>JAJTJO010000401.1:0-5255471 GCA_024550625.1 Dendroctonus valens | reverse complement strand
TTGAAGCCACTGTGAGAAAATTAATGATGAATTTTATCAAAATGAGTCTGTTAATGACGGGAAAACAAAAAAGTATTCATAGTGGTCACCCGAACAAAAGTGTCGCAACACTGCGCCCAAATCCACTATCAATCGAATTTTAACAAATATTTGAGGCTTCATGCGTATGTTGAATTGTTGTTGTGTGAGTTGAATTGGCTCAACAGCTAAAGCCGGAAAATCGTGGGCAACGAAGAACCTTTGCTGATTGGGTTTTGAACAAACGGCAATTGTATGATGATCTTTCATCAAAAATAATTTTTATTGATCCGACCTATTTTTATCTTGATGGCTAGTTTCTATCTTGATATCACAAATCGACATTTGTGGTTAGAAAATCCACTAGTGATTGCTGAGAAAGAGATGCATCCATAAAGAGTGCATTTTAGTAAGCTTGAAGCATCGTCGGCCCGTTTTTTCTTCGAAAGTGTAGTTGGTCAAGCATTTACCGTGCACGCTGATCGTTACCATGAAACGTTAACTAATTATTTTGTGTCAACGTTGGAAAGCATGAATCTCAATAGCTCGTGGTTCCAGCCGAACGGTGCAATATTCCATACAGCCAGAGAACATGTTACTGCAGGAATCACATCTTCGCTGTGTTATTTATAGTTTTAAATAGGTATTTATATACATATTTTAGTCAAAACTCAAACCTGGTGTTCTTAATGGAACAATCATTTAAACTAAAAAAAAATATTTTTGAAATATCTGGTTTGAAAAAAAAAAGTTTTTTAAAAACGATTGTTTTGCGATTGAGAATACTATTGTAGCAGAATACTATTTGGTGGTAGGGAGCATCATCATGACCCATATCGGTCGAGTGGCTTCAACCAACTTCAAAGAAAATCCAGTATCTTCCGGGTCAACGTTACTTAAAGGATTTTTTTCCCGGACCGATTTTTGTTATGTCTGGCTCCGCTGCTATTAATGTTCAACATTCTTCAAAAAAACATAATTTCTGGAAATATCTGGAGTATATATCTAAAATGGCTGTGAATTTGTTCGTGTGTGAGACTCATATTTTGCTGAAGCAAACAAGTTGATGCGCTTTGGACAAGTGGTGAATTCTTGAGTGTACAAAACTACCAGATCTTTATATTTCGTCCCTGGAATCAATCTTTTTTCTGAGTTGATACAATCACCTTTTTTTGACATTTTTGGGTTCTTTCTAAAATTTAGCAAAATTTATCTGCGCACTCTCCCGATATTACAGGAAACTTAATTTTAGTTTCGTTGAAGGAAAAAGTATTTAATGTCTAAATTTGTTAGTTAGTAGAGCAAAACAGAAATATTTTTGTTCGTCAAAAATGTGAACACTACAAGATTTTAACAAATTTACAAAAACGTCAAAAGGATTAGTCCATCAACCCAAAAAATTAGTTGATTCCAGTTACCAAATAAAAAGTTTTGGTAGTTTTGTAACAAGACACTCAAGAATTGATCATTTGCCCAAGTGGTAAGAACTCGGTTGCTTCATCCAAATCTTAGTCTTAAAAAGACAATTCACAGCGATTTTCATTAAACTCCAGTTCTCGCGAAAATTCGTAAAATAGCTTTTGTTTTAAGACTTTAATGTAATGAAAGTTTGTGTCCGATTGCCTTCTTTGAGCAAAAAAATGTCGCAGTACCCTTTTGATTATGTCTTGCGGGACACCCTGTTTAAGTACATATAAATTCTTAATAGTATAAAAAATAAATATATAACAAAAATAAATAAAAATGATTATGTAAATAGCATGTGCAAAAGTGTCTCATTTATGGTTGGATACTTTTAACATGAAATATGTTATACATTACTGTAAATAAATATTTCTCTTCCAAGTTGGTCGTAAACAGTGGTAAAGTTCATAAAAAACTTGTAAAAAAAGCCTTTTTGGAAAGGCACGTAATAGGTGACGTTCTGCCAATTCACATTCACTTTCGCTGGATACATTTGTCCTTGGATGGAAATCCATCAATAATCTTTTGAACTTTCGGAAGAACTCGGCAATCCATGAATGAATTGATCGTACTGGTATCCGCACACAAAGTGTAGTACTAAATGAAAACGTTCTATTAGTTTGGTTGAGTTATTTTCCCTAAAAATTTACATTGTTTAAACCATCGAAATAGAATTTGAATAAACAAGTGTTTATGTATTATTTAAGTGGACAGACACGATTCTCTTCTTTTCTTTAAATCTTGTTAAAGTCACCAATGTTATACAGCATTTTTAAATGCATGCTTTATCTCTATATACTTATTTATAATAAACTCACTGTTCGTTGCGATTTTGCGCTATGGGACAATTTTTGCTCTTCCTCCAGACGCATGGGTTTAGTAACGATATTTCTCAGCGAAGTCTCCATATCATGTTCAATTGGTCCAAAGTTGACTTAGACCCATCCAAACGGTGTTGAAAAGCACCACATAGATGTGAATAGAAGTCTCTCGCAAGGGTACGCAGCCTGGTTGCGGACGGCGCAATTTCTAAGCTAGTTTTCATATGCGGCAACTTTGACGTGATGCATCTTAGGTTTATTTCCACGTCGATCTTGAATTTGATCAAATTCAATGATTATTTTGAGGAACAGTTGGGAAATGAAGGAGTGTACGTTCACATCAAGAAACCGAGTTGTATTGGGTTCTATTTATGAAAAAAAATTGATATACAGACAAGGTCACAGAGACAACAACAAAAAGGGTAATACATATTTATTTTATTGTGCAGTTAGGAACATGAACAGCGTTTTGATATTTTCTTATTATTTTATTTATTTCGTTATTAGTTTTTGTTGTTTACGGTATTATGGTTGAATGAAAGTTAAAAAATCAGTTATAACTGGAGTCTAACTCGGAGTATAATTACACTATAAAAGCAGCATAAAGTCTGTATTCGATGGTAGAAAAAATATAGAGATTTGGTTCCGTCTAGATAAAGTTTGCATGCATAGTTAATGTTGTTGAGTTGCGGAGGTAAAGCACGGATACAAAAAGTAGTTTTGGTGTCATATTTTGCCAAACATCTTGATAATCCTATTGTGAAGCAAAATGGCACTAGATTATTTCAGAAGTTTGAAGAACATGGCATTCTAAGTAAATTGGAATGAAAATCCCCGCTCTCACCGTTTCTCTACAATATATAATGCCATGACATATACAATTACAACTTACCAGACAAAAATCAAATCGACAGATCGGCATACATATTACAATACGCAGACGACACGGCACTCATTGTACATGACAAAACTACTGAAAGAGCAGCGCAAAGACTCCAAACACTAACAAACAACACAATGACATGGTTTTATAAATGGAGACTAACACCAAACCCTTCAAAAAACCAAATTCTGCTCACCAACCACAGACTCAACGCTGACTCCGTTCACTAACCTACAAAGACAGAGGAATCAGCACGAATACCGCCACCAAAATATATAAAGCTATTTGTAGACCCTTGCTAGACTATGGACATATACTCATGAACAACAATAGAAAGGACAAAACGTTATATACAAACAACAGAACAAATTGCACTAAGACTAATAAAACGAATAAGACACCCCCAAAATCCACTACACAACCCCTCCACCCAACTACTATACGAACGCACAAACATGACAAAGATCTCGGAAAGACTCATACAGCTACAGACAAAATGGACAAACAACCCCTACAACTGGACCATACTGAATCCCCTTTGTCTTACAAGACCAACCAGACAATCCCGCTTCCGTTTCCCTACATCAACGCTACTCGAACGCTTATAATAGTAACTGACTACTGGGCAATAAATCCAAGATCTCTGTTTGCCAGAATTAAAATTATTAAATTAGTAACCTAGAATAAGATAATTTTTACCTTTAATTGTTTGTTTAGATTAAGTTTGTCGATAGCCTTTTTTTAGAAATAAAGATGTTTACTACTACGACTGGAATGAAAACTTGATCTAGTCCTGGTAAATAAAAATCCCCATAAGTGAAGTAATAATCTGGTTCTAAATTAGGATACCCACCAGAGTTTTGTACAGTTTCTACGCCTATAACCTCAGGTTATTCAAGAACTTCTTGAGGATGAATATTACGCTTCTGTGAAGAAATGATGGCCAGATGTGATAATAACAACGTCGCGCATAATATTGTCTTCACTGATGGTGCTTTTATATAAGTGGCTCTGTTAACAGATATAATTATCGATTTTCGCTCACTGAGAATTCACACATAATACATGAAGGAAATAGATAACATCCCCAAAAAGTCAATGTGGGGCTGACATAATTAATGACAGAATTTTAGGGCCATATTTCTTCGACTGACATTAAATAATAATTTTACTGTTGAGCGAAGCTTGGGTTTGAAATGATCCATCAAAGAATATATTTTCACCAGATGGTGCCTCGCCATATTACGGTTTAAATGTTCGAAAATACTTAAATCACATTTTCCAAATCGTCGACGTGGTTCTTTTGAAGGGCCACCACGGCAACCAGATCATACATCCGTTGATTTCTATTTATGGGTGTATTTTTCCTTTTTAGGGGGAAAGTGTGTGTTAAACCAGAGCGGAAAACATTGAAAATCTTAAATATAGTATAAAGGTGGAAAGCAGTAATATTCCAGTTGAAAATTTTACTAGTACAGTAGATAGTTTTTATCCTAGACTTGGTGCATACCATGTGGGAGGTGAGGGTTATTCTCAACATTATCAACATTGAATCAAATATTAAGTATGTGGTAATGCTCTATTTAAAATAACTCATTTTGTTGAAAAGGGTTTTGTCCTCAAAAAATATTTAGCCTGGAATGTAAGTCTTCACAGCCGGATTCAATAGTAAAATATTGTTTTCTCAGGCTTGTAGGCCGTGGTTACATAAGGTTTAAAACCGGACGTTTTGTCTGCAACTACGGCAGACATTATTAAAGGCGATGATGTAACTATCGAAGTAATCTCCCGTGTGATGGGAATTGAATCCAGGTAATAAAATAAAATTAAATAAAATCGAACATAAGAGGTGTTGAATCAGCCAAAGCGCTGTCACACGGGAGATCACTTCGACATACATCATCGCCTTTGCTAATGTCTGCCACCGTTACAGACGAAACGTCAGCTTCTAAACCTTTTGGACCGCGGCCTAAAAGCCCGGAAAAACAATATTTTACTAATAATTAGCCATTTGTCAATCGAAAAGGAATAAGCAAATCCAAATTATTTTATGCCACCAATACAGTAGTTGAAGACCTTATTATAAAGAACCGTTATGATCTAACTTGCAAATTACGGATTTAACCAGTGTATAACAATATATGAAGTTTATGTGGCCATTTGAATAACTCTGGACACGATCTATCAAAAAGGTTCCTGCCGGTAGACCCTTTCCTACTGTCTAGAATTGTAGACTTAAAAAATGCTGCTTTCTTCAGAAGGCAAAGCCTAGAAGAGAGCATAAATTCGGGTATAAGATGATGTTTGTACAGAAGATGTCATAGATTGTTCCAAACGTCAAGAATTCCAACGTTTATTAAATTAGCACTTGTTTTTTTTACCCACTAGGTACCGGTATAAAAAAATAGATTTCCGACTGGTTGTGGATTACGGCAGCATGGAACTTGTTAACAACGGTGTCTGGATTTAGTTTAAGGGTTACTTACACGCCTCTATAGATGGTTCAAATGCCATGAGGAACACGGCAAAGACGAATATTACGAATGCAAGTTTCTGTCTTAAGCCAATAAAAACACGCCATCTACCCTGTTGCGGCTGGCGGTCCATCATTTTTAAATAACTGGAAATTAAAGTTATAATAAGCCGGCTGAACTCGACATGTATAGAAGCAGCACTACATAAACTGCCATATTTCTATTTAAAATTTTCCTGAATCTAAGGTGCGAAGCAAAAAACGCATTCATGCCATAGTTCTATATCTGTTTTTTTAAGCCAGTATATGTTTTGCGTGTATTGGAGCTTTAAAAATTTTGAAATTTGTGTTAATTTTATTTATCTGTGTATGTATCACGTTAAAATATTTAAAGCTAATATTTGGCATATTTTCAATATATGAGCCGTTTTCTTTGATACTATATATTTTAGTTTATATTGACACATGTAAGGTTTTGCATTTGAATAATTTTGAATACATAATAATCTTTAATAATAACAAAAAACCAAAGATAATACAACATAATCATAACACAACTCAACTCTAGCTTTAACTCAATCTACATGATGATGCCTAAATGATCTAACATTTGTATGCATCATTCAAATGAAAATATCCTTGTTCATACAAATTACCACAATTTAATTCAATTAACTTAACACTAACTTAATATATTCAACCTAGATGAAAAGACAGATATATGAACTAACCAAAACAAAATTCTACATATAGTTTCCTTAAACGAACCTTACCATCATTAAAATGACACAATATAATCAAAAACCACTAAGAAAAATCAAACTTGTCTATGTTTTGATAAATAAATTTTCTGCAACCCTTACAGGGGTCTACAGATAGGTATAGCAAGGGTCTACAGATAGCTTTATATATTTTGGTGGCGGTGTTAGTGCTAATTCCTCTGTCTTTGTAAGTTAGTGATCGGAAGTGTTTTGTTCTCTTTATTGTTTCTGCCCTGATATTTCGTATGTGTTTAGTGAATTTAAGTTTGTGGTCAATTGTGATTCCAAGGTATTTTACGTCGTTTTTTGGTTGTGTCGTTTGGCCGTCTGCAGTTATCGTAGGGGAGTTAGCGTTGAGTCTGTGGTTTGTGAGCAGAAGTTGGTTTTTTGACGCGTTTGGTGTTAGTCTCCATTTATAAAACCATGTCATTGTGTTGTTTGTTAGTGTTTGGAGTCTTTGCGCTGCTCTCCTTTAAACATTTTTCAAAGATCTTAGCAAAATTATTAATTATGCTTATCGGGCGATAGTTTCCTATTTCAGATTTGTCACCTGATTTGTAAATGGTGAAATTATTGATTTTTTAAAATGACTAGGCACTATTCCTGTTTCAAAAATTAAATTTATGATATGAATTAAAGGTTTAAGAAGATCCACATGAAAATCTTTTATAAATCTTGACTAAATAGTAGCTATTCCGGGGGCGGAGCTGTTTTTTAAAGAATATATATGTTTTATTATTTCATTCCTATCCATATACATGGATATACGTTATTACAGTAGCTCTGTAATTTTTAAATATTAAATTAACTTAAATATATAATGTATTATTTTTAAAGTAAATTTGTGATTAGCAAAAATATATTCTTTTAATGACTTCAACAGGATTTACATCACTTTCAAAGTCAGCAGAAAGCAAAAAGCTTGCATTTACAAAACAGTAACTACGTGATCTCAATTGAACACAATAATTTATTTTTCTAATTTTTTCAATTCAACTAAAATTATGTATACTTTTTCTATTAAAACGTTTTAAATGTTTGCATTATAATCAAGTTTTGCAAATAGTCATTATGTATTTGAGCGATAGGTATATGGTAGTATCTAATCATATCTTAAAATTTTTCGAATTTGATGGGCCTGGAATGATTATTTAAAAGTGTTAGTTCTTTATTTCCAAAGATCTTAGGTCTACCTCGTGAGGGCAATAAATTGACTGTTGATTTTTAATAATTGATTATAAATTCTCATTTTCTCTAAATGAAGCTTTATAGAACATTGTATATAGTTTGTCTTTTATAGCCCTTATCCCGCATATCTTTAACCAATTTACTTCTTCACCATTGTTTTTTTTCGCCTTCTGAGAATTGCATTTTCTAAATATTTTGTAGAAACAAAATCAGCTTTTGTTTATTATTGTATATTATTTTGTATATTATTATAAGTTTAATTTAATTTTCATATACAATATGAAATACACACTTATTACCAATTTAACACCATACTTTTAAACGTAATAATACGTCTCACCTCTTTCAAGATAAGTAATCAAATACGTCACATTACTATACTTCGTAGTGACTTTATATTCTATAGTGAACGGGAAAAAGTCGAAATTTCGGAAAACTATAATAAATAAAAATAAAAAATGCTTTCTACCGACATACACTACCCAAATTCATACTGAGACTCATAAAACAAAAGAGAGAACTGTACAGACTATATACAAACACTTAAAATAACGACCTAAAAAAGACACTGAACCAACTCAACAGAAACATTAAAACCTTGATTGGACAATACCGACAAGACAAATGGCTAGAAACATGTAAAGAAAAACTAAAAGACAAAGGCAAAACATACTGGCGTAAAATTAAGAAACTAGCGCAATACAAAACAACTAACACGGAAATTGACGAAAACGGAATAGAACGGTACACAGACAAAGAGAAAGCTGACGCGGTCGCCAGACACTATCAAAGGGTCTTCAGCATATCGACAAAGCTTAACTTCGACAATGACAACTGGAACTTGATCAACGACTGGTACTTGAACTATTTCAACAGCTCACCAAACTATACATACAAACTGATCACAGACACAGAGTACGATGAAGCCCTGGCGCATATCAAAAACAAAGCACCGGGAAAAGATAAAATAAAGGCAAAATTCCTGAAAAGCCTAACTCAAGAAACACACAAACTGATCCTAACTGAATTGAACAACTGCATCACAAATGGCAGAATCCCAGAAACATGGAAAAACGGCTTAATAATCCCTATACCCAAAAATGGACTGGACAATACACAACCGAGCAACTACAGACCAATTACACGGCTTCCAGTACTTAGCAATTTATTTCAAAATTTCCTGGGTTTCAGTCAATTTTATTGTTTATTATTTGTTTAGTTATTTGTTAGTTTATAAAATTGACTGAAACCCAGGAATTTTGAAATAAATTGAAGTACAGTCAGGAAAACATACACAACAGTACTTAGCAATGTTTTTGAGTACATAATAAAGCAGCGACTGGGAAAACTGGTCGGAAAGTACATACCATCGTATCAGTTCGGATTCAACCATCAGCACTCGACTATTCACCCACTCTTGACTCTGAGTCTCTCTGAAACACTTCCGATCACTAACCTACAAAGACAGAGGAATTAGCACAAACACCGCCACCAAAATATATAAAGCTATTTGTAGACCCTTGCTTGACTATGGACATATACTCATGACCAACGGAACAGAAAGGACAAAACGTTATATACAAACAACAGAACAAATTGCACTAAGACTAATAACACGAATAAGACACCCCTAAAACCCACTACACAACCCCTCCACCCAACTACTATACGAACGCACAAACATGACAGAGATTTCGGAAGGACTCATACATCTACAGACTAAATGGACAAACAACCCCTACAACTGGACCATACTGAATCCCCTTTGTCTCACAAGACCAACCAGACAATCCCGCTTCCGTTTCCCTACATCAACGCTACTCGAACACTTACAAACGCAACTGACTACTGGACAATAAAATAATTTTTCCTTGCCATTAGAATTGGAAAGTTTATTTAATAAGATTATTAACCTAGAATAAGATATTTCATCTTTGTTTTTTATTTAGACTAAGACTACATGTATTAAACAAGGGCAGAAAGACCGATAGGTCGATAGCCTTTTTAGAAATAAAGATGTTTACTACTACTACTCACTGTAAATCTACATATACACTACTATTTTAATTCCGCTTTTTTTGTTGCCGTTTCGAAACATGTCCTCTATTACTTTGGTGCTCATAAAATTTAATTTTCAAAGATCTGCTTTAATCTAAAATGCGTTTCGTTAGCTTATCTTTTAGTGTTTTATTTTAGAAATAAGAGTCTGCTCATTAAGTCGGGGGAAGTTGATCTCTCTGTATTTGAACTCTTCTGTATTTGAACAACTTAAGAGATGAGGAATTTCTTTTCAACTTATAAAAATTCGTTCTTTGCGACTTCGTTGCAAGGCAAGCGTAGGCAAAAGCCACAAACGAAGGATTGTAAATTGAATGTTGATAATATTTTAAACTTGCGACCAACACATTGTTGCAAAAATTGCACTCAGCTTTAGTTTTCTCTCATGAATAATGTTTCAAACTCACATGGCCTATCATACTTACATGTTCATGGAATGTTTTACTTTCTATTTCGTCTTAATCAATTATTCAATATTTATCAGTTATGTTATCTAGCTATTTCTGTTACTTTTTTGTTTCAATTATTGTGTTATACTATTCTTTAGGCGAAAACAGTTTGAGGTTCGCAGGATAACACTTTTCTATTGGCAAAGTAAGGCCGATTAATTAAACTATGTTAACTTTTTGGTTTCCGAGTCTTGATTTGCTTTAAACGCGTATTATTTTCTATAATTAATTTTGTGGTACATTGATGTATTAATGCAGTTGGTTACGTTTTTTAAGTTTTATCATTGATAATTTGAATTCAATTAATTTTCCATTAGCAGTTTGAGAAAGAAATCTCAATTCTGTTATCTGCAGCTTCTTCAAATTTATGTCATTTCCTCAAATATACTGGTATTTTTTTAGACAAACATGCTTTGAGTCAAATACACTGCACCGCAAATTTAACGCATAGTTTAAATATTTCCTAACTTTTGACCGTGAATTTTCAGTCAGTGGTCCGATTTGAATCATTTTTTCGTCGAATTATAGTTATATTCTTGGACAAAATTTAGGTTATAAGATATGCAAAAAAAATAAATAAATATATTTTACAGGCTGTTTAAATACTGTCTTGATTCTTTTATCGAATTTTTCTCTTCAATCGAAAAAAATACACACTTAAATACAAAAGCTTTTTTTATTTAATTTTCCCCACTTCCTCTTCTACAGAGAAAAACCTCTTACCGTATACTTTTTCCTGTTTCAGCTACCCGATATTGCCCGCAGACAAATTTAAATTTTCACCAAGAATACATGAAACTATTTACCATAACACCCTGTACAATATGTTTTATTATATTTTGTTATCGTTGCCATATAATTTAAATTTTATGATTCAATAAAAAGTTGTACAAATCGAATTGCCGATTGAGAAAATATTCACAGTGAAAAGTGTGCCTTTCAGTTGCTATTCTTTCAACATACAGGTATTCATATTCAAGTAATATTTTAATTTTTGGGGAGGTGGATATAAGTCTGTACAAAGAGATTAATGTATCAGTAAAGAATATATTAACATTTCTAAAAAAAATACAGTAGTAATGCGCTCTTAATATTTAACAATGTTATAAATCAGATTATAAAATGTTAAGATTAATATTTCGTCAACGTAAATCGGATATTAAATGTTACACAATACATTTAACATGACATTAAACATTTTGCGCATGGACATAACAAATACACACAATATGCTGCATGGAAAAATAAATAAAATTTATAAAGCATCAAAACTCACATTTTAGCTTGGCACTCATCCATGCGTGGCTATCACACCCAAAGGCGTTGGCAAAATGATCTGAATTCATTCTAGGAGCATTTATTTTAAAACTGGGAATTGCTTCATATTGGAAAGAAGTATCCGCGTAGGAATCATTGATATTATCAATCGATTCGAATTCCTTATCTTTGCACTGGTAAAGGCCGGACCTAATCCAGAATAGTTGAGAACGCGTATATCCCGTCAAATCTATAATATAATAAAGTTGATAATTTTTTTCAAACATACCGATATAGACGGGAAAACTTACTCCGTATATCAGAATCAGTTTCATATATCGCTGTCATTTCTTCTGCTTCTACTTCTGCTTGATATGCATCAAGAGCAACAATCACACCTTGAAAATCAGCCACTACATTGTCGATAATCTTGTCCACACCCCACTGAAGTAACAATAAGTTAATTATTTTGTGTTTTTATTTTACACAAGCTTTAATTTCAGATCTGATCAGAAAGTGGTGTCGTTTCAAAAATAAGTTGAAAATGCAGGCAAACAATATGAATATAACAAAAATAGTCGCATGTTCTTTAAATGTGAACGATTACTTTGGTGACAGTGCGGCCTCTTACAGCAAGTAAATATGCCTTTACTGTATTTTTTTACCATCGAGGACGTGTTTAAATTGAAGTTGATCACAAACCAAGGAAACATACAAAATCAAATTATTCATTCGAGACACATTTGATTTTTTTCGAAATGACCTTTTTGCCTTCGGCAAATTTCTTGCATCCACAATATTATTTTTTCATCATAAAAAGTTTGACGCGAAGGAAAAAAATATTTATTTAATATTGATTACACCCATTTACGTCTTCCGATATCACCAAAACTTGACCCTCCTCTGATGATCTACGATTTTATTTCTAAACCTCGTTATTTAATCTCTAGTCTTTATTTATGTTTTTGTCCCATATCAGATTGCTTAAAAGACTAATTGCACCCCTTACCTCAATGTTCCTCTTTCCATCGTGTCAGATGCGTGTGTTTAGATACGTATATGCTTCTTCCTACTTGCTAATGTATTATTTAGATCTCTGCGAGTTTTGCTGTTCGTTTCCAATGCACATATATTCTGTTCGGCAGATATAAAACTCGAATGCACGTTTGTGTATTGCTTGATTAACTTTTTTGTTATGTAGTTCAGATCTTCAGTCTTGTGCGATTAGTACTTGATCGTCTGCGAAGCACAGCGTTCATAAGCAACAATGCTTTAAAATATTTCCTAATTCTCTAATAATTATGGCTTGGGGTTCTTGGTATTCCAGTTTGTTACTATCAGTCTTATAAGTGTTTCTCGTGTTTTTTCTCTCTATAATCATAAGTTCGGCGTCCCGGTCCAACCCGTGGGGTTTTCGCTGGATGTTGTGGATTTCATATCTACCTACTTGCCCTATTTACTCGACCTAATGTTTTGCACTTTTCATATTGTTTCAACTTGTTAATTTTGCAGTTTTTAGTCAAGCCATTTTGGTTCTGTTTGTTCGCTCATTTTCTTAAGATAGTATCTTATTTGATGAAGCTCATTTTTCAGTGATCTCATATCTCATTTGCTTTCTAATTTATCACTTTAGTGGGTTTTTTGTGGAGGTATTTATGTATGACCTGATGGACACTTTCAAGTGTCCGTTTAGTAGTTGCGAGGTGTTTCTCCGCAAGCTGTAAAAAGTCTTCCGGCATTATTATTTACCATGTCCTCACCAAATCTGCCTACCACCACGCTACGTGTTTTTTTTCGTATACGGCTGTTACGTTAGTTTTATCGGTAAGTGGTTGAAAACTTAATCTTTGACCTGTCTTAAGCCACTTTCGTTGACAGAAACACACTTACTCTGTAGCTGGGTTGCAGACTGCTTCCAGTATATATTGAATGGATATATTTTCTAATCAGCCTAAATGCCTATTAATTCATACAGAAAAGTTTTAACTCACCGGGGAGATATGCTTATGCTCTAAACGAGGATAATTGTAGCATCTACCTCTCACACAATCGAAGTCGGCGGACCGTTTTTGTGCCAGTGTGATCATCCACGCCCTTTGACCAGAATCTCTGGACAACTCAGTGTTCAAATATGATCCGTCCATCATTTTGATCAGCAAGCTTGCTATTATGGGTCCTAACGACGCGTAGTTCAAATATTTGGGAACTCTCCAATCGTAAATGGGAGGCTCCAACAGTGGAGCCAGCAGAACTGAACACATTTCATTAGCTTTAATGCCGGTATTACCCTACGCACTTTCCTCGATTTATTGGCCAATAAAATAATAAAGCGTGGAGTCGGGCTGCGATCGATAACGCGATTGATTGCGGACTCAGAGTAATAATGAAAATTATTGCGGATTGCAACAATTTTCTGGAAATTGTTGTGGTGATTTGTTGTTTGCTAACTGTGCAATATCGATGCTCGCAGTGATTCTCGAAGTAAAGTGCCAAGGAATTGGCTGTTTATTTCTATTGTATTTCAGATGTTGAAAATCTGTGTTGTATGTAATGAGCTTAGCAACTTAATAAAGTCGCGTTTTTGTACACATAAGCAAAGAATTTGGCTTTTGGCTCATGTGGTATGATCTACACATCGTCACCAACACAAACAACAGAAATAAATTATTGAAGTTTTGGTTGGTTTTCCTCAAATTGCACCAATTTATTGTGAGAACAATATCCGTGATCTACAATAATCCTGCTTGACCAATAAATCGGGGAAAAGTGCGTAATGTAATACCGGCTAAATTTAAAATTAACAAAAAATTAATTAGTACTTACCAATATTGTTCGTGTTTTTTTCGTAATACGCGTCCACTGACAATTCAATTGGTTTCACCTTAGGATCATTTTGTTTGTCGACTAAGTGAACGTTTTTAAATTCGTGGAGTGTTTTTGCTTTAAATATGCGGGTGCGAGTAGCTATAATGTTCTGGTGCACTACGTCCTGCAAAAACCTTACTTAGACAGGACAGTAATTAAAGTTGATAAAGAAATGATAATAAAAATAAATTAATATGTGGGTAGGTGGATGTAATAAAGTTTAATGAGGCAAATATTTATGCAAAATTCCAACCAAAAATTTATTCTCCCCGAAGAAAATCCGAAACGGAACGTTTAATCACTTTCAAATAATTTTTTGATACTTTGCAAAATATTGATGGAAACAAACAATTTAAATGTCTTCTTACCATGTGAACTCCGTAATTCTCCTCGAATTTTTCTTTGTCGTAAACTATGTCGTGCCATCCAACACTTACTGTAGTAGTATTTACCCAAGTGTCAAAAGAACTGTTAATATCGGTGTCGTTCATGATGTATTTATCCTGAAGCCTGTTGACCATTGCAGTTAGAATATTTTTAGTCATTTCTACCACTGTATTTCTGGTGTGAATTGATACAGTTTGAACAACGTATTCGCGTTCTGCGATATTGGGAAATCTAACAAATTTAAAAGATTTTAGTAGAAACTTCGTCCAGGTCAACATATTACAGGGTCTCTCAGGGAAATTGTTAGTCAACAATGATAGGACGCACAGAAGACCTGACAATGAGAAGTTGATAACATAAATGTATTCTTAAGTATTACACCGATAGTGAAATATTTGTATCAAAAACGGCTTAACTCGTCATTCTGAATTTCCAAATTAAAACGACGCCTTTTCCCAAATAAACGCTGTAATTACTAATTAATTAATAAAAAACGCTTATCATTTTAAAGGCCCATAATGCTATAATTATAATGATTTTCAGTCCTTTTCTACGGGCCTATGAGTGTTGAAGCTATTTCCCGACACCCTGTACATCGATCGAGCACATTACATAATTGACAATTCATTCCAATGTATTCCTGGGTTTCAGTCAATTTTATTGTTTATTATTTAAAATGTTACAAAGACGTTTCGGTGTCTTTATCCACCATCATCAGTTTGTCTAAAATATCCATTTTACATTCATTATCAATTCAATTAAAAAACTTTCACAAAATTAACATATTAAAATTCAAATCACACACATATTAAAAAGTACAATTTGGGACCTTGGTTCCCAGGTGATGAGTCGGAATAAACATGTTCGGGAAAAGACTAGAATCTATTGTTTAGAGATCTAAATTTGACTTACATCTTTGGATGTTTATTTCTTTACATTGGTTGGTTATTGAATTACCTATTTTATTCGATATCGAGCGAGTGCCCGAAAAATCTATTTATATTTCGCCTTTTCTCATCACTCATCACCTGGGAACCAAGGTCCCAAATTGTACTTTTTAATATGTGTGTGATTTGAATTTTAATATGTTAATTTTGTGAAAGTTTTTTTAATTGAATTGATAATGAATGTAAAATGGATATTTTAGTCAAACTGATGATGGTGGATAAAGACACCGAAACGTATTTGTAACATTTTAAATATTAAACAATAAAATTGACTGAAACCCAGGAATACATTGGAATGAATTAAAGTACAGTCAGGAAAAGAATATACAAACTTCGTAAGGTAAGGTACTAATAATGAACAACTATCCCAAAGAATTCTTCGAACCAATTATAAAACAAAGAATTAACAAAATATACAATACAAATAAATGGAACAACATAAATAATATAAAAAAGAAAAAAGAGGGTGAAATCAAGTATGTATCATTACCACACATACCAGAAATCAACACAAAAATAAAAAATGTTTTAAGACCGCATAATATTACTATAGCGGAGAAAACTAAAAACAACTTAGCAAAAGAGTGTTTTACAAAATTTAAGCCTAGAAGCGATAAGTTGGACACACCTAACGTAATATACAAGATTGACAGTTTGGACTGTGACAACACATATATAGGACAAACAGGGCAATATTTAAAGAAAAGAATATATGAACATAAGTATAGCTTAAGAAAGGTTAGCGAAAATGCAACAGCATTAGCACAACATGCACAACAAAAGTTGCATGATTTTGATTTCGATAACATACAAATATTGATCAATGAGGAAAACTAGAATAAGAGAAGAATCCATGAAATGATACAAATTAAGAGACATCAGAATGCAATAAACTTCAGATCAGATACAGACAATCTTAGCTCTGTGTATCATGCGCTAATTAAATGATCGCATGCATAAATTGAATGGACCTGGTAAATAAAAATTAAGCAGCAGATATTGAAGATCACAGAGCAATTCCAAGAATACAAAGAAAAGGCGAAATATAAATAGGTTTTTCGGGCACTCGCTCGATATCGAATAAAATAGGTAATTCAATATCCAACCAAATGTAAAGAAAGAAACATCTAAACATGTAAGTCAAATTTAGATCTCTAAACAATAGATTCTAGTCTTTTCCCGAACATGTTTATCCCGACTCATCACCTGAGAACCAAGGTCCCAAATTGTACTTTTTAATATGCGTGTGATTTGAATTTTAATATGTTAATTTTGTGAAAGTTTTTTTTAATTGAATTGATAATAAATGGAAAATGGATATTTTAGACAAACTGATGATGGTGGATAAAGACACCGAAACGTATTTGTAACATTTTAAATAATAAACAATAAAATTGACTGAAACCCAGGAATATGTCGGAATGAATTAAAGTACAGTCAGGAAAAATACAATACAAAATAATGTCAAATTTGCCATATCAATGCATGATCTGGGCAGCCAATGCCGATCTCCAAAACGAGAAATAACACGACCAGGAAATTATTCGTGCAGTAATTCGACAGTTTCTCTGGCTGTATGGCATGTTGCACCGTACTGTTGAAACCACATGCCGTTGAGATCCATATTTTGCAATTTTGGCCCAAAAAAGTTAGTTAACATTTCACGATAACGAACCCCACTCACGGTTCATGCTTGACCAACTGCATTTTCGAAGAAAAATGGTCCGATGATGCATCCAGTCCACAATGCACACCAAACAGTGTCTCTTTTTGGATGCATCTCTTTCTGAACGATCACTCGTGGATTTTCGGAACCCCCAATGCGACAATTTTGTCGATTAACGAAGCGATCAAGATGAAAATGGGCCTCGTCACTACAGATGATTTTCGTTGAAAAATCACAGTTCTATTGTCGTTGTTCCAAAATCCAATAAACAAAGGCTCTTCGTTGCCCATGGTCTTCTGGCTTTACCTCTTGAGCCAATTCAACTTTGTACGCATGAAGCTTCAAATCTTTTGTTAAAATCCGATGCATAGTGGTTGTGGAAACACCAATTTCCTGAGCTTTATGCCGAATTGATGTGGTTGGGCTTTCCTCAACATTTGCACGTACTGCTGCGATATTTTCAGTCAAACGACCCGGACGAACGCGTGTTTCTGTTTTCACTGTATTAACAGACCGAGTTTGCTGAAATTTCTTCATTAATTTTCTAACAGTGGCTTCAGTTGGAGCATTCCGATAGCCCATAATTATACGCATTTTGCGACAAGTGGCTGCAAAAATTCCACCACTTTGATAATAATTTTTCACAATGAGAATTCGTTATTGTGTATTGAACCGCTCTATTTTACTTAACATCCTGCTGTCTACTAACAAACGGCCTTTTTTTAATGTCAAATCATGACACTTTAAATGGCGCGCAATTCAAAGCCGTCGTTATTATTGGAACACCCTTTATATCTCATATTTAGCAAATGCCAAAGACAGATCCTAATATATCACTGAGGGTATCTTTCGTCTATTTAGCACGCGCTAAAGATATTACAATAAGCTTACAAAGTTCTGGCTTCTTCGTAACAAAAGTTCTCTCGCCATTCACGGTATTCATCTTCAATCATTGTCCCATTTATGTCTTGTGTTGGTAAACGGCCATATTTTATAGGATAACAAACACTCATTATTCCAATCGACAAATATTCGCAATGTTCGGCAATCAATACAAAAAGTACATACAGTCGCCAAAGTCTGAAAAACAAATGAAACCTTTAGACACATAATTTTTTTTTATCTTTTGATAGTTACAAAATTCTCATTATTTTCCCTTACCGGTGATTTTCTGGACTAAGTAGTGTGAAGAGTTTGATGAATCTCTCGTCGTCCCCATAACGATTGTACATAGGGATTGAATAGGTAAAGTAAGCTCTCGTTATGTTATACAAAAAATATTTCCAATCAAGACTGATTTTATCGGGATCAAAGAATTCCATTAAGCCAATATCAACAGTTCGGCGAAAATGTGGAGAATAAATGTCATCCTCCAAAACTCCTTGATGAGTCTAGAATAATAAATTGATCAGTAAAATTAACTCTAGTAAAACTAAACATATTTAATTTAAAGAAATTTAAAATCAAACATCTAAGATCAATTATCGATTATGTTATAATGAAACAAAATGCTAAAATAGAAGCTCAAGACGTAAGAGAATTTCGAGGAGCCGAATGCGGAAGTGGGCAACATCTCATAAAAGCAAAAATTATCCCACCCAATGGGAAAGTGGGAAATTTCCTACACACCTATGAAATCAAAATAGGAACCACTTAATTGAAGTGGAACAGGTACAGTACAATTTAACAATTTTAGACCAGAATACAAGACAACTTTGTAAGCAAACGTTACACCAACAACTACCCCGAGATTGTAGTCATGAAACAACTGAAAAATAAAATAAGAACAAAAGGAATACACCAAGCAGCCAAAGGTGACTTACAAAATTATTGGTTTATTGATGAGCTGCAAGAAATGAAAAAACAAAAGCAAAACTAATGTCACAGATGGTTGAATCTGAAGGAGCAATAACACAAAAGAGAATACAGAGGTATAATTGCCAAATTTAAATCTGCGGTAACAGAAGCTAAAAGCTAAAGCTGGGAAAACAAATGCCAGGAACTAGATACAAGTATTGGTGCAAAAAAATTAAAAGAATCCTGGAGTTTTGTAAAAAATAGGAGATCCAACCAAAATGAACAAATAATAATAAACTCCATAGATCCTGAAAAATTGGTAAAACACTATAAAGCATTACTAGTAGTAAAAAGATCTGAATACAATACAATCCATCAACAGGAAGTACTGGTTGAAGAGGAGCCAGTAATAATTAACTTACAAGACGCGCCCCAGGTCTAGAAGGAATATACGCAGAACTAATAAAAAATGGAACAATAAATTATGGGAGATTATAACAGAAATGTTTATCAGATGCTGACAGGGAGAACCACTACCGCAAAGTTGGAAGGAAGGATGGATAACGTCCATACATAAGAAGGGAAGCAAATGTGACTGTAATAACTATCGGGACATAACTGTAACAAGTACGTAGTATACGGACGAGTTATAAAAGATCGTATGTGCGAAGAATATCGCCCTTCAAATCGGAATACAAAAACGGCTTTAGAGCAGGCCGATCAACAATTAATAGTATCTTCTGTCTTACACAATTAATATAGAAAAGAATAGTGAGATCTCAAGAAGTACATCTTCTCCTTGTCGACCTTGCAAAAGCGTACTATACTGTGCCCGTAAGTCACCTTTGAGAAGTTTTGGAAAAAACCAGCATAAACGTCACACTAATCGACGCTGTCAAAGATTTATCTAACAGCATAACCTCTACAACAAAAATAAGGAAAATAATGACCAACAGCTTCAAGAGGGCTGAAGGCATAAAACAGAGCTGCTGCCTATCTCCCGTACTTTTCAATATGTACATATGTAGATGAAGCTCTCAGACAATGGAAACGGAAGTAGAATGGGATTGAAAATCGGAGGTACCACATTATATACATTACACTGTGCAGATGACCATGTCGTGATTGCTCAAGACATGGAAGATGTCCAGAAAGCATTTAGAAGAATCTAATAAATGGGGACTAAAGGTAAATTTTAACAAAACTTAATATCTGTGTATAGGGGAAAAAGCAGCAGATGACCAGGACCTAAAACATCCAAAATATGATAGGATGATGAATGCTTATATCTGGGATTAAAAATGGCGAAGACAGGATGAACTGGGGAAACTATAAAGGGCAGAATAACCAAAGGAGAACTAATGGTAGGGGCACTAAACTCAATATTATGGCAGAAAAACATAAGATGAGAGACAAAAGCAATAATATATGTTAAAATTTTGAAATCAGTTGTTATATATGGCTCAAAGTGTGGCAATTAACACAAAAACTTAAGGATAATGTAGTAGCAATTGAAATGGTTTTTTGGAGAAGGGCGGCGGAAAGTCTAGATTGGAATACGTGAAAATGAATACATAAGAAAACAAATGAAAGTAAAAGCAACAATAATTGACATGAAGACATTGAAAGACAACCATTAATGTGGTACGGACATGTAAGACGTATGAGGGAAGAAAGTCTGCCCAGGAAACTATTGTAGTGGATATCTCCAGAAAAAAAAAAGAATAAGACCATCAACAACCTGGATACAAGGCATTACAAAAACGATGTCAGCCAGAAACCTCTCACAGGATGAATGGCAAACCTGGCTAACGGAACCCAAAAGCGTGTAACGATATGAACGGCATTTATGTGGATATGTAAAATCCAACAGCTGCGATCAGGTACAATTGATTGAACGAAAATTTAATATAAAAAGCTCTAATTGTCATATGAAAGGTAGAATGATTGAATAAATAAAGCAATTTTTTTACCTACATAGTTAACATTAAAACCAATATTACTAAGTTACTCACCGTTAGGAACTCCTGAAAATATGTGCTCAGAGTGTAACTAAGTTCTTTTTTCTCATACATCGGAACGTACCATACGTTTGTTAAAGCATGCAGTAATGCCAGGATATTCTCTTCCTCGAAAAAAGGCGCTATTCGTTGCAAATATTCCTGCGAAACTCGGTTGATCTAGATGGATAGACATAAAATTACAATAAATTTTCAATGTTTATCATAGTTTTTACTTATACCGGGTGTCTAAAAAAGGCTTCAGAGCGCCTGTGCGGTCAATGAACTTATTTGGATTAAGTGTAGTTTGAGTAATTCTAAGGCTTTTTTCTTTTACTGTTAAATATATAAATAATAATATGAAAAATAAAAGTATCGTATCGTTGACCCGTTGGATGGTAACCAATCTTCAAAAGTAACTGGCAATTTGAACTGGTCCAAAGTAGGGATCATGAATCGCTGTTATGGTAATTCAATTCGATTGCAGTGTTGAAGTGCAGAATTTTAAAAATAAGCTGACACCGAAATGGAGTTATTGCAATGCGGTTCGCTGTAATTCTTCCCCGATATTTTTAGTATCCTGGATTTACATTAATAAACCCCACAGACACAGATCCCAAAATGCGTACAATTATGGGCCATTAAAATTATCCAAATGAAGCCACTGTGAGAAGACTAATGATGATTTTTTCAAAATGAGTCTGTTAATGGCTGGAAAACAAAAAAGTGTTCATAGTGGTCACCCGAACAAAAGTGTCCCCACTATACCCGCCCAAATCCACTATCAATCGAATTTTAACAAATATTTGAGACTTCATGCGTATGAAGTTGAATTGGCTCAACAGCTAAAGCCGGAAAATCGTGGGCAACGAAGAATCTTTGCTGATTGGGTTTTGAACCAACGGCAATTGTATGGTGATCTTTCATCAAAAATATTTTTTATTGACGCGACCTATTTTTATCTTGATGGCTTAGTTAATCGACATTTGTGGTTCGAAAATCCACTACTGATTGTTGAGAAACAGATGCATCCATAAAGAGTGCATTGTAGTAGGCTTGAAGCATCATCGGCGCGTTTTTTTCGAAAGTGTAGTTAGTCAAGCATTTACCATGCACGCTGTTTGTTACCATGAAACCTTAACTAATTAATTTGTGTCAACGTGTTAACATCATTTATAAAATTTAAAAAAAAATTATTTTTGAAATATCTGGTTTGAAAAAAAAAGTTTTTTAAAAACGATTGTTTTGCTATTCAGAATATCATTGTACCATGAGTATTTAGTGGTAGGGAGCATCATCATGACCCATATCGGTCGAGTGGCTAACTTCAAAGAAAATCCAGTATCTTCCGGGTCAACGCTACTTAAAGGTTTTTGTCCCGGAGCGATTTTTCTTATGTCTGGCTTCGCTGCTATTAATGTTCAACATTCTTAAAAATATATATATTTCTGGAAATATCTGGAGTGTGATATGGTAGATTTTATTTCAAACTGGAACCCAGAAATTTCTTTTGAATTAAGTTGAAATACAGTCAGGAAAATATACGCAATGAGTAAATTTTAATGAAAGTGGCTGTGAATTTGTTCGTGTGTGAGACTAATATTTTGCTGAAGCAAAAAAGTTGATGCGCTTTGGACAAGTGGTGAATTCTTGAGTATACAAAAATACCAGAACTTTATATTTCGTCCCTGGAATCAAATTCTTTCTAAAATTTACCTAAATTCATCTGCGCACTCTCCCGATATTACAGGAAACTTAATTTTAGTTTCGTTAAAGGAAAAAGTAATTAATGTCTAAATTTGTTAGTTGGTAGCAAAGCAGAAATATTTTTTGTGCGTCAAAACTGTGAATACTACAAGATTTCACGAAATTTACAAAAGCGTCAAAAAAGATTAATCCATCAACACAAAAAAATTAGTTGATTCCAGTTACCAAATAAAAAGTTTTGGTAGTTTTTGTAACAAGACAGTCAAGAATTGATCATTTGCCCAAAGTGGTAAGAACTCGGTTGCTCCATCCAAATATCAGTCTTAAATAAGAACAAATTCACAGCGAGTTTTACTAAACTCCATTTTCCCGAAAATTCATAAAATAGCATTTGTTTTAAGAACTTTTGTAATGAAAGTTATGTCCGATCGCTTTCTTTTGAGCCAAAAAATGTCGCAGTACCCTTTTGATTATGTTCTTGCGGGACACCCTGTATAAGTACGTATAAATTCCTAATAGTATAAAAAATAAATAAAAAATAAAATAAAAATGATTATGTAATTGCATGTGCAAAAGAGTCTCATTTATGGTTGGATACTTTAAACTAAAATATGTTATACATTACTGTAAATAAATATTTCTGTTCCAAGTTGTCGTAAACAGTGGTAAAGTTCAAAAAAACTTGTAAAAAAAGCCTTTTTGGAAAGCACGTAAGGTGACGTTCTGCCAATTCAATTCGCTGGATACATTGTCCTTGGATGGAAATCCACCAATAATCTTTTGAGCTTTTCGGAAGAATTCGGCATCCATGTATAAATTGATCGTACTGGTATCCGCACACAAAGTGTAGTACTAAATGAAAACGTTCTATTAGTTTGGTTCAGTTATTTTTCTCTAAAATTTACATGGGTTTAAACCAATCGAAATAGAATTTGAATAAACAAGTGTTTATGTATTATTTAAGTGGACAGACAACGGATTCTCTTCTTTTCTATTAAATCTTGTTAAAGTCGCCAATGTTATACAGCATTTTTAATGCATGCTTTATCTCTATATACTTATTATAATAAACTCACTGTTCGTTGCGATTTTGCGCTATGGGACAATTTTTGCTCTTCCTCCAGACGCATGGGTTTAGTAACGATATTTCTCAGCGAAGTCTCCATATCATGTTTCAATTGGTCCAAAGTTGACTTAGACCCATCCAAACGGTGTTGAAAAGCACCACATAGATGTGAATAGAAGTCCTCGCAAGGGTTACGCAGCCTGGTTGCGGACTGCGCAATTTCTAAAGCTAGTTTTTCATATGCGGCAATTTTGACGTGATGCATCTTAGGTTTATTTCCACGTCGATCTTGAATTTGATCAAATTCAATGATTATTTTGAGGAACAGTTGGGAAATGAAGGAGTGTACGTTCACATCAAGAGACCGAGTTGTATTGGGTTCTATTTATGAAAAAAATTTGATCTGGCGATGAACATTCTAAAGTCTACTTGATATACAGACAAGGTCACAGAGACAACAACAAAAATGGTAATACATATTTATTTTATTGTGCAGTTAGGAACATACAGGGATATTTTCTTATTATTTTATTTATTTCGTTATTAGTTTTTGTTGTTTACGGTATTATGATTGAATGAAAGTTAAAAAATCAGTTATAACTGGAGTCTAACTCGGAGTATAATTACACTATAAAAGCAGCATAAAGTCTGTATTCGATGGTAGAAAAAATATAGAGATTTTGTTCCGTCTAGATAAAGTTTGCATGCATAGTTAATGTTGTTGAGTTGCGGAGGTAAAGCACAGATACAAAAAGTAGTTTTGGTGTCATATTTTGCCAAACATCTTGATAATCCTATTGTGAAGCAATATGGCACTAGATTATTTCAGAAGTTTGAAGAACATGGCATTCTAAGTAAATTGGAATGAAAATCCCCGCTCTCGCCGTTTCTCTATAATATATACTGCCATGACATATACAATTACAACTTACCAGACAAAAATCAAATCGACAGATCGGCATACATATTACAATACGCAGACGACACGGCACTTATCGTACATGACAAAACTACTGAGAGAGCAGCTCAAAGAGTACAAACACTAACAAACAACACAATGACATGGTTTTATAGATGGAGACTAACACCAAACGCATCAAAAAACCAACTTCTGCTCACAAACCACAGACTCAACGCTGACTCCCCTACAATAACTGCAGACGGCCAAACAACACAACCAAAAAACGACGTAAAATACCTTGGAATCACAATTGACCACTAACTTAAATTCGCTAAACACATACGCAACATCAGGACAGAAATAATAAAGAGAACAAAACACTTCCGATCACTAACCTACAAAGACAGAGGAATCAGCACGAATACCGCCACCAAAATATGTAAAGCTATTTGTAGACCCTTGCTAGACTATGGACATATACTCATGAACAACAATAGAAATGACAAAACGTTATATACAAACAACAGAACAAATTGCACTAAGACTAATAAAACGAATAAGACACCCCCAAAATCCACTACACAACCCCTCCACCCAACTACTATACGAACGCACAAACATGACAAAGATTTCGGAAAGACTCATACGTCTACAGACAAAATGAACAAACAACCCCTACAACTGGACCATACTGAATCCCCTTTGTCTTACAAGACCAACCAGACAATCCCGCTTCCGTTTCCCTACATCAACGCTACTCGAACGCTTATAATAGTAACTGACTACTGGGCAATAAATCCAAGATCTCTGTTTGCCAGAATTAAAATTATTAAATTAGTAACCTAGAATAAGATAATTTTTACCTTTAATTGTTTGTTTAGATTAAGTTTGTCGATAGCCTTTTTTTAGAAATAAAGATGTTTACTACTACGACTGGAATGAAAACTTGATCTAGTCCTGGTAAATAAAAATCCCCGTAAGTGAAGGAATAATCTGGTTCTAAATTAGGATACCCACCAGAGTTTTGTACAGTTTCTACGCCTATAACCTCAGGTTATTCAAGAACTTCTTGAGGATGAATATTACACTTCTGTGAAAAAATGATGGCCAGATGTGATAATAATTATCGATTTTCGCTCACTGAGAATTCACACATAATACATGAAGGACATAGATAACATTCCCTAAAAGTCAATGTGGGGCTGACATAATTAATGACAGAATTTTAGGGCCATATTTCTTCGACGGGCATTAAATAATAATTTTACTGTTGAGCGAAGCTTGGGTTTGAAATGATCCATCAAAGAATATATTTTCACCAGATGGTGCCTCGCCATATTACCTTTTAAATGTTCGAAACTACTTAAATCACATTTTCCAAATCGTCGACGTGGTTCTTTTGAAGGGCCACCACGGCAACCAGATCATACATCCGGTGATTTCTATTTATGGGGGTATTTTCCTTTTTAGGGGAAAGTGTGTGTTAAACCAGAGCGGAAAACATTGAGAATCTTAAATATAGTATAAAGGTGGAAAGCAGTAATATTCCAGTTGAAAATTTTACTAGTACAGTAGATAGTTTTTATCCTAGACTTGGTGCATACCATGTGGGAGGTGAGCGTTATTCTCAACATTATCAACATTGAATCAAATATTAAGTATGTGGTAATGCTCTATTTAAAATAACTCATTTTATTGAAAAGGGTTTTGTCTTCAAAAAATATTTAGCCTGGAATGTAAGTCTTCACAGCCGGAGTCAATAGTAAAATATTGTTTTCTCAGGCTTGTAGGCCGTGGTTCATAAGGTTTAAAACCGGACGTTTTGTCTGCAACTACGGCAGACACTATTAAAGGCGATGATGTAACTATCGAAGTAATCTCCCGTGTGATGGAAATTGAATCCAGGTAATAAAATAAAATTAAAGAAAATCGAACATAAGAGGTGTTGAATCAGCCAAAGCGCTGTCACACGGGAGATCACTTGGACATACATCATCGCCTTTGCTAATGTCTGCCACCGTTACAGACGAAACGTCAGCTGCTAAACCTTTTGGACCGCGGCCTAAAAGCCCGGAAAAACAATATTTTACTAATAATTAGCCATTTTTCAATCGAAAAGGAATAAGCAAATCCAAATTATTTTATGCCACCAATACAGTAGTTGAAGACCTTATTATAAAGAACCGTTATGATCTAACTTGCAAATTACGGATTTAACCAGTGTATAAAAATATATGAAGTTTATGTGGGCATTTGAATAACTCTGGACACGATCTATCAAAAAGGTTCCTGCCGGTAGACCCTTTCCTACTGTCTAGAATTGTAGACTTAAAAAATGCTGCTTTCTTCAGAAGGCAAAGCCTAGAAGAGAGCATAAATTCGGGTATAGGATGATGTTTGTACAGAAGATGTCATAGATTGTTCCAAACGTCAAGAATTCCAACGCTTTATTAATTAGCACTTGTTTTTTTTTACCCACTAGGTACCGGTATAAAAAAATAGATTTCCGACTGGTTGTGGATTACGGCAGCATGGAACTTGTTAACAACGGTGTCTGGATTTAGTTTAATGGTTACTTACACGCCTCTATAGATGGTTCAAATGCCATGAGGAACACGGCAAAGACGAATATTACGAATGCAAGTTTCTGTCTTAAGCCAATAAAAACACGCCATCTACCCTGTTGCGGCTGGCGGTCCATCATTTTTAAATAACTGGAAATTAAAGTTATATTAAGCCGGCTGAACTCGACATGTAGAGAAGCAGCACTACATAAACTGCCATATTTCTATTTAAAATTTTCCTGAATCTAAGGTGCGAAGCAAAAAACGCATTCATGCCATAGTTCTATATCTGTTTTCTTAAGCCAGTATATATTTTGCGTGTATTGGAGCTTTAAAAATTTTGAAATTTGTGTTAATTTTATTTATCTGTGTATGTATCACGTTAAAATATTTAAAGCTAATATTTGGCATATTTTCAATATATGAGCCGTTTTCTTTGATACTATATATTTTAATTTATATTGACACATGTAAGGTTTTGCATTTGCATAATTTTGAATACATAATAATCTTTAATAATAACAAAAAAACCAAAGATAATACAACATAATCATAACACAACTCAACTCTAGCTTTAACTCAATCTACATGATGATGCCTAAATGATCTAACATCATTCAAATGAAAATATCCTTATTCATACAAATTACCACAATTTAATTCAATTAACTTAACACTAACTTAATATATTCAACCTAGATGAAAAGACAGATACATGAACTAACCAAAACAAAATTCTACATATAGTTTCCTTAAACCAACCTTACCATCATTAAAATGACACAATATAATCAGAAACCACTAAGAAAAATCAAACTTGTCTATGTTTTGATAAATAAATTTTCTGCAACCCCTACTGAAGTTTTTGATATTCGTAACCTCTTTCAATTCATTTGGAAGGACATTGTAAAATTTAGGCGCCAAATAATCTAAAAATCGTTGCCCCATATTTGTTTTGGTGTTTGGCACTTTCAGGTGTTTGTTCACCTTGTTCCTGGTCCCATGTGTGTGACTAACATAAGTTAGTCAAAATTGTGTGTGTCAAATTGTGACTAACATAAGTTAGTCACACACTTGAAAGCCTTTGATTTATGGGTATAAAATGCATGCAGACAAAACGTATATAGAACGCAGGCAAAATACCTCCTCAGAGTAGAGGTGTTGAGTTGGAAATGTTTTTTTTTTATATATATATAACTCTTAAAATAAAGTTCTGTACTACATTAAGTTGTTACAATGAATTTTTATACAGACCTCCCCAGACAATAACCCCGTACCGTAGCATAGATTCGACCAATGAACGATAGATTAGAATCAACAGTTTTTTTCTTAAAATATTCTTGAAAATGTAGAAACGATTAATTAGTTTCCGAATATTATTTGTTAATTTCATGATGTGTTGATTCCATTTCAAGTGCCTGTCAACGATAAGTCCCAAATACTTGGTAAATGGAACCTCTTTGATGTCATTAGACTCAAGTTTAATTTGTTTAAAAGCAGGACGATTGGCAGCTGTGATGGAAAATGCTATCTAATTTGTTTTTTGCATATTTAGACTTAATTTAAAACAATCCAGCCAGTTCTTAAGTACTGCTAGTCCTAGTTCTGCTGCCCTTCTCGTATCTTCCCAAGAACATCCATAAAACATGGCTATCGTATCATCTGCATATGAAAGTAATGAACCATTCTGAATGTCAATATTAGTTAGAGAATTAATGTAGGTTATGAAGAGAATAGGACCAATAACTGTACCTTGAGGTATTCCAATTTTTATATAACAAGGGTCACTAAATTCATTATTTATTTTTAGAACTTGCTCTCTGTCCCTTAGGTAACTCTCAAAAAGTTGCAATACTGGACCCCTAACACCATACAAACTCAAAACCTCTGACAAGCGGTCATGTGGCACAGTGTCAAAAGCCCTGGCTAGGTCCAAGAACACAGCCAAACACTTCCTATTCTTTTCCAATGCGCCATTGACCTGCCTAGTCAATTCAAGGACAGCATCCGATGTACTACCTCCACCAATGAAACCAAACTGTTTCGGCGTTAATACATTATTTTTTTGTAAATAATATATAAGCCTATCCTTTAAACAGTAGTAGTAAACATCTTTATTTCTAAAAAAAAGGCTATCGACCTATCGGTCTTTCTGCCTTTGTTTAATACATGTAGTCTAAATCTGAATAAAAAATAAATATGAAATAATAAACTTTCCAATTCCAATGACAAGAAAAAATTATTTTATTGTCCAGTAGTCAGTTGCGTTTGTAAGTGTTGGAGTAGCGTTGATGTAGGGAAACGGAAGCGGGATTGTCTGGTTGGTCTTGTGAGACAAAGGGGATTCAGTATGGTCCAGTTGTAGGGGTTGTTTGTCCATTTTGTCTGTAGATGTATGAGTCTTTCCGAAATCTTTGTCATGTTTGTGCGTTCGTATAGTAGTTGGGTGGAGGGGTTGTGTAGTGGGTTTTGGGGGTGTCTTATTCGTGTTATTAGTCTTAGTGCAATTTGTTCTGTTGTTTGTATATAACGTTTTGTCCTTTCTGTTCCGTTGGTCATGAGTATATGTCCATAGTCTAGCAAGGGTCTACAGATAGCTTTATATATTTTGGTGGCGGTGTTAGTGCTAATTCCTCTGTCTTTGTAAGTTAGTGATCGGAAGTGTTTTGTTCTCTTTATTGTTTCTGCCCTGATGTTTCGTATGTGTTTAGTGAATTTAAGTTTGTGGTCAATTGTGATTCCAAGGTATTTTACGTCGTTTTTTGGTTGTGTCGTTTGGCCGTCTGCAGTTATTGTAGGGGAGTCAGCGTTGAGTCTGTGGTTTGTGAGCAGAAGTTGGTTTTTTGACGCGTTTGGTGTTAGTCTCCATTTATAAAACCATGTCATTGTGTTGTTTGTTAGTGTTTGGAGTCTTTGCGCTGCTCTCCTTTAAACATTTTTCAAAGATCTTAGCAAAATTATTAATTATGCTTATCGGGCGATAGTTTCCTATTTCAGATTTGTCACCTGATTTGTAAATAGGTGAAATTATTGATTTTTTAAAATGACTAGGCACTATTCCTGTTTCAAAAATTAAATTTATGATATGAATTAAAGGTTTAAGAAGATCCACATGAAAATCTTTTATAAATATTGACTTAATAGTAGCTATTCCGGGGGCGGAGCTGCTTTTTAAAGAATATATATGTTTTATTATTTCATTCCTATCCATATACATGGATATACGTTATTACAGTAGCTCTGTAATTTTTAAATATTAAATTAACTTAAATATATAATGTATTATTTTTAAAGTAAATTTGTGATTAGCAAAAATGTATTCTTTTAATGACTTCAACAGCATTTACACCATTTTCAAAGTCAGCAGAAAGCAAAAAGCTTCCATTTACAAAACAGTAACTACGTGATCTCAATTGAACACAATAATTTATTTTTCTAATTTTTTCAATTCAACTAAAATTATGTATACTCTTTCTATTAAAACGTTTTAAATGTTTGCATTATAATCAAGTTTTTGCAAATAGTCATTATGTATTTGAGCGATAGGTATATGGTAGTATCTAATCATATCTTAAAATTTTTCGAATTCGTTGGGCCTGGAATGATTATTTAAAAGTGTTAGTTCTTTATTTCCAAAGATCTTAGGTCTACCTCGTGAGGGCAATAAATTGACTGATGATTTTTAATAATTGATTATAAATTCTCATTTTCTCTAGTAGTAGTAGTAAATATCTTTATTTCTAAAAAAGGCTATCGACCTATCGGTCTTTCTGCCCTTGTTTAATACATATAGTCTTAATCTAAATGAAAACAAATATGAAGATTCTCTTATTCTAGGTTAGCAATACTATTAAATAAATAAGATTTCAGTGGCAAGAAGGAATTATTTTATTGTCCGCTAGTCCGTAGCGTTTGTAAGTGTTCGAGTGGCGTTAGTGTAGGGAAACGAAAGCGGGATTGTCTGGTTGGTCTTGTAAGACAAAGGGGATTCAGTATGGTCCAGTTGTAGGGGTTGTTTGTCCATTTTGTCTGTAGCTGTATGAGTCTTTCCGAGATCTTTGTCATGTTTGTGCGTTCGTATAGTAGTTGGGTGGGGGGGTTGTGTAGTGGGTTTTGGGGGTGTCTTATTCGTGTTATTAGTCTTAGTGCAATTTGTTCTGTTGTTTGTATATAACGTTTTGTCCTTTCTGTTCCGTTGGTCATGAGAATATGTCCATAGTCTAGCAACGGTCTACAAATAGCTTTATATATTTTGGTGGCGGTGTTTGTGCTAATTCCTCTGTCTTTGTAGGTTAGTGATCGGAAGTGTTTTGTTCTCTTTGTTGTTTCTGCCCTGATGTTTCGTATGTGTTTAGTGAATTTAAGTTTGTGGTCAATTGTGATTCCAAGGTATTTTACGTCGTTTTTTGGTTGTGTCGTTTGGCCGTCTGGAGTTATTGTAGGGGAGTCAGCGTTGAGTCTGTGGTTTGTGAGTAGAAGTTGGTTTTTTGACGCGTTTGGTGTTAGTCTCCATTTATAAAACCATGTCATTGTGTTGTTTGTTAGTGTTTGGAGTCTTTGAGCTGCTCTCTCAGTAGTTTTGTCATGTACGATAAGTGCCGTGTCGTCTGCGTATTGTAATATGTATGCCGATCTGTCGATTTGATTTTTGTCTGGTAAGTTGTAATTGTATATGTCATGGCAGTATATATTGTAGAGAAACGGTGAGAGCGGGGACATTTTCTCTAAATGAAGCTTTATAGAACATTGTATATAGTTTGTCTTTTATAGCTCTTATCCCGCATATCTTTAACCAATTTACTTCTTCACCATTGATATTTTTTCGCCTTCTGAGAATTGCATTTTCTAAATATTTTGTAGAAACAAAATCAGCTTTTGTTTATTATTGTATATTATTTTGTATATTATTATAAGTTTAATTTAATTTTCATATACAATATGAAATACACACTTATTACCAATTTAACACCATACTTTTAAACGTAATAATACGTCTCACCTCTTTCAAGATAAGTAATCAAATACGTCACATTACTATACTTCGTAGTGACTTTATATTCTATAGTGAACGGGAAAAAGTCGAAATTCCGGAAAACTATAATAAATAAAAATAAAAAATGCTTTCTACCGACATACACTACCCAAATTCATACTAGGACTCATAAAACAAAAGAGAGAACTGTACAGACTATATACAAACACTTAAAATAACGACCTAAAAAAGACACTGAACCAACTCAACAGAAACATTAAAACCTTGATTGGACAATATCGACAAGACAAATGGCTAGAAACATGCAAAGAAAAACTAAAAGACAAAGGCAAAACATACTGGCGAAAAATTAAGAAACTGGCGCCATACAGGAAGACTGGCACTACTGACACAATTGACGAAAACGGAATAGAACGCTACACAGACAAAGAGAAAGCTGACGCGGTCGCCAGACACTATCAAAAGGCCTCAGCATATCGACAATGACAACTGGAACTTGATCAACGACTGGTACTTGAACTATTTCAACAGCTCACCAAACTATACATTCAAACTGATCACAGACACGGAGTACGATGAAGCCCTAGCGCATATCAAAAACACAGCACCGGGAAAAGATAAAATAAAGGCAAAATTCCTGAAAAGCCTAACTCAAGAAACACACAAGCTGATCCTAACTGAATTGAACAACTGCATCACAAATGGCAGAATCCCAGAAACATGGAAAAACGGCTTAATAATCCCTATACCCAAAAATGAACTGGACAATACACAACCGAGCAATAACAGACCAATTACATTACTCCCAGTACTTAGCAAAATTTTTGAGTACATAATAAAGCAGCGACTAACATCAGCACTCGACTAACATCTTTATTTCTAAAAAAGGCTATCAACCTATCGGTCTTTCTGCCCTTGTTTAGTACATATAGTCTTAATCTAAATAAAAAACAAAGATAAAAATTATCTTATTCTGGGTTAACAATTTAATTCAATAAACTTTCTAATTCTAATGACAAGAAAAAAATATTTTATTGTCCAGTAGTCAGTTGCGTTTGTAAGTGTTGTAAGCGGGATTATCTGGTTGGTCTTGTAATACAAAGGGGATTCAGTATGGTCCAGTTGTAGGGGTTGTTTGTCCATTTTGTCTGTAGATGTATGAGTCTTTCCGAAATCTTTGTCATGTTTGTGCGTTCGTATAGTTGGGTGGAGGGGTTGTGTAGTGGGTTTTGGGGGTGTCTTATTCGTGTTATTAGTCTTAGTGCAATTTGTTCTGTTGTTGTATATAACGTTTTGTCCTTTCTGTTCCGTTGGACATGAGTATATGTCCATAGTCTAGCAAGGGTCTACAAATAGCTTTATAAATTTTGGTGGCGGTATTTGTGCATTTCCCATTTATTTGAACCAAAACACAACAAAATGCAAACTCGATTCGTTCATTTGATTTATTTTAAAAATATTCTTAAACAAACTATCATATAGTATAAAAATAATTCAATTGACATTATGCGAAATGTATACTATAAGTAACGACAACCACAAGCAAATATTAAAAATCAAACAACACATTTTGTTTGCTTAGACAACGGACTTACTTAAAAAGCTAATAAATAAAATATATTTTTTAACAAAATTAAATAAATTGGATTCTTCTAAAACTTAAAGGCCGACGCATTGTGTTTTGTGCACGTCTTTATTTATGCGACATGAGAAATCTATTAGCAACTGAGGGCTACCTTCTTTGTGCATGTTTACGCGTAATCTCGGAGTCACATAGTAGTTGAACGGTAGCGGTTTTCTCAGTTGTTTTAAGGTCAAATCGACGTTTTCATACTCGATGTGCTGGCACAGGTAGAAGCTACTCATCATCCAAAATATTTGACGGGTGTTTCGACGTGGAAAGCCTGTAAATTCACGTGAAAGGAAAATTTATTGTAGGTGAGAGGGATATAATATTTTTTTCTGCTAAAAAAATCGAAATATTTTAATCGGCAAATCAACGATTTAAAATTATCTCTTTAGAACTGATTAATATGTTTAATGGTTTTGACTTGAAGAATGAAGGTCACGCAATATTCCGAATCAACTGGTTGTTTTGATGTCTCTTCAACAACCTAAAACTATCGATGCCTCTATGGGTCTACCAGACCAGGTGATGCGGACCACCCTCAAGATTCTTCTGGAATTCATTGAATACACACTTCGAAGGTGAGGAAGGGTTTTAGTGGGTAGACAGCTAAGCCGGAGTCCCACACAGCCCAGAGCGCCAGAACATCAGCTCTGGGTGTGCGTAAGAGAGCATTTCCCAAACATCACCGAAAAAAAATGGGTCTACCATGCAACTACTCCATTGTGACTTCAAATATATAACTCATACAAAGAAGAAACTCAGACATTTTTATATCTGTGTTCATATTTCTGATTGACAATCAAACTACTTTTTCTCTGGTGTTATTTTTTATAGTGAGACCATCTCTGAGAACACTGGTGAACAGTTTCATGATGATGCCTAGACTGGCAGAGTCATCAGTAGATTTCAGAGTTATTATTTTGTAATTTTTTTAAATTGGTCTCTTAAAATTTCTGCTAGTCAGTGCATCTACTACACTATTCCTTTTTAAAATATTCTCGGTAGTTTCTCACTGCCACGCGTTACAAGATCATTAGGAATGTTGTCTATTCCTGCGGCTTTTCTTTTTTTCAAACTTCTTCGGCTTGATTTCCTTGCTCTTTTATTTTCAGCTTAACATCCTTTTCCGTGAATGCTCCTTTATTAGCAATTTCTTCTTCAAATGGTCTATATCCCAGCCGTTGACGACATTCCAATTTAATGTATTTTTCAATCAAAGTTTTCCAGTTCATCTGAATTTATGCAAGTTTTGTGCTTGTGAGGTGGTTTTGTGAGGAAAACCGAAGCATACAGTTTGCTGTGCAGTGTGCTTTTGAGAACGATCGCAGATTTGCTGTCGAAAGGTCACGTTAATTTTTTTATATTAATTTCTTGACTAATTCGTTGTTTATTGTGAAATGAAAAAGAGTACTCTATCAATCTGTAATAGTAGAGGTGCGGAAATCCTATATTTTTAAAAGACATAAATGTTGGGGGAAATACTCAAGAAAAAGGTTTTGAAAACTTAATATTTGGCTGTGGGTAGATTAAATGCTAATTGTCAAGGATTACCTGAAATGTAAAGGTTGGTTGAAATTTATGAAAGAGACTCACCTGACAGACGTTTCGCATCTTCAAACCGTGGCTCTCCGCTGTTTTCGTACGCTTTGTAGGCGATATGGCTTGCGGCCCTGTCAGCCGCAACTTCTTCCCAGGTGATGTTGACCTAGTTATAACATAGCAGAAACCAATAAATTCATTTTTTTCTACTTACATCTGGTCCGATTTTATTTTGCAATGTATCTAAAATAATAGACTTTGTAGGGCAGACTGTATAATATTCGACCCCAGCCGCAGTATAAAAATTATCTTGTACAGGAATGTTTTCTGAAAAAATTAACTTCTCTTTTCCCAATCGATTTAAAAGGGCAGTACTGATAATGGTTCCGAGTGCTCCATAGTTCAAGTATGCTTCTCGTTGCGGAGAGTAAAGAGGCATTTGCAATAGGGCTGGCGATATGTCTAGGAACATAATAACGTATTAATTAAAAACATTAATGATTTAGGGTGTAGTTCACTGAGGTATTTTCCTGGAACAAAACCCCTTTGCATCTGTTGTTATTTAGAAATTGGATTTTTAGAAGTTTTTATAATTTCACAATGTTAAATGCTTTTTGAGCATGAATTGCGAATTTTAGTATATGTATTTTCAATTGATTGTAGTTATAGTAGTAGTAAACATCTTTATTTCTAAAAAAGGCTATCGACCTATCGGTCTTTCTGCCCTTGTTTAATACATGTAGTCTTAATCTAAATAAAAAACAAAGATGAAAATTCTCTTATTCTAGGTTAATAATCTGATTAAATAAACTTTCCAATTCTAATGACAAGAAAAAATTATTTTATTGTCCAGTAGTCCGTTGCGTTTGTAAGTGTTCGAGAAGCATTGATGTAGGGAAACGGAAGCGGGAGTGTCTGGTTGGTCTTGTAAGACAAAGGGGATTCAGTATGGTCCAGTAGTAGGGGTTGTTTGTCCATTTTGTCTGTAGATGTATGAGTCTTTCCGAAATCTTTGTCATGTTTGTGCGTTCGTATAGTAGTTGGGTGGAGGGGTTGTGTAGTGGGTTTTGGGGGTGTCTTATTCGTGTTATTAGTCTTAGTGCAATTTGTTCTGTTGTTTGTATATAACGTTTTGTCCTTTCTGTTCCGTTGGTCATGAGTATATGTCCATAGTCTAGCAAGGGTCTACAAATAGCTTTATATATTTTGGTGGCGGTGTTTGTGCTAATTCCTCTGTCTTTCTAGGTTAGTAATCGGAAGTGTTTTGTTCTCTTTATTGTTTCTGCCCTGATGTTTCGTATGTGTTTAGTGAATTTAAGTTTGTGGTCAATTGTGATTCCAAAGTATTTTACGTCGTTTTTTGGTTGTGTCGTTTGGCCGGCCGCAGTTATTGTAGGGGAGTCAGCGTTGAGTCTGTGGTTTGTGAGCATAAGTTGGTTTTTTGACGCCTTTGGTGTTAGTCTCCATTTATAAAACCATGTCATTGTGTTGTTTGTTAGTGTTTGGAGTCTTTGAGCTGCTCTCTCAGTAGTTTTGTCATGTACAATAAGTGCCGTGTCGTCTGCGTATTGTAATATGTATACCGATCTGTCGATTTGATTTTTGCCTGGTAAGTTGTAATTGTATATGTCATGGGAGTATATATTGTAGAGAAACGGTGAGAGCGGGGATCCTTGAGGGAGGCCTTGTTCAGGGGAAAAAGAAAATGACAATGTATTGTCAATTCGTACTTGTAGTTGTCTGTTTTCTAGTAAGTTCTTTATGGTGTGTAGTAGATATGTTGGTGTGTGTAGTTTGTATAGTTTGTATAGTAAGCCTCTATGCCAGACACTATTAAAAGCTTTGTTAATGTCCATAAACAGGCAAGCTGTCTTTCTGTCAGTTAGGTGGGTTGTTTGTATATTGTTAGTCAAAGTGAAGAGTGGGTGAATAGTCGAGTGCTGATGTTTGAATCCGAACTGGTACGATGGTATGTACTTTCCGACCAATTTTCCCAGTCGCTGCCTTATTATGTACTCAAAAACCTTGCCAAGTACTGGTAGCAGTGTAATTGGTCTGTAATTGCTCGGTTGTGTAGTTATATTTTTCTCAAATTTAGTTATTTCTATTACATCTGCAAGAAGCATCATTTCTAGATAATTATATGCGGAAGTTAAGAAAGATATCATTTAAAAATAGAGGTGTCAAACGCTTAAGTATTTTCGAAACGTATTGAGGGAAACTTGTATTATGTTAAAACATGTTTTGATATCTTTTGTTAGACAGTTTTGCGCTTCGTTCACCGAGTGAAAGTAGAGCTCATACGGCGTGAATCAATAAAGTTAAGCGACCGAACAGCATTTCCAAATCCCGCTCTGTGGATCAATTGAAATAAATCCAAGAGAATTTTCTCACTAAGCTTAATTTGGTTTGAGTTTTTTCAAAATATACATATACTGTCCTTTGGAATTAACAAATGATTCTATTACTTCGATCTTCAGAGGATTTCTTACATTCTTTATTTAGATAATGGTATTTCCATTATTCTCGATTTAAAAAAAACGCACAATTTTTCTAAGAAATATCAAAACCTGACATATCAAACATAAATCAAATTAGGCAAATTAAATATCCTGTTTAAATTCTACGTATTTCAAAGATGAATATGGCGCAAAAGAAATGATTTTATTTTTTGGTTCGACTTGCAATAAGTTCATTCTCCGTCACACTTTCTGTTCTTGTTTTATGATAATTTGATCTTATTTATTATTAAACTTTATTGCTAAGTCAATCTGTTCTTATTCAGAAATATGTCTTTATAATTGTAATGCAATAATTTAAAATGCTTTTTGAACACGAATTACGAGTTTTGGTATTTGTATTTGTATCTAAATTTCACCAGATTTTCAATTGATCGTAGTTGTGCTTTTCTCGATTTTAGTTTATTCGATCAAATCTGCCAAAGACACACTTTCTGGATAGGTATATGTAGATGCTGCGACGAGTATCGTTTAAAATATACAAATTTCAAATGCTTCAGCATTTTTGAAGCATAATGAGGACGCCTTTTGTGGATAGTTCACCGAGTTAGAGTAGAGGTCATACGTGGTGAAATAATAAAGTTAAGCTAACAAATAGCATTTCCGAACGCCGCTCAGTAGATCAATTGAAATAAATCCAAGAGAATTTTCTAACTAAAATCTATTTCATCTGATATTTTCGAATATCCTTGAAATTTGCAAATGTTGTTCTTTGTAACAAACATATTATTATGAATAAAAATTACTTGGAGCTCGGGACAGGATTCCATACTTAGAACTACCCTTTAGAAGATAGTATCTTCATTATCTTCTATTAAAAAACAATACGCAATTTCTATAAGAAATATCAAAACATGACTCATATCAAACAAATAGGATTTGACAAATTTATATGCACTGTTTAAATTCTATATTTCAAAGAGAGCGACTCATGCAGCAAAATATTTCTATTAGCTGTTGAGACAAACCACTATTATAAAAAGTTTTTGATTTTTGGTCTGATTTGCAATAAACGCTTTCTGTTTTTGTTTTATCATACTGATTTGATCTAAACTTTATTGTTATCTCAACCAGAAAGTTGACTGTGGTAGTATTATTATTGCTATAATATTGTAGTTCTATTAGTATTACTATTCTTTATCGTTATAGTCAAACTAACGAATTAGGGTGATGATCTCAGTTTGGTCTCCTTGATAACGCACGTCAGGCTATAGATAAAAAATATGGTACTTACAAAAATATTCCTTGGAGATTTTTCGCATATCAGGAATGTAATCCGCAGTAAAGGGGATCTTGGATAGAAACAAATCATACTTGCGATTTAAGCTCGGTAAGCGATCGAGTTTTTTGAAATTATAATTACTCAAAGATCGAGCCATAAGATGACGTAACTTGTAAAAATCGTCTGTCTCAGGATAGCCCTAAAACCAAATACATTCAATAATGTCAATGTAGAAATTCGATTTATGACTTATGTAAAATTTTAGCTAAAAATTTGTGAATTTACTAAAATGGTAAACTGTACCTCAACAACTCCAAATGTCTCATCGAATTTCTTGATGTCAAATATGATATCGGGGCCTCCAATAACGGTTGTCATCTCTTGCAGGAATTCACATACTTCATTACCTTCACATGAAATTGTTCGGTCGTAGTTTTCATTTACTATCCTCAAGTTCGGATAATAAAATCTCTCGATTTGATTTCCTATATGTTTGATCATCTTTTGGACGCCAGCCCTTGTTGCTTCTGGTACCAATTCTCTAATGTACTGCGCTTCGGCAATCCCAGGAAAGCTGAAAACGAAAAAAAAATGATCAACTTACATCGCAAATCAACATTATTGATCAAAAGGTTTTGGAAAAACTTGGATCTATATTAGCTATATATTAAAAAATTTTTAGCAACGGAATTAATGGAATTTTATAAAACTTGTGTTCCAGAATGTTTTGAAATATAAGGGATCTTTAGAGGGCAAACTCGACAAATTGAAGAAACATTATTAATAAATGTTGCCCACGCATGCTGTAAATTGTTTCAGTTGCAGTATGGCAACTCAGCACGAGCAATTAATTATTAATCATTCCACATCAAACAATTTCGGATAGCCTCATTTGAACACCAAGAAGGGCATAAATGTTAAGAAAATGGTTGATTTCGAGTTTTAAAAATGCAGCTTGGGCTTCAGTTTTGTTAGCAACATAACTTGAAAAGGGTTGAAAAAGTTGCAACCGAATCATTGTATTGGATGAAACATGGAAAATGAGCTGCCAATGTTTCAAAAGTGATTTAGTAGGCCACCTTCTAGAACATAAGTTTTAAGCGTTTCAATATAATTTGAACACATAATAAATCACCCAATGACCAACGGAACAGAAAGGACAAAACGTTATACACAAACAACAGAACAAATTGCACTAAGACTAATAACACGAATAAGACACCCACAAAACCCACTACACAACCCCCCCCACCCAACTACTATACGAACGCACAAACATGACAAAGATCTCGGAAAGACTCATACAGCTACAGACAAAATGGACAAACAACTCCTACAACTGGACCATACTGAATCCCCTTTGTCTTACAAGACCAACCAGACAATCCCGCTTCCGTTTCCCTACATTAACGCTACTCGAACACTTACAAACGCAACTGACTAGTGGACAATAAAATAATCTCTTCTTGCCACTGAAATTTTATTTAATAATATCGTTAACCTAGAATAAGAGAATTTTCATATTTGTTTTTTATTTAGATTAAGACTACATGTATTAAACAAGGGCAGAAAGACCGATAGGTCGATAGCCTTTTTTAGAAATAAAGATGTTTACTACTACTAAATCACCCAGACAAACCCTTCGCATACTACAATAAGATGTCGACCCGAAGTCAGAGAAAATATTAGAATATAGAATAGATATATTTAGAATAAAAAAGATCAAAACTTGTTTATTCAGGGCGAATCAATAATAAAATTCAGCATACGTCTAATGACATAACATATGCTCTTTAAGTTTTAACCACTCAGCCTCTTTGGAAGTTTATTTTGTGGGTCACACCCCACTAATTTTGTATCAAAACTTGAACAAAAAACACAATTTTACTGTAGCGGCTACATTTACTGTAGCGGCTATTCAGTGATGCATTTGGAAACTTTTTTGTCTCTTGTTATTTTTTCACATTTCTTTCTTGTGTTTGATACATTTAAATTTTTCATTTCAATTCAATTGTCATATTAAATTTTCATTAAGCCGTTCAGCAAGTCATGGAAACTTAATGATTCTTGTCAACTTGAGCTTGTGCCGAATATAGCCACAAAGTCACAAAATTATTGTTTTAAATTTTTATTATTTTTTCATAGCACGAAAAACACTTCTCTATCAGACCTAAAACTTAAGGAAAAGCTGTAAGGTCACTAAAAGTGTTTGTATTCCGAATTTCAAAATAATCGAATGCTAGGCTCGAAATGTATGAATAAAAAACTGGAAAAACAATGTTTTCAACGTTCTGTATCTGCGCCACGATGCGATTTAAAGAAAATGTTTATATCATGTAGGGACATTGTTCTAACCTGTTTCATTCATTCCCGAAGTTATCAAGATTAAATCTGAATCATCCTGTATATTTTATATATGAATGGTCGGTGGCCATCCATTAGACGATCTCAACAACAATATCTAAGCAATCCAAATATTCTATCTAAAGACTTACTATTCTCTCGCTTGTTTGTAGCAGCGATTTTTGCAGTTATCGTCGCACGTTTTTCGACCTTCATCGTGGATGTTGCAGAAGACCCGATTACCCATGGGCATGAGATCACAGTCACGCAGATATAGTTCAATTGCAATATATGCCCCCCAGATTCTGGAATGATTTAAATTTTATTTTTTCTTATACAAACTGATTCGAAATTCGGTTGCATACTGTACTATCGAAAAAACACAAAGTTCATATAAAGTCCGCAAAGCATTTTCGTATTTGTCATCATTTTCGAGTTATTTTCAAAATTACATTTGCGTGCGTCTGGATGGATAAGCAAAAATGTTTCATTCCAGCAATATCAAATTTCTAGTAAAAGCAGGAGAAAAAACTGACAACAAAAACTTCATGCACCTCGTGAACGAAACCTTTGTAGTTGATAGTTAAATTATGCAATTTAATTTCGGATCACTCCGTATGAAGATTACGATCGATAGGTAGGTACCTTGATCCATATTTCCTCCATAATTCGCCCAAGTCGTCAAAAAAGCTGTTTTTATCTAATTTATACTCAACAATAGTTTCAGGATTCAGCTTTGTAAGATTTGTAATTGGTGTTAAAAAAAGCATCCAATGTGACAATGACATAAATTGATTTCTTCGTGCCATGTTAAGAATTGAGGTTTTCCGAATACGATTTTTCACATCTTCGACTCGATAAATTTGTCTCTGGATAATCTGCAAAATCAGGACATTTAATTATGAAATGTGTTCTGCAATTAATAAAGAAATACTTTGGATAAATCTCTTCTGAATATCGATACTATGTACGCTTCAAATGAAGTTTTTTCATCGAGACTGGAAAGTATTCTATGGGCATTGAGATGATTCGACCAGAATGAATCGTGTTTACGAAACATGTCCAGAGATGGATAGGAAATCTGAAAAAGTGCCGAACAATTAAAAACAACTGATATTCCAGTAAATACATTAGAAAGGAAAATTTGAAAGTGACCTACTGTGACCCAAGCATCCCCAGTTTGATTGTCTGTCTGTGCACGAATTTCCAAGAAGAGTTCGTAATCGTATCCTGTTGATTTGGCGTTAACCATGTACTGTGTCAACTGCCTCCAGAAACTCAATTCTTCTGTGATCTTATATACGGGCCAACCATGGATAATCTGGACTATATCACTACGAAACTTCTTTTCGTTTGCCTTCCACATGTATGAATTTTTTGGTGGGGTCAACGAAGCAACATCCGATTCGACACAGGACTCGTAAAACTGAAATAGTAATGGTTGCTGACTTGGAAATGTTATTAAATCAGAATCAGAAAACAACCGATTGTTACTGATAAATAAAGAAGGCGGAACATAACGGGACAACGATGTTGGTCCATACTCCGTATGTAATTATTGGGCATTAGTTCCAAATAACACATATTAATGAACAACTAAATGTTGATCGTTAAACTAGAGAAAGCCATTAAGCTTCTGCTTCTTCTTCCTCGGGAAGCGCTAGAATCTTGGCTGACATTAAAAATGGCTTCCATAATTTGCTATGTTTTATTATGTATTTCGTCTCATCCTAAAGTTACTGGTCTCTGAACATTCTTGCTCTCTTTGAACCTCGGCGCTTTTATTTCTAGAATCTAGAACAATCATTGTACAATATTCAACTCAATCTTTTGGTATTTGGCCTGTCGCCTATTGCCATTCCTAAAAGTCGATGATTGTTCATCATATTCGACCTAATGTTTCCACGCCCTGCATCCAGTCCTGGTTCCTCTCATTATTTCTGGCACGTCATACATTATCCGCTTTTAAATGGTGTTTGATGTGCAGTTTAACTCATGTTTTAAACAATCGTGTTTTGCATTTAACATTTCAGAACATACTTTTCCATAGGACGTTTCGAAGGAATCGCTCTCATTGATTTACATTTCTGTTGCCTGTTTCAGGTTTTTACTACTTGAAATGCTAACCCCGGGATCCTTTAAAGACATATACCTGCCGTCTGCTTTTAATACAAGCGCCCACTTTACAACTTCTGTTGTTCTTATGCAATATGTGATCAAACACTTTTTCATATCCGTTAATGTTGATGTTGAACCGTTTCAAATCTGTATTTGTTGCCTTCAGTCTTTCCAAATACTACAAGTCTGCCTTCAACGTTCAACGTGCCTTCAAAGTTCGCCATTGTCCAATACTACAAGTCTGCCTTCCACAATGCCTATTACATGGGCATTGTGGAATAAATTCTACTATTCTTGTTTTCACATTCTGTATCCTCAACCTGTAACCGCAGCCTGAGGTTTTTTACTCTTTTTACGATTCCGTTCATGATGGTTTTGAATGCATTGAGGTCCTTAAGTAATTATTAATTGGGAGAATTTAAGGTGTTGAAACAAAATTGCATCAATTTATATATAAAAGAGTACATTGAAATCAATATTTTAATTAGTTTTGTGTTATTTGTGTTAAACTGTAAAACGAATAATAAGCTAATTGTAATTTAGAGTTAAAAAATACTGAATCAGTTATTGAGTTTTGCGTGGGTATCAGCGAACACGAACAGGATTGAAATATATGGCAAGTGCAAAAAATGGTTTACATGTTGTAAGAAAGGACTGAAGAAATTTTTATTTACCGAGCGAAGATCGTTACGCTCGTAGAACTACAAGAGTTTTCAATGAGCCACCTCCAGGAAAGAACTTGAGCCGCAGCAAAATCCTTTGATGTCGTCAAAACACCGACAGACTATCCATTTTCTTTCTCCGGCTGATCCCTTTATGATTATTTGGGCCCATTTTGCCCTTTTTTTTCAAATTGAAGCAAGCTGACTCTTCATGTATGCATACCTAAGTAGTTGATAATCTTAATCTTAATTAATTAACCTCGTTGACCGACTTTTCTGTTTCTGTTCTTGGATTAAATTATACTACCTTAAAGTGATTGAAAAAGATTTTTCAGTTTTCTGTTCTCAGCTGCATTAATTGGTTTCTTAAGACACCATGTTATATTTTCTCCTGACCTCCATATAAGTTACGTTCCATAGCTGATAAGTCAATCTCAAAAATAGTTCCTTAGTTGCTTGAATGTTTATCTTTATATGACTAAATTACGTTTTACAGCATTAAACAACCGTCGCAAAGGGTTTATTTAAATATTTTCAATTATAACTTTGTCAGTAATCATACACGACAACACGACTCTATTGTAAAAAATTGTGCTTCTTCAATTTTTAGTTACTAAGTTGGATCTCTACTACTGCTACAGAATATGTAACAGCATTTCTTTTGCATCATTATCCCGTTGAAAGCGAAACTGCCATAAATAGGCAAAAGTTTTATCTTATTTTAAAAAATATCTAATGCACCATCGCGACGACTTCACCTTCTGCTGACATTCAACGAAAGTTGATTTAAATATATCAACCGGACATCCAGATCTTTAAAAGCATTAACAATAAGCATTTGAAAGCTTTTAAATATAGGATAGTATTCATAGTATGTGGGGCAAACATATAAATGAACAACATATAAACACTAAATGATAGCAGTACAAGGTATAAAAGATACTAAAGTAGAAATGCAAAAACGTACTTTTTTCATGTACCATAAGTTGTCAACTTGATCTCGATTTCTTTCATGAACCTCTTTAGTTGTCACCACCTCTTTTAGATTCGCCTCAACTGAACTTTCCAGCTTCATCATAAGACTACTGTGGTGTGTGATTGTCCTTTGCAACTTCCCACAAATATATGAGTGCCAATCGTTACAAGGGTCAGTTTCACGCTCAATGGTATTAATCAATTGCCTGAATGTTGCGAAGCATAATGCACTCTCGCAATATGAAGGCGTGGGCTCTAAAAATGTATTTTCAAATAGAATTGTCAAAATCATGAATCAATCATAAAAACATTAGTTTATTTATGAATTGGTTCTTGTTGAGAAATTTGATAAAAATTATCGCATTCATTATACACAAAAAATATATAAAATTAATTTCAAGATGTCTTTAAAACATAATAAGAAATTTAGAGAAAAATTGGAACATTACAATAATGTATAGCATAAGAGATACATTTGAAAAACAGCAGCATCAGCACTATTTATCAGAATCACCATTATCTGATTCAGAAAGCTAAATAAGTAGAAGCAATAAACCGACATTTTATTCTAATATTAACTTGGAAAGTCTTAAGATACAGCTAAAATATATGTTGGGTTTTTTATACATGTTACTGCAATGCTTACATTTCTTGGTAATGTGTTTTTTAACGCAAATTTTTTGAAATAAGAGAGCACAGTATTGTACAAACTTATTTATTTTCAATAGGTGCCCGATTTCATGCCATCAGTTTCAACTTACCTTGAGTTGGTTTGCTTCCAAATTGAAGAAATACGTAATAAGAAATCGGAACGAGTGCAAGTGCTACAACGAACAAAACTGGATATATAGATGCTGCATCTTTTCTGGCCTGATCCATTGTTTCTATCCTAAATTATTAGCAATGTGAATTTGCCCACCATCAACCTCAGAATGCATTTGCTGGTCGAACAGTGGCTTAAGGCTGTCACATTCCCCAAATTTAGAAAAAAAAGTCATAAAACATTCTTGTCAGCGAAATACTTTTAATATCATCTCTTTGGGTTTTACCAAATGCTACCACATGTATATCATATATATTTCAGATAGATATATTTTTAAATATTATTTTTTCTCTCGGTTTTACTTTGACTTCAACGAACTAAACATGGATTTGATTTAATGCCTATTAGCAAATGTAAACTGCTGATCTACTTCTTATATTAATTGACCAAAGGATTTTTCTGAGTTGCGGTTCATTATTTTTACAGATTGATCGTTTTTCTAGTTCAAATTCTGTACATACCAACAATAAACAGCCCTGAAATAGACAGAAAGCAATAAAACACTTACAACTTTTTAACTTTTCAATTCTATTGCACATTACAAGTCATTTTACAGTTAAATCACTAACTAATATATCACTTTCTTTGAACCTTTTTGAAGCCAAAACTGAAGAGCAAAGTTTTTTTGTTATCTTAATTATCCAACATAATGCACACTCAGACATACGTTTTCAAATTAAAAGTAAAAATGTCTAACCTGCTGTTATGGGTGCAAATAATTTGATAATTTTCATTTTGGCTAATTCATTACCAGTTGCGCTTCAAGACAAAAAACCACCATAGGCCCACAATTTGATCTTACTAACAAGCACAACATACAACGCACCAATTTTATCGGAAGAAGAACTACCTGACTTGTCTTTTACAGCGTTTGGCCCAAAGGTTTACTCTACAAGCTACAAATATCTAATATTCCAAAATACTTATTTCTTTTTATTAAACAACTACTCGAAGACAGAAAACTGAAGCTATAAAGCAAACGACAATGTATATTTCTTCTTTTCATGTGATCAAGGTCTACCTCAGGGTTTATCGCTATCATCGCTACCACCCAACACATACTGCAATACGCTGACGACACCATCCTAGTCGCTCATGTAAAACACTAGTCGAGCAGTGGACAGATTCTTGGTCTTAACAGACACAATCACAGCATAGTTTTACCAATGAAGATGCGCAGTAAATTCATCCAAAAGCCAACTACTCCTCTCAAACTACCGAATTAAACCATGCTCATGAGAGGAACAGAAAAAACTTCCTAACCAGATGCAAGAATCTGGCTATCATACCAAAGTTCATACAGACAAACTGATGATGGTGGAGAAAGACACCGAAACGTATTTGTGACATTTTAAATAATAAACAATAAAATTGACTGAAACCCAGGAATTTTTTTTGGATTAAATTGAAATACAGTCAGGAAAATATACACAGTAGTTTAGAATTATCAAATCAAAAACTATTCGGCTTGGAGAAACTTGTAGTTTTCGTCCTAAGCGGGACATAGCGGGCCAAAGGCGTGCTATTTCCGTCGATCAAGAAGAAGAAGTCTTAACTCGGGTGCTTGATAATCCAGAAATTAGCAGTAGACAAGTAGCAAGAACTACGCGAATGAGCAATAGAAGTGTCCTCAAAATCTTTAAAAAAGATAAGTTTTATCCCTTTCATTTTTCCCCAGTCCAAGATTTATTAGAACCCGATCTTCACGCTAGAATGCAGTTTGCTTTCTTCATGCGTGAACAGGAAACACGTAATCCTGGATTTTTAAAAAATGTTCTGTTTACTGACGAAACGACTTTTACCCGTAGAGGGGTATTCAACTATAAAAATGAACATCATTGGGATACTCAAAATCCACATGCCGTTTCACATCGCCATTTCCAGCATGAATTCAAAATTAATTTTTGGTGCGGAATAATAGGGGATTATCTAATAGGTCCACATGAATTTCGTGGAAATTTGACTAGTCAGTTATACTTAGATTTTCTTCAGAACGAATTGCGAAATTACCTAGATGACATACCCCTATTGGTTCGACAAAATCTTTGCTTCATGCAAGTTCAAAGTTTTGTTTAATAGACAATTTGCGCAGAACTTTCTTTTATTTAGAGATTTGAATTAGTTCAAAAAATCACTATATGTTTCAATGTGAAATATATCGAAAACCGTGACAGATATCGACTTGACCCAAGTAAACATTGCTTGTCGAGGAAATATTGGAGAATCATATATTGCCAACAAAAAAGCGATATATTAAAACCCAAAATAGTTCTGATGTTTTAAATGGCTCCAGACTATTGCAGCCAGCGCCCTCTAGAAACTGCAAGCTAACCAATAGGAAATTTGGATTTGCTGAACTAAAAAACCCCCAAACACAAATTTTTGTAGTACTAGTAAAACTGGTTTAAAATCTAATAAGAAAAAACTAAATTTTTATTTGCACTTTGACACCCTGTATCTCGGAATCTATTAATTTTCGGATAAGGCAAATTTGCCTGAAACGCAATATTTTTGACCAAACATTATGCCAGTGAATTTTGCGACATTAGTTGAGGACCACCCTGTATAGGATATGTAAAAATACTCCATGGTAATTTACTAAATATATAATAAAATGTTAACAAAATTTACGTAGACGAACAGATTTTGACTGTCACATTAGGTTATAAAATATTTCACAAATCATTGTATCAGTATAATGTAGATTCTTAAAAATCCAGATTTCTATGAATCACTTAATATTTTACTGTAAATGAATTGACACCTATTTGTAATTAAGCAAGGGGTGTACATTTCTTATTTGGATTCATTTTTGCACCCGAATTGCACTTAAAATCTTCAGCAAATGTTGCCGAATTTCTTGTTGGAGCATTAACCCGGTAGCTTGGAATCGGATGCTCGGATGGAGCCGCAGCTTTATAGTATTTTTGCATTCTCTCAGGATCGTCCAGCTTTGCGTCATGACAAAAATGGAGGCTAGACATGATCCAGAATATTTGATTCGCAGTGTAGTTTAAACCTGGAAAATAAATGCGTTTGTACCAAATTGGCAAATAAAAAGTATTTAAATTTGAACTATTTAGTCGCTGCTGAGAGAATGGCTTATATAATAAATTTCCAAATGCACCGACTAACAAATGAATCTTAAACATTTAATATATATTTACCAGGTAATAGCAGTTCAGGTCCATGTTCCTTCACCCAACTCTGATATCTTCTGTATGCTAGATTTACACCGTTAATATCCGCCATAGATTCGTACACAGTCCTACTCTTAAAGTTCTGAAAGAAATGACCGTTATTTTACAATATATCGAGTTTTCTTCATAATGTTGTCGCAATGGTCCGAAACTAATAATGAATTGCATAATAGCTCACTTTAATGGAGAGTCTTCTCAACTGAAATTTGAGGAGTGTCTATATTTTCTTAACGGATAATATTCCCTATTATTTGGTTCTACATTCCCTTAAATCAAATGCCGAAATATATTTTGTTCATCAAATTATTCTACTGTTGAGTGGCTTGGGATAATAATCTGAGTTGCTCCCAAAATAATATTTATTTCATACATATGTGTGATTAAGTAATAATTCCATATAGAAATCAACGGAATTGAAGATAATAATGACAATTGACTCTCATTACAATTGACTCTAAAAAATCTTGTAATTGGCAGAAAACTGACAAAATATTTGCATATACCCGTGGTAAAAGCCCAAAATGGGTCTACATATTTAAATAAAGCAGAAATAATTACCGTGGAAAAGTGACGTTCAGTGAGGTATTCCAAATATCTGTTATGTTCGCAAGCTCCAAAATATGCCGTATCATTTCCTAATTGATATTCGGATTCACTATTTGGATTAATGTCGAAATCGGTATATGCAACAATCAAAGCATGAATCAGTTCATGTCCTATCATAGATCCCAATGCACCATAATTCAGATATTGCGGCCAATTTGTATCGAAGATCGGATGCTGTAGAAGTGATGCTGGCACGTCTAAAAATCATCAAATCAATGAATGAGGAGGATGAAACCGATTAAAATCCCTAAAGCCTACATATTGAAAAATTAAATCAAATACGTTTTAACACGAAATGCAAAAAGTAAATGGTTTGATTAGTCGAAATTTATAAAATTAGCCCCCTACTTAATATTGAGGGAGTCTGTAAAATGTCTGTCCAAAATCATGCCACAGATTCGATGAAAACATGGTGATTTAACCTAATGTGTCTCATGCAAAACTAGACGATTTTCAAAATACGACGCGTAGATTTTAAGATTAAAAAATCGAGAAACAAAATTATTTTGGTTGTAATGCTACTATCTGAACAAAATCTCGTATTCGGGGTTTTAAGAGGCGCTAAAAGTCTGGCCATAAACAATTGTTATATTGGGCGATAAAAAAATATTCAATTTAAATAGAATTCCCATTTCTCTCACAACGCCCTTTTCAATGTGCATGGAAAATGTTAACAGATTCTAATTTGTCGGCCCCTAAACCCCCCGATATGAGATTTCGAACAGATAGTGGCATTGCAAACAAAATAATTAATTTTTGCGATTTTTTATTATTAACTTTGACGCCTCGTATTTCGAAAACTGTTCACTTTGGGATATACAAATTCAGTTAAATCGCCATGTTTTTACCCAAGGAATCTAGGAATCTCTGTTGGCATTTTTTATACACATTTTACAAACACCTTACATATGAAGCCGGCAGCAAATAACTTCAAACATTGGTAATTACTTGCAAATAAAAACCTAAATTAATTAACTTTGCGATACATTCCAATTAGTAATTATACATATTTTCTTAAGTTCTAGTTCTAACTTACTTATCGTGTTCTCAGTTACAATAAAATACATGCCCAAAATGTCAGGTTTCCTATAAACTAGATCTTCCATTTGAGTGTAATTAAAATAAAAACTTTTCTTAACTTTCCTTATTTTAAAATACATATCGATTGGGTTTTTTGACACGATCTCCTGTAAACATATAATATGTAAAACACAGTGTGTTAATGCTTTAATATAAATAATTGTGCATTATCTCCAAACCAACCTTTCCATACTGTGCATGATACGATGAGTTATGAAATTTGCTATCGGATACAATAACTGTTTTGATATTTCTCAATTCATCCAAGACTTCCTCCGTATAGCTATCCTTAACTCGAAAAAAATGGTCTACACTAGTTACCAATGCCAATTTTAATTTATCTGTTATTACTTGAACATGGTTTTGCTTCTCTATGCTCATAAAAGTTTTAATGTATTCTCTGTCCTGTTCTCCTGGAAACCTACATATGGTATTTATTTGAATGAAATATAAGCGACATTTTAAAAAATGACTTACATTCGCTTAGTTAAAATTTGACAGGTTTCTGGTATTGTTTTTTCAATCAGATCTGGTAAAAAATTTTGGAAAATTTCTTGAACGGGCCTGGATAGTAAACCAGACAGGTGCACAGCGTTCAAGATAACAATGTAATTTTTCCAGACACTGAAAGAAAAGTTAACTTTGTATTTGCGCGTTTTTATTTCGATTTGTTCGGCTGGTCATAAACGATTCAACTGTTTACTAATGATGTCCATATTCGAACGATGATGCGTTTTAACCAAACTTTGCTGTATTTTAACAATTTTTGTATCGCCATTTTTTGTTTTAAATCAGAAGACGACGAAACAGTTCATCTTCAATCCGACTTAAGATCTAAGCCTTGTAATTCCAATAATGACAGAAAGCGATAGTAATCTGCAAATAAGGCAATGAAGGCAAAGTAAGAATATATCAACATGAAAAGGGAACGGATCGTACCGACGACAGAAATGCGATCACTTTCGAAGTAGAAGAAAATTTCCGTCCTACCTAATACCATTGCAAGCATTCAGTTTTGTTTGTACAATGGAAAACTGTTGTCCATTTGCCCAAACACATTTCGACTAACCCAAACTAACCCAAACGTTATATTTTTATATTTATCTTTTAGTTTACGCTGGCTCCTGCAGTTGAGAGTGGGACCAACAAACACGATTTGACCTTAGTTTTTTCTAATAATTCGCCCAATATATCAATTCCGAAATGAAATAGTTTGTAGAGCATCACTGACTGTGTTTCTGCGCTTAATATGCTAGTATAAATCGATTACTCAGGTTCAGCAGGAAAATATTATTGTTTCACAATTTTTTGGGAAACAAATTGATTTCGAAAAATTTTTCATAAGATAAATTGTTAACTGCTTACCTCCAATGTGTTCTTTCTATCAAATCGTACAATTTTGACAGGTAATTATGGGTTGGATCATTAGCTACTAGGTCTACAATATTATCGGAATTTTTTAAACTTTGTACACCAGTCAATTCTCGCAGGAAAGCCAACCAATCCATGTTAAAGTAATTATTGGTTTCATTAAGTTCCGAAATTGTTCGTATATTTAGTTCCAGTTCCGATATTCTTGGAGTAAAATCCATTACTATCTAAAAAAATGTATATTCCACCACACTTATTTTAAATAATTATTAAATACAACACTGTGTATGCCTACCTCTCGAAAGTCCTTAGCAAAATCATCAATTTTGCCTGGATCTGCCAAAAACCATTCCGGAATATCGTCGCTAGTCCAGTATTGGGCAATTTCTTTAATATACTGGATATTGTGGGTTAGCCATAACAGATCAAACGAGTAAATGTGTTTATAAGGAGGTGCGATCTAAATGTTAAAGCACGTCAATGTTCCATGTTTCAATAAGGCATTTAAACTGTACAGGGTTTTTACGTTTGTTTTACTACTCCAGTGCTCGGAATATTTGGATGATTGGAGTTTATGCATGCAAATAATGTGGCGATTTCATTAGTTATTATCATTAACTAGCTTTTGGTCAAAATGGACCTAGACAACTATTTTAATGCACCATGATGATCATTTTATGCAATTTGACCAAAATCGCGCAAAAAAAGTTTTAAAAGCCAGTAATCTATGACTTTTAAACACTCTTTTATAACCTCACCAATAACATATGCGTGTTCCTGAATCCAAGCAACTGAGACATTCACGAAAAAATCGAAGTCCATTCCATATTTTCTGGCATTCAGGGCAACATTTTGCCACAATGGCTTGTCGTCAGTATTGCCAAAAATTTTTAGCACGGTTTCCACAAAAGTGCGATCTTTATCTTGGTTTATAGCTGTTCTGTTTAAGCATACCCTATAGAACTACAAAAAAGCGTCTACAGCCAAATCAGTTGAAGTTCATACATTAATCTGAGTTTATTTTCGATCTCGACGTATCTTTTGAGATGCAGATATTCATATGCAATAGCTTCAAGTCATACTTACGCTTCGCGCAACCTGGAGATTAGTACTAAAATTGCTGTCATCTATATTATCTGATGCCAACAGTTTTTCCACAGTTGTTTGTGTATCTTCCTCGATTTCCTCAAAGATGGTTTTCTTTTCCATTAAAATGTTATTTTTTTGAAAGTTGCCACAGGTAAATTTATAAAAATCATCACATGGATCGGCGGTCTGGTTAATGTAATTTAAAATATGGTTTGCTGCTTGAATGCACTCCACCGTTTGGCATTGACCTGGTTTTTCGACATCTTTCATAGAAAAATATATTTGTAAAAATTACACGTACAGGGTGCTTCCTCATAAGTTGACACCCCCCTAGATCATTTATTTCAAAACACGGTGAAAAGTTGTAAATAATAATATTGATCGTTATTCCTCAATTTTTTAAAATCTGAAGTTAAAATGAAAGCCTGAAAGACGTAAATGGTAAACTTTGCATAGTCACTTCCTTTTATGGAAGACGCGTATATGGAGAGCCCAGTCGATACGAGTTTTTTTCCTGATATCCGAAATATATATATTACCTATATTTTTTTGCCGTTTTCTATATCGCGTTTTAAATATTATTTAAATAGCAACAAACCAAAGTAGTGTTGAAATCGCGGCTATGAATGTCGGTTTCAAATATTCGACTATTCTTACCTCTGGAGATATTTGTTTTAAATTTTTATTGTACAGTGTGTCCAGTATAAAATGATGTACATGGGGATATTGGAAACCGTTTGAGTTACAGGGTGGACCAAATGGGGAAAAAGTTGCGCAATCAAGTGCCTATAAATAATCTGTCATCAACTTCTTTGAACTCGGAATAGCAACGGATATACAGGGAAAAAAAAGTGCGTTTGATAAAATCCTTTATATCTTGTTTATTATAAAAGATACAATAACGAAATTTTCAGGGTGGGGGTATGAAATGAGCGTGAATTTGACAATCAAGTAAAAAATAATCTAGGTCCACTAAGTTCAATGAGGCCGAAGTCAACTTTTGTTTTTCTTATGGGCGCCATATTGAATTTCTGCATTTTTAAATTCCCCTTTAAATATGCTCTTCAACCATGTATAACATGTTTATGTTCGGTCAAGATAAATAATTCAAATTAACAAAATTAAGATTTAATGGTAGTAGGCATTGATATTTCTATTAATTATTATTTTAAATTATTATTGATCATACATCGAACACTGCAAAAGAACAAGTAAGATTTTACGATTAAAGTAGGTGTTCAAATAAGCCACCGTTTTCCCGCACGCACAACATACATCGTCTCATTACTGCTTCACAGGATTTTCTGATCATTTCTGTCTCAGCTCCTCTTCGGTTTCGTATGACCTACAGTATACCACATTTTTGAGGAAACCCCAAGCAAAAAAATCAAGCAGTGGTATGTCAGGGGATCTCCCAGGCCATCTTACTGGTCCCATGTTGCCTATCCACTTGTTGGGAAATTCGCGATTTAAAAATTCTATGTTAATACGTCCATTAAGTGGCTGCCCGCCGTCTTGTTGGAAATACCAGTTTTGCAGGGTAGCTACTGGAACATCCATAAGTGCTTCCGCTACGTTAGTTTATAAAAGGTTCAAATATCTCCCGGAATTTGAGTTTTCATTAAAAAAAATGGTCCAATCACGTGGGTACCCACAATACCTAACCAGACGTTAAATCCACACCTAACTTGGTGCCTAACTTGACGAACTAGCCGTGGATTTTCCTCTGACCAAAAAACGGTATTTTTACGATTAAATAGTCCACATTTAGTAAATTGGCTTTCATCTGACCAAAGGACTTTTAAGGAAAAGTTTGGTATCTCGTTATTTCTTTGAATAAACCACTGACAAAATGCCATTCTTCTCATCGCATCGCCATTCTGGAGTCCCTGGCAGGCCCGTTCACGATAGGGGTAATATTTATGACGCTTTAAAATACTATTCGCCGTTGACCGCGCAACACCTGTTGTGGCTTCAATTTGACGTAAAGACGTACGAGGTGTCTCAATCACGCGTTGCATTACCAAATTTTCTTTATTTTCGTCTGGAAGTTTCTTTTTCTTTACCTTAGCAAGACTCCCGTAAGCTACAAGGTTGTCTTTCAGACGCCTAAACATAGATCTACCAGGTTGTCGCCTTTCTGGATATTTATTTAAATATACATTTCTTCAGCTTTCGCTTCATTTCTACGACAGAGAATAAAACAATCCAACATATCGTATTTTTCTTAATTTGAAAAGTGATTCATTTTGAAACACACAATTAATTACAAACACTTGACACTGACAATAAATTCTACTTTGACAGTTGCCTAGGTAATTAAAACAGACAACGAACGTCACTATGGGGAAATTGAAGAGAAATATCAATGCCTACTACCATAAAATCTTAATTTTGTTAATTTTAATTATTTATCTTGACCGAACGTAAACATGTTATACATGGTTGAAGAACATATTTAAAGGGGAATTCAAAAATGCAGATACTCAATATGGCGCCCATAAGAAAAACAAAAGTTGACTTCGGCCTCATTGAACATAGTGGGCCTAGATTATTTTTTACTTAATTTTCAAATTCACGCTCATTTCTTGCCCCCACCCTGAAAATTTAGTTATTGTATCTTTTATAATAAACACGATATAAAGGATTTTGTAAAACCCACTTTTTTTCTTTTTTTTCCTGTATATCCGTTGCTATTCCGGGTTCAAAGAAGTTCATGACAGATTATTTATAGGCACTTGATTGCGCAACTTTTTCTCCATTTGGTCCACTCTGTATCTATAACGGTTTCCAATATCCCCATGTACATCATTTTATACTGGACACACTGTATATATTGAGATAATACTCCTTCGTTTTAACCACCTAAGCTCCTTGGAAAGGTGTTTTCTGGGTCACTCCTTCTTTATTTTGTATCAAAACTTGACAAACAAAATTAATATCAATAAAACGGATTTTACGGCGACGTTCTGAAACGATTCATCTGAGATGTCGCGAAACGAAATGATCCAAAGGATTCAAATAGCAATTCCTTCAAAGTATATGCATAAAAACGGGAAGGAAAAGGCTTTGCTATGAGGGGTTTGCTTTAGAGCAAAAGGTACTACGTTTTCGGATTTATAAACAGAGGCATTTATAAAAGCACAAAAAAGTAATCTAGGTTTGCAACAACTTTTCTCAATCTTTTCAGTGTTGGAAATTTTGTCGGTGTCTTCAGATTGTAAAATGGTTCTTTTGTTTGAATTGATTTGCGAAAATATCTTCATTTGTATGTAATGTAACTAGAAATATGGTTAAGAACTAATAAGAATTAATCTCACTTGAACTGCCATATAAAAAGTCTTCATAGAAAATTTCTGAGACGCCAAAAACTGCTTATTCGCGTCGTTTAGATCAACGGGGCATCTACAGGTGAAAAATTTTATAAAAAAATATAACTTTAAAGACTTTTCGAAATTGGCATTTAGTATTTTAACGTTTATTATGTATTAAAAGTTTTTCAGGTGACTGTACTGAATCACATTTTTTTCAATAAATAAACGAAAATTATTCCAAACAGTGGCATGGGTACAAGTACGTCTGCGTACATTTTTAAAGAAAAAACGCCATGTTTCTGTTTCTTTGTTAAAGTGAAAACTATTTTTTAGTTCTTTGTGCACCGATTTCGATATACCAGAAACTGGATAGGTTCAGTTACAGTCGGGGTTCACTGGCATATGAAATACACTCCAATATATTCCTGGGTTTCAGTCAATTTCATGAATCAGAAAATCGGTGAAGCATACTGAGGATGTGCACCATTCTTTTGAAAACATACATTTTTTCATTTAGACAAAACGAGCCTCGTATTTAGACATTTCGACCCCCCTTTGATACTTGTATTTCAGTTACTCGCAATGAGACTCCAAATTCAATCAATAATTAAGTTTTTTTTAAGTTGTGTTGTTTTTTAAGTGTTTACAGGGAGTAGCGTGATGGGTCTGTAGTTTTTTGTTAGTGTGTCATCTAGTCCAGTCTTTGAAATAGGAATTATTATACCGTTCTTCCATGACTTGGGTATTTTAATCCAAAAGAAATTCCTGGGTTCCAGTCAATTTTATTGTTTATTATTTAAAATGTTACAAATACGTTTCGGTGTCTTTCTCCACCATCATCAGTTTGTCTAAAATATATATTTTTACATTTACAGTTATCATCAATTTAAATAGAAAACTTTCACCAAAATACACATATTAAAAAGTACATCAATAACATTGGTTTTCAGGTGATGAGTCAGGCCAAACATGTCTGGGAAAAGACTAGAATCTATTGTTTAGAGATTTAAAAAGAAATTTAACTTACGCGTATAGTTGTTTCTACCTTAACATTTGACTGGTCACTGAATTTTCCATATTTTACTCGATATCAAGTGAGCGAAACAAAAAAACTGTTTACCTTTCGCCTTTTCTTTGCATTCTAGGAATTGATTGTTGATCTTGATGTACTTTTTAATATATGTGTGATTTGTATTTTCTTATGTGTATTTTGGTGAAAGTTTTCTATTTAAATTGATGATAACTGTAAATGTAAAAATATATATTTTAGACAAACTGATGATGGTGGAGAAAGACACCGAAACGTATTTGTAACATTTTAAATAATAAACAATAAAATTGACTGAAACCCAGGAATATATTGGAGTGAATTGAAGTACAGTCAGGAAAATATACGTAACGATATGAAATACATACATAGAAAAAATAGTAGCCCTTAATGCTTACTGAATACTAACTGCCGACTTAGAGAAATGTTTAAAATTCCGCATTATATTTATATTTTTATAATAATTGTGAATTAACATAAGTCTTCTAAACTATACAGGGTGATTCAAGGTCGATGGCGTATTAGACGTTTAAGGAGAACGCGATGCCCGATCTATCTGCAAATTTGTGCAACGAAGTTACCGGATATGCTCTATCGGCCTAAAATATTTTCAGCAATGAGAGGTTGCCGCTTATACCGAAAAGTGCATCCAACTTTGATATTTCAACTGAGACACCCTGTATATTGTTGCACGGTTTGATTGGATATATAGATCTGATTATTTTTACATGACGATTCCTATATCTATCTAAAGCGGTTTCCGAAATATTAAATAAAATTCATTATTTTTAATCAAAAATTAGCCGCAAGGAATCTTGCACTACAACGCGATTTCGATCCCTGGAAATTAAAAATTTTGGTACTGGGTTAGGAAAAGCCTATGCTTGAGCCCGACGTACAGCAATTTGTTACAAATTATACAGGATGTCTTGAAAATACTAACCTTTCGGCTAGAGATAAAAACTGCTCCAATTACATTTTTTCAAATAGAACACCCTGTATATTAGTTCGAATACGGGAAGACCGTTAAATTCCATGTGAAACGATGTATCATGTTTCTATACCTAAAGCGTCAAATTTCCGAAATAAATGGACATTTTTGCAAAAATTCGATTATGTCGACTTATGTGTGTATACACGTGGTTCATCAAGTGTCATTTCAAGAAAGATTCATAATCAATATTTTTTGCCTCATAAAGGATAATCCAATAAAGTTGCACCTTTATGACGAATCGTTAAATTCATCCAAGTACCTCCAAATTCTAAGGAGAGTGGTAAGCGATTTTTTATAAAATATGAAAGAGTACCGCACATCCAACATGTGGATTCGCACATCCAACATTCCAGCTGTATGGAGCACCGGCTCATTGCACTCAGGAGGTTACCATGGAGCTCTTCGAAATGTTTGATGACCGCTGGTTTGACGCTTGGGGCCATGGGACTGGCCTCCGAGATCTCGCGATCTTACGCCACCGGATTTTTTCTTGTGGGGTAAATTAAAAGAAAATGTTTACAAGACCCCGGTTGACAACATAGGGGAATTCCGGCGTCGAATCATCCACTGCATTGTTAACACTCGATATTGATGAGATACAGAGCCACAAACAATGGAAAGCAATGGCCGTCATTTCGAAAATTTTTTGTAAATAGTTTTAAAGTATTTATTAAGCATGTTTGCTTACATGTTTCAATCCAGTTCTATATCGTAAATAATTAAGTTGTCTTATATTCGCACAAACTTCTTTGCATTCATTTGTTTTAAATTAGGAAACATTTCTTTGAATTTTCTTCATGTCCTTGCAACAACATTGTCCGTGAAGAATAAATAGGTCCATTAAAACTTCGTTTGAATTTTTGTTTCTCTCCATTTTGTATAAAAAGCGTACAGAAGCGTATCTATAATTAAGCTGACAAGTAGTTTGAAGAATTGCAAAATCTTCAACCATTATGACATTTCATGGCTATTTTGACAAATACGTCGACATAATCGAATTTTTGCAAAAATGTCCATTTATTTCGGAAATTTGACGCTTTAGCTATAGAAACATGATATATCGTTTCACAGGGAATTTAACGATTTACCCGTATTTGAACTAATATACAGGTAGTTCTATTTGAAAAAATATAATTGTAGCAGTTTTTATCTCTATCGGTAAGGTCAGTATTTTCAAGACATCCTGTATAATTTGGAACAAATTGCTGTACGCCGGGCTCAAGCATAGGGTTTTCCTAACCCAGTACCAAATTTTAAATTTCCAGGGGTCGAAATAGCGTTGTAATACAAGATTCCTTGGGGCTACGTTTTGGTTAAAAATAATTAATTTTATTTAATATTTCGGAAACCGCTTTAGATAGATATAGGAATCGTTATGCAAAATCATCAGATCTATCATATAGCCAATCTAATCGTACAACAATATACAGGGTGTCTCATTTGAAATATCAAAGTTGGATGTACTTTTCGGTATAAGCGGCAACCTCGCATTGCTGAAAATTTTTAGATAATATTATAGAAAAATTATTATTCTAATTATATATATACAGTGTGTCCAGTATAAAATGATGTACATGGGGATATTGGAAACCGTTAAAGATACAGAGTGGACCAAATGGGGAAAAAGTTGCGCAATCAAGTGCCTATAAATAATCTGTCATCAATTTCTTTGAACTCGGAATAGCAACGGATATACAGGGAAAAAAAGAAAAAAGTGCGTTTTATAAAATCGTTTATATCGTGTTTATTATAAAAGATACAATAACGAAATTTTCAGGGTGGGGGTAAGAAATGAGCGTGAATTTGAAAATTAAGAAAAAAATTATCTAGGCCCACTATGTTCAATGAGGCCGAAGTCAACTTTTGTTTTTCTTATGGGCGCCATATTGAATTTCTGCATTTTTAAATTCCCCTTTAAATATGCTCTTCAACCATGTATAACATGTTTATGTTCGGTCAAGATAAATAATTAAAATTAACAAAATTAAGATTTTATGGTAGTAGGCATTGATATTTCTCTCCAATTTCCTCATAGTGACGTTCGTTGTCTGTTTTAATTACCTAGGTAACTGTCAAAGTAGAATTTATTGTCAGTGTCAAGTGTTTATAATTAATTGGGCGTTTCAAAATGAATCACTTTTCAAATTATGAAAAATACGATCTGTTTTTGTTTGTTGTTTACGGAGTGTTTTATTCTCTGTCGTCGAAATGAAGCGAAAGCTGAAGAAATGTGTATTTAAATAAATATCCAGAAAGGCGACAACCTGGTAGAACTATGTTTAGGCGTCTGAAAGACAACCTTGTGGCTTATGGGAGTTTTGCTAAGGTATAGAAAAACAAACTTCCAGACGAAAATAAAGAAAATTTGGTAATGCAAGGCGTGGTTGGGACACCTCGTACGCCTTTACGTCAAATTGAAGCCACAACAGGTGTTGCGCGGTCAACGGCTAATTTTTTAAAGCGTCATAAATATTACCTCTATCGTGAACGGCCCTGCCAGGGACTCCAGAATGGCGATGCGATTAGAAGAATGGCATTTTGTCAGTGGTTTATTCAAAGAAATAACGAGATACCAAACTTTTCCTTAAAAGTCCTTTGCTCAGATGAGAGCCAATTTACTAAATATGGACTATTTAATCGTAAAAATACCGTTTTTTGGTCAGATGAAAATCCACGGCTAGTTCGTCAAGTTAGGCACCAAGAGGTTTGGATTTAACGTCTGGTTAAGTATTGTGGGTACCCACGTGATTGGACCATTTTTTTTAAATGAGAACTTAAATTCCAAGAGTTATTTGAACCTCTTACAAACTAACGTAGCGGAAGCACTTATGGATGTTCCAGTAGCTACCCTGCAAAACTTGTATTTCCAATAAGACGGCACGCCGCCACATAATGGACGTATTATCATAGAATTTTTAAATGACGAATTTCCCAACAAGTGGACAGGCAACCTGGGATCAGTAAATTGGCCTGCGAGATCCCCTGACATAACACCGCTTGATTTTTTTGCATGGGGTTTCCTCAAAAATATGGTATACTGTAGGTCATACGAAACCGAAGAGGAGCTGAGGAATGCTGTTATAGAAGCTGTTAACAAATTACCCCAAAAATGATCAGAAAATCCTGTGAAGCAGTAATGAGACGATGTATGTTGTGCGTGCGTGAAAACGGTGGCTTATTTGAACACCTACTTTAATCCTAAAATGTTACTTGTTCTTTTGCAGTGTTCGATGTATGATCAATAATAATTTAAAGTAATAATTAATAGAAATATCATTGCCTACTACCATTAAATCTTAATTTTGTTAATTTTAATTATTTATCTTGACCGAACATAAACATGTTATACATGGTTGAAGAGCATATTTAAAGGGAAATTTAAAAGTGCAGAAATTCAATATGGCGCCCATAAGAAAAACAAAAGTTGACTTCGGCCTCATTGAACATAGTGGGCCTAGATTATTTTTTACTTTATTTTCAATTTCAGGCTCATTTCTTATCCCCACCCTGAAAAATTGATTATTGTATCTTTTATAATAAACACGATATAAAGGATTTTTTAAAACGCACTTTTTTCTTTTTTTCCCTGTATATCCGTTGCTATTCCGAGTTCAAAGAAGTTGATGACAGATTATTTATAGGCACTTGATTGCGCAACTTTTTCCCCATTTGGTCCACCCTGTAACTCTAACGGTTTCCAATATCCCCATGTACATCATTTTATACTGGACACACTGTATATATATATATATATATATATATATATATATATATATATATATATATATATATATATATATATATATATATATATATATTTCTAATTATATAGAAAATATTTTAGGCCGATAGAGCATATCCGATGACTTCGTTGTACAAATTTGCAGATAGATCGGGCATCGCGTTCTCTTTAAACGTCTAATACGCCATCGACCGTGAATCACCCTGTATTTTAGGAGTTATAAGGTTTTTTGAAGTTTTCTCTGGAAACTCTACCTATATCTTGTTTCGATATCACTTACCCTTAAGTATTGTCATTCTAAATACGAAATATACAATAACGGCGACCAACAGATTAAGTGCGAACGTTTTGATCTTTCTCCTAGTTACCCATTCTGACCAAGTTATTCGTCGCCTGACTGGACTCTCTTCCTGCATTTCCATTTGCTCCATAACGAAGTTTTGACCAAATTGTACTTCACATTAAACACGTGCACTAACTAGAATATCGAAATTCGACAGTGAAATATTTAAAACTGGAACGATCTAAAAAGCATTGACATGTATTTAAGCTGGCAAGAAATGTTGAAAAATGTATTTTTTAAATCAAGACAAAGTATTTGAGTTATTCCATGTGCTAAAGATTAGAATTTCAAAAGTACGATTTAGGAATCAAGTGCTCTTGATAATAGATAATATAAAATATATGAAATATTGACATTAAATATTTTAATTACATGATGCGAATTAAAGTATGCCTTTTCTTTGTATGATCATCCTTAAGCTTCAAGACGTGTTTTATGCTCCTCCTTTGTCTAGACTATTGTATGGGAAAAGAGAGCACTAAAATATTTGATAATTGAGCATTTATTACTTGATGTAACGATATTGATTTACGATTTTTGATTACGATTTCAAGCTCATTTTTTTGCAATGGCGTTCTGAACAAAATTAGTTAATTAAATGCGATGTAAAATAACATAAACAAACTTAATAAATTAAGTTAAAATTAATCAAAAACTACCACTTTTCCCACCCGGGATCTGAAACGAAGTCGATTCGCCGTCGTTGTTTGAAAAACGGCACTCATCGCTCTTGTATCTAAAACTACTACTTTTTGCTTTCAGAAATTTGGTAGTTAAATATGAAGACACACATATTTTCAATGAATAGTTTGAACTTGCACGGTGAAAATTATGAAAATAATATTAAAACAAGCTTTAAGCTTATATAAATACAAGCTTATTATACTTGTATTTACTTTGCGTCGTTTTATTTAATGCAAGTATCTTTTTTAAGTATTTTAATTTTTTTCCGAAACATTTTTCTAATCATGTCTATTATAACTTACAATATAACTCAGTATTTTGTTAGAAACAATTAATTATGTCCAAGCCTGACCTGTGTTTTGTTCATCTATTTAAATAAAACCTCAACTATTATCAAAAATAAATAAGAAATGAAAACGCAGCAAAATGTATTTACAAATGTTTTTGAGAAATTACTCAGATAAATAGGTATTTGTTTAGAAGAGGAAAGACAATTATTAAAAAAACATTGCGTAATGAAGTAGTTTAAATTTTGTTAAAAAGAAGCAAACTTTTTTTAAAGTTTGACGTCATTCCAATAGATAACGCATTTCATACTGATTTGCCCATCGATGCGTAATGAAGCGGTATTGTTCTGGTTCTGGTACTGATCCGTCGAGCCGAGACCCGACTACGGGATCCGAATCTTTCCGATGACCCGGATCCGAAGATCCGGATCTTTGAAATGATCCGACTTGCCCACCACTACTCAATAGTCATCTCAACATCGCAAAGTAAAGTCAGTCTTGAACTCCCGCTCATCGGAAGCAGTCGTGATCAAACACTCGTCGTATTTGATCCTACTACTCTACTACTACTACTACTACTACTACCCTCAGTAGTCATCTCAACATCGCAAAGTGAAGTGAGTCTTGGTCATACACTCGTAGGGACTACACTCAGTAGTCATTTCCAGAAAGTAAAGAGCAGTCTTGCACTGAACCTCGCCAGAAAGAGTCGTCACCACACACTCGTCGGGACTATACTCAGTAGTCATATCAATATAAGAAGCGGTCTGTCACCACACACTAGTCGGGACTACACTCCGTAGTTACAGACCACAAAGAGTCACAAGTCTACAAAGGTAGAACTGCCCAGTCCAATCGCAAAGTGAAGTAATAAACGGTTGTTACCAGTGCTGGTTTGGCACTTGGCAAAAGGCCAGAGCGCTTATTATTTCTGCGGCTGCTCCCAACTATACCCACTAAACACTGTAATCTCAAAACCCTTTGGTCCTTCGAGAAGAGAAAATTTCCCCCATTTATTCCGGTGTTGCAATCTAAAGGTTCGAAATAGCAACTCCGGAACACCAACTACATAAAATATAAACACCTGATATTGAAGAATTGCAGAACAATTGCAATTGCAATAGACAAAGGCTAACTACCTGTAACTATCTGTTAATCATTGCCGCTTTGACTTTTCATCAAACAATTGTAGAAGAGTACCTTTTTAAAATCAAAATTTTTGTAATTTGAAGCAAAGATCGTAATTTTTCTTTTCGAATGGTTAAGTATTCCAAAAGGCTACCAAGCAAACATGGAACTATTTTAAAATAATACTTAATAACAAAGTTGAAATTCGATTTTCAACTGTTAATATCTTCTAGAAATTTTCAAAAAAAATGTTTTCAATATTTTTCTGGTACTCTCCAAGTGAGCCCCTATAACCCCTTAAAAGGAATGACGCCACTTTTGAATCAGCCTGTATATAAAAGAGTACATTCAAATCATTTTTTAAATTAGTTTTGTGTTATTTGTGTTAAACTGTAAAATGAATAATAACCTAATTGTAATTGGCAAGTGCAAAAAATGGTTCACATGTTGTAAGAAAGGACTGAAGAAATTTTTAGTTACGGAGCGAAGATCGTTACGCTCGTAGAACTACAAGAGTTTTCAATGAGCCACCTCCAGGAAAGAACTTCAGCATCAGCAAAATCCTTTGATGTCGTGAAAACAGCGACAGACTATCCATTTTCTTTCTCCGGCTGATCCCTTTATGATTATTTCAGCCCATTTTGCCCTTTTTTTTTAAACTGAAGCATGCTGACTCTTCATGTATGTATATCTAAATAGTTGGTAATCTTAATCTTAATTAATTAAGCTCGTTGACCGACTTTTCTGTTTCTGTTCTTGGATTAAATTGTACTACCTTAAAGTGATTGAAAAAGATTTTTCAGTTTTCTGTTCTCAGCTGCATTAATTGGTTTCTTAAGACACCTTGTTATATTTTCTCCTGACCTCTATTTAAGTTACGTTCCATATCTGATGAGTCAATCTCAAAAATCGCTCCTTAGTTGGTTGAATGTTTATCTTTATATGACTAAATTACGTTTTACAGCATTAAACAACCGTCGCAAAGGGTTTATTTAAATATTTTCAAATAGAACTTTGTCAGTAATCAAATACTCGTCAACACGACTCTATTGTAGAAAACTGTGCTTCTTCAATTTTTAGTTACTAAGTTGGATCTCTACTACTGCTACAGAATATGTAACAGCATTTCTTTTGCATCATTATCCAGTTGAAAGCGAAACTCCCATAAATAGGCAAAAGTTGTATCTTATTTTAAAAAATATCTGATGCACCATCGCTTCACCACCAAGACTTCACCTTCTGCTGACATTCAACGAAAGTTGATTTAAAGATATCAAATATCATCCAGATCTTTAAAAGCATTAACAAGAAGCATTTGAAAGCTTTTAAATATAGGATAGTATTCATGGTATGTGAGGCAAACATATAAATCAACAACATATAAAAAGACTAAAGGATAGCAGTACAAGGTATAAAAGATACTAAAGTAGAAATGCAAAAACATACTTTTTTCATGTACCATAAGTTGTCAACTTGATCTCGATTTCTTTCATGAACCCCTTTAGTTGTCACCACATCTTTTAGAATCGCCTCAACTGAACTTTTCAGCTTCATCATAAGACTACTGTGGTGAGTGATTGTCCTTTGCAACTTCCCACAAAAATATGAGTGCCAATCGTTACAAGGGTCATTTTCACGCTCAATGGTATTAATCAATTGCCTGAATGTTGCGAAGCATAATGCACTCTTGCAATATGAAGGCGTGGGCTCTAAAAATGTATTTTCAAATAGAATTGTCAAAATCATGAATCAATCATAAAAACATTAGTTTTTTTAATGAATTCGTTCTTGTTGAGAAATTTGATAAATATTATCGCATTCATTATACACAAACAAAATATAAAATTAATTTCAAGATGTCCTTAAAACATAATAAGAAATTTAGAGGAAAAATTGGAACAATACAATAATGTATAAGAGATACATTTGAAAAACAGCAGCATCAGCACTATTTATCAGAATCACCATTATCTGATTCAGAAAGCTAAATAAGTAGAAGCAATAAACCGACAATTTATTCTAATTTTAACTTTGAAAGTTTTAAGATACAGATAAAATATATGTTGGGTTTTTATACATGTTACTGCAATGCTTACATTTCTTGGTAATGTGTTTTTTAACGCAAATTTTTTGAAATAAGAGAGCACAGTATTGTACAAACTTATTTATTTTCAATAGGTGCCCGATTTCATGCCATCAGTTTCAACTTACCTTGAGTTGGTTTGCTTCCAAATTGAAGAAATACGTAATAAGAAATCGGAACGAGTGCAAGTGCTACAACGAACAAAACTGGATATATAGATGCTGCATCTTTTCTGGCCTGATCCATTGTTTCTATCCTAAATTATTAGCAATGTGAATTTGCCCACCATCAATCTCAGAATACATTTGCTGGTCGAACAGTGGCTTAAGGCTGTCACATACCCCAAATTTAGACAAAAAAGTCATAAAACATTCTTGTCAACGATATAGTTTTAATACCATCTCTTTGGTTTTTACCAAATGCTACCACATGTATATCATGCCAAAAATGTCCCTTTCAGACAAATATATATATTTAAGATAGATATATTTTTAAATTTTATTTTTTCTCTCGGTTTTACTTTGACTTCAACGAACTAAACACGGATTTGATTTAATGCCTATTAGCAGATGTAAACTGCTGATCTACTGCTTATATTAATTGACCAAAGGATTTTCTAAGTTGACGGTTCATTATTTTTACAGATTGATCCTTTTTCTAGTTCAAATTCTGTACATACCAACAATAAACAGTCCTGAAATAGACAGAAAGCAATAAAACACCTACAACTTTTTAACTTTTCAATTCTATTGCACATTGCAAGTTATTTTGCAGTTAAATCACTAACTAATATATCACCTTCTATGAACCTTTTTGAAGCTAAAACTGTAGAGCAAAGTTTTTTGTTATCTTGATTATCCAACATAATGCAAACTCAGACATACGTTTTCAAATTAAAAGTAAAAATGTCGACCCTGCAGTTATGGGTTCAAATAATTTGATAATTTTCAGTTTGGCTAATTCATTACCAGTTGGGCTTCAAGACTAAAAAAACCACCATACGCCCAGAATTTGTTCTTACTAACAAGCACAACATACAACGCACCAATTTTATTGGAAGAAGAACTACCTGACTTGTCTTTTATTGCGTTTTGCCTAAAGGTTTACTCTACAAGCTAGGCATACCTAATACTCCAAAATACTTATTTCTTTTTATTAAACAACTACTCGAAGACAGAAAACTGAAGCTATAAAGCAAACGACAATGTATATTTCTTCTTTTCATGTGATCAAGGTATACCTCAGGGTTTATCGCTATCATCGCTACCACCCAACACATACTGCAATACGCTGGCGACACCATCCTAGTCGCTCATGTAAAACACTAGTCGAGCAGTGGACAGATTCTGGGACTTAACAGACACAATAACAGCATAGTTTTACCAATGAAGATGCACAGTAAATTCATCCAAAAGCCAACTACTCGTCTCAAGCTACCGAATTAAACCATGCTCCCCAGCCATCACTACAGACGGTCAAATAACCAAATCCACCCACAATGTGAAATAATAATACGAATAACAATAGACAGTACATTAGAATTCACTAAACACCTACAAAATATCAGTACCGAAGTAACGAAAAGAGCAAAACTTGTAATATAATAATATATGAGCCGCTCTGCTTGAGAAGCACAGCTGCCGAAAAACTTGAAAAGGATAACGGAAAAACTTAAAAAATGGAAAAATAACCTCCATAATTGCACTTCGCTGAAATATCGCTTAACAAAACCGACCAGGCAAACCCGCTTTCTCTTCCAGACCTCAACTATACATTTTTCCCTCCCATTCAAGTTAGAGTTGCTATTTTACAATTTATAGCTGTTTTTATTTCTTGTCATGTAATTCTACACATGTAATGTATGTAATTTAAGGCAGAAAGACCGATATGTGTCGAGATCAGTTTTGTTTACCAAATAATGTTTTTACCACCACTAAACTTCTTTTAAATCCGCAAAATCGTTTGAAGCCAGAGGTTTCGAAAAGGGAATGCCTTCCCTAGTTAAGATTATTAACTGACTAAATGATGATAAGATGCTAAGGTAACAATGAAACACCTCCGTTACTAAATTTGTAATAAATTGTTGATAAATTTTACACTGCCACAGATATTTTCACTGTCACATTAATTGATAAAATATTTCACAAATCATTGAACAAAATAACTATATATAAAACGAGTAAAATGTAGATTCTTGAAAATCCAGGCTTAGCAAATATTGTTCTGAGATATAGATCTCCAAAAATCATGTAAATTCCACCCTTACAAAATTGTACCACTGAAACAATTAACTCACGAAAATAAAGCAGCTGGGTTACGTTTTTACTTGGCAATGATGAAGAGGCCAAGATGACCAAGATGCAAATTTTTTTTTGTAAAATTTTGTTAACGAACTAGGCGTCACTTTCAATCTTAGGCATTTGAACATGGTCTCTAGTTAAGATATACGGGAGTTGATGGTATGCAACAGCTAGTTTACAGGTTTTTATGGAATAGACACTAATAATAAAACAGTTCTTTAAGTCAGCAACTTTTTCCAGTGTACTGCAAACTCCAAGCACTTTTTAAACGATCTTTAATGCGACTAACTGCTCACTGGCAGTTTATGAGGAACTCCAACTCGGAAACTTGATGGCACAAGTCAAAACAGAAAAGTACTGTTTTTATTGTTTGATTATTTAATTAATTAATTAATAATGCATACAACAGAGCACGATGTTTACATTGAAAATCGAAAATGTGACTTCAACAATTTCACCAATTTATTCATTTTTCATTCAGTTGATGGAGCTTGATATTTATATAGGATATGTAAAAATACACCATCGTAATTTACTAAATATATAATAAAATGTTGACGTAGACAAACAGATTTTGACTGTCACATTAGGTTATAAAATATTTCACAAATCATTGTATCAGTATAATGTAGATTCTTAAAAATCCAGATTTCTATGAATCACTTAATATTTTACTGTAAATGAATTGACACCTATTTGTAATTAAGCAAGGGGTGTACATTTCTTATTTGGATTCATTTTTGCACCCGAATTGCACTTAAAATCTTCAGCAAATGTTGCCGAATTTCTTTTTGGACCATTAACCCGGTAGCTTGGAACAGGATACTCGGATGGAGTCCCAGATTTTAAGTATTCTTGCATTCTCTCAGGATCGTCCAGCTTTGCGTCATGGCATAAATGGAGGCTGGACATGATCCAGAATATTTGATTCGTAGTGTAGTTTAAACCTAGAAAATAAATTTATACCAAATTGGCAAATAAAAAGTATTTAAATTTGAACTATTTAGTCGCTGTTGAGAGAAGAAGAATGCCAAAATGTGTTTCGCTTGCTGACAAGTATTTAAATGGCTGATATAATAAATTGCCAAATGCACCGACTAACAAATGAATCTGAACTTTTAATATATATTTACCAGGTAGTACCAGTTCAGGTCCATGTTCCTTCACCCAACTCTGATAACTTCTGTATGCTAGATTTACACCACCAAAATCCGCCATAGATTCGTACATAGTCTTCGTCGTAATGCTCTGAAAGAAAACAAGTATTTTACAATATATTGAGTTTTCTTCATAATGTTGTGGCAATGGTCCGAAACAATAAAGAACTTACTAGAAAACAGACAACTACAAGTACGAATTGACAAAACACTGTCATTTTCTTTTTCCCCTGAACAAGGGCTCCCTCAAGGATCCCCGCTCTCACCGTTTCTCTACAATATATACTGCCATGACATATACAATTACAACTTACCAGACAAAAATCAAATCGACAGATCGGCATACATATTACAATACGCAGGCGACAGGGCACTTATTGTACATGACAAAACTACTGAGAGAGCAGCTCAAAGACTCCAAACACTAACAAACAACACAATGACATGGTTTTATAAATGGAGACTAACACCAAACGCGTCAAAAAACCAACTTCTGCTCACAAACTACAGACTCAACGCTAACTCCCCTACAATAACTGCAGACGGCCAAACGACACAACCAAAAAACGACGTAAAATACCCTGGAATCACAATTGACCACAAACTGAAATTCACTAAACACATACGAAACATCAGGGCAGAAACAATAAAGAGAACAAAACACTTCCGATCACTAACCTACAAAGACAGAGGAATCAGCACAAACACCGCCACCAAAATACATAAAGCTATTTGTAGACCCTTGCTAGACTTTGGACATATACTCATGACCAACGGAACAGACAGGACAAAACGTTATACACAAACAACAGAACAAATTGCACTAAGACTAATAACACGAATAAGACACCCCCAAAACCCACTACACAACCCCCCCACCCAACTACTATACGAACGCACAAACATGACAAAGATCTCGGAAAGACTCATACAGCTACAGACAAAATAGACCCCTACAACTGGACCATACTGAATCCCCTTTGCCTTAAAAGACCAACTAGACAATCCCGCTTCCGTTTCCCTACATTAGCGCTACTAGAACACATTAGCCCTACATTAGCGCTACACAAACGCAACTGACTAGTGGACAATAAAATAATTTCTTCTTGCCACTGAAATTTTATTTAATAATATCGTTAACCTAGAATAAGAGAATTTTCATATTTGTTTTTTATTTAGATTAAGACTACATGTATTAAACAAGGGCAGAAAGACCGATAGGTCGATAGCCTTTTTTAGAAATAAAGATGTTTACTACTACTCCTACTGGTCCGAAACCAATAATGAATTGCATAATAGCTCACTTTAATGAAGAGTCTTCTCAACTGAAATTTGGGGAGTGTCTATATTTTCTTAACGGATAATCTTCCCTATTATTTGGTTCTACATTTTCTTAAATCAGACGCCGAAATATATTTTTTTAATCAAATTATTCCACTGTTGCGTGGCTTGGGATAATAATCTGAGTTGCTCTCAAAATCACATTTATTTCATACATCTGTGTGATTAAATAATAATTCCATATAGAAATCAACGGAATTGAGGATAATTCATTCCAATGTATTCCTGGGTTTTCAGTCAATTTTATTGTCACTAATTATGGTGTTATGTGATGAGCCCTGCGTTTCGTCCCAAATTATTGAGGATAATAATGATTAAATCTCATTACAACTGACTCTAAAAAATCTTGTAATTGGCATAACAAGGCAGAAAACTGACAAAATATTTGCAGATACCCGTGGTAAAAGCCCAAAATGGTTCTACATATTTAAATAAAGCAGAAATAATTACCGTGGAAAGGTGACGTTCAGTGAGGTATTCTAAATATTTGTTATATTCGCAGGATCCAAAATATGCCGTATCATTTCCTATTTGATATGCGGGTTCACTATTTGGATTAATGTCGAAACCGATATATGTAACAACCAAAGCATGAATCAGTTCATGTCCTATCATAGATCCCAATGCACCATAATTCAGATATTGCGGCCAATTTGTATCGAAGATCGGATGCTGTAGAACTGATGCTGGCACGTCTAAAAAATCATCAAATCAATGAATGAGGAGATGAAACCGATTAAAATCCCTAAAGCCTACATATTGAAAAATTAAATCAAATACGTTTTAACACGAAATACAAAAAGTAAATGGTTTGTTTAGTCGAAATTTATACAATTAGTCCCCTACTTAATATTGAGGGAGTCTGTAAAATGTCTGTCCAAAATCATACCACAGATTCGTCGGATGAAAACATGATGATTTAACCTAATGTGTCTCATGCAAAAGTAGACGATTTTCAATATACGAGGCGTAGATTTTAAGATTAAAAAATCGAAAAACAAAATAATTTTGATTGTAATGCTACTAACTGAACCAAATCTCGTATTGGGGGTTTTAGGGGGCGCTAAAAGTCTGGTCATAAGCAATTGTTATACTGGGCGATAAAAAAATATTCATTGTAAATAGAATTCGCATTTCTCTCACAGCGCCCTATTCAATGTGCATGGAAAATGTTAACAGATTCTAATTTGCCGCCCCCTAAACCCCTCGATATGAGATTTCGTTCAGATAGTGGCATTGCAAACAAAATAATTAATTTTAGCGATTTTTTAATCTTAATGTTGACACCTCGTATTTCGAAAACTGTTCACTTTTGGATAGACAAATTCAGTTAAATCGCCATGTTTTTACCCAAGGAATCTAGGAATCTCTGGTAGGATTTTTTACACACATTTTACAGACACGTTACATATGAAGCCGGCAGCAAATAACTTCAAACATTGGTAATTACTTGTACGTGAAAAAAAACCTAAATTAATTAACTTTGCGATATATTCTAATTAGTAATTATATATATATATATTTTAAAGTTCTAGTTCTAACTTACGTATCGTGTACTCATCTGAAAGCAAATACATGTTCGTACCAATCGCAGGATTTGTATCAACTATATCTTCCATTTGAGTGTAATTAAAAAAAAAGCTCGTCTCAACTTTTTTTATTTTAAAATACATATCGATTAGGTTTTTTGACACGATCTCCTGTAATCATATAATATGTAAAACACAGTATGTTAATGCTTTAATATAAATAATTGTGCATTATCTCCAAACCAACCTTTCCATACTGTGCATGATACGATGAGTTATGAAATTTGCTATCGGATCCAATAACTGTTGTGATATTTCTCAATTCATCCAAAACTACCTCCGTGGAGCGATCCTTAACTGGCAAAATTTGTTCTACACTAGATACCAATGCCAATTTTAATTTATCTGTTATTGCTTGAGCAAGGTTTTGCTTCTCTATGCTCATTAAAGTTTTAATGTATTCTCTGTCCTGTTCTCCTGGAAACCTACATATGGTATTTATTTGAATGAAATATAAGCGACATTTTAAAAAATGACTTACATTAGCTCAGTTAAAACTTGACATGACTCTGGTATTGTTCTTCCATTCCCATTTGGTATCAAATTTTGGAAAATTTGTTGAACGGTCCCGGATAGTAAACCAGACAGGTGCGCAGTGTTCGAGATAACAATGTAATTTTTCCAGACACTGCAAGAAAAGTTACCTTTGTATTTGCGCGTTTTTATTTCGATTTTTTCGGCTGGTCATAAACGATTCAACTGTTCACTAATGATGTCCAAATTCGAACGATGATGCGTTTTAACCAAACTTTGTTGTATTTTAACGATTTTTGTATCGCCATTTTTTGTTTTAAATCAGAAGACGACGTAACAGTTCATCTTCAATCCGACTAAAGATCTAAGCCTTGTAATTCCAATAATGACAGAAAGCGATAGTAATCTGCAAATAAGGCAATTTGCATTCCCCAAACCATCCCAAAGATTCAAAATGAAGATATCAGAAGAGCGGTTACTAAATGTTTGGAATATCCAGAGAACCCATAAGATGAAGACTTTCAATTATTAATATATCCATCGTGCAAGCCCTGCAATTGAAATATTTGGAAGTGGAATTATCTAGTCTGCGAAATACTACATGGAATAATAAATTAATGAATGAGTGTTAACACCGAAGGCAAAGTAAGAATATATCAACATGAAAAGGAAATGGATCGTACGGATGACAGAAATGAGATCACATTCGAAGTAGAAGAAAATTTCCGTCACACCTAATAAAATTGCAAGCATTCAGTTTTCTTTGTACAATGGAAAACTGCCAACCAATGCCAACGGCCAAAAAATGCCCACCAACTTTTCTGATGCCCGCAAACCCAGACTCAACACCAGACGTTCTACTGCACACAAGAAACCTAACAAACACCATCAACAACATAAACTTAACCAACGAACTTGGATCCGACCACCTGGCTATTACGTTTAACATAGACTTACAACATACGCAACCTACCTCCAATACACCTCCTATAGAGAAAAACTTAAACCTAACAAAGACTGACATAGACAAAGTGAAACAACATATACATGACTACATTCAATCACAAGCACAGCACATTTCAATAGAAACCATACAACAACAACTTTCACTAGCCATAGGAAAATTTAGCCCGGAAATAAAAAATGCTTTCTACCGACATACACTACCCAAATACATACTGAGACTAATAAAACATAAGAGAGAACAGTACAGACTATATACAAACACTCAAAATAACGACCTAAAAACGACAATGAACCAACTTAACAGAAACATTAAAACTCTGATTGGACAATACCGACAAGACAAATGGCTATAAACATGTAAAGAAATACAGAAGGACAAAAGCAAAACATACTGGCGAAAAATTAAGAAACTGGCGCAATACAGGAAGACTGGCACTACTACTGACACAATTGACGAAAACGGAATAGAACGCTACACAGACAAAGAGAAAGCGGACGCATTCGCCAGACACTATCAAAGGGCCTTCAGCATATTGACAAACCCTAACTTCGACAATGACAACTGGAACTTGATCAACGACTGGTACTTGAACTATTTTAACAACTCACCAAACTATGCCTGCACACTGATCACAGACACAGAGTACGATGAAGCCCTAGCGCACATCAAAAACACTGCACCGGGGAAAGATAAAATTAAAGCAAAACTATTGAAAAGCCTAACTCAAGAAACACACAAACTGATCCTAACTGAATTGAACAACTGGATCACAAGTGGCAGAATCCCAAAATCATGGAAAAACGGCTTAATAATCCCTATACCCAAAAATGGACTGGACAATACGCAACCGAGCAATTACAGACCAATTACACTGCTACCAGTACTTAGCAAGGTTTTTGAGTACATAATGGGGCAGCGACTGGGAAAACTGGTCGGAAAGTACATACCATCGTATCAGTTCGGATTCAAACATCAGCACTCGACTATTCACCCACTCTTCACTCTGACTAACAATATATAAACAACCCACCAAACAAGTATTTTACAATATATTGAGTTTTCTTCATAATGTTGTGGCAATGGTCCGAAACCATAAAGAACTTTCTAGAAAACAGACAACTACAAGTACGAATTGACAAAACACTGTCATTTTCTTTTTCCCCTGAACAAGGGCTCCCTCAAGGATCCCCGCTCTCACCGTTTCTCTACAATATATACTGCCTTGACATATACAATTACAACATACCAGACAAAAATCAAATCGACAGATCGGCATACATATTACAATACGCAGACGACACGGCACTTATTGTACATGACAAAACTACTGAGAGAGCAGCTCAAAGACCCTAAACACTAACAAACAACACAATGACATGGTTTTATAAATGGAGACTAACACCAAACGCGTCAAAAAACCAACTTCTGCTCACAAACCACAGACTCAACGCTGACTCCCCTACAATAACTGCAGACGGCCGAACGACAGAACCAAAAAACGACGTAAAATACCTTGGAATCACAATTGACCACAAACTATAATTCACTAAACACATACGAAACATCAGGGCAGAAACAATAAAGAGAACAAAACACTTCCGATCACTAACCTAAAAAGACAGAGGAATTAGCACAAACACCGCCACCAAAATATATAAAGCTATTTGTAGACCCTTGCTAGACTTTGGACATATACTCATGACCAACGGGACAGAAAGGACAAAACGTTATACACAAACAACAGAACAAATTGCACTAAGACTAATAACACGAATAAGACACCCCCAAAACCCACTACACAACCCCCCCACCCAACTACTATACGAACGCACAAACATGACAAAGATCTCGGAAAGACTCATACAGCTACAGACCAAATGGACAAACAACCCCTACAACTGGACCATACTGAATCCCCTTTGTCTTACAAGACCAACCAGACAATCCCGCTTCCGTTTCCCTACATTAACGCTACTCGAACACTTACAAACGCAACTGACTAGTGGACAATAAAATAATCTCTTCTTGCCACTGAAATTTTATTTAATAATATCGTTAACCTAGAATAAGAGAATTTTCATATTTGTTTTTTATTTAGATTATGACTACATGTATTAAACAAGGGCAGAAAGACCGATAGGTCGATAGCCTTTTTTAGAAATAAAGATGTTTACTACTACTACTGGAAAACTGCTGTCAAACTTTATCTTTTAGTTTACGATGACTCCTGCAGTTGAGAGTAGGACCAACAAACACGGTTCGACCTTACTTTTTCTAATAATTCACCCAATATATGAATTCCGAAATGAAATAGTTTGTAGAGCATCACTGACTGGCTTTTTGCGCTTAAAATTAGTATAAATCGATTTCTCAGGTTCATCAGGAAAATATTGTTGTTTCACAATTTTTTGGGAAACAAATTGGTTCAGAAATTTAAAAAATATTTCATAGGATAAATTGTTAACTGCTTACCTCCAATGTGTTCTTTCTATCAAATCTTGCAATTCTGAGAGGTAATTATAAGTTGGATCATTACCTACTAGGTATATAATATTATCGGAATTTTTTAAACTTGGTACACCAGTCAATTCTCGAAGGAAACCCAACCAATCCCTATTAAAGTAATCGGTTTCATTAAGTTCCGAAATTGGTCGTATATTTGGTTCCACATCCGATATTTCCGGAGTAAATTCTATTACTATCTAAAAAAGTGTATATTCCACCACACTTATTTTAAATACAACACTGTGTATGCCCACCTTCTGAAACTCATTAGCAAAATCAACAATTTTGTCTGGATCTGTCAAAAACCATTCCGGAATATCGTTGCTAATCCAGTATTGGGAAATTTTTTTAATATACACGATATTGTTGGATTGCCATAACAGGTTAAACCAGAAAGGATTTTTATAAGGAGGTGCAATCTAAATGTTAATGCTCGTTAATGTTCCATGTTTCAATAAGTCATTTAAACTGTACAAGGGTTTTCTGATTGTTTTACCACTCCAGTGCAAGGAATATTTGGATGATTGGAGTTTATGGATGCAAATAATGTGGCGGATTTCATTAGTTATCATTAACTAGCTTTTAGTCAAAAATGTACCTAGACAACTATTTTAATGAGCTATGATGATCATTTTATCCAATTTGACCAAAATCGCTCAAAAAAAGTTTTAAAAGCCTGTAATCTGTGACTTTTAAACACTCTTTTATAACCTCACCAATAACATATGCGTGTTCTGAATCCAAGCAACTGAGACATTCAAGAAAAAATCGAAGTCCATTCCATATTTTCTGGCATTCAGGGTAACATTTTGCCACAATGGATTGTCGTCAGTATTGCCAACAATTTTTAGCACGGTTTCCAGATAAGTGCGATCTTTATCTTGGTTTAAAGCTGTTCTGTTTAAGCATACCCTATAGAACTACAAAAAAGCGTCTACAGCCAAACCAGTTGAAGTTCATACATTAATCTGAGTTTATTTTCGATCTTGACGTATCTTTTGAGATGCAGATATTCATATGCAATAGCTTCAAGTCATACTTACGCTTCGCGCAACCTGGAGATTAGTACTAAAATTGCTGTCATCTAGATTATCTGATGTCAACAGTTTTTCCAGAATTGTTTGTATGTCTGCATCCATTTGATCAAGGAAGGTTTTCTTTTCCATTGCAATGTTGTTTTTTTGAAAGTTGCCACAGGTAAATTTATAAAAATCATCACATGGATCGGCGGTCTGGTTAATGTAATTTAAAATATGGTTTGCTGCTTGAATGCACTCCACCGTTTGGCATTGAGCTGGTTTTTCGACATCTTTCAAAGAAAAATATATTTGTAAAAACTACACGTACAGGGTGTGTCCTCATAAGTTGACACCCCCCTAGATCATTTATTTCAAAACACGGTATAAAGTTGTAAATAATAATGTTAATCGTTATTCCTCAAATTTTTTAAATCTGAAGTTAAAATAAAAACTTGAAACACTTCCTTTTATGGAAGACCCGTATATTGAGAGCCCAGTCGATAGTAGTTTTTTTCCTGATATCCGAAATATATATATTGCCTATATTTTTTTTGCCGTTTTTTATATCGCGTTTTAAATATTATTTAAATAGCAACAAACCAAAGTAGTGTTGAAATCGCGGCTATGAATGTCGGTTTCAAATATTCGACTCTAAGCACTCGTTACACTATAAGCAAATTGTTTTAATCTTACGATGAACAATACGAAATTCTGCGTTTATTCCACCAAAAAGGGCAGAAAGACCGATAGGTCGATAGCCTTTTTTAGAAATAAAGATGTTTACTACTACTCTACCAAAACAAATAAAATGCACCAGCAGCTAGAACACTTATAGATTCAGCGCATTACATCGCTGTGATCTCAGAGACGTTTTCAATCTCGAAACAGATTTGAAGATGTAGGCAAACGATTTTGCGAATTGGAAAAATGAAGAGTACAACATTTGTTAACGAAGATGAATAATTAAATATTTTATTCACTCCACAAGGTTCGCCCGGTAGCACTTTATTTAATTGACAATTTTGATGTCTGGATTGGACGAGCAGGTCTTTTTCCATGGCCCTCTAATAGCCCCGAATTAACTCCTCTTGATTCTCATCTCTGGAGATATTTGTTTTATATTATGATTATATATGTTGAGATAATACTCCTTCGTTTTAACCACCTAAGCTCCTTGGAAAGGTATTTTCTGGGCCACCCCTTCTTTATTTTGTATCAAAACTTGACCAACAAAATTAATTTCAATAAAACGGATTTCACGGCGACGTTCTGAAACGATTCATCTTAGATGTCGCGAAACAAAATGATCCAAAGGATTCAAATAGCAATTCCTTCAAAGTACATGCATAAAAACGGGAAGCAAAAGGCTTTGCTATGAGGGGTTTGCTTTATAGCAAAAGGTACTACGTTTTGGGATTTATAAACAGAGGCATTTATAAAAGCACAAAAAAGTAATCTAGGTTTGCAACAACTTTTCTCAATCTTTTCCGTGTTGGAAATTTTGTCGGTGTCTTCAGATTGTAAAATGGTTCTTTTGTTTGCATTTATTTGCGAAAATATCTTCATTTGTATGTAAAGCGACTAGAAATATGGTTAAGAACTAATAAGAATTAATCTCACTTAAACTGCCATATAAAAAGTCTTCATCGAAAATTTCTGAGACACCGAAAACTCCTTATTCACGTCGTTTAGGATCAACGGGGCATCTACAGGTCAAAAATTTTATAAAAAAATACAACTTTAAAGACTTCTCGAAATTGGCATTTAGTATTTTAACCAAGTTTTTCAGGTGACAACACTGTACTGAATCACATTTTTTGCAATAAATAAACGAAAATTATTCCAAGCAGTGGCATGGGTACAAGTACGTCTGCGTACATTTTTAAAGAAAAAAACGCCATGTTTCTGTTTCTTTGTTAAAGTGAAAACTATTTTTTAGTTCTTTGTGCACCGATTTCGATATACCAGAAACTGGATAGGTTCAGTTACAGTCGGGGTTCACTGGCATATGAAATACATACATAGAAAAAATAGTAGCCCTTAATGCTGACTGAATACTAACTGCCGTTTTAGAGAAATCTTTAAAATTGTGCATTATATTTATATTTTTATAATAATAGTTAATTAACATAAGTCTTCTAAACTATATTTTAGGAGTTAAAAGGTTTTTCTAAGTTTTCTCTGGAAACTCTACCTATATGTTGTTTCGATATCACTTACCTTTAAGTATTGTCATTCTACATACGAAATATACAATAACGGCGACCAACAGATTAAGTGCGAACGTTTTGATCTTTCTCTTAGTTACCCATTCTGACCAAGTTATTCGTCGCCTGACTGGACTCTCTTCCTGCATTTCCATTTGCTCCATAACGAAGTTTTGACCAAATTGTACTTCACATTAAACACGTGCACTAACTAGAATATCGAAATTCGACAGTGAAATATTTAAAACTGGAACGATCTAAAAAGCATTGACATGTATTTAAGCTGGCAAGAAATGTTGAAAAATGTATTTTTTCAATCAAGACAAAGTATTTGAGTTATTCCATGTGCTAAAAATTAGAATTTCAAAAGTACGATTTAGGAATCAAGTGCTCTTGATAATAGATAATATAAAATATATGAAATATTGACATTAAATATTTTAATTACATGATGCGAATTAAATTATGCCTTTTCTTTGTATGATCATCCTTATGCTTCAAGACGTGTTTTATGCTCCTCCTTTGTGTAGACTATTGTACGGGAAAAGAGAGCACTAAAATATTTGATAATTGAGCATTTATTGCTCGATGTAACGATATTGATATTTGATTAGCATGCCCACATATTCCGGGACACCCTGTATAATATATATATATATAAAATATTTTGGTTTTTTTTCCACTTTCTATTCAATTTTAACATTTGTTGATTTATTCATTAGACATAACTGAATATTTGTTTTCAAAGTGAATTTAAGTTTACGTGGTTAGTTCCAGAATTAGAGCCAGCATTAAAAAAACACTCAGTAGTAGTAGTAAACATCTTTATTTCCAAAAAAGGCTATCGACCTATCGGTCTTTCTGCCCTTGTTTAATACATGTAGTTTTAATCTAAATAAAAAACAAATATGAAAATTCTCTTATTCTAGGTTAACAATATTATTAAATAAAATTCCAATGACAAGAAAAAATTATTTTATTGTCCACTAGTCAGTTGCGTTTGTAAGTGTTCGGGTAGCGTTGATGTAGGGAAACGGAAGCGGGATTGTCTGGTTGGTCTTGTAAGACAAAGGGGATTCAGTATGGTCCAGTTGTAGGGGTTGTTTGTCCATTTTGTCTGTAGATGTATGAGTCTTTCCGAGATCTTTGTCATGTTTGTGCGTTCGTATAGTAGTTGGGTGGAGGGGTTGTGTAGTGGGTTTTGGGGGTGTCTTATTCGTGTTATTAGTCTTAGTGCAATTTGTTCTGTTGTTTGTGTATAACGTTTTGTCCTTTCTGTTCCGTTGGTCATGAGTATATGTCCAAAGTCTAGCAAGGGTCTACAAATAGCTTTATATATTTTGGTGGCGGTGTTTGTGCTAATTCCTCTGTCTTTGTAGGTTAGTGATCGGAAGTGTTTTGTTCTCTTTATTGTTTCTGCCCTGATGTTTCGTATGTGTTTAGTGAATTTAAGAAAAACACTCAATTTTGATCGATTTTCACTTTAGGTACTGCAAACTCCAATAAATCTCGTAGATACATTTCTAAATTCCTTAAGCTTAAATGTTCGATAATAAATATGAAAATATCAGCATCATTTCAAAATTTTCAGAAATTATCATAATTTATTTTCCATTCTGTTTAGGGTGGGTTATTTGAAAAAACATATATCCACACTTAAATTGTTAACCGACTAAACAATAATAATGGGGTAAGGAAAATAAGACACTTTATTTTTGCAAATATATATTAAAAAATTGATAAGTATTTTATGGCGACCGCGATAAAATAGTTCACAATACATTCAACGAAACTACAATCTAACCACATATTAAACGTATAATGTAGATTCTAAAAAAAACAGATTTTTGAGAACCACATAATGTCTTACATTTAAAATTTTACTGTTAATGAATCAAGCGAATGTCACACATTTATCTGAATGATCCATTTTTGTGTCCCATTTGCAACTGAAATCCTTAGCAAAATCAGAGGAATGTTTTCTTGGACCATTAATCCGGTAACTGGGAATGCCATTTTTGTACGATTCATCAAATTTCGAATGTTCTAACATTTTCCCAGGATGATCGAATTTTGGTTCATAGCATAAGTGGATGCTGGAGATGATCCAGAATAATTGATTGGCAGTGTAGGTTAAACCTGGAAAGGAGGAAGTTTATAATAAAATTGCATATACAAGGAATATTTGATCGATCAACCGCTTAAACGTGCTTGTTTGAACGTTCTATAAAGCAATACAAACAAATATTTTAATTGATTTTGATTAGTATAGTGAATGGACCAGCGGGCATATGAATAACTCTGTAAAAAGTAACTAACTGGCTCCAATCAACAACTGATATATTTATTCAGGATGTTCTAAAATGTCCTTCAGAAACGTATATCTTTTACCTGGTAGTGTCTCTTCTTGACCATGTACTTGTACCCAATTGTTATAGGCTTTATATGCTGTATTTATACCAGCAATATCTTCATACGATTCCTCAAGACCGAGTAACACAATTTCCTAAAAAAATAACAAGTGTTCGAACCTATATTGAACTTTAAACCCAATAGCGAAAGTATAAAATAAATTATATGGGGCAGATAATGAATAAATAGCATTACCATTTGCCCTAACAAATCAAGATAGAGTAGTGTTGAAGCAGGATATTTATAGAAAGTTTGCAGATATCCGAGGCAATAAATAAAACAATAGTGATTACCTTGGGCATGGGAGATGGACTAAAATGACGCACATAGTCGTTATATAGACAATTTTTAAAACTCAGTATATGTTTTATGGTATCAGATTCCAATCCGGATTTTATAAGTCGGTTATCATCGAACGTGATGTCTGGATGGAAAACTGCTTGAATTAATGCATGTCCGATCATAGTTCCCAATGCACCATAATTCAGATATTGCGGCCAGTTCCTATCGTAGATCGGATACTGGAGAAGTGGTGCTGGCACATCTAAAAAATCATCAATTCAATAAATTAGCCAGGTCGGAAAGAATGACCAATACATTCAAAAATAAATACTAACTACATAAAGGCAAACCCCGGACTTATCTCCATCGAAGATCTGCAAGAGCACCTTTCACATAACATAAAAATTTCTTACCATAAATTAAAAATGCCTTTTATCAGCATACTCTGCATATCTACCCCAGGTTTGTACTAAGACAAATCAAACATAAAAGACGACTCTATCAAAAGAACAATTAACTACTTAAACAGAGACATTAAAGCTATGATTTTTCAATACCGACAACATACATGGATTGAAATATGCCAAGAAATCGAAAAAGGCAAAGGACGAACATATTGGCGGAAAATAAAAGAAAATATCTAAATACAAAAAAATGCAAATCCGATAGGTATTATCAATGAGCAGGGAACACAACGATACTCGGATAAAGACAAAGCGGACGCCTTCGCCGGCCACTTTCAGAGGGCCTTCAAAAGATCAACAAATACAAACTTTGACACCGACAACTGGGAAAGGGTGAACAAATGGCATGACGAATTCTCAAGAAACACGACGGGTCTAAATCACGAAATAATTACAGAGACCGAATATCTCGAAGCCTTAGCACAACTGAAAAACACGACACCCGGAAAAGACAATATTAAAAGGAAGGTACTGAAGCATCTAGCACAGGAGACACATGACTTCATATTAAGAAAACTTAACGAATGCATCACGACTAACAAAATACTCAAATACTGTGTATATTTTCCTGACTGTATTTCAATTTAATGTTGTGTATATTTTCCTGACTGTACTTTAATTTATTTCAAAAAATTCCTGGGTTTCAGTCAATTTTATTGTTTATTATTTAAAATGTTACAAATACGTTTCGGAGTCTTTCTCCACCATCATCAGTTTGTCTAAAATATATATTTACAGTTATCATCAATTTAAATAAAAAACTTTCACCAAAATTGACATATTAAAATACAAATCACACACATATTAAAAAGTACATTAAGAACATTGGTTTTCAGGTGATGAGTCAGGACAAACATGTCTGGGAAAAGACTAGAATCTATTGTTTAGAGATTTAAATTTAACTTACGTGTATAGTTGTTTCTACTTTCACATTTGACTGGTTATTGAAAAGAAAGAGTTGAAGTATTGAGTATTGAAAAGAAAAAGTTAAACTTATTGCAAAGAAAAGGCGAAGGATAAATAGTTTTTTTGTTCTCTCGCTCGATATCGAATAAAATATGCAATTTCAATAACCAGTCAAATGTGAAGGTAGGAACAACCATACACGTAAGTTAAATTTAAATCTCTAAACAATAGATTCTAGTCTTTTCCCAGACATGTTTGTCCTGACTCATCACCTGAAAACCAATGTTCTTGATGTACTTTTTAATATGTGTGTAATTTGTATTTTAGTATGTGAATTTTGATAGAATTTTTTTAAAATTGATGATGACTGTGAATGTGTGTTTTAGACAAACTGATGATGGTGGAGAAAGACACCGAAACGTATTTGTAACATTTTAAATAATGAACAATAAAATTGACTGAAACCCAGGAATTTTTTGAAATAAATTTCAATTTAATCCAAAAGAAATTCCTGGGTTCCAGTCAATTTTATTGTTTAGTGGAAACAGCCATACACACAAACTGATGATGGTGGAGAAAGACACCGAAACGTATTTGTGACATTTTAAATAATAAACAATAAAATTGACTGGAACCCAGGAATTTCTTTTGGATTAAAATACCCAAGTCATGGAAGAACGGTATAATAATTCCTATTTCAAAGACTGGACTAGATGACACACTAACAAAAAACTACAGACCCATCACGCTACTCCCTGTAAACACTTAAAAAACAACACAACTTAAAAAAAACTTAATTATTGATTGAATTTGGAGTCTCATTGCGAGTAACTGAAATACAAGTATCAAAGGGGGGTCGAAATGTCTAAATACGAGGCTCGTTTTGTCTAAATGAAAAAATGTATGTTTTCAAAAGAATGGTGCACATCCTCAGTATGCTTCACCGATTTTCAGCTCCACAAATAAATCTTATTTCACTTTTTCTTCTATCGTGTAAACATTTAAGTGCACTAAACACATGATGCTTAATAATATTTATGTTTACTGGCGTGCAAAACTCCCTAAAACACACACATTCGCTTAAAATTTGCATCGAAGACTAGTGGTTCGATTTTAGTTTTTTTTTTCGGAATAGAGCAGGTATCACTTGATAATTTGTGTTAAAATTCTTCCGATGTGAAGGAGTGTGAAAACTATATAAAATGTTGTTTTTATTATTATACTCTTTATATTAAATAGACCTTTTTTTTAACTTCAAACTCCCCGAATAAAATATTTTTGAATGTGACTCATTTTGAAATGAAGACACAAGTTTTCCTAAATATTTCACATTGCAACTTACATATGCTGCTCTGATTTGGTAGAAAATGTAAGTTGGTCTCCATCATCGGCATTTTCTTATTATCTTGATATATCTGCGTGAGTTGCGTTCGAGGGAAATTAAAATTAGAAATTATCTGCACTTTCTTGATGTTAAAATACATTTCTATAAGAGTTTTTGCCGAGATTGCCTAAAAATGTATCGCATGTTAATGTTAAAAAATGTATTGCATTTTATTAAATAATTGCCCAATATTTCCAAACAAACCTCTCCATACTGTTCCTGATACCAACTGTCATGTAACGTGCTTTTAGTTCCAATCGTTGTGCTTATGGGTTTCACTCGACTCACGATTTCCTGCCTGGAGATCCAATCCATTAGTGGAAAATAACTCGCACTAGTTTCTAATGTAGACTTTAAATTGTCCATAATCGCTTTAGCATGTCTTTGCTTCTCTGTGTTTATTATATTATTGAGGTATTCTTTGTCCTGTTCTCCTGGAAACCTTTGGAAAGATTATTATATATCTCACATGGATGCTACTATATATTTGAATAACATGAGTGTGGTTTTTAAAAACGACTTACAATGTTTGAGCGAGATTTTTGCAGTAGTTTTTCCTCGTATCAATACGCCGATCAGGCATCATCTTATGGCAAATATCTTGAAGGCGCGTGGATAAAAAATCACAATTTTCTACAGTAATCAATAAAACGAAGTAATTTATCCAAACGCTGCAAACAAAATTAAAAATTCATTGAAACATTAAAATTGAGTATGTATGTATCTTTGCGTCATTTAGTCAGAGCTTTTCGGCTGTTCAAGCTGGTTTACAGAAATTACTACAGTTACAGAAATTATTGTTTAAGCATTGTTTTTGAAACTAATGTCTAAACGTAAAGAAAATTAGAGCAAAACATTTAATGTGACATTTTAATTGCTTACGTCCAATGTGTGCTTTCTAACAAGTAGTCCAATTTCATCAGGTAATTGGGTGTTGTATCATCACCTATTAGATACAAAACTGTATTAGACTCCTTTAAACTTTGTATACCAGTCAACTTTTGAAGGAAAGCCAACCAATCCCTGTGAAAGTATTGGTTTTGACGATTCAGTTCCGAAATTGATCGTATATTTTGTTGAATATGTGCAATTTCCTGGTTATATTCTATTAAAATCTACAAAAAACAAAGAAATTCGATATAATCTATTTCAACGAAAACACTGTGCATGCTTACCTGATGAAACTGATTTGCAAAATCAACAATTTTGTCTGGATCTGCCAAAAACCATTCCGCAATATCGGCGCTGATCCAGTTTTGGGCAATTTTTTTAATATGCTCGATATTGTTGGGCCCCGACAGAAAATGAAACCAATCATGTTTAATCGAAGGAGGTGCAATCTAAAGGTTAATACACATTGTTGATTAGGTTTTGGCAAATGTTTTTGGTTCATAATTTCTGAATGAAGAATATTCAACCAGGTTTTATAATTTTTTGCTTATTATGAATGTGGATAGGCAAGGCAAATTGTGTAGCATGTGTAATTTTAAGATTTCTTTTGGTCCACATGCAACATGTTTTATTTGCGACATCATCATCAGAACTTTAGGAAAGATGCTGTTAATGAAATTGGGGAAGATGCCATAGACTTTACATTTGCAATGAACACAAAATAACTTGTTCAAACGGTAGAACAGACAACCTGGCTGTTTTAATAATGGTGTCATCGGGTAATCGCATGTTGTTTAAATTCTGCCCATTTTTAGATAGTGTTTTTTCTCTGTTATTCAAGGCTTCTCGGAAAATTTACTCGCGGTATAGGCTAAATAGAAATGGAGACAGCAACCAAGTGCTAATAATTGTAATTACCGAACTGACAAGCAGCATTTTTTCTCATTTTAGCCAGGTTGATAATTATTAAATTATTAAGCTTACTGGATGCAAAAATGGTGTAATTTGCTTTTTCATCTGCCCATATCTCGGTATTTCATGAACTGTTGTGACATCAGGAAAAGTGCAAATAATAATTTTTGTCTAAAATTGCTCATATAATTTATAGGGGAAATATCTAAGACGCCTCGGGCCTGGGCACCCTGTATAATTAACTTTTAACGTAATTAAATTTTAAATATCCTAACTAAATAAGCTAAAGACAATAAAAAATCAACCGTAATTGAACACACTTTTATATCCTCACCATTAACATGTGCTTGTTTTGCTTCCGTATAACTGAAACCTTCAGGAAAAAACTGAAGTTTATTCCATTTTTTCTGGCGTTCACTGCAACGTTTTGCCACAATGGCTTTCTGCAAATACCTCCCACAACTTTGAGCACTATTTCCAAAAAAGTTTCATCGTTGTCTTCGTTTATTGCGGCTATGTTTTTGCATTCCTTATAGAACTACAAAACATAAAAACATTAAAAATCATTGAAATTGATACTTCGGGTCTGCGTTTACTTTCAGTCTCGCTATATTTTCCTAATCCAAATACTCATTTTCTATACGTCCGAGTCATACTTACCTTACGCGCAAGCTGGAGGTTATCATTAAACGTGGTATCATCTATATCATCTGCAGTCAATAGCTGATCCAGAGTTTTTCTTTTGATGACATCCATTTGATCAAGCACGTTTCTCTTTTCCATTTCCATATTGTTTTTGTGGAAGTTCCCGCAAGCAAATTGGTAAAAATCATCACATGGATCGGCTGTCTGGTTAATGTAACTTAAAATATGATTTGCTGCTTTAATGCACTCCACGGTTTGGCATTGGGCTGGAGGTCCTTTGAAATCTTTGATAGAAGAATACGTTTGTAAAATTCTACACACAAAATTAAAACGAGGTTCTTTTAAAAAGTCGAACTGTAATAATCAATAAACCAGTAAACTTGTGTTGATTAGTCAAGTGGCACTGCTGTTTGTGAGCTTCACAACACCAGTTATGTGTGCTTCTTCATCTCCTATGCCTGAAAAGTAGGATGGATTTATCGGTTTTTTCAGCAGTCTTCCAGCTACCGATGCAGCTAATGTCTAAAAACTTGCATTACATTTATGGCAGTGAGCTGCGTTTCAAACGTCCTAGACATTATAAAATATTAGCTATAAATATAGGTAAATTTCATCATCAATTGAGTTAATTTCGATACACCGCTCTTTGTGAAATGTTACTGGAAAAGTTTACTTGTTGTACACTCTATACAATCTACACATGTTTTCTTATTTTATAAAATTGACTTACATTGAGTGCCCTGATATATTCCAAATATCAGAGTAACGAGCGCAGTACCATAAAAAATATAGTTTTCCATAATTTGGCTTGTAAAAAATCGGTTTATCAGCTTTTGCATCATGCCAACGGTTTAGTCAAATCGTATTCCAGACATGTACTAACGGATATTAAAATTCGACAGTGAAATATTTAAAAATGGAACAACACAAAAAGCATCGATATTTATCGAAGTTATTTTGTAAGAAATGTTTCAAAAATGTATATGTCCGATCTAAATAATGTATTTGCCTTTTTCCGAGTGCCACAAATTGGAAATTATATTATAGTGTAGTATAGGGTTTGGTATTTTCATTTTCATTTGAAATAAAGTATAGGTTTTGTCCACAATATTTACAGAAGATGCAAAATTAATCGTATGCGTCTGTTGTTACTGTACATATGTGCCAGCTATTATCCGAACACTAAAACAGTACCTAAAGATCAGAATAATCTTGAAACCGTTTAGGCAATTGATGAAATATACAGGGTGTTCCACCGGGAATCGCCGTGTTCGATATCTGACAAACTGTAATTAGGAGAGATTTAAAAATTCGACAGTGTGCCGAAGTAATTGCGGTCAAACGATCTAAAATATTTTCAAGATAGCCACACTTCCGCTTATTCCGGAACTTGCTTATTTTAAATGGAACACCCTAGATGTTATTCCATTTTTCAATTCTACTCCTAATTATGAATATATTTCATGTACAATATCATATACCTAAGTCTACCCGTTTTTGATATATTTGAAATTTTATGTAAAAAATTACAGTTGCAGCCACTCGAAGGAAATTTGTGCTATTTTGTTTGAGTCGCATTTCTTGTTGAACCGGAGTTACTTTAATGAACTGTCGACAACATTTTGATGACTATTAATACAAAGTGTTAAAAAAATTAGTTTTAAAATGACGTTGAGAAAACCGTCCAAAATTATTTTTTTCAAACCCCCACTTTTGATAATTTTGTCTTATTCACTATTAAAAATAAGGGTAAGTTTGTGTAAAGTTGTCTATTCCAAAAGTGTTTAGATTTCGAAATATTGTCAATTTAATGTTTTCATATGGCTATTTTGTCGCGTCTTATTTTAAATGCTGTCAGTTCCCTTTTGAAAATAATAAATAATCATGCCCAGACGCTTAAATTATACAAACGGGAACTTATTTATTATTTATGGAAAAATGTGATAAAGTACCTCCTATAGAGAAAAAGTTAAACCTGACAAAGACTGACATAGACAAAGTAAAACAACATATACATGACTACATTCAATCACAAGCACAGCACATTTCAATAGAAACCATACAACAACAACTTTCACTAGCCATAGGAAAATTTAGCCCGGAAATAAATAATGCTTTCTACCGACATACACTACCCAAATACATACTGAGACTAATAAAACATAAGAGAGAACTGTACAGACTATATACAAACACTTAAAATAACGACCTAAAAAAGACACTGAACCAACTCAACAGAAACATTAAAACCTTGATTGGACAATACAGACAAGACAAATGGCTAGAAACATGTAAAGAAATACAAAAATACAAAGGCAAAACATTCTGGCGAAAAATGAAGAGACTCTAGCGCAATACAAAAAACTAACACTACTGACACAATTGACGAAAACGGAATAGAACGGTACACAGACAAAGAGAAAGCTGACGCGTTCGCCAGACACTATCGAAAAGCCTTCAGCATATCGACAAACCCTAACTTCGACAATGACAACTGGAACTTGATAAACGCAGTCGTTGAGTTCAAGTACCAGTGTACTTGAACTATTTGAACAGCTCACCAAACTATACATACAAACTGATCACAGACACAGAGTGCGATGAAGCCCTAGCGCATATCAAAAACACAGCACCGGGAAAAGGTAAAATAAAGGTAAAACTCCTGAAAAGCCTAACTCAAGAAACACACAAACTGATCCTAACTGAATTGAACAACTACATCAGAAATAACAAAATTCCAAAAACATGGAAAAACGGCTTAATAATCCCTATACCCAAAAATGGACTGGGCAATACACAACCGAGCAATTACAGACCAATTACATTACTCCCAGTACTTAGCAAAGTTTTTGAGTACATAGTAAAGCAGCAACTAGGAAAACTTGTCGGAAAGTACATACCATCGTATCAGTTCGGATCAAACATCATCACTCATTAACAAAGATTTTGATAGTGTCTGACATAGAGGCTTACTATACAAACTATACAAACTACACACACCAACATATCTACTACACACCATAAAGAATTTACTAGAAAACAGACAACTACAAAGACGAATTGACAAAACACTGTCATTTTCTTTTTCCCCTGAACAAGGGCTCCCTCAAGGATCCCCGCTCTCACCGTTGCTCTACAATATATACTGCCATGACATATACAATTACAACTTATCAGACAAAAATCAAATCGACAGATCGGCATACATATTACAATACGCAGACGACACTGCACTTATTGTACATTACAAAACTACTGAGAGAGAAGCTCAAAGACTCCAAACACTAACAAACAACACAATGACATGGTATTATAAATGGAGACTAACACCAAACGCGTCAAAAAACCAACTTCTGCTCACAAACCACAGACTCAACGCTGACTCCCCTACAATAACTACAGACGGCCAACCGACCCAACCAAAAAACGACGTAAAATACCTTGAAATCACAATTGACCAGAAATTTAAATTTACTAAACACATACGAAGCATCAGAACAGAAACGATAAAAAGAACAAAACACTTTCGCTCACTAACATACAAAGACAAGAGAATTAGTACAAATACCGCGACAAAAATATACAAAGCGATCTGCAGACCCCTCTTGGACTATGGACATATACTCATGACCAACGGAACAGAAAGAACAAAACGTTATATTCAAACAACAGAACAAATTGCACTAAGACTAATAACACGAATAAGACACCCCCAAAACCCACTACACAGCCCCTCCACCCATCTACTATACGAACGCACAAACATGACAAAGATTTCGGAAGACTCATACATCTACAGACAAAATGGACAAACAACCCCTACAACTGGACCATACTGAATCCCCTTTGTCTTACAAGACCCACCAGACAATCCCGCTTCCGCTTCCCTACATCAACGCTACTCGAACACTTACAAACGCAACTGACTACTGGACAATAAAGTAACTTTTTCTTGTCATTAGAATTGGAAAGTTTATTGAATTAAATTGTTAACCCAGAATAAGAGAATTTTTATCTTTGTTTTGTATTTAGATGAAGACTATATGTACTAAACAAGGGCAGAAAGACCGATAGGTCGATAGCCTTTTTTAGACATAAAGATGTTTACTACTACTAATGTGATAAAGTTATATTTGCAAATTCATTTCTCACTCGCTGCATGCAATCTTCCATAGTTGTCAGGGGATTTTTATAGACTCGAGCTTTAATTGTACCCCAGATAAAAAAAATCTAGCACTGAAAGATCTGGCGAGCGGGGTGGCCCAAGAAGAGGACCATTGTTGGCTATCCATCGATCATCAAAAGTATTTTGTAAAAAAATATGGATGAGGTAGCCACGATGTAGAGGAGCGCCATCATGCTGATAAAATAGCTTCCTACGAACAGCAAGCGGCAAATTGTCTAAGTAATCGGTATCCAAATTTTCTAAAATATTCAAATAGGCTTCACCTACAAAGTTTATAAACACATTTTTATCTAGAATGGTCCAAAAGAGGTCTAACTTAGCATTTAAATTTTCTTGATTATAATGTAATGCCACGACGCTATTATTTCTAATTCATTCCAATGTATTCCTGGGTTTCAGTCAATTTTATTGTTTATTATTTAAAATGTTACAAATACGTTTCGGTGTCTTTATCCACCATCATCAGTTTGTGTATATAGTTGCTACCAACTTCACATTTGACTGGTCACTTATTATTTCTAATTGCACAATAAACATTAAATCGCCAGAATTCTTGAAAATTTTGCTCTCTGAACACATGTAAATTTGAATTGCTCCAATAATGGGAATTGAGTCGATTAAAGGCATCATTTTTTGTCAATTTAGCTTCGTCTGTCGATATGATATTGTCCAAAAAAAGATTGTTTCCTTGCATCCAAATCATCAGAAATTCACATAATGCCACTCTTCTTGCAAAATCAGTTTCTTTCAGATGTTGGACCATGTACAACTCGTATGGATGGAATTTATGCTTGCGTAATATTCTATGAACTGTTGATTTGAACAATCCTGACTGTAACTCAGCTTGTCCTACAGGCATTGTTGGATATGCGGTACAATATCCCAAAATGTCAATTTGAATAAAATCATTCTTGACGAGAGGCTTATTTCTATGCACCATTGCCTTGACGGATATAAAATTCTTGAAATTTTCCAGAAACTCATGTAACACCCGCCAAACGGAAGATAGAGGTGCTTTCTAGGACCCTCAGCAATTCGGAGAATGCTAATCGAAGGGTCATTTGTAACTCGATTAAGAATATTTTCCTCCAAATGGGCAATTCTGATTCTTCTGTCTGCACCAGTCTTCGAAAGCCTTAGGGCAACTACATTTCCATAGAACGGATAATCCAGAAAGTACATGTTTTAAACCAACAACACTTGGGAAATGGAGTTTGTTGAGGAATGAAATGAGGAATTTGTTGAGAATGGAATTGAGTTGGAATGTTCACTTGATTTTTCGACAAAATATTGATTCAAATACAGAATAGTGTGGAATTGTAAATGAAAATAAGTCAAAATTTCAATCACCGCGCACAATCTCCACACAATCACCGGATGCAATCCATTTGAACTTTACATTTACTCTTCCTGGATATTTTAGTTTCATGTTAACAAGTTACGGGTTAAAAATTGATATAAAAAGTGCTGGCATCGCATGCAACAAAAGTATATAACGAACATTACACTTAATTTTTAATAAAGTAAAGTAATTTAAAGAATTTACTAATATTAACGAATTAAATATTTTACAATATTCTATTGTCGGATGTATTTACATCGATTAGCAGCAACGGAAAGATACATCAACAATCGTTTTGGATGTATCAAATTTGATAAGTAAATACAATAGTCACATCGTGATAGTTAGCCTACACATGTTTTATAAAAATATCAAAAATGTTTAAATCGAATTTATTTAACATTGTAATAAATAACTAACTAAATAAAACGAAACGAAAAAATAAAATGAAAAGGAATCCGAAAATATTGGCAACTTCAATAAGGCCAGCTTATTCACGGTTTCAGGATTGAATCACAAGAAAAATAATTATGAAATGTTGGAAACTGTGAGTTTATCCAATTATCACTTTTTTCTGTTCTTTTCATATTATCGTATCACATTGACAACAAGTACAAGGACAATCAATATACATAGAATCAGTCAACTAATTAAGGAAACATTTTACACTTTGTAATATGATTCATTTTTGAATCATATCTACAACTGAAGTCTGCTGAAAAACTCAAAGAGTTCATTTTGGGTCCATTAACACGATAACTGGGAAGTGCCTGTAATCTACTTACATCAGATTTATAACCCTTCCATTGAGGTTCACGTTCTTCCATTGTCGGATCGTCACAGAAAGAAGTACTGGACATAATCCAGAATATTTGAAACGGAGTAAACGGAATTTCTAAAAGTTCAGCACAAAAAGTAATTTTATAGTAGGGACCAAGCCATATTTTAAGGAAAAACTAGTATTTATCGGTTACTAATAGTCTTTTTCTTTTTCAGGTAAGTGTTAATTCCTAACGAGCTTGGAAAATCATCATTGCTTAGTCAGCAATGCAATAGGTTTAATGGTATGTAATATTTTTATGTTTAAGACTGGTGCTATTTGCTCTTAATTTTGTATAACGGGTGTCAATTTGAAAACTTCCACCCTTAATATCTTTCTTGTAGTTAGAAATATGAAAAATCGTAAATACACGTCAATTTTATTTGTAAGGGGGACACTTTAAATTAATATTTTTAGTCTTCTTGTTTCAACCCCCAGAAGCGGTAGATGTCACACTTAGAATGTTAAACGGGAATGGGGGTCAAGGGGCACATAGTTTTAAAGGGCCTTCATTTTCATTTAGAAAAAATGAACATTCATTGCTGAAACAGATATTCGGCAGAATATTGGAGATGGCGTTGAATTGACCACTCAGGAATTCACAGAACTCTATTCTCCTGTCAAAATCATCGTCATAAAGCTCTTGAGTGATCTGCATTTTTTAAGGATGGAGTTTATGAATTTTAAGTGATTTTCTTACTGTCTCGTGTGATATTCCTGTCTGTCAGCAGCAAATAATCCCAAAATCTCATTTGAGGTTCTTTTTCTATTACTCACCGAACCAGTTTCGGAGAACTTTTTTACCAAATCCAGCACATATCTGTGACTGAATGATTCCGATTTCTTTCTTTGAAACCCAATGCCGTCTTTCGTGTGCACTGTTTAACCTCTCCATCAATGAAAATAATTTCAGTTCTTTCTTGAAGAGAATAATCCATTCTCACACTTTATGCACTTAATAAAAGTTATCACTGAACAGCCCAAGAAGCAAAAGCGAATTAACAGTAATATTCCTAGTAGTAGTAGTAAACATCTTTATTTCTAAAAAAGGCTATCGACCTATCGGTCTTTCTGCCCTTGTTCAATACATGCAGTCTTAATCTAGATAAAAAACCAATATGAAAATTCTCCTATTCTAGGTTAACAATAGTAGTAGTAAACATCTTTATTTCTAAAAAAGGCTATCGACCCATCGGTACTTCCGCCCTTGTTTAATACATGCAGTCCCAATCTAAATAAAAAACAAATATGAAAATTCTCCCATTCTAGGTTAACAATGTTATTAAATAAATAATATTTCAGTGGCAAGAAGAAATTATTTTATTGTCCACTAGTCCGTTGCGTTTGTAAGTGTTCGAGTACCGTTAATGTAGGGAAACGGAAGCGGGATTGTCTGGTTGGTCTTGTAAGACAAAGGGGATTCAGTATGGTCCAGTTGTAGGGGTTGTTTGTCCATTTTGTCTGTAGCTGTATGAGTCTTTCCGAGATCTTTGTCATGTTTGTGCGTTCGTATAGTGGTTGGGTGGGGGGGTTGTGTAGTGGGTTTTGCACGTCTTATTCGTGTTATTAGTCTTAGTGCAATTTGCTCTGTTGTTTGTGTATAACGTTTTGTCCTTTCTGTTCCGTTGGTCATGAGTACATGTCCAAAGTCTAGCAAGGGTCTACAAATAGCTTTATATATTTTGGTGGCGGTGTTTGTGCTAATTCCTCTGTCTTTGTAGGTTACTGATCGGAAGTGTTTTGTTCTCTTTATTGTTTCTGCCCTGATGTTTCGTATGTGTTTAGTGAATTTAAGTTTGTGGTCGATTGTGATTCCAAGGTATTTTACGTCGTTTTTTGGTTGTGTCGTTTGGCCGTCTGCTATTATTGTAGGGGAATCAGCGTTGAGTCTGTGGTTTGTGAGCAGAAGTTGGTTTTTTGACGCGTTTGGTGTTAGTCTCCATTTATAAAACCATGTCATTGTGTTATTTGTTAGTGTTTGGAGTCTTTGCGCTGCTCTCTCAGTAGTTTTGTCATGTACAATAAGTGCCGTGTCGTCTGCGTATTGTAATATGTATGCCGATCTGTCGATTTGATTTTTGTCTGGTAAGTTGTAATTGTATATGTCATGGCAGTATATATTGTAGAGAAACGGTGAGAGCGGGGATCCTTGAGGGAGCCCTTGTTCAGGGGAAAAGAAAATGACAGTGTTTTGTCAATTCGTACTTGTAGTTGTCTGTTTTCTAGTAAGTTCTTTATGGTGTGTAGTAGATATATTGGTGTGTGTAGTTTGTATAGTTTGTATAGTAAGCCTCTATGCCAGACACTGTCAAAAGCCTTGTTAATGTCCATAAACAGGCAAGCTGTCTTTCTGTCAGTTAGGTGGGTAGTTTGTATATTGTTGGCCAAAATAAAGAGCGGATGAACAGTCGAGTGATGCTGTTTGAAACCAAATTGGTAGGTAGGTATATATTTTCCAATCACTTTGTCAAGCCGCTGCTTCATTATGCATTCAAAAATCTTGCCTAGTACTGGAAGCAGTGTAATTGGTCTGTAGTTGCTCGGTTGTGTATTGTCCAGTCCATTTTTGGGTTATGCCCAAGAATTACAGAATATTTGCTGATCTGTTTCTTCACTATCTTCGAGAGACCCTGTGCTTATAATGTTCCCTCCAAAGTAACCGAATGACATTATTTGGCCAATAATTTACAAGAAGTTCAGTTCATTTCAGTCGAATATTTAAAATCGTCGTTTTTTTTTAGGATGAGTACTGTTACGCTCCTTAGTTTTTCCATAGTCCTTATATTTTTTTATTTCGTTTTATATATTCTGTAAGGAGAGTTTCTCCATTTTTTCAGTATCTTGTTTGGCATTTTCCCATGCTTTGGAGTTTTGCTGTTTCTTTTGTTCTCATAGCCTTTTTTATTCGCTCATTAGTGATTTACTTGTATTCTTCTAAAAACTGGTTTTCGATGTTTCTTTTTTGTTTGTCCACTGGCTTTCTCATATCTTCGTATCAGTAAATTTCTGGAGTTTTTATTTTCCCTTTTTCTTTTTTGTTACCTTTGTCCGTCATTGTCCTGTGTAGTGTTTCATTCGTTTCTCACTCCATGTCCAATACTGAATTCAACACTGAATGTTGAGGGTTTGAAATAGGTGAAATTCAGTGATTGAAATACAATTTTAAACATGCAGAAATATGATATATATTTTACGAAAATATATTACAAGTGTCTATAAAATTTTACAAATGTGAACATTTCAAGGAACTTGGTTGACTTTTAAACACACACTATTGCTTAGGAAAAATATTAAGTCGCGCCAAATAATAAGTTTAAATGAGGTTTATTTTTGGAATTACAACACAAAAGTCAAGTTTTAAAATTTTACAATTTCACCCTCTGGCTGTAACGAGGAAATTGGAACTTTGACAGTAGTAACCTTTTTAATCGGTTTATTGTTTTCTTATATTTCTTTGTTTCAAATTCTTTAAAGAATACAATATTTTAATCTAAATTTGTTTCTGTTTCAAGCCATTCATCCGAGATATCATTGTATTCAAAACAAACCCCATTTAATGTTAACGAAAGAAACAACAGCAATACATTGCAAAGTAATTTTTAAGATACGAAATAGTTTTCGTGTTTAAAAAGTTACATATTAACATTTATCTGAATTAAAATTAATTGCCGAGCATTTCACAAATTACACCAATAGATTCTTAGGCAAGTGTCAATCATAGAACGATGTAATCATTCATTTAGAGGATAAACTCTTAAAAGAAGTACAACACATACATATATAACAAAAATAACTAAAATGTGCAAAATCTAGCTTTGTTAACTTAGTTTGTCGAGTTAGTGAAAGCAAAAAAAAATCCGAAATAGTTAAATTATACAATATTGATAAATTTGTTTTTGTCGTAATGTACAAATGAATTAAATTGTATCCTTTTCGGTTTTTTTTTCTTCTAAATATATTTTTATCATGTGAATTATTAAACCAGCTTCACATATTACGGAAAAGAAGTACACTTTTTCTCGGGATTCATGTTTGTTCCAAGACTACAATTAAAGTGTTCTGGAAAATATGGAGAATTCATTTTCGGTCCATTAACACGATAACTGGGAAGCTGGAACTTTCGATAGTCTACGTCCCATGCATCTTCAGATTCTTCCAGTTGCGGAAGGTTACAGTAGAAAGTGCTCGCCATAATCCAGAAGACTTGATAGGGATCATACGAAACTCCTAAAAGTCCACATAAAACATTAGAACGATTATCATATCAGATAATGCTAAATTTAGATAGAATTATTAAGCCCTTATTCGTTCATTGCAAATTTAATACCAGAGGAATTACCCTAATTTATGTGAAAACTTTCAAGAGTAAAAATTTTTTTTGTTAAATCTTTTGCTGATATTTTTTCTGATTAATGGAATTTTGTGGTTTCGTTTTATTAAAGACTGCTTTCAATCACTCCGTTTTTCTACAATTCCTATTTTTGCATCCAAATTCAAAAGATAAAATTTGTCAAATTGGTGGTAAGTGGTAGTCGGTGTCATTTTCATATCTTCGTTATTAATAATTATGGCTTACCCATGATATTCTGTTCGGTAGCCCTCTCATTCATATAATCCAAGTATGCCAGGTATGCAATATTCGCAGAACCGTAATCCAATAATGGCCCCTCCATATCAAGCGATGGTTTGTTCTGAAACAAAAATAAACAGAGAAAATTATAGTTTACTGTTCGAAGATCTTTTGCATTCAGATTGCAGATTCAGTTACAAGTCGCCAAAGATTTATCTTCCTGTAATTTGAATACGTATTGTACGAGTGGTAAGTTGAAAATAAATGAAATTATATTAAATATTTCGAACATTTAGTTGGCTCTGCAATGCTTTTTGCTAAAATTGAATCTTGCACATAAGCTATTCAATTCTTCTGAGCAAATCACATGATGATGTTAAGTGTACGTGGCTGCAACTGAAGTCATACTGCCGGCAGTGCTCACGAGGAACGATTATGACCATGTTGAGTTTGATAGAAACAAGCAAATAACCAGGGATGGAAAAGCAAAAGAACTTCTTATCCAGGAAGGATTTGAAGCAGGACTACTTCTCTTGCAAGACCCAAACATTTTTATAAAAAGAAAGCTTTTATTATTTAATGAGGTTATGAAGTGAAGTTGAACAACACGATGATAAATTGGGCCATTTTCTGCTTAAACTCATGTAATGAGAGCACCAATTGAAATCCAGATATTGTATCATTGCTTTGTGAACTTAGTTGGAAATCTCCATTTTGAATATCTGAATACTTCTGAAGTAATTAGAGATGACGAATGAAGTGTTTTTTATTTTCATCAGGTTTCGTCTACCTTCGCGATCATTGCTTGAAATTGCAGAGGGTTTTAGACCGTAAAAGTTCTTCCTGGCGGTTCGCAAGCACGAGTAACTTGAATCTTCAGTGGTGATTTGCTTGGAAATTGACACTGAACTGAATTTTTATGCATCAAGTATTCAAATCTGATGCGATTTGAGAACTTGAAGCGCAAAAACGTACAATTCAGTGTAAGCTTTCTTACAAACCACTTTTGAGGATGCCACGCCGTCCTCCTTTGCAAATATTTCTTTCATTAAAGCCTAAAAGTACAAAAAACTAACCAGGTTCATTTCCAGAGTCACTTATTAACTATTTGAGTGCCATATAACATGCAACACATACAAACGCTATGATTGCTCTAAATGTCGTAATACTTCAGTTGTTCTAATTAACTTTTTGCCTAAAAATGGCTACTTACGGATGTTTTCAATTGTGTCTGATAGTAATCGATGTAGGACTGGTTTACACAAACTAGGCTATTTTCCCTGTCTTTCTTCATTTCAGCTTGCCAGTGCGGTAATATACCGGAGTTGATTTTATCGAAAATTCTATCATCATACATACGCATTATTTCGTGAGCGATCATTGTTCCCAAAGACCCATAGTTGATATATTCTGGGCGATTAAGGCTGTATGTGGGTTCTTTCAAAAGTGGTGCCAGCAGATCTAAAACATTCATTATTTTGCTCTTCTTCTGTATTCGATTCGTTTGCGTTTAGTTCTACATTCATCCAATGGTTATTTTTCAAACCAGAGACAAGCAATGGTAAAAATTTTCTTTGTTCTGAAAAAACTTCAAAACGCGTGTATTTCATGGGTCAGAGCTAGAAACTTACATAAAGAATTATCCCATGTGTAGGTCAAAGCGATATCTTCGACATCTAGGGATCTGTTGTAAAATGCACTTGGTCTTCGTATTAAACTAAATATATCATCGACTCTAAATTTCTCGAGAACATGAAGTGTGTCTATTGCATTATCACTAAGGTCGTCCGGCTATGAAAATTTTAAATTAGTAATAAAGCTTAAATTTTTTATCAAAATGCAAATCTGCTAAATGTCTTGATACCTTAATCCCAAATGTTTCATCGAACAGCTTGTCATTGAAGAAATAATCGTTGCCTCCGATATATAATGAAATCTTTCTCAATTGACCAATTGATCCTTCTCGAACAATATCATTGGAAGCATATGCTTGCTTCAAATGTCGTTCGAGAGCTTTTGTTATGTAGTTGTACATGTTTCGGATGTTCTTAATTTTGTCAGGCGTTACGATTTGATTAACAAGCACTTTTTCAATATCCGCATGAAAGCTTTGATTTTAAAAAAATAATAATTGTAAATATCTGTGAATTTTTAAGTGAAATAATCCTTACTATTTTCCAGTTTCAAACATGCAAAAGTCATGCCTGCTTGAATCTTCGTCCATGTCCATTATTTTATTAACCACAATTTGAACAGTTCGAGATAAATATTGATATTCTCGGACAATATGGTATGCAATAACATAATTCATCCAATGTCTAAAAATTACTTGGTAGTATTAAGTTATTATAGTTCCCACTTTTTTCAACCTGGTAGGAGTATTTTCCATTAATTTGGCCAATCTCGACAAGTAGTTTTCGTGAGAGTCGGACCTTATTTTAAAGTAAACGAATTCAGTTTCCTTTAAATCTGCAACACCTGTCATATTTCGTAGAAAAGGCAACCAATCGGGATCGTAGTCTCTGGATTTGATCAAATCCGATACTTTTGTTAGAGTTATACTATTCTCATCTATCTCATGGATATCCAAATAGCTACTCAGAACCGTCTGAAAAGCAATAAAAATCATCCAAATGCCTGAGATTATTTAAGAAAAAATACAGCAATTATTCGGTAAAATTTTTTGCTGGCATTGCCTGCTTTGTAACATTTCATCAATTAACCATTAAATAACTGTAAACGTTCGAAGATGTTGTTTCATTCACGTGTATCTGAGTCTCCAAGTGCAAGTCCCTTGTAAATTATCTCGAATTCACATTCAATTGCAATTTATTTAATTGAACACTACGCCAACGCGCTAAGAAGCGTACGGCGCCAGAAGAAGAAGAAGGAATTTTTGTTTTCTATGGCTTAGCGCAATTTGGTGTTTTGGCTCCTTAATTAATTTTCCATGCATCGACAAAAGCTTGTCTGACTTTTAGGCTTCAAGAATGAGTGAAGGTTTTGTTGTAGTATTTACATTTGCTAGTTCCTCCGATACAAATTAAGCGCAACAGATACGAAAATATAAGGTTTGTTTAGTTATTTAGTTTGTCTATTGTCTCTTGCCTCCACCTTATTTAAAAAAGCATACATATCGAAACGCTTGAAGAAGCATAAACTTTACTTACCTCCATAAGTTTATTTGCAAATATCCTGGTTTCCTCAAATTCCCAGAACAAGCTGACATCATTATATCCCCAGTATTCAACAATTTTTCGAATGTATCCTTTATGTTTGGGCACCCATAGCTTATGGAATAGTATCATCAGATTAACATCTGGTGGGCTAATCTGGAAATTCAAAAAAGTCATCACGAATTAATGAAAACTGAAAATACATTAAAGCCGTACTAAAAAAATGTTCAAAATGTGGTTCAAAATACTGAAAGTTGGAAGAGCGTGTAACACCAACAGCGAGTGTTTTTGCAAACAAATTTCATGAGGTTGAATACGAAGAGGATTTCTCAACAGCTCGTAAAGGCTGCATTATTTTTGAAAATGAATATAACCAATTTCCCAATGGAAATCAGATGGAAGAAAAAGTGGCAAGCCAATAAATAAGTGTTTGTAAGCAAGCGGAATCATTGATTAAGCTGACTTCATTGAAATAATATTTCTTTCAAAGTAAAATTTTCAGATTACCGTATCCGATGTGTGTAAATTCTAATGCAAATAGCATGAATTGGAAATAGTACATACTGAAGATTTTATGAAACGGAATGGAACAGGTTTATTTGATACATGAATTGAAATACTGGTAACCATTTACGAGTAGCTAAAACAAGCACACCTGGACATGCAACTGTAATATTGATTTTTACAATGTCAACAATGTAAAAAGTTTTTTGAATATCAAAACCACTTTGATTTGGCTATCGTGCCCAAAATCTTTTTACCTGGAAGTGAGAATCTGGAAACTCCGTAATATTCACATTCAAAAAGAAGTCAAAATTCATTCCAATTTGCCTCGATCTTAACATGACGTCCCACCAAGATTCTTCATTCATATCTACGTGTTTTTTCGGCCATCCTCCTGTAATGTAATCAATAGCTTCCAGAAACGCAAAATCTGGGTTTTTATGTGGAGCTGTTACATTCATACAGGCGTTGTAGAACTATTAACAAAAATGAATTGAATGATGGTGTGCCTTCAATTCTAAATCTGGCTGAGAAATTCAGACTTAGAGATAGTTTGGATTTGGTGGAATTTTTAACTAACACTAATATACTTAAATTTGCCCCATATGAAAACTTTCTTAATATTAATTTTACGAGAAAAATTAATTCTTCTTAAAAAGTTCTGCTTTTTGCTTTGATTTTAAAACATACAGGACACAAGAGTAACTTTTTTTCGCAAATATAATAATAAAAAAGTTTCCCCTATGAAACCAACTCAAAAATATTGTTAAAAATAACAAAACTTGATGTTCATCATTGATAGCTGCAATTAGATGTCTGAACGTACTTTTCAACTCTAATCAACTTTTCTTAATAACAATTTGCGTTATTGTCGAAAATAAAGGTACTTTATTCTTGAGCAAAATTCACATGTTCTGATATACCTTGTATACGACTGAAAAATGATAATATCCGATGATTACATTTTAGGTCTTAGACCAAGCAGAACTTTTTATGAAGAATAACTTTTTTTCATAAAATGCATAATAAAAAAGTTTTCCATATGGGGCCAACTTAAGTACTTATATTTTTAAACACACACTTGTATTTTTAAAATGACCTAGAAAGATCTGTTGTCACAAACAATTAAGTAACTATATAATAAGTAACTGAGTAAATAGTATGTTCTTTGACCATGTGCTTGCCTTTCGTGCCATCTTTAAGTGTTTTGTCACTTTCCATTTAGTTTCGTCTATCTGTTTGTCCACTACCAACGACAATAACGAACTTTCCCAGTTCTTTCGATGATTCACAGAAACTATACTGACATTGTTCATATTGTAATACTTATGAAAATTGCCGCAGGCAAATTTGTAAAAATTATCACAAGGATTTGCAGTTGAACTCACAAAACTTCGAATATGAGCAGCGGTTTGAGAACATTCTGTCGTGTTGCAAAATAAATCTGCAAATCAAACCATTATTTGATTCAAGTTTCTTGTAGAAACATTCTCTGACATTTTTATAAAATTTTAAACTGGATACAGCAGGCTTAAACATTTGGTTTATACAGCAATTGAATAATTCGCGCAATTGTTATTCTTCCTCCCGTGCTTCTACTTTCCTACTGATCACTAATTATATTATTAGAACGGATTAATGGCTATACGTACCTGAGCTTTCTGTGCTTGGTGTGTCCTTCTTGAGTATCATATAGGCGCCAGCGGCAAGGAGAACAATAAATGATACAATAATAAACATTTGCCACTTATATCCTTTTCTCCACAACCACCTCAATCTTGCTAGCAGTGCCACTTCTGGAACCAGCGCCTCTTCTAGGCCCGGTTCCTCAATCTCCATTTGTTCCATTTTGTTTCAAAGATTCAAAAGTCTCAAGCGAATGGGATTATATTGCACTGAAATCAGTTATATTAACAGCAGGTTCTAGAGAGGAATGTGAAATTTTAAAATTTCGGTTTTTTCTAATTGAAGGAATGTTGAAACTGAAATTGAAGGAACGCTGAAAAATAATTCAGCGACAAGAATTCGGTTAAGGTCTTTGCTTTAAAATTTAGTCAATAAATGTATGTAAAATTGTTTAGATTTTTCGCAAATCCCGTTCTCGCGTGGAAATAATCGTCAGTTTGCACTCGGAACACCCGAAAGCTGACTAGTAGCAGAGTGTTGCTCAGAACACAATTATATTTTTAAACTAAACCACTCCAAAAGCATATGATTTAATTCTTGATATCTATAAGGAAAATGACGAATGGATTTATTCCCCTTTAGGTCACCAAATGTTACAACCTCCTTATAATACTGTGGCACTTTCTAGATCCATTTTCCGCTCAATTTCCTTTTTTTACTTCCGATTATACTTTTGTTGCGGAGGATGTCGTCAATGTAGTCAGAACTTTCATAAAAAACGTTTGTGGTCTCTTTGTGAACTTTCGGTAAAATGTAGTCTTCAACTTCATGGTCTGTCTATTTAAGAATTATTCTTCTAATGCATTTTACTGGGGAGTTTTTGTTAATCTTTTTGAGTTTAGTGCCTTTTTTACTTCCTTCATCACTTTTGCTCGATGCAATTTTTCTATACGACTTTATGATTTATTTCTGGACTGAAAAGGTTTTATTGCCTCAACAACTTATCTCTCAACAGCATACGACTCCGGAATTTTGTGAAAACTTTCTGAAAACACTAAAAAAATAGTTGTGCATTTTGTTTTGTATTTCAAGCCAAGTATCCGCGGTTGATATGATAGCTGTCTCATCAGCAAATAATAATGAACAAATATATAATTTTTCGCAAGGATTGAGTAATCTAGCTGCTTACACATCATCGTATTTCAGGATTTTCTTCTCATATTTAAGGGCTACAAGGACATATTTAATACGGCTTATTATCGCATTACCTTTTACGAGAGTCTTGTAAAGGTATTGGTCTTGCAGAACATGGTCTTCGTCTTGGTCTTCTTGAATACATTGAATTGGTCTTGGCCTTGGTCTTAGTTTTTTTGCGAAATCAATACCAAGACTGCAGGACTCAAACCAGTCTCGTTGGTCTCTAGCTCCATGGAATAAATTTCAACGGCTTTTTTCAGCCAACTTTTTTAGATACTGCCTTATGCCAATTACTTTATGGAGTTACCAACGGAGAAAAGAAAGAAATCGATAGAGAAAAGACCCCAGTGCTGATTCCGATATGTCGAATGTACGTTTCTGATTTGGTACCACGACATACTCGAGCTCCATAGACTTCTGGTCCAGTTGAACTTTCTGCATCCTAGGATTCAGTTCACCATGAGAAGGACGGAGCTTTGACTTTCTTGGCTGCCTATTGGAAATTGGCGCATACTGATTACAGAAATCCACACATTTGGTATGTGAAGAAGTGAATTTCTTCCTCTATATGAAGAAGCGATAGAAACATCATCCACACCAGGAAGGAGGCGTCAGCCAAACTTTAACGAGGAGAGCTAGAAGCATTTGAGATCCCACCAAACATGAAAGGAAACTTCTACATTTGGAGAGAGCGTTTGGTTTTAATGGCTAATTAAGGCTCAAGAAATATGGAGAGTACGAGTCGAAGGCCGTAATAATGCATCATGAAACCGGTGAGAATAGGGGCTTCGCTTGTCTTTCTTATGTACACCAGGTAACTGGCAGGATTGGAAGAATCTTAAAAAAGCAAAACATCAAAACCGCCTTCACTCCGACAAGAACAATTAAACAAATCCTTAGGTGAGCCAAAGGCAAAAGAGATCCCTCTATTGGTTCAAGTGGTTCAATATATTTTGATGCAACAAAACGGTCGTCAAAACAAGAGAAGATGCAGATTGCGCCAAACGAACAAATCTGCTATAACGGGGTTCGCATTTATAGAAGGACACCAAATTATATTCAAAGAAGCAGGTGTTTTATACTAAACACATCACTTCTTTCCAAGAGTTACGAGGAAAACTATTACGATTTTCCGACCCCTTCAACTGTTCGCATCTGCCGGAAATGCAGATGTGAATGAAACCTCAGGAAGCAATTTCAATGGTTCACGATATGCAGTCTGAGCATTTTACTTTCAAGTACGTGCGTCCAAAAATAAACTATACCCCATTTAACACTCAAATTTTTCCCTCAAAGATTGAATGAAACGAAAGAATTAGTATCATATTCACAAATATATATATTAAAAAATATTTGAATTAATTGAATGTTTATGACGGTCTGATAAAATTAGAAACATGCACATTTTATGTTACACAATAATGATGCTGCACAAAACCACAAACAACACACATATATTTCAAAGATAATAAAAATGTTTTAGTTCAATTTTGTTAAATTAACGTGTCTAGTGAAATAAAATTTAAAAAACGCCAAAGCAGTTGCTAAATACAGTATGTCAAAATTCAAAACTATAAAATGTTTGGCTCGAAAAATTTGAGCAGCATGAACATTTTTCAATCTACGAATTTATAAAATCGCAACTGTTTCCGTTGTCCTCAAATTTGATGATCAGATTGTTAATTACGCCAAGTACGGACATACATCATAAAGCATCGTTACTCATCTGATTAAAGAAAAGTTGTACACTTTTCCAAAGGGTTCATTTTAGTTAGCAATGAACAATTGAAGTCTTGCGCAAAATATGGCGAATTCATTTTGGGCCCATTAATGCGGTAACTGGGCAGTAGATCCATTGTCGAAGTTGCTGCATATTTAGACAGAGTCCATGCAACTTCACTCCATTCCATTTCCGGATTGTCGCAGAAATAAGTACTCGACATAATCCAAAATACTTGGTAAGGATCATAGGGAATGCCTAAAAGTTCAATTTATAAACTCAATGATAAAAAGTAAACAAAAAGTATTTTTGTCTCCCCAGAAGATAGATACGGTCGGTTAGAGTAAAAAGTTACTATTAGAATGTGTTTTTGACAAAAATTATGCTTAATTTAACTATTGATTATTCGGTGAGCGTTTTATGCTCTGAAAGTTTTGACCATTATTTTGCAGAATTAAATTCAATTTGAATAAATGAAGCTTTCGATCATTTTAACATTGATTTCGGCAAAACTAACAGCAAATTACCAATAATATTCATGGGATGTATTAACAAAAAAATATACACCACCAAAATAAAAAAAGAATAATTAGATTCTAATGTTTCCCTACAATTTTTTTGGAGATTATAAATTGATGTTAATGTTGTGTTAGTAGTAGTAAACATCTTTATTTCTAAAAAAGGCTATCGACCTATCGGTCTTTCTGCCCCTGTTTAATACATGTAGTCTTAATCTAAATAAAAAACAAATATGAAAATTCTCTTATTCTAGGTTAATAATCTTATTAAATAAACTTTCCAATTCTAATAGTAGTCCAATAGTCAGTTGCGTTTGTAAGTGTTCGAGTAGCGTTGATGTAGGGAAACGGAAGCGGGATTGTCTGGTTGGTCTTGTAAGACAAAGGGGATTCAGTATGGTCCAGTTGTAGGGGTTGTTTGTCCATTTTGTCTGTAGATGTATGAGTCTTTCCGAAATCTTTGTCATGTTTGTGCGTTCGTATAGTAGTTGGGTGGAGGGGTTGTGTAGTGGGTTTTGGGGGTGTCTTATTCGTGTTATTAGTCTTAGTGCAATTTGTTCTGTTGTTTGTATATAACGTTTTGTCCTTTCTGTTCCGTTGGTCATGAGTATATGTCCATAGTCTAGCAAGGGTCTACAAATAGCGTTATATATTTTGGTGGCGGTGTTTGTGCTAATTCCTCTGTCTTTGTAGGTTAGTGATCGGAAGTGTTTTGTTCTCTTTATTGTTTCTGCCCTGATGTTTCGTATGTGTTTAGTGAATTTAAGTTTGTGGTCAATTGTGTTTCCAAGGTATTTTACGTCGTTTTTTGGTTGTGTCGTTTGGCCGTCTGCAGTTATTGTAGGGGTGTTGTGTTAATAATTGATGATGTATTACTCAATTAATTGATAACATTTTTTGGGACTGTATTGGTAAAAAAATATGCTATATTTTTACAATATAAAAAATATTATTACATGTATTATGTATTTATAGGATATAATTAGTAATCATAGTAATTATAATTACCTTCGATTTTGTTCTCGGCAGGCTTAGCTTTAATATAATCCATGTATGCTACGTATGCAATATTGACAGCGACAAAATCTGAGAATACGTCCTCCACATCCATTTCAGGCAAATCCTTCAAAAATTGTTTTATGAAAAAGTATTACATCAGTTCACGAAGCAAATTTAATATCAGAAATTATAATAAATAAAATTTAATTATGCTTTACAATACACTGTACTACTTGAAAATGGACATTTTTCTATTTTTCTAATTAATAAGCTAAATTTCGTCCCAGTATACAGGTTATGTCCCGTAAGCACATGATGAAAAGTGTCCTGCAATATTCTTTGCCTCAAGAGAACACGATCTCTTAACTTTTATTACGAAAACTTGCCCATCCCTTATGCTATTGGTGAACAAGGTTCGTCAAAAAAAATTTGCAATAAAACTCGCTGTAAATTTGTTCTTATGTAAGACTTATAGTTTAATGAAGAAGCCGAGTTCATACGCTTTGGACAAGTGATGAACTCTTGAGTGTCTTGGTACAAAAACTACCAGAGCTTTTTATTTGGTTGCTGGAATCAACTGATTTGTTTCTGAGTCCATGCACTAATCCTTTTGTGACATTTTTGTACTCTTCGTAAAACATTGCAACATTCATAGTTTTTATCATTTACCATTTACTTCTAGGATCTAAAACTACTACTTACCGACGTTTGGAATAGTTGTTGAAAGTACTTTATATACGACTTGTTCGCACACATTTGGCTATTTTGACGTTGTTTTGTAATTGCAATTTGCCATTTTGATAATGAACCGTTGGTCGTTTGATTATTTTGTTCATTATATATGTTTATTAATTGGCGTGCCATGATAGTGCCCAAAGATCCATAGTTGATATATTCCGGACGGTTAACACTGAATGTGGGTTCTTGCCAACTTGGGGCCAACAAATCTAAATCATTAATTAAGCCAACTTTAGTCGCATGTTTCAATACCCTTCTAGGTGTTAATTGTTAAAACAGGGATTCTGAAAAACAGTTCTGCAAACAAAACATTTTCCAAGTTGATTTTTTAAGAATCTTCTAGATGTTCAATTTTTCTGACTGAAAATATCTGACTTAATAAAACGGGTACTTAGATGAAAAACCAAACTATTTGTTCTTTAGCAGAACTCAGAGGGCCTGTTAATGTTTGTAGTGTAGTTTTGTCATGGAACTATCACGTTTACGTAGGTTAAAGTTAGGCACTTACATAAAGACCCATTCGATATGAATGTAAATGCTCTAGCATCCATTACGCGGATTGCGTTCAAATATCCTTTTGGTTTTTGGATGAAACTGAACAAATTGTTCATCTTATTAATCTCGAGTATACGACGAATTTGTAAGTTATCCTCCTTACTATGGGTCCTCTAAAAACGAAGGGAATATTATTTTAAAATAACACCACATTTTAAGAAGGTCATTTTGAGATTGTAAACGAAACAGTAGTTGGAATAAAATTTTCATACGAATTTATTATTGACGTAGATTATGTCGTACCTGAATTCCAAAAGAGTAATCGAACAATTCGTCGTTGAAGAAATTTTTAGTAGCGGCAACACGAACCGGCACCTTCTTCATTAGAGCTATAGAATCGTCCCAAAGAACATCAGCAAAAGTCTGGTTGAAATATTTTTCGAAAGCATTCATTATGTAGTGGTACATTGTTTGAATGTGGTTAATTTTCTGGTCCGATACCAGATGATTCACAATAACTCTTTCAACGGCCTTATGGTAGCTTGATTTGAAATTAAATAATGGTAAATGTGTGTGCAAGTAAAAGCAAAAAGTGACCTTACTATTTTTTAGTTTCAAGAAGGCAAAATTCCTGTCTACTTGGATCTTCGTTTAAGTCCCGCATTTCATTAAACCAATATTGAACGTTCTCGGACATGTATTTATATTCATGGAAAAAATGAAACACGATGATATAATTCAGCAAATATCTAAAAAAGATTTGTTTGTAATGAGCAACTAATATTGCAAATTGTCTCCACCTCTTAGGAGTAGTCTCCATTAATTTGCTTAACTTCATCAAGTAGTTATTGTGAGAGAAGGGCTTCATTTTAAGGTAAACCAATTCATCTTCGCTCAAATTAGAAACATTTGTTAGATTTCTAAGGAACGGCAGCCAATCTGGATCGTAGTCTCTAGATTTATTTAATTTTGATATGGTAGTAGGTGTTGTTGAAATATTGCTGTTTAGAAAGTCCAAATGGCTGTTTTCAACTAACTGAAAAGTAATAAAGAAGTATCGAAATGATTGTTATTACTATAAATGTTGCAAGATTTATTTGGTATTTGTTTGTCGGTTTATTCTTAAAGTGCCTTATTTGTAATAGTTAATAAATGTAACGTTTTTCCTAGATATTCGATGATAATAACATGATATTTTCAAGAAATGAAATTTGTCTTCCTACGTTTAACTGTCCTTTTCGGTATAAAACCGTTAGGCTATGTTAGGTTATACTTAGATTAATCGTAGCACATATAAAGAGATAACGTTCTTTAATTACATCTTGTTACAGTCTGCACATTAAGCTTAAGACAACTTTGGAATTTTCTAACGTCATAATGTTTAAATGATTCAAATAGAATTGGCCAATTTAATGTTAACTCGATGATTACTTACTTCCTTAAATTGATTTGCAAAATTCGTGGTGTTTTCAAATTCCCAGTACAAGCTAGATTCATTCCTTTCGAAATAAGCAGCAACTGCTTGCATATATATTTTATTTTTGGGTCTCCATATCTTATCAAGTAATATAACCTGCTCAAGATCTGGCGGACTGATCTGGAAATTGTAAAAATTTTTAAGGTGTTAATTGTGAAAAAACCGAAGCAAAATAAATTTTCTGTTTTATCGGTTGATCACTTGGTTTTACTGATAAAAACTGAAACAGTTTTGAAAGAGTCAACTTTCTTGCGCTGCTTGAGAATGTTGTTCAATTTTAATACGATAAATGAAGCTTTTCAGAGTATGAGCTACTGTTCAGATGCATTCTTGAAGATATCAAAAGCTTTTGATAACGTGTGGCACAACCGTGCAGCTCCAGGACAGAAAGTTGTCTTCATTCATACATTTTTCATTCCGTTTGTTGCCTGGCATAATTTAAAAGAGTAGAATTTTGAAGTGTCTAACACTACTAGGGTGTATTAATTTGGGCTTTGAGTACAAGATTTTGTTAATGCTCTTAAGTATTGCATGGCGAAAGCCATATGTTTTTTAACCATTTTAAAACCATTAAATGAATATTGTCAATTTCAAAGAAAAAAAATCAGATGGAGAAAAAATGAGCATTTGTGTACGTAAGTACTTTTAATAAAATAGTAGTATTTTTTGCATACACGATTAGCAACAAATTCACTACCTGTAAGTAACCATCTGTCGTAACATTCACATTCAAAAAAAAGTCAGAGTGCATTCCCATATCCCTCGATTTTATCATGATATTCCACCAGCTCTGTAATTTTATCCCTGTTTGGTTATTCGGCCATCCTCCTGTAATATAATCAACATCAAACATGAACAGAAATTCTTCTTTTTTGTAAGCTGCTGCTGGATTCATACAAGCGCCATAGAGCTAGAAAAAAAATATGTTTTAAGTGTGGTACATTTTGTAGCTTCAAACACAACCTGAGTATTGGAATGGAAAAAAGGGATCATAGTTTAGAATTGAAGAATAAAGGTTAACAATTAAATGTGCTTGCCTTTCGTGCCAACTTTAAGTGGTCGGTCATTTTCCACTTGGTTTCGTCTATATCTTTGTCCACTATCAACGAACTTGCTAAACTATTCCATTCCTTTTGATTTGCCGCAAGTACATTGAGGTTGTTCTCTTTGTAATTCTGATGAAAAGTTCCGCAAGCAAATTTAGAAAAGTCATCGCAAGGATTTTCAAATGAACTCACAAAGCTCTCTATATGAGCAGCCACACGAGAGCATTCTTTCGTGTTGCAAGGTAAATCTGCCAATAAAAGCTATCTTTTAAAAATGTCTCGTGTTCCATTTAATTATGGAAACATTCCAACTGTAAATTTATTTATTAATTAGGGGGGTGGGGGGGATTACTACATTACAACATATTTTGAGAAGCAAACTTTGAGAAGATGTCTTTTTCAAAAATAACTATAATATTTTAAAACCATTCGTTTGCGAGTATGGTTTATCTACTCAGTGCTTCGCAATTATTTTGGAGTCATTATAGCAAAATACATCTAATAATTACGTAGCAGATAGTCTAAATTATACGTACTGTTTCTTACATTGTTGTACGCATCGGTCGCAAAATGAATGGCAAAATAGACTAAAATAACACTAAACACCACAATGTACAACAATGACCGTGTTCGCCATATAGGCCTTCGAAGTGGCCTATTTTCTTGGACTGGTTCTTCAATTTCCATTTGTTCCATTTTACTTTAAAGAATCGAAAACTTAAAACTTATTGAACGTGTGTATCTTCACTTCAATCGAAGACTCCACTCCGAGTATATTGGGCAAATGTTTTGGAAAAGAATGTGGAATTTAAAAATTGCTGTTTTTTTAATTGAAGATATTTTTATTTTTCAGCAACGTTTACTTTAATATGCCAACAATTGTAACAACATTCATTTTTACGGGTTTTGCATGGTCAATTCAGAGACAATATCTGATTTCGACAATAAATATGTACTCCGGTTTGTATGTTGTATTTCCTTTTCTTTTATTTTAATGTTAAATGAATTGCATTTAGCGAAAGTTGCATAAGTCGGCATTTGTGTACAAAATTATTATTTTTCCCAAAATGCTAAGAAGGCACATTTTTTAACGTATGTTAAATTTGGAAGAAAAGTATTAAACATACGGGAATGGGAAAGAATATAAATAGTACTATGTATAAAGATGTATATGTTGGATTAAATCACATAATTTACTTACTAAATTCAAAATCAGTACTCAGGTTGATGTTATTTTGTTTTAACGGATTCCGGAAATTCCATTTAAATTTCTTCAATCTTCTTCACCACCTCTTCGGTTGTGAGAACTTTCTCGCGTCTTTATTCGTTAATTGTGCATTAATTACTCTCAAATTTCCGTGACCATTTTTCAAGTTTATTTTACACTTTAATATTTACTAAAGGTGTCTTTAGCCAAGAGACCCACTAACGGCACGTGGAATATAAAATACAAAAACATATAGCTGAAAATCGGTCAGAAAGTTCTGCACAATCACAAGCACAACTAAGTATATTAGGGAAACATTGCAAGGTTGTCGAAAATGATACAATTAATGACAGTTTTTACACGATTTTATTATCTTATATTCAGGCACAACTATTCTAAAAAACTGTTAAAAATTACTTAAATAATTCTAACTAATTTTATGTCTTTTCACAGTTGTTTATATCAAAAGTTACACCAACAGAATTTTTTATTGGAATAAGTTTAGATAATACGAACACCACACATCTTTGGGAGTAAAATATAAAATATTCTTAGCCTAATTTTGCCTAATTATATGAAAAGAATAAAATGCGAGAAAGTTGCTAAATGTCTTAAGCTATGCAAGTTTTTCAGCTGTTTTCATATAATCTTGTCTTAATTAATAACTTAATAACGATATATTCAACTAAGTATAAATTTATAAAATTGAAACCTTCCCCGTTTTTTTCACATTATATTTTCTAAATGGAAAATGCAATATACATAGGATTATTATCAGTCAACATTAAGGAAAATATGAACACTTTTCAGTAGGATTCATGTTTGTTCCACGTTCACAATTGAAATGTTTTGCAAAATACTGAGAGTTTAATTTGGGTCCATTAACGCGATAACTGGGAAGTGGATGCATTCTATTTATTGCGTATTCAGGTTTGAGCCATTCAGCTTCAGTTTCTTCCATTTGCTTATTGTCGCAGAGGAAAGTACTCGTCATAATCCAGAAAATTTGATAGGGATTGTACGGTACACCTAAAAGTCCATTTCAAAATATTAATTAAACAAAGTTTAAAAAGCAACAGCAACAAAAAATAATGTTTGCTCTAACCGCAAGAAAGTGTCAGTAATAATAAGTAGTTAACTAAATAAAATTAATTTTAAATAGCCAGCTAGTACTTTTTATGTATAACTTTGCAGTGAGTAACAAATTTGGGCAGTTGCATTATTTTAAATGCGATAACATTCGAACAGTTTTCTTTGAAAATGATATAACTTCATTTCCAATTAGGTCGATTTACTAGGGTACCCCTAAAAGAATTGGACAAAAACACCCAGGACAGAAAGAGAAATAATTCTGGACAGATTTCTGAGATTGAAGTACCATGACTGGTAACCGACAACTTGATGATTATTTCTTAGTAATTATTTTCAAATCATTTTGATAGTATTTTTCAAAATAAGTTTTCTTTACTTCTTTTTCTTACCTTCGAGCTCTTTCTCGGGACCAGTCGCATTCACATAATCCAAGTATGCCAGATATGCAATATTTACAGAACTCAAGTCCGATAATAGCTCTTCAATATCAACTGAAACTGTGCTCTTCAACAAGAATATTTTATCAAATAAAGCAATTGATTAATATAGCTACCTACTTTTGAGTTAATTAAATAAGTTTCGGTTTGGAAAAAATGTTTTGAGGATGCTTTATTTTTGTAATTAATCTTAGTGTTTGTTTAGTGGTTTGCATGTGCCGGCTTGGCCTTTTCCGTTGCTTTTGTTTGATTATATTCATGTATATACTGTTTTACTTTCTCCGTGTTTTGTTTGCGGCGATGTTTACTTTAAATGTTTTTGAATTATCAAGCCACATGCACCCATTTTTTTGGTTCGTCTGGTTCCATAGCATTGCGGGTGCAAAATGTACCCAATAATCAGATCTTTGCATATGAAACTTGGAGAATAAATATTTGAATAGAAAAAATAGTGATACTAACGCTTTTGCAATATTCAATTGTCTAATAAAAAAATAAAAATAAATAAACACATAAATCAAACTTCTAGAATCCTGCATACATTTTTGTTTTCTAGCAAATATCTATATCATAATCGCTCCATAAATTCGCCACCATTCGCAATAATGTTTTTAAAACAGATATAATCGGTTTCCGGTAAGAAATGTTTTATAGTATACTTACGGTCGAATTGAATAATTTGTGATAATATTTTCCGTATGACTCCAACGCACATTCTTGACTATTTCTTCGCTGCTCTTTCATTCCAATTTGCCAATCTGCTAATGCATCAACTTCTTTCAAAATTGTATTATCAAATGCGTGCAATATTTCGTGAGCTATAATAGTTCCCAAACTTCCATAGTTTAAATATTCCGGACGATTCAAACTGAAAATAGGTTCTTGCAACATTGGTGACAGCAAATCTAAAAAAATCATTTTTAACGTCTAATGTAGATGGCGATTTAAAATTGGCTTAATTCAATTTAAGGAGTTAATTAAGATTACTTTGAAAGTATTTCAAAGGTTTTTTTCTCGAAGATAAATTGCTTTTGAAGATACCCCATTGCTAAACCTCCTTACACTTAGAGGGAATTTATATTTGGTAGAATTACGGTCTTATAAATGTTTTATGAAAATATACATATAATCGCAATCATGCAAAAAAAGACACTGAACCAACTCAATAGAAACATTAAAACCTTGATTGGACAAAACCGACAAGACAAATGGCTAGAAACATGTAAAGAAATACAAAAAGACAAAGGCAAAACATACTGGCGAAAAATTAAGAAACTAGCGCAATACAAAAAAACTAGCACTACTGACACAATTGACGAAAACGGAATAGAACGGTAAACAGACAAAGAAAAAGCTGACGCGTTCGCCAGACACTATCAAAGGGCCTTCAGCATATCGACAAACCCTAACTTCGAGAATGACAACAGGAACTTGATCAACGACTGGTACTTGAACTATTTCACCAGCTCACCAAACTATACATACAAACTGATCACAGACACAGAGTACGATGAAGCCCTAGCGCATATCAAAAACAAAGCACCGGGAAAAGATAAAATAAAGGCAAAATCCTGAAAAGCCTAACTCAAGAAACACACAAACTGATCCTAACTGGATTGAACAACTGCATCAGAAATAACATAATCCCAAAAACATGGAAAAACGGCTTAATAATCCCTAAACCCAAAAATGGACTGGACAATACACAACCGAGCAATTACAGACCAATTACATTGCTACCAGTACTTAGCAAGGTTTTTGAGTATATAATAAGGCAGCGACTGGGAAAACCGGTCGGAAAGTACATACCATCGTATCAGTTCGGATTCAAACATCAGCACTCGACTATTCACCCACTCTTCACTCTGACTAACAATATACAAACAACCCGCCTAACTGACAGAAAGACAGCTTGTCTGTTTATGGACATTAACAAAGCTTTTGATAGTGTCTGGCATAGAGGCTTACTATACAAACTATACAAACTACACACACCAACATATATACTACACACCATAAAGAACTTACTAGAAAACAGACAACTACAAGTACGAATTGACAAAACACTGTCATTTTCTTGTTCCCCTGAACAAGGGCTCCCTCAAGGATCCCCGCTCTCACCGTTTCTTATAATAAACCATGCCATTATAATAATAGCCATGACATATACAATTACAACTTACCAGACAAAAATCAAATCGACAGATCGGCATACATATTACAATACGCAGACGACACGGCACTTATTTTACATGACAAAACTACTGAGAGAGCAGCTCAAAGACTCCAATCACTAACGAACAACACAATGACATGGTTTTATAAATGGAGACTAACACCACACGCGTCAAAAAAACAACTTCTGCTCACAAACCACAGACTCAACGCTGACTCCCCTACAATAACTGCAGACGGCCGAACGACACAACCAAAAAACGGCGTAAAATACCCTGGAATCACAATTGACCACAAACTTAAATTCACTAAACACATACGAAACATCAGGGCAGAAACAATAAAGAGAACAAAACACTTCCGATCACTAACCTACAAAGACAGATGAATTAGCACAAACATCGCCACCAAAATATATAAAGCTATTTGTAGACCCTTGCTAGACTATGGACATATACTCATGACCAACGGAACAGAAAGGACAAAACGTTATATACAAACAACAGAACAAATTGCACTAAGACTAATAACACGAATAAGACACCCCCAAAACCCACTACACAACCCCTCCACCCAACTACTATACGAAAGCACAAACATGACAAACATTTCGGAAAGACTCATACATTTACAGACAAAATGGACAAACAACCCCTACAACTGGACCATACTGAATCCCCTTTGTCTTACAAGACCAACCAGACAATCCCACTTCCGTTTCCATACATCCACGCTACTCGAACACTTACAAACGCAACTGACTACTGGACAATAAAATAATTTTTTCTTGTCATTAGAATTGGAAAGTTTATTTAATAAGATTATTAACCTAGAATAAGGGAATTTTCATCTTTGTTTTTTATTTAGATTTGACTACATGTATTAAACAAGGACAGAAAGACCGATAGGTCGATACCCTTTTTTAGAAATAAAGACGTTTACTACTACTACTCGCAATCATGCATCCAGGAAGATATTTCTTTACAAACATTTCAGTGGTACAGCTTATTTGACGTTAGTTTTTCCATTATGCTCTTCAAATTTTAACTGTAAAACAATGTCGAAAATTCATAAAATTTTATCTTCCTTCCTTTACATGAGAGTTGTGCGGATTCCACTGTTTTTTTATTACCAGCAAACTGATTCTTCTGAGTAAGGTGAAAGTGACAATTGTACTATTTTCATTTCATTGGTTTTAGAGCTCACTTGTGAACATAATGTTGAACACCTCAATTATAGTTCTATCAATAAAATACTCACCTTTTCTCAATTGGTATTTCATTTTATCAGTTACTTTTGCTGATGTATGAATAAGGTCACAGGTCAATTGCAAGGGCGTTCAAATGCACTGTTGTAAATTTCTAATTTAGTTTTTTTGTTGATATCTCAATATTTTCTAACATTTTTTTTTCGCTTTTTTCTCTGAACTTCCTACATACCCCAAACAACATAGAACAACAAGTATGCAATTCCCACCTAGACAGTCGTATTTTTAAGCGGAATCATAGTTCAAGTACTTATAATGTTAATTTATCCTCTCCTTGTATTGAAATATACCGTATAAGTGGTTCATAGCTGCACACTTACATATAGTCCTCTCCGGAATTACGAAAACCGCTTTAGGATTTATGTTCAGCTCTCTGTTATAATATCCTGTTGGTTTCCTGATCAAACTGTAGTAATGGTCCAACCTATTCCTCTCGAGGACATGAAACATTTCTAGCGAATTACCACTAAGTATGTCCGGCTATTAAAATGAGTTAAACACAAGTACAGTTGAACAGCCTCAGACCGATCAGTAACGGGAAACAAATGTTTCATCTTGACAAATTTTCATACCCTAGTCCCAAAAGCTTCGTCGAACATCGTTTGATTGAAGAAATGTTCAGTACCTCCGATAATAACCGTTATGTTGTTCAGTCGAGCCATGGATCCTTCACGAAGAGTTTCATTGGGAGCAAAAGTTTGCTTCAAATATTTTTCGAAAGCTTTTGACATGTAGTTGTACATGGTTTTGATGCTTTTGACTTTCTCATCCGTTACGGTATTATGAATCACGGCTCTATCAATGTCCTTACTAAAGCTATTTTACGAGTAAACCAATTATAAATGCGTGAAAGCAATCTTAAGAACACACTTACTATCTTCCAGTTTCAAGCAAACAAGCTACTTTTCGTGGTTCATTTGTCCAGCCCAACATTTTATTAACCAGAGATCGAACTGTGATAGATAAATGTTTATTATCTCGTATAATATTATATGCGATAATATAATTTACCCAATGCCTAAAAAGTATTTAGTTACTAATGAGAGATGATCATCGCCTAGTTTTTTAACCTCCTAGGAGTACTTTCGAGTAATTTGGTCAATTTTATCAAGTAGTTCTGGTCAGGGTCGGGCTTTATTTGAAAGTAAATTAATTCAGTTTCCACCAAATCATTAACACCTGTTAAAATTTGAAGGAACGGCAGCCAAACTAGATCGAAGCCTCTAGTTTTGTTCAAATTCGATATTTTCTGAATAACGTTTTTCGGTTTTAGGAATTTCATATCCAAATTACCGCTCACAACCACCTGAAAATAGCAGAAAAGTTTCGAAATGCCCATTAGTTTGCAAGAGTTGTCATTTCTGTTTAGATCGGCTAGTTTATATCAACATACTTTATTGAATCATAAGATTTGGGTGATGAACTTTTTAAATGTTTAATCAAACCACATTATTTAATACTGTTTTTGTGTATCAAAATTTTAATCGCTATTAGATGCTTTGAGTTATTCCTGCTTCTTACTGTCGCCACTTCTACTTGAAAAGAAATGTTGCCAAGTAGGTTTGGAAAAGTAAATGTTAAACACTCTAATAGCTTGTGCCATAACTTTTAACTTACGTCCATTAGTCTATTTGCAAAATGCATCGTTTCGTTAAATTCCCGGTATAAGCTGGATCTATTATATCCCCAATGCTGAAGAATTTTTTGCATATATTCCTCATTTTTCACTGACCATATCTTATGATACATTTGAAACTGTTCAAGATTTGGTGGACTGATCTGGAAATCAAAGAGATATTGAACAGTTCTTTGTTATGGAAATTGCAAAATTAGAAGTTAAAAGAAAATAGCAAAATATTAATTTTTATGGAAAATTCTGTCCTGTTTTTTAAGTAAAAACATGTCCTGATGACAAAAATTTGAAGATTATGTTAACAGTTTTATCACCTGCAAAAAAGCGTCTGGAAAATCGGTAATGTTCACATCCAAAAAAAACTCAAAATGGAATCCAACTTTCCTCGATTTTAGCATCAAATGCTGCCAACTTTCGTATTTATTGTCTGTCAGGTTGTCCGACCATCCCCCTGTTAGATCATCCATTGTTTTCAGAAACGTTAAATCTCTCTCTTTATCAGCAGTAACATTTATACATTCTCTGTAGAACTGTAAGAGTTTTTGTTTAATTAAGCAAATATTGAAGTCAATATCTAAAATAATCTGACTGCGTGGTTTGCATTTGGACAATACAATATTCCGTTGAAGCATTGAACTTAAAAAAAATAGGAAATTTCCGGGATTAAAATGAACGAAACATTTTAGGAAAATACAACTCGGATTCTGTTTAATAATAGAAAGAACTAAGGGCTATATTTAATCTTCCCACATATAAAATATCACTAATAACATCAAAACTCGAATTTTCCATATGTTTAGATGTTCGCTTAAATTAATAAATAAATAATCCCAAAAGACGATCAAGAAAGTACCCAACTTATTTGAAGGAGGATGAATGAATGATGATAACATCTAAGAATGAAGAAAGGTTCAATTTTCAGAACCAACTTCTGACTTTAAAAAAGTCGTTGATATTGAAGATACATATTTTGGTATAAGGTTTTGCTTCTATGCTGCTCAAGCATGTAAATAGAAAGTTTGATAAAAGGGCATTAAATAACATATGTATTTGGTAAAATGAATATTTGCTTGCCTCCCGTGCCAACTTTAAGTTGTTTGTCAGGTTCCAGGTAGTTTCGTCTATCTCTTTGTCATCTATCAGGTGAATTTCCAGTGGTGAAAATTTTACTTGCTGGGCCAATGAGATATCGTACTGCTCGAAAATTTTGTGAAAATTGCCACAAGCAAATTGATAAAAATCTTCACAAGGTTCTTCGTCTGAATTGACAAAATTCATTAGGTGCAAAGCGGCACTTAAGCATTCTGGTGTTTGGCAAATTTGTTTCGCTGCAAACGGTAATAATAAAAGAGAGTCAAGAAAATTCAAATTATTCTTGAAAAATGCAGGAATTCAGTTATTATTTAAATTAATTAGCAAATCAAAATCTAAATGTTTTCATTTATTTGTGCTCTGTAATTTTAAGCCAATTAATTTGATAGGAAATAGTGAAATTTATACCTACAACTTTCTCGTGACCTGAACGCTATTATTGTCCAAAACGCAAAATATGCAAATATTAAAATACCAATCCATAAGCACATATGTTTACGTATAAACCGGAAGCAGCAACTCGTTCTTTCCTGTGCTGGTTGAGCCTCTTCAATTTCCATTTGTTCCATTGTATTTTAAAAAACTAATTATTTGGCACAGGTGAAATTATAGCACTGAAGTGGACGTATTCAAATCTACTAGGACCAAATTCTGTGAAGGAATGTAGAGATTTTAAATGCTTTTTAAATGAATAATGTTTTCATTTTTTTATTATTATTCGAGGTATGTAGATTTTCCGGCAAATCCAACTCGAATTAGATTCAAGCTCTAAAGGAATATAATACAATGGCATAATTGGCTTTGAATGAACTTTTCGAATTTGCTGCTTTATAATTTTTATGCAGCATTAAAGATTGATATTAATAAAGTGATAAATGTAACGGGTGTAGGTTTCCAGCAGAAATCTCTCTTCAAAAAGTGCTAATGTTTCGAATATTTTAGATTATCTTGGAATGTTTGTTTTATAGGGCGTACAGGATATTTAAACATTCGTGTATCGTAGTAATGTATATTTCATATTTAAGAAAAAAATTAATTACAAGAAAACTTATATGGAATAATATACATAGTATTCATTACAAATCATACATTACATACAAGAAATAGTATACATTTTCACAGACGTCACGTATGCATTTCTAAACATATGGGTTTAAATCTTGTTACATGATACAAATAATCTTATTTATCAATGGTTTTTTGCAAGCTAAATTGTAAACTTAATTTGTAACCTTATATTCTGCTTAGTTTGTTTTAGCTAGGATGTTTTAGTCCCAAAATAAAAGATTGTGAATGTCAATGAAATTCAGGTGATACAAAATTATTTTAGACTAAACCTCCAACCGAAAATTTCAAGTGATATAAAAGATTTGTGATATAAAAGATTGAAAAGTGTGGACCTTCATCAATTCCAATTTGGAATATACTAGAAACTTACCTAGAAACTAACAAATAAACTTCAAACTTATCTTTCTCGCATTCAAGACATTTTTACTAGTAATCTACTATAACCAGTCAAATTCTTCTTCTTTTTCTTCAAGTAGAACTACAACCCTATTTTGGTCTTGGCTGCAAGCACAATTTACTTCCATCGACTTCTATCTAGCATTGCTTCCTGTTCATTTTCAATGCCCATCTTCCGCATATCTGATAGAACATTGTCCCTCCATCTCATTTTAGGTCTTCCCGGTGGTCTTCTGCTCGTCGGTGCTTCCTGCCATGCAATTTTCAGCATTCTGTCAGCCGGTGCTCTGTATATGTGTCCTGCCCATCTCAGTCTTTGTGACTTTGCGTCTCTCACAATATCTCCCTGGTACAATTGTTCGAACTCCGCGTTTGTTCTTATTCGATATTGCCCTGAACTAGGATCCTGGGTAGGTCCATATATTTTTCTAAGTATTTTTCGCTCGAATCTTAGCATCTTCAAATTCTATCACGGACCAGTAAAATTATTTTTGAAAAATTTTACACAGAAAACTTAAACACTCTAAATAGATGATCTTTAAAAAATGTATTTAGAGTTTCTTGCTTGAATAATTTCGAAAATTATATCTCTTCAAACTACATATTGAAGCAATATATCGTACTTACTTCTAACATTTTCTTTGCGAATTTCCTTTTTAGCAGACTGTATCACACTAACACAAACTAACAACAGGAAGACCAAGAATAATCTGCACTATTCTTTTCCAGGAACAAATAGGTTCTTCAATCTATCAAATGTTTTGTTAACCAAAATATTAAATTTGAGTTAATTAGCAGAAAGAAAATTCGCAAATTTCCGGGAAATCTTTGATGGACTTTTTACTGCTTTTCTTAAGAAAATCGATTTGTCTAGATCACTCCCTAAAGCCTTTATATCAGACCTTCATCTGTCAATTAAATGAAACAAATTAACTCTTTATTTCTCTGGTATCACTCTTCAACTGTCCCACTAATTCCCCAAAAGAAGTGTCAATTTTGAATCACCCCATATAATGTTTTAAAAAATCGAATAAGGTACACCATCTACGTATCGAAGTCAATTTCCATCTCCACAAGCCTTCATCTTTAGTATCTAATCAAAGCTAATTATCAGAAATGGAATAGAAAATTACATTCCTTTCCTGTATTTAAATAAACTCTCTTAATATAGAAGTTGGTCGTTGCGCAAAGTGGCAAACGATCGAACGATGGCCATAAAGCTGTACATCAACAGTTCCTCATGCTCGCAAGAAGCGGACGTTGTGAATAAATCAAAAACTGGATATCAAAAGTAATGCGTGCACTTATCGGCAGTAATTGCTTATATTAATAAACTGATTAAGTCATTAATAAATTACCAAGTCAAAGATGCGTTTTTGTAACTCTCTGGTATGTTTTCGTTGATAAATACACAGGAAACATTCGTCTTTATGTTCACTCATCACGAATATTTGATGGAAAATTAATGCAGACGGTTCCTATACGACTTGGAAAACGATCTGATTTCTTCATCTAGAATGAAAAAAATATATTTCTACAACTTAAAAAATTCCATACATTTTGAACAGTTTAATTAAAAAATGGGAAACAAGTTTGAGCGGCACTTTTCTCTATTTATAGAAATTTCTTAGTTTTCCAGAGAAAGCAAGTATATAAATCTACATTTAAATAGCGAATAGTTCAAATTATTGTAGAAGAAACTTGTATTTAACTACTAGACTTGATAAAATGGTTTTTCTCTTTCAGACCAATTTGCAGAAGTCACCAATCCCCAGACTCCCTACAAATGTCGGCACCGCCCACCCAAGGTGGGTTGCCGCCCTTGCCGTCGCCCTTGGGAAACAAGTTGCTGCCAGAACATTCCGGAGGAGATCGATTTCTGGGAAAAGGGTCACCCTTTGGACCACCTGGCGGCGTGGATCCTCAAAGACACTCCCAAAGTGACGACGATAGCGGCTGTGCTTTAGAGGAATATACTTGGGTACCACCAGGACTGCGACCAGATCAAGTAAGAAACAGTTTTGCGGAACGCTTGAACTTTTATTTTCGTTTTAGTCTTATTACATTAGATTATTGTACATATTGTCAGCCTCATGTGAGAAGTGACCAAGTCCACAAAGGCAATTTTTTCAGGAGACAAGAAAAACAGTTTGAATATTTAAAATATTTTGCCTTTATGATTTATTCTACTTAAATGTTACAGTTAAGCTCTTACTAATTACTTATAATTACTATTATTATTATTATTATTACACGGAGTATACAAACAAGAAACCTATGAACAATTAGTTGCAAATCCATATATTGCCAGAAAAATACATATAAACATATTATTTTCTATTCAAAATCAGCTAAAATAATACGGCAAGCTTTTGTTCCAATCTTTCCAATCCAATTCTTCATTATCTGCAGTGCAATTCTGCACTTCATGGTGTTCTTTAATTATTGTTTGTTCAAGATTAAATACTTTGGTTTCAGTCAAATATTTGTTTATTATTTTATTCTAAAGACATTTCGGTGTTTTTACCAACATCATCAGTTTGTATGCGTAGTTTTTTCTACCTTCAGTTTTGGCATGAAATTGGCTTGAATTTGGCAACAAATATGCATACAAACTGATGATGGTGGAAAAAGACACCGAAACGTCTTTAGAATGAAATAATAAACAAATATTTGACTAAAACCAAGGAATTCCATTTTGAATTAAATTAAAGTTCAGTCAGGAAATTATACACAATTATTGTTAGTGATAACATTTTTCTTGATATACTTTTAATTTATTTATAATGGACCTGGGAGATTTTCCGCCTTTGTAAAATTTATATTTTTACTTAATCTACCAGGTAACATTTTTAATTGTTCAGAATATTCATATTCTTATTTTTATTACATTATCTTCATATTTTTATTTGAGGACCCTTATATTGTGAACAGTAGATTCGCCTATTTTGCGCCCAGGGTGGATTGAGCCACCAAAATAAAGCTTAGAGAAATCGTTAAAATGACCAAACGTCAAAAGGTGTTGGTGTTTTTCTCGCAGTTTTTGCATAATAAACATAATCTGCTGGCACGTTTTGTAAGTCTACCAGAAATTTTCAATTCAACAGAAGATTTTCTGTCAATAACGTCTCTTATCGACCTTTTCTTCTCGAAGCTTTTTGTCCACAAGTCCAAATTCTTCAATGTCTTCAGTTTCAGGCTATTCCTCATTTTGTTTCGTTACATTAGGATCGGTTTGAATGTGAATAGTTCTTGCAGACATTCCTAGATAGTTGCAGAACATTGTTTTACATTTTTGTATTCTAATTCGCTCTTCTTTTTCGCATTTAAAAAACTGCTGGGCCTTTTCTGTTTTCGCTCTTTTCGTTTTTGTCATCATCGTTCTTCCGAGAACATATAACATTTTTCTTCTAAAGAAAAATTCCAAAATTTATTGAAAAAGCGTTGTTCTTCGTCGTTAATTGTATAGCATTCAAATGCATAATTGTTTTCTTTTAAGCATAGGCAACGATTTTTTATAGCTCCTCTGCATTTTTTGCTGTAAATCTCCTGCCTTTTCTTCCCAAATACATGTCTCCTTTTTCGCTTTTCTTCCTATTACTATTAAATTCCCAGTCGTCACTTTTACTCTCGGTTTTTCCTGAGTTGTCATTTTTTATTTGATTGTCCAAAACTCTCTTCTTCTTTATAGTTGTCCTCTCCATCGTTTTCATCTCTCTCATCTAATGAATCACTTGGGGAATTTTGTTCTAAACTCCATTCATTTTCAGCTCTGTCATCTCTGTATCTGAATTACTGTTGTGTGTGTGTTGCTCGATTATATCACTCAACTTATTTTTTGTGCTTCTACAGTTATCATGTTTCAATTCATTGTTTAAATCAATATTTTAATATTCTTTTTGTAAATTATCTAGTACAAAGTATAATTCAGCATTATCGAACTGTCCATCATGGTCAGAATTTTCAGGCAGTTCTTGGGTACTAAAATTATTGGTTTGCCTTTCCATAAAAATTTTAAAGCATCTTGAGCTTCGATTCATTCTAAAAAATTTCGACTTTCTCGATTTCTCTCTGGACTTATGCAATTTTTGTTTAAATTAATATTGACACTTTTTACGTGAGTTACATTACACGGAGTATACAATACAAAAAACCATGAAATTTATTAAAATATTACAAGGAAAATGTAAAAACACTTTTTTCTAGTCAAAACCAGATAAATCCATACGAATAATATTTATCTACTATTTTATTTATACTTTTTCCAATTTGAGTTAGTTCAAAAATTCACTGGAGGTTTCAATGTGAAATATCTGGAAAATGGTGAGAGATATCGACTTGAACCAAGCACAGATTTTCGGTTTGTACCTCGGAAACTATTAACTTTCAGATAAGACAAATTTGCCTAAAACGCAATATTTTGGCGTAAACAATTTGTCGATAAATTTTATTAGATTAGATGAGTTACATCTTTCTATATTCGATTGGTACATTTTCATTAACCTTTATTGCATTGACTATTTCCTCACAATCTAAAAATATTTCATCATACATTTAGACTAGGTTGTTGACTATAACTCCGTTCATACAGATTGTTTCAAGTTTGCGCTGATTCCTAGAATAACTGCTGATACATTTGGCTACTTACTACATTTGATTGATTTTGCTATTCACTACAGTTGTTTGCTTTATGACGGAATCTGAATCCCTACTTAAAGTAACGTATGAATATAACTAACGCCTTAAGACTTCTCTTACTCTAATCCTATGTTTACTTTTCTTCCAGGTCCACCTCTACTTCAGCGCCCTACCCGAAGACAAAGTTCCCTACGTGAACAGTGTAGGAGAAAGATACAGGGTGCGTCAACTGTTGCAGCAATTGCCTCCTCATGACAACGAAGTGCGCTACTGTCACGCCCTCAGCGACGAAGAGCGGAAAGAGTTGAGGTTGTTCAGTGCCCAAAGGAAGAGAGAGGCTCTCGGAAGAGGCGCTGTGAGGCAAATCCCTGGCACCATGAGATGTGACCTGGTGAGTGAATAGTTAAAAGTTGATGTGGGTTTTGCAGTTGTAAATGTTGTGCAAAGCCATCGGGTACGTTCTGAACAGCAGCATAAATTCACATTTTCTACAACCGATCGAGAACTGATTAGGAAATGTACTTTATTCCCATTAGAAATTGCCCGAAGTGATAGTAGTTAGCGAAGACAGCCAATATGGGTTCTTTGAATATGACCAGGTTCCGAGGGTAATTTTTATGAGAATAGAGGGCCGGCAGTCCATAACGGAGTCCGCAACATGATCCGAGAATTAATGCGTCATAAACGCGGTCATTACACGTCATATTTGCGATCTTTAATACTGCAGCCGGTTATTAAAGCACTTTTATTGATAATTAAAGAGCGAGCGTCTTTCACGTGGACACCGTCCAATCCGACTTGATTTAAGACCGACTTTAATTAGCGCTACTCGAGGCTTTAACTTTAACTATTCGAGGGTGGTCGTTTATTTGGACTTGTGTATCTTTGCTGACTAATGCTATATAATTAGCTGATATCTTAAAAACAAGAACAAATGAGAATATTTATAGCTTTTGTATTTTAACTTTTCGTTTTGTCTTGATCGCTAGCTTTGTGGCGGTCATTAGTCGCACTTATTATTTATTGATAATGTTATTCTCTATTTTGCTTTTGTAATTTACATGCAGCTGGCGATCAATTTAAAGGCGCAGAAACAGATGCAGTCAGAGAAAATAGTTGACAATGGGTTTAAAGGATGTGAAGCTAAAGAACTTGGAAGAAACAAGTTAATGATAGGAAACGTTATGTTTTGCCAGAAAAATCATTAAATGCAATTAATGCTAATTGAAAAATAACTGCGTTACACTACAAGAATTTTCTCAGGTTCGCGGAATGTTTTCCTGAAGAAATGTAGAAAATGAAGTGAAAACAAAAAAAGTTTTTTTTTCTAATTAGACAATATCGATTTTTACAGAATCTCTAAAATTAGTTTAAAATTTTTTTTTAAATATGTAATTCGTCCTAAACATTTTTATTCATCCAGAGAATCCCCAACATAAAGAGCAAAACCATGAACATCGGGCATAAAAATCAGACCACATTAGATGCTTTATTTTTAACAATCATAGTGACAAAGCTTAAAGCTTAGAAATATAATGTGTACGTTTGAAAATGTTTTTTTATGGTGGAAAATTAGAAGCGTGTTTCAAAGTTTCTTAGACATTTGGGATAAACATTGAAAACATGTGTGGTTTTTTTTATATTTTTTATATAATAATAAAATCAAACTGAATGAATGAAGTCAAGACGGCTTAAGTTCATCTCTGATCTACTTTCAAGGCACGAAAATTACACTCAACTATATTCAAAATGATTTCAATTTAAATAAAATTGGTCGTTGATGATTGGTCATAAAAAAATAATAACTGAAAAGATCGGTTGATGACTTTAGAATTTAAACCTTTCGTTTTGTGTTAGTTGCTAGTTTTGTTCTAGTAGTTTTGTTTTTGTTCTAGTAGTAAGTTTTGTAGGTAGTTCGAGCTTACCAAGCTGCCAAACAACTAAGGAACCATAGGGAAAGCTTAGATTTTTAATCATTGTAGTATCTTAGTGCCAAAATAAACAGATTATTAGTCGTCTCTGTGACTAGTTTTTGTATAATCTTGCACACAGTGTGAGCATGTAATAAAAAAATAAAAAAACTTGCTAGTTTTATGACGCTAATAATTGGTCTGTTCTCACTAATTATTTATTGAACATTTTATTCTCTATTTTGTTTGTGTAATTGATATGCATCAATCGGATGATTTACTCAAAAGCGCAAAAAGAGATTTGCTAAAAATAAAAATAACACCGACAATGGGTTTAAAGGAAAGTAAATCAGCGGACTTAGAAGAATCAAAATATAGTAGAAAATAGTACGTCTTTGTAGAAAATGTATCGAATTATTGAATGATTTTACTGGTTAAGAATGCCTTGCTTTACATTATTCAAGAGACGCAACGTTTTTCTCAAATTTTTCGATTTTTTACGTTAAAAAAGTCTTATAAAATATTTTTTTTAAGCTACAGGGTATTTGCGACACATGCTTCCAACACTACCTATCTGAAACTACCCTTTTTCAGTTTACAAAAACCCAATAAACGAGTAATAATGTAAAGATACGACAGCGAAAATTGAACCCATGACTTTTTACAAAAGTTCCAACGCCGAATCTTTGCTTTCGAAAAAACAGGCATCAATTGTGTTCTATACAAACCAAAATATTGCCTTTATTTTATTAGATAAGAAATTCGCAATTACTTTTTTGTTTTACTTTATACAGAGTGATTAAATAAATCGCACAAATATATCACGCTAATTGAAGTGTCGGCTTCTTAATAAACACTTGTGATAGATATATTTAGATATATAGAATGCCATGTGTACTTTCAGTTGAAAGTTAGTATCATTTTAATACACAAGGTGTTTTTTAAGTCTGTAGCCAAACTTCAAGAAGTGATTTTCTGTTTTTAGGAAGACACGTTTATAAAAGTATATGTCCGAAAATGCTTCATTTACCTTAGTAATAAAGTCATACACTAGTTTGATGTTATTTGTCTTTTTGAAGGCAATTTTAATCTGTACGAAAAATCAATGAATAACTTACTTTTAGATCAATTGCTGAATGGTATTGTAGTTTTAATTAGTTAGAAAAAAACCTCTAAGACTAAAAGACTAAAAAGTACTACTGGAAGTTGCTGAATCCGAAAAATGAAAACATTTAAAACAAGTCAGTGGAATACTATTTATTTAACTGCAATATTTGCCACATTGTCTTCCGGGACGCCACTGGGATTAACAATTTCAGTCAATTTTGCGTACCACGGTAAATACCAGTGCCACATTTCCACAATGTCGACAAAAAAATTATGGTGTTATTTACGAAAATCCGTTTTGTTTGTCTAGTTTTAACACGCTGTATATTGAAAAGGAAGCATTTCCGGGCATGAATAGACTTTTCCTCTTGAAATTACTCAGAGAATCCCCTCTTGAAGTTTGGCTATGTCCTTAAAGAACACTAGGAATAGTAGTTTAATTATTTGGAATAAATTGAGATTATTTTTTTGTGAAAATATATGTTTTTTCCTATTCTACGTATTTTCAATCCTAAGTCATTCAGACTTCCCAAATCTCAGCTCAATTTCTGATTAACTTCTCACTGAATGATTTTAATCGGTAGAAGAATGAAAAGCACCCTAGCAGATTTTACACAAACGCTCATACTGAACACTCCAAGGGCATAAGATTTAGGAATCGAGGTCCACTGAAGTGGAATTTGTATTTAAAAAACATGCAGTTCGGCGACAATTTCTACAGATAATTTTGGAACTATTGTTTTCTAAGGCAATTCAGACAGACATGGTCGAAAGTCATCAATCGCAATTTTAAATGCGGCGACTATTTAGGCTGAAGCACTGCGTTAAAATTCAACTAAATACCTTGAAAAAAAAGTAATTATGTAAAAGAAGAAAAACGTGCTCAACTTTGAATTTTCACATCAGAGTACACTGTGATAAAGAAGCGGAGGCATTCTTCAGTGGTAGTTTGATTCTTACACAACAACTCTACCTCAAATCGTATTTAGCGGGTTGGTTTTCTTTAACGCATTAAGGTGGTTTAAAAAATTATCTATTTGTTGCTTCTAAAACATCCTTAATTTGGTTTCAAAAATACCGTTTATTCAATGAAACCCGGGATTCAATAGAAAACCAGGCCCTCATCGTTGTTCAAAAAGGTTTAAATCGATTTGCAGCACATTTACAATCCATATAAGTGAGATTTATTCGCATATTTACTATTTATTTTCTAACGGTTAGATGAATAATCTAGAAATTATTCTTCGCTTACATCGCATCCCCAATCCAACACCACTGTACTAAAGGGTAAAACGTCATAAACCAGCTGGTGGAATTTGGAAAGAAATTGACAATGAAATGGCGCTCCTTTCTCTACGAACAATCGCCTTTTCTAATTATCTTTCGAAGAAGGCGGCTGTCGCCTTAATGGAAACCAGGGGTGGCAATCAGATTTAATTAATGAAAAATTTTAATTAGAGAATTTCGCTAGTGTCATTTTGGGGTCGGAATTGTGAGTGTATAAAAGCGGGCCACGTATTGACAAAATTTGTATTAACTTCCGCAGAATTTCAATTTCGAACCAAAATGTTGAGCTGTTATTTTAGCAGTATTAATTTAATTTTTCTGTTTTCATCAGAGAAAAAATCTAAAACAGAAATGTGCAGTTAATTATGCAGAAAAATAATGGCTAATTGAAAGCGAAAAAACTACTTACATATACTACTACAAAGCACTTAATGTAAATTGTAAATAATGTATTTTTATTTTAGTATGTTGTATTTCTTCTTATTGACAGAAAATTTTACAAGTTGCTGATAATTGTAAGACTTAATGGTAATCACTTGGTCAGCAAATTTTTAAAATACCCAAACATCATACACTTTATTATTTATTGAATTATTTCGAAAAACCAAACTGGCTGACAAGCTTAATCGAATTTCTGATACTAAGCACTTCTAATTTTGTTTCTAGATATTTATTCAAATACGAAATATTAATTTATCAGGTCAAGTGACGAAAAGTTCATTCATCAAAAAGGTTTTTTGCAATAATTGTTTAATATTTCCTCTAAAGTATGCCTATTCTATAGCATTCAAGAAAAAAAAATCCCGACCAATAAATGTTTATCTAAAAACTGCAAATTAAAGGTGAAATGTTCAATCAATTCGTTTGACAAAAATTGATTTTGTGTGTCAACTAAATATTTTTGCATCTAATTTTAAATTTATTTGATTATTTTATATTGATTTTTGCACTTTCTTTCATCCAGTTCATAATAATAATAACATCAATTGAATTTGAATGGGACGATTGAATTGGGGACGCCCTTTTGTAGTAACTTCCCCGTTCTTTCGAACTGAATGGCTAATTTCTATTCATTCTATTCCTGGCCATGATTTTTAATTTTCTATAAACGCACAATTTCCTTTTTGTTGAAACAGCCCTTTTAGAAAGTCAGTATTTTCTTTCCAAATTACTTGATTATTATTCTATATTGTTTTTACCTGACGACATCATATTACTAAGTGTAATAATATTATATTAGTATTAAGTAAGTGTATGTATTTATAACTTTTTGGTTTTGTTTTTTTTTTGTTTTTGAAATCTCAAAATAGTGTTTTCAATTATAATATTTTCCTAGGGATGTTCAGTTGAAAACGGGCATAATAGTCTTTATTCACACTTTTCCAATATCCGAAATTAAATGATGAAACAATTGTAAACAAAACCAAATACAGAAAAAATGTGATTCTAAATGAACAATAAGTAAAATGAAGAACGCATGAATCAAATGACCGATATGATGCCATAAAAAGTACACAATAGATTTAGAATCAAAACCTAAACCCACAGAAAGTTTGTATGTTTTATATATGAAGAGTTTGAAGATAATTATTAAATGTAGGATCCCCGCTCTCACCGTTTCTCTACAATATATACTGCCATGACATATACAATTACAACTTACCAGACAAAAATCAAATCGACAGATCGGCATACATATTACAATACGCAGACGACACGGCACTTATTGTACATGACAAAACTACTGAGAGAGCAGCTCAAAGACTCCAAACACTAACAAACAACACAATGACATGGTTTTATAAATGGAGACTAACACCAAACGCGTCAAAAAAACAACTTCTGCTCACAAACCACAGACTCAACGCTGACTCCCCTACGATAACTGCAGACGGCCAAACGACACAACCAAAAAACGACGTAAAATACCTTGGAATCACAATTGACCACAAACATAAATTCACTAAACACATACGAAACATCAGGGCAGAAACAATAAAGAGAACAAAACACTTCCAATCACTAACTTACAAAGACAAAAGAATTAGTACAAATACCGCGACAAAAATATACAAAGCGATCTGCAGACCCCTCTTGGACTATGGACATATACTCATGACCAACGGAACAGAAAGAACAAAACGTTATATTCAAACAACAGAACAAATTGCACTAAGACTAATAACACGAATAAGACACCCCCAAAACCCACTACACAACCCCTCCACCCAACTACTATACGAACGCACAAACATGACAAAGATTTCGGAAAGACTCATACACCTACAGACAAAATGGACAAACAACCCCTACAACTGGACCATACTGAATCCCCTTTGTCTTACAAGACCAACCAGATAATCCCGCTTCCGTTTCCATACATCAACGCTACTCGAACACTTACAAACGCAACTGACTACTGGACAATAAAATATTTTTTTCTTGTCATTGGAATTGGAAAGTTTACTAATAAGATTGTTAACGTAGAATAAGAGAATTTTCATATTTATTTTTTATTCAGATTAAGACTATATGTATTAAACAAAGGCAGAAAGACCGATAGGTCGATAGCCTTTTTTTTTAGAAATAAAGATGTTTACTACTACTACTATTAAATGTTTCTCAGGTCAAGTCTTTCAAATTCCTCACTATCATCAAGCATTAACAAACGTTAGGTTTCTTTTCCGATATGGACCACTTGTTTAGTATTTTATAGTTTTATCTTCACATTTGCCTGATTTTATATATATAAGAAAGATATATTTTTATATATAAAAAATTTAGAGAGTTGTTGGTTGTTACTGCTCTTGTCCAAATTATACTGTTTTAACAATATAACAAATAAAATCGTCAAAATGTTTCCAAACCAATAAAAAAAGGTCTACAGGTGCACTATTTTTATTGCTTGAGATTAAAAGTTTAAAGATATCAAAGCGAGAAATAAAATATGTTTACTATTTTAAATATAAACTTATTAAAAATGGCATTCGCATACTTTGTACAACGAATAAATTAAAAAATAGTCATAAATATTTGAAAATTTTTAAAAAAATTGTGATCTGTCTCGTCTTTTATTTCTATATTTATTATTAGCTACCGAGAATTCAAACTTTTAAAAGAATGCTTTGCGACGGATCGCAAGGAAAAAGGTGATAGATTTCTTCATTGATCAAATTTTCAAACCGAAGTCCATGTAAATAACAAATACAATTCTTACTTGAAGTAACGTCAAATCACATTAAATGAAAAAGTATCACATTCTTCAAAAAAGTTGTTTTTAATTCATCAAAAAATTAAAGCACCGGAAAAACGGTTAATCCAATTCCCCATTTCTTACGAACAACTTTCTGCCCTTAAATTAAAAGTTTCTCTACAGTTGGCGAACCCTCTAAACTCCTCCATCTCGGACTCTAACTCTTAATTGACGCCTCTTAATTTGAAACTCACTAATTGCGCGGTCTTTGGGGTTTAATAGATCAGTGGCAGCGTGACAACGATTGGCAAATTAAACTGATTGTAAATGATCAAATCCCAAAGATAGATTTCCTGGGGGTTTAAATGAAAAACGAACAGTTTACTGTTCAAAATTTCATTTTTTGTATATTTGATTTATTAAACTACTAAATTAATATTGACTTTGTTCATTATATCGATTGGAGGGAATAATTTTTAATTATTCAAAAGAGTAAAAAAGGTCATTTTGAATACGCCATTAAATGACAGTGCATTTGTTATCCAAAGAAAGTTTAATATAAATTAGAAACAATTATATTAGACGAACGAGTAACGAAAGCTGCACACTTTGGTACTTTCATTTACAAAAAATTGCAATAATTGTTTTTTAAATTTAAACATTTAATTTTTGAGTCGCATATATAAATGACTAACTTAAACAGTTTATATAATATCTACTAAACGTAAATGTGAAATATTGTATATCAATTTAGACGATTTCTTAATTATGCTGTATGATTAAGTTAAAAATATAATTTAATTATAAAATATCAGCAACGCTACTGAATCAAAAATTTCGAAAGTAAGAAAATGAAAATGGGCAATTTATCGATTCAAATGTATTCGCCAGCATCTAAATCTAAACAGGGGAAAAGGAAAATGATCAAAAGTTCGATAGACAAGCTAAATATAGTTATAAGCGATTTATATCAATAAAATCCCTTACCGTCAAATTCTATTAATAAAAATATCAAGGCAACCCGGTTCCAAATCGAGTAGCACTTAGAGTTAGGGACAAGTTTGTAAAGAAGCATTTTTTTCAAGTCACGTGCCCGTCCTGTAACACATGAAAAGCATTTCGAGGGCCCAAGTCAAAGTTATGTGTTGCCCGTATTAAAAGTTGAAACTCCCCCCTGTTTGAAGCGTCCAAAAGCCTTTTATAAAGTGCGAAAATCGGGCGTCAGAAGATTTATTAAGGATATATTAAGACATAAGTGAAGGCGGCTTTTTACGTCGTGAGTTATTGTTGAAATGTCTAATGATGTTCTTTAAGGCATTTGAATTAAATTGAGGCTCGGGAGAAATTCCTTAATTTAAGAAGAGTAATTTAAAGCATTAAACCGGCTTAATTTACATTTTTCTAATTAACTTCCCAAAGCCCACCCGTGGGATTCATAAAAAATGAAATGGCCATTCGTTCTCTTGGCAGAGTGTTTTCTCACCACCAGGGAATGCTTTCGAATATTGTTCTTTTATTTATGAATTTCGGAAAGGTAAAGCTTATAATTGAATTAAATAATATTCCCTGGTAGGAACTATACGCGCTTTTCCGTATTTTACCTGGTTTCTTCATTAGAAAACACCGCAATATTTCCGTTTCTTATTATCATGCTTAACAATTGCGCAATTTAAATACGTAATGAATGATTAAGAATGATTTATTTCGAAAATAGTCAAATAATTACATATTAAGAGATATTTTTGCATAAAACGTTAACATCGTATAATGGAAGTCATATAGTACCTTTTTTCGTTCAAAAATGTTGTCTATTGCTAAATTCTCTAAACACATTTACCAGCATAACTTACTAAAGAGCTGGTGAATAAATAATTTGGTGAATTTCAAATAATTCTGGAATATTTTCCACAGTGTTTAGATCCGAAGAATCTGCAGGCCTAACAGTCTGCTTAAATATTGCATTTAAGCTCTTACTAAAATTATTATAAGCAAAACCAAAAACCAATAGGTTTTTAGAAAAATCAATGGACTCCAATTTCACTCTATTATCGTCACTCATTCTGGTAATATCGTCATGTTTTCTTTAAATAATATTGACATTTACATCACACGGAGTATAAAAACGAAAAAACTATGCAAAATTGGATACAAATTCATATAATACAGAAAAAAGTTAACATATTTTTTTCTATTCAACATCAGGTAAAATAATATGAATAATATTTATCTTCTATTTTATTTCTACTTATAACAAGAAGTAAAACTCAAAGGATGTATTTTAATACAGCAACATATGAAAGCTTTTATTCCAATCTAATCATGCTTAAGGGTATCATCGTGTTTTATAATGATTGTTAGTGGTCAAGTTTTTCTTGTTTTATTTTAAACTTATTTTTATATTCCTCTGAAAAATTTTCAATTTTTGCAAATTTTGTATTTTTGCTAAATCTAATAGGTAAAATTTTAAATTGTTCAGTATCTTCCCGTTCGAATTCGAACTATTCCAGCGAACTATTCCAGCATTATTTAACTTCTGAGTTTTGCGCATCTGAACAGCAGATGCTCAATTTGTTTACAGAAAATCGTAGATATTAAAGTGCCTAAGGAGGTGACACCAACATTTAAATTTTATAGAAGAAACTTACGCACTTTCCATATGACGGTGACGATATATTAGGCACGAACTAGAGTGAATTTATTTAAACAAAACCGCACAATATCAAAACCGTTTTCACTCTTAATTTCTTCAGCAGAATTAAACAATCCTTTCTATTCTTGTAGTTAATTTAATAATAAATATGTCAACCGTTTGACCATATAACCCCCGATTGTAATTTCCAGGAATCCATCTAGTGGATGTCTTAGTTCCATTGTCCAATATTGGCAATAACTCCGAAAGTTTTGATAGAACGCCAGTAGTATTTCATTAAAGTTCGGTCGCCGATAAAATCCAAAACTGGACGAAATCATCCCTTCCGCGCCATTTGGCCCCGACAGATTTATTAGAGCCGTATATCTTCACCCTAAATGGTGAGAAATACGACCCTCAGATTTACCGAGGTATTTAATAGAAATAACGTATGTTATTTACGGTGAACGAACAAAGGAAACATTTCTACTTCTTTGAAATTCATTAAAATTCCTGGTTAATTTTCCTATTTCAATATGAATTATCTCTTGTTGCAGTGCTCGGAATCCCTCTCCTCGGGAGATATTGGAGTGCTGGCATCCAGAGCAGGGCCCAACATGGTTTGGCATCCAGCCTGTTTCACCTGCTGCGTTTGCAGGGAACTGCTGGTAGATCTGATCTATTTCTTCAAAGAAGGACGACTGTATTGTGGAAGGCATCATGCAGAAACCGTCAAGCCTAGATGTAGTGCTTGCGATGAGGTAAGATCAACTTTTTTTTCTAATCTAAAGTACTTATCAAAGCTTAAATCGGTGATTGCCCTTTGTGTATTTTTTGGGTTTTTACTTAAAAGCGTGGTTTACATCCTGATCTGATGTGGTTTCAAAAACTCGTTTTACCCCACTCTTAAACAATGAGCGCGAATCCTTAACTCACTTGATGAAGCTCCTCTGCGGGAAGAAATACTCTTTCAACAGCATGCTAAGTGAACCTGATAGAGCTATGAAGGGACAAAGGAAAACAACATTGACCCAAATAAACAGATAGAAACATTAGCAGTCACACTATCACACCTGTGGAGCAATTTAATTTTAACTAAGGAAAGCAACTTTTCCATTACACAAGAATGATTCCAACGGGAAACGTTATCCAAGCCTACAATTTTAATACGGCCTGTTAGATGGTTTTGCTCTTTCGTACACATGCTTGATGGCATTAAAATATTTATCATGAAGAGATACTTTGCCATGAAGCCAAAGCATTTTGTGATGGATTATATTATCGATGTCGATGTATGTAAAGGCTTTCGTTCTGGTTGATGCATTTTTTCGATACGTGTCGTAACTGTTGGTACATGATCAATTTGTTCGATGCCCAACACAAAAATCATATTGCTTTCAGCTATGCAAAAACGTAAGGAAAAAATAAGTATTTAAAAGCTTATTCGTCTTTCATCAAAAATAAGTATTTAAAAGCTTTTGGTTTTAAAAACCATCAGATTTCGTAAGCTTTAGCACCCAGTATCCATTTCACGTTGAAAATCTATAGGTTTTTTGAAAGACAGATTTCAAGCTGATCGTTCTACGAAATTAGAGTGGCAAGAGAGTGTCGTTTACTAAATACAAAAAAAATACATAATGCAAAAATACCTATTTTTTACGCAAGAAAACACGTGTTAGTAGCAATAGCAATTCAGAATCTTTATGGTTTGTAATAATAGAGACAACCTTACCAACAACACTGTATTTTTTAACTCCCCTGAATCAAACAGTTTTTGTTTGTTCAAAGAAAGTTGCTGCTCAAAGACTCCAAACACTAACAAACAACACAATGACATGGTTTTATAAATGGAGACTAACACCAAACGCGTCAAAAAACCAACTTCTGCTCACAAACCACAGACTCAACGCTGACTCCGACACAACTAAAAACGACACAACTAAAAAACGACGTAAAATACCTTGGAATCACAATTATTGATTAAATTCACTAAACACATACGAAACATCAGGGCAGAAACAATAAAGAGAACAAAACACTTCCGATCACTAACCTACAAAGACAGAGGAATTAGCACAAACACCGCCACCAAAATATATAAAGCTATTTGTAGACCCTTGCTATACTATGGACATATACTCATGACCAACGGAACAGAAAGAACAAAACGTTATATACAAACAACAGAACAAATTGCACTAAGACTAATAACACGAATAAGACACCCCCAAAACCCACTACACAACCCCTCCACCCAACTACCATACGAACGCACAAACATGACAAAGATTTCGGAAAGACTCATACATCTACAGACAAAATGGACAAACAACCCCTACAACTGGACCATACTGAATCCCCTTTGTCTTACAAGACCAACCAGACAATCCCGCTTCCGTTTCCCTACATCAACGCTACTCGAACACTTACAAACGCAACTGACTACTGGACAATAAAATATTTTTTTCTTGTCATTGGAATTGGAAAGTTTATTTAATAAGATTGTTAACCTAGAATAAGAGAATTTTCATATTTGTTTTTTATTTAGATTAAGACTACATGTATTAAACAAGGGCAGAAAGACCGATAGGTCGAGAGCCTTTTTTTTAGAAATAAAGATGTTTACTACTACTACTCTGTTAAAAGTCGTAAAAGAAATGGAGCTGAGCTGCAACACCCAGAATAATATTTTTTTGTAAATTTCTAATTCATAATTCCCTGTAGTTTCTTAGTTTAAGTAAAGCATTTCTCTGTTCCCATCTGAGCAACGAATAGTCCCCAGAAATCCTATCAAATCAGTATAAATATTTTTATTGAACTTATTAGATGATGAACTTGTCGATCTCTTAGGGACTTTTTCCTTCTGCTTCAACATATGTTTCTATTACTCTTCGTGGCTACAAAAATATAAATTTTGATATAAATGCAAAATGGTATTTTAATAAATTTTAATATTTTCTAGTTTGAAAACGGTTACATATAATTAAATGCGATTTAGAGGTAAAAGTCATATTTTATTTTTCTTATTTTAGACTTTCCAAACTTACTTTTTCAATAGACAAAATTTTAATATTGTACAGGAGGCACGGAGATTTAACTTGAAATCACTTTTGATTGCAGACTTGCAGTTTCTAAATTAAGGTAATCTGCCTTGTGGAAAATGTGCCTTGTTTTCAAGAAGTTTTCGATTTTCCAAAAAAATTTTAGTGTGATAGAAAAACCTTTCAACAATAAGCAACGTTTCTGTTCTCACCACTTTTCAACATCAAAGTAAACCTAACAGTAGTAGACCTTATTTCATAAGATATTTATTAATTATAGATTATTATATTATATAGATAATAGATTATTTCAACCTTAAATGCAGCTTCTATAACGCATTTTTTTCTGTAAACTAGTTCAGGTTTTGATACTCGAAAACTGACACCTTTTTGCACAAGTATCTGATGAGTCTTTATCTAATATTTTAAAAATAAATTCAGACAAAGCGACGGCAATAAAAGTGCTTAGAATTTGTATCGCCACGGAGCAATTTTGTCGGAACAACTCCAATATGTATAACGAACGGAAATGTTTAAAAATAGTGCCATTTCCTATACGATTTCGTAACTTCGGTCACAAACAAGTAAAGGGAACGTAAATTTGCGACCCGAAAAGTGGCTTTTCAATCCTCTCCACATTTTGGTATCATGTGCCGCACAAATGGCCGACAACCTTTACTCACTTAAGTGAAGTTAAAACTGCCCAATCATTGCATCCTTAATGTCTGCACTTGGTCTAAAAAGCTTAAAGTAATTATGCAAAAATGAAATACGTATCGCTTGTAAATGTATTGCGTTAATTATAGACAAGGGGCTACTGATGATTTCTTCGAGTTATGCAGGCAAAGTCATTTTTTTGCAGTTAAGCGTGCAGAAAATAATATATTTCGAGAAGGCGCAAGTAACCGTAAACTTAACTCATCGATTATTGATATGCGATCCGTTAAGAATTTACAGTTTTATATCAGTTGACTTTTCATCCTTTGGAAGGAATTTCCTTGTACAAGGTGACAATGTTCAAAATTGGTTATATTCTTTTTAAGGAGGAACATGAAAAAAACATTTAGATATATTTTGCGCAGATTTTTACAACTTCTTTCCACCGAAAACATTCATTTAAAACCAAACTGCTACTTGAGATCATTGAGATTCTAATAGTTCGGTAAGCAATGAAAACTGATGTTGTTAAGTTAGGTTATGAAGTTGAGTAGTTCTGTAATAAAATGAGAGGATTTTAGAAAGTTTCCAGGGATTTATATCATTGCTTCTATAAGAACTATCTGAAAAACTAAATCTTAAACAGATCCGTAACAAATAGATCCCTCAATAAATTAATTCGCGTAAAATTTGATCTGTTATCTTTGTCGATTACAAATGAAACAACAAGTATTTACGCAATGTTAATGAGTGCACACTCTTCTTTTTACTGTGCCCCCCCAACCACACCTCCAGAGGAATGACGCCAATCACCCTGTATTATTGACTGGAATAAAAATGATCTTTAGAAAATACTTCTTTTTAGTTATTTACAATTGTTGAACAGGCTCGAGCGCGAAATTTACTAAAGTAACCATTCATTCCAATAAACAGTATCATAATTTGATTGTCAACCAGGGGCAAAAAACTGTATTTTCTGCCTTTCCAGATAATACTTGCCGATGAATGCACCGAAGCTGAAGGACGGGCATGGCATATGAAGCATTTTGCGTGTTCGGAATGCGAAAGGCAATTAGGAGGTCAAAGATACATAATGAGAGATGGACGTCCTTATTGTTTACACTGTTTCGATGCCATGTTTGCGGAATATTGCGATAGCTGTGGAGAACCAATCGGAGTTGATCAGGTAGGTTACTCAATTACTCTCTTTTAACAAATTGTTTACTTTATTTGATTCTACCACAAATCCCAATAGAACATAGACAACAACTCCCAATAGAACATAAACGAATCAATTTTATCGTAATTATTTAAGGGGCAGATGAGTCATGAAGGCCAACACTGGCACGCCACTGAAAGCTGTTTCTGCTGCCACACTTGCCGCACCTCGCTGCTGGGTAGGCCATTCTTACCCCGGAGAGGAGCCATCTACTGTTCAATTGCTTGCAGCAAAGGAGAACCTCCGACGCCGTCGGATAGTAGCGGCCCTGGGACTAGGTAAGTAGAACAAAAATCTGCAACATGGTCCGAAAATATCCAAACATCTCCTTCTTTCCAGGCTTCCACGCCACGTTAAGCAACGGGGTAACAATCCCTCGGGGTCACATCAAAACGACAGAGCCGCTTCACCCAGTGAAACAAGCACGCCTCCAGGTTCCCCCTCGACCTATCCGGCACACCCCCAGCGTTCCCCAATCACCAGCACACCATCCAGCCCCATTGGTTCGATGTGCTCCCCTCAGAACCACCCCGCTCAGTATTCATTGAGCAGTGTTAGTCAAAGTCACGTACCTGCCTCCCTGCAAAGTCTCAGCCACACCCCGTCACCGATCAGATCGCCGAAAATGGGGCGACGAGCGCTACAGCGCAGCCCTAAACCTGGAGGCTCTTTGGCTAGTACTCCCACACCTTCGGAAAGTGGCGAAAAGGAGTTTGAAACCCGAGAAGCCTCTAGTAGGGAGGTTGAAGATCGAATTGGAGGAACGGAAAAGAGCCTGGATAGGGTTCTGTTGGAGCGAAACCTAGACAGGTACTGAATTGATCTGTCTGAGAAGTGATCTGGTAATATTTTACAAAAACATCATTTGTTTCAGGCTGCTCTCTGAGCGAGGCAACTCGGCACATCATTCTCCCGATCTGGAAAAGTTGCTTAGCGCGAGGGACCGAAGCAGAGAACCGTTGCATTTAGCAGACTTAAGTCTGGATGATTGGGCGGATAGACTCAGCTACGATGGCGACAAGAAAGACGATTACCCAGCCAAAGAAGAAAAAGTTGGTGCAAAAGGCCTGGAACAGGGTACAGTGCACGCTAATAGCATGCCAGAGCTACCTGTAAGTATTTCCACTTTTTCCAGTATATATTAAAATATGTACTACCGATTTTTTTTATGAAATCGCTGTTTTTTTGGTGTCGATGGTCAAGCTTCTTATTTCCTCCTTTTTCATTCACCGATTCCAGTTTTTCATTAATGACAATTATTTCTTTAATTCCAGGTATGAGACTATGGTCTATGAAGTCTACAGACTTTTTTCTTGTTTTAATACTTCTTCTCCACATAATGATCTGGACTTTCGTCAGTATCCTCCTCATCGTCTTAGTTTCGCCTTCTTTCCAACTGGACGCTTCTGCTCTTAAACTGCTGGTGGCCCTTTGCTGCCAAAGTTAACTGTCTTCTTCAAATGTGGTGATTTTCCCTCTCGTTTTTCCACGATCGTTTTTTGTTGCTGTCCATGCAGATCAACCCTTCTTCTTCATGGTCGTCGTCTCCACTCAACCCTTACTACTTACTGATAATACAGGAGTATTTCCAGTACTTATTTAGCTGGGCATGGGGAAGCAAGCGCATCATGAGTTGCTTCAAAATGTGAAATTTACAGTATTTTGTACCGTGTAAGAAAAACTTCGGACGGAGTACGCGTCCTTTTTCAATAACTGACTTGGTTTAAATGATACCTCTTCTGTGAAGGCGCACATGGGACAGTAACAAATTTTAATTTTGGCATATCCAGCTTGAGTTCTTGCATAAAAGAAATTAACACTCCCTGTTTTTATTTCTCTCGCTTACATTTCATCAACAAATTAACATGTTTCTTTGCCGATTACAACTATCTTTTGTAAACAGTTACTTAACATAGTAAGCGTGTACTGTGCGTTTTTCAGTTTTCACTTTGTATGCTTTTCTAACAAATTAATCATCAATGAGCGCAAATAAGAAATTTTACCTGGTGAATGCTCAATTTTTGAGGAAGTTTTGAAGAACGATTATTTCCGCAGAAAAGACCCAAATCAAAAAGCACGCCTTTTTTTAAAAGGACCTTCTAAACTCACCCATAAAATATTTGTTTGTACTTTATTAGGAACACCCTGTACATTCGTAGTACATACTTGTCTTATATTTCAGATTCCTCATCGTGGAGCGCCCACGGCTACTCCAGATTCGCCTACCAAGAAAGCTCGCGGCTTGTTAAGCGTCCGATTTCAAGGAGACAATGAGGCATTCGAAGCTGATGAGGCCGATAACGCAAGCGTTGAAGCTGCAGCTAAACGGTTTCCTCGAAGCAGGAGTTACAGTGGCGGCGGCAGAGAAAGAAAATACGCGGACACATTGCAACGCAAAAACAAAACACCTCGGAAAACTACATCGGATAGTCATATGGCTTCCAGGTAAGAGAATTTATTATTGAGGCAGTTAGGATCGTAATTTATATATATTTACGCACCAATTGTTATAGCGTGGTCTGTTTTTTGTCTTCCGCGCGTTTTGATGAAGGTAATAAGAATTATCTCCTGTCTTGGAGCTGCTTCTCAACCATACCTTGTTCGCGCCACTGTTTCTTCTTTTCTGTTGTTGCAATGACTTCCTGTTGGAGACAACAGGCCATTGCTGTGGCTTGAGCTTGGGTTTCTGCGAAATTTACGTTGTATGTTCCATCGTTGAGGGCATGTTCCGTTACTGTCGATTTATCCACTAGTGCTATTCTACAGTTTCTTCCATGTTTATCGACTCTGGTTCTATCTAACCTTTTTAAGATTCATACATAGGTACATCCACAAGAGCATGGAGTTCCATAGGTTCCTGCAGCCGAGAGTAAACTCCGTCTGTCCTTACACGATTTTAAACGATCTTTAATCTTAGTAGTAGGCATGAAATCTTCACCTACATGTAGCCCGGTTTTTTGTAACTATAACATTCCGGAAAGCATATATGGTATGATAATATATCAAACCAAAAATCTACATCTTGGAGCGCTTTTTTTTTCAGCTCTCGTCGAGCTTCACACCGTGATGACGACTCAGACAGCTACTGTTCAACCTGTTCTTCCAGTTCCTCCTCAGACGATCTAGACTATCAGCTGCCTCCAAGAAGAGCGTACGGAGGCGTGCGGATTTCTTATGTGCCAAATGACGCCTTAGCAATCGCGCGAAGAAGACAACAGGCCAACCCAAAGAGCCCCAGCAAGAGCAAAGCCCCACTAGACGAGAGGGATAAGAACTGCATAATTTCCTGATATCGAATTCTAGATAGAATGAAGGTTTTGTTAAACAGTGGTGGAGTAAGAAGGGAGATTTGCTAAAAAGATAAAGATTAATGTTTTTAAGATACTTTTGCCATAGAAAAACTTTTGAAAACAAAGAACTTGTGTATAATTTTATTCGCACTAATCAAGCATGTTTTTTAAAATGTTGTAAATTTTGTACTCGGAATTTTATACAGTAGGGTAAGAAGTTACCGGATAATCTCAGTAGATAAGGCTGCTAACAAAACATGATGTCCTAAATTAAACTGAAACGGTGTACAAATCTCTTAGGTTTTATGTAGATAGGTTTTGTACAATTTTTGTAATTTTATAAAGTTTTATATGAATTCATTTAAAACTTACGATTATTTATAACACTTTTTGTCGTGTCACCATCCTGTTCAGGAAATGTAGCGTTTAGAAACCAGATAATACTTACGCAATATCAATTTCTTGTAAAGTAGGTACTTACTTATTTATGAAAACATAATATATTGTTTTAGTTATATGGAATTTTGTACATTGTATATAATGTGATTTTCATTCAAGATTATAAATAAAACAGTCAGTTTTTTTTCGAACATTCCTAAACTTACGAGAGGTGAAAAAAGATAAGAAATGAAATGGTTGAAGATTGTACAGGTTGCAGCCGTAACACGTGCTTCAAGGTGCTGCCCTGATACAAACGGAAACCTCTCTATACGGATTATGATGAATATAGGAAACATAATATGTTTTTTCAGCGTCAGGCGTGTTAAATTTCTATTCTATTCTATACCTGCTATACTAAAAGTACCTATTCGTTTCCTCGTGACATAAAACCTCGAATAAGGTGGGTCACCCCGTACAATGTGAGTATGAACTTCCTAGAGACATGAATTTACAAAACCGAAAAAAAACCTACCAGGTGTCCCACCGAAAATTGTCAATATATTTAAAGCGATAATCGAATGTTTTCGGTATGAAAAGTAAAAAAATATGTACGAATATAAAGTAAAAGAATCAAAATATAGAGCGAGTGGCAAATGGATCGCATATAATTACTTAAAAAACAGGTGTTTATTTTTGGAAAAAACTCTCGAAACCGTAGATTTTTGTTTTCAATTGCAAATTTTCTGAACAACTTTTTTGTTCATGCAGGGACCCAAAAAACGCTATGATATCAGGATCAACTTTTAAAAATAGAATCCCTCTTTTTTGCAATTTTATTCAGTTCTCTACAAAAGTATAATCATTTTTTATTTCCCTATACTTATCTTTAACACGGATTGGAAATTGGGAAATTGGCGTCTGAAAGTCGCAAGCAAATTTGCCACTCAAATTTATAAACTAATTAAAATTAAGACTAAACCAAAGGTAAACAAGCCTATTTATAAACTCATCTTGAATTATTGAGTGAGTTTGTATCAATTCCTAATTTCGAGTCTAGTTTTGGTCTAAGACCTCGATGTCTTGCGGCCGATTTACATAAACCTTGGATTTTAAATAACCCCATAAGAAGTAATCCCAGGGTATGAGATCAGGTGACCTGAGTGGCCAATTTATTGGTTCCCGTCTTCCAATCCAAGGTCCAGGACAACAATCATCTGAATAATCTCGGACTTATCGAACAAAATGAGGTGGCGCGCCATTTCTTTAGTCTCAATTTTAATTAGCATATAATTTTGAGTGGCAATTTTGCTTACTCAGACACCAATATCCCAAAAACCGTTAAAGGTAAGTATAGGATATGCTGTATAAAAACTTTTGTAGAGAACTGAATAAAATTACAAAAAATAGGGGTTTGTATTTTAAAAAGTTGACGATAACATAAATTTTTCGGGTCACCCTGTATAAATAAAAATAAGTTCAGAAAATGGGCAATTAATAACAGAAATCGACGGATGTGAGCGATTTTTTCGAAATATAAACGACCGATTTTGAAAAAATTATTTGCAATTCATTTGCCGCTCACTGTATAGATAGAAATATAGCATTCCCAAATCATGACCAAGCTTAAATCTGGATCTGCCCTGTAGGCCGCATTTGCACAAAGTATCCACAAAGGCTGATCCGAGAGTATAGAAAAAAACAGGATATTCGGCCGCATGATTGGAGTTGTTTATCTTTGGCTGAGAAAGCTGTTATTGTTATACGGCAATCATCCAAACAAGTTTAAACGTAAAACTTATTTGTGAAAAAAATTTCCGTATGAACTGAAACTTTCAACAACATTGTCAACATAAAAAACTGAAATTGAACTGCATGGTATAGCGATGACACATCCGCATGAATGATCGAGCAAGGGATTATATCATTACGTTAGTTCTGTAGCTCGGTGCGTTTGGAATGTTGAAAAAAACTCAATATCGCATGTGTTTTTTCGAAAAGCTGACTGAATATTCAGTTTCTTACGGGCAACGAATGAAAGAGGTGGTCGGTCCTTTGTGTCTTGTCGGGATAATTAGAGTGATTTGGTGCAGTGCTATGAAAGCAAGTGGTGTAGATCATCCTGTTTGTTAAATGAAGTTTAGTGCAAGTTTGCAGTGCATTTAGTGTAGGGCTTCATAGTGTGTTCAAGTGTAGTGTGCCTTTTTTGAGGATTAATGAATAAGATATGGAGGATGAGGAGCGAGCTTGCAGTAAGCTGGTAAGAAGAATCTCATCTATAAACCACTTAGCTTAAATTTAGTTTGCCGATTTTTAATAATTGTACTTTGATCTAAATTCCTGTTATACTAAACAATTTTTATTTTTTTCTTTCCAGGTGGCAAGATGCAGATTTCGGTAAGTTTGGCATTTCTTTGCCCCTGGTTGCCATGTAGATCATTTTTAGCCGTATTTTATGGACTTGTATTTCATTATATTGTTGCATGTAATATTTATTCGACGAGGAACGACGAGGGAGTTTCTGGATTCTGTATTAAGGTTTTCAATTTTTTTATTTTTGAAAAATTACACTAAAGTCAGATATTATATAATGAGTTTTTCTACAGTAGACTGTTTTTATATGAACTCTTACAATATAAAAGTAAAATTAGTGTCGTTCTGCTGTGAACTACACTTTAGATTATCGTTAAAGATTATAAATATCTAAATTAAACAGTTCTTATAAACTTGCGTGCAAAGAAATCGGCCCACTGTAAACTTTTGGCTTTAACTATATTTTTTTTAAAAACTATTCATCAGATCAAAAAAAGAAATATGCTGTTTGAAAGACAATTTAAAACGCTTTAAAGTGAATATAAATTTATCAAGGAGGCTTGTCGTTTATATGCGTAGCAACCGGTAAACCAATGAAACGTGTTTATGTGGTGATTGTAACGAAAATAAAAAAATTGTCAAATATTAAAATAATTGCGTTTGCAACTGAAATTTGCATATTAATTCGTTTTTCATAATTTCAATAGGGTTTAAGTGTGTAAAGCCGGTCAAGTTATTGCTTTAATCGAAAACGGACTTAGTCAGCGAGCTGTCGCTAGACAATTGCATATGACACGCGCAGCGGTTCGAAGAGTGTGCAAACGTTATGAGGAGACTCGATCCTTTCATAGGAGACCTGGAACAGGCAGTAGGCGATTTACAACCGCTCGTGATGACCGCTTTATTGTGTCAACATTAAGAAATCGTCACCTTAATGCCGTTCAAGTGCAACGACAGCTTCGTGAGGCGCGAGGAGTGGCTATTAGTCAGTGGACAGTAAGACGAAGACTGCAGGAAAATAACATGACCTCTAGAACACCTGCGATTGGTCCAAAACTTACTCCAGCTCATCGGCAAGCACGCCTGCGTTTTGCACGGGATCATCTGAATTGGACGTTGGAACAATGGGGATCTGTTCCATTTTCAGATGAGACCAGAATATGCCTCCATGGTAGCGACCGAAGTAGGAAAGTGTACCGAAGACCAAGAGAGCGATTTGCAAATTGCTGCTTTGAAGAGCGGAGTGCTTATGGAGGTGGTTCCTGTATGATCTGGGGTGCAATTTCTATAGGAGCACGAAGCGACCCTGAGTTCATTCGTAGGGGCGACCGTGTTCACGGAAGAAGAGGTTTAACGGCTGTTAGATATATCGAGGAGATTTTAGCAATTCATGTGCTACCTTACGTAGACTACATTGGAGACGAATTTACCTTTATGCATGACGATGCCAGGCTGCACACCGCAAGAATCGTGCAAGATTACATTGCAGAAGTCGGTTTTCGGGTTATTCAGTGGCCAGCATACAGTCCTGACCTAAATCCGATAGAACACTTATGGGATGAGCTAAAGCGAAGAATTCGAGCTAGACTTCATACCCCAAACTGGATCCCAGAGCTTATTGTTGCAGTAGAATAAGAGTGGTTTAACATCCCTCAAGAAACAATAGCAAACTTGATTAGATCTATGCCTAATGGTATGAGAGAAGTTATTAGGGAAAGAGGAGGATTGAAAATTGAAAAATTAAGTGTTAAGTTCAATATTGTCAATAGCCCTATTTATGTTAATAATAAAAAAGCTTAATTTGCTTAATGCATTAATTTCACTATGTTAAACATAGGATACTCACAATAATTTATACTCACATTAAACCATATTAAATTGTCTTTCAAACAGCATATTTCGTTTTTTGATCTGATGAATAGTTTTAAAAAAATATATAGTTAAAGTCAAAAGTTTACTGTGGGCCGATTTCTATGCACGCAAGTGTATTATCAATAGGTGTGGCTCGAGTTTTAAAATTTTAATTTTTATCCACTCAGTTTTCAACAATAAATAGTTAGGTTTGCGGCAGTAGTTTTTATATAAACCTTTACAATTCGAAAGTAAAATAAGGGTGTCCTGTTGTAAAGACATCTTAAAGTTCTTCGAAGTAAACATATTAATTATTAACGCTTTTCTGCTTCAAATTAAACCTTTTGCTGTTTACAAAGTTAAAAATAACCCAGAATCCAGACCAAAGTGCCTAAAGGTAGGTGGTTGTTGCTTCATTCTTTGTGAGGGTCTAGCGGATAGCGCCCAGAGGCTGCAAGTGATCCTGGCCTACCATTTAGAATTCGTGCTGTTTTTTTCTTTTAAATTTAACATTCTAAACAAATAATTTTGCCAAACTATTCGTGCCAGGGAATTCCAGCGGCCAGGATCCGTCCGACTATTCCAGTTTTTTGCCGTCCAGCGCTCCGCAGGCTGTATGTGGTCCAGATCACAATTATAATCAGACTTGCGGTTGTTCTAATTTTTTTGAGGAAAAACCGGGCTTTTAGGGAATTTCAGCGGTCTGGATCCGGACGGCAATTTATTCTGTAGTAGATGGCAACCAGGGTTTTTTGTATAGCATTTACGCTGCTTGCACGGCGGCTTTTGCGGAGTTTATGTTGCGGATTTTGCAAAATTTATACTGGGGTTTTTGCGATTTTCTCAGTTCTGTTTGTGCAAATTTTAAATAGCGGCTTTTTGGTAATTGCTGCGTCGGCTTTTTTACGAATATTTTAATTTACAACTTACAAGGGTTTCTCTTGCAGCTTTGAACCTTTCATATTTTATGATATACTTTATTTATTGTATTTAATAATATTCCCTTTTCTAGCTACGTTATAAATAAGTCAAAATAAATGTATATGTAAAAAATTATATGTTTTTACTACTTAAGATGTTTTCTTGCAGCTTTAAACCGTTCATAGTTCATGACGTAAAATGTATTTATTTTAAGCTCTTATTTATCTTTACATTCTCTGTTATTTATCTCTAATGTTTTCGTATTTGGTTTCTTTAAGTATGAGTTATTCCTAAGAAAATGATACTCCAAAAATTGAAAAAGAAACAATGAACATGAAAACTACATGAAAAATTCAAGATCATGTAACAGTTCTCTAAATATATAAAAAAATAAAATCTCAAAAATAATAGCAACATTACTGCTTCTGGCGCGCAAATCTTGAGACCGTTTGGATCCAGAAATTTGACAATTTTAATTTTATATCGGATATTTTATGGATGTCCGATGAATATCCATGTTCGAAAAATGGTGCGAACGTTATTGTACTATGTGGGACAGAATTGCTTATTCAATTCCATTTTTTTCATGCAAAATTGGTTTTGTCAAATCAAATTATTGAATTCTTCATTAACAGTAGTAAGTCTTATGTTTAAATTGTAGTAAGTCTTATGAAAAAATGAGCACTTACTTTAAAACGTACAGGATTAAAGTTTTTATTAAACCTAAAATGTATAACATAAAACATCCCAAGATTAGTTCATGTTATTGCAAAATTCGGTATAAATATCAGAGATTAATAACTTACCTATAACATTTTATGTTCGATTAATATCACGATATAAACAATTAGAATATTAAAGTAACTTTTAAATTATCAAATTCGTATATTACTTACATCTATCACATTTAGATACCGACCATTCGGTAACAATAAAATATCAGTATGTGGGATAAACAATTAAATTGACTAAGAAATATGAAATTCCTTCTATAGCGTTTCCAATGGATTTTTAAAAGTAACATATCAGCATTACCTGCATAAATGTACAATTTTAAATACCTTCCAGATTGTTCTTAATGGAAATCAGCTTATATACCTTCATACTCCATATCTGTCTAATTAGCTAAGTTCTTAGATCAAACTATACAATTTGATTACAAGAATACCCAGAGACTGCAGAGAATACATTTTAGATCATTATGTTGTTATGCAAATACGGAATTGATAAAATTTCAGTCATTTCAACTTTAGGAAATATTCATGTACTGATATTGATTCATCTGCAAACACCTCCACGACTGGAACGAAAGTTCAAACACTACCCTAACTAACGTTCAGTAAATCCTCATACCCCCATTTCATTGATACCGCGAGTCTGATTGAAAATTGACTTGTTGTGAAAGGTCCAAACACTATATTATACAATATATATTCCATTAAATGAAGTATTAATGGCCACTAATACTTTCACGTCTCAATGGAACATTCACGATTCCTTTTTGAAATCGCTTTTTTGAGATCTTCCAGCAAATTTCTAGGCAATATCAGTTCATCGACGTCGTCAGTCGAACTTAAATGGTTTCTTAGTGTCAACAAGCAGGCATACCGTAAGCTGTAAACTGGAACACAGATAAAGGCCCTAGTCCGCACCTCATGGTGTTCAGGTATATCATGGCCTGGATACCTGAAATTTAAAAAAGCCAAGCTTAATTAAACATTCCAGTATTACAAGATCAATTAAGCGTTTGTCAAGAAAATCGACGCATTTAAAAATAGTTTTGTGCGAATGCGAAAGGCGGTGTTAGAGATGTCTTAATTTACCATCATCAAGAATCAGCCCTCCACCTCTGTCGAATCAATCGTTTTTTGTTTTTTAAAATTCCCGTTAGTGGGTGAGTAGGTTAAGGGTCATAAGAAGGGTAAGGCCCATATGCTCATAGCGATCGGGTCTTTTGTGTTGATACCACACCCTTTTTTGGTGAAGATAGTAGAGTTCAGTTGTTCGTATGTTTAAAGTGTTTTTGTCTGTCTATTAAAATAGTAAAGCAATTTTAGCTTTTTATTTCGAACCGGGTTGTGGAGTTAAGACCGGTAATTTTATCGGACACAACAGGCGGGATATTAGGAGACAACTTAGTTGGATCAAACTCGTACTTCCAAACTTACTAGTCAAAGCAATTAGTTTTCAAGAAATTAGTGGCTCTACTCCTCCTAATTTAGGCGAAGGAGGAGGAAGAGTGTTCTCTAAGTTTTCGCCATTTCCAGTGGTATTGCTCGCAGATTTTCCAACATACACAAAAATTTTCTCATTGTCAAATTGTGACTGTGAGTTTCAAGAGTTAGTAGAATGATCATTCAGTTTCAAGCAATAGCCGTGAAAGTCTCACTATTTTCATATTTAACAGTCGTTATTACTTATGTATAGTGACATCAATTTAAAAATCAAAAAAGTGATTTAATCATCATTAAATCCTTTGAGTCTTGGAACGTTTTCCAGGCCCCTCATAAGTTCAGATCCCTCATGACAAAGTGTATTAAACCGCTCAGAAGCATTACAAACCTTAGCTGCATGCAAAAAGCAGAGCCCCAAAACCCAGAAACGTTTTATCCATGACTCTTTGCGGAAAGTATCAAATACTGGTGATTTACTGATTGTTAATAGCGTAGGTAACACTTACTTTTCTTCGAGGATTTCTCTCGACGTTTTCGGTTGATAGAAGTAGGTCCCATTAATAAGCAACATATCTTTGGTAGCAGTGTCTTTAACGATCCATGGATGGGTTTTATACGTACTCACATCGACATAGCGGCCTTTATTGAGCAGTCTATAGTTCACCAACACCCCTGAGTAGTTGATCCAAAAAACATCTACAGACTTATCTGTTGTGTTGATGAATCGAACGTAGCATTTCTCTAGGCTGTTCAATGAGCGAAAATTGTTAGGAATCACGTCACAGGGTTCATCCATGTCCGGTGCTGTGCTTTATCTCTTCTATGCACGTGTTGTAAACCACTAATTTCCACTTGTGTAATGAGGTCAGATAAACCTATTTAATGTTTGACATTTGCTATTCTTGAGCGCATTGCAGTGCGAGTGCCTGATAATTCAACAAACAAATTAATTTTTGTCACTAAATAGAACAGATTGTTTATGTTTACAAATCAGATGTAGACCATAGATGAAGACAGATTCAATGTCACCGCCAGCTTTCAAGTGACACTTTTGTGGCAGCAATGCCAAAGCTCGATAGATTTAACAAGGCTTCTATAAATGTATTTCTTAAAAATAGTCGAATTATTGACAAATCTTCAACTAAGTAATAGTTTTATTATATTGCATCCAAAATGTGCTCTTGGCTCCAAAAACAACATGAAAATCGAAGAGAAGGTTGTAATTGAATTTTGTTTTTCAATATTGGATTGTATTTCGGATTTTACGCGGATTGCTTTGGCAATATTGCAATTGCTTCTAACCCTACTAGTTTGACAATAGAACATTTGTAATGTTTACTGTTTTATCAAAACATTATTAATTTCATAATATGGCAGTGTGTGCTGCAATAGTGGGCAAGGATGTGAGTATTTATCACCACACAATTCCGATAAGAAATATAAGAAACGCACCATTCAAAAAAATATTACAATCTTTTACAGAATTCTCCAAAATTTTTCTGTTGTGTTAACCCAGATGAAGAACTGGCTTTTCAGTATAAAGTGCTTTCTTCACTGGATATAATTGAGGAAAAGTTAAATCCAACGAACAAATCTGCCAGTGATAACAGAGAATTATATCTGGGACAGTTGTATTCGTTGGAAACCTGCAAAATGTATCCTTTCCTTACCAGGTTCTTTATGTCCCATATCAAGAAGCAGTTTCTTAACGTAATTGTTCAGCTATGGTTATGTGACAAACACAAAAATCAAATTTATTATAGTGGTTGATTCAACAAATATGGCTCTAAGGGATAATGAAATAAGATCCGTGAGTATAGTTGGTTTATTGTAAAGCACTGGCTAATAATTAATGATAATAATAATAATTAATAACGCTAAATGATTAATCTTAATTTCTGCACTTGACACAAAAAGGCAATACAAAATTCAATACGTATCCAGGCATTAAGTTCTGATGTAATATCCTGCATTATTTGTGGATTGGGTCAGTTTACCTTAACATGGGCATTCTTAGCTTTGGTCTCAAACTCCAAATCTTCGTTGAGTTTTTTTGCTAGAAAATACAACTCTGCAATTGCAATAACAAGTGCACACATTGTCCCCAGCATTAGTCTGAATCCAAAGTCCAAGCTGCCAATTAGCAGCTCAATTCCGATGAAACCAAACGCAAATCCTGCCAGGACAGAAACTATAAACTGAAATACTGCTATGAGATGAGTATTCATCATCTTCAGTTGATAGCTTATAGTATCTTCGGGTAGCTTCCTTCTAAACCCGTCAACATTTTTAGTCATGTTTTGGTACTCCCTATTTTGTTGTTCAGCTTTGAGCTTTTGGCATCTTTTTTCCAGCTCTTGATTTCTGGGAATTTCCTCATTTTTCGGTAAAACAATCTCGGCGTTTTCTAATAGCTCATGTAAATAAACTTTACTTTTGGCGTCGCACGTCCGATTTTCTTCTTGTATATGCCTGAAGAGCCAGTGAAGGTCTTGTAAAGTTAGTAATGTATCATCAGGAAGTGATGTTTGGGGTTTTAGGGGCAAATCTTTCCAAAGTTGCTTTCCTTCAGGCAACTTTAAAGAACGGATGAATTGCTTGTCTTTGTCAGTTATAAGATATCCCCATTTAGGTTGTTTGACTGTTGGCGTGTCTTTCGGCTTATTTTTACATATAATATTCTGTAAACCTACGGGTATGTCTTCATCTAGTGCTTTGATGGAACTGATGTATTCCAAGAACGCCTTTGAAGGCGCCACTAACACTTGAGAATCCTTGATTTGACCGATCTGCGTAGTCATTTTTGCTATTTTTTTAAACTCTATTTCCTTATTTTTTTAAATATTCAGAAAATGTTGGGCTTTCACTACACATTTTTGCCATTGCCACATGACAGTCAGCTGACTAAGTGACAGTGGCACATGTATGTAAACAATGATAATGTAGTGTTGCCGTTTACATTTTGTCAATGTGAATATAATTGCAACAGTGCTACTTTAAGAATTATTTATATTGGAAAATAAAAATAATTTATAATTAGATGTTCAGGAGAATGCACTCAGAGTATGCAGATATGGTAAGCAACCCGTTTTATATTCCTGGCGAAGCAATTACATCTAAGTAAGTTTTTCAAATAAAAATGCCACTTTTAATTTCATTTTTACTCTTCAACTTTTAGGATATTTGATGCCAATATAAAAAGCATTATTACAGGAACTATTTAAATTACTTTTCATTTTAATGCAAGGAATGAATTACATATTTTGTATGTATTAAATGTTAATGATTAAAAGTGTATATTGTTTTACTTTTCAGTTTTAATTGAATATTGTGTTGTTCTTCCAGAACAACTTCCTTCTTAAGAATATTAGTTTATTATATTTTTTATGCCAAATAAATGGGTTAAAAAGACATGGTAATATTTTTCGTACCCTTTGTGTTACAATTCTCGGTTGCAATAATTACAACACCTTTTCCATATGATTCTTAAAATCCCACATCCATAAAATGTTGAAATTAAATAGTTCGTTAGGGAAATGAAATAGCAAAGTCTAAAATATTTTTTATTTAACTACCAAACAAATGTTAAAACAAAATGTAATCTGTTTAACTCCATCAACAAATTTCCAATATTTTAAATATTTATTGACAATAACAATGTCTTCGAAAATATGTTTTCTCAAGTAGTATTTGTAGCACATAATTCATATATCTTTTTCTATATAGCTAACCAGAAAATCGGCCATTGATCGGAATAGTACAATATCGTGTTAATAATCAATCAATCGCATGAATATTGTTCAAAATTTTACACATATTTCCGCAAATATTTACATGGTATTTACAATGAGCACAATACTGATTTAACAAGTAAACTGGCTGTTCGCACAAAAATGCGAATGGGGAAAATTACACAATTACAGTATTGTCTTAGGAGTTCTGCAAGCTTCAATATCAGCTTATATATATGTTGTTTATTGCATTTTTTTCCGTTAAAATTATGTCAATTGATTATTTTTACAGGGTGACCGTAACAAAATTCCTTTACAACAATTTTTGAGTACCAGCAAGCACCATTAGGCAAAAATACTGATCAAATTTCGGTACTTAGCAATACTCATCATCACCCTATAACATGCTCAATCAAGTTAAGAATTAATAGCAATCAAACCACAGCAGTTGTGCTAGACAAAACCTACTATAATATACTGAAGAAAAATGGAATCAATATTTGTGAAATATCATTTTTGGACCTATGTAAATCAATTCAACTATACATAAAGGATTTATACACGTAGTAAGGCGCGACTTTAGAGCTGCTTGGTTTCGACCATGTCCACATTCAACTTGTAGTAGACGTATGGATAATACTCGGACTGGCCGAATCCCAAACCAGGAATGTCAACATTCTAAAAAAAATCATATAAAGGAAAATATTAACGCATCTTTTTACATTCCTCATCATGTCTTTCGAAAGGAATAATGTGTGTTAAATCAGTGATGTTTTATTTTCTGCTTACTTAATGTAAAGTATTATTTATTTGAACAATAATGAAAGCTTTCTGCATCCTAAAAGCTGTTATGAGCTTATGATGTAAGCAAGTGCAGATTTCGAGATGTCTTCAGACACTCCAGGACCGGTTTCGAGTCTATTAGCTGGGTTTAGCCTGAAAATATCACCCGCAGTCTGCGTGTATTTATAAGATGCAGTCAACATTTAGTTAGTTTAAACTTTGAACGAAGTATGGTAAATTCTCTCACATTTGCTCCCGAACGAATTTAGTATTATTTCTTAGAGTATTCTGTGAGATTATCAAACATATGCCATACCAACGCATCGTAAAATTCGGTGAGTGAAAATTAATTAAGTGTCTAGTCATTTTCTACACAATTAAAATTTGCGACTGAGAACTAAATGAAAAAAGCTATAATATTATGAAATCAAACGTTTCTCTCGAACATTTTTGGGAGATTTTCAAACAAATTGAAATTGTATCAAAACAAATTACTTACATCCATATTTGCCCCTTGATGTCCGACACTACCATCAAGATGACCATACAGCTGGTTCAAAACATCTCTCAGACGTTTCATGGTCTTTTTATGGGGATGAATCAGAATTGCTTGAAAATTTACCGGCAAACCATACCTAGTTTCAACAAATTTTTGTATAGATCAAACATTTAAACAGAAACGAATGGAATTTTACCGCAAGACCGATTCGACGAAAACTCTGAGTGCCTTGACGTGTATCCATGCACAGAAACACTCACTGAAATTGACCTTTAACCATCTGACCAATGGACCCTATAAAATTGTTTAATAAATGGGAAATATTTATATTGTAGTTGGGATTGTTTCCTTGTAGATAGTCATATTTTTCATTATCATTTAAACATTTGTTGGAAACTTAACTTCAGCGCTCAAAAAGCGTATAACAAGTAAAAAATTACGCACTTATTTTAAAGAAAATGCAAACCACAACCTTAAACGTTAATATAGCATTTACTGTTTCCGAAAAAACAGATCAAGTTAATTTTATGCTTCGATAATACTTTACATTTGTGATCATTTGAATATTTCCTGTCTGTTAAAAGAATTCTAGCATATACCAAATAAAAAGTTTTTGAAATATTTGCAATTGAAATGCGTTCAAATTTTTAAAATAAAACACGTGAATCAAAAACAGTGGTACTAAAAACCATTAAAAAAAGGAATTGGGAGGTTTACGCGCGCGTTTCAAGCAAACAAAAATTTTAAAATATCTTCTAAACCAAGCAAATAAAAAAGATACTGCAAAAATTTCAGTTAAAGAGGAAGCCGTAACAAATCAAATAAGACGATTTAAAAAATCGTGTACGTTCTGGCTGTATAATCATGGAAGTAATTAGAACAATGGATGAATACAACCCTCTTCTCTGTAATTACGTGTTAATTGTATACTTACAAACTGTTTCTTTTTATCGGTAGCCAGTTTCGTTATTTCATTCTTTCCAGCAGCCAACTGTTCCTCATCGTATGTAAAATCTCGCACAATAAACTTCCTTTCTCTGGCATGATGCTTGAACTCGTCTATTACCTAAACAATAAAAAATAAGAAATAAAAATATATATATGTAAACATTTTACAAAATGGGCAAATTTGATGAAATCGAATGGAACATATGTTTAACAAAATACGCGTTAATTTACTGGTGTGTAAGTGTAAAATTTTAATTTGAATGTTTATCGGCAAAAACACTGGTTAGTGTTGACTGTTTCGAGCAAATGTATGCAAATAAAACGCATTTAAATAAAACTGATAAACGCATTAGTAGCCCAACAGCTAAACTATCCCATTAGAAGGAAAAAGGTTTAACTGGTTTTTAATAGATGATACCTTTTTGAACAAAGTCACTGTATATAGACCAAACTCGTTATCCTGAGTGATGAGTTGCGAAGATCTTGGCACAATCATATCAGTAATCTTTTCATAAATGGCGTTCCATTCGTTGAACGAATTCCTTGAAACAAAACGTATATAGGAATTAAAAGGGAGGCCGAAGACATTTAATACGAAAGTACTTACTTGGGAACAATCACGATCAGGGTCTGCAAATATTCAGAGTCCAGAATGAAATGCTCTTTCTTGACGAGATCGGCCAAATTTCTAGTCAACAAGCTTCCCCTAGAATAAACGATTGACTTGAATATGCAATTTTCTCTTATATGGGGTTAACTTTTCGTTTATCCTTAAGTTAATTTAATTGATTTGTCATGCTTACGTTTGCTTCTTTTCCAAGCTTTGGAGACTGCCTTTCAGATTATTGTAGGCCGATGACTTCGTCTTTAGATCAGCATCGATCTGCCCCACTTGCTTGCTGATAATATCAGCGATGTTTCTCAAAGATTGCTTAATGGGGTATTTGGCAATGTCCCACTGGAATCTAGTCAGATAACTTGGAAGGTCAGCTACAAAAGAAAATTGCAGTCTTAATTTAAGGACTACATTTGTTTGATTGCCTTAGTCGTCAAGCGAACATTTACTTAGGCAAAGTGCACAATTTGGATAATGCATTGAAGGTTGAATACAACTGAAGAAGGTCGTTTTACCAAATCGAAATATTTAACTTTCCACTAAGGCAACTAAATATAGACCAGTTTCCATACTAAAATGGCTGGATAGATCAATGCGTGTGTTTGGTTATTTCCAAATAATACTGCTTTAGCTGTATGGGTGATACCAACCACCACTATGGTGCCTGGCCTATAATCGAATCACTAACTTTAGAAATACAACACAATTCTAAACTCAACGACTCTGTTGCATATACAGCTAGGACACCAGACGTACAACAAAACTAAAGTGCTCAATAGTAACAGACTGGGGGGAAAACTTTGCAATTCGCTTATATAAACGGTATGGCAAGTATATAAGTTCCTGCCAGATGTTCATACTTTCAGCATGCATAACTCATCCTAAAGAAGCTGAAATTTCTAACCCCACGTCATTTTTCTAGGCCACAATTCACCACATTCATTCTAGTGAACAAGATGTTTTTGCCAGAAAATAAATCGAATCTCGAGGGTTAAAGAAGCGCGATAGCGCCGCTGAAATTCAAACCTCCGATTTATCCAAAATGAGGTGGAGCCGCAAAAAAAAATTGCCAAGCCAAAAAATGTAAAAAATGAATGCTCTATACTCACCTAATGTACTCCAAAATGCCGCTTATGACCTAAATTACGCTAAAAAAATCAATGACATTACTAAACGGATCGATGAAAATGTTGAAAACGGACAAAAATGGACTGTCGGACCGAACAACATTTCTGGTTGAACCAGGCGAGTGTGATGACTGTGTCATGGACCCAAAACTTTTTAAAACATTTTTTTGTGATTCAGAGTGCAATTGGGTTAAGTGTTCATTAACAACATAAAACAAAGGAGTTTGAATTGGATAGAAAGTGGTTAGTACACGAATAATTGATGAGTTACTTTCGGAAGCGAGCTGCGTTAAATCAAACGAATTGAACATAAGTAATAATCAAAGCAAAACACTGCAACGTCCAGATAAAGCAACTCGCCCATCTCTACAAGTTACTACCAGTCTAGCCTAGTAAAACAAACCTATTCTGATAACTAGAACAAAAAAAAAGAAGTGTGTCTGCTGAAACTCGCCTACTATAAGCCTAATATTAACAGCTGTCACCTAACAGGAACTCTGATCAAGTTGCCACAGAGATCGGGAGCGAATCCCACAAACATAACCTTTTGATCGAAAAATTTAAATCCACTAGATTTCAATTTTTCTACTAAAGCCTTAATGTTAACTGACTAGAGGAAGCGATTAGCCGCGGGTTAGGTTTTGCTAAGTTTTTACCACCAGACCGTTTTTCGGCGTAGGCAACAAGCTAAGAACAAGAACTCTAAGGTTAGAAAAATAGGGCGTTAATTCAAGTCTTTTGAAGGGTTTTTCCGTCTAGTCTTTGGCGCTTATCTATCAACATTATTTTGAATAGGGAGGCAGTAATTTTTGTATCGAAGAATATAATTGTACGTAATAATCAGCTATTGGGTTTCATTTGCGTTTCGTGTTGTTATGAGTTTAATTGTATTCATGGACAGACGAATGCGCAGCTCATTTTCTACCAGTTCTGAACACTTCTTTAACAAAGTCTATTGTATGATTACATTGAAATTGGAAGAGTTATATTGGATAGTTACCAGCGTTAATATATTTTCAATAACACTTTTTTATATTATTTAATTTGTTGCCTTGACTATTACTTTCGTTTATCAATATTATCAGATTTGCTTAGTGTGTGTTAACTAGAAATATCGAATTTAGAATGTCTACTTAAGTTGTGGCCATATAGAAAACCTAAAATGCAACCATAAGGTATTATTATTTTTGGCTAACAAAATTAAAAATGATTTAGAATGCAGCGATAATTTTGGAAAATATTATAAAACCTGATTGCACACGATAACCTTGATGAACTTTTTCTTAAGGCAATTTTCGATATTGTCCATATTTTTGGCTCTCTTCCCAATTTATGTTTTTTGAGAAACATTCTGTACAACTGAAAAAACAGGATGTTTCATAAATATGCAAACTTTTTAGTTTGCTACTAGTTTTTTCGCTCTATAAACATATATAAAAAATAAAGGGTTTTTGAGATACAGGACATTGGAATTTGTAAAAAATCGTTTTTGTTCATATGTAAAACATGTTTTTTCAGTTTGTTACTAAGCAAACTAGGCATTTTTTGCATCTATTACAATTGATACTGTATTCCTAGGAGCGTTAATTTTTTCAAGCAATAAACTAACCCGTTGCCCCTTGGACACGCCTTTGAAAATACTACATCAATTGTAATAAATCGAAAGGATGTCTAGTTTGCTAAGCAAAAAAATGTTACATTTTCATTCAAATCGCCTGAAGCGTTTTCTACATATTAATGTAAAAATTACTTTTTTATCAAATTTCAACTTGATTGATGATTATGTTTGCATTTTAGGTTTCAGACCATACAACAATTCTTCTAAAGAATAACTTGTTTTCTTGAAATTAATAATATATTATTTTCTGTGTAATAGCGTGTGTACGAGCAAAAAATTAAACTTAATTTTTAAAAATGTTTTAATAATTAATAAGTATATTTCAGATTCTTTGTTATATTTTACTTAAAAAATATATCTTGCGTTTACCGCTACAAACAGTCCAGAATCTCTAATGAGCTAAACATGTTTAAATGCCGGACCAAAAGCGGCTTGCCGTTTTGCCACACTTATTTTCATGTTTTAGCTTATTCATAATTCGTTTCGTATATTTTCCTGACGGTACTTTAATTCATTCCAATGTATTCCTGGGTTTCAGTCAATTTTATTGTTTATTATTTAAAATTTTGTATATTCTTTTCCTGACTTTAATTCATTCCAATGTATTCCTGGGTTTCAGTCAATTTCATTGTCACCAATTATGGCGTTGTGATGATCCATGCGTTTCGCCCCGGGCCTACCTATTGGACTCGTCAGTAAGGCTTAGGTAGACCCTGCCTTATAAGTGTCCGGCGTATAAGGCAGGGTCTACCTAAGCCTTACGAGTTGACGAGTCCAATAGCTAGGCCCGGGACGAAACGCATGGATCATCACATAACGCCATAATTGGTGACAATGAAATTGACTGAAACCCAGGAATACATTGGAATGAATTATTTAAAATGTTACAAATACGTTTCGATGTCTTTATCCACCATCATCAGTTTGTATGTCTAGATGTTTTTACCTTTACATTTGGTTGGACATTCGTTTTTCTAACAAATGAAACCCAGGAATACATTGGAATGACTTATTCATAATAAAATAGCTCTTCTAATGAAACACTCCGGTACAGTCTGGTTAATTATATACAGATGTTAAATTTATATATTGCAATAGATACATTAATTTCCATTTAATGTGCCCCACTCAGCCTTAGCGGTCTGAAGACTGCAAACCGTTTGAAGATTTGGGATAATTTATGTTCTTTGTGTGCAAAACAATAAGGAATTTGGAAATTTATTAAATCTTTAAAATTATAGTAGGATCGTATTATTAATTTTTTTATATTAAAAATCTTAACAGTCTTAAAGAATGAAAATGATTTTACTGCAAAATATGCGTATTTCTTGGCTATCAAATTTCGTCTCTCGCAAGTTTCGTAAAATTATTTCGATGCGTTTTGAAGAAATTTATCATTTTGTAACTTTTAAATCTAATTGGAACAGCTGTAAATCAGCGACGCAGTATTTCGGGATATCGTTTATATAGCAACATAAGATCATTTTCTTCCGAAGAATAATTAATTGGTTAATAATCCTCATTCTTCATAAAACAGCCCGTAAATTTTTGCTTGAAGAAAATAAATAGCTGTTATAGATCCCCATCCCAAACACTTTCACAAAATTAATCCCGTTAAAATAAATAACTGCTAAAGAGAAACAATATTTTATGTGCTTATGCCCGAATGTTTTTAGCAATTATTTCAACACTATAAATGAAATGAAAATATAAATTTGACTTTCAAATATAAAAATGTTGCTGTAGTAGCAGCATTATGGACTAAGTGAGTTAATTATAACAAAGACTCTATATTTATGCTTCACTGCGATAAAATACGGACTGTCCAATCAAACCGAAAAAACTAAAATTCCGAATATGCTTAATAAAACCACTATCCAAAAAGCTCCGAAATTTCCCGAAATTGTTCAAGACACGCGAATCAGCTAAAAAAAACAATCATTGGTTTTCAAAGAGGTTCAGAAACAAACGCACATAAATATATTTTCGGCTAGTTTCTTTATTCTAACACTTTTAGCAGGTTTGCAAGTAAAACTTGGTGTACACACCCTAAAATCAATAAGAAACTTTCAAATATTTTAATCGAGATGTTCCTCCTTCAATCAATCAATCAAAATATACATTATTCTTCCATGAAACTGAGTACTAAATGTTTCTGATTTCTGCGTTGATGATTTTACATAGCAAGAAAGAATAAATCCATATGCACTCGTGTAATTATCATGCGTCTTTCCATTCGTTACCGATTTTTCCCATGGACAAAGTTCGTCGCTTTTGGTATTAAGTATGACTATTTAAAATCCCTATTAATCCAGTCAGTCGTACCCTAATAAGCAACTGTAAACACGACTTGATATCCACATTAGATATTTACAAATAGAGATATATGTTACACTTGCTACAATATAGGTAATATAGTTCAAATCGGTTTAAATCCTTAAAAACGCATTATACTGCAGTCAAAGTGTTGATCTAAGCAGGGCATTTCTACAAACTTTCTAAAAAACTGACTTTTAAACAAAGGGCTCTTTGAAAACGCAAACGAAAACCATCCCGTACCAGATATCTATTGCAGATAAAATAGATAAAAACCTGCCAAATTAACACCTCGAAAAGACGTTTCAAGTCCCGTTTTCTCCTTCAAAAGACTGATTTCAAACAAAACAAAAACTGGCATTCAACGGACTAAACATGGAATAAGCTAATACAATAAAGGTGTGGTGTGTGTAACGTGTAAATTTGTCGGTAAAATTGATCATTGGCTAAAACCTTCAATCGCGGAAACACTGTATTTCAAATAGACTTTTCATTGTCTTTGGTGAACAGAAAACATCGCCACAGCCTTCAGGACAAAACAAAAGGCCATATAAAAAAGAATAAAATCAAAACATTTTTGGGTTACAAAGGAACGACACCGATGATTCTTTGCAATGTTAGTAGTAAAATTATTTACATGCACCTAAAGGTATTATCAAATTAATTCCAGATCGAACTATTACTTCACTTTTAATCGCCGTGATATAATGTTAGCTAATACTTGAATTAATGATTTAGCCCTTTGTTTGCATTGAGGGACTTCGCTGATTAATAATAAATCCCTACATCTGGTTTATTTGTGAATACAATGTAAGTTGATGACGCACACACGCATAACAACTCACTCAAAATGTGATAAAGAGATAATTGGAGGGTGGTAAAAAGCATCTCAATAGCTATTGTTAGTAAATGTATTTTTAGACCGATTCAATATGGTTTTTTTTGTACTGAATAATTGTTGATGCAAATGCAAATTTATATGCTAAGGTGCTTCATAAAAGCTGACATTAAACGATGATTCGAGTATCTATCTGCATTAAGAGCTACTTCGTATACAAACTTGGCATTTTGCTCTTTCCTGTCTAGACGTATACACAATTTGAAATTATTGGTTACTCCGATGTTGTACTCAAATGACTGATTAAGACAACGTCTGGAAGAAAATTATACAGGGTGTCCCATAAACCTGCGACAATACTTCACCTGATAGAAAGCCCATAACAGGGCGTTTGAGATATTTATACTTTTTCAAAATAGATATAATAAGTATTCCATTTCCAAAAGAGTCTATATTTTTTGGGTTGGTTAACTGAAACAAGTACAATTTTTCGACACATTAAAATCCCGGTTAATTGCGCTACTAAAGGTGATGATAGTAGACATGAAACAGTTTGAATACAATATGAATCAGTAGTGAGAAAGGAATTCATTAGTGAACGTGAAAATGTTGGTTCGGTTGAAGGAAAAAAAATTAATGAACACAACGGAGAACGTTCACTCGAGTTCGGTCATTTTGATCTCGCGCTCTGCACCGAATGGTCAATCGGCATGCTTCATTTTGAATTATAAACAAAAATGGTGTTTAAGCGGAACGATCAAAATTTGCTCATTTTTTTAGATTATATTAAAATTAACCCCTTTCTTTCTTTGAAAGTTTTTCACAAGTTTTTCGAAAACGAAAGCGGGAATTGTATAAAATCGCTGTCAACGTTCTCTAATTCTTTTAACTATAAGATCCAACAGTATTTTTTTCCGGAAAACAAGGGCGACATGTCAACGCTTTCGTATCTGTTTTTTTTTTCAATTCTTCGATCCAATGATCAAACAAATCCAAGGTACACGACTTCGTTCGATGACATCTTCCAGAAAAAGAGCAAATAACGTTTATTTGTATGGAATTTTGTCCATGTCGTGTGAACGTGGAATGAAAAAAAAATTAAAATTCACTTGCACCTTCAAATTTCATCTTAACGAAAATCAATACTAAATAAAATATAAAATAATAAAATAAATGTTTAAATTGGCTACCATCGGAAATCGGGCCAATTTCGGGTTTTTAGGCCGTCGTGAAATAGATGTTTTTCCTCCCGCTTTGCAATCGCGATTGTATTGCATATTCAGAGGTGGTTTACTCAAAAGCTTACTCATCAGTTCAGTGTAAGCCTTCGAGCAAACCACTTCTGAAGATGAAAGCCAATTGTGCTCCTGAAACGTCAGGAAGAAATTCAGATTCACGACGGCCTGAAAAACTCACCAGTTGCAAGAAATGGCCGCGAAATCCTACCTCTTTAACCTTATTATTGATCAATGTTGTGCTTCGTAGAGAGATCGTAGCAAGATCGAAAGACCAAAGATGGATAGCAAAAATCATTAAATGAAAACTGAGAGAAACGGAAAGGAAGCTCAATATAGAGATCATCGAAAGTAATTGGTTATAAAGTTTCAGTTGAGTTTGGAAGTAAAGTTTTATGTTCAAAAGTGAACGAGAGAGAGTTAGGCAGAAGACATTTTTTTTTCGAAATATCAAGTGACTCCCGTCGTTGCGAAATATCAAGCAATGCTTTGCTGCAAGAAATTGCGTAGGTGAGAACCTAGCATTAGTATATCGAACACCATGATATTTCCCTTACTGCAATTATTTTATTTTCCTACTTTATAATATTAAGCATCATCAGGCAAAGTATCGGACAAAGTTTACGGGACACCCTCTATAAGGGAGCTAAGTTATATAGTAGCAATTTTTCTCTGGCCGATTTGCAGGCCTTAAAAATATTTCCGGACGAATCTAAAAATTGGTTATTAGCTTCATCTCTAGAGATTATTGGCTTGAGGCAAAAATGTAAAACTTGCTTCTTTTTGGGACGATGTAACTGCATAGGAAAGGGCGCATCTAAGTAGGAGATGTAATTTTGTGTCACGTTTTATAAATCACGCTGTAGGTGTAGTAATATCAAGATAAGGTTTATTCATTGTTCAGAATTGCAAAGAATGTATTAAGGTCTCGCTCCTCAATATTGCGTGAAAAAAGCCCTACAGGGTGCGTTCAACGCTGAGTCGCCCGCGCGGTCCTCGACACGGCCACCGACTGACCTGGCCCAACCAGCGGTTGGCTATGGATGGGGCTCGATTCCTCCTCCACGTCCATCTCAACATCCTCCCCTACTGAAGACCTGCCTGCGCCTGCTTCCTGCGACCCGACGCTGAAAGTCGGATATCGCTTGCTGTTTAGGCTCGAGGGCGACCTATAGTCGCTTTTGGGGTTAAACGTCTCATCGCATTGCTCATCGCTACTGCTAGCTTCGGAAGTGTGCAAATTTTGCTTAAGACAGTTTCGGTCGGGTGGTCGCCCACTAGCGCCCAATAAACCTAGACAGCCGTCGCAGGCGCCTCCACAACCCAAAACCCGCATGTGTCGTCGGGTGGCGTTAGGCTGTTTTCGTTTGTGCGTTGGAAAACGCTTTCTTGAATTGCGTTTAGGCGGTGGTTCGTCTGAGAGGTCCAAATTAATTGTATTGCAGCTACTAGAACCACTAGCTCTAGAAGCTAACTTATCATCCACCCCTTCACAAAACCTCATCAGTATTGAGCAAAAGCGGCACTTCATCGTGTCGGTGTACATTTGTTTAAATGAAAAGAGAAATATACATGCCTATTATAGCAAAACGATCTAAGGAGAAGATCTAAAGTCTTCCCTCTTTCTAACTCTTAATATAGTGCAGATGTTTCCACCAACCTTTGATGGCTTTCTTAATGCAAGAAATTCTAAAGTTTTAGATCTAACGATACAGAACTTTATCAACGAATGATTTTGCTTTTTTCATGTAGTTTAAATTCATTTATATTTTAACTAACCAAAGAACTCAAGCTCCTTTGAAAGGCGTAAAAAATATCCAGCTTGCACTTGTTAAAAGGTAAAAAAACTTCCTAACATTGTGAAACATTTCTGACTAAATTATACCACAAACATTGATACGTTGACGCGGCTTCTTTGCCTCCCAATAGTCCACCGGCATTAAATCTGGCTATCTGACTGGCCACTCAGTCGAACATCCACTACCAGTCTACCTACCTGGATATTTCGTGTCTAAACAATGGAAATAATTTAAATTTCAAAGGAGTTACCGAGTTTTTAAATCGAATGACCATTCTTCTCCTTTAAACCACCAAAATTTGGCGCAAATAGCTGCAGTATATTAAAAGTTGAAAGAGAAGGACGAAGATGCTCTCTAAATCACTCTGTACACGAGTCCAGGCTACAGTGCATTAAAATGCTACTGATTATTGAATGCTTTACATTAAATTTGAGCGCTTTTAAATTCCATTTTATTTATTAAGGAATGTATAGGGTGAGCCAAATGAGAATTTAAACTTAATTTTTTCACCCACGTGGATTGCCAATAACAAAGAGGCAGCAGAACGTTTAACAAACTTTTATACCGGGTGGTCCACTTAACTGGAGAAAAGTATCTGCTGACAAGTAGAAATTAGTCAGAATAAGAAAGCAAATAAGTTGAAGTTTTATTTTTTTACCTTCACGTTGTGGGTAATAGGAAGTAAAAAACAAGTAATTCTATCGCATATGTCCCATGTATCCCTTTATACGATGCTACGAAAGTGTTTCTATGGGTTGGATGATCTGTCAATTCGTCCTACGTCGTACCAACTCGAAAATTTTTAACTTTATTCGATATCGTATGATTTTCAACCTCACATTCATTGTTTACACATTAGCTTTGAAACAATTTTTTTTATAGATTTTAATAACGACAACTTAACAACTCATTTGCTCCCTGACGTCACGTTTTGTGACGTAACGGTGCAGGATGAATGATCAAACTATACTTACAGGCGCATAGTCCGCAAATAACTTTGTATTGGAAAAAGTATAGCACATACTCTTGAACATAAATTGCCGTAGCTGTAATAAATTAAACTCTTTAAATTTGCTTTTACAGCTACATGACGCAGCTATAAATCGACATCCAACAAACGTCTAAAATATATGTTCAATCATTTTCGTATTATCGGATGACTGATACAGGGAACAGATAACGAAACGAAACATTTACTGTAACTTTATTTCCAAAGTTATAATAAATAAAAATATAAAAAAATTAGCTTGTCAGTCAATCCAATTTCTAATCGGCTCATTTATGTCTTCAACTTGTTACGTTAAAACTTTCTCATCAAGTAACAGAAAAATCTACTGGTTAATTACTCCTTATTAAGTTTAGGGGGGTAAAGTATAGCTTTACATTAGAAACGCGAAAATTAAACCTCCTGAATTACCTTCCCTACAATGACTAAATATTTCTATTCGGTACATTTATCATAGAATATGTCGATTTCAATATTTAAACCTTTCTAAAGTCAAATAGACCACCCGATATAAAAATATTGCTCTCAAGCAGAATAATTCACCGTAGCCGCACCATTTACAACGAGTGTTTTCTTTTAAACCAGAGATAAAGTCGCAAGTTTCCTCCTAAAATGGCCACCACATGCCCAAGTTCCTAGGCATCGAATGGCAAAATCATCTAATCAAATGGGTTAGATCTTAGTCTAAGGCTTGCCTCTTAAAGTTTTAAACTGTTTTCCCCCAAACGAAAAAAAATTATAATAATGGGTTCTAATAAAACCATGAACTACTGAAAGTTACCGATCAATTTCAATAATTGTAAATTACTGTGTATATTTTCCTGACTGTATTTCAATTTAATCCAAACGAAATTCATGGGTTCCAGTCAATTTTATTGTTTATTATTTAAAATGTCACAAATACGTTTCGGTGTCTTTCTCCACCATCATCAGTTTGTATGTATGGCTGTTTCCACCTTCACATTTGACAAGCCATTCCAAAAAAAAAAGAATAGCTTGTCAAATGTGAAGGTGGAAACAGCCATACATACAAACTGATGATGGTGGAGAAAAACACCGAAACGTATTTGTGACATTTTAAATAATAAACAATAAAATTGACTGGAATCCAGGAATTTCTTTGGAATAAAATAATTGTAAATGCATAATTCAATTTAATCCAAAAGAAATTCATGGGTTCCAGTCAATTTTATTGTTTATTATTTAAAATGTCACAAATACATTTCGGTGTCTTTCTCCACCATCATCAGTTTGTATGGATGGCTGTTTCCACCTTCACATTTGACAAGCTATTCTTTTTTTTGAAGAATGGCTTGTCAAATGTGAAGGTGGAAACAGCCATACATACAAACTGATGATGGTGGAGAAAGACACCGAAACGTATTTGTGACATTTTAAATAATAAACAATAAAATTGACTGGAACCCAGGAATTTCTTTGGAATAAAATAATTGTAAATGCATAATATAAGTATTTGATAATTCATAGTTCTAGAAAACCATCACCAAACCCAAAACAAAACTAACACAAAAATTAAACATTCACTAACCGAATGGAAAATAACCCATGCCTATGGCCAGATCATATAAAAACGAGATAAATGGTAAAGTAGGATATAGCAACGTTTCTTACTATTGTTGGCCATCAAGTTCTCCTGCAGCTTATCACGCTGATCCTCCAGCACTTCACCCAAGTAGGATGCCACTTTGCGAGTCACTTGCTCGACGAAAGCGTCCAGTTTTCCCAGGTCATCGGACAGGCCAACTAGTTGATCCAAAGTACCGACCTAAACAAATGGGTTATTGAATTTAAAGCTGGAAAATTAAAACTATTGATAATATTCTTAAACGGAATGTTGCTTTTGCTTCATTTGCTCTTCAATTCAATTTTTACTCATACATTTATCAAATTTTGAAAAAATGTCCGCTATAGACAATTGGCTCCTCCCAACGGCCGTTGGTCTTTTGGATCCCTGAGACACCGTAGAGCCAATTTATTTAAATATAAACTTGGATTTTTAATTGATTTTATATTGTCGTTGGACTTCCTAGACATTGTAAAATAATAGAAATGAAAACCTCAGAGGAAACTGATTGGTAAATTAAATTACGCTCAAATTAAATTATTATTTTCATTTGGTTTCAACATTCCAAACAGTAAATGAGTAGGAACCAACTTTCGCACATCCAATTAGAAAAACATGTTATTTCACTTCATTGAGTTAACTCTCCTCTCTTCACTTATACACAGTGTCTGTCTATTTTCGAAAACATATTTTAATTTAACGTAATTAAAGTAACCAAACGGAAAGTGGAAAATACTCCAAAAACAAGAGGAAAGATAATTTTTTAAATATTTCATACTTTTTGTGCGTTTGCTTCATTATTAATTTGTGAAACAAAGATCACACATTCGTTCAAATAAATAGAAGTAAAAGTACGTAATATTGAAAAACTTGTACATTTAGAAAAAAATTACTAAAGTTTATTGTGAAGAATAAAATTGACTTAAATGTTGTGTACTAATATATAGGGGCGTTCATTTAAAAATAAGTATATTGTTAAATTATCTTTACAATGCGATGTTCTAGTGGTTTTTTTTGTATCCCATCACAACCAGCGTTAAAAAAATGTACTCTCAATTAAACGAAGGCTCTATCGTCACTAATAACAATGTTACTAATGATGCGCACTTCATTTGGTACACCCTGTAAACAATTGCTAGGGGTTTAATCAAAGCTTTTGATATATAGTTTTAAAAAATTAAATAATGGTAGGAATCGTTGCTATTATTTTAGTATTTAGTTATCCATTTTATAAAAAATTGCATCCGAGATTTAAAAACGTTCTTTTTTTTCTTTTGAACTTTTATATAAAAATGTTCTCCTGAAAGGAATTGTCGACTTTCTTGCCGTAAACCAAGCATTATAATTTATTAAATTAATGAAAAGAAAAATGCCTCACAGATGATGTAAACGAAAAAATTAGAAGTTTGTCAGTTATAATAGGAGAAAGATTCAAATGTTACCGAAATGATGTTTAATTACGTTTGCAGTTCAATCAACTTAACCGCTGTTTAAGTGTTATGTACAAAATATCAGCTCTATTCCAAAAGGATAAAATCTATAAGTAAAATAATTTTTTAGATTGACAAGATTGGAGTAACTTTTTACCAAGTCAAAAAATTCAGTTACTTAACTCACAAAAATCATGTAATAAGCTAATTCTCATGGAAATCCATCCACTACTGAAATTATGGCCTTAAAATCACTAAAAATGTTATTCCTTCTTTACTTACAATCATGAATTTTTATTTAACTTGGGGCATAAAAATATCATTAAAATTAAGTTACACATGTCTGTAGTAAAATCAGTATTCATGCAAGGACACCTCCAGGAAGGTAATACGCACCTTTAGATCTGGAATGTGAAACTTGTAATTTGTACATAGGGAGTTTTGCTTGGATGTTGTGTTATTCATAGTTTCCCATGTCTGCTGGCAAGTTTTATCGCCTGGGGCGGATACTAGCCAATATTCCGTCATTTCTTCCTTGTGCTCAGTCACTGACACTAAGCTGGCAGTGTCTTTTCTGGAAAAACAGCAGTTTTAATCAAATTGATTACACTCAATTCACATGTATTTAATGCTGTCGTTGAATTTTAAAACAATATAAAAATGCCCTTACGTAAGGCATTTAATAACGCCCATGTTAACAGTAAACTTTGGTAATTGTTACATGGAAAATTGATCACATTACTACAGTCACATGACTCTACAGTAAACTTAAATAGGCCAAAACTACGAGTTAAACTGATGCTATTTTCTCGAAAGAACTCTTGCAAATGCGTTAGAAAGCCTGACACCAGCTCTATAACACTATAAGGGTGACTTCCTAACTTATTAAAGAAAATAAGGCAGCAGTTCGAGTCGGATCCATGTTACCATCAAATACAAACATATAGAGCAAAAGCAACCTTAAACTATTAAATACACTGGTCAATTACATATTTTTACTACTTTACCAGAATAATTCACCACTAGATTTGGGTCAGCAAAGGGGTGACAAGACCCTCGCTGACCAAAATCGATAACTCCTTGATGGAAAACGCGTAACTAGATCGAGTTAATAATTCAGAGCCGTCCTTATTTTTAGATCGAAATATATTAGTTACAAGTTGAAATTGATTATTACCTTTTCCGGGGGGGATTTTACGAGAATAAAACCTAAATTGTTACCACCGAAACCACTCCCGCAAGGACAGCTGATCGTTATTTTCACGTGACTGTCAAATCGTCAAAACCCAACCAAGTGCTGTCAGTATCTGACTGATGGCTAATAAAAGTGCAAATCGAGTTCAAGAGATGGCGCCGTGATTCCGATAGAACCGTACGAAAATACGAGTGGATCGCCGCAGTAATGAAACCGTGGAACCGTTTGACTTTTGGATCCATGACATTATTGTTTTAGTCACTTTCATCTTTTCCTTTTGTTTTGGTCTTTTACTTCTTAACCTAAGATTTGGGTTTTTACGAGATGTTTTCTTTTATTAGTGTCTATTTGTGTTTGAAAACTTTGAAAGTTTCGCAAAATGTATAAATGTGCGGCGTGTAGTGGGAAACAATATTCGGTTATTGTAAAGAACACGGGCTTCTTTTAAGACTGCAGCTTTGCCGATTAAGAATATGCTCACCTTATAGAAAATCTAATTTATTTCAAAATTTCCTGGGTTTCAGTCAATTTTATTGTTTATTATTTAAAATGTTACAAATACGTTTCGGTGTCTTTCTCCACCATCATCAGTTTGTCTAAAATATACATTTTTACATTTATTATCAATTTAATTTTAAAAAAACTTTCACAAAATTAACATATTAAAATACAAATCACACACATATTAAAAAGTACAATTTGGGACCTTGTTTCTCAGGTGATGAGTCGGGATAAACATGTTCGGGAAAAGACTAGAATCTATTGTTTAGAGATCTAAATTTAACTTACATGTCTAGATGTTTCTACCTTTACATTTGGTTGGACATTGAATTCCCTATTTTATTCGATATCGAGCGAGGGCACGAAAAACCTGTTTATACTTCGCCTTTTCTTTGCATTCTTGGAATTGCTCTGTAATTCTTCAATTCAGCTGTTTACTTTTCACTTACCAGGTCCATTCAGTTCATGCATGCGATCATCTAATTAATGTGTGATACACTGAGCTAAGATTGTCTGTGTCTGATCTAAAATTCATTGCATTCTGGTGTTTTTTGATCTGTATCATTTCATGGATTCTTCTCTTATTATAGTTGTTTTCATTGATTAGAATTTTTGTGTTATCGAAATCAAAACTATGCAATTTTTGTTGTGCATGTTGTGCTAATGCTGTTGCATTTTCGTTAACCTTTCTTAGGCTATATTTATGCTCGTATATTCTTTTTTTCAAATATTGTCCTGTTTGACCTATGTATGCTTTGTCACAGTTCAAACAGTCAATCCTGTATACTACGTTAGGTGTGTCCAACTTATCGCTTCTATCTTTATCTGGCTTAAATTTTGTGAAACATTCCCTTACCAAGTTGTTTTTAGTTCTTTCCGCCACAGTAATATTATGTGGCTTCTATTTAAAAAAGTTTTTTTTAAATTAAATTGATAATAAATGTAAAAATGTATATTTTAGACAAACTGATGATGGTGGAGAAAGACACCGAAACGTATTTGTAACATTTTAAATAATAAACAATAAAATTGACTGAAACACAGGAAATTTTGAAATAAATTGAAGTACAGTCAGGCAAATATACACAACAATTAATTTTAAATAATAAACAATAAAATTGACTGAAACCCAGGAAAAATTTTTTGAAACTATTAATTATACAAAATGGTTTTGGGCAAACTAAAACAAGGAGTGCCGGTTGAGAGGGTACTTTATGATATAAGGCAAAATGCAAATACTCAAACTGAGAGTACCTCGATGTTGAAGAGGACTCATCTTATAGAGAAAAAAGATATACATAACATCAAAAGAAATTTTTCTATAGGATATCCCACACAGAGGCATCCAAACGATGCTGTAAAGTGTAAAGCTGTGGGTAGCATCAATGGAAAAATTAATTTATAATCCACTTTTACTTTAAAGGAACAAGGCGAAGAACATCCTGTTTTATGTAGTAATGACTTTGTGCTTATTATTATGACAGAGTTTCAAGCTACAACATTGAAAATGTTTGGAAATGATAAAATATGTATTGATGGCACACTTGGCCTTAATGCTTATGACTTCCAGTTATTTACAATTGTTGTAGTAGATGAATACGGATCTGGCATACCCGCTGCTTTCTGTTTTTCAAATAGATCAGACGCGGTGTTATTTCAAATATATTTTGAATGTATTAAAAACAAGATTGGGATAATTTCTGCTAATATTTTTATGTCAGATGATTATCCTGCTTTTTATTTAGCTTGGTCATCTGTTATGCCTGTAGTGAATAAAAGGTTGTTATGTAGTTGGCATGTTAATAAAAATGGGCTTCAAAATTGCAACAAAATAAAAATGTTGAAAAGCGAATGTTGGTATGGAAATCATTAAAAGTTTTGCAAAAAGAAGTTGACGAAACCTTATTTTTAGATTTTAGATTTTAGACAAACTAAGTAAATTTTTTGAACAATTAAAATCAGATTTTGATACCATCGAATTTTCACAATATTTTTCCAGGGCATATTTAAATCGTCCAATGATGTGGGCATATTGATATCGTCGCTATGCGGGAATAAATACAAATATGTATTTGGAAGCCACACATAAAACTATTAAATACTGTTATCTTGAAGGGCAAAAATGTTAACGGTTAGACAAACAATTAACGTTTTAATGAATCTTGTACGAGATAAAACATTTGAAAGATTAACTAAATTAGAAAATAATTAATGTACCAGTAATTTACATAAAATCAAAGAAAGTCATCAACGCGGTGAATTAATTCCAGTAGAATACATAAACAGAGAAGATGATAACACATATTATGTTTCATCCATTTCCGAAAGTTGTCATTCTTATATAGTTCAAAAAGAAAAAAATATTTGTGAAGATACTTGTGAACTAAAACGTGTTAAATACAGTATATGCGTTATTATTGAAGTTAAGGATATTGCAGAACAACCATCAAGTGAACAAATTAATGATCTAAATATTGCACACATGGCAAGCAGAGCTGATTTGCAATCATTAATGACAGAGGGCTACGAACAAACAGAAGACCAAACTAATGTCCATTCTTTAATCAACTCAAAATTAGAAATGCTGTTGGGATTGAATAAAAAAATGACTTTAAGTAATGACACCGCTTGTAATATTTCAAAATGTTTGGATAAAGTTATTGATATGTACAATAATTCGGAAACAAATTTTCAGTATGATTCAAAAGAAATTGTTAATATTAATAAGAACATCCAAAAACAACACAGATTTTATTCGACAAAAAAAAAGCATAAAAAGGAATGTATGCCAAATCCAAGTGTTATTGAATCAGAATATATAAATAGGGCTATTTCAAATCCTGAAGGGTATACCCTTAATATACATACTGGATCCGATCATAATTATTCATATGATTCCAAATAAATATTACAAGTTATAGGATAACTAAAAAATAAGGATAAAAAAAAGGTATCCACTGAAGGTGGAAACAGTCATACATACAAACTGATGACGGTGGAGAAAGACCAAACGTATTTGTAAAAAAAATTTGACAATAAACACTAATATTGACTGCAACCCAGGAATTTCTTTTGGATTTCATTGAAATACAGTCAGGAAAGTATACACAATAATTACAAGTTATGTAATAAAGTTAAGTGTTTATAAAAATTCTCCTCTTTAATGTTTTTTCCAATTTCAAAAATACATTTTTTTAATATAATTATATTATAATATATTTAGTTTGGATCTACAAGGCATAATGTATATGATAGATTTATTATGTGTAGCTTGTAATAATAATAAAAAAAAAATTATTACTGGATTTGAATTCTTGTTATACACTTGAATTCAAATCCATCCAAATCAAATGTGTTATTTTTGTCTAATAATGACGGTCTAATATACTATGATAGGAGTATCGTAGGTAGGTAGGTATAATACGAAATTTGGCATTTTATGAAAAGCTTATAGAACCCATATTTTGAATTATATGAAGAAATAACTTAACTTTAAGAAAGTTAAGTTAATATAATAAAAAATAATAGCCATTTCGTTCTTGCATAAAGTATTATAGGCAGAGTCAGTTTATGTTTTTCTACGGCTCTAATTTTTCACACTTAAATCATTATCAGTAATGAATAAATCAGTATTCTTTTAGGTTAGAAGCCGTTCGAGAGATGTGACGTCATGGATCCAAAAGAAAAACGGTTCCACGGGTTTATTACTGCGGCCACCCACTCGTACGAAAAACAAGATATTGAGGATAGCAAGGCCCCGTACTTTGTCAGAAATACAACCCTGCAAAGAGACCCGAAAACAGAAGACCTGCTGGAGCATATCCGGAACTTAACAACAAAGTTCCTGGATAATGCCCGGCAAAGCAAGAATCCCACAGTCCGGGTTTCTTGCACCAATAAATATCAGTGACCGCAGACCTCTCCCTGCGGACACTGTCTAAGAAGAAGACGTGGACCACATGCGATGATCAGTTCCAGCACCACATAGTAGGCTTCGGTTAGGCATGTGCCTATGTTAGGTTTAAGTAGAATAAGTTAGAAGGCAAACTACATTTTACTATGTTAGTCATTATTATTGTTAGCTCATAAGTATACGTCACGGAGTCCCTTGCGGAATTCGGTTTAAGCTATTAGTCATGTAGTCCCTAGAGGACCAGAATTAGGTTTAAGTAAGTTAGTTATCCGCTACAGAGTTAGTGGAGGACCACGACCAGGTTTAAGTTAGCTTAGGTAGTAAGAGAGGCTGTAATAGACTTAGGTCTAAAACTAGGGGCAATGTGCCCAAGTTAGGTTAAGTTCTCTGACTTAACCTAACATGGGCACATTGCCCCTAGTTTAAGTTCTCTGACTTAACCTACCTTAACCTAACATGGGCACATTGCCCCTAGTTTTAGACCTAAGTCTATTACAGCCTCTCTTACTGTCAGTAAACATAGAGTGTAAAACACTCTAAAGATGTTAGATTTAAGTACCCGTAGATAAGTTAGCAGTAGGAAATTTTATAAAATTTGGCTGAAGTGGAATACATGTTCAAGTCGTACGAAAATGGAGGTTAGAAGTAGTGAGGTCACTGACGCCAATTTTTTAATTTGACTGGTGTATTCTTGGCTATTTAACTTTGTTTATTAAATTAAAAAAATTACTTAAATACCTGTAGCTTCTTAAATATTTAGTGTTCACGTAACCATGGATAAACTGATGCTTCATTATTGCTGGTTCAGAGGTGTTCTGTGTGTTACTGTAGCCAGTGTAGGGAATGAACTGTATACCAGAGTACCTGCAATGGACCCAACTCTTGTCGAATCAGAGATTAGTAGAGAGATCGCCGATGAGCATAGGCGCAAGCGTTCCAGCGATATTAGCCGTAAGCTACCGCCACCATGCGGTTTTATCCCCGAACCATATGCACATTTTAGAAGTATCGTAGGGGGGTTCGTGAACATAAGCATCGAGGGCCAGCAGATTTGCGCTTGTTTTCAAAGCTCAATCAACCCCAATAGTTTTGATGCCTTGAAAATAAAATTAGCGTTTCAATGATTGAGCAAACGAAGCAAAACTTGGGTGACATGAATTTTAAACGGACGATATTTATGTATCTTCAAGACTCTCCTCACTGCCTGATGAGATATGTTAATTTCTGCTGCTACAGCTCTTGTTGAAGTAGAAGGATTATCTTGAATCTAATGGAGAATTTAATTGATTACCGTTTTTTACTTTTGATGAGAGCTCTCATTTGTTCTAATAACGCGTTTTCTAGGCTTAGAAAATGCACCAAACTTGGCTAAATGTCTATGGAGGAACAGAAAATCATTTTGAGCTGGTTGTTGTCTTTCTGAATATCGCTGTAGATATGTGTCCGAAGTAAATTGCATATTTCGATGTGAATAGTAAAAAATTTCTAACATATCTCGTTTATCTTCATTTGAAAAAGACAAGATATTTACAATAATTTGGTGGCTGAAGTGAAAAAATTTGTAAGTACCCATCATATGTAAATGTACAGGGTGGGCCACTAAGAGAGGTGGTCGGCCGTATCTCACAAACTATTAGTCGTATCGATTTCGAGTAAAAAAATATATGAGTAAAATGACCAAGAGAAATTGCTGAAAATTACTTTCAAGTTCGCAAAATGGCCGCTAGAGGACGAAATTGCACCAGTAAATTTTAAATACTGATTTTTAGCGGTTTAGGACAGGCTAAGGTAGATTGGAAATACTTTCATTCTGTTCTTGACAGAATTTCACTTATTTTCTATGAGGGCGTTATTGGTCTAGCCAGTCAAATAAAGTGGTGAGTGAAAGTCAAATATTGGTTCAAAACGTTATGGATAGCTCCGCATTGGCTTAACCAAATTCAAGTTTTTAATTCTAGTTAAAAAGATCTTTATTTACTTTAACTCATTCTATAAAATATTCGCCCTCATGATTGCCTCTTTAACCGCGAGAGTGCGCGTTATCAAAGGTCGTCAAACTTTGTCGTTTTCCTTCAATTTTTTTAATGTAATGATATATAATATTTAAGCTGCTTAGAAAGAGAACGACAAATGAAACAAAATAGTGAAAACCGCATATCGATAAATTTTTTGCAACCGAAGATATAGCTAATTTTATAGCGAATACAGTTTATACCGTTTTAACGTCAAGTATTCGTAATAACAAATGAATTTGTTTGACAATCTTCAGCAGGAAGTTGATCATCAAGGTCAATTTAGTGTCAATGTCTGATGCGGAATAATTGAGGGACAAATTATTGGTCCATTTATATTTGAACAGGACTTCTTACAAAACTAACTACCATTACTTTTAGAAGACATACCATTGTGAAAGCGAGTAAACATGTTTTTTCAACAAGACGGGGCCCTGCTCATTTCTCGGTAAATGTCCGTCGATTTTTAGACAAGGCTTATTGCGATAGATGGATAGGACGAGGCAGTTTATTCCCGTGGCCAGCTAGGTCACCCGATCTTACGTGTATGGACTTTTATTTGTGGGGGAGAATAAAAGAGATTGTTTACCAAACCAGACGAACTTCCAAACAGGACCTAATAAGCAAAATGAATGGTGCAATTTATCACATTCCTGTAGCAGAAGTAGAGAGTGCGGTTTTATCTACGAGAAACAGGCTTGAGCAACGCATTCGAAATGACGAAAAACATTTTGAGCATCTAAGCAGGTTTTAATCCCAAAGGTGTATTTCATCTGCAGGAATACTAATAATGCGTGAAATATAACAATCGGTTCTTATCAGGACCAATAATTGCCATGTATTTTTATAATATCATTGTTATTGTCAAATTGTTTATATCTTCGGTTGCAATAAATATATCGGCGTGCGGTTTTCACTAGTTTGCTTCATTTTTTATCCTCTTTCTAAGCAACTGAAATATTACATATCATTCCATTTAAAAAGTTAAAGAAAATTATTTGGCCTTCCCCCACCACTTTATTTGACTAGCTAGAACAATAAGACTCCAACAAAAAATAAGTCAAATTCTCTCAGGAATAGAACTAAGGTATTTTCAACATACCTTAGCCTATCTGAAACCTCAAAAAATACGTATTATAATAATATAACGTAGTATAATAATTCACTGCTGCAATTTCGCCCTCTAGCGGTCATTTTGAGAACTTGAAAGTAATTTCCAGAAATTTCCCGTGGTCTCTTTATTCATATTATTTTTTACCTGAAATCGATACGACTAATGGTTTGTGAGATACGGCCGAGCACCTCTCTTAGTGGCCCACCCTGTATATGCAATATAATATATTGACGAGTTTTTGACAATGATGTCCACGTATGTTCTAAATATATAATAGATAATAAGTGTAATATATTGATTAAATTCGTTATTATTATATATATTTTTATTGTATTTCAATGAAATTAGTAAATCAACTGCAAATCATATATTTATTCGCACGAGATTTTTTATTAGTATTGTTGCAGGTAACTTCATACAATTAATTGGTGGGAGCCACAAAAATGACTCGGTGGGCAGAGCACTCCGCCTAATTATAACAACTGAAGTCGCCGTGTTACATAGCTTCAAAGGCAAAAAAGGAAAAAAAAAAGTTTATTATTTATTATTGTTATTTGCAATGGACTTATTGGTAAAATACACTTTAAGTTGGATTTATAAATGATAAAATATATCTTTTTTTATTACAGATGGCTTGCTAAAAAATCCGCTATTTATAGCAACCAGGAAAAAAGGCAGGCACGCGCCGGATAGACTCAAAAATAAGTTGCGCTTGTATACGTAAATGTTTTTTGTTTGCTTTGAAGTATAGGCTATTGGTTCAGTATTTTGTTTCTTTTAAATTGCTTCCACCCTAAATTTTCCAATAATTTGATGGTTGACCTAAGAACGTTTCACAGATGTTCTCTAAACAACCCGTCTATAATCCCAGGGATGTCCCAAACGACCTTTACAGGATCATCCCATACATGGCCCGAACAGTCCCAAAAGTATGTCCCATGGACGTCCCACGTAAGTATCGGGACGTAGCAGGACGTCCGAGGGACCAGGCTTATATCCCGTAATGACCAAGGTGTGTTTGCTGGGTATGTAGCCCTTCCTCAGTACACAGTTGCCTGGGAAGGTGTCAAATGTCGCCGAATGCTCCGAATATTTATTGGAGCTGGAATTATCTCCAATCTTTTTGTATATTCTTTTTCCTGACTGTACTTTAATTCATTCCAATGTATTCCTGGGTTTTCAGTCAATTTTATTGTCACTAATTATGGTGTTATGTGATGAGCCCTGCGTACCTAAGCCTTACTGACGAGTCCAATAGGTAGACCCGGGACGAAACGCAGGGCTCATCACATAACACCATAATTAGTGACAATAAAATTGGCTGAAAACCCAGGAATACATTGGAATGAATTAAAGTACAGTCAGGAAAAAGAATATACAAAAAGATATAGATGCTTGGGAAAAAAAGCAGAATGGAACGAGTGGCAGCATCGGCAACACGGGTTGCCAACATCTCACCGCACAAGATCTACACCGGCTCGATTCATTTACGTCCGAACGCGTATAACCGATGTCTGGCGTATAATGCAGGGTCTACCTAAGCCTTACTGACGAGTCCAATAGGTAGACCCGGGACGAAAAGCAGGGCTCATCACATAACACCATAATTAGTGACAATAAAATTGACTGAAAACCCAGGAATACATTGGAATTATCTCCAATACCTACATGTTTCTATACGTCTGGAACCCGAACACCTCTTGGTGGTTCACTATATGCCTCAATTCCTAGAGCCACTCGTTCAGTGTCTCTAGCCCTTTGTTGGTGTTAGTTCTTACAGCTTCTGCTATGTTACTGTTGTATTTCCCCATAACTAACAGCCTCGCCGCATATTCGATGTTGGTGTACGTTTTGTGAAAGAAGATTCAAACCAAGTCACAATTTGGCAAATGCTTTTGTTATTCTTGCCAAAAACTATCTACCTGTAACTGTTAATGACAAAAAACATCGTCGACGCTTTGAATTTCCATCGAGAAATTGTAACAGAGTACTTTTTAATATTAACATTTTAGGGCTACCAATCAAACATGGGACCATTTTCGATTTTTGAAAAAAAAATGTTTTCAATATTTGCCTCACAGTGAGCCCCTATAACCCCTTAAAAGGAATGACGCCAATTTTGAATCACCCTATATAAACGGATATTATTGGTCTTGAAAATTTGTTTAACTAGTTAAGGATCAAACGCCACCTATATACAATTGTTTCCAATCCCTAAACTAACATGCGACGACTCAGAAGCAGAGATTTTACTTACGTACTAAGCATTGACTTACTTTAAAATGTTCTCCTTCCTTTTCCATTTGGAGCATTTCTCCTTTTCGCTTTGGTCTGAGCTGCGTGATGAACTGGGCCCATTTGGACTTCCTAATCCGAACATATCGCAAAACCATAATTTAATTAAACATTCAATAGATATGAATGACATTGATGAACGAGGACAGTGACGGACAAAATCGAAACATATGTCAAATTTGTCAGTCGACAAGTGTCATCATTATTCATCTATCTCATAAAGATGTATCAAGATAAAACAGGATAGCCAATGGTCAGGCGTAGAAATGTCATCAAATTTCATATTTTTTTGTATCTTGGTCAGAAAAACATCGTTCTAGAAATGTTTCTAGTTTTCACGCAAAATACGAAAATTGAAAATTAATGCGAGTCTTCTGAATCGCTCTTATTTGTTGGCTCGTATTAAGAGAACCCGTTGAGCAACAAATCTCTAGTTTTCATTGCCGGGTAAACCGTTAAATTGTGTAACTTTTGTGTAAAACATCGTCCACAAAATGTTTCGAGTTTTCACGCAAAATGCGAAAATCAAAATTAATGCGAGTCTTCTGAGTCTCTCTTATTTGTTAGCTCGTATTATTAGAACCCGTTGAGCTACAAAGCTCTAGTTTTCAATGCCGGATAAACCGTTAAATTGTGTAACTTTTTGGGTAAAACATCGTTCTAGAAATGTTTCTAGTTTTCACGCAAAATGCGAAAATTCAAAATTAATGCGAGTCTTCTGAGTCGCCCTTATTTGTTAGCTCGTATTATCAGAACCTGTTGAGCTGCAAAGCTCTAGTTTTTAATGCCGGGTAAACCGTTAAATTGTGTAACTTTTTGGGTAAAACATCGTTCTAGAAATGTTTCTAGTTTTCACGCAAAATGCGAAAATTCAAAATTAATGCGAGTCTTCTGAGTCTCTCTTATTTGTTAGCTCGTATTATTAGAACCCGTTGAGCTACAAAGCTCTAGTTTTCAATGCCGGGTAAACCGTTAAATTGTGTAACTTTTTGGGTAAAACATCGTTCTAGAAATGTTTCTAGTTTTCACGCAAAATGCGAAAATTCAAAATTAATGCGAGTCTTCTGAGTCTCTCTTATTTGTTAGCTCGTATTATTAGAACCCGTTGAGCTACAAAGCTCTAGTTTTCAATGCCGGGTAAACCGTTAAATTGTGTAACTTTTTGGGTAAAACATCGTTCTAGAAATGTTTCTAGTTTTCACGCAAAATGCGAAAATTCAAAATTAATGCGAGTCTTCTGAGTCGCCCTTATTTGTTGGCTTGTATTATTAGAAACCGTTGAGCTATAAAGCTCTAGTTTTCAATGCCAGATAGAGTGTTAAATGGTGTATATCTTATACTAAACATCGTTCTAGAAATGTTTTTAGTTTTCACAAAAAAATCCAAAATATGTAACTCTTACCTCCTCTTCGTTCGTGCTAATAAGAACCAAGTAAAAAATATGTACGTAAATTAAAATAATTTCGAATCAGCTAAAAGGGAGTCACGGATATCTAGATACTGACGTGGTTAATGTGGTGGTGGAATAAAAATTGATTTGAATGTTAGTAGGGACGAATCACAGCAAGGGCGGCAAGTGCAAATAAACCTTTTTGGTATTAAAATGTTTGTCGATATATAATAATAAAATAAAGAAACAGGAAAATTGAACAAAAAGTAACATTCTACAAGGTTAAACAAGTTTCAGTGCAATGATTTTTTAAACAAATAAATGCAGAAGCAAAACGCGGTTCAGTGAAGTGAAGGGCTTGAAGAACATGGTAGTTAGCTTTCATTATTATCACGTGTTTATTAATTGTTTTGTTGTGTGACTAAAACTCTGGATTTTTGTTGAGATTTTTCGTTAAATTTAATAAAAAACAATTTATTCCGAACCCATCTATTTGTTTCACTATTTAAGCAACAATGGCTCTGGCAGCTACTACGCGTTTGTACCATTCGGCTGAAGCCTTGTATGTCCTGGTTCTCTCAGGACTTTCAAAGTCTACTTGGACAATTCCAAATCGTTGTCTGAAAATTAATGTATTAAGTACGTACATAATAAACTTTGTCAAAAATTTATTATTACGTGTATCCTTCGGCCCATTCGAAGTTATCTAACAAACTCCACAGTGTGTAGCCAGTTACGTTAATTCCATCCTCCAGGATGGCATCTAAGATGTTGCTCAAATAGCCCTGAATGATCAAGTCTATGATTTTCAAGCAAATTCTCAATTGCTCATAAAACTTACGCTGAGATATTCGATTCTGGATTGATCGTCCAACTCTCCTGGTAGCGTAGACCATCCATTTTCCGTGATAATGAATTCTCCGGGATTGTATTTCTTGTCCAAGTAGTTGAGTAGATGTCTAACTCCTGGTGGATCGGAAGTTAACCATGATGAAGCACTGATTGGCCATGAGGGATCCCCAGAAGTCACGATTCCTAAATACGATAGAAACTGATTTAAAGACTTGTAAACAATTAAGATTTATATTACCTTGATCTAACCAGATAGAAGGACTGCTAATGGCTGGCTCGTCTTCGTACTCAACAATTGCGCTGGTATAACTGCATATTTATTCAATAACTCACATTAGATTTATTTTCATTAACGGGTGAGAGTGAGCTATTCCCTGTGCGACTTACATGTTCAAGGCAAAGAAATCGTATGTCCCATTAATGTAGTCGATTTCCTCTTGAGTAAATTCCGGTAGTCGGGAGAACGAGTAACCTTCCAGTCTGCTCCGGTAGGCCACTCTATCAATTACCAGTTGTGGCCAGTTGCCTTTAAAGACAGCATTGGCATACAAACCAGCCTTAAAGCATAAAAAATAATCTTCATTCTTTGAGCTAACTTTTTTATAAAGTATTGTTTAGCAGACCACAATATCGTATCCCTTAACTGTTGTCCTCATCAAAACTTTCGTAAATTACATTCCACTCTTATTAACAATTATTGAATCAATTACTTACGTTAAACTCAAAGCTTCTTTCTACAGCTTCCAAATCCAGAGGATTCGTGCTGTTTTTGGGATAATAATACGATAGTGAAATGTTGATGGTAACTTTTCCTGGAAAAAGACAGATTAAGGACAAATTCAACGTTACTTGTACTGAATGAAGTTATACCTTTTTGCTCAGCCTTAAATTCCTCTTCGTAGATTCTGTAAGCTTTGGCATGAGCTTTAAGATGATTGTAGGCGCAGGTATAAACGCCATCTCCAATCAAGGTTTTCCCAGGCGCGTGAGTACCCTAATGTATTCTGTTTAATTTGTTGATTACCTTTGAACAGAAAAAGTATTTACCTTTCCGTACCCCAGGGTACATGTTGTGCTGGGTTCGTTAAGGGTGACCCAGTATTTGACAAAAGGCCCAAGGTTTTGGTAGACAACTCGGGCATATTCTCCAAAATAGTCAGCAATCTGGGGGTTGAGCCACCCACCTAGATCTTCCAGGTGTTGAGGCAAGTCCCAGTGGTAGAGAGTTACTATAGGCTCTATATCGTTGGCGCGCAATTCCTTTATATAAAAAAATGCCTTCAAATCCTTGCATCAAAGGTGATTTTGCGGTGGTTATTTACATTAATCAGACTGAGGTAATAATCAACTCCAGCTTGATTGTATGTATTTGGAGTTCCATTGGTAAAGATTCTGGACCAGGAAATTGAAAAGCGATAGAATTGCACACCCAGGTCTTTCAAAATAGCCACATCCTCCTTGTACTTGTGATAAGAGTCGGAGGCAATGTCTCCGTTAGAGTCGTTCTTTATATTTCCTATAAAGATAGTAATACTTCAGCGAGTATTAAAGAGCTAGCACGTAAAAAAGCACGGTAATGATGTATGAACAAAGTAAAAATAATAACACAATTGTCGTTCAACATTACCCGGGATATGAGAGAAAGTGTCCCATATACTCTACTCTGGGTCCTCTACCATCTTCATTAAATCCTCCTTCGATCTGGTAGGAAGCACCAGCTGTTCCAAACTTGAAGTTTTCTGGAAACTCTCTTTGTGAGAATGCCCTATAAAACATAATACACTCGTATTCAAATTCTTTTCTTCAAAACAAGTCTTAAGCTAGGTTTGCACATAGAGGGTGCCAATACATTAGGTACAGTAGGTTTAAACTCTCGTACTTACCCATTTAGAACAAGGATGAGGCAGATTACAATGGGAGCACTCATTTTCATACGTAACTACCACTCGATGCCTACTGAATGAATAATATTAATACAAAATGTAATCATGATAAATTATCAATAGTCGAAAACTTTCGAGTGTTTTGTCAATTGTATTTTTGACTACAGATATGGAAGATGGCCCTAGTCAGATTCGGTTGTGTTAAAGTCGCTTCATATGCATTAAATATTAGGAGAACTAGAAAGTAATAGCGTCTTCTTAGATAAGAAGAGAAGATAAGAATTTTTGCTTTAATAATGATCTTATTACTTTTTAATGTTGATAATTTTTTTAATCTGTTAAAGGAAGCTTTTAGAATAATGAAATAAAAAGTATTAAATAATAAAATAATGGAAAAAGAGATAAAGAAACAGCTTGCTGCTTAGTGGAACCGAAGCAACCAGAAGTGGGAAAATTATTGCTCCGCTGCCCAAAAAAAAACATTTTTATATTTGCAGTTTTTTGCTTGTTTCCTATTATATTACACGCATCAACCCTGCTATACCAAATTTGAAGTTCAGTAATATCCAGCATTAAATGATAAAGGAATGAGTTACTTGTCAGGAACTGATGTAATCCCAATATCATCGTGTAAAATGCAAATAGCTAGAGAATAAAAGTTTGAAAGCCAATATTGAAAAAGGGACTAGTGCAGACGAAAAAAACCTGAAAATGTATGGATAAAACAATTTGAAAATAACATGTATTCCACGGGAAGTTTTTATTAATCACATTCGCATTATTATTTAGTCAACAACGGCTCTGGCCGCAACCACTCGCTTGTACCACTCAGCCGATGCTTTGTATGTCCTGGTTCTTTCGGGACTTTCAAAGTCTACTTGAACAATTCCAAACCGTTGCCTGAAAAAAAATTTATTACGTTTATTATGAAATTTCAGAAAATATGTATTGTTACGTGTATCCTTCCGCCCATTCGAAGTTATCTAACAAACTCCACAGTGTGTAACCGGTTACGTTAATTCCATCATCCAGAATGGCATCTAGGATGTTGCTCAAATAGCCCTGAATGACCAAGTCTATAATTTTCAAGAAAATTCCCAATTGCTCGTAAAACTTACACTGAGATATGCGATTCTGGATTGATCGTCCAACTCTCCTGGTAGCGTAGACCATCCATTTTCAGTGATTATGAACTCCCCAGGATTATATTTCTTATTGAGATAGTTGAGTAGATATCTGACTCCCGGAGGGTCGGAAGTTAGCCATGAAGAGGCACTTGTGGGCCAAGAGGGGTCTCCAGAAGTTATCGTTCCTAGAAAAATCAGTTTTAAATTTTTAATTGCTTTTAGCGAAATGGAATTTGCAAACGGGCATATTTCAAATACCTTGATCCAGCCAGATTGATGGAGTGGTGATGGGCGAGTCATCAGCATACTCAGCAAAAGCACTAGTGTATCTACAAATATTAAATCAAAATTTTTATCCTAAATTATCCCGAGTAGTCCAGTCTTACATATTCAAAGCAAAAAAGTCATAAGTTCCGTTGATATAGTCGATTTCTTCCTGAGTGAATTCCGGTAACCTAGAGAAAGAGTAACCTTCTAGTCTACTTCTGTTGGCAATTCTATCAATGACCACCTGGGGCCAATTGCCTTTAAAGACAGCGTTGGCATACAAACCAGCCTAGAATTTTCACATTCAAAAGCCATTCTTTCGTAGACAATTAATTAGGTTCATCATTAACGTAACGTGACTTTATTGGAGAAGACGAATCCGATGAACATTAGTTTGCATATGATTTATTTGAAAATATTCCTGTTTATAAACTCAATACCGTGAAATTCTGTTGAAAGTTTCTAGAAAATTGCTTACGTTAAACTCATAGGTTCTCTCCACAGCTTCCAGATCTAGAATGCTTTCGCTGTCCTTTGGGTAGAAGTTGGAAACCGCACTGTTAATCGTAACTTTTCCTATGAAACATACTAAATTATGTAAAGTTCTTTCGTAACTCGAATCAGATTCACCTCCTTGTTCAGCTTTAAATTCTTCATCGTAAATTCTGTAGGCTTTTGCGTGCGCCCTAAGATTGTTGTAGGCACATGTGTAGATGCCATCTCCAATCAAACTTTTACCAGGAGCGTGAACGCCCTAAAATAGCGGCGGCTTGTTATTGATTGAGTAATTTGATTAGTAACAACAGCAGTAGATATACTTGTCCATATCCCAATGTGCATGTTGTTCCAGGTTCATTAATTGTAACCCAGTATTTGACAAAAGGTCCAAGATTCTTGTAAACAACTCTGGCATAATCTCCAAAATAATCAGCAATCTGGGTGTTGAGCCACCCTCCTAGATCTTCCAGGTGCTGGGGCAAGTCCCAGTGGTAGAGGGTCACTACTGGTTCGATATTGTTTGCGCGTAATTCCTTCAACCAAAATATTATCTCAAATCAAATCAGTAATTTTTTATGCGCCCTCACTTCAATGAGGCTGAGGTAATAATCAACTCCAGCTTGGTTGTATGTATTTGGGGTTCCATCTGTAAAGATTCTGGACCAGGAAATGGAGAAACGATAGATTTGGACGCCCAGGTCTTTTAAAATAGCCACATCTTCCTTGTACTTGTGGTAGGAGTCAGAGGCAATGTCTCCGTTTGAGTCATTTTGTATATTTCCTAAAATAATACTAACGCTGAATTGGATAAAGCAAATCAGAAAAAGAGAATTACATTATTTCATTTGTTGGTTTGATGGTCATCTTTTAAAAATTGCTTTTAACTTATTTAAAATATAAAGTATTTAAGAACAATATAGGGTTTTTTGAGTGTCTTTAATGTTGATGTTAGGTATTGATTCAATATATTTTTATACATACTGACTGTACCACCCGATCTTTCTTTTAAATGACTGCAGTAACTCAGATTGTTTTCTGAGTCGAAGGAGTGTGAAACTTTCAGACAATTCAAGTGATTAAAATTAGGAAAACCGATTTTTTAAAAATATTGTTCATTCAGAAAGCGCCTCCTGACCAAGCACTCTATAGCTACACTAAGTGCGCTGTGTGTAAGTTTAGAAACTTAGGACGATTAGACTTTTTTTACAAAACGTCATAGGTAGAGAGCATATTAGAGCAGGTAGAGACAATTGCAGATCTACAATGTTAAAAAACCGCTCAAAATTGGCCTGTTGTGCAGTAATTCGGTTCACAGCGCTCTCGCTGATGTATCCGTGAGCTAGTTGAATTTCGCACTTCCTGCCCATGGAAATAGTGTGCAAGTTTAGAAACTTACGACGATTAGAGTTTTTCAAAACTTCATAGGTAGAGAGCATATTAGAGCAGGTAGAGACAATTGGAGATTTGCAATTTTAAAAAACCGCTCAAAACTAGCCTGTTGTGTAGTAATTCGCTTTACAGCGCTCTCCCTGATGTATCCGTGCGCTACTTGAATTTCGCACTTCCTGGCCAAGGAAATAGTGTGTAAGTTTAGAAACTTAGGACGATTAGAGTTTTATTTCCAAAATGTTATAGGTAGAGAGCATATTAGAGCAGGTAGAGACAATTGGAGATCTGCAATTTTAAAAAACCGCTCAAAACTGGCCTGTTGTGCAGTAATTCGCTTTACAGCGCTCTCCCTGATATATTCGTGCGCTAGTTGAATTTCGCACTTCCTGCCCATGGAAATAGTGTGTAAGCTTAGAAACTTAGAACGATTAAAGTTTTTTTTTCAAAACGTCATAGCTAAAGAGCATGTTAGAGCAGGTAGCACAATATTTTCATTCATAAGGCATTACCTGAGAAAAAAAATAGTTGCATTTGCACTCTGTCATAAATAGTGTATACTTTTAGAAAGTTAGGATTATAAGAGTTTTTTTTCCAAAAAGTCAAAGGTAGAGATCGTATTAGAGCAAGTAGCACACTATTTTCATTCATAAGGCATTACCTGGAATATGAGAGAAAGTATCCCATATACTGGGTCCTCTACCGCCCTCATTGTAACCCCCTTCGATCTGATAAGAAGCACCAGCCGTTCCAAATCTGAAGCTTTCTGGAAACACTTTCTGCGCTAAAGCCCTACAAAGTAAATAAAATGTTTAGGTTTTTTGGCAGGATTTAATCTGTAGCCTCTTCTGCTGACTGTGGTAGAAGTTAAATATTTTAAAAAGTGCTGTTATTAACAATTTTATTTGCATTTTTCAAAATATATCTTAATGTGCAATACTTCTGTACACATTTGTGTAATGTGGGGTTTAAGCAAGCATGGTTATTTACATTACAATTGACGTACGAGCATTATTAAAATTACAAGTGTGGAACATTGAACAAGTACACTTCTACTGTATTCAATGCTACATTTATTTATTGCTATTTTCGAGATAAACGATTCGATTGTGGGAATAAAAAACAATATCTCAGATAACATTAGTGTGCTTCAAATACTTGAAAAGCTTTTATCAACTCTAGTCTATAACTTATTTACATGTTGAGCGAATTTCGAGAGTGAGCAATTGAACATTGTGTGCCAAATATCGGGCTTTATCTAATGCTGGCTATTTAAAAGGTATTTCTTATGGTAAATGATTCGGATAATTTTTTATGCATTTCAGGGGATTAACGAGTTTTCAAAACCAAAGGCTTAATAGGAGCAATATGAAAATTGCAGGTTTTTCCCGTCCCATTAAAAAATGTAAGATTACTTATCACCTGCAAATAGTAAAGTCAACGGGTGGAGATTAAAGCAACAAGTTGTTTCTTTCAATAAAAGAATTAAAATATATGGTTTTGCAGCTAAATCAGCAACTTAGAAAAGCTGGCCACTTTTGTAGATCACCCTGTATCTGAGGTGCTCTGATTCCAAACCTGTTAATACAACAGAAACATCTTAGAACGTTTTTTTTTAACTTTATATAAAAAATTATTTAACGAAGTTCGTCTTTATAAATAATTTGCTTTGGCTTTTTCGTGAACGACGAAAGGTTGGGGTAAAGTGTTCTAAGTGAACGCACTAAAGCCGGTTAGTTGTACAATAAAGAAATATGAAAAGAAAAAGTTAAGCAGGTGTGAATTTAAAGTTCTCAGGAAAATCTTTTTAACAGTTTAATTATTTTGATAATAATAGCAAAGTTTACAATTTTACTGTATACAAATAAGGAAAAAATATTTGGAAACTCGTCATGGTATATGCTTCAAATATAGATGTAGCCGATATATTTTTCTTTCTAATACTAAGAATTACCAACCCTTTTAGTAATTTTTAAAATACTTTTAGCAGTATTTCTGATACCGGGTTTCCGGTATTTGCAGAGTTTTTCGGGCTTTGTTTTTTGTAGTAGAAGTCCTAATAATCTATTAGCATGTCCGCATTACGTTCACATACCTTTTGTTCAGAAACCTTTCAGCCCAAAAAAAATGAGTTACTGAACAAACACAAAATCCAAAAGAAAAACATATGAAATGTTAAATGATTTCGATTTTGCGATAAATTTAGTATAGTTTGGCTCGACAACCCTGAAAAATACCTGAAGAAGTTAATTTTAGCGACAGAAAATTGATATCGTTATTTGTTGTTAATGTTTACATTATTATTCAAATATTCAAGATCGTTTTAGAAAATGTTAAAAAAAAACGGTTAATGGAAGAGTTATCGCGATAGTTCTAGGTACCAGAACTATCATAGTCTATGAATATTTTTGTTATGGCACAAGAATGATGTGAAGAAGTTGATAAGCAAGTAAATAATAACTTAATTAGTTATTGCCTATTTTCACTGTATAGCAATCTATAAGTATATTAAATTACGAAACTTACCCATTGAGAGTAAGTAGCAAACAGGTTACAATGGCAGCATTCATTTTAATTACTACTTAACTACCGCTCAATTGTTTACTAAATGAATAATGCTAATATGAAAATGTATTCATAAGATGTTATATTTTTATCAATTATTAAATGATTTCGAATGTTTTTTTAATTGATTTTCAACTTCAGATACAATCATTCTGTATACACGATCATTAACTACTTAGATATGCATAATCTATAATATTATAGTAGTAGTAAACATCTTTATTTCTAAAAAAGGCTATCGACCTATCGGCCTTTCTGCCCTTATAATATTATATATTCTAATAATTTAATAAAATAAATAAATAAATAGGCATACTCTCCTAGAATTCGATAGAAAAGAAACAGCCAGATTGCTCCTTTAAGCTTTAAAACTACTGAATGAGTAAATTATTTCTTCTAAAGGTCATCAAATCAAAATTAGACAAAAGTTGGATGATAAAACAATCTAAAAAAATAACAAAAATCAAAACTACAGTAAAATTGCAAATGTATTGCGTGTTTGCTTTAAAATACTCATAAAGTATTTTATATAGTCGTTGTCCACCTTGAAATTCTACTTGATATTTGAAATTGAATTTAAACTCCAAAATCAATATTGAAGTGGGTGACGGTGCAGATTTTTAATTTTATGGATTTTTTTCGGATTTCTATTGTCATCATTCATGGAATTAGTACCTCTAAGACATTTAACTTTTTCTTTTATTGAAAAGTTCTTCCAAGTTAATAATTGAATTTATTTATCAACCATTTAATTTTCTGTGCATAGTTATCCAAAAGCTTCTGGTTTTCCAATTGAAAATGTGGTCAAAGTGCTACTTATCGGTGGCTTATGGGCTCTCAATTTTTGTTGCGTAAAATGATAATAAAAACAAGTCGAAAGCAAATGATTCCAAACTGGACTACTCAGATGTTAATGAAATCAAACATTTTGGGATAAAATAAATAAAACATAAAGTGAGTTGTATGGAATACTTTTATTGGTCAAATTCACTTTATTATTTAGTCAACAATAGCTCTTGCTTCAACTACTCGCTTGTACCATTCGGCCGAAGCTTTGTATGTTCTGGTTCTCTCCGGACTTTCAAAGTCTACTTGGACAATTCCAAACCGTTGCCTGAAAAATTATTTATTTCGCATATAATGAAATTTCACAAAAATGTATTATTACGTGTATCCTTCCGCCCATTCGAAGTTATCTAACAAACTCCATAGGGTGTAACCGGTTACGTTAATTCCATCATCCAGGATGGCATCTAGGATGTTACTCAAATATCCCTGAATGATCAAGTCTGTGATTTTCATGCAAATTCTCACTGGCTCATAAAACTTACGCTGAGATATTCGATTCTGGATTGATCGTCCAACTCTCCTGGTAGCGTAGACCATCCATTTTCAGTGATAATAAACTCTCCTGGATTGTATTTCTTGTCGATGTAGTTGAGTAGATGTCTGACGCCCGGTGGGTCGGAAGTTAGCCATGAAGAAGCACTTGTGGGCCATGAGGAGTCTCCAGAAGTAATTGTTCCTAAAAAATACAATTTCAGTTTCCACCTGTTGCAGCTCCAATTTGAAAGTCGGCATATTTTTATACCTTGATCCAGCCAGATTGATGGAGTGCTAATAGCCCAATCCTCAGAATACTCAGCAATGGCGCTAGTATAGCTGTAAATATAAAAAATTAGGTTGATATAATATTTTCCGATGTAGTCCGGACTTACATATTTAAAGCGAAATAGTCAAAAGTGCCGTTGATATAGTCAATTTCTTCCTGGGTGAATTCCGGCAACCTAGAGAAAGAGTAGCCTTCTAGTTTGCTTCTTTCGGCTACTCTATCAATGACTACCTGGGGCCAGTTGCCCTTGAAGACTGCGTTTGCATACAAACCGGCCTGGAATTAACACATTTTACTGAAAATTTCGAAATTACAGATTGTCTAGTTGTGTAAAATACGACACTTTCTGAGCAATCAAAGCTTTTCAATGTTGACAAAAGATACTAGATATCAAATAGCTAAATATGGATACATTGGAGATATCTATCGTAGGTGAACATGCCCACTCCGTTCGGACGAGTTTTCTCAAGCACACAAAACAATGAAGCAAATAAAATTGATCATAATGATTAAAAAACAAATTTTTAAACAATTTATACTACTTACATTAAATTCGAAAGATCTCTCAGCTGCTTCCTGGTCTAGGAGACTGTCGCTGTCCTTAGGATAGTAATATGAAGCGGCACTATTGATGGTTACTTTTCCTGCCAAGTATAATACATTATTTAAAACTTCAAGCACATAAATTCAATCGACTTTTACCTCCTTGCTCAGCCTTGAATTCCTCATCGTAAATTCTGTAGGCTTTGGCGTGAGCCTTAAGGTGATTGTAGGCGCATGTATAGATTCCATCTCCTATCAAGCTCTTTCCTGGTGCGTGAATGCCCTAATTTACATGCATAATTAAATAAGATTTCTTGTTTAATCATTGATTCTAAGACTCTACCTGACCGTATCCTAAAGAGCAGGTTGATCCAGGTTCGTTGAGGGTAACCCAGTATTTCACATAAGGTCCAAGAGTCCTGTAGATGACTCGGGCATATTCCCCAAAATAGTCGGCGATTTGAGGGTTGAGCCAACCGCCAAGGTCTTCCAGGTATTGAGGCAAATCCCAGTGGTAGAGGGTAACAACTGGTTCTATTCCGTTTTCACGCAACTCCTGCATAGAAAGAAGTCCTCAAATATAACCAGCCAAAATCATTTCGGGCAACTCACATCAATCAGGCTGAGGTAGTAATCAACTCCAGCTTGGTTGAATGTGTTGGGAGTTCCATTGGCAAAGATTCTGGTCCAGGAAATTGAAAAACGGTACAGTTGCACTCCCAAGTCTTTCAATATGGCTACATCTTCCTTGTATTTGTGGTAGGAATCGGAAGCGACATCACCGTTGGAATTATTTTTTATGTTTCCTATGCGTGACATCGTTTTAATATTTTTCCATTGTCGTTTTGGTTTTTTAACATTTTTTGTTCGGAAATATGAAGTCTAACTTTATAAAAATATCCAGACATTTTTTAATTTTTTTCAGCAAATGTTTATGCAACATTTAAAGAAGTGTGATCTTCCACACAACATTATCAAAAACAATTCTTGTATAAAAAATTTCATGGTAAGGCACTGAATGTATTTTTGCTTTGTGGACAACCCGGTGAATTTTTATGGTTTGCTTCCATATTATTAAGGTTTCGATGTTAAAAAGTGTAGTTATCATTTGGGAGAAGTTGGTTAACGAAAAAGTAACAAATACTGTGATTATCGTAATCCAAACCTTGGAAATAAAATCAAAATTAAAAAAAAAAGTACCAACATACAATGTCACCTTCATTTCAAGGTAAGATTTTCAATTTTTAAGTGGCTGCTCACATACCGTAATTAATTTAAAAAATATTGATACCATAAACAAATTGAAGCGTTTGATTATTGATGTTATTTGTTGAGTATTTTAAGAATATTTAATTATCAAAAAATATGGGAGAAAGTACAACAGCTATATGTTTTCATCGTTATATCGTGAATTATTGAGGAAATCAATTCTTAGAACGGGTTTCTGTCCCTATAAAGATTTGGTATAATTAAGGCGCCGCCAAATAGATGCTATAACAACAGGAAGAACTGCGATTTCAGTTTACCAGTTTTCTGAGATAGTAGGCAAAATTGAATATTAAAGCGAAAGGAAAAATCCTTATAATGAATACAGTGCAGCTCCTCAACCTCAAGCTTCTTAAATCGCAAAATGACAAAATTTGCTAATCTAAAAAAATATATTTAGAATATTTTACGCAACATTTTTGATAAACACTACAAGGAAAACAGCGAAGAAAGCAAAGTAATGCAAAGAACAGCAAGTAATTCAAAGCAGCAGCTATTAAAAAATATGTTGGATGATTGAACTTAAAAACCGTTTACAACTCACAAATTAAAGAAGAAAGAAGAAACAAACAACTTCAAAAAACTTATCTCCTGCCTCAGAACTTACCTGGGATATGGGAGAACGTATCCCATATACTCGGTCCCCTACCGTCTTCATTGTATCCTCCTTCGATTTGATAGGAAGCCCCAGCGGTTCCGAATCTGAAAGTTTCCGGGAACTTCCTCTGGGATAGCGCTCTACATAATAAATGTATATGTAGGAAAGTCAATTTTTGATATACAAGGTGTCCCATAACAAATGAGACGCACGGCAGAAGTGTATAGAATTTGCCGAAGATACACATTAGGGAAATAAATATAAATTTGTACAGAGCGTTTGCGAAATACCGAATTAGTAAAATTGGTTTTCTAAATTAATTAGCCATATTCTAAAATTCTGAAAGTAGTTTTTTGGCTTTGAAATTGGTGGTATATCTGCTGCTGGGTCGCTGCTAATATCACAAACCAAAGAGACAATTCAAAAAAATTGTATAAATGCTGAATTAAATAATATGAAAGCTCGGAAATTTTCATATAGAAAAAGATTATCTTTATTTACATAGACATAGGTATGTAGAAAGATATTGAAAATTAAAATTTGAGGATTGTTGGAAGCTTTGTGACGATTCGTTTATCTGTAAAACTTGCATTTCCTTTCAAGCCTTCATAGTCTGATTTAGAAAATGATGAAGGGGGATTGAAAGCGCCTTTTTCAATGCACCCAATATATCAAAGTCGAAAATTTCGCAAAGTCCAAATGATAATCTCAAAAAGTCCACTCAACTCTAAATGCTCCATTTCATTTCAGAAGTCTTGCTGCTAATCCGTATCAGGATGGCCAGCCGAGTGCCGGAAACATTATTATTTTCAAATAAATCACACTAATAGTCTAAAAGGAACGAATTGAACTGTGAAAAAAATTTTCTTTGTGAAAATTTGACATTTTTTGCCTACAATAAAGAAAACTAATTTTTTATTGTACTCTGAAATTACAATAATTCGACGGAATCGCATCAGAATCGACGTGCGCTCCGCAGTTTAAATCTCGATAACCATAAGCAATTGGACATACTGTTTTTTCCAGGCCATTTCTCTGGTAAAACTACATAATTTGGACTTCGTTTCTTAAAATCGTAGAATCCTGCACACAACTGACTTCTCCAAAAAATTATTCTGGGTTTGAACAAACCAGCGAGTTTAATTTTAAAGAATAACCCGGCTTTATACAGTAAGGATAATATTAAATTTCACTTAACTTACCCGGAAAAAGCTAAAGCAAAGCAAATTATGGTAAAGACCTTCATTTCCATGCCACACAAATACACTACTAAGTTGGACATATGGTAAATCCATTTTAAGTGGTAGTTCGGAATTCTTTATAATCTAAAATTATCAAGTGTTTTGGCTAATGGCTTTTAATAACTTGGAAATAACAATTATGTAGTTGTTATTTATTACTTGAAAGAGCTGATATTACGTATTTCCTTTCTTCAAATTGATAATTTCTCGATTACCTACCTGAACACAATTCAAGTGGAACCAGTTGAGAATCTATCATAAAAACACGTATGTAGATGGGATTTCCGCATTAAAGATTTAGCATAAAACTTGCAACTCTTGTACTTTAGCAATTCAAATATATTCATAAAAATAAATGGCAGTAGAGTTAAAAGCTGGATAATTCATCCTTTGCAAATCAAGAAAATAAATTGGAAACTTCAACCAAAACCGCTTTTCTTTACGGCGATTATCAATATTTTGACGAGAAATAAAAATACCACACACTGTAAAAAACGCAATTTTTATTTAAACCAACATTTTCACGACTGAAATAATTTCACTTTTCTTTGTAAATAAAATAATTTTCTTATTTGTTTCACAAATCTTAAATTAACGTAAAAGTAAAAAAACACACCTACACTACGTAACACTCACATTTTTGTTGCATGTATCCGCAAAACCATATTTTTTTTGCAAATACTAGAGAGGTATTTTGATCAAAAGAACATTAAACTTAAAAAAAGAACATAACTGAGCTCGCTAGTTTAACAGTAAAACTAGATAAGGTCAAAAGTGCGACCTCCATAATAAACTGTAAAATTGGGGATTAAATAAAATTATCCAAGCAATTTTGAATAAAGTGACAAAAACTGAGTATTATTGGTTATCATCAGTTTAACCATAAATTTCATTAACTATAGTTTGTTAATAAATTACCTGTAATAAGAATGGTGATCTATTAGCTTTAACATGTGAAACATGGCTCCGATTTAACGGGTTTCTGTGCATACAAGTGATTCGTAACATCTCAAATATATTTACAGACATCATTTAAGCTACGAGACTTTGCTTATTATCAATCAACCTCATAGATCAGAGAAGCACTTCGAACACTGTATTAAGAACATGTAACATTAACTTAAAACTACGGTCAAAGAAAAATAAATATAATTTACCTACTTATGTTAATTTGTACAACCAACAATGTCAATTAACTCAGATCGTTGATTTTTATGTCGCTCATCAAACTTTTTTCAAATGAGTGAAATCAATAAAAAGCGAAGTTTCTAATAATTCAGTATTCGAAATTAGGCACTATAGTTCGAGGATTAGCTCTAAGAACTCACTGTTTTAGAAAAATAAATTTTAGCGGTTTAGAAAGTATACATATATTAGTTTTATTTTATTTACCTGAAATATGTTTAAAAATGTCGCCATTTAAAGAAAAAACCAAGTCACACAGGGCAAAGTGAGGCAAAACATTGACATTTCAGCCCTTGAAAAGGGGAAATGAGCTCGGCTTGAAATAACTTCGAATAAAAACGTTTACAAAATGAATAATCTTCAAAGGATGCCTGGTTTATTTAAACACAATTGGCTCCTCGTTCCCCCAAAGCTCAGTTGATACTATTTTTCAAACAATGAACATTTCCCGACATTTAGCGTAATTATGCTAAATCGTCCTGCCCTATTGAAAATTATCCGAATGTTTGACCCAAGAGTGAATCATCGGCTGAAACCCTTTGGGATTTGGTTCGATTTTTACATTTGATTTTTCCTCAAAAACAAAGGTTTCATATATGAAAAAGTAATTTTTCATTAACAGTAGCATGTGCATAGATAGAGTGGTGAGTGAAAGAATTTCACAAAATTCTTACAATAACACCTTGCCGAAAATTCTGCTTCTGGTATATAAGAAAGAAAATAATTTATATATCAACAGGAATGAACAATCAATTTCTAGCAAAACTGAAGCAGGATTTTCTATAAGATAGAGAAAAAAAATTGATTTTGTTTAATGTGGTCGCTTTCGACTAGGCCGTTAGCCATTTTTACTATCACTTCTTCAAGTTCAAAAGTAATTAGAACATTTTTATGGTTTCGCCATTGATTCAGACAAGTTAAATAAACGATAAATTAAAAATCGGACATATCTGAGTTACATTTTCGCTTGGAATTAAATCGGTGATTCCTTACCACCATTAAGTACTCAATATATTTGCTCTGCCTTTTAAGGGCATTCATAATATTTCCATGTATGAAGTGTAATATATTTGAACTCGAACGTTTAAGAACATTGTCTTTTTAAAAATACTGACAAAATTACACAAAGCTTCTTCAGTGTAATTGTTTAAAAAAAAATAATGTAAACAGTACGGAACTGACCGCAGATATAAAGAAGCGTTGGTTTATCCCATTGAGACAAAAACCGCACATCTTGTAGGACAATTATGCATGCACATGCATGGACCACCGATTCAATTCAGAAACAAACACAGACTGCTTCCTTAATATTAAATATAAAGTAATATAAAACGCTATTGATCGATAATAATCGTGGCTTATTGTGAGCATGTACAGAAAAAATATCTGCATATTTCAGTTCAATGAGAACTTTACTAAATAAAGTTAAACCTGCAGAGTACGAAAATAAACCATAAAAACTACCGCCCGGTAAATCCTCTCCAAATTGAAGCCACGCTGGCTACGGCACTGGTTACCAAACCCCCTGCTAGACTGCTTGCCTAAAACACAATTTCAACTAAAGCGACTCGTATATAAGTGTTTTCCATATATATAAAAAAATATGGTACCGGATGAGTCCATGATGCGCGGCCCCAACTGAAGCATTAAATAGATCGATGACATATACAATACTCGTCATAATTTATCCACAAGATAGTGTTTTATAAACCGCTATTTAATAAGTTCGAGTTACTAACTCATAGCGAAACTTACTTGTTGAGAGTTCATAACGCTTGTTGGCACTGTGGCTGGTCCGGGAGCGGCTTCAGGACATTCCACGCCTTGCGGCAACTGTTAAAAGTGAAATGAAAAAAAAAACTGCTAGCAAAATGTACGAAGACTTTACCGCTTCCCAATCGCTCATCTCATCCGAGTCAGAATCGGTTGCCTTGATATCGCTGGGAATGAGTTTTTCTAATTGTTCAGCTTGTTGATCGTTCATTTCCATAGGCAATTGGCTAATACATAACAAAATTCTGTTTAGAGCGCTTTGTGTAAATTATACACAACATCGAATTAAACGTTTTCATATCAAGTAAGAATCAAATTCAATTGACTATATGTTTTTGTCTGAAATTGAACAACAAAAACCGAATACTCAATTAGCTTGATCGAAAGCTATGGTTCTTACCTGCCCAACTGTGTAGTTTTATTATCGCGCAACTTCAGAAGATTCTGTATTGTTTTGTTTGGACTAAGGGCACTGATTTCAACATTTTGCGATATGCACAAGTACAAAATGTTCGCGTTTAATTTTGCCACTTTCTTCGAAAACTGCTGCTCGGTTAGTGTGGTACTATTAAACTCGCTACAAGTTGAAAAATACTTTAGAAAATAACAGTGCTCGGCGGGTATTTTTTTAATCCAATAAACTCACCTATAAATTATTTTGTATGGAAGCCGAACGTCCAAGAAAAAAGACAAAAGATTTACTAGTTGAGCGGTGTAGGCAAGAGCTGTTGCGATGTTTAGAGCTGGATTTCCAGCCATTTGGTTTACATCTTCTGACATGGGGACTCCATCACATTTTGCTAGTATTTCCGAATAAAATATTAAACATTATTCATTTAATTTATTTTGCATATAAATATTCAGGATTTCGATAGGGAGAAACAATTACTGTTATGCGGATGTACAAATTTCTTAAACTGCCTATACATTCATAGTTAATCAATTCAATCAGCTTACATTTCTGGACTGTGAATGAGTTGTTGGAAAGCACCCTGTTCAAGAAACTACTTTTCTAAACTATCAGGCTAGTTCAATGTAAAAATACTTCTAAATAATAAAAAAAATCCTTCCTATTGTGCCATCTTTATCTTAGTTCATTCCATCATGTATCGCAAATACTTGTAGAAAAAAAAATTATCAACACACTTACCCCATAAGGTGTAATTCGAGTAATTCCCACTTCCCGGTAAAGAAGGCTTCACTATTTTATACTGAACTTCGTTGGAACCATCCGCATAGACCCATTTTTCTTTAGCCGTCCGACTGGACTCTCCACTAGACTCTAACTCTCTACAAGAGATATAGATCCAGCTCTAAAGTGGTATGGAGAAATGTGTAAAAGTAAACTATCACATACATTATAGGTTTCACCTCAGTAATAGGGAAGACGAATTGAAACAGCTGTTCCACCCTCAACCGAACCAAGTCAGTGAGATCTTTATACTGGTTATTTAGTTCATCTTTTGTGGCTGCTAAAGCCTCATGTTTCCGCGAAATGTAGTCCTCTATCATTTCGTTTTTCGTCTTAAAATGCCCAAGCCTTTGACCTCGCTCCTAAAAATTACACGTAGAGAAGTGAAGGAATATTTGCTAAATTATGGACCTTATTCTCTGCTGCCAATTTTACCAGTTTCTGGTTTAATTTTTCTTTTTTCTGTCGCTTTTCTTCCAGCGCCAAAGAGATTATACGATTCCTGTCTCGTACTTGACGAATCTTCGTTTGCTGAAACAATATATATAGTTAACTATCTAGCGGATCTAACCACTGTCAGGATTAAATACTTTTAAACATAGTTTACTAACTGTAAATTGTGTTATTGTCTTACCAGTGTGTCGGCTTTCTGTTTATTTTCCAGATCTGGTAAACAACTTTGCACAATTCTCTGTTTCTTCTCAGTTAAGTCGTCGAGTGATAAGCGAATGCTATTCAAGCTGAAAAACAAAATAGTGCACACTTTGAAACATTCCATAAAAGACAAATAATGCAGGTTAAATGAAAATTGCTTTTACTACATTTTGTTAAAACTATTATACAAAACATTATGAACATTTTCAAAATATTAACTAGCTACTAAAAGTATTTAAAAAACGTAAAGAAATGCACGAAGAAAATTGAAATAAAGCGTCTAGTATCGACACACTCCCTTTTTATTTACTTCAATCGCTTGCACATCTTGGAATATTGCAGAGATAAACCGAGTTTATTTGTTAAAGTATTTTATTATATTACACCGATCAATCTCAATAGATTAACCAACTACAATTTCAAAAACTCTATCTAACATTCTAGCAGTACCGACACATTAAATTTAAAACATTATAACAAACACATTATGACTTTAAAATAAGTCCACATATTTATTATGAATAAATGGATTATAAATAATCCACATATTTATTTTAATTTCTTGAAGGAATGTTTTATGTTTTTAAGAAAGTATGTAATCTTACAATGTTTTCTGAAAATGTAGCTCATAATACACTCTATCTACACGAATCTTGCAAATCTTCAATAGAGTTTTTTCGCCACATTCAGAGCATGACTTAAAAGTAAAAGTGCGTAAGCATTTCACTTGTTTCAAAAATTAATACTCGCAAACCATTAATACTACCAATCTTTGAAATTTCCTGTTATTCTAATGTTAGAATGAAATGAAACTTAAATTCACTAAACACATACGAAACATCAGGGCAGAAACAATAAAGAGAACAAAACACTTCCGATCACTAACCTACAAAGACAGAGGAATTAGCACAAACACCGCCACCAAAATATATAAAGCTATTTGTAGACCCTTGCTAGACTTTGGACATATACTCATGACCAACGGAACAGAAAGGACAAAACGTTATACACAAACAACAGAACAAATTGCACTAAGACTAATAACACGAATAAGACACCCCCAAAACCCACTACACAACCCCCCCACCCAACTACTATACGAACGCACAAACATGACAAAGATCTCGGAAAGACTCATACAGCTACAGACAAAATGGACAAACAACCCCTACAACTGGACCATACTGAATCCCCTTTGTCTTACAAGACCAACCAGACAATCCCGCTTCCGTTTCCCTACATTAACGCTACTCGAACACTTACAAACGCAACGGACTAGTAGACAATAAAATAATTTCTTCTTGCCACTGAAATTTTATTTATTTAATAGTATTGTTAACCTAGAATAAGAGAATTTTCATATTTGTTTTTTATTTAGATTAAGACTGCATGTATTAAACAAGGGCAGAAAGACCGATAGGTCGATAGCCTTTTTTAGAAATAAAGATGTTTACTACTACTACTACTCTAATGTTAGTTATTTTGGAACCCTTTAGCTACGGGCTAATTATTTTAAATTAAAAAAATAATTTTAATAAATAGAATTTCGTATATTTTCCTGACTGTACTTTAATTCATTCCAATGTATTCCTGGGTTTCAGTCAATTTTAAGGTTTATTATTTAAAATGTTACAAATACGTTTCGGTGTCTTTATCCACCATCATCAGTTTGTGTATATAGTTGTTTCAACCTTCACATTTGACTGGTTACTCTATTTAATGGTTACTCAGTAACCAGTCAAATGTGAAGGTTGAAACAACTATATACACAAACTGATGATGGTGGATAAAGACACCGAAACGTATTTGTAACATTTTAAATAATAAACAATAAAATTGACTGAAACCCAGGAATACATTGGAATAAATAGAATGATTTTGTGCATCCTGTAAATAAGGAGTGTATGATCAACGGCATAGGTTTGACCAAATAATTAATTTATTATTAAACGTCACCGCTTCTACTACTACTACAACATTTGCCGTTAATGACTAAAATAGTTAAATAGCCAGTAAACGAAAACAAAAATGTTTGTGCAAAAATGCATAAGTGCTATAAGATGTTACAAAGAGAACGAAAATCTAAGAAACCGATTACTGAATACATCAACTAAGAAAAGTGAATTGATTCCAAATACCAAAGGAAAAGTTCTGCCACTTTTGGTACAAAGACGCAAAAAAATTTACGGAGCCCATCCACACACAATGCCTCTTCAAAACATGAGTCTTCCAAACCAATTCACAGAAAAATTTATTACCATCCATCGTAACATTCTCACGATATTACAAAGTTTTTTGTTGAAGAACTTTAACCATCTATACCACAGGAGCAAGAGATTTTCTCTTAAGCACAGTTCGCCTTCTTTTGAGCCAAAGAATATCGCTGGATGATTTTGACCACTAAAAAGCTGTGTCTCGCCTTAGATCCACATTATTTCATCGTCAGCCCATTATTCTTTGAATACATTTATTAACGAACATAACACTTGAACTTGTACTTTAATTCACGCAATCCGATGGTTAGTTAGTCAATAAAAGCATTAGTACACATCTTGTTTAGGAGGTTTCTCAGTTTTGTTTAAACTGTTTCTGATTCATTAAAATGCACGCAGGTAGTTTACTTTGCCAGCTTATTATTTCGAAACAGTTCCTTTAATTTACGTTGCTCTTAATTGTCCAATAACAAGTTAAACAAGTTACTTTGCACCAAACATCAAAATAATAATATGTACTTAAGTGTTATTTTCTTCTGGCTCTTAGGACTATCTTGATATAACGTGTTTATTCAGTTATCTGTAAAATATACCTATGCAATATAATGTCCTAATTCGTCAATTAAAAAAATAGAGTTTTACTGTATTCCTTAAAAATTCCTTTACACGCCGAGGACTTTAATTAAATCACCAAAAATAGCAATATGTAGAATATTAAAAGAACTGTTGTGCTAAATAAAATCATAGAAAGTTTTGGGAATAGACTGAAACATAGAAAACACTTGATAAAGTATGATGGGTGTACACAAGTAGCCTTTTAGGGCAGTATAAACAAAGAGCCAAACGACAAAGTAGCGTCCAGAATTGCACTATACCTTTCACCTTGATCACCCTAATTAATGTATCAAATCTCGACTGTAAACCTGGTTAATACTAAGTTTACCTTTCAAAATGGGCAGCAATGTAACCCCCTTGAATACAAGTCCTTACAGTAGAAGCACTTCTGGAATTTTTTGCACAGTGGGCATCTATGAGTATTGGGACCATCTGAACTGGTGCTACTAGATACATGATCAGAAACATGAAATATTCCTGGGGCTGTGCTGTTGCTGGAAGAGCCGTCAGAGCTCAACGTGGTCATCATCTTGCTGCTTTGCACTGTTCCACTGAACTTGGAATTCGATCTCTGTAACGAGAATTAAAGATAAGACTGGGGTTCTCATTGCCTAAAAGTTAAAATCGAGATAAAAGGATTAAATATTGTTATAAAATTGATTAAATATAAATAATAATAGGAAGCTACTAACCAAGCCAAGCGATTATTTGAGAATGTCAAAACAGTTTGATATAAACGGTGAATTGCAGCTAAAGTGTGTAGGTTTGGATAGAAGAAGTAACTTAATTTGTCAGGTCAGTTTAAAGTTGATTAACAGATGTGAAAACACAAGAATTATGAAAAAGCACTGTAACAACAATAACAAAGAATGTAAATAAAGTAAAATTTATGATGTTATGGCGTTTTCCAGATGACATGACAATCAGCTGAAACGTGTATTGTGGGTTGACTAAAATATCTCACCATTATCAAGAACAGCATCTTTTAACTATTATTTTATGCTTAATTAAGTTTCATTGGCACATTGACTGTTAATATATTTGATTCCAAATTTAAAAAAAGTACAAATTATAATCCAGTACAGTGCAAATTATTGATAGTGGCGGAAACAGAAGAAATCTACATAAAACGGTGAATAAAATATTCATGATAAAATGGTGCAGTAAATCAACAACACCCTGTAGTAGGTAAGTAGATTACTCTTTACAGGATGTTAAAATATAAGCAATTTCGGATATATGTCGATTTTCGATCCACAGGATGTTAAAAATTTTCATCAACAAAAACAAAATTCATATTTTTAATAATATTTATAACTAATATTACAGTAACAGCCTGGAAGAATTTAATGAAATTTTACACGCTTTGAAATAAGCTAACAACAATATACGTTTTGTGACAAACATTTAGTTATAAGGTTTACCGGGGCGTAGGAACAGACCGGGCTCTGGACAATTAAGTGAAAAGCTCTATTTTTCCAATTTCCCTTGAGTTCGGAAGGGAAAAGATCTATTGGCTTTGATTGATTTAAAAGTTTGCACTAATTATATTACAAAAAATTGTTACAATGTGCAAAGGACATCAGTCTTCGAGAAGCTTTTATATAATTTACTCTAGTAGTAGTAGTAGTAAACATCTTTATTTCTAAAAAAGGCTATCGACCTATCGGTCTTTCTGCCCTTGTTTAATACATGTAGTCTTAATCTAAATAAAAAATAAATATGAAAATTCTCTTATTCTAGGTTAACGATATTATTAAATAAAATTTCAGTGGCAAGAAGAGATTATTTTATTGTCCACTAGTCAGTTGCGTTTTAAGTGTTCGAGTAACGTTAATGTAGGGAAACGGAAGCGGGATTGTCTGGTTGGTCTTGTAAGACAAAGGGGATTCAGTATGGTCCAGTTGTAGGGGTTGTTTGTCCATTTTGTCTGTAGCTGTATGAGTCTTTCCGAGATCTTTGTCATGTTTGTGCGTTCGTATAGTAGTTGGGTGGGGGGGTTGTGTAGTGGGTTTTGGGGGTGTCTTATTCGTGTTATTAGTCTTAGTGCAATTTGTTCTGTTGTTTGTGTATAACGTTTTGTCCTTTCTGTTCCGTTGGTCATGAGTATATGTCCAAAGTCTAGCAAGGGTCTACAAATAGCTTTATATATTTTGGTGGCGGTGTTTGTGCTGATTCCTCTGTCTTTGTAGGTTAGTGATCGGAAGTGTTTTGTTCTCTTTATTGTTTCTGCCCTGATGTTTCGTATGTGTTTAGTGAATTTAAGTTTGTGGTCAATTGTGATTCCAAGGTATTTTACGTCGTTTTTTGGTTGTGTCGTTTGGCCGTCTGCAGTTATTGTAGGGGAGTCAGCGTTGAGTCTGTGGTTTGTGAGCAGAAGTTGGTTTTTTGACGCGTTTGGTGTTAGTCTCCATTTATAAAACCATGTCATTGTGTTGTTTGTTAGTGTTTGGAGTCTTTGAGATGCTCTCTCAGTAGTTATGTCATGTACAATAAGTGCCGTGTCGTCTGCGTATTGTAATATGTATGCCGATCTGTCGATTTGATTTTTGTCTGGTAAGTTGTAATTGTATATGTCATATATGTATAATTTACTCTATTACTTGATCCTTGTCCAAGTTGCTGATCCTGACGAAATCTACCCAGAATTCATAAAACATCTAGGAAAACACGACAGACTTTGGCAGAGCAATTTTTTCAGCGACCTCCTTCGTACTGGCGATTTACCACATCAATACAAAATGGCACTATACCCTGGCAATACTCAAGCCAGGTAAACCTCCGGCCGACGCATCCAGCTACCGCCCTATTGCATTACTTAGCGTATGCTTCAAGCTCTTGGAGCGGTTAATATATAATCGTATATACAAAACCATAGACATCACAATACCAGCATTTCAGGCAGGTTTTCGCAGCTAACGTAACAGCTGCGAAAAAGTTCTAGCTTTAAAATCATTTATAGAAGCGGGTTTTCAAAGAGGAACGAAAACATCTGTGGCTTTTGTCGACCTAACAGCAGCATATGATACAGTATAGCTCGAAGGGCTGATGCTTAAACTGAAGAGGACAATAGGATGCACGAAATTAACTTCTCTTATTGAAAATATGCTCACAAATCGCTCCTTTAGGGTGACAATCGGATCAGAAACAAGACAAGTCCTTCAAAATAAAAAATGGTCTCCCACAATGCTCAATGATGTTTAATCTATACACTAGCGACATGCTTGAGACTACTAGCAAGAAGTTCGGCTATGCAGATGACCCAGCCATTGCCATACAAACAAAGCAACAAGAGGAAGGAGAAACGATCCTTACATGAGACTTCTAAACAGAGCCCCAACCCTTCTAAAACAGAGGTCGGCGCCTTCTACCTGAACAACCATCTGAGTAACAAACAATTGAATGTGAATCCCAAATATTTGGGCGTCATCCTGGACAGATCACTAACATACAACAAACACCTGGAAGTCACTGGACAAAAGCTAAAAGCAAGAACTAACATAATCAAAAAAATGGCTGGCTCATCATGGGGAGCTCAGACAACGACCCTGCGTACATAAGATATATCTTTGGCGTACTCAACAATCGAGTACCTACTGTGCACCAGTCTGGCAGGAAAACCGCCATGTCGTTAAGGTGGACAAACAGCTCAACGAGACCATGAGAGTAATAAGCGGAATCCAAGAAGCCTCCCCAGAACTAAGACGCCAAGAAATAACTGTAAAGGAGTGGAGAAAAATTCACCAAGGTCCTGTGCCAAATCTGCCGATCGACGACATAATTAGCAATGCTGGAAACTCTCAACTACGGACCACCATGTAGTCCCAGATCCCCCAAAACGCCTAACAGGTTTTGATCTGCCAAGGAAAGAATGGTCTAAACCGCATCCGGACGGGCCATGCCAAAACTAGATATATGCTCCGCAAACAATAGGAATGGTACATTGGAGACCTAGAGAAACAAAGAGGAGTGTGGGAAGACCGCAGAAAAGATGGTTGGACGATGTCACTAGATACGCAGGAAGACAATTGTTCCGAGTAACACAGGACAGAAATTTGTGGAGAATCCTGGGAAAGGCCTTCGTCCAGCAGTGGACCGAGAGAGACTGCAGAAGAAGAAGCTCCACAAATGGGGGCTGGTTGAATCCCCGAATTGCGACTGAGGCGCGCCTGAGCAAACGATTGACCACATAATACAAGAATGCCCAATACGAAAATACGATTGCCCTACAGAAGACATAATGAAAGCTTCCCCTACAGCACTGAGGGAGTACATCACCTAAATTTGGATCTATAACCTGAAAATGCTCTAAACCCAACCGACAATATGATATTTACACATATTATATATGAAATACTTTATTAATCCTGTTGTGATGCCATACGATAAATAAAATAAATATTACTTGATCTGGATAGTAAAATTCGTTTAAATAATCTTTTGTCTTGAATTAGTATGTTTTTTAAAACGTGCTCTAGATAATAAACTGAGCTTTTTAATTTGTGGTATATTAAAGGAATATATTCGTATAAACTACTAGTAACCTGGTGAATATTGGGGCAAACATGTTTTATACGAAAGCTGCTAGTTTTGGTAATGCAAAGTGGCGAGAGTTAAAATATTAATTTGTTGTTTTGACATTATTCTCGAAGTATATATGGGTTAGAAAAGCGAAAGTTTAAGATACAAATAAAATACATTTGGTAATTTTTTCGTTATCATAGAGAGCACCAGTTATAAGCAATTTTCATTAACCCCCAACATTCTAGAATAACTTTTTACGCTGTATGACTAGCATTAAACTTTATTCATAACTTGAATCAATAATATTTTCTTTAATTATATATTCTGTAGTTATTTCGATTTATCGACAGAGTTAGCTACTGGCAAAAATTTTAAGTTGTTTTGCAATCCCCGGTTATTGACTTTCTGAGAAACGTTTTGATTCGTTTTAGGGTTGAGAAACATTGTTTGGTCTCTTATGCATACTTATTGTTTTTAAGCTGAACTCACCGCGCGGTAAACTGTGATCGCATAAAAGTTGAATACCGTCAAACAACCGATACTTATCTATAACTCAATTATGCAGTTGAAGCTGGACTCTCTCTTCCAGCCCTTTGACGTCCACTGTTGAACATAGGCCTCCCATAAACGTCTTCAGTTCTCTCTGTTCTTAGCTGTTGCAATAGAATTTGTTCCCATTCTCTTCAGGTCATCCGTCATCCGTCCATCGGGTGGGAGGTCTGCCTCTGCTTGGCTTGCCGGCTCTCGGTCTCCATTCCAGAAGTCTTTTGGTCCATCTTTCGTCTCAGATCCCAGCAATATGACGAGACCATGTGTATGATATCGTCCACTCCAGTACGCCGGCGTACCTCTTCATTTCCTTTCCATCACTTCATCCGTCTTTGCATAACGATCAGCTTTTCTGAGGTGTTTTAGCACCATAGGTCAAAACCGGCAATATGCATTGGTTAAACGCTTTCCGCTTGAGATGAGTTGGGATATTTGCATTGAATTTGTCTCTCATTTTTTCGTAAGCTGCCCGTCCCAAGGTGATACCTACTGTCTGATCAATCTCATTGCAAGATGACGTCAGCTTGTCGCGCTTTGTCCGATAATGAGTGTTAACCATTGGGCACGTCGTAGCTAATTCCGTATTGTTTTATCAGCGCCAAAAGACGAAGAGGAAGTTTATATGTTTATTGTCATTGACACTAACATATATATTTAACTAAATTAAAACATTTGTTATTAACAATGCCGAAACGATAGTGTGAATGCGAATGCGAACAGCGTTTAATTATCAAGCTGATAAACTATTTTCAGCTTGAAAAAGCAGCAGGAAAACCCCTTTTACATGTGGATTCAGTGTACAATGTAAATAAAACCTTACTTTTCTGTTAATTATTTATTCAAAATTGTATAACCATAATAAACTATTTTAAAGAGAGTATGTGATGCTCTGGAAGTATCACCATCTACTGTATACAAGCTAGCAAAGAATGGTGTCCAAAGGGATAATGAGTTCAAGGAGTCCGTGAACACTAACACACTTTCAGACGAACTTGTTCCGGCATCCAAAAGTGGGTTCATAAAACAAAACTGACTATGTTGATACAATATAAGACGAAGGGCCACTTTATGCAATTATCGAAAATATTTTAAAGAAATAAAATAATATATAGCCTTTAATACAGTGTTGCTAGATTGTATGTTAATATGGGAGTCCTTTTTCATAGTTCGCTGAGCTTTCACAACACATCAACTGAGCCTGGGAAACACGACTTAATTAAAGACGTCGCTCATTTGGCGCCTGACGTCACGTTTTGTGACGTCATGTTGCAATGAGATTGATCAGAGTATACGTCTTGTTATTTCGCAAATCTGGTTGTCTCTGCTTATCCGGATCTCGTGGTCCAAGTGTACATATTTGTCGACTATTATATTTAGTTTTCGTTTTGGACTTTTCAAAATTTATCGTTAGTCCGATTTCTTGTGATTTGTCGTTAAGTTCTTGGAGCATATCTTAGCTTCTCCCAGATTGTCTGATATAATAACGATTTCATCTGCAAAACGCATGTGGTTGAGTCTCTATCCGTCAAAGCTGGACTAAATGCAGCGAAATCTACTGCTGAATTTGTTTGCATGGTATGCATTTTGCTTGCAGTTTTTTTTATCGTGTACTGCGATATTCACAGTATTTAGTATTATATTGGCTTTATGGTAATGATAATAATAAAACTGGATTACATAATTTAAATCTTAAAGTTTCTATTTTTTGGGGGGCCCTGTCGCAGTGCAGCGCCTATCAACCATCCCCTCTTCAATTCGGCGCTTTTTTCTCAATAGGGTGTGTTTCAAAAAACAAATACCATTTTCTTCGATACAGCAACTAATTAGTGTAATTTCGACTTCTGCATAATCATTTATGAAATTAGGTAAAAAAAACTTACCGTCCCAATAGGTTTTCTAATAATTAGATGAGTTTTTTCACTCAAAATTTTTAAATGAGTTCCTCCAGCTTGAAGAAATTCTGAATTAAATAGCAACCAACAACCATAAAACCATCAGGACATTTATGCTTTGAAAAAACCAGCTTTGAACTGCTGGGTTAATTTCACACAACCAGTCTGGACATTTTGCAAATTTATATTTAAGATATTAATCCCATTCGCAGTAGGCTTCTGTTTCACCAGAAAGTCCCTCATGATGGTTTCACATAATCGAAACAGGTTTATGCATTATCATCACTTAATTTAATAGAAATTCCTGGGTTCCAGTCAATTTTATTATTTATTATTTTAATCCAAAAGAAATTCCTGGGTTCGAGTCAATTTTATTGCTTATTAAAACAAACAAACTGATGATGGTGGAGAAAGACACCGAAACGTATTTGTAACATTTTGAATAATAAACAGTAAAATTGACTGGAACCCAAGAATTTCTTTTGAATTAAGTTGAAATACAGTCAGAAAAATATACACAATAATTATCATCACTGTTTCACTAATCAATTGTGAAATTTAGAAGATTCTTCTGTTATTTCTAGAAAATCTAATTCATTTTGGTATTTGAAACAGAATGGTACAGAATTGGTACAGAATGCGGACATGAGTATTCCTCAACATGCGACAGGATTAAATGAAGTTTAGATAAAACAGCGTTGTCCACCAAAAATATTTTTAAAAAAATTTAACTAAATTTGAAACAAGAACTGCAGATTTTAAATCTCTGGATCACAAATTTACTTAATTTTTTTCAATTTTATCAGCACATATAGTACCTAATAATAGGCAAATGGGGGGATTAACATACAGTTCGAATCAAATTTGAAGGCAGAATTCTTTGAAGTCGGCATATGTTTGAATTTTATAGAAATTTAGCAGTCAGGTTTGAAAATACGAAAAGATTCGCACATTAAATGATTTCTGTTCTTGATTTACCAGACTCTTACCAGACTCTTACTAATTGTAAGTAAAACTGCTTTTCTTTGAATATCGAGGTTTTTTGCCGTTTATCAAACCTGTTAGTTTGAGAGTTTGCATGATCTACAGGATGGCCATATTCCCGGGCGCAGTTTCCCTAAATATACATAACGACCCAACGAAAACTGTTAAAAATGAACCTAGAATTTCCAAATGTTTGAACATATTCACTAAACTAACGGTCATACGGTACCAATATTTATGAAAAAATACGTGATGGTTCAGATTATTATTTTATTTTCACAATTGCTTATTCACATATTTTGCAAACTGTTTTAATTAATAAATAACTTTCATAAGACGTACGGTTCCATTTCCTACTTTTAAATGAAAATCAATTTAGAAATCATACAAGTGCTAAAGCCCCGCTAGTCGCTAGTATTCTGTTACCCATATGTTTTATCGCCAGCCCGTCTCCATTTATCCACTCATTCGTCTTCATTCATCAACTGCCTTTTCACTACCTAAATGAAAATTAAACTAATAAACTAAATAAGATCAAGTCTAGAGCCAATAAACTGTTTAAGTATCTTAGTGTCACTCAATGAGACGACCGTTCAACACCCGTCACCAAAATGCGGGAGTCTTCGAACTGATGGTTATTCCAGTTAATTTCGGGTCTTCCAAAAGGGCTCTGCACAAGAAATAGTGGTTCTACTAACGATATGTTTGGTGTTAAATATTAGCCAGTGGGTTATGCTTAAAGCGACTATGAATCACGTGTACAATGCGGGTAGAGGATTTTATGTGTCCAGGTGTAGTAGGTGTTCGGTAAGTTCAAAATTTAAAATTATTTAATATATTTTTTCGCGTATTGATCGAGATAGTACCACATAATTGGTTCAAAGTCGTCAATAAATTGAGTATGGAATTGGATGATTTGTCGCTTATGAAGGCACATTTGGAAGTGAAAGAAACCCCTGGATTTTCACTCAATTAGAACGCAACTTCTGCTTGAATTGATTTATTGTGTGCGGGTAAAACTCGCCATCAAAGCCAGATAAGAATATATATTTGTTAAGTAAATTATTTAGTTGATTTATTAATACTCCCAGAGTTTTTGAAAGTATTTTATGCTTCATTCATCTGTCCGCTGCTAATTTAATGATTTTCTTGGTAAAGTCCGGGTTCCAGTTGTTCTCGTTCAATGGATGATTCATCCGAAAAGGTCGCCAAAAGTGTTAATCTGCTTCAAAAGTTCTACGAACTCTCTCAGATAGCTTGCAGGTAGCATTCTTCCTTGCTGATTGTCTTTAGTATTCCAAACAGGCCCTCGAGCATTTCCGTTCTAAAACCCGTGAATCAAATAAACATGTGTAAACATTTTTATTTGAAAATCCATTATTTTAATAGCTTTAATTTAAATAGTTGCTTCAACAATTGCATAGATAATCAATCGATATTTATATGCTCCTTTTCCAGATTTAAATACTACAATTAATTATACCCGATTAAAAATAAGTTTTTATTGATTATATGAAAATAATTAATAAAAATACTTCTAGTTTAGATTAGGTCGAAAATTGAGCTCAAAGTACACACATATAAAACTTAGAATTTTGACTGAAAATTTGATTAAAATGACGACTGACAACGAGTTTAGGATTATAGACAGTGAATTCTTCTGATGCGAAATAAACGAAACGGCTCTATTTGAGAGGTTTTTAAGTGGATAACTTTAAACAGCCTAAATATACATTTAGAAGCTTCTTAGGTTGAAAACAATCCTGTGATTTTAAAAACTCGCATGTAGAAGTTCGATTTTTTCGAAATCGTCTCGGCTCTTGACTTCTAAAAGGTCATCGGTTCTCGGAGGAACTAAAATCGCTCAACATGCCTCAAATTCTATACCATTTTTATCGCAAACAACCGAAGAATTCTTCGAACTTAATAATAGTCCCACTGGACCTTTCTGACCACCATAATCGAAAATTCAGCTCTTTTTGAGCAGTTTCGATATTTAGTCGACGATTATTTGTCTATTCTAAGCCCAGACACGAAGAATCCAAATTTCCGTCGCACAAATTTCTATTTAAACATGTTAGGATTCTATAATTTTATTATGAAAATTTACAACGAAAACCAGGCTATAAGATATCTTCTCCAGGATGTACACAACTACTTCCTCTCCTCTTTTTTATAAGATGTCTGTTGACCAACCTGTTGCAGCGTATTTGTGGTTGGTTTGTCAATTGCGCTCTTCAAAACTTAAATCGTATAACAATGTCGAACATGCATCAAGTTTTCCTTATTTGGAGTTTCTAAATAGGTCCAAACTTCTAGATGAGAACCGCACGTAATTTACGGATTGTTACTGTTTTTTTATTCATTACAAGCAAATGCATTGCTCAGAGAAAGTGAAAGGAAATTTGTTGGCAAAAGCGAAAATGGTAGGCAAGTGAATTGCTGAAATCAAACTGATAAGCAACGATTAAAACTGTTTTAAGTTTGATATAAGATTTAAGTTTTATCATAATCGTGCAAAAATAATTAAATATTTCGGCCAAACTTTCCTAGATGTTTAAAGGAAACTTTAAAACTTTTTTTACTTTCCTAGAATTTTAAAGGAACTGTATATCAAGCAATAGACTGACCAAGGGCTATCTCTCAACCGTTCTATCCATTTTTTCATAAGAAAAGAAAAAAAAATTATTATATGAAATTTAAAGCTTCTTTCAAACAGTGAAAACTGATGTTGTGAAATGAGGTTATAAGCTAGAAAGCTTCGCAGTTCTGTGATAAAACTCATAATATTCCGCTCGAGTCATTTACAATTTACGTCAATGGTTTAGGAGCTCAATTGGAAAACTAAATTTCGAAACATTGAATTCTTGTGAACTGATTCGAGTGACGACTTTATAGTTTGATCTGTAGAATTATTTCTTTGTTTTTATAGTTTCACATGTTACCTTTGTTAATTTACGAATAAGGCAACATGATTATACGTAATGTTGGCGAGAAAAAGGTTATCTGCAAGTACAAAACACATTGTTGCATATTTTATGATTTGGTTTTTTGCGAATATATTGGTTTTTGCAAATTGAGGATCTTCAGATGTAAAACTTCGCAGACTAAAAGACTTCTGAAGCTTCTTCTAAGACTTCTAAAACCAGAGATTAGTTGACTACTCTACTAATCTCTGCTAAAACATCCCAGATATGTACGATTGTCTTGCACATCATCAACTCGCTCAAAGAGCCTCAAATTCTACTGTGTGACCTCCATATAAGACACGTGTAGTTTTCCATTAGGGAAACAATGTGATGTTTGCAATTAATGTATAAATTTTACATGATTAATTACAATAAAAACAATGAAACATTGTATCCGAAAATGACTCACTGAAGAATCACTGGCGTCAAGTTCGAATGATTAGACGAAAATAAATCTCTATAATCCGAAGCCTATCAGCTAGATGCATTTAGTGACCAAACTGCCCGAAAGTGCACCATCCATCATTGAGTCGAAAAAGCCAATTGAGTCTCATTTACCGAGTGGTCTTCGCATTCTTCTTCTTGGTGAGTGGTAAAGTCGGTGCAATTTAATCCGGACATTTTTTCCTTCATGACTCACGGTATCGATACACGGTCATCGAGAAGCGTGAAATGCCGCATACCTGACTGTAGGCTGTAGGCTGGCTGTTGTAGGTATCTTTTGTTTACCTTGGCAATTGAAATTCAGTAGTGCTTCGGCTGCCATCAACATTATACTAATATTTACCGAGCGCGAACAGAATTGGCCGCCAAAATCGTGTGTAAATTTAAAAAAAAAATGAGGAGTTTTCGTTTTTGGTAATTTATTTGTGTATTTTGTCGCGGTTTTCCATTTTGGCTTTTGTTTTCGTTTTCAAACATTATTAAAATTTTCAAAATGATGAACAACGGATTTACACCGAGAGGCGAATTTTACGTGTCCACCGATAGCATGTGTTTTGTAAGTATATTAAATTGTATTACTTTTTCCTGTTTTCGCGGAAAATGGCGGCTTTTTTTCGAAACCATTCGACCTATTAAACAATTGTTTGTTAACATTTATCAACAAGCAGTATTTAAAAAATATTTAATTATTCTGTTTGTAAATACAAATTTTTTAATTATTTTATATATATTTATAAGCTTATAGGTATAGTGTTTCTTTCTCCGAATAATACAAAACTGGTTGCATTACAAATAACTAGGTTACTCGGTTTACTTATGTTGTTAGTTAACTCGCTTAAAATTCTTCACAAATTACTGACAAATGAATTGTTAAATGCTGATGCGTAATATTTGCTTTCTCCCAGTGCAGGCACACTTTCACCCGAACGCGAGTTTTTCTTCCTTGCAAATTTCCTTCTAAAATAAGTTTTCAATTTTAGATTGGTTTCCTTAATTAGTCATTTATGCTCATTTTGTAAACACTTTGTATTCTGGGTTTGGTAGTTTCTATAAGGTGACTTAAAACGAGAATTTCAATACAAGAAACAATAATTTCAATACAAAAAAAGTTAAAAAATATTTTCTTGGTTTATTTAACAAAAATATATACGTTATTAATTGCGTCAAGTTATTTTTATATTATATTGATTATTATTAAATTATAGTACGGAATAAGTAGAAGAGTTAATTCCAGCTTTTTTATTAAGGATTATTTTAACATGGCTTGTTGTTTCATTGAGGGATTTGTCCTACAGTTTATTTATCTCACTAAAAATTTTACAATATTTTCCAAAACATGCAAAATTTTCAATTTTTCGATTGAAAATGTTTTTTGCTTCGATATTTTTCTTCGTAGAAAATAATGGTGTTACTGTGTTACTGCTGCATCAGTATGCTTAAACTGGAAGTTTATTAGCTAGAAGGTACGTATTTTCTGATACTGGCGGCACAAACATGTCAAATATCAATGTTTTAGTTAAATTACATTTGTGTCTTAGAATATAAAAAACTTCCCCAATTAATGATATTTTTTTGATGAAAGAAGATGAAAATGATGCAATTAAAAGTAATGCAAAAAATGGTATAATATCGTCGTTTCCTTGAGCATTCGACGGCTGAATGTTCACTTTTTCTTAAACAAGACAGTTTATAGCAACAAACTTTTCTTCAAGCTGCCTGACAGCAATACAAATATAATAAACATCATAAATAACAAAGGAAACAAATATTTGGTGCAAAATACAACTTTACTCGATTTATTCAACTCAAAAATATCAGCAAATATGGCGTTTTTCTCTCATAGTATTTGAAAGTACATTGCGATCTTAAATATTCATCAAATGTATTTACTATTATTCCTCTTTCGCTTAAACTGTAAATAGATATTTGCAAATCCTGAAAGATATTGACTGTTCCTCCAGGTGCGAAAGTTTCCTTGTTGTGTTATTTAAGTATTGGTGTTTTGATCGAGAAAACTTAAAAAAATAAAATAAAGACACTTCCAGAATTACTTCAGACAAACGATTTCAGTTTAATCGGATAATTTAAACTACCCTATATTAAATACAGGGTGGATGTCGGGATATCCGCAATGCTCGTGAGCTCAGAATTGATGGGCAGTCGCTTAATATTAAATCATACTTTGCTGCGATTTGAATGGAAACATTTGCTGATGTCATTTCGTTAATTATCATCATCCTTCATAGCTGATTTAAACCAAATTTAGCCTTCATGTCCCTTCTATTAACAGCAGCGTTCTTCGAATCCGTTTGTGAAAAAGAGATATGTGCGCAAAGTTATTTGAATTATTTATTGATCTGCGCTTAAATACTAAAATTTAACACTCTAACTAAACACAAAGTGAAATTTTTAAATTGCAAAATTTCTCATTCAACTTGCAGCTTCATCTTCCAATAAAAATTAGTTAGATAGTTAATTGTCATCGTTTAATTTCATTAATCATTGTGTACACTTTCCTGACTGTATTTCAATTTAATGTTATTCTATTTCATTAATGTTATTCTACCTCTCCATTCTTTCTTATCAACATTTATTAGTGGTAGTACCTAGAATGCACATGACAAAGAAGCTTAGATTTTAGCATGTTAACCAATTTCGTAATAACGAACGTGCAATTAAATGAACAATTTGTCTCGCGTTTTACGACAATTATTACGTACAATTACACGTATGACCCATAAAAGCCACATTTATGTGTAACCAGCCACGAATAGTTAAGTTTTTGTCTGGACTTTACATAGTTCAACTCATTAAGCGTTGAAACTGGATTTAACAGCATGTTAATAGAACAATATTACAGTTAAATACAGTATAAAAACAGTTTTTCTTTGTGGCCAATGTTCCAGAAGAAATTCCTGGGTTCCAGTCAATATTATTGTTTATTAGTCAAAACATTTTACAAATACGTTTCGGTGTCTTTCTCCACCATCATCAGTTTGTCTAAAATACACATTCACAGTCGTCATTAATTTAAAACAAAAGCTCTGCTAAAATATACATACTAAAATACAAATTACAAACATATTAAAAAGTATAATAAACGAGAGAATAATATTCTCTCGCTCGATATTGAACAAAGTAAAGATTTTTTAATAGTAAATTTACAAATGTGAAGGTAGAAACAGCCATACACGTAAGTAAAATTTAAATCTCTAAACAATAAATTCTAGTCTTTTCCCGAACATGATTGTCCTGACTCATCACCTGTGATCCTATGTATTTAATATACTTTTTAATATGTTTGTAATTTGTATTTTAGTATGTATATTTTAGCAGAGCTTGTGTTTTAAATTAATGACGACTGTCAATGTGTATTTTAGACAAACTAATGATGGTGGAGAAAGACACCGAAACGTATTTGTAAAATGTTTTGACTAATGAACAATAATATTGACTGGAACCCAGGAATTTCTTTTGAATTAAATTGAAATACAGTCAGGAAAGTCTACACAATAATTTGTGAAATAACTGAATATATCGAGCGGTTCCTAATTCAGTACAAATTTCACTTTTTCTTTACGTTCTATTATTCGAACTCTAACAGTAAATTCATGGTCAGTGTAACATGCACTCTGCGGTATTTGTGCTGGTATTTAAGCATTGAAATTTAGATCATTATTGAAAGGCAAATTGGAATAATTCAGCTATAAATATTGGCATGTAAATATTCGAAATTGGAAGAAAGAACTTCTCAATTAGGCTTAATCTCAAGGCTTAACTATCCTAATTTTTTTTATTAAAAAATTATTTTTCTTACAGTTATAGAACAAATAACATATTAGTAGATCGCTGTCTAAAAACTAGTGAGTTTGTCGGGCTTTGAGGCCCTCGTGCAAACGAATTTTTTCCTAACGTTTCGCAAGCACGAATCGCTTGCATCCTCAGAAGTGCTTCGCTCAAAAGCTGTCGACTGTTTTGTTCCAGTTTCAAGAAATGGCCACAGAAGTCTTACTTTTTTGGTAGTCTTGTAAAGGTTTGGGATTTTTAGAAGATTACAAGTCATTTCATTTGTTCATTTATACGGACAAAGCAAAGAAGATTAATTAGAGAATAACTGCATTTCCAGGTGGATGAATAAATTTCAAATTGAAAAATTGCAGGAAGTAATCAAAACTATACAGGTTTGCCAGTCATTTTAATTCTCTCCTTCCGCGAACGGCCTCGAATGCGTGCAAATTATTTTTGAAATTTGCAATAATATTAATTGAAAATATATTACGAAAAATGGTAAAGTGATGGACGATGTATATTATGTGAGTGTTAGGGGCAAACAGTTAAAATATGTGAATATATTGTGATCATTTTCATATCTCCCATATGTTTTTTCTCTTCTCTTTTAGCTCTTCTTAATAATTCCGGTAAAAATCCGAATTTTAGACATTTATTTTGCTAACATATGTACTTATACTGATGAATGTCTTCTTTACTTATGAGATATACTTACATATATAAAATGTTATTTTATAACAATAATAAAATTAGGACGTTAGGTCTGCATTTTGGTAACTTCGATTTTAAGCTTTCACCTTTATTCGATTGAATCTTTATTTTTGCAGCTTTCTGTATATGTAAATGTTTTCTGAGTTAACATCATATTTTTTATTAGATAGCAACGTAGATCTAATTGTAACCTAAAATGTGATTTTTCAACAATTTTAAAATGTTGGCTCATCAGCTTCTCTTCCCTTCAGCTCAAAGCTCTATTCGATCTAGACTTTATAACGTAATTTTCAAATTGTCAGTTTAAAGTAATATAATAATAAATATTAATACGTAGAAAATGCGATTAATCTGATGTATATATTGCAAGTAGCTAAAATAGCTCCACTCATTAATTTGATTTTACTTTTCATTTCTTTCCTTATTATTATTATATATTATCGTTGGGTATATCTTCCTGACTGTACTTTAATCACTCCAAAATATTCCTGGGTTTCAGTCAATTTTATTGTTTATTATTCAAACTGTTACAAATACGTTTCGGTGTCTTTGTCCACCATCATCAGTTTGTGTGTCTAGATGTTTCTACCTTCACATTTGACTGGACATTTGTCAGAATGTTGATAAATTGGAATAAAATCGACTGAAACCCAGGAATATTTTGGAATGATTATATATTATATAAATAAAAATCGCTCTTTTTTTACTAAAATATATGTGTTTAGTTTGATTATATACTAATATCTCGAGCATCTAGTTTAATCATACTTTTAAATCGCTACATTTAAACAGCCTTCGTCGAAAAGCCTACGTAGTTCCTATTGTTGTTGCGATAATTATAAAACAATTCAAACCTGTATGCAATCATGAAATTCAGCTGACTCGACGACCGGAAGATCCAATTATCAGTCGTACAATTTCTTGCGAAACTTCTGTTGTTAAAAGGGCAGCAGCAGGTCAATTAATTTTCCTCGTAAAATCCTCAATTGAAAAATTACTTTCAATTGGCAAGACAAATCAAATTATTAATCTCATTTGTTTGTCGAATAAGTACTGCATAATATCTATTTGATTTCAGGCTTTAGTCGATGTTCGTTTTAAAAGCCACACGCGTTGGGGAATAAGCTCCATTATATCTCCTTCGCTTTGGAGTGTAAATAAGTGTAAAGGTCATTTCCATTGCACTACTTAGTGACTAGAATATATTTAAAATTAAATATTCAAATAGCACTTATATATGTGTGAGATGTAATTTTATATGTATGTTTCTCACAAGGGAGAGTTTGAAGTTTATTGGATTGAAATAAAATATTTTCTTAATGTATAATCTTGTAATAGTAAACAAGGATCTTGCTTCTGTAGAACTTGAGAACACATGTTCTCAAGGAAAAAAATGTTTTTAAAAATATAACAATACAGATTGTTATACAATTAAAAATATAACATAAGTGCCAAATGCTTTTTCATTATTCATCAGTTACTAGAAAGCACTTGTGTTTGCTCTTTAAATTGACTTCTGATTTCAGGATCTGAAATGTCCCTCCGTCTCAATCTGATATTGATAAATAATGTTCTCAACCAATTGAAATAATACATAAATAATAATACAATAAAGTGAAAATTTTTAACAGAAAATGGAATAATACACTAGAATTTAAAATGTTGATGTATTTTTAGATTTTTTGCCTGATAGATTTGAAAGTTGATTAGTGGTGTACTCGTTCAAATATAGTAGTCATATTTTCTGACAAATAAAATATGCGACAAAAAATACAGGAAAGTGTTTTCAAGCATAAAAATTAATTTTCTGACTGCCCAATTGTGAGAAAGCTTCGTTACATAACTAGATTTATAAAGATTTTGTGATATAGAAAAGAAAAATGCCTCGAAACATAATAAAACGTGTTTCTGTTAGGCATAATGAGCACAATTTTAGTTAAAATCCTTTAGTCCTAATTAGTGCAATTTGGAAATTTTACAGGACATATTTAAAGACAGACATTTCTGTACTTAATTTATTTGAATTAACAAGTTAAATAAGGAAATAAACTATGGTATCAGTTTGTCATTAAAAATAGTGTTTAATTTCAAAACTCATAAACGCCCTTTTATTTTCGGGATTAAAGTGATTAGCCAACTTTCGATCTTCATTTAAATCTTTAATCTTCGTAAAAAAAAACTAAATAGAATTAGTTCGGCCATAAGAAGTCAATTCATTAAAACAGTGAACTGTTGTTGCAGTAAATGATCCATAGATTAAAACTGGAATCCACTGCAGCCGCAGGATTTTTTCAGGGTCGTGTTTCAACTGGTTGATAATAATTTGATTATTTCACAGTTAATGATTCATTAAGCGATTAACAATGCATTCAATAACTTGATGACTTTTACTTTTTATAACATATTTATAACAGCATTTAATAATACGGAAGTTTACTGCGGGAAAGTTGCAGGAAACAGACAGATTGCGTTGGTATTTTTAGTTACACTGGTTAACATTTGCATGTTTCGGGGAGTTTAAAACGAAAACATATTCGGATATGAGCAGACGAACTAAATTTGTATATCTTTTTCAACATTCGAAGAGCTCATATATATGGAAATATGTTTCACTTTGGAAAACAATATCGCTCGTAACCCAAATGCCCTGTAAATCCAAATTAGTGACAATAAAATTTTTCCATTGCGAATAATGTAATAAAAATAAATTTGTTTTTTTTGTTTTGTCAAAAAACTGTTATATAAAACATCATAATATTACATGTTGTAAAGCATGGTTTAACTGTCGGCATTTTGTCAGCTAGTCGATCGAGGTTGAAGCATTTGAAACTAGTGGAGAAAAAGTAATTGAGTAACCCAGATCAGAGCAAATATAAATATAATTATATATAAATATACTGGTAAATCATTTTACTCCAACTAGAAGCATCAAACAAATGCCTCAACTTAGAGATTTTCTGTTCCATTACCTTTCTGATTGCTCTAGCGTAAACTTCTGATCTTTCTGAACCCAACAAAACTACAAGTCGTACCTCAGTCTGCAATTGACAACTAATGGTATTTCTGGGTCAAAGATAATAAGGAAGAAGGACTGACATAATGCATCATCAGTAGAAATACAAGTTAAACCAGATTTTAAATCCGGGATTGAATTTCATTCTGGATCATCGGTATTATGGAAATTACGTGCGAAATACATCCCTAGGCGTGCTTGTAGTTGGCATTTATCTAAATAAACTATCTTATTTTGAGCCCTAAATTAAGTCCGATAAAGAGTAAGAATTCCGGAACCGCAACCTTGAAAGTCAATTAAAAAATCGGTAATTGTTTCTCATTTTATGCTTCATGTATTTTGAGCTGCGCAATCGAATGGTACCATCAGTTTTTGTATAGGTATGGGCAAAAACAAATTACAAGCGAAAATCCTCGAAATTCGAAAGAATATTTATGTTCCCGGAACATGACACAAACTCCACTATATCTAAGCCACAATCACCAGCTGGAAAGTATGTGCTTTTTATGTAAAAATATACCCCAACCGTTCTGATTGTTATTTGCAAAACCAACAGGTTAAAGAAACTTAAAAGGCACACAGCCATTTTTTTCAACCAAAAAATGCTTGAAATAATTGGAAAATTGCCAACAAAGAACAATAAAAGAGTGTTTAAGCTGACAATAAAGAAAAATGTTTTGTGAGCTTGCAAATTCTATAAAAATTGTGAAACACTCCGACTGATATCGAAGAAGTTTTTCGCGACTGAAAAAGACGCCAACTTGTTCATTGAAATATGACCGAAAAACGATCAAAACGCCCGTAAAAATCCAATAGAAAAAATCATAAAACACACACTTAGAAAGATATAACGAGAATCGAACGAAACGAACTGTTTATTTATGTTCGCAAAAAATTCGTCCAAAATATGGTCGTTTGTGGTCAACAAATAATCGAAATTGAATAAAAATATGAAAATGCAAATTAATTTAATGTATTTTTAATCGAATCAAAATAACTTTTTTTTCAGGACAAAATCAAGAAAAATTTAATAAGAAGCGAAAGGAACAAACTGTTGATTTACGTTCGAGGAAAAATCTTTATTAAGAGCAAGGTAGAAATACGAATCTATCTATAACTGAAAAATTATTAATTCAAAGTATAAAATAGAAAAAACCCATTGACTTAAATGCAAATCTGTAGTGATTTTGAACAAGGAATGTCTTCTAAATGGGGAAAATACAGTTGAATATGAAAAAACGTACGTAATATGAAAATACGTAGATAAAAAATAAACGCTCCACTGCATTCAGTAGCTTAAAATCATGAAAAAATATATAATTTAAAACAAAACTGAATTACTATGGTCGTTACAAGCCAATTTATTGTCCCTTTTCACTTATTTTTCGAGTTTTCCGAGGAACTATTTTTTGACTTATGAGAAAAACTAATGCTACCATTCGATTTAGCAGCTCAAAATACGTAAGCAAAAATTGCTTCAAAATAATGAAAATCCGAAATTTGGACCGGTTTTTAGACGGATAAACAAATTAACACGTTTTTCCCATATAAATTCAATGGGAAACTTGAAGTGCTTTGAGGCACGAAAAAAATCGATTTTAAAAGTCCAATTCCTTTTTGCGCAGAATTTTCAGAGCCTATAGAAGAAATTTTCAACCGGGGAGAAAGTCCCCGAAGAAAAGGTCCGGTCGACTGATCACGTGCAGTCGCATTTTTCTTCTTCATTAACTTTGCCCACTTCAGCACTATTTTTAAGCGTATACTACAGCTCATTCAATGCATAATTCTTAATTTCCATACTCAAATAAGGTAATATGCTTAATAAACTAATTTGTTATTATTATTAGTTAGTTTTCCCGAACTTAGGTAGCTCCCTCGATTCAATTTTCTTCTTTCGCCTGTTTTTATTCTTTTTGTCGTAAAATCAGTGTCACAAATTTGGTACACAGTAAGAGGGTTTTTGAGGAAATCAAATAAAATAGCGACAGCAATAAAATGGTTCAGACTCTATCAATCTCAATAATAACAGAATAAATAAAAATAAGTAATCTCTAGTGACTACGAGATAAACGCATTCTTTCGTTAAGCTTTGTATTAAATGTTTTCCAAAAAACAAACTGGTGAAATCTACTACTCACCATAATTTATATGCTCAGTAAATATTAAAGGCAATTAAACTGATTACTCGAATAAAAATCAAAGTGTGTTCACACTCACATTTGATATTTTCTTTCGAGAAATGTTTCAGTATTAAATCACGTCTCGAAACTTTCTAATAATAGGAGAGAGGCTGGGTATTAGGGGTCCAGGTAGATTCCAGGCCCTTCCGGCAATATTATTATTTACGGTTTCCATATGTGGCGATTTTTTACCGTTAAAAAAGAAATTTGTCCCTTGGAAGCAACATAGAGGGTAGTAAAAAATTGACCCTAACGCCCTAAGCGGTGTTTCTTTCGTCCTAAATACATACTATTTGACTTGATAATGAAACAAAATTGTCGGAAATTGCTTTGCCTCTAGGGTTTATTGGTTTCAATTATGTATTACCGTGAGAAATTTTGCTAAATTCTTCATAGTTAAATAAATATCTATTGTTTACACCTATCCCGTCTAGTGGCTTAAGTAAAATTCTTTGTGGATCATCGATCAATCGCTTAATAGAAATATACTCCTTATCACTAACTTTATAGTAAATATGCTTGTAAATGCTCAGATGACACATCAGTTCACTTTTTCCTACAGTGTGGTTTTAAATAGGAAATATTTTACATTAATCACTGTAATTTCCTGATTTGTTTTATCGTGTTCATTCGGAAAGATGTTATAAACGAGTTTATTAAACGTGAATGAAACGAGGATTTCTTATTGTGCAAAGTGGTGATTTTATGACGATCAATGATGTGTTTTGTGTTAAATGTAAATTACTCTGTAAGTGTTCTTTAGTAGGTAAATTATTTGTATGATTGATTGATGCATTTCCAGCTATCCAAACTATTGTGGTTACATATTTGGTACAGACTGTGGTTTTTCGGAAATAAATTACATTTTTATAACAAAACACTTCCTCTGGGTCATAATACTGCTGTCTCCAGATCTTCTAAACATTTTTTCACAATTTTCTTGCTAATATTTTCAGTTCCAATTATTGTTTGTATCAATTCCCACGATATTAGCTTTAAAAATATTTCCAGTAGTAGTAAACATCTTTATTTCTAAAAAAGTTATTTGGTCTTTCTGCCCAAATATTTCCATTTAATGTCCATTGCCAATTAGTAATAATCTAGCAGACTGAAAAAATGCCTACATAACATTTCTGTCCTAAAATACAAGGCTGAAAAGCGCAATATAGCAGTTTGTGTTGAAATTTCGAAATATTCATTACATACTCTAATTAAAATCTTTTCCGGCACTTGCAGTGTTTTTTCAAAATACACTTTACCATTTTACCACCTATAATAAATCATTTTTATCTGACGACTTGCGTTCGCCACCGTATGTTAGAACACAAGATAAGAATAATGAATGAATTTTTATTTATAGTCTTGTGTTGTAAAACCGTCTTACGATCTACATCTGGCCGATGTTACACGTTTGTATAGTCAGATTAAGCAAGTAAATCTCACTAAGTGTTGATTAAATATTTAGAAAATTTACTCGTAATGAGAATTGTTTATTTACTGGATCGAGATTCTCTTAGTAAAGTAAAAAAACTCTGTTTGGAATTAATATCTATAAGCAAAAATGGCAAACTGAAAAAATGTTCTGGTAGTGGGTGTGTGACTAAAGTCGGATAATTAGTAGTTTTTTTCCATTTTCTTGTCTGCATCAGTCTAAGAACAGGCTAAAAGAAACATAAGTCAGACCGAAAGAGATTAAAACGCAAGGATGAAAGAAAGTAGGTACGGAATATTGCTTTCAATTCAGTTTATTTGCATTTATGGTTCTGTATTGTATTCTACCCTTAATAGTTTCTTCGAGTTTCTTCTAATTTTATTCATTTGTATTAATTTTGAATGTCATTTAATTGAACCTCGTGTAAGTAAACAGCAAATTGTCAGAAATTATTTATATTTGCGATCAAACCAGATACTTACAATCAAGGAACATTTTTAATTTAACTAAGTATTTAATTTAATTTTGAGTCACAACTGAAAATAGTTTAATCCCAAATCGTCTCGAGACTATACCTTAAAAGAAAAGAACCTTAGACTTGATAGTCCGTCTGCATAATTCATGTAAATTGATTCTACTTATTTACATAACATTCTACTGCCGAAAGAATCTCCTAATTGAACAGATAAAGTACGTGCGAGTGGTCACATTGACCTGTAAAATGGGCTTATCTACCTACTTCCATTCTATTTACCATCACATAATAGAAGTCAAACAGTTCGGCTTATCGTATAATCATCAATTTCCTGAATGGCATTTTGGAATATTGACACTCCCCTTCGTTATATTTATTTAGGAAGCAAAGAGAACTGTGATAAATCGGAGAAGTTAACGAAAAACTATCGGTTAGCCATTTCAGAAGCAAATTTAATATACATTTTGTTGAATTGAAAGATGCAAAAATGAACAAAATGTATCTAACGTATATGAAGAAGCTTCATACCACGAATGGAAACCATTTAGTAGAATAATAAATTGAAAACATCGCATGCGTGAAAAGATATTATTCAACACCCGGTTCAAAATGGTTACATTCTTTACAAATCTATGCTAATGTAATAATGATGGTTGCAAGTAAAGTTTCCTGTTATTAAGAATGATTATTGCATATTCAGATGATTTAAACGTTCTTGAACATAATTTCGCAATGTCTTTCCCGTTCAGTTATGACTATCTTTCTTTTATAACAGTGTTTAAACTTTCTAATTAATTATTTGTACAATTATATTACTATGTTGTTCAAGGATGAAGGTTTAATTCATAATCATTGCCCATATTTTATTATTTTATATAAATGAAAACCATTTATCTTATGCTTTGATTGTTCGTATTTCTTCGCAGGTAAACTGTATCATATAAAATGCAGCTCTTAATACATAATTAAAAAGAAAACAAAAACATTTCATTAAACCAACAAGGAAATTCTTGTTGTAATTTCTTAGGCGCCCATGCTAATCCCATTGCAATTATTCAGTTTAATTAGTTACACTTGAATGCATACACTATAATAAAGCAATTCCATTGAGAAAAGTATGATCTGTTCAGAACCGTTAATCTTCAAGGCCATTTAAAAGTTCAAAAGTCTGAAATAACATTAGCTTAATTATCTATTTGCTGCTTTATTGTTTATTTGGTCTGGATATTAATATACTCGTTATTTTCAATGTTTGAGTAAAACCATTCAACTATTCGTGTATTTTTTTAAGTATCAAAAACTGAGAGAAAACATGAAAAAAATCATAGCGGATTTGCAGTAATCGTCGTGTAGCACACTTTACCTGTAGTAGTAAATATTTCTTGGAAAGTTATTTGTCATATTCTGCAAGAACGAAAACAGGAAAATCCAGTAACAGAAACTTGTAATTATTTTCATTTATTATGAATGTTTCCCATTGCAAAACAGAACTTAATGCAGTTGTATGGTCAACCCCCAATATCTAACCCAATTAAAAGCATATAGTCGGAGTTTTTGCGACAATTTTTCCTAAAAAACCATCAATCTGTTTGAATTTAGTACCAATGTTTGCAACAAATTTACAGAAACACAAAACCAAAATACAAATTTAAAAAATATTTTGATCTTTTAAGTTATTCTGTAAGCTATTTGGAACCCAAAGGACAAATGTTTAGGGAAGTGTTTTAATAGAAAATGGTATCACTAATATACTGGGCAGTTCTATAGTTTTAAAAACACAGTTTATTCGTAATAATTGCGGAAGCAACCGTCAAAAATGAACGAAAAACCTACTTTTTATTCTAATTTATGTGTATACATCTAATCTAAACAGCGACTATCGAAAGGTGTAAAATTTACGATTGTTTTCAGTATTATTCAAAACACTACTCAAATTCTACAACCATTAATCTGGCTCAAACCTAATATATCATAATGGATGTGTAAACACGTGTGGGTTCTCTCAGTGCACAAAACCGTGCTTCCTGCTCATTAAGCTATATAACAATGAATGAGGATTAGTAGCAGAGCTTCGATTGTTATTACTGAAATGCACTTTCAAATTTCCATAAAAAATTACGTCTAGTTTCATTTGCGTATTAAAATAAACAAGTTTGATGCATTATACTGAATCAGTCATGGAGCTGCCGGATATGGGTCCAAAAATATCCGAAAACATTACGACCATTAAAGTTTATGTCGCAATAAAACTGATCGAACCTTGGAAACAGTTCCAAGCAGAAATATATCAAGTGAGGATTAACATGGATTAAATTGTATTTTTGGAACCAATTCATATAATTTTTCGGAATTAAAATGAATGTTTTATTTGGCATTTTCAGCGTCAGAAATAAAAATGTATATATATATACAGATTTACAATTTTCCGAAAAATTTTGGCATGTTTTGGGTCTTCTACGTATAAAACCCTCGATTTAGTAGTTTAAAAAGAGCGGTTTAATTTTGCTAAAGACAGGCCAACTTGAGCACATTAACGCTCAACTTTTTAACACGCTGTACGATAAAGACACAACAAAGCTATTTTTAGAAAGCTTGAAGATATAACTAAGAAAGATATTTTTGTCTGACATCCATTTCAACTCCCATCCATGAATCGTTTTCTGGAAAATATCCATTAATTAGAGCATTACTTAATTAAATTATACCTGACTGAAATCGAAATGAAGAATTGAAAATTTAACTCTTTAATTACCTAAAAACTTTATAGATGTTTACCACCCACCATTATTTCTTATTTGATCTAAATGAAATATAATTCTTTGCAACATTTCAATATCGTGGTTGGGAGCGTCTGTAGCAATTTTTTACGCGAACTTGTCATGTAATTTTGACACCCTGTATATGCTTCTGTAACTAAACCCACATTTTCCGGGACAGTCTTTGTATGTGGGTTAGAGTTACCTGCTTTCTTTGAGTCTGAACTAGATATTCAATAAGGCTGGTTGATCTTAAAATATAAACGAAACAAATTGTACACGCATATCTTTGTAGCAGAAATTGATCATTTTTTCTTTCGCCTTCAATAAATAATGATTGTCTTATTTTACCAGATATAATTGATATTCAACAGCATGTAATAAACATTATTAACATTCCGATTTTTCCAAGTTCACTTGTCCCAATCTTCATTTTCCTCGATGTTCTTCGATTCTCGTCTTAACCGATCTCTTGGTGGTTCTCATGTAGACGCTTCCACAGGAGCATGGGATTCGGTAGATACCTGCAGTGGCGAGGGAAGGTATTTTGTCCTTAACCGACGTTAGACATTCCTGGATCTTTGTCATGGGCTTTTAGATCGTTTTTATATTATGTTTCTCTAGGATCTTCCCAATTCTGTCCGTAACTCTGGGAATGAAAGGCAGAAAGGCCCTTTGAGTGGTTTCACTCCTTTCTGCACGGTCCACCCTTTCTGCTCTTTTAAGGTCAACCTGAGAGTATCCGTCTTGAAGGAAAGCCCTTTCTAAATGCTGTAGTTCCGCTGATAGGTGCTGTGGTCCACATCTTTTCCAGGCTCTATCCGTGAGAGTCTTGATGATTCCTTGTTGTTGACTCGGGTGTTGGTTGGATAGCTTGTGGAGATATCTGTCCGTGTGGGTGGCTTTTCTATATAACCCGATGGTCCAATTGGTTCCCGTTCCTAGATACCATGACATCCAGCAAAGTCAACTGTTGGTTTTGCTCGAAGCTCGAAAGCCTAACTCTACAGTAAATTGTTACTCCGTTGAAATAACTCGACAAATGAAACTTAAACAAAGATGAACATTTCTGTTTCATATACTTAATCAAATTTTTAATTAAATATTTATGCATTCTAAATATATATGGGACAAACGGTATTTTAAGACTTGCCTACAGAAAGCACATCTGTATTGTGCATAAAAATGTTTAATTACAAAGAAAACAGAATATATCAAGTGAGCAAATTAAAAAATCTTATAATAGGAAAGAAATATAAACAAAATACAAACAGAAGTTACTCAGTAACAACGTATTACAGTAAAAGCAAATGTGGCAAATACAAAAAAACATCTGCTAGAACAACCAATGTTTGCACTATTATCATTATCATATATCATTTTTTCAAATACAATTTTCCTTTAAATTCGTACTTAACTGTACCTGTTTTGATTTTTTGCTTTAGTTTCTTTTCTTTAAGCAGGATAAGGTCAATTTGGTTAAATGATACAAAGTTATAAAACTAAAAGTGTGATTAAAATAATGCATCACCTTTTTTGTAAGAATATTTATTTGGAATAGACTGTTTTCTTCTAGTACTTTATTTTTTTGCAACCCCGATTAGATTTTTTTTATCACACTTAAAAGATCGTTAAAATCGGAGTTTTAGAACTTCACTTAGATTTTTTGCTTTTGTAACTTTTCCAATTTCTTTTTGAAAACTGCGAGTGATTTAAAAAAGTCAGTTTTGTATGCATTAAATTACAAATCAGTAAAGCTGAATTCTGTTTCCAACTGTTCCTTAAATTCCAGAATTTTTCAACAGATAACCGTGTTTTGACAAATTAATTAAATTAATTTGATTAATTAATTAATTAATTAAAAATTAAATAAAAACTAACACGGGATTGATAAATCGGAACGTCGGAACCTAAAATTTCCTAATGCAGTTGTACACCCATTTCGTTTCAAGACCTCTTTGAAAACGAAGTCTAAATATCTACATCCTTTTTGTACATGGAAATTTAAGCCCTACCAGTTAATAATTGTTCTTGGGCCCCTTTTGTTTAACAGTTTTAATCATATCGCTCATACCAGTGACGGTGTGGTACATAGAAATTTATAAAAGTTGATTACAAGAAAAAGTCACATCAATATCAATTGATTACTAAAAGTGATAAGCTAATTATTGAGTAATTAAGTTTTAATTATATTGATAATCGTACCTCTATTCAATCGTAGACATGCGGCGTGGTCATTGTGTCGTTTAATTCGGTTTCGGAAATGCATACAGTTATTAAAACGGAAAACGATTATGTGGTAAGCACGTGTAAATAGTTTTTACTTTCTAGTTTGATAAACTTGGCTTGTGTAAATTAGTGCAAAACATTAATGATTACATCCAAAAAGGCCAATTTATTTGTATTAATGTGCCCATACATTTTTTCTAAATATTTATCTTCATTTTTTTACAAACCAATTGGATTTTAAATAGTTTTCACCCATTCATAAGCAAAAAGTGATTAGCAGAGGCTTGTTTTCAATTACTTTTGCGTTTTATCATGTGCCTTGAAATTATAAAAAATAATCTGGTGGTTACTTAACCGTCTAATTCCATATACATAGTTTCGAGTAGTGATTATTTTCAGTCCTTATCATTCCGGCCTTTGAAACTGTTTGAATGAATACATATTAATAAAAATTAAATTGTTTGCTTTCATAAACTACAGCGTATATTATTCGAAGTAAATCGAATTTGCATGTAAAATTATCCTAAAATTATATTAAATTTTAATTTTTGGCCCAGCTTTGTTGGATGAAAAGCGAGGTCAACATACCTATTGTAAAAGTCACCAGCAGAAAAATATAACACGTATTTGGGTTAAAGCTGTGTAAATTTTGTATGTACTTCTATATAATCTTTAGAAAGGTCAAAGTGGAAAAAACATGCAAATCAGCCATGGGAGGTTTTCAAAGGAAAATGGCCCAGAAGCTTACTTTTCAATAACACATCAGCTGAAAACAGTATTTATAAATATCCGTTCCACATTGTTAACTAAATCTATTTTTGACTTTAAACGATAAAATTTAAATACCAAATCGTATGTAGCTTTTATAAGAAACGATTTCTGATAAACTTCATATTAAAGGTTGGCATGGTTGAAACCGGCAAGAATACCACCTCAGGCCAACATTCAGATATGCAAAATTCTTGATCATCAATTATCGAATCCGGTTTTGGTAATCGCAAGGTATGCATAAATCCTTGATATTTTTCCCACCTTCAACCGTTACAATCATTAAAATTCTTCTGATTCTTTCAGATGGGTGATTCTGATTTTTCCGCGAATAGATTGCCCGGAAATATATCGTTAACTACTAAATTGTCGTTTTCAAACCACATTATGATGTCGAGATTGCTCATCTAATGTGTAGTTTTCATTGAGCAGCCGTTCAACATTTCAAGTTATATGTACATAATATTGTTTTATGCCTTTTCAATTCTTGTAAGCTTCCTGAATGCTTCAATAACATTTGTTTAAGACGCGTTTTGAAGACTCTTATCTTATCAAAAGTGCAGTTGCTAATAATTGACAAACTTTATAAGTACTGGTCTTGAATACCTCAAGTGAACAAAATACACTTCTCGTGAGGAGAAAAATCAGATTAATGAGGAAAACCGTTAGTATCAAATCAGGTTTCCTTTCAATTGGCTAAGAAAAAACTGTTGAAAGCGACCAAAAGGATAGATTTAATAAAATTTGCACTTTAAAGGAAATTTATATCGAATTAGACACACAATTATTTCAGATTAACAAATTGACCAGAATCGGAAAATTCAGGCCAGGAAAAATCAAGATTAAGCTGAATGTTACAGACGGTGCTTATTTTCAGTGTTGAAAAGACGTATTTGCTATTAAAAAAGTTGACTCTAAACCTGATGCCACTGAAAATGAGTTTTTTATGGAAAATATCCATCAAACTTAATCTTGATAAGCTCAATGTGTTGGCAGCGAAACCACTTTGTCCATAGTTATAGTATATTTAAAAATAAAGCGCTTAATTTGTGAAACAGCTTTTTAGAAGTCGGGATAATAGGGAATTGCAACATTTTGAAATTTTAATTAAAAAACATACACATGCTAAATACAAGCTAAATATAGCTACTTAAAGGTTGGTGCTGAGTGTGAAAAAATACTCGGCCTCCTTAAGACTTTTTCGACCAGGAAATAAGAAGAGCAAACACGGTCCCATTTTCAGATGGATTACTGGCTCGAGTGTACAAGTATTTATTACCTATTTGTATTGTTAAAAGGAGCTTAGGCTCTAGCGAGATGCATTTATTTGTTGATAAAGTGGCGAGGTGTTAAGAACATGCCAGTCTCGAGGAATAAAATCAGTTATGTTATCGTTCAGTTTGATCAGCAAGGAGTCGTTGACAATGTCCTATTGGTAAGTCTTAAAGAAACAACTAGTCAAATCGCGTTTAGTTGTCTTAGGAAGTTATTTTAGTTCCTAGAGTTAGTTATTTATTATTTTTAGTATAAAGATTTCTTTAAATAATAACCTCCGATCATTGTGTTGGTTTTAATAAGTATCGGATATAAGGAATGTACATATTGAACCAAGTGAATAAAAAAAGTACTATACACGCTCAGTATGCAGTATTCAGTAATGTATAGTCTGTAAATGCTGAAAAATTATATATATTTAATATATTCTCAAAAATAAAAAGTGGCTGCTTTACTTGGGTGCTTCAACGCAGTAACTGAATTTCACTTCTCTTTCTATGATTCTCGTCTTGATTGCTTCAAGGAAAATATAAATAACCATTTAGCTGCTTCGTAATAGTATATTACATGACGAGCATGGAAAGAAGCATGTAACATGCGAGCATGGAGTGAGTGACACGAGTATTTTAATGCTTGCGAATTGTGTAGAATATTTTTAACACAATTCCGGACAAAAAAACCATACTTATAACTATTACAACAATAATAAGCAATTATTATTATAACGCATCGACCACATGGGGAATTTTAAAAAGAACTTGCTATTTTGCATTTGCCTCATTCATTTCATTGGAGGTTGTTGGAAATCTAATCCACTGAATAATGAAGAAATATTTCCATTTCTTATTTCTTGGAGTTGATGCTTTTTGCCGTTTTGTTCTCGGTTTGTTGGTACAAATTTATTGACCAGAAAATTGATATCGTTAGGAATTTATAAACATTTTAATTTAATAGGGTCGTAATTTTAATAATGTTTTTCTCTTGAAAATTTTTCTCAGCCATCCCCTTATAAAATCTGTTATGTTTTGACTTTTAAAAAGAACTTCAACCTACTTGAAAATTCTTTATTACTTGCTATTCCTATGCTATTACTGGATTTTTAGTAAATACTTAAGAATTGTAAGTCTACTCCATCTGAAAGTATGGAGAAAAGTAAGTAGAAGTAAAGAGATATGGAGAAGTAACTGCTTTTTCATAAGATTTACATAATGCTTACAGTTTTATTCACACATTCTTAAGGATGTACTTATGAATGCCCTAGTAGAAGCAGTTTCTACTTTTTCTACCAATATTATTTTTACATTTGTATCAGATCACAAAGCAATGTCGTTTGTTTAAGTGGTTTTTCAGATGACGATATTTTAAGAATATATCAATTATTTCCTTTAAATATTTGCCGAATTAATTAATTAATCATCGATCGATCGTCAGCTCTATATACTTTTTCCGGGTTGTCGACTAGACTTTTGACTCGCTTTTTTGAATAAAGAGACTGGTTCATCTTAAGCAAAAACTGATTTTTAAATAGCTTTTTATAATGCTCTGATAAAACTTGAATTACACCATTTGAGGAAAGTGGATTATATTGAAATATTATCAGCAAGTGATCTTATTCTTTACATTTTGAAGCACTATAGCAAAACTTTTATCAAAAAAAGTTTTACGTTTAAATGTTTCTTTCTCAAGAATTGCTAGTGTTGCCCTAAATTAACTTCAATTTCAATCGAACTCACCTTTACTCAACTCTATTTTTAAAATATGTATTACATTATATATCCTTTATTTCTAATTTAAAAAAATTAAGGCAAACGTTTCGTTTGTCTAAATACACCACGCAATATTTGTATCTCCTCCTTTGTCTCTCTGTCTACCCTGACACAAGACCTCTGATTTACATTAATTAAACACATCATTAAACAGTTGTTTAGTGTACTCTTCCCAACGTCTTCTTGTTTGCTTAATTTCCGATTTCTTCACTATAACTCGGCCTTGGTTATCCTTTACATTAACTGTACTTCTTTTAACTGTTTGGCTTGGAATTTTTTAATTTCTACACATTTTTCCAGTTTCTCTTTTTCCTAAGCTGTTGTTATTTTCGCCCTTATTTCTTTCTGTATGTTCATGTATTCTCTCGTTTTATTTTTGAACAATCTCCTTTTTTCCATCAGTTCCAAGATCTCGTCTGTCATCCAGGATTTTTTCCACTGTTTGAGAGACTTGAAGTACTTGTCTTTGACTTTATGTATACTTCCATGAAGCATTTTAAAGTATCTTTCTACATCTCCTTGGTTTTCCTGCTCTTCAGTCTCTGTCAAAAGTTCATTCCTTACCAACTTGTTTGTGGCTGTGTCTTTTAGTCTTCTGAAATCATATCTCTCTAATTGTTTTTTCCGTACTCTCTTCAGCCTCGTTCCCATTCTTCCTATTATCGGGTTATGATCCGATTGAACATCTGCTCCTGGATATGTTTTTCGGTTTCTGATGCTAGTTTGCTGTTTCTAAATCTCTTATTAATGAGTACGAAGTTTATTTGATTCCTAGTTTCTCCATCATTCGATTTCCACGTGTACAATCTTCTAGGATGGTGTTGAAAGAATGTATTGGTTACATTTAGATCATGTCCCGCTGCGAATGTACTCAGAGTATCGCCACGCTCATTTCTCTCGCCCAGTCCAAAGGCTCCAATGTGTTCTCCAGTTCTTCCTTTTCCAAGCTTGGCGTTGAAATCATCCATAATAATATTTTTTCCAAATACAGTCAGGAAAATATACACAATGAATAATATTTATATCATGTTGTGGCAAGGCTTTGATGATATCTGATATTTGCTTATAGAACTGGCCTACGTCCTCGTTGCTGTAGTTTGTAGTAGGGGCGATAAATTTGGATAAGATTGACATTTTCGGGCCTTGCATTGATTTGTAGCAGAGCTTTCCTTTCCGATATCGGTACAAAGTTGGTAACACACGTTACAGTTTGTTTGTGCACTATAAAGCCAACACCATGCTGGAAAGTGTTGTTTAATGTCCCAGAGTAATATGCGGAATAGTCCTCCTCGTTGTTACTAGATCCTGTATCCGGCCATTTCATCTCGTTTCATCTATTGAATTGTGTTTTGCAGCTTTCCACGCTGTGCCATTGTTTGCACATTTCATGTACCAAATATCATGGTTTCCAACTTTGTACCATCCTTTCTTCAACTATCAATCAAAACATTCCCTCCCGGAGATCCGAATGAGGGACTATATCCGGACATTTGAAATTTTGTCTTGACCATAGCCATCATGATAATACTAGGGAGAACGCTAAAGGGAACTTTAAATGAGCACTTGGTGGCTGTTATTTTCAGAAAAATTGCTGCATAGCCTTTTGATTCTTAGTCCATTATCTTCTGGGTCGTAGCTGACGAGGTCTCGTAGCTCTTTGTCAAGATGTTTATTTGCTGTTACAAAAAAACTTTGGCTGCTTTTACTGCAAATCTTGGTAGATTTGCAAGATATTTCGAAGAAACAAACAAGTCCTGTCTTGTGGGTAGTGGAAGTGCAGTGTCTGCGAAGTACTTGTATGTAGAGATTTCTGCTGCGGTTATCTTCTAGATAAGTCCTCGTGCTACATTCGGTCGAAAGCCATCTCAATATCTAGCAAACAACATTCCTGTCCTGTCCTGAGTTTGTGTGTTACTGTCCCAGATTTTCGCAGTTTTTTCGGAGTTTTTTTTGCTGGCTTAGTTTCTAACAGCGACATTCAGTTATTCGCAGAATTAGCAACTGTGTAGAGTGGCCATTCCGGAATCCGAAGTGCTACATTGGAAGTATGTTCAGTTCTGTTGTGTCGTTTCTGAGTCTTCTCAGGATGATTGCTCTGTAGTTTTCCCGAATTTTTTTGTCGTTGTCGAAATATAATTGATATTGATGATTGATAATTATGACTAAATATATAAAAATACATTTGCATTATCAGTTGGTCGAGAGCTTTTTTAACACAAATTATGTGAATGTGGTTTTTCAATTTTAAGAATAACAATAACAATATCAAAGAAAAGAAAATCTAGAGCATGCCTTGACATTATCAGCTCCATCCAGAAAAATTAACTTTCTCTTCTTGTACCCAAATGGTTTGGCAACCTAGCTGTTGCTTCGGTAATGCTCCGGTTCTGGATAATACAAACACTATGTTTTCCACTTTTCCTGCTTCATAAATCACAGTAAAGGAAATACTATTCATAAAGCCAGAGGTAAATTTTTTATATATTCTGTGCGGGAACTGTTTCATTAATTGCATGAACTGCATTCTTTTAGCGAGAGCATATGATTAGTTATATGGAAATGTCAGAGAAAGATGGGTTTCCATACAAGTATACATCTCTTCCAGAGGTAAATACTATGCTTTAGTTATAAATTGTGCAGATATGAAGAAATAAGTTCTGCACATACAATGATTGTACCGTAGAGTATTCACTATGTATTTATGATTTGAACTGATGAGCATGACGAAGAATCAATTATTTCGTTGCTTAAATGGCATTGTTCTTTCTCGCTCTATGATTTTTTTCATTGTTTATATTTATTAAGCACATTTGCGTTCACGTTTATTTCAAAAGTCTTGATTATTTTCATTTTCATGAACTCATATTATCATTCTAACTATCCAATAGAGACTAAGTTAAAAATCTGGTGACATGACTGAACATGATTTCGCATATAAACACAAAATTCGAGCTACCAACTAAATGTATTTCATAGTCGAGTCAAAGATGGAATTGCAATATTAATAAAATGTCCACACAGAAAATGATAACTTTATCGAATCTGGAATAAGATAGAAAGTGTAAATGGAAAAAGACATTCCTGAATGAGATCCGAGTGTTCTAGATATGGAAAATACAAAACAGTGTTTTATTTTAATTCCTTGAGTTTATAAAATGTCTGCTATTGGAAGACAAATAGTGTCCAAGGATATGGTAGCAACATAAATATAGAAATGGTAAAACCTTTTAATTGTAGTACAAAAATTTTCTGATTATTTTTTTTATTCATTCCGATTTTCGATTTTACTCTATTAATATCTGACTTCTGTACAACATGAAAATCTCCGTCTTGTAACATGCTCATTTCTTCAGCTCTTTGAGTGTATTTAGGTTTCCTATTCTTTCTCTAACCGCTAAAGTTCTCGTTTTCAGTTCACTTAGACAATTTCCTTCCCCTGCATAATTTTTGGCCGAAAACTAGTAAAAATAAAATATTAATTGATCTCAACCTCATCTGAAATAAACAACGTAAGTTATATAAAAAATATCAAAGAATTTTTTCGATTTTTTCTTGAAAACCCTGTTTAATTCTCCGCCTCTGATTTTATGCGGGTTTCCTACCATTTAAGAAATATACGTTTCAATATGATAAACGGGCTGGTTTGGGGCTGAAAATATGGGATTAATATTATTCAATTCAATCAACAAAATTTTAGGGGCGAACTAAAGTGGCACTTAACACATGGGGTGAGTTTCAGGCGGTTATTTCTGATTGCGTTTCAGTGAAATGCAATTTTCACCCGTATTAAATTGCAATGGGTGATTCACCCTCCATTTCGCATGCAAGTGCCAGTGCCCGACCAGCAGTTACTCATCACTCTGCTTTAAAAGTATATCTAATCTGTTATTTGTAACTGAATTATCACTATTTCCCAATTTTTAAGTGTAAATACCTACCTTTAATTGGCAAAACTGTCAGTATTCGTAAAGTAAAATAGAGTGTCAGATGAAAGAATTCGTGTTTTCAAATGCATACAGAAATTTGCGACCGGGATTCTTCGATTGAGGTGATTTTTCATGGAGGCCAGGACGATTTTGAATCGAGTAAGGAAAGATTACTTGTAAGTTGTTCAATTAAGTAATAAATAAAAGTCTAATTTAATTTAAATTGGGAGTTTTTGAGTTTTATTCAAAACAACCGCTAATGTTCTTTGGAGGCAAGAAATTTATTAAATAAATAAACGTGCACCTAAATAATAATGGAATTAAGTTTTGCAAGTAAACCTTTTGGTGCAGGTTTCTGCAAATATTTTATAAATTTATGGCATAGAACTTTTCAGTAGTAGTAAACATCTTTATTTCTAAAAAAGGCTATCGACCTATCGGTCTTTCTGCCCTTGTTTAATACATGTAGTCTTAATCTAAACAAAAAACAAAGATGAAAATTCTCTTATTCTAGGTTAATAATCTTATTAAATAAACTTTCCAATTCTAATGACAAGAAAAAATTATTTTATTGTCCAGTAGTCAGTTGCGTTTGTAAGTGTTCGAGTAGCGTTGATGTAGGGAAACGGAAGCGGGATTGTCTGGTTGGTCTTGTAAGACAAAGGGGATTCAGTATGGTACAGTTGTAGGGGTTGTTTGTCCATTTTGTCTGTAGATGTATGAGTCTTTCCGAAATCTTTGTCATGTTTGTGCGTTCGTATAGTAGTTGGGTGGAGGGGTTGTGTAGTGGGTTTTGGGGGTGTCTTATTCGTGTTATTAGTCTTAGTGCAATTTGTTCTGTTGTTTGTATATAACGTTTGTCCTTTCATGTTCCGTTGGTCATGAGTATATGTCCGTAGTATAGCAAGGGTCTACAAATAGCTTTATATATTTTGGTGGCGGTGTTTGTGCTAATTCCTCTGTCTTTGTACGTTAGTGATCGGAAGTGTTTTGTTCTCTTTATTGTTTCTGCCCTGATGTTTCGTATGTGTTTAGTGAATTTAAGTTTGTGGTCAATTGTGATTCCAAGGTATTTTACGTCGTTTTTTGGTTGTGTCGTTTGGCCGTCTGCAGTTATTATAGGGGAGTCAGCGTTGAGTCTGTGGTTTGTGAGCAGAAGTTGGTTTTTTGACGCGTTTGGTGTTAGTCTCCATTTATAAAACCATGTCATTGTGTTGTTTGTTAGTGTTTGAAGTCTTTGAGCTGCTCTCTTAGTAGTTTTGTCATGTACAATAAGTGCCGTGTCGTCTGCGTATTGTAATATGTATGCCGATCTGTCGATTTGATTTTTGTCTGGTAAGTTGTAATTGTATATGTCATGGCAGTATATATTGTAGAGAAACGGTGAGAGCGGGGATCCTTGAGGGAGCCCTTGTTCAGGGGAAAAAGAAAATGACAGTGTTTTGTCAATTCGTACTTGTAGTTGTCTGTTTTCTAGAAAGTTCTTTATGGTGTGTGTAGTTTGTAATAGTTTGTATAGTAAGCCTCTATGCCAGACACTATCAAAAGCTTTGTTAATGTCCATAAACAGGCAAGCTGTCTTTCTGTCAGTTAGGTGGGTTGTTTGTATATTGTTAGTCAGAGTGAAGAGTGGGTGGAATAGTCGAGTGCTGATGTTTGAATCCGAACTGATACGATGGTATGTACTTTCCGACCAGTTTTACCCAGTCGCTGCCTTATTATGTACTCAAAAACCCTGCTAAGTACTGGTAGCAATGTAATTGGTCTGTAATTGCTCGGTTGTGTCTTGTCCAGTCCATTTTTGGGTATAGGGATTATTAAGCCGTTTTTCTATGTTTTTGGAATTTTGTTATTTCTGATGCAGTTGTTCAATTCAGTTAGGATCAGTTTGTGTGTTTCTTGAGTTAGGCTTTTCAGGAGTTTTGCCTTTATTTTATCTTTTCCCGGTGCTGTGTTTTTGATATGCGCTAGGGCGAGTACGATGAAGTACTCTGCGTCTATGATCAGTTTGTATGTATAGTTTGGTGAGCTGTTGAAATAGTTCAAGTACCAGTCGTTGATCAAGTTCCAGTTGTCATTGTCGAAGTTAGGGTTTGTCGATATGCTGAAGGCCCTTTGATAGTGTCTGGCGAACGCGTCAGCTTTCTCTTTGTCTGTGTACCGTTCTATTCCGTTTTCGTCAATTGTGTCAGTAGTGCTAGTTTTTTTGTATTGCGCTAGTTTCTTAATTTTTCGCCAGTATGTTTTGTCCTTTGTCCTTCTTGTATTTCTTTACATGTTTGTAGCCATTTGTCTTGTCGGTATTGTCCAATCAAAGTTTTAATGTTTCTGTTAAGTTGGTTCAGTGTCTTTTTTAGGTCGTTATTTTGAGTGTATGTATATAGTCTGTACAGTTCTCTCTTATGTTTTATGAGTCTCAGTATGAATTTGGGCAGTGTATGTCGGACGAAAGCATTTTTTATTTCCGGGCTAAATTTTCCTATGGCTAGTGAAAGTAGTTGTTGTATGGTTTCTATTGAAATGGGTTGTGCTTGCGATTGAATGTAGTCATGTATATGTTGTTTCACTTTGTCTATGTCAGTCTTTGTTAGGTTTAACTTTTTCTATATAGGAGGTGTACTGGAGGTAGGTTGCGTATGTTGTAAGTCTATGTTAAACGTAATAGCCAGGTGGTCGGATCCAAGTTCGTTGGTTAACTTTATGTTGTTGATGGTGTTTGTTAAGTTTCTTGTGTGCAGTAGAACGTCTGGTGTTGAAGAACTTTTCATTTAGAGCCAAATTTAATAATTAGCGGACAACTTACTTTTTGTCTTTTGTAGTAATTATTTTTAATATTGATTTTTTTCATAGAAAGGCGTAATTTCAAACCAACAAAAAACGTAGGTAATGATAAAATTCAACGGTAAAATTATTAATAAGTAAAATATTCGCGGATATTTCACTGACTACATATTCGGTTTATTTCACAATTTGCATGAACACAAGAGTTTGTCCGTGACATGGAAAAAATGGGAAATGTTTTCCACTTGTTTCTTGAAGTGGAACGATGCCGTTTCGTCGAGAGATATCAACTTTATGAAAGTTTTCACAACCAAAATGTACTTAAAAATCACCCTAAAAATGTTCGTCATTTTCATTGTGATAAAACATATGAAAAATATTTGAGAGTATTGGATTAGATGTAAAATACATAGGTGAAATAAAGTACAAGTTTTGGAACTATTATTTTCAAGCTAAAAAAGGCGGTGAGAGTTAATATGCTCCAAACCGGTCCTATGGCTGCCTGAGATTAATACATCTCGAAATATGTACTTATATTAATTCTGAGCAAGATCAAAATCTATTTTCTCAAAAAACATTTAAAAAAATGTTATTCTTCAACTGATTTCTAATGTAATTTTGAACATATTTCTTAACCCAGACGAAACTGTGCAAACGAGTTGAACATTTTCAGTTTGCAATTTTTTTTAGGTGTAATTCTATTAGCCCGTCGTCCAACCATAGATGAAAGTTTGCCATTTATTCACGGAAATAATGACAACATAATGTATAAATAAAAATTGCTTAATTGCTCAAATTTATTGAGTCACTACTTTTGTTAAATTTATTTCCTCAAATTTTCACCTAATCTCCGGTTGTTTAAGTTTAGAGGAAAAGATTTTCGGAATTCACGTGTGATGTTAGTTAATTCCAAACACGTTTTTAAGATTATGAATTGCAATTTTGGCTAGATAAACCGGAAAGCTTAAGCTTAATTAACTTAGTTAATATTAAATTTATATTCGTTAATATAGACTAGTTTTTCTCGCTTTGTTCACGTTTAGCAATTTTTTCTTTTGGTAAGTTTACTTTGTTCTTTTATTTATACTAAATTAGTTATTTTGAGAATTCACATTTACGCGTTTAAAGCAATAAATGTATGTGTTATACTTTAGTAATGAAAATTTTATCCTTGAGTTTTCAAGCCCAGTACTTTTCGAGATATGACCGGTAGCCACCGTTAGTGAAACACCCGCTATATATAAAAATATATTTCTACCCTATATTTCGTTCATGCGTTCGCTGTTTTTCGTCATTCTTTTTAAGTATTTTTTTATTCAGAAGCTTATCTCTTTATATAATTGCCTTTATATGGCACTCTATAATCTACTGTTGGTACTGTCCCATGGTTTTTCCACTTGGAATCGTTAACTCTCATTAATACATTTTTTAAAAGGTTTAAAGTTTTTCCTGAATATTTTAAGAGTACTCAAATTTTAATTTGCGTTTTTTTTTTAATTTACACCACACTGTATTGAACTGAATTGAATTGTAAAATTATTTCTTTTAAATAATTTTAAAATAATTTCCTTCGAACTAACTTAAATTTATCATCTACCACTATAGAATAAATCATTTTATCCAGGTTTTTAACGTGTAATTTTTTCTGACTCTAGTTTTTTCTTTCAGGACAACAAGGCTATGGTTGCACCGATGCCCTCTGTGGGCACAGCACCGCAACCAGGCGTGCGCATTAACATCCCCGATCTCGAAAAGAACAATCCGTCGTTGCCGGCGCCATCTCGAATAAAGTTTCGAAAACGCATACGCTTACCACACGCTCTCAATGTTTTATTGAGCATTCTAGGTAAGCAGATAAACGAAATCAATAGTAAAATGTGATTAGAACACAGCTTTACGCTGTTGTCAATATCGAAGATTAATATGGCTAAACGAAGAGTTTCAAATTATCTTCACGTATATACAGGGTGTCTCAACTATTTGAAGCATGTTCCTCATTGTACAGTAGTTTGTATTCCAGATCGACATTGTCCGAAGTTTATAGTTTTAATTAATGATTACCAAGAAATAATTATAAATAATTTTTCGGGCAATATTATCACAAAAGTATCAATTTTGCATATCCATAAGAAAATCTTACCCTTTTAAATATATAGGGTGTCTCATTTATTTCTTCGCGTGCTTGATTGTACAGGAACGCATCTGCAAATCAAGCACTGTTGAAGACTTTTTTACTACGGGAAAACGTGACTGCTATCGTTTTACGTAACATTGTATGATGCGCCATAATTATCGTTGATAAGAAAGTCAATAACTGATTAAGTTGACTTTTTGAGATTAGACTGGGTACCAGTTGAAACACCAGTAGAAATGTATAAATCACTAGTAATCGAATGAAACTTTTTACCAGCTGTTTTTGCAATAACATAGAGGTTACTCGTTATTAGATGAATTTTCTCCAAGGCCGATTGACTCACTATATTAGTGGGAATCTAAGGAAATTCACACAGTAAAGTCGGCAACGTATAGGTGGAATATTCAGTATGATTCCGGTTTCTTGGTCGACTAGCCGGGTCGTCCTCATTTCGTATCGGACAGTGTTAGTTGGTTTTTCTGCTTCATCATTCCATTTACAGTAACTCTCATAATGTAATTTGCCCGTTATTAACATCATGATACTGATTTTGTAGCGTAATTGTGACGATTAAACCAAACACTCCAAGTAACACGTGATGCAATTCGTGCCTCCGTAATTTTATAGTGTTTGCACTTCGAAATGGATTACTTTTGCGCAGCATTATTTAGCGCTTTCTATGAGAAACCATTTTTAGACAGACAGACACAAATTTATCTTCTGCTAAATTTTCCAGTAGATAAATAAGTACAATGACTTCAAGTTTGAGATATAGAGGATTTCAAAGATAGGAAATTTTGAATTAGTCATTACTTTTACAGTGCGTTTAGAGGGCACTGCCCGTCAGAGTATGTGTGTTTCAATTGGCTCTTACTTTTTTACATGTTGATATGGAAAAACACATGAAAGGCACAATCAAGCATATAATAAAAGAAACTTCATTTGAAAATGCATATTTTGACAAAAAAGTATTTTGTTGTAGGAGTCATTCTTTAATGTTTTTATGATAAACTCGGTTTTTAATACCGCCATTAGAAAGATCGAGTAATTCTACAGACAGGGTAATGAATTTTCCAATAGGTCACATAAAAAATTTTTGTAGAAAAAAATGTGTTTAAAATTTTAAATATTTTATTTAAAAAACGCCATTTTGCTTGTTCCTATTTCGAGTATTTTTTTCGAACAAAGACGTTGTGTTACTCTCGTGATAAAAACGTACATATACAGTATGATAGTATTATTCGAAAAGTTTTCCGGGAACTTCTTCCCAATGTTTTACTCACAGTCTCAAAGTTGTCCTACGCGTCTTTCTTCAATGACTGATTCTTCAGCTGGTGCTGCTGCTGTATTTACACTATTCTGCGCCCGTGAAACGTTGGTGGGGGAAGAGTAGGGCAAAAGAAGCGCGCGGCGTCACTTTGCCACCCCATTTTCAAATGGCAGTATTAAGAACTAAGATCGCCATTAAAAAAATCAAAGTGTGACAAAAAATATTCATGACGCTCCAGATATCCTTTTATTTGTATTACCTAAATATAAAAATTTGAGTTTGACGTGTACGAAATGATTTTAAAATTTTCATCGGCACAGACTTTATTTATTATTATTATTATTATTATTATTATTATTATTATTCTCACTCTACATTAATAAGGTTGCAGAATGTGCAGTTAAATAGTTGCCCATTGATTCCGGGACGGCGTGTACATTTGCCACAAATTTCGTATTAGGACAGCATACATTTCTAGTTGCCATTTTCAAATAATGTTATTTAAAAATAATTAAAATGTATGAAGCCTAAATTAATTTGCAATTTGATTATGAATGGGGTTGCATTTAAAATGCATTTAAAAGTGCAATAAACATGATATTAAACACATAACATGAAAGTCAGTGATCAAACAAATTTGTTGATGGTTGGTTCAAGCCAAAAAAACACACCGAATTAATTTAGTTCTTAAAACTAAAAACTCAGCTTCAACAAATTTCTTCAAATATGGTCACTAAATTATTGAAAAGGAATAATTGCAAATGAAAAATGAAGCTTAAAAATATGAATTAAAGCTTAAAAATATTTTGTTGATTTCGAGATCTCAAGAATGAAAGTTGACATTAATCCCTTCCGTGTACAGGGTGACTTTTTAATAAAAAAATTAAAAACTCCTTGTCTTGGTGTCTAGCATGTAAAAATCCTGATGAAATGAACGCCTAATAAATAAAACAAAGTCTATGTGATACAAAATATATTTTAAAAAAGTTAGACAGATAATATACTTGGGGTATTCATATATGGTTGCAATAAAAATGTTTCAAAAAGGTAATAAATTCCAAGAAAATTAAATTCTAAAATTACATCCGTTGAAGCTTCGTTCTGCAGTTTAATTTGGCAAATAGACTGCCCTTGTATTCCTACAAATCGCTTGGGTTTGAAAAGTTTTGCCCTTTTTGACAATTTTTATATTCCAATAATAATCCTGAATCTGGCCACAAACTCCTCTTAATTTAGTATCAAGTTTGGAATGTGTCTGGAATTATTAGTCCTTTAAACGTGGATTTAAATTCTGATGGAATGTGGCTTATCTTTGAAAATACTTAACGTATTTGCATAGCTTTCATGTTTTATTACAGTAAATAAACCTCTATAAAATAAACCGAAAAATAATTGTGGAAGTAATTGACTAATTCAAATCAAATAAGATTTCAAATAATTCATAACCTGATTAAAAAAAGTGTCGATATGTACTTAAAACAGCTAATCAGGTCCTCTTTGATTAGATAAATGACAAAGTTCCCACATGTTAACGTGTCTTAACAAACTGACTAGACAATAAGAAAATAATTGTGTTTATTCAATTAGACTGATCAGTTCCAAAAATGTTTTTTGCAGGGTGTTAACTCGGAAAAGTGAAGTTTAGTATGAAACTCTACAGATTTCCCAGTTGTAAGTTTTATGGGATGTAATTTTGTTTTGTTGAATTATTTTTGGAAATTGGAATAGAAGTGTGATGTTTTTCTGCCGTCCTGAGTCAAAATGAGATCAATGACATACATTTTCTTTAAAAAAAACTAGAAAGTAATAGGGAAACTAACTTTAACTGAATTGAAATATTGCCTAAAGAAGTCCTTCATATGTATAATTCTGAAGTATAAAATAAAAATATTCTTTTCAGTTTTATCCATAATAATCCTTTTGGAACTCGGATACATTCCGGCAACAAATACTGGCTTTTACTGCAAAGACCCTTTGTTATCCTTCAAATTTACCGGAGACACCATCGGTGCAACCACTTTGCTTGTCAGCAACCTCTTGGTAGTTCCATTGCTGGTATTGTTCCTCAGCTGAATATTTAAGGAACAGATCAGCGTCTAGTATATGTTTAAGGGAAGTTTGGTATTATTACAAGGAATTTCTCATAGGGTAAGTAATTGGTTATAATTTCATATATTTAAAATCACAATATAAAAGTTGCATAACATGAAGAAGGCATATATTTAGTTAGGACAAGTTCTTAAGGGTGCTTTATGAGTATATTTGTCGAAATCGATTAGAGTTTTGGCGCAGTTTCAAGCATCTTCAATTGAAAGCAAATTCAAAATAGTAAAAACAATTATCTTAATAACAATCAATTGTGTTAGAATTGATTAAAAAATGAGAAATATTTTTATTATCTCGAACTAGAATGCCTTAATAAAAATATTGTCGTACCACTGTTTTTTTTTTGTATAAAAGCTGAACATGAGATTCTTAGTTATTTAAAATAAATGGCAACTTCAAGCTTCAAGCGAGGGATCTCCTTTGTTTCCAATAAAAAATATTCCATTATCTGGAATTTCCATACATTTTTCATTAATTTGGACTTTTCCAATTTGGAAATTTTTGGAATTTTTCATTAATCATGGTTACAAAGACACATAATTGAAACTTATTCTCATTGTTTACAAATAACCAATTGAAAATAACTGATAAAACCTAAGATTACATTTTGACTACATTTGGTGGGGGAGCAGAAAATATTTTGATTTTAGTCATAACCACCCGTTTAAAAATTGATTAGGCTTTTTGAATTTTCTTCCAAAATATTCTATTAGTAGTTGTAAAGATCTTTATTTCTTATCAGAATAGGCTATCGATCTATATCGTCTTTCTGCCCCGAATTCTTTTAATTGCATAATGAATTTTAAAATATAGAAAACGTAGCCTAGATCTATGGAGTTGTCCTAAAATGCTCGAAAAATGCAGTATCAAAGTTGCACAAAATGTATTTTTAGTATATTTAGCAATTCCAGTTAAACAACATACATTAAAATTTTTGTTTTATTTAAATTTTATTACAATTATCATTTCTTTAATTTCTTGTTTCTTTTGATTTTTGGGAAATGTGTGATAATTAATTTGGTTTTTTGCTTGTTTTTAGATGTGGTTTAGTGTTGGTGCTCACTGAAGTAGGAAAGGCCATAGTGGGTGAGCACAGGCCACACTTTTTTGATGTTTGCCGACCGAATTCTGGTGAAAATTGCACTGAAGGCCAATATATTAGCACATTTCAGTGCACCTGTGACCAACTATAGTCACTATTTCATGTCAGATACATCCAGAAGTTTCCCGAGTGGTCATTCATCGTTGAGTGTTTTTGTTGCAGTATTTTGTTCCGTAAGTAAAAATTTGCTGTATTTCTTTATAATTGTCATTTAAGTCTTTATATTTCTCGCTTTTGAAGGCAAAAAATATATTTATTTCAGAGGATTTATTCATTGTTTCGACAGTAAATTATCATTTAGAAAAAGCAAAACCCGTTAAGTTAATCATTGACTCTGGATATATTTGTAGCGATTCCAAAATGTTTGCTACGAAAACTGAAAGAAGAATATCACTCTCTTTATGAAATTGTATATTTCGAATATTGGTTTTCCTATTTTGGTACGTAAGAAAAATTTACTAGAAAACATTTTTTTAAATCTTTTGGATTGTACTTGAAGCAAAGTGGCGCAATCAAAGGATTTCGGCTTCAACAAGCCATCTTCATGGTTTTCACAGAAAAAAAATATAAATGACATAACTAATAAGTACAAATTTACCTATCGACCAGACTCAAAAGGCGCAAGATTATTTGGAGTACTGAGCTCTAGGCAAAAATGATATTTAATTATTTTCTATCTTATTTTTTTTACAAACTGCTGAATCCGTTGCAAGTGTTTGTTCTTTTAATTTTGTCTTCATTTATTCTCCTCATTCCCTTGCATTGCCTGTCACTTAATTCAATTTCAATTTTTCTGTTTTTTCATTTTGGCGTTAAAAGCAGATTCTTTTTAAATACGAATCAGAATATATCAACCATTTGAATTCAGAGGTTTAAATAGATTTGTTTTAATATGTATTTTTTGAATAGCCGTAAATTTCTGGACACATTTGAATTTCAAAATTTATTGTTCATTTTCCTTTCAAAGGTTAAGAATCAAAAAATTATAAAAAATTAGTTATTGTTTAAAAATTCTGGAATTGAAAACGAATGTTATTCAGTTGCGATATAAGGAAAGGGGCAATAATCATTTTTGTTGGATTAAAATTTCAGCTATTTATCGGTCGGTTATTCAAAAATCTGTAACTGAAACCTCTAATTCATGTAGTTTCCACGTTTGTAGCGAAATGTGGGAATAACTATGGCTTAGGGAAATAATTTTCCAAGCTTGCAGTTGAAGGCCGAAATTAATCATTTTTTTTAATTAATCAGTTATCATTATAACTGCAAAGTGGGCAACTCTGCACGAACTTGGTTGATTATTGTTCAAATTGTACTACCAAAAGTGAAGGAGTGAAGAAAAAACGACAATTAACGCTTTAGAACAAAAACTAATAAAAATATTGTGAATAATAAGTCTATGTAATAATGTTGGTGAAATACAACTTGTATGTTTCCTTGCAGTATTTGATTCAAGTGCGACTCATCACTGTCCTAACTGGAGTAATTTTCAAGTACTTTTTTATCTCATGCCTGATGACATGGTCCCTGGTATGCTCCCTTACCCGAATCACCGATAAAAGACACCATTGGTGGGACGTGGCAGTGGGGATGTTGCTTGGAGCTTTAGTCGCCTTCTATTCGATCAGTATTATTCGCAAGCAACTTCATCGAAACAGTATTCCAAGAGTGGCAACATCCACGACAACGCTTATTGATATTAAAAATAAAGACGCTAAAAGCGAAATTATTTAATTCCGGTTAATAACACGAGGTATTTAACGCATGCACCTAAGTTTAAGTGCTTAAGAAGCTGATTGCAAGAAAAGCACATTGCCATTGTAAAACATACGTACTGACGCCTCACGGCTTGACTCACTAAAGTGCATCTGAATGCCGAAGAATTAGAGTGGCCTTAAGTAATTTTCATGAATATTCTATTTTGTACATATTCTTAACTGATAACGAATGTGAACGATTGTTTTGACGAAAATAACACATTTTGGCCCAAAATATTTTTTGTGCTTAAATGTATTATTTATTTATTGCATTTCCTTTGTACATAGTATTATTGTTGTGATCTGAATAAAGAATACTTTTATATTTTGTTTGAATATTTTCCTTATAACGTCCTCATAAACTCATAAAGGTCATGTGTATCCAAGTGTTGCGAATACCTAATTCGATTGTTGAGAATCGTCGAGGTAAAGTGCCAAAATTCTGGCCAGTAAGTCTATTTATTTTTTACCTGTTTTTCAATTTTTTAACTAATCTCGGAAATCGACGTGGGATCAAATTATTTCTTCTGCTCTGAAGTCAAGGAATCGAAAAACTAAAAATTCTTAATAAAAATTGTGTTATATTAAATAATCTCCATTTACGAGCGAAAATTTAATACAAAGTCTTGCAGAAACCGGAACCATATCAAATTTAAAGTTGTTTTAATGGAACATTCTATATTCTTTACAGATTCCATAAATAAGCCCTTTACCTACTTTCAACTAGAAACTGTATTCAATCTAGAAACATTTAAAAACCGACTTTTCACTGAAACTCAGTATATTGATTACAACAGTAATGGAAAATAAAATAATTAAAAACTGAACTAATATTTACTGGTATTTCATGAAGTAGACTTCTTCTTAAAATCTAATTAAGAACAAATTTAATTTCTAGAAATTATTCAAGTAGATGTTCCACCATTTTCTTGAATATTCCATAGATTCGTTCTTGTTTCTCTATTTCAACTAAAATGATTCATTAATATTCCCTAACTCTGTGTTTGATATTTCCATAATCCTGATCATCATCGGTGACTTTTCATCATTAAATTGATATTTTAAAGCCATAGTGAGAAATAAAATTATTTAAAAACGTTTGAGCTGTTCGCTGGCCATCTACAGGGCTCAAAATGGGTGAATAGGATTAGGAAAATACTAGTCACATAAATAGAAGTTTTAAATGAAGGAAAGCAAGATATTATTTTAGCTTTAATAGAGAAAGCTAAACGAATCTATAAAATATGTATTCAAGAAAATGGCACCAATGGGACAATTGCATGAATTATTATTGTGGATAATTTTTTTATTATCGACTACCAATGTATTCCTGGGTTTTCAGTCAATTTTATTGTCACTAATTATGGTGTTATGTGATCCCCCACCCAACTACTATACGAACGCACAAACATGACAAAGATCTCGGAAAGACTCATACAGCTAACGACAAAATGGACAACACCCCTACAACTGGACCATACTGAATCCCTTTGTCTTACAAGACCACCAGACAATCCCGCTTCCGTTCCCTACATTAACGCTACTCGAACACTTACAAACGCTACGGACTAGTGGACAATAAAATAATTTCTTCTTGCCACTGAAATTTTATTTATTTAATAGTATTGTTAACCTAGAATAAGAGAATTTTCATATTGTTTTTCATTTGAGATTAAGACTGCATGTATTAAACAGGGCAGAAAGACCGATAGGTCGATAGCCTTTTTTAGAAATAAAGATGTTTACTACTACTACTAATGTGATGAGCCCTGCGTTTCGTCCCGGTCTACCTATTGGACTCGTCAGTAAGGCTTAGGTAGACCCTGCCTTATACGCCGGACATCGGTTTATACGCGTTCGGACGGTTCATTTACGTCCGAACGCGTATAACCGATTGTCCGGCGTATAAGGCAGGGTCTACCTAAGCCTTACTGACGAGTCCAATAGGTAGACCCGGACAAACGCAGGGCTCATCAAATAACACCATAATTAGTGACAATAAAATTGACTGAGAACTTCTCCACCATCATCAGTTTGTCTAAAATATACATTTTACATTTATTATCAATTTAAATAAAAAAAACTTTCACAAAATTCACATATTAAAATACAAATCACACACATATTAAAAAGTACAATTAGGGACATTGGTTTTCAGGTGATGAGTCGGGATAAACATGTTCGGGAAAAGACTAGAATCTAGTGTTTAGAGATCTAAATTTAACTTACATGTTTAGATGTTTCTACATTCACATTTGATTGGACATTGAAATCCCTATTTTATTCGATATCGAGCGAGGGAACGAAAAAAACATGTTTATACTTCGCCTTTTCTTTGCATTCTTGGAATTGCTCTGCAATCCCTCAATATCTGCTGTTTACTTTTCACTTACCTGGTCCATTCAGTTCATGCATGCGATCATCTAATTAATGTGTGATACACTGAGCTAAGATTGTCTGTGTCTGATCTAAAATTCTTTGCATTCTGGTGTTTTCTGATCTGTATCATTTCATGGATTCTTCTCTTATTATAGTTGTTTTCATTGATTAGTATTTTTGTGTTATCGAAATCAAAACTATGTAATTTTTGTTGTGCATGTTGTGCTAATGCTGTTGCATTTTGGTTAACCTTTCTTAAGCTATATTTATGCTCGTATATTCTTTTTTTCAAATATTGTCCTGTTTGGCCTATGTATGTTTTGTCACAGTCCAAACAGTCAATCCTGTATATTACGTTAGGTGTGTCCAACTTATCGCTTTTAGGTTTAAACTTTGTGAAACATTCCCTTACCAAGTTGTTTTTAGTTCTTTCCGCCACAGTAATATTATGTGACTTCAGAACACCCTTTATTTTTGTGTTTATCTCCGGCATGTACGGTAATGATACATACCTGACTTCACCTTCCTTTATCTTACCTACACCATTTATGCTGTTCCAATTATTTGAATTGTAGATTTTATTAATTCTTTTTTTTTATTATTACAGGTATGTATTTATATGTGTATTTATTTAATCGGTATTTGGAAGCAACTTTGCAAATAACAATCAATTAGTCAGTGAAATTAGAAAATTATGTTGCACATTATCGGACCTTAACTCGGCGATATTTGTATTTTCCGAAATTTGAGGAAACGTCAGCAATATTTTGTAATATAATAATTTGTGATACACTATTGTATATTTATATCAAAAGAGACAAATAAAAAAAAGTTTTTTTCTACCGTTTTGCAAACGCGAGTATCTTGCATATTCAGAGGTGATTTGCTCATAAACGTAACAACGACTCAGTTCAGTGTAAGTTTTCGTACAAACTACCTCTGAAGATGAAAGCCACTAGTGCTTGCAAAACGCCAGGTAAAAAATCAATTTCGCCGCAACCTAGAAACTGGAAAAAGTTACCAGTTTATTATTCGTTTATTTCTATTCTAGTTTCAAATCAGCCGTCAAAATGTATGTTATTCGGGCTCACTTTTCCTTGCAGAACTAAAGCAAATGAAACGAAGACACATGCATTTTCTGATTAACTCACTAATTATCTTTCCAACAGTTGCTTAATAACGTAATTAATATATAATATACTATGCTTGTTTAGCTTTTAATTACAAGCAAATGAAAATAGTACAGTTTTACTAGCTGAAACACAAGGTAGTTTGTAATTCTATTTAAGGCTGCTTTTGTTTAATATTGATTTGTAAAAGTAAAAAAAATATAGATCAAAAACTAATTTGCTTAATTCTTAATTTTTATTTCAATTTTTGACTTAATTTCAATTTTTGACCAGAGCTGGTTGAAAAAATTAAGCTTTCACATTTACCTCATTTATTTTATGCTTTTTAACTTTAGAATTCATTGCATACATTATGGGGTAGTTCTGCAAATGCGCCCATTAATAGTACTTAACCATCCCCAAGAAACCTACTTAAATTACATTATAATTCAACAACAATTATTCAAGGTAAAAATGTGCTAGCATGTAGACAAATTTCAACACATTCTTAACAGTAACTTGAATAACATTAAATATGAATATATTTGAAAACACCGATCTGTATGAATCAGCACTAAAACTATGTAATTATCGCTTTAAATATATTTACTCAACATTAAAGATTGTGTATAATCACTTAAATCTTATCATCCAATTATTATCTTGTTTAGATACCAATTATGAGTAAGGAAATGTGGTGGAAATCTACGATATGTTAGTTAAAATCGGGTGAATGAATGAGAAGTAATAATCATATAAATGGGGTACGGTTGCATGTAAATATAACATAATTTAGGTCGAACAATTATATAAATTAATATCAGCTGTGAAGTGGTTGGAGATCTGTATTTGAAACGTTGAAGGTAAGTGCGATAGATGTACTAGACAAAGCTTGTTTCAAAATAAATAAATTTAAAAAGTAGTACATATGTGAAAATTATTAATAACCTCTCTAAAAACGGGAAAAAAAACTTTAAATTTACACTATTATTTTAAATCTTTCGGATTAAATACATTTCATACATTAGATCATCTATATGTTGAACTTAAAAAGCATTCGATTAATTAACGTATTAAAATGACGAATGTAAACATCATTTTATCAAAAAAGCACGTTTTTCAAACGCTGATACAAGAAGTTGGTGTGAATGCCACATTTCTCAGAAATCTTCGACTTTAAAGACACTTTTGCAGGAAAAAATGTTATGATAATGCTATAAGATAATAAATTACACATCTTATCCAGAACTTAACTCACAATAATTGCAATGGCTACCCGATTTGCCAAAAGCGAAGATCCAACGGAGATTTTACAATTTAACTTCTTGGATTCGGAAGGACGTATCACCAAGGAGTCCATTAAATCGGCTTTAAAACCCCCATATCCAGCAAAGTATTATATAAATGTTCTTTTGATGGTTACAGGTAAGTGATTACTTGTAAATTAACATGTGCTAATGTTAAATTTGCTACTAACGAGATATGTTTGTACATTTAATTAATCTGCATCTTGAAACTGTACTGAGAAATTATTAGTTCAAAGACTGAGTTCAGTAAAGTGATTACCAAATTCTGCTGATTTAATATCTCCAGACTTGAATAATAAGATGATTCAGCATTTAAACTCGTAGGAAAACGAAAACTCATTTATCATGGAATTTGCCATTTTTTATTGAAACGATAACTCTTATCAGTTTTGTTTCGTTGTGCTGTTGAACAGAAGAACTTAAGTTAATGAAGCAGCTAATTTTATTCGAATAATCACAATGTACTTCATTCCTGCAAATACTAAATATGAGAAATTCTTCGGTCGATAATTTCACGCTCTTTCGTTCAAAGTTGCTGTTGGAAACTTGTCCTGTTCTTTCCATCTTCTGGCATAATCGACAGTATTATTATTACTAGCAACACTTTTGAAATCAGAACCGATATAAGCGCAATTAGAAAATGTCTCTTATTTGTTTGATTTTTTTAAGCACTTCTAATCCAATCACAGATTTTTTTTAGCATTTACTACAGGATGTTGCTTTTGAGACTTAAAAATGAAATCCATTTGCTCAGCTCGGCCCTACATTTTCAGTTCGTTATACACACATCAAATTTTAATTTTTTATAAAGGGTTTTCCAAAAACAGGTTTCATTTTGATATAAAAAAACGAGTATTTTTTAAAGAGATATCAATGAATGTTTATTTCATTGCAAAGAGGAAGTTATGCCATTTACATATGAAAACGATATCAGCCAAATGGCCACCATGGCTACGCTTGCAGCAACATATCCTTTTCATGAAATTTTCCATGACCAATTCACACATTTGCGGCTGTATGTCCTCGATAACTTCATGAACTCCATCTTTAAGGTCTTGAATCGATTGTGGAGCATTGGCATAGGCCTTATCTGTCACGTGGCTGCCAAAGAAAAATGTCTAAAGGTGTTAAATCACAAGATCTCGGTGGCCAATTGTGATCACTTCTTGGAGAAACAACACGGTCAGGACACTTTCCTTGCAAGATTACATTTTTTTCGTTGCTGGTGTGGCACGTGGCCCCGTTTTGCTGAAAATAAACGTCGTCCACATCAATATCTTCCAATTTCGGCCATAAAAAATCATTAATCATAGCTCGGTAGCGCACTTCATTCACCGTAACAGTTGCACCAGCCTCACTTTTGAAAAAATAAGGTCCAATAACACCGCCAGCCCAAAAACTGCACCAAACAGTCACACGTTGAGGATGGAGCTGCTTTTCAACAATCATTCTTGGATTTTCTGAGCCCTAAATGCGACAATTCTGCTTATTAACGTAACCTCCGAGGTGAAAATGGGCCTCATCCCTGAAAATGATTTTCCGATGAAAAGCCGGATCATTTTCATGCATTTGAAGGACCCAATCAGAGAAGATGCGACGTTGATGGTGCTCAACCGGCTTGAGTTCTTGTGTTAACTGAACTTTAAAAGCATTCATGCAAAATACGGTGTAATGTTGTTTGTAGAATGTCTAATTCCAAAGATCGACGAGGAATCGACAAACCTGGGTTTTCTTCAACACTACGGGCTACAATAGCAATATTCTCAATTTTTCTTCAGCGACGCAGACGGTTTAGATTCTTCACATCACTAACTTGTCCCAACAGCTCAAATGTTTCCACTATTGCCGGGCGAGAAGGTGCTTCACGACGACCAAAAAGTGCTTTTGCGAACTGTGACTGCAAAATTTTCACCATTTTTGTAATGAATTTTAAGTCTCCGTGCGTTGTTGAAGCGTGTATCGTACCATTTTTAATAATGGGGTAGTTTTTACTTGTCAAATGGAGCAGCCTAATCAACAAGAAACCTCTTATTGGAAAACCATTTTTGATGATGCTGCTGATGCGAAAAATATAGTTTTTAAAAACCTCAGAAGTACATATTACTGACCCACTAAAGATGGATGATATCTATCCTGCTAAGCGGCCAACATATACAAGGTCCAATATGTACAGTTACCAATAAATCACCCTATATATAAAAAATATTGTATCATAAACCCTGATGTTCTTGGCAACTGTTTACAGAAATTGACAATTTTTCGTGAAACACTTACCTTTAAGGAAAAAGCGTTTGTGAATATACGATTGCAAGAATCATTTATCTTTTTCTTCAATCGTCTTGAATGTTATTTTGAATGACGATCTTTGCAGTTACTTTTTTGCAATTATTAATGCAACCTTAAACGTTCTTGTTCATTTAGAAAATTAGGTTGACAAAACAATTACCTAACAAGTTTACTCAAAAAACAATAAAACAACTAATAAAATGTGATTATCTTAATTTTGAAACATCTATTTGAAAGTTGTGGCAATGCTTAACCAAAGCAGGGTATATTTTTTTCAGAAGTATTACAACTTGGATTTTATAAAATTCATAAGAATTTTTCAGCTTTACTTGTATTCCTTCTTTGGAACTATGGTATCATACAGGGAACGAAACTGGGATTCTTCTGCAACGATCCCTTATTCTCCCACAAATACCGAGGGGATACAGTAATGCCCTGGATGTTAGGTGTGGCTCTGGGCATTATGCTACCAGGCTTGTATCTTACCATAGAGTGTATTAGACAAAGCAATTTCAAAGCTGTATTCAGCCTAGAGCACATTTTCGAATTCTATGTATATTTCAAGCATTATATGATTGGGCTTGTAATTGTTGCAGGAGTAACAGAATTAGGTAAGCAAATCACTTGAGAAGAACTTAAGTAACTCAAGTACTTAAGTAAATTGTTTGATTTTATCAACGATCTCATCATTTAAGAGAAAATATTTGAGGCAAAAATGTTTACCGATTAAATACAGTTCAAGCTTTAAATTTTGTATTCCTCACTGCTTAATTGAGTGGTTAATTTCACTACTACCAGTGAATGAACACCAACATTTTGTTCTGTCAGCAACAAAAATTCTTGCAAAATTCATTATGGTATAGACGAACGTCACTACATTACATGAGCGGTTATAAATTATAGTACAGCGTATCAGACTATGAAGGCTTTTACGGCCGGTCAAATCACATATAGAAATGTTTTTCGGGCTTTGAAGCCGTGGTCCATGGGAATTTCTTCCTGACGTTTCGTCCACAACTGCGGTAGATTATCAAAGGCGATGAGGAAGTGGGCGATGTGATCTCCCGTGCTTACCGACTAAGACTGGTTCAACTACTACCATACCATTTGAACATATTTATTTCAACTAAGAATTACATCTTTCAATTGCTCTTATTCTACGGCTCCTTAATGTTAACATCATTTAGCAATTATATCTAACATCTGTTGTCCTATTCTACCTTAGCCTAGCTTAACCTAACTAACCTAATCTTACATCTTCTCTTGCTTCCTAACTAACTTAATGCTAGTCCATGGTCCTCGTTGTGGTGCTGGAACTGGTCATCGCGTGTGGTCCTCGTCTTCTTCTTGAACTGGCTTAGTCTAACTTAACCTAATCTTACATCATCTCTTGATTCCTAACTAACTTAATGCTAGTCAATGGTCCTCGTTGTGGTGCTGGAACTGGTCATCGCATGTGGTCCTCGTCTTCTTCTTAAACTGTGTCCGCAGGGAGCAGTCTGCGGTCACACTGGAACTTCTTTTGGCAAGAATCCCTGACTGTGGGATTCTTGCTTTGCCGGGCCTAGTCCAGGAACTTTGATGTTAAGCCCTGGATGTGGTCCAGCAGGTCTTCTGTCTACAGGTCTCTTTGGAGGGTTGTGTTCCTCACAAAATTGCGGGGCCTTGGCTGCTGTCCTCAGGATCCTGTTCTGGATCCTTGCCAGCTTGAGTTTCTGGCTGGTGCTGGCCGTGGACCACGCTGGTGATCCATAGGTCAGCACAGGTCGGATTAACTGCTTGTAAGCTCTGACCTTTGTTCGCAGGAAGAGCTTACCTGTCAGCAGCGGGTAGTAGGCCTGGAGCAGGTATCTTGCCTTCGTTATGGTGGCTGTCATCTGTTCGTGCCAGACCAGCCGCTTGTCATAGATAAGTCCAAGATAGGTTATCTTGGACTTCCATGGTAGCCGCTGTCCTTCAAACTCCAGCTGGCCTGGCGGGTTCTGGAGTCGTCTCGTGGTGAAGTGTATGGTCTGCGCCTTCACCGGATTGAACTGTTTTGTGGTGCCGATATATGCTCTGCCACAACTGCATGGAACCCTGTAGACTCCTGGTGCCGATAAAGGATCCCGTTTGTCCTTGGCCGATCTCAAAGTCTGTTGGATTGTTCGAGTTGGTTTAAAGACTGTTTCTACTCTGTGTTTCTCCAGTATCCTGCCGATCCTGTATGTATGTATGACTCCATGTATGTATGGGAGGCAAGCCCAACCCTTACGCTCATCATGCTCACCAGTCTTAGTCGGAAAGCACGGGAGATCACTTCGCCCACTGCCTCATCGCCTTGATAATGTCCACCGCAGTTGTGGACGAAACGTCAGGAAGAAATTCCCATGAACCACGGCTTCAAAGCCCGAAAAACATTTCTATATGTGAGTACAGCGTATGTTATAAAAGCGCTTACCTACGGTCGGAACTCAGTAAACACCGTTTGAATGAGCTGTCGAAAAATAGTCAAGCAAATATGAGCAAATTTTAAAACCTTAGGTGAAACATACATTTTTATTTTTTCTTACGTTTAGATAGGGTTATATCAGAAAGGTTTTATCAGAAAATATCTTCCTCTGAAAACTTCGACACAGAACTGTGGAAAGTCCCTAGAGCAAATTTAATAATTTAACCGAGATAAAAAACAAACAAATTTCCTATGAGTTACTTTTCTAAAAATAATTATTCCTGCTAATCGATTTCCATTAGTGGTCAATAATGGCTTTATAAAATTACGAATACAGTGAGCACCTTGGCGGGATTGCTCAATAACGTTGGTCTTAAAATGTACAAACTATTTTTCCATTAGCTGGAAAACGGGGACCAAATTGAACAATGTTTTATAGAAATTCTATAGCTGCAACATATGCCAAGACATTATGCATAACTGATCCACAGAGAGAACTTTACTAATGTATTATCGCATTAAGTTGGTCTAAAGTGCTGGAATTTGTGCACGATATTGCAGACGCTAAATGATAATGCAACTCGTAATTACTCCCGACCGTTAGTCCCATCTCCCTGCTTAGTGTATACTCAATTTATTTCTCCATATCCAACAGCAAAATATACTAATCTAAGGACTTGCACTGTAAAGTCAGCTGCTCTAAATTTGAACTCTAAGCTATTAATAAAGCTAGTTTGTTTCCCGGATCTGCATGATAAATGGTCTTATCAACTTCATCACTAGCTTTCGATTTTTCCAGCAAAAACCATAGTCGGGGAGCACAGGCCCCATTTTTTCGACACTTGCAGACCGGACACGAATCTCAATTGCATCAATGGAACGTACATTTTCGACTACACCTGTACTAATAAAAATGTTACAATGCTGGATTGGGTTGATGCATCCAGATCGTTTCCTAGCGGACATTCATCAATCAGTTGGTTCACAGCTATTTTCTGTGCAGTGAGTACAATGCAACATTGATTTTTATACATTATATACAGGGTGTTCGAGTGTAATGAGCAAATATTTTGAAAATACAGTGTGATTGATAGCGAAATGAGGTTGCAACAGTTTAACTGCATATTCAATGACCAAAAGAAAAAAGTTTATGTAGGCATAGCTCAGCAAATCGAAGTTTTTGAGATGCAGAGGTCAAAAGCTGAATTTCTCAGTCTATTTAATGCCTACAGATTTTAGCCCTTATCTTATGTTTGAAATTATAGTTAGGCAAGGGTTTGCCTTGTTTAGGCAGGCCCTATCTATCTATAATCTACGATTAGGTAAAAATCAGATCTCATTGACAAAAGGAAGCTTATATTAGGACAACAAACAACATCAAAAATAACAATAATAATAATAATAATAATAATAGCTAAATGAAACACGTATACGTAACACGTAGCAATATTAATATCCTACTTGTTACGTAAATAGCTATTGCTTAACTACTGATACCTAAAAGAACATGAGAAATCTTACGGCTCTTGGATCGTGATTAGAAATAGCTGTGGCATAACGATAATAAAGAGCACCAAAGGTTCTCGTAGTACTTAAAGTTTTCAGGACGGTTTTCTGCACCTTTTCTAGTTTTATACTTGACATCATTTTTCAGGAAGAGTTGATAGAGGAATCTTTGGAAAATAACGAAAAATTAAATTTAAAAAGTGCCTCTTGCTTTAAACTGAAATGTTTGCCCAAACGAGAATTCGAAATGAACGGTGCTTCATTTTTAGTTAATTTTAGTATCAACGTTAAAATATTTACACTTTTTAAAGAAAAGTATGAGTTCAAGCTTCAAATGAGACTGAAATGGCAAAAAAAGCAAAAAGGTATGCGCTCTCTTACTTTTTCCAAGAACAATCGAGTTGTTACTCACTTAAACTGACTTGTGCAGTAATAAGAATTTCACACAATAATTATTTTCTAAATGGATTAAAGCAAACTTTCAGCAGAAAATGTATCTAAACTTATAACATGGCCATTTTCCTACTCATGTGTCCATTATAGTTCAAAATACGTCGAAGCTCTTAACCATCTAAATGCAGCTGAAAATCAAATTCTACTGTACATTTTCCTCCTTCTTTTCAGTACATTGTACAGTCCCGTTTACCAACACATAAAGCAGGGACCAGCTTTAAAGTTTTCTTATTTGCCATCTGTGCTTGTATGGGATTGGTGTGTTCTCTCACCAGAATAACGGACAGACGACATCATTGGTGGGACGTGCTGACTGGCACAATTATCGCCTTATTTGGAGCTGCTTATACTATCAGAGTCCTTCATGCTCAAGTACTCATATTGCACCGAAGGATCGTATCAGATGGAATAAAGGAAAGCTGTGAAGCTTGTATAGTGTAGTTAACAAATAAATTAATAATTTAGAAAATGTTGAAGATTATTTCTTTTCGCATCATTTTGCGCAATTTTCTACCGAGCTGAAGTACAAACATGTTGAAAGAGTTTTGCTAAAAACATAGGTTTCAGCAAAAAACAGCCTTCATTCAAATGGATATGTAAACAAGCGAATCTGTTGATTCTGCGGCTGTGTTTTTTTAACGTTTTCCCTGTGAAAATCTATTAGGCATGGAGATTCATTCCGCCTACTGAAAACATGTACCCGCATACTAAACAGCTCGCCCAGAATTAGTTAGATAACGAAATTAAAAACGTATTTTAGCTGCTAGAGGCCATAACAGAGAAACATACTGTACGTGGGAGTTGACGCTGCTTGAAAATGATTAACAAGATTAGAGCTTTTGGTTAAACATGCTAAAATATAACGAAACATCAATACGGTGATATCAAAACGAAAATGGCCTCTATACATATGCCTGTATGCAAGACAAATAAATTGTTAATAAAAACCAGAGGAAATGCTAACATTTGTTATACTAGTGCACTTAACCCACTAAAAAAATCTGCTGAAAACAAGTTTCTAATGAATACTTAATGGTCAACTAATAATTGTAAGTTTTAATGAACTTTTAAGCTACACGGAAGAAAAATGTTCGTAACGAGCGTATTTAAATAAATGTCAACGTTTTTTTCACCAATCTGCAAATGTATTTCTATTCGACAGTCACATTTTCTCGGGCTCTCCCCATTACTAATTACGAAACTTTGCAGGCTTCGAACTGGAAAATCCACTACGTTTTTAGTTATTGGTAAATCCGGTCAGGCTGAAGTTTATCTTTTTCTTTATTGGTTTTCCGATTATTAAATGCGAAAAATATTGGTTAATTTAAAATTCAATTAAAGTCTTTACATCAGCAAAACTTACTCAAAATTAATTGAAACATACTCAAAAGCACAATTCTTTTATGCTAGAAATAAATGGGATACATTTGGGTCATTTATACCAGTTTGTACTCCATGTACAGAAAACACAGAAAAAACGCAAAGAGAAAATTGCGAAATTTCAACGATTCCTCATTAATTTTATCTGAAAAAACTGGAAAAACCGTAGGGTTTCGGTTGAAAGAAACGGCCTCAGAAGTTAAAAATAAAACATCAATACTCTCAATGTCGCATTTCAATTATTGCGAATTGGAAGTTAAGCAAAAAGCTTTCTTTTCTGTAGGTATTTTATCAGGATCATTAAATGTCTTGGTAGGGAGTTTTAGAAGAATTTCAGAAATCGTTAGACTTTCACAAAAGACATCTTAGAGTACATCGAAGGATTAACTTTAATTAATTTTTGCCGCTGCTAGGGGCTTAGAAATTCATTCGGAATATATATGTTGGCAGATTTTATTTAACAAAAAGCAAGCTGATTTCAAACTGGCGACATTCTACTTGTATGGCTCGATTTAAGAAGACAAATAGTAAAGAGAATTTTTTTGTAAAATAATTGACATAAATCTAGTAAAAATCCTAATTAAAAGGACCCCAGTTTGGTCGAGTTCCCAGAATTCGTGAGTCGGACAAACAAATAATGTATGAAACAGTGTTATGAGAAAGTGTTTGAAAAATATTTTGCATCTTGTGCAATTTTTGCAAAACCTTTCCCGTTTTAAATAAATTAAGTTTTTCCTACGTTTTTTTCTATTAGAAAATGTTTTTCTTTAAAATAGTCTATTTCGGTAAATTTTTTGCGTTTCTATCCTTTCGTTCCTTTTGATTTTTCATTCAAGATTATGAATAAGTGCCTGATGCATGAAGCCTCATATGAAGAAGTGCGTTGTTTCCTCAAGACAGAAGGTTGAATTTTGATTTATTGTGGCACCAAACACTCATTTAAATCCTAGCCTCACTTTTTTATTTAAAAAAATATATAGGATAATTCAACTTCGGCCAAAATTATTTTCTTGAATGGCTATAGTTATAATAGGCTATAAACAAAATATATTAACCAGACAAAAAACTAAATATTAGAGGCTGACAAAAGTGGATCAGTTTATTCGAAATAATGTGGAAAAAAGTATAATAAAATAAATAGTAATATTGAAAATGTGTAAGAAACTTTCGCTTTTCTGTTTGCTCAAAAATACTATAAGCTTTAAAATAACACGTATAGTTAACAGTTGCTTTTATTATCATCGACAGAAAACACCTGAGCGCACAATTTCTATATAAAATTAATAGAGAATTACACATAACTGGAAGCAAATTCATGTTTATGTGTTAAGTCCCTTAAAAAACTCGCGTATGACAATGATGCTACTTTTAAATGATTTGATGGAAAATAAGCTTTTGAGTGTGGCATAGTAGGAACATAACAAGTCAAAATCAAGTAAATTAACAGTGTTATAGAGTTTTATTTGAACCAGTGACGTGCCCATTAACTCTGCCTGCAGTGCTGCTGGGTGGATTGAGTAGCCCAGTACATAGATAAGAACAAGTAGGCAACAACAAGGCCCAGTAGTACTGTTGCCGGTCCCAAGCCCGGATAAAAGAGGAGGGTTAAGCGAGGGACTATCCCTTCTCGGAAAAAAAATCATAGTTACGACAACGAAACACACGCCTCGGACCCAGACGGATCTCTTAAGACAAAACACGCGACGAAAAAGACAATGGATTTTGGAACATGGAACCTACTTAGCCTCTATTGACCTGAAGCCTTTTCACAGGCCGTTAAAGAACTGGAAAAACAAGATATGGAGATAACAGCCGTTCAAGAAATCAGGTGGCCAACGAATGAAACCCAAAGAGTGGAAAATTCGGAAAAATGTTACAACATCCAACAGCACCTAACATAGAAGAATATAGACATCAAAGAACAGTAGCACGCAGAATGGTGAACGGAAATAGAGGGAATACCAGCTATAAAAGGGCATATAAATAAGGGAAATTGAAGAAAATAGACAGAATAACAGAACAAAAGAGTTTTTTAGCGGAAAGCAGAATACCAACCCAGAGAAGAAAATGTTGTAACAAAAAATAGTGGAGAACTCATAACCAACGAAAAGGAGATCCTAAATTCCTAGAAGAAATACTTCTGTGAACTGCTCAATGATGAGGAAGGAAGGCAATAAAGAAATTGAAAAATAATAAAGCTTCAGGCAGCGACGGCATACCTGCCGAATGCATAAAATCTGGCCGAGAGGCACTCGATAAGACCATACATAAGCTTATACAAAACATCTGGAGGACAGAGGCCCTACCGAGTGGACTGAAAGAAGGGGCAATCGTCCCTCTACATAAAAAAGGAGACAAAAAGAAACGCACAAACTATCGTGGAAGATGCTATAAGATACTCTCTAATATCCTGCTGGAGAGAATGAAACCATATTCCGAAGAGATTGTTCAAATAGGTCCACCGCAAACCAGATTTTTACCATTAGACAAATAATGGAGAAATGTTGGAAATTCGATAGAGAACTCCACCAAATGTTTATTGATTTCAAACAAGCATTCGACAGAGTAGGTAGATCAAAGTTGTGGCAAGCAATGCAAGAACTTGGATTCCCAAAAAAACTATATCGCTGACAAAAGTACGTATGGAGGATACGCGATGTAAAGTAAGAGTGGGACAGAGTCTCTCCGACTCTTTCAGTATCAATAATTGCCCCAAGCAAGGTGACGCCCTTTCACCTCAACTCTTCAACATAGCATTGTATGATGTATTTAGGAACTCCAAAATCGAGAAGCAGACTGCTATCTTTCATCAAGAGGGACCCAGCCTACTCCTGGCTTTTGCAAGCGAAGAACGACTTAGGGTATTTGAAAGGAAAGTATAAGATAAATATGTGGTCCAACTAGAGACGAAAATACAGGGCAATATAGAATTAAAACCAACCAAAACCAACAAAGAAGAAGAAACAAACAAATAACTTCACACTGATACCAGCATAATAAACGAAATAACGGCCAGGAGTCTACAGTAGGCAGCACACGTTAAAAGAATGCCAGATGATAGAATGGTAAAACTGGTGTGGGAGGAGGGTCCAGGGGGAAAACGTCCATTAGGTCGGCCCCGCCTCAGATGGAGAGATAATATTACAAAAGACCTAAAAGCCTTGAAAATCGAAGATGGTCCCGATCGGATGCTTGATAGAGAAGGATGGAGACGTGTGGTTGAGTCTGCAAAAACCCACCCAAGGTTGTGAAGCCACAGATGATGATGATGACGTGTCCGAAGACCTCAGCCCAATTTCGACTACAAAAACTGTTGATTTCACAGTAAAAACCAAACAAAATAAGGACGATTTGGATGTGAAAAAAAGAATCACACATTAGACAGATATTGAACACACGATGCAGCTAAGCCACTAATAGTGCCGCCGTTATATTGATATCTGCACATGCGCATTTGATTTTGAATAAGCCCCGCCACTAATAAGATTTGTGCCTGGCGTTATTTGTGTACTATTCGCACACAATTTCTTATTTACCTTATTTAAGTTGATTCCGTGACATCTTCGCGCATCCACGAGGTCTCAAACATATAGTAATCCCATAATCTATTGATTAAGCACTTTTACAACAAAATATATCCAAGATACACTTTTAAATGATTCATTTCACATCGGGTTCGTGTTAAGTTACAAATTAAAATTAAATCCCAACAACGCCTTATCTTGCCGAGTTCCCATAACGTTTGCTTGAAAGGGAATAGTGCCTGGTATTCACTCAGTTACAGCCTGCAATTATTAGTGAACGGGCACTAAACATTATTTCACAGTACATTTTTGAAGCAGTTTAACAACCTGAATACAACTCCATAACTTCTACGTTAATTGGGTAAAGTTTTGGCTAGATTTACATTGACAAACGGATTTTCAAGAGTCGATAAACCATCTGAAATCGTACGAAAATCCAGCCGAAATAAGTAAAAATTATAGTGTCCGGACGAACTATTAATATATGGAAGTTTTGGCAAAAAGTAAACCTACTTGTAGCCAAATTACAAAAAGAAAGACATTTTTCGCGTTCATAAATGTCTTTTGATGGAAATACTGACAGTTTTTCAGTTCAGGCCATTACTTCTTTTACTCATTCTCACGACAAACTTGTGGAGAGTCAAAAAACCGTTAGCTGAAGGCTTTAGCACATGTAATTAAGTTTGAAACACGTTTTTTAGTTTGTTGAAAAAACAAACAAACATTTAAAAGTTTATTATTCTTTACAGCGGTTGAACGACTCATTTCTGAAAGTTTGACTGACCTAAAACACTTTGTGTTTCTTCAAGGGCAAATTGATATTTACGTGCCAGCTTCGCAAGACGTTAAGAACAATTAACTTCAGTTCTCATTCATTTCAAACTCTACCGTAGTCAATTACTTTGGAGATTCTCTGATAGATATTTAAACAGAAAACTCTTCTTGACGCCAGCGTCTGGAACATTGAGCTAGGTCGATAACTTTCACTTTCAGCCAGTGGCTGAAGTGTATTATCCAAGAAACAAGGAAAAGTGTCTGAAGATGACACATAGGTACCGAAACTACGTACTGTTTGGGACAATTGGTGTTTGTCCGTTCTGTTATTTGGTAGGTCGATAGGGATCGGTTGCGCAGCACGACATCCAGATCGGTCTGGAGTCGGCAGTGCTCTGATGTTGCGACGGCAGCATGATTGCCACATTAATAATCCAGAATCCAGCTGGTGAACAATGAAACGCCATTCCGGTCTTAAGAAGATGTAGCCGAGTGCTCGTGTACATTCCGAGTGAATTATGACACAATATACTCACACGGTAAGGAAGTAGATCGATTTAGTTTTTCAGTTAATTCACTGGATGATAATTTGAGCTTTTTTGAGAGCTTTTAATATATAATGCTTAAAAAATTATATGTAAAAACTGCAGAATTTTTTTTTGTGGTCGGAGTTGAATAGTAACTCTAAAAGTAGTAATGAAGCTAAATAATTACATATTTTGCCAGTAACATTCTTTGAGCGACTAAAAGTTTGGAGAATATCCTTCAACGCAGATGTTAAAAATAGTGTAGTTGCTTGATGACCAATATTATTTTTGTATAGCTGTTAACCAAACTTGGTGAATTCAAATAAGAAAATTTTTGTGGAGACTTTGGAAAACACCTTTTACGAAAAGACAACGAATATATAACTGCATAAAATCGTACTACTTTTAAGCGTTCTTCAAATCACCATCGACACTTCCTTATGGAACTTGCCCGAAAATGTGTGAAAGTTCAAGTAATAGCTGAAGTAACATTTCCGCCGGTTTAATTAACAACGTTATTTGATTTCGATGGTTATTGAATAAGTTCAATTGTTTAAAATTCGTTCTATATTCGAAATAATTTAGTAAAAAAAAGGTTTCCCAGACGCACTTGTAAAAAACCAGAAAAAAACCAAATCGAAACATTTTGAAACTAGAATAAAAATAAAGTACTAATTCCTAAAATAAAACATTAAGCGCAAAAGTTATATTAACTTGCAGCGCACTAGAGCAAAATAAACTATACTTAAAAGTTTCAAGTAACAAAATAATACACCGAACCAAAAATGTCAAGCTCTGAAAAAAATATACCAACTTAGAAAGTTTGTATAAATTCGCAGAGAAAATTCAATACAACTAAAATTAAACATGATTGACAAAATAGTCGGTAAACATTTTAGTTAAAATATTATCAAGCAAACAGTAGAGTTTCAGAAACGAAAAGTTTAAAAGTACCAAGAACAAAAACAATCCGAGTTTCAATTATGTTCTAATACGAATAACAAAAGTTTCTAAATAGGAATAATTTTTGTTGTTTTTAAGTTTTAAGTTGTAGGAAGAAAAAGGTCGCTAGATGTTGTCACTAGTGTCGTTATTGTCGTTTTTACCCAATAAAAGGTTGATTAAAATTAATGAAAGTTTGATTACCTTCAGTAATTGGCGGTGTGTAAAATTTAGTTGCATTTAAATAGTCAACTGCAAATTTTTGGTTTTTGTATGTGCTTTTTGTCATAAAGTTATCTTTTTGGAAGTAAACAAGATTATTTAATTAGTAAAAATAGTAAAAAAGATTATTTACTTAAAATTGACAAATTCAAATTGATATTTTTTCGCGATCTTCATGTTAATGCCAGTTGAATTATTGTTTGCTTGTTCATCGGAAAATGTCCTGAATATCATCTATAATATTATTCTGAGGAAAACTATGACAATTTTTTGAGAATTTAACAGGGCATTATTTTAAAACGATTAGAACATCAAAATTATATTAAAATTTAAAATTATAAACAATAATAAATACTTGGATTTTTAAATGTTTTGCTTTATATATTAAGTAGAGAAAATGTAAGTTTAGTTTATGAACCATAAATAAATAAAAATAAACCATTGTCCTCGAAACAGCTGGCTACGATTTCTATTGGGGCTATTTTAATCATATGGAAGAGTCCGTTGCCTTCATTTCTACGTGATTAGACTGCATAACATCGATCTGCTGAAAATGAAGTTCATACACGTGTATAAGCTGATAACATTTTTAAACTTCCCAATTTTTAAACTAAAAAACAGATTTTATCCGAATTTTATCCAAACATATGGCTAAATAATATTTCAGTTTTTATAAGGCATATTATAGACACTAAGTGGCTCCGTTTTAATAAAAATGAAAAACTAGATTGTAACAATTACTGATTATGTTTATAATAAATCTAGACAATCTAGAAATTGAATGGTTTACTCTTCAAATTTATTTTCCTTAAGACTTCAATCATAAAAAATCAAATGCTATTGCATTTAATTCTCTTTCTTATCAAATTTGCAAGCTTATCGAAAATATTGAACAAAATTTGAAAAAATAATCAAGTTGGTGAAACAGCAAATATAGCAGGAAACTTCGAAAATAGTGTCCATCGGGTTTCGTCAAATCACACTGTTTCCATATTGTGCTTATAGATAAAATAATATTTCACGAATAGTATCCGAAATTCCGTATTCAGTAATCGAATCCGTGGCAAAGTCAGTTTATATTATGGCTAGAGGAGTGTTCATAACTTGAGAGTCTATGACACACACTTTACTATTTAATTATATATTATAATTTACAATTTAAATTTTCTATAAGTGATTTAAACATATATCTAATGTAAAACATACCAAGCAAAAAAATGTGTACATCCTATACAGAGTGTTTCAGAATGCACAGCACCCAAAATATTCAGTTTTAACTATGGTCAGAGTCTGATTCATCATTTGAAAGCGTATGACATACACTTTACTATGCAAGGAATTCTTAAATTCACTTTGATTTTCATTTATTTTTTCTTTCATATGATTCAATTGATTTTCTGTTAACAATTTAAAAATGTATTATTAAAGTAAAATATATAATTCACGTGCGTATATTAATATATATCATATACAGAGCATTTGGGAAAGACATGGTCCGTCCGAAATTCTACAACTTGCTTAAAGAGTGCTGAAAAACTACAGATTTTCAATCATTTCTTCCAAAAAGTTATGGTTGAGAGATTATTAATACATTTTTACTAGATTTTCATTTTTTTTCATAATATTTATACTCAATCAGTGTTTAATTTGCGGACTTTTAGAATATTTAAATTTAGAGAAAGGAAATATCTAGTCTACATCTTTCTTGCTTTGAAATTCGCGTATTGAATCAGTTCTAGAAAAAATATGTAAACTTTTGTATGTTTCATAAGCCATTAAAATCCGTATGTTAAAGTAATTAGCAGACGCTTCCAAAACAATACATTTATTAAACAAAACCAAGACAAAAACTTAACACGAACACGAAGCTAAGCAGGTTTCCAGTGAGGCGTTCTACTAGAAACCTTTTTGACGACTCGGTCGTTTTACTACCCTGCAGCCGCTTGCCTGGGTGCATCCTCGGGGGTGGTCTTATGACCATAAAGTCAGTCCTAGAAGTCAGTCATAAAAAAACAAAGTTACATTTCTAAATTATACCTAACTAAGGAATTACGCAGAGATCCAGCACAGTCAACATTTAAATAATAATAAATAATTATAGAATATTAGAAAAATTTAGAAAAATTAAAATATATTTAAGATAATAAAGCATAGAACGGATCAAGTCTGATAAAAAAAATTATAAATTGGATTTATACCCATACCAAATTAAAACAGTGTATACGTAAAGTTGGATTTTACTTACTGATTTTTGGTTTACGTATGTGCCTTTTTTAAAAGCTTGCATTTTTGGAAGTAAGAGTAAGACACTAAATACTAAAATATCAATTTGTGTAAGTCAGTAAAACTGACAAACACAAATTGATATTTTTTTCGAAATTTTCCGTATGAATGCAAGTGTGAATTAATGTTTGTCTTTTTATCATAAGGGGGGACTGTGTACAATAAGAAATATATACATAAAATAAATTCAAAAAAATAAAAACAATGTATATGTTGTTTATACGACATGTTGTACAAATGTTTATACAGTACATACGTTGCTCTGTTAGCTTTAAATAGTCTGACATCTTCCAGCTATGTTTCCTCCAGGTGCCATTTAGTTATGTAAATATTCTCAACTTAGTGATGGGTCATGGAAGACATTCAATTTGTTCATAATTACAATTTAATTAAAATTAGTACCTTCCTTCGTTAATCGCCCACAGCATACTCAAGGTTTCAGTTGCTTACATAAAAAGATCAGATAGTGGATAGAAAACTTTGAAACTTTTCAGCTGTTTGGGAAGTAAAATGTACAGCAAATGCGAATGAAATGAGGTAAAGAGGGAACGGCGACTAAACGACCCTGCGGTAAAATGTATGGAGTTAAGATATACTCACTACCCCGTAACTCTTTCGTGTGTATTTTGTCTAAACACGTCAGAACTGAGCAAACTAGAGTCATTTAAAATGTACAATTTAACTATTACTGCCAAGATTGAGGCGTCTTTAATAACTTTTCAGTTTGTTTAAACCAACCTTTCAACTTTTCATTTACGGCATCTCTAAACTCTTAAATAAAAACGTGCAAGCAACAGTGTACTGAAACTTTATAATCCATATATTATCAAAACACACTGGCATGTCATGTATGCACATAAAATCCCTAAAAGGTGCATTCTTTCACATAAACCATTTTTATTACCGTAAACGATGCAAACATGACCATATTTCGTAGAATTTTACCGCAAATGGTCATGTTTCAAAATCATTAAGCGTATTTTGATGGCGCTTAATCGAATGATTAATTGATAGTAATAAATTACTTTCTACCAACATATTTTCATGTCTCTGGGACTAGTAAATTCGACCGTTGGGATCAACCATTAACTTTTATAAACCATTTTATTTTAACGTAAACTTTGCTCTAAAACTAGTGAAAATTATAGCAAACTTTAACTGAGTATTTTCAAACTTTAACACCTCATACCTCTTCTATGCTGTACTTTGTACTTTAAAACCCTCATTTGCAACAGTGCGGTTTCTTAAACCAATACATCGCTTGAGATCTACAAACATAGATGTAATTCCAAAATTAACAAATTAATTGCATTCAGTATAAACCTGAACGTAAGTTTCCATTAAAAGTATCTAAAATTTGAAAACAATTAAATATGCCCCCTTTTTATTAAAATTTGGATCTTAAAAAATTATTAACTCCCTGAAAATTTCATTCAAAAGTTGTGATCCATAAATCCCATTAAGATGATTTATTTTGTCAAATTTAAATTTTACGCTCTTCACATGTGACCTGATTACCCATAAAATCCACCCAAATACATCACATGTTAAACCGCATTTTTACAGACGATAGAGTAATAATTTCGGCTCAAAATTATACTTGGCAATCGGTATCGGCGCAGTGATATTTTATTAACGATTTTCGAATACATTATCAACGGTAGGCGGAACGGTTTTAATGGAAATGGCAGAAACGGGGCGGAAATTAATATATTCGCCTTGACAGGTTTTGCTGGTTAAAATGTTGCAATGTTTAATCGTTGCTGATAATTAATCTTGGTATCCATGCTCCAAAAAAATCTAAAAAATATAAAGTAGAATTAATCGATTACGAACTCACGGTAGAATTCGACCGTTACTTTATCGCCTAAAATTTAAAACTTTTCAACTGATTATTTGACCGGCCGTGAAAGCTTTCATAGTTTACTCCCTAGGAAGTTGATCTCATCTTCCTGAATCACCCTGTATTTCCACAACTGTGCATTTTTAGATTAAAATGCCAAAGACAACATTTGTCAATTTTTAAATTAACATGAAAGTTCTTAGATCGAGACTTTCGCCTGGAAAAAGCAGAATTCTCAAAATAAAGTTTGAGGATGACTGTATGTTGGCTGGAAGAGACGAAATCTCTAAACATGTGGAAATCTTTTATTCTCGTTTCAATTTGCAATGTAGGTTCAGAAGAAATTCCTGATTTCACCAAAGAGGTAATAAAGGTGGCACTAGGACAAATAAAGAACCGTAAATCGCCTGGTGAAGACAGAGTAGCCTGTAAAATGTTAAAAATGGGCGGAGACTTCATGGAAGAAATTTTACAGATGTTGTTTAATAAATGTTTATTTGAAGGCAACATCCCTGAAACATGGCACAGCGCGGAGGTTGTTCTGATTTTTAAAAAGGACGAGATCACGGACATTGAAAATTATCGACCTATCAGCCTTCTGTACCACCTTTATAAACTACTAACAAGGATCTTTACAAACCGACTGACAAGTAGATTAGATGCCTATCAACCAGTGGAGCAGGCAGGATTTCGAAAGGGATACAGCCCTGCGGATCACTTGCAGACCATTCAAATGTTAACAGAGAAGACAACGGAGTGTAATATTCCAATTCATTTCGCCTTAATAGACTTTCATAAGGCATTTGACTCCGCTGAAACATGGGCGGTACTGCGTGCTATGGTTAGAGCATGGATTGACTGAAGATATTCTATCCTTCTTAAGAATATATACAGAAGCGCTACTCTCCGTGTTAAAATTTCGGAAGGCCTGAGAGCAGAAAAAAATCTAAATAACGGAACATTTACTTAACATTAACAACACTTTTTACGTTGGCTTTGGAAGACGTTTTTAAAAAGCTACCGTGGGAAAATAAAGGAGTAAACGTTGATGGTACCTTTTTAAGCCATTTACGGTTTGCCGATGACAGAGTGCTTATTACTTCAGATTTCCAGGAGCTTCAGAACATGCTAGAACAACTAAATGAAGCTGCAAATAACGTCGGACTAAGAATGAATTTATCAAAAACAAAAATAATGAGCAGGACTGAGGAAAACATAAGAACAACAGGCATAACTTTGGATATTATTGACGAATATATATATCTTAAAATGGAAACGGAAAACCAAATTGCAGAGGTAAAGCGCGAAAGAAAGACTGACATGGATGGCATTTCGAAAACTGAGTCATATAGTTAAAAACCCTGACATCCCTATAAACTTTAAGCGAAAGGTCTTTAACACATGCATCCTGCCTGTCGCAATATATAGTCTTGAGACAAAGGATTTAACCAAGAAGTACAACCAAAAACCTTAGAACATTGCAAAGTGCCATGGAGTGGGCAATGCTTGGCGTTAGCTTAGGAGATAAAATTTGTATCGAAGAAATAAGAAGACGAACGAAGGTAATGGACATAATACAGCGAATCGCTGAGCTTAAGTGGCAATAGCTTGGACATGTTGCCACACTAAGTGTGGACAGATGGGTATCAAGGCTTGTACATTGGAAACCACGGCAAACAAGGACGAGTATCGGCAGGCCACAGAGGAGATGGTTGGATCATGTTAAAGAATAGCAGGAGGAAGATGGCGAAAGACAGAACAGCATGGAAACAAATGAAAGAGGCCTTTGTTCAGGAGTGGACAGATAATGGCTTACAAAGAAGAAGAAGATGATGATGCCAAAGAATATTCAATTTTTACATTTTCAGATTTAATTGATGATCGACATCGTCTATAATAAAATAACATGAACGGGATTAAATGAGCTTTTTTAATAATATATAGATTTCGACAAAAGTGTTCGAAAATTAGTAATTCTCTTGAAATTGCGCAGATGGCAAAGTTCAAATTTGCAGCAAATGTCTTCGAGTCGAGTAATTTTATTTAGCTTCCAAACGAAAATTTTCCGGGGGGTGATTTAAATGCGCTACGTGTCTCCACCGGAATGAGTTAAATTTAATGTTATCCATACAAAAGGTTCATTAACTTTGAATTCTCACTGATTTTAACACTGTTTGTTTGTTGACTACTAAAGAGAATTAATGCTTCACTTGTGATGATTTTTATTCTGTAGACTAGTGATTTATCAAAGTTGTATAAACCTGCCGTATATTAAAAGAAAGACAAACAGCTAAACAAATCAGTTTAAATGAAAGTAACAGAACAAAAGAAAGTAATATACTGTCGACGAAATGTGGTTGATTCTGATCAAGATTTTGTGCACAGAGCGCTTTTGTGTTAAGATAAAGTTCGGTTTTGTTTACTTCACATATAGTTGCAATTTTATCGCAAGTTCTACATTTACGTCTCGAAAATCTGCTTTATACGGGACAGTTTGTTTTCCAACTTTCGAGTTGATCTATTCGTGCAAACTTGCCGCATAAACTTTTTTAACCAGAAAATGTTGGAACATCATAATGGAATTGAAAAATATGGCATTAGTTGAATGACTAAATGCACTGTTTATTAGTCAATTTAAGTTTAAATATGGAGGTAATGTTCTATATTCTTTTGATTTTGATTTTTTATATGTTGTATCCTTATTATAAATTATGTAATTATTACAGTTGATTGCTGTTTATATTTTATTTTTGATACAATATGTACGTTTGCTGCTTTAAATCTAAGATTTTTCGATAATTTAAAAAGTCTTATTTAGTCCCTTAGAGCGTTTTCCATTGTTCAGCCTTAACTTACAACAATAACATTTTGCGTAATTCTCCTTGTTTGAATATAAACGAACTAAATAAATGTTTGGGAACAGTTTCGCGAAGATGGATCGGTAAAAGTCAAGGAAATCTGGCAATAAAGGATAATTTGAGAATTCCTGACGCGGTCTTTAAAGTTTTGATATTTCCAAGTCATTTTATCTACTTATAAAGCTTATTTCGCATATTACGTTGGTGAGGAATTTTGATTAAATGTCTGACTTGAGCTGCGTTAAATTGCGTTGCTGATTTGGTATATGCGAGAAAGTAATATTTGGAAATGTAAATTACATTTTGCGCTAAAAAATACCATAGAAAGTAAACCGTCTATGTTACCAGCTATTACTATATTCCGATGTCTAAAATGGAATTAATTTATCTAAAGATTTAAAGCAAAACAATAGCAGATCTTGAGAAAAATATTATGCCACTAAGAATAAAAAGGAAACATTGGAAAAATTAACAAACAGTTTTTTAGCACACTTTATAAAAAATACATTTTTTATTTTAATCCCATTATCTATACCTATAGCCAAACTGATTGACTATTAGCAACGAAAGATTCATGTTTCATGTTTTCCTTAAGTCAATTGTTTCTATTGCTTTTCCATTTTTCTCATTGCTTTTAGTTACTTTAAATTCGGTCTATATTTTGCCCCAAAATATTACCTTTTCGCTCAAAATTTTCGTAGCCTGCGATACTTTTCGATTCTGTTTATCCATTTTTTGTTAATGTTTAACAAAAACTTCTGATACGCTTTTGAAATTAGCGATGAGAATGCGCCTTTTCAAGTTTTCTCGCCTATAAATTTTAATAGTTCGGTGATGGCATCAAACAGCGTTTTATGTCGGGGCAAATTGTTTCTCAACTTTTTGATTAATGAAGGCGAAGCGAATCGGCTTGGAAATTGTTTCGTTAAAAGTTTTATTGATGGCTCGATTTGCCATGAAACGCGTCCACATATTGATTCACTCCAGCTCAATTGCGTTCGGAAAAAATTGCCTCGATTAATGGACATGGGACACTTGAGATTGATGGCTGTTCCAAAAACTGTATTATGAGTCGCTGCTCGCTTTTTTTGCTTGCTGCATATGAGAATGTGTTGTTTACATCGGAATCTTGTCCATGGGGACACTAGGACATGTGTATCGGAAATACTCACGAATAATCCTTCTAGGTCTAGTCCTGATAATTCTTCAGGGCCTTTCTAATGCAAATTTTTGTATTCCATTTTTACACGTTAGACGGTTAATGATACAATGTTTAAATAAAACTGGGGATAAGCTGGTCATCTACAAAACTCGAAGGATAATATATATGTTTTACACAGCTGGGAACAAATTACAATACGCCACAACATATACTGTAGGCGATGGAAATCAATGGTTATCTCAAAAGCGTATTTAAAAGGTACAAAAAACTTCACAAAACCACCCTAAAAATACGTATACAAAAATAAATAAAATCTTCGATTAATATTTAATCGCGAAATGATTAATAATGAGAACCGGATTTCATTTCATGGTCTGAAAAACTTAAATAATGTTTGTTCAATTTGTTGTTTTAAAAAATTCAATGTTGTTCATAATTTGTTCAATTTAGGAGAAGAAAATGACTAATAAAGTCAACCAAAGTATAAAATATATATAATCATAAAAACAAGAAAATATACTAAGATTATTCCTAAAGTATCAACGCACTTTAACAGTTATTTGCTTTCTAAAAACGAAATTAATATGGCTTAAGTAAGACACAACAAAATCCAATCAGATTTTTTGGAAAAGTTCAAAGTTTTTTCTTTAGTTTGTGAATTAATTAATGTTGACTATTTATATTCCATGATAAATAATAGATTATATATAAACATCGAGCAGACTTTTTTGTCTTTTTCTGCACCTGTGCATTACTTTTTATTTGAAACCAAAATGAAGTCAATCCTATTGAAACTGCGTCTTTCTGTTAACATTTGTTTTTTCTGTTCATTGTTTTATATTGGAAATTAACAAAATTGCTGCATATTTAATAATGGCCTTGTGTTTTAAATATATTTTCGCATAAATCTAAAAAATAATGAAGAAAACATAGGAAAGCAAAATAGTTAGGATCTCGTATTTTTGCGCCTGCAGGCAATAAAAGCGTGAATTTCCAGCTAAACAATTTCTAGTAATAAATGCTGTAATTTGTTAATTTTTATGATAAAACAACAATTGAAAAATGAGAATGTTTACAAAAAAATGTAGTTTCAAAAGATAGACTTTGTTTGTTTCGGTTTCAAGGCAAACGGTAACGTAAGGGATGCTTCAAATAACCGATAAAACATGGCTCGGGGGAATTTTCCTCATTGTTTGTCATCGAAAAAAACCACAGAACATTTTCTGAAAGTGAAATAATATTCAATGTATTAAACTATAAACTAAAAAGAAATACTAAATCGAACAATTGGTATAAAAGTTAGAATACTTTGAACTTTACATAAAATCTGGTGTGTCACTTTCTTTGAAACTGAGTGTATATGAAATTAAGTGTAATTTATATCAGAAGATTAAACTTTAAAACATTTTTTTCATGCTGAAATGTTAGCAGAATCGTTTTACTATTCTAGAAAAATACTATCTAGCATTTTCGAAAACCGAGGCTAAAACAGTTTAGTTTGCTGCAAATAGAAGTAATTCAGGATTCATAGCAACTTTTTATGCAACAAATGCAATACAAACTTTTGGAAATCTTTCATGCAATTCTCTTTGTTTATTTCAATACATTACATTCTGAGCTTTTGCATGCAGTGCCATTAATTGGATATTTTATTTGCCTTTTTCTATTCTATTTTTTTGCGTTTTTCATTCTATCGTTTTGCTGTTTCGTCGTTAATGCCAAAATTACGAGCGCAAAAAAATCTTCTCTTGTTTTATTACATGCCAGTTTCAGTTACATGTTCGTTTTTTTTAAATATACTTGGCAGATACATAAAGGGAGGAAATATAAGATGTACGAGAATGTGCCGAGGGAGAAAAATGGTTGCAGGGCGGATTCTGAAGGATATACGTATTTTTGCCTTTGCACATTCTGGCCTTTCATTGGGTTGAGAGGGTCATTTAAAAAGCTGAGCTGGCGCTAGCTAAAAATTTATAATGCGATAAGTACAGGCGCATTTTATTATAAGCACTTTTTGAGCACAAAAGGCACTTTTTGATTCAATTTATGAGTACAGGCGCGTAATAAAATAAAAATGTTCTACTGTATAAATTCACTGTACATGCTATATACTAAGTAGATATTTATGTAGGTTTATAGCAACATTTAAGAAAATGTTATTTTATATGTTAAGCTATGTTATGAGTGTTCGTTTTTGCGAAATACTAGTTACCTTTTACAAGCTTAGCCAATCGCTAAAGAAATATTTATTCCAGGCAATTTTGTCATGCACCTGAAAAAACACAACATTAATCGTAGAAATTAATTCACCAAATTGTAGGCATTATCATTAGAAAAGCAAAGTATTCCCAATTGGCGTTTACCATTACTGGAGTGACTTTATTTTTGCAGAACAAAAACAATGACAATCGATTTTTTCCAATTCACTCAGCAGCACAGTTAATTTAATAAAATAAAACAATAAATTAGAAAGAGTGAAGTGTGTTGATGACAAAAAAGCTAAAAATAATTGACACTGAAGGAAACGGGATAAATATAAATATTATTGTTAGGAAACTTAAAGTTCTGCAAACCTTTTATTGTAAATTCGTGCTCTAAATTATTCGTTTAAGCTCGCCAAAGAATCTCGCTGAATAAAATATTGTCCTCTAACGCCAACCATTAAATTTTAAAGACGAAATAATTTGCGCAATAAAGATGCACCCTCCGAAGAAGTTACCCAAAATCTCCTCAAAATGCGCCCTCTTTTAAGCGTAATCAACTCAAAATTTTAGCAATATAACATTTAATATTTAGACGTTCAAAAACTAATTAAATCCTAGTTTTTCTGGTGGTTGTAGCAAAGTAAAAGAATTTTCATTATTCGTAATTTGAAAGACACTTTAGACCCATGTTGATAACAGCTGTTACTCGTTTCCTCAGGTCTGAAACATGGCCATTAATTCCCCAGTTTTGCATAACTTTGCATTCGATCGTGTTCCTGAAATATTTTACATTCGAAAATATGTAGTGAGATTTCTGAGAAAATCTACAGGACTTAAAAAATACGAGTATGTACAAAACGCCTTGAAAATAATCCCATTGATCCTTCATTTCACGTCTGCTGCCGTTCTGAGAAATTCGTTTATATCATGAAAATAGTCAGCGGCACGGAGATCGAGCCCCAAGTCGTAATCCCGTTTGTGAATTGAAAATAAATCCCTTCTTCAAACGCAGACTTTTAGGGAGTTCGTGACGGTATCCTCAGGGCCAGCACGTTTGCTTTTGGTACGGTGAAAGTTTGCCGAAGTAAAAGTTTTATTTCATTTTCTCATCATTGCTAGTCTTACACATCTGAGTAAAGGTTGACAGAACCTGATAGCAGAATTTGCACAAATTACGTTTTTGACCTTTTTCTACTTTTTGAAAAGTAGTCAGCAAAAAGTACACATTTTTATTAAGCGGAGACTTTTACGAAATATTCCTGCAATCCTGTTCCATTGGAAATAACTCCAACCATTTTACTAATATTTAATTCAAAAATAGCCTTGTTTCGACCGAAGAAACCGTCATATAAACACACAAATACTGTGTGTTTTACACATGAATCATGTTTGCAGTTAAATGCTCTTGGGAAAGAACCCAAAAATATGCTTCCAATATTTACTTCAATGAGTATTTACATTTTTCAATGTAATTTTGTTCATATTTTATTTCAGCCTCCTTGTACAGTTTGTAACAAGTCTACCTTAGCTTTTTTTGCAATTATATTAAATTTGTTTTCATATGGTTAAAGATTATCTGAATAGCTTTATCCTTCCTTGGATGAAAAGACTAGCACAGATAACGGAATCCAAAAACTTGACCGAAAATAATGACATTATTAAAACAAAAAGTTCTACAACCGCTTGGTTTCCTAAGGCTAACTACTCTAAAGGCCACTCGTTTATTTCTCTTTTGCGCTATAGTTTTTAATAATTGTGCATTCTCGCTTTATTCGCACTTTTTTTTATTATTGATCTGAATAAATACTTTATTTCTTCAACAAGATTTTCTTTATTATTAATGGTCTTCATTCATATAGTTTTGTTTATTTATTCTCTATTCATACGTCTACCATAAATGTCTCATACATGTCCGACAAATTTGTTTTTTTGGTAGCGAGAGTATAACTTTTTAATATTTGGGTTAACTGATTGTAATTTTAATTATCATCAAATGATTAAAAACATTTTTTCTTACACAAAAACTGAAGAAATTAGTAGGATTTCCATGTAATTCTTTGCTGCAACACATTTTCTAAGGGAATTATAAAATATAAAACCAAAAAGTTCTATAAAAACCATGAACGACAACGAATGGTTTCATTACCGGCCATTCTTTATAAAAGCAATTTTATAAAATATATGGGCGCCATTACTGTAGCAGCCAATTCATTTGATCCAAAGTACATTGCCTCTTTTATAGTCTTGCTGGTTTTTATTTATTAACTGCAGTATACATTTCATTTTCCCCGATTGCTTCTTTAGATTCCTTGGTTTCCTTCTTCGTAAAGTTTACAAATTGTTTTAAGATTGCTTTGACCAGAAAAAAATGTTTGCGCTTTTATGGCTACACCAGTCGCTGTGCACACATGTATGTCTACGTACTAAGGCCATGATCTATATTATACATGGAAGCCTTTATGTTGCCAACTGCCAATTTAATGACTCGCATATTCGACTGTAAATCAGGGATTAGTACTAAAACACGTTAATTATGTTTAATACCCCACTTGATTGGCAAGCGCCCGCTTAAATTTATTGCATCGAGACTGGATCGAAACTGTTTTGCTTAAAACGTTTAACTAACGAGCAATAATCATACCCGCTTTAAGTATTACAATTAATCTACAGGGCTTAATTAGCTTGGGTAAGAATATGGAATAATTAATAATCTTCTCTTGCAAAATGTGGAAGATAATTACGTTAAATTAACACTTTTTAACCTTCATTAGTCACGCTTACAAAATACATCAGCATTCAAAATAAGGAAACTCCGACTGCATTTTTGTTCTATATTTCCTGAACATCTGACGCAAATTATCAGGTATTTCTGTTTGGAGAAAAAACGAATTTGTTTGTCCCATTTAAAGGCGCAATTTCAATGTGCGGAATAAAACAGATGCCACATAAGCGTTCAGAATGTAGCAGATAGTGTTTAATTTGCGTAAATAATGAGCATTAAAACAACAAAATAGAAGAAAACATATTGGTATAGATTTATCCAAAACAGTTTACTCAAAATTTGGTATTTAATATTTTGGTTGAAACACCCTGTATAACTTCATAGCAAAATTCTGCAAATATTAAATCACTTATCAACCATGCTCATTCTTCATCTCATATTCATGTATCATACATGTTTTTCATGTTTTCCCAGCCTTTTTGGCGCTGTGTAAATTTTAATTTCAAAATAAACTATTTCAATCAACGAAAACTTAGATTTAATATATTTTTAAAATGTATATTTCTAATTAATTCGAAATATTAATTTGCAACTAACGATATTTTCATGAATTGCAGTATAAACGAAATGGATTAAATATAATTTACTCTTCTCAATTTAAGCACGTATGATTGTCGTTTTATTAATATTAATAATGTTTATTCCTACAGACCTCTGATTTGCTCAACAGAGAATACAGCTAGTGCTTTTACTGGAAACTGAATTTAAATTAATATTTGCAGACCAGGAAAACTTTTAATTATTATATAGAACAAAAAAGTTCTGTTTCATAAAAAGTTCTAAATGATCTGAAACCTAAAATGCACCTATAAGATATACATTTATTCCAGGCACATACGAGGTTTGTTAGAAAAATATTAAGTTTACCCAAGAGTAAAATGCCTCATTTTTGACATCAAAAATTGTTATTAAAAAAATTAGATCAAAACCAAAAATCACGTTGTAGATGTATGGAAAATATGTAAAATCAATATGTATTTGATTGTACACCTATTTGCAATGAAAAGTTTTGATGTTTTTTTCTAATTTTTCAATAATTAATTAGTTATGAGTTATTTTATTAGTAATTTATTCCAAAAATTCCTGGGCTTCAGTCAATTTTATTGTTTATTATTTAAAATGTTAGAAATACGTTTCGGTGTCTTTCTCCACCATCATCAGTTTGTTTGTATAGTTGTTTCTACCTTCACATTTGACTGGTTATTCCACATTTTGATGATGGTGGAGAAAGACACCGAAACGTATTTGTAACATTTTAAATAATAAACAATAATATTGACTGAAACCCAGGAATTTTTTGAAATAAATTGAAGTACAGTCAGGAAAATATACACAACAATTTATTAGTAATTAATTTAATTAATTAAATTTAATTATTACTGTACGTCAGAGCATCCAAGATTTCATGCCCTACTGTAGATAAACTATTCAAATGACAAATAATTTTTGATGCATTATGAAATGTGTTTTTTTAGTTTACTCTTTGATAAAATTAATATTTTTTGCAAAACCGCGTAAAAGTCTAAAAAAATTAAATACTTGAAAGTAGCATTTTACGTTTTAGACCATGCAAAACTAATCTTAAACTATATAACTTTTCTCCTAAAGATAATAATAAAAAAGATGTTCATATGGTTTCAACTTACGGAGACATACTGTATATAGAACGAAAAAAGACGAAATATATGGCGAAAAAGCAAAGAAGAGAAAAAGAAAATGTTGATTCATTATTCACCACCTAACCAAGAGTTAGTCACGGTTTGTTGGCATCCCCTGTATAAGTATTTGTGTCTGAGTAAAAATATATAAAAGTTATTTTTATTCATATCGTATAAAAGAAGGTTTCTTTCATGTCAATTCGCTTTATTCATCATTCCGAAAATTATCATTCTAAATAAATAACTTTAAGCTAAATAAAATTAATTTTGATTTATTTTCAAATCGCATATATTTTCGTTAAAATCAAATAGAAATTTTATTTATTTATTCATTGTAAAATATGAAAAAACTAATTTTTAATACATTTTTATAATTTAAATACATATCATTGTAATTTTATTAACAGTAAAAGCGAATATGGTGTTCTTACAAGGCCCAAGTAATCAAACTATAAATTCTCAAGCCAAAACATACACAGTGTGTTAAAAATGAGCCTTGTTGAAATATAACTAGTGATAAAGGATCTTAATACGAAAAGTCCATGAAAATTTCACTATAATTTAAGTTCACCGACTACAATCCGAAAAGTTTCTAAAATGTATTCCCAAAGATCTATTTCGCGTAAAAAAGCGTGAAAACCCCCACTTGTAATTAGAGCCCCCTCTTGATGGATCGGAAACAGGAAACAGGAAAAAATATCGGGAAAACACCTTTTCTACGGTTTGTCAGCGATAATTCTGGTCTACTTGGTTTGAAAGTTTAACTTTTATCCCATTTGCGTTTGGGGGTTTTATTAATTTTCGACGATCTCTTTTCAAACCTTCCACTTGAGTTTCTTCTTTATTGAGGATTTTCAAACATGTATTCTAAACGTCCTATAATAGAAGGAAAATGTATCCCCAAAAATGTGATAAGGAAAATTTAGGTATATGCTCTCAGGAGGAAAAATTCGCAGAAACTGCCAACACTCGCCAAGAATCAATAAATTTAATATTCTCCCGTACTTCCGCGAATTGCAACAATTTGATGAAAAACATACGTTAATATCTTAAATTCCATCTAGCTCGGTGGACAAGTACTTTGAACTCATTATAATGTAATTTCCTTCTATTCCAGGTGGCAGGTCCTAACAGGCAGCTATTAATAACGGGCAAACCAGAATACTTAGGCCAACTACTAGCTTCACTTGCTGTTTCTCTGGGACCTCTAGCTTCTGGTCTAGGGAAAGGCTACAGTTCGCCAGCCATTGCTTCCCTACTACAACGAGACGCGAAGGCCTTTGATCTAAACGGCCAACAGGCATCATGGCTGGCCTCTTTGAGTCTTCTGGGGGCCCTCTTTGGGGCCCCTCTCGGAGGAGTAGCTGTCAAATGGGGCAGAAAGCGGGCTCTCCTAATGGCTGGAGCTCCATTGTCACTCTGCTGGATTCTCACCGGGTTTGCATTCAGCGTTGAGGTACGATTGCCACTTGTTCTTAGTTGCCGGTTTTTGACTCAGTATATATAATTTTAGATAATGTGCTTTGCAGCCTTCACTAGCGGGTTTCTCGTTGCCATCGTCCAACTGGCTGCTCAAATGTATGTAAGTGAAATTGCAGCTCCTTCCATTAGAGGAGGGCTGAGCGCCCTGCTGAAAATATCAGGCCACGCGGGCTCCCTAGTTGCTTTCGCTGCTGGGGCTTTTCTGGATTGGCGGCAACTCGCAGCGCTGATTTCCTTTGCTCCAGCTGCTATGTGTCTGGCAATGCTGCGAATTCCTGAAAGTCCCGGCTGGCTGGTCCTTAAAGGCTATGACTCGGAAGCTGAAAAGGCCTTGCGGTGGCTGCGAGGTGATAACGCAGACCTGCAGTTAGAACTTTCTATCCTCCAAACTCACATCATGAGCAAACGAATTTCCAGCAGTCCAAAGTTGCTATTGCAAACCTTGAGAACTCCAGCCTTAATCAGCTGCGGTTTGATGTTCTTTCAGCGCTTCTCTGGGGCTCATGCCTTTCACTTCTACGTAGTGAGTGTTTTTAAGGAAACCTTTGGCGGAACGAATCCTCACACTGCCGCTGTTGCTGTCGCTGTTGTTCAGCTACTGTCCGCACTTCTTTCGGGGCTGTTGGTCGACAGCGCCGGTAGGCTGCCCTTATTGGTAGCCTCCAGCGTTCTTATGTCTTTGGCTCTCGCTTCGTTCGGTTCTTTTGCCTACTACAAGGAGGCCAACCCCAAATCAGTAACCAATCTGGACTGGATTCCACTGCTCTGTGTTCTAGTTTTCACAGTCGCCTTCTCCTTAGGGATAAGTCCAATTTCCTGGCTGTTGGTCAGTGAACTGTTTTCGCTCGAACATCGCGGCTTGGGAACAGCTCTGGCTACCGGATTCAGCTACTTCTGCGCCTTTGTAGGAGTTAAAACGTTTGTAGACTTTCGTGAATGGCTCGGTCTGTATGGAGCCTTTTGGCTCTATGCCTTTATATCAGTATGCGGTCTCTGTTTCGTGGTTTGTTGCGTCCCAGAAACCAAAGGCCGAGACCTGACCGAAATTGACACGGTCAGCTGACCCAATCCAAGGAGACAACTGCGCAAAGTATCCGTTAACGTGGTTGAACGGTACTGCTAGAAGAGTTGTTTCCGAACATTTACAATTTATTAGCATTGACAATAATAATAGCAGTTGATTCTGCGGTTGGAAAAATTCTTCCAAACAAACAGCTCAAAAAGGCAGAATCAATTAATACGATTTCCATTGACAATAATGCGTTCAATAATTTTAGCTGGGTTTTAGCTAAGTTTTACTCCATCGTTACTCTTGTATTACTCTAACAGAGTTAACGGGCAACACTTTTCATCGAACTTGAAACTATGATCGGTAGAGATAATTTTCAAAATATGCAGGATGGTTCAAACATATGCAAGTCCTTGCTTATACAGTGTGAGGGTTGGAGGAAAATCGGTTTGCCTAAATTAAAATCTCCTAAATCCTAATCCTAAAATCCACACCAATCTGGAAAACTCCTGTGTATCTATTTTACTGAATGTTTAGCATCATATGCGAAAACTAGTATATAGTTTTGTAGGGCAGATTTAAACGTTTAAAAAAATTGTAATCCGATAAAATTGGGAAGAATATGAAAGTTTGATCACTTTTATTTTCAATTGCTAGGCAAGTGTATGGACTTGCACAATATGATAGAACTTTGGAAAAGATTTCCATGAAACTGGGCTATTTTTTTTGAACTTTTAGCAGATGAGATCTTTAAAACGATAACGGAAGCAAAAAAATAAAAAATTGTCTTTATTATAGAAAAAAACGTTAACAAAAAAAGGTTAGAAAGCCTTATCATATTAAGAGAAAAGAATATATCGACATTGTTGCATTTAGAAAAAAAGATATGTAGTTTTATTATACTGAACTTTTCTTATCTGTAAACAGAAGTATCCAACATTTTTCCTCGCTGTTCAACGACTCCCAATGTAACTTTCCCCGATATATTGTAAAATCTTAAAGCAAATTGCCATATTTTTGAACCACCGTGTAATTAGTTGAGTTAGGTAACAGCTCAAACGCTTAAATTTCCACATTACTTGATCTGGCTGAAAATGTTGTCACAGTTATGAATGGTACTTTGATGATGCCACATGATACTGTTAACATTCTCAACAGCTACCAGGGAATGACTAAATGTAGACTGTCTAGATTACCTCAAAGGCTTAGTACTTAGGCGCTACCTAGTGATATACATATATATAGACACTCGTCGCTTGCTCAACTTAGGCTATAAATGTACCGTAACTGATTTCCTACATAGATGTTCTAATGTTATGTCAATTATATGCAGGATAGCCCAAAAACTTAGGCAGTTGGAAATTCTACCTGTATAAGTTGAATTCCTTCACTTTTTCGATACTTTCATTGTGTTAGATTTAGCGGATTGGAAACGCGTGTGGTTCAACTAGCTATATTAGATGATGTTCCATATCGTAGGTACATGTTTTGGTAGATGCAAACAAAAGAGCTGCAGAGAAGAGCAGGAGATTTAGATAGCGCAACATAGTATACAAGGTGTTCAAGACGGATTCGATATTATTTAATGAAAAGTTAGAAATACAGACAGCACTATTTTAATTTAGAATCGGTTAATTTTTCAAGCGCACCTGATCAATGAAACCCTAGAAAATGGACAATCGAAATTTGTAATCAATTTTTATCAGCGGCCTCTATTAAACATATCTGTAAAGTTTTGTTATTATTTAAGGTGTAATTTATATTCTTTAAATAATATTTGTTCCTTTACTATATACATTGATATGTATTGTCGGCTTTTTCCAGTATTTTCCACAACAACAATATTATTTTAATTTAGAACCCGTTTATTTTTCAAGCTTATTTAAACGGAGAATAGCATTAAAAAATAGCAATAAAAATTAACGTAAATGTTTTGTTATTTTAAATAACGTTTACATGAAATACGTTTCTTATTAAGAAATGTTTTCTGAGGTAGTTGCTGAGTAGATAAAGATGAATTGAAGGAAAAATGTACATTTTATTAATAATCTCATAACAGTTTATAATATTCCATGGTTAATGATTTTGAATTTGGTTTTGGGTAAAATATTGATAAAAAATGCAAACAGCATTCATGATTAAATATATTCTGAAAAACAACTACGATAATAAAAACTATTTAAAAAAGTGTTTACAATTGGAAGCAAGAAAAGATATCATTCATTTGTTGAATAAACTTTAAATAAAAAATATGGTTTAGTGAAATACTAAAAATAATCAACTTTATATAACAAGAAATTCCTTGTAGTTGTACACTTGCGAATGAAACAGAGTATGTTGTTAAAAATCACTACTAACTTAGAGGTTGTCTTTGTTTCAAAACCTATATACTTTGTTTTCAACAATTTCTGATATTGTTGGTTTTAATGCATAATTATATGCAACAGAAGCTAAGGAAAATATGATTTGCAAAATAAAAAAATACAATAACTTTTTGAAATGTTTTTATATGATCAGAATGAAAAAAAAATATGCAGATAGAACGCATCGTTTGTCGGAATGTCCCTTTTATCAATCAGATACATTATGAATAAAAACACCTTGTATATTGTATATATGCTATTTTAACAATAATCTCTTCACTAATTCATTATTTGCATGTTATTTTGCAGCTCGTTGATTTTTGCCAAACTTTAATTAATTTATGAGATTATGAACTGTGATAGACTAGCACAATACATATTAGAAGTCTTCAAAAAAATACTTATGACAGAAATATACATATTATAAATTATATAAAAAAAGTGGTATACATATGGTATTATAAGATAAGTGGGGTGGGTTTTATTCACTTGTGTTGGTGCCCACCACGATCGAAACGGATATCGTAAAAATTTAATCCCTTTATGAACTAATCAATCAAAATCATTGAAAAAATGTGAAATTACAAAAATGACAGTGCGGTCCATTACAACACAATCCCATGCTTTGGAGAGTTTATATCGTTTTTAGAGTTAAGATGTTAAAGTATTTTATAAAGACTAAAAATACACTTAAGCTATAACTTCAAGGCGATTTTAATAATCTAATGTGTAGAAAAATAATGAAAACTTAAGAGTCTTCAGACCTCTTAAAGAAATCCAGGATTTTTAAGTGAGTTATGGTCGAAAGAGTTTTTGAAAATATCATAAGGTAGTTCAAAAAAATGGGTTTTCACTCGAATAATTTTAAATGAATAATACGCAAACCGTTAATCTCGTGTATCAAAGTCCTAATTGAAATAAAAATTTACTTATAATAAAGAAGTAAATATAACACCCTTAAAATAATTTAGTGCAATTTTCAAGCCTCAATTGAAATCCGTCAAAATTATTGAATAAATATTAAAGCTTTATAAAAGTGACTTAAATACATAAACTTATATAAAAATAAAGTTTCAAGAAATTACGGCATCGACCATCAACTTGCTGCTACATTGTTACTGTTAACTAGGCATTGAAATTATAGCTTTCGTCGGAAATCAAACCTATTCAATCCCTTTAAAAATTACATATCTTCACTAAGAATGAAGGCAGTTAATGTGAGAATGTTATTGATAGGACCAGGTGTTGCTGATAAACCTTTTAAAATTAATTAACATGGTTTCGATTTTCCATTAATCAAATCGAGGAAATTTGCCAATCAATTTCAGCAATTTCTCATCGTTCAATGACATTCGATCTCTTTATAGCCTGTAACTAAAGCAGAACAACATTCCGGCCTAGTTATAGCTTTTAAAACTTCCAGGAAACTGGGAAGACTATTCATATACTCGTATTTTATTGTGTGCTTTAAAAACACGAGTTCGTAGCTTTAACTGTAAAAATTACTTTGCGGAAGACGATAACGTTTAGTAATTAAAAACGTGCTCAAATTTAACGTTTCAAATCTAAATAGCGATTTCCAAAGTATTAGTCGAGCAAATTCATGTTTATTTTAACAACCAGTGGCGTAGCAAGGATAAATGTTTAAATTACAGCGTAGTGTATCCACTGTTCAATTATATATTTTTCTAGTTCTATATTAGATGAAAATATTTGCTAAGTTTGCTTCAAGTTTTTTCTTTTTTGCTTCGTAAATTAATAAACTGAGAAATTTTATATTTAGACTTACGACGGTTTAAGAAATTTATTTGCTTCAATACAAGTGAATTAGTTAAATACGCAAAACTGAAAGGCACATTAAAAGTTTTTAAATATTTCTTAGGGGCTTCGGAATCCTATTTTCATTATCAAGAGTTGGACTGTAATAAGATTTTTTTCGTATTTTATTAAAGGCCTATTCTAACAATATTCTATTTATTGCTGTTATTGCCATATTTATTTATTTCGAATGTTTTTAATTTATCTTTGCCTTATTTAACCCACATGAACTTTGTCTTTCTATACTGCTCTCACTAGCACTTCATAGGAATCACTTTTATATAATCATTAACAGTTCTAAGATATACTGCTGTTAATTATTTCCTGTTGTGGCTTCAAAAGCTGCAGTTATACAATCTTTGGAAAATGTATTTTTGTGAAATACATGCATTCAATGTATTTACTGGATTTTTCAAGAAAAATTTGCAATCGGAACGGATATTTTCGCGTTTATTTGTTTGCAAAACTTGAGTCAATAGTTCTTTAAGGTGGAGTGCAATTAGTTCTTAATCTTCAAGATTATTTCTTAATAATTTAAGAGCAAAATAATCTAAATTTTATACAAGCTGAAATGGAAGTAAATTATAAATACAAATTTTTATTTCCGAGATATTTACATAAAGTCTAACGTGAAATTAAAATTGAATCTCAGAAGCATTTCCCAGCAGGATCACGCAAGAAAAAACATCGTCAAAGTCAACTGAAGTAAACCGATCCTTAATTCAAATTTCAAATTAAATTAATTTCTTTTTCACTTTTCTGAAGTAAGAAACAGCGAACTTTTTGAAGCAAAAATTGTATTTCCCACTTTTGATTGATTATGGTTGGATTACTTTTTTCGTTAGTTCGAATATTGATTTGCAATTTTCGAGCAATATTTATTACCAGATGATGAAATGCTTAACCTAATGGTTTTAAAATGTAGTGTAATGTAATTCTGGGCAAACATGAAGCGAAAACCAGAGAATATCGATGTAATAAATACACTGGAACATAATATAAATAAATCAAAAATAAATTAAACTAGCGAATAAAAGAGTGGAAAGTTGTGAAATAACATAAGAAAAAAATCAAGCGGGAAACTTAAAACCCCAAAAATAATTCTTACATATACAAACTACACACACCAACATATCTACTACACACCATAAAGAACTTACTAGAAAACAGACAACTACAAGTACGAATTGACAAAACACTGTCATTCTCCTTTTCCCCTGAACAAGGGCTCCCTCAAGGATCCCCGCTCTCACCGTTTCTCTACAATATATACTGCCATGACATATACAATTACAACTTACCAGACAAAAATCAAATCGACAGATCGGCATACATATTACAATACGCAGACGACACGACACTTATTGTACATGACAAAACTACTGAGAGAGCAGCGCAAAGACTCCAAACACTAACAAACAACACAATGACATGGTTTTATAAATGGAGACTAACACCATACGATTCAAAAAACCAACTTCTGCTCACAAACCACAGACTCAACGCTGACTCCCCTACAATAACTGCAGACGGACAAACGACACAACCAAAAAGCGACGTAAAATACCTTGGAATCACAATTGACCACAAACTTAAATTCACTAAACACATACGAAACATCAGGGCAGAAACAATAAAGAGAACAAAACACTTCCGATCACTAACCTACAAAGACAGAGGAATTAGCACAAACACCGCCACCAAAATATATAAAGCTATTTGTAGACCCTTGCTAGACTTTGGACATATACTCATGACCAACGGAACAGAAAGGACAAAACGTTATACACAAACAACGGAACAAATTGCACTAAGACTAATAACACGAATAAGACACCCCCAAAACCCACTACACAACCCCCCCACCCAACTACTATACGAACGCACAAACATGACAAAGATCTCGGAAAGACTCATACAGCTACAGACAAAATGGACAAACAACCCCTACAACTGGACCATACTGAATCCCCTTTGTCTTACAAGACCAACCAGACAATCCCGCTTCCGTTTCCCTACATTAACGCTACTCGAACACTTACAAACGCTACGGACTAGTGGACAATAAAATAATTTCTTCTTGCCACTGAAATTTTATTTATTTAATAGTATTGTTAACCTAGAATAAGAGAATTTTCATATTTGTTTTTCATTTAGATTAAGACTGCATGTATTAAACAAGGGCAGAAAGACCGATAGGTCGATAGCCTTTTTTAGAAATAAATATGTTTACTACTACTACTACTAATTCTTACAAGCATTGAAGCAAATAGCATTTCAGATGGTTTCAGAATCAAAACAGTTGAAAATGAGAAATAAATTAAAAATCCAAGCAGAATTTGTCAATCACATTTATTCATTAATTAAAAAGAATTATAAAAGGGTTCATGGCCAACGGATGTTGATGTCAGGATCACATTTAACTTTCACCCTGGTGCCGCACTGGGTTTATAGGAATCGTTCGTGATTCAAATTTAGTACGCAATAAAGATTTTGTATTCATCCCTAATTAAATACGGTCTGAGGATATTTTAATTAAAACTTGAAAATTATTTACAATAGATATTTTGTGCGGCTCGGTAAGCAATTAAGGGCCGCTTTGCCTTGTTTAATTTTAATCTCGGGCTCGGGTGGTTTGTTTTTATTAGTCCGTGAAACCGAAATTGTCAACGAAAAAGCTGTAATCCGACGAATAACGTGCTTTGTTCACTGTTTTTCTTTTGGTTAAGACCTTTCCGGGTGATGTTTATTGAAATATGTTAGGACTTAGTTTGCCTTCTCATTAATCACAAACTCTAAATATTCTATTGGTTTTGTTGTTGCGAACAAAGCGAAATCTCTTTAATATATTTTGGAATTGATTCATCATCACAGTTTTACAAGGTGATTTAGAACTCGAAAACAGTAAAATAGACTCTAGTGTTTTTAATTATAATCAAGCAGCTTGAAAGTTCTAGAGAAAAAGTTGTTGTCGAAGGTTTCTATTATAAAAATTTTCATCTGCACAGTTTGTAGAATAATTCGTGGAAGATTAATTGATTACAATGATTTAAATATCGATAATTGAAAATAAAAATGATCTATTTAGGACAATTGAAAAAGCGAATGGAAGAATGTGTTTAATACAAAAATTATGAATGAATGTGTTAAGGGCACATAACACGTTGATCCGCTTCAAACATTTCGAAAAAATGGATTAAAGACGCTAATCGGGGATCTGGAAAGTTATAAGCGGTCTATGAAATTTTCTTCAATCGCCAGAAGAAGGAAAAAGAAAGCAACATCTTATGTTGGGTCGAACTCATGTGCCGAGCAGAACAAAACTTTTGCCACGATTTCCGTCTACCAGTTTTTAATATTTAAAGGCATTTTTAAAGTACACGATAAATTTGCTGATGTCGACAGAATATACTCAGTTTTTACACTAATACACATTAAGAAAGAACTTAACTATATAGAAACTTTCAAATATATAGAAACTTTCAAATAGAACCCAATAATATGCCAAATAATGTGAAATTTAAACAAAATAGAATAACATCGAAAGCGTTTCTAAAGAAGAATTCACGATCTTCTATGTCTGCTCCCTTTTATAGACCCAGAACATCGTTTTACGAAAATATATTATAAATAATAATAACATAATATAATAAAATTTAATAATATAAATATTATAAAATGTTCTGACGAAAAATTTTAAAAAGATGAATCAATTAGTAAAAGCTCGTTTATATGTATATTATGAAACAATGTGAATTTTCACCAATAAAGCAGCAGACGTAATTTTAGCTATTGCATTATTTTAGCTTCATTTAAATTATTACAAAGGCTAAAATTTTATATTAAAAGTTTAATCTAATTTAAGCTGACCAATTATAATTGGAAACTCGGTGTAAGTTTTTTAAACACCCTGTATCAGCATTTCTTTCTCAGGGTACATTTAACTTAACTTTTTAACTGTAGATAAATAGATGAAAGTGTATTTAAACACGTTCACTAAAAACGACCTTTAAATATTCCCGTTTTTTTGTATTTTAAAATATCCACTTCCTGATATTCTGCACGCACAAAGTTTTTAGCGCTTAATTTTTTCTCTAAGCTCAAAAATATAATTTCATAACCATAATATATTTTCTGCCGCGATGACAATCGCAATACTATTTTTTTAAAACACTGAAAATATATTTTATTCTGACTTTCTCCTTGCAGGTTGTTTTTCGTCGCTATACTTACATTATTTAATTTATGAAAAATTCAATGTTTTGCCATCAGCCTGGAAGCAATTTTAACTGCAGATTTACTCAAATTATACATTAATTTGTTTTAAAATTATATGCATATACAATTTTTTTGATCTATTGATTTATTTGGTCTACTTAATCTACTTGATCATTGCCAGTTCTTTATAGACTCATGAATTAAAGAAGAATTAGAAGCTTAAAATTAATAAACAAGCGAAACAACACATGAAACATTTGCAAAACTTATAATTCGTGCTTTTTTTGGTCAATATTTGTAAGAACTTAATGTACCCATAACGACTTTGCTTCTCTGAGGTAATAATATCTGAAGCACAGAAACAATAAATCATGTCTACCATAAGATCGCTAGCTTTTCAAATGCTTTTAAATTGATTTTTTTATATTTCATTCGCCGGACGTTTTATGCCTTTTTGGTATATTTTTCAGTTGTCCTGTTACAACATTGGCACTTGAAACAGTTATTCTTGCGCGTAATTCATGAGGCGTAAAATCGGGTGAGCGCAGCGGCCATTTAAGTAAAGGGCTGCTTTCTTTTACTCTTTTACGATTTTCTAATCGATCTCAAATTTCAATTTTAGACAACCGAAAAGTGTTGAGTGATGCACCGCGTCCCAAAGCGTATTCCTCGGAAAGTTCAGAACTCTATGTCCATTGAATTCATATTCTGCTACAAAATTATCAATATGCATTCTTTTTGGTACGTGTTTATTTTAGGGGCCGGTTAATTAGTGGTAAATTCGGACTCTTTTAAATAAATTGCTAATGCGTTTTCACTAATTTTTGTTTAAGAAAAAACCAACCATGAACGTTGGTTTTAGTCGCAAAAATTTAAGACTGTGCCCCACTTTTAACTTGGTCACATTGTATAAAAAGATAAACATGTTTAATCTTATGTTAAATTTTAAATGTTTCTAAGGGGAAGAACGTGTCGGTTCTAACATATTTTAGAACCGTTAAAGCTAGCGCAGCCTCGTTTTAAATGAGATTGAACAGTTCTGTATGAAAAACTGCTCAAATAGCTAATTTAAATAAGTTTGTTATTAATAGTACTACTAATTTATCAATTATATCCTCGTTATGTTTATTACTTGTATGTCGTTAGTCTAAATCAAAATTTTAAATCATTAAATTATATCAAAACCAAAAACAATAAGTTCTCGCTTTGAACACAACACGCATGTGTTGCCCTAAACTAGAACATTGCAAAATGTAATAAAATAACGTATTTGCTTTTCCTTAAGACCCCTTTAAGCGAAACAATAAAATAGAACGCTTCCTATTAATTACATTGTATGTTCATTTCACGCAAATTGAACTGTAAGGTGCATTGAAGTGTTCAACCAAGGTTTAAATTGATCGTTTCGAATTCGAACTAAAATTTCATAGAACGTAAAGCAGATTCGGAAACAACATAAAACTTTAGTGGAACCATTATTATATGGAAATGTATAAGAAAATGCCGTCACAATTTAATGTCGAGAGAAAATGGGATATTGGATGTGCCCTGGCGTAAATTGAAACGACAATTCCAGCAAAAATGTTCAAATATTTATACACATTTTATGACTGAAAATTTTATGATTTTCCGTAATAATTGCCAAATAAAATAGAACAGAGAGCAATTCTAATTAAAACAGCTTAACTTATCAAACGCAGTAATGAAAACTTCTTCCATTCTTGCTAAGTTACTGGTTGAAAATTAGCTAAAGCTTAGGCGAAAATGCGAATTTAACTACCTCCATTATTTGGGAGTTTTCCCGTATGTAATATGCTCACTTTATATAACAACTTTAAATATATAATTTAGGATAATATTTCGAATTCACTATTAGGAATAAACGAGCTACAAATAAACTAAACGTTATCCAATCCAGCTAGTTCGAATGCCGAAATTAGCTTTCATGGTGAATTCAAATTGGGCCTAAAATATATACTATAAAGTACTAGTTGTGATTGTCTATTTAAATTTAAACATTAACTTAGCGTATGTGTAAATGTATAAGTGTAACCCAGATACAAATTTACGCTAAAATTGTACGATTAGTGTAGCTTGACAATAATTTTTACGCTCCCTTTTTATATAGTTTATATTAGAGAATCTACAGAAAAATAAATATGTTAAAAAGTAAATTAGTTGTTTCTGTTTACTTATTTGAAGGGACATACAATATGAAGAAACAGATGAAAAGGTTTTTAATAGTACTTATAGAAGTATTTATTGGTTTAAAAGAAAAACTTGCAAATTACTTTTCCAGATCTGTATGGGAAACACTTATGGGATTTACAGAGTAACATAAAAAAATCAATAACGAAAAACTTTCTATATCTTCAAAAAAGCAATCGATTCAACAGCTCAGTGTAAAGGGAATAATTTTCAATGTACATTAAGGACATAAAGTACAAAACTGCACTTTTCACTTATGTTTTTGTCGTCAAATATCCAGTATGATGGTCTTAATTAGTTTTCTATATTTTTTCATTTTTTTTTAAATTTAATAATTTGTTTCCATTATAAAATGTTTGTCGTTACTTTCCTATGACTGAATCTTAAGTTACTAGATGAAAACTTATCCGATCGGTACAAACCTTCAAGAAAAGCCGGGCAAAATCCGGACGTTATGTTTTTTTACCAGACAAGTTTTATTAGAGAATCTACAGAGAAATAAAGATGGTTAAAAAGGAAATAATTTTTTCCCTTTTTGACGGACAATATGAAAAAATACAATATGAAAAAATCAAGAAAACAGTTCGTAGCAGTTAATTGTTTCATACACGTATTTATTCTTTTGGAAGAAAAACTTACAAATTACTTACTTACTTATGGGACATACAGAGTGTTACCATGAATGATAATTTTCTTTATAACCGCACTACAGAAATCCGTCACGTAGTACGAGTGCTTAATTTTCATTTCGCACATATGCAGATGATATATCCATTTAGGCAAAGTTCGACAATAATAATTGATGTTAAAACAGCCTACTGTTTGAAACTGGTAAATCTGACCATTTAATGTTGGAAAAATTAGAGAAAAAACATTGAAATTTGTAACTCTGAGCAATTCCTAATGAGAACTAAAAAAAACGTTTAATTTTAAAATTAATTAAAACTACAAAACATGTGTTGATTTTATAAAACCCCTGTTATGGATGCGTATCTATGCAAAATGAATTAAACGCATTGTTTAGATATTGTGTAGATATTTTGTAATTGACCGCGCTTATTCATTGACAAAGGATGGCAACATCGCAAGGAATTTGTTCTGTTAATAGCAGCTTCTTTTAAATGTGCTATTTACGGATTACAAGGCGTCTGTGCCTGCGTTGCTTCTCTGAAACTAATATTTTATCGTTAAATGAGTTTAAATCATAAACCTTGCTATTTTCCTCAAAGCGATGATATATCCTTAAGAAGGTAAGCATCAGCATTACTAGAATTATTTACATGTTGATTGGTAAATGACACCAACATGGTAGCATGGTTCAGAGGTGTTCTGTGGTGCATGATCTCATACTCTCATGGTCTCATATTTTTCGGGTTCAATTTATAACGAAAAAAAGCACAATATTTTCAGGTGTGTATTTCCCAGAAATAAAAAAATAGAGAAATATTTGGACAACAGAAACGGAAGTTAACTATACACTTACACACATTCATAATTAAATTGATCAGTAGAGGTTAATAAATATGTATAGTACCAATTTTTCCATGTCTCATTCCAATTATTATTATATATCGAATTACATATATGTATATATAATTACGTTATCCATCCATAATTGTACCTAATTAATTAATGTTACTTTGAATTACTTGTTTATTTTCCTAAACTTCTAAAACCAAATAAAATTCTTAACACAGACAAATCCACCATAGTAAACACAACAAAAGAAGCAGTATTGTCTTCGTAGGCGAACAGAATTTAACAGGTATGCATCCGTCAAGTGATGGAAGAAGCTTATACACTTGCGTGCATAGAAATCGGCCCACAGTAAACTTTTGACTTTAACTATATATATTTTTTAAACTATTCATCAGATCAAAAACGAAATATGTTGTTTGAAAGACTATTTAATATGCTTTAATGTGAGTATAAATTATTGTGAGTATCCTATGTTTAACATAGTGAAATTAATGCATTAAGCAAATTATGCTTGTTTATTATTAAACTTAACACTTATTTTTTTAATAATGGGAATGACCTCCTCTTTCCCTAATAACTTCTCTCATACGATTAGGCATAGATCTAATCAAGTTTGCTAGTGGTTCTTGAGGGATGTTAAACCACTATTCTTCTACTGAAACAATAAGCTCTGGGATCGAGTTTGGGGTATGAAGTCTAGCTCGAGTTCTTCGTTTTAGCTCATCCCATAAGCGTTCGATCGGATTTAGGTCAGGACTGTATGCTGGCCACTCCATAACCCGAAAAGAGACTTCTGCAATGTAATCTTGCACGATTCTTGCGGTGTGCGGCCTGGCATTGTCATGCATAAAGGTAAATTCGTCTCCAATGTAGTCGACGTAAGGTACCACATGAATTGCTAAAATCTCCTCGATATATCTAACAGTCGTTGAACACGGTCGCCCCTACGAATGAACTCAGGGTCGGTTCGTGCTCCTATAGAAATTGCACCCCAGATCATACAGACACCACCTCCATAAGCACTCCGCTCTTCAAAGCAGCAATCTGCAAATCGCTCTCTTGGTCTGAGGTACACTTTCCTTCTTCGGTCGCTTCCATGGAGGCATATTCTGGTCTCATCTGAGAACGGAACAGATCCCGATTGTTCCAACGTCCAATTCAGATGATCCCGTGCAAAACGCAGGCGTGCTTGCCGATGAGCTGGAGTAAGTTTTGGACCAATCGCAGGTGTTTTAGGGGTCAGGTTATTTTCCTGCAGTCTTCGTCTTGTTGTCCATTGACTAATAGCCACTCCTCGCACCTCACGGAGCTGTCGTTGCACTTGAACGGCATTAAGGTGACGATTTCTTAATGTTGTTGACACAATAAAGCGGTCATCACGAGAGGTTGTAAATCGCCTTCTGCCTTTTCCAGGTCGCCTATGAAAGGATCCAGTCTCCTCATAACGTTTGCACACTCTTCGAACTGCTGCGCGTGTCATATCCAATTGTCCAGCAACAGCTCGCTGACTAAGTCCATTTTCGATTAAAGCAATAACTTGGCCGGCTTTTCGTATTGTAGCATGCATTAAACTAAGACACTTAAGCATTATTGAGATTATGAAAAACGAATTAATATGCAAATTTCAGTTGCAAACGCAATAATTTTAATATTTGAATTACTTCTTGATAAATTTATAATCACATTAAAGCATATTAAATTGTCTTTCAAACAACATATATCTTTTTTTGATCTGATGAATAGTTTAAAAAATATATATAGTTAAAGTCAAAAGTTTACAATGGGCCGATTTCTATGCACGCAAGTTTATAAAAAAACTCAGAGAGTTGTTATAAAATGTCTCTCTGTATCAAATAAAATTATCTGTAACTATAAAATTGTATATTTGTCAAAAATTGCTTTTTATCCCTAGAACCAAACACGCTCAACAGCGTGGGACAAAACGACCCAATGAAGGTCCCGGCCCGTCCAAATCAGGAGGTGGGCGAATTGCCAAACGTGGTAATTCTAGACGCCGCGGGCGAAAACAGGGATTTTCTCCTAACAGTGGAACCAGTACAGTCGATTATTACAAGCAATACAGGCCCCAGATCGTACTCTCGTATCAACGTCGATCGTTCTATCAAATATTGTGCTCTAATTTGGGCGTACGTCGATTGTGCAATGCAGTCTTTTCTTCTATTGAGTTGAGAGGCTCTGGTATGACAGCAGGCATCTCGGCCACACAACTGACCTACTGCGTTGCAGTGGCGCTTTACGCTCGATGCGCTCAGTTAGCTGTAGAACTCGGATATCTCAAACAAGATATTCCCGAAATTAGCCGGCTTCAAGATAGCGTTCAAGGACTCCAGCTCCCATCTGTGCTGGCAAAGTACATTGAAACGCTTGGCAAATTCAAACTTGCCGCTGGACCATGGGTAGCGCCTTGGTTTGCAACCAGAGCTGAGATGGAAGACCCCCATCTGGGCACCATCAATTTAGACGACCTGCTACAGGAGGCACAACGGCCTATTCCTGCCAACTACTGGTCCCTCGATAGCGACTGGATCATATCATGGAACATGTCCTCACTCAGAAACCTTGGAATGCACTTTCGAAAGATCAACTGGTCCGAACTGACTGGTGGTATTGAAATGATAGCAACCCCTACCGTTGATAGGGAAGTGGACGTGAATTTGTTTCGGCCAACTATGCCACAGGTCTCGACAGACTTAGAAATACAGCTAGGTAGTGTCTACCATTGGAGATCGTTTACGCACCTTGGGCACTGGCCAGAAGAAACCAGTCTAATATGCACCCAACTTATGTTCGGGATGGAGTTTCATCCGGACGAATTCTGGGGAGGAATCATTTGCAAGACGCTCACGACTACTGACCAAGGGTCAGATGACTCAGATGGCTCAGATCAATAAAAACGTTTAAAATGGAAAAATATATTTTTAGTTTTTTTTACGGGACATACCTACAGTTTGAAAAAACCAATAAAAATTTACTAGTAGTATTTATTCTATCCTTCTAAATGAAGTTCGCAAATTACATTTCTTGGTCTGTATGGAAAACACTTATGGGATATACAGAGTGTTACCATGCATGATAATTTGTATTATAACTGCACTTTAGAAATCCGTTACGGAATACGCGTGCTGACTTTTCATTTCGCACATATGCAGATGATATGGCCATTCAGGCAACTTATGCAAGCTCGACAAGGACATCGCGAACTCTACAAAGGAACTTAGACGGCATCCATAATTGGTCCAAAACATAGCGAATTTATAACGATACATGCAAGAACGATATATTAAATCTCGACGATCAGCTGGGCTCCGTCAAAATTTCGCGCTCGCACACAACGAAAGTTCTTTGCTTAAACCAGGTCGTCTGTCAGAACACCCGTCAGTTTACCAGAAGAGTGACACTTTTGCGGTCGCTGCTTGAAATTTACTTTTGAGGATGTCAGCCAATCGTGCTTGTGAAACGTTTGGAACAACTATTCCTGTTTGTTTTAGCATTCATTAGCTTCATTACTCTGGGGGTGTTTTGGGAGAACAGGAAAAATAGTAAAAAAATTAATTCCTATTAAAAACTGATTTTTGCAAAAAACTATATCAGGACGGCAACAATGTTTTTCAAGGTAATCTGCCTCATTAACACGTAAATTCCTGCTGCTTCTTAAAGTAATGAAGAAATAATTTCGAGTTGCGATGGTTGAGTGAAATCTTGCAATTTCTTTCATCAGTTTCATGGAGATCAGTTTCACGGCTTTTTTCTAATTCGAATTTTAATTAACCAGGATCGTTATTGGACAACGCCCAGTGGATGATCGCAAAGCTGGATGGATTCATGCCATAACGTTCATGATTCAACAAAATGATGCCTTCCAAGCCCCACCTGAAGACTAATGCGCTTAAGATCGGTTAATGTTAAGTTAGCAAAGATAGTAAAGAGCAGAAAGCATGTGAATCAATTGTTGAAAATAAAAAATTATAAATAGCAGACGTTTTTTCTTTGTTTCGTTATTTCCTTTGTCGATTAGTGGAACACTATTCTCGAAACCTTGCTGATAAAACCGCACACTTTCAAGAAATTAGCGAAAGAACCTATTTTGCGAAAAATCCGGTTTGCATCAGGAGAGCAGAATATTCAAAGAGCTAGCGAGCAGATATCAGGAGCAGGAGTTTAACGTTACGTTATTTTTTATGTGGATCTAGTAGCTCTCTATTAGCCAAATTTGAATGGCAAAACAAAATTTTTCTTTGTATCAGGGCAGCAGCATGTTTAAGGAGGTAGCGAGTAGATATCAGGAGTAGGAGTTTAACGTTACGTTATTTTTTACGTGGGTCTAGTAGCTCTCTATTAGTAAAATTTGAATGGCAAAACGAAATTTTTCTTTGTATCAGGGCAGCAGCATGTTAAGGAGGTAGCGAGCAGAAATCAGGAGCAGGAGTTTAACGTTACGTTATTTTTTACGTCGATCTAGTAGCTCTCTATCAGTAAAATTTGAATGGCAAAACGAAATTTTTCTTTGTATCAGGGCCGCAGCATGTTTAAGGAGGTAGCGAGCAAGTATCAGGAGCAGGAGTTTAACGTTACGTTATGTTTTGTGAGGATCTAGTAACTCTCTATTAGCAAGATTTGAATGGCAAAACGAAATTTGTCTTTGTATCAGGGCAACAGCATGTTTAAGCAGGTAGCGAGCAGATATCAGGAGCAGGAGTTTAACGTTACGTTATTTTTACGTGGATCTAGTAGCTCTGTATTAGTAAAATTTGAATGGCAAAACGAAATTTTTATTTGTATCAGGGCAGCAGCATGTTTAATTACATTAATTAATGAATTTTGAATTACCTTCCTGAAGATTTTTTTTTTGGTTTGCCCGGCGGCTGGAGGATAAAAATCTTCTCGAAGACACCTGGTATCACGCGATACCAGGTAGTGTTGGATTTCTACCAACTAAAAAACCCCCAACTTTATACTGCAAGTTTTTAAAAGCTATTCCTTAAAACCTTGCAGTCCTCTCTAAGAATGTATCAGCTCCGGCAACCGTATGCCATTCCATCACATTCTCTCCATACCAACTGCTTGCTGACAGCTGCTGCATGCAAGAATTTGTTTAAATTTTTAAATTTAGAACAACAGCCCGAAATCTAAATAGTTTGGCCAGGGTTCCACACTAAGATAAAGTGTTAGTAAAGGGAAAATATACCTACAGTAAAAATTTAATCACAACAGAACACAACCGGTTTATGTTTATATTGTAAAGGTTCATATAAAAACCTTCCACAGTAGAAAACCTATTGAAAATACAAAAACCGTTTAATTTCGGGTGTAAATCACAAAAAACGTCAATAATCACGGAAACGTTCTTATAGGACAATAAAAAATGTAATGCACAGCAGAAGACTCTTGCTTTATACTTATATTTTAAAGATTCATATAAAAAAACTTCCACAGTATAAAACTTGGCTAGTTAAATTTGAATAACTGTGAAAAAAATTCTAATTTGAAAATCGAACAATCCTTATGGAAAATACAAAAACCGCTTAATTTAGGGTGTAATCACAGAAAAAAACGTTAATAGTAACCCAATCTTTCTTACACGACAGTAAAAAATGTGGTTCACAGCAGCACACTCTTGCTATATCCTTATATTTTAAACAATCATATAAAAAAAATTTCCACAGTAGAAAACCTGGCTAAATAAAGTTGAAAAAACCAGAGGAAAATATTTCAAATTTGAAAAATCGAGCTGTCCCTATTGAAAATACAAAAACCGTTTAATTAGGATGTAAATCACAGAAACAAACGTCTATAATAACGCAAAGTTTCTTTTACGACAATAAAAATTGTAGTTCACAGCAGAACACGCTTGCTTTATCCCTATATTTTAAAGGTTCAAATAAAAAGCTTCCACAGTAGAACAACTGACTAGCTAAAGTTGAAAAAATTAGAGAAAAAATATTTTAGATTTAAAAAATCGAACGATCCTGAGTGAAAATACAAAAACTGTTTAATTAGGGTGCAAATTACAGAAAAAAACGTTAATAATAACCCAAACTTTCTTACACGACAATAAAAAATGTAGTTCACAGAAGAACTAATTGATTTTACATTTAAACTGAAAAAGTTCGCATTAAAATTGATTACCATTGAAAACTTCTAGTTTGTGACTAAAATGTGACTTTAAATTAGTTTCAGAGAAATCAAATAAAAACTTTGAAAAACCGAACCCAGAATCCAGCCACTCCCTCGTCGTTCTACGTCGAATAAATATGACAAACAATTATATATTTATTAAAACAAAAGTCAACAATATGGGACTAAAAATCTACATCTACGTGGCAACCAGGGGCAAAATATGTATAAATAAAATAAATAAAATGCTGTCCGGATCCAGACCGCTGAAATTACTTAACACTCAGATTTTTCCTCAAAAAACTCAATGCCATTTATTGGCTTAAATTTAGAAGAACAGGCGCAAGTGTGATTACAATCTTGATCTGGACCGCTTACAGCCTAGAAAGGCGCTGAACAGTAAAGAACGGGAGTAGTCGGGCGGACCCTAGCCCCTGAAAATCTTTACCCCGAATTGTTAAAAAAAAAGAATTTGTTTAAATTTGGAAAAACAGTGCGGAATCTAAATGGTTTGGCCAGGGTCGCACGCAGCCTCTTAGGTCGCTATCCTCCAATAATGCAATAAACAATAAATAGCAATAAACAATAATAATGCAATTATTCGGACGGACCCTAGCTCCTGAAAATCCCTACCATAAATTGTTTTTAAAAAATTGTTTAAATTTTTAAATTTGGAACAACATTGCGAAATCTGAATGGTTTGGCCAGGGCCGCACGCGACGTATTAACGCGCTATCCTCCAATAATGCAATAAACAGAATTATATGCAATTATTCGGACGGACCCTAGCCCCTGAAAATCCCTACCACGAATTGTAAAAAAAAAATGTTTAAATTTTTAAATTTGGAAAAACAGTCCGAAATCTAAATGGTTTGGCCAGGATCACACGCAGCCTCTTCAGGCGCTATCCTCCAAAAATGCAATAAAAAATGCAATTATTCGGACAGACCCTAGCCCCTGAATACCCTTACCACGAATTGATTAAACAAAAGAATTTGTTTAAATTTTTAAATTTGGAAAAACTGTCCGAAATCTAAATGGTTTAGCCAGGGTCGCACGCAGCCTCTTAAGGCGCTATCCTCCAATAATGCCATAAACAATAAATAGCAATAAATAATAAAAATGCAGTTATTCGGACGGATTACAGCCCCTGAAAATCCCTACCACGAATCGTTCAGCAAAAAAAAATTGTTTAAATTTTCATCAAACAGGTGATTTATCTGTTTCTGTGTGTATCAGATCTGCGAAATGGATACACATGCATTATAAATACATGTATGTGTGTTGGATAAAAAAAAATTTAAATGAATGTGGAAAAACAGCGCGAAAACTGAATGGTATGGCCAAGATCACATGCAACGTTTTAACGTGCTATCCGCCAATGGAAAAGTAATGCTAAACTTACCGAAAGCAGCATTGTACCACCTGGAAAGAAAAAAAATATGTATTATTATATAAACTTAGTCTAAAATGCAGTTATTTGATTGGAAAGAAAAAGAAATAGAGAACTCAATAAAACTTCAATTGTTTCTCGAAAAACTAAACCCAGTTGTTGAAGGTAAGGATTGATAGGTTTATAATCCCTCATACCTGCTTTTCTGCAAACTAGCGTTCCATTCTCCATTGTCTATCCATTAATACCACAATAAGTATCCACACGGAGTTGAGAATAAATGTGGTAGTACAAATTCAGTAGTTAACAAGCAAGATGATCGACTGAATTTGCCTAAATGGCACTAAATAGGCACATTTACCCAAAAATGGACTAGACAATACACAACCGAGCAACTACAGACCAATTACACTACTTCCAGTACTAAGCAAAATTTTTGAATACATAATAAAGCAGCGGCTTGAAAAAGTGATTGGAAAATATATACCTACCTACCAATTTGGTTTCAAACAACATCACTCGACTGTTCATCCGCTCTTTATTTTGGCCAACAATATACAAACTACCCACCTAACTGACAGAAAGACAGCTTGCCTGTTTATGGACATTAACAGGGCTTTTGATAGTGTCTGGCATGGAGGCTTACTATACAAACTATACAAACTACACACACCAACATATCTACTACACACCATAAAGAACTTACTAGAAAACAGACAACTACAAGTACGAATTGACAAAACACTGTCATTTTCTTATTCCCCTGAACAAGGGCTCCCTCTAGGATCCCCGCTCTCACCGTTTCTCTACAATATATAATGCCATGAAATATACAATTAGAACTTACCAGACAAAAATCAAATCGACAGATCGGCATACATATTACAATACGCAGACGACACGGCACTTATTGTACATGACAAAACTACTGAGAGAGCAGCTCAAAGACTCCAAACACTAACAAACAACACAATGACATGGTTTTATAAATGGAGACTAACACCAAACGCGTCAAAAAACCAACTTCTGCTCACAAACCACAGACTCAACGCTGACTCCCCTACAATAACTGCAGACGGCCAAACGACACAACCAAAAACGACGTAAAATACCTTGGAATCACAATTGAGCCACAAACTTAAATTCACTAAACACATACGAAACATTCAGGGCAGAAACAATAAAGAGAACAAAACACTTCCGATCACTAACCTACAAAGACAGAGGAATTAGCACAAATCACCGCCACCAAAATATATAAAGCTATTTGTAGACCCTTGCTAGACCCTTGCTAGACTTTGGACATATACTCATGACCAGCGGAACAGAAAGGACAAAACGTTATATACAAACAACAGAACAAATTGCACTAAGACTAATAACACGAATAAGACACCCCCAAAACCCACTACACAACCCCCCCACCCAACTACTATACGAACGCACAAACATGACAAAGATTTCGGAAAGACTCATACATCTACAGACAAAATGGACAAACAACCCCTAGAACTGGACCATACTGAATCCCCTTTGTCTTACAAGACCAACCAGACAATCCCGCTTCCGTTTCCCTACATCAACGCTACTCGAACACTTACAAACGCAACTGACTACTGGACAATAAAATATTTTTTTCTTGTCATTAGAATTGGAAAGTTTATTTAATAAGATTGTTAACCTAGAATAAGAGAATTTTCATATTTGTTTTTTATTTAGATTAAGACTACATGTATTAAACAAGGGCAGAAAGACCGATAGGTCGATAGACTTTTTTTAGAAATAAAGATGTTTACTACTACTACTAGGCACATTTATCCAGTTTATGAACAAAGGACCGACGACCGACTTCGTCCGTTGCCCACAATAAACTGGACTAAATGTACAGCTTTTCAAAAAAACTTCGTACAGAACTTACATAATCATATAATCGTTTGTTTGCTGGCCCTTCGTATGACTCATTGCTATCCTTTGTTGCTTGATTTCAGTTTGTTTATTCTTTACATTTTTGTAGAAAGTGCTTGTTCGCATCGCAATATTTCCAAAGACAAATTTCGCGTTCCAACGTAAGGAAAGGCAACAACTAAACGAAAAACGCTCCAAACGCCGATCAATCACTAATTTATTTTTAAATTTAGAGCCATTTAAATTTGTCTGCATTTCATTCAGCTGCAGTGATTAATGCACAACGCCAAAACTAAATTTTTCTTATTGCCATTTTTGTAGCAATTTCCAATTCGCGATCGAACTGGTTTTGATATTTGCCGTAAACAAAGCAGCCTTTTCAGCCAAAGATAAACAAACAGCCGTTCATGAGGCCACTTTTGTATGCTAAATTAAATTATAAATATTCGCTCTAAATTTTATATATTATTATATAATGATACATGATATATAAGCTGTGCCTTTAGTCCTCACCCACTAACGGGATTTTTAAAAAACTATTGACTCGACAAAAGTGGAGGGCTGATTCTTGACAGTGGTGTATTATAAAGATGTCTAACAATTATATTAAACGGTGAATTTCAAATTTGAAGGCATTTACATAATCAGTATTTCAATTTAGTTGCACCCCTAATTTGCACAAAAAATGGGGCAAAAATTAATAATAAGAAAAATATAGGAGCTGGTGACATTTTGAACTGCTTGGAAGTTTACGTTACTTTTATCTAGTTGTTTAGGGTTAATAAAGTCATAGAAATTTCACTCTTAAAGGGTAGTGAGTGCAATAAATTAAATGTTATTAAACTTCAATTTACATATTATATTAAATTGTTTAAAAAAATTAGGACTCTTCTGAGACATCAAAACCTCCAAATGCTCAAATACATACACTAGGCGTGAATTCATGGTTGCCTACAATAATATATCAATTAATACCTGCTTGGGTTGAAATGATAGCATTCCTCGAACATTCCAGCACAAAAATAAATTTCGGATCGAATATATGATTATATTTTATCACAACAACATGAAACTTGTGAATAATTGATAATCAAAATAAATAATAAAGACTCCCAAAAACCACGTGACAGCTCGTGACTAACGCGAACCAATCATCTTTCGCCAAATACTGAATGTTGATAAACGTCGTTCAAAGTGTCAGAAAATGGTCACGAAGGGAATATAAAGCTCATTCGATCTTACTAGTTGTTACAAAATTAAGCAAAAAGTGGCAGTAATTTGTGTTGTAAACAGCAGCATTGTAATTATTGCTCTATTCGCTAGACATCCTGCACAAACATGGACTCTTTACCCGTCACGCTCATAGTGAAGGCCCCAAATCAACAAATCGAAGATCAAAAAATTAGGTGTGAAACGTCATGGACTATTAATAAATTGAAGCAACATTTATCGGAGGTTTATCCCAGCAAACCCGTAAGTTATTTAATATGTAAATAACAAAGACTTGGCATAGTTTAGGCATTAGTTTGGTAGCACAATGGTTGACTATTGTCTTTGCACCCAAATTTTAACCCTAACCGCCCGCACCTAAATTTTTTAGGAGCTCTCCATCAAATACCTCTGAATAGGGCTAATACTTGATCATTTACTTATATGTGACTGTAAGTCCCAAATGGGATAATTTCTATGACGCAAAATTTAGGCGTAGAAAGAACTAATCAGCCATAATCGTCACAAACATCATTAAGCCTACTGCTTATCTTCTCATTAATCTTCATTCCTACCACATTTATTAAATAGTCCAAAAGCAGTTCTATATCCTCATTCAATTAAACATGTTGTTTGGGTCATTTCAAAGTACACAGTATAGGTGAGGAAAATTGTTCTATTGCACGTTCCTAGTAGTTGCTAAATAATTGTTCTATTTCTATTTTTATATTTGGTAACCATAATGGTTAAATTTTAAATCATTGTGTATACTTTCCTGACTGTATTTCAATTTAATTCAACAGAAATTCCTGGGTTCCAGTCAATATTATTGTTTATTAGTTAAAACTTTTACAAATAAATTTCGGTCTTTCTTCACCATCATCAGTTTGTCTAAAATACACATTCACAGTCGTCATTAATTTAAAGCAAAAGCTCTGCTAAAATATACATACTAAAATACAAATTACAAACATATTAAAAACATAGGATCACAGGTGATGAGTCTGGACAATCATGATCGGGAAAAGAGTAGAATTTATTGTTTAGAGATTTAAATTTTACTTACATGTATCTAGGCTGTTTCTACAATCTACAAAAAATCTTTACTTTGTTCAATATCGAGCGAGAGAATAAAAAAACTGTTTATAATATTTGGCATTTTTCTTTGCATTCTAAGGATATCAATTGCTATGCATTTCTTCAATATATCAGGTGTATATAGTAGTAGTAGTAAACATTTTTATTTCTAAAAAAGGCTATCGACCTATCGGTCTTTCTGCCCTTGTTTAGTACATGCATTGAAGACAATTATAATAAGAGAAGAATCCATGAAATGATACAAATTAAAAAACATCAGAATGCAATGAATTTTAGATCAGACACAAACAATCTTAGCTCTGTATATCAAACACTAATTAAATGAACACATACATACACTAATTAAACCAACTACATAAAATATAAACACCTGATATATTGAAGAAATGCATAGCAATTGATATCCTTAGAATGCAAAAAAAAATGCCAAATGTTATAAACAGTTTTTTTATTCTCTCGCTCGATATTGAACAAAGTAAAGATTTTTTGTAGATTGTAGAAACAGCCTAAATACATGTAAGTAAAATTTAAATCTCTAAACAATAAATTCTACTCTTTTCCCGAACATGATTGTCCTGACTCATCACCTGTGATCCTATGTTTTTAATATACTTTTTAATATGTTTGTAATTTGTATTTTAGTATGTATATTTTAGCAAAGCTTTTGTTTTAAATTAATGACGACTGTGAATGTGTATTTTAGACAAACTGATGATGGTGGAAAAAGACACCGAAACGTATTTGTAAAAGTTTTAACTAATAAACAATAATATTGACTGGAACCCAGGAATTTCTTTTGAATTAAATTTTAAAACAATACTTTGCGAGTGAACTGCTGAAACCTTTACAAGAATGTTTTTTTTTTCTATAGGCCTAGAAGGTTTTTCCACTACCTTATATAAGAAATTTACGAGTGAGTTAATGAGTAAAAAATTAAATTGCCATAAAAGTTTATCATTAGTCGTAGTCACGGTGGTGTCGTATAGAGGGCGACTTCGCGAAAATGGTACGCAAGGGTACGCTTCGGGGGTAGCGGCGGTCGGTGAAGGGGAGTGGTTTAGCTGAATTCGTGACCGACGGTCGATTTTGAGAGAGTTTTGTTGAGTCTAGAACTCACTTTTGAGCTATTTCAATTATTCGGTTTGCGGCTTTGCCCAATCGAAGTTTTTACGCCATCAATCCACTTGCATGGTCAAGTGTGCGTGTGTCCTATAACCCTCGCGTGTCGCTGAGGGTGTAGTAATTCCAGAACACGTGTTTTTCCTCTCCGGACACCTCGTCGTACGGAGTCCACGGTCTTTCCAACCGCGTTTCCCGGACCACGTGCATGGACAATTACCTGCATGCTTGTGCTTGGGTGTTGGTGTTACGAGTTTAAGTAGTAAGTTTAGCGTTAGTGGTGGTGGCCTTTTTAGTAGTGGAGTCGGATTGCCTCCCCCATTTTTCAGCTGCCCCTCTTAACTAGTTTTAAATATTCCTTTGGTGATTGGGGATTTCAATCACCTGGCATCCCTGGACTGAAGAGTACTCAGCCCGTTGGCGGTACTCTTAGCGAGGTAATTTTTTTATTTCTATTTTTTTTTACGCTATGGAGCGTACCCCCCCCCCCCCCGCGATACGGTCGATCCCCCCCTGCGAGGGGGGAAATTATTCCTGGTGGGGACCCCCGCCACGACAGGGACGAATTTTTAAGTGTCCGGGACACTCTCCAACGGGATCCTACGGTCACTGCAACCACCTTTGACACGGGTACCGACGGCGAAGCACGAGCGCTGTCCCCCGCACGCTCGGGCTCCAGCGAATGCTTAGGGTTCGAGAAATCCCCCCTACGCGACAGTGGGTTTATAGAGAACTTAATTTATTTTTTAAAGATTCAGCCTTCGCTTTAAGACAGATGGTGTATCTCCATGGGACGATTTATACAGCCGGCAGAAATGTAAGATCGCATTGAAATGCACTGCATAATATTTCTTCTAAGACTAAATCTTTAAGAATAAAATTAAATCCTGTCTAAACCTACCATGACTACGGTTAATCATAAAATTTATCTAAAATTAACGTCTGCCTAAATATAAAATGCTTGAACAGAGAAATGTGAATTTTAATTTATTAATTATTGTTAAATTAAAATGCTCTAGAGCTTTTTCGTTATAAAAGGATTAATAATTCTTTTCCTATTGGTTCTAGAGCATTATGTTGTTAAAAAGAGATAGGCTTTGGCGACCATTGCTTGAAACTGATTAGTTTTTCGAAGCTTTTGGGCCGTCGGGAAAAATCCCTTCTTCCAGACGTTTTGCAAGCACGAGTAGCTTGGATCTTCAGAGGTGGTGTTCTCGTCGCACCAGCCATCTCTGAAGATGCAAGTTACTCCGCTGCACTTCTGCTTGCGAAATGTCTGGACGAAATTCTTCTCCACGATGGCCAAAAGCCCGAATAACTCATCAGTTTCACTAATGGTTGGTTAATTACAGACCTTTTCTAGAGTATCTTCTACTTCTTCTTCTTCCTCTTATATTAGGATTATATCCTGTTTTTCATCAACATCATAGCTTCAGTTGTGACGCTGACTTCAGCTTTGATACCAGCGAGTTGGTGGTCGTCCCGGGGGTCTTTTTGAATGTGGTACTCCCTCTCTGACAATTTTTGGCAGTCTGGTGTTGCCCATCCTGTCAACGTGGTCTCTCCACTCTCGTCTCCTGTTGCGAGACCATCTCACGACGTCTTGGATATCGCACTTAGTTCTTATGTGGTCGCTTCCTACATGATCCAGTAGGCTACATCCCACCATAGATCTTAGTGTTCTCATTTCAATTGTTCTTATAAGTCCGTTTAGTTAGAGCATTTTCCGCTCTGGTTTCGACTGCATACGTCAACACAGATCTAACACAGGTTTTGTATATTCTGGCTTTGCTCTCCACAGACATATATTTATTTCGCCATATTATGTCTCTCAAATATCCCGATATCAAGGCTGCTTTTGTTGTCTGCGCTCTCACTTCTTCTTTTAGGTCTCTACTACTTGTTATGTTGACCCCAAGGTATTTGAACTGCATAACCTGTTCGACGCTCTTGTTGTAGATGGCAAGCTTGCATCTGCGCGGTTCCGTTGATACCGTGAGTGTCTGTGTCTTGGTTTTGGATATTTGTATGCTAAACCTGGACGCCATCCGTTCAAACTTGTAAAGAAGCCTTTGCAAGTTGCCCTCATCTTCGGCGATTAGCACGGCGTCGTTGGCATAGCAAATCACCTTTATTTCCTCATCACCCATTCGATACTCTCTGCCAACCTTCTTGACTTAACTGCACTTACATAAAGTGTGGTTGTCTGTGTTGAGTTCCGCAATAATTGTTATTATGTTGCGGTTAATATTTCTCCTCTGCAAAAGCGGCACGACGTCGGATAGTCTTACTCTATCGAAAGCCTGAGTCAGGTCAACAAAGCACATGAAAGCTGGTTTATTAAATTCTATAGCTTTTTCGGTTATTTGCCGGATGGTGAATAGTTCTAGAGTATGTTTGTACAATATTAACCTTGTTTCTTAAACTTGATGGCGTGCCCTTTTTTTATTAAACTTACGGTTAAAGTAACAATAACAAATAGCGAGTCATTACTGTACATTTCTTTATTTTCCACTTTTCTTTATTCTATGCATTGTGTAATCCTTAAAACTCTCAACTTGTATCATTATTGCGTCACACTGTTTCTAAATAAATAATCAAAAAATAATAATAAATAACTCATATTTGTCACTTTATTTAGCATTTTTTTATCGCAAGCTTTTAGAAAATCTCCTATTTGACCGCATACATACGTAGTTAAAAGCCTGGCCTGTGAGGTAAAAAATTAATTTCACTTTTCAATTAATCGGATGACTTTGCAGTAACTGATTCCGTATTGAAAACAATATAAGTACATCAGTCTTAAAACATCACTCTTTAGGAATAGGTGAAAATTAGCTTGGGCCTGGTTGATTTTGGATATTTTTGTAGGTAAATATTATGTCTACTTATCACTTTCGTAGGTATGCAATATTTTGTTTAGTTTGTTCTACTTCCTTATGTTGTTTCTTAAATTACGTTTTGGACTTTATCGCTTACACGATTTTTTCTAATACAAAAAAGTGCATTATTTCAATATATTTGCAACCATGAATTGCGCCATTAAAATATCTGTATTTAACTATGCAGGATGTTCACTGTAACTTTGAAAATCACTAAATTTAGTTTACTAAAGTCCTATGCGACTTGGAATTGGATAGTGCTACACTTTTAGTGAGAAAATCCCCTCAAGACTCTTTTTACGGCCCCCCCCTTGGACGAACCCCTCAGAGTATAAAAAATAATTTGTCTTTTTCAGTAAAAAAAAAGTTATCTATGAAAGTTGCATAAAGTAAGACAGTTTTTGGCAAAGGGACGAAAAAGTTAAAATGTGGTGGTTTAGGTCAAAGTATCAGATTCGTCAATGATCGGTGTTTGAACTGGAAAAAAATGGTGCTGTGGTTTCAAAACCTTTTAATATTTTATATTGAGTTCTTATCGAAAGCATTTATTAATCTTTTAAAGATTGAAAAAATTTGAAAAATGGAAATTTGCGGTCACCAAGCCATAAAAAAGGTTGAATAGTTTATTCAGACTTTAATTGTGTTAGAAAGATATTTTTTCGAGAGGTGCTTTCAACTGAAAGTTGTGATAATAAAATTTGTGTTGTCATACAATGAAGGTCCGAATGGACAATTCAACCCCAGCATTGCCTATTCTACATCTTAGGACTGTTACCTTGAAAAGAAGACCTATTTTCTATGTCCAATTTTGGTTGCATTTATTTTCAGCCACCCTGTATTGCAACCCTCGCCATTGCACATAAATAAAACACAACATAAACAAATGACAATTGGCAAAATTATTAATATTTACCAGGAAAGCATTGTTGCGCAATAACATATCCATTAGAAAATGCACATAATAACGTCTTATCACCAACGACTTACTTAAGATAAGCCTCTTATCTCCAACCTTTTATTTACAGCCACAACATGAACAAAAGCTTATATATTCCGGCCAGTTACTGAACGATTCGGTGATTTTGAAAGATATTCTTCGGCAATACGAGGGCCAAGACACCCATACAGTCCACTTAGTGTGCACACCGCCTCTAGTAAACACGAAAATGATTAATCGACCAAGGCAAGTGGAGAGGAGAAATTCTGGAGATGTTGCGGCTAATCCAGACAACGCGGCTGCTGGCAGCCAACCAACAACAACCAGGCCATCAGCTCCAGAAGTGACCACTCAGCCAACCGCAAACAATCCTCGAGTTCCTGCAGCTTTTCCACATGAACGATATCCAGAAAACGGATTTCCTTGGACTCAGTACGCCGAGCAAACGCCTCAAATGAATCTCAACACTTTGAATCAGTATCAGTTGCAAATGGCCTGGATGCAACAAGCTTATATGCAGTATATGACTCAGTATATGCAACTGTAAGTACCTGTTAACTTTTATATAAGTTTTGTAATTGATATCAGGAACGGTGTTTTTACGCAAAAAAGTTCAGGAAAGTTCAATATTTCGAAGAGTTTATTATCAAAAAATTTCGTACTGTTTGCTTTACATGAAAATGATCGTCAAAGACACACAGCACTACATGCAAATTGTAGAGTTAGGTGCTAATTTTGCTAAATGCTAACACCCGTTAAGCAAATACCTTGAATAATGCCATCCACTAACTATGCAGCTTTGTATTTTAAATATATGTATTTGGAAATTTTGATTAAATACGTTGAGTCCACTTATACATATTTACGATTTTTCATTTGTTGGCAGTGAAAGCCATTGTTTTTCGCGTTGAGAAACTGGGGATTTATTGACGATGTCCCTAATAAAGCAAACATTTCGTCAAAATTTACTGTTTTAAATAAATACGCGCTTTAACATACAAAATACTTTCCTTAACATGTACTTGTCTGTACATTTTATTTTTGTTTTCAATGTACGGTTTTTTTTATTTGTCGGCAGTAAAAGCCATTGGTTTTTTACGTAGAAACACTTGGGATTTATTGACAATGTCCCTGATAACAAACATTTTGTCAGAATTTACGATTCTAAATAATTACACGATTTAACATCAAAATGCTTTTTGAAAAAGTTGCATTAGTGTGTTTTTTACAGTTATATTTGGGTTCGTAAACCGAAATCGATAGCAAAAGCAAACACCCCATTTAATTATTAAATACCGTCTTTTTATAGCTGTTTTCTAAAATTTATAAGAAATAAATGAGTTGTTGTTGCTTAAGAAAGCAGGTATAAGTGCGCCAATAATAATGAAGTAAAATGATGGTTTCCTAAAAATGTGTTGAATTCCCATTGGCTGTAGATAGACTCTTATCAGTAGGTTCATTTCCATAAATAATGGTAGCATAATTATACAGCATTAGGTTAACCGGTTTTGAAATAAAATAATGATTTAACTCAAAAACATTGTCATATTATGCATCGTGGTTTTAATAGGAATGAACTTTGCAATGGAAATTGGTATGGTTGAGCGTTAAAAAAAGCCAAAAGTTTTAACATGTTCGACCATTTTTAGAGCGGATATCTAACCAGCTCTTTAAGCACTTTACTTTGCTACATTAAGAATCTGGAACGAATTGTGTTATAAATAAAACCTAAGCAGCTACAATGTTTGGAATAATATGAACAATAACAATTATCATTACACAGATATGTTATCACAATGGTACTTTGTCTTATCGTTAAATAATTCAAGTACCTACTTACTGGCTGACTCTAATGCTGATAGTCTGCGAAATCGTCATTGAACATAGGAAAATATAAAAAAACAATGCAAATATATTGTTCCTGAAAGTTGTTTTTCTTTTCAATGAATGATTTTAATAACGGCGACGGGTCAAAGTTGCGTTTTCTTAAAGCTCAACGGTATATATTAACACGACCTTGTTTGGTCGATTTAACTTTGACCTGCTGGAGCAATGTAAATTGAATTATTTTTGCATTTTGTAGTTTTTGTGTTTGTTTCACTCGCGACAAAATGAATCACATGCCTAAATTCAGTGCTTTGCATTGAAGGAAATGCTCATTGCAACATGCAAACTGTATTTCATACACTAAATTTGCGCTGTGCAGTTAAAAAATTGAATATTTGCGTTGCCTTTTCAAAAAACTGCGATTGACAAACATGTAATTAATAAATCATTATTGATTCCGTTTAAAGTGTTTAAACTACAGTATAATAACAGTGAAAGTACATCCGCGGTTGCATGGATAATCAGATATTGCAGCCAAACCGATAGTCAGCATTTATGTAACTGAGAGAAATACAATTTTGCTTATTGCACAAAAGTCTTTTTTGATTGGGCCCGTACAAAAAATATCTTCTATGCACTTTGATTATGTTAAGTTTAGCTTAAAGCTGACAAGGAATGCAATCCTCTAGATAAAATTCCGTCGCTTTTACTGATTTATAACATTTTATTTTTATGCCAAGTTGAATGCTTTTGTTGCAATGTATTAAACAATATATAAAGTCACAGTTTGTCAAAGCAATAAAAATCAAATGAAACATGAAAAATTACAAAATGAAATAAATTCGGCGTTTGCGATTACAAAACATTTGTTTTAAATATAATTTAACCATGCATTTGCTAAATTGGACCCCAATAATGTTAATCTGAAAGGAAGACGCATAATCAAGAGAGTAAATTGGGTTGATTATTGTTTCCGGTTCATGTGATAACTGTTATTACAAAAGATTGATAATTACACATGGCCATTAAAATAATTTTCGCATTGACATCAAAATGTGTGCTTTGCAACTGAATGTATCTAAAATAATTGTCGCTTTAATTATTGATTAGTTAAAAACAGTATTTATGAAAAAATTACCACAGATCATAAGAAAACCATGAGACGAATGAGGAATTAATGTACTAATATAATAGCAAACCACACAGCATATTCATTAATCAAACAATCGGTAAGCAGAAAATTAGAATAAACTGTAAAAACAAATAAAATTCTTAACATAGACAAATCCACCATTGTAAATACAACAAAAAAGCAGTATTGTCTTCTTAGAAAAAATCAGAATTTAACAGGTATCTATCCGCCAAATAAAGGAAGAAGTTTATATAAAAAAGCTCATTAGTGAGGTGTTTTTCGCCTTGTATGAAGGAACAAAATTATTTGTTAACTATAAAATTGTATACCTAGTTGATTGTCAAAAATTGCTTTTGATCCCTAGAACCAAACACGGAAATCACATTACAAACGAACGGGTAAATCTCTGGTCAATTTTAGATTACATTATACCATCAGGAAAAAATAACAATTGCTATTTTCAGCAACTATTTACCGTAAAAGCCTAAACTTTACAATACAAAGAAAATCTGAAAGCAAACTACTTTGCCTCCGTCATCTAGTAAAACATTGCCACAGAAAATAATAACAATTTCTTTTTTTCAGAGCTTCAGGTCAAATACCTGTATCGTCACCACATCCTAACCCTGTTCCGCAACCCAACGTTCCAGTAAATGCGCCCAATGGGCAACAAAATCAACCAGAACTGGCCGCCCAACAAAACGCCCCGGCACAACCACAAGCGGAAAATGAAGAACGCGATTGGCTAGATGTTTTCTACATGCTTAGTAGAGCGATGGTTTTCTTCAGTGTTGTTTATTTCTATTCTAGCCCCCTAAGATGTATTTTTGTGGTGTTTTTGGGTGTGGCATTGTATCTGTATCAAGCTGGTTTCTTCAATCATATAAATATCAACAACAACAATAACATAAATGGTACGCCAGAAGGTGAGCCGCAAGAAGAACAGGTTCCTACGAGGTTTATGGTAGCGTGGACCTTTATATCTACATTTTTCGCCTCGCTTATACCAGAAATTCGGCCGAATATGAACGCGTGAAATCTGGTCGACTTTTAAGAAAAAAATGCTTTTTGATTATTACTAGGCACTTTTTGTATCAAGAAACTATGTAACATGGCCTTTAAATAGTGGTACCAAATAACTCTGCATTTATATTGGAAGGTAATTTCTAGACCGATGCAAGATCAATTGAACAAGAAATTTCGGGAATTCCGAATCCCAAGACTACTTGTTCACTTTGTATGTATACCTACATTTTCATACACACAGTTTTCATCGTATGACTAATGTTTAATATTTTCATGGATTAATGTAATCGTACCTGATCTATAAATAGATGGTGAAATTATAAAACTATGCCTCGTAGGCACCAAGAAATATGTTTAATTTATTTTAAATTATATTCATAAATATATAAAGGTTTTTCTTGGGATACAAACTCGCCTATTTGAGATTTCAATGTTTGATGTCAAGAATTTTTTATGAATAATAAATCAATAATTAACGACCCCTCTTCAATTCAAATTCTATTTCTAAACGTCTTTTCCATTGTAATTGTATTCACGCTGACGCAAAAAATACATTTAGAGATCTGTAATAAATTCTACAAAAATAGTAGATAGAGCTTCAATTAAAAAATATTTATTGTAAGATACTTTTAGTTACCCATCTGTATATAAAAAAAATGTTTCATATAATTATGTATTTTACTTAGTATTAATTAAAATGTGATTTAGATAAAGGATAATAAAGTAATCTTTATAAATCCAATTGTTTCAGTTTGAACGTTTAATAAAATCATTGCCCTTCAATGATAACGGGTAAAGGTAAATGATACATTACTTTATGTGAACAAATTCTTAACAACTAGCCTTACTACAGACAATGTATGATTTTCAATCATTTCACCGAACAGATAAGCAGAATGTTCAAAATTTATTGTCCAGTGGAGAGTTTTCTTTGTCTGGGTCTTCACTAGATCTCACAGCTTTCATGAAAAAATCTGAATTTTCTATGGGTTCTTTTGTACGTGGCGAAGATTGTTTGGTTTGAGTTTCCAAGGAGAGATTTTTAGCAGCTAAAAGTGAACTATCCATCTCAATGTCGTCGTCACTCTGATCACTATCTATAATATTGGCAGAAATACTTCTAAATTTTCTGGAACTTCCATTGACATCATTTGAGTGTTTTTCGGTTAAACCATTTTTTCCAAAGTCCTCTTTTGTTTGCTCTCCGTCTTGGTCACTGTCATCACTTTCAATAACATTCTTCTTACGTCTTCGCTTTTGGAATATTCTGGACGATCTGACATCACGACTAGTGTCTTCATCTATTCCAAGACTCAAGTTTATACTTTCGCTTGCATGATTCTCCAAATCTCTTGCAGCTACTTGAGAATTTGATTCGCTAGAACCATCAATGGAAACTGTACTATTATGTTCATTGTGATGCTTTTCCGTATTGGCTCCTTTAAGCAATTTTTGCTTAGTTTTCTTTTTCAATGACTTGCCCTTTGCATTACTTTCCAGATCAAACTCTGGCTCTGATTCGTGAGTTTGCAAAGTATCTTCTGCACTACTCGGTCCAGGTAGAACTTGGCTTGAAATCTGCAAGCTCTCTTCAGCCTTTGCTCTAATTTTCCTTAATTTTTCCTGTCTTAGTTTCTCTGCTCGTTCTTTATTCAACCTAATCCGATTCTGTTGATCTTCGGTAAGTTGCAAAGGTGGCTGATTGATTGAGGGAGCGGCCTGCAGTAGTTGTTCGAACTGTTTACTCTGCTTGTCGATTTCATCGCTATGGATTTGGACAAAACCGTCTACATTCGTTTCTTCATCGGATGAATCGATTATCGGCTTTTCTTGTTCTTCAACCAATAAATCAAATCGAATTCTCTTAATGTGTGTCTGAAATGAATAATAAAATTCATTATCTATATATGGAAGAGAAGGTTTGTCGGATATTACCTGAACGCTTTTTTTGCTTCCCAACTTTTCCACTTTGTCAACACACGCCTCAAAAGGAAATTTTGGAAATAGGCGATGACACCAATATTCGTATGTTTTTATAATGGCGTGTAGGTCTTGTTCCTCGTGGCCTTTTCCTTTGAATTTTACTCTTTCAAAGTACGATGGAAGGGAGGCTATTCCTTTAGGACCTTAAACCGATTGTAAATTTTGATAACCATGCTATGAATCGCTTCGAAGGAAAACTAGTTGAAAAAATGTTTCATGTAGGGGAAAAGTTAACAATATTAACACATTTCACATATTAATTTCAACACATTCATTTTTCCTAGCTAGTACAACTGGAAATGTTACAGAGGTAATTACCACAATTTATCGAAATTGAATAATAAGAAAATACCTTAATTAAAAATTGCTTTTATAAGCTGTATATTTCGAAGTTGCGTTTGAGACAAAATATTTAATACCCTAACTTCGACAATGACAACTGGAACTTGATCAACGACTGGTACTTGAACTATTTTAACAGCTCACCAACTACACTTACAACTTGATCACAGACACAGAGTACGATGAAGCCCTAGCGCACATCAAAAACACTGCACCGGGAAAGATAAAATTAAGGCAAAACTCTTGAAAAGCCTAACTCAAGAAACACACAAACTGATTGCACAAATTGAACAACTGCATCACAAATGACAGAATCCCAGAAACATGGAAAAACGGCTTAATAATCCCTATACCCAAAAATGGACTGGACAATACACAACCGAGCAACTACAGACCAATTACACTACTTCCAGTACTAAGCAAAATTTTTGAATACATAATGAAGCAGCGGCTTGAAAAAGTGATTGGAAAATATATACCTACCTACCAATTTGGTTTCAAACAACATCACTCGACTGTTCATCCGCTCTTTATTTTGGCCAACAATATACAAACTACCCACCTAACTGACAGAAGACAGCTTTCCTGTTTATGGACATTAACAAGGCTTTTGATAGTGTCTGGCATAGAGGCTTACTATACAAACTACACACACCAACATATCTACTACACACCATAAAGACAACTAGAGAAAACAGACAACTACAAGTACGAATTGACAAATACTGTCATTTTTTTTTCCCCTGAACAAGGGCTCCCTCAAGGATCCCCGCTCCCCGTTTCTCTACAAATATACTGCCATGACATATACAATTACAACTTACCAGACAAAAATCAAATCGACAGATCGGCATACATATACAATACGCAGACGACACGGCACTTATTGACATGACAAAACTACTGAGAGAGCAGCTCAAAGACTCGAAACACTAACAAACAACACAATGACATGGCTTTATAAATGGAGACTAACACCAAACGCGTCAAAAAACCAACTTCTGCTCACAAACCACAGACTCAACGCTGACTCCCCTACAATAACTGCATACGGCCAAACGACACAACCAAAAAACGACGTAAAATACCTTGGAATCACAATTGACCACAAACTTAAATTCACTAAACACACACGAAACATCAGGGCAGAAACAATAAAGAGAACAAAACACTTCCGATCACTAACCTACAAAGACAGAAGGAATTAGCACAAACACCGCCACCAAAATATATAAAGCTATTTGTAGACCCTTGCTAGACTATGGACATATACTCAAGACCAACGGAACAGAAAGGACAAAACGTTATGTACAAACAACAGAACAAATGGCACTAAGACTAATATCACGAATAAGACACCCCCAAAACCCACTACACAACCCCGCCACCCAACTACTATACGAACCTCACAAACATGACAAAGATTTCGGAAAGACTCATACATCTACAGACAAAATGGACAAACAACCCCTACAACTGGACCATACTGAATACCCTTTGTCTCACAAGACCAACCAGACAATCCCGCTTCCGTTTCCCTACTATCAACGCTACTCGAACACTTACAAACGCAACTGACTACTGGACAATAAAATATTTTTTTCTTGTCATTAGCATTGGAAAGTTTATTTAATAATATTGTTAACCTAGAATAAGAAAATTTTCATATTTGTTTTTTATTTAGATTAAGACTACATGTATTAAACAAGGGCAGAAAGACCGATAGGTCGATAGCCTTTTTTTAGAAATAAAGATGTTTACTACTACTACTACTATTTAATACCAAAAATGTAGCTAAAAGTAAGAAAAAACACTCACCGTTTTAAAAATGTTGTTTTTGATATCAGATGCACTCTGCTATTTAGAGTTTGAATTAAAACTTAACTCGCTCTATTTGAAAGGAAATAACTGACAATTTTGGTTTAGGTTGAATTTACCGGAGTCCCTTTGAATCTATTTGTGGCTTTGTGTTTTTGACATTACAATGAATATCTTGGGCAAGAATTTTCCAAAACTTCACTCATAAACTTATAAAAATGAGTGAAAGAGTACATAAATCTAGTAGATATTTGTAATTTTAATTAAAAAAAACTACAAAAGGCACCACACATTCATTCGGTTAATTTACCATTTATAATTAATTAGTTAATACCTTTTCAAGATAGGTATCTGGGTCAATAAAAACGGACTTTGCAGGGTCGTACCCCTTTTTCAAAGACATGTTTGGTACAATTTGCAATAAGAGTTTCCTCATAGTCTGGCTTTTTTACGTGCTTCTACCTTGATGCATTATTCTAAAATCTCTTTGATTAAATAATTTTTTTTGATTTTCTTATTGAGACTTTTCTTCAAGCTCGTAACAGTTGAGAAAATGTTCGTGTTTTAAATGAAAAAGTACTAGGAATGGGATAAACTATAATGTGACTACTCTTTTATTATCGTGACCTAAAAGCGGCAGAAAAGCCCCTGATGTTAACAATTACCGAAAATTCTGTTGACTTTTCAAATTGAAATAATTCAAGAAATCTTACTTAGAACTGATAATAACCGTGTAAACGTACCTTTTAGGGTTTCGGCATTGAGTCTAGGTTGTGGATTTTTTATCACTCGTTTAGGTTGCACTACCTGCTTTGCCCCATTTCCATCTTCATTTCCTTCTGTTTCATCCCTCTGGACTTCTTCAATGTTTTCATCCTCATCAGCCCCTTGCGGGGCTTCAACTACTTCTAAGTCATTCTGCTCATCTTCTATATCCGACAGTATCCTACCTTTATCACTAATAGATTCTTCATCTGAAGACATAATAATTTATTTAAACAAAACTGTAGAAAATAATAATAATAATAATAATAAGTAACAAAAAGAGCTGTGCTCCTTATGGTTGCCGCCAACTTCGTAGACTTTGTTAGGTTAGGGCGTTGGTTTGTTTACGTTTTACTGACGGTTTGGCTCCTCATTCTGATCCTCAGTATCACTCCATTCGGAGTCGCTTTCAGAAGCACTAGGGGGATCTACACTATACATAGTCAGTCGATTGAGGCTTTGTAATAAGGCAAATAATAGTTGTCGATTAATCCGATCTGTCTGGGTTAATTCACGTTCTTCTTGGGGTTCTACGGTCTCAATCCCGATATTTCCTGCATTACTCAAATTGCTCTCCTGTTCTTTATTAACTCCGGGCATGTTTTATCTTGTCTTAACTACCCACTTAGCAATCACTGACTAAAAGCAAATTTCTGACAAGGTGAGGTTAAAGGTTAAGGATATTGTCTATCTCAGAGACTACATTCTATATATCTCTCTCTATCTCGTCTGGCATTTTGCATTAGAAAAAGTAAGATAATGTGTATTAAGTGAGGTCCGCCTCCTGAGTAAATAGGGGCGGATCAGAACGGGACCTACTGTGGACTCAGTACACATATCACATATTACTAGAGAGATGTATAGTAATCATGAGTAGAAACATGAGATTTCATGAGCATTACGTCGACTAATATTCTGCCTACTAGTTAACTCTTAACTAGTAAATAAATTTTGCATTTTTTCGACCAACATTCACAAACGTCGTAAAAATATAAATGTTTTGCGATTTTACTAAAATGTTCACCTTGTTTAGGAGCAGATATTTCCTATGGATTTTGCGATTTTCAAGTTGCTACTTGCTCTGGATTATAAGTTAGGAATTTTTAAACGAGGGCGCATATTTGTATTAAATTATACATTTTTATACCAACATTCAGAAAGTTCACAAAAATCAGCGGTTACTGTGTGCTATAGACTGTGACAATTTCAAGTAGCTAGTCGCTCTGAATTAGAAGTTATGATTTTTTAAAGGAACGCGCGTAATTATTTGAAATATTTCCTTTTTAGACCAACATTCATAAAGTGCACAAAAATCAGCATTCACTTCTATTCAAATAAAAATTTAACGTTTCCCAGACTGAAGTATCTTCTATAGACTGTGATAATTTCAAGTTGCTACTCGCTCTGGATTAGAAGTTACGATTTTTTAAAAAGCGGGCGTTATTATGTGAATTCTTTCAACTTTATACCACCGTTTACAGCGGGCGCAAAAATCCATATTTACTGATATTCAAATAAAATTTTTATATTTCTTAGAATCAAGTGTCTGCTGTAGAATTGTCATAAGTTGCTTCTCACTCTGGATTAGAAGTTACAATTTTTTTAACAACCGGGCGGAATTATTTAAATATTTCCTTTTTAAACCAACCTTTACAGCGGGTGCAGAAATCAGTATTCACTATTATTCAAATTAAATTTTTACGTTTCTTAGAATCAAGTGACTTCTATAGACTGTCATCATTTCAAGTTGCGACTCGTTCTGGATTAGCAGTTACGATTTTTTGAAGAAGCCCACGTAATTATGTTAAATCGTTCATTTTTTGACCAACGTTCATAAAGAGAGCAAAAATAATATTTCACAGATATTTCATTTGCATTTTTTCGTTGTTCAGAATTAAGTGGCGTCTGTAGACTGTGGTTATTTCAAGTTTCTACTTGCTCTGGTTTAGAAGTTTAGATTTTTTAAGGAAGGACACATAATTATGTGAAGTATGGAAAAAACGTAGCAAAACCAGCGAAAACGTAGCAAACTTACCAGACAAAAATCAAATCGACAGATCGGCATACATATTACAATACGCAGACGACACGGCACTTATTGTACATGACAAAACTACTGAGAGAGCAGCTCAAAGGACTCCAAACACTAACAAACAACACAATGACATGGTTTATAGTGGAGACTAACACCAAACGCGTCGAAAAAACCAACTTCTGCTCACAAACCACAGACTCAACGCTGACTCCCCTACGATAACTGCAGTACGGCCAAACGACACAACCAAAAAACGACGTAAAATACCTTGGAATCACAATTGACCACAAACTTAAATTCACTAAACACATACGAAACATCAGGGCAGAAACAATAAAGAGAACAAAACACTTCCGATCACTAACCTACAAAGGACAGAGGAATTAGCACAAACACCGCCACCAAAATATATAAAGCTATCTGTAGACCCTTGCTTAGACTATGGACATATACTCATGACCAACGGAAGCAGAAAGGACAAAACGTTATATACAAACAACAGGAACAAATTGCATTAAGACTAATAACACGAATAAGACACCCCCAAAACCCACTACACAACCCCTCCACCCAACTACTATACGAACGCACAAACATGACAAAGATTTCGGAAAGACTCATACATCGTACAGACAAAATGGACAAACAACCCCTACAACTGGACCATACTGAATCCCCTTTGTCTTACAAGACCAACCAGACAATCCCGCTTCCGTTTCCCTACATCAACGCTACTCGAACACTTACAAACGCAATTGACTACTGGACAATAAAATAATTTTTTCTTGTCATTGGAATTGGAAAGTTTATTAATAAGATTGTTAACGTAGAATAAGAGAATTTTCATATTTATTTTTTATTCAGATTAAGACTACATGTATTAAACAAAGGCAGAAAGACCGATAGGTCGATAGCCTTTTTTTTTAGAAATAAAGATGTTTACTACTACTACGTAGCAAAATTAACATGGCTGAATAGGGAAATATTCAAAGCAGTGCGAAAGAACACAAACACGATACCAATACCCAATACAAACAAATAAATGCTCTTCACGGCCGGTTAAAGATTCGGTTGAAAAGTTTTCCGGGCTGATAAGCCGTGGACCATTAGACTGTTTCGCCAACTTCCTGATGTATTTCTCTCATGAGGTAACGTTCAAAATTGCTGTTCGTATCTTTCTCCGAGCACTGGTTTTTTAACTAGTGCTACTGCTGTATTTATACTATCCTGTGTCTGTAAAACGGTGGTGGGGGTAGAGTGGGGCAACAGAATTGCACGGGGTTACAGCGCTAAACCCTACGCGATTCCGTTATTCCGCTCTACCCCCACCATATTTCCACAGACACTAAATGACACAAAATAATTAACACTTCTACTTACTTTTTACAATATATTTCATATTCTGTTTGTTGCGCTATCTCATTAATATTTTACACGACATTCATAACATAAAAAGTTCAGAATTAGGTAGTACCTATATTAATTTTAAACCGTCTAACAACAAATTATACATATTGATCCTCATACCAGATGGGATTTAGTGCAGTTTTGGACATAATTATTTAATTACACTAAGCTAATATATTTAACTTCTACGGCTGTATGCATCAACCACAAGGTTCCTTCAGAAAACGAAGTCTGTTGTTTTTAGAAGTTTTAAATCAAATGAGGTACTTTGATGTGAACATACATATGTATAAGGAAATTTTACAATGTACTTAAGAAGTATGCGCTTATTCTAAGGAGATTTACAATAGTCGTATTACAAATAATATGTCTGGTCCAAAAATACCTTCACGGTTGATGATGTAAAGTGTGTTTTGGAGTCCCGAAAACGTAATCTTTGTTCGATGGCTCTTGCGTAAAAGCAGTTGCTTAAGGAACAAAGATTTTCTAAGTTAGGTACTGATTGTAATATTTAAGACAAATTGGCAATTATTCAAAGAACTACACTGCTACATATGACTACAAAGAAATGTATCTTTAGTTCCAAGTGCTAATAGTAGTCAAAAAGAAAAACTAATTTTTTGTGACTCTTGAAACTATAAATCCATATGATGGCTTATATTTGCAACATTATTCGTGGCTTCGTGGTAGGTAATTACGTTAATCATAGTATACTCCTAGGTAGTCGTTTTGCGATATAATACAAGAATTTAATTGTAAAGTCACCCTGTAAGAATTCGCACGAGGAAGGAAATTTTAGGGTGAATTTATCAAAATATCGGATACATTGTTACCAGCACAAAGACATCGCTATATTTTGAATCTACTCCTCAACTAAATGTCACTAGTTTAAGAAATGTGTTCTATACAAGACTAGAATTATAAAAGAAAACAACTAACATTACTTAAGAGATTTCAATGGTACCTATATTAAAGTTATTTAGAGTTCAAATGTCTACTTGACCTGCTGTTGCGCACCGATTAATCTTCTACTGCTGGTTTGCTGGGAACATGTTCATATCGGGCGTTAAAAGATGTGACTATCCACCTAAATATTTTATCTCCATATCGGATTATTAGAAAAATGAAATAAATTTGAAATTGAGGAATTTCAGTTCTTTTAAAATAGAGTTAAAAGAAAGTTGAAATCAGCGTAAAGAAACGAGACTGAAAAAATACGTCATATAATTTCCAAATACTCTGTATAACATCTACGCGATAGTGCTCGAAAATTGAACGTGCCTAAATAGCCTTTAAAGACTTGAAATGTTACTGTTAAAAATGTTCCGCAGTTGAAGTAAACGCGCACTTCTCCAATGGTCCATGTTTCCAAACATGATTGATTCCCTTGAATTTGGTTGGTCGATCGAGTTTACTCGTCTAAGTATTATTGTTGCTAGACTGTTTAATGAGTCTTTTCATGCATCTTTAACGTTTTATATTACATAAAGACGTGCAATTCTGGTTTAAATGTTAACAAGAAGGCAGAGATCGACAGAGATATTGGCAAAAAACCAACATCAAAATTGTTCACAAAACTAAACTTAAAATATCACGAGACCTTAACACTTTAAACACTCCGTTATCAGATTAAACATATACAGGGTGATGCGCGAAATAATGGGACAAATTTAAGAAACGTCATGCTGACAACATTTTAATCAAAATTTCTGTCAATCGTCAACATTGTCAAGTCATAAACTGTCAAGAAAACGTCAATCGGTATGTCATATCGTCACATCGGTTGTTTGTTTAGTGCTTAGGCAAGAGTGTGCGACATTCACAGCGTCAAAATTGTGAAAAATCTGGCAGATTTAAGTTTTCTTGCGAAAAATTGCTGATTATCGGAAGAAGGAAGTTTCTTTTACGGTTTTGTGACGGTTTCTCGGGCCGATAGTGTGATTTAAGCAATAAACATCGATTTTTTCAAAATCCATTTTATGACGTCTGCTGACATCCACCTGAAGTGGCTATTTTGACATGTAGCGACTAGTAATCAAGACTGAATATGTTTTTAGGTTAACTATCGCGTCTTAATCATGTATCCCCTATCCACAGTTTTGTAATTAACGAGTATATGCATATTTTTGCTTATCTAAAAAATGTTATAGCTTATAACTCGACAACTATAAAAAATTGGACATAATATTGTTACTGATTTTGCGATAGAATGACCGAGAAATAGGCTTAAAGTTTATATATATTACGTCTTGATACAACACCCTGTATCTATAGGTGAATTTATTATTAGTACTACCTACTTCCATTCTAGTTGGATTTAGATTGAATTAGATTCACAAGAGTTCAGAATTTTTTCTAACGCTTAAATTTAGCACACCTAACAAATTCTTTCATTAAAGCTTGAGCTGAATATCTCAAAGCCTGATTAAAATATTTAGAATAAATTTAGAGCAGTTATCAAATGTTCGCCAAGTGATGATGAAAATAAAATATTTTGGATATTACGAGATTTGATTCAAAACGTATCATAAGAATATTTCGTTGAAGCCAGTCGAGTGGCATCATTCTCGGTTTTTGCAAATGGCTCATTTAGAGAAGTTTGAACATGATTTCACTATTACTAGTAACCTTCGCTGGATCTTCATCACTGAATAATGATAAATTACAGCAATTTTGTAATTTTCTTAATTAACTCATTATCTTCCGGAAAACTTGATAAAAACCATTGTCAATATGTGTATTTTTTATAAGTTCAGCTTAGTAAATAAGCTAAAAATTAAGACAATTAAAAAAATATTCTAAAATTCAAACTTTAGCTGCGTACCAAACTTTTGCAAATACAGCTGAGAAACAATTTGTTTGAACATTTGATACATTGTCTGAGTATTATAAATATAATCCGTATTACTGTATATATTTGGAAATTTAATTTTATAAATAAATTACCTGCTAGCATAATTATTTTCAAAAAATATACACTTCCATCTTTATACAGCACATTTCACATAAAACCCTATGCGCTTCATCAGACATTGGTGGAATGTCGTTGCATGTCGTTTATTATTTTCTTAGTTCTTAATAAATAAAATAAAAAATAAAAATTACCTTATCGAAAAATCGTCTATGTGGTCTTTAACAAAGACAATCTTTTATGTATCCACCAGCGTGATTCCTAGCTGATACATCTGTGTTTATTAATATTTTGTATGAAATGTATTATAATTTAATAATAAACTTTATGTCTATCGAAAAAAACAATAGACCAAATCGGTCTTTCTGCCCTGCATTATTCGAAGAAACCCATGTAAAAACTAATATTTTTTATTGATAAATATTTGTCAAAAGCAGGAGTTGTTTTATTAACTTTTAACGAGTATTGTCTGATTCGGAGCTCAATGGGTTTTTAGCATATCGGATACATTTCTAATTTCTATCGCGATTAAACCATCAGACACTGTATTGTTGAGTGAAGGGTTCTAGCTTATCAAAGTATATGTTGACTAAACGGGAATTTAAATTTTCCAACTTGGAACTATTTCTGTATTATTTTTGACCCCGATTTTTCGATAGACGTTTGTTGATACATTGAGAAACATTTTGGGGTTCTTCTAAATACCGGTATGCTTTCACGATCGATGCAAAAATAAAAGTTAAAAGTTATATTGTTAATATTTCTGATTTGAGCTTGTCGAAGAGTAGTAGTAGTAAACATCTTTATTTCTAAAAAAGGCTATCGACCTATCGGTCTTTCTGCCTGTATCAATTTAATTTAGTAAAAAACGGCGAATTCTGCTATCGAATTGTTAGCAATGCATGTTAGATCGACATGAAAACATTGATAATTAACACAAATAATTGAGATTATAGTTAACAATTATAAAATATTTAAAATATCAAACAAATTTTGTGCTGGCGTATTTCGGATTCTATATGGAATGCACTGTATAGAAATATATTTTTTTGTAATATCCAACGTGCTTATGAGACAGTCTTTAGAGCAATTCGCAGTTTAACCATAATCGAGATTTTCATACAGCCACATCGGACCCTTACAAATGTAATTACTGTATTATGGCTCTAAGTCTTTCGAGGGGAAAATCTAATTGTACTTATTGGCTATTTTCTTTACACTTCATCAGTCAGCTGCCAACTTTTGCCGTTGTTTTCCTCATCGCCGTACGTTTCTGCCAATTGGCACTCTTCAATGCCAGGTCCGCGCAACTGTAGAGTGAAAATCGTTTGGTATCCTTGTAGGGTCAGAATTACGTGTTGGCCGTTCTTTGTTACTTCGCAAGCGCTGATTTTTCTTTTAGGGGTGTAAATAGCTAACAGTGCGCCTAGAATAAAAAAAATAATAATATTAATATAAACAATATTTTTGCCAAATAATGTTCTTTGTTTTTTTCTCTTGCTAGAAATTTTGATATTTATTTCAATATTTCTATTTTGATCTTGAAAAAGTGAAACCGAAGACGAATTGTGGGCTTCGATTGCGATGTTTGAAGTCAAACTTGAAAACTGTCTTTATATTTTGGCTTAAATCATGATATTAAGAAGTAATAATAGGTTGCTATAACATCTTCAAAACAAGCTACCACATATGTATCGAAAGGAAGGATTATTATAGCCTAAAGCGAAAGAGAAGATTTTTCTTTGATTAGTGATTAAGTGTTCTCAATTTATTACGATCACCTTCGGTGTCTTAAAACCCTCATACAAATAAGTATGGAATACAACCGTCCTCTGGTGTTGAACTTTGTGGACTTCCAAAAGGCGTTCGACACCCTGGAACTTCCTGCAATCTTGCGATCACTACAAGAAAGTATAGTTGACCACCGATATTGCGAAATTATTAAAAATATATACGGAAACGCAACAACCACCGGAAATCTTCACTCCACCGCCAGCAAAATTAAAATCAAAAGAGGAATCCGACAGGGTGACACTATGTCACCCAAGCTGTTCATCACGGTTCTCGAACACGCCTTTAATAAACTGCCTTGGGAGAGTAAAGGAATAAACATCGATCGGGAAAGTCTTAATAATCTTCGCTTGCAGATGATATTGTCCTAATAACAGACAGTTTGGGCGAAGCTAAAGAAATGCTCCAAGAACTTAAAATTTCAACGCAAGAAATAGGCCTAAAGATGAACTTCTCCAAAACGAAGACACATCCAAAATGAAGACAAATCGGGTTCCCAATGAACAAATACAGATATAATAACATCAAAATAGTGGACAAGTACATAAACCTGAGTCATGAGATGATAATTCACAGAGATAATCAGACAAGCGAATTGACGAGAAGAATAACTTTGGGATGGACAGCGTTGGGTAAAATGAGGGATGTGTTTAGGGCTGAGATTCCAATATCTCTGAAACGAAAAGCATTCAACCAATGTAATCTCCCAGTCTTGAACTATGGTGCGGAGACATTGTCTCTCACCAAAGCACCTGCAGAAAAGTTGAGAGTAACACAGACGACTGGAAAGATCCATGCTTGGATTGACTTGAAAAGACCGAGTAAAGAATAATGTGATCCGCAAAAGAACTGGAGTGGACGATAACGTAGAAAGTATCGCAAAACGAAAACGGAAAAGGGCAGTCCACGTCGCAAGACTTGAGGACGGAAGATCCGGAGAGACGGAAGAAAAAAACTCATTGAGTGGAGACCAAGAGCCGATAGGCGAAGCCGAGAAAGACCCCCACTCGCTGGACAGACGACCTAAAAAGGATATCTTCAAATTGGATCACAACTGCTCAGAACAGAGAAAATTGGAAAATTTTAGAGGAGGCCTATGTTCAACAATGGACGTAAAAGAGGCTGTTTGATGATGATAATGATAGAGAAGTTATGTTACATAATTTTTTTATTTGTCCGAACTGAAGCTGAACAGGAGTATGAAAATATTAAGAAGCATGAAACTAAAATAACAATTTTATTATTGATGCCTTTTCAATATTATTGCTTATAACAGACGTTTTCAAAATAATAAATATTACAAAAATATTTTTAGTTGATAAGAAGTATTTTATGGGAACTTTATTTAAGAAGGGCGCTGAACAGGTAATACTTTTCATCCTCCTTTCGGTTTGTTGTCGAAAATTCAATTTTTAAATCAATTTATCCCGAAAAATGAACATAAAAGTTTAATTTTAAATATACTTTCATTCTTCCAAAGTTTATTTATATTTTTACTTACTTGTCACGCGCAAACTAACAGGCTTGTGTATACAAACTTTATCAGCAGTTCTTTAACATTTTTCTTAAACATTTTAAAAATTATTCTTGCTCTATTATAAACAAAGCGGAGATTTGTCAAACCGTTGTTCAACAAACCAAAATTTTCTGTATGCAAATAAAAATATAAAAAGTCAACAATAGTCGGTAGATTTTTTGGGTTTTTTTTTAAGAAATGCGATAAAACCATTCGGATTAAATTAATTAAATTAAATTAAATTCAGAAAAAAATAAGCAAAAGTAAACACTCATAATAATAAAACGCAACATAATAAAATGTTAAAGAGTGTTTACTCTTTGGAACTAAACCTGACCAATTGGACTAAAAAACTGCTCATGACAAATAATATAATGAATAACTTACAGAGGGATTTTTAGGAATCAGAAATAAAGTTTATCAGTGTTTTTAGGTATTTTGTGCCATTTGATAGTTCGATTTGGCAAAATGTGTAAAATCCCTTTGTAGGGCCAAATTTTAAAAATGATTCTGATATCAGGAATACTCCTTGAATCACCGTTTGTAACAGCTATTCATAAAGGAATTTACCTTTATTGAGATCCCATAATCTAATTGATCGATCTCGGCATTCAGCATCTGTAGAAAGGCAAATTGTTCCCGTGGGGTCTAGTTTTAAACTGGAAACCGGCGCTGTATGACCACTCAACGAAAATCGACAATTCCCTGTAAAGAAAAATGTATTTATTATTTATAAGTAAAAATAATAATTCATTTTCAAAAATATCCGTACCAGTTATCAAGTCCCATACTAGAATTCGAGCGTCCTCCAGACCAGATATCACACAACCTCCTTGAGAACTGATCTCCAATGAAACGGAGTTACAGGATGGTTTCCATTTTTTAAACAGAGTCCCACTTTGCAGGTCGTAAACCACGATAAAATTCGGACTTTCGTCTTCGATTTCGTGGCAAACGCAACAAACGTAACTACCTGGAAAACCAAATATTCATAAAAATAAATAATTGTAAATCAATTAATTAAAGTAAAATTGCACAAAATTCCATGAAGAATAGAAATCAAAATCCTTTCTAAATAGCGGTAGTAGTTGATGATGGTCAAATATTTAATTATTCCTTTTAAGGGATAAATTATTTTTAAATTCATTTTATTTAAATCTAAATCGCGAAAATTTTGAATCACCCTTTAGTATGAGAGGGGGGGGGCTGGTTGAACTGATTTGATGAGAAATTTGATGAGAAAAGTTTTTGTATAATAAATATAATTACCTTCATAAGTGATAGCACTCAGCGATGTTATGAAATCATGGTGTGGTATTCTGAGATCATAAAGTAGCTTTTTTGATTTCAAATTCCATACTAAAAGCGGAAAAGGTTTCTGTGTTTCATCGCCGCATACCAAAATTCTGAAACACATTTTCTTGCTAGCATTAACATCATTTTCATCCTGCTACATTCAGCTTACCTTCCATCGCCCGAAACCAGCAGGGAATTGAGAAATCGGTCTTCACCAGCTTTGAAAGTCGTAACACAGTCACCTATCGATACGATAATTTGTTATAATTTTTTTTATAAATATGTATAAAACTCAAATAAAAAGTGTTCTCCAAGTATATCTATTTCTGCGTGGTGTGTTGATCAAATTTAAGAAATATATTTCCGAGTTATATTTATTATTGCTATTTTAAGCACAGATTGCTCCATAAGTAGCATGCTCCTTATTAATTATAAAAATTCCCAATAAAAACTCGACTAAGTCGATCATTGTTATTTGATATTAAAATACCCTACAAAGAGTGTTTTTTCCAAACTCATTTGTGATTTTTGTTTGTGTAATGTTTTTTACCTGATTCTAAATTCAATAAATTTATGTACATCCTATTTCTATGGAGAGCCACTAAGTGGTTCCTATCGTGGAGTCCGTAAAAAGGCATCTTTTGGTTCATGACTCCTTTCAGTTTCGTAACGAAACTTCCCGTATTTAAATTGTAAATCCTTAGCTCTCTGCTACACAGCACTATACATTTGTACTCATCTATTGGTATAAGATTAGTTGGGTGTGGAATGCCATTCAGAGTTCTTATTGGTTTACAGCTAGAAATAAACCAATTTAAATGTTAAAAAAACGCTATAAATAATGTTTTTAAATTTATGTGCATAACCGGTAAATATATGACACACATTTTGTTAGTTTATTTATATTTCTAAAAAGCTTCTACTGAGTTGCTTTATTTCAAAACAACTAGAGATGAAGTTAATTTTACTTACTCTAAAATGTCCCAAACACATATTCTTTCATCCTTTGTTGATATTGTTACGATGTATCTATTGGAATTCGGAATTCTCACTAGCAGATCAAAGTTGGTTGGATACTGAACTTCTTTAGCATCTGTTGCCTGAAAATGAAATAATAGCATTCAAAATAAAAGTGTTACAGATGTGATTTTTGAATTTTTCACTGAAAATGCTGTTATTTTTCTCTCGAAATTTTTTTTTACGAAATAGATCCAAACTCGTTGGATTTAATCATGTCGCGTATTTTTTGTTTCAAAGTGATTTTGATAATTATGCTTAAATGAAAGCTATTCTTTGCCAAGAAATAGGAACCGTCTTAATTTGCCTTTATATTTAAAATAACGTTTAGGTAGAATATTTGCTAGACAATGTACAAAGCATTAACTGAGTGGGTCTACACTATTATCGAACTATTATAAAATCTGAATGGAATATTCAAAACACTAAACATGTAACACTATTTATACACAAATATACAAACAAAACCACATAAAAAGAACAATTATTTACATTCATACATTTCATTCTTACAATGAAAAACATTTTTAGGAAAATCCAGTCTATTTATGACAGAAAAATATTGCTGTTTTTACATAAACAAATATTTAAAGTATAGCAATTGAGATGGACTCTACTCAAAACGATTTTTTTTGTATCGAACTTTAAATGTAATTTAAATAGTTTGAAAAATGCACATTTGCCAAAAACTCGCTTATAAGAGGCAGTATTTGTATTATTAGCATTATTAAATATATTTCATAGTTTTAAAATTTTCTAAAAGCTAGTTTGAGAAGCCTTTGCAAATATTTCTTTAAGTGTAATATTAATTAATGTATTTATATAAGCAATGTTCTGTTTTTCTCGAGTATTATCCGAAGTACAAAAGTCTCAATCGATTAATACAAAAATCTAATATACTTATCACTTGTGAAACCACGATAATTACGTGAAAGAAGTAATCTAAAGTTTTTACGAATTTGAAGTGATTTTACCCCTGAGGTAATAATCTATCAGGAAAATGATCAAAGGCACATCGGATATTAGTTCCAAAAAAACTTGATTTCAATAAAAAAAGGCACCAACGAAAAACTTTTGCTGCTCCAAAAAATAATCCAAAAAGTTTTCCTTTACCAAAGAAAATCATTTTATTCAAAATGTTTTACATTGTTTTGAATTTTAACAATTTCGACCATATTTACCTCCTTTGTTACTTCTTCTGTTTTCAATGGAATCAGGGTCAACACCGGAGGATTCTTGCACAACTCAAACAATTCTTCGTCACTTTCTCCTCGTTCCTTACTTTTCAAAAAATTGAATAGATGAGCATAGAACTGTCTCCCATCGTAGTTCAGGACGCTGGCATTATTTTCCAGATACTCTTTCAAGGTTTTAACAAAAGGGCATGTTATCACACTTAACAGGTTCATGTCCTCGAGTATTTGAAACACACTGGAGCCATAAAGTTTGTCGCAGATCCACGTTACATCAGACAAATAAGTCGATGATTCTAAGTTTTGGTTCAGGTAGTGGTACTGGTAGGGAAGTTCGTCTAATTTCCGTCTGTTGTAACTGTAAAATGTAACGTTACTGTACTTAGGAAGTTGTCCGCATTTAAATCGAAGTGCGATACAGTGGAAGATAAACGTACAAAATGTCTTCAAAAACTCAACCTTCTTGCCAAATACTCCTCTTACAAGGTGTAACGACTATGGACTTTGTTGACTATAATACGTATTTGTATACTTGCTAGTACTATTTCCTTAGTTTATTCAAACAAAAAATGATCATGCGCTACTTACCTTTTCTCTTTCCCTTTATAGCCAGAGACTATGAACACATTTGCTTACCTTTTTCGATCGCACATGCCCAATTTTGCGCTATTTACGGCAAACTTTTTGACTTTTGCATAAAACACAAGACAAAACTAAAACCTGAAGATCACTCTATAAAGGATCGTCAAAAATGTATCCAACATCACTAAAGCGACATGCCTTAATAGTAGTTATAAAACACTTTTTTTTGTTTTCCTTAAGCTGTCTTCGTCAGCGGAACACTAGTATATTTAGTGCCTTAGTTGTTGGATCTCACATTTTCAACTACCGATGAAAATGAAACAAAAATAAAATAAAACCGTAAATGAAAGCTTTATTAAATCATATTTACATGCATGAAAATCATAAAACTATAGTATGTACAAAATTTTAATACTCTTAAGAGTAAATGCATGTAGGTATAAGCGATTATTTAGGGACGTTCTGCAGACTATTTGTTTTATATGATGATATTTTTTTCATGAATGATTATTTAAATTATCTGTACTGATTTTTATACAAAGTAGACCATCAAATATTTTTTTTCCTCTCGCAAAATTAGTACTTATGTTTTTAATTAAAATTACATGTGTATTTGATGGATGATTTTTAACTGATCTGTTGAAAGTCAATTCTTGTCTAAACAATTTTTTTTTTATTTAACTTAATTTTTCCAGTTATCTCCTTAGCGCTTAATCCCGAAAGCTCAGGTTTATGCAATTTTTTTGCATTGATTTATTACTCTCATACTTGTGATAAAACGATCAAATATTCATTGAAAAAGTCGCAATCATTCTACCGTGCATTATCTCTTAATTGTGTTACTACAAATAAACAAATGGTGAAAAGTATAAAAGTGCATCAATCCTGGCATACCATTTTCCTAGGTTGTTCTCTTGTGTCACTATGCGGGCTTGGAGGTTTGGAGACTTGTCTTGGCACCATTTCCCCTGAAAAGGTAATTTTGTAAAAAAAAAGACTAGGACAATTTAAAGTGATAAATAATTTATTAAATTGAGTATAAAAACATTAAATTACTAAGTTCGGTGTTATCGGGAGAATTAAAAAAAACCGCGGCAATATCCAAATGTGTGCACTAAATAATTTGTTAATCAAGCATATATAAAAATGTAATTTATTATAAAGCTTTTTCGGAAAAATGAAAGTCGAAGATAGCTGTTTTAAGGGAAACTAGGACGTAAGCGACCACGACCTTTGTCTGAAACTATTTTTCCAGTACAAATAAGTATCCAAATTAAAATAAGAAATTATTCGAATGTCTTTCAGACAATAGAACATTTTATTTAAACAAATTGTAATTTGGTTTCTCATCAGCAATAGCGACACTCAATTTTAGGGATCTTGAAGCAAACAAAACCGCCTAAATAATTTTTCGAAATGCAGAAAAGAGTTGCTTAAAAGATGATCATAATCAATAAGAAAAATTATTCAAAATTGATGTGAAACAGTTGCAGCAATTAAGCTAGGAATTTAACGCAAATTTCGAACTTTCATTAAAAAGTTTCGAGTATCATTTGATGAGAAAAAATAAATAATAAAAAAACAAAAATGATAGTTTGACCAATCGCCGCAAATTGAGACATTTTTATCGAGGAAATGCGTCTTGAACAAAACTATAAGTAAGTTCCCTAACGTAATGTATGAACTTAAGTTTCTAAAAATGCTAAAGGTGTGGCCAAAGTTCGATAAGAATAACGAAATTCTATAAAAATCAACTGAAGGAGGATATAGAAAATGGTTATTATTTTGGCAATTTTTTGGGTGAAATGTAGGCAGAAGGGCACTCCATTTAAGAAAATTGTAAGTTTGATGTGCTGCTGATGTTGCAAAGAAGTGTTAACCATAAATACACCAAAATTTAATGAATTATTCAAAGATATGCGACATTTTTTTCATTGCAGCATTCAAAGCAGGACGTTCAATTAAAAATGTTGTTTTGGGCTGCTCTGTGTAAAAAAAAATTCTTGAATGAAATTAAACACTTTAGACGACGACAAACACGGTACAATTTTCAAAAAAATACAAATTAAAATCACATTGAATATGGATTTTTTAAAATTTCAACCCTTACTTACATTATAGTAGTCAAATAGGGTTTGATGAGCCCAATCCTTAAATGTGCTGTATCGCGAATGCACTGCTTGGCTCAGCATATCGTCTTTCCATTGAACGCCTAGAACGCCTCCAGTTAGAGACCAATTAAGGAATGGTGCTAAGTGTTTGATGAGTCTCGGCCAGGCTAAACAAGCTGGTGCCCAGGGAACTAAGAATAGAATAAATATCTCAGTTTGAGAACCGAACTGTCGGGTTATATTCTTCGGTACCATAAGTTGTGCGACTGTGAAAATTCTCATCAAACGCCAAGAGGTCCAACATTTCTGAGTCAGTTACTCCATATTTACTGCAAGTGATCAGAGCCAAAGCATGTTGAACTTGAGCAGCTCCAATAATACTCTCCAGCTCCTCTAGCATGAAGTAGAGTTGATCCGGCAACTTCCCCTTCGGTTTAATATCCAGCTCTTTGTCCACCCACCAAGAGGTTTGCCAGGCCAAAACCTAATTCATCTTCCACTCATCGAGGCAATTTAAAATTTCATATAGCTTACCTTGGAATACAAAGGAATCGTGCAGGCTTGAACAGATTTCGATACACAATCTTGGATTTTCGAGTTGATACTGTGATTGTATTGAATGGCGCTGGACATTAAAATGTTCTGCGCTTCAGCTTGGACCCAATAAGGGCATATTGATGTAACACTTTTCAGTCAGGCGAGATTTTAGATCGCTGTGCATTTGTGTCCCTAAAAATCACCAAACATGTTATTTTGCTTCCAGTTTGTCTCCATTTCTTTCTTGTAATTCGATTTTTTAGCAGTTTTTCAATTTGAAACCATGCAAAGTTCGGCAGTTGTTATAATGTTAACTTCTTTGTAAAATACGTATTGATAAACCGTTTCTAGTGACACCCATAGGACGGCAAAGTTAATTTTGAAATGCGCTTCATATAAACAAAGTTGCACGTGTTTAGTTCTGGTGAGCATGGTGGCCACCATACAAATGCACCTTCTTCATGTTTCTTCTCTGTTACTTAGAAAAGTAGATGTAGAACCGATAGAAGGTCATACGGCAGTTCAACTCTTCTTTGTTCTATTAGTTTAATTCTAATCCTTGTTCTTTCATCTTTTATTGAATGCCAGTGTGCCAGCTTTTCCTTGGTCTTCGTCGTTGTTTTCAGAAGATTGGTTTGGAATTTGACATTCTTTGTATGTGTCGAACCATATATTAACTTCTTTTCCTTGATATCGTCCACTTTATTTCGTCCTATTATCATGATTTGTCTGATGCTTGATTCGGTAACTCTTTTCATTATTAACTTATCAGACGCTCTTTTTCAGAGGTTGACCTTCGTTGCTTTTAGTTCTGTGCTTTTTTGATTAGTCACACTTCTGAGCCATAAGTTATTATGCTTTTCACTAGGGTATTCTATATTCTTTCTTATTATCGTTACCTGTGCTTCTGTTCCCTATTATAATTTTTAAAAAACCAATTTATCTCCTTCTCTGATTGTTTCTGTCCGTTTCCAATGCACTTATATTCTGTTTTAGCGTTGCTCAGCTCTACTGTATTTGTATTCTTTGATTAACGTTCCGGTCAAGTAGTTCAGGTCTTTATAGTATATAAATAAGAAAGTATGAGAAACTTAACGCGTAATTTTCTCAAAACCATATAGAAAAAGATCAATAATTCATATGCAACTCAAGTTCATAATGAGGATTTTGGCGGCGTGAAGATTTTCATCAGCAAATAGATGCTCGTTATGAAAATTTTTTTGCAAAGAAAATTGCATAGGAGAAGTTTCTGCACTCGAATTCGTGGTCAATTCATTAAAAAAATTAATGTCTTAGAAGAGTCATGTCACCTTCAGGTTTACCATTATTTTTGTATCACCCTGTGCATTATGTTAAATAAACAAATAGAGTAGAGTGTTCCATTTAAGTGACACATTCTTTTGCAAAAATGTACTTCAAAAAAACAAAATTTTTAATATGTGCCGACTAAATGAAGAACTGTCGGGCATAGCTGAAATTGAGCTATTTGTGACCAAAAAACCTGTGGTCAATTTTTATCCACCTTAATTTTCGCACATCCTCTAAAGTCAAGTCTGAAAACTCACCTTCAGCTACCGACACAATCAATTTAACATTATCAGGCAACTTCGTGGGTATCCAGTCAATTATAGTAGAACTGTACTCTCTGACCTGATCAAGCCCATCTAAAATTATGACCAAAGGCCGCTGAAGACTGTTGGCTGTTAGTATATTTGGTAGAGCCCTCTTGTATTCATCCATACTCTGTTTGAAAAAGTTTGCGGATTAAACTCAGACAGCTAGATTAAATAAACAAAAGGAACTCACGTGAGCGCAGAAACTTTTATGTCCATAAACCAATATGGAACATTGATTCATAATTGAGCTGAGAATCTGTTCTATTGTGTTGCTCTGTGCACTGATTCCAATGAATCTCAGAACCAGGAATGATTCGGGTAGTTTAGTCGGACAGTGCAAGGCTATTCTGGATAGGAGGGTGGTTTTACCACAACCGCTGGGTCCCACTATCACTACAGGGTGAGTTCGGTCACTTGTAATGTAACTGAAACCACAAAAGCAAGCATGTCTTTGGATACTTAAATTGTATTATTTACTACATCAGTTTACATTATACAGTCAGGAAAACATACACAATTATTTACTATACCAGTAAAGAGCGGAATAACTGTCTGCAAAGAGGTCTGAAAATTTTGTATTATACTCACAGAGGTTTTATTTTGAATGTAAATTGTTTTATGGTTCTTTTGTTATTATTCTTTAATGTTTTCTTCCTTTGTCTCTTTCTAGTTACTTACGAGTGAATTTCCTCAATAGTTCTTTCCCTGTTCATGCTACATTGAGACGCTTTTTGGCAGAAATAAGTCTGCTGATTTAGTTCCTCAAACAAACTCGTCTCGATACCGTAGCTGGGCCGAATCATGCATTTGTTCATGTGTTCTTCAATAATCGAATCGATAATGTTGTGCAACTGTTTTTCCAGATGAGTAGTTACTGTCGAAATGTAGTCTTTGTGTTCGGGAATGTCCAGGTTGAGACCACTTTCTGAGTATTTCACTTGGATTCGAACAATATGCTTTTCTGTGAGTTGATCCTGGAAAATATCATTGACTGATAGATGGTTCACAAAAAGATGTTACTTGGAAAAGAACTTAAGCTTTACAATTATTTGAAATCTCAGCAAAAATGTCATTAGTCAAGCTAATCGTCGCATATAATTAAATATTCGCACCCTGTATTTACACTTACTCTGAGATCCTTCTGGAGCGCGTTAAGTCTTCGAATAGCTTCCTCTGCTCCCGGACTGGGGTTTTCGGGCGTTTTAGGAGTCGGGGTGTACACGCGATTCATCCAAATACAACGTTTTGCCATCTCCTGACTCATAAATACTGTATTGTGAACTTCCTGAAACAACCTCACATCTATTAGTAGCTGATTGATTTTCAGGCTGGAAATACTAACTTGTTCAACCACCGTCGTTAAATAGGTGTCCCTCAATTCCACGGAAAACACTTTGATAAGTACATCCAACATTTTGTCAACTTCATGGGCCCATTCCTCGAAAGCTTTCTCTCGATCCTCTAGAGAGCTTTCGTTGAAGCCTGGAATGTGGCATCCGATTGGCCGCAGTCTGTAGCAGGGTGGTTGAGCGTCGCTGTCTATCATATACCTGAAAAAACAATTATTAACTACCAACCGTTTTTATGCTCTGAGATAAGTCACACTTGCCATTTCTTCAGTAATCCTTGCGCTGTTTGGTTATTAGTACTTTCAAGAGTCATCTTGAAATCGGTGCTCTCAATCGTGATGGGTAAAAGTTGAGTTCCCAAAGAATTATTAAGGAAAAGGACCGGGATGACATACGCCACTTCGATTTGCCCTAAAAATCGCGATGTTCAGTAAACGGTGCAAACCGGATTTTAAGTCTTACTGGTCAATTCTCCAATGCATAGCTCAGGAAATTCGTGGTCCTGCTGCTTTTCCAGAAGGGTTTTCCAATGCAAATCTACAATGTGCAGTTCGTATCCTTTTGATCTGCAATATTGGCGTAATGATGGGTAGACCAAGTTGTGTAGCGCCCCTTTTTCTACTGTACAATCTAAATTTCAAATAACGAACATAAAGGGTTGCTTCCAGTGTTTCTCGTTAAATAAATATTTTATGTATTTTCTACCAAAGAATCTGAGGATAAAAGGCATCTAATAGATGGTCCAAACTAATAATAAAAAATTGTAAACTTGTTTCCCCCCACACATTTATTTCTATTTCCTTAGGTATTTTGGCTACAGTAAAACGAAAACGAGTAAAAGGCGGGGTAAGTCAAAATCTCATTTTTAAATTCCTGCGATCAATCCTTTCTTAAACAATTTTATTTTCTAATTAGAATCATTAAGTAAGCTTTTTAGAAGTGTCGAGTTAATTATTCACAAATTTCTATTAATTATTATGAAAATGTTTGATTTAGTTTTTCATTTCTTTTTAATTTAATTTAAGTTTATTAACGTATTCTTTGTTCCGAGTGTTAGTTAATTTATCCTTAATTCTAATTTTGGTTCTTGTCTATTTTGGTATAATATTTGTCATTCACTTGATGCTCTTCTTTCATTGTGCGCACACGAAATATTTTTAAATTGTATTTTTATTTTCATGTTCAGTATGGCCTAATTACTGATAAGGTGTAAATAATTAAATTTACACTTTGAGGAAGTGGAATTCACACTCTTTTTTTAGGCTTTTATAATATTTCCTGTTATTCGATTTATCATAAATATTAGCCAAATAATATTGAAATTAAAAAAATGTGCTCAGATTATTGATTTATGAAATACCACTAGTCTTTTTCTAAAAGTCTCATGAAATGGAAGTAAAAATGGAACTCGCTGTGAATTTCTTCTTATGTAAGATTTACATTTTGATAAAGCAACCGAGTTCATCCGCTTTGGGCAAGTGATCAATTCTTGAGTGTCTTGGTACAAAAGCTATCAGAACTAGGAGAAGAAGAAGACTAAATATATAGTCGAAACGTAGGCTTTTTCAAGAAAATAAAGAGTTTCTGTTCATCGTCCCAAACCCGCTAAACTTGATATCAGCTATAAGAACTTTTTATTCGGAGAACTTTTTATTCGGTATCTGGAATCAGCTCATTTTATTTTTGGTTGATAAACTGACCTTTTTTGACGTTTTTGTACTTTTCGTAAAATATTTCTGTTTTGTTATCACTTAACAAACAGCACAAAAATGCCACGAAAGGTTCAGTGCAACAACTCAAAAAAAATGAACTGATTCCAGCGATCAAATAAAAAGTTCTGATAATATTAAAAAATATATTTTATCATCAATACCAGAGGATCCAGACATTTTTGCTCAATAAAAGTTATGTCAGATCGTCTTCTTTTGAGCCAAAGAATGTCGCATACCCTTTTAATCATTTGTTTACGAAACACCCTGTATATTGGTAACCGGAGGAAAGAAACATCAGGAGCAAAGGTGAGCAGGACCCTGTATTAGAGAAACAAAACAAGAAAAACAATGAAGAAACAAACAAAATAAAAATGCTTACTACCTACCTATGCGTTCGCCAATTAAAAATCAGACTGAAATTTTATACTCTGATGCTACAGAGTAACAGTAATTAGAGCTTCGCAGGTTTATTACTTTGCAGTATTACTTTACAGGCGTTTAATAATTTGTAAGTAAATATTATGGTTTTAATTACGTCCGTGTGCTCGAACCCCATTTCAATTTCCAATACGTTTAAGCTACATCAGTTCATAGAACTCCAGCTTGTTTTAATTTTACATTTTCCAAATATGTCATGATAAAATTTTTACCTGTTTGCATCAATTTGTCCGCGGTTTTTGGGTTAATAGTGAAAATAGCAATATTGTATCACCCAGTATATGTATTATATTGTGTATGAACCTCTGCGGAATGCAAATAAATTGTAAGAAAAACAACATAATTCGCGAAGAATATAGTAGTAGTAGTAAACATCTTTATTTCTAAAAAAGGCTATCGACCTATCGGTCTTTCTGCCCTTGTTTCATACATGTAGTCTTAATCTAAATAAAAAACAAATATGAAAATTCTCTTATTCTAGGTTAACGATATTATTAAATAAAATTTCAGTGGCAAGAAGATATTATTTTATTGTCCACTAGTCAGTTGCGTTTGTAAGTGTTCGAGTAGCGTTAATGTAGGGAAACGGAAGCGGGATTGTCTGGTTGGTCTTGTAAGACAAAGGGGATTCAGTATGGTCTAGTTGTAGGGGTTGTTTGTCCATTTTGTCTGTAGCTGTATGAGTCTTTCCGAGATCTTTGTCATGTTTGTGCGTTCGTATAGTAGTTGGGTGGGGGGGTTGTGTAGTGGGTTTTGGGGGTGTCTTATTCGTGTTATTAGTCTTAGTGTAATTTGCTCTGTTGTCTGTGTATAACGTTTTGTCCTTTCTGTTCCGTTGGTCATGAGTATATGTCCAAAGTCTAGCAAGGGTCTACAAATAGCTTTATATATTTTGGTGGCGGTGTTTGTGCTGATTCCTCTGTCTTTGTAGGTTAGTGATCGGAAGTGTTTTGTTCTCTTTATTGTTTCTACCCTGATGTTTCGTATGTGTTTAGTGAATTTAAGTTTGTGGTCAATTGTGATTCCAAGGTATTTTACGTCGTTTTTTGGTTGTGTCGTTTGGCCGTCTGCAGTTATTGTAGGGGAGTCAGCGTTGAGTCTGTGGTTTGTGAGCAGAAGTTGGTTTTTTGACGCGTTTGGTGTTAGTCTCCATTTATAAAACCATGTCATTGTGTTGTTTGTTTGTGTTTGGAGTCTTTGAGCTGCTCTCTCAGTAGTTTTGTCAAGTACAATAAGTGCCGTGTCGTCTGCGTATTGTAATATGTATGCCGATCTTTATATAGAATATCCGAAGAATATATTTAACCAACATTGATAATATACCTGAAGCATTAGCAGATTTTTTTAATTATCAATTTATATTTACACAATTATAAGGTTGCAAAATAGAAAAACAACGGGAAGCTATGAATTCCGTTTCTAAGTCATATAAAGCGTTCATTAGTTGGAAAGGAAACATTGATAAACTTGCATTTTAACATTTTTAAACTTAACATTTTTTAAACCAAAAATGGTAATCCAATTATAAAATGAGCTTAAATATGAGGGGCTCAATAGATCAAGAATCTCTATGGATGAAATCTAGCAACTAATAATCAGTTTCCTTAAGAACATTTCTAATTTGGAAAAGGAACAGATTTCTAAAAGAGAACAAGAATAGTTGAAATTCACAAAAACAACCCATTTTTTTTTCACTTAAAATATATCTGCAAAGTTTACCCAAGGTTTAATGTGGAAGGCAATTTATTCATAAAATCGTTGCGTTAACGAAAAAAACATGACTTACAACATGTATACAGGGTGGGCCGATGAAAAGTTTGCACCTCGACTTTTTCAGTTTTTACGTAAAAACGTAGATAACGATTAAACGCATCAATTTTTGCGTTAAGAGAAACAACGTATTCCTGTACTTTCAACCCCTTTACGGGGGTGATAGGTACCCCTAAAGATCAAAATTTTCTATCATTTTTCATGCAGAACAAAAAGAGAATTTTCCATAGAACCTGGAAACCGTGCAGAACTTCCTAACTAATTAATTCCGTAATTACCTAATCTTAAATCAGAAACTGAAAATATTCTGCATTAACATCCATACAATAACAAAATCGATTCTCTATATCTTCTCTTATATTCTGCAATATTTCCTTTTAGTTAGTTCCAAGTTATCATTTGACACTTTACAGTTATGCGTTTTTGTAGAATGTGCCGAAGAGAAACTGGCGGTGTTTCATAAATTGTAGCCTTCAAACGAGCCTATAGAAAAAAGTCCAGGCGAGAAAGATCTGGGGATCTTGGAGGCCACTCAATAGGTTCTCTTCGGCCCATCAAATAATCTGTAAGAGTGGAGTTTAGGAATTGACGAACTGCTGCTGAGTAATGTGGTGCAGCTCGAGCTTGTTGAAAAAATTGTTATCTCGGCCTTGCTCTCTTATCCTAGGAATACTGTTTTCCAGAAGTAAGTTCAGATACATTCAGCGGGTTAAATTGCCCTCTAAAATAAATGGTCCCTTTTACTAGATTTCAGTCGTGTAAATTCCGATTGCTGCTTTAAATTTGCAGTTTATAAAAATGCTTCCTTTCGGATAATGAATTTTTAACTAAACCTTTAAACACGTTCCAAGATTTTGTCTAGATGCCAGATCAATGGGGATGATAGAGCGATTTCAAACTTGCAGGTTTTAATTAGGCTTAAAATAGCTTTAAAATGAGATATCACTCGACCCTCATCCCATTACAAAATTTAGGGATAACTCTAAGGGTCACCCCCGCATAGGGGTTGAAAATGGAGTATTAAAACTGCAGGAAAAAGTTCGCCCGCATACATAAAAAATCGACGTGTTTGCATGTTTTCTCCGTTTTTAGGCAGCAGCAGAAAAAGTCGGGGTAGAAACTTTTCATTGCTCAAGCGCAATATTTTTCCGATAAACATTTAGAGCCTGAAAATGTTCTCCTTTAACCTAGAGATATTTAAGGTGCAGTGGGATTTTGTTTAAGAAAATTGTGAACATATTTTTGCACCCAACTTTATTGAAAGTTTGCACACTCCCTTTGTTTTATAGCTTTTAAAGCTCTTTTTATTTTTGGTCCTGAAATAATTAAATTTTTTAAATTGAATTATCTAAATATTTCACTTTGAAATTATTTATTTGTTTAAATTGTATTATAGGAAGATTTAATTTAGCAATAATTTAATTGCTCAAATTGAATTGTCCGAAGATTTAATTATGAAATTATTTAATTGTTGAAATTGAATTATTGGAATATTTAATTTAATTAAAAATAAAATTCCTGGGTTTCAGTCAATTATTTGTTTATTATTTTATTTTAAAAACGTTTCGATGTCTTTCTCCACCATCATCAGTTTGTATGTGTAGTTGTTGCTACCTTCAGTTTTGGCATGAAAAATTGTTTGGGATTGTTGGGTTATTTTGAGTCAGGAGTCAGAGGAGTCACTCTTTACTTGCTTTCAGCTGATCACTCTGTATAAAATTAAATAAAATACGTTCACACTTACTAAATAGTTCAGCAGAGCTTTAATCAGTCATCAATTGGAATATTTGATCAAATAACCGGGATAATTTATCACTCCAAAGCGAGCTTTGTGTGTCTTGCACAATCATGCCAAGCAGCCTTTTGATTTTTTCCATTCGCTGCGATGAACTGATTGATCGTATTTAATTTGTTGATTACCTTGTGAATCCGCTGCACATACATAAATCACAATTTTCCTGCTTCTTAACGATGTTTTGGCGTGCGCTATTCTTCCCATGATTAGATGCTGGAGGTTTTCTGTTAGGCTGGACACCTCTTTGGGAACGTCTTCAGTGAGCTTCTCGAAACCTTTAGGACTTAGAGGCGAAGATATCGACATAGAATCTGTAAAATAGGTCAAGTTTTAATCTTTGGAGGATTTTCATTTGAGGAATATTTCACCTGAAGTTCCTTTGATAAGTTTGGCCAAGCTGGGGTTCTTCAGATCAGTGGGGGGATAGCGCCCACTGGATATGGGCAGTGTGGGTTGTTGTCCCGCCGTATTTGGTTCCAAAATGACACCACTATGTGGGCCGATGTGGTTGAGAACGGATTGTTGCTTTTCCGAATGAACCGATGTGCGAACTTGGTAACTAGCCGATCTGAAACAAATCAAGAATAATTCAAACCAAACAAAGAATACTTTTGAAGAAAACAACTAATATGGAAATGCTTTAACTTTTAGACCTTAGAAGAAGCTTAAAAAAACGTATATACGGGTTTTTTGCTGTTAATAGTAAAGTTAGCAAAAAGCAAAATCTGAACCGTTTAATCCGATGATGTTCTAGAGTAAAATATTGAACAATTTAGCTCCACTAGAATGTTGAAAGTCTCAGCTGTAAATTGACAATAAAGATGTAAAGGTGTATAAAAAATTATTCTAGTTGTTTCTTCGGCATTGGCTGAAAAAGAAGTGGGTGGAAGCGAAAATTTTCTATAAATGTAAAAGTTTTTACACTTAAAAATTATAATACAAAATGATTGGTTGTTGAATGCAAAATATAAAACGTTGTAATTTTTGTTATTGAATAATACGAAGAAATGTGTACTTTCTAAATTAAACAATTTTTGTTCAAACATTTTATAGAAAAATCGTTATTAAATAAATTATTTTATTTAATGTATTAAATACGTTATATATTAAATTAACGTTATTAAATAAATAGTTTTTTGTGTTTATCACTCTTTGCATTATGATATAAATTGAAGAAGTCCAGTGATTTAAATCATTTGTAAAGCCAAATCAGTCTGATGATTTGAAAAGACGAATTACTAGCTGTTTTTTGGCAAATATTAGCTTAAGCTACATTAAGTGCACTTTTCAATTCTGCGTTAGCTTCTGAGACATTTTTAAGTTATACTCTAAAAGATGGTTTTCTTTAAATAACAACCCCCTGGATAATATTTTCAGATATTTGGCTATGGACATTTAGGTCGAAGTGTCGTCTTTTTCAAACATCGTTTTTGCATTTTGTTAAAGTGATTCCAAAATATTATTTTAGTTCAGTCCGACGCACATCGTTTTTTTTTCAAAGCTTTCTTATAAGGCTTGGATATGGTAGAGCCCCATCAGCCAATTACTCGATTTTACAAATTTTATTTTATTTAATTCAGTGCGCTTAGATCCTTATAGCACAGGCCCTTTTGGCACATAGACAAGCAAACTAAAGCCAATTAGGTTGCTTCTTTCACAATATTAAAGCAAGAGTTAGTAAAATAACTTCAGTAAATTAAAACGAAATTTTAACATTTTTTTTCTTGAAATCATTTATACAGGTTTCTTATCTTCTTGATGAAACCTTTCCTTAAAAAAAATTGGCACAATACCCACATTTTTATTATTTTTTAAATATTTCGTTTTTTTTAATTACTAATCTTGTTTTAATATTCCTATAATTCCTTGATAGTGTAATTCCTGTGATAATCAATGCTGTATGAGAGCACTTATTTTCGATAATTTTAAACGTTGAAAACTTTTTTCTTGCAGTTTTGGACTTGAATAAAGAACAAAAAATTTTATATGGAGACGGTTTTCAATCGTACGTAATAAAACTATAGATAGATAGTATACAGAGTGTCGTGGAAAAGGTGGACAAGTTTCCGAATAAAAAACAAAATTTTTCGGAATAGACCTGATATTTTGGACATAACACTTAGGCAGCGGTTAAGTTGGTTGAACTACAAAAATAATTAATCATCAATCCAGTAACATTTGAATTTTTCTCTTATTATAATTGAAAAAGTTTTTATTTTTTCGTTACATAGATTTGAGGATTTTTCTTTGATAATTTAGCAAAGATGATGCCTGGTCCAGAAGGTACTGGAACAACATAAAGGTAGGAAAGTGTTCAGAAGACTAGCGACAAACACAAAGAAAGAAATCGTCAGAATCAAAGACAAAACAGGAAAAAAAATTGAAGGAAGACACGAAATTATAAGAACGGTACAAGAATTCTACACAGACCTATACGAGACGAGAGTAAGGAGCGACATATCCGAGCAAGACCAGGAAGTGAAAGTCACGAACGTCAACTCGGAAGACATACCTGAGATTACAGAAGACGAAATCAGATCAGCATTACATCACATGAAGAATGGGAAAGCAGCGGGCGAACACGGGATACTAACGGAGATGTTAAAACAAGGTGGCGATATACTAGGAGAACAACAAGAAATATTGTTCAATAAATGCCTGGAAAATGAGGACATACCACAGGACTGGACAAACGCCCTCGTGATAATTATCCACAAAAAGGGAGACCCCGAGAACCTAGAAAATTACAGACCTATCAGCCTGCTATCCCAAATATATAAATTATTCTCGAAAATAATAACTACCCGTCTCACACCAAAGCTAGACTATTTTCAGCCAAAAGAGCAGGCTGGGTTTAGGAAGGGCTACAGTACGACAGAACACCTGCAAACCATGAGAACACTAATCGAAAAGCATTCATTGATTTTAGAAAGGCTTTCGACACGGTGGAAATATGGGCACTACAGCAAGTCCTGAAACACGCCAGAATAGACCACAGATATGCAAACCTAATTAACAACATTTACCGAAACGCTATTCTACAAATCCAGCTACACAAACAATCCGACAAAGTTGCAATTAATAGAGGAGTGCGTCAAGGAGATCCTATGTCGCACTAAAAACAATCGACCTCCAAGACAGAGGCATCAATATCAATGGCGAGAAACTTAACCACTTAATGTTTGCCGACGACATAGTAGTGGTAGCCGAAAGCAGAGAAGAACTTGTCACACTTATCGAAGACATCTACAGAGCCACGAAGCGCATAGGCCTAGGAATCAACTTTGACAAAACGAAGTACATGACCTCAAAAGTAGATGACGACCGAGAAATTACTCTAGGAGACAACAGAATCCAGAAAGTAACTGCATACAAATACCTAGGACAAACACTAACTATAGGCAAGGCTAATCAAGAACTCGAAATAAATGAGAGAATACGGCAAACCTGGGCGGCATATGCCAAAATAAAAGACATCTTAAATATGGGCATATCCTTAAACCTCAAAACTGAATTATACAACCAGTGTATCCTACCAGTAACTACTTACGGGTGAGAACTTGGACCTTCACGAAAACTATACTTGACAAACTTAAAGTAAATCAGAGAGCTATTGAGAGGAGAATACTTGGGATATCATTAAGGGATAGGAAAACAAATATGAATGGATCAGAGAAAAAACAAAGGTGCATGATATTGTGCAACCGCTCAGAAGTGGAATTGGGCGGGCCACATCGCAAGAGACCAGGATAAGTGGAGTGGTAAACTAATTCGATGGAGACCATCGAGCAATAGAAGGAGCACAGGAAGACCGCAGATGAGATGGAGCGACGATCTGAAACGAGCTGCAGGACTAAACTGGTACCAGGTGGCACAAAATCATGACAACTGGCAAAATAAGAGGGAGGCTTATATCCGAAGGGTGAAAACGGCTAATATAAAAAAATATATATAAAAAAAATACCTGGTTTAACGCAAGAATATCCTTTCAGAAGAACATTTTTATATAAAAAGTTTGAATCTGGGATCTATTATTTTTATAAAATGGATACTAAATACTAAAATATATTTTTTTTAACTCCTTTTATTTGTCCTTTTATTTGTTTACAATCTGTCAATATTAAAGACAGAATACTCGAAAACTTATAAATAATTAGTAAATTCTAGATTCTAGCTTCTATTAGTTAAAGAAAAATCTAAGAGATCAGAGAATAAGAGGATAAGAAGCAGAAATTTAGACTTGAAGAAAACCTCAAACATTGCAGATTTGAAACATTCTATTCTCAGTTTTGGATAAAAAATTAAAAGTCTTAAAAATTAGTTACAAGTTCAACACCGAGACAACCCAAATAACTATAAATTTTGTACTTTTTTTTGCAAAAAAAATTTACAATAAAAATTTAGTTTGAATGATACGCAAAATCCTCATATTATCTGGTTCAATAAGTTTCAATGCAACTCGAGAACGGGGTTTTGGGTTGTTTAGTTTATTTTATTATTACATGTATTTTTAGCTGTAGTAGTTGACTTTGTAATTCGTCTCTTTATAACAGTTCGTTCAGACATGCTTGCCTAAAAGAAGTGTCATAAAAATATAAATGTTGTAAAAAATGGGACTCATGGGTATCATTTTTTTCAGAGACGTTAGGCAACACATTAGCAAACATTTTTATGCTACAGTTAGCAGATGGAATTGTTTCCTTTATTGCCAATTTGTTTAACACTTCTTTCCTTTTCATATTTTTTTTTGTGGAAAACTGTTAAATCTGAAGTGCATCGAACGTTCTGCTACTACAACTCGAAGATATGCCGAAAGAATAGGAAAAAAACACAGTGACCTTTTTGAATATTTCTTCAAGGTAAATTTCTAATACGTTCAGCACTAGTTCGTGTCGCATGTTCAAGAATGGCTTAAAATGGGGTAACTTTTGCAAAAAAGCAATACTATACATCCAAGCCTAATTAATTTATCAATGTATTTAAAATAATCGGAAGAAAAAAAAACAAGCCTTTCAAAAGGTATTAAGCAAAGGTCAAGAGCAAAGGTATTAGTATTTAAAAATTAAATTTTTAATGGCTCTAACAATTAAGCATCAGCTGAAAACCAGGTACTATTTAAGCACCGTGTATAATTCAAAAAAAAATGTATTTCTATAATTTTTCGTTTGAAAAACGTTTCCGTTTCTCTTTATTTTGGCCTCGGCCTAATTCCGTCAAGGCCGTTCCAGACCCAGCCTCCTGCAAAATTAGGTCACAACTTCCCGGATCGTCCCGTGACGTCATGGGTGCGCTGAATGACGTCAAAACTAGCGAGTATATTACATTTGAAGCGCTTTATTGACCGAAACGGTTTTTATTCATTTAGCGTGTCTTTCCAATTAAATTAGTGCGGTTTGTTTCAGTTCAGGCAAGCCTTCAAATTGCATTGCAATCAAAGAACGCTCACTTCGATAATATTGATGACAATTAACTGTTGAAATCAGGGATTTTAATTGGCGCAGTCACCCGGATAATCAATTCATCGCAAATTGAATCGCGTGGGGATTCTCTGCCAAGATGAAATGCTTTATAATCAAGAGCTCGAACCCACATTGTCCTATTTTACAACAGGAACTGATTTGAACACAGGATTGGATTAAGTGGGTGCGGTTAAGGACGCTAAATTCCCAGCATCAGTGGTTTAGAGGCTCCAAAATGAATGGTTTGGTTCAACTTTCAATGATCAACAATTAAAAAAACACCCCCATTTTTAACATAAAATATATGCTGGGAAACTAGGACCAGCCTTATTTATTTGAATCGGTTTTAACGCCCTTTTAGAGCATCAAGCCTTTAAAATACATTTGTGTTTTACTCATTTAGCATCATCTGTTTATTACATATATTGTAATCCAGTGACATTGAAATTCTATGTGCAAAAGATTATTTTTCGCTTTCATCACTAAATCAAAATTTAATTTACATTGGATTTTTTTTCATCGGATAATAGTAGTAGTAAACATCTTTATTTCTAAAAAAGGCTATCGACCTATCGGTCTTTCTGCCCTTGTTTAATACATGCAGTCTTAATCTAAATAAAAAACAAATATGAAAATTCTCTTATTCTAGGTAAACAATACTATTAAATAAATAAGACTTCAGTGGCAAGAAGAAATTATTTTATTGTCCACTAGTCCGTTGCGTTTGTAAGTGCTCGAGTAGCGTTAATGTAGGGAAACGGAAGCGGGATTGTCTGGTTGGTCTTGTAAGACAAAGGGGATTCAGTATGGTCCAGTTGTAGGGGTTGTTTGTCCATTTTGTCTGTAGCTGTATGAGTCTTTCCGAGATCTTTGTCATGTTTGTGCGTTCGTATAGTAGTTGGGTGGGGGGGTTGTGTAGTGGGTTTTGGGGGTGTCTTATTCGTGTTATTAGTCTTAGTGCAATTTGTTCTGTTGTTTGTGTATAACGTTTTGTCCTTTCTGTTCCGTTGGTCATGAGTATATGTCCAAAATCTAGCAAGGGTCTACAAATAGCTTTATATATTTTGGTGGCGGTGTTTGTGCTAATTCCTCTGTCTTTGTAGGTTAGTGATCGGAAGTGTTTTGTTCTCTTTATTGTTTTTGCACTGATGTTTCGTATGTGTTTAGTGAATTTAAGTTTGTGGTCAATTGTGATTCCAAGGTATTTTACGTCGTTTTTTGGTTGTGTCGTTTGGCCGTCTGCAGTTATTGTAGGGGAGTCAGCGTTGAGTCTGTGGTTTGTGAGCAGAAGTTGGTTTTTTCACGCGTTTGGTGTTAGTCTCCATTTATAAAACCATGTCATTGTGTTGTTTGTTAGTGTTTGGAGTCTTTGCGCTGCTCTCTCAGTAGTTTTGTCATGTACAACAAGTGCCGTGTCGTCTGCGTATTGTAATATGTATGCCGATCTGTCGATTTGATTTTTGTCTGGTAAGTTGTAATTGTATATGTCATGGCAGTATATATTGTAGAGAAACGGTGAGAGCGGGGATCCTTGAGGGAGTTTCATCGGATATTAACACCAGAAGTCATCGTATATTAGCATCAATGCAGAGTGTTGCAGGTAGACAAAAATGTTATAGGTACTAATTCACTTATATGGACACCGTTTCTACTAGAATAAGAACCCAGCGCCAAAAATTTAAATTTTAGTATACAGTACGAAACGCCCTGTGGAAACTTCACTTAGATCGTAAAAAATTTCTAAAACCATCCAATAATCCAAGAAAACAGGTTGTATAAATTTGTTTAAAAGGAATCACGTACATACTGGTTATCTTTCAATATATTTACATACATTTTTGTTGCATACATTTTTTGTTTTATTTAATTTTTTATTCGTTTTCTTTTTTATTCCTTATATAGTGTTTGTACTTATTATTTTAGTTTATTTCAACTGAATTGTCTTTAAACCTATTTTATCCAGAACCAAAAAAATGTCGTGTGGTTTCTTTTCGTGTTGCCTAACGCTCTGCATTTAAGAAGAATCACAAATTTTGCGATTATATCTAGCCTTAAGAATCAAAAGGTTTGAAAATTTTATTTCCATAATATTTTTGCCCTAAATTAATTTTTTTAACGATGCTTAATGTCCTTAATATAGAACATTTCAACTGTTATTGCAGCAATATTGCTAGATCTTGTTAAAAATCCCTCATTAAGATCAATAATACAAAAACTTTTGTTGTTGTATTTTTATTAACAAGGGAGAACACTCTAGAAATGTTCAAATCTTTCAAAATTTTACTCAAATTTTTTAAGTTGGGTATATTTTGAAAAAAAATCCATATGGTACAACACCACCTTTTGTCGTGACTTTTTCGGTCAATTTTTTCATTTTTTTCTGTGAAATCCATTTATTGTATTACCCTTTTATAACATCAAAGTAGGAATTAAAAAAGTTACATTTTTACAGACAAACCGCCAGGCAGTATCCTCATTTGTTGGAAAAAAAGTAAAAATAATAAAATTTAATTATTTTTAAAGATACCAGCATTTTAAACATTTTTTGCTTTTGCTAAACTGACAAATCTTAAGTGGGTTTTATCGTATTTTATGCCGCCGCCGAAAATAATTTCTTCCTAACGTTTCGCAAACACGAGAGCCTTCTTCAAACAGGTGTTTTTGCTCGAAAGTTTATCATGCTTCAACATCATCAGTACAGTGTAAGCTAAGGAATAAATTATTTTCGGCAACGGCCTAAAAGGCTAAATCTCATGATGGTTTGTATCATTCTCAAAAGTATTAGACTAATTTTAACATTTGCCATAAAAATCTCAACTGAATTATACGTTAAAAAGTAGAAAGCAAAAAACTTAAACTTAATATGCAATTCATTTTACTTACTCTTCAGACTTTTGCGACATGTTGTCCTTATCTTTGTCTTTGTGGCCCTGCCCACTGCTGCACGAATTTCCCATGATGGAGACTGTTCACTAAAATTCACCTCAAATCGCGTTCATTCTACTGATCACCTCACAAAAGCCGCCACTGATAGAGATTCCTCATTTCGAATCTAACATCACTAGTCTTATTATCGGAAATCGTTTTACACCCTTACACATTTTCCGTTCTTTCTAGTACTGATTTTGCAATAAGATTTATTATTCTTATTGGTTATTTGTCTAATTTATTTTATGAAATATTGTAAAATTCAAATGGTTCTTGAAAGTAGGTGATTACTTTTTTCGATTTTGGATGGTTTGGAGAAATTACGGTTTCTGTTGTTTATTTTTAACTGCGTTTTCCTGCACTATATGAAATCTGGAATATGTAAGGTTTACGCAAACCACTTTAATGCTAAGAGATAAAAGTAGTGCCAATGGACAAGATATTTTTATTGAAATTGGCAACAGTTTCCAAAAAGATGCTCAAAGTGTGCGCTTCCCTAATTTGCTGACTCTCTTGGCCTCTGGACAATATCTTCTAATATCTAATATACGATATAATAAAAATATATAATATATTTATAAAAAAAATATATAATATCTAATATAAAATAGTAAACATCGTAAAAGAAAAAACAGTATTTCAAATGTACTTTTAACGTAATTTGAAGAACGGAAAACTTAATTTGTCCTCATAGAATGAGCTTCTTCAGAGTCATGTTTATGTTTTTAAACTGGTATTTAATATAACTCTTAAAACTGGTAGTTAAACAGTTCCTTAACTTTGTCTTTCAGTGACATGCATTTATTTCGAAACTTCAAAATTAAATTTTGACCGTGACTGTACAAAAAAAAACAGTTTGAATCAAAATTTAATTGAGGAAGTAAGAATATCAATGAATACTCTAAAGCAGGAAAATTCAATTTTCACAGCAACTACTGGACCATTTCGTCTATACGCTATTCTTTCAATAGCTCTTTGACCACTATTTTGATATTTGTACACCCTGTATATAAGAAAAGTTTTTATCTATGTTAAAGGATTGTATTTAATAGACAATAATTACCCATATATTTTTTTGAAAATATTGCTAGTTCCTCATTGATATTTTCACGAAAATTGTGTTACGTTCAGACGAAAAAATGTTGGCTAGTCGAAGTATACAGGATGTTTCAAAATTAGAGCAGTTAACATTTAATCTTTTTGGTTTAAAAATGTCCCATGGAGCTATTAAAATCAATAAATTATTTTTTAAATTAAAAAACATCTACGGTTTTTGTTAGTAGTTTGTCAATGTTCCGATTACATGAATATTTCTGCCAAAAGTTGTTATTTCATTTAAATTTAACTATATTTTAGAAACTAAATTGCGCTTCTAAGAATGTTACTGAAAATGCGTGTGAAAATGACATATTAAATTACATTAATTTAAGACGAAAAAATGTAGGCTAGTGGCAAATTAAATAGATCACAGCGTGTGGGCGATCATTGGTCTACCTTTCCTATGCTTCCTTTCCGAGATATAACGGTTTGTTTTAGAAAGTTATTCTTTTTCAAAGTGCGGTATTCAATTTCAGTGAAATTTTAACGGCTTATTATGCATTAACTTTCTAATTTATCTCGCACATTGTATATAATATTCACATAAAGTCGCTAAGAATAGTACAAATTTGTCTGTTCACTTTTTCATGCTTTAGTTTCTTTTTCTTCGCTTCAGAGGGAAAATAACAATCTCATATCTCAGCACGACTTTCAACTTCAAAAATTCCGACATTTTAACACAGTTTTTTATTTTTGAAAATGTTAACAAAAGGTAAAATGACACTGTCTCTATAATACCGCAAGTATTTCTTAGTATTAGTAATATACTGGGTGATTCCAAAGTTGAAACTTTTTAACTGTATATAAAATTAATTAAAAAGCACAACGTTTCCAAATAACTATTTTCAACCAACTTCAAAATAAGAAAATTAGATCAATAATTGAAAAATGATCCGACGATATTGTAGAATAAAATATTGAAACATTTTCACACGAATTTCCTATCTTAATTGCACATTTCTATCTCTTTTGTGTTCATACTGCCAAATTTGAAACTGAAATTTTTGAAACCAAATTTCAAGTGAAAACACTTGAAATATCTGCGTTTACTTTCTTGAATTTTCTGCCCTTGTAAACTGCAGGATGTTCATTAAATAAATTGAATTTCAGAAAATTGTGTGTGTGTAAGTGTCATTAAACAGGAACTTCTAGAATTTATGTAGAAAGTTTTCCCTTTTGAAATCATCCAACAGTTAGGAGTTTTTATTTTTTTTTTCGACGACGACGGTGATTTGCGGAAAAATAGTGGAAAGTGAGCAGGAGGACCTAGAAGACTTGAAAATGTGCGAAAGGAAGAACACATTTATAAATATTGTTGATGAAGATCTAACAACAAAAACTCGAGTGATTGCAAATGAGCTCGGAATAAGTGAAAAAAAAGTATAGACAACATGAACACTTTCCGTGTAGAATCCACATTTGTGAATGTTTTTTTTTGGAAAATGGACCATTTGCTTGACCACCCGTGTCGCCAGTCCTAAACTCTTGCGATTTGTTGAATGGGGTTTTATGATAAATCCTGTGCGGTTTTATGAAAAGTTTAGTTGACAAGTGGTAAGTGAACACACGGAAAGCTTTAATTTTTCTGCATAGGGCAGGATGCAGCAACACACGAGAAAAAAGGATTTGCTTATTACGGGCCATTGAGGAGCAAAATGGAATAGTCTTTCAGTGAGACAGAATCGTGCACTTACTTTTGGTAGAAAATTGATGTGGTGCACTCATTTTTGACAAAAACTGTTTGAAAACGTTGTTTGTTGTAATGACTTTAAAATACTGTTAAAAAAACATTGTGTATGCTCATCATAAGATTGTGTAATACTTGAAGGAAATGAAATCAAGCATTTGTTGGTCCACTAAAATTTAATTGCAAATTGAGCCAAATAATTTTTTGAAATCACATTTTGAAAAAAAAATACTCTGAAATGATCAGGATAATGCATAATAATAAACATCTCGTTAAAATAACCATCTACCTTGGGGAAATAAACAAAAACGAAATTTGATCTGGTATTTTGAATTGCGCCCTATGTAAATGTATTTTTTTAAACACCCTATATATGGATTAGTATTTAAAAAACTATTTTTTTTGGTAGGAAATGTAACCGAACCGGTGACAAATGTCTTGTTTATGAGTAGCAAGCCAATTTTTTCGCGTACACGGAACAGTTACCTGCAGGTAAAAAAATCGCTTTTTTTCAAATCTTATTGCAAAATCTCCTAGATAGAACCTAAGGAAAGAATTATAGGAGAATTACTTAATTCGGCTACAAACAAAATAAACATCTTCGCAACATCACGGGTTACTCATGCAACTTTGCACCCTCACCGGGTCTCCTCCAGGTTAAATATTCCACAGTTTCACTCGAACCCCTTGTAGAGCGGTCACTAAACACAATTGCGATAGAATTTCCTTGAAATTTTTGAACGATTTCGGCTCCAAATCAGCTTAGTTTTCCGCGGACGAGCGAACGAAAATAAATATTTTCCACCGGACTGTCGTCGGATCGGGTTGGCATGGCGGTGTGACGTCAGTGCGCGTCGCGACGCTCTTGCAACTCTCGTCGGCTCGAGATCGATCGGGAAATAAAAAAGGGGCGAATACCGGGGACGCTGCTACCAACCTTTACCGAGGGATTTTTTCACTTTGATGTTCCATCAAAAATTTTTTTCAAATTCAAAAATTACTGATTTTAATCCAATTTGAAAGATTCCGCGCTTTCTCTTCATTCACACCAGGTAGACGTTTATAAATACATACTTTTTCGAACACCATATGGAAGCTCCTATACAGGATCATACACAACAAAGGTTCCATCTCGCCCTTTTTTTCTGTTCAAATTTGCATTCGCCGTTCGTTAGACAGGGTTTGGGTTCTTTTCCGGGGTTTTTATTCTCCACTTGTTAGCAGGTACCACAGTGTCACTTATAAGAAACTTCGACTGATTGCACTTCCTGGGCACTCTGAGTACCTCGGATTGGCAGGCTGAGGAGCTGATGGTTCAGAAGCGCCGGCTTCAGCAGCCTCATTATCCTCAGAATAAGTATTCGCTTCATTCAGTCGAAAATCCTCAGTGGCTTCAACCACCGGACACCAAACTTGCGGCTTTTCCAGAGGGAGGCGCTTCATCGGGAACATCGCGTTTCAGAATTGATTGCCTTCAGAAGATCTGTTCTGAGCCACGGCGTCGTTCTGGGGCGCCTCAGAGTCGTTGCTGACGGTTTCGGTTTCTTGCGACATGTTGCGGATGGCCTAACGGCGGAAAGTCGAACGCTTGTGAACAGTCACTAACTAGGTAGGTCGAAAAGCCGCTAACAGGATGGCTTGTGTTCAGCAGGATCAGAAGGTTGAATAGAAGAACAAATTAATTCTGTCTAGTAATGGGCAATCAAAAATAACGTGTGCTTTTAAGGTTGCAGTAGTAGAAAATCCACCAGCAGCTCACTGTACTGTTAATGTATACAGTTTGATCCCGTACATCTGAATCACCCTGTATAAGTGCTTATTTTGGACTAGTAGCGCCGAACATTGGAAGCTGAGCGTTTGAAAGAGCCGATGTCCGAAAAACGTAAATCGACTAACAAGCGAGAAGAAAGTGAAAATAATAGAACAAACAGAAAAGAAAATTGGCAAATGTACTAAATCAAGATTCCGCTTCAAGTTGTACATAAAAAATAAGGCATGCCATACACAGATGAAGATTGGGCAGGCTTTTGATCGATGAAGAGCGGGGAAAACTAGGACTTAAAAGAATGAAGTAGCGTGAAGAGATTCGGGCAGAAAATCTATTCTAATACATATTGCCTTGCCAAATTTCTTATATATCTTAATTTCAAGTTCAAATCTCCACACTTGCTCCTTTAATTTTCTATTTCTTTGGATTCCAGTCTAGGCAACTCAATCTTTTCCGAAAACCAATCGATATATCGAAAGAAAACTGTTTAAAGGGCTTAACAGCTGCTATTGCAATTCTACTCTCAATTGAGTTTTCTGCAGGTAAAAAGATACCAAATGAATAAAGAATAAAAACAAAAGTTTTATTCTGGGAAACATTACAGCAAAAACACAAAAGCATAAATGTATTTAGATGTTTTGTTCTCATCAACAATTGGACTGGTTTGACTAAAACAATTCGTAAATTTGTCAGTCATAAAAATATATTTACTTAAATATTTCAAAGGATGAACATCAGTAAGCGTTATGGTAATGTAAAAATAAACATATTTTTATTTAGTTGAATAACTTAATTTAATATTTCACAAAAAATATACTTAAACTAAAAATCACCTTTTTCATTATAGCCTTATCGTACTTTCTTATTGTTTTCTGATCGGAAAAATGAAATATTGACCCTTGTTGCTCTACATCAACATCAATTAACTGATTACCATTCACATTTTTCAATACTATATTATTTAGTAAATATGAAGTAGAATCGAGGAAAGCCTTCGATCTGTTTGAGGCAAATACTGAAAATGCTACACAAAGAAAACCAAAGAAGCAGTCCTTTAGTCTAACTTCAAATCTTCCATCGATGTATATTACAGAGTTAGGATAATAAGTGAATGTCTATTATCAAAATTTAACATACAAAGTCCCAATATAGTTTACCACATGTTATAATCAGAATCATCAGCTTCGAAAGCTAAGAAGAAACTGAACAAGGTTCCGTAGACGATAAAATTTCCGGCGAGCGTTAGCCAGCAAGCCCCCCAAAGAATTACACTGCCACGGGCTAAAACGATCGGAAGGGCAAAGGAACAAACGAGAATGCCCATGGTGAGAAAAATTGCGGTTTCAAGGCACGAGTTACTTGAACCGGAATGATCCGAGTACCGTCTAGCCATCAGGGTGGGAATAGGCGCCAGCACGTAGAAGAGTACCACAAAAAATGGCCACCATAATCTGAAACACAAACAAATCTTTTAGACTTAAGATTCAAATAGACGAATGGTTGAATTTCAATAAATCAATAAACGCACAAAGGCTAATGAGCTAACACTTACCCATATTGGGGTAGAGCACAGGCCAAAATGATGAAAGTCATCCCCACCGAACCAGCGAATGCAAGTGAGACCAATCTGCAAATATCCCAAGATAGAATGCTTAGTATTTTTCTCTAACTCTATGGACATTCGTTTCATTGATAACTCGCCATTTCGCTTGTTTCTTTATTAAGCTTTGGTTCTTAAGATTTAAAAAAATACCATTTACAAAAATTAACAATATAATCTTGAGCGACTTGAGAAAAGTGACTGGTTAATTACCGTATCGATAGATTTTTAAAACTATGAGTTGAATAAAAAAGGGAGGTTTTATTTAATCTGCTTGGTATTACATAAACATTCGTTAAATCATGAACAAGTTGAATAATATTTATTAAGTACAATTATTAAGTGCAATACTGAAAGACTATAATACTTACGCTAAAATAGATCCAAGAGTAGTAGACGAACACATGAAACAAAACAAAGAATAATTAAAAGTAAAGATTACACTTTAAGGACAATTCGCATATTTTTGTAAATTCATTCTTCAAAGATTATAAAACATTCAAAAATTACATTGAAACCTGTAAGTATCGCTGAAGGAAGAAAGTACAGTTATACCTCATACACACGCCGTTTGAGTTTAATTGATGTTTTGTGTTGCATTTCTGATTTGCAACGAGTTTCATAACAATAAAACAATATAAAAAATATAAGCTAAGCAAAAGGGACAAAAACCTGTATTGCCTTAGCTTTAATCTGTTGGGTGAGTTCAAAGCTCAGTTCAAATATTTTTGAACGAATTTTTCAGGCCAAAATAATCCTTTTTTTTCTTATAAGCCGGGATCAAAAGATGCACACTTTCTTCAGCTTAACAGACAAAAAAATATCAAGTATCACTCAGAGTTAATTAAAATTTGACTACTCCGTTTATTTGTACATTTCTTCATTTATAGCTCTAAATAAGGTTGATGACCATAAACTGAAATAACTGGTAAATTTCACTTTTACTTGCTCCTGCTATACGTGTTTTGTTCCACTAGGCTCAATCATATTCGTAATGCATTTTTTATCTTATTATGTCTTATAATAATGAGCAATAATTTCAACAAATTCTTTGCAAGGTAATTTTAGTTGTCTTTTCTTCCATATGAGCACCTTCATGAACTAATAGCTTGCAAGCAAACATTTTCTTGATTTGTATATGCCGTTACACTATACGATTAGTTCATAATAGTAATCAATAGTGCTGCTTTAGATATTTTCATCATCTTGTTTTAAAGCACTACTTTTTTGCAATAAAGGTTAAACCTGAGGACTATTTTTAGAAAGACCACCCTAACTTTCTTAAAATGTCTGTCTAATCAAAGGTTCAAAAATAATTTCAAAACACCTTGTCTATTTCACAAGAATAGATACAAAGCTGCATGAAATATATGAAAAGTGTCCATCTTTCGTGATTGAAATTTGCGATGCTTTCAGTGGTAGAGAAGGTGAATTGTGGGACCCATTTTAATAGAAAAAAGTAAGGTTTATTAAGTATAAACTCTTCCTTGAATTAAAATCTTCGTAACAGTTATAAAGCGAAATATATGAGTCTTAACTCAAAATGCTCATTATCTGAATAAAAACATCAGTACATATATTCTGAGAAATCCAAATGAAATATCCAAGATTTTAGTTAATTTTTGGAAGTAATATAATCCATTTATTAAACTATTAGGAGGGTTTTGAAAAGTATTCTAGATACAAAAATTATTTACATTTCTTTAGCCCGGGTTAACATTCTTGTATGTTTAGAGCTTTAGTTTCTTCATATGTAACAACCACCTTTGATATTAATCAATATACTAAAAACATATTGAATCAGTATCTTTAGATTTTTCGTCAAACATATCAATATGTTGCGGAGTTTTTAAGATACCTAGACATATTTTAAAAACTAGCATTCGGTAAAACAAAATAGCCAAGAACTGACTCCACAAGGCAGTAGCAAACAATTTCGATTATTTTGTAATTTAAAAGCTGTCTTAATTGTACAATTTTGTAAACTAATTTTTCAATGTTTTTTTACAGCATATTTCATGCGTTAATGGTATTGTAGATGAAAATGCACGCAAATCCCCGGATATTTATTAAAATAGTTTGTTGAAATTTTTTTGTCATAATAGTTTTTTGTATTTCTTTATCTTGTAAAAGCGGTTAAGTGGAGTTTTTTAGGAATTTGGAGTAAGTAGGTTTCCACCCAGGCAAGTTTTGCTGACTTATAGATAATGGGATTTATTCCAAGGTGTAGGGCATAGTTAAAAGTCGAAACACTGTTGCTTATATAAAAAGCAAGTACCTAGAGCGAGGTTTGATATTGCTTTCAATTATTATCATCTTCATTTAGAATTAGAATTCTTGATACGTTTCTACATTAATTGTTCTAGCATTTTTTGAAAGTTTAGTATTTTTATTAGACTCAACTTTTATTAAACTATTATTCCTTGCCGATCAATATTTCTTGATTTAAGTACTACAATGAGAAACAAAAGGTTAGTGATCAGCAATTCAGTAAGTTTTGAAATTATAGGAAGAATAAGTTTTGGCTGATGGCAGGAGGAAAAAACGACATGTAGTAAAGCTTAAAAAAGAAAATATATAAATGAATCATTACTTATTATTATCATTGGAGAATTAATTTCGTGATCATTTGAAATGTCCATTTTTATTTAACAAGGATCTAGGGATATATGGCGACATTAAACTGCAGCAGCTAACAGGGACGAGACTTTCTAGAGCAATACTTTTGCCTATTTTGAAGATATTGAGTGATTATCTGTGCAAAACCAAAAACAAAGACATGTTGCAATATTTACAGGCCGCGACTTCCAGTTGAAGTTGTGGTATTTGTAAACTTGAAACAGGCACCGCAGTACTATAATTATTTAAAAAATACAATAAAATGTAACGCAACAAGAGTGAATTTCAAGAAATTGCAAGATGTATGGAGGTTTGATTGAGTCATGGACTTGGTGGTCCAAAAGCATTACTCACATTTAATTCCTGCCATTTTGCAAAATTTCAACTGGAGCGAAAATCTCTAAATTTCTCTTGGTTGTATACTGTTGCTGTGTTTTTTATCTGCGTCTCAACACTAGCATTATTTAAATCCCTAAAAAATTGTCAATAAAAATGTAAACACTAGAAATGGTAGACGTCAAAGTTATATAGTGTCCACCGCCAGATGTCACGGAATCAGCATATTGCCAGACTGTGTTTTTTGAATTCCCGAAAGTCCGAACGCGTATTTCGCTGAACTTCAATTCATTCAAAAAAACTCTAGCTTCAGTTGTATTTCGCTCATAATCTTTTATTTGTGTCATATTCAGGATATATTGAAAGGAAAAAAATATTTTGCTGTTATTGGTTTGGATTCTCCGAAATAATTGTAAAAAATGGTAGTTGCGCCTATTAAAAAGTTAATATAGAATTTTAAGTAATATTTGTAAGTTAATATTTTGTTCGTGGCTTTCTTTATTGAAGAAATATCAGCACTCGTAATGTTAGAATTTCAAATTTTAATCCTGCATCGTATATGAATGACATCTAACAAAGAAAGACTCCTGCTTTGCCGGTAAAATAAAATAATGCCGAATCATCTGTCAAAACGCATCGGTGGTCGAACCATTGCGAAAAGGCAACGTCATTCAAGCTAGAGTAAAATAACGATTGTCACGAATTTCTTCATTGTTCAAGCACCAATTTAAGCTACGAGTTGCGTTTAACTGTTTCCAAGACTTTGTAGGTTCATTCAGCGATCGTTCAGTGAGTGTTCACCGAGTACGAAATGGCTGATCAACAAAAGTAAGTAGAGCCCCTTTGTCTCTGTTTACCCGGCAGGTCATTTTCGGGACTTTTTACACTCGATTTTCTAGTTTGTCATCATGGAGTAGAGGCTGTTCTCAATCCCATGCTATTAATAAACTGTTTGGCATGTGTTTTATTAAGATTTTTTGGTCCAAAAATGTAGCCAAGCTCCTGTGATTTGTAATTGTCACTATCAGCCATTTTAACAGGATTGGAATGAATATGCTTACTAAGGAGATATTTATTATTTATTTAGGTTGGGCTGTTTGTCACCCTTGAATATGCAACACCAAAGTTCGATAAAAGACCCAAACAAGTTTAAAAAAAAGTAGCATTCGCATATCCTACAATTAGCCAATTAGCCGTTTTATCTACACAATTCCAACATTGGTAAAATAATCATTAGCTTTAGTTCTACTATCCCACAAGCCTCCCATTTTCAAGATTAAAAAATTTCCCTCACAACAGTATTTAAGAAATAAATTACCCACTGGAGAGAACCTAAATGCTTGTTGTTTGGTTACTATTTTATTTTAAATATATCTTGTGATGTGTACTGCACACTACACACAGTTGATAGTCACTGTATGAGCTCATAAGCAATTTTCATTAAAAATCATACGAAATTTGGTTTTAATACCTATAACTTGAGCAGAAACATTTTAAAACACTCAAAAACAGCATACTTAATACAACATAATAACATTAACAACCTTCAATATTGCAAAAGACGCTGTTTTAACAATTTTTAAAATTCAGGACTGCAATTTTTTCGCTTTAATACAATTAGGTACAATATCCAATATAAAATCTCCACGGCTGTTGCGGTTGATAACCCGTATCTTCGTTTAGCTGCTTGCTGTTTAACTAACAAGCTGCCAACTCATTAGGATACAATAATTGGATTAAATGGATAAGCAAGTGCGAAGCTTCATTCAAAGAAATCTTCTTGCCTTAGTTTGAGTTATACAGGACCACATAAAGGGATATTAGGACACTGTATAGGAAACCATCAGGCCGTCATCAAAACCATCATTCCCAAAACCTCGATAAGGGACGACTATAACATACCCCACTGCGACACAGTAGGGATTCAGACGGAACGTAGTCACTGTGTGTCGTGCGGCACTGTTTCAAGTTTCATTGTAAAAGCAATTTCTTTATAGTACAAATAAAAGTTGTTTTTAAAACGTGATTTTCTGAAAATCCAATCCTAATTCATGTTATCCAAATTTCACTTATTAAAATCAGCAAATTGTTTTTCTGTAGCTTAATATTGCATTGTTAATTGTTGTCAAGAACGATAAGGGATGATTAGTAAAAGAACATCTCCCCTTCGTTTGTTAATCATCAAGTTTTAGGAAGATTTTATTCGGTTTTTGAACAACATCATGAAGTAGAGATTGATTTCAATCCGATCGTATTAATAAAGCGATTGGCGTATTTTGCTTAAAGTGTTAGCCAAACTCCCTGTTATCACATTACACTACCAGCAACTTTAACAGAACTGGATGTAATATGCTTTATCAGGCGATTTATTACTTGATTAGATTAAGCTGTTTTGTAGCCACAAGTTCAACTTTTGATAATAGTCCGGAGCAAGTTCTTTAATAAAAATAACAACGGCATATCTACAATAGCCAATTAGCCATTTTTTTCTACCAGCTAATGTTTGTTAAAAAATCATTAGCAGAAGTTCCAAAAGCCCAAGGTAGACATTTAATTTCAAAGTTCCTAATTTACTTTAGAACCCCATTTGAGAAATAACTTTCCATTGGTAGCTGGTGATTAATACAACCCAAATAGTTCTTGCTTGATGGGTTAAAAAATGTTATTTTAAATATATTTTGTGAGTTGTAACTGCATACTAATACACCTTTCGAATATAATTTGAAACAATTTAAAACACTTAAAAGCAAAATAATAATACATAAAAAAACAATAGCTTTCGATATTTACTTTTACTAACGTTGTTCGCGCGGATAAATACCTGTTCTTTGCCACCTTGGTTTTCTTTGTCCGGACTAACCGGCATTTGTCCGCTACTAATCGGGGTTTCTGTGATCTCAATATGACAATGGTGACCAGACACCACAGAGCGAACCTTCTTGTCCCTTATGCCTAATTAGTAGTGTCTACGAAAACGCCTCCTGTTACAGATGTGTGAAGCCATAGGGGTCTAGCAATAGAACATAAGAGAAACTCAGAATATAAATAGATTAAGCAATCAGTGGTTGCCCCTCAGAGGCTTTTACTTTTTCCAATTTTTATTCTCTTGTCTTGATGTTGCTTTATTATGAATTATCATAATCTTGTTGGCGAAAAACATTAGTATTATTAACAATTGACAGCAAACCATTCGTGCTTGAAATACAGGATTCGGATTTACAAAAAAATATTCACTACACTTATACACAATTACCCTGTACGATATAAAATAATTACGAGGGTTCTTGATAACCAATATCTTTGTTTCGCTCCTTAGGATACAATATTTAGATCAGGTCGATCAGCTAAGCAAGTGTGAACTTCGTTTGATGAAACCTTTTCCAAGCAGCCACTTTATTGAAAAATTACGTAGTCTTTTTGTCGACTGGCAATTCTTTGCCTGCTTTTATCGGGAAGAACATTTTAACATTTTAAAAATTCCTTCAAATAATTATGTGAAAACATTGATTTTTTTCAGCAAATTGAAGTGAAGCAAGCCAATTTATTCGCTCAGTCTTATATTAAATAATATTCAATTCAATGTTTTTTATTTTACTGCTGAAAACCTCACATACAGATACACATGCTCCATTATTGTCCATTACAGTCCATATCATATATTCTCATTATATTTTTTGATAGTTTGAAAATGTGTTCTAATATTAAGTTATAGCAGTCGCTTTTTAAGTCTAAGAGCATAATCTTCAAATTAGTTACTTATTCTTTCTGCAGATTTATTTAAACAGAATATGATTATAATTGTACATGTTAGTAATGCTATCGATTCTGACGCTTAATTTACCAATGCTGATGGTTCTGCAATTTTTTTAAAGTATGTTTTGAAAGAGGTTTAAGAAAGACATCAATTAAGAAAATCTTAATAATTCACTCTTCTGACTAGATTAAACTGATTTTTTTCTATTACTATTCTAACTTATGGAAGTTCGACGACTCCATAAGAATCTTAATTACTGTTTCTTGATATGCGTAACGTACAAATCCTCTAAATGAAGTTTTTATACTCTATATCAAATGAAAGTAGCAAATTACCGTTAATTGAGCATCAGCATCTTTAAAGCAATAGAGTTTCGAGTCATGATCGGCTTTATCTATCTACTTTGGACAATTCTATAGTTTTTATCTAAAAATTGGTTCTGGATAGTCAATTCTATCCTTAATATTAGAAACTAGTTTAAAGGTGTTATAGGCAACAGAAGTGTAAATATGTGGCCATTAGAAATGTTATTGAATAAAAAGTACCGTTGCCGTAACTTGTCGAATTATAAATACATTTTGGGCAAAGCATTTTAGGTTTGAAGATAAGTCGAGTGAAATACTACCAAACAATAAAGAAAATCGTTTTATCAATTGCTTTGCGACATCCGCTATTTTACTTAAAATACGCACTACGTGCAATAAATTGGGGAATTAAAACACGCCAAATTCCTATAATTCTATCTGAAAGCTAAGTTACTATGTAAACCGAAAATCTTGTTTTAGTTCATTTTTTTTTACCGCGGGATTTCGTTGCTGGCACATCGACAAAATAATCAATCAGTGAATCATGAAATAAAATCGTAACATGATTAAAATATTTGGCTGTTTTCAGTAACAGTTAGGGAATAAAATATTTTCAAAATTTTGATCTACATTTAGCAATGTTCTAACTTTGTTTGAATTAATGATTATGAATTAATAAAATTGAGAATTTATAGAAACTGTTTGTTTCAGTGATGATTTGGCTACTGCAATTCTGCGCAAAAAGGATAGGCCAAACAGGCTTATTGTCGAGGAGGCTGTCAACGACGATAATTCCGTTGTAGCTTTGTCGCAGGTTAAAATGGATGAACTGCAGCTTTTTAGAGGAGACACTGTTCTCCTTAAAGGTAAGATTATTCAATGTTCAATAAAACCAGATAGGTAAACTCAATCCCATAAGTGAAATACACAGATGTGGCAGGATAGTACAGTGGTGTTTGTATAAACTGTTTCATTGGTTTCTATGTTTTCTTTATTTGTACTATTTCCAGTTTCAGCCTGAAAAAAGAATGTTACCGTAACATGGAAATGCTTTTTTCTCTCAGTCCGTCGCTATTATGAACCACTTTTTTTTTGAACATTTTCAAACCTACTGGGAAAAGTTCGTGAGCAAAACATTCAAAATGCAAACTTTCAGGTAAAAGGCGTAAGGAAACCGTTTGCATAGTGCTTTCTGATGATACCTGCAGCGACGAAAAAATCAGGATGAACAGGAATGTCCGTAACAATCTGCGGGTCAGATTGTGCGACATTGTGGCCATTCAACCCTGTCCTGATGTAAAATATGGCAAGAGGATTCATGTGCTTCCTATCGATGATACCGTTGAAGGTCTCACAGGGTGAGTGTCTCAATTTAATCAAAATAACAGCTAAAAAAAGAATGTATCTAAAGCTGTAACTTAAAAAAAGCGTTCTTTGGATGGATTTTTTCTCAAACATGATTATTCTGTAAATTTTGCTGGTAAACAAAAAAACGCAACATTGGTAAAGACGTCAAATTAAATGCTTGTTATTTAATAGATGCTTCCTTCATGCATCGATAGTGATCCTTGTTATCTAAATGGCAAGTGTAGGAGCTGAAAAAAAATTAATTATAACTTTCCTAGTAGCATTATGAATAATAAATATCATTCTTATCTATAAACATAATTCGAAATATGTAAAACTATGTTGTTTGGAGTCTACAATGTTTGTAACAAACAGTGATAAACATACTGAACATGATAAAAATTGAAAACAATATTTAACCACCCCAATTGTAAGGTCTGTCCGCAGTTTATGTAAAAAGGTCAAATAACAAAGTAGATTTGTGATCCATATTTTTTTGTGCTTTTCAATTCAATTTCTTTTGTTGTCTATTTACTTTATTATGCCAATGTAATTGCAATTTCTTACATTGGCCTTTTTTTCCAGAAACTTGTTTGAAGTGTACTTAAAGCCCTACTTCCTTGAAGCATATAGGCCAATTCACAAAGATGACGTTTTCATAGTCCGAGGAGGCATGCGAGCTGTGGAATTTAAGGTAGTTGAAACTGATCCTGCCCCATTCTGTATCGTGGCTCCCGATACGGTCATTCATTGCGATGGGGATCCGATCAAGCGCGAAGAAGAGGAAGAAGCTTTGAACGCTGTAGGATATGATGACATCGGAGGATGCAGAAAGCAACTAGCACAAATCAAGGAAATGGTTGAGCTGCCATTAAGGCATCCGTCACTGTTTAAGGCTATCGGAGTAAAACCACCCAGAGGTAAATTTTCCCTGTGAGGATCTTGCTCAGATTTTTACTTTTTGATTGTAAATTTAGGTATTTTGCTGTATGGGCCCCCGGGAACTGGTAAAACACTAATTGCGCGAGCTGTAGCTAATGAAACTGGAGCATTCTTTTTCCTGATTAATGGACCTGAAATTATGAGTAAACTGGCTGGTGAATCTGAGAGCAATCTCCGTAAGGTTAGTATATATTTTTTAGGTTGCGTACGAACCGAAGCTAACATTTTTGTTTGTTATTTAGGCATTCGAAGAAGCGGACAAGAATTCTCCTGCAATCATCTTCATCGACGAATTGGACGCCATCGCTCCCAAGCGTGAAAAGACTCACGGAGAAGTGGAGAGACGCATCGTATCTCAATTGCTCACCCTTATGGACGGCATGAAAAAATCGTCCCATGTAATTGTAATGGCAGCTACCAACAGGCCAAACTCTATCGATGCCGCTTTGCGTCGTTTCGGGCGTTTTGACAGGGAAATTGATATCGGAATTCCCGATGCCACTGGCCGTTTGGAAATTTTGCGTATCCATACTAAGAACATGAAATTGGCCGATGATGTGGATTTGGAACAAATTGCAGCTGAAACTCATGGTGAGTAAATATTGTATCATTGCGTGTGCTTTACTAAAATTCTACTGCTTCAATGAGTGTTTATAATTATCCACAATTCATTTTACAGGTCACGTTGGAGCTGATCTTGCTTCACTATGTTCTGAGGCTGCCCTCCAACAGATCCGAGAGAAGATGGATTTGATTGACTTGGAAGATGACCAAATCGACGCTGAAGTGCTGAACAGTCTTGCTGTTACCATGGAAAACTTCCGCTACGCCATGACGAAGAGCAGTCCAAGTGCACTCAGAGAAACTGTATGTTCTAATTGCACTATTTTCATTTTCGTTTTCTAATTAATTTTGTTTATCAGGTTGTTGAGGTGCCAAATGTGACCTGGGAAGACATCGGAGGTTTGGCCAATGTTAAGAACGAATTGCAAGAGCTGGTTCAATATCCAGTTGAGCATCCCGACAAATTCCTGAAGTTTGGTAAGTTTTTCTTCACGTAATAATTTGAAAGTTATCACATTTATACTGTCTTAGGTATGCAACCTTCAAGAGGAGTATTGTTCTATGGACCACCAGGTTGTGGTAAAACTTTGTTAGCAAAAGCCATTGCTAATGAATGCCAGGCCAATTTTATTTCCGTCAAAGGTCCAGAACTTTTAACCATGTGGTTTGGAGAGTCTGAAGCCAACGTTAGAGACATATTTGACAAGGTAAGCTCTTATTCTCAATAGGTTATTGTCGACAAACACATCGAAATACATTTATCGTATTATTTAGCTAAAGTAATATTTTTTGTTATTGTTGAGAATTTTGTTTTATTTTCAGGCAAGATCAGCTGCCCCTTGCGTGCTATTCTTCGATGAATTGGACTCTATTGCAAAATCAAGAGGTGGAAATGTAGGAGATGCTGGTGGTGCCGCTGATCGTGTAATTAATCAAATATTAACTGAAATGGACGGTATGGGCGCTAAGAAAAACGTTTTCATTATTGGTGCTACTAACAGACCAGGTAATCACATGTTCTTGTCAATTTAACTGAAATATTTTCGAATTATATGAACTTTGAAGTGTGTATCATCAAAACTATTTTATACATTTCTAGTCTTTTGCGATCAATACTAATTCTTCGCAATTCTATTTTCCAGATATCATCGATCCGGCCATCCTCCGTCCTGGACGTCTGGACCAACTGATCTACATCCCATTGCCTGACGAAAAATCACGCGAACAAATATTCAGAGCAAATTTGCGCAAATCGCCTGTAGCAAAAGATGTGGATCTTGTCTACATTGCAAAAGTCACTCATGGATTTTCCGGTGCCGATTTAACGGAGATCTGCCAACGTGCCTGCAAACTGGCCATAAGACAATCGATTGAAGCGGAAATTAGAAGAGAACGAGAGCGGGCGGGCAATGCTGCATCGGCAGCCGCAATGGATGTAAGTACTATCAACTAGCTTTCTAAAAATGAAAACATTGAAATGACTTTAATGAACGAAGAATTACAGGTTTGTTTATTAAAAACAAGATCACCATTATTTCTATTTTCATATATATTTCATTGCTGATTCATTTATTTGGAACGATAGGCGCTTTATACATTATTTTAATTCAGTCAGTAATAGTTTTTGGCTCATTTTTCTTTAACATTCGATTGAATAGTATATTTTAAACTACGAGATCAAATTAAACATTTCTGTATTTACTATCACATACGTGTTACCCCAACTTTGAATGAATTAAAGTTATTTCTCAGATAATCTAAGACATTTTCGTAGATTTATTAGGACCGGTATTTCCTTGTAGTCAAGCTGCACACATCAAAACCATTGTATTTAATCGTATTTGTTTTTTGCAGCTGGATGAAGACGATCCTGTACCCGAAATTACCAGGGCTCACTTCGAAGAGGCTATGAGATTCGCTCGTAGATCAGTATCAGACAACGATATTCGTAAATACGAAATGTTCGCACAAACGTTGCAGCAGTCGAGAGGCTTTGGCACCAATTTCAGGTAGGGTGTATTTTATTTTTAAGAGTGGATTTTTGTCATACTCTCCATAGTATTAATTAGCAAAATGCTTCGATAGATCAACAAGTAAAAACCTTTTATAATCAGTTGCAAATTAAAACTTGACTTTCATAATTTAGACCGTAGTTGTTTGTTTAAAACATCTAATAACGTCTATTTTTTCAACTCGATATTTAATTGTAAAAAGTATGTACATAATATTTACATTACACTGTTTAAAACTAGTATACATTAAAAAAACTTAATATTGTGTTCGGAATATAACGCACCAAATTTGAAACAACCCGTTTCTTTCTTTCTTCTTTCAGATTTCCAGCAGGTCAAGCACCGTCCGCTCAAGGAGGGCAAGCGCCTCTTCCTGTAGCACCAGGGGATCAAGCCAATTTCGATGATGCTGAAGATGACCTATACAGTTAGAAATGTATTTTCTATGAAACGTGGAGAAAAAGGTTTTTATATACGTGTATTTATTTCAATGCCCGATATTTAGAGTTGATCGGTTTACTTCATATGTTTTTCATTTATAGGATTCAATTACAAAATAAATAAATGAAAATATTAAGGCAAATAGTTTTCAACCCAGTGTTAAAAAAGCATGAGCATATTCTGCTGAAAAAGCAATACCTACGTAATAATAGAAATTACTGTTTTTTTATATTAGTAGTACAATATTAAAATTGCGGATTTAGAAAACAAACCCAAAACATTTTTAGTTAATATACTCCCATCGGTGGTAATATGATAGTAAATTAAGCGTGTTAGAGACATTTTTTTTACGCACAAAATAATGAGGAACTTATACCAAAAAAGGGTATTACTAAGTTGGATTATTCAATTTAAATGCATACCTGTAGGATGCATCAAAATCACCAACTGTTCTATCCTAGTTTCGTGTTATTGGAAACTGGATGTTTTTATGGCTTTCTTCATGTTGTTTGAAGCGAACAGCATCGAAGCAGTAGTAGAAACATATTTCACATGTGAACCACTGCTTTGCTCTATATGCTGCATCTTTTTCGGCGTTCCAGTGTAGGCTTTTGTGTATATCCAACAGTTCCGTTTCATTCGTTTTGAAATTGCATTCAGTGCAGCTGAAAACCGGCAAATTTGGATCGTACCCCAACAATGGAGGCCCAATATTTAGAGTTTTTTCGGCTTTCTTATATATTGGCGCATTGGAACTTTCCCTTGGAATGAAATTACTGTCACATTTGATTTTTATGGTATCGAGTTTTACGTCTCCCTTGAACTGAGAAAAGCCAACTACAAGATCAAAATTATTCTCCTCCCTGCCGTGAATGTGTGCGTGATTTTTTAATGTGTGTCTTTGTGATATGACAGTATTGCACATTGAACATTTATATGTAACACTTTCTGGTTTCGATAGATCGGCCTGTTGCAAAAGCATATTCTGATCAGACTTAGACAATATGGCATCGGAAGAACTTTCCTGTTTTTTCAGTCGACAATGTTTCTCCTCCTGTTCACACAATTCGCTTTTAAATTTATCTTCAAAATGTTTCGGTTTTTTTGAGCAAATATTAATGTGTTTTTTAATGGACTCACTGTCATATCTAGAATAATAATCGCACCCCTTATTCAGACATTTTATGAGCAAAGATGATTTTTTTACATTATTTTTCAAGGAATCCTCTGCAGTGGTATTGAATGTTTGGTCTTCAACGATTTCTATCCGAATTGTTTCACTTTCATCAGTATCTATATTTGTATATTGGACAATATCATCTTCCCCAGCTTGGAGACATTCACTAATATTTGGATCAAGATTTATTTGGTTGCTTTGCTCAGTTCTAATCCCATTGAGCTGAGGCGCTATCAAACATCCATTTGCTAAAACTAACATTTTATTTATTAGTTAATAAGTCTTCAGTTACTGCATCAATAACTGATTGCAATTACCTGGATTGTTAACAATATCTCTGATTTGGTGTGTCACAAACACGTGCACCTTAAAACTCGATTGAGTTTCGGACTGAAACAAGCAGTCAGTTTGTGGGCATATGTATACCTTATTTGAATTATGCATTAAGCGGTTGTGAAAATCTAAGTGCAAAGTATCAGTCGTTTCATATGCACACCATTCACAGATGAAACTTTTGCTTTTCTCAATTACCTCGTCGGTTTCAGTTAGATCTCTAGAAAATAATCAAATCATCATACATGCTTGCGCTCTAATTAACTTCATTAATCAATAAACAAGAGTTAAATTAGTGGCAACATCCGTTGTGTTCTAAAGCAGCTTTTACTTATAATTTTTTTTACACGTTAACAACATGAATTATTGAGTTTAAAACAACAGCGCGGTCATTAAGTTTATTGTTTTTTCACATTGAACGGGAAGTAGAAGTAAAGCACAAAACGCAAACGTGTAAGGGAATATATTGCTGCTAACGATTGGGATTATATATGTTTTAAAATAATTTGAAATTATACAGTGTGATTTACTAGATATATTTAGACGTATTTTAGCGAATCATTTCCATTCTTGTCTAGTTAATTGACCATAAAACGCATAAACGCCCTGAATTTAATGACAGCTTTCGAGTTTTCCGTATCATCGTGTTATGTGTAATATTACTTACGAATCATCTTCGTCATTGGCGGCATAGACTTCAATAAATTTTACTTGCTTTTGTAAGTCTTTTAGTATTTCCATATCACTTAAACCACTATTCTTTTGTTGGTCAGTGGTTTCTATCGTTTTACTAAGTTTGTGGATTTTAGACTGTTTCGATTCATCTCTTATAACACCTATCTCAACTAAAAACATTGAAATATTACATAACATTTATGAAAATAGTTGATTGATTTAAATGGCACGCAGAAATCTATAGTCGAACCTTTTTTAGGAACTCAGTTGTTTCAAAATAAGTATTTTCATCAAGATCTAACAAACGATAATACTCACTATGATCGTTATCCATTCCATGGTGCTGTGTTAGATGTATTTCCAAATCATCTTCATTATCTGTCTGAAAGCTACATTCAGGCATCGGACAACCAAATTCTTCGGTCGCTTCACCAGTTTCAGTTTTTGTTTCTTCTGTCGCTTCATCATTTTCATTTATTTCCTCAAAACTGTCAAAATTACTACTATGGATTCGTTCCAAATGATGCAGATATTGGGACCGACTAGCACTCTGAAACTAATGCGCGATATTATTTATTTCACTGAATAGATTTCAAATCACTAGTCTAGTTAAGTGTGTTTTATTATTATTTTAAATGATTGCTTAAATACATCAAGCTTCTTACCACGCCGCACCAACATGCATATAAATTTCCATTTAGTTCAGAGAAATTGCTTGAATTATTGTTCATATGTGATGATGGCCATTTTTCGTTATCAGAGGATGCTGTCTTGAGCGGTATATTCTCTTCGATTGACTGCGTCTCACTAGAAATTGAAGAGATAATGCGTAAATAACAGATGCGCGATAGAATATAATTGATAAATATTCACTTACTAAAGGACCGACTGCTCATTCATGTGTTTTTTGCATTCAACCATGGTGAAGAAAGTCAAATCGCAATGACTACACTCGACAAGCCCGTTTTGTATTCGACTAAAATGCGAGCTCTTATGCTTCATTAACAGGAATGAAGTGGTTGTGGCAAAACAGCAAAATTCGCATCGAAATGTTGCTTTTACATTAGCAATATTTACTGCCCTTGACTGCTTGCGCAGTGCTTCTGGTTTCGAGAAGCAACTAAAAACCAAAAATTACTTTTAAATATAGATTGAGTTACCAACTAACACAATAAAGATATTTTAAAACTTATTCTAAATCGAATGAATTACATTCTTGTAAAGCTTTGCTAGTAGAAACAATATGACTAAACAAATGAGGCGTTTTGACATCGTTTGGAATTGTATTGAAGCTGTTTAGTAGCTTCTTGTTCACATATTTTCTGTTCTTTTATTAATAGAACGAAGCTGAATATTTCAGCTACTAGTAGGAAGAAATTTGGATCATCGCCGCCAATCGTCTCGAAAAGTTCAACTAATAATAGATGTTTGCTATAAAATGTATTATAAAAATTATATACACCTTGATTAAATAAAAAATCGCAAAACTCCAACCAATTTTAACTGAATGAAACCCACAAAATGACAAAGGGTTAATTTTTTTCAGTAAAGTCATGTTAACAAGTGGACGCAGCTTTCACTCGTTGTAAGACACCATGACTAGCATACAATGGCAGAAAAAACGAAAGGAATACAATATGAAACTTACCAAATTGCAATATTCAGGGTGTTTGGTAAGCTGATGTATTCTTTACTTTAAGCTACAGTAGTACAAGTAGTTTTAGACAAGTTTCAGTTCAAAAATCCGACATCTCTTAAGGGGATGCATCGACTTACCAAACACTATGTTTATAAAAGAATGTGAATACTTACACAGCAAAGTGTCGCTTCAGAATAGTCCTCAAACCGGTTCGATATGAACACAAACTGCACTGATATATTGTGAGTTTTGGAGCGGTGTTTCTGCCGCCAGCATTGCGCTGGAAGTAACACATTATTTACAGAATGTTCCAAATATAAGCACAAATGTTTTAGGTGTTATGTTAAAAAAACTAATGCACATGCAACATGCATTTAAAGAACGAAATTATTAGAAATTCAAAAGGTAAATATGGGTATAAAAAGATGTACAATATATGGGTGATTACTATGTCAATACATGCATTTTATGCCAATAAAATAAGCTGAGGAAACGATCGGAACAAAATTTACAAAGCATAAGAGTAATGTGAATACCAAACATAATTGCTTCATTGTCTATGGTTATTATACATTGAAATTATTGAGAATTATGTCAAAAATCTTGCTTTTCTTCAAAGGAATAAAAACTAGCTTCAATTGCAAATATTGCCAATTGTACATGTACAACATGTACATGATCTTGCTTAGAAATTATAAGACAGGGACCAATTTGTGACCTGAATATGTGTTATGACTTATCGCAAGAAAAGCAATAATTCATACAATTTTTTTACCAACTAGTTTATATTTTTAATGGATTTTTTTGTTTTTTACGCTATTTCAAATTGTTCAAAATTGAAACCTGCAAAATTGCCTTATGACTCTAAAAGAACAATTAAAAACCAGTATTCCTTATGATTAATTTTACTTACTTTTTTTCGTTTTGTGCACTTCTTACGTCGATCATCGATGTCATTTTTATTATTAGGATTATAATCCAGGTCTGAGCTGTCTGGCATGATTTTACATTTGGAGCGAAAATGTCCCTTACAACAATGTGTTTATCTAGGGCATAATATATATAAGGCACATACAACTTCAATTGCTTTTATTATTTCCCAATACCAGTTCCTCATTCTATGTTAGAAAATAAGAGAATTGTGTGTTGTTGAAGTGCTTAGGTTCGATAATTAATAAGCTAAAGAGTTTTGAAGTTTCACAGGCCATCATCAGGGTCTTTCATCACAACTATTCAAGTTTCTTAACTTTCTATCATGTATACCCACAATTCATTTCAGTAATTTATTACGTTAATTTTATAAAGATGAAATTGTTTTTTTATTTTCTCTAGTTTTTTATTCCTTTTTTATATTTCTCCTATAGTTTTTTTGTAGACTTATTGATGTCTGAACTGCGAAGTGAATTAGTTCTAGAAGTAATTCACCAAAACCAATATGTAATTTTCCATATTTTGTATATATTTTATTAATGAAGTATAATTTATTGGAATGGGGCATTAAGCGTTGGTATCCTTAATTTTGTGACAGTTTAAAACAGATTGCACTGAAAATTTAGGATGGTTGGAAAAATGTGGACTTGCTTTCGGATACACAAACAGGAGATCAAAATAACTATTCCTATTCCAAAAGATAGGTTCCTATAGGACCCCAAAAAAATCCCTATTCCAAGATATAGGCCCCTAAAAAGCGCCACTGAAAGGGGGTTTTTATCAAATAACTTTTAATTTAGGTACTTCGAATAATTTGATCAGTTTTTAATATGATAGATACTATATACTCATATTTTAACCTTTTTTAAAAAATTCACAAAAAGACTTTTGAACATGAAACGTGTTCAGGTGAAACATGTGTAAGAGAAAAAGGAGATTGTAAACATTTACTTATATTCGATTAAAGTAGTTACAAAAACGTTACAAAGACTACTCATCTTGTAATAAAATTATAGAAATATGATTAAATACATTAAATAATTACCAACAATCTTCCAGTTGATTTATTGTGGCAAACTTGCCTTTCCTTTTAAAAGGCACACAAAGTTTTAAAATTACACAAACAAAATATAACCTAAAACAAATTGACGTATATGAGTGATGAAACAAGGAAAACACTCTTGATTGCTTTATTTAGTAGCTGAGCAGTGGCGCCCGGCTAACAGCGTTGCCATCAAATCCTGAAAGTGCACACATGTTACATTTTTTCTATTTAAAAGTCTGAGAAATTTAGAAAAATAGTCGAACTACCATTTAAATCTGCTAAACGGCTCAGCAGATTCTTTTCCTTTCAGCTCAAAGCACTATTCTATCTAGGCTGTTTAAAATTGTCTGCGACGACTCTGTCTTCACTTACTGACATTCGACATTCCATAGATTTCACAGTTTGACAATTGTAAATGGCAACCACCCCGTTGTCATTTACAATACAATTTTTTTCTGTAATTTTCTGAATAAATTCGTCTCAAAATGAGTCTGAAAACTGAAAAAGACAAAGTGAAACAACTACAGGATAAGTGCCAGTCCGTGCTGAATGCCTTGCTGAGGGATGAAGACAATAAGTACTGTGTGGACTGTGACTCCAAGGGTAATGCAACAAAATCAATGCTTCTGCTGATGATTTTATGTTTTTTTCAAAGTTCCACGTCATTAATTGTTAATAGTATCGCCTTTCGGTATCTGTTAAGGATTTTCTTAATTCCACAAATTTTCCCACTAATCGATCTTTACCCTGGAATGCCCTTTGAGGTCCCTCATAAGGAAGTATGTTTGTTTAAACAGGCTGGTTTTATATTTAATTGAACTAGTTTCAGAGAAATGTTCAACAGCCTTTGTCTATTCACACTTTGCTCTCAAAGGTCTCATGGAATATATCAATTAAGGCCCATTTTATTGTTTCCTAATAACTGCAATAATCTTCATATTTTACTTTTAATCAATTTGATCAACAATCATCTTTGCAGAGTCATTTTACAACTTAACTAAAGATAACCAACCTAAAAGCATTTATGGACATTTTACGATTAGCATTACTTTAAAATGTAATCTATTAGTCATGTAATATCTAAATGAATGTATAGTTTTAAATGTCTGTGCTCTTAAATTCAACTTTTAGATAGGCACAAATATTAAAATTTTATCTCACAGGTTATTTCAAGGGATTAGGCATTCTCATTGAATGTGTCTATTATGAGGTTTATCAGTGGGTCGATAACAAAACTAATGAGATGTTCTTACCACAGAGCTTTTGAAGTTACGTTTAGATAGACGTTCTATGCACCTGAGAGTGGTACTATTTATAGTATTCAAACTAATTATTTCATTAGATTATGAATAATAAAATTCCGAAATGTAATACTATAATAAGCCTCCGCTTCAAAAAACAATTTTGCACGAGTTAAGGATGGTGTTGTTCAGTCTAAATCCATCGTCAACTATTAATGTTTGTGGAAAGTACAAAAAATACAAATTTTATTTATATTTACTTACCAATTTATTAAAGTAAAAACACATAAGAACACATCTTCGTAAAGAAGGCAGCAAAAAACAGTTTAGGACTTTTTCATCTTAATTTATAATAAATATAAGAATAATAATTGTTATTGCCAACAAAATGATAAATAAATCACAAAGCATCGTCACAAGAGATATGTACCCAATACTGTTCCCTAGCAGATACAAGAATTAAAAATTACACCTAATCTGAAAAATGTGAATAAGTACAATAAGAGATGAAAAACAAACTATACTTAATTCCCACGATCACATGAATAATAATAATAACACATTTATTGTGTACATACATAAAATCAATCACCAAAAATTGTCATAACAAAACTACCAACTAAACAACTCTAAAGTTAAATGAGTAATAACATTTATTCCACAAGAATCCCAGCATTTTTTCCTCTAAACGTAGAAATACGTTTAGAGAAAAAAACGAGTAAAATATGGTTTTAATATAAGGAGGCACCTGTTGACAGGACTCTATTGCCCCGTACAATGGACTTTTAGTATAAAAATTTAACTGGTTCTTATAAATTTTGTATCTTCTGTGTGTTGAATAAGTTTAAATCCGAACAAACTTTAATTTAAGACAAAAAGAAAACTGAGTAAAGTTCGCAATGCACCTAAATTTTGCATTCGTAGTTGTGAATAAAACGATGATCTCGTTTTGAACGGAATCCTTTTCTTTCAGCTGGTAATAAGTTTTAAATAATTCAAATGTTTATTATAAAATTTTCTGAATTTTCTCCCACTTTTATTTAATTTTCATATTCATTTAAATTAAATCACAACATAAGAGCCATAAGAAAAAAGTCACAGTCGTTTTAGATAAATTGTAACTTTTTTAAATTTAGGTCCCCGATGGGCGTCATGGAACATTGGCGTGTTTCTCTGCATTCGATGTGCGGGAATACACAGAAACCTTGGAGTTCATATCTCTAAGGTAAAGTCAGTCAACCTGGACGCCTGGACTCCCGAGCAGGTCGTTTCCCTTCAACAAATGGGAAATTCTCGGGCCAGAGCAGTCTATGAAGCTAATTTACCAGATAATTTCAGAAGGTAAATTACTACCGAATTTCATTGCAAAATGAGTGTATGGTATTAAATGTAATCTTCTCAAAATCCAGCTGACACCAGGTTCTCATTTTGTCCTTTGCTTGAGATTGTTTTTCGTCTAAACTATTTAAGTTGCCAAATTATCTAACTTTTATAATCTCACCTTTTTTGTTACCTACTTTGTTATATGTTTCAATACATGCTCCACTTGTATTAAGAACAATGTGATAAATCAACGATAATTTGTTACAAGTTGAATAGTGAATGAAACACCATCATTCATCAGTCTCAAGTTAACTATTACTGCTCTTTTAAAGTTTATTCGTTTGGTTTATCTTTCTGATTGCTATATTGATTCCCATAAACCACCCAATTTGAAAGCGAGAAATATATTCCCAATATGCTTCATTTCTATTTAAAAGCAAAGTGCTGCCCTCAAAATTCTCAATATTTCTTAATTCTTTTTTGTAACAGTATTACAGCAGCAACTGATTTTTAAAATAAATGTAAATAAATAATCTTGGAGCTGCTCGTGATAAATTGACTAATTACGTCTTTATCCTAATCTATCTAGTTTTAACTCTGTTTTAAATTTTCAATATCAAATCCATATCATAATTCCATGTTTTAGTTTTTAAACTATCTGCATGTCCAACATCAAGGCAACAAATCGAAAACGCAGTCATTATAATTCATCGCCACCTTTCGTTAAAATATCCACTTGTATATTCATGCTGTGTATAAAAAATGAAAGTATAGAAAGCGCAATCACCCCACATATTTCTGGTCGGTTAGTAATAACGATGCTTTCACATAGTTTTTTCAACTGCGTTAATATGTTTCAATAAAAACACGATTTTCTAGTTGCATTTTGTTAATATTTTCAGGCCTCAGAACGACACAAACCTGGAGACATTTATAAGAGCTAAATATGAGCATAAAAAATATATAGCTAGAGAATGGGTGCCGCCGCCGCTACCCAAAGTAAATTGGGAAAAAGAGATCGATGAAGAAATCGAGAAGCAGAAACGGAAGAAAAAAACGACTTTAGAGAAACGACCGTTGGCCAATGTCGAAGTGCCACAGTTACCTAAACCTACCAACCCGAGTCCTAAACCATCAAGGTCTGTCAGTAATACTCCCGAAACGAAAGAAAAGCAAAAGCATAACACTAACAGTAGTAGCAAAGATTTGCTAGGTAGGAGACACGAAAATAATCATAATAAATCAATTTGAAATAAAAATAAATACTCGTTTGCAGGTATTAATGGTGAAGACAACTTCAGTAGCTTCATCTCAGCGCCTCCAGCACAAATCAGTAGCAACGCAGTGGTTGAACAGGACCCGATTAAGAAACCAGATGTAGTAAACAATGCGAAAAGCGAAGAGGAAAGCTTTTTCAATCAAACTCTACCAGTAGAAAAGGAAAAAGTTAAACTAGACAAAGTAAGACTCTTTGAAGTGAAAGTTTTGCTTTATTTGCTTTGATGGTTGGAATTGTTACAGGACAGTATCTTAGCTCTATATGGGAGCGGCCCCAAGGTAACACAGTTCCAGAGTTCTATGCAGACGCCATTTCAAACTACTGCAGGTTTTCAACCAGCTGGAGCTCAAGCCCAACAAGGATTTGCTTCTTTTGGAGGATTCCCTCAAGCGGGGCAGGTAACAGCTTTTAAAGGAACATATTTGAGGCCGTCTAAAATGACACAATTATTATTTTAGATTCAAAATTTTCCTGTTCAGAACGGTCTACCGGTCCAGCCTCAGTTCCTACAACAATCAAATAGCATTTTTCCGAATTGGGCAAAAATGCCAAATGCTACGCAGTTTCCACAGGCACAAGCTCAGGTAAAAACTCATTTGAATAACATACAGTTTGTCCGGATTAAGATCTTAACTTCTTTAAACATAATTAACATCTTTAAAAATTAAAAAAAATAAATTTTTGTTGTTTTGCTTATAACAATTTTAGTAAGTAGTATTATTAGTTTTAATCTCTTTTTGCTTGCCTCCTGAAACATTTACCTTTCTCGACTTGGGCACTTTTCATATGACGGTGACCATATATTAGCCTGCTACATTAACTCATGCTACATAAAAATGTACATTGTGGATAAGGGATGATAATCGAAATTATAGCGGTGGTCCTTGCTCGGCGAGAGAGATGAGATTATAATATTTTAAATTTTATTTCAGAATCAGTTCATTCCCAATCAATTTGCCCAGAGCGGCCCGTTCCAAAGCCAGCCATCATCAGGGGCGTCTGTCCCTTGTCAGTTTCCCACAACGTTTCCCTCGCAACTGTCCTCAACGCATCAACAGCAGTTCAGTGGAAACCCTGCAAATGCATCTGCGATAGGTAATGTGAATTTTGCGTCTCCTATGCCCGGTAATAATGCGGCGTTTTTCGGCAACCAATCACTGCAACAGCAATTCGGCAATTTGACTCTGAACGGAGCAGCTACTGCCGCACCCACTCCTAATATATGGCAGTAGCCGCCAGAAGTTGTTAACTAAGATTATGCAATGACTGATAATAGAGAATACTATGGAATCGCGAGTTTGGTATTGATGTTTTATTTTTTTGGGCAACGTTGCACTTTATAGATGCGTAATTCGTGCCACTCTTCTACCATAACTCACCTGGTGACAAGGAATCTTCAACTTGAGATTATAAAAGGAAATTCTAGTTTTAATGCGTCTTAAGTGTGTCAGGTATTTTAAAGTACTTAATTGTAGAACTACGCTAGCTCGCCAGTATTAGCAAGGAAGTACAAAAATACTTTTCAGACTTTGTGATAATATACAGGGTGTTTCATAATATGCGAGACGACGCTTGAAACAGACACGGTTGCGATTTTATAATAAAGGCCCGGGTGCAGTAACAATCAAGTTATATATCTGGGGAAATGTTGCATTCCCTACACTACACCAATTTTATCGTGAATGTCCGATAATGAATTATTATCTTTATATGAATTCAAACTAATTTTCATTGTCTTGATTTTATTTTGTGCAACGTTCCGGAACTTTTTCCTATTCTGGCATATTAAAAGAGCTTATGTGTATGAAGATTATGCCATATTCTGCGAATCCGAATTTGGGAAAACTAAACTTAAATTTTTATCAGTATGCATGTAAGTTCTGCAACGTTCTACACATGGGCTACACATTTTAAATATTCCAGTAGTTGTAAAGAAAATTTTTTAAACCATTGAATTTTCAACTCCATATAGATCGGAAACGAAATGTTTTTGGTCTAATATTTATAAGAATTTGTAACAATGAAATAATAGACAAATTGAAATGGGTAATATGAATTACCCTTATCCGTTTGTCCCTGTGAGCTAAACGCAGCTGAAACAAAGCACAAAAATATTTTCATGTATTCATAGTGACTTCAAACATATCGAAAATGATTAAGGTAATAATGAACAAACAATCCACTTCTTAATCATGTGCTCAATGAAAAAATATGGTGTTAATTAACTCGTCATTTTTTCTTTCCAATTGTCTTCCAAATTTGAATTTAACACCCAGAAACTATAAATTAAATCCAGAATAAGTATGTTTGTGTGTATGAAAGCGTTAGAAATGTCTGCAAAACATTTTTTATTTCTAAAACATTCAAAAAGAGGCTATTTGCCTCATTTTTCTAAAGCGTACAATTACCGCATATTATAATACACCCTGTATTACCTCATAAAACACATCTCATATATTTATGCGCAAAGCGAGCGAATATCTATGGCCATTTATAAAATTTATTCTATCGCTAAGTTATTTTTGTAACAAGACAAATATATGAACTATAACAATCTTGGGCAATAAATGAACATTTATATGCAGCGCAAAAAGCGTGAAATGGCATTTAGTTACAAATTTCCTCATTGAATTTCAATCGTACACATCTGATGTGGATCTTCATCCAGAAGTTATATGAATTATGTAATTTTATATATGTTTTTTCATGCGTTATTTAGCTTTTTAAAGTGGGTCAAAGAATGCGCACTGTCCACTTTTGGAAAATGACAAATTTACACTATTCTTGCCAAACATGAAATTAGGCTCCGTGCTTCACTTGTGTGTTTGTCCTATTAGATAGAAATCTATTATTGGAAAATAAAAAAGAATTTATAAATCTAGGGCTATATAGAAATATTACATGATATTAAGAATGTTGTATTTTAGTATTAAGAAAACATCTAAATCGATTTGTTGACTAAAGAATGAATTACACATTATAATTCATCAAATCTATTTTCTCAGTGTAAAATTGAATCTATAAACAAGATCCGTATTAATATAAAACGACATTTGTTATGGTCAAGTGAGAGTAGCTGAAACACTATAATAGCATTAACTTTAAAGGATGTGATGGGATTAATTATTATTTTATTGATCAAATATATTTGTCGCATCCTTTTTGCATTTAAAATTTGCCACATTTTGTATCTTGAATTTCCAATAATCAGAATTATGCTTGAATCTTGCCCGTTGAGTTTTTTATTTCCGCTTTATGAAACAGTCAAAATTAAGGCTTTTGTCTTGTGGAATTTTCCTTGATGATTCTAGCTTTAACACGTGGCAGAATTTTTTTTTTATATTTCACAGATAAATGTGAATGTGAAGATAAATGTTATGAACCAAAAAGGGCAATCAGTAAACGCAACACACACTAGAAAATCTATTTACGATAATGTCTGCAATTATTTTGTGATTTAATTTATTGGTGTGTTCTTAATCAGGAATTATGTTTATGTAATTCAAACAAAACGAGATTAAGAAATGTTATACATAAATGAAACGAACAGTTTTAAAGTAATACGCGATCGTTCAATGTATATCTTTAAAATGTTTCTCAATGTTAGTTGGGTGTATTTTGTTGACCATTTATTTCAAACTATGTGCAATTCGGTTAACATATGCAGGGTGTTCCGGAAAATGTAGGAATGCTTTCGGATGTATAAACAGGGTGTCCAAATAACATCACCATTTTCTATAAAAAATGTCTTTAGGCCCCCTTTTAACAAGGAAACAACACCGCTGAAATCTGTTTTTATCAAATACCTTCTAAAGTACTTGGTAGAAATAATTCGATAATTTTTAAAAATTATAGATATTTTTTTAAAATGATAGATCCTGGTTGTTGCTTGATACTTGTAAGTCGCTATTTTAAGGGGTCGGGATCTTACAGATTAAAAAAATATCGAGTTATAGCAAGTATTTTAAAAGTTATTTAATAAAAACCTGTGTTTTACGGGTCTATATCTTCGAGAGTCTGTAGACATTTTTTTATAGAAATTTGTCTTTGACATCCTGTATATGTACCCTAAAGAATGTCCACATTTTCCGGGACAGCCTGTATTATTCCTTTCATCAACGATCATTTACAGTTAATCGTCCTGAAAACCTAACAGGACTTTAAACGAATTTTAATTAGACCCTAGCCTTTAAGAGTATTATTTATTTATTCTAAGAAGCTTAAGTACACTTTTGTAAATTTTGTACTTTAGTACGAATTATTCGACTTTACCTTTTTAATTGTACTGCATTGATATCACTGATATAATAAAAGAAAATATGTAAAGCAAAAATCGTTTTATTTAATCATTGCGTTAATGTTTATTACAGTTTACATTAATGTTGATATTAATCAACGCAGGACTCAACCAAGCACCTGGTTTGCACCACTTGCTGATAGTACCGGCCGGAAGACTTCCAAGTCCTGGTTCTGTCCGGACTATCGTGGTCCACATAAATCAATCCTAGCCTTTGCCTGAATACAGCAGAATTTTTTTTGTTTTTTTTTCACTTCAAAAAACAGGGTACTCACGAGTATCCAGAAGCCCATTCAAAGTTGTCGAGTAAACTCCATGCAGTGTAACCAACGACATTAACCCCATCATCGAGAATTGCTTGCAAAAGGTTACTTAAGTATCCCTAAAAAGGCTTGCTTTTTACTGTTCGAATGGAAAATGATTTCTTAGACAAAAAACCAGCAGGTATGACAATCATACGTTAAAGATGGTATTGAATAAATGAGGAATGGCAAAGAATAGGAAATAATTTGGAATGGGGTCAGTTGCGCATACCAGCTGAGAAAAACCCGAATAAAGCAAAGTGAAGATACTGAGCTTTGACTTAAAATGAGCAAAAAGCAGAGTCTGAAATGTATGCATATGAAACCTTTGATGGAATATGAGAATTATGTGGGAAAAATCCTTATTTTTTTGCAAATGATAACTAAAAGTGATACATTACCCTGTAATATCTGACGCGGTCTTGATCATCAATTTCCCCAGTATCAGCCCAACCATTTTCAGTCACAAATATTTCTCCAGGATTGTATCGATCATTAATATAATTTACCAGTTTTCTAATGGAGAACGGCACGTACCTCAGCCAGTCTGTTGATGACTCTGGCCAGGAAGCATCGCTAAACATCGAATACATTTTTAATAATTATTTAAGAAATCAATTATGCAAAGAAAACATATAAATTTTCTATTGTCCTACCTATAAAGGTGGTTTCCTTTGTCTGACCAATAATTGGGTGTACCAATATCGTCATCAGGCAAGTATGACACGAGTAGACCGGTGTAACTGAAAAAGCAACCATTGGCTAGAAAAATTTAGCTCCCTCGTGAGATAAACCTGAACTTACATATTCAAGCCGAAGAAATCAAATGTTCCTTTGATATAGTCGATCTCTTGTTCAGTGAGTTCTGGCAATCTTGAGAAGCCCAAACCCTCAAGTTTACTCCTGTTGGCCACTCTCACCTTCATTACTTCGGGCCAGTCGCCCAAATATACTGGGTGAGCATACCAACCAAACTGAAATTATTGATGAATAAATTAAAATCTTCACTATCAACGATGGGGCATTATTAAGGCGAGCATGGCTTTTTTTTTACAAATTTTCAAAATGATTAGATTTGGAAGATGTAGCGATATAGTCTCGCACATACATAGTTTTTTTTTTAAATATTTTCTAAAATATAAAGAATTGAAATTGAGAATAAAAACTGGTTAGTTTCAAAAAAAACGCGTCAAAAAAGAAACTTCTGCTCACAAACCACAGACTCAACGCTGACTCCCCTACAATAACTGCAGACGGCCAAACGACACAACCAAAAAACGACGTAAATACCTTGGAATCACAATTGACCACAAACTTAAATTCACTAAACACATACGAAACATCAGGGCAGAAACAATAAAGAGAACGAAACACTTCCGATCACTAACAAACAAAGACAGAGGAATTAGCACAAACACCGCCACCAAAATATATAAAGCTATTTGTAGACCCTTGCTAGACTTTGGACATATACTCATGACCAACGGAACAGAAAAGACAAAACGTTATACACAAACAACAGAACAAATTGCACTAAGACTAATAACACGAATAAGACACCCCCAAAACCCACTACACAACCCCCCACCCAACTACTATACGAACGCACAAACATGACCAAGATTTCGGAAAGACTCATACATCTACAGACAAAATGGACAAACAACCCCTACAACTGGACCATACTGAATCCCCTTTGTCTCACAAGACCAACCAGACAATCCCGCTTCCGTTTCCCTACATCAACGCTACTCGAACACTTACAAACGCAACTGACTACTGGACAATAAAATAATTTTTTCTTGTCATTAGAATTGGAAAGTTTATTTAATAAGATTATTAACCTAGAATAAGAGAATTTTCATATTTGTTTTTTATTTAGATTAAGACTACATGTATTAAACAAGGGCAGAAAGACCGATAGGTCGACAGCCTTTCTTTAGAAATAAAGATGTTTACTACTACTACTGGTTAGTTTTCTCTATGGTATAATAAAAAGAATTGTAACTATTTTTTTTCAGACGACCGGTAATATAAATATGCTCGTTTTGTACTTCTTTTTTTGATCTTTACACGAGGATGTAATACAGTTCAAAAAATGTTCGCTATTTATGTTATGTTTTCAAATTATAATTTAGAAATAGTTTTCTTCTAAATAAATAATTAACAATAAAATTAAAATAAATAAATAACAATTCCTTTCATACTCTTCGTACATAGATTATTCCCATCTATGTTTTCATAATTTAGATGATTCACATGGGATTTTAAAAATGCATTATAAATAATTAATTTGAATGACTCTATACAAGGTGTTCAATTATTTAGGTTTAAATCTATACCTTCAAACTTATATTTCGTATATTAAAATAACATGATTTATTCTAAGTGTATCATGGGTTCATCGCCAAATTTTGAACAAACAAGATCCCATCCGGACAAAGATTAATTAACACCGGCGAATTAACAGCGTTGCATATCAGGGCAAAAACAATCCGGAAAGCGAGGCTCTGAGTGTAAAAAAATGTGCGAAGACAAAAAAATATATAAGAAAATGTATTTTCAGGTGTCATTTTTTAATATATATAAACTTGAGTATGAGCCACATAATATGAAATAAACATGTTACTCATTTCCTAATATTGACTTACCCCAAACTCCATTTCTCTTTCGGCTGCTTCTTGATCCAGCTCACTGTCGCTTGCTGGCTCATTCCAAGGTGTATCCAAAACCAGACTGACTTTTCCTGAAATTTACCAATCATGAAAATCCTCTATTAAATGGTGTTCCAATATATTCTCACCTTGTTGAGTTGGTCTGAATTCTTCATCGTAAATATGCCAGGCCTTTGCATGGGCTAGAAGTTGTATTTTAGCACACTGGTAGACACCATCAGCAATCAAGTTGATTCCGGGAGCGTTGTAAGTGTTTCCGTAGCCCAACAAACATGTAGATTTTGGTTCATTTACTGCAATAATTTGTAAAAAATATATTAATTGAGCCATTATTGAAGAGTTTTTATTCCATGTTCTGTTGTACATCAATACGTGGTCGAATCAAGCTTTAAAAAGTTGTCATTTGATAACGGAAAACCGTTTATAACTGATTGATTAAATTTTCCACTTTCCTCTCAATTGCGCTTAAATTATTTTCCAGCATTATTTTTAACATAAAATTAATTTAGAGACTTGCACTATAAAAAATACTCTTCCACTTGGAATGGCAATTGCTGAAAACGTGCTACCAATTTTTCTTACTATACAAGGTGTCCAAAAATAAAAGCAACATAATTTCGTCGTAAATTTTTGCAAATAAATTATGCCTCGTGATTTTTTGTCGCTCCTAAAAATCTTATTTTGCTTATTTCCCAAGTTAAATACCAAACGGGCAACTGATTAAATTTAATAATCGATAACATTTTACCATTATCCAGAAAGTAATTGGGCTTAACAAAAAATATTAATTAATTACGGTTTCAAACGCAAATGTTTTTCAAATTTGGGAGTAAAATCAAGCCTTAGCGGCTCTAAAAAGTATCTACAAGGATCAAATGCAACTAAAATAGATATCTGAGAAATAAACAAATCCCATTTTTCCGGGAAAATTTCTGGGGTTGTTAGTCCTCAAAGACGTAAACGTTTTCCAAAGCGAAAACACTAAAATTATTGGAAAACTGCAAAATATATGTTGGATTTATTTCAGGACGGGATGTAGAAGTATGATAAAATCATTAATACTTCTACAAAGCGATAAACACATGAGCCTGTTGCCAAAGAAAAGTGAAGTCTCCCTTAAAGTTGATATTGGTCTGTTTCAGCTATAAGAATATATTGAGTGGCTTTTAATTGAAAAATGAAATACAATGTAAGAATCGACGGGAAAAATTAAATTTTTGTTTAATTAAAAATAGAGACAAGAAGCACATTTTGATTACCTGATTTTTTGGATACAACTCATTTGGCACAAGATTGCACCGATATGAGTATCTCACTTGAAGAATTTTTTTTTTTTGAAAAACGTACCTGTTGTCCAACGTTTCACATGGTCTCCAAAGAGACTGAATGCCAGTCGAGCGTATTCTCCAAAATAATCAGCGATTTGAGGATTGAGCCAACCTCCCAACTCACTTAAGTGCTGCGGTAAGTCCCAATGGTACAACGTAACCAAAGGCTCGATATTGTTAGCTTCAAGTTCCTGAAATTAAAACCATATAAACTGTTAAGTTGGAGAAAAAAGTGTAGAAAGGAACTATTTCCATATTTTATTTTATTTAAAATCAAATTAATGGAAATTTTACATACATACATACATTTAATATTTTATTAGAGCGGAATATCCTTAAAAATGTTGAAAAATTTACTATTGATGGTTTCAGGCGTATTTCAGGCATATACGTAATCACAATAAAATTTCATAAAAAAGTAACATTTGCTTTATTACTCAACCACTTTTAGTTAATAAGTTGCTTACTTGCAGAAGATTCAGGTAATAATCCACACCAGCTTGATTAATTTTGTTCGTGGTACCATCGGGGAGAATTCTGGACCATGAAATCGAAAACCTGAGACATAAAAATACGTTGAAAATATTACTATAATAATTTAAAGTTCGTGCGTTACTAGAACGGATGTTTTTTTGGCGTAAAAGTCGATGGTATAGACAAAGCTTATTTTATTTACCTATAAATACTGACACCTAATTCGGTCAGCAATTGAACATCCTCCCTCCATTTGTGGTAAGAATCACATGCAACGTCGGCATTTTTTCCATCAGCAGTTCTACCTGAAAAAAAATTTTTTTGATTAATTATTAGCGACGTCAACTGATGAATTTACTTGATTGTGAATTAGTCAAGAATTCATACTTTTATCTTTTAAGTAAAACAACCTGAATATTTGTGCGAATTCTTATAGTGCTGTAGTGCTACATATATGAGCGTAAAATATACGCTTACAAATGAATATAACATAAGACTAAAAAATAATCCTCATTTTATCATGATTATAGTATTTATTATCGATTATCTTTCGAGAACATTGAATTTTACAATATTTTGCTTACTTTTTCGCATTTTTTGTCTCACAATTTGTTTATCAGAGCTTTTAATGTCAAGTTTGATGCCTTTATTTTACAAATTAGAATTTGAAAATAATTAATTTTTAATACTAAAATTTAATATAATTAAATTCAATATATTGATTAGTCAAACTATTTGATTTAGATATTTTCTCTCAGAAACTACATCTATTTTCTGTATAAAACAGTAATAGTTTTCGCATTTAAATGGAAAGTGTTCCGATTTCCTCGCTTTAAGCTAAAATTTAAATTGTTATTCCTATGTCCACTTTCTAAAACGCTTTAGTTCGGATTGTTGATTTTTTCTTCTCAATTTTTACCTACATGGAAAATTTTTCAAAATAAAATTTATATCTCAGTTTATTTTATTTTATAACGTTCTGCACTTGTTATAATAATTTAGAAGAAATTAACAAATTTAAAGCGGATCGAAATGTATATTATTTTTTTAAATCAAAACCCTAATGTGGTATAAGTAGTAATTTCAATTTCAGTTGAATAAAATTTGTATCACTTGTATTTTAAATGTATTGTTATTAATTGCAATATATTTGAAAAATATACCTACATTTACATTTACATTTTATTTAATAATATTGTTAACCTAGGATAAGAGAATTTTCATATTTGTTTTTTATTTAGATTAAGACTACATGTATTAAAAAAGTGCAGAAAGACCGATAGGTCGATAGCCTTTTTTAGAAATAAAGATGTTTACTACTACTACTATACCAACAAATAATAACATTTTTAGTTTTGTAAAATTGCTGATTTTTTGATATGATTGATGATGATTTATCTAATCTGATGATAAAAAAAGTATTTTCGAATTTTGCCGCGAAAAATATTTTCAATTTAATTGTTTATTTGTATTTAATTCTATGGTTTCATTCCTTTGTATAAATAGTAGTTGTAGTAAACATCTTTATTTCTAAAAAAGGCTATCGACCTATCGGTTGTATAAATATTAAACACTAGTTGGAACAGTTTGGGTTAAATGGTTAAAAAAAAAAAGGGATAGAAAATTATTATTTATTACTATGTAAATAGTTTCATTGTGTCTAAGGTCTAGAGATATGCAAAAAATAAAAATAGGTACCCTTTTTTTCCATTTTGCGACCTGCATATGCTAAAAATGTATTTTCAAGTATACAGTATGTGTTATAAAAGTAGGACTGACATCTACTTTGGTTTTTTAAATACCAAATGCAAATTTGCGCTTTATTTCTGAATTTTGCATTAAATTTCCAATCATTTGGGCGCCCAGCTCGACTGTTTGCTTGTATCGTTGACCAATAATTATTTTTTTACGAAAAGTATTCCTTGTAATGGGTATTTTAAAAATTAATTTCTCAGAACCGGAAGGAGATCACAACCGGCTTCTTCCTTCTACATTTAGAGGAGAAAATGGGTTAATTTTTTCTTAATTCAAACTTTCCTTGATTTATAAGTAGCATTTTCTACAAATCACCAAAGTTCAAATATTTGATTTTACATTTGATAATGCAAATCATAATTTTTTGCACTATAATTTACTTGGCATCTTTTTATACCAAGTATAAGGTACCAAATAAATTCAAATAACCAAATATTTTATTAATTTGAAGTATTTGAGCTTTGATAATTTGGCAAATAAACCTTTAAAATAAGCAGAAGAAGGTCCATTTTTTCTATAAAGGAATACTTTTGCAAAAAAATTGAATTACAGGCCAACCATAGGAGCAAACGGTCTACTACGGGGCATCACACAATCGCAAATTTATTGCAGAATTCAGTAAGAGGAAGTGAAAATTATGGGTTTACTATTTAAAATACGAAATTTGATGTCTATAGCGGTTTATAAGTAGATTACAAAGTTTCGAAAATGTGGTATTTTTTGCCTATCCCTACTAGTTTGGACGCAATCAAACGATTTCATATTAATAAACCACCCTGTTTATTGATGCATACATACGTCATTTAGTCAAAATACAGGAAACCATTAATTAAACTGAAAATAATTACTTATAAAATGTATGCCACTCTACTTACTGGCATTGTCATGTAGAAATCTATCCCACATATTCTCTCCTTTGCCATCTTCATCCCATGCACCTTCTATTTGGTAAGCCGCTGATGCCACTCCAAATTTAAACGACTCTGGAAAGTGTCGATCTAGTATCACTTCATCTCCACAAACTCTGCAAAAAATGTCCCTTGATGAACAGTCTGAGAAAATACTGTTAAAACCGCAAGATTTGTATAATCAATCACATCGAATGGATTTCAATTTCCCACTTCTTTCTTTAAAAAAATTACTTGTCGATTAACTTAAGAGATATTTTTCCTTATTTGACACCGCATTTTATACAACCTATAAGCAAATTAATTTGATATTCCATTCGTAAATTGATTGAAATTGACCCAAATTAAACGAAACATTGATGAACGAATCCTATTTCACTTCTACTTCAAGTTCAAGTTCAAGTTCAATTGACGAATTAACTTTCTGAAAATTCCTACACAATCCAAAACCTACCACTGTCTAATTTTGGTTTAATTTTAAATCAAAACTGAAACATTATATCTGATTGTCCATTACCAAGCCGGAGTATTTTATTTTTCTCACCTAGAGCAGATGCCCATCAAGCAGACGAAACCGAAGATTCCAGTTGTGATCTTCGTAGCCATCTTGGTCAAGTGCACAGAAACTGGTTCTCAAAGCTCCACGCTTTTTAAAAGGATTTCCTCCAAAAATTTCGAGATTATTGCATCATCGATCATGCCGTTATCTCTTTGCGAATTGTCAAAAATCAACTTAAGTGTTTATTTACTTTTGGTTTCAATTTTTTTCTTTATTTACTGATTACCTTGCAACAATGAAAGCATTAACAAACCTCTTCAAAGGATTATGATTAAAATGTGTAAAGCTCTAATATCAGTTCAATCGGGAATAGCAATATAGTTCAGTAATCCTGTTAGGTAATTTTTTAATTTAGAACGAGGAAGTGAAGAGGAGGAAGGAATTGAAAATAAAAACTTTTTATTTTCAGTTTTGTCTGTAAACTGTAACTGTAAAAGTAAAAATGTTTAACTCTAGTGGATTTTGGAGCATTGCAAAAACGAGCGAAATAAATTGTTTGGCTTTGTATCAGTTTTGCTAATATTTTTTTTCTTTTCTGTGCTTAATTAGTTTTAAATTTATGTTCGATAATTTCACATTATTTTTGTTCCAATCAATAAGTTTGGATTAGTCAAAATCAATGATGTAGAAAATTATTACTAACTATTTGTAGCAGCAGTAATTTTCATTTTATTTTACACAAATTTGCCCATATTTTAACGAAGCCTTTGCGTTCCTCAGAAGCTTTTTCGGTGCATGACATCCTTTTTATTTTTCGTATTGATTTGTGACATTTGAATAATTAAAAAGTTGTCGAAAACATATTTTAAACACCTCATGATTTCCTGGGAAAAATTCTTAAAATTTTATGAGTTTATAATGTTTACATAAAAAAAATAATAGCTGATAAAAAAAAATTCTTCATTTTAGAAATCTGTATTATCGCCGAAATGCTTACATTTTTCTGCATATAAAAACCGAAAAATTATGTTTTTGCAGTGTTATAATTTGCAAGAAAATTATCTTTTTGAAAAAAAAATATTTTCTTGAAAAACCCAGTTGAATTGAAATTTTTTATTCTAAGAAGCTTCCGGAATACCAAAAACTGTCTGCGGAAATATAAATATGTATTGGATATCATTTGTGGATGATTCAGGAGGAAGTATTTTAAGGATAGATGTAAGAAGTCAAAATATATTTTAGAATGTGTAATACATATGTAAGTCTCTGTATTTTTTCTATATCGGAGGTTTGTTTTCGGACAATCAGTTCCGATATAAAGGAAGGGAAGAGGTTGTGATATTCAGCTGATACGAAATATAATTTGCTTAATTCATTATTAAGAATAGGTACTAAATGGTTTTTCTAAACTTCTGTATAGAAAGTTATACTGGAAGAAAAAAAAACCCAGTCTCAGAGTTCATTATTTGTCCAGATAATGCGACTAAGAAACATTTCAAAAGTATCATGTAGTACAAGCGGAAATTGTCATTTCAGATGCGATACGAAAATTCATTTGTAGTATATAAATTATATTCTGTAAAAATGTAAAAGTTTAACACTTAAGACTGGAAGAATGCAATGTAAAAATAATTCTTTTGTATGCAACTACAGTACTAACTGTGTAATATGTTCTTGTATTAATTTCCATTATTACAAAGTCTACAATTTTTCCACATAAAATAGAAATTTCATGATTACACAGCAATATTTTTGGGTATTTATTTTGAGAACACATTGAGGTATTTAAATGAAGAAAAGCTTTAATGCAACTTGGGACAAACAACAATTTACCCGTAGTAAAATATAATTTAATTTAACATATTTTTTATACATAATATTGACAGACAAACAAAGAGTCTGCAATGAGTGCCAATCTTCAGAAAGGCTCAGTCTTCAGAGCGTCTTTGATCAAATATAATAAGATGTGTTTTCATTTCTTTTCCGAATCAAGATTTTGAGGGCCACTTTTGAAGAAAACTCACACTATCACACAATAAATACACATTTTTATAAGTAAAAATAACCGAAAAATAATTTAAATTAATAAAAAAATTGGCTAATCAAGCATGTTTCATTCGCACCATATACAGAAAATAACGTTAATAATTGCTATCAAGGAAAGTCAACCATCATGTGACGAATCTAACTGAAGTAAAAATTATACTCATCGAGAATGTCACGAGAAGTTATTACAAATAGTGCTTTAAATGATAAATGTATTACATCAAGTGGAAGTCTTGCAGAAATCCGCGACAGCAGATATGTGATGTAAGAACAAGAAATATTCGGAATTTTCTACTTACTGATACCAAGTAATCCTGAAACTGCACTTCCATGATCGACTCAAATCCAAAAGCGTTGCTTTGAGCGCATAACATGTTTTGAAGAGATTAATTTTCACTTCCTTGGAACATTTTTCTCATAATCAACTACACTCGAAATTTAAGTGGAATTAAACCGTGATTATGTCGAGTATATAACCAGGCAAAGTTTAAATCTGCCGCTTATCGCGCTTGTTTTCGTCAAGTTGTGAAAATGAAGGTGATTTTCCTCCTCGCTGTAACCAGCTTCTTCACGGGGTAAGTACATGGCATCACCATACTCAAAACTCTCATTATAAATATTTATATTTTAAAATTAAACGATAGAAATTTAATAAAATACCCGGTCCGTCGCAGGATTTAAGTCGTGCAGCTTAAATAGAGTGAAAATTTCATGTAAATTAGATTTGTAAACATGATGTTGAAGTTCAAATAAAAAATAATATTTTCTTTCAATATTTTCTCAATTGAAGTAACAAAAATGCTAATGATGTGATACAGATGATTCTGATAAATATATTATCAGATATTCTATACTTCTCATTAAGTGTATAATATGATGATGAGCTGGATAAGGGGCTGGATATTTTATATAACCTTATAAAGTTCAAAGATTAACAGTAAGCAAAATGCTAATTTGGAGGAACTAAAACAAGTAAAATGAAGTATCAAATGCTGAAAGAGAAAATATAAAAGTGAGCTAGAGGATTGCAAATACGAATGAAAAAATAGAACGAAAAGTGTACTAATTCAAAGCACAGAGGTGATAAAAGATTTAATAATAAAATTGCCAATAAACTCAGGTTTAGTCTTGGTAGAACTGGATAAAATGAAAGACGAAATGAAACTAAATTAGAGCCATATCGAGATTCTATTTAGTAGTAATGATCTATAGACAGAAGAGAAGTACGAACGATAAAGAAGTTCGGCCATAGACTATACTAACAAAACTTTAAAATTCGCAAAGAACCCCCAATAAAACTAAGCAATGGACAATTCATACGATCGGCAAAGAAAATGAGTAAGAATATGGATAAACCAAATGAAAACCAGTTTAAATGTTGATAAATGGTAACATTGAACGAATTTCTATTTAATTTTTTCGAATTCCTTCTCGTTTTGATGTTTCTATACCCGTTTATAAAATATTTTATAAAATCTAGTACTATAGTTTTGAAAATCGAGCCGTACTACTATAATTTTAAAAACAAAGACGAACAGGAAACATTTACCATAATAACTGTATAAAAAACTAAAGAGGATTGACGCTATGAAAATAATCATTGAATTTTGAAACTTCAATATTCTGAAATTCAGTAGCGAAGCGTTTTGTATATATTGGAATGATTAATTAGCACTGCAAAATTAGAGAGTGTGTCCCACTTGCCACCCCCTTACCAAAAACCATCTTTTGTCGCAAATCACCCCAAAGAGTCTCTAATTAATAATCACTTATTATATCCCTTATTATAATTCAAAGTAGTCTTATATTTTCGCTTGTCGCCAGCTCTTTGCAGTTTATTATGTAGATTATTATCTACAGTGTATGTTAACTTCGTTAATTTTAAATATCTGTCTTCATTTCCTTTTGGTTTCGGTCGTTCTGAAACATATCTATACACTCTTGTTCTGATTTCTTTCTTATTAAACTTTTAACGTTGTTCTCCCACGTAACAAGTTCCTCTTATCCATCAATTACACTTGCTTCCATTCGGATTATGTATATTCTTTATAAATGCGAAAGTACGTTATTGGATCAGAGCACAACATGAAGAAAAATAAGTGGAAATCAATGTATGACTAAAAATATTCTTCTACTAATGGAAGAACCCTGGCTACACGTAAAGGAAAATCAGCAAGAATACCATAGAGCCCAAAAACAAATCCAAAGCAAGATCTGTAGAGCAAAAGAAGAAAAGTTAAAACTGAAATGCTTAGAAATTGAACATCTAGAAGAAAAGCATGATCATTTGAATATTCACAAACTAATAAAAGAAACCACAGTGCCAACAATAGCAACACAGCCTTGATGAGAATTTAAGGTGATAGACACGTACAGTGATTACAAGAGAGGAGTACGCCAGGCATGGATTCTTTCGTTTAACATTTACTCAGAAAAACTGTAAAGAGGCACTTCAAGATGGAATTTCCATCAATGGGCAGATTATCAACAATCTGAGATATGCAGATGACACAAAGCTGTTGGCAGATTCAGCCGAAGGCCTTCAAATACTGATAAATCGAGTGGTTAACGTAAGCGACCTATACGGGATGAAGCTGAACTGTAAAAAGACTCAAATCCTTACTGTGAGTAAAAGCAACATTTACAACACTCAGTTCTACGTGAATGATACGGTCCTTGGGCAAACAAAGCAAATCTCGTATCTCGGCTGCAACCTTAGTCAAGACTGGGACTACTCGCAAGAGATCAAATATAGAATAGAGAGGGCAAGAAGTACGTTCAATCGCATGTGGAGTGTGCTGTGCAACATGCAACTTAACATTCAGACGAGAACTCGAGTTGTAGCTTAGTTTTTTTGGGGTTTGTTAGTGTATTTCTAAGTTATCCTGACTAAAAATCTCTACACTGATTATATATTTTTGCACTTTCGTTTTTCTGGCGTTGCTAACTGCCTTTATCCTTTTGATAAATTTTTTCATTAAAATCATCATTTCATTAAAATAATTGTGGGATTCATCAAATTTCATTTTGTTTTGTGATTCATTGAATCTAGTTCTACCAGGAATGTATTTTGTTGAGTTATTCTGACTCGCTCTAATTGTACAATGACTAAAACTAGTTTTTGTTGCAATTTTATTACTTGCTATTCTATTACTTTGCTGTCTTCTGAATGAATGATCAAACCTTGTTTTTCTATATTGACTTAATTTTCTTTTAAATAAAGTTATTTTCCTTTTTTTCTCGTTTGTCGTTGCTTAATATATATATTATTTGAAAATTATATTTTATTTTGAAGAACCGATTAGTTATAGATATGTATAAAACATTAAAAGGATTTTTTAAAGTAAACACACTAGAATATGCACATTTTTATAAAGTTATAAACTTTGATTACAAGAACATTAAATTTTTTACAGAACTTCTGATTTTTCGACTAATGTTTGCATAGTAATAATTGAACTCAAATTTTCATTCTTTCAGTTTCTAGAATAAACATGTTAAACTGGTGAGATTTTCGGGTTTTTAGTCCGTCGTAAAATAGAATTTCTTCCTGACGTTTCGCAAGTACAAGTGGCTTGTATCTTCAGAGGTGGTTTGCTTGGGAGCTCACACTGTACTGATACTAACTCTATTTATGAAAATATTTTACTTTAACTTCTTTCACTGTTTCACTAAATTTTAGAATAAATTCTTCATAACGCAGATGTTTAGCCAAACAGAAAAATACTGTAACATAACCAGACGCAAATGAAAGTCAGACGAAACTATAAAATAAAAAGAATTATATCAATTTTAACTTAACTTTCTTAAATTGAAATGTTTAGATCCTTGGCTGCCGATGCCGTCCGTGCTGAAGAAATCAGTAACCGAAAATTCCCCTCATCTTTCTTATGGGGAACGGCGACCGCTGCTTACCAAGTAGAGGGAGCATGGAATGAGGATGGAAAAGGGGAGAGTATGTGGGACCACTGGGTACACGAAGACCCAAGTGAGTTTCTTACCGAATAACAATTTAGAGAAATCTAACGCGATATTCCTTATCGTTACAGGCAGAGTTGATGATCAGAAAAATGGAGATGTTGCTTGCGACTCATACCACAAATGGCGCGAAGACATTGAACTGTTAAAGGAACTAGGAGTAAAGTTATACAGGTAGGTTGGTTATAAAACAAAGTGAAAAAGACCAGACCAGTTGGAACGCATTTTTTTTTGCAGATTTTCCATTTCATGGCCCCGAATTCACCCAACTGGTTACCCCGACAGCTACAATCAGGCTGGTGTTGATCATTACCTTACTTTCATCAAGGTGAGTTCGTACATGCAAAGACTTTTACTGAATGACCACTACAAACTCTAATAATTTCATAGGCTCTCCTTGAAGCTGATATTACTCCTTTGGTAACTCTTTATCATTGGGACTTGCCTCAAAATCTCCACGAACAAGGAGGATGGCTCAACGATTCAACTGCTGAACGTTTTGGAGAATACGCTAGAGTCGCTTTCGAAAACTTTGGTCCCTACGTTAAACTGTGGGCAACTATCAACGAACCCAAAACCACATGTACTCTTGGATACGGTCAGGGAGTGAGTAATGAAAGATTTTCGTTTCGGATTTTTTTTACACGTGCTTAATCTTTAGCAAATGGCTCCTGGACTGTCTGACATTTCAGAGGGTATCTACCAATGCGCCAGAGTACAACTTCTAGCTCATGCTACCGCTTACCACATCTACCATGACGAATTCGAATCCCAAGGAGGTAAACTGGGTAATTTTTATAAAGAATCAGCTCAGGTTTAAGGGGATCTTTGCTTCATCTAGGTAAAATCAGTTTGGTTATTGACTCTACCTACAACGAACCGTTGGACCCCAACAGCGAAGCTGACATTGAAGCTACTGAGTGGGAATTTGAGTTTAATGTGAGTACCACATTCGGATACTACTCGAATTTGGTCAAATATTTTTGAAGCTTTTGATGAATTTTAATCAGGTGTTTGAACCAAAAGACTTTTTACTAGACCGTTGTAAATGAACTCCTGCCCGCCATGCAAAATCACACCATAACACACGATAATAGTACACGTATTAACTTTTTCAAAAATGAATCTCTTTATTACATACAACAGGGTTATTAGAAGTTGACATAACTATTCGGAAGGAGCTGTAGATGTATCTTAAGGAAGAACAAAAAGACAATGTTTTTTACAGTTCCGCTTGCTTGAACCTGGAATATTTGCAAAAACAGAAACCTTCATGTAGTTAACTTTATCATTTGGGCTAATTGGGGATCAATGGACTCTAATTTACTAACATTACGCAAATACCTGAGGCTTCAAACTCGAATAAGAGGTAGCAAGAAAATATAGAGCTTTATAGCACTCAGAGAAATATGAAAAAGTCTTGCATTCGTTATACGTATAGTTTTTCCATGTTTTTTTTTTAAATTTTTCCATAATTTTTTAAATTAATTTTTATTGAAATTTCGATTAACTTTTTATTCAAGAATACACTTTCTCACAACTTGCACAAGAGAAGTGTTTACTGATCAAGTTTTGCGCAAAAATGGCTATCGAAACAGTCAATATTTCATAATCGCCTTATAATTTCACGCGTTTTAACGCCGAAAAAATATTTGTTTTGCGACTTCGATGTTTAGAAGCGAGAGTTTACCGCCAATTGAACAAAAAAACTGCAGAATCTTGTCCAAGTCTCAAAAATAAATTATTTCTTGTCATCCAATCTTGTCTTTAATCCATTTATTTGACTTCGAGTAAACTATTAAATTTGTGGTACAGTAATATAGGAAAAATGTCTAAGGAAGAGCGCGAGAAATAATTGTTTGATTACGAAAAAAGCAGCAAAATATTCAAAAAACTTTGTTAAATACTTCACTCAATTCACTATCTCCCTATTTCTAACCAAAAAACTTTAAAGCAAAATCTATAGGAATTGAAAATTATTTAGGTAAAAATGCCTAAGGAAAAGCACAAGAAATAATTGTTTCATAATGAAAAAAGCAACAAAATATAACTTTGGGGAAAAGGTAAATAAAGGCAAAACTCCTGAAAAGCCTAACTCAAGAAACACACAATCTGATCCTAACTGAATTGAACAACTGCATCAGAAATAACATAATTCCAAAAACATGGAAAAACGGCTTAATAATCCCTATACCCAAAAATGGACTGGACAATACACAACCGAGCACTCTTCACTCTGACTAACAATATACAAACAACCCACCTAACTGACAGAAAGACAGCTTGTCTGTTTATGGACATTAACAAAGCTTTTGATAGTGTCTGGCATAGAGGCTTACTATACAAACTACAACTGCACACACCAACATATCTACTACACACCATAAAGAACTTACTAGAAAACAGACAACTACAAGTACGAATTGACAAAACACTGTCATTTTCTTTTTCCCCTGAACAAGGGCTCCCTCAAGGATCCCCGCTCTCACCGTTTCTCTACAATATATACTGCCATGACATATACAATTACAACTTACCAGACAAAAATCAAATCGACAGATCGGTATACATATTACAATACGCAGACGACACGGCACTTATTGCACATGACAAAACTACTGAGAGAGCAGCTCAAAGACTCCAAACACTAACAAACAACACAATGACATGGTTTTATAAATGGAGACTAACACCAAACGCGTCGAAAAAGCAAATTCTGCTCACAAAACCACAGACTCAACGCTGACCCCCCTACAATAACTGCAGACGGCCAAACGACACAACCAAAAAACGACGTAAAATACCTTGGAATCACAATTGACCACAAACTTAAATTCACTAAGCACATACGAAACATCAGGGCAGAAACAATAAAGAGAACAAAACACTTCCGATCACTAACCTACAAAGACAGAGGAATTAGCACAAACACCGCCACCAAAATATATAAAGCAATTGTAGACCCTTGCTAGACTATGGACATATACTCATGACCAACGGAACAGAAAGGACAAAACGTTATATACAAACAACAGAACAAATTGCACTAAGACTAATAACAGGAATAAGACACCTCCAAAACCCACTACACAACCCCTCCACCCAACTACTATCCACACCAACTACGAACGCACAAACATGACAAAGATTTCGGAAAGAATACATCTACAGACGAAATGGACAAACAACCCCTACAACTGGACCATACTGAATCCCCTTTGTCTTACAAGACCAACCAGACAATCCCGCTTCCGTTTCCCTACATCAACGCTACTCGAACACTTACAAACGCAACTGACTACTGGACAATAAAATAATTTTTTCTTGTCATTAGAATTGGAAAGTTTATTTAATAAGATTATTAACCTAGAATAAGAGAACTTTCATCTTTGTTTTTTATTTAGATTAAGACTACATCTATTAAACAAGGGCAGAAAGACCGATAGGTCGATAGCCTTTTTTAGAAATAAAGATGTTTACTACTATTATAACTTTGGTAAATACTTCAATCAATTCACTATCTTCTTATTTCCAACCAAAAAACTTTGAAGCAAAATTTATAGCAATTGAAAATAATTTCAATTTTTGAACATTAGATTAAAACCATTGTATTGTATATACATAGTAGAGCTTATCAGTTTTAAGATGTTTTTAGATAAGAGGAAATTGAGTGATACACCTAGAAAAATGTTTTTGTATACAAATATATTTATTTGTTAAATATATAAAACATAGTTGATTTCAAAATACTCAAGGGAACTCATAACATTAAACGCCAAAGAACATTTAAACAAAAGAATTCTTATGTAAGTAGGTACAGATTTCAAGCTGTGCTTATCTCAGGCACCTCCAGGGCCGGTAATAGGCCTGAAACCGGTCCTGGGAGTGCCTGAGATTGCACATCTCGAAATTTTTACCTACTTACATATTATTAAACACTACCGCTGGTATAACTATCCACGTCAAGTCTTTATTTATTCTAGCAATTTGTTGTTGAGCTATTTAACTTAAAGTTGAAATTGAATTTTCAACTGTTCAACAATAACTGCTTGCAATAACTTTAAGAAATAGTAGACGGTTAAATAAATTATAGTAGTGGTAAACATCTTTATATCTAAAAAAGGCTATCGACTATTTTCTAAACCAAACCATTAGATAATCCATTTTGTTTAAAAGAACGACCTTTCTTGTGACGAGCGAAGCAATAAAACGTGAGTGCATAGAGCGTAAATTGCACCTGAAAAGTTAGTTATTATAATTTGTTTAATTCTGTTTGTTCCCAAAATTAAAATCCCTTCTCCTCACCTGTATGAACGTTGGTATGATAGCTAGATTCTCGCATCTGGTTAGGAAGTTTTTTCTGCTCCTCTCTCTTGCCAATTTTGTTTGCAATCTCCTATATGTCCCCTTCAACCTGTCTTCATCCATCAGATCTATCCTGCTTTTGTTCCCAAGCATCTCAATTACTGTGTATATTTTCCTGACTGTATTATAATTTGTAATTGAATTTTCCAAACTAATTATTACTGTCCTGCTGAAAATGGTTTTCCAACACTAAACGTGAAAATTTAAGATAACGAGATCTAATAACGAGAATTAAAATCATTTTTAGCTTGGTTGGTACGCTAATCCAGTTTATGTAGGCAATTGGCCGCAGGTGATGATTGAGAGAATTGCCAGTAGAAGCGAACGAGAAGGATATTCCAAATCCAGATTGCCTGCCTGGTCTGCGGAAGAAGTCGAATTTGTGCGAGGAACTCATGATTACTTTGGACTCAACATGTAAGCCCTATAAAACATTTCTGCTTCTTCCACTTTATTCATTGTCTTTTTTTTGCAGCTACACTGCTATGGCTGTCCAAGGTATTGATGAGCCAGGATTCGGTGGTTCCCCCAGCTATTATAACGACAAAGGAACTTCAACCAGTTCCCGAGCGGACTGGACCAAGTCAGCGGCATCTTGGTTGGTTTCATACCCATATGGTACGCTTCCACTGGTTGGGTACTTATTTTATTTCCCAAATACTCGACTTTTGTAGGTATGAGAGGATTGTTGAACTACGTCTGGAGTCACTACACTCCTGGAGAAATCTATGTGACTGAAAACGGTTGGGCTAGTGAAGCTGATCTTTCTGATCAACTCAGAATCGACTACTTGCAAGTAAGAGATGGCCAGCTGAAAGACTTTTTGTGGCTTATTTTGTTCTACTTTCCCAGGGCTATTTGAGCAACATGCTGGACGCTATTTTAGAGGACGGAGTCCAAGTTAGCGGTTACACCACCTGGAGTTTGATGGACAACTTCGAATGGGCTCGAGGTTACACGTAAGTGTTTAATTATACGTTCTGTAGACAGACAGGGTTTCACATATAGGATTAATTATAGACAAAGATTTGGAATCATCCAAGTGGACTTTGACAGTGAAGACCGAACCAGAACATTCAGGGAGTCCGCAACATGGTATCAACGCACCGCAAAAACCTACTGTTTGGTTGAAGAATGCATCGACTAGGAAACTGATTATATTATTTACATAAATAAATTATTATTTCTGTTATGCGTTGTTTTTACTTAATGACTTTATATGTTTCTGTGCTCAAGTGAACCTTGAAACCAATGGGAATTTTTCAGCCTCAAATCGCCAACAACGATTTTGGGTTCTTTAATTCGGAAATACATCTTCATCATTACTCTTATGAGGTACTGACAATAACAAGAAATGGTTTAATTTAAAAGAAGCTCGGACCTCTAAATCTTTAGTTTCCCACTTTAAACTGTTTAATCTATATCGCTAGTCGTTAGTAACATTAGTTGAACGCCTCGAAAACTATATTTTCATAATAAATAAATATGTTGATTAAAATCGGCTTTAGACTTTAATAACACGTCAAAATCTTAAAAAAGAAAATTTAATTTAAATTTGAACGTTCAATATAGGCGTTTACTACGACTTGAGACCGCAGGTTTTATATTAACGAGGTAAAAAGAAGTTAGTTTGTTATAACTTCAGACAAGCTTTGATCAATGGATAAAATATATATTGCATGAGTAAAATGCTCATATTAATTACTCATAATCGACTGATCATTTTATGTCTTAAATTTCTTTTGCAAGTTCAGTTTTTAGGCTCCAGAATTTGCTGTTAATAAAACAAGCTCCAAAAGGTTTTCGAAAATTAGAATTAATTGTTTTATTTCAAGATGAACAATATAAAATATTCTTGCTTATGTTTTACATAGGAACAGCAAGTAATTTTATTTAAAACGCTGTCTTTAGTTTAGTACAAGATGTAATAACAGTATAAGAAATATGCACGGAAACTGTCTAGTTCTATTGATTTTTTAAGTTAATTTTGTTCTTAATCTGCCCCTTAAACAGTTATAGTTTACAACCGATACCCCCAAGTGTTGCCATTTTTATCCAGATTTATTACGAATCTTTATTGACAATTTGCCATAAGATGAAATGGATTTTTCTAAGGAACAAGGCAAAAAAGTTATGCAGTTAAAAGGCTCTTTAAAACGATGTGCCACTTGACCTGCATTCCCATTTAAGATTCTAAGGGTGACATCTACCCCTTCTAAGGGCCTGAAACAAGAAGGCTAAAAATATGAATTTAAAGTGTCCCCCTTACAAATAAAATTGACGTGTCTTTCCGATTTTTCATATTTTTATGTCTTAGCCGTAAAAATCTAGTTTCGCTCTAAGAACCAGCCACAATGTGAAGCAAGGATTATTTTGATAATCAAATTTAAAATGTTTAAACTCTCCGACTTTAGACCTTTGGCTTTATATCAAAACGCAACGCACTAAGCGCTGTTAAAAGCATTAATTTTGTTGTAATTTCGAACAACTATTGATTCAAGTATAAACTTTTTTACAACTTGCATAAGAGAAATGTTTACTGCTCCAGTTCCGCACAAAAATGGCCATTAAAAATGGTAATTTTTCATAAGCGACAGATAATTTTACGCGTTTAAACGTCGAAAAAATCTCCCTTTTGCAACTTCAATGTTTACCGGCAAAAAGCTCCAGACACTTGTCCAGGTCTCAAAAATAAATTGTTTTTTGTCAATTTTATATCAATCATTTCATTTATTTATTACCTCAATCTTATTTCTTTGACTTCGAGTAAATTATAAAATTTGTAGATTTGTTTTTACTTTGGTGAAATCAACAACAAAAACATACTGAAACAATGTTAGTTTAAATTAACTTTACTTAGTCATTTTCTTTTATAACTTACTAATAATTTTTAATAAATTTTCTACAAGGTGATATTTCTAAAGCGCTAAAATGTAAGATTTAAAACCATAGAATACCCGATAATGAAGTATTTGGCCTTGTAATACAGGAATCAAACCTTCTGGTTATAACGATTTCATCAATTGATTAATTTTAACTAATTAAGTTCAATTAATATGCAATAAAAATAGTTAGCGTTTTAAACCGATATACCGTGCCAGGTAGGAAAGTTTGTTATGTCGATTTATTATGAAACCTTTTTCTTAGTTTTTGTAAAATGAACAAATAGATTTAAAAACACAAACAAAAGCGTGCTTATTTTAATGGAAGCATTAATCAGACTTAAATAACTTAATCAGACTTATTTGCTAACAAACTTATTTTAGTCTAATAAAAAAAGGAATTGATTCTGGAGTGCGTAATTTCTGGAAACTTCTGGAGTGCGGAATTTTATTGATTTTGGATGAGCGAAATGTTAAATTTTGATCATCACAAACAATGAAAAACAGTAACATAAAGTTCGTTTCAATTCATAGTGCTTTCCTTTACAAAAAAAGTTTCTTTTTACTTTTTCTTATAAACTTACTTTTTCTTTATATCAACGATTGGTGGTGATCAAAAGCATTAAGATTGTTATAATTTTTAATAATTTCTTTTCTGACTTTTTATATCAATAGAACATAATTCTCCATTCCATTTCCATAAACAATGACTCTTCAGATTCAGTATTGAACATTGAGCCGATTTTCAGAAAATGTGTTTTGTTGTGTGTAATAAAGTGAAAAAGTATTTCTATCCATCGTTATCCGAATTTGAATTATGATTTCAGCCGCAGTGTATAATATATAATAAGGTTTTCTAGTAAGAGTCACTAATAAAGACTACCATTAATCTAATAATAACAATGTAAAAAATGTAAATGTAAGGACTAGTGAGAGATAGCAAATATATTCTTGAAAGCTCTCAGATCCATGAAGATCAATTCAACATATAAATGTAGATATAAATTTCTTATCGTCTTATATAAATAAGTTGAATAAAAACAATTATCGAATCACGGATTAGCAATTGCTAAATAATATTTTGGAATTAACTGTGTAAATTGAAGAATTTAGAAATACGGGAAACACTTTTACAATTTCCCAAAAAGCCGGACTAAAGTTAAATCTGAAGACTAATGCAGAAGAAGTAAATACCCAATAAAGGCGGAAATTTTAGAGAACAAAAACATTATTATAGAAGATCACAAAACGAATTATTGTAACAATGCGTAGCACTTCAAAGCATTTTTCCTGAAGTGTTTTCGTTTTGAATTATGCAAAAACAATCTCATATCTCAAAACCTACTTAGTAGCTTAATCACACTATTTTAAGAATCATTCATTCTAGTAATTGCTTAGAATTGCAACATGATGTGGATAAGTTTGTTAACTTTCCTTTTCCTTGCTTCCTGGTACGTGCAGTTATATTGTTTGTACATTTTTTAGAATTAAAATTTCTATTTATTATTACTTCAGTTCTTTGGCTAATGATGAATTACGGGATGCTACCAAAGTGTTTCCCGACAATTTCTTCATTGGTGTCGGTTCTGCCGCATATCAAGTGGAAGGCGCCTGGGACATAGATGGAAAGGGGCCTAGCTGGTGGGACTATTATCTGAACCAAGGCTTCAGTAAGTACAAGCGGTTAATCTTCTGAGCAACAGCAATAAAGAAAGCGAAATGAGTATTCTAAGATGAAAGAGCTACTAGCTTGTTTTATAATTGAAAGTTTAATAAGGTTTATTAACAACCTATTTACACTAGAAAACAATAGTGTGTAAGTCGTGAAAAAGCTTCAACTTCTGTGCAGGTTGATGAGGTTGCGAACTTTAAACTTTGGCTTCAGGTTTACAAAAAAAAATCCATTAATTGGTACTTATAATGTTTTATTAGTATTATGTAAAATCGACTGAACCACGTATGAAACGTTTGTTTAATGAACTAATAATTAATAATAACTCATGATATTTTCCTATTTTTTTAAAATCTTATAGATTTTCAAATCTTGCAGGAATATCACAATTTTCACTGTTAGTTTGCTTTTCATTTTTTTACATTACTTTATCAACAATGTTTTCAGGCTTTTATAGCCTTAACAGTCAATAAATAATATATACTGTTCGATAGAGTAAAACTGCGCTAATATATTTCATATTGTATATAAAAAGCCGAACCAAATTTTCAATCTTTTAGACTTTTTACGTTGATTAAATCAACAGCAATAAGAAATACTTAAACAATGGTAGATTCATGTAATTTGACTTTTTGAATGATTGGTGGTAGTCAAAAGCAGTAGGTTTGTTGCTATTTTGGACAACTTTTACTTAGTGGTTAATTTTTCGGTTTACTGTAAATAAACGATCATTTTAAATATTACTTTGAATATTTAAGTTCAATTTTTAAGGGTAAGAGTTTGCAGTTAATAATGCAAGAAAGATCAAGAAAGTTTTCAAATACAAAAAGAAACTGTTTTTTTTTCAATCAAATATCCATAGTTCCTTTCTTATTTTTTTTCTTCATACCATTTGTAAGAATTTTTATTTTCAATAAATCAAGATCATCAGAAACCATCAGTTTGAGTTAATTTAACTGTTTTGAAAAGACCATTCTGTATATTGAGCTTCCTACTTTTTACTCACGCTTTTTATACCAATAGGAAACTATTTTCTAGAAAACGATATCTCTAAAGCGCAATAAAATTAGATTTAAAATAACAGAGTAACCTAGAATAAAACTCTAGTTTAGCAGATGTTGCAATAGAGTTAAAAACTGTTGGACAACAGTTGGGCTGTTGTGGGTCAGAGAAACTTAAGAAAGCCGCAAGTTTTGCAGACAGAAGATTACACTTTTAACATTCATACAATGTGATTTTTTATTCCGTTATTTGCACCATATTTAGTTTTAGATATAATAGAAACATTTTCTATCCAGAAATTGATTCGTTATTGATCTAAAAGAAGGCGCCCAAAGACTTAATTTTGAAGACAGGATACATCCAAAAATGAAAATTCCAATTGTTTGTCTTTATTCTGCAGGCACAATAATAAAGAACTTAACGACGGTGTAGATTTCCCAGTTATTTTCTAAAATGGCATACAATCAAGATCTTTTCAAGTGCGGCATTTACATCAATTCAATATAAACAATTTTGATAGTAATTTGCAATTCACTGTGCAGCTTGAAATAAATTGAAAATATATAATACTTGAAACTGAAAGGAGGAATTCAAGGAATTTGTCTCCTCCAAGGTGGCTTTGTTTAAAACATATATTTATCATCAGAAGAACAACATGAACTTATTAAAAATATACACGGTGATTCATTATCAATAAGATACTCAAACACTAAAAACGAAATCGTAGAGTGATACCGAAAAGGAACAAAAAAACACATTTGATGTAAAATCTAATTCGGTCAGATCACATAGGAAGCAGAAAATCCTCAAAAGAAAAAAAATCATATTTCACTAAAAGCCATTAAAACGTGAAAAAAATCAATAAAGCCTGTTGACATTTATTTAATTAAGTTATATTATTTAGTTTAGCATATAATTTATTTATAGGTAGAACTGCAGATGGAAAGAATGGAAACGAGGCTGCTGATCACTACCACAAGTACAAAGAGGACGTTGGCATCATGAAAGATATTCATGCTGAATATTACAGGTAAATTTCGAAAACATTAACCAAAAAAAAATTCCTTATCCGAGTTTTTCTATCCAGATTCTCAATTTCTTGGTCTCGAATTTTGCCGACTGGTTTTGCTAACGAAACCAACCAGGCTGGTATCGACCATTACCTCGATGTGCTGAGGGTAATTAAAATTTATACTAAGACATGAAAATTTTAACTAAATTAATCTCTTTTCAGACACTTAAAGAGAACAATATTAGTGCAGCCGTTACGTTGTATCATTGGGATCTTCCAGAAAATCTAGAACAGTATGGGGGCTGGTTGAATGAGCAAACAGCCGTTTGGTTTGGAGAATATGCCAGATTGGCTTTCGAACTGTTTGGGGACTATGTCGACTATTGGCTCACAATTAATGAACCTCACGTATTTTGCCTTGGAGGGTGAGAAATATTAACTATGTAGTTTAAAATGGTGTATCAAAAATGTTTGTTTTACGGAACGAAGAAGTTTTGGAAAAAGTTTCGGATTTTTTGTGCACGATTTTGTAGCGACCTTCTTTTCACTCTTCTGTATCTCCTTTCGATGTGCTTTTCAAATAGCATTTACTAACAAACATATAATTGCTTGATTCAATGTTCTGTAATACCTCCACAAGATGTGAAACATACTTTTGAAGCTTCTCCGATAATTTCTTCATTGAAAATACCTAATCGTACTGTATCCCACTTTGTCGCCTTCAACACCTTCTTTGGTTGTAATCTTGACAATGCCGTTGTCTACTTTTTCTTCAGATTTTCTTATCCACTAATTTATTTTCGAAGCAAATTAAAAAGTTAAATTCAAGCGTTCATTGGAAAAATTTCCGAAAAATACGGTTGAACGTTTTTTATTGTGGCATATTTAGATTCATGAGTCTATTTTTAATTGGATTTATTCCTGGCCATGCTTCTCTAGCCGTTTAATTATACATAATAAATATAGTGTTTATGTTTTTTAATAAAATCTTAATAATCCTTTCAGATATGGGTCTTATAATGGAATGGGCTTTATGAGCCCTGGGCAAAGTGACCCGAATGCCACTAAGATTTATCAGTGCAGTAAAGTAGCTCTTTTGGCGCATGCTACTGCTTATCACATTTACGATGAAGAGTTTAGAGCTAGGCAAGGAGGTACGGGAATAGATAAATATTAAACATGTCAGATAATTTTGCAATTGGAATGTATAGGTAAAATCACATTGGTTACCGACAGTTCTTGGTATGAACCCATTTCAAACGACACCAAAGACTTGGAGGCTTGGGATAGAGAACTCCAGTTCCAGCTTGGTAAGGATTACAGTTGGTCTAGTACGAACGCTACACAATTTAAGAGTATTCTATATATTTAGAATAGTTGAAATATATTTAGAATAGTAGAAATTGAATAAAAACCAGTGGCGTCTGCTGGTAAAAATGTTTAAAAAATTTCCAATAGATAGCATGGAAAGAGCGGTCCACAAAAGAATAATATTTTGAGTTAAACTAAATTACGAATATTAGCCAAATTTCTGAATTCCTTCTGAGCTTGTAAACAATTTCGTGCAAACAAATAATCATAATTTTTGTATTTTGATTATCTGCATAAGTGAAGAAATGAAGACACCGTTTTATTCTACAAGCTAGCAAACTTCATGAACTACAGAAATGGGCGTGTTTATTAAAAAAGTTTTCTTCATCCTGTCCACACAAGAGTATTATTTTGAGTTATATAAAATAGAAATATTCTCTGAGTTTATAAAAAGTTTCATGCAAGGAATCCTAACTTTTGCTCTTTAACTTTTGCATTCAGATATTAGAGTTTTTAAAACTACTCAAGTATCATTTATTTTAATTTTCCTATTTTGTGCTTCATTTAAATAATCTTCTAATTAGACTAGAATAAAGTTGCTGAAAATTACGAAGTTTTACATCTTTAATTGTAAATTTAATTAAAAATCATCTTCGGGTGGCAAGATCAAACTAAACATGGAAAAGGCATTAAAAAATAGTATGCAATTTAATCTTAAGGTTGGTTCGCTCATCCTGTATATCTGGGTAATTGGCCACAAGTGATGATTGATCGCATTGGGGAAAGAAGCAAAGGTGAAGGATTTGAAACCAGTCGATTACCAGAGTTCAGCCAGGAACAAATTGATTTCATCAATGGAACTTTTGATTATTTCGCGTTGAATACGTAAGTACCACATTGGAAAAACATCGCGTGCATTTTCTTTTTGAAATTTCGACTTTATAAGCGCGCTTTTCAACCAAGGAAACAGTAGGATTTTCCAATGCTTCACCAAAAATCCAATTCAAAAAGTATACAAACGATATTGAAAATAAAAGGTGGTATCATTAAGTAACATACACAATCAAAAGAATCCGAAGCATTTTGTCAGTTAAAAAAATGATCTTTATATTGCTTTTATTTTTTATTTTCAATACTGATACGTCAAGTTTTGAAACAATATCTGAAATTGAACTAACACTTCAATATTTAGAGCGTAAAAATCACTCTAAAAAACCTTTATATGATTGTTTGAACAAATGTGCATTTGTGGGTTGCGGCAATTTAGTCCCAACGTTTCGCTAGGACGCATTGGTTAGCATCTTCAGAGGAGTGTTTGCCAATACTGTACTGATGAAGCACTGGAAGCGAACATTGGCCCTGAAGAAGCCAAGTGTTCCAGTGAAACGTTAGTATCAGATTCCTGCAGACGATGGAATAATAACCCGAAAACAAGCAGTTCCTTTAAACATTTAAAATCATGTTTTTTGAACAAAATGTTCTTTAAAAATTTCAAAATCATCAAAAGCTGAAGTAGGAAGTTTTATTTAAGCAATTTATGTGCGCACCTTGAGTTGTGCACCTGCGAATTTCTCTATTCGCTGCTTAATTTACGAACATGTTATGTCATAAGATTTGCATCGAATCACTTCAAGAATTGATGATATAACTTTATTAACCAGTTATTAATAACATTGGAATACATAGCGTGCCATAAAAAACTAATCAGTTAAATGGCATGAAGAACAAATGAAAATTACTCTGTTTATAAATTAAATTTATTTGAAATGTATTCTGTATATTAATAGCTTTATAATAGTTTAGGTTTCAACAGGCATTTTTTCCGGAATATTTATAATAATTGTAACAATTTTTTTTTCGTATTGGAATAATAAAAATATTATTATTATTATTATTATCCTGTAACTATAACCAAAAATTCGCATTTTTCAGATATTCCAGTACTCTAATTGGATGGGCAGATGATGCCCCCATCTCTGAGCCATCTTACGATTTGGACACTTGCGTGTATGCCACTTCAGATCCATCTTGGCAAGCCGCAGAGGTAAAAGCTTAATACGCTTCCTTCAATTTAATGTGAGACTTCTTAGGTTGGATATGTGGTTTCTTGGCCGATGGGAATCAGAAAATTAGTTAACTGGATCAACGACAACTACAACCCTGGAGAAATTTTTGTCACTGAAAATGGATGGACCAGCGATAATTCTTTGGAGGATACCGATAGATATGTGTATCTGAATGTACTTGAATCCCACTGTAGGGAGCCAAAGCAAATTCACAGACAAGTTTTTTAGGGCTATTTGAAAAATATTCTCGATGCCATCTACCTGGACAATGTCCCAGTTACTCATTATACTGTTTGGGCTTTACTGGATACTTTCGAGTGGGGCAGTGGATACACGTAAGCTCATGTCAACCCACTATTTAACTGCTGCCAAAATCACCTTGTCTTCTAGGGTTAAATTTGGGCTTATTGACGTCGATTTTGAAAGTGAAAATAAGACCAGGACCTACAAACAGTCTGCCAGATGGTTTAAGACTGTTGCCCAGCACAGATGTCTGGGATGTTTGTAAACAAAAAAATTTTTCAAAATAAAATATTGATATTATTTTTAGTGTTTTATTTTCAATCTCTTATTATGCCCTCTGAGGATGGTCAGAATAACATTGTTGTTTTTTTAACATTTTTAAACATTACATGTCCCTATTCCGATTATTGCTAGTTCATTTCTTACTCTCTCAAAATTTTTTCGATTTTTTAAAGATTATTTGATAATTTAGATTGTTTTGCTAAATATATGGCAATTAGAGGATAGATTGGCTTGATTAATTGGCAGTATGTTTCTTTAGATCGGAACAGCGAGTCTTCTCAACTTAAAATTGGCTGCCTAAATATATTACAAAACAAAATCCCCATTTTGAAATAAAATGCTTAAAAATGTACATGAACATGTAACCATTAATGGTAAGTTCGAAAGTCAAGTACTCTTTATTTAGTTGTCTTCATTTTTACTGCACCAATGCGGCAGTATAAACCAACGAAAGAATAAAAATATTAAATAAATGATGCAAATGGAATATCAACTTAATTTCAAAATGTTGTACTTAAACCAGTTGTTGTTTATGCAATAACATACTTGAAAACACTTAGAATAAAGCTAACGTCACAAGATAAAAAAATATTCCTATAGTGATAGGTACTTATTGGATCACTGAAAACAAATATGATAAAATACCTAAAAGTCCTTGAATGACACCATAAAATTGAGCTTTAAAACTTTGTCAGTTGATTATAATGATTTCCTCAATTTTTGCGAATATGCTGATGAAAGTCGTGATAGTCCTTGGATTTATTGCTGGGTAAATTCAAAAAAATATCTGAACACCTCTATATTGCATCTAAAGAAAGTTCTCAATATTTACTTAAATTAAATGCTTTAAATTATAGAACTTTAGCGTCCCGGAAGTTTCCAGACGAGTTTCTATTTGGCGCAGCAACTTCCGCCTATCAAATTGAAGGTGCATGGAATGAAGATGGGAAAGGCGAAAATATTTGGGACAAATTCCTACATGATGCTAGTAAGTTATGTTAAATGCGCAAATAAATAAAAAATAATGCTGTGTTAGTATGAAGTGATGTTGTTAACATCAAGGTAGAATTATTATGAAAAGAAAATGATTAATGCGATTTAAAAAAAATTACAGCACTATCAAACTAGTGGCCAGTAAACATGGCAATAAAATATTGAAAATGTGTTTAAAAATGGCACAAATTTTAAATACTTTTAAGACGTATGTATGAAATAAGCGCAACTTGTGTAAAATGAATTAAAGAAAAATTAAAATAGCTATCATTTAGGCAAGATACAAAAATAAAGAGTTCTCAATACGCTTTACATTGCTGATATCGACAAGCATCTAACAGTGATAGGCACAAAGTTTTTATTTATTTATTTGTTTATTAATTATTACTCTTACAAACCGAATAAGAAATCAGGAATAATAGAAACTAACTTAGACCAAAAGGTTAGAATACAAATACCCAGTTTACAATATATTTGGCTAGCATGAGAGAAGGAGGATCCTTCCTAAAGTCCCTAGCATTATTTTATTATTTCCAGCAAATAGATCCATGTTGCACATTTCCCCCAACAAGTTAAATGTTTTCAGCATATGCCTAAATATAGAGAAGTCAATAGGATCAGTCCAAAATGTCTTCTTAACCCAAATGCTCAAATTTATCTTTGATACCAAGAGTAGTAGTAGTAAATATCTTTATTTCCAAAAAGGCTATCGACCTATCGGTCTTTCTGCCCTTGTTTAATACATACAGTCTTAGTCTAAATGAAAACAAATATGAAAATTCTCTTATTCTAGGTTAACAATACTATTAAATAAATAAGATTTCAGTGGCAAGAAGGAATTATTTTATTGTCCACTAGTCCGTAGCGTTTGTTGTAGGGAAACGAAAGCGGGATTGTCTGGTTGGTCTTGTAAGACAAAGGGGATTCAGTATGGTCCAGTTGTAGGGGTTGATTGTCCATTTTGTCTGTAGCTGTATGAGTCTTTCCGAGATCTTTGTCATGTTTGTGCGTTCGTATAGTAGTTGGGTGGGGGGGTTGTGTAGTGGGTTTTGGGGGTGTCTTATTCGTGTTATTAGTCTTAGTGCAATTTGTTCTGTTGTTTGTATATAACGTTTTGTCCTTTCTGTTCCGTTGGTCATGAGTATATGTCGATAGTCTAGCAAGGGTCTACAAATAGCTTTATATATTTTGGTGGCGGTGTTTGTGCTAATTCCTCTGTCTTTGTAGGTTAGTGATCGGAAGTGTTTTGTTCTCTTTATTGTTTCTGCCCTGATGTTTCGTATGTGTTTAGTGAATTTAAGTTTGTGGTCAATTGTAATTCCAAGGTATTTTACGTCGTTTTTTGGTTGTGTCGTTTGGCCGTCTGCAGTTATTGTAGGGGAGTCAGCGTTGAGTCTGTGGTTTGTGAGCAGAAGTTGGTTTTTTGACGCGTTTGGTGTTAGTCTCCATTTATAAAACCATGTCATTGTGTTGTTTGTTAGTGTTTGGAGTCTTTGCGTTGCTCTCTCAGTAGTTTTGTCATGTACAATAAGTGCCGTGTCGTCTGCGTATTGTAATATGTATGCCGATCTGTCGATTTGATTTTTGTCTGGTAAGTTGTAATTGTATATATCATGGCAGTATATATTGTAGAGAAACGGTGAGAGCGGGGATCCTTGAGGGAGCCCTTGTTCAGGGGAAAAAGAAAATGACAGTGTTTTGTCAATTCGTACTTGTAGTTGTCTGTTTTCTAGTAAGTTCTTTATGGTGTGTAGTAGATATGTTGGTGTGTGTGTAGTTTGTATAGTAAGCCTATATGCCAGACACTATGAAAAGCCTTGTTAATGTCCATAAACAGGCAAGATGTCTTTCTGTCAGTTAGGTGGGTAGTTTGTATATTGTTGGCCAAAATAAAGAGCGGGTGAACAGTCGAGTGATGCTGTTTGAAACCAAATTTGTAGGTAGGTATATACTTTCCAATCACTTTGTCAAGCCGCTGCATTATTATGCATTCAAAAATTTTGCTTAGTACTGGAAGTAGTGTAATTGGTCTGTAGTTGCTCGGTTGTGTATTGTCCAGTCCATTTTTGGGTATAGGGATTATTAAGCCGTTTTTCCATGTTTCTGGGATTCTGCCATTTGTGATGTAGTTGTTCAATTCAGTTAGGATCAGTTTGTGTGTTTCTTGAGTTAGGCTTTTCAAGACTTTTGCCTTAATTTTATCCTTCCCCGGTGCAGTGTTCTTGATGTGCGCTAGGGCTTTTGATACCAAGAATTTGATGTTAATGTTATTTTGAATGAAATGAAGTGGACACTTATAATAAAAACAATAATGTACTATACATAAATACAATGAATCTTTTGTTACAGTAATTTTTAACTTTCATAAGTGAGAAACTGTTCAGTATTTGATACTTCTTGTTATTGCCCGAAAAATGTTGAAAAACTAGAATTATTCTATGAAGCATCAGACGAACATGTTTCCAAGCAAATAAACTTTTAGCAGATGTTCATACATAAAAAGATGATCAACAAATATTCCGGAATTTTTACCAATGCAGATTATTTTGTAAAAGATGCGTAAAAAACAAAGTTTACCATTAAAAAAAGATTGATAACCAATTTTTTGAAAGGAGAATTCGATAAGAAGAGAAATATTTGAATGGCAACTGACATTTTAGCAATCTTATCTAAGTTATTCTTACCTCTGTTCTTACTTGCTTACGTTGTTTAAGTGTGGCTTTATTTATTTGATTTAATTGCTTTATATGATATCCATAAGGATCTCATCCTCGGATGTTGAACATATGCTCAGCATCCGAACAGTTCGTATCTTTTATGCTAATTACCCGATCATTTTACACCAATTATAATAGAAATTTCTATAAAGTGAATTGGAATAATTGTGCTATTTAATGGTTGGAAAACTTCAAACATATTCACGTTTCTCATACACTAGTTTAATTATTGTCAAATTTTGCAATATTGAAAAGTGATGTTTCAGATCGAGACAATGGAGATGTAGCTTGCGACTCCTATCACAGATGGGAGGAAGATATTGCAAATGCCAAAGCTTTGGGATTAGATTCGTACAGGCAAGAATACAGTTGAATTAATTAATTTTGAATAACTCTGGAATTTTTTCTATACGAGTAATTATCTGTGACAGATTCTCAATAGCCTGGTCCAGAATACTTCCTAATGGCACCATCAACTCAATCAATCAGAAAGCCATCGACTATTACGATAAATTAATTAAGGTAAAGATAATTCCATCAGTTAGCCCTTTTGATAATCACACATTATTCAGGGTTTAGTAGAAGCTGGAATAGAACCTCTAGTGACCATATACCATTGGGATATGCCCCAATACATTAGCCAATTGGGTGGGTTATTGAATATCCAATTTGTTGATTATTTTGAGGACTTTGCACGGTTGCTCTTCCAAGAATATGGATCATATGTAAAATACTGGTAAGAACAGTTAAATTTCAAAATGTTGCTTGAAAAAAGAAAGCTTGCACTTTAATATCAAAACCTTGAAAAAAACATTAGAAAATGTTCAATGACCAATATTAGTTTAAGATAGTTAGTATATAAAATATACTGAATACTGGCATACTGGTTATAGCCAAGCGCTTATGACAATTAAAAATTAAATTAAGCTGATATAACGCCAAAATTTTACTTTTTTTCATGCGTCTTTTATCAAAATATTCCCGATTTACTTATCGTTCCACGTTTTACTGTCTGTATTTATTGAATTATTATTTCTATATATTTGATGTTTTTTCTATATATTTTAATTTCATATAGGTTTACTGTAAACGAACCTCATGCTGTCTGTAGTGGTGGATATGGATCAACACTTGTCGCTCCTGGATTAAACCTGGTTGGGGATGGTATTTATCAATGCTCCTACATATTGTTGAAAGCACATGCCAGAGTTTATCATATTTACGAAGAGGAATTTAAACCTAAATACGGCGGTAAGAAAATATCCCAACACAAATCTTCACAATTTTCTTTTTTTGATTTACTCACTGAAATAGCTGGAGCAAGCAAAATTCCGATATTTTCAAGTCCTTATGTTTACTTTTTGGCTCGTTTGGAAAGAGAACTGGGTATAAAAGGCTTGATTAGTATGATGATATAAATCAGTCAATAAAGTTAGCAAAAGCAAATTATGTGATTTAAATAAATATGTTTTCATAGCGGCTACTAGTATGTTTAAAGTACCGTAAAGATACTAAAGCAGTTATGTGTATTTATACATATATTCTAATCCTTTTGCTTAACACATTTTCTTAGAAAATCATATAACTGTTTTTTAAGCAAAAATATATAAATAAATAAGTCACAATTGACCACAAACTTAAATTCACTAAACACATACGAAACATCAGGGCAGAAACAATAAAGAGAACAAAACACTTCCGATCACTAACCTACAAAGACAGAGGAATTAGCACAAACACCGCCACCAAAATATATAAAGCTATTTGTAGACCCTTGCTAGACTTTGGACATATACTCATGACCAACGGAACAGAAAGGACAAAACGTTATACACAAACAACAGAACAAATTGCACTAAGACTAATAACACGAATAAGACACCCCCAAAACCCACTACACAACCCCCCCACCCAACTACTATACGAACGCACAAACATGACAAAGATCTCGGAAAGACTCATACAGCTACAGACAAAATGGACAAGCAACCCCTACAACTGGACCATACTGAATCCCCTTTGTCTTACAAGACCAACCAGACAATCCCGCTTCCGTTTCCCTACATTAACGCTACTCGAACACTTACAAACGCAACGGACTAGTGAACACTAAAATAATTTCTTCTTGCCACTAAAGTCTTATTTATTTAATAGTATTGTTAACCTAGAATAAGAGAATTTTCATATTTGTTTTTTATTTAGATTAAGACTGCATGTATTAAACAAGGGCAGAAAGACCGATAGGTCGATAGCCTTTTTTAGAAATAAAGATGTTTACTACTACTATATAAATAAAATGCTTTTAGGTAAGGTTGGAATGGCTCTAAATACAAATTGGTTCGATCCCACTACGGACACTGCCGAAGACATTGAGGCACAAGAGCGAGTTCTTCAATTCATGGCAAGTTCTTGGATGTGTATGATAGGCAAATATTTCTTACTGCAATTCTAGTTGGGTTGGTGGGCAAATCCCGTCTTTGTGGGTAACTGGCCGCAAATAATGATAGAAAGGATTGCAAACCGAAGCGCATTGGAGGGTTTTGCCCGATCCCGTCTTCCAGTGTTCACTCAGGAAGAAATCGAATATATTAATGGGACGTTCGACTTCTTCGGTCTAAATAGGTAACATGAACCTTGATAGATAGTAAGACGCCTTAAAGCCTGAATAAAGTTATAAGGTTTACGATGTTTCCAATTCGGAGTCACCCATTGGTAGTCCCAGCTACCGGCTGGACATGGGCGCGACTTGGGACTCCACTAATCCCCAATCTCGACCAGAAAAATTCAGAAGTTTAATCAAATTCATCAATGACAGGTAATTGTTTGAATCGAGCATTGGAATATTTTATTAAGGTCGAGTGTTCCAGATATCAGCCTGGTTCGATTATAATTTCTGAGAACGGACTTCAAACAGACGACCATCTAGATGATCAAGACAGAATTTCCTACATGAGTGTAAGTATACCGTTTAAGTACAAAAAATGTTTAAAGTAGTAAGTAAGGCTGTAAAAAACGGGTTAAATTGTTGAAAGAATTGTGAAGAAAATTCAATTTTATAATTTTTTAAAATTCAAACAGCTGCCATAAACGATTTCATTTCTCTAAAATGTTTATAATTGTTTTAAGTAATTTTCTTCCAGGGTTTCTTAATTAGTGTTCTTGATGCTATTGAATTGGATAATATCAACGTTTTTGGTTATACGGCTTGGTCATTGATGGATAACTTCGAATGGGGGTCTTATGAGTAAGAGACTAAAATTTTCCAATTTACTTTTTGAATATTTAAATTCTAAACATTTTTCTTGCAGGCCCAAGTTTGGCTTAATTCATGTGGATTTTGAGAGCGCTAATAAAACCCGAACGTGGAAAGACTCGGCTAGATGGTACCAGAATCTTATTGCAACAAGATCATTAGAGAACTAAATAAATGTATGAAATGTACTAAAGAAGGTAAATGTATTAAAGCAATAAAAAATATAAAAACTTGTAAAAAATAGATTTATTTCAACCCCTCAACAACTAAACATTTACTGCCTAAATTATTTAAGTAAACGTATTTCGGATTATATTTAATTCTCACTTAGATTATCACGTTCAACAGTAAAAGCTTTAGAGCTTATAAAATAGGTTCACGTGGTTCAGGGTTGGCATCTCAAGTTTCTATTCCTTTCAAATTTTGTTATTTGCCAAAAAAAGTATTGAAAAAATTAAAAATATTCTTATTAAGTTTGGGGTACAGACAAAAGAAATACAATTGTGGTTTTCATATTGACTATAAAAAAATAAAGAGAATGATGTTTTTTATGATTCAAACAAATAGGGGAAATCTGGCCAGTTGTATTTGGAAAAAACTGATTATTAGAAGAGTTTCAAATTGCTTCCAGCTCTCTAAAAATTTACAGCAAAGAAAGTATTAAACAGAAAAATGTTGAAAATTTAATGCAATAGAATTTTTTAATAGCCAATATTTTCTTTATAAAATGGGAAAAATACTTTCTTGTTACATTCATTTATAACTAATTATGCTTTGATTAAAAATTCATTATACAGGGTGATTCACTACCTTTTTTACGGGGTTGTACACAATCTGACAAATTTGCAGGAAGTGATTGCTTGCATTATTTTAAGATCAAACGTTCTAATAGAGGAAGGTTCTTATGTGCATCGTTACGAAAAAACAGGGTATTTTAATTAAAAAACATAAAAATTTACTAATATATCGAAAGCCAAAACGAAGAATGACCATGTTTCCATTGAACCAGTTGCCCGGTAGGCGCATAATATTCAATAGTTTTTAAGAAATGACTAGTCTGCCACTGATTTACCAAAAAACTAATTTTACTATTTTATTTCTTTTTCAATTCCAAACAAAAAAAGCTATTTTAAGTTTTCGTGGCACAACGCATCATTTTCCAGTAAAAGAAGTCTTGGAATCCTCAGTCCAACAGTTATTTTAATTCAAGATTTGAAGTTATAGCGCCAACCAACTTGAACTAAATTGCTCAAGAATTTGGTTTTAAAACATTTTATAGTTGAATTAAACAGAACTAAAATTTAGTTTAAATTAATTGTTCGAAATTTCCTCCCTCAACCACAATACAACCGTTTAATATCCTTTGCATTAAATTTGCAAAAATCAAAACAAGCTTAGCTTTTCCCCGACTCAATTTTATAAATCTTCTGAATTTCTCAAAAAAAAAACTGAAAAAGTTATTTCCATGAATTGTACTTTTCAATAATGACGGGAAAGTTCGAACCGCAGGAAAATACGAAAATTGGTGCTTATTTCATTTTTTATTAAATTTATGACTCAGTCAGCCGATTAGTAGAAGCTTGATTTAATAAAGTTGGCGCAAAAACTTTTTTTGTATATAAATTACTATAAATATACAGGACTGGTTAATTTAGTAATTAAATATGATCTTTTCTTATTGGTATCTTAATTTTTATCAAAAGAAGTCGAAATATAATCTTAAATAAATCCCATATCTATCTGAAACAATTCCTAGTCTTATCAATTCCATTTTAAATAAAATAAAACACCAGAAAAGGACTATAAAAAGAGTGCAAAGTAAAATTATTAAGAGGACTCTCAGAATCTATTGAAACCTTCGATAATCTTTTTTAAATATGAAAAAATTATTGCAAATTGCTTTGTTCTTTCATTGCGTTGACTGTTTCCTACATTTTAATAGAATGTAATTATTTTATGTGGTATTTGTTCGATACATTATCGATTTCACTCATCACAATGCTAATTGCACTACTTCAAATTGCGGCTCTCTTAAAGCAAATCCCCTGTTTAATATGTCAGTTAAACTAATAATCTGTATCACGCATAAACATATTCCGGCTGCGATTAATAATCAAGAAGCTTTTCTAATAATTATCTTCACCACATAAAAATTGTTAATTGATCCATATGGTATTTTTCCGTGTCGGATCGAGAATCGAAAGGATGCGAAGACGCTCAAAATGATTTACTTGAGTAAAGCGAAGCGTAAAAAATGCGATTTATACAATCGTGGATAATAACAGTATGTATGTTGTAACAGTAGTTTTAATGCAAATAAGCATTAATGATCAGTAGGCCAACATCAGGCATTTTGTTACTGCCGATCTCTGTAGAAGGTGTAATAACCGATAACATTTTTATTGCTAATAATTAGCAGCCAGTTCCTTGACTTCCTATATTTAATTTGGCAGAAGCATTTGAGAAATTCTAACATGCGTTTTAGATATCCGCCCTAAATTGTTTTTGTACAATCTTTAAACGAATGAAAAACATCACATATATTATAACTAACAATAAAAATATTGCACAGACTAATTGAAAATACAGTTTCACAACATCGACCTAAATGTGCAGCTTGGAAGCAATGAAACATTCCGATGGAATCAGACAAAGCTGAGACTATTTAGGTTTGCCTAGATTGTGCATTATAAAAAATGATATGTTCACTTAATTCCATAAGTACATTCCATCCACTTGACCACTCGGATCAAAATTATCTGTAAATTTATTTGCCAATCGTCATGCAAACAACCAACTCCAATTAAACACTAGCAAATATAAAACATATTCATCGTATTTCCTAACAACAGATATACGTTCTGCATGTTATACTTTCGCATAGCCAATTACTCCATTTCTATTAATATAAAACTATTAACGTGCAGATGATTTCATGAAAGAAGGAAGCGTTATTAGTGCTTAAATGCTGGCGTAATATCGGATCTTCTATAACGCTTTTGATACGTTCGAATACAGAGTCAGCCTTTCTGAGAAACTCTTGTAAGAGAACATTTAGGTAACAATTTAGATCAGAGTAGATCAATCTCAATGAAACCTCAATCTCGCAAATTTTAGTTCTGGTAACGATCTATTAAGAATCTTAAATTTTTAACAACATTTTTAAGCAGTTGCAAGATACGAATATGTATTAAAATATGTCTCTAGATTTTCAATGGTTATGGATTTTTGAGAAAATTTTATTAGTAAAACTCTCAAAACGGTCTATTTATACTCGTTCAACTACATATTTAGATGTTTTCAAACGTTAGTCCAATTTACTGTTCTCCCTCTCGGTGCCGTGCCTGTCTTCAGGCGTGAGCTATCCCCATAACAATCTGACGGAACCTTCCTCTATCCTCTGCTGCTCGGAACAGCTGCTCCTCTCCCAGTCCAGTCCAAGTTCTTATGTTTCGCAGCCATGATAGCTTTTTGCTGCCTATCCAGTTTCTGCCCTCAATATTTCCCTGGATGATCAGGATGACCTTTCTTGTTTCTATAGTATTTAGAAGTTCCCGATCTTTGTCTATCCATCCGAGAACTTCCTCGTTGCTGGTGTGGGTAGTCCAAGAGATTTTCAGGATTCTTCGGTAACACCACATTTCAAACGCTTCTATTTCCTTTATGGTGTCGATCTGAAGCGTCCATGTCTCACATCCGTACAGAAGAATGCTCCATATGTAATCTCGAAGTGTTCTTAGGCGCGTTTGTACTGAAAGGTTTCTGTGGTCTTCCATTTACCAAGCGCCCTGCGTGCCATTTCAATTCTTACTCTTACCTCTTCGTCACTTGTTATTTCATTGTTCAGCCAGCTGACCAAATATCTGAAGTGTCTTACTTGCTCGATATTGTGTCCATTGATTGTGATCGGAATTGCTTCTATGTTTATTTTACCCTCTGCCATTCACTTCGTTTTTTTCATGTTTATGTTAATACCCCATCTTCGTCCAGCCTCGTACAGTCTATTCAGCAGCATCTGCAAGTCATACATACGGGTCATCTGCGTACCTTATTTTGTTCATAATTTCGCCTCCTAACTTTGATCCCTGTGTCCTACCATATAAGGCCTCGTAAAATATGTTTTCGCGCTTCTGAATCCTTGCTGTTCATCTGCTAATGATATGGTGTCATTAAGTTCATTAGTGAGTATTTTGGTGGTGGTCAGTTTTAGCGTTGTTTTCAGCAGGTTTATTCCGCTATGTTTTATAGGATCTTCTTTTTCGCCTTTCTTAAACAGTAACAGGAGGATACTTGATCTCCATTCTTTAAAAGCTCGTTCTGTTTTCCTGTTTTTAAGTTTTTGTACCATCTCTTCTATTTCTGTTTTTTAAATTTTTGTCTCTACGTTTGTAGTTATTGATGGTGTTTGCATTCTCTTCCCTAGAAATTTCTTAAGAAATATATTTAAGTGAATGTGGTACATCACATAGTAGTAGAAATACTTCACACCACACTACTTCACTTCAGTATATTTCTTAAGAAGCATCAGATATTTTCAGCCGTTTCTGGGTAATATATTATTGTACTCCTTATCTTTTTCGTACTTTTGCTTGTAACTCTTTACGGTTTAGAAATTCCTTATATTAGGAAAAGAAAGGATGAAATCAAAGCACCTCTAAAAATACTCCTTGTCGATCGATCGATCTTATACGAAGCTTATACTTCGAGTTAGAAGAGAAAAAGTTCAAACTCGCAAGTTGAGAATTTTCTTTGCCAACTCCAAAGTTGAGTTAGAAGATCAATCGATGTTTAAAAATAACATCTGTGAAACGTGGAATATATTTATCAGTCACAAGTAGTACTTTGTGTACACCAAATTAAGGGTTTTCATATTTTCTCGTTTAACTCGAAGTCTAAGTTAGTACTTAAAACGTTCTATAAAATAAGTAATTTCGACTGTTCGATGATATTTTCAACTGCTTCCGTTGTATTCGCTGTTAAACATTAACGATCACGTGCATTAATATTTTCGCCTTCAACTTTTTTATACGTTAGAAGTTTCAAAAAATATACGACTATGAATGGATTTATTCCATTCGTTTGCGAAATATGTATGTGACCCTTCAGTTATTCTTAAATATAGCGTTATCTATTGGGGGGTCAGAAATGCCTAGTTGCCTTCAGCCTGGTCAAAACTATTTCTTGGGACTCTATTTTAAAACGTTTTGGTAAAATAAATGACGGCTAAGGTTAATTTTAAATTACTTAAAACGCCCAAATAGTCAAAAATAACTTTTACTACCCTCTACAAAAAGCTTTTAACAGTTATGCACATGTGTTCAAGATTTATGCTCTTCAATATCGACCAATGTTTTGATGTTCAATATGCTTGTCCATCTTTAGTCATTAGGAAATGATTATCCAAACACATTTTAGAATTTTCCGCATCTTTTCGTTCAATTTCTTCATTATTTCCTCCACTAAAAATAGCGTTTTACTTAAGAACCACCCTATAACTTTGCACACTATACGAGAAATTCATTGCCCAAATAATTGTTTGCGTAATAAGATGGCTTAATCACTTTTGAAACGTCTGCCAGCCTAATTATCTTTGATTTTATCTCTGCTTCAAATCAGTATTGTTGCTTCGAAAAGCCACTAAACCATACACTACAGTTTTTTCTTGTTTTACATTTTAATTCTTTAATCAGATGGTGCAATCAGAGCAAAGTATTTAGTTGCTGGTGATTTTTTAAATATTATAACGCAGCACATACAATTTACAGATTCAGTTATACATTTGTCAATAAAAAATAACAAAAATTATTGTTAAAAAATTATATTTTTGTTAATGATTCCATTATGAACGTGGCTTTTAAATATGTACTTTATATAATTAGCTAAAGAACTGCGTGAAATACCAGAAAGTGCATTTATCCTTGGTTTTATTCCCCTTAAGGATTTATTTGTTCTGCATTGAGTTATACTTTTTTATCCATGACAAAACTGTTTTTTATTAAAATTGTCATACATTTTAAAATAATTATAAAATTGCATTCTGCGAGCATTACATATATTGTATATTCACGTACCTAATCATATAGTCAAGAGATTTTTCGCCCATATTTGCACTGTAATGAAGTAGAATGGTAAAATATCTCACGTTTCCACTGTGGCAAAAACCAGCCTCTTAAAAAAATTAATGAAAATTACGCACTTTTCTACTTGTGAACAGGTGCAACTTAACTCATTTCTTTCTAGCCAGAGCAATTGACAATACGAAATAATGCCATTAGTTGAAATTTACCTTCGAGTGCTTGAGAATCCCTTAACCGTTCTTTGGCACTTGGCGTTTGAGAAGAATTGTCACCGATGAAAGCGAAACGTTTGGACAGGACGTACGTGGGAACCAATGGGAAAATAAATTGATTTCATAGTAAAATTTACGTTAAATGAGCAGCAGTAGTAATAAATTTGCATTAGATTTTTGGCATCATGCTCAACTGATGAAAAAAAAAAATATGCACGGCAAACAGTACAAGCCTTGCAATCGAAAGCCAATATTTTGCCGATCCATAACTATCAAATCCTAAATACTTAGTGATTGAAAAACAATATATTCCTATTAAATTGAAGAGCTGCAATTAAGGTATTGTCTTTTTCCGGTTGGAAGAGTAAAATAAATTAAACAGTCGTTTACGTGCAGATATACCACTAATTAATTTTTTTCTTGTGCCTCCCTGATTGCAATCCCCCAGTTCCACAGCTGGTAAAAGGTATAAAACCATACGGATACCTCGGAAAGACCATTCAGTTCCTCATCTCAAGTGTTTTAGCATTTGGTGTTTTGTGTTATTTGTATGTTTTATTTACAGTTTGTTTTTATTAGTTTATAAATTCATATATCAATGTATTGCTTCGTTTTCAAATGGCAATGTTTTTACTAATAATGTATATTTTGCACAATTAAATTAAAGTTAGTTTGAAAACCTTCTGATGCAAAAAAATGGCTAAACTAAAATTAAAGCTTTCGTTTTTATTTTCAGACCATGATGTTCAGGTTTTTCGTTATTACTGTTCTCTGTGGTAAGTTTCTCGTTTTAAGTTAATATTCGTTATGAAAAACTATGTATTTTTTACTCACTTTTTCGAGATAAGCTAAAAATATATTTAAAAATGGAAAGGCAAATTAATTAATCTATCAATTGAAGATTCAGTCATTTTATCCGACTTATTAACATTATCTAATTTCTCTTTCCATTTTTTATTTTTAGCGTATTCGGAACACACGCTAAATCTATTGAATCTTATTTATTTATTTATTAAATACATAATGATTTAGGAATTTATATTTATATTTTTGGAGAATAGTTTTGAAATATAAAATAGAAAAGAATGGGATTTAAAAGAAGTAAATTTTGCCTCAAACCTCAACATGCAGATGTAGTTACGCTTTATTTCCTTTCTTTATGAAAATTGTTAGTTTTTTTAATAGTTTAGTAATAGTTCATTAACAGTTTAACAGTTGCGTTAATAATAATGAAGAGCTAAATAATTTGTGAGCAATTAATCTCTAACAACAAAAACAGGAACAATCAAGTTCAGATAGTGAACAATGAATCAAACTAACTATTTTAAAGTCCTTTCATTGTTAGAATGAACTTAAGAAAATACTTTTATGGCGTTTCAAAGAAAATTTTTGATATTTGGCATGATTTGGAGCCATTATTTTGGAGATTTATTTATTTTAATTTTTGATAGTTTTGCATTAAATGAGGAAATAGGTACCACAAACAACTAGTTCCACTTAAGTCTTATTTTTCTGCTTTTGAATTTCATTCCTGGGTACTAAATTTACAAACGTTTACACAAAAATTGCTATTAGAAAATGTCGAGCCTTTGAGGCGGTCTGCAAAGAATCTTTGAAAGTTTTCAGAATGTTGATTTCGAAATGAAATTTATTTAAGATATATAAACTTAAAATATGAGTTTTTATTAATTCGCGAAATATTAAATTTACCTATCTTTACGGTTGATTTTCTGCTTTATCTTATTAAATTCTGTTATTCTCTCATAAGTAAAGTTTTTTAAAGCGATAATTTTCGAACGTAAAATGTATAAATAAATAGGAAAACAAGTGGAGGAATTCATAAAGTAATTACTAATAAATTTGTCAAAATTAAACATGAAGCAGTTCTGTCGAATTTATTGCGTTCATTCTAAATAATGAAAGGAACCGACGCAACGGTGACACTAAGAAGAAAATAAAACTGAACAGAGAAATATGAAACCTGACAAAATTCATGCAGAAAAATTATATTCAAATGAGCGTTTGAAGAGATTAAAATAATAAAACTAAAATGTTTAGTAATAATATAAACTAGTCTCATGTTATAAGACTAGTTTATATTATTCTAAAAACTAGTTATGAGTTATAAAAGTATATAAGTAAAAAATATAAAGTTATATGTAAAATACAAAATCATTCGCGTCTTAAATTTAGTAGTTTTTATAAACATTAAAAAATTTATAAAATGGTCCTAGAAATTTAGATCTAAAAGAAATGGCTAAATTTCAAAGTGGGTTCTTCTATTTTAGTGGCTTTGTCTTCTGCTGGCAGACAGAGAGTACGTATCGTAGTTCCTGAACAACAAGCACAAGGCTCCGGACACTATGAGGAAATTTCCAGCGGCGGATACGGAGGCGAATATGGAGGAGGTAGTTTGTTAAATTGTTTAATTTTTGCAAGATCTATAGTATTTTTCAATTTTTACAGGTCAAGAACATCTGGCTGTAGACGAAGGAAAAGAAGAATCTGGAGCGGAACTTACCAGCCTGGCTCATACTTCGGCTGTTCAAGCTAAGAACGCTGTGCAATCTCAACATACTGCCGGTAGCCAGGCTGCTTTTGGAATTAAGAGTACTTTGGCTAGTGCCGCTCAAGGGGTGAGCTAAAGATTAACAAAATTTTCCCCTAAAAATCATACTGCTAAATATAACTTAAATCTGTTCGAATTGCCTGAATATTCAAGAACAAATAGTGAGAGTTCGATTGTGCCATTTACCCAACTTAAAAGTTTTAATTTTATAGAACATTTGATATTTACATTCCTATTTAATATTCATCCATACTCTGGAGACTTTGAAGAATTGATCAATCAGACAATTTGGATAAGAATATATCCAATAGATACTAGAGAATGTATGGAAAACTTGAACACAGAATTACAGTTGAACGGTTTAGAAATAATAACAAATAAATAACACATTTTTTAAATATTATTTCTCCACATGTCGCAAAAAAGCAAACAAAACAAGCCGACAAAAGATTGGGAGTTTTAATAAAAATTAAACTACAGAATATTGAAGAAACGACAATTAAAATTATTAAAAAATCAAGCAATTCATTAACGAAAAGCTGAATCGAATGTGGCTAATACAGAACAGTGAAACTTTTACAAAAATTAAAGTTTGCCATATGAAAACCAATTCTATTAAACATAAAAATGAAGACACGAAAAGATAAAGATAATTTTCGAGTTCGGCAATTTCATAAAACACAAGAATATTAAAGAACTAAATCAAAGGTGCAGGCAAGAATGTAATAAACATAGTGAAAAAACAAATTCATTAATCAAGTAAAACTACGCAACAACAATACATGGGAAGTACAATATATTGCACAACTTGAACACTATGAATGTAAATGATGTAATACTGCCATTACAAATTCTTCATTTGAAACGAATGAAACCTAGTTTGCTAACAAAGAAGACAAAATTAAAACTCAAAATGAACTAGAAAGTGAAATAGAAGAAAAAGAATAAAAAAGGCAATTTGAAAATTTAAAACGTTTTGTGAGTAAAAATTAAGCAATTCCCAGTACAATGTGGAGCTAAAGAAAATTTGCTTTTCTCAACTAATTTTTCGTGATTCTTGATTCTTGATTTCAGTGTTCCCATTAATCCTACATAATAAAATCTTAGTACCTCAGTTTACGGTCCACTTAAGTAAGACAATATTTTTTTTAAGTAGATGTTGAGATAATAATAAATAAAATCACCGAAGAGGCTTTAGACTTTGCAAAGTGCATCTGAAATAAACATTCTGAGTAAAACATATAAAAAACTATAGTTTTTTTGTCAATATAGTGAAAGAAGATATGTACAGGGATATTTTAGCCCCGCTCTTGTACTTTAAGAGAAAATGACTTATACTCGACCATGATCTAAAATATATAGCTTGAGTTCAGTTAAGCCCACTACCTACATACAAGGAAATGACAATATTTAAAAGAAAACTATTTTCTCAGGCCGCCCAAACTGCTCAAGCCGCTCTGGTAGGAAAACAAGCCATCGTCTACAGCTTAAAGAGACAAGTATCCGAAGCGGAAAAGAGACTCAGCGGTGAGATTGCTCAATACCATCAAGCCGAACAGTCCGCCCAAATCTCCCAACAGTCCGCTCAACAAGCCCGATCCCAAGCAGCTACACTTAGCGCTGCTCTAGCTTCGGCTGCCAGTAAGTAACATACAAAACATCCTTTCATCAGTTACTCGCTTTAACAATTAGCAAAAAATTAGATTTTGTTTTAACTCATCTAAATCGTTTTCTAGGTGGAGGTCAACTGGCGGAAAAAGCTGCGGCTGAAGCTGCCAACGTTGCCGCCTCTCAACAATCTATGGTAGCGCAAGCTAAGCAACGTCTCTCCACCCTGATTCATCAGCTGCAAGAAGCCGTACATGACCTGAGTGAAACTGAAGCTGCCTACTACAAAGCGGCTGAATCCGCGCAACAAGCCCAAAGCAATGCCGCAGCAGCTGGTGCAGCTGTCGTAGCTGCCAGCGCCAAATCGCAACAGTCTTCAAGTGGATCCAGCGGACAGTATGGGCATCACTGAATATTTTTCCAAATTTATTTTTATACTTTGTGATCAATCAAACGGAAATTTTGTTTTGTAAATAATCGTGATTAGTAATAAAGAATTTACATTTTTATGCTACTTGCTTGGTCTTAGAATAAGCAACCCTTTTTTTCAGTAATTTTTCGGAAAATAATTTTGCACCTCTTTTGTCCAGATTTTGTTTTGAGATCGTGTGAATCGACTATTTAAAATACGCTACAGAAAAAAAAGTTAATATATAATAAAAGCAACGTTTGCTATGCCGATGACACAATATTGATAACAAATAGTGGTGCTGAGAACTTGTCAGCTCGATATGCAGCGTATATCTACATACATACTCTCACGAAAAAATTGGCTCTTGAGTACACAAGGTGAAAAAAAAAATTGATTATTTTATATACTTTTATAAACTCAAATACATTTTCCAAACGTATTTGAACTTTTGGCATGAAATTTCAAGTTCCAAAATTTCCTACGGCAGAAAACGTGGTTGTATTCGTGTAATTTTGGTTGTTCCTCTATAACCATATTATACCAACTGTAAACCTGATAAAAACCCTCTTGAATTTCAAAAAAATGTTTTCGAGATATCAAATATCAAGAAGCAAAAAAGTCGAAAAATTGGCATTCTTCATTGAGGTTCTAATAACTTGAGTTGTGATTTCATAAGTGATTTTATGAAAATAAAACTAAGGGTGATTCAATTGTTAATTCATTGGAAGTGTAGCACCTATTTAACTACATTATCTTGGATATCAAGCTCCAAACATTTGCATTCCTTGTTATATATGTATACGAGAAAATCTCGGATTTTTTATTCTAACATAAATTATTTAGGAATTGCACACTAAATTCCAAATTTGAACAAAAAGATATGGATATTAAGACATAGAAAAGTCCATAAAAATATATGGAAATGCCAAAAAATATTTAAGAAAGAAACATAAATTATCTTCATCAAATTGAAACTAGCAAAAAGGAGCTTTAGTTATGTTTAATCTAATATTACAATGCAGAGAAACTGAGAATGAGCCATTGTTTTGTGTATTACGATCGTTCAGACGTCGCTTTCAGTCAATTTAATGTATGAAAGAACCGAAATCTAGAACATAAATCTTGCCAAAAAGTCAACATTCAGCAATCGCCAAAAAACCAACTTTTTCATTGTTTGAGCTCAGTTTTTTATTGGCTTTTTATATATTTTTTTAATAATAGAATTACCGTTTCTTTATAAACATTAAAATGCATTATAGAGCAGTTGCTTTTGTAAGAGATGATTAAAAAATGCTGACTTTTTCAAGGAACTATGTATAAAGAAAAATATATATAAACCATAGTTTTAATATTATCAGCTTTCTACGATATTCTGTTATTTCAAGGTATAATTTACGGATTTAGATGAGCGCTCCTTTTTTTGTAAACAATCCAATGACAAAGTAGGACTGGATACATCCACTATTACAGATATTTCTGACGGGTTCTTGTATCCAACACGAAAGAAATGAATAGAACTCAGAACAGAGACGACGACATAAAAAATGTTGAAGCAATGTTATTAGAAAATTAAACAGTTGGCAGAATTTTGCAGTTTGAAAGGCAGCAAATTTCGTCGCAATCCAAAAACACTTATTTGTATCAAAGTTGATGAAATGCAATCAAAATTAATAACAAAAACAGAATGTTACTAAAGTTTTGTATGAAATCTGAAAACCGATTTTATCCTGGGTTATTTAAAACAGAAATGCCCAAACTCTGATTGGATTTAATTGGGCTTAACCATTTTTACTATAACTGTAGGTGTAATAATTTCGCTATTTAAGTTATCACTTACAATTTGCAACTTTTTCTACCATTCTGGTAGTGTCAGAATGTTATGTATTTGTATTGTGGCTATTAACAAAATTATCCTCATTTTTATTCTATTTCCGGCCATTCCGTTCGCCTTTATGCAACGTTTCTTTTTTCTGTAGCATTTTGTATACTTTACTGGCTCAAGCAAATTTCAGTCTACCTCGTATTCAATAATAGAAACCAGTAAAAAAATTGTAAGCTGAAACAACTTGGAACAGACAGTATGGTGATCACAGGAAATTAAAACTGAAATAAAAATTGAGAATAAGTTGTGAAAGAAATTACCCAAAATTTTGAAGCATACTAGAACCAAACATAAAATATTAAGGCGCGTAGGTACTTGTAATACAAGTAAAGAAGAATAGCTGTAGAAAAGTTGAAGAAAGTATAGAGAAAAGTTACCGAATCTGTGCGAAGCTCTTCTCACTATACTTAAATCATGTAGTAAAACAAAAATTGCGAAAGAACATTCAAATGTTCCTAGAAGGAACATGAAGAGTAAACAGAGAGAAACAATAAAAGACGTTATTGAACAAATACAAAGTCTAAATTGAACGAAGCAATGCAAAAACAAAACATTGGCAAATCACCATATCATTCAAAATTAAAAACAGAACTGATATGGGATCAGAAGGGATGGAAATAATGCTCAATGTAAGCAATAAACTTTCGGAAGAGTGAGAGCTATACAATTGGAAAATGCGTCTGAGAGAACCTATTTAAAAAAGAAACTAGAAATATCACCGATAAGTATAGCTATATATTTGAAAAAATATTAGAGAAGAGACTGAAGAAGCTCCAAATTCAAATGTACACCATAACAATGGCAAAAAGGAAATAACTTACTATTGATTGAGGATATAACTGACCATTGAGATTAACCGATAATTGAGTCAAATAAGATGAAAAATGGGTGAGCAAATTCTCTATATCGCATTATGACGAATAGTTATAAAAACCGCCTTATTGAACTTTCAACTTCAAGCGCTAAAAATAAACCTTTGAACGAAAAATTTAGCTATCGGCTTTTAACAATCACGTCATTATCAGGGTTGCTTAAAACAATAAAGACGCAATAAGTATCTCGTGAGAACAGTCAAAAACCCTCAAAAAATCATGTTAAAAGTGTCGTAAAAAACGATGAGACAACATTTTCATAAATGACGGATTAAAAGTAAATAAAAAATTAAAATCGACAAAAATTGATTTAAATTTGTTTTAACTGGCCATTCACACAGTTAAATGGCCAATCAGCATAAGTAAATATGCTGAAAGCAGGAGAATTGTCGTATTTTATATATATTGGCGTGGAAAAAATGTATTTTTTCTTATCTGTGAGAAAGTATAAATTACAACAGTAAAGAACAATCAAATAATTCGACAACTAGCTTGGCGATTGAGAAATGCATATAGTAATTTTTCAACCATCAATTCGAGATGGCGTTACAATGAAAATAGAACTAAAATTAAAAATTGAAGTGTAATATTGATTATCTCATACCATCATTATCGAAAGTAGAAGTATAGCCAAAAGTAAGTCAAACATTGTAGCATTTTCTGTATGAATTAGCAAGACAAATTGGCGAACAGAAATTGAAATAAAATGATATCTTACGAAATAAATTTAAAAGTAAATTAAAAATTAAATGAAATTTCATAAAATTTGAAATATGCAGCGGGCATTTTAGAGGCCCTGATAATAACGCGATTGTTGAAAGCTCTTGGCCATATTTTTCATTCAAGATAATTATTGTGTATATTTTCCTGACTGTATTTCAACTTAATTCAAAAGAAATTCCTGGGTTCCAGTCAATTTTATTGTTATTATTTAAAACATTTTACAAATACGTTTCGGTGTCTTTCTCCACCATCACCAGTTTGTCTAAAATGTATATTCACAGTCGTCATTAATTAAAAAAAAATGATCCCAAGAGATTCAAACCATTTTAATATGCTTTTTAATATGTTTGTAATTTGTATTTTAGTATGTATATTTTAACAGGGCTCTTGTTTTTAAATTAATGACGACTGTGAATGTATATTTTAGACAAACTGATGGTGGAGGAGAAAGACACCGAAGCGTATTTTTTAAATGTTTTAAATAATAAACAATAAAATTGACTGGAACCCAGGAATTTCTTTTCAATTGATTCAAGATAATATTTTCAGCCCCTTGAATTATATAAACCTACGATACGAAATATTTTCTATTAATTTTATCCAGTGCACACTATTTTTTGGTACTTTGATTATGAAGCAAACGTCATAAACCAATGCATTTTTAGATCCCAAGTACAAAAAAATTGTGCGTACACACAGGATAAAATTTAAAGAATAGTTGTACTCAATATATCCAAAGTGGACATGGAAAGTTAAAAATATTCGAAACAAAATACCTCTTCCAAACGTTCATTTTTCAAAATTAGAAACGGAAAGGAAATGTATTAGTCAATGTTATTTATTTATTTATTTTAAATACAATTTTCAATAATAAATACTTAATCACTCCAGTTCGTCATACAGAATCGTTAATCACATCACAAGTACAATAATGGAATAAGGCAGTTTGTCCATTACAAAAATAATAAATCGCTTATATGAATTAACAGTGCCACAGCAATCACCTCTAAGATAATAGTAATACAATGGTTTCAAAGTGTAAAAAAGTGTATCCCCAAGTACGTATTCCGAATGAGCAGATTCAGATCAATCTGTTTTTCTAAAAACCGATACGAAATATTGCAGTTAAGTTAAGAACACACTAATTGTGTCTTTACTGTTTTGTACTTTTGTGTTTATTGTATAACAATTTGCTCTAATAAGATTGAAAATATTTCCAGGTAGAATTGCGCGGTTGTACATTATTTTTTTCCAAACGATTACTAAAATTACTTTTACTGCTTCAAGATTCAAGCCGGTATGAACCTTTCAGCTCTCAAAAATTACCCAATAGATAGAAAACACTTTTTCTATTTAGTTCTAGAGAGTGTTTAGCGGTTTCAACATTACTAGACGCAAATAAAGACCTAATCGAACAGCTCAACTTTCTTATCCGTTTTAACGAAGCGCGGAAATATTTCCGTTAACGAAAAAAAGGCATTGTTAGACACTCACCTGAGATTTTGCAAGTCGAGTCGGAAAACGTGCACTTTTTGAAGTGTAATTAAAAAATATTAATTATTATGCCTTCAATTGTACTCATTTATAGAAAATTCACCACACAAACGAGGTCACTACAAAGTTCAATACTGCCTAAAGGCTATAAAACCGATGTTTGAAGTTGCGGAATTTTTTTATGTTTGTTTATGTGCAAAAGCGTTGAAAGCAAGTTGTTAACCACACATTTCATCCAAATTAAATCAATATTAAAGTAAATTAAATAATTTAGTTGATAATCGTGATAACATTTCTAAACGCGCTTTTTCCCTAAAATAAATCTGATGCATTGAGGCCCAACGAGGCATTTTAAAATAAATATTAATAGGAATCAACTATGCAAGGAATTAAATCGTTTACCACCAACCACAATAAAAAAAACACTGTTCGTTTTGAAACATCGATTTGTCCGGCTTTGACTGCAATCAGAGAATGAATTTTTGCATAGAACGAATTATAAATAAGATTTATAAACAGCGCTGGTGGGTATATAAATTAAGAGTTTTTGCAGCGGGAATAATTAATAATGTTGGTTTTTACAAAGCGTTTCAATAAACATAAACTTAAAATCGAATAAAATGTGGCTATTAGAACGAAGGATTTTTAGAGTTAAGGAGTTTTGAGGCAATTTCGAGTATTAAAGGAAATTTTGCCTGTAAGAGTATTGAGGCAACAAATGTTAATGCGATTGGAAAGGTGTAACAAAAACAAACTACTCTTTATAAAACTCTTCAACAAAAACTAAAAAAATAAAAGAATCATAGAAAAAAAAAGTTAATTTCAAGTTGATAGTTCGTGAGTTAGGGTTTGTTCATTAAGAGAGCCTTCTTTAATTGTGTACACGATGAATGTTTACAGCGTGTCCCATAATTAATTTTACAGAGCTAAATCATAGATTCCCGAAACTAATGCATTAAGGTTTAACCAAAAATAGATTTTTATTTAAAAGTTCTACTAATCGAAATATAGGGTGTCAAAATTAATTTTGTGTCCGTTTTTTTAAGTAACAGGTAAAATAAATAACATTTCGCATAAAACTCAGTTGTTTTTATTCTTATTGAATTTTTTTGAGGAATTTCCGTTGGGCTGTTAGGGCGTGCAAAACTACAAATTGCATTTACGAAGTTTCAATTTGGCAATAAAATCCGGGATTTTGTTTTCTGTGAGCCGAATTCTATTACCAGTTTAAAAGTTGGTCTCTCATACAAATCACCCTATATTAGTGTGAGATTTAAGTTAAAAAGTCTCAAGTATAATTTAAATTAATTATTAATGAAAAATAATTTACATAAAATAAAACTTTGGGTTGTATTGCTTGCAGGAAAGCTGCGCTTTCGATTTGAGACATCTTTTCCAAAAGTTTTCGATATTTTCTTCGATATGTCTTTAAAAGTCAACTCAAAATGTGAAATTCAAGATTTTTTCAACAGCTAAACGCTAAGACGCAAAGTTCTGTTACTAGTTTGTCAGGGAGCAGATACTGTTCAAGTAGTGACATAATTCTAGAATCAAGCGAAAGAAGAATTAAGAAAAAAAATTATCATTTTTAAGTTTATATATTTAGTGCGAAAATTATTTTAACCTTGTTCCAGAAATCGCCGCTTGAAAACGGCTAGAAGAACTTGAAGAATGTGAAGTTAAAGGATGTAAAGAAATGAAAACGAATGAATCGAATTAAGAATCGATTGATGAATTTAAGTCTGCGGGACTTAAATTATCCTCATTTATTATACCCTAAGATGTTTCGGTTACAAACAAATATTGCCAGTGATTTACTCAATATTTTTTTGACTTTGGATGATTTCTCCTTCTATCTTAACAACTCTTATAAATCTACAACATTGACATGCATGAAGCATCTTCATTTCAGAAACTGCCCACTCGCAGCGAAACACCCTGTATATTCCATGTTTCTACACATTCACAAGTTAACGTCGATTATATGTTACAATATTACGTTATTCAAAGACTTTGTAAGTATTCTTATTAATCATAATCGGACTTAGCAGGCAGCTGCGACACTGTTTACATATCCAAAACGCTTTCACAAAGACTAAAATTAAAACCTATGAAAATCCTGAATTATTCGTTGTACTAGAAATCCATCCGTGCCTATACCATGCTTCCAAACATTCGTTTGCCTCTGGTCAGAATCATGCTTACAGCCATCACAGAAAGCAGGAAGAACACCAGGCCGAGGAAGGAGGTGAGTACGCGACATCGAAATCTCCATTTTTTGTCTTCGCGAAGACGTTTCGAGAGTAATTCGGATCGGGGCACGTCCAGTGTAAAGTCGGCTTCAGGGCGCCCCCCAGGCTGAAAAAACAAAAACAAAAACAAAATGAGATTTGAAAAAAACATTTATGTAAATTACCAAAACTTTTTCGCTATTTAATTTGCAAAACACCTTGGTTCTTAGTCATTATGAATGACTCTAAATTGGTCACAGGCCAATGTAAAAAAGCATCAACATTTCAACAAAGACAATAAAACAATCCAGAAACAAATGAAAAACCTTTGTTTACAGATCGGTAACAATTTCCCCATTAATTATTGGACATCGTAATCCTTTCAATGTGCGAAACCAAAAATCAATGGCATGATTTCAACTTATAAAACAACCACTTTCTCCGCTATAATAATGGACTTACGTCATGCCAATCATTCGGGCAGACCGCTTAATGTGTCATAGAAGGTAATGGTAACCCACTAAACCGAAATTTCATACAACTTTGATTCCATTGATTGTGCTATTGAACAAGCGGTGAATAATAATTAATCGATCAATTGATTATTATTCAGTAAGCGATATGTTGATTATTTGAAATCTGCAGATTATACGATAAATTATATCTCAATTCAGATATGGGAAGGTCACAAAGATGAGGGCACAACCTTGTCTAGGCGAAAGAACAAATTTGTTTTTTTGCTATTTAATAACGCAAAAAATTTCTTGATTAAGAGTCAAATTTCATTATTAAAATATTGCACAATTGCTCGAAAATAAACGTCTTTATTATTGTCTTTATTCTTGTACGAGCATGGACATTATTCAGCGTCAAACTGTTTTGAGTCATACCTATTTCTGTATCAATTAATTTGCAAGATTTACCCTGCAGTAAATTTTATTTAATCTACTTGTACAGTTGATGTAAATTGTCTCATACAGGGTGAGTCCTCTAATTATATGGGGAATATGTTGAGAGTAAAGAAAAAAGCAATAATTCTCACCAAAAACTGTGATAATTGCTAATTCATAAGCAAGAACTTTCGGGAAATACTTTTCGCGTTATTCGTAAATTAGGAAAGGTAAAAGGAGAAATTAAAAGACAAAAAGGCAAAATGGCAGAGAGAGAGAGAGAGGCAAGTCTAGTCAATTGAGAGTTTTTTCATTGAAAATATAGTTTTCCCATTGAGTTTCCAATATGATGCTTGCCTATCAATGCGTACTCTCATTACATGAGTTTTGTCACAGAAGCGAAAATTTCATCACAAAATTGCTCAATTTTATGAATATAAAATATTTTAGATTCAAAGGCTCAATTTCACCTCATAACCTCATTTCGCAACATCAGTTTTCGTTGTTTATAAGAATGTCGTTGTCTGCATCACCTCGTATATCAGCTTGATGACAAACCTTTCAACGGTTTTCAATGCCTGGTTATGGTGCTTATTTCAATAAAATTTAACATACTAATCGTTACTTCTGGGTATTACCTTCAGTATGGCTTCAGCAAGCTGTTCACTTGCGGCCACTTTCTTTGAAACCTTTTACTTTCTCAGAACTAAGTTGTAATGGAAAATATACTGTCTTTCATGTAAAAGGTTTGACCAATCTAGGAAAATTTTAATATAAAAAACCACCTTGCTCTTGCTTAGAAAAACCTACTAAGTTAGAGGAAACTTTAATCTTATATGTGTTACATATTAAGTTTACGTTGAGATCAGATCAGATTCAGAGTCTTCGAATCTGACTGCATATCAACTTAACTGAAAATGCGTTCCACCAATCAGGCCAATAGTTGTCTAAATTAATTAGTGTATTAAATTTTTTGCTACAGACAGAGCCTCAATGAATTGACTAAAGAAACAAGAATCGAAAATAATTTACACTAATTATCAAGCTGCAGTAATTAAATCGGTTTAGGCTTTATTTGTTTACTTTCTGACTTGTTTGGAACATTGTTAAATTTACTCACAATCGACTTTGCAACAAATAAAAATACTCATCTTCAGTTATTCAGATTTTGGTGATTTTTTTCGTTTGTAGTCAATTTATTTTGAGTTGTTTTTGCATTGAAAATATTCAGTTTTCTGTTTTAGGCGTTTGGGAAGAAGATTTTCAGTTATTTGACCACTTACACATAACATATACATAAGGTTATTTGACACCTTACATATAAATAAGTAAATATAATAATTAATTCAATTGCTTGCCAAAGGTGAAGGTGGAAACGGCCATACATACAAACTGATGATGGTGGAGAAAGACACCGAAACGTATTTGTAATATTATAAATAATAAACAATAAAATTGACTGAAACCCAGGAATTTCTTTTGAATTAAGTTGAAATACGGTCAGGAAAATATACACATATAAATAAGGTCATTTCAAAAGTATACAAAAACTGTACAGTTTTAAACTTTCAAATATTTTGTCCTTTTTACCTTATCCTTTGAGTATGCGTAAATTCATTTTCTGCTGCTCCAGTTAAAATGTTCTTAAAACTGTTTTAACTTTGACCAACAAATTGAGAAATAAAGTTAAACGTATTTCTTAATGTTTTGTACTTTATTTTTGAACTTCTTAGTCAATTTTAAACAGTAGTCAATCTTAAAAGACATTCTACACTGGTACTGGTCATATTTTTAAACATTTAAAACTATTTAACTACTGTTTATCATAGTTAATTTGATCTTAGTTTCACTTTCCAGTTCACTTTTTAATATATGTATCAACTAATCAGTTGAATAATTAAAATTTTACTAAAGCATAGACAAAAGAATAATAAAAGCGACTAAAAGCGATAGCTAAAGTTGAGCTAACTATTAAAATATAATTAAAAATAGGTGTAAAACTTGATATTAAAAGTCCATATGCTGCTTTAACTTGTTTAGATATTTAATTAATGTATAATTGTCTTGTAATTATAAATAAATAAAAATATAATAAAATGAACCTAATAATGATTAGCATATTTCGGTTTGATCAATTACTGACCCATTTTTCCTTTAGAAAGCGATAATTAACACTGATGACCATTCAAGAACAATAAATGTTGTTTGGCTTTAAAAAATAAAAATTAAACAATAAAAAAAATTAAATACATAAAAAAATTATAAAAACAATCAAATAATTGTGAACAAACAAAACGTTTGTTTGCTAGGGTTTAGGGTCGCAATTGACGGCTTAACACAAAGTCAAACTACCCCAAACATGATTAATAAGTGGTACACATCTTATACTAATAGTTATGTAAAATAAATCCAAAAACAAAGCAAATATATGAAGTTAATTGGTACCATATGATTACGGTGTTGGAATTGCGATAAAGAAATTTTTGCAAGAAAGTGCTCAATTGACATTTACTTAATCATATATTATCTAACACTTTAGGAATTTAAAAAAGCCGAAAAATCCATAAAAACCTTCCAGCACGTTTTATTTGCTCATCATTATCACATATTCAGGTGGTGCTGCAATGTGTTAATTGTTGAGGTACCTGGGGCGGCCGTGATTATTTAATGTCTGTGTTAATTACATTAAAGTTAATGCACAAGAACTGCAGAAAAAAACTAAAAATTATTTACCAGGAAATTTGGTTCTATATTGAGTCAGCTTGTTCCTATGTTGCGCTCATTGAATGAGTTTTTCAAAATTATTTTTGAAAATTTTAAATAAATGTAAATCAATATTTTATATAATGTTAGTTACAAAAACGGCGCTATTTGTTGGAAGCTTGAAAATTGTGTCGGTTAATTTTCTGGGAAGCGAAAACAGTTGAAAATGTTCGAATTCCCTCACAGCAATAATAAACATAACATAATATTTAATGTTAATGAGTGTTCTTTAGGGACCAAGAAAATAAAAGACAATTTATATTATGGACTACGATACGAGCCACGCGTTAATGGTTTTAAATATGCATATTTAAAATTTTATAGTTTTATACATAAATTGTAACCTTAACATATTAAGTCCCTGAAAACGGTAATCAGCTTTCAGGAACTAAATTACAAATGACTTCCGTTTTATTCATGTCTAAATGTATTAAGCAATACGCATATCAATCATTTGAAGATTAATATTTAATGGATTTAGTATACAAATTGATTCATTGACAGAAGTTTCCAAGATTAATATACTTGTGAACAATATATCACATTATGACTTTACATTTTAAAATGTTTTTATGTTAAAAAATATGTATGCATTATTTGTTTTCAATATCAAGTATTTTTAATATACGGGTGAGATTTTAATATACTGGTAAAAGAGAATTGAAGGCCCTTTAAAACGATGTGCCACTTGACCCCCATTCCTATTTAAGATTCTAAGGGTGACAACTACCCCTCCTAGGGGGTTGAAAAAAGGAGGCTAAAGATATTAATTTAAAGTAAAATTGACGTGTCTTTCGGATTTTTCATATTTCTAACTGCAATTAGACTTTACTTTATCAAAATGCCGACTTCTACCTATGATTTATGTTTCAAATAAGTATTTCCTGTTTGTTATTCTTTCCCCAAAATTAGCCAGCGGTTCAGCAGGTTGGCCTTTTGAAATTAACGAATTAGTTAATTATTGCGCAACAAGTAAATGTAAGTTTATTACATATTATAATCTAATAAATTTCACACTGTATGGTTCTTGTATAGCATGTTACATGTCTTTATGTACATACGCGTTGGCCGCTGTTAAACAAAAGTGGTTTCGATTAATGTTAATTTATGATGCCATCTATGTTTCCTTATAACCAGGAAAGTCCGAATTACATATGTGTAAACGATGGTAGAGTTACTGGAGCTGAAAATCTTGCCGTAATGAGCATAGTTTATGTTAGAAATTGGTCATTTAATAAGAAACGAAAAGAAAATACCGACTAATATTTTATAGTATCGTTGGAAATTCATGGGTATTTGTAGACGTTGTTAGATGTTAAACGATACTTTGTGAATTGAATGAGTCCACACTGTAACCATACTGAAAGAAGTACTAATAAGCAACGAAAGACCGGGTTCACTTCATTGATAGAAATAAGCACACAAGAACCAGGCATGGAAGACCATTGAAGATTTCGCGAAGTGATAGCTGAAGTTGCGCAATTTTTGTACCTTCCCATCGACGTCTTCCTCAGAACACTTTCCTTTGAAACCAGCTGTGGTGTTCGAAGTTTTGTAGCTTCGAAGCAACGTTGCGTCTCATTTTGCAATTTTCCTTCATACGCGCAAAGAAATACCATTAAAAGATATGAAAGGCCAATAACAAAATTCTTCGTCCCAGTGGTAGATAATAGAAAAATTGAACTTATCATCTCAGCTCAAAATAAATCACCAAAAAGTGAAAGACTAAACAACAGCATTTGTGCTTGCTGTAAAATTGAGTGTGAATAAGATTAACAATTTTAAAAACAGATAACAGGAAAATTTAATATAATAAACAACAGAAATCTAAAACATAATCCGATTTGACTAATGCAATGTTTGAAAGACAAAAAGTATTTATTACATACAGAGTAACTCCCTAAAAATTATTACACGTTTTTAAATCCAGATTCTTTTAAAATAAGTCTGAAAAGCTTCGAAATCAAAATTAAAGTGGGACATTTTTTAAATTAAAATCCGCACTATAAAGAAACAATTTAGAAATTTGTTAGATTCGTCTAAGCGAAGTTATTTCTTGTACAATTTTCGTATACAGGGCGATTCATCATGATCGTCAAATTGAAGCAAAACATTTGAGAAAACGCAACCAGAAGGAAGTATAGAAACAAAGTACAAACACATAAATCAATCAGCAAATTGAAAAATTAAAAATAATTGAAATTCATTGAAGCTATCCTTGAAAAACGAATTCTACGATCATACTATTAAAAAGACGTGGGGAGAAGATGCAGAAATCTTAATCCAAAATTATAAACATTTAAATTTCATAGCTTAATCGTAAACATGGTCATGAATACGTAATTTAATGGCATCAAAACTTTTGTCGAAAATATCTTTATTACATAAATTTCTTTTTTATGGCAACGGATTTCGCTTTATTTGTACGTTTAACTTTCTGATTACGCTACTTTACCTGAGAATAGACTGAGTAGATTTAAGCGACAAATCTTTGTCCATATGCGGAATTAATAAGATTATATAAATAGCTTTGATTATGTCTCGTTGCTAGTAGCCCTGAAAAACGTATTATTATAGCCATTATCTCTTAAAGATAAAGAAGTTCCAAACACATTTAAAAAGGAATGCCAATAATTGTTTCTTGGAAACACACCCACTGATTTAATATCTCTTAAGATAATAATAAATACTTTCAATAACTATACTTGTTAGTTATTACAGTGATGATGAAATTCCCATCTAACAACAAATATTATCATTCTAATGGTAGCCAATGTATTGACCTTTACAGCAAATTATTCTAATAAAAATGGCAATATACCACAGCAATAAAATTTTGATTGATCAACTTGGAAGAACAGAAGAAAATGAGAAGTAAATACATAATTATTCCTGTCAGCTTACTTCCTGTTTTTCAAAGCTAATAGAACCGGTAATTTATCAGCAATTCATTGCATTTTCTAGATAACGAAAGGATTTAAAGGAGGATTATTTCAATAAACACTAATACTTTTGAAGCAAATAAAAATTGGAATTTATTTTGCAGCATTTTATGAGGTGATTGCAAGTTGGTTCCATTCTTTTAGAGAGTATGTTGAGGGTTAAAAAGGTTAAAAAAAATTGGAATTTGTTTTACAGCATTTTATGAGGTGATTGCAAGTTGGTTCCATTCTTTTGGAGAGTTTGTTGAGAGTTGAAGTCATAAAAGAATATTGGTGAAAAGTTTTGTTCCTGGAAAACTGATATTTTATCATTTATAGAAGAACCAACTTTTCCAACCGGAATTTGACGCACATTTCGAGAAAATACCAAAATTCTACAATTAAATAAACGACTGCTTAATTTGTGAAGGATTATTTTCCAAATTATTTTTTATTAAATTTTCCTTTACTGTTTTGCCATACTCTTCACTCTCGACAGCATTAATCCATCGTAAATCAAACAGATAAGATTGTTCCATAAATTTTACTGTGTTACCCTCAAATGCGTGTATTTAATTGTGTATCGACATGGTCAGTTACGTCTATGTCAATAGACAACCTCTTCAGACAATAATTGACCGCGATTATCGAGATCGTCTCGAGATTGCAAAACTCTTGCGTAAGAGCAGTTACCAGTCATGAAAGAAAATTGCTACTTGCCTTAAAAAATGCTATAAAGTTTACACAGGTGCCACACTTCTGAAGATTCAATAAATCTACCATTAGTAAAGCTTAACAACGTGAATGTACTATTGAGAATAATCTCTGCTACCCTGACTTTTTTACAAAATATACTTAATATACAAACGTGTCCTAAAATAGTTCAATTTTTGTAATGTTTGCTCCTAAAGCTGAAAAAAACTAGTCCAATTCTATAATCATATTAAGTGAAAAATGAACGGCGATAATTTCGCTAGAATAATCTTGGGAACCCAAAATATTCGGAAAAGAATCTGTACAGTTTTGCCTAAATTGTTGAGACATAGCTAAGTTTATATTGAAAAGAATCCTAGCGCGACTGAAATTATCGAAACGTGAATTTCAAGTGCTTTGATAGTCAGCACAATTGAAGTAATAAGTGTTTCATCAGTTGATACTTGTTTAGTGAAAGTCGTATTATTTAAACTAGGCAATCGTGACAATATTATAGCAAGGCTTCTAGAATAATTAAATAATTCATTTCGATCGTTCTCGGATAAAAATCGAAAACCTTAATAAATGCACTAAAAGTTCAGCACGTTTAATGAGAACAATGTACAAGAAATAGTTGGCTTAAGCAGCTGACACAAAAATGTGTATAAACGAACAGATATACACAAGATTCCAAAAGTATTAGCAGTTTGCCGAACAAAAAAACTGGAGATTAATGTGTGTTAACAATATTAGCACAATCTCATGGTGAAATTGAAAAAACCGAAACATAAAATATAAAATAACTAGTGTAGTTACATAATAATGCTCAAACTTCATAGAAATATTACATAGTTTTGAAGACATTGTTTTGAGCGATTCATTGGCATTATTGGTCTAATTAAAAAAAATATACAAAAACCGTAAATTTAAAATTGATTTAAAAAATGTACTGAAATAATATTACATATTTTTGAAGACATCGTTTTGAGCTATTTTTGGCAACATTGTTTCCATCAAGGTATTTCAAGGCCTGCTGCATCCTCAGGCCAATTCGGAGAAAGTGGAAAAAGCAAAGATCAAGAATAATTGACCGGCGATCATGTTACCAACGGAATTCTTCACCAGACACATCAATAATTCCTGGTTTGAGAATGGGTGTGAGATTGCATATGTAACGAAATTGTATGTATATTAATTTAAAGTACCGTCTAGACCCTGATGAAAAGCAAACAAATTATAACTGTCGATGTTCTTTATGCATATGTGAATGCTTAAATGGTAGCGTACATGACGATTATAATGTACAAAGATTAAAAACGAATGGATGAACGACTCACAATAGAGCAGTTGAACAGACAGTGACGAGTAAAGTTACAGAATATACTATACCGACACCTAACTAGTTCTTTAATATTGCAGAAAAGATGTAAGAGACTTAAATAATTTGCCTTTCCCGGTCGATTCAATCAATTTGCTGAAGAAACGTTTAAAGAAGTAATACAAAATAGATTAATAAACACAAGAAGTGCTTGAAAAAAAATAGGATACATTACAAGAAAGTAAACCAAATCTCACAGGCTTCAATAAATGCCTCTTCGCTAAATGATTTCCAAAAATGTTAAGCTTTCGGTTAAAGTAAAGAGAAACTTCAGGAGACGAAAGTTTATCAACGGTAAAATGAAAATGTTTCTGATTGCACCATTTCGAAAGCCGCGTCAGACTAAACTGAATAATAGATAATGGTGTGGGCCTGTAAATCAAGAAAAAAAACACGAATTTTTTTTCTGGAAAACGGGGGCTGGAAAGTTCATCGTTACGTGCGCGATATTTTTCAAAATACTGGAATTCCCTACGCTCATTTTATTTTAGCTAATTTCTTCAATGCTGCAAACTAATTTCCGGAGGAGATTGAAATTTGACGGTTACAATGGTCCGCGTATAATCCTGATTTTATTCCTATTGAGCATCTATGGGATCAACTTAACAGAATAATTCGTCGTCATTCAAAACTCATATTTAAATTTTTGTTTTTAGTTCAGAACTGCCAAACGTGCGTTTAGAGTGAGGAAGAATCTGAAGCCATACCGTAAGGAAACATTGAACATTTTATTGATTCAATGTTGAGTCGCTTCCATGATGTGATTGCAGCAAGAGGAGGAGTGATTGCAGCAAGGGAATTAAAAGTATTAATTTCCAAACTTCTCCTTTCGTTTTTATGTATTTCTCTTTCTTGAATTACAAACTCTAATCATTTTCTTGAATCTGTACATTTTCCACAAACATTGAGATATCGTAAATATTAATAAAAAATAAAATAAAATGTTGTATATAAAGAGGGTTTAAAAATGTAGAACACAAAACCATAAGCAAGTTTTCATCCGATTCACAGGGTGTTGTGTCACCAAAATATTAACTGGAAAAACCTGGAAATTAATAATGGAAGATAATAAGTCTTCTTTTATTTTTTACTTCTTCACTTTTTTTCGCGGATGTGAAGAAATACTTTCTAAACAGACGTAATTTGCCATATCTGATCAACTCAGTAATAAAATCGATCAGCACATTCATATTTTTTCTAACTTTTTTGGGGGACCGGTTTTGATTGTTGATGAATGTATGTTGATAAAATTTGCTTTTATTTCTTCTTTAATTTTGTTTCTGTTTTCTTTCTCTGTTCTGCTTTTCCAGAATGTGATTGTTTCTAAATAAATATTGAATTTTCCATTTTATTTTAATAACTTGTATGTAGTAGTAGTACTGTGGGGGGGGACCCGATGGGTCCGCAGAGTAGGCCTTAAAGGCTCTTTTCGCCAATCCTTCTCCATCCATCCCTACCTTACCACTCCTGATCTTCGACACCCAGGCGTCCGGTCTCCTTGACAAAGGCAAGGATCCGTCTCCACTCCAAGGAAGACTATGCGATGCGGGAGAGTGTGTAGCCCCCGAGGAGGCGCCTCCTAGTAGGTGACTAATGATGGCAGACTCCTAATAAGTTGTATGATGTTTCCTCCGCCATGGATGGACACATTGTGGACATACGGGGCATTGTGGACATCACCAATTCCTAGTAGGTGTAGGTGTCTGTTCAGACCACAGTGGCCTGTCATGACCCCAAGCAGAGTTCTCAGGGCCCAGCGACTCCTTGACATCAACCATTTGGATATTGCCTTGGCGTTACTTGGGGTTCGGTTACTTAACCCTATGTGAGGTTTGGCAGTTATTGAGCTCTCAGAAGATCCGAGCCTTGCCAGTGCATCCGCCCGCTCGTTTCCCGCGAACTTCATGCGCGGCGGAATCCACACCAGGTTTACTTGTTTCTCTTCTGCCACTTTGTTCACGGCATCCCAGCAATCCTGGATCAGTCTACTGCCAATTTTAACACTTGAGAGTGCCTTGAGGGCAACCTGGCTGTCGGAGTAGATCTCGATCACTCCCTCTAGTCCTTCTGTAACTTCCCTATCTGTGGCAACCTCGAGGATTGCATAAAATTCCACCTGAAACACTGTCGTCCAGCTTCCCAGCGAAAAGGACGGTCCCCTGTTGGTGTCTTGCCGGTACACGCCTGCCTCAGTTCATCCCGTATTGCACCCTTATTCGGACAGCCAGTGTCCTAGTATTCCAATTTATTTTATTGGGGTTTCCACCTTAAACTTGCTTTCGGACCTAAGTCCGCTGACAGGTGGGACCACCTTTGCACCTAGGATTGGAAGATCCCGACGCATGGCGGTCCCTATTTTTGTATGTTTTTTTGACGTGGGTGGTTGTCATGCCTTGTAGAGCTGCATTATATCCTATGTAACGCCGCAGAGGTTGATTTAGTATAACGTGTTTCGTCATTTTTCTTGATGTGTTGTTGGCTTCTGTGGGAGTGGCTATTATCTGTTCTGCTGTTTCCTTTATAATTTTTGCTATTCTCATAGTTCTATTATCAAATAACTCTTCTATTTTTCCTGGATTATTGGAAAATTTTTCATTCAGCTTTTATTTGTATGTTTCCTTTCTTTCGCTATCGTTTCTCTGCTTCCTCTCTTCGTCGTCAAACAATAAATCTGCCGAAATCCGTTCAAATAAGTTGAGAAAATAATGTGTTTTTAAAATGTCGACAACATGGGAATGATCCTCGATAATCCATTATCTTGGGACTCTCATGGAGATATTGCAGGCAAGAAATTGAGTAGGAATTATGCAAATGGAGAATGAAAACAGCTTATAGCGCAAAAAGTGGTAATGGAAGATAGATTGTAATTGATTGGAGGATGGGCTCTACATCCTTCAATCAATTGTTGCTACCTGGTAACTTTTTTGATCTTTCATCGGAGAGAGATCACAAACTGTTTGTGATTGGACAAAGAAGAATTTTCAGAAATGTGCAGACTTTTAACAGTAATTCGAACACATAACAGATCAGAACTGAAACGTGGCACTTTTTCTAGTTCTTCTAATTCACTCGGCCTAAAAGAAGTATCACTCCATCAGAGAATCATCATAGAAAATCAAACTCAATTAAGCACTTTAAAGAAGCTGTGTTGTGAATCAATCAGGGTAATGAAACAAACCGATAGATCTCTTTTCGAATTAAACGGTAGATGTTATCTTCGATTTTCACGAATCGTCCTACTTAGCAATCAGAGATCCTCGCGAACACAAGTAATTTAGGGGGTGCTCCGTTAATTTATCGCTTTGAAATCAAATTGCGAAATCCGCCCACGCAATCAATCATGACAAGTAACAAAAAAATCTATACTTATCTTGACATTTACTGAGAGATATTTAATACGAGTTGGCAAAGAAACCTGTAACTCCACATTTTTCTATTCATTTACATTGGGCACCAACAATTACATGCTTAACGCAATCGCTCACTATTAAATGCCAAAGATACCTGATGCCAAAGAATTGGAATCATGGCTAACGCGTGTTTTGTGACAAAAGATGTGCGTTTTGTAATAAAAATTTGCAACGATTTGCAGAACGCAATTGAAGGATCTCTTTCGACTTAATTACAGACGAAACTACACAATTTGCTTGGTTTCATGATAGTCTTGCCACCCACTGAATACATCAATTAATCAATCAACCATTCACTCGACTAATTAGGTTTGTTGCCGCATTTCTAATAGACGTTAACATTTAATTTGCGCACTTACATTAAGATATAATTAAACGGCGCTGCATAAGGGCTTTTGCGTATAGTTCAACAAAAAAACTAACCCAAATTGCTAATAACAATTTAGAGACACCAAACAAATCTAAATAAAATAGTGGAACCGCAAAACGATATCCAAGGCGTCCAACTGCGTTCTTATTTATGAATATCCCAAAGAGCGATTTTTTTATAATCTAAGCCTTACAGTTGAGCACCGGAAAGTTCAACTCTAGTTTACACTTTTTCAAAGTTTTATAACTGATTGTTTGATTTAATCACAGCCTGAAGAACTTAAAGTAATGTTAAACTACAAGGCTTCGTTTATCTCAAACCATCTGCAGACTATTTTCCAAATACCCTCCCAAATCAAACAAAAATTTCTCGCTCATTTGTTGACTGTGAAAGTTTTTAAAATCATTAAAACTAAAGTATAAACATTTATTTGAAACTTTTTTTTCAATTAGGCCAGTGTTTATAAACGAATCTCAAATAAAAACCCGGCTCTAGCTCCATTAGCTCGAGATGCCAATTCTCATTCTGGACACTCGACTCGTACTCGGGCATGATTTTTAAAGATGGGCATTAATATTTATTTACAAAATCTATTTAAATAAATCAGGAGAAACTGTTTGTAAAAATGTTTATTCAAATCTAATTGTGTGAATGTTCAGATATTACCAGTAGCTTGAAAATACTGTCCGATGTTTTCTTATTTGTTGCCCTTTGTACAAAACGCATGATTGCCATATAAAAAGCACTTATTTATGAAAATGTTGGCTCTTCTAGAAAAGCATAAACATATTTTCAAAACAACACGCTGTAGATAGAAAATCCGATAGAAATGTATTTTATAAAAACGTATAAAAATATACCTAAAATTGTGCATTTTTTATTTTTTTATACCTTTTTTGCTTACTTTTTATTGTATGGCAATTTTCTGTCTTTCTGTCTCAAACAATCCTATTATTCTGTTAAGACTCTTGTTCATATTTTCATTCACTTTTAATGCTTCATTCCGTCACTTTTGACAAGAACTGATTAAAAATAAAATGTGTCTTTCAAAGTGCTGATTAGAACAGATTCAAATGTATGTTCTTTAGGCGGAATAAATTTTTTAGAATCGCTTATTTGGTTATTATTTCAATGGTGGCAATTTGACTTAATCCACATTTTTTGTGTTAGTTGTTAGCATATCTAAACATCACAAATAACACATTGCAACACATTATTCTAAAATTCTATAAATTTATGATGAAAAATCACAACGGCATCCTTGAATTCAAACTGATATTTGCTGACAAACCTGTTAACTTTAGCATTAGGGGATAGTTTTTAAATTGTGCTCTTCAAAACTTAAAATGTATGGCAATATCGGAAATACATCAAGTTTAACTACCTTTAGGTAGATGTTAAATCAGTAAAATCCTCTACATGATAGGCGCGTTTTTTTTTTATTACAAGCGAATTAGTTCTTCTGAGATAGTAAAAGGTTTAAAAGAAAGCAAAGTGGCGGCAGCCGAATAGCTGATTTCTGAAGCTAAACTGAAGGTAATGATTTAAGAGCGTGTTGAAATAAGCATCAGAAAAGCATCAAAAGCATTGAAAAGTTTTACGAGTAATGTGAATAGGAACTCGTATATCAAGTAATGGTTGAAGAAGGACTACCGTTACATCAAATTTCTCCACCAGAAAACTTTCCTTTAAAATCAAGCTGCTATATGAGTTGTAAATAATCTTGTAAACATTGAAAACTGATGTTGTGAAGTGAGGTTCGAAGTGTCATTGTTCTGAGGAAAATTGAGCAGTTGTGCGGTTAAAATCACGCAATGAGAGTACGCACTTATTAACAGGCAATTGTATCGATGCTTTGGAAACTCAATTAAAAAACTGAAATTTGAAACCCTGAATTCGTCTCAATTGATTGGAGTGAATTTATAATTCCGTTAGCAAAATGATCCATTTTAACCCATCTACATTTTAATTTCAGCGGTTTTCTTTGTTCCCCCATTTGAGAAAAAAAGCAGCAACATTTTTACGAACTGTTGCTGAGAAAGGCGTCATTTGTAGGAGCGATCAAATACAATGTTGCCATTTTTCTGAATCAGATTTTTGCAAATATCTCAGTTTTACGTGAGTACAAGTTTAAACTTGATTATCACCACCGCTCAGTTAAGCATTTCTGTTATTATCGGTATATTTTCATTCACTTTTTGGTCTTTTTAAATGAAATTAAAATTGAAAAAAACTGTATACCTACCTGATTTTTTAGGAAACATGTCAAACTAAAATTACCAAAATTTGAATGCAGTTTTACGTGAGTAGAAGTTTAAAAAACATAACAAAACAAAAATCAAAACTGAAATAGACCTGTAAATCTAATAGTTTTAGAAGACTAAATACGTACTGAATAATTGAATGATTATATGAATCAAAGGGAAACGTATAAAAACGTAGTAAAATTGAAAGTATACAGGGGGTCCCATGAGTAATGTCCCAAATGCAGGTAGTCAAAGCAATTTCTTTTGAATAATCTTTCCCAAATAACTCACAAGTAACTTGGAGTTTTTTAATAAACCTCGGTATTCAAGGGTTTTCGAGGGTGACAAATTTGATTATCAGCTCAGTTTCAAGCCAGCTCATAAAGAACGCCACCTGCATTAAATAATACGCGTGCTAACTTTTTTCTGATACTGCCAATAGAGAACTGACCCCCGGTCGAATCCTGACTCTAAACGGTTTTCGAGATATTGTCCATTAAAGTATTCGGTGCGATACTTTTAATCTTTTATAAGTTTTTGTTTATTTATTCTTTTGTTGTTTGTTCTGTATGTAAAAAAAATACTTGTTGGTCTGAGATAGTTTCTAATTAGTTTCACACCTCTTTTTGTCCGAATCCGTTGGATTGACCGGGGAAGTCTAACACAATGGCCACCACGAAGTCCGGATTTTAATCCTCTTGATTTTTGTGTATGGGAACACCTGGAGTTTTTAGTTTATGAAGAAAATATTGAACCACAGACGAATTATTAATCAGATTCAAAAATACAGTGGAGACATTTCGGAACAGATATCTATTTTTTCAAATTATCGTTTAATAAACATGCGATTAAATGTATTGAAGTTAATGAACTTAATTTTGAACAACTGTTGTGAAAAGCTGATCAGTTTATTTATTTGTGTTATTAGGATTATTTAGGGTTGTGTTCATGAAATTGTTATTGTTCATTAAATTATTATCGGCATCTTATTCCATGCATAAATAGTCAGTTTTTCAGTTCAGTCAGCAAAGAAGAATGATTTAAAAATTAGGTATACTATTTTTTTATCCTTTTCAAAAGGGCGCTCTATCACTTCAAGTCAATGGTGCCAATTTCGAAATCTCCTGTATATTTTTTATAAATTTTCTAGTACCAATTTTTTTGCAAATTCCAAAAATTGTCTGACGGGAATTCTGTCAAAACACCATCCCCCCAGAAAAGATTTAAACAAAAAAATTTGAAAAAATAACAGAAAAAGTTAGAAAAACATCCGCAAAAATTGGCAATAATCGGTAACACATTCGCAATGGAGCATGAGTATTATTTTCGGTTGATGGACATGAGCACATACCAATCGAGGTTAAGAATGTTAATTACAAAAATTCCAGTCAGCGGATCCAAGGTGGTGCATGCCAGTGGAAAAAGTACCAAAACAAGTGAATAAATCGGTCGACGGTGGCTGCGGCGTCGCTCAGGGTCGACGACGATCGGTTACGTCAGGTTTGGGCGCCGAATGGACGTGGTCGAAAATAAACACGCGGTTGAGCAACTGGAGCTCCAGCCGAAAGGCGAAAGAACGACCATAGAACGACCTTCGAAGGCCGCCATCACCAAAGATCAAACAACTCGCTGATATGAGTTGTTGCAGTTTTTTCTGCGCAAACCGATCTGTTTATTTACTTGTTGTTGCTGCTACTTACTGGTGCTGCTGCTTTAGATCAATAGATTTGGATTATCCATGGTAGAATTATTAGTCCTCATAAAGTAGTTATTTTTTCTTTAGATGTTGCAGATCTGGAATAGGTCTAAATCCACATTTAGAATTTGGAACATGCTATGGATTATCCATAGTATTGATGGTATGGCTTCCGTAGTACCTAGTTGGTTGGAGGATTTAGTCTTCATAGTATAAATTTTTTACTCCTCTATTGCTACAGGTTTCGTGAATCTATTTCTGCTGGGTGCTTCATTAAGGATCCGGAAACTGGAGATACCACACGTCAAATGGTGGCCTTTGGCGGAAGGACGCTTTATCCGAAAGTTAGTATCTTCGGAAATACAGTGAAACACAAAGTCGTTTTTTTTGAAAATATTCAGAAAAAATTTGTGTTAGGAATTTCAAATGTTGTCACGATATGTTCTTTTATATGACGAATATGATGCGTGTTACAATTTCCGCGCTTCTCATCGAGAACGCTACTTGCAACCAATAATGCTGACATTTAAAGTAATGAGTTTTCACCCTGTAAGTGTAACATTAAATTCAGTTCAAAATATATAAAAGCAATAATTTCTACATAAATTGGGTATTCTTGTTTCATATCGATATTTCGGCCCGTTCTTGAAATAAATGGATTCAACGAACGCTAGGTTTTATATATTTCCTAATATTTGTTTCATTGTTATCAAAAATTGAATAAATTCGTCAATAAACGTCCCATATAAATATAAAATTATAGCAGAAGAGAAGTCCTGAAAGATGACTGGATGAGATGGAGATGATTGGACTGATGACCAAGTGCAATTTTTAAAATTTTGTGTGTATAATTAAATATCATTTTTCAGAAAAAATTAATAACGCAAAAAATGGTTAGAAATTCGTAATGAACTAACCGAATAATGGCTTTTATAATAGTAATCAAATTATGAAAATACCAAAAACTCAAAACTATTATCGGTCATCTTTCAGGACTTCTTTTGTTTGCGGACGATTTATTCATATGTTTTCTAACTCTGAAAGAACTTCAGCAATGAATATGTGAATGTATTAAATAATGTCTTTGTTCATATGAAACAGAGAAATACTACATTTAAAATGGGTCTTTCCACACACTCAGTAGCGTATATTTAAGTTGCAAATGGGTTTTTTTAAATCCCTTTTTCTTATACATTCTATTTTATTAGCTCATCGCTTTATTAAAATCGTTGGATGATTGAATTATGAATTTTTCTTTGGCACGAAGAACGATACTAGTAAAAAGTCAGCAATTTTTATGGCTCCCACATTTCAGCCCGTTAAATCGGTTGAATAAACGAGTTTAATTATTTTTTCAAAAAAGTCAGGGTATTGTAATGCAAATTACCCAACTTTGTTGCAAGGAGAGATTTGGTGAAAGCCTAAACCATTGATAATTTTCACACATATACATTTAATTGCTTTTGCCAAATTAAGCAAACCTACACTCACATTTTCAGTACGGTATTTTGGGAAAAGCATAAAGGCAACTTTTCTGCACGATACAGTGACCGCTAACAACATAATTCGTAAAGCAATAAGCGAAAATTTAACGCCTCATTAAGAATGCCGCAGTTTAAAAATTAGATCCTACGAAAAGTGAAAGTTTTAGTGGTCCCGGCCAAATTAACATCCGATTATTATTTAATTACGAGCACTTAAACGGATTACTCACTTAGGATTACGTCGAATATGAGATCACGCCTAAGTCATTTGTAGTAAAATGATTTGGTAGCAGTTGCCGCAACACCAATTTCTTTTGTATCACTTTAACTGGTTGATTTATATCAAAAGACAGACAGATTGCTTGAATATTTACTTCGATTTCTAAATGTTCTTTCAGTGTTTTCAATTTGTTGGAGTTTTTTCCAAAAAATCTGGGAAAATGTAATGTAGAACATAGATTAAGAACACACTAGAGAAATCAGTGCATGCATGCAGTGTGAACGTTAAGTAGTAGACTAAACTGGAAGGACTTCCTCAGAAGAAAAAAAATTGGAAGGCTCATTAACAGGAGAGAAACATTATTTTGTATCAAGACATCAGGATGGCAATGCATCAAGAGCTAAGTCAAAATTTGGTTGAAAAAACCCAGCTTGGTTGAAAAAGCAAAACAGAATGATATTGAGGAAAAGTTAAAATTTGTGAAACAATAATACATCGATATCGACGTGAACTTTTCAAGTAGCATAATTGTCTCGGATATCGCAATCAGAGTAATTCCTCCTCAGATGTGAACAAGAATTACTAAAGGATTTTAAATCGCTTTGCTTATTGCCAAAAAATCAATAGCGCTCAGTTTCAAGACTTTTATAGCTTCACATTTGCATTTATGTAGTTGTCGAAGCAAATTATATTATCATTATTTCTTGGTTTTAATTTCTTGGCTAGAAGAAAATGGTGAAAACATAAAGAAGCACATTTTTTGCTAACAAAATAGTTATTTTAACCTATTGGAAACTTAATCTTAATCTTAATTACAACTTAAGTTTGACTTTTTTTCCTGCCTATGCCTGTAGATTTTATTTGATATATTCCATCAGGCTGTACAGAGTATTTCCACATTGACAAGCAAATTTCCTTCAGAAACAGTAATTTTAAACCTCACTGTTCCTTTAAAAAATGAAGATCAGACGATTTTTCTGCTGTTTGGAAGCTTCAAATATGTAGTCGTTTTAATTATTTAAACCTACATATTAACCTCATATTAACAAGGGAGTTATAAAAATCCATAATTTATTATGGATATATTTAAAGAAATCGAGTTTACAAAGATACTTTCAAAAATTCCGTTCGGAAATGTGGTAATATTTAGCTTTGCTTGCCAATTAGTTTTATAGTCACAGAATATCGAATAACGACGGTTCACAAGAACGTTCTAATTCGCAGATAACAACCCATAAAAATTCAACTTAAAAGAACCCACATTTTCTGTATTGTGTTAATACAGAATTTTGTTAAGATTCACAGCAAGTTTATTTTGAAAAATCAGCATTTTTTTTACTAAGAAAACATACGTGAATTATTACATTTTATGAGTCATGATTAACGAAGTTACATTTTTTACGTGTTCGGACGTAAATGAACCGAGCCGGTATAGATCTTCTGCGGTGAGATATTGGCAACCCGTGTTGCCGATTAGCATTAGATTGAACGAGTGGTTTTCAATAAGATATAGATGCTTGGGAGAAAAAAAGCAGAATGGAACGAGTGGTTTTCAATCTAATGCTAATCGGCAACACGGGTTGCCAATATCTCACCGCAGAAGATCTATACCGGCTCGGTTCATTTACGTCCGAACACGTAGAACCGATGTCTGGCGTATAAGGCAGGGTCTACCTAAAGCCTTACTGACGAGTCCAATAGGTAGACCCGGGACGAAACGCAGGGCTCATCACATAACACCATAATTAGTGACAATAAAATTGACTGAAAAACCCAGGAATATATTGGAATAAATTTTTGCTAATGTATTTTAATGCGCTGTTAGGAAGAATAATTATTTTATAATATTAAATTATGTACAGAGGCTTAAATTACGTTCTTTTGAGGAATTAAAAACAATGTCAATTCAAAAGCTTACTCGAATGCGGTTTTTAGCTAACTATTTTCTGTATCTGACTGTAGATTTTGTAATTGCAAAAAGATAAATAAATTTTTTTGTCGACATTTTAATGAAAACACTTTATTTGGTATAGCTGATTCTGCTAAGTATAAATATATTTATATTATTAAAATACTTTAATCTATTGGGTTTATTTGCACCTTTTGCTATGTAATTTTTGAAAAGTTTATTTGTAACATATTAAATGTAATATTGGTTCCCACTCAATTCTTAAAAAAAAACATTCATTTTTAGGAAAACTTCCCTTATTTATCTACAGAATTAAAAATTTAGATGTACCGCAAGCACTGTATACCAAATGAAACTTAAGCAATTATACTGCGCCTGTTCAATTTATCAAATAAAACAGGTTTTTCGCGCGCAGTTCTTAAAACTGCTGAATTTTTTGGGTCATTCCGCCGTAGTGGAAAATAATTTTTCCTGACGTCTCGCAAGCACGAGTGGCTTCCATCTTCAAGATTCCGAAGTTTTCATTTGACTCAATCAATAATGACTCAATTTAACGTAATGAAATCTGATCCTGAAATCTGTCCTGAGCCTTCTGAATACATTTACGAAAAGTAATAAGACTGTTAATAGGGGATATACCAGAAACTTGTAAGAATAACGCCAACACCATGTGGAATGTTAGACAGAAGAGTATTCTGGAAACAAGGGAAATAACTATCGGAAAGCGCGAAAGAACAAACAAAAATAACTGGTACGATACGGACTGTGAGAACGTACAGAACCAAAGGCAGCGCGCTAGGGCTCAAATGTTAAAGGACCCTTCACAGGACAACATAGATAACTTTAACAATGCAAGACGTAGAGCAAGAAAACTCATTAAGGAAAAAAGGAGAAAACATCCGAAGAAACAAATACAAGACATCGAAGTTAGTGGAAGACATAACAACAGCAGGGCATTCTTTAAAGAAACATATCGAATTAAAATGGACTTTAAACCGCAAACAAGTAATATAATACGGAAATATAATGGTAAATTCATCACCGGCTATTTTATTACAGAGGTATTAAAACATGGAAAGAACATTTTCAGAAACTCCTGAATGTAACAAAGGACGACACAACAAAGATACCGGTATATTTAACCGCCGAAATAGAAACCGAGAAACCTTCACTAGAAGAAGTAACAAAGGCCATACAAAGCCTTAAAAACAAAAAAAGCGCCAGGAAATGATACTATCCCCTCTGAATGCCTGAAAATGGGAGGTCCAGTACTCTATCAAAAAATGCATGAGTTAATCGTACTAATATGGGACAGCGAAACATTACCGGAAAGCTGGAAACAGAGTGTTATTATACCCCTACATAAAAAAGGAAGCTATCAGGTATGCAAAAACTACAGAGGGATATCTCTCATCAACACCGCATATAAAGTGCTTGCAAACGTGATTATAATCCGCATAACACCATACGCGGAAGAATCCGGCTTTAGACCCGGCAGGTCAACGATGGATCAAATCTTCACTATTCGCCGAATCCTCGAAAAACACTGGGAATTTGATAAGAACCTCCACCAACTATTTATCGACTTGCCTATGATAGCGTGTTAAGCGACCATGTATGGGCAGCCATGGTAGAAGGTGGAATCCCAAAAAAAATTATCAATATTACAAAAGTGTACATGGAGGGTGGCCGGTGCTGTGTTAAAGTTGAGAACAACATGCCAGAAAACTTTGTGGTGGACAACGGCCTGAAACAGGGTGATAGTTTGTCTCCAATACTGTTCAATATCGATTTGAACGCAGCGATCAAACGAGCTAACATTGACGTAGAAGTTTTTTCAAACAGTGGACGAAACCTGATACTGGCATTTGCAGATGATATAGATCTTGTCAGTAAACAACCATTGAAATCAAAGAGTTGTTTGGAAAAAATAGGAAAGGAGGCAGACACAGTAGGATTACGTATTAATGAAGACAAAAGGAAATACATGTATAATTCCCGGAGCCAGGGAAGAGATCGACTAGGGCAAAATGTAACCCCTACAATTTTGAACGGTCGGAATTAGTCATCACAGCAGACAACATGAATAAAGAAATGAAGGCTCCCATACAGAGCGGTAATAGATGCTATTATGCACACGGATGTGAAGCGTGGACCCTAACCAAAGCAAACGAAGACGTCCTGCGAAGATTCGAGTGAAAAATACTTAGAACAATATATGAACCAACCGATCCTAGTTCAAGGCAATATCGAGAAAGAACAAACGCGGAGTTAGGACAATTGTACCAGGGAGATATTGTGAGAGAACTAAAGTCACAAAGACTGAGATGGGCAGGACACACATACAGAGCACCGGATAACAGAATGCAGACGAGCAGAAGAACACCGGGCAGACCTAAAATGAGATGGAGGGACAATGTTCTATCGGATTGCGGAAGATGGGCATTGAAAATGAACAGGAAACAATGCTAGATAGAAGTCGAATGAGGCAAATTGGGCTTACAGCCAAGACCCACACAGGGTTGTAGTGCTTCTTGAAGAAGAAAAATAAGACTGCTAACTAAATGGGAAATTTAATTACAAATACAAAAAATTTGATCTTTCAATCTTCAACTATATCACATGAGAAACACGAAATCTACGTAAAAGACTGTTCAATGCTTAGTAAAATTGGAAAAATGTCCGTCCCTGATGGTGGCTAAAAGTATAAACAGTCGCCCGAAGCTGGAAAAGTCGCATGATGATGGCGTATTGTCGAAACTTGCGAGTTGTGTTAACTCAACTTTGATCGCGTTATAGGATAAATTATAATAGTTTTCAAATGTTTCACATAAGAAACAACATCAATTGATAGAAAATTCTGCAAAACCTGAAAAAGTCTTGATGATGGTTCGAAATTGAAATTTTCTGTTTTTTTATAGCTGTAAATGCGGAAATGCGACATTACTCAAGTGTCTTTGTGTAAGAAGTAATCAATTTGGACAAAGGAAACATGGGGAATTCGGAAAAATTACCCAAATTTACTTGAAAATGACATAAAATTGAAAATTTCAAACTACTAAAACTCAACTGGGATTCGTCAAATATGAAAATACGAAAGTCCTCAACTGTCCCTCCTGGTAAGAAGCATTTCGTTTGATAAACCATGCGAGTTAAAAGCGCGCTACTTTGCACACAATTAATTAACGTGTTAACACTTTCTAGCGAAGAAATTTGCTCTTGATCTTGATCTAAATCTAAATGTATGTTCGAATAGCTCTTGAAAAATGTGAACCGAAGAACTTTATTGTCTTTAAAAGTTTATCTTGAGGCGACATTTGCCACTTGAGAATTTTGGAGACGGATTCGGCTTTATGGGAAAATCTCAGTATAAAATGAGTACTATGCTAATGGGTAGTTTTCCAAAAAAAAACTGCTATAAGCCAAACAGTTTTTTAATGTTTCCTCCATATAAAAAATCCTAAGATTTTTCATGATTGCTGAAAACATTTTTTTTAATTTACCTTGTCCAAGTATTGTGAGTACGGAAATATTTTGTTTACTTTAAAATTGATACATCTTTGTGCAAGCAAAATACTCCTTAACCATTATAACGTTTTTAATGCGCGATACTTTTAATTCCATCATTGGTTTACCACATTTGATTTGGACACGCAAAATATTATAGACTTGCCCAGAGTTTCATACAGAAAAATACTTTAACGCGTTTACATAATTCCATGGATGCGAATATAAATTGTTAACACCCTTAACAGCCTTGAAAAATTTAATGTTTTCGATCAAGTTAATTTGAAAACTTCTCAAGCAGAGGGAATAAATCTATAGGGATTTGCTTGCAACATCACTGCTCTTTAGGTCAGCAAACCCATACATTCGTCAACGGGAAAACGTCCTCAAGTTTTTAAAACCACTTAAGAACCAAGTTCAAATCTCATCTTCCAACAATAATACCTTTGCCAAACATACGCACAATGATTCTTTGTGCTTAAAATAAGTGGCACCAAAGTTAAATCGCGCTAATTTTTTTGCATGAAATTCTCGCGACAACCTGAAACACGGCAGGCCTTCAATTCCTTCTTCAACCGTCCTTCAGTCCATTCGTTTCTCTGTTCCCAGATATGTGAACTGGTTTATCTGTTCGATTGTTTCCCAGTCTACTTCTGTTGCAGATGTATTTCATAAGCTATTTGGTTTTATTGATGTTGTATTTTAACAATTTTTAAGAAATGATGCCTGAAAATTGCACATTCATTGACTAAAAGAAATATAGAACACCATCTTGAGGCTTTGTCGATTTCGCAACATGTAACCTTCTGATTTTATTATCAATAAACAAATGCTTTAACGATTTAATGGCCATAAGCGACTTGGTTAAATAATATCAACATTACGTGTGAAAAAATGAACACATGTTAAGTAGTAACGTGGCGGTTTGTATGCAAAATACCTGCAGTTTGTCACGAGACTAAATTTTTACCTCACATTCAGGTTATTCTACGATATTTAAAGTAAACCGGTGTCGTAATGAACTCTGTCAGTAATGAGCAAATATTTCATCGGAGTTTTCGCCATTTCAACCTCGTTAACGCTAAGACGTTCGCAATCAACCAATCCAGCAATTATGATCAAATATGCATGTCATTGAAGAAGCTCTTGCTTTCAAACCATGAGCTGATGGATTGCTGTAGGGAAAAAAAATTTAAATTGGCCTAACGTTAACCTTAACAAAGAACATTGTGCAAAAATGAGCAAATTTATTTTCATTGATTGAAATTGGCCTACTTGCCTACTTTTGTGAATGTTCGAAAAACAATGAGCGAAATGGAAAACATTTGAAAGTGGAACTCTCGATTTTCATTAACTGGTAATATTTGCAGACTTGTCGGAGACAAGAATCGATCTTTTCACGAAAAAGAGTAACTTAGGATCTAATTAGTTAAATGATGAATATATAAACGGAAATATTTAATGACTTTTAAAGCTTGTTTGGGCAATTGTATCATTTAATCATTTTGTAGTTTATTTTCACAGCTAATTATCATTTACTTCGTCACTTTCTTAAATAATCGTGTATCCTAAAAACTAACATCCAAAAGTGTTCAATGATTCAGACAGAATTGAGCAAAAGAATATGCAGCTCAACAATATCAGTTAGATTAAACAATATTCATTAAAACTGAGAATTAAAATACAAATGTTTGAACTGCAGTTTGGTGAAAAAAAAAACCGAAAGCTTCAGATGCAGGCTCAAACTACAATGATGGTAGGTTAAAAAAGAGTGCAAACTAAGAAAATTTTTATTAAAATTCTACAGTTTCTTTGGTTAATTTTGCGAAAGTTAATTTTGGAATTTCAAGCCTAATTAGAAGGTGTTTTCAAAAAACATAAATCTGCAAAGTCGCATTTCTACATGCCAACAGTAATTATACCAAAGTCGTTTAAAGTAATGAGAAAAAATGTACCTGTATCCTATCCTTGATTAAATCTCCATATATGTAATCGCGTTCAGTGAATATGCGACTACAAATATACGTTTACGTTTTAGCAAAAAAAACGTGTAAAGTATTACAAAGTTTCCAGCATTTTGCGAGATATAAAAATATATGGAAAGAATCGGAATGAATTGTGTTTAGAAAAATTTTAAATTTTTGTCACTCGTTTTCAACTAGTTTGTCTTTGTCTTGTGCTAAAGGCTTTTTGCTATTTATTATTATTTAGTTTTTTTTATATTTCAACTATGTGCATAACTATTTTGAAGAATTAATGTACTGCGACCAAAGGTGGTTTTTCTATAACATTTCTGAAATAGTGCCGGCCTATTTTGTAAAATGTTCTTACAAGGTGGTCCACCGTTATATAACGATGATTTATTTCGAATTTAAACATGTTTTCTGATCAAAATATTATTTTCTGTCTATCAATTCTTCAAAAATGTGACTTTAATTATACAGTGTTGAACAAAAGTGTGGAAAATTTTAAATATGTCGCAAACCGCTCAACCAATTTGTATGAAATTTGCTGCACTGAAGTATGAAATAAGACCCAATTTAACAGTGACTTTATCCTAAACTTGACAGGAATATTCTGTTCTCTAATGAAACAGCAAACGTTTTGTACGATTTTCAAAATATACATGTAATACTAATTAACTCTTATTGATTTTTTTTTCTAAAATTAATAGTTTTGTTAACCAAAAATCATATTTGTAATGCATTTTACTTTAAAATTCCGGTAGACAAAAGCTTATCTAACATCTTTGCCAAATTGCTTGATTTATTTGCAAAAAATGGAACACTTTGCTAATCCGATTTTTAATTTAATTAATGCTCCTAATTAAATACTAAATACCCAATTTGCGTTGCGCTGCCGACACAACTCTATAAGCACAATCAGAAGAAAAAGATAGCTATGTGACTCCAACTAATTGAATTTTGCAGCGCAGAGAGCTAAACCTCCATGGAAATAATTGCAATAAAATAAAGCAGGGGACTGAGAGAAATTCTATTCTCAAAGTCTACAAATATTAATATCAATTGCTTATTGTATTTTGTAGCTTTCTCAATTAAGTACTTTATACCATTTAGATGGTCATTATTTCCAAAACCACTTCTAAATCCGGCATGTTCTGGTGTCTGGTGTAAATATAATTCAGATCCCAGTCTAGTAGCAATTATTCTCATAAGCAGCCTGCAAAGATGTGTTACGTCTCCTTTTTTATGCAAGATTATCACATCAATATTCCATTGTTCTGGTGTACTTGTTTCAAACAAGACATGCATTATACAGAGTTATTACGGTTTTAATATCGCATCTACCTCTCAGTTTGATCATTTCACTTACACCATCCAAAGGTTTTGTGGTTTTTCATGCATTTCCTGTCTGATTGAATTTCTCTGGAAAGTTTTTTTTCTATCTGGAAGGTTTAGGTTTCTTGAAGGGAATCATCCCGACTACATAATGTTGTTCTTCTAGTACTCTTCCGAGACTTTCTAAATCTCTTGTTGTTCGCATATGATACGTACAGCTTGCTTTTTAATTTGCGAATTTCGTTTTACGACTTTTAAGCTTTTGAGCTTTTCTTCTTTGAATCATTTATTCCTTTCATGTTTAAGTTCCGTATGTCCCTCCTAATGGCTTTCGGAATGTCTCTATTTAAACTCCTTAGTTCTGCCGTATTCGTTGTGTGTTTATATTTTAATTTCACTTCTGCTCTGCATTAGGTGTCTCGTGTCTTCATTGAGTTTTTCATTTTTCCTTGTTTGTCTATCTTCAGACATCACTTCTGCCTTCTTTACTACCTCAACTGGCGTATTATTAAACTGTTCAATATTGGTTTCATCTTACACGCCATTTTTATGGTTCTTCTCTATTTCTTCCTGGTATGTCCTTGTGCTAATAATAGAAGTAAACTTGCCTTTTTCGGTCCTTGCTGCCCGACGAACAAATGCATGTATTATACAGCGACTATAAATAAATCCCTGGGACAAATTCTAGCCAACTGTAAAAGACGGACACTAAAGCAATTCGATCATGGTTTGAGGAAGAATGTAATCGAAAAGGTGGTCATCCAGAGCAAGGTAGCAAAGAGTAAAAGACGATCAGCAGATCGATTCATTGTTCAAGTTAAAAAGTTAACAAATAGCGCTAATGGAGGAAGAAATGAGGACTGCGGATGATAGAGACGCGTGGATGACATCATGAGTCGCGATGTTCAAAACGAAGAACGGCAGAGACGAAGAATTAAATTCTCAAAAACTCTAATGTATATGTTAATACACGGCTGTATTCGTGAGACTGAATTAACTCCTGAACTTCACATCATACTAAAACAACTAAACCATTTAAGAAACAATTAAACATGATTATTTCGATACCAAAGAATGGATTCAACAACACACAAACACAAAACTACAAACCCATTACTTTAGTCTCGATACTGAGCAAAGTGTTTCAACATTTAAATAGAAACCTGCGAACGGTAATAGGAAAATACAAGGCGACAAACCAATTTGGCTTCAAACTGAAGCACTCGGCAATATATTGTTTATCTTGAGAAACAATCTACAGACAACACACCTAAACGGAGATAATTCAGCAAAAGTCGTGTCATGAATATCAACATGGCTGTTGATAGTGTTTTGCATAAAAAACTTATCTCCAAACCACACAAATTTCACAGACCAAAGAACTTAAAAATCGTGAAGGACCTACTTAGCAACAGAAAACCACAAATACAGATTGACAACGCACTTTCTTTGCCTCCTCTCTGCCATTTTTACACAAGGGATACTGCCATAAATTAAAAATCACGACCTACCATACAATGAACTACTAGACAAATCCGTATATGATTTAGAATACGCAGACGACACTGCACTGCTCTCCCATGGCGAAACCACTGATAGAACCGTAATTATACATCGAGCACTGACAAAGAAAGCAATGACTTAATTCTGCTAATAGAGACTACCACCAAGCCCGACAAAAAACCACCTCCCACTGAAAAACTCACATTTCAATTGCACAAAGCACTTGAAAAAATGTCAGGACAGAAATTACTAAAAAGGCAAAGGTGATAAGAATATACAAAGAAATTTGTTCACCACTTCTGGCCTGTGGACACATTCTGAAAGCAAACGCAACGGAAAAGACCGAACCAGATGCAAACCACTGAACAAATCGCATTAAGGCTAATTTCAAAAGAGATAGAGATCACCAAAAGCCACTGCATAATTCATCAAATCAATTACTAAACGAATGTACATATATGAAAAAAATATCAGTAAAACTGATACAGTTATAGACAAAATAGAAAAACAAGCCTCTGAGCTGGACGATTAGAAAATCCCTATGGCTCTTAAAAGCTACAAGACAATCCCGTTTCGTTCTCCCATCAGCATCTTGATTTACGCAATTGCTGAGGATGTAAAATTCAATTAAAATAAAGTATTTAAGCTTTACTATACTGTAAATACCATTTGGTAGTTCTTGCTGATAATTAATGATATTATATTTTATTATCACCTTATTTTTTATAAATTTCTTTTTTGTTTTTAGATGTAAACCATTTTACTTTCATTTATAGTATCATATTCTTATTTGTTCAAAAGTATCCTTTTCGACTTTTAAATTTAAATCACTGCGACTTCAATTAAGCATTTATATAAGCCCCTGTCTGATTTATGGTTCACAAATGTACAGGGTGTGGTAGAAATGGTGTCACAACGTCATTTGTTTTGATCATTTCGCGGCATCGTAGTCGACGGGTAAAAGTGAATTGCTCAATGCGAGTCAATTTTTTTTGTCTTTGGGGCATTAGAAATGGTTTGGAACCAGTTGATATTTTTGGTCGGGTTATCTGGGTAACTAGTTCACACATTGCAGTGGTATATGGTGGGATTTTTTTTATGTAAGTGGTTAATTTAGGACAGGTGTGTACGCGTCTTATTTAGAGTAATTACGTGTGTTTTGTGTTGTTGCTAAATTGTTGATCGCCAACGGATTGCAAGGAGAAAATATACGCCAACATCGCCACTGGCATTTAAAGATTTAAGCTGAAATGTTGATGACTATGTCCAATTTTTTTTATAGTGATTCACTCACTGGCTTGCTCTTATTATTTACATCATTGATTTTAACTAATTTTAACTGATTGTAACTACAAACATACCAAATTTCCTTTTGAAAGTAACCAGAAAAATCTGATACAATAAATGAGTTAAAAAAAGTGTTATTGAATATAATAAACTGCGCCGGAAATTTGACGCATTGCTTAATTATTCCCAAATTTTGACTGTAGATTTTTTCTCAGTCGGTCATCCGATTTGGTTAATTTTTATATCGAGCCAGTGATCTGTTCTTGGATAAAATTTATGCTATAAGATAAGTAAAAAAACGAAACAAACATATTGTACAGAGCCCTTAAATACTGGCATGTTTTCTTGGCCAAATTTTAAATCTTTCTGCATGCAATATATTTATAAATTTACGCAAAAAAGTATAGGATGTTATAGCCTCATGTCTTCTGCAGAATTTGGCTTTTTAATCGTTTATTTGTTCTGAGCCATTCGAGATATTTTCATTTTTTTGCGACTAGTCACATTTTCCGCGAATTTTTTTTTGCAAAGAAAATTTCTGACGAAAGGGCCGTGCGAATAACATTTCAGTTTAAGTTCATAGCTCTGTTTATTTTGTCTCCTTCTGTGCTCTGTCAATTAAGTCGTTAACATTTTAATTTTCCTAATGGTGCGTCCAGACTTGACAAGCAGAGCCTGGGTCGAGCCTGAGCCGCGCCAAAATAAAATGTTTCGTCAAAACACCTACAAACGATCCATTTTCTGTCGGTGCTTTAAGGAAACTTCAAAGGAATTTGCCGCTGCTCAGGCTCGGCTCGTCAGGTCTGGACGCACCATAAGGATCAGGTATTCTTGCTTTCACACCTCTGCAGCGGAAAAATTACTTTGATTTTTCGTTAAAACAACGACAGACGATCGAATTTCTATCGGTGTTTTGACAAAATATCAAAGGAATTCGCCGCGGATCATGCTCGGTTCAGGATCGGCTGGTCAGGTCTGGACGCACCATAAGGAAATTGTTTTTTATTTTGCTTCTTTATGGGGGAGTTACATACGTAACAAAATATTCAGAGGTTAACAGCTCTAAGCTTGCAATAAAATTTTTGCTTTTCTTTGCACAGTCTCCGCATGCTCTAAAATAAATTTCTTATGGAAAATGTGAGCGGTAAGTCAAAATTAATATCCATCAAAGGGCTCAAGTTAAACTGACGATTAAAGATCCAAATTACTCTGAAGAAATGAGGCTTTATATGACGCTGTATACTTTTTTGCTGTCTGATCTACCCGATATTGTCCGCGGAAATATTTAAACTTTGTCCAAACAACATGACATTTTTTAAACACCCTTTACAAAAGTTTATTACATTTTATTCGCTTTTCTTATAACATGAATTTTGTGCAGGAATAGAGCTATCATTGGATAAAAAAGTGTTCAAATCGGATTACAGATTGAGAAAATATTCACAGTCAAAAGTTAAGGAGCATTTAAGCTAAACGTTAAATTTACGGAGCAGTGAATATACAGGGTTATTCAAATGTTTTCCGTAAAATTTATAACTCTTTTATGAACGATTTTATATCAAAACGCTGAAACACATAACTTCAATGTTCAATTTTCCCTCTTCACCTTCAACTAGTGCAACTTGTTTCTTCAATTGTAAACTTAAATCACATAAAGTTTCTATAAAAAAAGTCATCGAAAACTGTATTCGGTGGTATCAAAAGCATTTGGATCTTTGTCGCGGTAATTACTTGCATAATATAAAAGAGTTATTGTACTTAAGACATAATTGAGCTATTATAATACGCATCTAACAGCAGTGTTAAATGTACAACAATAGTACTGCAACTGAATATACCGGGATAATAATGATGCCATAGGTGTACAAACGGTCATTACCCAATGAAAACAAAGCGTTTTTCGCACGCCTTATTAAATTTTAGTCCTTCCGAGACCATATTATGTCATATTAAAATCTCTCTTTCGTAAATCTGTTCGGAAAAGATCGTGAGCAACGTACCCTATTCGGATAAAACGGAAAAATATTACAAACAGTTTTATGGTCATAATTTATTATTTAATAAGTTTGTTTTGGTTGTGTAATTTCCCAACAATTTCTGTCTTTCGATAGGCTCGAGTGGGCTTTCTTGAACGATTCTTACTAAATGAAATGCGAATCAGAGTTTATCAACATAACATAGAACATCTGTTCAATGTTACTTCAAAGCAGTGAAGCTGCTGTAAACATTAAAAAATTAAACAATTTCAGCAGCAGAATGAAGAAGGGAGAGATTTTCTCATATAGTTTGAAAATGTTAGGCAATTTTCTAATCATATAGGCTGATTTCTTGAAGTGAGCAATATTGGCGACGTTTTAACTTGCTTGCTGTTTTCATTTAATTTAAATCAGTTATAAAAAAATTGATCTAAAATTGTATGAAGCCGAACTGGACACGGAAGAGTAGAAACTGTGAACAATATGTGAAATAAACTTTTCCGGTAAGATAGAGTTAAAAACACATGTATTTACAAGAACAGTGAAGTTTTTGTAAAGCTTGGTTTTGTTAGCACGAGTTAGAATTTTTTTAAAAATTTTCAGCATCTAGTCAAACAGGCCTTTTTGTCATGTATTGTTATTTTGGCCTAATAAAATTGCATTCTAATATTGCTTCTAATGTTCTTATTATTCGTTTCTTCTCCTCCCAATTCCTATTTTCTTTCTTGCTTTCTGTTGCATGTTCTCATATGCAGTGTGAAAATTGGCGTTGTGTTTTCTAAGGAATTACTCGTACGAGAAAAATGTTTTTAAAAAATAAAGTTGATTTATCATCATTTTTAATTTGGCTATTAAACTCTATATTAAAGTAGTTCAATAATCATTTAGCAAATTATTAAACTTAGGCAAACTTTCTATTTGGAAAAATTACGATTCTATAAATTTCTCATGGACAACCACAGCAGCAACTATGCATCGAGGCACATAATTGTTCATAAACATATCAGCGATACAGAATAATTTTGATGTTTTCTTCAAATGCTCTTCAAAACTTAAAATGTATAACAATGTCATTGTAAACGTGCATAACGTTTACCTTTCTTGGGAAGATTACCTGGGTCAAATCTTCTAACGAGATTCGCGCGTAATCCATAGTATGTTTATTACAAGAAGATTGATTGTTTTGATAAAGTGGAAGTGAAGTCGACGAAAGTGAAAGTGGTCGCAAATGAACAGCTGACTGCTGAAATAATACTAAGGATAGTCATAAACGACGATTAGGACCACATTGAGATTAATCGCAACAAACACCAGAAACAGACATGAAAAGCCATTGCAAAGTTTCGCGCAGATTTTCCTCGATTTCGAACTATTGAAAGAAGTTCGTATCAATAAATTATTTCAAAAACCTCTCTACTGTTTCATAAATTATTTTTCATCAGCACAATTCTGTTTATTTTCAAGTTGATAATAAGATTCATCCTTGTCAACAATGAAAACCGATGTTGTAAAGTGAAGTTGAGCAGGTATGTGATTAATTGTGCAGTTTTGTGTTTGGACTTTGTTTAGAAGAACCTGTATTGGCGAAATAAATTAATAACAACCAAACTAAGGAAAATATAGCGCTTCTTTTATGTTTAGAGGTCGTAACTAGCAAATTCCTTATTTAACATTCGGCTGAGAATGGATTGACAATCATTTAAGAACGAGTCGAACGAAACATATTAATTGGTTTTTCTATGAGCAAATGCCAGTGCAATAAATCAAGTGAGACCTAGAAAATGTGCGAAAAAAACAATCAACAAATGTAGGTCAATGAACGACTACTAGATTATTAATACGTCAATAAGGCGTGCAAAAATAAATAATCAGTTCATTGGCGATGCTTAAGAAAAAATGTGTAATTGTTACCTAATTGCATGGGAAAATCCTGAATAGTTTTTCGCTTTTCTACAACCCCAAAAATTTATAAATAATTTATGTTGTTGCAGTTATTTTATTTTGCAACAAAGAAACGAGATTCATAATTTGCATACCTCGCCGTCACTTTGAACAATTCGCTAAGAAATGCTGAACGAAAGTAATTATAATTTTAAATCGTTGTTATGAAAGCTATTATGGTATTTAATAAATAATTAATGAGACAATCGGTTACGAGGCTTTGTCGGTAGACTAATTCAATGTTGTAAAATTGACTCGTTGGAAAATTAACGTAAATTAGTGAAAACCACAATAATTAACACTTTGAGTCCAAGCACTGACCAGCCCGGAATTAAACTTGAAACTCATCCTGCATGATTAAACTGAATAAGAAAAGGCAAATAAAAACAGAAGCACGTAGTTTAATGGTGGCTGTGGCCAGCCTAATATGGCGTATATTTTTAGTTACAGATGAATATTCTACTAAATTTGTTTTAATTTAAATCAATGAAATCGGCAGAAATGTAATTTGTAACGTCTCTAAATACAGAATGAGTTTTTTAAGTATCATTGCCAAGATGCCTAAAAGAGTGCCAGCAAAAGAAATTAAAAATATAAATAGAAATTATTCACGATTTACAAAAAATGAAAGTGTTAGTCGCACAAAAGCAGGCACTTTAAATTTAAGCACCGAAAGGGCAACAAAGAGCATCATTGTGATTTTTTTCTGCTGAGGAAAGGTTTTAATGCAAGGCTCAAATATTTTAGTCCATTGGCAACCAGAAAACTAAATTTAAAAAAGGCATATTAATACTAACGAAATAACAGGAATACAAAGAACATATTAAAAGTTATTTTCTTTGGTCTAAACCAAGCGAGATTCTGGGTTGTCTGTCTTAGAAGTCATTGTTTATATCTTGAATTTTCGTAAATCTACGTTTACTACGTGTATTTTTGGTTTAAGCATGTAAAAATGTTCTAGGGAACACTTCATTGCAATAATTTTTTATGCAAAGTAGGTCTTTTAAAAGTATAAATGCCCATATATCCAGAAGTATTTCAGATAAGAAAAAATCCTAACACACATCTAATAAAATATGACGGGGCAAGATAATGGAGAGAATGATTTACAAAGAAAATGTACAGTTAACATTATTATTGAGGAATGTAAATATTTTTGTACGCTTTCATTGAATTTAACGGACGACATCTTTATGGGACCGAAATCAATGAAACCTTGGTTTTATTAAAAAGATTATTGAAAATGGTTTTTGATATGTCCCAACCATATCCGCACTACAAAAAAATATTGGAGGTGCCTAGGGTACATTTGATAAGGGGTACTGAGTTTATTTATTATTATATTTATCTTATTTATAAATCATCTTACAGTACACGTGTTTTTTGAAGTTTTTCATTGCTTGCATATTTTTCATTGTATTAGCATTTTTACTTAAAAAATCATGTACACAAAAAAATCATTATACAAATAGTTCTGCAAAATATGTTTCAGCGCTTGGACTGAAAACACAGGATTTAATGTAAGGGATAAACAGTGACTTCTAACGAGAAACAAACAGGAATCTCGGTTGGTTCATACCAAAGAAAACCATAACTTTTAATATGTTCCTTCTAGACTGCTCCCCAAAATGAATGTTGTTACACAGCCAAATTTATCCTAACTTTGAAATAGCATAAATTTTGATTGCTTCAAGCGATTTGGTTTCTGTTTGAAGCCTTATATAGCTTCATTTGTTTAATGTTCATCAATGTTTTGGTAAGTAAGCACCTCAGATAAATTTTCCACAGGGCGGCAAATAAAAATATACAAAATTTTGCAAAATTCGGCATGCCCCAGTTGGACAAAAAATAGGGTAACGGATACAGTCGTTGGCCGGTCGCTAGTGATTGGCCACTTTATTATTTATCCTATATGTTAAGATTTGTAGAAAGGATAAGGAAATAAATAGTTTTGCATTGAACTTTGGCAACACTTCCTATTCTTTTCTCCAACGGTCGTTTGTTTCATTCTTTCATGGACTTCACTTAAGATATAATAAAACACTAGTGCGGTAATACATTTAAAAAGCACTAGTGCGGTAATGAAGATCATTATGACGTTTGAAAGGGTGCCAAATCATAGTCATTATGTAATAGTTGTAGAATAAAAAAGTATTCAGTGTTGCTGTTTTGGTGTATGAAAGAAGAAATGTCTGCTTTTGTTGTAGTTCAACAACAACCCTTTCATCTGTTATAAACCGTGGATAATTTCTACTGCAATTTTTTAAAGTTGTAAACATTTTCTTATGTAAGCTCCTAAAGCCAAACACTGATCTTTATTGTCATAAATATGAAACTTTAACAACAAATTATTATTAATTGAGCCTTCAAGTTATACCAGATGGTAATTTTTTTAAGGACCGTTAAGTAAATAATTCAATTTATACGCACTTAAACTGATACGAATCGTGAGAATTCGGTGTTAAGACATAGAATTTAACATCAACAAGCGATTGAACACTTTTAGATGTTTTTCTTTATGTAATTCGAAAAGCTATCCAATTTCCTACCGCAAGTTTGATTAGCCATAACATGATCCTTTGTTTAGATTGTGGCTGGTTAACTTCTAACCGAACAAATCCGATACCAAATATTTCCTTCAATAATCCGAAAACCAAAAAGTAACGCTTGATCAAATGTATTGGTGTAGGCTACTAATTTACCGCAAATATTGAATGTCGCTTTCAAGTAAGAAAATATTTAAGGCAAAATAAAAATATGAAAGTTGCTCTAATGACCGAAGGTATCATATTAAAGCCATGTGAAATGATGAAAATGCCCGAAATAAAATTGTCATAGTGAAGAAAATGCTCTGATCCATGGTACTCTTGGCTCTGCTGTTGCATATTTGAATAATTCAGTATCTGGTCAGAAAAGTTATAAGAATAAGACTGTATTTTAAGCGTGCAAGACGAGCAACAGAAAATAAACTTCTTCATATATTTTTGAGCAAAAGTTTGTGCACACTCCTCATGCCTTCCCCGTGTAATTTTGTACATACTAGTCTTTAATTTATGGCTGTTAATGTCGAGAATTACAGTCAAACTGAAATTAAAAACAAACACTAAATCTGTGACTTGTTTTATGGTTGACTACATAAATGAACTGCAATATAATTCACAGTAAATTCTTCATTTGTCAATGAGAGTTTCCAAGTCAGCAAACAGAAAAGAAACATTTGGTATTTAGTTTAGAAACCTTCATGAAGCAATTTAACACAAATAGCATTTCCAACAAATTTTCGAATTCCGAACCAAATACCACGATTATTAACGGATTGACAACGACATGATTTTATCGAATTGGAAACGATCCGCATTGATCGATCGATTAGCATAATTTGCTCTATTGAATTGTTTTAAAAAGTATACAATTAACATTAGAATTATTAAATATTTGACAAATATTCCAAACCGTTAATTCGTAGCTATTAGGATAGAATGCTAATGACTGAAAGTGAAACTATTTAATAGATTATTGATATCCGATCAGATAAATGACAAAAACGTACCAACTAAACTAAATACATTAGAAGAATGCATACTAGAAGCATGACGCAGCAGCTTAAGCAGACATGCATGCTTATATGAGCAACGTGAAATAGAAAAGAATCACGAAAAAAAGAACAAATCCTGAAGAGAAACATGTCCAATCATCACTTATTTAGGTGGAAGATTAGTCTTAATACCTGAACAAATGGACAAAAACATCATATGATCAAAAAATAAATATTAAAAATTTGAGCAAAATACTTTACAGTAAAAATTAACGGAAGAACAAAATGGGTACCAGCCAAGAGTTAAAGAGAAAATACCATTCGAGTTGTTTTGATTTCCCTCTACACGCCCCTGCTCTGTGTCCATAAAGTTGTGAATCACCCTGTATATCTATATAAGTGTCTATGCACGCGTCTATGTGGCGCTTCTGAGCAGGTAAATCATCCATTAATAATATATTTTTGTTAACACAAGTCATAGACAAAGAGGAAGCACTGCATCTACTATTTGCTGATCTACGTAAAGCTTTTCACAAAATATGTCTAGTAGTATTAAGCAAAGCGGTTAAAAATCTGTACAAAAAATGCAGAAATAAAAAGCATATGTGTAACATTATTATCATTATTCCAACGGTATACCGGACTCAAAAAGACCAACATTATTTAAAAAATATGTCGAATTTCCTCTTGTCGGGTGGAAAAAGGATAGTAAAAACATGTGACATGTAAAAACATATCAATGAATTATACTGGTTTCCGTACGCTGTGTTTCGTGGATGATCAACTACTTGTCGCACAAAACTATGAAGATCTAAACTACATGCCTAGAAAGTTAAGCATCACCAAAACAGTATGTGCATTGGAATCGAGCGAGAAGACAGTAATTGAAAATAATGAATATTAAAATATTGCAAAGCACATAAATATATCGTTGAGGCGGAAGACACCTAAAAAAGCGCTTTTTCAGGAAAGAAAATTAAATAATTTTGTTGCTTAGTATATGCGATTATATTTAAACGGTAGTATTAGGCGTTCCAAAGTGTTTGAAAGCTTACTTAAAGTTTGTAATGCAATGCGATGCTAAAGCAAGAAACAGAAACACATTTATTAGCAATTGCCCTTTAAATAAACACAAAGATGAGCATAGAAATGATTTTTTTATTGAATAATATTTTGAGTTGAATTTTTGTTGCTTAAATCACTTTTTTTCTGTAAATGTATAATTTGCGTCTCATTATAGTCAAGTTGCTCAAATGAAGTTTTGTAATTCATGCTTGGTCAATAATTCAATTTGAATAATTGAATTCAAAATTCATGAATAATGTAATTCATGCTTCTGCTGCTCAACATGACTACTTTTCTATCACGGATCTTCACATTTTTAATGTTGATGAACAAGTCTGCTGCTAGAGTTCGAAAATCAAGAATATTTGAGTGGTTATTCATTGATTTTGTACAGATTTCATTTCTTTTTATAATTCCTAACTTTTTCGTATATTTCTTTTTCCTGACTGTACTTTTTAATTCATTCCAATATATTCCTGGGTTTTTCAGTCAATTTTATTGTCACTAATTATGGTGTTATGTGATGAGCCCTGCGTTTCGTCCCGGGTCTACCTATTGGACTCGTCAGTAAGGCTTTAGGTAGACCCTGCCTTATACGCCAGACATCGGTTCTACGTGTTCGGACGTAAATGAACCGAGCCGGTATAGATCTTCTGCGGTGAGATATTGGCAACCCGTGTTGCCGATTAGCATTAGATTGAAAACCACTCGTTCCATTCTGCTTTTTTTCTCCCAAGCATCTATATCTTTTTCGTATATTTCTTTTTCCTGACTGTACTTTTTAAGTCATTCCAATATATTCCTGGGTTGTTCAGTCAATTTTATTGTCACATCCAATAGGTAGACCCGGGACGAAACGCAGGGCTCATCACATAACACCATAATTAGTGACAATAAAATTGACTGAAAAACCCAGGAATATATTGGAATGAATTAAAAAGTACAGTCAGGAAAAAGAAATATACGAAAAAGATATAGATGCTTGGGAGAAAAAAAGCAGAATGGAACGAGTGGTTTTCAATCTAATGCTAATCGGCTACACGGGTTGCCAATATCTCACCGCAGAAGATCTATACCGGCTCGGTTCATTTACGTCCGAACACGTAGAACCGATGTCTGGCGTATAAGGCAGGGTCTACCTAAAGCCTTACTGACGAGTCCAATAGGTAGACCCGGGACGAAACGCAGGGCTCATCACATAACACTATAATTAGTGACAATAAAATTGACTGAAAAACCCAGGAATATATTGGAATGAAATAATTCCTAACTTACTACGAATCCCTAATAATTCATAATTAAGTCGAGCCTTCTGCAAAAGTCATCGAGTGGTCGTTTTCTGTAAGCTCACTTATTCTTCGACTTCCCTATAAAATTTCAGTCAGTTTCCAGTAGATTTTCAAGCATTGTTGAAAAATTCAAGTTTTTGAGATGTAACCCTCTTCTTTGGCATAAACGATATATGCACAAGCATATTGGACGAGGAGGCAACCAAAGAAAGGAGAAATCAAGGAATGAGAGAAATTGGTCTAATAAATAATATATAATATAATATATAAAGCGGCTGATAAGTGAACGGTATGAAACCACTAATATGGTACAGACAGTTACAAAAAATGTCAAGCACAAGAATTTCAACACAGATTTTGGAATGGAACCCCGCAGGGAATGCGAGGAAAACCAACAAAAAACTCGCATAGTGGAATCTAAGAAATCATGAAAGAACGAGACTTAGAAGTAAGTTTTAATGGAAGAACAGAAAAGAGTGGAGTTCGAGTATCGGAAAACGTAGAACATGCAAAGCGACAAATGTAAATATATTGTTATCCAAATGTCTTAAAGCTAATGATTTCTTTTACTGAATTGGCATAAATGGGAAATTGTCTTGGGGATTCTAGCGAGTCTACACAATGGTAAGAAACAAACTTCTCAGATGCCAAACTTCTCTGTTTTTTATTTTATTTTCTTTTGGTCCGCTCCGGTACGCTCTTTAGCTCCATAGGCTCATAAAAACTATTTATTTTAGCCCTGAAGATGACAAAAATAAAGTCGAAAGTTTGGTAGCTGAGAAGTTTGTTTCTTACCACTGCCCAGAGTGGATCCCCAAGACCACAATTTTCCATCGACCTATCGACCTATATCGGTCTTTCTGCCCAAAGAAAATTATTAAATCTCTCTCGTATACCAAAATGGACTATTTCATTCTCTAATGATGAACGAAAAGTCGATTCATTCCTGAAACCTGTTGAAATTACTTTACTATATTTTCTTTACTATATTTACTTTGACAGTGTCTGGCATATGGGCTTACTCTACAAACTTCACAAACTCCACACACCAATATATCTACTCCACATCATAAAAAACTTACTCGAAAACAGACTACTACAAGTACGAATTGACAACACATTATCTTTTTCTTTTTCCCCTGCACAAGGACTTACGCAAGGATCCGCGCTCTCACCATTCCTATATAATATATACTGCCATGATATCTATAATTACCACTTACCAGACAAAAACCAAATAGACAAATCAGCGTACATATTACTATACGCCGACGATACTGCACTAATAGTACACGACAAAACCACTGAAAAAGCGACTGGTTCTATAAATGGAGACTAACACCAAACGCGTCAAAAAATCAACTTCTACTCACAAACCACCGACTCAACGCTGACTCCCCTACAATAATTGCAGACGGCCAAACGACAGAACCAAAGAATGACATAAAATACCTTGGAATCACAATTGACCACAAACTTAAATTCACTAAACACATACGAAACATCAGGGCAGAAACAATAAAGAGAACAAAACACTTCCGATCACTAACTTACAAAGACAGAGGAATTAGCACAAACACCGCCACCAAAATATATAAAGCTATTTGTAGACCCTTGCTAGACTATGGACATACACTAATGACCAACGGAAGAGAAAGGACAAAACGTTATATACAAACAACAAAACAAATTGCACTAAGACTAATAACACGAATAAGACCCCCCAAAACCCACTACACAACCCCTCCACCCAACTACTATACGAACGCACAAACATGACAAAGATTTCGGAAAGACTCATACATCTACAGACAAAATGGACAAACAACCCCTACAACTGGACCATACTGAATCCCCTTTGTCTTACAAGACCAACCAGACAATCCCGCTTCCGTTTCCCTACATCAACGCTACTCGAACACTTACAAACGCAACTGAATACTGGACAATAAAATAATGTTTTCTTGTCATTAGAATTAGAAAGTTTATTTAATCACATTGTTAAACCAGAATAAGAGAATGTTCATCTTTGTTTTTTATTTAGATTAAGACTACATGTATTAAACAAGGGCAGAAAGACCGATAGGTCGACAGCCTTTTTTAGAAATAAAGATGTTTACTGCTACTACTTTACTATATTTTCGCATCTGCTTTTGGACATTTTACAGATGTTGTGTACTGTAGTTAGTAGTTTATATTATGTTTGAAATTAGGTTTAAGTTTGACCTATAATTACCTGCATGCAGATTTTACAATACAAACACTAACTAAATTATTAAATAAATAAATTTGGAAACGTGCACATTGAAGAATAAATCCCTGGGTATGGAATACAAAAATGAAAAGAAACACTAATCTAGCTGAAGGAGCCTGAGCTCCCTTATCTTAAATTCCCCATCAGCTTTGCAAATTCAATGAATATTTGCATGTAAAAACTCTGAATATTTTATCAATCTAAAATTCGATAGTTTCATGTAAGAAGTAAAATATGGAAAAATTGCACTTACAAAAACTGGAACATCTGTCGGCTTTCCTTCCCCATACTGTTTGCTGCCTTCCGCTTTCATTCCATAGTAAAGTTGCCATACACTGGGCCTATCATCCTGATGCTTTAACAACCCACCCTTGGGCAAACTGCCCCCTTTCACCACACCACCATTTCTATCACAGTTGAAACTTTTCAAACCGGTCACTATGTTTCTGGCACTAGAAAAACGATTTTCCATCAAATTTTGTTTCTGTTCGCCGCTGTCGCACATGTGAAGCACTGTTTCCTCCCGGGCAACCAAACTGTCCTGATTTTCTTCGCTCATTGGCTTCTGACAACATAAACTTTGGTTGATTGAAGCAATTTTATGTCGACCAAGAGTTCCATAAATCAGAGCGTTTCTGATGCCTCTAGTTAAGGTAGAGTCGTGCTCACAGTAGCGAGACGGCAAAATCGATGGTTTCCATCCTGGAAGGAATAGGTAAGTAATTAAAGACTTGAAAAACCTCAGTATTGCTGTATACAGGGTGGTTCAACCAAGATTGTGGATAACTGGTGTAATCTGTAAATGTTTATATGACTTACAACTTATTGTTCTTACTCTCCGACGTAAAGCACGATCTTACAATCAATGCACTAAATTTTGAATCAACCTGTATATTTTTTTGTGAAACATAGATTATATGAGGTTCTAATCATTAGTAAAGTTCTCAATATCATTTAAACCGTCCCCCCTTTTGAAGGTGAAGAAGGCTTATTTTTTAGTGTAATTTCTTTTCGAGGGTGTTGAAGGCTGTCCATGAGAGTACGATAAAAAAATTTTAAATTATTGTTTAATACCTTAAGATTCTATTGGAAGACTTTTATTTGCGCTTTTGGGAAAAAATAATTTTTTTTGGGAGACTGATTTTTTTAATGAACAAAACAGAAACTTGTGATATTTATACTATTTTCACAGCACTTTAAAAAAATTAATATACAGGGTTATTCAAAATCTATGTCATTCCTTTTAAGCGGTTTGAAGTAGTAGTATACATAGACAAAATGTATACTCATAAAAATTACAATTCTTCAAATTTCTGATTTAGTTGATTGCCAGTATCTCATTTTTTTAGAATGATGTTTTTACTGTCATTTCTGTACTCTCTACATTCCCCAGACAAAACCTCCAGACAAATGACGCCAATGCTGAATCACCCTGTATGATAATGTCGAAGACACATACGTTCAAAATTTTTTGGAATGCTCTAATGTTCAAGCATTTCCGTTGCTTTTTTACGTTTGAGGTTTTTCTGAGATTTTTCATGTATTGAAATAATTGACCGAATCTTTATGATTTATAACCAATGATGGTTGAAGAATATACATTGAACGTCTGAAAATAGGCAACCGCTACTTACCATGTAGCTGTGGTAACAACAACGGGGTGGTTCTTCGCTGACCAGGCGGACTATCGCTGAATCCACTACTGGAAGAACCTGATGGAATATGGTAAATATCTTCGTCGTTAGAACTGGAAGTTCGCACTCGGCCACTAGGAGACGAGCGGCCACTGGACGAGCTGTGACTGAAGGCCCTGTAATCGATCAAAAATCACTTTGCAACAATCAGCATTAACAGGCCATTAAGTCGTCGACAGGCAGCCGAATTGTAACTAAAAATGTACATTTTACTAATACCTTATGACTGAATTAACTTTTCTACTGTTACTCAAATTGACACAAAGCCTGCGCATTTCGTCCTCGGTGTTATTCTTCAAAGCGTCCAGCTTTAGTTTGATTTTTTCGTTGATTACTTTGAGCATTTCCTCTGGACAGCCACTCTCTCCTTCCAATGTCCGGTTTATACTGGCCAAAAGATCCATCTAGGAACACAGCGAGGAATAATTATTTCTAGTCAATAAACTATTATGAAAAGCACATGTAATATGCGGCAAAAAATTGTGTTTTGAAGGTCCAATAATACTCCTAATTAAAATACATCATAATTTACATCAATCATGTATCAACTCCCAAATTAAGCAAAAGGCGCAATGGGAAGATACTGTAGCTTACCAACAAATCTTCAACTGACACTTCCAAATAATTCTCCAGGCCGCTTTGATGACTCGCTAGTTGGTGTTGATGGACCTAGATTGGTATAGAGAAGCAAAGCTTCATCGACCAATGAGTCGTAGACGCAGCTATTGAGCAAATTTCTGTGATCCAAAGGCAGATAACCTGAAACGACTCAAAATGCCTTAAAATACTGATTATCCTCTGGGATAAACAGTACCTGGCCAAATAGGCTGAGGTACAGGTACATCAACTTTCCCTTCGGGGATGGTTGATAAAGTACCAGCGCCCGATGAAGAAGAATGTTGCGATGGCACTGATTTTATCGGCTTCAGCCCTCTTCCAGCGATCTAGATAGAGTTCAGACAATTAAAAGCGGGATACAGAACCCTTTAATATGCGTACTCTAATGGACTTAACAAAGGCCGAGTTCTGGTCCAGAACTACTCCAGCTTCTTCCACCGGCCTTAGTCGTTCATGGAACCCCTGATCCACGCTACTCCCTCCATTGCTTCCTCCATAGCCGGAACTAGTGGATTTATCACGAACTTGCAACTTTCGCCCTCCAAGGAATGAAGAATTTTCCGATTGGCCTCGCGGCAGATCGTGAATGTAATGATTGGCTTGAAAATAATCGGGAGCCGGAGTTTCTCTAGGCAGTGAGCTGTCATCATAGTCGATTTCCGGAGTCTTTTCCCTCATGGGAATGGAAGAGTAATCACTGGAGTTCGTGTGAGATCGCAAAGAGTCTTTATCATCCTGCTTGAACTGGTTTTTGCAACTCTTGAAAGTTTTGAGGCCCTTTGAGGAATTGCTGGCAGTGGAATTTTTACATTTCGTGTGACTTGAGTGCAGATCGAAGAGCGGATTTATTCTGAAAAACATAACAAAAAAATTAAACTTTTTACTTCAGCAACATGAACAAGAAAACAAGTTCAAATGTTCTACAGGTTTTGATATGTAAAAGGTTTTCCAATAAGAATAATTCTTTTTTTATGTTAGGGCGTTGATATTAAAAATGTTAGAACAGTGCTGTGCTAACATTTGCATTCAGTATACAGGGTGTCACTAAAAGGTCCGGACAATGCCCTACCAGAGGTAGCTGGTACCAAATTAAGTCGATTTAGCCACATTTACTTTAGTCAATAAGTTGATAATAACGGCGATGGAGAAAGTAAAAAAGATGAAAGTAAAAAATTGATTTTAATTAATATTATTTCATCAATGAATTAGAATTATTATCATATTATTATTATACAGGGTGATTCAGGTTTGATCTTGATAACTTCGGGAGTCAATATAGCAGGTTAAAATAATGTCCCTACATGATATACAAATTTTCCCTAAATCGCATCGTTTCAGAAATACAGAATGTTGAAAATATTTTTTTTTAGTTTTTTCTTTATATGTTTTGAACCGTCTAATAACCTTATAAGTGTTTTTATTCCGAATTTCATTACAATGGGATGAAAGATTCAAAACTTATAAAAAAAACTATTTAAAAACATGTTTAAAGCTCTGTATCTCCAAGAGGATGCGATTTAAGGACATTATTTATATCTCACTATTCTAACCTGTTCTATTGATTCCCGAAGTTACCAAGATTAAACCTGAATCACCCTGTATATCTGTTGACTATTCTCAAGTACATCATAGGGGCGCCACTTAGCTCTGAATTCTTGCTAAATTGTGTCGATCTTCTTATGCTGATGAATAAGTGAGTTTTGAATCGAAGATAATATTTTCCCATCATTTTTATGCAAAAAAATATAGCTTATTGAAATCACTAAAAGCCACCGTTTTCGAGAAAAATGCCTTTGAAATAATGGGTGCGAAGATTAATAATCTGTTGGGTAACCAGAAGAAAAGTTAGGTGAGTGAATAATTTTGGTTCAATGAATATGAACATTGGTTTATGAGAACAAACCTCGAACTATTGACGATTTAACGCTACATTGCTGAAATTAGAGCCGATTTATTGGAGAAAGACAACGAAAATGGTCGAAGCCGAGGTGGATATTTGAATGATGTGTTAATAAGAACATAAATCGCATAACTTGTATTTCAAAATTCAAAACAGTTTTGCATGTATCTTAAATATTTTGTATGTTATTTCATTTTTAAAAAAATATACTGTCCTTATTAGGAAAACTTTTAGATGAACAGATGCAAACTAAAATTGTTAGATTACAATCAAACCTTTAAGGTCTTAGAATAGAAGACCAAGCAAAAAGAAAAGGAAAATCGCGTTATACTAAAATTACGAAAACTATTATTACAAAAACTAGAGCAGTTCATGCAAAGCAGAAACAGATATAATCTCTCGCAGAAAAGATTACAAGGAAATGTGAAAGGAAAGTGATGAAATGTCTGATTCAAGATTAATAATCTAAGAACTTCTATGTTTTTCATGACAACTAGTGAATCAGTTCGACGATCTGTATTTATGGTAGGCAGTGTGATAACCAACGACGACAATAGAAAATAAAACACAATGGAAATATCAAAATAATAGAGAAAAATAGTAGCAAAATTTTCTATCTAAAATGTTTTGAACGGTCTATTAAGGAAAATCTAACAGTGTTGAACCCAAGTTTTACTAAACCCAGATGATATTAGAAAATTATCAACTTTTCCAACTCTTTAAACGTCGGTTACAGTTGCTTAAACCAATGTAACTGATGATTCATCAGTACAGTGTAGGCTCTCTAGCAAACCACCTCTGAAGATGCAAGCCACTCATGCTTACGAAACGTCAAGAAGAAATTCTATTTTACGACGGCCTAGTAGTAGTAAACATCTTTATTTCTAAAAAAAGGCTATCGACCTATCGGTATTTCTGCCCTTGTTTAATACATGTAGTCTTAATCTAAATAAAAAACAAATATGAAAATTCTCTTATTCTAGGTTAACAATACTATTAAATAAATAAGATTTCAGTGGCAAGAAGAAATTATTTTATTGTCCACTAGTCCGTTGCGTTTGTAAGTGTTCGAGTAGCGTTAATGTAGGGAAACTGAAGCGGGATTGTCTGGTTGGTCTTGTAAGGCAAAGGGGATTCAGTATGGTCCAGTTGTAGGGGTTGTTTGTCCATTTTGTCTGTAGCTGTATGAGTCTTTCCGAGATCTTTGTCATGTTTGTGCGTTCGTATAGTAGTTGGGTGGGGGGGTTGTGTAGTGGGTTTTGGGGGTGTCTTATTCGTGTTATTAGTCTTAGTGCAATTTGTTCTGTTGTTTGTGTATAACGTTTTGTCCTTTCTGTTCCGTTGGTCATGAGTATATGTCCAAAGTCAAGCAAGGGTCTACAAATAGCTTTATATATTTTGGTGGCGGTGTTTGTGCTGATTCCTCTGTCTTTGTAGGTTAGTGATCGGAAGTGTTTTGTTCTCTTTATTGTTTCTGCCCTGATGTTTCGTATGTGTTTAGTGAATTTAAGTTTGTGGTCAATTGTGATTCCAGGGTATTTTACGTCGTTTTTTGGTTGTGTCGTTTGGCCGTCTGCAGTTATTGTAGGGGAGTCAGCGTTGAGTCTGTGGTTTGTGAGCAGAAGTTGGTTTTTTGACGCGTTTGGTGTTAGTCTCCATTTATAAAACCATGTCATTGTGTTGTGTGTTAGTGTTTGGAGTCTTTGAGCTGCTCTCTCAGTAGTTTTGTCATGTACAAAGGTTCAAGGAATGGCCTCGAAAGCCTAACTCTATTTACTGATGATTTTCTTAATATTACTCAAATAGCAGATTTTCGAAAAAAAAAACAGATCATATCATATCAGATATCAGATGGATAATTGTAAAGCGTGTGGCGGTCAAACTTAATTTTGCGTTTAAATTCCTTTATACTCATATTCCTGTATCTTCACACAAAATTAACTTAACAAATCAAAATAGTTCTATGTGATTAACATACTTTATATTACAGGTTTGTTAATTGCTAATTTATTTGAAAATACGTTAGGCTAAGAACCGTTTAAAGTTAAGAATTTATGAATGAACACCTTATTAGAAAAAGGCAGTTCAATGAAAGTGGACTGGTGAGATATTTTCAGTCGTTTACGAAATGTTTTTTCGGAAAAGAAACCTTGTCTGGGATTTTTAAATTTTGATATTGTTTGGCCTTTTGAAATGGTTCCTTTGACCAGAAAGTTAAATTCATTTCCTCGATCTTTTCTAAATATTTTTGATCAAATGTTTTATAACTGTCTGATTTTCTAGGAAAACCGAAGAAGAGAATGTTGATTTAGGAATCGTCATTTTTCGAATTACGACTGATATAATTTATGAACTTTAAAGATAAATGATGTTCAATTTTGGGATATTATTTTAATATTTTTACTTTCAAGCTGTATAAATTGCAACCAAACGGCATAGGAAGCTATTATTTGGAGTTTCAAGTTGATCAACTTTTGTCTAATTGTTTAACTTGAGTGCTTCAACGCAATTTGCTTTGAATATTGCAATGTAGTCGCTCTGCGAAGAACCGTTTTTGATATTTTCTTATAAAGGCAAAAAAATGCATACAATTCTAAAGTGTGAGAAACGGGACTCTTTATTAGTTTCTTCATATCAGACATTTAATCCTTAATTAATTTTTTCTAAACGCCCAGTTGATGCATTTTAAACAAATTTCTTGCAATTACTAATACTTCATACATAAAATGCTGTGCCTCTAAAGTTTAGTAGCCATCAAAATTAGAAACTGATCCAAACATAAAACACAATGGTGTTGCCCACATTTCCTGCTTTTCTTCACTTATAATAATAATTGTGAATTCTGCATTTCCTCGCTCGCTCATAACTGCTAAACAGAAATTGAACATTAAAACAATCAGCCATTCGGCTGATAAATACCCTGTGTAATTATTTCGGTCTGATAAATTAATTCCAATTAAGCCAATGGCCAATAAACGCAGCGTTTGTGAACAAATTAGATCAGTGTCTAGAGTTTTTTAATTTTCGATTTCTCGACCAAGCGGAAATCGAAGTCAAGTTGAAATTAATTACTTTAAACTTTCGATGATTTATTGGTTGGAAACCTGCTACTACCACAGGCTTGATGAAGTAATTGCTGTTTATCAAATGGTATTGGCTTGCACCAAATATCGTAGGTCCTTTCCGGCATAACACAATAACTGATTGTCAGGTATTGTTATTATGCAATGGCAAGAATACAAATCGTAATCAGACAATTATCGCAGTTTTCACAACACAATCATTGATACCAGAAGTAACATAGCTTACGGTAACTATTATTGAGAAGCTTAACTTACTCGCTAGTATTTATAAAGGCAATCAAGCATTATGTAATATTAAACAAAGATTTTCAGTAAATAAAATGTGGAAAAGTAACGTGTGACTTAAGATGCTATAATGAGTACTTCATGGTCGTGAAATGTAATTATTACAAAATTAGGTTGTTATATTTTAATGTCAATAGCGAACACCCCAGATTGACTGAAGAACAGGTGGCGATGTTGATGTAATATTGTTCACAATGTATTCAGTTTTAGTTTATGCTTAAATGTTTATTTGTCAGTTTTCAAGAACTATTTTTGTGTTTTAAATCGCTACTATAGAAATATTAAAATTATATTTTTTCAACTAGAATAAGCTGAGGAAAGTGATAATAATAAATGCAAACAAAAATCCTTAAAAACTAGTCGTACAGAATATTTCAAATAAAAAATTGTATGATTTATGTAAGGTCCACTACTCAGTAATAAGTCACATAAGAGCCCTGATCAAAAGTCACAAATAAATGTTAAAGTTAAGTTCAATTTTATGAGAAAACAGAAGTCCATTCAAATTGAAAATGTGTCAATATAAGACTGAGAATACGCCTTAACGCCGTAAAGCTTTAATAAACAAATATTATTTCGGTTAAAACTGCAAAAATACAATTACGTGAATAAAGTAAATTGAACATAAATTGAAAATGCGGTAGTACCAAACAATGATGACTGCAGGCGAGGACATATTGTAGACATGAACAGGTAAAGATATTAGAAATTGACGATGATTAGAGGAAAAGTCAGAACTAATGTTTAGCTTATTTTAACTTTAACGCATTTAATTTGTCGTTAGACTTAGCTTATCAGTTAGCCATATTCGCACTTTGGCTAGAAAGGATTACAATTCTATCAGAAACTAACAAAAACAATGAAAAGTGAAACACTCAGCAAGTAAAAGCCTGAAGTGATTTTGAGACATCATTCTGATTAAACACACACTGAAAACCAGCAATTAACTAACTGGATTGACATCTGCTATGGATCTATGGAACAACGACTTATTCATTCTTTATAATTTAAATTATTTAATTATTTATTTCCAATCATATTCAGATATTCTGTCGTTGAATGTAAAGCCTAAATTTCGAGCAACAACAAGATTGAAAAAATACAAAAACAAAAACATTTTGAGTTTTTGGAAAAATAGTTTTTCAGTGGGAAAACAATTTAGAAGCAGGTTGTAAATGACTTCTCTAATTCGATACAGGTAAAATCACATAGTATTAGTCACATAAAAAATTCACACTGAATTGTCCGCACAAAGTCAAGACAAACCTAATGCAGTTTCAACAAAAATGTAATACATCACATTTCTGACCGATATAATAACTTTTTAAGTGAGAAGAGATCGCAAAGCACAATATATAAAAAGGCTCTCATCATACCAAGATAAAAATATAATTTTATATTCAGATACATACATTATTTCTAATAAACTTTAATTATAAATAAATGCTTTATTTGAAGAAATCTTAACTTTAAAACACGATTCGTATTGAGCTGTTGGATTTTGAATTTTTTACAATTATCCCACCTTTTAATATGTCAATATGAGAACAGTAATCTCTTGTATTTTGTAGTGACGGTAAAAAGGCCAATTAATGATTTGGAATATCGAATAATGAAAATATTATCGAAAAAATAAATTTAAGTAGCGTAACATTGACTTGAAATATATGATAAAACGAAAATAAAAGTGTTTATACAAAATCATCTGACATACACGAAACCAAACATCTCGATTATCCCATCTTGTTGACTTAAAATTGTTTTTTTGATGAGGAAAGTAGAATGAAAAAACGCTGTACACTATTTCATATTTATTATAGCCTCTTAGCTTTGGAAAGGAACGAAATTTAAAATTACTTTCAAACGAACGTAAGTTTTACATTTTCGCTCTTCATGTGAAAAAACTTCTCACCCTTAATTTCTCTCTTACAGTTAAAAATATGAAAAATCGGAAAGACACGTCAATTTTATTTGTAAGGGGCACACTTTAAATTAATATTTTTAGACTTCTTGTTCCAACCCCCTAGGAAGGGTAGATGTGACCCTAAGAACCTTAATGGGGCCTTCTTAAAGGGCATTCAATTTTCTTGTGGTATCCTACTTTGTTGCTTACTTAATAAACTTACATTTACTTGTTGCGCAATAATTAACTAATTCGTTAATTTCAAAAGGCCAACCTGCTGAACCGCTGTCTAGTTTTGGGGAAAGAATAACAAACAGGAAATACTTATTCGAAACATAAATCATAGCTAGAAGTCGGCATTTTGAAAAAGTAAACGGTTTTTTCAGGTGTTTGTCTAAAAGAGAAATATCTAATGTAGTAGTAGTAGTAAACATCTTTATTTCTAATAAAGGCTATCGACCTATCGGTCTTTTTGCCCTTGTTTTTTAAAACATGTAGTCTTAATCTAAATAAAAAAACAAAGATGAAAATTCTCTTATTCTAGGTTAATAATCTTATTAAATAAACTTTCCAATTCTAATGACAAGAAAAAATTATTTTATTGTCCAGTAGTCAGTTGCGTTTGTAAGTGTTCGAGTAGCGTTGATGTAGGGGAACGGAAGCGGGATTGTCTGGTTGGTCTTGTAAGACAAAGGGGATTCAGTATGGTCCAGTTGTAGGGGTTGTTTGTCCATTTTGTCTGTAAATGTATGAGTCTTTCCGAAATCTTTGTCATGTTTGTGCGTTCGTATAGTAGTTGGGTGGAAGGGTTGTGTAGTGGGTTTTCGGGGTGTCTTATTCGTGTTATTAGTCTTAGTGCAATTTGTTCTGTTGTTTGTATATAACGTTTTGTCCTTTCTGTTCCGTTGGTCATGAGTATATGTTCATAGTCTAGCAAGGGTCTACAAATAGCTTTATATATTTTGGTGGCGGTGTTTGTGCTAATTCCTCTGTCTTTGTAGGTTAGTGATCGGAAGTGTTTTGTTCTCTTTATTGTTTCTGCCCTGATGTTTCGTATGTGTTTAGTGAATTTAAGTTTGTGGTCAATTGTGATTCCAAGGTATTTTACGTCGTTTTTTGGTTGTGTCGTTTGGCCGTCTGTAGTTATTGTAGGGAAGTCAGCGTTGAGTCTGTGGTTTGTGAGCAGAAGTTGGTTTTTTGACGCGTTTGGTCTTAGTCTCCATTCATAAAACCATGTCATTGTGTTGTTTGTTAGTGTTTGGAGTCTTTGAGTTGCTCTCTCAGTAGTTTTGTCATGTACAATAATTGTAATATGTATGCCGATCTGTCGATTTGATTTTTGTCTGGTAAGTTGTAATTGTATATGTCATGGCAGTATATATTGTAGAGAAACGGTGAGAGCGGGGATCCTTGAGGGAGCCCTTGTTCAGGGGAAAAAGAAAATGACAGTGTTTTGCCAATACGTGCTTGTAGTTGTCTGTTTTCTAGTAAGTTCTTTATGGTGTGTAGTAGATATGTTGGTGTGTGTAGTTTGTATAGTTTGTATAATAAGCCTCTATGCCAGACACTATCAAAAGCTTTGTTAATGTCAATAAACAGGCAAGCTGTCTTTCTGTCAGTTAGGTGGGTTGTTTGTATATTGTTAATCAGAGTGAAGAGTGGGTGAATAGTCGAGTGCTGATGTTTGAATCCGAACTGATACAATGGTATGTACTTTCCGACCAGTTTTCCCAGTCGCTGCCTTATTATGTACTCAAAAACCTTGCTAAGTACTGGTAGCAGTGTAATTGGTCTGCAATTGCTCGGTTGTGTATTGTCCAGTCCATTTTTGTATCTAATGTTATTTGTGCTAATTTTAAAAAATCAATTCGATTTTATTTATTTTAAATATTTTATTAAATATATATTTAAAACGTATTTTATTAATTTAAATCTATTTTGTGGGAAGGTTGTTCAATTTATCGGGTAATCGGAAGTTTTCAACTTGACATTTCTGAGATTTTTCTCTTGGTTTTTCCACTATCTCCTATAGTTACTGAAATAGCAAAGATAATTCATTAAGTCAATTTTATTTATGAGGGGGATACTTTAAATTCATATTTTCAGCCTTCTTGTTTGAACCCCCTAGGAGGGGTCGATGTCACCTTTAGAATCTTAAATGGGAATGGGGGTCAAGTGGCACACCGTTTTAAAGGGCGTTCGATTCTCTTTTCAGTGGCATGACTCTCCCCTGTCTCTTCCTCGCTACGTCCATGGGTGGCACCGTTCCAAACTTTATATGAAAATAATTATTTGTAAATATCATTTCGATGGTGCTACGAGTACCTCGTTAATTTGCGTTCATTCGATGTCTTATCGCTGCAATTCCACAAAAGCCTTTAAATTATATCAAGAAATTCTAAAAATACGTTGTTTTTTTGTGTAAACACTAACCTGGAAACCAACATCGTAATGCGGAAAAGTGTAATTATTTCTGCAACTTTGAAACGCGATTAGTCGGAAACCTCTGGACAAAAAGCAACAAAGTAGGATACCACAAGAGAATTGTGAAGGCCCTTTAAGAAGGCCCCATTAAGATTCTAAGGGTGAGATCTACCCCTCCTAGGGGGTTGAAACAAGAAGACTAAAAATATTTATGTAAAGTGTCCCCTTTACAAATGAAATTGACGTGTCTTTCGGATTTTTCATATTTCTAACTGCAAGAAAGATATTAAGGGTGGGGAGTTTTGAAATTGACACCCCGTATATTCGAACTATTCTTCTTGGATATTTGTTATTTTCGTTTTTAAAGCGTTGCATGTTTGTTAAACGTCTACATTCTAATTGGATGTATTATCGTTTCAAATTCTTTCTCAATCTTAAGACTTATTTATTTTTTCTTATGGGGCTTTTCAGTTGCGCGATATCTATTTTTTCTGTTTTCTTTTTCGCCCTTCGGAAATCTTTTGAGTCACGATTGTGGTTACTATAGATGTCTGCTCCATGAGTAAATTTCCACGGAGCTTTTGATAAAGAATTCGTTATTGATTGAGAAGTAAGAGCACTCTATCAATCTGAAATAGAAGACTTGAGAAAGTGTTGTCTGTTTCGGCGACAAAAAAAACACTAGCAAGACAACATCCGAGACCGAACGATGTTTCTGAACCCTAAAACGAATATAAACGTTTCTCAGAAATTCAATGATCGAGCATCGATTATAACAGCTCTTTCCATTTCCTAATGAAAAACATCTTAAAATTTTTACGATCAGCCGCCACTGGTTTATATTCAGTTTCTTCGGAACTATTCAGTACCTCTCTATAACATTTTTCCTATTTCAACAAATTTAAAATATGTCCTTAGTTTTATTTAAATAATACATACTTGTTTTTGGTTACTCAACGCTTTTCTTAATAGACGATATTGAAAGTTTATCAGCTAAAGTTAACCGCCTTAGTATTAATATTAATTTTAAATCCCGACATGTTATATTTCCAAACAATCGTAAAAGCTTTGTTCTGAAGGATTCCTTACATTGACCAACACTTGCTGGTCTTCATTCAGATCAATTGGCTTATTTCAACTCTTACGGCAATTGAATGAGGCAGAATAACGAAATTTGGCTTTATCTTGACACATTAATTAAAATTTTTAATTAAATAAAAATTGTTCGCCATTAATTAATTCTTAATTATTTTGATTGCTATGTCTAGTTAAAACTCAAATTTCGTAAACAGTAATTGTTATGTGTAACTCAATTGCTGAAAGAGTTGAGATGTAATTGTTCATTCCGACATGTAACATTCGTAGCTGGCCAGATTAAAATTCAGGAATTTTTATGTCGGACCTATGAAAAACATCCCCAAAAAACTACAGGTCTGGGCCGATCAATTTTTAATCCGCATCCAGAACTTTTCTGAGTAATTATGTTCACACAGTGAGAAACTTTACGAATTCCTTAACGAATTATTATTTTTTAGCAAATAAAATATACTTAAAAAAATTGAGAGCGATTGCAGAATTATAAATGAACCTTCAAGGCATCTGCTTCGAAAATTATAATACAATACGAATGGGTCTTTCTTTGCAACTTGTTGCTAAAAGCAGCGAGGGTCATGCCCATGACGATTTAAGGCTATTTTCTATTAATTCAAAATTGCAAAAAGTATAGAAATGTAAATCAGGGTATTTCCAGCATCATTAGCATTAGACTTTCAGCTATAATACAAAAAATAAATAAGGATGATTGCTTCATCAATTTTCTCTACCCGAGCAGATACAATTCGCAATGGTATCCTAAGGCAAACCCACTTAAATCAGCTTCGATAATGTATGCGAACAATATTAAAAGCTGATGCTAATTCACTATTATAACAAACTAACATTAGCAGTTACTGAGATTTAAAAAATCGACAATACAATTGGCTTTAATTAATGAATGATTTGAACACTAGAACAATATCAACTTAGTGTACTTTTAGTGGGAAATATTCAAGAGTCCAAAAATGTCCAGCTAAATGATTGATGAAAAACCTAAGCTAGTTGCACACGAAGTTTCCAAAGCGGAATTGAGATAAAGTGCTTACCGGCTAACTGAATAAACCTGTTCCTTGTTTCGGCTCTTCCCTCTTAACGTGGTAAGCCCTAAAGCAGCCAGTGGATCATCAGTGATTGTATTGGGATCAGGAGGGCCTGGTGGAATTTTTAGGCGTTCGCCCACCCATCGGGTCATTTTGGACAAAGTGACGTTGCAGAACAAAAACTTCTCGATTTCTTGTCGGAAAAATGAGTGTGAAGGGTGTCTCGTTTCATTGTACTTTGGAGAACCTGAATAAAATAAAAACCTTTTCATTACTCATCACATGAATCTTCTTAATCGAGGACAAAAAAGGAAGAAATGCTAACTTCAACAATCCTAACAGATATTAACTATTATAAATGATTTCTCGTAAAAATTTCTATTGAAAGTTTGTCTATTAGTATAATGGATCGATTTTTTCAATAACAAGTTAATTAGGCAGCCCTTGACCTCTGCAGTGCAGGACTTCTAACACTGAAAAATTACAAATAACGAGGTCGTACCATTATGAGAACATTTGACACCGAAATATTGTTCAAACTCCAACGATTCGCATCATTTCTATTTTTAAATTCAGGCCTAGTGAGATCTCGTTCCTTTCTAATAGCCATACGGAAAAATCTTCGGCAGACATTATAGTTATAAATCGTTTTTTTTTTAGATTTAACCAATTAGCATGCAATTTGGAGGTGTTGCATGGTACACGCAAACAATTGCAAAAGAAATATTTCGCTGCTTTGATAATAATTTGCATATAACATTCAGTAGTATGTGTTTATGCTTATTGTCGAATTGCATTTAGAAGATTTCTTCTCCGTTGTGTTTGTATTACTCTCTAATTAATAGTTATTTTGCGGTTTTGGTTTAGAAACTTTCGGAAGTTCTCCTAATTTCTTTCCTTTTACTTGTTTCTGCTTCTTCTTCTTCGTCAGTCTTTATTTATCCACTGCTGGATATAAGCCTTTTCCAAATTTCTCCATATGTCCCTATCTAGGGCAAGTTGGTGCAAGTTCCGGCCCACCGACTGCTTGATGTCGTCTAGCCATCTCTTTTGGGGTCTTACGATACTTTATTTTGTTGATCGTGGCCGCCATTTTACTAGGCGTATTGTCCACGTATTGGTGTCCTGCCTTGCCACGTGTCCAGCCCATCGCCACTTAAGTTCAGCTACGCTCTCGATTATGTTTCTTACCTTCGTCTTCCTCCTTATGTCTGTAATGCGTATTTTGTCTGGTAGGCTGCTTCCAAGCAAGGATCTTTCCATTGCTCTCTGGGTTGTTCTAAGGCGTTCTGCCATTTTCTGCGTTAAGGTTACAGTTTCCAGCCAATATGTAGATACGGGTAAGATGCATGTGTCATAGACCCTTCTTTTTAAACTTATAGGGATGTTTTGGTTATTGAGAATATCGTCGAGAAGTCTTATTCTTCTGGTTATCTCAGACGTTTGATTTTCCTTCCCCAATTTAATTAAATGAGCTAGATATACATATTCATATACATGATCCGTAAAAGCAGAAAATAGAACAACAAGGAGAATACCCGTCAACACAGGAATTAGACAAGGAAACAGCCTAAGCCCTATATTGTTTAACATCATCATGGATGAAATCATTACAAAAACAAAACAGATTGGAAGGGGATATCGAATGGGAAATGCAGAAATAAAAATAATGTGCTACGCTGATGATGCAGTGATAGTCTCCGAGGATGAAGACAACCTACAAAGACTCTTATATAAGTTCGAACAAACTACAAATAAATATAAAATGGAAATATCTACCCGGAAAACACAATCACTCACTATATCCAAAGAGCCCCGAAGATGCAAACTCGCCGTTTACAATCAAAGTGTAGAACAGGTGATGACCTTTAAATATCTTGGAGCAAACAGCACGAGTAACAGGAATCTAAAGGAGGAAGTAAGGAATCAAACATCAAAAGCCGCTCTAATATCGGGGTACTTACGAGACATCATCTGGAGAAACAAGCACATGAGTGTAGGGAGTAAAGTCAGAATCTACAAAACGTGCGTGAGACCAGTGATGACATGCGCCGCAGAAACAAGAGCAGAAAACACAACAACCAAACGCTTGCTAAGAACAACAGAAATGCGAGTCCTAAGATCCATAACAGGACACACACTATATGATATGAAAAGGAGTGAGGAAATTAGAGATACCTGTAAGATTTCGGATCTTGTAAGATGGACCAGGGCAAGGAGAAGAGCGTGGAGAGACCATGTAGAGAGAATGGCCGACGACCGAATGGCAAAAATCGCCAAAGACCAAAAACCTAACAGCTCAAGACTCCCAGGAAGACCACCGAAGCGATGGTACGAAAGCTGGACATCAGCATCCCAGGACTAGGAAGTTGAAGAAAAACACAGGACTCTGAGTCCTAACGTACGAGGAAGAAGAAGAAGAAGATATACATGATCTTGGTTTTATTTAGGTTCATTTTTAGACCCACCCGCAGGGACTCTTCATGGAGTTCTTTCATCATAATCTCTGTTTCGTTCGGGTCGCTGCTTAATAACACAATATCATCGGCGAAGAGTAGGTGGTTTAAGTAAACTCCGTCCACACTTATACCTCTTGTTTCCCAGTGCAACTTCTTAAATACATCCTCCAGGGCAAATGTAAACAATTTGGGTTTGAGATAGCGTCCTCTTGATGAACGCCTCTGTTCATTGATGAAGGGAGGGATTTGGTCTGTTCTTAGATCCTCGTCTATTGCAACCTGCATCGTTGCATTTTCGTAGAGGCATTTGATGAGGGTGGAGTATCTTGTATCTATTCTGGCTATGTCCATTGCTGTTAGAACTCCCATGTTTCTATCGAGTCAAACGCTTTATGGTAATTTACAATTGCCATATGGAGAGGTATATTGTACTCAACAGTCTTTCCGATTAGATTGTGGATTTTTTATAGGTGGTCTGTTGTGTTAAACCCTTTCGGAAACCTGCCTGTTCAACCGGTTGGTAAAAATCGAATTTCCTTGACAGGCGGTTTGTAATGATCTTTGTTCGAAGCTTGTAAAGGTGCGACAGGAGACTAAGACTCTTCTTACTAAGACATGGAAAACCAATAGAAGGATTTTGGACAAATTATAAAAAATAGTTATGCAGGAAAATGCTGCACAACTACAAAACAATAATGTTGCTATTTTTATTTTCCAATTACTTCTTTTCGTTTCATCTATTCTAAGTATAATTTCAAATAAAATTGTTTAGTTTATATGTCTTCAGAACTGAAATTTAATGGATTTGGCTACATCTAAAATGAATAATAAAGTTGACATTTGAAAAATAAACAGAATAAGTGGTTTAGAAATAATAATTACGTTTCAAACATACATAAATCTCGAGTTTTATAAAAGCCCAATAATAACAATTCGGTTCACCATTATTTGTCAATAAAAGAAACAAAAATCATGTTTATCAAACTGATAGTTGAAATTATTAGTATTATTATAATCATTGATACACAGATATTTTCAAGACCCCAAAAAAACAAATTTAATTAGGAGTTCGTCAACTTTATGCAAGAAATTTTATGACTCAAATATAATCAACAAGTTATATTCTGGCTTGTTAATAATTTTGTTAAACCAAATATATTAAATACGTGTCTCAAAAACTAATGTTTCACTTCGGTAAAAAAACCCGAGATTGTTAATAGTAGATTAACACTTTTAAGACAAATTCGCGTGTGTTCAAGTTCATTGTCTTCCATTTGATGGTATTCCTTGCATGATTTGATCGGTTTTGCTATCATCAGAGCGTTTTTCGTATATCTTCCTACGATTTTTAATGCGCCTTTCACAGGACATCGCATTAGTTAGAAGCGTGAGAACAATGAACAAACAGACAACAGGAAATGATCTTCGAATTAATATAAAGTACAGAATACGGTAGATGTTGCAATAAGCATTGTTTGATTAATTAATTCATTGTTATAAAAAAATGTTTTTTTATACCAATCCTTTATTGTAGCATTGAATTGTTTAAGAACTACACTATTAGGCAGAATAGCTAGTAGCGTAGAGTGAAGAAGCGAAACGAAACGTATCGAAATATTAGCGGATGTTAAAATGTTCTTGCAATAAACAAACCAGTTTGTTTGTTTATTGCAACCACCTATTTCCTTAGTGTTTCCTGAGGAATTTATTTGAGTACTTTGCGGATTTGGAATCTTTTGAAAACATTTAACATTAAACTGTCGACTAGTGTTCTATAAATTGAACCCAACACCTTTAAAGTAAATTTTAATGATTCATGATAAAATGTCGAAACTCGTGCCTGGAAAAAGTTTGCCGTTAAGAAATAAATTCAGACCATAACTGCATCATAAACATAAAGAAAAACAACTTACTGCTCTTAAATTTAAATGGGCAGCAATATAACGATAGAACGTCGCGAATGTGTTAAAAAATAAAGAGTCAAAAATATATTCTGGTTCAATGTAATTGCCTGGTAATTTTCAAATGTAATTGACTCAGGAGTGCCATTAACTTTATACAATCGCTTCTTAACAAACGGTTTCATCTAACTGACTTAAAAATTGTTTATTTAGGTTGAACAATATTTATAAACATTTATTATGTATGTACGTTTTTTATATACGGGATGTCAATTCGAAAACTTTCCATCCTTAAAATCTTTCTTGCAGTTAGAAATATGAAAAATCCGAAATATACGTCAATTTTATTTGTAAATGGGACACTTTAAATAAATACTTTTAGCCTTTTTGTTTCAACCCCCTAGGATGGGTAGATGTCACCCTTAGAATATTAAATGGGAATGGTGGTCAATTGGCACTTCGTTTTAAAGGGCCTTCAATTCTCAAAAAACGAGAAGAAAAGCCAGGTCCCGTTTTAAAAAATTGGAGTTAGTGTCGATATTTCATAAACTAAAAGTGCTATTTTGTTACATTTAATATCAGTGGAAACAGCTTTAAAAAGTAATAAAATGTTGTAAAAAAAAATTTTTGATAGCATTTAGTCTTCGGTTTATTTGCAGAAAACACTTTTGGGTTTTATTCATTGTATATTTGGTTTTCTTTCATTGTTTCGGAAACCGAACAAAAGTTGAGAAGTGTCTTGAAAACTCAACTTGTCATCGGATTTGAAAACTTTTTCTAATTCTAGCCTAATTTACCGAACCTGTAACTGTTACAGTTTAGAGTATAAGAATAGAAATTGCGCCATCCTGTATATCATTATGTCCCTTTTGAGGCGATATTTTAAAAATATATATATAGCTATGTGGTTTTATTCAGCGTAATAAATAAACTTTAGCTCGCGCTTTTGTCTGCCTAGGACGTTGCCAGAAAAATAAAAACCTTTAAAAGCACAGAACACGTTTTGTTGATCCCAAAATTTGATAAAATAAAATTCTGAATCAAAAACATTGCAAAACCACCTACTATCGAGTAATGATATTCTATACAAAATAAATTCTGGATATACAGAATGATGCAAAATAGACAACTCATTTCTCAAATAATTCTCAAAATCAAAGATGATTTCTCAAAACCATTTCTCTAAAGGTGTTGTATGTGTGGTGAAACAGGTGAAATTAAAAGGCAATGATACATAAAAGGATCATTAATTGATTGACGGTACTATAAATTATTCTCTCTAATTATTTAAGAATAATTTAAAGTTTTATATAAACTTTCAAAGCAATCATATAAATAACTCTGTTTCAATGCATACTCTCTTTACATGAGTTTTATCACAAAACTGCTCAACTTCACTTCATCACATAACACAGTTTGATTTTACAGAAAAGTTGAACCTATTCAGAAGTTCCACAATGACGATTAACTTTATGGATGCTCCACTTTGTTATACATTTAAAGTTTCTAAGAGCTTAATAAAAAACTGAGGGGCACAAATACAGTGTAATTTTTCATAAACAGTGTACAGAATCCTATTTTTTTCAAATACCAAAGTGGAGTAGCTGTGAGTCAATTTAGCAAATTTTGGTTTGTAATGTTTGGCTATACTAATAGTTTATCAAATGACCATCTTTAAGTACTTTAAAGTATTGCTTTCAACAAAGTTGAAAGGGCATCTTCAAAAGCTAATATCTGCCAGAATTAAAGAGAGTTTTCCTTTCAGAGCTCTCCAGCTATGTCACAAGGATCCCATAAATAGATTGACGCTCTATTTGAATCATTCTGTATATTTATTGTTTTTTTCGTATTGCAAAATATAACCGTGACAAGTTTGCTACGTTTAGTTTATTGAAAAATGAGTATCCATTATTTACGCTTTTGTTTTCAAAAAGTCAAAGAGACGTGTTCAAAAGGAAAAAGATATTAGGAAAGAAAACAGCAATTTCACCATTTTTGTCCTCGTACGAGAGACCCTCAAGACGCCCTCCAAGAAATGACGCCAATTTTGGCCTTCACCTTGTAGACATATTATATTAAGATTCATAAACGATCTTGTTTAGTTGTGACCAACATTAAAAATTTATTTTCTTGGGAAAGTTTAGTTTTATTAACACCAAACAATTCCGAGAAGGTAATAACGTCCCATTGCTCATAGAATATTGTTTTGGTTATTTTAAACACCTGCAAATACAGACCACTCCGTATACCATGACAATAACTGTCTTTAAAAAAAGCGCTTATATCATTCTTATCCGATTATGCCATTGATCTAAGACAATAGGGCAATAAAAATGTACGTGCACATAACTCTTGCGATAATTACGTTGTGCATATTCACGTAGATACCTCTTTTGCACAACTTTTACCAGAAGTGTTTCGTGTTGTTATCTTCCCCATGATTATTTAATTACTAAATACCCATGTCCAATTCTGTGTCATGAACAGATCGCATAATGTTTGTGTTGGCTCATACAGCCCAATCGCTTTAAAGATTGGTATTGTGGATTTCTGTTTACACTTTCTACCATTAAGCCACAAAATGTTCAGTACTTTTCACAGCACAACGTTGTAATTGAAAAATGTATGAAATGAGCCAACAGTGCAATAAAAAGATGTATTTTCTAGTGTTGAAATACAAATATGTTCCGGTACAAAATGTTTATACTTTGTAACGACTTGCCGATTTAGATTGTCGATGTTTTCTATGGCAAAATTAATCAAACTGATTAGAACGGTAAAAAATGCCGGTTTTGCTTGATCTATGGAAATTACTAAAATTATAATGATACGTTTAATGTGACACAAATTGGTACTCTATTGATATCACTTGCCCGTATCTTTGTGCCTTATTTCGTCACGCTATTTCGCAAATATGATTGCAAACAACCGAACAAATATGTGTGTTTGCAATTATATTGCAGTTCAATTGCAAACATTCGACTGATTAGAATTTTAGATTAATTTTACTGCTAATCCCTGATGTTAACCAACGAAAAAGACTATCCAAAAGTGCTTGCTTAATTTGAAAATTTTAACTTTTCAATCAGCAATATGTATGACTAACTCTCAATAATGTTGGGCAGTGTTTAAACAATAAGCAGTAATTGAGAAATATGAACTTTCAGTTCGCTGATAATTGGCAGCAAAAAAGATACTAATCAGTATTGTGTCTATTTCAAATTATTTTATTCACCTTCACCAGACACAGAGTCTATTTTTACTATTAGCGGAACAAAATAATTAACTAAAAATTCTCTATTTTTTTCAGCAACACTAGAAATGTATTAAAATTCGACCCAAAAATAGCTGATGAATTTACAAAATTAAATAGGGACCCAAATAAAATTAGCAAAAGCAAGGAGGAGGAAAAATTTAGAAAAACGTAAAGTTCAAATTTAATTAATAATTTTTGTTTAGACCAGAAAAATTGTCTGCATGTATGTATGTACGTAATATATGAATGGAATGCGATTTTTTAATAATTAGATAAATAATTTTGTGATTATGGACTCCAAAATATCCGTTCCTCAATTAGTCCTTAAAAATTCGATGATCCTTTCATGCAAATAATAAAATAAATCGGTAATGTATCAGCTACGAATGATTACAATTATAACAAAAAGTTTCTCGCTTATTTTGAAAAGATTTTTCTAAAAACCTAATGTAATGCAATAAAAGAAATTTACGACTAAAGTTAATCTCAATGACTTTACGGGTAAAGAGGATTTTAATGTATTGGTATGATATTGAAACAAAAGTTTTTTTAAGACTTTTCAAACGAAGCAACAAAATTGGCGCAGTGGGTAGATGGAAACCTCATCAAGATTTAAATAATTTCTCAATCAAATTGATAGTCCAATACTAAATTGGATCTTAGATAAAAGTTACTGATTTAATCACAACAGCAACTAATATCCGTATGCAAAAAGAATTATTTAACTCAAGATTATGCCCAAAGAATCACAGCTTTAGTTACTCAAATTAATAGTAGAATTTGTTCCGAAACGTATTGTAAGATTTGTACTAAGTGACTAAGAAAGTAATAAGAAGACTAAGTACTAAGTGAATAGTAAGATTTATATTAATACTGAAGTTTATACTACTTTAAAAACTCAAAATGACTCAACTGCAACTCAAAACCTGTTGAACTGAATTAGGTACTTGATTAATTATACAAAATCCCCAAAACCTTGATAGATTACTTGATAATCTTTTTTTTTTATCTCCAGTGGCTTTTTTCCCTTTAGAAGCTGTGTCAGATCTGTTCAACAGTCAACTAAGTACATTGATAAGCAACAACATCTAGTTGCAGAAAGAATGTAAGAATATATCTGGTAATCTGAATAAAAACGAGTGGACCTTACACTGCATCTAACATCGAATAATTATTGTTTGCAAGGTAATTTTTCAAGGAAATCTTTCGAAATGTTGCCTTTAAATGCCGATATTTCGAAACAAGTTGCGTGTACAGAGTGCCCGAACAACAGAAAATCTCATAATACTTTATTATACAAACAATCCCTCATTTGAACTTAAACTAAAATAACCAATAAAATATATGGCAAATTTTACGTCGTATACAATTATTATTATTATTTTCGGCGTTGCATCTCATTTTTGAGAATTCCTGTATAGACAAACATAAAAACACACGTTTTCATGTTATTTTCACATAGACAATAGACATTCTGCCATATAAAAACGGGGCGAGATTTGCAGGTATATAAGTAATATTTTATATCCAAACTACGCAAAATCTGAATCTTGAGTCTTTTTGTGATATTTAAATCATCAAGTAGAAGATTTTCCGCTTTCAATAACGCAACTACCAATGTGATCTACATCTTTGTCCAATTAGCACAGATAAATATACATTTATTACGGTAGAAAGTGATATGATGTGAACTATAGTACAATTAAAGACGAAACGAACCGAAACCATTCACCCAGGAGAAAGAAATGATGAGTCCGAAATTGAAAACCATTTAAGTGACTGACAAAGTTATATAAATAAACCTTCATTCAAATGAGAGAAATTTGCAGTCGTTAAAATTCAATATTTTTAAGGCCTGCGAATTCTAACTCATTCTGTGCCATCAAACGCAATTGTTTCAAAATTGGCGCAATGTTTATCACTCAATAATTACTAAAATTTATTAAAGAATTATTCATCTATTAACCTACTTAGACCCGGATTCAACTATCAACAACCTAAGATAAATCTGCCCACATTTCACTTGTCAAATTACATAATATCGAAGATATTTGCCGCGTTGTGGGTGCATGCGAATCCGTAGATGGCTTTTCGCTTTGTCGCATCGAGTAACGTGATTTTGATCTTGAATGTTGTAATAACGATTTAAAATTCAGAAAAAAACAACCCAAATATGTCAGTCTTAATAGTCAAATTCTTACTCTACAAGCGGTTATTTGAGTTATGGAATAATATGTAAATTAGCATCGGGGTTCTATCGCATGTTTGAGACATTCTGTAAAAACATATTAATTTGTAAAATATTGGGGTTTAGAAATATTAATTTACTTGCTCGAATGTTATCACAAAAAGCTGTTGGTTGAGGTTTAAATAAATTGGTTCCTTTTGCGCACTTGATTTTGACTTGATTATTATTTCCAGTGAATTATGAACCCACACTGTCCGTATCCAATCAATAATCAGCAGCTTTCATTTACAATATAATATAATACCTATACTAAATATTACGAAAGTTTGTCTCCAATGTGCATATTTCTAAATAAAATCCTCTATGGTTCCCAACTTTTAATAAACAAATTATAACAACACTTGAATCTACGGCATTAATTATATAGCAACATTGTTTGCACAGCAGCAATTTTGCTAGAAGGTAATAGACTGAAAAACTTTTTTTATGTCATTTAGATTATCTGATCTACTGCGACTTTAATTTAGACAAATAATATAAATACGAACGCACAAACATGACAAAGATCTCTGAGAGACTCATACAGCTACAGACAAAATGGACAAGCAACCCCTACAACTGGACCATACTGAATCCCCTTTGTCTTACAAGACCAACCAGACAATCCCGCTTCCGTTTCCCTACATTAACGCTACTCGAACACTTACAAACGCAACGGACTAGTGGACAATAAAATAATTTCTTCTTGCCACTGAAATCTTATTTATTCAATAACACTGTTAACCTAGAATGGGAGAATTTTCATGTTTGTTTTCTATCTGGATTGGGACTGCATGTATTAAACAAGGGCAGAAATACCGATAGGTCGATGGCATTTTTTAGAAATAGGGATGTTTACTGCTACTATTGTTAACCTAGAATAGGAGAATTTTCATATTGGTTTTTTATCTAGATTAAGACTGCATGTATTAAACAAGGGCAGAAAGACCGATAGGTCGATAGCCTTTTTTTAGAAATAAAGATGTTTACTACTACTACTAAAGGGTCAATACTTTCTACCGACATACACTACCCAAATACATACTGAGACTAATAAAACATAAGAGAGAACTGTACAGACTATATACAAAAACTCAAAATAACGACCTAAAAAAGACACTGAACCAACTTAACAGAAACATTAAAACTCTGATTGGACAATACCGACAAGACAAATGGCTAGAAACATGTAAAGAAATACAGAAGGACAAAGGCAAAACATACTGGCGAAAAATTAAGAAACTGGCGCAATACAGGAAGACTGGCACTACTGACACAATTGACGAAAACGGAATAGAACGCTACACAGACAAAGAGAAAGCGGACGCATTCGCCAGACACTATCAAAGGGCCTTCAGCATATCGACAAACCCTAACTTCGACAATGACAACTGGAACTTGATCAACGACTGGTACTTGAACTATTTTAACAACTCACCAAACTATGCCTGCACACTGATCACAGACACAGAGTACGATGAAGCCCTAGCGCACATCAAGAACACTGCACCGGGGAAAGATAAAATTAAGGCAAAAGTCTTGAAAAGCCTAACTCAAGAAACACACAAACTGATCCTAACTGAATTGAACAACTGCATCACAAATGGCAGAATCCCAGAAACATGGAAAAACGGCTTAATAATCCCTATACCCAAAAATGGACTGGACAATACACAACCGAGCAACTACAGACCAATTACACTGCTTCCAATACTGGGCAAGGTTTTTGAAGGCATAATGAAGCAGCGGCTTGAAAGAGTGATTGGAGGGTATATACCTACCTACCAATTTGGTTTCAAACAGCATCACTCGACTGTTCATCCGCTCTTTATTTTGGCCAACAATATACAAACTACCCACCTAACTGACAGAAAGACAGCTTGCCTGTTTATGGACATTAACAAGGCTTTTGACAGTGTCTGGCATAGGGGCTTACTATACAAACTATACAAACTACACACACCAACATATCTACTACACACCATAAAGAACTTACTATAAAACAGACAACTACAAGTACGAATTGACAAAACACTGTCATTTTGTTTTTCCCCTGAACAAGGGCTCCCTCAAGGATCCCCGCTCTCACCGTTTCTCTACAATATATACTGCCATGACATATACAATTACAACTTACCAGACAAAAATCAAATCGACAGTTATTGTACATGACCAAACTACTGAGAGAGCAGCTCAAAGACTCCAAACACTAACAAACAACACAATGACATGGTTTTATAAATGGAGACTAACACCAAACGCGTCAAAAAACCAACTTCTGCTCACAAACCACAGACTCAACGCTGACTCCCCTACAATAACTGCAGACGGCCAAACGACACAACCAAAAAACGACGTAAAATACCTTGGAATCACAATTGACCACAAACTTAAATTCACTAAACACATACGAAACATCAGGGCAGAAACAATAAAGAGAACAAAACACTTCCGATCACTAACCTACAAAGACAGAGGAATCAGCACAAACACCGCCACCAAAATATATAAAGCTATTTGTAGACCCTTGCTAGACTTTGGACATATACTCATGACCAACGGAACAGAAAGGACAAAACGTTACACAAACAACAGAACAAATTGCACTAAGACTAATAACACGAATAAGACACCCCCCAAAACCCACTACACAACCCCCCCACCCAACTACTATACGAACGCACAAACATGACAAAGATCTCGGAAAGACTCATACAGCTACAGACAAAATTGACAAACAACCCCTACAACTGGACCATACTGAATCCCCTTTGCCTTACAAGATCAACCAGACAATCCCGCTTCCGTTTCCCTACATTAACGCTACTCGAACACTTACAAACGCAACTGACTAGTGGACAATAAAATAATTTCTTCTTGCCACTGAAATTTTATTTAATAATATCGTTAACCTAGAATAAGAGAATTTTCATATTTGTTTTTTATTTAGATTAAGACTACATGTATCAAACAAGGGCAGAAAGACCGATAGGTCGATAGCCTTTTTTAGAAATAAAGATGTTTACTACTACTATAAACAATAAACAGATAAAGCGTTTAAAATGTAATAGCAAACTTATAGATAACTGATTAAAAAATAGTATAAATTAGAGTGTTATACATGGTGAATTACATAGATTTTTGCTTTGGGTTAATTTTAAATAAAAAAAAACAAATTATATTTAGTAGTAGTAAACAAAAAAAAAAGGCTATCGACCTATCGGTCTTTCTGCCCTATATTTAATCAGACAAACTGATGATAGTGGAGAAAGACACCAAAACGTATTTGTGGCATTTTAAATAATAAACAATAAAATTGACTCGAACCCAGGAATTTCTTTTGAATATTTAATTATTTCGAGAACTACTAAAAATATCTGAATATCATATATGGTTCAATTCGGCAAGAGTAGGGCTACTTAACGGTATTAAAATATGCAGGGTGTTTCTTTAAAAAAAAAACACAAGTTCATCTTGTAACTTTCTTAAAATGGCCCATCTATTTTTCTACTTATGTGAGTTGTGAGTGAAAAAGTATTTACATTTTAAAAATAATTTCGCTTATAAAGGAGCTAAGAAGTAAAGCTCAAGTCAGAAAATGTTCAGTTTTACCCTGTATCTCATGAACAAATTAACAAAGGAAAATCGACCTCGTAACACCCATAACGGTTTCTTGGGAACTGCTAAGATTCCGAAGAAATTCATAAAACGACTAATTTGGCCACCCTGTACAAAACAGGATTGTACCTTAGAATAATCTGCACAGTAAAATATTAGCTGTTTGATAAATGTAACAATATGGGTTTTTTTTTCAGAATGTCGTTCTGTATAAGTAAAATAACGACTAGGCTTTAATATAAATTCATATTTATATTTGAAAAATGTTCAAAAAAGTAAAAATCAAAAACGTCCTACAATTTGCCCAATTGCATGAATAATGATCACTTGGGTACTTTTAAATATCACTGGTAACTTAAAATATACAGGGTGTTTCTGAATTATGTGATCACACTCTTAGGTAGTATTTAGAACATCAATAGAAGACATTTGTGTAAAAGGACTCATGTCTCGGAATTGTCTCCTTAAGGAGTTACGGCCTTATGACGCTTTATGATCGTTTTGTACAAAATCATGCTTTATCGAGTTTCTAATTATTATAAAACAACAAACTGCAGACTGATTTTGCAGGAATTAACAAACTTACAGTTGAACCAAGCCAGAATTTTCAGTTGAACCACTTTAAAAAAAATTTCATATCCAAACTATAACAACTGGCCAGTCGCAAATTTTTCTAGTCCTAACTGCGGAGGGTCGCTGCCAGTGTACACAATTTCGATCCTAGTGGAGCGCAGAATTATTTTCCAGGAATTAACAAACCCACAGTCGAGCCTGACCAGAACTTCTAACTTGCGCCATATTCAAAAAATCGTTACGTCCACTCTAGAGCAACTAGACACTTAAAATGTTGTGGAGTTCTAGCCAAGGCCAGTGGCTAGATATAGAAAAAATTCAATCTAGACGGAATACAGACTAGTTTTCCATCAAAAGACGAACTTTCAGTTGAGTCTGACAAAAACTTTCATGCTGAGTCATTTTCAAAATTTTGTTATGTCCAACCTGGAGCAGGTAGCAAATTTGGCGTCGGGCACTTTCATGAAACACACTTCACTCTAGCAGACTGCTAAGTTGAAATATTATCGGATTGTAGACCAATTTTTAGAAAATCCCCAAACTTTCAGCTGAGACCGGCCGAAGTTTGGAAGTCGTCACACTTTCAAACCATTCTCATTCCTAACTTAGAGTCGCCACACACTTGCTTTTACAGACCAGTATACATGTGTTTTATAGATTATGAATGAATGATATTATTATGAATTATGGCTTTTGATAAAGTACAACATTCTAAAATGATACAAAACCTTCAAAATATCTGGCTGGATCAGCGTGACATAAGAATTATCGCTAATCTATACTGGAATCAACGAGCTTCTGCTCAGGTGGAGAACCATGTATCGGATGGGATAGAAATCCGGAGAGGCAGAATCGATTTTGTCCGAAGCTCTGTCTGAGAACGAAAAAGGAATTTACGTAAATGGTGAACCAATAAATAACATCCGCTACGCTGATGATATTGAGCAGTTCTTCCGAGGATCTGCAATGGTTTCTAACAAGAATTAACCAGGCTAGTAATGCCAGTGGTTTAACACTAAATTTAAAGAAGACCAAATTTATGATAGTCGGCAAGCAAAATATTGGAAATGTACAATTACCCTAAACCTTCATTGTTACCTAAACAGTGAATAGGACATTGGACAGGAAATACGGATCCGCATTGAAAAAGCCAGAAGTGCATTTATCAAAATGAAACAGCTTCTCACGTCTAGACAACTGAATCTAAGTTTAAGACAACGCCTGGCCAAATGCTACATATTTCCCATATTACTGTATGGACACTGTTGGATCGGCATTGCAAAAAGATTGAAGCCTTTGAAATGTGGGTTTATCGTCGCATACTTAGGATTTCCTGGACTGATTGATGTCATGTTACGTCTAAATACAACGACCGAGATCTTAAACACAGTGAATGTTGTGAGGGGCGAGAAATACTGCTTCCTTCAACTAATAATACAGGGAAACTCACCTCACGAACAAGAAAACAGCATGTCTCTTCATGGACATCAATAAGGCCTTTGACAGTGTCTGGCACAAAGGACTTTTATATAAACTTTACCAGCTTAAAACCCCCAAATACATAATTCACGCAATCAGAAACCTACTCACAAACAGACACCTAGAAGTACGCATAGACAACACCCTCTCCTTTGCTTTCTCCCCTGAACAAGGACTCCCGCAAGGATCCCCGCTATCACCCCTTCTTTACAATATATACTGCCACGACATATACAATCACAGTCTCCACGACAAAAGACACATTGAGAAATCTGCTTACATACTACAATACGCCGACGACACTGCATTGATCGTGCACGACAAAACTACAATTAAAGCAGTACAAAAACTTCAAACACTAACAGACAATACAATTGCTTGGTTCTACAAATGGAGACTTACACCAAACACCACAAAAAATCAACTACTTTTACCAAACCACCAAATTAAAGACGACTCTCCATCAATAACAACAGACGGAAACAGAATTTGACCAAAACAAGATGCAAAATATCTAGGAATGGCACTGGACCAAAAACTAAAATTTACAAAACACGCACAGAACGTAAGAACAAAAATCATTCAACGGACAAAACACTTCCGATCACTGACGTACAAAGACAAAGGAATTAGTACAACGACCGCCACAAAAATTTACCAATCAATATGTAGACCTCTGCTTGACTACGGACATATACTGACAGCGAATGCATCTAGGAAAACTAAACAACACATTCAAACAACAGAACAGATTGCCCTGAGATCAATAACGAAAATAAGACATCCTCAAAACCAACTACACAACCCCTCAAACCAGCTACTCTACGAACGAATAAAAATAACGCGAATAACAGAAAGACAACTCCAATTGCAAACGAAATGGAAAAACAATCCCCACAACTGGACATACTGAATCCCCTTTGCCTCACTTGACTAACGAGACAATCGCCCTTCCGCTTCCCAACAACACTACTTGAACACTTCCAACACGACTGAACCAACCTGAGACGATGAAAAGACATGACATAGAAGAGAGATTTTTTGCTTTGTAATAATTTTAAGTTTACAGTTCAGTTAGTTTAAGTTAGAAAATCATCAAATTTAAATAGATTAAATAATATTCGATCAAGCATGATTTGTACAAAGAAAGATCCTAACACGACATAAGGCAGTAGCGCCTTAAGGGGACTTTTCCGGACAATAGCTCAATTTTGACTGTAATAGCATATGGCTTTAAATATCAAGGTATGATTTAAGTGAACCGTTTAAGAATAATCACGGTTATTTATTTATAATTGAAAGATATCATTCGTGTTTTATTGTATTTATTTGCATCACTTTAACTAATTTAAGAACAGCTAATGTCCAAATTTTATTCGACTATTATTTAGATGTAATAGCATTTTTTTAAATTAATGCAATTTCTTTAGCAAATAAATTAGAGTAAAATGTGCATTAAACATCTTAATAACGAGCATGAAATTGGAAAAACCAATAATTATAAATATTCCAATTAATATAGTCTTCGTAATGAAATTAAATTAGCCAGCATAAATGCATCGTGCAATTTACTTATCTACAAATAATTGCACATAATTTGAAACCACTTCAATCATAATATGCAGTTTTCCAAATTCACCTTGGCAGTATCCTAAACCATCGTTTGGAAACTTATAACAACTACAGGTAACTTATTAAAAGAACCGTCACAATTGTGAAATTCGCTTAAAAGACCGGTCGGATGCATAGCTTCTTTGTTCGGCAGCTATGAAGTAACTCGTTCCACTTCGTTTGGCCAAAAGAGCATAAAAAACGCTTAAACTTCTACTCGTATAATTAAGTTGCCGATACTAAATCGCCTAGGACGATAATTGTGTTTAATTTAAGTTACTTCGAACTAGAATTATTCTCATTTAAATTGACCAACGCGAGACAAGAGCGAGAGTATCGGCTTGGGCTACCATAAGACCAAATTGATCTACTCAACTAACTCCAAGTCGACATGTTTTGAAAATCTGGTTAGTTGCAAAAATTTAAACTTGTAAAAAAATCATAAAAGTAAATGCAACCGAATTAATAGTAAAGAATACTATGGAGGAAATAGATCATATGTTTGTTCTTCAATCTTAGAAGGGTTGTCCAATCTTATAACAGGAGAAACTCGAAAAAGTTTTTTATAAAATCTAACTTGTAAGTTACAGAATATATTCTATAGCTTTCCCTAGAAGTTACGCGGATGATTTTGAAATAATTTAGACAATAGGCTGTCAAGATCCCATCTTTAACAATCGATATGCTTCTTCGACTATCAAAAAGCCTTCGACTGTGTTAAGCATGTCGACCTGATCTTCTTAAGTATTGTCAGAATCCTATATGTGTCCCAGACAGCTAAACTGTCCGGAACTTGGGCTACGCAGACGATGCTGTTATAATTTCCAAAACACCGGAAATTTGACAACGACTTCTGAACAAAATTTCTGAGGGAGCACCACTGTCACAGCTGAAAATTATCACCGAGGAGGCAAAAGTTATGGTTGTAAGCAAGACGCCAAACACCCATCAAAAGCAATTCAAAGTTTAAATATCTGAACTGCAACTACCCACCTAACTGACAGAAAGACATCTTACCTGTTTATGGACATTAACAAGGCTTTTGACAGTGTCTGGCATAGAGGCTTACTATACAAACTATACAAACTACACACACCAACATATCTACTACACACCATAAAGAACTTACTAGAAAACAGACAACTACAAGTACGAATTGACAAAACACTGTCATTTTTTTTTCCCCTCAACAAGGGCTCCCTCAAGGATCCCCGCTCTAACCGTTTCTCTACAATATATACTGCCATGACATATACAATTACAACTTACCAGACAAAAATCAAATCGACAGATCGGCATACATATTACAATACGCAGACGACACGGCACTTATTGTACATGACAAAACTACTGAGAGAGCAGCTCAAAGACTCCAAACACTAACAAACAACACAATGACATGGTTTTATAAATGGAGACTAACACCAAACGCGTCAAAAAACCAACTTCTGCTCACAAACCACAGACTCAACGCTGACTCCCCTACAATAACTGCAGACGGCCAAAGGACACAACCAAAAAACGACGTAAAATACCTTGGAATCACAATTGACCACAAACTTAAATTCATTAAACACATACGAAACATTAGGGCAGAAACAATAAAGAGAACAAAACACTTCCGATCACTAACCTACAAAGACAGAGGAATTAGCACAAACACCGCCACCAAAATATATAAAGCTATTTGTAGACCCTTGCTAGACTATGGACATATACTCATGACCAACGGAACAGAAAGGACAAAACGTTATATACAAACAACAGAACAAATTGCACTAAGACTAATAACACGAATAAGACACCCCCAAAACCCACTACACAACCCCCCCACCCAACTACTATACGAACGCACAAACATGACAAAGATCTCGGAAAGACTCATACAGCTACAGACAAAATGGACAAACAACCCCTACAACTGGACCATACTGAATCCCCTTTGTCTTACAAGACCAACCAGACAATCCCGCTTTCGTTTCCCTACATTAACGCTACTCGAACACTTACAAACGCTACGGACTAGTGGACAATAAAATAATTCCTTCTTGCCACTGAAATCTTACTTATTTAATAGTATTGTTAACCTAGAATAAGAGAATTTTCATATTTGTTTTCATTTAGATTAAGAGTGTATGTATTAAGCAAGAGCAGAAAGACCGATAGGTCGATAGCCTTTTTTAGAAATAAAGATGTTTACTACTACTATCTGAACTGCTGGATAACTGAAGACCTAAATCTTGACACTGAATGAGTTGACCCAAGTCTTAACATAGAACTAAGATACCGGTTGTGAAATGTTAAATTTACTCATTGTTACTACATGGAGCCGAAACGTGGACGAAAATGTAACACCATCAACAAACTCAAAGTCTTTGATTGTGGATTTTCAGAAGATTTCGAAAGATTCCTTGAATGACACACATTACTAACGCGGAAGTATTGTGAAGATATAGAACTCGAAGTAGTACGAATTTCTGCAGCTGATAATGGAACTAAAAATCGAGGAAACGCATGTAATAGGCAGAAAGGAACATCCGTGGCTAAAAACCATCAGGAACTGGACCAATCTTGACGCTCACACACTATTTAGAATCGCACAGAATCGAGATGATTTTGACGTACTTATTTGTTAATTTAACGCATCAGAACGAACATCATTTAGTATCAACGTCTCGCAATCATATTAAATCAAAAATCAGTAATTTCATAATGTATGAATTAAGGATCAGAGCTCTCTTACAACCAGGGTCTTTATTTCATTTGTATATGATTGGCATAAAAATGTTATTGATAAAATTCCCGTATTAGCATTGCTAAAAAGCAGATGCTGAATATTTCATTATCAGTCACAACTGATATTGAATTTATTAGTTAGCTTCAATCTCCGATAGATTAAGTGGGTAAATCCGATCTTCCACCCTCGCCTGCCAATCAGGATGACCAATGAAGATTTGCAATGCAAATTAAGTCCAACATTCAGCTTGGAATGAGATTTTCCAAGGTTCCAAAACAATATGCATACTATTTACATATTGATCAGGTCGAAAAATGTAGGATCTATTGTTTTTATCTATTCGATTAAATCATTTTTTGTATGTTTGTCATTTCCGAAAGGTCGTTCCAATAAATATCAGCTACAAACCAATAAGCTGAGCAATATACAGAGTGACACAATAAAGTCCGCCACATGTCATTGATATACGATCTTAGAAATAATATTATTGAGGGTTTATTTCAAAAAATTCCTGGGTTTCAGTCAATTTTATTGTTTATTATTCAAAATGTTACAAATAACCAATAGGTCGATAGCCTTTTTTTAGAAATAAAGATGTTTACTACTACTGTTACAAATACGTTTCGGTGTCTTTCTCCACCCTCATCAATTTGTGTGTATAGTTGTTTCTACCTTCACATTTGACTCTCAAACTGATGATGGTGGAGAAAGACACCGAAACGTATTTGTAACATTTTGAATAATAAACAATAAAATTGACTGAAACCCAGGAATTTTTTGAAATAAATTAAAGTACAGTCAGGAAAATATAAACAACAATTATTGAGGGTGTTACACAAAATTTTCGATGATTTTCATATAAACTTCTTGTTTAGAGTTTAACGAAATGCAAATATGGCTGTTTCAGGCCTGACTCTTTTTGAAGTTTCTTCAATTTTAGAAATGGTGCAGCTTTTGGAAAAATAATTAGAAAAAACTTTAATTGTATTAAACATTTGCGTCTATTTACTTATATGCAGTAACAGCATAAACGTTTGTTTTATTAACCCCCTGAGTATACAGTTATGCTAACAGTTAACCAAGTCTTAATAATAAACAAGGTGACATGTGCAGACAAATTAAGTAAAATATCTCCTTCCTTAATTCCAAATTTATAGTCTCCTAAAACATTTTTTTTCTTTATGACCAGCTAAATCTGTGTATATTTTCCGATGGTGGAAATACCTTGAAATTTTTTGAGGCCGTCACACGACACCGTGTTAGCCCGATTGTTAGTACCAAGTGTTATGTTGGATGATAAAGTTGGGCTCGTATCTTGGAGCATCAACAATCATTCATAATCATCATCAACTGTGTCAATATTGAAGATGGATTCAGCAGCTGAGTTTCAGGTTGACTTTGTATAAGGATTATTTGTTGTCTATTGTTTTGATCAAGACATCAAGATACATCTTACTCAATCGTAGTCTTAGTCATAGTAAAAATATGCTTGCGCCATGTTAATCCTCTGTCTAAATGCATACCAAGGTATTTTGCATCTTCGGCTTGAGGTTGCTGACAATTGTTACAAATAGATTTTGATTCGTTAACCTTCATTCTCTATTTTTTAAGCCAAGAATCTATTTGATTTAAGTTAGTTTGTGATGTTGTGGTTTAATCCAAGAAATTAAATAGGCATCTTTTACCAGTAAATATAATGCCCGTTCAAGTACAATTTCCTGTGATATCCATGCGTCGATGAGGATCAGATCCACTTTTTTATTTCGCCCTCAAAATCTCCGTTAATGTATATGACAATTTTCTGGAAATTATATGACAATTATTATCGTGTGTTGATATTTATAGTAGTAGTAAACATCTTTATTTCTAAAAAAAGGCTATCGACCTATCGGTCTTTCTGCCTTTGTTTAATACATGTAGTCTTAATCTGAATAAAAAATAAATATGAAAATTCTCTTATTCTAGGTTAACAATCTTATTAAATAAACTTTCCAATTCCAATGACAAGAAAAAATTATTTTATTGTCCAGTAGTCAGTTGCGTTTGTAAGTGTTCGAGTAGCGTTGATGTAGGGAAACGGAAGCGGGATTGTCTGGTTGGTCTTGTAAGACAAAGGGGATTCAGTATGGTCCAGTTGTAGGGATTGTTTGTCCATTTTGTCTGTAGATGTATGAGCCCTTCCGAAATCTTTGTCATGTTTGTGCGTTCGTATAGTAGTTGGGTGGAGGGGTTGTGTAGTGGGTTTTGGGGGTGTCTTATTCGTGTTATTAGTCTTAGTGCAATTTGTTCTGTTGTTTGTATATAACGTTTTGTCCTTTCTGTTCCGTTGGTCATGAGTATATGTCCATAGTCTAGCAAGGGTCTACAAATAGCTTTATATATTTTGGTGGCGGTGTTTCTGCTAATTCCTCTGTCTTTGTAAGTTAGTGATCAGAAGTGTTTTGTTCTCTTTATTGTTTCTGCCCTGATGTTTGGTATGTGTTTAGTGAATTTAAGTTTGTGGTCAATTGTGATTCCAAGGTATTTTACGTCGTTTTTTGGTTGTGTCGTTTTTGGTTGTGTGTTGTTGTGATATTTATATTATTTCATTTCTAAAGATTTAAGCTAAGCTTCTCATATATCTTGAACAGTATAGGCAGGAGCTTATTTTTTTATTAATCTTGTTTTCTATAAGACTTAGCTTGGTTAGTCTGTTTTCTGGACTTTAAAGTCACTACAATTTGTGCAATTTTCTAAAATTTTGAGGAGCAAATAATTCTATTATCGTCATTGTATATTTGGGCAATGGATAACAGACAATGATTTGTTACTTCCTGAAGGACTTTCTTTTTATCTCTAAAACTCTCTCTTATGATTCTATTTTATTAATTTCGTTTTTTTTCATCTTTTGTATTGAATTGATAAATTTGATAAATATCTTACAAACACATCTTCCCTCTTTTTATCACTTTTGGTCCATTTATTGCCTCAGTTTCTAATAAAAGCGCGTGGTGGTGGTCATTTATTTATTGCTTCGGTTGCCTTCTTAGCTCAAACTGAACAGAATTTTCTGTGCCAAAATAAAGTTGTATATGATTTTGTATATAAAGTTTTGCAATGCACATTTCAAGGGTGATTGTGCTTAAATTTTCTCGATGGAACCAGTCAACTTAACTTAACAGGAAAACTGCAATTAACAGTAGAAAAATAAAACTGAAGTATTTTTCTAATTATTCCTGCCTTCGATTTGCTATATTCATCTTTTGTTTTTCCTAATTAATATCATTTAAACAATATATAAACCAATGTTACGAAAATTTTGCAAAACTGATTATTGGATTAGAAGTGGGACACGCCTTTGATCAGTAAAGGTGTGTCAAGTGATGAGTAGCGACTTTTACTAAAGTCGGATTTGCAATAAGAAATTTGTTTTCTAACAAGAACCGATTTATTGAATTGGACTTAAAGAGAATGGAAGATCTGGGTATTATAAAAATTCATTAGAAGCGAATGAAACAAGTAGATCTGTCGGAATCTGTGCCTTAATAAGGCCTAATTTTTCTTGCTATCGTGTATGCAGACATTTCGTCTGGATTTACTCATGTTAAATTTTATTGGTCTGAAATAATTATTGACCATAAGTACAATATTTCGCGACTTTACACTATACTTTTTCTCTACTATACGTACTATAATTAACTTTTCCATCGCGTAATCGACTGGAACAAGGATTACACCCTAATTTCGGACACCCTGTATTTTTTCGCAAAAATCAAGAGAAATTAGCTTTGCAAAACTGTCTAACGAGAATTTCGGGATTTGCCGACTAATTGGTTCAGACAGTAAATCTCTAAATAAAATTACAAAATCTAAATCTAATCTCAATTAAATTATAATAAAAATAACTATTGTAACAAAACTGTTTACATTTTTGCAAAAATATCTCCTGGAAATAACTCAGTAAATTTAGTATTTCTCTTTGTTAAAATAACTAAACTCAAAAAACTCTAATGAGAAAACTGAGTATAAAACTTGTCATATGCCTCAAAAGAGAGATTCATAGATTTCATAATCATCAAATCTAAGGAAAGATTTCATAATGAACAATTTCTGATTCCAAAAATTAACATCCATAACTAATGTTCATAGTCAAAACTCATTATTTAAATCAGATTTCTGCTGCCTTTAGTTGTTGACAATATTTTCCCGCAATTATAATGAATGATTTTAATGATATCGAAATTCATGATCTTTAAAATGAGAAATTTAACTGTAAACGCACTAAATCTAAGAGTTGCCGACAAAAATTTAGTTCATGTTAAAGCTCAGAGAACCCAAAAAATACAGTGAGCATATGAATAAATTCCCGTTTAAAGGCTAAATATGAAGGGGCAATTAATTCTAGAATTTAAGATGCTATTTGTGGTCTTATTACGTGTCAATTGCAGTTAAGAAATATGCAAATCCAAATATTTCCCAACAGCACTAAGAGTGAAATATTGCCTGCTTACCTTCCGCTCTACTTCCAAGATATAAACGGCAGATAAATATCCTGATATAATGAAGCCATGGTTTTCCAACACAAGAGATTAACTGAGGGAAGGCAGAAATTTGGAAACAATTTTCACAATCGAAAAAAAATTTGGTTCGCGATCTTTTTTCGGCAAAGGTACCTAACGGGCGAAGAAACCGTCCTTCCGCCGCGAACGAAACTGAAAGTACCACCGGAGCGTGGTCGATGGCCCGGTACTGGTGCGATGCATCTGCAGGAGACGCCTGGCCTGGACTTGGAGAAGGGATTCGAAGAGCTAATTTTAAAGCAAGTTTACAAAAAAACAACGACTTAGTCGGGTCCAAATCATTGAAACATGCTTGATGATTCCGAATCTGTTTGTTTTTTAATTTAAAGATTTGACGATTAAAGAAGTCGAGAATGATTTGGGGGCGCAAAAACACGGGGCAAAATTGCTTGATTACGAGAAGAATTTCATTCCATCAGTGGGAAAGTTCTTATCGATTACTGAAATTTTTGAAAAATTCTAGATTATGTAATTTTCGTATTACCTGTATTATTTAATAATTTTATTCTGAGAATAGCAATTTAACATTATCGTTGATCCAGAGTCGAATAAAGTTAATATGGTCTCAATAACGCACATATTCCGACAGATCTAATTATCTAATTCGCTTCTAATGCATTTTTATAATACCCAGTTCTTCCATTCTCTTTAAGTCAAATTCAATAAATCGGGGCTTGTTAGAAAACAAATTTCTTATTGCAAATCCGACTTAAAGCTTGTAAAAGTGGTACTTCTGAGTTTCTAATAAGTTCTGCTGGTTCTATCGAGAAATTTTAAGCACAAATCGCCTTGAACTGTATAAAAATAGACTTGTTTTACTGTTTTCAACGTTGCTTTTCAAAAATCAATTCGGCAAGCGATATCCCGCTAGAAGGACCATAAAATTCATGATTATTTTCTACGTACTTAAAATACTGCCCACGCTCAAAATGCATAAGTGGATTTATTTTCTGCTATATTAGAGTCGTGATTTAATTCTTTATATTTGTTTAATCAAGCACAAGAGAATACTGAATTTTTTTTAACAGTTCCTTTTGTTAAAGTTCTCGTCTAGACAAGAAGGCATTGACAAAAACATCCATAAAATGAAATTGATCTAACAAACAATATATATGTAAATTTTAATCATATTTTCATATTTTATTCCTGCTTAAAATTCCGATAATGTTTTGATTCTGAAACCTAATTATCAGCAAATTCATGTTTGTCTATACATAAAATCTTTATTGCATATTTTCCTACAAATAAAGTGCCAAAAACAGAATATAAGTCTAAAACTTTAATATGTATAAGTCTAAGATTTCTTGACTTTTAACACAACTAAATAATTGAGAAAAAAGACATCACAGACCACAGACAAAGAAAAATAAACACAACTAGAAGACACCAAATATAAATGGTAATATACAACAGAGGAACATTTAATGTGATTCCCACGTTATTTTATTTTAATTTAAAATTATTTCACTTGACAAGAATTTTAGAACAATTGCTAACCATTTGCTTCTTATAATTCATTGGAGAGACGCGAATAACTTAACGCAACACCCACAATGGCAAATCAACCAATGTGAAATTTGGAACAAAAATGGAAATAGAAGGAAACATTAAAATAATTAAAATAAAACACAAAATAAAAAAAATTACATATGAATACACAACAATTTCAATCTTTGCGAGAACTTATGAACCATATGGATGTAATTTGAAAAGCTAATTGGAAATGTTGAAATTTTGGACAGAAATTTTATCATCAAAAATATATATTTCCCAATAGACTCGCTCAAAACGGTTCAGAGTTTGAAAGTGTGAAAAGCAATAAACAAGCAGCATTTTCCAGAGTAGATGCAATGTATTTTCATGTAAAACTTGTTTCCTAGCGTTTCTTGCTAACATGTGCAGAAAACACTCCACTTAAATTTTTGAAGGATTACCCTGCTCTAATTTCACTAAAGGAAAATCCTAATAAAGTTCCAAATTGATTTAGTAACTTAATTTCGTTGGAAGGTCGCTTCGTCACGATATCTTAGTCATATACAGGTACCAGTCTAATTTTGAGTACCCGTCGAAATTGCCATTCTTGTAACAATACCATCATTTTTCATCATGGATCGAAAGTAGGGCAAAGAGCGAAATATTAACGATAGGTCGGGAATTTTGCACAAACACAGCGAAAAACACGAATCTAATCACATTTTTTTGTAATAATTGTTCGTTTCGTTTTAACTGATTAATTTGCGAAATGTTACAGCTAATAGTGTAGCCTTGTAAAATGTGTATTTAAAATAAATTTTAAAGTAGTTTAAATTTTGCGTAACTCGACGAAAAGCTTCGAGAGAAACTCGGTATTGCAGGAAGTTTATACCAAAAATTTACTATCGTTTCAAAAATACACTCCAAAAATTATAGATAGATAATTCGAGTACCTTCAAATCAAATCTGCATTTTGGCCAGACAATTTCACAACATTTTGTACTATATTTAAAAATAAATGCAAAAAATAAACGATAAAAGAGGAAATATGATCCATAAGACCGGAGGTCATCTGACAATGTCCAAAAAAAGTTTAGTTATTGTCTCGGTTATTGCATGCTGTAAATGGGAGGTCATGTTAAACATAAAATTTACGTTTTGCTATCTTACTAATGGTAAATAGAGGAAAGAAACAACTAAATCTTTTAAAATTGAATAATGCAAACACAGAGTGTAGGTGTTAGATATTTTACTTAAAATGTGTGTAGAATTTTAATTAAACTGCAAAAACATGGCAGTTATATAACAGTTAGTTCTTCTAGTTTGGTCTCATTTGACTTTCAAGTAGAGCTCATTGTAGCACTGTTTCTAGTAATTTATGCGGTCTTTTTTTTTATCGATAAATCGTTCACAGCTCAAATATCCGTGGAAGCAATAAAAAAAATTTGAAAGAAATATTTTTTGAAGAATGATTGAGATAAGAAAAAACTAAAAGTTTCCTATGTGTATACTTAATTTTAATGATATCGAAATTTGGATTGGTCGAAATCTTGAACGTCTTCTGATCGTGTATCGCAAACGCGTTAGCTTTTTTTTTATCTTTGTAGAGTTCTGTTCCGTCTTTACTAATTTTCCCGAGAGAACTGTATTTTTTCTAACTCAAAATTATTTTTATTTTTTGCCACTTTATTTTTCCTTGCAGTTTTCAATTTCAAGCATGCCAATGGATAAATTTGTCCCGTCTAGACTAATAAGTCTATTGACTTGTTTCTGTATACTTATCTTTTACAAAGCGTATATTGGTAAAACGTATTCTTTGTTTGTTCCCAGTATAATTTTTTCTGTTGGCAATGAAAATTGTTGTCGGATTTTCTCTATGGTTATATTCTGCGATTGAAGGATTTGTGTTTGTATCTAGTCGTGTATTTGTTGCTTTATTTTGTCCGAATCTGTTTTCATTAGATTTAGTATAAACACTGCTTCTTCAGAAGCCAAAGTTAAATGCGATGGCCATTGTTCAACATCCAAGTTCATTGTTCAGGTCAATATTGCTCATATAATTAGTAAAGTTTCTTGTATCAAGAAAAACGTCCGAAGGTTCAGTCTTGATTCTAGGGCACCAATAATGTCGTTGTGTGTTTTCCCGAATCTGTTTAGCTTTAATTTATTAGTTTTTTTTCTGTTAACGTTTAGGTCTTCAATAATATATTTTTAGATGCATGCTTTAGTCACTATTAATTGTTCTATGTTTGAATGTGGGTCTAAGATATATATTTTGTCGACTAAGTAAAGTGCGATGAAGTAAAGACAGGATCATTCAGGGGAGTGAGGGAGGATATTCTTTGCCTGATTTTGTCTTCGGCCGAAGAAACACACACAGTTTTGCCGGTTTAAGTTTTAATTTGCATCGTAAAGTTCAATGCGTTAAGAGTAATGTTCAATTTAACTCTACTAACATTGACTAAATACACAATCTTTCATTTGTAATTCTAATCCAAAACCCAGAACCAACCAATTATTTCATACAAGTCTGTCTTATTTCAATCTGCTACCAACACGAAAAAACCAACAATCAAGATCAAAAAAGTGTGCGGAATTTCAAGACGAATAATATATGTGAAAGTTCCTTATATGAAAAACAACCCACAATACGGAGTCTTGAATCCGCAGAAAAACTTTCTTTTTAAATCAATTGACTGGTAGGTGTAGGTTTATCGGTTACTATATAAAAAATTAATTGAGTGGATTTTATCCGTTTAGAACATACGAGACGGTTTTTATAGTGATGTCATGTTGCTTACATAAGATTCACTTCAAAGATCTATATACGATGGTTTAGCAAACTTTGGTTTCAATTAAGAAGATTGCTTTTTTTTGCGCTGCTGATTTTGCGTGATAAAAAAGGTTTTTATTTGCGATGACCAAGCTTTTATATTTAAGGACCGAATGCCCAAAATAGCAATATTTTTTTAGCGATATTCCACACAATACAAATATTCTTACATTCCTACGCCTCACAGAGAGCTTTCAATCAAATTGTTTTTTTTTTCTGCGTTGAAATTGAAAAGTAAACTTTTGATATACTGCCTGATCACCGGCAATGGTCCAAGTGCAAAACATACAGATTATTTTAGATAAAGTATGTTTTTAATAAAAAAGTATAAGTAGGCAGAATGATTTTAACCGGTTGAGCAATTTTTGCCTTAATACTTAATATACCGGACGATGGTGTGGCCTTATGCCTATCCTTAACATAGTCACCAAATGGACCATAACGGCCAGTTAAGATGGTCATAGGATGTCGCATGTCGTAATTGGTAGTCATGCGTGGCCTGAGCCGCAAGATCATTGTTTTCGTCTAATTATAGTCCGGTTTACATGTATATCATTTGCAATAATATCGATTTAACGACAACGTTTGTCTCAAAAACCAAGGTTTGAGGATAACGCCACTTCAATTTAAAATCGAGACATGTAATTTTATTTTAATGATCGGGTTGTTTTTCAGATGTAACTCGGGTTAAAAAGTTCTCAATAATTGGACAGCATGTAGACTGCATAAGTTGGAGTTTGAAAATTATATTACTTCATCTTACTGTATTCTGACTTCTAGTCCTATTAACGTCTGTTTTCTTAATCTTAACTATATACAGGGTCGCTTTTATGTATGGAAACGGTGGATTATTTCCTAAACTAAGGGAACTATAATAAAATGATTAATACAAAAATTGAAAGGTTCTTTTCAGTCTATTTATATAAAGAAAAATGTTGTATACATGCTTCAGTCAAAAAGCTACGGCAAAGCTAAGTTCCTTTTTCTTTAATGGAACACCCTGTATGTTAGCCAATAGTTGAATTATCCTCGACGTTTAAACGAAAAATAGTATAACGCATTACATGCTTAAACTTAATCGTTTTGAAGATATCGAGTTGCTAAAATTATTTTTGCTGTAATTCGCTAAATTATTAGATTTAGTACTTTAAATTTTGCACAAATAGGAATGGTGAAAGAAAAAGAGACAGAATTTATAAACAACATAATTTTATTGATTTCCTGGATTAAAATGAAATTTTATTTTCAAAAGTGTTCAAATTGTGCGCCGTTTACCTCTTAACAGTAATGAAGTCGCTGAACAAAATTGTCTAATGAATCTAGAAGTATATTCGGAGGAATACCAGCAATGTCGTGACTCATTCTATCTTGCAACTCTTCAATATTTTGTAGCCTATTTTTGTAAACTGTCTGTAAAAATCCTAAAATGTATTTTGATCCTAACATGTATTTTGATCTTAAAATTTTTGAACCTCAATCCCAATTAAGATGCATAAGGTTTTAACCTTCTATAGCGGCAACATATTTCTCAGCCTGAATAAAACTAAAAACTGAAAATAAAATATTTCACTTTTCAAATAAAAATGCTACCTACTCAGGTTCATTTTGCAAATGGGCCAAATGTCTTGTGCCTTTTTAACTTTGGTTTTAGACGATTTACACGACCAAAAATCGCTTAAGTTTGAATTTTGAAATATTACTTGCTTTAACCTTTCCAGTTAATTAGTGGCTGGAGTTTTCAAGTGTTAATTAACGGAAATCGGTTGTAAAAAATTGCATTTCTTAGAAGCAATGTGGGTATATTGAAAACTAGCAGGCCTTAATTTAAAGCCTTCTCAAATCTTTCGTTTTCTAGTTTTTTTTTATTTAAATTAGGTTCGAATTAATTGGAATTTGTTTTTCTTAAAAATTCATGGCATACTGAAAATGTGTTACTTCAACTCTTTAAATTTGTTTGGAAAAAAAAATGATGTATTTCCAAGAAAAGTGTTGATTGTTTTGTGTCGAGATAAGCATTCTAATTCTGAGATACTAGTGTTTTCTAATGGATTTCCACTAGACGAAATTTAATCCTAATCTTGTACCTTTCACTTTCTGGTGCAGAAAAGGATTTTAGCTTTCTTGTTTTTCATTCGCTTCCGTTAATTCGCGGTATACTAGCGTTCAATCATGTAATAAAAGTTTCTCACCTTGTATAGTTATTAATATATTAAAATTTAATTCTGGGGAAGCCACGATGAAGAGCTGATGGACATCCAAAGTTCATCCATCAATAAAAATTTGACACGGTATGATTAATAAATTAATCAATGCATTGCAAATAGTTTCAATTTATCAACCAATTATGTAATAGCTGCCAAGATTGATCCTTTTCCCCAACGTGTCTAACAACAAGGGTATATTTTCAATTTATTACTCATTTATTCGCATAATATGATCATTTTGCAACATTTAATAACTATATTAACAAAACTACAATTAAAGCTGTTTTATCAGCCATTTATTCAGCGGGTCTGGGGCTGATAAAGTCAAGAACACAACAGATGGCAAATACGCGGTTTTGAGTTACGAAACTGTGTAATACAGGCTATTATAAAATTTAATAATTTTCGCTTGGTATTAATGTTAATAATATTTTGCAAACTATCATCGCACAATTACAAACGTATTTATTAAATCAGCGACAATGGGCCATAATAGACAACCATCACCAAAACCAGGTCATGATTGACGTAAAATTTAATATTGTAAAATGCATTTTCCACATAAATTAGTAGTAGTAGTAGTAGTAAAAAATCTTTATTTCTTTCGCCGAGGCTATCGACCTATCGGTCTTTCTGCCCTGAGTTACAACGTTTTGTATATGAAATTAATAAACTATGACAAATTTTTTTATATAATTCATACTTGGAGATGCTCCAATAGGGTTGAGCTTGGGAGAGGAAACGCGTTTGTCTGGTCGATCTTGTTAAACAGAGGGGGTCCAGGAAGGTCCAATTGTGAGGGTTGTGTTTCCATCTTGATTGCAAGACGAGTAGTCTTTCCGAGATTCTTGACTCTTGACTCTTGACTTGAGAAGTTTGTACGTTCGTAGAGTAGTCGGTTTGGTGGATTCTGTAATGGGTTGGCTGGGTGTCGGATCTTCGTTGTCAGTATCAGTTCTATCTGTTCTGTTGTCTGTATTTGCGGTTTAGTTTTATCAGTAGCGTTTGCGATTAAAATATGAACGTACTCTATTAGTGGTCTGCAGATCGCTTTATATATTATGGTTGCTGTCTTGGTACTGATACCCTTGTTTTTGTAAGTGTTTAGTGAATTTTAGTTTATTGTCCATTGTTATTCCTAGGTATTTCACATTTGATGAATTTGGTGTGAGTCTCCATTTGTAGAACCATGCTGTTATTGTGTCTGGAGTTTGTCCACTGCTCTGGCGGTCGTTCTGTCATGCGAGATGAGGATAATGTCGGCAGCGTATTGCAACATGTAAGCGTTTTGGTCCATACCTTCTTTGTCTTGTATGTTGTGGTTGCATATGTCATGGCAATATATGTTGAAAAGCAGGGGTGAGAGTGGTGAACCCTGAGGTAAGCCTTGCTCAGGTGAAAAGAGGATAGAGTAGTCGTCGTTGATTCGTACCTCCAGTTGTCTGTCTGTAGTATTTGCTTAATAATATGTATTAAGTGGTTTGGAGTGCCAAGTTTGTGTAGTTTGTACAGTAAGCCCTCGATCCAAACACTGTCCAAATCATTATTTATGTCTAAAAACAGGCTGTAGTTTTTTGTTAGTGTGTTCTCTAGTCCATTATTTAAAATAGGAATTATTATACCGTTCTTCCATGCTGTGTTTTTCAGTTGTGCTAAGGCTTCGAGATATTCGGTGTCTGTAATGATTTCGTGGCTTAGACCCGGCGTGTTTCTTGAAAAGTCGTCGTCCCATTTGTTCACCCGTTCCCAGTTGTCGGTGTCAAAGTTTGTGTTTGTTGACCTTTTAAAGGTTCCTTGAAAGTGGCTGGCGAAGGCGTCCGCTTTGTCTTTGTCCGAGAATCGTTGTTCATTGATAATGCTGATCGAACTTGTTTTTTTGTATCTAGATAAGTTTTTAATTTTTGGCCAATATGTTTTTCCTTCATCTTTTTCGATTTCTTGGAATGTTTCATTCCAGGTGTGTTGTCGGTATTGAAATATCATAGATTTAATGTTTCTCTTTAAGTTGTTAATTGTTCTTTTGATAGAGTCGTCTGTGTAATTCGGTATTGTCTGTATAAATCTCTTTTATGTTTTATTTGTCTTAGTACAAACCTGGGTAGAGTATGCTGGTGAAAGGCATTTTTAATTTGTGGTGAGAATTTTTTTATGTTATGTGAAAAGTGCTCTTGCATATCTTCGATGGAGATAAGTCCGGGGTTTGCCTTTATGTAGTCAAGTGTGTGTGATTTAACTTTGTCCAAGTCGGTCTTGTTTGAGTTGAGTTTTTCGGAACTAGGTTTTGCTGTGGGGATAGTAGGTAGAGTTTGTTGTGAGTTGAAGTTAAAAGTCATTGCCAAATGGTCTGATCCGAGTTCGTTGGTCAATCTTATCGTGTCTATGTTGTTTGTAAATTGTCAAAAGATTTTGTTCTTTCTCTACCAATGAAGATGTATTTCCAAAAACTTGTTCAAAAAATAATTCAGATAGATTTGCAAAAAATACTAAAACTAATTTTATAGAAATGAATACATTTGTCCAAAAAAATGTTGCGGTTTTTCCTAATATTTTCGAGGATTCAGAACACGAATGGATTATGTGCTTGTATAAATATTATTCTGATTGATGAGTTCCTTTCATTTAAGGAAACATGTCGGTAAGTCATGGAAAGATTAATTATCAATGAGAGAAGAGCGAAAAAATCAGTCAAAAAGACAAAGACAATATAAAGGAATAGAAAATCTGTTTGGTAAAATAAAGGAATGGACGCTCAAATTTCAGTGTTATTCGCATTATTTTATGAGTTAAATTAAATAAACTTAGTTAAGTGTTCTAAAGGTTAATACTAAATTATTGCACTTTAATTTGGTAAGACAGTTCAAACAGAAAATGAAACATTTTCTGAAAAGTATTTTTTACCGGTAGATAATCCGAACTATTAATTGGAACAATAAAAATTCTACTTTTGGAATATAGGTATACAAGTTTTAATTATAGAAAATATTGGATCCTCTTGCAATGGCAAGTACCATGTTTGGTAGCTTCTCGGGACGTAGCATAAACTGTCCTTATGTTAAGCTAGCTTTTTCGAACCGTTTTCGACATATAGAATTTTAACATTTCCGAGTGTCTCGTAAAGGACAAAGTGCAACACAAGTTATCACATTGTTTATCAAAACTTAGCCGCCATCTGCTTAACATGGACAGCAAAAAAATATCGCGGTTTTTTTTGACCGGACATATTAAAATGGATCTTACATCTAATCAGTTCTTTCAACTTAAGATAAAAAGTTCCCAATGCCAAAAACTTGCATTTTACGTCGTGTGTTTTTGTAAGTAAAACTGTATCTTGTTCTTCTTCTTTCATAACTTCTGTTGAATGTTTGTTAACTTAATTAATTTCTCTTTCGCTCTGCGTGTTTCTGTCAGTTTTCTATTGACAACTGCACGAACAATCGATTATAAAAGAATTAAAAACCAAAATGCACATATCTCAATTTAAATAATCTTCAGTAAAATATCGGAAAAATATTGTTCCAGTAACATTGACACAGCCGCAAAAACGATCGGAGCCGTTCATAGTCGGCTTCAATATCTTTCAGACCGTAACATTTCGTAACATTCTTGCTTTTGCTTTTGTTAATGCGCTGCTGCAACCGAATGCATAAGAAGTGCTTTAATTCCTTAGATGCACTTGGGAGGGTCGACTGAATTAATCCGTATAGATTTGCTCAGATAAGCTTACATGGAAATTTCACTATAAAGAAGCGACTTGCATTCCACTTGCATTCAAATGTAAATTTGGGTGCATTAAAGTTGACGAGTCAAAGATTAAACACCGGAAAAGCGTGGCAGTCGGAGCCGCGAGCTGAAGATTATGACTCCTCCGCACTCGGAGTTTATGGGGAATTTAACGCAGGATTACGAACAATGAGTAAAGCTCAAAGATTAATGGCAAATAAACCTCATTTCCGTTTCCTGTTTTTTAGTGATACTCGTTTTCATACATGCATCGATCGTCTGTAAAAAAATATCTTTCTTGTTCGCCATTATAAATATTTACAAAAAAACAGAAGCAAACAGATGCGAGCGCTTTTTAAACGGCTTTTTCACAGGAAAAAAAATAAAACACAAGAATGGAGTTTCTAATTCTCTATCCAGTGGTAGGACAACGCTGTTTTTTTTCAAATAGTTCTCGGGAAATGAGGAAAAAAATGGCGTGATGAAATGAAATAGCTCATTTATGTTATGTTTATGTTATATGTTCTTCTGGAAATTGTGAACTTTGACCGAAAAATCAACAAACTTCGAATATATTTATAAATTAGTGTTGAATTTTTTGGACTCAAACATATATTTTTATCACAAGTATTTTGTCCTAATTGAATGTAACAGGTTTAAAGAAGTTTTCCTCGACCTTTGTCCCAAATGCAATTGTTCTGCATCGATTAGCGCCGGTATTCAGTTAAATATGTTTGAAAAAACAACTTAAAAAATTAATTTGCATGCAAATTGCTTAAATTATACCAATTAACAATAAAGCCCAGTTACATAATTTTTTTTCTATCATTCTGCAACGGAAACTTGGAATTAGGCCAAGACCATTTACACACTACCACCACATTAGGCTTATTTCACTTGGCATGGAACTACATGTATGTATGCAAATAACCTAAAGAATAATACCTGCTGGTAAAACAACGCATTATTATATTTTTACATTTCTACTTATTTATTTTTTTTAATATTATATAAAAAATCTAAACATTTTAAAAATAAACAAAGATTGAATTTCCAACGCCATATAGATCGGAAACGAAGCGTTTGTGGTCTTATATTTATAAGAATTTGTAACAATGGAATAAGAGACAAACTGAAATGGGTAATAATGTTATATTTTTATGTCATTTTCGTTTGTCCATGGTATTCAGGTGTGCCCTGTATGAACTAAAGTATAGGTATTTGACAACAATCGTATACACAGGAAAAATCACTATTGCACACTAAATAGAAGACACTCTGGTGGTTTAAAATCACTACTACGATGATTCATCGATATTCTTGAAATATTTAAAACATTACTAACAGATAGTAAATATAAAAGGAGACACTCGCTGAACACTGCATGAAATCGTATAAAAAATATTATATATTTAAAAGTACCTCTTAAGGCTTAACTTTGTTGCAAGACATCGTATCGGGAGCGTCGTGAAGAATTTTTTTTATATTGCCTGGGGTAAATGCGTTGGCTTTTGTAGGATAGGTGAACCTTGTAGATGGCTTGTGTTTTAAAGGTAATTTATCGAAATATACGGGAGTTGCAAATTTGGATAATCATTTCATATTTTTACCAAGTCTGCAATCCATAGACGTTTTTTACGTAGCCACAGACCATTTTCTGCACTTTTCCTCACTTTGGCAGCTTCTTTAATGTTTGGTAGAGTAAATGCTAATTCGTTTTTACAGTCCAAACTCATTTTTATCACGTAGGCAATAATATAAAAAGCACTACACGTAAAACTAAACTTTGCAATTTTAAATTTGACATTTTCTTGGTATCGCTCACAGAACACTCCCGAACATTCATGTATAATGATCAGCAAAAACAGAAAGCTTTTAGGAACGAAATCAAAAGATTCGTAATCTCCAGTGTTTTCTTAGTAAATATATACACTCAAGAAGTAAAATCAGAAAAACAATGCAGGAAATATTTAGAAACGCTAGTCCTACAACTTCGAACTAATATTAAAATGTTTAATGAAGAAAATTGTTGGACAAATCCACATAAAAATTGAACAAAAATGGCACACAAACTGACTGAAGAAATTAAATGAAAAGTCATTTAGAAGAAACGTTTTTATTTTCAATGATCGCTTTATAGTCTCGGCAAATCTCAATTAACCGATATTTCTCCTCATTAGGATAATTCGGAGTTCGTATTCTTTTCGGTGTTTACGTGCAGTTGCGTGCAGTGCGTTGCAAAACGGTGCGGTTGGCCCAAAACCGAACTTCGAGTCTGCTTTAAGCTAAGTGCCAGTTAGACTGATTTAAGTTCCGTTAAAACAGCGGTGCAGTCAACTTAAATTATTAAGTTCCACTTAAATCGTAAGCCGACGCGGTGCAGTTGGCCCTTAATAGTGCAATCAAAGTGAAGCATTCTCACATCAAGGCATGGTTTGTGAATGCTTTACTTTGATTTTGGTGGCTCTGATAACAATTGGGGGCAGCCCCTCACAACAGATCAAGCTAAAAAAAATTCAAATTTCATGAAAATTGAGCAAAAGATTGATCGGAGAGCAAGTATTTAATTTAGCATACAAAAGTGGCCGCATGAACGGCTATGTTTGTTTATTTTTGGCTGGAAAAGCTGCTTTGTTTACGGCAAATATCCAAACTTAAAAAAAATAAAGAATAAACAAACTGAAATCGAGCAGCAAAGGATAGCAATGAGTCATACGAAGGGCCAGCAAACAAAGGATTATATCATTATATAAATTCTGTACGAAGTTTTTTTGAAAAGCTGTACATTTAGTCCAGTTTATTGTGGTCAACGGACGAAGTTTGTCGTAGGTCCTTTGTTCATAAACCAGATAAATGTGCGTATTTAGTGCCATTTAGGGAAATGCAGTCGATCATCTTGCCTGTTAACTACTGAATTTGATCCACATTTGTTTTCAACTCCGTGTGGATACTTATTGTGGTATTAATGGATAGACAATGGAGGAATGGAACGCTAGTTTGCAGAAAAGCAGGTTTGAGGGATTATAAACCTATCAACCCTTAGCTTCAACAACTGGGTTTAGTTTTTCCAGAAACAATTGAAGTTTTATTCAGTTCTCTATTTCTTTTTCTTGCCAATCAAATAACTGCATTTTAGACTCAGTTTATGTAATACTACAGATTTTTTTTTCTTTCCAGGTGGTACAATGCTGCTTTCGGTAAGTTTATCATTACTTTTCCATTGGCGGATAGAACGTTAAAACGTTGCGTGCGACCCTGGCCAAACCATTTAGATTTCGGGCTGTTTTTCCAAATTTAATTTAATTCGTGGTAGGGATTTTCAGGGGCTAGGTTGCGTCCGAATAATTACATTTTTTATTGTTTATTGCTATTTAATGTTTATGGCATTATTGGAGGATAGCGCCTTAAGAGGCTGCGTGCGACCCTGGCCAAACCTTTTAGATTTCGGACTGTTTTTCCAAATTTAAAAATTTAAACAAATTTTTTTTTTTTACAATTCGTGGTAGGAATTTTCAGGGGCTAGGGTCCGTCCGAATAATTGCATTTTTATTGTTTATTGCGATTTATTGTTTATTGCATTATTGGAGGATAGCGCTTTAACCATTTAGATTTAGGACAGTTTTTCCAAATTTAAAAATTTAAACAAATTTTTTTTTTTTACAATTCGTGGTAGGGATTTTCAGGGGCTAGGGTCCGTCCGAATAATTGCATTTTTATTGTTTATTGCGATTTATTGTTTATTGCATTATTGGAGGATAGCGCTTTAACCATTTAGATTTCGGACTGTTTTTCCAAATTTAAAAATTTAAACAAATTCTTTTTTTTTACAATTAGTGGTAGGGATTTTCAGGGGCTGGGGTCCGTCCGAATAATTGCATATAATTCTGTTTATCGCATTATTGGAGGATAGCGCGTTAACACGTCGCGTGCGACCCTGGCCAAACCATTTAGATGTCGCACTGTTTTTTCAAATTTAAAAATTTAAACAAATTCTTTTTTTTTTACAATTTGTCATAGGGATTTCCAGGGGCTAGGGTCCGTCCGAATAATTGGTTTTTTATTGTTTATTGCTATTTATTGTTTATTGCATTATTGGAGGATAGCGCCTTAAGAGGCTGCGTGCTATCCTGGCCAAACCTTTTAGATTTCGGACTGTTTTTTCAAATTAAAAAATTTAAGAATTTTTTTTTTACAATTCGTGATAGGGATTTCTAGGGGCTAGGGTCCGTCCGAATAATTGAATTTTTATTGTTTATTGCTATTTATTGTTTATGGCATTATTGGAGGATAGCGCCGTAAGAGGTTGCGTGCCACCCTGGCCAAACCATTTAGATTTCGGACAGTTTTTCCAAATTTAAAAATTTAAACAAATTCCTTTTTTTTAACAATTCGGGGTAGGGCTTTTTAGGGGCTAGGGTCCGTCTGATAATTCCCGTTTTTTTGCTGTCCTGTCCTAGGCTGTAGGCGGTCCAGATCAAGATTATAATCACACTTGCGCCTGTTCTTCTAAATTTAAGCCAATAAATGGCATTGAGTTTTTTGCAGAAAAGTCTGAGTTTTAGGAAATTTCAGCGATCTGGATCCGGGCAGCGTTTTATTAATTTTATTTATGCATACTTTGCCCCTGGTTGCCACGTAGATGTAGATTTTAGACCCATTGTGTTGACTTGTGTTTTAATAAATATATAATTGCTGGTCATATTTATTCGACGTAGAACGACGAGGGAGTTTCTGGATTCTGGGTTCGGTTTTTCAAAGTTCTTATTTGATTTCTCTGAAACTAATTTAGAGTCACATTTTATTCTCAAACTAGAAGTTTTCAATGGTAATCGCTTTTTATACGAACTTTTTGAGTCCAAATGTAAAATCAATTAGTTATGCTGTGAACCACTTTCTATTGTCGTGTAAGTTAGTTTGTTTCAATTATTGTAGTTTTTCTGCTGTTAATTGTACTCTAAATTAAACGGTTCTTGAACTCTCAGTAGGCATTGCTCAGATTTTCCAGTTTCAACTTTTTTCTCTAGTTTTTCAACTTGAAATGATCAGGTTTTCCACAGTAGGATAGGGGTGTTCGGCTGCAAACACATTTTCAATTATCTTCAGAGCAAAGATGTCAATTATTTTTTTGCGGTAAATTTCAATTTTATTAACACTCTAATTAAACGGTTTTTGTATTTTCAATAAGGATCGTTCGATTTTTCAAATCTGAAATATTTATATTTTGCTCTAATTTTTTCAACTTTAACTAGGCAGGTTTTCTACTGTGGAAGTTTCTTTATATGAATCTTTGAAATATAAGTATAAAGCGAGTGTTTCCTGCTGTGAACTGCATTTTTTACTGTCGTGTAAGAAAGTTTGCCTTATTATTGATGTTTTTTTTGTGATTTACACCCTAAATTAAACGGTTTTTGTATTTTCAATAGGGACCGCTCGATTTTTCAAATTAGAAATTTTTTATCTCATTTCTTCAAATTTAACTAGGCAGGTTTTTTAATGTGGAAGTTTCTTTATATGAATCTTTGAAATATAAGTATTAAGCGAGTGTGTTCTGCTGTGAACTAGAATTCTTTTTGTCGTGTTAGACAAATTGTTTCATATAATATTTTTCTTGCAAATGAGCTAGTTTAAACCCTTTTGGATTTTCATGAAAAAAAAACTTTTACTGCTTACATTCCCTTTACTAAGACTTTCTCTTAGTGGCGCTTCTTCCAAAAATGCTTTTTACACCAAAGTTTCGACGTTCTTCACTGCAGAAAATCACTTGCTTGCTCAATCCGCGACACAATGCGCTACCAACAGGAAATCAACATTTTAATGCATGTGGCCACAAGGATATTCCAGTATTTAGTAGATATTATGTAGATGTAGATATTTGGGTTATTTTAGATTAGTTTTGGGTTAGTTTTAGTTCGTTTGAGTTATTGTTGGTTTCTTGTTGATACATTTTCAATAATTTAAATCATAAAATTTGAGTTTGAAACTGTTTCCACCGAAGCAGGGGGGAATAGCGAACTCTCCAACGTCCAACGGTCGTTCAAAAGGGCATTTTGAACATCACTAAGCAAAAGTGTTTGTAAAGGGAAAATCTACAACGGAAGTCACTTTTAATTATCGAAATCCAGATAGCCCAACACCAGGTAATAACTTATTCTTTCCGTGAATTAAAGACGAAATTAAACGGTTCTTGTACATATTCTCAAGAAGAACAGTTTGAGTTTTAAGTCTTATTTGCTCAATAGTCAAATTTTCCACAGTAGACTGCTTTTATATGCAAAATAGGGGTGTTCTGCTGCGGACATACCATTAATTAATTTTCTGCACAGCAGACATCAATTATTCGTGTTTTTCTGCTGATAATTACACTCTAAATTAAACCATTGTGGAACTCTCAATAGTGATTTTTCGGATTTACAGTTTTTAACTTTTTTCGCTCAGTTTTTCAACTTTAAATCGGCAAACTTTCTACAGTATACTGATTTATTATGTAAAATAGGGGCTTTTTGCTGCGAACACACCTTCAATTCCTTTTCTGCATCCTTAGTGTTTTTCTGCGGTAAATTTCATAGTTTTCTGTTTCGAAATGTACTCATACCCCAGAATCCAGACTAAGGTGCCTAAAGGTAGGTGAATCTTATTTATTACTTTGTGACGGTCTAGCGGATAGCACCTTACAGTGGCTGCAAGTGGTTCTGGCCTAATAATTTAGATTTTGCGTTGTTTTTTCCCATTTCACACACTAAACAAATTATTTTTGCCAAACGATTCGTGCTAGGGAATTTCAGCGGCCAGAATCCGTCCGACTTTTCCCGTTTTTTTTGCTGTCCAGCGCCCTTCAGACTGTAAGTGGTCCAGATAAAGATGATTACCAGATTTGCGGTTGTTCTTTTAAATTTAAGCCACTCAATGGAGATGAGTTTTTTGAGAAAAAATCGGGGTTTTAGGGGAATTTCAGCGATCTGGATCCGGACAGCGTTTTATTTTATAGATGTAGATGGCAACCAGGGTTGATAATATTTATTTATTTAAGAAACGACAAGTGATTTTCTTCTTGATTGCTCAGATTTACAAATTACAATTTTTTCTCTTCTTTTTTCAACTATTGGCCAACAATGGCCAGATTTATAGATGATTAGTTTATTAATTTGCGAAACGATTGGTGTTAGGGATTTTGATGTTCTAGGGTCCGTCCGAATAATTGCATTTTTATTGTTTATTGCATTATTGGAGGATAGAGCCTTAAGAGGCTGCGTGCGACCCTGGCCAAACCATTTAGATTTCGGACTGTTTATCAAAATGTGTTTTTCTGCTATTAATGGCACTCTAAATTAAACGTTTCTTGAATTCTCATTAGGAATTGCTCAGATTTACAAATTACAGTACACTGTTTTAATATGTAAAATAAAAGTGTTCTGCTGCGAACACACCTTCAATTATCTTCAGCACAAAGATACCAATTATTAATGTTTTTCTGCTGTAAATTGCACTCTAAATTAAACGTTTCTTGAACTCTTAGTTAGGAATTACTCAGATGTACATATTTTTTCGTATGATTTGTGTTAGTTAAGACGCCCATGCTAGCAAGCAGCTGGTATGGAGAGAAATGTGATGTAATGGCATACGGGTGCCGAAGCTGATACATTCTTAGAGCAGGATTATTACTTATTAGGATTATAATTATCAATTATTACCAAACAGATCATTTACTGCAGGCGCGAGAAGACTATGTAAATTGCAATGTTGTATTTAAGCCGAGATGTAAGATCCTTAAGCTCTTGTTCAGTAACAGCACCAACTGAAGAAACAGTAGTCGGAGGAATACTCGGAGGAATGTCGGTCGCAAGGAATACGACTTCGACCATCACTTCTTTGCCTCAGATAATGTTCACCGCAAGTAATTCCAATAGTTCATGGTTTAGAAACTTGGAAAACTCTTGGAATCAACCTGTTGGGATTGATAATAATCTCATCTACCATCAAAAACAAATGTTACGTCGCAAACCGAGATTCACCAGAGGTTCTCTCATAGGATTGATCCTCAAAATTAATTTCTTCTGTTCAAGTCACCGGCGCAAATTTCTTCAATGATTTCAAATTCAATACTTTCCTAATTGCTACGGCGGTAAAAGCTCAGTGTCTGACGAATCAATGAAGTAGGGTTCATCCCAAACTGACCGTGAACTTTCACTTGAGCTACTTTGTCAAGAAACTTCTGGGTCATTCCTTATCGTAGTCATACCAGAAAATGTGACATAAAATTATGTGACTTGCCCAAAGTTTCAAATAGGAAATAAATGTACGCCTAAAAGTAAGTTCTAAATTCTAAAAGTAAAACGAAATGAAAACGTGCTAAATTCTTAACACATTCGATAACTCCTGGAGCAAGAAAAAAAATTATGCGTTTTCAATGGGGATTATTTATATTCTCTCCACTTATAACAGATGCAATCTTTCTCCGGAGGTATGGCAATTGTAAGTTTTTAAAAGCCTGCATAAGAAACATTTAATCAAAAAATACATGGACATGTATAAATAAACACTTGTTAAACTCAATGCTGCTATAAAATAATGAATTAGAATCCTTATCTGCAAGCACGTAGAATTGCAACATAAAACGACGTTACGTACACAGAATATCCATAAATATCATCGAGCGCACATTAAGTAGGTAACACTCGACAAGGTCGAGCCTAAGAAAAAAATCTTAACTGACCAGTGACCGAACACAGGTCAATAGGTTATTGCCGCCCTCGATTACAATGGCTAGTTTAGTCCTTTTTTGGACGGTTTTCTTTGGCATTGATTTGGTCTATGCGATTAAGTAAGTTCAATAAGCCGAACAGGTGTCCGATTAATTGCTCTGCGTATTGGGCACAGCATTTTTAATTACTATTTAAAATATTTCTTCGAATCGGGAACGTACCCTCTAGAATGACACAAATAGTCAGTTTATTTTTGTCAAAAAAGCCCTTTATGCCGAATATAGAGTTAATAGATCATTGCTAATTCAGGCGCGGTAAGAAATACGAGTCTCAACTACAAGTTGCAATAAATTGGGCAAGTTTGGGAGAGGAAAAGCTGTATTATGAAGACACCAAACATTAACAAACCAGATGCATAAAATGATCCGATATTTGAGAAGAATATGCAGATTTTCTTGAAGTTCTTCACAGCCAGCATCTGGATTCCCTTGTTAGTCTGTTTACTAGTGTATTGCATCGCATATTCGATTATGTATATCAATAATTGGTGATCTGGTATAAAAAATGTTTTTTAATTTTAAGAAATTAAACAGCTTTACTTGAATTAATTGTACGTGCCAGTAATGAAGATTTTAAGATATCGTATGGATTTTTGACCCTAACTTAACCACCAATGGAAAAAAACTAGCATTTCCACAACAAATTCTGAAGCGCTAATGATTTTTACACAAAAGGAATTCGCTTAATTCATTGCTCTAAATTTGATCGATTCCAAGAATGGCTTTTTACAAACAAAAACAAACATCGACGCATTCGTTAACGATACTCCTACGATACCTGAAAATCTCCACACTGGCACGTTAAATGAAGTCGACTACGATGCGAAAAAGTAGCTATTAATAGTTGTAATGTGTGTAAAATAGATCACTCTGGTAATTCAAAGAGTTCTTAACTTTCCGTCTGCCTCATAATTCCTCTGCAAGCACTGAAATTTACTTCGTAATAATACACAATCATCACTAGGAAACATCAAGGAAGGTAATTAAGTAGTGCGGTTATTCAAGCAAATAAAACTAAATGAATACTGGAAAACTACTATGTAATACTTTTATTTCATATTTAGTTATATTTTAAATGCACAATAGTTCCATAAATAAGCAAATAAATTAAATTACAAAAGTATCTCATAACTTATGCCATTTCAGAATAAGAATCAGTAATTCTTAAGCAATGAAAAGTCCACTACATGATTACGTTTCTCAAAAAAAATCTATATTTTAACGTTGTTCTTGTTTTAAATTACTGTAAACCATGTGAAAACTAACTGAAAATCTGCACTAAAACACCGACTAACACGGCAGGTATTCACTAAATAATGCTAAACAGAGTTAAAAAATCCAAAGCATACTTTTAGTTCACGTTTTATGAGACTGGACAATGTTCCATAAGTTTTTTAATTTTTAGGGTTCAAAGAAAATGTTTTCTCTATCAACATTTCGAAGTCGATCCATCACATGGAATACAACGATTAACTAAAACGTTGTAAGTAGAAGAAAGATCTCAATTAAGTGCTCAAACTGAAAATATACTGATTGAATTAAAAACTTGATATTTACGTCCAAAAATGAAAACATATGTATACAAAAGACGTAGGCTTATAGTTTATCTTCTCCTTGTGCATAGGTATCCTTCAAATGAATCAATTTTTCCACGAGGCCACTAACGGATATCTCACCATGCACAACATTATCCCTTGTGCGGACGTTCACAGTATTACTCGATTTCTCCTTATCACCAACCACTGCATCATATCCCCAATAAGAAATGGATTTAACTTGTACAAGACACTTACCTAGAATGAAATTAAACTGGGCGAGCTGAGCGTTTCTGATTTTCTTGTTCAAAGTATCACCATGATCCACGTCAACTTCGGCCATAAAACCACTTTCATACAGTTTTTGCCTCACTTCTTCTGCATAGTCGTCGTAGTTGGGCCCAACTGGGACTACCATCACCTTAGAAAAAAATCTTTATAGTCCTGGTTTGTATATAATTTTGTATTCAATAACTTACCTGCCTGGGGGAAAGCCAGAACGGCCATTTGCCTCCATAAGATTCAGTTAAAATAGCGATCATACGTTCGACTGATCCCAAAATAGCTCGATGAATAATCACAGGATGTTTCTTCTCGCCACTCTCACTGGCAGTTTGCAAAACAATCGAATTTTAATTGTGAAACTATGAAAGCTTCAGAAGGAACCTACCTAATAAAGGACAGATTAAATCGGATCGGAAGCTGGAAATCTAGTTGAATAGTAGCGCATTGGTGGGACCGATGCAAAGCATCTTTGATGGTGATATCGATTTTTGGGCCATAGAAGGCTCCATCGCCAGGATTCTCCGTCCAAGCTTGTCCAAAATCATTCAGCGACTCACTCAGAGCTTTCTCTGCTTCGTTCCACATTTCGATATCGCCGAGGAACTTTTCTGGGCGAGTACTCAGCACCAAGTCGAATGTGAAGCCAAAAATGGAATAGACATGCTTGAGGAACTCTAAGCACCCTTGCACTTCAGTCTTTATTTGCTCCGGAGTGCAGAAAATGTGGGCGTCGTCTTGTTGGAATCTAGCCAATGATCATTTCTATAACTCCCGCGAATTTTAATAATAACTGACTTAAAGCAATGCAGTACGAAAGTGTTCGAAATTTCCTGATAAAACCAAATAAGAGAAAGTCGGTTCTCAGCTTAAGCCCTAATGTAAAAGATCGCTCCCGAAACGCCTTATCCAAATGGTTCTTATGACCTACTCTTTAATTAGATAATAAAATAATAATACATTATTATAATAATTTAATAATAAAAAATTTTAGTTGTTTTTGAAATATCATCACTTTTAAAATGTGCGCATTTTAGTTTTGATGCCACTTATTAAATGTTAATAAAACTTCATGGGCGCAATACAATTCTCACAATTTAAATTTACTATTTCTCACAATTGGAAATTTGTGTACCCGCTTAAGGAGGGCGAAGATGTAGAAAATCAAAATATGCCTTATTGCCACAGAAAATCTGAAATACATTTCATGAACAAATAAAATAATTCTGCGTACAAAACAGTTCTATTCTCTTGCCAGTTATTTCTAACTACTAACCCAAAAATGGAAGTTTTTATTTTATTTGTGGCATTTTAAAGACGCGGAGTTTTTCACGCGCTTTTCGTATCGTTAACAATTTTTAGGCATAGGCATAGGTTCTAAATTGTCTAGTTTTATGGTTTATTTTGGAGAGGTAAGTATATAAAATTTCCAACTTTCGGGTCGCTAAAGGGGCAAAAATCTTCTGCTATTTGAACGCTTATCAAAAGAGTTTCCTTCTTGTGGGTTTCAGCTTGATATCATTAAAAATAAGCTTAAAAACTTTTTTTACATATTTGTCTTCGATAATTTATAATACAAATTCTCATTTTATCAATTAATAACCTAATATTTGTCGATGAACGTGAAGGTATCATTTTGAAATAAATTTAATTTACTAATTGGAATTTTCTTTTGCAGTTTCAACCTAAGAATGATACAGGATCCCAATTGCACAAAAACAAAAAAATAAATAAAAGACGCATTCTGAGAAAATGCTCTTTGTCCAACAACCCTAAATTATGAGGTAAAATATACAAATAAAGAAAATAATAAATATGTACCTTGATCCAATAAAATTATTTCCTATTTAAAATAATGCCCACTTTAAGCATAAAGCATAAAAACTGCACCCTTTTGTCGGTGACTAACTATACTTTCTAATATTATACATATCGTATAATAAGGAATCGTAAATAATAGTAATAGCGAAATAAACGAACATTTATATTATTTGCTCTCTAAGGAGGCTCTCTAAGGAGGAGGGCTCAAAACAAGCAAATCTCGGAAAATTAAATCCAACAAAAAAATTATAAAAAAAAGAAAAATAATGTGTGAAACTAACTTAATCATGTTGATTCGACGATTGCAAAAAATAAAAGTTCAATAATATAAAAATTTGAAAAAAGTAGCCAAGTCATTCATATCCACATACCTGCGTACTCTTGTCAGTCCAGTCAAAGCTCCCGAAAGTTCATTTCTATGCAAAACACCAAAGTCTGCAAGTCGCAAAGGCAGTTCCCTCCAAGACCTGTTTCTATTGTCGAAGATCAAGCAATGACCTGGACAATTCATAGGTTTCAACGCAAACTTTTCTTTTTCCACATCAAACGAAAACATGTTATCGGCATAGTGAGCCCAATGTCCCGAGGTTTGCCACAATTTTGAATTGAAGACATTCGGAGTGACCACTTCTTGAAAGCCACGTTTTCTATATTCCTTTTTTATCAGATCGATTAGGGTGTTGTAAATATGAGCACCCCTGGGTTGGAAAAAGCAGGAACCGGGAGAGAGCTCATGGAAAAAGAATAACTCTTGCTCCTAAAAGAAAAGGAGGAAATTAGTTACAGTTTAAAATAGACAAAAACAGTTGTGCGGACCTTTCCTATTTTCCTGTGGTCCCGTTTCGCCGCTTCTTCCTGGAACTTCTCCCATTCCTTCAGTTGCTTATTATCGGGAAAACTAATGCCGTATACTCTCTGTAAGGTTTCTGCGTCTGCTTTTCCTTCCCAGTAGGTTGAGGAATTCTAAGAACCCACAACCAACTTTAATCACAAACATTCGCTCTAATCTGATTTTAAAATTTTTTTACCTTAGTAACCTTCAAAGCTTTAATTTTTCCAGTATGCCTCACATGTGGTCCCCTGCAAAGATCGATGAGAGGACCACATCTATAAACAGTAGTGGTGGGTGTATCAACTTTTTCATTCAAAATTCTCACTTTGAATGGGTTGTACTTAAACATTTCCAAAAGGTCCTCTTTTCTCATCTCTAGACGTTCAAATGGCTGTTTTTCTTTAGTGATATTCTTCATCAGACTTTCTACGTAGGGAAAGTCAGACTGCGAAATCTGAAAAGAGAAAAACAGCAACTTTTTAATGTTATACATCTTAAAATGAATAATACTACTGACCCCTTTTTCATCCAGCCACATATCATAATAAAAGCCACTCTCTATCGGAGGGCCATAACACAAACAGCCTCCATAGATTCTCTCTAAAGCTTCGCCTAAAACATGAGCAGTGGAATGCCAGAATACAGCTTGGGCTTCAGTGTCGTCAAACTTAAGTAGTTCAACTTTACAGTCGCTTTCCAAGGGCCTATCCAGATCCCAAAGAATTCCATTTACTTTAGAGATGACGGAATTATCTGCCAGTCCTTGGCTAAAAAGATTGTTTTTTTGGTCAGTTTTTTAAGTTTTTAGTTAAGAAAAGAAAAAGTTGGATGTGGAAGTGTTGGATTTCTACCTGATGCCCTTAGCAACGTCATATACGGTAGTTTTCCAAGCAGTGGCTTCGACAACTTTACCATCAGGCAGGGTTACTTTAATTGGGATAGGAGTTTTGGCAGCTAAATCCGCTTCGTACTGAGCCTTTAGCTTGTCCCAAAGTTGTAGCCTCTCCTGGATAAATGAGGGTGGTGGTTTCAGCTCACTAACCCCTGACTTATCCCCAGAGGCAACATTTTGCTTAACTTTTTCCTTCTTCATCTTGCCAGCCTAATGAATGAAACAATATCTTCAATTGCGTATAAAAGGGGTCGCACAATCGACTAGAAACACTTATTCATCATTTTTTATGAAAACTGCAACATTGATAAATTTATCTAACAACTTTAAAAAGATGTACTCTATGTGAATATGAGGTGGAACGTAACATTTGATACAATTTCATCATTTCGTATTTTCAGGTAAATTATCGGATTTGTCATAAAATACCGGGTGATTATAATATGATGGTCAATACGCTACAAGTACTATTACACACCAATGTGGCAAAACTACGCCGGTTTATTGGCAGTACAGCTCTGGAATAACTTAGAACTTTCAACATTTCAATGTAAAAAGTAAAAATAAGGGTTCATGCCTTTTCGGGTTGATTCATTTGGAGGTTTTTCACACCATCGACGATTTTTTCTTCACTCATCTCGGAAACTGCAATACAAAACACATGAGCAAATAAGAACTGACAGTGACATTTACAACCATTTAGAGGTTAACTTTTAGTGAAGAACATATGTCAGAGACAAATAATAATTGTCAAGTTCTCCCTTGTCTCTGCATATGTAATCTGAGTATCTGATTAGTTCCACAAAACTAGTAAACATTGGAAATAATTTTATTGTAGAATAAACAAGAATACGCGCCTTTTGTTGTCTAGCCTCAAAGTCGCGATTGCCAAATCGTTAAACCAGACTGATAAAACTGAACTTTATATATAACCTCACTTCATGACTTGAAAGCTCGTTTGAAATTGAGTTTATTAGTAAAATTTTTCATTGAATTCTTTAAATATTTAAATAATGTTTAAACGAGTTGCTTTAGGCATCTCAGGTGGAGTAGATAGTGCTGTGGCCGCCTTAATGCTAAAGCGTAAAGGTGAGTGGTCAAATTTATTAAGATAAAATATATTAAAAGATCTGATCTGATCAGGCTTTGATGTCCAAGGGGTTTTTATGAGAAACTGGGACATAGCAGATGAAACAGGTACTTGTAGGGCCGATGAAGACTTTAAGGATGCAAATTATGTATGTAAGCAGTTAAATATTAAGCTTCATCATGTTAATTTTGTTAAAGAATACTGGAATGAAGTCTTCAGGTAAGTCACTTCGAACCGCACTAGGCAGATCTGCGCTTGAAATTTGTTTTGAATTTGAATAAATTCTTTCTGCACGACTACATGTTCAAAATGTTGTAATAAATTTTAGCAACTTAGTGAAAGACTATGAAACTGGGTTGACCCCAAACCCAGATATTTTATGCAACAGACATGTTAAATTTAAGTATTTTTATAACTATGCAATGGATCAGCTAAAGGCAGACGCCATTGCTACTGGGCATTATGCTAAAACTAGTTTTGGGCCCTATCTAGAACAGTTTGACCCTAATGAATGTAAGTTTTTCCCCAAAAGCGCCCTTTATTGGAAGAATTAAACTGTATTTAAGCTGTCAGATTATTAACGGCAGAAGACCCGGTTAAAGACCAAACATTCTTTCTGTGCCAAATTGAACAGGAAGCTTTAAGAAGAACAATGTTCCCCTTAGGAGGCCTCGCCAAGTGGGAGGTAAAGCAATTGGCAGTAGAAAACAACTTGGAAAAGTTTGCAATTAAACGGGAAAGTATGGGGATTTGCTTCATTGGGTCCAGGAATTTTCAAAACTTTATTAAGGAGGTGGGTTGAAGTCATGCGTTGCATTGGTCTTAATTACGGCAAGTTTTTTGCGTGCAGATTTTTTGCTTGTTATGTCACGATGAACGTTCGTTTCTGACTTGGGAATTATGGCCATCAATTCGATTATCTATTCCGATATAAAATTAATAATTATTTTATAGAACGTCTCATATTAGATCTGCTTTATTAGCTATTAATAAATCAATCGTTTTCCTCTTTACGCAATTTTCAAATCCACCATCCGTATTGCATTATTAATTCGAGATATTTTAAAAAGTTAATCGAATTTATTCGATTATTTTCATAATCTAACAAATCGAATTTTTTCCCTTCGCTTATCAGAGTCCTATTTAGGGAGGAAGTTCAAGCTTTTTCATGTGTGCCAGCCACAACAACCATTTGTATTTATTACTGCAATTTATCGGTTTGTTGTATTCCTCTCATATACACAGAGATTAAAATTTTTCAGGAAATGGTAGATTAGGTTAAAATAAGATTTATTTATGATATAAACAAGTTTTTTAAATTACATTGCCTTAGAGATATAAAGAATTGAAATTGGATTAAAACACGCTTTTCAATTTAACTGTTGAACAAACCATTTTTCCAATCGAAGCTAAATTTTAATCACACACAAATTCCTTGTGATATTAAGTAAACTTTTCAAGTGTTATTTGTAACTAAATTGCCCAAAAATATATTTATTTTATTAAATCAGCTGCAAACAAGTGCACATCACTTTGGCTCCACCGCGGCGGCGGCTGGAGAATAACCAAAATCCAAGTAGGTACGCTTTTTGTAAAAATTGCTGAACACCTTACAATTTTTACCAGAAGCATACAGGGTGATTCAAAATTCATCGTTCCTTTTAAGGGGTAATAGCTAATATTTGTTTGTTTGCTCTGTATATAGTATATTTTTCAATTATTTACGATTGAAATTAATTTTTTAGCATTAAAAAGACCCGAATGCATTCGGGTCTGCATTAAACGGACCAATTGCGATATTTAGAACATTGGTATTTTGATGGTGGCCGGAACGCGTTTTGGTCCAATTATGCGACTAATGCCCGAAGTCGCTGATTATAACATTTACAAAAATCACTGTGAATTTTGATTTCTCGTTTGTTAAGCAAAATGTACTCAGCCACAGCATATTAAAAATATAAATACCGCAAAACCGCAACGATAAGAATCGAAACAATTTCAAAATGAAACAGGCGGAAATTGCGGGTATCTTTTTATACAAATGTTTAAATTTTATTGAGGCCTTGAAGTAAACTAGAAAAGGATCGTAGGGTTTTTTAGGTAAGACGCTATAAGGGAAACTAGGTAGAGTGGCAGTGAATGTACGGCAAACAACTTATACAGCAGGCCTGTGTTCCAAACTGTGTCAAAGGCCCTTTCCATATCGAGAAGCAGCATTACCGTACTTTGAAGCTTATTAAATGCTGCATAGGCATCCGTTGCGATCCTAGCAGTCTGCAGCGTTGTGTTATGTCTTGCTCGAAAGCCAAACTCCTCATCCGGGATTAAACTTCGAAGCTCGGCTGCTGCCTGTAGTCTCGATAGGATAACCTTCTCGGTTAATTTGCCGAGGGAGTTTAGGAGGGAAATTGGCCTATAAGAGGCGGGATCAGTCGGGTTTTTGCCCGGCTTTAAGATAGGAATTATTACAGCATTTTTCCAGTCCTGTGGGAAGTGCTGCAATTTAAGGACTGCGTTGACTATTTGTACTATTAGCACAATAGTTTTCCGCGGTAAGTTTATGAGGAGTAAATAAGGGATGCCGTCTGGCCCGGGGGCTTTTCGGCTAGGGAGGCGCTGAAGACACGATTGTATCTCCGACGGGGTTGTTATATAGGAATGCAAAATCGAGGGTGGTATGGGATACTTCCGTTCTATGAAAACAGCGGTCTGTCTTTCCATTTCGTTATCCTGAAGGGCTGGTTGGACTTTGTGTACTTCTGCCAAAAAGTCGGCGAGCAGCTCGCATTTGTCGCTGGTGGTAATGTAACTCCGCCCCTCTTTTTCAAGAGCGGGGACTTGCTCGTAGCCTTTTCGTAGGCTTCTCGGCAGTTTCCACAAAGAATTGTCACGGGGAGATAAGTTTCGCAATTTTTCCGCCCAGGTAAAATTCCTGTATGCGGAAATTTCGCTCTGGATGTCTCGTGCAAGTTCTGCTGCCCTTATGCGATCGGCAGATTGCCTGAATCGCTGCCAACGCTTCCTGATTCTATTTCTCGCCTTAATAAGGTTCAAAATTTCATAAATTCAACATTACATAAATGCCTGTTTCCTGTACTGTTTAGAGTAACTATTTCCTAGTTTGAAAATTTGGTTTTTCAATTGATTTCCCAAACCAATGATAAAAATACCTACACATCAATGCGTCTCTTTATACCTCATTGCCTCACTTCACAACATCAGTTTTTATTATTTTCCAGTATCTTTGAATTCCATGTCGCAGGTTGATGCTAAAGGATAGGTTTCTGTTCAAAAAGCGATCTTTATAGAACGAAACAGATTTTCCTCAAACGTTCGAGATTAAGAAAAATATGAGTGAAACCTTTCAACGGTTTTCCATACCACGTTCTGAGCTTGTGTTAAACTCATCACGGGTTTATCGTGGCTTATGAGTATTGCATCAGTATCACTTCAGCAATTCAATCGTGAACACTCACCCTCATCTACTACTTATTTTTTACTTTCTGAGAAGAATGTGCTTGTATTTTTCATGTAGATAATTTGACCCATTAATAGTCGCTACAAGGAAGGTAAACGTTATGTATTTCGACATTGCTAAACATTTTCCGTTTTGAAGAGCATACTTTAAAAAGTAACCACAAATACGTTGTAGGGTTGGTTGCCGTTATAATTTTTCACGAAAAATGTATTGAAACGTAACTTTTCCTAATGGAAGTTTTGTCTAAGCTTATGCAAGTTGTCTAATGACTTTATTTGTAATGCTATAGTAATATTTTGCCAAATTATTATGAATAGTTACTTAACAAAAAGTTGAAAGTGCATCTCGAGAAAAACTCGAAAAAATATCTATTTATATCATTTTTGCCGTACTGCCCAGTAACCTCTTAAAAGGAATTACCCCAATTTTGAATCACCCTGTATATTGTTTGTAATGTAAATAGTTTCAAATAATTGAAGGATTTTTTTTACAGATTCGCGATGTAAATTTAAAATTTATTATTGTGTAAGGAAAGTAAAAACAATGGAAAAACAGTTTCTTAAATGGTATTGAGTAAAGTATTTTAAGACAACTTTTTATATTTGGAAACTGAAGAAATCTTTCTTCCTTGACCTAGGTCAACATTTTTTATAAGAAAAAAATGTTTGTCTCTCCGTTCGAAATTTATAAGCTGATATACATATTAGCCACAAAAAAGTATCGTAAAAAATTCGCAATCATCTTAATGATTAAAACATTTTAATATTCAACTTAAATTTTATATATTATTTAAAATAATGACTTTATTATAGTACATCCCAGACAAACCTGGACAATTTGTGGATCTAAACACAGCTGAAATCGTTGGAGAACACACTGGAATTCACAAATGGACATTAGGGCAAAGATCTCGATTACAAAGTTTACCCGACCCATTCTTTATTTGTAAGAAAAATGTCGAAAATAATATAATCTACGTTGTAAGTCTAATTGAAGGTGTCATAAACTATTGGCCGCTGAAAAGATGTCTGTAGGTTCAAGGAACAAATCATCCGTCTCTATACTCCACTCTATGTTCCACGTCCGATGCTCACTGGATTCACTCGGAGCCTCAAGAACTTCAAAATAACGACATTTTGAACTGCGACTTCAAATTTCAGCACACACGGAATCGTGTTAAGTGTAAATTGTGCAAGGTGAGCACTGGGCTGGTTGTGAAGTTGGAAACTCCTCTGCGAGCTCTCACACCGGGGCAGTACGCAGTGTTTTATAACGACCAAGAATGTTTAGGGAGCGCTAGAATTCTGAACGTGGGACCGTCGGATTTTATTTTAAATTATCCATTGGAGGTTCAAAGTAATGATACAGAGAACTGGTCAGAAAAAAGTAAAAAGTATGTTAGAAATAGGAGTAAAGTTGGAAATAAAATAGCCAGCAGTTCCTAAGAAATATGTTTTAATTACTACAGTAGTACCTTCGGAAGTGCTTTGCATCATGTATTATGGGACATTTTATTTAGAAGTTATAGTGTATATCTGGAGTGCCAAAGTTTTCCCAGGTAAACTTCCTGGTAGGTAGCGCGTTACTTTTTCTAGCTGGTACTTTCTGGAAATAGTCGTACTGTAATGCTTGCCGAGCGTCTTGAAAGTTTCTTGGAACCACTTTGGGCTCGTAAGTGGATGGCTCTATTATTGAATAACTACGAACCGTCGTGCTAACGAGAACTAGTAAAACGAAGACAAAATGCAGAATCTGAAATAGAAGAAACAATTAAAATCCTGAAGGTCAGTGATTTTTTTTAAAACCTATTCAAATGCTTAATTGTGCGTGTATGGCAGTTGATTTATTAGCATATTTTTTCTTAAAACGTGACGTGATGAAAGAAGGAAGCATAGATGTAATTTGCTAAAGTATACCTATGTATCTAAACACATGATTTCATCACGATCAAGATAAAACTAAAAATGACCTTATTAAAGGAATTAAAATTCATTTATGGAACGAGTTATGGTGCAAGTCATTAAATCGTTTGGCGAAACCATGAAAATATCAAAACGTAAATAAATTCCTAGATATCTGAATATGGTTACCGTGTTAATAAGCAAAATTTGAAAAGCTGCAAAAAGTTCTACGTACAAGCGATCAGAAGGAAAATATTAAAAGAATAAAAAACAATTGCAAATTGCGTAATATTAGATTTTCCAAAAATTTTTAATTTCTTTTTCGTCTCATAGGAAATTCAAATTATATGTTACTTGCTTGTAAACCAGTTTCGTTCCATTAAAAAGATTTAAGAAGCTGCTTAGTTGGTAACCTATTACCAAACTATAGCCGTGTCGATAAAATTATACCGAACGTTCTTTCATGCAGTGCTAACATAAGTTTGAATACTTCATAATTTTCAAAATGTTCCGTTAAGGTTTAATTAAGTTTATTGCATATTTATTATCATTTGTAAGGGTTTTTGGGGAAAAAATGTCAAATATTTACCAAGATATCAGGACTAATTTTTTTCTCGACGTTTTCTATCAGTTACCAAACAATAACACAAATTTCAATTATTTTGAACATGTAAAAACGTTTTATGAAAATTCGTATTTAAGAAAGCTTTTTAGTTGAATTCTAGTGAAAAAGTTTTCCGTTCTTTTTAAATCAAGCATCTAATTAAAATCATATTAATTTTATACCATCGAATTTCTTTCCAATGCAAATTTTTTATGCAAAAATATTGGTGAATTTTTAGAAATATTTCCAAAATTTGAAGGATCATACAATTAATAGCTGCGGAGTTATCAAACATAGAAATTTTCAACATAAAATGGATTTTCAATAGTTCTACTTGACGTTAAAGCACAATTAATGCGCTAAAAACTAAATTCGAGAAACAGAAATGTTTATTAAAACTTACGGCGCGATTATTTAATTCACATTTAATTGTTTTAAACAAAAAACTGCGGGGAATTGCCATGAAAGGCAAAGAAAAGCAAACTTTAAAAAACATTCAAAACATTTGAAAAATAAACACAAATAGCTGCTGAGTTATTATTACATATATCATACATATAAAATAGACTTAGGGAATAGTAATATGACCTCAAGAATTAATTAATGCACTAAAACCTAAAGAAAAATAAACGCAAATGTTAATCGAAACTTACGGAGTGATTCAAATGCATTTTTGCTCGATTTAATAATCTGAAAATTCACAATCAAATTCACTTTGTCCTGAATGGACTATTGATTAAACGCAATGAAATTAACTGGGCACCTTCCAAATCGCGTTTTGTTCTAAGAATGAAGGTGTTCCCTGTTGCGTTATCCTAAGCGAGAGGAATCATTAAATCCTTACATACATTTGCGCATCATTAAATATGTTAATGCTTTTATCTGTTGCAACTTACGATCTCTGATAAATCAGGTGTAAATGTTCTGCCGCTTTTAATCGACCAAATTCCAACAAGTTATTTAAATATATTTTTCATTCTGAGATCTAAAATGTTTCTCATATGGAAGAGCTTGTTATTATCTAGTCTTACTAATATATATATATATATATAAGATAATGAAATTATTTAGTGTTGATTTTGTATTATTTTATCTTTATTTCAAAAAAAATTCCTGGGTTTCAGTCAATTTTATTGTTTATTATTTAAAATGTTACAAATGCGTTTCGGTGTCTTTCTCCACCATCATCAGTTTGTCTAAAATATACATTTACAGTTATCATCAATTTAAATAAAAAATTTTCATCAAAATTCACATATTAAAATACAAATCACACACATATTAAAAAGTACATTAAGAACATTGGTTTTCAGGTGATGAGTCAGGACAAACATGTCTGGGAAAAGACTAAAATCTATTGTTTAGAGATTTAAATTTAACTTACGTGTCTAGATGTGTCTACCTTCACATTTGACTGGCTATTGAATTCCATATTTTATTCGATATCGAGCGAGAGAACAAAAAAAAACTGTTTATATTTCGTCTTTTCTTTGCATTCTAGGAATTTATAAATTCCAGTTTTTTTTTGTTCTCTCGCTCGATATCGAATAAAATATGCAATTCAATAGCCAGTCAAATGTGAAGGTAGACACATCTAGACACGTAAGTTAAATTTAAATCTCTAAACAATAGATTCTAGTCTTTTCCCAGACATGTTTGTCCTGACTCATCACCTGAAAACCAATGTTCTTAATGTACTTTTTAATATGTGTGTGATTTGTATTTTAATATGTGAATTTTGATAACAATTTTTATTTAAATTGATGATAACTGTAAATGTATATTTTAGATAAACTGATGATGGTGGAAAAAGACACCGAAACGTATTTGTAACATTTTAAATAATAAACAATAAAATTGACTGAAACCCAGGAATTTTTTTTGAAATAAATTGAAGTACAGTCAGGAAAATATACACAACAATTATTTTATCTGTAATTTATTAAACTTTATTTTATCGTAAAAAAATATTAAGGGTATTATTATAACACCCCAGTCCTCAAAGGTTCACATGATGTGAGAAGGAGTGGGCAGTTCCGAGGTACCTTAGCTGAGTTAGCCAACTTTCTACTTCTAAAAGAAGTTGTTCCAATTCGAAGCAGATCGAACCTCAGAATATGGCTCAATAGCAAATGGACGAAAATAGATCATTTACTAATCAGTTAGAAGAATTCAATTTGCAAGCGAAGTTATCGCAAAGTTTTTCTAGGAAAGCCCAGGAATTGAGGAAGACCTAAATGTATTCTCCAGTTCTTCACTCTCAAATGGAAGTTACAACCGAGTAAAGGCGGTAAAACCCTATGATTTCCATGAGCAAATACTCGTGACGAGAGAGTGGGAAATAACTCTCTAGGCAAGAGACACGATTGGTTGAGCCTGATTCAAATTTACTGCATTGGATACACACTAGCAGGCAACTTCTAACAATACGGATTATTCGGAATAAAGACAGTAAGAAGCTGAAACCCACTCTGAAACTTCTCAATAATGTTGAATTTTCGCTGGGCTTTCCAGATGAGGAAATACACGCTACGATTCTTACGAAAATGAGAAAGATGAACTACTTGCATCACTATACTGGAGATCTCGCCAAATTGGAATTGCTCCACTTTTGATGTGTGTATTTTAATTTACTAGGATCGTTATTGGACAACACCCAGTAGATGATCGCAAAGCTGGATGGATTCAAACAAAATGATGCCTTCAAAGCCCCACCTGAAGACTAATGCGCTTAAGATCGGTTAATGTTAAGTTAGCAAACATAGTAAAGAGCAGAAAGCATGTAAAAGCAATTGTTGAAAATAAAAAATTATAAATGGCATACGTTTTTTCTTTGTCGATTAGTGGGAACACTATTCTCGAAACCTTGCTGATAAAACTGCACAGTTTCAAGAAAGTAGCGAAAGAACCTATTTTGCGAAAAATCCGGTTTGCATCAGGAGAGCAGAATATTCAAGGAGCCAGCGAGCAGATATCAAGAGCAGGAGTTTAGCGTTCCGTTATATTTTATGAGGATCTAGTAGCTCTCTATTAACAAAATTTGAATGGCAAAACGAAATTTTTCTTTGTATCAGGACGGCAGCATGTTTAAGGAGGTAGCGGGCAGATATCAGGAGCAGGAGTTTAACGTTACGTTATTTTTTACGTGGGTCTAGTAGCTCTCTATTAGCAAAATTTAAATGGCAAAACAAAATATTTCTTTGTATCAGGACAGCAGCATGTTTAAGGAGGTAGAGAGCAGATATCAGGAGCAGGAGTTTAACGTTACGTTATTTTTTACGTGGGTCTAGCAGCTCTCTATTAGCAAAATTTGAATCGCAAAACGAAATTTTTATTTGTATCAGGGCAGCAGCATGTTTAAGGAGGTAGCGAGCAGATATCAGGAGCAGGAGTTTAACGTTACGTTATTTTTTACGTGGGTCTAGCAGCTCTCTATTAGCAAAATTTGAATCGCAAAACGAAATTTTTATTTGTATCAGGGCAGCAGCATGTTTAAGGAGGTAGCGAGCAGATATCAGGAGCAGGAGTTTAACGTTACGTTATTTTATACGTGGTCTAGTAGCTCTCTATTAGCAAAATTTAAATGGCAAAACAAATTTTTTCTTTGCATCAGGGCAGCAGCATGTTTAAGGTGGTAGCGAGCAGATATCAGGAGCAGGAGTTTAACGTTACGTTATTTTATACGAGGATCTAGTAGCTCTCTATTAGCAAAATTTGAATCGCAAAACGAAATTTTTCTTTGCATCAGGACAGCAGCATGTTTAAGGAGGTAGAGAGCAGATATCAGGAGCAGGAGTTTAACGTTACGTTATTTTTCACGTGGGTCTAGCAGCTCTCTATTAGCAAAATTTGAATCGCAAAACGAATTTTTTATTTGTACCAGGGCAGCAGCATGTTTAAGGAGGTAGCGAGCAGATATCAGGAGCAGGAGTTTAACGTTACGTTATTTTTTACGTGGGTCTAGCAGCTCTCTATTAGCAAAATTTGAATCGCAAAACGAATTTTTTCTTTGTATCAGGGCAGCAGCATGTTTAAGGAGGTAGCGAGCCGGTATCAGGAGCAGGAGTTTAGCGTAACGTTATTTTTGTGAGGATCTAGTATCTCTCTATTAGCAAAATTTTAATGGCAAAACGAAATTTTTCTTTGCATCAGGGCAGCAGCATGTTTAAGGAGCTGGCGCCAAGCAAACATCAGGAGCAGAAATAGACATTCATCGCAAATGACGTAACGCTAAAACAAATTAGTCCGTCTTGATTGAAATCCAGTTTGTATCAAGATATTAGAAATAGACGTTAATCGCAAATAACGTCATGCTAAATAGAGTTACGTTAACGAGCTGGTCATGATTGAAACCTGCAGCAGAATGTTTTAGGGGATAGAGGTGTATATAAAAAATCAAACAATAAAAATGGAATTAAATCAATTTTAATATGCAAATAAACACAAATAATTATTAGAACTATTAATATTATCTAAAGCACTTTCTCTGCACTTTCGATGATCCTTCGCAGCGCGATTCATTGCTATTTATCGTTGTGATGACGCATGATTGTAGAGAACTCGGCAACTGAAAAAAAAATTGAAGAAACTGTAATTATGTAATGAAACTGTAAATTCTCAAAGAAAACTACATTTTGAAACGTCTTTGTGCATATACGGGGTGTTTCTTTAGAGAGGATTTCACGATGTATAATAAGAAATAACTGAAAAATGATCTAATAATAGTGACTCACCAAAATAATGTTGATTTCAAATCCATCTCAGCAATTGTTGGCGACACTGACGGGGAATCTGCAAAAAAGTACAAACTCTTACAAATGTTACAATGGCTTTTTCCACCTATTAATGTCCCTCATATAGGGTGCTAATATACAGCTAATAAATAACGCAGGTTCACAGTTCCAGTTCAGTGCGTCCAATTCTGTCTGTCTTCGTTTGGTCTGGACGCACCATAAGAAATGCGTGTTAGGAAAAATGTTTTTTTTTCACGAAAAAAATTGTATGTTAAGAATACACTTTAGTCTGGATTCTGGGGTATGAGTCTCGCATCGTTGCTTGCAGAGTGTAGACGTGCTGCGAGGCAAAATCGTGCGATATTTTACAGTCGAAATCGAGTGGAAATTGTGTTTGTGTTAGTTATTGTATTGTGCGTTTTTTTGGGACAACGTTTGGAACATTCCTTATCGGGCAAATACCGGGTTTGCGCGATAAGTGGAATGAATCCCGGAAGTTCGCTGGAATCCGAGTCGGACCGGAGCTCCCAAAGGAGCTACTGTCTAAGGCCTAGGACCAAGAAGAGGGGTAGGGTGCCCAAGTCCGACCCAACATCGCCAGCGTCACCAACCCCGGCTCCGAAAAAATCGGCGATGGAGGAGGCTGTAGGGGTGTCGCGGGCGACTTCAGCGGGCGCAGCGGATGACGGGTTCGTAGTGCCGCGAAGGACTGTGGCGTGGAGCACGCTGATTGTTGCTCCAGAGGCCTCCACGACGCTGAGGAACCGCTTTGCGCCCATCCAGCCGCCAATCGTGGATGAGCCTCCAACACTGCCCAACAACATCGTGGGGACTGAACGGGAAGCAGTTGCTGAGAGCCCTGCGGCAACTGCAAGCCAAACTAAGAAGGCAGAGAAGCCGCCGCCAATTGTGATCGCTGGAAAACCCAGCGATCACACAATGCTGATTGGTGGTATAAAAGGAATCACCAGTCAGCCTTTCACGCTGAAGTACACGAAGGCTTCGTTGATCGTGTACTGCACCAGCATTATGGACTGGGCGGCGGTGAAACGATCCCTGGAGGAGGACAAGAGCCAGTTCCATACGTACGCCCCTTCGTCGGAAAAAACCCACGCGTTCGTCCTGAGGGGCCTGGAGGGGAATGTCGATCCGACTGCCATAAAGCAGGATCTGGCAGACCGGGGACTGGAAGTGAAGAGTGTCTTCAAAATGAAGACACTTTACAGGCCGCTCTACCTGGTCGTCACCAGCGACAAGGCAACCCTCCGAAGGCTTAACGCCGAGGCCAGGGTGGTGTGTAGTGTCAGGGTTTCGTGGGAAACCCGTAAAAACCGGAAGACCCTGACACAATGTCGTCGATGCCAGGGCTGGGGTCATGTCTCCGGGAACTGCCGCCGGGACTTTAAATGCTCCCGATGCGCTGGGGGGCATGAAATCACGGCCTGCCCCGTTGGGGCTACATTAAAATGCGCTAACTGCGGTGGGCCTCATCGTAGCTTTGACGAGGCTTGCCCAGTATACATTTACAAACAGGCGCAAGTCCCGGCGGAGAAGCAGCGTTTCGTCCCTGCTCCTCTTCCAACGAGGCCAGCCTGGGGTCAAACCAGTCGAGCCCCTGGCCCGATCCACCCTTCATCCCTAAGCAGCAGGACCATGGCGCCAGGTCACGCCAACAGGACCATGCTGCCCCCGCCACCGCCTTCATTAGCGGAGTTTCCTCCGCTGAGGCAGCACGAAGCTGTCCCGACGAGCTCCGCCCACCCGGCCCATGGTATAAATGGGAACGCGGTGGCCATGCTGGGCAGTGTCCAGCGGGAATTCGCCGAGCTGTCGTCGCAAATCAACTTGGGGGAGGTGATCAAGGCGGTAAGATTTTACAGCGCTGCATTGAGGAGTTGCGTCTCGAAGACAGACAAATTCCTAGTCTCAGCGCAGTTCTTCAATGAAGATATTAACAGCTTCGATTTTTAAGCCCTGATTTTGCCAACTGTGCCCTATGAGGATAGGAGAATGGAACTCATGCGGACTCCGGAGTCGTCTCGGTGAGTTTGTGCACTTCCTTCAGACCGAGGATATCGACGTGGCGTTGATTGTCGAAACATGGTTGCGCCCCGGGGATATACTTAGGATTCGGGGGTACAGGCTCGAACGTGCCGATAGGCCCGGTTTAAGGGGAGGGGTGGCCATAGCGGTCAAAACGTCAATTCCATACAGGAGACTGCCACACAGGCAGTCAGCAATAGAGAACGTCGGCGTTGAACTTCCTGATGGAGTTTTGATCTACTGTGGCTATTTCTCCACCGTACGCTTACAGGCCGCTGATGTCGATCCATTCTTCATAAACACCAATAGGGTGTTGCTAATGGGAGATTTCAACGCCCGCCATCCACTATTCAATAACCCTGGACATAAAAACGCAGCCGGCAATTTTCTAGCCGACTACGTTCGCGACAATGGCCTACTCGTTATGCCCACTTCATCCCCAACGCATTACCCGAACAGTGGAGGGAATCCATCCTACCTCGACTTCGGAATTGCCAAAGGACTCACCAATCTCACGGAGATGGTGGTTATAGACGCCCTCAGCAGTGACCATTTGCCCATTTACCTCGACATTAGGGATTTAAAGCGCACACAAACTAACGACTTTCGATATTCATACGAAAATTTCGATTTTCGCGAATATCGAAAACGACTACAAGACCTGACGTGTATTCCGGGCCAGATTGATACTGTCGAAGCTCTAGAGCATGCGGTAAAAGGTCTGACCAGGAATATACAACGGAACAGCAAGCTTTGGCCAAAAAAGTCCCGAACAGACCGCGGCGCGACAATCTTCCTGAGGAAATTCTGAACCTTATTAAGGCGAAAAATCGAATCAGGAAGCGTTGGCAGCGATTCAGGCAACCTGCCGATCGCATAATGGCAGCAGAGCTTGCACGAGACATACATCGCGAAATCTCCGCATACAGGAATTATACCTGGGCGGAGAAACTGCGAAATTTGACTCCCCGTGACAATTCCCTGTGGAAACTGTCGAGAAGTCTGCGAAAAGGCTATGAGCAAGTCCCCGCTCTTGAAAAAGAGGGGCGGAGTTATATTACCACCAGTGACAAGTGCGAGCTGCTCGCCGACTTTTTGGCAGAAGTACACAAGGTCCAACCAGCCCTTCAGGATAACGAAATCAAAAGACAGACCGCTGTTTTTGTAGAACGGAAGTATCCTATACCACCCTCGATTTTGCATTCCTATATAACAACCCCGTCGGAGATACAATCGTGTCTTCGGCGCCTCCCTAGCCGAAAAGCCCCCGGGCCAGACGGCATCCCTTATCTACTCCTCAAAAACTTACCGCGGAAAACTATTGTGCTAATAGTACAAATAGTCAACGCAGTCCTTAAATTGCAGCACTTCCCACAGGACTGGAAAAACGCTGTAATAATCCCCATCTTAAAGCCGGGCAAAAACCCGACCGAACCCGCCTCTTATAGGCCAATTTCCCTCTTGAACACCCTCGGCAAATTAACCGAGAAGGTCATCCATTCGAGATTACAGGCAGCAGCCGAGCTTCGAAGTTTAATCCCGGATGAGCAGTTTGGCTTCCGACCAAGACACAACACAACGCTGCAGACTGCTAGGATCGCAACGGACGCCTATGCAGCATTTAATAAGCTTCAAAGTACGGTTATGCTGCTTCTCGACATGCAAAGGGCCTTTGACACAGTCTGGCACACAGGCCTGCTGTACAAGTTGTTTGCCGTGCATTCACTGCCACTCTACCTAGTTTCCCTTATAGCGTCTTACCTAAAAAACCGTTCCATCCAGGTGAAAGTGGAGAATTCCACTTCTGCCAAAAGACGCATCGCGGCAGGAGTACCACAAGGAACAGTGATTTCGCCGCTGCTGTATACATTGTACACAGCAGACATTCCAAAACTTCCCACTACAAAAATAGCACTATACGCTGATGATACGGCTATCTACGCATCGTCTTTTTATGCTCAGGCTGCGAAATCTCGCATTGCACATCACCTGAGTTTATTGACGCCGTATTTTGACAAATGGAAACTTAAAGTGAATCCCAGGAAGACGGAACTTATTATCTTTTCGCGCAAATTCACTAACAACAAAATCTTATCACCACTCGTGGTCCAAAATACTCCTATCAAACCAACAAAAGAGGTGAAATACCTGGGATTCAAACTAGACGCCCGACTCCATTTCAATAAGCATGTTGACTATGCTGTACAAAAGACTGCCATGGCCCGAAGAAAGTTGTACTCTCTCCTGGCGCCAAATTCTTTCCTATCACCTCAAAATAAACTTCTGCTCTACACCTCCACCATAAGGCCCATACTGACCTACGGAACCCCTGTCTGGCACTCTGTCTGTGATTCCACGAGACGACGTGTTCAAAGGACCCAAAATAGGTTCCTAAGAGGCGTCCTATCGGCTGACAGATACACCAGAATAACCGAAATGCACGAAGCTACAGGGATGGCCTATATAGCCGACTATATAGATACCATCGCTGAAAAATTTTATCATAGCGGAGTGCAAGGCTCAGTCCTCACGCGAAATATCACCCAAGTAAGAGCAAACGACCGCCCAACCCATGGTCCCCTGTATAAGCGACTTCCCATATTTTATGAGGATTTTGTCCCTGACAGTACGTGACGACAAACAAACATTGCCTGCCAGTTGCAGACAGTCGTTTCTAGCAGGCTGGAAACGCACAAATCCAACATAACGTGACTTGACGGGTTCGTCCTGCCTCGTTCTGACTGGTGTTGGCTGGTCCTTGCACCGATCGGGGCGGGGGCGGATGGATTCGGTCATCTAGTTGAAACTGCCGGCGGTTAACGCCACGGCTGACAGTATCAGGCTTAAAGGTCGAAGCAAAAGGGGTTTTTGGCTTCCCTTCAGGAAGACCTTTTTTCCTTAATGAATGCCCCTCGAATAAAACCAAAACCGCCACTTCAAGACTATCTCCTGACGTTGTCGTGCGTATGGCTAGCTCGGGAATGTCCATGTTAGGGCACTGCCCAGGTAATGGACGACTTAGCGCGCCTATTTGGATCATGGGCAAAGAGCAACCGGCCGAACATCTGGCCAGACATGGGACATTTTACTGACTTATGTTTTTTGATTAAACTTTGTTTGTGAATTTAGTAATGTAAATGTTTAATAAATTTTATCTATCTATCTATCTGGGGTATGAGTACATTTCGAAACAGAAAACTATTTATTTTCGTATTGACGATTTTCTAGAAATTTCCAGTTCGCGATCGAACTGGTTTGGATATTTGCCATAAACAAAGCAGCTGTTTCAGAAAATGATAAACAAACATAGCCGTTCATGCGGCCACTTCTGTATGCTAAATTAAATACTCGCTCTCCGATCAATATTTTGCTCAATTTTCATGAAACTTGAAAATCTTTTTAGCTTGACCTGTTGTGAGAGGCTGCAGAATTGTTAGCAGAGCTACCAAAATCATAGTAAAGCATTCATAATGCTATATAATAAGATGCTCAGCAAAAAAAGCAGCAAACATTTAGTTTTTAATGCATTATAAGTATTCTTTAACATAAAATTATAACGATTTAGCATTAAAAAAATATGCGTATTTCTCAAGTGAAGTGCACGGTTGCAGTCGATGTTGCCAAGCTTTCTTTAAAAATCTCGTGAGTTTGCTACAGTTATAGGTTAGTAAATATTAGACAAAGGTACTGTCACTTGTCGATGTCACTGTCAAACAAAAACATTGAGGAACTTTCTAAAAACTTGAAAATAACACAAAAAATACATATTTTAAAATTGAGTTTCAACTGCAAAGTTACAATTGGAATTAGTGTGTTGAAAGTACTGTTTGTTCTAACCATTCCAAGTGGCAATATTCATCGGTCATAACCTTACATGACCTGTCACATAAAGTGTTATTAAAATAAGCTTATTATCGTATTATGGTAAATTCAATTAAACATAGTGTTTTAAAACGGGAATAATTCCGTATTATTGCAGATCAATCAACAAATTACCAACATAGTCGCTTGGAAGTGATAAACACTTACTCCAACCTCATTGTTTACATTAGTTAATCTATCATGTACCAAATCAGTTTATCCTGCTGAGGTAACGTAAGATGTTTAGTTCAGCGATTAAAGGAAGTCAAAGGTAAGCTAATTTCACCTGAGAGCAGTCTACCCGGCATCATAACATTCATTGGAACCAAATCAATTTATAGGTGTAATGGTACATATTCCTCACCTCAAGAAGCATCAGTAAGCAGCAAAGTTATCAATAATACAACAAAACATTACAACAATACTACTTATAAGTTAGTAAATAAAATAGATAGAAAAGATGTATATAGTAATAGCAAGAAAAGCCTTGAGCGGCAAGCCAGTAGGACTGTGCCTATTACCTTTCATAATGCAAAGCCTTTCAATGGCAATAGTACAGCGAACGAGGTGACAAAGCCCACGTTTGGAAAAGTCTTTGAAGATAAAGTAACAAATCACAGTATTATAGGTGAGTGCATTGTATTTGTTTGGTATCTAGTTTGTAAAGTCGGTGATTTTCCTCCAAGGTTTAACTTATTCAAATACCCCCAAACCACCATTAGTTTTGGAGCAAAAAGTGAGAAAAGAAATCAAATCTACACATCACGAAACATTGCAGCGGATAGAAAGTGAGACTGATGAATACAATTACTACCAACAACATTGGTTCAGTCCTAGTTTAGAGGTAAACTATGTTACTCACTATTGAAACTACTTATGGACAGCTTTTTTCTTGTGGATATTGGTGATTACATTAATGATTAACTAAGGTATTAACGGAGATAAATGCTATCTACTTTTACACATTCTATGAATCAGCCAATGTTTTCCATTTGACTGGCAAGATAAAAGCACTGTGGCTTGGTTAAACCAGATTTGTGATTGAGAATTCTGATGATTACACCTCTATGTTTAAAAATCGAAGTTAAACCTAGTTTTTTTATATACGCAATTCAAATCTTTCTGCTTCTGTGTTGGTATAAAGTCCTCCAGGTAAAAGAACCTAAAAGTGGTTTTAGTTATGTATAAAACATAATTATTCAAGGAATAGGATTTTAGGCTTTTGTTTGAAGATGACTGACAATCTGACTAGTCTAAGAGAAAATGGAACGTAAAGAGGTAAAAAAAATTGGCCTGCTATTTTTTGCAACAAAATTCTTTAAAAAAGAAAGGATTTTGTTTTTGGCCATAGAATAAGTATCTGGAGGATTTTGTTGAAAAGCAACCGATGTATTTAGTTTAAAATAATTGTTTTGCAGAAGATATATTGTTTCCAATAGTTCCTTTAAGTTTTTTATATGAAACTGGAATTCTAGAAAATGAAATTAGAAGACAGATCTCGCGAGGAACGAATTGAAATAACCCGGCACGAGTTCCTACGCAAGCTACAGCAAATGCTACGCAGTAACGTTGGTAAACCCAACAAAATGCCTAGTTGGATTGAGAGGCGGCTTGAGAAAGTTGTGACCAAACTAAATAAGCGAAAAGGCGTCAACGCTCATGTACTTCCCCCAAAACTGTGCGAAGTAAGATCAGGTTTTCTTCTTAGCTGTTATACATTCAAAGTCTAGCAAAAACGATTGTTTGAAAACACACTACAATGCGTTTTTCTACTTATATTCGCAGGTTAATGAATGTGGAAAGCCATCAATGATATTTTCAAAGTACTGTGCAGTGCACATCATGTACGACAGTAGGCAGGTGCTCTTCGATTATTGCACCGCAAAATTTGCCGATAACACTCAGTGCTCCCTTCCGGTGTTTGACATATCTCACGAGCTCCCTTTATGTGCTGAACACGCACGAAAACGAGTAAGACCAGTTTTTCGTACTTTTAAATCCTCTTCACACTGTAACATCTCATTTATCAAAGTTTGATAAGATCATCCAATTTTAATTAACCACTAAATTAACAGTTGGTAATTTCACTCAAAGTGAAAAGTTTGGTTTGTTACGTTCACTATTGTCGAATTCAGCTTGATTTCTTAAGTAGTTTTTCAAAATTGAATTTTTTAGTTAATTGAAGCTAATGAGTTCAGCCCTGAGCATGGCGCCTTGTTGACACGCAATTGAATCCCATTCTTTTCGGTTCTTCATCGCAATATAACAAAATTCACCCTGAAGGTGCAAATTTAAATCAAAATATGTTTTGGTTTGTTCAGGATAACTATAGACTGCACTAGGAATATATAGATCATTCATTTTAATTAACCACCAAATAACATTTGGTAATTGGACTCGAAATAAGTTTGGTTTCTTATGTTCACTATAGTCGAACTCAGCTTGATTTCTGAAGTTTCTCTGAGCCTGAGCAGGGCGTCTTGATGGCTCGCAATTCAATCCCATTCTTTTTGCTTCTTCATCATAATATAACAAAGTTCAGGTGCAAATGAAAATTTAATTTAATTAATGTCTTGGTTTGCGCAGGATAACTATAGACTATACCAGGAAGCCAAGCCAAAGAAGATTAGGAAAAAGGTAAAACCCTCGGCAATGATCAGGCCACAAAAGCGCAACAAGAAGAAAAGAAAACCACCGCCGCCCAAGCAGAACGAAGCCCTCACTAATTCGAGTGCAATAATGAGTGAGATTAATACAAATTCAAATGGTAAGAATTTGATTTTAGTAGCAATGAGTGCACTTTCCGTAACTCTAATGAAATTCAATCAGAATTAGTTAAACAAATCGAGACAACACCTTCACCAGAACTAGAAGATCTTCACATGGTCGACCAAGTGTTAGCCCTTAATGAAAACGGCCTAGAGCAAGCGCTGGTAAGCCAAGCGCATTTGCTCGAAGAAACCGACATCACCAACGTATTAAGCACCATTCAGGTGGATGAGTTCAGTGATTTCTTTGCAGGTAGTTACAAATTCGAGTATCCCTTGTAGTTAGTTTTTATCGTCATTAGCTAGCGTTGCACGGTCTTTAAATGGGGGGGAAAGCAGTGTTATTAACAGCGAGTATTTATAGTAAATCGAAACGGGGAATATGAACCTTCGAGAGAGGAGGCCGAAGAACTGGAAAAGGCTTTGGCCGCAGTGGATAATGACGTGAAGTCTTTGGAAAAGCTGAGTCAATCGCACGGACTTCTCGACTCTTTCTTAGGTAATTCAGTGTTTTAATAAATCAGCAATTGAATATTAGTGCGACCGAAAGGAGAGCTTCAAATATCATTTGAATCAATGTTGTTAGATGAACACGCCTTAACAGACTCGCTTGCCCAAATTCCGGAGATGATGTTTCACAATGGTTATGCGGCATGTGGCGACAACATAATGACACAAAGCAGTTCCTATTTATTACCGGTTGAGCCACATTCACACTCATAAACTTCGTTACAAAAGGTAAGTTCATTAATTCGTTGTTTTATTGTCTGCAAATATAATTTACCGTGGTAAAGTGCGTGGTAGTAAAGGTCGGGGCTTGTTCTAAACCATCAAAAATCTTGTCTCTATACTATATTGAGAAAATATTAAAGAGCCCGGCAAGGATTGATAGAAATCGACATATTACGATGTGCAAATATTATCGACTAAATTTAAATAAAAATCAGTTCGGCGACTCGAAAATAATATTACTTCAGCGCTGAAATTTATTTCCTGTTTTTTATGCCATTGTTACATTTAACTCAATGAAAGTTTGTCCACTATCGATGCATTTAACATGTACATGTGATGCATGAATTTTAAAATCAAATCAAACCACAAAATTCGTCCGTTTAATTGTTTCTTGCTGTTTAATAAGTTATTGTCTTTAATGGTGTTTAGTGGTTGTGTGCACTTGTCTTTATGTGCTTTAAATGTTAAAGAATGTGAAAAAGTCGACTTTTTAAAGTATGGGGCAGTTCAAACTCATCTCACTTAAGCAGTGATTTCAGATAATACTTTTCTTACTAACAATAGGTTTTCGAAAATTACTAGCAATAGGTTTTCGGTGAGTTTTGCAGGCTTTTAAGCCGGTGTGGAAAAGAATTTCTTCTTGACGTTCCGCAAGCACGAGTGGCTTGCATCTTCAGAGGTGGTGACTGCGCCGACAAATCATTAGTTGCAAAATGCCAAGAAGAAATTCTTATCCACGACGGATTAAATGCCGGAAAAACTCACCTGTTTCATTTATATTTATTGGTTAGTGTAAAGTGTGTAAAGTGGCTCAGTTATGGAAAAAATCATCATTTTGCTTTATTTTCTTGCAGTGATCTAAATTAAATCGAGCCGTCACCGTTAACAGAATGCCGTACCTTTATTAGTTCAAATTAACGAACATGAAATGATGTGTCGTTTAGGTGTTTTACTTGTAAAAGTGTTTCATGTTTCCATGTTTCAAAATTAACATTTTAGCATTAAACAATCGATTAAGTCTAATAATTTAGCAGCTAACCGAGCAGGTATTTTTGTAAAAATTCTCATTTGCTTTTGAGAAAAGACCTATAGCACATGCTTCTTTGAACGAACTATGGTTTCCTATGTTTATTTTTTATATTTTTTGTATATACTACTTTAATTCTCCTGTTAAAGGCAGGCATATTTAGCTTATAGTGCGATTTATGAATTATGATTGTAAGTTAATTTTCTAAAGGTGGCATTTAGATTCAAAACAATAAATGCTTACATTTGCATGCGAGACATGTTCTCTCTAAGCCGAGTTTAAAAACTATCAACAGTTTAAACACCATAGTAAAACCCCTCGGTATGCAATACATTTATAATAATTAGAAATAATGCAATTGCTTAACTAATAACCATTCCTGAAGTTAGTATTGTATACTACTGAAAGCGTTTTTACAAACATACCTGTTTAGTCGTCGTTGTTAAAGTTCAATAGTTTTCAAGACTGTAATTGGTTTTGCTTCAAAACATTAGTGAATAATGTTATTATATGTACTTCCATTTGAGGATCATAATTTTTAGATGTAGGGCTAGCCGATTAATAAAGGTAAAGTAAAAAATAAATTAGATGACCTTCGTCTTTCTGGTGGAAATGAATAGATAATGGTTACGTAGAGTTCATTAAGTACAAAATATTACATTATGCATAACCATGACATTTATTAATGGCTTTAAAAGTAGCTGATTGCCATGATTCACTTTTTTTTTAGTTCTCACATTTATTTAGCCTGTTTGCCAATTTCCAAGCTCGGTGCATCAATGGCAACGGGTAATGGATAATGGATACAGCCGCTGGCCGCTTTTACATTAAAAAATGAATAATGATTTAACAGATATTAACTGACCAACAACTGCAATCCTTACTGTGCTTAAAACGATACGTTTATACGTCTCCACTTTTTACAATCATTAATTTTACATTAAGTCCCAAATATCAAAAACTACGTTTAAGGAATAATTTTAGCAAAATTTCTGTCGCTTAAGGAAGAAGACTGATTAGATATAACGCTTTAGTGTGTCGCTGTGAGGTAGCAACGTCTATAAGTTATTTATATTTAGGAAAAATGAAAGAAATTTTGCAAAGGGTACCGATTACAGTCTTAAATCTGGATGTGGCTTCATTTTTGACCGAATTTTTTTTAATTAGTCGGTATTTAAAATCTTTTAACAAAACGGAATTGATTTAATGGCAATGTGTTCAAGTTAAGGAGCGTCAATAGTTATAAATCTTTTAAAATGTATTTTGAATTCTAAAAAATACTTATTTCATTATTGAAATATTTTATAGTATTTTTTGCGTGGTCCCATCTTAAGTCTATAGTTTTTGTTAAAAGTTAACAGCATTTTCGTGCCTAATTTATTTCGGAAATGTTCGGTCAGTAAATCGAATTCATTTTTAGATCAACGAATCCTTCTAAAGTCCAAAGATTAATTTTAATTTAAATAGTATGTTTAATTTAAATAGTAGTGCATTTGAGTTTAGGACATGTTTCACAATTATTTCGGAAAATGCTGGTAGAAAAATTGTTAAGGAGAAACGTTAAAAATTATCGGAATGTAATTATGCGATTTTTAGTTGTGGCTGTACAACTCCTTATTGCTTATTGCTTTCAATTTGAATACGATCATTGCGCTCCTTCTCTTGGACACAGTGTTTAGGTAACACATACGGCATAATTAAATATAAGTTATGAACATTTAAAGGATAAGTATCACATATACTCAAAACATTTTACAAGCGTCTTCCTCCAATAAAAGAATAAGAAACACATGGATTTTATATCTAGGTGCGCACTAGTGCAAGTTTTTTCATTTTCATTGATGAAAGTGAAAAAAGAAGTCTTAGAAATGGGGTAAACGATGCATTTTTGAGGATCTTGAAGTTGCTTTGAATTACTTTTAATTTCGTGTTCATTGTGGATTTGTTTTCACTGCTGTCGTATTGGGGCAGATTACTACTTTATAATATTTGCTAAATGTTTGAGAAAATTCCGTATTATAACCAATACTTCAGTTGCTAGAAAATGTATTTGCTGAAACTGATTCCTCTAATAAAAGATTTCGAAAATATGTTGTTTCCATTATGGGGTGTTACATAATACTAGTTGTCGTACATGAATAAAATTCGAGTTACTCACATCAAAATAAGTGTTTCTACTTTTTGTAAAAAGTTGTCTTCATCCTAACACCTGTGAAAGTTGTGATAACTTGTAATAATATTACGAGTTCACGACTAGTAGTTACTTGAATAATTTACTGCTAAGGCAGTAAGAGAATTATGGTCAGTAGAATAGAATAAAACTGTCTTCACCTATGTATTGTATTGCTCTAACAGTTATTTCGAATACAAAATCCTTCAATAATTGCATGTTCCAATCCTGAATATTTTTGTAACACCCTGTAAATTAGTCACTACATTAGTTACTAATTGGCAACATTAGTTACTAATTGGTAACACTACATTAGTTACTAATTGGTAACAACGTTACTGCGCTTCTAAATGTAACAGCCTTTAAATGTTCTTAGTTATTTCAGCCTGCAGACAAAAAAAAATAGTAAATATTATGAGTTGCATGAGAATGAAAAATGTTCATTATCAATGGATCAAAAATGAAGCCAACCGGCTCGAATTAGCCGACTTTCTGTTTTAAAAACACTGTCTTAGTTGTGTAAAAAATAGTGTTGTTGTCAACAATGTTAACCTTGCTCAGGAAATTTCGGTGTATAGTACACAATAAGTAGTCGTTTATGAAACTGAAGCTTTTTAACTATTATTATAGATATGTTGTTTATGTGAAGTAGTTTTAGTAGATACGGCATGCTATAGAACACTTTAACCTTAGGTTGTAACGTCAGAAGGAAGGAGGAATAACTGCCTTCGAGCAAGTCTGACTTGTTCGATTATTTCAGATGTAATGGCATTGCAATATGTTGAAAATGTTAAATAACTATAGTAGTTTTGTTCTTTGAAGTTTCAAACATATTGCCTTAAGGAAGGTAAACAGGCTGTCAACGTTATACACCGTGATTTGGTCCTATAGCGATAGGGGCCTTTCTATTAAAACACCTAAAACCATCGATGTTCAATTGCTTTTTACATAACCGTAATCCAAGAATCACAATATTCTTGAATATTTTGTAGATATAATTACTAACCTTTTTTGCACCGTCTAATGTAAGTAGAACAACTTTATAAATATTTTTAGTTTTAATAAAAGTATTTATTTTTGTATTTAGTCTAGCGCTTAATTTTAAGGGCTTTTAAATTGAACATTTTTTGTAAGAAGTTGATCTATACGTTTGTAGTACAAATACAAACTAATTGCTTAGACGAAAAGCCATTAATCTGAACTTTGATAGGAGCTAAATTGATTTATTGAAAACGAAATACACCGTCGAGTGATTTTTCTAATGTGCTACTGTTTAAGCAGATGTGGTATCATCCAATCATTTTTTAATTTTACTTCATTTGGGAATTATCTGTAATTTTGTAAATATTCACCTATGATTAGTTTCATTTGTCGCACTTTTTAATGTACAGTTTTTTATAGTCAGTGATTAAAAATCAAGCAAATTGATAAGATTGTAGACATTTTATACCCCCATCTTACACAGCTCCTACATACATAGATGGTTACTTTAGAACCGATTCCTCGACCTCTAACATTTCAATAACCAATGCCACCTTATCCAGAAAGGACTATATTCGTAAAGAGTCTTCATGTGATTTATCTTAACAGGAATTTTATATATCGTTTTGCCTATTTCTTCAGGACAAGTCAATCAATAGAAATTGGATGTAGACATAATTTTTAATTTTTTTTTCGAAGCAGGCAAACTTTACTTCTATAACTATTAATAACTATTATCAAATTCAATTTTGCATGCCACAACATGATACAGGGTGTCCCATTAGTTTAAAACAGTTTGAGCACTTGTAGTTTTTAGCATCTAAACGGTTAAATGTATTACATATAGAAATGTTTTTCGAGCTTTGAAGCCGTGGTCCATGGGAATTTCTTCCTGACGTTTCGTCGACGACTGCGGTGGACATTATCAAAGGCGATGAGGCAGTGGGTGAAGTGATCTCCCGTGCTTTCCGACTAAGACTGGTTCAACTACTGGATTCCTTGTCGTATTTATGCGGTCCGGCCGTGTGAGCTCCTGCGTGAGGAGTCGGAGGCGCTTCAATGGTTTTGGCACACCGGCCGGACCGCATAAATACGACAAGGAATCCAGTAGTTGAACCAGTCTTAGTCGGAAAGCATGGGAGATCACTTCGCCCACTGCCTCATCGCCTTTGATAATGTCCACCGCAGTTGTGGACGAAACGTCAGGAAGAAATTCCCATGGACCACGACTTCAAAGTCCGAAAAACATATCTATATGTGATTTGACCGGCCGTGAAAGCCTTCATATGTTAAAGATATTACTCTTTGCATATTCTAAAACCATTTTCAATTATGCAAGTTGCAGAAAAATAACTTTGACCCCCCCCGGTATTTCTGTCTCCGCTGAGTTTTCTTCTGAGGTAAGTTGTGCTAAATCGTATTATTTTTGGCATAGGAATCCGTCATAAATATTTTTACCATTTCTTATGGGACACCCTGTACATGGTGTTGCATAAGGTACCGGACAAAGTTTCAGAAGGTTTTCCTGAGGTCATTCTCAACCCAAAAATTAGTATGAATGCATGAAGAATTTCCCAGTGTTATCCAGTTGAAATGTATAATTGTTTGTTATTGGATTGTATATTATAATTAATTGCGTGGAAACAATACGTTCTGCATGGTACAAAACGAATACAAACTAAACTTTTAAACAAAAACTTAGGAAAAACGTAGGCATAATCTAAAGTGAAGCTTTCCGTTAGTTTTGCTCCTTTCAGTACCCAACTAGATTGATTTAGTGGCAAAAACCTTTAAAATCCTAAACGGTCTTGAACCTTAAAATATCAGTCTTAGTTGCTATTCAACGCATAGCTGATTAGCAACTAGCACAAGAGCTGACAGCAAACGTCAAATACTGCTCTTTAAAAAAATCGCATTATTTTTGCTGATATCGCACAACCATCAGATAAATTCCTCAAATTGGTTACGGAAACGTCGTTTATTGGAGAACCGGCAATTATTTGCATGGAGATTGGCAAAATCCGGTGATTTTTTGAAACTTTGACGGAGCAATTCTGGCACAGTCTGTCCCATCCGCCATTAGACAATAGACCACTTTGACGCAACGACAAAAAATTCTGTGTACATTTGACAACTTTTAACACGATAACTATGACTAATTGAACATTTTATTATTGTCTTTTTAAAAGATGATAATAATAATAAGAAAGACATTTCTGGATTGAACGACCTTCAGAATAAATCCTCTCAGATTTTGTCTTGAATTCAAGTCGAAATCTAAGAGGAACTGTTGTTTACGATAATTTTTACTCTATTTTACGATCTGATACGTTTTTACCCATTTCCGAAGGAGATACCGTAAGTTATAACTAATACTAAAATGTATTATTTTAATAATTTAATTAACCCGTTAATAACGAAATAAAAAAAATTATAATTAAAGGGTTTTCTAAGCACAATTTTTGGTAACTCTTGAGTATTTATTCCCGATTTACATACAATATTAATTGATAAATTATTATTTAGGTAGATAATCCTAGCACAATTTAGTAATCTGGATAACTTGGCAATATGGTGTGACAAATTTCCTTCTATCCCACTACAACTTAAATTTGAAACGATTGTAGTGCGATTTCTCATAAAATGGTGTGAAGCAAGCACAAAATTTTGCGAAAAACCTATTGTAAAAATTTAGGATAACAAATTGTGCAAGTTCTTCTTGACATTGCGGATAAAATTAGTTTCCTATTTAGTTACGAAATAACTTTTTGTAAATATTTCCGAAAATAAAAACGCTAACAAAAATATTCCTGTTTTTCTTCATTTATATAGTTGAAACGACTTGAATATATTTGGCCAGTATTTCAACGTTTATAGTTTGTGTTAACGCGGATATCTTTAAAATGTTTGACCTCATCTCAATGTTGCCATATTGTAGACAATTATTTATCCCTTCAAATACAAAACAAGCAAATCATCTTTCAGATGATTTATAAATGTCACTTGCGATAATCAACCTCAAAATTAGTAAAGTCCAGTGATTACCCGAAATACTAATTTCCGAAAATGTCGGGAAAAGAATTCAAGTTAAGTCGAACGCTTTATGGCCATTCGCTGGACGTGCGATCCATAGTCGTTACACCAAGTAACGACATTATTAGTGGCTCAAGAGATAGAACGGCTAAGTTCTGGAAGTACAATCCCCATCAAAGTAACTTTGAGGAAGTAATGACCTATAAAGATCAGCAGAATTTTGTGGCTTGCGTTTTATATCTTAACCCAACTGAAGAGTTTCCAGATGGTTTAGTTGTGACTGGAGGGAATGATAGTGCTATTTTAGTCTACAAACCATCAGAGCCTTTTTCTACGTTCACAATTAAGGACCATTCTAATACAGTTTGTGCCCTTGGCAAGGCAAACGAAGCAAATGCTTTCTTAACAGGATCCTGGGACGCTAATGCCAAATATATAAAAATATCTGGAACACCTAAATGTATCACCACATTCATTGGGCATACCGCAGCAATTTGGGGCGTAACGCAACTTAAAGATAATCGGATTGTAACTGCCAGCGCAGATAAAACACTTATATTGTGGTCTAGCGATGGTCAGAAATTACAGTCATTGAGTGGCCATACGGATTGTGTTCGCGCAGTAATTGAAGCTCCAGATTTAAATGCATTTTTAAGCATTTCAAATGATGCATCTGTTAAAGTGTGGTCTTACGCAGGCGATCTGATTGACACATATTATGGCCACACAAGCTACATTTACAGTATAGCTGTATGTAAAGAGTCACACAGTTTTGCAACTTCAGATGAAGACAGATCGGTCAGATACTGGGAAAATGGTCAAAACACCCACACAATCACATTGCCAGCTCAATCGGTCTGGAGTGTCGCATATTTAAATAATGGAGACATTGTAACAGCAAGTAGTGATGGTCTGGTTAGGGTATTTACACAAGATGAATCCAGATATGCAGATGAAGCTGCACTCACAAAATTTGCAGAAGAAGTGCAGGCTTTGGAACGACAAAGCCTGCAAGAAATTGGAGGAGTGAAAGTGTCGGATTTGCCAGGAAAAGAGGCTTTATACACTCCTGGAAAGAAAGCAGGGCAAATGTTGATGATTAGGGATGAAGGCAAGGTATGAATCACCCTATAGTATAGCATAGCATCGATGCACATTCCAAGACCACCTTTTTTCGATAGAGAAAGAAATTATTATTCATACTGGGCCCACTAGCCGATATAAAATTGAAAACTTTTATTCGTTTTAAAAATCACATCAAAAATTCACTATTCTTTAGGTTTGAAACCTAATGATAAATCAGAAGGAAATAACCGAGTTATACTACTTTGTTGACACTTGATTTTTCATTCCAATGAGTTATTTGAGTATCACAAAAGGGGAAAGTTATTGAACGTATAAAACCGAAGTAAACTGTCGACGGCCTGTAAAAATTTAGAACGCAGGGCTATTTAAAACGCCCCAACTTTCGAAGTGACGATTGCAATTATTAAGATATCGAATGAGAATTTGTCCGAAAATGAGTTATAAATAAGAAACGAAATAATTTAACTAAAGAAATTAATAAACGACGTAAGTTCAGCAACCTGTAAAATTCCAATGGCTGAATAAATTGCGTCAAAATCGCTGGCAAGTCCTCAATTAGCGCAAAGCAGAGAAGATAAAATCGTAGCAATAATTTAAATGGATTTGTGTATTCTGTATACCTTGAGAACATATCTTGTTCTATATTAAACTATTTTCAAACCATCAACTCTAATTAGTTTACGGGGTTATCAAGATCGTGCTAATCCATAGTCAACTGTTCGTAGAAAATTAAAAGCTCGCCCTGATCCTCACAGTTTACCAGCAACTTATGCACATCTTATATAGGAAAAGTACTAAATGCTGATGAGCAAAAGCGTTTAACTGTAATTCTGCAATATTGTAGTTTCTTTATCTTAAAGCACATAGAGAGAACAATGCAAGGAACATTCGTTTGTAAATAACATAATCTCATTCAATAATCTGCAAAGCCAAGAGTTTTGCCATATAACATTCAAACTTCTGTATTAAAAAAACCTCTGTGAGCTAAGCTACTATCTTTGGGGGAGGATTTAAACTGAGAAAAAATTGTGTAATGTGTGTACTTAATAAAATCAAGGCTGCAACAAAAATTCATTTTTTTCAAGCGTTATCTTAGACATGCTTTGATCCAATAATATACATACACTGCACAGAAATGTCTTTCTATGCAGTCCATCGAAAGGCCCTGTAAAATTTGTCAAAATATTCTGAATTTTCAGGTAATAGCCTATACTTGGTTTGTTGATGGAGAAACCTGCTTCTGGGAGAAGGTTGGTGATGTTTTGGGAAGCACCGATAAGGATTCGAATGGCAAAACAGTATTTGAAGGAAAATCGTACGATTTTGTATTCAGTGTAGATGTTGAAGAAGGAAAACCGCCCTTGAAGTTGCCTTACAATAGGGGAGATGATGTTTATCAAGTAGCCAACAATTTCTTAACTAAGAACTTTCTGCCAGCTACCTACTTGGAACAGGTATGATTAATCAGTCGTTATTGTTGAGCAATCGTCTAACAAAAACCCTATTTTTGTTTCAATTCATTTAGAACATATAAAAATTAATAATATTGAAGACTGTTCTTTGTTATCTAGAAATATTTGAAGTGGTTTCCAAATTATCTTTTATTTAAACTCGTCTAATTTGTAAACATTTAGAAGCTTGTGATATCGTAATTGAAGTGAAAAATCAAAGGGCAATTTTTTTAATGCGCTGGAATTTTTTTTCAAGTTCGGAAATTGGTATCAACTTTACATGGGAGACAAACATGTACTAAATTAGAATTTGAAACAAAAAATCCGGTAGATCTAAAATATTAGTGTATAAGTACCGACATATTTAACAATTCCGTTAGAGTTAAATCCGCAACTCATAAAGAATATAAAAACGAAGTCCGGAAGTTCCGATTGAAAGCCAAATTGTCCCCCGTTTATACCCTAAAGGGTGTAGGACTTATATTCATTCATAAGCCCACTTTCTACTCTCTTTTTTATTTCCATTTTTAGTAATCCCCTTTTGCTATCTAGTTCTCCTCTTTTCTAAAATGCCTTTTTGTCGAAGAAAGCACATAGCACATTGCTTTCATACAACCGACAGGTAGCCAATACGCTTCATTTGCTATCTTTGTATTTGCTATCGACTCAGTTCCTCCCTTACGGTTTTATTTCTTATTCTATCTCTTTTGGTGACTCCCTTGACTTTTCTTAGTTAATTTATATACATTGCCTGGATTTTACTATTGAAACTATTTGCTAGTGTCTATTGCCTCTCATATATGGGATCGTATCATTTTATAAATATTTATATTTGTGTTGTTTGCAATCTCCCTTTCTTCCTATAAAATGCCTGTCTGATCAGTAAACTTTAGCTGCTGCACCAATCCTATAGTTTGGGTTATTCGAGTTTATAAATCGGCCCTAAGGATTTGAAACTGTTCACCATGCTCCAACTGCACCTCTTCTATGTTTATTTTTATCTGACCACTATTATTCCAGTTTTTTTTACGTGTATCTTCAAGCTTCTTGCTTTTAACGCCTCTTTTCATTCGACGTGTTTAAGCTCTGTTTTCTTTGGTTTCTTATTAAGGTATATCAATCACCGTATTTCTGTACTCTACTTGTATTTGTCTCCTTTAGTATGTCATCAGGTATTATTATGAATAACTAACCTCCCAGACTCACAAATTCTTGGATTGTTTGTTACTCGCTGTTTTAAATATTCTTTAATAATTTCATTTCTACTCATCTCTGCTACAATCCTTCACAATACACTAATTTTTCATTAGTTTAGCGATCTTATCACGTGCAATTGATTTCTATTAAATTTGTTTTCATCCAGATTGTGGATTTCATATTGAAAAATAGCCATCAACAATATGTACCGCCTACCAGCAGTACCTATCAAGATCCTTTCACTGGAGGCAATAGATATACTCCGAGTTATCAGAACAATTTGGGACAACTGGGAGTAAATGTGGATCCTTTTACTGGCGGGTCCAGCTATTCCACTAGAGCACCAAACCCGACAACAAGGTATAAAAAAGAATATATACATAAAACTGCATATATTATGTGTACTTAAAGGAGGTATATATGTTTTTAGTTCAGTACCAGCGAACGCTGAATGCACAAATCCCTCTGTCGATCGTAGTTGTACGACGGGAGATCCGAATCCAACTATTTATGATTTTCGTATAATATCCTATAAAACATTTGATTCTGGAGTTCCTGGAGTTATTTTAAAGAAACTTAAGGAATTTAATAGCTCTTTGACCGAGTTTAGGCTTTTTGATAATGACCTGGAAAACTTAGTTCAGTTGTGTGTGGAGCCTTCTGAGAATCCAACAATTTATGAGTTGCTGTTTAAAATGTTCGAATGGCCTGCGAAAATCTTGTTTCCAGTGCTGGATATTGTGAGGATGGCTGTGAGAAATGAACACAGCAATAGAATAATTTCAAAGTTATACGAGGGCGTGATTATAAAGAAACTTCAGGGATTTATAAATAGTGAACACACTGTGGTTAATAATAGGATTGTAGCTCTGAGGGCGATTTGCAATTTGTGCAGCCATGAAACTGGGGAGAATTTAGTGTCTGAAAATATGTAAGTATTGATCGTTGCATGATAATGTATAGCTACACAATGGTAAATTTTTAGATATGATATCATTGGCAATGTTTCTACCGTTCGTCACATCAACTCGAACGGTCAGCTGGCCTTAGCAACCGTATTAATGAACTTAACATTAATGATTTTGAAGAACAGAGAACATATGGGTTACAAGGTGTTGGCTGAAGTTTTACCGGACATAATAACCAGTTTAGATGATGCAGAGGCGCAATTTCGCATATATGTAGCCATTGGCACACTTATGCAAAATTCGGATACTTTCAGGCCTGAAGTGATTGAAATAATCAAAGAAAATGGAGAGTTTCTAACTCTGTTGAAGCTGCACTGTCATGTAACTAACGGGACGCAGAATAAGCGAGCCAATTGTGCTAAACAGCTGTATTCGTTACTTTGATCGGATTTATACATAAGCTAAATGAGTTTACAGTTATTTAAATTTCACATAAACTACCAGCGTCTTCGTTTTTATATCAATCTGAATAACTATGTGAAATAAAATGGCCAAAATTTTCAAATGCAATTTACATGTTTTTTTTCGCTAAAAGTTGGAACGATTGCAACACCTAAAGTGTCACAGAAGCTACGAATATCTAACAAAACTTTTTTCTCAATCAAAAATCTCGATTGTTTGCCCGTTTTCTTGCTCGGTTTCCTTAAAAACTACCCGTTTTCCTTAGTTATTCCCGGTAGACGATTCATAGTGAAAAATCCTTGTCAGTTCCCTTTCAATCGCTTCTTATTTCTAAAGCTTATTTTCCTGGAAAAGAGCTGAACCAAAGCCAACCTTTTGCAAGTTGTTTGATAATAAACTCTTAACTAAATTTCAAATGTATTATTCAATCGAACCAGTGTTTTTGGATTAGAATATGAATAATATAAATATATTATCGTTTTGTCCTATTTATTGTTTATGTTAATTTATTATTTCCCCCTATTGGTTACGAAATTTAGTTAAATTGATTAGGTAGATAAGAGCAAAAGATGAAAAATTTATTGAGTTAAATGATGTAGAATCGCCATAAAAACGATTCGAGAAACTGTGGTCAAATACGAAGGTTGCAAAGTGTCACAACACGGGTAGTAGAAAATGAGCGAGTGTTGTGGGAGTCTGTGCATGCAGTTTTCCATACAAGATGTAGCGCACGAAACCATGATGGTAACTATCAAACTCGAAATTTGATGAGATGGTTAATAATAAAAATGCCCCCAGTCCCGAGCACGTTCACGGTAAAGCCTTAATTTGTTTGACGATAATGGTCTGAAAATATTTTGTTTAATAATGCCTATTCAAGAAGTGCGGTGCCCGAAGAACTCGACGCAAATAATTGTGCATAAACAATACGAAAAACAACTGTGGGAAGAACATTTCGGCTTTAGAAACGGACACACTTGGAAAGGCGAACAGACCGATGCAACGCTTATCAGAACAAGCCGCTTAGGATCCAAATGGGATATAAGACAAGAGATTACAAATGTATTTATTGAAATGCGAAAGTTGCTAACCAATAGGAATATTCCATATATAGTTGTAGTTAAAAATGAATTGTTCCTACACGTTACAAATACCAAAAAATTGTTATTTTGCTGTAAAACATAACGTTCAAATTTTCCTAACAGCTTGTCCTGCACAGCTTGTTCTGGGCGGATAAGTCTTCATCTAGTAACCCTACTCGGGCGCGAATATGCGGGCCATTTAATAAATATAAAAAATGCAGTCTTTTGAACATAATTAATCAACAAAACAAACTGGATATTGCGTGTTTCAATAAGAAAAACTTGAGGAAAAAAATATACAATTTGATACAAAATTAGGCTGTATAATTTTGACTGCATATTCTATGACATCGATTGTTGTGTAATGTGTTGCATACGTTTCGTCTATCAGACCATCATCAATTACCGTTACAATAAAGCGAGGAAATATGTCAAGTCATCGCTACACAATAAACCGAAATAACAAAAGTTTTGTTTTAGGTTCTACCGCTTATTTGTCTCAAATTTGAAATTATAGCTAGCTGATTAGAGTCTGTATTCTTAGTTACGCCAAGTTGTTGCGATAGTCTACATATTACGATTATATTTCTTTTCACAACTTTGCAGGCGTTTCCTATCAAAATGTCTTTTTTCTTTTAACTATCTTTGTTCGGTGATATGTTATCAGTTAGCTTAGGCAGTTTATACTTACTTTAGATTATCCAGGATTTTGTTTTTCGCATAATTTATCTTGAGTCTACGATCATAAATTGGTCGACAGAAGACGCTGGACTGGCAGTTCAAATGATTCCTCAAGGACCCATTGGACTCATTATTTCAGTGGAAGAAGCCCCAACTGTTGATTTTTGAGACAAAGACAGTATGTGACTGCGTATCGACAAACTCAATTTGGCAAAAATATAATTAGTCGAATAATTGAAGTCTAATTTAGCAAAAAATATCTGAGTGAGTTACCAGAGTCTACCTTTTATTGAAATAGCTGAGTAAAATAAAGCCGCATTTTCTCATGTTTCGTCAAAATAATTCGTAAAATGTTTTTTTTTCAACTATTTTTGGTAATTTAGAGGCATATGTAGCAAATCACCTACTTTTGGAATACAAAACTACAAAAATTTCTATTGAAAAAGAAACTCAAGGTTTAGCCTGAGTTAAATCTGGGAAATAACTGACCTAAAAATATGCCAATTTCAAACACTTAGACACCACAAGAGAACTTATTCGACAATAATAAAAATATATAAAAATAATAATAAATAACGTAGAGAACAGCGATTGCAAAACATTTCGGCAATTGCGACAAAGTTAATCTTTGACCAACGAAACAACTCATATTTGTTAAGACATTCAGAGGAAATGTAGCTCTGAACAAAACTTGCTACATTTTCAAAAAAAGGTGCTCCTTTTTTTTCAAAAATTTGCAGTGGTTTCATACAAGGCAGTTGAATGGCCATATGAATCCCCTGATCTCACTCCACTAGATTTTATATATTTTGTGGATATTTCTAAAATCTCACTTGACTCTCTTGAATAATTTAGGCAAAAATAATTCAGAGATTTCGGCTCAGAGCAACCAATCACTATAAAATTGTCTCATTTTGCTTGTGTTATTAAAACGTTAAGGCATTTAAAGACAGCTTTATTGATACATTCCTAAGGGATTTTTTTAATTCAAGAGTTACGCAACACATCATTGCTCGTTTTCAAAATGCCACCCTGTATATAAAATTCAAACACCATATTCAGTTAGAGCGGGTTAAATCGCAGAAGATAATCACATAAAATGAGCTTACGATTGACACAGCACGTTTGTTTACTTTCTCTTCGTAACCGTGATTCACCTCTAGATGGGGAAAATGCGCTTTCGCTTTCTCCAAAATGGTAAATTGAACCTGAGAGTCAGTTTGTGACCGAATAAAATGTAGGGCAAAACTACAGCAGTACGTTAAAATACACGTCAGTTTTTGGCATGCTCAATATATTTTAATTTTCAGAAGGAAATCGATACAGATCTCGTATGTACATCAATTGGCCGAGTTAATGATTATTGTAGTGTTGAAAAAAATGTTCGCCCGAGTAACATTCTATCCGACTTTAGTCTACAATGTGTTAATGGAAAAATTGACCCCTCGACAATGGTACAATAGGATAGACGATACGGTCATTCTGGGGGCTTTGCCCTTCCCCAGTATTGCTGCGGAAGTAAGTGAATTTAAATATGTGATTTTGCAAAATTCTGTTACTTAGCTGGTTTATTTCTAACATGCCCTTTTGCCGCAAATAAAACGTATTTAAAAATTGTAGGCAGATTGTAGGTTAAAAAGTCAAGCAAAGCTAGGTTAAGTATTATAAAACTCGGTCAATGTTCAGTCTTGCATATACAGGGTGAGTGAGTTAACACCAGCAAGACTAAAATTTAATACCAGCTAGAAGACCAAATTATATACGGGGTTATATAAACATTTGTTGGGAAAAACTTTGTTTCTGAGATACAGGGTTTTAAAGTTTTATCACAGTTTATATACTTTTATCACAACTGTAGTCTTATAGTTTCCCACACAACTTCTATATTGTGTATACTTTCCTGACTGTATTTCAACTTAATTCAAAAGAAATTCCTGGGTTTCAATCAATATTATTGTTTATTAGTTAAAACATTTTACAAATATGTTTCGGTGTCTTTCTCCACCATCATCAGTTTGTCTAAAATATACATTCACAGTCGTCATTAATTTATAAACAAGAGTTCTGTTAAAATATACATACTAAAATACAAATTACAAACTTATTATTAAATTATTCTCTTGGGATCTCAGGTGATGAGTCAGGACAATCATGTTCGGGAAAAGACTAGAATTTATTGCTTAGAGATTTAAATTTTACTTACATGTATGGCTGTTTCTACCTTCACATTTGGCAAACTATTGAAAAATCTTTACTTTGTTCAATATCGAGCCAGAGTCTAAAAAACTGTTTATAATATATGGCATTTTTCTTTGCATTCTGAGAATATCACTTGGTCTGCATTTCTTCAATATACTAGGTGTTCATATTTTATGTAGTTGGTTTAATTAGTGTATGTAGGTGTTCATTTAATTAGTGTATGATATACAGAGCTAAGATTGTCTGAGGAGAGAGCTGAGACGATCCTATGATTTTAATATACTTTTTTTTAAATTTAATATGTTTGTAATTTGTATTTTAGTATGTATATTTTAGCAAAGCTTTTGTTTTAAATTAATGACGACTGTGAATGTATATTTTAGACAAATTGATGATGGTGGAGAAAGACACCGAAACGTATTTGTAAAACTAATAAACAATAATATTGACTGGAACCCAGGAATTTCTTTTGAAAAAAATTCTATAGTTATTTGGTAATTGACTAGTTTATGACCCAATCGCGTTTGAAGTTAAAAATATGAATACCTTGTAGATTTGTTTTTTACTAAAAAATGTTCTCAGTGGTGTTTCATGGGACCATGCTGTTTTTTTACCACTTTTTACTCATTACTCGTCTATAAGACTACACGCTCTAACTAGTTTTGGTAGCGAGGCAATTCGAAAAATCACAGCGACGCTATTCGAAATATTTGGCGTATTTGCCAAGTTTATAGACAATTTTGTTGTTTCGGCTAATTTTTCGTTTAGTTTTTGATAGTTTTGCTTAGTAATGATTAGAGAGGTTTCTCTATCAAAAGGGGAATCCAGCTACAAAGATTTGCTTCTTTTGTGGAAATTTTATTGCTTATAGTTTTGTTACCTTTTTATTTTTTGTTTTCCCCCTACAAAAGTTCTACATAATGAATCAGATGTTTTAAATTAAAAATTCATTCGGACAGAGTTTTGTCTAATTCAATAAATGATGTTAATTTAATTCATAAATCAATTTGTAATTTTTAAAAAATATTATAATATTGTATCGGGGACTTATTCAAATTACTCAATACGATTGCAAAAGACAAAAATGTGAAAATTGTAAAAGATCAGTGGCGTACCACAAAATGTTCTGAATAGGAAAAATGTGGAGCAAAAAAAAGAAAACCCTGTATATTTTTAAGTCGTGTACATTATGTCAAAACTTGGGTACGATTATAACTATATTTTTAAAAGAATACAGAATCCAAAACTTTGACCCCTTGTATCTCAAAAACAAATCGTTTTTCACAAATATTTATGTGATAAATTGAACTTAAAGTAAAGTGCTCTTATCGAATGCTCTGTTACTATAAACTGACTCACCCTGTATACTTGTATCGTGAGTTTTATATACAAGGTGTCCGTTAATTCCGAACACTGATATATCTGGTGAGGTGATTCTGTAGATTACAGTAATAAAAAACAATTTATAAACGTCCCTCTAAAATTATTTCGTCAGGACCTCCAAATGTGTTTTTGGCAAGATTTTCTAAACATTCGCCGCTAAAATTATAAAATTCGTTATTCTGTAATAAAGCGAGTTTTTATAAACTAATGTATCGTACAGAGTGATCGAATTTCATCTTGGGACTCTAAACAAAGTAGCTGATATTTTACTGCAATGATATGTTTATCTGTATTACACGTTAAGGCAGCTTGAAGAACGATAGAATTTTGTATCTGAACCTCAACAGATTATAGTCTTATATAAAAAAAATTACAAAAGTTCTTCTATCACTGAATCTTGCTTCTATGGCCCGATTCTTTATAAAACATTTTTTTTGCGTGTGTTTATAAAAACTTTTTCGTTATTTTGGTATCTATATTGGTACATTTGGAATCTTCGGGAACTGATTCCTCTGACGAAAAATTGCGGCAATTGCTCCTAAAATCATTATTAAGGAAAATCATAAGAACAAATTAATTCAATGCTGGGTTCCTAAAGAAGGTTTTTATTTATTGCATAAGGAAACTGTGCAAGATAAAATAATGACATTTTCTACATCCTTTAACTTTTTCCCCTAAAAGCTTCAACGGTTTAGGGTTTCAGACTAAAATTGGAAAAGTTTTAGGTAAATAAGTGAGGGTTGTTATTACGGGACACTCCAGTATAAATTGCAATTCAGCCTCAAATTGACTAGAATCGATACAGCAACTCAGGGCTAAATTTAGGTGTTTATTATTTTTTTACAAATGCTTATAATTGGGTTTTTTTTTCTACATTTAATTCACTGACTATGATTGATTTTGTTTAAGCAAATAAAACGTGCAAAGCTTCCATTTGCTTAGCACATTCAATACTGTCATTAAGGCAAAAAATTACATTTGATTAACAAAACATGCACCGTAAATATCAATTACACACACAAAACCCGACAATAAAATATTTCTATTACTTTAAATTTTTTCTCAACTTGCCAACTCACACAAGGTCTTTGAGGATGCTACTCAAGATTTCTGACTTATGTTCTAGATAATCGAAAAGGAAAACGTAAAAGCAGTGGTTTCAATGAACGAGGATTACGAATTATTTCTAGCAAATAATGCCAAGGTAAGAAATATTTCTATGACCATCATTCGAAAAGCTTAACCACATTAACATTTTAGTCATGGAAAAAATTAGGAATTGAATTTCTTCAACTGGCCACTGTAGATATATTTGCCACGCCGTGTCAGAGTAAACTGGTCGAAGGAGTAAACTTTATCAATAGATTTGTGGACTCACAAAAAGTGGTCAATGGTACATCAACGTCTTCAGTTTACATTCATTGCAAAGCTGGACGCACACGAAGTGCAACATTAGTGGGTTGCTATCTAATGAAGGTAAGCATTTCTATTTAATAAATATCTAATAAGTTTTTTCTAACATTCTACACTTTCAGAGATACAATTGGACACCGGAGCAAGCAGTAAGCTGCATGAAAGAAAAGCGACCACACATATTAATGCACAAAAAACAGTGGGAAGCATTACAGCTATTCAGGGCGGAGAATTTGAAAAGTTGAGGCCAGTAGCATTATGAGAAAGACGCCTTTGTTGTAGATAATAAATTGTCCTAAAATAGGTACCCATTTAAACTCAAAAAGTCAATATCATTATTTTATTAGCGGATAATATAAAGTCTTTGATATCACTGTATGATTGACACTATTCTAATTTCTACAAAAAAATATCTATTCAGTTTTTATAAAGCAGATTCATGGCTTGTTTTCGCGTTTTCTATCTAACTCAACCATATTTTCAACATGCAGCGGCACTTGTTGGCTATATTCGCAGTTGGTAGCAGCTTTATTATTTCACACGAAACACCCTATATAATATTACCAGTATAGCCTTATTTATTATCTTAAACATCTCGTTGGGTAACATTATGGGAAAAATTATTAGTCTAAATTAAAAATTTTGTCAGGTTTTTTCTGGTATCAATTAAAGCAATCCACGATTTTGGAAAAAAAAATTACCAGAAATGTCAAGGTAGATATAAATAGATAGATTTGCTTAAAAGCGCACTAAAGTACAGAATCACAAAGTTAAAATCCTTATAAAAGCGACGCTTTTTACGTTTAATAAACACTTCAAATAATCTGATGAAACAAATGTTAGGAGGTACCCACAATTACACAAATTCATTTTCCTTTCTTACAGAAAATAAGGATTATTGTTTGTTTTACTGGAAAATCAGAAAACCCTTCTTCTCACAAACATATGTGTTTTAGATAATATTGCTTTATCTTTGTTTTTCATAGCCAGAAATAAAATGGCTAAAGAAAGTAAATGGAGATCTTTCTCATTGAGTGATGACATTTTTTAACGTGCAATGTTTTTAATGTCTGTTGTTTTCGTAGATTAATAAAATATTAAAATTAAAAACGACAATTTTAAAGCGTTTAACATTTCATCAGAATCAGAAATGAAAAGCTAAAGTGTAAAAATACAATAAAGCGTAAAAAGAAACAGCTGATAGACCTTACAAGTGTGGTCATGTTGAAAATATTTATATACAAATTATATACAAAATTGGAAATATTTCTCAAGAAACGTCTAACATCTACGCAAATCTTGAACAACTATTTTTTTTAACTAATAAATTCATGAATAATCCTAACAGCCCGCAATTATCGCAGCTCAGTGTAAATAAATATACTGACCAATGGTAAGAGCTCGCTCAACATTAGTTAATACAAAAATTACATTCCTTGTTGCTGAAACTAATTTAGTAGTAAATTGAGACAATATTGCATGTATAGTGGTAAAAACTAGTTATGGCCGACAAGTCAAACTAGTTGAATTATTTATTTAGAAGAAAAAAATAATCCGTTCGGTTGCAAATTTAAAGAGATCAAAAGATGACGCCAATAAAACTTAAGCTTAGGACTGTCTCTTAACGGTTAAGCAGCGTTAAAGTAGCTGGACACATATCTTCAAAACGGGTTTACGATTGTACGTTAAGAAAATGTAATAAGCGACTGGTAACTGTGGTATTGTTGATGAACAAGTGGATCACAATAAAAACACGTTTTTTTCGCTCACATTGTATGTTGTCTTTTGTAAATGTTTGTCAAGAGGAAAACACAGGAGTTAATTTTTTAACGTTTCGCGGAAATCAGCATGTTCCACTTACAGGGTAGGGTGTCCGGACATAATATCGGAATATTTAAGGTGTGATTCTACATACTGACATAAAATATTTATATCTTGATTGCACAAATCCCTTTTGGAATGGACCGCACCTGTAAAGATCCGAGTTAAGGAGGAAAACTAATGTATTAGCAAATATTGAAGAGTAGAAAATATTGGGAGGCAAGCTGTTTTAGTCAAAAAAACTTCAATAAGAGTCAATTAATTCCAAGGTTTCGGACAATTTACGTTCTTCTTCAGGGATAAAATATAAGACAAATTGGTCAGGACAAGCCAATTAAAATAATGAACTGGTTTTCCATAAAACATTATTTAGGGGCACATACTCTGGCGGCTCAATCTCAACTTTAAAAAAATATATACATAAATAAAATAATTTTTCCGGAAGCTTGGTACTTAATTACCTCAAAATATTTCGGTGAATAGTGCCATTCCAACTTTATTACAAATAAAATATATTTGTAATTAGGGCCTGAACATGTTAATTCGTTAAAAGATCACGAAATGACTAGGCTACAATAAACTTTCATCTAACATAAACTTCCCTAAAGAACCATCCCTAAATGCTTTAATCATAATATTAGCTGCAGCTTCGAAATGCGGTTTCCGCACGTATTCATTTAAAGGTGTCCTGATTCTGAGAACCTTGTTGTATACTTTGCTAATGTGAGCTAGCACTTCTAAGATATTATCAGATGGTTTGTCCATTTTAAAATACTCGTGGTAACTGAAATAGCCATGATGGTTAAGCCAGAATAGAAGATAATCACATATGATGGTTTCTCCCACTAGATGGTCCTGAATTGTTGCACATAAAGCCAGTTTCAATCCCATTTCTACATTTTGGATGTTTGGTGTTAAAATGCCGGGTGTGTCGAGCATGTAGAAAAGTGGCGAGGTACTCAATTTAATACGCTGTAATACGCTCCTAGTTACACCTGGATTGGAGCCAACCGCCGTAGCTTTGCCTTTATGTAGATGCAATACCCTCAAAGCGTTTATCAGTGAAGATTTACCTACATTCGGCACTCCGATAAACATCAAATTATAATCTTCTTCATTTTGTCTGTTGTACCTATTGGAACGTCCTATCAACTCTTGTGCTAATGGAAAAAGCTGTTTGACCCCAGTACAGCTCTGGTTTTTACATCTAGTAAATATAATATGTTCATGTTCAGATTTAAGTTTATCTATTATGCGAGCCTGCATTTTCTTTTCAATAAGGTCAGCCTTATTCATTACTAATATATGGGGCTTAACTCCACTGATGGTATATTTAAAGTCTGAATTTCGTCCAGACAAAGGGATCCGAGCATCATGCACCTCAATAACACAATCCACTAAACGCAGTTTCTGTTGCATCTGTTTGAGACCTTTACCCATATGGCCAGGAAACCATTGTAAAAGGTCTTTATCGACTGTTTTAAATACACTCCGGAACTGGTCTTTGGCTAGTTTTTGGGCCATTCTTTACATTTATTTCACACTACTTGTGGCTTATAGGTTAGAACTTACATAACCTAGTCTAGTGAAATAAAATATTTAATTTTTACTACTTATTTATTACTTTATAATATCAATTATTATAGAAATTTTGAATTAATTATTAAAAATCACTGAGTCTAAATGACTTGAAGTAAAAATAGAAACAAAGCTGTATTCGGAAAGTATGAGTTTCTTCCGAAATTTATATGTACTTTTATATTTGATTTAAAAATTTTATATTTAATATAAACTGGACATATATAGCTATATTTAATGAGATGAAATCAGTCGAATATTTATGAAAATTATGTAGATTACTCCCGTTATTAATTATAAGCTCCTTGATTCGAAATATTACTTTCAAAGGTACAATCAAGGTGCGCTCATAATTACTAACACTAACAGGAATAATCTCAACATTTTTGTAAATATTCGAAATAATAATTAAAATTATTTAATCGAATTGAATATAGCGATAAAGTTGAAATACAAAAAAAGACGTAGATAATTCATTTTATTAACTAACTTTTCTTAAGTTAGTTTTTCTTAAGTTTTTATAAATAAAAGCAGATATTTTTATTTACAATAAAACGGACATCTCTAGAAAAAATTAGTTCGCTGTAAAACTGCTCTTAAGAAAAAGTGTATTATGCATGTCTCCACTAATAAATATTATTGCCCGAACTAAAAAATTAATGAATAATTTTTAAAAGGGCTAAAAAAAAAAAAAAATTGGGACACCAAAGATCGCCATTAAGTTTTTATCACTAAATGCTACGTCGATTTTGCTCCATCTACTCAAGACACGAGTGTTCTCTGGTAAAGCAGACCAAATGTGCTCACCATATGCATTTAACTGATTATATAAAATATCGGCTCTTTGGTCATAATTCCAGATTAATAATTACTTTCCCCTAACTTTTATTTATCTTGTTTTTCACTTGTTTTGTCCCATCTCACACAAAAATCGAATTACTTCCCGCCTTAAAAATATACCGTATTTGATTTGAGATTAGCAAATCCGTATTTAACTTCGCCCCCGTTTTTAAATCGAATTGTTTTTGCCCTGATTAAATGTCTCGTATTGCGAGTTTTCATATTGAATTTTTGCTCTCATATAAGCAAATCCACATTTAATGTTTCTCTTGTCTTCAATTCACATTGTTTTGACCCAAAAATGGTGTATTGTGTCCCGAATTGTTTTGTTCCAACAGCATGTCTTTTTGAAATCAGTAATTATCTATTTTTTCTTACTTTCTCGCATGTTCGCCTGACGGTAGGAAGGAATCGATTTAAATAATTGAAATTATTCGATCATGGAAATTATGTAATTAGCTCGATCCCCTATTAAAAATATCTCGAATTATATAGGACGATTATCGACTTCACATTAGCGAAAAGAGAGAAGTTCGTGCGTTTTGATAAAATACAGAAGAGAGAATATGCATGTCTTTGTTGCAGGCTCGCAGCAGTTTGAGGCTCGAATAACAGCAAAGAAAGTAACACAAACCATGCTTTTGGAACAGACCAATGGAGATGCAGTACAAGACAAATTTGTTTGAAAACTAGTAACGAAATATATATTAAGTAGGGTAGATGTAAATTAGGATGAAAAATCAAGCGTTTATTTAAAGTGTTTTTTTATTATAGTTAATTATTGTGTATATTTTCCTGACTGTATTTCAATTTAATCCAAAAGAAATTCCTGGGTCCCAGTCAATATTAGCGTTTATTGTTAAAAAAAAAATTTACAAATACGTTTCGGTGTCTTTCTCCACCATCATCAGTTTGTCTGTATGAATTTTGGTATGATGGCCAGATTCTTGCATCTGGTTAGGAAGTTTTTTCTGTTCCTCTCTTTTGCCAATTTTGCTTGTAATCTCCTATATGTCCCCTTTAACTTGTCTTCATCCATCAGATCTATCCCGCTTTTGTTCCCAAGCATCTCAATTATTAAACAACAGAAAAAAACGTTCTAACCAGATGCAAGAATCTGGCCATCATACCAAAATTCATACAGACAAACTGATGATGGTGGAGAAAGACACCGAAACGTATTTGAAAAATTTTTTTTTAACAATAAAGACATGTCTGGGAAAAGACTAGAATCTATTGTTTAGAGATTTAAATTTAAATTTAACTTACGCGTATAGTTGTTTCTACCTTCACATTTGACTGGTTATTGAAATTCCATATTTTATTCGATATCGAGCGAGAGAACAAAAAAAACTGTTTATCCTTCGCCTTTTCTTTGCATTCTAGGAATTGCTTTGCAATTCCTCAATACCAGGTGTTTATACTTCATTTACTTGGTCCAATCAGTTCATGCATGCGATCATTTAATTAGTGTGTGATACACAGAGCTAAGATTGTCTGTGTCTGATCTGAAATTCATTGCATTCTGATGTTTTTTAATCTGTATCATTTCATGGATTCTTCTCTTATTATAGTTGTTTTCATTGATTAATATTTTTGTGTTGATTGGACCAAGTAAGTGAAATATAAACACCTGATATTGAGGAATTGCAAAGCAATTCCTAGAATGCAAAGAAAAGGCGAAGAATGAACAGTTTTTTTTGTTCTCTCGCTCGATATCGAATAAAATATGGAATTTCAATAACCAGTCAAATGTGAAGGTAGAAACAACTATACACGTAAGTTAAATTTAAATCTCTAAACAATAGATTCTAGTCTTTTCCCAGACATGTTTGTCCTGACTCATCACCTGAAAACCAATGTTCTTGATGTACTTTTTAATATGTGTGTGATTTGTATTTTAATATGTGAATTTTGGTGAAAGTGTTCTATTTAAATTGATGTTAACTGGAAATATATATTTTAGACAAACTGATGATGGTGGAGAAAGACACCGAAACGTATTTGTAACATTTTAAATAATAAACAATAAAATTGACTGAAACCCAGGAACTTTTTGAAATAAATTAAAGTACAGTCAGGAAAATATACACAACAAAGCATATTAATTTATTTCAAGACCAAATTTAAACATGTTAGCTGAAAAATGTCCGTTTATCAAATGGTGGATAGTGATTCAATGATAAAAAGGCAAATAATTTATTTTTGCGGTACTCTTGCAGGCAATACAATAATTTATGCAACATGTAACAAGAACGTAGAATTTAAGTATTTACACTTCATTGGGGGTTCCTTCATTGTCAGATGGACTACCAGTGATGCACCAGAATTTCCGAAGAGTTTCCCCAATTCCAATTTGATGTTGGTTGTAGTAAATTAGACCTGCTAAAGTAGAAGCTGAGATCACATACAATAATCCTAGCGCTACTTTGGGTAGAACGGGGCCCACTATGATGGGTCGAATGTAATCAACAACGCAAGCTTCCAGTCCCCTAAAAGGACAATATTAACATGGCAACTGTAAGTGGGTATTCATCAAGTAATCACCAATGGAAATGGATTACTACTGCCAGGGCGAAAATGTTGTCCAGAATTTTGTTGGGACAGAAAAATGTGGCAGGGACGACTCCTAAGAGTACTAAAGAGATCAGTTTCTCTATGGGCCACAACTTGCTGTGGTCCGCAGACATGAATCTTTTCTGTTCAACGATTTTTACAAACGGAAGCCTACATTTGGCTGCAAGAGAGACGGCATTTGCGTTGTTCTTCGGGACCAGGTGACTAAAGTTTTGCGCTTTCTGGAGCTGAAATGAGCACCGTGGAAGAGTGGAGAGCCCTAAATTGAAAACATTTTCACCGGTTATGTAATGCAGACGTTCCTTACAAATTGCTCCATCTGAATATCAATATTTACCTCGTAATTTAGCACTATTCCTGAGAATCAACGATAATGCCATTTTTCCGTCCAACAATCTATAAAGTTTTAATAATTTTATTTATAAAATGGCAAATGGTTATGCCAAAGCAAACTGTTCGTCTTCTCTCAATGGGTCGAAGCTAGTCGTCCTAATTAACTGTGCCTTAACTCTAATATTTTGCTGTATGTAAAATAATATTTGATATATTATATAGTTGTTACAAAAGCGCAATTTTTCAATGTAGTTTTTTTATTTATACCACATTTGTGATAGAAACATGTGGCAACTCTGAAGTTCACCATCAGTCAATTGGTAGCCAGTTTCTGTCAAAGCCGATAGCTGATAAAAGTTTTTTGTTTTGTAAAAGAGCGGTTTAAGAAAAGTTATTTATTTCGAGGTATGTATTTGATTAAACAATGCTTTGATTCTACTAACTTTATCTGAGTTATTTACAAGTTTGTGGTAATAGCAACAAAAGGCTTACTCAAGACCAGACTAGAAGATTTCGCCTTAGATCCACATATAGGTTATTTCTTTAAATGCTTGCAGTTTGTTGTTTGGGCCTCATTTTAACAACGATTTGTTTTCCCTTTGTCTATGCTCTTGCTGAATCTTGTATATGTCTTAATAATATGCAAAATTTTATATATTTTTTATAGGTTATACTTTTCTGGATGCACGAAATCAGTCTAATTAAAACATGTTCCTTCGATCAGGGGTTTTCGACGAGATGATACAGAAATGTTTCTAGAAATACTGTTTAATGTACAGAGTGTTTTAAAAAGTCCGGGTCCTGTAATGCTATATTTTTTTAAAACAAACACCCTGTATTTCGAACATTGGTTGAGGCTCTACTGCATCACTTATCGAAATTTAATCTTTAATAATAACAAAAAACCAAAGATAATACAACATAATCATAACACAACTCAACTCTAGCTTTAACTCAATCTACATGATGATGCCTAAATGATCTAACATTTGTATGCATCATCCAAATGAAAATATCCTTATTAATACAAATTACCACAATTTAATTCAATTAACTTAACACTAACTTAATATATTCAACCTAGATGAAAAGACAGATACATGAACTAACCAAAACAAAATTCTACATATAGTTTCCTTAAACCAACCTTACCATCATTAAAATGACACAATATAATCAGAAACCACTAAGAAAAATCAAACTTGCCTATGTTTTGATAAATAAATTTTCTGCAACCCTTACTGAACTTTTTGATATTCGTAACCTCTTTCAATTCATTTGGAAGGACATTGTAAAATTTAGGAGCCAAATAATCTGAAAATCGTTGCCCTTGGCACTTTCAGGTGTTTGTTCACCTTGTTCCTGGTCCTATGTGTGTGACTAAAATAAGTCTTGAAGGCATTTGATTTATGGGTATAAATGCATGTAGACAAAACGTATATAGAACGCAGGCTAAATACCTCCTCAGAGTAGAGGTGTTGAGTTAGAAATGTTTTTTTTTATTACTCTTAAAATAAAGTTCTGTACTACATTAAGTTGCTGCAATGAATTATTATACAGACCTCCCCAGACAATAACCCCGTACCGTAGCAAAGATTCAACCAATGACCGATAGATTAGAATCAACAGTTTTTTGCTTAAGATATTCCTTAAAATGTAGAAACGATAAATTAGTTTCCGAATATTATTTGTTAACTTCATGATGTGTTGGTTCCATTTCAAGTGCCTGTCAACGATAAGTCCCAAATACTTGGTAAATGGAACCTCTTTGATGTCATTAGACTCAAGTTTAATTTGGTTAAAAGCAGGACGATTGGCATGCTATGTAATTTGTCTTTTGCATATTTAGACTTAATTTAAAACAATCCAGCCAGTTCTTAAGTACTGCCAGTCCTAGTTCTGCTGCCCTTCTTGTATCTTCCCAAGAACATCCATAAAACATAGCTACCGTATCATCTGCATATGAAAGTAATGAACCATTCTGAATGTCAATATTAGTAAGAGAATTAATGTAGGTTAATTAATGTGGCACAGTGTCAAGAGCCCTGGCTAGGTCCAAGAACACCGCCAAACACTTCCTATTATTTTCCAATGCGCCATTGACCTGCCTAGTCAATTCATAGACAGCATCCGATGTACTACGTCCACCAATGAAACCAAACTGTTTCTGCGTTAATAAATTATTTTTTTGTAAATAATCTATAAGCCTATCCTTTAAACATTTTTCAAAGATCTTAGCAAAATTATTAATTATGCTTATCGGGCGATAGTTTCCTATTTCAGATTTGTCACCTGATTTGTAAATAGGTGAAATTATTGATTTTTTAAAATGACGGCACTATTCCTGTTTCAAAAATTAAATTTATGATATGAATTAAAGGTTTAAGAAGATACACATGAAAATCTTTTATAAATCTTGACTTAATAGTATCTATTCCGGGGGCGGAGCTGTTTTTTAAAGAATATATATGTTTTATTATTATCTAATTTGTATTCATACGTCCTATGAAGTAAATTAAAATAAATAAAAAATATGCTGATGGTATACGACTGGAAAATATTGATGACAAATCGAACGATATGAATGATTATTGATAAAATCGATATTTAAAACCTCAAGTAAACAAGTTACTAATAACTAAAGGTTTGCTTGCTGGTTTGCGACAATCGTAGTACTTGCGTTCACTACGATTACCGTAATCATACATGGGGGCCAAGAATGAATGGTAAATTTTTCTTAAAGTTAGTTTTCACAATTATTTCAAATGAGCCACCCTGTATATGTTCTGTCTTCTGCCCATCCGATATAGAATAAAGAAGCGAACCCATTCATTGTTAGCGACTCTTCATACTCCTAACATTTTCCAAAATATTCGTTAAAAAATGTTTTTTACAACATTATTTAATATTTGATTCGGCAATTTGGATTTTTCCAAATTTATACGTTTAAGTAAATTCGCACTCTACACTACAACTGCCAATTAATGGGGCAAATTATTTGATAAGCCGAAAAATCAAGTGCAATTTATTGTATTGAAATATTAAATTATGATGTAATGAGCAATTTAACCAATATCTAAATCAACCCTTAGAAGTATGAAAATACTTTTTTAAATTCTACATCAATAGGCATAGCCCATAAAATACACATGTTTGATTTAAAATAATCGTGAAAAATGGCTTTACATTTTGGAAACTTCACCATTTTGAATGACAAAATCATCATGTAAAATATTTCTAAATCTATCAAGAATTCATTTTAATTAATTGGAGGAAGAAGGTGAATCAACGAATGGTGAAAATACACGCTGTTTCATAAAATCAATATATTAAATAATTAAAACACCCCAATATTCTGAGTCACACAATTTTTTGCTTCGTTTAAAGAATGTTTCCAAAGACATCGCGTTGATGAAGCAAAAGAGGAGAGTTGAGATGCAGCACTCTGCCTACGTGTACAGGATGGTCCAATTTTGATCTGATAGACTTTATCTCTTATCTTATCTTTTACATTCACAAAAATTATGAAAATGTCATTTACACTAGTGCCTAAAAGTGTCGGTTAGCGGAGGTAGGGGCTCTTAAAAATACACTCCCTCACGAGTATTTATTTTCCGATTTGTTAACTGCAAAAGATCAGAGGATGAAACTCGGTATGCATGTAAGTCTTAGAAGCTTATCAATCGTAGGGGCAACCAATTTATAAAAACTTGCTAAAGTAACTTAAGGCATTATCGGAAGGTTTTTAAGATTAGGTACATAGTTTTTAAGCAAAAAGTGCAACTTGATACTTTGAATTCCTCGGTATGGGCTGTAATTTAATTGGGCAGCACTATGTACCGCAAAAGCTGACTTCCGAACTATTTTTGAATTTTTTTGGAAGACTATTTACTAAATTACATGACGGGTAACTCCGCTGGGAAGCTCTCTTAGACCATAGCGTATAGGATATTTTCGATTTGATTTAGGACGTACAATATTGCCTCAAAACCACACAAAGTAAAATAATAAAGCTCGTTGAAAAAGTCGGTCGATTTGGTCATGCAATTTCGATGCAAATGCGATACTGGAATCTTTAAACCACTTGAAATCTATTGACTTTTTCAAACATCTTCGTCGTAAGATGCTTGGAAATACCTCATTAAAAATTCGACGTTTTAAAGTTTTAGAACGTGCCCATGTCCCTTCTAGCAAGTTTTTGTAAATGTGTTGTCACAGATTTACCAAGTTCTCTTAAATTAAATAATAAATACTTATTGAGGGACGACACTGTTAAAATCCGCTACCTCCGCTAGTTCAGAGTTTTAGAGCATAGTATTGATGACATTTTTGTAATATTTTTAGGTGTAAAATATCCTCATAAACCTCGCAGATTAAAATTGGACTTTTTAACATGTATGCTAGGACTTCTAAACCTTAATAATTACGTTTCGCTTTCAAAATGTTTTGTGAGCTGTATTTACTTTGATTATACAGGGTGAACCACCGAAAACTATCCAGAAAGATTTGCGGTCTTATTCATAAAAATTAAAAAAGGCGCTTAGACCCTTATTCTTTTTTGCAATGCTCAGTAAAATCAATCAGTTAGCGGTCGCTTCACCCCTCATTTTTTTAAATAACGGGAATATGTTGCTATCAACTTTTGAAAGGGCCCAACTTTTAACAAAGAAATTATCTGTTTAATGGCTATTAAGTTTTTCAATCTGACCCACCTGTTGAAGAAAACCACCTTTTCGATCTATCTATCGTCAGGTTTTGCAAGCCCGATCAAAAATTTACTGGAGTACGAACCGGTTCTTGAATTAAAATGTATTCATAAATACGAGCCAAAAGGCCTGAAACGGGTCTTGAGCTCACCTTTTGTAATTAAACTGCTCAACAAAATAGACGTTACACGGACAAACTTCGATTAATTTTTGAAACTGGATACATTCTGATTGCTACGAGCGATTTGATTTCTGTTGGGAGAACTGCATGCCAGCATTGAAGTTATTTAGTGCAATTATTTTTGGGTTCGTGTTTTCGCAAAAAAAATAGTGTTAACTTCAACATGAGCTTTAGATTGTTAAAATCGGACTAAGAGAAGAAAAGTTATCGCTGCAAGACCAAAAAGTTGATGTTTTGAGACTACCCTATAATTAATAGAAGCGATGGCCGCAAAATTCAAAAACCGTTCTGAGGTATTTGATTTATCTTTAAACTTTTGGTCTTGAGATCCCAAAACACTTTATTTTTGTCCAATTAGGAGCATGTGTTGTTTAACTTGTACGAAAACATAGACGAACAAAAAACAAATGCGGCTAGATAAGGCTTCAAACAGAAGCCAAATTGCTCGAAGCAATCAGAATTTATCCACTTCCAAAGTTAGGGCAAATTTGGCTGTGTAACGTTCATTTTGTTGAACAGTTTATTTCAGAAAGCAACATATGCGAAGCGAGTTGATTCAGTTTTCTATTAAATTATGATATGACCAACTTAGACTTTTGGTAGTCTATCAATCAAAAGTGCAAATTAACTTATTCTAATAATTAAACAAAAATGTATTCAGAATTCACATATTAAGTTTCTTTTATTTTCAGAAAATGGAGATGTCCGTGCAAAATTTGGTAACTCTAGCCCGTTACCTTCGAGGGACCTTAAACCCGGACGTTTCAATTCGAAGACCAGCTGAGAAATTCTTAGAAGGCGTTGAGGTGAATCAAAACTACCCCTTACTTTTGCTGAATCTCGTACACAAACCTGAAGCAGATATTACTGTGAGAATAGCTGGGTCAGTGGCATTTAAAAATTACATCAAACGCAACTGGAGCGTCGAAGATGGTCAACCAGATAGGATTCACGAATCAGATAGAGCAGCAATAAAAAAATTGATAGTGAGTTTGATGTTGACCTCTCCCGAGTCCATACAGAAACAGTTAAGTGACGCTGTAAGTATTATCGGGAAAACTGATTTTCCAATTAAATGGCCCGAGCTGATTACTCAGATGGTGGAAAAATTCGCTACAGGTGATTTTAATGTAATTAATGGGATTCTCAGGACAGGACATAGCTTATTTAAAAAATATCGCTACGAGTTCAAATCCAATGAACTATGGACTGAAATCAAATACGTTTTAGAGAAATTAGCTCAGCCTCTAACAGATTTATTCGTCGCCACAGTGAAACTCACGGAAACTCACGATAATGATGTTAACGCACTTCGGACAATATACAGTTCATTGGTTCTGATCTGCAAAGTATATTACTCTTTAAATTTTCAAGACTTGCCAGAGTTCTTTGAAGATAACATGCAGGTGTGGATGAACAATTTCCATATTTTACTCACAAAAGATCAGAAGACCTTACAGACAGGCAGCGACGAGGGACCGGGAGTGACTGAACAATTGAAAACTCAAATTTGCGACAACATTGCGCTCTACGCTCAGAAATATGATGAAGAGTTTCGTCAATATCTTCCTCAGTTTGTCACTGATGTATGGAGTTTATTAGTAGCCACCGGCTTGGAGCCTAAGTTTGATTTGCTCGTTTCCAACGCCTTACAATTCTTATCATCAGTAGCTGAAAGAAGCCACTATAGGAATTTATTCGAAGACAACCACGTGCTTAGTAGTATATGTGAGAAGGTCGTCATACCAAATATGGAGTTTCGGGAATCTGATAAAGAGCTGTTTGAAGACAATCCTGAGGAATTTACCAGACGAGATATTGAGGGCTCAGACGTGGACACCCGGAGAAGAGCAGCATGTGACTTAGTTAATACCCTTAGTACACATTTCGAGCAAAAGATAATGGAAATTTTCGGGCAATATATGCAAGTAATGTTAGCAAAATATGCAGAAAACCCCAAGAGTAATTGGCGGAACAAAGACGCCGCTATGTACTTAGTGATTTCTTTAGTAAGCCGTGGGTCAACTCAGCGACGCGGCGTTACCCAAACCAGTCAATTAGTGGACATTTCTCAGTTTTGTCATCAACAAGTTATTCCGGAATTACAAGGAGCAGATATTAATGAACTACCAGTTTTAAGAGCAGATGCTATAAAATATTTAATGACTTTTAGATCAGTGTTACCAAGCGAGCTTGTTATATCAGCCTTACCTCAACTGATCAGGCATCTTAGTTCCGAGAGCGCAGTGGTTCATACCTATGCCGCGTGCTGCATTGAGAAAATTTTAATTCTCAAAGACAGTAATAACCATGAAATGATCACAGGTAGCCAGATTCAACCTTTCGTTGCTGAATTAATTTCACAGCTGTTTGGCGTTTTGGAAAGGCCAGTGTCTGAGGAAAATGAATACGTTATGAAAGCTATCATGAGGAGTTTTTCCATTCTGCAAGAGCTGGTTATTCCATTTCTAGGAGCTGCTTTGCCTACGCTCACCCAAAAACTGCAGGCAGTGGCCAAAAATCCATCTAAACCGCATTTCAATCATTACCTTTTCGAAACGTTGTCGCTCTCTATACGAATTGTGTGCAAAACCAACCAATCAGCTGTAAAGTCATTTGAAGATATTTTGTTTCCAACGTTTCAAGCAATTCTTCAGCAGGATATTCAAGAGTTTATTCCATACGTGTTTCAAATTATTTCGCTTTTCATGGAATATTCCCCTCCGGGAAATGTATCTGAAGCATACATGCAATTACTTCCCTGTTTGCTATCTCCAGTTTTATGGGAAAGACCTGCTAACATCAGCCCCCTTGTTAGATTATTGAAAGCCTTCTTAACCCACGCCACTTCTCAAATCATAGTCCAAGATAAACTATCTGGTTATCTTGGAGTATTTCAAAAACTCATCGCTTCGAAATCCAATGACCATGAAGGATTTTATTTGATGCAAGGTTTACTTCTAAACGTTCCTAAAGAAGCGATAAGCCCATATTTGAAACAAATTTTCTTTTTGCTATTTCAAAGACTGTCTTCAAGCAAAACCACTAAATTTGTAATCAACTTTATAGTTTTTATGTGTTTGTTTATAGTAAAATATAGTGCAAGTGAATTAATCGATCTAATCGATGGAATACAGCCACAAATGTTCGGCATGGTCTTGGAAAAAGTATTAATACCAGAACTACAGAAAGTTAAAGGACAAATAGAAAACAAAATTGTTTCATGTGGCGTCAGCAAATTACTGTGCGAAACACCTGCGACAATAGACGGGACTTATGGCAAATATTGGCCTCTACTCCTTCAAGCTCTACTGAAGTACTTCGAAATGCCTCCAGATGACTCCAAGTTTCCGGATGATCATTTTATCGAGGTGGATGATACTCCAGCTTACCAGACATCAAACGCCCGGTTGAATTTCGCTAACAATTCGAAAGACGACCCGCTGTCTGGAGTGAACGATACGAGACAGTTTTTCGTTCAAAGTCTCGCCAATTTGAGCACGTCGCATCCTGGTAAATTGCCGACTTTAATTAGTAACACTTCGTCCGATTGTCAAATGGTTCTTCAAACGTATCTGTCCAAGTTTGGCGTTCAGTTAAATTAGTTAGTTGCTTTTTGCGTTATGTAATTTATAAGCTTATTTTTATAAGAGTCTCAACTTCGTATATATAAGAATAGAATCATTTCTGTATGTGTTTTTTATTTTGCTGATTCGTTATAATTAAGTAGGATAGTTATATGAAGTGTTTTAATAAAGATGAGACAACTTTCAATAGCTTGAACTTTTTTCCTATAAATTAATTGGTTGGTTTCAGCATCTACTTTTATCGTGCTGGAAATTACACAGTTGCTTAAGATTTTATTTAAATATTTTTTTGTAGAATCTTTCTAGGTTTTAATCGAGCTCTGTTTTTTATATACTTGAGAGCCAATGATAATAATGAATGGATAATTATTTGTTGAAAAACTGATAGCAAAAGAATAAAAAACAATTGTCAATACCGAGCGAAAGTTTGAAACCTCCCGCCTCGTTTCTCGTAGAAAATTTTAATAAAATCCAAATCATAGACAGCATGAAACTTAATGCGATCTACCTGGCAATCAGAGGCAAAGTAATGTTAATCTTACCTTAGGTCGCATAGTGTCACCTGGAAAGAAAAACATTTTTTAGCAAAACATGAAATCAGTCGGGGATGCAGTAAATTGAAATGCACAAAGAACTAAACTCAGTTCAAGCTAAGTGATTTATAGATTATATGTATTTCTAACCAGCCTTCTGGAAAGTGACGCTCCATTTGCAACGATTCCACCCATTTGTCTGCATCCAATTTGACTCACTTCGGATAAACCCACCAACACTGCACTTTCACTTTTCCGGACCTAAATGCGAATTTTTCGATGTTCCCAAGCCGATATATTCCACGTATGAACACGATTGGCACATATCACAGAGGTAGTACACTGGTATTCTGTGATATATGCACTATTGTCAAGACACGAAAGGCACTAGTAATGTATTTCGACCGTTGCCTGAATCAAACTGCAAATGTGTTCAGCTTTTGAAAAAAAAATAGGCGATATTGAAGTTTTTACCACATTCCAAACGGCCCCGCCATACAGTACTAGCATGATGTAACCGTTTGCTCGATCGTCCCTTGCATGTCTCATCGTTTTATTTTGCTGTTCGATATATTTAAAAAATGCCTTTTAACAATGAAACGTTCAAACTAGTTTTCGAATTTTCTAACGCGATGATCCTTTAATCGTTGCAAATGATTTTTTAAGGCCCTTCGACATTTGCGTTCCATTGATGTATGCTGATTTAATGAGCTATCAAATTGCTGAAAACCGTGCATTTGAAAAAAAATCACAATTTTTTAATTGCCCTGAACAAACTGTTCTTCATCGGCATTTTTTCGTTTGGATATCGATCACTATTGAAGTCTTGGGGAGTTCGCAACATCGCCTCTTTAGGGATAAATTTTCCTATTCTAAGTGCTCTTATTTAGAACTTTGTCTTGTTCCTCTCACCTATTTGAGTAAGTAATTGTAAGACAGTTTTCTTGTTCAGATGTTTGCAGCTAATCACACTTTCCTATAATGCAAGTTGATGCCACTTCAAGCAATAATGCGTTTTTGGTTTTGGTAATTAACACTTTTTAGTAGGATCTGAAATGAAAGAAAAGAAAACGCGGTCATAATAAAGTTCTTTAGACTTTATTCTTGGTTGAAGTGTATTATCCGATGAACGCAAACCGTAGAATCTCGAGGAAAAGATTCGAATCTTCTTTTATTAGGAGTCTTCATAGTCAGTTTAGCTCCAAATATAAACTGGCTTAGTGCAGTCGAATGAATGGGACTCTGTGAATTTTGTCAACTTTGTGAACTTGTTCAATGTTTGTTTCTTTCGGTTCATTTTCGACTTTCGCAAATTGCATTTTTAATTCTGCAGTTTTAGCGACGAGCTTCCAGCATGTTTCCCTGTTTTTCTCCTCTTACTGGTTTGCTTCTCGATAACATTGCTATTTTACTTTTGAAGAGTGGAATGATAAAATAACATAAATCAGTGTTTCTATTATAAAATAAAGAATAATTCCAACGCTGAGTATCAAATTTCAATTCAGTTTTCATAATTTCAGGAGTTCAATACACACATTTGATCTTTAAATATTTAAAGTTTGGTTTTTAACACCCTGTAGATCCCACGAGTTCTCGGGTTTTTTAATGGACCCAATAGCCTCCATTTTAAGGCTCTTCTAATTTCCCTGGACAGGGAAAATGCACAGTTGAATGTTTTTATTGAAAAAACATTTAAATTGTTTTTTTTTGTACGTTTCAATCCTCGTTCGACCTGACAGAGAAATTGCTTCGTTTTGTTTTCAAAAGTTTCGAGGAAAAGGGAAATATTGAATTTTTCAGTTCTGAAGTTCACTGTTTCGGGATACTCATTCTAAGTACTCCGGGTACTTAGAGGCATCCTTGCGTTTGTACCTTGTTTATACTCGAACTTTGTCTGTTTTCTCGTTTTTCTGGTTCTTATTTTATTATTAATTTTTAATTTTATTGTTTTTGCTTTAATTAAATTAATTGTTCAGTTTATATTTGATGGCTGCGTTTCATATACATATGCAGGCTGGTCAAGGTTAGACGTTATTCAATTTATTTGGTTAAAGAGGAAAAATTCAAGTAATATTTTATAAAACTATTTATTTAATTAGCTTATTAATAAGTACACATGCAATCGATAGCTACATAAGGATTTAAATCGTTTTTGGTTCAAAACCAGTGGTGCGTTAACTGGGGATGCTCCTAAAAATACATTTAGGACAAGTGGTAAAGTTTAGCTTTTTTTGCCAATTAGTTTTATGATCACAGAATATCGAATAATGACGGTACAAAAAACATTCTAATCCTTAAAAGAAATTCCATAAAAAATTAAATTTAAAAGGCCCCTGAATGTTTTAATATAAAATTTAACTAAGATTCAAAGTAAATGTATTTGTGGAAAATCAACATTGTTTGCAAAGAAAATGTAGATAATATTTTTACGATCTATGAGTGATGAGTAACGTATTTAATTTAACATTTTTACGCATTGAAACCGTTAATTATTTTTGCTCTAATTTCAAATGCTGTTGCTTTTAATACTGCTAATGCTAATTAATAATATTAAATTTTATGAAGAGGTTTAAATTATGTTCTTAGAGATTTGAAAGCAATGCCAATATAAAAGCTTACTCGAAGGAGTTTTTCTTATATAGTTAACTTTGCATTTTCAATGTCTGATTGAACTTTTCCACATGTTAGCATAATCACAAGTAAATTTCGATAAAAGACAGTTTCCCAAAAACAAAATCAAATTTTTGTCAGTGTATTAGTAGAAGCACTTTATTTGGAAGAAAGTCTGTGCGCAAAAGTCCGAAAACTCATGAGTTTCAGTATTCAATTTGAAAACCCATTTAAAAGTATTTAAAAAATTGTATGTCGGGATTCCGAGGTATCCTGCATTTAATTACCGAAAACTGTGCTGCTTCCTGGAAAATGGATGATTTTTATTTATTAATAGAATCAAGTAGTTAATTTCAAATCTTCCACTCTATCAAGGAAGAAATAATGGATCTGCATGTAGAAAAAATGGACCAACCGCATAGCCAGTTATTACTCTTAATCAGACATTTACGTGTTGGAAGGGCCGAACAAGAGTTTCTCTACGGTTTTAAGGGTAGGATAAAGAATTCCTCTTCGAGTAAAACTGGCTTCATCTGTCCAAAAAAATTAAGTGTAGAAAATGCGGATTTTGCCTAAGGATTCCAACAATCAATCGGAAAAAGTTTCATCTCCAGGAAGAAGATACTGATGGTTGCAAGCAGAGACCCGGACCGGAACCGATATGGACCCAAAACCGGAACGGAACCAAAACAGAACCCATATTTTATATTAAGACATTGTTAGGTGCTGAACCGGAACTGCAATATTTAATTTCGGTTCTGCTTGTAACGTTTGAAAGAAATTACTGTACATTTTACCAGCCAATGAAAATAATAATTTTCCCTTCTGCAAATGAATATAAAAATACGTTTCTATGTTCTGGTGAGCCGCAGTGTCACTGTTAATGTGCCGACAAAGGGTCGGCACTTCTTAGTTAGTTCTTACAATCGTTTTAATAGTCGGCGCCGCGACGCCGTCAAAGGGAGAAAATTTAAGCCCTATTTGCGGCTAGTTGTCCCAAATGACAAGATCTTGTATAAATCATAAAATAACAATTTTTTGGTATAAGGTAGTCTTAGACGACAATCAAGTAGAAAAAGCAAGCGCACATTTAAAGTCGTTATGGACTAGACTGATGTTCTTAAAAGAGTGAAATTCTTCTAATTCTAAATTACTGAATTCTGAAACGGAATCATCTAGTTCTTCATCAAGCGATGAAATGGAAGCCTTTTTGAGACATAAAGATTCAGAGCAAAAATTTTTAAAAGGAATTAATCAGCACGAATTTTCTTCACAAGGTTCATTTGTAGCCCTTAACAAAATAGAAAATATTTTAAATTCCTATCAAATGGAACAAAGCCGCATACGCTTACCGAAAAATGAAACGATTTTTGATTTCTGGAAGAAAAAGAATGAGCTTAATCCCGAGTTATACATGCTTGCTCAAGTATTGTTAAGCGTACCGGCAACTCAAGTTAGTGTTGAGAAGTTATTCTCAGGACTGAAATTTTTGTTGCCGCCTTCGAGATCAAATATTAAAGAAAACATTTTAGAGGAACAATTATTTGTGAGGACCAACCGACTTTTCAAGCGTAAAGAAGAAACACCGTACGTTTATACACTATTTTTTAAATTATTTTTTAAGTTGAATTATTTTAGTTCTTCGATCACCAACAACGAAACATTTGAAATTGGAATTTTGGGCAAAAGCAACTCCTCAAAAGATGGTGAAGAGTGTGAAGCCATGAACCAGGAAGAACAATCTTTAAACGGAAATAAGAGTGAAAGAATAACGCGCTAAAGCCAGAAAATTCATTAACAAATTACTTTGCAAAAATACGATTAAAGTAATTTTTGTATCTAATATTGTCTGGGGTTGCTAGTCCTCCACCCCCTACCATACAACCAGCCGAAGTACCGTATGAAGCAGTGGATGGTTTGCCTATCTTTCATCTTGTATAATACAACAACCAAGAAAAAGGTCGTGAGATTCCTAATTAGAGTAGCCTTTATCTTCGTCCTGTATTGTCCTCGTTTGTTGTTATTTATCGATTTTGGAGCCGAAAAAAAACCGGAACCGGAATGGAACCGAATTGGAAATTATTTTCTAAACCGGAACCGAAGTTTTAAATTTTGCCTTGGACCGAAACCGGAACGGAACAGTAATTTCGTTTCGGTCCGGGTCCTTGTTTGCAAGTGATAGGCCCTTCCATTGTCTTTGTTTAACGGCCTCCCACCTGGAACTTAACTGAAATTAAATTAGTTAAGGTTCAAATTTAATAAAAAACATTAATTATATCATTGTTTAATTTTTATTGGCCGATCCAAGACTTTTTCATTGTGTTGTTTCAATTTGTATTGCGAGCGGGTCCGATACAGAACTAATTTTCATTTTAAAATCTAGGCCCAAATCCAAATTTTACAAGTGCAATTTTTTCCTAGAAATAATCAGAAAAATTAAAACAGTTTTGAATATTTAAAAATATTTAGTGGTGTTACAGGATGGATAAAAAATGTGAGGATCCTGAAGTTAACTCGCCACTGATTAACTGAAAAACTAAATAACTCTCAGATGCTACTCGTTAAGTGTAGTTTAGAATTCACTCGCCAGGACGCCGGGAGGGTGGACTTTGAATTTGCGAGTAGCTACTCCCTGATTTTACTCTTCTATTGTTCCAAGTCGACAGATGACATTTGTCATAATAATTATAAAATTATTATTATTTGTGTTTTGGAAGTAGGTCTAGATTCGGCGAATAGTTTCCATAAAAATGGGTATTTTCGACTGCTTCAGCAATGTTAACATGCCAGGTTGTCTTTGGTTTGAAGGGAACAGAAAGAATGCCTATGCTTCAATGTTGGCTGGACTTTTGGTACGATATCTTTGTTTGTAGTATTTATATCATGTAATTGCGCCTTTGGTTGAGAAATGTTATATTAGTCATTTGTGTTATATTTTATTTCAGTTCTTTACTGGGTGGTGGATCATTATAGATTCAGAAACGGTTCATCCTGGCCAGATTTCAGCTGGATACTGGATGTGTGGGGTGGCTGGAACATTGTCACTTATTATGGTCAATTCTGTATCTAATTCATTGGTAAGCAGGTTGTTTTTTATTATATTGTACGGACTTATTAGGGTAACTAAGTTTCGACTTAGTACATACGAACCGTGTGTTGCTGTTAAGCAACAATTCTTCATTGTAATCTTGCACAGTGAAAAAAGCTATCGTAACTTGAAGTTACTTAAACCTATGGTATAACTTGCAACAAGATTGCACCGATGCAAATGGCTTTGCAGCTACCCTAGACAAAAATCGCATTTTAACGACCAGCTTGTTTATCGTTGCATGTGCAAAAAGTCGATGTTAAATGCTCAACTTTGTCGCAATTTGTACTTTTAATTTTTTTCTAGTCCCAGGGCTATTTACGTATAGCTTGAATTTGGGATATTGTATGCTTAGTTCTGTAGTCTAAAAGGCTAAACAAGTTATGTGCCAAAGTAAATAATTGCTTGTGTAAAGTTGCAAAAATCCTTTGGGTACCAGGAATTATAAGAATTATTCTCAGTAAACATTAGGAAATGTGTTAATGCGGGCGATACAAGATTGCATTGGAATTTGGGAAGCATTTTGCAACTTGAGTAGGAAATTCAGGATCTATTGAATTGAAATGAAAAAATTGAAAAGAAAATGAAATTGGAAAAAAATGAAAAAAAAAAACTCAAGAAACACACAAACTGATCCTAACTGAATTGAACAACTGCATCACAAATGGCAGACTCCCAGAAACATGGAAGAACGGCTTAATAATCCCTATACCCAAAAATGGACTCGACAATACACAACCGAGCAACTACAGACCAATTACACTACTTCCAGTACTAAGCAAAATTTTCGAATACATAATAAAGCAGCGGCTTGAAAAAGTGATTGGAAAATATATACCTACCTACCAATTTGGATTCAAACAGCATCACTCGACTGTTCATCCGCTCTTTATTTTGGCCAACAATATACAAACTACCCACCTAACTGACAGAAAGACAGCTTGCCTGTTTATGGACATTAAGCAAGGCTTTTGATAGTGTCTGGCATAGAGGCTTACTATACAAACTATACAAACTACACACACCAACATATCTACTACACACCATAAAGAACTTACTAGAAAACAGACAACTACAAGTACGAATTGACAAAACACTGTCATTTTCTTTTTCCCCTGAGCAAGGGCTTCCCTCAAGGATCCCCGCTCTCACCGTTTCTCTACAATATATACTGCCATGACATATACAATTACAACTTACCAGACAAAAATCAAATCGACAGATCGGCATACATATTACAATACGCAGACGACACGGCACTTATTGTACATGACAAAACTACTGAGAGAGCAGCTCAAAGACTCCAAACACTAACAAACAACACAATGACATGGTTTTATAAATGGAAACTAACACCAAACGCGTCAAAAAACCAACTTCTGCTCACAAACCACAGACTCAACGCTGACTCCCCTACGATAACTGCAGAAGGCCAAACGACACAACCAAAAAACGACGTAAAATACCTTGGAATCACAATTGACCACAAACTTAAATTCACTAAACACATACGAAACATCAGGGCAGAAACAATAAAGAGAACAAAACACTTCCGATCACTAACTTACAAAGACAGAGGAATTAGCACAAACACCGCCACCAAAATATATAAAGCTATCTGTAGAACCTTGCTAGACTAAGGACATATACTCATGACCAACGGAACAGAAAGGACAAAACGTTATATACAAGCAACGGAACAAGTTGCACTGAGACTAATAACACGAATAAGACTCCCAAAACCCACTACACAACCCCTCCACCCAACTACTATACGGAACGCACAAACATGACAAAGATTTCGGAAAGACTCATACATCTACAGACAAAATGGACAAACAACCCCTACAACTGGACCATACTGAATCCCCTTTGTCTTACAAGACCAACCAGACAATCCCGCTTCCGCTTTCCCTACATCAATGCTACTCGAACACTTACAAACGCAACTGACTACTGGACAATAAAATAAATTTTCTTGTCATTGGAATTGGGAAGTTTATTAATAAGATTGTTAACGTAGAATAAGAGAATTTTCATATTTATTTTTTATTCAGATTAAGACTACATGTATTAAACAAAAGTCAGAAAGACCGATAGGTCGATAGCCTTTTTTTTAGAAATAAAGATGTTTACTACTACTGGAAAAAAAATTGAAAAAATAAATTATTCTATTGCAATGAAACTCCTTACTACCAACCATAAAAAAATAACTCTAATATATTATAAATGTTTTGTTCATTTATCTGTTAGATTATTCATTTCAGGTTGGTTTTTGAAATATAAAAGAATCTCCGGCATTCTTTCTTATTACTATTGAAACACACTGAAGATACAAACCGTTCCAGCTTGCGAAACGTCAGGAAAAACGTCTAAACCATGACGGTCGAAAAACCCGAAAAACTTACCAGTTTCAAGGAATTGGCGCGCTAGCCTTAGCCATAGACAACATGAAACTTAATGCGATCTAACTGGCAATCAGGGACAAAGTAATGTTAAAGTTACCTAAGTCGCATAGTGTCACCTGGAAAGAAAAAGAAAATTTTTAGCAAAACATGAAATCAGTCGGGGGTCCAGTAAATTGAAATTTCAATTAGAACTAACTGAGTTCAAACTAAGTGATTTATAGATTATATGCATTTCTAACCAGCCTTCTGCAAAGTGACGCTCCATTTTCAACGATTCCACCCATTTATCTGCATCCAATATGACTTACTTTGGATAAACCCCCCAACACTGCACTTTCACTTTTCCGGACCTGAAATGCGAATTTTTCGATGTTCCCAAGCCGATATATTCCACGTATGAACACGATTGGCACATATCACAGAGGTGTACACGGTATTCTGTGATATATGCACTATTGGCAAGACACGAAAGCACTCACAATGTATTCCGACCGTTGCCTGTATCAAATTGCAAATGTGTTCAGCTTTTGAAAAAAAAATTAGGCGATATTGAAGTTTTTACCACATTCCAAACGGCCCCGCCATACAGTACCAGCATGATGTAACCGTTTGCTCGATCGTCCCTTGCATGTCTCAGTCGTTTTATTTTGCTGTTCGATATATTAAAAAAAATGTCTTTTAACAATGAAACGTCCAAACAAACTTATCTGTTAGATTATTCATTTCAGGTTAGTTTTTGAAATATAAACGAATCTCCGGTACATTGTTTCTTATTACTATTGATATTTTCTTCTGATATGTATTGCTTTTGAGGAAACCACATTAAACATACAAGCCGTGCCTGCTTGCGAAACGTCAAAAAAAAATTCTAATCCATGACGGTCGAAAAACCCGAAAGACTTACCAGTTTTAAGGAATTACCGTGCTAGCCTTAGATAGAATATCGTTTTTTAAATCTTCACAAAAAATATCCCCTTTTTATTTAATTTTTTTCTGTTTCAAGAACGCTTTGTTAGATGTTATTCACGTCTGAAACCTGTTACGTGTGAAACCAACCCTCTAACTACCCAATTGGTAAAGCGAAACAAATTGCTAGCGTTTTATTAGAAAAAAGGAAAAACGCGCGGGAAATTGAAGCGAATGGTATTTGGACTTTAAATGCGGTCAAATAATCTTCCTCCTTGTCAACTTAAGACTATATACTGCAACAGATGTACATACATACCTTCTACAAAACGGTTGTTTCGTACCCTTTTTCTTTCAAATATCTCCAGAGAAGAAAATCTAGGGAAGTCAAATCGGGTGAGCGAACTGGGCATCCTGTTTCTATCCATATTACCTATCCCATCTTTTACCTATCCATATCTGTATTGAAAAAAAAAATAAAAAAAGACACTAATTTTCGGTATTTTCTTCTCAGTAATTAATCGAATAAAAATGGCCATCATTTTGATTAAATGAATAGTGATGTCTGAAAAAATCTGACGATCGAAATACGGTATATATAAAATCCTAAATTGAATTTAAACTTTGTCTATTCGATTTAAAAATTTTAAGTGGACGTGGCTTCTGGAGTAATCCTGTATCTCGAAATATATGAAAATGAAAAATTTAATCGACGGGTCTTATTGTCTTGTTAACAAATACATGGTACAGAAAATATTAAAGGAGCATTTTCTATTTTATTTATATTTCTATTCAGGTCCCATTCTTTTTGCACGCACTTTACATATTGCTTTCATATTGTCTTTAATTTGGATCATCTCATGTATTATTCAATTGTAGTTTAGATCTTGATGTTAAAAGCCTCAGAAATTATACCGACATTTCTTGTCCGTTTCAGATGAGAGGTGACTCGTATGAAGGAGGCTGTATGGGCACTCGTGGAGCAAGAATTTGGATATTTTTAGGATTTGTCATGGGTTTTGCGGCAGTAATTGCTTCTTGCAGTATCCTGTTGACAGTTTACATTAACAGAGGTAAGAATATTCTGTCCAATATGGATGCACGTGTTTGAGATAGGTATGTGCCAATCAAACTGGTAACTAATTGATACCATTTTCAGACTTGAAATCACCAGGCGTTGCTTTATTTCTTCAAAACACACTGATCTGCATCGCATCGATTATTTTCAAATTCGGACGTTCTGAAGATGTATACTAAAGAGCGTTCTAAACTGACGTATTAAATAAGATCAAAGTGTTTTGTGAGAATCATCTATTTAACTAAGGATTTTTTTTATTTATTATCGTTGTAAATATATTTTTGGTGATTAGCACTATGATTTTTAGGCAAGGTAATATTCTATAACAGGAATTGCCGAAAGTATACATATACTTTAAACTAGTTCAACGAATAACCTTTTAAAACCTGTAAGTAATTAAAAAAATAATTTAAACAAAATTTAATCAACAAATTTTGGGGTTGCTTAACAATTAAAACAAATATTAACAATGTATAGACATAGATTAGTTTATAAATAAATATATACAAAAACAACATAATTCATATGCTAATTTCTCAGAAAATAGGTCAGTAAAGTTAATTTTGATACCGTTGGTTGCATATTTAGGTCAATTCAATGCTCGAATATTAAATCAAATGATTGAAGACTCAATGATATGTGTTATCGGTCGCAAAGTTGTACGTGTTGAAGTCTCTGAATGATTAGCATACATAACCTGCTATTTTTTTATGGGTATGGCGGACTTGCGAGGGACGTTCAATATTTACAAATAATTAATATTAACAAAAATGTACAACTTTTTAAAAGTCATAATGCTATGCAATCTATTCAGAAACAAGTGCACTAAAAATAAAGCAACCGACTCGGTTAAATAATAACTATTGTATATATTTTCCTGACTGTATTTCAATTTAATCTTTTGGATTAAATAATAACAAATTGCACGTTTGCATTGCACTCCATTTATACGCATACATAAAGTGCACTTGTTGAACTGATAGTTCACATCAATAGTTACAAGCTCTGGTAAAAAAATACTCTAACTGTTATTCTGGAAGAATTGTTGATTCTGTTGAAAATTGAACTTATATCAAATAACACGCGCCACTGAAGGAAGATCATCAAGAAACAAATCGGATTAATTGTGATATCGGACTTAGTTTCAGATTAGACATGCTTGCGTTGCACACGCCTCCAAATTAAAAAAATTAATTTAATTTAAATCAAAATTTATAAATAATTTCAGTAATAAAAATAAAATGCAGTGCACCTATGAGACCATAATACTAAACATAACTATAGATATCCCTTATCAAACTTAACAAAACTATACAAACTAAACATATCTGCAGTATACGTCTTTACGATACTGGTCCTCAAAAAATAAAACGTACTTATGGTGAATACTTGCTATGATTTTTATATCAAAGATGTATCACATTATCACAATAAAACATTTGACACAAGAGAATTTATAATTGATAAAGAAAAACAGTATTTCTTTTCCTATTCCTTATTTAGTTGTAAACTAAATTAAGCTAAACTAAATCGAAATTCTTTAAGTTAACTAAAAACATGTCTTTCGTTATTTTAACAGTAATGAAAGGTACAATCTGGCACTCAATTTAGTACTACTAAAATTGGCACTAACAGTTAAATCAGATTATGTAGTGTTTGAAACTATAAAATAAGCAATGATCATCGCTAGCCACAGAAAATTCATGTAATGCACACCGAATGCGCATACAGTGGGCATCAAATAAATTTCATATACCTATTTAAAATTAAAAAATCAGGTGTTTTTTTGCTTTTAATTGCATTTTTCTTTGCTTTTAATTGCAAATTTTTTTATGATCCCAGAAAAGTTGTGCCTATTTTTTTTAGATAGTAACACCTCTTTTTTGTAATTTTTAACATTAGTAACACTTGATTTTTACATAATTATATGCAATACATTTGTCGCTCACTGTATATTGAATACATTTCATCTATAGAATAAGTTCTGTTGTTCAGTCTTAATGCATAAAATAGCAGTTATCATTTATAAAGATTTAAGTTAACTGTTTGGATCTAAGTGTGATCCTGCATCCACCTCACTGATTACTGTCTGCAGTTTACCAGGGTCATTGATAAACACTTTCTTGGCTAAAGTCTGCAAGAAAACAGGTTGGTGAGATTGTTTGCAAGTTATATAACACTAGTTACGTGCAACGGGAGTTAACTACAATCAATTTGAATCGATGTTGATATTCATTAACTATTTTATGTAATATGCATTTATTATACAATATGCGTTTAAAAATTAGTAACAAGGTGAACTAGATGCAATAATTATACACTTATTTATTCAAATGCAATAAGATATTGAAAGTTGCACATACTGTACTGAAATGTTAAAAAATATCTTAAAAAGTGAACTAATCTGATTCGTATGAAGTGCTCAAAATATTCAACTTTTCTTCGATTTAAAGAACTCTCAATGGATGTGTTCAGAGAAACTGATAGGAAATTGTTACAGTTTAATACCGAATATTAAAGCCATTATAAAACTTATTTCATTTAATTATTATATAACTTTAAACAAGTTTACGTTGAAAAATTCAAAAGAAAGAACACATTTTAAATGTTGAGTAAGATCTAACAACCAATACTCGAGTGATTGAAAATGAGCCCCATCAAATAAAAAATAAATTGGACAACATTGCGAGAAAAGCAGTTGCATACTTTTCGTATTCAACGTGCCTATTGAGTATAATCCCAATTTGAAGACGCGATTTTCAACACTGATTATCCATAAATGTGAGGTCAGAATTGTGAACGAATTACTTTACTACTAGTTCTTTTATAAGTCGATATGTGGTCTCTACAGGATGACGCGCACTTGTATTTTAGAATGAAAGTGCTGCAGTTTTTGAACAATACTTATAAGTATAGATAGATTCGGCAAAATGTTCTTTCTGTGGCGTTTTATGAAAGTTTAGTTTACAAGTCGAAAATAAACTCACGGGAAGCTGCAGTTATTCGCATAAAGCAGGCTACTGCAACAATTAGTAAACCCCGATTTCCCTTGTTACGATCCGTTAAGCAGCAGAGCTGGTGTCGATCAGAACGTTGTATTGAAGTTAACTGTGATAACTTTGGACACAAATTTTAAGGTAGACAGAATCGTGGACTTACATTGCAATTCAAAACTTGTGGATTTACCTTAAAAACTAGTAACATAAAAAACTCCCTCGCGCTCATCTAACACTTTAACACTTTGAGTCTGTGTAAATCGCCAAGCCAAAAGGAAATATGTGGTTTTTAGGCCTTTCAAAAGAAAAAATCAGACAATCACAATAAAAAAAAATAGATTCTTTTGACAATTGTTAACACTCAATATCAACAACAGGTTGGTAGTAAACAACGATGTCACGCTTGATTTAATTATTACGAATTAGAATAGGAAGAGTGAAAAAACTTCAAGTAAAACAAATTTGAGGGGTGCGAATATGAAAAAAATGCAGAATACCAAAATAAAATAAATATATGAACGTAAGTACCTTTAAGCTCTCTAAACATTGGTCCCCGTCACTAGTGTTGATTTCGGTAAGAAGACTGTTGGAACGCTCAAGTTCTGCATATAAACCAAAAGGAATTTTGGCCAAACATTCAAGTTTCATGATGTGCATTTTCGATCGCAAATGCTTGGCTAAATGTCCGTGAATCCGAAAGGCTATACTGCAATCTGAACACTTGAAAGGCCTTGGTTCTGATGAGGACTGTGCGGGGGAAGATGACAACTGAAAAAGACAATAATTAGTACGGAAAAAACGATTAAGTTTATTTCCTGAAGTAGCGCTTTCAACTTTGCGGCCAAACAATATTTTAAAGCATGGTTTTTTGGCAAACTATTAGCGTAGTTAATTTTACAAATAAAACCTTGCAAAACTGCTTAAATTTACGGCAAACTTTCCACATGAAAAAATGACGAATACTCGACGAATTTTTTATGCAAAATTACTATGCTTCCAGTCAGATATTTGCTGACGTTAGAGTGCATTTGGGTAAAACTCAAAATTTATAGCAATGTCGAACATGCATAAAGTTGCCGATCAAAGTTACAGTGACCACCAACATTTAAGATCGTTTTGAGCTGATAGCCTCTACATGATAAGTACGGCCCCAGACAAAAAAAAACCGTTTAAAGGGTTCGCGCAGATGTTCCTTGATATCGACCCTTTGAACTAGAAATTCCGTATCACGTAAAAGTGTGAAGAAGAGCTACATCTTTACCGAGCTATCAACTTTGCAATTTTTCCACTAAAATTAAGGCAATCAAATGACACCAAGGCTGGATCCTACGGAAACCGTAACAAATTTCACGCCTGCGGAACAATCAGTTTTAGGCCAGGAGGATAGAAACTTTGCCATCAGTTCAAGAGTCATTCGAGTCGAAAGAAATCATTTCTGGTACCAAAGCTGCAATACGAGAACTTCTAGAACAGGTAGCAACTGAAATCCGTCTGGAAACCGCTCAATCCTTCAGGGAGCAAACCCTCCAATGGGCCAGTAGAACACACGGGACAACCAAAATGCTACAGTCATCATGAACAAAGAGGGATAAAACAGAAGATCTAAACCCATCAATATATGCAAAAAAGAATCTACTCAAGCTCGAGCTGAAGAGAATAATCAACGGCCTAATAACGAATTCTATAATGGACGAAACCACCACAAAATCGTTAAATCGGAGACATTTCCGAACAATACACGTTTTTATAGTTGACTATAGTTGACCTGGACGAAACGCAGGGCTCATCACATAACACCATAATTAGTGACAATAAAATTGACTGAAAACCCAGGAATACATTGGAATGAATTAAAGTACAGTCAGGAAAAAGAAATATACAAAAAAGATATAGATGCTTGGGAGGAAAAAAGCAGAATGGAACGAGTGGATTTCAATCTAATGCTAATCGGCAACACGGGTTGCCAATATCTCACCGCAGAAGATCTATACCGGCTCGGTTCATTTACGTCCGAACACGTAGAACCGATGTCTGGCGTATAAGGCAGGGTCTACCTAAGCCTTACTGACGAGTCCAATAGGTAGACCCGGGAAAAAATTCATAAAAAAGCAATGCAAAAGTAACTTGCAGGTTCTATCAAGTATGATGATTTACTTTTGGCAAATAATTGCCGTTTTTGGTAAGTCCGATTTTTCTTTACTACTTCTTTGTACTCTCTAAATATCCCCAGATAACTCATCCAGTCTTAGTAAACATTTACATATAAATTGATAGAAAGGTTTGCACTTTTGCCGCGAACTGTGCGAAAATTATTTGCCTTGCTCTGCATTTAGTGTAATTGCGGTTGGGTTTTTTATTCTTATAAAAACATTACACGAAAACAGTCATAAATCATATTATCATTGATAAACAATGTCTCGTCTAGTAGCAATCTTGGACCATTTTAAATAAATTTGGCTGACTACCGCTTTACTTACAGGCTTGAGATCGAAAACAGATTCATTAAATGAGTACATCCAAATGATTGAAAAACAAGTCGAAAGTAATACAATTTAGCTGACTTACCTTACTATAATGACTAGCACTTCTTTCGTGTTTTTGTAGATGTCCTTTAGTACGAAAACTAACTGAGCAAGTATCACAGCGAAATGGCCTTTCCAAGTAGTGGATATTCATGTGAAGTCTAAAAGACCATTTTATTCAATGTCACGAAATTATTATCAATAGAGCTCGCTTTACCTTAACTGAAAAGGTTTGATAAAGCTCTTCGAACAAATCGTGCAGCTCTTGTTTCCCTCTGAATTAGTGATTAAATCATTCATAACATCCTTGTTGGGAATAAAACTGTTGCTCGAATCCCTCCTGCAGTCCATATTCTCATTTTGGGTAGCCAATTTCAAGTATTGAGAAGCGACATTCTTGGCTAGAATATTTTTATCTAGTTTTTCCTGCTTAGTAGCAACATCGGCTAGAGTTTCCATCGCACTATTATCATACTCCATATGTCGCGTAGTGTCGCTACTACTGTTACTATGCATCTCTACGTCTTGACTGTAGCTTGTGTCTGTATTTAGTAAACCTACAGAACCGGATGGTTGATTAAGCACTTTCCGCGTCAAGTCCGTGTTTCGATAATTCAGTTCCTCAACTGTTCGGTGTTTTTCATCTGGAGACTGACTGTAGTAAAGCATCCTTGTATCCTGATTGTAATCGTCCGTAGGTGATTGGTCGTAGGTGAATTGACGATCAACAATTAATCTAAAATGTATAATACATTAGGAGTTATTATTTCATGCCATCAGAAGATAGTTTTGTTCCAAAATTCCTAAACAATTATAGTCTAATTTCATTTGAAGTAACACAGAAACGCATTCGTAAAATATGCATGGACTGTATAAAGAGTCCAAGGGAATTTAATGAGACAACAGTATCAGAAACGGAGTTTATCAAGAATCATTGTGTATAAGTATACTAGTAGTCCTGACTGAATTTCAACTTAATTCAAAAGAAATTTATTTTAGTTTATTATTTTAAATGTTACAAATACGTTTCGGTGTCTTTCTCCACTATCATCAGTTTGTCTAAAATATACATTCACAGTCGTCATTAATTTAAAACGAGAGCTCTGTTAAAATATACATACTAAAATACAAATTACAAACACATTAAAAAGCATATTAAAATCGTTTGAATCTCTTGGGATCACAGGTGATGAGTCAGACATCATGTTCGGGAAAAGACTAGAATTTATTGGTTACAGATTTAAATTTTACTTACATGTATGGCTGTTTCTACCTTCACCTTTGGCAAGCCATTGAAAAATTTTAACTTTGTCCAATATCGAGCGAGAGAATAAAAAACTGTCTATAATATTTGGCATTTTTCTTTTTATTCTGAGGATATCACTTCGTCTGCATTTCTTCAATATACCAGGTGTTCATATTTTATGTTTTCATTTAATTAGTGTATTTAAGTGTTCATTTAATTAGTGTATGATATACAGAGCTAAGATTGTCTGTGTCTAATATAAAATTCATTGCATTCTGATGTTTTTTAATTTGTATCATTTCATGGATTCTTCTCTTATTATAATTGTCTTCATTGATTAAGATTTTTGTGTTATCAAAATCAAAACTATGTAACATTTGTTGTGCATGTTGTGCTAATGCTGTTCCATTTTCGTTAACCTTTCTTAAGCTTTATTTATGTTCGTATATTCTTTTCTTTAAATATTGTACTGTTTGACCTATGTATGCGTTGTCACAGTTCAAACACTCAATCTTGTATATTACATTAGGTGTGTTTAACAAGTTAACTTTGCGATTCCAAGCATCATACTAGCTTACATATCAGGTCAAAGGAACCATCAGTTGAGCAATTACCTGCTCTCTCACATACAGAAACTCCTGATCGGTCTAGAACTATATCTGCATTTTCGTCTAACACCACAAGTCAAGTTCTCTCGCCTACGGCTATAGGGCAAATAGTGGATTCTACTGGAAAGCTTTATAAAATTAGAATACTGTTGGATTCTGGATCTCAATCTAATTTAATCAAGTTCAGTTTACGCAAAACATTGAAATTGCCAGTTCAGTCGATCAATGCATCCATTTCTGGTCTAGCCCAAGCATCTTCTCTAGTTCATTCCAAGTGTGACGTTGAAGTACACGCTGATCAATCGCCCTTTAAGCTTCAGCTTTCTGGCCTTGTCCTCGATGAAATCACAGGTAGTGTTCCAGGCATTCGTGTTGATTTGAAGCATTTTAAGATTCCCGATAACATAAGGTTATCAGACCCTTCCTTTGGGGAGCCCAATGACATTGATCTTCTGCTCGGGGCTTCGACTTTCTTTAACATTCTGTGCATCGGGCAGGTTCGCCTTGGTTCAAATCTGCCTGTTCTCCAAAAAAAAAAACGTTTTAGGTTGGGTGGTGTCAGGTCCCTGATTCGGTTACCAGCAGGATTCCCGAGTTCAGTGTCATTTAAACTGCACTGAAGAACTGCCTGATCATCTGAATAAGTTCTGGGAACTTGAACATTATCCTTCGAGCAAGGCGCTCTCTTAGGAAGAGAAAGTATGCGAATCTCATTATCTGCAGAATACCAAAAGAAATTCCGACGGTAGATTTGTCGTATCTATAACCTTCAAAGCTCCCGTCGAGCTACTCGGTGATTCCTACAAAATTGCCGAGAAGCGATTTCTTTCTCTGGAAAAGCGGTTTCAATTAAATCCAAGGTTGTAAGAGCAATATTCTCGTTTCATGAAGGCGTACAAAGAGTTGTAACATATGACTGAAATTGTTCCTCATCCTTCTGAAGTTTCCTTTTATCTTTCACATCACGGAGTTTTAAAGGAGGACAGTCTCACGACAAAACTTCGTGTTGTTTTCAACGGTTCCATGCCATCCACGACAGGGCAATCTCTAAATAGTCTGCAAATGGTTGGTCCAGTAATTCAACAAGATTTGTTTTCAATCTTAATTCGGTTTCGACGTCATCGTTATGCTGTATCCGCTGACATTGTAAAAATGTATCGGCAGGTTCTGATCCAACCCCTCGCAGAGAGCTTTGCAACGCGTTTTATGGTTTATACAACTCCTACTGATCCGTTGAAGTGTTATAATCTGAACACAGAAATGAAACTTACTGGCACTGCTTCAGCATCGTTTCTAGCTATTCGTTCGTTAAGGCAGCTGCGAATAGATTCTGAAGCTTCTTCTCCTGAAATCTCTACAATTATTAAAGACTGATTTCTATGTTGACGATCTTCTGACGGGATCTGACGATTTATCTCAATTGCAACTAATATGCAGTGAGCTTTCTAATGCTCTTAAAACAGGTGGTTTTACCTTCGAAAGTGGGTCTCGAATGATTCCAATGTGCTCAGAAATATTCCTGCTTTCGATATTCATCCTGGAATACTTCAATTTGGATCCAATGAACATACCAAAACTCTTGGTCTAATCTGGTCGTTCCATTGTGATTGTTTAATGTATTCTGTGTCAAAGTCTTCACTAACCAAATACACGAAAAGAGCTATTCTGTCCGAGATATCTCAAGTATTCGACCCTTTAGGTCTGCTAAGTCCTTGCACTCTGGGTGCGAAAATTATGCTTCAGCAGCTATGGATGGAAAAGCTTTCTTGGGACGATTTAATCCCTCTTAATCTTCAACGTGCTTGGAATACCTATCGGAATGATTTGTTTGATCTTAACCACTTACAAATTCCTAGGCACGTGCTCTGCAAGAACTACAAGAGCGTTCAGTTGCACGGATTTTCTGATGCGTCTCTTCAAGGTTATGGCGCTTGCACTTATCTTCGAAGCGTCGATAAAACTGATAGTTTTCACTGTAATCTGTTGTACGTCAAATCCAAAGTCGCCCCTCTGAAAATCAATTACCATCCCCAAGCTCGAGCTCTGCGGAGCAACTCTGCTGGCTAAGCTGGCATTCCAAGTTGAATAGGCTCTCAAATTAAATATTTCGGATACCGTTCTATGGACAGACTCAACTATCGCTCTGGGATGGCTGAAAACCAATAGAGTAGCGGAAATCCAGGAACTCCCATCTCATGCTAAATGGAGATATGTACCAACCAACGTTTATCCTGCTGATCTGATATCTAGAGGCAGTGCTCCTCAAATTATAAAGGAATCCACATTATGGTGGAAGGGCCCTTCCTTTTTGCTTAGCGACGAGTCTTCTTGGCCCTGCTCCAACGCAACCAAGTTAAGCCTTCCAGAGTTCAAAACGGAAGTTAGCTGTGTTGCCGTATCTTTGACAACGGGTCTTCCAATTTCTGATTTCTCAAAGTTAAAACCTTTGAAGAAGATTGTTGGATGGTGTCTTCGTTTTCGTAACAATTGTTTGGATTCGCGAGCCAATCGATCTATTGGCATTTTAACCTCTTCTGAACAACATGATGCTTTAATGTGTTTGGTAAAACTTTCCCAACGCGAAGCTTTTCCCGATGATATTAAACAGTTGTTATTGCGCTCTCCTCTAAAGGCGGGTTCCCCTCTTATAGGCCTTAATCATTTCATAGCTTCTAACGGAATTGCAAAAGTCGGTGGCCGATTGCAAAACTCAAATTTGTCTGATGAAAGTAAGCATCCTATTATTCTTTTTGGTAAGCATCATTTGTCCACTCTAATCGCAAGAGACGAGCACCTCAGACTGCTGCATGCAGGTCCTCAATTGCTTCTATCGTCTCTGAGAGAACAATTTTGGATAATATCTGGCAGAAACCTTGTAAGAAGACAATTCGTTCTTTTGTGCGCTTCTAGATTTTTCCCAAAGTTTCCTAGCCCCATCATGGGCAACTTACCTGCATCTCGCGTCACACCCTCTCCTCCATTTTATAATGCCGGGGTTGATTATGCGGGCCCCTTTAAAATAAAAACCCATAAGGGTCGAGGTGGCAAGGTTTCCAAAGCTTATTTGTGCTTATTCATATGCTTTGCAACAAAGGCTCTGCATCTCGATCTGGTGACTGACTTGTCCATGGAAACGTTTCTGCTGGCTTTTCGTAGATTTATTAGGCGCAGCGGAAAACCTGCGCAGGTTTTCTCCGACAACGGGACAAATTTTGTAGGCGCTGATTCAGCGCTTCGGGAATTAAGCAATTTTATAGAAGAGCACGGTTCCCGTGTTAGCGATGCCATTGCAGATGACGGAATTACATGGCATTTTAATCCCGCGTGTAGCCCTCACTTTGGTGGGCTCTGGGAGGCTGGCGCGAAATCAGTCAAGCATCATTTGAAACGTGTATTGGGTATGTCAATTTTGACCTACGAAGAGTTTTGCACACTGTTGTCTCAAGTGGAGGCGACTTTGAATTCCCGTCCTCTGTCCCCTCTTTCCTCTGACCCGAGCGATCTGCAGCCTTTGACCCCTGCTCATTTCCTGATTCATCCTGATGTGACCGACTGATCGGAAATGTCGGTCACATTTCCGATTCTCGTCTCTCGAGATTCCAGCGCGTTCAGTAGTTTCACCAGCGCATATGGAAACGTTGGAGCAAGGAATATGTGTCTGAGATGCAGCAACGCACCAAGTGGCGCTCGCATTACTCGGACCTAAAACAGGGCACTCTGGTTTTGCTCAAGGAGGATCGCCGACCACCTCTCCACTGGAAGTTGGGTAGAGTAGTCATCCGTTCTAACACAGCATGACGTTGTGCGACGCTCCATCGTCAAACTCTGCCCTTTGCCCGTGCAGAGTTGTTCTACAGCACCATAGGGATCTTGTCTGTGCTGTGTTCGGACTGTGTATGTGTTTATTGTGAATGTGTGTTTTGATATTTTTGTTTCAACAATGATTGTTTTGTACGGTTTAACGTGCATATAAATAAGACAGATTTAGAATACTATGTCAGTAGCAATTTATTGAAAGCATGTACTTTCAAGGCCGGCGGCATGTTTGCGCCCATCCTTATCAGGACGCCGTTGTTACGTGGTTCAGGCTTTATTTTGTAAACCCGTCAAACGGTCCTTAACCATTGTCCTCATGGCGGATCTGAAGCCTGAAGCAGTCAAATTTCACTCACTCATTCGAACGCTCTCGAGCAATAAAGTCAATTTACGGAACACTAGCAACGTTTTATTACAACCCCAAGAAGAAGCTTGCAAGTATCTTTCAATTCATACAGTCCACTCCATTTTGAACGATTCAGCGTAACCGACTACCGACCACATTTTTTTGGGTTTAAAGATAGCAAGCGCGTACAGGGATCATGTTTTAACAGATGAAACGTATGCAATAAAGCAATCGATGTGGAATTTCAACTTTAAAACCGAGCAAGTCGGAAAGAAAATTTAAATATGTATAACCTACAGAAACCTTGTGAAAATAACTAACCTGGAAATACTAGGCGACTCCCTTTTCTCACTGGAAGCAATTGATAAATCCATCACTTCGTCGCTCTTATGCATCTTAGCTTTATAGGTAGTTTCTATCACTGTATTTTTGCGTTTCCGTTCTTGAAGCAAATCCTGTATTTCTACATCATTCACTTTCAATGTAGGTACCGGACTTGGCAAGTAGCTAGAACTGTTACTCTTTTCCACTTTCTCATTGTTTGATTCCAGAGCTTTTGCGTATTTTTGAATAACGTCAAACTGCCCTATGCTTTTTGGGGGAAATTCTGCCTTTTCTTTTGCAGGAGCTGGTTTTGCTTCCGTTACGGGGCTTGGCAAAGTCAAACAGCTTGTGTATGGATAAGTTAACGGTCTAGCGGTATCTGTTTTTCCTAGATAACTCGCCAGTTTTTTGTCTTCTTTAGTAACCCCCTCATTCGGTGAGATGTTATCAGTAATTTGCTTATTAGGCAAATTATACTTTAGATTGTCCAGGATTTTGTTTTTCGCATAATTTGTCTTGGATACATAGGCGACTTCCTCAGTGGTCATAAATTGGTCGGCAGAAGACGCTGGACTGGCAGTTCGAATGATTCCTGAAGGACTCATTATTTCAGTCGAGAAAACCCCAACTGTTTTTTGAGACAAAGACAGTAATCCATAGGCCGCTTCATGCTCCTGTTGTCTGGTCATTGATTCATCTTAATAAGAAAGGCTCTGTTAAGACAACTGTTGAAATAGTGAGTGAAATGACTCACCACTGCTATCCATTCCACTATCATCGGTATCTGACTCTGAACTCTGAGAGATGCTGAGTCTGGTAGACGATCCTGATCCGCTGCTTGTGGCCGAATAGTTTTTTGTATGCGCTTTGCTTTTCAGGTGTTTGGTTAAATTCCCTTTCGTTTTAAAGCTACATAAAGACGTTCTGAATTTAAATTCCAAAAGTTTACGAATTTAGTTTAAAGTATATTACCTGAAATTGCAGTGATTGCATGTATACGGACGATCATTTGAATGGGTTCTTATATGCTTTTTAAGCATTGATGGTTTCTTGCATCGGATCCCGCATTGATCACATACGAAACGTCCTCGACCTGAAGAAGATAAAACTGTTTCTTACCATAAACCACATAAAATATCGGGTCTAATGATAAAGAAACAATTAAACTAAGTTGACTTTTATCCTTAACTCTCACCAATTCGCGGAAAATTGTCACTATTTGCTACTCTAATTTACTTTGGTAATTGTTACCAAAGTAAAAGTAAGAAAACGTTATGAAATAAACATAGCAAAAAGTTGCAATGTATAAGATAACCAAGACGTTTAGACGGTGTTGCAAAGATCGATTTTAGTGTGGAGTTAAAAAGTGTTACTGTGTATATTTTCCTGACTGTATTTCAATTAAATCCAAAAAAAATTCCTGGGTTCCAGTCAATTTTATTGTTTATTATTCAAAATGCCACAAATAGGTTTCGGTGTCTTTCTCCACCATCATCAGTTTGTCTAAAATACACATTCACACTCATCATTAATTTAAACAAATTCTATCAAAATTCACATACTAAAATACAAATTATAACATATTAAAAAGTATATTAAAAACAATAGGTTTTTAGGTGATGAGTCAGGACAATCATGTCTGGGAAAAAACTAGAATCTATTGTTCAGAGATTCAAATTTACCTTACGTGTATGGCTGTTTCCACCTTCACATCTGACTGGCTATTGAAATCCATATTTTGTTCGATATCGAGCGAGAGAATAAAGAAACTGTTTATATTTAAAGTCACTCTTGAGAGTGACCAGTCAAATGTGAAGGTAGAAACAACTATATACACAAAATGATGATGGTGGAGAAAGACACCGAAACGTATTTGTAACATTTTAAGTAATGAACAATAAAATTGACTGAAACCCAGGAAAATCTGTTGAAATATTTTGAATAATAAACAATAAAATTGACTGGAACCCAGGATTTTTTTTTGGATTTAGTTAAAAAGTGTTCAAAGGATTTTTACTTAACGTAAGGTAAGTAGAATTTTCAGATCGTCAGGATTATGGTAAGTTAATCGTAAATACTGTAAAAAGTCAACATGATTTTCGTACTTACCTCTTCCTCGAACATATGGCGACTCCTCGTTGCATTCATACCCGCCAATCATGCTAGTTCTTAGAATTTCGTCATCTTTGTCACTTTTGCATGATACTTCAGGTACGACAAACTGAAATTACATAAAACTATATATTTGGAGGCACACAACTGCATTTAGAGTTTTACTCGGCAAAGGAAAAAGATTTCGAAAAGCTTCTCATTCAACTCAAAGCTTTAGTCGAGACAAGTATTTACAGAAACTTTGCTGAATCGGTGTTAAAAACAAAGAGAGAAACGTGATATGTTGATTGAAAAATCAGAACTAAAATAATTGCTTGACATTCAATGAACGCGATGAAGATATAATTCTATTAGAATATTGTCAAATATTGCTAAGATGCAGGCTAAGCTTAAAGGTAAAGCTTGCAAGAAAAATGATCAGAATTATTCTACTTTCAGTCTCATTTGGTAATATTTGTTTTTAAAGAAACCCTTCTATTTGAAGAGTTCATAAAGATTATGTAAACAATAAAATACATTTCAAATAGTTTATTCTACTTCTGTTAATCAATCGTCGTATTGATTGAATTTTAATGATTAGTTAACTTTTTCCTAGTTTTAGTTAAATTTTTCGATGCCAAAAAAACGTTAAAACATTGTTGGATTTTTTCAAATATGATAAGTGATATTGTGATCTAGCTACACTTTTTTTCAATTTTTGTTTTCCAAGCCGATATGTAACTAATTGTCAGTGTTTATCAGTACAATCATAGAACTAATCCATTCCAGTTCTCTATCGAAAGCTTCTTGAAGGACAACGTATTTTCCTGGGCTTTTCATTTATTGATTCCGAATACGTTTTAATTTGTAACTTGGAAATGTTCAAGTTCTTTAAATACCATAAAAAATTTCTCACTCTCACTGAAGCAGGTGTATTTAATTCAATAATTAAGTTTGCATACTTAAGGCGTAGTCATATAGAAAACTTTGTTATGAGCAATTTTAAGAAACAAGTTTTTTGCATACAAAGTGCTGCAGTTGCTAAAACTGAAAAAACGGCTATCAGCTTTTTGCAGTTGGCTACAAAGTTTCTCAAAACATGTGAAGTTAGATCATGAGTAAAATAGCTTTTCATATAAATTGGCATGGAATAGTTGAGCAAAATTGAAAAGTACATTCAAACATGCAACTATATCGATCTACCGTGAAATTAATTTTTGATAAATTAGCTCTACATCTCGGCATTCTAAACAATACAAATTAAGATTTTTAACGTCCGAAAATCAAATGAAAGGGATTTTATTAGTTTAATTTCGATAATGAACAAATGTCTTTGGTTTATTAATAAAATTATAAAACTCGCTTTTTCTATTTTCGCATCAGCATGCACTTTTCAATTCTGGTCAACTTTTTCTGATGAGACTTTTCTATGTTTTCAAAGAACTTCACTTTTGAGCCAACTTTACACTTTTTTGAGAAACCGTGTGCTGAGAAAATCATCGGGCTGTCTTTTGGGTTTTAGACCATGCAATTTTTTAATGAAGAATGACTGTTTCTCTTAAGGTTCTGCTTAAAAATTTCTCAAATTATATAGCTACACATACGTAAACATATTGTACAGGGTGGCCCGCTTCATTAGAGACTTTTCTTCACGAGAAGACGAACACATGTAAGTCTTCATAAAAATTGGATGAGAAATATGTATTTCTAATAAATCCAAAGTATAACTTTCCATTAAGACTTTTCACATCAAATCGCAATTATTTGGAAAACGGTTGGTTTTAGAAGGTTGATGTTATAATAATTTTTAGAAAAGGATTACATTTTGCACCCGATGAAGTAAAAGCATATAGGGTGTCCCATTAAAAAAAGCGAGAAATTTGAGTCAAATGTCATTTAATTTTGAAACGATATTAATTAATTATATTTGTATTAAGTAGTAAAGGGGTACTTTAAGTAAGGTAATAAAATATGCAACGTGGATAACTACGGAAGCGGTCCTACGGTTTTTTGAAATTTGCCCCACATTATATCAAAAGTATATAAAATAGTAGTAGTAAACATCTTTATTTCTAAAAAAGGCTATCGACCTATCGGTCTTTCTGCCCTTGTTTAATACATGCAGTCTTAATCTAAATAAAAAACAAATATGAAAATTCTCTTATTCTAGGTTAACAATACTATTAAATAAATAAGATTTCAGTGGCAAGAAGAAATTATTTTATTGTCCACTAGTCCGTTGCGTTTGTAAGTGTTCGAGTAGCGTTAATGTAGGGAAACGGAAGCGGGATTGTCTGGTTGGTCTTGTAAGACAAAGGGGATTCAGTATGGTCCAGTTGTAGGGGTTGTTTGTCCATTTTGTCTGTAGATGTATGAGTCTTTCCGAGATCTTTGTCATGTTTGTGCGTTCGTATAGTAGTTGGGTGGGGGGGTTGTGTAGTGGGTTTTGGGGGTGTCTTATTCGTGTTATTAGTCTTAGTGCAATTTGTTCTGTTGTTTGTGTATAACGTTTTGTCCTTTCTGTTCCGTTGGTCATGAGTATATGTCCAAAGTCTAGCAAGGGTCTTCAAATAGCTTTATATATTTTGGTGGCGGTGTTTCTGCTAATTCCTCTGTCTTTGTAGGTTAGTGATCGGAAGTGTTTTGTTCTCTTTATTGTTTCTGCCCTGATGTTTCGTATGTGTTTAGTGAATTTAAGTTTGTGGTCGATTGTGATTCCAAGGTATTTTACGTCGTTTTTTGGTTGTGTCGTTTGGCCGTCAGCAGTTATTGTAGGGGAGTCAGCGTTGAGTCTGTGGTTTGTGAGCAGAAGTTGGTTTTTTGACGCGTTTGGTGTTAGTCTCCATTTATAAAACCATGTCATTGTGTTGTTTGTTAATGTTTGGAGTCTTTGCGCTGCTCTCTCAGTAGTTTTGTCATGTACAATAAGTGCCGTGTCGTCTGCGTATTGTAATATGTATGCCGATCTGTCGATTTGATTTTTGTCTGGTAAGTTGTAAATCTATATGTCATGGCAGTATATATTGTGGAGAAACGGTGAGAGCGGGTATATAAAATATTTACCAAAAATATAAAACTCACCTTATAACTAGAATGGATGATCAAATTGGCGTCAGTCTTCCCTGCTGTAGTAAATCGTTGATTCCTCTGCCTTGAGTCATATGAACTGACGTACAATTTGTCCACTTTGGTGTCTTGTTGTCTCCATTCCGAATACATGCTGAGCTTTTTAAAATGAGGCACATAAAACGGCTGCGTCTTGTTCAAAGTGCAGTATACAGGTTTTGTGGAACTTTTCAACCCTAAATAGCTGAAGTAGTTTCCATTGAACAACTGATGAGCGTATTTCTTTGCTACACGGGGCGTGTCTGGACTGATGAGGATCTGGTTGAAAATGGTCGGCGTGAGACCGTGATGTTGCTTTAAAGATGCTGTTGTGGGCTTGAGCGGCAAGCTGTTTGGTCGAATAAATTTCTTTGGCTCGCTGGATATTTCCATGGATGGTGGCTTTAATTCGTGCACTTCCGGAGATCTTTGCCGCTCGCTGAATTTTAGTGGGGATAGTGATGTTGATTCCGTAACTTTCGAGAAAGCGACAATTGATTTGGAATCCACATATTCCTGTCTCTGTTGAGGTGCTTTTTCAATGATGGGTGTGATGGCTTTTTGAACGATGATTGGACTAGACCGAGAGGGCGTATTGGTTGCAGCAGCAAATGGAGGTTGCATAGGTGATAGCGCTTCTCGAGGCGACTTACTCACAGCCACTATGTTGTTACCATACATAATTTCCAAGGATCCTTCAGCTGCTATTGGCCCAGGCATGCCAGGTACATACCGGACGACTTTTCCGTTTACCAGCAAATTCATCGGATTATAAATGTTACTTGCAGTAGAAATCTGATTATTTTTCTGTATCACCCCAGACCTTTTCACCGACTGGCCTGGGCCTCTCGCCTCCTTATCAGAGTCCACTGATATGTTTGAACTAAGTTTATCCTCCAAGTCATGCTTCTGTTTAGATGCAGTCAAATGAGTAGTTATATTCTGAGGAAGAATTCCAGAAATGTGAAGATGTGGGTGTTTCAAATTTGGAGTGAGCAGCTTGAGAGCGTTTTTGCTGAAATCCGTGATGTTGGGATAACTTTTTGGATCACTTGTTGAACTTGTCAGTGAGGACCGTGCAGATGATTGGTTGATCTCGCGATGGTAATCATCATTTTGATTATTAAATTAGATTTATCAGATATATTATCATATACGCGAATCATATCCCACGATTTCGGCTTCTCATTTGGCGACTTATTTGTGAGAATTGTACCGCCCGATTGCAGACAAGATTTCACAACGCGACTCTCAATTACTTTTCCTTCCAAGTCCGAATAACTGCCTTTCGATGATCGCTTGGAGTCTATACTGTCAAATATATAACTTTTAATCTCCCCTGAACTTTCGTGAATTTTCACTTCTCCTCCAAACAACTTGATGTAAGGCTTTCGCTCCTCTTGCAAAGGTATTGGGGAAAGATCGAATTTTGGTGAAGGCTCATTAGTAACGGAAACAGGCAAGTTTACAGCATCGAAAGAGAAAGACTTGCTCTTATCACTTTCAACTAGACGAGTTTTTCCCAGAAACGGACCAGGAGAATTCAAAGGAAAAACACTACTTTGAAACTGCGGAATGTTGTCAAAAGCGTTTTTGTTTTTGTTAATATCGAGGCCACGTTAACGGAACTACTCCGCGTGTATTTGGCTTCGGATGGTTTGCCTTTGCAACTCCTCATCTTATGCAGCTCCAGCTCGGTCACTGTTTGGAAAATCATTTTGCAATACGGGCAATGCATGTCGGAATAGAGATGTTTCTGCAAAAGCTCTTTTATCAAACTTTTTTGCATTACGGGTTCGGCTATTTCGCTCATGCTTCGCTTCCGATTTTTATTGGTCAAGTTTAAAGGTTCATCTGGTTTTGATTCCATGCTATATGTGGGGCTTCTGGAAATATAATCATTGTTGTTACCAGTGTCAATCAAAGCTTCCCCAAATCGCCTCTTTAATAGATTTGGATCGCTAGAATTTACTATTGAGTTGTTTTTGTTGATAATCTCGTTAATGTGATGGGATAAGTCGGTTCCTCTAAAAGCTTTATCATCTTCCTCAACCGGTTGCTCTGTATGGAATCGGGGCTTGTATGGCTTCTGGCATCTTTCCGAATACGTTTCTTCGTTCGGGGAATTATTTTGAGTTTGTGTAGCATTGTCAGTATAGTTTTGCTTTCCATCCAATTCGCCTGAGTTTTCTTGAGCTTTTACCCCCATTACGCGATTAGCGTGCGTTCGCGATCTGCAATGTTTATATAAGTTTGACCGTGTTTTAAAGCTGAATCCACAACTCGTGCAAGGATAAGGCCGTTCATTTGTATGGGCCCTAATGTGTTTCTGTAAGACGCTAGGTTTAGAGCATACCAAGTTGCAATAGGGGCAGACGTACTTTCCATTTGGTGTTTTCTCCGGCATGGTCGCACTTTCTTCATTTTTAAATTCATCCTTAGATACACCGTCTTCCTGGGGCGGAGGTGGAGTAATTCTGTTATCCTGATTTTGACTATAATACGAATAGTCGGTTGCACTAGAAGGCAAACTACTACTAATTTTGGTCGTTTCGCTGAGTCTAAATGGTGTATCAAAACTAAACGATCTACAACGAATCTCTTCATGTTCATTTGATATGCACGGTTTGGAGTTCCCACTTTCATTTGATATGGAAGACTTAGACAGTTCAGGAGCGCTTGCTACGGGCATACGACTATTGTGATTTTGACTGTTTGTACTTTCATTTGGCACAGTTGATCTATTATTGTCTTTGACTGGACTGGATCGATGATCCCTAGCTGCCGTTTTTTCCTCACTCTGCTCCAAGCCTCGCAAAGAGTTCTTATTCTCTTTATCATTTTGCTGATACGCATTCGTATCAATGCTCAATTGTTTCTTGAACTTCTTATGCAGGTAGTTATCGATGCTCTTGTCCATCACGACGTGTGACCTGCAAACAAATACAACACTGTAAATTTAAACCACCAACAAATAATTGTACACAATATGAAACATGTTATTAGCTACATTTTTTTCGGTCGAGTCGCCATAAACATGAATCATTTAAAGCTTGAAACCGTGATAAGTGCAGAGATAAGGAACAATGTAGATAGGAGGCATATAAATACATTTATCAGGCTATTATATTGCTTATTTACATCACGAATGTGAGCCATTTTTCGAAAATTCAAGAAACTCTACTCAAGTAGAGTAGTACTCAAGCACTACGTATGTTAGCATTAAAAAAAAAACATTTAAAAATATATTCCTCAGACATAAAGAGAATACAGGGCGATTAAAATTTGGTGGCAGTCCTATGGAGACATTGGCAAAAACTCCAAATGGAGCTTTGCAGCGTCACCTGAAAATTATGTTTTTCTCTTTAATGTTGCAAATACTGATCTTTTTTAAATCAACAAACGTAACAGGTGAAATTAAAAAACCAAGTGAAAAAAAAGGTTTTTACTGAAGGACCTACATATTCGTCACGCTAATCAGTTCAGAAGAAAACACAACTTCAACATTTAGTTTTTCCACTGAGTTCCCAATGAATACCCTCATTACATGACTATTATCACAAAACTGCTCAAGTTCATCTCATAACTTCAGGCCACAGCATCAGTTTTCTGTTGAAATAGTAGTCCTTCTTGTTATTAAATTTTAGCAAACTTAACACTGTCTTTATCCTTTAATATAAGTATTGTGTTAAGTGTGACTCAGTTTCACTTTCTTCATACAACTTCGCTTCTACTTTCTTAAAATAATCAATTTGCTTCTAAGAAACAGTACACCATAAATACGGAGCGTTTCTCATGCAAAATATTGGTCTAATTTAGTCTGCCTGGAAAGGTAAGTTCGACTTTATGCATGTTCGACATCGTTATACATTTTAAGTTTTAAAGAGCGTAATAAAAAAAATTACCACAAATACGCTGTAATTTTTGTAAAAAATATGTCGTATTTTTTCCAAATACGAAATTATAGTAACTGTAAGCAAGTGAAGTCAAAGTTGAAAGTCCAAATTCAATAGCTTATATCTCTGGGAATGAAGAAGATTCTTCATTTTCGTACTCTCCAGCGTACAACTCTCCTCGTTCGTGGAGATGTTGGATAAAACATATTTGAAAGAAACTGTAAAAGTTATAATTATTAGAAATTGAATTCATAAAAATGAGTTTATTGTCGAAATAACAAAGTTGGTAATTCAGAGAAAATTTATTATCAAGCAATGAATTTTTACAGTTTTATGTCTGCAGTTCTAGTATTGTTTCTGTATGTTCACGTTCTATTTAAGCAAATTCAAATACTCGTTAAGCACTGGTTTGCAGAACAAGAAATCACCAATCAATGATCAAAATCCATTCTTTTGCTAATCAAAATTCCACGAACTGCATTATTTTCTCATCTAATACATATTTTTCTTATAAAACTATATTTCCATTTAAACAGATGTAGAATATTTAATCTTTACTACCACAATGCAGCTAGCATTTAGTTTTCATTAATTTTTTTTTGACGATTTCCTTCCTTTTTTAGAACACTTTGGAGGAAAACACTGTTCTCTAGACTATTATTCGTTATGCCTAGATCTCCATCAAGTCGTTCAACGTGTTCATTAATTATTCTTCGATTCTTTAAAGTTGGCGTAAATTTACTTTGCAAACCAAAATGTGTGTCTCTATCGAAAAATGATCCATAGATCCAGAAGTTTTTCAAGTTCCAAGAAAGTGAATAGCAAATACGTAGAATATTTTCTGATAAATCAAGGGAATCGTTATTCGGTTTAAAAATCGATAGGAATTTTCGAATTTGATAAACAACTTTACCCGATATGTTATCAATTGAATGTAGCTAATTCCAGGTAATTTATTACGATTCTTTGATACCTACGTGTAATCTGACTTGTGCGGAACCAATAAGCATCAAAGAGCATTTCTAAATTTAGCAAGGAAAACTATTTATGGCAAATGAAGAAACAACAGCTTAAACAATAAATGAGGGTTGCTAATAACCTTCTTGATCATTCAAGATCAACAACTTGCAAGAAATGCGATGCTTACCTTGAATGCGTTCGTGTCTATACATATGAGATTTAACGGATTTTCGCTAGTCATTTCCTTATCGGACCGCAGATAATGATTATTTTTGCACCGACATACGCAATTGTTTTATCCTTGCAATTTATTTGTTTTTTATTCTCTTTTTTCAAAGATATTCAATTTTTTGCGTATGATTCGATTGATTTTGCTATCTATTAATTTCGTTATCTATCCGAAGATAAACAATACAATGTTTGCATCTAAACAAGTGTTTATTTTCTACTCACTGAAATTATTCGTTGAAAGGAAATTGGTAAACATATCACAAACGTTTTTTTTTATTTCACCATTGGCTTTATTGTTACTGTTAAAATCAAAAATTTTGGACAGAAAAGGTGTTCTTTTACTTTGTTACTTTACTACCTTTCGTGTACTAGTTTTATGGTAATTCCCCCCTATAATACTGTTTAAAAAGTATGAGACACATTTTATCGGTCTCCAGAAAACAGATAAAGGTTCTATGAAGAACTTCTGGAAAAAGCGAAAAATTAGTGAATCTTAAAGTTACAGTGATTTAGAAGTGGAAATGGATGGAACCTCACTTGAAGTTAGAGAGGTGAGTAAACATAATGAAAAACTTAAACATATTTCATTATTTACCTAGGGACTTTATTATTATTATTATTATTATTGACCTAGGGAGAGAAATACGACTTCTCACTAGGGAAATGCAAAAAACAATGGTGACTTCTCAGGTTAGTAGTATAAAAAGAACATTTATTGTTCTATACTTTTAAATCACAATAATAAAATGTATTGTTTGTATGTATGCTTCTGTTCTTGATCTTTGATAGGTTGGTCTTGGTGGAAGTATTAACATTTTCCCCAAAATACAGAGTGTTAGATCAAGAACTTTCTTGAATCTTTCTAAAATTGGCATTTCACAATTAGATATGGCTGGACAAACAATTTTATATCTCTTTAAAATTTAGTTTTCTTTAAAATGGCATACTCTCGAGTTCTCAAAATGATACAGTTCAGTAGAAAATTAATTCTTGCTGTGTTACATTAAACATGTCCACGCTTCCTTTCTAGACCGATGAATAATTTTAATATAATGTATTTTATTACATAAGATCAGTATACGAAATTTCATCACAAATAAAATTTAGGCATTAATGAAGCAATACTTTTGTTCGCTATTTACAAAAATTTCTTTGAAGAAGGAAAACCGAGTTTTCTGGTTCGTTTGTTAGCTATAAAAACAAAATTTGCACCCACAATTTGTTTTACGATGCTGTTAATAAAGCCCGGAATGGAAGCCAATGGAGAGTACTAACAGCACAAGTTGTTAATGATCACGATTTTCAGTAATGAGAGAACGACTAGAGAGAGAATGTGTATATAAACGCATTATTAGTTAATTACGGTTTATAAACGACTCATCGTGTAAATGAAGAAATTAATTATTCTATTTTATTTTCATTCCTATTCCAAATTCTAGAAAAATGTGGACCTTTCAAACTGAACTCACACGAATGACTCTTTTTTGTGTATAACTTTAATTATCCCAATAATTACATTTTATTTTTGCGTAATATTTATTATCGTTACGTATATTTTCCTGACTGTACTTTAATTCACTTCAAAATATTCCTGGGTTTCAGTCAATTTTATTGTTTATTATTTAAAATGTTACAAATACGTTTCGGTGTCTTTCTCCACCATCATCAGTTTGTGTGTCTAGTTGTTTCTACCTTCACATTTGACTGGTTATTGACTGGTTATTAACCATCATGTTATGTCTGGTTATTAACCATCATTCGAAATGTGAAGGTAGAAACAATTAGACACACAAACTGATGATGGTGGAGAAAGACACCGAAACGTATTTGTAACATTTTAAATAATAAACAATAAAATTGACTGAAACCCAGGAATATTTTGAAGTAATATTTATTTCCTATTCAACTATTGAATATTCATATGGCTCATCACCCATTCTCACAAACATTTTACCGATTGACTTAAAAGCGGACGTTGCTGCTTGGCGAGAGCCGAAGGACGTTAACCGACACCGCAAAGTATTCACTTTATAAAAAAACCGCACAATTCTAGTTATTCCGCGTTTCTTCGAAATCGTTTTCGTTCTACTCGGATTGAAGAAACTTCCACAAACTCGAACGGATTCCCTTGGAATTTCTGCGGTTAAAGAACTTGTTATATACAGTTTGAACTCGAACTCCTGAACTAATCATTTATCGACTGTTAAATTATTCGATTGTTAAGTTTTAACAGGTTTTTTCATGAAATAAAACCTACACATTTTATTAACTACGTACTTTTTTTTCAAGGAAGCAGGAAGTAATGGCTACATAGTGGAATAAGATAAAGAATAAGGACAATATATAAACAACTTAATCTAATTGCCTCTTAGAAGAAGAAAGATACATACTCAAAACCAAAAAAGAAAATTTATCGAAGAATAAGAAGTTCGTTTAAGAAGTTTATTTCGAGTAAGTGAGTGTGCTGGTAGGACTAACTAACACGGATAAAACTAGGGAATTTAATAAATAAACAAATATTTTTAAACAAAAACAGATCCTGCATATATGCAGAACTTTAAGGCTACCTCATTTTTTAGCTGTGTAGATATGCCAATGAAACATTCAATAGATTACATTTAGTATTAGTCAGAAGACTATTCGTACGACGTTTAATGATTACCTGTTTTGCAAAATTTAATTATATGTGACTGAAAATGGTCAATTTATAACTTGGGAATGTTGGTTAGTGTCGGTTAGCCTTGGTTAGTATGATTTGCTTGCTTTAGCCAAGTCGTTTAATTAAAATAAAATAAAACATTTAAAGTGCGTTTATTTCGTTGTGTCATTTGCAAACTAAGTCTAGCCGACTTGAGAACTTGCAGATTCAAAAATGGCCCTGTAGAGGCTTGCAGGTGACGCCTAAAAATATGTATTTTGCCAAATATTTGGCTTCATTTTAAGATAATAAGGAAGAACAAATATTTCAGTCAACATAAAAGACAGAAAACGAGGATGCATTGGATTACATTTGATTGATACTATTTGAAAACAAAACGCTGTGTTCCAAACTATCAATTTTTGTTTGCACAGGGCAAAGTATATGGAATGAGGAACAATCTAAGACATCTGAATTGGATTTGGTCGGTAATAATCCCAGATTAGACTCTCAACCTACTGTTTTATTACCCTTTTTAATGCTGACAGCATTTATTCTTGTTAAAATATGGAACACAGTTATGTAAGTGGAAGTCGCTGTTTTAAAAAATAACCAGTTATAATGCCATAAACATAAACTATGTAAATTCAAAACTTTAAGTACCAAATATTTTGCAAAAAAATCAGAAACAAAAAAGTTAAGTGGCAAAAGGTGTCCATTGATTGTAAGAAGGAATCGACAGTGTGATGATAAATAAGTGTCAATCAGAGCCAATAACAACTCAATAGTTAAATTAGCATTTTAACATTAAAATTGAACCAGTGTAAAACAGAGTGTAAACATTAACATGAATGTAAATTATTATAACGAGATAGTAAGTATTGACAAAAACATTGTCTTGTGTTATTCGGAAATTGTGTTAGTCGTATGGTTTCGCGTCACTCGCAGAGAGGAAAGGTCAACTTATGAATAGAATACATAATACTAATGTGGCTTTTTCAATTATTAAGCAGTTTTGCTTTCATTTAGCGTAAAAGAACCGATTGCATTGAAACAACCGAGTGGGCCGATGCATTTGTCTATGCTACTTGAGATAATTTATTCGTTTTTGATTCGTCCACGCAACGGCAGGTTGAAATTCCAAACGAGGCAACCCCGCTAATTCACGGTTCTCTAGTACCCATCGGTGGTTCGAGGAATTGGCCAACGCGGTACCTGATGGTTCCAAGAATACCTGAGCAGGCTGAATCCGTTACGTCAAAAAACAGATGTGTATACAGATCAAGGGAACTGATTGGCTGGCTTACAGGAGGGCGTTCTTGTATGCCCAAGTGAGAAAATCTCTTTAATTTACAATGAAAAATAAAGCGTTTTCCTATTTATACTAGGTCTCGTAGTGCGTCAGGTAAAATTCCGGTGATTCCGTTCGACTTATAAATAAGTTCACTTTCATATTTAATTGCAGCAGCGGTCTAAAAATAATTAGCAAATTCCAAGTTTTAATTGAGGGTGATTTAATTGATGTGTACTGAGTGGATTCATCAAAATCAATGTGTGTATGTCCGTGAACATATCGTCGAAGTTTATCTGTTCGAACCTCATTCTACAAGATTTCGACCGGCTACTCAAACATATTTTTTATCTGCAATCGTTATACAGGGTCTCACTAGGCTAAGTTAACAAAAAAATAATACTTACTACTATACAAAGCTTATTTAGGGTTTAGGCGGTAACTTAATGTGGCGAAAATCATGCATCCCAGGTTATATTAGGTGAGTACCTATCATGTCAGGGTTACAACGTATTTGTGGTTATTTTTTAATCGTTTCGTATATTTTCCTGACTGTACTTTAATTCATTCCAATGTATTCCTGGGTTTCAGTCAATTTTATTGTTTATTATTTAAAATGTTACAAATACGTTTCGGTGTCTTTATCCACCATCATCAGTTTGTATGTCTAGATGTTTCTACCTTTACATTTGGTTGGACATTGAATTACCTATTTTATTCGATCTGTGTAAAGGTAGAAAAATGTAAAGGTAGAAACATCTAGACATACAAACTGATGATGGTGGATAAAGACACCGAAACGTATTTGTAACATTTTAAATAATAAACAATAACATTGACTGAAACCCAGGAATACATTGGAATGAATTAAAGTACAGTCAGGAAAATATACGAAACGATAGAGAGATGCTTGGGAACAAAAGCAGAATAGATCTGATGGATGAGGAGAAGTTGAGGGGGACGTATGGAAGAAAAAAAAATCGAATAAAATAGGTAATTCAATGTCCAACCAAATGTAAAGATAGAAACATCTAGACATACAAACTGATGATGGTGGATAAAGACACCGAAACGTATTTGTAACATTTTAAATAATAAACAATAAAATTGACTGAAACCCAGGAATACATTGGAATGTTATTTTTTAATTACCTTTCCTGGGAAGACTGAAGCCCTGAATTCAGTTGATTATTCAGAGAAAGTGAAGATGGAAGAAAGGAAACCGCTGATTGATGAAGTCATTCTGAAGGCTATATCTACCAGTAACGATTAACACAGCTTCGAATTTGATAGAAACAAGCACTAACACCAAGCATAGAAAACCATTTAAAGATTTGGCGCAGAGTTTTTCTTGATCATGGGATGTAGAAGGAACACTGTATCAAGTCACAATTAGCAAACGCATCTAAACCGTTCTATCAATTTTTTCATCAGAAAAATTTCCAAGTCCAAATCGAAAGATTGGATAAAACACATCTAATGAGAGTATTAGTTTTTCCATTTTTTTTTCTATTTGCAATTGAAACAACATGTATTTTATGAGAAAAGCGTCAATTGCAGCTGCTGTATTTTTGTCAAATTATGACATTGTTTTTTGCGAACATTCTGTTTTCCACGGTTTTTTCTGTGCTTCTTAAATATCCCAGACAACTCACCCACAAAAACGTAGCCAATTTTGTATTATTTTCATCCTGTATAGCCCAATAAAGAAAAATAAGAACTATGTACATACTTGTTTTAGGTTTGAACCTGCTTTGAATTTTCTATATTTTATTGATTTCTATTATTTGAAAACAACATTATATTTTATTATCTAATGATAAGTACTGCGTCTCAGCCATTAATGATCATTTGAATTTGTTTGCATAGTTTTAACTCACAACCGAATTATCGTGCGATCTACACGAAATACAACATAGCTAATTAATAGTTTTTTTATTATCGGTTTAAGAGAACATTCATAACTGATTATCCAATTCGTTCAGTTATGAAAAATGTACCCATTAATAAATAATGTCTTAAATATTTTTTTCTTCAGATGAAGAACACTCTGCTGGTACAGAACCTTCTATACAGGAATTGCAGGGTGATTTGAAATCAGCGTTCTTTCTCTGGAGCGGTTATAGTGGGTTGTGTAAGAAATACTGAAAATACCTTCGCCCCTAAACAAAATAATTGCGAAAAAAGTTTTAACAATTTTTGAATGGTGTTTGTTCGTTCGGCGTAAACAGATTGAAGTAGCTAGAACTCTGATCTAGCAATGAAAAATGGATGAAGATTGATTGAAAGAGCTAGAATTCCAATCTAGCAAAAAAAATTCGTTTTTTTGTCAAGTGGTTTATTTAAGCACTTATCAATAACAATTTGTTTTCTTCAGAATTAATGCCAACTTTGAATCACTCTGTATATAGTGTGACCAAAAGGTTAGGGTGAAATACATTAAAAAACGCAAACTTTAGTTTCTTTTTTTACTTTAGTTTAAGTTCTCCAGTTGTACGAGCGCTGAAAAACATATAGGGAAAACCAACAATGTCCAACACTCATATTTTGAAGAATTTATGGATTCTTGAATTTAGTAGTAGTAGTAAACATCTTTATTTCTAAAAAAAGGCTATCGACCTATCGGTCTTTCTGCCCTTGTTTAATACATGTAGTCTTAATCTAAATAAAAAAACAAATATGAAAATTCTCTTATTCTAGGTTAACAATATTATTAAATAAACTTTCCAATTCTAATGACAAGAAAAAATTATTTTATTGTCCAGTAGTCAGTTGCGTTTGTAAGTGTTCGAGTAGCGTTGATGTAGGGAAACGGAAGCGGGATTGTCTGGTTGGTCTTGTGAGACAAAGGGGATTCAGTATGGTCCAGTTGTAGGGGTTGTTTGTCCATTTTGTCTGTAGGTGTATGAGTCTTTCCGAAATCTTTGTCATGTTTGTGCGTTCGTATAGTAGTTGGGTGGGGGGGTTGTGTAGTGGGTTTTGGGGATGTCTTATTTTCGTGATAAGTCTTAGTGCGATTTGTTCTGTTGTTTGTATATAACGTTTTGTCCTTTCTGTTCCGTTGGTCATGAGTATATGTCCATAGTCTAGCAAGGGTCTACAAATAGCTTTATATATTTTGGTGGCGGTGTTTGTGCTAATTCCTCTGTCTTTGTAGGTTAGTGATCGGAAGTGTTTTGTTCTCTTTATTGTTTCTGCCCTGATGTTTCGTATGTGTTTAGTTTGTGGTGATTCCAAGGTATTTTACGTCGTTTTTTGGTTGTGTCGTTTGGCCGTCTGCAGTTATTGTAGGGGAGTCAGCGTTGAGTCTGTGGTTCTTGAATTTATTTTCAACATATCCTATGTATTTGATGTAATATAGGTTTATTCAATAAGACCATTGACAGACAATTGTTCCAAATTGTACCTATGGTCTTTTTCTTTGTGACCAGTCTAAAGGGAATCTTCAAGAAATAGACGAAAAAGTAATATATTATATCACATCTGAATGCGACTGTGATTTAACATAACCATTTACATGTTCTAACCGTTTTTTTATTTCAATTCCAGTTTCTGATACAATCAACGAAAGCAGCTGATGATAGTTGTACACGGTTTTAACGCCAGATTGTAAAACTTTTACACAAACCACTTTTACTTCTTTTTTGATATTATCGCTTCATAAAATGAGTTTATTACAGATCACATTAAAGCTATTTGTGGAAAAAACGGAGCGAGCTGTGGTTGAAGTGTATTTTCGAAAACCGGCCCTCAAACAATAACAAATGTTGTCTCTAAACTAGTTGCTAATTGCTTCTTTATAAAATTAATTAGTTTTTTCTTCCCAAAAAAATTGCTTGAACCGTCTCTGCGCGCTCACTGTTCTAAGAGATGCTAATGACTGAAAACTAATAATACCACTAAAACAACTCATAATAACAATAAACATATCCAATCAAATCGATGAAGGAAACGCTGCCGACCATGACAATTGATAACCACTGACGTAGTTACGGGCTGATAACAGAAGCGATGAGAATAATAAAAAAAAGAAAACAACATTTTATCTTGTGATAGTAGCCAAGATTCCATATTGATTGCCACTTAAATGAATAAGTTATGTGAAGATTTTAGTCAGGTAAAAATGCCGATGCAATAAGACAGGGAACATGCTCTATGCATATACCACTCAGTATAATATGCCTAAGTTTCTTCCGGTTTCCCCAAAGTGGATTGATATAATCAGGCAACATACGGAAAATACCAAACAAAAAAAATATTTGCATTTAGTATTAGTACAAGTAATACAACATATTCATATAACAGTTTGGCCGAGAATTGGAAATCGCCCAAGAAAAAAAACAAAAGCCGCCAAATTCCTATAAATTGAAGTCACTTCGACTTTAGTTTAATGAGTAAACAACCCATCTACTACGCTGGCTAATGGATGTTCGTTCTGGAGATCAACAAAACTGAGAGTTGGAAGATGAGGAAGATTAATTACCAAGGTCTAAGGGACAAATTCCCTGCCGGAATTATATTATCCAATTTAGTAAAGAAAGAATTGAGGAAAGAGAAGATAAAATATATTTTATGTGATAAAATTGGACGCGCCTGAACTGGTCAGCTATCAATGGACACAGATCTTTGTTTTATGTTCGTATAACCTGTAGGATGGAACATTTTTTCAATTAATTTTATTTTTATTTATTGATTGATCTAATATGTAGTTATATTTTAATGATTATACACCAGATGATCAGACGATCTGTATCATATGCAGTGGACTTTCATATAGCTAATGATTTGTAAAACATTATGTACAGGCGGAAAAATATGTTTGCTTTAACAGAAAAATCTTTACAGTGTACTTTAAACTGCTCAACAAAATAAACGTTCCTTTGGCCCTAATTTTGGAACTGGATAAATTCTGATCATAGCTTCCAACAGTTTTAGTTCAGTTTGAAGGATTAACGCTTGATTCCCTTTTTGTCAGTCCGTGTTTTTGCAAAAATTAAGTGCTCAAGATAAATTTCCTACAGGATGGAACACAAAACAGTGCAAAACTTCTGAAATATCGGCAAAACACGAACTTACAGAAAAATATTTTGAATAGATAACAATTCAAACATAAATCAAATGACTCGCAGCAATCACAATATATCCAGTTTCAAAGTTAGAGCCAAATTAACGTTTATTTTGTTGACCAGTTCAGTTAAAATTCAAACAAAGCTCGAGACATTTGCTCATATAAATTTATTGCAGAAAACTGAAATTAAAAAATATATATCTAAAGCAATTTTAATATATTAATAACATTAATTGTTGCATTGTTTTTTTTGCAATACATTACGCATGATTTTTTAACATTAAAGCTACTCTGATAATATACAATCAAAAATAAAACAACATTATAAAATTTATATTAAAATCAAATAATTAAAAACCAATAGCTTTTAATTTTTTCTGTGCAGAAAATTGGAATTTTTTTGTTTAAAAACAGCACAGAAACTACGCTAGTGCACATCGAAGTAACTTGACTTCCTTTAAAAAAAATTATTTTTTTTAATGTTTCAGGTTGAAGTCAGAACATATTATTCACTCTTTAAAACAAAAAAAAACACATTACATCAGTGACACTATATTATAAAAAAATAATAAACTCAAATTTGCATTACTGCTAAATGACCAATTAACGACAATAAGTAATTAAAATAAAAAAATAAACAACCGATAAACATTACATGAACAACCATTTATCAGTCGTTTTTTTGTGTCTCCTGTACCAATTTATTAAATTGGGCTACGACCTGTCAACATTAGGCTATCGATATGTATCCCTGTAAAAGTTGGCGAAAACAATAAAATGGTTAAGACGTCCTTAGAAGTTTAAAACAAAACGTATATTCGTAAATACAACTTTATTGAATTTCAAGACTGTTGGCTGAACGATAATCGACGAGAGACTACAAGGCGAAACGAAGAATGTGAAACGGAAGAAGCGAAGAGGTGGATCAGTAGGTATGCAAGAAGTAATAATGTTCAGAGTGTGCAATAACAGGTTAGCTAAGACCACCTGAACCAGAAAGACAGCTAACAAGCCAAGTTATTCGAAAGGTGTCTATTATAATAAGGCAAAGAATCCACTAATTGTCGATTTTGCAATAAAACTTAAGTTATTACTCATCAATGAAAGTTAGACAACATAACAGACACTGCCCATCCCATTAAATAAGCGATCACAATAAAGGCGATGACCTAAAATAGAATCACTGCTAATCCTAGATCAGACGTTTATTTCTTTCTGACCTTCATCAGTTGCAATGTCCGCGTTGCTTTAATGTAGGTAGAAACTTAATAAAAATGTGATTCAAAGTCCTTGAATCGGCATCGAATTCTAAGAAAAATGAGCTGTTTACCTATTGCTGTTGTATAACTTGGAACCGAACCCAACCCAATTTGTCACGGAATTCCTTATCGGGAGCAAAATAGTTCCAAAAACAAACTAGCAAAGGGCTTTTAATTCGGCGAATAAACGCTGATTCTAATCATTCAAATCATCAGTCATTTGATGACTGAATTACCTAAATTACCCAACTACTCAAGTACTGGCTGAGTCGAACTTATCGGTTGATAATTTTCACATACTTAAATGGCAAAATCCAAAGTTAATCCTAATTGATTTCTAGGAATAATAAAAAATATTTTTGTCTTGTCATGTTCATTTATTAATCGTGTGCTTCACGTTCGGCTTTCTTATACGACTTATTCAGATTATCACCCTCGAGATAATTAAAAGAAATTTGGAGTACTAACAATAGCGCTGCATAGGTCAATCTATTTTGTTAGTCTTTCGATTCACTTGTTTTTTTATTTGTTGCACTGTTTCTCCATCGACAAGAAACGATCATTATTCGATATTTGGTAAACATTATTTATACAGGCTAATTCAAATTTGGCCTCATGCCTCTAAAGGAGTTATAAAATAGTATTGAAAGAATTCACAAACAAGTAAACAATATATATTTTTGGGAATAAGTTAAACATTAGCAAAAACTGTTTGCCAATGGGATTAGGACTCTCCTCAAAAACTACCTGTTGCTTCATGGGAAAATCCACAAAGTAATACAGAAAGTTTTTAACAAGAACGAAAAGTCCAGATCACATTATTGATGCGAGTGCAAATTCTAAAGTTATTCTTAGTAGTTTAGAATATTTCAATATTTAGAAACGATTTTTAATCAATTACATTTTGAAATATATAAATATGTATATCACAATGCCCACACTCGTTCCATAATTTATCTTGCATAGTACCACTTAGTATGGACTAGTTTGCGCCTTTTAAACGCGGGTTTTTACTGTAGATGAAATGTGTTGGGCACTGGAGATATCCGACTCGAAGGACCAAAATATGAAAGGGTGGTATGGTGAAGAGTTGAAAAATATATTTTCTGACGCAGGAACCTTTTCTTTTTAGATTAGTGGACTGTATTTTTAGATGTAGGTTTTCGGTTTCTTTCTACAAATTTTACTATATAATTTATCTGGTGTTTTTAAATGAATTTTCCATTAGCACATTTTTTGCATTTAATGCTCATTTTTTTTGTGTCTTTAAACTTCTTATAATTTTAATATTCTGAATACACTGTAAGTATTTGTTAAGCATTAAAAGCACAATGAAAGAGGAAATTGCAACCGGATTAGGCCCCAATGCATCCTTGGTCTTTTAAGTTGTTTTTTTAAAATAAACACAATACAAGAAGCCACAGCAGGAATGATTAGCCAGTCAACAGATTCAGCCTCTAATTCATGAGGCCCTTATTGATTCGATAACTATCGGTACGTTCAAGTTGTAAGTGTGGCTCAATTTGTTCCTGAAATAGCTCTTCTAGGTAATTGGTCATGGGTTTGGTTAACCGAAGACGATCCCGGAATTCAGCCACGCTGTACATCTCAAAACGATTGGTTGTGTTCGGAAATGTCGAATTACTTCACAATTAAGGACTTCGAAAACTTCTTCGTCAGATGATTCTGAAGTAGAATCTTTCACTATTGTGCAAAACTCTTTTGCTTTACTTTCACACACCAATTCACCTCTTCAAAAATATGAATTACTGTTTTTGCAAAAGGCTCAAAAACTCGAACTAGTTCATCGTTTACTAACTAATTTGTTATGACTTTTGACTTTAAAGACAAATACGACTGAGTTCTATAACTAATCGAATATGTAAAGGTCCGTGCACGCACATTTATCGTTTCTTTAATGTGATGAACCTCTTATCGAACGTTTTAGAAACACATTTTTTCCACATACAGAACCGTTTACTTTAGACTATTGGAACTATAAAGATCATTTCAGACACCGAGCATCAGAGAGTCAATAGATCATCTTTAAGCTTAGTCCATAAGATCAAAACAAAATTGGCGCAGTCAGTAGGATTTTGTGGTCTCTGCTGATTGGGTTGCATTTGTTGGAATTGGTTTCTGCAGAACATATAATTTTTGCTTTTATTGCTGACAGGAGATACTCTTGCTTAGAAGTATCAGTACTGTAATATCCCCTATAGAATGTGTCTGATTGAAAAAAGACTCTATTGAGTCTTGATGGAATTCCATCAAAAGTTTTGAGCAAAGTTACAATTGATCTCAAAGCGTTAGCCGTCTCGTTTGATTCAAAATTCTTAATACTATCAATGATGAAAAAATGTTTCGTTTTTGGGTCGCGGTTCTTGGATTCTTTCCCGGCTAGTGAAACAGGGGGGCTTTCTACTGTTCCGATTGCACTTGTGCGATACACGTACAGAACGTATTCTATCGACTGCGCCAGTTTTGTTCTTCATCTTGAAAGTCAGCTTTTTAAAAAACTGTACTTCAAAATAATACAATAAACACGTCTCAAATCATAATTAGAGACGATTTTATAAACTACGCTTAAAAAGATGATCTGACAGATAGTCTCTAAGAGAGTCAATAGATCGTCTTAGGGACGGATTTCTTTACAGGTATTTCGCGCGGGGTTCCCTTAATGCTGTCGCGACACCAATTAAGAATTACGATGGCAAAGCCTTTCCTGATGGAGCAAAATGGAAGAGCGATTAGTAGGGAAACTGGAAAAGCTAAGTCTAAAAAAATCGATGCGTTTGAGAGATATTCGAAAACGAATCTGTTGTTGGCAACTGGCTCGTTAGTATACGTCATTACCGAGTTGTTCACAACATGTGGAGCTTAAAGGAATCTGCGCGGGGCGCCGGGGGAACCGTGTTGCTCGACTCGAGACAGACAGCGTATGACGCCAAAGTGATAGTCCCACTGGCGCCATTGAGGGACACGTTGTCAACTTTCCGGAAGTTCCCCGAATGTAAGGAAATATGGAATTGTCACTGTAAATAACATTTAATTCCGCTGAAATAGGAGGTGATTAGCGCTAACACGTGCTAGCTTTAAACTGGGACAGCTTTGTAAATAAACAGTGGCATGAACAGAGCCTTGGGGCTCCCCTTGATTAAGTCATATTAACATAAGATGATGATAATTGAATGTTTGGATTGGAGAAGATATTTTTCTTAATAACAAGGGGCATGAGTTAGTCACTTGAATAATATGCACTGATTATTTTGATCCTTAATTTTATCAGTTGTGACCAGTTCAATTACGCTCATTGGTTGAGTTTGAGGAAAAATATATTCTCAAAATATTTAAAATGGCCCTTCTTGAACTAGTGCCTTTAACATTATCAGCACTCTTTAAACATCGTAAAAGGGTTTATTCCGATTCCGCTGTTAAAAAGTGTAATAGTAATTTTGCAACTCTGACCAATTTTTGTTGCATTTTCTTCCGGATTCTCTGTGTAATGAGCTTCATTTCGAAACGGAAAGCAGTGCAAAGATTAAAGTCAAACGAAATCGAACTAGAAGTTATTTTTGTATTCGACCGGAATTGCATAGTTGTAGAAAAACATGCTCTTGAAAAAGTACATTAAACTTTTGCCGAAATTCCAGCACTAAATTCACGTAACTACTTTTCAGCGGTTTCATTCGATTGGATGGGATTCATTAGATGACAATTTCCTATTAAAGAGAAAACACTATCGCAATTAAGTATTGTAGATATCTTTTTATATTGACAAAACCAGACATTATTAGTTGCTCAACAATTATTTTTGAAGTATCACATCGAAGAAGAATATAAAACTTCGGTTTTTTCAATTTGTTTTTTTATTCTAATTTTACTTTAGAAAGTATCTCTAATTTAATGGAATTCAAAATGGTGGTCATGAATCGTTTGCGGGATGGTTAGAAAAAAAGGTTTCTATTCGAATTTGAGAAACTAAGTGAAACTGAACTTTATTATTTTAATTTATATTTATTATGTTATATTTATAATTACTGTGTATATTTTCCTGACTGTATTTCAATTTAATCCAAAAAAAATTCCTGGGTTCCAGTCAATTTTATTGTTTATTATTTAAAATGTCACAAATACGTTTCGGTGTCTTTCTCCACCATCATCAGTTTGTATGTATAGCTGTTTCTACCTTCACATTTGACTGGCTATTCCAGCCAGTTTGAATAATTTTTTTGGGTTATAATTTTTTTTGGGTTATATTTATATTATTATATTATGATGTTAATGCTTTTATTAGTTATTGCTACTTTAGCAAATATAATTTATTATACTAATTAACTTTATTTTGAGAATGAGTTGCGTATAATTGGGTGTCCAATTACAGCTAAATTCAGAAGCGTAATGCCTGGGCAAAATGCATACTATATTCCATAATATTTTTAAATCCGAAAAGGTTCAACTATAAAAACTGACAAACATTAAGAGTAATAGACAAGTAGTAATAAAGCGTTAAACTAAATTAATAAAAAATTTATGGTTTTGCAAAAAAATAAAAAGAGTACGCTTAAAACACTGTCGAAAACTTCTTCAATTTATACTCTTTCTTAAAATATTTGCACCTCATTATGAAATACCTGTGTGCCGAATACTGTTGTTTCCCGTGACATCATACATAAGTGCTAAATTTCAACTATTTTAATACGATAAAGAGCAAAGAAATGTAGAATTTAGTTGACATTTTGTAGAGAAAGCTGCTTGGACGAGGTTAGAAATATCTAACATGGCAAAAACATGGAAGCAAAAATAATGAAACGTAAGAATTTTAAACTCTAATACTTCGGAAACGGTCAGAAATATTTACAAGTCTTAAGAACTCCTTCGATAAATCGTTTTGAAACTTATCATTTTGTGCTGAGGCCTTGAGCTAAATTCTTAACCTAACAGATTATAAATTATTGCAGATTCTCACTCATATCTCGTATACGGTTGAAACCATGTGAATTGTCAATAAGACCTTTTCGATAGGGACTTTCAAGAACTGTCTTTCCCTAATAAGGTTTTATCAGAAATGCGTTAATGTAAACTATTCACGAGTTAGACGTTTATCGAGGATATTTTAGAGGTTATGAATCTAATGTATTTTGGATAGCCAGAACTGCCTTTATCTTAAGTTGCCATCTTTAAATCGAAATATCTCGAAAACGGTTGTTCGTAGCAATACCCTACTGTAAAAAAGTCTACCTCAAAAGCCCGTTTTTCTTTTCTGTTAAAGTTAAAATATGATCTTGCGATTCCGAACTTTCCAAAGCCCATTTTGTGCATATCTCGAAACGTTTCACTACCTCTCTGTGAGAAACATGTTGGCGCAACCTCTTCGTCCGTTTCATCAGAACTACATCGTAGTTCATCTTGAACATCCATATCGTTGCTTTCAACTTCACATTTGGCCAGTCAAATGTGAAGTTGAAAGCAACTATATACACAAACTGATGATGGTGGATAAAGACACCGAAACGTATTTGTAACATTTTAAATAATAAACATTAAAATTGACTGAAACCCAGGAATACATTGGAATGAATTAAATTAAGTAGAAACGTGCACACACTGCGGTGTGACAAAGTAAGAAACATCGAACATCCCGCGCTCCTTGAAATACTGCAGGATCTTTCAAAACATAGCATAAGTATTTAAAATTAACATAAGGATTAAGCTTCAATCACTAACATATAATCTATAGGATATTGCACTGAGTTGTTCACTGTTTTTCTTCACGAACATTGTCTAAGGGTAGTAAACTAACTTTCACTAATGCTCTTTTAAGAATTCCGCTTTTAGTACGTACACTCACCACGCGAACTATACCATCGACACCGGAGTGGATGTCTATGATGCGACCTAAAGACCACAGGAGTGGAGGTACGTTGTCCTCATGGAGAACTACCAGAGATCCTATAAGGTTTTGTGGTTGACGTTGATACTGCCATTTTGAGCGCTGTTGAAGATGATGGAGGTACTCAGTCTTCCATCGATTCCATACATCTCTTAGCAATTTTTGACAATGTTTGAATCGTGATAGCCGGCTGATGGGAGTATCAGTGTAATCCAGTTCAGGCAGAGGCTTTCCAAATCTGCCTCACTGAACACTCACAATTAATTTTTTCCCAGAGTCCCAGAGGCGTTTAAACAAGGCATAAATTTAATTCGTTTCTTGCTTATTTTTCTACTTGGGGCTGATGCATCAGATTGATCAGCAAGTGTCTTTTGAGGGAGTAATTTCCAACAAAGGCCACTTTTGTCTGCAGGATAGTTTTGGTGCAACAACTGCATTTCCCGCACTTTGTTTCGAAGCACTTCTTTGTACACTGCAATGGATAGTTGTTGAATCCCATATCGGTTTTTAAATGTATTAAAGCACCCAGCACTCGCTTAAAAATTGCTGTTATCGTTAGTTGGATTATAAAAAAATTGGGCTTTTTCCCTGTAAAATACCTCCTCTAGAGGACAAACATTTTGGAATAATTGAGGGATCTGTCTCGACCCGCACTGTTCGGATAAATTAATTGTTGTTCCGGCTATAGCGGCAGCTTCCGGACGTTCGGATTAGAGGGGTTTTACTGTATTCGAATTTTTTTCAATCATTACGATCAAAAGTGTAAGTTCCTTGGCCAATACAATACACAAATCTCACTATCTAATGACATAGCGACCTTTTAATATCAAAAATAGCCTTGGAAAAGACCCAAACAAAGGGTCTGCTTCAAGGGTATTAAAGGAATAAAAGGAGTTTTTAATCCAGTCCCAAACGCGCTTTCAAACCTACTTATTTCAGGTATGAGCAAGTTAATGGATAGTGATACTACTTTTTGAAGCTGAACACACTCTGTGCAAAAATTGGGGGTTGCAAGTATGTATAATTTCTCTTAGGTGGTATTGAGTAGATACATTTAAGAGTCAACTGTATTGAAATGAAATTCCTGGGTTCCAGTCAATTTTATTGTTTATTATTTCATCATGTTACAAATACGTTTCGGTGTCTTTCTCCACCATCATCAGTTTGCATGCATGGCTGTTTCTACCGTCAACTTTGGCAAGCAATTTTGGGATTTCATTTAAATTAATTTGAAATCCAGTCAGGAAAATATACACAATGAAGTAAACTGTATGTCCAGAATTGATTGTGATTCTCTAACATAAAATTTCAAGACAAGGAACATTATTAGTTGGTAAAATGAGATAAAATTATCGCTTGTTTTGTTGATAAAATATTTTATCACCGTTCGAACGGCGCAAAGCAACAATAACAGAATCTGTGATACGTCCCCGACAAAAGGAGAGTAATCGTTTAAAAAACGAGGATAAATAAACTAAAAATACATAATTTGCTCTGGGATATTTATAGAGCAAAGTTGACATGCGGAATTGCGGAAATAAACAAACGAAGCGCGGCAACATCGCAGAGAACAATATCGTGCAAAATATTGCTCAAGGCCCAATTTTCCTGAAATGATTCGGCTTAATTGGGGCCTACTACTGGAAGTACTGGAGCCTAAAAACTGCGCTGGTTATATCACCGAGTCTGGACTCACCTTATCTGTGGATAGAAATAATTTCGCACACGTCTGGGTGGCAAAGCAGGCAGTCTAACCAATAGTACTGTTTACATTATGTAAAAACATTGGCACAGGATTATTGATGGTGGGCCACTAATGTGTTCGTAAAACCAGAGAAGAATGCACTTTTTTTATCCAAATAAACACATTTGGCACTGGGAGTTCTTTCACGAGGTGCGCAAACAGTATTTGGTCTCGCGGTTGACGACTTTGCGATCGGTTTTTCACGTACGCGCTAATAATCCTAAAATACTATGTGTACACTGCAAACTAAATATGATATGAAGGGTCACAAGGCGCCATGTTTACTCGATAGGTTTGTCTCTGTTTCACAAACTGGACACACCGATCCGTCTGTCACTCTCGATTCCAGCCGACTCCGATCTAGTAAAATTTGTTTCTCTCTCGACTGGAGTCATACCACGTTGCCAGCTAATGCGACTGGACAATCTCGGCAACCTGTCACCACATCATCTGCGCTTCCAAGTATTACTGATTTAGTTCCAGTAAATCCAAACAATTGCTACATGTTTTGAACGCCACATTGAAGCCATTAGCTGATTTCAGCTGGCAATTAATTGATTTAATTGGTCGCATCTAGCTGATGTTTATGCAAATGACCTCTGAAGGGCTTTCGCTGGACTTTCACAGACATTCGTCGGATTCTAGGAAAAAGCTCAAGGCGCGGCAGCTTGGATTTGGAATCGCCCGTCACCCCCGTCCGCCTAGTAGCGTCAACGCCGTCAACCATTCACAATGCTCTTTCCTCGAATCCCAAACCTGTTCGGCAGCTGTCTTTGTCTTTCTTTGGATTCACCTCGTACTGGTAGCCTGCTGCGGTTTGTTTTGTTCTCTCTTTTTCAGCTCGTCGAGCCGACCAGGTTTCAACGGGACATCGTGAGCGAATGGTTAAGAAATTCCACCGTTAGTATCAATTTCTGATGGCCAATAATCGAATGGTTGTAGGGAGTTAGTTTATACCTACTTGTTATAATAAACATCAGCAACTTTGAAAAAAATAGTAACACTTACATCAGGAAAAGCAATTTTTATCTATTGGCGATTACTCGATACGTAATTGAGTAACCAATTCAACAAGAAATATATATAATTGATGATTACAAGAATTTGTAAATTCAGGGTGATTCAAAATTGGCGCCATTCCACTGGGGGTGTTGTCTGGGGGTGTTTTGAGAGTACAGGAAAAATAGTAAAAAAAAATTCTTATTAAAAACTGAGATATTTGCAAGAAACTAGATCAGAAGATCGGCAACAGCGTTTTTGAAGGAAACCTGCCTCATTAATATTACGTAAATATCTGTTGCTTATTAAATATCAAAAGCTCAAGTAACCAGTAATCGCTATTACCAAAGATAAATAGAATAAGTCCAGTCTGGATACTTTAGGAGTTGAACTCGTCGCCTCATTAAACGTTTATACCGGGTGTCCCACCGGGAACCGCCGCGATCGATATCTGGCAAACTATAATAAGGAGAACTTTGAAAATTGGACAGTATACGTATGTCATTGGGGGCAAGCGATCTAAAATATTTTCAAGATGGCCACACTTCCGGATATACCGGAAGTAGGTATCAACTTGCTTATTTTAAATGGGACACCCTATATATTATTACATTTTTGAATTCTACTCCAAATTCTAAATATATTTCATGTACAATATCATATACCTAAGTCTAACCGTTTTTGATATATTTGAAATTTTATGTAAAAAATGACAGTTGCAGCCACTCGAATAATTATTCATTTTTCCTATAAGGGAATATGTGCTACTTAATTTGAGTCGCATTTCCTGTTAAAAAGGATTTACTTTAATGGAATTTCGACAAAATTTTGATAACTATTAATACAAAGTGTTAAAAAAATAAGTTTCAAAATGACGTTGAAAAAACCGTCCAAAATCAATTTTTTTAAATGGAAACCCCCATTTTTGATAATTTTATCTTATTTAGTGTTAAAATTAAGGGTAAGTTTGTGTAAAGTTGTCTATTCCAAAAGAGTTTAGTTTTCGAAATATTGTCAATTTAATGTTTTCATATGGCTATTTTGCTGCATCTTATTTTAAATACTGTCACTCTTAGTTGCCATAACGATAGTGGCCATTTTTAATGCAACAAAATGCCTAAGGAATGCTTACAGCTGTCAGTTACCTTTTGAAAATAATTAATAGTCAAGACGCTTAAATTATACAAACGAAGATTTTTTAAACTTATTTATTACTTAAAAACAGTTTTTTTTTAAATCTAGGGTTTTCTAATTTTTCTGGTTGCCTTTATAAATTGAACATGCACTGTTATTTAGACGTATCCAAAATTCTTGAAATTTTCGTATAATTTGTTCAACAGCACACTTATATATTCTCCATAAATAATAAATAAGTTTTAAAAAATCTTCGTTCGTATAATTTAAGCGTCTGGGCATCATTTTTCAAGGTATCATGGCAACTAAGAGTGACAGTGTTTAAAATAAGATGCGACAAAATAGCCATAGGAAAACATTAAATTAGCAATATTTAGAAAAATAAACACTTTGGAAATAGACAACTTTACACAAACTTACTTTTTTTTAACTTACTTAAGTTACTACTACTTAATTTTAATACTGAATACGATAAAATTGTCAAAAATGGGGGGTTTCCATTTAAAAAAATTGAATTTGGACGGTTTTCTCAACGTCATTTTCAAACTTATTTTTTTAACACTTTGTATTAATAGTTATGAAAATGTTGTTGAAATTCCATTAAAGTAAGTCCTTTTCAACAGGAAATGCGACTCAAATTAAGTTGTACATATTTCCTTATAGGAAAAATGAATGATTATTCGAGTGGCTGCAACTGTCATTTTTTACATAAAATTTCAAATATATCAAAAACGGTTAGACTTAGGTATATGATATTGTACATGAAATATATTTAGAATTTGGAGTAGAATTCAAAAATGTAATAATATATAGGGTGTTTCATTTACATTAAGCAAGTTGATACCTACTTCCGGTATAACCGGAAGTGCGGTCATCTTGAAAATATTTTAGATCGCTTGCCCCTAATGACCTACGTATACTGTCCAATTTTCAAATTTCTCCTAATTATAGTTTGCCTAGATATCGATCGCGGCGGTTCCCGGTGGGTACACCCTGTATAAAACATTAATGAAAGTCAAAATGGGTAAAACGGTTATTCTGTGAGACACACCCGCATGAAATAAAGCTAAATAAAGATTCAAAATGATGAAGTTCAATTTTTCTTTAAAATCAACATTTTATCTTGAATCCTCCTGCATAAAACCTCGACTAAATAGCGTAGTTCTAGTACATACTGCAAACAGGCCATTTATATTCTGGCACAGTCAGCGTATTTCCAGCTCATACAGTCCAGCCCAGCGATTGTTAACTGTTGTTTTGTTGGGTAAAGGAGCCAATAATTAATAATAGTTATCCTGCCGACTCTCAAACGCATCTGATAGACCATAAAAAGTTCTTAAAACACGGTAACGATGATGTCACCCGAAAAACAAATAGAACCTAACTTAAACAATAATATTCTGTGAATGAGAATGAGACGGTCCATCAAATTGAACCTCATCCAATCCATATCTCAAAGTCGCTCTTTGTCGCAGAACGGAATAAACAATGAAACATGCGATATGGGCAAAGTCCTTAAACTCCAATCAACAAATGAAACGATATTGGCTTTGGACAGTATGGTGGAGTGAAGAGTAATAAGTGAGTCATTTGGTCCAAAGCTATAATCAATTTCCCCTAATAATGATATTAAAAAATATGTATTTAAAAATTATAGAATAATAAAAGAAAAAGCAAACATACAATTAGATATTTAGTGGTGAAGTTATGATAAAGTAGTGTTTTCTGATGCATTGACGTTCGTCGTGTAGATTAAAAATTAACACAAGGTTTAACAAGCGGCTATCACACCTAAATTTAGAGTGTGTTGACCAAACATCGGTTACATAGACGAACTATTCTAGGAATCAGCGAAATCCGCGGAAATCGCCCACTATATTCCATCTCAATCTGTATTTACTTGTCAGCGGTGGCGCCTAACAATAATCTTATGATATAATGCTTATGTATTCCATATATCAAAACTGTATATTTGTTTGATTCCATTGCTCCAAACTGCTGGCTAGATTAAATGTCCTGATTGCGTTCGCAAAAGTAAATAAATTTGGATGCTGTCCTACCTTTTCGCATGCCTTCACTTACGCCACTGAATATTTTGCACAATCTAAAAGCGTTCGCTCGCTTCTATTGGTGCCATCATTAACGCATTCTTTTATCGGATTGGTGTGCCATTTACTATTCAGTCTCAACTGATGAAAGATGGCGCGCTATTCTATTCTATAGCCTGAAATATTTCAAAACTGAGATCAGAAGCATAGCTTAGATATCATGTTATGTAAGCTGTGGTAAAAGCTTCTCGAGAAAAAGCATTATCAGGGTGTTTGGATACAGTGCGACCATCACTTAACGAGGTACAGCTACAGCAAAAAAGGGGGGTGACTAGTTTATAAACAGTTTTTTTGAAAACTCAATGTCTACAGAGTTAAGTTAGATAAACAATTTTTTTAAATAACTTTTTTGCTGGATACCCCATTGTGTTAAAATTTTGTACATTTATTATTTATGGTCTTTTGCGTTACGGTTAAAAAGTTGGCATTTATCCCTTAATGCTAAGGGGTTGCATTTACTCTTGTTATCTACTTAAACTACTTAATAAAACCTAAACTTTTTTGTTTTCCCCTGCGAGAGAGAGTGATCAAAATTACGTAAAAGAGTTTACGTGTCGTACCTCTCTAAAGGGAGTAATTTTCGGGAAAATCTTCTTATAAAATTGTTTTGCACGCTGTGCTTAAGAAGGGTAAACCGTTAAATTGTTTTCAACGTTTTAAAAGAGCGTACCAGAAAACAAGTGCACTTAGATTTATAAAACATGTTCAAAGCTGATTTTCAAAATATTGTCCAACCTCCTCAATGCACAAATTAAGCGTTCTCAAAAAATTGCCTACAAACCATTAAAACATTCCATCGTAGGAGATATGTGTTTTCGCTTCTAATTCGGTAGCTATTCATCGCACAAGTACCATAGTGAAAGAACATATTCTCTTTCCTATAGGCAGAATAATATAATTTTTAAAATTTTGCACATATCCCCTTCTTGCATCACACTCTTCAAATCTCTACCTCAATTCGGGACGATTGCGTACTGTCGTGTGATATACTAGCGATTTTAGATACACTCAAAAATATGATAAAATCGATGGGACTTAAGTCAGGAGAACTGAGAGCCCAATTTACAAACCCACCCCGCCTTATGCACCTTTCAAAATATGTTTTATTCAAAAATCTCTTAAAATGTATGCCGAAATCTGGAGGAGCTCCATCTTGTAATAACCACTTTGAATTTCTAACTTGAAGGCACACATCTTCCAAAGGAATAGGCAACTGATTTTTTAAGAAGAAGATTTTTTAAGAAGTGTGTCTCACTATTGAGTTTGGTTGGCAAAAAATAAGTTCCTGTCAAGTTGTCTCCTATACCAGTCCAGACATTAACACAAAACTTATTTTCACAAGCTCATTGATAATTATTATGTAGATTAATAAAACCGGCGTGCCCAAATCCCGTTTCATCCGTAAATAATAAACTTTCTAGAAAAATTTCGTCGCAATTATGGAAATCAAAGGATTGTTGTTACTTATAGCCTGAATTTTCTAATAATGAAACGGACGAAGACATTTGAACTATCAACAACACAGACGGGGAACATGGATAGCAGCTATTAAATGAGCAAATATTACAAAAATTCAATCTGAAGAAACCAGACAAGTATTTCGTGACTCGTAAGACAACATTTAGTTTTGTTGGTTTGCTGTTACGGTTTAAAATCACTGTAATCTAATTTTACTAATAGCTGATTCCACCAAATAAAAGTATACCTATACCAAATAAACAGAATTTAAAGATACCTCTGGTCAACGTCTGGGATTTACCACAATAATTTCTTTAACTACGCACTATACATGTAAATTAGCGTGCATAGAAATCGGCCCACTGTAAACTTTTGAATTTAACTATATTAAAAAAAAACTATTCATCAGATCAAAAAAAGAAATGTGCTGTTTGAAAGACAATTTAATATGCTTTAATGTGAGTATAAATTTATCAAGAAGGCTTGTCGTTTATATGCGGAGCAACCGGGAAACAAATGAAACGTGGTTTATGTGGTGATTGTAACAAAAATAAAAAAATTGTCAAATATTAAAATTATTGCGTTTGCAACTGAAATTTGTATATTAATTCGTTTTTCATAATCTCAATAGTGTTTAAGTGTGTTAGTTTAATGCATACTACACCACAAAAAGCCGGCCAAGTTATTTAGTCAGCGAGCTGTAGCTAGACAATTGCATATGACACGCGCAGCGGTTCGAAGCGTGTGCAAACGTTATGAGGAATATGAGGAGACTGGATCCTTTCATAGGACGACCTGGAACAGGCAGAAGGCGATTTACAACCGCTCGTGATGACCGCTTTATTGTGTCAACAACATTAAGAAATCTCAAGTCTTAATGCCTTAAGCTCGTGAGGAGCGAGGAGTGGCTATTAATCAGTGGACAGTAAGACGAAGACTGCAGGAAAATAACCTGACCCCTAAAACACCTGCGATTGGTCCAAAACTTACTCCAGCTCATCGGCAAGAATGCCTGCGTTTTGCACGGGATCATCTGAATTGGACGTTGGAACAATGGGGATCTGTTCTGTTCTCAGATGAGACCAGAATATGCGTCCATGGTAGCGACCGAAGAAGGAAAGTATACCGAAGACCAAGAGAGCGATGTTCATATTGCTGCTTTGAAGAGCGAATTGCTTATGGAGGTGGTTCCTGTATGATCTGGGGTGCAATTTCTATAGGAGCACGAACCGACTCTCAGTTCATTCGTAGGGGCGATCGTGTTCACGGAAGAAGCGGTTTAACGGCTGTTAGATATATCGAGGAGATTTTAGCAATTCATGTGGTACCTTACGTCGACTACATTGGAGACGAATTTACCTTTAAGCATGACAATGCCAGGCCCCACACCGCAAGAATCGTGCAAGATTACATTGCAGAAGTCGCTTTTCGGGTTATGGAGTGGCCAGCATACAATCCTGACCTAAATCCGATCGAACACTTATGAGATGATTTAAAACGAAGAATTTGAGCTAGACTTCATACCCCAAACTCGATCCCAGAGCTTATTGTTGCAGTAGAAGAAGAGTGGTTTAACATCCCTCAAGAAACAATAGTAAACTTGATTAGATCTATGCCTAATCGTTTGAGAGAAGTTATTAGGGAAAGAGGAGGTCATACCCATTATGAAAAAAATTAAGTGTTACGTTTTAAATTGTCAATAACTCTATTTATGTTAATAATAAAAAAGCTTCATTTGCTTAATGCATTAATTTCACTATGTTGAACATAGGATACTCAAGCATGTTAAAATACAAAGCATATTAAATTGTCTTTCAAACAGCATATTTCTGTTTTTGATCTGATGAATAGTTTTTTTTTAAATATAGTTAAAGTCAAAGGTTTACTGTGGGCCGATTTCTATGCACGCAAGTGTAGTTTTATATCGCGTCTTGAAACTGAAAAGTTTTAAAATGGACTAACATATATTTGGTAACAACGTATATCAGATTCCACCGACAGCCTTTGAAAAACTAGACTTATTTCCAACCAAAAACGATTTGGTAGCTGAAAAATTACGCGCTTAGGGTTAAATCGAAACCCGTTGGCTCTCGCTCATTAAATACGGACTTGTACCGGTTTTGCTTACCTTTCGACGCCTCATCAACCACTAAGCATTCAAATGATTAATAAAACTATAAAGAAAAGTCGAAAAACTGCAATTAAAACACCAACATTATTCGAAATCATTTAGATAACCTCAAAATGTCAACGCCACAGGCTTATTCAATGGGCCTTCAATATGAATGGGTGGCATTGGGCCAATAGGAACAGGGCTGTCCCGAGGAATGCGGTACTACGCCGTATATGCGAGTAAAAATTCTTGGAATTCTTGCCAAGGTTACGCAGATCCAAAAAATGCACCAATTCGATTCTTGAAATTCTTGGCATTCTTGTCTGGATTCCTAATCGCATTTTTTATGCAGGGGAAATATGAATGTTGCTTCAAAGTCGTTGATTAGTTTATACATCAGAATATTATCAGACAATTTATTTTTATTTATTTACATTTTAATTCAAAAGAAATTCCTGGGTTCCAGTCAATATTAGTGTTTATTAGTTAAAATTTTTACAAATACGTTTCGGCGTCTTTCTCCACCATCATCAGGTTGTCTAAAATACACATTTTGTCATCATTAATTTAAAACAAAAGCTCTGCTAAAATATGTATACTAAAATACAAATTACAAACATATTAAAAAGTATATTAAAAACATAGGTTCACAGGTCACAGATGAGTCAGGACAATCATGTTCGGGAAAAGACTAGAATTTATTGTTTAGAAATTAAAATTTTACTTACATGTATGGCTGTTTCTACCTTCACATTTGGCAAATTATTAAAAAATCTTTACTTTGTTCAATATCGAGCGAGAGAATAAAAAAACTGTTTATAATATTTGGATTTTTCTTTGCATTCAAAGGATATCAATTGCCCTGCAATTCTTCAATATCCGGAGTTTATATTTTATGTAGTTGATTTAATTAGTGTATGTAGGTGTTCATTTAATTACTGTATGATATACAGAGCTAAGATTGTCTGTGTCTGATCTAAAATTCATTGCATTCTGATGGTTTTTAATTTAAAAACATATTAAATAAACATAGTCAGTTAGGGGCAGAGTTCCAAATACCAAGCTGCGAGAAATGTCTGAGGTGCATAACAACGCTTAAATGGAACTGGGCGGACATGTGGCAAGAACTACTGACGGAAGATGGACTAGAAAGATTTTGGAATGGAGACCACGGCATGACGCATTCCGAAGTAGGGGCCCCCACCCACGAGATGGCAGGATGACATCAGAAGAATAGAATCGAATTGGATGAGCGCAGCACAGAATCGCGAGCGATGGATTGGACTACGGGAGGCCTATGTCCAGCAGTGGACGCAGTGAATATGTAGTAATAAATATGTTAGTTCATGTTTTATATTGATTTCTTATCGCAACGTAGAATTAGTCATGAGTTATGTCCCCTCTGATTCCCCTGTTAAAGACCTGCTGCTAAGAACAACGCTGATCATGAAATATCATCATTTCATTGTAATACAATTTAAAATTTACAAAACTCAGTCAGAGTACAGTATCGCTAGCGTAAACTACTGATAACAGTTGGTGATTCATTGCATCTTGTTATCAATTTCGGGTACCGATCGAACTATCGATCGAACAAATTGACTTTGCTGAAATCGTGTCGTCTTCAGCAGAGTGGTCTCTCAACAATCAGAAAACCGGTTTTATTGAGGAACTGCCAGAAACCAATCTACACAAAGAAATTGGTTACTAAATCGTCTTTGTCGCCAAAAGATTTATTTCTTTTCAGGCTGATGGGCCAGGGAAGAAGAAGAAGAAAGAAAGGGGGGTCCCACCTCCCTCGTACCACTCCCAGACCCTGAAGGGATCTGAAAGTGCCCCCGAAAGGATTTGAAAGGTGTATTATTGGGACTTGTCGGCAAAAAATAGGAGTTAATATGCAATTGAATTGATTCTCTTTATTATTGATGTTTTAAGTTACAACATTGATTTGCCGGCTTGCTTCCAGCAACTGTGCCATTAGAGTTAAGAGATGAGGTCCAACTAATTGCGGGATTCCCCAGGAGGTTCCAAATACCCTCCTTTATATGCTACTATGACTTGTGCCTTTTCAAAATGCACTTTTAGATTGATTGAGTTTGAGAGCTTTGCGCATTTATTGCAAGCAAGTTGGTTTACATATAGGGTCTTGACTTTGCGCTTTACCTTAAGGTTACTGTTCTGCTCCTACAACCTGCGTCTGACGATCTCGGCGAAGTCCGAGTTTCTAGTGTCCGTTGGAACTCTATGGCGGCCTGGTCTAGCATTAGGAGATTGTCCTTTGTCTTCTTCGGGCTGTTTCTGAAGACCTTAGTTGATTAGAGCTACTTGTCATGGATTTCGTAGTCTATATTGGAGACGTAGTTCTCCATCCTGCGTTTGTATGCAGTACATTTTGCGTCCCTGGGACGGTGTTTATTGACCTCTATTTTTGCTTTTATTTTGCTTTGTTTCCTTCTTTGGGCAAGTCCTCGAATCATGTTCTTCCGAGCAGTACCCACAGGCTGCCTTATTCCTGCACTTGGGAGCCGTGTGTCCGTACCCTTGGCAATTGTAGTATTGGGAGATATATACTTTATCTTCGATTTTGCACGAATGCGAATCTAAGAATATTGTCTTCATGTGTAACAGGATTATTCTGGTTTTTGCGTTAACCTCAATTGTCCAGTGAACAAAATGTTTATTCCTAGGTCCGAATTTATAGACCGGTTTGATTTGTATTTCCTCCACTCCTTCTAGGTTATTTTGGGAGATGATTTCTTGCACCAATGTATCTTGGTTTAATGTCTGATGGTACATTGTAGATTACCAATCGTGGGAAGAAATTTATCTAAGCTCTTTACTTGAACCTTCATGTTCTTGAGGGCCGCACAATTCTTGACTTTGTCAATTGCAGTCATCCGTTGTCTCAATGATAACTTTATTGTCCTTTGTGGCATAGATTCTGTTGGGTTTGAACCCAATTTCTTTCGGCTTTATTGTTTGCATGGTGGTTTCTCTTAGTTCTTCTCCGGTGACGTTTCCGCCATCCGAGGAGATTTGTATTTTGTATGTCTTGCCAGTTTCTATTGGTTTCTTGATTCCCGTTACTTTCACTAGGTTACTTGTGGCAGAAGCCACTCCAGCATAAGTGGTTGGCATAGAGATTGGAGCCTTATTTGCTCTCTGCTCTTTCTGAATTTCGTTCTTTCCGAATTTTTGCATTTTGAGCTTTTAACATGCTCTTAATTTCTGCTTTCATTATTTTCCTTGAATATTTGTGTTATTGTATCCTTAATGTCTGTAGTCAGCTCCTTCAGCTTGTGGACTTGCTTTGAGAAGGTTTTCCTAACTTCTTTGTTGACCTTAGGTATCTGTTCATAAATGAGATCAACTGCACTCTCGAATGCTTCCAGCTGTTTATGCAAGGATTCAGCAATCGCATCATCTTTTGGAAATTCTTGCCTTGTCCGTTTTGATCATCTCTCTCCAGGTTCCATGCTGGAGGCCTAGTCCGTCCTCGCAGATGTGCCCGGAGCAGAACAGGAGCTTTGGCTGAAATTCCTCCGACCACCAGAGGGGTACTCAGTCCCTCTTTTACACCTCTTGGCCGTAGACACGAGCTTATTGCGTTGTGACCCATAAAAGAACCCCGACTTATTGCCTGTCAGTCGTTGCCCGGTAGAAGCCCACGGGGAGGGGGGTGTCGACTTTAACCAATGATATAGTATATCTTTTTTCACTTTGTGAATTCTATTTGTGTCGCCTTCCAACAATAATCGCACCTCGGATAGACCTCATTGGTTACGATAATGCCACTGCGCAAAGCTATGGGCCAGGGAAGAAGAAGAAGAAAGAAAGGGGGGGTCCCACCTCCCTCGTACCACTCCCAGACCCTGAAGGGATCTGAGAGTGCCCCCGAAAGGATTTGATAGGTATATTATTGGGACTTGTCGGCAAAATTGAGGGAGTTATGTGTATACTGAATTAGGTTTCTTTATTTATTTACTTGCTAGATTACATCTTATTTGCCGACTTGCTTCCAGCAACTGTGCAATTAATGTTAGAGATGAGGTCCACCTAATTGTGGGTTTCCCCAGGAGGTTCCAAATACCCTCCTTTATATGCTGCTATGACTTGTGCCTTTTTCAATATGCACTTTTATATTGATTATGTTTGAGAGCTTTGCGCATTTATTGCAAGCAAGTTGGTTTACATATAGGGTCTTGACTTTTGCGCTTTACCTTACTGTTCTGCTCCGATAATCGGCGTCTGACAATCTCGGCGAAGTCCGGGTTCCTTGATGTCCGTTGGAACTCTGAATACCTTTATTGATTAGAGCTACTAATCATGGATTTCGTAGTCTATGTTGGAGATGTAGTTTTCCATCCTACGCTTATATGCAGTGCATTTTGCGTCCCTGGGACGGTGTTTATTGTCCTCGATCTTAGCTTTAACGCAAAGGATGCATTTATGTTTTTCTGTTGCTTCCTTCTTTGGGCAAGTCCTCGAATCATGTTCTTCCGAGCAGTACCCACAGGCTACCTTATTCCTACATTTGGGGGCGGTGTGTCCGTACCCCTGACAGTTGTAGCATTGGGAGATATATACCTTGTCTTCAATTTTGCACGAGTGCCAATCTAAAAATATTGTTTTCATGTGCATCAGGATTAGTCTGGTTTTAGCATTGACCTCTATTGTCCAGTGGACAAAATGTTTATTTCTGGGTCCAAATTTATAGACCGGTTTGATTTGTATTTCCTCCACTCCTTCTAGGTTATTTTGGGAGATGATTTCTTGTACCAATGCGTCTTGGCTAATGTCTGATGGTACATTGTAGATTACCAATCGTGGAAGAAATTTATCTAAGCTCTTTACTTGAACCTTCATGTTCTTGAGGGCCGCACAATTCTTGAGTTTGTCATTGCAGTCATCCGTTGTCTCAATGATAACTTTATTGTCTTTTGTGGCATAGATTCGGTTGGGTGTGAACCCAATTTTTTTCGGCTTTATTGTTTGCATGGTGGTTTTCTTAAGTTCTTCTCCGGTGACGTTTCCGCCATCCGAGGAGATTTGTATTTTGTATGTCTTGCCAGTTTCTATTGGTTTCTTTATTCCCGCTACTTTCACTAGGTTACTTGTGGCAGAAGCCACTCCAGCATAAGTGGTTGGCATAGAGATTGGAGCCTTATTTGCTCTCTGCTCTTTCTGAATTTCGTTCTTTCCGAATTTTTGCATTTTGAGCTTTTAACATGCTCTTAATTTCTGCTACTTTTTCATTATTTTCCTTGAATATTTGTGTTATTGTATCCTTAATGTTTGTAGTCAGCTCCTTCAGCTTGTGGACTTGCTTTGAGAAGGTTTTCCTAACTTCTTTGTTGAACCTTAGGTATCTGTTCATAAATGAGATCAACTGCACTCTTCGAATGCTTCCAGCTGTTCATGCAAGGAGTCAGCAATCGCATTATCTTTTGGAAATTCTTGCCTTGTCCGTTTTGATCCTCTCTCTCCAGGTTCCATGCTGGAGTCCGAGTCCGTCCTCGCAGATGTGCCCGGAGCAGAACAGGAGCTTTGGCCGAAATTCCTCCGACCACCAGAGGGGTACCCAGTCCCTCTTTTACACCTCTTGGCCGTAGACAGGAGCTTATTGCGTTGTAAGACCCATAAAAGAACCCCGACTTATTGCCTGTCAGTCGTTGCCCGCCAGAAGCCCACGGGGAGGGGGGTGTCGACTTTAACCAATGATATAGTATATCTTTTTTTTTTTTTTCACTTTGTGAATTCTCTTTGTGTTGCCTTCCAACAATAATCGCACCTCGGATATACCTCATTGGTTACGATAATGCCACTGCGCAAAGCTATGGGCCAGGGAAGAATGACCAAAGCTGTCCTCCTTGTTATGTAATTGAAATGTATTATACAGGGTGTCCCACCGGAAACCACCTGGATTGGTAGATGGCAAACTATAATTAGGAGAAATTGGGAGCAAGCGATTGAAAATATTTTTCCATTGCCACACTTCCGGTTATGCCGGAACTAGATATTTCTTACTTTAAATGGAACACCCAGTATATTATTATATTTTTGAATTTTTTACCACAGTTCAAAGTAATTCGCTTTATAAAAATTGTCATTAGAAATGTTACTGGAAGTATTTAAATTTTCATAAAAACCATTATTTTGAAAATTTTTCAAGGTATCGGAACTTCTCCCATCCAAGCCAGTTAGCAGACTGGAAAAGTTTGTTAGGCATACCGGCATAATAATTACATTTTTGGAAATCAAACCCACGCAATTTTTAGACACCGATTCAGATCAAACTCACTAATGAAGCTTTACTGTCGCATATAAAAGCAACTGCTTTTGAAAACAATGTTATCTAAAGTCGTTCTTTTTTAGGAGAGGGAAAAAGTCTACTAAATGCATTTATTATATATATTATCGATGTGTCATATCACTCATAAAACATTTATAACATCAGAGAAGCACCTAAGGTCTTAGGTATAGTTTAAAAAATATTGCTTATTGTTAACACCCTAAGAATTTATAACTCGGTTTATTGGTGCAATTTTGGTACGGGGAAACAATTTAAAGATATATTAATGTCTCCTAATAATCCTTCTGGATTTGTTTTTAATTACGGTATATAAGTCCGATTGTTATTTGGTATTGGACAGTATTAGTACGCAATGGATTTACGTTTAGTTTTTGTGAGCTTGGTTTTGAGCAGTGTAAATTGTCGAAATACAGTAAGTAAAAATTCAGGAAATGAATAAGATTTGTCTAGTGAAAATATGTGACTTTACGTATTTTTGTGGATTTATATACAAAGTGTTCCGAAATAACTGTTAATCTAAGGTTAATATCTAGATAGAAAAAAATTATTGAAAACGGCACTTTACGCTGTTTTTTTTTCCTAGATCTGTTGAGTTGTTTAAATAGAATCTTGTAGAACCAGATAGTGTATCTTCTTTATTATTCAGAGAATTATTGTTTTAAGTTTCCAGAAACGGAAATAATGGGGAAAAACGGATTATGACCTTTTCGTTGCACTTTTTTACTATGATATTACAGTATTAAATTTGACTTTCAATAGAAATAAAACATTTTTCAGGTTTCCGTAGGACGCACTATTTTTGAAAGAAACATTTATTAGCATTGATATAATAAAAATAAAAATGTAGAACTATTAGTATGTAATAACACAAATGCTATTATCTTTATATGTAATATCAAATAAATAGCTTTACGATTTATGTTTTACTTTAAAAAAATTATTGTTATTCTTACCTACATGTAAAGTAGCTTTATAATTACACCAAACTAACTATAATATGGATAACTAAACTGAGAAAAACAGGCATAAATGGAAAATCTAATAACCAACCTGGTATAATCAACGTGGTATTTTGGTTGAAAATAATCAGTAAAATTTTCAAGTTGTGTACGAAAATTCGTTCGTCTTCAGTTTATACCTCAGATGTTTTTCTGATCGCTTTTTATTAAATTGGAGGTAAATAATATCGACGTATACCAACATGAGCATAACTGCTACTGAACTTGCACTTTCTGCAGATTCGACTGAGAAGTTGATACTTGCTTTGAATGACTTCAAATGCCGCAATAAATCTTGCATTCAGGTCCTCTGTTTCCGTTGGCCTTTTGTAAACCAGGTACTTTACATGATCTCAGAACAAGAAATCTAAATGTGTTAGATCGGGTGATCTAAGGGGCTACATATTTTCTTCCTTGTCCAAACATTCCTTGCGTGAAACTGACTTAATCCGATCATAAAAAACGTAAAAATTGGGTTGATCAACAAACTGATGAAGCAGCTACTGAAAAAATTGAGCTCTTGGCTGATAACTGGCTGCAGTCAAACCTTCTACTGCTTCAACCGTCAAACCGTCAAACGAAAGCTTCGAAGTCGGACTGAGACTAATCGAAGAATCATTTTGAACTTTTCGTAACTCAGTTTCAGACTTGGTTCTTATACTCAAATGCTTTCTATTGTTGCATTGAACCATCCCTAGAAGGTTGAGCCCATAGATGTGAATCACCCTGTTCAACATCATGCTTTCCATAACTGTATATAACGAAATTCGTATTTTTTTACACTTCGCTACATTTATCTATCGATATATTCAATTTTCATCATGTTTAGCTTCCGGCAAACTTGGAGAATGTTGTTCCTGGTCACCTCGAGTCATGGAATCCTGAACTTTTTGAAAAAATATTTCCCAATGTCGATCTCCAGATGGATAATCGAATAGTAGGTGGAATTGAAGCTACTCCACACTCTAGACCCTATCAGGTAAGCAGGCGCTAAGGACGACTGAAGAAAAAACCCAAAAATAAACCTAGATCTAAAGAATTCCTTCCTTACTCCTTGTTCCTTTCACACACTAAATTAATTCGAAATTTTAATAAGCAGTGTATTAAATGCTCTTATATATTTTTTTTACCTTTTAGGTAGACAACAATTATGATTATTTATAAAAGGTTTTAAAGGCACCTTTCAAATTTTTTTGATGCTTTATGGAAGAATTTTAATTACAAAAAATTCTTGCTTAAAAAAGCTTTAAGAAAACCTTTATTGCCTAAAATATTTCTTTTAATTCCAGATTAGATACAAAATTATTAAATAGCTCAAGTTAGTCATTCAAAAACTTCGGCATTTTTCTAAAATATAGCTTAATTTCTTGTTGGCTCTTATTGTTTAGCTTTATTAAATTATTTTATTAAGTTTAGCTTTATTATAAACTTAATTTTGTACATTTTCCTGACTGTATTTCATACAGTTTACATTTTATTGTTTTTGAATATAAACTTAATGTTTAGCTAATTTCCTTTATTAAAGAGATTCACTAATTTGACTTCAAATACGAGAAAGCAGTGTCTGTTATTATTGTAAGCGTTATATTATATACGTTAAGGAAGCAAAAAAGAAAAATATATAATTAAACAAAATACGATCAGATTTAGGATAGACACTAAACAAAAAGGTAGAACTTGCAAATTTTGAAGACAAATTTATAACAGAAATACTATTCCAAAAACCTTGTGTTTCCACTACTAATGTTTTCTTCAAGATTATATCTACATATAATTGCAGAAAGTTGAAAAAATAGAAGACAAGTGAAAAAGTTGTCTATTACTATGGTTTGACTACTGCTGTTTTATTTTTGCTTTAGAGTAGGTGTATGTTTTCTCTTTTTCTTTAAATTTTTTGAAAATTAGTACCTACTTATTTTATTTTGAGAAGCGTCATGAAATTCGACTTATATCTATTTTTCTAATTACTATTTATCACAGCGCAAAAATATTAAGCCACAAGAATGTTTGAGTAGAAGAAGCAACTCAATTCCTAAGACACTTTATTGCGTAACAAAATGCACTTTAAAGAGATATTTCGATATTTTTAAAAAATTTCGGAAGATATAAACCTTTTGTTGGACTACATTGGTGTGTGTTTTTTGACACCCTATAGAGTCCCCTCACAATTTGAATTTGTACATTACGCACCATATTTAAATGGGAATTAAAATGTTAAGAAAATGAATCAAATGAAAAGTAATTGAATTTTATGCTCGACTTAAAAAATGGGCTTTAAATTTGAAATTAAAACTGAAAACCACATAATATCGTGTGAATCAACTTGTATAAAGAGATCGAAAAAAAGCATGCTTTTTACAGTTTTTTTATGTGAAAATTTATACTTAAATTTTTAAAATAAACTTATTTATAATATATATTGAAAGATAATTTTTGTACACTCTGTAAAATATAATGTTTCGTGAATCGCCATAGATTTACAAGACTTAAAGGTAAGTGCTCAATCCATTCAATTGAAATAATCATTTATTTAACATAATTTTTATGGGCATTGATAAGCCTCAGATATACTGATGTCCAATCTACGCTAATCTGTGAAATAATTGGACTTAAAAATTGGCTAATCCCGCATCTAGTTGCGCAAAATTTGTTCTAAATAACTACGTTCATTGGAATTTACTAAGTACAAAATTGCATACCTCAGTTAGAAGAAATACTATATTCTCAGAAATGCTTTTTTGTAGATAAATAAATGATGGACACATTTTTAGGTGGGAATTATCGTACCAATTGCATCTGGAAGTTCGCAATTCTGTGGCGCTACTCTGATCAACACTATGAATATGTTGACTGCCGCTCATTGCGTTGATGTGTAAGCAAGTATCATAAATTAGAGCAATTTAATAAACATGTTGATGCCACTTTCAGGCTATCGGGTAATCTAACAGCTTATTTGGGAGCCCACAACATGCTGCCTACAGAAGCAGAAAATGCCACTGTGCTGCAAACAGATGAAGTCGTAGTTTATCCACTGTGGAATCGAAGCATAATCCTGAACGATATAGCTCTAATTCATTTAAAAGAACCAGTGGAGCTAACTGGTAAGTGGTCTAGATAGCAACTTGAATCTACTATAAATCAGCTAATGATCATAGCAAATATTCAACCAATCGATATACCGGAGGACGACTCTCACGACTACGCAGGCGAAACAAGTTTGGTCACTGGATGGGGCAGACCATCAGAAACTGTAGCGGGCATTTCCTCAGTTCTAAACGAGCTAACGTCCCATGTTATGAGCAATTATCCTTGTAGACTTGCCTACTTGGGTTACGTTGAAGATAGTAACATCTGTATGTCCAGCTATCTAGGCAATGCTACTTGCAGTGGCGATTCGGGAGGACCGTTGGTTGTGGATGGAGTGCAGGTAGCATTTTTCGTTGATTAGCTGATGGTTGATAGTCCACAACTTAAATTCGTAGGTTGGAGTCGTATCGTTTGGGAGCGGTTGGGGATGTGCTCAAGGCTTTCCATCAGTTTTTGCAAGAGTCACTTACTTTCTGGACTGGATCAAGGAAAATCTAAAAGCTATACCAGAAACAACCACTAGCACAACAGAAGTAACAACTGAAGCAACAACCACTACTGTGGGCTCCACAACAACTGCTACTAGTTCAACGGAAGATCCCTCATCTACCACTAGTTCAACAGAAGATGCGTCTTCTACTACCAGTTCATCAGACGATGTATCATCCACCACCAGTTCAACAGAAGCTACGACATCGACTACTGCATCCACATCTACTACCAGTTCACCAGACGATGCATCATCAACTACCAGTTCAACAGGAAACGCGTCAACATCTACTACTAGCACAACAGAAGATGCTTCTACTAGCAGTTCGACAGAAGATCCATCATCAACATCTACAACCAGCTCATCGGATGATGGATCATCCACTACCAGTTCAACAGATGATACATCATCGACAACTGCATCCACATCTACAACCAGCTCTTCAGGTGACGAATCATCTACTACCAGTTCAACAGAAGCTACGACATCGACTACTGCATCCACATCAACTACCAGTTCACCAGACGATGCCTCATCCACTACCAGTTCAACGGAAGACGTGTCAACATCTACTACTAGCTCAACAGAAGATGCTTCTACTAGCAGTTCGACAGCAGATGCATCATCAACACCTACAACCAGCTCATCGGATGATGCATCATCTACTACCAGTTCAACAGATGATACATCATCGACTACTGCATCCACATCTACAACCAGCTCTTCAGATGACGCATCATCTACTACCAGTTCAACGGAAGCTACGTCATCGACTACTGCATCCACATCTACTACTACTTCAACAGAAGCTACGACATCTAGTACTACATCCTCATCTACTACCAGTCCATCAGACGATGCCTGATCCACTACCAGTTCAACCGAAGATGCATCAACGTCTACTACAAGCACAACAGAGAGTACGTCTTCTACTACCAGTTCCACATAAGATGCATCTTCAACATCTTTGAAAAGCTCTTCAGATGATGTATAATCCACTTCCAGTTCAACAGAAGGTACAGCAGCAAATACTGCATCAACACCCAGCACTAGTTCAACGGAAGCTGGATCATCCATTTCTAGTTCAGTAAATTCTAGTATCAGTAGATTCATCTTAGAACACCGCCACCGTCAACTTTCGTTTTTTTGTCACTTTTTAATTCAAGGAATAAATTTGTTACGGTAGATATAAGTAGTAGGTTTAGGAGTTTCTAGAAATTTATAATTTCGACGAGTCGATTTAAATAAGTGTATCTACAATTGAAAGAAAATAAACTGATTTAAACTGTGGCCTGGGTGTTTAATAAATTTAAAATGTATTATAAATACATTTTGGAGAACTTTTTCCGTGGCTCCTGTCTAAGGATTGATACTTCACACGAGGTTGTCTGAATTCTCCACTTTCTTATTCATCATATACAGGGGTCCATTATTATTATTATTATCCGAATTATTATTACGGTTTCAAATACGAGATACCTATTAGTCTATTAGTGATCTCTCGATTATAAAAACACTTCAAAGTTTTCCTGGCAATCAAGACAACTAACCTTAAAAATGACTAATATATAATGAATATGAAATAATTTGATTTTACAGATAATTATTCCGCTAATTTTCTTATCAGTTATTAAAAAGAGCGATAAAACCATATCTTAATTTCATAAATATGTGAGAATTTCTCATCTACTAGAGGTGGGCGCTTTACCGGAGAAATAATTATATGTTTTGGAATTTTGAATATTTTCGTTGTACAAAACCCGACATTAATTTTAATCTTTCTTTTAAACGATCACTTTTATATGTTATGTACCTTTTGAGGTATTAATTGATAATTAATACCGGCTGTCTAAGAGTTAGCGATGGGTTAGATAACTAAGTCAAATCGGCTTAAATGTCGAACTATAAAAGCGAACTTAAGACGAATTCATGGACAATACGTAAATATGGCTTCAGCTATACTACTATGTGTGGCTGCGTTAGCTTCAGTGGTAGCTGGTCAGCTTTTGGTAAGAAGCAAGTGTTGTTGCTGTTTTAACAAACGTCGACAATTTTGCTCGGCAAATTAACTTCTTGTATTTAACGATTATTTAAAAGACCGCGGAAGAACTTGCAAGCGCAGTTCCAGCTCATTTGGAATTGGATCCAGAGTTCCGTAAACTGCACCCAAACATACCTGGACCATCTGACGATGTAGATTCTTTTATAGTCGGAGGAGTTGAGTCAACTCCACATACAAGGCGTTATCAGGTTAATTTGACTGTCTTACTTTTCGTTTGTCCGTTGCTGTATTGAGGAGCTTTTTCATTAAACTTTCTGATAATCTTTAGGTGGGAATCTACATTCCCGTTTCAACAGCTGGAAATTCGTTTTGTGGTGGATCTCTGATCAATGCCCGTACAGTTGTTACTGCAGCTCACTGTGTGGATACGTGAGTATGAGTTTCAGTATTTCCTTCTCAAATTTTTATTAGCATTTTTTGGCATTTTTAGTCGCGTGGCAAATCTCTCAGTTTACATGGGAGCCCACAATATGCCACCGGGCGGGGATTTAAATATAGTGGCAAGATTTGCGGGAGATGTAGTTATTCATGAGGGTTGGGATCGTTCCATTCTTCTCCACGATATTGCTCTGATCAGATTTGAAGTTGCAGTACCTTTAAGCGGTAAGTAGAATTAAAAAGAGGATTACCATAAAAAAATAATAATAAAAAATGAATGAAGAAAAATTAATGAAGGATATGTATATAAAATTACAATTCGACAGTTGATCTTAAGCAATAGCTACATTTTATTAAATAGCCAGCGGCGGCTCGCGGTTTATTCTTTATCGGGGTGCACGATTTTTATATCCGCATATATATTATACAGCTAAATATTTCACCTTTGTGTTATTGTGCAAAACAAACTTTTAAGCTTTATGCAACAGCGAAAATAATATATAACAAGTTCTCAAAAAATTCACGACTTGCTTTAAAAAAATTTGGTTCAAAAATAGCAAATTTTAGCTTTTCATGGGAAACATAAAACTTTCAAGTTTGAGGTTAACAATGTTATTAAATAAATAAGATTTCAGTGGCAAGAGAAATTATTTTATTGTCCACTAGTCCGTTGCGTTTGTAAGTGTTCGAGTAGCGTTAATGTAGGGAAACGGAAGCGGGATTGCCTGGTTGGTCTTGTAAGACAAAGGGGATTCAGTATGGTCCAGTTGTAGGGGTTGTTTGTCCATTTTGTCTGTAGCTGTATGAGTCTTTCCGAGATCTTTGTCATGTTTGTGCGTTCGTATAGTAGTTGGGTGGGGGGGTTGTGTAGTGGGTTTTGGGGGTGTCTTATTCGTGTTATTAGTCTTAGTGCAATTTGCTCTGTTGTTTGTGTATAACGTTTTGTCCTTTCTGTTCCGTTGGTCATGAGTACATGTCCAAAGTCTAGCAAGGGTCTACAAATAGCTTTATATATTTTGGTGGCGGTTCATGGAAAACATAAAACTTTCAAGTTTGTAATTTAAAAGACTATTGAATAGCGTTTGAACATTTGCACTGTTCACAAATGATGTATATTTACATATACGACTTTCTGTATAGTATCGCATTTGTAAATAAGTATATAAAAGTGCTATAAAATTATTTTTATTAATCAAAATGTTGTAGTGCCTGCAGACCGACTAAGTATTATTATTGATTTTATATAAATTTTACAAAAATTTCTAAATTTTTTTCCTTCGAATATAATTTAAAATAAGGTATTTCCACAAATATTTCAATGGAAATGATCCAAAAACACGTTTGAATTTTGGAAAGCTTTTTTCTATATTTACACTTAATCGAGCCATTAGCAGCATACTTAAGCGAGCAATTAATGTAGAATTCTTATTAAAATTTAAGTTAGAAAGAAATGTTTATGAAACATCAAAGCGGTCTTATTTGGAAGCGAATATAAACACAGAAAAGTTTCGGCGCAAACCGTTGAGTAATTACTGCCAGAAAACCATTCTACACATTAGGCAATTTGTGAGACAATGAGATAAGAACTTTTTTGTGTTGTCAATAATCACGTCTAAAAATTCATCCACATTATTTCCTGATACCCTGTATATGGCCAATATATCCGGAACCATTTAAGTGATGCAACATATTTCCTAGAGTAATGTATCTTAAATAATCAATGAAAAAAGGAAAATATTGCTTTTTGGCAAACACTCTGTATTCATCTTGTTCAGAATCAATATCCACATTTATTCATTATTAGCACATTAACTCAAACTAAGCTAATGTTATTTTGTCTTGTCTGTACTTATATTTCCCTGGATTTGATTAACCTTTTATTATTTGGTGAGTTTACAAAATACATTTTCCTCCCATACATTTTAAGATTCTTCTTTCGCTTAAAGGTCCTTCTTCCTCTATGAGATATACAGACAACAGAGTCTGAAAGTTTAACTCTAAATTTAAATCAACTTTTCAACGCATTTCTAATTAAAACTTTCAAGGGTTATATGAAAATAAACAACATTTGATTGACTATTTTGTTGAATTAGATGATACCTATTCATTGCAAACCACTTATTATCAATAAACTGTTTAAAACTGAAAAAAATACAATTAACTAATAAATGAAATCTACTTCTTTGTATCATAGTGTTAACACTTGCAGTAACATAAAATTGTGGAAGGTCACAACATAGCATATCTGTAACGTTTCGTATATTTTCCTGACTGTACTTTAATTCATTCCAATGTATTCCTGGGTTTCAGTCAATTTTATTGTTTATTATTTAAAATGTTACATAATTGCAATTTGTAACATTTTAAATAATAAACAATAAAATTGACTGAAACCCAGGAATACATTGGAGTATATCTGTAACTAAAACATTTTTCAATAATGGTTTTCTTGTACAGCAAGTATTATACCAATTCTCCTTCCAAGAGATGCCTCCAATGACTATCTCGGAAACACCAGCTTAGTGACTGGTTGGGGGCGTTCTTCGGACAGCATTAACACTATTTCTCCTGTGCTGAGAGAAGTAACGTCTTCAGTTATCAGCAATTATGCCTGCAGACTGGCATATACAGGCATCATACAAGAAAGTCATATTTGCATGTCTGGAGGTCATGGAAGGGGCACTTGCAATGGAGACTCCTGGTGGTCCATTGGTTGTTAATGGAGTTTTGGTGAGACTCTTCAGAAGGTTTTGAACAATTTCTTTGGAATTGTCTCTTTTCAGATTGGAGTCGTGTCGTTTGGTAGCGCTTTTGGTTGCGAAATTGGTTGGCCCTCAGCAATGACAAGAATTTCTTACTATTTGGACTGGATTAGTCAGAACCAAGCACCAGCAGAATAGATATATTTTTTTCGTTATTTACCATAGATTTCTATTGTCGAAGTTAAAAAATATAAGTTGTTGTTGATAAGTACAAAATATGTGTTTTTTTGCAAGCTATTTTAGACTCTTGTCTCCAAAATTATCACCTGCCGTAAATTAGGAGACATCAAGTGTGTTCCTGTTGTAAGATAAGAAATACGTATCGGATTAAAGGCATAACTATAAAAAGAAGCTGCAGATAAAGACATGGATTAGTGTGCAAATATGACTTCAGCTTCTGTGATATGTTTAGCAGTGTTGGTTTCAACTGCCGCTTGTGAATTGCTGGTAAGACATTTAGCAGCCTTATTGACACATTCTTATTCAGAAATACATTTCTGTTTGCTTTCAAAACAAGTGTTTTAATATTTTAGACGGCAGATCAGCTTGCAAAGGCAGTTCCAGGACACTTGGAGTTAGATCCGGAATTCCGCAAGCTTCACCCAAATATTCCAGGACCTTACGAGAATGTAGATCCATTTATAGTTGGTGGTGTTGAGTCAACGCCCCATTCCAGACGGTATCAGGTATAACTCTTTTTATTATTACTTCTCCTGCCTGGAACATTCAAAACTTCGGTTATTTGTAGGTCGGTATCTACACACCTGTAACAACAGCAGGAATTTCATTTTGTGGTGGAACCCTCATCAATGCGCGCACCGTTATTACTGCCGCACACTGTGTGGATCTGTGAGTTTCACTACTATTTTTTTTTAGTTTTTCTTAAAATTCTTGAATATTTTCAGTCGCGTGGGCAATCTATCAATTTTTATGGGAGCCCACAATATGCCGCCAGGTGGGGATTTGAATATCGTAGCAAGATTCGCAGGGGATGTAGTTATTCATGAGGGTTGGAATCGATCAATTCTTCTACACGATATTGCTCTGGTTAGGTTTGAAGTTGCAGTACCTTTAAGCGGTGAGTAGCCATCTAGAAATCGTTGAAATTTGTTTGAAACTGGGACGTTTACTTCTATTAATTTTGAGCAATTCAAATTCAATACATATATACATATTTCTTGATAAAACATATATCTGCTGCAAATCGAAGAAATATGATCGGCTTACAGTTAAAATCAACAGTAGGTACCTACGCTTTAATCGGAACAAAAAATCGTTTCATATTGTTATAGATTTGATCTCGAGCTTTTAGACTATATAATATGATGACTTCAGTAAATGCTAAATACTTAAGTTTTGTAATCTCATTTCACCTAATGATTTATAATGTGATCTCAAACGAATTCCTAAAGAAAACGTTATAAATCATTGACAGTTTAAAGTCGTATCGAGACTAAACCGTTAATAGGATGACAAATCAAAAGATCAATTCTCTGGTCTGATCTCACTGATCAGCATTGTAAATATTATTTTTTGTTATGCTTGGTTCGGTGATCGATAACAATAGGTTAAATTGAAAGAAAAATTCAAAATTTACTTTCACTCTTACAGTTTCATATACAGTTTGGACAAACTGCTATTAGGAACAAGGTGGAAACATTTGAATATTATGAAGACAGGCAAAACTGCAATACGTTATCTGTTAAAAAGTATGTTTGAAGAAATTTTAATTCACAAACAAACAAAAAAGAAAATAATGATACAGAAGTTGGTCATTCTCATCCCATTAACGTTTAGTAAAATTTAGTAAAATAAACTATTTGACGGTTATTATAATGCGCTGGGTATTAGATGTATAATAGGAAAAGGGCATCTGTATATAAAACATCCGGGTTATTATTGCATATAACATAAGCATTAAAATTTTTAAGAGTTAAAACTTTCTAGTGGAGTTTTTTCTTCTCACTCTTTCAAAAAGGCCCAAAAACGGTTAGATATTTTTAACCGTTTTCGAGATATAAACGCTCGAAAGGAAAGGACTTCGAAGGATCTAAAATTAATTTATTTCTTTCCGTTTTTTTTAATGGGGCAGAATTTCTGAAAAAATTAAATTGGGCAAACCTCTAGAGCAAATAAACCAAAAAAAGTGTCACGAATTTTGAAAGTTATTGATGAGAAGGTTGAACTGAAGAAATTTATGATACTCGTTAAACTCGATCTAACTGGTTAAAGTGTATAACTGTCCACAAAAGGCACAATAAATATAGCCTCAGGATATTAATTAGCACATAAAGTTGCCCTTCATAATTGTCCATGCCAGAATAATAATAAACTTAAAAAAATGTATAGGTAGCAGTTCTAATTTAGATGTTGGTTGGAAACGGGATAATACCTGTTTGCTAAGGAAATATTCACGGGAACATGCTTGAACCAACAAAAGGTGCATGTTTCTTGGATTATAAGAAAGCATTTGTCACCAGCAAAATGTTTGCAATGACACCCTTTTGCTGGTGGATAATATTGAGCTTACAAACGATGCTCAGTAGAGTTACCACAATAAGCAGCTAAGTTGGACTTAAGCTTCCAAGAAAATCAACCAAATTTATCGTGGTTAGTAAAAGAAACATTTAGTGTCGATTTTCAAAGCTACAGTATAAACTTAGTCCACAATAAGAATAAATCGCTAGAAAAATTTAGGATGTGAGTAAACTAAGGGTGGGTATTATAAAAGCTGGGATGAACCGCCGGTTGACCAACCGTCGGTTTGTTCGCAACCGGCGGTTGACTTCATTTGTGTATTATAAAAACTATTGATCATCGGGTTCGCCAACCGGGAGTTGACTTGTAATATCCATCTATCTCTTGGCCACATTGCGTGAACAGCATCAGCCAATCAAAACCATTGCTTTCTCGTCAGTTTGGAGAACTGATGGTGATTGTAATCCTTTACAATATTTCGTTACTTCCAGTTTTTAATTGACTTGTGGCGAATTTCTGTGTTTTAAAAATGTATGGAAAAGGGACACGAATAGTACGTAAATACCGTCGCAGACTACCGCAGACTTCTGGATGCAGCTGTATCGTTGAATAACGTCTTTGAAAATAAAAAAACGGATGCAACCACGTGGAGGGACAATGTTTTTTTCAAATATTAATATCATATCAAAAAGAAGATCCCAGAAGCGGAAAATTGCATGAAAACAAAAAAACATTAATACCTTACGAAGTCAGGCATTAGATAAAACAAAGCTAGAATTGGAAATCCTCTTATTAAGAAAGAAATTAGAGCAATGAATTGATTTTTTAGAGAAAGTGGTATTTTATTTTTCTAATATTGATATTACAGCTTCTGGCGGGCTTATTTGGAAAAGTAGGAAAAAACTCTAAATAGAAAGGTTGTAATAATACTCTTAAATCACTGATTTAAGAGTAGCCTACAACTTTTTTATTTAAAGTTTTTTCCTACCTTTAATATAAACTCGCCAAGGATCCCCGCTCAAGGATCCCCGCTCTCACCGTTTCTCTACAATATATACTGCCGTGACATATACAATTACAACTTACCAGACAAAAATCAAATCGACAGATCGGCATACATATTACAATACGCAGAAGACACGGCACTTATTGTAAATGACAAAACTACTGAGAGAGCAGCTCAAAGACTCCAAACACTAACAAACAACACAATGAGATGGTTTTATAAATGGAGACTAACACCAAACGCGTCTAAAAACCAACTTCTGCTCACAAACCACAGACTCAACGCTGACTCCCCTACAATAACTGCAGACGGCCAAACGACACAACCAAAAAACGACGTAAAATACCTTGGAATCACAATTGACCACAAACTTAAATTCACTAAACACATACGAAACATCAGGGCAGAAACAATAAAGAGAACAAAACACTTCCGATCACTAACCTACAAAGACAGAGGAATTAGAACAAACACCGCAACCAAAATATATAAAGCTATCTGAAGGTCCTTGCTAGACTATGGACATATACTCATGACCAACGGAACAGAAAGGACAAAACGTTTTATACAAACAACAGAACAAATTGCACTAAGACTAATAACACGAATAAGACACCCCCAAAACCCACTACACAACCCCTCCACCCAACTACTATACGAACGCACAAACATGACAAAGATTTCGGAAAGAGTCATACATCTACAGACAAAATGGGCAGCCAACCCCTACAACTGGACCATACTGAATCCCCTTTGTCTTACAAGACCAACCAGACAATCCCGCTTCCGTTTCCCTACATCAACGCTACTCGAACACTTACAAACGCAACTGACTACTGGACAATAAAATAATTTTTTCTTGTCATTAGAATTGGAAAGTTTATTTAATAAGATTGTTAACCTAGAATAAGAGAATTTTCATATTTGTTTTTTATTTAGATTAAGACTACATGTATTAAACAAGGGCAGAAAGACCGATAGGTCGATAGCCTTTTTTTAGAAATAAAGATGTTTACTACTACTACTATAAACTCGCCAAAAGTTGTAATATACGGACCAACCCTGTAAATAATTTTTTAACAATCCTACTAATTTAAGCCAGATTTTGCTTGGCGCTCAACTAAATTCATAAAATATAATATAAAATAATTTTCTTGAGTCATTTCTTCTGCATCGAACTGGAAATTGGAGTCTGGAATCGGACTTGCTGGTCAACTTTTTGAACCAAAGTTATCTTTAATAGGAGAACTAGTTCGACCGCTAGTAAAAAAATTAATATTTGGGCGTATACAAATAGCGTAATTGAATAAGCTTCACAATTTTGTTTGAAATCTGGATGAATAATCTTCATCCAGATTTTATCCTGCTGGGTGTTTATTATTGGAGCGGTAATAAATAAATAAGTATTTTTAAAGTCTTGGCCTTAACAAATTCAAAGAGCTACTAGCCAGAATTCAATCTGAGGGAGAATATTTCAAAGTTCAATGGCTGAGAAAGACAGGAAAAAATACGCATTTTGTTCAATTAAAAAAATAGGTGATTTTAGTTGTTAAATGGATGGATTAGGTGACATGGTGACAAGGAGCAATTAGCTTATAAAAGAATTATAATCTGTATATTGAAGCAATGCAACAATACAAATTACCCATTTTTCATCAAAAACATTTTACATTGCCCAGCAGTCATCAAAAACCAATCTTATTAAAAGAGAAATGGTGTTTTTTATCTAGCAAGCATCATACCAATTCTTCTCCCGAGAGATGCTTCCAATGACTACCTAGGGAACACTACTTTAGTGTCTGGTTGGGGACGTGCTTCAGATAGCATCAACACTGTATCCCCAGTATTGAGAGAAGTGACTTCATGGGTTATCAGTAACTATGCTTGCAGAATGGCATATTTAGGAATTGTCGAGGACAGTCATATTTGCATTTCTGGCGCTCATGGAAGAGGCACTTGTAATGGAGATTCTGGCGGTCCTCTGGTTGTTAATGGAGTTTTGGTAAAGCTGCTTTATGAAGAGTTGCAAATTTTGTGAAGTTTACAAAATTTTTATTTTTCAGATTGGAGTCGTCTCGTTTGGAAGCGCTTTTGGTTGCGAAGTGGGCTGGCCTTCAGCAATGGCCAGAATTACTTCCTATTTGGATTGGATTAGGCAGAATCAAGCTCCAGCAGAGTAAAAAGACTCAGTTTTTGTAATAAACACCGTTTAATTCTCATTGTTTTATTAATAAAAATAATTTGAACCCCAGTTGCCTCTCCCAATTGCAAATTATTGCATATTATTAGAAATCATCATTGCTTGCCATATCAATTTATTATATTATGATTTACCTGTCCGCTAGGAATTGGATAATCAGAATTGAATAAATAGATTAGTAACTCTCAACTGAACTAAATTGGTGGTTTTTCTGTAAAATATTACAAGCCTTACACTTAGCAGGACGGTATGAAAAGATTACAACAAAAGCAACACTTTAAAGGAACAAAAACCTATTAGGAAAATCTAAATATTGAAAAGTCCAAAAATTGAAATTCTTAAAAATGAATCAAAAATTGCATTGATCCCTTGAAGTTTAGCACAATGAATTGCGTAATATATTTAGTCCCTTCGGCATAATTAATTCTGTTATAGAGACTGTTTTGATGCAAGTTATCTAGATTAATTAGAAAGAACAGACCTTATATCTACCAAGTGATATATCTGTAATCTTGTAGACAATCAACGTTGGGTTATTTAGGTAACAGCCGGAGATGGAAATAGTAATTTTCACAACTGCTGTTGGCTAAAGAAGAAAGATAATTTAAAGAGTTAGAAGCATCAGTGGAATCTTTAATCAAACAAGTTGATACAAACTTTCATACAAACTTTTCACTAGAACTGACACTACTTTCTCATAGCAAATACATTTTGCATCAATCACCACCGCTCTATGATACGAATTGCTAAATACTAATAAATTTGTACATGTTTCAATTTAGGCAACAAGTCTGGCAATTGTCTGCCATATTTTCAAAATTTATTTCCTTTCTTAAGTGATTACCCTTATTTATAAGCCCAATGGAGATATTTTTGTGAAAATTATTACCTGTTGTAAATTAAGAGGTAGCCAATGTGGAGCTTTGTAAGTAAGATAAGGAAGTCATATTGGATTAAGAGTCTTACTATAAAATGATGCTGGAGATAATTGCAAAAAGCAATTTTAATTATGGCTTCAGCTACACTACTATGTGTAGCTGCGCTTGTTTCCGCTACAGCTGGCCAACTGTTGGTAAGGCATAAAATTGCAATCTAATACGTTCCACATACGTTTTTAGATTATTGCGGCAATTGCAAAATGGCTCTTTTCCTTTTCAGACCGCTGAACAGTTTGCAAACGCCGTTCCAGGCCATCTGGAGTTGGATCCAGAATTTCGGAAACTCCACCCAAGCATTCCAGGACCTCAGGAAAATGTAGATCCATTCATAGTCGGGGGCGCCGAAGCAATCCCTCATTCTAGACCTTATCAAGTATTACTAAATTTTTTACTCATTGTTTCTTTTGTGCCATTAATATGTATGTTTTACTATCATATTTAGGTGGCAGTTTACTCTCCAATAACTGCAACTGGATTTTCATTTTGTGGAGGATCGCTGATCAATGCACGCACAGTTATCACTGCAGCTCACTGTGTTGACCGGTGAGTTTGGTAAATATAAAAAAAGAAAATTTCTACAATTTTATAAAATTTTCAGACGCATAGGAAATCTATCAGTTTTTATGGGCGCCCATAACATGCCTCCAGGTACTGCTCCTAATGTTATAAGCAGATCATCTGATGACGTAGTTATACATGAGGGATGGAATAGAGCCATCCTCCTACATGACATTGCTATAGTGAGATTTGAAACTCCAGTTCCTTTGAGTGGTAAGTCGTTTTTAATTCAACTTTCTTTGCGGCATTTTATTTAAGTCATTCGTAAAAAGACTCAGTTTTTGTAATAAACATCGTTTAATTCTCATTGTTTTATTAGTAAAAATAATTTGAACCTCAGTTGCCTCTTTCAATTGTAAATTATTGTTTATTGTTAAAACTTAAATATACTTAGCAAATTTGGATGAAAATATTAGAATAATAGAAATGCATTAAGGCAACAAAAACTTATAGAATACACTTAACGAAATTCGAGTATTGAAAACTCGGTTACAAATATTTTTTTCAATTCATACATTTTTTCGTTGAGACTTGGGATGTTGTCAAATAATTACTAAAATGCATTAGAAAACGCTCATTTGCTTAAATTTAGACGTTTGATAGTTCTGGGCCCATAAAGGTTTAAAAAATTGCTTTGTATTTATTGATATTCGATATTTATTCAACTTATTATTTTTCCATTTGATCACGAGACACTTGATTTACAAATTTCTGGTTAATTACCCATTAATTGGTGGATTTATCGGAGTTTTTATTTAAATTGCTTACTAATTCTTTGGTACCACTTTTTAGTACGATACTTTATTACAATGAACATTACACTTGATAGTCGATTTCACTGTAAGAAGTAACTAAAGCAAAAGCCGGATTAATTATCATTTCTCATTCGCAATATTTTTGCTCTCAATGAAATTAAAGAGTTCCATTTTATTAATAAAAATAAACTCAAGTTACAAATATGAAAAACACATAATATTTTATGTATACATATATGAGTTGTAACGAAGGTTACTAAAATTTTCTTTCGGTCCGGCTGATTTAAGCCAGCATTGGGTGAATGATCGTTTTCAAGGGCCCCCGTAAACGGATAGCTATTTACTTCTTAGTAGTACTTTGCAATTGTACCGATATCCCTCACATACATCACAAAATTTCGCAAAATATTCCTAGCAAATAAGTTTTCTGAATAACAAGCCAAAATAGCAAGCATTTCAAAAACCGAAAAACACGTAAATACACTACAAGAATTCCGCAAAAGAAACTACCAGATAGATTTTCTGAATACTAAGCCAAAATAGTAAGCATACCAGCTATTGCTAATAAACAGCAACCGAAAAACCACGCACGGGCACTACAAAAATTTCGAAAAAGATACTACCAGATATGTCCCCTCGAATACCAAACAAAATAGCAGGAATACCAAAAACCGAAAAACATGCCAATGCGCGATGAAAATTTAACAAAAGATCCCTACCAAAAAGGGCTCCCACTATCAAGCCAAAATAGGAGGAGACCAAAAAGGGTATTTAAGGCGACACGAAGTTCGTGCAGAGGACTAACTTCCCCGACCGGGAAGAAAACTAACTTTCCGACCGTGAAGAAGACTAACTTTCCGACCGTGAAGTAAGACCGAACCGAAAGTAGGAAGGTTCTGCTTTCGTCCAGCCGACAGCAAAATTCCAATCTGAGTCCACGTGTTTAAATTTACCGTAAAAGAAAGTACAGTATCCATATTCTGGTCGAAGAATCCCCGACATTTTCTTCCGGTTTTCTGCATAATAAGCCATAGGGCGATGTACGGCCATGGTTTAACTTTTTTTTGGCCTGCCTCCTCAGTATTCCAGCGCAATTTTGCGATGTTTCGCACCGCCTGCAATGATATATGTTCCCTTTCACCGTGTTTGTGGCCGAGGGTGGTTAATTCTGGTCTTGCAGACAGGCATGAGCTCAGAATTTCCACCTGGCCCTCAAAACCCCGCTGCCAACCGTGGATTGTCGTTCTGATCTTGTGCTGGCTGGTCTGTCGCGCGGCATGAGCTCAGAATGGCTGTCAGTGTGCAGATCTGGCTTGTTTCCGAATTAAAGTCCCTTTTTCCGAGTCTGCGTTCCGTATTTCCGTTTCGTGTTTCAACCCACCTTAAATAAGGTATGCAACATAGAACCGCCACCTTAAAGACTGAAATTTTGCAGAAAGCAACCGCCAGTAACTGTTTTCCATTATCCAAATATTCCAGTCGTCCTATGGCATTCATTGCAAAATGAGTCATACACAATCAGTCCACGCCATTAGCTAGACCGATATTAAATGACCAAAAGTGTGGGGAATGAATGCGAAAACTCCCCGTTCTTCCCGATCTCTGAAGTTTTGCTGGTGTACGCATTTAACCGAGTATAAATTCCCCGTTCACGTCAGCTTGTGATTCCGGATCAAACCCGCATTACCGCCGCGCAAGATATGATTTCGTAACATACGATCATTCACCACCGTTAATCACATATACGTAATATATACCGACCGTCCTGTTGTGCACCTCCTCTCAACGTGTTATTTTAACTTTAATTTTGTGTTCATTAAGGCCAGAAATCTTATATTATTTCCTTGAATGTAAAACTCTCCATTAAGGCCAGAAACCTTATGTGATTTCATTGAATGTAAAACTCTTCATTAAGGTCGGAAATCATGTGTTATTTCATTAGATGTGGAACGCCTCTTTAAGGCCAGAAACCTTATTTTAGTTTGTTAAGAGTAAACCGCCTGCCGTTGTACCCCGGCGATAGAAAATTTGAAATGCTTTTATATGCTGAATAAACCATTTGTCGTTCGAGTGTGTTTAATTCTGCCGACTGCGTATTGACCTCTGGGTTATTTTCTTTCTCCACTGTATAAAGGCTACCCTAGCTGTGGGGCCATCACCACATAAATCCTGATGGCTGGCGCCCGAGAAAACCGCCGGAAACCCGTTCAAGTCCGAACTTGTTATTTTACCAGAAACCAACCATCACCGTACGAAAAGAGGTTTTCCCGGAAACGCCATTACAGAGTATTAACAATATACCTGTATTGAGATATATTAGATTCATACATAATAAAGCGATGTGCATTTTCCTGATGCCCCAAAAGAAAATTAATTATACAGTTCGAACATCTAACATGGAAATTATAATAGTTCATTAATATTTTTAATTTTAGATATATTTTTTTTCCTTAAACCTCTTACATACAGGAGATTTTACAATAACTAAAGAATATTTTTACATTAATTAATTAGCAATTTTACTTTAAATCTTTTTCAGCCTTAAGAAAATCAAATTTATATCACGAACATTTGACGTGGAATTTAAATTTTAGATCCATATTTCGTTCCTTAAATATTTTATATAAACAAAATTTTTCGACAAATCATTCCTTTTTGCTCATTTAAAAGAAATTTCAAGGCTCTTATGCATAAATAGTTGTTAACATCAATTTGATTTAGAACTGAAATGTGTTATGTCTCATATAATAAATGCAAACCAAATCGACAGATCGGCATACATATTACAATACGCAGACGACACGGCACTTATTGTACATGACAAAACTACTGAGTGAGCAGCTCAAAGACTCCAAACACTAACAAACAACACAATGACATGGCTTTATAAATGGAGATTAACACCAAACGCGTCAAAAAACCAACTTCTGCTCACAAACCACAGACTCAACGCTGACTCCCCTACAATAACTGCAGACGGCCAAACGACACAACCAAAATACGACGTAAAATACCTTGGAATCACAATTGATCACAAACTTAAATTCACTAAACACATACGAAACATCAGGGCAGAAACAATAAAGAGAACAAAACACTTCCGATCACTAATCTACAAAGACAGAGGAATTAGCACAAACACCGCCACCAAAATATATAAAGCTATTTGTAGACCCTTGCTAGACTATGGACATATACTCATGACCAACGGAACAGAAAGGACAAAACGTTATATACAAACAACAGAACAAATTGCACTAAGACTAATAACACGAATAAGACACCCCCAAAACCCACTACACAACCCCTCCACCCAACTACTATACGAACGCACAAACATGACAAAGATTTCGGAAAGACTCATACATCTACAGACAAAATGGATAAACAACCCCTACAACTGGACCATACTCAATCCCCTTTGTCTTACAAAACCAACCAGACAATTCCGCTTCCGTTTCCCTACATCAACGCTACTCGAACACTTACAAACGCAACTGACTACTGGACAATAAAATAATTTTTTCTTGTCATTAGAATTGGAAAGTTTATTTAATAAGATTATTAACCTAGAATAAGAGAATTTTCATCTTTGTTTTTTATGTAGTTTAAGTCTACATGTATTAAACAAGGGCAGAAAGACCGATAGGTCGATAGCCTTTTCTAGAAATACAGATGTTTACTACTACTAAATGCTAACGTTGTTATGCGTTACATTGTTTCTTAATAATCTTTTATACGTATACATAGTATATAAGTGTACATTTAAGGTATCGTTTCTTCTGCAACTTCTTGCACAAAACCACATGTTAATAATACATAAAAAATCCATGTAATGTGTGGACGCATATTGTATGTGAAAGTGACTAAAATAGTTTTCATGATTATAACTAATTATTTTATAATAATAAAGTGGAACATTTTGCCGCATTTTCATAGAGATATAATATTTGAATTTACTATATTAAAGCTTATCATCGACCAGAAAAAAAATTAAATTTCTAGTTGCATCTATTTAATACAATCTTTGAAAATTTATGTAAAATAATCTATTTATGAAAAATTAATATTTTGTATCATTAGACATGAGAAATATTTCCGACTTTGAACACCGAAAATGTGATAATTTTATTAAGAGTAGGATCAGGATTATCGCATTATCAATTAATAAATCCACCAACTACCTGACATTACAATTGAATTTACAATATGCATTAAGGAAAATTCGTTAGTAAAACCTAATAAATCATTGGCAGTACGTAACTCTTACTTTCGTGAATTTAAATAATTTATTCAGTTAAATTTTGAATTGTTTAATCATCAGAAAACAAAATACTTCTTCTTCTTCTTCAAGTATCACTACAACCCTATGTGGGTCTTGGCTGCAAGCACAATTTGCCTCCATCGACGTCTATCTAGCATTGTTTCCTGCTCATTTTCAATGCCCATCTTCCGCATATCCGATAGAACATTGTCCCTCCATGTCATTTTAGGTCTTCCCGGTGGTCTTCTGCTCGTTGGTGCCATGCAACATTCCTGCCATGCAACTTCCAGCATTTTGTCATCCGGTGCTCTGTGTATGTGTTCTGCCCATCTCAGTCTTTGTGACTTTGCTTCTCTCACAATATTTTTCTTTGGTGCAATTGTTCTAACTCCTCGTTTGTTCTTGTTCGATAATGCCCTGAACTAGGATCCTCGAATCTTCGCAGGACGTCTTCGTTTACTTTGGTTAGAGTCCACGCTTCACATCCGTACATGACTACCGGTCTTATAGTAGCATGGTATATTTTTAGTTTTGAGGATCGCGACATTATTCTCGATTGGAACAGTTCTCTTAGTGCATAATAGCATCTATTACCGCTCTGTATGCTCTGTAGAAAATCACCTATCGATTCTTCCGCGTATGGTGTTATGCGGATTAGAATCACGTTTGCAAGCATTTTATAATTCGGTGTTGATGACAGATATCCCTCTTTAGTTATTGCATACCTGATAACTTCCTTTCTTATGTAGGAGTATAATAACACTCTGTTTCCAGCTTTCCGGTAATGTGTCGCTGTCCCATATTAGTACGATTAACTCATGCATCTTTTGATAAAGTACTGGAAAACAAAATACTAGCAAATTAAATGCTGCTTCAAGTTCTGAAGCGAAGTTCACTATGACATTTCATAACTTTTGAAAAAAGTTTCAGCAACTGCTTCCGATTCAATTATCCTAGGCGAGTGTTTAACGTCTCACACTCTAAGAGTTTTTGTAACATTTAGAATAAGTGCATAATAATGTTCAAACCGCCGAATATGAAACCCTACATTTCAAAGCCTGGATATTAGTTACTCAAAACATAAAAGAGATATATTTTCACATCGAAATAATGATCATAATGCTTACCAAAAAGCATAATGATTTTGTAGCAAACATCACCCCAGTACTCCTGCCCAGAGATGCCACACATGACTATCTTGGAAACACGACTTTGGTGACTGGTTGGGGCAGACCTTCGGATAGTATTAACGCAATTTCCCCTGTACTGAGAGAAGTTACTTCTTGGGTCATCAGTAATTATGCCTGCCGAATGGCATATTTAGGAATTGTCCAGGACAGTCATATATGTATTTCTGGAGCTCATGGAAGAGGAACTTGTCAGGGCGATTCTGGTGGTCCCTTGGTTATTAATGGAGCACTGGTAAGTTGGCGACATCAACAAATATTACCAGGAAATGGAACTGAATCGTTATTTTTCCAGATTGGAGTCGTCTCGTTTGGAAGCTCCTTTGGCTGCGAAGTGGGTTGGCCCTCGGCAATGGCCAGAGTTACTTCCTATTTGGACTGGATTAGCCAAAACCAAGCTCCAGCATAACTGCTAATATTTAAAAATATTAAATCACTTAAACACTTTTTATGCTGTAAAAGTTTGTATATTATTGGCCGCAGTAAATATTTATTTTCTAAATAGTTATGAAATGACATTCTTTTACATATACAATATGCCCTAGAAAATTTAGAGAAATGTCCCCGTGAAAGAATACAAATAGTATAAAATATTCAATAGTCATTCAATCTCTTCTAAGTCACCAAAATATATAAAGCTATTTGTAGACCCTTGCTAGACTTTGGACATATACTCATGACCAACGGAACAGAAAGGACAAAACGTTATACACAAACAACAGAACAAATTGCACTAAGACTAATAACACGAATAAGACACCCCCAAAACCCACTACACAACCCCCCCACCCAACTACTATACGAACGCACAAACATGACAAAGATCTCGGAAAGACTCATACAGCTACAGACAAAATGGACAAACAACCCCTACAACTGGACCATACTGAATCCCCTTTGCCTTACAAGAACAACCAGACAATCCCGCTTCCGTTTCCCTACATTAACGCTACTCGAACACTTACAAACGCAACTGACTAGTGGACAATAAAATAATCTCTTCTTGCCACTGAAATTTTATTTAATAATATCGTTAACCTAGAATAAGAGAATTTTCATATTTGTTTTTTTATTTAGATTAAGACTACATGTATTAAACAAGGGCAGAAAGACCGATAGGTCGATAGTCTTTTTTAGAAATAAAGATGTTTACTACTACTCTCTTCTAAGTTCTTTCTTTATTGGTATGTATTTTGCAGACTTTTCATTTCTTTGTCTCCTATGCTGAAATTAGTGTTTGTTACTTTGGTGATCAATAATGATATCTGAAAGATTAATCAGATGCTCAAGTTAGTTTTTATCGTCAATCACTTGAAGTGTATCATCTATATCAGTAAGTACCAGATATACGAACAGACAGAAAATTAAACTGAGTTGGATTTTAGTCTACAGATATAGGCTATTCATAAACCATGATTGGTGCGGTCAAATTATGTTCTCCATGTGGAATAGTTCTTCTGCTGGTAGGTAATATATAAGATAATGGGCTAATGCTGGAATTATTTAAATTGATATAATTTTCACAACAATTGGAATATTAACATGACGAACAAAGCATATTGATGAGACTTTGAATAGTGGCAAGAACTGGGGATTGTATCGGTAATTCAATTACCAAGTCTTTGGAAAATTGGCGTTACTTTTAGGTGTTAAAGTTTCGGATAAATCCCAATCAGGACAAGGCAATTAAAAATAGATATAAATAAGATACAAACAGACCGAAAGATTCGGACAAAAACACTTTGCTTCAAACAATCATTGGTGAAAAAGCAGTCAATATTGAAATCTAGAGCATCTTGAAAATGTTGAAACAACAATTTGAAACTGATAAGCAACTTTAATACAAATCTTCCAGTAACTTGCCTTTTAGCTTTAGCTTGCAATAACAGAAACAGACTTGCACTTCCTTGCCTGGATGTTTGGAGCAATTTTGTTAATTATATTGGTTGTTCTTTTCTATTGTATGTGTTATGTCTTGAATTACTGATTTTTTTGCCTATTCATTCGCTTTGTCCACAAAATATATTTGAAATTCTCTGTGTCAATAAGACATATTTTGATTTAATTTGACAATATTCTACAGGCAAATTAAATATTTACGCCTTTCCTTTTCAAAAATTAATGGAGCTCACTGGGGTTGTATGCGAAAGTTTTTAGGAAAATATTTGCCAATTTTTCGAAGATATTAGATGTTGAAGACGCACTTTCAACTGTCGCAGCAAAGAATGTCTTCCTGAGATTTTGCAAGCACGAGCTGCTGCAACTTTTTGCTTTTCAAAACCTTTCAGTCCAGTGTAAGGCGCAAGTAAGTCCAGAGCGATATAACTCCGAAGATGCAAACATTGTCTTAAATTAAATTAAATCTTCTCAAAAAACATAATTTCAAGAAAACGTAAGATTGTTTGTTGAACGAAACCTGGATCTCTTGAAGTGAAATATGGATATTGACAAATTCAGTACCTTATTCTAGAATAGGGAATGAAATTGTGTGGAGCTACTATGAACTAGTATGCTGTTTAAAATTGTGTGTTTATTTAATTTAATTCAAATATAATTATCTCAAAACAGGACGCATCACGCTCAGGTGTCCAAAGTTTCCATTACAAAACATTATATATTATTTAACTTTCGATTAAGCTGCGATTTAAGATCCAAAAGTTCGTGCAATGAAGCAATGAAAAAACTAATGTTGTGAAGTTGAATAATTACGTGATTTATCTTGGAATTTGCACAAAAGCATAAACGAAATTTTGAAATGCAATTATTCCGAATTCTTCCCAAGGGATTAATAAAACGGCAATTTTTTTCTTTGCATTTTAATGTGTCCTGTTAACTTTGCTGATTTGGGCATAAAGCAACCTTGTATCTCATCATTGAATAGGTATTTAATTTCTAGATGCTGCACTACAAAGCAGCTTTCGGAATTATCAACGGGGATGAAGTGGTTCCACATTCCCTTCCATACATGGTACGAAAAACAGAATTATTTCTTTCTTTTATTCAATATTTGACATTTTTTAGGCCGCTCTACAGACTGAAATTAATGGACGTACAATTCGTTGCGGCGGGTCTTTGATCGAAGTCAATAAAGTACTTACTGCAGCATCATGCGTATATGGGTATAAATGCTTAAAACCTAATATTTATAGGATAAGCAGGGGTTTTTATGTTTTGGAACTGTTGATTATTTTCGTCCTATTGCAGTACAGAAAAATCGATCAATATAAATATTTTTCGGATTAATTTCCTGTGGAATCAATCTGATACAGAGGAAATTTCAAAATACTATCAAGCAGTAATTGATAATATAATAATAGGATCAAGCAGCACCTGGTTTTCGTCAGCAACATAATTCTTAGAATTTAAACTACTATCGTATACAATCAGATATATCCTAAATTAAAATCATTGATGGTTTCACTGAGACTCCTTTTAAGATAATGCAGTTGATGACGTTCATATTAGACATACAGAGAAACCAAAAAATAGAAAACCGAGCATTTCTAGATTCCCTCAGGGCCCTCAAAATTGAAAATGTTATAATTTTATACCTCCATCAGTTGTCAAATCGTTTTAATTTTTCTTAAAATTAAAATCGTCGAAATTATTCCGAAGTTTATACAAGTTGAAAGAACTTACTTGTTGCAGCGCTAATAAAATAATTTAAATAAAACAAAAATTGAAACACATTGTCCGAAACTTGTAGAAAATTAACATATTGGAATCGAAAAGGATTATCAGAGAATTTTAATTGTACCGACAGGGTCTGGCTACCTGCACTACCCTTAGATATTTTAATTTTCAAATTGTATACCTTCACAAACCTTGGATAATAATACCTGCTTTTGATACTCGAAGATCCAAAAATATACCTTGACAACACACAATTCGGCGTACGAACAATTAAATAAGGCATCCAAATAAGAGGGTATTATTGTGTTTCGACTTATATAAATGCAAACGCAATGTAATAGGCGATTGTATTTTATATAATAATGAAACAAGTTTGAACAATTTAAATGGATTGAAAATTAAATGAATGATGATAAAAAGATAAGTCTTCACAACCATTCCTTGCTTGAAGAGGTTTAGGGTTTTAAGGTTCACTAATTCTTGCGAAATGTCAGGAGGAAATTTTAATTCACGACGGCGTAAAACCTCGAAAAACTTAATAATCAAAAACCACCAAAATACTTTTTTACAAACCATTTTACATGGCAAATTCATCTTAAAAATCCAACGTACGGGGTTTACCTTGGATAATAATATCTGAACACACCTCGATACACATATCGTAGTATTGGGCTTAAAGAAATTATGGAATATTTGGAAAACGCTTTTAAAATATTTTAGCTTTTTAAGTTGTGCTTTTGATACTCGAACATCCAAAAATAGTTTTGGAATTAAGTCTTTAATGCCACTTTCTATAACTTTGTTGGGCAAGATTTTAGAATAATTTCTTGAGTAGTAGTAAACATCTTTATTTCTAAAAAAGGCTATCGACCTATCGGTCTTTCTGCCCTTGTTTAATACATACAGTCTTAATCTAAATGAAAAACAAATATGAAAATTCTCTTATTCTAGGTTAACAATACTATTAAATAAATAAGATTTCAGTGGCAAGAAGGAATTATTTTATTGTCCACTAGTCCGTTGCGTTTGTAAGTGTTCGACTAGCGTTAATGTAGGGAAACGAAAGCGGGATTGTAATTGGGAAGACAAAGGGGATTCAGTATGGTCCAGTTGTAGGGGTTGTTTGTCCATTTTGTCTGTAGCTGTATGAGTCTTTCCGAGATCTTTGTCATGTTTGTGCGTTCGTATAGTAGTTGGGTGGGGGGGTTGTGTAGTGGGTTTTGGGGGTGTCTTATTCGTGTTATTAGTCTTAGTGCAATTTGTTCTGTTGTTTGTATATAACGTTTTGTCCTTTCTGTTCCGTTGGTCATGAGTATATGTCCATAGTCTAGCAAGGGTCTACAAATAGCTTTATATATTTTGGTGGCGGTGTTTGTGCTAATTCCTCTGTCTTTGTAGGTTATTGATCGGAAGTGTTTTGTTCTCTTTATTGTTTCTGCCCTGATGTTTCGTATGTGTTTAGTGAATTTAAGTTTGTGGTCAATTGTGATTCCAAGGTATTTTACGTCGTTTTTTGGTTGTCTCGTTTGGCCGTCTGCAGTTATTGTAGGGGAGTCAGCGTTGAGTCTGTGGTTTGTGAGCAGAAGTTGGTTTTTTGACGCGTTTGGTGTTAGTCTCCATTTATAAAACCATGTCATTGTTTTGTTTGTTAGTGTTTGGAGTCTTTGATCTGCTCTCTCAGTAGTTTTGTCATGTACAATAAGTGCCGTGTCGTCTGCGTATTGTAATATGTATGCCGATCTGTCGATTTAATTTTTGTCTGGTAAGTTGTAATTGTATATGTCATGGCAGTATATATTGTAGAGAAACGGTGAGAGCGGGGATCCTTGAGGGAGCCCTTGTTCAGGGGAAAAAGAAAATGACAGTGTTTTGTCAATTCGTACTTGTAGTTGTCTAATTTCTTGAATTTATCAATTAATTCACTTCCACTAATATGTTTCCAACATTTATTGTTGGCTAATAGATAAGAGGAACACGCTAGATCCATATACGCGAGTCCTGAAAGGAGATGTTGGCTTACTGAAGTATATTCTGTTTCTTTCTTTTCTGCTAGACCCCGCATTAAGTAATCTATACTGTACAGGATGTCTAATTTTTGAGGGGGCACTTTGATGGGGGGATCGAGCAAAAAAAATGATAAAATCAGCATTTAAAAATTTTCGTTTGCTTAAGAGATACGAGAGAAAATCCGAAAATCGTCAATTTCAAAATGATCCTTTAGCAGTTTCAATTGAAAGTAGAAAAAAATGGAGAAATTATATCAAATTGTAATTTGATTTGGGTCCGGAAAGGCGGCAACTATTTAAGAAAAAGTTCAGACGACTGAATCAAAATTTAACAGCCGATATCTGAAAAAAACTAAAAATGAAGATGTCAAGGAAAATTACGGAGATATTGTGTATACAACCCTATAAAAGTGTTGAAAACGGTGCATCATGTACTATGCCTACATTACCAGACATAAAAAATTGGTATTTTTAGAGCATCCAGTGTGACAATAAAACTCGGAGCTCATAATTTAGAGGAAGACAGCGCCCAAGTGAAACTGAATTCCTCAGTTTTTACGATTCACCAGGACTTCGATCCGGATTTACATTTGCACGACATTGCGATTGTTCATTTAGAGCAAAACGTTACGCTTAACGGTAATAGCTATTTGCAGATTTCAATTTGCATATTTTTTATAATAATTTTATTCGTAGATTCGATATCGACAATTTCCACTCCACCATTAGGCGATATTCTATTAACATTTGCCGACGATTTGGGAATGGTAGCTGGATGGGGGAAAATTAACGATACAGATCCAAATTACTCCAATGTTCTTCGGAAAATTGAGATGACAATTATTCCCTTCCTAGCTTGCACTATTCCGTACTTGGGCAAGGTGCAGACGTCTCAAATTTGCACTACTGGAATGCAGAACGGAAAAAATATTTGCCTGGGAGATAGTGGAAGTCCATTAGTGGTTAATGGAACTCAGGTAATGCGATGGCTTTGGATGTGTGATTGCTAACAAAACTAAAATTTTGATCGTTTAGCATAGTGTTTTTCATTAATCTTGAACAGTGGAAAGGTTGGTGAGATATATTATTCTTTATTGGTTAGAGCATCATTTTTTGCTTTAAATACAGGCTCAATTTAAACGGGCGTCTTTCCTTCAAAGAGTTTTATGGAATTTACTTGAAAAGTACGAAACGAATTAATTTTTAAAAATTATGCGCTTATTCACTGAGGTTATTAATAGAGGGAGAAACAGCTTAAAGCTAATCACAAGCACGAACTTAGCCTTAACTTGCTTCGAATTTCCAATTCACACTGATAAATTGAGAAATATTTATAAATTGAATATTTGTTTTTCAACCACTTTGTATGGAATATTCTAAATAAAAAACCCCTGAATATTCTCAATTAAATAACACGTATTATTTGGCTTTTCCTGCTTCTGAACATTATATCCTATGCACACTTGAATAATATTTTATTTTCAGGTCGGAATTGCGTCTTATGGTAGCGATTTGGGCTGTTCTGTTGGTGCTCCAGGCGTGTTTACTAGATTAACCAGTTACTACTTCTGGTTGTTGGGGGAGCGAGAAGTCCAGCATATGACCGTTTAATAATGTAATTGCGAATTGAGTCAAATACATATTAAATTATTTTAATTAACACCGAGTTTTTTTAAACACTTAATAGAGCAGGCGCGCAGAAAAACATTTATTAAAATGTAATAAAATTTGTTTTTTTCATGATTTTAAAAACCGAAATAAACAATCTAAACTAATCATCAACAAAATGAAAACTGTGTTGAAATATTTTCAATTGGAAATATTGGGACTAATAATGATTTGGATTTGTTATTGTATCCAAAAACGACCAAAAACTGGCAAAATTGTAAAGCTTGAAACCGTTTTATATGTTTCTTAAAGATTTGCATCATGATTTACGATGTTACTGTGAAATGGAAAGCACTGCTGCTACAGATAAGATAAAATAAAGATGCATTTTTGCATTAAGAAAAGTTTTGTCACTCGTTATTTTGGAATGCAATAATAATTATATATAATTGCAATATTTATGACAATGACCGCTTTACAGCTCATATATTTCAGACATTTATAAATTGTACGTAATGAACAGTTCATAAACTGGTAGATAGACACATGGATTCTATGTCAGAATTAAAGTAGTTGAAAAGCGCCTTTTTCTTGCGTGTTACAAAATATAAATATTATTTTAAAATATTGAAATTTGCAACGATACTAAGAAAGGAAAGCAAAGATTTAGAAAATAGCAATACACATAAAAAAGAAAAACATATGAAGGCCAGACAACAAAAGCGATGAAAATTGCATTTATTTCTTTGCAAGGAATTTTAAAGTTCGAATCTAAATGCAGAAATCATTAAATTTAAAGTTAAAATAATTATTTATATTTTACTATAATCTTATATTATACAGGGTGTCCCACCGGTAACCGCCGCGATCGATATCTGGCAAACTATAATCAGGAGAAATTTGAAAATTGGACATTATACGTAAGTCATTGGGGCAAGCGATCTAAAATATTTTCAAGATGGCCACACTTCCGGTTATACCGGAAGTAGTTATCAACTTGGTTATTTTAAATGGAACACCCTATATATTATTATATTTTTGAATTTTTTACTGTCCAATTTTCAAATTTCTCCTGATTATAGTTTGCCAGATATCGATCGCGGCGTTTCCCGGTGGGACACCCTATATAATATAATAATTATTTACCGGTATATGCAATAGCACTTCTTTACGACTAAAATGACTTTATTATTTTCTTTATATTTTAATTATTGTTGTGTATATTTTCCTGACTGTACTTCAATTTATTCCAAAAAAATTAAATTAGCCAATCAAATTAGCCATTAAATAGCCAGTCAAATGTGAAGGTAGAAACAACTTTACACACAAACTGATGATGGTGTAGAAAGACACCGAAACGTATTTGTGACATTTTAAATAATAAACAATAAAATTGACTGAAACCCAGGACTTTTTTTGGAATTTATATTTTAATATTTCATCGAAAGAACAAGTAAGTTGCTCATTATGTCATGAAGAAACAGAAATTTTACTTAATTTTATTTTCCTTTAGCAATTTTTACAGCTTTTTCTTCTTCTTTGCAGTACCAACTTCAATATTTTATGCATTCTTTTTCGTTTTTGTGCTTACTGTTTTGAATTTTATTTGGTTCTTGCCTTTTGCACTTGCCTATATTTTCCTTGGGTTGCTTTTAATATTCATTCGATTCTCTCCTTCTGTATTGTAAAATCTCCATTGAGGATGTCTTAAATATAGTCGAAACGTTGGCCCAAGGTAAATAGTTTATTCATTTTCCACACAAAACTTTCTAATTAACCCAGGGCAGAAAGACCGATATAGGTCGATAGCCTTTTCTGTAAGAATAAAGATTTTTTACTATTACTACTACTAATAAAATTTAAAACTATGCGAAAACGCATGGGCAACAAACGCAATTGCGCGAATTCATCTTAAAACATATTTAAAAAATTGATATCATTAATATATAAATCGTTTAGGAAAATTCAGCGAATCAGTTCAACCAAGGCAGTATTACAGGTAGTATACAATACAGCAGGATCTGTGTGACTTAAAAGTTTCCTCGATATTAATTTTCAGTTGTTCTGGAAGACGAATAGGTAAGTACCAACAAATCTTCCAGGTCTTTGGTCAGGTATTTTTAGAAAAGTCTATGTTTTTATGTATCTTGCACAGATTGTTGTTCAAATGAATTTACATGCGTTATTGAAAGAAAATGCAATCAACTTTAAGATATCTGACCAATTATACAAAAAGACTTACGAAACTACTGTATTTTTCTATTTTTGTATTTCCAAAATACTTTTATTGGATATTTTTTTGAAAATATCAAACTGCTTAAACCACCTGAAACTTTTTGTATTGCGTGACATAGCAAATAAAAAAAAAATGTTGCTAATTTTGCTCGAGTATTAGAAATTAAACAACGCCCTCAGCTATTTCGATTTTTCGAGTCATCAGCAAGTGTAGCCAGCAAATAATAGCAGAGATTAGTTGATGAATAGTCTACTAATCTCTGATAATAGGTATGATTTCTTATTGAGGTCGTTGAAGGTGGATTCTTTTTAATTGTTATAATTAACTTAGTTTTACCTGTTTAATTCACTTTACTATTAAATTAGGTTTACCTAGAAGGATCAAACTCAGATTACGTGTTGTATTTCGATGTATGACAGAAGTTTTAATCTATTTTAAACTTTTGAAGAGGCGTTTCCCTTGAACTTTTTGGTTTTTCGAATCAAAATAAAAAATGGCCCTTTCTTTTTTTCTTTTCTTTTTTACTTCTCTCCTAGGAGACGTTGACTATTTGAAGATTTAGCTCCAATCGACATGGGCATCTCTAGAATTCGTGGTGTCGTCGTTTGTCGTTCAGTTTCTGGATTCTTTAGTTATAGTAGTAGTAGTAGTAAACATCTTTATTTCTAAAAAAGGCTATCGACCTATCGGTCTTTCTGTCCTTGTTTAATACATATAGTCTTAATCTACTTAAAAACAAAGATGAACATTCTCTTATTCTAGGTTAATAATCTTATTAAGTCTTACAAGACCAACCAGACAATCCCGCTTCCGTTTCCCTACATCAACGCTACTCGAACACTTACAAACGCAACTGACTAGTGGACAATAAAATATTTTTTTCTTGTCATTGGAATTTTATTTAATAATATTGTTAACCTAGAATAAGAGAATTTTCATATTTGTTTTTTATTTAGACTAAGACTACATGTATTAAACAAGGGCAGAAAGACCGATAGGTCGATAGCCTTTTTTAGAAATAAAGATGTTTACTACTACTACTAATCTTATTAAATAAACTTTCCAATTCTAATGACAAGAAAAATTATTTTATTGTCCAGTAGTCAGTTGCGTTTGTAAGTGTTCGAGTAGCGTTGATGTAGGGAAACGGAAGCGGGATTGTCTGGTTGGTCTTGTAAGACAAAGGGGATTCAGTGTGGTCCAGTTGTGGGGATTGTTTGTCCATTTTGCCTGTAGGTGTATGAGTCTTTCCGAAATCTTTGTCATGTTTGTGCGTTCGTATAGTAGTTGGGTGGAGGGGTTGTGTAGTGGGTTTTGGGAGTGTCTTATTCGTGTTATTAGTCTTAGTGCAATTTGTTCTGTTGTTTGTATATAACGTTTTGTCTAATTCGTATTTGTACTAATTCCTTTGTCTTTGTATGTTAGTGAGCGAAAGTGTTTTGTTCTTTTTATCGTTTCTGTTCTGATGTTTCGTATGTGTTTAGTAGATTTAAGTTTCTGGTCAATTGTGATTCCAAGGTATTTTACGTCGTTTTTTGGTTGTGTCGTTTGGCCGTCTGCAGTTATTGTAGGGGAGTCAGCGTTGAGTCTGTGGTTTGTGAGCAGTAGTTGGTTTTTTTGACGCGTTTGGTGTTAGTCTCTATTTATAAAACCATGTCATTGTGTTGTTTGTTAGTGTTTGGAGTCTTTGCGCTGCTCTCTCAGTAGTTTTGTCATGTACAATCAGTGCCGTGTCGTCTGCGTATTGTAATATGTATGCCGATCTGTCGATTTGATTTTTGTCTGGTTAGTTGTAATTGTATATGTCATGGCAGTATATATTGTGGAGAAACGATGAGAGCGGGGATCCTTGAGGGAGCCTTTGTTCAGGGGAAAAAGAAAATGACAGTGCTTTGTCAATTCGTATTTGTAATTGTCTGTTTTCTATTAAGTTCTTTATGGTGTCTATGGTAGATATGTTGGTGTGTGTAGTTTGTATAGTTTGTAGTAAGCCTCTATGCCAGACACTATCAAAAGCTTTGTCTTTAGTTATATTATGCATGATGTGTGCTAAGGTGCCTAGTAAGTGTACTAGTATATTTTCTATTTTAATTATTACATTTATATGTATTTTCCAGTATTTTGCTTATAAATATGGAAATTGCCTATTCATCTATAACTGATAATGAAAAGATTAGGGATTATCCAAATGAAAACAATAACATAAAATTGATATACCCTGTTGCTCACATATAGACACAACATGAAAAATAAATAGCCATGTATCATTGGGTTAATATATTGATTATTGGATTTTGAGCAAGTCGCTTTCTTTAATTAGTCATAGTGACATTTTTCGTTTCTATGTGTTGAATAGTTTTACTGGGTGCATTTGCCTCTATTTGTATGATAGCGATCGAAAATGGTTTGTTCTTTTTTTTCTAGAGTTTGCTTTTTTATCCGCAATCAACTTAGGTATTATCAAGTACAATTCCTCACGGTAATTTCTAGGTAATTGATAATACCTAGGATTAATGATATTGATTAACTAGATTTTTTCCTCTGTTTCTGAACTTTTCCACAAATTTAACTGTCGAATAATATTAATAATAATTATTAATACTATTGCTTTTGCTTATTTCTAAGCGTACGAGTTCCATTTTTGTCTTGAGCTGATTTTTTGCTTCTACGTTTTGTCATTTACGGCGAGAAGAGGCCATGCTCCGATTTAATAACTCTCATTTCTGATTTCGGTTTCAAAAAATTAGTAACCATCCTGTGAGGCTTGGTTTCATCCTTTCTATCAAAGAAGTCCTTTATGTGTCCTGCTGGCCTTGGATGACCGACGAAAAAAAATGTCATTATGTAGAATGTGAAGAAAAAGTTTTAAAGAAACTATTGTATTGAAGGAGACATAAAGGATGTTCCAATAGGAACGCCGGGATTCAGTTTTACATAAATATATATATTTGTAGCATAAGTTCGAAAAATTTATTGAATAATGAAGTACACATGATGAGGTTATAAATCGAATAAATTATCAGACACAAATAACCGTCTTGCCTTTACTGGCACAAAAGTGTGCTATTGTCATAAAATTTTTAAGGACTTTGCACATAAAATTTAAAAAAATTGTGGCATTTCAGTGATGCACCGTTGAATTTTATTATTTGACTCTTAATTCGTGTTGCGTTTGTTCACATAAGCTTCTGCCTTAAAAACATCTCAAAGAACATGTCCGACGGTGCTAAATCCCTCGATCTGCGCGGCCAATGCCGATCTCCAAAACAAGAAATAACACGACAAGAAAATGACTCACACAGAAGTTCAACAGTTTCTTTAATTGCATCACATGTTGCACCGTCCTCTTAAAACCACATGCCATTGGAATAAATATTCTGCAATTTTGACACAAAAATAATAGTGAATTTTGCGATGACGAACATTATTATCGGTTAATATTTGATCACTTGCATTTTCGCTGAAAAATGGTAAATAACGGCTCAAGCACACAAAGCACATCAAACAATTACTTGTTAAGATGCATCTGTTTTTGAGCTATCAATCCTGGATTGTGATGAGCGAGACTAGACTTGGTCTTGCAGTCTTGGTTTTGCAAAAATGGAAGTCCAAGACCAAGATCAAGACTATGTATGCAAGACCACGACCATGACCAAGATCTTGACCATGACCAAGATGTTCTGCAAGTCCAAGACTTGCAAGAGTCTTGCGAGATTCTCGAGTGTAAGCAGTAAGATGTTTCAAACCTTGTGAAGAATCATGTTGATGGTTAAAATTAAGGAACTTGTCTCGTGACACAATTATATAGCAACCCTCTATAAAAGCCGCTGCCCAGAAGATAAAGACGTAATAATCATTTCACAAGCGGACTATTGTAAGCATAATATATATAATAATAATAATAATTATTATTACTAATTTATTAGTCTAGTTGTAAAATCTGAATCCAATTTGTCTTTCTTCCAAATTCCAATCAACTAAAGTTTTTGGTTGCCCATGGACTTTCGGCTTTAACTCTTGAGCCAATTCAACTTTGAACGCATAAACTTTCAAATATTTTGTTAAAATCTGAGGCCTAGTGGTTGTGATAGCACAAATGTTTTGAGCTTTATGCCGAATTAATGTGGTTGCGCTTTCCTCAACATTTACACGAAGTGCTGCGATATTTTTAGCCGAGTGACCAAAACGAACGTGAGTTTATGTCTCTGCGGCATTGACACACCCAGTTTGTTCATCTTTTAAAAATAATCTTCTTACAGTGGCTTCATTTGGAATATTCCTATTGTCCATAATTGTACTCATTTTACGAACTGATGAAAAACCACTTGGATACTATTTTTTTACAATAAGAATTCGTTGTTTTTTGCGCTCATTTTACTTAAACTCCAGAGCCCGAAGTCTCGAAACCGGGGAACGGCGTTCTCATGAGAAAAGTGGGAGGAGTTCTCTTGCGAAGCGAATAAGTATATTTTCGAAAGCGATCGAGTGATCCCAGCCCGTGTAAAAGCACAGATTAGTTGACTCTACTAATTAGTCTATTAATCTATGGTAAAAAGAGTCTTCAACTAGCCGTGGTCCGATCCGCTTGTGCGAAAAATTGTTTCTCGTGCTATCGGATTGTCAACCACAGTTTGTGTGCTTTCTTTTGCTGAGTGAATATAAACATTATAAGTTCGTAGTGGAATCAATAGACAATTTAGAATCCGCCGACGAAGACGACAATGAGTCCGTAATCTCATTGTCGTCTCTAAGTTCGCTCGCCAGTAGCGCTGCGTTAGCAGATGCGTTCCACCAATTGGACGAGGAACAAAAGCTGCAGAAATTAAAGCAGGTTGTCCGCTTGCTAAGGACAAACAAAAATTGCGACCGCTGCAAGGTGGGTACAGCGGACTTTACAGCTGCTTACACAGCAGGCAAACCACCAAAGTGGTCGCTGGCGGTCAACCATTTGAAGGCCGAACACCCAACTGTTCGGAAAAGGGCCCTGCTAACCACCCAGATCTCCACAGGGGCCATACCCAAACGGAAGCTGGACAAGGTAAGCCCCCCGAATACAACAAAGAAACCCAAGCACCAGCCAGAAAAAGCGACGATCGAGATTGGCCCAGAAACGTCAACGGACCAATCACAGCGAGCCACGAACCGTCAGCAGATCAAAGAAAAGCGGGGAGCTGTTGCTATGGCTGAAAAAAGATCAGCCGTGCGCCAAACAGTGGCCGATGACAAGTCGGATCACAGCGGTGATGCCTTTATGGTGCCACGGAAAACGGTGCCGTGGAGCACACTATTGACCACACCGGCATGCCCAGCAGTAACAACCGAAAATAGATTTTCGCCAATCCAACCGGCAACTGACCCCTTGGAGAATGAGCCTCAACCCTCCACCAGCGGGACCCAAATGATGCATGAGGAACTGGCTGCCAAAGCGGCTGCTTCGCTCAGCAAATCGGCGAAGAAGGCCGAAAAACCGCCACCAATAGTCATCGTGGGAAAGCCCAGCAGCCACAGCGCGCTAGTGAATGGCCTAAAGTCAATTACAAATAAGCCATTCACATTAAAATACACTAAAGCGTCGCTGATAGTGTACTGCAGCTGCATTTTAGACTGGGCGGCGGTCAAGCGATCACTGGAGGCAGAGGGCGGCCAGTTCCATACCTACGCACCCGCAAACCAGCGTACACACGCGTTTGTGGTAAGGGGGCTCGAGGGCAACGTGGAGCCTTCTCAAATCAAGGAGGACCTCGAGGAAAAGGGGTTTGCCATCAAAAATGTCTTCCGAATGAAGACCCAGTTTAGGCCCCTGTACCTGGTTGTCACCGACCATTCGGTGACCTTACGGAAACTCGCCACCACCGCCAAAGTGATCCGCGATGTCAGGGTCTCCTGGGAAACCAGGAAGAACCAACGAACCCTGACGCAGTGCCGCCGATGCCAGGGCTGGGGACACGTATCGGGCAACTGCAACAAACATTTCAAGTGCTCCAAGTGTGCGGGCCCCCACGAAATAACATCGTGCCCGCCGGGATCGGCGCTAAAATGCGCCAATTGCACTGGTCCCCACCGGAGCTTTGACGAAGCATGCCCGGTGTACGTTTTCAAACTGGCCCAGCGTCCGGTTGAAAAACCACAAAAACCACAAATGCAGTTCGTGGCGGCACCACTTCCGTCCAGACCAGCGTGGGGGCAGACCTTCCGACCCGCAGGCCCGATCCCCCACCCAGAAACCAGCAGGACTAGGCAGCCCATCCCGAGCCCGAACGAGTTTCCGCCGCTCCCTGGCAGAAATGAAATAACCAGCAGGGCTACGCAACCTGGTCAAACCGTCGCAGTTAATGGTCCCCAACCAAGACCCCCCACTAACCAAGGCATGAACGCTGGCGCAGTAGCCACTCCGGGCACCCTACATCGGGAATTCGCCGATCTGGCATCGCAGGTGAACTTACAGGAGGTAATCAAGGCGGTTAGATTTTATAGCGCTGCGTTGAGGGGCTGCGAGACGAAAGCGGAAAGGTTCCTCGTTTCCGCGCAGTTTTTCAACGAAGACATTAATAGCTTCGATTTTTAAGCCCTGATTTTGCCAGTTGTGCCCTATGAGGATAGGAGAATGGAACTCATGCGGACTCCGGAGTCGTCTCGGTGAGTTTGTGCACTTCCTTCAGACCGAGGATATCGACGTGGCGTTGATTGTCGAAACATGGTTGCGCCCCGGGGATATACTTAGGATTCGGGGGTACAGACTCGAACGTGCCGATAGGCCCGGTTTAAGGGGAGGGGTGGCCATAGCGGTCAAAACGTCAATTCCATACAGGAGACTGCCGCACAGGCAGTCATCAATAGAGAACGTCGGCGTTGAACTTCGTGATGGAGTTTTGATCTACTGTGGCTATTTCTCCACCGTACGCTTACAGGCCGCTGATGTCGATCCATTTTTCATAAACACCAATAAGGTGTTGCTAATGAGAGATTTCAACGCCCGCCATCCACTATTCAATAACCCTGGACATAAAAACGCAGCCGGCAATTTTCTAGCCGACTACGTTCGCGACAATGGCCTACTCGTTATGCCCACTTCATCCCCAACCCATTACCCGAACAGTGGAGGGAATCCATCCTACCTCGACTTCGGAATTGCCAAAGGACTCACCAATCTCACGGAGATGGTGGTTATAGACGCCCTCAGCAGTGACCATTTGCCCATTTACCTCGACATTAGGGATTTAAAGCGCACACAAACTAACGACTTTCGATATTCATACGAAAATTTCGATTTTCGCGAATATCGAAAACGACTACAAGACCTGACGTGTACTCCAGGCCAGATTGACACTGTCGAAGCTCTAGAGCATGCAGTAAAAGGTCTGACCAGGAATATACAACGGACACAGCAAGCTTTGGCCAAAAAATTTCCGAACAGACCGCGGCGCGACAATCTTCCTGAGGAAATTTTGGACCTTATTAAGGCGAAAAATCGAATCAGGAAGCGATGGCAGCGATTCAGGCGATCTGCCGATCGCATAATGGCAGCAGAGCTTGCACGAGACATACAGCGCGAAATCTCCGCATACAGGAATTATACCTGGGCGGAGAAACTGCGAAATCTGACTCCCCGTGACAATTCTCTGTGGAAACTGTCGAGAAGTCTGCGAAAAGGCTATGAGCAAGTCCCCGCGCTTGAAAAAGAGGGGCGGAGTTATATTACCTCCAAGGACAAGTGCGAGCTGCTCGCCGACTTTTTGGCAGAAGTACACAAGGTCCAACCAGCCCTTCAGGATAACGAAACAGAAAGACAGACCGCTGTTTTTGTAGAACGGAAGTATCCTATACCACCCTCGATTTTGCATTCCTATATAACAACCCTGTCGGAGATACAATCGTGTCTTCGGCGTCTCCCTAGCCGAAAAGCCCCCGGGCCAGACGGCATCCCTTATTTACTCCTCAAAAACTTACCGCGGAAAACTATTGTGCTAATAGTGCAAATAGTCAACGCAGTCCTTAAATTGCAGCACTTCCCACAGGACTGGAAGAACGCTGTAATAATCCCCATCTTAAAGCCGGGCAAAAACCCGACCGAACCCGTCTCTTATAGGCCAATTTCCCTCTTGAACACCCTCGGCAAATTAACCGAGAAGGTCATCCATTCGAGACTACAGGCAGCAGCCGAGCTTCAAAGTTTAATCCCGGATGAGCAGTTTGGCTTTCGACCAAGACACAACACAACGCTGCAGACTGCTAGGATCGCAACGGATGCCTATGCAGCATTTAATAAGCTTCAAAGCACGGTTATGCTGCTTCTCGACATGCAAAGGGCCTTTGACACAGTCTGGCACACAGGCCTGCTGTACAAGTTGTTTGCCGTGCATTCACTGCCACTCTACCTAGTTTCCCTTATAGCGTCTTACCTAAAAAACCGTTTCATCCAGGTGAAAGTGGAGAATTCCACTTCTGCTAAAAGACGCATCGCGGCAGGAGTACCACAAGGAACAGTGATTTCGCCGCTGCTGTATACATTGTACACAGCAGACATTCCAAAACTTCCCACTACAAAAATAGCACTATACGCTGATGATACGGCTATCTACGCATCGTCTTTTTATGCTCAGGCTGCGAAATCTCGCATTGCACATCACCTGAGTTTATTGACGCCGTATATTGACAAATGGAAACTTAAAGTGAATCCCAGGAAGACGGAACTTATTATCTTTTCGCGCAAATTCACTAACAACAAAATCTTATCACCACTCGTGGTCCAAAATACTCCTATCAAACCAACAAAAGAGGTGAAATACCTGGGATTCAAACTAGACGCCCGACTCCATTTCAATAAGCATGTTGACTATGCTGTACAAAAGACTGCCATGGCCCGAAGAAAGTTGTACTTTCTTCTGGCGCCAAATTCTTTCCTATCACCTCGAAATAAACTTCTGCTCTACACCTCCACCATAAGGCCCATACTGACCTACGGATCCCCTGTCTGGCACTCTGTCTGTGATTCCACGAGACGACGTGTTCAAAGGACCCAAAATAGGTTCCTAAGAGGCGTCCTATCGGCTGACAGATACACCAGAATAACCGAAATGCACGAAGCTACAGGGATGGCCTATATAGCCGACTATATAGATACCATCGCTGAAAAATTTTATCATAGCGGAGTGCAAGGCTCAGTCCTCACGCGAAATATCACCCAAGTAAGAGCAAACGACCGCCCAACCCATGGTCCCCTGTATAAGCGACTTCCCATATTTTATGAGGATTTTGTCCCTGACAGTACGTGACGACAAACAAACATTGCCTGCCAGTTGCAGACAGTCGTTTCTAGCAGGCTGGAAACGCACAAATCCAACATGACGTGACTTGACGGGTTCGTCCTGCCTCGTTCTGGCTGGTGCTGGCTGGTTCTTGCACCGATCGGGGCGGGGGCGGATGGATTTGGTCATCTAGTTGAAACTGCCGGCGGTTAACGCCACGGCTGACAGTATCAGGCTTAAAGGTCGAAGCAAAAGGGGTTTTTGGCTTCCCTTCAGGAAGACCTTTTTTCCTTAATGAATGCCCCTCGAATAAAACCAAAACCGCCACTTCAAGACTATCTCCTGACGTTGTCGTGCGTATGGCTAGCTCGGGAATGTCCATGTTAGGGCACTGCCCAGGTAATGGACGACTTAGCGCGCCTATTTAGATCATGGGCAGAGAGCAACCGGCCGAACATCTGGCTAGACACGGGAGTTATGTTTGTTAACTTTGTTTGTGAATTTTGTTAATGGGAATGTTCAATAAATTTTATCTATCTATCTATCTATCTATGGTAAAAGTATAAGATAAGGGCTGAGGACGGGCGCGAACACATCAGTGATGTAACCCTGCCCGTTCTCTTGAACTCGACAATTGGGACCTTGCAGTTTTCTAACAAACGGCCATTTTTTTAATTGTCCAATCGTAACTCTAAAAATGCTGAGCAATTGAAAAGCGGCGTTCTTATTGGAACACTTTTTACTTATTTAAGGCTAAGGAAGTTTTTTAACACCAAAGAGTACAACCCACTTTTACCATACTCTATTTCCAGAGCCTATTTTCATTATATTACATAATCATATTTTACCATACTTTATTGTCGTTCTCGAGTATGTACATTTTTAGATAGTCCTATATTTTGTTTTCTTTGAGCGGAAGTGCATACAAATGTTTAGGTATTTTTAAGGAATATACCTTTATCCATCTAGTGATATTTATAAAATGTTTAGTTGCAAATTCAAACCACCAACCCAATTGACGAGTAGAAACTTGAAAATTTCGAAACAAGACGTTTGTGCCTCAAAATGGTTGCTCCGCACCAAAGTCAGGACGCTTTCCTGCCTAAAACAACCGGAGAAGTAATCCATACATTTGTCTAAAAATAACGTTAATTATATAATCTAAATTCCAGCACCCATCTGAAGTTTGGAAAGTAGCCACAATCTTCCTATGGATAATAATTGTTTTACTGGGTTTTATTTGCTTCTGCCTTTGCTGCTTTGGCCTGGTCTCCATTTACAAACAAGACACTGAGGGCCACTTTACTTTCATTTATATACTGTACCATATTCTGCTGTTTCTTTTTGCAGTTGATTGGTGTATCAACTATTTACAAGAAGTGAGTCGCATTTTCAAGCAATATATTATTTTAAACATATTGGGAAATTTTCAGGAAAATTTTGTGAAGCTTGTCAAATATGGTTGTCGAAGTATCGCAGGAATGTTAATTGTGTCGGCCCTTATTGGAAAAGTGATAATGATTATACGGTTTGGATGGAGTTGGCTAGTTGCAGTATATTTATTTTTTACAATAAGTGCCATTATCGGAATCGGGCTCTTGGTCTATTATGTGAGATGGAACTGGCTATTGGCCAAGATAAGGTAAGCAATGCTTACACTTTGCTGTGAATATAAATAACAGTATATCTTTTTTAGCAGAATATCGCAAAACTTCAAACAGTCCTCACTAATTTACCGAAACTGCAGGGCACAGAACAAACTTTTTCAAAAGCGCACTATAACATTTATGATAATTATTGTCTTAGCTTTTTATTCCTGGAATGACTAATTCGCGAATCGATTCAAAATTTTTATATGATTTAATTTCTTGCCTTTGGAGAGCAAGTTAAAAAGCCTGCAAGAACAACTTCTTCTAATACTTTGAGCCTCATATATTCATTTGATCTGGTTTATCAAACTCTAAGAGTGACTAAAGAAAAAAATCGCGAATTATTGATAAGGAATAGTTTAAATAAAATTGTTGGCATAATATAACAAATACCCTTGCTAGACTTTGGACATATACTCATGACCAACGGAACAGAAAGGACAAAACGTTATACACAAACAACAGAACAAATTGCACTAAGACTAATAACACGAATAAGACACCCCCAAAACCCACTACACAACCCCCCCACCCAACTACTATACGAACGCACAAACATGACAAAGATCTCGGAAAGACTCATACAGCTACAGACAAAATGGACAAACAACCCCTACAACTGGACCATACTGAATCCCCTTTGTCTTACAAGACCAACCAGACAATCCCGCTTCCGTTTCCCTACATTAACGCTACTCGAACACTTACAAACGCTACGGACTAGTGGACAATAAAATAATTTCTTCTTGCCACTGAAATTTTATTTATTTAATAGTATTGTTAACCTAGAATAAGAGAATTTTCATATTTGTTTTTCATTTAGATTAAGACTGCATGTATTAAACAAGGGCAGAAGACCGATAGGTCGATAGCCTTTTTTAGAAATAAAGATGTTTCCTACTACTATAACAAATATTCAAACGCAACGGAAAAGACCAAACGGCACATACAAACCAGTGAACAAATCACACTAAGACTTATCACGAAAATAAGACACCCCAAAACCCACTGCACAACCCTTCCAACCAACTACTGTACGAACGCACAAACATGACAAATATTTCGGAAAGACTGATACATTTACAGACAAAATGAACAAACAACCCCCACAACTGACCCTCTTGAATCCCCTTTGCCTCTCAAGACCAACCAGACAATCCCGCTTCCGTTTCCCTACAGAAACACTACTTGAACATTTACAAACGCAACTGAACCAACCTGCTGGGCAATGAAAATAATTTTATGATTTAACTTAATTGTAAACATTTTTTTTTAAGATTAAGTTGGACTGTTTTTTTGTTGATTCTATTATTATACGGGGTGTTTGGTAAGTAGATGAATTCCTTGCAGGGGGTGATAGTGCAAGTAATTTTGGATATATGTCGTTAATAGACCATGTTCCGAAAACGCTTAGTTTCCGATCTACAGGGTGTTAAGGTTTTAATTAAAAAATGTTATTTATTCATATTGCGGAAACTACTTGGAATATTTTAATGAAATTTTCCAGGCTTAGACACCTAACAACAATACATGTTTTGTGATAAAAATTTGTTCCTAGCTTTTCCAGTGGTGTGGGCACAGGCACGTCTGTAGATAATTTTAAATAAAAAAATGTTACGCCACTGATCTTTCAGACAATAAACATAATCATTGCAATTCCTGTTCGAAAAAGTTCCTTGACATTTTTTTCGACTAGATCCAGTTTTCGAGTAAACAAAATTTAAATCGATTTATTGCACGCCGTAAAGCGTATCTAGATTTTTAATCTACTAATCGATAACACTTAAGCAATAAAAGTGATTCAATAAAATATACACCAGAGGAAAGTTACCAATCGAGTGGCTTAGATCCATATTTGTCACCTTGCCAAAGAAAACAACTGCCAAGACGTGTACTGATTATAGAATAATCAGCTCATTGAATCACTTAAGAGGAATAGGAAAGTGTGACGAATACTTAAGCGAATCGTAATTTGGAGTCCGCAATGGCTTCGGCACAAGGCTTTATTTGGGATAAATGTTCTGGCTCAAAGAAGTCGTGATATGTCAGTTGATGTCTATGCATGCTTCATAGACTTGCAACATCCAGGCACTCGACAGAGTCAAACATGATGTATTGGTAGAGACTTTAGATTATATAGGATTGTACGGAAGGGATATTAGGATAATTGAAAATTTATATTGAAAGCAAACTTCGTTGATTAGAATAGATGGTGATGATACACCGGAAGTAAAGATCAAACGTGGAGTAAGGCAAGGTTGCATCTTATCGCCCTTGCTGTTTAATGTATACTCTGAAAGAATATTTAGGGAAACACTCGCTGATATACAAGTCGGCATTTTTATAAATGGCGAAATCATAAACAACCATCACTACGCAGACGATACGGTACTGTTGGCCTCCAGTCATCGAATAATGCAGCATAATAACTAACAGCGCAGATGCTACGTGAGTAGGGTCTTGTGCTGTAGAGATCTATTAACTTTTTTAACTGATAAGTTAACTCTAAGAATCCGACTTTTCAGATGTTATGTCTTCACTACCCTGCTGTACGGTATGGAAGCTTGGACTATAAACAAGTACGAAGAAAGACGCCTTGAAGCCTTTGAGATGTGAGCTTACACGAAAATATTAAAAGTTTCGTGGGCGGAAAAAGTATCCAACTTGGTAATACTCCAACGACTGAATAAATCCACCGAAATTCTTACCACCATCAAAAGGAGGAAACTGCAATATTTCGGGCATGTTATAAGAGGCGAAAAATACCGATTACTGCAGAACATCATGCAGGAAAACATTTCTGGTAAAAGAAAGCCTGTCCGCAGAAAAGCATCATGGCTCAAGAATCTACGTGACTGGTATAAGCTCAACTCAAGCTCTCTGTTCAGACTTGTCGTCGGCAGAGTAAGGATAGCTTTGTTGATGAGCAACGTTCTAGAAGGACATGGTAGGTACTTAAGACGAAGTGTCACATAAATATAGAGAAAACTGATCTCTTTAACTTTTAATTAATTTAGAGGTAGATGCTGCAAATACACATGACGCTGTAATTAGATATAGTTGGATTTGAACAAATGGAATTTGTAAAGCATCGTTTCATATTTGTTATAAAATAATGTACTTAAAATTTTCAAAACGCATTTTGATCATTTTAAATAGTTTTCAAAGTAAAAAAACCAGTACAGACAAAAACATCTAGAAAAATATAAAATTATTTGTGGATATAATGAAATTTGTTTGTCTCTAGTGGACGCAATGCAATTTGAATGTTAATATCTAGTTAATAAAAACAAAAAAGTGTTATATTGAAGAAAGTTTATATTAAATCATTGGTATGAAACAAAATATTTGTAGGTATGATAATGCTAGTAGAAGATAATTTTTATTTTTTCTCATTATTTCCTTCTTAAAAATCTCTTCATTTTCATCATTACAGTTTTTCACAGGCTTTTAAAATATTTTAGCTATCCCTTTTAACTCCGCGTCTGTATCGTGCTATTAGCAAATAACTTAACAGGTAGTTTTTTAAGACTAGCAAGTTTTTCTGTGTTATTTCATGCTCAAGCCGTACCTGGTTTAGGAAGTTCAATTTGATAAAATCGCTTTTTAGGTTTGAGCAAATTTAGCATTTTTTTAGATCACCAATCATTATAATTCACAGGACTTTTTTCAAACAGATTGAATTTAATGTAAATTATCATTTTAAACTAGTGTTAAACAATGTTGTTTGTGTTTGTCCTTTGTGTCTCATGTTTGATTTTACTTTTCTACCGGTTTCCCTATCTTTTATTTTATATTAATAACGAAAACATTTTAAACTTAAGACTGAAACCATTCTGTTTTCCTTGTAGAGTCCTAAAGATGGCTAAAAATGTAGCTGATAGGTCCTGCCTGATAGCAGAGATTAGCAACTAATCTCTGCTGGTTGCGTACGTGATTCTCGACACATAGCTGACTGCTACTTTGATACGTCCAAATAATTTAGATATTAGAGAATCAACACCTCAAACGCGATTTTAAGGGTTAAATTGTTAGACCGCGAGCGACAATAGGCATGGCCAAACTTTCAAAATAATTCCAAGTCCAGTATTCCGAATTAGTACGTAGGTAAGATACTATCAACCGGAAGACACCCTATATAAAGCTCTTTTTAAATAACTTATAAATAGTGGTGGCGCAAATTCTACTTATTTCAGTTCAATTGGAAATTGTTAAATCATTTTTAATATAGGAAATTTTATTAATCTAGAAATTCGATATGAAATTTCTGAGAATGAGAAACCTGTTCACTTCTGTGCTGTAATCGCACCATATAAAATTTTTAATCTTGAGTACCAACTTGAAAGATTATGCTGCGATTACAGCCTGTGGAATTACAGAAAGTTTGCATGCACATTTTATATTTAGTTTGTTTGTGATTTTATACTGTAAATATTAAAATCACACTACAACATAACAACACATACTTGTAAGAAGTGAGTAATTATTTAACAACTATTATTAGTTCAACATATTGGACCGTCCGACATCCGGTTCTCGTATCCCTTAAATGACTAGAAAAGTTTCACATATTAACGACCCATTTTAGGTGCGAAAATATGAAATCAGAAACTAATGTTTTGTGCAACATAATTAAAACCATTAAGTAGTGTATATTAAGTTTACATATTTTAAAAATACAACATTCATTGAGATAAAGTAAGTATTTTTTATTTTCGTACCTTTAGAGCTTCTAAAAAGTAAAGTATTGGTTTCAGTAAAAATTCGGTCAAAAGTAAAGAGTATTATTGTTGTTTTTATTATCCTTATTAAATTAAATACTAATGTCTAGAGTCTTGCTCCACAATGGCAAATCGACGACAAAATGCTCAGCTACAGCTGATCGAAAAGGTAAGAATACTTTCAGAGGAAATTTTATAGTTTGAGCGTTGAACAAATACTGCACTCATCTAAAAACTATAAAAAATCTTTCGTTCAGTGATTTTTGGGCGCGTCCAGTATAATAGTTGCTCCTTTCCAGGAAGCGGAATCCTTTATAAGTAGTCTCCAAGAAACATGGAACAGAGAAGCTTTTAAGAACTTCTTAAACAATGGATACTTGTCTTGCCGGACAATATTGATTCTATATATAGTTTATGAGAGTATCAGAGATGCCTGCAATGTCGGTAGAAGTTCAAAGAAGTCAAATTGATTAATCACGTTAACATTTTCAAGAGCAAACCTGTGAAGTTGGTTAACAAATGTTGCCGAAAGATTTATGGATTGCCTGTTTGGTGTGCTTTGGTTGGAACAGTGATATATCTTTATCCAGTTGTATCGATTTGGGAAGTTGTCAACACTTTCATTTATGCAATGGGCATCCTCAATATTGTAATATCGGTTATAGTTTATGTTTATTGGAAGCTGATGCTAGCAGAGAGGATTAAGGTGAGCACTGTTAAATCAAGAAAAATATTAATCCCGATACATCAATTTTTTTCATCTGATAAGTTTCGTTTTTAAATACAATTTTATTCTGACTATAAGTAAAATATTTCATGGATAGATTATTTTAACATATTTTTCTTCATATAACATCTATAACTATTTTTTAGGAAAACCCGATTCTTAAATTCTTAAACGACCTTCAAAAGTGAGGGAACTAGGATAAGGAAAACGTAGATAAATAGCTTAAAATTATACTATAAATTATAGAAATAAAATATGTATTGGAAACACTTTGACTTTAACTTTAGCATTATTGACAAATCGAATTCGACTATAATCTATATGTTTAAAGAGAATTTCACTATAATGTATATGTATAAAGAGTGGACCAAAAAATGATCAAAACGACTTTTGGTTGGAATTCTATTCTTTTACACAGAAGGAATTTTTTTTGTTGCTCTAACTTCAACCTTTCAGCGTCTTATTTTCCTTGGTGAAAGGGATATTTTGTGAATCATTCCTTAAAATGACCCATAATTTGTAACTTTGACCTCCGTATTGAATGAAAAGGTGAAACGGATTTTGATATATTCTATTTCTAACAAAGAACGCTCAGCTGTAAGCAAAATCGTTTCTATTTAAGCTCAAAGTCAATCATATCATTCTCAGCCCTTTACATGACACCCATATTAAATATTAATCCTTATCTTGCAACTTTTATTTCCCAACTCACTTTGATTGATGCTCTATGATTACTAATTATCCACCCTTCACTTCAAATTGATAATTAATTTTAAAAGCAGTTTGGGCTATCAAGTTACTCAAACTTCGTACAATTTGAAATGATGACGATTTTATACGCCCTAAGTTTGAATGTATTTATATTACCTTACACATGTGCCGTTGCAAATTTAATTATACCAGAGTCTGGAAAAGGTAAGAAAGTTATTGTCTTTAATATTTCAGAAGTATTTAAATGTGTTTGCTTAATCAGAATACCTTCAGAGGTTGAGAATCACCTACGGAGGGAATCTAGTAGAGGCTGTATTTGACATCATACATGATTTCCCTGAAACTAAATTAGCTATTGGATTTCACAAAACGGGTATATTTTATTTAATATTCTTATTCATTCAAATGAATTATTAGTAGCAGCAATTTTGATTATATTTTCAGACCCAGAATTTATTACAGTTCTTCTCCGCAAATTGGAAGGTGGATATATTTCCGTTAATGTATTTAATTTGTCTACTGTAGATTCCCAGGACAAGGTAAAGTATGCTGTGCTTAGGATTTAATAGGATTTCTGGACATGGCAATTTTTTTAAGTATTTCGAAAACTTATCCTACCACAAGGCAAACTATTTGCCACTGATCACCATTTTCTTCGGATCTCCAAAGTTGTATGAACATATTTTGCTCCAGGTAAGTAGTTGTTATAAAAATCAAAGCCATTCTGCAGCAGATTTGTAGATCTACGACAAAAATTGCATTCGAAGAAATCTGATTTATATATTCAGTTGGGGGCAAACACCGATTAAAAAATATTTCTCAAAAAACATCCATTATGCTATGAGAGTATTTGCTATAACCAATCCAAGGCAAGACACGTAATATAAGCTAAATATTTAAAGTCTTCAAAGTCTATCATGTGTCTTTCAGCTTCAGATTATACTACAGTCAAGCAACTTCATTCAGAAATCACCAGTTGGAAATGATTAATTGGTGGAACCAAGATAAAGGTTTATTTCACCATCCGACGCTGCCCTCGAAAAAGTCCATATACAAGGACTTTCATGGCAAATACTTGCATGTGCCAGTTTTGCATGTAAGTTTTGTATCAGAAACTTTGAAAATATAGTCGATTACAAGAATGCTGATTTTCTCTTGTTCAGATGAACAAGAATTATATTCAGACTGACACAGGAAAGGAATTTTAAAATTATAAGTCGGCATCCGTATTATTTGAGCATTTTTCTGTAACATATTCAGATGCAAGTCACAGTTATTTCAGTATTGGAATAAACTTTTTAGAAACCCCCATGGCATTTTGTGCGATACAATGCAAGCCCCTCAAAGTCGTTTGAGGTGATTGGAGGAAGGGATCACAGAATCCTACACTTGTTATCCAAAAAACTGAATTTCAGGTGAATGAAAGTTTGGTTGCAATGCTTAAAGTCTCAATAGAATGACCCAATTTATTTGAGAGTAATATTAATGAAATTTAGGTTTCGCTACTCTGATCCTCCGGAAAGAATCCAAGGATCGTCCGATTCTGAGAGCGGAGGATTTAACGGTGTCTTAGGATTGCTGTCAGAAAGGGTAATTTTGCTTAGAGTTGGCTAGAATTTAGGGAAATTTGCTAGTTTGATGGTGGCTGGGAACAATTGCATTACAGGAAGCGGATTTATTTATTGGAGACATGGGAATCACATATGAAAGGGCCGCGGTTGTCGAGTTTTCCTTTATAACTCTGGCTGATAGTGGCGCATTTGTTACACACGCGCCCAGTAGATTAAATGAAGCGTTGGCCCTTTTAAGACCCTTTCAATGGCAGGTAAATATAAAACGATGCTGTAAAATTACATATTAATATAGAGTCTGCCCGGGTTAAGAACTTATAAAAGAACACTTATAAAATCTTCACTTTTTGTTCGATTTTTATGATTCATTATTTCTTAGTTAGGTATTTAAAATACGTATGCGGTTAGTAAGTACTAAAAATTTTTACCTGGAGGCATGACTAACAAGGTAAACTTTCATGTTGTCAATTTTAAATAGATCATGGTAGAGTATAATTTTTTAGCTTAATTTGAGGCAAGTTTCCTGCGAAATTTTTGACAATGAAAAAATATATGGATACTTTAACTTGGTCAGACTCTATATGGTTTTTAGGTTTGGCCTGCGATTGGTTTAACATGCATTGTGGTCGGCCCTTTCTTGTACGCGTTAATAGCTTTACCCAATACCTGGCAACCTCGTTTCACAGTGCGATCTCATGCTAGATTATTCTTTGACTGCACTTGGTTTACTATTACCATTTTACTGAAACAAAGTAAGCATTATACTGGGTGTTCGGATACATCGTGTATCCGATCCTAGTATCCGATACTCGTCCTGTAGAGTCACTTTTAAGTTGATCTTAGTTTCACTCAACGTTTTTTTCGCCTCTTCGAACTTTGTTTAGTAATTTGTCGATAATTCGTGATTTTTGTAAGTACCTTAGGTGGGTAATTTACTTCTCATGATGGCTAATGTGAAATGTCTTTGAAAATAATTGTTCGAAAGCTATTTTCTTTCTTCATTTTCCTTAAAGTGGACGTGCAGATTTACATATTATTTGGTAGAATGAAGTTAATTTCATAAACTTCTGCCCCTTGTTACCTGATCAACGTTTTTTTCAACAAGAAACTTTAGACTTTCATTAAATTGCTAATAAACAATTAATTGTAAGTCGGCGCATTTACATAACAGGAATTAAGTTTGAAATTAAGAATTTCAAATCACTTCAAATTATTTAAGGAATAAAAACCCTTGCTAATTCTACTTACAATTAATCTGAAAATTACACACCAGGCCTTTTTAAACAATTTCAGATTATTCTTTGAAATGTGTTTTATCATCATAAAATTTCATTCACCTTCTGGACGTCCAAAAATGAACAGTATTCGTTGACTAACAAGACAATTTCGGATAAAACCAAGTTATTAAAGCGTAGTACTTGGTGCATCCGAACCCCTTGTTTACAGTAAATGAAAGAGATACAAACATTTTTGAGTTGATAACTTAAAAATACACGAGCCCAAATTTGTTGCTAAATTTTTAGCTGGAAAAGAGCCGAGCGCTACTCACAAAGCAAGAACGTTCATTATGCTTCTCTCGATTTCTGCTACCTATGTAATAACCGACATGTATTCAGCTAATCTGACTTCCCTACTTGCTCGGCCTGGAAGAGGTTTGTATGATTAGTAAGCAAATAATATTTTAAAACCAATCAGCGATTCCAGAAAAAGCCATTAATAATCTTTATCAGTTGAAAAGCGTGATGCAATCCAAAGAATTTAAGTTATTTGTGGAAAAACATAGTCCATCCTATGGTTTGTTGGAGGTAAATGCAATAGCAAGTTTTGTGAAGAACTTTGGTTAAAAATTCATTGGTATTTCTAGAATGGCAGTGGAATTTATGGGCAAATATGGGATGAGATGGAGAGAAGGCAGAATAGGTATGCAGTGGAATCGGTGGAGGAAGGAGTGAAGTTGGTTAGGGATAATAAAAATGTTGCTGTTATGGCTGGACGAGAAACCTTGTATTTTGATATACAGCGCTTTGGTAACATCATTCTTACCATTTATTTTCCTTTGCTTTACAGTTACAATTTCCATTTTCATGTTCTACCTGTATTCTAGGCCCGAATAATTTTCATCTGAGCGAGAAACTAAATACTGCATATTCTGCCATAGCGTTACAATCGGGATGTCCTTTCATAGAAGAAATCAATAAAATGCGAGTAGTTTTCTAGATACCAAATCTAATGAAATGCTGATAGTTTTAATACGCTGTAGACTGATGGCTATATTCGAAGCAGGAATTATAACAAAAATGACCGAAAATGAATACGAGAACTTGGGAAAACAAGAAAAAATCCAAGTCCTAGAAGTCCCCGAAGGTGATAATCCTGCATCGAACCCAGAAACCAAAAGATCAATCAAATCGAGCGAAGACGATAAACTGAAACCTATCAACTTGAAAATGCTTCAAGGGGTTTTCTACTTGCTGTTTATAGGCAATATTTTTGCTGGTAAATGTGCTCACCATAAGGTAAATATTTATATAAAATACATTTCAGGTTTAGTTTTACTAAGCGAGATATGTCTGAGGAAATTTCATAAAAATTCCAAAAGAAGACCGAAGGTGCAATTGGCACAACATAGAAAAATATGCAGGAAAGTTCGTCATTATTTAAGATGCTTGAGAAGAAGATTTGTCCGCATGTACAGAAATTTTAGACATGATGCATTTACACTAACGCTGGAGTATTTGGAATAGCTGGAACTATACATACTATATCTATTTAATCGATGTTTTCTTAGTCATACTCAATAAACTATTTCAGGTGCGTGGTAATATTTCTTTCAAGCACTATAATTACATGACAACAAAATCGCAAAAAAACTCAAATTTTAGGTCGTCTATCCAGAAATTTGAGTGTGTGGCGAAAGAAGAAGAAATTTGAGTGTGTGAGTGAGAAGTTATCTGTATTTGCTCAAAATTATTCTTTTTGATCACCTCTTTTGCTATCAATATAAAACCAAAACAGTCCATACTATAGTATTCAAACAATACAACGGTTGATGAGGTTTTTTGCCAGCCTGGTGTTCTGTGGGAGTTGTCGCATTGTATTATAAATCTTAGTTCGTTCTTGTGGAAATAACTTGGGTTTCTGCAAATTTTTTGTTGTGTGTGCGTTCGCTGAGCGCATGTTCCCGTTATACCGATTATTTTCCTTGTCTTAAGTTACGGTTTCTTGGATGTTCTTTGATCTTCGTTTTAACAGATCGTTTTGATGATTCGTTAGTAGACGCACCCAGAAGAGCATGATATTTCCAGCAGTGGCGAGTAAAGGCCTTCTGAACTTTAGTCCTCGGTTTGTAGATTAATTTTATGTCATGTTTTCCCAACAGCCTGCCAATTCAGGCCGTCACTCTTGGAGTAATTCCAGAGATAGGAGATGGTCCAATTTAATATGTTTTATCTCTATATGGGAATACCCGTTATGAAGAAAAAGCTTTTTCTACAATTTTTTAATTGGTTTGGACGAATTCTTGCTTTTGACTTGGGTGGTGTTTGGACAGTTGGTTAAGACAACTATTAGTATGTGTGACTTCTGGTATACTTTATGGTCCAAATGATTCCATCTCTTGGATATCGAAATATCCAAAAATCCATTGATCGTCTTCTTCTACTTTCATAGTAAATTGTATACCTGAATATCCTAATAACATTTTATTATTACTAAATTGGGAAAATTATGAAAATAGTTGTTTCATCGTTGTTTTGATCTTTGTCCGACTTTTACCTCCTCATACCTTTCCTTTTATGCACATTTGAATTTTTCTTACAGCTCCTGTTGTGTGTTATTAATTAGTGCATTCTTTGGATGTTCCGTATTATTCCACTTTCCCAAATCCGAGCTTTGTTTGTCTTTTGCTTCAACTTGGTGTTTTACTTTTTTATACCCAAGTTGTCTGGCTCTTAAGACGATGGAAGAAGTCGAATGCGCTTGACATTTACAACGTAACTCCTCTTTTCTTATCTTATTTTTCCTTTTAAGTTTATAAAACAACAAAAACCAAAAAACTTGTTCACGTGCACCTGCTTTAAAAACCATCTGTTATGTAATCAAAACAGTCATTTTAAAGCATTCATTTTGAAGTTCTTCAACTTATTCACTTGGTGAACATCTAGAAAAAAAGCTGAAACTCAAATGATCAAGTGCTTATATTGCGACATTCACTTAGTTGCATTCCAATATCAAACCCATGAAATTTATTCAAGGCAAATGTTGCAAATCGTGCGATCTAAATATTACATAAATTTCATCAATAAATTATGATCAACATAATTCAAGTTAAAAAGTTGTTGATTTTCCATACATTCTTTGCATCAACGCGAAAAAGGAATATGCTGAATGAATAACCTAAAAGAAAAAAAAAACGAAAAAATCTCGCAATACTGTGTTATATAACACACAGGTATAGCTTTAATCCACTAACCGAAGTAAATGAGTTTAAAGAAAGAATGGAAAATTTTCCTGCTGTAAGATAGAGCGGTCTCTTGCTACGCTCCATTATCGTCAAGAGCATCTTCCTTACTTGAGGACAAGAATGAATCCAGTCTGACTCGTAGCACGCGTCTCGGATTGCAGCGCTCTGGAAATTTTTAATATCACGTAAATCACTATGATATATTTCAAAGATTTTTCTATGCAGGATACTTTAATAATCGTTTTCAATATTCCAGGTCATACGAAAGCAAATGTTCTCAATTCATTTAAAATAACTAAAAAAAACTAGATTGTAAGGTTTAGCGGCTGTAGACTTTAAGAGATTCTTTAAAGAAACTTCTTATATTATTCAATTCATGTAAATTATGTTAAATGTTTCCAGCATTTTTTAGATAAAAGGTTCTAAATTACAGTAGGTATATTTGGAAAAAAACTTTTAAAGGTTTAGCACTCGATTGCACTATTAAACGTTCATTTATCAGTATGACTGAAAAAAGCCAAACCAATTTTAGAAGTTGAAGGGCGAAATTATGAATATTTTTTGAAGTAATTTGTATTTTCACGAAAATAGTTAAACTTTTGCAGCCAAGTTTCTTGTGCTTGCAAAATAAAATGAAGATTTTTTATGACGACCTAAAAGCCGAAACAACTCACCAGTTTCAATTTGTATTTCATTGGAACTAGTTATGGAGACTTTCCCAATAACTAACTACATCTTCATTGCTTAATATTAATTGGTTTTTTCATATTAATTCCTTATTTTCTTAGTAAGCAACAAGTTATCAAAACAAAGTTCTAAAATTGCAATTGAATACTAAAAATTGAAGAAAAGCTTCTGGTAAATATAGAAACTCGTTTAGTTTAGACATAAGTACATTTATTAAGAGGAAGCACCTGCTTATTTGTGGATTTAACAACACATACATTGAAATAAAAATAAGCATGTTTGTCGTATTGCCTACATTGTAAATAATGTATTTGTTACGGTAACCGTTTCAAATTATGTTAATCTCATTGAGAGTAACATGTTTTTTTGGTTAATATCCCCGAATATAAAATTATCTTCAGCCCCAACAGGGCATCAACCAGCTACCAACGACATTAACACAAACACACTGATCGGGGCGACCTTGTTAAAGGGCACATATTGTTTTTTTCTTTAGTGAACTGATATTCGCGGCGTAAGAAATCTTGCTGGTTGAAACTGTTGGTTTATTCACAATTTATCTAATAACAGTGAAAAATGCTAAACTAAACAGTAAGCAGGTAATGCCAATATATCAAAATTTCTTACGACATTAACACTACTTTTGTGTTAAACTCAAGATTAGCCGGTAAATGTCGAGATTAGTAAAGTTTAAATGTAACAAATCTATAAAAATTAACTCACGTGCAACATAATCTCATTTCCAAACCAACAGTACATGCCCAGCTGACATAGCATAGTTACCAGAAATGTTAGCATAAGAAGGAATGCAAAACTAGCTAATTCCACCTTAAAAAACAGTTTAATCAGAAAAACAGACAAATTTTTAAGTACAAGTGAAAATTAGATATGAAATTATTGTAACCGTTTTCGGTAAGCAAAATTATGAAACGATAATAAATTGTAATTAAACTTTTAGAAAGTTTAAAATTTATGCAAAAGTGACCTAATAAAATTATGACAAATCTGTTAATGTGCAAATAAAGAAATGTATTTAATGAAAGTGCAATCTTACAATAACCAGTTGAAACCCAATATTGCAAATTACAACCATACTCGTCAAGTACTCAATTAGCACAATTTGTGAGTAGACTTTCTCAATTAGTGCAACGAGCCTATAATTAATCATTCAAAAAAATTATTGCAATTAAGCTATTAATTAAGTGACTTACTCGATGATTTTGGTATGATGAAGTACACAACCACTAACGTACTTTACTCTTAGGACACCCTGATCTTTGTGTGCATTTATTTCTCCAAGAGCGTGGATTTTGTCATTTAGCACACAAATTTGTCCTTTGACAATGCACATTAGAGTCAAAGCAATTAGATCCAGACTTGAGCTATTTGCTGCTGCATTAGCCAAAGCAAATGTTTGCAGCAGATACATAAAACCATGAAAATCACCCAAATCAAACAACGTAAATTGAACAGGTAATTTGTGTTCGGCAAAAATGGGCCAAATAACAATGAATAAAATAGTCATGGTGCAGCAGGCTTGGTATCCAATTCCGATAACTTTAGCCACGCGAAGAGAGTCGGAAATTTGCTTTTGCAAATGCAGAGGGATGGAAACTAAGTCATCATCTTTCAGAAAGTCCATCAGCGTCAAGAAAGCACTGCCATGTCCGAAGAAAACGATTTGCTTGAACAGGTAAGCAACAGGCGGTGTAATTACAGTCAACACATCAAGAAACTCTTCTATTTGACTTCTCAAAAACAAGCATTGAATGGATAACGATACACAGAAGAATACGTTGACAAGCAATGTGAAGACTTTGCGTACTTTTACCATTAATTTAGGATTTTTCTCAGGCCAAAAGCCGGATATGTTGAGAATGATTTTGAAAGGAGCGAAAAGCTTTATAAAATCCATAACGATCAACCGGCTTTGCTAAAGGTAAGTAAGAAGGTGATTAGCTTTGAAAGGGTTTTATAGATGACCAGACCTGATAATCAACAAAAATATTAGCTGTTAGATGTATATTTATCAGAAAGTTTCGAGCTCGTCGGAATACTATTAAGAACAGTTGAGTACAAAAGAGGTGCAATATATGTAATTAGACTTTCAAAAACTTTTGCTTCGGTTTGTTTGGAATTTGATAGGAGGAGCAAATGAAAATCCAGAAGTTTTATAATTAGTTAGTAAAGGTATTTTAGATATTCACACCGGCAATGGAACACCTAATTTAGAAAATAAGCGACTGCAAACGATGTTTATTTTTATTTCAATTAAATTGAACATTTTCCATTATTATGAAAATATAGTATCTTCTACTAATTTTCTATTTATGTTTCCTTTAGAATATTTTTCCTGCAAAGCAAAAGAAGAAGCAGCAAAAAATAGATTACTTTAATTTGATCGAAGAAAAATTTTTGGAACAAATCCTAAACTAGATTTTGATCTTTTTGTTGTGTTTTTCACCTCAAAGTTTTTATGCTTTAAATAGACAGCATTTAATCGTGTTTTCTATTACATATTGAAAACAGTTCCTTTATTTTACAATAAATAAATAATTCTTTATCAAAAGGTAATCAACAACTATCACCTAGAGAGTATCCGACTTATCTTAGGCTAAAGGTGTTCGAGAAATCCTCGACTTAGTAAAGAAATTAATTTAGAAAAGATATGTTGACCTTTCGATAGCAAAAGTTCTGAAAAAAATACCTAAAAATGAAGAGAATAATAAATTGTTGAACAAGGCTAAATGAATACAAGTCTTTTTTGGAAAAAAAAAATTGTTTATTTGGTAGTATTTCAAGTTTCAAGCATGTTTACTTGACCTACTTGGGTTTTTAGCATATGTAACCATATATGGCTTAATTTAAGTGGACATGTGATACCATAATTACCTTCATTTAGTAAAATGTATACACTTTCTTTAATTTTACGTTTTTTTGTTGATGGTTCTTTGGTAAAATTATTGAAGCATCCCATTGCATTTGCTGGTAATTATGCATCTTGACAAAAATGTGATCTATAAAATGACTTGTTTTTATGTATGGTGTTCTTTCCTTCTTTCATTGAATGACCTTAATATTTTCTCTAAGTATATATTTTCTCTTTTCTCTCTTTTGTCATGCGGTTTTGTTTTTGAAATTTTGCTTCTAATTGTATTTTCAGTTTTGAAGATAGTTCTATTATTGTATTTGTTACCTACTCGTTTAATGTTATCTGAAATCCCCGGATTAGAGGGAATTACATTTTTGCCATTAAAATAAAGAAAAACTTTTGTCAATAAAATAACTAAATTGTTCTCAATAACCAAAATATTTTCTTATACGTTTAAGTGGTAATTTTTATTAAGTCCAGTTTAATAACCAAAGCTATTAAAGGCAGTATTTTTATATTTAATTGCTGATTATATTCAAGGGCGCATCAAATAACTACTACTACTAATCCGTAGCGTTACAGCCCCTGATGGGCCTTGGCTGGCATAACTTCTAAACCATTCCCAATGCCCATTTTCCGGAGGTCCGATGTTATATTATCACGCCACCTTAATCTCGGTCTTCCAAGTGGTCGTCTTCCTTCTGGTGCTCTGTCCCATATTAAGCGGACCATTCTATCCTCTGGCTGTCTTCGTACGTGCTTGCCCATCTCAACCTTTGTGCCTTTATGAGGTTAATCAGTTCTGGCTGATTGTATATTTGTTTTAGTTTTGCATTTGTTTTGATTCGGTAGCTCCGCGTATCCTGGTTTTTGGTGGGTCCAAAAATTTTCCTCAGCACTTCTCTCTCGAATCTTCGAATCAGTTCCTAATTTCGTACCGTAAGAGTGCAGGTTTTGAGTTTCGCACGTTTTGATTTTCGTTCTCATAGTCACGTATTTGGGTTCCTGGTTACACCATCATTACATACCCATGTCATTTTGTCTATATCTTTGTGTTCAAACATAGTGGACTTTATTAACATATTACTTGATGTTGCAAGATCTGCCACTCTTAGACCGTTGTATTTGGAAGCATTGTTCAGGCTGTGCATGCCTACATGAAGTCTTAACGCCTCTTCTTGTCCAATTTTCGCATTTAAATCTGCAAGGATGAGTGTCATATCTTGGTCAAGTTGGGCTAGTTTCCTCTCCAAAGTGTCGTAAAACAGATCTTTTATACCCTCATCTTTGTCTTCCGTTGGTGCATGCACCGATATAAGCGAGTAGTTGTAGAAAGTGCCTTTTCTCCTAATATAGCACATCCTGTCGTCGCCAAGTGGCTCGAACCTTAAAACTGAGTTCAGCAGAGATTGCTTGAGTGCAAAACCTGTTCCGAAAGCGTGGGCGTTTTGTTCCTTGCCACTAAAGAACAGTACTGAATTCCCAACGTCAGTATGACCCACTCCAGGCCACCGTATTTCTTGCAGAGCGATGATATCCATATTCATTCTTTCCATTTCTTTGATCGCTTTTATTCTGCACCCGGTAGATATAAACTGAGCACGTTCCATGTTTCAATAGTCATATGTTCTTTGCGTTATTCGTCTTCGTGTATCCGTCCTGATCCGAGACTTCTGTTGTTTCTTCATAACCCATACTTTTTTGTGAGGTGGGGTTTTTAGCCCCACGCCCAACCCTCCTCTTTTCTCAAACGGGCTTGGGACCGTCTACGGCAGAGTTATCAAATAACGCTTGAATATAATATCTGATCAAGCGGAAAAGGAAAACGTACACCTGAAGATTCTTGCACAAGTAATAGCCTGAAAAGCACCGAACAAAACATTTTGAACCAATCAACCTACACATTTAAGTTCTTATCTCAATATGTATGAATATGTTTATTTCCCCATATGCTCTTCATATGTACACCAACATATGGACGAATTAAAAAATGGTATAGATATATTACATACATGACACAAAAACAGGACATATACAATAAATTTTAGTCGACATTACTTTGATCAATTGATCAAAACTCTGGAAATTGCCCTTGATTTTCTCTAGTAAAAAAGTTGTTCACAGCCCACAACACACCTTAAAATTTCCACGGTTGTAGTTTAAAATTATAGATATAAATATTCGTGTTCAACTCCACAACGATCAGTTGAAGCATGGTACTTTATCTAATTGAAATAGATATTCTCTCTGGACATACACTGAGGCGAGTCGTCTTCCTGTTTAATGTTGCAAAGACAATCAGGATTTCCACAGTCTACTGGTCCACCTTGTTCTTGGTTTTGCGCTTGATGAGAACTGCCAGTTTTCGACTGATAATCTAGAATATAATTCCGACTAATAACAACTGGAATTTTATTGAATTTCAGTATTTTACATGTCCCCAAGACTTTTTTCAGAACTTTTACTTAAATGCAGCATTTTACCTGACTTCGACTGATCAGACCGTCGATTTTCTGGAGGAGTTCCTGCTTTTGAATCCTTGTTGATTAAATCTGAACTACCGCTAGAATCTTCAATTGGAGTGGGTGCTCTTCTCGTTTGGTGGTACCTCTTCCTTCTTCCTTGCCTGGTTCTGCGACGGCGACGACGACGGCTTTTGTCCATTGGCTCCGGTGTACCTAGAAAAGATGTTCTGTAGATATCTGGAAAACCCCCTCAGATATCTTTCTTCCCCAACGTCAGCTTAAAGAAAAAAGTTTAACTAAAAAGGTGAAAGTAAAAATTCTAAAAATTCATATACTAAAAAATCCTTCTTCCTTTTTAGACATTCGCATTTCAAGGTTTTTCCTAGTTTCTCTAAACTTTAATTTTATGTGAAAATTAGCAAAAATTGTAAACTACCTTCAGCTTGACTTAAGCTTGTATCGGTGTCTTCTGCCGCATCTTCCTCAATAGACGCGCGTCTTCTGCCCCGACGACCCCGTCGTCTACTTCGACGACTTCGACGTCCTCGTCGTCTGCCTTTGCGACGTCTTTTACAAGAGTTGCAATCTAGCGAAAATAAAATTGCCAAGTTTACTGAAGGAGCGAAAAAGTTGTCAAAATTCAACGGGAATTCTCTAAATCTAATTAACTTTTCATTAATTTTTCTTTTGTAGAACTATGCACCTCCGTTTGCATCCGTAAATTGCCTAAAACGCTTGTAAATGGCATAATCCTTCCGATCCAATCCCAGCGAGTATTTCCCCCCTCTTTGTCTGATCAACCCGGAGTGTATTCCATGTTCCAGGGCTTTTTTGACTTGCAACGTTACATTGCGCGGACCATCTTTGCTTCGTTTTACATAGTTGGCAATCTGAAAGGACATAGAAGGGTGATGGACAGATTGCAAAGCAACAACATTTCTGGGAACTTACGTATTCGATAATCTGCTTTGGCGTTGACCCCTGGCGTTCTTTGAAGGAAGCAATAGCTTCCATTACATTAGCCAACAGCCGTGGTTCCTTTCGGACTTTCTTCATTATGGGAAATTTCCAGAATAGCCTTTCCAAAACTGCGAAAACAATGACCACGAGTTATCTACATGCTACGTAAAACATTACATGTTTTAGTATGAATTTTATATTAAATATATGGATACTCACCGTTTAATTTTGACTACGAAAACGACATTGCGCAAATGTTATGTTATTGTCACTAATATAAATAAAGTTTTGTTTTAACATGGCAATCTCATGGTGCAGGAACTACCAGCTTGTCGGCAAAATGACACTATTATTATGGAAAATATCCACCTGGTGCAATATGTATTATCTAGTTTCAAATTTTCGAATATTTTGCAACTGGCCTGTTGGAAAGAGCCAGCTTAAATGAAACTAATATATTTGGAAAGAAATGTTGTTTAAAACGAATAATATAATATCCATTTTAATCTCTTTGAAGTTTTGCATTCGTCTAATGCGCAAAAAAAGTGAACTCTTAAAAAACACGATTTACAGAATTTTTCTTTATGGCACTAAGGTGGGAGCGTGTAAATGTTGCAGACAAACCTGAAGAAACGACATGTTTCATATAAGCAGAGATTAGTTGAGAGATCGCCGATGAGCATAGGCGAAAGCGTTTCAGCGATATTAGCCGTAAGCTACCGCCACCATGCAGTTTTATCCCCCAACCATATGCACATTTTAAAAATAGCGTACTCCCCGTAAGTAGGGGGGGTCGTGAACATAAGCAGCGAGGGCCAGCAGATTTGCGCTTGTTTTCAAAGGTCAATCAACCCCAATAGTTTTGATGCCATGAAAATAAAATTAGCGTTTCAATGATTGAGCAAACGAAGCAAAACTTGGGTGACATGAACTTTAAACGGACGATATTTATGTATCTTCAAGACTCTCCTCACTGCCTGATGAGATATGTTAATTTCTGCTGCTATAGCTCTTGTTGAAGTAGAAGGATTATCTTGAATCTAATGGAGAATTTAATTTATTACCGTTTTTTACTTTTGATGAGAGCTCTCATTTGTTCTAATAACGCGTTTTCTAGGCTTAGAAAATGCACCAAACTTGGCTAAATGTCTATGGAGGAACAGAAAATCATTTTGAGCTGGTTGTTGTCTTTCTGAATATCGCTGTAGATATGTGTCCGAAGTAATTTGCATAATTCGATGTGAAGAGTAAAAAATTTCATAAACATATCTCGTTTATCTTCATTTGAAAAAGACAAGATAATTACAATAATTTTGTGGCTGAAGTGACGCTAGGCGAAATTCAGTCAAACTGTGAAAAATATGTTGATTATCGCTGCAACCTTGACAGGAAGCAGACCTGCCCAGTGCCAGTGTATCGAAACAATTTTTTTCCGGCTGCCTCCGGAAATAGCAGAAATTTTTGAATTTTTGAAAGAGCATTTTGGTAAACTCTAGATTGCGCAACTTTGCCGCAATTTAAGAAATCTAGTATCTTATGTGGTTACCGAGATCCCCATGGTTGAGCTCCAAAAACGGACACCCGGTATATACATGGTGGCCATTTTCTGAATCTTTGTATGGGTAACTTCTACATTTTTAAAGATAGAGAATCCGTTAAATGGGAAAAATTGGGCAGAATTCGATTGCCTATTCATTACGGTTTTCAAAATGTAGGTACACGACTTGGTTCCTGAAATATCCTGAAAAGATAAGAAATCAAAACTTTTTTAATTACCACATTTTACGCACACTGCTTAACTTAGAAAAAAAGTTAAAATTGCCCTTGATAGAACTTTTTCCGTTGAATCCAATAAACTAGCACTCGTTGTCATAATCAGCTTGATTTACGAGATAAAAAATAAACTTAGGTTTTTTAAATGGTAATCATAGTTTGCTGTGGGCCTTTTAAAATCCTTATTTTGTTCTGAATTTAACGATATAACTGTTGGTATGTTTATCTCTTCTTTTAACCGTAAAAATTCAAAAGAAAAACATTAACAACCATCTAGCAGTATTGTCACAAAATGGTTACTGTATCTGTCATTAAAAGTGTCAAATAAATTTGACACTAATAATAATTAATATTAATAATAATAATAATTAATTAGTTAAAAGTATTATTGTTGCTATGTAAATACGGTGCATTTTGTTAGCAAAGAAGGCGGGAAAATTCTGTTACTATACCTGTAATAGAAATAGTAATATTTGGACCGATACATGGAGAGGAGACAGCCAGACAAACAACTTTTTTCACGACTGGAAGCCAACTTGAAAAAATACGGATCACTTAAAAAGCCAAAAACGGGAAGATTAAATTTAAAGAACAAGATGAAGAAAAAGTTTTAGCTTAGACCCATTTTAATGCAAATTCGTCAATCAGAGATACTGCCAGTGAATGTAATGTTTCTAAGGAAAAAGCCCGGCTAATGAAAATCCTCATCTACTTAAAAATGGACGAGATCAACGTGTTTCTTCTGTGAATGTCTGGTGTGGCATTTTTAGTGATAAAGTTATTGATCCATTCTTTTATAATCTTAATTTAAATGGCGAAAGATATTTACACTTTTTACAAAATGAACTTGAAGAGATGCTGGATAGTTTGCCGTTAGCAGCCTCCACACAACTTACGAGTTGTATGTGAATATTTACAACAACATTTTCCTGGTTGGATTGCCAATGCAGGACCCATTCGGTGGCCAGCACTTTCACCGGACTTCTCACCTCTGGACTATTTTATGTGGGGTACCCTTAAAAACAAGATTTATAAAACAAAACCCAATGATATTGAAGAACTAGTAAATAGAATACGTTCAGCAATAAGAAGTATCCGTCCACAAACCATAAGAAAGGTGTTATTGGAAATGATTAGAAGATGCCAAAAGTGCCTGGCCTTAAACGGAAGTCAATTTGAACATTTAATTTAAACGATACGTTCTTTCATTTTTGTTTTGTGCTTTGTGTGATAATATAGTTCTTGTTTCCAGAGCCTTCTACACATTTTTTAAGTTCTTTTGAAGTTTTTCGGCAATAAAAGGAAATAAACATACAAACAGTTATATCGTTAAACACAGAAAAAAATAAGGATTTTAAAAGGCTCACAGACAACTATGATTACCATTTAAAAAAACACAAGTTTATTTTTTATCTCGTAAATCAAGTTGATTATGAAAACGAATGCTAGTTTATTGGATTCAACGCAAAAAGTTCTACCAAGGGCAATTTTAACTTTTTTTCTAAGTTAAGCAGTTTACGTAAAATGTGATTTTTTCTAAGTTAAGCAGTTTACGTAAAAGTTTTGATTTCTTGTCTTTTCAGGATATTTCAGGAACCAAGTCGGGTATCTAAATTTTGAAAACCGTAATGAATAGGCAATCGAATTCTGCCCAATTTTGCCGATTTAACGGATTCTCTATCTTTAAAAATGTCGAAGTTACCCATACAAAGATTCAGAAAATCGCCACTCTGTATATGTAAAGAAATATAAAGTAATATAAATGTGAAAAATTAAATAAATTGGCTTCGACATTAGCGTAATCAAAACTACACTTGATTTTTGCAATACGTCAAAGCCAAAAACGATGTAATTGCAATTTTTATATATAATTACAATAATGAAGGAGTAAAACGGACTTTTTTGAAATTCACAAAATGAACATCATGTAATCGTGCTAACGGGATTTCTAAAATCAGTTAAATTACAAGTTTTTACATGTATATCAATCATGATTAAAATAATAATAATTCAAAATTAAAATAGTTCTAAACATTACAAATTGTCGTTGCGTATATTTTCCTGACTGTACTTTAATTCATTTCAAAATATTCCTGGGTTTCAGTCAATTTTAATGTTTATTATTTAAAATGTTACAAATACGTTTCGTTGTCTTTCTCCACCATCATCAGTTTGTCTAAAATATATATTTACAGTTATTAACAATTTAAATAAAAAACTTTCACCAAAATTCACATATTAAAATACAAATCACACACATATTAAAAAGTACATTAAGAACATTGATTTTCAGGTGATGAGTCAGCACCTGAAACCGAAACGTATTTCTAACATTTTAAATAACAAACATTAAAATTGACTGAACCCCAGGAATATTTTGAAGTGAATTACAAATTGTTTGAATTACAATCATTAAAATTAAATAAGTTGAAACAAAAATCAACTTTTAAAACTATTTTTAATTAATGCAATTTATAAAGTGAGTGTAATAACAATCTGTAAACAATCTGCTTATGAATGAAAATTAAGTCTAAACGCTCGTCCTCTGGGCGGCGGCATTTATAGGGGCTTGTTATCTAAATGGCTATTTCATCGAGTATCAAGATGCAAGTTCCTTAATTTTAATAAGAAACCAAGGAAATTTGAATTCTGACAAAATCTACGCGCGCTGGCCCAAACGCGCGCATTAGCCATCACAGCCACAGTGTAATGTAAAATGCGATCCCCACTACTTACCTCTCCTCCGCCGCAAAAAAAGTGCATATGGTTCGACCGTCGACCGTTATTTTCGTCACTCGAGTTCGGTACGTTTTTTTAACATTGCATCGGCGATCTCTCAACTAATCTCTGATATAAGTATATTTTTAAATAATCTAACTGACTTCAAATCAAAGCCTTATAATAAAGTTAGTTAAAAGTTGGGACAGATCGAATGCATCGAAAACACTAGTATTCGCAGCTTTCGTATATTAGCACGATGATCCCTATTTCGCATGTGCTGATCGACAGTGAAATCTCAATATTTTCCTATCCATCTAGTTCTAAGATCTAGAACATCTGCCTCTCTCTTTGGTGCAATTCTGGAGGTTTTTTAAAAATCATTGAAAGGCAAACATGGTTTTTTGTTAATAGCAGACCGAAATACGAGTTGTAGCTCCGATCAGTTATAAACAAAAATAATAAGATTGAATATGTAGGAAACTGAGCTCTGCCAGAATCTTATAGGAAACGACCTTTTCGGATTGCCATATCGGAGAGAAAGGCATGAGCGATGATGTTGATTTTGTTTGGTGGCCCCAACTGGCCAGCATTCTTGTTTTTTTTTATTATTATTATTATAATGTTTTTATTATTTTCTTCTTGATCATAAAGTCAGAACCCATATACGCCTTAGCGATCTGATACTGTAACTTAATTGATTAATGTCCAAATACAAATGTATATAAATGAGTTATCGCATTATCTCCAAATAATAACTTTGAGAATTGTATTTTTATTATAAATTTTTTAAAATTATAATTTTCAATTCCAGCTTACAGTATCTGATATAACAGTACAATTCTTGATAGTAGTAAACATCTTTATTTAAAAAAAAAGAAAAAAAGGCTATCGACCTATCGGTCTTTCTGCCTTTGTTTAATACATGTATTCTTAATCTGAATAAAAAATAAATATGAAAATTCTCTTATTCTACGTTAACAATCTTATTAATAAACTTTCCAATTCCAATGGCAAGAAAAAATTATTTTATTGTCCAGTAGTCAGTTGCGTTTGTAAGTGTTCGAGTAGCGTTGACGTAGGGAAACGGAAGCGGGATTGTCTGGTTGGTCTTGTAAGACAAAGGGGATTCAGTATGGTCCAATTGTAGGGGTTGTTTGTCCATTTTGTCTGTAGATGTACGAGTCTTTCCGAAATCTTTGTCATGTTTGTGCGTTCGTATACTAGTTGGGTGGAGGGGTTGTGTAGTGGGTTTTGGGGGTGTCTTATTCGTGTTATTAGTCTTAGTGCAATTTGTTCTGTTGTTTGTATATAACGTTTTGTTCTTTCTGTTCCGTTGGTCATGAGTATATGTCCATAGTCATGCAAGGGCCTACAGATAGCTTTATATATTTTGTTGGCGGTGTTTGTGCTAATTCCTCTGTCTTTGTAAGTTAGTGATCGGAAGTGTTTTGTTCTCTTTATTGTTTCTGCCCTGATGTTTCGTATGTGTTTAGTGAATTTAAGTTTGTGGTCAATTGTGATTGCAAGGTATTTTACGTCGTTTTTTGGTTGTGTCGTTTGGCCGTCTGCAGTTATCGTAGGGGAGTCAGCGTTGAGTCTGTGGTTTGTGAGCAGAAATTGTTTTTTTGGCGCGTTTGGTGTTAGTCTCCATTTATAAAATCATGTCATTGTGTTGTTTGTTAGTGTTTGGAGTCTTTGAGCTGCTCTCTCAGTAGTTTTGTCATGTACAATAAGTGCCGTGTCGTCTGCGTATTGTAATATGTATGCCGATCTGTCGATTTGATTTTTGTCTGGTAAGTTGTAATTGTATATGTCATGGCAGTATATATTGTAGAGAAACGGTGAGAGCGGGGATCCTTGAGGGAGCCCTTGTTCAGGGGAAAAAGACCATTCTTGATATATATTAACATATTCTGTTATTATAAATGAGCTCAAGTTAAACGGAAACTATGTCAGATCTTTTAATTTTTGAAAAACATTTTTTATCGGTCTGTAAAACTTTCACAAGAAAAAAAAGAATGATGGATATCTCCAGTTTCTCCGCATTCCCAATTCTCATGTATTTGCAATTTTTTTAATTTTTTTGTGTTGAAGATAGATAGCACGAAAACTCCTGAGGGAATAATTCTTTAAATGTTTGCCCTGTTTCGTAATTATTATTGAAATATATCTGCCATAATTTCCACATTTCCAGGCAATGCTTACACATCACTAAGAGGAATAGAAAATTTCCTATAAAGTTTTCTCAATATTTTGCTAATAATGTAGTTGTTAGGTTCTGTTTCAAAGCTATTGTTAATAACTTGAAGAGCGCTTTTAGGGTCTGAGATTTAAGAATTTTTTAATTCCATAATTAGGACCATCACCAGAGGAGAACCACCGGAAGATTGTAGTCAACTTGACCAGCAAAGAACTTACTGCCGACGAACAAAGCGTACTGACCAAGGGAGGAAACTTTGCCATAGTACCGTCCAGGCTACCTGTGGAAGACATCATAGCAAATGTCGAGAGTGGAATACGTTCGCTACCTATTCAAACCGCGGAGCAGATAAGGGCTGAGACATCACGAATTTTACAACGCTCAAAGCCTCCGAAAAGCACCCTTACCTTCAGAGAAAGAAACGCCTGGCTCAACGAGGATAAGGAGATGCTCGTTTTACCAGCTGATAAGGGCAATGCAACTGTGGTCATGTCATCATTGAACTACGACGACAAAATCAAAGAGCTTTTGATCCCGTCAACGTACAAGAAGTTGGCACGGGATCCGACAGCACGGCTACTAAGGGCAATAAACAAATTAATTAAGGACATGACATTTCCGTCCGAGGAGTTGGCCAAACTCAGAAAATCAGAAGCACTCCCACCAAGGCTCTACGGACTGCCCAAGATTCATAAATCAGATGTACCACTGAGACCCATTGTGAGCGCTATTGGAAGCCCGACCTATGATATTGCAAAATATCTAACAAGAATTTTACAGCCCAAAATAGGAAAAACCGACAGTTTTATAAAGGACTCATCCCATTTTGTTCAGAGGCTGCACTCGTTGTCATTAGCTCCCGGAGAAATCCTTGTGAGTTTTGATGTTGTTTCGTTGTTCACAATGGTACCAATCAAAGAGGCAATGGAACTTATTGAGAGAGAATTTCCACCAGGCTTCGCCAAACTGTTCGAACACTGCTTAACCACTACCCACTTTCAGTGGAAAACGAATTTTATGAACAGACGGATGGAGTAGCAATGGGCAGCCCCCTTAATCCGGTGATAGCCAACTACTTTATGGAGAAATTTGTGATGGACGCTCTGGACACAGCCGCGAGGAAGCCTAAGTGTTGGTTTCGATATGTTGATGACACTTTCGTTGTTTGGGGCCATGGTTTGGTTGAACTTAAAGACTTCCTGAGGCACCTCAACTCAATCAACTCAAAAATACAGTTCACTATGGAAGTGGAGAAGGATGGGCGACTGCCATTTTTAGATGTCTTGGTAACCAGAAAAACCAACGGAAAGCTGACCCACACGGTGTACAGAAAACCGACACATACCGACCGGTACCTGCAGAAGAATTTGCGAACCATATGAGTTAGAAAGAGAATTGAAACACCTAGAAAGAGCCTTTGGTTGGAATGGATACAGCAAGAACGAGTTTAATAGAGCAATTCGACCAAGAAAGAGTGGAGGTCGTCCTGAGGAAACAGATACGCATGATGAGCGTAAGGGTTGGGCTTGCCTCCCATACATACATGGAGTCGCGGACAGGATCGGCAGGATACTGGAGAAACACAGAGTGCAAACAGTCACTAAACCAACTCGAACAATCCAACAGACTTTGAGATCGGCCAAGGACAAACGGAATCCTTTATCGGCACCAGGAGTCTACAGGGTTCCATGCAGTTGTGGCAGAGCATATATCGGCACCACAAAACGTAGTGTAAACGCGAGGATCACTGAGCATAAAAGAAGTTGCAGATTAGGACAAACAGAAAAATCAGCAGTAGCGGAACACGCACTTCTAGACGGCCACCAAATACGTTTCGATGAAGTGGACATTTTGCACCAATCTCAACGGTATTATCCGAGACTAACCAGAGAGGCCATTGAGATCTTCAAACATGACAACAATTTTAACAGGAAAGAAGAAGTCACGGTTCTTAATCCAGATTGGAAACGCGTTTTGCGGCAAACAGCGTGTACGCCAAAACCATTGAAGCGCCTCCCACTCCTCACCCTGATAATAAATATCCTTTGAAATAAATATGTTCCAAAGCAAAAGTAGTTGAACCAGTCTTAGTGGGAAAGCACGGGAGATCACTTTGCCCAAAGCCTCATCGCCTTTGATATTGCCCACCGCAGTTGTGGACGAAACGTCAGGAAGAAATTCCCATGGACCACGGCTTCAAAGCCCGAAAAACATTTCTATATGTTTTTAATTCCCTTTCAATATTTAAGCGCTTCTAGTATAATTCAGCTGAAAATACTGTAGTATTCCATAACAAGTTAAATCGGCCTGTTGTTTTTTTCTGGAAATGGTAATATGCGCATCCAGTAATATAATTTAAAACGGATCCATGATCCATCTGTATAAATATATTCCCAAGCTAGATATTTATTGTTGATGGTTTCGGGAACATTTGATAATTTTCATGAGATGATTCCAAAACCAGATTTATTTTAGGAATAAGACTCCGGAAGCTCATAATATGGTGAAATTCATCACCACAAAAAAAAATTTCTTCGCTTCATATACAGAAGAAAATCGCTAAATATCTAACAGGCAAAGAGTAGAAAAAATAGCTTACTCAAGAAAGTAAATTAAGAAACTATAGAAACTTTGAAACGAAATAAAAGATTCAGATTAATATTAAAATAACTGAAAAAAAGAGTGCCTTAAAATCCTTTAAAATAAATTACTTCCTTACAAATTTAATTTTCCAACATTCCCCAAAGAAAAAATTCCGTGTGTGAAACTGTTAGATCCGGTGATCGTAGTGGCCACCTTGTAGGCCCATGCGTTCCTATCTAGCGGTATCTAAACTGGGCATTCAAATACTATCTGATTCGAAGAGCGTTTTCTTGTTCAAAGTAAATCTCTATCACTTCATTTAAAGGAACATTATCAAGGACTCTCGAAGAATTATGAAACTTGTATTCATTTTACTCGTGCAACTTGTAGCTAACGGAATGGGCCAGTCTTTTGCAATACCTTGTATTAGTGAAGTTGCAGGTCGCAGAACTGAAAATGCTTGCATGCATTACTAACAATTCTTGTATGAGTTTGCTTAGAATGCAAGAGACATATCGACCATATTAAGTAGAAGTCTAAAAATAAAAGTGAATAATAATCAGTTAATGAATTTCCCTGAATCAACCGTAAAATCACCCAATGATCGGATGATGATTCATATTATCGAATTTAAAATAGAATAAACCATTACTCCAGGTGAATATTCTAAAAACCTGTGTTTAATTTGACATGCCACAAAGATGCGTGTTTCCGACTAAGTTTAGCAGCATTTTAACAAATTATCCTGTAATTCACCTTTCGGTTAAATAGTAATTTCCAGGATATAACGCTCACGAACTTTCCGATGCCGGCGAGCGTGTAAGCAAAGTTTTCAAAAACGGATTTCGCATCCAGCTGACGATTAACGCTGCATTTTAATGAAGTCACATTGGGTTTTCCTATATTAAATCATCGACTTTCATGTTGCAATAAGTTGGAGAAAAAATCGGACTGTTGCTGAATTTTTCACATCTGTTGGATAATTTATTGTCAATTGTCGCGTTATAAAATAGCAATCACATTTCATTAAATAAATAAATCCTATTTGTAGCAACAAATCTATTCATAGGCGTAGCATCGGTTTCAGGAAGAGTAGGACCACATAAAAATATCAAAATATATAGAGTGTTCCATTTAATAAGATCATATCTTGTAACTTGTTTCAGATATTCTGTATAGTAGTAGTAAACATCTTTATTTCTAAAAAAGGCTATCGACGTATCGGTCTTTCTGCCCTTGTTTAATACATGCAGTCTTAATCTAGATAAAAAACAAATATGAAAATTCTCCTATTCTAGGTTAACAATAGTAGTAGTAAACATCTTTATTTCTCAAAAAGGCTATCGACCTATCGGTATTTCTGCCCTTGTTTAATACATGCAGTCCCAATCTAAATAAAAAACAAATATGAAAATTCTCCCATTCTAGGTTAACAATACTATTAAATAAATTAGATTTCAGTGGCAAGAAGAAATTATTTTATTGTCCACTAGTCCGTTGCGTTTGTAAGTGTTCGAGTAGCGTTAATGTAGGGAAACGGAAGCGGGATTGTCTGGTTGGTCTTGTAAGACAAAGGGGATTCAGTATGGTCCAGTTGTAGGGGTTGTTTGTCCATTTTGTCTGTAGCTGTATGAGTCTTTCCGAGATCTTTGTCATGTTTGTGCGTTCGTATAGTAGTTGGGTGGGGGGGTTGTGTAGTGGGTTTTGGGGGTGTCTTATTCGTGTTATTAGTCTTAGTGCAATTTGTTCTGTTGTTTGTGTATAACGTTTTGTCCTTTCTGTTCCGTTGGTCATGAGTACATGTCCAAAGTCTAGCAAGGGTCTACAAATAGCTTTATATATTTTGGTGGCGGTGTTTGTGCTAATTCCTCTGTCTTTGTAGGTTAGTGATCGGAAGTCTTTTGTTCTCTTTATTGTTTCTGCCCTGATGTTTCGTATGTGTTTAGTGAATTTAAGTTTGTGGTCGATTGTGATTCCAAGGTATTTTACGTCGTTTCTTGGTTGTGTCGTTTGGCCGTCTGCAGTTATTGTAGGGGAGTCAGCGTTGAGTCTGTGGTTTGTGAGCAGAAGTTGGTTTTTTGACGCGTTTGGTGTTAGTCTCCATTTATAAAATCATGTCATTGTGTTGTTTGTTAGTGTTTGGAGTCTTTGCGCTGCTCTCTCAGTAGTTTTGTCATGTACAATAAGTGCCGTGTCGTCTGCGTATTGTAATATGTAGCCGATCTGTCGATTTGATTTTTGTCTGGTAAGTTGTAATTGTATATGTCATGGCATTATATATTGTAGAGAAACGGTGAGAGCGGGGATCCTTGAGGGAGCCCTTGTTCAGGGAAAAAAGAAAATGACAGTGTTTTGTCAATTCGTACTTGTAGTTGTCTGTTTTCTAGTAAGTTATTTATGGTGTGTAGTAGATATGTTGGTGTGTGTAGTTTGTATAGTTTGTATAGTAAGCCTCTATGTATTCTGTATATTTTTTCTACTTTGTGACTTATACTCTACAAATGATTATTTATTAAAAATGTATTTATATTTTTTTATTTTTTCGGTAATAAAGAAGCTAAAAAATAAAGTTGAAATCGACAATTTTTTGCAACAATTTGCTTACCCTGTACATACACCACTGCCAAATTCAAAATTATTGTTTTGATAAATAAACGTGCTCTTTTTACGACAGTTAACGCCTATTAAAATATTATTCAAATATCTTAATAAATATATTTGTTTTCTAGTTTTAATCAGAATAGAATTAATATTTTTATTAATTAATTAAAATAATTTAATTATTTCATATAATTTATAAAGCAAAATCATGTAATTTTTCCATTTTTTATTATTTCTAGAGTCCATGTTGACTGACCTTTTCTCAAAGGCACTTTTTGTATGTCATTTTGGCGAGTTAGTCTTTTGCTTAATGGTGGATAGGATAGATTGTGTGTGGTTCGTTCCGACAAAATTTCCAAAAATTCCAAGTTTTTTCCATTTTCCTACGGAAAATTGCTGATTATATAAACGAGTGATCTTTCGGTTACCGGTTTGTGGTATATTTCTTACTCATATGGCGATTTTTATTAAAAAATCCATCAGTTTTTTGGAATTCAATATTTTGGACCTTAAAGTGTACATTTAGAGTTTTGAAGACTTTTCGAGTTTTCCTAGATGTGTTTGAGGTATTTGCGTCCAGGACAGAACGAGCTATTTAGATAGAGAAATGGTTTTCCAGGCCTTGTGATGCACCCTAATGGTAAGTGCTAGTGTTTTAAGATAGCATAGAATACGACGGTTTGGTTTTTTAGAGTTTACTTGCAGAACCTTGAATATATTCTTCGGAAGCTTATGCTATATGGTATTTTATCTGAAAATTTGAGTCTTAGCAAAGATCGAATTTTCTCAAGTCTTTTATTACGAATTGATAAAGCGTGCACCTAGTGGGGATCCTACGACATACTTGGGCTCAAACTGTAAGAGAAAATCCCACTTAGTAAATGAAATTAATTTAGAAATGTAACCTTAGCGTTTCGATAGTCATTCTGTTATCTTTTGGAAAATATTTCTAAAGAAGATTTCTAATCATAAATTATGAAATGTTAAGTTTATATATAATTTATGAAATGCAAAAAGCATGTCTTTTTTTATCGCAAATAGGTGTAATTACATAGGTACTTAAACTTATCGGAAACTTAATTCTGATCAACTTTTTTTAATAATAATTTTTGATATTGTCAAAAATAAAGAGACTTTACTCCTTTTTTATGCTTTTTAATTAAGATAGCAGAATCGACATCGAAACGTTAAGCTAACATTTTTAAGCTCATTTCATTCACTAATTGATATTTTTGTCTTCCAACTTGAACCTAAGTGTGTCGTAGTTGATACTTTTATATCATTTTTATTTTGAACACAGAATGTTCCAAACTTAGTCGGTTAGTAGAACTTTATTATTACTAAAGTAATAATTAAGTATAACTGAAGTAATAATAAGTAAAGGGTTGAAATGGGACATATTTAAATATTTTTTGCTCTTAATTACGATAACGAACACAAAGAAAGAGTTGACATTGGATTTCTGAGAGATCTCCAACTGTGAATGTTATTTTAAAGGACTCCCCTATATGTTATCTGACATATTAATGCACAACAATTCTGCACTTAAACCCTTAATCCGCTTTTCATGTGAAATACAAAACTAAGAAGAAATGATGATGTAGTTTAATTAAAAAACAAGGCTGTTAGTTTGTTAATAATTATAAAAAACTAGTCCCACAGTTAAATAGAATACTGTTTTCATCTGTAAAATAAGTTAATTACAATAAATGTTCAAAAATACACCCTCCTTGACGGTTGCACCATTCAGCGCGTTTCTTCACACTTCCCGGATCTTTGAATATCCGACGTCCATCCGAATTAATTAAAAAGGTTCTGACAAGTTTCATCAATTCTTCTGCATTACTAGATTTGTTAGGGATTTTTTTGTTTTATTGCATCTCTTAGAAAAAATCGAGCGCTGTTAGATCTGGAGACCGCGCTGGTCATTGAACAGGCCCGCGAGTAGCTATGATCTTATCTGCAAGTTATTCTTGTAATCACTGTAATATTGCTTCGGTGTTCTTGTTGAACAAAAAACAGTTCTTGTCAATCTGCCAAATTTTCGGTATTCAATGTTGGAATAATTTATAAATTTAATTCAAAAGAAATTCCTGGGTTCCAGTCAATTTTATTGTTTATTATTTAAAATGTTACAAATACGTTTCGGTGTCTTTCTCCACCATCATCAGTTTGTCTAAAATATACATTCACAGTCGTCATTAATTTAAAACAAGAACTCTGTTAAAATATACATTCTGAAATACAAATTACAAACATATTAAAAAGTATATTAAAATCGATGGAATCTCTTGGGATCACAGGTGATGAGTCAGGACAATCATGTTCGGGAAAAGACTAGAATTTATTGTTTAGAAATTTAAATTTTACTTACAAGTATGGCTGTTTCTACCTTCACATTTGGCAAGCTATTGAAAAATCTTTACTTTATCCAATATCGAGCGAGAGAATAAAAAACTTTTTATAATATTTGGCATTTTTTTTTGCATTCTGAGGATATCACTTGGTCTGCATTTCTTCAATATACCAGGTGTTCATATTTTATGTAGTTGGTTTAATTAATGTATGTAGGTCTTCAATTAATTAGTGTCTTGTCTTACTTGGTCCAATCAGTGTATGCATGCGCTCATTTAATTAGTGTGTGATATACAGAGCTAAGATTGTCTGTGTCTGATCTAAAATTCATTGCCTTCTGACGTTTTTTAATTTGTATCATTTCATGGATTTTTCTCTTATTATAATTGTCTTCATTGATTAATATTTTTGTGTTATCAAAATCAAAACTATGTAACATTTGTTGTGCATGTTGTGCTAATTCTGTTCCATTTTCGTTAACCTTTCTTAAGCTATATTTATGTCCGTATATTCTTTTCTTTAAATATTGTCCTGTTTGACCTATGTATGTGTTATCACAGTTCAAACAGTCAATCTTGTATATTACATTAGGTGTGTTTAACACAAAATTTGAGCCTAGAAGTGATACTAGAAGGTTTTGTACAATTGTACATTTCGTGCTGCTTCTTGTGGATTGTCTGGCTAATTTTAGCGTTATTGCAAAATATTAAATAACTGAAAACATCCATTTCTTTGAGCTGATCTGTAATAGTCTCAGCTACATATAGTACATGTAAATAATAATCTCTTCACACCTTTCTTTTCTTTTATTAATAACGGTCTTATTTGCATATTAAATAAGCCACATGTTTAAAACAAAAATTTCGCATTTTTCATAATTAAACTGGTGAAAGTGTTCCCAATTGCACGTCTATGCATATACAGAGCACTCGTTCTAAAATCTATATAGAATAAATAAACAAATCTATTATTAGATGATCGAAGCTCGTGATAATGGTCGGCACCGCAAAATATCCTAAGTGTGAATAAGAACATGAAATATTATGTAAATGGTGTACGCAAAAGTCCATTGTTTAACCAGATGAAAAGTTTAAACAAGTAATTGGGATATGTTTGCTCATCTTTTTGTTCTTTTATATACCAAATTAATTAGAGTATAAGCAAGTGCGTCAATCACTCGATTCTGGTACGAGCGGGACATGAGTTTGGAACAGTATAAAAATGAGGAAACCAAAGGAGAAAAGTCAGAATATAATTCAACAACGCAACGTGCGCATCTCGAGTCTGAGAATATTGTGATTTTTTTACGTTAAAATGGTGAAACCGGTAGTAGTTTTTGTGATAATTGTCATCATCAGCAGCATGCATGTGCAAGCTAGAAGTATCGATGGTTTAGTGAGAGACAATGGCATAGAACTTCCGGCAAATGAGAAAATCTCCAAACGAGACACTACTGCAGTGAGTGAAAATCTACAAGGTGCTTCTGTTCCATCAGAAGAACCTCTGCTAATTCACGGTACTGAGCTGGACCAAATTGACACCATTGTGAAGGAAAGGGAAAAGCGGTTTCTTCGTGATACCGGATTTCCTATTGGGGACGTAATGGGACGACTATAGGAGATTACTTAGTTGCGGGAGAGAGAAGACTAAATCTAACGGATCTCAATAGTGTTTGTGATTTTGATGCAGCTCTTCAGCCATAACTGAAGAAAACGAGAGCGGAATTTGAGCTGCCCACCATTTTCAATAAATTTTTATTTTTTATATTTATTTTCAATAAATTATGATTTTTGTTTATATGAATTGTGTTTTATAATCTGCCACTAACTTTACGTAGCACAATTTTTAGACCAGTGTCTAAACATTTACTAACAACAAATACGTACTTTCGTATCTCATTAATTAGGTACATCAGTTTTTTTCTGAGTTTCTCTTGCAAATCTTATGCCGATTATTTCCTTTTGAAAATTCTTGATAAAAGTTGGATTTTACCAAATTTTATCAAGAGAAATATCTGGTTCCTCTGCTTTGATGGATTGATGGTCAAAATTCTTCAAAAAAAATATGTTTTTTGGTATACATCGTATAAAACGATGGATCTTAATGAAACTCGTTGTGAATTTGTGTAAGACACATGTTTTAATGAAGCAACCGAGTTCCTCCGCTTTGGGCAACTGGTGACTTCTTGAGTGTCTTTGTACAGAAACTACCAGAACTTTACTTTATTTGGTAACTAAATTGGGACCTTTTTTTTGGTTTGATACGCTAATCTTTTTTTGACATTTTTGTGCTCTTTGTTAAACTAAACATTCATAGTTTTTGCGCGAAAAAATTATTTCTGTTTTCTTGCTATCAGGAACAAATCCTCAGCAAGTTTCATTAAAATTCATGAGCACTCTCCCGATATTATAAAACATTTAATTTAAATTTTGTTACTGCAAAAAATTAACTAATGTCTAAAATTGTTAATTGACAAAAAAACATAAATCATTTTTTTGCACCAAAACCACGAATACTACAAGATTTTACAAAGAGCACTAAAAAGTTAAAATTTTATATACCAAAAACAGTTTTTATACCAAGACACTGAAGAATTTACCACTTGCCCAAAGCGGATGAATTCCATTACTTCATCACAATATGAGTCTTATAAAAGAACAAATTCACAGCGAGTTTCATTAAAATCGAGGGTACCTTTCTCCCGATATTTCAAAAAACATTTTTTTTTCAAGAACTTTGGCCATCAATAGCAGACGAACCACACATTTTTTCTTAATAATATTGAAGTCAAATCGTCTTCGAACCTTTCCGATCATTTTAATAATACTTTTATAATAAATAAAGAATAAATAAATGTGTAATTTCTAAAATCATAAAAAAATCTATAAAAAATACATTCTATATATCTAAATAAATATATTATTCTAGATATATATAAATTTCAGATGTATTGATATATGTATATGTAAAATAAATCTGTAAACACTTTTTTCTTAATATTTATTTAGATAATTATTATTATTTAGGTTTATTTAAATATATCTAAAAAGTCAAGAAGAGAGTATGATTACCATTGATTTGGGAGATAAATATTAATTAAGCTCAATATTCGTGATTGGTAGGTTAAATTAAAACATAACAATAAGTTACAATTTTTTGTTAATATACGCTAAAACCGAAGACTTTCGCATCGGCTTAGAATATACTCTAGTGTCTGATCGAATTAATTTAGGGTACTCGACGTCTCTCTCTCGCACGCATACTTATAAACGTCAAGCAATTCAATCGCTCTGCAAGACTAGTGATCCTTGGATTGACAATTCACTGTTTACGTTTTGTTCTGTCAATTGAAATAAGGCTATTTTAATATTTAACATTATTAAATATTAGCTAAGTTTCCTCAAATTGTTCCACTCTTTGGACATCAGAATCGAAGATAAGCTTAAACCTATATTGTGTAAGTCATTTAGAGCTATGTTTGAATTGTGCCCCAAGAAACCTATGCTGCTAGGAATCATCTTTCTAGGAGCGTAAGTTTTCTTTTCCTATTCGCTCTGCCTTTATTTTCAATAAAATAACTATATAATAACAACTATTTAAGGTTGACTCTTCTCGTATTAATATTGGAGTCTCAGTGGACTGAAAGCAAACGAACTACAGCTAGAAAAAACAGGTTCATTGTAGAGCAAAATTCGTCCTGCTTTGAAAAGGAGCCTTATGTGGTACTGAAGGACTGTGAGCCCTGTTCAGCCTTTGAATTGCGCAGCAAGAGTCTCGGTGTCTGCATCCATACTCAGTACAAAGAGATACTGAGATGTGCAAATGGCGAAATTGTAACTAGAAGTTGTGACAGAGCTGCATTCTATGATGAACAGACTTTCTGGATTTTTGAGGGCCTGATGTTAGTTTTGAGCTTCATTTCTACCTTATGTGTAAGGGCTAGAAAGCGGGTGTTGAATAAGAGAATGATACAGAGAGTGCAAAGGCAATTAGCTAACTGTGTATAACAATGCATGAATTATATATTAATGTTTGTATGGAAGATGGACAATATCTGGTAGATATCAAAACTCTCATAGTTTTAACGATTTACAAAATATCAGAGGCATGCAATTTAAGGCTTAAAGTTAAAAACATTTTCCACATTAACGGCAGTGTTTTGGCTTGCAATTTTCAAGATCTGGATTTTGATCTTGTTCATGAAGCGCCGGAACTGACTAAGCTGTGCACTTGGCCAGTAATACTTCTCGAAAATTACGTGATATCAGGACTATGTTCTGTGGCCAGGCAAATCTGCAGAACCAGTGAAAAGCAGACTGTGCAAAAATTACTTGGATTTCGAGAATCTTGCCTAGTCGCATGTGCTGAAAGCTCAGTTTGGACACAGTTTTGTGAAATTGACATCACTTGCACTATTAACAACGTTTTATCTCACGAATTTCTAAAACAAGGGCACTTTAATTTGCCGAGTGATATTGTAAAGTATGAGAACCACTTGTCGCAGCCAGTGAGAATTCACAATATCTACAAAATAGCCCGAAATAATCTCAATGACCAAAGTCTAATAAGCACTAAATCCCGTGCAGATATTAATGTGTTGCATGACTATGCTGAAGGGCCGTATATCACTCTGGCTGATTTCATTTTATACCCTTGTTTCCAAGTTTTCTTCAAATATTGCCAATATTTAGACGTTGAACCGCAAATACCTCTGATTCATGCCTGGTTTGATAAAGTGCAGCAGCATTCTTTTCCCGTTGTTAGCTTTCAATTAAGCAACATTGAAGCAAATCAAAGCTGTGAAAAGAAAGTTATTGTACCTGAAATACCTAACGTGAGCTTGTATACAGATCCTGCTAGGACACTTTCTGTCAACCATACTAACCAGAATAAAATTGAATTTGCTCTTAGTTTAGTAGATGCTTGTAAACCAGATATTGTCAATAATGTTTTGCCTTTTGGGTTTTACAAATGCTTCGATTATAATAGCATACCACTGGATGCAAATCCACAAGGTGGGGCGTTGCCGGCTAAGAGAGCTGGCAGGAAATGCGAGCAGCTAGAAAATCTAGTAAAAGCAACTTTGGAAGCAGTTGGAGATAAAATATACCGAATCGTGGATTTTTGTAGTGGAAGTGGTTATTTAGGTATACTAATCGCTTTGGCTTTGCCTAAGTGCAAAGTTATATTAGTAGAAAACAAAGAAATGTCACTTGCCCGAGCTAAAGCCACCATTGCAAAACTCAACATCAACAACGTTATTATTGTGCAGTCGAATCTCGACTATTTCACGGGAACTTTTGATCTAGGCCTTGCCCTACATGCCTGTGGCGTGGCTACCGATCTGGTACTTCAAATGTGTATAAGAAACAACGCAGATTTCGTTTGCTGTCCTTGCTGCTACGGTGGGATTAAAACTTGCCATGAAGTCTCATATCCAAGGAGCGCAAAATTTCAAACAATATTCCGTAATTCTGAAAGCTACTATTTCAATTTGGCACATGCAGCAGATCAAACACATGACAAGGAAAACAGTAAAACAACTCAGGGTTATTTGTGCATGGATGTTATCGATACTGATAGACGATGCTATGCGGAAGATAGCGGTTATACAGTGCATTTGGGCAAGTTGCAACCTGAGACTTGTACTAATAAGAATAACCTGTTGGTTGGAATTTATAAAGGTGGTTTGAGCTGATGGTATTGGGTTTTAGCATTTTATTCTCCTAAAGATTTTCACTATGATACAGTACTTTTGTTTTCTTGCATATCGCCAGAATATCTGCAATATTACAAGTTTTCACACTAATTGCAAAAATCATGTGATGAAGGATTGGCCTTTGCTGACTTTAGAAAACTAGAAGTAAGTGCAAAGTTGGGTGAAAAGTATTGTAGATAGTTTGCTCGATAAAGAATATGTTAATAAAGAAGTTTTGTTGTACGTTGTTCTGATTCTAAAGCTGATTTTGTGGTAAAAAGCACAAAACTTGTCACTTAATATTGATGATGTTGCATTAATATCCAACACCATCATTATTAAGTGACAGATAATTCGTAAGTAAGTAGTTAAATTGTGAATAACTTTTTTATATGTAAATATGATTAATGTTCGAAGTCGGGCTCATAATTGAATGAACATATATATATGCTTATTCTTTATTATCATTTCTTGATAATTAATTTGTAAATAACATTCATCAATTAATATTAGTATTTTTTGCTAAGTTTATATAAGCTTTTTTCTAAGTTGGCTATTTTAATTGTTGACTTTCAGAGCGCCTGTTTATGGCTTCAATTCCGCTCTATGTGTACATACTAGCAGCCCGATCATGTAGAAACATGCTGTATTTTAATTTGCAATTAAACAATCAGGAGTATAATTTCTTGCATTTCATTGTTTGGTGTCCTATTTTTTTTACTATAAAAGAAGCAAAGCTTATAAGAATGTTTTTGTTAAAATCGGGTTTTTATATTAGCGCTATTGAACAAGACTACACCTTTCTTGTTTAATTTTTAACGACTTTAATCATATTTTGTGGAGATGTAGAAAATCGTGGAAATTATACAAATATATTACGAAAATCGGTTGAATTTTTATTATTAGGTTTTTTGTAGTCTATTTGGGTTTACGATATAGCTCGTATATTTTAGAACATCTTATATGTCCTGTTTCAGTTCAACCACATTAGAATACAATTTCATCAAGAAATTATGATGAAAACTTAAACATTTCCATGTAACAATGTGTTCCAATCATAACTACCATGTTATTTTTTGTTCCAATCATACTACTTTTATTATTCTTGATAAAAACATTCTTCTACATTATTTTTTTGGATTGATCCAACGTATCCGTTAGAAAGAAAAAACTAAATGACTAATATTATAAATTAATAGCGCAAATAGTCTAGATTGCAAAGATTTGGGTAAAAGTGTTCATTCAAGCTTTGATGAAGCCCTTATTTTGTATGATATTTGCATTTTCTCAACCAACATTTATAGCTCAATTTTCCTTTTCGTATTTTATTCTCAAATATATTTAATAGTTCGAGCTTAGATCCGATTCAGTATTAAACAACTAACTGACTTCAATATTAAATTACATTTTTGTATGTTTATTATTATGATTAGTAAAAAGTTTTTCAACAAATAAAGTAATAATTGCTTGAAAACTGGTTGTCTGGTCATATTCGTATGTGGTCGTGCTAGCAACTTGACAATGTGGCGAAGGCAAAAGAAATGCAGAATGCATTTCATTTTTAAATATTTTTGTATGAGTTAAGCAACTTCTTATCTTTGCTGATTTATACACAATATAACAATATATTTATATTTACGGCCAATAGCTTCTTTGTATTTCAACTGTGATGAAGATGAGAACGTTCTTACTTTGATATTCAATTAAATTTTGCTGAGAAAGCGGTCATAATTTTTATGCTTGGGCGTTTTTAAATATGATTATTTAAACCCACTAATGAAAGATGGTGAAATTGGTGACGAAATTTTTTAACATTATTATAACATTTTTAGGTTTCATATTACAGTCTGTGTATAAATGTCTAGTCTATGTCTTGGTTGTGGCCATATAGAAAATTATTCATTTTAAGACATTTTGTAAATGCTTTTCCCGAAATTTATCTTTACATTTCAACATTTTTAATTGTATTAGTTTATTTTTAATAACGAAAATTAATGTCTTTTGTTTATTGATAACGTGATAGCCTTTCTTCTTTTGAAGATAAGTTTCTTATCTCTGTTTTATTTTCTTTGTTGTTTTTTATAGAAATGCAATTGCTATAAGATATTCTATGAGTTTTGGGTTTATCGGTCAATAGATTGTAGTAGAAAAATTGTGTTCTTCTGTGCCTAGTTTTTGGGAATTTTTAAGCTATCATCACTGCTCTATAAAGGAAAATAAAGAAGAAGAGATGAGAAACGAGAGATTCCATAAAACATTTACTAACTAAAATATCCATGAAAGATCTAAAAGATGAAGATCTAAAAACAAATAAAAAACAACAAAAAAAAATTCGCCTCTGTCCTTCCTTCTCTTTTCTACCTGCACAAAAGTATTATCAAAATAAAAAATGTACTTTTTAGAACTCTTCATCTTTATATGGAAATTTTAATTTGGAAAATATTTCATGTTATTTCTCTTTTCTTTTGATCTTCATCACAAACATTATTTATTATGCTTAAGTCTGAGATCACTTTGTCTGCCTTATAGAGTGCTGAGGATGGCTTTAACTAGCGGAAATGTATTAACGCGCACTGAACATCTTATACAAATTATCATCACGGTCACCATCAAACTCCGAAAATTTATTTATGTCGCGAAACAAGACTCAATAATAATATAATTGAGAAAATTACTGCATATTTGATGGTTCTTCTCAATTCCGGTAATTTTTTTCTTATAATATCTTTGGAAATTGTTAGAAAATGCTACTTTACTTTTGAATGCAACTGGAAAAAAAACGTTTAATGGTAGTCGAGGGCATCATCCAGGACTTTTTACGAAGATTAATTTTTTTTTGAATTTATGACTTAAAGGGATTTACCCCTTGCAAAGAGGGAGTGAGTGAATTTTTCCTGTATAAAGTATCTTAAAAATTATTACAAATTTTCACACATAGTGGATTATTTAAACCTAAGTACAGTAAAGCCGCACTGAAAGCTTCAGAACGTTTTGCTTAGTATATGTTAGTTTGCTTTAACTACAGTAAGTTTTCTTCTCATCTAAAACTTCAATTCAGTTTCCAAATAGTTTATTTTTGAGTAGTTTTGTATGCATTTTTTTGTCATATTTTATACATGACCCGAAATCGTAATTTTCGAATGTCGTTAAACAGGAAATAATAAAAAACAGTTCTAAAAGTAAACGGAAGTTCGTCAAAGTTATTGGGAACCAAAGGCATTAGCGTTTTCTCAGTTAAAATGTAGGGCATCTGTTATTTTGCCACGAAGTGGCCATATCAATCTCGATAAGCAAAATCATATAAGCCTTTTTCGACGTTTCTCATTTGAATACTGCAATAGTTAAGCCCTCAGAAGTAAATGGTAAATGTATGTTATGGGAACCGTGCAGAGATTTACGAAATTCCCACAATAATGCATGATTGATTCCGGTCGCCTATTGACTGAAGATTTATCGGAAATAGTGAAATTAAATTGTCCTATTATCATCTTCTAGACCGAATTTTTTCTATTGGGCTGGTACACATCGTGACTAAAACAAGCGCCTATAGGCGCGTTTAGTCGCTTGCCGCTCTTCGTAGCGCTAATACGAAATACAAACTTGGAAAAAGCGCGCTTATTTGCCTAGTTGCACGCACCAACAGCCATCGTTTAGCGCTCAGCTTTTTTCGCTGATAACTAGACTTAAATCGTCGGTTTTGCTGAGATATCTTAAGTAATGGGCTGGCCAATCCCGAAGAAAACAAGTTGCGTGAGAGCCGAGTAAATGACGCTGATTTTTTTCTTGTATGTTTCAACCGCGATGTTCGATGCCGGCCACCCACCTGATTTAAATAGCAATCCGCGCGTGCTACTAATTGCCCATTCTGGTCTCTAATAGTGATGTTTTGTGAAAAGTGTCTCTTCGAAATTAACCAGAAATAAAACACTGCACGTAGACATGATTATCAGTGATTTTACCTAAATGTTGAATTTCAGTTTTGAAAATGCATTTTGGACACATTTTATTAAGGTGAGAGCAATTTGAAATATGGAATGAATTTAATTCCATAAACCCTAAGCATGATTTCGTCTGAAATAGTTAATTGGAGATTACATTTTGCCTATGAGGAAAAGTGTTTATAAACTAGGCTGGACTGGACTGGACTAATCGAGACTGGAAAAGAAACCGGCAAAAAGGATCATAAATAAACCTAATCGGCTTTAAGGACGAAAAAAGCCCATTTTCTTATGAATTTAAAAATACGTCTTTGCTTCTTTTGTAATAATATTTGTAGCGAGCTCTATCGATATCGATATTGAGCTCAAATCGTGTCAATCATTCAATTTACCTCTGCATTATTAAGCATTTTTTCTTCCTGTAGTGTAACACTTAGTCAAGCAATTCAGTGGGGATTTGAATATGAATTGGAAGCAAATAACGTAAAATACATTATTTTAAGCGGTCTCAAATCTATAATGGCTCGTTAAGCATTTTATGCTAGTCTAGTGTAAAAGAAGCGTTACTTTTTTTAAAGACTTTATTTGGGTATAGGTTTAAGAGCAGAATTTAAGTCGTTTATGTGTGGTTGAACTCAATAAATAAAGGTAAAATTAATTAATTAACTTTGAGCAAAACGCTTTTTATGATTCTGAATTTACAAACCACAATGGCAACCCTTAATTTTTTCGTTAAAAAAAATTCTATTCTCAGAATATACATACAATGGCAACTTATATGCATGTTATTGAAATTTGGCCTTCTCATCAAAACTTTTAAATTTATTTTAGTGAAAAATGTTTTGTACAAAGTCTGTAGGCACTCAATAAACAATTGGAACGATGTCGTTTTCTAAAATTTTTAGTTAGATAATTGCATTTTGCTAACAAGGAACGTGTTTATCAAGTGGGCTAAGCAAATGCGAAGCAAAAGAGATGAAGTGAGGAAACGGGAAAATAACATAAACAAACCAAGCGAGTTTTTAAGGTGTAAATTCTGGTATTGCTTTATCTATTTTAATTTGAATATTTTTCATAGCAGCACTTCAGACTCTGCTTATTGCTGTACCTACACGTTATATTCATTGAACAAATAATAATTAGCTGTAAGCAGTCACGTGTTTCTTTAGTATAGGGTGTCTCAAATTTGAATGACAGACCAAATTTACATTTTTTGTATAAAAATTCCTTATTTTCATTAAATATTCGAACTCATATGTTTTTTTTTTAGTTATATTGTGATCTACGTTGTTTTCAAAATAAAGTTCCAGCTTTCGTTGACTACTCGAACACAAATGAATCACAAGTAGTTCAAGCTAAGTTCTTTTAAACGTTTTCCTTTCATTTGCAAAGGTCTTCGCCGCCGATAAATGAGAATATTTCCTGTTTTCCAAAATTGTCACAAATGTTTCGTATTGCAAGCATCGTGCTTTCCAAGTACTCCGGTTAAAAAAAGCATTTTCGTGAACTCGAATTTTTAACAAATATTCTGTCTTTAAATTAGATTTTTCCGCACACATTCGAATCGAATATTTACTCTACTGAACTCGTAAAATTTTTGCTCCGTCAATATTGGGTTGAAAATCTAACATTTTATATGCATTTTATCGGGTCGTTTTGAAGAAATACTCCTGTATGTATAGTTTTCTAGCACATACTATTAACGGGTTTATTGCAAAAGGCGCACCCTGCATATTTTCATAAATTTTAATAATCGTATTCATCAAGAATTTAATTATATTAAACGATTTATACTTGTCTTTCACAATAACAGACATAAATGTGATACAGAGTTCTACTTTCAGCGTTGTAAAACGGGTTCAAAAATATATAGCACAAAATGCATAACAACTGGAATTTTTAATTTAAAATTAAATTACTTAGCTAGTCTTTCTCACTATGTTAGTTCTGCTAAACTTAATTTTTTGGTGTTGAATGTAAAATGTAAAATATGGCTTAAAAATATGGAGGAACCTAAATTTAAAATAAATTAAAAATAAGCAGAAGCATTTTTATAAAAATATCGAGTAAATTTACTTAGCTTGCCTGTGTTAAAAAAGGTGAGTGACCCTTTTGAAGATGATTTTCAGTTTGTAAAATTGTTTTCTTGCTCAATTGTTCATTTTTTATTTTTCGGCTTAATTTTATATGTTCTCTACCCGCAATCGATTGCTTTATTACGTTTTTAAGAGACCTAGAGGATATATGTTTTTCTTTTGTAATTAATAATTAATTGCTTGTATTTAATAATCTCCATTTTGACAGATATATTATAAATTAAACACTTCAGTAATAATGGCTTGTGTGATTTTTCAAAAATTATGGCGTCTAATTTGAAACAGATCTAAATTGTATGTAATATTCGAAATTACACCGATATCGGGATAAAAATGGTCACTTCGGGGTGTGTTGAGTACTTTCCGTACTAATTTTGTGGCTGTTGGACTTTTTATTATAAAATTATAAATTAAAAAAAAAGAGCTTGAGATGAAAAGAATAAATATTGATGTGTGCCTATTTGAGAAGTTGTGTTCTTTTCGGGAACATATTTAATGCTATTTTAATTTTCGTTACCATCTGTTTTTTTTGTGACAAACATACAAAATATCTGTTATTGTTGGTGATGCTCTCAAAACGTTATATTTTTGCATTGACCAATTTTCTTAAGTTCAATTTACCATTTGGCATAATGTACAAAGCTTTTTAAAAATTCATAACATATTGTAATTTGAACACACTAAACAACCCACATTGAAATTGAGGCAAAACCTTATTATTTAAATTGTTATTAATCCATTGTTCCACATAAAGTACTTTATGAGGAACCCAAAAATGCATATCTGAAAACTTATTTATAAGTAAGCAACAGTATTAGGGATTAATTAAACGACGCAAACGATGACACCTATTTCATAAAGTAAGGAAATGGTACATGCAATTTTGTTCATTAAGTACATTTAAGTAGGGCCTGTATAATCACAGATGGCTTTATTGGAAGCGTTTGGCTTCCTATAAATGTAGACCATCCATTTATATAGTACAACAGATGTGCTAAATCCCCTATTATTGCCAGAAAGCATTTTGCAGCACACATTTACAATTTATAGTGGTAGTTTCACATACAAATATTTCACAAGTTCTAGAAACCAATCAATCAGCATTCATAATCACTACCAGTGCTAAATTGATCAAGTTTCTTAATTAATTTGTCACCATTAGTAATTTTCGGCTTTTTGGTTTCAAATATTTATTCTACCAAACCGTGCCAGAGTCAACAGTTAATTGAAATGATGCAAAACTTTATTATATTTGCACATGCTTTTATTTACTATTATTAGTTCAAAATCCTGTTATCAACGTTGTTAATAAACCAAACCTGTTAAAGTGTCTGTATCTTAATGCTATTTGTCCATAGCATTAATTCGTTCTTAAATAAAACTCGGTTTGGAAATTTTGCTTTCCGGTGTTAGTATTTGTTTTGCAATTAAATTATTTTTCGTTTATCAAAAAGAGCAAGTATAAGGCAATTTACATATTGCCAACTAAACCAAGTATCACACCTGTCTGGGTTTAGGTCACATAATTCAACTAAATATGAATGTATGTGTGTAGGTCTGCCATGTCTGCATTGGATTTATGTATCATTTCACATTATTTACGTAGGTAAACGTTCGAACCCATTATTACTGAATGAACCTACGGCAGCTGGTCGAAACCCACAAATGCTCCCATTACAAACGCCAAAAGATTTTGTAACGTTTCTTTTATACCAACTAATCACTGCCAGTTTTTTGTTTGTTTGTCTGCTCTTAGGGAAGGTTGAAACCCCCACGGATATCAACGTGTTTGGAATCAGTTTTGCAAATTTGTCATCTCCGGGTCTTCGTTGAAGCGTCTCTTTCATGTTGTTTGTGATAAAAATCCTGAGTTATGCCTTGAGCCAGGCTTTTGTTTAGGCATGACCTTCACACGCTCTGTTCGGTTTATCTAGGATATTTTTAGAAAAATTTGGAATTAACTGCATTTTAAGCATTCAGGAAATCGAGTTAATGCCTAGAAAAAATCTATGCTGGTTCAGAAAAGCGAAGGAGTGTTCTTAACATTTCATTCAAAACTGCTCGCTGTTTGGTTTTAGCAATGCTGCAAATTTTACGATTTCCTAAAATCAGAGCTTGAAAATTGTGAATTAATTCAACTAATAAAACTTGAATAATTTCTTCTAGGAAAATTAGAGCTAAATACTGTAAAATTAGGAACATACATTGTCATGGTTTTTTCATGTTCTCGAAGAAGTTTAATTGAGATCATTAATAAGAAGTATTAAGTTAAACTTTATTTCGCTCTCATCACTTAATACATCACATGTTTGAATATACATGTTGTGGATAAAAAGTTTGACCAAATAAAGAAGGTAGACTAACGAACTATATGAAATGCTGTTGCTCCATTAAGCCCTACAGCGGTAATAGAATATATTTATGTCCTAGAACAAGAGCAGTTCGATTGAAAAACAAATCGCGAAAGCCAAAAAAGATTATAAGTGAGGTCAGTGTTGAGAAAAATACTTTCACTCTCTTAAAAATTTCAAAAAATATCTTCTTTAGTAGTAGTAAACATCTTTATTTCTAAAAAAGGCTATCGACCTATCGGTCTTTCTGTCCTTGTTTAATACATGTAGTCTTAGCCTAAATAAAAAACAAAGATGAAAATTCTCTTATTCTAGGTTAATAATCTTATTAAATAAACTTTCCAATTCTAATGACAAGAAAAAACTATTTTATTGTCCAGTAGTCAGTTGCGTTTGTAAGTGTTCGAGTAGCGTTGATGTAGGGAAACGGAAGCGGGATTGTCTGGTTGGTCTTGTAAGACAAAGGGGATTCAGTATGGTCCAGTTGTAGGGGTTGTTTGTCCATTTTGTCTGTAGATGTATGAGTCTTTCCGAAATATTTGTCATGTTTGTGCGTTCGTAAAGTAGTTGGGTGGAGGGGTTGTGTAGTGGGTTTTGGGGGTGTCTTATTCGTGTTGTTAGTCTTAGTGCAATTTGTTCTGCTTGTTTGTATATAACGTTTTGTCCTTTCTGTTCCGTTGGTCATGAGTATATGTCCATAGTCTAGCAAGGGTCTACAAATAGCTTTATATATTTTGGTGACGGTGTTTGTGCTAATTCCTCTGTCTTTGTAGGTTAGTGATCGGAAGTGTTTTGTTCTCTTTTGTTCTCTTTTGTGTTTTGTTCATTTTAAATAATTAGTTTGAATATTTAAGTTCAATTTTTAGGGGTAAGAGTTTGCAGTTAATAATGCAAGACAGCTCCAGAAAGTTTTCAAATACGAAATAATACTTTTTTTTTCAATCAAATATCCTTTCACTTATATCCTTTCAAATATACTTTCACTCTCTTGAAAATTTCAAAAAATATCTTCTTTATGCCATTTCTCATTTCCATCAAACGTTATTTAAGAACTATGCAAAGTTCAGATAATTCTTTTGCTCTTTTTTGTGTCATTCGCTTTGTCCATAAAGTGTATTTTAATTTTTCTGTGGCAATAAAGCACAGTTTTATTTTGATTTTATTTCCGTCAACGTATTTGCAAAAGCTGGAATTTTTAAAATTTTGCATAGCGGTTAAAGTGTTATTGACGATGCTCGCATTGAAATATGATTTTATGTGTCGATTTAAGAATATTATCAAAACTAAAATTGTTTTCAAGATATTAATTATTATTCTCCGCTTGGTGCTGTTCCAGATTTTACAACTTTGCGTGCTTTTGAAAAGTTCTAGCTGGCTTCGTTTTTCAAAAGTGCTTTGCTTAGTTTTTATGACAAAATCTCCATATTTATTTCCAAAATAACACAAAATGATACTCTTATTTGGACAAACAAATAAATGCTTTTATGCCTTTTCATCATCAAGTTCAAATTTTAAGTCTTCACCATAGCTATCTAATTAGTAAACGTAAAATACAAAATGACAAAATTTATAAAGAAATTACAAATGTTTGCCATTTGTAAAATACGCTCCGAATTAAGGCTTTTTGTTATTAATAAGGAGAAGCGCTGGTAATTTTAGGCAATTTAGATATAATACATATACAGGGTGTCGAAACAACATAAATTCTTATAAAAAAGAATTACAGCCCTTCTTTACCAAGATAGAGATCCCTAAAAGACGCCACTGAAAATCCGTTGTTATTAAATAACTTTTAATTAAACATTTTTGAACATTTTGCCACAATTTAACAATGTTGTTAACTGTCTTTTCCCAGGATTTATTTTTATGTAAGTTGTCAAATAGTCCTAATTTCTGCATACATTCTTAACTTTTCATCTCACACCTTTTATTTTTGTACTCGGTATCAAGAGACAATTATTTTTTAGCCTTATGCTGTTAAAAATTTAGACACGATTTTAAGGGTCATTAACTATCATGTATCTTATAAAATAATTGTCAAATTATATCAAGTACTTTGAAATTTATTTCCTGAAAACCGACTTTTAGCGGGTTTTTTAAGGCCTATATCTTGGTCTGGGTGGGTCTACAGATATTTTTTTACACGAAATTGTGATGTTATTTTGACATCACGACATGTAACAGAAAGCATGCCCACATTATTCGAGACACGCTGTATGTACTTATTAATAAGTTTTTTATACTACTAACCTGAGGACTCACCATTATTTACTCCATTCCCTAACTAAGAAGTCGTATTTCTCTCCCTAGGTCAATAATAATGAAAAAAAGCCCCTAGGTAGATAATGAAAGATGTTTAAGTTTTTCATTATGTTTAGTTTGCTCACCTCTCTAAGTTCAAGTTAGATTCCACCCATTTCCATTTCTAAATCTATGTAACTTTAAGATTCACTAATTTTTCGCTTTTTCCATAGCTTTTTCATAGAAGTTTTATCTGTTTTCAGGAGACCGATAAATTATATTGCGGCAGTTTGATAACCGAACATCAGTTCGTCGTCATATCAAATCTTGCAACGCTTCAGAAAATTAATGGGAAATTCAAAATATAATTAAATTCAATTTAGGCAATTATCCGTATTATTAGTAAAAAAATTCTATATGTATACTTCAGTCGCGAAGGCTAGTATCCCAGATAAACCTGATCGGTATATAATAGCTTACTTCTCGACCTAGGTATATAATGTACTATTATTTCCAGGACTAATCGGTCTTTTAGCTCATATTAATAAGTAAGCTTATTGCTATGTAATCATTTATAAAGGACGAACTAAAACCAAACTAAATTTATATTTTGTTTTAGACTTAAAGTATTCGATAGAAACCAAGGGAGATTTCGTTTTTCGACTCAGTGCATTTTTAAATAAAAATAAATTTTCATATTTTATTAGACTTTGGCCCTTTCAGAACAAATTTCTGCTGATTCACGGATTTATATCAAACCACTTTCTTCAAACTCTAGATGTTAGAATATACAAGTCCCATGTTTCTTCCATGAGTTCCATTCTGATATTGAAGAAAACTTGTACAAATATATATATTATAAAGACAGTCATCATTTTATAGTCTTATCTCTAACAACGAACTTTTCTTATATTTTAAATACCTTTTTATTAATGAAACCTCGACAGATCGTTGCGATTGCACGGATATTCGAATTCATTTTTAGGAACGAGATAAATTGACAACACGTTGTTTCAGTGATGTTTTATCAAAATCATCTTCAGAAGGTTCCTATAGAAAATGATAATAATTAAATTTTGATGTTATCAATTTCTCATTTTTCCTGAAATCATGTGGGCATTTGTAATGTTTAAATGTTCTGCAACAACTACATACAACTAGAACCGTTTGTTTTAATATATAAAAATGTGTTGAATGAGGTGAAGCATCTGTTATGAGTATGCAATTAAATCATTATTTTGAACCTAATAGAAAGTATATAATAATCATAAAATTAAGACAATCGGAAAAATGATAAAAGCAGTGCAATGTGTTTTACATTGGCTGAATAAAGTGCAGATTTCGGGACCGCTAAATTCAGGCTAATCCCAGCTGAAGAGCTAATAGTCTCGAAACAGGTCCTGGGAGTGCCTGAGGTTGGCGAGCCTCGAAATCTGCACTGCTTTTATGACGGCTCTAATAAATAAATAACTCTATGACGGCTCTAATAATGTTCGGCTTTCTTTTTTCCGAATCAGAAAAATTATGAAGTTTTGGCAATTTTCGTAACCACAATATTAAAATAAAAAAAAGATAAAAACGGAAAGACACTTAAATTGTCATGACTTAAATTGGGTGAATATTTGTAAATATTCTAAATCAAATCCAGCAATGCTACCAAAAAAAATCAAATTCTTCCAGTAAAATTCCACTTGTAACTTCAATCAGATCCCTATTGATACTCAACTTCAACTAATTGAAATCAGTGGTAGCTGTCTTCAAACCGTCTCGTGTTGCGTTTCTTCTCGGTTTTGATTTATGAATTTATTAATAAACCCCCCTTTTAAACATTCTCCTGCTGGACTTTTCAAAGACGTCCGGCTGAGCTCAAGAATGGTGTTGTCGTGTTAGGCAGGCGTATTCTTTCGCTTCAGACTAAATATATGTCAAACGTGTAAATATTCCGGACTGTAGGCACAAAGGAGTGTTCAATTCATCAAATAATGAGTACCTTCCGATGTTTACCGAGACATCAGTCAAAGAAGAAAATTGATAATTGAAGTTTGATTTGGATTTAGGCTCAAGTTTCACTGCATATCCAATAAATCATTTTATTTCTGGAAGATAGCTGTAAACATTTTATGTCGAAAGTTTTTTCCGAAAGATGCTGGTTTTCCTGCTATGGACTTTTGATTTTTTGCACATCAGTTGCATCACCAATTCTTCAGCACGAATGAGTTTAAAATAAAAGTATTTTACAAATGTCCGGATAAATGCTATTCCCTAATGCATCCGGCTACGATTTGTGTGTAAAAGACGAGACCACAAATTGAATTATGAAATATGCTGGCGCCCATGTCATACTTTTTACTAAAAACCAGACAGCATGCCTCTCTATCAATTTAAAGAAATATATCCCGTTTCAGATAAACCTATTTAATTGCGTCAACTGGCAATAATAACAATTAGAGCACTTAGAAAACGAAAAATGCTCTGTGACACATACCATTACATCAAGAACGTATGGTTGTGAACTGGGAGTCGAAATCTCTTGAGCCATTAATGTCGCATAAATTAATAAAATCCTGTCAGAACTTAGTTTAAAATAGTATTAAATATACTTCCGTATATATTTTTGTTCCTAAATTAGATTTTGCTTTTGTCGACAATAGACCTACTAGACAAAACGGAATAAACTTTTTCTTTATAAGAGTTCTTGGAGGATTTCTTCGGTAAATTACTCGCTTAGCCTGCAGTTTTTTAATACAAAATTATTTAAAATACCACAATACAAACTAATTTTTGCCTGGTTTAAATATTATTTCAAAAGAAATTCCTGGGTTCCAGTCAATTTTATTGTTTATTATTTTAAATGTTACAAATACGTTTCGGTGTCTTTCTCCACCATCATCAGTTTGTCTAAAATATACATTCACAGTCGTCATTAATTTAAAAACAAGAGCTCTGTTAAAATATACATACTAAAATACAAATTACAAACATATTAAAAAGTATATTAAAAACATAGGATCACAGGTGATGAGTCAGGACAATCATGTTCGGGAAAAGACTAGAATTTATTGTTTAGAGATTTAAATTTTACTTACATGTATCTAGGCTGTTTCTACCTTCACATTTGGCCAACTATTGAAAAATATTTACTTTGTTCAATATCGAGCGAGAGAATAAAAAAAACTCTTCATAATATTTGGCATTTTTCTTTGCATTCTAAGGATATCAATTGCTCTGCATTTCTTCAATATATCAGGTGTTTATATTTTATGTAGTTGGTTTAATTAGTGTTTGTAGGTGTTCATTTAATTAGTGTATGATATGTGTACGCAGCTAAGATTGTCTGTGTCTGATCTAAAATTCATTGCATTCTGATGTTTTTTAATTTGTATCATTTCATGGATTCTTCTCTTATTATAATTGTCTTCATTGATTAATATTTTTGTGTTATCAAAATCAAAACTATGTAACATTTGTTGTGCATGTTGTGGTAATGCTGTTCCATTTTCGTTAACCTTTCTTAAGCTATATTTATGTTCGTAAATTCTTTTCTCTAAATATTGTCCTGTTTGACCTATGTATGTGTTGTAACAGTTCAAACAGTCAATCTTGTATATTACATTAGGTGTGTTTAACTTATCACTTTTAGGCTTAAATTTTGTGAAACATTCCTTTGCATGAAGTTGTTTTTAGTTTTTTCTGCTATAGTAATATTATGCAGTTTTAAAATATTTTTTATTTTTGTGTTAATTTCTGGAATATACGGTAATGATATATACGTGATCTCACCTTCTTTTTTATTATTATTATTATTTATGTTGTTCCATTTATTGGAAATGTAGATTTTATTTATTCTCCGTTTTATGATTGGTTCGAAGAATGATTTGGAATAGTTGTTCATTATTGTTGATTATAGATGTTCATTATTGTACTAATAATGAACAACTATCCCAAATCATGCTTCAAACCAATCATAAAACGAAGAATAAATAAAAGACAAGGACAATTATAATAAGAGAAGAATCCATGAAATGATACAACAAATTTTTTTTTTTACTAAAAAACATCAAAATGCAGTGAATTTTAGATCAGACACAGACAATATTAGCTCTGTATATCATACACTGATTAAATGAACACCTACATACAATAATTAAACCAACTACATAAAATATGAACACCTGGTATATTGAAGAAATGCAGACCAAGTGATATCCTCAGAATGCAAAGAAAAATGCCAAATATTATAAACAGTTTTTTATTCTCTCGCTCGATATTGGACAAAGTAAAGATTTTTCAATGGCTTGCCAAAGGTGAAGTTAGAAACAGCCATACACGTAAGTTAAATTTGAATCTCTGAACAATAAATTCTAATCTTTCCCGAACATGATTGTCCTGACTCATTACCTGGGATCCCAAGAGATTCAAACGATTTTAATATGCTTTTTAATATGTTTGTAATTTGTATTTTAGTATGTATATTTTAACAGAGCTCTTGTTTTCAAATTAATGACGACTGTGAATGTAAATTTTAGACAAACTGATGATGGTGGAGAAAGACACCGAAACCTATTTGTAACATTTTAAATAATAAACAATAAAATTGACTGGAACCCAGGAATTTCTTTTGAATTAAGTTGAAATACAGCCAGGAAAATATACACAATTAAATATTATGGAATTGTTTTATACTTATCTGTGATGCTCAAACTTAAATATGAAATAATTAACAACTTTGCAACCCAATTTGTTGGGTCAATAACTTGTTAATCAAGTTGGTTAATCGGGCCTTTATTGTTTACCACAACGGCACAACGTTTCGGTTAATAGCATCTTAAACTGATTTTAAATGGAAAAAAGGAAAAAAGGAAAGTAAAGGAAGTAAAACAACATGAACAAAAGTATAATTTTGGAATCTAGGAAACATTGTTCTACAAGGTGTTTCAGAGCAAAAGCAAAAATAATTATTTTAAAGATATTTTAAATTCCACACACAATGATTTATAAAACACTACGGCAAGATTTGCAAGGTTTCCATGTGCAACAAGTGCAATATATTTAAAACGGTGATTTGTCTTTGAAATTATAAATATGGCAATGGATTCGTGGTTAGAAATCTTTGGTTCATGCTTCGAAAGTTCTGTTCGAAAGTCTAATGCTATTTGTTTATAATTATTTGTATTGTTTTGTTGGATTTGTAATATTTTTGTTAGTTTTTAAAATGGTATTAATCAAACTATCTCGGAAACAAATAAAAATCGGACCCGATCGTATCAGCGAAAAATAAGGAAAATAATGTTTTATTTTTTTTGTTTTTACTTTGACTTGAATACATTGTTTGATTTCGCAATTACTAGAAAGACAAATTTGCAATAATAACTATAATAACAACAATTAACAAATAACAATAATTTATTAATTAAGCGGTTGCAACCCTAATATCCTTAAAATATTTCCATTGTGTCCAGAGTCATCCTGTAAAATGAATTTATTTTCCATAATTGATAAAGTCAATTTATAAAAACGTTTAAAGTCGGTCTATACAGAAACTATGCAATGTTTTTCGTTTATATTGTGGTCAATTTCATTCATCAGATTTCTGGTTTACCGATGTCACAACACCGATAATCGATACGTCTAATAAGCCATTACCAAATTAGGTCAATTGCGTGTAGCGGACTTTGTCAAATTTTTGGGTGGGTGTTTTAAATCATTTACATTTAAGGTTTGCCACTGCGCCCACCAAAATCTGCTTCTGGTTAATAATTGGCAAAGTCACATCATCTTCTTGTTGGTCTGGTTTTTATCAAACTAAATTTTTTTCAATCAGTGTATTTATCATAAATTGGCTGCTTAAAGATTATATTTAAATTGCCTGCTTTGAATGTCCATCTATTTGTTTTAGTGTAGTAGTAGTAAACATCTTAATTTCTAAAAAAGGCTATCGACCCATCGGTCTTTCTGCCCTTGTTTAGTACATATAGTCTTAATCTAAATAAAAAAACAAAGATAAAAATTCTCTTATTCTGGGTTAACAATTTAATTCAATAAACTTTCTAATTCTAGTGACAAGAAATTTTTTTTTATTGTCCAGTAGTCAGTTGCGTTTGTAAGTGTTCGAGTAGCGTTGATATAGGGAAACGGAAGCGGGATTGTCTGGTTGGTCTTGTAAGACAAAGGGGATTCAGTATGGTCCAGTTGTAGGGGTTGTTTGTCCATTTTGTCTGTAGATGTATGAGTCTTTCCGAAATCTTTGTCATGTTTGTGCGTTCGTATAGTAGTTGGGTGGGGGGGGGGTTGTGTAGTGGGTTTTGGGGGTGTCTTATTCGTGTTATTAGTCTTAGTGCAATTTGCTTCTGTTGTTTGTGTATAACGTTTTGTCCTTTCTGTTCCGTTGGTCATGAGTATATGTCCATAGTCTAGCAAGGGTCTACAAATAGCTTTATATATTTTGGTGGCGGTGTTTGTGCTAATTCCTCTGTCTTTGTAGGTTAGTGATCGGAAGTGTTTTGTTCTCTTTATTGTTTCTGTACACTGATGTTTCGTATGTGTTTAGTGAATTTAAGTTTGTGGTCAATTGTGATTCCAAGGTATTTTACGTCGTTTTTTGGTTGTGTCGTTTGTCCGTCTGCAGTTATTGTAGGGGAGTCAGCGTTGAGTCTGTGGTTTGTGAGCAGAATTTGGTTTTTTCACGCGTTTGGTGTTAGTCTCCATTTATAAAACCATGTCATTGTGTTGTTTGTTAGTATTTGGAGTCTTTGAGCTGCTCTCTCAGTAGTTTTGTCATGTACAATAAGTGCCGTGTCGTCTGCGTATTGTGATATGTATGCCGATCTGTCGATTTGATTTTTGTCTGGTAAGTTTAATTGTATATATGTCATGGTATATTGTAGAGAAACGGTGAGAGCGGGGATACTTGAGGGAGCCCTTGTTCAGGGGAAAAAGAAAATGACAGTGTTTTGTCAATTCGTACTTGTAGTTGTCTGTTTACTAGTAAGTTCTTTATGGTGTGTAGTAGATATTATGGTGTATGTAGTTTGTATGTTGGTGTGTGTAGTTTGTATAGTTTGTATAGTAAGCCTCTATGCCAGACACCATCAAAAGCTTTGTTAATGTCCATAAACAGGCAAGCTGTCTTTCTGTCAATTAGGTGGGTTGTTTGTATATTGTTAGTCAGAGTGAAGAGTGGTTGAATAGTCGAGTGTTGATGTTTGAATCCGAACTGATACGATGGTATGTACTTTCCGACAAGTTTTCCTAGTCGCTGCTTTATTATGTACTCAAAAACTTTGCTAAGCACTGGGAGTAATGTAATTGGTCTGTAATTGCTCGGTTGTGTATTGTCCAGTCCATTTTTGGTTATAGGGATTATTAAGCCGTTTTTATATGTTTTTCGAATTTTGTTATTTCTGATGCAGTTGTTCAATTCAGTTAGGATCAGTTTGTGTGTTTCTTGAGTTAGGCTTTTCAGGGGTTTTGCCTTTATTTTATCTTTTCCCGGTGCTGTGTTTTTGATATGTGCTAGGGCTGCATCGTACTCTGTGTCTGTGATCAATTTGTATGTATAGTTTGGTGAGCTGTTGAAATAGTTCAAGTACCAGTCGTTGATCAAGTTCCAGTTGTCATTGTCGCAGTTAGGGTTTGTCGATATGCTGAAGGCCCTTTGATAGTGTCTGGCGAACGCGTCAGCCTTCTCTTTGTCTGTGTGCAGTTCTATTCCGTGTTCGTCAATTGTGTCTGTAGTGTTAGTTTTTTTGTATTGCGCTAGTTTCTTAATTTTTCGCCAGTATGTTTTGCCTTTGTCTTTTTGTATTTCTTTACATGTTTCTAGCCATTTGTCTTGTCGGTATTGTCGAATCAAGGTTTTAATGTTTCTGTTGAGTTAAATCTGTAAAATACAGCAACTATATTGCAACGTATAAAAAGTTAATAGTAATATAGTTGGGAAATTAATGCCACTTATGCACATTAATGCGTTCAACAGTCAATATAGGTATCTGGCTTAGTATAAGCAGGAAAATTCCAGATCATACTTAGCGAAATTAATGATCTGAATGCAAAATGTTTCAAGAATCTCTATTAGTTTAATTTTTTTTAAAAATTGACCGGCAATTTTGAGTTTTGAATGCTCATCGTCTGTTTCCTGGTTTTCTAAAAAATATATATTTTATAATATCATTTGCTACATTTCTTTGAAAGAAATTAAATACATGCTGTTTTAAATTACACCGCCCTTAGTTTTTTATAAATAAAGTTAACCATTATTGCAGTGTAATTTAAATAGCTTCAGAATCAAAAAAAAAATTAAATACCGTAGTAAATAAATGCGGTAAAATTATTTTTTTAAAACCAAAACTAGGAAAAAAACGATGGGCATTCAAAATTCAGATTTGCCAGTCAATTAAAATAAAAATGTTAAACTAATCGATATGCTTTCTATTAGAGATTATTTTTTTTAATAAGCTAAGAAATATGACGTTGAAAGCAAACTATTTATTTAAAAAAAAACGAAAAAGGGAAGTACGTTTTTGAGATGTTTGCAAGATATTTCCTTTTTCAATTGATATCTACTGCATATTATCTGACAATTCAAAGTACGACATTATTTTACGAAAAAAATATGTTTTTTGAGTAAAATAAAACTAGATAAACCATTCGAAGTCTTAACTTAAGGACGACTCTGAGTTTGTGAATGATACACAAATCATCAATTACTAATACACAAAAGTGATATTTAAGTACTTAACTATATAACATATAAAAATAGAATATCTTAATAATTAAAATGAATAAAAATAGAATATCTCTGCCAAGTGATTTATAGTACACGAAAAGTTTTCATTTGGGCCTTTTTTATGTAGAATTAAGATATGATTTTGGTACCAAAGAATATACAGGTTTTCCGATTAAATAAGCACATTTAATACATTTTACAGAATATTTCCTTCAAAATAAAAGCATCCACTAGTATGGAATTAGTTTCGCAAAAAAACTTTATTTTAAATAATCAGTTTCATACATGTCATTGTACATACACTAGTATGTCTTTGAAAATTTATTCGAAACACTTTGACAACAACTTTCTTGGCTTATTGCTTGCAACTGGTGAGTCTTTTGGGATTTTCGGGAGCCATCGAAAATAATTTCTGTTTAACCTTTTGCAAACACGAGCCACCAGTGAGGATGCAAGTCTACTTGTGCTTGCGAAACGCCAGTATGCAATTCATTTCTACGATTACCAAAAAACTCGAAAAACTCATAAGTTTCACTTTGCCATGTTACACTTTTTGAATCATATAGATTTTTTCAACATCAAAACTGCATTTAAATAAATTGGTTGTTTCGTGTTGAAGTACTCGCACATTTTCCAACATCAATTATCAAATACCAGTATTTTCTTGTATATTTACATAGTAACGCTCTCGTTCCGATTATCAGCATTCAACTACCAATTTCCGATACGATTAATAATATTTAAACAAATTAATTTTATACCATCCTAAATGGATTAAAGCGATAAAAAATAAACAGCTTTCGGCTCGTTATCTTCAATTGGAAAAATGCACCGTCCATAAATAATTTCCAGAATTAATTGAACAACGATAACCTATTGTGTTACAAAAGTTTGACATTTTTCTAACCCAGTTTAGGCCCGAGCGGATCTGTGAATGGACACAGCTTGTTTTTATTTATTTGTACGATAAGTTTCGGTTTTATATTTTGGAGTAAACATGCAAGTTAAATTTAGCTATGATGGATATTATACGAAACAAGTGTGATAAGTTCTAACGGGATAGTTAGTTCAATAAAATTAAATGGAATTTGCGTTTATCGAATTTATCCAGGTCAGTAATTTCAGTTCAATAATTTGATGGAACTTCCATTATGAAATCTGGTAAAATGTTCGCTTGGAGCAAGTGTTCAAATATGTTCAGAGCAAATATTCAGAACAGCTTTCGAGGTTTTGTTTGTCTCATTAGGCCCGTGTTTAGCATTTAAAATTCACGGGATGGTATTAGAAGGAGACTTCAAACAACAAAAAATCAAGACATTCGGGTTGCTTGCTTCACAAAAGACTAACGAGAATTATCATTTCTATTGTTTATCAATTTAACCGTGATTGGAGCAAGTTTATAGGGCAATAAAACAAGTACCTGGAAAGTATGTTCCTTACTTTATTTATTTCGTATAGATGGTTTTATTCTCCAAATTCAATTCGTCAGTTCGCTGTTTTTAAGTGAAAGTTCTTAGAGTAGTATCAATAGTAGTAGTAAACATCTTTATTTCTAAAAAAGGCTATCGACCTACCGGTCTTTTTGCCCTTGTTTAATACATGTAGTCTTAATCTAAATAAAAAACAAATATGAAAATTCTCTTATTCTAGGTTAACAATACTATTAAATAAATAAGATTTCAGTGGCAAGAAGAAATTGTTTTATTGTCCACTAGTCCGTTGCGTTTGTAAGTGTTCGAGTAGCGTTAATGTAGGGAAACGGAAGCGGGATTGTCTGGTTGGTCTTGTAAGACAAAGGGGATTCAGTATGGTCCAGTTGTAGGGGTTGTTTGTCCATTTTGTCTGTAGCTGTATGAGTCTTTCCGAGATCTTTGTCATGTTTGTGCGTTCGTATAGTAGTTGGGTGGGGGGGGTTGTGTAGTGGGTTTTGGGGGTGTCTTATTCGTGTTATTAGTCTTAGTGCAATTTGCTCTGTTGTTTGTGTATAACGTTTTGTCCTTTCTGTTCCGTTGGTCATGAGTATATGTCCAAAGTCTAGCAAGGGTCTACAAATAGCTTTATATATTTTGGTGGCGGTGTTTGTGCTAATTCCTCTGTCTTTGTAGGTTAGTGATCGGAAGTGTTTTGTTCTCTTTATTGTTTCTGCCCTGATGTTTCGTATGTGTTTAGTGAATTTAAGTTTGTGGTCAATTGTGATTCCAAGCTATTTTACGTCGTTTTTTGGTTGTGTCGTTTGGCCGTCTGCAGTTATTGTAGGGGTGTCAGCGTTGAGTCTGTGGTTTGTGAGCAGAAGTTGGAAAGTTCTTAGATTAATTGGGAAACGCGATTTTATAGCAATTTTACAATTCAAATTGTGATGTGTGAAATTTGTTAGCATTTTGCCTAATTATAGCAGGTAAATAAAAATAAAAACTCATTTATATGACATAAAATAATAAAAAAAGACAAAAACGTTATCTGCATAGTCTATCTTATTACTGCCCATTTGTTAGTAATAAAGTACGCGAAAAAGTGTTCAAAGCTTGTTAAAATGTAAGGAACAGTAGTAGTAAACATCTTTATTTCTAAAAAAAGGCTATCGACCTATCGGTCTTTCTGCCCTTGTTTAATACATGTAGTCTTAATCTAGAAAATGTAAGGAACATTTTCATGTAAATACCAATTTAGCAACTTTTTCAGCGCCATTTTCACAAATGTTTTATAAAATATTAAAAAATGAAAATACAAAATTAGAAAGAAACTTTTTGGTAAAATTTTCATAGGATGGATTCATAGTCCGACGATTGACTGTCGAGCTTTTTAAACATAATACTTTACATAAATATTGAAATTATGTCTTTAAATGTGTCACTTCACATTTAATCAAGAACCCCTAAAAAAACGATGCAAATTTTCACAAATCCTGTATATTTTTGAGACGTATATTTATATACAACCAAAAATAGTGAAAAACAACCAAAAACGACTCAAAGGCCTTTTTCCCATTTAAATCTGCGTTAAAAGTAACTGATGTCAGTGAAACCTTAGTTTCAATTTTCAAGTATCAGGAAGAATCAGAGTTGCATAGTGATTTTTTGATACACTAATAGACACTAAAAGAAAATTGCAACTGAAGAAATATTTTAAGAAACAAAAGGAAGTATTTCTAAATGACAAACAACGCACAACATTAATTATGTCCTAAAGCTCGGGAAAGTCCGAGAAAGTTAATTACAAGCGTAAATCAAATTAAGCATCGAAAAAATGGCGAGAATGATCCAAGCGCCCTGCCGGGCGCCACATGTTCCGGATCTATGAAAGGTCGCGCAGATTTAATAATTCCCGATCATGGAGCCTTAAATGCCAACAGGAAACCGAGCCTTATGTCCGCTAGCATTAATCTTTCGCTATTATATGAGACCCGTATCCCGTATGTCACTATGTGCCATTGAATCAATCGGGTCGTTCAACTTGGACAATCATTTATGAACAATTCATTCTGACTATGCAGTTTTCTGAATTAAAATGGGCTGTTAAGGAAGCAGAATGGCATACACCCTCTTTCTGGGACGAACCATTGTCTTGATCCATAAAAGCCTTGCAAATTGCAGGCTTATTCAGGAATATACAGGGTAATTCTTTCCATCAAGGTGGGCAAGCTTTTTTACGAATTTTAGTATGGTACAAACCTCGACAGGAGTATTAATTTTGCACCAAATGTCTACAATTTCATCAAATATCAACCAACAGTCATAATAGGCCATGTGTGAATTTGTATAAATGACCATGGAAGGAACACAAATTTTTATTCTAACTTCCTAAGTTTATTTGCAGTTGTTGAAAGTAGAAAGATCAGATTATTCTATAATGACACCTAAAACAGTATTTCCTAGTAGCACACCGATGTGAGGTCACGTGCTGATCACGTCAAGTTGCCCTGAGATTAGTTCTGGTGACATTTTGGTCTGGAACAGCCGTCAAAAAGACGTAATTCTTGGTCCTAGTCTTAACCTGATTTGTATTTACGTTCTCAAGTTTAAACATGCAATTATCTAAAAATTTGATAATTTGCAACTAAATGACTGAGAGAACATATGTATGAGCAAAACTGAAAGAGAGAAAGAAATGACTCAAAATACTACATGCTAAAAATAAAGAATAACATTGAAGAAATAGAAGCTTATTTCTAAAGTGAGTAGTAGTAAACATCTTCATTTCTTAAAAAGGCTATCGACCTATCGGTCTTTCTGCTCCTTGTTTAATACATGTAGTCTTAATCTAAACAAAAAACAAAGATGAAAATTCTCTTATTCTAGGTTAATAATCTTATTAAATAAACTTTCCAATTCTAATGACAAGAAAAAATTATTTTATTGTCCAGTAGTCAGTTGCGTTTGTAAGTGTTCGAGCAGCGTTGATGTAGGGAAACGGAAGCGGGATTGTCTGGTTGGTCTTGTAAGACAAAGGGGATTCAGTATGGTCCAGTTGTAGGGGTTGTTTGTTCCATTTTGTCTGTAGATGTATGAGTCTTTCCGAAATCTTTGTCATGTTTGTGCGTTCGTATAGTAGTTGGGTGGAGGGGTTGTGTAGTGGGTTTTGGGGGTGTCTTATTCGTGTTATTAGTCTTAGTGCAATTTGTTCTGTTGTTTGTATATAACGTTTTGTCCTTTCTGTTCCGTTGGTCATGAGTATATGTCCATAGTCTAGCAAGGGTCTACAAATAGCTTTATATATTTTGGTGGCGGTGTTTGTGCTAATTCCTCTGTCTTTGTAGGTTAGTAATCGGAAGGGTTTTGCTCTCTTTATTGTTTCTGCCCTGATGTTTCGTATGTGTTTAGTGAATTTAAGTTTGTGGTCAATTGTGATTCCAAGGTATTTTACGTCGTTTTTTGGTTGTGTCGTTTGTCCGTCTGCAGCTATTGTAGGGTTCTAAAGTGAATTCATAAACTTTTTAATTTTAATTTAATTAATTTAATGAAAACATTTTATTTCGTTGCTAATACCACATACTTTATTATTTTAACCATATGCCACAGTGTTGCTAAATACATCAATGTTGTCCGTCTACGTCGTTTATATACGTACTTTTCTGTGATATATTGCTGTGATAATCATGTCCATATAACGTGACAAAATTGGTAACCTCCACGTACAGTAATACGTCTTATTCACGTCTTTATCACGTTTGGTGCTGGTTAAATTAGGTGATGGCGATGGTAACGCAGGTATCAAAATATAAGTCTCAGTTACGGGCGATTAAAATTAATTTAATTAAAACTTAAGAAAATTATTTAACAGTTTATGTATATGTGATGAAATGATGGTTTATGTAGTAGGGCTTGGACAACAATTCAATATAAATTTATTATTATTATTCCCAATTTGTTTCGTGATTTTGTATTCAAAATCCATTAGAAAAATAGCCTATCAAGAAGAACGGTGTATTGAAAAAAAAACTGCCGTGAGTATATTGTAAGCTTAGCAAATCTAAAAAACCATTCATGCTTGCAAAAAAATGTCTAAACATTCACCAGTTCAAAAGAATGGACCCGAAAAAATATCTCTTTTGTTTGACAAAAGGTATAATGATGTGAGGATTAAAAAATATCAATTTCATACAAAGATTTGTGTGAAAACAACAACTATTATCGATTTTTAAGGTCTTGCTAGTACAAACTGGTCCACCCACTAGAGTGGTGCGATATGGTTTAATGAACGTATAATGGAAAAAACTAATGTTTCGATATTGTCTGCATTTGCTGCTAGTGCAATTGGGAATTCAAATAATGAAAGATAAAGATTATAATTTTAGTCGATTAGGTCCTTGCTCTCGCTTGTTTACTATTTAGAATTAAGCAGAATTGCTAAGAACTAAATTGAAACTTATCTTTTCTGATCGTTCTATCTTAATCTTTTCGGGAAGTAATTTTCAATTATAGCTCTATTTCTTCAAACTGAATAACAGATCCTACAGACGTGCTTCTAGCGCTTTTTCAACTAATCATCTATAATCCCAAATTAGTTTCTTAATCAAATGTAGCCCACGATTGTCTCATTCGACTTTAAAAACCATTCCGGAATAAACATTAATCGTGCATCCAACTCTAATGTACCTTGATTTCTGCTTTGAATCTATCGCGGCATTGCTCAAAACATTTACTTAAAAATCAAAGGTAATTTAGGACAATAGACACAGACCCCACACGGCGATAAAACAAAAGAGTTTGGCAACAACAGACTATTCTATTTGACAGTGTAAATAATAAATGACGATGAACAGTACCGACAGTGTCTTTTGTCGCGTTATTAATGCCATTCAACCGTACACTTACAAGTCCAAAAAATCATCATCAAAATGATAAATTACTTGGACTTTTGTTATTGGGTACAGTCTGTATAAATTTATGAAGATGGTATTGAATCATGACTTTTCTAAAAATATTTAACAATGTAGAGTACTTACTTTTTTATTTGGCAGCCTTCGGCAGTATACACAGAAATCTTTTAATGTATAAAACTAGGTTAACAGAGATTCAATTGAGCGCCAACATATTTTTTACCTAAACTTTAACAACCGATTTCATTTATTATCCATTAGCGATTCGTTTGACGACGCCGGGCGATGAAACTTTCGACGAAATATCCATTAATTTTAAAATCTCTAGAGATTTATAAATGAAATTTCGTATACAGCATTGGAATATAGCCGATTTTGATATGATATATCGTTGGTTAAAGTGTAAAACCTCGTAAGTCTTTTTTTATAAATTTACAGGAGAAGTGAAAAACGGTTACACTCTTTAATTGAGAAATTTGAAAATGTATTTTATGTAAAGGGATTTACATATTTTTTAAAATTTTTGTTGATTAAAAAAAGTCTACTTTCGAGATTTTGACTTTTAATATTTAAACTTTTTGCATAAACTTACGAGGTTTTGCAATGAAATATCAATTTCTAAAAACAAAAATCAATCTGTTAACAATAATAATTAAATATGTTTGATAAATAAATAAAACGACGTAATTTACCAAATCTGTTTATTCAGAAATTACAAAAAAATACTTTACTAAGTACGCAACTACATCCTGAGTTTTGATATTATTGAAAGGACATTTTTCCTTAACTTTCATGGAACTGATCTTGGAGGTGTTGGAGGAGAAGTATAGGAGTTTAACACGGAATATTAAAAAAAAATAGTGTGTGGAATATAACGAACTTCATACTGATTTTTTAGTAGTAGTAAACATCTTTATTTCTAAAAAAGGCTATCGACCTATCGGTCTTTCTGCCCTTGTTTAGTAAATATAGACTTAATAAAAAAATTAAATCTAAGTAAAAAAACAAAGATAAAAATTATCTTATTCTGGGTTAATAATTTAATTCAATAAACTTTCTAATTCTAATGACAAGAAAAAATTATTTCATTGTCCAGTAGTCAGTTGCGTTTGTAAGTGTTGGAGTAGCGTTGATGTAGGGAAACGGAAGCGGGATTGTCTGGTTGGTCTTGTAAGACAAAGGGGATTCAGTATGGTCCAGTTGTAGGGGTTGTTTGTCCATTTTGTCTGTAGATGTATGAGTCTTTCCGAAATCTTTGTCATGTTTGTGCGTTCGTATAATACTTGGGTGGAGGGGTTGTGTAGTGGGTTTTCGGGGTGTCTTATTCGTGTTATTAGTCTTAGTGCAATTTGTTCTGTTGTTTGTATATAACGTTTTGTCCTTTCTGTTCCGTTGGTCATGAGTATATGTCCATAGTCTAGCAAGGGTCTACAAATAGCTTTATATATTTTGGTGGCGGTATTTGTGCTGATTCCTCTGTCTTTGTAGGTTAGTGATCGGAAGTGTTTTGTTCTCTTATTGGTTCTGTCCTGATGTTTCGTATGTGTTTAGTGAATTTAAGTTTGTGGTCAATTGTGATTCCAAGGTATTTTACGTCGTTTTTTGGTTGTGTCGTTTGGCCGTCTGCATGTTATTGTAGGGGAGTCAGCGTTGAGTCTGTGGTTTGTGAGCAGAAGTTGGTATTTTGAAGGGATTGGTGTTAGTCTCCATTTATAAAACCATGTCATTGTGTTGTTTGTTAGTGTTTGGAGTCTTTGAGCTGCTCTCTCAGTAGTTTTGTCATGTACAATAAGTGCCGTGTCGTCTGCGTATTGTAATATGTATGTCGATCTGTCGATTTGATTTTTGTCTGGTAAGTTGTAATTGTATATGTCATGGCACTATATATTGTAGAGAAACGGTGAGAGCGGGGATTCTTGAGGGAGTCCCTTGCTTCAGGAGAAAAAGAAAAATGACATGTGTTGTCAATTCGTACTTGTAGTAGTCTGTTTTCGAGTAAGTTTTTTATGATGTGTAGTAGATATGTTGGTGTGTGTAGTTTGTATAGTTTGCAGAGTAAGCCCATATGCCAGACACTGTCAAAAGCCTTGTTAATGTCCATGAATAGACACGCCTGACTTTCTGTCAGTTAGGTGAGTTGTTTGTACATTGTTGGCCAAAATAAAGAGCGGATGAATAGTCGAGTGATGTTGTTTGAAACCAAATTGGTAGGTAGGTATATATTTTCCGATTTCTAATTTTCTTTTTTATTTATTCTGATTTTTTATTTTAGCAGTTTTTGCAATTTGCACATAACACCCAGGCACATACACCTCCCGATTTTTTTATTTTCTCTCTATGCAGGCGTGAATGGAGTCGCACTCTATTTGAGTGTGCCCTTTTCCGAGGTAATATTGGTATATTTCCAAGTCATTTGTTCTCGCCAAAGTCGATAAGGCGCTAGATAAGTTGACGTTCCGATTCTGGTATTCACATCCATCACTAAAGATAATGAGAGATTTAATTTCTTATTGCTTACGAGCTTTCGTGGGCTTAAAGATTATGAATTGTGTTTATCGAATAAAAGGCTAAATGGAAAAAAATCGACTTACGAGGTTTTGCACTTTAACTTTAATATGATAATTTCGCGGCCCAAGAGCAACCAGGAAGTTGTGTATTTTCACAAACATAAAATTTTAAAAAATTATTGATTTGACCTCTATAGAATATGCTTCTTAATTTTTTTTCATTGAGCGTCTGTGTAATTCTGATAACGGAAAAAATTCACGTTGTTTGTTCATAAATTAACCTGCACATGTCTACAGGCAATTAAATTTTAAAACATTATTACAAAATATTATAACTTATAAAATTAATAATATTATAACTTAATAAATTATAAATATTAAACCAGTAAAAATATATACGCCATCGACACATTGCCTCTAAATTATTGCAATTTTTTTCTTTATAAATTTTTTATTACTATTATTGCAAATCATCTATCACTATCATCGCGATTGCGCCTCTTTGAGAACATTTTTATATTTTAATCTCTAACGTCTTCCTAAATCCCTATTTTGCTTTGCCTGTTTGCTTTCGATATTATGTGTTTGGATTTTAAATTAAATTAGTAGTTCTAAAATTCACATTACAGTAGTAGTAGTAAACATCTTTATTTCTAAAAAAGGCTATCGACCTATCGGTCTTTCTGCCCTTGTTTAATACATGTAGTCTTAATCTAAATAAAAAACAAATATGAAAATTCTCTTATTCTAGGTTAACAATATTATTAAATAAAATTCCAATGACAAGAAAAAATTATTTTATTGTCCATTAGTCAGTTGCGTTTGTAAGTGTTCGAGTAGCGTTGATGTAGGGAAACGGAAGCGGGATTGTCTGGTTGGTCTTGTAAGACAAAGGGGATTCAGTATGGTCCAGTTGTAGGGGTTGTTTGTCCATTTTGTCTGTAGATGTATGAGTCTTTCCGAGATCTTTGTCATGTTTGTGCGTTCGTATAGTAGTTGGGTGGGGGGGTTGTGCTAGTGGGTTTTGGGGGTGTCTTATTCGTGTTATTAGTCTTAGTGCAATTTGTTCTGTTGTTTGTGTATAACGTTTTGTCCTTTCTGTTTCGTTGGTCACGAGTATATGTCCAAAGTCTAGCAAGGGTCTACAAATCGCTTTATATATTTTGGTGGCGGTGTTTGTGCTAATTCCTCTGTCTTTGTAGGTTAGTGATCGGAAGTGTTTTGTTCTCTTTATTGTTTCTGCCCTGATGTTTCGTATGTGTTTAGTGAATTTAAGTTTGTGGTCAATTGTGATTCCAAGGTATTTTACGTCGTTTTTTGGTTGTGTCGTTTGGCCGTCTGCAGTTATTGTAGGGGAGTCAGCATTGAGTCTGTGGTTTGTGAGCAGAAGTTGGTTTTTTGACGCGTTTGGTGTTAGTCTCCATTTATAAAACCATGTCATTGTGTTGTTTGTTAGTGTTTGGAGTCTTTGAGCTGCTCTCTCAGTTCACATTACATTTTATGTTGCTTTGCTAGTCAATATGAAGTTTTATCATTTTTTGCCAATGTATTGGAAACAAATAGATACAGATAGTAAGATTTATTGCAGACTACCACTAAAGATGCAAGCCACTTGTACTTGCGAAACGTCAAAAAGAAATTCTAATCCATGATTTCCTAAAAACCCGAACACCATCATTTTTTTGTATTGCAAATGGGTTAATGCTTGCCATTCAGTCAATTTTGTGATTTTCTAAAAATGTTATATTTGAATTTGTAATGTTTTTAAAATTCGCTTTGTTTCTTTCTCCTGTTTTCACATCATTTTAAATTGTTACTTGATTTAAAATTTGTCAAAAAAGCCCATTTATGTAACTTATGGTTCATCTACAACATTATTTTTCACTCTTCTTTACAAAGTAACGATTTCTCATATCATTTCTAACAGAATATTTTCTATTCTGTTTCATTTTTTCTTTATCATTATATTATGTTTCGCTGTGGAACTTATAAAAAATTTGTGTTTCAAACTAATCCTTGAACGATTATTATTAGCGTTCTACTGGGTAATGATAATTTGAACTCGTTTTGATTATTTATTGATGTTCGTCTGTGTTCGGGTTTTGTGGTGTGGGAAATGTTTGAAAACTCTATTAATTTTTTTAGAATTTACATACTCAGTAACTTTAAAACGAATTGTTACGAAATTTTCATCACAAATTAATATTTGTAAAAAGTGGTTTTATCGATTATAATATTTCTGCTGCAAAACAGTAATTCATTCTAGAAAAACGTATCAAATTGACCAGATTTCATTTGCAAGAATAGATGCAAAGTAGAAAAATCGATACAAGAGTTAATAAAATGAACTTAATAAAGTATGACTTAAATTGATAAAATTTGGAACAAATTATTATATTTACAACACAAAAATTGTTAAAAAGCGCAAATTCCTGACGAATATGATTGATTTGGTCCAAATAGTTGGCTCAGTCCGAATGTGGAATAGTTTACTTGATATGACTTAAATTTGTACATTACCTAGATACATCATGCTGATTATTTTAAACAAATACTGAATTCATGATCAAAATAAGCGAACAAACTCCCAAAAAATCAACTGATCATTTACGAAATTATACCCACTGATCCAAAACTACTTGCAGACCATTTTAACTCTGCCATTCAGTTGTGATTTGTGATATCACAAAGGCAATTGGTCATTATTAAGTATCTGGAAATGTAAGGAGATACTTGAACCAAACGATCAGGTGTATACAACCTGGCCATATCGATTTTACTTTCACCATAATCAATATTGAGCAGTACCAACCAATAATTTATCGATCCTGAAATGGATAAGTCAGCACTGTCAAAGCGATTTTAAAAGATAGGCGTTTTAACAATTGGCAAATAAATCAAACGAGCTCGGTGCTCACTTTATTCATTACCTTATTCATATGAGCTGTTAGAGTGCCTTATTATAATGATTTATAAATATCCTATAGAGACATAGCTACGGCATATGTTAATACAGGGATAATATGTTTTAGCCGCTTTGTTCGTTTGCTATATAGGTGATTAATGGTGTCGAGGTATTTGTATAGCGATTGGCTATGCGAAAGCGACGAATAAATGAGCAAAGAGGCATTTTGATCGTAAACATTTTTGTTAATAGCAGGAAATAGCTTAACCAAACTAGTAATTTTTCGCATTTTGTCCAATCCACTTTACAGCTGCAACATATCGTTGCCCATTCTTAATATGTTGAATAAATATTTGAAAAAAACTCAAAATAGATCAATCAGGCATCATTCACATTCAACGATAATATATTAATGTCGAATACGCAACATCAAAACCAATATTTAAAATGTTTTGACCAATGCTTTTATTTCTGCTCAGCCAGTAACAGAATGGAAAAATAAACGATTTTTAAGAAAATAATTAAAGACTTTTGGCTCTTACGTAACTATTTTAATGCTTCGCAAGAGACATTTCAGTTGCTCAGACTTAGGTAGCTAGAAACCCATTCAATATTTCCATTAAAAAAAATGATTGCGGATTTATCGTGTTTGGGTACTTTGTCCGAATAAATCAAGTATATTGAACATAAATAAAAAGTTTGTAGGAGGAAAACTTCGGCCTTACACGAACGCTCATATGGACTCGTAAAAGCAGGCAATTTAGTAAACAATCCAGCCATAAAGATGTATAAAAACTGTCAGAAGTTAATTAATTTTTGAGTTACGATAACCACTGTTTGTGTACAAGAACCACTCTGGACACCCACCCAGTACTAGATGATATATTTTTGGAATTTTCTTGCACTTGAATGGGATCTTATTTATGTAACAGAAGTGTATGGATTTTTAAGCATCCAAACATTCCCAGGAGAAGATTAATAACTCCATTATTTTCGGGATCGTTCGTTTTACAGGTTACGGATTTAAAATGTTACAACGAAAATATAAACATAGTCCCAAACACGCGCACGTTCGGCACCACTTTATAATCATCATCATCAATCATTCTGGACAAGCCGTTTAAAATGTAATGGAGCAGACGTCTACCCATATTGGTGATGATTTCTTTACACCTCTCTGACTAATTTTCTCAATTTGTCTCTGTAGTCTCTTTTTTTACCTGGAATTCAAATCAGGTCGACTACCGAAAAGCACACGTTTCAAAAGAAAGTGATTTGAAGCAAATTTTGTTACTATTTCTTTTGTCGCTTTGAAAATGACAACCTTTATTAATGGTGTTTGTAAAATTTTCTACAAAAGGTGTGTTCTAGTAGTAGTAAACATCTTTATTTCTAAAAAAGGCTATCGACCTATCGGTCTTTCTGCCCTTGTTTAATACATGCAGTCTTAATCTAAATAAAAAACAAATATGAAAATTCTCTTATTCTAGGTTAACGATATTATTAAATAAAATTTCAGTGGCAAGAAGAAATTATTTTATTGTCCACTAGTCAGTTGCGTTTGTAAGTGTTCGAGTAGCGTTAATGTAGGGAAACGGAAGCGGGATTGTCTGGTTGGTCTTGTAAGGCAAAGGGGATTCAGTATGGTCCAATTGTAGGGGGGTGTGTTCTATTTCGAACTTGTTAGTGTTTATGCAGACGGCGGATAGAAGAATATATGCTAAAATCATTCAAAACTAGAACATGTTTTCATAATTATTGTTTTACTCTACCTAAATAAGCGAGAGAAATACTACACATTTTAAACACCATATTGTACCTGTAGTGATATCAAATATGCAAAATGATGGAAATTTCATTTGGTTGATCCATAATATAATAAAATATAATTAACGAGATTGAACCACATTTTACGACCGAGATGATACTCGATTAATACAAACGTAATACACAAAAAAGCATTCAGAATGTTTACAAATCAACTTCAGCATCAATACATCTTGGTTCGTAGCTGCCAGTTTATCACGCAACAAAATATGCTAATTTACGGGCAAATGCATATATTTTAAGCTCTAATCGTAATTATTTGAAACTAAAAAATTAACAGCTCGTAAAAGCGCAGTTCCCGTTACCACTCCACTACAAAAAGATGCATTATTTTTACTGCTGCAACACCATCAAACTTCCAAAAGCTTTTAAAAACATTTCATTTCATTTGGCTGAACATATTGAAGTCGACAATAATAGCGGTTTCCGATTACTACTTTGTCTAAGTTTTATAGTTCATCTCATGTCGGACATTCATAATTACTCGTACTACATTAGAGTCAATTTTTCATACAAAGTGTAGTAAATAAGAATTATAATATGTGATTTCAGTATTCAGTTATTGGATAATAAAAATATGCAGTTAAAACTTTTAAAACGAATCTGTATGTGACAGATTCGTTCTGTTTTCTGGGCAAATATGCTCATTAATTTAAAAATACTCTCTGTAACAATTAAGAGTATAAAACTAATACATACAAATATAACATGAATATCGAGAATTATATTGCTGTGTTGTCTTGTCAGATTTGATCCTGTCTTTGTTATAAATATGGGTTCAAACTGAAATGCCCTTTTTAAATTCAGAGATTTAATTATGGCTAAAAGTGTCAAAAATAAATTTACGTTTTGCCGAAAGAAATTGTGAATTTTGCAGTTAATATCAAGCAACTAAGCAAATTAAATTGTTAACCCAGAATAAGAGAATTTTTATCTTTGTTTTTTATTTAGATTACGACTATATGTACTAAACAAGGGCAGAAAGACCGATAGGTCGATAGCCTTTTTTGAAAATAAAGATGTTTACTACTACTAACAAGCAACCTAACTGGGGGTTACCTTGTATATGAAGTTAATCTTACCATCCCCTGATATTAATTTTTACGTGTTTTGTGTATATTTTTTGCCAATTTATTCTTTAATTTGGATGAAGGTGCCTTTTGTGCCGAATGTCATATTTATTGGGATGCAAAACTAGTTTCTTGTTTAAATTTTTATTTTGAAAATGAATAATTAACCGCATGCTTTTGAACTTTTGTCCGAATTGTATAAGAAGCTCATGTTTTGTCAAACTTTTTCTCCTATGTCAAAATAAATCGCATCTTTGTTATAAGTATGGGTTCCAACTAAAGTGCATTTTTAAATGCATAAATAAAATTATTAAAAGTGCCAAAAAAATGTATTGTTTTTTCGTATGTGGAAATTGTTTTTTGCCGAAGGAAAAATTCCTCGCACGATTTATTTAGCCAAAAGAATGATTTTTGATCTCTCGATTTTCATTGATCATGATCAATGGTTTGATCAACCATTGTGGAGAAAACCGCTATTAACAAAAAATTACTTTACTAAGCGAAATATTTTTTACACTGCATATTCTACGACGAAAAATAAAGCAAACGCTTTTTTTGCGGTTTACAGGATGTCAAAAGTTAAAGTTTTCTCAGTTTTTTCTCAAAAATTAAATTGTATTGTAATTTTTTCTAGGTACATTAACCAATCAAATTCGACCTGGGGCGCTTCTGATATTTTATTAATAAACGTTTTATTTCTTTATTTAATCTGGAACATAAAATATTTGTTTGTTTTTTGCCTTGTTTTCGTATTTTGTTTTGAGTTAGTGAGTTTGAGTATTTGAGAACAATAACGCGAAGGCACGTGTGAAAATAAACCTGTAATAGGACAAAAAATAATATTACAACAAAAAATTGCAGCAACAAAACTAAACACAATTTTACTTGACATGGATTTTAAAAAAATCTAGCTGAAAAGCGCATTGTAACCAAAATTGGTATAAACTCCCTATACCCAAAAATGGACTGGACAATACACAACCGAGCAACTACAGACCAATTACACTACTTCCAGTACTAGGCAAGATTTTTGAATGCATAATGAAGCAGCGGCTTGCCAAAGTGATTGGAAAGTATATACCTACCTACCAATTTGGTTTCAAACAGCATCACTCGACCGTTCATCCGCTCTTTATTTTGGCCAACAATATACAAACTACCCACCTAACTGACAGAAAGACATCTTGCCTGTTTATGGACATTAACAAGGCTTTTGACAGTGTCTGGCATAGAGGCTTACTATACAAACTATACAAACTACACACACCAACATATCTACTACACACCATAAAGAACTTACTAGAAAACAGACAACTACAAGTACGAATTGACAAAACACTGTCATTTTCTTTTTCCCCTGAACAAGGGCTCCCTCAAGGATCCCCGCTCTCACCGTTTCTCTACAATATATACTGCCATGACATATACAATTACAACTTACCAGACAAAAATCAAATCGACAGATCGGCATACATATTACAATACGCAGACGACACGGCACTTATTGTACATGACAAAACTACTGAGAGAGCAGCTCAAAGACTCCAAACACTAACAAACAACACAATAACATGGTTTTATAAATGGAGACTAACACCAAACGCGTCAAAAAACCAACTTCTGCTCACAAACCACAGACTCAACGCTGACTCCCCTACAATAACTGCAGACGGCCAAACGACACAACCAAAAAACGACGTAAAATACCTTGGAATTACAATTGACCACAAACTTAAATTATACTAAACACATACGAAACATCAGGGCAGAAACAATAAAGAGAACAAAACACTTCCGATCACTAACCTACAAGGACAGAGGAATTAGCAGAAACACCGTCCACCAAAATATATAAAGCTATTTGTAGACCCTTGCTAGACTATGGACATATACTCATGACCAACGGAACAGAAAGGACAAAACGTTATATACAAACAACAGAACAAATTGCACTAAGACTAATAACACGAATAAGACACCCCCAAAACCCACTACACAACCCCCCACCCAACTACTATACGAACGCACAAACATGACAAAGATCTCGGAAAGACTCATACAGCTACAGACAAAATGGACAAACAACCCCTACAACTGGACCATACTGAATCCCCTTTGTCTTACAAGACCAATCAGACAATCCCGCTTTCGTTTCTCTACATTAACGCTACTCGAACACTTACAAACGCTACGGACTAGTGGACAATAAAATAATTCCTTCTTGCCACTGAAATCTTATTTATTTAATAGTATTGTTAACCTAGAATAAGAGAATTTTCATATTTGTTTTCATTTAGATTAAGACTGTATGTATTAAACAAGGGCAGAAAGACCGATAGGTCGATAGCCTTTTTTAGAAATAAAGATATTTACTACTACTGGTATAGACTTGAATTGAAACCTAAAATATAATTGAAACGTAAAAATACCCGATTAAAGCAAAGCGCTTGCTGACTTTTGTTATCTGTTTTTGTTATCTAAATTTGTAATTGTCACGTTCAATATGGTATTCGTTGAAATGCATAACTAATTTTTTTCTTCTTTTGAAAATGAATCATCTACCTCGTATATTTGAAATTTGGTTTAAACCGCATAAGAAGCTCAATTTATGTGAAACTTAATGCAAAACAAGGGTCACAATAAAAAGCAGGAAATAATTATTTTTCTACATACTTTCATGCTCCCAATTGGACTGGGGAAATGCATTCTATGAATAACGTTTGCGTGAAAAATAAGAGCGATTCTGAGGATTGTATTTCTGAGCAAATATACTCTTAAAATGTGGACTAAAAGTTTATAACTTACGGAACATTCCCAGGGGTTACAGCTGTTGAAGAAAACATTTTCCAGTAATTAGAAAATATCTTCTTTTACATCATGATACGCCCTACAAACTATTTTGCAAATGTTTTCTCATATTGCTTAGTTTTTGATGGCTTTATAATTGGTGTAAATTATATTAATTATTAATTAAATATTAATTTAATTCAAAAGAAATTCCTGGGTTGAAAAAAATTAACTGGAACCCAGGAATTTCTTTTGAATTAAGTTGAAATACAGTCAGGAAAATATACACAATTAAATATTAATTTACTATTGTTGGCGTAATTTGGATAATTCTAAATTGTAGAGTTACTCTTCTAAAACTTCACTACAATACCTGAACGAGGAAATTTGTGGTGTATTGATATAAGAATATAGTATATAAGTAGAATTTTTTGTTTATTTTGAAAGTCAGCTTTTTAAAAAAGCTTTATTTCAAAAATTATACAATTAACACGATTTGAATAGAGAAGATCTTCTAGGTTCAAAGACGATCTACTAATACTCTTAAAACTATCTTATCACTTACTTTGAGACCATCTAATGACTGAATGCTGGTGTCTGCTGTGACTTTTTTCTAATAAAATTATCCTGATACCTGCAGAAACGATACTACGTCTTATTTTAAATAGTACAATCGGCATAAGTGACCATATAATTATAGTATATAAAATGATAAAAATATGGGTTAGTAGAAACACTAGGAAAGGTTATCCTAAATAAAATATGCTAAACTATACATCGAGTAGTAGTAAACATCTTTATTTCTAAAAAAGGCTATCGACCTATCGGTCTTTCTGCCCCTATACATCGATTTTATTCTAAATTAATTTTTACACCGTTTGACTTGCATGGCTAGAATCTTAACTATGCTTGAATTATACTTGTTTCATTTTCTTTTCTGTTCTTATCTTCGTTCAACAACCACACTTTTCAGTAGTTTTTAACCCGTTTGCAAATAATTGCTGCTTCATCATTAAACCTCCTCAACCAATTAAAACCCTGTACCATCCCATTCACATTCATTACATGTACCTGAACCTTAATACCCCAGCTCTACCCGATAATTGATAACAACCTACCTTTTAGCTCCAATTTAATCGGCTCGCATATCTCCATTTTCCTTTAAAAATTATAATGGAGAAATCCGCATTAGCGAATCGAATTACAAGCAAATAAACCACCTTTCGGCTTAATCTGATTCCACTTAGAAACTATTAACCATAATTCCTATCTTAACTCGTAATTTCAGGCTTTTATTTTCAATTTAAGCGACGCACGACGCTAAAAGTAATACTAATATTCTCATAATGAAGTACCCATCAATGCGAAGCCAATTGAGCGTGCATAACGGCGTAAAACGAAAGGAAAAACCGTGTACCATATCGGATTTGATCAGTGCCCATATGGGATGAGATGCGACTATTGTTTTCCTCAAAGCGTATGGCTACAAGATCAGTTTCTTGGCTGGTTTTCAATTAATTGCACTCGTTAGAAGTTTGTTAAATAAACTCTTTAGGAAGAAAATCGAAGCACTGTAAATCCCTTAACTAATTTTCTGTCGCTTTCCACTTTTTATTGTTTTCTCCTGTGATGAAAGACACATTTCCGCACAAAGGCAAGATGTTAAATCGTTTGATAAACATCCACATATCTTCTTCCTGACCTCCTTTGTTTCCAACTGCAAGTCGGAAGGCCTAGTCCTGGAACACTGATGACATCATGGGGAGTCCCAGTAAATAAAAATAAAACTAATGGAGCGCAAAGAAAATATTAGTCATAGTTCCGAATAGAAGACATGTGTGGTTTGTAAAAATACATTGATAAATATTTATGGTTCGTAATTTCGTCCGAGGTTTAAATGTCTGGATGGTTGAAAATCGAACAGTATAACTGCGCCTTTACGAAAATATTATAAATATTGCTCTCAACCGCCTTATGGCTTTCAGGAAATAATTCAGATACCAGAAATATGCATATTTATACACAGGAAAAAATAATCTCGTGGAATTATTTCACGAGCGACACATAAACCATAAAATAACGTTGACAATTCTCAACGTAGTCTATTAATGTTTTCGAAACGAATTGGAATGGTCATTTTGTGTCCATTTAAAACGCTCTGTGCATAAAGAGCAGTTATCAGCCTATTTTTAGTTGGGTGGTATTGGAACCAATATGCAACGGGCAAAATATGAAACATGAAACTATTTGCAACTAATACGTGCTCAATGAAATCAGCGATCAAATTTTATTGAATATTTTCACAGTATTTCCTAGCATAGTACAGGGTGATTCAGGCGGAAATGAAAATATTTTAAGGCCTTGTGTAGGAAGGTTAAAATTTATGAAAACAATAACATTATTTTATTATATTATTATTATTATTAACAAAATAAATAACCATAATCAAATAGCATCAATATATAAGAATTTTTGGCAAACATCACCTACCAACATCACAATCATAAATAAAAATCGGATTTGAGTATATTAGCTTACTTCAACTCCTTTCACATATTCTTAGAATATTCCAATTTGCTTCTGAATCACCCTGTATACAGGGCGAGGTAGTTCTTAGTAGGACTTTACCATTATTTGAAAAACTAATTTAAAGGTGAAAATACTAAGTAAAAAAGTACTTTTTTTTGAGTTGGTGGAATACTTAGGTAACCGTTAGTGCTTAGGGTTTTTTCTTATTATTATATTATTTATAAATTTACATACACTGGATTTTTTGCATTGAAGTCCACTCTGTATTAGCAAAATAACAGAAAAAAAGAGGAAGCTTTTTATTGAAAAAAGTTTTAGTAACTCAAACTTCTGTTGTTTTTTTTATTCAAAATGTATTTAAATTTTTAAATAACGCAAATAATTTAGTTTAATTTGAATATCATATATTACGGTTGATAGCAGTATCGAAAACTGCAAGTTGTTTATTGAAAGCAACAACTCAGCTTGATATTTAAAACTATAAAGAGTTCTCTAGGTATATAACTGCGAAATAATATCACATAACGATTAAAGAATGCACAATATGACAGTATAACCATGACACAGTTTAAGCAATTTTGATTTTAAGAATAATACTTAATATAATTTAATAATAAATTAATTTAATATTCTTAATATCTTTTATACCAAAAATAGCATAAATGTTCTTGTAAAAGTTTATATTAAAATTGCACATAATAAGTTTAAATTTACAAACAAGTTAAATTTAATTTACGAGCTACCTCTATTTCCTCCAATCCCGGAAAGTTTCATTAACACTTCAAATAGTTGCAAACGCAAAGTGTTCCAAAGTTTCAGCATGAAGAAGAAGAAGGAGTACACCGAAGAATAAGAAACTAATTGTTAAAAAGATGCTTTAAGTAAGTGAATTCAAACCAAACAGTTTCAGGAACTAAGTTTCACTTATTCATTCTGCATAAATATGTAGATATTTATGCAGAATGAATAAGTGAAACTTAGTTCGTGAAACTGTTTGGTTTGAATTCACTTACTTAAAGCATCTTTTTAACAATTAGTTTCTTATTCTTCGGTGTACTCCTTCTTCTTCTTCTTCTTCTTCAGCCTGTTCTCATCCACTCCTGGACATAGGCCGCTTCCATATTTTTCCACGGCTGTCTGTCCTAACCACTCAGAATCCAGTTCTTGCCGGCCTTCATCCCTCCATCTTGCTGGTGGTCGCACCACACTTCGTCTAGTTTCTCTGGGCCGCCACTGCATTATGATCTTCGTCCATTTAATGTGATGTCTTCCCTGACGACGTGCCCTGCCCAGCGCCATTTATTGCTGGCAATACGTTCTATGACATCAACGACTCAAGTTCTTTCTCTAATGATCTCGTTCCTGATTCGGTCCACAAGCTGATCCCCAGCATCGCACGTTCCATTGCTTCCATTCCTGTTTTGTGTCACAGTTATAGTTTCGAGGCCGTAATTCATGACAGTCAAGATGCAGGCGTCGAATACTTTCCGCTTCAAGTTGATGTCCGGTTTTTTGAGGATGGTATTTCCGGTTTTTTGAGGATATGTTCAATTTTCGTAAGAGCCACCCACGTCAGGCCAATTCGCCTGGTGATTTCTGCTGTATGGTTGTCCCTGCCAAGCTTGATGTTGTGGCCAAACTACACATACTCTTCAACAACCGTTGTTGTCGAGTGTGATCTGGATGTTACCTTGACTCATGATCTTAGTCTTTTGGAGGTTCAACCTCAGGCCCACGGACTCTGAAGCTTCCTTCAGCTCTCTCAGCATGAGTCCAAGCTCGTCGGCATAATCGCTTCGGTGTACACTTTTGTCTATATTTGGTCTCAAGCAGAGTAAAATAAATAATTAAGCATTTTATGATTATATATATTCTAGAACGAAACATACGTTAAATTTTTACCCAAAGTTTTTATTTAATCAAAACGTTACGAATATAAGTCAAGCAATTGACGACACAAAACAAATCGCCAGCAAAAATTATTCATTCAAATTCAAATATCGCATTTGCTATTTAAAATTAGTATTTTTTAGTGATCTCTTGAGAACCTCTATAAATTGAAAATTCTTTCAGTTTTTCTAATAATACTAAAGCGAATACCTACGCATATCGAGAAAACAAAATTGAGGAATTGAATTGAAAAGGAACCCTACAATAACTGCAGACGGCCAAACGACACAACCAAAAAACGACGTAAAATACCTTGGAATCACAATTGACCACAAACTTAAATTCACTAAACACATACGAAACATCAGGGCAGAAACAATAAAGAGAACAAAACACTTCCGATCACTAACCTACAAAGACAGAGGAATTAGCACAAACACCGCCACCAAAATATATAAAGCTTTTTGTAGACCCTTGCTAGACTTTAGACATATACTCATGACCAACGGAACAGAAAGGACAAAACGTTATAAACAAACAACAGAACAAATTGCACTAAGACTAATAACACGAATAAGACCCCCAAAATCCACTGCACAACCTCCCCACCCAACTACTATGCGAACGCACAAACATGACAAAGATTTCGGAAAGACTCATACATCTACAGACAAAATGGACAAACAACCTCTACAACTGGACCATACTGAATCCCCTTTGTCTTACAAGACCAACCAGACAATCCCGCTTCCGTTTCCCTACATCAACGCTACTCGAACACTTACAAACGCAACTGACTAGTGGACAATAAAATAATTTTTTCTTGTCATTGGAATTTTATTTAATAATATTGTTAACCTAGAATAAGAGAATTTTCATATTTGTTTTTTATTTAGATTAAGACTACATGTATTAAACAAGGGCAGAAAGACCGATAGGTCGATAGCCTTTTTTAGAAATAAAGATGTTTACTACTACTACTACTTGAAAAGGAAAACGACCAATAACATAAACTTTTTGATTCGATAGATCTTTTATTATTTGATTTTGAAAGTTTTTGCCTATTTTGAAATAAGTAATAATTTTCAAAACACTGGTCCAAACTCTAATTATTGTTATAACAACAGGTTATTCATCCTCGAAATATCTTACACCATAAGTAAAGCTGCAAACTGCACTCGTTACTTTCATGCACAGTTTTCTCTTTTTTGAAGAGTTGTTATTTCTTTCAAAATAATCTCCTTTGATTCAGGTTTCATACAAGAAAATAGAATGGTATACTGCTTGGCACGTTGACTTATTAACGCAATTTATAATCTCGACTAATTTTACAAAGTCGTACAAAGTTAATTATTGATTTAATGTTTATGTTAAAAATGTTTTCAGTTTTCTATACAGTGCGTTTTTTTCAGAAATCAGGCTATTCTATCATTTTTCCAAAATATTTCCTTAAAAAATTTTAAGAAATTATTTTTAAATTTCATTAAATTTTTAACAATCTCCTTTTAAGACGTTGTGATTGTATAGAGAATTTGATTTACGGGTAATTTTTCAGGCAGTAGTTTCCTTGTGCTTTCATGATTTAAAGTTACTTTAATTAATTATGCGTTGGTAAGTTATTAAATGAGTTGAAGTAAAGTTTGGAAACAAAAATTGGTGCGGTTGATAAGTAATTTTGACCAGTTACGAAGTGTTTAATATGTTTTTGTTTTTTTTTTTCATTTTTTAAGTGCTTGTACACCCTTGAGGCAAATTAGTCTAGTCATACCGTTAGAAACTGATACACCCTGCTTCAAAGCGATTTATCTTTAAGAAAAATAACAACTCATGTCTAGTACACTTGTTGTATAAACATGTGATTTTTATAGTATGTATAAGTAAAACGAAACTTTTAACAAAATATGAGTATTATAACTAACCCAACGTAGATTAGCAGTGGAAACAATGAAATCATTATTCAGTGCTCTTTTTTATTTAGTTATTCTGAATTAAACGCATTTTGTGCGTATTTAACAGAGCAACGCAAAATTGTAAATCCGTAAATCTCTCTGGTTGAAGTTGCCGGCGTCTGCTTCCAAGTACCTAATTGACATATCTGAGATTTCCATTAAAGGCGGCGTATAATTGTAGAACAGCATCGAATTAATATGCGGTCATATAAAAGCCAATCTTCATGTTGCGATAGTAATCAAAGACACCGTTAAATTGCTGCAGGCAGTGTCATCTGTATTCCAGAGCAGGTCGGTGCATTAAGTGGCGCCTGTAATGCAATATCTTCTTCCATCCGTGGAATTTATTGTTTTGCCATGAAATATTCAATTTATACTTTAATAAATATAAACAGAATCATCCGCAAATAAGAGACCAGTCGATAAATACTAAAAACAATTTTATTTGCAGTTTCAAAACAAAGCAATTTAAAGCAAGTTGAAAATAAACATGTTTGCAATCGGATCTGGTGCACCGTTGATTTAAAAAGAATAAACTTTTCCGTACTTTCAAGCTACTGACTAAGTGTTTTTTTCAAAATGAAAGGAACATATTATGAATATAATTATAGAATTTTGGAAAAATTAAGTATAAATAATAAAATGACAGGAGTTGGAAGGGAAGAATTCCATAGGCAAAGAAATATGAATGAACATCCACACACCCTGCAGCAAAGTGAACATTTATGTTAAAAAAACCAATTTAAAATTATTTTTGACACCTATAAGATATTTTTAAAATTCAAGCTTAGTATTAAAGTAAATAATCCAGCACAAAAAAATACAATCGCAAAGAGTAGATCATCGTTTTTGATCTTGATAGAGCTCCTTTTAATGCAGGAATTGAAAAGCGTTAAAAATAAATTAGGAACTAAAAATGAATGTTTTATTCATTAAAAGTTCAGCTAACTGAAATCATTTTAAAAGTTAATTATTTTTCAGCCATTAGTGCTGCCATTTCCCAGCTTAAAAATATCGAGAACTCGTTTTAAATCCACACACATTAAAAATATACTGAAAGCTGCTTGGTTCTAATATAGACATAACAGCAGTGTAACAAATCTGATTTGCTGCTTAATCTTCAGTTTCGTCATGGAACTCATTCCAAACATGTGCAGCTCTTGTAAGCACAATTAAACCGTCATTCTGCTAGTAAATTAATGGTTGACAACGATGAAGTGGATATTTTTCGATAACGCAAAACAGCAACATGAGATGCACGTTACATGTTTGCTCTTAAAACTGACATTTGTTCTAAGAAACCCAGTTTATTCAGCTCATGATAATGTAGTGCAATTGTAACTTATCAAGAAACAAAATCTTCCAATTAATATGCTGTAAACCAATTAAAGTTGCTCTTAACCATGCATTGTGGAGTTTTGGGCAGCAATTTTTCTAGCAGCCACTGCGGCGTTTCTCATGAGAGACAGTCGAAACTGCATCAGCATAACTAAGTAAGTTGCAGCTGAAGTGGCCGTCTGAAAATAAGTATGTGTTTTTTAAAAGTCGATTTCTTAACTATTTTTACTATTTATGAATCTTTAAAATCCTGAAAATTTATTGAGTACGAATCAGGAGCACTTGTTCAAACAGGCACATGAGTAATCAAAAAACTTGCTTTGTGTTGCAAGCGAAAATCACTCTAAATTTGAATGTAAAAATTTGCAGAAAAAAATATTTGCACAATTATAAAATTTTATAGTATAAAGGGTCCAGCAAGCCCAAAAACAAGGAAAAATTAATTGTTCAGGCAATACGTGTTCCTATGCGCCAGAACATATTTTTTGTTTTTTGCCAACATATCATCAATTTATTATATTTTGTTCTCTTTTGGTTAACTGAAAGGGAATGATAACCCATGGGGAAATCTACATGTTATCTTTTCTCTTCATTGACATTTTCTTTTGATAGAAACAGCTTTTCTTCCGTTTCAATATGGCACCAACAATCATCTTCAGTAAGCTGTTTTGTTCAGCTGCATCTTCTTCTTCAACGCACGATTTAGTATTGATGTTCAATTTTTTACTTTGTTGTTAAAAACACAATAATTTCCGGATATTTTTGAAAAATGTCTTACTCTCATAGCTTTTCTTTTAAAGCTCTGATGGTGGAAACTTTTGGTCAATTGCTCTCCTCAATTACCGAATATCCGACTACAAAATGTTCTTCCGTTCTAACATTCAATGGAATTAAAGTATAATCGTCGTCTAATTTTTTTCTTTCTATTGATTTGCCTCGAACATCTGGTCAACATCAATAAAGAACTACCAAGCTATTTTATTACCGCATTTAATTGGCACTGGTATCTCATAAAAACTCCACCCAACAAGAAACGGAATTGAATTAGCCATAATTAACCCAACAAGTACTCCAAAACGAATCCGATTTCCTGTATCTTTGGCTACTATACAGTCCTACGGTCGCATCTTCATAATAATGCTAATTGCTAGAAGTGAAATGATCATTGCATTCAGTTCATGATTACAGTGGTAAGTCAGAAATCGCGATTCAGACATCCTAGGTGGTCGAGCTGCCGCTCTTCGAAGAAGCATATTGGTAGGAGAGGATTTTAATCACTCAAGTTCGTTTCCGGTCACGAACCTGTTGATGTTTTGCAGGAGTCAGGAAATAGTAATATTCTCGGAACTTTCACCTATAGGAATCCTGCCATATTTTTTTTAATCGGATTAGAGTTTAGAAATCTTAGTTTTATGGTTTGGAATTGAGAAAATGTATCATCAAACATATGGAGGACATGGAAAAATATTAATGACATAACTCTTTTGTCCGAATACTGAATTTAATAATGCAAAGTTAAATTGAATCAGCTAATAAGATATCAGGGCAATTTCTCAGAAATTCGTTAGAAAAAAGTTTGTCGGAGTTAGACCATCGTATGAAACAATGTTTTTAAGTTAAGGACATGTGAGTTCTCCGAACAATTTTGGCAATTAACAAAGCCATAAAGGTAAAAATGTGCTTTATCGCTTATGAAGATTTTTCTCAAAAAAATATTATCTACTTGCTGGTGTTCAATCATAAATTCAAGAAACTCTCTTCGCTGTGCAGGATCATTAGTCTTCAGTTGTCGTGTCAATTGAAATTTGAAGCATGTAGACGCAGTTATTTTGTTCGTATAAGCTGTAGAGGGGTTTTAAAAATTTGTAATTTTTGTTCACAAAACCGAATTGATATTACAGGGCCCGAATTCTCGAATCCGGGATACTACGTTCTCATGAGAGAAGTGGGCGGGGTTCTCTTGCGAAGCAAATAAGTGTATTCTCGAAAACAATCGAGTGATCCCATCCAGTGTTAAAATATGGGAGAAAGGCTGGGGCCGGGAGCGATCACATCAATGATGTGATCGTTCCCGTTCTCTTGAACTCGAGAATTGGGACTCAGTATGTTTAAGGTCTTCAACTGGTCCAATTTCCCTAAAATTTTCAATTAATATCTTCATAGTTGACGAAGTTGAAACACTGTTCCGACCATATTTTGTTTGAGATATTGTTCCATAACGGGAAAACATGTTGGGTGGTGTAACGCTCCATTTTCATTAGCTCTCACTACTAACACTAAACTTTGCAGGATTGCGAACAATTTACTGCACAAATGGAGGTAAATTCAAGTATTTGCGTTCATTTTGGGACATCCTTTACATAGTCTTAGTGAACTTAGAGAAACATCTCAACTTTAAAATTATATTTATAAGCCAAATCATAGTAATTTCTGGAAGGATTCTAAATTGGCTAATTCTGAACATATTTGGGAAGATTTTGAATACCACCCTTGGATCGCAAGGGTCTACTGCTACATTTTTTACCCAACGATACTCCGTAAAACACTCTGTCAGAAGCATACATTATATGCACATTTTCTTGATTTTAAAAGTTCAGATAACATTTAAAGCAATTGTGTTTTCTTTAACTTTGATGGCGTTGGTCGAAGTAACTGTTTGATCCAATAAATTTTCCATTTGTGAAATTCCATGACTATATAAATGCTTAGATTTTTCAGCAACTCTCTTAAACTCTAAATTATTTGTTATCGAAAAACCATCTGTGCCAACGGAATTTTGACTTATGATTCTTAAGGAGTAAACTATCGCAGTTTTCTCGATTTCACACAGTTTTCCTAGCGGTCTGCTGAACTGTTTTCCACTTTTATTTATTCGTTTAAAAAACATCTACCTTTTTTTTTTTGGTTTTTTTGGTTTGTTTGTTTTGTTTGAGTCAGTTTGGACGCAAAGCTATACAACGAATTTAGCGATCTCCAAAGCTGAACTAAAACGAGTGGAAACTGTATTGTTAAGATAGAGTGAGAATTAAATATGAAAAAATGCGATTTAAAACCATTTACGAGTTTAATATCCAATAGCATACTCATTGTTAGAAGTTAGAACACCCTTGCTTTTTCCGGCTTCAATCAACTCGCAGTTGATATAATTTTTTTTGAACCTCAGATTTCTCCAACAGCATGAACATTTATCTAGAATCTCCATTCCTACACAACTATCAGAAACTTTGCCATCTTAAGAAATCGTATGACCTTCCATTAGTCTTATAATAACAATACTCCATTACTTCGGATTCTCAATTTAAACAAGAATTGGACATTTCATGTTCTTAACATTAAAAGTTACTTCCAGATTCGTTTTAAATCTATTTGTCTGCGCGTTTTTCTTCTCATCACCTGATTGTTGTGGACGAAAAATTCAGTCAATGGTGGAAAATAGAACATGCGTCTACATTTTCGGAGCGATCAACAAAGAGTGGAGAGAGTTTCTTTCAGTTGATTAACATAAGTTTGCACTTTATGCTAATAATAACGAATGGAATGCAAACACTTTTGTCTAGCCCCAACCTATAAAAGTGTTAATGGAAATTCTCTGAAAGAACGTATTTCTCCCATTGCGACATATTGTCATGCAAATCGTGCTGTTATCGAGCTGCAACACTCTGCCTTATTATTCATACTTTTGGCGTACTCATGTTCATTCATTCGATACGGCCCAGTGAGGCAAGAATGTTCATTGATTAAAACATTAACAACAATGGACTGGTTGTTACACGTTTGTCATAAGTTCAATTAATCGCTGAACTAAATTCCGAACAATGCGATTATTGATATCCGTGGATTTTAGATTTTTAACCCTGCTGACCTTCTTCTTTATCTGGTTCTTTAAGACATATACATGTCTGCTACATAAAGTCTCCGCGTCTTCTCAACAGCTTTCAATTTCATTGTATTTAATATGTGGGCGAGTTCTTATGTGCCGATATAACATATTTAACACGATATGGGAGGTTCTTGAATGGCATTATAACCGGCAACATTTTGCTTTAATGCCTTTAAAGGATAATTGCAAATACTTACAGAGGAAATTAGCTTCCTATTGATATTAGCATATCCATTTAGGTTCATTATGGGCGGATTCTTGTCGATTGCCGTTAGAAACATATGAACCTCTTCCACTGTTCGCTGGTCCACTGCTGAGAGGTTAACGTTTAATAAACGCTCCCTGCAAACAAGATCTCAAACAAATTAATCGAAAATTATACTTCCGTATATGAGTAAACAATTATATGCAAATCGGGCACTTATCCTTCGTAATCTTATGAATAAATAAACGTAGTATTTTTAAGTTGATTGAAAAGAAAAATCAATCATTTTCTTTTGCATGAATTGAGCTTGATTGGAACTGGGGTATTCGGTTCAGAATGCAGATAAGTAGAGAGAAAGAGTTATGATCTAGCTTGTTTTTCGCTTTGAAATTTTAGCTGAATTTACTTAGCGTCAGAAGATCTTCCCTATGTTTCCATCAATCAATCTTCTGTAAATGGAGCTTGAAGGAAATATATGAGGTTCAACTCGAATTTTTCTGGAATTAACTGTGTTCTAATATTTTTAATAAAACTTCTTGTCACTTAATTTTATTAATATGCCAAATCAGTATATTTATGATGTGCTGAGTTTCATCATTTGCTGTCTTTTATAATAGTTTACAACATCATTCATGACTTTTCCAGTGCAATTGAGAGGTTGAAAAATCGCAATCTTCGCAGCAAAAGACAGCAGTTTTCTAAATTGTTGGCTTGAAGATATCGTTTCACGCTTGGAACGGTTGAAATATCTCAACCGATCTCTGAAAAATTCGTGAATTACAGGCAAATCGTCATTTCACTTCTGTTTAAAACCGTGTCCACCAAAACTACAAGTGAATCTGGAAAAATATTTTAATCGGCCGATGCGTCGTTGTTTTGATTACTCCTATCATCAAATGGCTATGTTCCGATTAACGCGGGTCTAATTTAAGGTGACTATTAACTGTCTTCAGCTTTGATTAGTAAATTACTCTTTTATCTGCATACCAACACTTTTCCACCTATCAATATGATAAACTTGATGCAATAATGCTGCCGGTTTCTTAGATTTTGATGACCTTTGCTTGTTTCTAGCGGGTGGCTTTATTATTTAATTATTGTTGTGTATATTTTCCTGACTGTACTTCAATTTATTTCAAAAAATTCCTGGGTTTCAGTCAATTTTATTGTTTATTATTTAAAATGTTACAAATACGTTTCGGTGTCTTTCTCCACCATCATCAGTTTGTGTGTATAGTTGTTTCTACCTTCACATTTGACTGGTCACTCGTCAGATAAAATATATCATAAACGTCATCATAAACAATAAAATTGACTGAAACCCAGGAAAATCTGTTGAAATAAATTGAAGTACAGTCAGGAAAATATACGCAACAATTTATTATTAATTAAAATTAAACCTTTTGCGTTTTTATATGAATATTCTTATGACAAGTAAAGTTATTTTTCTACTCGTTTCAACTACTATTTCAAATTTCATTTCTATTTAATTTTCAGCTTTTTATTTCAACTATTAGAATCGATCGATCCCAAAAAATTCATGTAATATTAAATAAAAATAAAATCGATAAAAAATGTGACGAGCTTTATTTCTCGCATACGCATTTACGCAAAAAGGGAGAAAAAAGTGTGAAGGGTTTTAATTATAAGAAACAATATGCTGTAGATCGAAAAATGTATAGAAGAAAAACGTAAATATTTCTTTTAAAGCAATCTATACAAAAATATATGCACAAATCCAAAAAACGATCGTTAATGTTTAAACTTGCATTTGTATTTGTAAATTTAGGTTTATTATTTAAGAAAAAATTGATAAATCAGTTCTTTGTGGGCTTATCCGATGCACATATTATTTAATCACGCATAAAACGAACCCATGGTGGACAAATCAAATCAGAAGAAAAATTCAATAAAACTATTTTGTATTAAGATGTGTAAATAAATAAATGGGCTAAAAATAAACCATTAAATAATATGAATCAAGAAAACAGTAAAGAAACAAAAAGTATCTCGAGAGATATCCTGCAAAAAAAATTACTCGTCAATGAATTAACACAAGCACCACCTTCGAGAGCACCTAACAAATCATGTCCAAAAAATGAAGTCAAAACTGTCGAAAAATCACGTTAGAAGTCAGTTTTTTTAAAAACAACGAGAAATAAAACATTTTTACAAACAGATAGATAAGGAAGTAAAAAATTTAATTGGGTTAAAATAGAATAACGTTTATCAAAAGACATAGACTTTCGAGGCCATTCCTTGAAACAAGTGGGTTTTTCGGGTTTTTAGGCCGTCGTTCGGTAGAATTTCCTCTTGACGTTTCGCAAGCACGTGTGGCTTGCATCTTCTGAACATCAGTTCACATTGCAGATCAGAACAGTGTAAGCGTTCAAGCAAACCACTTCTGAAGATGCAAGCCACACGTGCTTGCGAAACGTCAAGAAGAAATTCTACCGAACGACGGCCTAAAAACCCGAAAAACCCACTTGTTTCAGAATAACATTTGTGTTAACTGGTCATCCACAAAGTTAAATCACCAACCAAAATAAGCTAAAATGTTAAAAGCAGGACGAATTTTATCTTATTTTATTTGATGTATATTGAGGGGAAGAATTGTGTTTTTCTTTAATTGTTTTAAGACCTTATTCTTAAAAATGCTTTTTGTGTCGTTGCTTTTTTAAAACCTGACTTTTAAAGGAATTTTTAACTGTTTTTTACCATCATTTGTTTGGTGCTGTTGGGGGCGGTGCTTGAGTATATTCATTGACCAGCAGGTTTTTCTTTCAGGGAGTGTTTTCTCCTGACGTATTTATTGTTTCTTTGTTGTTTCCTTGTGGTTTGTAGAGGTCCTGTCTGTAATTGTCGAAAACGCTTGGTTTGACTGGTTATTACATTTGACTGGTTATTAGATAAGGAGAATAACCAGTCAAATGTGAAGGTAGAAACAACTATACACACAAACTGATGATGGTGGAGAAAGACACCGAAACGTATTTGTAACATTTTAAATAATAAACAATAAAATTGACTGAAACCCAGGAATTTTTCGAAATTTAGTAGCAATAGTAGTAAACATCTTTATTTCTAAAAAAAGGCTATTGACCTATCGGTCTTTCTGCTCTTGTTTAATACATATAGTCTTAATCTAAATAAAAAACAAATATGAAAATTCTCTTATTCTAGGTTAACAATCTTATTAAATAAACTTTCCAATTCTAATGACAAGAAAAATTATTTTATTGTCCAGTAGTCAGTTGCGTTTGTAAGTGTTCGAGTAGCGTTGATGTAGGGAAACGGAAGCGGGATTGTCTGGTTGGTCTTGTGAGACAAAGGGGATTCAGTATGGTCCAGTTGTAGGGGTTGTTTGTCCATTTTGTCTGTAGATGTATGAGTCTTTCCGAAATCTTTGTCATGTTTGTGCGTTCGTATAGTAGTTGGGTGGAGGGGTTGTGTAGTGGGTTTTGGGGGTGTCTTATTCGTGTTATTTGTCTTAGTGCAATTTGTTCTGTTGTTTGTATATAACGTTTGTCCTTTCTGTTCCGTTGGTCATGAGTATATGTCCATAGTCTAGCAAGGGTCTACAAATAGCTTTATATTTTTTGGTGGCGGTGTTTGTACTAATTCCTCTGTCTTTGTAGGTTAGTGATCGGAAGTGTTTTGTTCTTTTTATTGTTTCTGCCCTGATGTTTCGTATGTGTTTAGTGAATTTAAGTTTGTGGTCAATTGTGATTCCTAGGTATTTTACGTCGTTTTTTGGTTGTGTCGTTTGGCCGTCTGCAGTTATTGTAGGGGAGTCAGCGTTGAGTCTGTGGTTTGTGAGCAGAAGTTGGTTTTTTGACGCGTTTGGTGTTAGTCTCCATTTATAAAACCATGTCATTGTGTTGTTTGTTAGTGTTTGGAGTCTTTGAGCTGCTCTCTCAGTAGTTTTGTCATGTACAATAAGTGCCGTGTCGTCTGCGAATTGTAATATGTATGCCGATCTGTCGATTTAATTTTTGTCTGGTAAGTTGTAATTGTATATGTCACGGCAGTATATATTGTAGAGAAACGGTGAGAGCGGGGATCCTTGAGGGAGCCCTTGTTCAGGGGAAAAAGAAAATGACAGTGTTTTGTCAATTCGTACTTGTAGTTGTCTGTTTTCTAGTAAGTTCTTTATGGTGTGTAGTAGATATGTTGGTGTGTGTAGTTTGTATAGTTTGTATAGTAAGCCTCTATGCCAGACACTATCAAAAGCCTTGTTAATGTCCATAAACAGGCAAGCTGTCTTTCTGTCAGTTAGGTGGGTAGTTTGTATATTGTTGGCCAAAATAAAGAGCGGCTGAACAGTCGAGTGATGTTGTTTGAAACCAAATTGGTAGGTAGGTATATATTTTTCAATCACTCTTTCAAGCCGCTGCTTTATTATGTATTCGAAAATTTTGCTTAGTACTGGAAGTAGTGTAATTGATCTGTAGTTGCTCGGTTGTGTATTGTCGAGTCCATTTTTGGGTATAGGGATTATTAAGCCGTTCTTCCATGTTGCTGGGATTCTGCCATTTGTGATGCAGTTGTTCAATTCAGTTTGGATCAGTTTGTGTGTTATTAAAATTATTTGTTGTTTGTTTCGAAAGCTGCGTTGGAAACAGTCAAATTTTCAGTTTTTGTAAGAACAAATTGAGCCCAGAAATGTGGAATGTGTAAAAAACCAATCTCATATAGTTGATTGAGACTATGTACAGAAAAAATAAAACTAAATACTCATAAATTTGATCAAACCCTAACACCAACTTAGTTTTTTTGCGAAAATCTCAAAGGTAACTCTTAACACCTCTTTACCATTCCTTAACCTCCTTTCAAAGAGAATGGTCTTGGAAGTTGTTATTAATTGTCGGCTATTTATCCGAGCTTATATTTAGCTTATAAAATGAAAGGAAAAATGAAGGACTAAAGTCTTCAAAGTTATATTAAAATCCACGCTAAAGATCTGTATGGACCTAAGCTGCAACTTTTGAACGATTTTATAGGTGTCGTTATTTTTTACTTTTCTTGAGGGGAAAAATTATATATTATTTTTTTATTTTTATGTCCACAGAGTACTTACAATTTGCAATAATTAATGTTTCTTAAAATGACCCGTTCCAAGAAAATGTCTTCATTTATTTGTTTTGTAAGTGTGTAGATTGGATAAACAATGTAGAGCGTTCCTTTTTATATTTGCTGGTTTTAACACTAGTAGGCAGTAGAAGGTAAACAATTTTGAAGATAATCTTTAAACTACTTTTCTAAAATGCTTTCCGCTTGGCAAAATGCATCTGCTAAATGTAATCTAGATGCATTTTCAAATCACAATTTATCATCAAGAATATTGTGCCTTAATTGGACATTTTCATAAATAAGTTTAAGAGAACCTGATAAAGTTATTCCGATTTAATCAATAAAACTTTAATTAATTACAAGTATATCAAGTACTTGTACAAATGGTCTCATGGTAAAACCCTTATTTTCTAAAGTTATGACTTTCAAGCGACGGCTTTCGTGGAAATTTATATTTTATTATATAATATTTCTTTATTGTAATATGCATAAAGTTTAAACTACCATTTAAATTTAGCAATAATGTGCAATGCATTTTATTACCATCCTTTTGCATTTCGAAGTTCTATTCTAGGACCACTCTGAATGGAGTGATTCGAATAATCGACAATCCTATTTAAGGTTTGTTTTTGTATAAAATTGAATGCAAAATATATAACTACATAATTTTTATGTGTACGTTATAAATACAGCGTATGTATTACATTGAAAATACATTTTAAAAATCCTGACAGACCACTCTGTCGCGTTTTTCGTTGTTTGATATAATAATCAAACAAACGATTTTAACAAATTTGCAAACATTAGTGATAGTAAAGTGGCTGAAATGATCAACTTTTTCACAATTTGCGTAAACAATTATCAGTTCGCCACGGTCGCGTTAGCAATGAAACATAATTTTTAACAAAATTATAATCAATTTTTTTAACTGTTTAAAAAGATGTTGGCTTTAGAGAAACTGACTTTGATTTTTAAGATAGAGGAGAACCATTTACTATAATCTGCCATCTGCTTACCGAAATTCCGGTCCCATTTTTCTCGATGCAGCGTGCGCCTCGTTGCAAATGATGCACAACAAAGTCACGCAGTAAAAAGCAATAAGAAACAGACCCGCTTCTTTAAAAGATAATCCGTGATCGAGGATTTCTGTCAAACATCCATAGGTCGCTACTATAGTCGTGAGCAGTACCAGCAAGCAGTACAGAGCATACATGCCACTGTAAGCCGTGCCTGAGGTTCATAAATAACATGCATGTCAGAAAAATGTTAGGAACACGATTGCTTTACTCGCTACGAACCGAGCTGTTGCATCATGTGAGACAAGTCCACCCAAAGCTCCCGATAGTCAGCTAACTTTTTAGCTGAACCTTTCGTTTGTAGGGCTTCCTGTAACTTTTCAGCTATCCATCCGGCAACGCGCCCTTTGGCAGTACAGTTGACATACCACAGCGTGCAAAGACAATTCAGCATCGCTAAGATGTGAAAATATCCAAAAGTGTGCCACAAAAGCATGTCCGGCTGCAAGTAGTACTGTGCAAGCATGATCAAAATGCCCACCAGCCAGGACAACACGCATAATGAATATGTTGTGAATGTGAGACGGTGGAATTTTATAACGGTTCCAGTCATCTTGAAGTATTTCAGCTACAAACAAACTTTACTTGTTTAAAGTTTGAAAAATAATCCGGCTGTCTACCTGAAATTTGGTCCACATATTCTTAAACCGAGCCACCTCCTGACCATTCCGCCATGCGCCTAGTGGCAGGAGGAAGTGAGGAATCAGAATACTAAGGAAAATTACTCCATAAATGTACTCATCAAACCGCTTTCCGGGCTTCAAGATTAACACCAGTCGCTCCTTGAATACAATGCTGACAAAAATCGTTTCAACTGTATACACAAAATAAGCCCAACAAGTGTTTGCTGAGAACCATCTGGAAGTAATAAACTTACGGGAAAGCTTCTTACCATTGCCCAAACTAACCTGAAAATAGTTTTCCCTCTCAGGCGTTCTATGGGCATAACACCCATAATCTGAAAAAGAATCAGCAAGCTTTTGGTAGTTTGGTAAAAGTTGTCGTAAGTGTGAAGTTTTTCAAGAAGCTCTTTATCTGGCACGTGTTCAGGCCTAACAGTTTCTGGAGTTACAATTCTGATGTTGTCGCTTTTCCTTCTGGACACATCTGGCCCCTCAGGCGGATAAGGGCTCAGAAACTGACCATCCATTTGAGTAGTAATTGGAGGTTTGGACATGATGTTTTAAACAGGCTAGAGAGGATAATGAAGCGGCAAATTATACCCAAGCTAGTTTTGTTTTTATTAAAAAAATTTTCGCTTAATTTGTGGTGTGCTTTCATTTATAACAGCTTTCTATGAAAGCAGTAGAGAATGTTCAGGGTAAATGGAGTATTTAGGACTTCTATTGTCTTACAAAAATGTTTTTTTATCACAACGTTTCTTTTAGCAGTATCTTCTATTGCTTTGAAATAAATACTGAAATGAAAGCCGTTTTCGTTTTTTTGGTTTTACCTGTTATATGTGTTAAATACCATAACCAAAAAAGTGTTAATAATTTTCTAGCAAGAAGTTGATCAAATTATTCATTACTATCTAATAACACTATCTGAAGTTTAACCGTCTTCCTTGATACGAATTTGTGTGTCTTTTTTGTAATGTTCTGTACTATTATTTAATGTTATTTCGAGATAATAGTACGTAATTATTATAGCAATAACTTTTTGAATGTTTACAGGGTGGTTCATAATTATATGATACTTTTTATATAAATTAATTGGACAATATAAACCAACGATGTTTTCTTAGCCATCTCCATATACATGTTTATTCATTGATGCATTTATTTTCTGTAATTAAACAAATCTTTCTGTACGTATTTGTGGTTTTGACTATTGATGCATTTGAATAACTTTATTATTAATTTATTTCAACAGATTTTCCTGGGTTTCATTCAATTTTATTGTTTATTACTTAAAATGTTACAAATACGTTTCGCTCTCTTTCTCCACCATCATCAGTTTGTGTATATAGTTGTTTCTACCTTCACATTTGACTGGTCACTCGTCAGATAAAATATATCATAAACGTCATCATAAACAATAAAATTGACTGAAACCCAAGAAAATCTGTTGAAATAAATTGAAGTACAGTCAGGAAAATATACGCAACAATTTATTATTAATTAAAATTAAACCTTTTGCGTTTTTATATGAATATTCTTATGACAAGTAAAGTTATTTTTCTACTCGTTTCAACTACTATTTCAAATTTCATTTCTATTTAATTTTCAGCTTTTTATTTCAACTATTAGAATCGATCGATCCCAAAAAATTCATGTAATATTAAATAAAAATAAAATCGATAAAAAATGTGACGAGCTTTATTTCTCGCATACGCATTTACGCAAAAAGGGAGAAAAAAGTGTGAAGGGTTTTAATTATAAGAAACAATATGCTGTAGATCGAAAAATGTATAGAAGAAAAACGTAAATATTTCTTTTAAAGCAATCTATACAAAAATATATGCACAAATCCAAAAACGATCGTTAATGTTAAAACTTGCATTTGTATTTGTAAATTTAGGTTTATTACTTAAAAAAAATTGATAAATCAGTTCTTTGTGGGCTTATCCGATGCACATATTATTTAATCACGCATAAAACGAACCCATGGTGGACAAACCAAATCAGAAGAAAAATTCAATAAAACTATTTTGTATTAAGATGTGTAAATAAATAAATGGGCTAAAAATAAACCATTAAATAATATGGCCAAACGCTTTAGACAATCACGTCATCATCAGGGCCGCTAAAAACAAGAAAACAGTAAAGAACCAAAAAGTATCTCGAGAGATATCCTGCAAAAAAAATTACTCGTCAATGAATTAACACAAGCACCACCTTCGAGAGCACCTCACAAATCATGTCCAAAAAATGAGGTCAAAACTGTCGAAAAATCACGTTAGAAGTCAGTTTTTTTAAAAACAACGAGAAATAAAACATTTTTACAAACAGATAGATAAGGAAGTAAAAAATTTAATTGGGTTAAAATAGAATAACCTTTGTTTTAACTGGTCATCCACAAAGTTAAATCACCAACCAAAATAAGCTAAAATGTTAAAAGCAGGACGAAATTTATCTTATTTTATTTGATGTATATTGAAGGAAGAAGTGTGTTTTTTCTTTAATTTTTTTACCATCATTTGTTTGGTGCTGTTGGGGGCGGTGCTTGAGTATATTCATTGACCAGCAGGTTTTTTCTTTCAGGGAGTGTTTTCTCCTGATGTATTTATTCTCTCCTGATGTTTCTTTGTTGTTTCCTTGTGGTTTGTAGAGGTCCTGTCTGTAATTGTCGAAAACGCTTGGTCATATTTTTTATTCAAAAGTATATTTTCAGCTGCTTGAATTACATCACATCACCACAAAAGATTCATTTAAGGAAAATAGCAAATTTTATGTTAAATACCTTTGAAAAACACCCACACTCCAACCTAGAACAAAACATACTGACTAAAGCGAGCATCTATAAATATGCAATAATTGTAGGCGACTTTAATATGAACAAAAGCAAAACGAAACAGCTTAAAAGATTTCTACAAAATTCCGACTTTATAAAACAGCACACCCCACCAACTTTTCTGATGCCCGCAAACCCAGACTCAACACCAGACGTTCTACTGCACACAAGAAACCTGACAAACACCATCAACAACATAAACTTAACCAACGAGCTTGGATCCGACCACCTGGCTATTACGTTTAACATAGACTTACAACATACGCAACCTACCTCCAATACACCCATAGAGAAAAACTTAAACCTAACAAAGACTGACATAGACAAAGTGAAACAACATATACATGACTACATTCAATCACAAGCACACCCCATTTCAATAGAAACCATACAACAACAACTTTCACTAGCCATAGGAAAATTTAGCCCGGAAATAAAAAATGCTTTCTACCGACATACACTACCCAAATACATACTGAGACTAATAAAACATAAGAGAGAACTGTACAGACTATATACAAACACTCAAAATAACGACCTAAAAAAGACAATGAACCAACTTAACAGAAACATTAAAACTCTGATTGGACAATACCGACAAGACAAATGGCTAGAAACATGTAAAGAAATACAGAAGGACAAAGGCAAAACATACTGGCGAAAAATTAAGAAACTGGCGCAATACAGAAGACTGGCACTACTGACACAATTGACGAAAACGGAATAGAACGCTACACAGACAAAGAGAAAGCGGACGCATTCGCCAGACACTATCAAAGGACCTTCAGCATATCGACAAACCCTAACTTCGACAATGACAACTGGAACTTGATCAACGACTGGTACTTGAACTATTTTAACAACTCACCAAACTATGCCTGCACACTGATCACAGACATAGAGTACGATGAAGCCCTAGCGCACATCAAGAACACTGCACCGGGGAAGGATAAAATTAAGGCAAAAGTCCTGAAAAGCCTAACTCAAGAAACACACAAACTGATCCTAACTGAATTGAACAACTGCATCACAAATGGCAGAATCCCAGAAACATGGAAAAGCGGCTTAATAATCCCTATACCCAAAAATGGACTGGACAATACACAACCGAGCAACTACAGACCAATTACACTACTTCCAGTACTAGGCAAGATTTTCGAATGCATAATGAAGCAGCGGCTTGACAAAGTGATTGGAAAGTATATACCTACCTACCAATTTGGTTTCAAACAGCATCACTCGGACCGTTCATCCGCTCTTTATTTTGGCCAACAATATACAAACTACCCCACCTAACTGACAGAAAGACATCTTGCCTGTTTATGGACATTAACAAGGCTTTTGACAGTGTCTGGCATAGAGGCTTACTATACAAACTATACAAACTACACACACCAACATATCTACTACACACCATAAAGAACTTACTAGAAAACAGACAACTACAAGTACGAATTGACAAAACACTGTCATTTCCTTTTTCCCCTGAACAAGGGCTCCCTCAAGGATCCCCGCTCTCACCGTTTCTCTACAATATATACTGCCATGACATATACAATTACAACTTACCAGACAAAAATCAAATCGACAGATCGGCATACATATTACAATACGCAGACGACACGGCACTTATTGTACATGACAAAACTACTGAGAGAGCAGCTCAAAGACTCCAAACACTAACAAACAACACAATGACATGGTTTTATAAATGGAGACTAACACCAAACGCGTCAAAAAACCAACTTCTGCTCACAAACCACAGACTCAATGCTGACTCCCCTACAATAACTGCAGACGGCCAAACGACACAACCAAAAAACGACGTAAAATACCTTGGAATCACAATTGACCACAAACTTAAATTCACTAAACACATACGAAACATCAGGGCAGAAACAACAAAGAGAACAAAACACTTCCGATCACTAACCTACAAAGACAGAGGAATTAGCACAAACACCGCTACCAAAATATATAAAGCTATTTGTAGACCCTTACTAGACTATGGACATATACTCATGACCAACGGAACAGAAAGGACAAAACGTTATATACAAACAACAGAACAAATTGCACTAAGACTAATAACACGAATAAGACACCCCCAAAACCCACTACACAACCCCCCCACCCAACTACTATACGAACGCACAAACATGACAAAGATCTCGGAAAGACTCATACAGCTACAGACAAAATGGACAAACAACCCCTACAACTGGACCATACTGAATCCCTTTGTCTTACAAGACCAACCAGACAATCCCGCTTTCGTTTCCCTACACTAACGCCACTCGAACACTTACAAACGCTACGGACTAGTGGACAATAAAATAATTCCTTCTTGCCACTGAAATCTTATTTATTTAATAGTATTGCTAACCTAGAATAAGAGAATTTTCATATTTGTTTTCATTTAGACTAAGACTATATGTATTAAACAAGGGCAGAAAGACCGATAGGTCGATAGCCTTTTTTAGAAATAAAGATATTTACTACTACTACTACTACCTTTGAAAAATACAAACAAAAATTAACAAATTTTACTGCAAAACCAGATTAAAAAGTTTTTGGTTATGTTAAACAACACTCGGTATAATTATGCATAAATCTGTAATTTCCATTTTTCCATAATCCTATAAACATTATCAACATTTTTGAAAATGTTTTAATTAGGTAATGTTTCTCGTAACTCTAAAAAGTTCATGGTCATTATGAAATTTCAAAAGTTTGATTTCTTCTTAGACAGAATGGTAATATGGTGGTTTTGTGCATTCTAGAATTAACAGTGCTTCGCATCAACATTTGTATATTTTTTGCACCAGTTTCAGATATTGTCCACTCGGAATATTCACTTCAAAACCATTCTGATTTCTTAGATTCTCGCTATAATTTCAAACTCAAAAAATGATCTCTGGATAACGAATTAGACAAATAAATAACTGCAAACCCAATGATCGTCCATTAAATGTAAAAAAACTTGTTTATTTATGTCTACCATTTGCATAAACAACTTATTGCGAATAATAATCAATTGCCAGCCGTTTCCTACTGCGATCGATCTGCAAGACGTTCCCGATACATCCCGAAGATAAGCTGACATATCACGTTTACATCTACATTTCATCTTTCACATTAAAATCTTATACGATATACGAACCTGCGGTGCATGGACTTACCTCTTCGTGGCAGCTTTTCTTCCTTAATAATAAGATTAATTAAAACAACTCGTCTATTTATTACCAATGATCAATCTTGATCAGCCACTGCATTTAGCAGAAGGAAAACACTGCATCGGCATAAGTCTTCATTTTCTTTAACGGCAACTTTCTTAGAAACTCTTTTAGAGTGCTTAATCAATCGGTGTGCTTCATGAATACGTAAGAATATACCCACTCATACACGGGCAGTGGCGCGACCGAATGAGCATGAAAATGATCTACACTTTGAAACATTGAAGGAAAATTGCCGCATTTGTAAAAATTTTTTTAACGAACGGCAATGTCTAGTGCCAGCCGAGAAACGCAGATTAATTATTTCAAAACTTTTAATGGTTTCATCGATCAATCATCTTTACAGTTAGTCAATACCCAGTACGCCCTTAGTGATATTAATAAGGTATGAAACTCATTTGGTAATAAGCCATTCCTTTTTTCGGCGAGTTTATTATATGGTGCCTAATTGCTCTTTGAACTATTCACGCCTGTTGCTTTCGACGTTTAGTTTTCCGATTAATTATTGCGGCATTCTGGTATTGATTGAGGTAAACGGTTGATATACATGATGATTAAAATTTAATAGACCTGATGCATAAAAATAAGCTAGTTCAAGTGAACTGGAGGCTTCGATTAGTAAGGAAAAGAAGCAGATATACACACATGGCTTAATTAAATTCGTTGAAAGCATGGAGGCTTAGATCTTCAGATTGTTAATTCAATATATCTGAAAGCAAATTAATGATATGAATAGAACGACAACATCGTGCAAAGTGTATGAAATTTGCAATGATGCTGTCAATAAATGAACTGAAAATTCATACAAAAATGCAGCAATTTCTGAAATAGTTGAAAGCAAGTGTTCTAAAGAATGTTTCCCTTCAAACACGCATGGAACATAGCAAATGCCTACTTAATCAGTTCGTTCTCTTTTGTCCAGATTTGAACTTGATTAACTTGCCGCATTTATGAGGGCAAATAAAATGGTTCAAAGCAATCAAAATATTTTTTAGTAAGTTTATTTTATACGTCTACACTCAGTTTGTCCTTTTAATATAATTAAGTCACATTTTTCTAAAGCCGAAGAATTATATAGTTCTTCTGAACGTATGTCTGATGTTTTTCGTTGCAAGAGGTTCGCCTCATTCTCATCGCCATTATTAAAATATCAAGCTGATATTTTGTATTCAAATCGATGTCCGTATTCTTTCAAGCCAGTTTGAAAAATTCGTCCATTTTTGGGGAGTTTGACAAAATCAGATTTCTCGAATTTCTCAAAACGCATTTTTTGGTATAAAATATATTTAGGTCTGGCAGGGCTTTATACAGGGTGATTCAGGAGCAGGAAACTTGTTAAGGATATGTGTAGGAAGTCAAAATAAGCAAAATACGGTAATTTGTTTAATTACGATTTTAACTTGTTTTACAGATACTTTAATTGCATTTACTTTATTGCAACTTAAGAATTAACGTAAAATCTTATTGCAAAGCCATCAAAACAAAACCAATAGCATTCATTTATAACACATTTTCGAAGACATCATCTCTCACTTTAAGACACTTATTTTCGTGTTTAAAAATTGATCTGCTATTGTCTAAAGCAAAAGATAATTTGCTCTAAAGAGCCCTGCATCATTAGCAGCAGGTTTCGTTTCTTTGGGAAGTCCCAACATGTTTAATTACTCAAATCTGGAAGACTTCAATTGATGGGATACACATTTAGGAAAATGTTTAACTAAGAAAAGTGCGGGTTTGGCTAAGAAGTTGTTCCCTAATTGTTCCCCAACTTGACAATTTTTTGTATATTTGGGACACGGATGAACTTTAGAGACGATTGCTGCTGGTTTTTAGAACTCATTTTTAGAATGGGTCCAGAACTTTTTTGCATGGGCCCAAAACGATATAATAGTGTAGGGCTTTGCACTCTTAAGAAACTTGAAAAAGACTTGAATAGTCGTAACGATCTTTTGAATAAAGCGTCACAGAAATTGGTTTGGACTTTGAAAAAAAGTTATTCTCTCAGAAATTTTTGTAAGTGACAATTTAACTTCAATGGTTTGTTTAATGGAGCACCTAAAAATGTTCATTCTATGAGTTTTATCAGATTTCGTCAATCTCTCTGCGGTTAGAAGCAAAAATAAGAAAATTTACTTGTCTAGCTATTTTTGGAATTGGCATATTTGCCGCTATTATACATTCCACCCCAAGCTAAAAATGCATAGTTTTGACGATCTAACTTTAAAATTTGTGGATCGGAAGTGGATCAACAAAACTTGGATAGTTTTAATGTTTTATAAAATATTCTAATTATACACCCATCTAAAGTAATTGGTAATCAAAAGAAAAATAATTTTAATTTAACTTTTTTTGTAACTTTTCTCAAAATGGAAATTCGTTTTAGTGCAGTTGAATCGATGTGAATATATTAAAAATCCAATTATAAAAGTCAACTTTAATTGATTACTCACGTAAAAAGACTGTTCATATAGAATTACCTGTATTGCTGAAGTGGGTGGATGAAGATTTACAAGACAGTATTGATTGGAAAACATAATGTTAACAATAATCTTATCTGTTTTATAGGACTACGACCGTCGTCGCATTGATCAACATGTGTGTGGCCGAAAATGCATCAGATACTGCCCAGAAAAAGGAGAAACGAGTGAGAAAATATCCTACCAAGGTAAATTTCATTAACATCAGTTTTTACAAGGGACATACATTTTTGCCGCAACGCTCGAGCCAGTTGTTTCACTGCTTTAATGTCAATATTGTCATGGAAAGATAAGGATGCACTTTCACAACTGCACTTTTTCCGTTCACAAATCTTTCATAAAGCAAATATAACGTTTGTCGCTTTAATCGGATTAAATTGGGGAAATTTCCTGGTCGGCAACCTTTCCCAGAGATTAGTACGTCAGATTCTTTTAAATATACAAAGCACTTAATCTTGGCATAAAGATAAGAAGCACGCGTCAGTGTGGATTCTTCTGATGATTGGTTTTATTGCCAGAAATTATTAAAACGTTATAAGGTGAATACAGGCATTTAATAGGGCAAGTCTCCGACATGATTTAATCAATTTATCTAAATATTCGGGCTATAATTCAGTTATAAACGTTCACAGTTCACAGTGATTAGTGGACTATTAGAACGAAGTGAACTCCTTAAAGTGTTACGAAAATATCATTATTTTGTGTACTCTTATACATTGCACACTGGAAATGAAATTTTAGTTGTTTCTTCGACTATAACTATACTGTTCAATATTTAATAATGAAAATCTGAAATACATTTAGGTACTATTGAGTATAAAACTTTTCTTAAATAAAAATTACTATTTAAAACTAATCTACTCTATCCACTAATTTTATAATTTGAATTTATACAACTAATAATAAACTATCTAAAATAGAAAATGCATTTTAATAATATCAACTACCAACGCAAATAATATCGAAGAAAACTTATTGAGATGCAATAGAATGTTTGTGTGTGTTCATGTTAGGTGAAATGGCAATTTTCTCAGAGCAAGTTGTCTTGTTCGAAAAAGGCGTAAGAATAAAAAGAGCTTTCAATGATGTTTGTCGTAAAAATGAAAGATGTTAAATAACAATTAGTGGGCAGAAAAAACTATATCTGATCTATCTGTAATCACCATCATCATCATCATGATCATCCTCAGCCCATGTTCATCCACTCCTGAACGTAGGCCTCTTCCAACAGTTTCCATGTACGTCTATCCAGGGCAGTTTGCAAACGGTTTTCCCCTGCTATTCTATTCTTTGGATGTCATCCCGTCATCGCTTTGGGGGTCTCCTACATTTCTTTTTGTGACTTATAGGCGCCCCTGCATTATTTTCTTAGTCCACCTAACGATGGGTTCTGCCTTGCAACATGACCTGCCCATATCCACTTTTGTTCGACTACTCTTCTAATGACGTCCGTTACCCTTGTCCTTCTTCGAACCTCCTTATTTATTATGCGATCTCTTATGCTGATACCCAATATGGCGCGTTCCATGGCTCTCGGAGTTATTCTGAGACTTTCTGTACTCTTCTTTGTAAGTGTCATAGTCTCCAGACTGTACGTTGTGACGGGTAGAATGCAAGCCACGTAGACTTTCTGCTTAAGCTTGATTGGGATGCTTTGGAATTTTAGAATGTCCTTACCCGAATGCTGCTCAGGTAAGTCTTGTTCTCCGGTATATTTCAGTTGTTCGGTTTTGTTTTCCCAGTCTGATAGCCTGGACCCAGGTATATGTATTCCTCGACGTGTTCAAGAGCGTGAGCTTCTATAGCTATTGTTGTTTCTTCACTGGTCATTATTTTGGTTTTGTTTTCATCTTAAACCCGATTTGTTTTGATGTCTCCTGCAGTTCTTCCAACATATCTCTCAGCTTAATGGCTACTTGTAGGGTAGCGTTTTCGTAAATGTGTTTTATAAGATTGGAGTATCTTGTGTCCATTCTTGCCTCGTCCATTGCGATCAGAACAGCACAGGTCTCTACCGAGTCGACAGCCTTCTCGTAATCGACAAACGCCAGATTTAGGGGTACATTGTACTGGGTACACTTTTCTATTAGAGTACCGACGGTTTGTAGGTGATCACTTGTACTATATTCTTTTCTGAATCCTGCTTGCTCGACTGGCCGGTAGAAATCAAGCTTATTGGTCAGCCGGTTGGTCAAATTTTTTGTGAGGAGCTTGTACAGGTGTGAGTGAACGCTGATCGGTCGGTAGTTTGCAATATTGGTGTTGTCGCCCTTTTTGAAGATTAAAATAACTTCAGCGTTTTGCCAAGGTTTTGGTATGTTCTCTTCGTTAATACATTTGTTCAGAAGGACACAGAGTAATACGGGCTTCTCCCGGTGTTTTTCAATTTTTCATCGGCTTAAAGGCCTTTCTTAGTTCGCTCCTGTTTACTTCGGCAATATCCCCTGATCCCACATTCTGAATATCTTGCCTGACGCTGTCTGGTTTAGGCAGAGCTGATGTATACAAGCCCTTGTACAAGCCTTGGATGATATTTGTTACACCCTTTTTGTCTGTAATAGTTTCCCCGTTCTTATCTTTTATTTTAAAAATGTTTTCCTTCCTCCAGACATGTGTGACCTAAGTACTTTAATGTTTGAGTTGTTTTCAATAATATTGTTTCCTATTAACTGATTATTATAAGATTTCAGGCCTTTTCGACTTTCTCTGTTTATTGTTTTACATAGATGTACTTATCTGAATCTCTTCTCGTCCCTTTTCTTAGCCCCATCAGCTTCAGTGTGTTTACGCTTAGTTGGTTGTTTTGCCTGTTTTGTGCTTACAGCAGACTTTCTTTGTTGTTACCTGAATACTGCTCGTTATCGTTGCCGAGAGCTCGTCCAATTCCATTTTCCTCAGGCAATTCTTCATTTTCCACTTAATTACGGAACACATCCTGGCATATGTCTCGTCTTTTGGAGATTATGTAGTCTATTTCGTTTTTATTTGTCCGTTCGGGCTTCTCCAAGTTTATTTTCTTTGGGGGGGGGGGGGGGGGGGTTCTTATAAAAGGCGTTTAAGCAATATAGATTTTGGTGTTGAAGGTATTCCAACAACATTTCTCCTCTTTTCTCGTTTCTGGTCTCTCTCGTTTCTGGTTTCCAGTCCATATGATTCGATGATTGATGGGTGGTCTATATTTTTCTGGCCCATTTTGGCGTTAAAGTCTCCCATAATGATCTAAAACCTTTCATTTCCCGAACTTTCAGTTTCCTCGATATCTTGGTAAAATTGTTCGGCCTCTTGACACGGAGAGGAACTTGGGGCGTACACTTGGGTTACTTGCATGGAATGTCTTTTATTGATCTTCAATATAATATAGATTACTCTGTTTGAAACTGCTTCCATTTTAGTGACTAGGTAGATCGCCACTCCACCAAGATGTGACTTTGCATAGGCGTTCTTCTGATAGAATCAATGGCCAGCCCTAAGGGTGGTCGCATCCTCTCCTTGAAGTCTAGTCTCACTTAGGCCAAGTATATCCCAGTTGATGGGTTCTAATTCGTTTTCTAAGAGCTCTAGTTGTTCACTTGATCTCATAGTATGGGTATTATAAGTGGCGATTCTGATATCTCCCGTCGAAGCAGGGTTGCAGTTTTGGGTTTATTCAGTTTTTTCCTCCCCCAAAATCCACGAAGCAGACTGGTTTATCAGTGCGAGATTCTGAGTTTTTCACTCTACTCCCCTGGGGTACAGTTTCTGTTTTAGAACTCAACATGGTTTCGTTTTGGAAGGGTTTGGCATTAAAAGGCTATCTGTAATTGTTCTGATTGATTAAGGAAAAATCCGCTAGTGTAGCGTGAAGAGTAACTTCTGTGAAGGATTATTTGGGTTCACTTAGGAGGAGCGAATAAAATTAAGGTTTTTTTGTTTAGCTGTGTATATTAATCTATATAAATCTAATTTTAATTTTACCATTAAAGATTGTGTCAAAATGATCCAATATTCGATTAGAAGATGAAAACGATAAGGTGAAATTTGAAACTTATGCTAGAGGCAAAATAATATATCCATGATGCTAATGAATATGTGAAGTTAATAAAATTCTAGAAAAAAATTATGACAAAAACAGCAAACAAAAAATTATGAAAAAGAATTAAAGGAAACTACATCAATTTGGATTGATTTCAGACCTATCATTGGAGTACAAAATCTCATTTTTAAATGCTCGTAACATGAAATACAGTTATCAGTTGTTAAACTGTTATACTAAAAATGTATTGTTTTAATAAATCAATTATACTTGAAGTAAATAAATGACGGTGCACCAAATTGATAACATTCTTCAAGACTCGGCGTTTAACATGACGCTGAAGAATGTTGAAGATTATAAAAATATACTGAGAAAACTGCTTCGAATGTTGCCGCTAAATTTCTAACGGATACATACAATAAAAAACACGATGTTAGAATTAATTTGTCAAATAGATTCAATATAAGTAGGCTCGGTAATCTAAAAACGCAAAACGGAAAGAACTGCCCCGGAAAAGAAAAGAAAGCTGTGTTCTTATAAACATTAGGAATTAAAACGAATAGTGCTGGATAGCTGAGATGAAAATACTCGAAATGAGAGAAGCTTTTTTTGTGCTTTCCTGTGATTTAAAGTAAGTGTTATATTTTTAACTATCAGCACTGCTTGGAAATACAGTGAATGGTGCGAAAACATTCGAACAAATCTTCTTTCGTGCTAAATTGTACTGCCCTCGCATTGCCCGGGAGACCTTTTTGCAAAATTCTTAATTTAGCGCAACTAAAACTTTTTTGGTATAGTAGTAAACATCTTTATTTCTAAAAAAAAGGCTATCGACCTATCGGTCTTTCTGCCTTTGTTTAATACATGTAGTCTTAATCTGAATAAAAATAAATATGAAAATTCTCTTATTCTACGTTAACAATCTTATTAATAAACTTTCCAATTCGAATGACAAGAAAAAATTATTTTATTCTCCAGTAGTCAGTTGCGTTTGTAAGTGTTCGAGTAGCGTTGATGTAGGGAAACGGAAGCGGGATTGTCGGGTTGGTCTTGTAAGACAAAGGGGATTCAATATGGTCCAGTTGTAGGGGTTGTTTGTCCATTTTGTCTGTAGATGGATGAGTCTTTCCGAAATCTTTGTCATGTTTGTGCGTTCGTATAGTAGTTGGGTGGAGGGGTTGTGTAGTGGGTTTTGGGGGTGTCTTATTCGTGTTATTAGTCTTAGTGCAATTTGTTCTGTTGTTTGTATATAACGTTTTGTCCTTTCTGTTCCGTTGGTCATGAGTATATGTCCATAGTCTAGCAAGGGTCTACAGATAGCTTTATATATTTTGGTGGCGGTGTTTGTGCTAATTCCTCTGTCTTTGTAAGTTAGTGATCGGAAGTGTTTTGTTCTCTTTATTGTTTCTGCCCTGATGTTTCGTATGTGTTTAGCGAATTTAAGTTTGTGGTCAATTGTGATTCCAAGGTATTTTACGTCGTTTTTTGGTTGTGTCGTTTGGCCGTCTGCAGTTATCGTAGGGGAGTCAGCGTTGAGTCTGTGGTTTGTGAGCAGAAGTTGGTTTTTTGACGCGTTTGGTGTTAGTCTCCATTTATAGAACCATGTGTTGTGTAGTTTGTTAGTGTTTGGAGTCTTTGAGCTGCTCTCTCAGTAGTTTTGTCATGTACAATAAGTGCCGTGTCGTCTGCGTATCGTAATATGTATGCCGATCTGTCGATTTGATTTTTGTCTGGTAAGTTGTAATTGTATATGTCATGGCAGTATATATTGTAGAGAAACGGTGAGAGCGGGGATCCTTAAGGGAGCCATTGTTCAGGGGAAAAAGAAAATGACAGTGTTTTGTCAATTCGTACTTGTAGTTGTCTGTTTTCTAGTAAGTTCTTTACGGTGTGTAGTAGGTATGTTGGTGTGTGCAGTTGTATAGTTTGTATAGTAAGCCTCTATGCCAGACACTATCAAAAGCCTTGTTAATGTCCATAAACAGGCAAGATGTCTTTCTGTCAGTTAGGTGGGTAGTTTGTATATTGTTGGCCAAAATAAAGAGCGGATGACCAATCGAGTGATGTTGCTTGAAACCAAATTGGTAGGTAGGTATATATTTTCCAATCACTTTTTCAAGCCGCCGCTTTTTTATGTATTCGAAAATTTTGCTTAGTACTGGAAGTAGTGTAATTGGTCTGTAGTTGCTCGGTTGTGTATTGTCGAGTCCATTTTTGGGTATAGGGATTATTAAGCCGTTCTTCCATGTTTCTGGGATTCTGCCATTTGTGATGCAGTTGTTCAATTCAGTTAGGATCAGTTTGTGTGTTTCTTGAGTTAGGCTTTTCAAGAGTTTTGCCTTAATTTTATCCCCTCCCGGTGCAGTGTCTTTGACATGCGCTAGGGCTTCATCGTACTCTGTGTCTGTGATCAGTTTGCAGGTGTAGTCCGGTGATTTTTGGGTTATTTTTCTTCTATTCCTTAAATTTAAACATATCCAGAGAAAAAGAATTTCCTAATCTCATGTCTACACGTACCAACTCTCCTCAGCCAGTTACATTACAAAACACTCTGTATACTGTAAGCAACCCTCTTCCATATGTATGTAAAATTTTAATTAATGAAATATTCTACATATGTGTACAAATAAGCTTCTGCTAAGTAATTAGGAAATCCTACTAGAATGCAATCGAAGAAATTTATTTGTCTCACAACAAATAATGTGTAATTTAACTGCTAGTAAAATATTAAGTGCAATGATAATGCCCAACATTAATTACCCAGTACTCGATTAAATTACCGTGCAAACTTAATAAATAAACAGTTTAATCTGTGATCATAATTTAAGACAGATGCACACGGCTCGGTAAAGGAAGAAAGTGTGGACTTTATTTACGTTAGAAGTACCTGTAAATCAACGCGGGTAATTAACAACCGATCGAATTAATGGCCGTATAAATCACGTTTCGTAACTTTGGACTTCCGTTGTATCGACTAATTCAAGTAAATAAGTTGCAAATCGATACTACCTTAATAATAATGTATTTTCTGTTGTTGGCAGTGAGATTTATTGACTTCCAGCACTTAGTTTGTGTGGTTTATTTAATTTATTTTATTACAACCGTCATTAATTTTCTCCTCTTTGATACACATTATCATCGACGAGGCCCACACTTTTACTAGACACGTGAATAGTAATAAAACTGGCCTCACCCATACCAAGCTCGAAGTGCCCTGTTTATAAACCCATTAACAAACAATAATAAATGTATTATTTATCGTGTAATCCGGCGATTTAACACGATTAAACAATGAAGTTTGGGCTTCGAAGGTGTGCCCGATTGAGTTGCTTCTTCAATGCACTGCTGATATGGATCCTAAGACGCAATGAACACAATAAATCGGTCATAAGATCAACGTGGAGGTGGATTAAATTTAATCATTATTTTATCTACATAAGACCAAATGAATTGTGTCAACAAACATTAATTGGAAAGCTAAACACTAAAATGTGGAAAAAAATGGAACATAACTTCCTAATTTGAAGACAAGCAAACTACGTTCATTTTCATCAAGATATGTATTTTGATAATTAATTTAGGATTTTTTTTACTTGTATAATATAATTGTAAAGTTAATATATATAAATAATAAATATATAAATAAAAAAATAATAAAGTTTGGCAAATATAACAAACCTTAATTTATCCATTTTTCAAATCAAAATTTTGAACTGTTAATACGTTATATTCTTATGATTTTAGACAAATTTAAAGAATTGCGTTTCTTACGTAAAAGTACAGAACCGACTTTTCCAGTTCCCGGATTTTGAATTTCTAAAAATTCCTGGTGTTCTAAATTTCAGCTAGTTCCTGCTTATTTTGGTGTGAGGAGAAGCTCAAAGCGTCTGCTTCAATTTATTTTCTTTGCTATTTTATTACGATTCGGAATTAAGTTGGTAGCAAAACCGGCATTACACGGCTAGAGTAGTAATAATAATTCTGGTGTTATTGTTTCAGTTTATAGCACTGATAATGCAATTTGGACTAGTTTTATGTGCAGTTTGGTGGGCGAACTGGAACGTTGGACTAATTCAAGGTGCTGGAAAACAGTAAATGTTGTTTAACTGTTGGAAGTATCGTTGATTAATGGCATTTTTACTGCCGGGATTAATTGGAAATTTCTTATTATTTGCACAGATTTTCAGATATTTCTAAGAACTTTTGTTTTCGTAGTTCGTAGTAGTAGCAGGTTCAAAATGGAGGCATTCTTAGATTATAAAAAGGTTTGGATTAGTCAATCAATAGAAGTCATTTTTAATAATGGCTAAAAAACAAGAGAATGTTGAAGTTTTACTATTGAGAATCGGGTCTAAATATGTCGACGTGAGCTATTTCAATTGCCTACGGTATGCAGATTTATTTCTGCACCTTCAGAGCCTAGTAATTAACAGAGTAAAAACTATACATGAGATTACAGACGGGGCCTAGAATATTTATACAGGGGGGGCCATTGAAAATGAAGCAGAAGTATTTTTGAGTAATTTCAACTATTTCAAGCTTATATTAGAAAGTCGTTCGGACCCGTCAACTTGGATTGATTAAATGTGATTAATTTGCCAACAAGCGATATGTTGTAAAAATTGCAAAAAACAGTAGCTACTGTTAATTGTAGAAAAAAAAAATCAATCGAACACTGACCGCAACAACTTCTTTATTCTGCATTTGTTGATTGCACATTGATAGTATGCCCGGAAGTTACTCACGATATTTTATGTAATTAGCTGTAAATTAATGCGAAAAACCATTTCTGCTAATGAAGCCGCAAAATGTAAAGAAAATCGTAATAACTGATAATAATAGAACTAAAAGAGATTTAAATCCCGTCCTGCGGATTAAATCCTTTTAGTTTTATAACTATAAACAAGCGGTTTCAAGCGTTGTCAATTGACAATTTATATAACCTGTTCTAGTTGTAAGTATCATCATCATAACTGCTCTCATAAAATAACCAGCTTATTTAGCATTTTTCAATAAAATTTTTCCATTTACTGTACGTGCTGGATGGATCAAAAGAAAACGATTTAATACCTAATAGTCCGCTATCAGATTGCAGAAATAATTTCTGAAAGCCATTTAATTTGCAAACATCTAACACTGTATACAATTCAACGATAAATTAAGCAAAAATTGGGGGTCTTTAACCGCAAGGCTATCGACCAGCTATTTGTACGAGCACTTAATTGTTCTAAACAAAAATCTGGTGTCAAGGTCTGATAAAGTTGCCGTTTAGCTATTAATAGCAAACCGAAAATCTTATTATTACAGGATATTTAAAATGTCATCAGCAGTGAATTTTGCTAGATGAGGCGGCTTATGGGCAGGCTTAAAAAAGCAGCCTCTAAACAAAGTCTATTATGCGTTAGCAAATTTTTTACTCGCTTAATGAACATGACACAAAAATGTGTAAAATCATTTATCTTAATGCAGCATTGCATCAATGAAAGAGGCCAACTAGAGGGGCATATGCATGCTGAAATTACCAAACAATTCTCATACTCGATGATGCAACTCATTGTCGAATTACCGGAGTCAACTGCGCGGAAAATTAGGAATTTATCCGCGTTTGAATTGCGATCGGACGTGTGTCGGTCTGGGCAATGCCCGTTCTGCTAACGGAAAATTGAGACATGTGATAGCTTTTTTTGATCAAATTTGCATATTAGATTGAGATTTGTCCAGCTGGTTCAAGCGTATTAGCTTACAGATCAAATCCGGGTGTGCTTGTTTCTGCGTCGGATTTTAGAAAACAGCAGGGAATTATTGCAACTGTTATGTTTGTTTAAAGGGGAAGCATGAGCGTATTGTTTTTTATCGGAAGCATCAAATTATCACAGAATAATGCAAAACACATTTCCAATGCAAAACACATTTCAATTACAGGGAAGAATTGTGAAGGTTGGACAAAAAATGGCATCCGCTCAGAAACTCGCTTTAAATCCATTCACTATACACTCAAGTATTCTAAACAACGTGTAACCGATTGAATTTATTCCCAATATTAATTAATGGTCTAGATACATTGTGCGCAGTGAAACCTTAAGAAGCTGGACAAAGAAACGGTGTGAAAACAATATCAAATCAGCATAAATACATTAAAATCCTCTGGAAAATCAATACATGAAGCCCCCATACAGATTCCAACAGCCAGCAAAATCCCTACTAGTGGGACCGGAAAATCATATTTATGTTTATAGACAAAAACGCACATACGATAGCATATGTATGTATTTCATCCTCAAGCAGTATTGCACAAGTGAAAAAAAATAAAGCCCTGGGTCAAAAACTGCATCTGTTATTTGTTGATCTGCAACAGACTTATGATAACAAACCCTTTAGAAACCTCTGAGAGGCAATGGAGACAACCAACGACGCGTTGTAAAAAAGCGGATAAATCTATATTCAGACATACAAACATGAAACTCAAAAGTGGAATAACTTTATCCAATGGTACAATAACGTAATCAACACTCAAACATGGCTTTTGTCTTTCTCTTATATTATTAAAAATATATTTCGTATATCCTCTTGCTGAAAGGAAAAATAAATACAGAAACCTGGATTTCGCATTGAACTATCAGCAATTATACACTCAGTATTTCCCCCACGACCAAGTACTTATTGCACAAACCTATAAAGACCTGAACTATTTAACTCGAAAATGAGAAATGGACTTGCACTTCAATTTGTAAAACAGAATATATATAGAATCGGAAAGAATAAGCCTGAATCGCAAAAGAACAGCGAGACTTAGCACCTAGAGTAATAAAGAATTGCGATACATGTAAGTGTCTAGGCACATCAAAGTCTAGTATGTATATCAGAGGAATATATGATCTCTTGGTGAAAATGCATAATAACTTACGCCTCAGAGAATGGAATAAAAAAAGCATAGAAACTAATTCAAAAGCAAGAGAGGTGCATGGCAGCGGATAGGTCAAGAAAGGAAAGAGTCAACAACGAAAGTATAAGGCGAGGGCATGCGAGTAGAAGCATTATGGACGATATCTGCTGCGAAAAGAAAATGAGGACAGTCAAAAATAAGCTGCAATAGTGGAAACAAAAAATCCTGAGGAGTCCGGGTATATTCGTGAAAAAAAATCGAAAGACGTAGATAAAACGGTATGAATTTTATTGAGGCATTACGTTATTATGCATTCTACTCTTCCTATCTACTGTTGTGATATTCTTATGATCTGAGCAAATATTACTCACTGATCTAAGCGTTCAACTTACTCCAAACTAGACATTTGCCATCAATTGAACTGATTTCAGAGTTATGTTGTCAGGGTCTAATTTCAATTAAAATTCCAGCTACACAATAAATTGCTACATAGTTAATGCGAACAAATTTCAGTTAGATCCGCCTATTAAAACGACGAAATTCGAGGAAAGCATAATGTGAGGTCTGGTCTAGAGCTAATCTGTTTTGGACTCATCATGGTTAATATGATTTATATTTTTTTATTATTATGACCATGTTAAATAATCCTCTGGTTATGCGATACTGTTTTCGGTTGTGGTATTGTCGGTAATTAATTGCCTTCAATTAAACGAACGTTGGCTCGCTTATGAGTCGTTTTATGAAAAGTGTAATACTATATGGCTTTTGCCGTCTGATACATTTGATACTAAATGAATATGGAAAATGGCAGTTAAGCGACAACAAAATTCTGTTGTTAACCGCAAGAGCAGCAATTATAGGCCGAAACTTAAAATAGAAAATCAGTGGGCTGAAGTCAATTATAAATAATGGCAGGTATAAAGAAACTTCAATAAGAGAAATGAATCGCTCACTCAGAAACTAGCGAAAAATTAAATTGTAATGAACAAAATAGGTTAAAGATTAGTGAAAAAAAAAAACAGTCGAATTTCATTTGTTTAAAAGTTCGAATTTTAAATAGTTGTAATAAAATTTTTTTTGGAAAATATCAGGAATTTGGAACAGCATCGCAACCAAACAGTCGCGTGTTTTGTTCAGAAAATCTCAAAACGCATATTTCTAACTTCGAGAGTGAGAATTACGAAGTGTTTCAATCTCTTACACGATAAATTCAGTGCTTCTGGACCTCATTTTTCTATGAAATGGAAGTCATCATTTACCCATTCATCTTCTCCTTGCATCTAGACTGACCAATATACCGGCAGTTTATAGAATTTGCTTCTCGTCTTTAATTCGAATTGTTTAGTATCGAAAACCCTTATAAGATTCAACGTAGATCGCATATGCATTCAAATTGCTCTTAGACCTGATTAACAAAAAACAACTTTTGTTTTCGTTTCGCTTATAGAACTCGAACCATCACAGCGGTTAAGCAACGTTTAAGAAGTTAAGGAAAGTGCACCCTGAATGGCAAAACAAATATTAATAACTCTTATATTTTATTTCCACACATGTTGCTTGGCTTCGTTTAGCAACTATCTACGAGTAGATTTCTCAGAGCACAAATTCTTGAGTGTTAAAGTCCAATATTACCCAGTAGAACTTAAATGTTTAATTACTAGAACCGCAATGTTGCAGCACGCTTTAATGTCTCCTAATAATAGTACAAAGTTCCCATAACTTGACAGTCAATCATTGGCTAAGAAAACTGAGTATTGAACGTCATGCAAAGGTTCAATGCAACAAAAAAGAAAACGCCGCCCCGATATTATGTCGGATAATACATTTTATGCTGAACTCGTTAAGCATAAATAATGGATCCTTTGTGCAATGAATTGTTATTGCTCGATGGATGTTGCAGTTGTCTTCTATTCATCAAACTCGAAACGTGAGCGGAGTACATCGTTTTTCTGATGTTTCAGTTTTTTGAAAAAGCACTTCGCTGTCCCGTTTCTGACCCATTGAAAGTTCCATCCTTCGTTAAGGCGACCGGATATTAAACAATGTTTAGCACCGAAAAAAGCGCACAGAATGATAAACAGCAAAAGCCACTCAATTAAGCGAGCGCAACAACGTAAATAAACAACTAAATAATAATCGAACGTGACATTTAAAAATTACGTCCACGCAGAATGCTCGTTATGTGCCCAATTTATATGGAAAACCAATAATTAACGACTCTTACTCTATAAATCTTGACCGCACGACGAACCCAACCAATGCATCTTCAAGTTTGATGAATAATTCCGAGGTGGGGTCTACACGAACCACAATCTCAATAGGGTGGATGAAAGACAATAAGAGGTTTTAATTGAGCAACTGTTCAACGACTGTATGTTTTTTCAGGTTTTCGATCTCTACCAGAACCAAATTGAGAAAAAGCCAAAGTTGATCGGGGAGTGGTCAGCGTGGAGTCCATGGAGTTCCTGCTCGCGAACATGTGGAGGAGGTGTTGCCCAACAAACGAGGCACTGTATCAACAGACCGGCAGACTCAAGGTAATTGCTTTTTTAAACAAATTTACAATCGGGCGACCACACAAGCAAGGGCATGTCTCTTGTGCAATCCGATTTACATACTGGGTGTCCCATTATTAATGGTACGAAGCTAAACAACAGATTCCTGGAGCAAAAATACTAAGTTTGAGCCTAAGTTACCTATATCCAAAGACTGATAGTAATCGAAAAATACAGGATGGACCTCGACTATTGTGACAAAATTCACTGACGTTCTGTTTAGTTAAAAATATTGCATTTCAGGCAAATTTGTCTAATTTGAAAGATAAGTGTTTCCGAGGTACAAGGTGTAAAAGTGTAAATAAAATATTCGTTTTTTTAGATGGATTAATCCGAATTTTCTATTTCATAGCTGATAGTTCCTAGCTCTAATAGTCTGGAGCCATTTAAAACATCCAAATTTCTTTGGGCTTTAAAATATCGCTATATTTTTGGCAATATATCGTTCTCCGATATTTCCTAAGTAAAAAATGTGTAGGTTCAAGTCGATATCTCTCAGCGTTTTCGAGATATTTCACATTGAAACCTCTAGGGATTTTTTGAACTATTTATCTCAAATTGAATCTCTAAATAAAAGAAATATTCTGCTCAATTTTCCAATAAAGCAACATTTTAAAAATATTAAACAGTATTTATTTAGGCACGTGAAAAGCTACTTTAAACTACTTTTTAAATTCAGTAAAGTCTCTGAAATTTATTATTTCATAATAATTGTTCAATCATGTACTTCATCGGACTTCAATACAATTATTAACTTAAAATGGTAAATAATTGTCGTATTTAAAAAAATTATTGTTGTTCGGCAAGTTTTCTGCAACATTTAAAATTTTCATGTTATGTCGGACTATTTTCAATAAATTCAGAATTATATTAGAAGTTAAAATATTTCTTTTAACACTTAACTGACAATAAAACGAAATTTGTGCATCGTCCATTATGAAAGTATCAAATTACGAATATTAAATATCCAATTTGAGTTAGCTCAAAAACTCAATAGAGGTTTCAATGTGAAATGTCTCAAAAACGGTGAAATATATCGACTTGAACCAAGAGCACACTGCTGTAGAACAAATCCTATGTCTTCACAATTTCTGATCTTTGACTTTGTTTAACTTTCTGTTAACCTTTTACGTTTTATGTGCCAATATTATGTGTTTTCGTTTTCTGTGCCGCAAATATTTCGAGGTTGTTTGTAGGTTTTTTTGTATCAGAAGTGTAGAGGGTGTAAGACCATTGTTGAACTCTTGTTTATCCGAACTTGAGACCTCCTTCCTATCAGAGGGAGCTATAATCATGTAGTTCGATTATTATTAATAGAAATATTCGTTACAACAAAACTGAAATATTTCTGGCAAAGCATAAAATTTTGAAAACTAAAAAGAACTACATCAATTATTTTTTTAACTTCGAGAACTAAACAAAGGTTTAACAAATATTTTGGGAATTTTTGCATTATATATGTCTAACCAAACATGCATTTATTTAACCGGTTGATGGATTTACAACACTAATTATCTCATGGTATTTACTCAAGAGATTAACGTGAGAAAAATCGTCTTAGCCGTATTTCAACGTCACAATCATTTCTAATATAATATATAGGTAGAATAAACAACTACACAGTGATTTAACGCTGCTGGATTTCTGAATTCATAGATTATAATGCAGTGATTTACACTATGTTATAGTTTCCATGCAAATGCAAATATACACATTGTTAAACTGGTTTATCTTCATAGGATTATTGATAAGACATTATCATGTCTTTTCAGCTTGTGAAATATCTCAAGTAGGTCAATACCTACTGCCTATAACCTATATAAGTTTCAATCAAAGAAGCTTTAAGTGCGAGATTTATTTTTTTTGAACTCGGAACTAGAGCAAGCTTGAGAAATACTACAATAGAAAGCATATTTTTTCACAGTAAATGTTTAGAATTACTCTTGAGGCACACTGTTTAATAATGTCTAAAAATAGTGTATGTCAAGAAAGGTATTTGCTATATTTGTTTAGTTTTCACTCGTATAGAATACAAAATATTTAGTCCCAAATGTTCAAATGTGGAAATGGAAGACAATAAAACAGATTGCTGTTCACGAGTTTATTACTCATATTGTTTTATTTCCTCTTCATTCAGCGTAAGCTCGAACTTTCAAATTTTGACTCAAGTTTTTGATTCAAAATCTGAAATTTCGACTTAGAAACTAGAATATCCGGCTTTGCACAGACCGTCGTCGATGTAATACGAGCTATGAAAAACGATTTCTCAAGTTAATTTCAACATTTCTACGTCTCTCATAAAATGCTGCTTTACTCTTGAAATTTTGTCTTCAAACAGCAAATTTTTCTTATGACTTCGAACTCCTCAATTTAATATCAAAGTTCTTTTATACAAATTAAACAGACTATTATACAAATTACACTTACTTAACACCCCAAAATATTTACTCTTCACAATCAGGAACATACTCGAAAACAGACAACTACAAGTCCGCATAGACAACTCACTCTCGTTTTTGTTCTCACCCTAGCAAGGACTACCACAGGGATCACCGCTATCACCCCTTCTATACAATTTATAGTGCCATGACATATATAACCACAACCAACTTGACAAAAATCACATAGACAAATCCTCCTACATTTTACAGTACGCTGATGACACGACACTGATTATACACGACAAAACAACAGCTAAAGCTGTTAGAAAACTTCAAACGCTGACAGAAGAAACAATGACATGGTTCTACAAGTGGAGACTAATACCAAACGCAACAAAAAACCAGCTACTCTTACCAAACCACAAAATTAAAGACAACTCGCCGACAATACTAGCAGACGGGAATAGAACTACTCCCAGATCAGAAATAAACTACCTAGGGATAACACTTGACCAAGCACTAAGATTTACTAGACACGTACAAAACGTTAGAACGAAAGTAATCCAAAGGACGAAACACTTTAGATCGCTAACTTACAAAGACAGAGGAATCAGCACAAAAACCGCAACACAAATATACAAATCAATATGTAGACCCCTGCTTGACTACGGACATATCATCAGAACAAACGCAACGGAAAAGTCCAAACGGCACATACAAACCACTGAACAAATCGCACTAAGACTTATCACGAAAATAAGACCCAAAATAATCCCCAAAACCCACTGCACAACCCTTCCAACCAACTACTGTACGAACGCACAAACATGACAAAGATTTCGGAAAGACTGATACATTTACAGACAAAATGGACAAACAATCCCCACAACTGGACCATACTGAATCCCCTTTGCCTTACGAGACCAAACAGACAATCCCGCTTCCGTTTCCCTACAAAAACACTACTTGAACACTTACAAGCGCAACTGAACCAATTGTAGCTAGCATAAGGTAATAGATTGTATTATACAAGGGCAGAAAGACCGTGGGTCGATAGCCTTTTTCTAGAAAATAAAGATTGTTTATATATATATGTATATATCAAAGTTCACACTGCAAAAATGTCATTTTAATACTCTTGAAAATATATTTCGGATTTTTGTCTCAAAAATCTTATTTAAAATATGCAATTTCCATTTAACAAACACTTTTGTGTGTTGACGCAAATTTCCAAGTAATCTAGAGATTAGCTACATATTTGGAACTTCGAATCTCGACTTTAAATACGAAATCACGACTTTAAACTACCGTGAGCTTGGAATTTAGACCTACTTTGAAGACAAAAATATCACTGATGGTCCAAAATGAAAGCTCGAATAACAGGAATCTCGACTTTTCACTGCGTATTAAAATTCACTCCTTTATTTAGCAGAGTTCAAAATTGAGCCACAAAATTCAGCTAGCTTTAAAAACAAACTCCGAATTCCTAAGGTAAAATGTTGTTACGTTCAGTCAAAAAATCAAACTTTGACCGCATTAATTCTTCGCTTTTCAAATCATCATCATTTATTTCAATTACATAAAAGGGTATCATTTTTTGCAAAAAAACTTGCTTATTTTCCCTCATTTCATTTGTACTTGTGCTGCAAATATAGAGCTAAAAACTAGAGTTGCCTTTTAAAACATTAAAAATTGTTTTTGGGTCACTTTGGAAATTTTGAAGTTTCTTTAAAAAATTGACAATAAAAATAAACGGGTTGAAATGGTTTTGCGGAAAATTCGATGCTTTACTTTTAATTTTTTTGAGAATTTTGTCCAAGCACTTTTGAAGGGTTGGATAATGAGATGTTTAAATAAAAAAACATTGAAATCTACAATAATTTTTTAATAGTAACATGAAAGAAAAAAATTAACTTTGGCATCATCAGAACTCAGAACTCAGAACGACAGAAGTTACTGATATAAGTAGGCACAGTTTGAGATGTGTTAATGTCAGGCAGCCACAGAACCGGTTTAGAGTCTATTAGCTGTCATCAGATGGGTTTCATAATTTTGAACACAGCACTTCTTCTAATATATCCAATACATGAATGGTAAAAACATGAATATCTGCAAACAACGCTAAAGAGGCAATTCAAATGTAATTGTAGGCAGCGAACGAAAACATCCTTAAAATGTCTAAAATAGCGAAATGAACATTAAATTACAGACTGTACAAAACCAACTTAACACCGTTTAATCATGCGGTATAAAACACAATACAGATTAATAAAGTGAGGTTTAACACGAATATATTTCAAGTATCAATTCGTTTTTTTTTTTGGTATTGGAATAAATCACTTTTTCATTGCTCTTGATGTATCACGAATGTTTAGTATCGTTTGCATATTTCGTATACAGTTTCAAAAGCATTTCGCAGACATTCTTGATTTAGCGAGCCATAAATTTAATGAGATTTCCACGTCATTATAGGCGATAATAATAAATGGTTGGAAATGCGGTGAAATGATCTTAGCAACTGGTCTGAATATTCGATGATCGACTTGACCATTGACTCCATCTTTTAGGAACAATGTTGCAAAATGTATCTTAGCATCTGTTCTCTGGAAAATTTCAATTACTACAATGCATTTCTTTCGCTTAAGCGCTTGTCATTGTCGAAATCGTAATAAATAACTTACATAATTAAACTTTCCGATCCATTCAAGTGCAACAACACGCAGAGAATCAAAATTTTGGAACCACAGGGCGCCAATTTGTAATCCGGCTTTCTTTTATTAACGGCGAAAAATCGCCAGATATGCATTTTTTTGCGACGTTCATTACATATTCAATAAATTATTTACGCTGAATGACTCACTAAAGTACATAAACCAACAGGATTAGAATTCGCAACGCGCGTAAAGAAATAAAAATTTTAGACTTTGTTTTATGACAAATTACAATAGGCATTTGTTTAAGCACATGTTCGGCGCCATAGTCCTACCATAACAACAGTCTTTTGCAACTTTTATTGCAAGCATGATTAAGTTATTAATTTCTCTAACAACTGTTAGTTTAATTGATTCATAAATTAAAATTTTAATTGCCCACGTGACGATCACATTAATAGCTGTGCTAGAAATGCAGATTCATTCAAGTGTTTTTTCATACCTTTTTCTGTTGTACTTACATCATTGCCGTTATATATACTAATTGTTTTGTTACTTTTTCGATTGTTTTTTAGGATGGTTTTGGGATAGTTTTTTGTTGTAGTCTCCTAGAAGATTATTAGAATGTTGATATTTTGCGTTCTAGGCCTAAAGACGAAGAAAGTCCACACATGTCTGTAAACTATTCACATCCATCAACATCATAATTCAGTTTATTACCATACATTTTTCATTTTCACTTTCTAATGGTCCTGATTCACTAGTTACTAGTAGGAAAGTAACAAATTGATATAGAACATTACCCCGAGGTGCATGCGGAGATGGGATGCCAACCTAAGGGGCTTAAATTGATAGGTCGTAAATTATTCTTGAGGAATACTATTCAGATGGAGGGTGCCGATGTTTGTATAATTAATTTGATTGATTGGCCTAGACTTGTTGAATATTAGAATCGAACAAAAGTGAAGTTGTTGTTAGGCAACTTCATGTGGCGAAGAAAAAGCGAATTGTCTTTGTTAGTGGTCAGAGCAGCAAAGTAAGCGAAACTAGCAGAAATGGGTGTTTTATAATTAAGAGAAATTACTAAAATAACAATTAGTTAATGCCCAGCTTCAGTAGTGCAACTTCAGACGTTATTGAGTCTAAAAATCGTCAACATCTACGCCCATCCCAGCTAGATAACTTGTAAACTAGCTGGGAGTTATCTGGTGGCAATTTCTTCCCACTAATCTGATTTTAGACATCGCGTCGGCCAAACGTATTTTACCCGATAATTATGTGTAAACGCGATGTAATAGCCTACAAGGTTGTGATTTATAGTCTTATCTTAGGCCGTACATAGATTAGAGACTCTCCAGTCCATTGCGGAAGAATTCCAGCAAATAATAGTCTTTGACTGACAAGTCAGATGGATAATAGCAGACACTTCCTAGTTAACACTTGTGCGATCATTTGAACAAGCGACTTTAAGTACCTTTGGCCAATATGGGCCTTTCATTGAAATTGTTCGAATACAATTTTATTTCAAAAAAGTCTCTCAAAAGGGTCCTTTGCTTATACTTTTTGCCTCAAAGGTTTTGCGATCAAGGCAGTGAACAGAATATTTTCCTAATCAACTGCTTACATTCATTATGATTCTCATTTCATTTTATAAATCTTATTTAAATTTGTTGCACAGCAATTTGAGTTCGATGCAGCAAAATTATTGAATTTTAAAAGATAATTGCGAACAACGAATCTATCATTTCCTTACTTCCGAGCATTTCTTTCTATTTTGAAAATTGATTTTTTGTAAACTGGACAATAGATTTCGAGTCTGCAAAACAACAGGTAAAATGTTACTAAGAAGAGTAGTCATTTTTGACTAAAAAATTGACTATAAACTGCTCAACAAAATACATGTTAGCCAAATCTGCCCTAACTTTGGAACTGGATAAATTCTGATTGCTGTATTCTGATTGCCGATTTCTGTTTTACTTAAACTTTACCTAGTACCAATTGTTTTTCTTCCAGGAAGTGGTTTTGAAGAAAGTTGTTTGTGAAAAAATAGTGCTTAATATAAAATTCCTACAGTGTGGAAAATAAAATAATACAAACTTGCTGAAAGTTTGATAAACTACTAGTTGCACAAAAAACATGTTCATGGATTTTAACACCAAAAACATAAAGATGGGCCTTATGTCTCGAAACAGGTTTTGAAATATCAAGGGTGTTCAAAAAATTCAACTTTTGACTTTGCTGTGACAACATTTGTCCTCTTGGACTGCATTTCAAAATATAAAGCTCATGTTGAAGCTAAAACTTCATAACCAACTGAAGATAAAAGTTCCAACAAAATGCAACCCTGTATATTACAGGGTTGCATTAAAAGTAACTAAAATCAGAACTGACCCCGAAGTCTCGGATTCTGGCAGACCTTCAATTAAAGTGAACTACACTTTCAAACAATCAGTCTAATGATGCAATCCTGTAATGGAATTTTTGAAAATCGGTCCAATAGGAAAAATTAGTTACTTATTTACTAATTACTTATTTACTTATTACTTATTTACTTATTATTTATTATTACGTTATTACTGCACGATCAAAAAGTTGATTTTTTGAGCTCACTCTGTAGGTAAAAGATATTCGCAAAAATGCAAACATTGTTCAGAGTTACGCGGTCTATCTTTAAGCCTTTTTTTTTATTGGGAGCATTTGCCGAATTTTCAGAAATTGTGCGTTGCTTCATTTTCAACCCTTTATTTTTATTTTATTATTTTTCAGCAGGAACTTTATTTTCAGCACAATTTTTTTCCAAAAACACTTGCCCAATTTTTTTCCAAAAACACTTGCCCAAAAAGAACTGGACTAGGAATGGCTTCAGACAGATATAAAATCGCGCAAAGCAATCAAAAGTTATTACTTTCCACACGAGATGAAGAAAATTTTGTTCGGTACGTTGATTTCGATGCTCGTGCGGCTTTGAAAATGTTGACAAAACGTCCGAAACGATCTATCAACGAAATTCGCCGTTGCTAGTTACCGAGTCAGAAAGGTGCGGGGCGAAAGCTATTGTAATGGGTAACAGTGATGCTTTCGCCATCGAAAGAAGTGGCGAAAGTACGTACTTTCCACTAGGGGATCAAGAAAGAATCAAGAAATATATTTAAATCGGATAATCAACTGGGAAAATATTCACGCTCAAAACTTATGAAATATTTGAACAATGTGTTAAATTTGCGCCGAAGTGTAGTTGAAACGTAATTTGTTAACTAATTAATATTTCCCTGAAAAACGTTCAACAGAGTTCAACATTGCCATTCCTTTCCTACGTACCTATATCCAACTAAAATAAATTCAAACCTGTTCTATGCAGTCTAATCATAAATAGGCTCTCTGTTTTAGAAAAAATATTAGATAGACGAATAACAAAAACAGTAACAAAAGGAATGTGTTGTAATAAAGGAGTCAAATTCTAACTAAATAACTCCCTTTTTAATTCGAAAATGATTTCAGTATTTAGTAGTAGTAGTAAACATCTTTATTTCTAAAAAAGGCTATCGACCTCTCGGTCTTTCTGCCCTTGTTTAATACATGTAGTCTTAATCTAAATAAAAAACAAATATGAAAATTCTCTTATTCTAGGTTAACAATATTATTAAATAAAATTTCAGTGGCAAGAAGAAATTATTTTATTGTTCACTAGTCAGTTGCGTTTGTAAGTGTTCGAGTAGCGTTAATGTAGGGAAACGGAAGCGGGATTGTCTAGTTGGTCTTGTAAGACAAAGGGGATTCAGTATGGTCCAGCTCTAGGGGTTGTTTGTCCATTTTGTCTGTAGCTGTCTGAGTCTTTCAGAGATCTTTGTCATGTTTGTGCGTTCGTATAATAGTTGGGTGGGGGGGTTGTGTAGTGGGTTTTGGGGGTGTCTTATTCGTGTTATTAGTCTTAGTGCAATTTGTTCTGTTGTTTGTGTATAACGTTTTGTCCTTTCTGTTCCGTTGGTCATGAGTATATGTCCAAAGTCTAGCAAGGGTCTACAAATAGCTTTATATATTTTGGTGGCGGTGTTTGTGCTAATTCCTCTGTCTTTGTAGGTTAGTGATCGGAAGTGTTTTGTTCTCTTTATTGTTTCTGCCCTGATGTTTCGTATGTGTTTAGTGAATTTAAGTTTGTGGTCAATTGTGATTCCAAGGTATTTTACGTCGTTTTTTGGTTGTGTCGTTTGGCCGTCTGCAGTTATTGTAGGGGTGTCAGCGTTGAGTCTGTGGTTTGTGAGCAGAAGTTGGTTTTTTGACCCGTTTGGTGTTAGTCTCCATTTACAAAACCATGGCATTGTGTTGTTTGTTAGTGTTTGGAGTCTTTGAGCTGCTCTCTCAGTAGTTTTGTCATGTACAATAAGTGCCGTGTCGTCTGCGTATTGTAATATGTATGCCGATCTGTCGATTTGATTTTTGTCTGGTAAGTTGTAATTGTATATGTCACGGCAGTATATATTGTAGAGAAACGGTGAGAGCGGGGATCCTTGAGGGAGCCCTTGTTCAGGGGAAAAAGAAAATGACAGTGTTTTGTCAATTCGTACTTGTAGTTGTCTGTTTTCTAGTAAGTTCTTTATGGTGTGTAGTAGATATGTTGGTGTGTGTAGTTTGTATAGTTTGTATAGTAAGCCTCTATGCCAGACACTATCAAAAGCCTTGTTAATGTCCATAAACAGGCAAGCTGTGTTTCTGTCAGTTAGGTGGGTAGTTTGTATATTGTTGGCCAAAATAAAGAGCGGATGAACAGTCGAGTGATGCTGTTCAAAACCAAATTGGTAGGTAGGTATATATTTTCCAATCACTTTTTCAAGCCGCTGCTTCATTATGTATTCAAAAATTTTGCTTAGTACTGGAAGTAGTGTAATTGGTCTGTAGTTGCTCGGTTGTGTATTGTCCAGTCCATTTTTGGGTATAGGGATTATTAAGCCGTTTTTCCATGTTTCTGGGATTCTGCCATTTGTGATGCAGTTGTTCAATTCAGTTAGGATCAGTTTGTGTGTTTCTTGAGTTAGGCTTTTCAAGAGTTTTGCCTTAATTTTATCTTTCCCCGGTGCAGTGTTTTTGATGTGCGCTAGGGCTTCATCGTACTCTTTTCAGTAACCTATATTCAGTATTTATTTCTTCCAAAATAGGCGAAAGAAGCCAAAACCACGTCAAAACAGATATAGACTAAAATAATAAAGCTATCCTAAATTAAATAGAAGGATAGTTAATTAAATAATCCGCTGAGCAGGAGAGCACTACATAAATAAAAAGCGGACATTTACAGATAAAAATGCAAAAACTGGATAATTTAAAAAATTACAAGTACAAATTAGACAACTTGGTGTTTGTTCTTCATTTCGATTATTAATTGACTAAAACCTCTTTTTGCATTTATTACCAGAAGACTAGACTGAGTATGCAGTTTGCTTTATTAACTCTTCCACATTGTTTTCGGGTTCAAACCTCATTCCCAGTACAAATAAAATTTAAACGACTTTGGCACTACAACACGAAATCATTGTGTCATTCCTCAATAAAACATTAATGGTACAACATCCATTGACCCTCCATTTATAAATAAACGGCCGGCTTTTAACGGCGGTTTCAGTACGTCTAATTATGTCACATACATTGCAATTTATATAACAATTGTTATTCCGTAAAGTCGCCAGCTTGAACTTATAAGAGCCACATTCAAGCCATATTGACTAGAAGTGCATTAATTAGTAGAAACAATGCATTGAGAATGCGTTTCAGTGTGGTACAGTTCCTACCAAATCGACTAGATGAATACATTATTAATAGTGGGTCAAGTTTAGTTACCTAATTTGAAATTCTCTTTCAGTAGGTATGGAACGGAAAAAAATCGACCGCCAGTCTTTTGTTTACAAATCCCATGAATAAAAATGTACTACCACTGACAAGGTTATAAATTATAGTGTTGAGTTGTGGCTACAATTTAAATGATTTAGTTATATACCGGACGCACTGATACCTACTTTTTTATAGTATTAAAACAATGCCAGTCTCTAACTTAATAAGAATAAATTCACTAAATCAAAAAGATAATTTTTTTGACGTATGCTCCTATACGGGGTGTGAATTTCAAAACTTCCCACCCTTAATATCTTTCTTGCAGTTAGACATCCGAAATCCGAAAGGCACGTCAATTTTATTTGGAAGGGGGACACTATAAATAAATATTTTCAACCTTATTGTTTCAACCTCCTAGGAGGGGTAGTTGTCACCCTTAGAATCTTAAATGGGAATGGGAGTCAAGTAGCACATCGTTTTAAAGGGCCTTCAATTCTCTTTTCAGTGGCATGACCCTCCCCTGCCTCTTCCTCGCTACGCCCATGGGTGGCACCGTTTTAAACTTTATTTGAAAATAAATATTTGTAAATAACATTTCGATGGTACAAGTACCTCGTTAATTTGCGTTCATTCGATGTCTTATCGCTGAAATTCCACAAAAGCCTTTAAATTCTAAAAATACGTTGTTTTTTTAACAAATAAAATTGACGTGTCTTTCCGATTTTTCTATATTTTTAACTGTAAGCGAGATATTAAGGGTGGGAAGTTTTCAAATTGACACCCCGTATATCTATTAATATTTTAAATTACAATTTTTTTGATATAAGAAAATTTTATACAAAGTGTTCCAAATTTGATATATGAATTCATCGACCATTTTTTTAATTGGCAATTCAAATTTTTTATGATTTATGTTAAAGGGTACATCAAGTTACTCACCCATACTAAATATGAAATTTTTATTTCCTGTCGTTTGGCAGATATTTAGGAAAAATCGACTGATACGAAAACTGAAAAATTCTGATTCAATTCAGTAATTATGTAGTTTTTTTCGAACCAAGTTGATGTTAACAATTTTGATCAATTAAATTAAATAGAAACACGTATGAAGAGTAGCGAGCGAGGATATTGATGAGTTATTTTGTGGGAAACGCCATTTGTTGAAAAATCAGCCAAATTAGCTGCACTGAACTGCAACCCACAGGATCGAAATTTCAATGCGGATTTGCAGCGGTAATAGGACAAGAACCCAAAGTGAAATTATGCATTTATTTAGAGATAAGTGTCCCAATTTGCCACTCATATCGCCAAGAATCATAAGTAAGTTTGAAAAACAATGTCGGGAAAATGGTAATTGAAAACAATTATCATAATCAGAGTGAGTGAGTAAAATGACTAACGTCCAGGAACTCACCAAAGATGAAGAAACGTACGGTTATCTAAAAATCAACGTTTAAGTTAATGGTGAGATGAATCGTCAAAATTGCCCATATTGGGCAGACATAAACCCATTGGATGAATTAGGAGTCACGCGTAACATTCACAAAAAGTAGATGTTTGGGCAGGAATTGTTGGTGATTGAGTAATAGGAACCCAAGACCAGATACAAGCAGAACTCTACACATTATGAGAACAGTTGAAATGAAGACCTTAAAGAGCATACAAGGCAAAACTCTATACGATAGAGTACAAAATGAGGACATCAGAATACAATGCGAGATACAGGATATAGGAAGATGGGTGAGACAGAGAAGAAGATTCTGGAGCAAACATGTAGAAAGAATGGAGAATTCAACAGACTCGTCACAATCGCAAAAATGAATAATCCAGTAGGAAAGAGACCACAGCCTACTAATATATATCCATATTAGAAAGAAGAAGAAGAAGAGTAATAGAACCGATATTCATCCAGAATCTCAATGAGCGGGATATTTAGAATTCTTGCAGGAAGGCTAGTTCCATATGTCGCTACTCTGTTTTCTGATCAGGATAATGTCGATGGCCGATTTGGTTCTAACCCCTCATTTTTTCAATACCTGCGGGTGAGTATCTGGATGATTTATTTCCGGCAGACTGAATGATCTCCCATGTCTCCGGATTTAACACCTATGGACTATTTCTTATGGGAGTCCTTGAAAAGTTTTTTTCTCGAGACGAAACCGGAAAACATTGAGGATTTGCAAGAAAGAATACTACACAAATATAGACTAATTTGCGTCGATTTCAGGATATGGTCATCAACTGACAATATTTTGAGCATCTGTCGAAGACACATTATTGAGTTGATTCAGATTTAATTATTTTTTGAATTAGTTGATTGTTTTTCGAATTTATGTTGTTTTTAAGATGTTTGTTAAATATCTTTTAAACAGTGGATTTGGAAAATTGGATTGCCATTAACGAAAAGAGTCGATGTCGGATAACGTCATATCTGAAATTTAGAGCACACTCTTTAATACTTTTAACTTCAAAAGTAGCGGAATTAAAAATACTAATCGACGTGACGAGCATATGTGCAAAAAAGTTTGTAGAGATATCGGATCTATACATATCGTAGCAAAAAGAGATTCGATTCAAATTGAAAATTCATTTAAAAAGCTACAGAGTTTACACCGAAAAAAAAAACGATATATTAGTTATGGGTGTCGAGTATTTTTTAAATGGCTCAAACAGCATTAACATGTATTGTATGTAAATGTATTCTGCAAACCTTATAAGAGGTCTTAAAGATTTCTTGCAATTGCACAAAAAATGTTGTCCAAACCAACATACGTTTCTTATAGAGTAATCCATATACTTGACTACTAAAATTTCATCTTGGGATAGAAGAATCAATATCGTCAAGAAAGAACCGTCGTATAATTTGATTTCTGTCTGAGATTATTTACGCTCATTTAAAGCAAGGTGGGTCATTGGCAGTTTTTCTCAGATTTGTTATTTTTAAACTCAGTTTTGTTCGTAAATATGCAAGTTCTTTGAAACTTTTTTAACATTCAAAATTGGTCGAATAAGCCGAATCACAAACAAAAATTTTAATTTTAATTTAAAACTTCTGAAAAACTAGCATCTTTTCGATATTCGCCTTGATATAAGAAAAAAATTGCGAATTATTACTGTTCCATAGTACATTACAGGATTTATCAATTACAATATTCCAGACTTAACTGCCTTTTTTCAGTCCAATTTATGTAGTTCAAAATATCATAAGGTAAAGATAAACTTTTTTTTTGGTGTCACTTTATTTGTTCTTATTCATTAACTCAGTTTCTTTTTTATTAGAAAATACTCAGACATTGCGAAGCCACATCATAGTGAACTATGGTACTTTCCTTGTAAAATCTTCCGTTGCCAAAACAATATTTTTCTTAGTAATTATCCATGAAATTTCCCCTGAACAAGGGCTCCCTCAAGGATCCCCGCTCTCACCGTTTCTCTACAATATATACTGCCATGACATATACAATTACAACTTACCAGACAAAAATCAAATCGACAGATCGGCATACATATTACAATACGCAGACGACACGGCACTTATTGTACATGACAAAACTACTGAGAGAGCAACGCAAAGACTCCAAACACTAACAAACAACACAATGACATGGTTTTATAAATGGAGACTAACACCAAACGCGTCAAAAAACCAACTTCTGCTCACAAACCACAGACTCAACGCTGATTCCCCTACAATAACAGCAGACGGCCAAACGACACAACCAAAAAACGACGTAAAATACCTTGGAATCACAATCGACCACAAACTTAGATTCACTAAACACATGCGAAACATCAGGGCAGAAACAATGAAGAGAGCGAAACACTTCCGATCACTAACCTACAAAGACAGAGGAATTAGCACAAACACCGCCACCAAAATATATAAAGCTATTTGTAGACCCTTGCTAGACTTTGGACATGTACTCATGACCAACGGAACAGAAAGGACAAAACGTTATACACAAACAACAGAGCAAATTGCACTAAGACTAATAACACGAATAAGACACCCCCAAAACCCACTACACAACCCCCCCACCCAACTACTATACGAACGCACAAACATGACAAAGATCTCTGAGAGACTCATACAGCTACAGACAAAATGGACAAACAACCCCTACAACTGGACCATACTGAATCCCCTTTGTCTTACAAGACCAACCAGACAATCCCGCTTCCGTTTCCCTACATTAACGCTACTCGAACACTTACAAACGCAACGGACTAGTGGACAATAAAATAATTTCTTCTTGCCACTGAAATCTTATTTATTCAATAACATTGTTAACCTAGAATGGGAGAATTTTCATATTTGCTTTTCATCTGGATTGGGACTGCATGTATTAAACAAGGGCAGAAATACCGATAGGTCGATGGCCTTTTTTAGAAATAAAGATGTTTACTACTACTATTGTTAACCTAGAATAGGAGAATTTTCATATTGATTTAGACCGATAGGTCGATAGCCTTTTTTTAGAAATAAAGATGTTTACTACTACTATCCATGAAATAAAATTATTCGAAGACGAAGATCCCGACCCAAAGTGGACTAATTTATTTTAATTGCCAAATAATTGAATCAATGACCGAGAATTTGCGTCATCCGTGCAGAATGTAGCGGAAATAAAGCTAGTTCACACCCAACTAGTCGGATGCACCGGAACAAAGGAACATTAAATCAGAACCATGTCAAACCTTAAATGCTCACGCTTTTGCTATTCAATTTGCACTGCGTCATATCTAAAACAGGACATTATGTTATTAGACATGTACACTGTTTTAATTTTTTTTCTGTATATAGTCTAGGCTTTAAACTGCGTCTTCATTGTGAATGAATGAATACCTCGAGACAAATCTTCCTTATTCTTGATAAGTGGTATTTTGCGCCCGTTTTTACCACAAAAAAGTTTTTGTTTTACTACGAATCATGATAAAAAGATCATGTTTACACTTTGTTACGAGTTCTTTACGCATTTTTTAATTGACTGTCAAAATGTTCAAATCGCATTTGGTAAAAATATGAAAATGCGAGTTTTCATTATTGAAACTGGAACAGCTTTCTGTAAAAATGCAACAACCCATTTATCTTGGTTTTATCATATAACAATAATGATTGTCCAGAGTTACTGATTGAACTTTAGCCACCCCGATTTTGCATCTAATTTGAAATTTAGAGAAAAACATTAAATTCAAAAGTTCTAGATATTAACGTCTAGTTTATTTTAAGATAAAAGCAATTGATACAGATTGTCTCAAATTCAAGTGGCGGACCAAACTTACATTTTTTTAGATAGAATGCCGCACTTTTTATGCGCAAAATTCTAGCCCTATTCGATATAAATCTTCCATATTGATGTTCAATTATTTTTGAGCTAATTACCAATATTGATTGAACTTTGGCCACACCGTTGTAACATTTGATTTGAAATTCACAGAAAAATATTAAATACAGGCAGAAAAACCGATGGGTCGATAGCCTTTTCTTCTTCTTATTCTTCTTCCTCGTACGTTAGGACTCAGAGTCCTGTGTTTTTCTTCAACTTCCTAGTCCTGGGATGCTGATGTCCAGCTTTCGTACCATCGCTTCGGTGGTCTTCCTGGGAGTCTTGAGCTGATAGGTTTTTGGTCTTTGGCGATTTTTGCCATTCGGTCGTCGGCCATTCTCTCTACATGGTCTCTCCACGCTCTTCTCCTTGCTCTGGTCCATCTTACAACATCCGAAACCTTACAGGTATCTCTAATTTCCTCACTCCTTTTCATATCATATAGTGTGTGTCCTGTTATGGATATTAGGACTCGCATTTCTGTTGTTCTTAGCAAGCGTTTGGTTGTTGTGTTTTCCGCTCTTGTTTCTGCGGCGTATGTCATCACTGGTCTCACGCACGTTTTGTAGATTCTGACTTTACTCCCTATACTCATGTGCTTGTTTCTCCAGATGATGTCTCGTAAGTACCCCGATATTAGAGCGGCTTTTGATGTTTGATTCCTTACTTCCTCCTTTAGATTCCTGTTACTCGTGATGTTTGCTCCAAGATATTTAAAGGTCATCACCTGTTCTACACTTTGATTGTAAACGGCGAGTTTGCATCTTCGGGGCTCTTTGGATATATTGAGTGATTGTGTTTTCCGGGTAGATATTTCCATTTTATATTTATTTGTAGTTTGTTCGAACTTATATAAGAGTCTTTGTAGGTTGTCTTCATTCTCGGAGACTATCACTGCATCATCAGCGTAGCACATTATTTTTATTTCTACATTTTCCATTCGATATCCCCTTCCAATCTGTTTTGTTTTTGTAATGATTTCATCCATGATGATGTTAAACAATATAGGGCTTAGGCTGTCTCCTTGTCTAATTCCTGTGTTGACGGGTATTCTCGATAGCCTTTTCAAAAGAAATAAATATTTTTTGCTACTACTACTACTATTAAATACAAAAGTTGTAGATGTTAACTGATTAAGTTCAATCAATAACCCTGTACATGGTAAACAATTTGGTGCTTGCTTTTTGTGGTATAATCCTTAATATTCTCTTTTTTTTCAAACTTTTCTAAATAAGTTCGATATAATTTACATATAATATGATTGATACTGTTGTAAAATTAATTTAAATCGATCAGTCGCGCTTGATATATATAAAAGATTCTGAAAATTTCTCAAGATTTCCTAAATTTAATATTCCATGTATTGTTGCAGCTTTGTATTTGAATTGCACACGATGTCGTACAATTTTCTAAATGTGCTCAAATCTAGTTTAAGAAATGTTTTTACGAACCTTCATAGATCCTAGATAAGACTGAAAACTCTACATTTAACAGATAAGTCAAGTCAAGAACTGTTATATGAGCAAAAGATCAAACGCATAATTTGTTTGCAATGTTTCTTTATTTGAAAGAGGTTTAAATTAATGATTTTCCGCAAATTGCACATAGATTACACATTTCATACCCGAGGGTAAAAAAATGCTTCCATCGCCTCCAAATTGCAGTATAATCGCGTAATTACACAACGATTCCTAACTATCTCCGATTACTACGCTAGTTTAATAAAATTGATGAAAGAAGTTAACTAGGCATGGTTTTATTATCCACTTGGTTTGTGTTTGTAAATATATTTGTACAATATTCTTAGTGTAATACATTGATTCAGTGGTGTAATACATTTAAAATGACTAAAATTTAATGTTATTACCAAATGTTAACAAAAGTAGGGGTTTTAAAAGTCCCGATGTTTCATCAAATATTCGTAAAAAAAATTCACTTTTGAAGCTGCTTCCCAGTTTCGTTTCTTAAAGTATTAACAGCAATTTACATAATCTTGAATTAATTATCTCGCAGACTATTTAAGGAGATTTACATAAATAAACAAATCAAAAGATACTTTAGTTACTTATATTTCATAATATCCTATCCACGTCCTCAAAATGATCAAGAGAAATTCGGACTATATTTATCTCATGCTTCCTTATGTATTATCTCACATACTAATACTTATTCATGTAATCATACATTCAGTAATAAGTACTTTTTAATTGTAGGTTCGTGAAACGGCTAAGACGGAGGAGACAAGACTGGAAACCCTCTAATGAATGCGTAGGCTTGTACAAACGGATCCATTTGTGTAATACTCAGGTACAAAACTCATAAATATCGAATATTCATGTAAAATAACAATAAATAATCCTACAATAGTGAAAAGGAAAGACGAAGAGTTTCAAACGCAGCTGGTTCTGGACCTATTTATTTAAAAATCATTTAATATAATACAAAATTAATTCTCCACACAAGAAAAGTGCGGGTGTTTTAGTTTTAATTATAAAACGAATTCAGTCATTTGTGGACCATGAGTTTCATTTATTAGTTCTTTTACGACGGTTACATTGGAATTTAAGCATTTTATAGCCGTTTTATTTGGGTATTTTAAGCGGCTCGTGGTCCTATCACAAGCCGGAATCGTTGCCTTAAAAGCTCAAAAACAATATCTGTTGATACTCAAGCCAAATGTAAATAAGAAATCAATCGGACGAAAAAATGTTAATTGCGTTGAAATGGTAAAAAGCTTATTGACGAGGTTGTTAACCGCGCCAATAAAATGCAGTTATTGCAGACATTAAGCAAACTGAAAAGTTCTGAGTATAAGATGTTAATTTACAATTGTGAATTAAGTAGTTCGGGAAAGTAAAATAATAAAGTTGGAAAACAACTAGATTAAAACATATTTTTATTATTCTGGGATAATGTATGTAACAGCACTCATTTAAGTCGCATAAGCAAAATTGTGCATGTTCTCCAATAAATAAAAACAATTAACACTTTATAAACGCTCCGTATATTTCTTGACGCTTATTAGATCCTAACTAACCACCCACCTTCAATGCCTGTTAATGCCGATATTCCTCGACTGAAAAGCTCATCTTCATTTTTACGACTATTATCATCGGACAAAGAAGAAGGCGCGTCCGATTTCATTAAGCCCAGCAGATAGGTTAATTGAATCGGACGTTCGGAGTCCGATAACAAATGTTTCTTCCATTTAAATTGATTAATCAGACTATTCATTAACTTCATTTACCTCTTCGCAGGACTGCCCGGGCAATCGAGATTTCCGATATGAACAATGCGCTGCCTTCAACAATCGGCCCTTCAAAGGAAGAACCTACCACTGGGAGCCGTTTTATCAAGGTAAGTTAATTGAATCAGTAGCGTACTCTGCGTGTCTACATCTTCATTTTTCAGTAAAGGTAGAAAATTATAAAAATACTTGAAGAAAAGGCGAAAAAGATCGATATAGTTGAACAGTAATGCATTATTCTATTAAAGAAGTACTTTCTTGTTAAGGAAAAACTTAGTGAAAGGAAAATAAAAATTATAGACTATAAATTACAGCAAAACACCTAATTGAATTAAGTACTACTATGAGAAAGAGACACATAAAAACGCAGAGTCATGTGTAATCAGTGCCTCCAATTAAAATTATATTTTATTCCATTCTGGAGCTATTTCTGTCTTCAACTTTTTCTTCTTGTTAACCTTTTAGTAATTCCTGCTCCTTCTAGTGCATTTTTTTCTTTTGCTTAATATAACGGATTATTATTACTCTTATTATTATTATTATTATTAGATATTATCGGATAAGGATAAATTGGAACTTCGAGAATGAAATCAATATTGATTACAGTGAATGATGACGTAATACAAAGTATTTAATACATTTGTTCGCAAAATATGTATTATTTTGAAGTCTTCCACATTTTATAGCAGCATATTGTCCAACAATTTTTTTAATGTATGAGGACCACATAATTGATTCGAATTCTTTAAAACTTATTCTAGATTTGTTGTATTTTCCGATTTGTTATTCCTTCTTGTTCAATCTTTAAAACCATACAGTTTTCTGCAAATTACTCAAAATATGTCTCACTGCAATCAACTTCTGGTAAATTAAACTGTTCAAATCGCAAATAAAATAAAATGACAAAAAATTTCATAATATTCCAGGACAGGCTAAAGTGACGGAAAAAATGAGTAAATGAAACATGCAAACAAATTCATCAAGTAACGATAAAATTGTATGCACAACTTTCATTTCATTTTATCGCTTCTAGAATATTTTCTAATAATCGCCGTTTTTTCAAATGGTTAAATCGCATTTCAAAAAGTAAATGGTATTTACAGAAATTCATAAACAAATATACGACTTATTACACACACACATACATTTCTGATTGAACAGAACTAACCAAATTATTCAAAACATTTGTTGAATAACAAATTAATATACAAAAGTAGTAATATGTATAATTCAGCAATGATGAGTAGCAAAAATAAGCCGAAACCACTTAAGCATGTAAAAGGAAACATAAACCTCTTAATAAATTGACTAATAACGCTCATTTAAAAAACTGTTGAGAAGGAAAAGCTCTCATCAAAAGCTTTAAGAATCTTATTACATTTACCTGCTGCTCCAAATCAACATTTTCGCTTAATTGGATCGAGTGAATGAGACAGGTAAATTAGGTGCTTATTGATTAAATGCCTGCCTATTTGGTCAGAAAACCGGACGAGTAAATACTTACTAAATGGCATAATCAATGTGTTAAGATCCCGATCTCTTCACACTTTTAATTAACACTTTCGGCAATTAGCATTGACTTTTGGAGGATTGGCGGTGAGATTTTTAATAATTCCTTTTATTTAATTTCATAGAAGAAAGCGCTATTTTCAATTAACGTTTAGAAGTTAATGCTCCGCACTTTGCGATATTTATGTGATCTAGATATACGCTGTATATAAAGCGTGTCCATAAAGAAAGAAAAAAAAACATTGCTTTAAAGTCATGGACACGTTTTTTGTTTTAGTTTAAGAGAGCGCATTTTTTGGTTCTAGATTTGAATATACATGGTGTTCCCACATTGAAATATGTCCTTCAAGTTGAAAATTTCAAATGGAAACCCCTATTCTTCGCTCTATTTTTGGATGTTACAAAGTATTTATTGTATTTCTTAATAGGCGATTCCCTATGCCGACAGTTTCTTGTTTTTTTCTGCATGGTCATGTATTTTTATGTTTCTAATTTATCAAATATACATGGATCACTAACACAAAGAGTGGAAATTCTTATCATCATTAGGGATGGTAAACCCAATATAAGGTGTGTGTTTTATTTAAATACCACAGTAGTTTGCAAAATTGAAAGAAAATTTCGATATACTGGCTCTGTAGGAAAATCACCCAAAAAATGAGAGCGCTGCTATCAAAGCAGAGAAAAAACCTGAGTCAAGTCAGCTACAACTACAATATTCTCATAATTGTTTACAAAAAAATGTAAACTTGAAAAGAATAAAATACGTGTGCCAATATTTTTCTGACCAAAAATGTACAAAATTTTAGTCGAGTTTTATTCTAATTCTTATGAACCCACTGCATAAATAATGTGTTGTTAAAATTTCCACTCATTTATGTTAGTTTAAAATTATTTATTTTTTTATTTCAATTAGTAATGTCGGATACTGTGGCAAATAGTTTCTGGAAGAAGTCCGAAGTTTATAAAACTCGATCTACCCAAATTTCTTAAGCTTTCGCACATGCAATATTGAAAAAAACGGCATTTAGAAAACGTCTACAATTTTTCATAAATACATAGCAAAAACAGGATTTTACAGATAAAATTGTAAACCTTCTTCTGTCTACAGCTCTAGCTCTCATCGATTTCAGCTTCCACAAATCTGGCATGAATCATCAATAAGCTATTTATCCGCCACTAGGAAAAGTAAATAGCATCGAAACCCATCTGGGAATAAATCAGCTATTAAATCTGCCCTTGGAACGAACCGTGCAGTAAATTAAAGGTTTATTTGCCCTAAAACGATTTTTCTCTTATTAGGTAAAGCTGAATGCGCCCTAAATTGCCGGCCCAAAGGATTAAGTTTCTATGCCACCCTTAACAAGACTGTGATTGACGGTACCCCTTGTGACCACCCCATATTAGCAACAGGAAAAGCCGCCCCTAAGGGCACGAAGGGAGTGTGTATTGACGGTTATTGCAAGGTGAGTACATTAAAGAAAATGTGCTATTTATTCATTAACAATTATAGGCATAGAGCAAGAGAATAATAGAGGCAAAATTAATGCATGTGAAAGGTAGCACCAATTTAGGTTTCCGGTTAACTGCTTATTAAGTCTTGATCGACTGCAAAGACTTGGGGAAACGTTGGTATAATTCAATCAACATCAATTTTAACGAGCTAAAAAATTTTGACAAATATATTTGAGAGAAGAAAACAAAACCCTTCTAAATTTCCTTTAAATTAAATGCTATTATAAATGTATAAGTACATTAGGACAAATTGCTGAAAAGCGTTTGGCCAACCTCAATTTCTTAAGTTGTTTGAATAATATAAAATATTTATTACATTTTAAAGTTTGGTTGCTGTTTTTATAAATATATTTTTTTTCGTTTCAGGTAAGTGGACTGGGAGCTTTTCATGCTAGCCGATAAATTTACTACTAAAAATGCAGTGGAATAAACGCAAGTATAAAAAATAACTTTCGTTGGAAAAAGTATGAGAAGACTTTTAAAAATGTTTTAAAATCAGTCCTTGTTTACTCCAGAGTGTTTAGTAATGACACTTGTTCTCGTTATTAAAAATAGTATCAATAGTTAAAATATATTTATTATAAGCAAAAAATATATAATCTACTTACTAATGAAAGCAAAAAGAGTATAAATCCTGTTAAACGACTAATACAGTCGCATTCACCAGCCTTCAAGAACCGTTACAGGATTCAAATACCAACAATTAAGCAAATTGAATAACAACCCATAAATTATTTTAACTAAAGCATATAGAATGAAAGTAAGCAAAGTTTCCATAAAAAAAAATTAGAAAAGTTGCAAACATTTTTCAAGAAAATCGGGTCCAACCAGATTAGGAATATTAAGTCGTAAATTTATCAAAAATTAAAACTAACTTAAATTATACTCAAAGTGAATACAAATTTGTAAATTTTCAGCGATTTTACGTATACTTGCCGGTTTTACTCAAATAACAATTTCCCGAAAGGAAAATATGCGGACGTGGAATACCGACATTTACAATTTCTTTCTTTGCATATCGACTGCCTGAGGAAGTCCATATACATATTTAAGGCAAATAGACGCAGACAACTTCATTGCCTGGCATCTTCCTATGTAATTTATGTTTGACATGTTCAATTGCAACTAACGCAGCCCATTATTCGAGCCCCAGATCGATATTAATTTATGTTTAACAATAGAAGAGAAGCCATTAGTTTAATGGATGGTAATGCGGCCGTTAGAATAATTTGTTTCGAGTGTTGCGATTTGATTTTGACCTTTTTTGAATTGAACACAACACTGACGTTCGCAGATTTATTTTATACACCGAAAAAAAAAAACGCCACAAAATTCTCTGCATTATTTATAAGTCACTTTAGAAACGGATTATACTGAAGTGCCACACATCGCCAAATAAAGATATTAATTAAATCGACTTACATCTGATATGCAAATAGAGGATTGGCCGAATTCGATTTGCATGGAAATCATTTAATTTATAAAGTGTGCGTTATTTGTAGCAAAAAAAATGTCCAATGAAGTTCAGTTATCGGGCGCGATCTAAAAGATTTAATGTTTTATGCGGGATTTAATACATAAAAAATATAGCGTTAACAAAAAAAATAAATTGGTTAGTTAGGACTTCGGTTTGTTCTACACTGTGATTGAAAAATTGCGTTATTTCTGTTTAGGGCTAATTTGAAGAGTACAAACGGAGTGTAGAGGAAAAACTGTTTATCCTTCAAATATATCAGTTCTTCAAGGTGCAGTTTTAACTTTGTTAATAAGCCTTATTTTATTCTTGGCAATTGGGAGCATAAAAAATAGCCAATTTTTATAAAATTGATGAACATTTTTTGAGTAGATAAGTCGCTTTTATGTATAATTTTGAGGAAACGAAGAAGGAAGAAAATAATTCTACATCAAATTCTTCGATGTTTTTACAAATATTGTCCAACTAACTCAAAATTATTTCGAGTTTCTTATTGGCAATCTTCGAACATCAATAAGTAAACTTAAATCAAATACGTATAAATTTTACCATTTTGGGCGACTCTAAATAGGTCAAATCGTCAATATGAACAATATGAGTCACACATCAATGTCTTGCCTATTAAAAGCAAATTTATTGGCGTTCGCCAACTTGAGGGTTGAGAAATGGCAACAACTAAACTGTTGAATACTGAAGTGATCCTTTTATAGATAATAAATGGGGAGTTTCAAATAGATAATGTTCAGTAGCACATCAAGATTTATTTTTAAGATAGGCTACTGACAGATTTGCCTCAACGGATCCACTTCGGACATTTTTGCCCGAATACATACTTATTAACAATTTATTATTTTATTATTATTACAATTATTAACAACCCGGGACGAAACGCAGGGCTCATCACATAACACCATAATTGTGACAATAAAATTGACTGAAAACCCAGGAATACATTGGAACTTATTAACAATATAAACAGGCTTAATTTATTAAAGGATGCGAGGAATTTGGAACCAAATGTATTTATCAGTCTACCATTGAAGTAAATTTTTTGAATATGCAGCAGTTTTAAGTGATTCTTACTCAAGTGTAACTTTTCAATAGATTGGCTTAGTTGGGATACTCCCATTTTTGCTGCTGAAGAATAGTTTTTTTCATGTTTTATGTGGGTTCTTATGTTGTTGTTTCGTCATATTAATATTAAGATTTTAAGATTAATTTGATATAACTACGTTCTCAAATCAGTAATATGCCGATATTCATTTTATTTATGGATTCTGTGACGGAAATGTTCGAAGAATAGCCAATAGGGAAATATTCATCAATGTGCATCGTCATGTGACAGATGCAGGTCATATTCCTAAAGCTTCTGCAGAACGTCGTGTAAAGCAAGATGATTGATGGTTGATGAAGAGGAAGCCATTCTTAACATGATCGAAAATAGTCCCTCTACTAGCGTACAAAGACAATCCATTCTTGTTTATGTTAGTCAAATGAAAGTGTTAAGAACATTGCGCAAGTTTGGCTTCAATTTTTTTGAACTGAGTTTGGAAAAAAATGCAGAGAACGTTTTATACTCTCAGAATACCAAAGAAAAAACACCCAAAAACTCTGGGGTAAAAGCAGATTCAGTAAAGAAATTATTACAATTCATGGAAAAATGTATTTAAAATTTATCACCCTGTATCTCGAAAAGACAGCAAATTAGGAATTTTTTATATGAACTTTTTTTCATAAATAACATTGCCCATCGAAGTTTGTCGATAAAAAACTTGTTCACCCTGTATAACAAATCAAATACAGTGAAAGCTCCGATAAGCGGACAGTCACGGTTCCACAAAAAATGGCCGGTTATGTGAGGTGTCCGCATAATAGAGATATGTATTTAATTAAAAAGAAATATTTATTTTCAGCTTCTTTATTGTCTACATATGTTTTATAACATTTTTCAACATAGAAACGTAGAAACTTATTGTGCCGGTTTATTAACATATTCTAAAATAATTTGGCGCATTTTTTGAAATTTTTGTTGAATAATGCAATGTTGAAAATGGGTTTCAAGGTTTTTGAGATGTTGAAACGCAATAAAATCATCGCTTGAAAATATTTTAAAAAGGGAAATTGCATTTAAGGCATCATCATACGATTTTAAGAGTGAAGCATTAGGTACAATTGTCAACGTTTCTTCTGATTCGCCATCATCACTACTCAGGGAAAGTTCAGTTGTGGAAGGGTGGTATGAGGATGAAACGTTTCCTCTTCAGTCTGCACCATATGGTCCCTGTTTATAAATCCTTCTGCTTGTTAATCACTTGCACCTAAGGATTTTGCATGACGTTTTAGTCCAGCTAATAGTGACAAAGGCAGATCATCATCTGGAATTTCTCCTTCTTGAATCCAGCTTTTATAAAGCAATTTTTGACTGTTGCAGAATTTTCTTTATTCCATGCCGTCTTTATGAAATATAAAACCTCTAATACATTAATGGACTTTGAGAGCTCAGACACAGGCTTGGAAGAATCAATGTTAGTTACAACATGTTTTAAAATAAGATCTCTATAATAAAATTTGAAGTTCTTAATGATGCCTTGGTCCAAGAGCTGACATATAGAAGTGGTGTTTGGGGGAAAAAATATAACTTTGACATTTTACAGTTTCACCTCACGAGGATGGCATCCTGCGTTATCTAGAAATAAGAGCACTCTTCTTTTCTGAATCCCCATTTTTCTATCGAACTGAAACAACCATTCTGACATAATATCTTGAGTCATCCACGCTTTCTTGTTTGATTTCCAAATTACTGGCAAATCTTGGATGGCAATGTTTTTCTAAGCACGAGGACAAGCTGATTTTCCTATGACTAATAAATCCTCCGTTTCACCAGCCATTGATGCGCCAAACAAAATGGTGAGTCTTTCTTTAGAGAACTTATCGCCGGTGCATTTCTCAAATTTGAATCCTAATGCTTTGTCTGGTAATTCAAGAAAGAAAAGTCCGGTCTCATGTTGAAAACGTCCTCCGGCTTGTAGCCAAGCAACATAGAAGGAAGGTTTTCCATAAATTGTTCTACCTTGTCTTGATCTACATCTGCCCCTTCACCCGAGACGCACTTAAAACTAATGTTATGTAGTTTTCGCCACTTTTGCAACCACCCGTCCGATGCATTGAAGTTTCGCAATATCCTTTGCCTTTGCTTTTTCTAATGGCCCAGAGATGGGAATGTTATAGTTACGAGCTTTTGCAAACCACTCTAAACACTTTTTATCTATGTCAAGACCATCACTTTTTAGGAAACTCCTCTTTTGTCCGACATTGTCACCACACTGCATTTTGTTCTAATATCTTGTTTTTTTTTGGTAATTTCCGCCGCTTGAGTTTTTCCGATCTTAAATCTCCTTGCTAGTTCTCGAACGGACACTGTTTCTTTATCTACAGCATTTACTATTTCCATTTTTTTTAAGGAAAGCATTTTCTTTTTAGGAGCTAATTCACAAACACTCTCTCTACATGCGCTCGTAACTTAATGGCACTATCCTCAATGAACAAAGCAAGTCAAGTCAAAACATCTAAAACGGGGAATTACCGAACATGTGAAGGAATTCCCCGATTGAAAATCGCTTATTTTTGATAATGGTTTTATTCGTCGGCCGCGTTTTACAGCTTTGTGTCCGCTTGTAAGAGCTTCTCAACTCCGTATGATACTAATATCATGTCCGCGTCCGTTTAATAGAATGTCCGCTTATAAGAAAGCGTTTTACATTGAAAACCATATGACGAAATTCGAATCAAAGAATTCGAATCAAGCCTTTTCTTTGCATTCTTGGAATTGCTCTGTAATCTTCAATATCTAGCAATTCCAAGAATGCAAAGAAAAGGCGAAATATAAATAGATTTTTCGGGCAGTCGCTCGATATCGAATAAAATAGGTAATTCAATATCCAAGCAAATGTAAAGAAATAAACATCCAAACATGTAAGTCAAATTTAGATCTCTAAACAATAGATTCTAGTCTTTTCCCGAACATGTTTATCCCGACTCATCACCTGGGAACCAAGGTCCCAAATTGTACTTTTTAATATGTGTGTGATTTGAATTTTAATATGTTAATTTTGTGAAAGTTTTTTTAATTGAATTGATAATGAATGTAAAATGGATATTTTAGACAAACTGATGATGGTGGATAAAGACACCGAAACGTATTTGTAACATTTTAAATAATAAACAATAAAATTGACTGAAACCCAGGAATACATTGGAATGAATTAAAGTACAGTCAGGAATAGAATATACAAAATTATGGTAAATGTCTTTAGTTTCTTTTACAAATCTATTGGTCTTCGATACAGGCAGTCCTTGGCCACAATTATTTTTATCCTTGGTTCACTCCTGTTTAATAAAACTGTTTAAACAATCAAAGCTTCAATTCAGTAACTTTGATAAAATACGACGATTATTAATGGTAAGCCTCAACATGCACACGGTGCTTTCGACTAACATAGTTTAATGTGAATAATATGCAAGAAGAGATTGCATTACCGTAGAGAGTCTGTAATCAAGATTAGATCTAACCTAAAGAAAATATAAATAAAATATATGAATTATCGATCAAATTGCCTAGAAAACAATGTAACCTTTAACAGAACATATTATTTACAACGGCATTTATTTCACCTGCAGCAATAAACTAATAAATTAATCGGAATGCACCATTGTAATTATTGATACTTTATTTTTGTACAAACCAATCAGGTTTTAGAATGTAGGGTAATATTTCCTGATAATACTTATTTACAATTACAAATAATAATGAATATTAAACTGTTCCTACAAGAAAACCAAACTGTAAGAAAATGCGTTTACTTAGTTTGCCAATTGAGATTCTGCCACTATTTGGACATAAAAACTAAAACTTGCCGAGCGATCGAACCTGCTAACTTTGGCAGATTTCAACAATTTAATGGATGTAGATATAACGAAAAAACAGCAACAAACGCACAATAATGATGCAGCTAAACCCATTGTGCAATCGTTACCAAAGCCAATATGACACGAACAGAATGCATTATAATAAAGCACAAAGAAAACATTGAATAAGGTGTGAACCGCCTATTATATGACGTACGGATCCTAGCATAAGAACAATCTACAATACTACCAACATTCTTTAAACGGCACATTTACATACAAAAATACTTGGCTCTTGATTATCGTTGTAACGAGATCTGTATTTAGATGATTCTTGTGCTTTCCACCTACAACACAATGCTTCAAATGTAAGTAGTGATTAAGATAGCGATTTGGAACAAGTGATCATTTGAAGTGTCATTCAAACTTGATCATTTGATACACTGAAAAATTCTACATCAACTTCTAGATTTATTAACGTTCCAATTGGTTTATGTATATTTTATTTGGGTTTTCTTCCGCTTTTGGGATTCAATATTGTTTTCTGTGCTTTCTTTCTGTATGTTAGATTATCCGTTTTGTTTTGTTTGCACATTGTTATGTGTTTTGCTGAATTGAATGAGCTGATAATAAAATGATGTAAATCTATAGAGATTTAATAAATAACATTTTCAATTACAAATACAAAACCCTTCATATCCATATGTAAGAGATTGCGTTAAAAATTTTTAATTTTAGTCGAAACATGAACGGTATAAATTAAGAAAAACTCACACAGTAGGTATAAAACAAACGCCAGAGCAGTGCAGTGCTTTTTTCAGCAAAATGTTCAGTAAAATTTAATTTGTGATTAAGTATCAAATAAAATTGCTACGATCTGTCCAAAAGTGAGGTATATTGTAAAAGGAGTTTATATTTGCTGTTTTAAATAACCTAAATTTGATTATTGGTCGTTCCGATAAATCTTAGATTTACGATGATTTAAAGTACCAAATCTATGATGATAACTGTGAATTGGGGAGATTCCTATTTTTATCAATTTTTTTATTAAGTAGAAGCTTTTACGGTCATTACTTGAAACTGGTAGGTTTTTCTGGTTTTCCGGCCGTCGAGAAAAAATATTTTTCTCACGTTTTGTAAGCACGAGTAGCCTGCATCCTCAGAGATATATTGCTCAGACCAGTGTAAGCTTTCGAGTGAAATACAACTCGTTACGAAGCGTCAGGAAGAATATTATTTTTTGAATGTATACCTGAAAATTCAGAGACTTATTTTGTATAATATTTAAAATATAATATGTAAATTTGTGTTTCACGAATAGCAAAAAATATATATAAACAATGGAGCAGAAATAGTTCTACCTGATAATTTATAGAACATACACAACCGTTCAGGAGAAACAGGCTGCATTAATGTAAGTGCGTTGTTTTACTTTATATATGTTACCGGCAATGTACGAAATCCGGCAATGTGCAAAATACCTAGGCAAACTGACCAACTCGCCAGGCACTTTGCAGACTCGGTACTACTTTGGGCAATCTGCAAAATGCCGTACGCGCTAGTCAATCTGAGTGTTGAAGATGTTTACTTTTCACATTGACTAGGCAGTGTGCATAATACCTGTTGCCGAAACTTTGCAGGTTAATTCTTCAACGGAACTTTGCTGTTTAGTTTTACAAGGAAAGTTTACTGTTTAGTGCCCTAAGTAGCAAACAAGTTTGTAAATTTACCGCGTGTCCGAAGTGCTCCTTTTGATTATTAGTTTGTTTGTCTGTCCTGTCCATCCTATTAGCGTCGTACAAAAAAATTTAGATTTTTCGGTAGTTTGGTATTCGGGTTTATAATTTAGTTAAAATGGATACCAGTGTATTGAATGCGGTCATCTTTTCCAATGAAAAATCAGAGACTAAATATTAAACAACATACAAGATTTTCGAGAAACGATGGCTGGAAATATGTAAATGTAGTTAATGAAAACAAACTGATAGCATAATTTTGTGAGTGTGCACAAAAATTTAAATAACTTCCGCAGTTATGGAGCTAATAATGTATGCTTTCATACCTTAATGCTGTTGTTAATGTGTAATATTAGTACAATAAATTGTTTCGTATTTGGTAAAAAAGATAGTATTTTCCCATTAAATAAATAATTACTTTAATATACATTTTGCACATTAAACATACAAATTAAATTTTACCAAAAATATGTCTTTCTTTCGGATCCCCATTATAAATCACTGAACAACAAATATTGGCATAATCGCCGCTGGGCAGGAAGTAAATAGCAATTTTGCAGCATCAGGTATTATGCACATTATCTAGTCAATGTGAAGATTAAAAATATGTGACACTCTTTGATAGATTGACTAACGCGTTCGGCATTTTGCAGGCTGCCTGAAATAACGTAGTCAATTGCCCAAAGTAGTAGCGATTCTGCAAAGTGCCTGGCGAGTTGGTCAGTTTGCAGAATGCCTAGACATTTCGCACATTGACGGATTTCGCACATTGCCGGTATCATATACATCTTGTTTTGCAAAGGGCATGGTATATAATTTTTTTCCAGTGGCTCCACATTATGTATTGACAACGACGGGTTTACTGAGTTTTCTGATAAAAATAATATTATATCGCATTTGTTTGTTGAATATTTATATGCTCCTTTTTTCAGGTTCATATTTATTGAAAATAAATAACTTATTCACAAAAATCCTGATGTCGCAGGAACTCAAAGTTTCGCATTCTAATTTTGAGTTTGGAATTTTTATGTGAATTATAGAGTTGTGCCTTCACGAACATCGGTACATTGAATATATACGGGGTAATTTATTATCTTGAAGGGAGGTATTACTTGATTTAGTTAAATCAATTTTTCTTGAAGACGGATCAAGTTTCCACAACAAAACAAAACAGTCATAACGAATGGAAAATTAGGTGATTTTTCACGTTTTGAATGAAAATATCATGTACAGAATGAACTGTTTTTAACGGAAGTAGCCTACAGCATTGATCAGGGTTAATAGACATACATTTTATTTTAAATTCTACATGGATCGTTAATTAACAAAACAATGCTTGAACCGTGAATAAATGTATTATTGTTTTGCAACAGCTGATAAAATCGCTGATAGTTATCTGTTCTTCAAATACAAGATTATGCGTTTCAACACTTTTATTCACCTCATGAACATCTTGATTGTTTCACACTGACTAAAAACAGAAAAAACAGGTCTTGGTACTCGAGATTAATTTGGAGTTTATTGCTAATTCTACTAAATTTCATTGGATATTTATTATTATTATAAACAACGGATATAAAACAATGATTTCTGGGCCACCGAAAGAAGTCTCCGGACACATTATTTTAAACTTACAAATCCAACGAATGTTCTTTTGACGAAAACAAAGTTTGGAATTATGTTGTTTTGTCACTTTGATTGATAACCGTCTTTTTCTTTTGCCTTGAATCTGTTGGTTTGTGTTGTATATGAGTTTTTATTGATTTTTGCCAGTGCCTATTTAAATATCGTTTTTCATATAAAATTGTCCATCATGATTTAATTCAACAGTTTTCTTAAAGAATATGTAAATTGGTTTCTTTACAATGCAATTTGAGAATATCGAAATTCAGTTCAAAATTGTGAAAAAAACAGCAACTTTTGGAAAACTTTTCAAGAACAATTTTAACCAAATGAGAAAAACAACTAGAAAGACTGAAACATTTATACTGTGGGGCGTCTAATTGGGTAATTGTTTACCAAACTCTAACGCACAAATATATATGATAAAAAATTACATACAAAATTTACATGCCAAAGTCTAGTCTTACAGCGATTTTAGATTAATTAGCCTAACGTTAACTGAGAAAAATGTTATACAATTCACTTCTCTCAACCAAATAATAGAAACCATTTACTGTGTGAATCTAAAATTATTTATTAAACTGTCCTTTCTAAACTGTATGTATGATTTTTTTGGGCAAGTTATTGTATATTTCCCAAATAAATATAAATATGAACGTAACTTTCATAAAAACGTAAAAGCAAGTTCCAGCATTACGGTTCTGTTTCCACAAGCGTGTCAAAGGCGTTCCATATTTTCCATACATAATAAAATATTACTAGAAAATATAGGTTGAACGTAAAACTCAAATACGTTGCGGCGCCAGTCAACCTGCCTTGCGTCAATCAGCCGATATCATTTTAATTTGCATCTATCGAAACCAGATTGAATGCTGTATAATTATTGTGGGTTATGAACGTTATGGAAATGAATAATATTTTCTTTAATTCCGATATATGTACAGACATGAAATGTAGATAAGTATCTCGCATTGACAACGAGCTAAATGGAGATGATTGATAGAGCAATGCATTCCGATGCTTGTTTGGAGTTGGGCTTGATATTGAAAATGAACGTAAAATGCTGGTTGAAGGGAAAAGATAAAATTAAGGCAAAACTCTTGAAAAGCCTAACTCAAGAAAGACACAAACTGATCCTAACTGAATTGAACAACTGCATCACAAATGGCAGAATCCCAGAAACATGGAAAAACGGCTTAATAATCCCTATACCCAAAAATGGACTCGACAATACACAACCGAGCAACTACAGACCAATTACACTACTACACTAAACACATACGAAACATCAGGGCAGAAACAATAAAGAGAACAAAACACTTCCGATCACTAACCTACAAAGACAGAGGAATTAGCACAAACACCGCCACCAAAATATATAAAGCTATTTGTAGACCCTTGCTAGACTATGGACATATACTCATGACCAACGGAACAGAAAGGACAAAACGTTATATACAAACAACAGAACAAATTGCACTAAGACTAATAACACGAATAAGACACCCCCAAAACCCACTACACAACCCCTCCACCCAACTACTATACGAACGCACAAACATGACAAAGATTTCGGAAAGACTCTCAACCCCTACAACTGGACCATACTGAATCCCCTTTGTCTCACAAGACCAACCAGACAATCCCGCTTCCGTTTCCCTACATCAACGCTACTCGAACACTTACAAACGCAACTGACTACTGGACAATAAAATAAGGTTTTTCTTGTCATTAGAATTGGAAAGTTTATTTAATAATATGTTAACCTAGAATAAGAGAATTTTCATATTTGTTTTTTATTTAGATTAAGACTACATGTATTAAACAAGGGCAGAAAGACCGATAGGTCGATAGCCTTTTTTAGAAATAAAGATGTTTACTACTACTACTGCTGGTTGAATTTGAAATTCCAAATTTGATTGAAAATGAGGCAATGATGAGTAAATTGCACCCAGAACTCGAAATTTGGAAATATTTTAACAAATGTGGACAACCAAATTCCACAAACGCCCTAATTAAAAAATTATTTGAAGTATTTGAAATCTGGATGCGGATGTGTCCCTATTTTTTCATTTAGCTGAAAGTTAAGGAAGTCTGGAGTCATAATTGGAAAATAACATTAGAAAAGTGAAACCAGATATTAATAGAAACTTAGTCGTTTAGTAGAAAGTAGAAATATATTTGCCTTCCTCATTTAAATTGCAAGGTGAATAGAAGCAAAGTAATGTGTTAACCAACAGGATTATTATAATCCACTCAAAAATTAATAGAGATATTAAATATGTTTCTATTTTTCTGGAGCCGTGTGTTTTTTGCATGAAGGTTTGTTGATGACTTTGCTTTCCATTGCAGATATCCAATTTTATTGGTTTTATTTGTTGAAGATTTCAATTTTCAAATTTATATTCTGCATTTGTGTTAACTTCTCTCGAAATGGTTTTGTAAACTGCCCAAAATGAGGCAACAATACAACGTGTTCCAATTTTGGTCATCGCTATAGAAATATCAAAGTTTATTAGGTAAACTTTTGAAGGTCTTTGTTAACAATTTAGATCATCTAAAAAAAATTCTTACTCCAACTGAGAAGTTTTAAGGATCTTTGTTAATAATTGAAGCCATTTTAAAATATTTCTTTATTCAGTTTTATTTATAGCAAGTATATAAACCACAAAAAAATAACAAAATAATGAGAAAACACTTTGGGATCAATACTTATGGCGGAGCTACATGCTTGTGATTATTGTGTCAAATTCTTTTATATGTAACTTTTTCATTATACTGCTATTGCTATTAGCTTTTTATTCTTAAAATAAAATTGGAGTAAGTATATTGTTTTCAATGTAATACATTATTGGCAAAGATCTTTAAAGCTTGTAAATAAAGTTGAAAAAGGAATAATTTTTAAATGATTTAAATTGTTAACAAAGATCTTTAAAAATGTATAAAGTGGAATTGAATATTTCAATATCTAAGACCGAAATTGAGTCGGTGTATAATTGCTATATTTTTCCCAGTAAACAAATGATTCCAAAAGCAGAATGTGAGACAAATATTTTTTGAGTTAATAAAAAAATTATTAATTTTGTAACTTTTTCTAAAGCACTTTGTATATTTGGAAATTAAAACTTTACAGCATAAGAAAGTATTGAAAAGCCAGTAAAGTTTATCACCCGCAATGAAAATAAACGTTTTCTACATGCCTGCTTGCAAGAAAACACAAGACTCTAAAGAAATATAAAACTATTCAATATCGTCACTCATTTTCGAGTAGTTTATTAGGCTCATTTTGAATTATTATGCTATTATTAGTACTTAGTAGTAGTAAACATCTTTATTTCTAAAAAAGGCTATCGACCTATCGGTCTTTCTGCCCTTGTTTTATTAGTACTTATTAGGTTGATATCCTTTGAACGATTTTATTGAGGTTGCGCGTGATGCCCTTCGTACAACTAGTAGGAAGACTGAGAAGGAAAAGGTCTCGACGCGTGATCTATTTATCAATTTAGCAAGACTACTTACTAACTTTTTACATTACTTGTTCTACATTATTTTTATATTTCCTGCATTACACTCTAGTTTTACATCATGTAGGTATATGCTAATTTCCTTTTTCCATATCAACTGGTATAAACAAACTATATGTAAGTCTATTTCAGATTGTTTCTCTCTGCAGTTTCTCCCCTTCAACCTGCATCAAACCAAGGGGTTTCAATGAAATTTTCTGCTTAAATTCGCAAAACCTTCATGTTTAAACTGATCCAAACAAAAGTTATTGGTGTTTGACACATAGCGAGAAAGTGAAATATTGTATAATCCGAAACACGATGAATATTTACAAGAAAACGTGGAAAAACTGTACATCGAATAAACGTTGATTACCTTTGTAATAATATTTATAGCTAAAGCAAACCGATGTGCGGTATGCGAAAAACCAATGTTTGCCTAGATCCGTCGTCGCACTAACCATTCACCACTGTTTGCGACCGTAATATCAAAATTTTCTTTAAATTTAGCATGACCAACCGAAAATAAACTGGAAAAACTGAATGAAAATCATTGCTAAATTATATGCATTGGCATTGGTGCATTATTAGCAGGAAATATAAACTTTACTCGAGCAAATCGTTAATTTTTCAATGATACTGTGGAATGCAAATCACCTTGCAGTTTTTCGCCTGATTCATTAACTAGGTTATGCTGATGTGTTTATTGGATGGTGCAACTTGTGCAGAATTTGATGTTGAACAACGCAAACAAGATAAATTGAATCAACAGTCATCACCTCATTCTTTGTACTAACTGTGGTGTGCCACGAATAGAAACGAACTATTGGCAGTTAAGGAAATGTGGATTATTCTGCTCTACTGACATGTTGATTTTTTTATTTGTTAGCATCCAAATTAGTCAGTTTTCTTCTCAGTTATTGCCACCTTCAGGGGTTAATTTAAACTGGGAATGGAAGCGTAACCGTTAGCTCACTCAGAGCAAAAGCGAGCAAAATCAGGAGAACAAAGCCATAAAATACTGTAGTCTTATTTTAATGGTTTTTCTTAATTTGTTACTTTACAATATTATTCTGTTGTTCACAGTTGGTGAAGTTGGTAGGATTTAAAAGTGAGTGGCTACTCCCCTTTCCTACAAACTTTTATCAACCAGGGCGTTGCTATCGGAAAAAAATCCACCTTTTCCAGTGTTTGATCGAAAAAGTGATATTTGAAATAATACGAATCTTCGTTGGTTTCGATGTCGCCTACTTGAAAAGCGTTACTTCTTTCTCAATATTCTAGAGAATTGTTTCGTATATTTTCCTGACTGTACTTTAATTCACTCCAATATATTCCTGGGTTTCAGTCAATTTTATTGTTTATTATTTAAAATGTTACAAATACGTTTCGGTGTCTTTCTCCACCATCATCAGTTTGTGTGTATAGTTGTTTACACCTTAACATTCAACTGGTCACTGAATTTTCCATATTTTACTCGATATCAAGCGAGCGAAACCTTAGATGGATTTTAATGGATATAGGTTTCGCTCGCTTGATATCGAGTAAAATATGGAAAATTCAGTGACCAGTTGAATGTTAAGGTGTAAACAACTATACACACAAATTGATGATGGTGGAGAAAGACACCGAAACGTATTTGTAACATTTTAAATAATAAACAATAAAATTGACTGAAACCCAGGAATATATTGGAGTGAATTCTAGAGAATACAATTATTCAGCTTTAATATTTGGTTTTTGATTGTTAGTGTAATTGCAAATGTTTCTGAACAATTTATTCAAAAGTCTAAGCTAGTAAATTTGTGCTGACTATGCATTGGTGTAGTAGTTGATTTTGTCTGAGGGCGTTGTATGATTTACACAATATATTTTTGTTTTATGAACATTTTTTGGAAGATACCATTTGGATTTAAGTGTTTACACCTTGGTTAAGCAGTTGTAATTTCTGGTAATCCTTAAGAAAAATCGTAAAATGTGGTCTGAGGTAATTTAGTTTTGATCACAAAAAATTAATTAGTAAGAGGACTTTACTTTTACTAATACTCCATAAAGCTTTTAAAAATATTCTAATGCTTTTACATGCGGCTATTGTTTTAAAACATTTCGCAAATCCGCTGCCATCATGGAATATATGTTCCCCTTTAGAAGTACTCGTTCTGGTTAATTCCTGTATTAGACAATCTAAATCTTTACGATTAACAAAGCACTGAATTAATGCATTTTTAAACTGTTCGGATTGCTTAATTCAATTTTATCACCTACTAAAAGTCTGGCGTTCTCATTCGAAAAGTAGTTTATTGCATTCAATGTCATTGAATTTGGAACAACTAGTAAAAAGTTCGCATTTTTCCTTGGATATTTTCAAAGAATTGCTATTTCCATCCAAATATTTGACAAAACCTAATAACAATCATCTTGGATCGTGAAAGACTATTCACAAATTCTTCAAGTGGCTCACTATAGTTTACAAGAGTGTTATACCTTGGGTCGTTTTCTATTGTAAATTTTTTTGTGATATTTTTTAATATAATGATTTAATTATTACAACTACACTTTCCAGTATTTTGCCTATTCAGAACTAGATTCTAAAAAAATAAAGCTATAGTTTTCCATTGATCAGGCTACCAGAGTTTTTAATGCAACTTCATTTTTTCTTTATTTCATATTTTTTACAAACCTATTACCGTCTCATTATTTCTTCAAGATAAACCACCCCAAAACATTGATTTTTTTACATCTTCTTGATTTCCACTATATAAATGGGGATGGGTTCTGTCCTTTTCAGTTTTACCAAAGCAAATTGTCCTAATAATATTTTGCCTTTTTAAAATCCCCTTTCTGCTCTAGTTCCATATTCCTTTTGAACCAAAAACTTCCAAATTACTGCCTTCGTCAGTGGATAAAAATTGTACAGGTACTTTGTTATCGATGCGATCAGAACTTTTCTCAAACATTTTGTGCTCATTTTTGGGACTTTCGTCTTCAACTTTCTGGCTTGCCGCTTTAAAAATTCTTCTGCCAACTCACTTATTTCAAAAATTGTGGTTTTTTTCCTTCTAAACTAATTCTCTCGTTGCAGCTTTTGGGTAAGCCTTCGCTGCCTTGACGACTTATAGTCGAATAATATAAATGAACGATGAGTTGGTTTAGGTTGATCAAAACTTTCAGCAGGTTTACCAATTAATTACCAAGAAACATGATAATTCATTCCCACCAAAAATGTCTGTATTTAGGGGACAAATGTCCTAATAATTGCGTTAGAGTAAGCGGTTTTAGAGTGTCTTTTCTTATACTTCCAGAAGTCTGATATAAGTTGACTGATTTCCCTGATATATTATTTGTCTCGGGGCACGTGCATTCATAAATAAATATATAAATCAACTAAGACCATAAAATCTAAGTTGTAATTTTCGAAGATTTTCTTAGATGTATGTACTTTAAGACTGTCCAAAGGTTCATGTAATATGTTCTCCCAAGAAAGTTATTTTATTTTTTATCAATGTTACATTATTGGTACTTTATAACTAACCCACGAAATAAGGTACTAAAATACAACTACAATCTACTCACTCAAGTAGATTTTTCTGCAAGCTCTTTTCTGATTGTCTTGACATACAAACAAATGTAAAGACAAGTAATACTGTTGGTCAAAAAACGCAAACTATTACAAATAACACGTTCCTTCGTTGCCCGAGCATGAAACGGATTTTGTAATTATTGCAACGTAACTTAAAATTATTTTTGAAAATTTTAGCCCTACAGCAATGGATAGAGCTTTTGAGCGGTTTGACCCAAAGTACAGGCATCCCAAAGTTCAACATTCTCCCCAGGCATAAAAAAGCTTGGGCAATCTCATGATATTTTCAACTTTTTACCAGTTACGTACAATACTTTGAAGTACAAAAGACACCAATCCAAGTCGTATAGGGACTGTGTTCATGAGGCGAAAGGACGTGGAACCCAAACACTGTTTGGACTTTATAGATGCATTTTTCCGATTTTGCGCTTGGCTTTTGTTATCTTCTGTTGCTTTAAATTCTGAATTGCAATCACGGCTTAAATTCGCAATTAGTTTGCAAAAAAACAATCGACTGTATATATAAATACAAATTAATATGGGCTTTTAACGACTAGTTAGAGGAAAGCTTTAGAAATTAATGGACAGAAGTTTCCCCGCTTCGGGTAAGAACCATTTCGAATTTTTGCAGTTCTAAGGAAATGAATAAAAAATCCACAAAGCGAATGTCACATATGTAACACTTTTATACACAAAACTAATAGGTTGTGTATATTTTCCTGACTGTACTTCAATTTATTCCAAAAAAATTCCTGGGTTTCAGTCAATTTTATTGTTTATTACTTAAAATGTCACAAATACGTTTCGGTGTCTTTCTCCACCATCATCAGTTTGTGTGTATAGTTGTTGCTACCTTCACATTTGACTCAATGTGAATGTCAAATGTGAAGGTAGAAACAACTATACACACAAACTGATGATGGTGGAGAAAGACACCGAAACGTATTTGTGACATTTTAAGTAATAAACAATAAAATTGACTGAAACCCAGGTATTTATTTGGAAAAAACTAATAGGGCCATAAAAGAAAAAACGTATTTAATGAAATTGCAGAAATATCCAACAGTCAGGAAAATATACACAGTAATTGCAGAAATATTCAGAGCACAAATTTCCAAGCATTCAAGTCGTACAAAAAAAATGTATACGAGTGTTCTTAATAATCCAATGTTCAAAAAAAGTTATCTGCTTAACTGGATCAGGCATTTTATCCACATTTTCAAATTACGGTTTTTTTTTTATTTTAAGAACACAAACACAATATAGAACCTTTCAGTGTAAGCTTTCGAGTCAATTTGTAAGCTTTCAAGTCATCAGAAAAGTGACAAAGTGGGCATACCTGCTAATTACTAGATGGCAAAGATATGAGGGAATTTTATAGCAAGTGAAACGTTCACACTTACCGATAAAGATAAGGATCGCTTACGAGCTGATTCCATATGAAATTTATCGCCTGAATAATTAACAACGGCTTCCTGCGAAGAACTTAATTATTTTGACAAGATTGCAGGAAGAAACTAATTTATTTTGACGGGAAATAATTGTGGTTTATGATCTTTATTATCCGCATACAATATACACATTGACATTGCTGGTGTTACTTCACAGGCAAAATGTGCAAGTTTTCCAAATCAATTAATCGAATAAATTTCATTAATTCCCATTTTCGTTGTGTGTAATTGTCCAATCAAGCGAACAATTTACGCACTCTGAATTATTTATAAACCTCCCTTGCGAAATGCAATCGTGAATAATAAAGGACTGTTTCATCTTCGGCGGCCATTGGTTAATTAACGAATAATTATACAAACGGCGTCGAAAATTGTTTATGTGAAGTGCGATTTTAAATTTCAATAGAAATAAAAGACTCGTAAATTTCCAAAGTGGCGGCTACGTGATAGATTGTTGGTACCTGAGCGAGGTGCAAATGAGATCATTTGTCTTTATCCAGTCGATAAGCTCTTGATGTCCGGTTGTAAATTTAGCGGTTCAGTCACTCAGTTGTTTTAAATGATGCTGTTTGAATTATTTATTAGGTATTATTTAATTTTTTATTATTAGTCAGTCAATTAACATTACGATTTGTTAATGCAATTTAAACTGCACAGTTGGTAACCGAAATAAATAGACAAATAACTTGTTAGTATTTGACTGCAACATAAACAGTTTTGCCTCAAAATCCACATGCAATAAACCAGACTAAATATTGCTCTGTTTTCGGATAATTTTTCGTCAGTTTGGAAGCCTGCAATTTAAGAAATTGAGTCGAAAACATAATGGCTGCTGAGTTATTGATGCGAAGGTTGGAATTTACGCACGAGAATTGGACTATAAATAAAAAATCTTTGAAAATATTTGCAATCCTGTAAGCCAATATAGATAGACCGAGGTGTTAAACTAATGGAATACTTAGAGGCTTTACAACGCTACAGAAAGCCATTATCAGCTTGAGTTATTTAAAAAACATGTAAAACAACAACAGCATGTTGGGCATTAGATTTAATTCTGAAAGTGGCATTCATTATTACTTACAGCTTTATATTATTCAAAAACATATTCACTACTTATTTAGGAAAAAACGGAATGAAATAACAAATTAATACAAAGGAAACTCAGTTTTCTTTTTCTCAAAAAATTTTAAAACTGAAAAAAAAGTCAGGAAGAAAAACAAAAAAACTGGGCATACAGAATGCAAACTTTCGTATACCCACTAACTTTGTTCTTTCTTTCAAGCCGTATTTGTCCTTAAAATTAATCTTTAGTACGGCTTTTCTATCTGTAGAAGCCGTCATTGTTCAATGTATTTTGTGTTTCTTCTATGTAGTACTTTCAACCTATGTTTGCTTCACTTATTAGTTCTAATTGCAATTAATATCCAATTTAATTACCGAGAAATTTTGCCTGATAAGACACACCAGAAAAAAACTTATTTAAACTTAAAACCTGTATGCTCTCTAGCTACAAGGTGATTTTTATTCGAAAAACCCATTGTATCCAAGAAATACGGCCGCAACTCGAATACAATTGAATTATTATTAAAAACAACCGTATCTATTTCGCTAAATGGTTTTACTTCCAGAAGCCATCGTCGATCAAGTCAGTCGATAGTTAAACTACCTGCTGAAACCATTGTTTTCAAAATAAGAGTTTTCTTATCGTGTCGGTACGTTTCAATTGTATTTTAAACTGGCCTAGCCGGAAGAAATCTCGACGTTCCGGTAGATTAACTGCATCTAGTAACACTATTTCATATATTGTCTAGTTTAAATTATATGGCAAAATTATGGCTTCATTTCAAAGGCTTTTATCACGATTGGAACAACTCAGGTGCATTTCCACTAGTAGAAGTACCTTTCAACAATATCAACTATAAACACTTTATTACCAGGTGGTTAACAGCGAACTTTATGGGCGACATTGTTTGAAGCTTTTTGTTAATTTGGCGCTTTACTAAACACATGTTGTTGATTAGTTTAAGTTCAACTTTACACGCTCCTTTAAATAAACTTTTGAAGAGTTGACACCTTTCTTGCTTAGTCAAATCAAGTGGAGCAAAACATCTACAGGTTTGGCCATGTCACCAGCAAACCTCCCCACGACCGATTTTGAACCTATTAGTTCTTCAACTGAGCTAAACTTGCAAATAACAATTTTTTTTCGTAGATGTCGAAAATCTTTTGTATTTACCGGCCATTAAGATCTTCTTCGCGATTTCTTCCATGAGCATATGGGTTATTAATATATGTATAATGTAATGGTGTGTAATCAAAGACTCCAAACACTAACAAACAACACAATGACATGGTTTTATAAATGGAGACTAACACCAAACGCGTCAAAAAACCAACTTCTGCTCACAAACCACAGTCTCAACGCTGACTCCCCTACAATAACTGCAGACGGCCAAACGACACAACCAAAAAACGACGTAAAATACCTTGGAATCAGAATTGACCACAAACTTAAATTCACTAAACACATACGAAACATCAGGGCAGAAACAATAAAGAGAACAAAACACTTCCGATCACTAACCTCACAAACACTGCCACCAAAATATATAAAGCTATTTGTAGACCCTTGCCTGACTATGGATATATACTCATGACCAACGGAACAGAAAGGACAAAACGTTATACACAAACAACAGAGCAAATTGCACTAAGACTAATAACACGAATAAGACACCCCCAAAACCCACTACACAACCCCCCACCCAACTACTATACGAACGCACAAACATGACAAAGATCTCTGAAAGACTCATACAGCAATGACAACCCCTACAACTGGACCATACTGAATCCCCTTTGTCTTACAAGACCAACCAGACAATCCCGCTTCCGTTTCCCTACATCAACGCTACTCGAACACTTACAAACGCATCTGACTACTGATGCGTGTATCGCATCAGTAGTCAGATGTGAATAGAAACTTAATTAAAATAAATATTAACTTAACGTCCCCTGTACAAATCCGAGAGCATAGCCACATATTCCGGGACACCCTGTATCGGTATAATTTACATTTTATTTCAAAAAATTCCTGGGTTTCAGTCAATTTTATTGTTTATTATTTAAAATGTTACAAATACGTTTTGGTGTCTTTCTCCACCATCATCAGTTTGTGTGTATAGTTGTTTCTACCTTCACATTTGACTGGTTATTCACCAAATTGAATTCACCAAACTGAAACCCAGGAATTTTTTGAAATAAATTGAAGTACAGTCAGGAAAATATACACAACAATAATTTACATTAGAATCCGTTATTTGAAATCAACATTTTGCAAATCATAATTCCATTTTACGCACCAACTATAGCGACTTTTTTGCTTTATTCTTTAATTTAATATTCATGTTCCACGTAGAAATTTCCGTTCTGATAAATATTCTGCCAAATAATCCCCGAAGAATATTTCTTTGTTACAGTAGTTTACCTTGAATACATTTTTACAGCTTTTCTAGTGTTTCTTCTGTAATCCTAAGTACCAGTCCAGACAGCTATAAAATTATAGGCCTTATTTCTTAATGTGTATCGACAATGCAAGAGACTTAAATAAGCAAATCCGCAAAACAATTCTGTTCCACTTCGCCATTTTAATGCATAGACAGTAATAATAATGATAATAAGCTCTTTCGTGATTGTCATTGAATTGGGTACCGCCTTATGCACCAATCTAGATAGACACCAATGCGGTAAAACACGAGTGGTGCACACATTCTGCATAAATAACCGACTCCCGACTTGATTTGTAACGTTTCTGTTTGTTCTGACATGGGTTTTGCGAATAACAAGTTGTTTTATTGAAGATTTTCTCGAGTACCACTATAATTCAGCAAATAATGGCTTTTAAAGAGCCCCATTACGAGTCTGAACGACTGTTATTACGCGAACCCTTGCTCGCCCATTTAAACAGGGATGTAGGCGTGGGACTTTTGTACGATTGTTAAACAGAATAAATTCTGTAAAGGGGCAAATGTTATTTAATACTTAAAACAAACTAAATGCTTGTGGTTTCTTCTTTTTCCTTTTACGGGTGCGCCTCAATTAAATCCAGTTCAAGAAGTAGGTACAGTTATGGAGACCAACGGCCATTTTTTGGACATTTAGGCAATTTAAAATAGGTAATTATCATCAACGGACAATGAAAGTAAAATCTTGTTCTTTTACGACATGTTTATCTATATTTGGCAATAATACGTTATACTGTTAGATGCCTTCTAAGTGAACACAGACTTTGTTCAAACTTGCCTAAATGTTAGCGCTAAATTCATTGAAGGTCTTCAAAAACGATTTACAGTTTTCACCTTAGAACGTATAGATATTGAAACATAAAGTGAACACGCTCTTAGAAAATCAGAAAGTATTCACATGGAATGAAAAAAATATATGCAAACGGAAGTTTTTATTAATAATTATGCAACATTTGAATAAAACATAATGTATTATTCGCAGTGACATGTTCGCGAAATGGATAAACCTTGTTAGTTATTATTTATGGAAGCTAAATCACCTAAATATGCAAAAATCTTTCAATATTGCATAAAATATACTCTATTGGTATGAAGCTGGCAAAATGTCAATAATTTTTCAAACCAAGTACTGCGTCTGAAAACAATTCATGTGCAACAGACAGAAAAAAGCGAGACCCTGCAGTGACGTGCATTTAGTATGTGTTAATTAATTTTGTATACAAAATAATACAAAATTGGCGCCAACATTTAAAAATAATAATAACTTTCGTTGACTTGTCGAACTGTTATAATGTTAACTTTGTTTTAACCGTTATTTAAAAACAACTTATTCTTTGAATTTAGAGGACTTATAATACAGTGGCGGCTGATGTATAAGGGTTGAAGTGAGGCACAGCTCCCAAAATTTAAGCTTTGAAAGAAGTAATTATAATAATCTAAGTACTTTTTATTACCAAAAACCTAATATAATACTAAATACTTAGCATCAAGGTAAAGTCGACCAGTAGAATGATCTACTGACTCACGTTACTTCTCACTTATTATTTAATTTGGGGCACACGATCGTGCTCTCTGCGTTTCATAGGACGCCCGTGCCACCCTCCGGTTCCCCCTTGTCTTGCTAATAAAAGCCGTGATTAAAGTAGACATTTCGCTGCATTTAGTTCAGCGCTCATCGCGTTATTGAGTAGTAGAGTGGTATCGGATGTTTGTCCGGTGCGAATTTTTACACGACTTTCTACCTCAAAAAATAAACCATTACCAGATTTTATTATAGAAAATTTTGGTGTACATAGAGGGAAAAGTTATATACGTAAATCTTAAAAACGCTATTTATAACGTTAAAATTGCTTAATACTGTTTTTTCTGTTTATTTTTTCGATTGCTACTAAGTTTGGACGGACATGAAGGTCGCCCATCTAGAGTCTTGAGTTTTAAGATAAAAAGACATCAAAATACTGAATTACAAGAATTTATCCCAATTGTTTGAAATATGCTTCATATAAATAAATTGTATAAATATTTACAACATTTGCAAACAGAAAAGAACGTAGGATAGAGTTAATTTTAAAAAATACATCCGTTTTTTTTAAGTACCTTCCAGGAGCCGAATCTAAGAACAATAAAAAGAATTGTAAAAAAAGTTTGACGCTTTAAATAATCCCATTTATTTGCAAATGTCTAAAATAAGAACTTCTGAATCGAGACAGATCTGCAGATCTAACTTTTCTACCAAAGTTGACACCCGGTATTCAAGATTTTAAAAATGTAGTACCTACAAAGGCATTTTAACTAATTTATTTTGCTATTCAAAAAATATGTAGTAATTTACAAAATCTGAGAGCTTCTCTTTGATATGATTTTTTAAAATAAAACTTGTGTTTTTTTGTTTACTTTACTTACTTTGTACAAATTACATTTTTTACAGCATAATATATCAGTATAAATTTTATTGTTGAATACAAATTTGTAAAATAAATAAAATAGAACAGCGGTTTCTGACTTTATTTATTTAACTGACCTGCAGTTAACTGCAGAGAATTTGACTTTTATAGCAGGTATAGATAAACTATAAGAAGTCAAACAACTTTATATATTAGTTTTTCTAATACACCTAAAAATTTATGATATAAAACTCTAAAACTAAGTTAAATTTTAAAATTGTGCTAACGTTACATTTAGTACAGTGATTAAAGTTACGAATTGCTTAAATGATTCCTTTATATCAGAGAAACAATTAGTAAATAATTCTCATCAACTCAAAATTAATAACGAAAATTGGCGACAATCAACACCTCTATTGCAGACTAATATGTTGTAGTTAAAGGATTTTTTTACCAAATATAAATCGAATGAAACTAGGGAGCAATCTGGGCATCTAAGGAGCAGTACATTTGCTAATTCGCAAATAACAAAAATACAGCACAAACAGATGGAAAATAAATAGGTAAGAAACAATTTTACCCGCGATTCACACTATAGAAGTTAATTTAATTCAACTCAACCAATTGCAGAAAGAAACAAGAATTTTTTAGTGGTTTTACATTTTACTGAAAATATAAATGAAAGTAAACAAACATTTTACAATAGTTTCAAATATCAAGTACATACAGGGAAGAAAATTTTCTTCAGGGACTTTGTTCGACTCAATTTGTTGAAGAACACACTTAACATACTTTCTTGACACACTGTTTCCCATTTAGCAACGACGTGCTGCAAACATTTGAAGCTTCAACACTCAAATCTTATTTAACGTAATCTATTAGGGTTGAAACCTTCGACATTCACGATAAATCTATTAATGTTTAATTCTATAACGTAAAACTTTTTTAACGTTTATCACTTCGCTCAATAATGTGAGTTGAACTTATTTCTGTGACTGTGTATATTTTCCTGACTGTATTTCAATTTAATCCAAAAAATTCCTGGGTTTCAGTCAATTTTATTGTTTATTATTCAAAATGTCACAAATACGTTTCGGTGTCTTTCTCCACCATCATCAGTTTGTCTGTGAAAAAGCTTTGGACTGAATATTATCTTATGCTACCTTATGCTACACAGAGTTTTTTACGTAAAAAGCTCATAACTAGCGTCTGTTTTTTATTTACCTAGCAATTAATCGTAGTTATTTGTAATTAGTTTAAAAACGTCAACAAGAAGAAATTCAAATTCAAAAATCATCTGCTTCTTTATTCAAGTTTTATAATTTTGCAAGTATTTGAGTTTTTAATGACAGAAACCTGATAAAAAAAATGTTTTTCTATTTTGTAAAAAGTTCTCGACAACCCATGCAAAGAAAAACCGCCAATTCCAAATCACCCTGGAGATTATTTAGTTTTCATTATAGATTTTATAATAGTTGCAGCTAATCGCAAGCCGATTTAATGTTACCCACATTGTTGTGCAATCAAATCCCTTCTCTCAACTCAAAATGATTAATAATTAATGCGAGTAGGAACCGAGAGAAATCGTCGAATCGACTCAAGGCAATAAAAGTATTATAAATTAATTACTACACATAAAGCTGAATTTAAGCGGAATTAAATCCGAAAACTCAATTCATTAATAAACGTTAAATCTTTCAATTAGATTCCCATAACTTTGGTTCGGATAGGATTTAAATAAATACTCGTGCGTTGGTAAACGGTTTAATTTATCAATATATTTGATTTTTTTATGAACTCTGTGGAAGGGTAATTACCAGTTTTGATAAAAGCGAATCTTCATTAATTCCCTCTATTGAATTTCTATCTATGTACCCTTGATCGATTTACCATGTCGCACTGAACGCACATGGTATCAATAGAGGATTTTAATCCAATAACGAGTAATTAAGTTTTATGGCGATATTTTGAAATCAGCTCGAACTAATTGCATTAAGCCACTGGAATTAAGAACGGGAAAATGTGAAAAAATGCACATCTGGTTTAATCAGTTATATGCCGCCAATCGCAATTAATAAAGCGATGAACGCGGTGCCATGCACACTTAAGATCACGCCGACAACCTTCCTTTGCCGGGCTTGGTTCTTAAACCGAATCTACAAAGCTGAAAAGGGAGCGTTGTGAAAAATTCACACGATGGGATTATTGTCACGTTTTTTTTTGCTTATCAGGCATTTTCAATCAATAACCATAAGGAATCCAATGACAAGTTCGCAAATAGAAGAGAAGATGCCATCTGGCAGTTAGCTTGATCTAAATTCCTGCTAAAACTGATAACTTTCATTAGAAAAAGATATTTCTTATTTTTCAATTTTCTAGCAATATCGATAAGCAACAAAGATTTTTTTTATTAACTCCTTTTATTTGTTTACAATCTGTCCTGAGACAATAAGTAAAAAATGTTAACATAAGAAATAACATGTGAGTGTTCACTCATTATTAAAGCACTCTTACAAGCATGATCACTTATTTACAAAACATTTAAATTGAGTGAACAATAGACTAGTTAAGTAATTCTAAAAATTTACAACAAGTACACAACAAGTTTACAACTTGAACAACTTCCTGCGTTTCCGAAAACGAGACACCACATTTGTATTATTAAGTAACTCTCTTGCTAATTCATTTGGATGCTTCGATAATCTGTTTTTGTATGTTTTAAAGTAGTTTATTATTTCTTCTTTCACTGTAGTAATTTGAAGGTCTTTTCCGATAATTTCATTGGGTACGAACCATGGTGCTGCTACTATGTTTGTTAGTGTTTTGGATTGAAAACGTTCCATTATTTCAATGTTTGAGTCTGCTGCAGAGCCCCATAATTGGATTCTATACGTCCAGATCGGTTTCAGTATGCATTTGTAGATTAAGAGCTTGCTCTCAAGAGACAGTGCTGAGTTCTTATTGATTAGCCAGTACATTTGCCTGATTTTTAAGCCTAACTGTTTCCGTTTTGCCCATATATATGGTCTCCATGTTAACCGACTGTCCAAGTGAATTCCCAGATATTTGATTTCGTCTTTATGCGGTATTAGCTCATTATTTAAATATAATTGGGACCTGGTGTATCTTCGGAGTGAGAAAGTTACATGGGTTGACTTGTCTGTATTTAAGTAGTAAGTTTTTGGTCCCATTACCTCCACACTCTCCTTGAAAGGATATCCAAAGTTTGTCGGTTTGCTATGATGACAAACAAACAAAAAATGAAATAATTTGCAATACTAGACCGATACAATAAAACTTTGTTTCCAATTGGAATTTAAGGAACCAACAAAAGATAACACCGAATTTGGAGACAAAACCTCCATCATGTGTTTGGCCACAAGCAAGCGATATAATTTTGCTAAGAAAGTTTTCTTTGTCCCTGCATGTTCACGTCGCCCAAGTGAGTTTTACTCTATTTGTCGTGAGTGTGCTCCATTTAAGAACTTTAACGTTATTTTAGAACCAGAATTGATGATATTTTAGAGCTTGAAGCAGTTTTACTATTTTTGATCCACCACATATTCTGTCCTAATTTTCTGAATGGGAGATTTAATTCTTTTATCTTGTCTGCAATGGCACTAAAAAGAGACTGACAGTCCCTTGCATTTTTTATATTAGAAATCCACCCGCTTTAGCTTTAAAATTATCATTTCCATAGGGCTCGATATAAAACTGTTTCACCCTACATCAAAATTGTAGAGAAATCCAGACTGCAGAGTAAACAAAACAACTAGAATTTTTCTCCGAATTATAAAAGAATGTGGCATACCTGAACGTCCGAATTATCGAGGTCGCACTGTAGATCTAACTTTAGTTGCCAATAATCATTAACAAATCAGAATTGTAAACTTCTCAACAACAAACAACTCAAAAATATGTATTTGATTGAACATTTATGATGCCGAGAATAAAAGAAACTTACATTTATTTTTTTTATTTTTATTTTTAATTTATTTAATTTTCCATATTATTTTAATGCTAAAAATCTAAAGTCTTATCAGTGTGATCGGGTGTAAAAATAGCCCAACATTTCTCACCTGGCTTTGGTAAATTAAAATAATATAAATGTAGGTACAATTCTTGCGTAAGTTTTGTATTTTCTGAAATTAAGGATTTCAAGAAAAGATTAGCAACAAGATTAAATACTTCTTGACTCTTGTTAAAAATCAAATAACGTTTTGCCAATAGTTTAGTTTAATCTATGATTAAGGCTCGATAACTTTTTAGAGTGACATTCCTACCTTTTTTTGCTAAATTGCTTCTTAGCCTTTTGATTATCTTTTATTAGTTACTTCCGGCTCTTCGTTTATTATTATGTTTAAAAAACCCTATTTTTGCCCCTACTGTAATCTGTAAACTCATATATGTATACTGTACAAAATAGGAGAAAATAATTGTAATACTGGGTGTCCAGAATGACTATGCACTACTTTAAAAGCAACTTCTACAACCAACCACAAGGTGTGAAAGTTTATATTGATTATTATTGTTTCTAGGTATAGTAGTAGTAGTAAACATCTTTATTTCTAAAAAAGGCTATCGACCTATCGGTCTTTCTGCCCTTGTTTAATACATGCAGTCTTAATCTAGATAAAAAACCAATATGAAAATTCTCCTATTCTAGGTTAACAATAGTAGTAGTAAACATCTTTATTTCTAAAAAAGGCCATCGACCTATCCGTATTTCTGCCCTTGTTTAATACATGCAGTCCCAATCCAGATAAAAAGCAAATATGAAAATTCTCCCATTCTAGGTTAACAATGTTATTGAATAAATAAGATTTCAGTGGCAAGAAGAAATTATTTTATTGTCCACTAGTCCGTTGCGTTTGTAAGTGTTCGAGTAGCGTTAATATAGGGAAACGGAAGCGGGATTGTCTGGTTGGTCTTGTAAGACAAAGGGGATTCAGTATGGTCCAGTTGTAGGGGTTGTTTGTCCATTTTGTCTGTAGCTGTATGAGTCTCTCAGAGATCTTTGTCATGTTTGTGCGTTCGTATAGTAGTTGGGTGGGGGGGTTGTAGTGGGTTTTGGAGGTGTCTTATTCGTGTTATTAGTCTTAGTACAATTTGCTCTGTTGTTTGTGTATAACGTTTTGTCCTTTCTGTTCCGTTGGTTATGAGTACATGTCCAAAGTCTAGCAAGGGTCTACAAATAGCTTTATATATTTTGGTGGCGGTGTTTGTGCTAATTCCTTTGCCTTTGTAGGTTAGTGATCGGAAGTGTTTCGCTCTCTTCATTGTTTCTGCCCTGATGTTTCGCATGTGTTTAGTGAATCTAAGATTGTGGTCGATTGTGATTCCAAGGTATTTTACGTCGTTTTTTGGTTGTGTCGTTTGGCCGTCTGCTGTTATTGTAGGGGAATCAGCGTTGAGTCTGTGGTTTGTGAGCAGAAGTTGGTTTTTTGACGCGTTTGGTGTTAGTCTCCATTTATAAAACCATGTCATTGTGTTGTTTGTTAGTGTTTGGAGTCTTTGCGTTGCTCTCTCAGTAGTTTTGTCATGTACAATAAGTGCCGTGTCGTCTGCGTATTGTAATATGTATGCCGATCTGTCGATTTGATTTTTGTCTGGTAAGTTGTAATTGTATATGTCATGGCAGTATATATTGTAGAGAAACGGTGAGAGCGGGGATCCTTGAGGGAGCCCTTGTTCAGGGGAAAAAGAAAATGACAGTGTTTTGTCAATTCGTACTTGTAGTTGTCTGTTTTCTAGTAAGTTCTTTATGGTGTGTAGTAGATATGTTGGTGTGTGTAGTTTGTATAGTTTGTATAGTAAGCCTCTATGCCAGACACTGTCAAAAGCCTTGTTAATGTCCATAAACAGGCAAGCTGTCTTTCTGTCAGTTAGGTGGGTAGTTTGTATATTGTTGGCCAAAATAAAGAGCGGATGAACAGTCGAGTGATGCTGTTTGAAACCAAATTGGTAGGTAGGTATATATTTTCCAATCACTTTTTCAAGCCGCTGCTTTATTATGCATTCAAAAATTTTGCTTAGTACTGGAAGTAGTGTAATTGGTCTGTAGTTGCTCGGTTGTGAATTGTCCAGTCCATTTTTGGGTATAGGGATTATTAAGCCGTTTTTCCATGTTTCTGGATTCTGCCATTTGTGATGCAGTTTCTAGGTATATTTTCCGCACAAATTCAAAGTTGGGTTACAAAAGCCTTTGAGTAGGAAAATTAAATATATTATTTCATTCATTCAATTAGCTCAGATTTTGCTGCCAGCTGGTTTACCAACGTTTTTTCTGATTGTGATGCGTCCCCAATCAAAGCTTGAGCACAAAATTTCATCGAAAGCTACCAGCACAACAGTTTTGACCGCACATTAGTTTTTCAGCACTGTTATTTTCATTCGCTTTGTGAATCCATGATCCAACTTATAGAGTTCTCGTATATTTTAAAAAAACCTCCGGTGGAAATGACTTGACGACTGAACATTAAAAAACAGAAATATTCAAAAATGCACACTTAAAGCTAAATAAATTCACCATCTTGCATATCGAAAACCAAGCAAGAAGTGAATTGGAATAGAATGGAACATTCCGAATATTCTTCGAAAAAATAATACTTTTTCAAGAACAAAATGTTGAAATCCTAGACATCCTTTTGTCCTAAAAGTAAAGAAAATAAAGACGCGCTACTTAGTTAGGTGCCAGAACCACAATAAGTCCTAGTTTTACTAATGAGCATTGCGGTTAATCGCTTTAAAATGCACTTAACAGACAGCGCCATAGAGTGTAATATACAAGATGGCACTTGCTATTTATCTATTTGGAGACTGTAAAGATAAAAGTTAATTTTTCGCCCATGCAACAGCCAACAAACGTAAATAATTGCAGATTAAACGCATGTTTCAAGACGCAATATGTCTTAATCATCATAGAACAGCTACGATTTATTGCAAATGTGTTAGCATTGGTAAGTTATTAGCACGTTGCATAGATCAGCATTTTAGTGACGGTCAGGCAGGGGCGGATCTTCAAGAAGAAACAATAAAATTCTATAAAAACTTTGCTACGAATTTTTTGTTATCCAATACTTTCATTAATATCCGAAAAATATCCGAAACGGCAATCAATGACTCAAAGCAAGTTTTTTTAAATGGGATTTCCCGTATTTTAATTAGGTCGAATTTGTAAGGTTCTATACTTGTCTACACTGAATACACCTTTGAATTAAACTAGTTCAATTACAGCAAGAAAAAAGTATATAATGTATTGTTGAATTAGCACCCGATAACATTTATTGTAATTGAATTGTAATCTTTTGTTAGTTTCACTGTTTATCTGTTTAAAAAATTATTTTGCGAAGGTTGAAATGACAGAAAGAGAACTTTAGATTGGCTTGGAAGGTGTCCAGATCTGACGCCACTGGGATGTTTTCAATTGGGATATCGCAAGTGCAGAATTAATCTTAACAAAACTCGAAGTTTAGATGAATTAAAGAATATATTTACGGAGCACCAGATTATACACTTTAGTGCATACGTTAAACACTTCCTCATGTCGCATTGAACATAATCCTGATCTCAACAGGCTAAGCAAAGAGATTCTAGCTTTTTGCAGCTTTTGAAGAACTTGATGAAAACATTCTTAAAGAATATCTCTTCTCGCGCACAGAAAATTATTGCATTGTATTTTTTATTTACAGCTTCAAATAATGCTAAGTTTTGAAAACAAAGTTAGAAAAAGGAACAAAATAGTGAATTTATATTGCATCTTTGCACTTTAGTTTGCTTCGGTCCCGTTTCTCGTTTTTATCCACTGAAGTGAAAATTTTTGTCGCTGTGTTAAAACTACCCAATTTTTATTAAATTGTCCTTCTCCTCACAATATTATTAAATTGATATCCAATTTTAATGACAATTCACTAATAAATTTAGTCAAAGTAAAACTCTCAGCGCATGTAGACCGAAGTTTTCTAAGAGAGATAAAAACGAAGGCAAAACTAAAAAGTAAAGTTGTTCCAAAAATAATAGATTGCATTGAGAGCAACCTCAAATATATGAAAGCTCCGAGAACAATATGTTCAAAACTGCTATAAAGGCCGAAACGCTTTAGCGAAACTGTGTTGTTTCACAGCGAACATGGCTCTCAATTTGCAACAAAAAAAAATCTGTACAATCTGAAATAAGCCAAGTTTCAGGTTGATCGAGCACGACTATTAAAATTAAACATGTCAATGTTAAGTTGCCACAGTTTCGACTCGTTATCCTATCATAAATCACGAGCAAATCGGATCTAAAACACGTTTCGTAGGTTCGAAAACACACAGTTCACGAAATTTCTCATGATTGTTTGCATTTTTTCGATATTTATTAGATTTGAGGCGTTGGGAAAGTATCTAATAAATTACCGATAAAATATGGATTCCAGCGCGTTTAAAAATAAAAGGTTTTGTTATATCACCTTAGAGCGTGAAGAAGGGGGACTAAAAATAACTTAATTGGGAATTAAGCTGAGTTAATGTGTGTATTTTTCGTTTTGAAAATGAACTGTTTTTTGTCTTCTCTCTGAGAATGTTTTGAAGTATTCAAATGAGTTTTGAAGTATTCAAATTCTCGAATTTGAATACTTCAAAACAAGTCAAAATTAGCACGGTGAAACGTTTTTTGAATTCACTATGTACATAATTAGAAAAATAAAACCCACTTTTTTAAAATGTTTTAATTATATTTAAAAAAAATGTGACGAAAGCCAAATGGTCAGTTTGCAGTCTTCTACGCAATCTGTTTGAGAATAATGTGATTTTATAGAACTATATTTGTTCTGTCTTTGACAAAAACAGCAGAGTCTTTTAGGGCGATCCATTGTAGAAAAATATAAAAGGGATATTTTTTCAAAGTTTCCGCAAAAAATCTCAGTGTTTTTTTTATATCTAAATACGCAAATCTATCCATAATTCTGTAATTACACTAGTAGACTACACACTTCCTTAAAATTACATTTTCGTGGTGTTGATTTTATCAAATACGGTTTTATATCTCTTTTCTGCTTAAATCGCGTGTTTACAAAATTGTAACGGCTTATTAATATTCCAATTTTCATGTTCACAATCTATCATTTTTTTCAAACGATTTATCCTCCACATCCGTAACTGTTAAATACAATTTCAACGGTTTCAGAACAAGTTTAAACGAATTGTTGAAGCACAATTAATTGAACTTTATTTTTGTTTGTCACTCTTTCCGTTTTTCACTTTGGTTTACTGATGTACGTCAGCTTCTTGATTTCGTTAACAGATATCCACTTTTTCTAACTGTTAATTTCTCTAGTTAATTTGATAACCTTCTGATTTTTACCAAGCAATTTATTTTATTGGTTATTTTGTGTACTAAAGTATTTTGTGCGGCAAGTATTTTCTTTGAAATAATTAATTTTTGTTCCCTTTTTATGAATAAATTTTAAACGTTTTAGAATGACAGAAGACGGAGGGAAACATCGCTTGCATTATTACGTAGCTAGTTAATAAAAAATTGATTTGTTTTCAAACTTTTATTAAATGAGTTAAAATAAAATAAATAGGTTAAATTAATAATAATTAATAAAAATACAGAATGGTGAAGATGATTTTTTATTACGTTAATATAATAAATATTTATTAAAATAATGTATTATATTTTTACACACATGCACTATAAAAAGCAACAAAATCTTAATACAAATGCTTTAAAATCCATTGATTTTAATATATTTGATTCAATTAGGATATTCCTCTTTGAAGAACTCCGGATAAACACTTTTATCCATAAATGTTCACAGCATGTGCATATAACTTAATTGACCATATATTAAAGTGCTTAAATTATAAATCCATGTTCTCACGTCTACTTTTGAGAAAAAACTCCTTGATGAAAATATGTTGAGAAGACATAATCCTTCGACAAGGTATTTTAACAAGCAATTTACTTATCTTACAGCTTTTCTAGTTTGAAACTTAGTTAATCTATGCTTACAAGGAAGCAAATGCAAGTTTTGTATTGAGTCGTCCAATTACTTCATAATTATGGCATTCGTTTGTTAATTAGGCAAAAGATTATTTACTTCGGAGCATTCGTGACCAGAGTATTTATTAGTTGATTTTTCAGTCAATAGAACTTAAGTAGTTTGTAAACTAACAGAGCTGTATTTTAATTGCTGATTTTATGAACTTTTTTCAAAATCAACTACACCAAGGGTAATATAAAGTTGATTTTAATGAGTCAGCGAATTATGAAAGTCTTCGTGTAATAAATAATGTAAATATATACTTGCAAATGTATGTATTCATTGTATTGTATGTACACATCACACATCCATTCATTCAATTCATGGAGAAACAGATTTGTACCTGTCAGTTTTGGAGATATTTTCAATCAGGGAATTAGATGGCTTTCTGACAAAACTAAGCCTTGCATTAAAAATTAATCTCGGCAATTTTTTACAAATATATCCGACCGCCTGACTATCTAATATAGACCTAGCAAAATAGATTTTTTCAAGCCTGGCGCCACCATAAACCACATCAGCTCGAGTACGAACTACACGCATATCGGTACTAGTACTACCTGCATCTCTCATCTCTCATGCATCTCCAGCAAAGACTGTCGCGTTTATAAATTAGAGAGAATAAACGCGGCTTCGCATCAAATAGCAGCTTTATTTCTTCGAGCGTATTACAACGCGCGCCACACGCGCCTCGAGTTCTCCTGCAAATCCTGCGTTTTCCAAAAATTCAGTTTGCAAATTCGAAAAATTGTGATCAGTGTGTGAGTGGTAAACAGTGGATCAGCCTCATTGGAAGTCGATCTCGAAAATAGGACTTTGCAGGAAAAGTGGGTCATTTTTTTCTTTTTCAACATACTTTTCTAATTAATCAACATGAAGTGTAAAATTAGCCTTTGATGATTCTCATATAATTTCACGTTTACCACATTTTCAAAAAATGCTCGGAATTATGTGTGCAATTAGATAAAACACATGATACTAAGGAAAAATAATTCTCATTTTCTACTTTTACCTTAAAGTTTAAACAGTTGATTTTATGATGATTGACTTTCCAAAATCCGTCCGAATAGATTTTCTAATTCCCAACTGCAATAATACGTTCACATGATCCTATCTACTTGTACCAGTTCCTACTACTCATATACAACATTGTCATTTCAATATTTCCCATTTATATGTATTTTCAAAAATAGCCGAGAAAGATAAACAAAGTCGTAATATAATAAAACTAATGCGTAAAGTGTTAAAGATATGCGGACTGGTCCTTTTCATGGAAATGTGATTAATGACTGATGTAATTGGCCATTTCGACCTATTCTTAGACAAATAATAATTTTATGTTGAAAGACTTTATTAAACAAATTAATTTGACATTGTAGGAGCGGAAAGTTTAATAATAATGACGAAACAATTCTAGATCAATCGCTTAAAGTTAGAAAACTGATTCAAAGTGTTAACAATAACGACGAAATTTAAAATCTATACACTATTTTATTAATGCCTTCTGAAACTCTATCAAATTATTGAAAGTAATACTAATTTTATACTTGAATTCTGTGGTTATTTTCGGTTATTTCTGGGATTTATTTTCGAAAATTAATTGATTCAACTTGATTCAACAAAATAGTAAAATTTTAATTGCCACAATTACAACTTAAGAATTTTTTTCTTCCTTGTCTCATAAAAACAAAGTATTCATAATAAATTTGCAAATTTCCTTTGTCTCAAAAGTTATAACCAAGTTAAATATGCGAACTGGTCCTTTTCATGGAAATGTGACCATTGACTGATGTAATTGGTTATTCCGGACTTATATTTTATACCAATAATAAATTTACGTTGAGGGACTGTATTACACAAATAAAGTAAACATTTACCTTATAAATAAATATAATGGTAGTAAGACAACATATTTCCTTATAGAATTAAAATTTATATAAAATTTTAAGTTGCTTTCTATTATTTATTTTCGTCTGATTTTTTTTTCAATGTTCTCAATGATTGCTAAAATCTCGATTAGGACGAAAATAGAACTTCTTACAATGACAAAACAATTTAAAAAGACAAAGTTATTGAAAATTGTTTCAAACTTCATTGAGGTTTTCAGAAACTCTCTCAACTCATTAAAATTTCTTCAGATTTTATACTTGAATTCTCACTAGGGGGTGATTATTTTCGTACACTCCCAGAAAAATGTGAAAGTTTTTTGACCTTTAATGACGAAACGGTGTTTGCCTTGAATTCGCGAAAAGCTTAAAGCAAAAATCGCCGTTAATTTTTTGCATAGAAAATGTGTATTAAATATTATATGGATTCTCGGTTTAAAATCCTGGTTTCACAAAGATGAAAAGGGAATCATTTTCATCAGCGGGTAAAAGTGTGAAACGACCAACAAATGAGGCATGTTTTTTTTCTCTCATAAATGATAATTCGCGTATTATAGCATATTATTAATCGTTACTACCCTTAAGATTTATTTCAATCTTTGAAAAGAAAACACTCGCTGAGGCAATGTACAGAAGCATATCTAATATTTAAATCCTTGTAAATAAAATATGTCTTGTCTTACAACTTAACTTTCCATTATGCAGATATAAAAAGGATGATAATGGCCCATAAAATCCATTTTACAGTTCCAGCTATCATTTTAATGTTATTTACCATAATCGCAATACTTGCCTTGCTAAAATTAACTCTAATCTCTATATTTAGAGTATTTTCTATTTAGGTATGACCGTATAACAATGCCCATTCAAACTTGAACTTCAATTAAAATTACAATTCGTAATTTTACTGATCTAGTGTGATTAAATGTCCGATTTGCATACATACCTACCTACTATTTCGACGCTGTTGACCCACGCATAAATTAACCATTTGGCTTAGAAGCAAATAGTAGATAATATTTTTTTTCTTAAATTCCTATACCATGCGTAAGCCAAAGTTCAATATGTCCAACCATGATTATTTTCGGCTAAATTATTCATGAAGGACGATTGTGGATCTCAGAAAATTAATAGATGCCAATCGATGGTTGTAAAAAAGCAATATTTCATTATGTGGCTTGACAATAATGTGTATGACCATAAATTTGCGATTCAGTTATTTTAAAAATGCATAATTTTGAGATTGACAATCTTAATATATTTTAATTACTTCCAAATAAAAATAATGACAAATTTAGTAAATTGTTTCAATATCTCCAGATTTGTTTCCTTCTAGTACAGCAACAGCCCATAAAATGTATTTAATGGGTGAAAATAACACCAAATGGCATATTTATTTAACTCATTTGAATAATACTCTTTAGAGCGTCGTAAATTTTCAACGGTATTAAAACATATTTTTAAAACGTGCGCTACAGGTGCGTGGAACTGATATTTATTGCTGAAAATGGTTGTAATTTAATTAACATGTTTCTGGCTCGTTATGTTAGACAATTTAATGGTTTTTAATGAAAACTTTGGATTTAGTTGAGAGGAAATGAATTAGAAAAACTGACTAATTTATTAAATGGAATTTAATAATATAGTCTTTTGCGTTTATTTTCTCAAAACATATCAATCACAAACCGCTTCATTCAGGTATTGCGGTTTTTCAAAGGTAGTTTTCTCCGGAAGGCAAAGCCACTATCGTAATACTACGGAAAGTGGCCATGCACTCTTCGAGTGATACTGAAGGTGGTAACGTCACCCCATGCCCTTTATAGAATCAAATCAATTTCTAAATACTCTTTTTCTTTGCTGAAATTTCACGGACAAATTTCTATTTTCTACTGCAAACTTCCAAATCAAATAAGTAATTCTAATGCTGCCATACCGATTAAGTCAAGACCCAAACTCATGGTCCAGTTCTATTAGATTGACGGTATACGTTACTTAAACATTTTTAAACAAGGTTTACCAGTTTAATTAAGAAGTTACCTGCCAATCCGCTGGGGTAACTACTTTATATTTATCACATAGTTGCAAGGAATCCAAGACTCACTGACCAAGATTTCACTGGAAAAAGAGTTTATTTACTGAAATTTAAACGGCTGTGTAGCAGAAAATCGAACGAATCTAAATCAATGCAATGAAATGATATAAAGTAAGTTTCTTGCTCAAAATTTCTTCCAGTGGTAGCAGGATATAATAGGGATAATCTCATCTTTTTCTTAGAGTCGATAATAAAAACAACCCTAGCAGTTAGAGGTAACCCATCAGCGTCCTTTTCATGGGGTCAATCATTCGCAGATCAAGTGCAATTTCCCTGTCCTCATCAGCAATAATCGGGTACGGAAATTCAGATTATCAGAAGGAGCATATGCCCTGATGTCTGTGGTCCACTTTGGGACAATGGACAAATGGGACTCGACTGAGTCGCAAGACAAAGCTATAACTTTGCAGTTTCTTTTGGAAAATTCGTCTTTCAGCTGCACAACTTGTGCCAGCTCTGTAGTGCACACAGGTGTAAAATCTGCTGGATGAGAAAATATAATGCCCCATCTGAAAGCGAATGAAGTCTCCAGTTTCAGTATATTTTGGAATGTGAATATAAAACTTGTTTGGCTCGTCAAGCAAAGCTTCTTCAACGCGTAAACTTACGAATCTTAAAACCAGTCGTGTGAAGCTTCATGTCTCCATACGTGGTTTTAATAGCAAAGTTTGGGAATGTATCACCTAATTTAATACTCATTTTTTTTAAGTGTTCAGTAGGTAAACCAGATATACAGAAACAACTACATTCTGCGTCGAAACCGGCTGCGACTGAAATGAGGTTACGGCCGACGCGAGTCTGAGGTTATGGGATTTTCAGTTCTCAAATACGTTCCGCAATTGGTTGCGAATATCATGTGTGCTGCAAAAAGTCCAGTTATTTTAAGTTTGAGATGGGCGGGGCGGCATTGCAAACATAATTAAATATACAGAATGTTCTTCAACAAACTTGTCAAGGCAAAAATACTTTTTTAAAGAATTAACTATTTGTTCAAGTAAATTAGTACAAAGTACTGCAATCGCAAAACATTTATTTTACATGTACAGGGTGTTTTTGAGTTTTTTATTCTAGTTATATCAAATTTGTGTTGTATTTTTAACACTGAAACAGTGTTAAAAAAGATGTAATCAAAATTTAAATAAAAAAATATATTCGTTCGGAATTTTAAATGTACAGAGTGATTTTTGAAAACAGGCTAGCCTTTGTATTTTCACTTTTGGGAAAATTGTTGCAATTGTATGAATTTTGTTTAAATATAAAACACAAATTTATTTATTTGGATCTCGAGAAGTGGATTATTAAAGACAACTTTGCGTAAAATCCAATGAAGCCAAATAAATTGAATTGCAATTTTTCTTTTCGAATTTTAAACACATCAAACTTCGGGTTGCGACTTCGGCAAAAGCGATTTTAATTTGTTTAGGTTCAGTTTTGGAAAAGTCAGATTTCGAGGCAAGAAACAAAACTTAAGAAAATATTTGTTAAACATACAAATCGCAAACAAAAGGTCGTATTCATCTGAACTACTTCAAAAAAAGCGCATCAGGCGTATGTTTTACTTCTTTAGAGTACCAATAAATATTTCAAGGCAAACAAACAAAATCAAAATTTTGACTTTCATTTAATCAACTGCGGCATTTAAAATGAAAAAAAAAAACATTCGGTTTATTCAATGCTTCGTTTACAGGAAATTGTTATCATAGAATAATTTACAAAAAAAAAATTTTCAAAAAATGAGCATAAAATGTCTGATTTTTCGAATTCCACTGGTTTTTCTTTATACAGGGTCAAACATGAATAAAATCCACACATCCATGGGTCCTCATAGCTTCGTTTTCGAAATACAGGGCGTGAAACTTTACTTTAAAAAATATTAAATTGTTCATTTCTGCAAAACGGTTTTATAAATTTCAATGAAACTTTGTGGGTAGTGAAGGCTGTAAGAGGTGCTTATTTTCAATTATTTTATTTTTTTTAATTTTTACATATTTTACATTACATGTTTTTTATGTACATTTTTGAGGATACAAAATTGTAAGCTACTGGTTTTCTGAAGAATAAAAAATACATCTTAATCGATTGTTCAATACTGAAGAAAAAAACACTCTTTTATTTCTGACGTACGACCAACCGTTTTCCGGCAAAAAAACATTTTTATGACGAAAATAATCTAGGCGCAAGCTGCAAAATACTTCATTGGCGCTGGAAATAGGGCTCAGAAATGTATTGATGTCAATCGCAAACATTTTCAGCGTGTTATAATTGTAGGTAATTCTTAAACTAAACTGTTTAGTTCTTCGCTTTACCATTGGTTCATAATGTTTTCCTCGTTGACTCATAATGTGAAATTTCATCATCAAACTGTTTTTTATATCGGAAAACGGTTAGTCATCGACAGAAATCAAGGGATACTTTTTCCTTCAAAATTCAAAAATCAAGTAAGATGTATTTTTTATTCTTCAAAAAAACAGTGGCGTACGTTTTCTTGAAAAATATCCAATAACATAGCGGATGCCACCCTCACTGGTAAAACTTTAAAAACATAGAATTATTTATAATAAGTACCTCTTACAGCCTTCACTACCCACAAAGTTTCATTAACATTTATCAAACCGTTTTGCAGAAAATTATAATTTTTGTATTTTTTAAAGTAAAGTTTGATGACCTGTATTTCGAAAACAAAGCTTTTGCGGACTCATGCATATTTGGATTTTTTTCATATTTATTTATTTATCCCTTAATTTACGTTACTTATTTCTGAGACACCCTGAATATCCCAAACAGCGAGAGAATGGAAATACACAATATCTATTAAATAAGGAAACATTTAGAAAATTCAATGAAGGGCTCCCACTAGATTTGAATATTAGTTTGTCTTTTACAAATTTTCAGGCACATTATAGAAACATGGCAGCGAGCATTTAAAAAAAAATAATTTAGCCATTCAGTCAAAGTTGTAAGTTAGAAATTTGAAAATGTAACAGGTTGCTTTGCTTTGCTTAATGAAAAATCTGAATAGAACCGAATTTTACAATTTGGTCCGACTTTTTCCTTGATGATTCCCCACAAATTAGATTAATTAAACATGCTTTTCCAATGGTGCATCCTGATAATTATGCAGTTACCTTAAACTTTTTTAATTTCCGCTCGTTTTTATCAAAATCGAAGTTTTACAGCTAAATGCGTCAGGATCTCAGCAAGTATAGATTGAATCTCATTACATTTACATTTTATCCAGCGAGAATCCCATTAAAATTCTCTTTCCGTCACCTTTTCTTCTTTCAAATAAAAAGTAGATTTCATTCATTGACCCACAACGATTTTGGCAAGTGGGCGCACCTCCTCCCAAGAGAGAAAAATCAGCTTTCATCGAAAGTCATTTGGGTTTTAAGCGGGCTGGAGTAAATCACGGCCACATAAAAGAAATCTATCAATCAAGCTGATGTTTGCGTTATTAATCTTGATGGAGAATCCCAGTTATTTGAGCCAGATTTCGATTCGTATCGGTGACTTGGCATCCTAATTTTAACCACATTATTCAAGATGGTACGCATTATGTGATCGAATTATCCGACGAGATCCAAAACCGCTTTTTTATATATTAAAGTCCCATTAATATTACTTGGTCTCTTGCTAATTGATACAAATATTAAATTTTTTAGAGCCAATTATCTATTCTTAAAGTCGTAAGGTCAATATTCTGCAAAATTCAGTTTCCGATCGATTTATAAATAATTTTTCTTTGTTACAAGTGTTTCTAATTTGTTTTTTTGTTTTGCCTTGATTTTGTTGAAAACAGTTTCGTATTTTTGCTCTTGTTGTTTATAAAATATTGTTAAATCATTTTGATTATTTTTTTCTTGTAAAGATCTTTTTACCGTAATGGTCTCATTTTCTACATTTTTCAATTTTCAAATCAAGAACAATCACTTAGTATGATATTTACCTTAGTATGATATATATTTTTATTTATTTTATCTACTTTCTCTGTTTAAATATCATACTAAGTGATTGTTCTTGATTTGAAAATTGAAAAATGTAGAAAATGAGACCATAAAAAGATCTTTACAAGAAAAAATTAATCAAAATGATTTAACAATATTTTATAAACAACAAGAGCAAAAATACGAAACTGTTTTCAACAAAATCAAGGCAAAACAAAAAAACAAATTAGAAACACTTGTAACAAAGAAAAATTATTTATAACTCGATCGGAAACGTTTTAAAATAAATAATTACGAAAAGCACAGAACAGAAATGATAGTTGTTGTTGTAATGCAAAAAAACTCTTTGGGTTTGCAGTGCAATCGAATACATCGTAAGAAGTATTTGAACTTGTAAAATTAAACCCTGAGAGAATGTTTTTAATTCATGAAAATGTGATCCAAATAAGTCGGCATAAACTTTCGAACTTTCGACGTTTCGTACGTTCAATTCTGCACCATCAGGGTCTAAGATTTGGTTGGCATGTGGAAGACTATAAAGTAAGTGCCAAATATGTGGAATACATTTATTTGAAAGTAGACAATTGCGTAAAAAACCGTCCACACTTATGTTTAGTCGCACCTTTTTTTTTTCAATGCAATGCCTAAAACATTTTTATGGATGGAAACATTAATTAGAAGTAACTATCTTGAGATGGAAATTTTCTTTGTAAAATGATATTAAAATATCCTTAAACTTATGTTTTTGTTTTATCATTTCTATTAATTGAAAGTATTTTAGTCTTCAAAAAGAGATTACTTGCAGTTGTTCCACTTTCTCCCCTTTTTGTCTTTCCAGCATGATACTGATTAGCTATAATCTAAAATCTGCTCTTTTACTTAACTCTCATTTTTTAATACGTTGTACAGATATTTTACACGTTTTTTTATATTATTATTAGATTTTAATATTATATAATTTGAATTTATGTTTAATTTAATTTGCAATAAAATGTCGTGATGTTAATTTGTATGTGTAAGTTTGTAGGTGGGTTTATCGGTCAATAGAATGTGTAAGAAAAACACAACTTTTCCTGGTCGTACGCTTCGGCTATATTTAAGAACTTTTTGTGACACGCTCACACCATTTGTCCTAAACGATGACAAGGAAGCACTAAATTCATATAGACCCAGGAAAATTAGTGTCTTTCTTCCCCAATGGATTAGGGAAGAAATCTAGAGACCGATAAACCGAACACTCCTAGAACATCTTATACAAATTTAAAATTTAATTGGAACGTTAAGGCTCAGAACTTAGATTATATTGCGAACTAAACACTTAAACATTCCCAATTTACTTTTAATCAATTTGCTAGAGCTCCAATCTGTAAAATGGCATCTGTAGAGAACTGATAGATGGTGTTTCATAGAATAATATTTTAATGGTAGCAGAAGACATTATCATTAAGACACGTATGTCCGAAAAGAAGCGATGAGACTCAATTTTTTTTGTTAATATGTTTAACAGACATTTTATTTAGTACATAATTTTTTATTCTATCAATCCCATATTTTGTCCAATAATGAAGCATTGTGCATGGTCTTCGAAATAATTTTGATTTGCAATCAAAATTGTAAAAAATCTACAGGTTGTTAATTTTTTATGTAATTAACTAATCAATAATTGTAACTGCTATTAATCTACATGCTACTTGGGCATGGTAAACAACAAACTGTAAAAATAAAGTGTCTCTCGGGTTATTTTTGGAACAAACTAGTTTCTAATCCAGATAATACTATAATAGATTTAAATCAAAACTGAAATAATTAAAGATTTAGCTAAAATTATTATCATATTTATTTATTATGCGCTTGAATCTACGAAGTATCTAACCACTGGTATAGACAATCATCTAGCCACATCTATGGAACAAGATTCTAAGTAATCAGATACTTGCAAATACCAAATACCAATCAAAATGTGAAATATTAAGTGAGTGATTGATGAAGGGGACTTGTTTCTAAGTTTTATAATAGCATGCCAGCTTTACCAAAATTAATAAATTATTGGTTTTTGAATGAATCTTTGCAATTGGCCAGAGTAAATGTTAAGGAAATCTCAAATTGGTTAAGGATGGTTTGTTTGCACACAGTTTAAATTTTAGTAGCTGATATAAACATTTTAACGGTTTAAGGAAAAAAATGTATTCTTTTATCTTCTTCTCTTCTTCCTCGTACGTTAGGACTCAGAGTCCTGTGTTTTTCTTCAACTTCCTAGTCCTGGGATGCTGATGTCTCTTGTTTAAACCAAGGTTTAGCGTTTCGTTTTCCGGTTCTGGTTTTAGTTCTTCTTCCAAGTGCTTCTTCGGCTGCATTTAGTAGATTTGTGCGTAATTTATTCCATGCCATTTCCACGTCGTCGTCATTTTTTATCCCATTATTTGCAATCTTCTGTTTCAGCCTTTGTTGGTATAGATGTTTTGTAGAATAATTTGCTAGTGCCTTCATATTGAGTTTACTGGTTGTTTCGTTCTGTTTTTCCTTTATTTGGTATTTCGTGACTCTTATTTTTGCCATTACGAGATTGTGATTAGTAACAGCATTTGCGGAACTTAAAGCTCTTACGTCCAGCACTTGGGAGGGGTGAATGTTTCTGTTTACTATATAATCTATTATGGACTTTTGTCCTCCTTTGTTTTCAAATGTGAATTTATGTGGCGGTTTATGTTGAAAGAATGTGTTGTTAATTCGCAGTTCGTTAAGGGCGCATATCTGTATAAGTTGTTCACCGCTGTCGTTGATTGTTTCTTCATTAAATCGGTTTTTGATCCCCACTATTGTTTCATTGCCAATCCTTGCAATAAGATCTCCCAGGATAATTACTTCATCTTGCTTTGGAATACCGTCGAGGGTTCTCTGCAAGTTCTGGTAAAAAGTGTCTATCTCTACCCGGGGTTTGTTGATGTCAGGCGCGTAAACACTAATTATATGACTTGTTCTGCTCTTCTGAAGTTTAACTGTTAGTTGCAGCAGTCTGTCGTTGACGTAGTTTATGCCGCTTATGATGTTTTCCCACTTTCCATTCATCAATATGCCTACTCCTCTATGCCCGAGTATGATACATGGAAATTTAAATGTTATGTAAACTCAACTATCAGTAGGGCATTGAATTAAAGATTTACAGCCTCTATCTTCATTTTAAACATAAATTTACTGACTGTAAATTTCTGTACTAATTTTCTGTGCTCTCTAATGGAATATCTGCCTAATGTCTGCTAAGTGTTGTTTAATTAATTTATCAAAATCCTTCTTAAAGTTGGCTGAATTTTCGACACATTTTATCGAAGTATATGTTGAGTAACAAAGTTTGTCAACGCATTTACTTAACACACCATGGGGTCATCGATGTGGCGCCAATAATTTACAATTTACGCGCAGTAAACCTGTCTTGTCTGTTGAAAAATGAATTGTTCAATAATAACTGAGAAAATCACGCTTGATTATCGCACATGAATGCGCCCTATTTTGCAACTGCACATCAATCATAAATCATCTTTTTATGTGGTATTTTTTATGGCTGCTAATTTTATATCACCCCCATAAAATCGTTAGATTGCCGAGTTTATTGGTGGAAACTACTACTGGGCTTTTAGAAGCAATGTTATGTCGTTTAAAACCGCGACATTAGCTAATTTTCTGATCTTTGTTTATGTTTCAGTTCTGTGTTGTGTATGAGCCTTTTATTGGCCTAAAAGTTCTTGATTTTGAGTTTACTAACAAATGAAATCCTCAATTAAATATTTAACAAACAACTGTTCTCATTTTCGGCAAACTGGGTTGATGCCAAAAAATGTTAAATAAATAAGTTAAATGAAAACAAGTAAGAAGAGTAGCTTTGTATGGAGCGACAATATTTATCATTTTGTCGTTTTGTGAGAAACACTATTTGATGAAAACCGAAATGAACAGAAACCCGCAAGATTGAAATTTTAAGGATGATTAGCTATGGAGGGATATCTGAATTTTGGACCACGCTGTATACATTTTTTTTACATAAATTAATCATCTTGTCCCAGTATATTTCCCAAAAATCACCTGTTTATAATCCACTGAATTTATTTACTTCATTTCGAAATTCCCAGTGTATTTTGGTTTCACAAGTTTAAAGGATAGTAATATCAAATCAATTTGATTCCGCGGTGCTCAATCACTAATTTTGGTTTCGATAAAGAAGTATAGAAGAACATACAAGATGCGTAAAAAGCAAATATGTAAAAAGTGGTTTCGCTTTGGGTATACCAAAGCAACCTTTCAGGGAAATACATCGATCCTACTACAAAATACATAATTTCCACCATCGATACTCACAATGTGAGCTTTTGTTGGTGATACACATAATTTACATCCCAATTTAGTAAAAAGGTAAAGATGCGACTTATAGTCCGAAGAAAACGATATGTTTTATTCTGTTAAATGAGAAATAATCCTGGGATTTTATGTCGGGTGCAACAAACAGCAACCAAACGAGCCCCTGTTAAACCAATTTTTAAAGTTTTTAATTAAACAATAAAATTATCAATTTTCCATTTCGATTTCCAAATACTTTTTCTGGAAAACTCCTTCATTTTATCAGTGAAACAAGTTATCATATCAAAGAAAGGTAGCTTCTTTTTAGTTTAAGTTTCAAGTTATCTAAAAATGATTCTCTTGCCTTTTTATCATACAGGGTGTTAAAAATATGGGTAAACTCAAACAGCAAAATGCGTTTCAAATGCACTAGTTTAAAAGGCCTTAACTAATTTCTATTGTATGAACAAAATATGCAAAGTATTTTAAGAATTATTTAGAAAAACTGATTTTTAGCGGAATCTTTTTCGGGTTTTGTCTTGGAAGGGAGGATCTGTAGAATATTTTTTATAGTAATTTGTGCTATTTAGACATCTTATAGGTATATATATCCCAAAACTACCCACCTAATTGACAGAAAGACAGCTTGCCTGTTTATGGACATTAACAAGGCTTTCGATAGTGTCTGGCATAGAGGCTTACTATACAAACTATACAAACTACACACACCAACATATCTACTACACACCATAAAGAACTTACTAGAAAACAGACAACTACAAGTACGAATTGACAAAACACTACCATTTTCCCTGAACAAGGGCTCCCTCAAGGATCCCCTCTCTCACCGTTTCTCTACAATATATACTGCCATGACATATACAATTACAACTTACCAGACAAAAATCAAATCGACAGATCGGCATACATATTACAATACGCAGACGACACGGCACTTATTGTACATGACAAAACTACTGAGAGAGCAGCTCAAAGACTCCAAACACTAACAAACAAGACAATGACATGGTTTTATAAATGGAGACTAACACCAAACGCGTCAAAAAACCAACTTCTGCTCACAAACCACAGACTCAACGCTGACTCCCCTACGATAACTGCAGACGGCCAAACGACACAACCAAAAAACGACGTAAAATACCTTGGAATCACAATTGACCACAAACTTAAATTCACTAAACACATACGAAACATCAGGGCAGAAACAATAAAGAGAACAAAACACTTCCGATCACTAACCTACAAAGACAGAGGAATTAGCACAAACACCGCCACCAAAATATATAAAGCGATTTGTAGACCCTTGCTAGACTTTGGACATATACTCATGACCAACGGAACAGAAAGGACAAAACGTTATACACAAACAACAGAACAAATTGCACTACGACTAATAACACGAATAAGACACCCCCAAAACCCACTGCACAACCCCCCCACCCAACTACTATACGAACGCACAAACATGACAAAGATCTCGGAAAGACTCATAGATCTACAGACAAAATGGACAAACAACCCCTACAATTGGACCATAATGAATCCCCTTTGTCTTACAAGACCAACCAGACAATCCCGCTCCCGTTTCCCTATATCAACGCTACTCGAACACTTACAAACGCAACTGACTAGTGGACAATAAAATAATTTTTTCTTGTCATTGGAATTTTATTTAATAATATTGTTAACCTAGAATAAGAGAATTTTCATATTTGTTTTTTACTTAGATTAAGACTACATATATTAAACAAGGGCAGAAAGACCGATAGGTTGATAGCCTTTTTTAGAAATAAAGATGTTTACTACTATATCCCAAAGCATGCCCATTTATTTCGGGACACTCTCCATAATTGCAGGATAAATTTATGAACATTCCGCGATTGACACCCAGTATTTTGTAAAATGGCAACTAAATTTTACTTAAATTTGCATTAAGTAGATATCAAATTACTAAGTAGAAGATTTTGCTTTATCCGAGTGTCTAAATAGGTAATTTGTCATATGTTACTACGTGCAACATTCCTTTTTAAGGGGGTAATTTTGTTTTCAGTTTATTAGCTTTCTTTATTAAGCGTTTCGTGTGTTTCTATGTATAATTTAAATAAATTCAAATCAACTAATTTTGTAATCAACTTCAGTCTTTAAACATCTGCTAGACCCCCCTATAAGGAGTTTCTCGAGCCATTTGAGACATAAAAGGCTAAAATCACTCTAGCACCCATGCATGTATAAATTTCATAGCATACAATGTTTTCGAGATGATTTCCAGTGAGATAACATGTAAATTATATAGTGCAAAGAGGAATTTGAATATTACAGCGCGGCTTATTGACAAAATGCTGCAAACAGGTGTTTTCGTATTGTTATTCAGCAGTATCTTGGTAAGTAAAACCCTTCCTATTTATACATTGGAGATAATTCATGCATCACTATTATAAAAATCTGTAAATTTTATTGGGTTCCTGTCGAAAAAAGTATTACTTCAACTGATAAGGTTTTAAGCGCAGCTTAAAAGCTCGATTCAAAAGCATAAGCAATAAAACGTGCTTGATCACATGCAACCGAAATTGTATGGTAAATAGATTTAAGCTAGATAATTTGATTACCCCATTTGTTTACGAAATGTGCTTATTAAAAATAAAATCTAGTCTCTCACCTGGTTTACCTTTTATATAAGTCAGACTAATCAGCTTAACTTTCGGTTTTCTCTCCAGGCATAGAAATTAAAAAGATTAATGATAATTATTGCCAATGAAATAGGGTTTTTCTAAACGTATGTGAGCAGCATTAAGCGAAAGGATTTTACCACCTGGAGGATCACGCCATTAGTCTCTGACAAGCAAAACTTTAAATAATGTTCGAGCCTTTCTAAAATGTTCCAATGCCCCTCTCACAGTCCTCTAATTTAACATCCTGCCAATTATTTAATTATCATCGTCATATTAACATTAAAACTGTCGATCCCAACCAATTACGTTAAAAAACGGACAGTTATTGCTTCTGGCACTCTGCTCTGAACCCTATTTAAGCTCTCATAATTGCTTTATTTGTTATTAATTTCCTGAAAAGTGGATCATTTCAGTGGCTGTCACTGTAATTGAAATAAATCATTTTTTAATTTTATAGAAGAAAAAGGGACGGATCAACACTCTGGGTTTAAAATGTGTGCTATTTGATTAAATGCTTTATTAATATGTTGGTTTGAAATGGATTTTTTAGCTATAACTGCATAGTCACTACATAAATTGAAGATCATTTTGATATACATTTTTAATGTATGTGAAATCACTGAAAAGTGAAATAAAAATATGATGGTTTAAGTATAGCTGTTAGCGGGTTTGGGACTGGGTTATAACATCTTTAATTTTTTTCAAATTGCCGACACTTTGACTTTTTTTCAACCGATAAAGAATCAAAACGTCTTCGATTTTTATAAATCGCAATTTTAATGCAGTACCAATTACTCTGTTATGAACAGACAAAATTAAATTTTGAGGACGTGACTGCACACGCAGTATTTTGAATTTGGTTTTTTCAAAAAAGTGCAATGATGAGTAAAGGATACCTACTAAAAAGTATATGGCATCCGAAATTAATAACTCCATGTCTGCATATAAACGATAATTCATTAGCAGATAAAATAACCAAATAGATAATTTAAAAAATTAACAGCTTTGCAAATACTGAAAGTTGAAATTGAATATTGAATGAAACTATAACAAATAAATTGATCTAAAATTCGAACAATTACTTCATTAATTTTAAGGTTTTCATTTGATTTATTGGTTCTAACAGTATAAAAACACTTATATTAGAAATCACAGTGTTTGTTTAGTGGATGCATTCTGAAATGCAATAGTTGAACTCAATTAGTTCAGTTAAAAGTGATTGGTTTTTAATCATATTTCGTGTTCGACAAACAGGGTAAAAACCATACCTTCAGAAGTTTCTGTGAATCAAAATTAAATAAAATGAGAAATATTTAATATAAATGCAAAAATATGTTTTATTTTGAAGTATCAATTATTCCAAAAAAATTCCTGGGTTTCAGTCAATTTTATTGTTTATTATTTAAAATGTCACAAATACGTTTCGGTGTCTTTCTCCACCATCATCAGTTTGTCTAAAATATACATTTACAGTTATCATTAATTTATATAAAAATTTTCCATCAAAATTCACATATTAAAATACAAATCACACACATATTAAAAAGTACATTAAAAACAATGGTTTTCAGGTGATGAGTCAGGACAATCTGGGAAAAGACTAGAATCTATTGTTTAGAGATTTAAATTTAACTTACGTGTATAGTTGTTTCTACCTTCACATTTGACTGGCTATTGAATTCCATATTTTATTCGATATCGAGCGAGAGAATAAAAAAAACTGTTTATATTTCGCTTTTTCTTTGCATTCTAGGAATATCAATTGCTCTGCAATTCTTCAATGTCAGGTGTTTATATTTCATTTACTTGGTCCAATCAGTGTATGCATGCGCTCATTTAATTAGTGTGTGATATACAGAGCTAAGATTGTCTGTGTCTGATCTAAAATTCATTGCATTCTGATGTTTTTTAATCTGTATCATTTCATGGATTCTTCTCTTATTATAATTGTCTTCATTGATTAATATTTTTGTGTTATCAAAATCAAAACTATGTAACTTTTGTTGTGCATGTTGTGCTAATGCTGTTCCATTTTCGTTAACCTTTCTTAAGCTATATTTATGTTCGTATATTCTTTTCTTTAATATTGTCCTGTTTGACCTATGTATGTGTTGTCACAGTTCAAACAGTCAATCTTGTATATTACGTTAGGTGTGTTTAACTTATCACTTTTAGGTTTAAATTTTGTGAAACATTCCTTTGCTAAGTTGTTTTTAATTTTTTCTGCTATAGTAATATTATGTGGTTTTAAAACATTTTTTATTTTCGTGTTGATTTCTGGAATATACGGTAATGATACATACTTGATTTCACCTTTTTTTTTTTCTTATTGATATTATTTATGTTGTTCCATTTATTTGAATTGTAGATTTTTTTATTCTTCGTTTTACAATTGGTTCGAGGAATCATTTGGGATAGTTGTTCATTATTAGTATCTTTTTTATTTAGTATTCATCACCTGAAAACCATTGTTTTAATGTACTTTTTAATATGTGTGTGTTTTGTATTTTAATATGTGAATTTTGATGGAAAATTTTTATATAAATCAATGATAACTGTAAATGTATATTTTAGACAAACTGATGGTGGAGAAAGACACCGAAACGTATTTGTAACATTTTAAATAATAAACAATAAAATTGACTGAAACCCAGGAATTTTTTTGGATTGAATTGAGGTACAGTCAGGAAAGTATACACAACAGTACCAATTATGCCATTTGTGTTTTAAATATACACATCATTCAAATGTCCACTTTGGCGTCGATTACAGGAGCAGATTCAAAAGCCCAAATTTTTCCAATACTTTGTCCAATTAATCATAATTTTCAATATTTAATTTCTTCGAGTTAATAGTTTCAGGTTTGTTCTCATAAAAACGACTTCAAATATCCCCACAAAAAGAAATCTAGTAGTGCTAAATCACAACTTCTCGGAGGCTAATTAACAGTCTTTCTAGTGAGAATTGATTCAGCAGACTTTTCTTCCAATAATGTGATAGCGGCAACAGCAAAATGTAGTGTGGCTTTATCATTTTGAAACCCCAAATTTTCCAAATCAATTTCGTCCAATTGTGGCCACAAAAAATCTAACACTTCATAGTAAACGAAACACCAGCGTTTTAAAAAATATACATGGCTCATCCACTCCATAAACCGCATCAAACAATAACGGTTTCTGTATGCAAATGGTTATTTTCAGCAATTATTTTTATTTAACCAAAACGTGCTTCATCCGAAAAGTTATTTCCAAATTCCGGATCAATTTCAAGCTGCTCTAAAGCTCAATCTGCAAACAAATTACTTTTTTGGTCGTTAAGTGGTTTCAGTTCTCGAGTCAAGACAAACTTGTAAGGGTATAAACTGTAAAAGACTTAGCGATATTTTAGAGTAGTTCAATAGCTCAACAGTAAAATGAAACGCTGCAAAACTTCCTGATGTCTTTTATTTGGAGAAGTTAAGTTTCTGTAAATGTTATCATGCTTGTTACGTGTCAACGCTACATTTATGGTTTGCCTTTAAATTGCGCTCCTCAAAAGTTAAAATGTATAACAATGTCAAAAATGCTTTGAATAGTAGCTGATGAAAAGCTTAATTTCTGCCGTTCTATCAAATTTGCACATTTTAGCCTGAAATATTTGCTTTAACATAAAAAGGAAAACTGAGATGAATAAGTGCATAGTTCTGTGGTAATCTATGTGTAAACTTGAGCAAACATCATGTAATGAGTGGACGCATAGACATACCGGTGTTTAAACTATGCTTTGGAAATTGAAATAAAAAACTAAACTTTGAAGCTTTTCATTCGCTATTCATGAGAGTGACGAAATTACGCAGTGTTATTGAGAAAAGCGTCCTTTGCAGATTCTTGCAGAAATATCTGAGTTTTTAGAAAAAATAATCAATATAAATTTTTTTTTACTCCTTAGATACCCTCCCATGCCCACTCCCGAGTAATTCCGCCAATTTCAATAAAGTCGTAACTATATATATCCAAAAAAAGAAGAATACGGTCACAATCGACACATTTACATAACTTTTTGCATCGCAATAATCTTTATAATTATTATTTTCCGCATCATTTTCGACAATCTAAAACCTTCTCAACTGAATTGAGTTGAATCAAAACGTTTCAAATGGTTCTAAAGAAAATAGGCTGAATTTGGTGCTTCAGAGACATATTCAAAATAGGATATCTGGAACTTTTAGTAGGGAAACATTAAATAAATATGAAAGTCTGACTGTTTTTTTCGAGCTTAAATCTGGTTCAGTGTTACATCAACAAAGAATTTGTGTTCTCATACAAGTGTGAATCGTTGTACCAGAAGTCATGTACAAGCGCAGATTTTTATTAGCAATAAAAATATTGGCGCCAACGATATATTAACATTATTGCACCAAAGCAGTAAAATGCACATAGAATTTAAAATACGAGCTCAATTTAGATAAATCAAAAGGTTTTCTCTCCATTTGACGGCCATGTGTTTAGATACATGGTGTTTCAGAGGTGACGAACACGCACTTAACATTGCCCTTGGAATTATTAAAGTTGCATGTTACTCAATTGGAGTTATGTATTACGGATCTTGTCGACGTGAAATTATGCCATAATCTTTTCATTTAAGGCTAGGAAATTATTATGTGCGGCCGTAATGACCTAAATGCATGCATTTTCTTGTTAAGGTTTAGGTAAGAGGAAGTAGTTGCAAACGGCAATTTAAATTGCACCTTCAAATGAGGGCTAGGTTTAAGATGAAGCAGCTTAAATTACTAAATAATTCTCGTGAGAAGCAATAGGGAATAATCGAAATTTGAGTTTTAGTGCTGTACTTCTAATAAAACATGACTCAACTAAAAAAGAGAATGTTTGTTTTTTTTTTAAATTGCCAACAACTTTCATTGCTATTATTATGCAGTTTTATTAATTTAAATATGATTAGTCGCAAAAGAGTTATTGCAAGGGCTTTGAGCTGCTTCAGCAGAACTCCTGTTTTATTCAACAGTTGATTTTTTATCGTCTTTCAAAAGTCCTCTTGAAAGAACAGAGCTTTTGACGACAATAATTTACCAAAAGAATTAGGCCTTTATCGCCATTGCTTGAAACTGATAAATATCTCGACCTTTTAGGCCGTCGGGGAAAATAATTTCTTTCTGACCTTTCGCAGGCACGAGTGACTTGCATCCTCAGAGATCCTTTGCTCGAAAGCCCACACTGGACTGATGAGCTTTCATCAAATGATAAGCTCACGAGCGAAACACCTCTGAGTATAAGTCACTCGGGCTTGCAAATTGTTAAGAAGAAATGATTTCCTTGACGGCATGAAAACGCGAAATACTTACCAGTTGACTTATATTTTATAAGATGTTTAGTTAAATGTATTACAAAGGAGTTTTGTTACAGTATTTCTGCAAAAGAAAATGAAATGATTAAACAGATTTATCACCATCAAGCAGTTTAAGAAGGGAAGTAACTTTTTTATTCTTCAGCACGTTGTTTATTTTATGTTTTATTCTCACTATGCAATTGCGCATATGCGAAAATTAGTTAACTTATAATAGAAATGTAATTAAAATATTCAAGATAGTATTATTTATAATAGTAACAATTCAAAAATAAAATATTAATTCATTTAAAGACAGACTACATACTTGGACCAATTCAACTGTATTAATTTAACATAACTATACCGCAGTACTCTTCCACTAGCTCTTTCCAAAAAAAATGAAATTATTATAAAAATACCAAACATCAAAATATGTTGATATGTTCAAGTGCCATTTTTTTAATAAAAATATTTTTAGTAAAAAAGACTTCATATAAGTTAAACGTCCACCATTTTTGTATGAAACATGATACTACATAATAAAACAATATTTAAAATCAAATAACACTCTACAAAAACTAATATATGGATTTAGGCATTTCTCCAATCCTAATCAGGGACACATTTCCAGCCTTTAGCCGATTCCTACTCTGTAATTATTAGCTTTACATTTTGAATGAGAAACTCCATAAATCGGCCCCGTTCACCCATAAATAAAATAAATATTAATAGCGGGATACTTCAAAACGAGCACTCGCTCAAATAATTATCCAGCTTGTCAATAATTGCTAATATAAATAAATCATGTCTGTTTGTTCATTTTTTCGATGTTTGTGGTTCATTTGCGTATCATGCTTTACGACACACATGGGCGGAGAATATCAGAATTTAATCATTATGTAACACATTTGTATTATAATGCTAATGCATAGTGGCCAGAGATTATTGAAATTATATTCCAATTTGAACTAGACAGAAGAATAGTATTTGTTTGAAGCAAGTCCAATTACAGCATTGCAAGAATGAATACAGTGGAATAAAGATGGTTTCATTATAGGTTTATAAAGCTGAATGTTAGTTAGAAAAATAATAAATAAAACGTGTAAAGTTCTTGTTGGATTTCTTGTTCCTTTATTCTCCACGTATACGTCTCTGATGGAGCAGATTCAATCCATCGAAAGATAGGTGTGCCTGTGCAATTAACGCCTTCATGATTGATGTCTAAAATTACACGGTTAAATTGTCTTCACTCCAGGTCTCTATAAAAATTTAACTTTTTTTCAAAATTCATTATTTAACCGACGAACCAACGCAACAGATTTTTTCTTCACACTCTAGACAATGGCCATTTAATGTTGTCTATTGTGTTCACTTATTGTTAATACATTAAATTATTTTTATTAGACGAAATGCACTTAAAATGAAAAGAACACAGATATAAAATAATTTTTGGAAGATATAAAACTTGGACTACAATGTTAAGTCGTAAAATTTCTAGAGCTGACCTTCCCATGTCTCTATTTGTGGCGACATTTAAAAATGATGACTGAATATATTTAGGTCAAGACGGGCTTAACTTGAAACTGGCACATAATCTATGGCTCAGATTTACTGAATGTATATAAAATGACATTTTACACAATTTTAAAAGCGGTTAAATGTCTAGTAAGACTTTGACTATATTTATTATTGGGATTACGTTCATTTCTCAGCTTCAAGTCAAACAATTAGTAGTAGTAGTAAACATCTTTATTTCTAAAAAAGGCTATCGACCTATCGGTCTTTCTGCCCTTGTTTAATACATGCAGTCTTAATCTAAATAAAAACAAATATGAAAATTCTCTTATTCTAGGTTAACAATACTATTAAATAAATAAGATTTCAGTGGCAAGAAGAAATTATTTTATTGTCCACTAGTCCGTTGCGTTTGTAAGTGTTCGAGTAGCGTTAATGTAGGGAAACGGAAGCGGGATTGTCTGGTTGGTCTTGTAAGACAAAGGGGATTCAGTATGGTCCAGTTGTAGGGGTTGTTTGTCCATTTTGTCTGTAGCTGTATGAGTCTTTCCGAGATCTTTGTCATGTTTCTGCGTTCGTATAGTAGTTGGGTGGGGGGGTTGTATAGTGGGTTTTGGGGGTGTCTTATTCGTGTTATTAGTCTTAACGCAATTTGTTCTGTTGTTTGTGTATAACGTTTTGTCCTTTCTGTTCCGTTGGTCATGAGTATATGTCCAAAGTCTAGCAAGGGTCTACAAATAGCTTTATATATTTTGGTGGCGGTGTTTGTGCTAATTCCTCTGTCTTTGTAGGTTAGTGATCGGAAGTGTTTTGTTCTCTTTATTGTTTCTGCCCTGATGTTTCGTATGTGTTTAGTGAATTTAAGTTTGTGGTCGATTGTGATTCCAAGGTATTTTACGTCGTTTTTTGGTTGTGTCGTTTGGCCGTCTGCAGTTATTGTAGGGGAGTCAGCGTTGAGTCTGTGGTTTGTGAGCAGAAGTTGGTTTTTTGACGCGTTTGGTGTTAGTCTCCATTTATAAAACCATGTCATTGTGTTGTTTGTTAGTGTTTGGATAACAATTAGTTTTGAGCTTCAATTCCAAATCTGGAGCTGTGAAGTTAACAGGATACTACAAAGCCTGTTTGTATTCGAAGTTTCTATATGAAAATTGTTTGCATCATTTTCAAGGGTACAAATTCGATGTTTTTTTTATAGAATTTGATGGATCAGACACGTTTTGTTTATTTTTTGCATCGGAAAAGTCTGAGATGTCGAGGAGGGTTTTTTGTGGAAGAGGGTTTTTCGCGAAGTGAAAGTTCCCCGAAATAGTAAATTGCTACTTACATTATTTTCTTATTTTAAGCAAGCAAACAAAATTAAATGTGTTTGTAAATCGACTGATTAGAGGGTAGATACTTGAGAAAGTTCCGTGTGATAGTTTGTATATGCATTGTATGACAGATTTTAAGCAAAAAATATAATTTTCACTTTTTCTGAATTCTCAACAGTTTACGAAACATCTGGATATGAGCAGTTGCAAAGATTGAATTACATCTTTGCAACCATAAGGTTTGATAATTTCACAATTAGATACTTGGCTGGAATTAGAAAAACGATACTCAAATCGTCGTCTTCCAGACAAGAAAAACGTTCAGTAGAATGTTTACAACTCTTCGAATATGAAACACGTTCCCGAAACCGGCTAGAAAAAGAGAAGTTGCGCCAAGAAATAATTATAACTCCTTCGATTCTCATCGTTGAGGATAATCCTGGTACTAAAAGAACAATTTATGCTCTTACCAAACACTGTGAATGTGAAACGTGACTGTGAATGACACATTGCTAGAAAATGATCTGCATCCATTTCATAAATAACCGGAACAAGAGCTTGTCCCTTCGGATCTTCCCGAAAAAGTTCGCACTTACGAATAGTGGAACACTCATTTGAGTATACTTTCTAGATCCCTTGTCTGGACGAAGCTACATTTACAAAAGATGTAAAAAAAAATTCCACAAAGATCATATGCGGTCAACCGAAAACCCTCATGCTTTCTGAGAAACTCATTGTCAAAAAATATTCCCCGTAAACTTCAGGGTTGGAATAATTCATAATGAAGTTCTTTTACCACATTTCTTTGATGGAAATTCATGCAAAACCTTAATTTCAAAAAAATTGCTAACATTTGCTAAATGTTACTTCTAGCTCCCTTGATAGCCACTAATTTGTATTCTAAATCGACCTTCAAATAAGTATAAAACTTGATAATTAATGAAATAACATCGAACTAATTCAGGTCTTTAATGGGCCATTTAGAGGAATTTACAAGCAGCTATAAAAAGTCATTATTAAGTCCAGAACCCACTCAGGATAACCAATATTACGGTTGTAGCTTTTGAACTAGAGGTTAAATTACCGAAAAAGCAACCAACCTGAACGATTTGAACTAAAAAAGGAGAGGTCGTAATCCTAAATTGCCTGGAATTGTCTTAGCATGTCAATTAATACCGCATGGGTATAGATTTTAGATTTCTATCGAGGAAAATTGATGTTCGAAGCGATTTTTACGTAGGATTATCAGATTGGTTTATTCTAATCCGGGAGGCCGCTGGCTATCGTGATCTGGGATGCTTTGGCAGATCAAGATACTGAAAATGTTAACATCAGGGTTTTCATTTTTAAGATTTTAAATTAAGTGGCACCAGTCACGAGGAAGAAATCTGAATATGAAAAATGCAATAGAATGGAAATGTTGATATGAAATATGAAGCATATAAAACAAGTAAATTACTGGAAGAAAAATTATTAATCAACTCCAACTAGGACTGTTTCAAATAATACTATAACTTTGCAGATGATATATTTTATTCTGCACTTTATACACTTTTAACACTCTAATAAATTCTTTGCTATAAAACTGTTTGTAAATTTTGATTTTCACATTTTATATTTGTTCTGAGTGTTTTATAATTAAGACAGATTAAATATAAGTTTGGGAGCAAATCCACAATGTTCCAGGTACACTTTCACCAAATTGAAATTAGTGGCATATGTGTATTGTTTAAATCTATTTGTGAAAGAACAGTGAACATTATTATCCTCTATCTATTATAACACTCTAATGTTTTGAAAAATCGGTAGTAGTAATGTTTTCAGAAATGGCAACTTTTCTAACTCTGATTTGTCAAGTATTTGAGTTTCATTGTGATGCATTTTTAGAAAAGCTTTAACTCCTGGAGTTTCATTTGCCATTCAAAAATCACTCAAATCCGCGGAGCCTATTAAATGGGCTTGTATTATTTGACAAGTGATTTGCTGTTCCCTCTTTCTGGATTTATTTTAAGAAAAAAATGCTTTAAATAATTTGATACCCAACTAGAATGACTATCTATATCCACGAAAAATATAATCAGATTTTTAAACTTACATGTTGCATTTAGGTATTCTAGTTTTTTTTCTAGATGCTCATCTTTTCTTTAAGTAAACTTTTCTAATTGGTAATAAGTTTTTGCCCACAAATAAATAAGGTGATGTGCCTATCGGGTTTTACTAGAGTAAATTTATGTGAATGTGTGAATCTCTTTCTCTCTAATTAAATAAGTTTGAATGGACATTTGCCGCGAATATAATACAGGATCATTACAATAATATGCAATATAGCATTTGACAGCTGATTCAGTTAGTTACGAAAAAAAATTGCAATAAAAATCGATTATACACCACCGATTCCCAAACAATATTTCTTTTCACAATCGATTTGTTCAACTCAAATTCGGATTCAATTTGTTTAATTCAAATTCCGAAAACAGTTTTACTCGGACTTATTTATAAATCTACTGAAAGAATACAATTTAAAACTTCGATCCAGGTCTAATGGGCTAAAAAGGGTCTCACATTCGAACATGAAAAAGCGTCGAATTGCCATTCAACCGGCATAAGCAATTTATGTCTAATTTCTGAATTTTCAGTCAACTTATACTTAAATTCGTTGCTCGTCATCCATTCATTCACTCTTCATCATTTACAAAAAACTCGATTATTTATTCATACCAAAATTGTATGTCCAGATACTGTAATTTCTGTACAAAAATTGGCTTATTAATTGAAATAAATTCAAGACAAAACCTATTTATATTTCTGTGAAAATCAGATAGATACAATAAAAAAGTTAAACCGGTTTATCCTAAAGAAACCTATAACATTCACAAAAACAACAATACATTTACTTATTACACATTGAAGAAAAACTTACGATATACATTTAATGTGTACATTTTCCTGACTCTATTCTAATTCAATTCAAGTATTTCAATTCATTGAAGAATTTCATGCCAAAACTGAAGGTAGCAACAACTACACATACAAACTGATGGTGGAGAAAGACACCGAAACGTATTAATAATGAAATAAATTAATAAATAGTATATATAATTGACTGAAATCCAGGAATTTGTTGTTGAATTATATATTTAATGAAATTTGGCTTATTTCCCAAAACCTTTTGATATTTTCGTAATTAAACACAATAATTAGTCAATTATGAGTATTTTATATAAAACGTGTTATTTAAAATAAACGGTTTATTATTATTATATTTAGTTCTTATTTGTTGACTTTTGAGTCAACTTTTGTTGACCCAAATCTATGCTTTTTACGCTTTTTAATCTGAATCATCCGGTGGTGTCTTTTTTTTAGGTATACACTTTATGTGCTTGTTATGTTAATGCTGTTTCACCTTTATTTAAATTTCGGATAAGTTGATAAGTTAATTGTAGTTCTGTTTCGTTATAATAATATTGTGTTGCCTGAGATCTTTTGAGACTTTAGGCAATCACTTCGAAGATATACAGTAACGAATAAATTAGTTGCTTTCTCAAGATTATCATCTTTAGACTTCTGCTGGTACTACTTGAAAAGCAAATGAATTAGGTAAATGAAACTCAGCGAAAAATAATAAAATATTTTATTACAATTACGCGAGAATATTTGCAAAACATAAATAATAGCATGTTTGCTAGATTGAGATACTGGAAGGTAACTGAATCTGAGTAATTTGAAGAACTATTTATCAGGCTGTAAACTGTTTCCTTAGGGTAGTTTTATTGTAAATTCAGTTTCTAAAATGTTATTAAATTTATAACCAGTATTAGGAAGACCTAAAAATTAACAGAGACAATCTGCTTATAGCAAAAACTGCAACAAGCTTTTTGAGTACTCTTTATTTTATGTGATATTGCTGCCGTTCCCTCCCGCCAAGCAAAATAGGATTTGCTCTTTAAGACTTTTAACTTTCGTCGTTTATTTCTTCAATATACAATACTGGATGTAAAATCATGTGTACAACTCTTCAAAAATAAAGATACTGAATTATCTCATAAAATGACTGACAATGATTGAAGCAAGTAGACTGTTCAGACTTTTGAAGCACGAATGAAACATCATTTAGGGTATTAATTGCGTCATTAAATCGTCTTCGATGACGGTCCAACAAAAGTGAGGTCACACACGCGAAACCCTGCGTGTCCTTACCTTCTTATTAAAAGTAAATTATGATGTAATTTCGACGGTTAACAATGTAAAACAACTGAGAAAAAATGTAATTTGAGGGCGGTCGATCCCCCGATCGATAAAATTTCAAGATTACGATCCGGGTTCGATTATTTTGGTTGATGGAAAACATGGCTTTCGATGTGCCGCCACTATTATAATGAAGGCATTATTACTTTTGCCATGGCTAATGTGTGAAAAATCCGCTATATTGAACGCGATTATTTATTTGTTAAAATGCCTTTACGGTGCGCTATTGTATCTTCGTACAAAAATCGGACAAAGCGCTTTTGTTTAAGCTTAATATTGTAGATTGGAAATAAATGAGTCTGAGTGCTAAATTAATAGATGAGAGTTGCCTAATATATGCAATCATTGTACATTAATAAAAAGGTTCATTAGTATCTAATTAATATTGATGAGTTTTTAGAAAACTAATAAATAAGAACAGTCGACAAATTATATCTAACGAGTGTCCGGTATTTTTAGGTCAAATATACCATGCTCTATTGCAAACCGAAGGCAACCAATGTTTTTGCAATTTTACGATTGTTGCTCTGTATAATCTTGAAATGAGAGGGAAATGTGGCAATTTACTCATAAAATTCGAATTTTATAACTTTCAATTAAAATTCCTGAAAAATCATTTGAAGTGATATTTGCTTAGTAGCAAGCTTTTCAACGCTCAAATATTCTTACGGGTTTATCAAAATTATTAGTATTAATAAGATTTCGCCTTTCTTCTACTGCTTAGAGTGCCTATCCGTTCCGGATGTTGGCTATCATGTTGGCAATTCGAACTTTGTTAACAGCGGCGCGGAATAGCCGAGTGGTTGATTGGTTGAACCACGTTCTTAATTTTTGTCAACCACGATATTCTCCTTCTGCCCACTCCTCTAGCTCCATATACCTTGCCTTGTAGGATCTTCTGCAAAAGGACATATCTGCTCTCATTGCCCATTATATGCCCCAGATATTGTAACTTTCAAGTCTTAACTGTATTCAGGACTACTTTTTCCTTTCCCATCCTTCTCAGCACCACCGTATTGGTCATTCTCTCTGTCCAAGGTATTCGTTGAATTCTTCAGTACAGCCACATTTCAAATGCCTCGAGTTTTTTGGAGGAGGCCTCCGTTAGCGACCACGATTGGACCCCATTAAAAAGGGTCGAAAACAAGTAGCATCGCTATAGGCGAATTTTCGTTGCCAGCTGTAAGTCGTGGCTGGTAAAAACTTTTTTCATCCTGATAAATGCTGTTCGGGCTTTTTCAATACGTGTTCTGATTTCCACAGAATGGTCCCAATTATCATTTACGTTCGTGCCCGAGTATGCGTATTTGTTGACTTTCTCTAAAGGAGCTCTGTCTACCAATAAAGTGCCGCGGGTGTTTTGGTTTTTACTGATTATCATGAACTTTGTTTTGTTTGTGTTTATTTCCAAACCATATTGTCGACTGTATGATGTTTTACTGTCCATTTGTATACGAGTTGCAAAAAAGCTAGGTTGTCCGCAAAAATAACGGTATCATCCGCATACCTTATGCTATTCAATCGTTCTCCATTTAGCAGGACTTCGGCTTCAGTATCCTGCAGAGGTTGTCTGAAGATGCGTTCCGAGTACAGATTGAAAATTAGAGGAGACAGTACGCATCCCTGCTCACACCACGCAATATTTGTATCGCCTCCATTGTCTCTCTTTCTACCCTGACACAAGCCCTCTGATTCCAGTAGACATTTCTGATTATTTTGAGGTCCTTCCCATCCAGGACAGCTTTTTGCAGAACTTCCATCATTTTCGTGTGTCGCACTTGGTCAAACGCCTTTATGTAATCCACGAAACATGCGTATACATCGCAGTTCACATCCCTGCAGCGCTGAAACAGCACCTGGATCGAAAATAGAGTCTCTAGTCCCTACAGCCCTTCTAAAGCCGAACTGGTTCTCAGACATCTGTTCCTCGCACAGTTTAAATATTCTACAGTGAATTATCTTCAGAAATATCTTCAGTATATGGCTCATCAAGCTTATTGTACGAAACTCGCTACATTTCCTAGCATTCGGCTTTTTGGGGAGGGTAACAAATTCAGATTTCAGCCATTCCGTGGGTGTGACGCCCGTATCATAGATCACATTGAACACTCTTGTAAGCCACCCTAGATTCTTCCCCTCGATCAACTTTAATATCTGAAGCCAAAGCCTTTTGATCTTTAGCATTTTTCAGAGCTGCCTTTACTACTCTTTCTAAGATTGAGGGACCATCTGTTTTATCAATATTGGGTGTCATCGTTTTCACGTCATCAAACAGTTGTTTAATATACTCTTCCCAGGTTTGCTTAATTTCCGACTTCTTTACTATAACTCGGCCTTGGTTATTCTTAAGTACACTAACTGTTCTTCTTTTAACTGTTCCCGTCATTTCCCTTACCTTCTTGTGCAGATTAAAGCTATCAAATTTGTCTTGGCATTCTTCGATTTCTAAACATTTTTCCAGTTTCTCTTTTTCCTTAGCTGTTCTTATTTTCGCCCTTATTTCTCTCTGTATGTTCATGTATTCTCTCGTTTTATTTTAAACAATCTCCTTTTTTCCATCAGTTCCAGGAACTCGTCTGTCAGCCAAGATTTTTTCCTCTGTTTGAGAGACTTTTAGTACATTTCTTTGACTTTATGTATACTTCTCTGAAGCTTTTTAAGGTCTTTTTCTACATCTCCATGGTTTTCCTGCTCTTCAGTTTCTGTCAAGAGTTCATTCCTTACCAACTTGTTTGTGGCTGTGTCTTTTAGTCTTCTGAAATCATATCTCGCTATATGTTTTTTCTGTACTCCCTTCAGCCTGGTTCTCATTCTTCCTATTAACGGGTTATGATCCGATTGAAGATCTGCTCCTGGATTTCGCTGTTCGGCAGTTTTTAAAGCCGAATAATGTCATTAGAAGTTAAGTGGAAATAACCAATTTCAGATTAACAAATCACCCGATTGTTAAAAAAAGCACCCGATGAAAAAAAGTATTGTGAAAATTTTATATAATTGCGCAAAAATAATTTGTAATCAATCTAATTTCACCAAAGAAAAACAATGTATTAGAGAGATTCTAAATATCAATAATTATCCAAATAAACTTGTTACCAACCCCTTAATTCCATTTATTCTATTAAACAAATAGAAATAGATTTTTGTTGATCTTTTGATAAAGGTAGCAGATTTGCTATCGAATGACAGAGGAAACTTTTCGAAACGTTCCTTATCTAATTTATCAATCTGTAATAAAAGCCGTTTTGTTTTTCAAATAAAAATTTTGAGAGCGAAATTTTCAACAAAAAGGGTTTGAAAATCCAAAAAGTCAGTATTAATTTGATACAAAGTCAATTAATTTTTATTACGCAGAAACCGCTTGCCTTCTACGAGACTGCGACAAATATGAAACAGTTTCAAAATACCAGACGACTTATATTATTTCTGGAAGTAAACTTAAACCACTTGTGGTTACGCTGTAAATAATAGGCTACTAGACACTATCTATATGGCTTCAAAGGGAGACAAAAAAATCCCGACATGTAATATGCCAGTAGCAATTTCAGGTCAATTTCGATTTTTAGAAATAATTCCCTGGTAATTGCTACTTAAGTTATTTGACGAAATTTGTGATCATGGTAAAAATTAGAATATAAATTTGATGTTTTTGTGTACCTAGAAAAAAAGATTAGAAAATTAACGAAAAAGATTTTTGTTTGATAGTAATCAAAGGAAAATTGAATTGAATTTATTTTTTCCAATTTTATTATTGAATAATTAAAATGGAAAATTTGGTTCTGGTGAAAAAAAAATATCCAAAACTATTTTTTCTTGCTAGCTCTCTTCTTTCCTCCGTGTTTCTCACTCCAAATGACAATCACTGTATTTTCAAATGGTGAAGTTGCTGTATTTATACCGTTTTGTATATTCTTTTTCCTGACTGTACTTTAATTCATTCCAATGTATTCCTGGGTTTTCAGTCAATTTTATTGTCACTAATTATGGTGTTATGTGATGAGCCCTGCGTTTCGTCCCGGGTCTACCTATTGGACTCGTCAGTAAGGCTTAGGTAGACCCTGCCTTATACGCCAGACATCGGCGTTCATTTACGTCTGAGCGCGTATGACCGATGTCTGGCGTATAAGGCAGGGTCTACCTAAGCCTTACTGACGAGTCCAATAGGTAGATCCGGGACGAAACGCAGGGCTCATCACATAACACCATAATTAGTGACAATAAAATTGACTGAAAACCCAGGAATACATTGGAATGTATTTATACCGTCGTCCCAAAATCATGGAAAAACGGCTTAATAATCCCTATACCCAAAAATGGACTGGACAATACACAACCGAGCAATTACAGACCAATTACACTGCTACCAGTCCTTAGCAAGGTTTTTGAGTACATAATAAGGCAGCGACTGGGGAAACTGGTCGGAAAGTACATACCATCGTATCAGTTCGGATTCAAACATCAGCACTCGACTATTCACCCACTCTTCACTCTGACTAACAATATACAAACAACCCACCTAACCGACAGAAAGACAGCTTGCCTGTTTATGGACATTAACAAAGCTTTTGATAGTGTTTGGCATAGAGGCTTACTATACAAACTATACAAACTACACACACCAACATATCTACTACACACCATAAAGAACTTACTAGAAAACAGACAACTACAAGTACGAATTGACAAAACACTGTCATTTTCTTTTTCCCCTGAACAAGGGCTCCCTCAAGGATCCCCGCTCTCACCGTTTCTCTACAATATATACTGCCATGACATATACAATTACAACTTACCAGACAAAAATCAAATCGACAGATCGGCATACATATTACAATACGCAGACGACACGGCACTTATTGTACATGACAAAACTACTGAGAGAGCAGCTCAAAGACTCCAAACACTAACAAACAACACAATGACATGGTTTTATAAATGGAGACTAACACCAAACGCGTCAAAAAACCAACTTCTGCTCACAAACCACAGACTCAACGCTGACTCCCCTACAATAACTGCAGACGGCCAAACGACACAACCAAAAAACGACGTAAAATACCTTGGAATCACAATTGACCACAAACTTAAATTCACTGAACACATACGAAACATCAGGGCAGAAACAATAAAGAGAACAAAACACTTCCGATCACTAACCTACAAAGACAGAGGAATCAGCACAAACACCGCCACCAAAATATATAAAGCTATTTGTAGACCCTTGCTAGACTTTGGACATATACTCATGACCAACGGAACAGAAAGGACAAAACGTTATACACAAACAACAGAACAAATTGCACTAAGAGTAATAACACGAATAAGACACCCCCAAAACCCACTACACAACCCCCCCACCCAACTACTATACGAACGCACAAACATGACAAAGATCTCGGAAAGACTCATACAGCTACAGACCAAATGGACAAACAACCCCTACAACTGGACCATACTGAATCCCCTTTGTCTTACAAGACCAACCAAACAATCCCGCTTCCGTTTCCCTACATTAACGCTACTCGAACACTTACAAACGCAACTGACTAGTGGACAATAAAATAATCTCTTCTTGCCACTGAAATTTTATTTAGTAATATCGTTAACCTAGAATAAGAGAACTTTCATATCTGTTTTTTTATTTAGATTAAGACTACATGTATTAAACAAGGGCAGAAAGACCGATAGGTCGATAGCCTTTTTTAGAAATAAAGATGTTTACTACTACTACTATACCGTCGTGTACAACAGGAAAAGGAACGAGGACTAAATAGGCTATCGACGAAATTGGTTTTCTGTCCCTGCCATTTCGAGGATAGTATTGCTTGATTATTTAACTTTAATTGCAGTTTAGATATTTTGCAATTGTCCAATTAGAGAGGTCAACGGGAGACCAAAACAGTACTGTCTTGCTTCTCTATAATCGTCCAATTGTGGGGGTTGTTTTTCCATTTTATTTGTAATTGTATCAGTATTTCTGCCATTTTTGATTTTAGGGAATGCCTTATTTTAGTACATTTTGGATTATCATAAATGACCCATACCTCACGCCTACCTAAACTAATTACTTGATGGAATACATTGTTATCTTTGAGCATATTTAATAAATGTGCATTTTTGTAAGTAACTAATTTTTTATTCTACTGAACGTGTTTATTTTCCAGAGCGTAAATGGCCAAGGTGTTGTTGGAGGGCACAACGAAAACGGCCAACAATGCCACGCTTGTGTTCTCGGGGCCTGCAGAACCATCAATGGAATTTACACGCGACCAGATTTACCTCCAGGTTATTCCCTAGTTACGCAGATTCCCAAAGGAGCATGCGGACTGCACGTTCAACAAATCAAATACACTCGAAATATCTTAGGTAAGCCAGTGAAACAGTTTTTCTTCAATAAATACTGTCAATTATCTTCAAGACAAAGCGATAAATAACCATTTCAACCAGACAATTATTTATCGAGAAAGAAAAGCACTATATAGGACAAACATGCAAAGGATTTTTCCGTAATTGGCTATGCAACAGGCAAATGCAAATTTCCATTTTTAAATAGTCGATATTCCAATGTAAACAACTGGCAATTATGAATGCAAAATCCATGTTATTAGATAAATTGCTCTATTGAAGCTCGGACCCCCTGGTGTGTGTAAAATAATTACTGGCTCATGCTCAAGAAAACAGAACAAACGTATTAATGTAAACATGTTGCATGACAGTGCAAAACATTATTTTTCAATATGTTTTTTTCTATTCGCTAGTAAATAATAAAATTCAAAAACTGTAAATTTTTTAAACTTATGGCATAAGGGGTTCCCAAAAAATACATAAGGAAATAAATTTTCCGAAAAAAATTCCATTGAATATTTGCTAATTTTTGGGCTGTCCTAAACTGCCATCGACTATCGGAAAAAAAGATGATTCTTTATCCTATTTTAAAAATTAATAAATCAAATATTTGATTTGTTTAAAATCTTGTTAGATTTTCTGGTTTGTTGCATTTGCCACTTTTATCGAAAGATAAAAATGAAAAACGATTTTTTCCAATTTGCTGATTGGAAATGATTGTTCTCTTAATTCCAACTGAAAAGTTATTAATTTATGAGCCAAATGAGCAAAGCAACTAAACTTTTTACGTAAATTATTTACTGATAAGCAATTTTGGAAAACCATTTCCCGTTTTCACTTATTAAAGAGTATCGAAAGTCGAAATTTTATCGTAAGCCGGTTAGAAGTTATTGCAAAAAAACATATTTAGATCTGGAGGAGTAAGGAGATGTGTGTTTTCCTTCTAGGGGTTCCAGCCTCTTTAAGAAAAAAGCGAAGTGTTTATTAAACGAACGGACCAATATTTTATGAATTTTGGTTTAAGTTAACTAAAAACTTATTTATTTTGCCATACTTATGCATATTATTCTTCTCTACAATATATACTGCCATGACATATTCAATTACAACTTACCAGACAAAATCAAATCGACAGATCGGCATACATATTACAATACGCAGACGACACGGCACTTATTGTACATGACAAAATTATTGAGAGAGCAGCTCAAAGACTCCAAACACTAAAAAACAACACAATGACATGGTTTTATAAATGGAGACTAACACCAAACCCTTCAAAAAACCAACTTCTGTTCACAAACCACAGACTCAACGCTGACTCCCCTACAATAACTGCAGACGGCGAAACGACACAACCAAAAAACGACGTAAAATACCTTGGAATCACAATTGACCACAAACTTAAATTCACTAAACACATACGAAACATTAGGACAGAAACAATAAAGAGAACAAAGCACGTCCGATCACTAACCTACAAAGACAGAGGAATTAGCACAAATACCGCCACCAAAATATATAAAGCTATTTGTAGACCCTTGCTAAACTATGGACATATACTCATGACCAACGGAACAGAAAGGACAAAACGTTATACACAAACAACAGAACAAATTGCACTAAGACTAATGACACGAATAAGACACCCCCAAAACCCACTACACAACCCCTCCACCCAACTACTATACAAACGCACAAACATGACAAAGATTTCGGAAAGACTCATACATCTACAGACAAAATGGACAAACAACCCCTACAACTGGACCATACTGAATCCCCTTTGTCTTACAAGACCAACCAGACAATCCCGCTTCCGTTTCCCTACATCAACGCTACTCGAACACTTACAAATACAACTGACTACTGGACAATAAAATAATTTTTTATCTTGTTATTAGAATTAGAAAGTTTATTGAATTAAATTATTAACCCAGAATAAGAGATTTTTTATCTTTGTTTTTTTTTCTTCCAATTTTATTTTTTTATTAAGTCTATATGTACTAAAAAAATAAAGATGTTTACTACTACTGCGTATTATTCATATTTAAACATATTTAATCATACTCAAGAATATTCGAATATTTGTTCCATACAGCCTTAAGACTAACTGAAAACTCTTCCTTCATTCTCAACGGCGACTGGCAATTTGGAGTCAGCAAGTCGATTGATGCTGCTGGCACTAAAGTAACGTACAACAAACAGGACAGTACTTCTCTGGAATCGATTTCCGCCAGTGGTCCTTTATCAGTCCCTCTGGACATCATGGTAATTAGGTTTAAGATAAGATATGCCGTATGAATTGGAGCAATCAAATAATTTCAGATTATCAACTACCAAGCTAATCCCGGAATAAAGTACCGATACGCTTTACCAATTGATGATGTTCCCGTGCCCGTTATTGCACCACCTTCAATCATGCGTCCTGTACCTGTTCCCAATCTAGATAGCAGAAAGTTGGATATTTCCAGCTCGAATTCTTCGTTTAACAGTCAGAGGGATGACCCAAAACCTGCCTATCTGCCCGGGCAAAGACGCACTCGATTGAAGCGCAGGAATTTTCACTGGAAAGTCACCGGATACACCCCATGTAGTAAAACATGCGGTGGAGGTAAATATAGGGTACCTAATTATGATTGCTTGGTTAGAGACATACCATCACAGCCTTCCCATTGTTAAGACAAGAAAGTAAATTTTAACTGTCTTGATCTGCAGCTCCTTAGAATTATCAAATATTACTAATAATTGTCTATTTGCTTTTAACCGCCAAAAATGATAAATTTACTATTATCTCCAATAAGGAGGCTTGTTTTTAATTGAATTCGGCGTTCCCAGGCACGAAAACCTACATACGCGCCTGCTACAGAATCATCAGCCCCTCGCACCAAATTCCCACGAACGAAAAACGATGCGCTCATTTGGACCCTCCAGCTCTGACGCCGATTTCTTGCAACGAAGAGCCATGTAGCGCAGCTTATTGGGATGGTTTCTGGGGTCAGTGCTCAGTATCATGCGGAGAAGGTGTCCAGCAGTTTATTCCGCAGTGCAAACGCAATAGCAATGGTTAGCAAGGAGTGCAACTAGCACGATATTCTCTAAGTGAAACATCGTTTGCAGGAAAACTGATCGTTGTTAGTGATGTGCAATGTGCTCACAACAAACCAAGTCCAGAAACCAGAGCGTGCCAGGAACGGGAGTGCGAGTTGTTCAGAGGATTGTCGGATAATGAACTGCCCCAAACAGCGGAGCAACCGGCCATTATCAGCAGAAAGGAATGGAGTGTAGGAAGCTGGTCCCCGGTAAGTCCACTGAGCTTTGCATAAAAGCAACAACGATTTTGTTTAACAGCTTAACATTCACATAGTGCTCAGTGACATGCGGAAATGGTCACAGGACACGGTCAGTTATCTGTCCTTCAGGTCAGTGCCATCCGGAGAATCGACCAGCACATGCGGAGTACTGCAATCAGGGCTCTTGTGATTCTTTGAAATATGACGCTACACCCTCACAGCCGAAAATTGCTGTGTCGCCACAGTTCACTCATCGAAGTGGAATTTCATCGTGGCTGGTTACCGAGTGGTCTCACTGTTCAGTACAATGTGGTAAGTCGGGCAAAACATAAACTAAATGGTTTTTGAAAGTTCCATTGGTATGAAACAAGAACGTCGAATTGACTTCCACCAACAAACATCGATATTTACAAAAAACGCGAAAATGTACTGATTTTTGAAAACCGTGAAGAACGTACTCGTTCTTATAGTCTTAATCGAGCTCATAAATCTTTAATTCGACAAAATAAAACGTTTTTCGTATGTCTCGAAGAATTCAGGGTTCGGTCTTTGCTCATTCCTCTCTTTCAGGTGTGAGTGTTTTATACCCTTTCGAGAGCACTGAAACAAGCCCCATAGAATCCCTTCTTTTTAGAAGCGGATCAGACGTGATTATTTTGACCATAGCTCCAATTCTTGTGCCCTGATTGGCCCAGTTGTTTAGTCAGACTGTTCACCTGCGTGCCTCCTCCTCGATAATTAAGTGCAGAGAAGCAAGTCCCAACAGAGCATCCATCGCTAGGGTTCGTGTTGTTCTCAGACCTCCAGTTATGATCGTCCGGCGAATAGCCGACCAACCAAATAATAACACCATACGTTATCATCAGCTCACTAATGCAGTGTACAGGGTGGTCCAAATTGGACAAGTCCATCATTAAGAATGAAATAAAAAAATTAAGTTGAAGTTAAAAATGAAGGCTGGTGTTGCCAGGCCATAAGGCTAGTTGGTCGGAGTTTGGAAGTTGCGTTTTGGTATAGTTCGGTAAAGATTTTTTTGATTAGGGGGTTAGCGTGGTTAAGAACTCTGGATTTGAAGTTAAGGTGGAGTTTTGAGATGAATCCGTTAGGGTTTCCATTTCGAGGTTTGCGTGGATTTGGTAATTGCGGATGTATCAAAGGGCGTCAGTGATTCTACGAAGGAGCTTGTTTTGGAAGTTTTGTAGTTTGAATATGTTGAAGTTGCAGGTTTGGCTGATAACTGGTGCACCGTAACATACTTGAGATCTGATAACTTGTTTGTGGACTAGAATTTTGTTTCTGAGAGAGAGTTATTTTTCGATTAAGAAGAGGGTACAAGCTGGCGGCTGTTTGCGTACCTTTGGTAATAATTTTATTTACATGTCCGATGAAATTTAGATGTGAGTCTATTATTATGCCTAGATATTTAAGAGATTTTGAGTATTCGATTTCTGTGTTATTTAGTGCTAATTTTGGTGTATTTCTGCTTATTTTCTTTTTGGTGATTAACATAGATTTGGTTTTGTGCCGGTGTCGGCCCCCTCATAAAAAGTATTTAGTTTTTTGGAACAGCTATGTAAGGTTGTAGAGGATTGGGGAGAGCGGGGAGCCCTGAGGGACTTCTGCTTCTATGGAGCGGGTGAAATATTTAGTTTCGTTCATTAGTGTGAAAAACTTTCTTTTGAGTTTTTCGGTTAATTTGGAAAGGGAGGAGAGGCGGCTGATGGGTCTCCAACTTAGAGGAAAGATTTTACATTTAGTGGGTTGTGGTATTAGTATTACGGTGGGGGTTTTCCAGGCTGTTGGTAATTTTCTGAAGGAAAAGTAGGCGTTAATTAGGGTGAGGAGTTGGTTGAGGAGTTTTTCGGGGAGGAGCTTTAGAATTTTCTTGGTAATTGGCTTCCTCTTTTATCTCGTTCGTAAAAACCAGTCCTCATTCACCATGTATTGGGTGAAATATGTTTTGGTTTCCTCACATGGCCTTAGAGAGTTTTCCAGGCGGCTGAATCGCCTGTTGGAAGGTTTTCCAAAAGTCTGGATTTAATTGAGAAACAGAAAATTGTTTGGCCCTACATCTGTTGCTTTTGCACGGGCTGAGGAGTTTCGGTTATTTTAGCAGTTTGAGTGTTGAGGGGAAAGTGGTCCTGAGTTTGAGCCTCTCTAAGGTAGTATGAGAGGGCGTCCCAGTCGGTGTAGGAAAGTTAGAGGGTTGTTAGTGTATGGTTCGTTTATGTTAATAATTATGAGATTATGGTCTGAGCTGAGGGAGTCAGAGTTTCGGACGTAGAAAGTGTGGGAAATGCCTTGGTTCAGGGCAATGTCTAGTATGTCTGGAGTTTTGGGTTCGTAGTGAGTTGGCTCTGAGGGAGCGTATATTTGGAAGTTTATGTCTTGGGAGTATCTAAGAAGTTTTCGGCCCCTCGGGGTTTGATGTTCTGCAACGCCAAGAGGTGTGGTTTGAATTTGAATCTCCTGCGAGGAGTGTGGGGATATCTTTGTGTAAAACTGTGGTGGTCCTGTGGGAGAGCATGGGGGGTTTGTAAGGCGGAAATGATGAGGATTTGGGAGTTTTCCATGTTGAGAATTAGTCAGGTGTGTGCGATTAAGATATTAGTAATTGGGGGGATTGGGATGTGGAAAAGGGAAGTTATTGATTAAAATGGCAGTAGTCAGAACGTGACCCATAAGCGTTATTAAGAGCACCGGATTAACCCATATGGGCGTTATTGTCCATAAAAGACAAAACCCTCCCATGAGCGCTATTAATGAACGACTGTCCTAACCAGCCCAATGGTTATAAATCTGAAAATCATTAAAGTTTTGATTGTACACCAAATGTCACCATTCTAAACCAACTGCAAGTTAAAAAAGAACCTCAATCATAGGGCCTACATCAGACACTTACAATTTGTTTTGGTTATTTGCAGGAATAGGAAACCAAACAAGATTCGCCCTTTGCGAGTACGATTTTTGTGGTGCAGACTCCAAACCAGAAATATCAAGGGCCTGTTCCAGCGAAAAACAGTGCGATGGTCAATGGTTTGCAGGTAAGCCGTACGAATCGCGCTCTTTAGCAATTTAACCTACTATATACGGTGTCCCGGAAGGGTGGGCATGCTTTGGGATACATATACAAGCATCATATGACTCATGTGAAATGAAGCTTTCCATTTTTGTTCAATTCCTTATTCGTTAAGTTCCAATTTGACACAGAAAACTAGGTCCTGGTGAAAGATTTTGTCTAATCCAGGTCCTTGGGGGGAATGTTCTGATTCTTGCAACAGCCCAGCATCGCAAAGAAGAGAAGTGCTTTGCATTGCCAAAATTCGAGGCGTGGCTCATGTCACCAATGAAATGGTATGTCCGCTTGCTTTGAAACCGTACGAAGAGCAATCCTGCCTGGGTAAGGACCTAATTTAATTAAATTGCATTTTGCAATGTCCACCCTCCAAACTGTCCCCCATCCATAAGAGCGCGATTGTTTATAGGTGTTTGTCATCCCCAATGGTTTACTGGTGATTGGGGAAAGTGTGAAGGCAATTGTCCATCTGGAGTGCAAAGAAGAGAAGTGAGATGCCTCGATATAGATAAGCGCCCGTCAAATCGCTGTCCTGAAGATAAAGTGCCTGTTGGAAAGCGGTCTTGCGCGTGTGAGGTACACCGAGAAAATAGAGATAGTTACAACTATAAATTGGTTCAAGATGAACCTGTAGACCGTAAGTATTGTAGAACATTCATGTTCATATAACTTAATGACTAATGCTAAAGGAAAACCATCTGAAACAATAAAGAAAATAACTGGATTGTTAACCTAGGCTCCTGTATCGACCGTATACCGAAATGCAGAATGGCAGTTCAAGCTCGATTATGCAGCTACCCGTTCTACACGAAGAACTGCTGTGATTCCTGCAGACGATCCCAACACGACCTAATTGAATAAACTGGACTTGAAAACCCTTAATTAAATCTAGACCTGGGCTAAACGACTTCCCAGCAGATGGAACTGATAGATTTACTAACAAGTGTCTATGTTTATAGGTGTAAAGATATTCATCTTTTGGCGTTGATATAAAGTATTGAAACACTCTGCTTATGGTAGGGGATGAATATCGTCAACATAATACTAGAGCAATTATTTAAAACGGATGAAAGAAGTGTGAAATGAGAATAAACGTGTTTTTTACAATTAAGTATACATTGACACCTGAAACAATTAAAATATGAATAAACTTGTTTAGGAGCAACGGAAAAGGCGGTTTCAGGTTGGACAAGAATACTCCAAAAGAATTTTAAATAGTTCTCTGTGATTGTTTTATAATTTAAGACTTCGTAAACCTGCAGTCGCCCTGGAAAATTGAAGTGTTTTTCAAGGAAAACTGGATATCACTGTAAATATCAAAAGCTTCCAACTGTCTAGGACAATAACTTACACTTTCATTAACACAACAGCATTCTGCGTTAATCCCAGCACTGCCATCAATTAAGGAGTAATTCTTAAAACTCAAGTAGCTGGTTTTTGCACTTTGGCAAGCAAAAAAAATAGTAATCAAATGTACCTTATTTATTACCCGATAGTAAAAAGTATTATATGTAGTAGCTTGTACTATTTAATGAAATATACGTTTTTCACAGATAATAATTTGTATTTTTCAATACACAAGGTGTGCAATAAATACTTCAACTGATATTTTAGGACCAAGGAAAGCCCATATAAACATGGGTCCGCATATGCTTAAATAAACTTCTCGATCGTTTTATGTCGTTAGGGATATTTTGCAAACAAATGCAAAACAAAAAAATAAAAACATTTTCAAGCATAAAGTATTCTAAAATCGACTGGTTTATCGACCCAAAGTATTTTGTTTGTTGATAATTTATATAAAGTACCTACAACTTATAAATCTGAATATATTTTTTAAGGATTCCGATATCCATCTGAAGCTAAAAACAACTCCACGAAAATTTTGATTTTCAAACAACGCGATTTCGATATACAGAAGTTTCAAATTTTGGGCCTGGGTACGGAAGCTTTGCACTTGAGAAGCACGTACAGTAATTTGTCCTAAATTATACAGGGTGAGATAAGAACGACTTTAATTGATTTTTTTTCAACGGAACACCCTGTATATAGTTTCGTGTTCGGGTGGCTTAAATCATTGCATAATTTTCAACCATTATGACATTTTATGGAAATCTTCGACAAATATATCAAAATAATGAAAATTTTACAAACGATTCAATTTTTTTCGGAAATTTGGCGCGATAGCTATGGAAACATGATATACCATTGTAGATGGAATTTCTATTTAAAAAATGTATTTAGAGCCGTTTTCATTAGTATCCCGAAGATCACAAATTTCCAACACACCCTATATAATTTAAGAACAAATCTGAGGCGCAAGCAGCGGGCTATCCTAGTCCAGAACCAAAATTTTAAAATGACATGGATCGAACTCGAGATGTAATACGAGATTTCTTGGGCCTAAATTTAGATTAAAAAATAAGAATATTATTTAATATTTCGGAAAAGCTTTAGATTTTAGGAATCGTAAAGCAAGTATAATCAGATTTATTAGGCCAATCTAAATGTGCAACAATATACAAGCTTAAAAAATAAGGTTTGTTGAGTGTAGTAATGAGCGAGACTGGTCTTGGTCTTGCAAAAAAAGCAAGACCAAGACTGCCTTTGGCTTGCAAGACCAAGACCAAGACTGATATGCAAGAACAAGACTTTTGCAAGAGTCTTGCGAGAGTGTTGCTGCAACACCAAGATCAAGACTTAACATGCAAGACCAAGACAGCCGTTGATTTGCAAGACCAAGACCAACAATACGTATGCAAGAACAAGACCAAGATGATGCAAGTCTTGATCTTGGTCTTGCTTTGCTCCCTTATTAGTGTCACAGACAAGCTAAACCTAGCTGACGAGCGCTGATAGGTCCGAAACCGGTCCTGAGAGTGATTGTATTTGACAGAGTCAAAAAAATTTTGCTTTTTTATCTCATTTAAAATATCGAAGGTATAAATACTTGTCGGTATAGACGACAACGTGACATTACTAACAAAATTTTGAGTCCTTAGAATAATGCGATTACTTTAATTGTACAAGTTTTCATTTAGAAGGATCGGCATCGCGCTCTCCGCAAACGTCTAATACCATTGACCCTGAATCACCCTGTACACTTAATCCATACTTTCCACAATCTTGTGCATTGGCGATGAAAGACACAAATGGAATTAAAATTTAGCAGTAATTTTTGGTAATTTTTTGGGTCAACGTGTCAAATATAAAAGTTTTCTACATAATGTCCGTCCATCGGAATACAATACATTTTTCCCAGTGGATTGGAAGCTTGGTAGAAATGCTAGCCTACAAGCTCTTCTTCAGGGGATCGAAAATATGAATGTCACAAGGTGGTAAGTCTGAGATACATTGACGAGTCTAGGCAGTTGGCGATAAAAGTTAAAATAAACTGCTTCTTTTCATCGAGAATGCACTGTTATAAAAAACCATTTTTTAAGATCACAAAAATCATTGTATGGATGGATTTTTAGTACGTCAATTGACGATGAACGATTCTGTATTTAAAAACCTTGTTACATTTTCTTATTCCTAGAAATGTCGAATACATGGACTACACTTTCCCTCAGTATTTCAAGTTTATATTTCAATTCAAGGCAATTGATTTTCCAAAACTTACCCGACTACACAGTAAACCTACTTCATAATTTACTCTCTTAAAAGGTAATAACTGTCTAAAGTAAGTTACCTTGATAAGTAATCTATAACCGGTAGGTTTTCATGATGGGCAACTTTGGGCCTCCAATAAGACAAAATATCTTAATTCAAAAAATTTATTAACTAACAACAGTTTTATATTTAACTTAGCTAAAAATATATCACACACGGAATGTTTACATGGATGCATCTTCTTCTGTCCAAACTCAACCAATGTATAAAATAATATCGGGTTTCTTAAAACAACGTTTTAGTAATACTACTATCTACTGAACTAACAAGCAGTAAATAAATAGTGGTGATTTGGATCTTCAGCAAGAACACACACAAAGAAAAATGTATGTTAGTCATTCACTCACCCAAACAAACGTTCGCCTATCAAAAAAACAGCTTATAAATAGTGAAAATCGTGTATTCGGTCCCAAATAATTCCGTTCTATGATATTTTTGAATAGGAAAAATAACAGATGTCACATTAAAACAAACACAGGATATAATATAAAAATTACTAGCTAAAGAAGGATCATGCCCACTAAGAAAAAACTGATTTGATTTGGTGTGCCAAAGACAAAACAGCGCCATTTAGGGTCCATAGACTGGCTAGAATGGTCACAACTAACGCCAGTAATCGCGATTCATAAGTAGTGTAATAAATGAACCAATTTGTATAAAAAGCATAACATAAGCTCACTATACCGACTACGTATCCTAAAATTCCGAGGATGTTGTGGATCGCTTTGTACCAGACCAAGCGAAACGGAAGATAAGGATTCACTTCTCGATGGTATTTGATTACCAATCCCACCGGGATGGAAATGAGCAGAAATATTAGTGAGATCAAACCTACGTAAATTATAAAGTATTAAAACGAATTTAATAAATCAAGAGAGTAGTAGTAGTAGTAAACATCTTTATTTCTAAAAAAGGCTATCGACCTATCGGTCTTTCTGCCCTTGTTTAATACATGTAGTCTTAATCTAAATAAAAAACAAATATGAAAATTCTCTTATTCTAGGTTAACGATATTATTAAATAAAATTTCAGTGGCAAGAAGAAATTATTTTATTGTCCACTAGTCAGTTGCGTTTGTAAGTGTTCGAGTAGCGTTAATGTAGGGAAACGGAAGCGGGATTGTCTGGTTGGCCTTGTAAGGCAAAGGGGATTCAGTATGGTCCAGTTGTAGGGGTTGTTTGTCCATTTTGTCTGTAGCTGTATGAGTCTTTCCGAGATCTTTGTCATGTTTGTGCGTTCGTATAGTAGTTGGGTGGGGGGGTTGTGTAGTGGGTTTTGGGGGTGTCTTATTCGTGTTATTAGTCTTAGTGCAATTTGTTCTGTTGTTTGTGTATAACGTTTTGTCCTTTCTGTTCCGTTGGTCATGAGTATATGTCTAAAGTCTAGCAAGGGTCTACAAATAGCTTTAAATATTTAGGTGGCGGTGTTTGTGCTGATTCCTCTGTCTTTGTAGGTTAGTGATCGGAAGTGTTTTGTTCTCTTTATTGTTTCTGCCCTGATGTTTCGTATGTGTTTAGTGAATTTAAGTTTGTGGTCAATTGTGATTCCAAGGTATTTTACGTCGTTTTTTTGGTTGTATCGTTTGGCCGTCTGCAGTTATTGTAGGGGAGTCAGCGTTGAGTCTGTGGTTTGTGAGCAGAAGTTGGTTTTTTGACGCGTTTGGTGTTAGTCTCCATTTATAAAACCATGTCATTGTGTTGTTTGTTAGTGTTTGGAGTCTTTGAGCTGCTCTCTCAGTAGTTTTGTCATGTACAATAAGTGCCGTGTCGTCTGCGTATTGTAATATGTATGCCGATCTGTCGATTTAATTTTTGTCTGGTAAGTTGTAATTGTATATGTAATGGCAGTATATATTGTAGAGAAACGGTGAGAGCGGGGATCCTTGAGGGAGCCCTTGTTCAGGGGAAAAAGAAAATGACAGTGTTTTGTCAATTCATACTTGTAGTTGTCTGTTTTCTAGTAAGTTATTTATGGTGTGTAGTAGATATGTTGGTGTGTGTAGTTTGTATAGTAAGCCTCTATGCCAGACACTATCAAAAGCTTTGTTAATGTCCATAAACAGGCAAGCTGTCTTTCTGTCAGTTAGGTGGGTTGTTTGTATATTGTTAGTCAGAGTGAAGAGTGGGTGAATAGTCGAGTGCTCATGTTTGAATCCGAACTGATACGATGGTATGTACTTTCCGACCAGTTTTCCCAGTCGCTGCCCTATTATGTACTCAAAAACCTTGCTAAGTACTGGTAGTAGTGTAATTGGTCTGTAATTGCTCGGTTGTGTATTGTCCAGTCCATTTTTGGGTATAGGGATTATTAAGCCGTTTTTCCATGATTTTGGGATTCTGCCATTTGTGATGCAGTTGTTCAATTCAGTTAGGATCAGTTTGTGTGTTTCTTGAGTTAGGCTTTTCAATAGTTTTGCTTTAATTTTATCTTTCCCCGGTGCAGTGTTTTTGATGTGCGCTAGGGCTTCATCGTACTCTGTGTCTGTGATCAGTTTGTAGGTGTAGTTTGGTGAGCTGTTAAAATAGTTCAAGTACCAGTCGTTGATCAAGTTCCAGTTGTCATTGTCGAAGTTAAGGTTTGTCGATATGCTGAAGGCCCTTTGATAGCGTCTGGCGAATGCGTCCGCTTTCTCTTTGTCTGTGTAGCGTTCTATTCCGTTTTCGTCAATTGTGTCAGTAGTGCCAGTCTTCCTGTATTAATATCAACAATTTAATCCAAAAGAAATTCCTGGGTTCCAGTCAATATTAGTGTTTATTAATTAAAACATTTTACAAATACGTTTCGGTGTCTTTCTCCACCATCATCAGTTTGTATGTATGGCTGTTTCCACCTTCACATTTGACAAGCTATTTAGAATACCTATAGAACCCAGAAATTTCTTTTGGATTAAATTGAAATGCAGTCAGGAAAATATACACAATAATATCAACAATTTCGTAGAAACTTTCTATTGCAAGATGATTCGGAGTACGTTTTTCTCGACTCAATGTGTCTTAACTACTTACCGGTTATACCATGTGCGGTATAAAGATGATATCCAGGTTTGATATAATGAAATACCACTGAATCTCCACAAATAATTAATGCTGTGGCCAAAGAAACAATGATTCCATGAATGGTGTATTTCGCAGTCCGTGTCATTTGTCGAGACCAAAGTTCATCTCCTAAGAACAGCATTACTGATTCTGCCATTAATGGTATGTACTAAAATAGAGATTTTTCAAACAAACTATCATTTTTAAGAAACTAAAACAACCGACGATAATATATAGAAGCAAAGCTACATCTTTATCCAAGGCCTGTTTAATCAATGCGCTTAATGTCTAATTAAAATTTTTCAAAATTCTTTTTACGCTCTCCTGAATTGTTCTACATTTTTGAGTTGTGACACTTTCCTGATGAGGTGCGATATATTCGCTTTTCTTTTCGAATATCTTGTCATCCGTCGACAGATTTCGCTAACCGTAAGTTTATCATAAAATGATTAAACCGGCCTTTAATCTATTTAATGTACCGAGTTGTGATTAAGGAAGAAATGAATTCGCTGAAATACTTTTCTATTGATGGGCAACTTTTTAAATGCAGGACCCTGTATATTGTTGCATTTTCTGATCAGACTACGTGCATATATTTGTAGTCATCCTCAAGACACTAGAGATCGGAAGATACCCACTCTTCTAAACTATCTCTTCTCTTCCTAACTATGTACTTTTAGATTTAACTTATGGTTATTAGGATTATAAGACTAATGTTAGGCTTTCTTAAGCGTTATGTTGGATACTAACTACATAATCAAGGATGTCTGTATAACGGCGTTATCTTTCCAAACAAAACAGGCTTTTAATTTTACATTGATCCAAATCCGGTTAATAAATATTTGTTAGTAGAAAACACTAGAATTAATTGCGAAATTCCAGTCACTACTTGACAATCTATAACATACTACAAATAATTATTTACAAAATGTGAAGCAATTTTTCCAAGTTAACTGGTTAAAGTAGGTATATCAAAGTCCTACGTGAAACGTAAATATTATTTTTCTAAAGTCAATTTTATTGTAAAACGTTATCAGCCACGTACGAATAATCGGATGTTCTTTTCTTCAAGATAAGACATAATTTTATCACCTCCATTATCTACTGCGTGACTTAAAAGCTTTAGCCCTGAAAACAATTGCACATTTGCAAAAACTGCATTATCTGACTTGAATTCCCATTTTAGAATCAAAATTGGTTCTATTCCACAGAAAGCCAGATCAAAACAAAGTATTTTTAAATAGTCTAAAAAATTTAATTCCAAAGAATGATACAGACAAATAAAGATACCAAAGAAGTGAAAATTATTATGGAACGGTTGAACCATTCAGACTTTTGAATGTAACTGCAATGTTTACTTATTTTTTAATATAATGACATTTATAGAATATGTTTCGAAGCAGCAGAAGAAATAAAAACTAGTCAATAAAAGATATTTTAAATTTCAATAGTTATTGGAATTATTTTATTGAAAATTGTTTCAACGAAATTGAAAATCTGCAATTAATACTTACAACCGTTAAATTTTATTTATTCCAGCGCGTTCAAATAAAATTCATCAAATTCAATATTAGAACTATCTTCAAAACGAAAACTTACAAAAACGAAACCTTATAACAAAATCGAACGCACATTAATGTAATTCACAAAATTCCTTGCGAATGTAATAAATTTCATTTAGGGAAAACCAGAAAACCATTAAATGGAAAAAATCTAAGAACATCAATGAAAAACAGATTTTAACAAAGTTCGCTCTCTAAACAAAAACCTTGGCGCTGGTGAATAATAAATACATACCATTAAGGAAAAAGTTTCAGAAAAAAACTAGGATAAGCAGTTCTGGATAAGCAGAAATGTAAAAATAATAAATAAAAATGTATCTGTGTTGTAATTGTGAAATATTAACTTACCCCAAAAGTACACAGAACCACATGCCATGTGAACCAGTAGTTGTAATTGTAAAAAGCAATCCAACAAGAATACACAACAACTCCGGCAATTCCAAATCGAGCCAGGTAATTTAAACTAAATCTAATCACATTTGTCGGAAAGTTGCCAAAATTACTCGTTTCAGCCCTCACACCGTCTTCAACGTTTTTTTCAGCCATAATCACAAGTATAACTTGTAACTGAGAATAACTAGACGTAAATAATTAACACACGCTCTGCTTACACATGTAAAATTCAAAGCAGACGGGGACTTGGTATTCCCCATCTGTACGGGTTACTAGGAAACTCACACTTACTTGGTATTATTGAATATAAAAGGTCAATGCGATTATAAGAATGAGATAAAATAAGTATAATGCAGGGTGATCCAAACTCAAGTAGTCTAACTTCAAAAGCGTTAGTTTTTCAAGCTACTAGCTTGGCAATATTAGTACACTTTTAATATGATTTTATGTGACCAAACTCAGAGTCAAAGTCAACCCGCGTTTCGTCCTTAGGCATCATCAGACGATCTTACCGATTTCATTAGAGTGAAAAAAAAAACTTACATAACGTTCACAACACATTCAAAACGTAGTCTTGAATGTTTAATAGGTAGAAATCTAAGTAGGGCTCATATTTAAATACATCATTGACGCAGGTCAGGCTCGGATTTTGTTTTGCGTTATGAATGTTCAACTGTTCCAGTATTTCCAGTTTAAGTTTTTTCTTTTTGGACACTCGACGATTTTTTTCTCGCTCTGGAAAGGGTGATCAGAAGCTAAATCGGTAGCAGAAGCCAAATTGGACTTTAGGACATCCGAGTTTTTATGCTTCCCACTGACCTTACCTGAACTTAAACCGAAGCACACTCTCCACGAAGTGAGAGGTATAAAGGGTGTTCCAGTAAGAACGACGGTTTTGAAGTGCGCGCCATTTGTAGTGTCATAATTTGACATTTAAAAAAAGGCCGTTCGTTAGCAGACAGCAGGAGGTTAAGTAAAATGGAGCGGTTCAGTACACAACAACGAATTCTCCTTGTGAAAAATTATTATCAAAGTGATGGAATTTTTCCAGCCACAGTTCGCAAAATGCGTACAATTATGGGCCATCGGAATGCTCCAACTGAAGCAACTGTGAGAAAATTAATGCAGAAATTTCAGCAAACTGGGTCTGTTAATGAAGTGAAAACAGAAACACGCGTTCGTTCTGGTCGCTCGACTGAAAATATCGTAGCAGTACGTGCCAATGTTGAGGAAAGCCCAATCAGCTCAGGAAATTGGTGTTTCCACAACCACTATGCATCGAATTTTAACAAAATATTTGAAGCTTCATGCGTACAAAGTTGAATTGGCTCAAGAGCTAAAGCCGGAAGACCATGGGCAACGAAAAGCCTTTGTTGATTGGATTTTGGAACAACGACAATTGGACGGTGATTTTTCAACGAAAATCATCTTTGGTGACGAGACCCATTTTCATCTTGATGGCTTCGTTAATCGACAAAATATTCACGAGTGATCGTTCAGAAACAGATGCATCCAAAAAAGTCACTGTTTGGTGTCCATTGTGGGCTGGAGGCATCATCGGACCATTTTTCTTCGAAAATGCAGTTGGTCAAGCATCAACCGTGAGAGGTGTTCGTTATCTTGAAATGTCAACTAACTTTTTTGTGCCAAAATTGCAAACTATGGATCTCAACAGCATGTGGTTTCAACAGGACGGTGCAACATGTCATACAGCCAGAGAAACTTTTGAATTACTGCACGAGTCATTTTCTGGTCGTGTTATTTCTCGTTTTGGAGGTCGCCATTGGCCGCCCAGATCATGCTATTTAACGCCTTTGTGCTTTTTTTGGGGGTTTTTTAAAGACACAAGTTTATGTGCACAAGCCAACAACGATTGAAGCCTTAAAAGATGAAATTCAACGCGGTATCTCTGAAAAACCGCAAAATTTATGCGCAAAAGTCCTTGAAAATTTTATGAAAAGAGCACGTATGCCAGCAAAGCCGAACCCGAGGCGGTCATTTGTCCGATGTGTTATTCCATTCATTACCTCATGATGTGTACTTCATTTTTCAATAAATGTTTCAAACTTGTGCCACAAATGTATATGTTTTATTTAAAATTTAAATCCGTCGTTCTTATTGGAACACCCTTTATACCCCTGATTTTGAGAATAAATCTAGTTTAGCTTTGTTTCTAACTACGTTATTATTTAAAGTGTTGATGGTTTTAAACGCTATCAAAATGTAAGGGTTTTTTTTTATTTGCAACATTTATGGAAATATTACCGAAAACCGTAAGACCTAAACTTGCCACGGTTAGAGTGGCAGATATTGTAAGTAAGATGTATGGTATGTTTACTATTAACTGTTCAATGGGAAAACCATTATTTAAAGCGATAAATCTAATAATCTTCAGTTCTCCGCTAAATGCAACTCTAGACATTTTTTAGACTTAGATTACTTAGATACTTAGAGAGAGGACGGCGAACTTGTGAAGATCGGGAGAGTTGGATTCAAAAGGAATAACACTATCCGTTGAAGAGGGTTTTATGTAGATTTCGAAACACAATAATTAAAAAAAAACAAGTCTGAAACAGTAGTTACTGTTCTATAGCAAACTCTAAAAGGCGATGAAGGGTATTTTCAAATTGTAGGAAAAGCGGTCATGCTCGCCAAAGTATGAATATTTCGTCTACGTATCTTTTACAAAATGTGATGTCATGTTTGAAATCGCTTGACATAATTTTCAGTTCAAGGTTTGCCATAAAGATTCGCATAAAAGTGGTGATAAACATGACCCCACAGCTAGCGCTGATTTTTGTTGATAATGTTTACCATTGAACTGAAAAAGTTTTGATCCAACACTGTGGAGAGTAAAGTTAACAAATTGTCTGTAATTAATATATTTCTTAAATAGTTATGTGCTAGATCGAAACATTTTTTGGAAAACAGATTTTTCACATCAAGTGAACGCATAAGGTGAACTGTATTGAGGTTTTGATCGAAAAACTATTAGCAAAACCTGTTCGCGAACGCAATACTCCGTTAAGCCAAGATGACCACCAATGAGCAAGGTGAGATATATAAGAAACCTCTATATACAGTGTGTCTACTTAAGTTCGCACCATATGGGTAACTTTTTATTATTCATTTTACGAAAAAAACTTATTCTTCATCAAAAGTTCTGCTTGGCCCAAAACCTAAAACTGCAACCATCATACATTTATTGTTTTCAATCGTATACAAGGTATATCAGAAAATGCGAATTTTGCTCAATAAAAATACTTTATTCTTGAGCAAAATTAATATTTTCTGATAGAGCAAAATTGATAGTTTTTGATATACCTCGAATACAACTAAAAAAAATCTGATGGTAGCTGCATTTTAGGTTTTGGACTAAGCAGAACATTTTATGAAGAATAACTTTTTTTGGTAAAATTTATAATAAAAACGTTTCCTATATGGTGCGAACTTATGTAGATACACTTTCTGTGATGTCTCATTGGATAATCTTCTGTATGAACTTTAGGTAGGCCGTAAAGTAACGGTGTTCTAGGAACCATTGGTTATCGTTTCTACTTAGATGTAGTAAAGTATTCCTAAGTAAATTGGCATTAATCAAGATTCATTAAGAACATAAAAGTCTTTGGGTTAGATCTGTTCGTAAAACTTCAAAGACATCAGTATTCAGAAAGTTGGGAACTGTCTTCATCGGCTTTTAATGTCACTAAGTCGTGGTGTCTAATTTTAATTTCTTATTTATTACTTATTTTGTTTCGATTTTATCAGCGTTTGTTTCCGCTTCGTGTGAATATGAACATGGTTTTAGTAGTAGTAGTAAACATCTTTATTTCTAAAAAAGGCTATCGACCTATCGGTCTTTCTGCCCTTGTTTAATACATGCAGTCTTAATCTAAATAAAAACAAATATGAAAATTCTCTTATTCTAGGTTAACAATACTATTAAATAAATAAGATTTCAGTGGCAAGAAGAAATTATTTTATTGTCCACTAGTCCGTTGCGTTTGTAAGTGTTCGAGTAGCGTTAATGTAGGGAAACGGAAGCGGGATTGTCTGGTTGGTCTTGTAAGACAAAGGGGATTCAGTATGGTCCAGTTGTAGGGGTTGTTTGTCCATTTTGTCTGTAGCTGTATGAGTCTTTCCGAGATCTTTGTCATGTTTCTGCGTTCGTATAGTAGTTGGGTGGGGGGGTTGTGTAGTGGGTTTTGGGGGTGTCTTATTCGTGTTATTAGTCTTAGTGCAATTTGTTCTGTTGTTTGTGTATAACGTTTTGTCCTTTCTGATCCGTTGGTCATGAGTATATGTCCAAAGTCTAGCAAGGTTCTACAAATAGCTTTATATATTTTGGTGGCCGTGTTTGTGCTAATTCCTCTGTCTTTGTAGGTTAGTGATCGGAAGTGTTTTGTTCTCTTTATTGTTTCTGCCCTGATGTTTCGTATGTGTTTAGTGAATTTAAGTTTGTGGTCAATTGTGATTCCAAGGTATTTTACGTGGTTTTTTGTTGTGTCGTTTGGCCGTCTGCAGTTATTGTAGGGGAGTCAGCGTTGAGTCTGTGGTTTGTGAGCAGAAGTTGGTTTTTTGACGCGTTTGGTGTTGGTCTCCATTTATAAAACCATGTCATTGTGTTGTTTGTTAGTGTTTGGAGTCTTTGCGCTGCTCTCTCAGTAGTTTTGCCATGTACAATAAGTGCCGTGTCGTCTGCGTATTGTAATATGTATGCCGAACTGTCGATTTGATTTTTGTCTGGTAAGTTGTAATTGTATATGTCATGGCAGTATATATTGTAGAGAAACGGTGAGAGCGGGGATCCTTGAGGGAGCCCTTGTTCAGGGGAAAAAGAAAATGACAGTGTTTTGGCAATTCGTACTTGTAGTTGTCTGTTTTCTAGTAAGTTCTTTATGGTGTGTAGTAGATATGTTGGTGTGTGTAGTTTGTATAGTTTGTATAGTAAGCCTCCATGCCAGACACTATCAAAAGCCTTGTTAATGTCCATAAACAGGCAAGCTGTCTTTCTGTCAGTTAGATGGGTAGTTTGTATATTGTTGGCCAAAATAAAGAGCGGATGAACAGTCGAGTGATGCTGTTTGAAACCAAATTGGTAGGTAGGTATATATTTTCCAATCACTTTTTCAAGCCGCTGCTTCATTATGTATTCAAAAATTTTGCTTAGTACTGGAAGTAGTGTAATTGGTCTGTAGTTGCTCGGTTGTGTATTGTCCAGTCCATTTTTGGGTATAGGGATTATTAAGCCGTTTTTCCATGTTTCTGGGATTCTGCCATTTGTGATGCAGTTGTTCAATTCAGTTAGGATCAGTTTGTGTGTTTCTTGAGTTAGGCTTTTCAAGAGTTTTGTCTTAATTTTATCTTTCCCCGGTGCAGTGTTTTTGATGTGCGCTATGGCTTCATCGTACTCTATGTCTGTGATCAGTTTGTAGGTGTAGTTTGGTGAACTGTTAAAATAGTTCAAGTACCAGTCGTTGATCACGTTCCAGTTGTCATTGTCGAAGTTAAGGTTTGTCGATATGCTGAAGGCCCTTTGATAGTGTCTGGCGAAGTCAATTGTGTCAGTAGTGCCAGTCTTCCTGTATTGCGCCAGTTTCTTAATTTTTCGCCAGTATGTTTTGCCTTTGTCCTTCTATATTTCTTTACATGTTTCTAGCCATTTGCCTTGTCGGTATTGTCCAATCAGAGTTTTAATGTTTCTGTTAAGTTGGTTCAGTGTCTTTTTTAGGTCGTTATTTTGAGTGTTTGTATATAGTCTGTACAGTTCTCTCTTATGTTTTATTAGTCTCAGTATGTATTTGGGTAGTGTATGTCGGTAGAAAGCATTTTTTATTTCCGGGATAAATTTTCCTATGGCTAGTGAAAGTTGTTGTTGTATGGTTTCTATTGAAATGTGCTGTGCTTGTGATTGAATGTAGTCATGTATATGTTGTTTCACTTTGTCTATGTCAGTCTTTGTTAGGTTTAAGTTTTTCTCTATAGGAAGTGTATTGGAGGTAGGTTGCGTATGTTGTAAGTCTATGTTAAACGTAATAGCCAGGTGGTCGGATCCAAGTTCGTTGGTTAAGTTTATGTTGTTGATGGTGTTTGTCAAGTTTCTTGTGTGCAGTAGAACGTCTGGTGTTGAGTCTGGGTTTGCGGGCATCAGAAAAGTTGGTGGGGTGTGCTGTTTTATAAAGTCGGAATTTTGCAAAAATCTTTTAAGTTGTTTCGTTTTGTTTGTATTCAAGTTAAAGTCGCCCACAATTATTGCATATTTATAGATGCTCGCTTTAGTCAGTATGTTTTGTTCTAGGTTGGAGTGTGGGTGTATGTATGTCAGAAATATGTGTATCAGGTCGTTTAAGTAGGGTATGGTAAAATGTAGACAGTCGTTAAAAGGGTTGTTGAGGGAAGCAGGATTTGCTCTTCCAAGTTTGACTGTTGGTTTTAGGAGAGCTGCGACCCCGCCCCTGGCATGATTGATGGTATTTCCATGCCTATAGATATACTGCCAATTTCTGTACGTTGGTGTTTGTCCTAGTTTGGTTTTAGTCTCTACAAATATGCAGCAGTCTGTGTCGTTTTGTTCTATGTAATTGTAAATAAGTGGTTTTTTACTGTTAAGTCCGTTGATGTTCGCGTAAAGTACTTTCAAATTGAATCTTGTATGTTTGTTACTGTCTGTCTCACTTGTTCGCAGGGTTCAGTTGGAGAGCGTCCCTCGGGCAGGAGCATGTCAAACATTAGGATGTAGACATGGTTCCCGAAGAAAACAACGGAGGTGTCAATGTCGAAGTCTTCTATAAATTGTTTTCGTGGTTTTTTTAGGTTCGTCTCTGTTGGTATTGTTTGTCTTGTTAAGTTGATGTTTGTATTTGTTTATGATGTGGTCATGTGTTGTAATGGGTGTCTGTATTCTACTTGCCACTGTAGTCTCCGCAATCCCGGACGTACGTTTGTTTACGCATTTTATTTTTACGTTTGGGATTCCGACGATTGGGGCTGTCGGTCGTTTTGGGCACTTCATGCTCCATGCTCCATGGTTTTATTTTTCACTCTACTCTAATATGAGTGTAATCAGTGTTACTATTTTATCTTGTAAACATTTGATGATGCCTAAGGGCGCATCCAGAATGTCGGAATAAATAACTAACTTAAATCAGACATTGAATTTTTGTATAATCGATAGATATACGAAAGTATTACAAAAACGTCCAGGTTAATTCTCAATTTTAAAATTTCCCGTTAATACCCACTTTGCACGATAATCATCATAGTCATCTAGAGGTACTATAATAGATACCAATATTTTATTTCTCATCTTTCCAAATATCAGCTCCTCATCATTTTAAAGAAATATCATAATATGTACCTTTTTAAATCAGAACATATTTAGCTTGGATGGAAAAATGTCATGAAATATATCTTGTTTAAGGTACTAGATTTTTTTGATAATTTGTTGCTTCAGTTTTAAGTGTACATCGTTATAAACGAATGAAAGCATCTTCAAATAAGACGCTACTTGGCCCTGTATAGACAGTGAAAAAATATATAGATATTTTTAAAATCTTCTTAGTAAGGTACTTCGTATATTAAAAGTTGCAAAAATTTAAAAAATCTTTATTACTATCCACATTACTTCCTTATCATATAATTAAATAAAGTATTAATTTGTACAGGCTTTTTGCCAGATTTATTGTTGTGTGCACTTTTGCTTCGGTCAGCTTTTCCCTTATACTCGTCCCAGATTTCTTTTTGCATGTCGAAAGGTAGCTCTTTGAATACATCCGGATCAACATCCGCAGGACACTCGATTTTAACAGAAAAGTTTACTTCCGATGTTGAACTTGAAGAGCTTTCTGATGCAAATAGCTTAATACGCTTTGGATTTGGTTCTACTGGTATTTCATTATTCAACTCTTGAGGCGGTTTTACATTTTTGAATAGAAAGGCAGTCAACGTGTTTGTTTCACTCGGTTTATCCACAAACTTTGAAAATGAGAGTCCTAAACCAATAATACTGAACGTTTTCGTTTTGTCGACAGTTTTCCAAAATAGGCTCATAGCAACTTGAATTATTTGCTCTTCGTTGCATGGCGGAATATTTATGTTAGATTGCCTTGTTTCTCTGGCACCTCCTTGTGGATGCGATTTATCCAATTTTCTCACTACGATTTTTAAAACTTTGGGAACTCTCCCGTCTTCGGTTACGATGATTAGCAGACGTTTGAGGAGTACTCGGAACTTGAGTTCCACTTCTTTCGGTTGAGTGAGCTTGCAAGCATCTTCCAGGCCAATACTTTGCGGCTTCCCACTTCTTTTTACAACCGTATTGTCAATACCAACACTGAGATTTAGTAGACTGAGGGCTTTTTCTGGATCAAAAATATTTGCAAGTTGGCTCCTGCTGCAGTTTTGTAAATCTTCAACGTTGTTTATAGCGATTGTTCTCAATGCTTCGGCAGTTACTTGTCCAATCCAAGGAATGTTTTGGACGCTTCCTAAGCTAAGGATCAATTCCGAAGCACTATTTGGGTACACTAGAGTTTGCTTGTTGGGTTTGTTTTTGGATCCAACTACTTTTGCTAGAATTTTATTGTGAGCTATGCCCGCACACGTAGTAAGTTGAAGTTTTTCAAAGATCGTATTCCTAATTTCTTGTGCGATTTCAGATCCGATGCGAATCCGTCGCTCACATCCACAGTCACATGAAATCGCATTCTCATCTCCAAATGAGTATCCCACTATCGTCACGTCGTTCTCAGCTCTTTTACTCACTAAATGTGTTATATCAATAAAATTTTCATCCAGCCCCAACCTTTCAACCAGGTGTGAGTATTCTTGTAAAAGCTCTGAAACATTTTGGGAAGCATGCCTGTAATCATACAAATCTTCACCATTCACCAGTACTAATTGGGGGCATAACTTCTTTGACTCTCCAACCGACATGCACTTTTTAATTCCATATTCTCTAGCAATATAGTTGCTGGTAACAACCATATTTTTTTGTCTTATTCCTAAAGGCTTATCTTTTAAGTTGGGCGCTTTCAGCATTTCAACTTGAGCGTAAAAACAGTCTATGTCGATATGTACAATGGTCCTCGAGTGGTCATCCATATTCCTTATATAAAAGAAGATATATATCAAGATAACATATTTTATATATATAAATAGAAAAAACACGCTTCAAATTCTGAAGAAGGCATATTTTCCTTGTCTTTAAGTTTAAAAGATACACCAAAAACAGTATTTTTGGTGTGAAAGAATATACTAAAATTACTACGTTTGAAAGGCGAAACGCTTTCGACCAATTATACTGTAAAACAGTGATTCTCACCAATATGACGCGGTTCTTTTGCGTACCGCAAAATTCTGAAAGTGTGCCGCCAAATTATAAAGATGTATAGTAAAAATTATATAACTTTTTTTTATAATCACTTTTTATTTATTATATATAATAAAATACAGGGTGTCCGGTAAGCACATGTTCAAAATGGTAGTGCAACATTTTTATGCTCAAAAGCAGACGATCTGATCTTACTTTTATTAAAAGAAAGCCACTAAGCTAGTCCGCTAGTCCGTTAAGTAATTAAGTCCGCTAATGATGTCCGCAAACATAATTTTTTTTCAAGAACTTTGACGATTAAAATCAGAGGAGCCATACATTTTTTCTAAATAAAAGTTACGCTAGATCGTCTTCTTTTCATCGACACCCTGTATAACTGGCAAATGTCTGTTATTTTTCTCCACACAAACTACTTTAATTACTGCTACTTCTTCATGATGGAAATACCCGGAAAAGTATGCAAAGTTCGCAGTATTCTTTAAAAAACCAAAGTAATAGTCTAATAAGATTAAAAGAATTTAAACATAATTTTCGCGAAATTCAAACTTCAGATGCCCTGTTACAGGGTGTCCCGTGAACCATTGACAAAACTTCGTCTGATAAAAGGTCCATCTCGGACATGTCAGAAAATGGAAAAACAGCCTCAATGAAAATATCATATTTTTCGAAATATTTACGCATTTTTTAAATCGACGAAAACTAACATAATTTGTGTCATATTTTGTGTTATTTCTCTTATGTAACATCATTTTCTTGTACTTTAGTTGATGTAATGGTCATAGTTCAAAAGAGCGACAAAATATTTTGAATGTATTCTTTGTATTTAAATTAGTTTTTTAATTATTTTTATATGCATTCCTTCTAACGGGGTTTCTGTTATGTACATTTTAGTTTCTTGTGTAGCAAAGTATGTACAGCTATCTTGTTATATTGTCGAACATTAGCACGAAGAGTAGCATAAATCTTCAATAATGTATTCACTCAAATATAATGTGCACGCCTTAAACATTTAAACGTATTTTTTTGAAATTAACTGAAACAAGGACACATTTTTAGCCGTATTTTAAGACGGTTTTGTTGGAATTTATTGACTTGCAACGACACATTGCAAAATAATTCGATTGCCTCCTTTGCGTTATTTTCTTAACTATACATTTTCACATTTATGAAGTTGTTGAAAATGAATTATTTCCTCTTTGTTAATGATTTTTGACTTGTAATTATTAAGCCGTTTATACGGGTCACCTCTTGGGAAAATGCTAGTAATGCATCAACATTCTACCGAGAGCGATTTCACAGCTGGGAACCACTTCTATTCTGAGAAAAAAATGTCAAGTTTTCATGTTGAAGAAGGGAAACATCTCCATGTTGTTGGTGATGAAGAGGTTTTGGAATAAACACGTTGGGATCCAACCACATCAGTAGGTACGAAGGTCGGACACCCATTCCAGAAACGATTGAAGGACTTTTAAAGCGGTAACAGAACACTTTCAATGCAGAATTTTTGTTGACGAACGTTTCGAAAAATAAGTCTACATCGAACTACAAGCGAAGATGTGCTTTCAACATTCATAACTTTCACAGTTCGCAAATTGAGAATCTACATGCCTTGAAGAAAAATAGTTTTCAGCATCAGTTTAAAATCAACGTTTGGACGAGGATAATCAACAGCAAGATTATAGTACCAGTTGAATTCTCGTCAAATTATATCAACTTTGTAGCAAATGCAACTTTTGCTAAATTAGGTGCCAGAATTACTTAAAGAAGTTTCTCTATCAATAAGAGGACAAAAGTTCCAAAACGACGGCTGCCCTGCCCATGTGTATGTTATGCTGCTATCATTGGTTGTAATTCTGGACTTACACGACCTAAAACTTAAGAGACCACCTAAACAACCGTGAAACTTTGACACCGCTCTCACCGAATTTAAGCCCAGTAACTTTTTTATTTGGATTGTATGAAAGAAAAAATATTCGACACTTCCACAGAGCTACGACAAAGGATTTTTAAAATCGCGCGGGAATATAGCAAAGTAAAGAGCAATATCACTCAATAAAAAGATCGTGTATACAAAGATTCGGACCAAAGCGGAGCCTTCAAGGTCCAATAGAAGCAACTTTATTTATTTACCAAATAAACGTTGCATTGCTGTTTTGGAAAAATTGTAGTTGTCTCAGAAAATCAAAGTTTGTTAAACCTCAGGAGAGTTGTACTCTTAAAAATGACGCTAATTGTCCCCCAGCAAACCAAACTTGGAACATTATATTAATGTTATGTAATTTTTGTGACTTAGATTTTATGTAACACTTTTACGTAACATTGATGTAACATAAGAAGAACAGGAAAACAAGGTTTTGGTGACAGCGATGTTATGTAACCGTGATATAACATGGTTTACCAGATGCCTACCATCTGGTGTGATTCAAATTTCGACCGAATTCCACTAGGTTCGACGTGGACGACAACCCGTGGAGCCTCACAAAACTTCCCTTCTATGAAAATGACCCAGGCACGAGGCACGCCAGGTCATTTTAGTTTAGTTAGTAATCGCATTTTCACAAGTTATTTTTAAGCATTTATATTTTAAGTTATAAGAATATACAACATATACATGTAGGTACTGCATTGGTTTGATAATAGATTTTTCTTTCTAAAACTATTTTGCCAACAATAATGAGTAGATAGAGACCTTTTCATAGAGCCATGTATTACAACAAGGAAGTTGTAAATAAAAAGTTAATGTTATAACAAAATGCTGAACAGTTATTTAAATAAAGTTCCGTGTTTACGCATTTTCAGAACAAATCGCTTACATGATTTTTATGCGAGAGAATTGAGTAACCCTGTATTAATCCTGAGGTCAATCACACACAGAACGTAAAAGTTTGTGAATATTATACTGATTATAGACTGCATAAAAAGCAAGTCACAAATTACGTAAATATTATGTAACATTGAGTTGTAAAATACAAGTCACAACTGTTACGTTAATATTATGTAACATTGAGTTGTAATATATTGGTCACATATTAGTTGGCTTCAGACGGACACAATGCACAGTTGGCGCATCAGTTTGTGATAAGATATTTACGTAAACTGTTACTTGCTTGTGACTTGGTTACATAATATTTATGTAAGTGTTACGAGCTTTGGTTTGCTGGGCCTTATGGGCATCAAGATAACTTTGCCATCCAATGCTACAGTAAGGAGCAAAATCCAGATAATAGAAATGGAGTACTAAGAAATATGTATTAAAATACAGGGTTTATTTTTTAATCGAGCGCATATACCTTTCAATCTTTTCATGGGCTTTTGAAATTAGTATATTACGGTACAAGAGACGAAAGTCGAAGTTCCGCTACTGCTTGAAGCTGACACCCGAGGCAAAGCCGAGTATACTATTTTTCTTGGTCCTGGGTGGAAACTAGCCGGGAAAAGTATAAGGTTTTAAAAAAAACCGCTCTGAAAATGTTGTCAAAACAGTCAGCTGACAGTCAGTGACAAACAGTCAAGCTGTCATCGTGCGTAGCGTAAGTTATTACTTTCCACACGGAATGAAGAAAATTTTGTTCGGAGCATTGATTTGGATGCCCGCCGTTGCTAGTTACCTAGTCAGAAAAGTGCGTGGCGAAAGCTATTGTAGGTAATGGGTAAAGTGATGGTTTTGCCATCGAAAACAGTGGCGAAAGTACGTACTTTTCACCAGAGGATCACGAAAAACATATTTGATACGTGATACTACATAAGAGTAATATGTAGCAGGAAATACCAAGTGATATCACTTTTGGTCGATTTTCAAAATTTTGTATATATCTCGAGAACCTTAACATTTTCGTTGCTGCTATTTATTCACTGTTTGACCGGTCGGGGATGAGCCTTTCATCAGACAAAATAATTGAGTAATATTGCTTAATTTATTCAATAACAAATTTAAAATTATGACATTTTTAAGATAAAATCTCTTACGTGGTACATTTTTGAAAATACACAATTTTAAGACACTTACCCATTTAAAATTAAAACAAATGTTGCAACTGCTAGGTTTACCCACCGATTAAACGTTGGAAATTAAAATCATTGATATTAGAATGCTGAAAATTAGAACAGAAGCGGTGAAACAATCTCAACATCATCAGCTGTTCAGTATAAATAAACAAATAATGAGGTTATGTCCACATAATCCGCCTTTAGTTCACTACCACATAACAGAACACACAGAAGTCCGCCCAGAACACTTCTGTACCCCAGAGGCGCTGAGTCCAAGAGGTAATGTATAAATTCAGTTAAAACTCAGCGGCATATTTTTTGGATATAAGCTCGGATCTCTCAATTTTTATTTGTAAATGTGATTTTTTCTTACGCAATTCATTTATACAATGTGGTTCAAAAATAAGTTACTGCCATCAACTTATATTTTTTCAAATGGAAGCACCTGTGAATTTTGATTTCTCTAGTTAATTCTAAGTATGATTCAGGTAACATGTGCTATACATACTTAAACCAGAGATTAGTAGTTAACTAATCTCTGCTTAAACTCAAGAGTTACCGAGAAATTTACGATTGTACTAAAAAGTACAGATATATTTCCAGAAACAGAACAACATTCAATTTAAATTATCAAATTGCGTACGAATTATGGATTGACAATATCCAAAGCGTTCAATAATCTCTTTTTTCATCTTGTTATTTTGGTAATTTTTTTTTACCTCGTAACTTCCTCGAGTCCTTTTGAGTTTAGGTATAGGACATGGTACCTGAATCGTTCTTAGAATTTACACCGCCCTGTGTAAATAGAATTGATGCAGAAAACCATTAATTTGGCTCAACTACATATGAGCGACGTTGCTAACTCGTGTCTGTCGAACGGAGTGAATTGCCGATCTGATGAAATTTAATATGTGACCTGTGTTGGTTATTTTATGACTGCTTTATATTTATTAGCTGAAAGGGTTTTATTCTCAGGTTTTATTAGTCTAAGGTTTTATTAGTTTTGCAGTAACAAATGCTATAATTAATTCATTGTGTACGATATTTTAATTTGAGGTATAATTAATATGTGAAATATTATTATTGTAATCATTTTTATCTGATTAAATCCAGTTAATCAGATAAAAATGCGGGCTCACAAACATCTTAAAACCAGACTAAATGCGACATGTTTTTATTGGTCTGTATTATGTGATCTGGACGTATTCGACCTACATTCTTAAGGGATTCACACAAGTTTACTTAAAAGTGCGGTTTGGTTTAGTTGCAGCGAATTTCGGCACTGTGTCGTGTTGTACCTAGTTAAAAGTGAATCAAATAAAAGTGGATGCTCAAATAACGAACCAGCCATGGAAGGTGACAAACTAATATTCTTTATTAGATACAAGCAGCGTGAAGAAGTTGTTGAATTATCCGAATATAACACAGTTGGTAAGTTCTTTAGATTCAAAGTAATTCTTGTTAGATGCTTAGACCCTTCCCAGGAGGTAGGTGGTCATTATTTGGTCATTATTCGTTAGCACCCACGTAAAGTGAGTGTGAAAGTCAGACCGATCCCGTCGCTTTGGACGGCTTAGTGACGTATATATTCACAAACTTTTGATGACATAAGTACATTTTGAAGTACCTTCTTAATACCCATCTAAAAAATAAAGCGCAATAAATCTCTTAAACAACAAATGAGTAATATATTGGGGGGTTCACAATATCACATTAGAGACTCATGGAGCTTCTGCGAATTTATAAAAAAACAGAAGATACCTGAGAACCATCGCCTAATATCGCTTGATGTGGTATCGCTATACACAAACGTCCCGGTAGATTACTCAATACAGTGCATAAGAAATAAATGGTCTGAAATTAGGGAATATACATCATTGCCCGAAGGTGAATTTATTGGGGCGGTAGAGCTGTGCCTTAAGTCCACGTACTTCCGGTACGAGGACAATTTCTATTCACAAATATATGGAGTAGCTATGGGGTCCCCCATAGCTGCAACAATTGCAAACCTTGTAATGGAAAGTCTGGAAGAAAAACTAATACCTGATTTAAACTTTAAGTGTGGATTTTTTAAAAGATATGTTGATGACTGCATAATGTGCCTGCCAAACCAAAAAATTCAATACACACTAGATAAGTTTAATACATTCCATGAAACCATTAAATTCACCATTGAGGAGGACAAAAGCGGGTCATTGAACTTTTTGGATGTGACGGTTATGTATGATAATAATGGGGAAATAAAAACAAACTGGTACACAAAGGATGTGTGGTCTGGTAGATACTTGAATTACCAATCATATGCACCTATACAATATAAAAAAAGTGTAGTAACAGCTCTTACTGATAGAGCGATAAAATTAGCACATTGTAGATACAGACAAAAAAAATATTGAAAAAATAAAAAAGGTGCTAATAATGAACAACTATCCCAAAGAATTCTTAGAACCAATTATAAATCAAAGAATCAATAAAATATACAATGCAAATAAATGGAACAACATAAATAATATAAAAAAGAAAAAAGAAGGTGAAATCAAGTATGTATCATTACCGCACATACCAGAAATCAACACAAAAATAAAAAATGTTTTAAGATCGCATAATATTACTATAGCGGAAAAAACTAAAAACAACTTAGCAAAAGAGTGTTTTACAAAATTTAAGCCTAGAACCGATAAGTTGGACACACCTAACGTAATATACAAGATTGACTGTTTGGACTGTGACAACACATACATAGGACAAACAGGGCAATATTTAAAGAAAAGAATATACGAACATAATTATAGCTTAAGAAAGGTTAACGAAAGTGCAACAGCATTAGCACAACATGCACAACAAAAGTTGCATGAGTTTGATTTCGATAACACACAAATATTGATCAATGAAGACAACTATAATAAGAGAAGAATCCATGAAATGATACAAATTAAGAAACATCAGAATGCAATAAACTTCATATCAGATACAGACAATCTTAGCTCTGTGTATCATACGCTAATTAGATGATCGCATGCATGAATTGAATGGACCTGGTAAATAAAAATTAAACAGCAGATATTGAGGAATTACAGAGCAATTCCAAGAATGCAAAGAAAAGGCGAAATATAAACAGGTTTTTCGGGCCCTTGATCGATATCGAATAGAATAGGTAATTCAATGTCCAACCAAATGAATAGGTAGAAACATCTAAACATGTAAGTCAAATTTAGATCTCTAAACAATAGATTCTAGTCTTTTTCCGAACATGTTTATCCCGACTCATCACCTGAGAACCAAGGTCCCAAATTGTACTTTTTAATATGTGTGTGATTTGAATTTTAATATGTTAATTGTGTGAAAGTTTTTTTAATTGAATTGATAATAAATGTGGAATGAATATTTTAGACAAACTGATGATGGTGGATAAAGACACCGAAACGTATTTGTAACATTTTAAATAATAAACAATAAAATTGACTGAAACCCAGGAATACATTGGAATGAATTAAACAACAAAATAAACTAGTAAATATATATACAAGGTGTCAATTGTAAAACTTTGCACCCTCAATATCATTCTTGCAGTTAGAATATGAAAAATCCGAAAGACAATTTTATTTGTAAGGGGGACACTTTAAATAAATATTTTTAGCCTACTTGTTTCAACCCTCTAGAAGGGGTGGGTGTCCCCTTAGAATCTTAGATAGGAATGGGGGTCAAGTGGCACATCGTTTTAAAGGGCCTTCAATTCTATTTTCCTGAATTCTTTGAATCAATAAAGTATGTGCACTTTTACCTAAATTATCTTGATATGCCATTCATCCGGGTGAACTGTTTAAAAATTTATTAAACTTGTTTTTTTTTATCTCAAATTTATTGTTTGTAATAATTTTCGATTCTATCAAAAAAGGTATTATATTTTTAAAACAAACTCAGATATATTGTATTTATACCGAGTGTCTCTTGCAAACTATAATCAGGAGAGATTTGAAAATTGGACAGTATACGTAAGTCATTGGGGCTAGCGATCTAAAATATTTTCAAGATGGCCACACTTCCGGTTATACCGGAAGTAGGTATCAACTTGCTTATTTTAAATGGGACACCTTATATATTATTACATTTTTGAATTTTACCCCAAATTCTAAATATATTTCATGTACAATACCGTATACCTAAGTCTAACCGTTTTTGATATATTTAAAATTTTCTGTAAAAAGTGACAGTTGCAGCCACTCGAATAATTATTCATTTTTCCTATAACGGAAAATGTGCTACTTAAATTTGAGTCGCATTTCCTGTTAAAACGGACTTACTTTAATGGAATTTCGACAAAATTTTAATAACTATTAATACAAAGTGTTAAAAAAATAAGTTTCAAAATGACGTTGAGAAAACCGCCCAAAATCAATTTTTTTAAATGGAAATCCCCATTTTTGATAATTTTATCTTATTTAGTGTTAAAATTAAGGGTAAGATTGTTTAAAGTTGTTTTTTTCCAAAGGAGTTTAGTTTTCGAAATATTATTAATTTAATCTTTTAAAAGTGTTTTTAAGTGTTAAAAAGTGAATGCTTACAGCTGTAAAATGAACTCTTAAAGGTCTATCCCATGCTGCCATTGTCAAATAACTAAAACCCAACATTGTTGTTTATTTTTAGAGGATCTGAAGTTGGAAATCCAACGAATGTTCAATGTGGAAATGACAAAGCAGGATATTGTCGGCTGGTCTGCTACTCCAGCAAGCGATCAGTATATATTACGCACATGTGCTACAGATGAAATTAATAATTTAGTGGTTACTGAATCCATTTCCATCTCATTCGATACTGATCCGGATATTCGTTATTCGAACACCGAGGCTTCTGCAATGGATGATAATCAAACTGAATCTATGTCCATTTCATCCGATACTGATCCAGATATTCGTTATTCGAACACTGAGGCTTCTGCAATGGATGATAATCAAACTGATTTTATCGGTAAGAATTAGAGACCCGAGTGGATAAAATGAGGATTTTATGGTATAGTTTTTGGTCTGCATTAAGGGGTGATGTACCGAAACTCACTAATCTGAGAATGTATGCATCCATCACATAATACACTGGATAAGCCAGTAACTTGTGCAGCGATTTTAAAATTTGGCGGAACAAGGAAAAATATCAGTTTAAAAGCTTTAGTTTATAGTAATGGTTTTGAGTGTAAATTACATGTATACATGTATACATTGATGATTTGCCACTTAACTTAAGGCAAGAAAGTTGTATACAACTGAATGGAGCCCCTCCGCATTTTTAGCGAGATGTTGGAGAATGGCTAAATATTAATTATCCGCAACGTTGCATTGACCGGCTGACCAACAACTCCTACAATTGTAGGAGTTGTTGCTACAATTGTAGGAGTTGTTGCTAGGAGGGATGAAATAAATGATAATATGGTGAATGGAATTGAACCAGTGGCCTGGCCACCCAGATCACCTGATCTTCATCCACTTTAACTTTTGAGGACATGTAAAAGACAAAGTTTATTCTACACCAGATTTAACCAGACATAAATCATGTCTTACGAATTCAGCAAGCTCGCAATAAATTCACTAATTAGACTATGTCGAAAATGTGTTGAAGTGGGTAGACCACATTTCGAACAGTTTCTTTAATTTTTGTTGTGATACACCACCGATTGAATTTGTGATTTTATTATGTTACAGTTTCATTACATGATTCTCAGCTATTTTTTATTTTTTACTTGTAAACGCTGAGTTGTACAGATAAATTGATTGGAGAAGTTTATCGTTTATCCTAATGAAGAATCCAAAAGTTCAAAACATCCATTAACCTCCCAGTACGCAAGCCACTGACAAAACAAAAAATATTTTTTATGCGAAATGTGCTCCATCAAGGGCAGTTATGGCCTGCAAAAAATTGTTTAAATATCCACAGCCGTTTGGCAACAATGAACGAATTTGATTTTGTTAAGCCAAAATTAAACACCCTTGATTTCCTTAACGAAGCGTTTCTCCACTATAGTTTGTAATGCAAACTAATTGTTTTTCTATTCTCTATCGATCCCTAAAGTTTCCGCTCTGGAATCCGGACCACCCTGTTTATCTTTATTTATAGTATGTATCGTTATTACAAGTTCATTCAAGTTCTTGTTTTTGACAAGTCATTTAAATTTTCTTTTGATTTAAATACCTATTGCTGTGAAAATAATTTGTATATAAATCGGTAATTTTTTAATTGTCAACTTTACTCGTTATAAAAAAAATGGCTATACAACATTGGTAATTCTGTAAAATTTGTGGACACATTTTAAGAATTTCCCGGCACCCCTAAGGTCCGCGGCACAGTGGTTGAGAATCACTGATCTGGTGTATTATGTGATAGATGAATGGATAGTGGGTGAAACTGATACGTAAAATAAGGATTTTTTTTACGATTTCGAATTTATCGATTCTTGTCGAGGTCGATAAAAAGTTCAAACAAGGAAATTTAAAATAGTTACACTACTGAACTTTTTGTCCCCCTCTATACATGTATTTACTTTCGGGAAAACTCTGGTCAAAAATGTGAGTTGTTCCAAAAATTACCCATCTGATGCAAACGAAATAAACAACCAATACATTTGGGAAAGTGCTAAATGTTACTCTGAAGTTGCTAACAACTATTCACTTGTCGGCAGTCACAACATGCTTAAGTTTCCGGTACTATTGTGTCATCATTTGTCTAATTTAATTAATAATAATTTTAAATAATCAATCAATCGAGTTCTTTCATAATGAATTAAATTTATTTTTAACTAAATTAAATTTAATTCAAAAGTTATAAAAAAATTATTGAAATTTAAAATTATAAAAAAATATTTTTAAATAAACTTAGCAAACAATATTGTCTATTTCAGAATTTCTTGAATTGAAAGCTATAAGACGATTAAAGGAACATTTACCACAAGATTTCCCAATTACGTTTCATACAATGTGTTTTAGTGATGTGCTTACTTATTGGAGCGACTTTAACGAGGTAAGTTTTTATTTTGCATCATTCAATACGTTGATAAAATTTTCCCGAGCTACACTACAATAATTGTACTTATTTTTGTTGGTAGTCACGTTTTACTAATTTAACGGAATCATACGAACATTGGCGTTACTTTTAATTTAATCCAAAAGAAATTGCTGGGTTCCAGTCAATTTTATTGTCTATTATTCAAAATGTTACAAATACGTTTCGGTGTCTTTCTCCATGGTTGGCCAAATGTGAAGGAGGTAGAAACAGCCATACATACAAACTGATGATGGTTAAAAAAGACACCGAAACGTATTTGTAACATTTTGAATAATAAACAATACAATTGACTGGAACCCAGAAATTTCTTTTGGATTAAGTTGAAGTACAGTCAGGAAAATATATACAATGTTGCTTTTAATGTGTATATATTTTGTTTCAGAAAAAAGCCTTATTGCTGTACGTTCATAACTCCAAAGACATATTTTCTAGAGCATTTCTTAAGCATGTATATAATAAAGAACTTATGTCGATTATAAAAAATACTTGTTTCGTCATCGGTTGGGACGTTGAAGATAATAGGCTGCATAAGGCATTGATTCGTGCCCTGAACCATAATGCGAAACTGTCTACAATGTCTCATTTGATAATGGATAAAGTTGGATCAGCTATATGCCTTCTTCCAGAAGACAACGATATTTCAATTATATGTTGTCTTAGGGGCAACGTTTCTGAGTCTTCTTTAATTTCAAGCTTTGAAAACGTTCAACAAGTGTGCTATAATTACAATGTCAAGAATATGATAGATACTTCGACAGGTATGTACATTTAGAATGTCTTGTATCATGTTTCATAGTTGTGATAATTGTGATTAAAATTATAACATCTTGTTCGTATAAATTATATACAGGGTGATTCCTAAGCTCGATACTTCTCTTTATGCTGTTTACTGTTAAAGAAATTGAAACAAACAACATTTTCAAAAACCTTAAAAGTTACATCCATGTTTAGCAAACTAAGTCAACGGTTCTGGGAAACGTGAAGAATGTGTTCAAAATTGTTGCGATAAGCCACCGAGGAAGAAATCACAACAGTGTTAATTTTACGACCTTGGTGGCCAAGCGACTGAACTATTTTGGTTCTTGTCAACCGTCTATGCGAAAAATATTGTTCAAATATTTCAACACTTTCCTTCTAAATTGGGCAGCGCCCCGTCCTGTAGAAGCCACATGTCTCGTTTAATGTTCCGTGGTACATTTGCTGAAAGACGGTCAACAAATTTTGGAAAAACGTGCAGCCCAACAGGTAATCTATTCACACTTCGGCCCACAGATTCATGAAACTAAGTAACCCAAGGATAATCATCGTTTTGTTGTAAAAGCCATTCAGAAAAGTGGGAAGTTTTTCTTTGTGGGAAGAAATTCTTTAAATTTTCCGTTAAATTATTCACGTGTATAAGCAAAAATTATAATTCTTTTTATAACGAGTAATTCACTTCAGTTTCAATTAAAAAATTACTTATATTCGATTCGAGATAACATTATGAAATAATACAATTTAAAAATAAAATGTATAAACTATTTTCACAGGAATGGGTATTTAAATCAATGAATTTTTTTTATTACTTGTCAAAAACATGAAGCTCACATTTCTCTTTAAAAATGTAATTATTATTAACATTTAAATAATTCCTTTATAAAGATACATACTACTTTTTACTACAACTATTTTTAACAGTGTATTACGGACAGGTTGTGTATATTTTCCTGACTGTACTTCAATTTATTTCAAAATTTCCTGGGTTTCAGTCAATTTTATTGTTTATTATTTAAAATGTTACAAATACGTTTCGATGTCTTTCTCCACCATCATCAGTTTGTCTAAAATATACATTTTACATTTATTATCAATTTAATTAAAAAAAAACACTTTCACAAAATTAACATATTAAAATTCAAATCACACACATATTAAAAAGTACAATTTGGGACCTTGGTTCTCAGGTGATGAGTCGGGATAAACATGTTCGGGAAAAGACTAGACTCTATTGTTTGTTCTATTGTAGAATCTATTGTTGTAGGTAATTCAATGTCCAACCAAATGTAAAGGTAGAAACATCTAGACATGTAAGTCAAATTTAGATCTCTAAACAATAGATTCTAGTCTTTTCCCGAACATGTTTATCCCGACTCATCACCTGAGAACCAAGGTCCCAAATTGTACTTTTTAATATGTGTGTGATTTGAATTTTAATATGTTAATTTTGTGAAAGTGTTTTTTTTTTAATTAAATTGATAATAAATGTAAAATGTATATTTTAGACAAACTGATGATGGTGGAGAAAGACACTGAAACGTATTTGTAACATTTTAAATAATAAACAATAAAATTGACTGAAACCCAGGAAATTTTGAAATAAATTACGGACAGGTACAATACACTGTGAAACTCTTAAACTTATCTTTTTCTTTGTGCCGACAAATTAAAAATCGTTAAACGTGTGCCGCGACGAAAAAAAGGGTGAAAATTACTGGTCTAGGTGTTGGATGAGTTTGCAAGAGAAAACGCGTAAATTTTAGAAGCTGCCGCCCCACTGGGAAGACACTCTCGGTTAATAAGCAACAAATCTACAAGCTCGTTATTTTCACAGCAATTTTCTACAAAATCTAAACGCAAGGAGTCGCAGAAAAATGGGGCAATAAAAACACAATAGAGATCAATAAGTTCAAAAAATATTAACATGTCAACATTTTTTCCTACAAGGTCGTTGGATGACTTAAATTTTACTTAAAAATTATAAAAATACTTTTCCAAAATGTTGTTTGTTTCAATGCCTTTTAACTTAATTGGCCATCCAGTTAAAAAAGAAACAACTTATTTATACACTCTGTATACATTATTGAAATTGAATGAAGAAAGCTAAAATATTGTTTTTTAGACCCAGAGCTCGCAGCAATTTCAAGTCTCCAAAAAAAGCTTCCATCTGATATATGTGTTACAATCCGACAATGTAGTTTGAACGACGCGATTAATTCCATATGTACTGCCCCTATCGATGAGGTGAGAAATTCTGCCAATATAATCAAGAATATACATGGTGTCTGTTTCCCGACACAAAGCGATACAGTCGCTTAAATTGGGTCGAATAATTCTTTTGAGCCTATTTGTAGGGTAATCGAAAACGATTGATACATTCTCAGGCCTTTTCTTCATTCCATACCCTTTATAAAATGGCGATATCATACAGTTTTAATCAGACATTTCGATTTTTGGCAGCCATCATCAATTTTCTTTTTCTTATGGCTGCCTTATGGAATTATTACATTTTTAGATAAAGTTGATGGTAGATGCCGAAAATCGAAGCCGGATTTGAAATATCACTTCATCATTTTGTAGAAGGAAAAAAGTCGCCATGAGAGTGTTTAAGTTGTTTGAATATCTCGTCAAATAGCTTCAGAAAGAATGGAACGCATTTTCTCCAAGTTTCGGTTTTTTTCTCGACTTTCGAAACTACTCAGATTTACCAGTTCTTTAAAACGCCATTTGTCAGGACACAAAAATGTGCAACATTGCATCACTTTAAACGGTCTCGAATCTTGAAATTTGAGATTGCTTAAATTAATTAAATTTCGAAGTTAATTCATGAAATTGAAATGAGTACCCTAAGTACCATTAAGATAATCACTAACAAGAAACCTACTTTGATTTTTCCTATAGTCAATTTTCTCTTAATCTCATTGGAACAGTTTACAGAAAATTACTTTGATGTAATCCAGTGGCCAGTGGTTGCCCTAATTTTCCACTAAATTTTAACTACCGTCTGAGATAAAATGCGTATAAAAATCAACAAACGAATTAGTTACTACAATGAATTTTACATTAGTTATTATTTTGAACTAAATGGAAGACTGTTTTAAAAATTTGAGCCATTAATCCTCATTCATTTTAAAGAAAATCGAGTTTTTAAACTGTTATGCGTGACGCACTTTTGGTTGATTTTATGCAGACATTTTCTGAAAATAGTTCCTAGCAGTTTAGTCGCTTTAATAGTTCTGCTCCCAAATTTAAACAATTACTGAGGATTTTAATTTTTGTAAATGGATGTAATTATTATTCGACTTTTTTTTATTGTAGCGAAAAGCTTTATTGCTGTATCTGCACAATTCTGAACAACCATTTTCACAAATGTTTTCACAGAGTTTAAAAAACGAAACAGTTTCTGCTATTTTGAAAAAACACTGCTTGCTGATAGGATGGGACGTGGAAAACAGTGATTACCATGATGCCTTAAAGAGTGCCTTACGTTGTCACCCAGGTTTAGAATATATGTCAGATTTTGTCAGTAAAAAAGTTGCATTTGCATCGATCATCCTTCCGGTCAACAATACTATAACTACATTTACGTGCCTTCGTGGGACCATGACATTGAAAGCTTTGATTGCAAATTTAAAACAAGTTGAAATTGCACTGAAGACAGCAATTGAAGAGGAAAACGAATTGATCGCCATTGAAAACCGTACTTCTAGTGAGGATGACATGACTCCGAAGAAATTACAGAAAATGTGGGCAGATTTGCTTGGAGATAGAGACTATGATGCATTTTATTTCAACGAACATGAACTTTTAAAAGAAAAAATCGCCTTTGCTCTTGTGGTACCTGTAACAGATAATGGATATGATTTGAAATACCAAGAAAAAATTGATTCACTTTACGAAGTTATTAAAGAACAAAGCAGTAAGTAGTCGTAATGTTAAGTTTAAGGATTATATCTAAAAAAAAAAAGAATTTCCTTTTTGTACAAGCGCTTTGAATTGGAATTGATTTTGTTGTGCCTTTAGAAAGTACAACTGTATGACAGTACACATGTTTCTGTTTAAAATCTGCCTCAGATGATTAATTGTTAAATTTTAGCAAAATAATATGGTTTTGCTCGGAATCGTACGGTATTTGTAAGCTGTAAAGTTGAAGTCCCTTCTATCTGATTTCCCATCGTTCGACGATCCGACAGCGTTTCTGTTGGTCAGATGTTTTATGCAACAACATTAAGTTGTTGCAAAGGTTTTATTTCATGTTTTTTTGAGACCGGTATTTACTAAACTTGCAATAATCAGGTTGCGGCTTCAAGAACTTCAGCATCTGTACCTAGAGTAATGTTTCTTTTAAGGATGGTAAAAATATCAAGTTGCTGCTTGCATTAGTTTGATAAATGCGATTTTTTAAAAGAAAGGGCGACATTATTTAGCTCAAGAGACGACGTAAAGAACAATTTGAATATTTTTTCAACAATATAAATTTGTTGAATTTTGTGAAAAACTGACTAAAAAAATTGACGATAACAATTTTTTTAAATGAATGTTTTTTGTAATGTCGGGATAATGTTTCTATGGATTTTAATGAAACTTGTGGATTTGATCCTAAGAAAGGCGCACATTTTGATGAAGATTTCATGTCCATCCGATTTAGCCCCGTGTTAAATCGGTGTGTGCCTTGGAACCAAAATTACCAGAACTGTTTAATTGGTAGCTGGAATCAATTATTTTCTTTAAGTTAATGTAATAATTATTTTTCGAGATTTTCGTGCTTTTTGTAAAATCTTTTAGTATTCATATTTAGAGGCAAAAAACTAATTTCCGTTTTATATCTATATCTATAATGTATTAAATTCATTTCGGAAGCACGCAAAAAAATCTCATCTACGCATGAAAGACATGATTCTCCATTATAATAATAATAATAAAATATAAATCCGAATTACGAAAGATAATGAATTGGTAATTGAATTGAGCCTTACTCAACATTTCTGAATCATGCCGTATTACGTTTGTCTTGTGTTGAAATCTACCTAATAATTTTTCCTGAATTTTTTTCCCAAAAACACACCACTGAATTTTAAATGAATTTAGACATTACTTCTGAGACTCACTGTATAACAAAATATCGTATTTTTAGGGTTAATAGCTGAATTTAAGGATCATATAGAAATAGCATTTGTATTCAACTGCTTAGTGCCTCTTAACGAAGAAAAAATTGAAAAAGCGAAAAACGACGCCAATTATTGTCCAAAATCTGATATGAGTCCTGTCCCAGTATTTATCCTCAGAAAGTGCAGAAATGAGTCTGGAAACCCGTGCAGGATTTTTATCGACATTAATGAGCGAGTATATAATAGTTGGGATAACTATCTGACAGAGAACAAGCATTCAAAATGCAGAATGATTTTTCCACGTAATGGCAGGTTAGTGGGGATTATTTAGGGCCCAAACAACAGTAATAACTTTTATTGGAAAAAAATATGTTAATGATCGTTTTATAGAAAAATAGTACAAATATTGAGAAGGGATTCTGGCCAAAAAGCGCGTTTGTTTCAACATTTTTTCGTAAGAATTTCTGCAACTAATTACATTTTGTTACTGTGTATATTTTCCTGACTGTATTTCAATTTAATCCAAAAGAAATTCCTGGGTTCCAGTCAATTTTATTGTTTATTATTTAAAATGTCACAAATACGTTTCGGTGTCTTTCTCCACCATCATCAGTTTGTATGTATGACTGTTTCCACCTTCACATTTGACAAGCTATTCAATAACAAGCAATGAATAGCTTGTCAAATGTGAAGGTGGAAACAGCCATACATACAAACTGATGATGGTGGAGAAAGACACCGAAACGTATTTGTAAAATGTTTCAACTAATAAACAATAAAATTGACTGGAACCCAGGAATTTCTTTTGGATTAAATTGCATTTTGTACAAAAGGGCTTTTTGTACAAATTTATGCAGGGTGATTCATAAACATAATCCGAAGGTTGCTCTCGTTGGAAAAACGGGGTGTTAAAAGTCGAAATGTTAATTTGTTTTAAATATTACAGTTATCTCGGTTAAAAACTAAAAATATCAGTTAAGTAAGTATAAGTCAGGTTTATTTAGCTGAAGAAAAAGGTGTGTTGCACTTGCTTGTTTCTCTTAGAAGACGCGCTCCTTGCGATCTATTATGCCGACAATTAGATTAATAACTATTCACCCTGTACATGTAACATCAAATTTAATAAACAAAAATCATTAGAAATTTTCAGTGGCTTTGCGTCAGCTCTCAGATATGAAGATAACCAACCCAGAAGCTGTTTCAGCTGATGCAAGAAGAAATTTGTACAATCGTTTAGGAGAAACAGGATTTTTCCGTCCGAGATATAATAATAGCACCCTAGAAAGAATTTCTGTTGAGCAAGGAAAGGAAGTTATTTTGAAAGTTACTGAAAATCTAGCCATAAGTACTCGTCTTTAAAGTGCTGCAACAGGCGTAACTTAGCCTACGGTTGGAGAATTCTTGAAATAGAAAAACTAAATCAAGTTTCCTGATCCTTTACGTTTTGCCCATTTGCTACAAGAATATCAATTTACTGTGGTTTTTGGCGGGCGAAATAATCGTCTGTGGAAATCTGTTTTCCCCCATGGGGTGAAAGCAAAACACTTCGGACATGAACTTCATATATTATATGTTTGGTGCGGTGAACTGAATTTGATATTACACATAGAAGACTGAAAAGTTAATAATTTAATGTCGGCAAACTAGCTCGCAAGTAGCGCTTTCAATGAGAAATGCGAAAGGTGCAATACGTATCTTATTCGTCATCTAAAAGGTCTCGACAGCACAAAATTTGTAGTTCCAAACCCATATATTTTCAGAATAATGGCAACAAACGAATTAAAATTTCTGATTTTAGTACCCTGTATTTCCCAAAATATGAACTTTTGGATAATGCGGGCATATGCTTGCGCCAGTCGCTTTAATTTGACGTGTAATAAATTCATTCAAAATTTAATGTAAGGCATTTTACAAAATCTATTTTAAAACCGTTGTTGATTGACGGGAATTTAAATAGGTAAAATGTTTGGAGAATCAGATAGTCTCATGCTTTCGAGTTCTTAATTCCAGATTCGGGTTTCTAGTTAATGTAAATCTGATTTGAGATTACTGTATGACTTGATACTATTTGCTTCTGTTTCTATCGCTGGAACTTTACTTCCTAAATAAGTTTTGTGTGAAATTTGGGAAAGGGAGCTGTGCCCACCCCAACACGCTGGACTAATAATCCCCGAATAACATCAGACTTTAATTTTTCGCTGACGATCTTGATTGCTAACGTAAAGTATTCCAATTTTACTTTAAAGCGAATGCTAATAAGGTGTGAGATTCAGAATTTGAGCTTCTCAAAAATATAAAAATTGTTTGTAGGTATCAAGTTGGAGATAACAACATATTAGAAGAGAGAATGTCGCCCGCGTGTGGATTAGACGTTACGGCTCTCAAAGTTACAGATAGCGTTGCTACTGTGGCGGGAATGGCTTCTGGAGCTATTGCGATAACTGCAAGTATAGCAGCCTTACCAGTGGTTGCCCCTGGTATCGTAATTGGTGCAGGAGTAGCTGGGGTTAGTGCCGGAGTGTGGGCTATAGGGAGAAGTGTCTATTCACTCTATGACCGAGCGACGCATTCAGAGGTTAGCATGGTTTAATTTGTTCTATTGTGATTGAACGTGTTTACTCAATGGTTTACCACCGCTTTATAGGCCAATTATTCAAAAAATAGAGACCTTTTTCATATAGTTTTCATTCCATTCGCATTCGAAGTTTAAAATTTGGGCACTTTAGAGACCTAACAACTTTTCTTGGGTTCTTTCATTGAATTTCACTACTTTTCCATAAGAGCAAAGAACGCCATAACGCCAACGTTGTCTCTCACATGGACGTCACGGCAATCCAGTTCGAAACGAATTCGCAACTTTCCAAATCTATATCTAGTTTGTACTTGCTTTTTTGAGGTGACAACTTCTTATGGCACGGTGCAAACCGCGATACGGTATGCCAATGCGCATGAGGCTGCAGCTGACCGTGTGGCAACGTGCGAAGCAAAATTCGACCGGTGTTATAAGAATTATCACACGATGCTCATACACAAGTATATATTTTTGTAATTTTAATGATTTTTGTATATTTGATATACATAATATGTCTAATACATTTTTGTAACACAATTAAACAGATTATTCTCTAGAGTGACTCTCTTAACTCTACTAAGTGTCTCGCAAAAACTTAAAATTTCGTAGCAGGACTTCTTTGGCATGGTTGGATTGGCCTTCCAATTGTGAGTTTGGGAAACCCTAGTTTTGTTAACTTATCTCTTATAGTTTTTGATATTTGTCCATTGTTTAAGCAAAAAATGCCATTTCAGGTGTTTAGGGAACAAGCTATATCTAAGGAACGGTTCCACATTCTAAACCAAAATTTGGTAGGTAATTAGTTGAAAGCCCAAGCTAAGTCTCCATGTGACTTTAAGGTACCCATCTTGTAGTCTACAAACATTGACATACAAATATGTCAAAAAATCACTCATATGATGTATAAGCTGTGTCTTAACGTTACATTACGCCGGTCGTGTGTAGATAATAGTGTGTACACTCTAAATTCAAAACCCAAATTTGGTAGGTAGTTAGCTGAAAGCACAAGTTATCTCCCCATATGACTTTAAGGTACCCATTTTGTAGTATATGGGTGCATGCAGCCTACAAACATTGATACAAAAAGAGTCAAAAAATCAGTTTTTTAAATGGCACCTACAACCTTTCAAGTACCTAAAAGTCATATGTGGAGTTAGCTTGGGCTTTAAGCTAACTACCTACCAAATTTGGGTTTTGAATTTAGAACCGTTTCTTAGATACAGCTTGTTCCGTCAAGATCTTTAATGGCATTTTTTTTCTTAAACTAATTTACATATATCATAAACTGGTAAGCCAATCCAACCATGCTAAAGAAATTAGGGGTTTGTATTTAAAATAAGAAAGTTAGGTTATCGTTTTCGTACACCCTGTATAAGTGGAGCGCTAAATGTATTTTACATGGTTTCGGCGCGACTCGTTTTGACCTGAAACAAAATTTGAAGTTTCTAAAACAACTGCAAGTTGGAAAACTTCTAATGCACGGTCTACGTAAACCAGCCTGTATAATAATTAGCGTAATTATACAACTGTTAATAATAATGGATGATTTTCTTTTGGAAAATAGTTATCTTGTGAGAAGAGGATTCTAGTTAAAAAGACAAAAACTATTGGGTTGCTGATACATTAGCAAAACGAAAAGAATTTGGGGAATTCCATCATTTATATGAAGATTTAAAAGAGGAATCAGAAAGACTTACTTAGGTTTTCCACATCGATTTCAGCTCAGTGTGTCACAAAAACATTCGCTATTCAGTCAGAAACACTGCGAAGTGCGACAAATCCCTATTTGTTTCGGATAGTTCGCACATCGTAATGGTTCCTCCGAATTCGTACGAATGACTTCAGATCTGGTGGACGAACCCCAGTACGTTGCAATGAAATTGGATAGAATGTCATTTCTTGAATCAAAGTTACACTTAAAGACGATAAATAATCCAGAACAAGCTACAATCGAGCAAAATGAAATCGAGTGTCACAATTCGTTGCTTATTACAGTTATCATAAATAAATTGTCAATTTTGTAGAATTAGATTATGATAACGTAAATACCAGCAAGTCAACTGCAACTATTGAAGAATGTTAAATGTTGTAAACAAAACATACATTTTACATGCAAAAGTAAATTAAATTACATTTTACCTATTGAAAGAAGACAGAATATTGAAATTATAAAATTAGTATTGCCATCATGCGTTACTTTTATAGTTTCTATAAATAATATGAAGTTATCACTTCTGTCGAGGGTCCCGTGACGCACACTTAATTTAGATGAATTTTGTATGTACATATTTTGGTATTTTTTTTTAGTTGTTGACAGTTTGTTTAGTATAGTTTAATTGTGTGTTTTACCCAAATTTATATTTAGTTTGTCCTTGATTTTATGGCTTCAGTGATCAGTTGTTGATTGTGATCACTTTCACTGTCGTTAACACGTTTCACCCCAAATTCTCCATACTAATAATAAGAAAACGGTAAACCATTACTCAAAGACTTGGTGACAATCTGTAATTAATATAGATCTATATTAATGCCCTTTTAGACAATGAGTGTTACAAATTCGGAAGCACGTGCAGCATACTTAACTCTAATAGCAGGAACTTTAGGATTTTGTGGCGTTGGATCAAACGCCTTAATATCTCATCTTGTGTCAAGAGGAGCGAAAATTGGGCAGGTAATTATGCAAATGGTATTAATTTAACAAGTAATTTATACAAATAAATACTTTTCATGACTTTCAGTATTTCAACTCTTGAACCCCTTAAAATATTGAGTGGCTTATACATTTTCAGGTCGGAGCGTTTGCAGCCAACACAATTGGAGTTTTAAATATTTCTGCAGGAGGTGTTAGTGTGATTAATTCGGGGTATGAAATTTGTGATCAGTGGATAAATGGCGAGGAAGGGCCTTCAACACTTGCATGGCTTCAATTTACATCGTCGGTACTATTCTTTGGGCATGCAGTGTACAGCTTCAGGGGTGCTCAGACAATTATCGAAGAGACTCAGACGAAGGTGTTGCAAGAATATGAAAATTCATTGAGAAGCAATAGGCACAGGTTAGTGCTAGAAAATCAGCTTTTCACACCCAAATCTTCACCCAAAGAAGATTTCACACCCAAATCTTCCAAGAGTACCATTTTAGTTAAAAGTCAAACCTGAGATATTCCATCAAACAATCCCGTCTTTTATTTAATGCTAAAACTAAAACCAGAAGAACAGCTGAATTGAAACACAGACTAGACGATTTAAGCACGGCAATTTTGACTGTATGTTAACGTGTTATAGAACATTTTTTTTCCAGGAAAACATTTAATAAATTGGTGCGGCAGACTATGCGCAATCATTCAGATGGTGCTAGTGGCAAGGCCGAAGTAATAGCGACAATTCGAAATATAGAAAATAAAAACGAAGTATTTGCTGCGTTGACCCGAAACCAGAAGAGGCTAACCAAAAGTGGAATACGATATTCGGCTGGTGATGGTAAAATAACCTTCAATGGAATGGCGGTGGACATGAATGAGTTTATTGGATTAAATCCTAAACAATCTGAAGTATTTTTCAATAATTTAGCACAGGATTTTACAAATAATCAACCCAATTCGCCGAGTAACAGTAGTGGCGGTAATGTTACTTTGACGAATACTGTCAATAATTTGCTTCGAACTATTCAAATAGAACCATCTCAAGTTGATATCATTAATTTGGTAAGACTAGTATCAGACTTGTTGTCATTTTGTAGTGAACCTGTTAGAAATCAGGTAGTCAAAGCTGTAGAACTAAGCGTGAAATTCATCATGAACCGTTTACCTAATGATATTATCGAGTTTATCGACAAAATAATTCCCAAAAATAGTCAACTTTCTGAATATTTCCGAATAGGAATTTCCTTTTTTAGTCAAAAAGTAGACGAGATGGAGAAAAATTATGAAAGGTTTCAAAAGACTGGCGAAGAAAAGTATAACAATCCGTTATTCGGAATACTAAACCCTGTGAAAGCTAAGCGCATTGTGCAAATGTTTGAATTCATTGTTAAGAATAGCTATTCTGGTGAGCGGCTCTGTAGTGCAGTGCTGTCTGAAATGTCAAAATTTATCAGTGCTTGGATATCGCGAAAACTTTTTGAATATACAGAGAAGGCCGTGAAAGAAGAACAACGTACAGCACATTCCGCTTCATATAAGCCTGAAATACTTAATTGCAAAATTTGTGGAGGGAGGTATTTCAATAATTCTTGAATTAAATCCCAAATATATCTAAATTTTAACATTTACGTTGCGATTTGTTTACGACCATAATGCCGGTATGTCTAAGGTGTAAATATGCAGCATTTTCAAATAGTTCTCGCATACAATAATTTGCATCTACCATTTGCACTATAATTTTTGACATTTTATTCGCACTTCCATAAAACTTACTTTAATGGGAATTTTAATAAGAACTGTCGGATCTTTAAGTGCAACGCTTATTTCATCCCTTGGAGGTGGAAGGTCTGGCAACACCGATTAAGTACCACAGAGGGTGTAGGTGGAACGGAAGTACCAATGTATACGGAAGTACCGACTTTTAACATTATATAAATCAATCGAATCGAAAGCATAATTTTGTAAAGCAGTCAAATCGAAACAAATACAATTTGCATAAGCAGAATTCTGCTTTTTAATCAATAAACATCAATCGTATACAAGAACTGATATAATATATAATATAAAAAATGAAATTAGAAGTTTTAAGACTCAGATAATCTGAACGATTAAGAACAAACTCAGGACAAGCATGTTATCAGCCGATATTCATAAATTCCTTTTAAATGAGCGAGTTACTGCCTTATAGTTCCAAATATTTTTGATTTAAGGTGTATATCTGAAAAATAAAGTCCCTATTTTTTTATAATTAAAATTTTAAAACATTTATATCAATCTCAAAACTGATACCAACACAAGCTACGTGCTATGTAGGTGATATTCATAGCCGTCTTGGCAATCTGCAATTGTTCAATATAGTTTTATTATTTTTGGGTTACAAAGCAAGTCCAAGGAAAAAATCTTCACATGGGAGATTCAAAGTAATACACCGATAATGGTATCGTCTCATTGAAGAGACCGACATTTCACAAAAGCAAATATTAGTTTCAAAAACTTTTACTAGCCAAATTTTCGTTTACAATCAAAATTATATTTATTGTTTGAACCGCGACAGTATAATTATAGTAAATTGCGTATTATTTTCTATAATGCCAGGCACGGTATGTTCTATGTATATGAAGAAAGTAAATTTTATTGTAGTATTTTGATGTATTGATTTTATTAAGCACATCACCAAGATGAATAAAATGAACTCGGAAAATAAGAATTTTTACCTAAACATATTAGGCTTAGCTTTAAAATCAATACATTTTTATTATATTCTTTAATTATTTTTTCTGTTTTGATATTTGGTATGTCTGTATTTGTTGCTAATGCGTTTACTTCTTAATAACAGTTCTTGTTTATTGCTTATCACTTTTATTTATTAATTTACAACTTCAGCACATGTATTTTGAATTAAACTTTTAATCATGAATTATTTGTTTAATTTTATATAAAAAACCCCAATATCAATTATAATATTTTTATAGAATGTTATGCAAATAAACCAAATGGATTCGGATCTAACATGTTTTGTCAGCGCTCATTTAGTATTTATTAATCATCGTTTTATTATTATCACGGTCGGTTTGACGCTACTTATCATCATAATTAAAGCAAGAGTAAATTTGAACTTGAGGATAATGTGGACCCACTTTAGCTATATGTCAATGGTAAAAAAATGTGTGTGATTATTTTGTTTACATGTTCGGTGAAATTTAGTTTTGAGTCAATTATTATGCCTAAAAATTTAACAGATTTTGGTAAGTCGATTTCTGTGTAATTTATTGAAAGTTTAGGTGTGATTTCCTTTTTATAGATGATCATGGCTTTAGTTTTATCTGCATTAATTTGAAATGTCTGCCCATTCTTGAAAGTTGTTTAAGTGCCGTTGTAGAGTGCAAATAATGTATTTAAATTTTTATTTGAGTAATAAAATCCAGTAACGTATTCGGATTCGGACTCGGAAGGTTAGGATGGGTGACTTGATTTTCCGAGAACGATTACTTGAATACTCGTTTGATAGTTTGGTTCGGTAATCGTTACTTCGGACAGGGATGAGTAACGAGTACTCGAGTAACGATTAGTTACTGTTCCAACCACTAGTGTATAATTGATTTCCACATAAACCATATGTAATTAAGGACACAAAGTATGTGTCGATATCCCTTTCCTATACCGAATAAAGATACCACTACTACTTATAATTCTAATAAATATTTAAAAAATATTAATGTTTCTGGTCTGGAGGGTTTCTAAATCAACAATTGTTTTCATATTTACTGATGAGTGGATCGAATATTAAAAAAAAAGTGCAATTTCAATTCTAATCATTTATTTAATTCCTTCAAGAAAATAAAAAGCACAAAATGTCAATTTTAGTGGTGGTTTTCTTAGAAGGTTTTCGGAAAGTATCACTGAAGATTGACTTACACGATAATTTGTCAGTGTCCTTCAATTACCCTATAACTAGTAAATTTCCTACCTAATAATTTTGTATTGTTATACAATACTTTAACAAAGTCGATCGTGAACAACTAGATTCATCACATACAAGATTCAAGGTTGCTTTTCGTTGATATCATCTGATATCAATCTACCATTAACAAAAAGGCAATATGTAATTTCTTTATGGCCTGGGCCTGGTGCACTTCGAATAGTAGCGTTCGAGTTTGCTAGTTGAAAGTTCATTTCTGTTCCATCTTCTACGAAGTTCCGTTCGACGTCTACAGTTTGCCCATTTACCCATATTTCTAGTGTGTGTTTTTCTGCAAGTTTTTATGGGATTACTCAGTGGAATTATTGATGAGGAACTCGTGCTTTGATAGCACCAACATTGGAAAGAAGTGCAATCAAACGGTCAAAAGTGCAGCGCTACTGATATTGTTTTCAATTAATTAATTGTTAAAGAATGGGAAGTAATAACATTGAAATATGTTATTGAATACGTTTTTACACTCATTAATTTATTAGTATACCATTTGCTTTTGCTTTTACGTTATTACACGATCGAACGGAGGTTATTGCAATATTTTTACCTATTATCCATAAAATTCATCGACTACTTATAATCGAAATTTGACTTGAGAACAGCACACCTACTCATCTTCTCATCGGACAGTTTCTGTTTCTTAAGTTTACTCAAGTCCTTCCTAATATTTATATATAAAGAACAATTGAAATATACAGAGTGGCTAATGCGTGGCAAAAAATAAGTTATGCTTTTTCGCAATATAATCTTTGGAACCGGACGACATCTTTAGATGGCATTTTCTGCAGCATATGCTTAGATGGCTTGTGATCATTATAAACTAGTAGTAGTAGTAAACATCTTTATTTCTAAAAAAGGCTATCGACCTATCGGTCTTTCTGCCCTTGTTTAATACATGCAGTCTTAATCTAAATGAAAAACAAATATGAAAATTCTCTTATTCTAGGTTAACAATACTATTAGATAAATAAAATTTCAGTGGCAAGAAGAAATTATTTTATTGTCCACTAGTCCGTAGCGTTTGTAAGTGTTCGAGTAGCGTTAATGTAGGGAAACGGAAGCGGGGTTGTCTGGTTGGTCTTGTAAGACAAAGGGGATTCAGTATGGTCCAGTTGTAGGGGTTGTTTGTCCATTTTGTCTGTAGCTGTATGAGTCTTTCCGAGATCTTTGTCATGTTTGTGCGTTCGTATAGTAGTTGGGTGGGGGGGTTGTGTAGTGGGTTTTGGGGGTGTCTTATTCGTGTTATTAGTCTTAGTGCAATTTGTTCTGTTGTTTGTGTATAACGTTTTGTCCTTTCTGTTCCGTTGGTCATGAGTATATGTCCAAAGTCTAGCAAGGGTCTACAAATAGCTTTATATATTTTGGTGGCGGTGTTTGTGCTAATTCCTCTGTCTTTGTAGGTTAGTGATCGGAAGTGTTTTGTTCTCTTTATTGTTTCTGCCCTGATGTTTCGTATGTGTTTAGTGAATTTAAGTTTGTGGTCAATTGTGATTCCAAGGTATTTTACGTCGTTTTTTGGTTGTGTCGTTTGGCCGTCTGCAGTTATTGTAGGGGAGTCAGCGTTGAGTCTGTGGTTTGTGAGCAGAAGTTGGTTTTTTGACGCGTTTGGTGTTAGTCTCCATTTATAAAACCATGTCATTGTGTTGTTTGTTAGTGTTTGGAGTCTTTGCGCTGCTCTCTCAGTAGTTTCATTATTGCGCTGCTCTCTCAGTATTGTCATGTACAATAAGTGCCGTGTCGTCTGCGTATTGTAATATGTATGCCGATCTGTCGATTTGATTTTTGTCTGGTAAGTTGTAATTGTATATGTCATGGCAGTATATATTGTAGAGAAACGGTGAGAGCGGGGATCCTTGAGGGAGACCTTGTTCAGGGGAAAAAGAAAATGACAGTGTTTTGTCAATTCGTACTTGTAGTTGTCTGTTTTCTAGTAAGTTCTTTATGGTGTGTAGTAGATATGTTGGTGTGTGTAGTTTGTATAGTTTGTATAGTAAGCCTCTATGCCAGACACTGTCAAAAGCCTTGTTAATGTCCATAAACAGGCAAGATGTCTTTCTGTCAGTTAGGTGGGCATTATAAACTATTTTCAACAAAAGTATATTTTACCAAAAACCACTGCATAACGTTGTCCATTTGCTACCACGCTCCAGGCTTTAATAGAATCCAGCTGCTTTTCCATAAATTTATCGATAGGTTTACCATCGACCCATAAGGAGTAAGAAAATGCGAATGGTGGTATTGGGTCAACTCTGAGCTCACATTTTGCTTCTTGTTTTCCGATGGTAAATTTTATGTCACCAACCAACTTAAACATCCATTCTTTGCGCAATACTTCCTTAAATCATGTTCAGTGCAGGAACGAAAAATAGTGCTTTTAATTCATCTTGACCAACTCACTGTTCCGTCTAATCTCAATACTCTTTTCCCAGTTGTTGTGCCATGCTCAAATTCTACTACATGAATACCATCTATTAGTGGTATACTCCAATATGCCACAAGGTCGGCTCGATCTTGGGATGAGGATTTTGTAATTGTTTTATATTCGGTCATTTCTAGTTGGAAGTAAATATATAAGACTTAAGCCTTAATTAATTAAAATAATAACAACTGCTATAGATAAATTGATATTTGAACACAACTAGTCTACAGGTGTGGAAACATAAATTCTGCAATCGACGAAAATATTTCTATATTATTAAAAACCTATAAACTGCGTGTCTGTTGCCAATGCTAGAGTGTATTTATGCGCTACTTGATTCTTTCTTTTAATTCTCTCATTTCAACCAGAAATTGTAGTAACTGTACCGCAAAAATTAATTATAAGAGATTAAAAATCAAACACCAAATCCATTCTGGAATAATAATTTATTCTGACAGGGAACATTTTTGAATAATCATTTAAATTGTTTGGCCATTAATGATTTTGACTGTAAATATTTTATGTGCTCCTGATTGACTTATTTTATTTTAGTTTCTGTTGTATGATAATCTACTTGTTATCTATCGAATCCCTTTGAGTGATCACCTATAGGTGATATCTGATTATAATATAACATTGATGTTCCTAGACTTAGGATACAAAAAATACAGGATCGAGGTGGGGTTATTTAAAATTAGAAACTTAAAAAAATGTTTCAAATTTTTGCCAGAGCATTGGAATTAAAACTGAAAATAAAGATAACGGAAATTGCCAAAATAGGTGAATAAAAAATATATGAACAACAGAACAACTGGTCTAGCCAGAAGAGATTTTGAGTATACTGCAGTAACGGACGAAATTTTGTTTCTTCTAAGCTTGTCAGGGCAGCTAATTCTTTCTTTAATCCTAGGACTGCTGGAATTTGTGACGTACAGGTTCTAAACTAATTCTTACTGCACGGCGAACATGGAACTTTCTGTCCAGAACTTGTAATTTATTTACTGCGAACACCCAATGCCTCTACATGCCTCTAGGCGCTTGCAATCAGTCCCGAACCAATCCTGAATCGCTTCCGCGAATAAAGCTACAGTTTGTCCCAAGCTTTATGGCAGTGACGCAATAATTGTCCAACTTCATCGATTACTTGTCTTTCGTCAAATTGTTACAATTTGCGCAAGTATAGAAGAATATTAAGATTATTGATTTGAATTCTTGGCGAGTATTGGTAATTTTTCCAGGTTATCATTTCAATTTACGATATATTTTAAGATACTAACTTCACAGATTGTAAACACAAGAAACCAGCTCAAATGAAAAAAATACATTAAACATACAAAAAACTCTAGTATTCCCCTAACTCTTAGTGACCTCAAATCGAGATTCGCTGCCAGCATGGTCATTACAGAGTTGGCAAACAACAAATATCCCAAAATTACCAGTAAATTTTCAGACTCCCCAATAATTTCCAACATGCTCCTAGTCCGAAATAAATCATACGGTTTATCGATCGCAACCCGATTTTATATTTCGTGACCTTCAGTAATCGGTCCAATTTAGTGACCAATAAATCGGGAAAAAGTGCCTAGTGTAATACCGGCATAAGCAAGATTGTGAAGGTGAACAATGGTTTATTTAGCTCATATTTACACTATAATCTCTTAGATCTTGAATGAGTTCCTCATTTTATCATACTGATACTGCATGTTCATAGGCATCAAGAAAATAACACTCTTTAAGTTAGTAATAACGCAGTTAACTCCAAGTAACGTACAATTGAGACAAACTAATAACGAAACTGAAGAAAATGACTTTTCCCATTGAATTGTTAACATTCTGCAAATGTAACATCTCCTTTGCAACTTATAAATTAATACAATAAAAATATAAATTTGCAAATAATTTAAAGGCCAGGTCGACCTCTCTCGTAAAAAGTGAATTGGTATTTCATCAAGAAAAATAAAATATATACACTTACATTAAGTAATACTAATGACGAATGTTTAATTTATCAACAATGAATCGTAAAGATAGTTTTCAAAACTTTCATAAAACCGTGCTATAACCAAAGGGTAGATAATATAACATAATCTTTGCTATGACAAAAATATTTGATTCAACAAAAATACATCTTTACAAATCATCGGGAACAAACGCCCAAGCTGACAATCACGCAATATAAAAGAATATTTTTCAAACCAATCTCGGACATGCGTAGACTTCAATATGGCGTCTCAAATAATGACGTCACTGCCAAATAGCTTGAAACAGACTATACTTGCTTTTTGATTAGAATATTGAATTAAGGATTAATAAAAACTTAGGCAAATCAGCTTATTTTGTCAGCGACAGGAGTCTGAATGTCCTTTCCAACAATCTACTAGAGTCCAAAAAGGGGTATGCAGAACCGAAACAGAACCCATATTTTAAATTAAGACATTGATAGGTGCTGAACCGGAACCGAAATAGAATATTTTGGTTCTGCTTGTAACGTTTGCGAAAAATTACTGTAAATTTTTCAAAAAAATGAAACTAATCATTTACCCTCCTGCAAATGAATATAAAAATACGTTTCTATGTTCTGGTGATCCGCAGTGTCACTGTTAATGTGCCGACAAAGGGTCGACACTTCTTTTAGTTAGTTCCTGCAATCGTTATAATAGTCGGCGCCGCAGCGCCGTCAAAGGGAGAAAATATAAGCCCTATTCTTTGCGGCTAGTTGTCCCAAATAACAAAATCATGCATAAATCATAAATTAATTTTTTCACATTTAAAGTCGTTATGGACTAGACTAATGTTCTTAAAAGAGTGCAATTCTTCTAATTCTAAATCTGACCCTGACCAACACGATACGGAAACGGAATCATCTAGTTCTTCATCAAGCGATGAAATGGAAGCCTTTTTGAGACATAAAGATTCAAAGCAAACATTTTTAAAAGGAATTAATCAGCACGAATTTTCTTCACAAGGTTCATTTGTAGCCCTTAACAAAATTGAAAATATTTTAAATTCCTATCAAGTGAAACAAAGCCGCATACGCTTACCGAAAAATGAAACGATTTTTGATTTCTGGAAGAAAAGGAATGAGCTTAATCCCGAGTTATACATGCTTGCTCAAGTATTGTTAAGCGTACCGGCAACTAAAGTTAGTGTTAAGAGGTTATTCGCAGGACTCAAATTTTTGTTGCCGCCTTCGAGGTCAAATATTAAAGAAACAATTTTAGAGGAACAATTATTTGTGAGGACCAACCGACTTTTCATTCGTAAAGAACAAACACCGTACGTTTATACACTTTTTTAAAATTCTTTTTTAAGTTGAATTATTTTAGTTTTTCGATCACCAACAACGAAACATTTGAAATTGGAATTTTGGACAAAAGCAACTCCTCAAAAGATGGTGAAGAGTGTGAAGACATGAACCAGGAAGAACAATCTTTAAACGGAAATAAGAGTGAAAGAAGAACGCGCTAAAGCCAGAAAATTGATTAACAAATTACTTTTCAAAAATACGATTAAAATAATTTTTGTATCTAATATTGTCTGAGGTTGTTAGTCCTCCTACCCCCTACCATACAACCAGCCGAAGTACCGTATGTTTGCCGTTTGCCCATCTTTCATTTTGTATAATACAACAAGCAAGGAAAACGGTCGTGAGATTCCTAATTAGCCGAAAAAAAACCGGAACCGGAACGAAACCGAATAGGAAATTATTTTTTAAACCGGAACCGAAATTTTGCCTTGGGCCGAAACCGGAACCGAACAGTTATTGCGTTTCAGTCCGGGTCATTGGAAAATAATGCCTCAAATCTAGAGTTTTAATTTTAATGTTTACACTTGATCAGAAAAGCGTTTTAGTAAATTTTTCATTATTTATTTTATTGAATGGAATTTGAGTACTTTGTGTATAGAGCTTTCAGCATTGTTAAGCAGATATTAGTCTATTGTATAATTGATAATTATCATTAAATATAAATTCATTCAGACACCTACATACACTTACCAACATAGAAATAAAAAATGTATGGAGCACAAATGCTTTGGACACAATGGAACCGTCTACTAATTCTCCATGGAAATTTCAGTAATCGATGTATTGATTGGCTTTTATTTATTTATTTAATAAACGACTAGATTTATGATTTATTTGCAATGGTTTTTACTGGAAAGAATCGCCGAATGTCTTGTATTTATACTGCCGTTGCTAAGGACAACAGCTTGTGTTCACTACAGACACTGACAGAGTTCAATTTCTTGCTCATCAGCCACAGACTATTGTGACACAATTATACTCTGTTAATTGCGTTTATTCCTGAATTGAACTGAAAAAAACATTTGTGGACAATTTTTAAAGCGCGTTGCACCTGGTTGAATCACTCTGTCATCAAATAGTCCAAGCGATAAATTTGCCAATACATTTTAATGCATTTTAATCAAAAACTTGTCACTGTCAAATCGTTAGGATAAAGTCTCCAGTTTGCTGGTTTCAATTGCTGCAGTATAAATTGAAAAAAGTTGAAGAAAATGCCTTTCCAGAACGATTTGCGCTCTATCGACGAAATACCATTGCCGTATCAAAGCATATTTACACAATATCCCTGTTTTAACGTTGTCCAATCAGCTGTCTTGGATCAGGCATTGAATACAGGTACGTTTATCCACTATTTAAACTTTGAAATGTGCCTTCAATCTGCCTCAAAAAACATCCTATATCTACAGGGTGGTTCAATTGCTATGTTCTAAACCGTAAGAATTATGTTCGGTTAACTTAAAAATGTCGAGACACTGTTGCGAAATTTTGTTCGGTTTGAAAAAGATTGGAATGAGCCACATATTACCGAAAAAGTTTTTTGCAAATAAATCGATAAATAACCGTTGTAGCGAAAAAAAATGGTTGCAAGATTTTATTAGTTTTTAAAACTACGCATTGATACTAAATTTAACAAAATAGCACTTTTAAATTATAAGATATCGACACCAACTCAGTTTTTTTTTCTAGTTCTTTTAAATGCTTACCTGTGTGTGATGACATTTGCAGACGTTTTGGAAGAAAAATTCATCACCCAGGTTTTTTGTCTAAAAATTACAAATCCGACACTGGATTTCAGTTGTAAGTTACATGTTTCGTTTTTGAAAAACGCACTGAAACCCAATGCTTGGATTGGAAACAATGGTCCTATAAACTGGCCATATCGATAGCTTTATATCAGCCCATGTGTTTTTTTGGTGTGGTCAAAAACCACTGGTAGATTTACACCAACTTAAAAAAACAAGTTATGAAAAAGACTCAAAATGTTTATAATACAATGGAAGAAATTTTTAACTTTAGTAGTTATTTGTAGAATGTGAGTCTTTGTAGTCACTAATTGAGATATTTCGGCATCGTCTTAATTTAATTTGTAATATTAATTTGATTAATCACCATGACCTATTTTTAGCCAGCAAAAGTATATTTCTCAACGGTATGTTATTTTTAAAGAGACTTACCTCATACCTAATCCTAAAACTTCAATGTAAAACAAAATAAAATGTAAGATTACTTGCAGAAGTCGAACCTAAATATAAGTATAAGCAACCGAAACATGCAATTTGCAACTCAAATCCAGCGTCGAATTTTTATCTTTTGAATGATAAAACTTGGTGATTAATTTTTTGCGCAAAACGTCGTCAAATAGAAACATGCGGTACATCACTGAAATTATAGAAATATGTGCATTTAAATGAACGATAGAAAATCGCAGGTCCGTATTTAAAAAAAATTGAGTTAGTGTCGACATCTCATAAACTGGTTGTGCCATTTTAGTAAATAAATGCGTAAGACTAAAAACTAATAAAATGTACGGAAACTTATGTACTAGAACTTTTGGTTTCCCAGTTAACTTCTTTATTTCTTAAAAAGGCTATCGACCTATCGGTCTTTCTGCCCTTGTTTAGTACATATAGTCTTAATCTAAATAAAAAAACAAAGATAAAAATTCTCTTATTCTGGGTTAACAATTTAATTCAATAAACTTTCTAATTCTAATGACAAGAAAAAAAAAATTATTGTCCAGTAGTCATTTGCGTTTGTAAGTGTTCGAGTAGCGTTGATGTAGGGAAACGGAAGCGGGATTGTCTGGTTGGTCTTGTAAGACAAAGGGGATTCAGTATGGTCCAGTTGTAGGGGTTGCTTATCCATTTTGTCTGTAGATGTATGAGTCTCCGAAATCTATGTTATGTTTGTGCGTTCGTATAGTAGTTGGGTGGAGGGGTTGTCTAGTGGGTTTTGGGGGTGTCTTATTCGTGTTATTAGTCTTTGTGCAATTTGTTCTGTTGTTTGTATATAACGTTTTGTCCTTGCTATTCCGTTGGTCATGAGTATATGTCCATAGTCCAAGAGGGGTCTGCTGATCGCTTTGTATATTTTTGTCGCGGTATTTGTACTAATTCCTTTGTCTTTGTATGTTAGTGAGCGAAAGTGTTTTGTTCTTTTTATCGTTTCTGTTGTGATGTTTCGTATGTGTTCAGTAAATTTAAGTTTCTGGTCAATTGTGATTCCAAGGTATTTTACGTCATTTTTTGGTTGTGTGTTTATGTCATTGTGTTGTTTGTTAGTGTTTGGAGTCTTTGAGCTGCTCTCTCAGTAGTTTTGTCATGTACAATAAGTGCCGTGTCGTCTGCGTATTGTAATATGTATGCCGATCTGTCGATTTGATTTTTGTCTGGTAAGTTGTAATTGTATATGTCATGGCAGTATATATTGTAGAGAAACGGTGAGAGCGGGGATCCTTGAGGGAGCCCTTGTTCAGGGGAAAAAGAAAATGACAGTGTTTTGTCAATTCGTACTTGTAGTTTTCTGTTTTCTAGGAAGTTCTTTATGGTGTGTAGTAGATATGTTGGTGTGTGTAGTTTGTATAGTTTGTATAGTAAGCCTCTATGCCAGACACTATCAAAAGCCTTGTTAATGTCCATAAACAGGTAAGCTGTCTTTCTGTCAGTTAGGTTGGTTGTTTGTATATTGTTAGTCAGAGTGAAGAGTGGGTGTCGATAGTCGAAGAGTGTTGATGTTTGAATTCGAACTGATACAATGGTATGTACTTTCCGACAAGTTTTCCTATTCGCTGCTTTATTAGGTACTCAAAAACTTTGCTAAGTACTGGGAGTAATATAATTGGTCTGTAATTGCTCGGTTGTGTATTGTCCAGTCCATTTTTGGGTATAGGGATTATTAAGCCGTTTTTCCATGTTTTTGGAATTTTGTTATTTCTGATGCAGTTGTTCAATTCAGTTAGGATCAGTTTGTGTGTTTCTTGAGTTAGGCTTTTCAGGAGTTTTGCCTTTATTTTATCTTTTCCCGGTGCTGGTTTTTTGATATGCACTAGGGCTTCATCGTACTCTTGGCTTCATCGTACTAACTTGGTTTCCCATTTATCTGTGAAAAACCTTTTCGGTAATATTTGTTTATTTTTTAGTATTCTCAAATCCGAACAAAATTTTATAACTATAAAATTTTGTTCGGATTTTTATCGTTTTTTCGTTTAATATAACCGAATTTGTAACTAACGATTTCAAATATTGCTATCTTCATAGTTGCCCTTAGCAATTAGTCCACATGATACCATTTTTGAATTCGGAAATACTTTCTAAATATTTGGTCTTTAGGGCAGAAAGACCGATAGGTCGATAGCCTTTTTTAGAAATAAAGATGTTTACTACTACTATTTGGTCTTTTACTTCCCTATACCATCTCTAAGGGTTTCCGAGTAACTTTTTGATCAAAATTTGGATTCTGGATTCGTAAAAACTTAAAATTCTGGGTATAGCATACTAATGTACTGTGGAATCGTTTCGTAAGGAAAACTTAGTTCCGCGTTCCCTATGCCAAAGTACTAATATTAGCTTCTCAACAGATACTTCTTTCGTCGTTTCTGCACCTACTGGATCAGGCAAAACGGCAATTTTTGAACTGGCAATTGTGCGACATTTGGTTGCTAGTGAAGCGAGCCTGAATGCACTCGACAAAAAAATTATTTACAGTAAGTTGAACTAATTCCTAATTGTTCAAAGTTTCAACTTTATTTCACATTTAGTTTCGCCTATAAAGGCGTTGTGTCAAGAACGGCTGGTTGATTGGCATAAAAAGTTTTCCTGTTTTGGCGTGAACTGTATCTCAGTTACGAGTGACAATGATGAGATCGATTCAAGAGCACTGTTGCAATACAATATCATTATTTCGACTCCGGAAAAATGGGACGTTTTAACGAGAAGATGGAAAGAGAATAATAAACTGATTGATGCTGTCTGCTTGTTTTTAATCGATGAAGTGCATTTGTTAAATGCTGATTCAAGAGGCTCTACATTGGAAGTTATAGTTAGTATTGTTGTTGTAATATTCGACAAATGGTTTGAAAGGGCCCACCACAGTCCCAGCCACTACTAGAATTGTAATCGATTATAATATTTTAGGAGACCGAAAACCAACCAAATGGCCAGGATATGTGCAACACATGTTGTAAATACTGCATGACACAAACATGAACAGTATATATAAGGAGGTTAAACGTAATTAATTTTAATAGATGAAAGAGCGTTAAGAATAAAGTAGACTTTAAGACAAATTTGCTCTTTTGCAGAAAATCTAAGAAACGAAGGCTTAAACCAACTAAACCAAGGTTATAAGAGCAGATTTTTTCTTAGAAATGACCAGTATCATTAATAAAGACGTTTTTATTATTTTAAAATATTTAGCAAATTAAATGAACGAATTGAAAATTAGCATAAAAGACCTTTTTTTTTCAAATTTTGACACCCTGTATGTCTGTTCGAAGATACCTGTGAACAAATTTTTTAAATAAAACTTTACTTTCATTTAAAAACTTTTTAAAATGTTTAAAAAACTTTACTTTTGATACCCTTTCACTTATTAAATTTAATGACCTTTAACCTGGATCACTCTGAATATGTTTTCTTCTTAAAGTAATTCAAATAGCAACAAAAATATTTTATTAAATAGCCGTTCTATACACTTTAGCTAACCGGCCGCTTGGTTCTCCTCCATTGTGAAATTCGCCTGTGGTTTCTTCTATAATTTTCTTTATCATTAAGTAAAATATAATTGTTTTTATTATGTTCAGGTTAGTAGAATGAAGACAGCTAGAGGATCGTACATGTTCAATGGTAATGCTAAAGGTATTAGATTCGTTGCTTTATCAGCAACGATTCCAAATATTGAAGATATTGCAGAGTGGATGGGACAATCAGAACCTGCTAAATATTTCCAGTAAGTTAGTCAGTTCGATTTTAACAATTCAAATTTGGTCGTTGATTTTTAAACCATTATTTTCATTCCATTTCTCAATAAATATAGACATTTAAGTTAAGAAAATTTTACGAGACTGCAACACGAATGAACATTTGGAAAAATGTAATTGTGACGGTAAATGGTAATTCTAGCGTTTCGTAGTAGGCTTCTAGAAAGAGTTATTTGAACAATTTCGTGGAACTGCCCTGAACGATATTAGCTGAAGCGAAATTAAGATAAGAAAACTTCAGGTTAAGATAAAGTCGCCAATTAAACAGATAAGTAAAGAAACACAAAAAAATATTTTGCGATGCAGTAATGTTTTAATTGAAGCACACAAAATACGTATCAATAAGCCAGCAATCGACAGAGTAATTTTTAATTATTAGTACAATTTATATGTTTTAACACTTGCAATCCTTTTTTGAAATGCATGTGAAACATATTTTAAGTACAACTTAATCTAATCGAATTAAAATTATAAAATTTGCTTCTAATTTCGCTAATAATTTAAAATGTTAAAAAATCGTAAGGTATTGTTTTTATTTTTAGCTGTCTCTTATCCGTTACATTTCTTCATTCTAATTTAAGGCTTAAAACAGGTTCACCAAAAACGATATTATCACCGGGAAAAAAATCTGGAAAAATTTTAAGTGGACAGGTATCTTCTTTCCTCAATGAATTATTATATCAATGTTTTTTTTAACAATTAAAAAGTTTTGTTTTCTTAATGTATTTTTCAGGTTCTAAAAAAGTTATTAATAATTAAATAGTTAAGAAGTCAAAAAGTTAAAAAGCAATTTAATGTGCTACTATTGTTCTTAGGTTTTCAGAAGAAGTAAGGCCAGTGAAATTAAATAAAATAGTACTTGGCTACAATTTCAATCCACAAGTTCAATCAGTTTTCAAGTTCGACATGTCTTTGAGCTATAAAATATCTGCTCTTATATCGAAACACTCGGAAGGAAAACCCACATTGGTAAGTGGAAATGTGAAGCTAGAAACAGTGAATTTTTATGTTATTTTAATGGAATCTGAACAGTTAACTTTTATTTATGTTAATTTATGTATGAATTTAATTATGAATTAATATGACCTTTCCGTAAACAATTGTTTAAATTCAGGGTGTCCCGTGACTCGATGGCCATATCTTTACTTTTCGCCAAAACTCAATTGTTAACGAATTATGGCAAATATAAAAAAACAGTAAATAAATATATAAATATATAAAAAATATATATTTCCTATTGTTGAAATTAAATTAAAAATCCTTTACCATATTTTTGGTGTTGAACGCCTAATTTGGTACTAATAATCTTTGATAAAGAGTTTTTATCAAGCGTATTTTAATGCTTTTCCGCATTAATTTAATATTCACCAGCATTCAATTAAACCAAGTTTAAGACATAAATATACAATCATCATTGATTACCTTTTGGATTAATGGATTTAAAATGTGCAAATGTTCAATAGCATTTAATTTTTAAAGATATTTTGTAACACGCGGAAAAGTGTCGAGATGACTGCAAATTACTTAGTGAAAAATTTGCAAATTCATTTATCCCAAGAGCAAAAAGAAATGCTGATGAAAATTTCTCAAACTGTTACTGATGTTAAATTAAGACAGAATATTGTACATGGAATTGCATTCCACCATGCAGGATTGATACCAAATACTCGACAAACTATTGAAGAATCATTCAAAACGGGAAAAATACCGGTTTTGGTAAGTAAATTGTGATTGTTTCCACATTATTTGTGTTTTCAGATTTTTGTTTTATTCAAAGGTATTTCCATTGCACAGTTTTGAAAGTAAAATTTTTCAAAAAATTCAAGACAACATAGTCTCGCATCTGTGAGCAGATAAAAACCGGTGCTCATTGAGTTGACTAAATGAAGGGATTTCAAATGAATTTGTGATGATCGATTTTGTGTAATTTTAATAAACTAAACGTTCGTTTCAATGCAATTTAAAATTTAGTTCAATATTTGTTAAACATTGCCTCAACGTCGAGCTTATTCCTGACGATAGTCCGGTTCATTGTTGATCGTTAAACTATTTACTTTTGTGATAATTAAAAATTGTGCAATATAATATTAATATTATCTACTTACTCCAGAAAGTCAGCTTATTTCTAGAGGAGCAAAATACTGTTCAAATCTGCGCTGAAATTTAATATTGCAATTCATTTGTATTTTTTGTTTCAATATTTTGTTGAAGTGTTTTTTAGAGTCTATTGAAATGTATTTCCCTTTCTAAATGGAAAGTTGGCAGTTTTATTTTTTATTTTAAGATAAATATTGTTTATACATTTTTATAAATTGTAAGTTTTAAATTTGTTAATTTTTGTTCAGGTAACTACGAGTACTTTGGCAATGGGAGTGAACTTACCAGCTCACTTGGTAATAGTCAAATGTACAAAATGTTATTCCGATGGAGGCTATAAAGATTATGATGAAGTATCGATTTTCCAAATGATAGGAAGAGCTGGAAGAAGCCAATTTGATACCAGCGCGACTGTTCTAATTTTGACTAGTTTACAGGACAAGGTACTGTTAATGGCACTTTTCTGTCGTAGGAAATACTAAAACAGGAAAAATTTATATCGTTGGGATAGAAATCATATATGAGGAAGTCAGACATTTGCGTTAGGCTATGAGCTTCAAGCTATGTAGACATTAGGGTGTAAAAACGACTATATGGCTTATTTTATTATACCTTTGAGAGTTTGGCTATAAAACAATTATTCTCGCATTAAGATGCCCTAAAAATTTAAACCTACTTTAGAGTTCTTCGGCCGACAGACATTAATTGAATATGTAGCACATTATGTATAAACATATATTTAAGAATCAGAGACAATATGAAAAAAAATAATTCAATTAACTTGCACATTTTCAGATCAAGTATGAACAAATGTTAAGCTGCTCTCAGTTGATCGAATCCAATCTGCATAAACATTTGACAGAGCATTTAAATGCAGAAGTTGTTCTTCGAACTATCACTGATTTGGAAGTAGCAATGAGATGGCTATCGTCCACATTTTTATATGTGCGGGCCAGAAAATCTCCGGAAAAATACAAACTTCCTGCTGGATTAAGTAAAGATAAAATTGACAAAAAATTACTTGGTAAGAGCAAGTTTTCACGTCGGTTTCCACCTAATTCCTTGATGTATTTCTAAATTCTAAAATTACTTAGTGTATAGAAAATTATTTTTTTAAGAAATGTGCCAAATAGACCTGAATAAACTAGTTGCAACAGGCATGATCAGAATGAATCAGGCTATTGAAATTACCCCAACGGTTATTGGTCAAATTATGGCCAAATATTATGTAGCATTCGAAACTATGAAATTGTTTACGCAGGTAAATAGCCATCACTCATATTGTATAGAAATGCTCACTTTTGGAAAATATTTTTACATGATGGTTCAAAAAAGTGTAATGGCTTGTCATGTAATATTATATTTTAATTGTTCTATTAATGAATGTATTTTATATCATAAACAAATTTAGCTGATGTGTTTTCGGGTTTTTGTGAGGTCATGGACAACACTCGTTCTTGCAAAACATTACAAAAACATATTTTACACGACGACGGACAGTGGCCGTGAAAGTTTAACTATTTTGACCAACAAGTAAAATATTAACAAACTTTCGTTTTTATTTGGTTTGAAAAAATCGACCTATTTTAACTGGAATACTTTGTAAACTTGTTTGCTTTGCTGGCAAGTTTCATTTTTTCCTTGCAGAATTTATCAACTATTCAACAAATCGAATGAAAAACGAAAATGTTTTGGCTATTATTAGATTTGATTTTTATTTAACGGCGAAAATTTCATAATTTTTTTTAGAGACAGCAGAAACCTGAGATGCTGAAATATGCTGAAAAGTACATTCACTATATCCCTAAGCATATTTTCTTATAATAGCCCCAATATAGATCAATATATTAACGAAGTTTCTGATATTTGTAGTTTTCGAGTTACCGAAGACTGACCACTGCAGGAACATGCATATTATAAATTCATTATTTTTAAATCAGTCAGTCATCATCAATCGACATGAGTTTATTTGACATTAAAATTGGCGAATACTACATGGTTTCGTTTTTAAACATTTCATTAATTGAAGAGCAAAACAATCTAGTTTTATCTAAACATTCCATCTAAAATTGCTAAGAAAGTGTCCAAATACAGGACTATCAAAGGTTTTTATTGAATCTTATAAAATAATATAGCTTATGCAACCGAAAAAAGAATTTGAAACAGCATTTAAAGTATCTACATTTTTGGCGAACATTATTGATAAAACGTATAAATATCATGCATATATTGCATGTTATCTATTTAATATTATTATTATTATTATATTTGATAATCCGAAGTTCATAGGGACACATTAAATAATATGTATTCTAGGGATATGTTTTAAGAAAATTGACTAAATATATTTAGGCTTTAAACTCGATTGACGCACTTTGCTAAGAAACAACCATATGCCCTTTCAAAATAGAAACATGCCAATCCAATTTCGTTGTCTTTCTGTCTTTATTGCTAGTGTTTATTGAAACATTTTTTTTAGATTACAGGTTCTGAAACTTTAATTCAAATTCTTACCATCATTTCAAAGTGTAACGAGTTTTCGAATTTTTACTTAAGGACAACTGACAAACGGTGTCTGAATTTATTGAATAAGAACACGAAGAATGAAACTATTCGATTTCCCCTTACAGGACGAATAAAATCTAATGATATGAAGGTGAACGTGTAAGTTTTTGAAAGTATTTTATGAAATTTTAGTGGAGTTCAACCTGACTTAAAGTTATTAAGAACAGTTCTGACATTCTGTTCAAGAAGGAAACTGGCTTAAACTTATAATTTAATCGGTTCAATTTAGTTCAATGATTCAATTTGAATACTCAGCTTTGAGAAAACTACTATTAGAACATTATGTACATAAATTATCGTACTAAAGAAGCAAGATGATTATATGATAGTAATCGTATTATTATTTCAGATTAATTCAGGCAGTTCTTGGGAACTTGGATATTCACAACCAAGGGCTTGTCTGCGATTCGATGAAAATAATGCGATGCTGTGAACGTTTGGCGAATTGTAAGTAGCTTTGGGAAACTTATCCAATAACAAAATAAAAGACTACTAAAGAAGGGTTTATTGAAGAGACGTGAGAATGCATCATATTGTATAAATATGTCCCCACCTCAAGGATTCGAACTTATTTAAAATCCAAACTTTGTTGTTATCTTCGTCAAAACTTCCCTTTCCGTTTTTCTTCCTACTAGAAGAAGAACTTACTTAAGATTGCAAGCGTTAATATACATATTATAATTAAAACCTGAGAAATGGTATTAATCTAACATGCATTTTTTATGTTTGTTTTTTACTTCAAAACTCCTTTTCTGAATAAAATGATTTTGTGCCTTGTCAGATTTTTTCGATAAGTCTGTATTTATATACATATTTTTACGAAACCAATTCAACCGAAAATCAACTTAAGAATAAGCATGTTAATGAAAATGCCAAAGCTGGCCGGACTCAGAACTAAATAGTTAAGGTGAAATTGAGAATACAAATTACAGTACGAGCGGGGTCGCTTCTTTGAGAACTTGTGATAAAGATGCCGGAAATTTCATTTTTATGCAAAATTTATTTGCTTCATTTACATTTATCTTTACTTAATGCGTTAGGTTGAGATTTGCCGCATTTTTAACAGGATTAGATAACTTTAGTTTTTCTATAGGTTTAATAGAATATCTTGAAACCAAGGACAAATGCTACAGCGCACTTTCCAGTACGATTACCTTAGCAAAATGTTTTCGAGTAAAATTATGGGAAAACTCGCCGTACGTATCGAAACAATTCACTGGGGTAGGCCAAGTTATTTCTACTTTACTTATGAAGGCCGGAAAAACATCTTTTAAAGAAATTGCCAGCACAAATCCTAGACATGTTGAAATGGCAAGTATTTTTTCAAATATATTATATTTACTATAAAATTTAATGAGCTGCAGGTATTTGCTAATCATTTTTTTAGATTGTGAATAGAAAAGCTCCTTTTGGTAATTCTATTGTGGACGAAGCCTCACGTCTTCCACAATATGCCATGACTATGCAAAGAGTTGGTACTGCTGTTGATTTATCAATAACCCTGATGAATCCTAGTGAAATAGAGCAAAAATGTACCGTTAGTCTGGTTTCCATGATGATTCTTCTAGTGGGAGACAGCAATAATAATATTTTGCTGTATGAGAAATATGCGTAAGTTGTCGAATAAAGATAGAGTAGACAGAACATAACAATTAAATTTAAAACCAAAGTTGGGATTAGAAAAATTTCCAATTAATGAAAATACATAATTATTCCGTTCAAGGTGGTAATGACTTTCAGCGCTTCAATTGTCTATTGTTAAAGTCTAAATATTTCTTATAAATTTTCTAGACACTCTTACATGTTGGACACACTCGAAGTGCGACGTTCTTTCAAAACCACAGAATCGAATCTGGAATTCATCAAAGCTTGCTATATAAGTGAAAACTGGGGTAAGACACGATAAATATTTTAATATTTATTGCAATTTAACATCCACTTAGTGGGAATTGACTGTTTCTGCAAATTGGACATTTCTACAAATACGGCAAGTAATGTGGAGAATCTTTCTACAAACAAGAAACAAACCTGTTTAGATTCGTATGTGGGCATGAGTAAAGTGAAAAAGCCTAGGACTTGTAAAATGGTAAGTGCAAGTTAAATTGCAGTACGAATGTCTGAAAGTTTGAAAATCTGAGCAACTAAAATGTTGTGTAGACGCTACAAAGCATTCATCGTGTCCTGAGCATGCCAAAATACCCACTGTTGCTTCCGGATTCCATCGAAGGCTGATAATTGCTTTTACTTTTTTGTTTAGTGTTTCACTTTCACATTTTAATAATAAATTAGTTTACTAAGTGTATTCTAATCATATACAACTAACTGTGCAACCTTTCAGATAACTGATGCTAAAATAAGTTTAAAAGGTACGAAGAAGGCAAATCTTAAAGGTATAATACAAGGTGGAAGAGAATGTAAAACTACATCTGAAAATATAAATGACCAAAGTAAAGATACAAATGAAGCAGAGCAGAAAATGATCGCTATAAATGAAAATTCCAGTAACAATGAGTGTCTAGGAAGCTCCAATAATTCCAAAAAATTTGAAGAAGGTTCCAAACATACATCAGGTAATTAAGAGGACTTCGCCTTTTAGGTCAATACATGCTTTCCATGAATTACGAATGTTAACAATTCATCTTTATATGCTATTCTTTATACTCACTATTATGTTGGTAGGTTTGGAAGGATCTAAAACGCAAACTTATGTTTTATAAATAAATATTATAGTTTTTCTCCATGATTAAAATGTACAAGAATTTCTACGCTTCCATAAAAGTATCAAGACCCAATTGAAAGTTTGTCGGGGGAGGCAGATTTGTGCTCATTTTTGTAAATTTATATACTCGTGTATAATAAGGCTACTAACTCCTACATAGTTTGTTAAAAATTATATAACGAGATTTTGCTTCAGAAGTAAAGAAATCACTACCAAGTGACGCTAAGAAAAGAGGAGACAATCCAAAAGATAAACTTATAGATTCGGAGTCCATCGGCAATTTTAAGAAAAACCTGTACAAATTCAAAAAAATAGGAGCCAAAACCACTGAGCAATTAGACGAAAACATGTTGTCATTATCATCAATATTAGATGAAGGACAAAGCTGCACACTCAAAAGTGACGTAGTTGAAACCAGGAATTGCGATGAGCATTCGAAACTAATTATCGGTCGTACTTCTGATACAACTAATGAGCAAAGAATGGGTGGAACAGCTAACACGCCTACAAACAATGGTAGGTCAATGCCAACGGCGTTAGTATGAGCAGCTTGACTTTTCGATATCTTATGTTATCACTTTTCATTATTTAGTTAATAAAACTGTGACCACAACGGAAAAAAAGGCGAACCACCTTTTAGACGCAAGTCAAATTAAGCCTTTTGCGGAAACTAATCAATTTGAGCAATGTTTGGACAGTAGCAAATTGAACAGCACCGTTATTAAAAATATTTCAAAGAAGTACCTTTTCGAAACACATCAGCCAAAGGCAAATGAATGTATGGAAAATAAAGATGATTCTTCACTAGGCAATCCAAAGGTGAATTTATTAGTTTATTATTCTTACAATTTAACTAGCAAGAAAATTTTAAAATACTCAAATAATTTGTTTGCACTCTCTGAGTAAAAATATTTCAGTGGCAGGTCTAACGTTTGTTAGTTAGTGCAATAATATAAAACTATGGCAGAAAGACCGATAGGTCGATAGCCTTTTTTTTTTAGAAATAAAGATGTTTACTACTACTATAAAAGTATGAACATTTAAATATGTTTATTGAGGCAACTGAAGTACGCATGGCACAGCAGTGGAAGGAAATTTCATTAGAATCGTTCGCGATGCTTTCAAGTTCAAAATTCTCCTGAAAATAATTTTTCAAATGTAATGCGCAACATCTGAGGGTTTGAAATGAACAAAGTCAACCCCATCAATTAATTAAACATGTTTTATTTGGGTCTAAGCTCTGTCTCTAAAGTGATGAACTGGTAAATAAGTTTTGCAAATGAAAAATGGACCAATCTGTAACAACCATAATAGTATAAAACCAATATAATGATATACGGCTGAAATCCATTTAATTTAGTGGAAAGTGGATTTCGGGTATCTGCATGGAAGATACCTGAAATACAGATCACAAACCTTAACAATGGATGAATACAAAGCCCTAAGAAATACAACCAACAACAAAATCCAATACATTAAAAGAGCACATTGGGAAAGTGTCTCGGCAGACATGGAACACGACCTTTACGGAGGCCAGAGGAAGATTTGAAACATGTTAAGGAATAGAAAAAAACCAACCAACGAACATAACCATAACGAAAATTGCACTTAACGATTGGGAAAAACACTTCTGTCAACTCTATAGCGATGCCATAGACGCAGTAAATCCTGACACAGAACAGCATACTAACAACACTCAAGAACCGTGGACCGTGTCTGATGAGAGACTGAAACATTGAACACCAAATTGAAAAATCGCAAGTCCGCGGGAATAGACAAAATATCCAACGAATTATTGAACCACGGAGGGAACACACTATCCAAAGAGATACACGTTCCCTTTAACAAAATTATAGAATCCAAAAAAATACCAAACGAATGGAAAGAAGCATAAACATTCCAATCTTCAAGAAGGGAAGCAAAAAAGACCCAGAACACTATCGAGAAATTACGCTATTAAGTTCAGTACTAAAACTATTCACTAAAATACTGGCAGAACATATATCCTCTCATGGCATATGCGAAGAGCAACAAGGCTTCAGAAAAAACAGGTCAACAGTAGATGCCATCTTTGCTATCAGGCAAATTGCTGAAAAGGCTATAGAATACAACAAAACAGCATATATGTGTTTTATAGATCTTACGAAAGCATTTGACCGAGTAAGACTCACTGATGTTGTGAAACTTCTCAAAAAGAAAAACGTACATCTGGATATTTCAAGCGTTGTTGCGGAGGTAAACACTAACAACTGGACCCAAATACAAGTGGAAGGCAGAAAGACACGCAGACCACCCATGCAAACTGGAATAAGACAAGGCGATAGCCTAAGCCCCATCCTCTTCAACTTGATTATGGACGAACTTATAGCGGAAGTAAAAAAGGTTGGAAAGGGATACTCACTAGGGGACAAAGAACTAAATGTAATTTGCTACGCGGACGATGCCGTGCTGGTCCCAGAGGGTGAGGACAACATGCAGAGAATGCATTATCAGTTCGAAAAGACAGCTACCAAATACAACATGGAGATATCGGTAGCAAAATCAAAAGTGCTAACCATCTCAAAAGAGTCCAGAATAAGTAAATGGGCTATATACAATAAACCAGTAGAACATGTTATGAGCTTCAAATATCTCGGCGTCAACATCATGAGCAGCAGAGACCTCCAAGAAGAAGTAAAGTCTCAAACAACCAAAGCAGCTTTAATATCAGGATTCCTTAGAGATATAATATGGCGAAACAAGCACATGTCCATTAAAAGCAAAGTCCGCATATATAAGACCTGTGTGAGACCTGCTATGACTTACGCTGTAGCAACAAGAGCCGAAAACTCCGCATCAAAAAGAATTATCCGCACAGCAGAGATGAGGTCTCTAAGATCCATAGGAGGCTAGACACTAAGGGACCACAAAAGAAACCAAGACATCCGAGAATTTTGCGATGTCCAAGACATAGTTAGATGGTCCCGAAACAGACGTCGCGAATGGAGAGATCATGTTGAACGGATGTACGACAACAGATTGCCGAAGATTGCAAGAGATGGTCTCTAAAGACCCAGCAGATCACCTGGACGTCCACCCATACGTTGGCATGAAAGCTGGAATTCATCATCCCAGATTCAACTCTAAGAAAGTATAATGATATATAGATTTCTTTTAAAGCTCCAGCTTCAATCAATTTTAAGAGGAAGTAGTCTTAAAGGTAACTTTTTCTTCAAGGACAACACCATTTCAGGTCCTACTTCAAAATAAACTTTTTTGGTGACTGCGTCGACCCGGTAGACAATTTGATCTATTTTTAAAAATTAAAAAAATGCAAACATAGAAATCGATAATGTTATACATACAAAGTTTTGCATGTAATTTTTTTTAATAAACAGCAAAACAACTTTCTGTTATATATTTGTCAATAATTCATACGAAAGTAGGTTTCTTCTACTACACGATATGTAGAGCAACTTGCCAAATGACCGTTGAGTTATTAATTCTTCAGACAACTGCATTTTATGTTTATCTAACAAAGTTATATACAAAAAATAATTGTGTATACTTTCCTTACTGTATTTCGATTTAAATTAAAAGAAAATTCCTGGTTTCCAGTCAATTATATTGTTTATTATTTTATTACAAAAACGTTTCGGTGTCTTTCTCCACCATCATCAGTTTGTATGCATAGCTGTTGCTACCTTCAAATTTGGCACGAAATTAAATTTTGTAGGTAGCAACAGCCATGCATACAAACTGATGATGGTGGTGAAAGGCACCGAAACGTTTTTGTAATAAAATAATAAACTGTAACCCAGGAATTTTATTTTAATTTGGACAAAAAATAATCTAAAAATTATCAATAGCCCTTATTAATTCAGACGGTTCCCAGTTAAGCAAATGTTAGGTCAGTTAATTGAACCGATTTTGAAGGACATTTTTATACGCGTCAAAGTGTACCATTTAGTCTTTAGTTTGGTCTGCAACAGGGCTCGATTGGTACCGAAACTTTAGAGCAAAATGTACCTTGTTCTAAGTTAACTCAGTTTATCATAGAATGAAGCAAGGGATTAACTCATCAAGGACAAATACTTAAGGCCGATTTTACTTATACTTTAAAAAGCATGTTTTATTTATATTAAAAATATTTTGTTCGTTTTGATGTGAACTTAATCTTATATTAAATTATTAAGTCAGTCAGGAAGATCTGGCGTGTTTGATGTAATACGTCATTGTTATTTTTTGATTACGAATTTTAATATGTCAGTCAGGTGTCAAATTATTGTGTCCGATGAGGTTTTATACATATAAAAGTACATTTTTTACTACTCTTTGGTTGAAATTACATATACTTTTAACTTTCATATTCATATTATATGTGGTAAGTTGGAAATAGATTATCGTTGATTAGGAACTTTGTTTCGGCTGTTAGATTAACTAAGTCCATTTATTCTGCTTACAACATCAGTTTTCTCATTCTCGTTTTTCTTTATGCAAAAACAAGCCGATCTCAATTCAGCACGTATTAGTATATAAAAGTGGTATTAAATGTTGATTTTTTCATCGTTACGCATTGTTTAATTATAGTTTGAAAGCGGCATTGTATTACATCCTCTATCCTTTAGCGCAAGTAATTTCCACATGTTACGCTTTAACGAAATATTTAAACTTACGTTTTAACAAAATATTTAAACTTACGCTTTAACTTACGATCAATCAAATCTTACTAATGCATTTTTTGGTCTCAACATTATTTATACAGGTCTTCCATTTCAGAACAAACCATCTTAAATATAATTTTAAAATTTTTTTGGATTTTGGAAAAAAAAAACAAAGTACGTCGACTTAGATAAATGGAACTCCTATGACATGTTTAATTTCTAACAATGAGCTCTGCGCCCCCAACTACCAATTTTAAAGATATACATATACACGTAATTTTAAAGATAATTAGAATTTCTATTCAATCCATCAAGAAAAGTTACATTGAATTGTCGGTTTAAGACTTAGAAGAGAAAATGCGTCAAATTAAGACAGAAGTATTAATCAACGAAATATCTGGTATTCCTGCATACTGCATCAGATGGGTTAACAACTATTAAAAAGGAAAAAGTCTGGAGCAATCAGATTTGTAGATATTAATTGTTTAATTATTATTTTATTATTAAATGTTTAATTTAATTGTTAATTAATTCTATTGCATCCCTTCTGCAAAACAAACGAAGATACGATTGTCCTTCAAAAAATATGGGAATTATATTCTAAAAATAGGGAGCACATAATTTTGTTTCCAAAATTCCTGCTCAAACGTTGACGTTGCTAGAAATTTGAGAATTTAACTGGACAGCCGCATCTTCAAATTCTAAAAAATCTGACAGAGCCACTTATCATATAATATTTAGAAAATCAAGTAAATGAAAATGGAGCCATGCTGTTTGATGAAGGAAATCTCCATTTCCAGCCAGACGGTGCTCCAACTCATTTTGCTCTCACAGTTAGTCAGGCAAATGGATTAGTAGAAGTGCAGTAGAATGTCGCTCAAGGTATTCAGTTCTGACTCCTCTAGACCTTTTCTTATGGGGTGATTTGAAAACCGTTGTTTTCGAAACACCACTTAATAATAAGCGAGAATTGAATTATCGAATATCGCAAGAATGCAGAAGAATTTTCCCTTTAAATTTTCAATATCAATCAATAAATTACTAGATATTTTCTCGATTAATATACATATTTGTGGCAATATATTAATTTTACGCTTCAAAGGTCTGAATCGATCATTCAATTTTACTTTCACCCACATCATTGGATAGAGACTTTTATTCTTTTTGAAATGATGGTAGTTGGGGGTCCACTAAAGTTCCCCATTCTGATCTGAGTCGACATATTTTTGTATATCGTTTAATTCTTCAAATTTAGAAGGAATTTAATGTGTTTTTTATGCGTGCCCTGTATGGAAGATGGTGCAAAAGAAAATGTATCCAGACCTAAGTAAATAATCATCAAGACCATTCCGGTAGTTGTATTAAAAATATAAAATCTGCCCAACAGTAATCAGAAAAATTAAAATACATACAGCGAGCCTCCATATCGTTCAAACATTTCGAAGTTGCTCTGCTAAGTACATCTCCACACTAAAATTCGTAATTTTATCGGTAAACACGCCATTTATTGCTATGTCTTTTTCTTCAGCTTCTTTCTATTACTACTTCGTGTGGAGTAGGAGACGTTTATGCTGCCCATTTAATTATATATACTATATATTATTTATGTTGTAATACATAAGTTAGATTGATTAAAATGAATTTCGAATTTAAGAAGCCAGCAAAATGTATTTTATTTACAGGAAATAATGATTAATCCAGATTCGACAGTTGATCACGTAGGATTTAGAAGGTATTTTGCTTCACCGGAGCCGAAAAATCAACGGCGGTCTAATAATGGGTCATCCGCCTTTGATTTCTTTCCTCAAAAGTCAATAAAATGGAGATCACCGCTCGTCCATTCACCCACAGTAAAATGTTCGCCTGGTTTCAATTTTGAGGGAGAACGAGTTGGTCATTTTAAGGAGAATGTAGAGAATTCGATGGGGTGAGCATTTTTCGATTTCGAACTTACTTCAACTGATCTAAATACAGTTCCTAACTAGTCTCTACATATGTTGATATATTTCTAACGGATATTTTGTTGGCTGATATAAATTGGGGAATATTTGTTAACATCAACCTACATTAAAAATCGTTGCGTAAAAGACGCAAAATTAACATCGACTGCTTTATAGTGCCTACGTACGTTGTGATTTTTATATTATAACCAGGAAAATAAAAATTCTGTAGATTTATTAGGTGAAATTTTAAAATAAGTTAAGTTTTAATAAAACACTTTCAGGCTAATTATATGGCCACTTATGCTAAATCGTATATTAAAATAAGACGTAGCTGACAAATAGTCGTTTCTGTAAAGAAGAGCAAAATTTATCTATAAATAAGATGCACAGATATAATCAGAATATTTATTCTTTTTTTCGTTTTTAGTCAGAATATTTATTCAGAAAGAGTTAACAAGACTTAATAATTAAATGCTTTGAAAGTTTTGTCTTTTTGATTGTCTGTTTGAAATATTGTATTATTGTGAAAGTTAAGTTTTAGATTTGCTACTTCCATTTTTTACAACAAAAGAACATATAAGGCAATTCAATTTGAAAATGGATTTTAAAGATTTTTTTTCAGGCTGTTCTATTATTGGGATAACACAACTTTATAGGTTTTAATAAACTATCGGGTGTTGGAATTTTTAAGTCTTTCGTGTTTATGTTGTAGATATACTCTAATGATTTATATTTTATATTTATTAGTTTTTATGTTCTCATTTGAATTATACAAGGTGTCCAAGATAAGGGTGCATTGCATGGGGATCTCCGAAACCGTAAGAGATACGAAGTCGGTTAAATTAGGAAAAAGTTGGGCAATCAGGGGGTCATTTACATGGCGATTTCAAAAAAACAAGTTTTCCTTATATTTTTTAACATTTTTCGCGGGATTTTTCGGATTGTCGTTTTTATTCACTTTTGAAGTTATTTCAAATCAAATCAAAAAACAAACAATACTTTCTCATGGCACCTTTTCGAGCCCTCGAGTAATACGTTGTTAAACATATTGCACAGTCATCTACAGAGTTATTCTGTACATCTATAGTTATTATCTAATTATAAGCAGCCTTGCAATCGCTAGTAATACATGCAAACTTATTGCACACAATTTTTTAGACGGAATCTAAATGAATTTATCGCTTTAATTTGGCTGAAAATATGATAATTTTGACAAGTTTAAACAGAGAAATGATTAAAAATCACTGAATACAAACTAATGATTACATTGCCTAATTGTGGAGTTAAGGCTCCTACATTAAGTTTCCATACATTTTATTAAGATTTACTTTTTATCCACGATGATGTAAATTTTAATTTCTTTTAGTCTTAGTTCTTAATCTTCTTTAATCTTAATCATTTTAAAACAATTTCATTGAAATATTTGACAAAAGTGCAAACGTATTAAAAATTGTAAAATGTATCAGAAAATGTAAAATGTATGTGTTCAGGGTGTGATTTTGCGTGTTGAAATAATATGTACTGCATATTTAATTTGGAAAGTTTGAATCCTAAATTGGAAAATAATTTCTTTTTGAAAATTTTCAATTTCAAATACGAGTAAATCGCTTCAGAACATTTAGAAAAGGTTATAAAATATATACAGTAATAAAATATAAGTTATTCATTTTCAGATATCAAGATAGTTTCTCCAGTAAAAATTCAAATGCAACAGATACCTCGGATAAGCAAGCCAACCATTTTATGGAGCCAGTTAAAAAGAAATCCAAACATCAGTTTCCACTGTCTGATCAGGAATATACTGAGGATGCAAATGAATCATTTAGCACAAGGGTTCAGGGATTGGAAGACATTTGCGACCCTGAATATTTTGGTCTATCTAACCGAAGAAAGGAGTGCGCTGGGAAATACTACAGTAAACTTATGAATTCAAATACCAGAACAGATGAAAACAGTACCAAACCACATAGAAATAATATGCCGCAAACTGGCATAGTCAAAAAATGTGCTGATAATAATGCCGAAACGTTCCAGGCAACACAAGATTTGTTCTCTCAAAGCGATTTTGCGGCATTATCAAAGGAAATGGATATATCGCTGGCGTCTGGACGAATGGAATCGAAAACACCCGATTTTCCTGCCAGAGGAGGAAGTATTGCGTCAAGTTCATTTCATCCGTCCTCTAATGCTGAATATAGAAATACGTTTTCTAATGTAACATATAATAGAAATAATGGATCGAACAACTTTGATGCAACTCCTCCATCTACGCCTAAAACATGTTTGGATACAAGGCCTATTAGGCCCACAAGCCACTCTGAAACTTCAGCAAGATATGCTGCAGACCATAGATATTATAATCCATATATTTTAAATGAATCTAGTTGTTCGCCTCACCAAAGCAATTACTTTGGTTATCCGCGGCCACAATCAGAACGTCTTCATCAACGGCCAATGCCAACAACTCCAAATATATGCTTGTGTTGTGGATATCCACCTGTTAGATACGTAAATGAGAACTGTCGTTATAATCCACGTTTTGAAAACCCGATCAGCACACATCCATTTTATGGTTACATGGATGAGAGATCACCATATTCAAATAGCGCTAGAATGTATCCTCGTGTTAATGATAAACCTGAAAATTATATCGACAGCTGTCTACAGCAGCTGGATGTAGAACCAGTAAATCATATTTCTAATACAAACAACAGCGCCCATTTAAATCATCTTCAAACTGATAGTATTCGAGAAAATTTACAAACATTCAATCCTGAATCTTCAATGGTGCCCAGAAGAAACTTGAATTTTGAGAACAATGAATTAATACATCCAGATAACCGAAAGGAACATATTAATCCCCAATATTTGCCAGCTTCTAATTTCGAACAACGTCGTACTAGTTTGTTTGCGCCGATTGTCGAAAATAATCAAGATTGTCGACTAAACTTACATCGCGAACGGCAACCTGAGAACCATAGGCCTTTCGTAAAGGAAATTTTCACTCCCACGCCAAAACCTCAACTAATCCATAAATCGCCAACCTATAATCGAGTAGCTGCAGTACCAAAAACAACGAATATACCGATACCAGCATTTGACCAAAGAAATCAGCTAAATTTTAACAGTTTCGAAGAACGTCTCGATAATATAATAATGCCCAATCAAGGGTTTTCCTCTGGATTCACACATCAGGGTGTGGACCGTTCCAATAATTATAATATGCCTTCTTGTAGCAACCCGAACAGGCAATTCATTATGGATAGATTTATGGACCCTAATAATCATAGAGGGACCCAGTAGATGGATAGGTCTAATTCACTGTTGTTTTCTGATATTTGTTAATGTTTCATTGTTATTAGCTTTAAGTTCAGTTCTAAAGCTTCGGTCATTCATATAATTTAATAGTTGTGTTAAAACGTATTGTATATTTAATAGTTGATTTAGAATTCGATTACAGTTTCTGCCACCAAGTTGTAAATGCATGCAAGTTGAAAACTTGCATGCAAAAAGTGAACGATTATAACGTAACGTACATTGAAAAATATAAAACAATGTAACAAGGTATGGATTATTAGGCATTAAAAATGTGTTTGTGGGAAAACGAATAACTCATGCTTAGAAAAAACGTTATGCAAAACTATTATCTAGTGGGAAGAATTTCTTCTGTGATTCTGTGAAAAATTCTATTCGGTAAATAAAAAGAATTCAAAAAGTTTCTTTTACTTACTCATAACGTACCTAAAATGCGTCTAGAAGTAAAATTGACTGACTACGTATTCATAAGAAAAAACTCATGTCAGTAAACAGAAGCGTTTTAAAAAGTTACATAGATATGAACAGTTTATTGCTATAAGAAAGACCTTAATTGGTAAATAAAATTTTCTTAAAACTCACCTTGAGTACCTAAAAAGGTGTGCACTACCCACTCACATATACACACAATATACTCCACCATAAATCCTCTATATAAAATTTCCTAAAACCGCGATTGAAATTTTGCTAAAACCGCTAATTTATGAGTTTTACAAGAACCGCAATATAAATTCAAGTAAAGCCGCTATATAAAATCCGCCAGTCAAAAAATAAAAAGCTACAACCCTGGTTGCCATCTATAACTACAAAATAAATTGCCGTCCGGATCCATACCGCTGAAATCCCTAAAACCTACTTCCCTTACAAGAACTGAATTATTTTCAGAAGCTTAAAATTTGAACAAAATCCGCATTACTAAATGATTTGGGTCTGGACCACATACAGCCTGAAAAGCGCTGAACGGCAAGAAAACTGGAATAGTCGGATGGATCCTGGTCGCTGAAACTCCCTAACACAAACGCCTTTACAAAAAAATGTCTAGAGAAGAAATAACGCGAAATATAAATAAGTTGACCAGGATCACTTGCAGCCTTTTAAGGCGCTATCCGCTAGACCTTCAAAAGGTATAAGTAATAACCAAGCTCTACATACCTTTAGGCATTTTGGTCTGGGTTCTGGACTTTTTTTACTTTCGAACACAGCATCAAATTTAAATTAACATAGAAAAGCACTCATGTCGATATCTTTACTTCAATGATGATCAAAGGTGTATTCACAGCACAACATTTTTGTTTTACTTTTAAATTGTAAAAGTTCATGTAGAATGTTCAGTCATGAAAACATTACATACTAGCTAATGTTGAAAATTGAGTAAAAAATGTAATTTCAAACTATTGAAACTACAAAAACTGTTTGTTTAGAGTGTAATTCACTGAAGGAAAATACTAATAAAAGATACAAGCTACCATTCCAGAGAATAAAACGTGTAGTTTACAGCAGAACGATTCTTTTTTCACATTTTTACGGTTTACTTTCGTATAAAACAACCCATTTTACCAAACCTGGTATATCACTTTAAATGTATTTTACTAAAAGGACAGAGAAATTTTGCAAACCCAGTCCAGAACCCAGAAACTCCCTCGTCGTTCCTCGTCGAATAAATATTACATACAACAATATAATGAAATACAAGCCAATAAAATAAGACTGAAAATGGTCTACATGACAACCAGGGGCAAAGAATGTTCAACTTACCGAAATCTGCATCTTGCCATCTGGAAAGAAAAAAGAAAAATTCTTTAGAATAACAGAGAAACATTCCAATGTCCAGTAATTTGAAATTAATAAAGGAAAGAAAGGAAAAGCAATGAAACCAGAAAATTCAGCTAGTTCTAGAAGGAGTAAGTTCAAAGCCAAGTGATTTACATATTAGAGATATTTCTTACAAGCTTTTTGCAAGCTGGCATCCTCATCCAGTGCAACCATTTATCCACATTGATTGTAACTCCCTTGCAACAACGTCTCACTTCAGTGAAGACCACTAACACTGCGGCTTTACATTTCCGTACCAAAATGCGAATATTTCCACGACCCGATCCAGCTATAAGCACGAAAAGACTCTCCCCGCCACCGAGTCACTCCCCGTAACAAAGGAAATACCAGTGTCCTTTTGAAAAAATTTCAGGCGGTATCAAGTTTTTCCACATTCCAAACATTCCGCGCTACAGTACTAACATTATGCCAAAACCGTTTGCTTGATCGTCCCTTGCATGTCTCATCACGTGCATGCACGTTTTTCGTTGAAAATGTACAGAGTGGAGTAATAATAAATTCAATAATGAAACTTCCCATGTTTTGAAAATATTTTTGGTTCCATAGGTTTTGGTGATATTCTTGTTTACTTTCCACTCGCGTTCGAAGTTAAAGCTGACTTCATAAACTCTTTTACTAACTACTTTTGTTCTTGGTGCTTGGCACTACTTATTGAAATTCACTAAATTCCCATAAAAACAAAAAAAAAACACGCCATGACGTCCACGTTGTTTTCAACTGAAGGCAGGGCGGCGCAGTTGGAAATATTGTGCGCATTTGTCCAATCCATATTTTGTTTATACGTGATTTTTTTTGACACATTTCGGAGATATTTGGGTTATTTTTTTTAGCTTTAGTAGCAGTAAACATCTTTTTTTCTAAAAAAGGCTATCGACCTATCGGTCTTTCTGCCCTTGTTTAATACATGTAGTCTTAATCTAAACAAAAAACAAATATGAAAATTCTCTTATTCTAGGTTAACAATATTATTAAATAAAATTCTAATGACAAGAAAAAATTATTTTATTGTCCACTAGTCAGTTGCGTTTGTAAGTGTTCGAGTAGAGGTGAATGTAGGGAAACGGAAGCGGGATTGTCTGGTTGGTCTTGTGAGACAAAGGGGATTCAGTATGGTCCAGTTGTAGGGGTTGTTTGTCCATTTTGTCTGTAGCTGTATGAGTCTTTCCGAGATCTTTGTCATGTTTGTGCGTTCGTATAGTAGTTGGGTGGGGGGGTTGTGTAGTGGGTTTTGGGGGTGTCTTATTCGTGTTATTAGTCTTAGTGCAATTTGTTCTGTTGTTTGTATATAACGTTTTGTCCTTTCTGTTCCGTTGGTCATGAGTATATGTCCAAAGTCTAGCAAGGGTCTACAAATAGCTTTATATATTTTGGTGGCGGTGTTTGTGCTAATTCCTCTGTCTTTGTAGGTTAGTGATCGGAAGTGTTTTGTTCTCTTTATTGTTTCTGCCTTGATGTTTCATATGTGTTTAGTGAATTTAAGTTTGTGGTCAATTGTGGTTTGTGGTCAATTGGCTAGATAGATATTTTTTAGAAATAAAGATGTTTACTACTACTACTACTCGCGTAGGCCGATTGAAGAAGAAGCTGAAGGCATTTATCATTATATCGGTTATCGGGAAGATCAGAATTTCAACATTTCCTGAGCCCGAGAAGCTCCGGAGGAGGCAACTGAGGCCAGTGGGAAATTTTTCCCGAGGCTAATGTTGGTGGTGAAATGTCACCGAAAGATTTCCGAAGCGCGATGAATAAGTTTTGTACATTTGGAAAACGCGGTAAATTCTTCAGTGTTAGTAAGAAAGCTAATATGGTGTTTTTGCCGGATGTTACAATCACGCAGTTGAGTTCGGACATTTTATTTAAAAAATCGAACTTAAGTGATTGATGCGGCTTTAAAGTGGCATTCCAATCTTCTGGATCTTGTAGGAACTGAAATTTTTCACAAAAATGATCGCCAATGACATAAATATTCTAATTAACCATAAGCAGGTTTGATCATCTAATTCACAATCACAATTGGGAAACTTCAGCCTCAATTATCTATGGTATTCCATTCGTAGATTGTTTTATGTACAGTGCTAATGATGAAACTAATATGAATAAAAAATGTATGCCATTTTTTTTACCAGCAATTTCACACTAAACAATAATGCACTAGCACATGCAATAAAGCCGCTGCAAGCTCTACATAAAAATGTTACTGAAGATTGAGATATCGATAAATCAAAGGGGCGATGAGGGTTGCTTAGTAGATTCTAGACAATCAGAAGAAGAAGAATAGATTGCGTTGAGATAACGCGGGGAGAAATGTGAAAATTTTATAATCAAAAAGGGTCTACAGTTAATTTAAGTGAATAAAAATGGTTTTTCACTTAGTTCTGCTCCCTTTTCTTAAAAAATGTATAACTCCAAATCCAGACCAAATAGTGCCTTAAATTTTTCCGAGTTTGCATAAAACATTTCAGTCTGACCAAAGGCGAAATTTTCATTGGAATTGCAAATCGCAATAATTTTTGCCAATTTTGTAAATGCAGGTCTAAAAATGCAAAACTTTAATCAATTGCTCGCGCTTCTTTAAACATTTCTAACGTCCAATCCAGAGCCAGTAACAATTTAAAGTTAAAGTTTTTTGCGCACTTTCTGAATGAATGGTCTGAAAATTAACTACTTTACATAATTACGCCTCCTTCTTTAAAAAAATTTAAACTTCTAATCCAGAACAAGTAGCAACGTAAAATGACCACAGACTTGATTCTGAACAACGGAAAAATGTTATTCAAGTATCAGTAAATGCTGATTTTTGCGCCCTTTGTGAACTTTGGACAAAAAAGATTTTACATAATTACGCGCGCTTCGTTAAAAAATCGTAATTTTTAATCTGGAGGAAGTAGCAACTGGAAATGATCAGTCTATAGAAGACACATGATTTTGAAACATCTAAAAATTTTATTTGAATAATAATGAATACTGATTTTTCCGTCCGTTGTAAACGTAAAAATTAAAGGTTTCACATAATTACACCCTCTTCTTTAAAAATCGTAAGTGCTAATCCAGAGCACGTAGCAACTTGTAATGATCACAGCCTATAGAAGACACTTGACTCTGGGAAACGTAAAATAACCAAAATATAATCAAGTAAAAACTGAAAGTCTATAAAGATGTAGATAAATATTTTTCATAGATTTATTTCATGTTTTTATAGATTCCAAATGTATTTATTTTTAATTTATTATACTTTTATTAAGAAAAAATGTCTCGTTCCTCTGATATTGATGGTCAAAGTTCTTCAAAAAAAAATTTTTTTCAGTTCAGGTGAATGTTAATGAAACTTGCTGTGGAATGGAGTGATTTTCACACCTGAAGGCCATATTTTGATAAAACTTTTGCGCTCAGCCGAAAATCTCGCTTTTTGATTTTTTTTTGAATTTTCGGATTTCTGAGGAACGCAAATCGGATGAAATTGCAAAAACTATAAAATCTACGAGATTTTACAAAGACCACAAAAATGTCAAGAAAGGATTACTGCATCAACTCAAAAAAAAATGAGTTGTTCCCAGCAACGAAATAAAAAGTTCTGAATAGAATAAAAAGAATAAAGAATTCACCACTTTCCTAAAGCGGATAAACTCGGTTGCTTCATCAAAATACTAGTCTTACATAAGATCAACTCACAGCGAGTGTCATTAAAATGCATCGTATCATTGTCCCGATATTTTAAAAAACAAACTTTGAAGAACTTTAACCATAGCAGAAGGGCCAGACATTTTTTCTTATTAAAAATTCAGTCAGATTGTCTTCTTCTTAGGCAAATAATGTCGCAGTACCCTTTGGTTTGGTGCTTACGGGACACCCTATGTGTAAGTTTACTAAAATATGTTCTATTTAACCAGAAAGCAATATATTTGTTTAATAAGAACCGTCTCCAAGTATAACGTTTATTAATAACTAATAATATAATTATAGTAAGTCAGGTATAATGTTAGGTTTAAACATCTATTGGTCCTCGCTGGTAAAAGTTCTCCAACACACGATCCAAATCCCACATTATATCCGTCCCCTTCGCACACGGCTTTCATAGTAACGGTGTCTCCATCTTGCAAAAATTTTCGTTGAGTTCCATCATGAAGAGTTATCGGTTTCGTACCCTTCCATGAAAGTTCGAGTAGGGAACCGAACGAGTCTGAAGTCTGAAAGAATTAATAACATTTATATGGAGCTACTTGAATAGGCAAATGGTAAAACCAGTAGGAAACAAATTACTTACTTCGCCACTAATAGTTCCACTACCCATAAGATCGCCTGGATTCACATTGCAACCAGTTACCGTGTGATGAGCTAATTGCTGCTTAACCGTCCAATATAAATGTTTAAAATTTGAACGACATATCGTTGAAGAAACAGTAGAGTTTTTAGCTGAAAAGGCAATTTAATGCGTAATCAAATTGTTGTTAAAAGTTGGAACTTACGAGTGAGATCTACTTGTAGATTGATATCAAAATTGAAGTTGTCTGAGTGCTTTAGATATGAAAATGGCTCGGGATCTTGCTGGTAATTTTCGACAATAAATGGCTCTAAAGCCAAAGTAGTCACCACCCAAGGCGATATTGTAGTCCCAAGATTCTTAGCTGTAAACGGTCCAAGAGGTGCATATTCCCATTTCTGGATATCTCGAGCTGAAATATTAATGGCACTTAAACGCTTTGGAAATATCTAAGTTTTAAACGTACCACTCCAGTCGTTCATTATAACAAAGCCAAATATATGTTCATGAGCGTTTTGTACTTTAATGGGTTTGCCTAACTCATTGGAACCACCTACGAAAAATGCCATTTCCAGTTCGAAATCCATTAGCTTAGAGGGGCCAAAAACTGGAGCAGCATCTAAACGTTACAAACAAATGGTGTTTCCTGTTAAAATAGTTGCAGAAGCTCCTACCGTCTATAACCAATGTTTGACCATATGGTCTGTGAATTGGAGTTCCAGAAACCACCACCGAACTTGCTCTACCATGATAACCCACTGGCAAATATTTCCTAGAATTCAAATTAACTTTTTGTCAAAGTTTTTATTGCTTTCTGACTTGATCCGGGTTTAAAATTGTTTGAAATTCCCAGGGGTTTGATCAAATTTGCAAAAGCTAAATTGGAATTATGTATTTTATAATTTCCGCGTATGTACCAGAAAAATGTGTATCAACACATTGTTTCAAAATAATAATAGAAAACACGTAAATATTGTGGCCTAGTTTAAAATCATATGTACAATTAAAATATGTGTTTTATTTTAAGAGAATTAGAGATTTTAAAAAAAGTCGAAACGTGTGGAATCACTCATTTTTTCTACATTGTCTATTATTGATGCGTGGATGACTTGTATGTTCGCTCCTCGCTATGCCAAAATAATATTAGATATTGTTTTTTTCTCCATTTATTTGTTTTCCTCTTTCTTATTAATTACTGCATTCAGTCGATTATTTGACTATTTTAGCCAAATGGTGATGTTTAAACATAAGAAAAAATTACTTTTTTCATATTTTAAATTAGGTTTTGAGGCATATCGTGAATTTCTTTTACGCGATAATTGCTTTGCCTAAAGAAAATATCAGCAATATCAAAATCAACGTATCAAATATTTGGAATCCATGTTGTGCTAACGTTATTATTTTAAAAAATTATCTATCTTTGCTTTATGTGACATGCCAATTTGATAAATTTTTTTCCCATCGTCTTTGATAATGTTTACCGAAGAAGTGAGCAACACGTCCGGAAGCAACTCCAACAGTCCTCGGCGTCTAATATAACAAACTTTTCAACCGATAAAAAAACATATTCGAATGTTGGGTTTTAATTCGACTGAAAACCCAGGAATTTCTAACAATTAAAATTTTATTTTTGTGAAATAATTACCAGACTTCTAGCCATAGCTAATAGGCATGATGACTGTATAAAAGAAGCAAAGAATCAATAGTTTAGGAGAAACATATAGGTTGAGAAAGTTCCAAAAAATGATCCAGGGTTAATAATAAAGGGATTAATAAAATATTTAAGGAAATAAAAGTATAAAATAACACAGAAACACTAATGAGAGCGCCTAAGTATGGTAATTATTTACTTAAATGGTTGTGGCCATATTTTGTTTTTTTGTTTTCCTGTATCATTTGCATTCGTTAATTTGTTATGTATGCGTGGTTTTGTGGCAAATAAAACAATCCAGGAATCATTAACGACGAAACAAAGTTTTGTGGAAGCAAACAGATCTAATTTACCCAAAATGCATAAATTAAAAAACATTAAAATAAAAACAACGTAGGGTTTTGGTTGTAAGGTTTAATGGTTTTTATAAATATGGTCTTCCAATAGTTTTGGATTCGCTGGGTTTTGCCTTGCGAACTTTAGCCACTTTTCTTTCATTACTTTCTTGTTTGGAACGTAAAGAAACTATTTTTTATGTGTTTATGTTGATGTGTTTTTGGAACTGTTGTGCACTTGTAAACTTTGGAATTTATTTTTATCATACAAAATATATAGTAGTTTGTAGACTTTCTTCTTTGACCATCGATAAACGTAATATTTACTTAGGTGTGCCGTGACAAGTAGATGCGATTGCAGCCACGAGCGCTTTCGCGCTTAATTCAAAACAGAAAGATAAAAATTACCATAATTTGGGTCAGCATTTAATTTCTTGCGGAACTGATTCATTTTTGGGAAATTATGGATTTCATTATAGAAAGGTATTTCAAAATTTGCCATCATGCCTATTGTATGGTTTAGGTAGATTACCAGTTTGGCAGTAAGGCATTATTTTTGTCTCGAAACATTATTCCAACATTCGTGGCATGATGAATTGATGAATAGAAATCCGTGTAATCTCCAATGCGAGCTGGCAAGTGCATTACAGCACTTGATTGCAAAGTCAATGCCCTAAAATGCAGTAAAAATTCATGTTTTAATAGGAGGAACGTTTTCGTAATAAGCTTATGTAAATAGAGTCATGACGCATGTAGTTACACAAAAATGGGGCACGAGTTTTGGGTTAAAAGTTTCGTTTCCAGAATTCAAAACTTCATAACATTTAATGCAAGAGTGCATTCTCTGAATGAAAGTGCTCAATTGTATTTCAAGCAAGCAAATTCTCTAGTTTTTATTAGTAGCAAAAAACACTAGAATTTAATTGATCGAAGGCATGAAAAACTGAAGTTGTGGACTTTGTAGTATATTTTTAAAACACTTGCGAAATATTAAGATGCAAATTGAAGATCTTCCATTTATAAGCACGATGGAACGCAACGGCTTCGAGCAAATGATTTAAAAAAATAATTTCTTGCTTTACAGTGTGAACTGTATTAGACGAACAAATATGGAGCAACGTTAAAGTAAAATCTCTTGCTTCGCTGACTTGCAATTACTCATTTACGGGGATACACCTAGCTTGAGAAATATTTTACTGACAAACTGCACAGAAACTTCTATAATCTTAAATAGCTGCCTAAGTAGGAGCCCCTGGATACAAAGTGTCCACGAAAGAAATAGAAATATTTTGTCCCGGAAGGAAAACATGACCTTTTGACTTCGTTTATTTAAAGAAAGTTCGAGAATTGCGAAACAATTAACTAACAAATAGAGCACGATGCTCTAGAAGTACTGTGTCAATTGATCCAAATTAAGTCTTATTTCATTAGCAACAAACTTTGAGAATTTCATGAAAGCCGAAAAAATATTTTTAGAAATATCAACACCCGCTATTTCAGAAAATTTTCCAATATTTATAAAGCATTCAATTTCTGTGCTTGCTCGTTCCACCCTTAAAACTATGACACCATGTAATTGAACTTTCTTTGGTTGTTTACAGCTTGTTTAGTATTATATTATTTCTAGCACCTTTCAATTAATTCCTTGTTGTCTTTTAACGTTGGAACATCCTCTGACAGTAACTTTTGAATAAATTCTCGAGCTTCTTTCCATTCTTGAGGTCCTAAAGCCATAAAGCTGTTTAAAGACGACTGAAATAAACGAATAATGTATCTGCAGCTTATAAAATGCTAAATGCGTTTTACCTCTTTAAAGACATGGTTTTTTGCTTTTAAGTAGGGCCCATCAAATAAGTGTGCAACTTCGAAAAGATTCAGTATGTATATTCCAATAGCAACGCCAATTCTTGGGGTAGTCTGGAAGCCAATTTGCAAACAAACAGTTTGAATAATATAAAAATTATGCAAAATAACATATATCGTTATATCACAAATTTTTTCACTTAATAAATAAAGCCGATCCTAAGCCACATAGGAGAAAAGAAAACTTACGTTAAAGTGAAATATAACATTATAAAACTTGAAGATTATGATCCTAAAATACAAATCTATAATAGCAGATTAGCAACAATGGAGTACAGGCAAACCAAACTTTGTATTTGAATTATACAATAAAACTTACTTTTCAGGCAAAATACAAACGGTCTCCCAGTTAATTCAAGGTTCACTTAATAAGCAAGAAAATCAGACATAATCTAACACATATTTGACTATTTAATTATTTTATTCTTAATGCGTTTTCCATCTGCAGGTAATTAAACAAACAATACGCCTTCTTCTTTTGAGTCGTCAAAATCAACACAATTCTTCTGTGTCTACATAGAAATTAAGGATTTGAAGATTAACAAAACTATACAGGATAAGAACGGCAAGTATGAAGTTATCGGAAACCGTAAAAGATGCAAATTTCTTTAAATGAGGAAATAGTTGTGTAACTACAAGACAGGATTGTCTGCTTCAGTTTCCACATCTGAGTTATTAGGAAAAAAAATTTGTAATTTCGACAATACTGCATTTTGGTGTTAATACCCAGGCTGGAACGAGACCAACTAGTCGTTCTTTTTTAAAACTTTCTAAACTCTGTTTTTTTCCTGCTTGTGTCAAGAGGGTTTCGCCGGTTTCTGTTACAATATCAAGTTTCTGGGACATTTCTTCAAAGATACTGTATAGTTTTTCAAAATTACAACTCGAATTTTTTTGTCTGTTTGAAAATGTTGATGAAAATGAATTAAATTGTAGGCACCCCTGGTAGGAGTAAAATGTTATGAATTTCTTATACTTATCAGTTCTTATTAAGTCTGACTCTGCTATGTAGATAGTAAATGATATAAACTTTGAAACATTCTCCAGTGGCGACTCGTGATAACAGAGAGGTCAAAAGTCAATGCGCAAAATGCATGTGCTTTAACTTTCAACTGATTTGTATTTTAAGAAAACGACCACATAGTCAATTCCAGAATTGTGGTGACTTCATTGGCGACTTTTAAAGTTTTAATCCGCTCATTTTGTTGAAATGTTAATTTTGAAACAAGGCCTCCCTCAAGGATCCCCGCTCTCACCGTTTCTCTACAATATATACTGCCATGACATATACAATTACAACTTACCAGACAAAAATCAAATCGACAGATCGGCATACATATTACAATACGCAGACGACACGGCACTTATTGTACATGACAAAACTACTGAGAGAGCAGCTCAAAGACTCCAAACACTAACAAACAACACAATGACATGGTTTTATAAATGGAGACTAACACCAAACGCGTCAAAAAACCAACTTCTGCTCACAAACCACACACTCAACGCTGACTCCCCTACAATAACTGCAGACGGCCAAACGACACAACCAAAAAACGACGTAAAATACCTGAGAATCACAATTGACCACAAACTTAAATTCACTAAACACATACGAAACATCAGGGCAGAAACAATAAAGAGAACAAAACACTTCCGATCACTAACCTACAAAGATAGAGGAATTAGCACAAACACCGCCACCAAAATATATAAAGCTATTTGTAGACCCTTGCTTGACTATGGACATATACTCATGACCAACGGAACAGAAAGGACAAAACGTTATATACAAACAACAGAACAAATTGCACTAAGACTAATAACACGAATAAGACACCTCCAAAACCCTCTACACAACCCCTCCACCCAACTACTATACGAACGCGCAAACATGACAAAGATTTCGGAAAGACTCATACATCTACAGACAAAATGGACAAATAACCCCTACAACTGGACCATACTGAATCCCCTTTGTCTTACAAGACCAACCAGACAATCCCGCTTCCGTTTCCCTACATCAACGCTACTCGAACACTTACAAACGCACCTGACTACTGGACAATAAAATAATTTTTTCTTGTCATTAGAATTGGAAAGTTTATTTAATAAGATTAGTAGTAGTAGTAGTAAACATCTTTATTTCTAAAAAAAAGGCTATCGACCTATCGGTCTTTCTGCCCTTGTTTAATACATGTAGTCTTAATCTAAATAAAAAACAAATATGAAAATTCTCTTATTCTAGGTTAACGATATTATTAAATAAAATTTCAGTGGCAAGAAGAGATTGTAATAGAGATTGATTAATAAGATTATTAACATAGAATAAGAGAATTTTCATGTTTGTTTTTTTATTTACATTTAACATTAAGACTACATGTATTAAACAAGGGCAGAAGGACCGATAGGTCGATAGCCTTTTTTAGAAATAAAGATGTTTACTACTACTGGGAAACCAAAAGTTCTAGAACATAAGTTTCCATACATTTTATTAGTTTTTAGTCTTACGCTTTTTTTAAATAAAATTTACTAAAAGGCACAACCAGTTTATGAGATGTCGAAACTAACTCAATTTTTTTAAATACGGACCTGCGATTTTCTATCGTTCATTTAAATGCACATATTTCTGTGATGTACCGCATGTTTCTATTTGACGACGTTTTTTTGGCGTCATTTTGGCCATAAAAATTAAATGTCCCCAATCGTACATCACAAAAAAATCGACTAAAAATTGTTAACCAACCAATATGACTCGAAAAGACATTTTTTTTGGTGTGGCTGTTGACCCAAACCTTGCCATTGCGGACATCGGAATTGCGAATTGTAATAGCAAAATTTAAAAGATAATGAAAAAACATTGTGTCATTTGACAAAATGATCCAAAGAGGATCCCCACTACTACTTTTATTCTCTTATAAAACGACGACTCTACATTAATTCAAAAGCGAAATGTAGGAAATCGACAATTTATTAGCCACATTATTGATATCCCATGATTTTTTTTTTGGTTTAAATTATGTTTATGATACAAATAAGATAAATTAATTCATGCCTAACAATTCTACAGAGTTTGCGATAGTGGATTTACAAGAACATTAGTATAATATGAAGATGGCAGAAAACATATAAAGGGCAGAAAGACCGATAGGTCGATAGCCTTTTCTTAGTAATAAAGATGTTTACTACTACTACTACTACTACTACTAGTATAATAATAATAACCTGTAATACAGTGATATAATATTTTTTGATAAAATCAATATAATACTGAACTACTTACATCAGTGGCCGTCGAAAACACCCCATAAGGTAAATTTTCAATAGGAAAATCGGTGTATTTTGAATATTTTATAAAGCTTTTCATTGTTCATACGCTGCTCAAGGAACTCGCACGATATTTGTTTAACAACTAACATTCAATAAGGTTAGCTGAAGGTCTCGACATTGTTGTTGTTCTTTCTTTAATGTGATTTTCATAACGAGTTCATTGGAATTCATGTAAATTCTTTTGAAATCCAGTTGTTTTCAAAATATTTACCTATGACTAGGGCAATGTATGCAAGATATTAAACAATATTATTAAGAAAAAAATGTGTTTTTGCTAATTTAAGGTGTGATTTAATCGTATTGAGTCACCATAACATGTTTTGATAAACTAAATTAAAACAGGAGATAAGGAAATGTGTTTTTGTAATGTTTAAATAATTATTAATACATAATTAGATTCGACAAAAATTTAATTTTTCATTCAGCTGAATAAAATACAGGGTGTATTGTAGTGTCCAAATACGATGATTTAACCAATTTTTTGCGCCAAGTTTCAATGACATGAGACAAGAAAATTAAATAAAAAACATGCTAAAGACAGCTATAACTTTATTTATCTATTCTTTTATACATCCACTTTTATCAATTAAAATTCGATGCCTATTAAGCAGTAATGGATTTGGGTGTGGATGACTATGCGTTCGGTTCTATACCTTTTTACATAATATGTAACATTAAAATATGTAAATTTACATTTCTCTTACAGTGTAATCGATACAAGTATAACAATATGGCGCAAGCAGCTAATAACGATCAAAAGAAGAAATTTCCCACAAAAATGAGAGGTTTTTACCCACCATTAATTAATAATTTGCTGAAATTTATGTATTAATGTTTTTATCATGAGTTTTAAATGTCCTTTTATATTACCGAAAAACCTGATTATTGTACTGGATACTCAAAGTCATGTTTTCGGATCATGCTTAATTGAATCTCAAAAGTAGGAAAAAAAACGCAAATTCACAATACATAAGCATTGCACCAAATATAAGTGCCTAATTGAACACCAATAATTCTATCACCAATCGAGGAATATTAATACTTGTTTGTAGGCATTAACAATGGAAGACAATCGATTTTGTTTTCTCAGTGATTATTGTTAAACCTATATATGATCGGGTATTAATCAGTGCTTTAAACGTTCTTGTTTTAGACAAAATACAGAAGTATTCGCTTAAGTAGCAGCAAACAAGAGCAATATTCCCTTTGGGCACATTTATATTGCAAACAACATCAATATACAAAGGAAAGACATATTTTTGTTAGAATCCTTGATCAAGCGGCAGCTGCCAATTCTGAGAATAACAATACCTCCCTATTTTGTTTTGGGGAATTTTTATAATGCATATTTATATATAATTTCATAACAAAAATATGTCTATAACATTTTTTCATACGAGTGGAAGTGCAATTATTATATTACAACGTTTAGTGCAAACATCAAGTGCTGAGTTAACAATAGGTGCATAGATTCCATAAGTATATTTACAATATAGAGATAATGCATATTTATGGTGATCGGTAAAAGCTCGATTTATATGTTTTTGTGTAACATTTAGCAAATAATATCATATTAAGTACTTGATATATTCGAACTTCTATCACACGAAAATATAATACTGTAATAATGGTACATAACATAATAGACAATTTATTTTAAAAAATTCCTGGGTTTCAGTCAATTTTATTGTTTATAATTTAAAATGTTACAAATACGTTTCGGTGTCTTTCTCCACCATCATCAGTTTGTGTGTATAGTTGTTTCTACCTTCACATTTGACTTCACACTTGAAGAGTCAAATGTGAAGGTAGAAACAACTATACACACAAACTGATGATGATGGAGAAAGACACCGAAACGTATTTGTAACATTTTAAATTATAAACAATAAAATTGACTGAAACCCAGGAATTTTTTGAAATAAATTGAAGTACAGTCAGGAAAATATACACAATAATAGACAATATGTGATTGAACAATAACAATACATTTAAAAGTAAGTAGATGATAGAGAAAACATATAATTTTCTGATTACGTTTCTAAATAAAGATTCTTTTAATTATCATACAACATTATTGCATCAGCTACACATCTAGATATCTATAATAGTTCATCTAGATATTATATTTTTACACAACGTAATTTCTAAAACTGAATTTTGTATGGTTAATAGTACATTTTTATAGTTTATTGCAAAACAGACGGAGTGTGCAAAATTAGCTTTCAAATGATTTAACTAATACTGAAGTACATCATTTTAATTAAAACCTATCTTGGATAAATTGTTTTGAGATATGAGTGGTATATGTATTGTAGTGTTAACATCGTGATCTAAGACATTACAATGTCTGCATTCAGTACTTGATTCCGTTTATTTTATTTAAAATCTAAACATCTGTGTATCTTCGATCGAAGTCAAATTTCAACGTTTGACCCGTTCATGCCGTCGTGTGATTTTGCAAACAGGCCGCAATGGAAAAATCTTTAGTAATGTTTCAAGACTTTTTCCTGCCACCTACATTGATATGTTTTCATATGATACTATTGGTTCATAAAACCGTATTTAATAATAAAATTTGCCAACTTGTATAAAAACATTGATTTAAAACAATTCATATAATAAATTTCATTCAATCAATAAACTATACATTATGCTAAGATAATAATAACAATTGACTAATGCCTTTAGTCTCATCAATTAACCGATATTCCAATATAGAGAATTTGACTAATTGACTGCGTTATTGACAATAGAAAATTCTGCTCTCCAAATGAAAGTATTTTAAATTCAAATTAAATTTTATTATATTTTTATAGAATAGCAAATATGGCACAACTATTTTAATGTGTAATAATGTTTTATCTAAGCCGCTATCGAACTAACGGTATACGAAATAGATAAACCGTAACAATAGGCTGTCTTTTTTGAATGATAGATAGATATAGGACATAGATAGACATAGACAAAATACACAAAGATTGAAAACCAAAACTCAACCAAAAAAGATTGAAATCTTTTACGTTTCACATTGTAACTCGTTGGTTATTGCTTTCGTGTAATTATTTCTAAGTGTTCCTGAAGATGGACGATGGAAAGTACTGGGCATTACTACTTATTTTTTGTTTCAATACTACACATTTAAAAAACGCATTCTAGATTTGCCTGTTTGAGTAAAGTGTGCACACACAACTCCTTGATTTTCAACTAGTCACAATGTCGTCCAAGTTTTGCAGCTACCGTATTCGTATCAATTTTGTATATTTAAATCTGCATCGATATGCGAAATTTCGATACGCAGTCAAAGTGAAAAAGTATAATATTGGAAAGTTCTTCAACACCTAAACTCTATTCTCATAGAAAGATGTCATTTTCGGAATCTTAAATGGATTGTCTATCCGACAAGAAGCGATGAGATCTTGAAAATGGTATTTAATCTAGTTTTTTCACTTCAAATTATTCCTGGGTTTCAGTCAATTTTATTGTTTATCAATCAAAATGTTACAAATACGTTTCGGTGTCTTTCTCCACCATCATCAGTTTGTATGTCTAGATGTTTCTACCTTCACATTTGACTGGACATTTAAACTGACATACAAACTGATGATGGTAGAGAAAGACACCGAAACGTATTTGTAACATTTTGATTAATAAACAATAAAATTGACTGAAACCCAGGAATAATTTGAAGTGATTAAAGTACAGTCAGAAAAATATACACAACTATGATTTAATCTAGTATAATTTCCTAGTCCAGCGATCCAAGAATTCTTCAGGTTAACCTGCAGCAGTCCGAATCGTAACGACGCGCTCTTGTGAAGAATATATTTTTAATTAATTCCAATGGTGAGCCATATTATTAGACGCAGCGATGTTATTCTTTAGGATAATTTTCCGTCGGTGGCATATCTCCTCATAAAACCGAAAACTCAACTTAGTAATTTTTATTACTAACTACTACTCAACTTTTTATTTTCCTTCGCAGTAATTTTATGGAAAATAGAACAATGTCCCTGATATTTCATATGCATCCTTTCTAACCAGTAGCTATTTGTTGATCTTTTTTCGCGTTTTACTACCGTTTGGTTCGTAATAGGTCTTTAGTAGCCGAACAGCAAAACGTACAAACAAAACGCCATGAGGCGCAAACGCGAAGGCTGAAATGGCTCCACAATCACGTTTGCGCTCTTTACATGTAATGGCGTATTACATGAGTCACTAACATTGAAAAAGACCAGAAATGCTTTAATATGTAACGACACTGAACTAACAGTTCTAATTTGAATGAAGAACGTTTGCACCCTGAATAAAGCAATCCAGGTGCACTAAATTGAATCAATCGAACTGAATAGTCTGAATATCCAATCGCACAATAAATACTGTAAGTAAGTAGGTAGGGAATGTTGGTTTGCTAAAAACACATCCTGTACATAAATTTCGCGCAAAAGAACACTGTTCACGAAATTCAATGGAATGTTGTTTATGTTTTGGCACGAGATATTAATAAACATTGATATACTAAGTATTTCTTCAAGATGCGATAGAATGATGTTGAGAAAACTGTAATAGACACCAACCTATAGGAATAACTTTACGAGTACAAACTCTAGGAAAACTCTGAAGTGGCAGATTCAATTTACAAAGTCGTGTCCAAGCCGATCCATTTCATTCAACAAGAAATCGACATCTTTTTCGGTAACAGCCGCTGAAGAAATGATGTTTCGGAAGAAGTTGGGCCGCCGATCGTCCGGCTGGTAGCCTACCATTAATGTGCCAGCTTGCATCATTCGCGATTTTAAAACTGGACACATCTGAAAATTGAGTTAGTTTTATCAGTGTAGCCTTTTATTGCATTTCTTCTTTTTTACTTTTCTTGCGCAATACAAAAATATTTCCTAAATTGGTATTTCTCTTGAATAATTTATGCATCGATTTTAAGTGAAAAGTTGCAGAAAAAATTTGTACTTTCGGTTTTTTTCCTTCTACTTTAAACACTTTCGCAATTCATATCAAACTACGAAATACCATAAATAATATACAGGGGTACACTATAGTTGTTTTAGAATTTACACTAAATTAGAGGCCCTTTTTAACAAACATTTAGAGTGTAGTAGTAGTAAACATCTTTATTTCTAAAAAAAGGCTATCGACCTATCGGTATTTCTGCCCTTGTTTAATAGATGTAGTCTTAGTCTAAATAAAAAACAAAGATGAAAATTCTCTTATTGTAGGTTAATAATCTTATTAAATAAACTTTCCAATTCTAATGACAAGAAAAAATTATTTTATTGTCCAGTAGTCAGTTGCGTTTGTAAGTGTTCGAGTAGCGTTGATGTAGGGAAACGGAAGCGGGATTGTCTGGTTGGTCTTGTAAGACAACGGGGATTCAGTATGGTCCAGTTGTAGGGGTTGTTTGTCCATTTTGTCTGTAGATGTATGAGTCTTTCCGAAATCTTTGTCATGTTTGTGCGTTCGCATAGTAGTTGGGTGGGGGGGTTGTGTAGTGGGTTTTGGGGGTGTCTTATTCGTGTTATTAGTCTTAGGGCAATTTGTTCTGTTGTATATAACGTTTTGTCCTTTCTGTTCCGTTAGTCATGAGTATATGTCCATAGTCTAGCAAGGGTCTACAAATAGCTTTATATATTTTGGTGGCGGTGTTTGTGCTAATTCCTCTGTCTTTGTAGGTTAGTGATCGGAAGTGTTTTGTTCTCTTTATTGTTTCTGTCCTGATGTTTCGTATGTGTTTACTGAATTTAAGTTTGTGGTCAACTGTGATTCTACGTCGTGATTTTACGTCAAGCTTTAGAGTGTATTTAAGCAGCAAACACGTTTCTCTTACGAGGCGTTTATGTTTTTTGAAAGAGAAGATGAAGACATTCTGTGCCATTGATAGAAACGAAAAATCTATAAAATCCTGTTAAATTTTGAGATGATATTCACTATTAGCAGGCATAAGACATTTTTCCATTTTCAGACTCATTGTTCTGCTAAAATAAAACTTTATTAAATTTCTTTTAATGAATAGATCTAGGCAAACAGAAAAGATGTGAGTAGTTTTCGTGAAGATGTAAATGGGAAATACATAATGTTATCTAGACACAACTATATACGGTTGATAACCGCAGAATTAAAATAGTTAAATCGAATAAATAAATAAATAACATTTGGAAAGTCCCGTTCGAAGTTATCGCAAATATTGAGATTACGAGCTTGAAGCTCAGCTTGGCGCTTCATTGACGAGATGGAGAAACTTATTTACTTTTTGTTTTTCGACAATTTTATAAATACCATATTCAAGTTTTGTGACCCATTTATGAAAATTACTTATCTTTTGAGATTTATATTAATAGTATCTTTACGTAGTCAAATTGTTTTACGTACCTTCCCAAGTTCTTGTTCTCTATGCTTACTATGAGACATGTTCCTAAGCCGGGATGGAATATACCAAAAGCTGACATTTACCATTTCTGGCTCCATAATGAGGTAGAATTTGTCAGGTTGATCCTTGATTCTCTTCACTAAATATTCAGATAGTTCCATCAGTCGGTCCATGTGTTTTTCAAATCCTTCGTCTCCCTGTTAAAGAATTATTCTTAGAAGCAGTTGATTATGAAGATATTTTTTTCATTAATATATTACTATTATAAAACAATTTTTTGCTATAATTTTTTGCTGAAATTCTATTAAACCTATTTAAAAATAGTTTTTTATTCTCGATTTCCACAAAATATGGGATGAAAATCACAAATTAATTAGTCGCAAAATTTAAAAGGATGAAGCAAAAGAAAATTCAACCAACAAATAAGGAGGACAATGTAAACAACATATTAAACAGAAAAAAAGCTTTAGTACGTTTTATCTTATTGTGAAAAGTCTAACGCGACAAGATTTGAATTTGAAAGGATTGCGAATGAATATTTATAATACCAATATTAATTTCAGTACTAAAAGAACCTCATGTTTTTGGTAATAAACTATTTTTTAGATATACACAATGAGTCGAGATTATAGTGCCATATGAAAACCATTCTCAGCAAATTTTATTTTTAATCATTTTATTTAAGTTCAAATAAATACGGTTAAATAAATAAAGTTCGAACAGGAATCATTTAGGATCCTGGCATTAAAAATATAAGGAAAAATACAATTCTAAAGATTACTCGAAAACGGCCATTAACAGTTTAATTAATTTTTGCAGGTGATAACGCGGTATTTAATCAGATCTTCGTACTAAATTTCTAACAAAAATTCTTTCTAACAAAAATTATTCAAACCAGTGGCACGCATACAGTTAAGTCTATGTATATTTTTTAAAGTAAAAACTTTAAGTCAATATTAGCGCTCTAACGCTCTTTCAATTCATTTAAGGGGAAATGTTTATATGAAATGTTCTTTCGCTAAAATTTTATTTTTTTATGTATGGCTTTTGTGTGCCGATTAATCTCGTCTTTATGAGCTTCATGCTAAAACAACTAAAGAAATATTTTCTGTGTCAATGTGAACAAAGAAATCAAAAATAGTTTTTATTTTAAGAAAGAAAGGAGAGTGTTCGAATTTGCATTTAGAAGAACTTTTGTGTTTAACATAAAATTTGCTGTTTGGCAAATTTAATTAAAATTCCAAAGGATGTTTTCAGCAGTCTTTATCAATCAAACTTGTATTTTTTTCTTGTATTTTTAATGCCCTGTAGATCTTAAACGAAACATTTCCGGACTTACATTTACAGGCACTATTTATTTACAATTAAATTTTCGATACAGGGTTTTCAGATGGCACTTTAATCCCGACTCACCCTGCTTTTCTAATAAATTATACAGAGCTTTAAAGTTATTTATTTCGTTATGATGATTATTAAGTTATAACTCGATTCATATTCAAATAACACGCGAAGTATCAGCCCAAATAAAGAGTATCGTGTTTCCTTCTTTTTTATATCTCTTAAGTCGGGATACCTCATTTCAACGTTAATTACTTGAGATGCATATTTGAAGTGTAAGTACTAAATACAAGTTGATTCAAAGATCTCAGATATTATTTTCTCTTTATTTTAAATTAAACAGCAAATATTTTATATTGCCATGAGCTTATTATTTCAGTTTGGTTTAGAATTTTACCTAAAGTTACAGATTATCGAGATACAAATGATACAAATATCCGAAGAAATATGATTCAGTTTTATTTTAATACAAAATTTTATGTTAATATAGTTATAATTCAGTTTAGCAAGATAATACTAAACAGCAGCAAAACAGTACTGCTTCCTAAAAGTCTTCTCAGCTGTAAATCAATGTTTTTGGATAAAAAGTCAAAACACACGTAATGATTTTGGAAATTAAGTGTTCAGAAAAGTGCAAATTTGGAAATCTAGTGTTATTATAAAATAATAATCTTGTTAAACGGTAAATTAATGTGGAAAGCATTATTAATATAATGCAAAAGACCTTCTATGTGCTATATAATGACGGAAGTATGCTGTTGAGGTAATTGAGACTAATTTATCCATGAAGAATCCTGATTACACGGAAAACGTGTTAACATTCTTGTGTTTTCGAGCCAATTTCGGAATTTCAATAATTATGACAATAGTCATTTAAAACTGTGTATACCGTTAGAAGTATGTACTGGTAAACCCCATTAAGAAGACGCAAATGTATATCATATAGGTAAAATTCCATTTATAAAAAAACTAAGTTTTGGTTTGTTACGGATTTCAGAGATTTTCTGTTTTACTGCAAATAATTAGAAGACATGAGTCTTATCAGCGACTGCACAGTTTGCAGGAAACTTTCCTGAGATCTTAGTTTACTGAATTGGTACTCTCTAATAATTATTTTCGATCCGAGAGATGGTCCATTTTCCCGAAGCTCCCTCGTAATCGGCTTGGGTGTACGGTTCTTGTATTGTGAGTTGCCTGGACTGATAGTGCCCTCTATTAACTGGATTCTAACAAGAATTCTGTTTAAATTTCCGCTTTGTTATACTAACGATCAAATAAATCAATGTAGAAGCTCGAATAGCGTATATTTGAGAAGTGGGGCATTGGTAGTGTTTAGTGTTAAAAAGTCGATGATTCAACGATGACGATCTTACAACCGCAGTTGCTCACTTCAATTGATCATTTACGTTTTAAGGACGTGTTTTAAGTAAAATTTAATCTCAGATCATACATGAATGTTTAAAAAAATTGGATCGAATACGTATACGGTGTATGGGCCCTTTCAGATGGATCCCCAGTGGCGCAATTGGTTAGCGCACGGTACTTATAAGACAGTAGTCGTGAGCGATGCCGGGGTTGTGAGTTCGAGCCTCACCTGGGGAAACTTTTTGCCAAAAGTTTCCGCAAAAAGACTCTAAATATTGGGTTATGAAGAGGAAAACCACTTCAAAATAACCGTTCGCGATATTTATTAAGATCTTATTATTAATGAAACAACAACGCATAATAAATGCTCTCATAGTAAAAGAACTAAAGTTTATTTGTAAGAAACAAGTTACTGTAGGAGCAGAAAAAAATATTTAAGGGGCGTATTATTGATGCAAAAATTAAAAAATTGAAGGAAATCTTTAGAAATCAGGAAAAGCTTTGCATCTGATTACGGTGTTTAAATGGAGAACACTACTTTATTATAGGTTTTAATTGCCTGGAAAACATAAAAAATATGTAGTTAAAAAACCAATATAAACCGTTTACATTATGTCCATGCCAAGACTACGTCGGAAAGGTTAACATGTACTTTTTACCTCGTTTAATTTTTATACAGTGAGTTAGTTATGTAAATTCCTCGAGTCCTGTTGAGTTTCGAAATAGGACATGGTCCCTGAAGCATACTTAGAATTCAATGGAGAAGTCAAAATTAAAATTAAAAAAAGGTGCTTCCATTTGAAAAAATTAAGTTGATGGTAGTAACTTATTTTTGGACCATTCCCAAAAAACAGTCCGCTGAATTTTAAATGAGTTTAAACATTACTTCTGGGACTGGGAAAAGTTTATTGGCTATTCTAGTTTACTCACTTTGGCTCTCCACTGCAACCACAGCTTGAAAATGTCGTTGTGGCGACCGCATTGAATCACTTTATCCCCAGTATCAAACTTGATATCATACAGCTTGTCTTGCATGAAAAGATAATCGGCAGACATCTGGTTACAACTCATGAGCAAGCCCTAAAAAGCAAAGAACCATTGAGGAAAAAGGTTGCAAACTCAATTCACTTAAACATACGTTTTCTTTGAAATGGATTGTTGAACATTGCAAAAGAGCTCCCATTAGTTTATGTGGATTCCATGTTACAGATTGGGCCCTGGAAAAGAAATGTACTTTTAAGAACCGAAATCAACTACTGCAAAGAATTGAAGAATTTCTAATCCGCTCGTGGAATTCGCCCCTAGAAGCAGGTATATGACGTTTATTTTCAAATGAATTATTTAAGCAAAGATAAAATTAATTAGTTTTTGAACCTTCTTTCCACTGCTAGACCAAGGAGCAAGCTCTTACCAAAGATTAAGTAGGTAGATTTAAGTTTTCACCTTTTATTTTTATTTCGTAGGTGTATTACCTACTCTCTACTCTTACTTTACCGCGCTCCCAATTCATATCAAGTTCTTCAGCATTCAATCAAAGAACCAACTTTGATTTAAACACTCACCAATCATTCCATAGCAACATCTATCGGACCATTTGCAAACCACATGATTTGTTACAAAAATTAAAAAAGAAATATACTAAAGGTGCGTCCAGACCTGACAAGCCAAGCCAAAAAAATTGCCGTGGCTCAGGCTCGGCACCTTAAGACCTGCAGTTGGAAAGCCTTAAGGTGCGTACAAACCTGACGAGTCGAGCGTGAGCTGATCCTGAGCCGAGCCTGACCCGCGGCAATTTTGTCAGATTTAGGCGGGGTTTACGAGTACGCAACGAGCTGTTCGAGGGAGGCTCGCGCGATCCGTTTTCTGCCGGTTATTTGACGAAACATCAAAAGAATTGCCGCGTCTTGTGAGACGGGGTTTTGGTGGGATCGTTGGAAATTGAGTTCAAAGCGAGTGTGTGACGTGATAAGTTTATTCTTAACCATCGTTTGCTATGGAGTGGTCAGATGAAAGTATCCTAAACTTAATTGAAGCATATAAATTATATAAGACGTGTGGGATCCCAAAGATCCCGATTATTTTAAACTTTAAAATTATATTAAGAAAAGTTAAAACAGTGGACGCATGGAATCAAGTTCGTTCAGCCGTCGGAAAATCGGTCGAGGCGAGCAAGAAGAAAATTACTAGCTTATTGTCATCATACAGAAAAGAAAAAAAACCTACTAAACTAAGATAAGACAAAATCCTAGAAAGTCGGCAGCAGGCTTGTTAGTCAAAAATAGTCTCTTTGCCGCGGCTCAGGCTCGGCCCGTTAGGTCTGTATGCACCTTTAGGAAACTAAAAATTTTCATAAAAAAGGAACTAAATTTCCAAATACCAAGTTTTTGCGTAAAGCGTTTCGCATAAAGTGATAATTTCGAACCTTTTTTTGAAATCGATTTGGCATTCTTTAGTATTTGGCTAAAAGCATTGGCTTACTTAAGTATCGGGTTAACCGTTAAATATTAATGCAATTTTCTCTCCTAGACCTTTTAGGATTGACTTATTTTCATTTATTCATTGCCTAGTGATCGACTCTGGACGATTTTGTTCGTAGTTTGGCCCGTTTTGCCAATAATTTGAATGCTCCCGACATTCTGCTGATATTCACGTATTCACATAGCAAGACATTGTGGCCCTTTTTATGCCATATCACTATATATCACTAACTTTATCGGTTAGGGACCTAGTTTATGATTGCGTCTCTCTCCGATACCAAACACTATTTTTTATGTCATTGTTTGTTAATTACTTTTTTTATTCACTGTTAAACAACATCGCTTCGTCCTTTATATTTGATTTTGCTTTATAGCAGTTTTCCTGTTGTATGTCAATGGATTAATGAATCAATATATATTTGTCGATCACATAATGAATCTAATTTTTATTCATGATCTCTTTGTTAACTATGTTTTTTAAATTACTGTTAAATAATATTACTTTTGTCCTTTGCACCTTATATTTGATTAAACTCTTATGCTGATTTCTCCATTCTGTTATTTAATATTAATGACTAAATGAATACCTTTTGTTGACGCCTATGGGATAATTCTTATTATATTTATGACTGAAAACACGCTGTTTTCCTTTTTAGAGCCCTGAAGATGGCTTAAATATAGCCGAAACATAGACACGAGAAAAAGCCCGTGATATTATTTTCTGCCACTATCTATTGACCGATAAACCCAAGGACCTAAGTAGGCAAATTTTACCAGATCCTTTTTTATTTTATATATTATAAAGCTCAATATTTTTGCCTGTGCTCCTTCCCTTGTTACGTTCCAGTTGTACGTTGATTATTTACACATAGTAAGACTTTCTTTATGTTCAATTGTTGGGTAGTACTCTAAAGGGTTTCAGTTTTTCGAACTCTGTTTTTAATTCTGCATTGCTACCGGAGTACATGGCGCGTGAATCTCTTAGCACTTTTGTGAGGCCTTACGCAGATATTGCTCTTCTAGAGGGATTTTGCCCCTTTCTTTTCTAATGTCTGACCTCCAAGAAATATTAGTTGTTAATTTTACACGCAGAACTACGTTAAAGTTTTGCTGAGTTTCGAGGTTTGAATATTGTACCAGATAGTAAAATAAATAAGTTGCAAGTCTTCTAGTGTTTTAGTATATGCCAACATCAGTGTTAATTTTGTTAGTTTTCAAGCCGCAATTAATCATTACTGCAGCAAGTTGTGTACTATCGCTATATCATAAAGTAAATATAAACAAGCAACAAGAGAAACATATTCCATAAGGTTCATAGTTATACTGCAATAAAATCTCCCCTTCAGCTCTTTGTTTTCCCACTTTACAATTTGTGTCATGTAACAAGTGTATTGCAGCTGAGGATCGTTTTTTCACGGCCTGGATTAATAGCCGCCCCGTTTCACAACCCACTTGGAAGTCGGGGGTTTTGAATGGCGCCCAAGACATGATTAATGAAAACGGTAATTAATACTGGCCTGTCAAGGTCATAATTGTGGTTTTAGCGCGGGTAATTTACGGCTTTAGGGTAACTTTTAAACACCCCAGCTTTCAGGCTAAAGCGTCCAAACTAATGATACTCATTGTAAACCGAGAATCTGCACCTAAAATGGGTCAAAAGTTTCAAACAGAAAAGCAGAATGATGATGATTTTATTAATTTGCGAGGCAGCTTGCTAACTAATTGTTTTTACAATCTTTGATAAGTGTGAGAAAAGTTTGTTCTCATTATCCAGTATTTATTACTCCTTCTGTTAAGTTTTAACCAGTGTTTGTTGGCGCAGTACGAGGTTTTTTAATTGTCATTAATTTTTGTTGCATTTGCATTTATCTGATAGCAAAATTTTTCGAAGAAAATTCCTTATCAATTTAGGTTCATTAGCACTTTGTTCTAAGTAATCAATGAATATTAATCAAACAGTGACTCCCGCCTTTGGTGTTGCTAACTAGGAAAAGTTTGTATCACGCCAGCATTTTTCTCTTTATTGGCTTCAAGTTTCCCCAGATCTAAACCCAACAGACTTTCTTGTTTGCGAATTTTTTTACGAAAAAACCTGCTTAATTCCTATAGAGAAAAATGCAAAATGTATATGCTTTACGCATAACTGATACGCCACTGGAAAATCTAGCATTTTGACTGTACATATCGAAGCGAAGATATTATCAAGGTAACGGTTTTCGAGAAAAACTTATTTTTATGAAAAAGTCATGTTAACGATCCCTTAAAATCTCAACCGCTGGCAAGCCCAATTAATTGGTGTGTGGGTGGTTCTAATGTATGGGCAACACATAGCTTTCCGTTGCAATATTTATTTAGAAACACCCTGTATAAGAAGTCAACAAAGTCCCCATTTTTATGCTTTTTAATTTTCTTCACTTCTCGTCTATAAACTGTTTTCATTCATTGCTTTTATTTTCGCCTGCATCCTGTTCATGTTAATGTTTCCAAATACGGATTCTTTGCAACACATTAAAAAAAATTTCAAAGCTTTTTTCTGGTCTTAATTTATTTACGTGTTATTTTAACATTATATTTCGCATGTTCAAGAACACAATTATTTCTTTCCCATCCCACAAGTGACATGACGAATTTAGTGGTCGCAAGTACTTGCGAAGTGTAAACGTAGCTTTACGCAAAATATTGTCTCCGGTTTGTTCATTCGTCATTTGAAATATTCACACAAACGTTATTACTCGTCGTAGTTTTAAGTTAATGCTGGACGTCTTTGTGCACTTTCAAATTCACTTAGATATTCAAATAAATTCTTTTTTAAGAAGAAAACAATACAATTGTAGAAAAATTTTACAAAATAGAGAAGAGATAAATTATCGAATGTGTTATAAAATACCTATCAGTGAGATAATCGTACTACTCTATTAAGTGATTACGGAAAATACACACGAAAACCACCGCTGCGATGTAAAAATATGGTAATTTATCAGACTGTAACTCACTTCTATGCAGAACGATTCAAAATTGGCGCAATCTTTTTAAAATGTTTGATGTGGCTTACTTGAAGAGTAGGAGAACAATTTGGGTTTATTGAAAATACAATTTTGACTATGATACTAAGCAATATTAAGCTAATAGTTCAATGGTCACTTAGCAGACTAGTTTCGATTGCTAGACCCAAACCAACGGTTGCTTGTACATTATTTATAGATGTTTTCCACTTTTGGGTGCTTAAAAGTTAGTTAATTAAAGAGATTTAAAGTCCCCGATTTTTTCCTTGGCAAATAATGGCAAAAGCGTGTCGGGATTGAAGTGAAAGAGTAATCCCTGCCTACATGGGAATCTTACAGCTGCATAACCGTCCCAACTGTCTCCAAGTAATGGTAGACGAGATTAGGGCATTAAAGCCGTTTTAGTGAACGTTTACATTCATACTACATCTAAAATACGCGTGAGTTTTGAGTAAAATTAGAAAAACTGACGAATAAATGTCCAACTTACTAGATCACGTTAGAAGCTGAATCAAACGAAAGATACTTTTTATTTTCCGATTATTTAAGACTCATGAAGTCATAAACAATGTACGCAATTCGATCAAATGAAAAGTAACAAACTTAGATATAAACGCCCTGAAATAAGTTAAACGTTGTTTGATAAAAGCTATTTTCTCAAAGCAAAACCAGAATAAGTTTAAACCATAAATTTACTAGACAAATATGTTATATAAAAACACACATAAAAGCCCAAGAGATGAAACAAACGGAAAATGTGAATGTATTATAATTTTGATATGTAATGGATCTCGATGGATGGAATCACTACAATTTCTGACGAATTACTTGAAAAGCAAATTCCGAGAAAAATCGGTAAATAAAATCCGAAATTACAAACGAATTAATTTGAATAGAATAATAAAAGTTTGCCAGAATAAAAGTCGCTCCTTCAAAAAATTGATTGGTTACTTGTTTTTTTCATATAAATTATTGTGATAAAACCTAATAAGTTTGTTCCTTTCAAGAGAATGATTACTGCATATGCTGCATAAAGTTAGATATTATATATAATTCATAATATACTAGTTCAACTAATTTCAATAAATATAATATAAACCAATGAGCGGTTTTTAGATTTTTTTCAGACTTTGCCAAGGCTTTTGTTACTTACTCTACACTAGAAATTGTTGAAATTTATCTAGCCCTGGGAAGTTTTTAGCATGATATTTGCACCACTTTTGAAAAGCTTAGTAAACTACAAACTTAGTGAATCACAAGAAATAGAACATATTTCTAATGGGTTTCTAGTGAGTTCAAATTCCATGAACGAAAAGTTGTTCATATTTTTACCCTTAAATCTTAAACGATATTGAACAGAAGTATCACCTAACGTTTCGTGGTAGACTTACATTACATTCTGACTGAAAACATTCTAAATATTCTAAGAACAATCGCAGGAATCGCCCGGAATTGAAATATTTTCTAATTATTCTATTCCGTTATCTATGAAAAGTTATAATTTTTTATAGATAAATATCAGGTTTACCATTTAAGAAATATCGCCTTTAAAATCTTCTAGTTTTTCCATTTAAAAGTGGAGATAGTAACATTTTTTCTTAATATTCTATAGAATCTGGCAATTAATTTGATAGAGCCGCATTCTTGCGTAATTTTTTTCGCATAAAATCTTCTAAATTTTTATCGGTAAAATATTCAAGTTTATTATTTATATTTTTTAATTAATTTTTGCTAAACCAATTTATTCCAGTCGTTAGTGTGGTTAAATCATTTTAGAGCAATCTATCCACATTTTGGACCGTATTAATGGCAAAATATAGTTTTTTTGCATACGATAATGCTTAAAACACTTCCCGTCCCCGAACAGCTTAACTCAAGTCACTCACCGAGGATTCCCCGGAGTGCATTTGACACTTCGACCCGGCCGGAAAGTGTTTTCTAAACCGTAAGTAGTTGAAAATGCAAATTGATGCCCACTTTACAGCTTATCGGTGGCTTTGGTGCGGCTTTATCGGAATATTGATTTTATAGCCTGGCTGGATTTTTGGCGGATTTCGTTTTTTTTTCAAGCTTAGCGAAGCTCTGCTATTTAGAGAGTTGTAAAAAATACCAAATGAAAAAATTATTTTTGAGTAAAATTTCCTGGAAAAATTTGCTTCTATTCGCATATTAAAAATACAATTACAAAAAGTTTGAAAATTTACATTGATACTAATCTGGCAGAGCTTTTAAAAACAGAGTTTTAAAGGAAGTTGCATAATCGGTTATACTGTACCTAAGTACAAATTGCTTACTAAACAGCTAAAATGTGTAAACATTTCTAATATGAAGTCTAAAATGGCTTATTAGAATTACTAGTAGGTACCTAGTATGGAAAAACGTTACATATTTTTATAAAAAAGCGAGGGTTTGTGAATTGTTCCGTTAATTTGTTACAGTTCGTGTACATAAGGCTTGAAAAGCTTCGGTTTCTGAACTGGAACTGAAGAAGTTATTTCTCGCCAGATAAGGACGAATAAGGTGAGTATGTGACATTCAAGAATACTCATTAGAAAAAATATGCTTTCCAAATTCCTAAGATTTCCCGGAAAATCTCATTGATTGAGATGATTGTTTCTTAAATAAGCGATTTTGTGATACACTTCTATCCAAAAAATATTCTGTTTTTTGGATGTTTTCTAACAGTTTTAGTTTAGATACTTACTGAATATCATCTCGGCCGCATATAATACCTAATGTTGCGCTATAATGATGAATAGATACAAAAATGATAGTTTACCATGTAAACTCGCGAGTTTTGCGAGATACAGTTGTTTATATTACAACGTTCCATTCTGTTTGCTAAACAGGCAAACTTCTCTATATTGAACACAAGAAAATACACACCGCTCAAAATCCACTCGAGTATTGAAACTCGAACACAATTCCCCGAGATAGTTAAAGTATGGTCTGACAATTTTCAAATAGACAAATCGGCAAGACAGAGTTTATCGAATGGCCATTAAGCTCTCCAGATTTAACCTCAATAGATTATTTCTATGATATCGGAAATTTACAAGCCACTTCAATAAGCTGATAAATATTGAAGCTCAAAAAAAAAGTGATCAACAATTTGAACTTGTACTTGAAATTATTGTTACGTTTGAATACAAATAAAATATATTAGTTATTGATATATTCCATCGTAAACTTATCGAGACCGGTTATTTTTTATTTAAATGAATTTACCCTCAGAAAATCTGTGAATTGGATCTAACCCACCTGTTCTTGATTGAAAAGTTTATTACTTATTATTATTCCACTGTATATTATTCAAACTTACCGTTCAACACCACTCAGTCTCGGATGTCTGTACTTCTTCGATAACAGTAAACCACCGCCCCAAGCAGCCTTTAAAAAATAGCTTTCATATTAGTGGCTCAAAAAATTACATTAATTTATAATAAATTCTGAACAACTTACATCAACATGCAGCCACATTCCATATTTATCGCAAATATCTGCCACTTCGTTAATTGGATCGAATGCTCCCAACACAGTGGTACCCGATGTAACGCAAACGAAGAACGGAATATGTCCTGCAACAATCATTTTAATTAGTCAAATTTGTTATCAAATGAAAAAAATTGTTGTTTACAACCTCTGCTTTTCCGATCGATTACTAATTTCTCCAGCTCTCTAGTTATCATACGTCCGTTCTCATCGGATGGTACCATTACGCAATTATCAGTACCAAGACCGCATACAGATGCACAGGATTTTACACTGTAGTGGCTCTAAAAGTTGATCACTCAAATTGAGAACTCGTAATTTTCAAAAGGTTGAAAAACAGACCTGATCTGATGTGAACATCACAAGTTGTCCCTGAATAGTGGCGATCCCCTTTTCTTTGTAGTTGGGGAACATTTTATGTCTTGCAGCCAAAAAAGCGTAAAGATTCGAAATGGATCCACCTAACAAAGGTACAATAATTCCATTAACAATTTAGCAAAAATTCCGGTTTTCTATTATACAGAATGATTTTCAATGTTCATTGTAGCCAATTTATTCATAGGGATAATCACCCCTGGCAGGAATGTTCATAGGAGCTATCAGAAAGCTCATACTTGACTTAGAATGCAAATATATTTTTTACAAACAATAGCTTGCAGATCCATAAGCCTCTAAAGATTGAGAATTTCAGACTGATCACTTTAATTAATTACTTTTATTATATTTTACTTTATATATATACTTTACTTATATATAAAAATCGTGCTTGAGCGTATTTTTTGTGCCGATTTTTAACTGTTTTCAATCCGTTTTTGGACATGTTTGCTTTATGCCCTGATAACGACATGAATTGGGAAAGCGCTTGGTCATATTTTTCATTCGAGGATATATTTTCAACGCCTTGGAATTACACACATAAAATTAAATAGTTTCCTTGAATTTTATCCAGTGTGTACATCCCTATAACATAATAATATAACAATTGAAAATTTTGGAGACATAGGAAAATACAGTAATGGTAAAATAAACATTAATAATTGATGTAAAACAACCGAAAAGTAAAACATTTATAAACGGCATTCTTACACATGTATCTGCAGTCCTGCAAATTTTACGATACGAAATACGAATTTTTCGTATATGAACAAAATCTTGCAAATACTTGGTTTTCTACATTCAAAAAGTTAAAGCTACTTGTCATGCTATCGGTGAAATAGTAGCTGATCAGTTCAGGCCTTTCTTCTTTAACGGCCCAAAATAGTTCGACGTATTCTTCATAATAGATTTCTCTATATTATTCTTAGAGATTGAGAAAACGAATTAACTTGAAATATTGGAACATAAAGGAAGATCCATGTTTTAAAAGTAATGTAAATTAAATTTTTTAACAGTCGATAAATCGGAAACGGTTGCTTCGAAAAGGTTCGACAAAGTAAACTTTTTTCAATATTTATAGGAGGGCGCCAAATGAAACGTTGGTATACAAAGTTGCAAAAAGTTAGAAACGATTGAATGCAAAGAAAGAGCACCTCAAACAATAAACGGTTTAAAAAATATATATAAGGTAAAAATGTACACGGTTTTACAGGAATGGAGGCTTTCTGTTCAACGGTTTTCGGAAGAAAAATTATTGGGTTAACATTTCTAGCAACCATCAGGACTCATATCTTAAGGGTTTCCTTATCACAAATGAAGAAAAAAGATGATGCAAAAGAAACTTTTATACTTCATCGTTTATGATTGGCATCACAAATTGAAGAATAAAAAGTTTCATTTGCGTCGGGTTGTCACACCTTTTTCCTCGTTTAATGGAAGAAACGCCTAATAAAATTGCTAAGTTGACTGCTAAAATATAGCTAAAAGTTTACACAATACAAAATATTATAACACCGCATAGATTAAAATATATAGCTTTAAAAGTTGACATAAGTAAAAGAAACCTTTTGGTGACTCCTTTTTATGTTTTTGGTCGCCTAAATTATGAAACTTTAACGATATAATTCGTTTTTAAAAAGTTTTTATTATTACAACGACAATTTATTTAGCTACTTAATTCCACAACGTGGTTACAAAGAATGAGTTCTCATGCAAAACAGTCAAATGAGGAAAACACTTCTGCTGACTCGTGGAATGTTGGAGTATGGTGGTTTCCTAGTATTGTAGTTGCAGAGTCAGGTGGGTATGGCTATGTAACTTCTCCCTCCTCAGGATTCGAAAATAACGGACTGTTTTTTCGAAGCGGTAGTTGCTGAGTAATCATCTGGTACTTGAAGATCCGTAGATTTATGGAAAGCATTTCGGGTCGATAGCCAAAAGATTCTGACTCGGTTCCATTGGCTCGTCAATAGGAGAATCAGAAGAAATGTGCAGACTCCCACAATACCAAAGAAGGTGTATTCTTGGTGTTTTGACTTCTGGTTTAAAGTCACTGGTAAAAGTTGATTGGCTATTTCCTTCAAATGATAAATTTCATCTAGATTAATTTTGGAAATGTTTGGTGCGTCCAAGAACTTCGTAGTAATTGTTTGAGGTAGTGTGATTTTCGGCAATATAAATGGTTTTCCTTTTTGTATGTTGATGTTATTGATGAATTTCTTTTCATTAATTTGAATTTCGCAATTTTTCGGGATCTTGACAAGGGTTGATGTTTCAAGTAGGTGATACTGATCGGTACCACATTTGGATATTAACTTTGCAGGTTCTGTTAACAGTACGAGGACCAATTCTTCCGTTACTTGTTCAACTATTGGCTCTACTAACTTAATGTTGAAGGTTGGGCAATTATGTATTGTCTTGCCTTTTAAAAGTTCATTGGTACAATCATCTTGTGGGTGAAACTCTTCGTTGCAGTAATATGTGTCTTCTATTTTTGAGCAAGGCTGACTGGTGTGCTGGTTTCTAACTTCTTCTTGTGCGAGGTAAGGGTATTGGGGAATGAATATAGTTCGATTTAGGATAATAGGGTATAGGTGAAAAAACATTAGATCTTCTGGCCTTAGTATAGGTACGTGTATCGCAAAAATTATTTTCGTGTGAGAGAAACTAACCTGAGTTCCAAAAAATTGATAATACGAGAGTATATTTTGAAATTTTGGGATTGCTGCAACTTTGTACATGTTTTCTAAATATTTTAGCATAATTGTTAATTCGTTAGTGGACAAAATACTGTTATGCAGCGCATTTAGTTTGGAAAACATTATTGCATCCTCTAAATTATCCAAAAACATAATTAAGTTTTGACAATCTAGGTTTAATTGCGTTATTGACCCGTGAAACCCAAGATAATTCTGAACATTGGATATCGTTTGTTGCATTAGTTGCTGAAAGGACCTTATACTTAATCTAAGTTTGTCCTGATTTTCGTTAAGGGTAGTTATGGTCTTATTGTAATGAGTGATTAAACCTTTGGATAGCGACATCTGAAGTTTTAGTTCATCGTTAACGCTTGTTTGACTACTCTCTAAAGTAGCAATTGCTTCATTGTAATGTTGACCGTCTTCAGCGTCAAGTGTACCAAAAAGCCATTTATTAATTTGCCCTACTATATTCAAAAGGCCTCGTTTCTTTCGATTATTTGGTATTAAATTTTGAAGTTTACCTGATGCGATGTGAATTAAGTTGTACGTTCTTATTAGTAAATTTTCTGATAACTGATGATATGATATACCGTTATTACCGTTATGTGACTTTAAGTAGCCTTTAAGTATTAGAAAATTGCTTTTTAAATTTTCCATTTGCGTAATTATCTCAATTAAATCTATATAGTGTAGAAATGTATGTTTACTATAAACTAGCTTAGCATTACCTAGCTTAATCGGAAGTATTGGATTATTTAAGGGGTTTAGTTGTATTTCCGTTTCAATTGACCATTTGGTTTGAAGAACCAGGAACAGGACAATCGGGATTTTCCATTTGAGACCCATTTTCTTGGTTTCTCTGCAAATAATAGTGAAACTTAGTTTTTGGTTTTCGGGCACAACTTTTGTGATAATCGTGATTTTGTGTTTGTAATTTAATATCGGTTTGCCCGATTAGTTGCATTTTATTAAATTTTGGTAAGTGTTTGCCGCGGTTTTTGGTTTTGATATAAGCGTGATTTTGTGACTCGAAATCTGGTGGTTCACATCTGTTTTCGTTCCGTTTAGTTATTATTGCACATTTTGCTTCTTCATTCTTTTGCTTAATTTTTTCGTATAACTTATTCGAATTTTCTTTATGCGATTGCACATAACTTGAAATAATTGCGTTATCGTTGAGATCAAACGGATTTATTGATTTAATGTGACCAGTTATGATTTCAAAAGGGGTAAATTTTGTTACAGTATGAATAGAATTATTATAACCCAAAACTGCGCGCTTGATTAATTGATCAGTTGATAGTTCTTTATTTTCCTCTTTCAAGCATCTGTAGCTTTCTATGACTGACGAATGAAAGCGTTCAACAGGTGAATTTGAATTACTATTCTTCGCTGTTGTGTAGTGTAAATCAATTTTATAGAGTTTGCAAAAATCTTCTAAAGCTTTATTCTTAAATTCCGTTCCTTGATCTGTAGTTATCTTCAATGGTAAACCATGATGTGTAATAAAGGTGTATAGATTTTCGATAACTTCAATTCCGGTAATACTTTTAAGTGGGTATGCCTGCCCGTATCTGGAAAATGAATCTAAAACTGTGACATAAGCATCGTAATTCATTCTAAAAGTGTCGACATGTATGTGTTCAAATGGTCTGGATGCTGTAGGAGTGAGATTGAACTTCACAATAGGTGGACTTCTGTCATATTTATTTTTCTGACAAATTTCACAATTATTCACGTAGTTTTCTATATCTTCAGACATTTTTGGCCAATAATATCTTTGATTTAAACTCAATTTTAGCTCGCTTATGCCGCGGTGACAAGTCTTTGTGGTGTGATAGAGCTTCATTCTCTCCTGCTGCTCCTCTCTGGTTTGTACATCTTCAAGCATTTTTGTACAATGAAGCATTTTATAAGCAGAATTTTTAAAAATATTTTGAAGGGTTACTGTAAAAATTCGCGCAAGGCCATCGTGTCGAAAATATAATGCGTATGATTGTTTGGGATTGAGGTATTCTTTTATAAATTTGATAATGTGAGGGGCGGGATTAATTTTTGAAATAGTTAAGTACATACGGATGTTTTCGAATATGCGTTTCTGTTTAATATGAACATTTAGGATATCTCCATCTGTAATAATTATTTGATTCTTGTACATATTTATTGGACGTTCAGATATTGGTATTCCAAAAATAGGATTTTCTGATGATGAGTGTATTGTTTCTGAATCGGACGGTTGGTTGTTAACTTGGTTCGGTGTTCTTAACTGGATATTCGATATAATATTAATTTTGCCTTTATTTGAATTTGAGGGTTCGGTGTTTTGCCCTAAAATCTCTGAAACTGTTAAGTTATCTAAGCTTGGCAATTCTTCGTGATTTAACATAAAGTCATTGGTTATTTCATCGGTGTCTCCTATATTGTTGTATAATGAATCTGTTTCTAGAGCATTGAGGTCAACAGGATTCCTGGAAAGTGCATCTGCTGCTTTATTGGATTTGCCTTTTTTATATCTGATTTCGTAGTCGAACTCCTCTAATTTTAGTCTCCAACGTACCAACCTGGAATTTGGTTCTTTCATTGACATGAGCCATTGTAAGGGTTTATGGTCTGTGAAGATTATAAATTTCCTTCCAAATAAATATGGGCGATAGTACTTGCAACTCCAGACAATTGCCAATAGCTCCTTCTCAATTGTTGAGTAATTTATCTCCGCTGGATTAAGGGTTCTAGATGCGTAACATATGGGATGGTTTCCCTGAGATAGTACTCCTGAAATCGCGAAATTAGAAGCGTCGGTGGTTAACTCGAAGGGTTTCGTAAAATTTGGATATGCCAAGACAGGTTCTGTTGTTAGAACATTTTTGCAAGTATTAACACACTCTATGAATTCTTTTGTGTGCACGATTTTTCCTTCTTTCTTAAGACATTGTGTTAAGGGTTTAGTTAGCTTTGCAAAATTCTGGATAAATTTTCGATAATATCCAACCAATCCCAAAAATGATTTTAGTTCGCGTTGCGTTTTTGGAAGTGGGTATTTTTGTATTGCCGTGATCTTATTTTTGTTTGGTTTTATTCCCTCTGGTGTGACAATGTGTCCTAAAAATTCGACCTCTCGTCGCAGAAACTCACATTTATCGAGTTGAATTTTTAAATTTGCTTCACGAAGTTTTTTAAATACCAATTTTAAATTTTGAATATGTTCTGTTAGATTTGTACTGAACACGATTACATCATCCATAAATACCATACAAACTTTGTTTTGTAGATCTTTGAGTACTTCATCCATTACACGTTGGAATGTCGCTGGAGCATTTCTCAGTCCAAATGGCATTCTTAAATACTCATAATGGCCATGTTCCACGCTAAATGCTGTTTTTTCTATCGAGTCCTTGTGTATTTCAATCTGGTGAAACCCACTCGCCAAATCGAGGGTAGAAAAATATTGGGCACGGCCCATTTTATCTAATATATCGTTAATGTTGGGTATTGGGTATTTGTCGGGAACACATTTGTCATTAATTTTCCTGAAATCGCAAACTATCCTCCATTTCTGTTGCCCTGACGCGTCCATTTTCTTGGGGACAATCCATATTGGTGATGACCATGGACTGCTGGAAGATCGAATAATTCCTTTGTCTAACATTTCATTTATTTGTTTTTTAACCTCTGCTTTGTGAACATATGGGTATCGATATGGTTTAACGTGCACCGGAATCTCGTCGGTTGTTTTGATTTCATGCTTAATTCTTGATGTAAAACTGAGTTGGTCTCCTGGTTTATAGAATATATCGGAAAATTCCGTACACAATCGATTGATAGCTAATTTTTCTTCGGTATTCATGTGATTCGTTCGAACTTGATTATTAATATTAAACGTTTTGTTATTACGATTTCCAAGATTTTGCGAGACTGCCTCAAGAGTATAAATTTCATACTTTACAGGTTCAAAAGCCTCGACCTTTAGTGGTTCAGTTAAGGTTATTGAAACGGTCTTATCTGTGGGGTTTTGAATTTCAACGGTGGCGAATCCGTAGCGTGCACAGGTGACCATTGACGGAATGATCAGGTCGTTCATCTTCTGGGTATTTATAATAATATCCCCGTCGTTAACATTAACTGGTAATTTCTTCTTAATTTTACTGCATGGGTTTACCGAGAATGTAAAACTAGCTTCTGCAGGTGTTCTGTACTTAAAGGGAATTTCGATGTTTGCTCCAATCAATCGCTTGTTAATTAAATCAATGTTAAGATTCATATTTATAAGATCATTGAGTCCTAGAACGCCATCAAAATAATCATGAAAATCAAATAAAATAAAGCTGATTTCGTAGTCGAGACCAACTTCTGCGAGCGCGGAAATATTAGCTTGAAACTGCGTGCTTTCGCTACCTATGGCTGTTTTAATAGTATTGGTTGACCGAAATATACAGTGTGGAAAATAAGTCTCGGCAATGGTGGGTCTTAAAATTGATCGAAAACTGCCAGTGTCAATTAAAAGCTTGATGTTAAGACTGCTAATTTCAATGTATGGAAGGGCATTGTATGAAGAAATGTTAATTTCTATTAGCTGTGTTCTTTCGTTGGGCTGGGGTCGCAAAAATTTCCATTTTCTTCGAGGACAGTATTTTGGGAAGTTCGAGGGTCTTGAAGCTCCTGGAAGTTGATTTGGTCTTCAAATTGATCAGAGTATGTTTCTGTTGACTGAGGGTAGTCAAGGTATTCTTGGTTATAAAAATATTCAAAATTTTGACAATACGGGTTTGTAGAATGATCTTCGTATTCGTTCGAATATAGTTCTTCAACTATCATTGGCTGTGGTGTTTGATAAAATGGTCTTTGGAAGTTATTATATTGAGAATTTAATCCATGTTTTCTGGTGGGGGTAAGAGAATTTCTGGAAATTCCTGACATGGGTGTAGGCCTTGGAAATTGATTTGGAGAGTTCTGATTGGGTCTGAATACATTTCTGGGCGGACCAAAAACATCTCTATTTGTGGGCCATTGTCTAGGGGGTGTTGGTCTACTTTGAATATTTACCGGTTGAGAGGGAAATGTCGGTTTAGTAGACGTGATTGAATTAGTGTGTTGATTAAGTTGAAAACCATTTGATTGGTTGTTGGCTTGATATTGATTATATTGCGGTTGGCTGTTACTAAACTGTGGGGTGGGGAAAACGCTTTGCGCGTTTGGAAAATGTTGACGATAATAATTTTGGTTAAATCCAGGCTTAGTGAAACTTGGATTAAATTTTTGGGATTTTTCACTATTACGTAAAGTTCCATAAAGTCGCTCAAAATTCTCAAACTCTAAAACATAGGCCATCGCATCCTCAAGGGATTCTGGTCTTTTCAGATGCATATTATTTTTCAATGTGCCTGAGCATCCTGCGATAAACGTATTTAATGAAGTTTTCTCAAAATGATTAATGTTGCAAACTTTATCGCTAGTAGACATTTGGGTATCGTTACTGACACGCTGGACTACATTACTCCTAAGCAATTGCAACCTAGTACCAAAACTTATTAAATCTTCATTTCTATGAGGGCGGGTCCTTGTAAGTTCCTGAATTAAACAATCTACATCTCTTCGGTCAGAGAAGCACTGAATCAAAGCGGTTTTGAGATTATCCCAACTAAGAAGTTCTGATCGATTGCCAACCATAGTTTCGGCTTTTCCGATCAGTTTCTCATTAATACAATCCAAAATATGCTTGTTTAAATCAGCATCGTTTAGTGGTAGATATGTACTTATTAGGTTCTCGCACCTACTTAAAAATTTATTCAGGTAATTACTGTCACCGTCAAAGGATTTAATATTATCTAACTTTGATTTGAATAAACTCCAATTCATATTATTTTGGTTTGCAGTAGTCATTTTAACGCTGGTACTTACTGGTTTGCTAAGACGAATATTTTCTAATTGTTTGACAATATCGTCTACTTCACTCATAAATAAGCATAAACTTTATATTTCACTTTAAAAAATTACTATTTTTATGCTTTCTATTTTCTTAATTGAGAGAGAGAAAAAAATCAAACTAAACTATGTCTTCAATAGACTGACCTAACTTTAATTGTGTGTATGCGATACACGGCCCTATTACTATTCCTAATGAAATCTTTATACGGAAGATAGATTAGGATTGAAAGGAAAATGCACTTACGTTGATTCTTCCTTCCCGATTCTTTGGTGGAGTAGCCTCTGCCGTTGGTTCTAGAGATTGTGCTGAAGAGTTGAAGAACCCAAATAGCCGGAATCTTGGATACTGCTACTGCACAATCCTACCGACTGCGCCAATTATGAAACTTTAACGATATAATTCGTTTTTAAAAAGTTTTTATTATTACAACGACAATTTATTTAGCTACTTAATTCCACAACGTGGTTACAAAGAATGAGTTCTCATGCAAAACAGTCAAATGAGGAAAACACTTCTGCTGACTCGTGGAATGTTGGAGTATGGTGGTTTCCTAGTATTGTAGTTGCAGAGTCAGGTGGGTATGGCTATGTAACTCCTAATATGTTTTTAAAGTATTACACACACTTTTACGTACTTTTAAAAAAAAAACTCTTAATTCTAATATATTTGAGAAATGATGCACTTAAACCGCGCAATATCCTGTCGGCATCATTCATAATGCAAACTAATAATAAGCCCATGAGCTTGTTATAAGCAGACATTTGTTATTTTATATTTCGTCAATGTTTTCTATACATACACGCGTAAACAAGATTTTCTATAAACTTGAAATCCTTGGAGAGAGAATGCCTACTGAAATATTGAGTTGAGTAAACCATCAGGTGTTTAAAAATCTTAAAAATTTAATTTGTTTTGAACTTTTTGAGTTAAATTAGAAAAATAAGAACTGTACTGTGTAGAATATGTACAAGCAAATAAGAAAAAGAGATTTTAACAATACCGAACCAGGTTTGCATGGTATGGCAACAGCAAATAATGGCCAAATAAAATGTTTGAATAATCATTGCCTTTAAACTAACTTTTAAAAAAGTATAGTTAATTTTCAAATTATTTGAATAAAAATTCGTGTAAGTTTACCTGGTGCTAGAATAGAGTCTCCGTCCCTCCAATCACTTCCAATAAGTTCTCTCATATGGGTCATAACGACATTCTCCATCAAAATAAAAACAGGAGCAATTTCATAGGTAAACATGTTGGTATTAGCTGTAGCTGTCAGCCATTCTCCAGCCATGGAAATCAAATCCAAGCCAGACGAGAGCTGATTGAAAAATCTAGGATGACCTGGAAAAGAATTCAGATTTTCAACATATTTTAAAAATGGCAGTAAACAGTGTTTGCAGTTGGATTTATAAGAAAACTGCTCGAACAAGCCACTTCAATTCCAAAGCATATCTTTCACTCGCACAAAGCGCGAAAACTGAAAAATACTTCGAAGAATAACAGACTTATAACAATGGCATCAAAACGATGCCATTTCACGGGTCTGTTGTCAAATAAAAAGCCGAGATCGTACACGTCAAAAGCATCTGCTTGCAGGAAAAGACGGGATTCTGGAGAGTTGTTGCACAATCAAACTCGCAGCGTAATCAAAATATGAACGTAACAGGGAATTTATTAATGTTTTGTAGTGAACTTTTTTCACTAAACTCAAATATGAATGAAAATCAAGTTAAATTTTAATTAGTAAGCTAATAAATAGCAAACAGTTTTGTTGCTGATAATGCACCAACACTCAGTACTAAACATTATAGATACTATTAAACTGTAGGCTTCTGATGGAAAATGAAGGCGAATCAATCCAAAAGGCTAAAAAATAAGGTGACAAATATTTGCATCAAATTTCACCTATCCATCTTTCAGAGCTTTGCATGTAATGATGGTAATGGTGACGCTCAATGAAGAGCAACTTGGTAAAAAAGTACACACTTTTTGTGCGGTTCTGATTCTTATTTTGTTGATTACTTGTCCAACCATTACCAATACCAAAAGTCATTTTGATTTGCTGGTTACTTTTGGAACGCCAAATGCAAGGAGGTAAAGAGAGATCAATTAAGTCGTGCTCTCTAGCTTTACAGATGGTAACCTCTTCATTTTTAATACATTTTCATCCTCCGTACTGGCCAATTCAGCAAGCTGAAATGCATCCAAGCTTTAGAACACATCTCTTTCTTTCCACCTTAAAGTAATTCCACTTTAAATTCCAGTTCAGTTTGGAAGCCGCACATAAAATTGGTCAGTAACCATGCCGCGTTATATTCGTTAAGACTAACTCAGACCAAATTAAATTTTCTCTTGCTTTACAATATCAGAATTTTTTTATACCACGCATACTTTCTGAACCACGAGTGTTCTCTATTATACAGTTCACTATAGAAACTATTTAGTTTTTCTCTTCAACAAACCGCGCATATTTTGACTTATATCGAGCCGGGCTTCTCCAGTCTTGTACATTTTGGTCCTTCGAGTCGGATTTCTGCAGCGTCCAACACAAAACAAATACTTTTTCTGGCGCTTAAATTACATTTATTTCCTAAAAGCGGGTAATTCTTTTATGGTTCCATAAAGGAAAATATCTCATATGGATATTTTCTGTACAACAAAACATATCTGAAGACAATAAAAGTATAAACCAGCGTTTAACATAAAATTCCAAGCAGTTATAGTAGTAGTAGTGGTAGTAACTAAGTCTAATAATGATGGAGTTTACATCCAGAAAACTGCATTCAAAAATGTAATTTTAATTTATAACTATAGCTCTAAAACATTAATAATTGGCTTTCACATAATTGCTTTTTGAGATTTCAACTCCCGCAACGACTTTCAATCCGCTTTAGTTTTTCAATAATTGATCAAAAATTAACTTATTTCAAAAAATTCCTGGGTTTCAGTAAATTTTATTGTTTATTATTCAAAATGTTACAAATACGTTTCGGTGAAAAGAAACGTATTTGTAACATTTTGAATAATAAACAATAAAATTGACTGAAACCCAGGAATTTTTTTAAATAAATTAAAGTACAGTCAGGAAAATATACACATCAAAAATTAACACCACGATTGAATTTTACAGTTTTTACACATATAAGATGATAATCATTAGGAAGTTTTACAACAGCTTTTCAGCAAAATGCTTTAAAGTTTTGCAGGCTCATAGCAGAAAATATTTCGCGATTTTACTGGTATTGCTTTCTTCTCGCTTCTTAGTCTTTTGAAAGTAAATTTGTTAAATTTTTATTTTTATTGATATAGACCGATTACGAAACCCAGGCGCAGAAAGGAGCACTTAAGTATTATTTGGTTAGATTGATTTTTCTATATGACTAAACATTGTTTGATAAAAGAACCACAATTTCGCCTATTAGATTACTCGCTAAGCTACTTACAGATGAAAAGTTACTATATATTTTTACGCAAAATATAAGGTTGAAGGTCAAAATATATAATAACTAAGGCGCACAAAAAACAGTAGTTTTAATTGACAAAATTGGAGCGTAAGAATATCAGCGAATCTTGAAAAACTATACTTGTATTTTTTCTCCAGCAGCAGCTCATTATATTAGGATTGTGTTCAATAACACAATAAATATCAGATACAAAAAGTCTAAACTACCAGAAGAGTTTTAAATGATCATGTAAAAATTCTACATAATGCCACAAGAAAAGCCTGGGTTCTCAAATTCTTCAGCAGCATGGAAAAAATTGACTTCTTCCAATATTTGCTTGCTTTTTAATATCGAAATCACGATTTTAATAGCATTCAGCAATACTTTAATTTGTTAACTGTTTTTAGTATTTATTCGTTTCTCATTTGTGGCGTCCAAGGTGTTTTTAGTATTCGTTTATTTTTACACTTTTGCAAGGCTGCTTTGGCTTCACTTGCATATCAAATGAGTTTACAGTCATTTTGATTGAGTTAATCCAGATTATTTTCACGAAAATGTGTTATAATTTTCTCGTAATTATGTAGTTTTAATTTTTGTTTTAATCCAAAAGAAATTCCTGGGTTCCAGTCGGTTTCGATTACTATGCTTGGATCTATACCGTTCAACAAAATAAACGTTGCACAGACAAATTAGAGCTAATTTTGGAACTGGATAAATTCTGATTGCTGCGAGCGACTTGATTTCTGTTTGAAGTGTTATTTAGTGCAATTCTTTTTCAATTAGTGCCTGTGTGTGCAATATATGAGTGCTTCATATAAAGTTTCTAGGGGATTTCAAATAACACAATGCAAAAGTGGTGAAAGTTGCACATGCTCTCCGTTGGACAAAAAAACGTTTTTTTTTGTATTTCAATATCACAGGCATTAAGATAAACCTCATGTCTCAACAAAAAGTTATTGAGTTTTTCGCCCATCTCGCTTATTTACAGAGTGGTCTTAAAAAATCAACTTTTTGGTCTTGCAGTGATAATTTTTTTGCCCTTGGACCGATTTTCATAATCTAGGGATCATTTTAAAGCTAAAAATTCACTGACGACAAAAAATGTGATGTGCTGAGTTGCATGAGTGAACGAAATATTTGGAAATTCTGAATAGGATCATGTTGTCAAAGGTGTTGGTTATCTTCCTCTATATATTTTTCAGTTTCCACAGTTTTTATGTTTTTAATTCATTATAGTATTTTCTATTCCACCATTGTATCCTTGAATTGTAAAATTCAGGATCACTTTTTGTGTCATCATTAAACGACTCTGACAAATACGTTTTCACGACGAAAACCGACGTGCACATTAATTTTTTTATTTATTGCAACTAGTACAGAACGAGATAATGCTTTAAATATGCTTTTTGTTTTCTTTAAATGTTCACGTAAATTAAGTACGTCGTTATTTTCTTCAAATCATCCATTATCCTCTGGCTCATTCTTTTCCTAGGCAGGTAGAAAAATCGATATTACAATAAGAAGTTTTTAAATGCACAAAATCAACGTTCTACTTCATCACAATAAAACTTGTGTTTCAATTTATGAAGACTATTTCGTATAGTTTATATTTCGAGTCTCTGTTGCGGTTAAACCAGAAGCAATGGTGTTCATATTTTATCATTTTCACACTAAGTAAACGTGTAACAAACGTTATCGTTTGCCCACACTTCATGAACATTCATGAGACGTTTTGCTTTTTCGACTTGTTTTTTGAATATATGCCAAAGATTCGCATTTTTTACATACATTTAGAAGTTTTAAATGTTTCGAATGAATATGTCTACCAACTTTTTCAAATACACTTTAAGGGATACTGGAGAGAACTCTCCAAAAATCCCGCCCTGCCATTGACTCAGTGGAGTGAATGTATATACAGAACGTAAACCCCCATTTCTGACAGACTGCGCGTCGGGACAATCCGGGACTTAGCAGGATTACATCGCCATCCGGCTCCAGGCTATTAGCCCTGCTCCTGTTGCAATTATTTTCTTCTCGTCCTACTGATCCGAACTGACGTTTATGACCTAAATGCACCTCCGGGATTGAGGATTACGGATTCAAATAGTCATTTTTCTAGAGAAGCGGAAGTTTTTGTCTTTTTCATGTGGTCGTGGGGGAGTCGTTTCAATTTTCATTTATTTTGTGCACTAACAATGAAGTGTGTGAATGGTGTAAAACAAGCGATTAATATACATTTTGCAAAAACTGGTTTATTTAGTTTCGGAAATGCGTCGCTGAAGCCCGTAACAAATGTCAACAAAATCAAACTTCCAAATTTATTAGAAAAAGCAAATTGAGCCGGTAGACGAAAGAATGGATTGTCATATCATTTTTGATAGTTTAAATTATTTTTATTAAACAATCAATTAAGTAACAAATATTTTTTATTTTTCAAATTTTCAATTAGCATACAATATAATTATAAATAAAATTTTGTTTCAGCAATATTATATGTTTGCGCGATCGATATTTGTTTAAAGGTTTGAACATTACTTTTATTAGGTTGATTACAAAATATCCTTTGAAACGTATTTCAGCTGTAACAATTTTATATTATCTGAAATGCATTTTATGTATTTCCAGCAAAATCACATTTTCCAATACAACATTATTGCCTGGTAAACACTCCTGATAAATGTATGTTTATAATATATATCAATTATTATTATTTCATCAGAGCTTAAAGAATTTCGTAGGTCGAAATTGTTGTACTGTCATTACTTCTGTTAGTCGTTTTGAATAGATTTTATTTTAATATATTCTACACTTTATTATATTCGTAAAAATAAAGAATCTACTAAGATTTTCAAGCATGTTTTATGGTTGAAACAATGTGGGAAACATTCAAGAATTATAACCGAATTTTTCGTTTATTGGTGGAAAGAAACTAAAAGAATTGGTAAGTTGACACAATAAACGATTGCTCGCATCTGCGTAATTTACACAATCAGCACAATCAAATAAAATTATACAATTAGGGTAGGGTGAGGGAAAGGTACAAGTGAGCTTCATAAATCAGCTTATGTGTTTCTTCAAAACATAAAATTTATTATGTTTTATATCTTTATCCGCTACTCGGATACATGTATTTACGTTTTATTGGTAGATTTTTCAGGTTCCCACACACTTTGATTTTTCTTATATTAAGTGACAAAATTTCACATTAGATGTGTGTCATTATTGGGCCAAATAGTTCGAATTCCATTTATTCAAGACAATTTGGGTCAAAGTAATATTTTTTCAACTGATAAAACCGGATTTGCTTTTATTATAGCCGCTAAAGTTAATTTTCAATTTTTATTAGTACTATATCGGTTTATTCGGGTGGATTATTTTTTGGGAGTTTCATTAACACAATTTATATGCCTGGACAAACATTGTTTTCACGTTTTGAGTGATTTTTTTAACTTCATCAAGTTAAATAGATAAATTGTAAATACAAAATCCTTCCGAATATTAGATATATTCTAAATATATCGCAATTTATACAATAATATGTAAGTGCACAGAGGAATTAGCACAAACACCGCCACCAAAATATATAAAGCTATTTGTAGACCCTTGCTAGACTTTGGACATATACTCATGACCAACGGAACAGAAAGGACAAAACGTTATACACAAACAACAGAACAAATTGCACTAAGACTAATAACACGAATAAGACACCCCCAAAACCCACTACACAACCCCCCCACCCAACTACTACACGAACGCACAAACATGACAAAGATCTCGGAAAGACTCATACAGCTACAGACAAAATGGACAAACAACCCCTACAACTGGACCATACTGAATCCCCGTTGTCTCACAAGACCAACCAGACAATCCCGCTTCCGTTTCCCTATATCAACGCTACTCGAACACTTACAAACGCAACTGACTACTGGACAATAAAAGATTTTTTTCTTGTCATTAGAATTGGAAAGTTTATTTAATAAGATTATTAACCTACAATAAGAGAATTTTCATCTTTGTTTTTTATTTAGACTAAGACTACATCTATTAAACAAGGGCAGAAATACCGTCCAGAAAGAGGTCGATAGCCTTTTTTAGAAATAAAGATGTTTACTACTACTACTATGTAAGTGCGTAGGTTTATTTAGTAATTACTTGGTGAGCAAATTATTTTGTGCATAGAATTGATGTTCGTCAACGCTCAAGTGTAAGAATATTAATTACTCTTCTGTTTGCAGGTATAATTATAGTGCAGACTAATTCTAGCCTCGAGAAAAATACGCACTAAACCAAGTACAATTTGTTGCATTTCTACATTTCTAATCAAATAACTGCAAGTTAATTTGCAAACGATGAGTAAATTTGATAGTTACCGTTTATTGTATCACGGAAAATAGACATAAAACGCTAAATTTCAGCACGTCTTTAGTGATTTCCCTTTCTGAACGCTGTAGAGCATGTTAACAAACTTTTCCTAGAGGCGAACACTCTCAGTTAAAGTTAACCAAAATTGCAATTGCTTTACTTTTCGAGAATAAACGACGTATCAATTCAACAGAAAATGTTTCACTTACATATGGCATAATTATCGAGGAAACCTGAAGAGAAAGAAATAACAAACAAAACAAAAGACTAATATACAAAAGATGTATTTGAAGTAGCAAAATAGGTGCTAAATTTCGTAACAATTTATAAGGTAGCATTAATAGAAATACACGGTTTGGAAGACTCATCTCATTAGATTAGGAAATAATTTCCTGGCCGATACAAGAACAAGTTGTGTTGGGCATTTAGACTGGGCTATGGCAAGAAAACAAAATGAAACAAGATTTCGGTAATTTATTTAATTTTTTTGCCATTATCAGCGTGCAAATTGTTCAATTTTGAAAGTCTGAAAACCCACTAGAATTTCCAGTTGACATATTACATTCTCTTCATTCGAACCCCAAACTTGTTCAATTGCTCTTGTATCAATCAAAAAATTATTTTCTAATCTAATGAGATGCGGTTTTACCAAACCAGCCTTATTAAGTTTGGAGCTAGAGGAGTTGCACTTCTCAAGCAATGGGCTAATACTCGTATTAATCGTAACAGTTCAATTCTTACTCAGTTTTTTAATCTTTGACAAAAAATTATCGTATGCAACTTAGGATCATTGCGAATATTTTAAAAACACTATCTGAACATTTGCAGTATTTGTAAAATAAATGCTATTATGTAGGAGACCTTGGTGTAACATTAACATCGTTAAAGCGGTATTTTAAATCAATTTTGGTGCCCGTCAAAAAATTAACACGATTTTCTCACCCCGAACGCACGTCATTTGAAAGTGGTGTAATTAAGAGCACTCAGTGCTCCCCCAATTGATCCCCACGGCTGCAGCCGGTATCCCACGCTGGATTAAAAACTCCCCTCAAACCCATAAAGTTCGGGAATTCGTATTTTATAGATTGGGGGTGATGCCTTATCTCAAACAAAAAATGTGGCTTTCATACATATGCGCATATCTGCACAAAATTGAAACCCTTACAAAAATAGCGTAACAAAATATTTTATAAATAAAGTGTTTATTTTTGCTCAAGTTGTTGCGATCCCGCAATGGATTTGAAATGTAAATTAAGAAGTCATTCATTGATCCGTCCATAACAAGAGTTTACTATGTGTTTTCTTGAGAAATGTCCGAAAATTGAGTTTGGATTTAAACATTTCCCAGTTTTTGAAAAAAGCTAAAAAAGTGTGAAATGTTTGGGAACGTGAAAACTGGTTAAACTGAAGATATTAAATTATTTTCATACACATTTCTCCTTCTATATTATTATCTCAATCAACAAACCGAAATGTTATTGAAAAGTTTAAATTGCAATACGTAGGATTATCAGATATAACTACAAATTCACAATTGTTCAAGAAGCAATTCTTGGATGCATTTGTATAGTGACAATTTATGTGCAACTTTCCTTAGCAATCGTTCACACAAACAAAAATATCTGCTTTTTTACTGATAGCTGTGCATGCGAAGAAAGACGTTCTTCAATGAGAAAAAAAAATTTACTCTTGCGCTGTATAAATTACGGTGTTTTTAGTGCAAAATCCACAAGTATACAAGGCAATTAAACATTTGTCGCATTCTTCTGAAACGCGCATAGAGGAGCCATTTAGAGAGTTCAAAACGAATAGTTGAAGGGTTCTACAAACAAAAAGATGGTCTAGCCCTGGTAAGTCCTATATGCTCGGTAAGGGCGAATTTCTAAATGGAAAAATTAAAGAAGCCTTAAATTTCGCAACCCTTAAGCCGACGGTCTGAGCTCGGGTTCCATCCGAACAAGCGAGATCCAGCTATACCATTTACTATGGAAGTAAAAGGAGACAATCTACTGGCTTTCTTGGATGTTTTGGTATCCCGGAAAGGAGATTGTTAGGATCATAAAGTATACCGTAAATTCGAACGTAAATACGAACAAATACATACATTTTCCAACTGTTCAACTACCAATCAAGTCCCAAGTAATGAATCATCAAAACCTTCATAGACAGAGCCAGAAAAATATGCGAACCACAACACTTGATTACTGCATTAAAGCATCTAGAGGAAGCTTTTTCTCAGAATGGATATTTCCATATGAAGACCAAGACTTTCTTGGCGAAATGTCCGCTTTAACTACTTAGTTAAAGCGGACGTTTCGCACCAAGGCGGACGAAGACGCAACGCATTTTTACCGTTTATTCCAATAGTGACGGATAGAGAGAGACTAGTGAGACCTCTTAGAAAAAACTATCTAGAAACCTTCTACAAGATCTTCTGCTTAAGATCGGTTAAGGACAGGCGGTCTTTACCCTCAACTGCAGGAATCTTCGAATAGCCATGTTCTTGTGGAAGTGCCTACTTGGGAACCCAAAAGTCATTAGAACCAGGATCAAAGACCATAGAAGACACTGTAGATTGGGACAAGTGAAAAAATAGACAGTAGCGAAAAATGCCTTCAGCCTAGGACACGCAGCATAAACTTCGCTGAAATCCCAGTATTGGCGAACTGAAAGGTCTTGTCCACATCACCTCCATTAGAACACGAGGTTAACGAGACTGTCGACAATAAGGTCGCGTTATTAAAATTCATTCGTAAATACATACTATGGCCGAGAAATTGTTCAGTCCATACTAAACTTTCGATCAAAACACTTTTTTTAGCATGCTAGTCACTTGTGCTTGCGAAACATCAGAAATAAAATATTTTTAAACACCATAAAAACTCTAAAAACTCACTAGTTTCAATCAATCTAACTCACTTGATAAAAAATAATGGTTTAACAAATCAATTTCCACACATAAGTCGTATATTGACAAAAAACTAAGTGAAGGTTTGCTAGGCCTTCCTCATTAATATCATGTGCGTAAGTCCACAAAGGTAACAACTTTAGAATTTCAATTATATTACCAATGCAGATAGATGCACATATATTATCATGAATTCAGGGTTTATGAGAAGGTTTTCCATGTTTGCCCAAAAAATACTTCTTTGTTTCTAAATTGACTTGATGATGTTTTTTAGCATATATTCACTCTCGTCAGATTCTTAAGAAAAGTGTAACATTGAAAACGATTTTGCACCGTCTTCTTTTTGCTTGAAAATAACACACCACAAGACCGGAAACCTCACGATCTCAACTTATTTATTATCTGACAATACTTGAATTGGACGAAGATAATGTGTCGCCTCCAATTAAGCCAAACCATGGGAGAAATCTAACAAACCAGTTTATATTGTTTATGACTATTAATGGAGGAGCCTGCAAAAAAGCACAAAGCTGATAGGAAGGTATCTGTTGTAGTCCTTATTACCATTACCAGATATGGGAAACTCTTCAAGCTATCCTTAATTAAGTATCCGAGAACTTTTTGGAGAAATTTAGATATTTGCCTTAGTGCTTGTTGCTGTTTGCCAGGAACTCAAACTGGTATTTCCTGTCTCAAGTGCGACAACTCCCATCAATGGAGTGGATTTATTTTAAGTTTTAACGATCAAAGAGCTACCTCAAAAATAAAATGTATATACGTGACATCATATCCACTTTTTTCAAACCGATAATTCATGAACCAAAGGCAAATTCTTCAAATAGCAACTTTCCGTAAGTTTAAGTTTCAGAACTTCAATTCGCTATCCACAAAATCAAATTAGTTTAGTTAAAAAGTTAAAGCTAATGGATGACTGCGGTCGAGGCAGTTTCCACACTTTTCCAGACTAAATCTGTTGGTGAATTGCCAAATGTATGGAAAGTGAAAGGAAACTAACGAATAAAGTTTTCTCGGTTTGGATTAGCCATCGGGGACCTGCCAGCCCGAAAATCGACAACCTTAGAAAAACTTTAGAAAATTAGGCAATAAGTCAAACCATCACAATGTGAGAGTCTGGTCTCATAAATTTAGGTCAACATTTCGGATAACTCCAAGTTGAGGCTTAGGAAGGTATTAGTGCTAATCCAATAGGTCGCGTGTTTCAAGAAGAGGGTTTCGTTCAGGCATCCGCAAGTAACATCTTTGTTTCAAGTCCACTGACATTCAATTATTCTGAGCAATAGCCCGGCATAATAGCGAATTTATAGCTCGGATCTTGCGGATTCCGATGTTTGATGGCATTTTTTCAAGCGGCAAAATGTTTCCGCTCAAGTTTGATTGAAATTCTAGTGATCGATAGCAAGCTTTTCCCTTTTCCGTAAATATGAGATGATTGATTAGGTGAATTCAATATTATAGGCAAGTCTCAAAATTGTTTCGAATTTAATCGAGTGGTTGAAGATAAAATATGATGTAACGATCAGTATTTTTAATGTTTTTTTCGTATATTTCACGGCTTATACATGTATTGAGTTTATTTTTTAGTTATGGGGATGAGTTTACTTCTCGAAGATATTAACTCTTGAAGGTACACTTTCTACTTTGTTTTAAACCAATTTTTAATGTAATTCAATAGTCACTTGGGAAACTATTGCAGTTAGTTTAGCTAATAACTAAACATTACCAATGGAGCATTGCAAAACCTACTCAAACTTACAAATTTCTATTAGGAAACATTTACGATTCTATGCATTTTTTATGAGAAATCACAACCAAGCATCCGAGCCGATATTTGTTGACATACATATCAGCCTTACAGCGTATCTGTGGTTAATTTCATTTATTCCGATCTTCAAAACTTAAAATGTATAACAATGTCAAACATCCTTGAAATTTACTTTCCGTGAGGATGCTCTTAATAGCTCAAAACTTGTACATGAGGAACACGCAGAACCCACGGTCTGTTGTTTATAAGTAGTAAATTGTATATTCTGAGAAAGTGAGAATGAAGCTGGCCAAGAAAGTTTGGAGTGCCCATAACTGAACAGCTCATTGCTGACTTCATACTAAAGGAATTACTTGTAAGAAGCAACTGTTAACACCTGCACCTGACATGGTAAACCAATGAAAGGTTTGTTCCAATATTGTTTAAGATTCATTTGATGTCTTTAATTTAACTATGATTATGAACGTTCTTCCAAAATTAGGCAACCTCTTAAATCGTCACTATTATTTTAGAGAAAACAACAACGAAAAACTGCTTTTTATGTTTCGACTTTCTTTTGCCTTCTGACCATGGAATATTTTCATAGAGTGATTTCCAGTTTTACAACACGCTTTCTACTGCACTAATATAGGTCTATTCAAAGCAACTCCTCAAAACGATATTAAATGACACCAAATTGAAAGTTTGTCCTCGGAATTATTAGATTAGGGTGGCTTTCTATCGATCCCTCTGGGGGTTTAAGCTGAACGCAATCAGTGGTCTTTTATGCCGCCACCCAGAATAATCAAATATTGTGTTTTCGTGTGAAGAGTTGGCACGTGCCAGAAGATATTTGCAGTCACGTACCTGCTCTGGAATGGATTTAAACCACATATACGTAACCATATTGAAAAGAGTTTGATAAAAAACTGATATATAAATCGATAAGCAATGTATAAACAAAATCAAATTAAGAGGTTACAAAGTAACTACATTTTTTATAAAAAGAGAAATTGATGTATGTGCATAAGAGTCTATAAATTATAAAAATAAATATTCACAATTGAAAGTTCAATTTAAAAATTGGAGAAATATCTTTTGCTTGCAAATGCGTAAATTGATATCAGGAAAAAGTTATATTTTTCAAGTCGATATAAGGAATACTTAACACATTTTTAATTGTTTAACAATTCCTTAATATTGCTAAACTGGAGGTTTTTCAGCAGCAAGCAATATTTTCTTTAAAAATGTACGAATGTCGAATATAAAACATTTTAATGAGAAAAATTAAAATACTAAATTGATGACAATAAAAAAAATTTCCACGTAAGCTCTTTTCGAATCGCACAATCTGGCTTTACAACATATGCACTTTCAACAGTGCAACTATATTATGCAATAACAATATTAAAGCTTACCAAAATCCATACATCTTGGACAAAATACTTCGTTATATTTCCCAGAGAACCAGCTATTGTTTGTAATAGAGAAAAGCAGGAAATAATTAGAGCTTTAGGTAAGAAGCACGAAAGTACGAAGTGGATAGAAAATGCATAGTTTTAAGCAGACTAAGTAAATTTAGAAACATTAATCTGAGGATACGCCCATCAGGATTTGACTTGATGCCATCCCACAAAACATGATAGAATTCAACTGTGCATACGCGAATCATTGTGTCAAAATATGAAAATAAGCAAGATTGAACGAGTAATAAATTATAAATAGACGAGATAGCTTACTTCAATTCAAGTAAAAAAACTAGCAACTGCTTTTTGGCAAAGTCACTTTGAATAAACCTTTAATGCAAATCACATACTACATACATATAGTAAAGGTGCGCTTTACAATAATACATAGAAACTTTTAGAAACATTTTTATGCTCATTTCCAATGTATTTTTTATTCTCCTTTCATTCGAAGTGATGAAATGACAAATTTACTAGCAAATAACATTCGACTTGTGAGTAATTTGTTCCACAAGTTTCTCCAGAAAAAAAATATAAACAATTTCGCCTAAACTCACAAAATATTTGCATGTTATTACAAATCAAAATAAAACCAAATTGTATTTATTTATTGTATTATTCCCGATATTTTTAAAAGTTTTGTAAAAATTAATAATTTGTTCATTATTTAAATCGCTATTGATGCACAAAACGACCACCACAATTTCCCGATTATATTCTCCCCTGAAAATCATGTTTACTTTCGTATCGCGAGTGGCTTGTAATTCAATGATAATATGTTATCTACCCTCGAGCAGATTGTGGCTGGAATATTAACAAACCGAGGGTGCATCTTCTTACATCCTGCACATAAATTTTCTAGATTATTTGGCACGATTTAGAGGCGTTGATGACAACCGAATTTAAATTTTAATTTAAAACCCATTCTATATGGCTAATCTTTCAAGTCCAGCAGTTGGAAAGCTATTTAAGGGTCCCAATTTTTCAACAGTGCAGAGAGCAGGCTATTTTTATTTGTCTTGAAAAAATATTTATTCTGTGAAATACCTGGCAAGCAATCTGCAATCAGATTGCTTGCCAAAGTTGAGGGTAGAAACAGCCATGCATATAAACTGATGATGGTAGAAAAAGACACCGAAACGTTTTTATAATATGAGTAAATAATAAACAATAAAATTGACTGGAACCCAGGAATTTCGTTTGACTTTATTTTCTTTTAAATGATTAATAATCATTTTCTATTTGTTTTCAATTATTTATTGAAGAATCTGTCAATTGTCTTTAAAATTACTAGCATTTAAGCAGATACAACTCAAAAGTTAAAATGAAAGTTTTTCAAAATCAACAAAAATAAATTCTATTGCAGGATGACATCCAAAGTCTATATAAGACATTAATCATGTATTATTTTAACCAAGTACATACTTTTGCTTAATAATGAATTATTTAAAAACCGTAGAAAAAAGAAAAGAATAAACAAAATGCAAAAAGGGCATTTTAAAGAAATTAGTTTAAGACCATCAAAAAGCTACAAAAATGCCACAGCCTTTTTGCAATGTTCCTGTATTATAAATTGTAAGTAAAATCTACCTCTAAAATACAGGGGTTGAAAAATTAAAAATACAAATAATCTATGCCAGGAACCTGGAAATCCTTTGTTTAGATTATGTTTCTTAAAATAATGCATATATTCATTTCTCCTGCCATAAACTATCATGTAACTGTTTTGAAATATATATCACTTAAAATTATCACAGTCTGCATTATATAATTGGCTTATTTTTTTATTTTTGAGCCAGACGCCGCATTTACTTTTTTCTTTAAAACTACAATACTGTACTGAATAACCATATTTTTCCATTGTAATCCACATTTTGTGCCAGCTTGTTTATTGAAAACCATTCTTACCGTGTACTATTTTATCAATGCTTTTTACGGCTAAGTTCCTAACATTTACACCGGTATATTGTTATTTCGAGCTATATGAAAGGATAAAAGTAATTTTAAGTAGGTCTCTTTGAACTAAAAATCCCGAACTTAACTGCAGCAGAAGTTTTTGTATAATCGTTCGCAAGTATTTAAATTTTATGGACATTTTAAAACCTATAAATATTCAGTGAAACTAATGAGTCAAACAGAGAATCGAAATTTTGCTTAAAACAGATGTTTAGAAGTTGTTACGATCTGTATGGAATCCAGAAAAATATTCTGAATAGCAAAATTATTAATCACGCATCACGTTTCTTACAGTTTGTGACCATTTTATTATTTAGAATTTCATTAACATTATCATTCCAATGTATTCCTGGGTTTCAGTCAATTTTATTGTTTATTATTTAAAATGTTACAAATACGTTTCGGTGTCTTCATCCACCATCATCAGTTTGTATGCTTAGATGTTTCTTCCTTTACATTTGGTTGGACATTGAATTACCTATTTTATTCGATATCGAGCGAGTGCCCGCAAAACAATTTCGGAATTTGTTGGCACTCGCTCGATATCGAATGAAATAGGTAATTCAATGTCCAACCAAATGTAAAGGAAGAAACATCTAAGCATACAAACTGATGATGGTGGATGAAGACACCGAAACGTCTTTGTAACATTTTAAATAATAAACAATAAAATTGACTGAAACCCAGGAATACATTGGAATGAATTAAAGTACATTCAGGAAAATATACAAAATCAACAATATCATAATTATAATTCATATAGCTTTCCATTTTACAACAATATGAGTTTAGCTAAAAAATAGTAGTCTGTAAATAATTGATTAATTAATTAATTTCAAATTTAATAATAGAGTCTAAAGATAATACTGAAAGTGCGCCCTATTCCCTTGTTAATACGCGTGATTTCATTAATGGGGCCTAAACAAGATACCATTTTTAATGGTTTTTGCCTTCAGATTTTGAGGACTCAACTTTTGAAAATAAAGGCGGCCAGTTTTTTTTATTAAAAATATATAAGATAGTATATTAGTTTTGTGCTGTAAATTTTTCGAATTACCCACAAGTAATAATACAATCTTTATTAAGTATATTTTAATAAATTTTCTCATGGTCATACAGGATACTCAATTAATTTTCAGTACTTATTAGCTTCAGCTGCATTATGCTGATGGACTCCACGGGCAGCTGACAAACTGCCCTTAGTTAAAAATTGCTTTACACAATGTAAGTTTATTCTGGCTTACTTTTGTCCTATGAATAAGCATCAACTAGCGCCACATTGTTTTCAGTACAAACAAGTGTTTTATCGTGTATTACTTAATAAATAAACAGTTTAAATTTTTCTTTGTAAGCTCTCCTGATAAATTATATCACGCGGGCGTAAATTGACACTCGGCATTTCCCCAGACAGAAACTGCCACGATAGATATCAACGTACCAACTCCTGCATGGTCTTTTTTAAGTTACTGAGATATCTTAATACAATCAGAGGGTTGTATTTTGTATCGTCGGTGACAAAATAAATAGAGGTTGTAATTGAATATGTGTCAGATAGCTGGCGAGCTATTAAGGGCCCATTGAACACAGCAGGATATACGCCCCGATGCTGCCTACATTTACTTCGAAGACCTTGCGATATTCAGTTTCCTGTCGACAATGATTTTTTGGGGACGAAAATGTATGAGAATAAATTGTCCTGTGCTTCAAAGCTCATGCAGTGATACCGTGTAGTATTCACAAATACGTACAAAAAAGTAAATAGTATCCCCATCACTGAGTAGGAATAGTATTAGATAAAACGTATACATTACACAGAAAATTGTAAACATTGACATTTGCTTTTCTTACTTCCCTTAATTCTTAAGGTCATGATTTCTTGGGTAATTAGAAACTCGTATACAGGGTGGTCCAGTTTCCAGTGCGGAAACTTTAGGAAACGATCGAGAATCGAAAAACAACATGAGTTTGCATTATAAAGTATATTCGAGAAACGCTACGTTAAGAAAATCAAATTTTTTTATTGTTGCCAAATGGCTATAGATATTTAAGCAAAAAAAAGAAAAAGCACATTTTGCTATAAAAACTAAAGTTTTTGTTTTGTCAGTGACGTGCGTGCTAACACGTGAATGGATGTTTTTTTAAAAGAAAGAAAGACACCACTACTTTTTCATAGAATAAAATTCACGTTTCGATTCCTCATTCCGTGTGAAACAAAAAAAAATGCCTTTCAATTTCTCTGTACAAGTCAAGTACAGAAGCCGTCAGAATCAAGTCAGAACAACAAGCGGTTTCAAGTAAAAAATTAAAAATAAATTTGATTTTTAAAGCCAAACTTCAACACTCTGTATTTCCTTAACAAAGCTTTTCTCGAATATACTTTCTGATGCCAACTCATACTGTTTTTCGAGTTTCTATCGTTCCCTGAATTTCCGCTCTGGAAACTTGACCACCCTGCACCTACAGTTTCATATTACAATGTTACATATTTTAATATAACTTTTAGTTTAAATTTAAAAAAGTTTGCAATAAAAAATCAAAAACATAAAAATGAAGAAGTTACGCAGATAATAAATAGAAATGATCGCGTACCCAGTCAATAATAATTTATTAATTGAAATATATCTAGTAATTTCGGCTGGCATATTATTGCAAGTTATACGTTAAGTTGAAATGCAATCACTTACCCGTTTTCACTTGGTACTTCAACGTTGTAGCGCAATCATTAACCAACTGTTGCAAAGTGACCCCATGATCTGGAACCCGCAAATCCAACAATTTCAGCATTTCCTCCGGATGATGAAAATCCAGAATCTTCTCGTTCCGATCATTCGAAGCTTTGACAAAATCCAGCAGCACCTCTATCACTTTGTTTAAAAACTCCCTAGTCTGTGCTTCGTTCTCGGTTTTATAAGGCAGAATGTCTAAAACGAAGCCATAAATGCCAATTTTAGATTAATTGATAGTTATTTTATAATTAATTTTCTAATGTATAATGCTAATTATCTACAACTCGTTCTAAACTATCATTGACTGGTTCTTTATTGTTGAAAAAGGTCTTTTTGCTTAGCAGAAAAAGACTGCCAATGCGAAGAAACAAAATGATTCAAATGCAAAGACTAACCAATTTCAACAATAAATCTAATTTTGTGAAGGATGAACTGTAGTGAGATGACTTTGAAAAGGCAGCTTTGTATTTAACATCATTTTTTGAGAAATCATTATTTTAAAATTATTAGTGAAACAAAATTACGATATCAAACAAATCTTTTTGTGTACCCTCGATTTACTCAATTAAAAAACGTCTGAAGGCAAAATCTTCAACTAGTTTTTTCAACAATAAAGACTGTTAGGATCATAAAGAAACGATAATATTTATTTTCAGACAGTTTCTTTCTAGATCCTTTCAAAATGTTTAAGAAAATAGTGAAAATTATTACTCGTGGGAACTTTTTCTTTGAAAAAATTTGGAAGGCCGCTAACTGCTTTGTGAAGTAATTCCCTCGCCAGAGGTACATCGTCAGTATGGTAGGGCAGTATGTCTGAAAAAATTATTCGCAACTAATATTTGTTCAGACTAGTTCTACCTGTACATGCTAAATACTCAAATCCACGGTCACAACATTTATGCAAAGTTAACCAGCAAACTAAACTATTCAAACAGAGTTCAACATTCTTCATATTAAATGTTGGCGATTGAAGTTTCTACAGAACGTTTCACTTGCATCTGCACCAAATGTTATCAAAAGGATGTTGCAATTATCTGATGTTCATATCTTTGAAAGTACTCTATCGCAGTTACACAAGATTTAACAAAATTTATAGTTTCGTTTCAAAGTATAAAAAGAGTTTAAAATCGGAGTCATTCCTGAGGAGGAATTTTAGAGAGATTTTTTGGTAATGCCAAAAAATTTTTTTTCAATTTCACTCGCTCTGAACTGAGATATTGAGATAAATCTGAAATTAGGCAACACTAGGTCTCTTTGGTACATTTATTATAATTACGCTTTTCAATAATTATATTATATTCATTTCCTATGATATTTTATGGAATCAGATTGCAAATTCATAAATACATATGGCCTATTACATTATCATCATCATCATTCGTAAATATGGAATATTAGTCTTTTAATTCCATGTTTTATAGGAGGCAAACATCGCAACACCTTTTGTAATTTTTAATTTCCATTTTGACAATTCAAAACCCCTCATAATTTCTCTAATTAAAATTAATTCTGCGTGAAATTACAAATGATATATTGCTATCAAAAATGTCAGAGCAAGTTTAAATCTTCCTTGATTTCGACTAAAATAAATTTTGTTGAAACGTTTCTCCAGATGAAAACTAAAATTGCAATTTAGAGCAAACAAAGACTGTCTCAAATATTCTTCAGTAGCAAAAATCTGAAATATAAACGTGATCTGTCTCCTGTGTAAAAGCTAGAAAATCGACAAATGTTTGTCTGGGCCACTGCAGAAAAGCCACAGCAATTTTTCAACAGTAATCCCACTTCCCCAGTTTATTTACTCGAGTATAGCCGGGAATTACTCTTGTCGTTTATGGAAAAACGAGAATATGCCCCAGAGAAAAAAGATTTCCTCGAACATCGACCATTAATAACGGTTATAAATGGACTAAATGAAGATGTCGGAAAGAAGCCTGCGTTTGAACGATATACCTACTAAAATATGAACATTTTTCAATCTAATGTATGCTCTGATCTATAATTTCAACAAGCAATCGAAAGTTCCAAACATCTAAACTATTTTTGTATCATAAACCAGTGAAGTTTAAAAAACATTACTATAAAAAAAGCTTACTATATGCGGATTAATAGAGCACCATACTTGAATTGAAAAAATTACCATTCAACATCGAGGTAGAAGCTACAAGCTCTCTTATTATCTGCAGAAAACATTTATAAATATATCAAATGTTTCCTATAACATTAAAATCTCGATCTTAAACTGTAAAAAGGAGAACTAAAACAAAACCGATGAAAGCAATGGAAACTTTTCATCGAAGAACTGAAAATATATCAGGAATTAGAACCAACTTCCACAGCAAATTGCGGTTAGAAGAATGCAAATTGAGTCTTTTGGAAGAATTGATCAAAAGCACTAAATATACATAATATATTTTTCGCAAATTTCAAGTCGCATATCTTGGATATTTCGCTGTTTCCGTAACGTACTCTTGAAACCAGTAAACGCGGTGTCCAGTTTTTTAATTTGGTTAAAATTGAATTGACAATTCAGATATAAACAAATTAGAACAGTTTTTTTATTAATTTTTAACACCTTGTATATCAAAAAGGAAAAGAAAACCGGCTTATGTTTAGATGACAACCAAACTGGGACACCCTGTATATCAAACATTCTGAAAATTCTACTTGATAAATCTGACTAAAAGATAGACAAGAAAACTTCTGTCTATAGAGTACGAAAGAGCTGGTGAGGCTTTAGACTAAAATAAACCTTCTATGGATGATGCACGTATACTTCGACATCATAAAATTAATCAAGTAAATTTAAATTAAAGAAAGGAAAACGTTGAATTTCTTCATGTTAATTTTTATTGACCTGTTTCAACAGACAAAAACTTTATATCGACTTTTTAAATAAAACTGAAAAGTTTAGAAGAATAGTTAAAAAAGTATGCATATAAGAATAAGAAGTAAGTCAGTTTCCTTCTGTACTATCCACTAAAGAATGCAGCATGGAACAGCAAGTAATATAGCAAAGAAGTTTAGCTACATTGATAAACTCAGCAACAGGAAAATATGCGAATAGACAAAACAGAATAGAGCATATTTAAATCTGAGCAACCAAACATGTGAAAGAATGGATGACTCAAACAATTTGGAGAAAATCACGACAAGTCACAGGAGAATACAACACTCACAACCCTAAAGAATGCCTTGAATAATTTGTAAATTAATTCCGTAAAAGAAACGAACTGTTATCTGGCGATTTTTTCAGAACATTAGGTCGAAGTTCATATATTCGCAACCTAATCTAACTGGGAGCTTGACGATTTTGACTACTGAAAAAACACATTAAAATTATTTTCTGCTCGGCCTACGAAAATTAAAAAAAACTTCGCGTTTCTTATAAAATATTATAGAAAAAATACGTAAACAAAAAAATGTTTTATTGATTTTTCAACTAAACCAACCAAAGGGCTTTACCTGTTTTTTAAATTACAACAAAATGCCCTCTGGAAGGAAAATTTGGCGAAGTTTTAACATTGGTCGCCAGTGCAACGAACGAAAATAAATCAAAAGTACAATAAGCAAACAGACAAGAGGTATTTCAATTACGCATCAGAAGCAGTGAATAATTTTCAATTCCCGGCATTCTTAGAGAATGGGGTGGATTTGGGGTAGCAGCTGCTCACGGAAAGGCACAGCTTGTCTGCTCCTGGGGTGGCCTTATTGCCTGCATCGACATCCCTGTTTTCCGACTCTACCAGTGTCGTATAGTTTTCTTTTTAAGCACAAATATTTCTCAGGTAAGCAAATTTTGAGATCAAAATAATGGTGTTAATCAAGTTGTAGATAAAAATTCACAACAGTCAAGACAAGGGTTCAACCTTAGTGTACAGGTTGAACTTAAAATATCCAAATTAAGAACGATGTATGTCAATGTCGAGCAGCAGCCACAATCATTTAGAAGATAGATGGAATTATCAATAAATTTACAAAGTTTTATGACAAAAGTTGAATAAATAAAGTGTTGTACTAATCCTGAGATAGTTTTAATGGCAGTCCTATAAGTTTTTCCTTTATCGTCAAACAAATAGCTAAATTATAAGTCGACCTCACTAGCAGCTTCTTTTGATCAATTTGTGCCAAAACGTGCAAGAATTTTAAACCTATGATCAACTTCAATAAACCTAAAATGCCACATCCAGCAATGCTTCTTTAAATTCAAAGCCAGTTGATTTATCAACATAGTTACTGATTATTAAAAAATATGTTTTTTTATTGGCTTTTACTACAGGACTGATGTTAGCTTCTATTATCAATTAACCAAACTCGTTTGAATAAATTCACTAGTTAATAAAAAATAAAAGAGCAAAGTGAACTTTAGAAAAATAATCATTGGATATGGATATGGAAATATCTGTAATTTTCGAAGCGCCTACGTAATAATTTTGCAGATTTAAAAGATTTACTTTTTAGGAAAAAATATATAATCTGTTGAGTTGTAGATATTTTGCACCACTACAACAGTATTCATTCATAATATACTTTAAAGCTTCAAACTTTATTTGCAAACTTTGAAAACTTTTACGAAATAGCTTTTATCTTTTTCCAGAACTCAGAAAAAATTAGTCATTTTAGAAATATTTAAGCGTTGGTAAGTGCTTTTATACATGTTATATACTGCATTCGCCAGCAGTTATCAGTATATCGACTTAATTAAGCAGTAGAAAAATTGTGTGTAAAGAACATGGCTATAAAGTAAATTGCATTTTTTAAAACCCTCTTCAGCAATTTTCATACAAGTTTTGGTATGGCATCCTCCGCCACTGTATATTTGCTCAGGCAAAATATGCCGCAAGGGGAAAGTGATGTTTAATTAAAAGTCCCTTAGGCCCGTTTAAAACAATTTGCGTGCATAGGCGAATAGTGCACTTGTTCCTCTGGAATTAAAACAAAATCCTCGTAATCTATCAAAGCAAGTGTTTTTTTGTGAAAAAAGTGTATCTCAGAGGTGCGCATTATTAGGATATGGCAAACTTTATTTATTATAAATTAATTCTAGATTAATTAAAGTAACTCGGCAAATAAAATTTTCACCTGTTTCAATTTAATTATGATTAAATGAATGAATGAAGAATAGAGTATCTATTTAAGATTGTAGAATTTTAGTAGTAGTAGTAAACATCTTTATTTCTAAAAAAGGCTATCGACCTATCGATCTTTCTGCCCTTGTTTAATACATGTAGTCTTAATTTAAATAAAAAACAAATATGAAAATTCTCTTATTCTAGGTTAACAATCTTATTAAATAAACTTTCCAATTCTAATGACAAGAAAAAATTATTTTATTGTCCAGCAGTCAGTTGCGTTTGTAAGTGTTCGAGTAGCGTTGATGTAGGGAAACGGAAGCGGGATCGTCTATTTGGTCTTGTAAGAGAAAGGGGATTCAGTATGGTCCAATTGTAGGGGTTGTTTTGAGTGCAATTTGTTCTGTTGTTTGTATATAACGTTTTGTCCTTTCTGTTCCGTTGGTCATGAGTATATGTCCATAGTCTAGCAAGGGTCTACAAATAGCTTTATATATTTTGGTGGCGGTGTTTGTGCTAATTCCTCTGTCTTTGTAGGTTAGTGATCGGAAGTGTTTTGTTCTCTTTATTGTTTCTGCCCTGATGTTTCGTATGTGTTTAGTGAATTTAAGTTTGTGGTCAATTGTGATTCCAAGGTATTTTACGTCGTTTTTTGGTTGTGTCGTTTGGCCGTCTGCAGTTATTGTAGGGGAGTCAGCGTTGAGTCTGTGGTTTGTGAGCAGAAGTTGGTTTTTTGACGCGTTTGGTGTTAGTCTCCATTTATAAAACCATGTCATTGTGTTGTTTGTTAGTGTTTGGAGTCTTTGAGCTGCTCTCTCAGTAGTTTTGTCATGTACAATAAGTGCCGTGTCGTCTGCGTATTGTAATCTGTATGCCGATCTGTCGATTTGATTTTTGTCTGGTAAGTTGTAATTGTATATGTCATGGCAGTATATATTGTAGAGAAACGGTGAGAGCGGGGATCCTTGAGGGAGCCCTTGTTCAGGGGAAAAAGAAAATGACAGTGTTTTGTCAATTCGTACTTGTAGTTGTCTGTTTTCTAGTAAGTTCTTTATGGTGTGTAGTAGATATGTTGGTGTGTGTATAGTTTGTATAGTAAGTGTAGAATTTTATTTTTAAGTAAAAAATTATAAATATTTATAGAAGACGAGATAGGGGTCTTCTCGTTCTCTTCTCTAGAGTTTAATACGTTGAACTATTTTGTGTAATTAGTAATGAATGAATATAAAAAAAAATTTTAACCAAAATTTATTTAGTTGGAGTAATTATGAATAAGATAAACTTTTTTTGTATATGAACATTTATTTATAATTAATTGATCTTTTGTTTTAAGATTATAATATTAAATTACCTTAGGGATAACAGCCTTATTTTTTTTAGAGATCTAGTCGAAAAAAATATTGCAACCCAGAATTTAGTGTAGATGTTAAGTGTTAGAAGACAAGTTGGTTTCTATCTCTATATTTAAAATATGTTTAGTACGAAAGAACCAGGCGAAATAGAAGAAATAGTTTTAAGAAATAGTGCGATAGATTTAGGATCTATCACATTCAAAATGAACGTAATAAAGTAGGATTTATATGGTTATTACAGCCTTTTGGGGATGCTATTAAATAAAAGTATAAATTTTTCCTGTTGTGCCTAATTTATTTTTATTAATAAAACTGAAATATTTAAAAAGTAGATTGGAAGCAATGTTTCATGCTTCAATGAATGTATGTATGTATTAACCCGACGAATCCTTTATTTAGAGCACGCTATATACCGAAAATAGGCACGCGAATTTATTAAGTAGCTTCAAAATGTGCGTCGGAAAAGCCCGTTTGCGGGGACGTAATCCCAAATCCCTCGAGTATACTCTTTAGTGTTTCCCCGAAGACGTTTTTGTGGCAGAGGCGGCGGATTTAACTCCCTAAATAGGCCATCAGTCAAACGCTTCATCCGCGGCCTAATCTCTCCTCTATTTTCTATATCGAGGAGAGACCTCTTATCGATTGTTAGTAGAGCCACTAGACTTCGCATATCTGAACTAAGTGAATTAATGATATTAAAGAGAAAAATAAAAAAATATGGAAGATATATTTTTATGATATATGAGCTATTAGGGACTAGGTACTAGCATTTTCAGCTTTTTCCATTAAGACAGCAGACCGAAAAGTATCGATAGATAAAAAAATATTTTTTATATTTTTTATCGGAAATATTTAAGACTTCTGAAATTCGAACATTTGAAAAGAGGATTAACAGCTTCAGCTAATTAGGTTTAATAAGAAATGCCTAATCTATACAAAGTTAGAAGTAAAGATATAGATTCCCTAAAGTAAACAACCAACATTTTAAAAACGGTGGCAAATAAGTTTATGGGACCATTTTAAAAGATCGTCCCAAAAGCTGTCTGTTGAAATATTAATTATAATTACCTACACTCAGTTCCAAAAAAACTTTTATACTAAACAACCGCCGATTAGGATATACTAATTATACTATATATATTAGGATATTAGGATAGTAGTTGTATTTTGTAGCTTAATTATTTGGCTATTATCTGAGGTGTAAAAAATATTCGTTCTTCATAGTCCATGACAAATATTGGAGAAAACATCAAACCGTGATGTTTAACATTTTTTTAAACACACTGTGCGTTACTGTTTTGCTTGAAAATTAAATGTAGGCAGTTTTTGGACACAGCCACTTTTTGTGAATATTCCCTGTTTTAATCACTGTTTAATCATAAAAATTAACACAAATGTCAACATATTTATTTTGAGTTCTTAAGATTTTGCTTAATTTTCATAAAGCTAATAAATAAAAAAAAAACCAACATAACAACAGCAGGAAAAAGAAAGGAGCAAAGTTAATAACTTTTTTTTGCCTTTAGCCGCCCTCTCTAGTCTACCGATAGTATTCTCGAAAATAACTTTTTTTTGGGGGGGTTTATATTAGTCCATTCTTCTGATAATGCAACATCCATTTCTTGTAGCATTGCTGGAAGCATTTCTCGAGTCGGTACACTACGCCCTAATTAATCCCATATATGCTAAATATCTGGGTTTTTAGCAGGTTTTTTTTTGCGCTGAATGAGGTCGGACATTATCATGCATTAGAATAAAATTCTGACCATATTTGTTAGGAAAAATTCACTTTTAAAATGAAAATCACTAGGTTTTGGTTTTAGGTAAACCGACAGTTTGACAGGCACAGTGTGTTTCAAAAAAATGAGAGAAAAACATTGTTCGATGTTTTCTACATTATATGTCATGGAGTCATCAATAGAGAATTAATATTTCTTAGATAAGAGCCGAAGAATTAAGCTTTAAAATAAAGAAAAATTTATTAAAATCGGCTATTTGGTATTAGAGTTAGAATACTTAGAACTTCATCAAAAAATTTGGCAAGCCACTTTTTTGGAACTGAGCGTTCCGTCGAAGTAAATTCCAACAAACGTAAGGAACATTGGTTCGCTGAATTGGCAATTTGAAAGTTTTTTATGCAGGGCAGTACTACACTGTCACATCCACTGACACTGTTAATAACTAACACCAGGCAATTAATTAAACCGCGCTTTGAACAATAAACTTGTGTCATTCTCAGCTTTTAAGACCTTAGAATAGCTTATTTGTACATATTTTCCTGACTGTATGATGTATGATGATGGTGGAGAAAGACACCGAAACGTATTTTTAAAATGTTTTAAATTATAATCAATAAAATTGACTGGAACCCAGGAATTTCAATTGAATGAATTAGGACGAAAGACATTCTTTCTCACAACTGCTTATAATACGACACACGTTTATTCTTCAAAGCGCGCTTTAATTAATTGCCTGGTGTTATTAAAAGTGCCCGTGGATGTGATAGTATACTACTGCCCTACACAAAAAATTTACAAATTGCCAATTCGGCGAACGAATGTTACTTTACACTTGCTGGAGATAGAGATACTTGGGTGCCAAATACCACCAATGCGCCCCAAATATTTCAAACACGACAATATCCAATCCCCAATCCATAACGTGACTGCGTTTTAACAGATTCCAAGAGTCAGACAGTTTTTATTTACAAATTATCTGATGTGGAATGTAGGGGAAAGTAAATATTTATTTAGAATTGGAGTTTTAGAAAGGCATAGTACCGACCGGGTTTTTCAGAAAATATAACTTTCTAGTAAATATTTTATAATGTCATTACAGCAATTCAAAAACTGTTGATGTGTTTAAGCAACATACGCGATGAATTGCAGTGAAATTTTTTTAAGGAATGAAAAAGTCAATAAATCCAGTACAGCTACTTGAACTATAATCAAAGCTAATATCAAAGAAAAATACACAATCAATTCAATTGTATCCTATTGCGCCTATAACATTATGGTAGTTTCGCTCAATAATCAACTTGTAAAGAGATGCGTGTAAAATTTCAATTCATTGGCCGACAAAATGGTATTAAATACAGGAACATAAAAAAAATGTAGTTTAGAAAAATTATAAATGATTTAATAAATAACCTGCGGACGTTAAAACATTTGCGTCCAAACATTTAAATATATCATGCATTCTCTTTTTTCAACTTATATTATTTAATTGGGCAGTTGGCATACTGATCAAGCTCACTAATTGAACTCGGGAATCCGGTCCCGCTTTATAACGTAGACTCAGGTGCAAAACAACCACAACCAACCCCAAACCTGGACGTGATCAGTTATTTATGTGAAATGAATTCTAGTCTCCCTAATGGCATGTTTAAATTCTCGCTCACCAGCTAATTAAATGTAGATAAATTAAAATATTACAAAACATTCCGTAGGAATTGTAATAAACCTATATTTATTTATTTATATTATAATATATCCCAAGATCTTTGATTTCCCACTAAAGTCACATTTTTTTCAGTAGTAGTAGTAGTAAACATCTTTATTTCTAAAAAAGGCTATCGACCTATCGGTCTTTCTGCCCTTGTTTAATACATGCAGTCTTAATCTAAATAAAAAATAAATATGAAAATTATCTTATTCTAGGTTAACAATACTATTAAATAAATAAGATTTCAGTGGCAAGAAGAAATTATTTTATTGTCCACTAGTCCGTTGCGTTTGTAAGTGTTCGAGTAGCGTTAATGTAGGGAAACGGAAGCGGGATTGTCTGGTTGGTCTTGTAAGACAAAGGGGATTCAGTATGGTCCAGTTGTAGGGGTTGTTTGTCCATTTTGTCTGTAGCTGTATGAGTCTTTCCGAGATCTTTGTCATGTTTGTGCGTTCGTATAGTAGTTGGGTGGGGAGGTTGTGTAGTGGGTTTTGGGGGTCTTATTCGTGTTATTAGTCTTAGTGCAATTTGTTCTGTTGTTTGTGTATAACGTTTTGTCCTTTCTGCTCCGTTGGTCATGAGTATATGTCCAAAGTCTAGCAAGGGTCTACATTTTTTCCATTATAACTTAAATAATCATTTGGCAAATTTAAAGTGCGTAGTCAAACATTCTCAAGGCTACCTGCTAGAAAAAACATAATTCTGTCATAAAACGTTCAAACTTGAAAAATGTGCACACCGATTTTTGCATATATAAATGCGTATTTCTGAAATTTGGGCCAAGGCTCGTATTTTAAATAGGTCATTCCGAACCAGTGGTCTTTTAAGTTGGCAATATTTCAATATTAGCAACTGTGATTAAGCTAAATTTCTCAGCAAAACAGGTTCTTGTCTAGTTTTTAGAGCCTTTATAAATGGCATTGATGATAGAAAAGTTAGAAGTTTAATTAAGTTGCAAACAAATTTTTCAAAAAAGTTTCCGAAACAACACAAAACTGATGAAAATTGTGAAACTAAACAACGAAATATTCATCAATAAAGTATCTTTAAAAAAGAAATTAAATAACATTTGTTGTTCCAATCAGAACGTTGCTGCGTGAGAAATATGTAATTGTTTCCAAAAAAAGTCGAAACAATTCTATCAGTTTTCAAATTAAACAGTAAATTATTTAAAAAATTGCCCCAGAACGTAAACTATTGGACTTCGATACGTAAAGGGACGGTATTGAACAAAAATATATTAGTCTGTACAACTTTGTATTGTACAAGAAGATAACAAAGCATACAAGTACTTTTCTGGACAATTATTTTGTTTAACCCTTTAAAAAGCTTTCAGCTTTTTCATTTCTTTTTAATGACACTGGAATCAACGAAGCGCAGTTTAACACATACAAAGCACTTGTATGAAAGAAATGCAAAGGGCGCATGAAAGGTATCTGAAAAAATTACAGAAAAGCTGCTATTCATTTGCATAGAAAGGGCAATATAATTTAGCTTATGTTTTTAGTTGTGTGCAACTTAAATTTGCAAATTGTAAATATTTACATTTTCCATCTCCAAGCAAATAAAACTGTGCTAAACAATAAACCAACTAATACTTATACTTAACCCAGATATATTTTCTAATTAATTCTCGCTTCTACTTTTTAACATACAATGCAACTTTAGTAATTGCTTAGCTGGAAGATAAATAAAAAGCACTTGAAATTTAAAAAAGTGAACAATGCACTGAATTTACTTTATAAAACCTGAATAAACAAATTCCTGATAAATTGGAACCAAAGTCAGTTCACTAAAATATTAATTACGTGCACAGCTTTTTAATTATAAGAAGAACGTTGAACTCGGTATTTAATGTATAAATATACGTGAAATATTGACGCTTTGTAATTTTATTATTACGAATTATGTTGCACCGTTTATATCGATCCTGCATTAAAAGCTGCATCTCCAGTTCTGATTCTATTCAATGTTTGCCACGTTCCCCAGTCCAGATCTACCCCTCCAGGATTTTCGTGGCGTATTGGGTAGTTTTCAGGGGGTTCTTCACCAACCATCTTAAGGAAGTTCCTTCGTGATTTGAGCCTTCCCTGTGTCACACATGTTCCGTATAGTGTGTGTGTCTCTCATCAAAGGTCTGCTTGGATTTTTCTCTGTATTCAGCGGCTTGACGGCGCATCGGTGGGCTGGCAAAGCCTGCTGCTCTGTAGAGTACTGGTAAAGGCATTGCTTTTATTCACCCGGTGGTTATCCGGCATGTCTCATTGAGGGCTATGTCGCCCTTTGGGCTACCTTTGGACCTTTGGGCTACGGACTACCTTTTTGGCATGGCTAGATCTACTCCATTCTGGACAGGCGTATTCTGCATTGGAAAAACATAAATCCTCTGCCATTCTTTGTAGCACTGAAGGTCGAGCACTCCACTTGCTGGAGGCGAGTTTTTGAGGGCATTGCTTCTTGTTTATACTTTTTGCCTGGCCTTAATGCAGTGCTGTTTATAGGTAAGTGTCCGGTCTAATGTAACACCTAGGTATTTTGGGAATTCCGTGTGTTTCAGCTCTCTACCCTGCCACCTGAATCTTAACTTCCGTCCTGCCTGCTTGTTCCTTAGATGAAAGGCACTCACTTGGGTTTTCGTTGGGTTGGGAGCATTCTCTTCACTTCATAGTACTTGACCAATTCTTTCAAAGCTTTCTCTAGTTTTGCTTCAACTAAGTTAAAATTCATGTCTTGCACCGTTAAACCGAGATCGTCAGCGTAAAGAAAACTTTTTGAGTCTTCCCTGAGAGGCTGGTCGTTGGTATAAATATTGAAGAGAGTTGGGGAAAGAACATTCCCTTGCGGAAGGTCATTCTTTTGATCTCTCCACTTGCTTTTCTTACCATTCAGAACTACATAGAAGCGTCGGTTTTATAGTAGACATGAGACTACTTGTGCTTTGAATTTTTTTTATGGTTTACGGTATCATACACCGCGGATAAGTCAACGAATGCAACTCCCGTGATAAGTTTCCTTCGAAGCCCTTTTCTATATGTTCTATTAGTGCAAGGACTTGGCCAGTTCATGATTTCCCAGGTCGAAATGGTTTTCCTCAAACGATTTATTATCAGACGTTCATAAACCTTAGAAAGTTGGCATAGAAGGAAAATTGGTCGATATATATATATATATATATATATATATATATATATATATATATATATATATATAGATATATATATATATATATACAGAAAAATCACTTTGGATTTTCTCCATAGCTTTGGAATTTTAAGGTCTGAAACGCAGCTGCTAAATAGAAGTTAGCAACCAGTTTTTCGTTACAGGACCAAAGTGCTTTATTTGTTCCGTACATATGTCGTCCACTCCAGCGGCCGTCCCATTTTTCATTGTGTTGACGGCATTATTAAACTCTTTGACTGTAAAAGGTGCTTCCAAGTTATTGGTTTCTATTGCGTGATCTCTTTGCAGTCTTTTTATCTTGATCCTTTTCTTAGTTTTGTCGTTTTTTAGTAGTTGTTGAGCTACTCAACTCAACTGTTGAGGTTGGGGGTTACATTGACAGAATTTTCTTTTACAAGTGGGTCTGGGTTAAGTTTCTTAATAAAAGTCCGAGCTACTTTGCTGCTATGTGTCATTTCTCGATCCATTTTTCTTGCCTTGTATAGCTGAGCTGCTGGACCAGTGCGATACCACAGTTTATCGTATCCTCGCTGAATGGGTCACGTTCAGACAGTTATAGTATATTTACTCAAGATATCCTTAGTATCGTCAGACAGACCCGCTATGTATTGGGTTCTGCATCCTCTATCTATGGTATTCCTAGAGTTTTCTTTAAGTATCTCGGTAAACTGTTCGTAGTTTTCCGGTTTCGGTTCTACACTGATAAGTCTCTGGTCCAGCATTTTGGCGAATTATGACTAATTTGCTTTTTTGAAGTTAAATCTGCGACTGAAGGAAATGGTTGGTGCTCTTACGGCAGCATAAACTTCAAGGCCAACCGGTCAATGATCCATACCAAAATACGATCCCATACCAAAAACCCAACATTGGGTTAACTTGACTTAACAATAATTGTTGTTGGGTTTCTGATATGGGATCGTAGACTCTTTTGACACACAGACCAGCCAACCCATCACTGGCAAAGCACAGGTCAGGGTGGTATCCTCTTCTCCAGATTTCACTTTGGAATGAGTATGGGAGTTTAGAATCATGTATAAGAGAGGAATCATTCCCTTCACACCATTCTTCCACTGCTTCCCCGTTGTTGTCGGCCTCAGAGTAACCCCATGAGCTGTTATGACTGTTGAAATCGCCAATGACAAGTCGATGTGTCTGAGAATCAAAGTTTTTTGGCGGTGCAAAAGCAAACGCTTCTGTAGGAGGTTTGTAGACGGATGTGACTGTTACTCTGCCTATTTCTATAGTGGTGATTTCAATTCCTTTGTTCTGGGTGCAATATGCTGATGATATAGCCTTATCAGGCTTGGCGAAAATAGCACCTCCGTGTTTTTTTCCGAAGTTTCTGCTAACATGTGCATTCCTGCGATCTGGGGTCTATGATGGGTCACGTCCCTATGGGCTTCCAGTCTTTATACAGAAATCTGATAGTACCGCCTCTTGGTTTTTTGTTAAGCCCTCTAGTATGGTCTACAACTGTTCTTTATTTCTTTACGAACACTATATTTAAGTATCAATCTACTTCTTGATCTAAATGATTTGCTATCAATTCAGAAGAGTAAATTGAGTTACCGACAGTACTAAAAAGCAGTTTAAAAGTGGATTGGCAAAATTTGATCAACATTGTACTGAAATTTCGAAAAGATCTACTCATGGAAATCCTTCGGGATTATAAATTCTCATGGTGCCGCCAATATAAATTGACATCATATTATTTACACTAATTACCGTGCGGAATTCACAAAATATCTAGATTCTTTCTCGTATAGGTAACGTTTTACTTTGTTTGACTCGATTAAAGCAATATTTAAATATTATGTAAATTTATGTGTTCTCATAAAATTATATTTGCTTTTCACTGAAATGTAATTTAAATATATATTTAATTTCATTTGTGATTAAAACTAAAAACGTTTTCCCTTTTGGACGCAAAATGCTATATGTCTTCTTCCTATCCTCTAAAACGTAATATTGAAACTTAAGAGGTTTATAAAACAATTTTGAAAAAGTTAATGTCAAATGTACAATTCGATTGCAAAAATTGGAAAATCTTTATTTCAAAGGGGCATATTATTTATACCATATAAACTACCATGTACAGAGAATGTAAAATTAGTGAAAAATGCAAGTATACCAGACAAAAGTCAAATCGACAGATCGGCACACATATTACAATACGCAGACGACACGGCACTTATTGTACATGACAAAACTACTGAGAGAGCAGCTCAAAGACTCCAAACACTAACAAACAACACAATGACATGGTTTTATAAATGGAGACTAACACCAAACGCGTCAAAAAACCAACTTCTGCTCACAAACCACAGACTCAACGCTGACTCCCCTACAATAACTGCAGACGGCCAAACGACACAACCAAAAAACGACGTAAAATACCTTGGAATCACAATTGACCACAAACTTAAATTCACTAAACACATACGAAACATCAGGGCAGAAACAATAAAGAGAACAAAACACTTCCGATCACTAACCTACAAAGACAGAGGAATTAGCACAAACACCGCCACCAAAATATATAAAGCCATTTGTAGACCCTTGCTAGACTTTGGACATATACTCATGACCAACGGAACAGAAAGGACAAAAGCGTTATACACAAACAACAGAACAAATTGCACTAAGACTAATAACACGAATAAGACACCCCCAAAACCCACTACACAACCCCCCCACCCAACTACTATACGAACGCACAAACATGACAAAGATCTCGGAAAGACTCATACACCTACAGACAAAATGGACAAACAACCCCTACAACTGGACCATACTGAATCCCCTTTATCTTACAAGACCAACCAGACAATCCCGCTTCCGTTTCCCTACATCAACGCTACTCGAACACTTACAAACGCAACTGACTAGTGGACAATAAAATAATTTTTTCTTGCCATTGAAATTTTATTTAATAATATTGTTAACCTAGAATAAGAGAATTTTCATATTTGTATTTTATTTAGATTAAGACTACATGTATTAGACAAGGGCAGAAAGACCGATAGGTCGATAGCCTTTTTTAGAAATAAAGATGTTTACTACTACTACTACTGCAAGTATAATTTTGTAAATAAAACTTGCAAGGTGTTTCTATTTTTTTCTTGCCCATTAAGTAAATAATGATTACAGGTTTAATAGAACTAGTACAAAGATAAATTGAAATCAGGACAATTTTACTTTACGTGGTGATAATGGTGAGAAATTAGATAAATAATCGTGTATCGCAATTACGAGAGATTACAAAAAAATATATATTTTATTAAGTCAACATATAACTTCATTTAGTGTCAAAAAATAACAGAAAATATAGAACAGAAAATGTATTTTCAAGTAGTTGAAAAACAAAATGGACCGAGACTCTGCTAAACTCTATAAAAAGTTAAATTAATAATTGAATTCCGCAATTATTTATTTGGAGATTTTACTCTATGATTGATTTTAATTATTGCTGTTATGCTCTTTATTTAATTATGTATCAATTTTTAATTTTACATGAAAAACCTGCTAAGCTCTGTTGGCTATATTTAGGCTATGATTTGCTTGTATGGCCAAATACAGAATATTTTGTCTAAGAACATTTTTTTTAGCAAATACGATGTTTCATTATTTTTCAAGTTTAGTTCAATCAGGTGCAAATCCTATTTAAAATTGTCTATTTTTTTATCCCCCAGCCCAGTATAACAATTTTTTATGACCATTTTTGTGTGTGCCCATGTTTTATGAAATAACGGTTTTTTTGTACCTCATTAACTATTTGAAAATGCAATTTTAACAATAAATCGTGCACTTAATAATTAGCTGTATTTTTTTAATGGCTTAATTTTATTAAATGTTTGATCTGTTCGTTAGCATCCCTACAAAGAGTAATTCGAAGTAAAAAGTTAAAATTGACCCTAGCTATCAGATCCTCGTGGTTTTTTAAAATATCCACTAATTATTTATTAAATATGCTGAATATTAATCATTTGATAAAAAAGCCATATATAAAAAATTCCCATTTCCTAAAACTACTTTCAGCCACACAGATCGTAAGTGCAATTTCCTTTGGATACTTGCCAAGCCAGTTTTTTAAAGAATCACTCAATATATTTAAAAAAAAAATTTTTCAATTCTCAAATATTTGTGCTTCGTAACCATTACGCATTAATCCATAAAAGAATATCTCTATTGCCAAGCCGAATAGTTAGTTATTATCGTAGCCTTTAAATAAAAAAGAAATTAAAGATTGAAAAACGATAATAAATGACGAACCGCATCTGATCTCATTGAATTGAAGTCAGAATATTTGATACTATTTACGACAACCTGTTCTTATTTGAGTGCTTGTTATGCAACCACCCTGTATATAATTTTTTAATTAGAGTGGATTTTAAAAGTTAAAATCTGATATGAGGGAAAAAATCAGACTTAATTGTGTAAGTTAATATAAATAAGTGGAAAAGCATCGCAAAGCTGTTTGAAATCCCTTTAGTAAGGGGGCATTTTTTGCAAACCATCCTTGGTGGAAAACTATTCACAATCATGAATTTTAATCTCTCAAATATGCATTGCTCATTTCAGAGCGATAATAAACAGTTGTTATAGTTTGTTCAGCAGAAGCCAAGAAGAAGCCAGGATACCGTATTGATCGCCTCGAAATCTGGAACTTTGTCAGGCAAATACAATAAAGACAGGTAAATGTCGACGACAACATGGCGGCTAAACGAGTGTATAAAATGGCGGACTATGCGCAATTGTTTCATTCATATATAATCAATAAAGCATTCTACGTAAATTCCACAAGTGCATTCCAAACCAGTCATCTCCACGGAAGTAGATTTAATATTGCTATGGCGAATTGAAGCAAATTATAATAGCAATCTTTGGTATAGTATATCCAAAAAAAACTAACTGAACCTGGTTGCAATATCTAGATAAATTTAATAACAAAATCATAATCTATTAGAGGCTAAAATAGACTTACCATTATATTTCAAATTAGCCGTTGTAGCACTAAGTTTATAGTTCGAAGTGTTGGAGGCCATGACGGAGAACTCTGGATGCTGGGCGACTGAAGCTGGTTCCTATAGAGATGAGTCGGATCCAGCTTGCCGAAAGGTCATAAGAGGTGACCTACATTGAGGATGGCGCGCGCTCCTGTGACGTCGCCTGGCAAGGGAGGAGCCGGAACCGCCTCCACGGAAACTCAATAACGAAGTTTGCGTAGGCGGCAGTGGCATCTGGAAATGTTTAGTTTTTTCGTTAGTTTTCAGTTTTGGGGCCGCAGGGGGAACGAAGTGAAGGGCAACCGGCCGTTTTGATTGAAATTATGGAGATTGAGTATTGTGGCGCCCGGCAAAAAAATGGGAGCAGTCGAAAGGTTCTTTTTTAATGAGATGGCGTCGGCCCGAAAATAGACGATAAAAACTTTTCTAAATGGGGCACTAATAAGGGTTGAATACATAAGGCCAAATGTTACACGGGTTGGCTAGCAGGAGCAACACATTCATAAACAAGTTACTTTAGATAAGATGGATGGTTTGTTAGAGGACATTAATGCGAATTTAAGCGAACTTCTAAACTAAGTTTCGGGCCCTTTCCTTGAACTTAACAATTGAGTTGACAGTAAATTGACTGAGCCAATGGAACTCGCGGGCTGGCGAATCCTAATTGGGTTAATTACCAGCTAAAGCTTAAGCGTTCAAAGTTTAAATGTTGTTCTGATTTTCCCTCAATACTTCTTTCTCCTAACTCCTGATCTTGATGGCAATGAGCGATATATAAGTTCGATGCATTCCAATCAAATTATTTCTGTTTACTATTCACAGCTTTTAAATGAGTTAATTTCAAAAAATTACATCTAAACTGCTCAACAAATTTTACTAATTTTGGAACTGGATACATTCTGACTGCTGGGAGTGAATTGATCTCTGTTGCAAGCGTTCTTTAGTGCAATTCTTTTTTTATTGCAAATTAGTGCCTCAGATAAGTTCCTACAGGGTGGCAAATGAAACAATGCAAAATTAGTGAAACTTCCAAGTGCTCTCAGTCGGACAAAAAACTTTTTTTTTCGTATTTCAACACCACAGACATTAAGATAAACCTCATATATCGAAAAAAGTTTCTGAGTTGTTCGCCCATCTCGCTTATTTACAGAGTGGTCTCAAAAAAACAACTTTGTGGCCTTGTAGGGATATATCTTTTTCTCTTGAACCGATTTTCAAAATTTAAGGATCAGGTTGAAGCTAGAATTTCACAGACGACAGACGACGAATAATATTCAATAAATCGGGTTGCAGAATTGAACGAAATTTTTGAAAGTAAACTTCACTTCAATTGAAAGTCTGAAAGAATCACAGATTTCTGGAGCAATTTTGATTTTGGTCATTTTTTATGCAACTCAAAACAAACTGCCTCTTAAGGTTTGGAGGCCCATTAAATGTATTGTGGAGAAGGCTTTGTGTCATTTACCCTCACTCGTATACATACGCCTCCACTGAGAGCATGGACAACTACTTCACTTTGAGTTTATTTTAGCTTAGTCCATTCGTTCTGTTCTGTTTTAAGAAACATTCCCAATATGTGTTTATGATCTTTGAGCCCTGAAGACAGGAATCTTAAAATGGTTAAATTTTTAAATGAACGATAGAGAATTTGAAAGGGTTTTGGGTTCATTAAATCGAAAGTTTTCAGGGCGAATTTGAGGTAAATGAAGTATTCGTTAGTTCTCTCAGTAAAACAGGTATTTTGAGTAATATATAGGTTGCCGATTTTATTTTGGTATATTTGGTAACGAAGACTCAATAGAATAAACTTTCAACTTGGAACGAACTCAAATGCTGTCTTAAACGAGTCGCTTTGTTTTTAGGTAAATTATGTTCAATTCATTTATTTCGAGCTTTGAATATGTAACATCGTAAAAAACAAGTTTTGGATATTTGAGTCGCTTTTGGATTCCTATACTGAATAAGCATTTTGAATGTACAGGTTCTATTTAGAACCATACATAAACATACATAGTTTCTGTGAATCTTTTCAAATTTTAATTCTCAGCTCATCAAAGCGTAAGTTGAAATACTTGAAATTTTAGAAACATAAAAGAAATCAAAATTACATTTTGACAAGTTTATTAAGAAGTGGAGTAGAATCTTTGCAAACCCGAATCAAACTTAGATAACAATCTTTTCGACCTTACAAAAGAAAGTTTTCCCTTCTATATGTATCTATGTGGTAAAATATTTACAATCACATATCATTTCGTTTTTTTTCTAAGCAATTTTAAAAGTGTTTTCCAACAATTTGCCAAATTAGCCTACTTTCTACTCCCTAGATTGATTACTTTACTACTGAATGTATGTTTCCATATTTTCCCCAATAGTTATTTTGTATGTACTACTTCTGCCTTCCATTCCGATTGTTTTCAGACACTGTAAAATACACAGAAAATACTTGTTGCATCTTCCTTTATTATTCGTGACCAAAAACAAGCGAAATGGATGTATTATATTGTCTGCAGTCGTTAACTAAATCTAAAATCTCCTGCACAAAATGACGCCAATTTTAAAACAATTTATTTTTATCCAGGAATTCTAACTTGTAACGTAATTTAATGGAATAGAGCAATAGACTTCGGAAATGTCTTTAATATTGTTGCCTACTAATCTACTTAACCACTACGTACTTCATTATAGACAAATATTAGCATACGTATTTACACTACTGAAAGCTTTGATAAGCTGCTAGAGTTGCAACAATTAATGTTTATTTACTTCTGTTTACGCCACTACATGGTGAATTAATTAGTCAGTAGTGAAATTTAGCATTGTAATTACGCGCTATTAGGTCAAAAACGGTATTTAAAAATGTATGAGCAAATGGTAAATAATTTAGAGGCGCTCCCGAATATACTTATGCATGCCTGCAAAAAGTCGAAGGCAGTCAAATCAGACAACCGTAAACTATTGTAACTGTAAGTTGTTGTTTCTATAATTTATATAAAATATAAATAATATATGAAGTAGAACAGTCTAGCAGAAAATTAAAGGCGCCTGTTAAAATCTAAACACAACTTACAGCCTTGAAGGTAAGTTAGTAAGACTTAAAGTAAGTAAAAAATAAAATTTTATATTGTGGCTTTTCCCAGCTAATTCAAATAGTGTCCAATTATATATTTAAAATAATCCAATTAAATGTTTTGCCTTCTAAAAGTAAGTTATCTGACCTTTTCAGGTAAAACTTCAAAATTTTTTTATGTAAACCGCATTTAGTTTTACAAATTAATTATTTTGTACAGTGCGAAAATTCTTTGAGAGTGGTTATTAGTCTTATAACGGGAACATATGTTAACTGGAAATATATTGATAAGTACTATCAAACACTCAACGCGTTCAATTCAAACATTATAAAAAGTTTGCTGCGTTCACTCGACTGGTTTCATTAAATCTGACTGGTGCTCTTCTAGAAACTGACTATTTTGTGATTTTTACTGCCCAAATAATGGAAAAGTAAGTACACATTATATAGAAATTAAGTTAGCTGTAGATTTTAATATAAATGTAACAAATCCGAAATTAGTTTTAATCACTGTAAAAAATTAACTTACTCGTGCAAGCGACAGTAACGCTTGACTCAGTCCATCGGGTTTCATAATTTATAATGGTATGATACACATTTCTTTATTAAAAGTAATTTGTTATTGTGACTTTGTTTGACAACCTAATACTAACTACAATTGCTTTCCTGTTTAGTTTCAAATAGTACAGAAGAGAAAACGAAAATTTTATAACATTAATTTTTATATAAGTCAGTGTGTTTCTGGTTGATACAAGGCAAATTTGATTATTTTTTATAGAATTTTAAATATTACCTATCTTATAAGAATAGAGTGCAGTTTTAAAATTAGTTAATATACAGGACGATTCAAAAATGGCGTTATCCTTTTCAAGACATAATTGGGGCACACTTGCAGAGTTCGAGAAGATTACCACGTTGTCATACAGCATTTTGTTTAAAAAAATCAGTAGGAATTTTGCTTAAATGTGCCATAATTTTCTAAGTATAAAAGTTAGTTTCTATATACTTTTTATGACAAATAAACAGCAATAACGCATAAATGAAATGAATATGAAAATATTTGATTTTTGTTAAATGTCAACCGAAAACATGGAAAAAAAAACGGAAAACTTGCTATAAATGTAATTTACACAGCATTTACATAATGCCAATAGGAAATTGAGTTGTTTAATTTAAGATGCAGCTTTTTGCAAACTTCTTCTATTTACTTAACTTCTAACTACTTACTTACTTACTTTAACCGTTTTTAGAACAGAACAGTTCTGAAGCCTCTAATTCACGGTTGACCATACTGCACCTTACTACTTACACACGTCTAAGTTTCTTTTAATGAAAACGCGAAATACTACTAAAACTTTAATATTTTTATTTGGTTTATTGTTAACAAATTCGGAGCGATAAAATTTGCTCAAAAATATAGCTAGAAACAAAAAACAAAATGTGCTTTTTTCTCAAAAATTGGAAAAGTTTAAAATTAGATTGTTGGTAAACCCTGTTTAAGTAACACAGAGTAAAATGGAAATAAGAACATTTTTCCAACTATTTTTGAACAAAAAAAATTAATTTCAAACTCGATATGTGAAGACCTTGTCATCATTGTCTTGTTAAACTTGATTGAACTTTTTAAATGTTTATTTCTACAAATACAAGCCATTCAATAAAATATGTCTGCGTGATCTCTTTGAACCAACTTAGCGAATTTATCTACTCCGGAACGTAAAACTCATTAGAAAACGTGACCCGCTTTTCTTTTTCCAGCATTTATTTTCCATTGTCTTTACTCTATGATCAATGCTTTGTTAATTGTCTAAATTTTCCTGCTCAACAATAGAATTTATATTTTGTACATTTCCAAGCATATTTTTGAATATTTCCAAGCATAAAGCATATTTCCAAACTAAGTGCCCAGTAGTAGTAAACATCTTTATTTCTAAAAAAGGCTATCGACCTATCGGTCTTTCTGCCCTTGTTTAATACATGCAGTCTTAATCTAAATAAAAAACAAATATGAAAATTCTCTTATTCTAGGTTAACAATACTATTAAATAAATAAGATTTCAGTGGCAAGAAGAAATTATTTTATTGTCCACTAGTCCGTTGCGTTTGTAAGTGTTCGAGTAGCGTTAATGTAGGGAAACGGAAGCGGGATTGTTGTTTGGTTGTAGGATTGTCTGGTTGGTCTTGTAAGACAAAGGGGATTCAGTATGGTCCAGTTGTAGGGGTTCTTTGTCCATTTTGTCTGTAGCTGTATGAGTCTTTCCGAGATCTTTGTCATGTTTGTGCGTTCGTATAGTAGTTGGGTGGGGGGGTTGTGTAGTGGGTTTTGGGGGTGTCTTATTCGTGTTATCAGTCTTAGTGCAAGTTGTTCTGTTGTTTGTGTATAACGTTTTGTCCTTTCTGTTCCGTTGGTCATGAGTATATGTCCAAAGTCTAGCAAGGGTCTACAAATAGCTTCATATATTTTGGTGGCGGTGTTTGTGCTAATTCCTCTGTCCTTTGTAGGTTAGTGATCGGAAGTGTTTTGTTCTCTTTATTGTTTCTGCCCTGATGTTTCGTATGTGTTTAGTGAATTTAAGTTTGTGGTCAATTGTGATTCCAAGGTATTTTACGTCGTTTTTTGGTTGTGTCGTTTGGCCGTCTGCAGTTATTGTAGGGGAGTCAGCGTTGAGTCTGTGGTTTGTGAGCAGAAGTTGGTTTTTTGACGCGTTTGGTGTTAGTCTCCATTTATAAAACCATGTCATTGTGTTGTTTGTTAGTGTTTGGAGTCTTTGCGCTGCTCTCTCAGTAGTTTTGTCATGTACAATAAGTGCCGTGTCGTCTGCGTATTGTAATATGTATGCCGATCTGTCGATTTGATTTTTGTCTGGTAAGTTGTAATTATATATGTCATGGCAGTATATATTGTAGAGAAACGGTGAGAGCGGGATCCTTGAGGGAGCCCTTGTTCAGGGGAAAAAGAAAATGACAGTGTTTTGTCAATTCGTACTTGTAGTTGTCTGTTTTCTAGTAAGTTCTTTATGGTGTGTAGTAGATATGTTGGTGTGTGTAGTTTGTATAGTTTGTATAGTAAACCTCTATGCCAGACACTATCAAAAGCCTTGTTAATGTCCATAAACAGGCAAGCTGTCTTTCTGTCAGTTAGGTGGGTAGTTTGTACATTGTTGGCCAAAATAAAGAGCGGATGAACAGTCGAGTGATGCTGTTTGAAACCAAATTGGTAGGTAGGTATATCCTTTCCAATCACTTTTTCAAGCCGCTGCTTCATTATGCATTCAAAAATCTTGCACTAAGTGTCCAATTTGATTAAAAAACCGAAAATAGGCGATTGATCGATTCAAAGTAAGTTCAACTCTTAACCGAAATTATCAGCCTTTGCTAATTAAAATAACGGTTTAAAATTGCATGCTGACATAAGTTGAACCGTTTTCCAAATAAACGGATTTTAATTTATACATGTGCGATCAAAATCATATTGAACTGGAAGGAAGCAATTGACGGAATCAAAAATTCTTTGGGCCTGATAACGCTGTTAAAAGTCAACTTAAAAAGACTAAATGCATCCGAATGTTTACTAAAATATACAACCAAATGAAGAAAATTGGCGTTAGTAAATAACATTCATAACAATAATGTTATAATTTAGATCCCACATGTATTAAATAACATTTTTTAATTATTGAAAATCACATTTTCTAGACAAATTGAACCATTTGGAACGTCGTTAAAAGCGTGTAAACTTGAAAATTTTAAGGTCGGTCTTTTATATACAATCCACCATAAGAAATGTAAATTAAGATAAAGAGATACTTACATCAATCAGTTATTCATCGTCAACATAGACAGTTCATAATTTTGGAAAGAACGGTTTAAACTGTTTGATCCAAATTGCAATTAGTAGCTGCATTTTCATGCTTAGCTCTTTTGGATTTTCCAAGAAGAACTTGAGAAAATCGGTAATAAATGTATATAATTTTGTAAAATTGTAAAATATTGACTTGTCTATGGAAAACTTTTTAGAAACAGTAGTAGTAAACATCTTTATTTCTAAAAAAGGCTATCGACCTATCGGTTTTTAGAAACATTGAAATCACTTTTAAGATTCAATATAACGAGACTGGAAAATACTTCGGAATTCAAAAATTAAAATACAATGCATTTGATTTGAACGACTATTGAGCAAAGCCATAAGTTCCAGGTTAGCAAATTGTTAGTGTAACTACCATTGCCCCAGGACAGTTGAAGAGTAAATGGCACATAATCCTTGCAAGTATTTGGAGCATTAGACGAGCAAATGATTTAATAAGTGTCATCATCCGGGGCAAATATATCATGGTACCCTTAGGAACATCATAAATTCCAGTCAGACGCAGGCAGGAGCACACACTTCCCTGTCCCTTATCCCTCAGGACGCTCTAGGGTAAACAATTGAACAGCAAATGTCAACGCCAGACCCTACTGCACTATTTTCCGCTCGGCCAAGCGCATAAGCGGCCTATACTGATTTTTGTTCAGGGAATCTGATTAACTTAAGGATTATTTAAATGTGTGGGAAATGCGGGTTTTGTTCCAAATAGGGATAGCTTTCATTTACCCAGCCGTTGGTTTTTTTAGCCTATTTTGGAACATTGAATTATATTACTCTTCTTTTCTAAGTCGCGTTAACTGATCATTGGAAAGAGAAGAGCACAAGAATGAGTTCCGTTGAATAAGAAAGTTAATATTTTTTAATACAAATATCCCGCAAAATCTCCACATATTTTAGGAAGTGAAGATGAGCTATTCATGCAATATAATACATCTCCACATGCCTAAACTTATAAATAAAATACTTATTGCTAAAATCCTGAGCTTTCTCAACAAACTTTAGTAACTATCTATTCGCGCTGGTATTTTCGAATATTTTCTTTAGATCTTGTAATTCTACAGTACACTCAGATTAAGTTCACAAAGACTAGTCCTTGTTCAAGTGACTATCAATACTATCCACTGTAAAACCAACTTATTCTTTGATGTCCATCTACTTGTTGCCTATTTTAATGTTTTTAATGTTTTTGTATTTCATTCCAAATATATAGGGTATTTCAAAAAGCAATACACCAACTCTCAAATTATAATCGATCTTCTTAAACTAAATAAAATATTCTATTAATAACGCAAGGCTATTCGGATTATTCGTTATTCCGTTCTGATCTTTTGCTTTTCTTAAATGGTTCTCATTTAGTAACCGATATGTATACCGTTTTATATAAATTACTGTTAGTTAATAGACAAATGCAAAAACATTTTAGAACAACAGTATTATGGGAAGTTTCAAAATAGAAGAATGACAAATATATTAACTTTCTTAATTATTCTCCAATTGTTCCAAGTAAAGTGGTTGGTTTGTTATCATGGTATAGCAAACCAACCATCACTTTAAGAGGAATATTTATATTCCCATAAATAATCCACGTTTTTAGACACTATCAAGAATTCTATCACAACAATCTCTAGACTATATCAGGAAGAAGTAGTAAAGATCTTAAACCTCGTTCTTAAAATTGTCTTGTTATATTTTGCTTTGCAAAGTATTGAATTTTCGCGTAATTTTTACACATTTTCATAAATTTGACCCCATATGGGCTCATCGGACACACAGATGTATGGAAAACTCTATACATATTTTAGTATATACGAACTGAGCCTTCTCAGAGAGTAATTTATTTATTTTTAATTAGAATGAAACAGATAATTTCGATTGAATAATAAATAACTGCAGACGTAGGTTCAAGCTAATGTTAACTGATATATTCAAAAATACATATATGCTACCTACAAAGACAGAGGAATTAGCACAAACACCGCCACCAAAATATATAAAGCTATTTGTAGACCCTTGCTAGACTATGGACATATACGCATGACCAACGGAACAGAAAGGACAAAACGTTGTATAGGAACAACAGAACAAATTGCACTAAGACTAATAACACGAATAAGACAACCCCAAAACCCACTACACAACCCCCCCACCCAACTACTATACGAACGCACAAACATGACAAAGATTTCGGAAAGACTCATACATCTACAGACAAAATGGACAAACAACCCCTACAACTGGACCATACTGAATCCCCTTTGTCTCACAAGACCAACCAGACAATCCCGCTTCCGTTTCCCTACATCAACGCTACTCGAACACTTACAAACGCAACTGACTACTGGACAATAAAATAATTTTTTCTTGTCATTAGAATTGGAAAGTTTATTTAATAATATTGTTAACCTAGAATAAGAGAATTTTCATATTTGTTTTTTATTTAGATTAAGACTACATGTATTAAACAAGGGCAGAAAGACCGATAGGTCGATAGCCTTTTTTTTTAGAAATAAAGATGTTTACTACTACTACATATGTGCTTTTAGACATTCTATATTGGAAACCGTAATTTGGCAAAGGCTTATTAAAACTCCATTACATCTTTTGGGCCTTACAATGTTTTATTTTCAAGAGTATTTTGAATTTCCTATTTTGTAAACTCGTACTAATTATATACAGTTTGTGTGTTCAATTTTCCCGTCATAAACTATTCCCATCAGAAATTATGCTTGATCCATTTAAAGCGCTTCCCCTTAATGGCAGGTAATAGTGGATCTGTGTATTTCCTTTTTACATACAGATTAGACAATTATTTGTGTAGACAATTCCTGATTCTTCACTCGATTTCCTCCTGTACTGATTTAGATGATGATTTTTTGCTTGGGCCTTCTACGTGTTTTCGAGTTGGTTCTGGTTAATCCTCTTCCTTATTTACTGCGAATTTAATTTGCTGACTTCTTACTAGTTTTTATTAAACTTTATTATGAAAAACTTGCTCAAATATTTTGGGTGTGATAAAAGTAAAAAAAGGAACATAATATATTTGCCCATTTCCAAGTGCTTCAACTTCTAAAAAGTAACTAATCGGGTTTCAGCTCTTTAAAAACAAAGAAACAGAACCCATTCATCAAATAACAAAATAACAAAGAGTTAAAATATCGAATTTCAAAATGCCATTTAAATATGGGTTCCAGTTTTTATAGCTTCTACGATATAGATTAATAAAAAGACTAGAATGTCTTTCAACTCAGGAAAACCGATGTCCATTATGAAATTGTTGTTTTATGCCAGTAAAACATTAACAGAAAAACTAGTTATTTTCGAATAATTGGCGAGTTGAGAAAGCTATTGTGACGCAAAATCACATTAACGATGGAAAATGATTCTAATAGAAAATAAAAACACCAAGAATCATCATATTAAAAGATTCCCAAATTTTTTTAATCTTAAATTATTTAAGTAGAAGATTAAGAGTCAATGTCATTAAAAGCCCATATTTTCGTAAGAGAGGCAGAGCTTCCACAATAAAAGATCTAAACTTGTTACCGTATTTTAACGTGTTTAAATACAGTGGCTGGAAATGTTTTTTAAAAAAGAAAAAAATCCTATCTAATTTATAACCAATCAAGGATTTACAAAGGCGTATATTATTGTGTCTACTGTGACTGTATTGGTCTATTACTGTATAAAATTTAATTTATCTAGCTGAAAACACGGAAGAACAAAAACGACATCTTTTCCAAGAGAAATTGCTGTTGATTGATTATGTTGTTTTAATCGATCGTTCATAAATCGTACTGTCGAAGAATGAAAATATTCTTCAAGTTCAACTGTAACAAATTTTAAGTTTTTTCAGTTCCTGCTGTACAGGGCTCTGATAAAGTAGGTACTGCAAAATAATGTAAGATTTAAATATTTAAAAAGAGCTGCTAGAAATAACTTTTACATTTCTCAAACAGCCGCTGGAGGAACAAATTCCAGCAATAATTAATGAACGATTTGTTTTGTCGTTCAAAACAAGTAAAATTCCTTTTTAACGAGCTACTATCCATTCTCATTAAACAAAAGAAGCAACTCGAAGGTGGCCAGTGCACCTTCATTCTCGTTCAAACGCGCATTTTTCCTCTTAGTGAAAAGTTTTTCGAATAATCGATAATTATGCCAATTTTTAACGAAGTTTTAATTACTTGCAAAATGCTTTTTTTTCTCTTATTTTGAAGGAAGGGTTTTTTATATATTTCATATATTATAAATGGCGAAATAAATGTTAAACATGTTACTTTTGGACCATTTTATAGTAAAATATCCATAATTTGCTATTTTAACCGATTTTTTATGGAAATAGTATGGAAGTATATACGTCGCCACAACACTGATTGTTGATTACTGAATTATATAATTGAATAATTGAATTGAATTGAATATTTAACTTCGTCCCTCTTTAATTTTAATTAAAAACTTGCGACGTACTTTTATGTGCGAATAAAATTAATTTTTGTTTCTCGAATCTGGTATTACTAATACTTCCTCTCATTGTTATTTTAAAGGTTTTCTTGTTAAGTTAGAACCAGTTATTTGTCTTTAACATTCTTCTCAAATCCTTTATTTTTTGCTGTAGGATAGGGAATGTTTATCCTTGTAATGACTCCAGAGAACATTTTAATCTCCGTCCGTTTATTACCTGTATTTTGCCCTTCGGTATTGTTCTTTACCTTATATTTTCAGCGAGAGGTCACATAACTGTCGAAAGTGCTAGACCACAATCTGTTAAATAAGAAATTACACACTTTATTGCGCGATACGTTAATTCATTCAAAATCTTTTTTGCAAAGCTGTTACCTTTATCGTTCTGTCTTCTTTTGCCGTTCAGTAGGGTTACCAAATGTCTGCTTTATAGTTAGAGGTATCTGAGAAATCCAGAATTAGCAACACATATACACATATCTTATTACATTATTCAATAAATTCTGTATTTTCTCATATTTTTTGAAGGGCTGTCGTTGATCATAGTTGTATCTTTTCAGATCCTTTTACATTTTATTTCACTGATATTCACTTAGTTAGTGGTTTGTCTACGGAAACGGTTTCTATATCTCGCAATAATATGGAATCTTTCCGATACATGAAGTTAAAAAACTGCAAGAACTTGTAGATAGTCCCTCATAACATTTATTCGACTTTTGCCATCGTCTTGCACCGTATTAAAGATTTCGAAGATTTTTTTCCGTTTTTAAATTTGAGAATCATCAAATAGATGTCTGTAGCTTCTTGTCCAGGACCAGCATTTGCTTATTAAAGATTTATTTCTGCGTTCCTGCTTACAGGCTGTAGGCATCTGGCAAGTGTCCAGACGCATTAATCATAAAATGCTAATAAAATAGATACATCTCTAACACACAATGCACGTTAGGCGTTAAACTTTCCCAGTCGACGCCTCTGTGGAATCCCATAAAATTTTTCAACTTGCAGGACGTCGATAATCCCCGGGATGTTGCTCCTGCTGTTCGCTTTCGGCGCCCACGCCCGGAACCTCCGGACCAATTACGACGACTCCGCCCTACAGCCAATCCTGTCGCAGTCCCACAGGACTCGCATTTGTTATGAGCTGTGCATGTCCGGACTAGGCGGGACTCCTTGCGGGGACACTTGCTTCGACCTCATGCCCACGAACTTGCCCCTCGTAGGACAAAACCAGAATAGTCAGAACGAGAGCGACAATAACGGAACGTCCATCAGGCTGTACAATGCTACGGCTCGGGATGACTCCTGCACCGTATTGTGCAAGAACCGATTAGGTTATCCGTTGTGTGCCTGCACTTACGATGACTCGAAGCTGTACGCTACCAATTTTATGGAAATTTGTTCCGCGTTTTGTGTGAGTTATGGCTACCAGGTGAGTAACTAGTTTGATCCTATTTTGGCTTTTTACTAGCCGGTTTTCCAGTTTTCTTAAAAGGAACTAAAATTACGCAACAACCTTCTGGCTCTTTGTTTGTGGATTTACATCTTTTCTGGCCTATACATCCTTATCCCGATGTTGATTGAAATGGTAACGTGTAAAGTTACAAATGAGTACGCGAGTTAAATGTTGAAGTCTAAATTGGCATGAGTGCGCGCTAGTGATCGCAATCTTCCAGATTTCTAATGCACAACCGAAGATTTGTTTGATAACAAGATGTGGATGAAAAAATAACTACTTGACGCAATGTATGTTTGTACACAAGACGCGCGTTATAACTTCGTTCAATCCAAAATCTTTCAAAAGCAAGTGATTTGGGTCTGGAAGTTTGAAATTAAACCTAACTTTTTACGGGTTTAAATTGTTTTTATGTTTACGTATTGCAGAAAATAGAAATGTTTTAATGGAAATGTTTGCTATTGATCTATTTGTTTTGTTCGCCTCATTTTCTACCATTAAATTGCCTTCAAAAACAATAATGTTTGCATCAAATTTCGTTCACAATTCGGATGTAAGTAGTTATGTAGAAAGCTCGTTAATTTATTATTCTGATTACTGTACTAAACGTCATAATACATTACTAATTTCTAATTAAATTCAGTTTTTGAATTTCGAACAAGAACTATGTAAGAATTTGTAAGTAGGTTATACCTACTGCAAAAGTACACTCAATCTTCAATAGCTGCAATCACAGTTAGTAAATCCCGTACTGTTTCCCAGAAACTTACCTATTTACCCCCAGAAAAAAATTCCTACTTTCTTGTATCTTCTACACCCACCCCGAACACAAACTTTGTGTTCGTAATACTATTGTTTATAGATTTCACTATCTTAATTTGTCAATCGAATTTTGAGACCTTTTATATTATCAAAAAATGAACACTCTTACGTACCAAATGATGTTGATGTTCAAATTTGTGTCAGTTTTCTGAAATTGAATCCGGGACATTTTATGCTATTTTCGAATTCCTCTTGCAATTCTAAATATTTCATATTGGAGGTATATTTTTCTAACATTTAAAGTTACTGCGGAAATGCAGGTCAAAAATATTATTATTGAATAAATTTTGACTCAAAATACCTGTAGGCGAAATCCAGAAAAACAGAAGAGTCATTGGATAATAGAAATAGGAGAATAACAAAAATTATTTTAAAAAACAGCAGGACAGATGATGGGCCCCCCAGAGGAAACGCCGAACAAATTGTCGATAAAAACAAAACACCTTCGGGAGAAAATGCGAAAACTGATAACCGAGGGTAAAAGAGACACCATTGAATGCACAGAAATCAACAAAACGGCAAGAAAAATCGGGAAACAAGATATACTAAATCACCAAACGAAACAAGTGCAATCCCTATTAGAACAGAACAAGGGACTAAATATATGTAAGACATAACACACCTAAGAAAGAGATAACAAAAATAAAAGATGCGAAAAACAACATAGTAGAAGACAGACAACAGATACTAAAAGTTGTGGAATCTTTCTATGGAGATCTGTACGAATCCAAAATAACAATCACAAGGACAGGAGACGACAAAATTCGAATGGTAAATGTCAACTCAGAAGAAATGCCCGAGATAGATATGGAAGAACTGAAGAAAGGGCTATCCCAAATGAAAAAGGGCAAAGCGGCAGGTTTCAGGCAGAACAACATTCTGCCTGAAATGCTTAAGGAAAGTGATATCAAGACGAGACAAGAACTAGTAGAACTATTCAATGAGTGCCTAACAGAAGAACATATATCCAAAAATTGGGAGAATGCTGTAGTTGTTTTGATCTACAAGAAAGGTGACCCGACTGATCTCGAAAACTACCGGCCGATAAGCCTACTATCCGGGTTCCTAGGTTCCGAAGCACACAGAACACCTGCAAAAGTAGGATTACACAGTAAATACTAAAAATACACCAGACGCAGACGAAACAATTCCGATTCATGACACCACAATAAAAAGAACATAAACATACATATACCTTCGCCAAGCTATAACACCGGGCAAACAAAATCAAGAAATTGAGATTGATAGGAGAATTAGACTGGGAGGGGCGGCCTACGGCAAATTAAAGTACATCTTCAGCATGAAAATCCCAATGACTTTAAAAACAAAAGTCTATAACGAGTGTATACTGCCTGTTGTTACATATAGTTGCGAGACCTGGGTAATAACCAGAAAGATCAAACATAAATTGGAAGTACATTGGAGAGCCATGGAAAGACGAATTTTAGGAATTTCCCTGAGAGACCACCAGACAAATACATGGATAAGGAAAAAAACGGGCATCGTACTCCCCGGATACATTCCGTGAATGTCCCTGTATATGCGCCTATCCAAAACCGATGCTAAATTGTTTTGCTTAAAAATATCATTTCTTTACTTGAATACCACGCTTATCAGCCAAACACTCTCGTCTCAGTCTCGAAAACTGGTACCAACAAACTAAAACTCATTTCATACAACTGAATAAAAACGAATAAGTAATTCCATTACAATAGGTATTACAACAGAAATCCAATACCATTTTATCTCGTGTCCACTCATTTGATTTCTTCAATCGGGTTATTGTCTTATTTTAGCTTTATGGCTGCCAAAACTGCAGCTTGTACCGCGAGTACATCATCAACAAATCAACTGATCCCAACAACCCTTTCGACACTGCAAGTATGGATTTGGATGGAACAGTTTCCATAGGATGGGAGGCTTGGTGTCGAGAAGAATGCTCAGATGGAAACGGAGGAGCCGCTTGCAACTGCGATTTACTACCATAATTAAAGGTACAGTACACTTGATATTATTTGAGATAGATTGTTCACTTTTGTACCTCGATCCAGTTGCTCGAATGAAAATTACTTTTATAAATTGTTCTTTAACTGAATTAACATTAGATTTGAGCTTTTGTAATCGTTGTTACTCTTGTGCGTTCTCCCAAACAATAAGTTTAAATACAACGAATCAAAAAGTAACAGACATAGAAAGCACCAAAGTATCGCAGCTTTACATGTTATGCTCAAAAGCTCAATCAGCAGCAAGCATAAATATTTAAAATGAAACATCTTATGTATTTTTGTGTTTTGCTATAAGCTTCTTTTGGTTTTTAGAACATTACAATTCAGGAATAAATCATCTCCAATAAATGTTCTATGTTTGTTACCCCTTTTTGTATATTTTGATCAATACTATATTTCACTTTAATTCTTTTAAACCCGTTCTAACACCCGGTAGAATATTTGGTCCAATTCAAATAATTCCAAATAATTATCACCAAAATAACACGAAATGTGCAAAAATATTGTATTTAATTTTTTTTCAATTTAACTCTAATTTGGTAATATGAATTTTCTGGTTCCTCGATAGTTTCGAAGTGGCATTTAATACACACCTGAACGAATAATTAAAAAAAAAACTGATATTAAACAAAAAATAAATTTATTTAACAAATCAGGACAATTAACCAATTGGAGGCCTTCGAAATGTCGCTTCATATTCCGTGGACATGTTACAAACAAAAATGTTTTATGTGTGACCATAAAAAATAGCTTTCGTTAAGGTGATTACCAACATCAAGGAGATATAGATAGATAGATAGATAAAAATTTATTGAACATTCCCATTAATAAAATTCACAAACAAAGTTACAAAACATAACTCCCATGTCTAGCCAGATGTTCGGCCGGTTGCTCTTTGCCCATGATCTAAATAGGCGCGCTAAGTCGTCCATTACCTGGGCAGTGCCCTAACATGGACATTCCCGAGCTAGCCATACGCACAACAACGTCAGGAGATAGTCTTGAAGTGGCGGTTTTGGTTTTATTCGAGGAGCATTCATTAAGGAAAAAAGGTCTTCCTGAAGGGAAGCCAAAAACCCCTTTTGCTTCGACCTTTAAGTTTGATACTGTCTGCCGTGGCGTTAACCGCCGGCAGTTTCAACTAGATGACCAAATCCATCCGCCCCCGCCCCGATCGGTGCAAGGACCAGCCAACACCAGCCAGAACGAGGCAGGACGAACCCGTCAAGTCACGTTATGTTGGATTTGTGCGTTTCCAGCCTGCTAGAAACGACTGTCTGCAACTGGCAGGCAATGTTTGTTTGTCGTCACGTACTGTCAGGGACAAAATCCTCATAAAATATGGGAAGTCGCTTATACAGGGGACCATGGGTTGTGCGATCATTTGCTCTTACTTGGGTGATATTTCGCGTAAGGACTGAGCCTTGCACTCCGCTATGATAAATTTTTTCAGCGATGGTATCTATACAGTCGGCGATATAGGCCATCCCTGTAGCTTCGTGCATTTCGGTTATTCTGGTGTATCTGTCAGCCGATAGGACGCCTCTTAGGAACCTATTTTGGGTCCTTTGAACACGTCGTCTCGTGGAATCACAGACAGAGTGCCAGACAGGGGAGCCGTAGGTCAGTATGGGCCTCATGGTGGAGGTGTAGAGCAGAAGTTTGTTTTGAGGTGACAGAAATGAATTTGGCGCCAGAAGAGAGTACAACTTTCTTCGGGTCATGAAAGTCTTTTGTACAGCATAGTCAACATGCTTGTTGAAGTGAAGTCGGGGGTCTAGTTTGAATCCCAGGTATTTCACCTCTTTTAATGGCTGGATTGGAGTATTTTGCTCCATGAGTGGCGATGGGATTTTATTGTTAGTAAATTTGCGCGAGAAGATAATAAGTTCAGGCTTCCTGGGATTCACTTTAAGTTTCCATTTATCGAAATACGGCGTCAATAAACTCAGGTAATGCGCAATGCGAGATTTCGCAGCCTGAGCATAAAAAGACGATGCGTAGATAGCCGTATCATCCGCGTATTGTGCTATTTTTGTAGTGGGAAGTTTTGGAATGTCTGCTGTATACAATGTATACAGCAACGGCGAAATCACTGTACCTTGTGGTACTCCTGCCGCGATGCGTCTTTTGGCAGAAGTGGAATTCTCCACTTTCACCTGGATGGTACGGTTTTTTAGGTAAGACGCTATAAGGGAAACTAGGTAGAGTGGCAGTGAATGTACGGCAAACATCTTATGCAGCAGGCCTGTGTGCCAGACTGTGTCGAAGGCCCTTTCCATATCGAGAAGCAGCATTACCGTACTTTGAAGCTTATTAAATGCTTCATAGGCATCCGTTGCGATCCTAGCAGTCTGCAGCGTTGTGTTGTGTCTTAATCGAAAGCCAAACTGCTCATCCGGGATTAAACTTCGAAGCTCGGCTGCTGCCTGTAGTCTCGATAGGATAACCTTCTCGGTTAATTTGCCGAGGGAGTTTAGGAGGGAAATTGGCCTATAAGAGGCGGGATCAGTCGGGTTTTTGCCCGGCTTTAAGATAGGAATTATTACAGCGTTTTTCCAGTCCTGTGGGAAGTGCTGCAATGTAAGGACTGCGTTGACTATTTGTACTATGAGCACTATAGTTTTCCGCGGTAAGTTTTTGAGGAGTAAATAAGGGATGCCGTCTGGATCGGGGTCTTTTCGGCTAGGGAGGCGCTGAAGACACGATTGTATCTCCGACGGGGTTGTTATATAGGAATGCAAAATCGAGGGTGGTATAGGATACTTCCGTTCTACGAAAACAGCGGTCTGTCTTTCTATTTCGTTATCCTGAAGGGCTGGTTGGACTTTGTGTACTTCTGCCAAAAAGTCGGCGAGCAGCTCGCATTTGTCGCTGGTGGTAATGTAACTCCGCCCCTCTTTTTCAAGAGCGGGGACTTGTTCGTAGCCTTTTCGTAGACTTCTCGACAGTTTCCACAAAGAATTGTCACGGGGAGATAAGTTTCGCAACTTTTCCGCCCAGGTAAAATTCCTGTATGCGGAAATTTCGCTCTGGATGTCTCGTGCAAGTTCTGCTGCCCTTATGCGATCGGCAGATTGCCTGAATCGCTGCCAACGCTTCCTGATTCTACCTTTCGCCTTAAAGTTTTCGCCTTATATGGTGTGAGACTGAACGACCGTTTTGTAATTTTTTCGATAATTTCCTAGTTTTGGGTTATTTCCAAGTTAAGTTTGTTTATGAAGTTTGTTTTTTGATGAAATTAAATACATTTTCTGCTTAAAAATGCAATAAAGTAAAAGTAAGTACGTCCATTGAAAAACGAATCTCACACTCCAGTTTTTCTAGAGAAAATGGAAAGCAAAATCCTGACTGCTTACTTTTCAATATTTGTAAATATGCGAAAATGTAAGTATATCTGGTTATTAAATCGATAAATAAAATTAAAACAAATCATTTGTTTTCATAGCGGTTTTATTAAAATTCTTTTTTGGAAACAGGTAATTTTGATTCCAGTCAGCTTAAAGACAAACAATTCTTCCAAAAAAGTAGCTCTGTTTTTCCTATTTATAGAAATCGCACTTCAAATTACGTTTAATGAAATATATTTTTTTTCTTAATTTAATATTAAACACCCCAAAAGTAAGTAGACTCAACTCAAATAAGTACTTCACGAAGATGCAACTGCTTTTTATTTTCCACAAAAAGGCAACATGAAAATAAAAAGTAACAAAAAAAGTTTACTTATAAACTTAAAAGAACTTAAAAACAGATGATAATAATGATCAATTTTGAGACGCACAACTGAGCTGATAATGTTTGTGGTACTTATGATTATTGCTTCATTATCATAACATCGAATTTAACCCACTCTTTCGACTAAAATATACCAAAAAGTACAAGAATACTACTCAAAAATAAACACAAGCAATTAGTTCATGTAGTCTTTTTTTTTCAGACTACTTTTACTACTTAAAGAAGAATTTTCGAGAAAGCACACCTTTAAGCCATCCAGCAGTCCCTTTACTTGTAAGCGAAGCACAACTGGAATATTTGAAGCCTGCTTCTACTAGCTATAGGTCAATTCGATTTCAATTATAAATCTGTTAGTAGTGATTTTTCCTGTTTCAATTAGTAGTCAATTTTAAACATCTTTATGTAATTACATTGTCAAAAAACGACAACATGCGTCAACTATGTTACTTAGCATTATCTAAGATATAAGAACACTTCGATCAAATATCTTGTTAGAAATACAATAATAATTTGGCTTTGTTAGAAAAGCATATACCTAAGACATGCCTGTAAAATTATAAATATAAATTACACATTTTGAAGCATGATTAGAGCTAGATAAATGTAAATACAATGACAAAGTCACAACGTCTTCCAATTCTGTATATATGACTAACTAAGCTGGTATTCCTAAATATCTAAGAATAGATGTATAAAAAAATATTTTATTACAGATTTTCCAGTTTGTTACTGATTCTAGTTATACCTACTTCTTTCCCAGTTACCAAAATTGTTCTTTTGAATAATTGTTAAGGAACTTGTGAAAATGTATTGTTCAACGCGGTTGTAAATCATAAATTAAAAAAGCTTTTATATGTATTAAATTCAATCTAAAACTCGTAGCCATAGAATAATCATATCACGATTATATCATGTAAATAGTTAAGTCAAAATTATCCAAATGATTCTTCTTCCTACTTATAGTCAATATTTTTGTTTGTTTATGCCTAATATTGTTTTAGCTATATTAAATGTAAGGCATTTCTACTTTGTCTTGCACACTAATAAAAAATTATATTTCATTACTCTCTTCCAGTTTACGTTGCTTCAATCATTTAATCAATTAATTTCATTAGATATAAGGTGATGACTGAGATCTCAACATAATTTTTTATTTCTTGCTTTCAAAGTTCCAGCGCTCAGAGATGTAAAAAAATTTATCAATTAAAACTTTCAAGTATGCAGGGGCTAAGTTACAACTGTAGACAAATTGAGACCAGGCATATTTTGATCACATTTTCTACTGTAAACATGTTTTTATAATGTTAACAACTTTGCCCAAGGCATTTACCGGGTTTGAATTTTTCCGGTTATTTTTATGGAAATATTGTAATCAAATAACGTAAGAAATATCAAAGAACATAATTTCTACGTCTATTTTCCACTTTTAAAAAGTATATTTTTAAAACACGCAAAAAAAAACATGTTCAATGGATCAGATGAGTAAGTAAAGGTACTTCAATCCGCTGCTCGCAAATACCCTGTATATTATATTTAATATGCGTCACAGTAGAAATGTATATTAAGATTAAAATGTAATGAACTGCGTCGTCAGAAAACATGTACTTTATATTGGCCATATCTTTGAAGATAACATAGGTTTTAAAAGCCCTCTCGTTTCAGACAATGTAAATTGATAAAGCATACAGCTCCAGTTTCTCAAAAAAAAGTAGTTAACACGAAAGAACTGTAGGTTTTATGATCGGGACACAACCTAAGTTATCATTAGGCATAATCATAGCGATAAGTAATTTGTTACAATGTTACCTTGAGTTTGTATTTACTACATTATGAACTAAATCAAACTGTTGTGTAACGACAATAAATACTTTTAGAAAATATTGTAAAACTGTAATACTAACATATACCGTATATATTTAAAATCAGTTATAAAAAAGAAATAATCGTCATAAAGGCTTAAGGGATGCTGTGCAATATTGTTTTGTGGCTTTTACAAAAAAAGTTACTCTAAACGACATTCAAAAATGGTTATTTTTATACGTGTATTCGAGTTTTTGAGACATTGGAAACTTTCTGGGATGTTTGCTGATGTTTTCCTTTGTAACCAAACTACGTTGGATGCTTCTTAGATAATTATAATTGCCAATAAATGCAGTATTTTAATATAAAAAGTTTTTATTGCAATATAAATTTCTGCTTAGAATTCTTACAGGGAAAAGCCCAGGTAAGTACTTTTTTTCTGAAATATTTGCATTTCTGATTATACAGGGTGAGTCGGTTTATACTAGACTAGCAAGAATCGGCATTCGATACAGCACGTTATTTTAAATAAGCTTATCAAGTTTTCGCTGAATGGAAACGATTTACAAACTTACCGCGCGATATATATTTAGTTTAGTTTAGACCCCTTTTTGTATCATCCGAAAATGTTTTTACATTTTAATTATAGGTGACACGGCTGCCTAGTAGCTCGAAAAAAACCTCTGAAAGAACACTTTATGAGGAAAAGACATCAATATTTTTGGAATGCAAATTTTCCTACTTGTTTTGACTAGAATAATCAATACTGAATGTCTAGTCGTAAAATATGCTATTCTACACTTGAATAATTGCAGCAAATTGTCCTTTAAACTCATTGAACAAAAACTAAAAAGTATTAAAAACAAATAACTGCAACTTCTCCGAACAGCTTAGTCTTTTTAAACCAGACACAAATGTGCATTAAGACATTGCACGTGCAACAATCAAAATTTCATATCGGAACTGTATGCAGGTTAAACTGCCAATAATTTAAAGCAAGTTAAACACATACATAATAGTAAAGCAATAAGACAGTTACTAGACGAGTATTAATAGTAGAATATTGTCGATAAACTTTACGAAAATTTCGACAAAAAACAAAGTCTCATCGCGTAAGGTTGTACAGAACTACATAGACATAAACAATATTCAGTGTTATTAAAATCGTGCTTTATTTTCCATATCATATACAGTATATACCATATAAAATACTACAAGTTAGGCCTTATGAGTAAATATTTAAAAGATCAACAAGAAAATACATAGAAACGCATTATACACATCTAATAAACAATTGTATTCAGTTGAATGTAAATAAGAAATAGCACTATAAGTATAAATGGAAGGCAAGATGCAGTCTTTGGTGAAGAAAAGAGAATATTTATATTTGGAACGAATACAAATAGAATGTGCAAATATTTGTTACAGTTACAAGTCTTAATAAAAAGTTCGAACTTTTATTCAACTTAAATACCCTTATTAACTAACAATTAATTGCCGGCAGCAATTAATATTTTAATTATCTGATTTGTCTACTCGCAAACCAACTAACTAAACGATTCTAACATAGTAATAGTAATAATAACAAAATTCTAATATCACATGATGTAAAATGTAGAAGTACCAAACTCGTTCAGAAAACATTCGATAGAATGCAACATTTTTCAGAAGACCTTAAAATCTATTTAAGTACATTGTTTCTTATTATTTAGAATACATTTCAAGAATGAACGGAAAACTCAGAAAATGAAAGCAAGCTTCTATCTTCAAGTGTCCAATTCTTGTTCTTTTTCAAAATATCTGGAGATCATAAAACCATACTAAGATATGTAATTCAAATATATTGAACACTCAGGCTTCAAAAATCAAAAGGTTATTCATCAAAAAATATACTGGAAAAAGCGTTTATTCATCTTATTCACACTCTGTGTTTTGGCTTGAAATAGTTTTACTGTATATTAGTGTTTTAGAAAACAATTTATTATAAATTGGAAAAACACCTCGTTTTTAATAATTAAATTCGTTAAATTTTGATCATTTTTGAATAGGCAAAACAAAAAAAATATATAAAAGAATGCTTGAATGCTTTCATTTCACAATTACTCATCCACTTTAATTCTAGCAACATTTATTGTTTTCTAAAATTAGATACAGGTAATGAGGTAATACACTATTTTATGAAAATGCAATGTCGCAAACAGGGCAAGCTTTTTATAAGCTTGCCCTAAGAAATATGTTAAAAGAAAAAATGCATACTAAAAATATTTTCTAAAAATTTCGACTTTTTAAGAGAAGTGAGTTAGAACTTCACTTAAAAATAAAACAACCCTTCGAATCATCAATTTAATATTCCAAGTTTTAAAATAATAAACATGTTTGACTTGGGATTTATGCGTGACCATAAAAATACATTTGAAGAATAATAATTGCAACTGCATTAAGTTCTAAAGATCAGTAAAAATAGTGTAAGGTCCCTTACTTTGGTATACATGTATAATATATTTCATAGTAAATATTTATAAATTCAACATTGAAAATGCGTACTTTTGAGCGATAGCGAAAGAGAGATAAACGTGCTTCAGAAAACTTCGAATGAAGAGGCAATCAGAGAAATTTGAATATCCAATATATACGTGAAAACTGTCTTCGGACCATCTGCGCAACAACTGCCGAAAAATTGACCAGAAAACTCCAACTTATTTCTAATTCCATTAAGTCGCAGGTTTATAGAACCGCTGAACAAACTGAGTGAGATTTAGCACTTCACCTGGTCCTTTGTGGTGGTCCATCTGGATGTAATCTTCGAGATTATGGTCAGCACCTATATTAAGTCGCTTTTACTAACAATAGATCTGAAGATAAATACATATTGTATTGTATTCAATGCAATTTTGTATTTTTACTTTTACACTAACATTTACAAATTGCCTGACAATAAATAAATCATTCATCTGGAAAGGATTAAATACTTTTATCAGGTAGAATTAGAAAAAAATGCATGATCAGAAAAAATAAATTTCAATAACAGATGTAACGGATAATGATTGAACATTTTAAAGACGGCTAACCCAAAAGGAATTTAAAGTGTTTTCTTATCAGGGAAACATGCAACAGCATGAAGACTCCTAAAGCAAATGTTATTAATGAGAGTAGGAATTATCGGTTTTATGTATGTAATAACATGCTTAGTAGTTCATATTTTACGCAACATTTAAGGTTTTTTTATTCTCTAATTATTATCGCACAAGTGTTAGTGGCTGCGTCTCTGTGTTCAGGACGAGGTCTTGTGCTCTGCGACGAGGTCTATGTTTTTCCGCCTCTCGATATGTTTAGAAACCGATTCCAACTCCACTTAAAATTGGGTAAAAATGGCGAATTCAATTATACGATCCTAAGACGAATGAAAAAATTTATTCTGCATAATTTGGCGTCCGTGATTTAAAAAAAGTTCAGAATAATAGGTTTTTGTCCAATTGCAAATCAAAATATTTTTAACAAATTCGTTATTTTTTAATGATGTGATTGGAAAATGATGTGATTCCCTCAGTGGAAAAATCCAGGCGACGATGTATCAGTATGCAAAAAATTACTTACCTCGTAAATTATTAGTTTATTTGAACGTGTTAACATAATAGTCTTATTAATCAATAACATAATTAATTACTTGATTATTCAAAAACAGTCAACTTACTTGAGTTAGTAATTGCTGGATAATTTGGAGGCGGCTTAATCCAAGTTCCATCTGGTCGCCTCATATGCCTTCTATCGGAGGAGAAATCGTTCACAAATTCGCCAGCAGGAATAACTCTAAAATATCTGAAAGGAAACATTTTTTGATCACAGATTCCACAAATTAGATAACAAGTTGAAGTTGCAAAGCTGAGAATAATTTCCTATTTGCGTTGCGTATGTATTAACCAGATATATTTGCATACGAACAATGTGGCAATTTTCAGAATTTTTGTATGGATGACTTAACATAATAGAGAATTCGTTAAATGGGCAACGTTAAGCAGACACCGAAAACTAAAAAAAAACACTTTTTTCGTCTCACAAGTTTTACCATAGAGTGTTATAAAGTCGAGTGTGTCGAGTGTCCCAAGTGTTAACATTGGGATGTAAACTGTAAGAGATACGAAGTCGGTTAAATTCCAAAACACCCAGAAAGGTTAAAAAAACAAAATTTGCTGAACAGAATTTTTTTTCCGAGCTGATTTTTGTTCTTTCACATTGTTAAAACAACTCTTTAATGTCTTTAACATACTTAATAATAATACTAATTAATAATACATCAACAGTATAGCAAGAACAAAATTGCCCATTTTCAATGTTTTAAGACATTTCCAGAACCACAAATTTGGAACCTTTAAAATTCACTAATTAAACGAATTATTTATTTAAAACATTTATTATGTATTTCACTTAAGCCCCGTCAAAATGTTAACTTTATTTCTTGATATAGCATAGTTGCACATGAAACGTGAGGTTAAAAAAACTGACGCTGCTATTCCTTGTTGCCAAAAAAACTCATGCAATCACGGTAATAACGAAACAAATTATACTAAATGTTGATTTAACTCTTAGAGAAAAATATGAAATCATGCATTGTAAAGCTACTTGAAACGAATTCTCAAATTAGTAAGATCATTTCATTAATTGTTAAAACGAAAAATTAAGAGATTAATAAATTAATTTACCTGAAATAATCTGGCTTTAGAATGTGATCAGTTCGAAAGGTTTCAGTAACATACTTGTGCACATAGGTTGGAAAAGGCAATTCCGAATCCAAGTCGTAGACTAAGCACTTGTCTGGTTCTGGATGATATAGAAAAATTACGTGGTAGTCCTATTTAAAAAAAAATAGCTGTTTTTGAATAAGTATAGAACATAATAATAAAATAGAACTAGGTAAAAAATATTTTCTGAAATTGCAGATGCTTTGCATAGCATACCTACCCAAATTATCAAGCGGTCTTCATCCTTTCCAGCTCGTTGTCTCCACAGTGGCACAGTCCTACTCTGATTCGAAATAAAAACAGCGTAGCATTTGTTAAGCTCGTTGGGGTGTGCCTTAGTCACTTCTTCTCCAAGTTTATACACATTTTCTTCGCTAAATGTCAAGAAAAGTTGAGTAGATTTAAACAGCCTTTATTTCTAGCCAATACCTTTAAACAATGCAATTAAGGATGGAATCGCATCAAAACATAATATTTACGATAATAACATAATTTAATATCAGAGTTAAAATAGTACATAAAGCTTCCAGCACGGAATGAATACCAATTTCCTAGAACTATAACATTGTATCAGCATTAACCGCAGTTAAGTGCTCAAAGGCGTCCTGCGTTATACTTTGTCTATTGTAACTCAACTTCTAATGCTAAACTTGTTTATTTTATCTAGAAACATTCCATGACTTCAAGATAGGATTGTGTCCTTGTGTCCAAAGATTACCTAGATCTAATAAGATAATTTTTTACATAGAAAAGTTGCTTGTGTACCAGTGAAACTTTGCCATAATGTGTAGCCCCAAACCTTTGTAAGGGAAACATAAAAAGCTGTTAACGAATCATTAAAAAAATATAAAAATGCATGTAAACAAAACATTCTGAAAAGAAACACAAGGTATATGTACGAAACATTGTACCTCCAGGCAATATTTAAGGCGAAGATATCTAAAATATGTCGATCACCATTATATAAATTTCAGCAGTCTATTTTTAAGTGTTTTCTATTTTTGAAGTCCAGTTAGATGATGAAGACAACAATAAAAGTTAATGTTCTTTAAAAGCGCTTCAATACTTTTGCACGGTGCCTTTCAAATAGGTTTTGATAATGAATTAATTTCCATAAGAACTTTTCTTTCAAAAATACCAATTTTATAAGAATGTTGTTTAAGAGTTAATCAAAGATATGCGAACTTTAAAATTATTTTCCAACATACGTGATGCGCCATAAACCTTTGATAATCAACTATGACTTTTCAAATAAAACCCTTCAATTTTTTGCCAGTTTCGGAATTATCGTCAATTTTTAATGAAACGTTATTTCAGATCTTTTATCTGAAAAGTTTACGGCATTCGAATTATTCAGAAATATATGAAACATTTAACAGCTACTGTACCCTAACCGTTGCAAATTTGGATATCCGGGGCTCCCAGAGGGTCTAATAAACTACCTGCTTGCATGTTTTAATTCACAAAAAGTCCTCCGAACACCGCCCAGTTCGCGTGTATAATGCGTTTAAACATCAATAACCATGAGATGTAAAGTTCTGGCTCTAAATATAATCTTTTCGTTTCTAGGTTATTCGGCAAAATTTTGAAATATATTTAATTTTTTTTTTGTTTATTCCCATTGACGTTTATAAACTTTCTCGAAAATAATATTGCATTGTACGATCATTATTTATCATTTTTTATTAATCCCTGTAAACATATTTTTTAAATTTTCTTTCAGAATGGCTAAAGTTGATCGTTATTATCCACTTGGTGAGTAGTACCCACTCGTTTCCCATATTTCATCCTTATCTCATATGAATGCTTCACTTGATCTTCATTATGGATCTGCTGATCAAAATTGTTTGCTAACGCAAAGGATGTATGCGCAAGAATATCCCGATACAAGTCATGGGTTACTAGTTAAGAAAAACTCAAAGAAAATATTTATTTGAAAAGACTAAGAGGACAAGCGACGAAGATCAGTTGAATGTTTTGTCACTCATTGGTCCCCTAGATCGCCAGATTTAACAAAATTTGATTTTTTTCTATGGAACCACATAAAAAAACAGTGTACTTATATCAAACTGCTCCGACTACTGCAGAAGATTTGGGAACAATTAATTTGTGCGCTTAGAAATCGTACGCATTGAGAAGCTACGAGAAGTAAATAGGTATTTTCTGGCAAAACTGGCAATGTGGGACAGACCTAATTTGCCTAAATGTAATGTTTTATTTCTTCTTCTTCTTCCTCTTATATTAGGATTATATCCTGTTTTTCATCAACATCATAGCTTCAGTTGTGACGCTGAACTCCAGCTTTCATACCAGCGGGTTGGTGGTCGTCCCGGGGGTCTTTTTGAACGTGGTACTCACTCTCTGGCAATTTTTGGCAGTCTGGTGTTGCCCATCCTGTCAACGTGGTCCCTCCATTCTCGTCTCCTGTTGCGAGACCATCTCACGACGTCTTGGATATCGAACTTAGTTCTTATGTCGTCGCTTCTTACATGGTCCAGTAGGCTACATCCCACCATAGATCTTAGTGTTCTCATTTCAGTTGTTCTTAGAAGCCGTTTAGTTAGGGCATTTTCCGCTTTGGTTTCGACTGCATACGTCATCACAGGTCTAACACAGGTTTTGTATATTCTGGCTTTGCTCTCCACAGACATATATTTATTTCGGCATATTACGTCTCTCAAATATCCCGATATCAAGGCTGCTCTTGATGTTCACGCTCTCACTTCTTCTGTTAGGTCTCTACTACTTGTTACGTTGACCCCAAGGTATTTGAACTGCATAACCTGTTCGACGCTCTTGTTGTAGATGGAAGGCTTGCATCTGCGCGGTTCCCTTGATACCGTGAGAGACTGTGTCTTTGTTGCGGATATTTGCATGCTAAACCTGGACGCCATCCGTTCAAACTTGTAAAGAAGCCTTTGCAAGTTGCCCTCATCTTCGGCGATTAGCACGGCGTCGTCGATATAGCATATCACCTTTATTTCCTCATCACCCATTCGATACCCTCTGCCAACCTTCTTGACTTCTGTAATAATTTCGTCCATTATGATGTTAAATAATGCAGGTCTTAAGCTGTCTCCTCTGCCTTATTCCAGTTGATATGGGTACTTTCTCAGATAGTTTGCCTGCAACTTTTATGTAAGTGTGGTGTGTTGAGTTCCGCAATAATTGTTATTATGTTGCGGTTAATATTTCTCTTCTGCAAAAGCGGCACGACGTCGGATAGTCTTACTCTATCCAAAGCCTGAGTCAGGTCAACAAAGCACATGAAAGCTGGTTTATGAAATTCTATAGCTTTTTCGGTTATTTGCCGGATGGTGAATATTGCATCAATAGTGGATCTATTCTTTCTGAATCCCTGTTGTTCTTCGCATATTCCAGAAGCTGCTACTTCTTCCTCAAAGATCTTCGTAAGGAGTTTTGAGATTGCACGTAGGAGGATGTTTTATTTAATTCTGTATATTTAATAGTAAATGTATAATATAATTTTTTTTATTTAATGCGTTTGAACCCCCGAAGCTCTATGGCTGTGACGCAATAATCATCCATCATTGTCTATTACTTGTCCACCGAGCGAGACGAAAATTTGATGATATTAACGTATGTCTTTCTATGGAAGAAAATTAAAATTATTGATTTGATTTCTTGGCGAGTGCTGGCAGTTTCTGTGAATTTTTTCACGTTATTATTTACGGATACACTTTCTATTTGGCTGTGTGCTTCTTTCGGGTACCGAAAATGCATACGATAAGACATACGTTAATACCATAAAATGTCCGTCTCGATAGGTGGCCAAGTCATAGAAAAAGAAAGACAATTATTCTGCTAAAAGTTCTTTAGTCTCTGCCAAAAAGTTTGGGACATACCACAAAGACACACTTACCTTTACCTATGGGACATACTATTATACATTGTTAACAGCGCAGGCAAGGGCATGATGTCCATAAAAATGTCCTTTATTTCTTTAAAATATCGCTGTTTAGTAGTGAATTTCTACTATACAGCTATTTCTGTATATTAAATTGGCATTTAGCAACAGTTTAAAGTTCGAAAACGTTTTTTAATATCGTAGGTACAGAGTAGAACCAAGAATCACGTCCTATTGACTCCTCTTACGGACCAAAGTGTCGCATATTCGAATTTCAGAATCACATGCCTTGCTAATCCTTAGATCTGAAGTCAGTGTGTTGTTTGGGTTCTTAATTCATAAATCTTGTGGGCAAAAAAGAGAGCATGTGTTTTCCAATCTTATCATATTTGATGCTTGTGTATGCATAAGTTAGTTTTCGTCCATGCAAACTCTGGGTCATGCTTTGAGAACTGCAGCTTATTATTGTACTCACCAGTAGCAAGACACATAAGAGCAGTCCCCTTGTTTGGGAAACAAATTTACAATAGACTTCTTCAGGATTCCTTGGTTTTCTTGTAAAATTCGTACATTTGATTCAGTTGCCATTTCTGCGAAATACCGGCCTCTGACACATCAACAAGTTATTTCAGTTGGATGTTCTGTGATGATCTGCATACGTAAACAAGGATCAACAGTCGATTCCAATTACCAGAATGAATGTCTGCAGAAAATCCTTCTCAATGTTGACTGTCTAGGATCATTAAATTGGTGCAATTCTACGTTCGATAATACCAGGAATCATAACAGAAATCACCTGAGCATTGTATCTCACTTTGTTTCCGGGAAACAATAAAGGATAATCCTATGGACGATTGTTCAAAGTTGACAACAAAACGTTAACCTCACTCTCTGGCCAGACTAAGCAATGTTGTCACGTGCAGTTTAATTTAGTTAGTAGCGAGAAGAAACGAGATGATCCGGATGAAACAAAAAAGAGTATGACATGTCCCTACAAATTTTTCGTCTACGACGTCGTTTTACGGAGAAACAGGCAGCAAAAGACGCAGTTTAAAAATCGTTAAAAAAAAAACGTCCACTCTGTCCCCCCAGTAGCACCAGGTGAAGAGAGCAGCAGTCATCGGAGGCAGACACAATACCAGCTTTGAGCTTTACTTCATCGCCTTCGATAATCTTCACCGCAGGTGTGACCGAAAGGTCTGCAAAATTTGAAAGGAAACAAAATCTATGGACCACGGCTTATAAGCCCGAAAAACTTTTATCACACTTTTAGAACGCGTTTTGCTATAATAGAGCAAGCCATAAAAAGTTATTGGCCTTTTTGTGCTAAAGAGAGGTCGTAGTTGGCAACGTAAATTAAGCAATTTTGTTTTAATTCGCTGATTTTATGCAAGTTTGTCAGCTTTCATCAAATATGATTATTTTAATTCATTTTAATTCACGGATTATTTTGGCATTTGTTAAAAGCTAAAGTGACTTTTAAGGCCTTTCTTTGGGACCCGTAGAAGAAAATGTATAGAAACGTCTCTTGCAATTTTTTCTGTCCTATGCAAAGTTAAAATATTCTTTACTTATTCTGGGACACCCGGTCTCAGTAGTACCCAAACACTTCGCAGTGGAGATCAAATTTCAACGTTTCCAAATTTTCAATAAGTGTTTATGTAATATGAAATAATTTTGCTCGTAATATATCTCGTTCCTGTGAGATATTTCAATTTAAAGTGACTAGTCACACTTTTCGCACATTTCTTTATCGAACATCAGGTAAGTGTTAAGAAAATAGGTTGCAATTAAATGTCGATTCAATATACAGGGTGAGTTTTTTTCGATGACCAGTACAGGGATCTTCGGAACTAGAGCAGTTACGAAGAAGGTCAAATGGACAAAGAATTGTAGTTTTGCATGCTCTACTCGAAAACAATTTTATTTTTCTAAAATTTGAAAACTGTCAAGAGATATTTGGGAAAAACTTATTTATGGTATATTTTTAAATTACTCCTTGTTCCGTTGATATTAATTTGACAGGAAAATATTAAATAGAAAACTTGTAGGAAATTGAATTCCAAAGAAAATGGCATAATACATTTCTCCAAAATAACTGTCTTTTTTGACATATGACACAAATTTGAGTTTTTTTAAAATGGCAACCATACTTGATTATTACTTTACCGAATAGAGCATTTTATTACGATTTCTGTAATATATCATACGTTAGGTTTTTTTCGAAAATAAAGTGTCTGCGAACTATTTATACTTTTTCAATTTAGGTGATCGAAGTTAGCCATGGAAAATAGTATAAGACATAGCATTGTTTCCATAGCAACAGATAATAACATCACCTTTCAATTTTTGACATCCAAGTTTAAATTCAACTTAGAAATCTAAGTTAGTTTTATTATAAAAATAAATTATTCCGATCAAGAAAAGCGCGACATGATTTTTTGGAGTATTTTGGAAGGTATTTTGACCGTCCTCAACCGTCCTTGAAAACATTCAAGCGATTATACGACAATTTGGGCACTTATTTTTACGCAGCCAAGAAATGAAGATAAAGTAATAAATGAAGCTGTGAAGGTTAATGTCTTGGCCATTGTAAGCCAGAATCCACAGACTTCAACCAGAGAGATCGCAGCAGAATCCGGGACTTCCCAAAGCACCGTGATGACAGTTTAAAAAAAACACAAATTCCATCCGTATAAATTATCAGTATCCCAAACCTTACATCCAGGGGATGAGCAGCTGCGTATGAATTTTTGTACATGGCTCCGAAACAAATGCCAACAAGACATCCAATTCCATTATAAAATATTGTGGACCGATGGAACTCGATTTACAAATTGTGGTATGTTTAATCGACACAATGAACATCTTTGGAATCAAACAAATCCCCACCACGTTGACGAAAGGAGACCACAAATTAAATTTGGGTTTAACGTTTGGAGCGAAATGGTAGGTACAAAAATTCTTGGACCATTTATATTTGAAGGCACGTTAAATGGGAGTCGATATCTTCAATTCCTTCGGAATAACCTGGATTTTATGTTGGATGACTTAGATTTAGAAACAAGGAGTAATGTGCAATGGTTTCAACATGATGGCGCTCCTCCGCATAATTTTTCCCAAGTGCGAGATCACCTGGACGTAACATTTCCTGGGGCTTGGATTGGACGAAACGGCCTTGTTTTATGGCCACCTCGATCACCGGATCTTTCACCTCTGGATTTCTTTTTGTGCGCAGACACTTTATTTTCGAAAAAAACCTAACGTGTGATATATCACATAAATCGTAATAAAATGCTCTATTCGGTAAAGTAATAATCAAGTATGGTTGCCATTTAAAAAAACTCAAATTTGTGTCATATGTTAAAAATTACAGTTATTTTGGAGAAATGTCTTATGCCATTTTCTTTGGAATTCAATTTCCTACAAGCTTTCTATTTGATGTTTTCCTGTCAAATAAATATCAACGGAACTAGGAGTAATTTAAAAATTTATCATAAATAAGTTTTTCCCAAATATCTCTTGACAGCTGTAAAATTTTAGAAAAATAAAATTAGTTTCGAGTAGAGAATGCAAAACTACAATTCTTTGTCCGTTAGACTTCGTAACTGCTCTAGCTCCGAAGATCCCTGTACTGGTCATCGAAAAAAACTCACCCTGTATAGTTGACAGAATGCACAAAGCAGTATACAAAATTTACAATTTACAAACGTACTTTAAGTGTGTAGAAATATTATCATGAGTCCCGAATTTTAGGCATTATGCTTTTCGTAAATAATAAAACCAATATGCTTTTGTTAACTATAATGTGAACGAAATGTGCAAAAACACGTTATTTGACAGATTTTCTATGCTTTTTTTGTCATTTTTTGCTTATTTCAATATTCTGTGCTTATTTGCGGCGTTTTTTGTTTTAATAATGCCAATGACTTTATGAAAACAATTCACCCAAATACTCAGTTTTGAAAAATATACATAAAACGAATTTGATAAAAGAAACTCATTAAATTAAAAATTTGATAATTTTCTTTCTCTTATCTGCTCATCTCTATCTCTCATGTGTTCATCCCTGGTCTAATATGGAATGGTCTCATATGGAATACGGTATTTCCCCTAGTGAGGTGCCGTGTGTCGTGTCGTACATTCTCATCCATTGTCGTTCGTTTAGAAATATAAATATAATAAAAGTTTAGAAATAAAGTATGTAGTACTGTGGTTTAGAAACGTCCGTTCACAGACCCTTCCTTCACCTTTCTCTTGTGCCACGCATTAATAAGATCTTCTACAACATTGTGTTAATTAAATAGTTTAAGTGATTGTTGATTTTAAGTTATAGTTCTTGATAATGTATTAAAGAAATTAAAAATACGTGTTAAAGTGTGGTGTGTGTTAAAGTGACACGAGAAATTTTTTGCCGCAAATTGAACGGGGACTTGCGCCCCAATGATAAACATAAAATTCTTAATTGCATGTCAAGAAATGGGCAATGCCTACCTCTTAAAATCCACCAAATTTCAGTTCCCTATTTCGACCGGTTTCAGAGCAATACATCGTCAGTTTTAAAGAAAAACTTTAACACCCCGTATTTCGGAAAACGTATTATTTGCAGACATAAGCTTACACAAATTGTCATTATTTTTTCATGCAGAATATGCTAAACATTCCATGCGAAACTTCGTTCAGAAACAAGCACTACACACAATATAACTTAAAAAATTGTCTTAATCTTAACTTTCACACTCTGTATTTTCAAAACCGCCCAGATTTGAATCAGATAAATTAGATCAAATCATCATGTTTTCACTCACATCATCATGAATTTACAGCAGCCATTTCACAGACACCCTGTATATTTGTATCGTAGATCAGTAAAAGTGCAAAATCAGAATACCAATTCTGTCAACATGGCAATGGTGTATTTGTGATCAACCAATAGCCGAACCGTATTCATATCTTTATAAAATGCGAAGTTTGAAAGGTATATGGTATGATTCAGAATAAACAAAAGCCGAATTTCAACGTGTTCTAAAATTTTGCGGGCCCGTCATTTCGCTACGGGAGTTCGGACGTGTATTTTGTAGCTTTCCTGGGTGACCAGGTTCAATTTGGTGGTTTACCTAACCGTTTTTCGCCCTTACCAGCGCCAGTCTGTTGAAACGTGTTTGAACTTGTTGCACACCTTCTCAGTATTGGCCACCTATTCTTGGTGGATGGTTGTTTCCCAGTTTCGTTCAAAATGGGCCGATTGCTAAAGAGAATTGTCGATCAGCAACTGAAATTTGATAGCAAATTGGTGAGAACCGTAAAAAACTACAAACACATTTTTGATACATCTCATATATTATTTAATGATCCGGAAACGTGTACTAAAACGTGGATTTGTATTGCGAACGAACTAGGAGTAACAGGTAAGTGAGACTTCACTTAGTAGTATCGTCACGTGGATTCTTTGGTTGTTTTTTCTTTAAAATTTACTAAATGTTTAAATGTTATCACTCCAAAACATATCAGTTATCTGAAAAACGTGCTTGGTCTTTTAGTAGACAACACCCTGTATACAGTCCGTTTACGATGAAAGCAAGAAATTTATTTAAAATTTAGTCGAAAACTGCTCTTTTTGGAAACCAGAATTTAGAGAAGTAACTAATGACGAAATAATGATATCATTTTGTGAAACAAAGAGATTAATTGAGAAGAAAACATCTTTTGGAACATTGTGAGATTCAAGTAGGTAGTATTCACCTAAACATGTCCTCGTTGCCAGGGAATGAAAGTTAAATAAAGTCTGTATTACTGACGGGAATAATCGCATAGTTTCTATAATCGAGAGATTAGTAATCTCTCTAGTAAAGTGCTCGGCAATTTCGTCAAAGACATCTATAATTATTTGCTTCATATCGTTTGGGTCGTTGGGTGGTGTATTATAGAATAAGGATCACTCATGTAACTCCTCAAATAGAAATCGCACTGCGTCAAATCTGGAGATCGGGCAGGCCAAAAAATTGTTCCACCTCTCCAGATCGATCCATTAGGGTAGGTTTTGTTAAAAACTCTCCCGTTTGTGTGACCGAACTCCATCATATGGCATATGTATGGCATTTTTCCAGACATTTTTCCAGTCTCATTAGAGACAACGAGGCTTTGGGTTAAAACAAAGGAGGATAACAAAATTGAACTTTCTACTTTTATATTCAAAAAATGTTAATGAAAAGGATAAAGGTCTCTTCGCATATATACAATTCACAATAATGTTTTTAGGTTTTTTTGCCTCTTCATAATCAGTACCGTCTCTTCCAATCATTGAAAATGCATATTAATGAGTCATCGGATTTAGCATCTTCTAGGCCAAACAGAAAGAATAACATATATTTAAATTTATATTTATTGTTTTCCATTTTTTTGTTTGTATTTATGACTGGAGGTTCTACTAAAGGTCTGGTCTGGAGGTCTAAATCGAGTCCAGCAAAGCAAAGTTTTGCTGCAAAATTATACGCATATACACAGGTTTTCAAAATTCAGATAGAGATTTGGTAATCGGACCGCGTCTACGTGTCTGGCATGTACTATCTACATTATATTAATTACAATTGATTACTCACAGTGTACTTTTCTGTAAATACTTAAGTTTAAATAAATTTAAATTGCGTTTTGTTGCTAAGCTTCCGGACTTAAATTACTTATTTAATTTAACAGGATCTCAATACATTTAAAATATAGCAGAACAAATAAGGTTCCAACTATGAAACGCAGTTGACTAAACTCTCTCGGATTATATCATTTTGTCGAAGTTATCAGCCCGTTGGTTAAATAGCTACCTGACTGACCAGCTTTTGCACAATAGATTTGGTGCAAGAATTGTTTAGTGCAAAAAGATTCCCAGGTATATTGAAAATCTGCTACTTTATGTTGTTTGAGTTGGCAGATAGGATCCAGACATTCTGGTTGTTCCACCACGAATACCGTCTAACACTTTACGAAAAGGATTAAATATCGAAATGAATGACTATCGGAACTTGACTATAAATTAGTAAAGACTTACTAAAACAATTAATCTCTAACTTTTTTGTTGGAATATCTCAAGTATTGTTTCAAAAATATCAGCAGTGACAGTTTTCGATGTTGATAATCTTTGCAAGAATCATAAAAGCTTTATTTTAGTTAACATCCAGCAACTGGTAATTTTATGGAGAACGCTTAAACCATTATATAGAAATATTTCTTTTTTTTAGTAGAAACTCGTTAGTTTTACTGCATAACAGTACTCAGCTCAAAAACAACTCTCTCAACTAAAGTCTCCATGCAACAGTTTCAATTTTATTGCAAGACTACTTTAATATTCTATTAATATATGGATTAGTACTTAAAAGCTAGTGATTTCTATACTTTTCGAGTGACTATTATTAACGTTTTTCTAATCGTCCTATATTAAATTAAAAATAGGGACTAAGTACTAGCTATTCGGTGCAAAAAAAAGTTAACTTCCAATATAAACGGAACATTTTTTTGCTGATATGTGTCGTATTCCAGTGAAATTACCAATTTTTCAAAACTTGTTTCAATTTTTCCGTATATTGATCGAAAGCGTATGTGGTGGAACACACCGTATATCTCAACTTTATCTGAATGATGAAAGGAGGGGCTACGAATCAAACTCTCAGTGCAGTTGATTTAACAAAAATGAATTTTTGCAATAATATGGAACTTTCATTAGAAAAAATCGGCAGTACGCAGAAGTTTATTTGTTCTGTTGTTAAACTTTTCTTCAGCTAATCAATATTTGTGTAAGATATTGTGAACCAGAATATTAGACAGTAAACAATAACGCTCGAACACATCGAGTTTTGAATTCTCATCTTATTCTTACTTGTGGGTTGACACTGTTGGCACTGTATATTTCCATCAATATTTCGCAAAATTCAAATCTGGGGTCAAGACCATCTTCAATAAATTACTGAACCTGAACGCAGTGTGCTTTATATGGGTGCTTGACTGTTCTGCAGATAATTGTCGAGTTAGTTTGTTAGATCAGATTTATTTTTTTTATTTCTGGAACTGCAACTGGAACTAGTACACCATTTGCATTTGGTTAAACGATCACGAGTTAATAATAGAAAAATAGCAGAATTGAAAATTAAATAAAATTGCTTGTCTTTAAATTAATAAAAAATATTTTTGTTCGTTTAAAACAACGTTCTTTGTGATTGAAATATTTAATAAGGCATTTATCGTTAACTGCTAAGTTTTAAATAACACATTGAATTCAAATTTAAAGTACAAAATAGTTATTTCTATTTCAAAAAGTTTATGGTCGTGACTTATTTTAGACCACCGTGTAAAAATGAATTTATCATCAGGCGAAATACAAAACGTTCTTGTCCGAGCGCTTCCCCAATAAACAAATCCTTGAAATTGAAATTAATTTCTTCCAACCCACGTCTCACTGCTTAATATTTCAGTTCTCAGTCTCCTACAAAATATAATTTGAAATAAATCTGTTCTGCTCACACATTCTTTGTGATTAGTAACTTTGGCGATGGTGAATAAACTGTTATGTTTTTAAGTGTATCAACCAGACAGGACTCTAATTGTGCATCACACGGCATAAAGTCTGTTGTAGATCTTTAAATAGTGAGTCTATTTTATTTTCTATTTCGTACTTCGAAATATTGTTGATTGCACATAATACAAGTAATCATATGGAACGTAAGAATTATTTTCGACGTATTACAGTAAATAAGATAATTACTTATTTTATACTACTACTTAGGATATAGTACAAAATAACACATAAAATAATTATTATTATATTAATTAACAGATGAAACAAAAAAGCAATATTACCTTTGTTCATTTATAAAGGTAAAAAAAGCGAAAACATACTTTTGACGTGCGATAAAATAACGTTGTAGCCAAACTTATTATATAGTTTTTTGTTAATATCTCCTTTTATGGTGACAAGTGTTTTTTGCTACCATTTTTACTGTTAATTTACAGGAATTACCCCAATTTTTAATCAACCAAGAAATCGAAATAGAGATGTTGGTGAATTTAATTACTGTTAAATTACTTTTCGGTCCATATTAAAGCACCTTGAATCTATTTAATGCCCATTAAAAAAACTATATTTTCAAAAAAAAATGTTTGTAAAACTTGAGTGTTTCTTATCGGAATTATATAGTTATACAACGTTCAGTTATTTATACAATATGAATCATTTAAATCAATAAAATCTCACTGGGACCTAGTAAATATATTGATAAAATATTGTTCTATTTGCAAAGAACCACACTTCATATTTTGCTGGATATTCTATGAAATATTTTCTCTGAATATGTCATCATATATTTGCTTCATTATTTAAAACTGGCGTAAGATAATTAAATTCTACTTTTCAAAGCAAACATTTAAAAATTGCATCATTTAAAAATGTTGCCATAAGGACTTCCGTTATATTTAGAACAGTTCAATGAAACTATCTGTATTGTGTGTAGATAATTCAAGGTTTTGAAAAAAAATTCCTCCAAAAATTGTCAAGAAATTAATTTTGTAAAATTTAAAAAAAACGGCTAGATATAGAACATTTTCACCAATGGCTTTAAACTGCTCAGTCCCACAGTTAGACGACCAGTCGGAATAAGCAAGATTGTTTAAAGCTCGACGAAAATTATCCTATTTTATCTATGAGGGAGAACAGATAAATTTAGTACAGGCCCATTTTAAAGTGCCCATTAGCCATCCCATTGGAAGTACATTAGTAAATTTCAATCTGAATGGTCAAGTAGTAATAAGATTTTAATTGTCTGTGGGTCAAAATATGCAGAATACGCTAATCATCTTCTGAAACCATTAAAATATATAACTACGTAGTGGTTTATAAACGAGATGGAAATTTCCTCTAGTAAATTTAATATTGTTCATAATTATCGGAATATGCACTAGCTTCTCACTATCAGTGTACACGTATTAGATGTTCCAAAACTAGGCTATTTGAAGCAACATGATCTAATTCAAGAGCATTTCTTTTTCGCTTTAGCATCTATTTACGTAAATTCGTTTTTGTTTCTCGCTACCTAATATTCAGGTTTGTTCTTATCTTATCTGAACCTTTTTTTTCTTTATTTGCAAAATTTTACCAATTTGAAAATAATAAGCGCAATATTTCATAGAATTGATTTGTTTAAAATATTTAGGATATATTAATAAAACTGTTTCTATAAAAAAAAATATTTGAAACATGGGCGAAACTGGCGTATTCCAAATGTTGTGCAATATTACATAATTTGTCTAAGTAAAATAATATTCGGTCTAGAGCAAGTTCGACGTCAAGATAACGATAACCCTTGACTTCCATATGTGAAAATTATTCTGGATATGGTTGATCATATTCAAAGAAATAGTTCAGGAAAAAATACTTGATTAAGATTCGCTGTATTTTGGATCTATTATCTTATCTCCGGTAATTTCTTAAGATAGTAAAGAACTTAAGGTTGATAGAAAATTAATGAATGTCTAAATTTATCACAATTTTTTGCACTCTTCCAGCCAGAATTTTGTACAATGTTTTCACTGAAGATAATACACTTATAAGTACATATTTAAAACAAACAAATTCAAAGCCATGTCAATAATTACTTATTTTCTAAGTTAATTTAACTTTTGTTATATTATGACTCGGCTTTCTAAAGGACAAAAAGTGGTCGAAAGTAACCCCGTTTTACGGCATATTTGTTCCATAAATTTTAACCAATTTTAATTCGTTGTGAAATATCAAATCTCGCAAAATATATTACTGCTTTGACCTACAATCAGTTTAACACTATTTTTACGTCTGCACGGATTATATATTGGTTTATCCCGCTCAAAAGTCAGAATCCCAGGTAGTAATAATTTAGGCACGGACACCTGTGTTCAACTGACTATTTCCTCTGAATTGTTAATTCTGATAATAAGCCCCCTTTTGTGATAAGGGCAGTGAACCACCATTGTATTGATATATATTTAAATCTTGATGTTTTGTTAACGTGAATATCCCTTAAATAACAACAGAAGATTTTGTAAAAACTTTAAATACCTACCTGGCTTCGGTTAGAAGCCCCAAATTCAAGGCGACACTTGGAGTAATATGGGTTGAAAAATTGATCCTATACTAGCAAGTATAGAATCAATCAATCAATCAAGTTGTATTGGGCAATTCCCGAGATTCTTTCATGCTTTTTTGGCACGATCTCTTAAAGAATGCTAGTTGGGTTTCCGTATCTGCCTCAAGCAAACTATAGACTTTTGTAGAAAAACTTTTCTTGTTCCTGTTGAAGGACTTTGTAATAGCAATTGAAACCTTTCTATTTTACGAGGTTGTATCAAATATAAACGGTGGTATAAAAAATGATGAAAAATATTGTCGGCACTTATTTTTTTTACGTCACGCGCGTTTTGGAAGCTATGCTTTCAATCCTAAAGAATAGTGGATCCTTTATAATATTTACAAAAACATACATTTTTCTACAATATCTCACGCCCTAGAAATACATTTTTACCAGCGGATTAGGAGCTTTTTGGCCAACCTGGCCGGTCAAAGCAAATTCGGTGCAACAGTTACCTAATCGTTTTGTTGATACTTATTTGTGTTTATACTGATACAAAATGTGTTTTCAGTTTTTATTCACTTTCGGGAACCTAATAACCTGATGAAGTTATTTAATTTATGTAAATTGAAATAACGGATGTTTTTAGTTATTTGACATTATTTTAATATTATTTTTTGCTTCAGAATCGTATTGCGAAGACCGCTGGTCGTGCATCGTCTACAGAATGTTTGATGAAGTTATTTGGATGATAAAATATGAAAAAGATTCACCATGGCTGCTCTTCCCTCAGTTAGATTTTCTGGAACAGTTCGTGTTAGATGAGCTCGAAATGTTTTCAGATGTAAGTTGCCATCCAAAACCTATTTGTATAGCTGCTCATAGAAGTCCACCATCATAGACTAGTATGGCTGATTTAATTTTTAGAACCCAAACCAAATTGATATCGAACTCGGCGATGTTGATTGAGGTCATCTAGGAAATAATTGGGAGATCTCCCGTATACTTAGGAACTAAGGTTGCCAAAAAACGCATGTAATTAATTATATGCACAAAATGGATTGTGATATGGAACACCAATGGGTTGAACTCATAGGAATTTAGAATTTTAATACTGCACTGCGGTTATATCAATTGTCCAGTTATATTTTTTCTTGTAAATCATTTATCTACAACCATCATTATACATCTATTAATTTTAAAGTTCAAAGTCGACGTCAATAATTTTATTTTTATTTCTTTACTTAACCTTACCATAAGTACTGACTTTACAAAATAACCCTGTAGTTTTCGTCTTTATTAACATTTTAACCTTTTTTTGTAGTATATACAAATTTTATTAACATTTATTATTGATGGGTATTATTACTTATATACTTCTTACTTATAGGAGATCGATTGTCATGTTATGTACAAGTTGTTATATTAATGTTTGACAAATATTTATGATCATTTTCCATCTGTTTATAGGTATCATATGGTAAATGTTAATTATTAATGATACATTGTTCAGGATAATTAAGGCTATTCATTGATTTTGTATGTTAAAAGTTTTCTTTAAATAAATAAACTACTTACTGTAGCAATTTATTTGTGTTTATAATTACTTTATTCTTCCTGTACCCATTCAGTTTTATAAACGCTGTTGATTTCGTGTTTAAAAATTGAAACAAGATGTGGCAGCAGAAGAGCTGACCAGTACGAAAAATCTGAATGTTGACCTTATTAAACACTTCCCAAATATACCAACACCCCGAAAAAAAAGGAAATATTTTTGTTTCATGTTCTCTTAATATGTTCAATTATATTTTACATACTCTCAATTTGTAAGTTGCTAATAAATACGAGATTGTTGAAATGTTTCATAGCATCCATTAACTAATTGCGGTGTGACCACATTCCACTAAGAGAGTTTGCAATTTAAAAGCTGTGTCCTCATCGACATCCACCTCATATGTCCAAGAAACAGCCCAAAACATTGCGTCAGTGTGGGTTTTTGAGTGTCCAATGTTCTCAAGAACGCATAGCTTTGCCTGAAAGAAATTACCTTTTAATTTCATTTAACATTTTTGCTTAGAAAGTTTAAGGAAGTACCTGCAGATTTGGGTTTAGAAAGGTATTTCGTGCCATAAGGTGTCATATGAGAATCTTATTTAAAAGCAATAGCAATAGACTAAAGAAGTTTACAAATCATCCTTTACAGCGGCGAATTTTTAAAAATTTAGTATACTATGAAAGATGTTCTTTCATGCCGAAAGAAATGAAGTGGCGGATAGGCAGATGGTAGGAACTTCTATTAAGGAACTAACTAAACTAAAACAACTACAAATTATACCAACGCTTTCTTAGGAATAAGGAATTACTCCCCTATCTGGAACTCTGTCTGTGATTCCACGAGACGACGTGTTCAAAGGACCCAAAATAGGTTCCTAAGAGGCGTCCTATCGGCTGACAGATACACCAGAATAACCAAAATGCACGAAGCTACAGGGATGGCCTATATAGCCGACTACATAGATACCATCGCTGAAAAATTTTATCATAGCGGAGTGCAAGGCTCAGTCCTTACGCGAAATATCACCCAAGTAAGAGCAAACCATCGCCCAACCCATGGTACCCTGTATAACGATTTTGTCCCTGACAGTACGTGACGACAAGCAAACATTGCCTGCCAGTTGCGGACAGTCGTTTCTAGCAGGCTGGAAACGCACAAATCCAACATAACGTGACTTGACGGGTTCGTCCTGCCTCGTTCTGGCTGGTGTTGGCTGGTCCTTAAAGGTCGAAGCAAACGGAGTTTTTGGCTTCGAAAAAAAGACTTTATTTCCTTAATGAATGCCCCTCGAATAAAACCAAAACCGCCCCTTCAAGACTATCTCCTGACGTTGTCGTGCGTATGGCTAGCTCGGGAATGTCCATGTTAGGGCACTGCCCAGGTAATGGACGACTTAGCGCGCCTATTTAGATCATGGGCAAAGAGCAACCGGCCGAACATCTGGCCAGACATGGGAGTTGACTTATGTTTTTTTTAAACTTTGTTTGTGAATTTAGTAATGTGAATGTTTAATAAATTTTATCTATCTATCTATCTTAGGAATAAATTATTTTCTCGAATTACCACTTTTGAAATTGCAAGTCTTATTTGCTGATCACGTGATTTGATTTAACTTGAATATTTGTTGCAAAAAATAGCGCCTGAAAGAGTTTATGAAAATGAATTTTGCAAGCGCCATAGACATGGAGAATATAACGCATAGCTTAATAAAATATTACAATTTTAAAGGGGTATTTTTTAAATTCATGTTGACTCAAACAACGGATCAAAGACCAGCCAGTAATCGTTTTAGTTTCTGTGACTTTGTGACTGCTTGTTTCTAGTTATTTTTATGACTGACGATTTGAGTTTGTTATCGCACATCCGCTACTTGAGATATTTGAATGAACAACTTGCACTTTATTCCTAAAAGTCAATAATTTGCAACATTTTTTTTTCGAAATCCGGGTATTTTATTAGTGAACTCAGGACTCGTCTTTCTACAAGAAACCTCAATAAAATTATGTTTCTACGTATAAATACATTTTAATTAATTTGGAACAATGTATGTGTATTAATATTCAGAAAGCGCAATTATGTGGCTTTGTTTCTCTTTTCTATTTAATTTAATATATAAATACGAGCAATACCCTAAAGCATAAGCAACTATTCAAACGAAATTTATAACGATATGTGCTAACAAAATATTTTCCGAGATTTTAAATTTCCCGTTCAATTCTATAGATATTAATAATGTCTGATAACTGATCGATAAGTTAATTAAGAGCAATCAGATATTTTGAGCGTATCGGAGATAGAACCTCTTAGATTTAAATAAACAGAAGACAATTCTTGAATCAGCACGGCCTGAACTGGCATTTCAATATTTGCAACCGCTTCCGAAAAATAAGTGTAAATGTTGAATTATTAGTACATTTTGGTCCAGCTCTTTAGAGCTTACGAATTTTACTAAACTTTTGATGAGAAGAAAACGGCTGTCTTAAAAATCATCAGCTATTTACGACCATTTTCGAGATATAACGTTTTCAAACTTTTCAACTAAGCAGCTGGTAGATAGATATTGAGATTATATGTTTAGGAAATACTCTTTCAAATGTGTACAATGCGTTTTGAAAAACTATAAAGTTATTTTAAAAAAATCGACAATTGGATTATTGCAGCAGAGAATACGTCCAAACAAACCTGAATAATCAAAAAAGGGTTGATTTTTATAAGTACCTTCGTTTCATCGTTATTTATTAAAACCTTAAGTAAGCTTGATTTAATAAACAAGGTTTTAAATTGGCGCCAGCTCATAGTCTCAAGCTGGTTCGAACAGTCCCTTGATTTCGAAAAATGATGGGAATTTTAACCAAAGCACTGGTGAACAAAGGAAAAGAGCTCTGGTGAGACAAAGAAATAATACAGATGGTTATTGCCAGGTAGTTAGACCGAAAATTATCTAATAAGATGGCGACGCTGTTAAGGGTTGACATGTTAAAAACCTGTTCAAAGTTTGCACACGTGGCCGGCCTGCACGGTGCCAACTAATACCGAGAAATGCATGCAGAGTATCCGTCCACTACCTAGGATTAATCCGAAAATATGTGAAAAAATGCCGGATTACGGATCAGCTACTATGAACTTGGAGCATATTGTACGAGGTTACATAATAATATAGTTCCATATTAAAGATCAGCATTTAAATAAAATATAGGGGATAAAAATTATAAGTCTAATTTCTAGTCTAATAATAGGTTTTGAAACTAATTGACCTTTATGTGATGCTTTATTGTGCTTAATATTCACAATTTCTTAATAATTTCAATTAAAAATTAATTCATTTGCTAGTAGGAATTTTCAAATAGACCGACCTGCAGTCTTTTCTTAAACTCGAACTTTTGAAAAAACTCAGTATCTTCTTTATCTGTATCATAATTCCCAAATTTATGAAACATAATTTCTTCAATTGGAGATATAATTTCTGAAATAAGTATTTTTATTGTATTTATAATCTTTGAGAAGTTTTTCTGTTAAAGCGATTACATTTAACTTTTCTAAAGACTCCGACTTCTATTGAAAGACTCCAACTGAACATAGATGTGACCAAGTCCTCATAAGAACTAATTTCCAAACTATAATAGTACAATAATACACAAAAAAAATTATAAATAACTGTGCAATGGATTTAGGCTCAAAATATTAAATTTACACTTCTTTTCAACATGAAAAACACTTCTGTTTCAAGATCATCTTATCTATGAATTGTTCTAAATTGATATGTTGTCATTATTATTTAATTTTATCTTTGCTCACTATGCCCCTTAAATATTTGCTATCTTAGAAGTTAAGTAGTAAGTAAAATAGTGATTTGAATGGTGCTTGAAAACCGCACTTCCGAAAAAAACACAAACGAAAGTTATTGCTAAAGGGATCACGTATATGGTGAGCATAGTTTTAACCGCAAACACAAGAGCTTGACCTCGATAATTACCGGATTTTCTATATGGCAAGTATATTAATTGTTAGTTAGCCCGGGTCTTCTAGATAATTACCTTTTTTATTAAAGGTATAGAAATTATTAGACAGACATACATTGCACGTCTAATCAGGATATTTTAACCATAGAGGGACAAAACATCGAATGGGAGAGATATTAAATATTTGGGACCTGACCAGGAAGAAGCACATAAAAACAGCTATCGACAAGGTTAACGCAACAACTGCCAAATTGTACCCACTGCTCAACCGAAGAAGCCAGATGAGTATTAGGAACAAGCTACTCCTCATCAAGACCATAATCAGGCCGACACTGGTGTATGCCTCCACTGCGTGGGGATATGCAGCCGAGTGTAACTTGAATAGACTTCAGGCCGCAGAAAACAAACTTCTGCGGATGGCCATAGGTGCGCCCTGGTTTGTTAGAAACTCCCAAATCTACAGGGACCTGGAGTGGGAGCCACTAAGAGAGTTTCTCACAAGGAAAGCGAAAGCAGACTTCGAGAAAGCTGGAAGGCACTTGAACGAAGAGCTGCGAAAACTCGTAAGTTACACGCCAGAAGATCTGGGACCCAGGAAAAAAAGGCCCAGACACCAACTAACCCACTAGGGCAACAGGTAGCAAACGGCGTAAGCTGTAGGTGTGGTAATAATGTAGTGTTTTTAGTAAGTAGCTTGCATGTATAAGTAAGGCGTTAAATTAATAAGATGCCCATGCTAGCAAGCAGCTACCAGGGAGAGAATGCGATGCTATGGCAGACGGATGCCGGAGCTGACAAATTCTTAGAGAGGACTACCAGTTTTAAAGGATAACTCCCGAAAACTCGTAGTACAAAAAAGGGGGTTTTTAGTTGGTTAAAATCCAACACTACCCAGGGTTCGGAACACTGGGTGTCTTCGCGAAGATTGTTACTCCTCCAGCTGCCGGGCACACAAAAAATATACATACATACTCCAACTCTCGAATTATAACAGATTAACTGGAACCAGGGACCCGGACCGGAACCGAAACTGAACCCATATTTTATATTACCACTTTGTTAGGTGCTGAACCGGAACCGAAATATTCTATTAATAGGTTTTTTCGGTTCTGCTTGTAACGTTTGAAAGAAATTACTGTAAATTTTACAAGCAAATGAAAATAATAATTTACCCTCCTGCAAATGAATATAAAATTACGTTTCTATGTTCTGGTGAGCAGCAGTGTCACTATTAATGTGCAGACAAAGGGTCGGCACTTCTTTTAGTTAGTTCCTGCAATCGTTTTAATAGTCGGCGCCGCGACGCCGTCAAAGGGAGAAAATATAAGCGCTATTCTTTGCGGCTAGTTGTCCCAAATGACAAGATCTTGTATAAATCACAAAATAACAATTTTTTGGTATAAGGTAGTTTTAGACGACAATCAAGTAGAAAGAGCAAAAGCACATTTAAAGTCGTTATGGACCAGACTGATGTTCTTAAAAGAGTCTCTAGTACCTCTAAATCTGACCCTGACCAACACGATATGGAAATGGAATCATCTTCATCAAGCGATGAAATGGAAGCCTTTTTCAGACAGAAAGATTCAGAGCAAACATTTTTAAAAGGAATTGGAAGAAAATTGGAATCTGGAAGAAAAAGAATGAGCTTAATCCCGAGTTATACATGCTTGCTCAAGTATTGTTAAGCGTACCGGCAACCCAAGTTAGTGTTGAGAAGTTATTCTCAGGACTGAAATTTTTGTTGCCGCCTTCGAGGACAAATATTAAAGAAAACATTTCAGAGGAACAATTATTTGTGAGGACCAACCGACTTTTCAATCGTAAAGAACAAACACCGTACGTTTATACACTATCTTTCAAATACAAAGTTGAATTGTTTTAGTTTTTCGATCACCAACAACGAAACATTTGAAATTGGAATTTTGGACAAAAGCAACTCCTCAGAAGATAGTGAAGAGTGTGAAGACATGAACCAGGAAGCACAATCTTTAAACGGAAATAAAAGTGAAAGAAGAGGAATTGACGAAGTTGTGGACCTGAGTGAAAACGGAATGAAGAGAAACGCGCTAAAGTCAGAAAATCCATTAACAAATTACTTTTCAAAAATACGATTAAATTAATTTTTGTGTGGGAGTCTTTAATTCAATGTTGTTCCATTTAATGTTACCTAAATTTATATCCTTGTGTGGGGTTGCTAGTCCTCCTACCCCCTACCATACAACCAGCCGAAGTACCGTATGAAGCAGTGGATCGTTTGCTCATCTTTTATCTTGTATAATACAACAATTTTATCTTTGTCCTCGCTTGTTGTTATATATAGATTTTGGAACCGAAATGAACCCAAAGAAAACCGGAACCGGAACGAAACCGAATTGGAAATTATTTTCTAAACCGGAACCGAAATTTTAAATTTTGCCTTGGACCGAAACCAGAACGGAACAGTTATTTCGTTTCGGTCCAGGTCCTTGACTGGAACTATGTAGTGTTCTACATACATACAACAGAAATTGTTGCTTACCTTAAATGCAGTTATGTAAACTTCACATATATCCTTTATAAGTCGTGTAATGGTGCACGCATCCATTGAAAAAAATAGAGGGTTCCACAAATTGGGCAATTTGGCAAACGCAGATGCCTGCCCGTCTAACTTTGCAAAAACGTTTACCATATTCGTCATTAATTGCACTACCGATTGCAGCTCATTGATATACTCATCTAACTGAGGTGGGTAAGTTTGACCAGTATCTGCTTTCATAGACGCAATTTGTTTTACAATGCCACAGCCTTGAATATGTAAAGAATTCCACCTTTGTACATTGTTATACAAATCGGCAACAATATCACGAATTACTCTTGGAGCGCCAGTTAAATTCTTCTGTGGGGATTCAGCTGCAGGACTTGTCTGAACTATAAATCGGGTTAGCGGTCAGTGTTAACACAACCCAAAATCATGTAGAACTTACCTATTACAGGCGAAAATCCAGAATTTGATTGCACTGAACGTCTTGTAGGAGTTTTCTCATTCATTTTAAGTTTTTACAGAACTAATATTTTCGGTCAAATAAGTAGGGTTAGCTACAGAGCCCAGAGATACTCTGTGATCAGCTGTGACGTCACACAAGTGGGCATATCATAAGCTGATCAACTGTGACGTCCCACAATCGGCCGATTTTTCCAACCTCAGTTTCATATATGCATACTATTTCCAAAGAGTTTTTGCTTATAGAACTATCGTCACGTATGATTTGGTTTGTGGACTTTAATAATTTAGCTTTTAGGAAAATTCTTTGAACAATGGAACAATTTTCCCGCCTTTACACACCATATCAAGCTGTAAGTCTAAGTTTCATAAAAATGTAGCTTAAGTCATGACCTGGCTATCCAGCTGCAGGAACTGAAAGTTTCATGAAATTTGAGCAAACGTTAATCCGAGAGCTCATGTGAAAAATAAGTTTTACATTCACGCTATTATTCCCGTCGCTCTTAATGATACGAGCAAAGAGGCGCATTCACAAATCATTGCAAGCTTTAAATATGGATCTACCATTGTAGGATCTACACAACACCAAGCTGGAAATGCTCATAAAGTTTCATAAAAATCGAGCAAAAGACTGATCCGACGGATAGCATTTAATTTAGCATAAAACAGTTTAATGCGCGCCCTGATCGGATATGTTTATGTTTGGCTGAGGAAGCTGTTTTGTTTACGGCGGTTGTCCAAACCAGTTGGAACGTGAAACTTGTCTTTGAAAATATTGCCGTGCGAAGATGCACTTTCTACAAAATTGTCAACAATAAAAAACTGAAATCGAACAGCAAAATAAATCAATGACTCATCCGAAGGGCGATCAAGCAAATTATTATATCATCATGTTAGTTCTGTAGCTTCGTGCGTTTTTTTGAATAGCTTAATTCAGTTTCTTACGGACACCGAACGAAATAAGTCGCCCTTGGTGTCTTGCTGGGATATATAGTGATTTGGTACGGTGCCATAAGGCATAAAGTGCGGTAGATCATTATTTCCGTTAATTGCAGTATTTCGTGCACATGTTCTTTGCATTTTAGTGCTTTGAGTGTGGAGCTTTATAGTGTGTTTAAGTGTAGTGTGCGCTTTTTGAGTATTAATGGGTAGACGATGAAGGATGGGGCACCAGCTTGCAGATAGCTGGTAAGCAGGATCTCTATCTATAAAACGCTTAGCATGAACTGAGTTGGCTGATATGAAATAATTTCGCTTTGGTCTAAGTTTCCGTTATACTACAGAATGAATCTACTCTGTATTAAACGCTTTTGACGCGAATAAATAAAAGAATGTTTTTCTTTCTTTCCAGGTGGCACGATGCAGCTTTCGGTAAGTTTGGCATTACCTACTTTGTCTCTGCTTTTAGTCCACTTCAAAATATTCCTGGGTTTCAGTCAATTTTATTGTTTACTATTTAAAATGTTACAAATACGTTTCGGTGTCTTTCTCCACCATCATCAGTTTGTCTAAAATATATATTTACAGTTAACATCAATTTAAATAAAAAACTTTCACCAAAATTCACATATTAAAATACAAATTACACACACATTAAAAAGTACATTAAGAACATTGGTTTTCAGGTGATGAGTCAGGACAAACATGTCCGGGAAAAGACTAGAATCTATTGTTTAGAGATTTAAATTTAACTTACGTGTCTAGATGTTTCTACCTTTACATTTGACTGGTTATTGAATTCCCTATTTTATTCGACATAGAGCGAGAGAACGAAAAAAAAACTGTTTATACTTCGCCTTTTCTTTGCATTCTTGGAATTGCTCTGCAATTCCTCAATATCAGGTGTTTATATTTCACTTACCTGGTCCAATCAGTTCATGCATGCGATCATTTAATTAGTGTGTGATACACAGAGCTAAGATTGTCTGTGTCTGATCTAAAATTCATTGCATTCATTGATGTTTTTTAATCTGTATCATTTCATGGATTCTTCTCTTATTATAGTTGTTTTCATTGATTAATATTTTTGTGTTATCGAAATCAAAACTATGTAACTTTTGTTGTGCATGTTGTGCTAATGCTGTTCCATTTTCGTTAACCTTTCTTAAGCTATATTTATGTTCGTATATTCTTTTCTTTAAATATTGCCCTGTTTGACCTATGTATGTGTTGTCACAGTTCAAACAGTCAATCTTGTATATTACGTTAGGTGTGTCCAACTTATCGCTTCTAGGTTTAAATTTTGTAAAACATTCTTTTACCAAGTTGTTTTTAGTTTTTTTCCGCTATAGTAATATTATGTGGTTTCAAAACACTTTTTATTTTTGTGTTGATTTCTGGTATGTACGGTAATGATACATACTTGATTTCACCTTCTTTTTTCTTATTTATATTATTTATGTTGTTCCATTTATTTGAATTGTAGATTTTATTAATTCTTTGTTTTATTATTCGTTCAAAGAAAGCTTTGGGATAGTTGTTCATTATTAGTATCTTTTTTATTTTTTCAAGATTCTTTGTTCTATATCCATAATGTGCCAATTTAACCGCTCTATCAGTAAGAGCTGTTACAACACTTTTTTTGTATTGTATAGGTGCATATGATTTGTAATTCAAGTATCTACCAGACCACACATCCTTTGTGTATCAGTTTGTTTTTATTTCCCCATTACCGTCATATATAACCGTCATATCCAAAAAGTTTAATGATTTGTTTTTGTCTTCCTCAATGGTGAATTTAATGGTCTCATGGAATGCATTAAATTTATCTAGTGTGTATTGAGCTTTTTGGTTTGGCAGTCACATTATGCAGTCATCCAGGTATCTTTTAAAAAATCCACACTTAAAATTCAAATCAGGTATTAGATTTTCTTCCAGACTTTCCATCACGAGGTTTGCAATTGTTGCAGCTATGGGAGACCCCATAGCTACTCCATATATTTGTGAATAGAAATTGCCCTCGTACTGGAAGTAAGTGGACTTAAGGCACAGCTCTACCGCCCCAATAAATTAATTTTCGGGTAATGATGTGTGCTCCCTTATTCAAGAATGCAAAGAAAAGGCGAAGTAAAACAGTTTTTTTGTTCTCTCGCTCGATATCGAATAAAATAGGGAATTCAATAACGAGTCAAATGTGAACGTAGAAACAACTATACACGTAAGTTAAATTTAAATCTCTAAACAATAGATTCTAGTCTTTTCCCGGACATGTTTGTCCTGACTCATCACCTGAAAACCAATGTTCTTAATGTACTTTTTAATGTGTGTGTAATTTGTATTTTAATATGTGAATTTTGGTGAAAGTTTTTTATTTAAATTGATGATAACTGTAAATATATATTTTAGACAAACTGATGATGGTGGAGAAAGACACCGAAACGTATTTTTAACATTTTAAATAATAAACAATAAAATTGACTGAAACCCAGGAATATTTTGAAGTGAATTAAAGTACAGTCAGGAAAATATACGCAAATCTGCTTTTAGTCTCATATATTTTTGATATATTTTATGATATTGTTGCATGTAATATTTATTCGACAAAGAATGATGTGCTAGATGTGCGGCCGTATCCCCACTAGTTAATATTTTCCTATTTGGCTTCTTTAAAGTACGATCTATTCCCAACGGAAACTAACTCTTTATTGAATCCTCATAAGGAACATAGGAAAATTAATCTTTTATTGCATTATAAATAAATTTTAATATACGTTATTGCAGTTGTATGTTCAAGTGATTCATCATGAAATATTAATGTATCAAGTTCGTATAACGGTTTTGTCAGAAATCTGAAAAATAAAGGACTTTAATATGGAAAAAAAAATTATTAAAAAAATAAAAAAATTTTTTTTAATTTTAATTATTTATCTTGACCGAACATAAACATGTTATACATGGTTGAAGAGCATATTTAAAGGGGAATTTAAAAATGCAGAAATTCAATATGCCACCCATAAGAAAAACAAAAGTTGACTTCGGCCCCATTGAACATAGTGGGCCTAGATTATTTTTTACTTTATTTTCAAATTCACGCCTCATTTCTTACCCCCACCCTGAAAATTTCGTTATTGTATCTTTTATAATAAACACGATATAAAGGATTTTATAAAACGCACTTTTTTCTTTTTTTCCCTGTATATCCGTTGCTATTCCGAGTTCAAAGAAGTTGATGACAGATTATTTATAGGCACTTGATTGCGCAACTTTTTCCCCATTTGGTCCACCCTGTAACTCTAACGGTTTCCAATATCCCCATGTACATCATTTTATACTGGACACACTGTATATAAAAATGAATGTATGTCTGTTTGTCTGTCCATAAAAATCCAAATTTAACCATGATCGCACCGAGCTACAAGGCTGAAATTCTGTAGGCTTCTTAGTTTATTGGAGAGTAACTTCCTGACAAAATTTCAACTTCCTAACTCTTTTAGTTTTTGAGTTAAAAAACGTAATTTTGTATCTTTGCTTCGCTCGGCGGCTTATCAGTGCACATTTGGCACATTTCGATGACTCATCGCTCTCGATAACGAGTCAACGTGGGCAACGCCATGGGTCGCTCCGCTAGTATAATATACTATAGTATAATATAATAACGCAAATAATAATAACAATAATTAATCTGATTCACTGGTATTTTGCGAGAACAATCTAGTACTCAGTATTTGTTTCGAAATTTTGTTAAGACTATCTAAATGTTCAAGTGTTGCCTGTAAGTGGTTTGCGGATTCTTGTACATCATTGGAAGCTTCTGATAGTAACGAAATGGTTTTCTGCTGAAATATGAAAAATTCGTTGACTATAAGTTTCTCAAAATTTGATTAATTTTCTTTATTTTATCGATTTACAATTTGCTTGTTGGTTTAACCACTGGTCATTTGAGTTAATTTTACTCACCTCATATAGATTTATGGTTTGGATCAATACCCCATGGGCCTCTTCCGAACTTGCCATTCCACACTTAATCATGTTTTGTTTTTTGTTCGACAATTCTAGTCGTCTATAGTAAAATATATTTAGCTTGTACAAGCAATAATGCACTGGAAAGACTGAAATGATCATTTAAAAGTATTACCTAGCTTTAAGTGCTTTAATTATTTCACTTTGCTCCTCGATCTTACGCTCATCGGCAGCAAATATCTGCTGTATCTTTTCCGGATGGGTTTTCGATTCTTCAATATTGGCAATTATCTATGAGAAAAATAGGTGCATTGACTTCATTGCTATTTGCAATTAATGGGAAATCAAATTGGAAGATACACAAAAAAATTACATATTTAATTTAAATTATTAAATTTGCAGTAAGATGTTTTCTAAAAAGACGGAAAAGCAGAGTACAGTTTACAAGAACTTAACTTTCAAGATATTGGTTTTATTCAGTGTTAATAGTAAAAATACCAATCGGAGTTCGATAAAAACTGATTTGCAATAATGACTTATTGTAATTGAATTGACATAGCTTCTAAAAATTGAATAAAATGTGAACACAATGCGTGAAATTGCTGCAAAAGTTTGTGTTATCAATTTCACGCAATATGAAACAGATTATGAGATAATCACAAACCTCTTTTTTTCCTTTGCTGCGAGCTTGAATTGCAGCTCTTAATTCGCTTGTTTTTTTCTTCGATATTTCTATTGACTTTTGATTTACTGCTAGGGATTCTTTCGACGCTTGCACTTTTTGTAGCTTGGCCATAAGGTCTGCATATTCTTGCTGAGTTTTCGTTACTATGATGTCCTTCTTTTCTCTTATCTCTGCAAGCTCCTGAAAAATTATTATGTTAAGTAAAAAAGTAATAATTTAATATCCACTTGGTATTACTTCCAAAAATCCAGTAAAGCCGCTTTCACGCAGTCGTAAACATTCTAGTTCGGATAGAAGGGATTTGGTTAAAAACACATTCCATTCGTCTACTCTGTTTTCCACCTAAAAGTATATAACTTGTTTATCCACCAGATTCACGTATTCAAATAAGACATTACCTTGTGAACTTCGTTGTCTAGTTCTAAATCCATTTTGTCTCTAACCAATCTATATTCATTAATTTTCTTGGTTTTTCTCTCGATTGCGTTCTTTTGATCCTGTATTTTGCTCAACAACTCATTTTTGTCGTTAACCTGTGGATTACTTTTGTGTATAAACTTTTCACAATACGCGTGACAATATAAAATTGACCAAACTTAATAAAAAATTAAGTTTCTTAACATCCTTAAACACATGGTGAATATTAATAATAAAGATGATTTATTTTATAACTCCACATATAACAAAAGAGGTTATTACTATTTACAGAAATGTGGTAATTTCCAAGTAATGAAAAACACGGTTGACTTGCTGTTGTTACTTACGCTGAATCGCTGGCTTGCAATACAATCTTTCAATTCGTGAACTGATGATACCAGAGACTCCTTCTCTACAGTACGTTTTTGTAGCTCCTTGTTTAGTTTAGCAATTTCATCTTTATTTTCTTGTTCCCAAATATCCTTATTTTCCTGAAATATGCGAAAAGAAATTATATTATAATCTTGCCATTCAGGCGTTCCATATAAGTATGGCAATATTAATACTATATCGTTTTCATTATTTGCCGTAGATACAGGATAGAAATAAAAACTAGCAAATCAATCAAAATGTTTTTTTAGAGAAAAAAGGGTCTCCTGAAAGAGAGGTACTTTGCTTTCACATATCACCAATAGGACGGAAGTTTGTAAACATATGCATAAATATTAGTGTTATAAGGCAAAAGTAACTATGCAAATTAATTAGAATAGCTACTCACTTCGTAGTCACTGATGGTGTTTTGCATATGGACATTTTCCTTTGTCAACTGAAGATTTTTGTCTTCGATTTCTTGAATTTGCTGAGAAATTTTGCTTAACTCGTCTTGCTTGCATTGAAGAAGTTCCTTGCTTTTTTGGTTCATTTCTTCATCAATGCCCATCATGTTATTCAAATCCTGTCCCATTTTTTCAAGTTCCATTTGCAACTGCTCATTATTAACTTCACCGCCCTAGAAAGAAAATTATGAATAATTCTGGTATATAATATGAAATTAGGTATTGTGTCATTTTTTCAGTCAAAATTTTTGGAAAGATATTTTGAAAATTGATGATTCCATTTCTCACGATTATCAAACTGTATGCTTAAAAAAACTTATACTCACATTAAAGCATATTAAATTGTCTTTCAAACAGCATATTTCTTTTTTTGATCTGATGAATGGTTTAAAAAACATATAAAGTTAAAGTCAAAAGTTTACTGTGGGCCGATTTCTATGCACGCAAGTGTATTATTATTATGAATGTTGTCATTTACTAAAGAAATAAACGGCTACATTTTTTTCTGATATAATATTTGCACTTTCTTCGCGCGCATCATGTATATAATAACGAACTTAATTCATTGTTCAATTATGTAGTAGAACTTCAACATTTAAGTTACCATACGTACCTCATTTACACCAGAATACACATTGCTAATAAATTGGTGAAAAATTTCGTATTTTTTATATTTCCTTTGGACACTCAGATCAGAATGCTCTTCAAATGCAATCCTAATTTTCTCGGGCATTTGCACTCGATCAATTAACCATGATATAATCGATACAAAATTCGGCCAGCCGTGCATAGTATTAACTAAAAAAACATAAACAGTTATAATTAAAAATGTGAAATATAATTTGAAATTAAATATTAATTATCAAGCAGCAAACTTTATTACTAACTTATTTATATTTTTTATAACTTCAATGTTATGGTATAAAACTTATCTATCCAATTTCTCAGGGGCCAAACTATTTATGGAAAACAACTTTTTGAAGTCCCAAGGGAAAACTCAAAAAATTATTTGCAACAAAACTTACTGGTTTTTAGTGTAGTAACACTCAATTGCCCAGGATATTCCAAAAGTTTAAGACCTTGTACTGTTACTTCTATACAGTTTAGTGAAGTAATCGGTACGGGGTTTGGAAGCAATTTTTCAAAGAGCACTGAAACCAAATTAGCGAAAGCAGTCATGGTAGGCGGTCGCAGATTGTTGGCCAGTTCTGGATTAACTAATCCGCTATTTTCAATAAATTCTAAAATCTAAATACAAACATTTCTGTATTTCCATACAAATATTATTAACACAAACAGTTAAGTACGTACATTATATACAATTTTATTTTAATGCAAATGTATAATATTTATCAAATAAATATAAATGCAGAGATAAAAGCAACTTCTTTTCTTTTAATTCTTCCCGAAGGAAAAAACATCAAATGAAGTACAGGAAAATCCCAATTACTCTTACTTAATAATTACCAGGAAAATACTTATGAAGTTAATCAATATTATAAGTCAGGAGTCCTACAAAAGTTAACTACTGAATGGTTATGAACTAATTAAGAAATGGTTATGAAACTAATCATTTGTTCTTGTTAAAATACTTACTTTATGAAACTGATCAAATACCCATTTTTTATCATTTGTCAGTTGGCTTTTTCTTTTACTAAATGGAGACTTGGGTCTATTGCTCTGAAAAAGAAAACGATTAATAGGTGTTAATTACAAAACTTGAGCTAGTTTAAACGGGCTTTCCTACAAAGGTGCCCACTTACTCTCGATGAACGATGAGAAAATGTACTTCTTTTAGAGAGTTCTTTCTGAGAACTCGAAGTAGGCCACAACGTTTTCTTTTGTACGGAAGAGCTGCCTATACCAGAAAAGCCTAATGGAGTTACCATAAGACGATCTATGCTTTGCTCTCTACTATTTCTAAATTAAAAATTATCAGTGATATTTTTAAAATGCAATATATCAACAATCTATATAGTGTTAAAAATACTAAAGAATGCGTATTTTACGTGTGTTTTACATTCTGTTGATTTTTAACATTTTAACATTCTTTGAACAGAGCGAAACTGTTTGAATCTTATAATTAAAAAAACTTGAATGTACCGTGCGTCCCGAAAATCTACCTATAATGTATCCTGTTTAAAACTTTTGAGCAGTTCTGATTCTGATTCAATTAGCTTTGATTGTTTCCCGTTAATAAAATAAAATAAATATATATGTAAATTTTTGGGTTTATGAAATAAATCATTCGAAAGTTGAGTGAATAATTCAACTTCATATCAAAGTATGTATTATAATTTAGGGGATAATAATTTAGTGATATGCACCGGAGCTGAGTGTTCCATTTAAAAAGTTTACATTACAAGTAAGTACATCGAAAAAAGTTTTTATAATGATCTCTTTGCATGGTAGAGATTTTTTTTGTTCCGTTCAAAGAATTGTTTCAAAATATACATGTAAAAGTAAAATATAAAGGAAGTAAACCACCCATTTGAAATAATTTCACATGAAACTACATTAAAAAATGTAATAGAAACGAAATTAATATGTAATAACAAAAAATATAATTGAAAAAAATAAATGCTAAGCACAATAGTTTAAAGAAATGAAGCTTTATAACCTAACCGAAATTTTGATACAAGTAAACTTGATTATTTTTATTTTATTATACATTATTGTAACATTAAAGAGAGTAGGACAACTAGTTTGATAATATATTTTTGCTACTTGGTCTGCTTTTGAATAATTTATATACAGTTGAACATGCACTAAGTGAATAACAAAAATATTTACGTTTGTAATAACATAAAAATGTTCACCTCAAAAGTAAATTGTTCACTCACTACCTACTCTTTCCATTATTATTTACAGCTTTTTAAAATTTAGGTAAACTTGTTTTGTCGTTACCGCTATAAATTCATATTTATTGAAAATTTTACTGACCGCAAGGCCGATCTGGAACGTTCCCTTGGCCTCTCTTGCATACTTGTCCTTTGCAGTGAGGCTGGCAAAGGGATTTTTGAGGCAGAATTCGATCTTCTCATTTTTCCAAGAATGAATGCCCCTAAACAATTTAAAAAATTAAAAATTGTTCAGCTAATTTTGTAATGGCACTAAAGGTCTAATCATCAAATATACGTTTTTGAATATTCAATTGAAATTCAAAATCTTTTTAATCTGTCGGTAGAGTATTCTAAAGCAATAATACATGTCGGTTAAACGCAAGCAAAGATCCCGGCCGTAATGCTGGACAAAATCGTGGTATCAAATTTGAAAATGTGCTCAACAATAGGACTTGAACTAACTTCATAAAATATTTTGAAAAAATTGCATGTTGAATATTTTTCTGAATATACAAGTATTTAAGCCACTCTGGGATTAGATTTTATAACAAATATTCTACAAACATGCCGATGAAACTCTGAGTCAGATAATAAAAATTCGTAACACCATTGTCCATTACTGGAAATATTCAAAACATATTTGGACGGTTAAATAGGTTTAAATCCGAATTGGTATTGTGGTATGTGTTGTCCAACTGATTGTTGCAGTCTATTTTTTTTATCATAGTTTAAAAAATTTTACTCAGTACAGAGAGTAGTGTGATAGGTCTGTAGTGTTGTGTTTGTGTATTGTCTAGTCCGGTTTTAGGAATTGCTATTATTATTCCTGTTTTCCAGGTATCTGGTATCGTGTTAGTTTCAATACAGTTGTTGAATAGGTTCAGTATGTGTGTGTGTGTTTGTGGAGTAAGATTTTTCAGTAGTTTGCCTTTTATATTGTCTTTTCCCGGCCCCGTGTTTTTAATGTGTCCGAGTGCTTCATCGTATTCTGCTTCAGTAATTAGTTGATGTGCATTGTTTGTTTCGTTTGTGAAGTAGATCTCGTACCAATCATTTATTGCGTTAAAGTTTTGGTGGTCAAAGTTAGGGTTAGTGGAGAGGTTGTGAAGGCATGTTGAAAATGTTGACATGTTGTTATTTTTATATTTATCCACAGTTTTTATTTTGGTATACATCTGCATAAAAAACGATGAAATACATCAGAAACAAGCAGTCCCTTAACTGTTAAGAACATGATAATGATAAAAACAGCTTACCCAAGTATATAAATAAGGATTTGCTGCACAATATTAATAATAATCTGGAAAATTAAAATATACGCTTACACTTTCAACGGATAATTGTAATGGAAACTTTCATAGTTTGAAATGTTGACAGTTTAAAGGTTAACATGTGAATTTTGACTCGTGACAAAGTAATAGGAATATCTAATTCACATAAACGATCAAACAAATTTTGTTCTAAATAATAAAATTATATTTTAATTAAAAACAATAACCCACAAAATATTACTAGCACTGATGTTATTTTTAAATAAAAAACGAATTATTTCTTTATCAAAGTGAAAAACCGATAGGTGTAGACAAAAACAAGCACTACATACTGCAACGCGCTTTGTTTAACACGCAGCGATAGCTTCTCTAGTGCATATTCTGTGTATCGATCCACGTGAAAGTCCCTAGACTTGACAACTCCCAGAAACCAAAACAAACAACTTTCAAATTTAAACACATATTTAACAAATTATTCACAATTTTATTGACTGTATAAAGCTAAGTAGAATAATTTGTAAATATATGAATATGGACTCCTTGGACGTGGCTAAAGATTTAAATAAAGAATTGTACAAAAAACTATTCAAGCTCAAAACTGCAAACTCTGATGGGTAAGCTGCAATATACTTCGCAACTTTTTACACCCTAATTTAACAACTTAACCCTTCTAGTTTACTACTTAGCATCATTCAATCTTCCAATCGAAAAAGCAGTAGATTTAGCCACAGTGACTTTCACAGCAATGGAAACCTTTTAGCAGTGGCCAATAATGATGCACAAGTTTACATAGTAGATTTCCTTCTGCATAAGTGCTGGAAGTTAAAAAAACTCGAATCTCTAGTGTGTATGAGGTTCTCTGAATTCAACGATAGACATATTCTCGCTGCCAAATCTAATGGTATAGTTGAACTGATAGATATTGATTCTGGAAACGTTGAAGCAAAGCTGCTGGGCCATCAGCACCCAGTTATGTGCATTTCATTTGCTAATACGAATGCTTGTATTTCGTCGTCTAAATATGAGGCAATCATTTGGGATCTAATAAGCTTCAGCAAACTACAAGTGTTGTGTTTGGAGAAGGAATGTATATTAAAATTTGTGAGTATATATCTACTTACTAAACAAATAATCATTTGTATCATAACTGCGGAAGTATGTGCTTACAATTATTTAATTCACAATTTACAGCGATGAGTATATTTCAGATAAAGTTTGTTGCTTTACAAGTATTGAGAGTATTTGAAAATTTTCACTTTGCATTTAAGCAAAGGAAGCTATATCTTTATCGCAGTTATACTGTTTAATATACGACACGAAGCTTAATAACGAAATTACGTATTATTAAAGAACTGGAATATGGGACAGAACATTTTTAAGTTTTCGTACCAATACAACACTCAGTACAGGTACAGTTCAAATGCAAATTGAGATGCCTTAAGTATTGTAAAGTTTAATTAGTATTACTTTTATAACACTTGGTGGCTTCCACTTGGCCCGAGGGGTAAGCCACTTTAATAGGAAGCATGCTTCACCTGGGAAGGAAGTATAGGAAAGTATGAGGAAGGAAGGTTTTTCGGTTTAGATAACCCTCCTAGATAAAGAGATAATTTAGTATTTATAGACACGCTATAGTCATGACACATTTTTGACTTAGATTCGATAAAGAGGGATAAAATAATACACTTCAAGAGCTTGAGAGATTTATGTGTATGGCAGTATAAAATTTGAGAGTACATACAAGAAATATTGTCTATGCTATTTATAAGTGATCTGTATAGTAAAAACTTTATAGTTTAACAGACTAAAATCTAGGTAGATGTATGTTCTCTTTGAGTTTACCAATACCTCTCTTAAAACATGTATGGCTTGGTTTGCACGGGTAGCTTATTTTAAGCAATTTCTTGTTTTTCAGTGACCCCATTTTAATATGAAAAGTAACCATCCATTATATGTAGAACAATCTGAGAATTCTCATAAAAAGTTACGTAGTTTGTTTCTCGGTTGAAACTTGAAAACCTGATTCAAAGTTGACTTACTTTTCAAACGCACAGCCCAAATATAATTGCAGCATATGTTCATAACGAGGTAGATTACTTACATATATATAAGTAATCTTTATTTCTTATGAAATAGGCTATCGACCCTACGATCTTTCTGTCCAGACATTTTTACCTAAACAACAAATTAATCGAAAAGCAATTCAACTTCAAATCTTAGTAACTATCCAATATACATTCAAAAAGAGCAAAACTTGAGATTCCTGTAAAAGAGACCTGAGTTATCGAAAATTTTACTTAGTCCGTGTTCATGCTTCATTATGAACAGTTGGATGATTTTTTCATGATTTACATAGGTCAAGAATGAGAATATCTGTAATTTTTTGGCGTGTTTTAATTTACACTAACGTCCGTCAAAGAAAGCACTTTTAATAACGCGGCAAATGAAATACGAATAATATTAATAATCTCTTCTGAAAACTAGAAAATTATGTTTTCATTCAAGCATAAATTAAACATTTAAAGTCTAAGCCACTTCTATAGTTTTATAAGTTTATTTTAAATTTAGTGAGTCTAGCAATCCAAAAATATAATCAAAATTGAAAACCTCATCTAAAATTACACTGTTTTTGTCTTCCTGTGACTTCAATAGTGATTTCCAAAATGTAAAAAAATTGGATCCTTAAAAGTCCCCTTATATTAACCTGTGTGCCACGGAACGATTAAATAATAATCAGTTTAACTGGTTAAGAAGTAATAACTAGCTATAAAATTATTATTGAGAAGTAAATTAAGAGAAAAATTCGGAATATATTGTGAAAGTTTGAGAAAGTATGGAGAAGTTTAATATAAAAAGTATGAGGAAGTAATGACAATGATGACGAAATATGTGAAAGCTTGATGAAGTGCAGAAGCAGACGTATGAAGCACGATTTGAAACTGTTTTGGTCGTCTTTTCAAAACATTGAGGCAACAGCAAATATTTCTTTAAATCAGATTTGTTGTTGTTTGCTGTTGTGTTCTGGAAAGTCGCTAAATTAGCTGGAATTTCACAAAAAATTCCCCCTGAAACAACTTTCAGGGAAGAGTACCTATAATATTTTCACGTTCCTCCTTGATTATTCTGTAAAACACATTTTTCAAACTTCTAGGTATTGTTTGTTCCAATTTCAAACCATATTCTAGTATGCTACAAAGATGATATAATTCAGATTTGGCAAAATGGTAGCTTTGAAAATTTAAAGCAGTTCCAGCCTTCAAATTGGAGAAACCATTCAATTAAATCTTTGAGCTTTACTAGGTTTGTACATTGTAGCAGTACAGTAAGAATCGCGGATTATTATTACAAGTGTTTTCCGTTTTCCTAGCTTATAAGTTGTGGACCAGTGGAATTAGTTGTTTTATCGGTACCTGATCGCCTTCGATAATGTTCACTGCGAATTTGAACGAAACATCAGGAATCAATTCCAATGATCCACGACATAACGGCGTGTAAAACTTTTCAACCGATACTTTGACCGACCGTAAAAGCCTTCATATCCTGGTAACAAGCGTTATTTGTTTTAGAAATGGTAAAGTTATGGCTGTAAGCGGATATGTTCCAATACTAGCTTTATTTCAGTTAGATAGTTGGAAACTACTTAAAATAGTAAATCTTCCCAGTTACATACATAGTGTAAAACAAATTCAGTTTATTCCGCAAAACTTTGATGGCGGATTTAACAAGCTTCTAGCAATTCTAGCTGGAACTGGAATAATATATTTTTATAACATTGAAGATAATGTTATAATATCAGAATTAAAATCGCTGTGTGATATACTCAGCTTTAGCAGTCCCTCTGGCAATGTCCAGTACATTTCCTGTTTATTGTGTAGCGGGCAAGTAGAAATCTATGATATAAGCTTATTACTTTTTAAAAATGAAGCAACTATTACTGAAATGGCCCGGGATGAGGTTAAAAGTTCGATACAAAGGACAAAGTTAAAAAACTTTTCGAAAAAACTTGATATTTCGGAAAAACTGCAGGTAAGGTATGTGAAGGTGGAGATTGAAACTTTGTCACAAAGTCAAACGTATTTTGCCGATTATTTCCATGTAATCATTTGTTTTAGATACAAAATATTTTGGAAATTGATAAACTCAAATTAATTATAAAAGAATATCAAGAATTTCCAGAAGCATTTCGAGCTACGATTTGGGAGAGAGTTTTGAGACTTCCTAACAATGTTCAACAATATAATGGAATCATAAATCATATGACTCTTGTTGCGTTTAATCAATTGCAGCAACAGTTTCCTCTTGAGGACAAAGTGTCCATTAGGTGTTTGAGACATGTGTTAAACAATATTGGTGTTTGGTGCCCTTTTTTTACGCAAGTGGAGTTTTTACCGATTTTTCTATTTCCCTTTGTAAAGGTGTTTCATAAGAAGCCGATTGCTTGTTTTGAGTTGTGCTGCACTACCATAAGTAAGTTTGTTTTAAAGCAAGCTTGAGCTTTAGTACATGATTGCCTTGACTTTTAGTTAATTGGTGCCAGCATTGGTTCGAATATCATCCCCTACCACCTGTTAATATTTTGGCAATTATAGACAATATGTTAATGGAACACGACATAGTCTCTCTTCAGCATTTCGCTCAGAATGATATAAAGCCGATCACGTATTCGTGGTCTCTTTTAGAAACAGCATTTTCAGAGGTTCTCACAACGCCTGAATGGCTTACATTTTGGGACCATGTTTTTATAAACGAGCCTGGCTTTCTATTATGTGCAGTAGTAGCTTTTATCTCCATGAATAGAAAGCAATTTTTCTTGCTTAAAACAGAGGAGGATTATTGCAATTTTTTTCATTCTCAAAGACCTATGGAGTTTAAAAAGTTTCTTAAGAAAGCCTACTTTATTTTGAACAATACTAGTGCTAAAAATCACCCCAGGCAATATCTTAAACCGTTCGCTTGTTTGACTTGCGGTATTTATCCGGCCTTTGACGAGTACCCAAAAGAGATAATTGATTTTCAAGTAGAGCATATCAATTATATTGAAGAACAGTTAAAGGAAACGGAAAAGCTTAGAGACCATGTTTTACGGCAACAGCGAAAACAGACTGAGCTTGAGACTGATCAAAAAAATGAGGAAGAGCGACGAAAAATTGGTAAATTTCAATAAGGCGGACCCTTTTTAGTTATTTCTGGAGTACTTATTTTCATAGCGGTTGAGAAAGCTTGCATTGAAAATATCAAATCATATCAGCAAAAACTTAAGACGCAGCAAGAGGAATTGAAAAAAATGAGACATGAGTTAGTAAATCAAGAGAACGCAATTATCAGACACACGGAAAATAACTTAAAAATTAACAAACTTCGAAAAAATACTGCAGCCATGGAATTATTATCCGATGGGTTGGATATGACCGAAAGATCTAATGAGGTAAATAGTGGTTTGAATGGAGAGTTGTGTCTGGTTCATATTGCTAAAATTTATGCTGAAAAGCTCAACACTTGTCAATACAATATATGATTAATTAACACATTGTGATAAAAATTGTATTTTATGATGTAAAAGAATATAATAATTGTATGAAGAATATATTATAATATTCAGAATCGAGCTGGCTAACGAAAAGTCGGTTTACATTCGCGTATATTACAAAAATACATTAAAAAATCAATATGTATGAGTTCTGTAGAATGACTGCACTTGATTTGATAAGTCTTACCGGGTTTATGATCACTTAGTTAATTTTTCACACTATTTTGTAGATAAATGTGAGTAATTTAAAAGAAACATATAAACTGCAGCAGTTGGGCTTGTTTAGGAAAAGTCAACAAGTTAGTAAACACGAAAATGGCGATTATGCCAAGTCCGGGTTTACTGATTTACTATATTCTGCTCACAAGGACACTTTGTTGCTGAAGCAACATATTGAAAAGGTAAACCTGAACTTCCGCAGCGTTTTGTTGCGGTTCTATGGGCTGTTTTAATTTCAGTTTTTTACTTTTTTATTTATAAGCAAAATTCATTTTCCTTTTCGTTTGGAAAATGTTATGCTTTCTCACACCGTGGTGCGAAAAATCGAAAAGAGAACGAATGATTTCAAAATTCGCAAGATGTGTCTGTATGAGATTATAAAGAGTATTTAAAACATTTTTAAATACTGCGCGAAACTGTGCCAAGCGGATGAATCGAGTAAAAAGTTAATTCCACCGGGTGTTTAAATTTAATTTGCGCGCAATTAAAACTGTACGTACAGATGTGCTTAAATAATGTACTTAAGGTGAAATGGCGAATGGTGACATTGAGCAATCCCAAAATTCTTGTCGTATACTTTGAGTCTCTGTTAAATTTAACCGGGTAATCGATAAGAAAATGTGATTAGAATGAAAATTAGACTACAGGCTCAAATGACAATTTTCGGTATCAACTGTTGAAATTAATTAAAAATTTACGATATAATCCATAATAAAGCCATCACTTACTAGATCATTTAAAACAATTTACTTCTATCTAGCGAACTACATAAAATCGTTTCTTTTCTTTCCATAACGTTGAAAATAATACAAAAAAAGCTAAATGGTTTAAACAAAAACGGCAAATTACCTCTGCAATGGAGTATGTAAATCCAGGCAGAAATCTCCTAAAAATATCACTGTAGATTATCACAATCATTGTCTAATGATGCAAATCTTACAATATATTCCATATTTTAAATATAATCATAAGAAAATTAAAAAACTTTGAAACTTTAACATCCCGCAGATCGCATATCCATCATATCCCGCATACTTCTATATGTAAATGATATTTAAGAACACCTTGTGTCTGAAAATTTACAAGCTGTTTCTTGCAAGGTATAAAACCACGACTTGACTAACAAGTTTTATTCTTTAGCTCAATAATATATAATTTACGGTGCTACTTTTGGTTTTCTAATCCAATTTTAGGCCCAAATTGATTTACACTCCCCCAGAAAAGCTGATATTGCTTTAACTATGTCAGCGCTGGATGATTTAATTAACCGAATTAAATCCGAATTAGATGTGGATAGATTTTCAACTAAGTACAACAGTGTAAAAGAAAATATGAAGGTAATTTATCCATTCTTAATTGGTATTCGATGATTAAATAGATTTAAGTTTATTTCCAATATCTTTCAGCAGTTATCTGTAAAACTTATTACTATTACCTTATAGATTTGTCTTTAAGGTGCATCAATTAGAAAAAGAAACTAAATATTTACAAAAGGAAGTCTCCCAGTTATTGAATGTTTTAAATGGGAAACGAGTTGTCGAAGACTCTTCTTCAAGTTCTAGTCCTGCATGTTCTAATCACGGCATAACGTGTCCAAATAAAACTGTTAGGTTTAGCGCTAGTAAAAGCTAGTACTTGAACTTTTTATAGAATATTATATATGTTTTATACTAAATATGTACTAGAATTCTACAGTTCAAGCTTTTAAACTAACTCAAACATGGAAAGTAAAAAATATTAGAATGTATACGGAGAGGTGGGATATGCATTCGAAGATGCGGCAGGCAAGAATTGTGTTTGGCTTCTTCAGTGGTTTTTTTGGCGCATCTGCCATTTAAACACAACTTGGAAGCTTTAATTTTTTGTATAAACGTACGTATTCTGCATCCACATTAAATGCTATTAAAACTCTTTTATATGTGTATAATGTGTTTGAGTGTATTGTAGTCTGGATTTATTTTCCAAAGAGAAGAGTACAAATAAATTTATTCAAAGAAATCTTCTTCTTGAATTTGCACCTCTTTCGCCCTATCGATAACACATTGCCAGGAACTGATCCTTTGGTCCAATTCTTTCATTTCTATGTCAATTCTATCGCTTACTCGCTTCCATTTTATCATTTCCATCGATACATTTTCGACGTGTTCCTTGCAAATATTTTCCAAATAGTTACACATTTCCCAACGTTTGGGAAATACTTCTTCAGTGCTGCAAATGTGGCTATGGAGATACCGAATATCTTCTTTCGATTCGGATATTTCTTGTTCTAAAGACTTCACGAGAGTGTTAATGTTTTGAGCTTGTTTGTGATAATACTTTTCCGGTGGGATGTTAACATATTTTGTTGTGCTCAGTAAACTGTCGTTGCTCGTTATAAATGGAGTTGAATCATAATCGTAATCGCCACAGCCGCTATCCACTAGTTTTTTTACTTTTTCTTTGTCTTGTTTGTTTAATGCAGTATCTTTGCCTAATAACGCTCGAAGTATGTAATTGGCCATGCTGTACTGGAAAAAAATGCATATGAATTTAAGTGAACATGTAGCAAACAATACTTCCGAGTTTTGCCAAATGTTTGACTTACATCATTATTTGCAGGTGGCAATAATTTATCCTTTGTAATGCTTGATAAACTCTAAGAGAAATTAAAACTAAGAGAAATTATGAAATAATCTAAACAACGATTTTAGCAATCTTAAATTTTTATTTAATTTATATATTTCTATAAATTTTAAATTAAATCTCTTATTTTTATTAGATTAAAAAAAATCTAGTCTTTATCATATTATTATTTTTATTTAAAAACTGATGATAGCTCAAATCAGTGTGATCATCCTTCTGAAATTACTAAGTTAATCAATTTTAATACCGTTATATTCGAATGATGCACGTGATATTGAAAAGAAATTTTTTGAATTAAATTGAAAAGAAAAACGTTATTTTTGACTTTTAGTATAAAGTAAATAAAATCTACTACATTTTCTCTGCGATGGAAACGTATGTCTTATTGTTCCCAACTAATCGAGACCCATCAAACAAAATTATATTCTGTGGACAACCGAAACAGGAAAAAAACTTCTAAATATAAAAATTCTTGAAAGCCACTACGGGAATCTAAACGGGAGACGCTAGAATGGGTTTTTCTATGTAGCTATTTCGATTACAAAATTTGTGACATTGTTACTTTGAAAAATTGTATTTACGTTTTTTTTTGTGAAAACTAATAATCATTAATATGAATGAATAAACACAATAACATTTGTGTTATCACTTCTCCTCTGTACAAACACATTCTTTTTTCGACTGAAAAACCCATATTGAGGAATCGGTATTAAGATGTTGCTTCAGAAAATTCCGACGATGGTAGAAATCCTGAATTCTAACATGGCATCAGCAGCTTTTGATTAAACCAAAGTGTAGTGATAGCAATATCGATTTTTGTAATCTGTGTATGTAATAAAAGTATAATTTAAAAATGATTAAAATTACAAGGTCATGAAAATCAATTGCTGTAAGTAGAATAGAAATTATCAATTTTTTTATACATTTGCTCTACTTAATTAGTTGTAGTTATAGGTATCTGCAAGCGTATAACGTTTTTCTTTAGTACTTCTTAGATTTGATCCGTATTAAATTTAAACACTGTTTGGAAATATTTTTCTAAATATTGGGATGTAGGTTTGGCTGATGGATGTAGGTAATTGCTTTCTTTATTACCTTGTAAGTAAAAAATCAACTGATATAGGCATATTAACTGACACACTAATGGAAACTCGGGTTTATTATATTTAAGTTACTGTATAAATTATTTACATAGCGGAATGTAACTTTACAAAAGTGCACCGAACAGGATTGAACAACCACAATTATTTAAAAAAATAATAAGTAAATCAAAGGAGATTAGAATTTTTATCGTTACCGACATGCTCGTAAAATTATGAATCCATAAAAATAGCTTCACGTATAATTAGTAGTAGTAAACGTCTTTATTTCTAAAAAAGGCTATCGACCTATCGGTCTTTCTGCCCTTGTTTAATACATGTAGTCTTAGTCTAAATAAAAAACAAAGATGAAAATTCTATTATTCTAGGTTAATAATCTTATTAAATAAACTTTCCAATTCTAATGACAAGAAAAAATTATTTTATTGTCCAGTAGTCAGTTGCGTTTGTAAGTGTTCGAGTAGCGTTGATGTAGGGGAACGGAAGCGGGATTGTCTGGTTGGTCTTGTAAGACAAAGGGGATTCGTATGGTCCAGTTGTAGGGGTTGTTTGTCCATTTTGTCTGTAGATGTATGAGTATCTCCGAAATCTTTGTCATGTTTGTGCGTTCGTATAGTAGTTGGGTGGAGGGGTTGTGTAGTGGGTTTTGGGGGCGTCTTATTCGTGTTATTAGTCTTAGTGGAATTTGTTCTGTTGTTTGTATATAACGTTTTGTCCTTTCTGTTCCGTTGGTCATGAGTATATGTCCATAGTCTAGCAAGGGTCTACAAATAGCTTTATATATTTTGGTGGCGGTGTTTGTCCTAATTCCTCTGTCTTTGTAGGTTAGTGATCGGAAGTGTTTTGTTCTCTTTATTGTTTCTGTCCTGATGTTTCGTATGTGTTTAGTGAATTTAAGTTTGTGGTCAATTGTGATTCCAAGGTATTTTACGTCGTTTTTTGGTTGTGTCGTTTGGCCGTCTGCAGTTATTGTAGGGGAGTCAGCGTTGAGTCTGTGGTTTGCCAGTAGAAGTTGTTTTTTTGACGCGTTTGGTGTTAGTCTCGATTTATAAAACCATGTCATTGTGTTGTTTGTTAGTGTTTGCAGTCTTTCAGCTGCACTCTCAGTAGTTTTGTCATGTACAATAAGTGCCGTGTCGTCTGCTTATTGCAACATGTATGCCGATCTGTCGATTTGATTTTTGTCTGGTAAGTTGTAATTGTATATGTCATGGCAGTATATATTGTAGAGAAACGGTGAGAGCGGGGATCCTTGAGGGAGCCCTTGTTCTGTGGGGAAAAAGAAAATGACAGTGTTTTGTCAATTCGTACTTGTAGTTGTCTGTTTTCTAGTAAGTTCTTTATGGTGTGTAGTACATATGTTGGTGTGTGTAGTTTGTATAGTAAGCCCCTATGCCAGACACTATCAAAAGCCTTGTTAATGTCCATAAACAGGCAAGCTGTCTTTCTGTCAGTTAGGTGGGTTGTTTGTATATTGTTAGTCAGAGTGAAGAGTGGGTGAATAGTCGAGTGCTGATGTTTGAATCCGATCTGATACGATGGTATGTTCTTTCCGACCAGTTTTCCCAGTCGCTGCCTTATTACGTACTCAAAAACCTTGCTACGTACTGGTAGCAGTGTAATTGGTCTGTAATTGCTCAGTTGTGTATTGTCCAGTCCATTTTTGGGTATAGGGATTATTAAGCTGTTTTTCCATGTTTTTGGAATTATGTTATTTCTGATGCAGTTGTTCAATTCAGTTAGGATCAGTTTATGTGTTTCTTGAGTTAGGGTTTTCAGGAGTTTTGCCTTTTGCAAAAAGATAAAATATCTTTTCCCGGTGCTGTGTTTTTGATATGCGCCAGGGCTTCATCGTACTCTGTCTGTGATCAGTTTGTATGTATAGTTTGGTGAGCTGTTGAAATAGTTCAAGTACCAGTCGTTGATCAAATTCCAGTTGTCATTGTCGAAGTTAGGGTTTGTCGATATGCTGAAGGCCCTTTGATATTGTCTGGCGAACGCGTCAGCTTTCTCTTTGTCTGTGTACCGTTCTATTCCGTTTTCGTCAATTGTGTCAGTAGTGTTAGTTTTTTTGTATTGCGCTAGTTTCTTAATTTTTCGCCAGTATGTTTTGCCTTTGTCTTTCTTTACATGTTTCTAGCCATTCCTACATTCATACTTTCTACAGCCAGTCTTGTCGGTATTGTCCAATCAAGGTTTTAATGTTTCTGTTGAGTTGGTTCAGTGTCTTTTTTAGGTCGTTATTTTGAGTGTTTGTATATAGTCTGTACAGTTCTCTCTTTTGTTTTATGAGTCTCAGTATGAATTTGGGTAGTGTATGTCGGTAGAAAGCATTTTTTATTTCCGGGCTAAATTTTCCTATGGCTAGTGAAATGAATATTGTATAAAGTATGAAAAGAAGATACTTTAAACCAAGGACCCGGACCGAAACGAAATAACTGTTCCGTTCCCGTTTCGGTCCAAGGCAAAATGTAAAATTTTGGTTCCGGTTTAGAAAATAATTTCCAATTCGGTTCCGTTCCGGTTTTTTTCGGTCCCAAAATCTATAAATAACAACAAACGAGGACAAAGATAAAGGCTACTCTAATTAGGAATCTTACGACCTTTTTCCTTGCTTGTTGTATTATACAAGATAAAAGATGACCAAACGATCCTCTGCTTCATACGGTACTTCGGCTGGTTGTATGGTAGGGGGTAGGAGGACTAGCAACCCCAGATAATATTAGATACAAAAATTAATTTAATCGTTGTATTTTTGAAAAGTAATATGTTAATGAATTTTCTGGCTTGAGCGCGTTCTTCTTTCATTTCCGTTTACAGATTGTTCTTCCTGATTCATGTCTTCACACTCTTCACTATCTTTCGAGGAGTTGCTTTTGTCCAAAATTCCAATTTCAAATGTTTCGTTGTTGGTGATCGAAGAACTAAAATAATTTAACTTAAAAACGAATTTTAAAAATAGTGTATAAACGAACGGTGTTTGTTCTGTACGAATGAAAAGTCGGTTGGTCCTCACAAATAATTGTTCCTCTAAAATTTTTACTTTAATATTTGACCACGAAGGCGGCTACAAAAATTTGAGTCCTGCGAATAACCTCTAAACACTAACTTGAATTGCCGGTACGCTTAACAATACTTGAGCAAGCATGTATAACTCGGGATTAAGCTCATTCCTTTTCTTCCAGAAATCAAAAATCGTTTCATTTTTGGGTAAGCGTATGTGGCTTTGTTCCATGGAACTTGATAGGAATTTAAAATATTTTCAATTTTATTAAGGGCTACAAATGTCTCAAAAAGACTTCCATTTCATCGCTTGATGAAGATGAACTAGATGATTCCGTTTCCATATCGTGTTGGTCAGGGTCAGACTTAGAATTAGAAGAATTGCACTCTTTTAAGAACATCAGTCTAGTCCATAACTACTTTAAATGTGCTTTTGCTTTTTCTACTTGATTGTCGTCTAAAACTACCGTATACCAAAAAATTGTTCTTTCGTGATTTATACAAGATCTTGTCATTTGGGACAACTAGCCGCAAAGAACAGCGCTTATATTTTCTCCCTTTGACGGTGTCACGGCGCCGACTTTTAAAACGATTGCAGGAACTAACTAAAAGAAGTGCCGAGCCTTTGTCGGCGGTTTTGGGTCCACATGGGTTCCGGTCCGGGTCCCTGCTTTAAACGTTACACTGTTTGTTAAGTTAACAATGTCTGTCTATATGAGCTTTCAGTATTAGAAGAAATACTCCCTCTCTTCCTATGCAAAGAAATACTTGCTTAATAAGCTTTGATAATTACTAAAATAGAACCAATACATTGACTCAAGAAAGCTTTTTCAACCCCACAATTCTCGAAATACCTTATACATAAAAGCATTACGGTCACTAAAAATTCCTACATAATAAAAATTACTTTACATAAAATTAAAATTTATTCCAGCTCGTGTATGTTAGTTTATTTAAACCTAAAGTCATCAGATCAAAAAAAAAACACTTACATCACAGCCAATTGTATTCGCTATACTAACTAATCTACGCATCATCATTAGGAATATCAAAGTCATAGTCTGAATCTAAATCAGAACAGACAAAATAATGTGGATCATCCTCGTCGGAGCTAGAATCGCTTATATTTAGATGTAAAAGTTTGTAGTCACTTTCTTCCACGTCTTCCTCTATATTAATTGCCGATATATCATAATGTATCTTTCGTACTTTTTCTTCAGAATACAATAACCTAGGCCATTCACTTTCTTTCATTTTGGTCAAACATACCCGAACTTCAGAGCCAAGTATTGCGTATTCAATCGACTTTTTAACCTTGTCAAACAGCAATAAGTTGAGCAAATATTCTTTTTCCTTTTCGGTTCTAAAAATATTATTGACTTTTCAGGTCAATTTCATTTAATTATGCTTATCATCTTACCTGAACTGGAAGCTTTTATTATGCTTAACAGACATTTCCACATTTTTCACATCAGAAATTCTAATAGTTAGTTTGATCTGAGTATTTTTTTGCGACCAATAAACTTCTGGAGTAAGATAATCTACCGCCGGAACTGCTGTAATTTCTGATAATTGATTTGAAACTGAACCACTTTGTGCTTTGACAGTATCATCAAGTTTCCTCACTGGAAACTTCATGTCTATCATAAAGTCCGCTAGATTAAACACTTCACAATCGAAAGCGTCTAAGTCTAAATATTCTCCATTATCTAAAATTTCAACTCAACTAATCTGTAACATTTCCTATTCATAAAAAAAAACGCACCTTGGTAAGGAACACTATTTATATCATCCGCTAAATCGTTTCGTTCAATTTCCTCAATATCATCATCTTCCTCATCATCAGAGTATTTCACTTCTGGCAATTCAAAATCTTGAATTTCTTGATCAGTAGTTAAAGCAAAACCACAATCAACCAGCAATTGGTTAATTAAAACTCGTCCATGTAATCCGTCTTTAACAATTGTCGAATAGGATCGTTGGTTCTTGACTACTGAATTTTCTTGCTTTGAATCAATCTTAACGAAAAGCGGTCTCAACGTGTTTTCATCTAAAATAACATTGGAAATATACTCATTCATTTGATCTATAAGTATTTATATGTAATTTGTGCCCTTAAATTTGTTTTAAATGAAATACGAGTAAAGCAAAGTCTCGGTGAGACCATCTGATGCATCAGGACAGGATGTTTTCTGAATTATTTTCAGGGCAAAAAAATAAATTATGCAATCTGTTCAATCGATTTTTTCGAAACTTACCTTCTGTATATGCCATTCGGTACAATAAATCAGTTGCTTCATCACACCACTCCGTTCCTAAAGGTTTAACACCATACATTGAGCACTGAATGCTCTGGAATGGTAGTTTTAAAATTAAGTCGTTTGAGATATGCTTTAATACTGAAATTTCCTGATCTACGACGTCTCCATAATCGACTGATAAAATCTCAGCCTTGTCTTCAGTTATTTTTAGAATATATCCCCGTACATATTGACCATTTACTTCGTCTCTTAATAAGCAGCATGTACCAATTGAAACATCTTTCAGTATCGGATAAAATGGTTTCCGGATTTCTATTTGAATGATTTCTTCTAAATGTTCCAATCTGAAAATATGTCCAAAAAATTTCGTGTAAGGACTAGAAAGTTTTCGTTTTCTTGGATAAATTTCTTACTCTTTGGTAAATTTGTTCTGTCTCACATAAAATTCGAGAGGACTCCTGGCAAACGTAAATGTAACTTCGTGAATTGTCTCTAAATCCAAAAATGCCCAATTTGGTTCCACTTGTTCAACTTTAACATTTTTCGCAACTGGTCTTTTTATCTTATATTCCGGTAAATCGATTTGGGCTGTTTTACATAATTGATATAGACGTTCTACTGAATCTCTGCTCTTAATCGCTAGCCCTTGCTTGATCTTGAAGTAATAATTTAATCGTTTCGTATATTTTCCTGACTGTACTTTAATTCATTCCAATGTATTCCTGGGTTTCAGTCAATTTTATTGTTTATTATGTAAAATGTTACAAATACGTTTCGGTGTCTTTCTCCACCATCATCAGTTTGTGTATATAGTTGTTTCAACCTTCACATTTGACTGGTCACTCACTAAATTCAAGAGTGAGTGACCTTGATTCAAGAGTGATTCTGACATTATTCATATTTATTTAAAAAAAAATTCTCCTGGGTTTCAGTCAATTTTATTGTTTATCATTCACAATGTCACAAATACGTTTCGGTGTCTTTCTCCACCATCATCAGTTTGTGCGTATAGTTGTTTCTACCTTCACATTTGAATGGTCACTCTTGAATGGACACTTCACTTTGAATGGAAAGTGACCATTCAAATGTGAAGGTAGAAACAACTATACGCACAAACTGATGATGGTGGAGAAAGACACCGAAACGTATTTGTAACATTTTAAATAATAAATAATAAAATTGACTGAAACCCAGGAATACATTGGAATGTAATAATTTAATAGAATGTTTTTGACAAAAAAACAAATAATATTAAAACAACTGGTTTATAAAAGCAATTCTTACCAGTTCCCTTGTTAATTGAAATCCAATGGCAGGTAAACTTTTGTCATGCATTATGCGATATTCATAAACATCGTCTATCCAGAAAGTCATTGCTGTTTGCAGTACAAGGGTGCCCATCATAACAACATTGTTACAGTTATTGTCTACTAACATCTGGGCTTTTTTCCTCGCCAATCTGGAGAATCGTTTATCTTCGAATGGCGGGATGAGATTTGCAAGTTGCACTTCATAGCCTGATAAAAAAAATTCACTTAACATGTTTTCTCATTTCACTTCCTCTTATGAGAAATTCTCAGGTTGTTCAAACATTTTATTTTTTTACCTTTACTATGAACTTTTTGTTTTATTATTTTCTGTGACTTATACATATGTTAGTTAAAACGCAAACAAAAAAATTCATTTTAACACATTGTAGTAGTATATGAATACATTAATTTTTATATAGCGTCTCATATAAATGAAACTATAAACCTGTAATTTCCTGGATATTGATCAACTCTACAATTAATTCGACAAACATACAATAGAAACGGTTTGTTAGAGAACTCCTTTGTTCCTATGAAGTATAAGTCGTTGATTGAAAATCTATAAAATACTATTATTAATTCGGGTTACAACAATCACATTTTTTACGCCTCCAATTTATTTTCATTTATAAATCCTGTTGGATTTTCTTATACTTCAAAGAAAAAGTTCCCTATTTCGCCATAAGGAAATCTCAAAAATAATTATTCGCGTTTTGCGTTAAAATATCACCCATCAATGATTACTTATTCTAATCGCTGAATTTTAATTCGATTGCTGTACTTACATTGTGGGGGCATTTTCTTTAACTCTTCAGGCATCTTGAATAATCCGTTCAATGCACTTGTGCAATAAATTCCTTTATCCAGGAGATATAGCAATGCCGACTCATTTACCTCTACTAATCTACATCTAGAATACTGATCCTTATCTTTATATAAATAAAGATGCGATATTACAGGAACAGTAACATGATGGCAGTCAGGTAGCTGATTTAACGCCTTGGTAATTTGATCCGTTAGATCTGCGAATTTCTGCACACTTTTCCCTTCTAAATCGAGATGTTCTAGAAGTTTGATGGAACAGCTAGCTGCAGTGATCATTTTGACCATTTTGAATTTAAGAATTCCGTTTTGAGGCAAGAGATCAGATATATCTAAATCTTTGCGCAAAACATGTCGATTTTTACAGTGAAGTGATTCGCATTTACCAAACAACTTGATAGTTTCACAAAGTTCAACATTCCTGTCTGCACGGTTATTTTGCTCCTGATTTTCGAGGCTCTGTAAATAATGTTATGAATTTAAGTTCAGATTAAATTTCAGGTTCAGATATACCAAATAATAATTGGGCTTCAATATTAACTAAGCCTATATAATTTAATTCTTGTGAGAATGTTACTTAAAAGAGAATGAACCTAAAACTTTTAATAAAACTGTAATATGCCACCGAATAATGCAATGTTGGTATTCTGAAAAAGTTACATCTAAATTGTACAATTATGTTGTATCTTACCTGAAAGTAAGCTCGGATTTTTTCTGGAAGTGCCATTTCAAGACCCGCAATTTTGATGAAGTTTCTGAACTTGGACATTCTCGTTTCACAATTTTCATCAATCAACACAAAACTACTTATTTCGATTTTCCGCTGAAATAGACATTTTCATTAATATCTAAATAAAAATTATATTTTTATTCGCATATAGAAGTATCACTTATATTTAGCAACTTATTCGCATAATCACATCGTGATTTTGAAATGATGCGTTAATAGGTCTTTTATAATCAGTTTAAAAAACCGTTGTTGACATAAAAAATGTGCTGAATTAGGAATGTTATTATATGTAAAATTCAACAAATATTATATATTATATTATTATAATTATATATTAATATTATTACATATATATTAATATTATATTATAATATCATTATATATTATATTTGAAAGGGGTATAATATAATATAATATAGATACTTTTAGGCACCATTTTAAAAAGCTATGTGCTAATGATTTAAGATTCCGGTGGCAAAATAAACATTTACTCAAATAACCTATTGGTTATCGTGTTATTCAAGATTTTAAACATTAGTAAAAACCTCAGAATGTGTAATGTAAAAGCCAAATTTTGATCATTATTATTGCAAGTGATACTAATTTAATGTTGGCTTTAAAATTCCAGTTCTCGTTATAATATGCAAGCACTAAAATTATTCTTAATAATAATTTATGAAAAGCTGTTTAGTTGTCTAAAAATATTTTGTCGTACAAACCTCTTTAGTGTCCAAAGGTGACTGGATATTTTCCAAAAGACAACTAAATCTCCTGATGAACTGAGACCAGGAATATGGCAAAGAGAAATGGATTAACGTATGGGCGTTGGTTATTGTTATTGTGTTATATATATCATCGGTGCATAATAGTACTGAAAAATAAACGTAATTGAAATACCAGCTTTAAAGTAGGTTATGGGTTAGGTTACCTGAGAAATCACCAGGATATTTATTAGTCCACAGCTTCTCCAGATAAATAATATCTTCGTGCTGAGTAACACCTGAAAAAGATGTAAATTCTATGCCTTTCAACATTAGAAACGTTTGAACATCTTCTATTTCTTCACTATTGCAAATTATAACTGCTTTCGTAAATTTGTAGGTGTCCTTTAATATGTCTAAAACACAAAACACACGTGTGAGCTTCAGGAAATATCCAGACAAAAAAACTCACTATGTATATACTGTTCTTTACAACTAGCTTCCAGAAATTGCATAGTAAACTTCATTTTTCCATAAAGTGCAGCTTCTAAGTGATTTCCTATGCAAACTATAGGTATTTTGTTCAGACTGAACAACATGTTTTCGATTTCTGGAGTCCAGTGCCTAGCGCACATAATCAACTGGAATCGATTTTGGACAATTTCTATTCTCTAAAACCTAAATACAAACTTATAATACTTTAGTAGACGGAAATTTACTTAAAAATATACCTGGTTGCTGTAGTTCATGAATTTTTTTATTAATTCGGTGTGGTCTTTCAGCATTACATCTGCATCTTCTAAAGCTACGTGACAAAGTCGCTTAAAATTTGTTGCTCTAGTCGATATTAAACTTGATAGAACTGTGGGCATTGTGATAAGTACGTCAATGTTGCTCTGAAATAATGCATTTGAATATGACAATTTTCTGAAATTTTGGATCCGACTTACAATGTTCCCGTATCCTGGATATGTCACCAAGCTAATCCTTCTATTTTGTTTACCCAAAACCAGCCAAGTTAGGTCGTAAATCTCTTCACACTTTTTCGAATTACTGCACATAATTACCACTATAGGCCCTCCGCCCATTTTGTTGAGTTTACTATATCGTTCTTCTTTCTCCATAATGAATGATACTAAAATGGGGAGATACGCCATGGTTTTGCCTGATTGCGAATCGTTTATCATAATAACGTTTTGGTTGCGAGTAATCGATGGGAACGTATACAGCTGAATTCTTTTCGATTCCTTGTAGTTGATTTTACTGATGTTTTTGTAAATTTCGGCGTGAATGTTGATGTGGGCCACGTGCTTGATCGGAATTGGTATCGAATCACTAAAATTACAGATATATTTTATTATTATATAGAAAAACATTTTTTCTACGAAGCAAAAGAATTTTTATCTTAAATATTGAATATATCCAAGTTCAAAAAACATATTTTGTAATAAAATAATCTAGAAATGATTCAAATAAGATCGCCTTTAATACTCGACATAGCAAATAGCCAACAGATATGAATACCTTTTACCCCCTGTTGATGTTTAGCACTGGATACAAAAAATGCACCTTAGCAATGGCTTTTTAAAAATAATTTTACTAAACTACTTACTTGCTTAAAAAGGCCTTAATAAATATTCTTTATGCCAAAAAACAACGCACAATAGACAACTGGGTAATTGTCAATATTCAAATAACTTTGGATTAAAATAAATTTGCGCAATAAAAACATTACGTCGGTTTTTTTCATCGCTGGCCTTCCCAATAGATAAAATAGGAATCGTAATAAAAGCTATTGACTTTGAAGCATTTTAGTTTTGATTGAAGACAATCTTAAATCGAGCAATGGACAGAAAGGAGAGTATTTTAAAAATCACGCAAACAATACACAATAATGTTGTAAAATAAACGATCTGTAAAATGTAATAGAACTTACCCGTGAACAAGAAGTTTTCGACACATAGCTTTCTGCATTGAAGACATGCCCTTGTAATCAATAGACAATATTTGACTTTCTTTCTCTGCACAAACTTCAGATTCAGACTTCAACAACAGCGGAGGTTTAATTATTTTCTCTAGAATATGTTAATTTGAAAAAAATACTTATAGAACTCAAAATAAAACTTTGCATAATTGGAAAATCTGAATGTCATTGGTATAATTAAATATGCGATTTTAAATATATGTAATTCACTTCAAAATATTCCTGGGTTTCAGTCAATTTTATTGTTTATTATTTAAAATGTTACAAATACGTTTCGGTGTCTTTATCCACCATCATCAGTTTGTCTAAAATAATAAACAATAAAATTGACTGAAACCCAGGAATATTTTGAAGTGAATTAAAGTAGTCAGGAAAATATACGCATATATGTAATGCAAAATAAAACAAAACTCTGAACAGGGAATTGTTAGTAGAGTGTACCTTTTGATTTAGAATGTACTTTCAATTCGTCGGACGGTGTTTCAAAGCTAAGAGGAACATCCCAGTCATCGTTTTCCAAATCAATTCGACATTTTACACAAGCACATCCAGATACTAATTTGCAGAAATCTTGCTTAGTGAAAATCTTGGTTGGTTCAGATAAGCTGGACTCTTCGTTGTCGTACGTTCTACTTTCGGCCTCGGTAACTGATAATTGATCGTCAGTAGTAGATTGGCTTTTTAATGGAACCTGTGTGACCAATTTAGTTCTTAACAATAAGAGATCTTCCATTAAGCGAATGGTAAATAATTAATAACTAGTATAAACGTTTTGTGAGAAACTTATAGTTTTCAAAACAATGCCACGCAGTTAATAATGGGGAAAGTGAGCATATTTTGGTCAAATGAGCCGATTTTTTAATGAAAACCTGTAAAATAGTGCCAAACTATATTTGCGTTTATCAATATTATCAAATAGTTTTTTTTAGAAATAATCTGGAAAACGTGATAAAGCCTCCAAGGGTTGTCTCTATCACGTTTTTTCAAGACAGCTTATAAAAAATCTATCAATCAAAATGAATGCGTTTCTCAATATTTCCAAAACAACGTTCTTTTGACAATCCGTTTCTTCATGCCCTTGGGAGCATGACTGAGTTAATAAGGGCTGATAAATTTCGGTTGAAAATCTGGGCTCATGAGCTGATTTTTGCCGTTTTATTAATAAAACCATGAAGTTAAAAAAATATTTTGGGGGAGTGATCTATTAATCTTGCTAACGCCGCTAAGGGTGACAACAAAATAGTTTTTCTATGCACCTCATAAATCACTTCATCACAATAACTCATGGGATTTTTCCGTAATTTCCAACAGAACGTTCTTGTGTACTCTGAGAGCATGACTTGATTAAAAGCTGGTTGTCCATGTTGTGCTGCATTAATATAATGCACTAAATTTTAATTATGTTGGTATTATAGATATTTTCTCTCTCTCTTTTGGATTAAATTGAAATACAGTCAGGATTTCACAGATCAGGGATACACAGTAATTATAGAGATAAACATATTTTTTTAAAACACGTAACACATATTATAGAACACAAAACCAGCTGAAATCGGGGCTCAAAATCACAACCATGAATGTAAATGTTCTGGTATTTTTTAAGTTTTGCGACTATCTTTTTAGAGGAGAAATCAGTACTTGATATATTATATATAAAAAGTCCTTATTCAGATAGTTTCAACCGTTTCCGAGATGACAAAAATGAACAAGAATTCCTCAACTTTCAAGTACTATTTCTCTTGGGACTAAATTTTTAATTTCGTTCAATCCAAATGGCTCTTTCCTTTCGAATAATTTGAAACGTTTTGACTTTAGTGTTTCAAAGTTAGTATGCCTTTAAAATTTTGACATTTTTGCTGCCATCTTTTTAAAGATTAGGAACTTCTGTTAGAGAACCTAATTTTTGAAAGACAGTGCTCGAAACGGGTAGAATGTGCCCATCTTCAACTCAATATTCTGAAAACCTTGCTCAGAATCACCTAAATATCAATTTCAAATCGACTCATAGTAGTTTGGTATATCCGATCCGGTATCGAATTTTTTCTTGGAAAGGCTATATAAAAAGCTACAAGTTTTCAGCCAACTTTTAATAATACTAGCTCTTCAATACTCTTCACATGCCATGCCATAATATTTTCTTATCGGTAACACACCTTTATTGTTAGACAGTCATCATCCGAAGTCGACTTAATAGTACTGTTTCTGTTTCTTTCTGTAATAAAATTAACAAACATTTAATTTTCTAAACTTTTCTCATGACGAACATTGAAAACATTGTTTCTAAACGTTGCTTATAAATTTGTTAATCATTAATATTACCATAAAAACTATGCTGAATAAGTAAATAGCACATTTACAACGTTCTCTTCTAAGTTAAGCAAAGATACCATGTCAGCAAGAAAATAATAAAATATACAAATAAGGTTTAAATTTTTGCCAAAAAAAGTATTAAAATAGCCTTACTAACGGTTAAATCTATGAAATGACCTGATATTGAATCCTTACTAGTACGCTCCTCAAATGTGCTACTGCAGTCAAACTGTTCACTGTTCTGCATTTTAAAAAATTAAAGATTCGAATAATCACAAATATTTTTGATGACCCAAGTCTGCATCCAATACCAGTTAGCAAGAATTTTTCTGTTGTTGAAAACTATTGCTTGTAAAAAGCTGAGTGAAGATCAAATAACTGAACAAAATGAATTTTCCCAAAAACTTTCAAAAAAAAGAAAATCATTTAATCAAAACCCTCATGCCCTTTGGCAAATACATTTGGATGATTAAGAACCACATATTTAAAAACATTGAAGTGTTAACCAAAAATTACTGAAAAATGAACACTTGACTTAGCTATCAGTAGCAGAGGTAACATAAATAGCAACATTTTCCCAATTTAAAAATTACCTTGTTCACTTTTGACTATGCAAGTAGTCATCTGCTTCGACTTCTTGCATAGAATCAGTTTCTTTCGAACATCCACAGGCCGTTTTTCTAATGGCTTCGGATCAGAATTTTGAGAATCATCGATTAGAGCTTTAGCTTCTTGATGCTGGTGAGATGTTATTGAATTCTGTTGGTTTTTTCCACATTTTGTAGCAATTAATTTCTTGCGGATATCAGGTTTCTTAACTTCTTTCACTTCACTGACTTCGTCACTTTTTTTTCTACATTTTGTTGCCTCTAATAGCAGTTTGAGTCGAGAAGGCAAAGGCTTAGTTTCTGCGTGAGGACTATTTGCTTCATCAAATGGTTTTTCAATTTTGATTGGGTTTAATTCGACATTTTTAACAGCTAGCTCAGTATCACTCGAGCTAGTTGAAAGAGCTTGAGAAGGAGATAACAACTTCCGACGTCGACCATTTTCCAGAGGAGTCTACAAATAACTCTTAGTTTCATACACATTTTATCCAAATAACATAAAGTTACGAATAAAGAACCAATTCGAATGGATACTTACTAAACTGCGTCGGTCCATTTCTTCCAATTCCAACTCAGAGAATTTATCGATAACAGTAGAAGAAATTGCATTTGAAACAGGCGATGGACTCTGATATAATCGTTTTTGTGCAATTTTAGATGTTTGTTGAATAGCCGCTATATGCGTTTTAATGTATTCTTTGGTGCTATACTTTAAATCTGAAATAATTAGAAATGAGAAATCTTAAGATTAAAACATTTATTAGAAAAATATTATAGGTATTATATGACTACTTGGAAGCATAGGAAATACTACTTGACAAAATTAATTATTCAAATTAATTCAAAATTAATTTAAGAATGTGAATACCGCGTTCACTCTTCATAAAACAAATAATTGTATATTAGAAAATTTCCATTTCCATCATTAATTTGAAATTTAAAGTTATTTTATTGCCAAATTGTTTAATACTAATAATTCGTAATATTTTTGCACGTTTAATTCATTTAATAAAATTTATTATAAAATATATTATTATATGTATATCGGGTGATTTGTGAGCCATAAAATCAGCATTGTATGATTCATATCATAAAAAGTGAGACCTTCACTTTCAGAGAGTAAAGTTTGCACCTTCGGATAAATATCAGGGGTTCTAGTAATTCTTTATTGACATGAGTCATTATTAAACTTGGATTGAAGAAAATGGTATTGCACCAAATGAAATTGATTCAAAACATGCATTGTCTGGCTAATAAAAAGAAAGTAAGAAATAATAAAGAAAGTACTTACTTTGAAACAGAAGTTCGTTGATTGTGGCAAGTTGCTTCTCGCACAGCTCTTCGGATAAACGATAAATAGCACCATTACGATAAATTATCAATTCGCCAATTAGCATATTCTCGAAGTTTTCTACCACTTCCAATTCCAACTTGTCGTAGTCGGAAAGCAAATCTAAACAGCATTCAATTACACCGCAAGAAGGCGTGATTGATGGTGCACTTTTTGCAACTTTTGTTGTCTGAAAGTCTAAATGCTGAAATAAGACTTTTTTTAGTTACTCGACTTATTTAAAATCTAAATACATTTTTAAATGTTCTCAATTTTGTCCACTGGGATTTGCAACCAACTAATTTAATAGTGATTCTTTGCCGTACCAATTTGCATTATATCTTTGGATCAAAGATTGAAATTGTCTGGATTTTAAAGTAACTGGCGTGTGTAACGAACCACTAATTGTGGTTGGATCATTTGTATATTTTTAACGTAAATAATATAAGCATGTATAAGCGTGTTTAATGCCCAGGCGGATAGTTGAAATGAGAGACGAAATTTGTTGCCGGGCTAAGTTGTATTCGGGTTATCTCATCAGAAATGGTTAGAGATAACCAAAAACAATAATACCGTGATTCTTTAATTCTGCTATCTGCATATGCTGAAATTATTTTCAAGTAAATAACTTAAAAAGGACGCAGTATAAAATACAATGGCCCATACATTCAAGTAACGCAAATGTAGTCAATGAAATTTGGAATTCAGTCGAAGAAAGAGGCAGGTTGGTATCCTATTGCTGGACAATTTCTTTTCAAAATACCCATTGCTAGAGATACTTCTCGTAAAGAAACAAAGTGTCGGTTTACGATACGAGCAAACGGTTGAAAAATTAATTCCTGCATGAGTTATTTAAAAAACCAAAGTTGGTATTGTTAGTGCTTTTATGATACACCCGGAATACTTGAAAATAATTTCAGCATATGCAGAATTAAGGAGACTCAGTGTTTTCAATTTTTGTCTATCTCTAACCGTTTAGAAGCAATCAGAACATTTCATACTAATAAGACTGCCTGCATTAATAAAAAAAATTCGAGAGAAAAATACAAATCTTAGTATCTAACTAATTATACTTCAAAGATTCAAGTCGAGTCATAATAATTGGAGGATTCTACATACATTCTACGAAACGATTATTATATGTTAACTGGTTAAGACAAACTTTGCCCTGTGAAGCCAAAAACAGTGTGTGGTCTTTAAAAATTTAACAGTTTTTTGTATGATTGCGTTAATGTGAGTTTGCAATTAAATATTTGACTTCCTAACTTGCGAAAGAATAACATTTTAAGTTTGTGTTCATTTGGGATTCACATTTTGGACAAGGTTTGTACTTACATCTTCAAGGTAGCAGATATTATGCAAGCCGGCTGCTTTGCATCTTGCAGTGGCCCTTTGAATTTCCAGAGGCAATTTGAAAATTTTATTCGCTTTGATTAATTGTGCATAATCAACTAACCAACAGAAAAATATGTTAGAATCTGTTTCGCTGTTAGACGAATCGACAATAACTGCTCGGGCAAATCCTGGTTCATGTAGAACTCCAACAATCTGAAACACATATATAAAACATGTGCATTTGTTCGTGTAAGTGTCTAATGTCGTTTATGTCTGGTAAGTCAATATTGTATTTTAATTTCTGAAAAATGTTCTTATAATAAAAAGCGCCCATTAACTATTGCAAAAGAATGAAGATACATTTTTAGGGTTGGATTGATACCTTTTAAGTTATTTCTAATATTTTGAACTTTAATGAATGGTATTATCAAAACTAGTGAGCATATATTTCAATTTAATTCTGTCGATGTTTTATTTAATTTCATTATTTTTCAATACATTTTTTTATTTAATTGCCTGTTACAACTCTACTCCGTGTTCAAAAATTATTTTATTTTATGATAGATTGCTAATGTTTAAATACTAGTTTTGTACAACTTCGACATTAAACAATCTCGAATGCGTGTGTTGTGCCGAACGCTTCGGGTACGACACTGATTTTTCACAAAAACTGATCATTGAAGAAGTTGAGAGTGTTTTTGTGTCCAAACCAGTGTCGTGCCCGAAGGGCTCGGCACAACTTCGACATTGATCACTCTCTAATGCGTTTGTTGTGCCGAGCGCTTCGGGAACGACATTGATTTTTTACAAAAACGGATCATTAAAGAAGTTTTGAGTGTTTTTGCGTCCAAACCATTGAAGAGACCGAAGGGCTCGGCACAACATTGACACTAAATTCTCGAAACTAACTGCATAGCAAAAAGTGAAGTTTTGCTTGAAATCCAGACATCGAAAAAAATTGTGTCTTGCCTGGGCGAAAATTTGCGCCATTCTCACAATTTGTGAAATCAAAACAACGCAAAACAAGCTTTAATGCTTAGTGCACCAAATAAATGAAAAGGACATTAGCAGTACTTCTGCTCATAATATCCAAACGCACGTTCATTGAACGAAGCGATTAATACTGAAAACTTATTGAACCTTATTCGCAGTCGACATTTTATCAGTTTTGGATATTTACTAGTAGAACGAATGGTATTTGAACATTATTATTATTACGATTAGTCCGGCGTAGAAATCCATCCAGTACTTAATTACTCTGGATCGCATACTGAATCTAATTATGGATTTACCCATTATTTCGGAATGCATAATGTAGAGGAGAGAATGGTTTAATTACGCACAAACGGAGGTAAACTTTTAAGGAAATTACTTTTAGTAGTTGAGGCCTGGAAGTATTTCTGGTCAAATTAGCCAAAGGCAAAGGAATTCTGCATGTTGGCAGCATTATTCAGTCAACTGACGAATGCATTAAACTGGTACTACTGATATACAGGGTAGCAACGTTTAAATTAAGTTTTGGTTTATTTCGACTAGCTTTGTAACTGGTGTAAATAAGGCGCAAAATGCTGCTAATCAGTTTAAAGGATGATCGAGACAAATACTGAAAATGCTGACTAAACAGACTCTTTGATAAACCGCTTTTATATCATCGATTTAATCTGGAAATGTTATAAAATGACACCTACTTATGGCCATCATTGCGCCTAGAATATCGAGTTTTGCCCTTTACAGTTTCAAATATGCCATTTGTAAAATTAATGTACAATTAAAGCAGGCTCGTATATTTTATATTTTGAGATTTTTCTGTATTTTCTAATAAACATTTTATCGTAACACATGTGCTTCTACTAACCTCGTAGACTTGATTGAAACTTGCAACTTAACACTTTATTGAAAGTTTGGTTACGTTTCAGATAAGTTACCAATATAATTGAAGCACATGTGTCGACTAAAACATTAGCACATTATAGAAATAATGTATCCCTTTGAATTCCTGAATAAAATTCCTTTAAAACTGCATGTAAAAGTAGAGACTTGGTCAACATTGGTCAAGAGAGACCTCCAATAAGCAATATACAGTGTGTCCAGTATAAAATGATGTACATGGGGATATTGGAAACCGTTAGAGTTACAGGGTGGATCAAATGGGGAAAAAGTTGCGCAATCAAGTGCCTATAAATAATCTGTCATCAACTTCTTTGAACTCGGAATAGCAACGGATATACAGGGAAAAAAACATAAAAGTGCGTTTTATAAAATCCTTTATATCATGTTTATTATAAAAGATACAATAACGAAATTTTCAGGCTGGGGGTAAGAAATGAGCGTGAATTTGAAAATAAAGTAAAAAATAATCTAGGCCCACTATGTTCAATGAGGCCGAAGTCAACTTTTGTTTTTCTTATGGGCGCCATATTGAATTTCTGCATTTTTAAATATGCTCTTGAAACATGTATAACATGTTTATGTTCGGTCAAGATAAATAATTAAAATTAACAAAATTAAGATTTAATGGTAGTAGGCATTGATATTTCTATTAATTACTTAATTATTATTGATCATACATCGAACACTGCAAAAGAACAAGTAACATTTTAGGATTAAAGTAGGTGTTCAAATAAGCCACCGTTTTCCCGCACGCACAACATACATCATCTCATTACTGCTTCACAGGATTTTCTGATCATTTCTGGGGTAATTCTGTTAACAGCTTCTATAACAGCGTGTCTCAGCTCCTCTTCGGTTTCGTAATGACCTACAGTATACCACATTTTTGAGGAAACCCCATGCAAAAAAATCAAGCGGTGTTATGTCAGGGGATTTCGCTGGCCATCTTACTGGTCCCAGGATTGCCTATCGACTTGTTGGGAAATTCGTGATTTAAAAATTCTGTGATAATACGTCCATTATGTGGCGGCGCGCCGTCTTGTTGGAAATACAAGTTTTGCAGGGTAACTACTGGAACATCCATAAGTGCTTCCGCTACGTTAGTTTGCAAAAGGTTCCAATATCTTTCGGAATTTAAGTTCTCATTTTAAAAAAATGGTCCAATCACGTGGGTACCCACAATACCTCACCAGACGTTAAATCCAAACTTAATTTGGTGCCTAACTTGACGAACTAGCCGTGGATTTTCATCTGACCAAAAAACGGTATTTTTACGATTAAATAGTCCACATTTAGTAAATTGGCTCTCATCTGACCAAAGGACTTTTAAGGAAAAGTTTGGTCTCTCGTTGTTTCTTTGAATAAACCATTGACAAAATGCCATTCTTCTAATCGCATCACCATTCTGGAGTCCCTGACCGCGGAACACCTGTTGTGGCTTCAATTTGACGCAAAGACGTACGAGGTGTCTCAACCACGCTTTGCATTACCAAATTTTCGTCTGGAAGTTTGTTTTTCTTGACCTTAGCAAAACTCCCGTAAGCTACAAGGTTGTCTTTCAGACGCCTAAACATAGTTCTACCAGGTTGTCGCCTTTCTGGATATTTATTTAAATACACATGTCTTCAGCTTTCGCTTCATTTCGACGACAGAGAATAAAACACTCCAACATATCGTAGTTTTCATAATTTGAAAAGTGATTCATTTTGAAACACACAATTAGTTACAAACACTTGACACTGACAATAAATTCTACTTTGACAGTTACCTAGGTAATTAAAACAGACAACGAACGTCACTATGGGGAAATTGAAGAGAAATATCAATGCCTACTACAATAAAATATTAATTTTGTTAATTTTAATTATTTATCTTGACCGAACATAAACATGTTATACATGGTTGAAGAGCATATTTAAAGGGGAATTTAAAAATGCAGAAATTCAATATGCCGCCCATAAGAAAAACAAAAGTTGACTTCGGCCTCATTGAACATAGTGGGCCTAGATTATTTTTTACTTTATTTTCAAACTCACGCTCATTTCTTACCCCCACCCTGAAAATTTCGTTATTGTATCTTTTATAATAAACACGATATAAAGGATTTTATAAAACGCACTTTTTTCTCTTTTTCCTTGTATATCCGTTGCTTCTCCGAATTCAAAGAAGTTGATGACAGATTATTTATAGGTACTTGATTGCGCAACTTTTTCCCCATTTGGTCCACCCTGTAACTCGAACGGTTTCCAATATCCCCATGTACATCATTTTATACTGGACACACTGTATATGTGTAATAAACTGGAAGCTATTCTTTGCTATATAGAAATCAGTAGGCTCTTACCTCATCTGAATCAGCTGAAAGTAGGGCTCCCTGGTGTTGCTTTCTGATACGAGCAGAGACATCACTAAGAAAATCAGCTCTGCTATTACCTTTGAGTTCTGTAGTCACATAGAATATGTGTGGGGCAATAAAATTGAGCAACTCGACTTGAACAGTCGTCATGTTGCAGCTAAAAACTAACCACTCTAATACTCAATTAAATACGACATGCAAGATCCTTACCGAACGTGTGATGTTTAAAACTATAAATCCTTTCAATTTTTATTATGAAAGCTTTACTTTTAAAACACTAAATCAAGCAGTACCTCTAATTCCCAAGATAAAATGTGGGGTAGATCTCAAACAAATCTACACGCTTTCAAACACAGAAATAAATAAACTTAGAGACAAGTGCTTAGAGAAAGCTGAATATTTTAGGTTAGTTTAACGGAACGGTAAAGATATTCGCGTATTCAACCACAGATCACAGAGGTTAATCTGTCATATGTGTATTCAACTTTCGATGGGGGCGCCACAGATCACAGAGGTTAGTCACTCTGTCAGGTGTGGGGGCGCGGCGACTAGGTACCCGGACCGGGACCGATATGGACCCACAACTGAACGGAACCGTTTCTTTTTTTGGACTGGAACCGAAACAGAATAAGCTTTTTTCGGTTCTGCTTGTAACGTTTGAAAATACAAAATCTCAATCAAACCAAAAATGGAACAAATTTAAAATTACGTCCTTAGAGGAAATTTCCAGAAGTACGTCCTTAGAGGAAATAGTAGCGCAGTGTCAGTGAAGGAAAGCAATATCTCAAACCACGGAAGAAACTATTACATTATTATAGGAACGTGTTTTCTAAAATGTATGGGTATATTTCGGTTGAGCTTAACCATTTTTCCCACGTTCGATTTCTCTAGAAACATAAATTAGTTCAGCGTGAAATTTGTTAACACAATGAAGAGAGAGAAGAAGAGTGAACCCAAACGAAACTTGAAACTTTAAAAATCGATTATTTCAGTTCGATTGTCTCTGGAAAACAGAACGCGTGGGTGACGACCCCGTGTTTAAGGTAGTGGTAGTGATAGTACTGGCAACTGCGCGAAAAATTTCGCCTGGTACGCCGTCGCAGAGAGTGGACCATCATGGCGACCTTTGTTTTGTTTTGGAAATTGGTGTTTTTCAGAGGGTGAAAAGTTGCTTTAAATTTTACAAACGAATGAAAATAATCATTTACCCTCCTGCAAATGAATATAAAATTACGTTTCTGTGTTCTGGTGAGCTGCGGTGACACTATTAATGTGCCGACAAAGGGTCGGCACTTCTTTTAGTTAGTTCCTGCAATCGTTTTAATAGTCGGCGCCGCGACGCCGACAAAGGGAGAAAATATAAGAGCTATTCTTTGCGGCTAGTTGTCCCAAATGACAAGATCTTCTATGAATCATAAAATAACAATTTTTTGGTATAATGTAGTTTTAGACGACAATTAAGTAGAAAAAGCAAAAGCACATTTAAAATCGTTATGGACTAGACTGACTGTTCTTAAAAGAGTGCAATTCTTCTAATTCTAAATCTGACCCTGACCAACACGATATGGAAACGGAATCATCTAGTTCTTCATCAAGCGATGAAATGGAAGCCTCTTTGAGAAATACAGATTTAGAGCAAAAAATTTTAAAAGGAATTAATCAGCACGAATTTTCTTCACAAGGTTCATTTGTCGCCCTTAACAAAATTGAAATTATTTTAAATTCCTATCAAATGGAACAAAGCCGCATACGCTTACCGAAAAATGAAACGATTTTTGATTTCTGGAAGAAAGAGAATGAGCTTAATCCCGGGTTATACATGCTTGCTCAAGTATTGTTAAGCGTACCGGCAACTCAAGTTAGTGTTGAGACGTTATTCGCAGGACTCAAATTTTTGTTGCCGCCTTCGAGGTCAAAGATTAAAGAAAAATTTTAGAGGAACAATTTTTTGTGAGGACCAACCGACTTTTCATTCGTAAAGAACAAACACCGTACGTTTATACACTATTTTTTAAATTCTTTTTTAAGTTGAATTATTTTAGTTCTTCGATCACCAACAACGAAACATTTGAAATTGGAATTTTGGACGAAAGCAACTCCTCAAAAGATGGTGAAGAGTGTGAAGACATGAACCAGGAAGAAGAATCTTTAAATGGAAATAAGAGTGAAAGAAGAACGCGCTAAAGCCAGAAAATTCATTAACCAATTACTTTTCAAAAATACAACGATTAAATTAATTTTTGTATCTAATATTGTCTGGGGTTGCTAGTCCTCCTACCCTCTACCATACAACCAGCCGAAGTATGAATATGTATACTATATTTGTGATTGCCCTTTTCCTGATAAAGCAGCGCCATAAAGTGATGGGCAATTGTGCACTTGCAGAAAGAATTTATATTAAATTTGTTCCTAAATTTTATATTTTTTTATTAACTAACCTTAATTCTTTAGGTATACAAAAAATAATATTTTATACTTAAAGTACAAATTATTTTACGGATAACAAATAACAACAGCATCTGCAACTGGTAAATGGCTACACATTTTGTAAACCTACTCTAAAAATACTAAAAAGATTCCGGAAAAAAATTAAAAATTAAAATAGGAGCAAAAAAACTATTGTTTTACACAAAACGATTTGCGTATTTAGCTTTTAATTCTTTGTGAACAAGCTACATTTCATTTTAATTTTTTATCTGAAAAAGAAACACGAACATTTAAATTAGATACTAATTATAACCGAAATATGCAAATAAATTTAACTCATTCCAATGTATTCCTGGGTTTCAGTCAATTTTATTGTTTATTATTTAAAATGTTACAAATACGTTTCGGTGTCTTTATCCACCATCATCAGTTTGTGTATATAGTTGCTTGATGGTGGATAAAGACACCGAAACGTATTTGTAACGTTTTAAATAATAAACAATAAAATTGACTGAAACCCAGGAATACATTGGAATGAATTAAAGTACAGTCAGGAAAATATACGAAACAATAAATTTAACATATAAAAGAAGTAAATAATGAGCGATTTTCCATCCAATAAAACTTTCCTGCGTTTCTTCGCGAAAATTCTCCGAATTTATTGATTTTGTGGGGTGTTTGCATTCCACAAAGAGTTGTAGTTCTTAGGGTATCGGTCTTATATCGGTATATTAATATACTTACATATTGTTAACTACGGACAGACCCAAAAAGAATTTTATATTTTGGCGTATCTGCGACTGCTTCCTGGTTAGAAAATGTACCATTACAACGAACAAAAATAGCAGATTGCTATTGAGATATTTTCAAAACTCAGATTGACTCTCAGGAATGAAAAAAATATAAAGAATCGAAAATCAAATCAACCTCTATATGTGTGGTGTAAATATCTCCCAGAATCTGTTTGGAAGCCTTGAAGGCAAGTAGCTTTGCGTGGGTTACGGCATCGGCTAAGAGCACATGTTCTATTCTCTAATATTTAGCCAATTTCACTCCTTTGCCATTTATCCGAACTTTTTCTCGATAATAAGGCTTATCCGTTGCAAGCAAGTCAAGAATGAAGACATTTTGATCGTCAGCCATTTATTCAATCAAACCTGCATCTTTGGATTCGAAAGAATAAACACATTGTACTTACCTTATTCACACACCATTTGTGGACAGGAACTTACAAGAAACTCTCAATTCATGTCAGAACATCTCTGGGTGAAATTTAATAATGAAATAGAAAACAATTCGCAAATTAAATTCTTCTATTTGAGTCAACATCACAAAATTCCTGAAATATTTTCATTATATATGGATGCATCTTATTCAATTATAATGCGCTTCTAACTGTTTCGTGCGAAAGCTCAATAGCTTTTTTTGCTGCCTGATGTATCGATAAAATTTTCACTGCCTTTACGAACAACTTAGGCAACAAATACTGATAATAATACAAATACAAAAAACACTACTTCTACAAATATAAATTACAAATTTGGAAAACACTGGGAAGTTGAATTGTAAATATTTCGTTTACTGCTGGGTGATATAAAATTGCTGTTTCCATACTTATTGTATAATTAATATATTTTTACAGCTTATTTTCGGGCCATCGGCAGTCAAAAATAAAAATCATTGTGCCTGAACACAAAAAAAGACAAGTCTTGCATTCTAAATTCCAATCCACTCGTTCTCGTTGTATAAATAACCTTTATTTCAATCTGGGCTACGATTAAGTTTACTAACTTTGCCTTATCTCTCTTTATCTCTGAATTTCTATTTTAGTTCAGGGCTCAGCGGGTGAGATAGACATGAACCCAGATCATTTTCTCCCAGTGTTAACAGGTTCTTATTGTGTCTAATTTAAGCAATTACATTTAAATTAAATCATGAACATCAGCAGCTGATGATCAATTAGATTATTTATTATTCGCTCGAAATCGGTTCTCAATAATTATGGCTGAAAGTCATCAGTTTTATAAGCCGAAAATCGATTCGGAAACGGTCAAACAAGTGGTTTTTGAGTTGTACGGGTTGAAAGTGCTTAAAATTTCAGAACTGGATGGTTACGACGATAAAAACTTTCATGTTATAGTGGATGAGGATATCTGTGACAATAAGAGTATCAGAAAGGTGCTTAAAGGAGGATATGTGTTTAAAGTTGTCAATTCCTTAGAGTCTCAAAATGAAAAACTCTTTGAGGCTCAGACTGAACTCATGTTATTTTTAAGTAAGTGTTTTTAAACATACTTTTCAAGGCGTAATTTGGTAGGATTTTGAACTGAAGATCATAAAAACATATGGTTCCACCAACATCTCGTTATCTATTTACGGGATGGTAAATATTTTACAAATTTAAAATTTTTTTAAAGACTTCAACGGTTTATTTAGTACACATTTGCTATAGCTAATGGAACATTCTCCACAGGCACTGCTGGTTTTTGTTCTAATTGCAAGATTGATCCTTAAGTCAGTTCCAATAAAAAACGCGATGATCTCTTCTCTGAAGCCTACAGATAAGCTTCGGAAAAATCCGTGTTTTACTTGTTCACACCGATAGGCTACGGTAGACTTTAACATCTTCCGTAGTCTTTAGTGTCTTCCGTACCTGTAGTTCTGTAGATGACAGAAGTTCTTTGTTCTTCTGTTACAAACCGTTGAAACGGCCAGAAATCAATGCACAATGTACTAAGCGCCAGCAGGAAGCAGGAACCTATACCTGGTTTAAATCTATAGATGTGTTCGATTTAATATTTAAAAAACGCAAACTCAGATGGAACGACTAAAATTTCTCATCCTTGATTGGTGGAATATTTTTGCTTATTTTATAATCACGCATTTTATGAGAATATGCTATATTAAAGTTTTGTGCCACATTCCGAATTATCCACGCTAAAAAACTCAAACATTATGATATAACTTTGTGCTTGGCCGATCGTCCCTTAGATGTTCATCGTTTAACTCTTCTGCTCAATTTCAAATGTTGAATGATAATATAAAACATAAATTGGAATTCCCCATCTTGGAAATAATATTTTTCTTCGAGAATGTTAATTTTTGCTTCCGCAGAAACAACATTTGAGTAAAATATCTGCAGTTAACAAATTGAGATGGTGTTTGGAACAAAGTTTTCAAGCAAATTAATGAATGATTAACACAATTCTTACCTTTTTTCCTTCTCCAACAACACCGAAAAAACCGTAATGACCATATTCTTTGCGGAATAATGCAAATTTAGCTGATTTTAATTTTAATCTGTACAAGATTCAGTTTATTTAAATAAGATAAATTAAATAATATAATACATATATACTAATAAATATATATATTCTAATAAATATATTAGTTTATTGTAAAAACATCTGCCACTGTATCAAAATGTCTAATAATAAATCCTAAGGGTCCAAGAAACCAGGGGCTCACAGTGGTGACAATTTGCAAACCTTCTTATTCAAAACAAGAGTAGCTCTGATCATCTAGCAATCTTGCGAAAGTGAATTTCATTTTTACAAATCATCCTCAGGTAGCATCGTCTCAATAAAGTGGTACTCAATAATGTCCAAAATATTTAAGTCCATATTTTGAACATGAACATGAACATTTTGCAATACTTGGCAGTCGAAATTTACTAACAGATAGAGACGCCCATCTACCAAAAAATCTAGATCAAAACCAAAAACACTTCAGGTATTTCGACAAACTTTCACAAGTTTTTTTACAGTTTACCTCAGTATTATTTTTTTCAATATTTTAAGAATATATTTATATTATTCAATTTTATACAGTGCATGAAGAATGTTTAAGCTGTGTATAGACGAACGTTGTAATCATCTAGAATCTTTCTGCGGCTCATAGATAACTTGAGTTTTAAAATTGCTGCGAATGCTATTTTTGAGGTAGATAATGGATAAACCGTTGTAATTTTTACAGATAAACACAACATAAAATGTCCAGGACCGATTGAAACGAAAAATCATAAATCATTTGACACAGTTTTGTTACCATCAGGAAAACATATAGCAAGATTACTGGAATTTATTCCAGGAGATGTTTTATTTAAGCTACCCAATCCTAGAGCGGATATCTTTTACCAAGTCGGGTTATTAACTGCTGAACTGGATAAAGTACTACAGGTAGGCTTAGCTAGGGAAGAATGAGAACGAAAAACTAAAGTATTCATAAATAAACTCTACCCAGGATTTTAAACATCCAGCCTATTACAAGCACCCGCAATGGTGCTTAGGAGCTTCTCCCGATATTCTTCATTATTTGAGCGCTGTTGAAGAAAATCATCAAGCTTTAGTAAAAACGGTCATTGCCGAATTTTCCTCCAGAGTACTTACCATCGAGAACAGCTTCAGTAAAGGTAGAGTTAAGGTAATTTTGAGGAAAGCTTTGATCAAAGCCTAATTTTTATAGGCTTAATTCATGGGGATGTAAACGAGCAAAACTTAATTATTAGTAATACAAATAATTCACCAGTTGTTGAAGCCATTATAGATTTTGGCGATACTCATCATTGCTGCTATTTATACGAATTAGCACTGGCAATGACCTATATGATTTTCTTGGCGAACAATATCGATGTTGGGGGATATGTTCTAGGAGGTTACGCCTCAATTAAAGAAGTGAAACTGGAAGATATTAAGCTGTTAAAGGCAAGTACGACTCCTAGAAATTTAAACTTTCACTGATCACACTTGGGTATTATGACCTGAATAAATTGTTAGTTGACCAAATTTAGGGAGCAGGAAATCAAACTGCCAGGCTCCGTATTCATCATAAGCTTCGGATGTTCATATGTTGGCAGTTAAGGGCTAAAATGGATTGTTTATGGGCATAGTACGATTTCTTCAATAGCAAGCTAACTGTTTCAGATATGTGTGATGGCAAGACTCTGCCAATCTTTGGTTCTGGGTGCAAATTCTAGTCTGCTAGATCCTAGTAATGAATACGTCTTGACCACCGCAAAAACTGGCTGGGGCCTTCTCAAACAATTATTCAGTCAACCAGAAGATGATGTAGTGGGCCGTTGGAAGAATATAAGCGAGAAAAAGCTATAAAGATTACCATATACATACATGTCACATTCCATATGGGATCTTTTCAAGAACTTTAATTCCATTTCGCAGATCGAACCGTATTTGTACTTTTTTATAACATAAATAAATCTCGTTTGTGTCACAGAATAGACTGTGTTGATGTTGTGTATGATAATTATTCCAATTTTACCGAATTTTACTCGAATTTACAGGTTGTATCAACAGGTTGCCATCTAAGGGATACCCGTTTTTCAACTGATTGTAAAGGTAAGAAAACTACTCCAGGACCCAGGTAAGGAGAATTAAAAAATCTTTGATATGGGAAATCGTCAATATTGCTCAAGCAATTGACGTCCAATTTAATGATGCACCACCAACCTCAATCACTTTTCTTTTAAATTAAAAATCTGGCAAATGTTGTTAAGCATTTGAGATAAGTAAAATTTAATATCGTTGGTCATTATACAGTAGCGACATTATGAAAGTCAAACGTGTAAAGAAATATTCTACATCTTCAATGTCTATTGATTCAAATTGATAGTTTCTTTCATTTGCCTCGTTTACCTTTTTTAAGACAGTTGTAATTGGCATGATTGTACAATTTTACTTGTTAAATGAACAAAAATTACTAACTTGGAGAAAAGCGTAGAAAAAACGAGACGTAATCCTGCTTCCAATTGATAACTTTAATCGATTATCACTAATAAGAAAGTTACCAATTGTGTCGAATTTATTTGAAACTTGTATATCACGCCATCGCAAACAATTTACAGATGCGAGTGGTATCCGGAAATTGTATTACTTCGTTTTTTAACAAGTCTTCAAATAAACGCCTATGAAGAAGAGTCGTGCTTGAAAAACGTTAGAAAATGGTTAAATCTTGATTGTCTATTAGCTTGAAAATACACAACTTTCAAGCGCCGTTAGAGAAAGTCAAACATTTGTTTGGTTTTTGTTGATTTATATCTATGTATTTGGGCCCAGGCAATCCACATATGTAAATAACAATATATAAGTATAAACATAACAACGTGCTAACGAGTTTGGAAAATCTACAGGTTGTTTGTGCGCGAATTTTTCTGTATTTAATGGGGGTTCTAAACTTTAAAATTTACTTCCCATTTTGTTCTCGTGAACTTTCATTAAGGAAGCAGATTTATATTCAACTATTCAAAGCTGTTGCTTAGTCAAAGTTTTTTTTTCTGCAGATCAGATAACTGCGTTATGACCTTTTCGATTTTCTTTTTTTTTGAGAATGTCGATTGTAAATTATTTTGGAATAATTATTTATAAATCAAACAAAATATAACACAATGCACCTTTTTATATTTCCTTGAAACAAAGTTACTTGAAATCCAACCGGAAAATTGTTGATTTTCATAGCTTTTTTGCAGACTCAGACAGAAGTTAGAAATGGGTGACTTATTTGTAAGAGGTTTATATTCTCTATTTAATTTAAATTATCTATTTATCTAGGCGGTAATTAATTAAGTTTTTTCGTTCCCTCAATCGTTCCCTTAATCATATCATCATAATCCTCGTTGCCTTGATATAAAAGGTGTTAACATTTCAAGAAGACTTTTAGTTCTTTCTAAATATCTTTTGTAGTTTGCGGATATCTGAATTTAAGCTAACTTATCCCCGAGGTGTTTGAGATACTTCGATATGAATTCTATGACTAATTTTAAACTAACAATATTATTTTCACCTTTCCTGAATTCTATTTTTTTAAAACTATTTTTTTCGATTCGAATTTTAAGTCGTATAAGACTTTGAATAAACTATTTTAATAAGCGCAAGGACGGTGTAAATATTATTAAAGCTGTTCAATGTGATCGCCTCCTTGTGAAATGCATAATTTTATCCTGCGTTCTATCTTTCTTTTCCAGTTGTTTGAGTTGTTCCATATTTTTTACCCGATGAAACGTTGAGTAAATTTCTCCTATGAGTTTGTCCCTGAATTCATTGATTTTTTAAGCGTTTTCACATGTCCCCACATAAAAAGGTCCAACTGGTTGAGGCCGGAACATCGAGCTGTACAAGCAATGAACCACCACACTGATTCTGATTTTTTTATGAGAAAATTAATTTAGAAAAAATAGAAATTGGGTCAAAATGGGCCTGAGCAGCATTATTTAAAACGAACATTGTTCTTCTGATTTGAAAGGGATTGTCCTCAAGCAGTAGAGGTAAAGCGTTCTCCAAAATCGTTCGAAACACCTCACTAAAGTCAAAGAAGAAGGCGAACTCTTGAGGAAGATCTGGAAGGGGAAGTTCTTGTAACGGTTGATAATGCTTTTTTACATATTACACATTTTACGGATGTTACTTTTTATTACTAGATTAAACACGTATTATCACATTTTTCAAAAATAAGTCGTACCCAGAAGTCTTAGTTTGTCCAGTAAGTGCAGACATTCGTCCTGTAGCAGGTTTCTTTTCAACTAGTTCAAAGACTTGTTAATTAAAACGTTGTGAAGTTTCTACGAACGTTTGCTTGTCTTCTTTCAATGAGGCGGTTGTAATATCGTTGCAATAATGTTTTTTTTTGTGTATAATTTCCTGACTGTATTTCAATTCAATTTTATTTAAAATAATGTTTTTATCATCCAAAACTGATGAAATTAAAAACGAAGACATATTTTTTCTAATGCTAGCCAAATAACTAATTATCATATTACCAAGTCCTCTGGTTGCAAAAATGTATTTCACTCAAGTACTCATACATTTCATAAAGTGTTTAAAATATTTTGGTTTAAAATGTATCATATACAAAGTATCTCAGGTATCTCTCAGTTAAGAGAATTGAGCGAGAAAACGGGACGACATTTTAAAGGCATTATTCCGTTATTCTCTTCTCTCTAAACTAATTAACTGTTTCTGTTGGCGTAAAGTATGTAAAAGACAAAATAATTCTTCAGGTTTTGTTTAGAAATGTTTGGTCTCCCCAGTTTTTTATATGTGGAACATTTACCCAGCAAGTTTGTCTAATCAGAGAAAATTCGTTTTATTACTGACAAGAGAAGAAGAAAGGAAACGTTGATTATGCATTTCCATAGTCATACATAAAAATATTAGTTATTGTTTATCATAATGCATATTCACCGATTTTCTAATTTACATTTAATATAAATCATTTTTTATCTTTCATAATAGTGTACTGTTATTCACAAATAATTTATACTTTTTTCCAAAAAAAAAACGAAATAAAAATGTGGAAACAAGGGGAAGAAAGAGGACATGTTTTCTATTAAAATATCAGCTTGCAGATTTGTATTACCATGTAGCAGCATTTGATGATAATGTTTTTTTTATGTTTCAATTTATTAAATTTAAGCTTAAAGTGTTACAAACTCAAAAAGACCAAGTTGAAACTGCTTGAAATTTCAACACTCTTGTTCGGTATCCCATTTTGGGACATTCTTTGGTGTCTATTGGTGCATACTTTAATTAATTTTACTGGATGAGGTTAAAAATAACTATAAATTCATTTAAACGAAAGGAATAAACACACCGCAAATGTTGATGGTTCAAAATCATGTAATTAAGTAACATGTTTAATTTTTATTTGATCATTTTGATTATTTTACAGTTTGTTTCGTAATGGTCATATACAATAAAAAAACTGTGTAAGTATGTAATAAGCATTTCGGCTGGAAATTATTTGCTTTTTATTAATGGCCATAAAACGTTTGTCTCTTAATCTAAGCCTTAATAAATATAATATACCATATTTTAGATAGGCAAATTTTAACAATAAAGTTATAATAGCAATGGTCTAAAAGTATCTTACAATTTACATTTTTTGTTAATATTAATTATATTCAGTTTTTACATTACTTAGTTTTAAAAGTAAAGCTCTGTTTTCTTAATATTTAAAGCTGCATTCGAAACATCGCTTACATTTCATTAATCTATAATCAACTAAAATATTCTAATAACCATTATACATATTTAAGTATCTATGTTGTGCTAATACTGACAAAATGTAGGACACTAGGATATTATATTTGACCAACTATAATAAGGTATTATGCTACAATAATTCTTCCTTATAGATTTACTGAAATAAAAACTGTTTGTATAGCATTATTACTTATATGGTCATATTTTCCTGTCGTAATGGAAAGTTACATAGAATCGATGGAACTTAAAAGAATGTTACAAATGGCATTTATTTTCATTTTTAACAAGGCATCTTATACATCTGCGAATCCTAAAACTTTAAAAATTTCTACAACTTCTGAACCTGAAGTTGGTGCATTATTTAACAATTTTTTCCTATAGCAAATTGCATTTTCTGAAGCGTAGCATAGCTTAGATTCAGTACAACTTTACAATTTCATATTAATATTATTTAATTCTGAATTAAAGGGTTAAGAAGATATAGAATAAGGCTTTTAAAAATGTTTTGCTGGTTTTTACTGTCAGAAAATTTGTTGCCGAATGACAATGAAACGTAATAGTAGGTATTTATAATTTCTGGAACATACAATAATAGCCCAAAGCGATTACAAAGCTCTGAATTGTTTAACAAACAATTATATAAGTGTTTCATCCAATAGATTTTTGACTGCATATCTGAATCTGAGTCGGTATCATAATTTTGATATCTACTAAACCCAAAATTTAAATAGTCAAAATGCGCCTTTTGGGGTGCTCATTCTGAACTCTCATGACTGCACTTTAAACATTTTTTGAATAAAGAAATGGAAAATATATTTACAAAAGAATCTTGATACAAAGGAGCGTGTTGCATTATTCAAAGGTTAATTTAGGAAATCATTGGTTAATTTTATTGCAGCGCCTAATATTATAAAAATTATCTATTTAACAGACCTAAATGATACATTACCAATAAGAATGCCCATTTAAATTCTCTTTATACAGCTTTAAACAAATTGTGCTATCGATAAGCTACAAACCATAACTACATTTTATATTTATTATTTAAATGACCTAAAACGGTGTTTTCGTTAATTTATCATAATTTATTTAAATACATATTTAAACTACAAACAGTTATTAAGAAATAAATTGCTTGAAATGTTTAATTTTCAATACATGGAATTCAAGAAGGCAAGTTGCATAATATACCTACTCTGTATTTATTAAATATAAGCTTTATATCTTTTATTTGTACAAATTGCAAATTAATTATTTTATGTTATAATGAGTTGACACTGAGTAACGGAGCAGCAGCATGAATGCTTGGATTTTAAAAATTTTAAAGGCATACAAAAGTAGAAAAGTGATGCAAAGTGAGAAAAAAAAGAAACGAACACAGTAAACCATTTTAGAGTTTTCGGTCTTCTATACAGGGTGTCCCGGAATATTATTATTATTATATTATAATATGGAATATGTGGGCATGCTCTCGGATTTGTATAGGGGACGTTAAAAAAACATAACAAGTTAAAAAAATAATTCCAGAGGGCCTCCCTACGAAGATACAGGCCTCTAAAGGAGCCACCAATCGATTTTTTTAAATAACTCACTCTTGATTCATATCGATAAACAGAGCGGTTTTCGAGGCATTTTTTGAAATGCTAAAAATGTTTTCATGGTTCCTTTTTAAGAGCAATGATGTACTGTTCATTGTATGAAAAAATAATTGAATTGCATGAAATGAATATTCTAAAAGTTATCTAAAAATATCGATTCTCAGGTGGCTCCTTTAGAGGCCTGGATCTCCGTAGGGGGGAACTCTGGAAATGTTTTTAATATAAACTTGTTATGTTTTTTTAACGTCCCCTGTACAAATCCGAGAGCATACCCACATATCCCGGGACACCCTGTATATATAGTGAATGGACTGAGGAATGACTGATTGCGACTAAAAGACCCTTTTTTAGGACTTCAGTATAGATCAACATATTATTTAATTACAGTTTATTTCTGTTTGATTTATATTTATACAAAAAGTATACATTAGAAAGTTTGCAGGGCTTTTTGGAGGGATTTTAACGTTGAATAGAGAGACTTACTTTTAGAAAATGATATTTATTATTTGGACGCATTTTAATTGGTTTGCTTATACAAGTTTTAAAATTATCTGAAACAAAAGGAAATTTTGGAGTTCTGCTACTTCTGTTATTTTAAGTGGCTTATGGGAATAAGCCACTACTATATACCGGTTGGTCGCCTAATATAAAAAAGCTCTCACACATACTATTTCCGCAAAAGTATTGTAACTAAGCTAATTTTGCTTTTGTTTTCTAAAAATCGAGTGCCTTCCAGAAAAATTTTGTCGGGTATTATGGAAATAAATAAGTTACGGAAAAATTATGAAATATAAAATGTTATTTTAATTGGAACTTAACTTTGAGATTGTCTAAAAATATATTTCATAAAATATCCTTGATTTTAAAATCTTACCTTCTCATTTGCAAAGTCTCATCTTAAACGATTTTTCATAATGGAAAGAAAATGTGATGTTCTCCCTCTATATGCATGATGATCATTTAAAACTGTCCCCTGAACTACACCAAAATATTAATTTCCATAAGTACTAAGTACCCGTTTGTATATTGTTTTAAATAGCCATAAGAATTTTATAAATATTTCCAGATGAAATGTAAGGTTTTTTCTACGCAAAAAAGAAGTTTTGCTAATATACAGGGTGTTTCTTTTGAAAAACACTTGCAATTCAAACGGTACAATTCCGTCTCTTTACGAACTTCCGTATTTTCTTGAATGTTTTACTCTTCAATCTACTGGATCAGCCAATATACATGGTAAAACATATATGAACATGACCTCTATAATTCGGTAGTAGACATTTAAGAGAAATAGTTTTAAATTAAAGTTGTTGCTTGTGGAATCCGAAAAATACTCTCTCCGTCCCCAGCCTGGCTAGTTGGAAACTTCTTTAAAAAAATACCCCATAAACGATCTGAAACCAGAGATTAGTTGACAACTAATCTCTGCTGAAACGCTCTTAAATCTGATTTTTTATTAGGGCCTGTTTTATATAGAGTGTGTCTTAGTACTTTGCTTCTTTTAAGTTGCCTTTTGTTGAGAGGTAAAATTGCCAACTCATTATATTTGTTACCTACTTTTTAAAGTAAATTGTCAGTCTTAAATATTGGAGTGTTAAGAAAAACGCAACCCTGATAAAAAAAATAATACTAAATTTGTACACGTTATGTAACATATCAAATGGAAATGTGTGAAGCAAAACTAAACTCTTGTATTTAATAACTAGATAACAAATATCAAAATCTTATTGCTAGAAACATGTAGGATCCATTTTTTTATTAGTCAACATTACCGCAGTCCAGTCACTTGCATCAAAGAGAAAAAGGAGACTGCAACAAGAAATTGAATATACAAACTTTAAAAATTATCACAAGTAAATACTAACTAAGGATAAAATCGACCTTTTCTCTTTAGTGTCGCTGGATGACTGGATCATTTATTATTAAAACTACATATACATTACTTAGGTAGCAAGTCCCAATAATTGTTAGTAAGCACTAAGTCTTAGTCCTCTTCTTTACAAGTATGACAACACTGTTGTTTGTATCTGACTATCTTGCACATATTTAGTGACTTAACGTTGGAACAGAACATTGACTGGTCTTTGCAGGGTTGAACTGAAATCAAAGTTTCAATAAAAGAAACAGGAAATAACAATTATTTTCAACCATGAAATTAATCAAAAAAAACCACCGATCAAGCTGCATACGTGTAGCTACCTCATCAATTCCGGCTAATATTGATCAGCTTGTATCGAAAAAAACAGTCTCATTAAAAATTTCAAGTAAATTCGATAAATTCTTTACTTTTTTAAAAAATTTTATATATATTTTTTTATGATGTTTATTACAAATAAAATTTTGTAAATTATTAATAAGTAATTAATAAACTTTATGTGCGGCCCGCCAAAACATTTTTAAATTTAAATTGGCCCGTTGAATAAAAAGGTGGCTCACCTGCGGTATTATCACATGGAGGTCCTTTACAAGATTTTCTAGTTAGAGGCCTGGAAACATTTTTGCAAGCATCACCTGCCGACTTTTTTGTCCTATACCAAACACAATGAAAAGTACGGTATTTTTCACCTTGTTTTCCGCATTTGGCATTACACTGAAATCAAAAGACCTTCAAATTATCAATAAATATAATAATAAAAAGTCAGTACATCAACTTTCGGGTTAGAGTCGCTTAACTTATTACAACGGATTATTTTTCTTTTATTATTATTTATTAGTTTTCTTGTTGTTGGTTATGTCTACTTTAAATTTTCTGTTAGGAATTCTTTACCGCTTATCAATAGACTTTCCAAATCGCAAAATAATTCGAAAGATGCAATGTGGCTGTATCGTATGTAAATATATAACAGATGTTTATTAATCGAAGAATTCGACGTCTTGTTTCGTTACCTTGCCCCAGAAGTTTTGCCAAAAATGTTGTTTAAGAAAAACCCATGTTTGTTAGTCTAGTATAAACTTTACTATTACATGCATATATTTGCACTTTTTTACAGCAATATAACTAGTTTTTGTTGAAAAAATGTTTATACACAAAATGCCAGAGAACATTTTGTAAAATATACAATAAGTGTCCTTCTTAATATTATAACAACTTGTAGCTCGCAAACACCTTAACCTTTAAGGACCTCAAGGACCTTAAAGTTGCCTTGATTAACTTTTAATTTACTTTCTTGGTTTTGTATTAATTTTTAAATTACTGTTAATCAATATTTTTTTATGAAATATCATATTAGGTTGTTTTACCTGTGACCAGCTTCCTACTTTCCACCTTCCCACACACTTTGGGTTGTAACATTCCTGACTCTGAGTAGGTTTTTCTTTAAATACACATTGGTCAGAATCAACTGTTAGATTTCCAGCTATTTGACACGTAACTGTTCGCCTTTGAATAGCTGCAAATAAGTCAAATAATTTATTAGATTCCAGGTAGTTAAGTGAATCTAAATTTATAAATTTATCATCATCATCAACTATTGTCAATAATTCTGACTAATACCAAATATTATAAACCCCATATGTTTTGGAACCACTTCCAATTTATTTTCCATATTCTTTTACCTTTATGGAATGCGAGACATTTGGATCTCTCACAAGAAGTCCAATCAGATGCGGTCCATTGAGGACATTCGTCGAAGCCACATTTCCGTATAGTAATGGGTATTTTAATTCCAGCATCTTCACACAAATTATTATCAGCGCTTTGAATTTTATTATGCAATTTTATAGTACATCTAAAAAATAAATATAGCTAATTAATAACTTTACATCATTGTATACAATACATAACATGCTTTAAGGTCAATTCACTCCATATTAACTTAGTAAACGTAAGTTAACTTAACAGGAACACAATGTTGAAAATCCTTTTTTAATGATCCTTTGCACTGTTCAAGATTTAAGCGTTTTAAAGTTTCCATTTTTTACAAGTAACTATTCGTTGATTTTATTTAAGCTCAATTGTCTATTTATAGTGCTATTAAGTAATAATAATTTTTTTTCCCGCTCGGGTTGGACAAAATTTAATATTCTAATTTCGTTGCCAAATTTGAAGCTAGCCACAGCCAAGCATACAAAATACAAACTGATGATGGTGGAGAAACGCACCGAAACGTTTTTGTAATAAAATAATAAACAATATAATTGACTGGAACCCAGGAATTTTATTTTAATTTATTTATTACCATAAGATGCTCTTTTCCAATCCAATAACACGCATAAAAGAATGTCATAAAAAAGGGATTCATTAACATTGAGAACTCTTCAGATGTGAAAGAAGATTACAAAAGTATAACAGTCGAAATAAAATTATCAAAATATATATCAATACGTCTTTGGCATTTTCATACAATTTCAACCAAAATTACTCCAATCTAGCTCACATCTTAAATTCAAAAATATCGCAGTGGTAAAACTCAGCTAACGTACGAACGGCTTTTTCGAAGACAAATGTCTTCTAAATTCTTTTTTGGAATGTCGGGGGTGTTTTCACTAATCTAGAAGTTCCTATCTGTTTTTGTAAAAATCTTTTTTTTTTCAAACTGCTTTTTTTACCTTGCTGTTCTAATTTCAATTCCATTTCCTCCACACGTTTCGGAGCAATCAGTCCACTCGCTGAGCTTCCATTCGAAAACAAGGTTTTCTTTGGTGCCTTTACCCAGAACTACTTCATTAATTTCATCCGATATCGTGGTAGATATCGTTTGATCGGTGGTCGGGATTTGTTGGGAACTGATAGGAAATGTGACCATTCTATGGCCTCTGGAGGCTTGTGAATCGGACTTTAAACTCTGGAAAGGCCACAAGTCCTAAAAATGAAGAAAACAGAACTTGAGAGAAAATCATGGAATCATTAAACATTAATCAATGAAGGTTACATTTTGTGTCCATCATAGAAACTTCAACTCGTTATAAATACCTCTTTTGCTTAAATAATATCCTGATTGTTTTCAGTAAAGCTGTTGCACGAATTCCACCCGTTCAAAATAATCATAGAATTATAATTAAGAGTCAATTAAAAGAATATTCATGAAAATTGTTGGCAGTATTTTAGTAATTGTGATATTAACACCAATTATTTAGATAAGAATAAAATGATTTAAACATTAAAATACGCGAGGAGTCTAAAGTCTCATACATAAAGGAGGTATTTATTTTTCTTACAAACGTATTTTCAGATTGACTAAATGTCTTTTTAAGCAAAGCAAATTATGATTTTTTTTATTACATGTATTGGAATTTTTAATTGTTGGTACTGTTTTGCCTTTCATATTTTCGTCTGAAACGCATAGCTTTTAGACAGAATAATAAACAATCTCAACAATCGCTACGAATTATAGATACTGGAAGCAATATTTTGGCAATTTATTCTTAATACCAATGAACTCATTGGTTGCATGGAACAATTTGTATAATATAAAAAAGACAGAAACGAATAGATTTTCAACAATTTATTAAAAAGGCGCTTATTTAAAATTTAAATACGCCCAATTTATGAACGATGTTGATTTGAACTTGTGAATTGAAAGAAAAACGAAATCGAAGATCAATTTGTTTCATACAAACTTATTTTTTTTCTACAGAATTATTTTCTAGCTGGTCTCAATTCCAAGAGGCAGGCCAAAAACGTTTCTTTTTTCATGGAATTTACGACATTTAATATTCAATAGGCACTTTTAAATTCTGGGCCAGACGGATTGAATTGTATTGTATATGCGATCCAGTTGTTTTTGAACAATAAGCAATTTTCTATTCAATTGTAATTGAGTTATATAGTTTCTTGTGTTACAGTCAGTTACACGCACTTATTTTTGTGATATAACGAAAGATCAGCAAAATATAGAACACAGTTGTATGAACATGTATCCTGAAATGCTAATGTATTTTATTCGAGAAACATAATGTTAAGTTTATAAAAAATCGTTATCTATTTTTATAATTAATTATCTTAAATCTGCAGAATCATCTAGGTTTGTAATCTACAGAATTTCGAAGCGCCTTCCATAAATGGAAAAAAAGTAACCTACCTGCTCGCTGGATACGGCTCTGACAATTATTAATTACATCTGATAGCCGGGCTTGGAGCCAGAAAATTTAGAATAATTGCTTTAATAAATCGGGAAATTTAATTGAGCAAAGAACTGTAAATATATCTTGGAACGAAACTTTCGGACTCAGGTCTATATAAAATGTTTCCATTCTTTGCTGAGTGGAATCTCGTTTACGCTTGTCTCACTTGAAACACACCGTATATTTATGATGCAAAATAAAAAATATACTGGGGCTTTCTGTAACTCAATACTTTTACTTTTAAAGTTCTTCGGCTATAAAACTGACCTGAGAATTAATCGCAACATACGAGATAAACATGCATTAGTTTGCTAACCCGTATGTGGAAAATAAGCTTGCTTAAGCGAAGTATTAAATCTAGTTTTAATTTCTGAAAACGCACTAATAAAGTAAAAGTTGATTAATTCAAAATTTGCTAATGCTGATATATTAAAACCCCGTCCATGCCACTTAGCAATAATCTACTAAGCAATTCATTGAGTAAAGCTGCCCTAGTCTAGCTAGGCACAAACTAATAATAGTTAATCGGTACGTTTTAATGGGAGAAACAACATTGGCAACTATTTCTACGACACACAACAGCTAGTGACAGAACTTAGTAAAGTAAACTTTCCAACCTGTATTTTGGAGATTAACGACAGAAAGTTCGGCATAACACGACTTGCAGAACTCCTGGAATCTCCATAATTCGAGGTATTCAGCAACTCTGAAGAGCTCGAAGGTAGATTTGAGATTTTATCCTTGATGCAGCAAATCGAAATGAAGCAAGTTGTTAGTAGGCGTTAATCGGATTACTTATATTTAAAGCGCATTGTTATGGTACATTGACTTGCTGCGATATTCGTAAATACCCCAAATAAAATGCTTATAAAGCCGATGAATTAGCTTATAAGACCCGAACCAAGAACAAATTACTAGCAAGCAATATCAGTTGAGATCTAAATTATCCAATTAATTGGTTAATGTTTCAAGGCAAAGCAAGTAACTAATTAGGATAGCCAGGACTAATTAAAAGAAAAAATGCAATAGGAAACAGTATAATGATAATGGATTTTCTGTTTTATACACCTGGCGTTTGTTTCCAGAATCCTCTGTTGTTTGAGTATCCAATACGTATCCATCTAGGGTCAAGCTCGACGAAGATGAAGTAGGCGTAAAGAATCTGAAATAAAAAAAAAGTACATTAAAAAGTGACACAAAAAATTATTATTGATTTAAATAAGAGAGACCGAGCATAGAACTAGCACTTTCTGAATTTCCGTGTCAATTTTTGAAACTACTTTGGATACTTTCTGCTTATTTAACTTGCTGATTAGTAACAATACTTTCTTTATTGTAATCGTTGAGCCTATACTACAAAATTTTCGAGATATAGAATTGTTAAAATATATAGAATTTGAGCTTTGAGAGAGTAGTAGTAAACATCTTTATTTCTAAAAGAGGCTATCGACCTATCGGTCTTTCTGCCCTTGTTTAATACATGTAGTCTTAATCTCAACAAAAAACAAAGATGAAAATTCTCTTATTCTAGGTTAATAATACTTATTAAATAAACTTCCAATTCTAATGACAAGAAAAATTATTATATTGTCCACTAGTCCGTTGCGTTTGTAAGTGTTCGAGTAGCGTCGATGTAGGGAAACGGAAGCGGGATTGTCTGGTTGGTCTTGTAAGACAAATGGGATTCAGTATGGTCCAGTTGTAGGGGTTGTTTGTCCATTTTGTCTGTAGATGTATGAGTCTTTCCGAAATCTTTGTCATGTTTGTGCGTTCGTATAGTAGTTGGGTGGAGGGGTTGTGTAATGGGTTTTGGGGCTTTGAGAGAAATGTTTACATTTACGCTTTAATATTGTTTAATCTGGAAATAACAGTTAATAGTGGAATTGTTGGGCTTATACTGAGAACTTTGATGTATTTTCAAATATGAACTGGGCATTTAACTGTCGAATGCAAAATATCGACTCAATTAACTACGTTATACGTTATAACGTTTATAAAAAATATTTCCTTATAGTCATTAATTTTAAAGGAGGAAATTTGTTTTAGAAGTTATAAAAACTTTTGTAAATTATGTCCTATTTTAATTTTATTGATCATTTAACATCAATAACTTAGGAAACGTCATTTGTTAAAAGAGTAACACAATAATTTCGATCTAGTAAAACCCTAGTACCACGCGGTGCAAAGAACGCAGTTTTGCCATAAGATTGAATGGCAATATACAGAGTGTTACATAGAAGTTCAGAATAAATGAAACAGTAAAATCCGTTGCAAAAATATTATTTTTTTTTAAGTTACAAATTTGAACGTATAAAAAAGCAATTTCTTTTATCAATTAAATTCAACTCACTTATAATGGTTCTTCTTTGCTCCATCCGGTCTTTGTTCGTGCGATTGATCATCAGGGTAGAAATTGCCGATGCCTTCAGCTTTAGGAGGATTTATTCCAGCAACAATGTCCATTTTGGACTGTCGTTGTATCTCCTCAGATGTGGGAAATTCGCCTGGCTTTGATCTAACCGAAATCATTATACTTGCTGATGATTTGCCTGTAAAATATTGTTTTTATTACTTACTAAACCTAATACACCTTTTCCAATTGTTCTTACCAGCAACACACGTGTACATTCCAGTATCACGCATCGACAAATTCTGAACTCTTAAAGCTCCTTTCTTCGAGCTCTTAAATTTCTTATTCTGCGGAAGAAATGTATTGTCCTTTTGCCATTGAATTTTGGATCGGTCGAATCTCTTCACCGGACATTTAACTTTAACGGTGGTTCCAGTAAAAAGAGTGGCTGCTCCTCCGACTTTAACAGTGACTTTATTTTTTTTCGGGTCGTGTTGTATGAAGGTGCTGTTAGCGACGCTGATCTGCGGATGGTCGCTTTCGATAACACAACTCTTCGTATTGCATGGTTTTTTGTCCAATGGTTTCGGAGATGGGCACATTGTTGCAGGTCGGTCTACAGTGTGATTTTGAGCCATTATTTGCTTGCATTCGACTTGTCGCGTTTTTTCTCCTCCGCCACAGGATTCGGAACATTTTGACCATTGATAAACCCTCCATCTGAAATACACGAAATACGTAAATTCAAGAACATTTAAATGCTTTCCAATCATAATTCGTAAACGTTACTGCTGGAGGCTTAAGAAACCATTTTAGTGTATTCAAAAGCGTTTGGTTTTCAATATGTAAGACTTTAAAGTTTTTCAAAAGTGTGTTAAAGTTAAAAGATCACGAGTTAAACTCTAATGAAGGAAATTTATTTCGAAAGAAGCCTTTTTTGCGGAAGATCAAACAGATCAGAAAGTACTTTAACATATGGGGTGACAGTGAAATTGCATCAGCAAGCTAATATTTTCGAGCAATAAACCCGTGCAAATGCCTCCCATTTTGATTCGCTATGTATATATTTATATATTTTCTTGTGCTAAGTAAATTAACGTAACAAAATGCAAGAAAACACGCAAACAAAGCGTCAAATGATAAACGAATTTCAGCCCAGGTGGCTCGCGATAGACCATAATATTTATGAGTTATATGCTAATTAAGCATCAAACCAATTGATGAACCTACACCCAAAATCTAATTTTCATTGAATACACAACATTAAGACTATTTTTACGGAAACATACATAGTACAAAGAAACGTTTTCGCGAAAATAGGAAGCCCACTAATTGGGAATTAGATACAACCTTGTAAAACATTGTACTTTTAACAACCCTACATACAAAGCCAGTTTTTGTTAAAAAACAAATTAACGATTTTTCAAGAGACACACGCTATTTTTCATTGCATCTGATTTCTGCTTTGTTTCATTGCTTTCAGAACATTATTTCCCGCTTGCGCTTTATAATGAAGTCGACTGGTAAAGCCCATTATGAAAAATAATGACTCGATAATTACCATTAGATCAAAACTAGTGAAATTTTGTTCAGTCCCAGTCGAAACAAACTGTGCTACAAAGTAGATACCATGTTCCATTTAAAACTACGACATCATTTGCATCTTTAGAGCGTTTACGACTACGAACCGAGACTACTAATTTGATAGCAAATTGCCCACTCTTTTCTTTTTAGCGTGTCCCGCTCTCATCTTGCTAATTTTAAGACTCATTTAACTTGTTTAACGCTCACTGGGCACACTTTTTTTCTAAAACCCTAAGAGATTTAAATTTTTGTTGGTAATTATTTTGAGCAATTCCTAATTAGTGCTTGAGTAAATCATGCTCCAATTTTCCTAAAATGAGTGGGATATTCTATGCCACTCAATTAACCAACTTTGCCTAATAATAATTGTTTCACAATAGAAGGGCTAACGTTTTATCAGAGCATAGTAGAAATCGAATTTATTTGAGATTCAAATTGGATCCAGCCGAAGTGCGCTCAGAAATTATCGTTATCAACTTTTTGTTGAACGTGCCGATAATTTAGACCCATATTTTCCCTGTCATATCTTATAAAAGCACTTATTTCCCATTGATAATGATTGCTGAAAATTTAAGTGTCTAAATCTGCAATTTGCAATACAAGTCTGAAAATACTGATCGATATGAAGACACTGTTGTTTTTATATCTTGTAATTGGTATGAAAATGAAATAAAAAAAGTAGTTATATCATATATTTTTTGGGAATTAGTCATCAGACATAAAACATCAACACTTTTCTCCTCACTTTTCAAATTTTGATAAATTGTGATCAAATTTATATTTTAAACTATTTTTCATCAAATACCAAGTTCTGATTGTATAATTTTTTGTAATTGCATAATATAAGTAGGACTGTTTAAAATATATACAAACTTACTTATATGTTACTGTTCTGTTTTATATAGATTTAAATTGATAATTCCAATAATATTTAATTTTTGTCAGGGTATTTTAGTTTAAACCCTAGTAATAATCTGCAATTTTGATATGTCAATTTACGAAAGGAACATTTATAAGCTTACAGATAGTTTTTTTAATCGTTCCAAAGGAAATGATAAACTTTCTCGCCTTGCTCCCACTGTTTGTTTTATTGTAATTGTCTATGTGTAAGTGCAAACTTTTTAGGTCTGTTGTAACCTTAAACACCAGAAAAAAAACGTATTACAAAACCCTTATTAACATCAATGTTCATCTTACTACTTTAAACGGGAGATTTATTAAATTGCGGCCCGACTCTGCTAAAAGAGAATTTTTCCTAAATTTACTGGAATGGATCAAATTAATAACAGAAGAAGTTACGCGACGGATGAGGACTCATAACTCATAAAACTGAAATATCCCGTATGTGAAATTTAATTTGAAAAATTGTCTTTCACATGGAACACTCGACTTACGATGTTTATACATTTTCAGCAGCTTTCAGAAAGAACGCAAAGTAATTAAAAAAAAAAACGAGAAAATCCATTTTTCGAAAACCTTGCAGATCCAAACATAAGCATTTTATAACATGATTCTATATGAAATTTTCGGTCTGGAATTTTTTGGAATTTTTACATTCTATTCAGATACTACTTGTATTGACATACTTACTACTTTGGCAACAAAAAAATATTTTTAAAATTCATTTTATACCCCGAAACGTATAAAATAAAATTTGAAACGGTGTGATGAAGAATTATTCATTGGCAAGTCTCCAAAAAGGAAATAACTCTAAAATTACTTGAAGAAATTGCATATGAAGGAGAACATTAACTGTGAGTGATTTAAATATTGTTTAAGCAAATTAATAAAATGAGTAATATATATACAAAATATAATATATAATATAATAAAATATACAAAAAAATTATATGAAATCTTGCAGTTGTGAAAATTGATTGCTCTATTCAGGTGAGTCGAAAAATTAGCAATTCAGATGCACGTGTCTTCTGATGATCGAGTTCGTATATTTAATTTAAATAAACAAATAGAAATATTATTTAAAGAAACAAAATATGAAAATTAAAACATTTACCTGATGGGACAATCCAAGACGTTACAATATTGCCTATCAGGTGGAGATGGGGGTGGACATCGCGCACTTGGCACCACCACTGTATTGCTACCACCCTGAGTTAATTCATGAATGCAAGTCACCTCTCTTGTTTGGATGCCCAATCCACAGCTGTGGCTGCATTCGGTAAATTCCCCATGCGACCATCGAGGTGGACAAGAGTTTTCGTTGCACGCTCTACGGGCATATCGTAAGAAATATATATTACATCTCAACACCTGAATTTTTATCTCCAGTTAATTTTGCCCGGCAGATTACTTCTGCAATTTTAATTCTCAAATTGACTACGGAGGTGAAAATACCGGTGTTTAATTGAGTAATGAGAATCACCAAGCAGATATATTGAACATCTTCTGGAACGTCTTTTTTTATACTAATTAGCTTACAGTGACCGGCAAAATTATGAATTAACTTTATTTTATCAGCACTTGACTCATATTATTCAAAAAACATCTGAAAAACGTCAATTTCCATTGGTAGTGACTTTATTTCTTAAATCAGTGGCGCTGCCCACAAGGGCACCAATAACTAAGTGGCGGCATTATCAAACTAAACGCTTTTATATGGAAATTACTCTTTTTTAATTTATCTATAAAGTTTCCTATTCAACAGCTGAAATCAACCTAGCTCCACTGAAGAAATTAATTTGTAAATCAAATATAACAAAATTTCAAAAACCATTTTACAGTATGGAAGCTACAACCACACTATCATCAGTTCACATAACGATAAATATTAAAATCGCCATCCACAATCTTGCCAATACACAAGCCAATCTACAAATCAATTTTGAATATTATTTAAAACGTTCAAAATTGCACTAAGACTAATGACACGAATAAGACACCCTCAAAACCCACTACACAACCCCCCCAGCCAACTACTATACGAACGCACAAACATGACAAAGATTTCGGAAAGACTCATACATCTACAGACAAAATGGACAAACAACCCTTACAACTGGACTATACTGAATCCCTTTTGTCTCACAAGACCTACAAGTCCCGTTTGAAGCCTCACAAGGCTTCCGTTTCCCTACATCAACGCTACTCGAACACTTACAAACGCAACTGACTACTGGACAATAAAATAATTTTTTCTTGTCATTAGAATTGGAAAGTTTATTTAATAATATTGTTAACCTAGAATAAGAAAATTTTCATTTGTTTTTTATTTAGATTAAGAAAGACTACATGTATTAAACAAGGGCAGAAAGACCGATAGGTCGATAGCCTAATAAAGATGTTTACTACTACTAAAACGTTCATGTGAATTTTCCTCCTTTGTAGCGTTATCTGGTTTGTCAATTTTTTGATTTTTGGATGCATGTTTTCAACATCCTTGTACTACAAATAAATCCATAAAAATCAATCTAGGGATGAAAGATCAGCTGAAATTGTGGGCTATTTTATTCGTCCTCTATCATCGATAGAAAATCAAATTTTAACATCATCATACAATCCTATATTGAAAAGGCTTCCTTTTTGAGATACAGGGTGGCAAAGTTAAATCTTAAGATACTGTGATGATCCAGTAATGTCCAAGGTTTCGCTAATTTTACAGAGGAGGACACAGGGCACTATTATTTAATTTTTAAATAATAATAACTTGTACGTGCCTACCCGTACCAAACTAATTTTAAAATAAAATAATTTTCCGTTCATATTTACCGTTCATATTTAGTAAGAAAGGTATTCTTGTTTGAAGTCGCTAACAGTAACCGTTTTCGAGATTTTTTCAAAAAACTTTTTAATTGCAAATTAATCACAACAAAGTAAGAAACTTTGGTAATTTTGGTTAATGTTTAGCTTGATTGATTGATGCCTGGATACTTGTTGTTCAATACAACCCACAGTTTTTGCTTCTTCTAGCTTTCAACCAAGTCGCAAATAAAATTGAACTTCTTCCTGCTGAGGTAAATACTAAGAAATAAACATAGAAATTGACGATTTTTAACCATTTTATATATATTATAGCAAGTATTCCCTACTTTGCCGCTCACCGAATGCTTTTCAACACGAAGGCTTAGCTGCCATGACATGGGAAATATTTGACCTATACTGATCTAAAAGCGTGTTTAAACTTATATCTACTGCTTTGTCTATACAGTGTGTCCAGTATAAAATGATGTACATGGGGATATTGGTAACCGTTAGAGTTACAGGGTGGATCAAATGGGGAAAAAGTTGCGCAATCAACTGCCTATAAATAATCTGTCATCAACTTCTTTGAACTCGGAATAGCAACGGATATACAGGGAAAAAAAGAAAAAAGTGCGTTTTAAAAAAATCCTTATATCGTGTTTATTGTAAAAGATACAATAACGAAATTTTCAGGGTGGGGGTAAGAAATGAGCGTGAAATTGAAAATAAAGTAAAAATAATCTAGGCCCACTATGTTCAATGAGGCCGAAGTCAACTTTTGTTTTCCTTATGGGCGCCATATTGAATTTCTGCATTTTTAAATTCCCCTTTAAATATGCTCTTCAACCATGTATAACATGTTTATGTTCGGTCAAGATAAATAATTAAAATTAACAAAATTAAGATTTAATGGTAGTAGGCATTGATAATTCTATTAATTATTACTTTAAATTATTATTGATCATACATCGAACACTGCAAAAGAACAAGTAACATTTTAGGATTAAAGTAGGTGTTCAAATAAGCCACCGTTTTCTCGCATGCACAACATACATCGTCTCATTACTGCTTCACAGGATTTTCTGATCATTTCTGGGGTAATTCTGTTAACAGCTTCTATAACAGCGTGTCTCAGCTCCTCTTCGGTTTCGTATGACCTACAGTATACCATATTTTTGAGGAAACCCCATGCAAAAAAATCAAGCGGTGTTATGTCAGGGGATCTCGCAGGCCATCTTACTGGTCCCAGGTTGCCTATCCACTTGTTGGGAAATTCGTCATTTAAAAATTCTGTGATAATACGTCCATTATGTGGCGGCGCGCCGTCTTGTTGGAAATACAAGTTTTGCAGGGTAGCTACTGGAACATCCATAAGTGCTTCCGCTACGTTAGTTTGTAAGAGGTTCAAATATCTCTTGGAATTTAAGTTCTCATAAAAAAAATGGTCCAATCACGTGGGTACCCACAATACTTAACCAGACGTTAAATCCAAACCTCTTGGTGCCTAACTTGACGAACTAGCCGTGGATTTTCATCTGACCAAAAAACGGTATTTTTACGATTAAATAGTCCACATTTAGTAAATTGGCTCTCATCTGACCAAAGGACTTTTAAGGAAAAGTTTGGTATCTCGTTATTTCTTTGAATAAACCACTGACAAAATGCCATTCTTCTAATCGCATCGCCATTCTGGAGTCCCTGGCAGGGCCGTTCACGATAGCGGTAATATTTATGACGCTTTAAAAAATTGGCCGTTGACCGCGCAACACCTGTTCAATTTGACGTAAAGGCGTACGAGGTGTCTCAACCACGCCTTGCATTACCAAATTTTCTTTATTTTCGTCTGGAAGTTTGTTTTTCTTTACCTTAGCAAGACTCCCGTAAGCTACAAGGTTGTCTTTCAGACGCCAAAACATAGTTCTACCAGATTGTCGCCTTTCTGGATATTTATTTAAATACATTTCTTCAGCTTTCGCTTCATTTCGACGACAGAGAATAAAACACTCCGTAAACAACAAACAAAAATATACCGTATTTTTCATAATTTGAAAAGTGATTCATTTTGAAACACACAATTAATTATAAACACTTGACACTGACAATAAATTCTACTTTGACAGTTACCTAGGTAATTAAATCAGACAACGAACGTCACTATGGGGAAATTGAAGAAAAATATCAATGCCTACTACCATAAAATCTTAATTTTGTTAATTTTAATTATTTATCTTGACCCAATATAAACATGTTATACATGGTTGAAGAGCATATTTAAAGGGGAATTTAAAAATGCAGAAATTCAATATGGCGCCCATAAGAAAAACAAAAGTTGACTTCGGCCTCATTGAACATAGTGGGCCTAGATTATTTTTTTCTTAATTTTCAAATTCACGCTCATTTCTTACCCCCACCCTGAAAATTTCGTTATTGTATCTTTTATAATAAACACGATATAAAGGATTTTATAAAACGCACTTTTTTCTTTTTTTCCATGTATATCCGTTGCCATTCCGAGTTCAAAAAAATTGATGACAGATTATTTATAGGCACTTGATTGCGCAACTTTTTCCCCATTTGGTCCACTCTGTATCTTTAACGGTTTCCAATATCCCCATGTACATCATTTTATACTGGACACACTGTATACTATAGCGATTTCATGTTTACCTCACTATTGCCTCTGGTTTCAGTTCGATAGGACACATATACGGAGATGTTACTTTCTGGTTGTCATCGCGCACACAGTGCACGATTAGTTCTTGTACACCACCTAAGCAAGATGCGCTACAAGGTGTAAATCCCAACTCTTTCCAGGAATATGATTTCGCAGGGCTTCCTATGCCAACCTGTAATGGCAGGATGATTTGCGAAACATCCTGTATAATATACGTAAGACGTACTACTGCTATATCTCACACATTTTCATGTTTGTTCAAGTTTTACCTTAATATTTGTCGGATCGTCCTTGATATCTGCTTCAATTCTCTCTTCAGTACAGGGCTCCCTGTAGCATTTCTCAAATTCAAATGGTTTAATTCCCGAACACTGCTTGTCTGGTAGTTTTGCTATTGTGCGTGAAAATTCTAGAAATATTTTGCAGAAAACTTCTCTTCTGCGAATACCTTCCCCACAGGTTACGCTACATGGTCCCCATTCTTCTGGTATGAATCTGAAATCATTCATCTTATTGTTAGAAAATGTCTAGTTACTTTTTATTGAAAGATATTAAATTAATTGTACTGGGCTTAATATCAACAACATAAATAATTCATGCCTAAATACATATGCACAAGAGCTCAAAATGCTAAAATGTTATAAAATATTGAATAAACTATTGTATCGATGCTTTGTTTTGAGTGTTGTGGTTTTAATGCCAAAGTTCTATAGTAAAAATGTTGCATATTTAACTTCTGCTTCGACAATATAAAATAACATCCAAATAAATTAACTTCAGTTTTGGGTTGTAAAACATTAACTATGTAAAAATGTTTGTGCGCTGCTTTAGGCAGCAAAATTAGTATTTCCACCTATATGAAAACAAAGCCAACTGCTGAAAAAACATGTCCAATTTATTCCTCCAAGAAGAATATTGTAGTTAATTCATTTTTTGTATGAAGGATGAGTTCAAAACCGCTACAAACCAGACTTTTAATTTAACAGTCGAATTCCCGAAATTTTTCACTCGTGCAACTATAAAAACTACGCCAAATCATTATTTTGTTGTTCCGACAACTCTGTCTTCCACAAATTTGTCAAAAATTCATTTCAAATGAATTCTGCACTATTTGAGTTTGAGCATTATATATTTAATACACTTATGTGAATTCTTAAGCTGTAGATCACAAAGCTATGCACTAATCATTATTGTCTTTAACAATTTCTACCGTTTTTTAAATTATTTATTTAGGGTTAATTAATTAAATTAATAGAGAAGTGAATATTATTTTATTTACAGAATAGAGCTTTTAAGAGTTATTTTGACTATTTTTTTTCGAATCAGAACCCATCAGATCCATCCATTAGAACCATCCAAACATTACATTTTGAATTAATGAATAACGAAGAATTTGTTAAAATTCCACATTTGATTGCACTCAGTGTTTATTAGCATATAATTGAAAAATTTCTGTTTTTAGACCTTAATTAAGAAACAGTTGGCGTAGTAGCAAAAGAACGATAATAAAGTGCTAAAACTGTTGCATTAAAAAAGCATGAAATCGGTAAGGAAGTGAAAAATTACTCAGGCAAGATGGTGTCAGTTAACAAATTTTAAATATGTGTGTCATACCCAGTTAAATTCTGAAAAATTTTAGTTGAATATTGTTAACGTTTTTTTTTGTGGCATTATATTTCAATGTTTTGTTATTATAAGTATTTCATATTTGAATAAGACTGAATAGTGATGTGGAATAGTCGTTAAAATTGCCTCATGCGAAGTCGAATAAAAAAGAGTTTTAAAAGAAATATCAGAGGTTTGACATTTCCAATTCAATTGGCTTCAATAATAATTTAAGAACGCAAAGTATGGGTTTAGTTAAGTCGGCGTAAGAAACCCATATCAAAAATATGGAGAAGAAAAGTTTGAAAAATAATTTTTTAATACCTATTCTAAGTTTTTAGTAGAAAAATAAAATAATCGAATGTTCTTTAATCATGAGTTCAAAAATTACTGCAGAAATTTATGACGAAGTATTTAGGCTATTTGGTAAGTCCATGCATCTTTTGCTGGATGTTATACTACAAACCATTTTAGATATATTTTCTGTTATACTATATCCCAAAAATGTTTAAAAATACTGAAATTGTTTTTTTTAGATATTATAATAAAATTTTACACGCATTGAAAGTTAATAACAATTGCAGTTTTGCTGTACACATTTTTTGTTAAGCTTTACCAATGGTACAGGTCTAAAATTATACCTAAAATAATAAATTTAAAATAAAAAATAATACATTACTAAAATTTTTCAAAATAAAAGTCCATACTCAATATTCAGTTCAATGCTGAATAGAAAATGTTTTCCGACTGGTATTTGTACAAGACGTGATCTTTCAAAAGCGTAAAATGATTTTGATTATTTATTTTACTGTTTTAGTTGATTATTACGCAATGGAACTTCCATGTCAATGCAATTGAATCTTACAAACAATTCTTGCCATGTTAATTTGGTTTTCTAAGCATTTTCGGAATATGATATATTAAGAAAATACTTCTCCACTTGTCCAAACGATTCCCGAATTAAACTAGCCCCCATTTAATCCGAAAATATTTGCTAAACAGAATCTTGGCGTGGAAATAAATTAACAATTATAAATGATTATAAACAGATAAAATATACAATAATATCAACCATTATGTATGGATTTGTTTTGTATTTAATTCATTCCAATGTATTCCTGGGTTTCAGTCAATTTTATTGTTTATTATTTAAAATGTTACAAATACGTTTCGGTGTCTTTATCCACCATCATCAGTTTGTCTAAAATATCCATTTTACATTTATTATCAATTCAATTAAAAAAACTTTCACAGAATTAACATATTAAAATTCAAATCACACACATATTAACAAGTACCATTTGGGACCTTGGTTCTCAGGTGATGAGTCGGGATAAACATGTTCGGGAAAAGACTAGAATCTATTGTTTAGAGATCTAAATTTCACTTACATGTTTAGATGTTTCTTTCTTTACATCTGGTTGGATATTGAATTACCTATTTTATTCGATATCGTGCGAGTGCCCGAAAAATCTATTTATATTTCGCCTTTTCTTTGCATTCTTGGAATTGCTCTGTAATCTTCAATATCTGCTGTTTAATTTTTATTTACCAGGTCCATTCAATTCATGCATGCGATCATTTAATTAGCGCATGATACACAGAGCTAAGATTGTCTGTATCTGATCTGAAGTTTATTGTATTCTGATGTTTCTTAATTTGTATCATTTCATGGATTCTTCTCTTATTATAGTTTTCCTCATTGATCAATATTTGTGTGTTATCGAAATCAAAATCATGCAACTTTTGTTGTGCATGTTGTGTTAATGCTGTTGCATTTTCGCTAACCTTTCTTAAGCTATACTTACGTTCGTATATTCTTTTCTTTAAATATTGCCCTGTTTGTCCTATATATGTGTTGTCACAGTCCAAACAGTCAATCTTGTATATTACGTTAGGTGTGTCCAACTTATCGCTTCTAGGCTTAAATTTTGTAAAACACTCTTTTGCTAAGTTGTTTTTAGTTTTCTCCGCTAAAGTAATATTATGCGGTCTTAAAACATTTTTTATTTTTGTGTTAAATACCGAAACGTATTTGTAACATTTTAAATAATAAACAATAAAATTGACTGAAACCCAGGAATACATTGGAATGAATTATGTATGGATAAAATATTAAATAAAAAACGCTAAGATCTCAATTTGTTTGGAGACCGCAATTGAAATTTTGGAAATGCTGAGCGCAAATCCAGTTTTTTATGTGGCAACAGGAAGCATTCTCAGATCGGTTTTGTACCTATTTTTTTCTCGTTAGCCGAATTTAGCTTGCAAACGACATTCCCAAAATCCTCCACATTCGCTGATCACTTACTTCTTAAGCATAACATATATTTGTAGAAATATAAAGTAAATATTTATTTAGTTCTCACAATGTTAAATTTGCTTGTATTTTCTTGCGTCCGTGCTCTTATAATCTATTATACCTTTTTATATTCATCCGTCATCGTTCGATAAACAACTGGTCTTTTTTAAACATTTAGCTAAGAATTGTTAGTAATATAATAACACTATTTTTCTGTGGAAACAGATTTTTAAATTTATATTCGTGATCAACAATTGCTTAGCAATTGTTAGTTCCAAGTCAACAACCAAACACACTAATAACAACAGTCAGTAAGTACTTTCATCCATTAATTTGCCATAGTTTTCTTTTGCAATTTGTAAGTACCAAATTGTAATGCGGTGCAGTAAACATTGAAACTAGAGTGCTAAAACACCTGCATAAAAAAGGCATTCAATTAACAACAAAGTGAAAATGTGCTTCAAATAGCTGGTGCTTATTCAATTAATATTGGAACTTATGTGAGTAAACTTATTAGTTAGTGAAAACTTCTGCTGACTTTTTACGCTCGTAACATAGGACACGTTAATTAAGCTCTCTTGAAAAGTAACTGATTTAACAGCAATGATCGACTATAAAGCAGCAACGGAATATCAGCAGATACCAACAAATGGAATTATAACATTTTTGATGCTGAATACGAAATATTCTGCTTGTTCAATGTGTTTAAATAAGAGTAATAAATATGTATGTTTTCCATCACACACCACACAACAGGCGTGTTACATTGAAAAGAGACCCAAGTGATTTTCTTTTTATTATTTTCTAAAATATTTTCCTTTTTTTACTGTTTTTTTTATATCTATATCCATGTCAGAGACTCAATCTTTATGTTGTTTTTTTATGTTTCAGGTCCTCGAAAATATACCAAATCAGATAATAAGCTCTTTTCGTTAATAATAAACCCGGTGTATTATTCTTAAAAATTGGATTTATAAATTGTTACTACAAAAATAAAATATAACATTTTGGAATTTTTATTTCTTTCTTTCTTTACAACTTTAATTGGCGTTTGTTTGATAAACCTTCGTATTTCTCTTGCTTGCTTTGTTAGTATGGAAAAGCTAAATGTCTACAATAAGAGTATAGAATCTCTAGAAAAACTGCATAATCTTAATTGTAGAATATTGATCCGCTGCAACAGCGATATTTTTATATTTTTGCATCCACATTGATATATTTTTTAGGAGTTGGTCGTAACTCATGAGCATAGTTAACGTTTTTTTTACAGTTTGTTGTTAAAATGTTATTTTGAACACACATTTTTGCATTATAAATGTTTACTTTCAATATATCGGCCGAGAAAAGCCAATTGGAGCTTTCTGGACAAACATAAGAGGTAAAAATTCATTATTCAATCATATCAGTTACTTGATTGATATTGAATTGTTTTTATTTTTCTGTGACATAAAAATCTTAAAAACTTTGGTGAAAAAGATGTTTTGAAACCGATTATGGAAGCTTTCAGTAGTAATCTTATAATTGCCTTTTATGATCGTCAGTTACTTTATAAACCCCTTGTTGCGAAAATTTGCTGGTACATCAATTGTAGGAAGAATGGTTGATTGTTTTTGAATATCGTGCTTACTTTGTATCTAACGGGTTTTTAGCAGGTACGGCATTTGCTGGCTTTACGCAAATATAATCTAAAGTTTGAATTTCAGCTCCAATCAATTGCCTTTCATTGATATATCCATAAACGCCTGGAAGGAGTTAATAGAATAATTTACTTTAGTTTGATTAGGTTAATTTTTATATCTTCAGTTGCCGAAAAAATTGAATGCTATCTATCAGAGTTTCTATCTTTGGGAGTTAAATTTCACATTCCATTATATTTTTAATAATAAAATTAAAACCTTAGAAAATATATTGCCTTTATTTCAAATAATAGCATAGTATGGACTTTACATTAATATTTTTCTAACTAATCCATTTCGTTGCAATTAAAAATCATCATTTAAACTAGCTCGACGCGGGCTGCGCTAAGATTGATTAAAATTTCAGTGTGCTGATTTTCCGGATTTCAGTTAAAAAAACTGTGAAAGATAAAGTGCGGCAACTCCAATTAAGGCAGCAAAGTTCCAATTAAACCAGATAGAGGATTAATTTTAAAAAGTCGCCTCGAATTCTAAAAACTCCAGTTAGAACGAAACTCATGTATTCAGCTCAATCAACGTTCAAACCACCACTATTAGAACGCTTATTTGGCTCGCTTGATAAGCAGAACTTTTCAACATAGCTAACGTTAATCAGTGGTGGCAACGCGAGGGTTTTGACCATTTATCATAAGATTTTTGCGAATTTCAACCTTTTGACTGAATAATGCAAATAGTTATGATTGATCCTTCTCAATCTATATAAGGGAGTGACTTTTTAATATACAGAACCCTCATGTTACCACTAATGAATTCAGGTGAAAATTAACTAAAGGTGCAGAGTGGAAGGTGAGAAAGAGAAATATGTATAAAAAGAGTTGAAAAGTGTATTATAATGTACCTCACGTACACCCAACCGCAGGCAAAGTACACTTTGTAATCGCTGAAAAGACAACGAAGACAAATGGAAGGCTGTTTATTTCGTGTAAAGTACTAAGTGAGGTCGATGGAGGAAATGAATATTGATGAGTTGTGAGTGTTTTCGCTGGTCCGTCGCTTTGATGGCCACGTAGGAAAAAATGAGAGTGGTTCAAGTTTCTTAGTTATAACGAGAAAAAAACTCAGCTAAAGATTTTTAGGAAAAATAGTTCTTATGAAAGCAAAACATCTTTAATAATCCTTAAAATCATTTTTGGTGGCAACGCAAGACCAAATTTTATTTGGGACAGGTCAATCTTATTATGGAACTTGAAATATTACTGAAAGCTGAATTTGTCCTTAAGAATTTATTTTAAAGTTTTCCTATAAGTCGATACGATTTTTTTTGACTAATTGCTGTCGGGGTCAGTTGATTTGCTTCCGAAGAACCATCGTTCAACTCTAAACATCTCGTATAAATAATTTTTTTCGATTCGTAAAAATAATTGTAGATGATAAAAATTTAGTATGTATAATGATTATTCAGTTCTTTCCTTTATCATTTAACTAAATGTCAAATAAATCAGAAATTAATTTGAATAAATAGAAATTAATATCTAAAAATTATTTTATACTTTTTGTGCTGGTGTGCGAATTTTGTACGATGTATGTGAAAAAATGTGGTGGATATGCCGGATTTTTCTGTTCTGGGTGAGACATGTGAACATTGTGAACACACTAAATATATTAATTTAGAGTTCATGCCGGCAATTCTTTATGGTTGAATTTTCGAAGTTTAGTACACCTTAAAATTTTAGTGCAAATTTGCTTAATAATTTTAATTTTATTGTTTATAAAGAATTGCCAGTTATTTATATGTGAACAGTAACATTTAGATTTAAAATAGTTAAGAAACACAAAACACAAAAGCAGTGTCGTACATCGAAAATGAAAATATAGCGCATACAGTGTGTCATAATAATAATAATAAAGAAGTTCCAAATATTAGTCTTTTAATCCTCTCGATATAATAATATTGAAAATTACAAAATGACGATGATGATTTAATTTATTTATATGTAACTTTTTCTATGTTTACAAGTAAAATCACAGCAAATAATTGCAACATTAAAAAGTTTTTCACTAATTAGAGTTTTTAAGCCATATTTATCCACACAAAATGCTTTTACAAAAAACTTACGTGCTTTCAGAAGGAACTTCTTGTTCTCCGACTAATTTTTCAGGCATTGGTGGTGCAGGATAGGAATGTTCTAAAGACTGAGTTTGGTACAAACCTAGAAACAATAGAATCATTAAAATTACATCCATATAATGTCCCGTAATATTTATCATTTTTCATACAATATTTATCATTTTTAATTTCCTCTCGATACATTACATTCCTGCATAATATTTAAAAACTTTATACTAATGCTGAGTGTTCAGATCCACGTCCAGTCCATCATTGCCAATAAGGCCAACACATATTGATTTAACTGATCTTTCTATTTATGCGTGATAGAAGTGTTCAAAGATTATATAAAGTTATGATTTCTGCAGAATCTTTAAAACATTTTTGAAAGAAGAAAACGTCGACAACTACTCAAGTCTTTTAGGCTATTTTTGAATTTTTTGTGAGTTACAGTTAAGGAGTTAAAATTATTAAATGTAAATTTTCGCTGGTCATTTAATATTTTTGTGGGAAACGGGTATTACCATCATGAAACGTTATTTTCCTACTATAGATTTTCAAGTTGTTCAAAAATATATATATTCATTTTTATATAACTTTTGACATATTCGATCTATGTGCCAATTTTATTTATCTGGAACACTCTGTAAGGCTGTGATTATTTTCCGGTTTGTATTTTATTATACATATAAACAGGCATTTAATGCTCGTGATTCATTAATACTATATATTAAGGGGCTTGTGGGAATACGACCATTATAATTACGATATTAATATTATATTAATACTATATTAATGACATTAGAAGTACAAAATACTCTCCTGAAGCGTAATTGTTTTATTTGCTATAGTTTTTGAATTATTTCGCACTTTTAATATTGCGTAGCCACGTTTGTAGCACCAACATTTTTTTCTAGAGCACGTACTATAAAGACCTGCATTAATAGGAAATGTAGCAACTAGCTTTTTTAGCAAATAGGTTTATATCAGATATTGTCATGACTTAATACAAAAATGAATTTTTGAAAATTGCATTTAAATAAACTGCCAGGTATCAGAATTATTTATTATTTTTGCGTCTTACCAGGTAGCAGTTCTTCGCTAGTTTCCAGTCTGAAGGGACAATTCATTCCAGTTGAACATACTTGAGTTGTTTCTGGTTTTGTTGCTGCATCACACAAAGTACTAGGCTGATCCCTAGTGTTTCTGCATTCCAACACGCGAGTTTGCACTCCTTCTCCACAAGAAACTGAACACTAAAGTTATTGAAAAAACAATTAGTCAAACAAATTGAACAGGAAAACAATACGATTAAAAACCCAATAATAATCGTTGAACTAAATAAAATAAGGTATGAGTTTTTACCAGTTTGGAACTGCGTCATTATTAAAATATTAATATTTTTTCATTTTTTGTCGTAATAGAATTATGAAAAAAACGAGGACCTAAAAAAATAAATTGTATCTTACCCCCGACCACTTTGTCGTAAACCATACAGGGCAATCGATTTGATTGCAAACCTCTTCGACCCAAGGTTTATGTGCGCCGCATTTCGATTCGTCAACCTATAAAATAAAGGTTTATGTCACTAATATGCTGCGATTAGTTTTTTATGGGTCCTATAAAATTTTAAAACGAGATTGGGCGACGTTGGGGCTTTAGTTGCTCTTGCTTTTAATAGTCAGCGTCTTTCGCATATAACATCATCATTTCCATAATAATAAAAGCAAATCTGTTTAGATATAAGCTCAAATGTGCTTATTTCTAAATATTTTTGCTAATAATACTTTTGTACTGAAAAGCAACTGCAATGTTTTGCAACTCATTCGTTATGTGAAATTAATATATTTCGGCACAAAGTTCGGGTCGTTGAATAGAGTGTTAAAAATGTGACACTTTATTACACGTAAAAATTAAATAAATGTTTCCATAAAGTTCTTCCAATGTGAAGTAACAATTATTCTCTCACTAAGTAAATAATAGTAAGACACAAATAGACAACTGAGTTAACTCACATATTTCTTCACTAAACAGGATATGTGTCTATGGTTTTTTCAGATCATATCATTCTAACATCATACAATATTGGTGCTAAATTTATCTTCATCAAGAGCAAGGTCACATAATGCTGCTATTACTACGAATTTTCTTCGTGAGCACAAAATTCGAGTAATGTATTGGCCAGCGTTGAGCCCCGACCTCAATCTCATTGAACAGGCAAACTCGACATCTAAAAAATTCACCTCAAATTCTTGAACAACTTACGGAAACTCTAATCGGTGAAAGGGAGTGCATTCGACGACTTATTTGAAGTATGCCAACAAGATGGAATGGAATTCGAGCTAGTGGAGGACATACAGCATATAAACCATATAAGAATATAATAGAGCGACACTATCCATAGAACAATGTAAAATGTTCTAAAAATAAATGATTCGTTAAATGCCTCTTTATTTGTTTAATTTATTGAGAAAATATGTGTCTTTTTGAATTTGTAAACTCCAGGTCAGTTTAATTAAGGCTTTAAAAATTACACCGACATAAAGAAGCGTTCCGTATTTGCTGGTATAGGAAAACGTATACAAAATGTTTGAAGGTACTAATTATCAACAGTGTGTGTGTAAGTTAAGGTGACGCAGAGGAAATTCATGTTGTTCACTTAGGAACATGGTTTATTTTAAAAATAGTTAATAAAGTCCTTTCAATGAAAGTTAATTGTTTAAGTTTGAATGTTTGCAAAAACATCTCTTAGTATGAAAGGAAAGGAATACACATTTCGTTCTTGCAATTATCCAATTCCTTAAAAAAATAGGAAAAACCCAATGTAACTCTTTCGTATTCTCTAGTTCCTTCTATTTTATCAATTTTAAGGCGTTTTCATAAAGTTAAGGAACCGAACCCAATCATTCTCGTTTTTGTTCTGACTATGAAACTAGGCGTTTGGTGGGATTGAATAGCATGTTTATAACTTAATTTTCAATGTTCGTTTGCGGACTTTCCAATGAGAATGGAACATTATCTCCAAATGATAAACATAGTTTTATCGTACAGAGAGAAGGAGCGAAACACTAGAGTGTAAGCAAGCTTTTCTTTATATCTTCAGTTTATGGTTCAAATATCAATCTGCTGCATAAAATAAACCGGTAAAAAATCGTCAATTTTTCAGTAGTATGTAGATGTAAAAATATATTTACAAGCCTTCATAAATGCCAATAGTGCAACATTGGCCTCCTCAGTCAACTTCAACAAACAAAGTTTATTAGATTCTATGGTTTTTATATGTTCTTTTTAATTAACTTTTAGATTTGCTTAATTGACTTTTATACTTTGTTCTACAGAGGGAAATAACAAAATGAAGTCCGGAAATCGAATTGAAACTCTTAAAAAACGAAGTACAACAAAAGTCTTATTTGCTACTGTGCTGCGTTGTCGTTGGGAATAAAATGCTATATCCAACTTTAAAATTTGGCCACTGCAACAATTAGGCAAATTTCCGGAACGCGATTCGGTGAATAATTCATGAAAAATGTAAATTGGAAGTATTTCACCAAAGTCTTCAAATGCGACATCGCGTTAAAGTTGAGGCGCAAAGTTTATAATTTGCTCAAACTAACACGGTTAACCTACTTAGCGGCGACTCCTTTTAAATTCTTGTAAATGGAATATTGTAGCACAAGAAGCCAGTAGGTTGATTCAACTGAGTTAGTTATGATAATGCCGTAATAAGCTGTATTTAAATATTTAGTTTAAGGGACTGACGATAACGAACAATAAGAACATGATTAAATCAAGACAAGGTGCGTTTTTTTTATACCAGCAGGATTAGCCGAACAAGATTTTTGGTCCAGAAACAGGAACAGTCACCTACTAGTATAAACTGACGTTCCCTGTAGCGCAGAGTTTATACGGAGATCCAATATTATTTATTTCACAATACACTGACTAAAAAAAGTTCTTTCTCATCTTCTGTATGTTGATTCTAATACTTAAAGATCCTTTAAAACGTCTTTAGGAAGTGCATCACGCAACCCCGTTCTTAAGAGCAATATAATCGCGTTTGTGGAAAATTTAATTTGAAAAGAACAAAAGAAAAATAATTACTGCATTAACTACACACACACCCCAGATAGCAGCAGTTATTATTTTAATGAGTGGAAACGACTGAGCAAATTACTGCGGTAATAAAATTCGAATCCTCTTTATCTCTTTGAAAATGACTGGAGTTGAACGACTACTTCTGGGTATTTTTCTTGGAAATCGTCTAATTTTCACCGGAGTTGTGTAACTTGGCTCGTCGGAAGTTTCATAGGAACCGAACCGTAAATTGACCAGAAACTTTTTGATTCTGTACTTAACAAATTAGAAAAAGTCTCTAGGAATTATTGGGGCTTTTCACTGTTTATTCAAGGAATAATATTTTTGAGGCAATATTATTAGGCTAGAGATCGAGGTCGGGAACATTAATGTGCTCTCAATTTGTTATTTTATGTTCTTACACTTTTTACCTACCAATAACTTAGTATTGTTGCTTTCTTCTATACAATGCACTTGCCGAACACGGGTTCCTCCTCCACAACTCAGCGAACATGATCCCCACTCTCCAATGAACCATCTGAAAATAAAATAATTTGTTACAGCTTCATTTTGTTGTTGATCTTTTAATTAAACATATATTAATAAAAATTAAAATAACTGTATTACAGTAAGCTAATCTTATTTATTTTATATTTTACTTATTATATATAGTATTATTATAGATCTCACTTCTCCAGTTTACTGAAATTTGGTAACATGTTTAAGTACAAAACGCCTTTAGAAAAACATTATCTAAAATATTTAAGACGTAATTTTTGTTTATGGTTTTGTAAACATGTAGTGAAGGATTGTGAAAGATGTGAGGGATTTCAGAGTTTTTTGTACCATTCTTGTGATTCTACAAAATTCAGAGTAAAACCTAACGTTTAGATTTAATTATGATATTGGTTTAGGAGTAGTTAATACCTCCTACAGGTAATTGATCGATATTTTACAATAGTGAAAAATATTATAAGAACAAAATTTGAATAAAAAATTTCAAATTGATATTCAAAACGGTTATCAAGTAATCGTATTGATCGAAATCAACACCTATTAAGCATTCAACTCTTGATATGCTCATGTAGAATTTTTTACAGTGAATGCAGAGTTAGTCAGATTCCTCTTGTGCATATAAATTATTAATCCATTGGATAAGTTCAGCACCCCATGGATTATTTAAAAAATATTTTATTAACAATCTCGTTACAACAACTATACTGAAAACAAGTTTAAATACACATAGTTTTCAACAAAAAATGTTTTTTTCACTATTTAAAAATATTACTGCTTATTTGCTTAAACCACATACAATCTAATAAAAATCAGATACGTAGAAGAAGGTAGGAAATTATAAGAACTCTCATTAACTTGCTTTTCTCAAGTTGCTTCTATTTGCTTCTGATTTACAGAGTACAGTTTTTCCAGCTGTTTAAAAAGTTTTATTGTTGTGCATATTTTCCTGACTGTACTTCAATTTTTGAAATAAAAAGTTTTATTACGATCACAGCAAGAACTTTCAAGTATACCTTTTAGCACAATAGATTAGGATGTCACTGAAAGGAAAGTAGAACAGAAAAACTTCAAATGCTAATTAATTTTTCATGCTCTATTTTAACAGAAGTTTCTTGTATGAAGGCAAATTATTTCAAGGAAAACAATTGTGAACGAAAATGATTAATATTTTATGAATAACACGTTAGTGTTAATATCCGGTACAGTGGAAACTGTGTGAATTTATCTACAAATAAGTTAAGAAAATAATACAATACTAGAATAAGTAATAATTTTCTTTAAATTTTCGTTAAATGTTCTTATAAGTATTACACAGAGAAATTAATAATTAAAAGGTATCACGTTATTAAACAAACAAACCAATAAAGTTATATATATATAAAAGTTTAACATTAATTTAGAAAATATGCTTAGATAGAGTTTTCCATTGTCTTATTTCCCGTCCTTATCAAACACAGCGAACAAAAACCAAAGCAGAAAAGAATTCATATCTGATTTCAACTAAAATGTAACTTGATCCATTTACTTCCATTTTCGAATATATCTCTGATACGTCCCGATTTAACGTCATTAAACCAGTTTTTCGGTTCTATTTTTCCAAATCCAAATAGTAACAAGGGTAGGCACAGCTTATCCGTCCGCAACTTTTTTGTTTATGATACGCCATTTGTTTCATCAAGCGTTATGCGGGCAAATGAGGGCATTGCGGAAAACGGATAAACATTCGATACGGGATTTTATTTTATTTTTGATGCAGGAAATGATCTCTTGGCAAAGCTACAATTCTTTTTGTGCTCAAAGGTTTTGTTCTGTTCGGTTTCGTAGCCAATATGACAATTAAGAAGATTCGTAATTCATGAATGTATCCTGAAATATTTTTGGAGCTCTCACCGTTTCTCTACAATATATACTGCCATGACATATACAATTACAACTTACCAGACAAAAATCAAATCGACAGATCGGCATACATATTACAATACGCAGACGACACGGCACTTATTGTACATGACAAAACTACTGAGAGAGCAGCTCAAAGACTCCAAACACTAACAAACAACACAATGACATGGTTTTATAAATGGAGACTAACACCAAACGCGTCAAAAAACCAACTTCTGCTCACAAACCACAGACTCAACGCTGACTCCCCTACAATAACTGCAGACAGCCAAACGACACAACCAAAAAACGACGTAAAATACCTTGGAATCACAATTGACCACAAACTTAAATTCACTAAACACATACGAAACATCAGGGCAGAAACAATAAAGAGAACAAAACACTTCCGATCACTAACCCACAAAGACAGAGGAATTAGCACAAACACCGCCACCAAAATATATAAAGCTATTTGTAGACCCTTGCTAGACTTTGGACATATACTCATGACCAGCGGAACAGAAAGGACAAAACGTTATACACAAACAACAGAACAAATTGCACTAAGACTAATAACACGAATAAGACACCCCCAAAATCCACTACACAACCCCCCCACCCAACTACTATACGAACGCACAAACATGACAAAGATCTCGGAAAGACTCATACATCTACAGACAAAATGGACAAACAACCCCTACAACTGGACCATACTGAATCCCCTTTGTCTTACAAGACCAACCAGACAATCCCGCTTCCGTTTTCCTACATCAACGCTACTCGAACACTTACAAACGCAACTGACTAGTGGCCAATAAAATAATTTTTTCTTGTCATTGGAATTTTATTTAATAATATTGTTAACCTAGAATAAGAGAATTTTCATATTTGTTTTTTATTTAGATTAAGACTACATGTATTAAACAAGGGCAGAAAGACCGATAGGTCGATAGCCTTTTTTAGAAATAAAGATGTTTACTACTACTATTTTTGGAATTTGCGTCACGTTTAACTCGTCTTTATAGACTAGTAACTTTGTCTATTCATTGTTGCGGTGAAGTTCAGTTTTTCCTGGAATTCACCAACAATTGCCCCTGCCATTAATTGAGCCAGAATGGAGTTGCCTCTGGGTGAAAATTGAACATTCCAACCTTCATGGGATTCACAACACATTCCAACAGAACAATCAGTTTTCGATTTGATGTGTTTTTTGTACACTCATTTATTGAACCACAAATTGTTTTTGCACTCAAATCCGCACTTAAAAAAATCCACAATCAGGTTTTCCTTCTGTATGCACTGTTTAATCAGTTAAAAATGTGATTTACTTACGATCATAGTTAAACAAGGATTTATAGTACATAGAACAAGGATTGTTTACAAATGCAATCGCATTAACTACAGTATATTTATTTTATAGAAAACTAAGAATACATTTTATAGAAAATAAGAAAAAGCTTAAATGTATTTTTAATGTTTTATTGCTGTTTTTAACTCTTCATCTAATTTCAATTAAATAATATTTTCGAAAAATCAACAGCACTAAAATAGTCTTAATAGCTAAACATAATCGAATGCTCAAAAAAGGCACACAAGTAAAGTTTAATAAGCAAAGCTAACATATATTTTTTTCTTTGGACAAGTGTGGCAAAGTAAAATTATTCGTCAAATGTTTTTCGAACTGCTCACTCTAGACGGAAAAAGTGTTCACACTTTCACATATGTAAATAAAAATATTTTTATACAATTCCAATTTGCTTTCTAGAAATAGCATCATATTTGCAAAGAAACAATTAGGAAAATGCTTCAGATATTCCAAATGGCAGTTATCTGTTGCTGTGGCTGTGTCATGTTAAACAATTACTTTATGTTCAGTACTTCTAAATAAAGCCATGAAAAATTAATTACCCTCTGAGGTCTCCTTAACTGACATTTTAATCCATTGCGTTAAGACAGACGCTTAAAACTTCCTCGAGCTATATTTAAAGCTAAAAGAACTTTTAACAGAGCTGAAAGCTTGAATTAGTATTTTTAATCGCGCCAATTATTGCAAGCTTGACTCTTTAAAGAATTATCCTTAAATATGTTGCAAAACCATGTATTTACTTAAATTTAATTACCACGATTCTTAGCGACTGTAGCAATTTTTTAATTTGATGAATATATATCTTTATGAAATTGTTATATTTTATAGCGAAAAACTGCCGGTATTCGGGCCTTTAGGCCTTTGTCTGTAGACATTTGGACCTAGCGTCTCGTTAGCACACCTGACTAGCATCTTCAGAGGAGTGTGCAACGTGAACATACATCAGTCCAGTGTAAGCAGTGAGAGCGAACAAGCTTCTGAAAATGCCAGTCAGACAATTGTACAAAACGTTAGGCTCAATTTCCTGAAGACAACGATCTAAGAACTTGAAATCGAAGTGAAAAGTCAAAGTTTAAGCTTGCAATTTTTTTATACATTTCGAAACTGTATTGAAAAGTGTATATTTTTCGTTATCCATTAAGTTTGGAAATAGTTTGAAATGGGAGAACTAGAGGATTTCGAGTAAAATTGACGCTAAGCGGTTTAGATTGCGGTTCATCTATAAATCATTAGATATCGTTGCTAAAATCAGATTTATAACATTTTAATGTTGACGCTTTTGCAACTTATTCCATATGAGAATGCGGAATCGTTATATATTAAGATTAAAACGTCCAATGTGTTTAGATTGTTTTTTATATTATTAATTGGTTCTAAATGCTCTAATATACATGTCATATCATTTGATTTAAAAGATGATTTTGTTCAGATAAACGGTTGCGATTTGCTTGAATATAGCTGGTCTGTAAAGATTCTAGAATGTAAAGAATCCCTGTCAAATTTAAACCTTTTTCTGAGAAATCGGTCATAAAATATACTTTGCTATGAAAGTCTTACAACTTACTCCATCAAACATCAGTTATAACGGCAGCTCCGACAGACAGTGCGCCAAAACTCGTCAACATATCTTAAGACTGGATAATGGTATATACTAATAAAAGTTAGTGAACAATGTTATTTAATGCTTGATATGTTAATTTAATAAAATACATAAAAAATGGCAGTAGTATTGATATAACAACCTGCCTGAGTAAATTTTATGATAAACTAAATAATAAAAAATACAGAAAATGACTATGAAGTGGGATTAATCTGATTCTGATTTCTGTAGTATCTTTGGATAGTTGTTGTTAGATTGTTGACAAAAAAGTTTAAAAAGCAGAAATTTAGCTAAAATTGCGCAATCGAATTCACTTAATTTTTTTTATGAATATACAAACGAAATAACTTCTGTACATATTGAATCACAGTTTATTTGCTTATATTATAATTGGATAGAAATTCTCCTGTTCCAATCAGAAGATATTATTAATACCCCGCAGAAGTAACATTCTAAAACTGGCAACTAAGTTTAGACGAAGAAAGTAGCTACTTTTCAAAGGATTAAAGTTTGTGTCACCTGAAACTTACCTCATCCTTTTATTCATCTTTTAGATGAGAGAAGTAGAAATAAGGGCAAACCAAAAGTTTTTTAATGAAATCGGAAACTGGGATAGTTAAGGAAAGAGGGAATATTTAAAGTTCCTAATTGGATAGAAGCTCTTGCTATATTGCACGCTGGCGCATTCGTTTTACTTGATACTTTATACCTCGTTATAATAATATATGTATTGTAAAATTGGTTTCAGAAGACCTGCGGAATATGAGGTTAGTTCCATTTAGTTTCATGTCGGGGTGTGCACTATGTCCGACACTTGATGGTTTTAGGTTCTTATGAATTTAACAGGATTTCTTTGCAAAACACACCATCACAGCACACGGTTTTGCAAATTCGTTCTCTAAAGAGTTTTAACATAAAATTTTGATTGTTTTAATGTATCATCTTTGATTTTGTTAGATGATATGTACACCCCTGAATTTTTGCCTAAAATTAATCCAAAAGTTCATTCTTATTACTATATCAAATCTGTGAAAACATACTCATCTCCAAATCGTGATATGTGCAGCGCTGTGTCAATATGCTTTAAATTATATTTAGAAGAAATCCAACAATTGGAAGGGCTGGTAAAGCAAAGCACTTGAAAACACATAGAATAATTAATATATAAAAAATAGTAAATATGGATACCATTAAAACCAGTAAAAGAACTAATATCATAATGAAAAAAAGGGAGTTTATGAAAGTTTGTGGTTGTAATTAAACCAGTTGAAAATGCAAGAGAAGTAGATGCAGTTATTTGGTGCAATGCGATAGAGACACGTTATTAATATCTGACGGCCCAAAACCGAAATAAAATCTATGATTCAGTAATAAAATAACAAGTGGTGGTCTTTCAATGGTGTTTTTTCTCCTCATTGGTGTTTAATTATTCGTTCTCTCAAATGCCTCAGGACTCAAAACACATGACAAATGAATAAGGAACATAAAGCAGAAAATCAAATAATTAATAAATTTAATGTTGTTACATGTTAGATATACAAAATTATCAAAGGAAACTATCACGAGCAAAATTTTACTGAATACTTGGCGTGTAAAAAAAAGGTAGGAATTTCGTTTATTCGGAATTCGGTTACTTTCGGAATTTACGTTAAGACGTGATAAAGACATATAGAAGTTGTTGTTTCTGTAAAAATAGAAACTCGTTTCATGGTTGGAACTGAATAAGAAAGTACTGTATTTAATAAAAGTGAGCCAGACGTGTTAAGAAATACTTTTTTTACTACTTTAATACCTTCATTTCATTATAGGAGCGGCATTATTTATGAATTTTGAGGATACGACTCAAACAGTATAAACTCATATTTGAAACTCCCAGACTTATATGTTAACTAATAATTAACAATAAAAAACTTGCATATGAATTATGAGAATTACGGAAGCATTCTGTTGACTATCCAAATTTATATAGTCAACACATTCCAAATACGTAATTATATTCTCAGACAACCAGTTAGAAAATTTTATAATTGCACTACATAAAGTTGAGAAAAAAAACCGACCATTCGATATACCCTGGGTCACAAAACATGATGGAATGGAAAATATAATTAATTAAATTATGAAGATATTAAATTAAAACATAGATTGCATCAAGGAGTAAAAATAGAGAGTAGAAGTATTGGCAGAGACGTTCTAAAACTCACATAAATAACTATAACAACTGAAATAACAGAAACAAACCTGCACAATGTAAAAATTACGAAAGAAACATTGAACAAAGAAAGTTTTACTAAAAAACTAATATCGAAGACTTTAAAGAAGTTTGTCAAACCCAATAAACGGGGAAATTAGTTTAAAAATAAAATAGTAATTAACATGCATGTAACCTACATGTATGTTAAGGTTAAGTTTGAGGGACTAAAATACGAAGGCACAATAGGATAGAAATGACCGCGGTGCTAGGCCAAACACCACTTCGAAGGTGAGGAAGGGTTTTAGTGGGTAGACAGCTAAGCTGGAGTCCCACACAGGCCAGAGCGCCAGAACATCAGCATTGGGTGTGCTTAAGAGAAAATTTCCCAAACCTCACCGGAAAAAAAACCTACATGTAATAGGTTGTTGTTAACTATGTAAGTCTGTTTTGTTAACTACGTTAACTGTACATGTTACAGCAACTTATTTTTTTTGGAAATACGTTTTGCGTCAGATTAATTAATTAAGAATTAAAATCTACAAAAAAAATTGTAAAACGTGTCAAATTTAAAGAGAAAAGCTTGAGCCCAAAAATAATACGTTCAATGAAATGAAAATTGAGATACTTCAAATGGGAACAAATGCTATAAAGAGTGAAACGTGTTAAAGTCGTTCCATTCTATCAAAAAGTGCTAGAAACGACGTCTGATGTAAGTGAGCTACCAATATGCTCAGCTTATGTTTAGGAATTAGGAAATAGAAATAAACAATATTTTTCATTGGGCACTTTAATGGATAAAGGAAAAACGATATAACAAGGAATTGAAAGAAAATTACTGCTCTAAGATATGAAGGCGTACAGTTTTAGGAACATCATTTCGAGAAGGTTTGAGGTAGTCTGATTAAGCCTCATTGTTCTCTAGCTCTATAGAAAGCACAGCCCGACTCTTGGATTAATTTATAGCGAATTATTTTGTCTGTTCTGGAATTTTCAATATACATTTACTGGCAAGTATGCATGTCGCATTTGCATGTATGATTTCATATAATTAAGGGTCGATATGTTGTATCTTGATTACAACTTAACAATGCTGCTCCATCTCCAACCATTTTTTTTCTACATAAAAACAATTATATTTTTTTTCTACTATCTGCAAAGAGCTTTCAGACAAGATCGTAAAGGGCAAGTTTCTAGAGAACTACACGTAGGAAATACCATAATATACACCCAAATTTCATATACAAATACCCAAATTTCAAATAGTTCGTTCGAACTGATATTGTTTTTAAATGGGTTTGTTGGTCATTATATTAGTTCTGAAGTGATTAAAGTAATAACACGCTAACAGAGCTTGTATATCTGCATATACAATAATAGTAATTAAATATTCTAGTGGTTTCGGTAGTGACAATTTAACGCCTCTGTTGGAACCAAAATAACAACTTTGTGACAAAGGCCAGAACTCCAGAAGTTTACTTTGAAACAAGCGCTTTGGTAGTTACGACTCTACAGTTGAAACCGAATTTATTCCGTGTCTCGGTAATTTTACTGTAGCGCCAACAAGCTAGGAAACTTTCTAAACAAACTCTGAACGAAACAAAAGCACCCAATCCTCTCGGTAGCAAATATTCCTGGTGACGTAACGTATAGGTGAAGCGAATATTCCAGTTTTTCATCACTTCTACGGCTTGTAAAAGCCATTCCAACTGATCGAAAAACGGAATAATGTACTATATTAAAAGGGCGCTTTGGGTTTTCGTTTACAATATTAAAAACCTATTTTGAACTTTCCAGTTAATAGCATCCCACATACATTGTGAATGTATGTGGAGAAATGATTTTGCGAAGTTTATGTTCAGTTTTAATTACCATCTCGATAACATAACATGCTCATAATGAAAGCTAGACCTTAGGATATAGATTTTCACAATTACTGGCGATAATGATGTGAGGGTTTTTCAGGAAAAACAATCATATGTTTTTCTATTCTTAGGATTTTTCTTGCAATTATTTAATGAACAACGTAAGCGTTTATTATTAAAATCTCTAGAACTTAAACAAAACTGCTCAACAAAATAGACGTTGCACGGACAAATTTCGACTAACTCTGGAACAGGATTAATTTTGATTGCTGAGAGCGATTTAACTTCTGTTTGAAGAAATATTTAGTGCAATTCTTTTTCGATTAGTGTGTGCTTTTGTATAAAATTGTTCCATGCTCCAAATTCTTCAGATAAACTTCCACATGCTCGTAGTTGGACAAAAAACGTTATTTTTTGAAATTCAACATCACAAGAATTAAGATAAACCTGATATTTCGAAAAACGTTTTTGAATTTGTCGACCATCTTGTTTATTTACAATGTGGTCTAAAAAAGCAAATTTGTTGGTTTTGCAGTGATACTTTTGTTTTCTCCAACCGATTTTTAAAATCTGTGGCTCATATTGAAGCTACCTTCACATGCGAATTGAGAAAACAAATTCAATAGGGCGGGTTGCACGAATGAACAAAACTTTTGAAAGTAAAGTTCACCTAGTTGAAAATCTTCCAGAATCACAGATTTCGGCGATAATTCTGATATTGGGTAATTTGTTATTCAACCCTGTATATTGAATTTTCATCTTAAATTGTCTATGAAGTTTAAGCTTTAATATGGGCTCAAGATAGTGAAAATCGGACAAAGAACAGAAAAGTTGTCGCTGTAAGATCAAACAGTTGATTTTTTGCGACCACCCTATAAATAGAAGAGATGGCCGAAAAGTTTAAAAACTATTTTGAGCTATTTGGTTTATTTTTAAACTTTGGGTGTTTTTTTTTGTATTTTTAAACTTTCCGTACAATTTTGCATCTTTTCATATGCCACCCTGTAAAAACTTATCTGAGGAGCCTAATATTTACCATAACATGGACTAACAGAGTACAACCGGTGCTAGATAACGCTTCAAACAGAAACTAAATCGCTCGAAGCAATCAGAATTTATCCAGTTCCAAAGTGAGGCCAAATTTGGCTGTGTAACGTTGATTTTGTTGAGTAACAGCCATGATCAAGGTTTCTTCTGAGCAGATGTATAGTAGTAGTAGTAAACATCTTTATTTCTAAAAAAGGCTATCGACCTATCGGTGTTTCTGCCCTTGTTTAATACATGTAGTTAATCTTAATAAAAAACAAATATGAAAATTCTCTTATTCTAGGTTAACAATAGTAGTAGTAAACATCTTTATTTCTAAAAAAGCCCATCGACCTATCGGTATTTCTGCCCTTGTTTAATACATGCAGTCCCAATCCAGATAAAAAACAAATATGAAAATTCTCCCATTCTAGGTTAACAATGTTATTAAATAAATAAGATTTCAGTGGCAAGAAGAAATTATTTTATTGTCCACTAGTCAGTTGCGTTTGTAAGTGTTCGAGTAGCGTTGATGTAGGGAAACGGAAGCGGGATTGTCTGGTTGGTCTTGTAAGACAAAGGGGATTCAGTATGGTCCAGTTGTAGGGGTTGTTTGTCCATTTTGTCTGTAGCTGTATGAGTCTTTCAGAGATCTTTGTCATGTTTGTGCGTTCGTATAGTAGTTGGGTGGGGGGGTTGTGTAGTGGGTTTGGGGGGTATCTTATTCGTGTTATTAGTCTTAGTGCAATTTGTTCTGTTGTTTGTGTATAACGTTTTGTCCTTTCTGTTCCGTTGGTCATGAGTATATGTCCAAAGTCTAGCAAGGGTCTACAAATAGCTTTATATATTTTGGTGGCGGTGTTTGTGCTAATTCCTCTGTCTTTGTAGGTTAGTGATCGGAACTGTTTTGTTCTCTTTATTGTTTCTGCCCTGATGTTTCGTATGTGTTTAGTGAATTTAAGTTTGTGGTCAATTGTGATTCCAAGGTATTTTACGTCGTTTTTTGGTTGTGTCGTTTGGCCGTCTGCAGTTATTGTAGGGGAGTCAGCGTTGAGTCTGTGGTTTGTGAGCAGAAGTTGGTTTTTTGACGCGTTTGGTGTTAGTCTCCACTTATAAAACCATGTCATTGTGTTGTTTGTTAGTGTTTGGAGTCTTTGAGCTGCTCTCTCAGTAGTTTTGTCATGTACAATAAGTGCCGTGTCGTCTGCGTATTGTAATATGTATGCCGATCTGTCGATTTGATTTTTGTCTGGTAAGTTGTAATTGTATATGTCATGGCAGTATATATTGTAGAGAAACGGTGAGAGCGGGGATCCTTGAGGGAGGCCTTGTTCAGGGGAAAAAGAAAATGACAGTGTTTTGTGCAGATGTATAATAAACAGTTAAAACGTATTTAGTTTTAAGATAGTTTCTACATACCAATAAATAAAAATAAAACGACAAGTGAGCGACGTGTCTGACAAAAGTGCCAAAACAAAAGCACTCATCAAATAAATAATACAAAAGCTACAAGATGAAATTTGCAATTTTCTTGAACATGCTAGATTGAATTAAATTTATTTATTGCCTATAGGAAAAAGAATGAAACTTCCTATCCAAAATCTTTATTGAGAGACAAATAACATTCTTTCCTAGTGACTTTAAAATTGTTGTAATATAATATTAATAATTCAATAATCAAATTAATAAAACCCTGACATAGACCGCAAATTATTTCTGCTGTTACCGAATATTCCAAAACAGAAAATGAGCTAAAACATGTAGCTATAAAAATCAATTCGAGCTCAGCTCAATGTTCTGTCGCATCCAGGAATGCGATGTGGAAGTGCAATATTCCTTCGCCAAGACACTACGTTTAAAAGGTGCTTTAAAGTTGAGAAACTATCGCAAAGTGGTGATTGTCAGATGGCCACAGTGGAAGGAAAGCTAGGTAAGGTAGATAAAGTATTTTATCGTCTTCGTCGATAAGGTTTGAAGATCTTTTGAAAGTACAAGGATAAACTTGAATAGAATGTTTTCATGAAAATAGAGCATTGCTTGTGGTAGGAGATTTTAATACAGAAATGCAAAAAGAAAACAAAACAAACGGTAATTTTTGTCTATGGGGTTTATTTAGGATGTATATTCAGAAACAAAGTTCGGAAACACGAGGGTGCATAATAGTAATTCTAACTGTACTAATAAAATATTTGCAACTTTATAGAATGTATTTGTTGCATTGTTATCATTGAACATTAATTTAAAGCGTTTATTTTATTTAATGTTACACCTCACACAAGCAGTTTCCATAAACCCAGTACGTTCAGTAAAGTCAGTTGTGAGTTTTTGGTAAACCATACCTTGGCCCTAATTTAGTTCATTATGTTATTCTTCATTCTGTTATGATTTTCGTTCTACATTTCTTGCGAAATTATTTAATTTCAATTCCAAAACAAGCTACAAGAAACAATACATCGAAATTATTCAATTTACTTCTGCGGGTAATCTTAATAGTCCTATTTGTCAACTTGATGCCTTATAATTACGGTTGCGAGCAACTGAGAATGAAGTCGTTTAACTTAGCTCTAAGGTTGACACACACTTTTAAGCTGGATCGCGTAACAGGGCTCGAATTCCGTATACGTGGAAAGTTTGAGGTTTGGTGACCGTAATTATTTACCTCAAATCGTATGTTGTATTTCAACTCAAATCGGGCAGCTTTATAGAATAGTGTACCCTTGCAAGATGGCGTCAAGCTAATATAAAGGAGTTTACGAATAATAGCAAAACAGTTTAAAAGCTGTCATCATTTCAGTTATAACACATTTTTTAAACAACTTTTAATAAGCAATTAGTAGAGTTTTCAAACTCGTGTTCACCTCCACAACAATTTTTAATAATAAACAAAAAATACACATGTCAAAATAATTAGCGGATAATAATGAAAATAATAGCAAATAGCGCACATATTTCACTTTACAGTTTCACGCAGGTTGTTCTAGAAATTTGGATTTGAAATATTCATTTTTTCATACAAGAGAATTGAAGGCCCTTTAAAACCATGTGCCACTTGACCACCAATCCCATTAAGATTCTAAGGGTGACATCTACCCTAGGGGGTTGAAACAAGAAGGCTAAAAATATTACTTTAAAGTGTCCCCCCTACAAATAAAATTGACGTGTCTTTTCGATTTTTCACATTTTTAATTGTAAGAGAGATATTAAGGATATTAAGACAGGGATTGTTTGAACCATTTAGATACTAGGCTCTTAAATTTTCAAATTTTAGAACGCTTATATGCTTATGAAATATAAAGGCAGACACAATTTTGCTGGAAGTTTAAAATAATGTATTTCGGCAATAAAACAAATATATTTCCAAATATTTTACTACATGTATTTGATTATTTCCTGGATCAATAGAAATTATACAATATCTACGTGTTCAATTTACAAACCTAAACCAATTGTAATAATTTACAATCAGATCTATGTTAATTAGAGAATAAATGTTGTTTTCGTCCTATACAGTTTTCCATTACAACTTTCGCATCGAAGCTAATTAAAAATATGCAGAATAAAAAACTAATTTCACAAACAACATACTTGATACCTAAAATACTGTAATTTAAATGACAAGTTTCAGAATTATAATTTTGGTTTAATAATATTACCATAAAGATAATTCTGAACTGAATGAAATATCTGAACTTGTATTTTTTCTGTGCATACTTTATCATCAATCAATTATCTTTAAGAGCAAGTGATTTTTATTGAGCTCAAAAATTAACAGAAGCTAAACCCAATTTTCTGAACATTTAATTCAAATTAGTGCGGGAAGCGATCCAATAACTTTCTGCTCAGGGATTGTCGAAAATAGCGGACTTTTCCAATATTTCACATAAATGTTGGTAATTACTACTAATTGCTCACATATGTTATGGTATTTGATATTTTGTCTGAAAAATAAGGTGTGTGATTTATTTTCATGAAATCAATTAATCAGTTATATAAATAACCAAAAGCTCAGACCAGAAATATTTTTCTGTTCTTCCTATTCTATGAGAGTCTAATTTTAAATTGCTGCGACTAACTTATGCGATTTGTTTACACAATTCCACTGCTCATGCAGATCAGATAGATGTACCTACAGCTGAGATTTATGCTAAAGGAAAATAATAATTATCTTCGACCTTCCGAGAAAAATAATTAATAAAAAAATTTGGAAAAAAAGAAAGTACTTAGTATTTCTGTTGTATTTCGTTTGTTCTGAAATGTTCAAATATTGTTCTAAATATTTAATTATTCACTAGGTGTTCCTTTCTTTCTTATTTTTAATGTTAGATATCCATTTCAATTTATCAATTACTTTCGGTTCTGTTTCTTTGCATTAGGAAAACAACCTGTAACATCGAAATTAAATGTTTCTGATATTGCTAGAATACATTATTTATGTGAGTTAGTACATGCCTGTTCAAAATTGTCTTTCATTCATATTTATTTTTACACCATGTTTAACTTTTATATCGAACTCATATGAGTTTGAATATTTGATTTCACACAGTTGGTAGTATTTGAGAACTTAAAGATTCTGATGAGGATTTTGATTCTTTAATGAGATAGTTTCAATTAAAAGACGTCAAATTGTACCTTTGTAACACATCGTTATAAACATTTCAAAAATACCGATGCATCGCCGTTTTTAGAAACCTTTGCTGTCGGCAGAATTAGAAGAACTAAAGAGTAGTAGTAAACATCTTTATTTCTAAAAAGGGCTATCGACCTATCGGTCTTTCTGCCCTTGTTTAATACATGTAGTCTTAATCTAAATAAAAAAACAAAGATAAAAAATTGTCTTATACTGGGTTAACAATTTAATTCAGGACAAGAAAACATTATTTTATTGTCCAGTAGTCAGTTGCGTTTGTAAGTGTTCGAGTATTAATTCAGTATGGTCCAGTTGTAGGGCTTGTTTGTCCATTTTGTCTGTAGCTGTATGAGTCTTTCCGAAATCTTTGTCATGTTTGTGCGTTCGTATAGTAGTTGGGTGGAGGGGTTGTGTAGTGGGTTTTGGGGGTTTCTTATTCGTGTTATTAGTCTTAGTGCAATTTGTTCTGTTGTTTGTATATAAAGTTTTGTCCTTTCTGTTCCGTTGGTCATGAGTATATGTCCATAGTCTAGCAAGGGTCTACAAATGGCTTTATATTTTTTGGTGGCGGTATTTGTGCTAATTCCTCTGTCTTTGTACGTTAGTGATCGGAAGTGTTTTGTTCTCTGTATTGTTTCTGCCCTAATGTTTCGTATGTGTTTAGTGAATTTAAGTTTGTGGTCAATTGTGATTCCAAGGTATTTTACTTCGTTTTTTGGTTGTGTCGTTTGGCCGTTTGCAGTTATTGTAGGGGAGTCAGCGTTTTTTGATTGATTGATTGTGTTGTTTGTTAGTGTTTGGAGTCTTTGAGCTCCTCTCTCAGTAGTTTTGTCATGTACAATAAGTGCCGTGTCGTCTGCGTATTGTATTATGTATGCCGATCTGTCGATTTTATTTTTGTCTGGCAAGTTGTAATTGTATATGTCATGGCAGTATATATTGTAGAGAAACGGTGAGAGCGGGGATCCTTGAGGGATGCCGTGTTCAGGGGAAAAAGAAAATGACAGTGTTTTGTCAATTCGTACTTGTAGTTGTCTGTTTTCTAGTAAGTTCTTTATGGTGTGTAGTAGATATGTTGGTGTGTGTAGTTTGTATAGTAAGCCTCTATGCCAGACACTATCAAAAGCTTTGTTAATGTCCATAAACAGGCAAGCTGTCTTTCTGTCAGTTAGGTGGGTTGTTTGTATATTGTTAGTCAGAGTGGAGAGTGGGTGAATAGTCGAGTGTTGATGCTTGAATCCGAACTGATACGATGGTATGTACTTTCCAAAAAAGAACTAAAGAAATTAAGAATATATTTCGAAACATGATGTAAACCTTATAATATTTTTAGTTTCGCATTTTTACAAAAAACTTCTTGTTTATAGCTGTTGAGTCAATGCACAAATTATACAGAATATGCTTTTTAAATTGTCCCATATTCGGGTTTGCAAATAATGAAAATATGATGGAAAGGATGGACGTTTTTTCCTATGCAACTTATGCTTTAATATTCTATTTATGTTCAGCAAAGGAATAAATATAATATATTATTTTATTATTAAATAAATTAAATTACCAACTTCTGCTCACAAACCACAGACTCAACGCTGACTCCCCTACGATAACTGCAGACAGCCAAACGACACAACCAAAAAACGACGTAAAATACCTTGGAATCACAATTGACCACAAACTTAAATTCACTAAACACATACGAAACATCAGGGCAGAAACAATAAAGAGAACAAAACTCTTCCGATCACTAACTTACAAAGACAGAGGAATTAGCACAAACACCGCCACCAAAATATATAAAGCTATCTGTAGACCCTTGCTAGACTATGGACATATACTCATGACCAACGGAACAGAAAGGACAAAACGTTATATACAAACAACAGAACAAATTGCACTAAGACTAATAACACGAATAAGACAACCCCAAAACCCACTACACAACCCCTCCACCCAACTACTATACGAACGCACAAACATGACAAAGATTTCGGAAAGACTCATACATCTACAGACAAAATGGACAAACAACCCCTACAACTGGACCATACTGAATCCCCTTTGTCTTACAAGACCAACCAGACAATCCCGCTTCCGTTTCCCTACATCAACGCTACTCGAACACTTACAAACGCAACTGACTACTGGACAATAAAATAATTTTTTCTTGTCATTGGAATGGGGAAGTTTATTAATAAGATTGTTAACGTAGAATAAGAGAATTTTCATATTTATTTTTTATTCAGATTAAGACTACATGTATTAAACGAAGGCAGAAAGACCGATAGGTCGATAGCTTTTTTTTTTAGACATAAAGATGTTTACTACTACTAAATTAAATTATTATTAAATAGAATACATTTAAATTGTTGGTGAAACTGCTCAAGTCTTTGTTTTTCCAGCCACTCTCCCATTCGCGAAGGCTCCAAAAATTTTGACACAAAAGTCAATTTTATCAAATTTAATTATACTACACTTTTCCTTTATTTTTGTTAAGATTATGACGTAGTCGAAATTACAAAGTTACTTACTTTGGGGGACAATTATGAACATGGCACTCCACAACTGATGGATCTGGTTTCTGCGAGTCGTTACACAATTCTTCTTCAACTTGATCACCGGTAACCCTGTTCTGGCACACCGGTCGCGACATTTTATAACCTGAAACAAAAAGCAAATTTTCTCGTAAATTAACCAATTAATTAACTTTGTCGGGTAAGAACACCGCCAATGTTCTCGTTCTCTGTTATTATAGTGGCCAAACGAGCAAATACATTGGATCCTCTAACAACAAAGCGAGACTATATACCACGAGTCCCAAAGCAATAATTCCAGAGTATTAGAGAATAAGGCTTCGGACTAAGTGTTATTCTCGACGAAACGTGACATTTTCTAGGCTGTAATAACCAGAAAACTTAAGGCATTTGTTGCCTGCTGTTGAAAACAGTCTCTTTAATATTCCAACTTAATAGGAATTTCCATCACGACTGTTTTGCAAATCTGCAGTGCAAGTGCGCTTTGTAATTGGAAAATGCAATGAAAGCTCGTGGATTATGACGGACAAAATATTCCGCGCTAGCTGAAAAAGAGCGAAATTGGCTCTTTGACGATCGTTAGATTTTTTCTAATCTTAAAATAATATGACTTAATTGACGAAATTGCTTAAACTTTCATAATAACTTTATTTGAAGAATATAAAATACATTTCCAGCCAATTTGGCCTACCGTAATTAAGCAAATTTTCAACAGCGGCTTTTCTAAAGGATAGTTTTTTGTCTTAACTCACTTGGATGCCTAAAACCCTGCTGCGTATTGTTACTGTGATGATAATCATGACTTGATTAACTTGTTTTACCTTAAACGTCTTTGTTAAAGTATGGTACCTAAGAACTAAGGAAATAGTCAAACTGTATACGTTATAAGAAGACTAAAAAGGTGGCGCCATGAACGAAGTGTTTGCAGGCATATATTTATTCATAAAATTCCTAAAAAAGTAGAAAATAGTAAAGTACGTAACATAATTAGTAAAAAAGTTAAAATACTTCGAATATTAGAACTAACATAGATGAAAATTGGAAAACATTTTGTGTTTGAATATACACGCTTGTAACAATCTTATAAAGCAAAGTAAGCTGAAGTTGAATTTCAATGCGATTGACGATGAAAAACTTTTATTAATTTGCATTTTAATTGGAAAAGCCATCGCTTTCAGAAACTTTTCAAAGTTTGAAATTAGGACGTTCCTCTAATGCAAATAACAAGTTATACAAAATACATTTCAAATGGCACGTCCTAAAATCCAATTTGTTAACTTTTTTCATTGCATTATTTGATAATATTGTAAGTAAACTCCAAATCTACATGACTAATAGTTATCTAAGTTTTAAGGAGGGGTTTTATTTGCCCAAAGGATTGGAAAATCGGAAATTAAGCTCAACGCTAATTGCATTTGTTTCTAAAACAAGAACTGTTTTGTTCTTATAACATACTTTTTAAAAATTACTATTTACCTAGTCAAAAATATGCGAGGTGCCTCAAGTAGGAAATAATGAAAATATTTTAATGGTACTCCATTAACTCTTCTAAAACATGTAAGATATGATAAAAACCAAACAAAAAAATTGCCTCGTCAGTTATCGATATATTAGCGATAAACTCATATACGGGATCTGAATAATCCCATTAGTGTATTCCAAATTGTATTTTCTAAAGCTGTTCTACTTTACCTTTTATCATTTATTAGAATCATATTTTATGCCATGACACGCCCAAATCCTGCGCCTAGGCTTCATAAAGTGCAGTCGCATTTGGACAAAATAAAGTGCAGGTTCCGGAAGTGTAATTTTCAGGCTAAACATAGCTGATGAGGGCCGATAGGCTCGAAACCAGTTCTGGGGGTGACTGCGATTAACACACTCCGAAATATGTATCTACATCTACGGATCCAGTGACCTTTGACTGCTCTGATAATACCGAAAGTAGTATTTTCTTCAATATTCATATAACATGTTTTCATTCATTCGTTGATTAGTTCTTTATGCTATTGACGTTATCTAGTATCTGGATCTTATTGTCTACTCAATTTGAAAATAAGTAACGAAAATTATAGCAGTTAAATTATAAAGTTTTGGAGTTTTTTGACTGATATTTTGAGCAAATGTAGCCAATCTCAATGAATACCTATTTGAAGGATTATTATTTTGTATAAGCAATCAAAACTTTGTTTTAATTTTTACACAAAGATAGCTGATTCAGCCTCAAATGTTTAGTAACTAGTAGTTGCTTGAAAGCTGTTGGCTTTTATCAACTGGGTTGCAATACCTTGCAAATTTCCTCTCCAAAAATCATCTAAATGAGTTTTTTCCAATTTCTTCACGTTAATTAAGTGTTTTAAGTCAGGAATTTTATTTTAATTTGAATTGAAATACAGTCCGGAAAGTATACACAATATATAAACATTATATATGGAACATTACAATTTGTGTCTGATATCTTTATTTCGTTTTACCTTACGCAATGTCGAAATATGATTCTTATTATTATTAAGGCTTAATCCATATAAGGATTAATTATTTTTTTGCAGATAAATTGTATTTTATATTTGTTTATATACCAAACATTTTGTTGTGCTTGCTGTGTACTCACCTCCTCCACATGTAGCCGAACAAAGAGAGGTATACGTAAGTGTCCAATGGTAAAGAGGCTTAGCGCAAGATGATCCGTCCCCTCCACAAATACCACATTCATCCACTTGCTTTTCTGATCCCAGCTTTAGATCGCATCCTACTCTCTAAAAGTAAAAAATGCGATTAAAAAAGGTACTTAGATCCTATTTTGATATTACTTTGATATGACTCTTTGGTGTTGCAATTCACAGAGAAGCTTTTCCTAATCCAAACCGAAAAAATGTTCGGGTACCAAATACCGGTAAAACGTAAATATCAGCAACCCATTAAGAAAAAAAATTATTTCAAGATGTTCGTTTCCATTCTAAATCCACTTCTAAATTGCATTGTCTAGAAATATAGATGCGTTGTTAATATTAAAACTTAGGTATCTGAATTTAAACTAAAACAGGAGAAAGGACATTGAGGTCTAAATGCAAAGCTGCTATATTGAAAATACTTAAACATCTCAAGATAATGTGCAAATGTTTTAGAACAATAGTTAGGCGACCTACAAATACACTAAGGCTCAGTATCGTCATCGCCAGGCCATTTCAGCTAGCAGAGTATTGTTTCAGTCTGAATTGTGAAAACTATGGGTTTTGCTTTAATTAAATAATGGTAACAATAATATGTATTGCATAATCTGATCGGACTCCTATTGTTTATAGAATATAATTCCCTATTAGCACCAAAATGTAGTGATTTATAAACACCTTTTAGTTTCATTACTGAATATTTAGCTGAAATAAAACAGTTTAATTCGGTTTAACTTTATTCCCGGTATTTATTTTCATAGATCTATATTTTTTGGGAATTTCAGTGTAACTAAGTATCTAGCTGACTTTGAAAACGACAATGGCTTTTACAACATTTGATGAAACCGAACTTTTGATTTTGAAACGTACCGTTTCCCATGATTGCAGCTATCACACCGAAGTGTGGTAATTTTTCTTTTTTAGCCCTCATGAAACAAAACGTGCTTAGCGATAAGGCTTTGGATGACGAAAAAGGCCGCTATATAACCAGCAATATGTTTCCACTATCTAGTATTATCACCCTGAAAGTAGCGAAGCGCCGACAATTCCTTTTATCTGAGTTTTCTTTCCGTATTCGTAACGGAACGTCCGTTTGGATGCATAAAAGTATTTGTTGAAAGCTTCGATTTCAAGCTGGCATTAACAGGAGATCTCCCAAAAATTGAAAAATACTTTATTTCAATTCTTTTGCAACTAGAATTACGCAGTCATCAAATTTAACATGTAGAATTGGATTTTCCAATTCAGAGGATTACTATGCTTTACGTGTTGGACAGGAACTCAAAAGATAAACATAAGAAATTCAAAACCAATATAATCGATAAAAACCGGGTTTACAAAATGAGAGCTATAGTTGTTTAGGAACTTTGCATGTTATACATATCTTCACTGATTAAAAATCATAATTCATTGAACGCTGGCTAATATTCAAAAAAGTTTCAATCCCTTTCAGTTTTGTTCAATTATGTATAAACATTGTTGTGTATAACAAAAGCGTGTTGCCGATAAGATTCGATATTTGATATCTAATGCCAAACATGAAAGTTAGGATAACGACACTTGTTAAAAGCGCTATTTTACTGTGCACTCTATGGTTGTATTTTGAAATACCAGTTTATTTGCATGCAGTATATTTTAACATGTTTTTGGAAAATTCCTCATACTCTTCCGTGGTCTCAAGACGCCATTAAATAAGGAATTAGACGACCAAAGACAGTAAATTCTAGAGATTATTTCATGTCGATTTGCACTAGCTCGTATTATCCAATAATGCCTTCTGAGAGAAGTAGAAGTATTTAAAGATGACCTTATACTCATTTTTTTTCACATCACTGCGCCTCGATACATATGAAATGCAGGTATGTATTAACTCTTATATTATTGTGTATACTTTCCTGACTGTATTTGAATTTAATCCAAAAGAAATTCCTGGGTTCCAGTCAATATTAGTGTTTATTGTGAAATTTTTTTACAAATACGTTTCGGTGTGTTTCTCCACCATCATCAGTTTGTCTAAAATACACATTCACAGTCATCATTAATTTAAAACAAAAGCTCTGCTAAAATATACATACTAACTCTTATAGGAAAACAAAAATTTTTCGCATTTCACTTAGTAATGGAAACTGGAAATTATTTCCTAAACAAGCACTACCTAATCTTACTGAGCTTAGAGCAGAAATGTTTTCTATAAAGTTCAGTAAGTTTCTAACGTGGAAAGTGGTAGGTAACTAATAATAGACTGAGCGTTATTGCAACAATTAGTACTCAAAGCAAGTAACATTCGTTTCGATGCTCACAAAAAGCACTAAAACAGTCGCAACTATAATATTCTTTATTTTAATAATTTTGCAAAGCCGGATTTTTGACAAAATCCGACTATTTCACAATTCCATTTCGTTCACCCAGCTATCAATCGCAGACGAGCTTTCCAGGATTCAAGCAGAAGTTTTAAATAAATATTCCGGAGACGGATAACTTATCCGTTCATGTTTTTGTAGCGCCATATATTTTTCAGACGACTTTCCATTCACAATATTTATTTTGATGTTCACATGTGTCGATGCAGAAACATGGTTTTATTCGGGATTGTCGCATATATATAAACTGGGTCAAATATCATTTGAGATTCGCAAAGAAAGAACACTTATTTAAACAATTCAACAGTTTGACAACTATTTTTCTAAAATCATTATACACCAATGTGTTTTTAACGAGCAAATACTAATGGTAACACAATAATTAATTTTATAGAGGAAGAGTTATTGAAATTGAAATATAAAAAAGTCTCTAAATAAAAATTTTCTCTGGCATTGGGGGATACATGTCTCCTTCTGCTATTAAGCAGTTCTTTCCATATATTCATGGGAGTCACGTCTCATAAACTGCTGTGGATGCAGAAAAGTATTTTATTTGCCGTCTGCTTAGTACAAATTAAATATTCATTATTTACTCTTTCATACTTAGCTAATCGAGTAAGTTTAAAACTGGATTTCAGAAGAAATGGACGTCGGTGGCTTCCTTATGGTGAATATTCCATAGTAATTAAAACTGAATATTCCATAGTAAATTTAAAAAAGTAAAAAAAAGTGGAAAGATTCTTTACGTCATTTCCATTCAATTTAGTATGTCCAACATCTATTCTGAAAACATTAAAATTAGCGACGTGGAAAAGCCTTATAAAATTCCCCAAAATCTAATCCGTTAGTAAAGAATGTTTACATGACAATAAAACAATTTAAAGCTAGCAGCACTCGTAAAATTTTGAGGATTTATAACTTTATGAACTATAAAGCATTTATATACCTAAGTACAATATTCAAAATTTTCAAAAGCTACCAAAGGCACTCGTATATTTCCAAAGTGTTTTCTTCAATTCTTGCATATAATCTTTAAAGTTTTTTATTACCTATTTAGAATTTACATTCACTGTACAGGACCGTATATTTATAAGACACAGTAGATTACTAGTACTTTTAATTCTTCATTCAACATCGAAATCTGAACTTACATTTTATTTAAATTAAAAAAAAACATACTAATATTTCGAAAATTGGCTATTCTAAAGATAGAAATAAGATCTATAAAAATATTTACAAACACAATTTATTTTTGGAAAATCATGGTTTGTACAAAATATGACCTTTTGTCGCAGAAGCAAATGAAAGATTTCACAGCTTTCAAAGAGAAAAATTCCACATGTTTGAGAAGCACGCTACTTGTAATTTTTTTAGCCCTCTGCCAAGATCTGAGTATAATTTTCAATTGTATATTTGTTCCTAAATTAGTAAATATACAACTGTACTTTCCTGTAATCGCGTTGAATATGTTTAAAGAATAGAACACTTCCAAATCGTAATGTCATAAAGCAGAATTCTTGTTCAAAAAGAAACTGATTAAAAGTTTTTATAGGGTAATTAAGACGTTCTGCCGTGAAGTAGCAGAAGTAAAATGCCCACTTAATATTCGCGAATTGCATGGAAATATTGAAATATTTTCCTTGTTAGAGCCGTTAACCAAGGAGCAATTAACGCGCGATTGCAAATCCAAATTTACAGTTTAAGTTTTAATTGCCTATATACGGCCTAACAGTTGTCAAAATATTGGATTTCTGATTCGCATTATTTGTGGTAGTCTGTTTTATGCACGTCTATAACGGCTGATATGGTTATATGAACTCAAATAGCAAACAATATGGACACATGGTGGTCCACTTTTGTTCAGGACTTGACAATGGTAGAATAGCGTCTTTTAAAAGAAACTTTAGCAAAACATTTTCTTTTCTACTTACGCTCTTCAGCTCACCGTTTTAAGGATGCCACTTTAACATTTTCAAAAAAAAACAACTAAGTATAGATATTTAAACAAAATTTGTTGTTCGGCATTTTAATAAAAAATGTCACAAATCACAGAGTGAACGCTGACTCCCCTACAATAACTGCAGACGTCCAAACGACACAACCAAAAAACGACGTAAAATACCTTGGAATCACAATTGACCACAAACTTAAATTCACTAAACACATACAAAACATCAGGGCAGAAACAATAAAGAGAACAAAACACTTCCGATCACTAACCTACAAAGACAGAGGAATTAGCACAAACACCGCCACCAAAATATATAAGGCTATTTGTAGACCCTTGCTAGACTATGGACATATACTCATGACCAACGGATCAGAAAGGACAAAACGTTATATACAAACAACAGAACAAATTGCACTAAGACTAATAACACGAATAAGACAACCCCAAAACCCACTACACAACCCCTCCACCCAACTACTATACGAACGCACAAACATGACAAAGATTTCTGAAAGACTCATACATCTACAGACAAAATGGACAAACAACCCCTACAACTGGACCATCCCCTTTGTCTTACAAGACCAACCAGACAATCCCGCTTCCGTTTCCCTACATCAACGCTACTAGAACACTTACCAACGCAACTGACTACTGGACAATAAAATAATTTTTTGTTGTCATTAGAATTGGAAAGTTTATTTAATAAGATTGTTAACCTAGAATAAGAAAATTTTCATATTTGTTTTTTATTTAGGTTAAGACTATATGTATTAAACAAGGGCAGATAGACCGATAGGTCGATAGCCTTTTTTTAGAAATAAAGATGTTTACTACTACTAAAAAATGTGTACCAATTTAATGATAATATCACGACACAAAAATATTTGTATTTCTGCAGTATAAGGCATTGCGGAAGTTTTCTGGCATAAGTATCACTAAAACGGTCATTACTAATTCTGGGTTCAAATTTTCAATTGAATCTACAAGACGTCCTCTACAAATGTTTCCAAACATCTTTCAGTATCTAGCTCGGTAGCAATAAATTTGAATTCTTTGCAAAAATCAAAATAATTTAACATTTTATCTAGATCGGAGAATTTTTCATCGCCTTCGCTTTGATTCAATCCAATAACTGGAAAATTATTATTCTTTCTACCTCTTACGCTTTTGGGAAAATCAGCTGTACCAAGTTATAACCAAGCCTATAATTTTTAATATAAAATAAAGCAATAATGTTGCGAATACAGAACAGCCAATGAAACGAATGTCAACGAATTTAATGATACTATTTCTATATTTTAAAGTAAAAAAGGCATTTCGTGTAAATTCAGGATAATTTTTGTTATTGAGTTTAATTTTGGATTTTCGGACAGACACATGTATCATTAACAGTATAATTGTTGAAGTATTTAAAACTTATATCAGCAATTTTTCAAGGGTGGAATGTTCAGAAAACATATTGATATTATTCAAAGGATTCAGACTTATAGAGATTAAAACAGACACGAAAAGCAAGAAAATAATAAAATCAGCTAGCGAACAAAAATGTCGTTCAAAGTGCAAAAGGATTGACTTTCTTTCTATGCATTTTTCACATCGCCATTGAATTTACAGTAGCTGCACTTTGATGTCGATTATTGCGGACTATTTCACAAGCTATTTCAATTCTTCCTAATAATATTGCTTTTGCATCTAAAAACCTTATTTCAAATAATCTGAAACGTTGTGGTCCAGAAATCTAATCGAGGGAGCAATGGAATCGAGACATTTTTGAATAAATGTAGGAAAAATTACGTATTAAAGCTTCTTCTTCTACTTCAAGAATATCTTTAGGTCTGTTAATTAGCAAAGGCTCAATTCGGTTGGTTATCCTGTGAGATAGAGTTCCAGCTATATTTTCATCTATTAGGTGATCTTCCTAGCGGTTGTCGGCCTATTGGTTTTCCGTCTTTAGCGATGTATGCTAGTCTCTCTTGGTCTATTTTGTCTATTTGGACACGCCAATATGTTCTTCTTTTCCTCCCCATCTCACTATGTCCTCCACCTTGCATGCCTCTCTTATGTCACTGTTTCTCACCCTGTCTCTAAGTGTCTTCCCTGCGATGGTTTCCCTCTTTGTCTTATTCGTGTCAGCTCTAGTCTCGATACCATAGGTTAGCACCGGTCTAACACAGGACTTATATATCCGCACCTTAGTATCAATGTGCATGTGAACATTGTTGCGGCTTTGTTGATCTGTGATTTTATGTCGTTTATCGGGCTGTTGCTGTTTGATGTGTCCGCTTCTAAGTAACGTAAGCGCATCTCCCGTTCTATTGGTTTAATGTCTATTACGACTTTACACCTTACATACATTTTGTTTTATCAATGGACATTGACATGTTGTATTTTTGACTACTCTGATAAAACTTATGTGTTTACTTTTGCAGATCGTTTTCCATTTCTGCCAGGATTATAGCATTATCCGCATAGCACACCATGCTGATTGGTTTGTTGTTCAGTCTGTAACCCCTGTTCATTGTTGTCACACGGTGTATAATCTCGTCCATGACTAGATTGAAAAGGAATGGGCAGAGACTATCACCTTGTCTTATTCCTGTTAGTATCGGTATGTCTTTTGTTGTTTGATGGTCCACTTTTATTCTTGTAGTGTCGCCTGTGTTCAGATTTCTGATTGTTTATGATTGATGTTGGAATTTGTTTCTTTCTCAGTACGTCCAATATATCTGGCAGCTGTACTTTGTCAAGCGCTTTTGTTAGGTCAATAAGACACACATAAGCAGAACAGCTGAATTCAATCGCCTTCTCTTTTACCTGTCTCACAATAAACAGGGCACCAGTTGTCGATCTGTTCTTCCGAAATCCTTCTTGTTCATCTTTGTTTTCGATGGTGTGTTATAAGATGCTTTTGACATTGCTGGTAAGCAGGTTCATAGTCGTGCAAAGCAGGGTTATGCCTCTGTAGTCCTCCGGGTGGTAGAATTTTGGTGGTATGGTGATACTTTTGTGCCACTCTGTTGGTATGCTGGATGTGGTTATTATTTTGTTAAGCAGTTCCGTTAATTTTCTTGCTAGCTCGTTACCTCCATATTTTATGAGTTCATTGGCGATGTCGTCTACTCCCGGAGCTTTTTCAGGTTTTTAATCTTTACCCTAACTTCCTCCTCTGTAACCGTTATTCTATTCGTGATCTCTTCCTCTGTTTTCTGTAATTGAGGTTCTACCTTATTGTCAGTGTCGTCATATAGGTTTCTAAAATATGTTTCCCACTCGTTCAGAGGAACCTTTTTGGTCTGGATGTATTCGTTTACGGGTTTCTGTCTGTTTTGGAGCATCTTCCAAATTTTCCTCTGGGCTCCATAAAGATCGTGTTCCATGTCTGTGGAGAACTTCTGCCAGTATTCTCTTTTGATACTTTTGATTGCCGCGTTGAATCTATTTCTTGTTTCTTTATAGTTATTGCAGTTTTCCTCTGTTGGTGTACTTTAACATTGTAAGTAGCTTTCCTTTTTTTCCTCGGCCAGCTTTTTGACCTCCTGTGTAAACCAAGGCTTGGTTTTGTTTTGCGAGTTTAAGTTTATAGTTCTTTTCCCTATTGATTCGTTAGCTTCCTCTTGTATGCATCTCTTAATTATATTCCATCTGCCTTCCACATTTTTGCCTGTTATGTTTCCCGATGTAAGTTTTCCACTTAGTCTGCTTTCATATGTGACAATGCAAGCAAATTTCAAATTAATTGTCATTCTTCGCTTCTGCTTAGTCTTTTCGATAATAAACATTTCTAACATTAACATCTTTTAGTAAACGATTAAGTTGTTCAAATATAAAGTTGGAAATGTTCAGCATCTACCGACTTTCCAGGTTGCCTTGAGAACGACATTTTTGAAAATAAAACAGCATAAAATTTTGGGTTTTTCGTCTATTTTTCAATCAATAAGGATCATAGATACTTTTGAGTTATGGTTACACTGGATAAAGCATAAAAACTTTTAAATAATGATGGTATTTATACGTTTATATTCATCTTCAATAAAACATCAGTTATTAATTAAGCTCCCCCTAAATCCAAAGAAACACTGATTTAAAATAAGATTGATACATTGCAAGTACAAATTTATCAAAAATGAAAATTGAAACAGCCAATAAATATGAACGAAAATACCCAAACCAACGTGAAATCTCACGATAACACTACCTCCTGACACAAATGTTTTCACTTCTTAGTGTACGAACTTTATGGTGTTATTTATGCAGTGTGCTCAATGCAGGATTTCATTTGACAGATCGTAACAAAGCGGAATAACGTTTTAAACCCGGATCTTTATATACCTTTTATCATTATCGGTCAAAGTCGATCAAAACAATTTTAAAACAAAATGACATTGTTGGTTTTTTAAGAGCTTTGTCATCAATTTCAAATCACGAAAATAGTAAAAAAAAAGAAAAGTTAAGAAATAGAAGAATTAATAATCAAGATTTAAATAAAAAGTATCAACTTAAGTGGCTTTTGTGGTATAAAAATGTATTGCAGTGATATGCAACATTCACTAGAGAACATCACGGATTTTAAATCGAGGTTCATATTCACTTCATTGTATTAACAAACTTTAACAGATTTTAATTTTAATTTAATAAAAGCAACTGCTTTGTCACATTGTACAATGGAATCGTTTTTCGCATGATCGAGTTTGCTGGGATTTTATCGTTTCAACTCGCCTCTCGAATTTGCAATGAATATTTGAATTAACGAATGCAATAAAATATTCATTCATTCATTCATCTCTAGTCTTCGAAATTTTCGTATCAAATGAGATACGTTCGCGAGAAAGCCCTTCGAGTTACTTCTATAGTTGATGAGTTGAAATCAGCAATGTTAAATCTAATTTTTTTAAATTTTCATGCCAACTATATAAAATCATCTTCTTGTCTGACAAAGTCAGCCTTTAAGATTAAGCGTTCAGTTTTAAGTATAAAATATGGATATGTTTCTTGAAGATAATTTGAGCATCCAATATCCTTTAATAGATAAACATCTCCTTAACTTTTTCACTATGTCTTTGCGACATACAGTTTTTTATGGTGTGAACAATGAACAAAAGTGATTCAATCGATAAACCAGAATTATTCAAAACTATTTCTGCGAATAAAAGAACAATATGCAGTAATGTACAGTAAAACAAAAGTTTACGCCACTTTTATAGAACAAAATTACACCATAGGGATCGTTAGTTAAAATAAACACGACGTGAAAGAAAAGGGCCCAAGCAGGATTCTGGCAATGCTGAAATAAATATTTAATTCCCACATGTTAGCACCAAGAAGTTCGTACAATAATAAAAGGAGAATGGTTACTGTAAGCACTTTTGCGAGTTTATAGAGCGTGTTTTTAAATATCATAATCAAATGGACGCTGAAAAGATATATTTTAAACAGCTAAAACATGCGTGTAAGACTTGCTCAACAAGGCAACTAATAAACTAGGCATACCATTAAAATTTAACATTGATTAGATTATGTTTGGGAACTACTTATTGTTCTTTATTTTATTCCATTGATTTATGCTACAAAGAAAATTAAACATTCCAGAGTATTATTTGATAGCTTAAGCAAGATAATCCGGAGCTTTTAAGACCATCCGAACTAGTGATCAGTTTTGCTGTTAGAAAGTCATACAAGAAGTGGTTTGTGTTTTTATGCAGAGCAGAAAGTCTAAAGATTCGGTTGTCACTAAATGTTAACGTTCGGTGAAAAAAGGAATATTGTCTTCAATTGAAAGAAAAGATCAAGACAGGTTCAAGTGTAAATTTAGGTTATATGAAATGCGGTCAATGTTGAACCATTTGGATTGTACAGGAGGGCAGAATGATGTTATGTGTAGTACGAGTTCAGGTTCAGGTCGAGTTGAGTTAAACACAAACTTAATCTTCCATTGCACAACAGGTTCTTAGTGGTTGGCAAACGGCTGCAGATTATTTGCGGATATTTGGATATTTTATAAGCATTCGGAACACTGTAACACCGGGTAAATGATTACCTTTCAAGAAAATTTCATCTGGAAAAGCCGAATAATGCACAAAACTAGAAGAAGCGATTATTCCTTCCAAATTGAATTCAAAATCTAAGATTGAAATAGTTCCGTTTTTATTTTATGAAAATGTAGTGAGTTGGTGCGTTTTATTTTTTTTAATGTTAAAATTTCAAACTCTTATCTAAACATTTTTTGAATTTGGTTTAGTTTTTTAAAAACATTATTTTTCGTTGCTCAATTGGTCTGTAAAATTTTTGCTATGAGGCTTGGGTCACCCGGTATCCCAAGATAAATAATTGGAATGTAACACACCTCAGGATTACATTAAAATAAGAAACACCGATAGCTCATTCATCTTATTGACATTAAATTGAATTTATCGTATGAACCGACCAATATTCTAATCTGGTCTGGGGTAGACGATCCGAAAAATATGTAGTTCGCATCACACTGGAAAATAATATAAATGTAAATACAGAAATATGAAAGCCAATATTGGAAAATCATCAGAAATATATGGACGAACAAGAAGTGTACATTTTGAAAAAGATTTATTTATATTGGGCACAATGGCTCAAAGTTTTTGGCTTTGCATTGCTTGGGTAAGAGGGATTTCAGATACGAGAACTTGTCAGGTCTATATCGACGTAGAGTTTGTTTCAAAGTCAAGTCTTTTATCATGGCAATATCAGTATACTGTAGGTGGAAACTTTAAAATTGCGAACTCTTTCAGAAATGTGCTGAAAAACAAATTTGAAGCCAATGCGTCTCCCTTGGCCTGCCATTATTTAAAATAATATATATTATATCTATTCTAAAATAAACTACCTAAAACTGCTTTTTTGTACACATTTTTAATTGTGCATTACGATGTTTAACTAGAATTTCAAATGTGATTGATTCTTTACTTTCTATCATGTTAGCTTCTTCTATATTATTAGCTATTATTATCTATTACATATTAGATAGAACATTATATCGATCCAGGCAAGTGTCTTATCCACTTACATTTCTTTCAAATAATCGTCCCAAAAAATTGTTTCATCAAATGACTTGTGTATGGCACATGGTCGACGATAAATTCGACTTACTTTGTTAACATACGCTTTCTTGGGAAATTTGAAAAGTAAAAATTTAAATATGAAGACTTATGCGCTATAAAGGTACTCTTGTCTGAACTCAATATAACGCGAAATTTTGTAGTCTAATTTTCGGTACTTATTCTGCGGTACGGTCATTTGTTAGATGAATAAATATGAAAAAGTTTAATATGACGTGACCCAATATGCTCAAAAACGATTTCCTATTTTTTTTGAAGAAGAAAAGATGGTTTCTGAGCTTCTTTGACTTCCCAAATATATGGAGGACGACATTTGAACATAATTCCGATTTATTTCAAAAAATTCCTGGGTTTCAGGCAATTTTATTGTTTACTATTTAAAATGTTACAAATAAACTGATGATGGAACAACTGATGATGGTGGAGAAAGACACCGAAACGTATTTGTAACATTTTAAATAATAAACAATAAAATTGACTGAAACCCAGGAATTTTTTGAAATAAATTGAAGTACAGTCAGGAAAATATACACAACATAATTTCGATAAAAACTGAAATAGGCCTCACATTTTTTATTTTGTTCTTTAATAAATTAGCAAATATTTGAAAATAACTTATGGATTTATTCATTTATTTAATGAGTAAATGGGCAGTAGGGAAGCAGCAACAAATATTTAAAATTAATATGTACATAATTAGTTAGTTTAGGGCGTATAAAAGTAGCATGAAGCAGAAAATATTTATGATAATAGAGTCTAGATGAAGAGGAAATATTTTATGCTGAGCTTTTTTGGAGAGAAGGGGAAATTTATATAATAATTAATCGGAACAATTGCTAAAATATTTTTCAAGCTTAAACTTTTTCTAGTGAAACGGTTAATTTTCTAACCGTTCACAAGATTTTGCTCCAGTAAGTTTTTTGCATAACAAAACTACCAGATTCTATTGATTTTGGATAGGATGGTTGGTAAATTTTCATTAATTTATGTAAGTATTTTCTCAAGAATTGCCAAACAAATCCTCAGATGGACACCAGCAGAGAGAAGGAAAAGAGGAAGACCCAAGACGACATGGATGGATGGAATAAAAAAAGCCATGTCGGAACGAAACCCACAACCAGGGCAATGGGAAGACAGAAGAGGATGGAAGCGAGGAACCGGAAGGCGCAAGGCGCTATGACACCGGATATATACATATATTTTCGCAAGAACTCGCAAGTATACATTTTACATAACAGTGTTTGATAAACATATTGACGCTGTAGTCGATGTCGATAAGTTTTACAATACTTATGTGAGAAATAAATCGGATTGAGTCCAATCAATTGCCACTTTGGCAGAGAAAATTGAAAATTCTTACAAATTATTATAAACTACAATTGAAACACTTTGTGAGAGTGGATCGAGATGAGTTCAAATTCACAGAAGTAAATATATATTTTCGATTACAAACTTAGCAAATAAATAACAGAACTTCTCACTATATCAACGTATTATACCACCATTAAAAACTTATGTGCACCAAATTACACAGCACTAAACGATAAGATGTTTGCTACCATGTACCTTCTGCCCGATAGAAACGTCTAAGCTTCGATTCGCCATAATTACATGCCTTGACCTTAACATCAAATTAATTATATGTACACCAGGTTGAAACATGCAGGCGGTGTTTTATCTTAAACGAACGTTAGTTGAACTTAGCAACAATGGTCATTTTGTAAACATCAATTAAAAATTAGTTAGTTTTAATCTGAATATCTTACCTGACAAAATCCAGCAATACACATATCCAAGCTCCCAGGTCTGCATCGAGTACCATCATGGACTTTCTTCTTAAGCGTGGCAACTATCAAAAGATCTTCCACCTGACCTTCTTGCGGTCTACCTTTGCATGTAAGGGCGCATGGATCGTCATCATTGTAAAAAGGCTGCCACTGATACAGGGCACCCTCATAAGGAACTTTATCGAATGCTGCACATTGCTCATCTCTGAAGTCTTGCAACGTGTCTGGACAGGGCTGAAAACAAGAAAACTATTTGTGAGCTAATGCTTTGTAATGCCTTACACTGAAAATTTGTTTAAAACATCATTAACTTCTTAGAACTGTGAGTAGCAGCAAAATACGACATCGTGAAAACATTTTGGGGGTGTTTCGTGTACCATTAGGTCTAATTTGCTCTGGGCTGGGCCATTTCAGTTAACATTTATTTTTATTTCATACTTGTGTGTTCTCGTGCGCTTGATGCTTTCATATAGAGTGAGCCCAAAAAGTAATGTCTAATAGGTTGCAAGTTATAACCTGAATCATACTTAGAATTTAATGGAAAATGCAAAATTGAAATTAAAAGCAGGTGCTTCCATTTGAAAACAATAAGTTGACGGTCGTCGTTGAACTTAGTTTTGGATCACCCGGTAAAATTAAATTTGGTATAAAAAAATTGCATTTAGAAGTAACAATTGACAGGTTCGCGCATTTTCCAAAAAACACACTGCATAATTTTAAATAAATTTAGACAATACTTCTGAGGCTGTCTGTATGTTTTCCATAAACAAGTAATATTTACACGTACGTAGTTAAAATTGTATTTGAAGTCAGTTTTATTGAGATGATGCTTCGATAGCTACCGTCTAATTGAAACGTTATATATAAACAGTATTTATAGCCCTGTTTTTATGGTGAACTACCCTTCATCTACAATCATCATTAATAATTTGGATATAACCATTGTGACATTTGTAAAAGTTTGTAACTTTTTGCAGATTGCTCGTAAATGTTGCCGACAATTGCTGAGAAGGATTTGAAATCTACATTTTATTGGTGAGCTATTATTATAGATCATTTTGCTGTTATTTATTATTATAGATCGTGAAATCTTCTCTAACATAACATTCTGTTTGATGGCCTAAATATGTTTAAAAGTCTGAATTTTTCGTAAGAATGAGTTTTGATAATATTTACAGTTTTATTTTATAATTACAGTTTCTTCACTTTTATATCTTTTTGATAGTTGCCGAGTATTCCACATCAAAACTACAAAGATAAAAAAGGAACCGAATCACGCTGCAAAGGACCATTGAAAGTGCAGAGAAAATGCTTGAGGTAATTAGATTTGTACTAGTAATAATTGATTGTGTTTATTTGCCTAATAAAATAAATATTTAAATATATAACCATTGCAACATTTGTGAAAGAGTGTAATTTTTTGCAGATCCCCCGTAAATGTTGCTGACATTTGATGAGAGTTTTTAAATCTACATTGTATTGGTGAGTTTTACTTTATTAAATTTTTGCGTTCATTTCTTATTATACATGGTAAAATCTTTTCTAAAAGAACATCCTATATAAGACACAAAGAAATTTCAAATTTTAATTTTCTGAAGAATGGATTTTGATAATGTTTAGAGTTTCATTATAGAATTACAGTTTAATCAATGTATCAATATTTTTTTGATTAGTTGCCGAGTTCTCTACATCATGAAGGACGACACACTCTACGACGACAAAGAAGGAATCAATCGTGCTGCAAAGGATCATCGAAAGCGCAGATAAAGTGCTTTAGTTAATAGATACTAGTAACAATTGTTTGTGTTTATTTGCCTAATAAAATAAATATAATTTAATTTTTATCGTTTGATTATTTTGGATACACCTCTATCAAGACACCTCACTGAAGGATTCTGCTGTAGGTTATAAGCATGACCAGCTCGTTAACGCAACGCTATTTTCGACTATTTTGGTGACGATAATAAATATCGTTTCTTGCTACCTTTCTGAGTGTCCGGGCTTTCTTGTTATAATCCCATGATTGCTGGGACCCACACAAAACAGCTTTAGCGTTACGTTAATTGCGATTAATGTCTATTTTTGCTCCTGATATTTCCTTGTCGCTATCTCTTTGAATGTTCTGCTCTCCTGGTGCAAATCGAATTTTAGTCTTTCGATTAATATATATTTTTGCTGCTAATAATTCGTTGTCGCTACCTCTTTCGATATCCTGCTCTCCTAATGCAAACGGCATTTTAGTTAGGGCACACAAAATAGTTTCAATGCTACGTTTTTTGCGATTAATGTCTAATTTTCCTCCTGACATTTCCTTGTCGCTACGTCCTGGTATATTCTGCTCTCCTGATGCAAATGAGATTTTAGTCAAGACTCACAAGATAGTTTTAGCGTTACGTTATTTCCGATTAATGTCTAATTTTGCTCCAAATATTTTCTTGTCGCTACCTCCTTAAACATTCTGCTCTCCTGATGCAAATGGGATTTTAGTCAAGACACACAAGATAGTTTTAGCGTTACGTTATTTCCGATTAATGTTTAATTTTGCTCCAATATTTTCTTGTCACTACCTCCTTAAATATTCTGCTCTCCTGATGCAAATGGGATTTTAGTCTAGACACACAAGGCTTCCTTACGCTATTTGCGATTATTGTCTATTTCTTCTACGGACATTTCCTTGCCGCTACCTTTTTGAATATTGTGCTCTCCTGAAGCAAACGACATTTTAGTCAAGAAAGACACACAAAGTAGGTTTTTTGTCGATACTTTCTTTCTTGAAAGTGTAGTTAATAACGGAACAAAAAAGCTATGCCATTAAAAAATTTAATTTACAACTGATTACTGTTGAATTACAACAATTGATTCACATGTTTACTGCTCTTTACTATATTTAACTAACATAAGGTGGGACATGAAGAATCATTTTGTAATACTCCATCCAACTTTGCGATCATACACTGAGCGGGCGTTGTCCATTTAAGAGGCGCGTAAATTAAGATTAGAATTGGAAAACGGCCATTCAATCCGCGCGAAACTGATGAAAGATATTGCAAGAGTCAGCCAAACCATCGGAACCAAGAATTGTTTATTGCCTTAATGGGCACACTATCGTGAGCTGAAATATGACAACTCTTAATTAAACGTAAATGTAAATACAAATTGAAAAATGAAAGACAAACAAACCAATGAGATCGAAAAATTATGCTTACAGCCTACAAGGCGTTTCCAAAACTGTATAGTCAAATTCCGAAACTCTGCAGATGAGAGTTTTGGAAGAAACACTACGAAATTTTTTTGGGAAAGCCCGGATATTTTATGGAAATAGTAAATTTGTCGATAGTATATAGATGGATAGTTTGCTATCATTTCATTAGTGTGGATATTACTATCCTCGATATTTCTGCGTGTCTCCACCTGTAAAGCTGACTTTAAATGTTTTATGCCATGGGAAATTTCCCATATAAAACTTCACTAAATCAAAAATTTCTGGATAAATTCGCTAAATAAAAATTGTGGAACTTCTTTAAATTTAGCTCCAAACGGGAGTTAACGAGAAATTTACGATTGTACTAATTAATAATTAATAGCGACGATTTTGACGAAGTTGATGATGGTAACTTATTTTTGAATTACCCTTTATAAATAAATCTGGTTTTAAAAAAATTCCAATTGCAAATAAACATTAACGGGTCCGACGTTTTTCACAAAAAACACCCCGCTGAATTTTAAATGAATTTAGACACTTAGAACCATTTTACATGTACTGGTTTGAGGCAAAGAACAATTTCTGAATATTCCCTATATCACTTTGTTTTAATTGTAGTCGATTCAAGCGTTTCGAGTGCAGGACTTTTAATTAACCTAACTATTATAGTTATTTCCGATTGTCTCGAAATTATAGTTATTTGTTTGTTCTCTTCCGTTCAACGTCCTCAATGCGGAAGCGCAGCTCTGTGCTAAAAAAGCAATTGAATGCTAGTATATTAACAAAGGAATGTGATTTCAATGTGATCTGGTGCAAAGTGGACAAGAAACAGATAACAAAGCAAGGACGTCCAGCCGCCTGGTATTGTGCCGTAGGCGAAGGCAGTCCGATTCTGAGATCCGGCTTAATTTCGATATAAATTTACGGCCTCAATAAATAGCATGAAGGATCATTAATTATTCATTTGCATTTCAAAGCTTAATTGCATAACAACAATTTCGCTTAAACTTGATCATTGTATGAACTAATTTTTTTATTACACCAACCTTCCAAACTTTTATTTCCAGTATGCGAAAAGCAACTCAATGTACAACAGAAGAACATATTTCAAGAAAACCAAGCTTCTGTACAATTTACCGAAAATCATTAGAGTAGATAATCAAAAAGTACTTTAAAAAAATCACTATTCAAAATTAAATATAAACGTGAGATAAGGATTTTCAAAATACATATATTTTTGTAGCTTTGTATTACATAATAAGTCCTGTTGCATATTTGAAAATATAAGTCAATATATTAACTATTTTGTAAATCCGAAATAACAAATTGAATTGCACACGGATCATATTTTAATTCATCTTTTTCAATCTAATTCATAACAAATCATAATGGATAAAAAATTATAGATTTATACATTAAACTTCTGAAAAGTATCAAAGATACGATAAACTAAAGGCAAAAATAACTCAGAGTTACCGTTGCTTTTTTGCAAAATGCATGAATAAAATTGCGTGCTGCCATGTCAAAATTTCAATTATATTTCGGATATTTTCATGTATTTGCTCCTAAATGAATGCTGCTAACAATTTGAAGATACACTTGTATTTGAATTCATTCAAATTCTTTGGAGGTTAATTCCAGCGACCATTTTATTCATGGGTTATTGTTAAACTAAACCCGGTTTTACTAATTTATGTCAGATTCTCAGCGCACAAACATATATTTAAACTACAAAAAAAAGGGTATAAAGAAAATTCCAAGGAGTTTTTTTAATTCATGGTAAATCGTCGTAAATAATTAAATTATTATGTTTAGATATATTTTAAGAAAAGAAACCACGTTTTTGTATTGCGTGATACATACTATCTGTAAAATGATATCGACAATTAGACAAACAGGAATAAATGAGGAGTGAAGAAAAGCTTCCAAAGAAAGGAATTTATTCGCTTTAGTTAATAAGGAATGGACTAGCTGGATATTCAAATCAGTAGTGGCCATCCATTAAAATGATTTTCGTGATACAGGGTGTTTTCTAAAATCCGCATCTTATCAAACTTATAAGCTGCAGCTTTTAAGCTGAACACTCTGTATCTGTATATCGCAATTGGTTTTCTTCAAACACATTAATCTGAGGTTTTCTCGCACTTATGCAATTATACTTGTATAATTTTGATATAATGTTTATTGGATCTGCCTGTAACAGGTTACTAGATATAGACACTTAAAATAGAAAATCAGGATTCATTAGAAACACCACTGTATTTAGTCTGTATAGGAAATTGAGAAATCGGAGCGTAAGCACTACCATTTATCTGAGGGTCCAGAAACATACCATGACTTCGTTCAAATAATATATCCAATATAGAAGAAGGTCGAATTTTCCATAAAGATCCCTAACTTATTTTTGTTAACGGGACACCCATATATTATTATGCTGACTTGAAGGTCTTTCAATAAGCTTTCAGAAACTGCAAAATTGTCAATTCTTTGAATAATACCTGTCTGAGTCAATCGGTTGTAAAGTCAATGTTTTGCAGGACTAAGCTCGATCGTTTATGTTCTTTATAAAATATGTTTCTCACAACCTAAATTATTTTACCCATTGTCTGGAATTAAGATTTTTTTTGTTGCGGAATGGGCGAAACAAAGAGTTCAAATTGAATGGATTCAGTTTGTCTTGCGTTATTTTTAATTGTAAAAGTTAGCTAGCAAGTGCAGTTTGTCCAAACCCGTGTCAGGATTTCAGTCCTTGCTCTTGAAATTAAATGTGGTGGAAACTTTTTCTTATAGGCGACTTCGCCGGCTTCAAGTTCACGGGCTCAGTAAATCAGTTTTACCACAAATAAGCACACTTTATCATTTTATGTAAAGTTGCAATTTAAATAGGTACATGTTGAAGCTGGCAACTTTTTATCAACCACAGATGAAATGGAATACGTTTTGAACCCCAATATAATCAAACACACCCAAATAGAATTGTATTTTTGTCATTGTCGTCAATTGATTAAATTTACCAGATCTACTAAACCAAAATAAATCGAAAAAGGAAAAAAATATGTATAAATAAAAGGGAACTTTTTCAAAATTAATTTTGGGCTAACGCCTTTGTTATTTTGAATAGCAGTTTGCTGATGTTCAAAGCCTAAACATAAAAAATTTCAGCAAATTTTCTTCAATCTCAAATGCTCTGATTTTTTTCCAGGATGTAAATTATTCGGGAAATGTAATTTAAGAAAATGTATTATGAGTAGAGGTGGTGTAAAGTGTTCCGTAATTCCTTTTTCACAGAGCATAAAAAACATATTTCAACAGAGCGCGAAAAATAAATTTTAATAATTGTAAAATAAGGACCTATTATTGTCTGCATTTACACTAAAATTTATAAAATATTTTATAAATTCAATATTTAAGCTTTTGCATAAAATTTCAATAACTCTGTTACAAACAGAGTGGGTTTTCAGCAGAACTATAAAACGGCGTTTATGATGCCATACAAGTCCCACTATAATATTGCTTTAGGCACATTAATTTGAGAAATGGGCCAATGATTTCACTTCGCACTGCATAAAGCATGATTTCCGATCTCTTTAGACGAATACAAATAAAGGTTTATGTAAAATAATAGTAAGAAATACGGAATGTTCAATGATTTGGATCAATAGATAATAAAAGTTTTTTCAAAGCTAAGAAAAATCACTGCTTCCATAGATCATCACACTGGACAAGAAGCACTGAATGATTTTGTAATAATAAAGATTTAACTTCGGCTGTCTTATAATTTTAATAAGTTTTGTTCTAAACTGAACCCAAAATGAACCATTAAAACATATCTACTTACAAGATTCCCTGCGTTCATTAGCTTTGCACAAAGCAATATTAAAGTCTTCCGCCTATTTGCTTAAATCCGCCATTTTAATTTTTGGGACGTTACATTTACAAGATAACAAATGTTTTTTTTATAGAGAATAAAGAAACACCTCGCTGATATTTTTGAAAAATCTTTTCATCTTTTGACACTTGCAAACATGGAATTATGCGAAATGCATATCAGATAGGTGTCTTCAGAAGTTCACTCAAAGATAGTATTAGACCTATTAACTCTCAGAGATCCTAAACGGTTTGGCGATTTCATCAAACTTCGCGGATGTAGGCTTGGCGAAAATTGATATCAAATATGTAACAGAACTCTTCATTTGCATCTGAGGAATGTTTCTTACAAAACCACCGATTAAAAAAATCTAAGTTTAATGCCTGTGCAATACTATGCAGGATTATTTATAGCATATTGCAATCAAATAGGGATTGGCCCACAAGGCTGTTTCGATATATAATATAAGTGGCTAGTTTTAACAAAGTGACTAGTCAGTTCTAACTGCATTCGATAGTTGCGAAAATGGCCCTCATGGTACGTATTGATTCCGAGCATTTTGGGCATTTGTATAAAGATCATTGATCGAATTTTTGTTTAAAAAAACTAAAACCTAGTTAACTTTCTTTGGCCACTTGCTTGGTATGTGTTAACTTGCCCAACAATAAATAATCAGTCTGAGGGCAAAATTAAAATGTCCGCAATTAATTACACTCAACAAGAAGGGAGCCCTTATAGAAGAAAATTCAATTACTGTACAAGTCTGCTTGAAATATTTGGTAAAGGGGTTTTAATTCAAATAAGCAATTTTGAAATTTTATATTAAAAAGTGAGAAAGATTATTAGAAAGAACGAGCAAAACAACATAGCCATCCTCCAAAAACTTACACATAAAAAGTGTTCAACTCATTTGCTCATATGTCTATTTCAATCAAATACATCCATTATTTATTAAACTTTGTCGTGCTTAGCTTCCGATATGTCCTTTTAAGTTTGCAATTCTCAATTATTTTATCATTTTTAGTTGGTTTATATTTTTACTGCATGCTTTATTGTTGCTTGCGCTGCAACCATTCCAACAGTTAAAGTCCTACAAGGGCCTGGAAGTAAAACCACTGTTTACGGTCCTGATGGAAGCGCGCTTCAGTCGGCTTTTCCCGGCGGCACTCTTACTACAGCTGCTGAAAATCCAGGATTGGTAGCAGCAGGTATCTGAAGATTACTATTATCGATCAGAATAAATTCAGTACTAAAAAAAAATCAACAATCACGTGAAACTTAAAGCTATGAAGATCTACATCGAATCAGCAAGCAAACGAATCCGAAATCTTCAAGTGTCATCATTATTTTAGGGCCAGCAATTTTACCATCATCCCACGAAGTAGTAGTAGGTGGAGGTGTTGCGGGAAAAATTGTAACGGCTTACACTTTGGCTGGACCTGCAGTGGTACCGGCAGTACCTGTTGGAATTGGTCCTGCTGCCATTGGTTCTTCAATTCTGCCTCATTCGCTGCTTGCTGGAGTTAGTGCTCCTTTGGGACTTTTGGAAATAGGAGGAGGTTTACATGATGACGGATCGTATAGGCCAGGAAAATATGAATAGTCAGATCTTGACTGATTCTTGATGGTTGATATGGTTCTCTTTGAGTCGTCGGAATTAACATTAATTAATAGGGATCGTTATAACAATATCAGCTAATATTAAGATTATCTAGTTAACATGTTACATTTGTACATTTTCATATCAATCATATTCATTGAGTGGTTATCGCTCTTTCGAATTTGCTGTCTAATCTTTAAATTTCTCTTTAAAGTTCTCTAATCTTTAAATTTTTAGGTTGTTTTAATGCTTTTTATGATTTGGAAGGTAAGCAATTGGCACTTTCAGTAATATTTCTTATTCATGCTTCCTTCTTTATACATGTAATGATTTGGTGGTAATATTTGAAAAGGTCCTTTTGTTTCTTTGACTCAAATTATCCTATACAAAGCGTCCGGAAAAATCGTGCGTTTGTTATAATTGTATTAATTATTTAGCTACCGACAGCGTTTTTAAGGCAAGTTTTAAAATTATGTTTATAACAAAAAACAATTCTCATTGAACAGCGAAAGAATCAAACAAACAAAATGATTAATTTAATATTTATTTATTGGCTTATATTGACAATTACATTTTTTCTTTGAAGCCGCAAGTGCTTCAATTAATTTTATATTGCCTTGGGCATTGCTATTGGTAATTGCAGAATATAATATAATAATGATCAACAGATCTCATTTACTTAATTTTCAGTTAATTTTTCGTTAGCAATGCAGTACTTTCTCTAATGTACGTTCCTGTATCACCCTTTATATCAGACTTTTATATTTAATGCAAATATCACTGTCAGTTTTCCCAATAAAGCAAATATCTGAAGCATTTAAAAAATATATTAAAAAGTCCATTCTTTCCTTAAATAAGTAAATAGTTGCTGCATCGATTCTCATAAATACTTCTTTTAAAAGTAAATCTTAATATTTATATTTGGAACCAAATGCATGCCAAACAATGCATTAGACTTAGACACAGACACTTAGATTATGGTCGTAACAACTTCTCATTCGCATGTGATTGGTTCGATATTATTGGGTCAATAATCTGACTTTACTATCTAATGCCTGTGAAATTCACACACCAACTCAACATCTGAGAAATAGGTATTACTGTCTGTTAGAGCTCTTTTACACGTTCGAAAATGTCCTCAAATGGCTCTCTAAAGTTGGCCAATAATTCTCGATGTAACGTTTACACTGCAATTTCCACAAGAAGAATTTTACTGACCTTTTTGTTTACTTTTCCATTATTGCAATTTTTTAGTTTATTAATAAACTTTGTCGAGTCAATTGTATTGATGAGCGAGGACCGTTAATTATTGGGAGAGCAAATATAAATTACAGCTGTCATCAATTTATTTGTTTATATTTTGTCTAATAAGAAACAAAACTTTGCTACGTCGATAGTTACAATGATGTGACTTAAAACTCTTTAGAATATTTCCGTAAACCAGAGCCATTTTAGCCTCTTTCTGACCGTTCTTGACTCTTCGAATATTCTCAACATATCACGATTGGGCAAATTAAATTCGAAAACATAATTCTACAATTTGGCTTTGTAATATTCAATAAAACACTGGAAAAAAGCAATAACAGATCAGAATATTAATCAAATGTATTTTGTTTAATCCTAAAGGTTTTGTTTGTAGTTTTTATCGAGACATTAAACTTGGAACATCGGATGAGCTTTTAAGACTAGTCATTAGAATGTGTTTTAACTCGCAAGATTTTCTTGAGAGGCTAATAGTTGTAATGTCAGAACTTGACTTAATTTATGTTTAGCATACTGCGCTCAAATTTAATTAAACCTGATTTTAATGCGTTCTTCGGATTTTACTTCGCCTGTGTATTGCAGTGAACTGATGTCCTTGTGCAAGTAACTTAGGAAATCAGCTATCAATATTCAAAACCGAAAGCTCATTAATTTTATATATCTTAAGAGAGTCTATCCAAGAAAGATTTATTATTTAATTTTTTAACAAGTTAATGCATTTTGCTCTGTAGAAGCCACTACGACATATTATCATTCTTAAGAGTATGAACATTACTAATATTTAGATGTTTAGACTCTATAAATGGGCCTTTTCATTCAAACATGTTAGCGACTTGTTAATATTTGTTATATTCAAATTATTTTTGAATATAACATAATTTATTGGTTATATACAAGAAGCAGAAATTCACTTATGGACTGCCAACGGTTCAGTTCTGTATCTTAAACTAAGTGTTTAACTGCAACTGAATATTTCCATAATAATTAGCAATAACAAATAGAGAAATGTATTAAATCACTTGTGAAAAGGATGTTTTGTGCTCAGCAAGATATTATTCTGGTATAAGAAAGTAGTGGTAAACATCTTTATTTCTAAAAAAGGCTATCGACCTATCGGTCTTTCTGCCCATGTTTAATACATGTAGTCTTAATCTGAAATAAGAAATAAGACATATATGTATAAGAAATTATATGCTTTTTCTCAAAATAAACTTGTTTCATTTGCCTTTGATTACGGTACGCAATTATATATAGAAGATTACAGTATTTCATAAGACATTAATTAGCACCAAACTTCGGGGAAAACTAAGTCATCAAAATGAGAAACCCTGAGAAAATCGACGAGTTTTAATTATTTAATAATTTCAAGTATAAGCTCAAGTCAGCTATATCTCATCTTCATATCTCAGGTATTAGACCCATGTTAAAATGTCAGTCAATTATCGATTATCAATTAAATATAAACTTGACCATAATTCACTATTTGGTCGAACACTGATACGAACTAAGAGATTTATTTCGGATTATAATAACTTCCTTACAGCTTATGAAGATAGATTAAATAGTAATGCACGATGAAATGTTGTCTGATTTCATACCACTTTCAGTAAATTCGTTGGCAGAACAGCAGATTTAATTGGCTTAGGACAGAATAATTATTAAACTTGATAATTGGAGCTCAACGCTTTGAAACGAAAGCGAATCAAACGATCAAAGATCAGTTGACTATGTGGTACAGGGCATTATAACGATTAAATCCTCAATTCCATTGGATTAAACTAGCACCAGAAAGTATTTCGTCAGAAGCATGTGCTCCAATCCTGGAATGTTTTTTGCAACTTTATTTTAATAGATTGTTAGCAGAATATGGGGCATCGTTGAAATGCTGCTGTACAACCAAAAATTTTCCATTACGAGAAATGACAATTGAAATTAACGTTATCATTGAACAAATCAATTGCATAGCATTTGTCTTACCAAAACTAAAAACATTTTTAAAAATATAATTTCATCTAGTTAGGGAGTGTATTAGTCCGTGTAATAATATCTACTGATTCAATAGCAGAAAATTCTCAAATAAAGCTAAACCCTTGAAATACCATTTATACATCAACTACTATATTTAAAAAATATTTGCTAGATTTTTATTCTAAACCAAATAAATCCGAGACATACTTTTACACTTACACTGATTTGAAAACGGTTCTCGGATTTTTGCAAGATTAAAGAGCGACATTTTTAACCCAATTTCCAGCATTTGAAAAGATCATTACAGCGCATTGGATGTAACATCAAATTACTTTGAAAGTGTGCGCTCAGATAATTATACCGCACAAAAAGGGGCTTAGGTTAACCAAAGGAAAAACGAAAACTTTATATAATCCTGCTTACGTGGTAAAAAAGGAAATCCATTATGTTAACCTAATCACTGATTGTTATTCTATATTATATTGTTATTATAAAAGGGTATAATTTAGTACAGTTTTCAAATAAGATTGATGTCTTAATAAATCTTCCCAAGTAGCTCCAGAAGTAGATTAAATTAATAAATCCTCCTACTCATACAAGCAATTCGCAATAAATAAGATTCAAGCTTTAAAACATAACGTTTTTGTGTAAAACTATTTGAAATACAACAGAAAATTAATAAAAGTAGAACGTACATTAAAGTTAAAGACAATCATAACATAATTAACATAATGAACCGATTTCAGTTCTTTAAAGTTGAATTTAAATATGTTGGTATCGTGTTCAAGGGCTTAGTGGAACAAACAATGACTCGGTCTAAACTAGTCAACTTTTCCCTATTAGCAGTGCAACGTTGAAGATCAAAAGCAGCCAGTTACTTAACGGACCATTTATTTTAATATTTTTATTCTAGTGCAAGGCGAGTAACTTGTCCACGAGATTACGAAGAAAAATGAGAGAATCAGATCTGAAATGGAAGGTCGAATCACATTGTGGAACATTAGTTGCAATTTAAGAACTTTTCTTCTTTGAGTTTTGGTAGGTGAAAGTACGTCTGAAATAGTTAAGCGTCCAAATCATCAATGTCACTGAGCAGTAGTTTCAATGAAAATATTCTTAAGAATACACAACTGTATTGTTGCCTCATTTAAATAGTCTGAAATACGGTTTGTTAATGAGTTTGCAAATTATACATTGAATTGTTATGACTAACCCAACAAGTTACGTTAAGTAAAACAACGCAGACAATTTCTTTTATTTGCAATTTTCTGATATTTAAACGATTCTGAAGGTTCAAATATTTAAAACTAAGTGTTACAAAATTTAATCAAATAGGTGAAACAAATAAAATGTACGTCTTTTGCTTCTGATAAAAGTGGGTTATTCGGTCTCTCCGCTTTATTCCGCCGCTGAGAAAATTGAGTCAACGGTAACATTCGCAATGGTTTAGAAGATATGAATAAATAAATAATAATATTTTTAAGGATGCCTGAAGGTGCAAACAACCATAGACGATATTAAAAAATATATTGTGTCTCCAACCAATATATTCTGCATTTAAGACCTGAATACGTTTTTATCAAAAAAGCACTTTTTCACATATTTGAATGCAGAAGATCTGCTTATATCGATTTTATTTAGCATAAAAAAATATTTTATATACAGGTAGAGAAATTATCCGGTATACGTTTTTTTAAAGGTTTTTTCAACAAAAGGCATATGTATGCAAAAAAGTATTTTAAACGAACTATGGGATCAAACCATTTGCAATAACCGCGTGGGAAAATTAATCGACCTTGTTAAACGTTTAATTATAATGAGCAAATCTAAAATTTAATGCAACTTTTTGTCGTCCACACATTCCCATTTTGTCTCGAACATTTGCTATCACTGCAAGTCAAGTTCGTTCGAAGACAATAACTTGAAATTTTAGCCTTGACATTTTACAACAAATATATGGTTTCTGATTTTAAATCAAGTTTATCCACATAACTGACACAGGGACTAAACATTCAATTATAGAAAAAGCAAATGTTAACCGGTATATGTATCACTTTTTGTTTGTAAAAATATTGCCAAGAAACATGTCTTGCTTGTCCGCTTCCATCTTCATCCATATTTGCCAGGAGCCTTTTATATTCAGTATTGTTTGATCAAAGACTGAGCAAACAGCTTGCTTTGATTGCCTCACATATTTTATTAAATTTCTTATCTTGCGTATTACGAACTTATAAGACAAATAAGACAGGTAGATCTAGATAAAAAAACACATGCTTTGTCAAGTAATGTTTGTTCAATAAAGCATGTTTTTCATAAAAATATATAAGAAAAAGTAATTGCTTCCTCATGCATGTAACTATTGAAATTATATCGTTTGACTTTTAGCCACGAATATATAGCATATTAATATACAGACGCAATTTCAATTATAAAATAATTTTAAAAGAATAGCAATTATAGCAAATTTAAAAACAATGCAATTTTTTTTAAAATATGCAGCTTTAATTTACTCTCAGTAAAATAGTAATTGCTTTTAAGTTTTCAGTTTTATTAATAGATACTCTAATCTGATTCTAATGTAGCACAATGACTCAACGATCTCAGCATGAAGCGATTCATTCACCGCATCATTCGTGATGATGACACCGTCGATTAAATGAACGTAACCTGAATAGTAAGTTGTAAAAATCTTCTCCATTCATAAAATTATATGATGTAACGAGCTGGAAATGATAAATAATGGTTGCTTTAATATATTCGATATTTCAGCTAGTTTATGTTATTGGTGGTCTTTAATAACTGACAAAGTGTTTAATGTTTCCAACAGGCAATATTGTAAAATGATAAATTTTGACAATATGGAGAAAACCGATCTCATTAAAGTGTCGTCTATAATTATCGAAATCAGTTTAAATGAAATAGAGAAAGCGACTTTTTTATTTTATATATAATCATCTTAATGCTATTCATTGCTCATTTAATGCCAAACATTCAATTAACTTTATGTCATAATTAAATTTATGAGTTTGAAAGCTTTAAATTAAATTTCAGTGGGTTCAACCAAAACAGTTAGTAGTTATCAACTTGAAAAGAAAATATGTACACTAGCGTGGTTTTTAAGGCAATCGTTGTGACTTATTTTTATGCAATTAAACTAAATAAACCCTACAATAACTGCAGACGGCCAAACGACACAACCAAAAAACGACGTAAAATACCTTGGAATTACAATTGACCACAAACTTAAATTCACTCAGCGTTGGCTGCTGTAAGTATATAATATTATTGAAAAATATGTGATAATAAAATATCTAAATTACAACTTACCAGACAAAAATCAAATCGACAGATCGGCATACATATTACAATACGCAGACGACACGGCACTTATTGTACATGACAAAACTACTGAGAGAGCAGCGCAAAGACTCCAAACACTAACAAACAATGACATGGTTTTATAAATGGAGACTAACACCAAACGCGTCAAAAAACCAACTTCTGCTCACAAACCACAGACTCAACGCTGACTCCCCTACAATAACTGCAGACGGCCAAACGACACAACCAAAAAACGACGTAAAATACCTTGGAATCACAATTGACCACAAACTTAAATTCACTAAACACATACGAAACATCAGGGCAGAAACAATAAAGAGAACAAAACACTTCCGATCACTAACCTACAAAGACAGAGGAATTAGCACAAACACCGCCACCAAAATATATAAAGCTATTTGTAGACCCTTGCTATATGGACATATACTCATGACCAACGGAACAGAAAGGACAAAACGTTATACACAAACAACAGAACAAATTGCACTAAGACTAATAACACGAATAAGACACCCCCAAAACCCACTACACAACCCCCCCACCCAACTACTATACGAACGCACAAACATGACAAAGATCTCGGAAAGACTCATACAGCTACAGACAAAATGGACAAACAACCCCTACAACTGGACCATACTGAATCCCCTTTGTCTTACAAGACCAACCAGACAATCCCGCTTTCGTTTCCCTACATTAACGCTACTCGAACACTTACAAACGCTACGGACTAGTGGACAATAAAATAATTCCTTCTTGCCACTGAAATCTTATTTATTTAATAGTATTGTTAACCTAGAATAAGAGAATCTTCATATTTGTTTTCATTTAGATTAAGACTGTATGTATTAAACAAGGGCAGAAAGACCGATAGGTCGATAGCCTTTTTTAGAAATAAAGATATTTACTACTACTACTACTAAATAAAATCAGTTCAAAAATTATGTACAAAAAGAAGAAAAATACAACTTTTGCTTAGCATAATGCTTCGTGTTTAGCACATATTAATCTGAAGAATAGATCATTTAATGTCATACTTAAATGGAAAAAAGCATTAAGGTAAAATATCAGAGTACAAAGCAGGATTTCAAGCAAGAAACGGGCCAACAATTACAGTGAAATGACAGGAAAATGTAAAAATATTTTTAACGTAAACTCATCACCGGCATTACAGAGGTATTAAAAACATGGAAGGAACATTTATACCGGTAATATACCGGTGTATTTAACCGTCGAAATAGAAACCGAAAAACCAACACTAGAAGAAATGATGAAGTGCATCCAACGCCTAAAAATTTGATAAGGACCTCCACCAACTACTTATCCACTTCCAACAAGCCTATGATAGCGTGTTAAGAGGCCATGTATGGACAGCCATGGCAGAATGTGGAATCCCAAAGAAAATTGTCAATATTACAAAAGTGTGCATGGTGGGTAGCGGGTGGTGTGTTAAAGTTGAGAACAACATGTCAGAAAACTATGTGGTGGACAACGGCCTGAAACAGGGTGATAGTTGAAGTGATGATGAAGACACCCTGCGAAGATTCGAGCGAAAAATACTTAGAAAAATATATGGACCAACCCAGGATCCTAGTTCAGGGCAATATCGAATAAAAACAAACGCGGAGTTAGAACAATTGTACCAGGGAGATATTGTGATAGAAGCAAAGTCACAATGACTGAGATGGGCAGACACATATATAGAGCGCCGGATGACAGCGATTGCTGAAAATTGCATGGCAGCAAGCACCGACGAGCAGAAGACCACCGGGAAGACCTAAAACTAACTGAGATGGAGGGACAATGTTCTATCGGATATGCGGAAGATGGGCATTGAAAATGAACAGGAAACAATGCTAGATAGAAGTCAGTGGAGGCAAATTGTGCTGGCAGCCAAGATCCACATAGGGTTGTGCTACTTGAACCACAAGAAGAAGAATCAAGAGATGACTGAAGATAAAAATCTGAAATTAACGAATGAAGCATAAAACGAAGCCAAACATCACAAGTTACATGGGCCTATAAAAGGCGTTTAGTTTACCAACTTTGGTGTTTCACTTCCAATATTAAACATATAATTTTGGGACAATATAAAATGTGAGTTCACTATAGAGCCACCAGAAACTATAAGTGGAGTGTAAAAAACATTTAATGATGTCTCAAAGTCATGATCTGGATAAGAATATTTAAATAAATTGGAACAAATAATTCAGATAACGATGAAACCTGCTATGAGTAGCTTTGCACAAAATTAATATAATTTTTAACAATTATAATGCTGAATTGGTGTATTGATTAAAGTAGGAAATCGCATTTGAGACCAGTTCAGTTTTATGTACATGGTGGCCCTACAGCTGGGATACATTTCAATACCACTTTCTTCCTAAATTGCTTATACACTTTCATTGAATTTAACATTACTTAGCTCATTAATTCATAAATGCAAAAATGTCGAGAGAAGTCAATCAGAAGTGTGTACATTTTTGTGAATTAAAGTTGTTATTGTTGAGAATTAAATTTGTTATTTAAGCTCTAAATTCCATAAGCTTTGGTGTCTGAAATGTATCTCTCGAAGATAAGATGTCTCGCGAAAAAACGAACTTATGGAAATTTTGGCCTTTGAATATTTTTGATCGAAAAAAATATAATTTAACAAAATAAATCTCTACCAATTCGCTATATGTATTTATTTTATGGTGATTTTTTTGGTCATCGGTAAGTCTTGTTGAGGCCACAGTAACAGAGAATAACCCAAGTCAGTCTTCGTATACCGTGTTCCAGACAACGGAGAGAAATACATGAAAACTTTTGAAAACTTTGTTTGAAAAATACACATAATTTCCTGCCGGCTATTAGATTAAGGTGCATAAAATTTTATCGTATGGCGGTCAAATAAAAGTGTATTTGGCTGTATTTATTGCCTTTTTTTATTTCGAAAGCTCCTTTTACTGATCTGAATGAGATGTTTACCAAAGTTCTATATGTGCTTATGGTACAGAGATAAACTGAAGTGAAAAAAAGAGTGTTTTCTTAAGAAAGCTAATTAGCTAAAATAAATTGTTCCTTGAAAGTACTGAGGACTTACTTTAAATCGTTCTAAATGTGGACTGTCTTTGAATTTTTATGAAATTTTAAATATCAATTATTAAGTGTTTTAATAGTCATCCATTTCAATTAACCAACGTAACGTCCTCTTGTGCAGCAGACTGGCTTTAATTCGAATAGGTCTTATAATATAGTTACTTGTTCTTCCAAAGAATTGAGAAAATTTGTCATTATTACAAATATTAACATACATAAATGGTGAATAGGAAAAGTGATTGCAGGGCTCTGAAGATGCTCAAGACGCTAAATGAGATATTTATAAAGTTATCATTTTTATCCTATTTGAACAGCATCTGTTTTCGTTTCTTCAAATTTTACCATTCTTAGTGAATCCACCTGTATATAAAATATCATGCTGCGTTAGTGAGAAAATATGTGTATCTGAATATGGTTCTGTAAAAAAAGACGAAAAATTTTATTGTTAAGACGTATGTTAATAAAACGCCGAATAATAAGTTTAAATTGAAACTTTAAGTGTTTATGTTTATTTTGAAACAAAAAATAACTTTTCACATTTTTTCTGTGCCCTCTAACTAAACTCAAATAATTTTTTTTTAGTTTATTCCGCTCAGAATATCCGGATGAATTAAGTACATCGGTCATTTATAATGAAACTTAATTTTTAACTATCCGTTCTTTACAATTAAATTTACGTCAAAAATTCACATGACAAAAAGGCTTTGCAAATTTATAAAGGTTCTCTAATGATAAGAAATTATTTTAAAGCTTCATTTTATATGGAGATGTTGATGTTAGTTTAACAAGAAACGTTGGCCAAAAACTGCTTTTTTGTAAAAAGTACAATACAAAAGTGTTCGAACAAAACAAAGAGTTTAAGTAAAAAATACTAATTTGCATTTTAAAAACTGTCGAAATATTTCAGGGAATTGTACCATACAGTGATAGTTAAAAAAGACAAATTTTTCTCTCCAAAAATGGTTTTCAGCTTTAGTAATGGCTAGAGTTGATTTTGATATTTTTGAAAACAAAAACTGTCCGCCAATGTTGCTGTCCCAACACAAATTATTTTGCAATTGTTCGTTCAATTTGAAAGATCCTGTTGAAATATTTGTTTTCCTGCGATTGTAATCCTTACACTGAACATTTCGATAGTTTTTATATACGGATTTGGGTTTTATAAAAATAGTTGATTACAAATTCAAATAAATATCAGGATATAAGAACTTTCAAAATTTTTAACTTATTGTCATTCATTAATTTTGTTAGAAAGAGTCAATTTTTGCCATTGCTTACAATTTGTCCTTAGTCTAAGACTAAATAATAATTATTTGAAAGAGGTGCACTTTAATAATAATCATTATGATGATTATTACAGTAGAGTTGTAAGTCATGAAAGCTAAGCAAACCTTAAGAGTCATAACAAGCATGTATAACATTACATAAAAACTAAAATTAAATTTTGTTAAATAATGCAGCTGATTAACCATGCTGATTAGAGATGAATGATAAAGCTTTTATTATGAAATTGTGATTTTTTTCAATTACCATTACACATTACTCTTCACATACGTGGCATTTGTTGAGGGAAATGTAGACCCTGCTGAAATGCTTCTGAAGAACGCGAAAACCAAAATTTACGCGCAAAATTTCGGGCGCGATCAATTGGCAAGGTTGCTAAAATCATATAAATTGGAAAAAGAAACTATATTATGTATCACTTGTTCGGGTTTGTACAGAACAGCAACAAGGTCTATCAAAATGAACGCATTCGTCAGTGTAAGTGGTCAACCTACGTAATTATAATTGGTTCTGGTGTTGCATATAGTGCGGTTTACAGCATAACTTTACAGGGCCATTCAGTGATTTTCTACCGGATTTTAAGGATTTGCGTTCTTTGAATGTGGTTTCTAATTCCCGATAACCCAGGCTTGTATAACACAAAATGACTTGGGGTTATTTTCAAAAATTTTCGACTTAAACTTTTGAGTATTTTACATGTTTTATTAAAACTTGCTAAACATTATTTTTAGCTCGCATTTGTTCACTTGCAAAATGTCTTTCAACTGGTGAGCCCCTATTAGCTTATCAATCGTTAGTAACGTAAAATGAACTTGTTCGTCAACAATTTCTCGTATTTTTCTCCGAATTTCAGACCGTGTTTAATTCGTTTTTCACCGCTAAATTACTTTTATAAACATCTTTATATAAAACAAACACAAGCACTGCTGGCCTACGTGTCCATCTATTTTCATCTTTCTTATTATTAATAGAAACTCTTTTTTTCCTTTAGGGAGTTGTTATCTTGGGAGTCGTCGCTATGGCTAGCGCTGGACAGATAGCCTACGGATACGTAGGTGCCCCAGCTCTGACCTACGCCGCATCCCCAATTCTCCTTAGATCTGCATACCCAGCAGTTGAAGGACAATACGTTGCCGATAACACCGAAAAACTCTATGACGACGGCTCTTACAAGCCAGAAGCGCGCGCCATCCCCTTGGCAGCTTCCCCCTACGGTTTGACTCCAGCAGGTTCTGGGCTTGAAGGAGCTTACGTTCAAGACATCAACGAAAAATTGTACGACGATGGCAGCTACAAGCAGGAATTGAGAGCTATCCCTTTGGCTAATTCTCCCTATGGTTTGACCCCAGCTGGATCCGGTCTTGAAGGCACCTACGTTCATGACATCACTGAGAAACTTTTCGATGATGGATCTTACAAACCCGAATATTACCATTGAATAGTGATTAGGCTTTGATGTAAATAAATTAATAAATTATCTGAAATAAAAATGGATTTCTGGCTTTGCATGATGGTGTTAATATTCATTCCAATATAATGTCCAATAATAAATTGGAGTGAATTGAAGTACAGTCAGGAAAATATACGTAACGGTGTTAACATTTGCAACACAGTGTTTCATACCTGTGTCACCTTTAACTTCTAATTTGTTTAAAGTCGACCATTTTAAAACGTGTAAAACGCAAGAGAAAAAACTGCACTTTTCAGTCTCAAAACTTAATATCACATCATATAAATGCCTTCTAATAAAACATGAAGATTATTATGTTGCTAATTAGCAACGAAAATAATATTATTTTTTATTTTACGAACGAACAAATTCATTTCTATTGGAATACATACAAATTTGCTCACACAACTGATATCTTTTTCATACCTTATATGCAGTTTGCATTATTGGAGAGATTTTGCAATCCACAAAGATACTGGGCGTTGGCTTCTTAAGGTGATTCATGGAATACGTGGAGCGTTAATAACAACATTATTTTTCTATTGGTTGTACCGTGGCTTGTCCTTGCCTTTATATGAAAGCTTGTGGGACTTATACTTTATATAATCACTTCAAATTATTCCTGGGTTTCAGTCAATTTTATTGTTTATCAATCAAAATGTTGCAAATACGTTTCGGTGTCTTCTCCACCATCATCAGTTTGTATGTCTACATTTTCCTACCTTCACATTTGACTGGACATTCAGAACAGAAGACATTCAGAAGAATGTCCAGTCAAATGTGAAGGTAGAAACATCTAGACATACAAACTGATGATGGTGGAGAAAGACACCGAAACGTATTTGTAACATTTTGATTGATAAACAATAAAATTGACTGAAACCCAGGAATAATTTGAAGTGATTAAAGTACAGTCAGGAAAATATACCCAACTTTATATAATAAAACTAACTCGAGCTGATGTTTGGATTACGGCAAATATAATTGAAATAAACAGTGCGTTCTGGTTACTAAGATGGTGTTTTAAATTTGGTTCTTTTCCCTTGTTGAATGACTGAGTGTTACTCGAAGAACAAAAAAAACAGATTCATATTTTTTGAGGAAGGCGAGGATGAAAAATCAAAACTTTTCTTGTACACCGTTATAATTGGCAATTCAATGTTCTTAACTGATGTGCACCAGTGTGTGACCCATCCATGCACCCATCCAGTACCTACTTCCATATATAAATCATTTTATTAGTGAATTTTTCGTTAATTTTAGGAAATACGATTTAGTAAACTTGTACTTCATCTAATTTCTGTTATATGATTTTTATTGCAATATGTATATTTCAAGTTTTGATTTCAGCGATCAAAAATGGGTTTTGCTAAGTTTAACTATTATTATTACTCTTTCATCCTCAAAACCAACTGCACAACCCCTCAAACCAACTACTCTACGAACGAACAAAAATAACGCGAATAACAGAAAGACAACTCCAATTGCAAACGAAATGGAAAAACAATCCCTACAACTGGACCCTACTGAATCCCCTGTGCCTCACGAGGCAAACGAGACAATCCCGCTTCCGCTTCCCAACAACAACACTACTTGAACACTTCCAACACGATTGAACCAACCTGCTAAACGATGAAAAGACATGACATAGAAGAGAGATTTTTTTTTGCTTTGTAATAATTTTAAGTTTACAGTTAAGATAGTTTAAGTTAGAAAATTAACACAATACATGTATATATGCAAGGGCAGAAAGGCCGAGGGCCGATAGCCTATTGGGAAATAAAGATTATATATATATTACTCTTTGCAATTAGGAGAAATTCACAAATCGCAATTAACATATTTTCAATTTTTTTTCGGAAATAACTGCCCAACAAGATAAACGTTACACGGACAAATTTGAACTAATTTTGCGGTTCTATTTCTGTTTGAAGCGTTAGTTAGTGCAATTCTTTTTCAGTTAGGGTGTATTTTTCTAAAATTTTAGTGCTTGAGATAAAGGTTCTACGGGGTAGCCAATGAAACAATGTAAAATTGGTGAAAGCTCCACATGCCCTCAGTTGAATAACAAAAATGTTTTTTCATTCTAAGATCACAGGCATTAAGACCTGATAACTCGAAAAATACTAATGAATTTTTCGCTCATCCCGTTTATATACAGAGTGGTATAAAAAAATCAACGTTTTGGCCTTGCAGTGATAATTGTTTGGCTTTTGAACCGATTTTCATAATATGGAACTTCACAGCCGACTTGAGAAAAAATTCTCTATATAAATACCGGGTTGCAAGAATGAACAACATACTTGAAAGTAAACTTCACTTAGTTGAAAATCTTACAGAATCACAGATTTCGGGGCAATTCTGATTTGAGTCAATTCTCATGCAAAGCTGTGTATCAAATTTTCGCCTTAAATTCTCTATGAAGTTTATTTTAGTTTATTTAGTTATCTTCAACATGAATTCAAGATCCTGAAAATCACTGCAAGACAAAAAAGTTGACTTTTTTAGATCACCCTATAAATAGAAGATATAAGAATTACAGCGAATGTTCACCCCAATTTTCAACCGAGACGAAGACATCTGGTAACTTTTCCAACAAACCTTTAATGAAAACTTAATACCCAAAAGCTTCCCCAATCGAAAAATCTATTACAATGACGAAATATTACACAGGGGGCAATTGAATACACAAGGTTATATTACAAGCTATAAAACCGATTACAATTTGCAGTTTGTTGTCAATTGTTCAATTGCAGTAACAAGGAAAGAAAACAATGAATCCATTGGTAAGTGCACACGTACATAGTGATAGAGAGATGGCCCAAGAACATTTGAAAACGATATAATTGCCAACTGATTAAGAGGAATTGTTTTGAAAACAATATATTCAAACATCATTAGCATTTTAAATCATTTAAAGAAAATTCAATTGTTCTAGAATCTTGTTTATCTATGTTTTGTTTTTGAAAACTTTAACTCGTACATAAATACTATGTTTTACCTCAAACTTTTGTCAACACTTTAAAGTTGCTATCAGTTCAGCTCTCACTTTCAGTCTTTTTATTGTTCAGCCGTTTTGCAAATAATATTATTTAAATTTTTTGTAATATTTAAAAAAAAGTTTGTCGAAATTTTATGCGAATATCAACGTTTTTGCCAAGAATAGCTGTAGGGGAGTAATCATTCTAGTTCACGTTTTTAAGTATATTTTAGAAACAAAAACATATCAAGCATTTGTGAACATTGTCAGTGCATTGAACTTAGTCATTGAACATTTGAAACAATGTTAATGCAGTTATAAAGCAATAGTTTTTCAACTTGTTTAGTTTTAATGCCAAAATTAATATTATAACAACGATTTGGTTTATCAACTACAAGCCTTATGTTTAACGTTATTCTTGTTCTAAGGGAATTTAGAAAGCGTTTTTTTCAACAACTTTATCACCAGCACGCTGATTACTGACCTACTTCATTTTTAAAACATTGAAATATATATAGTAAGCCACTTGAGCACAATTGTTATGTTTGCACTAATTAATGAGGAGTCATAATTCTAAACGTGCGGTTTTCTGCCTTTTTCCGGTTTTTAATAACTGGTTTACAGGAGAACACTATTTTGGAAGCAAAATCGCTTTTATTATTATTATTTTAGATTTTGTTCGAAGCTTTCTTAGCCCCTGCAACAATTACACCTAATTTATTGTCACTTCAATATATAAATTGGTGAGTAATCTGCATTTATACGCCCCATTAAACGGCTTGGAATTTTTGTCGCAATATAATTAGGACTATTATAAAACTATTCAAAAGTTATTTTTTAGAATCTGCACTAAACCTTGAAAAAGTACATACTATATAAGGTCAACAACTTTAAAGAGTCAAAGAATCGTGAAAAGAAAACTAGCTAAACTTGGTATGACAAAAGTTTCTAGTCGCAAAAGTTTTACTTGTTTGAAGAGTTCGACGACATTTATATAGTGTTCGTCACCTTTCAGTCATGCAATTGTATCTGAATTTTCAATGCCATCTTGTTTTCATCCGCCTTTCAGCTTTGAAGCCCTTGAAAAAATCGTTAACACTACTTACTAGCAAAGTAGTTTTAATATTTACCTGCATAAAATTGTCGCGATAAACATAAATAGTAGTAGTAGTAGTAAACATCTATATTAGTAATAAAAGGCTATCGACCTATCGGTCTTTCTGCCCTGGGTAAGTTAAAATAACATTTATATGCAAAACTAAAAACTAATGTATATAATGCAATTAACAAACATGTACATGATTTATGTTGTCTGGAGATCCTCCAACAGGGTTGAGGTTGGAAAGAGGAAACGCGTTTGTCTGGTCGGTCTTGTTAAACAGAGGGGATCCAGAAAGGTGAGATTGTGAGGGTTGTGTTTCCATCTTGATTGCAAGACAAGTAGTCTTTCCGAGATCCTTGTCAAGTTTGTGCGTTCGTAGAGTAGTCGGTTTGGTGGATTGTGTAATGGGTTTGCTGGGTGTCGGATCTTCGTTATCAGTCTCAGTGCTATCTGTTCTGTTGTCTGTAAATACCTTTTAGTTTTGTTAGTAGCGTTGGCGAATAAAACATGAGCGTAGTCAATTAGAGGTCTGCAGATCGCTTTATATATGATAGTTGCTGTCTTGGTGCTGATAGCCTTGTTTTTGTAAGTAAGTGTGCGGAAGTGTTTTGCTCTCTTGGTTAGATCTGTTCTGATGTTTTGTACGTGTTTTGTGAATTTTAGTCTATTGTCCATTGTTATTCCTAGGTATTTCACATTGTCGGTGGGTTTGATTATTTGACCGTCCGTGGTGATGTTTGGAGAGTCTGGTTTAATTTGGTGGTCAGAGAGGAGCAGCCGGTTTTTTGATGCATTTGTTGTGAGCCTCCATTTGTAGAACCATGATGTTATTGTGTCTGTGAGTGTCTGGAGTTTGTCCACTGCTCTGGCGTTCGTTCTGTGATGCGCGATAAGGGTAGTGTCGTCAGCGTATTGTAAGTGAAAACCAATAGCACGAAACAATTTTTTACGTTTTAAAATGAACTTTAAACATGTGATTCCTACATGTGATGCAATTCCATTTAAGTAAAATATGGGAATAGATAATAGATATGATAAAATATAAATAAATAAATACGCAATGCTGAAAAAGAAACTTAAAAAAAGTTACTGTTTTCTTTGGGTTTCAAAAATTATTTTGAATTTGTCGATCTAATTTTGTTTCTAAAGTTTCGATTATTTTTAATATTTTACGTCATATTCGGAACTTGAGTAACTAATTTCAAATCCAATCTAAACACATATAGGCTAGTGCAAATAGTAAAAAAAAATAACAGGCGATCACTAGTGTTAAATCGTTGTTCTCAAATAGAGTATTGTAACAAATATATTATAAATAAAAGTATTTAGAAAACTGAATGTTGTCTAACATATTCGATTCGCATGAAAAGAGCAATGTTTCGCTTGTACACATGTAAGATCTGACGTTTTTCATTAAGCTTCCATAGTGTAACATTTGATCCTATTAAAACTTCATAAACCATTGCAACAATTTATAATAGTTTCCCTTTAAGCTGAGTATAATCTTCTGAAACTTTACACACGTCGTTACTTTGTAGAGACTCGTTCTAGTATTTGCAGCTTTCGGAGCAGCAAGTGCAGGATTCTATGAAGGCTTACCTTATACAGTAGGAAGTCCTTCAATTATTAGTGGCCTATCTGCAGCAGAAGTATTAGAAACCCGAGTGTCTCAAGGAGGAATTTATTCAGGTGCGACAATTTTTTTATTTTTGTATTATTCAAATAAAAGAATATAAAATCGCATGCATGGATTTAGTATTTCTAATTGAATGAATAATGTGAATAAATAGCATTTGCAAATCACAGCAAAATATTGTATGCAATTAACTAACTCGATATTTTGGTAACACATTAAAAGCCAAGAAAATCTAAACTTATAATGAGCCAAAACATAATTAAAATGTATTTCAAAGTTAAATACTTTCTTCTGGTAACCAAATTTATTACCATTCCAAAAAGCTCAACTCGCTGAAATAATTCCCGATTGGCCAAAACTCTTTTTGCAAGGGTGATTTATTGCAGGATATGCGCACAGATAAGAGCAGGAAATTAATCATTTGTAAAGCAAGGCTTTTTAGCGGTTACTTGAAATTTAACTCACTCAAAATAAAAGATACAACAAAAGACATTTTTTGGTTGCTTCAACATTTGTTAAATTAATTTAAATTTGCGTTTACTGCAGATTTTGTGAGTGTCTGAGCAAAAAAATTATATAGAAAGAATAGATGCAAAAATCGTCTTCAGAATGAATTAAGATTAATCTTATTGCAACTTTGAGATGTTAGAAAATATATATGAAGAAACGACGTATTAAAAATAAACATGAAATTGGAACGGTCTTAAATTAAGGCCAAAAAATGGAACTTAGAAATATGAATAAAATATAATTCAACATAGTCATAATGTACTTCCTTGAGATAAAAAGGTCATCTGCTTGAAAACGTGTTTTGCTATGATGGAAAATTCTGTCTGTTGGTGTTACAAAATGTACTTCTAGTGACCAACATAGGAGATATTGGAAACAGTTTTTGATTTACATTTTAGCTACATACGACAATATTTTACATATAAATGTTTGATCAATCAAAATACATTTTAAATTCGTCATGTTACTCACTAATTATTTTTCATTTTGAAATTGTCTACACTTGACAATTTGTGTTTATATATAATTATCAAATAAAAATATTTAGTGCAAATATCATTTATCACTCAGACGAACGACGGAAAATGCAAAACTACTATCCCATTACTTCTTTTTAGATATTCTACCATCTGCTGTATCCGCAGGTGCAATAATCGCTCCCGGTTATCCTGGTTATGGATAACGGGATTTGCAGGGACTTTTAGCTCATGGTTCAGGATTACAAGGTCAATATATTCCCGACCGCAACGAGCTTTTATTTGACGATGGCTCTTACAAACCCTACTTGTACGGGCATTAAAATCCCCCATAATTTCAGACTTGTTATTGGGTAAATAAATGCATAATTTATGCATTTATCGATTATTTATGTAGGTAAATAGATACTAAATTATTTGTATAAGTGTTTGATGACATTTTAAATTAAATAAAATGTGGAAGTTTGGTCTGTGAAACTAAAATTCAGTAACATTATTTTATCTCAGCTCGGTTATCAATTATTAATTTTGAAACGGTCTATTTTAACAAAACAAGCTTTATGTTCTCGAAAATGTTATGAAACTTGTATATATATATATATATATATATATATATATATATATATATATATATATATATATATATATATATATATATATATATATATATATATATATATATATATATATATAAAATAATAGCGTTTTTGATGAAGTTGAAATTTGCATGCAGTTAATTTAAATAAACAATTGACATGAAAAATATTATGATAACTTTCATGTTCTTCCAGTTAATAGAGCATAGTAAATAGTACCTACTTAGTGCTTCTTCTTGCAAAGTAAGATATACTAGAATGACGAGAAATTAATAGAAAACGAAAACATCAGCCCAGCTTTACACTTTAGAAGTTTTGAGCTTTAAGCAAAAGTCAGTGATAATGTAGAATAAGTTCAGATCTGCAAATGTTGGAGATCTAATATTCAACCAATCAAGTGTACCACCAGATAATTGTTGTTAATAAAAAAACTGTTGACAAGTTTAAAAATGTATTTCAAATATTTGCAATTTAAAATAAACGTATAAAATTGTTTGCGTACAACAAATATCGGGTGTACATACATTTTAATAGAGAGGACGGAAGTTGCCACAAAGTGATTCCTGCTATTCCCGAAACATTTTTCAGATGCACATTTATTTTCCGGACCGTAGTTTAAAATTAGATTGAACTAAGAGTTTGCAAACAAGTAAGTCTAAGAGGAAATTTAACCGAACGTATGATATTATTTATATTAATATATAAACCAATTAAAACACTTTTATATTAATGAAAAAAAACTATATATACCAACTTTCCGAAACTTGATAGTAAATAAACTTCTGAAATTATTACATTTTCAATGATACTTTTGTCATACAAATTCTGTTGAAACCGTCATTAGTCTGATGCATTTTGGTGGTGATCGCTATAAAAATAATGTCTATTAAACTTGAACGTATACCTGAGTCACTGTAGTCGACTATTTACACAAGAAATGAGTTTAATTAACTCAAGTTGATTAGTTGCACTTCAAACAATCGGAAGCAAGAATAACTATAACAAAAACATTCTTTTGCCATAAATGAAAAATTTAAACGATGATTATTTTCTCAGATAAACTATGCCCTTCACCGTGTAACATAGCCATCGCCATTATCTACAAAAAATTCAAACTTCTTCTTTCATCTACTAATTCGTCGAAAAATTCCGATCAAATAATTTCCGATAGTCTTTAAGGATATGCAAATAACCAATAGAGCATTATTAAAATGTTATGGAACTATTAACAGGAATTCAAGGCTCATATGTGTGCGTCAGGGGCAATTAAATGCTTAGTGTCAGCATCACTCGACTTTATCTAAAAATTACCTTTTGCACTTTAAAATCTAGGGCCTAAAAAATTGTATGCCAATGAACTTTTTCCGACAGAAAGCTCTGTTGGATTTTAATTACACCTTATATAACGTATTAAAGTTCCAATTTTTTTTGTTTTTATTAACTTGATGCTTAATTTTTCAACATATGGGTGATTTTATTTACGGTTTTAATATTTATTACACATGATATTTTAGACAATTCACTATAAATTTGTTCTGAATACATTACAGAAAAATAGTCCAATACATTGCTTACTATGTCAAGCATTCCAATTATTAGTCAAATTATTGATTTTCATTTCTACAATGCTGATACACTAGAGCTTTGTGCGAAATTGTTAATTATCATTCAATATTCGAATGCCTAAATGCTATAGAATTATTGCGATCACAGAAAAAATTGCCACAAAGCTTATTAAACATGCATCGGTTTGATTGATTTAGTGCTTTTGCATGCCCGTGACTTCAATTTAATGTTACATTTAATTGCGTTTGGGGATAAGTGTGGACTAAGTGCAAATATATTCAATTTCCTTATTCACTATTGAATTTAATATTTGTGGAATTTTATTCAATGAAGCTGAATTTAATTTTACGTACTACAAGTCACTATAATTTTTTTTATTGAAATTTTAAACTAACCATTTTTGTTTCGCTTAATCTACATATTTACATTTTATAATGCGAAATGTGATTTTAGTTACTAAAGCGATTATTTTAAGTGTGTTTTAGTGAATAATTGTTATTTGCCACTTAACCATATTATTACAAACATCTGTTTGACGTTCCTGGTTTTGTCTTTTGTCGCTACCGGAGATTGTTAGTGATTGTAAGCTTTGTTTATGGCTTACATAAAAACAGTATACCGAGTTTTAAAAAGACAAATGCCAATATGTGGCAAAATATTCCTGCAACCCAAAAATACCAAAACACGTGGACTATAATCGTATAAATAAATCAATATATAAAAAAATATAAATAATTCGAAGACTGAGTGTATGATCAACTTACTACCCCAAACCAAATGCACCCTAGGAAACTGATTTTCCTAAATCGCACAGGCTGCGCCTTACCATCGGAAAAAAATTCAATAAGCTTTTCGATTATAGCAATGTGTCATTAATACCGACCCTAAAGGGTGTTGCTGTCGGTTCAACTTCTTGCAAGTATGCAAATAATACATTATCAATAGTAAAGTTGAATGTTAATAATCCAGTATTTTATATTTGTTGTTTTTATTAATGTTTTTCTGTACAGCAAATTTGTTAATAGCCAGCTGGACAGTTAATCTGTTACAAGCTTACACTGCATAAATAAATTATTTTATAATAAATCGAAGTATACATATAAACAAACATCATGATGGTGTTAAATATTAAATTCGCTGTTTTTATACCGGCATAAGGGTCTTAATTAATAATTAAAGGTATTATTTTATGTCCAATCTCGTGTTAATTATTTCAGGTTTTCTTTCACGCATAAGACATCATTCGCTTTACCATCATTTCGCCACCTTAGGTAACTTCCTAAGAACGCAGAAGTCTCAGTTAACAGTTTATCAAGAAGCTACAAAAATACTATTATTTTGCGTGACTTTTGACAGTCGCTCGAGGCTAAAGGATGCAACTTTTTATGTATCTGAACAAAGTTATTACTTAGGCCCCACGAATACGGATTCAAGTAGCATCTATCTGTTTGGTAGTTTGAACAAGAAGATACAAATTTCGCTTCTACACATAGGTAATAAAGCGGATTAAAATATTTCGGGGTTTGTTTATTTCCTATAAATTTATAGATTTCAGTTATGAAACTGTCTTTTGGCATCAAAATTTACTGACCAGTAACTTTCAAACATAACGCTGCCAAAGCAGTCCGAATTATGTCGAAAAGTATGTCTGCAACGAAGAAAATCTAAAACACGTCTGCTATAATATTTAAGGAAAAATATAATTGGTAGTAGATTACCTCAGTTCTTTACGCGACTAAAAGAAAACTTTCAACTTAGTTAAAGCACATTTCGTGAAGCTAACACTACTGCAAAAGAAATCTAGTTTTAACATTTGTAAATTTTTCTATGACAATAAAGCATATTTTGATTTTATTTGAAAACATTATGAATTTCTTGAAACAGTAGAGACATCTCAGGAAATCCTAATGAATGTTAACATATGCTAAATGTGCCCCAGTCGAACTTTAGAAACAAAAAAAAAGAAGAATTTATTTTATAGTACAAATATGGCAATAATTATTAAACATATACACAGGTAAGGATAGTAAATGCAACAAAATAGCATGAATTCTCATCGCCTTAAACTTTAACATACACTTTACTATGACTACATTTCCATGCAAAACATTGACTGGAAAACGATGCGATTTGAACGCTCTTAGTTTTATTACCTGAATATCGAGCAACGAAAACTATATCACTAGCACTCTCAATATCAACTGCAAAGACATTGGCGACATTTTTCCGCCTTCCCCCTCATATGCTCGGATTATGTAAAATGCAGTTCTAATTGCACCATAAAAAATATAGTTGCAATTGCACAATTTCCTTAGCATTAATAAATAGTATTTTTCTCTACACTTATCCAGTATTTTCAGTAAACTTTCGAAAAAAATATGCTACTTTTTTTCAACTGGTGCTAAATATAGTATGTTTGGGTGTTAGTTGTTCCGGCCAAAAGTAAAAAGTAGTTGTTGTTATGGCATATTGCGATATGATAAATGTTTGCAAGATTTCATCATGCAGTTTCTGCATACGACAATAGTGATAAAAATCCACTTTGTCTGTTTTCCTTAAGGGTGTGGACTTATTGGCAAGGTTACCAACTTATATAAAATAGGTCATTGCTTTCAAAATATATCATTTGCAGTTAGGACAGCAAAAGGACACAATATGAACGCACTGGTAAGTTTGTAAAGTATTTAACTTCTTTTGGGCTTTTTTGGTTAATCTAAGTAGCAACTGATGTGGGTGATTTATACATTAACTCAGCTTCTGTTTACACAGTCGTTTTTTATACAAATTAACTGACCAGTTATTTTTAGGGCAGATTCTATAAATTCTTTTCAAGTCTTGTTTTGTGTCTTAATGATCTTACATTATTTCCTTTACTCTTGGACTTATGTGGGAAATTATTAGTCAATGTTGTGTTCTCTTACAGGTAGCTTTCACTCTTCTTGGCGCTTTGGCCTATGCTCAAGCTAGCGGAATCGGTCTGGCTGGTAGCATTGACAGTTCTGCTATTATTGCTGGTCCCTCAGGAACCGTTCAGAGATCTGGCCTTGCTGCAGTGGGACCCATTGCTTCTCCAGGTGCCATTATTACTGGAGCCGGACTTGCTGCTCCTGGTAAGTAATAAAAACAACTGTCGATTCTTCGGTTCTTAGAAAAACCTCCCGTTCTGCACTTCTATCAGTCGTTCTAAGCCTGGTTTTCTAAAGATTATATAGCTATTCAAATTTATATTATTTGAAAGTTTTCATATTTTATAAGTATTTTACTAATATCGTTAAGACGTAAATAATTTGTTTGCCTGTTTTATTGGTTAATGGCGTTTGATAAACACCTCTGATTTTCATTAATTTTTATTTTATGTCAAATTTTATTCTGTTTATTTTTATTTATTTCAAAAGCTGAATCAATTTTTGCAAGAAAGTTGCAAAAAGCTCAAAAAGGTCCTCACAACTTTTCTACTTCCTCAAACACTGTGTAGAACCCGCTTTATAATGAGTATTCTATTTAAATAAAAAACAGTTTTACCAAAAAGCTCGCAATTTCAGTCGCTAATGTATTCCCTGTTTTGTGTATTCTCTTCATATAAGAATCTCATTTACTACTCTTCCGGTCCCACTGTCGCTCTTTGGTCTATTAATTTATAAAAAAATAAAATAGTAGCCATAGAACTTAGAGCCTTTGAAATTTTGGGCCATTCACGTTACGGTGTTTAAATGAATAATTATGTACTGTAGTTCATACAATTTACGTTAACAATTATCTTTATGTACGTTAAAATTAACTTTTCAATCTTTCTGTATAAGCAAAGCTTAAATTTAACAAAGTACGCAAAAAGAATATTCTCTCACCCAGCACAAACTTTATCTCATTTTCGCTTCTTCAGTAAGAAGTATATGACCTCATAATTATCTCCTTTATGACAAATACTTTACTCAAAATTATTGTTTTTTTAGGTCTCATTGCTTCTTCGGTAGTACCTGGTGGTATTGTCGGCGGTTTGGGTTTAGGTTTGGGCTTGGCCAATCCTGGCTTGACCGCTAAACTGTTGGGTTTGGAAGGATCTGGTATTGAAGGCCAATACGTCCCTGACCTTACCGAAAAGTTGTACGATGACGGATCTTACAAACCCGGTCTTCATGGACTTTAAATTACCAAGCAATTGATTCGCCTTGACTGAGATGCCCAATGCTGTGCACTTGATTTTTGTAATGAGATAAATAATATACTGTTTAAGTACATGTATGAGTTGTTACTTTTCGAGTAAAACCCTTACCGCAATTCAGTTAACTGTTACTCTTAGTAGTCGGTTGAACGCAACTAATAGAAATCTTTATTTTAAATATCAGTTTTAAATCGAATAATGGATGTATTGCGATAAACGTCCATTAAATGTAAATAGTCAGATGTGAAGTTGGTAGCAACTATATACACAAACTGATGATGGTGGAGAAAGACACCGAAACGTATTTGTAACATTTTAAATAATAAACAGTAAAATTGACTGAAACCCAGGAATACATTGGAATGAATTAAATGTAAAGCAAAATGCACAACTGAATCGGGATGAAATATTTATAGTGGTCACTGGATTATTACAATTTGAGTTCTTTAAGACCATCTTATTGGAGAAGCATATGGCTTAATTTGCCGGAGTTTCTATTAATGTTAATGTTGATTTGATCCAAATTATTTTTTTTTCAAAAGGGCTCATAGCAATAAGTCAATAACTTATTTTTGGATCACCCGGTATTACTAAATTTAGCAAAAAATTACAAATAACAATTTTCGAGTCCGAGCGTTTTTTCAAACGAAAAACAGTCTACTCAATTTTAAATGAGTTAATTAGTTTAAATTATTTCTCGAACTCACTGTATATTTATTGGTGCATAGGAAACGTTAGAAAAACTATAGAAAGAACAATATTATTATATTTTTTAAAACGAAATATGAAGAAATATCAATATCCTGTTGATAAAACTTTGGTAACTGGTTTAGAAATAACGGAAAATCAACTTTCAGCAGTCGATCTAACGGTATGCAATTATTCAAAGAGACTGATTGTCATGTTAATCAAGAGTAATCAATTTTATCTTTTGTGAAGGACAAGCTAAGTTTTATGGGAATCATTAGATAATGAAATATAGTGCTTGAAATATAGTGCTTGAAATATAGTGCAACATAATAAGAACGGCCAATAATCGCTTGCACCTGATCTTCAACAACACGAACTTCAATGAAATATACGACACGGAAATATGTAAAATGCTACACATTTGCAACAAAACAAACCACTATATAAATTACGTATATTTATCAAATACAATTAATAAGCAATTAAACATTATCTCAGTCTCCAAAATGAATTTAAAAATGTTCAGGTCTGTAACTGCCATCATCGAACAGGCGTTCAAAATTGTCTGGTACGTAGGTTCCACTTAAATCTTCTGTGAATGATTCAATGGTTGCTGCTTCAGTGGTGGGAGTAGCGGTTTCTTCCGAATCTTCGGTAACTGGCACGAATTCCCTAGTCTCTACTCGCTCAGGCGTACCGGGATGAAGGAACACCTTTTGCCCGTCTTCGGACACCCTGGAAATCTTCGAGGCTTCCACGCTAATGCTGTCAGCTACAACTTTCTGGACTGGAGCTACGGCTTCTACAGAGTTAGAATTGTGTTCAGCCAAAACCAGTTGCGGAACGCTGATGGGAGAATACACTTGGGGTTCCACAACAGCTGCCTGGGAGTAAACTACTGGAGCTGGTTGAAGTAGAGGTCCAGTGCTACCTTCCAAGACAATTTTACCACCTGGTGCATAAGCATCGATTATGCTACCATCTGGTCCAACGACTTTCGTTCTGGTACTCGGCCCTTGCAGAATGTTGCCCGGTTGCAGAGGAATTAGTTCGGCATTTGCCAAAGCAAAGAAGAAAAGAGTGACGCAAGCTACCTGAAAAGTTAATAAGGATTATAGCATGATAGCATATAAAGAGTTAACTATTTTATGATGTATCTAAGTGATAAGTTTTCGGTAAAAATTAAAATGCAAATTCCCAGTCAAAGTATTTATTGTGCGTTTCAGTTTGTATACTGTTCTCTGGTGAAATAAATGAAAGAAAAAAATTATTAAACAATTTTGTTATTTTCTCAGTTTCGGTGACATGTCAGTTTAAACATGCACCTTTACCAAAGGGAAGCTTTTGCAGTGGGCATTCGGCCCTATAAACCCTATAAACTAATTCAAATAGAAGCTGGTGATCAAAGTAAATCAAATCAATGTGTTATAGGAAAATTTGAATGAAGTTCTATTGTTGATGTATTTCAATTATATGAACTATGATTTTAAAACAAACCACCTTCATTCTTTTTCAAATTTTGAGAATTAAGCAAAATACAAAAAGAACGTACGAACGAACGACACACGTTAAAGAAAAAGAGGGCACGTTAAAGAAAAATAATGCTCCATGTAATGACGTCAAAGTAAAATCGGTCGATTGGCTGTTCAGGATGAAGAAAAGAAAATGTATGATATTCAGATAGAACTTTATCGATTTGCCCTTTACAATTTATTTTATGAATGAATGATAATGTCCACTATTATACGCTAGACAAGAGTAAAGTCTTTATTATTATTTATCATCCTGAATCAATCATACATTATATATTTTATACGTTTTGCTACATTATTGAATACATAATTTTATCCGTCCGATAATTTTGTCCGGACACTTGTGTCCTTGTTAGGGACAGTTTCGATTACTGGAAATATAGAATTAATATTTGTTAGGGCTCATTTCCATACATTTGTTTCTAACTTATCAGTATAACGATGTGTTACACTCAGTCACGTTCTAGGGAGTATTAACAAGAATTTTTCAAAAAAATTACAGTCAATTCATACAAATTATATTGAACAACGTAAGCGGATTTTGCGGGTGGATATTTACCTACAAATTTTTTTGCGGATATTCTGTATAAACTACTTAGGATATAAAATTTGTGACTATGCGATAACAATTGTAAAAATACTGTTTTTGAGTCGATAGTGCGGTGCAATGAGTTGAATTCAACTTCCATAAAAGCTTTATTATTTATGTTCAATTCTAGATCTGATAGAAAACTCTTTCGATTTGTTATTCTCATTAAGTGAAATTCTTTGATGCGTTATGATGTTTGCTGTGGTATGACATACATTTAAAAAGTAAATAAAGGAACTATGTACATATTTTTAAAGGTTTGGGTTAGTTTTAGTTTTTTTAGTTTAGTTTAGTTAGTTTTAGTTTAGTTAGGTTAGTACATTAAGCACTTTAATGTAATAAATCTTCTTGAGTAGCAAACAAATGATATTTACGGTTATAAAAATAAAATATTTATCATTCCTGTGAAAGAATAACGTAATGTAAGCAGGTACGTGAACATGCGTATGTACCATGTCATTTTCGGATAAACAAATTTATCAAATGCAAACTGAAATTCAAAATAAACCAAATTGGCAAATGTAGCTTTACTGGCTTTTAACTGCAACAATCTGATAAAAAGAGCTTTTCAGCTAAACTGAATCGAGCCAAACATATATGAAGTTTATGTAGATAAACTCATATACTCCAGTAAACTATTATTTTTACTTTATTAGTCCAGAAAAATTCCACGCAAAAACGATTATTTGCAAAATTTGTTTTTCACATACTTAGATCTATATGTAACTGATATTTCTCAAAATTTTTTAATGTAATATATACTAAATACTGCTCCGTTTGCACAAAAGCTTGCGCTTTTCCATATGCTATATTCAAGTAATTCATTTTTAACCACTTAAATTACTCTTTTGTACTTTTTTACCTAATAGGTTGTCCAGATCAAAGTGAGACTATTTTCACCTGATACAATTGAAAATATTAAAACCGCATTGGCATATTACTATTCATCTAAGTACAAATTATAAAACAACAGCTTCTATTTTTAGTTCCATTTGCAAATATTTAAACACTTTTAAACTTTGCTTCAGCGATACGTGGCCGGTTTGGAAGATTCTGTGCCCCTTTTAAACTAATATCATTTTAGAAGACACCAATATTTTGAATTTCATGGAATAGCTTCTTTATGATCCACTTGCTATAAATTAATTGGCAAATTGCAGATGTGCAGATGCAAAAGAATCACAATACCAAACATAGATTACATTATTTTGATGAAGAAGATTCAGTCGTATGTACCAAAATGTTTGTTTGTTTCTTACTAAGCATATGCAAATATAGTAAGAACAAAATGCACGTTTGGTTATTTCAAAAGAGTTGTTCGTATTACTTCACTTTATGACAAACATATTTAAACCAACAAAAAGCATTAAGATGCAATCTAACTCCGACTAACTGCCAAAAATCTGCGGTTATCGGAAAATCTGATACAAATATGAAATATACTTACCTAATGGTAATTTCGAAAAATAAAACATCTAAATAGTTGAAAGTAATAAAATTTGTATACAAATGGTTTGTTACACAAAAATTACTGTGCGATTAATATCGTAAAAATAATTACTTACTTTTTTGTCCATTGCGGCACGTTTGCTGAGATAAAGCACAATACTAATCGGATCTAGACCCGTACTTTTTATATTAAGAGACGTCCTTGCGGTATTCGATCATAAAGTTCAACAACCAACTGGATTTACGTCGATAATTAAGATCACTTGCATTTTTATCCGCACAGGAGCTTCTATTGGTGGATTCCTGCTACCAGTTGGTTCCTGGCGGTTGAATTAAGGAAGTATGATGCCCTAAGGCTTAGCTCGATAGCTTAGCGATTACACAATATTATTCTTCAGTTTTATAAGTGGGCAAATAAGTTAATCTGTATATCGTAGGATTTGTATCTACTTTGGTAATAGTCAGTCGAGATGGAAAAACCCGTAGTTTATGATTAAATTCTGCAAGCTGACCAAAAGGATTTTAACCAACATTATCAATTATGTCACTATTTGCCACTTGATAGACTTGAAACAATTTTTCACAGAACAAATTATGCCGGATTTAAATTGGCAATAATTTTTGTTTTCAATGTCAGGCATGGTTAATGGTTTTGATTACTGTGAAAGCTTTCAAGTATCCGTGTGTACAGAATGATTGGAACCTATTTGACTAGAAAAGACATTTGGAGCTTTATGTATGCATATTTCTATTAAAAAATTAATTAACAGTATTTGAATATTACTGTCGAAATAGGAGAGAAGTCTCCGCTTTCTCAAGGGAACATAGGAAGTTAATGTTATTTGTAGTCAAAATTAGAAGCGCCAAAATTACTAACAATGCAATATTTTTGTGACTTGCACAAATCGACTTTGCAATGCAGTTTTTGAATTTCACAATTGAAGGGAATTAGGGAAACGAAATCTACTAAAGTGCAGTGACAATTAGACACAATTTTTTGATTTATTTACAGTTGAACGTTGTTTCTATTTTGCCTATTTTTACTTAAATCGCTTTTTTTTTGCCTTCCATTAAATTCATTGTCTGGAATTTGCAACTTTCATTATCTCATTCCGTTTCATATAAATATAATTCCTCTGAAACTATTGCACAGAGTCACTAGTGCCATAAACCAATAATAAATTATATAGATCCTTAATGAATAAAAAATTATATTAAAGTAAAATCTTGAACTTTAAGTGATTTTCTTTGGTACTTATAAATAGCAAATGACTGTAAACGTATGCACGCACAACTACAAACATTTACGAATAAAGACGCAATGAAACTCTGAATTAAGTAGTATACAGGCGCTTTTGAAACGAATCAATGCAAATCTGCAATCAGGTTTTAAAATGTCTTACAAAAAAGTCGTCTACGGCGATATCCGTACAACGTTTTGGTCGTCATGTATATCGAATTTTCAAAATACCTGGTTTATTCTCATATTAAACTTGATTGGACAATACAGACAAGACAAATGGATAGAAACATGTAAAGAAATACAAAAAGACAAAGGCAAAACATACTGGCGAAAAATTATCAAACTAGCGCAATACAAAAAAACTAACACTACTGACACAATAGACGAAAACGGAATAGAACGATACACAGACAAAGAGAAAGCTGACGCGTTCGCCAGACACTATCAAAGGGCCTTCAGCATATCGACAAACCCTAACTTCGACAATGACAACTGGAACTTGATCAACGACTGGTACTTGAACTATTTCAACAGCTCACCAAACTATACATACAAACTGATCACTGACACAGAGTACGAGGAAGCCCTAGCGCATATCAAAAACACAGCACCGGGAAAAGATAAAATAAAGGCAAAACTCCTGAATAGCCTAACTCAAGAAACACACAAACTGATCTTAACTGAATTGAACAACTGCATCAGAAATAACATAATTTAAAAAACATGGAAAAATGGCTTAATAATCCCTACACCCAAAAATGGACTGGACAATACACAACCGAGCAATTACAGACCAATTACACTGCTACCATTACTTAGCAAGGTTTTGAGTACATAATAAGGCAGCGACTGGGAAAACTGCTCGGAAAGTACATACCATCGTATCAGTTCGGATTCAAACATCAGCACTCGACTATTCACCCACTCTTCACTCTGACTACCAATATACAAACAACCCACCTAACTGACACAAAGACAGCTTGCCTGTTTATGGACATTAACAAAGCTTTTGATAGTGTCTGCCATAGAGGCTTACTATACAAACTATACAAACTACACACACCGGACACAGGACAATACGTTATATACAAACAACAGAACAAATTGCACTAAGACTAATAACACGAATAAGACACCCCCCAAAACCCACTACACAGCCCTCCACCCAACTACTATTCGAACGCACAAACATGACAAAGATTTCGGAAGGACTCATACATCTACAGACAAAATGGACAAACAACCCCTACAAAACCAACTGAAACTTACAACCAAAACCATACTGAATCCCCTTCGTCTTACAAGACCAACCAGACAATCCCGCCTCCCTTTCCCTACATCAACGCTACTCGATCACTTACAAACGCAACTGACTACTGGACAATAAAATAATTTTTTCTTGTCATTAGAATTGGAAAATTTATTTAATAAGATTATTAACCTAGAATAAGAGACTTTTCATCTTTGTTTTTTATTTAGATTAAGACTACATGTATTAAACAAGGGCAGAAAGACCGATAGGTCGATAGCCTTTTTTAGAAATAAAGATGTTTACTACTACTCCCAGATTAAATGTACACAAAAGACTTATTGGTCTCAACGAACCACAGGTCTCAAGATATTGAAACATGATAGCAAGTTGTGTTAAACTTTCACATTTACACATCGCATATCAAATCGTATGTGTCATTACATTTGGGACATCCTGTATATGAAAAACATCCACTCGAGGTGGAAAGGTCGTTCTTCTACAAATGACTCCATCTATTTGGATATGCTATCGAGTTTTGTTATTCGGTATTTGCAAAAAACTACAATAAATAAACCTAAGCTAACTAATTATGTTTGAGTTTAGGTTTGATTAGCAGTTTAACTTCGGTTTTTCGTCTGTCGTGTCGAGCCTTGAGAGTCTAACTAAACGTAATTTATTACCTCCTCTATTGTTCCCAGAAATCCCCGAATTTTGAAAAGTTCTTGACATTACAAATATTGTCAACGTATGGCAACGCAGTATGTGTTCTAGGTTCTAATAATGGAATTTTAATGTCGTCAGCAGTTGGTAGAAAATTTATTACAGTGTCCTTGTTCGTTTAATGTAATTAAATAATATTTTCATCAAAATGCAAAATGTTTAATGCAGAGTTATTTTGCAGTCAAAAGACTTTTTTGACTTTTTGACTTTTGACCATGCCGGTCAAAATACTATTACCATGTATAAATGAAAACTCAATTTAATTTTTTTCGGAAATTAAGTTACGCCTTAGAACGCGAGGATGGTAAAGTTGAACACTAACCGATATTAAATCAAACAATAAAATATTCTTCTTTCTATCTTTTTATTTAAGAGAAGAACGAATGATATTAGAATGTGGTCATACCGAATTGTGTGATAAAAGCCAGGTTTTCTGTTACATCAATAAATTATTAGCATTAAAAAAACCTTGCTATTGCTAATAACTTAAAAAATGAACATATTTTATTAATTGATTTTTTCTACGTTAATTTATGAAACTTGGTTCATTAATAACGTCGTTAACGCTCGCAAATCAATGGCAATGACGCCATAAACATGCTTCAGTTCCTTCACGAAAACATCTACTTAAACGCACGATATAATCTTGGGCGTTCACGTTTTTAGGCAGACAACCTTGTCAGCCGACGCCCAATTTCTTTTCAATTTCCGCGTTTATAGTTAGGAACAACTTAGGCTGTCGTCATCAAAACACATTTTCGTATGGAAATTAATAGACTTCCTTCTTTGGCCCCCTTTAATGGAACAGCCAAATTAGATTTTCAGGTAAAACGAATCCAATAAGCTTCGGCTGGGAACGTGTGGTACACGAGATGGAATAGTTGGATCAGTGAAATATCTCATAATATTGGTGGAAGATCATTATCTACTCTATATCACAAAGTAGAATTTAATTTCACTGTCCTAACCTGGTAGATTGGAAAGTTTTGATAATTTTCAACAATTAATATAAATCCATTGGACGAATAAATTTAATTTTATTTGTAAATTTCGTCGTTGGCATTTTAAACTTAATTTTTGTTTGAACTGTCTATAAATCAACTAGATTCTTGTGCCATCTATATCTTTTTCCATCGAGAAACCACAACACCACAAGCATGACGGTTGGTAGTTACACTAAAAGCAGTCAGTTGAAAAATTGTCTAGAAAAAGAATCACTTGAGCTATTGAATTTTGGATGTAAACCCCATTTATTAAAAACTATCAAACAAACATTCTTCTGCTTAACAAACGAGTATTGACAGATTAGAAACAAAACAACTATTTGTTCTTTATTTACATTACACATTCCTTCCTCCATTTTCTTGTTCCTCACGTTTAGACAACAATCTTATACCTTTTTGATAACACCCGTATCATCATAAAAATTCAAAGATTAGGAAAAAATTCAATAAAAAATACGCAGTAGAACGATAAACTATGTTTTTAATGGAGTATTGTCTATTACTTAGATTAGCAACTTCAAAAAATTCTAAACTCGATGTGGTTTACAAGGCTGCAACATCATGTACCGAAAACTCTATAATTTTCAGTCACAGCCGTACTAATTTTGGAAAAATTATTTACAATACATTTTTTATATTCTTAAAAACGTGCGTTTGATTCAGATAAAAAAAAGAGAGTTACAAACAGGTAAACGTTGCACGTTTTTAATATTGTAGTTGATTTAACTTTTCTAACCATAGATGAGAGAAAACTATGATGGTGATATTCCTGAATTTACTTCATCAAAGCTTTTGATAGTGAATACATTAATATATTATTGAATCTTGCAACTGGATGAACTTTTCAATGATTTGCAAAATCTGAGTCTAAAGTATCCATTTCAGCAAGACAAATTTTCTGAGAAAAAATCGACGAGTTATTGATTAGTTGTTTGAACAAAATACAGTGTGTCTCAACGATAGAGAAAAGAAATTTTTGAATTAACCGGTTTTATTTGTATCAAAATTATTATCGTCATATTGTGAAGGTACTAAACGCGCATTATTTAATTTTATTGACAATTATACAGAGGCTGCCTGAGCAGTTGCAACGCAGAAAACAACTTTTTTTCGAATCGAAGATTCTATATCTTATTTCAGTTATGAATTCTTATCTAAATTTCAATTACTTTCCGTTATATAAAATATGAACGACAATTGGATAGTTTTTTAGTTGTTCGGCATTAAAGATGAAAATCATATTTTCAGGGTGTTCTCCGTTTTCTTTCGTTCTCCGTCGTCTTTAGACACAAAATTTTTAAATTTGGCAAGAGAAAGGACCAATACTATATTAATATTTGATTTGCAAAATATTTCTCTTTGATACTACTAAAGGCCGTCATAACAATAACAATCCAAATTAGTGTATTTTTAAGCTAAAAATCTCACTTTGAAATTTGAAGCATATAATATTTGTTAAGTGAAAGCTTACATTTCTTTATCCTTGGGACATCCTGTAAAAGACTCATATAACCTCAGTTCATCGCAGGAAGTATTAGAACCATTCAATTAAAGATAAATGTCGTATGGTTTTACTCGTCAAATATAAGATAAATACAGAGACATTGAGAAAGTTTGTTATTTTTATTTTATTTATCAGACTAATTTAGCAAAAAAAAAACTGTTAATTCATTTTTCATTTATCAATGACTTACCGGGAAGTCCCCAACAATCAGTCTTGTGCTTAGTAAAGAATCATAGCTGTAAATGGATCGTAAGTTAAAGATACAAATATTTGCCACACCTCTGAAATTGGGAAAAAACCTAGGCAATAATTACAAGCGAAAATTTGACGGTGAAGTGTAATAATAGGGAATATGATTATCATTGTAGGGGAGCAAGGTTAGTTTCGGAAAGTATATAAAGACAAACGTATACATTGAGAATTATAATTTGATTTGTTTCAAACGAAGTAACTACTAGTCAGGTGAAATGAACTCTTTTGTAAGTAAACTGAGTATAACAATATGGACGGATATTTTGATAGAATTATGAGCTTCTATTTTTAACTGCTAACATCATTGACTTCTGAAAAACCATATGTTTCTATTTAGTTAAATGAAATTCAAACATATTAAACGTTTTTGAGGAACTAAATAAAATAAATGTTCGTCTAAAAGATGTAGAATTTGAAGTTTTGTTCAGGGCTCAGTCATCAGTTTCTTTAATTAATAAAACTCAAATTCTTTTTAGGCTGTCATCACTTTTGTCGCCTGTTTGGCTGCAGCTAACGCTGGATGGCTTCAAGGTCCATCTGCTCACATTATTCAAGGACCCAGCAGCAAAACCACCTTGGTAGGACCTGAAGGAAGCGTTATCTCAGCTCATGCACCTGGAGGCCAAATCGTGCATGAAGAACATCCAGGAGTCATCGCTCACGCCGCCCCTATTTATGGCCACATTTCTCCAGTAGTCGCTCACTCCGCCCCAGTTGTTGCTCATGCTGCTCCTGCTACCGTTGTTGCACACTCTTCAGCCTATGGACATGAAGGAGTTCTTATTGCTGGGCCTTCTGGACAAATCTCAACTGGATACGCTGCTCATGCAGTTCCAGCCTCAGTGCATGCCTATGGAGCTGTTGGTTATGGACATGAAGGCCAATACGTTCCAGACCATCTTGAATCTCTTTACGATGATGGTTCTTACAAACCTCATGTGTACCATCATTAAGATCTAATCAGAAGAACTTTGCTTCCAGGGGCTATTCAGTGGAGACTAACATTACAGGGCATTTTAGGACCGTTAGAAGTCTATTATAGAAATCATTGGAAACCTTCTTTGTGATATGATTAACATGTAAAAATGTATTCTTTGTAAATATGTGAAAATAAAACAATATACTGATAAAAAAATGAATATACTTTTGTTTTATTATCTCCTATGGATAAAACCGGTACCGACAATAAATAGTGATATTTTACTTTTATCAAAAATAAAATAGTTCGATATTTACATTTCTTCATTTGGTCGTTGTTCTCCAAGCTAATGAATTTAGAAGCTATAGAACAGCTATGCGCATTGAATCTAGTTGCTGATTTTGATTTAGTTTGTAACTCTAATTTATAACTTAATTACTCTACCTTATATCAAGTTGCCTTTTATAGTTTATTATATAACTTTGCTAGTGAATCCAATTTAACTAGTCCAAATTGATTCACATTTGAATTTAATTAATGTCATTAAACTAAGTGCGCATTTGTGAGCAATGCATTAATCGACATATACCTAGTTTCGATCAAATTAACACGAATATTCCTCTGAATCATGCCCTTTGTTACTTTACAACATTGTTTTCGTTGCACTGCAACTATCATGTAAAACATGGACATTCATAATTACCAAATTGGTTTTACCTGTATTACCTGTACTTACTATTTAATTGTGGAAGAAGCACACCACAAACCTTCAGTTAAGGCAAATCATGTGGAGTGTACAGTATTCGATGTTGTCTTCCAGACATTTGGTAAGAAACTCAAGGTTTTTGTAATCACAGATCGTCAGTTATTGTGACTAAAATATCATAATAATTAATGTATGCTTTTCCAAACAATTTATCTACTTGTTTCCGTTTTAACGCGCTAAATGCGCGTCTTGGTTTCAGGAGTTACCGAAAATAACTCAATATTATATTTATTTATTACCGGAAACTCTAGAAACGACTTAACCGCAAAAAAATCGTTCCAGCTAGATATTTTTGCACAAAATCCCGTAAAGTAGATCTGAGAATCGTAACCAAGTAGATTTACAAGATAAACAATAAACTTATGTTTTAATAAACAGTATTCAATGTGGGATTTCAGCTAAAATTAATATTTTTCGTGAATTTGGATATATCGCTTTTTGTCTAATAACGTTTTTGTTGTTACAATTGAAATATTCAAGTTCCTCTCAACTTCGTTTTATTTAGACAAACACAGGGCGACAAATTTTTGAACCGCTGCAAGGGAAACGTTCTTATTTTTGCCATTAGGTTTTCAATTAAATGGACAAGACCATCAGAGTTTTGGGCACTTGTTACTTGTAGTAAGTAAAATAAATGTCCCGAATAGATGCAAAAATGAATAAAGTAATGATTAAATTATAACAAGATTTTTAGTAGGCTTCAAGCCAGATCCTAAGTAAGTTCTATAAATGGAGTAAAAAATAGAATGTCCAAACCAAAACAAGTATCCGAACTTTGAATGCGGAAATCTATAGGACTTTAAATCTTACCCAGTTGAACAAGATTCGCATTCTTTAGAAATTGAGGAGATAATTTCGCAACATGGTGCTCAATATATATATTTTCAGTAAGAAGCTGGGATGTTTTTAATCATTTTAAAGTTGAAAACGGCTAGAGATGGCTGTAAACTGAAATGTTATACAAACTAAGTAGCAGCAGATTGAGACACGTTTTTGTTTTAAAGATTTCAATTGTTTCCGCTTTTTTCTCCCTCGTTTTTAAATTCGCCGTTCCTCTCTCAGGGGTGAACAGTTACGGGTAACACAATCAACTAACACAAAGAAACTTTCACCATCTAATTGTTTTACTTGGGGCACTTAGATGCACAGATAAAGTGAAAGTTTAAACGTATACTTTAAAATGTCCTTTGCTACAGACAGTTTCTGAAAATTAGGGATGGTTTTAATGATTTAGGCAAAGAAATAGGGGTTATTTACGCAAATTTATACATGTACATCTAGAACGCACGTGAACGTTCGGATTAGTCGAAAACATAGTTCAGGAAATATTGCGCGGCATGCGAGTTCATGAAGCAATCCCTCTCCTATTGCGATGCCTATGAGAAAGCGTTAGATGTGGATTCTCTAGAATTTTTAATTGCTAATCCTGCTCGAAGGACCAAACCTTTGTACAAGGTTTTGACTTTATTACTGTGGTACGGTAAATCTTTTGAGTTTGAAGTGATTGATATCGTGTTATTTTTCAATTTAATATAAGTTATTGCAAAACTGTGTTTCTTGTTTATTAAATAAATTGAAACAAATCGGTTAAACGCTATCATAATTTTCCAATTTCTTCGCATACATTTCAGATTCTTTACCTGACCATCTTATACATGAGCATCAGTTATGGAGCAGTTCTACCGCAGCAGCGCATGGCGACCAATATAGAAGGCCCAAGTAGCCAATCCCGAATTGTTGGACCTGATGGTAGTGTAATAATGGCTGATAACCCGGGTGGCAGAATCATCAATCAAGAATCTTTAAGAGTTTTCGAGCCTGTTGGACGTATTATAGGTGGGTATGTAACATAGTGAATCTCGAAGGTGTGGCTTAAAATCATATGCCATGTGTTTAACTTAGATTCAATATTTCAAGGGCCCCAACTCCTAAACCCAACTGTCCCTGGGCAGCTGGCTCATAAAGCTGTAGATGCAGCGTTTCTGGGACCTTCTACTAGTTCGGTTGAAGATACACATTTAATTGAAGATGGCACAGAAATAGGCGCAGTTCATACTGCAAATAAGTCAGCTGTAGAAGTAGAGGCTCATTGAGGCACTTGTTACTTATGGGGTAGATGTTAACAGAAATAAAAATATTTTTACTTTTCGTATTATGCAATTAATTACACAACTAACTCTTAGCAAGTATTCAAGAGGGTCAGAAGCATAGATTTTTAAGTAGGAAAAATCGGACATAAAGTCAATCTGAAAAAAATAATCAATCATGTAGTAATCGTTTTTTTTTACTACTAGGTTTCTGTATATAAGAACCGGAAAATAAAAACAAAAGCACGTAGTAAGCTCAATAAAAATAATAATTTGTTCGGTATTGTAGTTTTCTCTATTGTTCTTAAATCATTTCCAGCCAATCTAGTAAAGGTTAGAAATAGAAACTATACTAATGAAGAATTTGTAAAAACAATTAAGAGCAACCGAAAAAAAAATTCTAAATATAGAAAACTTTAGAGCAATATAGCGCATAAATAAAAAATATGCTTATACAAGCTATAGCTTGTATTTCTATATTATTATTATATTGTATGCATTTCTAAACAAACCGTAAATCATTTCACATGAGACAAAAGACAATAAATTTTTGATTAGATAGAGATTTTCCCTACAAATTATTATCACATTAACTCAGCTATACCACGTATACAAAGTACATATAAGTATTCTTTGACGTCGAAATTTCATTTTCTCACAGAGAAATTTCGACCGAATCAGTTATGGAAAAGCTAGCAACCCAGTTAAGTAAACTATTAATATTTTTATAACAAAAATCAGTGGTTAAATTCTTAATAAACAATTTTCTCTAATGTCGGAACTATTAAATCAACTACAAAATCACAATTACAAATTTGCGATTTAAGTAGAGCAGAAAACGTTTGTTGGGTAAAGGACACTTTGTAGTCAGATAGGCTTCTGAAGTGTACCGGTCTATTTGTCCTAAAATGCATGCAGCAAAATTTATTCTTCAGTGTCAGTTTTTTTCAGAGTTATAATAAAGTAAGACTTAAGTGTAATCCATAAGGCCGATTCTATCCCATAACACCTCAATGTAAATGATTATGAGGTAGCAAATGTTACTAAAGCTGACTTGCCTTTATCCAAACAGTAAAAATCTACTGGTTCTAAGTTTCGACTTGAAATAAATCTTCACTAGATCTATCCACAACTTTAAATTAAATTGAATGTTCGCTTAATGCACATTTTCTTAAGTCGTAATGACACACAGATGATTCTGACCTCACGGAACAATCATTGTTCAATAATTTAGTGAACGGAACCATATACGCAAATGGAATAAACGTTAAAGGTACTAAATGCGCCACACCTCTCAACAAAAAACTGTAGGAAATTATTGAAAGCAAAATTGGACAGTGAAGTGTAATAACAGGGAATAACAATATCTTTGTAGGGGAGCAAGGTTAATTTCGGAAAGTATATAACTGTATAACATTAACCATGGAAATTAGAACTTGATTAGCTCCAATCCAAGTATCAAACAAAATGAACTCTTTTGTAAGTATACAAATTCGTCTGAAAATATCTAGATTTGTCTGTATTCGCCATAATAAATTTAATCTATTTTTCTAGATACTTGCCTGTTGTGTTGAAACAGCCAGATTTTTGTTTAATTGTTTCCAATTTTCTCACTTTCTAGGTTGTCATCACTTTTGTCGCCTGTGTGGCTGGAGCTAACGCTGGATGGCTCCAAGGTCCATCTGCTCACATTATTCAAGGACCCAGCAGCAAGACAACCTTGGTAGGACCTGAAGGCAGCGTCATCTCAGCTCACGCCCCAGGAGGACAAATCGTGCATGAAGAACATCCAGGAGTCATCGCTCACGCTGCCCCTGTATATGGTCACGTTTCCCCAGTAGTAGCTCACTCTGTCCCAGTTGTTGCACATGCTGCTCCTGCTACCGTTGTTGCACACTCTTCAGCTTATGGACATGAAGGAGTTCTGATTGCTGGACCTTCCGGACAAATCTCAACTGGATACGCTGCTCACGCAGTTCCAGCTTCAGTGCATGCCTATGGAGCTGCTGGTTACGGACATGAAGGCCAATACGTGCCAGATCATCTTGAATCTCTTTACGATGACGGTTCTTACAAACCTCATGTGTATCATCATTAGGAATTTATTTTAAAAATAAACTTGCTCTCGAGGCTACTGTATGAAGATCTATATTACAGGGCATTTTAGGACAGCTTGAACTATATTATCAAAATGTTCTGATACCTATTTTGTGATATCCGCATTTAGCGTTTAAATTATATTTTTTGTAAAGATATATAAAAATAAAAATATTGCAGTTTTTGAAACAGTATTATGTTTGTTTTTCTCACCTACTGAAAGTTTTTAGAACTCGAAAGTACAAGCTGTGACAGTTTAAAGAAAGTGACAAATAAATGCAGCCCAATTACTCAATAAACGCAATAAAAAAATAAATTGATAAATAGTCGAATATGATTTTGCTAAATAACTTTCTAGATAAATAATTCTTTCTTCTAAACATGTTATTTATTTTTTAACTTTTTTAACCTATTACTTAAATCATGGACAATTCAAACATTAAGTTAATAGAATAGCTATAAATACTCTAAGTAGCGCAGTTCACAAAATTAGAACGCATTTGTTAGTATCAATGAATTATGGCTAAAGGGAGAGTTATTTATAAGATATTTTCATGGAAAATGCATGATTTCGAAATTCATCGGAATTTACGAGTATTTATTAGTTATTCAAGACCGAGCACCTTTAATAAACATCACAAATAGCGAAACCATTTAACGTTGTTATATTGAATTTTCAATAATTCTGTCCATTTTCCTGTTTCGTTTACGATCATTAAATAATACATTCAATTATTGAATTTTGATTATTTTAATGAATTCATTTTGAAAACGGTTATATGCTGCATAACCAAATACATGTCTGTAATATTCATATTACTCTTACATAGAGAATGAACTTGTATTTCCGAAGAGTCAGTGGTTAATGCACCCGTACAAAACTTTTTCAGATACTGTAGCTCCGAAAGAATGTTTTACTACTTACTTTTAACCGCAAAATTTTATTAATCTTAAGAGAGAAAAACATTTAAAAAACTTTTTGTTTGCGTTAACGTATTACCAACACCCATGTCACTTCAGACCTAACATAATATAAGAAGCACTAGAGCAAATAGAAATAAATCCTGTTTTTGACAATTTTAAAGTAAATAGTACAAAGGTAACTACTGAGAGAGCAGCTCAAAACTCCAAACACTAACAAACAACACAATGACATGGTTTTATAAATGGAGACTAACACCAAACGCGTCAAGAAACCAACTTCTGCTCACAAACCACAGACTCAACGCTGACTCCCCTACAATAACTGCAGACGACCAAACGACACAACCAAAAAACGACGTAAAATACCTTGGAATCACAATTGACCACAAACTTAAATTCACTAAACACATACGAAACATCAGGGCAGAAACAATAAAGAGAACAAAACACTTCCGATCACTAACCTACAAAGACAGAGGAATCAGCACAAACACCGCCACCAAAATATATAAAGCTAATTTGTGGACCCTTGCTAGACTTTGGACATATACTCATGACCAACGGAACAGAAAGGACAAAACGTTATACACAAACAACAGAACAAATTGCACTAAGACTAATAATACGAATAAGACACCCCCAAAACCCACTACACAACCCCCTCCACCCAACTACTATACGAACGCACAAATATGACAAAGATCTCGGAAAGACTCATACATCTACAGACAAAATGGACAAACAACCCCTACAACTGGACCATACTGAATCCCCTTTGTCTTACAAGACCAACCAGACAATCCCGCTTCCGTTTCCCTACATTAACGCTACTCGAACACTTACAAACGCAACTGACTAGTGGACAATAAAATAATTTCTTCTTGCCAGTGAAATTTTATTTAATAATAGTGTTAACCTAGAATAAGAGAATTTTCATATTTGTTTTTTATTTAGATTAAGACTACATCTATTAAACAAGGGCAGAAAGACCGATAGGTCGACAGCCTTTTTTAGAAATAAAGATGTTTACTACTACTAGTACAAAGTGCATTGCTTGGCTCAATTTAAATTCTGAGCTAATAATTTCGCGCAAAGTGCTTTAAATCGCAAAAATGTCAATAGTTCAACATCAAGAAAAATATATTAAATCCAGTTTATGACCAGTACAGCTGACATAAATGGATCATATTTAAAAAAAGTGTTAATGTAAAATATCAAAGAATATATAGGCCCACATATTTAGGTTAAACATCATTTGATCAATAAAGAGTTTCCTTCGTATACTAGTGAGTTTTATGGTTTTAGATATGTATGGAATGCTATGAGTACATAGTAAGGGAAAATAATGGTAAAGCAGAGTGAATACATTCACTTATATCGAGCTAAATAAATTAATTAAAATTATTTTTTAAAAAAACACTTTAAGAAACGGTAAATCAAATCAAATATCTTCATTGATAAAAGAAGAATGCAGCTTGGTGCCAGAAAAATATGTTATTAATTCATGTCTGAAGCTGCAAAAGTTTTTAAACGTTTTTCGGTCGCTAACTCGAAATTCTGTAGTACTTTGCTTTTAGTATGTGTTACTCGCTTATAAAAACATGTGCTCCTCAATATTGATTGTGAGTGCTCTATAATTGATAGGAAAGCAAGTTGGCAAATCAAATATTAAGGCAGGAAGTTTATAACTTAAAAATATTTCCTGTGATAATCGCACTCCTAGTGCTGCACTCGCACTGCACGAATTTTCATTGACGCTGACCTCACGAGATATTCGGCACAATCACTATTAAATTTAATAAATGATCTTAGATGTAAGTGGAATATGCGTTAGAGATAAAAAAATTACCACACCTCCCAACACAAAAAAGTATTGGTAATTATGACAATCGAATTTGGACGGAGAACTGTTAGAACAGGGAGTCTAATATAATTGTAGGGGAGCAAGGTTAGTTTCGAAAAGTATATAAAGGCTGAAGAATTTATAGCAAATTAGAACTTGATCAATATCACATCAAGCAACTAGCAACCTGTCGACATGAACTCCTTTGTAAGTATTATGCATTTACTATACTGACACTTAGAATGCATGGATTCAATATCGCCGATAATTCTGCTGATGTGGAAAAATTCAAGAAGCTTAGATTATTCGATTTTCAAATAATGCAATAACATCACATAAGTACACATGCAGAAGGTGGCGACGTTCGGAAATTGTATAAAACTTACACGTTAAAATGTTAAATGTTAAAAACTCCCTTAAATTTGTTCTTTATCATTTTGTAACCAACTTTTTGTAGGTTGTCATCACTTTTGTCGCCTGTGTGGCTGCAGCTAACGCTGGATGGCTTCAAGGTCCATCTGCTCACATTATTCAAGGACCCAGCAGCAAAACCACCTTGGTAGGACCTGAAGGAAGCGTAATCTCTGCTCACGCCCCAGGGGGACAAATCGTTCATGAAGAACATCCCGGAGTCATCGCTCACTCTGCCCCTGTTTACGGTCACGTTTCTCCAGTAGTTGCTCATTCTGTCCCCGTTGTTGCTCATGCGGCTCCTGCTACCGTTGTTGCACACTCTTCAGCTTATGGACATGAAGGAGTTCTGATTGCTGGACCTTCCGGACAAATCTCAACCGGATACGCTGCTCACGCAGTTCCAGCTTCAGTGCATGCCTATGGAGCTGTTGGTTATGGACATGAAGGCCAATACGTGCCAGATCATATTGAATCTCTTTACGACGATGGTTCTTACAAACCTCATGTGTACCATCATTAGGAGTTTATATTGCAAGAATGTTTATCAACTCTCGTAAAACAGTTTTAGCTAATCACCCAAATAGGCTAATGCCTTAACGTTAAATATTGTACATTTTGTATATGTCTGTAAGCAAAACCAATGAATATTTGACCGATTTAATGGATTGATATATCGCAATAAACCTTTATTGAGAAATAAACCGTCAAAACAGACCATCCATTTGTTTATCTTTACTTGTTTTTGTTTATTTTCACTCGTGCTTGCGTTCTCGCATATCGTTTATACTCAAATAATTAAGAACACTATTAGCCCAGCTTCATCAAATTTTCCATCAAGAATATAATATCACTATGAAAATATATAGTGCAAATGGGCTTCAAAAACGCGACTAGTATGTTATCTCCTCTCTAGTCAAACGTTCTTAAAAACATTATTTAAACTATTGTTTCCCATTGTTAACGCATAACTTATAGTAGACCTTAAATTATTCTATACTGTAGATCTTATTCCACATCATTGTAAATATTTCTTTAGATTTCTTAATAAATTAAAAAAATGTATTTCCTTCCAAAAATTATCATATCTACTCATGTTTATCCAATACTACGAGACATACATGCTCTGCACTTTTTTCTACCATCTTTAGTTGCAGTTGGACATTTATTAAACTATTTAAATTAATTTTTATTTGGGGTTTTGGTCGAGTCAGTGATGAGATATGGTCTAGAGCTTTTAATGGGACTGTATCGGAATTCTTTGAGACCATTGTGCATTGTTCAAAATTATACTATTATAGTTATGTTCAACCATAGCAAACTTCATTCCACTGCTAGTTTGTACTCGAAAGAAATTCTGGATGTCCGCTTGCTGTACTATTCATAGAACTAACAAAGAATTCCGTGTTAGCCAAAATTAGAGGACTAGGAATATTACGAACCAAATTCTAAAATTGGCAGTTAATAATATGGCAACAAATGTAAAGCGTTTTTCTTACTTAGCACCTCAAATATACAATGTCTTGCCTCTAAGGGTCAGATTACTTCCTGATCGGATAAAGTTTGCTCTGAGTTGCAGAGCATGTGTTTTATGGAATATGGATAGATTACGAGTCACATTTTGAGATATTGCTGTGCTCTTGTGTTTATATGTACTTGGTTCCTGTTTTTGTTATCTGGGGGATATACGAGGTTGCTACTTTCTGTGTAACGTTATGGCCTACAAGATTTAGATTACTTAGTACTAAAAAGCTTGGTCTTAAGTTAACATTGTACTTATTAAGTATTGTGTAGTCAACAAGTAACATTGTGCACTCAGTTTAAATTTAGATAAGCATTACTTGCACATACCAGGTATGAATCAATTAGGTGCAAACTGTAATCAGATATGTCGTTTTAATCATTTAAAATTGTACCATCAATGTGTTGATCAGCTCGTACTTAAACTGTAGATGTATACTATTTTTATACTATTTATAATATATAAATATTTATACTATATATAACTAGTTTTGCCTCTATAGGAATTTCCAGCCATGTCATTGTTGTAATTTTTGTACTGGTTGAAATAAATAAATAAAATAAGAAATACTATTTGGAGTATATTTGATTTGATTTCTCCTCGAAACACTGTATGAAATTAAAAAGAGTAAGATTTATTTGAATTTCGAACAATTATTCTCTCAATTAAACCACGCGCAAATTGTCAATAATAAACCGAATATTTTATAAAACTGTAATTGCCTCAACGTTCTCCACTAATTAAATTGCCACTCCACTTCCACATGGAGCATTTTAGAATTATCTGCCATATTCGCTATTTATATTTAAACAGAATAAATTTGCTAGGTATAACTAGAAATTATTTTATTTAAATCGATATTAATGGATCATTATAATACTGAATTTCATAGCAACAGGTTTCTTATACATTACCATACAATAATTATACCCAACTTAAGCAGGTATTAGCAAAATTTCAGTTGCCTTATTGACCTAACCATATCAGAAATGAGCCTTATAAATCACAGTGATCACGATGTTTCAATCTGTTGCTCGAAATCTACTAGCATGACATATAATAGAAAAGAGATTAGAGCCCGAAAGTAAACACAAAACGTAGACCTCTAATTTAATAGCTTAATTACAATACTGCAATTGAAGTCAACTAGCCAGTAAAATGATCAAAAATCTAATAAATCTCACTTCGCGATGATCCAGGAAGTCAGACCAACTTACTTCTTCTAATTAACCGATAGTTAACGATAACTTCTACGGATTCAGCTAATTTGGATCATCCTGTATATAAGGCATATTGTAGTAACTTAAAGTACACTGTAGACAGGAGCTCCGCAGTCTTCGAAACTATTTATTCTAGCTCTGGAGGAAGTCTTCAAAAAATTGACTTGGCAACATAAAGGAATTAAAATAGATGGGACATACCTGAACCACTTGATATTTGCAGACGACATTATAGTGATCAGTACTGACAAAAACGAACTAGAAACAATGCTGCATTAACCGATGTGGGACTGCAAATTAATATTCAGAAGACCAAAATCATGAGCCGAGAAAAAATGCAAATAAACATAAATAATCAGTTAATAGAAAACGTCAACCACTACATATACCTGGGTCACAAATTAAGGCTAGGGAACAAAAATCAGACCGCGAATATATCGCGAAGAATAGGACTGACATGGGCCGCTTCCGGCCGGCTGAACTACATTTTTAAAAACCCTACAATATCAATTTGCCTCAAAAGGAAAGTATATGAAACGTGCGTACTGCCGGTGGCTACTTATGACTCAGAAACTGTCACCCTTACAGAAAAAAGTGCAGAAAAACTAAGGGTTACACAAAGACCGATGGAGGGAAGAATACTCGGTTTGAGCTTAAAACAGAGAATCCGCAACGAAATCATCAAAGAAAGAACAGACCTAACAGATATTACCTATTAAAAGAATAATGACACTCAAATTGTAATGGGTAGGACACGTTGCAAGGCAGAATACAGACAGGTGGACAATACGACTGGTACATTAGAGACCTAGAGAAACAAGAAAAGAAGCGAAAGATTGTGGGAAGACCGCAGAAAAGATGGCTGGACGATGTCAAAATATGCGCAGTAGCACAGGACAGAAATCCGTGGATAGTCCTGGGAGAGGCCTTCGTCCAGCAGGGGACCGAGAAGGGCCGAAGAAGAAGAAGAAGTAGACAGAAGCAGAACATAAGGGTTGCATATTTTTATTTACACTAAAAGAATGTTAAAGCATATATCAAATCAAACAACTTGCCTAATATAGTTCCAGTTAAAATGTTGTCGCATTAATTTTACATGTCAGACCATATTTTTCTACATATGTTCGGAGGGTCGCAAATAGGGGCGTCACTTTATCAATAAAGCTTTCCCATATATAAATTTAAACAATATACTCTAATTTTTATGTAAAAATATGTGCCACACCTTTGACTTTTAGTTGATTTTAAGCATAAAACGTTATTATCATGTGACGGTGAAAAATTCGAAGGATCAAGGAAACCTGCCGCTGATTTTTGCAAGGTGAATGTTTGAGTATAAATTATGTATGTTCAACTGAACGAATTATCAATCGATCAATATTCACCTAGAATCAAGTGCAATGAACTCCTTTGTAAGTACTATACTATACTCGTAGTTGTGACTTAATGAAAATTATCGCATTTTTTAGAATATTATTTAATTTGATTGCATCAGCCGTAAATGTTGATTCTAATTAATTTTTTAAACTTATTTTTGGTGCATCTCCCAATCTATAATATTTTGTATTGTTTAGGTGGTCATTTCCATCGTAGCCTTTGCGGCTTTCGCCAACGCTGGTGTCCTAGTTGGACCGTCCGCTAAGATAATTCAAGGACCTAGCAGCCGGACTACCTTGGTAGGACCCGAAGGAAGTGTTATCTCAGCCGTTGCCCCTGGAGGCCAAATCATTCACGAAGAAACCCCCGGAGTGGTTGCTGAAGTTTCCCCAGTTGTGTCTTACGCTGCTCCAGTTGTTGCCCAACCCGCCCCAGTTGTATCTTATGCAGCCCCAGTTGTCGCACCAGTAGCCCCAGTTGTATCCAAAGCTTCTACCGTCGTTGCCCATTCTTCAGCTTACGAAAGTGACAGTGTGGTTGTAGCTGGACCTTCAGGAACCATTGTGACTGGCAAATCAGCACATGTTGCTCCAGTTGTCTCTCATGTTTCCCCAGTTGTGTCTCATGTTGCTCATCCTGCTCCAGTTGTGGCTCATGCTGTTCCAGTTTTGACCTACTCAGTACCTGTCGTATCTCATGAAATTGATAACAATGGCCATGAGGGCCAATATGTGCACGACTACAGTGAAACTTTGTACGACGATGGATCTTACAAACCCCACCATTAGATTTATAGCAAAGGATTGTGTGTAATTTAGTACTGTGTGGCTATGTATATATTTATTTTAGTGTCAATGTTAATTAAAAATTATATTCTTTGATTACCGCCGAACGATTCTTTTAGTTCCATTGCAAATCCTTCCAATGAACATCAGGACGCTCTGCTGGTATATACAAGATACATTAATAGTGCAGTTTATAAAGGTGGGAGGTCTTGAAAAAATAGGTTTGTCCAAAAATAATATTTAGGACGTCAAGCTAATTTTTATCATAAACTACCGGAAAACTGCGAACTTTTATCCAGTGGTTGAAAGTATATCAAGTTATTAAATCAAAATTACGATAAACCGTGTTTGAAGATAACCAATATCAACTTCCATATACCAAAGAGTCATGATTGGGTATTTAGAAACCTTGTTCTAAAGCGATTATTACGAGTAGCAGAAGTGATACAATTTACTTGTAAATTCAATGTTAGTCGTATATTTGGACTCTTTGGAGGAAAGTCTTGACCTTTACAATAATGTTAAAAAAGCAATTAAGAAACTAATTTGCAAATATGTTGCTTGTAGAAATTATCGAATTACGAATAAATAGAATTAATATTATTCGATTGTTAGATATTCAACCAACTTGTCAGCTAAATAGTGAAATTCGCTAATATATAATAGTTAACTTGCATTATAGAATCTCCGAACCCATAACGGAAACTGATAAATTAACTTGGACATGTATAATGCGCTGTACCAGAAGAAAATATTTAACATTTTTCGTCTGTTGATTGATGACTACAGTCTGTGTAATGAGGTGCTACATATATTTAAAATTATATTTTTCTATGCGAGCTTTAGATTAAATTAGTTTCAACATTGCAACACCTCATTGATTTTCTTAAAAATTTGATATTTGTCAGCCATCTACGAGTTTAAATGCTCAACTTCTGGTAACATTACCACTCAACACGTGAGAAATACTATATCGAAAGCTTTCGAATATTTTTTCGCTAATATATAGATTCAATCAGTTTATATCTAGAGACGGAGTTTACATCGAGCCCAAACTTTTATCAGAAAATCGCCAAATTGTATATATGTTCCATTAAAGCCAATAATTACTCGCATTTCTCAGTTTTTGCCAAGCTGCTGATTAAATTTGGCACTTTAAGTGTCAATGGGTACTTACTATGATAATGTTCTTCTAATAATGACTGATTCTCCTGTGATATATAAAGTATATTGTCGGAAACTTATTGAAAAGGAAAATGAATGCTTTTGGTAGGAATCGGAAATTGTATTCAAAGTTTTACAGAAAGGGGTTAATATTTTATGCACGGCCCAATAATGCGATAATTAATAATCATAAATACGGCTCCAACTGTAAACGAAAATGTCAATGAGTGAACCTAATTAATTTTGAAATGTTGCGGCGACGATTCTATAGCGACTCTGAAATCTTTTTCAAAATGTATCTAAAAAGTATATTAATAAATTATGAAAAATTAAGTGTCTATACAGGGTGATTCAAGGTTTAATCTTGATAACTTCGGGAATCAATATAACCAGTTAGCATCTTTTCGAAATCACATCGTTTCGAAGATAGAGAGCATTGAAATAACAGTGATTTTCTCGCATTTCCTGCATAACGTTTGAGGCATTTATCCGATTGAGATAATATTCGGCGCACAAACACTGCCAAATTCTCCTAAAGCTTTAAGCGCACAGCTTTATTAGAAGTGTATTTTCTGCGCAACCTACTTCTTTAGTGTTTAAAAACTTCTACAACAAAAATGTTGAATGTGAAACTTTCTTGTGTTAGCGTTATAGCAAGCTGAGGCAACTCACAAAGACTTTTTGGAAACTGACGATTGCGCGGAAGTTTTGTTATTCATTAAAAGTGTTTATGTTCGGAATATAATCTTAATCAGATGAGTGAAAGAAAAAAAAACCAAAATTGATAAGAAAAAAGCGGAACAAATCTCATTTCAACGTCTTCCATGCTCGAAACAATGCGATTTCGGAAAACGTTTTATATCACGTAGGGACATTATTCTAACGATTCCTGAAGTTATCAGGATTAAACCTAAATCACCCTGTATAAATTATGAAATGTAAATTGGAAAATATTGGCTCTAGATTATATCCGAAACAAACGAACTGAACAAAAACAATATTATTTTTATATATCTGTATAATATCAAATTGTATCTAACAATATTTAACTGTAAAGGATTTATATTTTTGTGAATGATTAGGTAAGATGAATTATCAGCTATTAACTCACGATTACTAGCATTGGCTTTTCCAATTAAGTATCTAATGTACATTTCGGTGTTGTCGGCATCTTCAGATCAACCAAGCACCGAAAAATATCCTTTACACATGACTAAACAACATATTGTTTTTTGTTTTAAAAGCCGCCGTCAAAATTGAGCCAAACATAAATTAAATAAGAACCGAATATCGAAATATTAATTTTGCATTTGCTCGAAAACCACTCCATTTCATATTCAAATTATTAAAATAATAAGCTATAGGAATACGATCACAAAATTTTTTGAAGGATCAAGGAAACACCGCTTATCTTGAACAAGGTTAATATACGAGTATAAATAGTGTATCGCGAAAAGAAATCATTATCAATCGATCACTATTCCCAATAAATCAAGTGCAATGAACTCCTTTGTAAGTACGATATGCACTTTTAAATATGTCATAAATTATTAAATGAGAGAAGAGCAAAATTATAATACACCTTTGGGTGTATTATTTCCTATATTTTCCTAACTAGACTAGTTTTCCCAGTAATTTTAATTGAAATTCTAGCTTCTAATGTTTACTTTCTTTTAGGTGGTCATTTCCGTCGTAGCCCTTGCTGCTTTCGCTAACGCTGGAATCCTAGCTGGACCTTCAGCTAAAATCATTCAAGGACCCAGCAGCAAGACTACCTTGGTAGGACCCGAAGGAAGTGTTATCTCAGCAATTGCCCCAGGTGGCCAAATCATTCACGAAGAAACGCCCGGAGTTGTTGCTGAAGTTGCCCCAGTCGTATCTTACCCAGCTCCAATTGTTGCCCAACCCGCCCCAGTTGTATCTTATGCAGCCCCAGTTGTCGCACCAGTAGCTCCAGTTGTATCCAAAGCTGCCACCGTCGTTGCCCATTCTTCAGCTTACGAAAGTGACAGTGTGGTTGTAGCTGGACCTTCAGGAACCATTGTGACTGGCAAATCAGCACATGTCGCTCCAGTTGCCTCTCATGTTTCCTCAGTTGTGTCTCATGTTGCTCATCCTGTTCCAGTTGTTGCTCATGCTGTTCCAGTTGTGACCTATTCAGTACCTGTCGTATCTCATGAAATTGATAACAATGGCCATGAGGGCCAATATGTTCACGACTACAGTGAAACTTTGTACGACGATGGATCTTACAAACCACACCATTAGATTTATAGCAAAGGATTGTGTGTAATTTAGTACTGTGTGGCTATGTATATATTTATTTTAGTGTCATTGTTAATTAAAAATTATATTCTTTGATTACCGCCGAACGATTCTTTTAGTTCCATTGCAAATCCTTCCAATGAACATCAGGACGCTCTGCTGGTACATACAAGTTACATTAATAGTGCAGTTTATAAAGGTGGGAGGTCTTGAAAAAATAGGTTTGTCCAAAAATAATATTTATGCCGTCAAGCTAATTTTTATCATAAACTACCGGAAAACTGCGAACTTTTATCCAGTGGTTGAAAGTATATCAAGTTATTAAATCAAAATTACGATAAACCGTGTTTGAAGATAACCAATATCAACTTCCATATACCAAAGAGTCATGATTGGGTATTTAGAAACCTTGTTCTAAAGCGATTATTACGAGTAGCAGAAGTGATACAATTTACTTGTAAATTCAATGTTAGTCGTATATTTGGACTCTTGGGAGGAAAGTCTTGACCTTTACAATAATGATAAAAAAGCAATTAAGAAACTAATTTGCAAATATGTTGCTTGTAGAAATTATCGAATTACGAATAAATAGAATTAATATTATTCGATTGTTAGATATTCAACCAACTTCTCAGCTAAATAGTGAAATTCGCTCATATATAATAGTTAACTTGCAGTAAAGAATAACCGAACCCATAACTGAAAGGGATAAATTAACTTGGACATGTATAATGCGCTGTACCAGAATAAAATATATGAAATTTTTCTTATGTTGATTGATGACTACAGTCTGTGTAATGAAATGCTACATATATTTAAAATTATATTTTTCTATGCGAGCTTTAGATTAAATTAGTTTCAACATTGCAACACCTCATTGATTTTCTTAAAAATTTGCTTTTTGTCAGCCATCTACGAGTTTAAATGCTCAACTTATGGTAACATTACCCTCAACACGTGAGAAATACTATATCGAAAGCTTTCGAATATTTTTTCGCTAATATATAGATTCAATCAGTTTATATCTAGAGACGGAGTTTACATCGAGTCCAAACTTTTATCAGAAAATCGCCAAATTGTATATATGTTCCATTAAAGCCAATAATTACTCGCATTTCTCAGTTTTTGCCAAGCTGCTGATTAAATTTGGCACTTTAAGTGTAAATGGGAACTTACTATGATAATGTTCTTCTAATAATGACTGATTCTCCTGTGATATATAAAGTATATTGTCGGAAACTTATGGAAAATGATAATGAAAGCTTTTGGTCGGAATCGTAAATTGTATGCAAAGTTTTAGAGAAAGAGGCCAATATTTTATGCATGGCCAAATAATGGGATAATTAATAATCATAAATACGGCTCCAACTGTAAACGAAAATGTCAATGAGTGAACCTAATTAATTTAGAAATGTTGCGGCGACGATTCTATAGCGACTCTGAAATATTTTTCAAAATGTATCTAAAAAGTATATTAATAAATTATGAAAAATTAAGTGTCTATACAGGGTGATTCAGGTTTAATCTTGATAACTTCGGGAATCAATATAACCAGTTAGGATCGTTTCGAAATCACATCGTTTCGAAGATAGAGAGCATTGAAATAACAGTGATTTTCTCGCATTTCCTGCATAACGTTTGAGGCATTTATCCGATTGAGATAATATTCGGCGCACAAAGACTGCCAAATTCTCCTAAAGCTTTAAGCGCACAGCTTTATTAGAAGTGTATTTTCTGCGCAACCTCCTTCTTTAGTGTTTAAAAACTTCTACAACAAAAATGTTGAATGTGAAACTTTCTTGTGTTAGCGTTATAGCAAGCTGAGGCAACTCACAAAGACTTTTTGGAAACTGACGATTGCGCGGAAGTTTTGTTATTCATTAAAAGTGTTTATGTTCGGAATATAATCTTAATCAGATGAGTGAAAGAAAAAAAAAACCAAAATTGATAAGAAAAAAGCGGAACAAATCTCATTTCAACGTCTTCTATGCTCGAAACAATTCGATTTCGGAAAACGTTTTATATCACGTAGGGACATTATTCTAACTTGTTCTTTGTTCTTTGTTCTAACGATTTCTGAAGTTATCAGGATTAAACCTAAATCACCCTGTATAAATTATGAAATGTAAGTTGGAAAATATTCGCTCTAGATTATATCCCAAACAAACGAACTGAACAAAAACAAAAACAATATTATTTTTATATATCTGTACAATATCAAATTGTATCTAACAATATTTAACTGTAAAGGATTTTTGTTTTTGTGAATGATTAGGTAAGTATCTAATGTACATTTCGGTGTTGTTGGCATCTTCAGATCAACCAAGCACCGAAAAATATCCTTTACACATGACTAAACAACATATTGTTTTTTGTTTTAAAAGCCGCCGTCAAAATTGAGCCAAACATAAATTAAATAAGAACCGAATATCGAAATATTAATTTTGCATTTGCTCGAAAACCACTCCTTTTCATATTCAAATTATTAAAATAATAAGCTATAGGAATACGATCACAAAATTTTTTGAAGGATCAAGGAAACACCGCTTATTTTGAACAAGGTTAATATACGGATATAAATAGTGTATCGCGAAAGAAATCATTATCAATCGATCACTATTCCCAATAAATCAAGTGCAATGAACTCCTTTGTAAGTACGATATGCACTTTTAAAAATGTTATAAATTATTAAATGGGTGAAGGGCAAAATTATAATACATCTTTGAGTGTATTATTTCTTATATTTTCCTTGCTAGACTAGTTTTCCCAGTAATTTTAATTGAAATTCTAACTTCTAATCTTTACTTTCTTCTAGGCGGTCATTTCCGTCGTAGCCCTTGCGGCTTTCGCTAACGCTGGAATCCTAGTTGGACCTTCAGCTAAAATCATTCAAGGACCCAGCAGCAAGACTACCTTGGTAGGACCCGAAGGAAGTGTTATCTCAGCGGTTGCCCCAGGTGGCCAAATCATTCACGAAGAAACCCCCGGAGTTATTGCTGAAGTTGCCCCAGTTGTGTCTTACGCAGCTCCAATTGTTGCCCAACCCGTCCCAGTTGTATCTTATGCAGCCCCAGTTGTCGCACCAGTAGCTCCAGTTGTATCCAAAGCTGCCACCGTCGTTGCCCATTCTTCAGCTTACGAAAGTGACAGTGTGGTTGTAGCTGGACCTTCAGGAACCATTGTAACTGGCAAATCAGCACATGTCGCTCCAGTTGTCTCTCATGTTTCCTCAGTTGTGTCTCATGTTGCTCATCCTACTCCAGTTGTTGCTCATCCTGCTCCAGTTGTTGCTCATGCTGTTCCAGTTTTGACCTACTCAGTACCTGTCGTATCTCATGAAATTGATAACAATGGCCACGAGGGCCAATATGTGCACGACCACCGTGAAACTTTGTACGACGATGGATCTTACAAACCCCACCATTAGAGTTGGACCAAAGGAGTAAAGTAAACCTAGATTGGAATGAACTGCATAATTTAGTACTATGTTAAATGTATGTATAAATTTCTGCTGGTACCAATGATACTTTAATTAATTAAATTATTTGCCTTCCGACCAACAGTTCTTTAAGTTTCATTGCAAATCCCGCGAATAAATGTTTGGACGTTCTGCGGATTCCTGTAACACAACTGAAAGGTTTTAAAAAATCATTTAAATCATAAGCGACCAATAATAATATTGGCATTTATCTAGCTTTATGTATTATGTACATAAAATAATTAAGTTTTATTCCGAGGTATTAAAATAACTTTGGATTCTCTCAAAAAAGGTGGAGATTTCATTGTCCCAATTTTGGTCTGAACGTTTACAACATTACTAAAAACGTAATTAACAACCTAGTTTCAAAAACATGCAAATGGGCTGCAATAGCAGACATAAGCTTGATAGAGTTATCGAATTCTGAACCCTATACAAACAGTTCGCATTTATGGGCTCTCACAAATGACCAGGAAAATAAGCAAACTCACTTATAAATAATATGTATCCTGTACTGGAAAATAACCAAAACCCTTCAATAAAAATAATAATTTATGTAGGGCAAGTTAAATATGCTAGATCCGAAGAGAATATCAAAGGTGATTTCCTGATCACAGTGCTCAGTACATTTTTCAGGTATTGTCTGTATAAACATGTGTATTGAGTAATATTATTGCACTATGTGAGCTAAATTTCACGTAATTAAGTCGACCCATAGCACGAGCACACTGATCATGTTTCGTTTGTTATTTTTTTGGAGGCAAAAACGACTTTTTAAAGGGTAAAAGGTTTTATTTATACAAGTCACGCTGCAGTAAGAAAATCATTGTTTGTTTGATAAATTTTCTATTTAAAGAGTAAGCCTGCCATTTCTGAATGGTAAACAGTGCTTTTTGAGAGGAAGAAAATCAATATCTAAGATATTGAGAGCGTTTTTGGATGAACTAACGTTGCAGTATAGTCAAGTGCAAACGGAGTCTAATGCGATCAACATAAATGCAGTCTAGTCATTTCGATAGTGTAGTTCCCTATTCTTGCCGCACATTTGATTTTTAAAATCATAATCAGATTTGGCAATGCAAGTGACTCTATATAGTTTTAGTAGTTTCGCCCGTTATTTAAATAAAAATGCAAAATAATTAAGCCTCGAAAAAAATTGCCAAATGTTCGTAACGAGGGAACATACACATTTCACACCCTTTATCTTGAATCTGAATCTTGAATGTCGTCTTAGTCAACATTGAATGGGCTAATTAAAATAAAAGTAGTAAATGTTTGTACTACGACAAATAAAACTGTAAGCATTATCTTTTGATTTCATTTCAAAAATTTTTACTGTCAGGAAAAATACAGTCAGGAAAATATACACAACAATTATCTTTTGAAAAATCAATAACTTGTCTATGTAGTAAAAATTTAGATCTTATAATTACTTACTTAAAATCTAGTGAATTAGGCGAATTTTATGCTTTGGGAGGCAGAGAAGATACAAGATAACTTTAAGCTTTGTGAAAGTTGTACTTAAGAGTGAAAACTTTATTAAAACCCGAAAACTTAAAATTAAAAAAGAACGAAAACGAAAATATAAAATATAAGTTACTTCGTTATACCACAACAAATAAAGTAAACACTTGCTGTCTTTAAGAACATACTAAATATTCATAAGTAAATACATATAATTTTCCAACATTTATCTCGAATCTTAAATTATTCTCTTGCTTAAAAACTGTTTATATTTAATTCTTTTCTTTCCCCTATTTTTCCTTTACATTTAGAAGATATTATTTTGGTTTGCATACCTTACATTATACTGGGTGTTAATGTTTTATGTTTCTTTCATTTTTCATTTATTTAATGTTTGATATATTGAGCTTTGATTGTCTGTATCTGATCTAAAATTCATGGCTTTGTTATTTTTTGTTTATTTGTATCACCTCGTGGACTCTTTTCTTATGATAATTATTTTCATTAATCAGTATTTTTGTGTTGTCAAAAAGGAAATTATGTAACATTTGGTGTGCGTGTTGTGCTAATGCTATTCCATTTTCGTTATTTTTCCTAATGCTGTTTTTATGCTCATTGCATAATGCATTAAAAAAAAATTGAATGTTAGGATAGTCCATACGCTAATGGGACAAAATGTGTTGACAATTGTTTCAGACTAACTGAGGATGGTGGAAAAACAGCGAAACGTTTTAAAAAGTAAATAATTGTGAATTCGAAATAAATGACTGACACCCAGGAAACTAGTGGAAATTAACATTAAAAAGACAGGTAAAATTGCACGATTAATAAGTTAGGGGCATTAAAGGAATCACCAATGGAAGTAACAGTGCTAAAAAAATACGTAGGATAATAATATTAAAAATTAAATTAACAGAATAGGTCTGAAGCTTTTTTATAGATAAATGTTCTGTGAAACATTAATCGACAAGCCTTGCAACAATAGCCAAATCGCGTTCAATGTACTCGCGGACATGTATAAAACCTTCGATTTATCTCACCTAGGCAATTCAGGCTGTAATAAATGTATCAGTTTTATTGTTAAAAATATTGTTTTAACCTGATAAACCAAATTTGAGGTGCGCATTTACCTGAACACCTACTGTCTACAGTATCACTAGTTTTCTTTCAGATGAAAACCACACCTTTTCCAATTTTAATTAGGGTAATATTCTATTGAAATGCTATTCCAAAAATTTTGAAGGATCAAGGAAACTTGCCGCTTATTTTTAACAAGGTTAATGCATGAGTATAAATGGTGTGTGACTGATTAAAACTATTATCAATCGATCAATTCTCAAGCCAAATCAAGAGCAATGAACTCCTTTGTAAGTATACACAGTATTTTATGTCTACATCTGTTGGGGAGCAAAAATGAATCTCTCTGAACGAGGTGTTAAAATCCGATATTCGCTCTATACATTTGAATATATTAGTTGCTCCATTTATTTGACTTTATTTCTGCTAATTTTAATTGAAGCTCTATTCGATAATATTTACTGTCTTTTAGGTGGTTATTTCCGTCGTAGCCCTTGCGGCTTTCGCTAACGCTGGAATCCTAGTTGGACCTTCAGCTAAAATCATTCAAGGACCCAGCAGCAAGACTACCTTGGTAGGACCCGAAGGAAGTGTCATCTCAGCGGTTGCTCCAGGTGGCCAAATCATTCACGAAGAAACGCCCGGAGTTGTTGCTGAAGTTGCCCCAGTCGTATCTTACGCAGCTCCAATTGTTGCCCAACCCGCCCCAGTTGTATCTTATGCAGCCCCAGTTGTCGCACCAGTAGCTCCAGTTGTATCCAAAGCTGCCACCGTCGTTGCCCATTCTTCAGCTTACGAAAGTGACAGTGTGGTTGTAGCTGGACCTTCAGGAACCATTCTGACTGGCAAATCAGCACATGTTGCTCCAGTTGTCTCTCATGTTTCCCCAGTTGTGTCTCATGTTGCTCATCCTGCTCCAGTTGTGGCTCATGCTGTTCCAGTTTTGACCTACTCAGTACCTGTCGTATCTCATGAAATTGATAACAATGGCCATGAGGGCCAATATGTGCACGACTACAGTGAAACGTTGTACGACGATGGATCTTACAAACCCCACCATTAGATTTATAGCAAAGGATTGTGTGTAATTTAGTACTGTGTGGCTATGTATATATTTATTTTAGTGTCAATGTTAATTAAAAATTATATTCTTTGATTACCGCCGAACGATTCTTTTAGTTCCATTGCAAATCCTTCCAATGAACATCAGGACGCTCTGCTGGTACATACAAGATACATTAATAGTGCAGTTTATAAAGGTGGGAGGTCTTGAAAAAATAGGTTTGTCCAAAAATAATATTTAGGACGTCAAGCTAATTTGTATCATAAACTACCGGAAAACTGCGAACTTTTATCCAGTGGTTGAAAGTATATCAAGTTATTAAATCAAAATTACGATAAACCGTGTTTGAAGATAACCAATATCAACTTCCATATACCAAAGAGTCATGATTGGGTATTTAGAAACCTTGTTCTAAAGCGATTATTACGAGTAGCAGAAGTGATACAATTTACTTGTAAATTCAATGTTAGTCGTATATTTGGACTGTTTGGAGTAAAGTCTTGACCTTTACAACAATACTAAAAAAACAATTAGGAAGCTAATTTGCAAATATGTCTGCTTGTAGAAATTATCGAATTACGAATAAATAGAATTAATATTATTCGATTGTTAGATATTCAACCAACTTCTCAGCTAAATAGTGAAATTCGCTAATATATAATTGTTAGCTTGCATTAAAGAATAACCGAACCCATAACTGAAAGTGATAAATTAACTTGGACATGTACAATGCGCTGTACCAGAAGAAAATATTTAACATTTTTCTTCTGTTGATTGATGACTACAGCCTGTGGAATGAGGTGCTACATATATTTAAAATTATATTTTTCTATGCGAGCTTTAGATTGAATTAGTTTTAATATTGCAAGAGCTCATTGATTTTCTTAAAAATTAGCTTTGCTTGCTGTGTAAATGGGTACTTACTATGATAATGTTCTTCTAATAATGACTGATTCTCCTGTGATATATAAAGCATATTGTCGGAAACTTATTGAAAAGGAAAATGAATGCTTTTGGTAGGAATCGTAAATTGTATGCAAAGTTTTAGAGAAAGGGGCTAATATTTTATTCAAGGCCAAATAATGCGATAATTAATAATCATAAATACGGCTCCAACCGTAAACGAAAATGTCAATGAGTGAACCTAATTAATTTATAAATGTTGCGGCGACGATTCTATAGCGACTCTGAAATCTTTTTCAAAATGTATCTAAAAAAGTATATTAATAAATTATGAAAAATTATTTGTCTATACAGGGTGATTCAGGTTTAATCTTGATAACTTCGGGAATCAATAGAACAAGTTAGCATCATGTCTCTACATGATATAAAGTATTTCCCTAAATCGCATCGTTTCGAAGATAGAGGGCGTTGAAATAATAGTGATTTTCTCGCTTTTCCCTCACAACGTTTGAGGCATTTATCCGATTGAGGTAAAATTCGGCGCACAAAGACTGCTAATTACCTTCCAAATTCTCCTGAAGTGTTAAGCGCACAGCTTTATTAGAAGTGTATTTTCTGCGCAACGTCCTCCTTTAGTGTTTAAAAACTTCTACAACAAAAATGTTGAATGTGAAACTTTCTTGTGTAGCGTTATAGCAAGCTGTGGCAACTCACAAAGACTTTTTGAAAACTGCCGATTGCGCGAAATTTTTGTTATTCATTAAAAGTGTTTGTGTTCGGAATATAATCTTAATCAGATGAGTGGTTCACATTGATAAGAAAAAAGCGGAACAAATCTCATTTCAACGCCTTCCATGCTCGAAGCAATGCGATTTCGGAAAACTTGTTACATCACGTAGGGACATTATTCTAACTTGTTCTAACAATTCCTGAAGTTATCAGGATTAAACCTAAATCACCTTGTATAAATTATGAAATATAAGTTGTAAAATATTCGCTCTAGATTATATCCGAAACAAACGAACCGAGCAAGAAGGACAACAAACAAAAACAACAAATTTTGTTTATAAATCTATACAATATCAAATTGTTTCTAACAATATCTAACTGTATTAAGGATTTATGTTTTTGTGAATGATTAGGTAAGATGAATTATCAGCTATTAACTCTTCAGATCAACCAAGCACCGAAAAATGGCCTATACACATGACTAGAAAACATTGTTTTTTGTTTTAAATGCCGCCGTCAACATTGAGCCAAACATAAATTAAATAAGAACCGAATATCGAAATATTAATTTTGCATTTGTTCGAAAACCACTCCTTTTCATATTCAAATTACTAAAATAATAAGCTATAGGAATACGATCACAAAATTTTTTGAAGGATCAAGGAAACACCGCTTATTTTGAACAAGGTTAATATACGGGTATAAATAGTATATCTCTAAAAGAAATCATTATCAATCGATCACTATTCTCAATAAACCAAGTGCAATGAACTCATTTGTAAGTACGAGATGCACTTTTAAATATTTTATAAATTATTAAATGAGTGAAGAGCAAAATTATAATACACCTTTGGGTGTATTATTTCCTATATTTTCCTTACTAGACTAGTTTTTCCAGTAATTTTAATTGAAATTCTAGCTTCTAATGTTTACTTTCTTTTAGGTGGTCATTTCCGTCGTAGCCCTTGCGGCTTTTGCTAACGCTGGTATTCTAGTTGGACCTTCAGCTAAAATCATTCAAGGACCCAGCAGCAGGACTACCTTGGTAGGACCCGAAGGAAGTGTTATCTCAGCTGTTGCCCCTGGAGGCCAAATCATTCACGAAGAAACCCCCGGAGTTATTGCTGAAGTTGCCCGAGTTGTGTCTTACGCAGCTCCAATTGTTGCCCAACCCGCCCCAGTTGTATCTTATGCAGCCCCAGTTGTCGCACCAGTAGCTCCAGTTGTATCCAAAGCTGCCACCGTCGTTGCCCACTCTTCAGCTTACGAAAGTGACAGTGTGGTTGTAGCTGGACCTTCAGGAACCATTGTGACTGGCAAATCAGCACATGTTGCTCCAGTTGTCTCTCATGTTTCCTCAGTTGTGTCTCATGTTGCTCATCCTGCTCCAGTTGTTGCTCATGCTGTTCCGGTTGTGACCCATTCAGTCCCTATCGTATCTCATGATATTGACAATAATGGTCACGAAGGTCAATATGTGCACGACCACAGTGAAACTTTGTATGACGATGGATCTTACAAACCCCATTATTAGTGAATGTGTGATCATAAAGTTAAAATGTTACCTGTAAAATGTCATTAAAAATTAAATTATTTTCCTTCCACAATTGTTCTCTTTACGGCATGTTGGACTTTGCTTCCAAAATATGATTGGAATGCTAGCTCTTTGCGATCATATATCCAAACCATATAGCATATATAACTCAATAAGTGACAAAATATTGTAAACTTTGCTGTGTGTCATAAATTAGTAAGTAAATGTGTGTATAGCACATATAACCCAACAAGTGACAAGATATATTAAGATGTGCTGTGTTATATAAATAAAGTTAAATAATCTAAATTCCACAATTTTATTTTACCTTTAGAATTTATAACAGATGTAAGATGCAGATGCAAATATATAATTCTGATTCAGGACTGCGCAAAAAATCAGTTACTTTCTTGGAATTAGTAGTTCTGGCTGACCAAGTTCTTTTACTAAAAATAATTGAACAGAACGATGTGAGCTGCTAGAATTTTCAATTGTGACTCTTTACCCTCTTTAAAACGAAAAGCTTTCTTTTAAGCTGATTTTCTAAGTAAAGAGATCTGAACTGGTTAAGATATATCTTAACCGATTGTTATATGGTATGGGAAACATGGAGACTGTTTCATTTTCAACAAGCAAAATTACAATTATTGTAAACAATGTCAGTTGGAACCATAAATACAGGTTCCTGAAAGAAATGGTCTTGGTAACACCAAATAGCCTCTACAAAAATATATCTATATGTAATAAAATCATTTCTTACTGGATTCTGTGTCATGACCAACCGAGCTAATTTTCAATATCGCTAACATGGTAATTAATTGAAACATTTTCTCTTCCAATGCGGTAATAGCTACGGATGATCTCTGCAATATAACGAACAGTTAAACAATTTTGTTGCTTATTTAAAATGTGAAGAAAACAGGCAGTTCGGGTAGTAAATATATTATTGTGTATCCTGCTAACGCTTAGGTCAGCATATAAGATAAGCTGCATTATCATTAGCATTTAAGGGAAGAAAGCACCATAGGCCTTCATTTAAATTTTGTGACTAAGAGGTTAATTAACGTTTTAAGTAGTAGTAGTACTTTAAGTTTAAGTAGCAAAACTTGGAATGTGGTCAGTATTAGAACAGTAATAATTTTATATGGCTTGTACTTACCATTGGAAAGAGCAAGCAATATAAAATCCATTCTGTTGGTATATGAAACATATACCAAGTAAATTTTTGAATGAGCAAAATACTAAAACAGTTTAACATCAGGCTGGTCAGGAATGAACTTTATATAGCAGGACATTTTTAATTCATATGTGCAATTTTTGAATATGCCGTTAATGCAGATGTGACCATTTTAGATGCACATTAAAAGTAAAATCTGAGTAGTAATAATTGAATTTTTTTGGAGGCCACAAAGTAAGTCAATTAAAAACCCTTAAATCACTAAGAATCACTGGTCATTATACGGATAAGGAAAATGAACATAATACAACTTTAAAAAATTAGCAGAGCTGAAACAGGAAAACTAAATTAAATTTTTAAGTTTGTTACATTGCAATTAGTTGCAATGAATTTCGGTTTTTGTATCAGTATGTAGATCATCATGCCTTGCAGACAACAGCAAAATCGAGTTCAAAGTATTCGCGCGCATGTATGAAAATTCCGACTTAACTCACATATTCAATTCAGACTTTAATAAACTGTTTTATTGCTAAAAATTATTGATTTTGGCTGATAAATAAAGTTGGAAGAAAGCACATTTTTAATTAAACGCCTACTTACTACATTATCACTTGTTTCCTTTCATAAAAAACCACACCTTTTCCAATTTTAATTAGAGTAATATGCCATAGAAATGCGATGCCAACATTTTTTTGAAGGATCAAGGAAGCTGGCCGCTTGTTTTTAGCAAGGTTAATGCACGAGTATAAATGGTGTGTGGCTGATAGAAATTATTATCAACCGATCAATACTCAACTCAAATCAAGAGCAATGAACTCCTTTGTAAGTATGCATAGTATTAAATAAAATACTGTTAGAAATAAAACTAGAACCTCTTTGAACTAGACGTTAAAATCCGATATTCGCTCTATATCTGCGAATATCTAATCTGCTCGATTTCTTTGATTACACTGTCGCTAATTTGCTAAGCTGATTGAAGCTCTAACCGATAATATTTACTTTCTTTTAGGTGGTCATTTCCGTCGTAGCCCTTGCGGCATTCGCTAACGCTGGTATCCTAGTTGGACCTTCAGCTAAAATCATTCAAGGACCCAGCAGCAGGACTACCTTGGTAGGACCCGAAGGAAGTGTTATCTCAGCTGTTGCTCCTGGAGGCCAAATCATTCACGAAGAAACCCCCGGAGTTATTGCTGAAGTTGCCCCAGTTGTGTCTTACGCTGCTCCAATTGTTGACAAACCCGCCCCAGTTATAACTTATGCAGCCCCAGTTGTCGCACCAGTAGCTCCAGTTGTATCCAAAGCTGCCACCGTCGTTGCCCACTCTTCAGCTTACGAAAGTGACAGTGTGGTTGTAGCTGGACCTTCAGGAACCATTGTAACTGGCAAATCAGCACATGTCGCTCCAGGTGTTTCTCATGTTGCCCCAGTAGTCGCTCATGCAGCCCCAGTGCTGAGTTACTCAGCACCTGTTGTATCTTATGATATCGACAATAACGGTCATGAAGGTCAGTACGTACATGATCACAGTGAATTGTTGTACGATGATGGATCTTACAAACCCCATTATTAAATAACAGATTTTGATGTATATTTGTAAATATCTTTCAATAATTAAATAAAATGCAATATTTATTACAAGGGTACATTTGTATCGTGTCTCATTAAAAACGGGCTTGGACAGTCTGTTCATATGAAAAGGTTCACAAGACACCTAAGTTAGGTGTAAAGAAGCTTCTAGATTAAAATATTAAAACTGAGAGTATTCATACTCAAACGTAAGCAAAACGTGCTTAATTTTGACATAATTGAATTTATATAGTGATCTACTAGCTGACACGGCAAACGTTGTATTGCAATATACATTATTCCTAGGGTTATTTTAGTAGAAAAAGTTACTTATCTTATTGTCAGTGTGTGGGGATGTAGTATATATGAATGGAAGAGGCAATTTGGCTTTTGATTTTAAATGTTGAAGTGAATTGCTGGCCATTTACAGCGCTATTCTTAACTATTTCTGATGCTCCGAAATATGTCATTTGGAAGCATGACTTGAATGTTCGAATTGACTTCAGGAACAGGTTAGAATCTGGATCCGTGCCGATAAGTAAACCGTTCAATGGCTCAGGTGGTGTTTCAGTAGTAGTAAACATCTTTATTTCTAAAAAAGGCTATCGACCTATCGGTCTTTCTCCCCTTGTTTAATACATACAGTCTTAATCTAAATGAAAAACAAATATGAAAATTCTCTTATTCTAGGTTAACAATACTATTAAATAAATAAGATTTCAGTGGCAAGAAGGAATTATTTTATTGTCCACTAGTCCGTAGCGTTTGTAAGTGTTCGAGTAGCGTTAATGTAGGGAAACGAAAGCGGGATTGTCTGGTTGGTCTTGTAAGACCAAGGGGATTCAGTATGGTCCAGTTGTAGGGGTTGTTTGTCCATTTTGTCTGTAGCTGTATGAGTCTTTCCGAGATCTTTGTCATGTTTGTGCGTTCGTATAGTAGTTGGGTGGGGGGGTTGTGTAGTGGGTTTTGGGGGTGTCTTATTCGTGTTATTAGTCTTAGTGCAATTTGTTCTGTTGTTTGTATATAACGTTTTGTCCTTTCTGTTCCGTTGGTCATGAGTATATGTCCATAGTCTAGCAAGGGTCTACAAATAGCTTTATATATTTTGGTGGCGGTGTTTGTGCTAATTCCTCTGTCTTTGTAGGTTAGTGATCGGAAGTGTTTTGTTCTCTTTATTGTTTCTGCCCTGATGTTTCGTATGTGTTTAGTGAATTTAAGTTTATGGTCGTTTTTTGGTTGTGTCGTTTGGCCGTCTGCAGTTATTGTAGGGGAGTCAGCGTTGAGTCTGTGGTTTGTAAGCAGAAGTTGGTTTTTTGACGCGTTTGGTGTTAGTCTCCATTTATAAAACCATGTCATTGTGTTGTTTGTTAGTGTTTGGAGTCTTTGAGCTGCTCTCTCAGTAGTTTTGTCATGTACAATAAGTGCCGTGTCGTCTGCGTATTGTAATATGTATGCCGATCTGTCGATTTGATTTTTGTCTGGTAAGTTGTAATTGTATATGTCATGGCAGTATATATTGTAGAGAAACGGTGAGAGCGGGGATCCTTGAGGGAGCCCTTGTTCAGGGGAAAAAGAAAATGACACTGTTTTGTCAATTCGTACTTGTAGTTGTCTGTTTTCTAGTAAGTTCTTTATGGTGTGTGGTGGTGTTTCAATTGCTGGTAGTTGCACCTTTCCTGACGCGCAACACATCCCGGCTGTCTCATTTTTCAATTTAAGAGCATTACAATGCGGACATTCCTTATCCATAGCACCAATTACAGCAAATCGAAACTTCTCATGAGAAGCAATTAGCAGTGAGTATCCTGAATATGGCTTTTAAGTTTTGTACCCCGTTTACTTCATAGCTCATATTTGATTGAATTTGAGTAATAACTCTTCCAGCCCCGAAGAAGGCTGTAATAAATCGCCGAAAGCTTGGTAGCTAACTAAAAAGTTTTTCTTTTCTCACCACTGCCCAGACCGAATCCCCAAGAAAGAAAACCATCTATCAATTAATCAATAAAAAGTAGTTACTAATATGCTTACTTTAGATAGAGGTATGTCGCATTTACGTTCTAAACTCATTTTGGGCATAACGAAAAATGTCTACTTGTACCAGGAGAATGGGTAACGTTAATGATTATTTAAAAGACTGTTAGTGTTGCGAGCAACGTTAATTATAGGGCAGCGATTTTGCTACAGATTCTTTTTAACAGAGCTTAATTCTTAGTAGAAATAGATGTGAAGAGCAGAAAGAAATGAAAAAATGCGCAAATGATAAATGCTTACCCTGTTTCATACCTATATCTATTGCCTTCGAAAAACGATTTTCGTTTCAGTCTAAAGTCCATCCGAAGCAAATAACCGACAGTCTATAAATACCGTTTAAATTGTTGCCAGTGAACGAAACCAAAGACTAATGTAATAAGAAGAATCGAAAAGTTTACGAAGTAGATTTCAGCTGGGTCAAATCTCGTAAAAGGCCTATTTCGAAGTTTCTATACGAATTGCCTTACCTTCATTACATATAATAAATGGAAGGCAACTATCTTGCCTCAACCCACAGAAATATTCCCTATGCTGCGGCATTAACCGTGAGATTACTAAGCAACATTCGCAAAAATGCCAATGCAACTGATATTTTTGCCTTCGGAGTGGCTAAAAAATATATTTGGTGCTAAAAATAAATCGGATGAAATTATTTGTAGCTTATTAATTATGAAGGTGAAGATAGAACCGGCCTAAACTAATTTTGTGATAATCAGATTTTGTCTTTTTCATTATAAGAAAAGTATATTGTGGATTAAATCTTTGCCCGAAAATCACAAAATGTTGCCAGCCTTTAGAAAAAGCCTGCTGCTTTTGCTTATAACTGAAACAGGTCATTGGAAATAGTTTATAACAAAACATCGAAAGCAAATGCAATTTTTTCGAGGACACTTCTTAATACAATGATGTTTGTCGACATACAGCTAACAAGAGAAAATGATGCATAATTTTTGTAAAGAATGTGACGATGGCCTTTTTAAGTATACTTTGTCATTGTATTTTCAGTTCTATTAAAATTTTTGTCTGTTCCCAAAAAGAGTTGCTGACTTAATATTCCTGGAGAAAAATAAGTTTGAAGAAAAAAATCCCAGGGTTTGGTGCCTTTTTAACTATGGTTTTAAATAATTTACGCTTTACTTTATTTACACCATTGTATTGCCATCATAGATTTTTAATTTTTTGATATTTTAATATCATCATGCTTTTCGAACAACATTTAATTATGATGACAAACAGTAAGCAATTTAAATATTTTAATACACTTTAAAAGTATCTGCTTGTATATTGGGCGAGGGAAGTTGATTTATTATGACTTCAAGAAATCTCGATAAAATACGAAAACAAGACAACGTCCTACCTTGACAGCTAAAGTGAGTAAAAAAACGAATGTCCTACGCCCGTACTTAACTAAAGCACGTGAAAATCCGGAATTCGCGGGCCGAAGACAAGGACGAAAATTTTGTATAAAAAGCATCTTTTAAATCAGACCAGACACAGTCAGTCGCGTCTTCACACCGCAAAAAGTCACCATGTCCGAAATCGTAAGTTTGTTAAATGATTTATTTGATCATTCGGTCCAACTTTTAGAATTATTTACATATACTGTCTGATCAATTTCCCAATGTTAAAATAACAGTGCCAATGAAACACAAATTTGAAAAATGTTTATTTTGCCGCTTGATATTCTTGGAAAATATTCATTCTATATATATGCCAGTAACTTTTATGGTTTTAAATGATTTCAAATTCTTTCTAAACCATCGATATGTTAATTAAACAACAAATCTTAGCCAAGTTTAAGAAAATACGGTAAAACGAAACTTGCAAAAAAACTTTCGCATTTTCCTTAAACTAACTTATTAGTTAGTAAGTTGGATAGTTGTTGATTTGTCTTGACTTAAAATTTTATTCTTACTTTGTGACTAATGAAATCATATTCAACTGACAATACACTTTTAGTATTTACTTCGTTTTTTCGCATCGGCAGGGTTTCTACCACTTTAAAGTAGAATATTCAAACACTCTATTAACAGCTTTATAAATTTTATAACAAACCCTTAGTGGCTAAAAACTTTCCTTATTTTGGCGTCTTCTTGATTCATTTTTCACTTCCATTGAACTGCTAAACGTTAAGTATCAACTTGCGATATACTAAAGCATCAAGGCATCCCAATAGGCTTAAGATTATTGGGCTTCAATTAGATATTAATCTTCATTATTGATATACCCAAATGTAGGGGATCTTGAGAAAAAAACATCTTCTAAGGCAACTAAATGACGATTTCTTAGAATTGCGTTCTGGAGGAAATACAATATAAAATATCTTGCTTCTTGCATATATTAGCAAAAACCTGAGAACAATTAAACTCTCTCACTTGCAAAACACAATTACTTAGATTTTATATTTTTACGCACTGAAATATTGTGCGTGACTTTTCTTCCTTCTTCCTTTCTGTTTCGATAACTCCAAAGCAAAATGTTTTATTGATTTTGTACCGACTGTAATTCTTTTTAGGTATTCGTTGCCCTTTTTGCCTGCTTGGCCATTGCAAATGCAGGCACTATTTTAGCTGGTAGCTCAGCGAAAATCATCCAAGGGCCGAGCACAAGGACTACTGTCGTTGGTCCTGATGGCAGCTCCATCTCGTCCTCCTCCCCAGGAGGCTCCATCATTCAAGAAGACATTCCCGGGGTTGTAGCTGAAACCGCGCCGGTGATTGCTGCCGCTCCTGCTGTAGCCTACTCAGCGCCAATCGCTTACTCCGCACCAGCTGCTCAAATAGCCTACTCAGCTGCAGCTGCTCCCATCGCCTACTCAGCTGCAGCTGCTCCCATCGCCTACTCAGCTGCAGCTGCTCCCATCGCCTACTCCGCTGCAGCTGCACCAGTGGCCTACAGCGCAGCAGCTGCTCCATTAGCATACTCCGCTGGAGCTCCTTACGTAGCAGCCTATTCAGCGCCATTAGCCTATCAGGCACCTCTTGCCTACTCTGGGGGCCATTTGGCTTATTCGGCTGGAGTTGTTGCTGAGAAGCAATTGGACACTGTTGTAGCTGGTCCATCTGGAACTATCGCAACCAGTAAAACTGTGAACCGTCCAGCTTTGTTGGCTTCTCCACAAGTTTATGCTGCTGGAGTTCCAGCATACTATCTCTAAGATGCCGGATCGATGCTGCCTTATTTATTGAATAGTGTAAAAAAACGGAAATAAATCTCAATATGAACATAGTAGAGCTTGTTTCATTTTTTCGCATCACTTTACTACGAAATTTTGAGTATGGGAAACTCAAACTGTTCTGAGAGTGTTCCTAGATTACTAGTTTGCCTCAAGTCATATATTTTTCAAAAATGGAACATTGCTAGGAATTCGGCTGCTTTTGAACCTAACCCATCGGACTGATTCCTAACTTTATTCGTAATTTTGGTTTGCAAAGTTTCTAAAAAATATTAAAATGTTTTTTTAATATATAGGTAGTTACAACCCAATAGTGAAGCTTTCGCTTGAAATGAAATTCGAGCAAAAATAGTGAGATCACATTTCTTCTTCGAACTTTGAACGAAATCTTCTAACAAAACTGATTGAAGTTAGTCGGAATATAGGAGTAGGGGATATATTTTTCAAAGATACTCGATGATTTAGGTATAATCTTGATAACTTCGTGAATTTATAGATATTTTTTCTAGTTTTTTCTTCTCGCTAGGTTTAATCACCCAATCTCCTTGGAAGGGTATTTTGTGGTCAGTCCCCCCTTTATTTTGTATCAAAGCTTGAAAAACCAAAGTAATTTCAATAACACGACCCACAATGCTATTCACTGATTCATTTTTTGTCTCTCGTTAATTTGTTACATTTTATTTGTTTATGCGGGTGGTTAAAACTCCAGGTGAAGAAGAAGAAAGAAGTGTTTGTATGCCGAACTTCACTACAATCAGAACAAGTTCAAAACAAAAAAAAATATGCGAAAAAAATTTACGAAACGATGCGATAAGGGATTTTTTTATAAGATGTAGGCATATTATTTTAACCTGGTCTATTGATTCCCGAAGTTACCAGGACTAAATTTGAATCATCCTCTATATCGAGAACGAATATAACCCTAGGGATATATTCCGTTATTTAGCAACAAAAACAACTCACTAGTTACATTCAGACAACTTAAACGATAAGAATAAATAAAATGTGTACTAAGCAAAAAGTAATGTTACACACCGAGCTTACGAAGAAGTATTCAAACCATTGAAATACACACTTAAATCACCTCAAAATTTATTAAACTAAGAATCAAGTTTAAAGAAGTATTGTGGAACCCTGCAGATGTGAGAATTTTTTAAATAAATAAGGCATCCTATCTTAGAAACATTTGTAACTATTACCAGAATTATTTAAACAATTTTTCCTGGTGATTTAATATTAAGTGCGAGCTTTTTACAAGTATGTGCGCCTAGACATGCAATATATACTCTCAGTTTTGTAAAATTATTAATAATCTATTTTGCTTTATATTGGTTCCGATCGACACCGATTATTGAAGAAACTCATCTCATTGTCTTTGTACTTTTATTGCAAATTCTCAAATAAATATCTAAATGAATAAAAACTGCTCACTTTTATGATTTCGGGCGTTATTATTACTAAATAACAACCCCTACAACTGGACCATACTGAATCCCCTTTGTCTTACAAGACCAACCAGACAATCCCGCTTTCGTTTCCCTACACTAACGCCACTCGAACACTTACAAACGCTACGGACTAGTGGACAATAAAATAATTCCTTCTTGCCACTGAAATCTTATTTATTTAATAGTATTGCTAACCTAGAATAAGAGAATCTCATATTTGTTTTCATTTAGACTAAGACTATATGTATTAAACAAGGGCAGAAAGACCGATAGGTCGATAGCCTTTTTTAGAAATAAAGATATTTACTACTATTACTAAATAGAAGTAAATTTTTATTTTCAAGCAAGTGAAATTGTAGTTATAAATCCGAGTAGTTTCGGTTAGTTTCAGCCTGCACTGCGTTGCATGCGAGTACATGTTTAAGACATCTAAAAATAAAATACTTCAAAAAGAATTATCTTGTACCAAAGCTCCCATATAACCATTTCTTTCTGTATCTTTTGACGACTTTCAAAGACCGTGTTGTACCATTGATAAAACGCTTTAGTACAGTCAGTGTATAAGTTGCGCTATTATTTGTTTCATAAAGTTTTGATGCTTTTCGTATAAGCCGTTAATTTTGAATAACTAATGAGAACATTTATTTTCACATTTAATACTGTTAAATCAAATACAAATTGATAATTTGGATTTATTTAAATATTTAAACAAGATTTTCCTTAAACAAGAGCAATTTGCCTGAATTATTTTATTAGAAATTTGATTACAGTGCTTGCTGAACATTCTAATAGATGTAGAATGCGAGAGAAAAACTTTTCTATCAAGCCTGTAGGAAAATGTCTTCTGTTAATCAATTGGGGTTTAAAATTTTCTATTGAACCATTTATCAGTTCATCCAACTAACCTTATATTCTCTGTAATAATTTTATGCATGACTATGCTGATACAGGCGTATCGACATTGAACCTGTTCTGTTCTGAAGATTGGAATTGACGGTTCAAGGTTGAAAATGGCTCAACTAATTATTCTTTAGCGCTGAAAGTAGCACTTTGACACTATTTTAATTATTGCAGTAATTTAGTATAGGAAAATACAAACATTGACGAATTGAATTGGATGCCTTTATCCAAGTAGAGTTACTGTATACTACAAGTGTAAACTTGAATGATTTAAATGTTTAATCAATCAAATCAACGTTATATATGCATTTGAACCGACTCCTACCAGATCGGTAGGTATTCCGATCAGCAAAAAATGTAACTAATCATTCCAAGCGTTACGCTGCAAATAAGAAAAATGTAATTTTCGTACAAATTCCAATTAAGATTTCGGGGTGTAACATGTACTTCACAAAGGCTTACGTTGTTCACGGAACTTGACCATTACACCGTAAAAAATCGGACAGGAGCAAGGACGATGAATTCTTTTGGTATAAATAGTATTTTTATTTTTCACAATATCATAAGTCGATGGTAATTGATCAAGTTAACAAAGAACCTGCCATCAATATGAATACAATCGTAAGTACTATTTATTTGAATGTTTGCGTATTTCGTAGAAAGAAGGAATATAACTAAACTTTAACTTTAACGAACAGTTCAGTTCTCAAATTCATTTAACATCAGATTAGCAAATGTGATATAAAATTAATTTGAATAAGGAAATTACTTACAAATATTACAAACAGACTAATCGATTTAAAAAAGATATGTTTTTGTATCAAGTTTTGCCCACTGTAAAAGATTATTTAGAAAATTTTAAAGAGCGTTAATGCAGACGCGTGAATGATATTGTTGGCTGCTTAATAAAAGAATTAAATGTTTAAACTACTAAAAAAAACTACTTCGAACTTTGTGAGTTAAAGATAAATTTAGATAAAACGATTGCAAACAGAGAAAATACGCAACTTAATTTCTGATTTTTGAGAACATTTTCAAAAGAGCATTAGTTAGTAATGCAATTTTTTCTGTTAACTTATTAAATATAAAACAAGTATAATTTGGATATATCGAGATAAATCTAGAAAAGCAAATAGAAGTTGATTACTTAAAAAAAAATAAGTATTTTTAAATTTTCTGTATTCTCGTAACAGCGGCGTATTTTTTGGATGGAAATGTATAGTTATTTTATGGTGTTGTCTAAAACAAAAAAAATACATAAAAATGCTAACGATCGGAAATAATGGATTCTTCAAATGCTCATTCAAATGTCTCAACGGTTTAGAGAGATTTTATACGGAATGAAAGGTTTTAAATTAATTTAATTGCCCGTATGTGAATACCGACCGCTATTAGGACACTGGTTCTAATGATATTCAAGGTGTGCTTAGAAACAAACCCTGTTCAACACAAAGTGCTAAATAAACCCACATATAAACTTCAAAGCACGCCTAAGATGTGTTTAGTTTCACTAAAAAATAATTTAAATATATCTCAGCCTGATAACAAAAGTTTTTCTGATGGAGTGTAACTTTGATTTCATAACGTAATTCTCAAATACTATACACTTCTGTTTCCCACGTTTCTCGAAATAGTAAGGGGAATCTAAGAAAATAGAAATGATTAAGTCTAGTCACAGATGAAATAAAATATTATCAGAGTGTCAGCAAATTCAGGAATAATCATCATTCATCCATATCAGACAACTTATTTATAAGCCGCCTGCATCAACCGTTACTAACCTGGAAGACATCCAGCGAAAAGTATGATAAATACGTTCTTGTTGATTTTGTAGAGAACACTTTGATGTTTCAAAACTAACCAACTTATTCAAAATTTTCGCAGACATTCACTGCCTTCTTCGCCTGTCTGGCTGCAGCCAATGCAGGATACTACAGTCCTTCTGCCAAGATCATCCAAGGACCCAGCAGCAAAACCACCTTGATTGGTCCAGAAGGCAGCATAATCTCCGCCTATGCTCCAGGTGGTCAAATTTTGCACGAAGAACACCCCGGATATGTCGCTGAGACTGCTCCAATTCATTCCTATGCAGCACATTCGCCAGTTGCCTCCTACGCTAGTCATGTTCCAGTTGCTACATACGCTGCTCATTCTCCTGTTGTTGCCGTGGCGCCCCTATCTGTATCTTATTCAGCGCCTCTCGCCCTTGGCCATGAAACTCATCTGAGCAAGTACGGAAGTCATATTTCTCATGGAGGTTATGCCGCTCCTGTAGCTGCATATGCTGCTCCTTTGGCTTATGAACATGCTCCCGTTGTGTCATCTGATTATGGTTATTATGGTGGAGAGCATGGAATTTACGGAGGAGAACATGGAGTTTACGGCGGAGAGCATGGAGTTTACGGTGGAGAGCAAGGACTGTATCTTTAAACGCTTGTAGTACTAAGTATACCTATTGTAAATGAACATTTCCTGTTTTATTTTAATGTTAAGCTTGTTGTTAATAAAGTTATCACTTTGTTTTCTGAGTTATATAAATTCCTTTTATTTCCCAACGCAATTGCAGTCAAAAATTTGAAAATATAAAATCCTTAGTTAACCTGCCATACCTATAGTCTAATAAAATTGCCTGAAAGGCAATAAACTTTTTGATTCATGCATGAAAAAGGCAAAAGTGGATTGGATGCTCTCAATATTAAAATGTAAACCAAGACATAAACTCGACTGTTCGTTGTTTGTGTCACTTGACTACAGTCCCTTTTCTTTCTGAACTGCACTAACAAACGAAAAATGAGGACCGCTCAATTTAAATTAGTTGTAAAAATTATATGTAATTTATATCAAACAAGATCTTAGCCTCAGTTCACATTGGTCACTATACTTAGAAGACCTCGAATACAAAAGATAACGTGACGGGAACTGAAAATATTTTTGTCGTTATTATTTGTCTTTCAAATGCACTTTTTCTACTACATTTAGTTGCTACTCCTTCTTACTCTACAGGGAACTCCGGAAGTCTGTGCATTTTTTGGTTTGGCCTTTTACTAAACATAGCAAAGTCTCTTGGCTTCTTTGTACATTACTGTACGCCAAATTGCTTTTGTATCTAATGATACAATTTCTTAATCTAATAAGCCAACAAATTAACTTGTTCTGTATTTCATTTGAATAAAATAAAATTTTTGCAAGCAGCCATTGTCTGGAATTTTTTGGATTCGACAGGAATAATCAACATATCTCACCAACCGGTTCTTATTAGGTATTTAATATCACCCAATTGCCACAACAATTCAGCATATTAATGGACTACAGTAAATGTGCAAAAAAGGAATAGTGATCTTGCATCACAGAATCATTTGCATTTTGGAATTTATTAAAGTTACTTGTATACATATCTCAAAAGAACACGGAACTGAAATGCGCTGCTGAAAAATACAAAACACTTTCAAATTATTATGTTGCGAATTTCTTAATTATCATTCTGCTATTTTAAAAAGTAAATATTTGTTATCTGTAAACGGAAAATATTTAAAAGATTTCCCTTTGAAATGGTGCAAACAGAAAAGCAGAAGGGTTATTTTCAGCCCCAAGTTTTGTGCGGAAAATGAACGCCATCGTAAATTAAAGGAAAATTTACGATGCTGAAATGTTTCGGTGAAAACAGCAGGATGCTTATAAAACCAGCCCGGTAGATTTAGGAAATTTAATATTGTAGAAAAATCCCATCGACATTAAACGAAGAGAAGAAAATTGAATATAGTAAAACGGTATATTTTTAATAGATCTTCTTATAGATTGGAAGAGTGTAGAGTTGCCAATGTCTTGGATTCTATAAATACGGCCGTGTCAAAAATGTTATCTAATACAGAATAAGACAGGGAAGTAATAAAATTTATGAAAGCCCAAACAAACGAAAAGGCGCTATGAACTATCCTTTCCAAGTGATGATTATTCGCTGGTGTACTCACGTAACACTATTATTAAAAACAACACTAGCACCTTACTCCAAGCTTTTTCGTTAGCTTTGTAAGAAGGCTGTTTTTCGTCGTAAAGTAGCCATTAATCAAATTAGTGAAAATTCTTCTAAAAATCTTGGTATAAAAATCTTATTTTAACTGTCAATTTAACTTACTAACTTGTTAATAACATATTAATGTTGCATAATGTATGCAAATGTATGTATATGCTTCTTTCATCCACACTATAAACCCATAAACAAAAAAAAATCAATAAATTCTTCAAGGAACGTTTTTGCCATAATTAATTTGCTCTTAACTCTGAAACGAGCCAATATATTGATTTGCCCTTTGCACGTTTTTTTAATGGTAATTTATTACGTACTGGTAATCTGCTCCGGTTTTAATGATATTTAGCAAATTTTCAAGTCTAGTTTCATAAATATACTGGTAGATTTTATTTTTCGCGATAAAATAAAAAGTGCTGTCTTTATTAATTATTAACGAGGGAAGTGCGCTCCTTGACAATTAAATAGCTATACCTAAACCGTTTAGTAGTAGTAGTAAACATCTTTATTTCTAAAAAAGGCTATCGACCTATCGGTCTTTCTGCCCCGTTAAAACCGTTTATTTTATGCTTAAATCCCACAAATCAATGAAAAACTTTAGAAAACCTTTTTTAGCCTTGAATAGATTCATGCAATTTTATTAACATCGATTTGGAAAGATAATTTTTTTATTAACTAGTTACTGAAATCTGATCTTACTAAAACCAAAATATACTTAATTTTCATTAAGTTACGTCAGTAGGTATAAATCTGAAATATTTATTCGTAATTCAATAGCATTAAAATTACTTGGAATATGCTATATGCATATCTAAAGGGCAAAAGCCAACGAACCTTATAACCATTGAATCGAAAATATTGTAGACACAATAAAAAGGCAAAAAAACGAAACATGGATCCCGCTAATTTAAAGAAAGAGATGTAAAGTCGGGTGAAATATTCAGAAAAGCATTTTGGCTTTGACACACCCCACATTTTCATCCGTAAATAATTCGTATTCTTTTGGGGGATATTTTATGAAAAGCAACTCACATATTCAAGGCCCATGGATATATCCGCTTTTAGGTATTGTCTTTGGGATTTTCAGTTTCAGAGAGTTGAAATGATACTAATAAACCGCTAAAGGTCGGTATTAAAAGGTAAAAAAAACATGCAGGATATTAACACTAGTTTAAGGATTTGACTAAATCATGACAAAATTAGAATTTAATGGATGGCATGGTCTGTGTCTGAAATTACTTTATCTTACAAAAATTAAAAACTAGTTTTTCAAATAAATTCAGATAATACAAAGTGTTTTATGAGAAAAGAGTATTATTTTAACTAAGTACTCTATGTCCGGAAATAACCCAAGTTTTCTGTATAAACGATAGCACAAAACGGCTTAGTTACTGATTTCCAGGGTGAAGAAATTTAATTAAAAAAATACAGAATGATAAAATTCTTCAAAACGCATGGATATATTTTAACGACATTTTCCACAGATCAATAGCTGAAAAAGGCACATGTTTTTCAATAAAATAATTTTGTAAATTTTTTCCAGTGGCGTACGTACCTGCACGTTACCGAATTTGCCAAAGAAAAAAATTGTTTGCCACTGTAGTTTTTTAAATTATTACAATTATTTTTAAATTCCTTGTATCTAAATTAAAAATGACTACCTTCTTGTTGTTCTGATGCGGAAATCTGAAATCTGCGAGATTTTGTATAAACTCTGAACACTAATTCATCCCTAATAATATGAAGGGAAACAATAAATCTCCTACCAATGTTTAAAAAGTTCAGTTGCTGCTGATAACATCTATTCTTTTGTTATATTTCTTCTACAAATGAACCTAGAAAGACCACTTTTGATACTTCCAACCATTCAAAATGGTTATCTCCTGTATAAATTACCACTAACAATACTGTATTTCAAAAGCTTCCTGGTCGAGATTGGGCGTGATTAAGCCATGGCCAGGTCAGGTGCACGTTTGTTTCCAAATTGATTTGATATAATACTTTGCGGAGGTTGATCCTCATTGTCGTAGATACTTGTCGTAATTAATCTTCCTAATGAACTTAAACCAAAGAAATGCTATTGTTGACGAAGGCTATAAATATTAATACTTAATAAATCAAAATTCTTTGAGAAATAGACATTTAAATGGCACAAAAAAGGATTAATAATTTTAACTTAACTGCATAAGTATATTGATTTTGTATTATATATTGTTGTGTAATTTTACATACTCGTTGCTTTTTGCGTTTGCTGTTTTCACATGTACATGGTGTTACATTAAGAATAGAAAATCCGGAAACTGGAGATACTACACGTCAAATGGTGGTCATTAGCGCAAGGATGCCTTATCCTTGAATACCTCCTATGAAATATATATTTTCGGAAATACAGAGTGTTAGTCCAGTTTCCAAAATTCGCATTCGTAATAAATCACCCTGTATATTATCGTCAATCTGCTGAATAAACGAAAATTACATAATATAACAAACAAAAAAATAATGAATAGTCAGAAGATTTTTAAAAAACCAAACTTATAAAAATTTTGATTGTTCTAGCTATTGTAAGACAATGAAATCTTGGTGGTCTTGTGATAAATTAAATCATAGCGCCAAGTTCAAGGTTAATGTCGACAGATTTGTGCTTTCATAATGAGGCCATTATGCTAATCTTTACGGAGGCAGTAGCTCATTACACCATCGCTTACGATAACAATTAATATCTTTAATGAACTGAAGGTGGCACAGTTACAAACCATTTTCCATATAGAATAGATGACTCCATGTTTATATAGTGAAGACACAAAATCTTTATACTCAGCTTTGATTCGTTACGTTTTAATAATTTGTAACCTGAGTTTAAATTGCTTCGAAAAAGCTGCATTAAATACGTCTCTATTATAGTTCTATATGTTTTTAAAAAAAACTTCACATTTTCCAAGCAAATAAAATATGTAGGGAGTAATCAGAGGATATTTAAACTCTAAGATAAACTTCGTTTATTCTCGAAGTATAAGAAACGGTTCAAATAAGCTGTACAATGAGGTAGTTACGTAAAAGCGGGCATAATTTTACATTAATATCAACTCTCGACAAGATGGTGCCCCAGAGAACTATTTCAGATTTTCCCAAAATTACTTGATCTTTTAGCAGGAACGTTCACTAAACCAAAGGTCTGAACTTCAGTTTCAGATTTCTGGCTGTGTATAAACTTCGACAGATTAATTAATGCAATTTAAGAACAGAATCTGGACTGTTCGGAATCGTTTTTTGGGAGGTTTTAAAACTAGAGAGAGCATTAATAAACAGTTTTCATTAAGAAAAAATTCTTAGAAGTTATTTCAAACAGGTGGAAGTAATTATACTGTTGTGATACTCATGTTATTTCTAGATATTCGACTTCTCGGATGTTAAATTATAAATTATTAACTGATATACTTTCGATTCTCATTCAGTTATAATGTTTTTCATACTGTTCTTATTCTAAAGTGGAAACTATGCCTTAAACTGATAGTTTTGTAAATAGTCGACACAAAACATGTGTTTAAAGTCAGAAATTATACCAGAGAAAAGGGGGCTGAGAAAGTGTAGGCTTGAGAATATAATTCAGAACTGTAAGAGACGCACCTACCAAAACTGGCGTAATTGTTCTGGGGGCGTTGTCTGGGGATATTTAGAGGGTGCTAAAACTTTTATAAAATTGAATCTTCACGCGAAAAACTAGAGAAACTGATAGATTAGCAAAAAATGTAATCAAAAATTGGGCGATTGTACTCTATTTAAATCTGTATGCATTAAAATAGCCATTCATTCTTCCTCGTTCTGACCAGAACATCTTTGACGGATTCTGATATTATAAAGGTATTCAAAAACGTGCCAAAGTCGAATACTTTAACCAAATATTTTGAAATCCATAATCAATAGTATCACTGGGCGTCCTTATCCCAATTAACCATTCGATGTGGTTAAATATATCAGAACTGTTTACAGTTTGCTAAAATTCTACTAAAGCAAATGGCCAATAAATTTGGGGATCTACACTTCCCAGCATCAGAATCTGATAAGTTCAAGCCAATATAAACGCTGTTTCGTTGGCATGGGCCAAAACATATTACATACATTTTCTTTAGTGCCAATACAATTCGGTCTGAGATGCGTCGGTTACATATCTCGCTATAACCGTTTTCGGCGATTACCAAGAGATGATCCTCGGAATTACATTGTATCTATTTTCTCCCCCAAAAAATATTTTCACTATAAAATCTTTAGTGTTTTGCCCTTGGTGTGCGGGATAAACAGATTTGAGTTTGGCTCAATAAGTAGCAGACATTTGGTAAATGGAATTGGAAAATGTTCTTTTATCTTCAAGGTTTACATGTTATTGAAAAGCAAATAGAATTGCGTCTAAACTAAACTTTTGGGAATTAATCTCTTTGCGTATCAATAAAGTTTTTTTGTTTGCACTGTCATGTTTGACGAATATTTCCCGAAACGAGATACCCACGAGATATCAATGTTGTATTTGTTATTAAATATCTAACGTTCTACTGCACACAAGAAACTTAACAAACACCATCAACAACATAAACTTAACCAACGAACTTGGATCCGACCACCTGGCTATTACGTTTAACATAGACTTACAACATACGCAACCTACCTCCAGTACACGTCCTATAGAGAAACAGTTAAACCTAACAAATACTGACATAGACAAAGTGAAACAACATATACATGACTACATCCAATTGCAAGCACAGCCCACTTCAATAGAAACCATACAACAACAACTTTCACTAGCCATAGGAAAATTTAGCACGGAAATAAAAAATGCTTTCTACCGATATACACTACCCAAATTCATACTGAAACTCATAAAACAAAAGAGAGAACTGTACAGACTATATACAAACACTCAAAATAACGACCTAAAAAAGACACTGAACCAACTCAACAGAAACATTAAAACCTTGATTGGACAATATCGACAAGACAAATGGCTAGAAAGATGTAAAGAAATACAAAAAGACAAAGGCAAAACACACTGGCGAAAAATTAAGAAACTAGCGCAATACAAAAAAACTAACACTAATAGAACGGTACACAGACAAAGAGAAAGCTGACGCATTCGCCAGACACTATCAAAGGGCCTTCAGCATATCGACAAACCCTAACTTCGACAATGACAACTGGAACTTGATCAACGACTTTTACTTGAACTATTTCAACAGCTCACCAAACTATACATACAAACTGATCACAGACACAGAGTACGATGAAGCCCTAGCGCATATCAAAAACACAGCACCGGGAAAAGATAAAATAAAGGCAAAACTCCTGAAAAGCCTAACTCAAGAAACACATAAACTGATCCTAACTGAATTGAACAACTGCATCAGAAATAACATAATTCCAAAAGCAAGGAAAAACGCCTTAATAATCTCTATACCCAAAAATGGACTGGACAATACACAGCCGAGCAATTACAGACCAATTACACTGCTACCAGTACTTAGCAAGGTTTTTGAGCACATAATAAGGCAGCGACTGGGAAAACTGGTCGGAAAGTACATACCATCGTATCAGTTCGGATTCAAACATCAGCACTCGACTATTCACCCACTCGTCACTCTGACTAACAATATACAAACAACCCACCTAACTGACAGAAAGACAGCTTGCCTGTTTATGGACATTAACAAAGCTTTTGATAGTGTCTGGCATAGAGGCTTACTATACAAACTATACAAACTATACACACCAACATATCTACTACACACCATAAAGAACTTACTAGAAAACAGACAATTACAAGTACGAATTGACAAAACACTGTCATTTTCTTTTTCCCCTGAACAAGGGCTCCCTCAAGGATCCCCGCTCTCACCGTTTCTCTACAATATATACTGCCATGACATATACAATTACAACTTACCAGACAAAAATCAAATTGACAGATCGGCATACATATTACAATACGCAGACGACACGGCACTTATTCTACATGACAAAACTACTGAGAGAGCAGCACAAAGACTCCAAACACTAACAAACAACACAATGACATGGTTTTATAAATGGAGACTAACACCAAACGCGTCAAAAAAGCAACTTCTGCTCACAAACCACAGACTCAACGCTGATTCCCCTACAATAACTGCAGACGGCCAAACGACACAACCAAAAAACGACGTAAAATCCCTTGGAATCACAATTGACCACAAACTTAAATTCACTAAACACATACGAAACATCAGGGCAGAAACAATAAAGAGAACAAAACACTTCCGATCACTAACCTACAAAGACAGAGGAATTAGCACAAACACCGCCACCAAAATATATAAGTCTATTTGTAGACCCTTGCTAGACTATGGACATGTACTCATGACCAACGGAACAGAAATGACAAAACGTTCTAACAAACAACAGAAAAAATTGCACTAAGACTAATAACACGAATAAGACACCCCCAAAACCCACTACACAACCCCCCCACCCAACTACTATACGAACGCACAAACATGACAAAGATCTCGGAAAGACTCATACAGCTACAGACAAAATGGACAAACAACCCCTACAACTGGACCATACTGAATCCCCTTTGCCTTACAAGACCAACCAGACAATCCCGCTTCCGTTTCCTTACATTAACGCTACTCGAACACTTACAAACGCAACTGACTAGTGGACAATAAAATAATTTCTTCTTGCCACTGAAATTTTATTTAATAATATCGTTAATCTAGAATAAGAGAATTTTCATCTTTGTTTTTTATTTAGATTAAGACTACATGTATTAAACAAGGGCAGAAAGACCGATAAGTCGATAGCCTTTTTTAGGAATAAAGATGTTTACTACTACTACTATCTAACGTCTCGCAAAACATAACTAAATGATAACGTATAATAATAATAACAGGATTGTGAAGTTCATATTGAAAGAGAGTTAACTTTTAAACAAGTAGAGGGATTATTGTAGTAATAATCAGTAAACATTTTTAAACGTTGTTTTGCGAGTTTGTCATTTCGAGTTTAAAAATCAGTAAATAATAAATATACACCGCATAATTCTGCTGTAAAAGCTAAACGAGAAATTACCACATTTCAATAAAAGCTTCTCAAATGACTTTTCCCTTCTGCTTGCTTTTTTTGTTTTAATGTAAGGCACCGTGCATATGAACAGGGTTCGAATACAACCTCAAATTAATTGCCGAATCAATTAGTTCCATACAGTATCAATAAAGTTTAATTGAAAACGTTATTTCCATTTTGCTAAAAATACCTTTTTCGAATTAATTGTTGCATTTATATAGCAGGAGGTCTCGTTTCACAATCGAAATGACTTGTTGAAAGTTCTATTGAATCGGAACTTATTACAGTACATCACAGATTAGATTTATCAAGTATTAAGCATCTTCTTCTCAAGCCCAATCTTCTGTGATTTAAGTTACAATTCTTATGTTTTGAAAACGATTTCAGTTATCAATCGACCTCTATTGAAAAAATACCCAGTCGCACAAGATGTATGAGCAAGCATGTTAAGTTGTTTTAATAGTGTAGGCAAATACCTAAATATATTTTTCACGTCATACGGGAGTTCCGATTTTTGATTTCGTTTTCGTCTAATCTAGGAAAACATTTTTAATTACTCCGACAATGGACAAATTGATTTTTGGAAAAAAATATATGTAAAATTCCCTTAAAAATAAAAAAATTGCTAACTAATAAATATCGTTTGTTTATACGAAATGTATTATAATTCCCTCCAACTTTCAACAGGGCGTGAGGAATAATTGCGCCCCTTATTTGTAATTATTCGGCATGTTTCTATAAAGCAAGTGTCAGCTTGGGCGATACAAATTTCACTGGTTTGGTTATTTTTGGAATTTGACCTTTAGAGTGGTGAAATCAATAATCGACTAAAACTTTAAGGTAGGGAATGTTAAACAAATATTAACAGCAAATCGTGCCCTACAGCAAATTAAGCATCAATAAGAAATATTTTGAATTATTACCAGGTGATTAACAACTTGGTCTTTATCGCTTCATTCTTAGAAATCTTTGAAATTTGTTGAACTTAAATTAATATTTAGAATCAAAACATTTGCGAGTACTTACTCACAAGAGGCGAACAGTTCGAGATCATAGCTTCTAATTACCTGAAAAAGAAAAACTTGCTTTAGTTTCATTATTTTTGTGGGTACCATTAAAAATGTCTAAAGATTGATAATAATTTTCATTATTACATAGAAGTGAGTGGTAGAGATTTAGAACAATTGATTGTCTTTAATACAAAATTGTATTTATCACCTTTCAGAAGACGTATAATGCCAGTACAAGCAGTTTTATTGCATTGAGATAAAGCCATTTATTTTTAATGGCTCACATTCTTATTAGACGATTACAATAGAAAAACACAAACTAACTAATCACGCGAATGCAAATTACACAATGTAAAGAAGCACTCTACCAATCTGAAAGACCTGGAGCACCCTCGGATCTTGCTCCTGTGTTATCCAGGAAACAATTATAAAAGTAAAACTCGAACTAGCTAAGGCTTCGTTGTTCATACTGATACTCGAATGCACACATGTAAATATATTTTATTAAATGTTTGAAGGACCTCTCAGTTTTGGACAATTTTGCAAAAGTTAGCGTTAACCCATTCTTAACAGGAGGAATAATTGCATTTTCACGGTTAGAAATGCTGGTGATTTGAGGATTTTTTGGCATTTCTTTTGCAATTCGTTTCTCTCTCAAAATAGGAAAATGTGCAATCATCATACACTGTACAATAGATTTTCCAATTTCCAGAGGAAATAGAGTAAATGCTCTAAAATAAAAAATATATATGGGCCAATAAAATCATCACGCACATAACATGGAAGATATTTATTCAGCTACACTCTTTCATTGTATACATTTTACAAAAATTGCACTATTCCTATGAGCACTCTACCAAGCTGAAAGAACTGGAGCTCCAACGCTTCTTCCGGAAACGATGGTTCCAGATGGTCCAGCTACAACAGTATTTTCCACTCCGGATAGTACAGGCGCCGAGTAAGCTGACACAACTGGAACACCAGATACTAGAGGGGAGGAGTAAGCTGACACAAGAGGAGAAGAGTGAGCTGCGTAAGCCAGAGGTAAAGAAGAATAAGCTAAAGCTGGGGCAGCTACAACAGGTGCGCTGTGTGCAACAACGCCCACACTTTCTTCCTGGATAATTTGTCCACCTGGAGCTACGGATGAGATGGCGCTACCATCGGGACCAACTACGGTGGTCCTGCTGCTGGGTCCTTGAATAATTCTTGCAGATGGAAGAACCAAGCTACCAGCATTGGCAACGGCCACGAAGGCGAAAAATGCAACAAAGCACTGCAAGTCATATTAATTACATTGAAAATTAGGTAGAGTTAAGTGCCTAGAACAAAACTACTTACGAAAGAGTTCATTGTTTATGTACTTGATTAGACAGTGAGTCAACAACTGATACATTTAAAGAGTTCTTGGACGACTATTTATACTAATCTAAATTTGACTGACCCACCCATATATGTCGAACTAGTTGTTGATATGCATATGTGAATAATGCAAAACGCTTCCGTGGTATTAAATAGCTTCGGATTAATTGTTTATTTTTCCGGCTAGAAGATAGTTTTTAATTCTAAGATTTGGTCTACCATCTCTTAAGTTGGGTTACATTAAATGGACATTAGTTAGTGTTGTTCTCAAATAGCGCCAAGGATAGGATAAGTTAAAATGTGCAGATGATGCTCGGGAACTCTTTGAATGTTTTTTGCAAATCGATTTATTTGAATCACGATTCATCTTTCACTATTTGATAGTAATATAGCATGTTAGATTAGTTAGATTAGTTAGAGAGAACTGGTACTTCAAAATATTTTTTTATTTGTAGATGATAAACAGAATCAATTAAAACTGCTCCCAACATTCTGATATTTTCAGTAAGTTTAAAGTAAGAAAGCTTGACTCCATCGATATCAACATTGATGTTTGGATATGAGGGTGATGGCTTTTGGTATTTGCTTTCTTTTAGAACAATTTTCATCATGAGTTTCAATGCTTCTCATTTGTAGGCATAGTTTCCTAAAAGGAGAATACAAATGATAAAAAGTGCTATACATTTTAATGACCTTCCTCTTATTCCTTCTTATACTCGAAAAAATAACCAGCTAAATTTTTTAAGTTAACAGCTAGAAAAAAGTAGTGATCTACTAGGAAACCTTTGATGATTGAAAACCATGATTAAAAATGTGTTTTAAACCTAACGTAACGTCTTGTAAGTGTTATAATAAAAAACATAAATAATAAAAACAAACAATAAACATAATAAATAAAAGCAAGAATAGATATTAGTTTTAGCTTAATTGAAGATGAGCTAACTTAGTTTAACATGGAACAAAAATAAGGAAACGAATATATTCATTTATAAAACATATCGATTTATGAGAACTGAAATGTTTGATATATTTTTTATTTACATTCTTTCGTTGTATTATTTGTATTGTACAATGGATACAAGGAAAGCTTAAAATTGCAGTCATTGTTCCTTTTTCAGAACGCATCCTTTGAAAACGGAAAAAAAAAAGTTTAGTTTAATTCTTGAAGATTTTTGCTCCTGAAGACGTACTTTTAACTTCACTATTAGGCAAAGTCTTAAAATATTTGCAAATGAAACATTGCAAAACATGTCAGCATGAAATGCGTGTGATGTTAACGTTCCATGTCTCTCAATTGAACAAAAACCAAAGCTGCAAATATTGTGAATTGTTATCAATTGATCAAAGTGCTGAGTTTATAGTTCTATGAGTAAAATGATCCTTTTTCTTCATTTAAGTTTCAATTTTACATGTTACTTTTGTTGATTTACAAATCAAGTACTAGGTATTTACGAAATAAAGATGAAAAAAAAACGCAAATTGCAGGTGCGAATCAAAAACATGATTGTCTAATATGACTTCTATTTTTGCCAAATACCTCAGTTTTTATGATAATTTTTTTTAAAGATGTTCTCTGTCTTTCCTACTGTTCTACTTCCACAGAAGTGAAGCCATTTTGGAATGATCCTGAATTTTTGCAGGCATTGCGTAGACAGTTGCATTTATTACGACGAACAATCTTTGAACAACCACTTTTAAATTTATTTTCATAAAAACGGCACTGAAATATTACATGCATATTTTGAACGCAATTTGGATCAATTGCTTTATGAACCTTTACTATATTAAATTTTAGCAAAAGCAGTACTAGATTTCTAGATAATTTGCGATCGTTTTGTGATAAATTGCATTGGGTCAATCAATATTAATATGGAAAGCTCACATATACATTTATACCAAATTATTCAAATCACATATGAAATATCAATTATATCTTCTTAAAATAAACAACATTTCTCTTAATGAAAAAGTATGCGTTATTAGTAACCCATCTTATATATGAAGTTCTTAATTCTCGAGTCGCTTACCAGCAATAATATTGCTTAATATTGCCCTTTGAATGGTTTTAGAAGGTATATTTTTGCGTCGGCATATACATAAATACTGTGAGAAATCATTTACATTCCTTATGTTTTGTTAAGGAGGGTGGAGTTGTTTAAATTAATATGAAAACGTTCTAGCTTGTAGGTGTTAAAATAGGGCACCTTACAATCTGAACTCTTGGCAGACTTCTACTCCGGGTACCGTCGGCTACGAAATCAACTCATATTTCATCATGTGCCACTAATTTTATATATTTATTCGAAAATAGTTTGAAATAAGTTAGACAGTTCTGCAAATAGTTAATCAAACGGTTCTGCTATGTCTACTTTGGACAACCAGTAGATTCACGGACTGAAATAGAAATCCAAAAAGCAAAAACACATGTCTACACTAAGGCTGTGGTAATTAATCATAACCGTCATATTGCCAAAACAGTTTTATTACAAAAATGGTTTATCTAGTACAGAATCTAAATGCATTTGTATTTGGTAAAGGATGTAGTTAATCCACTCTACCAGGCTGAGACCACTGGAGCTCCTACGGATCTTCCTGAAACGATGGTGCCAGAAGGACCAGCCACTACAGTACTTTCAACTCCGGATAGTACAGGAGCAGAGTGAGCTGATACAACTGGGAGGCCAGATACTAAGGGAGATGAGTAAGCTGAGACAAGTGGAGTAGAGTGAGCTGCATAAGGCAAAGGTAGAGCCGAGTACGCTAGAGCCGGGGCGGCGACGACAGATGCACTGTGGGCAACTGGAATAACCAAGTTACCAGCGCTGGCAACAGCCACGCAGGCGAAAAAGGCCACAAAGCACTGTAAGTAACAAAAATATACACTCGCTAAAGACATCCGAACAAATTAATAAAACATTGCGAATTTCTTTATGGAAACGTAATTAATATTTGAAAATAGAAATACTTACGAAAGAGTTCATTGCTAATGTAGAGTTGTATTTCAGCTAGTTGAGAACTGATACACGAGTAGTTCTTTTACCACTATTTATTTAAATCTAAATTTGGCGCTCCCACCCATAAAAGTCGATTCTGTTGCAGAGCCGGTGAGATAAATTGTGCAAATGCTTCCGCTACATTTAAACCACTTTGTATGATTTTTTTACCTATCTCAAATTATAGTTTTTACCACTTTCTAAACGATAATAAAATTTCACTAATGGCACTAAGTAGGAGAATTATGAATCCAATTGGGTAATTGTATGTAGTCAAGTGCATCAAATCCCCCAATAATGTAAATGCTATTGTATTTTCGACTTAGTACACTCTACGGTGTTTTTTTCATGTGCAAAACCATGAACTTAAACAAACTTTCAACGTGTCACTGTTTAAACAAATTTGCCGTTATTGATGTGTGGTTGATGACAATTGTATCATTCCAACTTTACTATAACTACCGTTATGTATGTTTGATTAGTTTCCATTTGCATACACATAAATACGTCAAACAGCGTACGTAGCGTACAAAAAATTTCGTGGAAGATCTCATGTGGAAGTACAAAGTGATAGTATAAATGCGGTAGTGTTTTTAAAAAATGATGCAAAAGCCATATGTATTTCAACATTGACCAACGTTTATTGAAAAAAGCTGCCTTGAAATAATCGTGTTGAGATGAAATTGGATTGCAAATATCAAACATTTGAAAAATATCAAGATCAAAAACCTGCTTAAAAACTTGCAGCTAGGAAGAATTAGTGAACTACTGGACAACCTTTACAGATGCAGATAACAATTGAGCATATTTTACTACTTTTCCGTGTGAGATAGCCAAATTTAGATTTGTATAAATAGGGGTCTGAGAAATTTATTAATATCAGTTGTTTCCTCACTGAATATTCCAGTACATCAACAATGAACACTTTCGTAAGAATTTTTTTCTTTTTCTTAACTCATTTGAGACTATAAGAAAATTATGATTTTTATAAAATCGGTTATACCTCTACAATGTCATTGCATTTTATTAATTACAGTGCTTTGTTGCCTTCTTCGCCATCGTGGCCGTTGCCAATGCTGGTAACTTGGTCCTTCCATCTGCAAGAATTATTCAAGGACCCAGTAGTAGAACCACCGTAGTTGGTCCCGATGGTAGCGCCATTTCGTCCCTGGCTCCGGGTGGACAAATAATTCAGGAAGAAAGTGTTGGAGTTGTTGCCCACAGCGCACCTGTTGTAGCTGCCCCAGCTTTAGCTTATTCTTCTATACCTTTGGCTTACGCAGCTCACTCTTCTCCTATTGTGTCAGCTTACTCCTCCCCGCTAGTATCTGGTGTCCCAGTAGTGTCAGCCTACTCTGCTCCCGTATTATCTGGAGTGGAAAACACTGTTGTAGCTGGTCCTTCTGGCACCATCGTTTCCGGAAAAAGCGTTGGAGCTCCAGTTCTTTCAACGTGGTAGAGTGCTGTTAAGCAGGCATAGTACAATTTTTGTAAGATTTGTGTATTGAATTGAAATTGAAATGTATGTAAATAAATATTTCTCATATCATCCAAAAGACGAACGGTTAGTTTTATTGACCCGTATGGAAAGCGCCTCACTTGCGAAATCTAGACAACGTATTTTAAAGTAACGTACTCCTCTTGTGTTTACTTCGGAAATGGAAAATCTGTTGAATAGTGTATAATAATTGCGCATATTCTTATTTTCTCAAGAGAGGAATTGCACGAGAATCTTCATCAACAGAATGTCTAACATTCGCATACGGTACTAGGAAAACACCTATTTAGGTAAACTTAAAGCAAACTTTACAAACTCGTCCAAAGCTGAGAAGTCCTTCAAACATTTAATAAAATATATTTACATGTGAGCATTCGAGTATCAGTATGGACAATGAAACGTTAGTTAGTTCGGGTTTTACTTTTATAATTGTATCCTGGATAATACATGAGCAAAATAAGTATTCTGCTGCTTTATTATGTAAGCTTTTGTGGAAAGATCTGCAGGCGCGCCATTTCTTTCAGATTGGTAAAGTGTTTCTGTATCTTGTGTCATTTGTATTAAACATTTCTTTAAGTAAATTTAGTGATGTCCCGGAATATTTGGGAATGCTCTCGGATTTGTACAGGGGACATTACAAGTCTTTATTAATTTATTAATAATTTTTGTTCAAAGGTCCCCCCTACGGAGATACAGGCCTCTAATAGAGCCACCTGAGAATTTATTTAAAAAAAAACTTTTAAAATACTTCATCCAATTTAATTATTTTTTCATACAATGAACAGTACATCATTGCTCTTAAAAAGGACCCATGAAAACATTTTTACCATTTCGGTTTGCTAGGGATGGAGTAGGTGGAAAAAATTGTTAATTTTTTTTTACCCTTCACGATGAAGACACGAAAATAATCAATTTAAGTAGCTTTAACCTTAAACTAAAAAAAGGACACTCTTGACTCATATCGATAAACAGAACGGCTTTCGAGGAAAAAATATTTGTTTTGACCAACTTCTGCTCACAAACCACAGACTCAACGCTGACTCCCCTACAATAACAGCAGACGGTCAAACGACACAACCAAAAAACGACGTAAAATACCTTGGAATCACAATTGACCAGAAACTTAAATCTATTAAACACATACAAAACATCAGAACAGAAACGATAAAAAGGAATTAGTACAAATACCGCGACAAAAATATACAAAGCGATCTGCATACCCCTCTTGGACTATGGACATATACTCATGACCAACGGAACAGAAAGGACAAAAGATTATATACAAACAACAGAACAAATTGCACTAAGACTAATAACACGAATAAGACACCCCCAAAACCCACTTCACAACCCCTTCACCCAACTACTATACGAACGCACAAACATGACAAAGATCTCGGAAAGACTCATACAACTACAGACAAAATGGACAAACAACCCCTACAATTGGACCATACTGAATCCCCTTTGTCTTACAAGACCAACCAGACAATCCCGCCTCCGTTTCCCTACATCAACGCTACTCGAACACTTACAAACGCAACTGACTACTGGACAATAAAATAATATTTTCTTGTCATTAGAATTGGAAAGTTTATTTAATAAGATTGTTAACCTAGAATAAGAGAATTTTCATATTTGTTTTTTATTTAGATTAAGACTACATCTATTAAACAAGGGCAGAAAGACCGATAGGTCGATAGCCTTGTTTAGAAATAAAGATGTTTACTACTACTATTTGTTTTGAACACGGATTTACTGAACAATTTTGTATGTAGATTCAACATGAGCTCCTTCCATTCTTACGCACTCCCTAGCTAGAAGAATTATAGATTGTTGCGTTCTCCACGATGCTTGAACATTGGTTCTTATTTGGCCGCAATGAAAATTAATGCTTTCTAATAAGTTTTCCCTACTGTCGACAGGATTGGCATACACTAAAGTTTTTAAATATCCCAAATAAAAATCTGAATGGTTGAAATCTGGCGCTCAAGGAGGCCAAGCCACGGGTCCTCCTCTTCCTATCCAACGTTGTCCGAACATGCATTAAATATATGTCAGCATATTCCGAAAACGTAAATTCCATTACGGAAAAAATGGAATTTAAGAATAAGATACATTTTAATATATTGCAAAAAGTCGCCAACTCGATCGTTAACTGACAGACAGTGTATTCTATAAGTTTTAAAAAAATCGATTCTCAAGTGGCTCCTTTAGAGGCCTGTATCTCCGTAGGCACGCCCTCTGCAACAATTTTTTTTATAGAAACTTGTTAAGTTTAGTAAACATCCGCTGTACAAATCCGAGAGCAGCCCACATATTCCGGAACACCCTGTATAAACATTAAACGTTACTTAATCAGTATGTCTTTTTCTAAGATCTATTTAAGAAAAAACATACTTTTTTTGCTTAAACTAAACATGGATCGACGGACTCCTAGAAGCTAGCTCTAAATATATTTTTTTGTACCGTCTCGCAAACCTATATGTACTTCTCGACATACCTTAGCTCATACCGATGGCTTAACTTAAGACACAAGAATTTATTCCATCGAAAGGATAGGAATTTATTTAGGTAGACCGGGAGCAGGGACATGGTGCAAAATATTTATAGCTCAAGGTATTTTGTAAGTTTTTTAAACATCTTAAAGGGTAGCGATGTTATAAGTTGTGGTACTTTTCAGTTTGAGTATCAAAATAACGAATAATCTTATACCCTCTTCTAGCATTGAATTAGCACTTTATTCTATTACGGACATTTCCCGACAACGCAAGTATACTTAGTTTAAAAAACAAATGTCTTGCTGGTACTCTGCTTCACTCTGTAGAATGCGTAAACTTTTTAATGAAATATCGAGGCATGTAAGTATGTATGAATATTACCACAAATAATAATAAAACACAGAGAGTAGAATTGAAAATTATAATGCATCATTAAATAAATTTGAAAATATACACTTATTGCACTCTGCCAAATTAAGAACAGTCTACCAAGCTGAGACCACTGGAACTCCTACGGATCTTCCTGAAACTATGGTTCCGGAAGGACCAGCTACAACAGTACTGTCAACTCCTGATAATAGAGAAGCAGAGTGGCCTGATACAACTGGAAGACCAGATACTAAAGGAGATGAGTAAGCTGACACAATAGGAGAAGAATGAGCTGCATAGGGCAAAGGTAGAGCAGAGTAGGCTAAAGCCGGGGCAGCAAGAAGAGGTGAGCTGTGGGCAACTACGGTAGATCCTTGGATGAGTCTTGCAGACGGAAGAACCAAGTTACCAGCGTTGGCAACGGCCACGAGGGCAAAAAAGGCAATAAAGCACTGTAAATAATAGAACTTATTACTTGCTTGTAGAACGCAAACAAATATATTGTCTGCCAAACGCAAATCAAAAGCTGAATACATTTTGAAAACAAAAACGAAAACTTAAAAATACTTACGGAGTTCATTGTGAATGTTGTTTGGTATTCAACAGGTGAAAACTGATGCTTATTCAGTTCTCGTACGATTATTTATACAATTTTAAATTCGAGTGTCCGTCCCACCCGTTCGCCACTCCAGTTGCTGATACGAATTAGTACAATATGAAAAACTACTTCCGTGGTATTTTTATTATTTTGCATGAATACTTTTTTATGTAATTACTTGTGCAAAATTACCCTAAATTATCATAGCTATCATAGCTAGATAGTACTAAGCCTGGGAGTAACTGAAAACGTGTAAATGAAAAAAATTCTGCAAGAACCCTAGATGATTACTTTACCTAATGCTGAAACTGAATCGACTTTCCATATTTCACTTTTCGTACTTAATAAAATTTAGTTTTCACATCTTTATTTTGTTTTTCAAAATTTTAATGCATCTGCTCTTTTGTTTGTAGTTGAGACTTCTGCAATAACTTTCACAGTTTGTGATTTCCGTTTATATTAATCAAACCCTTTAACTACCGAATCCCATAAAACAAGTTTTAAGTAATTTAAAACTTAGAGGTTCATACTGCTTAAAATGCATGATAAAATGCTGGTTAGTGCATATAATTTCGTCCGAATACAATTTCAAAAATGATGCAAAACTGTGACGTATTTCAACATGTACCGGCCTTCGTAAAAAGCATACTTAAAATCGCAGCTTTTAATTTAAATTCCAATTGTCGGAAGTTAACTCAGAAATGAAAAGTTACCTAAATTTTTATTTATTGAAATGAAGCAAAATACAACGTATTATCAAAATTGTTAAGCATGCTCGAGATTTTCCAGCTACTTACACACACTTGTTTTGCACACACTAGTAAATTACAGCAAAGAATATTACTGAATATTTAGTTTGCAAATATAATTTCTTTCGATGCTTGTAATAAGCTCTATTATTTTTTAAAAGGGGCATTGACAAATTAGCTACTATGTAAATTTATTTAAATATGTTGTAGATGATAATATCTAAAGTGGTTAAAGCAGCAGTAGTACAGTAGTAGTAGTAAACATTTTTATTTCTAAAAAAGGCAATCGACCTATCGGTCTTTCTGCCCTTGTTTAATACATGTAGTCTTAATCTAAATAAAAAACAAAGATGAAAATTCTCTTATTCTAGGTTAATAATCTTATTAAATAAACTTTCCAATTCTAATGACAAGAAAAAATTATTTTATTGTCCAGTGCACTAGTACATTATAAGCCGAAAGCAGATTCGCCCAAGAACTTTCAATGTCATACTACTGGTTTAGATTATTTAGTATTTTCAACTTTTCGTATTATCTAAAGTAATATCAAAAACAGTTTTTCCTATCGTAAAAGAGAAATCCATTCAAAGTACTTGAATATACACTTACTGGAAATACTACCCTTTTTGTAATTTTGATACCTTACGAATTAATTTACCGCAATTATCATAAACCTATTCAAGATCATTTATTGTGCTAAAAGAAATGATAAGGTAACCTTTAGTTTCTGTTACTGTAAAATTTGCTTGTTGTTAATTAATATTTCCCACCTACTGAATTCGAAGCAGAGGCTATTAATATTTTGCGAAAAATTTCACATGCCTATGAAATTTTGTTATGCCCAAACATATTTTTTTTATTTCAATCCCCACGAAGGTCAGTCCATGCTGAAACATATGACTAGTTTACATAATGTTTTTTGTTAAGTGTTTACACGCCAATACTGTACTACCCACTACCCACAACGTTTTTACACGTTATTTAGTATATCAAGGGTTCAACAATTTCGAACCCTAAGAATGATGATAAAACTCAACAGACAAGAACAAAATTTCTACCAATATTTACATAAAGTGCAAGTTGACAACTTTACTCAATTAATAAATTTAGAAACGTGCAACGTCAAATCACGTTTCAAGTCTTCCTGCATTTGGTACATTACACATTAATAATTATTTAGGTCAATCTGACATATCGGGATTAGATAAAACTGCTGAAAAAGAACTATGAACAGCAAAAATAATACAATGCCATATAATTATTGCGGAAGCACTTTTTGCATGTTGGACCAATCCGTACCAGTAACTGGACCAACGCACGGGTGGGACACCCAAATTAATATTTGTATAAATAGTCGTCGAAGAACTTTTTGTGTATCAGTTGTTTACTCGCTGAATAATCTATCAACAATGAACTCTGCAGTAAGTATTTGGTTTGGAAAAGTTGATTTTCCTTCACACAAAAAAATTATTGTTTTGCTATGTTATATAGTTCTATGTTTGTTATTACAAAACAAATTTACGTTTGTATTTATTTACAGCCAAGTAATATTTTGATTATTTTCAGTGTTTTGTTGCCTTTTTCGCCTTCGCGGCCGTTGCCAACGCGGGTAACTTGCTCCTTCCATCCGCAAGACTTATCCAAGGAACCACCGTAGTTGCCCACAGCGCACCTGTTGTAGCTGCCCCAGCATTAGCTTACTCTGCTCTGCCTTTGCCTTATGCAGCTCACTCTTCTCCTGTGGTGTCGGCATACTCATCTCCCTTAGTATCGGGCCTTCCGGTTGTATCCGCTCACTCTGCTCCCGTATTATCTGGACTTGAAAGTACTGTTGTAGCAGGTCCTTCTGGCACCATCGTTTCAGGAAGATCCGTAGGAGCTCCAGTGCTTTCAGCATGGTAGACTGTGACTAGACTTAATTTGGCAGAGTACAGATTTTCAAATAAAAAAAATATTTCATTATACATTACACTAGTTTTTATTTCCACCCAGTGTTTTTCCTTCTATTTTCAGAAAAACCAATCGGTAGAACTGGCTTGCGACAATTGACGATTATAATTATGCATTAGTGTAAAAAGTATCAGAAAGTTTACATTTAGTACAAGACAATAAGGCATTGTCCATTTTAAGAACTGTAGATAAAATACTTATTTCTTTACGCACAGCTCTAATAAAATATAAATTGTTTCTTCAATAAAAATAAGCAGAAATCAGCCAGAAGTTAAAATATGAAATAATATCAATTGTTTGAAAATATGTTTAATGTCTTCAGTTAGAAATGTTCCCAACTATACCTTTGCTACCGGCATATCTAAATACATTCCTTTAATTTCCAGGAACTCATTTCAAAAATAATTACCTGATTTTAAAAATTTTTACGTTTTTTTTTGTAACTGCAAATGCATATTTCCATTACTTATGACTCATAATTGAATCAAAATTGTCATTAATTATGTATGTATTGGGTGCATGTAAAATTGCAAAGCTGGTATTTAATTAACTTTCATTTATATGTTATATTTCTGTAAAGTTTCACGAACTTAGCAGTATTTATTTCGAAACAGTTGATTAGAAATTTGGATACGGCCACAGTACTAGTAGTAAACATCTTTATTTCTAAAAAAAGGCTATCGACGTATCGGTCTTTCTGCCTTTGTTTAATACATGTAGTCTTAATCTGAATAAAAAATAAATATGGAAATTCTCTTATTCTACGTTAACAATCTTATTAATAAACTTTCCAATTCCAATGACAAGAAAAAATTATTTTATTGTCCAGTAGTCAGTTGCGTTTGTAAGTGTTCGAGTAGCGTTGATGTAGGGAAACGGAAGCGGGATTGTCTGGTTGGTCTTGTAAGACAAAGGGGATTCAGTATGGTCCAGTTGTAGGGGTTGTTTGTCCATTTTGTCTGTAGATGTATGAGTCTTTCCGAAATCTTTGTCATGTTTGTGCGTTCGTATAGTAGTTGGGTGGAGAGGTTGTGTAGTGCGTTTTGGGGGTGTCTTATTCGTGTTATTAGTCTTAGTGCAATTTGTTCTGTTGTTTGTATATAACGTTTTGTCCTTTCTGTTCCGTTGGTCATGAGTATACGTCCATAGTCTAGCAAGGGTTTACAGATAGCTTTATATATTTTGGTGGCGGTGTTTGTGCTAATTCCTCTGTCTTTGTAAGTTAGTGATCGGAAGTGTTTTGTTCTCTTTATTGTTTCTGCCCTGATGTTTCGTATGTGTTTAGTGAATTTAAGTTTGTGGTCAATTGTGATTCAAAGGTATTTTACGTCGTTTTTTGGTTGTGTCGTTTGGCCGTCTGCAGTTATTGTAGGGGAGTCAGCGTTGAGTCTGTGGTTTGTGAGCAGAAGTTGGTTTTTTGACGCGTTTGGTGTTAGTCTCCATTTATAAAACCATGTCATTGTGTTGTTTGTTAGTGTTTGGAGTCTTTGAGCTGCTCTCTCAGTAGTTTTGTCATGTACAATAAGTGCCGTGTCGTCTGCGTATTGTAATATGTATGCCGATCTGTGGATTTGATTTTTGTCTGGTAAGTTGTAATTGTATATGTCATGGCAGTATATATTGTAGAGAAACGGTGAGAGCGGGGATCCTTGAGGGAGCCCTTGTTCAGGGGAAAAAGAAAATGACAGTGTTTTGTCAATTCGTACTTGTAGTTGTCTATTTTCTGGCCACATTTTTGCTTTAAGTTATGAATTACTATATGAGCCTTTGGCTCAAGTATATGGCAAAACTGATGTAGTTAATATCAGGTCAATATATTTCATGAATTCATGAAAGCCTCCTCATGCTTGAACTTTTATGCTTGAATAACATATTTTAAATCTGCCTTCGTTTGTAACAAGTTGAAAATATAATGGATAAACCAATTTGAAAGTTTGTATAAAGAATGCAACGTTTGAAACTAGATAAATTGACCCAATAAAACCCATTTCGCGTATCTAAAATTAACTATTTCCATTCATTTGCAATGGAAGCATGCCTAAGCAAAAATTAACTTTAGTTAATTAACTTCCTAACACATACCTACAGCCCGGTTCCTCTTGGAATAAAATTCAAGCTTTAGACAAAAATGCTAAGCCGCATATATTTTTAAATTAAAATCTGAACTTATTACATTGTAATGATGGATTGGTGTATATTTTAAATCTTCAGGACATAAGCAACATGTTAGCAGTTGCGTGAAAATTTACATTTTTAGGAAAATTTACACATAGTACTACATTGGTGTAAATTCATCAATTGTAAGCATTATGATATTAAACATTTTGATATTTTTTTTGACACGTTTGACAAAAGGAAATAATAATTTAGGCAATGCTGACAAAAACTTGAACATTTATCAGGAAAGTAGACCACGAAATGAATTATTATGTAATACAATATAAGATACCATACTGCCATATTTCTCTGATTGTATTTAAAAACGTAAAGAAAATTATACTAGCAACAAGTGCATTGAGAAAAATTAACAACCAAAAAATATAAAATAGAAGCAACAAAATCCGACATATTATGTTGACCGTGTTCACTTTAGGTAGTTTCGTGTGTTTTGCCATCTGCAACGTTTTCTGTACGTAAATGATCAGCCAAAAAAATATCAGCAACAGTTGCACTAACTTCAGATATTTGCCTTAAAGTTTTATTCGTTCTTTCATGTTCGAGATTTACTCCAAAAAGTCGAATGAAGCTCAGATTTGCACAACTAAGCATGAAAAATTATCAAGAAAAAATTCGTCGAGTTTATTTGCGAACTGGAGGAAATTCGATTTATATAAATTTAAAACCAACTACTTGTGTATATGTTTATCAATTTATTTAATAGCATTTTTTATTTCAAATGACACATCAGCCAAACATTGTTAGGCAAAGATAAGAACTCTCTACCATGCTGAAAGAACTGGAGCGCCAACGCTTCTTCCGGAAACGATGGTACCAGATGGACCGGCTACAACAGTATTTTCCACTCCGGATAGTACAGGCGCCGAGTAAGCTGACACAACTGGGACACCAGATACTAGAGGGGAGGAGTAAGCTGACACAATAGGAGAAGAGTGAGCTGCGTAAGTCAAAGGTAAAGAAGAATAAGCTAAAGCTGGGGCAGCTACAACAGGTGCAGTTTGGGCAACAACACCAACGCTTTCTTCCTGGATGATTTGTCCACCTGGAGCTACGGACGAGATGGCGCTACCATCGGGACCAACTACGGTGGTTCGGCTGCTAGGTCCTTGGATAATTCTTGCAGAGGGAAGAACCAAATTACCTAGCATTGGCAGCGGCCACGAAGGCGAAAAACGCTACAAGACACTATAAGTGATAAAAGATTACTTTATTGTAAAAATGCCAGAACGTTAAAACTTACCGACGCGTTCATTGTCGATGTATCGAATTATTCAGCGAGAAAACAACTGATATTTGGGAAGTTTTTCGACCACTATTTATACTAATTTAGATTTGATTGTCCCACTCACACATGTCAGTTTAATTGCGAATACGGAAAGTTGTAAATCGTGCTCAATTGTTTCCTAGATCTGTAAAGGTTATCCAGTAAGTCGCTATTTTTTCTAGTTTCACTAGTTTAAAAGCTTGTAAAGGACAAAGAAACTCGATTCAGATAACTGCCTATCTTTAGGTATATTTAAGTTCTTGGATTTTCTTCCCTGTTTCGCCTCAACAACAAATTTATGATAATATTTATTTCGCATAGAGGTCAGTACGCTGAAATATATTGCTATTTTGCATCACTTTTTTAGATACTGAATTTTTACTATTATAGAGTATTTAAATTTAAATTGTTAACATATTTTTGAGTTGATGACACAATATTTATATTTATATACACATAAGTATACAAAGCTAAAAGATAAAAGCTCAAAAATTACTGCATACTATTCGTATATTAAGTGCTCGTATATGTTGTTAACATTAACAATTAATTTGAATACCCAAACATTGTAATCGGTTTTATAACTGTAACATTCGATATTAAATAATTAAATAGCATTCAAATTAATTAGGGATTTATTTGAACGCGATTTTATGCAACTGCGATATAACTTTCCCCTGATTAAATAAATTCAACAAATCTATCTTGCGCCGTGTCACAGGTATAGTAAATATTAAAATATAGTGTCGTATACTTATCCACCAATTCCATGAATGTAATGCAATTAAATTAACTTAACTGCCAAATAAGATTCATGAGATGAAGAGATGGTCAGAGGCGATGGTCAAATGAATGAAAAAGTTGTAAAAAGTAAAATTAAAAACCATAATAAGAACAAATCACCAAGATTTGATTGAGATACCGCGGAAACGCCCTTTCACAATTTACATGTCCGTATCTGCAAAACAATCGCCATTTATCGGTGGGATCAGCCAAATTTTGATTTCAATAAATAGTGGTCAAAGAAAATAATATTGGTCCAGCGTATGAGTTGTCTACTATCTAAATACAATACTACATCAACAATGAATTCGTCAGTAAGTATTTCGCATTTCCAGAACTCCTTCCATGTTCACATTTTTACAGTGCAGTAATCCTTTGTTTATTTACAGTCTATTGCGGTTTTTTTTGCCGTCGTGGATGTTGCCAATGGTGATAACCAGGTCCGTCCCTCTGCAAGGAATTATCCAAGGAGCCAGCATAGTTACTCACAGCTCACCTCTTGTTGCTGCCCCAGCTTTATCTTACTCCACTCTACCTTTGTCTTATGCAACTCACTCTACTCCAATTGTGTCAGCTTACTCATTTCCCCTAGTATCTGGCCTCCCAGTGGTATCAGCTCACTCAGCTTCCTGGAGTGGAAAACACTGTCATAGCTGGTCCTTCAGGCACTATCGTTTCTGGGAAATCTGTAGGAGCCCCAGTTGTATCAGCCTGGTAAAATGCTTCTGGATGGCTCAGTGTAAGTACTTTGTAAAATACAACTTATTCAAACACAGTAATTTAATTTTGTATATGGAGTATATGCATTTCTGCCCGTTGTGATTTCCTCTTTTGATATATCAACTGTAGTCAAGTGAATAAATATATTAACATTATTTTGTAGCAAAGGGACCGTCGTGTTTTAATACCGCCTACTTGAATGAATGTGGTTTAAATAATTTGGTCTGAGAGTGAAATGGTAGCATCACCTTACTGTACTTTGTTTGTGTCAGCTACAAATAGATACGATAGGGATTGGTTAAAAACTCTAATAAATTTATTTGATATATATATATATATATATATATAAAATATAAACATCAATGTACATAATATCGTCGCCTCTGACAAGTTCAATAGGCTTGAATACTTGTATTGGATAAACTACTGCTAATGCAAAGCTTCGTGCTTTGAACTAAACAGCACCCTGCAAATTTGCGTAAATTTCCATGAGAACCGTGTGACAGTTAAATTTTATTCAAACAAATATCTGATTTAACTCAGCTAAAAGAATGTTCTTAGACTTAACCAATTTTTTATGGGTTGTTAACGTAGCTTACTATGCTGAACTAGGCATCCCAGGACTAATATCTAGGTAATATGTAAAATTATTTATTGCAATTTACTTGCTAGTTACCAATATACAAGGTGTTTCAAAATTAGGATGCTTTAACAATATTTTATATAAGCAAAAATTACAAAAAACATTTCAAATACACGTAGGTCTGCAAACGGTTCGCTTACGAGATGCAGGGTGTGAAAAGTTTAACTTTTTTCAGTCTATCTCTACATCTCAGAGCGCTTAGGATACATTTTTCCTAAATTTGGAATTATAGATAATAAAGGCCCAATTGTAACTAGCAATTTACAGGGCGTAATTTTTGTTACAGCTGGTTGTATGTGACATCTGACATTTTCTAAATTTGCATACTGACTGTTCTAATTTGCATCTTGAATACATGATAAAAGTATTCGTTAAACTGCACTTTTCTTTACATGCTACACTCACTGAACAAGACTGCTAACAAACAATTCCAGTGCCTTACTTCAACTGCAGTGACTATTTGCGTAACTGTATTCATTAACCCGTTGGCACACCAAGCGAAGAAAACACAAGAGGTTTTATATAAATTTATATATTTGCATATTTAAATAAATGTATTTACACAAATTTTGTATTGCAACATTTATTGCGTCCTGCCAAATTGAGAAAATCTTTACCAAGCCGACACAATTGGAGCTGCAAGAGATCTTCCGGAGACGATAGTGCCGGAAGGACCAGCTACAACAGTATTTTCGACTCCGGATAGAACAGGAGCTGAATAAGCTGACACAACTGGGACACCAGATACTAGAGGGGAGGAGTAAGCTGACACAAGAGGAGAAGAGTGAGCTGCGTAAGCCAGAGGTAAAGAAGAATAAGCTAAAGCTGGGGCAGCTACGACAGGTGCGCTGTGGGCAACAACGCCAACACTTTCTTCCTGGATAATTTGTCCACCTGGAGCTACGGACGAGATGGCGCTGCCATCAGGACCAACTACGGTGGTTCTACTGCTGGGTCCCTGAATGATTCTTGCGGAAGGAAGAACCAAGTTTCCAGCATTGGCAACGGCCACAAAGGCAAAGAAGGCGACAAAGCACTGTAATTAATATAATGTTATTGCATTGTTGAAATAGAATATTTATAAAAGTGCAAATTGCAAGTGATTTAAGACGAAAAATACTTACGAAAGTGTTCATTGTTAATGTGGCAGGATAATCATATACTGATACTCACTAACATTTTTGAGAGCTATTTATATTAAACCATATTTAGCTGTCCCACCCATAAATGCGGGCCAAGTTACTGCTACCGATTAGCAATTTATGCAAACTTGTTTCCGCGACATTTGAATCGCTTTGTTTTAATTGTTTGCTTTTAAGCTCCATTGATATTTCCTGCTAATGGCATCTCTCAGATCAGGCTACACAATACTAATATTACTATTATTCGTAAATAGTAATGCATAATGAATAATCTGTGTTAAATATGAATGCTCTGTGTTAGCTCAGATCTGTATTGACTCGTCAAGTTTTTATATTGAAGGTCCAGTCATATTCACCGGCCATTAACTTTTTTTCTTGATAAATGAAGATCAATATTGTTTGTCTAATAAGTTGAACTTATTGATATGAACATTGTTCAACTGAAGTTTACTATACTAAATAATATTTTGGATGCACAGTGATTTTGAAACATTTAATTACTTGAAACGTATGTAGATACTTTGTAGGCAGTACATGTGGGTACCTGATAATATAAAAAATGCGGAAACATTGATTTGAAATGATGAAAAAAAATCAATTTTGACAACCATCAATCTTATCAAGCAAATGATGAAATGTGGGTGCAAATTTAGTGCGTTTGGCTCACTCACGCGGCTAAAACTCCAAACAAATTTTCTTATTTAGCACCGTTGCTGTATCGTACAAAGCTAGCTTTCTACAGATAGAAAATATTTTGCATAATCAGCGTCCATCAAAGCCAATTTAAATTAAATTGTTTAAAAATTAATTTTTATTAATTTCTAGCGGGGGCGATAGTATCAAATCAGAGCCTCCAAAACCCTCTGGTCATCTCTTTTAACAGTTACTTTGAGTAGTCCGAATCTAGTATAAAACGAGATATTTGATTAATAGTAATAATAACAAAAATGATAAACCAAATTTATTACTTTCAAGAATAAGGCATTACAGCAAAGTTTGATCAGACATACAATAATAACACCTGAGAAGTAAAAGGCCAAGTCGTTACACTTTTCTGGCAGATACCAGATACTGTTTAGGCCTTGCATAGGGATAACTAATTAATCACATACATTACTGACATTATTTAACTACATTATCAGAAAAAGAAAAAATAACAAGATCAAAAAATATGACCTAAATAATCAATATTAAGCTCCACAAAAACTGAGCGGAATACTTAAAAAGCCGAATGGAATTGGATTCGTAGTCGCAGAATACAGAAGAGTCAATTTTACTGGCTAGAAATTAAAATTGCTTTCTTTTCTTTTGGAAAGTGCAACAGGGCAGGCCAAAGGTTGTGATACTAGAGAGTTGAAATTATAAGAAAGGACACATGAGAAACTTCTCTTGAAAAGCTGTTTTCTATGTCTGGGATTGGTCAATCAATGTATATTTCGAAGATTTCTGTGATGAGTCTTTCTCTTGAATTGTACTTTGTCATACAAATTTGTATTTTTTGCACCTTTTGAATCCTGCCAGATTGAATCGATCATATAAGACGTCACAGAGGTTGAAGTTGGACGATATTTAAAAAAAACATTACTCTTTTTAAATCTCAAAAATTTTCTCTGATTATAAATTAGTTTAAGCGCGATATAAGCCTTTTTTAGTTTGTCCGCAACATGTTCATGGAACCTAAGGTCAGAGTCTATTACAATTCCGAAATATGTTGACATCTGTAATGGGAATGGTGATATTATCTATTTTCATGTTAAGGTTTTATCTCCTCCAAATAAGGTTATTGACAATTTTGAAGGGTTAACTCTCAACTGTTGATCTATTGATACTTAAAATATATCTTCCAAATCAGAATTTGTAGTTCTCGCAGAAGTTACAAGATTTTTGGGAAAAAATGATAATACAGTTGCGTATCATTAGCATGAAGAGGATAACAACAAAATTTTAAAATATAGTTTTATAGTTTTCGTCTATTTTAAATTATATTTACGGAAATCTGTCGTAAATTCTAAAAGCTTCATACTGTAGAAGCATATTTACGAAAATTAAATTAAAATAGTATTTGTATTTTTCTGGTAACTCGACCGCCGATTTAGCTTTAAAAAAAATATTGTAATAGAACCGCGTCCATATAAAACCATTTCAGATTAGCAATGCCGAGCGATTACAACTTACTGGAATCCTCAAACCCTTAGGTGAATTCCTACCTCTTGTATTCCTTAAACGAAAGCACTGATGACGATAAATTACACACTCTGGCATATTAAGCGAATAATACTTTCCTCATTATTGAAAGTGTGAACGAGAACCAGCTTCCTGATGATGCCTTGAATATTTTTGTGCCTAGACAGCGAAAACCTCACTCTAAAATAATCTGCAAATTCTAAATAAACTAGATCAATATGGACAAATTTGAGATTTATAATATATCGATCACAAACAACTTAAAAATATACAAGTACCGGCAATCAATGATATTAAGAATGAGACAAGAAATAGAGCAAAAGTTAGAAAGAAGTTCTAGATGACTGGCATGGATGCACATTCATCAACTGCGTTTTATATAAGAGATTTACCACTAGGCAAAAATAGTAAAATCAGTTAATCAACTGCTCTTAGCTCTCAGATTTTCGATCAAGAATAGTTAATAAACATGTTATGTAAGCTGTTTTAAAAAAATACCAATTACAGAAAATCTTAACAAGGTTTGTTGTCCGCAAAAACAAACAATTAAAACAAAGCTATTTAAATGTCACGGAAGCACGTTTGCATAAATTATCAATCTGTACCACTAACTTGATCGACTTATATGGGTGGGTCAGCCGAATTTAGATTCGTATAAATAGTAGCCAAAGAACTTCATATGTATCAGTTACTGAAAATCGTAGCATATCAACAATGAACACTTTCGTAAGTATTTTTCCTCTTAACTCACCTAAACGAAGTTAACGAAGCAAGCAATTATCCAATGCTTTTTCAATAATGCTTGAAATTGGACAATACAATAATATTTTTCAATTACAGTGCTTTGTTGCCTTCTTTGCCTTTGTGGCCGTTGCCAATGCTGGCCACTTGGTTCTTCCTTCCGCAAGAATCATTCAGGGACCCAGCAGCAGAACCACCGTGGTTGGTCCTGATGGTAGCGCCATTTCGTCCGTTGCTCCAGGTGGACAAATCATTCAGGAAGAAAGTGTTGGAGTTGTTGCCCACAGCGCACCTGTTGTAGCTGCCCCAGCTTTAGCTTATTCTTCTGTACCTTTGGCTTACGCAGCTCATGCTTCTCCTATTGTGTCCGCGTACTCATCTCCCCTAGTATCTGGCGTTCCAGTGGTATCCGCTTACTCTGCCCCTGTATTATCTGGAGTGGAAAATACTGTTGTAGCTGGTCCTTCTGGCACTATCGTTTCGGGAAGATCCGTAGGAGCTCCAGTGGTGTCAGCTTGGTAGAGTGCAATACGTGTGTATTTTTCCTATCCAAAATATTTGTAAATACATATATGAAAATAAATGTTTTGTGTATAACTACTGATACTTAATCGAATTTTAATCGTAGTGCATGTTGCCTGCTTTCTTCTGAGTGCAGTAACAATAATTGTATTGTTAACTTTCCTCAATAGTATCAAGGAAAAAAGCGCAAGTACGATGGTACCGTCCAATTGCTGCCAACTGCAAAAGTTACACACAAAGTGAGTGGGTTGTATGCCGGATCTTGTTTGACTAAAAGAGCTGTCAATCGCTGCAACCAGATCAGTTACTTTTTTGATAGAGAAATAACACGTTTAAATAACGTATCTATTAAATAATAACCCACATTTATAAAAAGCGATTACTGTGGATTTCTAAACTGCATGAGAAAATGTTTTTAGTGTTTTGAACTTGAAGCTTCAACTAGATCCCGGTTGAATGCTGCTCCACACCAAGATTTTCAAGGTTCTAGTTCCAGCTTGGATGATGAGGATGAACATAATAATTTCTTTTCGGTGCGCAGACTATTCGGCCCTTTCACTCACCAAAGACAGCTGGTGCAGGAAAAAGGGTAATAAAAAGAAGAGAAAAACAGAGCGCTATTCTCACAGGCGATGATGATATTTTACGGAAGTAGAAGTCAAACTCAGTGAAAAGAAAAAATCGACATAGTTCAAAAAGGAATGAATGCAAAGATGTAAAAAAATATTAAAGAAGTGACAAGAGTACCGACCAAACCAAGTTGCAGAGTTGCATGCAGATGATGACTTTGAAGATTCACTGTGTCCCTCTTGTCCTGAAACTTACACTAAACTTTCCAGAGTCACCTCGATTCAGTCTAACAAATGTGAGAAGTGGGCTCACGAAAAATGTGCTCATAAATTTCGAAGTAATAAAATATCAAAAAATGTCTTAATTCAAAAATATCACGGTTTGCTTACAAAATCGTCATTGTTACCTTTGTCTCTCGTATGAGTTACAACTGTCCCATGAATGTTTGTTAAATAAAGTAAGAATGCAGTAGCATGTTTAAACTGCATAGAAGTACGTTATTTGACCAATATTATTCAAAAGTAACATTTGAAAAAAATCACTAGTAAAAATGTTACTTTTGTACCCAATATCCCCTAATTATACATTTTGGGTAGGTACCTTTCATCGCCACGTATCAACAAATTTTTGCCACGTTTGTGCTAAACTCAAATGCTTCAACATTATCAATTATTTCTCTAAAAAATCGGTTCTACTTTATTCTGAATCACTTGGCGTTATTTCCTGCCTTCATTGGCATCTGGTTGCTTCCATTGCTGAAACCTTGTTTCTTCCACAGGCAGGACACATTTTTCCAGAAGAAACTGTTGGCAAAGTTGCCCAAATAGCTCCAGTTGTTGCTGGATCTCCACTTTTGGCATATTTTGATCCCACTGGTGCCCAGAAATATTGTAGCCTCTGACTTTGCTTTACCAGCTTACTCAGTATCTATATTATATGCCTACTCAGCGCCCATTGTGTCGGCCTACTCCGTTCCTGTAAATCCAGGATTTAAAGGTGCTGCCTTTGCTTGACCTTCCAGAACTGTTTCAACTGGAAAAAATCCAGCTGTTCCAGTTGTTTCCGCCAACGCCGCATTTCATTATGCGATCTGACTTCTCTTGCTTTATGAGAAATATATTTAAATACAGTTTGACCTAACAAGTATCATTTTTATAAATTTTGCATTTCATATATTATGTAGCATTGGAAGCTTGTACAACTACGCATATAATCATTTACTTCATACACGTGGGGAAAACTTTGAACATTAATCTTGCGAAATTGCGTTGCTAAAATCGCTTGGATGTCGAGTAGAAAATTAAAATGTCTTGGTTTCACTTCGGTCGCTTGATGTTGCGGCAAGGCTTAGTAAAACAGCCTCGAACACCATTCCGCTCAGAAAATCATTTTCTACCACTTACATAAAAGCAATTAGACTAGAAACACCCTTAAGCGCAATTATTCAAATTTAGTCTAAATTTGTTTTCACAAATATTAGATTCATTAAATTTTTTTAAAGCAACTTTTTTTCAGATAAATAGTAGGTAAGTCAAAAATGAAGTTGTTAAATTCAACACATAAGAAAGTATGTGCTCAGCAGTAAATTTAGGTCAAGGATACTTGCAGTGTCCGTTAATTTAGTAAAAGATTTTGCAAACTATTCTATTCGCATTCTAAAATCTTCTCTTCTAAAGTCTCTGTCCGGGAATTTAAAAAATATCTAAAATCCTTTTAGTTATTTGTATTAATTAATCGAGTATAGCTGATTTTGGTTAGTAAATCGTCACATGTTGTAAAGAATTTTAAAATGGAAAATATTGGAGATTGATCTGCTTTGATTTATAGAAAAAAACATCTGAGTCAAATGCTAATTGCTCCCCTTCTTCAGCTAATAGAAATAAATGTTGTTCAGACGACCACAACAGACAAATCCCTAATACTTGCTACTTTACAAAATACTAATTATCCTTGCATGATACCAACAATATTAATTTATATCGGTATTATATTATTTATTTATGTCGGTATTAACGACAGATAAAACATCGCTGAACGTGTTATTGAAACATCCAGTTTGAAATGTTTTGTGCCCTTTTATGATTAAAATGGCCTGTCGCTCGATATTTAGCTGAATTTAAAGCCCATACAAACTCAATAACCAGATAACATGTAAAGTCGACTGCCTAATATTTGAATGATTTTCGATCAAGTAATGTTTTAATGAGGTTTTTCAGATAACTGAATTTTAAATATGTGCCAATTCATGGGTCAGTTTAAAAAATCCTGTCCCTGGCTGATTGCAATTTAATTGCTTATCAATCCTTAATACTGGCGCGACTTTTTTTTGGAACAATACAACCCAACCCACACAGTTTCTGCAGCACATTGCTTAAAATGGTTGGCATTTGAAAAAACCTACTTCCCTATCATTTGCATAAGTTCTATGAATTGTTATCGAAGGTTTTTGAATATTAATAATAAAAATAATTAAAATACTTTTAACTGATTTCACACATATATTTATCTTTTTTAGTGTAATTTATGCTAACTTTTAATTTACGAACTAGAAAACGTATACTAACATTATATACTGTTAAGCTTTTTCAAGTTTCAACAAAGACGTTAGATTCAGTGCCTTTGAATTTAATTATTTTTCAATTAGAGAATTTACCAACATTTCGAGAAAACTGAATCATAGTCTAAAACCTCGAACAATGTTATTCAAAAAGACAAACCGAAAAAATATTATTTTCTCTTACTTCTTATCACATACTAGACTTTAATAACTTTAAAACATTGATGTTAAAAAAAATTCCCCAAATACACTATAAAAACATCAAATTTATCGAGATAAAACTCTAAAATAAATAATCCATTCTTAAATTTAGAAAGTTCTGTTTGATTATGGAATATGCAAAATATTGCAAAACAATTCGTCCTGTTATTAAAGAACCATAGGAAAGTCTAAAACTTGTTTGTAAAAATGTGCGAATAAAAACTATGTGTTACAACACGCCTTAAGAAAACAAAGCCAACGACCACCGAAAAACTTACTTTCATTCCTCAAAAAAAAATTCAAAATAAATTTGTTTTTAATATGTCTGATCCATACATTACGGAAATTATTTTGAATTCTGAATTTTAAAATAAGCCTGTGTGGTCCCACTTGAGATACTCCAAGCAAAACCATCAGCACCATCTGGTAAATATCGCTGCTTAACTAATATTTCCTATTACAAGCATATTTTGATCAAAATTGGCTTTTTCTGGACCATAATCATAAATCTTAAGGCTTCCAGTTATTTAGGAAGGCATTAATACGGAATATTTTCATGACTAAATACAGCTACGTATAGGGATATTTACCGGTTATAAATCATTCGGCTGGTTTTTCAAACTTTAAAGAATCTCACGTCTTATTTGCACCTGTTTCATATTAAAAAGCAAGTTTCTTTTAGCATTAGCTGCAAATAAAGATAGATCTAGCTATACAGTTTCAATATTAGTTTCTACTTTTTCCCATTTCGATTTTGCTCTTTCCTAGTAGTTTTGCTAATCTCAGTTATTCCATCCCTTCCCTATTAGTTAACACATTTTTACCTCTTAGCTTTTGTTGCGATTAAGCATTAATTAAACTGCAATTTTCAATATCTAAAATTGCAATCAAACTGATTTTATTCGCATTTCAAATACGAATGTGATTGTTACTACGTCATCATCAATTGATTGATAAATTTCTGTTGAAAGGAACACACGTTGAGTCAACCATTTTTGACATATAGAAGAACTGTATCCAGTGTTTTAAAAAGTTAATTTTTTAGCTCTAGAATATTTGGGTAGCCGTTTTTTTAATTAAGCGCGATTGTTAAAAAATACGTTGTTATTATAACTTTCCTCCGGGAAACAAGGCATTCCTTCGGAAGGATATATAAAATAAAATAAAATAAATTTTAATAAATCAAAATATATGCTTGCGAGAATAATATCGAAGGATTTCTGCAAGGAATTGCTTGTATTGAAAGATTTGTGCAGCTTCAAAAATGTTGTTAATTTTCAAAAATTTTAAATGTTTCATAAATTTTTTATGAATTTTAAATGTTTTCACGTAAAATATTTTTTTCTGTGTGACAATATACTTTGCTGAATGATATCAACTGAATTTCCCTCGTAGTTTCATAGTCGTGTAAGCCCAATGTACTCAACTGGCTAAAAATACAAAGGAAACCTAAATGCTCATACACTTCACATTATGACAATATTTTATTTATTTATTTATACGAAAAAAAAATTCTTTCTCCGCTTTACTACATGAATAATGAATAAATGTCAAAGCAGTTGTATGAAAAACTAAAAAAAGCACCACGTTATTGCTAAAATATTATAATCTATTGAATTTTAGATCAATTACGCTAATGTCAATGTACCTGACTGTAAATTTCTTATTAGATCATCTATAAGAAGATTTATAATTAAGTGAGTAAGTCAAATAAGAAACAAAAGATTACTAAATTCTTCAACGATTATTTGTGTAACTACCGACATTTTTTCCAGCTTGTGTTGAAACTTTGACCTCAGTTTTCTGCTTAAGAACTTAGATTAGATCCATGTCGACTTAATTTATTATTAAAAATCCCTTTCACCCAAAAACACGGCGTCATTTTAAATCTCTCCTACATATTTAATTCTTCGACGAGAGACCGTAATAAAAAAAAAACAATGCGGAATAAGAACCTGTGTGGTCACTTCCAAATTGTTTTTTGCATTATTTACAAAGAACAAGACTGGCACACAATACGAGATTATACATATACGGGAAGGTCGAATCGAAGTTGATATCGGTATAAATAATGTCCTCTGCTCACCATAATGTCAGTTTGCTTTCGTTCAAAGCGTCCAAAACAGCATCATGAACTCTTATGTAAGTGTGTTGGTGTCTAATAATGCTCCGTTAATCGCACTTTTATCAATAGATTTTGCCAACTTTGAACAACAAGTATTTTCATTCTCTTTTCTGTAAGCCGCTCAATTTTTTATGTTTGAATGTTTGAATTTTAGTGCTTTGTTGCCCTCTTCGCTTGTTTGGCTGTTGCCAACGCCGGAGTAGCAGTACTGCCTTCAGCGAAAATAATCCAAGGACCCAGCAGCAGAACCACTGTTGTTGGTCCTGATGGTAGTGCAATCTCCTCCGTGGCTCCTGCTGGCCAAATCATCCAGGAAGAAAGTGTTGGAGTTGTTGCTCAAACCGCCCCAGTTGTAGCTGCCCCAGCTGTTGCCTACTCAGCACCTGCTGCTGTAGCTTACTCGCTTCCCACTGTTGCACAAACCGTCGTTGCCTCCGCTCCAGTAGTGTCTGCGTACTCAGCTCCAGTTGTATCTGCTTATTCAGCTCCAGTGGTGTCTGCTTATTCTGCACCTTTGGTGTCTGGAGTTGACACTGTTGTAGCTGGACCATCTGGAACCATTGCAACTGGGAGGACCGTAGCTGCTCCAGTAGTGACCGCATGGTAGATTTTTGGTGCTAGGCATCTTTTCATACACTTGTATAATTGGATTTCAATAAAATACTACTGCACTGAACGAAACACTTTGAAACTGGTTTTATTAGGCACTTTAATTGGAAATGTTTGATTGATTAATTATCATATTTGATCACGCAATATGGTTTATTCTTGCAAAGAAGCGATGAACCTTCAAAATAGACCCGAGAGTGGTTTATCGCGGAACTGGCACGGAGCAACAATTAAATTAAAAGCAATTAACAATGACTGGGTGGCAAGGTAAAACAAACGCGTTAATGTCAGGAATGCCGGCAAATCAAGTTCAATATCATGCCTCCGTTTATATGTAAATATAAGATTCCAAATAAATAGTAGAGCGAATGCACAAAAAATTAGCTGCTTTTGTGTTTGGAATGTTTTCGTTGTATTTTGATTAGTGTTGGTTAGCGGTTATTATTTGAATAATTTAGAATTCAATAAAAAGCACTGGTGTAAAATTTGCGAAGTATCCTGTTGCTTCTTTCTCCGTTTAGGGTCAATTTCGAGATAGTAAAGGATTTTTTAATTTTTACGGTTCTAAAATTATTTTTAAATGTGCGAAAATAGACGTATATTTCTGCAAAAAACAATTAATTAGGGAATTACTTCAGTTTCATGAACGTATGTATGCCGTATAACTCAAATCTTGAAAGTATAGTTCCCTCCGCTGTTTCTTTATATGTTTCTTAAATACTCTTACATTATGAAATTTGCCTATTTACCCCACTCAATTCTATTTAACTGACGCAAAAATATGTGAATATGTTATGGTTTATAATTCAACAGCTTAAACATTCGACATAATAAATCGATGAACGAAAAACTACATTTTGGGATAGGAAATAAATTGAAATTACATTGTTGAAATTTCTGTAAAAATTGACAAAATTTTAAATTTCAATACCTACCTTTAAATACGGATAAATAATCGTATATTTAAATGTAGATGATGCTACGAACATCAGGAACTGTTGTACTGACTCAATTTATTATGTGGAAAAATGTACTTTCAATTAAAAAACAGCACAGTATTTCCATAATTAAAATAAGTTAAACTCGAAATATGTAAACCTCAATATTTTGCAGAATATAAACAAAATATTGTTTACCAGAGATTTATTTAAAAACTGAAGAGTCGTATAATAAATTATATCATAAAATGGAAATACGATATATCGATATATATATAACATTTTTCGAATTATTACCAATACATCCTGTATCAATATGATGTTATAAATTATTAACTGAAGGCATGGTATTCAAAATTACCCTCATAATTTTTATGATTTTTTTATTATCTTTTATTTACAGCTGGACTCATAAAGAAAATATACTTTTCCACATATGCAAATATTTAGAAGTTTGTATTGGCAAATTAAAATAATCATGCATAAAAGATGAGCAAGTGCTTACGAATGAAGTCTAGACGAAGAAATAAAATAAATGTCCCATTTACACGGAATAGAAAAAAATGGGTCAATCAATATATACAGGTTTTATTCCAGAGACACAAAAAATACGTGTTGGTGTCGGGATTATTAGTTTTTATTATTTGACTTTTTACCAAATATGTACCAGTATTCGCTTTTCGTAAGCGCTCCGAAACAGTTTGCAAAGAAAATCCCAATAATATAAATTATGATTAATGTTATCGTGATTAATTTCCTGGTTTATTCAAAATACAATTTTTGGTCAGTCACGTTAAATGCAAATCCACACTTAACGATAATGAAATTACATTGCTGCAATTTGTCAGCATGTTTGGTTATTACATATCTGGTAAATTTGCACGATTTTTACAGTTATTCATGAGTAACATTTGCGTTGTGCAAGCGAATATATCATTTAGTGTCTCAAATATATCAAAACAATACATATTTCAACAATGTTATATGCTTATTTTAGATAATTTTTTATCTGGATAAATCTGACCATGTTTAATACAAATCGCAAAATTAAAGTAGCGTAAACATATTGAGAAAAATCTTTAAAAACCTAAAACTAGTTTTAGATTTTTTTTTGTTAATTTTAAAATTTTTAAATTTTGGCTGGATATATTTATAACGCGGTTTATAATTATAAATATATAGTTTAATGTAACATATACAATTATAATAATAATTGCAAAAATAGTTGTTATTCTAAAGTGGAGCTTTGTCGTACAAAGGGGAATAAATCATTAAAACGAAAACGGTTTTTGCGTATTAAAATCATTTCACTTTAAAGTCTTGTTGCTAATAAAATATTATTTAATTTTGAACAATAAAAAATAATGGTCACGCTTTTATTCTAATAACCTCAATAGCCCAAGACCAAAAAACTTATAAGGGTTGCAATATAATAAGAGTTTTTAAACTGGCAGTTGTGAGAGGAATAAATATATTAATTAAAACAGGAGAACTGCTAATAGAAGCGACTGCTTGTACTATTACTGATCAATTGATTTAAAAAATATTTCAAACCCACAAAAATACGGGTAAAAATGCAACACCAATTGGAAAATGTAGCGTTTTCGATACACCATAAGAATATCTCAAGTCGTATTGCTGATAATGGTTTTACAAACTTTTTGCCAACATATATTTCTAAGGATTTTTCTTTCGTTCTTTTTTTGTTGAACCGTTAATTCCATAAAATCAGCTTAGGCGAACTATTTGTCCTAATTCATGGCATAAATTTCGTACATGCCTATTGCAAAATACGAGCGTACGAACTAGTCTTGTGCAACAGTAACGCTCTTCTAAACTAGACTACATGAATAACTAACACTATATGAAGTCAAATAAACTTTCTTGATTTAACGATGTAGATATTGCAATATAGTGGAAGATTTTAATCGCAAAGTCCAAAATTTTCAAATGGGTGAAGGATAGATAATAAGATATAAAACTTGGCCAATTAAATGGAAATATACCAAACGCTTTTATTTGCAAATTGTTAATTGGAATAAGCTCAGAGTAGAAACAACTATGTGCTAAGGAAATGGATCAAGACCAAAATAAAAGATATTAGTTAAATGCTTCATAAATATAACTTACCTGCATATTGCATATTTTGTACCGCACGTGGTTCCCCCTGCATATCCCATTTTGACAAGTCTTCAATTGTCGCGAAATACCACCATCACAGGATCTGCAATGCATAACACAAAATACATTTTACAGAAAGCATACACTTTTGCGAGTCAAGATAACGCTTTGCAAAAGTTTTCCTTTTGGCGCGTGTCTATTTTCAGTATTCCCTTGATATTCTTATTTTTTATTTCATATATAAATTGCGATTAACTTCTTCAAAACGAGTTGATTACTATCAGTGGTCTAGATATTTCAACCAAAGAATAATCGGAAAATGTTCAGTCTAAACTGATGATGGAATGGTTGATAAAAAATGCCAACCAAAGGAAAGAAATACTAATCAAAAAAGACTTCAGTATGTTATATCATCTTTCGTCTTTTCTGGTTAATTATAGAACAAATATCATTGTCGATGTTAGATAGCAGTAATAAACAGACTTGTTCCCTGTACTTTTACTGTTCTTGAAAATAAAAATTTATCAAATTGTTCATTTATACCTAAATAATAATTGCTTCGTTATTTAAAGAAAAGTATGCAGGTTATCTATTCAATTCAAATGTAAATTTTTTAAACTAACTATTATTGACAATTAACTTCAAAAGGAAATCTTCAGAAGGCCACAAACATAGATATTTGCAAGAGAATTGCAGGAAACATAGCTTACCTGGAACAAGTTGACCACGAAGACCATCCGCTTGACCGCTCGTCAATTTCCTGCAGTTGGAAGGAGAGTTCCTGCAACACGTAAATCACATTGAAACAAAATAAATAAGACCTTACCGGATGGTTTTGAAGTTATAATAAATTTATGCTGGTTTGTACAACAATGAACCCTACAAATATTACGCATAATACATAAACAGAAAAAAATAATTATATTTGTTTATTTTTTTATAATTATATATGATCGGGGGATATGTAATAATTTCGGGGTGTTGAACAAAACTGTGATATTTTCATGTTGAACAAAATGTTTTCAATTCCGGGAATACTACTACTACGAAGAACTAGTCGAGGAAATAAGATTCAACTCAAATTTCATTTGTTTTATTCCGGGATTTTTTGAAAATATGTTTTGAAATACTTTTTACAGCATTATAGCGACTTTCATTTCATGCGAAGAGTATAATGTCAGCCTGCAACTCATTGTTTCGTTTTCCTATTTCCATCGTCACTCTAGCGAAATGCAAACAATATGAGTCGCTGAGTAGTTCTTCTTTAAAATTGACTGTTTTTATTATTTGAGTTTTAACATTAATATTTACATAAATATATTTTTTATTGTGGTAAAAGGATGATGAAGAAATTAATCCAATCCGAACAGTTCTTTTTTTTAAAGCTTTATTAAAGTACAAAGCTTAAAAACAAAAATTAATCTAAAACGCCCATGACAAACCGATAATAAAATAATGAGTACGATATTGCCAATAAATTGTTGAACGCAAGCAAGAAATATTTTATATAAACATTACTAATTAAAAGTCTTTGAATATAATTAATAATCTTTGAAAAGCATAAATATATGACAAATATACGGTTAATGAAGAGATCTCCAAAAATTAAACATCGAATTCAAAATTCAATATTATAATCTTACACAAGATCAACTGCATTCTTATTATGCGAGTTATTGAAAATATTTTTTTCAGAATTTCTCGTTTCTAGTTCAATCTCAAAAAAGGCGTTTAAGTAAATTTAGATTTTTCTGTAGTATTTTGGGAAGTAGTTGCACTTTTGCAACTTTAAAAACACCTCTTTCATCAGCATTCATATGCCAGAATGTTCCTTAATTTAGTGAAATTTATGTATGATAAACGAATGATGACATTTGCTTTATGTTGCACTGTTTAAATCAAATATTTATAGTGGTTTCAAAATCATGATTTCGTTTTTAAAAACGCGTTTGATATTTTTAACTTTCACCCTAATTTAATTAACACCCTATATTTTACTGCATATTTATTAAGTAGGTATGTTCTAAGTTCTATTTTCGATATAAGTATATTTCACAAATTTCCTTTATCTATATTCATTCGCAACCGTTTTGACCTAGCAACAACATAAACTTATTCAGTTTTGTATGTATTTCAAATCATCAAGTTTTGATCTGTTGATATTAATCATTGCTGTCCCTAAACAAACATTTTAAACTTTTAACTTCTTGGATATGAACCATTTAGAAGGTGTTCAAGGTTGCCTCAAATAATAATCTTTAGCTCACGTACAATTCGAGGTACCCAATACGATCTGCATACTCTGCATGTCAATTTATACCGGTCAAAGTGTCCCACTTCCAAATAAAATTAACGTGTCTGTGGATTTTTCATATTTCTAACTGCAAGAAAGATATTAAGGCTGGGAAGTTTTCAAATTGACACCCCGTATTTTGTTCAGAATTTACCAAAAACAGAAACAAAAACGGCACTTATTGTACAAGACAAAACTACTGAGAGAGCAGCTCAAAGACTCCAAACACTAACAAACAACTCAATGACATGGTTTTATAAATGGAGACTAACACCAAACGCGTCAAAAAATCAACTTGTGCTCACAAACCACAGACTCAACGCTGACTCCCCTACGATAACTGCAGACGGCCAAACGACACAACCAAAAAACGACGTAAAATACCTTGGAATCACAATTGACCACAAACTTAAATTCACTAAACACATACGAAACATCAGGACAGAAACAATAAAGAGAACAAAAGACTTCCGATCACTAACCTACAAAGACAGAGGAATTAGCACAAATACCGCAACCAAAATATATAAAGCTATTTGTAGACCCTTGCTAGACTATGGACCTATACTCATGACCAAAGGAACAGAAAGGACAAAACGTTATATACAAACAACAGAACAAATTGCACTAAGACTAATAACACGAATAAGACCCATTCCCCACTACACAACCCTTCCACCCAACTACTATACGAACGCACAAACATGACAAAGATTTCGGAAAGACTCATACATTAACAGACAAAATGGACAAACAACCCCTACTACCAACTGGACCATACTGAATCCCCTTTGTATTACAAGACCAACCAGACAAACCCGCTTCCGTTTCCCTACATCAACGCTACTCGAACACTTACAAACGCAACTGACTACTGGACAATAAAATAATTTTTTCTTGTCATTAGAATTAGAAAGTTTATTGAATTAAATTGTTAACCCAGAATAAGAGAATTTTTATCTTTGTTTTTTATTTAGATTAAGACTGTGTGTACTGAACAAGGGCAGAAAGACCGATAGGTTGATAGCCTTTTTTAGAAATAAAGATGTTTACTACTACTACAGGAACAAAAATAATAGAATGAATATTTAAATACCGGTACCTTATTTGAAAAAAATAATTTTGCTATTTATAAATTTAGCAAAAATAATAATAACAATTATTATTATAGACTTTATTTGTATTAACATAAACAGTATCCACAATTCTACAATTGCTTTGAAACCACTGTTTACATTCCTTATCTTGCCCGCCCCTAATAATAGTAATTTTTTGCGCTTGAAAACCAGTTTTTTTAAATATGTCCGAAATCTTATCTGTAATAACTACAATGTATCGAAAAAGTCCCTTTTACGTTACTAAATCCCATGTCTGGTTTTATGTCCTTAATATGCATGAGCAAAAGAAAATGTTTTACACATTTACCCCGAAAAATAGCAGCGGCAGTAATGGTGCGTACATAAGCTTGTAAAGCGAATCAATTTTCGTCAAATACACTCACATGAATAGAACCAACCCTTTCTACTAAAAGCCTAATGAGATATACGCCTTTTCATATTCAAACATTTTGGCGGCATCCCCAACTGCCTGTCTGAAAGCAATTAACCGATATAAAAACCGTAATTCTATTCAGAAATCACCTCGGCTGCCGATTTTAAGCCTTCAATTCAAACCTCTCGAAGGAAGAGGATCATTAAATAATAATACAATGGAGGCGCGTAACAACTCAAAACCATTAAACAAAATCCGGAAAGTGTATTGGCATTCAGCTCGAGTAAAACATTTCTTAACAAAAGGAGTTTGGAAAGTTCTTACTTTGCAAAATTAATGATGTTAAGTATAGCTCCAATAAAATGGGATGTCGACCTATCGATCTTCTGATGACGGCTTTTTAATGCCCATGACGTCTTGTTCCCTTTTCACCGAGTGCATTATGAAGATGAAGATGAAGATTCATTCAGTGATAAATTAGTGGCTGACGATACTTGTTTGAAATCTTGCAAATATAAGTCGCTTTAATTCAAGCCACAAAAAGAACTGAAATGGAAATTTTCTATTGTATATTTGCAAGTGGTACCTCAGGCTAAGGGCCAATATACCACCACAAAGCTCTACGCTTCAATTTGTAGTTCTTCAAGATGAAATTATATCCTCTATACCAACTGGTATATAGTAGTAGTAAACATCTTTATTTCTAAAAAAGGCTATCGACCTATCGGTCGTTCTGCACTTGTTTAATACATGTAGTCTTAATCTAAATAAAAAACAAATATGAAAATTCTCTTATTCTAGGTTAACAATATTATTAAATAAAATTTCAGTGGCAAGAAGAAATTATTTTATTGTCCACTAGTCAGTTGCGTTTGTAAGTATTCGAGTAGCGTTAATGTAGGGAAACGGAAGCGGGATTGTCTGGTTGGTCATGTAAGACAAAGGGGATTCAGTATGGTCCAGTTGTAGGGGTTGGTTTGTCCATTTTGTCTGTAGATGTATGAGTCTTTCCGAAATCTTTGTCATGTTTGTGCGTTCGTATAGTAGTTGGGTGGAGGGGTTGTGTAGTGGGTTTTGGAGGTGTCTTATTCGTGTTATTAGCCTTAGTGCAATTTGTTCTGTTGTTTGTATATAACGTTTTGTCCTTTCTGTTCCGTTGGTCATGAGTATATGTCCATAGTCTAGCAAGGGTCTACAAATAGCTTTATATATTTTGGTGGCGGTGTTTGTGCTAATTCCTCTGTCTTTGTAGGTCAGTGATCGGAAGTGTTTTGTTCTCTTTATTGCTTCTGCCCTGATGTTTCGTATGTGTTTAGTGAATTTAAGTTTGTGGTCAATTTAAGTTTGTGATCAATAAAAACTTCAATTTTGATAGTGATTAGTTTTGGTCAGTCAAATTTTATAGTTTACGTTTTTAATTCTCCAAAAAAGCAGCCAACAAAAGTTTAAGACCATTATATCTAATGTCTTGTAACAGAATCGTTTTTTTTTTGGGTGCTTTCCTTCATGACCTACTTTTCATTTTCGGGCGGGTTCACTTGAACTTTTTTCTCAAGCAAGAGACCAAACCTACAAAATCTAAACAAAACAAACCATTTGCTTTTGAATTAAATGTTCCATTTAAAAAAATATTTGGATTCTTAAAATCCAAGAAGACTGAGGAAAACAAGTGAATTCATCTGACCCGCTGCTGTGTTCCAAGAACTATGAATCTAATCTTATTAACTAAGTTATTTTTCCATTATAGAAAATAATTAGCAAAAAAGAAAATGAGAGATCATTTTAAATTTTAGAACGAAACGAAATCTTAAAATTTTTTAGAAGCAAGCGTAAATTAAAATTTGCAGCGGCATTAAGTAGTTTGACGTGCCGCCGGAAATTAAATCGTCCTGTACCAGGTAAAACAATTTTGAGGTAAACTAGAGAGGACTTTCACATAAAATAAAAATAATTTTGGTAAAAAAGCTTTTTAATACACAACAAAAATCTCTAGATATAATTGAAAAGTATTTCTAATATAAATCAGTTGTCATCAAGTTGTCATTGCTCCTTATCTTTTTCTGAAAGTAACAAGTTTTCGGAGTCAATCGATCAAAATATAATGTCAGGAAATAACTATCATTTAAGCTAGTAGAGGTTGTGCTCAGGTTAATCTGAACATTTTTTCCCATCTGTTTTCAGCGGCGCTCTAAAGATTTATGCCGCTTTTCGGAAAAAATTATGACTTTACTTAGTTTGCTGGAAACTGCTTCGTGTAATCAAAATCACTTACCGATTCTGATTCATCGCTACTTATCGATGAAAAATCGAGTGCCATCTCCGGCATCGTTAAGTTGCTGATAAAAGAGGAGCATGATGATCGCAGGCACGAAATCTGCAAAGAGTAAAGCAATAATCATTTGACGAAAATATAACTCTTTTCCTGGAATGAAAGCCCTATTTATATTTAATGAAATACAAAAGTTTTCCATCCTGTGAAATAGAAAACACAATTGACTCCAACAAGCAACGAAATCAAATATCAAAGTTTATGAAACATTGTTGTTGCTGATTGCGTTTATACCCTAATAAGGCTTTGCAAGGGTTACTATAATCAACCCACAATGCCAGATGCACATTTAACTGTTGGTACATGACAATTAGTTAGTAGTCCGGATTCTAGGGTTACTCAAATTCCGGAAGTCAATCCGGCCACTTAGCGTGTAGTGCAATTCAGGATAAATCCGGGACTTGAGGAGTGCTGGCATAGTTTAGAAATTCCGGCTATAACCATTAAGCTGGGATAAAATTACATTTTCTGTGCAATCAATTTAGAACCATAAAATCTATAAAATACCTCCATCATTTGCTTGGTATCTAAAGATAGAGATTCGATTAAAATAATAATAAACAGAGTCTGTTTCATAATGACGAGGAGGATGATTTGAGGGAAATCGTTCGATACGGAGTTTATTAGAACGTTACGCAGTACAGCGATAGATACGTTTTCTTTAATAATGTCAGTTGCAATTTTAAAATTGCCAATAATTTTTAATTGCAACTAACGGAAGATATGAAATAGCCGCCGCACAATTTCAATGTGGCCTAAAGACGCCAGGAAGCGAACAGACAAATAGAAAAATTAAATTAAAACATATGTATGTATTGTAAATTCATCTTACAAAAGCTAGTGATAACGAAATCAAATCAAATCAAGTCAAAATATGCTTTATGATCATAAAAACATTTAGTAAGCAAACAGGCGGAAAACTTTTTCTCAAGGAATGGATACGCACGTTCCATTTAATGTTAGCACTAATATTCAAAGTCACAAATTTCGCCGACTCAACGTCTCAACTCAACTAATATTGTTGTTATGAAATACCAAAGGTAGTGAAGAAGTGAAATTTTTGAAGTGGTGAGAAACACTATCAGAATCACGCCAATTTCTGCTCGTGTTGTCAGCAAAGAGGTAAATTTTCCAAGCGATTTTTAGGTGGGTGATGTATTTAATGTGCATTAGAAAAATGATAGTCCCAAGTGCATAATCGTGCGGAATTTCACTGAAAATCAATTTACCAACAGAATCAGAAACAACAAAATTGAAAAATTAAGGGTATATCTTTTATATCAACGCTTTACTACTCGCCCAGTAAACCCTTTGCATAGTCACACAGATAACAGGACAATTAGGCGAAAATTTCATGATACCGTGTTCACGTCCTTGATTAAGATGGGTGAATATAACAGGTTTGACACATTCGGAAAAACTCATTTTTAGAAAAAATAAGGGGCAGAAAATAATTAAGGGGCAGAAAGACCGATAGGTCGATAGCCTTTTCTAAGAAATAAAGATGTTTACTACTACAACTACTATTTTATTAAGTGTGTTAGAACATACAGAATTTAAAGTGGTAATTTACAAAATATTTTAATTGATATATTATCAGTAGTAGTAGTAAACATCTTTATTTCTAAAAAAAGGCTATCGACCTATCGGTCTTTCTGCCCTTGTTTAATACATGCAGTCTTAATCTAGATAAAAAAACCAATATGAAAATTCTCCTATTCTAGGTTAACAATAATAGTAGTAAACATCTTTATTTCTAAAAAAGGCCATCGACCTATCGGTATTTCTGCCCTTGTTTAATACATGCAGTCCCAATCCAGATAAAAAACAAATATGAAAATTCTCCCATTCTAGGTTAACAATGTTATTGAATAAATAAGATTTCAGTGGCAAGAAGAAATTATTTTATTGTCCACTAGTCCGTTGCGTTTGTAAGTGTTCGAGTAGCGTTAATGTAGGGAAACGGAAGCGGGATTGTCTGGTTGGTCTTGTAAGACAAAGGGGATTCAGTATGGTCCAGTTGTAGGGGTTGTTTGTCCATTTTGTCTGTAGCTGTATGAGTCTCTCCGAGATCCTTGTCATGTTTGTGCGTTCGTATAGTAGTTGGGTGGGGGGGTTGTTATATTATCAGTGCTGACGACGATTTACTATTTATGTTATACCAAAATACCAGAGGTAACATTTGTGCTTATGTCGATAGTATTAAGAAAGCAAAATAAAAGTACAAAATATTGTACCATAAATAACAACAAACATACACAATTGCATTCTAAACAGGACTTACAATTAATAATAATAATAAGTAACCAGGTGCGATATGTGTACCACTAAAGCATTTAGGATCTTTCAACACTAAAAATGTAATGAAAGTTATTTCCATTTAAAGGTTTATAAGCAGGATTTATTAACTGGACGTCAATATTTTATGGGGTAATTTCCAAAAGTGGGCTATCAATAAAAACGAGGTGTTTGAATTTGTGATTTCATTTGTAAAGTGGAGTTTGCTTTTATAATGGAGACTAATTAACTTCAAAAAGCCACAATGAACCTAATGATAGAATAGCAACGCAATTTTGATAAATATTTATGAAATATAATGTTTATAAATTACATGGAAATTATCACCTTTTCTTGTTTTAGTTTCCAATTTGTATAGAATCACAGAAAAGCGTGTTGTTTAAATTTTAATGGCATTGCAAGAACAGAGTGATAAATAGCACACAAAGTATCCACAATAAATAAAATAAATGTAAATTGATAAATTTTTCCAAATATCTTATCGTGCTACTGATCCAAGTTTTAGCATTATTTTGTTCGCTTAATCAGTGCTTTCATGAGATTAAATTAACTACCGTTTGAAAATTCTATAACAAGAATTCGAGTTTAGCATATATAAAAATTGAGGATATTTCCTGATAAATGTGCGGATTTAAACATCAAATAATATAGCATCAAACCGGAAAATGCTCTATAAAACCCATCGTTTATAGAGCGTTTAGAAAATGTCCCAATAGCGGTCAAGCCAATATTCTAAACTTCAGATTAAAGTCAGTTTTTACGTGTTATAAAAAGAAAATATCAGTCAGGTCAAGACCAACCAATCAATAATTTTTGCACGTATTTGTGTACATGAAATGTGTTTAAAATATTTGTAAAATACTTAAAATACGATAATGTGCAAATTATGCAAAAGCTGAAAACGCTTTCAGCAAAACTGCAACTGAATACTTGCTACCGGTATTTCCATTTATAGTAATTTATTTTTTACATATTGCTTCTATAATAATTTGAGTAGGATGCTAATGATTTACGGCGTAAACATTTGCTAGATAAAATTATTCGGAATTGAAAATATCAGCCTTTAATACAAAATGCTTATTTCATATGCACATAAGGAAATAAATATTTTGATTAAGCGTTCATAATTTATTGGATATTAACTGTGTTTACATCTCTACTTAAATAAAATGCCGCTAGTATCTTGTGTGAACTCGAAGTCTTGGCCGCGTGCAAATAATTGTTTACTCAAATCAAAACATTACAGGTAAAACCGTACTTTACAAAATAAATAATTTACATTCGAGAATAACCAACTCACACGACCAGTCATTAGCACATATTAATGTGCTAGGACCGAAAGAATATTCAATAAATCAATCGGGCAACAAGTTCTATAATCATTTAGGTACTATTTGATCAAACTATTCTTACATATAATCCTTTTTTAAATAAAGTGTAAATAAAATAAATCTATAGAATCCACATTATCATAATAATTATTACTTCCTTTTCAGCGTGTTAACTATTCCCACTTTCTATTTTACAGTTTAGAATTAAATTTGCAGAATAGTATACAAGCCTTCATTCCACTAAACAAGAGCATCGACTTAGTTAAAAAAAAGACATTATTTTGCAATTTTAGACAAAGTCAGCATAAACATATAATATTAAAATGTGGATTTTCTGTTACAAATTCCGGGATCAATTAAAAAGCGATTTCTAGATTAACGTTTTCATTGTGCACTTTAGTTTTGGATTTTAAATCATTATCAAGTGACTCTTCCCATTAGGCCCTAAGAGAGGGGATTTCGATTCTGCGATCAAACGTATTTTCTTTTGCTACCCTTGTCTGAAAATTCCCATATTTAGTAGTAGCAGTAAACATCTTTATTTCTAAAAAAAGGCTATCGACCTATCGGTCTTTCTGCCCTTGTCTGGTTGGTCTTGTGAGACAAAGGGGATTCAGTATGGTCCAGTTGTAGGGGTTGTTTGTCCATTTTGTCTGTTCTGAAATCTGAGTCTTTCCGAAATCTTTGTCATGTTTGTGCGTTCGTATAGTAGTTGGGTGGGGGGGTTGTGTAGTGGGTTTTGGGGGGTGTCTTATTCGTGTTATTAGTCTTAGCGCAATTTGTTCTGTTGTTTGTATATAACGTTTTGTCCTATCTGTTCCGTTGGTCATGAGTATATGTCCATAGTCTAGCAAGGGTCTACAAATAGCTTTATATATTTTGGTGACCATATTTATTTTTGGTGATGTGCATATATTTGTTAGTTTGAAAATTATTTTCCTCTGGTTCCTCAGCTAAAAGCCGAAACTTCCATAATTATCCGATTCATGTAAAGTTTGCGGTTTGATTGACTGTAAGCCCAGAAACTTGGAACAATTTTAAACCGAAAACCAGTAAGACCAAATGCGGTTCTTAAGATATCAAAAGTTTTTTTTATCATTTTAAAGCGTTAGACGCTTACTACAAACTGGATTGATAATTTTATTAGGAAAAATTACAGACCCGTTATAAATTATAAAGCTATTGAGAGTCAATATCATATAAACAAACATGTTAAGGATTCAATAAATATTTAACAATACAACTCACCTACTTTTATTTTATCTACTTTGAAGCTTCAATTTAAATTTTTCTTTACGCTCAGAAAAAAAAAATGAATGTTATAAATAGCTGGTCTTTAGTTCTCGACTGAAATTAAGACCCAAATCAGCTAATTATTTAATAATTCATTTTATTATTTCGATGTTGGATGAAGCTGACGTTTCAGGCATCGTAAGCATACATCAGTGGATGATATTCTCAGTCAGATATATGATCAAGTTTAGTCTTTGTGTATACTCCCCAAGACACTAATCGACGTCAAACGCCAACACTTAAAACTTAACGTTTCTAACCATTTAATATAAGATAACGGCCTATTTGCCTATTAGTGTTAGTAATAGAATTGCTGAATGTGAAGACAACACCATTACTAAGACGAGATTAAAATGAAAGTTAAAGCATTTAACCGAACAGACACTTTGTCTGTTTTTCGCAGCTTTTCCTTTCACTCTCGCGTCCAGAACACCCGTCAGAGCACTAATTGTTTTCAGAATACTTAAACGACAGACTTTAATTGGAGAACACGAGCCAAGTCCAGTACAGAGTCACTAAAACTTATTGATCTAAATCAAGTTTCTAATTTGACTAGCTACTGAGTTCTTAGGGTCTTCCCTAAGGGTTCTTTTAATAAGTAATACAGGCAGGCTGCCTTTCTTATCCACTATATTTTAGGGATCAATTAAGGATGGGATCCTCGTAAACTCTCACCTGGGCTTCATAGATACCGTAACATCTGCCACAAAGAAGTATCAAAAGTTTGTTACTGGCTCTTAATAAAAACTTTTTAAAATATCGACTCGCTTCTAAGGCGAACTTTGCCAATGGCGCAACCAAGATCGAAGTTAAAAATATGCAAATTTTTCTTGGTTTTAACGAACATCGTAAATTTTCAAATATATGTCGTGGTATTAATTTGGCGGAAGAAACCCTGTAGTAAAAGTAGGTAAAAATATATAAGATCGCTTATCAAATTGATGAAAAACCTCTGAAAGGGCGAATTACAAACATTTGTTTACAAAACAATCTCATTTTTATTTCATCCACATCTCCTATATGAAGAGTTTGACCAAGCAGGTATAAAAATATAAAAAAAAATTAATATACATTTTACTAGTGTAGTTTTAAGTACCCTCATTAGCGAATTTAACATTGATATTCACTAATAAATAACTCTTTCTCCTGCCCATTTTTAAGTTGGGACAGGTACACCGGGGAATTTGGGTCTAGTGGTACCAAAATTCAAGCTTTCAAAGCGAATTCTCCTTACAAATAACGACGAAAAGAAAAACTATTTGATAAAATAAATAATTCCAATGTATTCCTGGGTTTCATTCAATTTTATTGTTTATTATTTAAAATGTTCCAAATATGTTTCGGTGTCTTTATCCACCATCATCAGTTTGTATGTTTAGATGTTTCTACCTTTACATTTGGTTGGACATTCTTCTTCATTCTTCTCTTCAAGAACGTCCAACCAAATGTAAAGGTAGAAACTTCTAAACATACAACCTGATGATGGTGGATAAAGACACCGAAACGTATTTGTAACATTTTAACTAATAAACAATAAAATTGAATGAAACTCAGGAATACATTGGAATGAATTAAAGTACAGTTAGGAAAATATACAAAAATAAATAATGCTTGTGGGCGAGCTCATCTACTCAAAAAATAGCAACTTAGAAAAATTATGACTATACCATGAGAAGACAATTTTCCGTTAGTACGTCGTTGTTGTCTATTTGGAATTATTGAAGACCCAATTAATTACAACACTTTTTGTGCCAGTGAGTGTGAGAATGTGCCACTTTTAATTACAGAAATAACGTTGACTATGCATCTTTCGGCGCTTCCGTGCTGAATCAAGGGAATATACTTCATTAGAACATCTTGAAACTTTAGTTTATAGCACTCCTGTGAACACGGTAGAAGAATTAAGGAATCGCATAATAGTATCAAGTGGGATAATTTGAAATTCCTCTGGGATTTTTCCACGAGCTTCTGATAGTGAGAGACATGGGCGATTTTTTGGACGGACATTTGAAATATTGTATTTGATCTCTAGGCCGTCCTCTTTGAACGTAATTTTTATTGTTATACATATTATTAAATATTTTCCCATTAATTCCTCGTTTGACAAACACCCTTTATCCTTTTTTGGAAAGCGTTAATTGAAATCATAAAATGTGTTCTTGTTTGAATCAATTTTTTTACATTTTAAACTTCTAACATTTAGTCAAAGTGCCTAGGCTGTAAGCTGAGGACGAAAAATAAAATTTGAAAGAACAATCGCGTGCCTGCTTGCGAAGCAAATATGCAAGTAAACAGCAAAATTACAAACTCTATCTAATCAAAAGTACTTGTATAAAAATATAAGATGTTTTAACTTGGACACTAGTTTGATTAAAAACAAATTCATATTTTAATTTTCTTAAAAAACTTGGGAACAAAATAATCGACGTATGAAAATATGCAATGTATACAGCGTTGTACTGGATTATGCACTGTATATGTATACAAAGTGTCCTCTTTTTTCATGTTTTTGCAATCGATGTTCAATTTTTTGATCCAATGAAGTTAAATAACGTATTTGAAAGCAAATGTAGTCAGCAAAATTACATAATTTGGAAAATTTAGATACACATTTTCACAGATAGACATTCATACCATGTAAGTAATTTAAGACAAGTTTCGCACAATCCCGGTGATGATAAAAATAAATGATGAATTACTCGTAGATGAAGCGAAGAAGAATTTAAATTGTCGTTTAGATTAAATCATTCATATTCACAATGCGCAACGGCTGTTCAACATGTGATTTTTCTTCTCCAAACACACCAAATAGACGCCTCAGTTTTCTGCAACTTTTATGGAAATGATGAAATATACTGAATTGATGAAGCCGAAGAATACTATTGAAAAGAAATCGTTCAAACGTCTTGAATGGCTCGTGCTGGTGAAACAACCCACGCATCAACAATAAATGCAGAAACGATTTGCGAAATAAATCAACAACAGTTAATAAATTTAATAAAAGATCGAGCAACTTATGGGTGGGTTAGTAAACTCCAACTGTTTCCGGAGGTCTCCATTGTTTTAAACGAGCGGTGCATTTAGCCGTAGTAAAGGGGTTTTCACTATCATAAATCACGGCAGAAGCCTCCACTTTTTGCTAGTGGGAGGACGTGTACACGAACTGAATATATGCGTTAATGTTGCTTTTGCTTGTATGACGTTATGAAATAAACTCAAATTAATGCAACACATATTCGGGAAAATTATATTGATGGGTGGTTAGGATGGCGATGCAAACGAGCTGGCCAGGGATTAATGACTAATTATTTCCAAATAAAGAGCAAATGCTTTTTCAATTAAAAATGCATTATTGGTTGCGTTAGAATGAAACTTATTTTGAAAACTTATTTTGCATACTTTAAACAAGCTCATGAAAAAAATCACAAAACAGCGTCATTCATCGATAAGATATATTCATCGCGCAAAGATAACTTAAACCGAGCTTTTAACAAAAGTTCAGATGTCGGCTAAAATCGTTTATATAAATAGCACATCTTAAACGGTTTGAAAAAAAAAATTTCCGGATATACATATATGTATAGGGTAAATTTAGGTTCTATGTCCAAACCGTCAAATTCACTCGAAGTGGTTTGCAAATAAAAAAATCCATCATCATGTACTTTATTATTTCAACTGGATATAGAGTGCTTGCAAAATAAGCGACCTTTTTGTAAAATGTTAACTTCAATGCTAGGTGAGAATATGAACGGCAGGTCTGGGATTTTACAATTCCAGTATTTTGTTAAATGTATAATCAGTAGTAGTAGTAAACATCTTTATTTCTAAAAAAGACCTATCGGTCTTTCTGCCCTTGTTTAATACATGTAGTCTTCATCTAAATAAAAAACAAAGATGACAATTCTCTTATTCTAGGTTAATAATCTTATTAAATAAACTTTCCAATTCTAATGACAAGAAAAAATTATTTTATTGTCCAGTAGTCAGTTGCGTTTGAAAGTGTTCGAGTAGCGTTGATGTAGGGAAACGGAAGCGGGATTGTCTGGTTGGTCTTGTAAGACAAAGGGGATTCAGTATGGTCCAGTTGTAGGGGTTGTTTCTCCATTTTGTCTGTAGATGTATGAGTCTTTTCGAAATCTTTGTCATGTTTGTGCGTTCGTATAGTAGTTGGGTGGAGGGTTTGTGTAGTGGGTTTTGGGGGTGTCTTATTCGTGTTATTAGTCTTAGTGCAATTTGTTCTGTTGTTTGTATATAATGTTTTGTCCTTTCTGTTCCGTTGGTCATGAGTATATGTCCATAGTCTAGCAAGGGTCTACAAATAGCTTTATATATTTTGGTGGCGGTATTTGTGCTAATTCCTCTGTCTTTGTAGGTTAGTGATCGGAAGTGTTTTGTTCTCTTTATTGTTTCTATCCTGATGTTTCGTATGTGTTTAGTGAATTTAAGTTTGTGGTCAATTGTGATTCCAAGGTATTTTACGTTGTTTTTTGGTTGTGTCGTTTGGTCGTCTGCAGTTATTGTAGGGGAGTCAGCGTTGAGTCTGTGGTTTGTGAGCAGAAGTTGGTTTTTTGAAGGGTTTGGTGTTGGTCTCCATTTATAAAACCATGTCATTGTGTTGTTTATTAGTGTTTGGAGTCTTTGAGCTGCTCTCTCAGTAGTTTTGTCATGTACAATAAGTGCCGTGTCGTCTGCGTATTGTAATATGTATGCCGATCTGTCGATTTGATTTTTGTCTGGTAAGTTGTAATTGTATATGTCATGGCAGTATATATTGTAGAGAAACGGTGAGAGCGGGGATCCTTGAGGGAGCCCTTGTTCAGGGGAAAAGAAAATGACAGTGTTTTGTCAATTCGTACTTGTAGTTGTCTGTTTTCTAGTAAGTTCTTTATGGTGTGTAGTAGATATGTTGGTGTGTGTAGTTTGTATAGTTTGTATAGTAAGCCTCTATGCTAGACACTATCAAAAGCTTTGTTAATGTCCATAAACAGGCAAGCTGTCTTTCTGTCAGTTAGGTGGGTTGTTGTATAATCAATTTTTATACAAAATTTTTATATGAGAAATAGCTAGATAAATGCCATTCCTTTTCATAAATAAAATCACCATATAAACCATATTTCGTATAACGATTTTGTTTCGAGTTAACACTGCATTTCTTTCAAAGCAGTTTAAATTTCTTTTATTTTCTTGAAAATTGCAATGCAATGCAAAACCCTTTAAAACCCAAAAATATTTCTTAGAAGAGCCAATTTATATTCCAAATCATTAGTGGTTTATTTCAATGTTTTTGTCCAACTGACTAATTGTTTTACTACGGAAATTGGAGTTGGAGTCAAAACAAGTAATTTGATTCGAATTCTACGTCTCTCATTTTCATAATTTCCGCAAATGAAATAAACAATCGATCGCAATTCATAGAATTGTTGTGAAAATTTAATTCACATAAACATGCATTTTAACACGTTGAATCTGCAACTAAACCTTAGTTTAGTAAAAAATTGTTAGTAGTGTGGTGAAAATTATATCGTTGGATAAAAAAATTCGTACGAAGAAGAGATTGAGAGCAAAGCTGTTCCAAACGAGTTGTAATGTTCAAGTTGCAGATGCTGTTCAAGAACAGAAGAAAAATCGTAACGCAGTTAATACTAACCCGCTGACAAAAGATGCATATTTTGGTCTTACCGCTTCTTTTTCATTGAAAATGTGGCGTAGATGGAAATTGAAGCCTCAATATCCCTCAATTCCTACTCAGCAACAAACATCCTCACAATACTGAAGATATTGAAACCTCTAGATCTGCCCAAACGCTTTGTGTGATTCAGATGTCCTTCCGTTTCTTTCTACTGTGGTTTATGTTGTATCGTCCCATTTCATGAATGGGACGATTGAATTGACAGCTTTCAATGAATGTAATTAGATGATTTACAATGTTAAACTCTTTTCTCCCGTCATTTGCTACTAATATAAAATTTACTACTTGTTTCTGGCAGATTGTAAATAGTCGTAAATGAACGGTTAAAAAGTAATAAAAAATGTATGTAGTCCATTATCAGTGGCTTCTTAAAAATGGTAGTACTTCAAGACTGCGGGTCCCTTCAGAGGAAAGCAAGTATTTAATAGAATACAAATTCAAAATAATTAAACAAATGAACAAAATATTTGTATTTCATAATTGACTGAACTAAATTCTACACACCAGTATTTATTTATCTGGTCAAACATCAGCGGTAATTTCTATAATTTGAAGATGGTAAAAAGTGAATAGTATTAATTTCATTCAACGCTGAGATGTAAAATTAAAAAAAACGTGATTCTGTAGTTTTTCGAGTAACTCAAGGAAAATAAGTAGGACATTACACCGAATTGCAATGTGCCAGTCTCAAACGATGCAGAAATAAAAGTTTAAATTAGCTTGAGCTGATAACAATCTTTTGAGGTTGGGCAATGTTTCCTTCATCACGATGCTTTTGTTTCCTTGCTATAACTTCTGAAGAGAAAATAAGCAGCGCAGTGCGGCTGCGGTTAAAACGGCTTTCGTATTCTGTTCAGGTCACTTCACACGATACTAAAGCTCTTCCAGAAAAGTGTATAAATAATGTAATACATCCACAACAAAACATGCTTTTTATATTTTACAGCCTGTATAAGTTGTAATGTAAGTCTTTGTTGGTGAAATTCCGGGGAAATTAAAAATACCTGCTCATTCCCTACAAGAGTATTTTGAGATGAGGACTAATTGCAACCGAATGTGTTAAACCTATAATAAAAGTGAATATAGAAACCCGGATTTTGGCAGTTATTGCATTTTTATTGAAAATAGGTGATCTACATGATTTTCATTCAATCCACAAACTCTTTGCGGCTACTCGTTTACTATTTAAATCATTGTCCCAACAAAGCAATTTCAAATTTCCGAGTCTTTCTGCACCTGATAAAGTTTTCTGTCACGAAACTTTACGGATTTTGCAGGAAATATATCGCGAACTGCAAGGAAGGTCCCTTAGGATCAAAGCCAAAGTGGTTACAGTTACGTGGCGAGAAACAAACTACTTCCTTCTTCTGTTGTCACTTTTATAACCAACTATATTACCTGAGTAACTGATTTAAAATACTGGAAGGTTCTAGTTTTTATTATTATGAGTTATTGCCACATTAGTCATTCGTTCGGTCTTTATTAATTCCTCATTTATTTTAGACAATATTTATCTGCTGTATATTTAAATTAAAGGAGTGCAACTGATTGAAGACTTATTCCTCAGCGTGCTCTGTTTTAAAATATTTGCTCGCCATTATTAAATCAAATTTTAAACGTGACATTTTTGTTTACGGTTTTTTAAATTCAATTTAACCAAATAATTTTGGTGAAAAATTACACTCGAAATATCTTTTTATTTTGCCTTATTTACGTAATTTTGGTTTTTATAATGAACTATACAGCTACTAAATTTTACAACTTTTTAGAAGTATTTAAAGACCAATATTTTTCGAATGTTCTGTCGTTTTTTTCTCATCCTAATCATTATGACTTTTAAATGAAAACAAGTCTGTATAGTTCTTCAAAGCAAAAAGATTATAACTAACAAAATAATTATCCGATCTGTACTCTGATTATTTAAAAGGCATTGCTATTAATTTTCTTTCTAAAAAAATGTTTGATTTATATTGATTAATTTAGTATTCATCCGCCAAAGCTTCCAGACTATATTTCATGTGAAACAACTTTCATATCACTCAACTTGACCAATATTAGAACTTTTTTGGTTGAGGTGTATGATATCTATATCGTGTTTGAAATTGTCGTCATTCCTTCTAATTGGCTATTTTGGCTGTAGAATTTAAAACGTTATTTTACTGAATAAAAATATATTATTTTAATTACTATTTTATATTATTATTTTATTTATTATTTTTATGTGTGATGAGTTGAAGACTTATTTAGTGTCAAATCTTGTTTATTTATCTGAACATATTGTTTGTTTTAAGTATGTTTAACCCATGTTTCTTATGAAGATAAAGTTTGAGTGTGTTAAAATAATGCTTGATTGAAGATGAATGATAACATAACTAGAAAACATCTAATGATGTATCAAAAGACATTGCCTTTATATAGAAACTAAACCTCAATTATTTTGGATTATATCATAGTCAGACATGGATTAATTTTTTTTTAAATTTAAGCCACTGAAGCAAAACCTTACATGTATATGAAACATTCCAAAATAAATCAACGCAACAAAACTTACATAATTATTATATTACAAAGTTGCTCTGCCCAAAAACTTTTCGATTTGCAGTTCTTAAAAGAAAACCTTTCTTACAAATTGTTAAAACGAAAAATCCTTATAAAAGTTTCTCATATCGAGTATCTTATCTGATTCAGGCTCCGCCAGGACGTTTATCCGTGTTGAATGATATATAACTGAAAAACTATCCCCTATCTGTAAAAACTTTGATTTACTTGACTTATTTAGTATCGGGAAAGAAAAACTTAAATTGATGATAAACCTTATGAGGGTGTATATCTTCGATAGAACGATCGTCGAACTCCTTCAGCTTTTCTTTTTCCCTTGAATCGGAAATATGAATTGAATTGGGGTTGGCGTGGAATCCTGTTTAGATTTATAATATGCAATAATTTAATGTTCTGCGTGCTGAACAAAAGTTTTAAGGATATTTTCCGGCGACTCTTCATCAAACTTTGACCATTAAAAGTTTCGTCTTGAAAATTTGATAAACTTTCTTATAGCCCTTCAATTCAGCAAAGGCTCGTTTGTAATTGGAGATTAATTATCCTATTGGAATAATGGTATAAATTGGAATAAAATGTTTTATAAACGATAGTAAAAAGTTAAAATGTGTTAAGAAAACTTAAAAAACCCGTTCATGAAATTGTTCAAAATGAGTTTTACTTTTACTAAATTTGAATGAATGACTATTCATTCATTATATATTATATCTATATATACAGATAGATATCTATATATACAGATTCTTTTTTCAGTTTAAACTCGAAAATTTTCAGATTCATTCACAACAGTGGCATCATTTTTAGTTACAGGTATACACATATATGATATAGTAATAATATTTACTGTTGTGCAGTAATTCAACTTATAAGTAGTGCAATAGAAATGAATAACAACTTTGCCAATTCTAGTGTAAATATTGTTGGCTTTGCGCCTATATGCACTGTTTTCTAATCCCAAGCTTTAATTAACTCGAACCTTTAATTCCATCAGAAAATAAATCCGCTTTTCTGCAAATTATGATCAGGTTTGCTGCGCCTAAAGTACATAATTATTGGATAGTAGACGAAGCCATTGTTTGTGCACCAGATCTAGTAAGACCATTCAACCCAGAAAACTTAAGAATTATTTTGATCAAATGTTATATAAAACAAATTGCTATTTTATCATATCATCATCTAACATAATCCTGTGTAAATTTTACGAAATCTTGATATAAATAACGTGAATTACTCAGTGAAAATAATATCATATCGTCCATGAGGCGTCAGCCATCATCTGCAGCTTCTTACATAGCGTGAGCATCGATATAAACATAGCCTTTCCATCCAAATACGAATGTGAGTGATTTACGGTTTAATTTAACTTGACAAATTTAATTAATTAAGTTCTTTGATTAATTGTGCGGCTGCTTAAGTCAGGTGCACATCATAATAATATCTCATTTCGAATCAAAAGATAATACTTCTTGTTTGTTTCCTGAACCAGTAACTTTGGCAAACTTTCTTAGGCAATTCGAACGCTTTGATAAACTTATACGCCAATACGACTCCAAATTAGATGCCATTGTGTTTATAAAGAATTAACTGCCGAACTAAATTTTTGGTTGGGTTATTGCTAGTTTATAGTCTAGTCTGCTAGTCAATCGCATTAAAAATCGTTGTCCGCCAAGTCTTTTGAAAAATCAGTTAATCGATAGAGACAAAAGTGCAAAAAAATGTACAGTATTTTTTCATTGAGTATATTTAAAATATTATTCTCAATATAGCATTTGGAATCTAAGTTATATTCAGTTTTTTCGAGAAGCTGTTAAATTTATAATGTTTTCTGTAAAACATTTTGTGAACATTTAAACGCAAGCATGTTATTTTTCAAATTAGTTTTATTTGGTTATTTAAATGAAAAAAAAATTGTACTCCATTGAATTATTATACTCCATTGAAAAATTATTTATACTCCATTGAATTAAAGGTGATCAAACATTGTTGTGAACCTTCTGAAGGGGGTTTTCCTACAACAAAACCGAAGGGGTACGAAAGGGATATTTCAAAATATTAATGTAGGTATAGTCAAAAATCTTGCAATTGCAGAATTCTAAATCATTAATTAATTGTTGTAAAATATATTCTTCTCATGAATAAAACCTAAATGCCTATTACAGCATGTCTGAACTAACAAAGCTGACAAAGGAAACTAAAACTCAGATCTTTAACTTTTATTTTGAAATTTACTCAGCAATTACACAGTTCAATTGAGACAGCTTTTCAATTTTTAAATGCTCGAACAATTTGACAATTTGCTTAGAGCTTTCTCTAACAAAGACAAACCCTAGAGCGACATTGTTATACATTTTAGGTTTTAATGTACATCATTGTCACTCTTCTTTAAAACCATCGAAACTATACAAAATTCTGTAAGTTTAAACGAACCTCGCAATTTTATGACGTACTGCATAATGAACCATTCAATATAATAACATAATTGAAACATCGTCTTACCTTTCAATAAAAAACTAAAATGTTGATTTTGTATCTTTTCCATACCATTCAAGCAATCCCCAATAACCCGTTAATAGAGTTTACCCCAATGTTAAATCACTCTATATAGTCAGACAAGCAATTCAAATAACTGTGGTTATCTGCCTCCTTTAAAATTTTCACTACTTTTAGACAGACCTCGGGTAACCCTTTTAGTTATGTTTGTATGTTGTTGCGCTTGTTGCTCCAAAACTATGAATGCTACAAGATTTAAGAAAGAGCCCAAAAATGTTCAAAAAGGATTCATGCATCCACTCAAAAACGATCAATTCCAGGCACCAAATAAAAAATTCTGGTAGTTTTTGTACCAAGAACCCAAGAATTCCTCACTTGCCCAAAGCAGATAAACTCGCTTGCTTCATCAAAACATGAGTCTTACATAGGAACAAATTCACAGCGAGTTTCATTAAAACCCATTGCAAACCATTTTTTTTTTGAAAAACGTTGACCAATAGCAGACATATTTTCTTAATAAAAGTTAGGTCGTTTGGTTATTATTTGACCCAAAGAATCAGTGTCGTTTTGATCGTGTATGGGACACCCTACCCTGTATGTTCTCAATTAAACATTATTTTAAATTGCGATTCTTGCTTTGAAAAAATATCGTAAAACCCATTCCTAATAATTTTCTTAAAACTAGAGTGAAAACTTAATACTTTCTCGGACTAATAAGAAAAGGCGGATTGGAGCTTTAAGAGCAAGAAGGGTAATGAGGCCAATGAAATTATGAAGCTTCTTGAACAGATATTGCGAACTAATAATAAAATCAGGAGGTTGGTTAATCCGATTAGAATAATTATCGGTCGGAAAGAAAATCATGCAATTATCAAATCAAAACATGATAATTTGCAAATGGGGCTTGTGCTCAGATCTCAAAGAACCCACATATGTATATTCCAAAAATCATCTCAAGTTTTTCCAGTAGCTGTTTGATTTGGTCATAAAACGAGTTTCCTTCACATCAAAACTTTTGGGTACAAAGTATTTAATTTTTTTTACAGCAAACTGTTACAGACTTACAAACTATTACACTTCATTTACAAAGTTAGTAGAAACCTTACATTGCATTACTGTAGTGGCTTTAAAAACTTTGAATGTTTATGTTCAATTTTTTGTTCAATAAATGTGTTTTGGAATGCCAAAGCGTTTTCCTTTTAACGTAACCCATGTCCGGTGGCTGCTTAATATCAGATAATAAAATTCCACGTTGCAAAGGATGTAACAAAGGATAATTCGTTACAAGATAACACACATCCTATGCAACAAATTTCTTCAAGAATTTTAAAAATTTTCACTTTGTAGTAGAAGTTTTCATGTACATGAAAATACGTTTGCTAAAAAACAAAAGTTTCGATTTTTTATAGATTGCTTTGCACTTTTATTCATTAAGCGGAATTTCCATATACGCGGCGCATCTTTCGTTTGTATAAACCAAAGCAAATGTTCAAGACGTATCGAATCCTATCAATAATTCAATAAACGACAATGCGGCATCTTTTGCATGGCTGCACCGAAAAGACACAAATTCTCTTAAACGTCTTATTGTGTTGAACGCCACCACCCTTACCAAAATATATTGCAGATAAATTCAAAAAATTTAACATAAATCTTCAACCTTGTTAAGGCGTATAGGAAATTGCCTGGCGAATATAAAATTTATGTCTAGGAATACGCTGTTGGGCAAAACTAAATTATTTTGCGTATCTTAATACTATCTGAACTTATTTCAAGGATCGATTTTACGAACGGAAATTTATTATTATTTGAGCATTCGAAATCGGGGAATGAATGCAAAATATATCCTGAATTCCTAATAGTTTCCATTCACTGAATGTTATTGTTTGGGTATATGAAAATACCAATTCACCTAACTCTTATACAATAAAATATTATGATCAGCGTTGGTTCGTAAGTTATTAAATTCGCAAAATAATGTCTGAAACATGTCTTAAAAGTCAGAAAAATTATAGTGAGTAGTACATGTTTTGCCCTGTTATTTCTGTTCCGCTTTATCATTTTGGCTTAATTTTTTGATAAAAAATATATGTGATAAGACACAGAATTAACTAGCAATGTGTAAATCGAATAGTTGTATGGGGTAATAAATAGACTAAAGCTGAAATAAACAGCAAAGCAATTCATTTTTTAAAAAGCTCCAATAAAATAAATGTTGGGACATACAAATTATCCCATATATCTTCTTGCACTTGTGAGACATTACTTTTAGCTCATTAAACGTTAATCATATGGAGTTAACTCAAACAACTCATTCGCTTGAACATATACCTCCTAAATTACTCTGAGCTTAAATATTTTATTTTTGAATTCTGCAGTTTCAGTTTAGCTTCGAAATAGGATAATAAATTTCGAGCAAGAATCTTTAGTTCCATGCACGACAATAAAATATTTGTTACATTGAGTTTGAAAAAGTAACAAATAAGAGAGAAAAATAAGCGAGTCTTCCATGTCCATTAATGTGGGTGAGTAGTAGTAGTAAACATCTTTATTTCTAAAAAAGGATATCGACCTATCGGTCTTTCTGCCCTTGTTTAATACATGCAGTCTTAATCTAAATAAAAAACAAATATGAAAATTCTCTTATTCTAGGTTAACAATACTATTAAATAAATAAAATTTCAGTGGCGAGAAGAAATTATTTTATTGTCCACTAGTCCGTTGCGTTTGTAAGTGTTCGAGTAGCGTTAATGTAGGGAAACGGAAGCGGGATTGTCTGGTTGGTCTTGTAAGACAAAGGGGATTCAGTATGGTCCAGTTGTAGGGGTTGTTTGTCCATTTTGTCTTTAGATGTATGAGTCTTTCCGAAATCTTTGTCATGTTTGTGCGTTCGTATAGTAGTTGGGTGGGGGGGTTGTGTAGTGGGTTTTGGGGGTGTCTTATTCGTGTTATTAGTCTTAGTGCAATTTCTTCTGTTGTTTGTGTATAACGTTTTGTCCTTTCTGTTCCGTTGGTCATGAGTATATGTCCAAAGTCTAGCAAGGGTCTACAAATAGCTTAATATATTTTGGTGGCGGTGTTTGTGATAATTCCTCTGTCTTTGTAGGTTAGTGATCGGAAGTGTTTTGTTCTCTTTATTGTTTCTGCCCTGATGTTTCGTATGTGTTTAGTGAATTTAAGTTTGTGGTCAATTGTGATTCCAAGGTATTTTACGTCGTTTTTTGGTTGTGTCGTTTGGCCGTCTGCAGTTATTGTAGGGGAGTCAGCGTTGAGTCTGTGGTTTGTGAGCAGAAGTTGGTTTTTTGACGCGTTTGGTGTTAGTCTCCATTTATAAAACCATGTCATTGTGTTGTTTGTTAGTGTTTGGAGTCTTTGCGCTGCTCTCTCAGTGTTTGGAGTCTTTGCGCTGCTCTCTCAGTAGTTTTGTCATGTACAATAAGTGCCGTGTCGTCTGCGTATTGTAATATGTATGCCGATCTGTCGATTTGATTTTTGTCTGGTAAGTTGTAATTGTATATGTCATGGCAGTATATATTGTAGAGAAACGGTGAGAGCGGGGATCCTTGAGGGAGCCCTTGTTCAGGGGAAAAAGAAAATGACAGTGTTTTGTCAATTCGTACTTGTAGTTGTCTGTTTTCTAGTAAGTTCTTTATGGTGTGTAGTAGATATGTTGGTGTGTGTAGTTTGTATAGTTTGTATAGTAAGCCTCCATGCCAGACACTCTCAAAAACCTTGTTAATGTCCATAAACAGGCAAGCTGTTTTTCTGTCAGTTAGGTGGGTGATTTTCCTCAAAATTTAGGGTTGTTGAAAAATAATAATTTTCTCTCGTTTTTGCTAGTATATAGTCTGTACTGATAATAAGCGAATATACAATCTCATCTAATGAAAATAAGCTGCAATACAAAATGCTAACTGGAAAATGAAATTAATTTATAAAAGTAACTTTTAGATTTTAGTAGCGATTCTTAGGTATCTAAAAATAGTATATATGTCCTCTAATTATTATAATAATTATTTTATATGGCTTCGCGCCTGAGCAGAAAATTTACCAAACCAATTATTTCTCAATTAAATTTGTATATAGAAAATTCTTCCGAATGTTTATTTAAAGGAAAATTTCAGTTATGAACTTTTGCTCACTGTTATGATTACGATGAGTTATATTATACAGATACAGGTTTAAGAGTAGTAGTCACATCTTCAATATGTTTGGAGCTTATTTATATTCAATTGGGAAAAAAATTCAATGAAACGAAGAATATGTAATTCAGAGAAAATATTTAAACATCTTGAAAATCAAATGAAATTAAATGAAATTTCAAAATAATACAGAACTACAGATCATAAAATTTTTATATATTTTTTCACTAACAATTAATTGCAGAAAACAAATACTGTTCAATCTACGCAGTTAAGTAACGTTCTATTTCAGAAAAGTAATAGATGATTAAACGACAAATAATTAAAATCAAATAAAGCATCGTACAGAAAGAAATAGATACAAATAAATGCTACAAAAGATATAATTAAATGCTCATATCTAAAAAATAGTATTACATAAAAAAAAACATTTTAGCATATATCAAATATTCCCAAATATCAACCGATTCACAAGCCGAGAATACACTGAATCTTCAAGAAGTTTATCTTTTGATAAATGTAATATATCTCCTGTTTAAGCAACATAAAAATAACAAAATGAGACAAGTACTAGTTGTTCAATTATAAGAGAAAATTTGTCAAGATGTACGAAAGAATCCTTCCAACTTTTATAGATATTGCTAACTTATTTTGAAATCCAGCAGTTGCCGTACGTGGAAAGAAAAACTAGCCCTTGGAAATATTATAGTTACCTTCAGAAAGTTTTCATTTGAAGTAACTAAACTGACATAACATCGAAAACCCGTTTCAGCCATATAAAGCTATCATGAATTAAATTCAAAGAGTTCAAACAACTAAATTAGATATAACGTATAAGAAAAAGTAAAACCGACTGAAACTTTCTTGCAGTGAAAGACTGTAACGGTCTGGAATAAGGGACTAAGAGCCTTAAAAAACTGGAAAGTTCCCATTTATCCTAATTGAATTGAGCTGTAACTATTGAACTTAAAGGGAGAAAGAGACTAGAACTCTTGTTAAAATGTTCACTGTAAGTTGGCCACTATTTCCCTTGAAATGGTTTGTAGAGAGCAACCTCAAAGGAGTTTTTATTTAGAAGATTTTTAACAGATGATTTTTAACAGCGACTGAAATGTTCATTTAAAAACCCTAATTGATCAAGGAAAAAGGTGCACACTGTATGAATTTTTAAAATCAAAATGTTCTTGAACTGTATGTTAATTACATTTAAATCTTAAATCGTGCGTAAGAAGCAGCTAATAATTTGCAAGTATTGGATGTTATGTATGTATAAACTGTACACTAAAATAAAACACAAAAATCAAAGATACTTCAAAATGAAATAGATTGGAAATAGAATTACAAATTTTGGATAGATTTAAGCGCATTTTTTTCAACTCTAGTGTGAGCTTAGCTGGTACAGGGCATCCATTTCCTCAGTTTATTGACATCAATCACTTACACAAAAACCTAGTAAATAAACAGCCACCAGCACAGCGCTGCATACATCATAAAGAAACGAAAAAAGATGGCTCAGAGATATAGCAAAGCATACCGATACATTCCACGCTAGACACGCAGCCACAATTTGTCAACATTTATCGGCATAAATTTTCTTGACAGATTTGCAAACAATCTGCTTTCTTGTCGCGGTTTCAAGCCGTAGAAAAACGAAATTGTTTTCCCAGCATCCAGCTTTCTGCCATAAAAGAATGTTAAGAAGACGTGCCCTTAAAATCCTTAAATATGTATATTATAAGAGCGGAATCAGAACAGAGTTGTAATAATATTACTTGTTTCAAACATGCGTTCATTTACCAAAAATACAGCTGTCTAAGTGTGTCAGCTGCAAGCAACCACAAAACTGAGTTTCCTGCGGTGTCTATAGGTGACACACAAAAGATGTGTATTTTATTTAATTAATTATGTTATTTGTTAGGGTTCCATGTTTTGAGATATGCTATAGTGTGAATGGACACTAATGAAACATTAAACTTTTAAGATTCCAATGTAGAAGAAATATTACATGTTTGTATATAACTTAATGTTTTCCCTATTAATTTGAAACTGAATACAAGGTGTTTCAAAACAAAACAAAGCGAAAAACTTCAGAGTCTATTCATCTTTGAAAATAAAAGGTAGTTGGGTATGTTGTACGTTATGTTGATTAGTAAATGTTATAGAAGTATTACCGTCATCAAACGACTTATTAGCGACATTAACTATCTTAGTTTCTTAACCTGAACGATCGAAAATCCTTTGCAACGACTTGGTATAAAATTGATAAATTTTTTACATTTCTCTCTTTTACACTCTTCATAAATTCATGAGGAAAAGGCATATTTATAAAACACTTTCTTTAAATATGATCATTAAATCAACAGGAATATTATAATAATAGGTTTTCAAGGAAATACGAAGGAACACAAGCATTGTCGTCCTGCCAGCTGACAAAGGAAACGCTTCAGTCGTTATGAACAGAGAGCAGTACGAGCAGAAAATCCAAAACTTATTGGACCCAGTCACTTATACGAAGCTCAAAAAAGACCCGACCCAAGCCAAGCTCAGAAACACCAACCGCCTGATCAAAATATCCTCAATAGACGAGCACACCAGGAAGAGGATTATTAGGTCAGAAGCCCTCCTCCCGCGCTTGTATGGATTACCGAAGATTCACAAGGAAGGAATACCACTAAGACCAATCGTCAGTGCCCCGGGATTACCAACTTACGATATAGCAAAATATGTATCCTCTCTTCTGCAGCCACACTTGGGGTCCACGCAAACATACATCAAGGATTCCAAACATTTCATTGAGAAGATCCAAGACCTCAGACTGGAACATACGGATATGTGATATACACAAAGGTACCTTTGGACGAATTAATAGGATTAGTGGAGGAGCTATTCGAAGAGAGTACAACAAATCTGTTCAAGGCTTGTCTAAAGGGCAGCTACTTCCTGTGGAATGGATATTACTACGAGCAAAAGGAAGGACTAGCCGGTGGTGGCGAATCTATTCATGGAGAAGTTTGAGGAAGCAGCGTTGAGCACCGCACCCATTAAACCAACGATCTGGTACCGATATGTCGATGACACGTTCGTGCTATGGAGGCATGGACGCAAAAACCTGGACATGTTCCTCGACCATCTAAACAAACAGCACCCAGACATCCAATTCACCATGGAAGTTGAACAAAACCACCAACTGACCTTCCTGGATGTTTTGATATCTAGGCAGGGGAATCGTTTGGACCACCACACCCACACAGACAGATATCTTCACAAGCTATCTAACCACCATCCGAGTCAGAAGCAGGGAATCATTAAGAATCTCACGGTTAGAGCCAGAAAAATATGTGGACCACAACATCTAACAACGGAACTACAGCACTTGGAAAAAGCTTTTCTTCAGAACGGATATTCCCAGTTGGACATCAAAAAAGCTGTAGGAGTGGGACGTGCCGAAAAAAGTGAGTCCACTCTGAAAGCTTTCCTGCCCTATGTTCTCAGGGTTACGGACAGAATTGGGAGGCTCTTGAGGAAATACAACATAAGAACGGTCTACAAGCCCACAACAAAGATCCGAGAATGTATAGGGTCAGTTAAAGACAAAAGACCTCACCTAGCAATTGCGGGAATCTATCGGATTCCATGCTCCTGTGGAAGCGTCTACATAGGAACTACTAAGAGATCGGTTGCGACAAGATTAGAAGAACACCGACGGAATTGTAAACTGGGACATGTGGAGAAGTCGGCAGTGGCGGAACATGCCCTCAGCGATGGAACACACAACATCTATTTCGGAGAGGCACAGGTCCTGGCCTCGACAACAGGGTATCGCCCCCGACTAACAGCTCTTCATTAAATTCATGAGGAAAAATCAACAGGAATATTATAATAATAGGTTTTCAAGTAGCAGTTACATAGCACAATCTTGATCGGAATTTTCAGTTTTGAAATACATAATCAAAAATTCAGCTGTAAAAATCTTTGGCTAATGGCTAATATGAAGGCCATTTCCAATTAATCTATTTCCCGATTTCACAGCTTTTGTTGTGTTAGTGAGTTCAATTGAATTGTGCAAACTCTGAACCGTTCCGATATCATCACAAAACATCTGAATCGACCGGAAAATTCCAAAATATTTGTGAATATTTCAAAGATAGTTTGGTAGTGTTACTACAACGGGCTTATTCTCTTTGCATCTTTTGCCTTCTTTGAACATGTAGTTAGAGTATTTTGCGTATGTAATTGCTCCATCCCAGATCGATTTCACTGCTATTTTTTTCATCTTACTATTGCTAACAACAATTCGTTTTTTTTTGTATCAATAAGTAAGCAAAGTGCTATAAGTTAATGATCAAAATGATTTTTTTGAAAAGTATATGCTTAATGGAAAACATATTTAAAACCTAATTTTTATGTAGTGCAAAAGAAGGCGTATTGCGATTATTGCCGAAAGCAAAAATTCCAACAATAGCCTTATAAGTTACGTAAGTACACGATATATAGCCATTGAAAAATCCCCTTTGAATTTCTACTACATATAAGCTGTACTGAAACAATACTGTTTCATTGTAATAGAATTGAAATCAACGTTTCGTGCTCAACCTAAACAATATGTAATGATGTTGCCAGGATGTCTAGAAACGTTGGAATCTCTCCAACTAAAGTATCCGCAGTAAGTCACTTTTGGCTCCATGTTTATAAATATACAGCCAAATGCTTTTGACTTTTTTATTTCTGACACGAAAATCCTTTCTACTAAACTGCAGGCACTCTAGATGTACGGAAATATTTATGGAACAAGGGCCGAATTTTTTGAACAGATTTAAGATGCACTTAGATTGCAAGCGAAAAGAAATGGTATTTAATTGCATGCTGAAATAAAGCATGAAACAAAAATTGTTAGTCTGCACATGCTTTTAAAGTGTGTTAGATTCAATTGCTTGCAGTCGGCAGTTATTCACAGACGCCAATTGTATTATTTCATAATATTTTTTGTTCAAAATTTCTGGTTTTAATAAAATTATACCTAATAGAAAGAGGAGGAAGTTTTCGTAAAATTTTTATATTGTTTTTGTAGTTATTTTAATATAGGTTCTGTGTAGCGTTCTGAAATAAATATTATTTCATAGATAGGCTGAATATTTAATGTAACATCTTTGATAAAATATCTTCAATGTCAATACTAAATATTCAGCCAGGTTGCAGAATTTCATGGAAAGAATTAGAAAGTGAAGTCATTACTAAACACAAAAACTACTATTTCCGTAGTAAAACAACTGCAAATTGATTTTGATTCAGATGGAACAACAGAGGGTATGTGAAGTATTTTCGAAAAATCACTCAGAGATAGATAGATAGATAAAAATTTATTGAACATTCCCATTAATAAAATTCACAAACAAAGTTAAAAAACATAACTCCCATGTCTAGCCAGATGTTCGGCCGGTTGCTCTTTGCCCATGATCTAAATAGGCGCGCTAAGTCGTCCATTACCTGGGCAGTGCCCTAACATGGACATTCCCGAACTCAGAGAATCCTCTTCTGAATACTTCAGAATACATTCTGTATATGGAAGATATTAAAAAAAAAACTCGAAAAAATAGTAAACTTGTTATGGTCAAATATTTGTTAATACAAGTTGACATTTTAATGTGATTTGGTTGAGTTTTGATTGACCAAATTTCCTATAGCCTGGGAAACTCACTGCAACTCGATTAAAAACGACTCGTTCTCATTTACGTTGCTTCTTTGAAACCCAAATGTTAGTGACTCCAAAGTTCTATAATTTGCACGAATAAACTGGAAACTCTGCGTATTCAATCAGTTTTGATACTGACGAGACACTTAGATCCAGATATTGGCAAATCGACATGAGATATTGAAAACCGACATAAATTACCTGATAATATAGACTATCAAGATTTACGGACCTTGTTCAAGTTCGATGCTCAATATTAGCCATTCCCTCCACGTTACATCAGCACATTATGAATGACCGGGAGGACGTTGTTTATTCATTACTTAGTCGATGAACATTGTATTCCACTATTCCGAATTCCTGCTGGAAGCGCAGTTAGTATTATGTGCATGACACCGATCTGTGCACATCTAACAAACCATTGATTCGATGCTGGATGCTGGGGCAACATCCTCTCAGGATTCAGGCTTTGCATAGATCAACAGTGGTGCAATATTTATGCAGAAGTTGTCAACCGTAGTCACTACCAATAAAAGCCATAGCGTTTCAGCCGATATTTAAAATTATTTAACATCTGCTGCATACATGACAAATACCAAAAATATTTTATTTATTATCTTTGCACTGTATTGGTTGACAAGATCAAAGCTGTGCAGCGGCAGCTTGTTTCTGACCCAGTCAGAGGAAGGGCAATAAAAGAGAAGATATGCCCTACAAGATGACATAACGATTTCATTTCTGGTTTTTGAAATGTAAGAAAAGGGTCGATTCCTGACACGAACAACATCGAGTTTCCAATAATAATGATAAATTATTGCGTTCGACAGGATTGCAAAAGGGTTGGATCGTATGAAATTTTCAAAAGCAATGCAATGACTCTACGCGTTTGCAAATACGCTGTGGACAGCTGATGTGTTTTACTAAGTAAAAGTTAGGTAAAAAAAGTGGGTCATAATAAATATTAAAAAGTTTTAAGAAGCTTAAAAAAAAAGTAGTGGACCCAAATAAATAAGTTGGTGTGAAGTGTTGGTTATTTAAATAAAACCGAATGTTAAAGTTCTCGTTTCACCTTCAAAAAAGGGCAGTTCGGTTTCAGTTACCCGGAATTTAAATATGAAAAGCAGTGGCCGCAAGGTACCGAGAACAGAATGTGTTTAAGTTTTAATTTAAACGTTTCGAGTAGTCGATTTGAGTAAAAAAGCATTACAAAGTTTAAAGTGACGGCGTTTTCGAAATATACCCAACTTATTTTGTCAATGTACCCCTGGAGTTATCAGATTATTGTTGAATCAATTTCAAACCTAAATGAGTGTAGACGTCAGAATGATCAAGATCAGAATTGTATTGGAAATAAAGGTTTTTTTACTAAAAACATTTTATTTGCTCATTGAACTTAATCAAATACAATAGACGGGATACTGGCAGCAACGCGGACAACCGAAGCATGATATTGAGTGAAATCGGTGAGTTTCCGTCTAACAATAGGAAAAAACTGAAATTGTCGAGCTAGAAGAAGAAAACTCAGATGGAGTTGTAGAATGTCCTGAGGTAAAACGTAAATGGAAACGAATCATTACATCGTCCCAGGGATGACTAAATCTGAACTAGGTGTGAAAGTAAAGAAGTTTTAATTTTCCAACTATGTGCCACTGGAATACTAAACTTTCCAATACTCTAATTGAATAAATGATAAATTACCGGTAAGTCCATATTTGCACAAGGAGTTTATAGATATTTCAGCTTGAAGAACTATCAGACTTAGGATCAAGACAACTCTTATTACATTAAAGCAATTAATTTTCAGGGACTATCTGTTGTCAGATTTAACCAACTTTAAATTCCGACTGTATGTTCTACCTAATATTACTTACAACTTTCGGAAAACGGTATATTACTGTATACCTTTGAAAACATTCCAACTTTTTGCTAATCGTCACAAAACACCCGTTTTCCAGTCTAAATAATCATCTTAGTAGTATAACTTATTTAAAAAAGTTATCACCTATTGGCTTTTTGCCCTGTATAATAACTAAGTTTAACTAATAAAAACATCCATTTAGATCTTCTTAAATAAACTTTCCAATTCTAATGACAAGAAAAATTTTTTTTTATGTCCAGTAGTCAGTATGCGTTGTAGTGTTCGAGTAGCGTTGATGTAGGGAACCGGAATCGGGATTGTTCTGGTTGGTCTTGTAAGACAAAGGGATTCAGTATGGTCCAGTTGTAGGGGTTGTTGTCCATTTTGTCTGGTCAGATGTATGAGTCTTTCCGAAATCTTTGTCATGTTTGTGCGTTCGTATAGTAGTTGGGGGTGGAGGGGTTGTGTAGTGGGTTTTGGGGGTGTCTTATTCGTGTTATTAGTCTTAGTGCAATTTGTTCTGTTGTTTGTATATAACGTTTTGTCCTTTCTGTTCCGTTGGTCATGAGTATATGTCCATAGTCTAGCAAGGGTCTATAGATAGCTTTATATATTTTGGTGGCGGTGTTTGTGCTAATTCCTCAGTCTTTGTAGGTTAGTGATCGGACGTGTTTTGTTCTCTTTATTGTTTCTACCCTGATGTTTTGTATGTGTTTAGTGGATTTAAGTTTGTGGTCAATTGTGATTCCAAGGTATTTTACGTCGTTTTTTGGTTGTGTCGTTTGGCCGTCTGCAGTTATTATTGTAGGGGAGTCAGCGTTGAGTCTGTGGTTTGTGAGCAGAAGTTTAAATCATCTTAAATTCAACTAAATACTCATTTCCTTCTCGTTACCAACTCTTACAAATGAGCAAAGAAATTTAAAAAAGAACTTGCAGTACGTAGCGATAAGTTAAGTAAGGTCGTTATAACTCATAAGTTACTAATTTAAATAAAAACTAAAACAAATCAACAACAACAATTAACAAAATATACATTGTTTCTTTCCATAAAAGTGACTATCTGAGTGAGTTGACAAATGACAAAAGCACTGACTACTCAGTCTGGAAAGCCACTAGGATATTAAAAAGTCCGACACTACAGAACGCACCAATCATGAATGCAGATGGCAGCTGGGCTAGAAACAATACTCAGAAAGCCAACAGGTTTGCAGATCATCTTGAAAAAATCTTCCAACCAAACGATGGCGAAGAATTACCGAACTGGGACTTCTCTCACGGAGATAGCACGAACATTAGACGAACTTCCACAAAAGAAGTAGCAAAGGAAATAAGAACAAACATTAATCCTAAGAAAGCTCCTGGTTTTCATTTAATTACTGGTGAAGTGCTAAAACAGCTCCCCAAAAAAGGTATAACCAAACTTACACATCTTTTTAATGCCTCATTCAGATTAAGGTATGTTCCTAGGATGTGGAAAGTAGCTGAAATCATTATGATTCATAAACCAGGCAAAGCCTCTCACGATGTTTCATCATATAGGCCAATCTCTCTACTGCCTATGATATCGAAACTGTTCGAAAAAATACTCCTGACAAGGCTGAAACTCATCATCGAAGAAAGGAATATAATACCAAATCATCAGTTTGGGTTCAGAGAAAACCACTCAACGATAGACCAAGTACACAGAATTTCAGATGTTATTGAAAGAGCACTGGAAAGTAAGGAAGTATGCTCAGCCATCTTCCTTGATGTATCGCAGGCCTTTGACAGAGTATGGCATAATGGGCTGAAACATAAGTTAAATATGCTACTCCCACAAAAATACTCGAAACTATTGGAATCCTACATTTCGGACAGAGCCTTCAGAGTAAAACAAGAAGAAGCATTCACTGAAATAAAAAAAAATCAGAGCAGGGGTGCCACAGGGAAGTGTCCTAGGACCTCTCCTGTACCTGATGTACACCAGTGATTTACACTACTCAGATCTTAATACTATAGCTACCTTTGCAGACGATACCGCTATATTAGCGGTAGGGAAAACCCATGAGGAAGCCGCAATTAAACTGCAAACATCAGTTTCACAAATATATGATTGGACCAAAAGATGGCGTATCAAACTAAACGAGACCAAGTCTGTACACATTAACTTCACAAATAAAACTAACCAGCAGGTACCAATTCACTTAAATAATACTCAGATCCCTTATGCAAATTCAGCAAAGTATCTGGGCATAACATTAGATGCAAGACTGCGCTGGAAAGCCCATGTTAAGAAAAAAAAGGAAGAGCTCGATATAAGATATAGGAAAATGTACTGGCTACTGGGTAGGCACTCTAGACTATCAATCTACAACAAAGTACTTCTGTATAAACAAATCCTCAAACCAGTGTGGACGTACGGCTTACAGCTCTGGGGTTGTGCCAGCAAGAGTAACATCCTAATTATTCAGAGATTCCAGAATAAAGTACTGAGAAACATTCTTAATGCGCCTTGGTACATCAGGAATAGTGATATTCATCGAGACCTTCAGATGAATACTGTTGACCAGACTACCTCCTGAGGCATCATGCTTCCGGTAAGTTGAATAAAAATGTTAAGCTTTCAATATCTTAAGATCGCAAATAAAAATTCGTGTGAAAGTGAATAGGTATTAGTGTGCCTTTAATTTTAAGCGGAAAACCAAGTTTCAGCTACCAATATAGGCTGCCAGTAATAAAAACTAATGATGACTTAACTTATGTGAGTTTCGGCATTGATCATCATTCATGCTCCAGTTGATCGTATGAAAAAAAGTATTTTCGAAGTTTTCATATGCTTTTTAAAACCACCATGTTAATTATAACAAAATTAAATCGATTTACACGAACCTGAACGTTGGCTGTGGTGAAGCAAAATTACACCCTTGCAATAATATTACTTTCTACGGGCAATTTTCCCAAACTGTTTTAACAAAATGGATTTCCGATTTCCTTGAATCCATTTTCCTCAACGGTGAACGGTTTTCATCTATAAACTGTTTTTTTATTCGATGCAAAATTTGTTATCATTAAAAAGAGTTCACTGTTATCTGGCCGGTCATTTTTCTGTTTTATAAATGGTTTAACTATTTCTTGCAGATTAGTGCATTGGAATTTAGAATTATTAGTTATTACCCGTTTAGTGTTACATTCCGTTTGTGAATGTAGTTGGTTGAAGGCGAAAAAGTGTGAGAAGTGAAATGTTGTTCACTCTAATTTTCCGAGTGAAAACACCGTTATATAGCAGTTTACTCTCCGATAACATAAAAAATGACAACATCTCCTTTAATTTTCATAATATTGTATGTAGAATGTCTACGGTTTTAAATTATGTCGGATTAGTTTGGTTTCCCGGTAAATACCTCTTTACGTTTTAGTGCCTACTTCTGCAAAAAGGCACAAATCTATAAACACGTGAAATTATATATACATTTAGTGGTTTCATAATAAAACAAATTGCTGTCCATTATCAAAATCAACATTACCATACTTAAAAACATTAGTAGTTTTTGTTTGCAAAATATCCCCTTGAAACCAGCGCAAATCTGATATAATTTTATTGATGCATAAAGTCGGAAATCGGATTTTAATGAAATTTGCAAACAAGAACAAAGAAGAGAATTTCAATTGAGTGGACGTGAATTCATGTTAAAATTTTAAAATTATTTCCGTGGATCTATTTTGGTAAATAATGTTTTCCGTGTATGAGTTTGCAACATTATGTTTATTCGTTCAATTTAGAAACTTTTATGTGTAATGCAATAAATAAACTTTTTGAATCGTTTTTGTAGTATTATAATCGTGCGAACTAGAGCATTTTGCTACGTTTTGATATAATCATGTGAGGTAAATAGGACTAAAAAATCAACTATGAGAACCTGGGCACATACTAAATGAGAAGCACATACTAATGAAACTATTAACAATGCGAGTAAGGAACTTATGTCTTCAAATAATTGCAAATAATAACTTGAAATAATAATTTTTATATGTATGGAAAAAAATCATTCAAAAAACACTGCTAAAATTTCCTTGTTTTGTCTGGAAATACTTACACTAGTTTTATTCGAATATCCATTAAAAACAATGTATTTATTCAGGCTTCTTTTTAACAACTTCAATTTCCAAAAGTATTTTTGTTCATAAAAACAAACCATGTTTGTCAATTTAATATTATTATCAATTCCACGCACAAAAATTGTATTTTATTCAATACAAATCATGACAACTTGTTTGTAGAACGAAAATAGCCGTTTTTTGTATTGGGTTTTTGCTGCGCAATCCAGCATTCCCAAATTATATCTTCACTCCCAGAAAGTGGCAATTTAAGAAAGTATAAAGCAGCAAAAAAAAGCACACTTTATGGCCTCGTCAATCGATACCTATTTTCTTGCCTGCCCTTTGCTTGATTTCCATTATAGGTAAACGTTTCCGATTCCCTTGAATTGGATGGATTGAGATATTTCAGCATTCTATTATTGCGTATCTCAAATGAGGCCAGAAAATGAACAATAATGCAGTAAATGTCGAAGCTATTCACGGAAATAATTGATTAATTAAATGCAAGTGAACTGACGATTGATTTTCGTACACATATTGGATTTGATGGTGCAGGCTTCTTAAGAAAAGATGCCGGGTCACATATATTACACGTCTTTGTAGCAACAGCAAGTTATAGCTGACCATTTATAACTCTGTGCGATTTTCCCAATTTCAAGTTAACAGACAAGAATCTCGATTAACTCGCCAACACTAAGTAATTGCTGACTAACCGGATATAAACTACTAATAAAGTGTTTTGTGTAGACACTCCGTCCCTGTAATTATTTAATTAAACTCGAGCCGTAGCTTGGCTTTTCAGTGTTATTTAGGAAAAAGCCGTTAGAAGTTATAAAGAGCAGATGGAACGGCTAAAACCACTACTGTTTATTAGAGCATCTGAGTTCTAGCACGGTTTTATATATTATCTAGAAATGTTGAATTGCTTCAGAGGTAATTTCCAAATGTATATGATAGAAAAGCCATTTGCACATTTATTCCAATACATTGCCAGCTTGTATGAAATCATGGTATGCGATTCGAATCGGTCAAGATCGCAGAGAGCTGAATCGGAATTAGTGGATGTCACTAGTCCGCGTTGATTTATTTAGTTCTAGTCTGTCTCTTCTGTTTCCATTCTAGGCATTCTCAGTTTTGCTGTGTTTTGCTATCTCTTAAGTCTTTAGTTTTTACATTAACTACATCATCATATACCACCGATTTCTTTCTCAGACCGCTAAAATCTAATCCTGTTTCTTGTCCAATATTGACTTTGTTTTATTATTATTATTGTATTTTCCCGATTAGAAAATACGTATTCCCTTTTAATACACCAGTTCAATTTGCTGTCTGTTCCTTTTTAAACTGGCCTAAGATTTAGATAATAACGCCTTCGCCCAAATTTATTCAATTATTAAACTGATGTGAGATTATTTAAACAAACATTGTAAACCCTGAGAATACCTTTAAGCTAAGTAATCATAAGATAACTTGTGACCTTACCATTTTTGTGTAGTGCTCAATTTAATACATTCAAACCTGCAAGCTAAATTGCAATTTGATTTGTTTATGCATGCGATGTTTAGCCCTCGAGGAGTATGCAGTTTTAGAAACCAACACAAATGGAATATTCAAAACCCTTCCGCAATTACTGATCAACATAAAGTCGAGATTAATGTTTGATGCGGATTTATACGAAACTCCTGGCTTCAAATGGAGGTTTCTCAGACATGCCAATACCTGTTCTAAGCCTCCACAATAGACGAGGAATTGGGTTTTTGTTATACTGATAAAAATTGGAAAACAAGGCTTTGAATGCAAATTTTGGTATCCTCAATAAAGAATCTTAAAAAACAACTTTTATGAATCAAATAAAATTGGCGCAGTCGATAGGATACACAGAGTGCACAATCCAGAAAAAGCCAGAAAGTACAATTGTAAAACTAAAAATTTTAAATAGTACAAGTCATGTTTGTAAAACCTAGTCTGACTTTTGTCCATTTTCATTTTCATTATCTACTGAGTGTGAGATACAACAAGAGTCAACGTGCGAAAAGGTTTATTGTTACAAGCATGTGTCCCCAGCTAGGAAGTAATTCCTTCCTATAATAATTAAGAATTGATTTTAGAAGGTTTCTGGTTAATGGCAACAAATCTAGCAAACATTTTGAATCTTTCTCAAAGTGTGAACCAATCAATCAGATCAAACATGGGAGGCAATTTAAATTCACTTGTACAACTCATCAAACCTTTAGATGATGAAAGTCAGTATCTTGATTGTTTCATAAGCAACAAAGAAGTTTTATCGTACTTATTAGACAGGTAAAACTGCATAGAAGGAATATGTCACAAGGGCAATAAAATCCAAACTAGTCATTGAAGAAGGAAACTTCCTTATGTCAGGCCCTGATTTGAAAACATAAAATGATATTAAGAACAACTGGACATAGCAAAGAAACCATTTTTGAGTATGTAAATAGAAGAAAAGGTCTTGACCACAGATTAACCCGAAAATAATGAGCGATCAAAGTTTAGCAGCCATTACAAACGGACTAATAGCCCAAAGTGAACTCCCAGCAATTCAACATCTAACAGCAAACGCTAAATAATATTAATCGTCCAAAATCCTACCGACTGCGCCAATTTTGATTCATTAAATAAAGCATCTTTAAAGAAAAACTTTTTTAAAAACTCAATTGCAATAAAACAAAGTTCTAAGTGCTACGGATAAATCCTAATGCAGAGACTTGTTGGCGTGCGATAATCTAAAATGTTCTCCGACAAGGGAGATTTACCACGTTATGTCCGTGATTAGTAAGAATTGGGGAAATAATTCATATTTCATTAACAAAGGCAATTACCGTATAACTTGCAGACCAGATTTTTCAAAAATGTTTGCCAGTTAACGATCGTTAACAAACTCGTTATTTCACAGCATTACATCTATAACTTTGCTATTTCTCATTTTAAATGTTCTAAAAATTATCATTACTAGTATTTTTGGTATCTCAGTTAATCTCTGTCATTGAATTATGACCACTTTAGATTGCCTAATTTTCCTGGGCTAATTTAAAGCTGCCAATTTAGCTGGGAGTTCAATGAGACCATAAAATGTATTTTTGTTTTTATGTTAATAGACATTGTTACTAACCATTGAATATTTGTCGAACTGAATGCTTAAGAAAACTTTCCTTTATACTCCATATAGAGAATCTGGTACTCTTTTGTTTGTGTATGCTGCATTTTTTATCCGACGGAGACAATTTAATGCTTTCCATCAAGTATGTATCATACTTGCTGCATATTTGTTGAATTTTTTCAGCGACTGTTAAAACTGTGAAGAAGATCGATAACGTCCCTTCGAATGTCATATATTCAGATCACTTTTATATGACCGCAACTTTACTAGAACACTCTCATATTTCATATTGTCATTTTAACGTTGCTACTTACTTAAGAAAATATGCTCACCCCTGAAGCGCCATAATACTTGTGACAAATTTGTTGATGTACCATTTTTCAAAACTATATTTTCTAGTGTAACGCAAAATATTTAATATTCCCTTATATCACTTGTATATAATAACAGAGTATTTCTATGAACAAAGTCATTTTAAACCATGTTTATGATTCGGTGGTAGAAAATGCTTTAATGCAGATGACAGAACCAAAAACTTCAACCTAAGGCTTTTAAAGAAATATGTCCAGTAGTAGTAAACGACCTATCGGTCTTTCTGCCCTTGTTTAATACATGCAGTCTTAATCTAAATAAAAAACAAATATGAAAATTCTCTTATTCTAGGTTAACAATATTATTAAATAAACTTTCCAATTCTAATGACAAGAAAAAATTATTTTATTGTCCAGTAGTCAGTTGCGTTTGTAAGTGTTCGAGTAGCGTTGTGTTCGAGTAGTGATGTAGGGAAACGGAAGCGAGATTGTCTGGTTGGTATTGTCAGACAAAGGGAATTCAGTATGGTCCAGTTGTAGGGGTTGTTTGTCCATTTTGTCTGTAAATGTATGAGTCTTTCCGAGATCTTTGTCATGTTTGTGCGTTCGTATAGTAGTTGGGTGGGGGGGTTGTGTAGTGGGTTTTGGGGGGAATATGTCCAATTTCTCTTAAATTTCAAGTTGTAGTAAAGTTGTTTTTTAAGTTCATGCAGATCTTAATCAATCATCAAGTAGTAGCGTTATCAAAAACGGAAAACCAATAAAGTAAGAAATTCAGTGGGTATGGACTTTTACACTATAATATAGTGAGAACTGTAATCCCTTTCACTAATCTATAAAGAATAATAATAACTATAAACGTCTTTAAAGTAAAATAATAAACGAATATTGACTGAAACCAAGCAATTTCATTTTGAATTAAATTAAAATGCAGTCAGGAAATTATACACAATTACTTTGTATATTTTCCTGACTGTATTTCAATTTAATCCAAAAGAAATTCCTGGGTTCCAGTCAATTTTATTGTTTATTATTTAAAATGTCACAAATACGTTTCGGTGTCTTTCTTCACCATCTTCAGTTTGTCTGTATGAACTTTGGTATGATAGCCAGATTCTTGCATCTGGTTAGGAAGTTTTTTATGTTCCTCTCTTTTGCCAATTTTGCTTGCAATCTCCTATATCCATCAGATTTTAGTATGTATATTTTAACAGAGCTCTTGTTTTAAATTAATGACGACTGTCAATGTATATTTTAGACAAACTGATGATGGTGGAGAAACACATCGAAACGTATTTGTAAAATGGTTAAATAAAAAACAATAATAATATAAAACCCAGGAAATTTTGAAATAATAAACAATAAAATTGACTGGAACTCAGGAATTTCTTTTGGATTATACACAATAACTATAAAGAATATATTGACATTCACAGTCCAACTGAATATCCATGGCAAGTTGATCATAAGGATTTTATTTTACAAGCATGGCAAGATCAAGATACTTTTGGCTTACTTATAACTTGTTTAGAAATAGAGTTTTAAATGTGTCCAATATGTCATGTAGTCATATACATGTAGAAAAATTCTTCCATTCGTTGTGCGTTTTGTTCTAGTTGGGTATGAAATATGCGACTTTATCCGTGCCGATCTTAAAGCTGCACCAAACTCTAACCATCTTTGAAAAGAATTCTAAAACTTTAGTAATATTCTTTCTGATAACTTAAATGAACGCGAAAACCTTAGGATATTTCTTTGAAATATTACTATGGCCATCCCTCGAACACACGTAACTTAATAAGTTGGTAATGACTTTTGAACCAATTTAAGTTGAAAAGTTCCACAAATTATATTTTTTCACATTCCATCTAACCATTTCTTTGAGGCGCGGATACGTTTGTTTACGAAAATCTCAGCTTTCGCATTTGTTCGATAAAACTGTCTACGCAAAATAAAATATCACTTTATGACCGGGATCTGAAAGTAGCTACTTCAGCGAAAAGGGGACTTGGAGTAATTTGCTAAGTGCAGTTTATAAATTATGAATGGTTGTTAATGAAGCTTACAGCCTCTGCTCGCGGATGGGATCCATAGTCAAATATCAAACCGTCAAAGTTTCAAATATTTACTTACTCAATTCCACTTGCTTAGATCTGCATGTGAACTTACCTGAAAAGAACAAAATGTTGAAATTAAAACATTTTATGGTTTAAAATTAGTAACTAAATAGCGTTATTTCAAAAACCAACCAAGTTTCTGTTTTGTCGTAGCATCCAATCCTTGAATATGGGATCAAATAAAAATTTTATCAAAAACGTTCAAGCTCATGTTGTAAAGTTCTGAATGATCAGAACAAGAATTTTCAAGTAACATAATTTGGAATGTTTGATATATTTTCGTTGCTCGTGCCTGCGTAATGCTGAAGAACTTATCTTGTCTTTTTTTTGTGCACAAACAACAGATTAACAGCAGATTGGTTGAAAATCATAGGTGTGCTCGTTCATTAGGTTTTATATTTATTCATTTGGGTTCGTGCTGACTACTCAAGTAAGAAAAAACGGTTGTTGAATCTGCAACCCGCCTTAATAATGAAAATGGAAATTTACAAACTTTGAAGACGGAGAGCCTACTATTTAAAAAATACGCCAAAAAAAATTATTACTACATTCATAGGCTGACAATAACAATATCTCCTATCTCTAGCTAACAGAATCTGGTGCAAGTCAGATTGAGAAACAATTATTGCACTGACCGACCGTAAATGAGCCAGAGTTAATTTTACCATTGAAACCAACAGTTTTATACGTCCCTTCAAATTGAATTAAAAATAAATATTGCCATTGCTCAAACCGTAATGTAACTTTCATATTTACTTTCAATTTAGAGTGGAATCTGATGTTGATTCCAACACAATTTTCAGTTTTGGGGAACCGAAATAAATAGCAGAAATACTTTAGAAATAACTGACGACGACGCAATAGCTATATTTGGGGGACAGTGTGGTGAACTGGAAAATTAATTCGTCTGAATTAAGAACATTACAGAATAACATTTCAGAACTGCTTTTTTCTATAGCTGCTGACATTATTTAATTAGATATCAGTCCAAAGAATTTCTCTAAAAATAGGGCAATTCGACAAATGGTCCTGAAAAGCTCTGCAAACTTTGGTAAATATTGTCATACAGCCTATACAAATAACAAAAAAATTTTTCTTTTTTGATCAGCTAACATGTGCATGACAGTAAAAGAAGTATGGACTATTGCGTGATAATAATTGTTCTGATGACATATTTTGCCAGGTAGCATAATTTGCATTTGGCTCTGATTAAAACAAACTTCTCGTTTGTTTTGGAAGATAATTCCGGAATATAACTTTTACGAAGAAAGAAGGCTAAGCACTTCTACTAGACCTGTTAAAATGTGTATCGGTTGAGTAAAAATTGTAATACTAGAATAGACTGCCCCAATAATAAAATTGATGGGCAATCAATACCAGACGCGATTAAATCGTTTAGAGCCCACAAAAGAGTAATTTATTTGATGGAGAAAGTCATACAATATAGTAATTTGCTGGCGCAAGAGTAAACAACTAAATTCATCGTAGTGAAAGAAATTTAAAATGTAATGGGAGCTAATACAAAATTCATTATTCGTAATTTTACGTCAATACATTGAAGGGCACTCAGATATTGGAAATAATACAATATTTATTGTTGTTCTGTGCTATAAAACACAATACAAAAGAGTTCCGAGTGATCGCTCTTCAAAAGAACAATTTCTCATTAACTGAACGATAAAATAAAAAAATTAACGCAACCCAAATTAACCCCAACAAATTGATATTTCCTTATTCAACTCAAAAACCGTTCATAGACCTTTTAAGGGTGCATATTTTAGGTCAGCGGCTCGCAAATTAGATGTTTTTCTGTAAATGCATTAATAAAGTATAGATCATCGTTGTTCTGAATGTTAAGTTCACTGAAAAATTTGTTACTTTACAGTGAAAAACCATCGTGCGCTCAAACTTGCATTGTGTTTTAACAGAATTAATTTAACTTAAAACCATATCATAAACATATTTTGAAGAAAAGTCTTAACGAAGCCTAAATCTGTGTCATATTACGTTAGATATTCCCGCAAGATCCGCTCTTTATTTTGGCCAACAATGTACAAACAACTCACCTCACTGTCAGAAAATCGGCGTGTCTATTCATGGACTATTCATTAACAAGGCCTTTGAGAGTGTCTGGCATATGGGATTACTCTACAAACTTCACAAACTCCACACACCAACATATCTACTCCACATCATAAAAAACTTACTCGAAAACAGACTACTACAAGTACGAATTGACAACACATTGTCTTTTTCTTTTTCCCCTGAACAACGACTCCCGCAAGGTTCCCCGCTCTCACCGTTTCTCTACAATATATACTGCCATGACATATACAATTATAATTTACCAGACAAAAATCAAATCGACAGATCGGCATACATATTACAATACGCAGACGACACGGCACTTATTGTACATGACAAAACTACTGAGAGAGCGGCTCACAGACTCCAAACACTAACAAACAACACAATGACATGGTTTTATAAATGGAGACCAACACGAAACCCTTCAAAAAACCAACTTCTGCTCACAAACCACAGACTCAACGCTGACTCCCCTACAATAACTGCAGACGGCCAAACGACACAACCAAAAAACGACGTAAAATACCTTGGAATCACAATTGACCACAAACTTAAATTCACTAAACACATACGAAACATCAGGACAGAAACAATAAAGAGAACAAAACACTTTCGATCACTAACCTACAAATACCGCCACCAAAATATATAAAGCTATTTGTAGATCCTTGCTAGACTATGGACATATACTCATGACCAACGGAACAGAAAGGATAAAACGTTATATACAAACAACAGAACAAATTGCACTAAGACTAATAACACGAATAAGACACCCCAAAAACCCACTACACAACCCCTCCACCCAACTACTAAACGAACGCACAAACATGACAAAGATTTCGGAAAGACTCATACATTTACAGACAAAATGGACAAACAACCCCTACAACTGGACCATACTGAATCCCCTTTGTCTTACAAGACCAACCAGACAATCCCGCTTCCGTTTCCCTACATCAACGCTACTCGAACGCTTACAATAGCAACTGACCACCGGACAATAAATCCAAGATCTCTGTTTGACAGAATAAAAATTATTAAATTACTAACCTAGAATAAGAGAATTTTCATCTTTGTTTTTTATTTAGACTAAGACTACAAGTATTAAACAAGGGCAGAAAGACCGATAGGTCGATAGCCTTTTTTAGAAATAAAGATGTTTACTACTACTACTTTAAAAATTTAGGTATTTACAATCATCAACACGTGTATACACAAATAACAACGTTTAAACAAAAGTTATTAAGACAAGCTGTTTAAACTTGAGTCTAGCAATATTAGACATAAATATCCGCTCTTAGATGTATGAGAACTGGCAATGTATAGAGTGCTGTTCAACAAATGTCGTTTCAATATTTGAAAAATCCCCGAACTTGGCAAGTATCTGGCAAATGCTTATTTACAGGAGACCACGGAAAACAATCAAGTATATGTTTAAAAAATTCGCTATCATTCAAAATTTGCAATAAATATTTCCTGATTTCAGACAAGATATTTTGCTACATTTTGCCATACGTAAACCAACCCTGAATCATTGAGAGTACTCGAATATGTTTCCCCCTGTACATGGTGATTAAAATGTCTTTTGGACTTTAGCTGATAATAATGTCAATATGAATTATCGTTATATCAGTGCTGAAACTGTGTTAATTAACATTGAACATGGATCTAGTTGGGGAATAGCATCTGCAGGGATTAACTAATATGGTTGAAATTTGATTTCATCAGCGAATGAAAGCCATACATTATAAAGCCATAATTCGAATTTTGTCCTAGTCTCTCAGATGTATATCAAACATTGCTATTAATGTTGCAAATGAAATATATTGTGCCATTGTGCTTGAATATCTGGTTTAAGTGAAAATAAAGACTTCAAACACAGTCAGGTTAAAACTGAGTTAATGTGGGAACATCATTGATTTTCAAAAAGTTTTCTTAACATGACAAAGTCAGAATTGTAATGGTTCAACAGTAAATTGCTTGTGTATATGGATTAATGTGTAGGTCTGTGGAACTCGAAGTTTCCAATTTTTTATTGATTGTTGTTAGAATATCTTGTACATCTGGTGCATGATTACTTATCCTGATGTATTTTGTGCGGCTGTGAATGCCTTCATAGCCTAATAAATATATAGACATTTTTTAAAGTATTTAACATTCAGTGGTCGAGCTACTAAGCACATAAATCACTCTGTAAATGTTTCAATACAAATACATAATCTGTTGTGTCTCATATGTCGTAATATTTTCTTTCCAAAAATAACGCTTTAATAAAAACAAGGTAAACTTTCTTACCAAAATCCGTAAATTAGTTATTCAATTAATGCAACAACAAATCTTCCAAGCAAATACATTTAACTTTGCTTGAAAGAATTGCGTTCCATTTACCTTATTTTGCATCTTTGCAAACAAGGTGGAGATTATAAGAAAAGGCCGCAAAACTTTTTACCTCTGTTGCTTTAAATATTTAGGGTAGGAAATTAACCCAAGTCCAACAAACATTCCATCAGATTTTGTTTTAGAGAGATTATTGCGGATCCTGTCAGATTAATTACACCATGAATTACTTCCTAAAGTTTAACAAGACTTACGGTTTCAGTAAGAAAGCAAGCATATTAATAAACACATATTTTGGTAAATTTAAAAATGTACAAATCAATTTTACTCTGATTACCTAAAAGCAAATACAAAAAAAGGTTTGAATAAGCTGTGATATATGATTTACATAAAATTTTTAATGATAAGTAACAATTCACTCTCTATTATCCAAAGGTCGGAGATATTTACCAAAAAAAGCACTGTCATAAGAGAAAGCGATTGAACTAGAACTCCAAAATTCCTTATTTTGTTTACTTTCCATGTTCAATATTCAAATTATGGCTTGTTCGGTTATTGTCGCGTATTTCATCTGAATAATAATAGATTGAGGCGCGAACCCATCATATATGATTCCAGTAAATAGATGTTCCTATGTGTTAAACAAAATATCAAAGATCCACTGTGTTATTGAATTTTCTGGTTTCTTAATACCACAGATTTGGCTTTATCTGTAACGAGTTTCTGAGCAACTTATTTTTTTTAATTTCGTTTTAGTTTATATTTTAAATAAATAATGTGGAACCAGTCCTTTATTTAAATATTAAGTTTTCCCAAAAAAAAAACTCTATTATAACACGCTATGTTTGTTAAAAGCACAAAGAAGTAATAAAACTAAAAAAAATGGTTAAAACTAAGATAAAATATAAGTAACAGCAGATATAATAAACATAACATCGTTGTTAGTTCAACAACAAACTACAAATATTCTAAAACCATTAACCACGTGACATGCAATTTAACATGATTGCATTTCAATTTGTCAAACCATAAGGACGCAGACAATTTATCTAAAAATAAGAATTATGGGTTTTGCAAGATTGATGGAGCACATGCGAGCTGCAGTCAAACGGTTCAAACTTGATATGAAACTTCGAGATGAAAACGGTTTATCAATTAGGGGGACTATTCCTTTGTTCACATTTTATTTAAAATTTTAAAAACTGGTTCTCTAAGAAGTATTTATTTAATTCAATCAGTCGACTAGAAATGATAAAAAAACACTTTTGCTTTGCCAGTAAATTCGTTTTTCAAGTGCTAAAGTGTTTGGCAATTAACAATACATATCGCCCTCGTTCTTTTTTTTCAGTAAAAGTTACATTGTCAAGGTGTTAGCCCACAGTGTAAGGGGCACTGAAACGTTTTTCGCACTTTTCATGATTAGTTCTAGACATATGTATGGCATTTTTCCATTAAGATATTTGGTAAAGCTTGATTGATTCGTAAATTGAATTAATCTATTTCTATTAAATTATGACTTCAGTACCTAACTGCTTCTGTAAAATAAAGGTATGATGAATTAAATAGTAAAGGTGAAAAACGCGAATTCTGACCTACAATTCACTGATATTTCACGTTTTCAATTATTTCTTTTCATCTACTCTCTTGAGAATTGCCATGAAATGATTGCCATGATATGGGAAGAAAAAGTAATGCAAGATCTGTCTGTTTCTGATTCCTTTTTCATTTAATTTATTCTTCTTTTTATTTCTCTATAAATAAAAAATGTCTATAACTAACCAGAGGAGAGAAGACAGATGCTTTTGGAACATATCTCGAGAGTATTAAAGATGAATTTGAGACGTTTTAGAGAGTATCTGTTTCATATATATGGAATTGCTACGAGCAAATTAAAATTCAGTTTTTCAGAAGAAACACACAAATACATCATGAGGTATAAGCACATGTCGAAATAATATTTTCAGACTGCATTAAATATAAATGTAAAGCGTTTAAAATCGTAATTTCACATATTTCACGTGAGTGTAAGTTCCAAGCAAACAACAGAGCAAATAATAATATAACGTCGTCAAAAAAGATTTCTCAAATACACATGAGCCTTTAGTTTTAAATAAAAAGCGGTACTGAAAATATGGGATCCTAAATAATATCAATCAAGCCGACATTAACTTTGATTGAACAGCAAAAAGTGTTTTTTCTCACCTTGAGAAGGTTTTTGTGGCATCTGTTTTATAAAACATTTCTACTGACAAAATAACTTTGAAAAATGACTGCTTTATTCCAAACTGGTTGGATATAATTTCAAGAGTCACTCAATAACGCTTACCGGTTGTTACTGTTTTTTCCATGAGCAATTTTAAATAAAATGCTTATAAGCATTCGATCTAATTTCGCCTAAAAAAATAGTCCCATGCGAACATATTTACACTGTCAGCAAGCAGATAGTCTAGTAAGAAAAGAAATCCCATATAATGGAATTAAATCGGAACTACTATATTAGTGAAGACTTTCCCTGCCAACCTTTTCTTATAATTTTATTTATATCCAACATTTTAACGCCCCCAAAATCCGCCGGATCTTTTCCAAATAAAAGACTATGTAAACAGCATTGAGTTGCGACGCGAATTCCTGAAAATCCCTTTTCTATTTACTTTTCCACTTATATATTCAAATTATTGCCCTTTGGGTTATAGCGGTGAAATCTGGCAGAATAATGGAAAAGGCCCTAATATGAAAACCACAAGATATGGTATATTTTCCCAAATTGAATGAAAAGCTCGGGAAAAAGCTCTTTCAATAATGTCCATTGTCATATTTAACTTAGGAAACGTGACGTCCGTATGGTGGAAATACAGTAAATAATGAAAATGTAAAATTAAGAGCACATAACAATAATTTAACAGGAAAAAAACCAAATGAATGCTATTGAATTTGCTACCCTGCGCTTCCATCTCCAGGTCTCGAATAAGTGAGAAACAGTGCAAGAGCCTGTTCGGGCTTTTTGGCCGTCGTCGTAGAAATGAATTTTGGAAAAGAAAATAATAACGGCTGTCAAAGCCTAACTATGTTGATAGTGGAACAGTGAGTTTAAACAATGACTTAAATTTACAACTATAGGAGGATATATGGACTATACAACCATTTGAGGATAGCAAATCTAACGACAGAGAACGTTTGATTCTTCTCGGGTATATTCACACGAATAGTTTGGTAATGGTTTTATGGCACTTAATACGCTTGTCTTAGAAAGGGTAATTTCTACGAAACAATTACATATAATTTTAATTGAGTATTACCCATTAGCACGTAAAAATCTACATTGTACCGATTAATTGCGCTCATGATCATAATAACAATTCTGGTTCTTGTTGAACGATTCGCTTCAGAAGTAATAAATGCAGCTTTAAAAAACTTATATTAGGGCTGTCAAAGAATGTACAGATTCTCAGATGTGTTAATCTCATGTCACCCCAAGAACCTATTAGCTCTAATCAGTCGAGTTAATCCTGAAAATAACACTCCCGAAACCTATACTTAATTTCGCCTATGTTTTTTAGTACTAATTATACACCGATGTAAAATGCATGGGCGAAATAAAATACAGATTTCGGGAGTGTTTATTTCTGGCTAAACTCATCTGATAAGAGATAATTTACAGAAACCTTAAGTCTTCTCAGTGACCCTTAGATTATCATACTTGAAAATGTTTGTCTTTTTACATCAAAAACATTTTTGTTTGGAAAAAATATCTACCATTCTATTGAACTTCAAATGAAAACTACAAAATATTAATGTTTTTATGCGTATCACCTGCAAACTTGTCATAACATAAAGTTAGAAAATAGTCATGCGGGTACTTACAAGCAGCACATCTAAAACTGTGTTAAAAAATTAGCGATAATCGCACATAAATATGTTTGCACAAAATTATAATTTAGATAAGAGTTAGTCAAAACTGCATCTCAAAACATCCAATTAATGTATTCAAAATCAGCCGAACCAGAAATACTACCTGGATATTAATAGTTGCCCATAATTCTTCGTCTTAGCGATAAATAATCCCACTTTAGATTGGAAATCCGATGCAGGGCGAAAGATTTAAGGCTGATATTAATAATACAAGCAAAACATGGGTTAATGTTCCAAAACTTTCCCCGTCTTAAAGGTTTTGACGAGAACTTAAAAAGTTTCCACGTAAACCGAGTTTTCCCCAATTAGGTAGATATATCTCGGATATTGGAAACACCCAAGTTTCGTGATATGGATCAGAATTTATGTTGCATTATATTATTGTATATTAGTAGCAAATATGCTTTGTTTAAGTTCACGTTGCATGCACGGAGCCTGCGGAAACTCTTGTTTCTTTAGGAACAGCCTTTCATCAGTTCAATCAGAAATTCAGTAAACACATTACAGTCTAAAACACTGAAAATAAAACTTTCCTCCATCCACAGTTCCCCAAAGACTTTCAAACAATATAAAATGAATCTGTTAAAGTGGAAGAAGGTAAGTACATAATTTAAAAAAGTAAAATACATTTTCTGTCCGCGATAAAGCCATGAAGATATAGCCCCATATTTCTTAAGGGATAAAAAATCTGAAATTATGTTTTCCCTAGTCTTTCGGGGATCAACTAGGATAAATGCGATTTAGATCTTGTCAAAACAGAGCGAGCCGTTTTACGTTAACGGCAAAAGGAGATATTTTAGGGTAACTTTCCCGATTCTGAATTAATCACGTTTCACGGAAGACTTTGCAGAAATGAAATATTTATTATTTTACTTAAAAACCTGTATAATTTTATTGCATACCATTTAAGCCAAAGTGTAATTCTAAATTCTCTCAATAGCGCAACAACCGGAAGTTTCCCAAAATTATCTTTGAATTTTAGCTGAATGATCTTCGTGTATCATAGACAAAGCTTATATAAAAACTCAACTCCCTAACGTTAATAAAATAATGAACTGTATTGTAGTTGCTGAACCATCAGTTTTACTGGCTGTTATTATGTTAACTTTATTGGATAAATTAGTTAAGGAATGGTCTTTTCTGGAACGGTTAATCGATATTTTTTTTTCTCAGGTTACCTTGAATCGGTGGATTATCGTACTGACGCCGAGCAAAGCTTAACTCTCGCCTTGAATGACAATGAAGTGAGTTTGCGGGGTGTTGCGAGAATAATTGGAAGATCGCAGAAAGTGGTTATCAATTTTCTCAAACCCAGATCAGTTTGGAAAAAGGTATTAATTCGGCAGAAATTAATGGTGATTAAATATACGCTAAAACCTTTATTTTAATGTAATACTTTAGTGTATTGTGTTGTAATTAGTTAATATTTAATAGGCCATTTCCGAAACATCGGGCTTGTGTTCCGTACAGTTATGCCCTTGAGTGCCATATTAATTTCCTTCACTCTGGTTATAGCAGCAAGCTTTTTCCTTAATTGATTCCATGTTTGGAAAATAACATATTTTGCCTGGATAACAGATGTTAATAAGGCCAGCAAAAATACCAGGCGATGAACATAAGGATAAGCATTCGGATCCGGATTTGTAGAAAGTGCCTTTCCTTAGGGAAGCACGCTTATTAACATTTCCAGGAGCGAAATTTAAAAACTTCCTTTTTGGATAAATAAAAAACTGAATCTTGCTTACTATTTACACATACCCAAGACGGCGGGACGTCACGTCTAAAAGCATATTAAAAATTCCTATTTCGCTATAATGCATGTTTTCAGTATTTTTTGGCAATAATCCAAGTTGCGGCAATTTTTCCAACAATCGGGAACGCTTCATAACGAAACGGCGCCAGTAAGTCGCTTTTCAGTCGTTTCATTACATAAGTCTCAAAGAACTCCTAAAAGCGAAATTCAACTCTTTTTATGCGTCCTGCGATCGGAGAAAAGTGGATATTTTAGATGCATTATGTTTACATAATGTTGACAATAATGGATTTGAATTCACTGGAAAACTATTGGAGACTCGCACATTCACAATATGTTTTGTAATCATGTAATGTAACTTGAAAAGCATTTACAAGTAATGATGCATTAGACTAATCTAAACAGCGCCCAATCACCTTTCGAAATAGACAATCGATGTTTTATTTAATATTTGAGAATAAACAGCTCGGCTTTAGGAAAAAGTTTTATGGAGGATGAACTTAAAGTCAAAGTGCTCAAAATTAGATATCATACTTCATTAAAACATTTAGCTTTAGAATATCTTCAACAGCTGCATTCACCTTTAGTACCTACAATAGGCGATCGATATTTTGTTTCATATTTGATTAAAACCTGATTTTAACTCCAAAAACCACACGAACTGAATGAAATATAGGACCAAGTTTTATGGAAAGAACAATACAAGTATACGTATATTGCGGATAAAACAGCTTTTCAAGTATTTCTATTCTGAAGTAATATATTTCCCATTTAAATCCCGCGTAACATTGTTAGGGAATGCAGAAAAGTTGCATTTGTGAAAGCATCTTTGCTCTGGAAATTGGTTTGGTAAGAGATATTTATAAGTTTTCTTTTGATCCTATCACATTTTTTAACTAATAGAACCAGATTACCATGTAACAACTTTTACTTCTAGCTTCATATAAAATATTTTCGACAAACACTTGGACAAAAACAGTAATCTAAACAATCTAGTCAAAAAACTAGCTACAGTATCGTTTTTACACATTGCATTATATCTCATCCCACTATGCTAATGGCGCAGCTAGAATGGTTTAACTAAAACAAATCCATTTAACCTTTGAATATCTAAATAAATTATCTTTATACATGACATACGCCTTCACACCCTTCCCTTATCTAAATAAAAGCTGTCGCGTTCGAAAATAGAAATTTGGAAAGGATCCCTGAGGAGCTTAGAGTGCGTTAATAAATTTAATTGCAAAGACAATTTGGGGAGATAATTCTTGCTTACCCGAAAAACGTTTATCAAAAGGGTACAAGAAATTCTGACTAGTTAATGATTTATGTTAGATCATTAAGGGTTTTAGTCATTTTCTTTCACAAGATGGTATTGTATATAGGGTAATGATGACACAGGATTATGGGAAAAATGTTTAATTACAAAGAATGTAATACTTTTAAAATTTGAATCATCACAATGAAAAGTGACGGTAAATCGGTAGCACAAAGTACTCAATACACAATAACAAGCCAATGTTCTTCTAAAAAGTGTGAGGGAACTGCACATCGTGCAAGAATAAGTGTTACTCATATAGTGAGCCTTATCCGCAAACCCAGATCAATGGTTTAAATAATTCGTTGGTGAATTACTTTCCCACTAAATATTTGATCATTTATTATGCTTTCGGATGAGTAGAATAAGTAAAAAAAATTAACGACAACATATACACAGAAACTAAATTACATAGTTGACAGTACGTTTTATGTTGGCTCTAACAAATATTTATACATAATATTTCTACTCAAAAATAATTGACAATTGTTTTGTTGCAAATGAGGGATATAGACAGTATGTTGTTCTAAATGCGTCTTATTTTTCCAAATATATTCCCGCAAACGAGTAGTGCTTCTCTAATTCTTGATGAAAAAAATTAAAACAGAAAATAAATATGCATGAAATATTATCAAATTGTCAATTAAATTCAGTATAATTGAGAGTCGATGTTACATGTCGAGCTTATTCAGCAATAAATATCGACGAGATCAGAGATTTTTAATATGTTTCCTAGAAAATTTAACTTTTTTTGTTGTAAAATAGCCAAATGGCATCTACTATTTCACAGAAAATTAATATAACAGTGTTCGTAAAATATCAAATATAACTAATGAACATTTTTAAATGAATAAAAATCTTGCTGCGGTTTCAATTATTCCCAAAACCACAAATACAATTTGTAAAAAAATAGATAAAAACGTGAACATAAGACGAAATGTCAAGAATGACCATTCTATAGAAGAATGGATTAGAAGAATGGGAAACTTTATACGGATTGCTTTTCTAAAAATTAGTAATAAAATAAATAATAAAGTTGAAAAATAAAATCAAAAGCGTATTTCATTATTGACACTGTTTATAGAACGTTTTATTATAGAATTTCTATATATTATACAAGTTTATAAGACAAGGCTGTTTAAGTAGTCATCAGTCAAGATTCATTCTTCCAAATGTAACGCGAAAAATATAAACATACTATTTTTGTTTATTTTAACTTTAATTTAATTCTCGTTACTAAACGTAACCTCTTTATTCTGGCACGAATTTCAACTTATATCGAATCAACTTTGACTTTTCTGCAACATAATTTTCAGAGCAATTATCAGTGTTTTTGTGTAAAATATAAGTATTTGGGGCAGAAAGACCGATAGGTCGATAGCCTTTTTTAGAAATAAAGATATTTACTACTACTATAAGTATTTGCTGTTTAACAGTGTCGGTTCCCTCAGGACGAAATACTTAATTCAAAAAATTAATGAATAAAAGCACTGTTTGCAATTTAAAAAAAGGAAGTAACAGCTATTATTGCTTCCATGACTCGATGCTATTTATATTAAGTAAATATGGAAAAAGCAAAGAAATGTGTGGATATTGAAATACCATCTAGATAATGTTCCAAAACAGATGTAGACCAAATTAAAAATTAACTCCATAGTTCTTGTATTTGTTATACTGCTAATATAATAGGCAAAAAAAATTATGCAAAATGGAAATTCTTTCTTGGTGATTTCACGTGATAAAAAGAGAAAAGAGGGATTCACCTTTTCTCTACCTTACACATCAGCCGTAATTTAAATTCGTAGGCCGGTTTAATACAAGAGTTGATTATCAAACAACGGATCGTTTCTATTACAGAGATTAAAATAAATTATTTAGGGAGTCCATATTTATACTGAGAAAAGAGTAATTTATATTCAGCTTTTTGGAGCTCTGCGGAGAATTGCGTAATGAAAGAAGTCGGAGCCGGCTCGCTGGCGTCACTCGACTGTGGATCTGGCTCGATTTCTGCCAAAAATTCTCAACCCGTAAAATACAAGATACTTTTAGCCACATGGAAACAGATTAATTTGACAAGCGCATCGTCAGATCATCCAGAAGAAAAAATCAAAAAGTGTCCCCTCTGAAAGTTATTTCGATAGTCTTGTTTCGTCCAATGTATTCAACATCGACTGAACTGAGATAATAATTCGCCTTTCGTCAACAACTAAAATGAGGTGAATGGTTGCATTTAGAGCGTAGATAGTATGCATTATGCGCAATTTGTCTATTGTAATTTACTATTAAACTGATATAATGTTTGTTACGACACATAGACTGAAATTTCCATGGAAAAATCGCTGTGCTCAAGCCATGTTCTCTATCCTTACGAAACATGTGGTTTCTGCAACTGGAGGTCTTCTTTAGACGTAATTCTGTACTTATTGCCAATAGTAGTCAATAAAATTAACATATTTTTTAATTTGAAAAATAACCCATTAATAACAGCGCTTACACCATAATTAATATTTGCAATCTGCTAACATCGCTTATGCACAGTTGACTGCTCTGAAATTGAGTTGCAATCACGTCAATATTACTTTACATGTTAACAGAACACAACCAAGTCAATATAGTTTAATTATGCGAAATTCCGGACGCTAACATTGATTTTAGTATTTGTGTTTTAATTTCATTCAAGTCACTTGATTTACTTTGACATATTTATCACAATGTTTGTCTTTAAAAAAACAGAATTTTCTCACATCTTCTATTACAGATTGATAAAGAGTACTTTTATTTCACAATCAAGGGCGAGTCTAACAAAAGATAATCAAGAGCTATCCCCTAGAGGGTATCCTTCGACACACTTAGTATAATAATAATAATCTATCAGAGAAAAATGCCAATTAGTCAAAGTAATTAATTTCGAAAAGTTACCTTGACGTGTCAATAGCAAATTTGTTAAAGTTTTCAAAAGATACCTAAAAAAGAGTATATAATAAATTGTTTAACAAGGTTAAATGAATACAAATGTGCAAAAAGTCACTTTCAGCTTTCGTTTTTTTTTCAAAATTATTTGTGTGTCGTAGAATACCCTCTAGCTGATAGCTCTTGACTACCTTTTTATAAATAATTCGTTCTTTATTGTGAAATAAGAGCACTCTTTATAAATCTGTACTAGAAGACGTGAGAAAATTCCGCCTTTTTAAAGGACAAATATTTTGAGACAAAATATCCAAGAGAAATGTTTTGAAAACATAAATCCGCGTTAACCATATTGATCTTATCTTCACCTGTTTAGTTCTTTTTAGAAAATTTGGTACCTTTAACATCAATATTTCCTCACTGTACGCATGAATGCTTCAATTACGCTTTGTCCCTTCACAAGTAAACGTTGTTTTGCAATTAACATTGGCTTCGAGTTTACCATCAAACATTTCCATCAACCCTCACAACTTTCCATTAATTATTTATTAATTATTACGATTTATTCGATATTTTGTTTTTCAGTTAATTAGTAATGACAGCCCTTCGTTGAAGGTTTACAACATTATTTTCTCCATGCACTTTTCACACGTGTTCACGCGACTTAAATTTTGTCAATTGAAAAGGAAGTTTATTTAATATAGAATCCTCTTTTCGATCATCGCCGTCTAGCATTTTTTTTTCATTTTCATTCTTTCCCCATTATGCAGCTTGTTTTCTTGGAAAGTAACTCTTGCGCGATCAAGCTTATCGTAAATATATTTTTATCAACTAGATTATCCCAAATTCGAAGCGCACGAGATTTTAGTATTGTGCAGTTCATTTCTAGGCTTCCTATGATTTATGGTTTTCCTTATTAGCGTACTTCTTCTAGTAGATTTGTTACTTCATTTATAAGTCTTTGTCCTTATTCTTGGCTTAATTTATAGATTGCGCTTTTCCACACTACCTAGAAAAGGTTTTATAGCATTTTAAGGGATAGCATTAATGCTGTGTTGATTGAAGGTGTGGTGTTGGGCCACTTTTGCAATTCCGGTTAGACCGGATTATTTCGTGAACTTGATTATTTGATTGATCTTGCAAATTAATCCAGTGCTTCATTTTAGTCTTCTGCTAACAACTTTATTGATCATAATTTTCTGAGATTCTGATAATTTTGCATTTTGGGCCTGGGGTTTGAACTGGAATGAAGTCTTAGTTCTTTATCATCATATTTTTATTTAATATCTCTGTTTTACTTCATTGAGTAAACTGATCGATGATTCAGTGATTTTCCTACTTCATTTGTTCCATTGAAGCCAAACTATGTTTCATAATGGATATAAACAAGCAATGCCGTCGACTTAAATCTAGCTTTTCTCATTCAGTACGATGCGTACCAATGTCCAAGTCACAACTTCACATTCTTGTAGCTTCAAACAGGTGGCAGTTGACCGATTAAACTTTACCCTTAAATACACTTAACTTCTCCACATTCGTATTATGTCATCACAATCTGTTCGCGCTTCGACGGAGGGACGCCTAAATGGTCGAGACAGTCTGGGAGACAAATTTAATTCCCCGGACTGGACTGGTCACTGTTGTGCTATCTCGACCCTTGTCAGATCAAAGACGAGAGACGACGGTTTGGAGCTGACGTGTTTTAAAACTGTGAAAAGCAGCTTATAATGACAAGTCGCCATCCAAATATTGTGCAGATAAGACTCACTTAACGACTCATTTAATGTGTACATCAGTTCGACCGACTGAAGATCTGGCGTCTAAAAGACTGTCAGGGATAGTGTTACTCGAAAACTCTGCTTCTCCGAACACGTCTTCTTTCAATTCCAAATTAAGTAGAGATGAGGTTGAAGGGTCTAATTATTATGGTGGTGTCGGCTGATTAAATGACATATGGACATAATAATTTGCATCATGCAAAACTGCTTCCAAGTTGAAGCAGTGTTCAATTTGCTTTAGTGAAACGAGCAACAATCTTATACCCAATTAGGCTTTAGCATAACAAGAATCGAACATGTTTCCAAACAATTGCTTTAAAACAGCAATACAAAATTTAAAAAATAAGAAAAGCCTAATAGATAAAAGTGATAAGCACTCCTGCAAAATAGAGTATGTTTGTGGGTGAAGAAATATCTACCCAATTATAGAAATCGTTTGTATGTCTATTATATTTTTGTTTATGAACGCACAAAAGCCATTTTTAAATCATATTTGGAATTAAACTGATTTGTTATGGTCTGATAAGTCTGATAATAATAATACCTTAGGGGTTGCCGCCACGATCCTAACTGAACATTTTCACATTATTATAGTCTTTAGAAAGTGCCGAAGTTAAGTAAAATATGATGTATGAAACTACTAGATACAAGATTTTACATTCTATATTGTACGCTTTTCCGCTAAGATTAGATCGTGACGGTATTTCGTTATAAGTTACACACTAAAAACCATAAAATAATGTCGGGTGAAACAACACATATTCAGAAACAGGCAATTAAATTAATGGCAAGAATTCACACGTGCACACCGTGGAAACTTTACACTCTTTGCTTTTGGCAGGGCCTTGGAATAGTGTTAATAGCTTCGTAAACAAAAAGCAACGAAGCACAAATATGAGAAATCACGCAAAATACCAACGAAAGTAATTACTCGAGAAAAAAAGAAACAATTTCACGATTTAGAAACACTGATGAGAAAATGGTAGTTGGTACAAAACCCAGTCGGTAAAGAACCATTAAACAAACCAACTTCAGTAGAAACGAAAAAATTACATTGACGGCACCGAAAATGTATTGAGGAAAGAATAATTTGTCTGGGCCTGAGTTATTTAGGAACAGAAAAATGTTATCCTTCTATTCATTTTTTTTTCGTGACATTTAAAACATTGAAAAATAGGATCTAAGTTTAATTTCAATTCAATAAATTGAACTCGCTTCATGGAGATGCCACTATACAAAAATATATAAAACAGCTTCATAATTTTGATTGCTGAAATTATTGGAAAAATTAAGAAACCAATCATTTAACCTTCAATATTAGCAGCTTAACTTTTTACGCGTAATAAAATCGTTGCAAAATAAGCAAATGTTGCAAAAATCGCAAGACATAATTTGTCACCCAGAAACGCATTTGAACAAATCTTCAGTTTTGATTTTTGAAATGACTGAAAAAATTCCTTTTGTTCTTTTGAACTTGAAGCTCAATTCTATAAATGAAAGCAGATGTTGTTTTTAATCGTTTCGTATATTTTCCTGACTGTATGTATGTAAACGTATTTGTAACATTTTAAATAATAAACAATAAAATTGACTGAACCCCAGGAATACATTGGAATGAAGTTGTTTTTAATAGAGACTTAATAAGATTTCTATGGAAAGTGTTACCAGATACATACTTACTGACTTTGCTAAGCAGTGAAGACTTAATTTATGTTTCGATGGACTCACATGAAAAAAAAACGTTAAAGATACCTTAATATGATTTTTCAGGCCGATCAAGAAATATTTGAGTCTTTGTTTAAATCATCTTCTTACCGATAAAATAAACCGGAAACTTTAGCCACTAAAACACTCAATTGAAGCTATCCATCAGTAAGCTAAATCAGGAAATCAATTCAAGAACCTGAAGACGAAACACATTTAATAAACTTGATAACGTAGAATGTAGGTTGAGTATTGCCCAACTTGCATTGTGGCTGTGGTAAATAGCGATCACCATCTCGGAGAAGAAGGTATTGCGATAGTGCCAGAAATATAACTCATTTCTCATCAACGTTTACTATTTCAAACTCTATGATTTCAAATATTTTGGAGAATGTGCGAGCCCACAAGCGGGGAAAATGGACCATGAGGCAGCCAGTTTGATTGTAAAATTGCTGCGAAAACATATATGAGATAAATAGATGAATTTATGATATCCATTAAACCTCACGGAGGTTGGCAATCCAACAACAAAGTGAAAACACTGCTAAAATATTCTGCTCTAGAGTGGCAATATATTTTCCGGTGAAATATTTTCTTTTTTTCATGCGTAAAGGCATAAACGTATGAAATTAAATAAAACGAAGTGAATATGTTACTCGTGTAAAAATAAATCGTCAGCTAAAATGAGTTACGCTGGCTAACATATTAGTTGTTTCACAAATGGCCATTTTTACAAGTTTGCTTGTTTGTTGGCTGCTGATGATTGTGGTTCTTTTAAGCGAATTCATTCTTTATTAAAGTGAGGTCATGTCCAGAATATTTCCGGAAGCAGAAACCAAGGTAAATACCACTTTTATGTTCCATATAACATCTCAAACCTCGCATATTAATTTAAAACATATTGTGCCATTGTTTTCATACCTTGAACTTAATTCTTCTCTATACACGTATTTCTACAAAGCAAAAGTAGACTAGAAAGACTAATTGAATGTTAATTACTTTTCTCTGACGACAATCAACCGTTAAATTTATATCTGTTCACTGCCGTTAAACAAGTTTTAATTTAACCACACTATATAGGGTGTCGATAAATTAAAGAGAAGACTTTTCAAAAAGCTATAGCACTATTAAATGAGGCATTTTTGAGGAAAACGAATTTGACGAAAGTCTTGAAGTGTATCAACAACAGCTCATTTGCAAAAAACTGAGAAATTTTCACAAAGAGTGCCTTTATAGGTTCTTTTGTAAAGTGCATGGTGTTCAGAACACAATTTTCGTTCAAAGGAAATACAAATATTCATCAGAACTTGAAAGTATTACGTATTTTCTCTCAATTTTATGTAGCAAAGGTTATTCTTATCTACTCTTTTGGTGTGAAATATGGCTAGACGGATTTCAACGTGGTAAACCCCTTTTATACAACTATATACATTTTTTTCTTAGCTTACTACAGTTTTCTTAGTTATGTTAAAACTTTAACATTCAGTCGTCGAAAATACTTTAAAAGTTGGCACTGTAAAAATCGAATTTTAGACACACTTGAATTTCGGGCACTGCATCTACATCACAGCTCAAATCTGAGTCAGATTTATCAAGGTTCAGAACATTTTAATACCAATTGACTGATAATGTATGAAAATGGATAAATTCATAATGTATTCAAGTGTTTTCTAGAATTCGTTAGAAAACTCTTTATCACAGATTTCTCAAAGTTTACTTTTCGTCAAATTGATTTATTATCACGGTTAACAGTGATGAGAGCGTTTGTTATAATAAACTAATAAGAGGCCCAAACGAAACCTATGAAATCCAAATAGCTTTGTCCAAAAATGATATTTTATCAATGACAAACACCAGTATCCCCTCAAAATGATTTCAAATTAGAAATAAACAGAAATATTTTTTCGGAAATGTTTACACATTTAAAAAAAACTTACGCCGTGTAATATGTGCTGCCTAATTAACAAAAACGTTAATTCTCGGAATGAGAAAAGAACAAAAATATTAATTTGCAAAGCTTAAACCTCAAGCATAGCGTATTCTGTAGGGATTAGGTACGTTTGGTTGTTGCCTTAATTGCGCATTTAAAGCTACATGAGTGTCAGCAAACCAAAGCAACAAAAGGGAATATATTCTTTGTAGGCAGGATTAAAATAACTTAGGCCAGATTCCATAAGAGAATAGCACAGAAGAGAATAGTAATTAAAAACTTTCCCTAATTTAAGCAGCCAATTAAGATTTCAATATTACATAATCTCTCAGGCCAACGATATTGTTCTCAGTGCTGGATCGAGGACTGTGGTAAGTTTGTCTAACTAATTGCAAACTTCCAATCGTCGCTCTCTGCAGTACGTCGATCGGAGAAAGTTAAATACTTTGCTGTCTGATGAGAAATGCTATCGCCCTGCCAAATACCAACACCGAATATTAGTGAAAAGCAATAAATAGAGTGATTTAAATTAGCTGGCCGGCCTTGTCGTTCAGGCTTTATTACAATGACTAATGCTATTATATCGCTACCCGGGGCTAAACTGATCTTATAGTTCTAGAAACTATGCAAAGGGACTAACATTGCAAGTCATTGAATTTGGTACATTAAGGATTATAAAAATCTAACATCAATTATATTTTAGAATGGCAACTTTGATTTTTCCACTAAATGCCAAATTAAAATACTTCTAGTAATTAGCAAGGTTTTTGAGTCCATAATAAAACAACGACTTGAAAAACTGATCGGAAAATATATACCTACCTACCAATTTGCTTTCAAACAACATCACTCGTTCTCACACATTCTCTTTTTTTTTTTTCCCTGAACAAGGACTACCGCAAGGCTCCCCGCTCTCACCGTTTCTCTACAATATATACTGCCATGACATATACAATTACAACTTACCAGACAAAAATCAAATCGACAGATCGGCATACATATTACAATACGCAGACAACACGGCACTTATTGTACATGACAAAACTACTGAGAGAGCAGCTCAAAGACTCCAAACACTAATAAACAACACAATGACATGGCTTTATAAATGGAGACTAACACCAAACGCGTCAAAAAACCAACTTCTGCTCACAAACCACAGACTCAACGCTGACTCCCCTACAATAACTGCAGACGGCCAAACGACACAACCAAAAAACGACGTAAAATACCTTGGAATCACAATTGATCACAAACCTAAATTCACTAAACACATACGAAATATCAGGGCAGAAACAATAAAGAGAACGAAACACTTCCGATCACTAACCTACAAAGACAGAGAATTAGCACAAATACCACCACCAAAATATATAAAGCTATTTGTAGACCCTTGCTAGACTATGGACATATACTCATGACCAACGGAACAGAAAGGACAAAAAGTTATATACAAACAACAGAACAAATTGCACTAAGACTAATAACACGAATAAGACCCCCAAAACCCACTACACAACCCCTCCACCCAACTACTATACGAACGCACAAACATGACAAAGATTTTGGAAAGACTCATACATCTACAGACAAAATGGACAAACAACCCCTACAACTGGAGCATACTGAATCCCATTTGTCATGACAAGACCAACCAAACAATCCCGCTTCCGTTTCCCTACATCAACGCTACTCGAACACTTACAAACGCATCTGACTACTGGACAATAAAATAATTTTTCATTGTCATTAGAATTAGAAGGTTTATTTAATTAAATTGTTAACTCGGAATAAGAGAATTTTCATCTTTGTTTTTTTATTTAGATTAAGACTACATGTATTAAACAAGGGCAGAAAGACCGATAGGTCGATAGCCTTTTTTAGAAATAAAGATGTTTACTACTACTGCCAAATTAAAATTTTCACGATTTTTGCAAGATAATTTATTAAATTAAATTTTGCTCTTTAAATTTTAAGGACAAACTAATTGTTGATCCCTGGAGCCTAAAACTTGGACCTTGCGAAAAATCAAATCTTTGATTCAAAAATTGGAAACCGTGAATCTAACGTAACTTTTGTAAAGTAATTAAATTATTTTTGGAATAACATCATTGACATCATACAAAAATGCAAGGTTACTTGACAGTGGCGTCGTTTCTGCAGATCTGTTGTCTATGATTTATTGCCGAATACCGAAACAATGGTAAAATGAAATAATTTTAATTCAAAACTAATATACTTGCAAAAAACTACATTATAAACTTGGCAGCAATGTATTCAATTGGCATCTTGAATCAACTTTTATTTAAATGAATTAATATCACGTTAGTAATCATCATCTACTTTAGATGTAAAGAAACTGTTGTAAAGTATGAGGTAAGACTAAAAGACATAAACGAACATTGTACTGAAACAACTATAAATTCGTCACTCTGATCACTTGAGAAGAATTTGATATTTTAAAGTATCCTTTCGCAATGAAGTTTCCAAAACAATTAATCAAATACCTGTAGTTCAAGACGTACAATCATTATGTGCGTTTCAGAACAGAGCTGCAATCACAACCCCTCAGATAACCTGAGTTTTAATTTCCTACAATCACATCAAAATATTCCTGGGTTTCAGTCAATTATATTGTTTATTATTCAAAATGTTACAAATACGTTTCGGTGTCTTTCTTCACCATCATCAGTTTGTGTGTCTAGATGTTTCTACCTTCACATTTGACATAATGAAGTCAAATGTGAAGGTAGAATCATCTATACACACAAACTGATGATGGTGGAGAAAGACACGGAAACGTATTTGTAACATTTTGAATAATAAACAATAAAATTGACTGAAACCCAGGAATATTTTGATGTGATTAAAGTACAGTCAGGAAAATATACCCAACTATTTCCTACAATATCGTGTTGCATACGATACACATTTTATGTTGAAGGAAATGTTTCGAGCATAAACTATGGTTTGATACCGCGTATTTACAAAAACTCTTTAATTAACTACATTGGCAAAAACATCTTATGACTACAAAGTATTGCATTAATATATTTTTCTAGTTCTTGTCTAAATAACAGCAAATAACTTGAGTAAACTCTTGCTTCTATAAATTTAATTTTCGCTACAACATGGTTGGAATATTAATCAGTCCTCCTATAAATAAATATGAAACAATTCAGTTTACTGAAGCTATGTTTATATTATAGTTGAATATATACAAATATAACGGAAATAAGAATATACAATAATTCATATACGAAAATAATAGTAAAACCCTATTGCCACAAAGATAGTTAACATTTCGTATGCAACATCTATTATTACCAAAATGCCTCTCACCACGCTTATATAGTATTTTACACCCTTTACATTATGCAAATCGATTGAGTTCTAAAGCTACTGGGCCCTTCGACCCTACGTATCATATATTTTAAGCCAGAATAAGTGGTATATGTTTCAGAAAGTTGCTTGTTATTAATGTACCACATCTGAGACGATAGGGCCTAACTAGCAAATAAATCTCAGAATCAATTCTCTCTCAGCTTTAACAGAATTCCATATTACCCTTTTATAAAAGAATCTTTATTGGAAAATGCAGACTAGTTTTACAATGGTGACGCCATCGTATCGCTTCGTGATGGCCGAGGCATTTTTCTTGGTGTATGTTATTTATTGAGGATATTAAAGTTGTTTCTCCAGATTTATGCCAACATCATTAAACTGACCCGAAACATATAAAAGTCTAGTGCGTTATTCGTCCGAAAATCGATTTCTTCTGCCAGCAGTTGGGATAGGACTCAAGCATTTCTGTAAGCTATCGCTACTTTCCTATGTAGGCTAATACCTAGACTAAGATTTTCATTTGGTTAAGCCGTTAAGCTTTCCAAGTTCTGCAGAACAAGTCCAAAAAAATGTTCTTTGATCTGATTGATGCCAGAATGTTCATTTAAAAGAAAACGCATCAGAACTCGAAGAAATAAAAATATTCCACCGAACTATTTAAAGGTTGTTAAGAACATAATAATCGATCTAGGCAGGTTGTATACATAAAAATCAACTTGTACGTAGTTGTCCTTGGATGTCATATTTGCAGAAGTTTTAGACTGTAAAATGTTATTAAAATATTAGGCGCTTGTAGAGTTTGATCGGCATGTATAATGAAATGTAATATTTTTAAGACAAATATGTTTTTTCTCCAATCAGTTATTATCAGTAAAATAGTAGATATTGCACCCGAGTTAATAACACTTTAAATAGTTCAGAGCAAGCTCGATGACTATTAGCATAGACCATGATCTGGACAATAGCCACTATGGAATTAGAATGAAAACTTATATCAAAACCGACACCCAGAATAAATGGCTCATTGATATTTAAAACATGACGAAATTTATGTAAAACATTATTTATGCGTCCCAAAATCCAAATTGTTACTGAAAGCAGAGCAACGCTCAAGTAGTTCTTTCCCCAAATGTTTTGACAGAAAGTAAAAGAATCGTTGAATTCTAAATCCTTTCTAGGATCGTTCATCCCTGTCTATAATCTTTAAGATTGAAGTATCTGCATTCTTTCCGATAAATTTAACTGTATAAAAAAACTCAAGAAACAACGACTAGACTAAACTTGCCAGGTTCAAGAGAGTCGTTTTATCACAATTTTAAAATGGTCGTTTGTATAATTTTTATGCTTGTTTTTTTTATTTCACTGTTTCGATGATAGGGCGCAATTGGTGATGAAATTTAAGTTGAATATTAAGTTTTGAGTAGTTAATTAATCGAGTTGCAAGTTTGGCAGTTTACCTATTTTTGTCTTCGAGCTCTAAAAAAGTTGCACTTATAAACGATTTATTCGCTCACCCTATATACTTCCTCATGTACAGTTTCTAGCATAATAATATCCGGAACAACTACATACCGTTAGTTCGTAGTTATTTGTGTGTACTTGAATGAAGAGGAATGAATTGGAGGAAAGGAAGTGCAAAACTCATTGACAAGTAGTAGTGTAGTAGTTTTTAAACTACTGCACCTAATTTATAGTTTGAAAAACATTTTGCTTCATTGAATTATGTTCAGAAATATGTGACAACGTACCAAGATCAATAACGCTTTATTCAAATTCTGGAAAAAAATCGTAGCTCAATTTTCCAAATTCACACTGCTTCTTGAAAATCAATATGTCACCAGCTGGAAAAGCACAATCATTAATTACCATTCTCGACATACTGAACTCGAAAACATGGAATTGAGAATATTGCCTCTCATTTGAGCCCCGCCAGCGACCAACTTAAATTTATTAATTTCAATCTGCCTGATGGAAACGGTATGTTTACTTAAACAACTGCATTTGAATTATATTTTGCGAAATGTATGTATATATTTTGATGTAATTTCCTCCAATTCTACTTCGGTTTAAGTTCAAATTGCATTTAAAATTTTGAAATGCTTAAATACAAAATATGAATAAATGAGCGTCATACACGTAGAAGTTATGACAAACCCTCAATTTTCATACTTTGAATATAACAAAAATATGTCAATTCCCTCTACAATATATACTGCCATGACATATACAATTACAACTTACCAGACAAAAATCAAATCGACAGATCGGCATACATATTACAATACGCAGACGACACGGCACTTATTGTACATGACAAAACTACTGAGAGAGCAACGCAAAGACTCCAAACACTAACAAACAACACAATGACATGGTTTTATAAATGGAGACTAACACCAAACGCGTCAAAAAACCAACTTCTGCTCACAAACCACAGACTCAACGCTGATTCCCCTACAATAACAGCAGACGGCCAAACGACACAACCAAAAAACGACGTAAAATACCTTGGAATCACAATCGACCACAAACTTAGATTCACTAAACACATGCGAAACATCAGGGCAGAAACAATGAAGTGAGCGAAACACTTCCGATCACTAACCTACAAAGACAGAGGAATTAGCACAAACACCGCCACCAAAATATATAAAGCTATTTGTAGACCCTTGCTAGACTTTGGACATGTACTCATGACCAACGGAACAGAAAGGACAAAACGTTATACACAAACAACAGAGCAAATTGCACTAAGACTAATAACACGAATAAGACACCCCCAAAACCCACTACACAACCCCCCCACCCAACTACTATACGAACGCACAAACATGACAAGGATCTCGGAGAGACTCATACAGCTACAGACAAAATGGACAAACAACCCCTACAACTGGACCATACTGAATCCCCTTTGTCTTACAAGACCAACCAGACAATCCCGCTTCCGTTTCCCTACATTAACGCTACTCGAACACTTACAAACGCAACGGACTAGTGGACAATAAAATAATTTCTTCTTGCCACTGAAATCTTATTTATTCAATAACATTGTTAACCTAGAATGGGAGAATTTTCATATTTGTTTTTTATCTGGATTGGGACTGCATGTATTAAACAAGGGCAGAAATACCGATAGGTCGATGGCCTTTTTTAGAAATAAAGATGTTTACTACTACTATTGTTAACCTAGAATAGGAGAATTTTCATATTTGTTTTTTATCTAGATTAAGACTGCATGTATTAAACAAGGGCAGAAAGACCGATAGGTCGATAGCCTTTTTTTAGAAATAAAGATGTTTACTACTACTATGTCAATTCCAGCATGATACCAAAAAGTTGATACATCAGTTGTTACATTATAACATTTAACGAAACATTGAAGCAATAAAGGCATTTAAAATAATTGGACTATATCATATGGTCATATTCTTTCTCATACTCCGTTAGATTACAACGATTACAATGATTTTATGTTATATAAATGTCGAAATTAAATCTTCACTCAATATTTTAAGCTAAAAGCATAATAATTTTCAATTTTATCAAACTCGTTATTTGCGTTAGACTAAACAAAATCTTCATGTGGTTTGCGAAAAAATCTCGCTTTAACGTTTACTGTTCCGTGTTTAGTATAAAGATTAAACTGTCTTGCACTTTTGCGTCATACGACGCTAATTACATGCGGCTTGCTAACTCTTAAAAACTTTTCATATCCGTTTGTTACTTTAGAACAGGGTTTCTCAAACTTTTTCGATGATGGCACACTTCGCAAACCCAGAAATTTTAACGACGGAACACTTGGTTTTAAGTTGAACAAAAAAAGGTCCCACGGCACACGGTGGAATCGTATTACTGTGATAAATTAAACTCACTTTTACCTAGATTTAAAACATGCGTTCCTATATTTCTAGTAGAACTTTGGTCAGTAAGAGGCCAAAATATTTCATTGATTTAATAATCCATTTTGTTACGGCCATGTTACCACGATATTTGTAAAGTCTTCAACAATTTACAACGTCATATATGCATAAGGTGTTATGAATTTTGAAGAGTTTCTTCGTGAAAATAACATAGTGATGACTTCGACACACATTATTTCTCTAGAGAATATGTATTATTTTGAGAAATACTAAGTGCAGCAACACTGGATAATATTGCTATTTCTGCAACCTCAAAAAACATTTGCTCTATCTGATATATTAAAAAGCAACAAATATCTAAAATCCTTCGCACATGCCTGGCTTTTTGTTCCTTTTTTGCCTTTCTTCGATGCAGAGCGCAATTTTCGTTATAAACAAGACGTGTTTGCACAAAAACCTAATTGAAACGAATTTTGAAGGAATTATTGAGGAAGAAAGAATTAAGAATTAGTTTTTATCATTCATTCATATTTTCTAGAGACTGGGAAATAATACAGCAGAATTTAAAAATCAGCGCTTCCGTGTTCATGGACATCATCTTTACGACTTATATTTTGCTTCCCAGAGCAATATATTTGATTTAAAATTTTTTCAAGTCAAAAAAGGATGCCAACTTATTCTTGATGAGTTTTCTTATGAACAAAATGTATTACTAAAATAAAAAAGTTAGTCAACGGATAAGAAACATCAATTCAAATGAACATTTTAGATGTAGCTATGAAATAAGAAAAAAATCAATGATGCAGACGGCATGAAGTAAATTAATATTAGTAGTATTTTGTTTCACTTAAGATAAAGTCAACTGCAGTCACACGCTCTAATAACCATAATCAAATACTTAAAGCGGCCCTATCTTAATTAAGCGAAAACCATCCCATTAAGGTTCTAACTTTCAAAACATCCAATTGCTTCCTGAAGTAGTTGCGTGCAAGCAAATTCTCGCTTATGAACACGGCATGTTTAGTTTGACCTCTGCCGTAAATCGCTCATTAAATCAAGCAGAGTCAACATTAGGCTTGTGACAAAAATGTATTACTTCGAATGGAAAAATTCGATTTTCCCCACCCATGCGGCCAATTTAGTTCAACGTGCAAAAATGATTTCGATTAATCCAACTTGGTGCACTCGAAATCAAATTGATGGCACCTTTCGACGATAAATTTTTAAAAGGTAAATTGCGACACACGGTTTACATTTCAAAAATAAATGGCATTTTGCGGTTTAACTCGATCGGTATTTGTTGACCACACACATATATCGTCTGTCTGAGTTCAGAGTGGCGTTTTAAAAAACAATAATTATAAAAGTGTTATGAGAAAGTGGCAATGAACGTGTATCAAGGCTCTTTGATTGTAGTCCCAATTGCAGCTAATAACTGCATGAAAGAAAATTTACCTTTTATAAATTGCATATCAACAATCTACATAGTCACTAAAGATCACTCTCTTCTTTCATAAAATCTCTAACTATTAAATTGTAGAGAAACTGCCAGCAACAAATAAAATCTAAATTCAAATAAACATTGTTCAAACATTTCAAACAAAACACGATTTTTTACGAAACTGACTGTCAATAAAAGAAAATGATTGGTGATTCCTGTTCCTGCTTTTTATGGTTTCTAAATTTTATTTTAATTAATTATACATTTTCTTGCGGCTATCACAATTTTCTCGCAGCTTGTTAGTTTTCCCGGAAAACATTAAAATACACGTTGTCGCACTTTTGTTGCTTCACAAGTTTCATAAAAGTCTCTTATGAATTAATTAATCAATCTTTTCGCACATCAAGAATGTGAAAACCGTTTTAAAATGAAATATGTTTTTAGTGCAAGTTTATACCAACTTCTTTAGAGGAATTAGAGAAAGCGATTGGCCCTTTTTTTCAATCGTGCGCTTGTATAATTTGTGTTTTTAAATCAGTGAATCTGCCGAATGGCCTTTTCAAATTGTACAGAATTGTAATACTAACGTTTGGATGCTTTCACATGTGAGAATACTCAATAACATCATAGACAGTTTAATAAAATCAACGTAAATTATTAGCATTAAGGACAGAAAGAGCGATAGGTCGATAGCCTTTTTTAGAAATAAAGATGTTTACTACTACTATTAGCATTATTCTTTGAAACTCAATTCTCTAGCTGGTAGTAGAACTTTTGCCCTGGAATACAACTTTTTCCTTTCACAAACAAACATAATTTTTATTTAAAAAACTGTATTTGTATTTCCCTTGTTTTCGGTATAATTTGCGGTTAATATATTTCCTAATGTAGTTGCCACAAACAGACACAGTAGTTGACAGAAAAGTAATTTCAAGTCGTAAACAATTCTGCTATTTTCAAATAAACTTATAGCTTGATTGAAATACAGTTTTTATAACTCAATGGTTTGACTACGTATGTTTTTCTTCAATCTTAATTGGCTTCGAATGTTACAATACATTCATCATCTATTCCGAGCCCTCGCCAAACATTTTAGAGCGTCCTGCATATTGCATTACTCATCAAAGTGGAAGCAAGGTAGCAATTCACCAATGGTACACATTAGGGTTTAATACAAATCTAAATATCTTATTCATAAACACCGAATTTAACCGGGGTTGCATTTGGTGTGATTCTTTTGGGAACACGTTCTGGAATTGCGTATAATGAAAACCGCCGAGAGCGACTCTTCGGTGCCATTCCGTTATGAAACGGTCTAGTTTGCTGCCAAAAATTTTAGAGTTGCCGTTATTACTTGAACTGGATTCGAACCCTATTAAATCCCAACCTGGATAACGAACAAAACAAATAGTTTCAGTGTTGACGCGCTCGTAACAAAATTTATGGTTTACTTAAAGTAGAGTTCTATGCTAAAATCAAAGTACGTTCTAAATAGAATGTCCTATACGTGACATCTGTAATCAAAACTAAATGAAGAAAGGAAATATGAAAACTTAAAAAAACAGAACAAAATTAAGGAGAATAAAGTTGTAATACTTAAAGCGCAATACATTCACTATGAAAAATACCGTTTTAGTTCATTTTTAAGGAAATTTGTACAATGGTCCATTTTATTATATCATATTTATTATTCAGACGGGCGATTAATTGTCAAGAAAAATATTCGATCCCTTTTCCCACCGAAATAGTACAAAATAGAGATGAGAAGAGATGCATCGTTTCAATAGTAATATTAACAAATCATGTCTTTTATTGATTTTTAATGTGCTTCATTATTAAGCAGCACCTCAATTCTCTGAAAAGGGGAGAAGCAAAATCACACAACCGACTAGACCGGTCACAACAGTTAAAGTTTGAGGGTCAATAAGTCATGAATATATAATAATATCCACAAAATTTCACGTATAGGACTGCCAGGTCGTAAACATAAATACAATCTATTGTGCATGTCCTGATGACGCAGAATTAAATTATCAAAACGTTTTACCTAACGCCGTATTATTTCAATTCAATTGATAATAAACAACATTCAATATTAACATATTTTGACCAAAAACCTAGTGGAAAATCTTTCTTTCAAGATCCACGGCCTTAACTGTTGTAAAGGTTCATATTCTGGCAAATAAAATGAGAAACTGGAAAAACAATTTCTCTAGACAGGCGTGGTTATTAAATTACCAATCTCCTCCTAATAACTTTTTGCATGTGGTTGTATGCTTCATCATGTTTACTTGTATGGTTTATGGTTTATCACAAAATGATAAGGTTTTCTATTATTATATATATGTTTCATTTTTGATTAGTTCATTTTTACTGTCGGATAAATGCAAATGCATGCTATAGTCCCAATATTATAAATTTTGAAAATAGAGTATTGAATTTTTGCTGCTTTTATTTAGGTATTATTCTTCTACAGCGATTTCTATTTCTTTTCTATTTTTCTTCAATTTTTTTTCTATTATTTTTAGATCGCATCATGTGTGACAATCTCCGGTGTTGAAATAGACAAAAAATTATGCTATCGCTTGTGGTAAAGCCACTATTACCGCGCAATTATAATTTATAGAGAAATAATTAAAAATATGATATTACCCGCTATAACTTTATTAATCAAATAGTTTCTTTAGGCATTTACCATGGGAAAAATGAAATAGTTAAGTTGGTTTCTTAATGAATATGCAGATGAAATACGAGGAAAGAATACACGAAACTAATAAAGTCTTCTCATACTGACTTCTTTTAATTAATAAATCATCACTAATAAATCAACGAGAACATCATAACAAATTTAAGGGGCAGGTACCAAAAAGCCAACGAATAATTATAAAAGATCCGTGGACCATTCATATAAATTTGTCCTAAAATCTTGTTTGGACTGAATTTATAGCTTTAGCAACGTAAATCGTTTAAGCCTCTTTAATAACATAGGCTTATTGAAAGAAAATTTAATTATCCTAAGTGGCCGTATATATTGTGGGACTATTGGTTGGGGGGATTATCGTTTTATGTGAGAATAGGTATTATTAAATTAGGGGCGGATTGACTAATGTGCATCATTAATCATTCTCTAAAAACCTTTGTTGGAAACATTCACACTGTAGAGAATTAACAATGGAAAAAAATATTTATTTTGCTTTATAGTTTCTGATCGTACGCTTTCGATCGTAATTTACGGATATTTTACAGCAAGCAAAACTGGTCTCGAAAACACTGAAAATTTGATTTAAAAAACAATTACGTACACTTAATTTTGAATTCTGTCTCAAAAAAAGTAGTAACAAGCTAATCCCAAACACGTAGATTGAACAGAAGGGAAAATTAAACGTAAATTATTTAAAAGAGTTTCATAAAATAAATTATTTTTCTGAAATGATTTTTTTTCTTTTTAGTTACTAGGTTATATCCACTATCTCGCTAGTTGATGCACAAAGCTCGCAGAGCACTTCAAAGCTTTGATTCGCCCCAACTAACGCCCCACTTCATCTCAAAGATAACGTCTCATTTACGACCAAAATAAATGGTCTAGTCGATGTTGTGGGCCAATATGAGGCTGTCACTACAAGATATTGAAAATCAACCAACGTTTAGAACTAATTTGCTATTATCCCTTGTTTCGCTTTGAAATTTACAAACTGTTCCGTATAATATTCCAAAGCAGCGTGACAACGATAAACCGTTTTCCATTGCAACTTTGCCCATGGCTCGTGATTGCTCAATTACGGTTAATGGGTTTTATATAATTGAAATAATTTCAAAATACGTTCAGATCTATTTAATGTGACTGCAACTCACGCCAAAACTATCACACTAATTATAATAAGTGTTTGTTAAAGAAATATAATCATATAAAAATTTTACATCCGATTAAATTTCACATAATAAAAACATAAATAAATGTGTATTCACTCAAGGAATGAGCGAACTAGGCGATGTAGCTAAATGAATGTTACCGAATATGTGATAGAAATGCTGTACAATCCATCAATTTATCTTTTAAACGGTGTTCTTAATTCTTTGCCCCAATTTAATTTATCCAGGGTTTTCCTGGTTTCAGAAATACTAGATAATTCACTAAAGTAAAAAAGCGACAAATTTTATTTAGTCAGACATCATTTCAAAATTCTAATCGTATTCAATCAACATCTAAAGGTCTTTAAAAATTTAATTTTAGTTTTGGTATTTCCTAAAACTTTTCATACGCTGACAACATAATCTGACTAGTTTGTCAAACTCCATCAACTGCTTAGTTTTTAAGAAGATATGAACAATTTAACAATTTGAGAAAAACTTGTATAATTGTGCTTTCAAACACAAAAGAATCGAATAGAAAATGGAACAAAGTGCGGCTAATTTACAGATTTGTTAGTACTGGAACATTATAAAGAGTTCGTGTGACACATACTTTAATAATCCGTCGAAGCACACCTCCAAACAAATCACAGAGTATGGAATATGACGAAGCCCTAACAACAAAATAAACAAAGCACCAAGAAATACAAAATAGAAACTAACATGCTGAAAAACTCAGCTGCCGAAAGTCACGACATCAAACCAAAGCAACTAAACAATTGTGTAAAACGTAACAAAGTCTAAAAGGACACGGAAGAATTGCACAATTATACCCATATCAATAAATGGAATGAACAAAACACAGACACCCAAGTACAGACCCATAACTGACAGATAAATTAATACAATATTGTAAAAAATACTAGGCAAACACAGGCAGACATACCAGTTTAGCTTGAAACCGAAGCACTTGGTAATTCATCCGCTGCTCATCCATGACAAAAAACCTACAGACAACACACTGAGTATACTTATACAAGAAATAAACTCGCATACAGACTAAGTAAGACATTCTACAAAATGCAGACGACACAACCCTGATCTTCTACATTACAAAACAACGCAGAAGGCTATAAACAGAATTGAAACACATGTGTACACACAAGTACAAATGTGGACTGACTGGTGTTTTGATGATTTGGTTGTTTTGGTTATGATTGGTATCCCCACAAAAAAGCTACCCCGACAAATAAAAACAGATGATTCCATTATCGAACTGAAAGCACAAGTTAAGCACTGGAATTGTGCGACTCACAATTTAATTTCATTAGAACAATTTCACCAAAGCCAGAACATAAATTATCAAAAGAGCAAAACATTTTTAATCGCGAACTTATCAAGCAAAATGTGTCATGTATGAGAACATCTTGGGAGCAAACGCAACGCAAAATACCAAACGGCACATGCAAACCGCTGATGGAGCTGCAGTGAGACTAATTACAAAAACAAAACATCCATCAGCACAATCTTTCACTCCAATTCCTAAACGAACGTACAAATATGACAAAAATATCATCAATATTGAACAGTTACAGAGGAAATGGAAAAACAATCTCCACAGCTGGACGATTATTCAACCCCTATGTTTCACAAGAGAAACACGACAAACACGTTTTGTTCTCCGGCGTTCTCCCTAATTGACCAAGAGCAAAACATGTAAACTACATTTATAATTTAGTAATAAAGCATTACGATACTGTGAACAGCGTGGACAGAAAGTCCAGTTAACCAATAGCCTATTTCTGGCGAAGAAATAACGATTGTTTTTGTTAATCAACATTTATGGACAGTACTGATGTTCGACATTATAGCAGTGTTCCTGAGGACGCAGTAAAATATATTTGTGGATTTAATATACACCGCAAATAAAGGACTATCAATGCAACACTACTAGAGAGTTATGGGACGGTCAATAAGGTCAAGCAGTATTAAAGTTAGTCGTATTTTGACACATACGCCGGCGCAATTGAGTCTAAAAATAAGGGATCCCTTAATAAGGATACTGTTCTGTGCTAATTGTGCAGCGATACTGTACAGCTTTATTTCTACCTTAAACTGGCAGTTGACAACTATCGTTCTTTTGCAGATTATTTCATTGTATATGCATAACCTAGTTTCTATGTCTACACGTTTTTCCATTGTAACAGTTAAGCGAAAATGCTCAAAAGTTAATTTAATTCTGTAAAGTTAGGTTAGACCCTTTTAATATTGAAAGAGGTGAACTAGACATCCCAATAACTATCATTTCGTTAAAGAAATAAAGCTAATGCAGTATTAAAATAAGGATTAACCTTATTACTGCATGACAGTATTTATAATTTCCAATAACTCTCTACTATCAATATCTCAATATTTAAAAAAACTCACATAATTCCTCATGATATTTTTAGCACTTCGCTAGTACACTCAGGAGGCCTTTCACTGTTGTCTGCTCTATGTGATGTACATTTAGTATAATTTTAAAATTATTTCTATTTTATTAAAACCCAAAATTACACTTTACACAAACATTGTAATTAAACCGCTTCAAAGTTAAAAAGATATATATCTTCCCCGACCAAATAGACAAAATTTTGAATTGTTAGTGCCAAAGTTATAAAATCATCAAGTACTTTCAGCAACTTCTCATAATTTCTGAAGATGGAGTAATCAACTTAATTACACCGCCTGCTAAACTGCTGCAGCAAAACAAAGTCGACCTATTATCATTTTATGCTCAGCAATTCAAATATTTCTGCATTCATACTCTCCATATCTTTTATGATCTACTAATTCATTTATATTTAATTTATGATGTCCTCTTGTTCTCTGACTTTAGCGGACATAAAGCGCCCGAATAGAAACGAGCAAACAAAAAGGTTTATAGCACGACCGAAGAGCCAAGTCGGAACTGGTGCGTTAATTCTGCATACATCTCCGTTAGTTTATTATATTAAAAGTTTTCGAGCAAACTAGGACAATAATTCAGTTCAATGTGTCCTGTGGGGAAAGAAGTTTTGTTCTAGGCCGTTCAAACTCAAGGACCGTTAACAAAAAGGCAGGCTGGCGGATTTATTCTTTAAAAAAGGAATTAAATGCCACCGGACACTAAATAAATTCGACTTTAAATACTTTTCCCTTAAACAAGTCACAAAGTAAAAGTAAAGAAAATCTAGTGAGGCTTACCTCAATGTTCTGTGAAAAAGTTACCCTATAAATAAAATACACAAATATTGACTTATTGCAGCATCAAAAAGACAATAGTAAAAGTCAAATCAGTTAACACAAAAACTCAGGCTGTAGAATAAATATACGACTCTAACTTTGATGAATGTAGGAGAAGCTCTTGTTTCGGTAATTTAGAAAAATAATTTAAATCATGTATGCGATGCTTTTTTTAATGTATTAAATAATATATTTATTATATGAATTTGGAATCTCTTTCTAAAGTCAGTTTGCTAGTTTCTCTAGCATTTTGGTAGCACCTATGATTTTATATACAAGAATTAACATCGTATTCGTTTTAACACAAGTTTTTATTAACATTAAAAAAGTTTAAGCCGTAAAAGTGTATTTAAGTCGTTTAATTTTATATGGTTTTCATTTCATGATTCTTTAAATATTGAAATGAGGATAGCTAACCAATAAATGTGGAATTCTTTGGCTAAATTCATAAAATCCGAACAATTCGAAACCGAGAACCGATTACAAAGATAATCGAAAAAAAAACGCGGCGGCAATGTTGGAGCTTTCTCGCGTTAACTACTTAGCCAACCCTTATTCGAATGTACGTATATTTCGAATAAATGAATTCGACGAGAGTATAATTACCTAACAAATTACCGATTTTAGGTAAATAGATTTAAACGGGTGCAATTTTTCTTATTGGGGACCTTACAAAGATGGTCCATTCTATACCAGTTAAATCGGAAGGAACTGTTTGAAAAATAGCAAATGCAGATACAAACAAATAGTAGAGCACATGTATGTGTTGAATATTATAGTTTTTGGAACACTCCCTCAAATATTATGTGACGAAAACAGTATTTAAAGAGCATTTTGTTATTTTTGTGAATCTAGATTTTGCCTTAAATATTGTCCTGCTTGAGGCGACTATTTATACCAAAATCCAAAAATATTAGTCATGTCTATGTTTCTTGGAGTTTTTCCTCAAAACCTGGTTCATACTCAAAATTTTCTCTGAAACTCAGCTACAGATCTTCGGTATAATATATAATATTTTTCACCAGTAATACTGGTAATTATAATTTATTAATAATATATTCATGCATATTTGTCAATAGCAATCATAATGTAATGTGACTTAGTCATCACATGGAATAAAATGTATTGTTATACATTAGAAGTCCACTTAAAAAAAAACAGCAGTTTAGTCAAAAATAAAAGAAAAAATGAATACAGTTCTCACACTAATATGAAATAAAATTGGAATATCTTATTTCTTAATTTCCGAACAAGGACTTTATGGGGTTGTCAATAATTTATTTTTATGTACAAAACAACTGTGCATTTTTCGTTCTGTGTTCCGTGTCTCGTGGCTGTATATGAAGACTTTACTAAAATGTACCAATAACATTTTTTAACATTTTTTATTTTATGTTGTTATGACGGTAACAACAAAAAAGGTATTAATTAATTGAACTGAAGATATACCCGTTAAATTCGCAGTAATTCCTTTCTCTGTTTTGTTAAAGAACAACATGAACAACGTTTCAAATACATACGACCAAATACGTGGTGCAAATTCGAAATGTTTACCATAGATTTGTTTATTTGTCGATTTCCAAGCTCTTTGCAACCCGAAGCGCTAATCAATTTGAATTTGTAGCATAAATAGGATTATTGCTGCATTTTTAACTACACCATAAACGGATTATTATTCTAGACTGGAACGTAAACAAACCATTTTCCTTTCAAATAATAACGAAAAAATCGACATCCATTATCTCGTCCGCAAAACAGCATATCTGAAAGACAAATAGAAGGCATAACTTAGACTTAATGCTAGCTGCTGGCTGGTTAATAGTTTACTTTGACATTTTAGAGCAGAGAAATAAATTTGCAGATTATTGTTTGTGTGCTAATAAGGATTGTGAATAATTCGAAAGTGGAACGAGAACAAACAGAGTCCATACGATACGCTTTGTATAAGAGATGGTTGAGATTATAATGAAGTTAATGAAGCATTTTGGAAGGCTGGGAAGTGAATATGGACCTAATCGCTATTTTAAAACATGGCTATTGCTTAGACCATGCATCGGATTTTGCATTTTAAGCAATTGGCTTTCATGGATAGTGCATATATTTAACGTGTTAACACACACAAATAAAATTTGCCATTACTGTTAACAAGCTGTTTTTTGATAGAATATAAAACGTATGAGATATTTTCCCGCAAACAAGGATACATAGAATGTCTCAAAGATTATGCAATTTTTAAAATATGTGGCATTGTAGGACATGTTGTGCATGTAGTGTGTGCTTTTCTCTTTGTCAGTTTAGTTACTCTTCTGTGAATTGCCGCATATGTGCGATTATAACAGACAAGAAACCTGAAAAAAAAACAGCAAGAATCAAAAATCAAATAAATATTCTAATTCAATCCGAAAAGAATGTTTATCATCCTTTTATGTGCCACTGGGAATTCAACAAATAAAAGAAATTTATCTTTTTGATTAAAATATTCTAGATCACAAAAACCACAGCTTTGTCGCATTGTCAAATATAATAAATGTTCGAAAAGGTATACTGTCAGTGGCAATATATGAAAAGCGATTTATAAAATTAAAACTGTATTTATCTGCTTCAAAAAGTATTTCATCAAAAAATAATAAAATTGTTTAGATATGAAACATAGCTGCTAATGGAAATGTGTTTCATTATTGCAAAATAAGCATTTGGGTTTATTGAAAATGCATTGGGGTGTTGCTTTTACAACAGATGTTACTTAGGGAATATTACACATTTGAAGTTAGCTTACTCCCGTTATCGAAGATTCCCATATATTTTGGAAAAAGTTTAGAGCAAAGCGACAACATTTCCAACAGTGAAATGCCTCTAGATTTGCACTTATTCTACATCGCGCTCACAACTTCTCTTAGAAACTAGGTCCAATTTAATGAGTAAATATTCAAAAAATATATTTGATCATCGAATTATCTCCAAACTGTTAAGTGCCATGTTAGAATCGCGTTTGTTCAAAATCACTGGATTAAACTAATATCTAAATATCCTAGATGAACGTGTGACGGCAAAATCAACACAAATGTTATTTCAACACAGTTTGATAATGTTTGCGTTCAGAATTCAATTTATTTCAAGGTGTCCCAGCCATTCATTAAAACAACGGGCAACGTAGTTATATGCAAATCGAATTTGCATTTAATATCGGAAGCCGGATGCGTCCACCACCAAATAGGATTGAAACCAGATATTAATCAAACAGAAAACGCATTCTGGAGAGTAGCAAAAGTCCGTTCCGGTTGAATTCCTGGATCCGAAAAGAGAATACGCGATCGGTCGAAACAAAGGATTCACTTCATTTTAAAGAACCGCTTTTAATTCAGGAGCATGATTTATCCGTTTTGAATAATGTCGGCATTAGTGAATGTGTTTGTTTCAGGTGGATATCCAGTTTAAATGACAATAGCTATTATACCATTGGATGGAGCACTTATGTCTCCGTATAATCCTATGATTTATTTTTTGCCGTTCACTCTTTAAAATCTTTGAATGCTATTCACTAACTGGCATACTAATAGCTCGGAGCTTTACCTATTAGGGTTGAGAGGTGTATGCATTTAATTGATTGAATAATTCCTGATTTTATAATGAGACTAACGTTAAACGTGTTAGAGAAATTAGCCAATATAAATGTCCACAGCAGTAAATTTCTGCGAGTATTTAAACGGATTAAAATTATACACAAATCTTTGTACACAAGAATACATTTCTGCATGTATTAAAACGGATTAAAATTATACACAATTCTTTGTACACAAGAGTACATTTCTGCGTGTATTAAAACGGATTAAAATTATACACAAATCTTTAAAAGATTTCATCAGACAGAACTGTATCAGTGCCTTTGCTACTAATATTCTAAATACGCAAAGTACTTAATCTTTTTCTATTTTAAAATTAGTTTTCTTTTTAACTGTTTCACCAGTTTATAGTTGTTCAAACTGCTAAGGTTTTCAGTTAATTAAAAAGCCTTCACCGATTTTAAAAATGTTTGGTGTCATTTGGACAAATTATCAAAACACGCATTGTTGTTGCGACCGCATTTTGATTGATGATCAAGAGTTTCACAGTAAATTAGTATGAAATTATTATGCAACTGATCCCAACAACGTAAAATTCGATTATACACTATTTTCCTTTTTCCATGTTTCGTTGTAAATACAAAAACTAAATTTGTTGTTCATAAAGAAGAATGTTCAAAATTAAACGTATGTCGAAAATGCGTCCTTGTACTGAATTTTTATTCGTTATTTTATTTTTATAAATATACGCCTAATCATATACAGCGCCCGGAATGATAGCATGTGAAAATGTGTGAAAATATGATAAACCTACAATTTCATTTTCTTCTGAACTTCCTGTCAGCTGAAGCAGTTTTCTCGGTGACTTAAATAATACATGCTGAATAACATTTAGTTCAATTATCCAAAATGGTTTTTCATCTTCCACTAGTAAATACGAATGTTGTATTAAAGAGTGCCTGCACGTTCTCGAAAGAATTCTTGGACATTCGCAGCAAATGTGCAATACATACGTTCAAAATATCTGCACTTGAACAATTTGCAGTCTTCCTAATTGAGATTTTCACTTTATTTGTTCAATAAGAAATAAAAAAATGATCTTGCTCTACTACTGAAGGAATTCTATTCTACAGTGGAAATGGTACTAGCTCAAACTAAATACCGTATTTTTCAATTATTTTATTTGTGTATTTGTTCCAAAGAAAATACACAATATTTCTTCGTACGAGTTTATAATGAAGGTTAATATTTATTTATAAGAAACTGCATTCGGATATTCGGCGAGGTACTACAGGCGCAAAAAAGGCTCTATGCAAAAATTCCGATTAGAAACTATATTTATTTAGAAAAGTTACCTTGGCGTTTCGATGGCTTCAAAATATTCGTTCTTAGTATTCTACATATTTGCATTCATTAAATAAACTATATAAAAATATAAATTTATTTTAAAAATATAAACTAACATACATATACATATTTAGGTATATTTTAAAAAGGAAATTAGTATTTCATTACCAATTGGAAATTTCTAACTACTTGGAGCGTCGTAGGATATTCATGGACTACTATCTTTAATACCTTGTGATAAAGAATGTGTTCTTTATAGAAAAATAATAAGCAGAATAGCTCCAGCACAAAAGGAGCGCTTGGTATCAGTTCGTAATTGAAGACCTGAGATAAATGTGTCTTTTCAAAAGATATTCAATTTTGGGGCAAAATGCCAAGAGGAAACGTTTTGAAAATATGAATCCACGGAATCAAAACAGTATGGAACAGCCCAGTCGGAAACTATTGCATTCGTCATCTATTTCTCTTTATCGAATCCATACGTGGAGAAAATGGTAGAAACGGTTGGTTTATCATGTTCCTCGATGCATTGAATGCGCAAGGAAATTTGGAAAAATTTTTGTCGACTTGTTTTCAGCTCAACAAAAACAGATACAATAAAAATGCATACCTACCTACTTCAACAAAGCAACGCCAAAGGTAAAACGTTGCAACAAAAATTAAGAAAAAGCCAATACGTTTAAAAACCTTGGTCTATGTTCAGGTTATTCATTTTTGATAAAAAAAATTGCTTTTATTTGAATACTTATTTGTTATTATGATTCATTATTGATTGATACTACTTGACTGGTGCATTTGTAATTATAACAGCATTGCCATAATTATGCAACTAAGAGGTTAACTAAAGGGTATACGTTTTAACAATAATTATTAAACTTATTTGCTATTAAAAACGATGCCCAGTGTAAGCGAGTGAATCCAGATAAGCAAACCCGACATTTGTTGCATGTTTCGTTCTTGGTTTCCAAGATACTCACAGAAGAGCAAAATCACTTGCAATAGAAGATATACATCTACTTACCAAAAAGAGGACGATGAGGAAAGCCTTCATATTTCCGCTTTTTCTTAACTGGTCACTTTTTTCATTGAACGTAAATATCTTCTTTTGGATGCCATGGATTATCTGGAAAGAAATGAACACTAAAGTTTATTGTATTATACTATATATACATTATGTAATTTTCAACATTTCCACTAGTGTACCTATGGCTCCTTTCTGTTTCATGTTCAAATTTCTTTAAATTATGTTTATTCATATTAATGTGCTGTAAAATGTGTTGACATTTGTGTGGCTTACCTCGTTAGTTACTGTATGATTCGGTGTATCGGTAATCGATAACTGCATGAAAAATGAAGAAAAGGCTATATTTTCGTTTGAAAGATCAAACAGTAATTTTATTTTAGATGCAAATATTAAGCTTTAGGAAATTAAATATGCGTTCTTGGAAAAACATAGTGCACTAGAGAGTGTTTGACATATCTGGAAAGTTTCAAAAACCACTGGAGCTTATTAACACATAATTAGTCTTTAAAACTGATACTCGTACAAACTGATTACACGTTAGTAGATAATGCGATCAAATATTATAAAGAATATGCTTTATTAGGAGCGGTGTAAATCGAATAGATAATGGCAAACTCTCCGAGCAATTGCACGTGCCCTTTTGGTCTCTTGTCTCTATTTGCCATGAATTCCAAATTAAACAGAGCTGCAATCAATCTGAATCAACAAATTTCGTAAATTGTGCCAGCATTCTAGGTACATATTAAAATCATTCTTGTGTGAGTTGAAAACAAGAGTTGTTGCTATTACTAAATTGTCAACTAGAAGCATAATTATTCGTTCTAGTCCAGATGTTGGAGATAAATAGAAATACATATTACTAAATATAGCAACGCATTATTTTCATAAATATAAAACACGACAAAATGATGATAAACAAAAACATAATTAGTTGTCGGGGTTATTTTACATAAAATACGGTTTAAAAATGCAAAGCTGGAGCCGATAAATACATCGATAAAGTAACACATAAGCATAGCCAGACGCCATAAACCGTACAAAAAAACAAGTGTTAATGACATTGTCGGTCTGTGTTTTTTAATTAAATTAAAATAAGCCAAATAATATGTTTTTCTGTAGGTACCAACCGCAGTTAGGGTATTAACGCACTAAGGAAATTGAAACCATTTTTTGACGTTAAATTAACGAAAATACATAAACAAAAATAGTTAAAATAGTCTCACATATGGATAGACAGTAACTATCTAACAAAATCAGAAAACTTTAATAATAAGGATCAAAATTCCATGATACTCTACTGCAACCTGTCTAAGTTGCGGTATCACTAGAGGCATTCTTTTCTTAACGTAAATTAGAATCCTTCAGAAGAGTGGGTTTAAAAATGTTGAGCATTGATTGAGCTTGATTTTAAAATTTTCTCCGAAACCATTACTTTAATTTTTATCAAAATTAATACTGTAGGTAGATTGCCGCATTTATTTACAATAAGTTTTTTGCTGAATATGTTTATAGGTTCAGCTGCTATAAAGTATGATTAAACTGAAGATTCTTCTGCACGAAAAGTCTAAATGGAGTTATTAAGGTTTGCCTAAATTATTTTAGGCAAAACCAAGATTTTCAACTGAGCCGCTTTCAATATATCTTTGTATGACATTTTCATCTTAAAATTGGATTTTCTATCGACAGTTAAAGCCCGCCTACTATAAACTGCCTCTATATACTGCCTATATAAAAAACCCTGTATATACTCGTACATGTTGGGTCATTTTGTTGTTACAAATATGTTGTTAAACCTGTATATTTCTCAATTCATATGGTTTTCTAGAGGCTTGAGTAATAACTAAATTTTCCATTGGCTAAAATGTGCCTTAGTCAGAAATTGGAGCAATTAGTTTGACACTTATTAAACCACACCAGACACAGATAATTGCCTTTGTAGGTTCCTAGAGTTAATGAGAAGTATACGTTCTCCGGTGACCAATATTGCTCATTTTGCTGTTTAACACGCCCTTGTTGAAAAATATACTTCGTCACTCTCCATAACATTCATTGCAAAAAGTAATTCTGACGACAGGCCTCTACTATTCAACAAAAGGAAATTTATCTTCTTTCGGTGGCTCCTGTCACTAAAGTTTGAGCAACATGCCGTATTAGTTAGAAACATATACTTTCTCAAATATTTTACAAAACATTGACAACATGCATTTATTTTACCAAACATTAGTGGCGAAACAGTCACTCAGTTTTTTCAAACGGTAATTAAAGTTTTGCACCAGATCTTTAGTCTCGCAAAAGTCTTTCATTCTGCGAGACTCAATCTAGTCCTGAATGTCCATAAGTGTATCTACTTATCTGTTTCCCAGACTTTTTGATGAACTTCATTTTTGCGTCATTTTCAGTAAGGCTGCGAAAATTTTAGCGGTGTTATTGCTCTCTTGCCGAAACTATAGACAAATATATTCCAAAATTCTAAAACTCGAAAAATATTTTACACCGTTAGAGTCTCAGTTTTTTTGTTTTACGATTTTGTCGAGCTTTGGAGTCATCGTGATCCGGCTGTTCCTGCCTAAGGTATTTTGATAATACTTTATTGAGAAGCGTTAAATACACTGAATAATCTGAGCTAAAAGAACACAACTTCTAATATGCGTGATTCAAACTAAAATCGAAATAAAATCGTTTGTTTCATGAACGTGAGCACAGAAAGAGGAAAAGTAATGTCAAAGCACAATATTATGTAAACAAAAGTGTCACTTATTACACTGAAAGCTGCATAAAAGCACAACAAAGTTTTGAAAATCAGGAAATGCCCGAAAGAGAAGTTCGCCAACTTCGACAGTGTTCCGAATATTGACAAAGTTGCTCAACTTTAAGTATATTATACTGGCAAAAAAAGGGAAAATCTAAAGTAGGAAAACGTGTCATAAATTTTCAGTACATAAAGCTTCGCTGGAGATTTCTTATTTTAGAACAGACGGGATAGAGCTACAAAGTTTAGAATATCTTCTTAGATATATTATCATAAACTGTATAGTTTACTGGTATATTTTTTAAATGCAATTTTTAAAATATATGTATAGTCTGTGTCGACACCTTTTCTTTCTGTCAATATTCGCTTTGTCGAGGGCTGTTATAACAATGTAAAGATAGGTCTTTGAACACGTAATTATTATGTATATTACCATCAACCATAAAGTTTTAAAATGCGTAGTTTTGCAAGGAATTATAAATATAATTTGCAAAAATATTGTTGTTGCATAAGTAAGCAAACAAACGTTGTGAAGCTGTCATATTTTTATGACTAGTAATTTAGAACAATTTACAAAACAAAATACTTAATATAATTATTTTTATAACTTCGTTTTTGGAAGAATAGCAGTCAATCGATGTTTGCAAACAACTTACAGGTGTCGTTTTCCATAAAATCGCAAAAATATCAACTCTACAATAATGAAGCCTGTTACTGAATTTAAAAAAATGTGTAGCATTTTCGCTCATTCCCATTTCAATCAACACTTCCTTTAAATGCAACACATATTTCACTGCATGTAAACATTAATATGCAACATTTTAACAAACTTTAACAATTAATTGACTTAACAACAATTAATTAATTAATTTAACAACAAACAGCAAAAGAAACCAACTTATTTCTCAATGAATTCGGAAGGTTGCTGATCTGCTGAACAAATTAAGCATTAACTTGGACTCTTTGGGCCAACCAAGTTTCTGGCAAATAACGAAGTAAAACAACAATTTAAAGCCACGAAACCAAAAAGTCCCAAAAATAATACGGAATTAAAATGGCTCTGGAAGATTGCCGGAAGCCCTGACTCATACAAGCAGACTAAACCCTTGTTTGCCGAAAGCTGTTTGTTCAAGTTTGAAAAGTGACTACCTATTTCACGCACAGAATCAGATATGGAAAGTTAGATTTTGGGTCGCGCCCCAGAAAACTGATTTATGTTAAAACCGTGAAAAATTCGTTTGGAAATTATGCGTTTCCCTGCTGTGAGTGTATTTCAGACTTTTTCATCATAAATAATCTGCTAATATTCATATATTTTGAACCCACAAAAAATGTAGAAAATGCGGTATTGCTTTCATCTTCGGTTTTTCAGTTTGAATCAAATGTATTTCTTTTTACATTTTGACTGCATTTTTATTGAGCTGATTCTCCACATCTAACACATCTTGGATGTGTGAAAGCCATGCTCCTACAATATTTTTAGCTGCTCCAATTGGTCCTTCTAAATTGAAGGAATTAAACCGGAATGCAACTGAATAATTAAATGCAAGTAGGTTACTGAAATGCCATTCAGCAGTAAAATGGGTAGATAGAGCAACTGAGAAAATTTACTTTCGGTTTGCGGGTCCGCCATTTATTAGCTGAAAACGAGATCCGACGCTTCTGGGAATTCCACTTGTCTTTCGTGATTTAAGCAAATGGTGCCAAGAAACATAAACTCCTTTCTAATATGTGAGTGTTGAATTGAAAAAGTTTTTGTCTACATGTTGAAGAAGACACGGATTAAAAGTTTTATTTGGCTTTGGATACGAGGGAAGAAAGTATATTAACAAAAAAGTAAATAAGACCGATTGTAGAGTATCTTCATCCAACAAAATCAAAACAGCTTACATATCGGGCACATCGCTTTATGTTTTTAACATCTATTATTAATAGATATTCTTTCTTCTATCTGCATTGGTATTTTATTAGTCTGCCTCTCTTTTAATAAGCAACCAAAAAAAATTCAATTAAAAACCACAGTACAAGCTTTTTTGTAACAGGATCAATTTTATTACGTTATTATGGTGTAGATATTGATTTATTTCTTTTATTTGTTCCTGAAATTAATCAATCAAGATTCATTCTAAATACAAGTATTCATAAATGCTTCAAAAGGAACGAAATGAAGAAGATGGGGACTTCTTGAATTAGACATGTAGTTTTATGAAAGAGGCCAAAAAAAGTGGATGAGAAGTTTTCTAAGGTTTCGCAACTACGAGTCGCTTGCATCCTCTAAGCTTTACTCAAAGCCTACAGTAGAATGAATCTTAAAATAAATTCAGGATAAAATATGTTCTGGTTTTTATGGATTCCACAAAAAACCGTTACTTATCTATAACTCTCTAGAAAAATAAACGAACCAAATTGTGAAATGATCTAACAAATCAAGTGAAAAATGGTCGTTGAAAATGACTGACCAAATTTAAACAGACGTTTCAAGATGTAGACTTTTCATTAAGTCTATTTCAGGCTTTATATATTTTTTCTGCAACTTAAATGTCTATCTTCCAAAACCTAATATTGACTGCGTTTCAGTCATCATCTAATGTTCTCGTCAAATCGGTCCACGTTCAGATACTCATCACTAAAACGGCAAATTTACTTGAAATAATCTCCTATAATTTACAATTTCTTCTACACTTTCGTTATACTGCCATATATTAAGTAAAGCGTTTGCTAATACGCCCATTTCAGTTTCAGCTGCTTTTCTAGATTCTGGCAGCATGTGGTCGGATGTTATCCGGTTATTACGGAAACATTTAATGACTGCCATTTAACTCGAAAGCCTCGAAAGCAATACTGGCTATTTACTGACTCGAGGTTCTGATTGAATTCTAATTAATGGAGAAAAATGGTGCTTCTAAACTAAAAACATGTCAATGCTAATATGGAAACGAGGCAAATGTGCATCGTTAATTTACATCGAGCGGTAGAACGGTTTTTCATGATGATTCGAATGTTAATTTCTCGTATTGTTACATGAAGAATTTTTACGAACGAACAGCTACCGCTTTTTTCCACAAGCTGAAACTGTTTACTTAGGGGGATGCCGTTTATATTCTCTAACGTGCCCAAAGTAAAAAGAGCAAATACTCCAGTGTTTTCCGATAAATATCATGAGTAAACGATATTAAAATCTTCGGTAAACTAAGCAAATTTCCATACGTTATTTTTTAAAATACTTCTTTCACGAAGTTTGATCGAAACGAACGACCTGAAATACGAAATAACTGGTCTGTGGGTGTAATGTAAACCCCACAAATGTAAATCTCATAAATATATTTGGCTGTCTTTTTTAATTTATTTTAAGAATCAGTTTCTGGTCGTTACCATGTTTGTTGCTTGTCGGTATTTCACAGCGCAAATTAGAAGTTTAAAACTTTTCAAGCTTTTATGACCGAATTTCGAAGTTTTCATTCACCTCTGAGTTAACTGGTGGTGTAAAAGCTCTGCTATTGTATAATGGGGCCGTATCCTATATTCAGGGAGAAAATAAATCTAATTCTATTAAGTGAGTTCATTCATATTTCCTGATTGGCGTTGAAATAAATTGACCACATACAACTATATTGTTCATTTTCAAAAGCGGACGTAATAAAATTGACCGATTTACGATATTTTGTAACTGTCTATTGAAAAAATTCAGGTTGTGTTAAGACTCATGTTCTATTTTAAGTTTTGTTGTTTAATTTCTGTGTTTATTATTAAGCTAAACGATAGGCAAAACCTTCCTACCTGTGTTTGAAATCGATGGTTCAAGTCAAGTATGCTAAAAGTTGACGATAGTGAAAAACAACAAAATGCAAAAAAGGGGTTAAGCATGAAATTGACTGAAAGAAAGACGATTTTATTAAATTTATGGCGCACAATACAACCTTAACATTTTTATCAAACATATTGGTCATTGCACATTTTACAAATAATGTTCTTAAATGTTATTTAATTCTGGAGATGTTCTATAAAATGCAGCAAATCAAAGTTAAACATTCCTCTTATTAAAGAAAATAATTGATGGTAGCGTAAGTAAAATTAAAATAGAATACTTAACTGTTCGAAGTCATCCAAGCATCATAAATAAACCTTAACATTATTTATTTCGTTTTTTTATTTTGTTTCTATTGCGATAATTAAACAAATTTAGTCTATTTTCCTCAAGTCCTCAAGACCTACATGAATCATAATACAAACTGTTATCAGACAGTGACGATTAACACCTAAACTGCCAAGCGGTTTTACATTTAAACGATCAACTTTTTGTGAAGAAATCATAAAATTTTCTATGCATTTGCAATTGCAAAAAGTTGTTCTTGGTCCTACCAGAGGTTAGTAGTCAACTAATCTCTGGTCCTACTGAAATGGGTTAATATTCTAATCCCATTTACAAGGTAATTAAAAATTTCCTCTAGTTCTGCAGATACATTTCCAGACGCCGTCTACATTGAATTAAAATATTTAATAGATATTTAATATTTTAAGTGACTCAAAATAAGCAATGTAGTTGCAAAAATACTGTTTTCTTGATCTCTTGGTGGAAAGGACGTACTTTCGCCACTGTTTTCGATGGCGAGAGCATCACTTTTACTCATTACAATCGCTTTCGCACCTTTCTAACTCGGTAACTAGCAACGGCGGGCATCGAAATGAACGCGTCGAAATAAAGTGTCTTCATCCCGTGTGGAAAGTTTTTTTTTAATTCAAAATATGTTAATTGTAATACAAATTTTATGGACAAGTAAGTAATAAATTTCGCCACGCACGCTGACGGCAATTGCAACTGCAAATTCAAATTTCTAATTAAGTAGCAGTAAAATATTAATTATACTGTCCAAGTGAACAGACATGTAGATTTTTAGTAATCCAAATGAAAAACCGTATATTTTCCATTGCCTTTTGACAAGGACCTGGGTCGCGCATTACCCTCATAGGCCACACAAGCAAATTTATTCAACTGCAAGTTACCAACCCAAAGTGATAATGCCTGTATCATGTACGACGTGTCGGCAGCAAATATAATTCCTCTCATATTGGTTAAGGTGACAGCTACAACCATCTGCGAGTTCCCATATTAAAGATATATTTTGTTACAGGACTCAGCATAGACAGGTAGGTTAAAGGGCGCAATAAATTTCACATCGAACAACATGCAAACGCATTCCTATCTGGATTTTGTAAATTATGTCGAATATATATGCTGGTAGTAAATTATTGGCTGCAAAGTGTGCACGGCTTTGTAACATAACAATTTATGTGCACAGTTAAAGTACTTACTTTGCTATATTTTTAGACAAATTATTTTCTTTAGCGGAAAGATAATGTTCATTTACTAAATGTTCAACTAAAACTGAAACTAAAACAAGTTAAATCGAAACGTTAACATTAACTACGAAATGTGAATAACATCTTTTTTTTATGTAACTAAAACGTCACATTTTATGGGCAGGGCCACTTTGGTCCTTTCTTCAATTATCTTAACTAATTTAGAAAGGTTGAATAATAAATTTAACGAAGTTAATTAAATTATGCGATATATTTCGAGAACTTTACGGAAGCTTAAGTGGCCCTAAACAGACGACTCGCAATTAATTAGTCAAATTAAAATCCTATAAGTCAATTCTAGTTCCATTTATTTCTCTTTTTAGTGCTATTTCTGTAATTGAAACAGAACTCGTTTATTAATTTAACTACCACATGGTACGTAAAATTGCACATTCGTTCTTGCAGTCTAACTTTGGAAACAATATTTATGTTATTGCTTTTGGAATTTTACTGAACCTTATAAGAAGATTATTATTTTATAACAATTATTATAAAATGCAGAAGAAATGCTGAAAAATCTGCCGATTTTAGATAAAATATAAATTCTATCTCAACAAATTATATTTTGTTATTCTTAAAAATATATGAGATTTGATTTGTCAGGGATACGCTTACGTTGTATATCATTGTTGCACTGGTGTTGAAAATAATTCCAATTAAAGCAGTGTCGATTTAGAAGTCGTTGAATTGCTTATTTGGATACTTGGATGTTATTAAAACTGACAAGGTTCTGAGTGATTTAAATACCGATATTAGACTTAATTGAAGATATTTGGGGGGCCTTATAATGAAGCAGCTGTGCATCAGAATGTTTTAGCGAAGTAACTAGACAACAATATAATTTACTCATGATCGGATTACTGTTTAATATAGGAAAGGGCATATGTGGGCAGTCCTAGTTGCACACATTGAGATATTTATAGCTTTGATTTTGGTGGCAGTAGACGATTCGATTGAATTGAACTCTGCAAAATAGACTTAACAAACATCTGAATTAATAATACAAAAAGCTCAATTATAGCTGGCCCAAATAATTAAAATTCAAAGTTCGGCAAGGCAAATTGATGATGTACTTTTTGCTAAATAGTTGTAATAATTTATTTGAAAAAATGATGAAAAAAATATCTAACAGATTAAGATTAAGACATTATAGTTTGTTTTCAATTTAAAATTTTATGTTGATGTTTTTAGCGAATTAAATCTGTAAATATATGTGCTGCTGAACATAATTAATATACAGATTTACATGAGAATATGATCATAAAGCGTACTATAATATATTCTATTTTCTTTTATAAATAAATGAAAAATACACGTGAATATACAGGGTGTCCCACTGGGAATCTCCGATATATATATGGCAATCTATAATTAGGCGGAATTTAAAAATTGGACAGTATACGGAAGTCATTGGGGGCAAGCGACGTGAAACATATTCAAGATGACCATATAACATATTGTAAATGGAACACCCTATATATTAATATAATTTCAAATTTTACTCGAAATTCTGTATTATCATCTAAAAATAAGCTAAAATGTTGGATCAGATCCAATATATTAAAATAAGTTTTGTTAAGTAATTGTATAAGTAAAAGTATAACCATACTATAAATTTCGATAAAATAAGGCAACCTAAACAAAAATTTAGTTTTCAAGTTAGTCTGTAGGGAAGCTCACGTATTTGGTTTTGTGTCTATGTATTTGTTTTTGTTGTTATTTACTGGACTGCGTACAGATAGCTTTGTCTACCTCTGCAGAATTACGCGTTATTTTGAAACTGTGTATTATATGTGTGTAAATATATAAATACATTTTGTTGTGGTTAAATTATTAACTAAATTCTTTTGAACTTTTCAAATAACCAGTATATTGTAAAATATACAATATCCTTATATATTGATTTATTACCTCAATTCAGCAATAAAAAAATTTACAAATTGAAAAACACTAAAATTGGTATCGGCATTATTTCTTCTCAACGGGTTGCAAAAAAACTTTAAGCTGATTGCTCCAATTTGACTGTTCACCAGTATGAGGCCATAAATCAGTGATAAGAAATCGATAAATTGAGAAGCCATAGTACGTAAGGGCGGGCAAACCGTCGATGATTTCTCGATAAGTGCTTTTTATTTTTATATCTACTTCAAAGGCAACCGGCCCGTATTCAGGACGCTAACTCGAAAATAGAGCACCGAAATGACACTGAGGAGCTTTTAACTTAAGGGTTTCAATAGATTGATTTCTGTTCATTCGTCTTTGCAAAAGGGTGAGCAAAATCAAGAAACCAATTCAGCCAATAGCTAGAACAATAATTGTTACATTGAACTAGAAGATCGGATTTTATACCTACGGAAATTCACTGAAGTTATTAAGGGGTATCACCGCTAATAGGACGATTAATTTATCAAGAATAAGCTGATAAAGAATAAGCTGATAAGCTAATAATTTTTTATTTAAATTGATAATAAATGTAAAAAGGTATATTTTAGACAAACTGATGATGGTGGAGAAAGACACCGAAACGTATTTGTAACATTTTAAATAATAAACAATAGTAGTAAACATCTTTATTTGTTTACTGAAAATTGACTGAAACCCAGGAAATTTTGAAATAAATCAAGAATAAGTCAATAATAGATATAGAAAGAGATAAAGAAAGTTATTAACATTCAATATTTAAGACCTGCTTCGATTACTGCGGTTTCCACTAGGGGTGTTACACACACGGGCAATTCCGTATGAATCCCTGACTACTGGAAATCACTTACTAGCGAATTAAATATTCATTAAATTTTGTTGAGGATCGTTCTTCGTGACAGGATTATGCCATCAGGACTGAGCCTTCTTATGCAAAAGCATTGGCAATCAGTCTTAAAACGTCTATTTGTACGGAGAGGATTTTCAGCAGCACTGTTTATTTTAGTGGGGCTTTTCTATGGCTTTTGCTCATCGTGTATTCAGGCTTTTCTTTTGTGACTACCAACCCAAAATAGCAGTAATTTGTGCAGGAACAATTTCACTTTCCAATTGACTTCAGCAAGTTTTATGTGGAAATCGGTTTGAATTTTCACCTCATAAACTTTCATTTTTGTGAAATAATAAATAGTAAACAAATTTTGATTCTTGTGAAATATGAGCACTCTTTATCAATCTGTTAAAGAAGACCAAAATTTTAAGGCAAAATACAAAAAAAAAAGTTTTGAAATAATAAGATTTGATGACCATATCAAAATGTGAATGTGACAACTTCTGATTACATATCATATGTGTATATGTTTTTCGATTTAGTTCTATATCGATACGCTAAAGTTTGTAGACAGAGTGCAATAATGATATAAAACTATTTAAACAACGTGAGAAAATTACACAAAAAAAACAGGTTACTGAAGTCCTTAAAAGAAAAACATTAGCCTTTTATTCTAATGGCAACTCAATTCGATCGTATTTAATTTATAAAAGCTCTAATACTTATTCAACTAGTCCACACTTTGACAAATGTTCTCCTCGTGTTTCGACACCTCGATTCTTTAACATTTAGTTCGTTACAAAAACAGCTACCTACGCAACCCCGATTCGTTTATTTTAATTGTAGGGTCTTCAAACAAACCAGGTTTTCAGGCTGTAATAGATTAATAGACAGCCCGAAGCAGCCGGACCGGGTCATTAACAAAATTAATTAAGTGGGCAAATAAAAGCCTAGTTTATAAAGAAGCTTTCAACTTACGAAAACAGCGCTTCAGAAATCAAAGTGATTGATTGCCACTCACAGCACTTACTTCTTAACTCGTTTAGTTGCAGAAAAACCCTTAGTAGGTTCTGGCTGGTACCCACTAACAAATTCTACAGTGCTATTATGATTCAATTGAGCATTTAATTAATTACCTTATAGTGTTTGCGAATCGTTCGGTAGGCTTAGGAGCATACCTGTTTTGTTTTCATAGCCAGCTTGATTGATATCAGTTGTCAAATATTACTTGCATCTATTAATGCAATTATCTTACTAGAGCGTCGAATGATCAATGCTCCATCTTTAGAGGCAAATTAAATCATATCAAATACTTCTCCGAGGATTTTGTAATGTTTTTACTTGAAGAATATCCATAGCGTGAACCAACTTAACAGAAACATTAAAACTTTGATTGGATAATACCGACAAGACAAATGGCTAGAAACATGTAAAGAAATACAGAAGGACAAAGGCAAAACATACTGGCGAAAAATTAAGAAACTGGCGCAATACAGGAAGACTGGCACTACTGACACAATTGACGAAAACGGAATAGAACGTTACACAGACAAAGAGAAAGCGGACGCGTTCGACAGACACTATCAAAGGGCCTTCAGCATATCGACAAACCCTAACTTCGACAATGACAACTGGAACTTGAGCAACGACTGGTACTTGAACTATTTTAACAGCTCACCGGACTACACCTGCAAACCGATCACAGACACAGAGTACGATGAAGCCCTAGCGCACGTCAAAGACACTGCACCGGGAGGGGATAAAATTAAGGCAAAACTCTTGAAAAGCCTAACTCAAGAAACACACAAACTGATCCTAACTGAATTGAACAACTGCATCACAAATGGCAGAATCCCCGAAACATGGAAGAACAGCTTAATAATCCCTATACCCAAAAATGGACTCGACAATACACAACCGAGAAACTACAGACCAATTACACTACTTCCAGTACTAAGCAAAATTTTCGAATACATAATAAAGCAGCGGCTTGAAAAAGTGATTGGAAAATATATACCTACCTACCAATTTGGTTTCAAACAACATCACTCGACTGTTCATCCGCTCTTTATTTTGGCCAACAATATACAAACTACCCACCTAACTGACAAAAAGACAGCTTGCCTGTTTATGGACATTAACAAGGCTTTCGATAGTGTCTGGCATAGAGGCTTACTATACAAACTATACAAACTACACACACCAACATATCTACTACACACCATAAAGAACTTACTAGAAAACAGACAACTACAAGTACGAATTGACAAAACACTGTCATTTTCTTTTTCCCCTGAACAAGGGCTCCCTCAAGGATCCCCGCTCTCACCGTTTCTCTACAATATATACTGCCATGACATATACAATTACAACTTACCAGACAAAAATCAAATCGACAGATCGGCATACATATTACAATACGCAGACGACACGGCACTTATTGTACATGACAAAACTACTGAGAGAACAGCTCAAAGACTCCAAACACTAACAAACAACACAATGACATGGTTTTATAGATGGAGACTAACAGCCAAACGCGTCAAAAAACCAACTTCTACTCACAAACCACAGACTCAACGCTGACTCCCCTACAATAACTGCAGACGGCCAAACGACACAAGCAAAAAACGACGTAAAATACCTTGGAATCACAATTGACCACAAACTTAAATTCACTAAACACATACGAAACATCAGGGCAGAAACAATAAAGAGAACAAAATACTTCCGATCACTAACCTACAAAGACAGAGGAATTAGCACAAACACCGCCACCAAAATATATAAAGCTATTTGTAGATCCTTGCCAGACTATGGACATATACTCATGACCAACGGAACAGAAAGGACAAAACGTTATATACAAACAACAGAACAAATTGCACTAAGACTAATAACACGAATAAGACACCCCCAAAACCCACTACACAACCCCTCCACCCAACTACTGTACGAACGCACAAACATGACAAAGATTTCGGAAAGACTCATACATCTACAGACAAAATGGACAAACAACCCCTACAACTGGACCATACTGAATCCCCTTTGTCTCACAAGACCAACCAGACAATCCCGCTTCCGTTTCCCTACATCAACGCTACTCGAACACTTACAAACGCAACTGACTACTGGACAATAAAATAATTTTTTCTTGTCATTAGAATTGGAAAGTTTATTTAATAAGCTTGTTAACCTAGAATAAGAGAATTTTCATATTTGTTTTTTATTTAGATTATGACTACATGTATTAAACAAGGGCAGAAAGACCGATAGATCGATAGCCTTTTTTTAGAAATAAAGATGTTTACTACTACTCCATAGCGTTTTGCCGGAACTTTGATATATCTATCTTAGTAAATTATGATAAAAACAACGTGCTTAGAAAACGTGCCAGTTTACCTGGTAAGCATTTATAGATATAACGGTTTTGTTTTCATGGCTAAACAACTCTGATAAAAAAAAATCTGCATACTAATATACTACTTATTATGAGTATAACGTTCAATCGCGTTAAAGTAGAGAATCTATATTATTCGATAGACAGAAACATGTGCTTAAGAGAGCAGAAAATTACTAAGCAAAGAAAGTAACGAGACTATCATGTTCAATTAAAAATACCATACTTGTACGAAATTGGCTTAAAACGTGTATTAAGCAAATATATCTGAACACCTATTGAGCGCGCTTTCACAATTTGCATCTAATTATAGGGCTGAACTTTGAAAATGGAAGATATTAGGAATCTGTTTGTTGAGATCTTATGAAACACGAAGTTTTCACCTGTTAATCGAGCTGCTTCTGGTACACCGTATAAAATGAGTATGTTATTGACAAACTCCCATACTTAGTAAACTTGTATACGTAAAAAATAGATACGAAGCAGAAGAAGAAGCTGCAAAGAAGTAGAAAAAGTACAAAAATGCAAAGTTTTTTTTCTTAAGATCCCAAAAGGCTGATCCCAATATGTTTTATTTTATGAACGTATCTAAACATTTCGGTCAAGACTACCATTGCTATTTCATGTCACCTCATATTGTAAAATAATGTCATAAGATAAGTGACGACTGAATGATCATTTTCGAATGTTTCAAGAGGGTCTAATTGGCAGTCATTATTTTATGCTCTCGGAGATTATTTTAGGCAATTTTTTCTATTATTTCGACCAGCAACTGTCTATAGAAATGATATAAAACTCAGTAGCAAGATTTTGGATACACAATTTCGCTTTTCTCTTCTTACTACCCAAACTACAAAAATAGGGCTTTCAAAACATTCATAGAACTTTTAGATAATCCTGTATTTAACGACATCGTACATATTGTCCAAATTTTACATAATGTTGAATATGCTTGAAACATCGGAAAATTTCTAGAGCACCTTTTTTATTGTTAAAATTTGTTTCTTTGCACTGACTGTGAGAGTGAAAGTTGAGAAACGCAATTAAGAGATATGAAAGTGTAAGTCGCCCTATCCATTCAGTAGTAGTAGTAGTAAACATCTTTATTTCTAAAAAAGGCTATCGACCTATCGGTCTTTCTGCCCTTGTTTAATACATGTAGTCTTAATCTAAATAAAAAACAAATATGAAAATTCTCTTATTCTAGGTTAACGATATTATTAAATAAAATTTCAGTGGCAAGAAGAGATTATTTTATTGTCCACTAGTCAGTTGCGTTTGTAAGTGTTCGAGTAGCGTTAATGTAGGGAAACGGAAGCGGGATTGTCTGGCTGGTCTTGTAAGACAAAGGGGATTCAGTATGGTCCAGTTGTAGGGGTTGTTTGTCCATTTTGTCTGTAGCTGTATGAGTCTTTCCGAGATCTTTGTCATGTTTGTGCGTTCGTACAGTAGTTGGGTGGGGGGGTTGTGTAGTGGGTTTTGGGGGTGTCTTATTCGTGTTATTAGTCTTAGTGCAATTTGTTCTGTTGTTTGTGTATAACGTTTTGTCCTTTCTGTTCCGTTGGTCATGAGTATATGTCCAAAGTCTAGCAAGGGTCTACAAATAGCTTTATATATTTTGGTGGCGGTGTTTGTGCTGATTCCTCTGTCTTTGTAGGTTAGTGATCGGAAGTGTTTTGTTCTCTTTATTGTTTCTGCCCTGATGTTTCGTATGTGTTTAGTGAATTTAAGTTTGTGGTCAATGGTGATTCCAAGGTATTTTACGTCGTTTTTTGGTTGTGTCGTTTGGCCGTCTGCAGTTATTGTAGGGGAGTCAGCGTTGAGTCTGTGGTTTGTGAGCAGAAGTTGGTTTTTTAACGCGTTTGGTGTTAGTCTCCATTTATAAAACCATGTCATTGTGTTGTTTGTTAGTGTTTGGAGTCTTTGAGCTGCTCTCTCAGTAGTTTTGTCATGTACAATAAGTGCCGTGTCGTCTGCGTATTGTAATATGTATGCCGATCTGTCGATTTGATTTTTGTCTGGTAAGTTGTAATTGTATATGACATGGCAGTATATATTGTAAAGAAACGGTGAGAGCGGGGAAACTTGAGGGAGCCCTTGTTCAGGGGAAAAAGAAAATGACAGTGTTTTGTCAATTCGTACTTGTAGTTGTCTGTTTTCTAGTAAGTTCTTTATGGTGTGTAGTAGATATGTTGGTGTGTGTAGTTTGTATAGTTTGTATAGTAAGCCTCTATGCCAAACACTATCAAAAGCTTTGTTAATATCCATAAACAGGCAAGCTGTCTTTCTGTCAGTTAGGTGGGTTGTTTGTATATTGTTAGTCAGAGTGAAGAGTGGGTGAATAGTCGAGTGCTGATGTTTGAATCCGAACTGATACGATGGTATGTACTTTCCGACCAGTTTTCCCAGTCGCTGCCCTATAATGTACTCAAAAACCTTGCTAAGTACTGGTAGCAGTGTAATTGGTCTGTAATTGCTCGGTTGTGTATTGTCCAGTCCATTTTTGGGTATAGGGATTATTAAACCGTTTTTCCATGATTTTGGGATTCTGCCATTTGTGATGCAGTTGTTCAATTCAGTTAGGGTCAGTTTGTGTGTTTCTTGAGTTAGGCTCTTCAATAGTTTTGCTTTAATTTTATCTTTCCCCGGTACAGTGTTTTTGATGTGCGCTAGGGCTTCATCGTACTCTGTGTCTGTGATCAGTGTGCAGGCATAGTTTGGTGAGTTGTTAAAATAGTTCAAGTACCAGTCGTTGATCAAGTTCCAGTTGTCATTGTCGTAGTTAGAGTTTGTCGATATGCTGAAGGCCCTTTGATAGTGTCTGGCGAACGCGTCCGCTTTCTCTTTGTCTGTGCCTATCCATTCATTTAATCTGTATCAATCAAACAACATAATTTTTTTTAATATTATTTTTTTGAATTTAATGACAATGAAAGGGAGAACTACATTTTAGAACGCATTTGGTTGTTTCTCGCGAATATTTATTTCAATTTTCATCATTAAAACATTCAAATCTAAAAAACCAATTGGATTTATTTCAGAAACAAATTGCACCATTTAAAGAATATAAAAAAATACTCGTATAAATAACACTAGCACCATTTGAGACGTACATTGTCTTTCTATTCAAGTCCATCTTAAATATAAACAGCTGGTATATAACATAAAATGTTAAAAATTGAAGAGAACGGACACATCCTGATTCGATTTTCCCGTTTAAAAATCCCATTATTGAGTACAAGCACAAGCACATTAAGTTACAACCTCCACTTTCCTAGGTAGATTTTAAATAAGCGGTTAATAAAGAATTACATTGCATTTCCTACCTATGGTTAATTCCAACTATTTGTTTATATTTATCGAGTATTATATTTACATTTATTTATTCTCTACTTCACCGCACCTACCGCGGACTTTTCGTCGTTTAGGCCTAATTTATGTCAATATGAATAATTGAAATGTTACGTCAAGCTGAGAAAAGCACAGAGCCAGTAGGTGGTCTTAAAATTTTAGATATTGCCGTGCCTGCATAGTTTTATGGTGTCTTGTACGGGTAGGCCTTCATATGGATCGTTATCGAGATTTTATGAATTATCGCACACCAGGTAAATCAAATAAAGATCTAACTGTCCGATTTGAATGGGAATGGAAGCTGTTAACTTCACTGTTTTATTTAGCCGAGTTTAGTAAAACGGTAGAGTTTATATTCGATGCAATAGATTTTACATGATACTCTAAATGTAATACCTTGATATGTGTCAGGCTGAATGGATATTGAAATAAACGGTATACCACTAGTTTCCTTCCTGTTAGATCTGTTCGAATTGTTACCATCACCAAACACCAAAAAAGCTATAATATCATTTATGCAAATTATTGTATCCTAAAATGTGTGTAAATGACTAATATATCTTTCAAAGAAGAACAAAATACAAAGTAAGAACAACAAGTAAATTATTTGGGATTAGATAAAACGAAAGAAACCAACTGAGTGCTACTAGTTTGATAACTGATTGAGTAAAATTTTGAAACGTTGATTAGAACAATGAGAATATTTAATCGTATGATTTAAGAACACAAGGTCTTTAAAGTTTTACTGAATCCATGCGTAGCAAACAGCAGTCATATTTTGAATCATTCTTTCTTGTGAAATTCTTGTTGCCCTAAATTCAAAACAAGATATTTAAGTTCGTGGTTTCCAAAAAATATATTCAGTTCTTCGGTGGCAATTCTTCCTTTTTTATTTTAATTCCTTTAATCGCATTTATTGAACTTCAATTACAGTGGAAATGAAACATTAGCGTGATTCTTTGCTCTTGATATTCAAAGTTTGGATTATAGCTCTCTTTAACAGTGTGTGTTATCTAATGGATTTTTAAATTTCATTTCTATAACTACTCATGACTTAAAAATGTGTGGAGTTATTAGAGTGAAACTTGAAAAAAATTATTTGTTTTATTGTTACGTTTATTAAAAATTTCAACAAAATATATAACGAATATGCAGTTAAGTATACGAGCGGAAAACAACTCAATAACAACAAATACGAATGAAGTTATACCAAAAATAACACGCCAGGAAGTAAAATTTTATTCTGAAAATAATAAAAATCTGAGGAAGTTGAATATCAATATGCTCATGTATCAAAAGTAAAATTAATAAATTACTCAATTAAATGAAATCTACAAAGAGCGAAACAGTTATTTTGAAACAGACTGAACCGACAGTAGTCGATTCGAAACTTACCGGTTTAAAATGTTCATTTTAATGATTCAATTATGACATAAAATAAACCTATGTACAACAATGTATGGACTGTACTTTCCGGAAATTTCATCTCAACTATTTGCAGTACAGAGCTTTGCGAGTGTCATTAACTTGAGAGCAGGCGAAGGCTAATAGATTCGATACAGGTGTTTGCTGGGGACACAAATTAGAAACTGCATTTTAACTAAGTATCTAAAGTATTTTACGTTAGTACGACAACGCAGCGATTCTGGTAAAACCAGGTGTTCTCTCAATTCAAAAATTTAATTCATTACTAGTTTATGCTTGGGTCTCAAGAACATATCCAGATAAAATAATTTTAGCTCCCAATAATAAAACGAACATTTTCACCGAACAGTGAACTATTCCACAAAACATTATTAGAAACCAATTGCATGATTAATCGAAAAAATCTGCACAATCGAAATAAAAGTATCTTTACAAATCAAACTTCGATGTGGAAGCAGATCTTTGACACATGAAAGATGTTGAAGTATTAAAATATAACTTCCTTCAAACCGCACAACATGTGGAACATGACTGATGGTTTACTAATGATGTTTTGATATGTTTCTCGATTTTTCGCCCCATGATGAAAACGTGGAAGCAAAATAATAGATTTTTGGGGGAGAATGGGGCATATTTTCAATGTGTAGCATGACTTGGTAAGAAACCGAAAACAAAATCGATCATCCAGCGTTTCAGAGTCATAAAATGATAAAGTGTTATAGCTGTAAATGAATATTCGGTAAACAAATAGCGAAATAAAACAATCCGCATCTGCCCATATTTCAAGTGTTTCAAAAACTAAAGAGTCGTTTATTACAAAATTCATACTATGACTAGTCTGAGTGATAATTAAATATAAATATATAAAACTAGTTTGTCACTTTCAAGAGCAATTCATTGTATACTTATATTTATTAAATATTTAGAGAGAGCAATTCTTGTCAGATTCATGGACAATCGAACTCGATGCGAGAATTTGATTGATTTTGACTCGTTATTTGTTTCCGTGCTGCAAATTTCGTTTTTCCGGTTTTACGGGACTTCTAAAGTCAAAAGCTGTTTATGGCCTTATTTCACTTTTATTATTGTTACACAGAAAGAACGTCTTTTAATTGTACCTGCATCAACAAGTCAAAACATAATTGACAAGTTTCTAGTATTGTCTATCACCCAATGAATAGGTGTTGAATACAACAGCCCTTGAATGTCTCGTTACGCGAAAATAAAAAAATATGACTTTAAGAAAGGGATATTCCAAGCAAAGCACGAGTTTTCTGCTTCGAATCCTTACAAAGAGATAGAGTTTACCTGGTACTATACCAGAAGAAGTATGTTCACTAGAAGCTTTCAACTTGGAGTAGTTAGGCTTAACGGTACTTTTTAGTTCGTTTGTTGTTCAGAAATTTTTGAAGGAGAAATTTAGGAGGTTTCAATAGGAATTCATTCATTCTATAATCAAACGCATTGCATTCATTTATTATGCTGGACTTCTGCGGCAAGAATGTGCATACCGCATTCTGAAAAACCTCCTTCATCACAATTTTTGTTTTCTTTTTCATATCCAATACCCTAATTTTTTTTAGGGTTTTTCTAAAATTGATTTAGACATGTAAGTAGATTAAAACATAAACATATTTCTTGTAATTTTTTTTCAAGTAGTTACTTCAACTATATTCCGTGATTATTTGGTCCAGTACTTATTTCTAAAACGCATTACCACAATTCGTAAAGAAATTGTGTTAAAATAGGTTTCTTCTCGAATCTGCAATACGACATACTTCATGCTTCAAGCATCAAATAATCTAATAAAATAATAAATAACGACCAAATTACGATTCTCCTGACCTAATGACCGATATGCATTGATCGAAAGAATTAAAATCGTCTTCTCGTACTAAATTATAACTATATAAATTCCTACTTTTTCAAGTTTCATTACCTTTTCTCTCTCCGGTCAATAATTAGGAATGCATAGCTCAAAGGGGGCGAAGTTCACCAAACAGAACGATATCAAAAGAAACGTGATAGAAGTTTCTTTTGAAAATGGAACAGTCGCTCCATTGTTGCTTTGTGCAATGCAACTCCATCAGGAAAAGAGCCGTGGTTGCCAAACTGGACAAAGTATGCACTTTCGCGTGTGATTTTAAGTAAGTTGATAGTTGATTCGAAAAACATTCCAGCAAAGAAGTTGGCTTGAAAGTAAACACAAAGTACATTGTTTTGAACAAATTCTGTTCTGACAGTAATAGAATCCGAGCAAGTCAACGAACAAAATGTACACGGTTATCCTCTAGGAGATTGAGTAATCTAAATGTTGTTATCAAAATATGCAAAACTTCCACCTAGACATTGCTCTATTTCCGATGTTTATTTTCCCACACCAGAAAACCTAATAGAAAATTCTATTACGAAAATCATTCTAGTGCTGAATAATTGAGGATTTCAGGTATACATATAGTGTGCTCTATACTTTGTTGTTCATCCGGGATTAAGCGAAGTTTACTCTAAACCGAAATTTAGATTTAGGTGTACATTTTTAAATAGGCTAACCCATAGCCGACTCGCACCTGCGGATTCCTAAAGCCCTGCTTTGAAGCACAAAAGCAGTTTCGAGATTACATCATTAATAATTTAGAAGACTATAAAAACACAATCACTTTTTGTCAGCGTTTTTCCTCACGTCCGACTTAAGAGGCACTTTGTCAAGGGTGAACATGGTTTAGACTGTGATTTAATAATACTGGGGCTAAAATGTCTTCGTATCTATTTCAATAAGGTCGGTGCAATTTAGGCTACAGATTATGTTTGTGTATTTTATATGAAAACATTAAGTAAATGAAACAAGTTTTGCAATGAAGTGTGTATAAGATTTATATATGTATATAATTACAAAAGCTTGTACACTCCCGCTAACTCTCATTTATTTAATTATTTACAGAGTTTTGGAAGCATTTCAAAAAGTATTTAAAGCACTAAAAAAATAACTGGTTATTGGGGAAAATAACTGGCACCTAAAGTGCTTCCCATGAACCTAAGTTTTCAATTCTACCCCAACCCTTCGTAGCATTAGGAGTATAACTCATTTTAAGTGAACTGCTTCTAACAACTATACGTTAAGAATATAAAGAAGGTCATATAACAAACTTATTTTCGTGATCCCCGACAAAATGTCGGCAAAGAAACACGAATCTATTATTTGTAGGGCTGACGTGAGCGCTAGAATCAGTCAGCTACGTTGATATGGAGCAGAAATGTGTGCCTTATTTTATTTGGGAATTCGCGGAAAATGGATAAATCAGCAAGTTATTGCTTTAGTCTGGATTTTAGCTTTGACGAATTTCAACTTGTGCATTTTATACTCAAAACGAAGTCCTACGTACAATACACAACCAAAGTTTAATAATATTACAAACAACAGTGTAACAAGATTATTCATGATATACATACACAGAGTGATTCTACATTAGCAACCCAGAGTGACTCCTAGTTGACAAATGAATAATATTCCGTTAAATATAATTTGCTCTAAAGTTAAAATTCAAAAAAAAACAATTACTGTGTATATTTTCCTGACGGTATTTCAATTTAATCCAAAAGAAATTCCTGGGTTCCAGTCAATTATATTGTTTATTATTCAAAATGTCACAAATACGTTTCGGTGTCTTCCTCCACCATCATCAGTTTGTGTGTATGGCTGTTTCCACCTTCACATTTGACTTGATTAGTCAAAGGGAAGCACTTTATAAGTGCCAGTCATTTCTCCCAATAATCAGTTATTTTTTTAGTGCTTTAAATTATTTTTGAAATGCTTCCAAAACTCTGTAAATAATTAAATAAATGAGAGATAGAGGGAGTGTACAAGCTTTTGTAATAAAATGTGTATATGATTCAATACATATATACATATATAAATATTTTACACACTTCATTGCAAAAGCTTGATTAGTCAAATGTGAAGGTGGAAACAGCCATACACACAAACTGATGATGGTGGAGAAAGACACCGAAACTTATTTGTCACATTTTGAATAATAAACAATAAAATTGACTGGAACCCAGGAATTTCTTTTGGATAAAAAAAACAATGTGTTAATCAGTTTGTAAAACTAAAATTAAAGTGCCAACGAAGATTAGTACAAAAATTACTCAAAACAGTAGCTATAACAAAATAATTTGACTAGTTAGCTTGCCCACAACTTCGCTATTCGCATATAATCAGAGACGATAAAAATTTAACATCAGTATTTTGAGTCATGTCCATGTCTATCGCAGTTCTATTATTAACGAGCTATAGACCTTAATTTGATCTGCAAATGTGCTAAATGAGGTTCGGTGCATTTCATGCCAAAATGGAGCAATAGAAAGTAGAAGATACTGAAATTCAAGAAAGGAAGCCATATAGAAACGGTGGTAAATCATACGTGACTCAACAAGACATTTTAACAGGTGAAAAGACACTGTGAACAGAAGTGCTATGATAAAATCATCACATGGAAATTATGAAGTTCCTGCGAATAGTGAGAGAACAGTTACGTTTTCCTATGCAATTACAAAAAAAGAGATGGAAGATATAACTCAGGTTTCTTCAAATTTCTTTCAAATTCTTCGGAAAGTTGAAACACTGAAACACTGAAATATTACAGCCTGCTTCAAATGTACTGATTTATACTGATGCCTACTTGCACATATGCAAGGACGCAACATTAGTTTTCGATATAACGGCGAAAGTGTCGTTTTTTCACGTTTTTATTTTATTTTATTTTACTCAATAAAATGCATATACCTACCCCGACGCCGACGTGCCTTCCGATCATAATCGACTTACAACTACCGTTAAAATAGATTTGTCAAATGGCATAAAAACAAAGACCAAAGGCTGCTTGCTTTGAAGAGACTCCTCCAAGATCCAAACATTAAGCTCGTGATTTCTGATCAAATAAACACGAAAATAGAAACAATAACGCCAAGAATAGAAAGCGACAAGGTAACTCAATCATACGATAATATAGCGAATATAATAAGAGACACGGCACAGAATACTTTAGGTTTCGAATCTAAGAGCAAAAAACAAAAATGGATGACTGATGAAATCTTATTACTTATGGATCAACGCCGAAAATAGAAAAGTGATAAGAACAAATATAATGAGTTGCAAAGAACGATAAGGTCAAACATCAGAATTGCTAAAAATGAATGGCTTAAAAACGAGTGTGATGAGCTAGAGGAGCTGAACAAAAGACATGATAGTCTTGCACTCCACAAAAAACTAAAGGAGACCGATGTTGTATACAGGAGAAGGAACCCTGATATACCGGTCGATCACGATGGTAAGATTATTTTGGAAAATAGCGTCAAAATTGAGATGTGGGATAGGTACATAAAAACACTTTTTAATTCCGAGAGAACCCATGAAACGACAAACAGTGATGGTCTATTAGCCGGGCCTTCTATCACCAGAGAGGAAATAGTATACACCATACACAATGCTAAGAATAATAAGGCAGTGGGCCCAGATGAAATCTCTTCCGAACTGCTTAAACTTATGGACGAACGAGGTATTGACGCCTTGCATGGACTATTCAATAAGGTTAACGATACTGGCACCTATCCTGAACAATAGCTGTCTTCAGTTTTCACACCCTTACTAAAGACAAACAACCCAAGAACATGTGAAGATCATAGGCTTATTAGCCTTATGAACCATGCTCTCAAAATATTTCTGAAGATAATCCATGGGAGAATTTTTAGGAAGTGTGAGAGTGTCGTGAGCGAGTCACAATTTGGTTTCAGGCAGGGACTGGGTACAAGAGAGGCGATAGTTTCACCGCAAGTTCTGATCCAAAATTGCTATGACCAGCGTAAGGATGTATGCCTGTGCTTTATAGACTATGAAAAAGCATTTGATAAAGTTCAACATTATAAACTAATAGCACAGCGTAGAAAACTGGATGTGGATGAAAAAGATCAGATTCATAAAAAATCTGTACTGGCACCAAAATGCAAAAGTAAAGGTCGGAAATGAAGTAACAAGAGCGCTTCAACTTCAGAAAGGAATGTGACAGGGATGTGTTCTTTCCCCGTTTTTATTTAACCTCTACTCGGAGGCTACATTTCAAGAAGAAGTCGAGGATGCAGATATTGGGATCAGAGTTAATGGTGCGTGGATCAATAATATTCGGTATGCTGATGACGCAGCTCTCATTGCGGATAGCATGGATAAATTACAATAACTACTTAGCATAGTGGGCCAACATAGTAAATCCATGGGTTTAAATATAAACACCATGAAAACTAAGTTTATGGTAATAACAAGGGATGAAAACGCTTGTACTAACTATGGGCTGACTTTTGATGGTAAATATATAGAACGTGTCAATCAGACAAGGAGATAAAATGCCGTGTAGAGCAGGCTCGCGGAGCATTTACAAAACTGAAAAGGATATTCACGTGTACCGATTTTAATCTGGAGCTTGGGTTGAGATTCGTAGACTGCTACATCTGATCAGAGTTTCACTCTCAAAACCAATATGATTAAAGTTAGAAGCATTTGAAATGTGAGTGTATCGCAGAATTCTCAAGATCCCATGGACAGCCAAAGTAAGAAACGAAGAAGTTTTAAGAATGATAAACAAAGACTGTCAACTCTTCGACACTATTAAAAAGATAGAAACAGCTTACTTCGGTCATATTATGAGCAACGAAAAATACAACTTCCTACAATTAATTATTGAAGGAAAGATCGAGGGCAGAAGAGGAATGGGGAGAAAGAAGATGTCATGGTTTCGAAATATAAGACAATGGACAGGTTTACATAACATTCCGACACTCATACACACGGCTAGAGAGAAAGTGGCAATGGAGAATGTGGTCGCTAAAATCCATTAATGGATTGCAGATCAAGGCGAAGATCATTTTGGATACTGATAATACAAACAGTTTTTCATAGGTTGCTACAAGAGGCATCCACGACATAGTAAAAGTGTGGTAAACCAAAAAAACAAGTAAACTAAATCCGACAGTAAAAAATCCCAAAAAAAACGCTTACAAATAAGGTGCGCCTCAACCGATACTGTCATTTGAACTTTTAAGGTGGAATACGTGCCCGTGAGGAGAGCTGTTTGAGTAAACCCTCTTTGAAAAAAATAGAATAGTTTGAGTAGTAGTAAATATCTTTATTTCTAAAAAAGGCTATCGACCTATCGGTCTTTCTGCCCTTGTTTAATACATATAGTCTTAATCTAAATGAAAACAAATATGAAAATTCTCTTATTCTAGGTTAACAATACTATTAAATAAATAAGATTTCAGTGGCAAGAAGGAATTATTTTATTGTCCACTAGTCCGTAGCGTTTGTAAGTGTTCGAGTGGCGTTAGTGTAGGGAAACGAAAGCGGGATTGTCTGGTTGGTCTTGTAAGACAAAGGGGATTCAGTATGGTCCAGTTGTAGGGGTTGTTTGTCCATTTTGTCTGTAGCTGTATGAGTCTTTCCGAGATCTTTGTCATGTTTGTGCGTTCGTATAGTAGTTGGGTGGGGGGGTTGTGTAGTGGGTTTTGGGGGTGTCTTATTCGTGTTATTAGTGTTAGTGCAATTTGTTCTGTTGTTTGTATATAACGTTTTGTCCTTTCTGTTCCGTTGGTCATGAGTATATGTCCATAGTCTAGCAAGGGTCTACAAATAGCTTTATATATTTTGGTGGCGGTGTTTGTGCTAATTCCTCTGTCTTTGTAGGTTAGTGATCGGAAGTGTTTTGTTCTCTTTGTTGTTTCTGCCCTGATGTTTCGTATGTGTTTAGTGAATTTAAGTTTGTGGTCAATTGTGATTCCAAGGTATTTTACGTCGTTTTTTGGTTGTGTCGTTTGGCCGTCTGCAGTTATTGTAGGGGAGTCAGCGTTGAGTCTGTGGTTTGTGAGCAGAAGTTGGTTTTTTGACGCGTTTGGTGTTAGTCTCCATTTATAAAACCATGTCATTGTGTTGTTTGTTAGTGTTTGGACTCTTTGAGCTGCTCTCTCAGTAGTTTTGTCATGTACAATAAGTGCCGTGTCGTCTGCGTATTGTAATATGTATGCCGATCTGTCGATTTGATTTTTGTCTGGTAAGTTGTAATTGTATATGTCATGGCAGTATATATTGTAGAGAAACGGTGAGAGCGGGGATCCTTGAGGGAGCCCTTGTGCAGGGGAAAAAGAAAATGACAGTGTTTTGTCAATTCGTACTTGTAGTTGTCTGTTTTCTAGTAAGTTCTTTATGGTGTGTAGTAGATATGTTGGTGTGTGTAGTTTGTATAGTTTGTACAGTAAGCCTCTATGCCAGACACTGTCAAAAGCCTTGTTAATGTCCATAAACAGACAAGATGTCTTTCTGTCAGTTACGTGGGTAGTTTGTATATTGTTGGCCAAAATAAAGAGCGGATGAACGGTCGAGTGATGCTGTTTGAAACCAAATTGGTAGGTAGGTATTAGAATAGTTTGAATTAAGCATAGTTCAACTTTTACAATGGAACACCATTTATAAGCTAATAAGTAAGGCAAGTTAGAACATTAAGTAATAGTAAAACTGAGGGTAGTAAAAGTAAAATTACTGAAACTTTTTCATGGTTATATTCCAACAAGAGCGTAACCTCACGTTTCAAAATTAGCTCCATGGAGGGATCGTTCTCTGGAAAATAGTCGGGCTTGTACGAATAACATACAAGATTCCGTGTTATACTAAGACGTAACTGAAAAACTTTTCCTTATCTTGTGTAACCTGGACTGAATAACTAATGCAATTTGAAAACGATCCGCATGCGAATCAGCAAACTCATTCATTGGGTGACCTGGATGGCCTTATAATCGATTTATTGCATTATTTGCTATTTGGAGGGTAACGCGTTTCATGTTTTAGTATGCCATTAATATATCAATCGTGATAATGCAAAAACTAAATGGCCAATTTTGAAACCTAATTAGAATAAAAGCACGGTTATATAAAACGATACATATTTTCAACATTCCGATAAAAGTTAACAGATTGATTGCACACTGTTTAATACAGTTAGGAAATGTAACCAGTACCAATGCCATCTGAAATTTGCTTTTAAATTGTTTTGGATAGTATCTATGTGCGCTTTTTGTTCAAATGTTCAACTAAGTAGCCAATAAATAAATGTTTGTATATCGTAACTGATTTAATGAACCAGAAAATCACATGAAAGAAATGTCTATTTAAGAGTCGAATATGTTTTTCCAATTTGCCTTCCTCTAGGCGCTTCTCAACAAAAAATCAGCGAAACTTTCTTTTGGCACTGCCTGAAATCCTGATAGATAAGATTATACAAAGCAAATGATTCGTGTCTTGTTCATCCATCGTCTCATCCCCATCTATAATAATAAGTTTAACTTTCGTGGCTATTCAGGAGTTGTCAACGACTAGGAGTCTGAGGCAGGAATCTAATAGTACTTCTAAACAACTTTAAACTCGGTTTCGTTAACAACTAAATTAAAACTTACGAGCGCTGGAAAATTGGAAGTTTTTTTATTCGGAAAAAGGTTCAAGGAATTCGAGTTCTTAATTTAGTTTAGAACAGGAGTGCCGTGGTCTTGGCACTCTCATAAAGATATGTCGAAAGACTTGATGATAGTTCTTTTGCAGAGTAGAAGCGAGATTTTACAGACATATAGTTAGGAGATATATTCATTCGGAAGCTGAAGAAGTTTACTTGGAAACATGCTTTTTAATAAATTACTTAAAAGTACCTGCAAGCTAGGGATTATACTTTGCCGAGAGAAGATTGGAAACAGTAAATGGAAAGCTAACCGGTCTTTATATACCCGCTGACAATGAAGATGAGATATTTTAATGTATATTAACATATATTGAAACGGGACAGGCAATTCTTCAGGGTTAAAAATACATCATTTGCATGCTGCACACTAAAGTAAGTCTACAAAAAATAACAGCTGTAATTCAGCGCAATCTATATTATGAATATAAAAAATATCAATTGAATAAGGCACGATATTCTGCAATGGAAACAGGTGCACAAAATTTCGCATTTCATTTTATCGCGTTTCAGTTTTGACGTAGTATTTTCAAAGATTACGCGGAAAAGATTTACTGGCACAAATTACGAAATTAGAGCATCATGCTTTCTTCGTAGTTTTACCTCATATGTGCAATGTTTAATTCGAAAAAGTTAAAAAACATTAATTTCAAATCATCTCTAGAATATTAACTTCATTTATTTGATCTGCAGTTTGCAATTTGTTTTACGTCTAATTTATCAACAGCTAATCTATTTACATCCAGTCACTCTGAAATTTTATAAAACTTTAAATTTATGTATTTACTAGAAATAATAACTGAGTTTAATGAGGTTTACATTAGAAAAAAACAGGGATATTTATCAACAGTGCAAATAATTAGGCAGTGTATTGTAATTGTAACTTACAATTAAAAATCGAAATTAATTTAGTTAAACCGTTTGCTTCTAAACGGACTGATGTAAATGTTGAGATACTCATTTCACGGCAACAAACATATATTTTTGATGGAAAATGTTCGTAAATTGTTTAATCACGGCATCTTTGAAATAATGGCATTTTGATAGGCTTCGATGTTGATCAACAAGCAAAATCAATCTTCGATACAAGCGTTTTTATTGCATTCACATGCTCCACCCAACCAATTTATGTATAAAATCTGTGGAAATTCAGCCGTATGAATTATGTCTGTCTACATCGGTTGTAACAAAGTCGGAATAATTTATAGACAAATAGAATTGTTCTGTGGGTTGCGATGTTCGTGTTTTGTCACGAAGCAAGACAAATAGTTGAGTAATTTTTCTAACGATCCTAATCTCATAAGCCGAAGCTTAAACAGGGAACTGCAGGTGCATTAGACGAAATTCTGGCAGTTTAACTTCAACCTAATTAATTAGAATGTTCGTAAATAAGTCAGTTTAAATGGCGAGCTGTAGCGAGCAAGCACTCGATGTGCCTCAAAGTTTGTTGGAGAAATTAACGCATTTAATAATATGACGAAATTTTATGGCTATATTAATACAAGATGATAAACCTGCTTCTCTTGAAACAAAACTTCAACTCTGACTTTGAAATTACGATGCTTGATGCATAATTTTACACACTTACCTTATTAATTATTATACTCTTGTAGTATCAGAAGATGCTTCAATAGATTAAAAAATGAACTTACCTGAAACAAAAAAAAAGTAAAGATTTTTTTGGCTGCTATTTGGTGCATAAAATTCTCAAAGAAAAAGGGAAACCTCAAGAAAAGCATGCTAAGTACTTTTTTCACGTAAATTAGGCGCAATTAAGTTGAACATGTTTAATTTATTTTAAAATATCAGACTTTTAAATGTACTGATATCTCTTTTATTTGAGAATAGTTTATTGACTCATTACTCTATCATAAAACCAAAGCACAAGTAGTGATTTTTGGCTGTCACAAGCAAGCAGTCCCATAACCGGTTTCGAACCAATTTTGGTTTTCATCAGTTTTATTTTAAAGGAGCAATTAGGAAACAACCGGGCCAAGAACCGTCGTCCTCAAAAGAGTCTTATTTGGGGACAAAACATAACTAAATTTCTTTTCACGTTTAATAAAAATTTTATTTGTCGACGATCACAGTTTTTTAACGGTGTCCTTATTACCAGTTTCAAGTACAGTTTTTTGAATGTATCGTTGCTGTTGAGTAAAAAGCAGAAATAGTGCAACTCTTCTTCTTCTTATAGTTCCTATCCGTTTCGAATGTTGCCTATCATACATGCTATCTTAACTTTGTTCACTGCAGCCCGAAACAACTCAGTTGTACTCATACCAAACCAGGTTCTAAGGTTTTTCAACCATGAGATTGGTCTTATACCCACACTTCGCTTTCCTAGTACTTTGCCTTGCAAGATAGTCTGCAATAAGGGAAATCTGTTTTCATTTCTCATAACGTGTCCTAAATATTGGAGCTTTCGTTCCTTCACAGTATCAACCACTTCCCTTTCCTTGCCCATTCTGCTGAGATCCTCAATTTTTGTTATGTGGTCTGTCCATAGTATTTTCAATATTGTATTGGTGTAACTCAATGGTTCAAAATAAATGATCCTAAATACTTAGTGTAATTTTAAAGCTAAACCTACCTGATGGGGACTCATAGGTCCGAAACCCGCCCTAGGCAAACTTGCTGGTGACATGACTAAAACCTACTATCTATGTACCTCCACTATATCTTTTTTGTTAACGGCAAAAAATAGTTTTAAAAAATCTTTAAAAATTTTAAGTTAATCGCTGTTTTTATCAGCAAGTATTTTGTTTTGAAAATTGCCCGTTTTAGGGGAAGAACAATACAAAATCTAAATTTACCTCTAAGTTTTGTCTCATTTTTTGCATATCCATGAAGTTTAATGATCGAAAACTTGTGTGACGAATGTGTATTGACTCATTGTTTGCCAGTATTGTTTGTAACTATAAAAACAAGTTTAGTTCTACATAAAAATTGGAAATTAGCAATAAATATTTCCATTTCATGCTTATCCCATATAAACTAACCAAAATATTCAAAATTCAAATAGCAGCTATTTTAAAGAATGTAATTTCAAGAAAGCCTAATCAGAAAGTACAATTTAAGTTACATAAACCCTACTGTTCTAAAGCCTATCTCGTCATAAACATCCCGACAATTTCCATAACGCTTCCAAATCCCAAATGATTAATGTTAAATAAATTGCCGCAATCCCAAAGAAATGTTAAACTAAACCAATCGGGAACGCGTTATACCAGATGGGAAAAATTTATTGCCACCAATCGATTGAATTTAAATTTATAATCGACCGAATGTCTTATTTATTCGAAACTTATATGACGGCGGTGCAGTTAAAACTCGGAATCTGAATTTGTATGGCACCGTAGAACCATTAACTTGTAGCAGTGATTTGAATAAGTGCCCAAATCAACCCATAATTTATTAACTGTTAATTTCTCTTTGTGAGTACGTAACTGAGGTGTTACTAAAACCTGCTGTTATAAAGATGCGATTGTAATGGTTTTCGTTACTATTTCATTCCGTGGCTGACTGTTTTATCGTTCATTAGTTCCGATTTGCTTAAATAAAATTAAAATTTCAATTTACGAACTATGAAGCTCAGAAGGAATTAACTAACAGAAGGAAGCTAACATTAAAACGTGTGTAAACTATGTAAGCTATTAAACATCTCTTTGCAAACAGATCAGGAAACTTCATCTAAAAGAGCTATCCATCAAACATTTAAGAAACATCACGGTGTTACTTATAAACGGTAAAAAGGGCCTAACATATTTGCCCCTGAAAGGCATTTGAGCAGTTAATAAGTATGTATATTATAATTACGTTGGTGCAGTGAACAAACATTTATTCGTATTGTGTTCCATTTAGAAATGAGTGATGATGACAAAATTACCGGGATGTTTATGAGCAAATTCATAGTTAGTTTTCTACAGTACAATGCATACAGAGGACCGTAAAGGAAATAATCTTTTCGGATAATCCAACACGTTTCCGAAATTACAAAATCCAAAAGTTCTATATAGAAAACCTGATCTCCGTTTAAAAGCTGCGATTATATGTACGGACGGTAATACAAATTCTCCTGCACTTTTCCGGTTTCGGATTTAATTTTCGTTGAGATAAGTACCGACGTGATTTAGGAGAAAAGGGGATGAAAGCATACGAAATTAAAAACAATTTATTACGGCAAGCATTTAAATACCATCTAGAAAAAAACCTAATGATTTTTTAATGTTGAACCGAATTAAATCCTGACGACACTTGCAGGAATTTGGAAACAGCCTTCCAGACGTTTCTCCTGTGTGCTGATTTATGAATCATAATGTTGTATCAGAAACGGTAGACGAAGCCATTGTAAATAATATAAAGGTTTTGTTAATGGTATAATGATGATGATGATCTACTTTTTGAAAATTCGAAAATTTGACTCTCAGTTGCATTATTTTAGAAAGTATTGTTTACAAAAATGAGTACTTTTCTTGTAGTCTGTTTCTTTGTTTTTTGTTTTCTTGTTTTCAGCTTCAACTTCATTAGAAATACTATCCTCAGATAAGGCTGGTGAAGAAAATTAATAATTATTTACTAAAATCAATACTAACTGACTAAATAAAGGAAAAGAACCTGACAATTAAAAAATAAAGTTAATCAAAGTAAAATTAGTTTTTTGATGCACATTTTTTCCAAGCCATCACGACATCGTACTTCACCAATTATGTTTCAGTATCAATTTGTCATTGACATTATGTCATTTCTGGAATAAAGCCTGTACGAGTTAATAATAATAATAATAATGCATATTAAGAAAAACCTAGCAAACCTTACCATTTGATCTGTTTCTAACTTTTTGACCTAGTAAAGCTCAAACCATTTTTCCTCCTCGAAGATGGCAATGTAAACTTCTCAAGAATTGACGTAAAGGTACAAGAAAAGACAAGGATTCATACGTTGGAATAGGTTGAACTTGCGACATAAGGTGTTACATATGCATGTGTAACGTCAGATCGCAGCTGTAAACGGTTTTATTGATATTCATGAACCTGAGACAGATAAAAACTGGCTGAATTTAAGTTGCTCATAAGCTCTTGCTGTGAAGTGTGACAAACCAATCAATGTACCGTTTTTTCGACTGCTTAATAAACTTTGATTTATTTAAAAGTATAAAAGAAACAATTTGCTCATTCTGCTCCACGAACCATTTCTGCAAATACGAAATTCAGGTAGTTACTTTTAGCTGGCAGATGTTGAGAATGTTTTGAGTGCAGCATTGCAGCAAAGAAAAATAGAACATATTGGGTTTATGTAGTGATAATCGGGATCGCTTATTTTCAAGCAACGCCATCTTGAGTAGTAAGACAAATCTATAAAGCTTACCTTCTATGGACAAATAATATATCCATAATTAACATTTGTAGTAAATATGGCTTTCCTTCATAGCTATTGAAAAACTCGCAGAAAAATTTTAAATTTGAAATACTTATAACTTAACTAAAACAATTTTCTAATTGATGGTGATTAGTCATTTTGCTTTAGCAACGACAACGTTTTCATCCAAGGAATTTTAAATAATTTCTTTTAAATAAGTTAAATATTTTTATTATTAAATATAATTTTTAACCACAGTAGTAGTAAACATCTTTATTTCTAAAAAAAGGCTATCGATTATTTCTAAAAAAAGACTCGTTTTAACCACATTTTCCTCGAAAATAGCAGATTTTGTCATCCAGATTATTGTCTTATACCAGAGGGCTACAAATTTCAAGTTTTAAGGCAATGATTATAATTTTTTTTCTCGTAAATGGCTAGTCTATATTTTGGGTCAGAGTAATTAAGAATTCGTGTGTGCATAATAGCTTTAGGACATCATCAGGTGAACATAACAAGCACGGTCAATTTACATGTCCCTACACTCAGCTCTACATGATTCCGAATATCCTTCAAATGATATGATTGTTACAACTATCTCTAACAAATAAATATTTTTAACGCATCTCATTTTTAATGCTGAATATGAAAATTCCGACTCTAACTGCACATTCAAACACCGAATAATTTCCAGTTTGTCTGATGCTTATACTCACATATTTACTTCAAATTCTTAACGTGCGTGTAACTAACGGAATACATTTTTTGCTAGGCTCTATATGATGGTTTCCAACAAAGAAAATTACCTATATAACTTGCTAGGAATTGGACAGCGTTTTGCAATTTTACTTCAAATCCGTTTTTTCAACATAACTTGGTTAATAATAATAAAAATAAATAGCCTATTTGAACATTTTCACACAAAACGTATGGGGAGACCTGATCACCAGAAACACGGCCCCAGTATCTTACGTTAGCAGATGAAAAAAGCCATTTTTCAAAAATCTTTTGAGCTGATCTCGAGCACCTATATGTTTGGATAGATAATCATAAGCTATGTTACATTGCGTTTTGGAAGCCGATTTTTTATAAATCATCCGCTTAAGATAAACCACGCGTGTGGTTATTCCAACTATGAATTTTTTCGCAAATTTCGAAAAAAAAACTAGCCCAAGCATTAAGCGCTACATTGTTAGCGCGAAACGCTTACTTCGACGTAATAACTTTCAATAATGCAGTTTCCTCAGTCGATTGCCTATATTGGATGGCGTGTTTGTAAACGACAATCAATAAAATATACTAATATATGTCAGACAAATCCTAATTTGGTAATTTACTAAACAACCGTTTCTCAATTCCAGTTTGTCACATCGATTATACATATCCCAATGCATCCAACCAAATAAAATAAGCGTGATATTCGAACAATCGCATAATTCAATCTGGTTGCAAGCATTCAAAAGGATCTACGTTATTCACCTGTCATACCACCGGCTGAATCGAGAACATTTATCAAAATAACACATAGCAGGTGATTTTATTAGAGAAAATAAATCTCAAATATAGTTACATATTGAAAGGGCTTGCCGCAGAGAAATAATGTGTTTTAAATCGGCCGATTGATTATGTACGACACATCTTTAGGATTCGTTTTTAATTTGACCTATTTTACACAGAAATTTGGCTTTAAGTTGTTTCCGACAATTGACAATATAATGCAAACGTATTGCTAAGTGACATAATCAATATGACTCAAATTCATAAATTTTTCATTATGAGCAATTGGTTTTTTCAAATTTGATTTTGCTTCAACAAAATCCGAAACAACTGATGTAATAACATGAACATCAAGAACATGACGGCTCTGATAAAAGCTTCTGCTCAAAGTCTAATTGTTGTTAAAGTAAAACTGCTTTATATGAGAATAGCACAGCTAAAATGAGGCCAACTCCTAATATCAATAATCTAACCCTGAAATACAATTAAAATTAATACACACAAATCAATTAATTCTAATGAAAGGAAACATGTACTTGAAAATGAAAGCAGGTTCATTCCAAAAACTCTAAAGAGCATGTTTAGTATTTCATCCTGAAAAAGTAGGATACTCATGTAGCAAATGTGGATGCTATGCAATGCATATTACAGCATCAAAAAATTAATTAACAAAAATGTCGATCCTAAATGGTTCAGATTTATCACTCTCATTAGTAACATGACCAACAGTAATCCTTCTTTCTAAATTCCTTCTGGTTTTACCTGCCGCTTTTCTGTATTTACATATGAAACCGCTGGAATTTAAACGATATTAGTGAGAAAGTGTCACTTGATCAGGTACTAAAATCACAGTGTAAGCTGATTTAAATGATTTGGGATCAGGTAAGTTTTATTCATTTTTTTGTTGTTGTTCTTTAAAGGGAGGTGATAATAATATTTATACATAATTTGGTAAACACGGAATTTTAGGCATGAGGTTTTAGGCTTCAGCAATCAAAATACGTCGTCAGTTTTTTAAAATAATCATGAGAAAAGCAGATTAGTGCCATATCTCTACAATAAAATGGCCATAACATTATAATAAGTATATGTAAGACATAGTTCTAAATAAGCCAAGTCCATTATCCTATGAGTGTAGCATTAAAAAGACATTCTCGGTCTGTCTCAACGAATCTCCGTCTTCGAAACATTTCTGATGAACCAGAAAGATCCCATCAAATCTCAACAGTGAAGCGAAAAAATATTTAAATGAGTGATGGTTAGTAAAGTGTTTGACCATAAGTCGCTGGCAGTTTTTTAATAGTAAAATTTGAGCAGATCTCCTCGTTATAAAACATTTCGTTAACATTCGCTGCATTCATAATTTATATTACGAAATCACCACATGTGTCTAGAAGTAAACCAAACGCAAAAATTTTATGGACTAAAATCAATTCTTTCACCGGCCACGGAATTTTACGATCAATCCACTAATTTGGGAAATTTAGTTTTAGGCAATTCCTATCTTATTAGTTAGGGCAATATTTACCCTGTTGTATAAAAGTCATATTTTGCCGCAAAGCTAGATATTAGTACGTATTAAAATTCCTCAAATACTGTCCATTCTAGAACTTGTAAAGTACTCGTTAATAAATAAACTCGCCGCTTTATCAAATCTTCTTCTCACTTACAGTAATTTTTAAGAATTTGTAATCAAAGCTGTCATATGTAAGCGCAAAGTTCTTCGGCGCTTTGCTATTTACGTTTTCCTTTATATTTGTTTTTCGTGGGTATAATTTGTTCAGTTATTCTTTCGCCGTTTTTTATTCGCCTTCTCCACATGGTCAAACGAGTTGTTAAATTCAACAAAAACCTTAATACAATGACATTTTAATCTCATTTACATCAGAGTAAAATCCTTCCTGAAACTTACTTCTTCTGGCGGCTACTTTGTATGGCAAAAAACTGGGTTTAATGTATTCTTTTGAGGAATTTATGTGTAGAATGCGCAAATAATTTTCTTATAATTGGTCTGATAACCTAGCTGTAAACAGGCTGCCTTTTTACCTCCTTTATTTATCGCCTTCGTACAAAAATATTGTCGTATCTTGGAAAGTAATTAGCATATTTTTAATCAAGCTAGACCTTTAATTGCAAACTTAACAGCAGTTTTTGCAAGCACTTTGAAGCTTATTACGCGCCAAATATATCATTAATATATAATTTTCATATGTATGGGTAAATGTCGTGAAGCTCTAAACAGTCACGTAAGAAAATGATAATTATGGCTGTATAATGCAGTTTTATTAACAATACTTGCACCACAAATATTTAAATCTTTGAGCAACTTATTCAGACATTCTCAACAGTTATTCGTTATTACTTAACTAATTATATGCAGAAACTTTCTACAACGCTATCTAATTTTTATCATTGTGTATTGTGTATGTGGAAACGGTAATTGAATGTAATATTTTACTTTTTAAATCATCTAACCTTGAGTGCCACAGCATAAAATTGACGCAATTGAGTGGATTCCACAGTGAATTAACAAATTAGAATTGAAATTCCACAGATAAATCTCAAATTAATTTCTGGCAAAACTGACGATATGTTGAGTGAAATGTGTTAATATACATATCTCAATCGAATGGAAAAAAGAAATAATCATTTGCCCATTTCGACAACCCACTAGTTTAGTAAATTTTGATTGAACTTTTTGATTCAAACCAATACCCTTCTGAGATTTGCAACAAACAAGTTGTATCTTCAAGTTTTCCTGAAAATGCCAAAATGTTTGCAATTAAAGAAACAGAAATCGTTTTCATATTCCATCGTGTGTGTACATGCTTAAATCTTGAACACCCTGTATTGTCGTAATGATACATTTATCGGAAGAAAGAAGCTAACCCAAACACTATTTTTAATCATAAATTTATACAAAAATATTTTTTGCTAAAGATAACTCATACGGTTTGGAAGCAGTGGAAGAAGCATTTCAAAAAGATCATCCCTGTCTACATTTTCCACAATTAGGTTGTATAAATCGGAACAATTCTTTCTACGGCAAATAACCACAATACCAAAACTTTCAAATATAACAGGTTACAACGAATAACCAAAGGCAAAGTTGCTAAAATGAAAAACAAATATTTTCCTATTTAATACTAACCATTTAGAGTATTTTTGCATCCCGTAAAAATTATGATGACTAAATATTAGAAATATATTAGAACGGCAAACATGCTAAATAACTTCTATTATTATTTATAAAATTAAAGATTTTATTATTTTGTGTATTACAAATGTCCCGTTAACCGTAACTGTCAAAGTTTAGCTCATAGAGAAAAGAAACCAGAAAATTTAATAAAGTGTTTGTCCTTTAGTATTCAACATTTCAAACATTTAATGGACACAAGCAGAATATTACATTTTATTTGAAATGGGACGCGTGAACCTTCAACTCTTGTCCATGCAAGGAAGGCAAAAGATTCCTTCTACAGTAACAAGTTTAGAAAATAAATAAAATTACGTAGGTAACCAACTAACAATTATACTAAAATATCATCATGAGTAATGGAATTCCATCTTGATCAATTGAATAATGGCCATAGGTTATCATGTGTTGAAACAGTTGAAGTAGAAATTAATTACACACATTTTTACTTATTCTATTGATTTGATTATGACAAAAGAGTATTGAAAATAAACAATGGGAAATGACAATAAATACACTGCTTCTGCTAACGAATTCTACATGTGCAAAGGGGAAAGTACCATTTCGTCGATGTACCAATGGTAGGTTACCGACTGCTATAAAAGTGTGCAATAATAACCTCTTTTCAGATGGCATTGGAAAATATGCAAAAAATAATATGAAGAAAACTCCTGAAAAGCCTAACTCAAGAAACACACAAACTGATCTTAACTGAATTGAACAACTGCATCAGAAATAACATAATTCCAAAAACATGGAAAAACGGCTTAATAATCCCTATACCCAAAAATGGACTGGACAATACACAACCGAGCAATTACAGACCAATTACACTGCTACCAGTACTTAGCAAGGTTTTTGAGTACATAATAAGGCAGCGATTGGGAAAACTGGTCGGAAAGTACATACCATCGTATCAGTTCGGATTCAAACATCAGCACTCGACTATTCACCCACTCTTCACTCTGACTAACAATATACAAACAACCCACCTAACTGACAGAAAGACAGCTTGCCTGTTTATGGACATTAACAAAGCTTTTGATAGTGTCTGGCATAGACGCTTACTATACAAACTACACAAACTACACACACCAACATATCTACTACACACCATAAAGAACTTACTAGAAAACAGACAACTACAAGTACGAATTGACAAAACACTGTCATTTTCTTTTTCCCCTGAACAAGGGCACCCTCAAGGATCTTCGCTCTCACCGTTTCTCTACAATATATACTGCCATGACATATACAATTACAACTTACCAGACAAAACTCAAATCGACAGATCGGCATACATATTACAATACGCAGACGACACGGCACTTATTGTACATGACAAAACTACTAAGAGAGCAGCTCAAAGACTCCAAACACTAACAAACAACACAATGACATGGTTTTATAAATGGAGACTAACACCAAACGCGTCAAAAAACCAACTTCTGCTCACAAACCACAGACTCAACGCTGATTCCCCTACAATAACTGCAGACGGCCAAACGACACAACCAAAAAACGACGTAAAATACCTTGGAATCACAATCGACCACAAACTTAAATTCACTAAACACATACGAAACATCAGGGCAGAAACAATAAAGAGAACAAAACACTTCCGATCACTAACCTACAAAGACAGAGGAATTAGCACAAACACCGCCACCAAAATATATAAAGCTATTTGTAGACCCTTGCTAGACTATGGACATATACTCATGACCAACGGAACAGAAAGGACAAAACGTTATATACAAACTTTGTATATTCTTTTTCCTGACTGTACTTTAATTCATTCCAATGCATTCCTGGGTTTTCAGTCAATTTTATTGTCCCTAATTATGGTGTTATGTGATGAGCCCTGCGTTTCGTCCCGGGTCTACCTAATGGACTCGTCAGTAAGGCTTAGGTAGACCCTGCCTTATACGCCGGACATCGGTTATACGCGTTCGGACGTAAATGAACCGAGCCGGTGTAGATCTTGTGCGGTGAGATGTTGGCAACCCGTGTTGCCGATGCTGCCACTCGTTCCATCCTGCTTTTTTTTCCCAAGCATCTATCTTTGTATATTCTTTTTCCTGACTGTACTTTAATTCATTCCAATGTATTCCTGGGTTTTAGTCAATTTTATTGTCACTAATTATGGTGTTATGTGATGAGCCCTGCGTTTCGTCCCGGGTCTACCTATTGGACGTATAACGTATAACGTATAACCGATGTCCGGCGTATAAGGCAGGGTCTACCTAAGCCTTACTGACGAGTCCAATAGGTAGACCCGGGACGAAACGCAGGGCTCATCACATAACACCATAATTAGTGACAATAAAATTGACTGAAAACCCAGGAATACATTGGAATGAGTTCTATACAAACAACAGAACAAATTGCACTAAGACTAATAACACGAATAAGACACCCCCAAAACCCACTACACAACCCCCCCACCCAACTACTATACGAACGCACAAACATGACAAAGATTTCGGAAAGACTCATACATCTACAGACAAAATGGACAAACAACCCCTACAACTGGACCATACTGAATCCCCTTTGTCTTACAAGACCAACCAGACAATCCCGCTTCCGTTTCCCTACATCAACGCTACTCGAACACTTACAAACGCAACTGACTACTGGACAATAAAATAATTTTTTCTTGTCATTAGAATTGGATAGTTTATTTAATAAGATTATTAACCTAGAATAAGAGAATTTTCATCTTTGTTTTTTATTTAGATTAAAACTACATGTATTAAACAAGGGCAGAAGGACCGGTAGGTCGATAGCCTTTTTTAGAAATGAAGATGTTTACTACTACTACTAATATGAAGATAACACACTAAATTAAAAGTTAAACTACCAAACATATTATATGCTATATGGCAATTGCAACAATCCATAAGAGATTTATTTGAATATTTCCATTCTTTATGCATTATTCAAAAATAAATATAGTAAATCCATATAGAACATTTACAAGCATTAATTTCAAAGAGAAGAAGTCCAATTACAGTTACCCAAAGTACTCTCCTAATCAATATTCATGAAACAATATTTATTGTGTAATACAGTGTATAATATCTTATCATATTTGAAAATCACATTAATATATAAGGTCAATAACAAAATCTGGGACCGTGATTCTGTACCAATCGATGATAACGTTAACATAATTAGTACTGACTGATCGTCCCAATAGTATAGTCGAATTAATTTCGAAAATGTTTACAAAGTTTAAAGACGATACGACTTTTATTCCTAAGTTGGAGGAGCTTTTAAAACCACACCTACATGGAAAGATTGTGAAACAGGAAGTGACACCATTAACAAGCTTTGGTGAGAACTTTGGCAGTGAAATACTCAGAGTGGATGTCACAGTGGAAGAAAATGGCAAACAACGACAAGTACATGGAGTGGGCAAGCTGATACCTTCGTCGGAAGAACAATTGGAGATTTTCAACACACAAGTGACTTTTAAGAATGAAATTGGATTTTATGCCGACATCGTACCAGCACTGCAGGAGTTCCAAAGAGAGCATGGAGTTGCACCAACTGAATATTTTCCTGAAATGTATGGAGCACGGATAAGTTTGGATCCGCAAAGTAAAGAAGTTGATCTTAATGCCATTTTATTACTGGAAAATTTGAAAGTAAAAGGTAAGCATTGAAAAAATCAAGCATGCTTGAAGTTCTTAAATGCTTTACGCGATTTGATATTAAATATTACAAGAGCCACTCAAAACATTACGTATAAAAATTGATTCACTTCCTTACGAACCTGGTGAAAAAAACACTTGTTTATTTTCAATGGGGTTACGGTTCGAGCATTTAATACTTTAGATTACATATTTACACTTTTTTCCATGTTCACAAACAGTTTTGATAAAATATCTGTATTTGTATTTTGGGTGAGGATCTGAGCTTAGAGATAAGGGACGACAAGAAAAAAATATATTTAAATTGCTGTCCTTATAAAATTGACTGAAAAATGTCTCAAAATACGTACATACCTTGTGAAAATGTACTTAAACTTGTGGTTTGATCAAAATATCAAAATATTGATTTCATTGAACCCTACGTAATCTCATATTATCCTGCAAGCACGTGGCCTTGAAATATTTTTATTTAAAGAAAGATTATCCAGATTATCTGTTTTCCTCATTCAATAACATCGTATTTAAAGTGTTAATTTCTATACATCAAAAAGCTGTAGATACCTGGAATAAGCTGAAAGTTATTCGTAGCTAATAAATCATCGTTTAGACGTGAAAAGAAGAAAGAAGAAAACTTCAAATATTCTGCCTAAATGCTCCGCAAAAACTGTTACATTTTCAATCAATGTTGTGCCATTTATTCAAATAGCTAATTTTGTTAAAATAAACCTGAGTTGAGTTTGATATTACTTCTAAACTAAATCTACATCTGATGAAATAGAATGTGGTTTTACTAAAACGGTCTAGTATTTTTATAAATAATTCCATTTACTTAATAGGCAATGTTTCAGAATCGAATTGTTAAAGGACATTCATCAACACTTGAATTAAAATCGATAAAGTAATTGTTTCATTTATCCAAAATTTAAAAATCTTACATCAGCAATTTTTCTTATCTCAATAGCAACTTAATTTTTTAAATCACTCAAATAAGCAGCCTAGTAACACACAAATGTTGCCTTTAATATATCCACTGGAGGTAATCCAATGGAACGAGATCAGAACATTCAGGCAGGTCATTCTACATAAATGGTGATTAAAAATTGGAATGGAAAAAAACGTATGGAAAACGGTAAAAAAGTTTTAAAACAAACGCTTATAGATAAAAATATGTTTTTAAAAGTGAACACCAGGCTTTATAATCAGTGTCATGTGACAAGGAAAACGCATGCAAAACGTGTATAACTATTTTTCACATAAAGTTTTTAGCAAATGTATCTGCGCAGCAGATTGGAGGAAGTCTGTTTTTGAGGCTTTCAAAAAACTGGAAGAAACTGTATTTGCTGCGCATAAAAAGTTTTCCCACGAGTTGAGAACCATAATTTCAAAAATATGAATAAAGTTAAAAAAATTCCGAAATCCATAAAAAGAAGGATCAATAATATTGAAAAAATGTAAACCACATTTTCCAATTATGAAATTAGAAAATCGTACTTTCTAAATATAATCCACTATTTCTGCAAACAATTGGTACTTAGCATTAGAAATAAGTATTACGTTTCCTTAAGTTGTCAATATTTAAAAATAAAAATATAAAATTAGATTAGAAAAGTTAGTTTCCTAAACTGTAGCAAACTGGCCAACCGTTTCTGTCTGTATTTTTGAGGTTGGTGAAAGTTGGCCGGAAATATCCTGTATTGCACAAAATAACGTTTCTTGAACCTTACGGTTATGATTGTAATGGTATCATGTTCTAGGCTTCTTCACGCTTGATAAATACAAAGGATTTGATGTGGACTCCACCAAAACCGTGCTAAGAGCTCTGGCGAACTTCCAAGCCACCACTGTTGCCCTACGTAAGAAGAAGCCTGGTGTATTTAGCTCAAAGATCCAGCCTTATTTGACTGAATGGACAGCTCCATCGCTTCCCGACCCCCTGAACGTGGAACCAGTTTTAAAGGAAAATCCAGATACCGCATATTTGGCGATAAAAACACAAAAAGCCATAAGTAAAAAGAGAATTAAGAAAATTAGAGAACCTTGGGCATGTGTTACGCACAATGATCTCTGGGTGAACAATGTGATGGTCCGCGAATCGAACGGCATGATTCAGGATATTAAATTTGTCGATTTTCAAGTCATCGATTACGCTTCTCCAGTGTGTGATCTCATATTTTTTTTATTTTCCAGTGTTCCTAATTCTGTTCTCCGCTATCATTTGGACAAACTATTGCAGTATTATTACAAGGAATTTATAAATACTTTGAGTTTATATAAAGTGAATACTAAAGAATTTTCCTTTGAAAGTTTTGAAGAAGAATTGAGACTGGAAGGCTGTTATCAGGTCAACCACAGCATTTTTATGCTATTCCCAATACTTGGTTCACCGGAACCCCCAAAGCCCATTGGCAAAGCGCCTCAATGGGATCCTAACAATGAAGCTAGTGCGAGTAATGGACAAGCAGATAAGAAACCTGAACCTGGCGGAATACCTCAAGTATTTAATTTGCCTATGAAGGAGAAGGTTTGGTATATAGCGGAGGAAGCAGCTAAGCGTAAATGGATATAAACATATATTATACAATCAAAATAAAGAAGGTTAATTTGGAAGTGTATTATTTTTGTTTTAATTTTTATCTTATAGAGAAAATGAATTTTGAAAGCAATAATTCAGTACTACAATTATTTTATATATAATTTTATTATTGTTGGCTTTGGGATTTGGTAGTTTATTATGATTAAATCATAATATCATCATTTATTCGAGAACATAACCAATTGAAAGTTACGCAGCAAAATCGTACGTACTAAAGAAGTTTTGAATGAATCGAATGGTACCTTTCGATTCTGCGTAACACGAAATCCATACAAAATACGAATGTATAATAAGTAAAAGTGCCTGAACTTCATTTTAATCTTCAAAAGAGCCACTGGTTTGTAAAGGTTGTAAGTTTTTGGTTTAAGTGCAGATGGTATTGAGTAACCATACATTAAATCATTAAATATTGGATTCTCTGGACACTGGCAAGTTATCTGAACTCATCAAAGACAGATGAAAATGCTTAACAATTTTAAATAATTCTTTTTAATACAGTGATATAAAATTTAATATTTGATTATTCCAACAGGGACAAAATAGTTTACTGTAAAGAATATATAATTAATTTATTTGGACTTAAAACCAGATGGACTTGTTTTCACAATATTATTCAACCTCTAGATGTCATCTTTTGATCAGGGTGGAACCCACTCATGACAGGTAGGGGCCCCATTATCTTCTTAAAATTATCTGACTTGGAGCCTGAAATCACTGCTCGCTCTCTTTCGTTTAGCCACCATGTATAATTTCAAGCGTACCGTTTCAATTAAAAAGAAGCCAAAAGCTGTCGATTTTCGAAATTTCTTGATTAGGAAACTTCTCAGGTAACAATCTGCTTTTTTTTCGTATGATGTTAAACTGAATGTTTACATTAAAGTAATATCACAATTGAATAGATCTTTCTCTTTACAGTATAGGTTGTTTCCTCTTTTTCCGAATTGTTTATTCTAGTGTTCCTAATGTCGAATGTACTGAATCGGTCTATAGAATCTGTAGCAACAAGCCCATTTTGTGTTCCTTGCTGCTTTCTTTTTTATTCAGAGTTTTACGCAAAGCGGTGGCAACATAAAGTATAATTACTGAAATGGGACACTCTATACATTATTACATTTATGAATTATCGACAAAAAATACATTTCAATTTTGCATATTAAATGACTGAATATGATTATTTCAATCTTGATGGTATTCTTCATGTTACACTGCGATTTACGACTCGTCAGTAAATACATATTTAATAAGTGTGGTTGCCAAAAACCATAAAATAAAAAAAATAATATAAGATATTCATTTTAAAGTAGACAAATGCAGAGCGCTTTAAAATTTTCAATAATTAATAATCACGTTAACACAAGTAACTAACTACTGAAGAAAACAAACCTATGAAAAGTGAAGATAATACTAAGCTAAGTAAGTTAACTTTCGTATAAGTTGGTGTACCTAATTTTAAAAACAAATATTTACAATTTATATATTTGTGTAATTTTCAAATTCTCGGAGGAATCCGCAAAAACTAAAAATATGCATTTAATATTCCTAAAAATTTGTCAGAGTTAAAATTATTCGCTATTTCCAAAATTTCTGGACATGAGGCTTACGCTATTACGCTACTCTATTATACTTTACTAAAAAAAATAGATGGGAACTTCAAATAATTTTTTTATATGATTCAAAAAGTAGCAATATTATCTCTGTTTTACATATTTAATTAGAATATAATATATTATATTACTACCCACCTAACTGACCGAAAGACAGCTTGCCTGTTTATGGACATTAACAAGGCTTTTGACAGTGTCTGGCATAGAGGCTTACTATACAAACTATACAAACTACACACACCAACATATCTACTACACACTATAAAGAACTTACTAGAAAACAGACAACTACAAGTACGAATTGACAAAACACTGTCATTTTCTTTTTCCCCTGAACAAGGGCTCCCTCAAGGATCCCCGCTCTCACCGTTTCTCTACAATATATACTGCCATGACATATACAATTACAACTTACCAGACAAAAATCAAATCGACAGATCGGCATACATATTACAATACGCAGACGACACGGCACTTATTGTACATGACAAAACTACTGAGAGAGCAACGCAAAGACTCCAAACACTAACAAACAACACAATGACATGGTTTTATAAATGGAGACTAAAACCAAACGCGTCAAAAAACCAACTTCTGCTCACAAACCACAGACTCAACGCTGATTCCCCTACAATAACAGCAGACGGCCAAACAACACAACCAAAAAACGACGTAAAATACCTTGGAATCACAATCGACCACAAACTTAGATTCACTAAACACATGCGAAACATCAGGGCAGAAACAATGAAGAGAGCGAAACACTTCCGATCACTAACCTACAAAGACAGAGGAATTAGCACAAACACCGCCACCAAAATATATAAAGCTATTTGTAGACCCTTGCTAGATTTTGGACATGTACTCATGACCAACGGAACAGAAAGGACAAAACGTTATACACAAACAACAGAGCAAATTGCACTAAGACTAATAACACGAATAAGACACCCCCAAAACCCACTACACAACCCCCCCACCCAACTACTATACGAACGCACAAACATGACAAAGATCTCGGAAAGACTCATACAGCTACAGCACAATATGGACAAACAACCCCTACAACTGGACCATACTGAATCCCCTTTGTCTTACAAGACCAACCAGACAATCCCGCTTCCGTTTCCCTACATCAACGCTACTCGAACACTTACAAACGCAACGGATTAGTGGACAATAAAATAATTTCTTCTTGCCACTGAAATCTTATTTATTTAATAACATTGTTAACCTAGAATGGGAGAATTTTCATATTTGTTTTTTATCTGGATTGGGACTGCATGTATTAAACAAGGGCAGAAATACCGATAGGTCGATGGCCTTTTTTAGAAATAAAGATGTTTACTACTACTATTGTTAACCTAAAATAGGAGAATTTTCATATTGGTTTTTTATCTAGATTAAGACTGCATGTATTAAACAAGGGCAGAAAGACCGATAGGTCGATAGCCTTTTTTTAGAAATAAAGATGTTTACTACTACTATATTATATTATATAGGATTCTAGTTCTCAAATTGGTTCAAATAACAAAAAGCTTAAAAACATGAGCATTAAGCACATAAAAATGCATAAATATCTGAACAATTATCAGATTGTTTGAAACCAATCAATACGTCTCATGGTCTTAACCGTTTCCGACATAGATGGGAATGAGTGCTTTTTCGAATCATAAATCAAAGGGAACTTTTAGATAATTATTGACTAAATAATGTCATTGTCAATAGAGCATCATTAGTCTTGCCGTGTTGAAAGGCCGAAGTTCTAAAGGACCAGACATAATTAAAGCTAAAAGATGTTCGTTTATTATAATATTAATCGATTAGCTGCAGGCAACAATTCGTCTTTCATAAAGCTGATCATTATAAATTAGACGATACAGGGTGGAAGTGATATGATAAGCTACAGTGAGCAAACCTGCATTTTTTAAAAGTTTAATTTTCAAATAAATGCCAGTTGCATCGTTTATAATGCATTTTTAAATACGTTTTGGAGGATTTGGCATAAACTTTACAAATCACGCGTCACTTACTCCAAGAATACTGGTTGCTTTGGATTACTCAGGTGTATAGCACATAAAGCACATGCATAATGAATATACGTGTGTTATTTCGCGTGAAATGCGCTTCTGGGTTCTGTTTCAGCAATAAAGTTCAAATAAAAAACCAATGCAAACGTAAATGCAATGGTAGTGATCCTTATTTTTCTTTCAAAGTACCACCATATCTGTCGATAGGTTTTCAACACTAGCACTTAACGAGTTAGTCCATGGTAATAATGACTATAGACATCTCATTCGAAGCGATTCAAAAATCTTAATAACAGTTAATTAGTCGTTTATTTCAATGAGAAAACCCGCCATCGTATCGGTTAGATTCCTTCCCACGCACACATTTTTCTGATGCATATCATCTGGTTTAAGTGGTCATAAATGTACCATTTTCGTTTTTTTCTTGGTTCGCAGCTATTTTACTAGTGAATTTTTTCAAAAGCATGCGACTAGCTTAAGGCCAATTAAGCAATAAATTGTCGACATGCTTTCTAAATGGTTTTGTACAGGTTTCAACAGGATTATAAGCAGCTATATAGATGGAACTAATCAAATAAACGCGTTGAAATTTTGCTATGCTCTAAAAAACATATATGCAATAGTAGCAAATTAAAATTTAAGCGACAAAGAAAACATTATATTTGAAGCTCGTGTAGGTAGTTATAAATTTTGTTTGAATCTATATAATTCCAATAATGGGGCTTCAGATTAATAACCTGAAATATACGTTTGGCGTTAAAAACATGCATTAAATACATTTTATTTCATCTCTATAGAAAACAGGATAATTTCACAAAACAACGTAAAATGTGAGATTACAAAAAACAGCATTTTGCGACTAAATTTGTAAGAAATTCGTAACCAAGAATTGAAACTTGATCTACATCAGCTATCAGCAGCATCAGTCAAGCTCGACCAATTGAACATTGAAACTTAAAATAATGTCTTATTATTTGGCAATTAATATTAAGACTCTAAGCGTCTACAATTACTTTCTTGATCGATTTACTTTATCGAATGTTGCACTCCAGGCGTGCCAGTACGTAAAAAAATGACATTCCTGCAAATTCTTTATTAAGTAAAAGCAAAAATCTCTGTGAATATCACAAGCAGAAAAAACTCGGATCTGCTAATTTCCAAATTTGCTTAAACTTGTTAAGTGGTCTTTTTTACGTTTTGAAATACAATATCTTAAGTGGTTTGAAAAAAGTACTGCACACCTAAAAATATTTATTATTCATATCACATCAAAGCACTTGACTAAATCGAAAATAGTTTAGATGAATTAATACTGAACAAGTAATTAAGGAAAATAAAAATGAAACTTATCATTTTTATTTATCATCGTAAGAAATTTTAACCACTTGAATTAAATGAATTTCATTATACGGCTTTAACATGTCAGATATCTGTAGCGTTAAAGTAAAATTAACAAACATATCTTGAATTTCAATATTCTTTAAGTCTGCTTCAGTTAATTAAAACTCCTTTGAGAATTAGTGGACAAATAAAGGACAGACTCTTAAAAATCGACCTGGATAAAATAAAAAAAAACAGGCGATTTAATACATAAAACAAATAGTGTGCCTAAATCAAAACTGGACAATTAAAAACAGGAATAAATGTTTTACATTCTAACATAGTAATCCATTATTCATGTCCTAATGTTCTTTTGGACAAAGTTTCTGCATTGTCACTGGAAAATCTACAAATTACCCTCATGTGAGTACAAGATCGCTATCGATATTAACTAAGTAAATGGGAATCTACATTGCCTAATGAACTAGACACCCGATACTGTTAACATTATTTCCCAATGGTCAAGCAATAGAAACACTTCGGCAATAATTTATATGAGGGAAAAAGGGAATAATTATCGAACAAATCGCTTTACGGAATTATCCCATAAAAGAAACTACTGTTTGCTGCTACCGAAGAGTGCTCACTTGGAAAACGTGTATCTTTAGCTCTTAGTTCAGTCTTTGATTGGGCAAAAGCGGAAGGTTATGAAGAAAATTTTCCTATTAGCGATGCTCACCTATAGGTTTATATTACCTCACTGCTCGCTAATAATATTTACGTTAATTTGCATTTCAATTCTTCAGTCATAAACAATCTAGCTGTCTGTCCCAATAACTCATAAATCCAATGTCTATTGCCCACTAAATTTTATAATTAATTAGCAACCATTATTTTGTTCACAGTATATAATTCATCGATACTTTACTGAAAGGCTTCCTAGAAATACCATATACTGTTAGGAGAAGCTAACAAATAGAATTGTTACTTTAATAACGCAATACAGTTTAATTGCATTTTAATCTTCCTAGTTCAAAGTTGTCAAGGTAGGGGCAAGGATACTATTAAACGATTCTCCTACGACGAATGAACGAAGTACTAAAAGAGTCATTTGGTAGTTATCTATATTTAATCCTATGTCAGTATGTGTAACTCCTGAACTATCTATCTGCTTTATCTTGTGCACCAGTTCAGGCAATCTTATCTGGTCAGTATTAACACTTTGACTCCCAACTCTGAAGTAACTCGTAGTTTCACTTATTGCCTTAGGCACCGATCAGTTTACAACCATATTCGTGGGGCTGCGATAAAATTCGTGTAAGCTTAAATTAACGACTTAAGGGTAACGAGCAAAAATTTTAAGTTGACGTAAATTGAAATGAGTTAAATTCAAATGCATGAAAAGTGTGCAGTTTTTGTGAAAATTGTTTAAATGTGTTCTACGTAAACAGTTGTCCAGTCTGGAAAAATGAAAATAACTGTTTACATAACCAACTCGTGGTAAGAATAGACCATTGTACTTTATTGAAATGTACAAAGCTGGTTATCCATAAGCACCTTAGCGAATGCTTCATAGATCGTGTACAACTAATTTTGAAACTAGTGGCATTTAAAATAAATTGTCCACATTGTGTAGATAGTTTATTGCAATTTCTATATCATGTAATATTTTCTTGCAATACAACAATATTTTTCCAAGCTGTCGATATTGTTTCGTCTGATCCGTGAATGCAAAATTTCTCGGGATTATCATCTGGAACTATATGAGACTTCTTCGAATTTCCTCCGCAAGATTGGCCAGCGATACCATTTGACCAACATGCATATTTGTTTTGCAATAGCAAAGAATTCTCATTTGTATTTCCATTTACAGATAGTAACCGGGCCATTTTGCTGCAAAAGCGGCTCTCATTTCCGTTTTTGTTTACCGCACCTTTGGAATTTTCCTTTCTGTTGTTTTGGCTGAGTTCCGCACAGATAAATATTTCGTTGACTCAGTTAATTATTGTTTTATAACTGATGCATATATTTTTATGAAAGCAGTCCATCTGTAAGTCTAAGGCAAATCCAATGGTGCGACATAAATTCACTCGAGATCAATTTCCTCAGATGTTTTTCTAGAAAAATTCATTTTACACCTTCGATCGAATCTATACCCTAACAAGAATCTAGCCCTTTTACTCTTAAGTACTCAAATTAGTAATTAGTTAAAACACGTGGATTTCCTGATTACCCCAAATAAAGTTGTTTCTATTTGCTCGGTTATCTAGTAAAATAAAGCAAGTTGTAGGAAACTCGTAAAAACCTAGGCTGTAACATACTCATATAAGAACTTTTATAAATGTAATTCATAAATCATCTGATGGGATTGAAATAATTCGTCTAAGGAACTGTAGAATACTGTTTATAGAGTTGCAAGGACATTTATTGAAAATATTGCTTGCTATGAAAATATAAATCTTAAACTTATAATTAATTTCAAATCAATTAGTAGTAGTAGTAAACATCTTTATTTCTAAAAAAGGCTATCGACCTATCGGTCTTTCTGCCCTTGTTTAATACATGTAGTCTTAATCTAAATAATAAACAAATATGAAAATTCTCTTATTCTAGGTTAACAATATTATTAAATAAAATTTCAATGGCAAGAAAAATTTTATTTTATTGCCCACTAGTCAGTTGCGTTTGTAACTGTTCGAGTAGCGTTGATGTAGGGAAACGGAAGTGGGATTGTCTGGTTGGTCTTGTAAGACAAAGGGGATTCAGTATGTCCAGTTGTAGGGGTTGTTTGTCCATTTTGTCTGTAGATGTATGAGTCTTTATGAAATCTTTGTCAAGTTTGTGCGTTCGTATATTAGTTGGGTGGGGGGGTTGTGTAGTGGGTTTTGGGGGTGTCTTATTCGTGTTATTAGTCTTAGTGCAATTTGTTCTGTGGTTTGTATATAACGTTTTGTCCTTTCTGTTCCGTTGGAAATGAGTATATGTCCAAAGTCTAGCAAGGGTTTACAAATAGCTTTATATATTTTGGTGGCGGTGTTTGTGCTATTTCCTCTGTCTTTGTAGGTTAGTGATCGGAAGTGTTTTGTTCTCTTTATTGTTTCTGCCCTGATGTTTCGTATGTGTTTAGTGAATTTAAGTTTGTGGTCAATTGTGATTCCAAGGTATTTTACGTCGTTTTTTGGTTGTGTCGTTTGGCCGTATGCAGTTATTGTAAGGGGAGTCAGCGTTGAGTCTGTGGTTTGTGAGCAGAAGTTGGTTTTTTGACGGGTTTGGTGTTAGTCTCCATTTATAAAACCATGTCATTGTGTTGTTTGTTAGTGTTTGGAGTCTTTGCGTTGCTCTCTCAGTAGTTTTGTCATGTACAATAAGTGCCGTGTCGTCTGCGTATTGTAATATGTATGCCGATCTGTCGATTTGATTTTTGTCTGGTAAGTTGTAATTGTATATGTCATGGCAGTATATATTGTAGAGAAACGGTGAGAGCGGGGATCCTTGAGGGAGCCCTTGTTCAGGGGAAAAAGAAAATGACAGTTTTTTGTCAATTCGTACTTGTAGTTCAAATCAATTATTTATTAGTACTAAGTAATATTGATCAGTAGGTGCTCTAGGTAGCATAAGGTGGCACGAGAAATAAAAATCAGCCTTTACAGTTAAGGCAGTGTCAATTATCTAAATTGATAAAAAATTGTATGTTTTACGTTACCGAAGTTAATATATTTTATATAAAAACAACCCGGCTTTTTATCTGAATGTCAGACTGTGGCAAGATCTTGTAGAAATTCACCAAATTCGATCCTTAATCCCATATTAATGAGATAGAATACGCACGTTTTATACAAAACGTATAATTTCCTTTGAGAAGTTTTTTGAGCTTACGACAGGTTACCAAAGCACATATAGCGAAAAAAAAGTGTTTTCTCCTGTTTCTCGATAAAAGTAACAGGTGAAGATCTAATTCTAATTTTGCCTAAATATAAACTCCGCCGGTTTTTAAACTGTTTATTCCCCACAAATGTCATTGATAAGATCGCTAATTTCATTTACTTGATCCATCTGTGCGTCAAAGAGTATATGTGTATCACAAAATTGTGTCAAATAATCAGCAATAATCCCATAATCTATAATTTCCGCTTGCTGAACAATATTGTTAATGCCATTTTGGAGTTATTGTCTTATAAATTAATATCCCCGTATGTGCCTCTAACTAAACACTATCCAAAACGTGCCACATTAATATTACATCGCCCATTTAGAACTAATCCAGAGTATGCGTGTCTATTGCGATAACATGACTGGCTGATTAGAATATGGAAATTATATAGAGCATAAAAATTATTGTCACATAACAGTTAACGTATTAATTCGTTTTATCAATTAGTTGAACAGATTGTACATATTATCCATTTTGAATTAATTAAGTGAATTAAATTATCTTATTCAGAAAAACATACATATTAGTATGAAGAGTATAACATAATCTAGGGATCTAATTTATCGTTATACTACATATTGAAAGTGAATGCTCATTGTCGTTAAATTGGAAACTAAATTTAACTGGAATGGAGTCAATTTCAGGAGTAAAGTTTGAAGAAAGAAATAAAGATCTGCTTTACTACAACAAGACAATACTTGAGTACTAGTTTTTCGTACATGCTATTACAAGTCTGTTTATAGTTGCAAATATAATAATATAAAACACATCCGAAATGTAGTTGCAATTGTATAACGTCTATTTCACTATAAGGTAATGCCATTACGCAAAAAAATCAAAGTTTAATTATTCTTAGTACGTCTTTTGAGAATTGAAGTACAGAAGTAAACATCGTAAGGTTAAAGTTTTAAGAAATGATTTTGATTTGGCATATCGAAATTAAGCAATAATCGAATACACTAATTTCAGTTATTGCATACTGAGCAACGTGTTATTCATTTATGGCTCTCTCAAATGAATACTCATACATTCGTAGATATACTCTTAAAACAAAATGTTGCCCAACTTTAATTGAAACTGAGACTGAAGAAGTAGAATAAACAAGTGAAAATGGTGTCTCTAGTTTTATGTTGCTAATCTTGCTATATGGAAAGTCGAGAAATGTGCAACATGTACAAAACTTAACCACATGCTGTTAATTTATTAGAGAGGAAGTCTCAGAAGAAGTGACTGTATATGATCCTGAAAAGTTTGTCACATTTCCCATACTGATATTTTTTTATGAAATATCGAAAATTTATAATACAGTTAAGTTGAAAGCGTTTTCTTCTATTGTAAAAACGGTCAAATATTAACAGTCGGGGACGATTTGAGTTGAAAAAGATCATAGCGGCATTTATATAATCATAGCAAATTAGTGATTTGCGATTATGCAGATTTTGTTAATGAAATAATTATAGAACATTCTCAAATATTGAACGCCAGTTATCATGAACAGATAACTTGGAAAAGCAATTGTTGTTTCTGGTCGATCGAATTGGGAGCTAAAAAGAACATATTTGCAGAATTGATGAAAAAGCATGTTCTCACATCTATTCTGTTTCACTTAAAATTTCATGAACTGCTACCTGAGTATCTTCCTGTAGTACATTCATGTTATAAGTTAATTCTCTACAATGGATGAATACCCGAACCTCATGAGAGACCTTCATCTCATTCTACCAAGTCCGTTTCTCGAGATCAGCTGTTCTTATACTAACAATACAGCAAACTAATCTTTATAACAAACAGGTATACGCTGACGAAACTCCTACGTTCTCAAATTACCGATTTTAAACAAGACTAAAAAGGGATGTATTTGGAGCTGTTGCTCGTTATCACTCGTTTCTAGTTGTTGTATTCGAATCGTTGTAATGCAAAAAAGTACAAAAAACAATTGATCAATTTTTCTAGAATATCAGTTATGAATCTAGTTTATTTTACGAATTCTAGTTAAAAGATAAGCGGATTTTGACATTCCAGTTCTGGTTTAGACGTTTCGTATTGTCTGAATGAGGTCTCGAAGCTTTCTATAGGAATAAAAAAGGTACCAGAACTGAGTACACTTGCCCTGAAATGCTAGAAGCGTTTCTTTTTTTTTCCAGTAATATTATGTTAACAAAATAAAAACATTTGAAGATATATTGAAATTGATTCCTTTGCTTAAAACCCTTCCGACACTTTTCACAAGAAGGCCATAACGAGTTTTGTCCAGAGCAATATTTTCAGCTTCGAATAGAAGTTGATTGATCTGGCACAGATTACTACCAGAACAGATGTGAAAGAGAGGCGATTTAGCGATACGGATTGCTCTTGCAGAACACGGAACCACTGTATCAATGTATTTTTCTATTTGGGCGCTGAGACGAAAGAAAAAATAGCCGCGCCAGTAGATTTGACAATACTACCATCGAGTTCTTAAAACGATTGAAGTAAATAAAACGCTTCGGATTGGTTGAGGACAACTGTTTACTGTGCAATGTTCAGTCAGATGATTTCACCGTTCAATACAACAGTTTTATCAGCAACAACATTAATTAATTAATAACCTACCGCAACTATTCTGGCGAAGAGCCGAATTCTCCTGAAGATGCATGATATTAAGGCGCTTCGTGTCGAAACAATTGTGTACTTGCGCCTTTATTCTGATAATCTGGATTGAATCTGGACATTATTTTTATTCATTCCAATTATTTTTATTGTCACTTTAAAGCCGACCTACTAAAAAGTGCACTGTGTCTAAAAAGTGAATTTTCTCCTGCTGATCAGTAAACGCCAACTGATGACATTACAACAATAATAATAAAATCGGCGAGCAATCGAATTACAAGAATAACACAGCGTAGCAAATAATAATTATTCGACATGACAATGCCCACCCGAGACTTCCATCTGTATGGGTGTCCCATTGTTTCGGATGAATTTGCTGCAATTAACTTCTTAAATGAGGACTGTTCTCCGCGTTTACCAAAAACGAAAAAATATAACAAAAGCAGCTTTCTGTTCTTTCGGTGTGTTCTCATCAAACAAGTGGTCGGACTGTTTAAGGTACCATTAAATAAAGGATACCTGATTGTTATCACCTGTCACGTTGTTCAGCTTGGGGAGAAACAGGTATCTAATTGGTGAATACGCGCTCTTTTATCAACTGAAGTAATTAGATATGGTGGGAAGTTTATTGCTTGACGGACACTACAAATTAGGCGCCAGAGTTCATGGTTAAACTTCAGCAATGCCGGTGTTTTTGTGAAAATCATCTATTAACTAATTTTGATTGCAGTGTCGTTAATTATCGGTATTAATTGGATTCGCTCCAGAAAGCCAACAGATCATTAACAAGTTTACTTCAAAATAGCTCTTCAGATAGTTACAATTAAATATGGTTATCGGTCTTTTATGAGCGTTTTATAGATGGCAACTACTAATTAGCTTAAGATTAACCACAACTGCTTGGTCCATTTTGTACTAAATATAGCATACTGTCTATGTTGCTTTTTAGGAGGTTATTAAAAAGTTAAAATTATATTTAAATTTGTTTTACGAAAATACATTTTGATTTTTAATAGAAGGATATTGTCTCGATTGAAAAAAGCTAGCATTATACAAAACTTCCTTATATAAAATTAAATTTCTTTGCACCTATAAATTGCTTCTGGCCGTTTGAAGTTGTTATTTTAATAGATTTTAATCAATAAGTATGTTGGCTTCCTGGTTCTTTTCGCTGATATAGAAGTAAAGTATGTAAATTGCAGAACATACTTTTTTAATTTCAAAAGTTTACGCCCTGAACGTAGAAAAAGTTGTAGACATTTTGACTATTACAGGAATTTAATTTCTTAAAACTAACAGCTTCCATAAATAAAAACATAGATTCAAATGAAATAAACAATTTGAAATAAAGTAACCCAAACTAAAGGTCAGTTTATTTACTGCAAGGTGGAATAAAATGTTGCAATTAGCAGTTGGTTGGCACTTCCAATATATTAAATTGATGTTCAATAACTCCAACGCTTCGGTTTCAATAGTTTCTAGTACAAAGTTATAAAATAATTTCAGGCTGTTTTGGAATGGAAACCTTTCCCAGTCGGCAAACTTTAGTGTAGAAATTTGAAAGCTGACTAGGCCAGCAATATTCAAATGCTTGAATTGTTTAACAACAATAACCTACATTAAAATCAATATTACAAGAACATCGTGAAATTGGCCACTTACCTGCAAAAAAAAATATTATATTAAAATGCTTAGTTCCCGTTAGTTACAATTGAAAATGTTGTAACAAACTCCAATCGAAACAATTCAAATAGCTACAATTTAACAACAAATTTTTGTTCACGTCAAGTTACGGTGATTTAAAATGTTCAACATCAAAATGAAATCAAAGGAATTCTCTTGAAAGACTAACTCTTGGAAAAATATATAAGGAGAAAAATCATATTTTTAATTTAGCGGCATTTAGCGTAAACATCGTTAAAGCATTATAAGTGAAACTCTTTTAAATTTGGCTAGGTATAGACCTTGAATTGTCTCAGATTTTCAATTGTGAATGGCAAATATTGATTTTCACCTTTTATATTATAATATTGATTTTCAGCGAGAATGATTAATATGTACCGTCTGATGTTATAAATTGCTACTTTTGTTGCTCATTGCGAGAATATGAGGGGAGAGTTGAAGCATATTTTTTTGGTAAAATACGTTCGATTAGTGGGAATAATATGACGTTTTAAATTAATCAATTTGAACTTTCCCAACATTGCTCTACAACGTTTAAAAGCGAGGTGATTTTCGAAGTTTAACGTAAAAAACGCATTATTTGATACTAAAGTTGCACGTTAACTATTTCAGGGAATATTTAGAAAACTCGTTGAACTAGTCTCATTTATAATCTACATACTTAGAAAATATCGATTAAATAATAATTGAGTTAAGAATTCTGCCGGTTAATGATGTCTTCCAACTTTTTGCAGTTTTACTGAAATGAGGGCAAGGAAAAAGTGTATCTGTGAAAAAAAACTCATATTTTATGCAAAAAGATCTTTCTACTCGAAATTATAAGCTTAAAAAATTATAATTTGTCGGCTGTAATTCGAAGAAATTTGGAACGTAAAGGAATATTAATTACACAAACACATTTATAATTCTATTAATTGATATAAAGATTCTGTGAACATGATTAATGAACAAAATCATAAGCTCTATTTATTTTTAAAGTTATCGCAATCAACTAAGGATTATAAGCAAATAATAAATATTTTTAATCACGTGTTTTTTGCAAAGAGATATAATTTTTCTGCACGCTCTTGTAATGGAAGTTATTTAAGGCAACATAAATTTTTATCAGATTTCAAAGCGACGGTTTACCATACGGCGGGTTGGAATTAACAAATTAAAAAGTGTTCCCACCAAAAATTAAAAATTGATCAATACTCAGGCAGCAGTTGTTTCATAAGTTATTGAGCTACAGAGTTCGCATACAGATGCCTTTGAAAATACAACAGAAGGAATATGGTTTCAAATCAGTCGCTGTGGCAGAACAAAATATTTATACTCTTTAAACTTACTGTTCTTTTTGTTCTGTTATTATTAAGTTCCATTTTGTTTGAAATTTCTTACAATATTCAGCTTCGAAATACTAGTCTTAATTGCGCTGACTGACATTCTTGATCAGTCCAAACTGGATCATATCGACATTAATTAACTTACAAAAAGTTAATACGTTCAAAAATACATAAATTCTACCATGCAGTAGATAAACATTAATAGATAGTAATAAGGAATGACCAAACAAATAGCGCCTCGAAATTAATATTCCTGAGCAATAACTCAACTGAAAATAGCAACATCATCAATCAAAAATATCGATTCGATGAATAGTTCCTCACGAGAATTAGGAATTGGCTCGGAGCACCAATTTTATATTAAAGTTTCAGTTCTTTGGAAGTTCTGCACTATCGACTAATCTGAAAGGATATATGATATATTTTACTTCCGCTCGAATTGTCAGGAAATAATAAATATAACTGTTTGGAACGGGGCGAAGAAATGAGTGTTTGCCTTGTAATACAGGATCATAAGAGATTAATGTCCCGGCTTTTCTTTTGTGCTTTATCGATATCAACTTGAGTGCAATAAAATTAGGAATATAAGGAATTTTCAGTTTGAGAAATAGAATGATGTGTTAAAAGCGACCTGGGAAACAGTTATATTTAAATGAAGTAGCAAATTGTATTCAAGTTGTAATGACAGATTGTATGTAATAAAGATTAAAAAATTATTCCTTTTTTGGATAGTGTTGTCGGCATTACTGTAACTATGAACTTCAAAATTTTTCAAATGTATACTAAAACATCGGTTTCTAAGCATAAATAGCTAAAAAGCACATATATATGGACGACTTTGCTAAAACTTTGAAACCTAACTTGCACGATACTGGTTCAGAAAGAACACTAAAAACGGCACATTTTTTGGTAGAACCTTGTGCATACCATTTACAAGCAGCAGCTCAGGGTCTGATTTCAGCGGATTATCAGCCAAGAGCTCATAACCTTCATAAGTTAGTTGAACAACCCAATTTTTTACGTTTTGGATGAATTCAGTTTCACTCGAGATTGGCTTTTCACCTTTTCAACAGTATAAATAACCATGTTTGAGCCGAAGATGTACGCCAGACGTTGTTCGAAGTGATCAGCAAAGTTGGTTTGTTAACTGTTTGCTGGTATCGTTTATATCAACATCACATCGGCAGACGTTGTTCAGTTCCGTGGTCCTCTAGATTACCCGACCCAACATCTTTAGATTTTTTTGCGGAGGTGTCACACGTATGGTGTCACCAAGTTCACGAAATGCACAGTCGTTCAAAGTGACTTAAATTTTCAGCCGAGGCCGCAAAAACCATGTACAATTTTTCAGAAAGTGGACTCTAGTTCAACGACGACATTTTTAAATAAAATTCAATTTTTACATTACAATAAAAGTCGAGAATAAAGCCATAGCACCTTAAGAGGCATTATTATACAACTCAATGAACAATCCCCAGAATCCCATAGTTCAGGGGGGTTCCCACCTTGCTACTTTCTTAATAGCGCACGAAATAAACTGATTCATAATTCAGAAAATGGCAGAGTTATATGGTCGCATAATTGCGGTTTACAGATCATAAAATTATAATTATCAGTCCACACTGTGGTCATGCAATTTAGAGTCTGGGTTAGACTTAATTAGAGTTCGCAATTTAAATGACAAAACGTGCACTGAACCAACTTGCACGTTCAAGTTTTTCCTTCTATTTGGATGAAGTTTCAGTAAATTGAAAGTTATTCATATTTAAATGTTCAAGTGTTCTGAACCAATAGCTAAAACGTCAAAGTTAAAAATGCCTCTCTTTCATATTTATGACAATTTTAGTTTCTTAAAAACAGACGATTAAGCTCAGAAACAAGTATGGGTGAAAAATGAGCTAAATTTATATAAGCAAGTTCTGTGAATGCCTAGTTCAAAGCCACCAGTTAAACGGTAAGCTGAAATGCAGATTACATTTCATGCGCTTTCCGTAAAGACAAATTTCCGACTGGCAACTAATTACCTTACGTAAATTACAATTAGTGTTGTACGAATCTAATTACGAATAGAAAAGTTGCACACGATGTCGTGTGAGTGTATAATTCCACGGCTACAGACGTGTAGACGTAAAGTTGCGATTGTTCACTTAATTCTGCTATTGCTATTCTATTAGAAGACTATGCCGTTACTTTGAATACTCTCAGAGAGAAAATCATTCTATAGAGGAATTTTCGTGAATGCTCGAGACCTGTCGATAATTTAATTGAATAAGCTCGAATGAATAACGTTGAAACTATGAAATGTGACATATGTAAAAATACAATTATTGGTAGAAGAGCACCAAATGTTTACGCTTATTATGCACCATGCAGAAGGCATCGTCGGCATCAGGTAAACTCTCATATAAAAGGCTTAATTTGTGGTTCTCAAGATGAAATCTATTTCTGTTCAATTTTGAAGCTCTTTATACGTCAAGAATTTGTGGTAAATTTTTATTCGGACCTTCCTGAAATACCTTGTACGAGTATTCTACTTTCATCATTATTTTACTGTGAAGAGATATTCAGTAGACTACACACGTATATTCATTGTTAAACTTGACAAATATACTGCAAGCAAGACAATTCACTCCATAGACCATATTTGGTGAGTTTGCTTTATTAACGTTAGGCTAGAACTTAATTACGCATTTGTTTAAATAGTTGTTTGTAACTTTTTAATACTAACCATTTACGCTTTTGTGGCGTTACGTAAGGATTTACCTCTATAGCAACTCTTTATTTTGCTATTAGTTTTCCTGCTTTCATTTGAGTAAATGTTTCTATTCACATTTCTAGTTTAGTGCCATAAAAATACCCAGCATAACTGCTTAACTGTTACAGCTTTTTATATTTTTGTGGCGGGGATGACATTATCCGATCATAGTTCTTCCGCGTGACAAATTATCTTAATTTCGTCAAGATTCCTATTCAATCCCCCTATTATATTCAAATTTAATATGACAGTTAAAGTGCTTTGTAGACAAATAAGGTGTCCTGAAATAAGTAAAAATAAGTAAACCGAAACGTACGCAACAGGTGAATTATCCAGGAGCTTGCATTTTTGGCTAAATCAAGACATTCATAAAGTTATCTTCATGAATAAACACTGGTGTAAGTAATTATCATATGCCAAGTATTGGACAAATCTCTATAAAACATATCGAGTTTTTCAAATGATTATTTTGCTACGGTTCTTCACATACTTTGTTAATGAAAACGTGAAGAACGATCATGTTTTGTAAACATTCTTCAAGAAGCAAAAGTTTTTTTTCGGAAAAAATCACATTTGTAATTTTTTTGTCATAAGGGTGTCTATACGGAGTTGCTGATCAACTGATTACTGACAATATTATATATGCCTTTTTCTTGCCCCACGATTTCAAATAAAACATGATTCTCGGTTATTTGCTTTTGCTATCTTCTACATGTAGTTTTGTTTATATAATAATATGTAATCATGTCAAATTATTATCAGCCTAATGAAGCAAAAAAAAAGAAAAAAAATGTGAGTAACAGTAATCTTAATTTTAATTATAATTATACTGAGAGTTTACCATAGAGCAACAAACTAATGATAGTATTGGAAGAAAATATTGGTTACATCCACCATGGTGATCGACGGAAAACAACGAGAATTATTCTTCTTTATTTGTAAGAAAGTGAGTTAAAACGTCAAAGTTTTATTTACACTTATACTTTAATAAACTAATGGCCGTAAATATTCAGGAGTAATATCGCAAGTGCTCAACATTTTCCTATACTTTTTGTGAAATATCGAAGTATAATTCTACGAGTCGAACCAGCTACCATACTAAATTTGACAAATGTAATTTGGTTAAATTTAAATATTGGATTAGTATTTAGATATATTTACTTGCAGTAACTAACTAATAGTAAAATATCCAATAATATTATCAAAAGCTTTCGTTTATATCCAGTTGTTAAAATTAACAGAATGTTAAAATTTGAAAATATTTCAGTTTAAATTACGACCACTAAATAAACAACATAAGTACGCTGCACCGTAATTATGGAAATTACTTAACGAATAAAGTTCAAGTGCCCGCCCCTGTGTTAAATCGTGAGTCGTGAACCTTTGCCCATAATCAAGACAGAATTAAATACCAACATATCTTGATAATAGCCATAACGAGGTAAATTGATTTCGGTAAAAGCGCAAAGATAAGAATTATGGACGGGTAAAATGAAATTGTGTCAACTTTTCAGAAGATAAGTGGAAGGTGGAATAAATGAGAATGTTTTTAATAGAATCACATTGTCTGGTAGCATTTTATCCTTTTCAAAAAGTGGGCCAAGTAAATATAAATTTAAATATTTACATAGTTTTTATATTCGTTATATACCTATTCATATAAAGGCATTTATTTTAAAAAATCCACCATATTGTTAATAGTTATTATCTAAACATACGCATATTTTAGGGGTGACTGTTATTCCCAGTTTGTTTAAAAAATATACGATTGTAAAGAAGTGCTTCCGAGTCCCGGCTTAGTGAGGTAAAGCCAAAATTAGCAAAATCATCTGAAACCCAAATATCTAAAGACCACACGAGCAAGAATTTTAATTCCTTCATTACCACTACACGGAAAAGAAATGACATACCGTATAAAATAATATATTATTTATTATTCGGAAAACAATTTCACACTTTACTTACACAGCGAGTTTTAATATTAACAAGCAACTAAGAACCCTGCCACCCAAAATAAAATTTCTAATTTACTGATAACCTCAATGTGCTCACCAAAATAAAATATATAAAACTTAAAAAACATGAAATATGCTGAACATTTAAAACTATTAGATTAATTTAATGAGACTGGGCCGAATAAAAAAAAGAATTATAATGGATTATGCTAATTTCCTGCTGATAAAATAAAATATGCGTTTTTTATTCAGGTAACTTGTCACCATTTCTTAGTTATTATATATTTTGTAGATGCCAGAGTCTCGTTCAAATATATCAGTTTAAAACCCAGCAAAAAATTATTTTTAAATACCTAAATTAAGTATTAATTTTGAGACCAGCAAATATCCCAAGTTAGCTATATAGTTCAGAAAACGGTAATGTTGATAAAATAAAGTGCCATTTTCACACACAAGTGTGGATTGGGTATGTAGATGATACTTTTCCTCTACGATTTATTGGGTCTCATGGAACGCCCGTCGATAGGCAATTAAGTTAATGCCGAACCGTTGCAGATATAACTACAACTAGATTAACAACAATCAAACGGATATAATGGGGATTACAATAAGCTTAAGACCGTGTTAACAGGAAGATTTCATTCAATAGTAAAGATTACCGCTTCTACACATTTCTGTTCTGCGAATGTCAATTGGAAGCATTATACGGGTTAATTCGTAGATTAGTAGAGAAGTATTTTATTTTATTGTTTAAATAACGTCGATATAGTATATACTTTAAAAATTACTTATAATTGCTTGGCTAGCCACAATAATATTCTTTTTCAGGGAGAGACTAATTACATTATTGTTATTTGGTCATACACACATAACATTTTCCTTCGCTTTCAATGATGGAGACTTTCATTTATGACCAATAGCTGAAGACTTCAGACGATACGGTGATCTAACAAAATAATTCTAGTGCTTCCACACGTACGCTCTCTTTGAGATACAGTAATTATGTTTCGTAGATTTTATAGGACAGAATCAGAACATTTTAAATATACATACATTGTTTATCTAACAATAACTAGGTTAACGTTATGTTCCTAGTATTCAAAACACTCTGTAGATTCAGTAATAAAAAATGAAGCTAAAAAATATGAAAAAGTTGCACAAGTAAGAATGCTTTAAATATTTGCATATGTGACATTGAAAGAACTTGCTCCGCTCAATAAGTTCTACGATTATAGTAAACATAATCAGGAAAGTATTAGATGGGAATTAATATATCCCTAAAATGGAATACAAGAAAAAAGAACGCTCTGAACATACAAGGAAAATTGTGGCGGCAGAAAAAAAATTGATTTTGCGTTATTAATGTTGGAACGGAAAAAGAAAGCAATTTTTTTCTACATCTATGATGACAAAAACAATATTATTATTTATAAATAAGTATTATAAATGTAATGTAATGTAAAATAACTCTATGATTTTTGACTTGAAACGCTAAATAAAGGATGTGTTATATTTTTTAAAATATTTATATTATATTTGTTTTCAGATAAAACAAAAATACAGTAAAATATTACCTTAAGCCTTTTCCTGGCCGAAAAGTCAGGCAAGAATAAAACGTGGACGTGTTTAATTATTTAATGGCGGATTCTACTTTATTTCGCAGTAGGATTTTTCGTATCCCACTCGCCCCTATATAACTCTGAATGACAAGTATTATTTCGAGGAAAAAATGAAGGTCAAATATTTAAATTCCCTGAAAACTAACTAAAAAGTACTTTTTAAATGTTAGCTCAATAATCCCGATCAATTTATTAAAAGGGTTCATGCTTATCGACGTGAAATTATTGTAAGTTGAAAATAATAATAATAGTAAATCACTTTATATTTTCAATGTAATTTAGACTGAACTTGAGATCGTCATTCAAAGAAACGCTGCTACTTATTAGATTGAGTAGCAATAAGATTAAACGTGACGGTTTTATATACAAAATAGAATACAAACAAATCTATTTTGTTTACGTATAAGGCAATAATTTCTGAAATGAGATGTGGAGTGTATTATGGAATGTCAAATTCTGGTGAGTGAATATTTTAAAAGAAATAATGATATCGAAGTAAATGGAGCAGTGCAGATCAAAAGACAGAATGAGTTCTTACAATTGTTAAGTCGTAATGAATATTACGGAACGTATAGGAAAAATAAGTTTGCTTACTTTGAATATTCTACAAGCAAAGCATTAGAGTGGGCTTTTGTCCTTAATGCAAGAGGCTTGAAGAAGAGAAAGATATAAGAAGAAGAAGAGAAAGATATATAGAGACTGTGAACTTCACAGTAGGAACTTCTAGTGACAAAAACAAGCCAAAAAGATTTTTGGAGGAACCAAAGAGCAATTTTGTACGTATTCGGTTAGGATTAAAATTTCCGGAAGAAATAAACTGGCACAATAGACAATGATAATATTGTAATAGTAAATGTACGTTATATCTGCATTAATGTATAAAAATTGAAAGAATATAACTCAACAGGTGAAACGTGAGAAGGTGAAAAGTGAGTTACAATTATTGTCTTAATTGAATATATTATTAAATGTTATTATTTATTTTATAATTTATTAAGTTTGATTGTGCTTGGTTCGATTTTTATTATTAAGATGTAGCATCCAAACCGATTAAAATATGTACACAATTATATTCATTCCAATGTATTCCTGGGTTTCAGTTTTTCAGACAAGGAATACATTGGAATGAATTAAAGTACAGTCAGGAAAATATACGAAAAGTACACAATTATATACAGAGCAATATTTTCTGTGAAAAACGATGGTTGAATTAAATTTATAAAACTGCAATATTCAACAAAATTTCCGTTTTCCCGATTACACTCTTTGAAAACAAATTCCTGCTTAATTATCTCGATAATATGCCAATGAGTCAATGTATGAAAGATTTTCTATTAGAGCACTTAAATTAGAAATTTGCACTTCGATAAACAACGTGACCAACAATCCGCTTCCATAAAAATGCATGGTCATCGATGTTCAATTTATGTATTTACTATTTCCAAGCTTAGTTATTCAATATCTATGAAAACAATGTTCCTTATCAGTTCACTGGAGAATTAATTGAACATTCTCAACTAATATAATAATCAGTTGTGAACTATCTCGACTTTGTTCGTTATTTATCTAATCCGGAATCGAGCAACTACAGCCAATAGAACGAGCAGCTTAATTAAAACTTAATTCTGTTAATACGTTCCGACGCTTTGTCTTCAGGTCGGGTCGCCCTTATGTACACCCGCTCAACTAAATTAACGTTTCACCCCTGAGATTTTCCCAACTATGATTATTAAAGGAAACAATGTTTAGTAACAGTTCAACGTTTAACTCGAGATATCAAATTGTTCAAATGCCCTTGCTTAATTGAATTTGTTATCCCACAGCCTAATTTGAGTATTATGTTTCGTTAACTGCTTAATAAACACTCTAAATGAGAACATAATTTTACATAATCGGTACTGAGACTGATACTTAATTTATCTTAGATAGATAGAGTGTGTTAAGTCGGCCATGAGAAAGCTCAGAAATGGTTTTAAAGTTTAGGCGCCAAATAACATCTGAAAATTTTGGGTATATAGCTTCTATGAGGAACGAGTGCTTCAACATGTATCCGGTTTATGTTAAACAGAACATCATAAGTTTATAACTTAAAATCCCTCGAAAAACAATTACTGATCTAGACTAAGAAATAAATGAATTGGAAACCAGAAAAACTAGCACAGGAAAGTGACTTATTTTAGAATGTTTATATAAACAATTTACATATAAAATTTAATTCAATGGAAAATTATGTAATTTTCATTAACCTTTTAAATTAATATAATTGCCGTCTTCGCATTTTTCTATCGTTTAGACTTATATGAGAGAAACTAATGGCGACAACGTTCCTCTTCGTGTTATTTGATCTCAGTCTCAGAAGCCTTTTGAAAGCGAAAAACAGCTTGGCCATAAGTATTGGCCATACGTTTGAATTCAGTAACGAAAGCTTGCAATTTGCAATTGATCTTACTTAACACTTGCATTGTTGTGCATTACAAAACCAAGATGGAGACCTCGGAATCTTTTTTAAATTAGTTTTAAATATTAAACTTTTAAACTCACTTTTATCTCAAAGAAAATCTCAAATAGTTAACTGAAATTCTGCTCTAGATGAACTCAAACGTGGCTCCTCGAACAGGTCACATATTAGCAGAAACAAATCTCGTCCACTAAATTTTTTGTTTGTAAATTTGAGTCACTAAATAAACAGGCAATTAAATAGTCCGACCGAAAGACGTTTACACATTAAAAAATGATTAAATTAAAAAATCATGTCCATTCGAAATTAAAACCGTTCGATGGCATCGTTAGTATTCAATTATTGAAATAGTTAAAGTAATGGGTGGCTGGCTCTAAATGGGTGGCAGTTAATCAAACTGGGAGCATATTTGTTGAGTCTAACCATTAGGACAATTATAATAACTGGTGAACGTGATTCGTATTCGAAGAAAGATAAACTAAATGTCTGTTCTGCTACCTGGAATTCGCGGTCGTTCGACTGAAACAGGTGTTAGTGGTTACTTATCTAAGATCGCTTCTAGGGTAGTCATAGTATAACAGAGATATATTAAAGAATGTGGTAACTATTTTCAAGTAGTCCGATACGATCGTAATCAATTTTCATATTGTAAACAGTAATATATAACTAAGCACTAAAAGATCACATTTGATTAAAGGTCTGATAAACAATGGTTTTGTTCAGTAAAATAGTAAATGGAAACCTCGAAAACTGGCAAACTGCATATAATGTATTATACTCAATAATTTTTCCAATTTGACTCCAAAGAGAAGTCGCTTTCTTTAAAAATAATTTGCGCACATTTGCAAACCGATATTACTTGCTTTAATATGTTGTACTACTTCATTCTTCTTCGGTGAGTGATGTCTGTTATATTCTTCTTATTTTCGAATATACTTTTCAACTTTACCATTATTCATTATTACTAACATGCAATGTTTCACCATGAAACAGGAATAGTAATAGCAAATTTTTTGAGAGGTTGCCGCCGTTGTACAATGTTTTGCCATTATTACTCATTAAATGCCGTGATGTGATGGCTGCAGCATAATTAGTCACATAAAACAGTTGTAAATTGTAGTTTATGATTAGGATTTCTTGAACTTTTGAAAACTTAAAAAAAAACTGAAAAAAAAAGACACTGACTTGACTGGAACCCAGGAATTTTTTTTTGAAATAAGTTTTAAAAAAACTTCTTTAAAAAAATTTCTTCATTATAGCTACCTTGTGCATTTTACTTAGCAGTTTATTAATCTTGTGTCCGACGTTGGGTGGCTGCCCCACTTTTCAGCAAATTAATATATTTCCATGCTTTTTGGGATTACACTAATATAGAAATCCTCGAGTTGTTAGTCTTGTACTAAGATAGATACCTTAATTTTATTATATCGCTAAGTTGTACTGTTTATTTTACAACAAACATGACACTTATGTTCTCACTTTGTGCGAGTTGTTTTTGAGCTAAACTTTTGACGTTATTTTATTACATGTTGTGCGCACCCCTGCGAAATGGATTATTTATACAATTCATTTTTTCTTTTCGATTCAAACCTTGTTAGAGATAAATTGATCTGGTAGTATTCGTCGGTCTAGTGGGGATGTATTTAGTTTCACTTGAAAATTTTAACTGTATTCTATTTCCCGATATTCCGATAGGTTCATTATTTATGAACAAGCTCCCCAAAATTCCGAAGAGATGCGCGTATTTAAGGGAAACGATACCCTGAAAGTTTCCAGCTCCGTAAATATTTGTTCGAGTTTGTAAAATACTTTTGGAAACATATAGTGTAATTCGAACCTTTCCAAAATACGAGCTGCATCGAGAAGCCGGTGATCAATTTTTGCGTCTGGTTGAAAAGGATTTTATTAGATTTCAGTGAAAGTACAAAAGGTGCAAATATTTTTCGTTTCATTACTAGAGTACTTGGACAGAAAATGTTTACCAAACTTGTGAAAACCGCATAAAACATGCATAGATTCAGTGACTGACAATATTCTATAATACAAATCATAAAAAACAGGGTGCGGAGAAATACAATTCGAGTATTTAAAATGGAATGAATTCGGTATATCAAAGGCAGGATTTTTTAAAAAATATAATGAGTCGATTAGAAAGTTTGAACAAAATTTCAATAGATCGGGATACTGAGAACTCTTACAAGAAGAACTAGTTCCGAATTTAGCTACTCCGTTTCTACTCGGATAACATGTTCTTCAAAATATTTTGTTACTGACCGACACCTAAGAATATACTTAAGTATTCTTAGGAATACAGGGTAATTCTTTGATGGTTAAGGTAATCGGCCCTAGTAGTACGCCTAGGCGCTTAGATCGTACAGTGCTACATGTAAAAGTCGATGGAAGTAGAGAAATAAGTTATATATAAAAAACATTTCTAAAATTTCTGCTACAACAAAACGTAAAAATAAAGTCAAACAAAGCTAAACATAATCTCTAACTAAAAGTGCCGTGGCAAAAAGCCGTTAATTCGAATCAGATGAGTAATATTGATTTTCCATTTTTCTTGTTTTTTCATGTTCATTAAACGATCCCAGGAAACCAAAACAAAAATAAATTCAAAACAACAGTTTTTTTAAGTAACAGGAAACGCTTATAACTAGGATAAACTCAAAGTAACTAGAGCTTAGCACGAATTGCTTTCATCTTCAGAGGTGGCTTGCTCGAAAACTTACGCTATTTTGACATGTACAGACCGATCAGTTCAGTGTAAACTTTCGAACAAACCACCTCTGAAGATGCAAGCTACTCGCGCTGGCATAACGTCAGAAAGAAATTTTATACCCACGAAGACCCAAAAGCCCGGAAAACTATCCAGTTTCAAACATCTAGTAATTCGAAAAATGAAAAAAACTGAATCAACTTATAACTGTTTCTTCAAGAAATGCTCAAAAGGTTGTCCATTAATGGTTGACTAAATGAAAATAAAAATTGCCTTGACTATTTCTATTACTTTGGTGGATAAGTTCCGCACTACACTCCTGGCATATTCGTGATTTCAACTCAACTTTCAAGAACTTGTTTTTGTTTCGGTTTTTGGAGGGTTTCATAAACAAGCAAGATGTATGAAATATCAGTGTTATTCATCGGATTCAAAATAACGGCTTTTTCTGCCGTACATGTACACAACATGTAAAAATTAACACGGAATGCCCTTAGCTTAATTGCAAGTCATTAAAACCTAGTACGTTCACAGGTTTCGTATTCGTTTGTGAATACATTTATTAGCTGATTTACACGCAAAAACCTTATGTAAGCATAAAAGTAATTTTGTAAGAATAATTGCATGAAAGCTTTTTACAATCTCATCACTTTGCGTTTTTAATAATGACTGACTGATATTCCCAAGGAAAAAAATCGTGTAGTTCTCTTTGCCAATGAAGTTGAGAACTTGCGGTGCCATTAATCCGGTAATAATCACAATAATTATAAATCTTCGTACATTTTATGGCGATTGGTGAGTAAAGTGCCGATCGATAAACATACCATCGAATACGTATTGAAAGAATTTAATGACGCTTTATAAGTTATTACATAAATTTATGGTCCACCTACGCTAATTGCTCAAGCCACGAAAGTTCTTAATAAAACCCACTTTACGTGTGGCTCGAATTTTGGGAAACGGAATTAGTATAATCATTCTTGAAAATCTTGAAAATAATCGACTTTTTTCGAGTTCCCAAATGGATAAAGTGTATTTGCGCTGCTAACAAATGTACTTGGGAAAAATGTGGGCTAGTCAGTAGCGATCGGCAAATTAAATTTGACTAATTAAATAGCCACACTTCAAGGGTAAAATAGCGGTTGAACAAAAAAATTATGCTGAGTTACTACATGTTCGTATGAGTTCCCTTTTAACCAATTTCAAAGCGCACAAAACTAGTGTACAAAGAGCAGATACGTACGATAATAATGTAATTATTTAAAATAGGCAGAAAGACCGATAGGTCGTATTTAAAATAAATTTAAAAAGAATTGGGTAGACTTGATTCAAACTTAAACAATAACGAAAATGGAACTTTTGCAGTGGAAAAAATACTCAAAAAAATTACACAAATGTATCAGAGGTACGAATTATCCATTCAAAGTTACTATCGTCTACTACTAATGGGAACATAATTATTTTCCTAAAATAGTTTGATTTGCTTTACCAGTGGCGCAATTGAGTGGCCACCAAGTACCTCGATTTGACCCTTTTGCAATTTTTTCTCTGGAGTAATCGTGGAACGAAAGTTTAAAAAATTCACCCGAATGATATTCAGGGCCTTGTAAGTCGAATATCTTATGAATGTAGGCGCATTACTGCAGAAACTTGAAAAAATTTGTGGTGAATTTGCACATCGCCTCTTTTATTATTTGGTAAATAATGGTCTAAAACAAGGTAAAGTGTAATTTACTGTTTATCTTATTGTTTCAAATGACATAAACGAAAACAGTTCGTCCGATCTTAGTAGTTTTGAATAATAATTTGAGTTTAAGAATTTAATGATCCCTGATAGGGAGAATCAGTTAACGGATGGTCATTTAAAACTTATATGAGGTGGTGAGTGTATGCGAAGGGGTGTGATAAAAAGATATTTAAAATTTTAGCATTAATGTCCGACTTAATTGATGTCCATTTGATCTAAACTGACTACCCACAAATTGACGTCCTTTTGTTCTAAACTAACATTCAGCTACGAAGAAATTGTTTGTTAATTAAATTATATCAAATAATATCTAATTTTACAAAACTTACTTGCTTCATCGGCCCCTTTATTCAATGAATTTTATTAGACATTGCCTCAAGAAATGAATAGGTCATGAATTTGAGAGTGTTCTGCCAATATTCAACACTACATCTTCCTCGGGGATATTTTAGCAACCATTTCTTGTCGTACGTAATTAATTTTATGTAAATATTAGGTTATTATCAAAAAGCGTTGGCAAACCTTCTCCAAAGCACGCCTAAAGGGCATCCATAAAAACAGTAACTGGAATAATGATTGTATTCCTAAATTAAAGTTATGAACGTTTTCCAAACAACGTTCTGTTCATTATGTAAAAAACTATTTTTAATTTTAATTGAAAATATATTACTGGTGTTACAAAACCGTCTTGTACCGCAACATTTTCTCATCCTATTTCCAGAATATTGTTTTTATGATCTGATTTTAACAAGCAATTCATTTTTTGCGAAATTAATCTCATATAAATAGTCGATTATCATGCGAAACCGTTAGCAGACCTTCTGCAAAAACTAGCCTAAAGCGTATCCATTTAGGAAAAATTGCTTACAGTAATAATGGTGGTTTTATTCCCATAATTAATGGGCTGTCACTTCTAACCTATCTTTATACCATAAACAGAACACTCCTATTTAACAGGAATATTTGGATATTAAAACCGCAGTGCTTCCTCGTGATTTTTGCGAAAATAATGGAAATACTTGATTGCATTATTTCGAGTCGCAGTTAAACATTATGTGTGATAAATTGCGAGAAAAGTGACAAGATCATTGCAGCAACCACAAGCAAAGATTGTCAAGAATCATACAAAGCAATAAAAATAAATAGTTTTTGATAGAATTTCGACATATTTATTTTAATAATTGAACATTATATTGCAAGTAAAAAATGCGGCATTTTATATGCCATATATAACAAATGAGCCTTAAAAATTAAACAATTTTCTTGAAGCTTCTTGAATAATTGACCTATAAAGAATAACCTCCACAACGCTAGTTGCGTATCATTGTTTCCACCCATACGGACAATGTCTATTTCCACATTTACTTGTTGCAGGTGCAGTTAAGGAGTTACAAAAAAATTTCGGGTAAATTTTCTGATTGTAAAGTCAGAAAAGATCAAGATCGACATATTTGCAGCGAAACAGTAAAGGCTTATGCCATTTGAAATAAAATGCACAATACATTTTATATCAAAATTAATAAAATTGAAAATGAAAGGTAGAATTATAAAATTCCCGATAATCAAATGAAACGAAATGCATTAAATAATTAATTAAAATGATCGAAAATATGCTCTTATCTACCTAACAAAACGATATCAATAAGAAATTACTACCCCAAAACAAACTGGACAACTGGATATAGTAGTAGTAGTAAACATCTTTATTTCTAAAAAAGGCTATCGACCTATCGGTCTTTCTGCCCTTGTTTAATACATGCAGTCTTAATCTAAATGAAAAACAAATATGAAAATTCTCTTATTCTAGGTTAACAATACTGTTAAATAAATAAAATTTCAGTGGCAAGAAGAAATTATTTTATTGTCCACTAGTCCGTAGCGTTTGTAAGTGTTCGAGTAGCGTTAATGTAGGGAAACGGAAGCGGGATTGTCTGGTTGGTCTTGTAAGACAAAGGGGATTCAGTATGGTCCAGTTGTAGAGGTTGTTTGTCCATTTTGTCTGTAGCTGTATGAGTCTTTCCGAGATCTTTGTCATGTTTGTGCGTTCGTATAGTAGTTGGGTGGGGGGGTTGTGTAGTGGGTTTTGGGGGTGTCTTATTCGTGTTATTAGTCTTAGTGCAATTTGTTCTGTTGTTTGTGTATAACGTTTTGTCCTTTCTGTTCCGTTGGTCATGAGTATATGTCCAAAGTCTAGCAAGGGTCTACAAATAGCTTTATATATTTTGGTGGCGGTGTTTGTGCTAATTCCTCTGTCTTTGTAGGTTAGTGATCGGAAGTGTTTTGTTCTCTTTATTGTTTCTGCCCTGATGTTTCGTATGTGTTTAGTGAATTACTGGATATATTTATTCAAGAAATACAATCTAAACCGGATGCCTACATTAAAAAGAAAGGTAAGTTAATAATTTACTAATTAAGTTAACCTAATAACTAACGTAGATTTGAGAGCGCCTAAAAATAAGCATTTGGGACTCGAAGATGATCTTATGCCAGTGAATGAAAAACGCCACAGAAAGCAGAAAGAAATCGTATTTTTGAGAATGCTTAACTAAGCTCTTGTATTTTAAAACACCTCGTGTACTATTATACTTGTTGCATTATTTTTATATTCAACCTTACTCTACGTTTCATTGTTTAACTAAGTTAATATTGATAATTAAAAGACTCTTAATTGAAAATGCGTGAAACGAAGAGGATTTATTTATTTATTTGAACCCTCTTTACCTCCCGTTATCCGTATTGTTTCTTTAAACTAGGATAACTATGAGGAAAGAAGTTGTATATACTTAAATGCCGAAAAATAAAAAGGAAACATCCATTTTTTAACCGATAATTATATTTCGTAGCTAGAGCAAATAGTAGTGCTAATGTATTATCACGAAAAACGTTTTATTATAATTTCAGTCCTGTTATAACGTCAAGAAAAAGAATGAGAATACACAATTGAATCATCTCCATTAAAATAATTAAATGTATTGAAAAACAATGTGAAAGACATTTTTATACAGTTTTAATAATTATCCGGCTATACAATAATGACTACGTCCCTGGCTTCTTCCACAGAACTGAGGCGCCTTCGGAAATACGAGATTCCTCGGTAATGGCGCATTCTGCAATGTTAGCGCAGTTTTTATTTGCCTCAAATAATTAATGATTGCCGTGTAACTACATAAATACATAGTCAGGATAACAGTGGGTCCGCCCATATACGCCTCTTGTCCTTTAGCGCTTAATGTCGATACATGGAGTAGGTTTTTATGTGAAGTAATTTTGTCACCATTAATCCTCTTTCTAACCCTTTTAATTAGAGCCCGTGTTTGCCATGAGTTATAGTCTCTAAACTAAATTATGACGGGAATATTTTAATGGATATATTATAACGCTGTTGAGTTTCAATTTCGAGGCTTTTGAAGTGGATAATCACTTTAAAATAGAATAATCTAGATTTTTGTAGTTTGTTTTAAATGCTATACAGCATACATTTTATAAGTCGTATACAAAGTTATTAGCTAAATATCACTTTCCCAAAATTTACGTTTTGTGATTGACTTTAAAACCAACCGTATAATCAGATTATATCTACCCAGAGAGTACGAAAAAATGTGTTTAACAAAATGTAAGTTTATTCTTTCAGGTTGCTCTATAAGCTTTGTAATAGCTCGAAAAGAGGCAATTTATAGCTAGAGTTTAAGCTAAAGCAATGGTTTGTTTGCAACAGCTAAACATTGCAAATAAAAACTGAGACACTTGCTTAAACATACGAAGATTTTCCTACGAAAATGAAGAAGTATTTTGAGGTTTCACGGAGATTTTCTTTATGTTTTCCTTAACCCCAGAGCCAATCATTCAAACTCCTCAATCAAACATATTCCAGCTAGTTTTCATAGGTTCGGCCTGCTAAGGAACTTTATTTTAGATTTTATGTAGGTCTTTATATTGACGTCAATCAAATTAGCTAAGTGCAGTCTGACTTATCTGTCTTCACTCTAATCATTTGCCATTTCAAACGTAAGCGAGCAAATATATTGATTTTCATTAATTATGTTTTTTAATTAGAAAAATACCGATAACATGCACAAGTTGTCAATTCAATTTTTGAATGCACTTAAGGGAACGTTTTATAGAAATGTTATGAAAATCAAAATAACGCGAGAACATATACCTACTGGAAAAACCCAAACATGTCAATTTACCAGAAGACCATAGTACAAGAAATAAGGTAAGTTTCTGCATAGGAGTAGTCATTTAACAAATTAAGGAAAGACATGAGCAAAACTCAGGCAATGCGTGTAATTGCAACTCTGCCTAACTGTTAAATGAACAAGATTGGCAGTTTTTATGAATTGATTTTTTATCAACATGGTAGTCACTTTTGCCTAACTCATATTAATGAAGGAGTTACTCCAAATTTGATTCAAATATTAATAAATAATATTTTAAATCAGTTTGCGACGCTTTATAATAAAAACATAAATTTAAAGTACATTTTGCGTGTGTAGCAATATATTTTGAACATTTACTTTAGTATGCTGTTTAATTTATTTTCAGGTTTAATTGTTTAATACTAAATAACAATTTATTTAAGTAAATCGATAAACCGTATTAAGGTATTTATGTTTTAATCGAAAATGGGGCGTCGACCAAACAAATGTCTAGAGGTCATTTTCCTTCTAAATAAATTGGAAACTAACAATCAATTTTTCTATTCAGAAAAAATGTGATTGAAAAAAAATCAGTTGATTCCAGCAGCCAAATAAAAAGTTCTGATAGTTTTTGTACCAAGACACTCAAGATAATCACCACTGACCCAAAGCGGATGAACTAGGCTGCTTCATCAAAACATGAGTCTTTCAGTGCGTTTCATTAAAAACCATAAAATTTATCGTATTATTATCCGGATATTTTAAAAAAACATAATTGTTTTGAAGAATTTTGACCATCAAAAGCAGAGGAGCCAGACATTTTACCATAGCAAAAGATACGTCAGATCGTCTTCTTTTGAACCAAAGAATGTCGCAGGACCGTGTCGATCATGTGCTTACGACACATGATCACCACACATGAGAGTGATTGACATCCTGTATATATGAAAAACTAAACCTTATTGTCTTCACTGGTTTCGGATATTTTAACAAATTGCAATTTGTTAAATAAATTTTTAACATCTTCGTTTTTTCGTTACAAATCATTTTCGTACTTGGTTCCATTTTACCGTTCTAACATTATGTTTGATCGTAAAATCACTGTTAAAGTTTCCACATATAATTAAGACTCACCATGTAAATCCAAAAATAAATGTAAATACTTTAAAAAGCAACATTATACTAAGAAAAAATAGCATTGTTTGCACAACCTCTATGCTTCTAGAGCTTGTAATCTTTACCTCTAATGGCTTATAAACATTCCACTAGGCATTTAAAAAATAAATAGCACCCAATCGTTATAACATTTTAGTGGCATCACTCCGAAATTTTCTTAAATGGCTGATAGTTAATGAGAGCTGATTACAGCTCTTTGTCTTCATTTAAAGGAGAGATTAATTTAAAATAAATTTGAAATGTTTGGAAATATAGCAAGTAAATCTTTTGGAATATTAAGTCAGATTTTCCGTCAGTCTGGGTGTTTATATTTTCTAGTAGTAAACATCTTTATTTCTAAAAAAGGTATATTTTCTATTAAATATATAATTTTCACACGGGTCTCTCTCAAATCGATATTCATTACATAAGTATTTTACTTTTTTATTAAAAGGTCCTGTTTATCACCGAATCCTCTATACATATTACCATCTATACTTATCTTTGAACCTAAACTTATTACCGGTTCTCCGTTAACACCCAAAATTCTTCTTCACTTAATTTTTATACTTGCCAAAGTCATAGTTTAACTAGAATAACTTGGTTGTACTGTATTTCTATGAAAAAATATATGGAATAAAGAAAATGCAGCAAAAAAATTCATTTAGGTAGGCCTGATGAACTTGCCAATATGCTTCAATTTCAATTCAAATCACATGAAGAAAGAAAATTAGCACAACAAAAAGACAACAAAGTCTACCACGATTTGCGTGGACTAACGTTTGCTTTAATTTCTAGGTAAATTTCTGAAGACTAAATTTTTTCATCACAGTACAATACGTAGTCAATGTTTTATGTTCTCAATGTATGTTTGTCATATACCGAACACGTAAATTATCCATAGCAAGAAATTCTAAAGCATTAGCTTTTAAAATAGATCATTGTAGCAGTTGTCAACATTTAAACACCGACTAATGAATCTTTTTCCCATTGAGTCTTCAGAAGCTGCGTTAGTAATCATCATTAAAGTGCAATACTCGACAAATATGATATGAAATAATTAACATGGAAAACACAATTGACATGTGTGATATATTTGTAACAAAATTCTCACTTGTTTCTAGTGCTTGACCTCCCCTTTTCTATTGCAAAATGCAAAAGAGTGAAGAAAAAGCAAAAAGGTTAAACCAAGTAATCAGGAGAATGATTTATTTCCGTGAACGAAATTAACAGTATATGTCCTCCTATGTCTGTTTACTGTAAGTTTCACATTCCAGTTTAACATCAATATTTACCTTATTTTGGTTACTGTGGTCACTTTGCTTTAAATGTGGGAACAAAAAATCTATAATCCCCGCCGCTGTCGACGGCCCATTACCATAGCTTAACCCCAAATCGAAACAAACAACCCGTTCAAGACAGATTCGATGTCGGAAACTTTATATTCTTTCGATTTTCGTCGAATTCTACAATATAATTTTTTTGAGACTGCGCTTGAAAGCTTTCGTGCTGACTGCAATTATTTTGTGAAAAATGACCGAAGGTCAGAAAAAGTCGATAACCACTTATGACCAAAAATAAAAAACGTATAGCAAGTTGCAATAATTGATTCGGAAAGAGGGAATATTTATTTGCTACTAAGGAAGTAATTGATCCGGAGATGGTCCAAACCGGAAACGTATGACAGAAGGTGGAGGAAAACTCTTTCATTACAGTGAGGGACTAAAAAGTTGCGATCAGAAGGAGAAAATAGAAAAACGAGTTTTTATAAACGATTTGCGTTCTAGAAGTTCAATAAATGAAAGGTTGGTTAAGTTTATAAATTCCATGTCATTGTGGCAATTTAATCTTGAAGCTGGCATGATTGTTTCATGAGCTTGAAAAACGTTTCATAACACAAAGTTCCATGTTAATGGTATCCAAGACTAATTGCGACTGCATAGTGTATACTTTAAACCGGCTACACAGCGATTGTTTTATTCGAATTATTAACAAAAACAGAATTTTTGCATCAGACTTCAAAATACTTCATACTTGATACGGAATTTCGTCAAAAGAAATACATAAAATATGCGTGCAACATTTCAGTGGTTTGGTTCTGGTCTTATAATCGCGTCTCATAATCGTTGCCTATGAGTACTGTCTCAGTATGACTTCAGCATTCAGCTCTTTCTTCGACTGCACCTTTACTTTCTCAGAAAAATCAATTTGCGTGCGATAAACAGTACAGTGACGCCACTTTTCAATCACCCTGTATACGTTATATTAAAATCAGTTACTCTAGTACAATATACATACAATTCCTACTGATTACTTACATGATTCCTACTGTCGCAAACCTTTATTAGTGTCCTACCATATTATAATTGTTATCCAAAGCAAAACTGTTAAATATACAGCGTGGCCCCCTAAATGGAAAGAAAACAACAACAATTTCGGGCACATAGTATTAATTAAAAAAAGATAATCAAACACGTTAGTTTTCATCAAAAGAAAGAAATCATTCTTTCAAGTTTTGAGAAAAAATGCAAAAGTGATCCCAAAATCTTAAAGGAATAGTGGGTTGAGTTACACCATGCTTGAAAGGTCTTTTAACTCTGTATGTTGTCATATATGGTTTGAATTATTGTATTTTAGCGTTCATTCATTTTATTTATATAGTTTATTCATTTACCAACATATACACTTACACAACTTTTCTTGGAAAATGGTTGCAATTCTTTGAGAAAATTTGTAATAAAAAAATCTTGCATTTAGTCCACCAAACGTAGGAAATGACCGTCGTTCTCTTCCATGCAATAATACAGATTTTGTTCAAATTGGGGATGAACGCTTCGTAGCATTTGAAGATTTAGCTTCTGGCATTTGAAGATAATTGTTTGTGCATTGCAAAAGTAAAATAAAATAAAATAATTAAAACTAGGTATGGCCGCTAAGACAAACAAAAGAGATTAAATGGAAAGGTGTAACTCGGGCCACCATTGCATTTAAGCTTTTAGGGGTGGGTTCCACGTTGGCCAAGGTAGGGGTTGCATTATATTCTGAAAACGATTCCATTTGGAAATGGAAATTCACCTGCACCAAAGTTTTTTTAAATTTTAATAGTCTAAGAGGCCGATATTGCGGTTTTTTTTCTTTTTCGGTTAGTGATACGGAATATAATTAGCTGGGCACTTGTTTGTTTCAAATTGCCGCTTACAAATTATTATTATATCTCAGATCTACATTCGTAAATTAAAATTAACAGGATAAAAGCGCTATTATATTTTCGAAAGAAAAAATCTTTAAATATGTTCTCTTGCATATTATCATAATAATTGGTCCTCTCATAGCTTTCCTGGAAAAATCTAAAACCTCTTATATTGAGAATGTCATCATCCTCTAAAACGACAAACTGAAAATACATCAAAGTTTAAATGGTGCACGCATACCATACAGAATAGTTTACAGTCGCTAGTCCCCTAATAATCCGAAAAGGGACGGTTAATGTAAATAGTCCTTAGATACACAAAAGCATGTTTAATCACCGTACAACTCATTTTCCCAATGAAACAACAATCAGCTTTTGAATAGCTGCTTAGTCAAATAATGCATCTGCATAAGAGTGTTATGCAAAAAAATATGTGACGTGTGCAAAAATAAAATCACCTCAAGATATAAAATGTTTCACGATCGAGTTAATGAATAAAATGTAAACCATTTTATTTCAATTCGGCACCATTCAGATTAATTTTTAATCATACTCAAAATGTTAACTTTTATAAGTACCATACGTTTAAACAGTGCATTCAGCAGTAATCCGTTTATGTATTCTCAATAATTTTTACCATTTTCGACATTTCTTCGCCCAGATGATTAACACACTATTTGAATTATTTCATTATCTATAATATACAACACTACATTTACACGTTTTTCGGCAGATTGGTATAAAGAAATCGATAGATCGATCCACCACGCGCGTCCGACTTGCTTGGCTATTCCTTGTTGGGTTATTTCAACACCAAACATCTACATGCAAAGATTTGAAAGAAAAATTTGTCTTGAAAATTGTTTATTTTCGCATATCATCTCTTAGAAATATATTGTATATTATCGCATAGAAAACGTTAACCATATTTTGTCGAAGACAAACAAATCTACATGTGAATAATTTGTGAAACAAGCATATTAACATTTCAGACAAACAACTGGACCATACTGAATCCCCTTTGTCTCACAAGACCAACCAGACAATCCCGCTTCGGTTTCCCTACATCAACGCTACTCGAACACTTACAAACGCAACTGACTACTGGACAATAAAATATTTTTTCTTGTCATTAGAATTGGAAAGTTTATTTAATAAGATTATTAACCTAGAATAAGAGAATTTTCATCTTTGTTTTTTATTTATACTAAGACTACATGTATTAAACAAGGGCAGAAAGACCGATAGGTCGATAGCCTTTTTTAGAAATAAAGATGTTTGCTACTACTAACATTTCAGAAAATTTATTTTTTAAGTAATTGAATAGCTGGAATCCTTAAAATGACGTAAAATCGGTGTAATGTCAGTACTAAACCAAATACTAATATATAAAAATGATAAAATTTAAAAATCGTAAAATTAGGCTGTTCCATTCTTTCTGAAAAATGTTTCGGCTGTTTGCACAATTTATGTCGCCAATTATATTTGAAATCGTGCAACAATTCGCTTGGGTTTTTTTCATATATTTCTAGAAGTCGATATGTTCCCGTTATGTTACATTATTTATGGGATGAGCCAGATCTATATACTTTTAAGTTTAAGTCGGTTATGGGAAATCCTATAAAAAAAATTCAAACAAGCACTGTTCATTCTTAATGGCTGCATACCGTCCAATCATTTGCAAACATACAGGTTGGTCAAACATAGTAAATTATAAAACCAACTTTGGTAATTGCATAGTGAATAGTTATTACAGGCCTATGATATATGACTATATACATGATGACAGCTTCAGATCCTCAGAACCAGCTAACTGACCAACATGCCTAACCCAAAAGTGAAAAAAAATGTTGCTTTACATGCTACAGGCATAAAAATTAAGTTTAATGATTCCTCGAATGCAGCTTTGTGATTGCACTCATTCTAGCTCGTTTAATGCGAACGGTTTCAAATTCATTTACTTTGTTTGAAGAACTTGTTTTAAGTTGGCTAAACTTACTGAAGATGCTAAATTAAAAAATTTTTTCAACGCTGACTCCCCTACAATAACTGCAGACGGCCAAACGACACAACCAAAAAACGACGTAAAATACCTTGGAATCACAATCGACCACAAACTTAAATTCACTAAACACATACGAAACATCAGGGCAGAAACAATAAAGAGAACAAAACACTTCCGATCACTAACCTACAAAGACAGAGGAATCAGCACAAACACAGCCACCAAAATATATAAAGCTATTTGTAGACCCTTGCTAGACTTTGGACATATATTCATGACCAACGGAACAGAAAGGACAAAACGTTATACACAAACAACAGAACAAATTGCACTAAGACTAATAACACGAATAAGACACCCCCAAAACCCACTACACAACCCCCCCCACCCAACTACTATACGAACGCACAAACATGACAAAGATCTCGGAAAGACTCATACAGCTACAGACAAAATGGACAAACAACCCCTACAACTGGACCATACTGAATCCCCTTTGTCTTACAAGACCAACCAGACAATCCCGCTTCCGTTTCCTTACATTAACGCTACTCGAACACTTACAAACGCAACGGACTAGTGGACAATAAAATAATTTCTTCTTGCCACTGAAATCTTATTTATTTAATAGTATTGTTAACCTGGAATAAGAGAATTTTCATATTCGTTTTTTATTTAGATTAAGACTGCATGTATTAAACAAGGGCAGAAAGACCGATAGGTCGATAGCCTTTTTTAGAAATAAAGATGTCTACTACTACTAAAATTTTTTTGTTATTAATAGATAACTGATGTACAAAAAATGTGTGATATATCCTGTGGAGTTATGTTGATACTAGACAGTTCAGTAGTTGGTTATTAATTCATCCCAGATGATTGGTACAAAAACCATTTATGGTGAATCGGCCCTGGATTATTACATGGAAAGCTGATTGGCTGCGACAATTTCAATGAACAAAAAATGTCAAAATTTCAAAGCTTAAACACAAGTACATAGTTCTTCAGGAACATATTTTAATACGGTAACGACTCCAGGATCATATCAAAAACTTTAGTAGAGCCAAAAAAACAGCAACTTGAAAATCGTGCTGAAAAGTATGTCGTGGAATTTATTTGTTGCTCGCTTGTGAACGTACAGGTAAGTGATGAAGGTAAAGCGAAAACACTTAAAAATGCCGCACCGACTGCTTGTCACACACAAATATGTCTTCGGAGGCGGTATGCAACAGCATCTGGTACATGCAAACATGATTTGCATTAGTTTGAGAACCGAAAGCGTCGATTTCTCGGACTAGCGCATCGAAAGAATCGGCTTTAATAGAAGTAACATATTTGATTTACTAATCTGCCGCTGACTACTGGTGAAAGGCAGTTTGAACGTGAGCTAAGTCAACACTATAATTGGTCGGCGCGGAATGAAATTACACTTATTCTCACGACCCTTGAGACATAAATATTGGTCTATATAGAGGCCAAATGGGACTTTTCATGCTTTTCTCTAATAACTTAACCAGCCAAGTATTTTTGAAAAATTTCAAGCCCACTGCAGTATTCTTCGGGGAGTGGCCAAAACGGAAAATATTCCTTTTCTAATATTAACGTCAAAACTACATAGATTTCGCGAAATACCAATCAACCATCAAAATAAATTTGTAAAGTAGTAGTAATAGAATACATCTGTGTTCATATCGACCTTTCTGTCCTAAATTACATTACACTGTTTTGCCATTTTGGTTACCTCGCTTCTGTTTTGCCATTTTTTATTTTCTCTCCTAGGTATTTCACATGGTTGAGTCTGGTTTAATCTGATAATTTGAGAGAAGCATTTGTATTTTGAAAAGAACTCGAAAATCAATCGGCAATGTATTATGTCCCCCAAAACCCACTACACAACCCCCCCACCCAACTACTATACGAAAGCACAAACATGACAAAGATCTCGGAAAGACTCATACAGCTACAGACAAAATGGACAAACAACCCCTACAACTGGACCATACTGAATCCCCTTTGTCTTTCAAGACCAACCAGACAATCCCGCTTCCGTTTCCCTACATTAACGCTACTCGAACACTTACAAACGCAACGGACTAGTGGACAATAAAATAATTTCTTCTTGCCACTGAAATCTTATTTATTTAATAGTATTGTTAACCTAGAATGGGAGAATTTTCATATTTGTTTTTCATTTAGATTGGGAGGTGGTGACAAGAATTGAAACTTTATTAAAAATTACAATAAAATTATCGTATATTAAATCAGCGTGCAATGCTTTTATTCAGCGACCAACGAAATTTTAATTGAAAACAAACTTCAGCAGATTTAAAATAGAGTCCTAGTTCCACATAACGAAGACCAAATTTGGTAATCAATAAAAAATGATCTTGTAAACACAAATGGCAGAATCCCAGAAACATGGAAAAACGGCTTAATAATCCCTATACCCAAAAATGGACTAGACAATACACAACCGAGCAACTACAGACCAATTACACTACTTCCAGTACTAAGCAAAATTTTTGAATACATAATAAAGCAGCGGCTTGAAAAAGTGATTGGAAAATATATACCTACCTACCAATTTGGTTTCAAACAACATCACTCGACTGTTCATCCGCTCTTTATTTTGGCCAACAATATACAAACTACCCACCTAACTGACAGAAAGACAGCTTGCCTGTTTATGGACATTAACAAGGCTTTTGATAGTGTCTGGCATAGAGACTTACTATACAAACTATACAAACTACACAGACCAACATATCTACTACACAGCATAAAGAACTTACTAGAAAACAGACAACTACAAGTACGAATTGAGAAAACACTGTCATTTTCATTTTCCCCTGAACAAGGGCTCCCTCAGGGATCCCCGCTCTCACCGTTTCTCTACAATATATACTGCCATGACATATACAATTACAACTTACCAGACAAAAATCAAATCGACAGATCGGCATACATATTACAATACGCAGACGACACAGCACTTATTGTACATGACAAAACTACTGAGAGAGCAGCTCAGACTCCAAACACTAACAAACAACACAATGACTTGGTTCTATAAATGGAGACTAACACCAAACGCGTCAAAAAACCAACTTCTGCTCGCAAACCACAGACTCAACGCTGACTCCCCTACAATAACTGCAGACGGCCAAACGACACAACCAAAAAACGACGTAAAATACCTTGGAATCACAATTGACCACAAACTTAAATTCACTAAACACATACGAAACATCAGGGCAGAAACAATAAAGAGAACAAAACACTTCCGATCACTAACCTACAAAGACAGAGGAATTAGCACAAACACCGCGACCAAAATATATAAAGCTATTTGAAGACCCTTGCTAGACTTTGGACATATACTCATGACCAACGGAACAGAAAGGACAAAACGTTATATACAAACAACAGAACAAATTGCACTAAGACTAATAACACTAATAAGACAACCCCAAAACCCACTACACAACCCCCCCACCCAACTACTATACGAACGCACAAACATGACAAAGATTTCGGAAAGACTCATACATCTACAGACAAAATGGACAAACAACCCTTACAACTGGACCATACTGAATCGCCTTTGTCTCACAAGACCAACCAGACAATCCCGCTTCCGTTTCCCTACATCAACGCTACTCGAACACTTACAAACGCAACTGACTAGTGGATAATATTTTTTTTTCTTGTTATTAGAATTTTATATAATAATATTGTTAACCTAGAATAAGAGAATTTTCATATCTGTTTTTAATTTAGAGTAAGACTACATGTATCAAACAAGGGCAGAAAGACCGATAGGTCGATAGCCTTTTTTAGAAATAAAGATGTTTACTACTACTTGTAAACGAGCATAATTGGGAATGCCTTTAGAGTCTTAACAACAACTTTACCTTTATGACTAATAAACATTCTTTACAGCTCTAATCCCGCTAGTAATTTTAACCCGAAACACATCAGAGAATCAAGTGTTTTTTTATTTCAATTTACACAGACTATTGATTTTAAATGAAAATGATGGACGCTCCCAAACATACCAAAATATCAAACGATCTAATGTAATGATAAACGATTTGACTAATGTGTTTAGTTTCAAAGCGAATTAAAACTGAACATTTTGCGAGACGCCTTTTTGAGCAAACAACTGTCGGTTTTGAGCTTCTCCTAAAGCGTCCCATAGAGAATTTTAATCGGATTTCATTAATTGGATTTTATTGCGAGCGCAACAGCTCTGCGGTCAGACCTAAATAAATTAAAATGGGATTGAGTTCATGTTTGAAACCTCATCGGTTCTGTTGACGGATCAAATTTTTTGAAAATGCGTGTTCTTAGTTGCTTAGTATAAAATTGCCCTTGAATTGTTCAAATCGTTTAACTAATTTAAACAAATGTTGCTTTCAATTTTTGATGCAACTAGCTGCAGACTGTAGGCAATGAACCAACGCATAAATAAGTGCTCACACAAGTAATGTCGGAAATAAATTACACTATATCGCGACATCATAACTTTCCGGATATCAAAAAATATTTTCTTGTTCTTTTTTATGTTTTCGCTCTCCACCCCCACGACACCACGGTTCTCCAGTTTGATTGTTATGCATAGTTTATTATATCAAAAATATTACTAAAAATAACACCGTGTATAGTACCAACAAGCTCTGAAATTCCCCTAGAATGTTCGCAAGCGGTCTAAACCGCTTTACGTTTGTTGGTTCGACATTTTTTACTGCCAATTTTATTTTAAGATATAATATGTCATTTCCATTCATATCAGTTCCCTGCAAATCTATGAATTTATGTCATTTATTTTATGACAATAAACTGCCAATGCTTAAAACATGAGCAAAGTAAAAGCATGCTAACATGTCTGAAAACAGATTTGTGATATGTCCTTCATCCGCAAGATTTAATAAAATATATTTTTGCATTGCTCTTATACATAAAATTAGTAAAAAATCAGTTTTTTGCATGAATTTCCATCATCTCATTCAATCTCATTCCTGGCTAGAAAGCTGGATTCAAAAAAATAACATGCAGTCAGACATGTCAGAGCTTTGAGAATCAGATTTCAATAAAAAAGTGTATCTTTGCTATAGAATTATGGCAAGCATGGTTATTATTCCGATTTTGCCAATTGCGTTTTACTCGCAGATGGAGCGTTTCCAGCGATATATTGATAGAAAGCTGAAAAATTGATAGAAAGTTGTCACATAAAGCGGTTTATGCATCAGAACCCAGAATACCGAAAATACCAGAATCTTACAAAAGGTTTAGCAACTTGTAATTAGATCGTTCGGCAACGTAGACCCTATTCTCTATGTGAGTGAGATTGCAAAATTGCCATTGTAATGGTACCTAAATATGCGCGGTATTTCAATAAACACATTATATGAACTACAATAAATTGCAAATCGGAGATTAGCAATTAGCCCAACAAGTGGTGGATTACAATTAAATATAAATAGGTACAAGAGCTCGCTTTTACACATGTAGTCAATAATTAACAGACCCAGATCCTGGAATCAGATATCCGCATTAAGTTCAGTTGTTTAATAGCCAGCAAACATGAAATTCGGTAATATGGACTTCAAGCAGTTAGATACTAATGGACTAATTTTAAAATGTACTTCAATGACTACCCCTTACATTATAATAGTCAGTTTATTTGGTATGTAGTCTTGTTTTATTGTGACTGTCAGAACCTGATAAAACTGCTACCAGTTCTACACTAAAAGAAACTGACTTGAGTCAGTTATTTCCATCCCTAAAACTTCATGAATTAATAGTAAACGTTTAAAATTCTCCTCTTATATCATTTAATAAATTAACCAACTGCTCAAGATAATTCAGTAACTAAATTGTTTGGTGCTGAAATCTGACAGAAATGTGTATTTTGTACCAGACGTTTAAAAGAAAAAGCTCTCGTTGCCGATTAGCTTGAAAACCTGGGAATTTTAATTAGAACCCTGTCATAAACAGGTGATGGAAATCCCTAATAAAAGATGCTGCCGTACAAATGTTATTTGATTAAATGAAATTTTACCCTTCCAGCGACAAGCGCCGGAAAATAATTGGACTATTTAGGCACATTATAATCGAGCATAAAACATGAATATTATACAATATTTTAAATGTCCAACGAACCAAAAATGTGGTGTTGATGTTAAATAGAACACTCAATCAAAATTTTGAAATACGGTGGTTGCGTAAATAAACAGAGGAGGAGTGTGAGCAAGAGTAGTAAATTATTTTAACAAATCACATGTCATATATTAAACAGTTATGAAAAATATACTTTAGGTTTTACATTTTCATTTAATTAATTTCTTAAAAAATCCCCATTTTAAGCATATCTCACAACTTCAAAATTCAATTTAGTGCTTCTGTTAAACACGGCTCCTTAACAGATTATAAAATGCTACCTACCAATGGCTATTGCTATCGCATTTGATAACGATAAAATTTTGCTATAAATAGTGTTAACGTGTATTTGTGAATTATTTTATCTCCCTACATTTAAATTTTAAAAAAAATTGCACATTCAGTTAACTCCAGCGCCATTATATCTTTGAGCTTAAGTATTTTTATATCTTTGTGCATCAATTTTATAATAAGGCGGGTGCCATTTTATTAGATGCCACTCAAAAATATTGTCGAAAAACAATTTTCACTTTTTCTACATAAAGAATGCTAACATTCGGTATCACGAAACCTTCATAGATCATCAAAATAGATAATGTTTCAAATTCTACACCATCTTGCCTATTTGTGCAATATTGAAAATATTTATTGGAAAATATTTATTGAAAATATTGGAATGAATTGAAAATATTGCTGAAAATTGAAACATACAACCTGATTGAGTCTCAGGGAAGATAACAGCATAAGGATCGTAAACTTCTACATAATTGTATGCTGTCAGAAAAGCCAATAGCACTATTTTTATACCGAATAATATTGATTATGGATGCAAATTTAACCTACTAAATTATGCTTCAGTTTGAATTAAGCCATACTATGTATTTTAAATTTGCAAATGCATAGCTACTGCATTTGCTGATGGAGTCAACTATTTCGCTGCTGCTGTTAATTTATCATCCTAATAAGAGCACTCCTGATGTTAACAGTAATGCTCTAAATGGATTTTCAGTAATAAATTTGAGTAACTACCAGGAAGTTTTAAAATAAATATTATTTTAGTTAAAGTGAATACAGTGGGCACATTGCTATTGAATAAGGAATAACAGTTACTTATTAGTAGTAGTGAAAGGCGAAAATGAGCCAATGTATTAAGCAAAAAAAAATATTTTTGCCCAAAAATGGACTGGACAATACACAACCGAGCAACTACAGACCAATTACACTGCTTCCAATACTGGGCAAGATTTTTGAATGCATAATGAAGCAGCGGCTTGAAAAAGTGATTGGAAAGTATATACCTACCTATCAATTTGGTTTCAAACAGCATCACTCGACTGTTCATCCGCTCTTTATTTTGGCCAACAATATACAAACTACCCACCTAACTGACAGAAAGACAGCTTGCCTGTTTATGGACATTAACAAGGCTTTTGACAGTGTCTGGCATAGAGGCTTACTATACAAACTATACAAACTACACACACCAACATATCTACTACACACCATAAAGAACTTACTAGAAAACAGACAACTACAAGTACGAATTGACAAAACACTGTCATTTTCTTTTTCCCCTGAACAAGGGCTCCCTCAAGGATCCCCGCTCTCACCGTTTCTCTACAATATATACTGCCATGACATATACAATTACAACTTACCAGACAAAAATCAAATCGACAGATCGGCATACATATTACAATACGCAGACGACACGGCACTTATTGTACATGACAAAACTACTGAGAGAGCAGCGCAAAGACTCCAAACACTAACAAACAACACAATGACATGGTTTTATAAATGGAGACTAACACCAAACGCGTCAAAAAACCCACTTCTGCTCACAAACCACAGACTCAACGCTGACTCCCCTACAATAACTGCAGACGGCCAAACGACACAACCAAAAAACGACGTAAAATACCTTGGAATCACAATTGACCACAAACTTAAATTCACTAAACACATACGAAACATCAGGGCAGAAACAATAAAGAGAACAAAACACTTCCGATCACTAACCTACAAAGACAGAGGAATCAGCACAAACACCGCCACCAAAATATATAAAGCTATTTGTAGACCCTTGCTAGACTTTGGACATATACTCATGACCAACGGAACAGAAAGGACAAAACGTTATACACAAACAACAGAACAAATTGCACTAAGACTAATAACACGAATAAGACACCCCCAAAACCCACTACACAACCCCCCCACCCAACTACTATACGAACGCACAAACATGACAAAGATCTCGGAAAGACTCATACAGCTACAGACAAAATGGACAAACAACCCCTACAACTGGACCATACTGAATCCCCTTTGTCTTACAAGACCAACCAGACAATCCCGCTTCCGTTTCCCTACATTAACGCTACTCGAACACTTACAAACGCAACTGACTAGTGGACAATAAAATAATTTCTTCTTGCCACTGAAATCTTATTTATTTAATAGTATTGTTAACCTAGAATGGGAGAATTTTCATATTTGTTTTTTATTTAGATTGGGACTGCATGTATTAAACAAGGGCAGAAATACCGATAGGTCGATAGCCTTTTTTAGAAATAAAGATGTTTACTACTACTATTGTTAACCTAGAATAGGAGAATTTTCATATTTGTTTTTTATCTAGATTAAGACTGCATGTATTAAACAAGGGCAGAAAGACCGATTGGTCGATAGCCTTTTTTAGAAATAAAGATGTTTACTACTACTATTTTTTACCAATGAATCTATTTATTATTTCGAACAGCTCAGAAAAAATGTATGTTTCACGCATTTTATTTTTCAATTCAGTTACCCTAAAAAAACAACACTATCGCCATATTTTATTAATTGTTTTCTAAGATAAGTTAATAATATTCGATTTCTTCCTAGAATTCCTTGTTGATTCCGTTCCCCAAAACGATCCAATTGTACAGGACTGCAAAATTTTTTTAATGCCAAAAAAAAAATTATTGTTTATTCATCGTACATCTATCCAACGGAATTAGAAGCCTTCGATGATTGATTTATTTATTAGCAGCTTCCGAAAGGGAAACTGCTATCATGAATAGAACATAAGGCTTTCAACGGTTTCGGTTTAGAGGTAATAGGAAGATGCCAATTTATGGCCCTACATCAGTTACTTGGCAATAAAGCCTTATATATCGGTCAGGCTCAATGAAAATAACTTTGTCTACTAGTTAATTTGGAATTAATTTCACTTTTAAATTATATCATTTTCAGGCGCAGTTAAAAGCAAAAAACGAGAACAAAATATGTTTAACGTAACACTATAACTGACTTAAAAAGAACCGATCAAATTAACTGATTTGTACAGAGTATAAACGAATAAAATGACAACATCTGTATAGCAATACAACGATCAGAAGTGTTCTGGGATAATCAAAGAAAAACTAGTCCTCAAAAACGTAACCGAAGAAAATTAAATAAATGAACAAGATGCAAAAAGTGATAAAAAAGTAAGGGATAATAACATAAAAGATGTTTGCGTAAAAAAACACACTAACAAAAACTCATTGATGAAACTAAAACTTTCTAGTAAGACCATAAATTATTCTTCATTTATAAACTTCAACTGGATGAGGGGAAAAATTCGTGAGCGCTGATTTTGAGAGCTTGTTAAGTGATTTTGAAATGTGCCAATTAAACAAACCCTGAATATTATTGGAGATCAAAGGAGAAATGATAATTATTTTATGTAAAGAACGTTGCTTGCAAAAATTTTGCTTCCAAGTGAAATACATATAAGTCCTACAGTCAAGATGATTTCGTTCCAATGGGTTCATCTCTGTGACCAGTTCTGGCAAACATCTACATAAAATAGCTCAAAACTCAGACTCTCAGCATATAACGTAGTCAAACTAAATATTTGGCATTGACTACATTCTTAAATTTTGCGAATGAGAGTCGCATTAACCATAACAAGCAACCGCAAAATTAATAGCAAATCCATCCAAACCAAGAAAGTGCAAATGAAATCACAGAATATTATTCCTTAGGTTTAGCACAATGTCAGAAGTTAGATGTCTTCATACCTAGTTTTAGAAAACTTACAACATAATAGAAAAATGTGACACCCGAAGATTTTTATGTAGCCATAATGCACTTGAGAAGCTTAGCTTAGATCATGATGACGTTAACATACTTTATAGAGTCAGCTTATGGAGACGTATGGCAGGAAAAGTTTTAAGAACATAATAAATATAAAAAGTTGCTTCATGAAAAGGAAGCGCTCTTTATTCGCATGTTGTCAATCTCTTATGTGACGTAAATGTGCAAATTGTGCAAAATATTTGATTTGATCGGAGTCAGATACGATTACATCGCCCAGAGATAAAATAAACTGGATCTATTTTATCAAGAATGACAAAAAAAGCTGCTCATTTTTATTAACAAACCAATAATTCGATCAAGGGTGTTCGGAAATGAATGTGCATTAGATTATTTTCATATTCTACTTGCAAAATAGCATTATTTTATCACATACGCATGAGCCCCCAGGTACCTAGGTCTCGATAAACAAGACGTTCAACATATTTATTTTTTTATGCATTTCAAAAGTAATTCTGAAACACGTTAACATAGTAATTGAAAATTTCGGGTAAGCATATTTTCAAAAACAGATAAATGTAAGGTTCTGCTGACTTTCACAATGCTTGCGAGGGGCGTCACCTGACATTTGGTTTTTTTTCGTTATCAATTTTGTTTTGATATTTTCCGTTGTAAATGGTGATTAAAATTGTAAACTTGGTCCAGAACATCAAAATATCATCTTTGAAAAAGCGAAGTGTAAGGAGCGTTTTGTAAGATGGAATTCCTTGTATCAAGTTTTCTTTCGGGAAACTTTCAGGCGTTAAACGAAATAACGTTTCCTATGAGGTGATTAGCTTTCAATTCATTGGTATGTAGAGCGCTGAATTAATTTGAACATAAAAGGCAGGCCACTGTGTCACAAATATGACCGCCATAAGTAGAAGGCTTTGATTATAAAACAAACTTTGATTATAAAACAACAAAATTATAATTTATTTTGGGTTGTAAAATATGTAATTGAAAAAATAATATTTATTTTCGGACTCGCGGTATCACTTGCTAATTTATTTCAATAAAACAGTTTTTATTTCGCGCTAATCTTGCTCAACAGTAGTAGTCATACATAAAAAAATTTAAACAGACAATATTGGTTTTAAAGTGACATTGATTGCTTTTGTATTACTTTTATGCTCATCTTTAACGCAGGCAAAGTAATAACAACTTTTACTAGGAAATACGAGTACTTTACAATGGAAGAGTTTAACTGCCCGTAACCCAAACCTGCAATCATAAAACTTGTAAAGTTATATTTATTTATTATCTGCTGGTAAATGTAACCGTTTACAATAGCATTCTTGTTAAGCAAATATATTAGTGAATTATTAACATGATTTTATGGGCTTTTTATATTTTTTTGTTTTGTTTAACTCATTTCGAAATGACTTTTGGCAGATTAGATTGGTAACAATCAGACTATTTTGTGCTCATGCGATGATTATTCTTTTAAGTCTTTGTTTTCATTACTTTGGTATATTAGTTGATCTATTTACTGGATCCACTTCTATTTATCGATTATTTGACAACAAAGACAAATTAAACATTGAAGCAGTAGAATTAGTTTCAAATGGTTTCCAGCACATAAATCTGAGTATATTTACTATTTTAAATATATCACAGAACTCAGTTCGTTCATAAGACAAGATCCCAACGCAAAATCAATTTCCTCTGTGGACTTATCAACTGGAAGTTAATATTACTGAAGAAGAAGATAAAGTTATCGAAAATGACTGTCAGGAAGGAAAACTTTTTGAAAAATTTGAGGAGACGTTGCTAATTCAATATTTGTCAATTGTTGTTCGTGTATAAAAGTATTTCCAAATGTATTTTGTGGTTTACAAAGCACTAAACCCACAGCTACAGATACAGATACAGAGACATAACTACATTTTGTTTATTGTTTATCAAACATTGAGTAACAACCACTTCATATCGTTTTGATGGATTGTACGAAGGCGTCAATTTTAAAAGAATCTATAAGATCTGTCTGGATCACGGTGTTGGTTCTCCTTAAATGGCACGGTCAACAGTCATAACTGTGCTGACTGGTCCGACAACAATCTACGAATTTATCACAAAATCAATCTAAAATTACCTCAAAAATGAGAGGGTTTCATACATGGAAATCTTATTGGAGACTTGTACGTCTGACTATTACAAGAACCTATTGAGGGGAGATGCTGTTGAATGGCCGTCGAGACCACCAGTTTTTTTACCTTTGGATTTTTTTCTTCGAGGTCATATTAAGAGTAAAATGCATGCCACCCAATCAGGTTCACTAGAACGGGAATAGATTATGTTTGAACTCGAACTGTCTCAGAGTCGATAAAGCTACATAATAGGTGTAGTCGAAATAACAATGAAAACCCCTCTCAAACAAGGTGCAACTCGATCCACTATTTTATTTAAGGGGCAGTGGCAGTAGATTCGAAGACCTTCAGTCATGGAAATCAAAATTGATCTGTCTTAGCGTTTTTCCTTAACTCTTAGTGACGGAAATGTAAAGGCTGTCGTCTCCGTTTAGCAAACCCGTATAACATAAATATGTCGGAAGTCATTTCGTACTTTTCCCCCCAAAGAAGACACTTATCATTGAATGTTGATACTTTTAAATTTGATTCTAATAAATACATCATCACAAGTAATAAATTAGTTAGGGGCTCGTGATTACTGTTACAGGCCATTTCGCAATCATATAGAGAAACTTCGAACTCTTTTTGAATGCGGGTTCATAGTGTCAGTGTGACTACTTAAAGACACGATTTCGATATGCTTTGCCACGATCTAATGAATAATTATATTAGCTCTATTATTCGAATTTGGTCTTTTGGTAACAAGATATTCAACAGTAGTGATTAAGGTAATTCACCTTTTCCATCGTTTGTTTAAAACAGTATAATCAGAAGATCAATGTTCTGCGGGTAATCTCCAAAAATGGTATAGTGTAGAATACTATTTATGGAACGGTCGAGGCGCTGAAGAGAAAAGGCAAGTCAATAATTAAGACGTTTCCGTTCAAGAAAATGCTTCTAATATTACCACCTATAATGGGATTTTAAGTGCTTTTACTGCTAACGCTCATTTTGTAAAAAAATAGCTAGTGTGAAAGCTTTGCTTTGTATTCGCGATTCCTACCATCTGCAACATGCATATCAAAGCTCTATATATTTTCTGCGATATTCCATGTTTTTTACTTTGTAAACTGGATTATTTAATTTCAAATGAAAATCAATCATAGAACTACAGCTTAATGATTTGTGTTTATTACACAGTTACAACAGTTATACCTGAAAATGTTTTTCTTTTGAATATTCCCTTAAAATTCAAACAACCAAATCTTCAGTTGCAGTACTCACCATAGAAACTCGACATTTGTGCAAAGTTGCTTAAAAAAATGTTATTTTTTGCCTTTTGCAGCTCTTTTTTATATCAGTATATTACGGATTTTGCGTTTATTGCTTTTTTCCTTATTTTTGATATTATTCATACAGTTTACGTGCGTGCAACTGTCTATGGTAGACTGAACGCAAAAGTTAACCACTGTAACTTGTGACAAACTCCCTTTGCGTGGTAAAAAGGTAGCAATGCCCGTCTGCTTTCCATATTTATTAAGCCATAAAATATACACACAACTTAGCGGAAAAGAGCAGTTAAAAGAGTGGTGTCTATGTGACATTGTTTGCCATCTTTATTAACAATTAAGGATATTTAATGAAAAGACGAGATAGAATGTTGGTTAAGTAAGTAAATAAATATACTTTCACGGAAACTTGTAAACTATACACAACTAGGGTATTGTTTGGGCTGCAGTCTTAAATTGTGTTAAATTGCGTGTTTATCTTAACTGATAACTTGCCAGTTTGATGAATTTAAATAAAAACTGATTAGCGAATGATAAAAGTTTTATAATTATAATGTAAAAGTTGAAGGTAATATTTGAATCTTCGTATAGGTCATTTCATGAGTAAATTGACCCGTACTTACATATAATGTCGTCAACTCCGCTACAACTCTGAAAATTTATTTACAGGAAATGCATAAACTATTTCCGGAATGTGAGTTGTGTTATTGATGAAACAAAAAACATAGAAACTCCATTTCAGTCCGCAATTATTAATTTACACGTATCAAACCCATAGCAAAGTTTTACTATTGGAGCTCTAATAAAATCGTCTCTGAAAGTTTTATTTTCCAACGCTGCAATTCATCACAAATAGCAGGAAGATGTTACACCAGAAACATTGTACATTTTATGACTTAATACGCAAAAAAATTATTTTTTGGGCGCTTGTGAAAAATTGAAACGAAGCTAAAAAGCAGTCCAGTTCCAGTTGTAATCATTAAAACACATTTCAGGGGTAGCTTGCAATAAAGAAATATATTGAGTATTCTGTTATATAATTTAGTAAACAAAAAAATTTATATTGTTTGTGTGCTAATTTCCGTGTCAATGTTAGCTAAGAGTTAGAAAAGTTGGCACAAAAAGTTGAGGGTGCCTTAGACACAGAATTATCTACAAATGAAATTATCGAATGTTAAATAAATGTTTTGAGAGCTAGATAAAGCTGAAAATCAAATGATTTTATATGAACTTCAGATAATATGTATTAATATACAAGGTTCATTGAACTACAAACATTCCAAAGTTGAAATGATCATTATTTAAACGAAAGGAAAGCGCGTCTTCATCTTTTATAATCTGTCGCCTAAATCTTTTATCAGGGGATCTGGTGAGAAAATATAAGAAAAAAACGTTAGGTACCTTACAATTAAGAAACCTGTTGATTAATTTAGTCGTCGACATTTCTGATTAATCCGAGCATTTCCTTAATTTTTTTAGCCTCCTAAAATGATTCAGCAGATTGCGAGAATGGTAAATTGGAGTGGAGTCAATTAACACTGCATCTTAATGAGGCAGAAAATGATGTTTGAATATTTGCAAATGGAATTAGGGGAAATATTTTAATAGTCTGATATATCTATGAGTTGCGGACAAGATAATGAACTGGAATAGTGGTTTTTCTGTTGAATGCGTGCCCAATTAGGAAAGGTCTTCATAATTGGTTGTTTGCAGAGAACGCTTCTTATAGGGAAATATTGATTTTTCGCATAAAATATTTTTGATGCATAACTGTAATGTCCTATTGCGTATGCATGATCTATATACATATCAGTAGGAAATTTAGTTTGTTCAGATATATTATTTGGTTATTATGCTATATAAATTCCAAGAAAAACTTTGCACAAAATAAAGTAAATCACCCTTAGGATATTTGAGTAAATCCCCATTTTAATAAATACAAATACAACAAATCACTTTCACATCAACTTACTTGATAAAGACTAGTACATATTAAAATAATTGTGCGTTTCAGATTGTGGCAAACAATGTTTTCTGCGGGCAGATAAAGTGAATAGTTATGAATTGCCGCAGCTGTAATATTTCCATTATTATGTCTCTTTAATGTGTGAGAAAGACTAGAAAGCTAAGCTAAGTCAGCTAAAAGGTTTGTGAGTTTTGAAAGCTGAAGTTGTCCGGTACGCCGTCCGAAATTGAAATATTTGATTGTAAATAAACTGAAAATATCTTAATTTGATTTTAAGAGTAATGATGTTCATTCATCGCAACGAAACGTTCCTAAATCCGCAATAAGAAGTGTTCCTAGATAAAGAGTGTAGATAAGGAGCGTGATTATTTTAAAACTAGAACAACGTTTAGAAGAGGTTTAATTTTATCGGTATAAACACGATGTTGGAATGACCTACAGAGTCTATTTGAAGAAAATACGAGCTGACTAAATGGTCTCTAAAGATATTAATTTTAATAGTATGGTTTATTTTAGTTCATTTGAAATATTCAACTTATGCCAGAATACATTGATTATTAACTTGGTGTATCACCTTTTCCCCTACGTTGAAAATAACATTAATTGGGCAACCATGTTCGAATTACACAAGAACTCCGAGCTTTTCGTTGTAGTTTTAAGGCACGAGATGCATACAATATGTGCAGAAATCTCTTGGAATATCAGTGAATATCAAACACAAAAATAGTTATCTGATATCAGTTATCATCGTAGAATTTGGAAAAACTTCCATGAAACATTTCATGGTATTAAATTAGCCACGTATGCAAAATGTTTGAAAATTATTGATAAAAGGCTTAAAGACCACGTCAGCCTAAAAGTCCGAAAAACTCACTTGTTTCAAGCAAAAGCCGCGAAAGCCCTTTCTGATTCCAAGCATTTATTTCCAAGTTTTCTGATTGTTGAAATAGTTGTAATGTTGAAGAACACAAATCCCGGAATATATTTATCCTTTAGTTAAGAAAAAAAGTATTTTGTTATATAAATAAAATGTTATCCAAACAACTAAATAAAGAGGTGAGATCAGACTAAATTTCCAAGTATTTTTTGCACTATGCGAAGACACAATATGAGATCATGTTAAGGCGATAAGGAAAGTCTAGTCTTTGCGTCGATAAATTGTAACATAAAGTAGTTCTTTAAAAACTAGAAAAAATCTCCTAAAGGAAGAACTTATGGAAAACTCCCACGAAAAACTATTCATCATCAGTTCCAGTTTTGTGTGGGAATTTAGAATGAGCTCTGCCCCAAATAATACCGTTTGTCTATTCTGAATAGGAATATTTTTTACATACTACATAATAAAGTAATTATATAAAGACATGTCGAATAATCTGAAAAACATATGGCTCAAAATAAAATTTAAGTGAATTTTATTAAAAAGAACACGGACGTAAAAATTAAAACTGCCTGATCGTATCGATTGCATCGTTAAAATATTTGTTGTTTAGTATTACGCACCGTTTCTATTAGTAAAGCTATATTGAACTAAGCTTTTATGATGTCGTCTCTCGGGTATTATAAATAATAATTCAGATCGATTATTTGTAGGTGGTCCAGAGAATTATGTATCCAATTGCCACTTAGACGTAAAGTTTTTTTTTGTATATAAATATTTTTTATTAATAAATTTATTTTAAAAAATTGAAATTTGTTTATACATATGAACAAACACTAACGCTTACCTGATGGTTTTCGTTACTACTCAAAAGTTGATTATAGCAATGTATTACGCTTGTGAGCGTTGAGTTAATAATAATGTATTTAATATTTAGTTAATTTTTCTTGGGACCGTGATTTCTACCAGATATTTCTTAAAACCAACACCAAAAGTTTACTAGTTTCAAATCATGCTTCTGCTACTAATAAATATTCTGTTCGACAAGAACGGGATAAAATTTGCTTTTGATTACATATGTGTCGAACCGCGATTTAAGTAGCCAAGTTTTAATTTTTGTTTGATGCATTTCTTACATAATTTGCCATTGCTTCACGTTCATAAGAACAAACCAGAAAAAATAAAGGTTTCAACAGATTTAAAGAATTTTAAAAACAATCGGATATCACGCTTTCAAACGATAAAACAATTTAGAGCCGTGAAATGAGCTGCATATGGAAAGGCGACATATATCTTTGGCGACATATATTCTCTGTTTTTGTTGTAAATAGTGAGTTATGTGTTAAGAAACAATGCAAATGGGTTTCGTCAAATAACACGGCTAGACACTTGCCCTTTCTCAGGTTTGATAAAACAAACAGAAGTGATATAATTGGCGGTGGCCATTAGTTGTTCTCTCGCTCATAAACATGGGCAATTTAGATAATCATCCTTCACAAAAGATGCCATCGCAAACCCATTAACACCGATTTGTTGGCTGCTATCGAAAATAACATCCAAATTAAAAATGAATAAATATCTGTAAGCTTGATCGATGCCTATGCTCATATTAAGGTAAAAAATAGATTAAACCCTGTAAAAAGTAAATTCCTCGAAGGGTGCAAAACTGGGAAAAAACCGAATTTCCAATATTGGCGCCGTCGGAATATAAATCAGATTTTTAAATTTAATTTCATCCTGCACTCGTGTTGGGACATTTATCTTTCGGAATTCGGTAAAATATGATGAAATGAACGATCTATAAATTTTTCACTTTCAAAAGCCAAGCCGCGGTTTCCCAAATAACACATTAAAGTACAGTTGCCTTTATATAACTGGCATTTCACCATAGCATTTCTTAATTTGAAGTAAAGCAATAGCAAACATGCATTTATTTATTAGACTAATCTTATTCACATTTTTTAATATTTCTTACTTGAACGAAACTCCAATATGAATGCTAATAATTCAGCTGATTTAAAGTTTCAAAATACACAATTATAGGTATTGATGAAAATGCTGAAAGTTTTCATCAAATAATTTACTTTTCATGCTCCTAAAACAAACATTTGGTACATGAAATGTTCAAAATATAGGTATAGCGTCAAGTTGAATTAACATGTAACATGTTAATTTGGAAATATATTATAACACAGGTTCATCATCTCTCAGTTCGATTTATTAAAGACGCAGATAAAAAAGTAAGCAAAGTGTTGGAAGTTGGAGAAATTGTTTACCAACTAAGTTAACATTACTTACTGCAATTCCGCATTGTTGATTTGATAGATTCCAATTTTATCACTTACCTGAAACAAAAAGAAAAAAATATTTATTTAGAGCATAATTACTACAGAATTATTACTAAAAAGAAAATTACAGTAGTAGTAGTAGTAAATATCTTTATTTCTAAAAAAGGCTATCGACCTATCGGTCTTTCTGCCCTTGTTTAATACATGTAGTCTTAATCTAAATAAAAAAACATATATGAAAATTCTCTTATTCTAGGTTAACGATATTACTAAATAAAATTTCAGTGGCAAGAAGAGATTATTTTATTGTCCACTAGTCAGTTGCGTTTGTAAGTGTTCGAGTAGCGTTGATGTAGGGAAACGGAAGCGGGATTGTCTAGTTGGTCTTGTGAGACAAAGGGGCATTCAGTATGGTCCAGTTGTAGGGGTTGTTTGTCCATTTTGTCTGTAGATGTATGAGTCTGTCCCTGAAATCAGTCCCTGAATCAGTCCCTGAAAATTACATTAAACTGATGATGATAGTTTAACATCATCTCTTCACATATCAATTCCTCAGATTCCAATTATAAATACATTCTATGCTTCCATCTGCTTTCTTTATATAAATTCTAAATGTCTAACAGTCTAATGTATTAATAGCTAGCCTATAACAGCCATAATAATATTTTCAACTTAAACTGGTAATAACAGCTTAAAATAACTAAAAATTGAAAAATAAATCAGAAGTAAAAGAAAAAATTTTCAAAACCTTTCTTTCGAACATTTTTCAATAATTTCAAGCACTCTATGAAGTATTATTAACTCCTGCAAGAATCGGAAGACAATCAACAACAAAAATATTGCTGCGAATAAAAATTAATCAAACAACCAATATACTTAATAATTGGCAAAAATAATAGCGAAAAACTTGTAAAAATTCTAAGGATTAATCTTAAAATTTTAAGTAGTCAGTTGTTCTAGTCAGAAAAAAGAACTTCGTTCTTTGAAGTCTGGAAAATTACTAGGCTAAAGACAAGCTTGTACATTCTATTTGTGTCAGTTGTACATTGGGAACGGATGGAAACACACACTAACCAAAACATCTTTATTAACGAACAGATTATTCCAAACTTGCACAAGTTGTTAAGGAGGTTTAGCCGTAGTGCTCTGTAGAGAAATCAACGAATATCATTTCCTCAATGAGCACAGGGTGAAATATTGAAATAATCTAGTATATTCTGATTACAAACGAGATATAATAGAATTAATCATATATAGTGTAATAGTCCGCTAATCTTTAATTATCTAAACTATTTTTTTAATAAACGGCAGAAATAGTTACTAAAAATATTTAGGTTTAGTCATCTTGATTTTTTATTCAATTTCCATCTAAAATAAATACTTCTACAACTTAAACTGACAGCAGTTTTCTTAGCTTGAAACTTTCAACCAGAGTTATTGCAACAACCACGTGATGCAGAAGTATGTTGTGAGCTACCAGAAAATCTGACTTTGTTGAGTTTCTGAGTTTGTTTTACTCCATCAAATGACCTCTGTTAAAATACAAAAAAAATTATAATCTAAAATGTATATCTAAATTAGACCATTTGTCCAAGGGAAATCAAAATTTTTCCATTACATTGTTGTCCCATTGTCTATAGCATATAGAAAAGTTATCTAAATCCTTTCAGAAGTAATTTATGGGGGTATAAATTAATTAAATGCAATTCCATTTAAGTTCGGTCGCTGAATATTCATGATAAAATCAAAACTTTGTCGACGCCGCAAGAAAAACCCTTGTAAACAATATTATTCTGCTAGCGCCTTGTCTTATTTAACTTTGGATGCGCATAGACCTTTTAATTAATTCGGGTTAATACGTCCTGAAGATTTGGGAAAAGGAATTTATGTGCAATAACACAGCGATTTTGACATGCAAATCCAGTTATAATTAAATTTTCTTCTAAGGAATGGAGATGAAAATAGCTATCATCGGCAGATTTTTAACTAAAATCTGCGAGAAACAGTGTTGGGAATAACCCTTTATAAAATGAGTTATGATTCGCAAAATGTTAAGTATCGATCGAAAGTGAAAGTGGTTATTTAACAATTGTCAAGTTTCAGTGTTAAAGTTAAAATTATGTTAAAAGGAATGGACAGTTAGTTTTGATTGTGAAAGAACAGTAACTTGCTCAAGTACACCAAATCAAACAATAATACAGTATAAGACAAAGATTAAAAGTTTTGTAGGAGCTTGCAAAACATGAGATCCAAGCTAATGCTGATTTCTGCGAAGATTTTTCAAATATTTCTTTCCAAAAACAATGTTTATAAAGAGTGGATACTTTAATTGCAATAATTTTTCTATAAATTCCCAAGAAACATCAAGGTTTTAATGTATTTACCTACATTTTGCAAACAAAATGAAACATAGCCCTTTGGGGGTACCTGAAATCACTTTTTTAATTTGTTCTCATTGTAAAGGTGGTAGAAAGAAGAATCCTCCAAAATAACTAAGTTTTGAAATGATTTTTCCATTTTAAACAACCCTTAAAAGTACTCAAAACTAACATTTGTTCAGAATCCCATTTTCCACCAACTTTCCATCGAGAAGTCACAAGTCATTGGGTTGCATTTGAAAAAATTAATTGGTTGAAGAAGGTTTCAACTACCCTTGAAGGGTTATTGAAAATTTCCATCGTGTTTGTGAAATGTACGTAAATACATTAAAACATTAAACGTTTCTCGGGAATTTCTAGAAATCTCAATTTTTCCTGGCATTTTTCTTATTTTATATTCCATGCTAAACAGCTGCGTTTTACAAAAATATATATACAAATAATATAAGGTACTGCAGTTATCTTACCTTCCGAGTTCTAATGTAAAATGTATTATAACAATATAAATATTGACAAAACTTTCTTTTGGCTGCCACAGCTCTTACTACTTTATAGAAACTAAATATAAAACACTAAATTAATGAATAACTACCTTGGAATCACAATTGACCACAAACTTAAATTCACTAAACACATACGGAACACCAGGGCAGAAACAATAAAGAGAACAAAACACTTCAGATCACTAACTTACAAAGGCAGAGGAATTAGCACAAACACCGCCACCAAAATATATAAAGCTATCTGTAGACCCTTGCTATACTATGGACATATACTCATGACCAACGGAACAGAAAGGACAAAACGTTATATACAAACAACAGAACAAATTGCACTAAGACTAATAACACGAATAAGAGACCCCCAAAACCCACTACACAACCCCTCCACCCAACTACTATACGAACGCACAAACATGACAAAGATTTCGGGAAGACTCATACATCTACAGACAAAATGGACAAACAACCCCTACAACTGGACCATACTGAATCCCCTTTGTCTTACAAGACCAACCAGACAATCCCGCTTCCGTTTCCCTACATCAACGCTACTCGAACACTTACAAACGCAACTGACTACTGGACAATAAAATAATTTTTTCTTGTCATTGGAATTGGAAAGTTTAATAATAGGATTGTTAACGTAGAATAAGAGAATTTTCATATTTATTTTTTATTCAGATTAAGACTACATGTATTAAACAAAGGCAGAAAGACCGATAGGTCGATAGCCTTTTTTTTAGAAATAAAGATGTTTACTACTACTACTGAATAACTTTTCATTAGAATTAAATTTATCAAACGTCCTTTAGGCGTTCAATGTCGCCTAGTAGATAAATATTTAATTATGTATATTGCGAATTAGAAATCAAAGTACAATTAACTGAACAGTTTCCACTTCGATTTGCAAAGTGGACATCATGACACTTAACAGAAAATCACCATTCAGTGAGAGTATTTCCAATTTAAATGGCATTTCGAAAACTTATTCCTTGCAAAAGAAATTATTTCTAATTCGGGCAAAATATTTGAAATATATTTTCTGCATTTAAATGAAATGCTTTCCGTACCGCAGATGGCAAAGAAAAATTAAATGCCTTCTCGCTTCTAAAAATTCCCAAGACACGATTCATAATGGCAAAACACAATCTAAATCCCAGGCGTAAATTTAATAGTCTGATTTGTCAGCCCGATGCTATGTAATTGCTACGAGCAACCGAGGGAAATAAGCTTTCTCGTAAGCAAGCCAGCTAAAGCGCCAAAGCTCTTGTTTCCACCACATTTCTAAGAGTTTTTTATGCTCGGCTGGTCCGCAGTGTTCCGTATGCTCATTCGGCGGGTCATTCTAGCAAATTGACTAAAATTGAATCAGTTAAGTCCTTTAAAAAAGTCTCAGTAATGAAGAAGTTAGGGAGAAAAGAGCACAATCCAGCGACAAATTTTTATAACAAAGTCACCAGAATTAAACAACACTCACAAACAGACCGCAATGTTTCACTTCTAACTCATTTCGTATCAACTATGATTGAACATTCAGCAGGAGTGTATGACACCCATTTACTTAATGGGTTTAGTAGGTATTGTGTTTATGTATATCTTGAAAAATGGACTCAATAAAGAGGTCTTAACATAATAATGAATTGAAACAGTTTCTTGTTGTTTTTCGCTTATTCACTTTTAGTCAACAGAAAAATGTCGATTGTACATTATGTAATAGTAACCAAAGTTGTGTAAGGTAAATTCGGTATATAATATTTTTGAAACACAGTGTCTTAAAGCTGAATAACAACTAATTTTTCATATTTGTGACAGTCTCGGACAATTAAGACACATTTGTTATAATGCACATACATTTAAATTTATATATGCTTATTTACATGTGTGTTTGGGAAATGTCTTAATTGCCTTTGCATATTATGATGATATTTTCCGAACTGATTATTTTAAATGATGTTAATGTAATTTGTTATAGATGCAGATAGCAGATGCAACAATGGTTAACAAGAAAATATTTACCGCCAAACCAAATTCTTAAACGCTTAGAATCGAATCCGATACTGAATAAACATAGTGTAACAAAGAGTGGAGAAGACTTGGAAATATTATTATTTGAAAATCATCCCATGCCATAGCGATAATACTGGCAAAGCTAAAACTGGGTTTTATGATCGTAATATCGAGCTGTAAGGGAAATAGTGAGCAGATGTGAAATACCCTTAAGGATTTCATAGCAACAATTGCCAGTAAAAAACAGCTTTCACATAAATTGGATTGGACTATAAAAATTATAATGGAACTATACAGTGGAGCCAAATTTAATAACTCCCACTGGGGTAGTTTAAGTTAAGCTGAACTCATGTGGATATAGTGCTGTAAGGCTACTGTGCTGCTTAGTTTTATCAGTTTTTATATTTTTGCTTTACGTTTACAAACTCTATAAATTACATAATGAAAATACATTTCTTTGCAATTTCCTCTGCACATAATTTTCTCGAGAAAAAAAAATATTTCAAAATTATAAAGAACAGCACTGGTGGCGGGCTTAAGGGTGAAATTAGTAATAATTGCTGTGGGTGTTACATAGAAAAGTTACTGAATTTAACGTGCTTATCAAAATGGCTGAAAAAATGTTGAACCTTGCCAGTTCCTACATGTGATTTGGCGCATTTGGGAACGCATGTAAGTAATGCAAGTAAAGTTGTTAGTTATTTACTTCCTGACCTACAATACGTACAGCTTTTCAGGCAATTGATTTTATCGAGGTTCGTTCTAAACAAGTTACAATTTTATTTGTGGTAGTTTATCTCCATAGTCGAATTAACTTTGGAAAAATTTGTCCAAAACCACCGCTTTAACGTAAAATATGTATAGTTCTATAATAAATTATGCATAGACATCGAACTCATGTAATGATGATGCATTGAAAAACAGATATTTATATCAATGTTTCCGGAACTCAATTGAAATAACTAAGTCTTGAAACACTTAATTCATTTCAATTGGTAAAAAAACCCACTCTATATTTCAATTGGTAAAATAAATATATAATACATTAAAGAAGATTGATAGGATGGTATTATTTCAAAACAAACATAATTTTGGCGATGCAAATAAACTCAGATGTTGTCAAAATGTGGGATTTAGATTTTTGGGAATATCTCTTTAGACAGCATTTTTTTCCTTCTCTGAACTTTCTAAATCCTTCATCCAGATAACATCGCCAGTGGAATGACGCTATTTTCAAATCACCCCTATATATTTTTTGTTTACTTAACTAGGTTTAGCTGGATGTGTAGTTTATTTGGACTATATTTGAACTTCAATGTTTATCAGTGCGTCAGTCGCCACTAGAATAAAGCTTTTTGGGGGAAGAAATGAATGCCGCTGTACATGATTTAAAATGGCTCGCGCTAACAGAAAATCAATCAGGCAACTTTCAGGAAGGAAATGTATAGATATTTATACGGAAGTTTATACAGATAAACCAGACATATTTCAGGCAGTTCTTGATATTTAAACTGCTTTGAATAATGCTAATTAAATGCATAAAAAACTGCAATTATATTTAATAAATTGAAATAAAAATTTCGCAACAAGAAATGATGCTATTAGTGTTAGTTCTTCTGTGAAAATTCGTAGCAAAAGACTCCTGAAAAAAAGCTGCTTCTAGAATATTTCTGAGCAAAACAACGAACCTTGGATGGAATAGATGAGAACAGATTCTTCTTAACACTTCAACTTCAACGCGTGAATGCAAAGAAATGATGAAAATCTAACAAAATGTTGTCTTTGCCACCCTTTGCAAATTAATCAGGGTACATTGAAAAACGTCTCCTTCTTCTGTCAATAATTAACATTTTCGTTTGTACTCTTAAAATATATCATCAATTTAAGACGATTATGTTAAGCTTCTTTAATTTAAAGCAAATAGCATTATCGTTGGTGAGAAGAACGCCAAATTGGTCGTGTCTACACGGACCAAAACGACGGTTACAATATTTTTTGTCGTTTTTCTCATTAACCGCCCTGTTTTCTCTGCTTTGCTAAGAAAATACTAATAAAGAGAAATAAAAAAATGACACATTTCTCTTTCCCCTCATTTATCTCGTTCACGATTTTAGGTGCGACATCTCCGACGGTGCATGAAACAGCCGTGTTAACTTAATTTATTATTGCCGGGACAGATAAATCCTCACAAAACGTAAAACAATTAGTTTGCCGGTTAAACTATGAGTATGGGATGTTATTACCATAATATAATATATAATAAAATATAACTATAATTTTCGACAAACAATACATTTTGTAAGTGGTTATGGTAAGAATTAATTGAATATGAATGTTTATATCTGTTTTCTATTTGAATGGCTGTGATTTTGATGAAATGGCAACGCATTCCCTATACCTACATTCAGTAATTTAAATGCAAATATTTCCTTGTGCTTTGCAAGTACATATTAATAAATAATAATTTGCATTAATAGGAAACGTTCAAAATTGAGGCTGATTAAAAGTATAACAATAATAAATAAATATTCTTAATTTATGACGAAATACACTATCGAACCAATCGATCTCTCCGCCTTTGCAACTAAACAAATATTATCTTACTGAGAACAAAATTATAAGTTTCCTCATTTTCACATAAATTTGAAATATAATGAAACAACATGCAATAGCAACAATATATAGCAATAAAATATAATGAAACATCGTATATAGAGGACCGTTTTCAACACCTATCACAAAACAGATGTTAGAAGACATCCAAAGCTAAGTTTACACAAAAAAAGCTACAAGTTAAAGTTTCTCACATATCAATCAACCAGTCATATTTAAAATAATTTAAACAAAATAATTTTTTCGTGTTTTTTCAACCGCATAGTCGGGATGTTCGTCCAAGATTTTCTTTAACATTGGCAACAGCTTTTATTAGAAAGGTGCCTCGATTGCTCGGTAACATTGCTTAATAAAAATATTTTCTCAGCTCTCCTTGAAAAGACAGAAGCTAAGAGTAACCACATTTAATAAGAGAAGCTAGTGCAGAAAGTTTGAAAAACAGATCCTTTGGTTCCAGATCATCAGTAGTAGCACACATCTTTATTTCTAAAAAAGGCTATCGACCTATCGGTCTTTCTGCCCTTCTTTAATACATGTAGTCTTAATCTAAATAAAAAACAAATGTGAAAATTCTGTTATTCTAGGTTAATAATCTTATTAAACCAAACGCGTCACAAAACCAACTTCTGCTCACAAACCACAGACTCAACGCTGACTCCCCTACGATAACTGCAGACGGCCAAACGACACAACCAAAAAACGACGTAAAATACCTTGGAATCACAATTGACCACAAACTTAAATTCACTAAACACATACGAAACATCAGGGCAGAAACAATAAAGAGAACAAAACACTTCCGATCACTAACTTACAAAGACAGAGGAATTAGCACAAACACCGCCACCAAAATATATAAAGCTATCTGTAGACCCTTGCTAGACTATGGACATATACTCATGACCAATGGAACAGAAAGGACAAAACGTTATATACAAACAACAGAACAAATTGCACTAAGACTAATAACACGAATAAGACACCCCCAAAACCCACTACGCAACCCCTCCACCCAACTACTATACGAACGCACAAACATGACAAAGATTTCGGAAAGACTCATACATCTACAGACAAAATGGACAAACAACCCCTACAACTGGACCATACTGAATCCCCTTTGTCTGACAAGACCAACCAGACAATCCCGCTTCCGTTTCCCTACATCAACGCTACTCGAACACTTACAAACGCAACTGACTACTGGACAATAAAATAATTTTTTCTTGTCATTGGAATTGGAAAGTTTATTAATAAGATTGTTAACGTAGAATAAGAGACTTTTCATATTTATTTTTTATTCAGATTAAGACTACATGTATTAAACAAAGTCAGAAAGACCGATAGGTCGATAGCCCTTTTTTAGAAATAAAGATGTTTACTACTACTACTAATCTTATTAAATAAACTTTCCAATTCTAATGACAAGAAAAAATTATTTTATTGTCCAGTAGTCAGTTGCGTTTGTAAGTGTTCGAGTAGCGTTGATGTAGGGAAACGGAAGCGGGATTGTCTGGTTGGTCTTGTCAGACAAAGGGGATTCAGTATGGTCCAGTTGTAGGGGTTGTTTGTCCATTTTGTCTGTAGACGTATGAGTCATTCCGAAATCCTCGTCATGTTTGTGCGTTCGTATAGTAGTTGGGTGGAGGGGTTGTGTAGTGGGTTTTGGTGTCTTATTCGTGTTATTAGTCTTAGTGCAATTTGTTCTGCTGTTTGTATATAACGTTTTGAACTTTCTGTTCCGTTGGTCATGAGTATATGTCCATGGTCTAGCAAGGGTCTACAAATAGCTTTATATATTTTGGTGGCGGTGTTCGTGCTAATTCCTCTGTCTTTGTAGGTTAGTGATCGGAAGTGTTTTGGTCTCTTTATTATTTCTGCCCTGATGTTTCGTATGTGTTTAGTGAATTTAACTTTGTGGTCAATTGTGGTTCCTAGGTATTTTATGTCATTCTTTGGTTCTGTGGTTCGGCCGTCTGCAATTATTGTAGGGGAGTCCGCGTTGAATCTGTGGTTTGTGAGTAGAAGTTGATTTTTTGACGCGTTTTGTGTTAGTCTCCATTTATAGAACCATGACATTGTATTGTTCGTTAGTGTTTGGAGTCTTACAGTCGCTTTTTCAGTGGTTTTGTCGTGTACTATTAGTGCAGTATCGTCGGCGTATAGTAATATGTACGCTGATTTGTCTATTTGGTTTTTGTCTGGTAAGTGGTAATTATAGATATCATGGCAGTATATATTATATAGGAATGGTGAGAGCGGGGATCCTTGCGGCAGTCCTTGTTCAGGGGAAAAAGAAAAAGATAATGTGTTGTCAATTCGTACTTGTAGTAGTCTGTTTTCAAGTAAGTTTTTTATGATGTGAAGTAGATATGTTGGTGTGTGGAGTTTGTGAAGTTTGTAGAGTAAGCCCATATGCCAGACACTGTCAAAGGCCTTGTTAATGTCCATGAATAGACACGCCGACTTTCTGTCAGTTAGGTGAGTCGTTTGTATATTGTTGGCCAAAATAAAGAGCGGATGAACAGTCGAGTGATGTTGTTTGAAACCAAATTGGTAGGTAGGTATATATTTTCCAATCACTTTTTCAAGCCGCTGCTTCATTATGTATTCAAAAATTTTGTTTAGTACTGGAAGAAGTGTAATTGGTCTGTAGTTGCTCGGTTGTGTATTGTCCAGTCCATTTTTGGGTATAGGAATTATTAAGCCGTTTTTCCATGTTTTTGGGATTTTGTTATTTGTGATGCAGTTGTTCAATTCAGTTGGGATCAGTTTGTGTGTTTCTTGAGTTAGGCTTTTCAAGAGTTTTGCCTTAATTTTATCTTTTCTCGGTGCTGTGTTTTTGATATGCGCTAGGGCTTCATCGTACTTTGTGTCTGTGATCAGTTTATAGGTCTAGTTTGGTGAGCTGTTAAAATAGTTCAAGTACCAGTCGTTGATCCAGTTCCAGTTGTCATTGTCGAAGTTAGGGTTTGTCGATATGCTGAAGGCCCTTTGACAGTGTCTGGCGAGCGCGTCCGCTTTCTCTTTGTCTGTGTAGCGTTCTATTCCGTTTTCGTCAATTGCCTCAGTAGTGCCAGTCTTCCTGTATTGCGCCAGTTTCTTAATTTTTCGCCAGTAGGTTTTGCCTTTGTCTTTTTGTATTTCTTTACATGTTTCTAGCCATTTGTCTTGTCGGTATTGTCCAATCAAAGTTTCAATGTTTCTGTTAAGTTGGTTCAGTGTCTTTTTTAGGTCATTATTTTGAGTGTATGCATACAGTTCTCTCTTATGTTTTATGAGTCTCAGTATGAATTTGGGCACCAGATCATCATTATCCTAACAAGAAATATATAAGTCACAAGAATTATAAAAAGTTTTCTGTTACAAAGCTATAAAGATTTTTTACTATATTACTGGTCTACGTCTCGATTAAATCAATTAATGTTTTATTATACGGATTATAGTAAAGTTAATGCAAAAACGTTCAATTTTTAGAAAATAGAGCAACTATAAGAAAAATTCATCATGCCAAAATTTAAAATGTGATCTGTTATTGCCGGTTTTGCACGAAATTTAAATCTCAAAGAGTAATGAAATATAGTGGATATGTGGGCTTATATGTATTATGCAGAATATCATGCAGACAATTCTCAGGCAGTCCAAAAATGAATTTGATGAAGTTTGCATTATAATAAAAGTGTATGAGAGGGCTTGAATGCTTTATGTGAATTGTTGCATTCGGCAACCCAACTCTGAATTAAATAGTCAAGGGTCAAAGTATGTAAATTTTAGTTTTATGTTTACAAAAGGTCCCATAAATATTCGCCTTTTCCATGCAAATGTTAATGAAAAATCAACAAGGGATGGCTAAAAATTGTTACATTTTAGCCGATGTGACATGGCACCTAGGAATTCAGTTATTTGCCTATTTAATTTCGGGCACAATGATATTTATAATTCCGATTGATAAATAATAACTAATAATAGAGCCGATTTAATTAGTGGAATTTAGGCATTTAGCACAACGTGTACATCACAAAATTGACTTAATTTCATTGAGGACAAAAAATTAATTCAATTAAGTTCAAGACCCTTTGCTTGACCAGGTTAATGCTCAGGCCAAATTGACATCGGTCCATGAATGTTTTAACAAGAACAAAATATGAAGAGTATCATACAACTCGAAAATACTGCTTGTCGATGCCGCCTCAGGTAGATTCGTAAAATTAAATGATTAAAACTCAGTTTCAGAAGTTTTTAATTAAAACCCGGAAAGTATCGGGCTTCTGTTTAAGACTATTCAAAGATATTTAACTCAAGTTTTACGTTAATTAAAGTATGACCTTTGTGCGTCTGACACATATTGGTTGATTTGAAAAAACTACTAGTAAATAATGTTTGGAACATTGAAAGTTGGTGATTTTGTAAATCTATAACTAAAATAATTTATATTGTAGTAGTAGTAAACATCTTTATTTCTAAAAAAGGCTATCGACCTATCGGTCTTTCTGCCCTTGTTTAATACATACAGTCTTAATCTAAATGAAAACAAATATGAAAATTCTCTTATTCTAGGTTAACAATACTATTAAATAAGTAAGATTTCAGTGGCAAGAAGGGATTATTTTATTGTCCACTAGTCCGTAGCGTTTGTAAGTGTTCGAGTAGCGTTAATGTAGGGAAACGAAAGCGGGATTGTCTGGTTGGTCTTGTAAGACAAAGGGGATTCAGTATGGTCCAGTTGTAGGGGTTGTTTGTCCATTTTGTCTGTAGCTGTATGAGTCTTTCCGAGATCTTTGTCATGTTTGTGCGTTCGTATAGTAGTTGGGTGGGGAGGTTGTGTAGTGGGTTTTGGGGGTGTCTTATTCGTGTTATTAGTCTTAGTGCAATTTGTTCTGTTGTTTGTATATGACGTTTTGTCCTTTCTGTTCCGTTGGTCATGAGTATGTGTCCATAGTCTAGCAAGGGTCTACAATTTATATTGTATTTATACTATATACTTCATTAGCTTCGAACAAGATTAATTGTAAAGAATGTTCAATTCGATGCAGCTGCTCACAAAATGTACGGAGAAACCCAAACAATATGTAAACGAAAAAATCAGAAATAATGCGAGTTTATAGTATTATCGACCTCACCATTACCAAAGATAAATAAACAAAATAATAAAGTACTTAATAAAAATTCAATAAATTGACGGATTGAATGTAGAAGTTTGAAAAACAGTTTTTAAATTTACACAGATTTTTTAAAGCCCAGTTGATGATTTCTGCTCTCACTAACACACCAGTTTTATTCTTAAACACCTGAACTAAAAGTGATATGAGTATATTATTATTAAAAAAAAAGGTTGACAATTAAATCTTAATGTTAATCAAGCCCAGCAGGTTGGTTCAGTTGCGCTTGTAAGTGTTCAAGTAGTGATTCTGTAGGGAAGCGGAAGCGGGATTGTCTGGTTGGTCTTGTAAGGCAAAGGGGATTCAGTATGGTCGAGTTGTGGGGATTGTTTGTCCATTTGTCTGTTAATGTATCAGTCTTTCAGAAATCTTTGTCATGTTTGTGCGTTCGTACAGTAGTTGGTTGGAAGGGTTGTGCAGTGGGTTTTGGGGATGTCTTATTTTCGTTATAAGTCTTAGTGCGATTTGTTCAGTGGTTTGTATGTGCCGTTTGGCCTTTTCCGTTGCGTTTGTTCTGATGATATGTCCGTAGTCAAGCAGGGGTCTACATATTGATTTGTATATTTGTGTTGCTGTTTTTGTGCTGATTCCTCTGTCTTTGTAAGTTAGCGATCTAAAGTGTTTCGTCCTTTGGATTACTTTCGTTCCAACGTTTTGTGCGTGTCTAGTAACTCTTAGTGATTGGTCTAGTGTTATCCCTAGGTAGTTTATTTCTGGTCTGGGGGTAGTTCTATTCCCGTCTGCTAGTATTGTCGGAGAGTTGTCTTTAATTTTGTGGTTTGGTAAGAGTAGCTGGTTTTTTGTTGCGTTTGGTATTAGTCTCCACTTGTAGAACCATGTCATTGTTTCTTCTGTCAGCGTTTGAAGTTTTCCAACAGCTTTTGATGTTGTTTTGTCGTGTACAATCAGTGTCGTGTCATCAGCGTACTGTAAAATGTAGGAGGATTTGTCTATGTGATTTTTGTCAAGTTGGTTGTGGTTATATATGTCATGGCAGTATAAATTGTATAGAAGGGGTGATAGCGGTGATCCCTGCGGTAGTCCTTGCTCGGGTGAGAACAAAAACGAGAGTGAGTTGTCTATGCGTACTTGTAGTTGTCTGTTTTCGAGTATGTTCCTGATTGTGAAGAGTAAATATTTTGGGGTGTTAAGTAAGTGTAATTTGTTTAATAGTCTTTTGTGCCATACGCTGTCAAAAGCCTTGTCTATATCCATAAGGAGACATGCTGATTTTCTGTTTTCAAGGTGTGTAGTTTGAATGTTGTTAGTTAGTACAAACAAAGGGTGAACAGTTGAGTGATTGGGTTTAAAACCGAATTGGTATGGTGGTACGTGTTGTCCAATTAATTGTTGTAGTCTATTTCAATATTAATTGGTCGATATTAGGTTCACACTATTACATTATTACACTTTTCAATAACAATTGCGTGATTCACAAACCTGGAATACGTAATATATATTTGATCGATTCAAACTAATTTGCCACATGCTATCAGGTGAATACATGGAATTTAAAATCATGTTTCCGTTAATTAATTTCATTAATTGAAATATATAAACCTTGTTTGGGAATAGATTTCCAGATAGTCATAATGTGGGTTTATGACAGTGCCAATTTCAAATTAAAATTTAAGAATTACATTGTTTTCTGCTGAATTCAGGATTTAATTAGTCGTTTCCGAGTTTAAGCAAAAATATGAATTATAAAATACAATAATAATGTTTTATTAATTCATGAATTGAGCAAAATGTTGGTCAACAATTTATAAAAAAGGAATAGAGCTAAAGTTTAAAATTAATAGAAGCACTAGAAGTTCAGGTCTAGATTAATTTGATGAATTTTGTTGAATTCAACTAATCATCCAGACAAAATCCGCTTTCACCAGATACAGAATTAGACAAAAGTAATTGTAATTTTAATGTATGATTGATATACATGTATTTTCAATTTTTCTAAAAAATGTGGATGCTAATGCAAAAGTAGTTTTCAAATAATATCTGTGAATTGGTTCTTTGGGCACGAAAGAGTTTACTCATGCACTATTATTACATACACAAAACCACATAAAACCGTGCAATAAAACTTACGAATGAAGTCATAAAAGGATGATCTAATAAGGAGACGCTGTTTCATACAAGACCTAGCCATTTAGTATCTTGAAAAAATGCCAAATTAGAATGATTTAACAACTAGTTCAAACCGTTCGTCACTTTTTGAGAGAAACCAAAATTGAACTATTTAATTACTTTATAACATTCACATTCCAATCCCTTTCAGCTCCATTCCGACGTCAGTTTGCAGTCCCAAATGTTGTCAAAATTCCGCATAGTTCAAATAAAATTAGTTTGTTGCAAGCTTCGAAAAATGCTCTGCTTCGTGATACAATTTAAATTAAAAATCAACAGAGAATGACACTAATCCTTTTACATTATCCAGTCACTGATGTGAAATGCTTAACTGGTGTGTGAATTATTTATTTGCTCATTTAAATGTAGATTTTAACGTGAAATTTTATTTTGCATTTTCGGCAGATTGATTTTTTTTTAAAATCATCATTTACAGTTTCAAAATATAGTGGGTGGTTTCTATTTATATCAGATATATTCCTGAAAAAACGTTCGGTCCAGAAATGCGAGTGTGTTATTGATAAGAATATTATTTAAACATGTATAGAAAATAATGCGAAGATTAAGAAAATGTTTGAAGTATTAAACAAAAATAATCACAAAAGTTTAACCTGCATTAAATCTAGATTATATTAATCTCTATCGATATGATTTCAGCAATGGAATTTGGAGCACTTTTTTGCTATGAGAGTTTGCTATGAGAAAAAGTTTTAACAATTTCCTAGATATTTCGCTTGGTGCTAGTGCTGATAACAATGAAGAACATTTGGTATAACACAAAAAATACCAATATTTATTTTCATCTACGTGCGTTTTTAGTAGTGATAGAAAAATGGAAACTCGAAAAATGCAGTTACAATAAATTTCAGGTTATGCTAAAATAGCCCTTCTCTATACATCTGAAAATTTTTTCCGGTTAATAACTTCCGGTTATTCCGGAAGTAAACTTGGTCACTTATTTCAAATTGAACGCCCTACTATAAAGTTAAGTTCTCACAAAAATTCTGAAGACCTTTAATGTATGAAGTTTTATGCCTATCTCTATTTTATTATAATAAATGAGATGGATTTTTCCGCGGCAAGCGGACAACTAATTTTTGAAATAAGGAAAAGTTTACTGCTTCTTTATTCCAAAACTTATTTGTACGCTTAAACCGTGAAAAAATCCCTTTTATTTGAATTTTCGGACGCTAAAAATCTTCACTTATATTATAATAAATAACAGATGCAGTCCTAAACGTTGTTACCGAGACAGCTCAAATGACAAAACATTCGGCAATCGTAATTAAACCAATAAAGAATAACTTAAACCTCCGTAAAGCATGTGCAACATATTAATAATAATTCACAAACTCTCTACTGCTAAGCGATAAAAACTGTGTTTTCCAATCAACTGAAATCTGTTCATTTCAGGTATAAGCTAGCTATTAGAAAGTGATACTTAGTAGTAGTAGTAGTAAACATCTTTATTTCTAAAAAAGGCTATCGACCTATCGGTCTTTCTGCCCTTGTTTAATTCATGTAGTGTTAGTCTAAATAAAAAACAAAGATGAAAATTCTCTGATTCTAGGTTAATAATCTTATTAAATAAACTTTTCAATTCTAATGATGGATCTAATGGTCCAGTTGTAGGGGTTGTTTGTCCATTTTGTCTGTAGATGTATGAGTCTTTCCGAAATCTTTGTCATGATTGTGCGTTCGTATAGTAGTTGGGTGGAGGGGTTGTGTAGTGGGGTTTGGGGGTGTCTTATTCGTGTTATTAGTCTTAGCGCAATTTGTTCTGTTGTTTGTATATAACGTTTTGTCCTTTCTGTTCCGTTGGTCATGAGTATATGTCCATAGTCAAGCAAGGGTCTACAAATAGCTTTATATATTTTGGTGGCCGTGTTTGTGCTAATTCCTCTGACTTTGTAGGTTAGTGATCGGAAGTGTTTTGTTCTCTTTATTGTTTCTGCCCTGATGTTTCGTATGTGTTTAGTGAATTTAAGTTTGTGGTCAATTGTGATTCCAAGGTATTTTACGTCGTTTTTTGGTTGTGTCGTTTGACCGTCTGCAGTTATTGTAGGGGAGTCAGCGTTGAGTCTGTGGTTTGTGAGCAGAAGTTGGTTTTTTGACGCGTTTGGTGTTAGTCTCCATTTATAAAACCAAGTCATTGTGTTGTTTGTTAGTGTTTGGAGTCTTTGAGCTGCTCTCTCAGTAGTTTTGTCATGTACAATAAGTGCCGTGTCGTCTGCGTATTGTAATATGTATGCTGATCGGTCGATTTGATTTTTGTCTGGTAAGTTGTAATTGTATATGTCATGGCAGTATATATTGTAGAGAAACGGTGAGAGCGGGGATCCTTGAGGGAGCCCTTGTTCAGGGGAAAAAGAAAATGACAGTGTTTTGTCAATTCGTACTTGTAGTTGTCTGTTTTCTAGTAAGTTCTTTATGGTGTGTAGTAGATATGTTGGTGTGTGTAGTTTGTATAGTTTGTAATAGTGATACTTATTTTAAAGCTGAACACGCCTTTGTAAGAAAAATGTGGGGTTGCAATTGAAAACACGTCAGCTTTTCCAAAATTATATATGGCAAATGTATTTCTTTTTCGGTAGCAGCTAAGGCAGTCCCAGTGATCAACGGCTTATAAACCCGGAAAACTTTTCTATCGATAACTTAAATTAGTTTCAATAGTCTTTCGTGGCAGATTGAAATTATAATCGGATGATGCTCAGAAATATCCCATTTAACTAAATTTATAAATGTTATATTAAATAGCCAACCAAAAATAAGCACTGAGACTCAAATAAATAATTTTTAAATTTGCCGTAATTAAAATCGCATGAATTGCAACGTATGAACTGAAATAATTAATCTAATTATAAACATGAAGCATAAAATTAACGATTCACACCCTCAAAATTTTATAATTTTGTGAATCACAGCCTCAACATCGTACAATACACCACCTTTTAATTTTTCATCAATAACATGGAAACAACAAATTGTAGAACATCGCTTTGGTAGTTAGCAGATCACGTAAATATGTACCACATAATGGCTTTTCGGAACTTTTCAGCATGAAATAATCCGCTATTTAAAGTTGTTGTTCAAATGCCTTGAACAGGTTTGGAAAAACAATTATTTCTGCGGTTTTAGAAATCATATTAATTTCAGTCGAATATAGAATGTAAAACTAAGCAGAATTGTCGTACATTTACGAAAACTAATCAACACCGTTGATTAAATATCTCAAAATTAATGATAAATTAATCGGATGAAAAATGAAATCTTCGGCTATAAACGTGAGGAATTAAGGTCATAACAGCTGTGAAACGCATTATATCGGCGGACATTGTCGAGAAAGGCAGAGCTTGAAATATAAATTGTTTAATATTTACTTATCTGATTCTTTAAAAAATGGCATTTTCAAAGCTTTTCAATTTCTCAAGCTCTTGCCTTGCTTAAGTCTGTATGAGACAAATTAGCTCAACAGCAGTTGTCTGTTTACTCACACAGAAATCATAATTCCTATTTAGAAATTGACACTTTAACACTAGCTGAAGGCGAATATTTTATATAATGTCCAAAGTGCTGCGTCTATAAGTTGTCCACCTTTGCATTCTCAATATATTTTTATTAACGAAATAGTATACCATCTAACAATAAAGATTTTGACATGACTGAAAAATTGACTTTCATTATGGATAGAATAGAATAAGACATCATCATCAAACGCTTATACATTTTGCAAGAATTTGACGAACTGTCATATCGCCGGGAATCGATAAGAGCAATTTAAAAAGGTTATAATTAAGATTCAAACACTTTTAAACTAAGGTATGACTCGACCTCCCTACAAATAAAAAATGTAGGGTCATGCGTCACTCCTGATCAAATTTAAAGTTAGGGGAATAAAAATATAGGGCAAATTTGTCCCAACTCGAACATTGCGAGCCAGTTGAGTTTTCGGTTTCTTTACAGGGCATCTGAAAAATCTGAGAGAAATCATTCACGAATTTGCTCTCTAAAATCATACTACGGAAGCGGTACAATTTAAAATTAAAAATTTTTGACGATAAAATAAGAGAAGTTTTTTGTGTATTTCGACATAATATTTGTTTTTTAATAAACGAGGGAATATATAAAAAATATTTAGATCACAGCCTGCCGAAGAGGATACCGAAACGATTTAAAAGCACAGAGAGTATTACTTGTGAAAGTGTGTGAAAAACTATGGTTTCAACTACTTTTTCCAGTTAAAGAGATAATTCGATTACCGTAAAGCTTCATTTATCCAGAAACGGTATTTATAATGAAGGATTCTGTAAAAGTGTTATCTAAATATTAAATTTGCGGAAAATATCAAGGTAAATACATTTTCCAACGCAAATAATCTCAAGTCTGCAGCTGAAATATTCTTGGTTTATAAGCATTTATTTACCTAAATATGTTGCTTCAATTACCGAAAATGTAATACGGCATAAAGTTTCTTGACGTACTTCAAGTTACGAACAGCTTTAACTTAACAAAAAATCTACATGGCTACAAAGTAACGAAACGTTTAGTTTGCTCAAACGTTCTTCAGTTCTTTTCGAATATTTATGAAAAACGTTTAGAAGCATAATAAAAACTAAATCGGTCTATTAAATGGTTACAAGCTCTTTGATTCTTCGATTCTCAAAATATATATATTATAAAAATCGTACCCATTCAAATAAAATAATTAGTTAAACAAAATGTAATTTACTAATAAAGTAATATACTTTATAATTAAACATAAAGAAACTCTAAGATTGATGATAGTTGCGGATGGTAATAAATGTTTAATAAAATCTATATAAATACAGACAACAATATTCATTTATAGTTCACAAATATGTAATTGTTAACACTATTTCTGCACTTTTTCATGTTAAGCGTGCAAGATCCCAATTCTACTCAAAATGTCAAGAACGCCAAAGAGTTATCATGCTTGAACATCTACGCTTTGCAAAATAACAGCTTTTTGAGAAAATCTGAACCATAAAAATAAAAAATAAATTAACGTTTAGCAGCAGAGAGTCGTAAAGGTTTTAGAGTTCTCGGTTGGGGCAGTTTATTTTCTAAAAAATTAATGTTTGCGTTCGAAAAATCTTATTTTTTTTTAAATTTTATGTTGATCATTAAAAATAGCTTCATCACTTTAAACGTTCGTTATTTGTTTTTAATGCAAAAGTGTATCATTTATAAAAAAAACAAATTAACAGTCCCAAAGCGTCTAAATTTTCCAGTTCGGCATGTGAGGATTCTTTGGGAAAACATAAAAATATTGAACATGTTATAGCGGATTTTCAAAACAATACATATTTTTAAATATTTGCCTCGAGAATAGATTTTTGAAAAAGTATGGAGTTTATATTATTTACTCTGCGACTAGACCTTACGCGCGCAAAATTTGAACAAAATTGTTTCTATAAATAACGATCTTCAAAAATTGTAAATTTTCTAACTCATTTGCATTAGAATTTTGATGTGATCGACAAGTAAAGAGGAAAAAGGAACTTACAGAAAAAGTTCAAATTTTCGCTCGGTCTCCCTCCAACGCTGTTTAGTTCTTTAAATTTGCCACAATAACAGTTAATCCAAACAATGATAAAACCCACAAAACACGTTCAAACGCGCAAAACAAACAATTGAAATGTTTGGAAAACACGCAAAACAGTTTAGAATATCCGAGTCGCGTAATGTTGCGCGTCCGCGCGTCTCTATCCCAGTGCGCGCTCTATAAAAACCGTCTCTTCTTCGAGACGATCACCGAACGAATGACTATGCTCTGCTATGACTATGACTATCGCCTCTGCTGCTGCTTGCGGCATCGCCACCAGCGAATCAGCAAAGTATCGACCGCTTTGGCATTTTTGATACTGCATTTACTCCATAGATCAAAAAAATATCTAATTGCTTCGTAAAACTGAAAAAATAAAACCCAAATATAAATACATTATTTATATGTATATATCTGACTTTACTGGAATATATAATAATGGTTATCTACCTTGTAAGTTTCATACATGTTCATAGTTCAAATAGTATCCGTAGTTTCCGAAAAATGAACTGAGAAAAGTACGCGGTTACCTCTTCAGCCAATATAATAAACATAAACATAAGAAAAAACTCTAATATATTATTTTCTTCTGGATGAACAGTTAAAGTCTTTAATCCCAAACAAACAGTTGATGTTTGCTTAGTAAATATGTAAATACATGGTAGTTCTTCTTTTTCATCTTGTTTGTCAAAGAAACTGTATTAATAAAAGTTCTAAAATAATGAAACGTGTATGACCCACTTGAATAACAGTTACGGAAAAATTTTCACATTTTTTTCTTTAACACTTGCTTTGCAGATTGATAGATTGGGGTTATTGAAAGCCATTGGGGTACATGTGTAAAACCAAATAAAACGGCAATTTGCTTATCTGCTCTATGCTTAAAGCTCTATTATAAAATTATGGTTATATGATTTTGTAAGCGTTTAGTTAGGATGAATATACTTCATCACTTGTGAATTCAAATGTTAATGGTTCTGAAGCTGAGGAATGAGATGAGCTGGTTTGATACCTATTATCCGGGACCCATTTTAACGACTATGGTTGGTCTGTGAAACTTGCAAATTTAACTGCGTGAGAAGTGATGCAACGAAAAGCAACCTTCCACGGGAATTACTTTCTGGTTCCTTTACAAATTACCAAACTCTGGAGTGTTTAAGATTAAATAGGAAAATGTTGGTTGGCAGAATATTTACTTTTCTACTTTCTGTTACACATTTAGTTCAGTATTGCAAACCTTTCTATAAGAAATCGATTTGGAGATAATTGCTCTCTAAGAAATTATCAGTATTATCCCATGCGGGATAAAGCAAGTAACAAAAATTGCTTATGTATGGGGAGAACCACAACACAACACTTGCACGGATTTTTGTCAGAGAATAATTCCACTGGAGGTAATTTGATCAGTTTGCTAGTAAAAGAAATTCTAGCCTCCAAATAGACTGAAAGAAGATCCGCCTGTTTGTTTTCCAATTATCACAGCAGCCAAGACGTTGCGTCAGTAAAAACCAATACGCTACAATAGAGTATAATATTATGCCCACGACTTCTTACCAGTACATAGGCGAATTTGGTTCATGAGTAATTAAAAATGTTTTATAAAATTTAATTTTTCTATTCTCTTAACTCTTAAGTAATTCACCAAAATAACATAATACATAACAGCAACGAGGCATGAAACATTTGTGAATAAAAATCTGCAAGTTTAGAAATTTCAATAACAAGAAATAATGTGTTTGTTTGGGTTACTTTGGCACCAGAAGAATGTATTTTTGTACATACAACAGATACATTTTCTTTCCCTGATTCAAACTGACTATAAGGCGCGACTCAAAATCAACGCCTATCAAATGCGATTATAAGTTCAATAAAACGGTTTTAATAGCTTGATTGTAGCTATTCATCTCTGATAGTCAACACCGTGTGAGAGTACGAAATTTAGATAAAAGCTAAACAACTTCAAACAGGGGCTTCATATCCAAAATACAAAGTTTATATTAATTTTTTTAATACTAAATTAATATATATTTGAATGGAAGCTGGAAGCTTAATTAAATGCTTCCTGCACAATTGTAGTCATACGTTTAATTTCAAATTTGAGATCGTTCTCAAGCAACCCTGCAATATTTAAGAAAACATTAATATATACTCTTATAAGGTATATAAAAAGTGACAAATAAATCCAATCAATATAAAAGAATTTCAATAAAAAGTTATATTCTTACCAAAAAAACCTTGAAACATTGTTTGGTTGATGGTGTAGACTAGGTAGTTTATAGAGTATTAGAAAGAGAATTGGAAATTTCAAATATCATAACACGATTCATACAATCGCCTATGCACATGCAATAATAAGCATTTCACAGAAATGTATTTCAGAGGACATTGTGAAATGTTACAAAGAAACGGTTGTAAACGAGCTCAATTAGTATCAGCAAATAAGTGAACCCATTTTCATTACCAAGAAAGTTTTTTCTCATTGTTCTCAAATGGCTTAGTTTATTTAAATGTTAAAGTAGTGCTACATTGCGTTAAACAAAAAACTTTAAACATTTCAACAGGTAAAGTGAAAAATAGCAAAAAAATTAATAACAATATCAAAATATTCCTGGGTTTCAGTCAATTTTATTGTTTATTATTCAAAATGTTACAAATACGTTTCGGTGTCTTTCTCCACCATCATCAGTTTGTGTGTCTAGATGTTTCTACCTTCACATTTGACTGGACATTCTGTCCAAAATGTTTCTGTCATTCAGTATCAGGAATAAAGTTTCCCCAACAAATGAAATACACGAACGTCACAACGAAGACCTTAACATTACACTGAAATTTCCTACTGCTTACTATGCCAGTGTCGTAATTCTTCAGTGGCTGTTTTGTGTGTTGTTTGATTTGAACATTGCGAGTCCTTTGAGCACACTGTCGTCCGCATTTCAGCCGATGTCGGCTTTAAGAAAGTATAATACGCAACATAAACAAAACAATTATGTAAATTTTACTAACACATTTTCACGGCAATTAAAATTTGCAAATAGTTATAACATGGCATGGTTCACGTATGGCATTTAACCGCCCGTCCGTCTTAAGTTGTAAACATAATATTAGCCTGTTGAAAAATCGAACTTTCCGTCTCAACAAATTATGGGAATTCCATGTGTTATATTATATGAAATGTGGAATGAATGGTATTTATGCATTTTATTCAAAATAAATCTTCATCTGCCAGCGACAATTGAAAGAAGATTTAATGTAGTTCTCATAAGAAATTTGGGAATAAAGTAAAACTGAAGTTTTGCGAACTACCCAGTGAATCGTCATTAAAAATTTACTCGTGCGCACTTAAGTTTAATACATTTTTAATTCAGTCCAGATGTATCATAGAGGGGTAGGAAATTTGTTGAAAACTCTGTGATTGGCCAATAAACAAGTTGATTCAATTTTAATCTACAATAATTTTTAAGAGCCGCCACTTCCACTCAACGACCTTTATGGAAAATAGTGCATATGAAATTTTCTCGCAGATTTAAATTGTACCACCGCTTGTTAACATTCTATAGGTGAAACATGTCAAGATATAAACAGGAGGTACAAAATTACAGAAAACACTCGAACTAAATGTGACTTCTCGACACTCGAAACCGTTACTGCCACCTTCTCGGATTTTATAAGTTTTAATTCAGCCGGTATAATATGGTTACTTAATTTTGTTTTTTAAATTTTTGTTTAATAAATTTATCGTGAAAGCTGCTGAATATAATCAGCAAGTAATGTTTTCCGCTTTAAATTTAAAGCATAAACAAACTGTTCCTCATCAATACGTTTGCAATGGTTGGTAATTCAACAGACTTTTCAAGTTTGGTTTTGTATGATAAAAATAGAAAAAGTGGTTTTACATGAAAATTTGTTGTCATTTAATCGACGGGCATATTTCCGGTGAGTAAATTTGAGAAATTAAAGGGATTATTCTAGTCGTAGTATTTTGTAAGTCGAGTTTTGTGTGTATAATTTTGTGACGCAAAACACATAATGTCGAGAAAATTTTAAATGCAATTTGAGAGCCTACACTCGCAAGTTTCTAAGCGCTGAACTAAGAAGTAGTTTACATTAAGACTAAGGTAAGAAAATTTTAGACAATTTGAAATATAAATCAAACAATCCTTCTTCTTTGTCGAAAGTATAAATATTTCTTCCTACATAAGGTAATAATTTTGAAAATTTCTAATGTTTAGAAAAAATATATTTTTAATATGCCATGGGAAAGACGGCTCGGCTCGAGTGCTTCATCGCTTTCATCGGCAAATACAATTTAGAAACTGTTCGTGTTCTCTCATACAATCGGTACCTGCATGTTTTTTAAAACTCATTGTAAATAAATGTTTATTGAATAAATTTGAAACTAACTTCGTTTTTAAAATGACAGAATTTGTCGTTAATTAACAAAATACAAAACTACTGAGAGAGCAGCTCAAAGACTCCAAACACTAACAAACAACACAATGACATGGTTTTATAAATGGAGACTAACACCAAACGCGTCAAAAAACCAACTTCTGCTCACAAACCACAGACTCAACGCTGACTCCCCTACAATAACTGCAGACGGCCAAACGATACAACCAAAAAACGACGTAAAATACCTTGGAATCACAATTGACCACAAACTTAAATTCACTAAACACATACGAAACATCAGGGCAGAAACAACAAAGAGAACAAAACACTTCCGATCACTAACCTACAAAGACAGAGGAATTAGCACAAACACCGCCACCAAAATATATAAAGCCATTTGTAGACCCTTACTAGACTATGGACATATACTCATGACCAACGGAACAGAAAGGACAAAACGTTATATACAAACAACAGAACAAATTGCACTAAGACTAATAACACGAATAAGACACCCCCAAAACCCACTACACAACCCCCCCACCCAACTACTATACGAACGCACAAACATGACAAAGATCTCGGAAAGACTCATACAGCTACAGACAAAATGGACAAACAACCCCTACAACTGGACCATACTGAATCCCCTTTGTCTTACAAGACCAACCAGACAATCCCGCTTTCGTTTCCCTACACTAACGCCACTCGAACACTTACAAACGCTACGGACTAGTGGACAATAAAATAATTCCTCCTTGCCACTGAAATCTTATTTATTTAATAGTATTGCTAACCTAGAATAAGAGAATTTTCATATTTGTTTTCATTTAGATTAAGACTATATGTATTAAACAAGGGCAGAAAGACCGATAGGTCGATAGCCTTTTTTAGAAATAAAGATATTTACTACTACTAACAAAATAAGCTACCATAAGACAATTTGTATTTCCTTATCATCACACACGGGAAATTTTCGCAACATCAAACATTCAAGTAAAATGTAAATCTTGCTCTTTTTTGTGCAATTTCACAAATACAGATTCAATATCAGCTGAAAAACGTACAACTCTATTAATTCTGAACAAACCAGAGTCATTAATTAGACAATGGATGTGCCTAAGCTAAGTTATCTATTCCCGTTGCTCCCGTTTCGATGTTCGAACGTGCAATGCTTTAAAAAGAAATCCTCAAACTGAAAACGATTTCAGCGAAATGGCATTAAAATGCTGTACATGGTTATACAATTTCCGGGCATATATATCTGAAAATTGGCAAGTTTAATTTCAATTATTCAGTCGAGATTGCCAACGTTAGATAATGTACAACTATGATGAGAATCCACAAATCTAGCGCCACTATCATATAATGTCAACAAGAAAAATATTTAACAAATAAAATATAGCGATGTCGTTAAAGAAACACAGTTTCTGAATGGAAATTATGCCTTCAAATAGCATAACTTTTAAAATTTATTTTGGAGATCTATTAACTATATTCTAATCGCCTGGTTGTACTTAGTTCTCGCTTTAATTTTCTGACTTTAATCCTTTACTACTGCGAATTGCTCAGTTGGTTGTGTTTTACCAATCGGTATGCCACAAGTCATAAATATTCACACAAACGCTTGATATCGTTATTAATTATTTGGGTATTTAGGGCAAATCTACACCACCTAATGCAATGCAAATAAACTGCTCGTAACTGTAGCCCGCAATTATGGACAGGAGAAATTGATGCACTGGAAACAAGATATGTGGTTCATTGAAGGTCTAATCACATAATGCAAGTGCCGCATTGAATTGCATCTGAGGACGAGATAAATAATTCGATTGATTCTGCACTTACTAACAATTTCTAAAAACAAATTCTTATTAATGAGCATAATTTCCTTCAATTTGGCACTGAACAGAATAAATTGCCAACAGATTGCCAAAGAAATTTAAGTAATTTTGATTCATCCTAAAGTCGATTGGTTTTAATTCACACAATCTAATTTTCATTTTCGTTTCAGAAGAACGTTTCTACTGCAAAATTTATAATTTGTAAATATACAGAGTGAATGTGTACACGGTGGTCATTATTAATAAAAGCGTATTTAAATATATACATGAAAATTTAATAATGGTTTGTTTGATGGTCTAAGCGTGTCATAGTATATCCAAAATCTTCCAAATCCTCGATTTGAATTCATTCTGTTCACAATCAAAACGACTATTTCGAAAAAATATCACTAAAACGATTTCAAAACAACCCACGGTTTATCTCGATATGCAATTGGATTGGCGTGGTAAATCTCAGATTGGCCACATAAGTGCACCAACCTCAATAACTTAATCCCTTTTATCGAAATTTTAAATACAAATACAAAATATATTAATTTATTTATCTGATATTTGCATTGAAAATTGTGGTAATATTTAAATATAGGTTATATGGATAATATTTGTAAAATGAACACCTATAGTTGAATCAGTGCCATGAACATCTACTTAACTCTAACAACTAGAGATCAACTTTCCGTTCTTGTAAAAGCTAAATTGAAAACAAAAATATTTTAAGTTCAAAAAACGTCCTTAAAATACATCGTTTTTAATTCTGCGGTCCAAGTTTTTGTAGGGTCACGTGGCATACGATATCTCATGTAAAACATGCAATTGTGTTTTTGAGATAAATTTTTGATAAATCATAAAACACCTACTTTTGCATAAGATTAATTATTTTGACTACCTCAGTTTTTTTATGTTTTCCCTTGTATGTGATTAAAATTGTACGCAACGTTCTAGTAAATTTCGAAAACATGTTTTCGGCTTTTAATTGCAGTTGGAATGGAAAATGTACGTTCTGCAACAGTCATACTGTAGTGGAATACATTTACTACAAACCGGTTAATAAATCTCGTTGAAAGAATCCCGACTTTATATCAAAAATGGAACTTTTGCTTGAAAGCCAATTTTTTGCTTAGTATTTAGTACGTTGTTCCAAATATAAAATCCGCAAACATTTTGTGGCAAAGGTGTATTATTTTTTGTTAATTTTGCAAGAAAATTTTATGACCTTTAACACCTTTAGCATAATGTAGCCCGAAAGAGATCAAATAAAACTAGTGCTTTAATTAGAGATCAAAGTTTAGTTACATTTATACTGTGCTCAATTGTTCACCTATATGATTTATTCAGTGAAAATAAGCAGAGAAAAATTATCCGTCAGATATCGACGAAAATTGAGAAAAACAATGAGCGAAATGGGAAAACTGTCAACAAAACACACTCATAAGTGCAAAATATATTTGCCAGTAATGAAGAAAACGGGCATCTATAGAGAATTGGGCAGTCAAATTCGAACTAAAGTTGGTTACAATTATTGAACAATATTTCAGTTAAAACAGTTCTATGCAAAATATTCAATCAAAATGATACAAAAAATATTTAAAAGGGTGAAAGTGTGAAAAGGGTGAAAAATAAAAGTAGCATAAATAAAATTTTCATATTTGTTTTTTATTTAGATTAAGACTACATGTATTAAACAAGGGCAGAAAGACCGATAGGTCGATAGCCTTTTTTAGAAATAAAGATGTTTACTACTACTAAAAGTAGCATTTGCAAAAATGCAAATTAATATACCCATAGAATTTTACGAAAACGTTGTTTGAAGGGACGAGAATATATTTAATATTTGGAGCTGATGTAGAGAAAAGTAAATGCGAAAACGAACCCAAAACATTTAAGGTCAACCCTAAAACACGGTTGTGGACGTTTAATGATCTAGGGGTCTTTGATTCCAAATAAAGTTAGAGAATTGGAGTTTATTAATTTTATTAAAGGGCGTGTCGAGTTACTTATATATTCTGAAAAGATACTTCAGCAGGACCGGGGTATAAAACCCATTCTCCATCAAATTCAAATCAACAAAAATAAACAGTACAGTTTGCAAACACTAAATAACTTCTAAAGTTACAGACAAAGAGAAGTTAGTAAAAGGATGATTAAAAATAACTTGCGATGCAACAAATTGTTTTACTCAATTCTAAATAAGTTACAAAAAGTATTCAGCTTAAAGCGCGGTCTGAATCAGTATTCGAAATAATCACTTCTATTACCTGAAGTAATGATTTTTGTTGGCACAGATTTTTCTCTTGTATAATTTTATATAGAATTATATCAACATAAAACAATTTTTTGTTCAATGTTTAATACAGTTTAAGTGTTTCGGGTAAATTTAATAACCTCTAGTTTGGAATACATTTGCAATTATGGCTTGCATCATATGCGAGCGTTTTTCCGTCACACGTTGTAAATCGTATTGCAAACTTAAATAGGATAAATTAACAATTTTGAAAAAACCACCTTAAATCTGATCAAATACATAATTGTAATCTTTGCTCCATATTCAAGAGAATCAGATATTCTAACGTTATGTACTTAAAAATGAAACATTTGGATCATTTGATGTGGTTTAAAGCTTCTAAACTACCAAAACGAAGTTCAAAATATCATTGATTGAATGATCGAAAAAGTTAGTAAACTAACTCTATCGCCCATGCCACTTTTTCTAAATATTGCTCATGTAATCAAGCTATAGTTTATCTTTGATTACTGCGTTTACCCCCATGAACAAAAAATGCAAAAGCAAAATCCTTAGTATCAACAAAATATATAGAAGACATATTGTCTACATTAAAGGAATTAGGTAAAAGCGTTGGAACTAAAATATAAGTCATTTAAAATAGTAAATTGTTGCTGAGAACCTGCAACCATTGCAAGACTTATTCCAGGGAAACAAACTGACCACATCTGTACAGACAGATGTGAGATCCCAACCCTTTTGTAATGATGATTTCAGAGAGCAAAATAATCGAGAGTTTATAGCTGCGCGGTATTTTTCACTGATGCCAAGAAAGCCATTAACTGTTCGTGTTACCAAAGCACTGTTTTTCGCGAAAAACTATTAGCGCAATCTGTTACAAGCATAATCTGAGGTATAGCTTCGGATGGCAGTGATTGAGTGGGAAGCTTTCATTAACGATTGGAAACATATTCACTTAATAGTCTAAGGGTTTATGAGTCTATTTGCATTCGATCCCGCTTATCCCATACAAAAAAGTTCAAGTGACATATTAGTTGGACGCTAGTGATGTTTTTGTTAAACGCGCTTTTCAGGGTATACTCATTTTGATAAAATTTGGCTTCTTAACTTATTCACATATTTAAATATAAATGATTTATTATTTAAATATAAATTATCGAAGTTATATTTCCAAAGTCTTTCACTCCATTCTTTTTATTTCGTTTTCTATATCCTCAAATGTTCTGTAAGTGTTGAAAAGTAATTTGTCCTGTTAGGTAAAGAGGAAAAGGCATAGTCCAGGGATGTGAATTCCACTTTGCTTGGATTTGTGGCAGACTCTCAATGTTTATTTGCTTGCGTTCTTGAGATAGATTGTATATATAGATTGATAGATGGGTGCTAAGGGTATTTTAGCAATTAGTCTTTGTGGCATCTGTTCTGTTTTCTGTATATATTTTTTAAGATGCAGCTCAGACTTTAGACACATTGGAGCTTGGAAAGAAATTGCAAATTTTAAATGTGCAAGCATGAGAATACTGAGCAAATATGTGTTAGAAAATGGCAGATTTTAGGTTTAGAGGATCATGTATATATTTCTAAATCTTAAGAAATTAAAAAAAATGTAAATTCAAATGGCTCTTTCTGTAATTTACGAAAATTTGAAAGTTTTTTCTATCACTTCATTCTCTTAATAGTTTTCAAATTAATTTATTAAAAATTAAGCGGAATAAAGACATTTTCAATATAAAAAGTATTCAGAAAACAACGGTAAGCCTTTCAAAGAACACAATGAAACAACAAGGACTTTAGTTTGGAATAACATAAACCCTACTACATTTCAGAAAATTCGCACCTAACGAAAATTTTGATTCCCCAATTTTTAAGCGATTTTCATCTTTTATATGAAACTTTCAACAAAAGCAAAGTTATTTTACTAAGCTTGATATCGCGTAAACTACATCCTTGCATTGATTTCCTGATATGAAGAGCTTAACATTGATCAAAAAATATGTTAGTTTTATTATATAATACAAGTTCTGAATAAAAATAATCTGTGCTATTTTTTGAACAGTTTAATTTTAGCTTCAAAAAAATTATATTTTGTCTTATAGTCTATTATATTGTTTAGCTGCTTTCCTAAACTTTTCCAGATACAGATGTACAGAGAAATGCGACGTGACCGTGCATGTTTATTGCAGAGTGCAGTTACAATTAGTTCGCTCCCGCAATTAGTCTGAGTGAGTACGAGTAGGAACGTATTCGTATTCGAAGTCAGAGCTTAGGATGGCTGATTTGACTCTTTCCGAGAACGAGTACTTGAATAATCATTTTATAATTTGGTTCATTTTTTTTTATTTCGGGTCCGGGAAGTAACGAGTACTCGAGTAACTATTAGTTACTGTTTACCCACCACTAAAACTGGGATTCAGGCATTTCTGATACCATAAGCAATGCAATTGTGTTGTTTCAACCTTAACGCATCTAACTCTGTATATAATGCTTATAAGTAGGTATACATTCCATCGGTTTGATCGATTATTGTGTGCCTGAACAAAAACTTATCAAGGTCGGATGAATACCTATATTTATAGTATATCGGAAAATGCATCTGCTCATAATACAATAACAAGTATATACTTGCACCATTAACGACATGCCTATGCACTAAAATGCTAATCGTGGCTGAGTATATCGGTGCAATCACTATTGATTGCACTCTTATTAATTAAAGCAGCTCACGGTGTATAAAGGGTCAACACATGTCCGCCCTACATGTCGTATTTGTTGAGAAATTATCAGAGAGAATCTGCGCATATATCACATTAAATTGCAAATGACCATCCAACAGCAAAATTCGATTCCGTGAGCATGATTGATATTGCTGACCGAAAACAGTATTCAAACTACCCAGGCTGTTTTTCCTGTTAAATGTGCATAATTTTTGGATAATATTTACCTATAATGGATAACCCTTATTATTTTATATATCTATTTATAAGCTAAGCATATTTGTTATTGAATCAAGTTTTATTGCCGGTAAATTCAAGTTCCAAAAATCGAAAATTAAAAAATCCATTTAGAGGGGCGCAGTTTCAACCCCGAGAATTAAACAATAACAAAACAGATCATACAAGCTTCTCTAGTGAGGCGCTTAATCGTCGAAACGTCATAATTCGGGTTTTCAAATATTGTGTATTATGGAGTTTTAAACGAATTTTCATTTGTGTGAGTACAGTTCTTTCCACATTGTCTATTATAATGTCCAATTATTAAAAATGTTAAATTATGTGAGAGGCCCATAAGTTATTGCCGTAATAATTTTTTCTATAAGATTTCGTTACATTTCGGTCCTTACTAGAAGCTTTCGTCCTTTATCTGCATATTTTATTATTTATATATTATTTTACATGTATTATAATATTAAGGTGTATCAAAGCATATAGTAGTAGTAAATATCTTTATTTCCAAAAAAGGCTATCGACCTATCGGTCTTTCTGCCCTTGTTTAATACATACAGTCTTAGTCTAAATGAAAACAAATTTGAAAATTCTCTTATTCTAGGTTAACAATACTATTAAATAAATAAGATTTCAGTGACAAGAAGGAATTATTTTATTGTCCACTAGTCCGTAGCGTTTGTAAGTGTTCGAGTAGCGTTAATGTAGGGAAACGAAAGCGGGATTGTCTGGTTGGTCTTGTAAGACAAAGGGGATTCAGTATGGTCCAGTTGTAGGGGTTGTTTGTCCATTTTGTCTGTAGCTGTATGAGCCTTTCCGAGATCTTTGTCATGTTTGTGCGTTCGTATAGTAGTTGGGTGGGGGGGTTGTGTAGTGGGTTTTGGGGGTGTCTTATTCGTGTTATTAGTCTTAGTGCAATTTGTTCTGTTGTTTGTATATAACGTTTTGTCCTTTCTGTTCCGTTGGTCATGAGTATATGTCCATAGTCTAGCAAGGGTCTACAAATAGCTTTATATATTTTGGTGGCGGTGTTTGTGCTAATTCCTCTGTCTTTGTAGGTTAGTGATCGGAAGTGTTTTGTTCTCTTTATTGTTTCTGCCCTGATGTTTCGTATGTGTTTAGTGAATTTAAGTTTGTGGTCAATTGTAATTCCAAGGTATTTTACGTCGTTTTTTGGTTGTGTCGTTTGGCCGTCTGCAGTTATTGTAGGGGAGTCAGCGTTGAGTCTGTGGTTTGTGAGCAGAAGTTGGTTTTTTGACGCGTTTGGTGTTAGTCTCCATTTATAAAACCATGTCATTGTGTTGTTTGTTAGTGTTTGGAGTCTTTGAGCTGCTCTCTCAGTAGTTTTGTCATGTACAATAAGTGCCGTGTCGTCTGCGTATTGTAATATGTATGGCGATCTGTCGATTTGATTTTTGTCTGGTAAGTTGTAATTGTATATGTCATGGCAGTATATATTGTAGAGAAACGGTGAGAGCGGGGATCCTTGAGGGAGCCCTTGTTCAGGGGAAAAAGAAAATGACAGTGTTTTGTCAATTCGTACTTGTAGTTGTCTGTTTTCTAGTAAGTTCTTTATGGTGTGTAGTAGATATGTTGGTGTGTGTAGTTTGTATAGTTTGTATAGTAAGCCTCTATGCCAGACACTGTCAAAAGCCTTGTTAATGTCCATAAACAGGCAAGATGTCTTTCTGTCAGTTAGGTGGGTAGTTTGTATATTGTTGGCCAAAATAAAGAGCGGATGAACGGTCGAGTGATGCTGTTTGAAACCAAATTGGTAGGTAGGTATATACTTTCCAATCACTTTGTCAAGCCGCTGTTTCATTATGCATTCAAAAATCTTGCCTAGTACTGGAAGTAGTGTAATTGGTCTGTAGTTGCTCGGTTGTGTATTGTCCAGTCCATTTTTGGGTATAGGGATTATAGCATATAATTTTTTACAAAAACGACCTTTTTACAACTCTCCTTTTAAGTTTTTCGGCATGGCATTTTTCGGCATGGTAAGATTTTCGGCATGATAATAAATAAAACGTTGGATTACACTTGGGAGTTAACAGCATTTGATTCTCTGGAAACACTGTATCTTTAACGTAGCTCTCGACTCTGACTCAAGTGTACATTTTTCCGTTGATTTAAAACTTGTTAATACCTTTAAAAATTAAATCACATTCACATTTGGCAGACTTTTTATCGAAAGGCAAAAACATATTGTGAGCCAAATAAAATGCTATACATTTTTCGAGCGCTTTTTTTTTAATAAAAGCACATCCAAAGCCAGTCAAAAAATATAGAAATATTTGATCCACGTCTCTAAAACGAGCTTGATTGATATTTTTTGCTCAACAACTGCTTATTTTCTGTTTTGTTGATCGACAGCGCATTTAAATACTTTTTAAAAAATTTTAAAACATGAAATAAAATAAACAAATATAATTTTTATTAATTGCAATATATACGGGGTGGTCCAACTAAAACGAAACAGAGCTGTTTTCTCGGTTGATACAAAAGTTATGTAGAAGTGCTTGAATATGTAAATTTTATTGTGGAGTAGAAAGGTTTTCTACAATATTAGAAACGTGCGGTGATAATATTTACCCCTTGGCAGGAAATGACTTCTAAAGTCTTAAATTGAAATCACTGACTGATACATTGATTTAAAGGTGTTACAGTGTTAAAAAATATAATTGGCTGTTAATATTTTTCTTCTCAAAGCTATAAGTATTATGTAATTTAATCATCTGTAAAGTCTAATTTTAAAGTATGTGAACTTGTTTCTGGCAGAAAACTTAGATAGAATTTTTTTCTTTAAGACAATTTGCAAAGAACCCTCAAAAAGGAGTAGTTCTGGCGCCAGTTGAACGCTGCCTTGGCATCGATTGCAACCCTGTCAGCCGCCACTCTATGTCTATGATACAGTGACCCGCCTTATTGAGTATCGAGCACTGACTTGGCTCGATCTCCATACATGATTGATTTTAGAATTCAGCTATTGTATTCGCAGAGCTTAAAAATTTGGATTTACTAGCTTAGCGTTTTTAAGAGCTTTTATAGCAGGAAGATCGCTCCAAATCGTCTTGCGATAAAATGAGACTGTTTATCTCGGTTCTCCGACTTATACGAAATCCGAAATCGTTTGGGATGTGGCAAACTAAACATTCCCTTGGCTGAATATCTTATGCTTTGGTGATAGAGGGTAATTGTCTATGGCAGTACTTTTTATATAGACAGGCTAAGTTTTAGTTGAAAATTGGGTGACAGCTAATAAAAGCATTCGTGTATAGTAATCTATTAGTTACTTATGTATCAGTTGCAGCCTTAAATAATACATAATTTCCCCTATGAGTAAAAACAATCATCAGCTTAATAAATTCCACGTACAAACGTTACTTATCAAAAGTATAGTCACACATTGTGTATGTAGCTTTAGAATTTCGTTAACAGGGTGAACATGCAGAGTGGCAATGGCAACACCAATTGTGTGTTTTGATATAATTAGAAATAAACGTTCAAATGCGTTAACTTTGATTGAACGATTAAATCGACATTTTACAAAATAGTTCAGAAACAAGGTACTATGTCAAAACTAGCATTTTTCAATGCAGCCATGTTTAGAGTTTTTTATATTAAGTTTTTTTTGTTTTTGGTTATTGGTTTGTGTATGTATATCCAATAACGGTTTATGTTAAAATTATCTTTATGGGGCCTCAACTTCTAGCTCGCCTTTCTTTTAGCAGTTTTGAATTCTTGGTCGGATAGTTTTAGTTTGGGATAGTTGAACAGACTTCAGATGTACGATCTTTTCGTATTACGAATTATTTCAGTTTTTGTGGTGTTATGGATGTTCTCTATGTTCATACGAATAAAGTCCTTTGTTATTATTATTATTATTATTATTAAAAATTTTAATTAACGAGTCCGAGTTTTTTTTGCAAAAAACCGGCAGCTGAATTTTAAATAAATTTAGACATTACTTCTGGTACTCGCTGTAAACATATTTTAAGATTCAGAAAAAAACGAGTTTTTTAATATGTAATATCATACAGGATGTTCAATTTCAAAAAAATGGCAAAATATTTTCGTTCTTCTGACAAAAATTTTGCTAATAGAGAAAAGATATAAAACTCATATTAATAACTTTTGATGACTTTTCAAATAACTCTGATGAGTCAATAACTGATGATGGTGGAGAAAGACACCGAAACGTATTTGTAACATTTTAAATAATAAACAATAAAATTGACTGGAACCTAGGAATTTCTTTTGAATTAAGTTGAAATACAGTCAGGAAAATATACACAATTTTCAAATATCTCCAGCAGTGCTAAAATATTTATTAAAACCTGTACGCCTTTTTGCCTATTTTTAAAGGCACTTTTGTGCTTTGTTCATCGCTTAAATTTTTTAAATTATAGCTTTTAACTTCAGACCAACATTGATTTCGGGCCTTGGGTAGTCAGAGGGATTGTTGAATTTTGATCATTCATTCCGAGCAACATTTGCGGGAATTATGCGAAATTTGAAAATAATCGGTAATCTGGCAAACTATAATTAGGAGAAATTTGAAAATTGGACAGTATACGTAAGTCAAGTCATTGGGCGCAAGCGATCTAAAATATTTTCAAGATGGCCACACTTCCGGCTATACCAGAAGTAGGTTGCAACTTGCTTATTTTAAATGGAACACCCTATATATTATTACATTTTTGAATTCTACTCTAAATTATAAACATAGTATAAACATATTTTATGTACAATATCATATACCTAAGTCTAGCCGTTTTTGATATATTTGAAATTTTATGTAAAAAATGACAGTTGCAACCACTCGAATAATTATTCAGTAGTAGTAAATATCTTTATTTCCAAAAAAGGCTATCGACCTATCGGTCTTTCTGCCCTTGTTTAATACATACAGTCTTAGTCTAAATGAAAACAAATATGAAAATTCTCTTATTCTAGGTTAACAATACTATTAAATAAATAAGATTTCAGTGGCAAGAAGGAATTATTTTATTGTCCACTAGTCCGTAGCGTTTGTAAGTGTTCGAGTAGCGTTAATGTAGGGTAACGAAAGCGGGATTGTCTGGTTGGTCTTGTAAGACAAAGGGGATTCAGTATGGTCCAGTTGTAGGGGTTGTTTGTCCATTTTGTCTGTAGCTGTATGAGTCTTTCCGAGATCTTTGTCATGTTTGTGCGTTCGTATAGTAGTTGGGTGGGGGGGTTGTGTAGTGGGTTTTGGGGGTGTCTTATTCGTGTTATTAGTCTTAGTGCAATTTGTTCTGTTGTTTGTATATAACGTTTTGTCCTTTCTTTTCCGTTGGTCATGAGTATATGTCCATAGTCTAGCAAGGGTCTACAAATAGCTTTATATATTTTGGTGGCGGTGTTTGTGCTAATTCCTCTGTCTTTGTAGGTTAGTGATCGGAAGTGTTTTGTTCTCTTTATTGTTTCTGCCCTGATGTTTCGTATGTGTTTAGTGAATTTAAGTTTGTGGTCAATTGTAATTCCAAGGTATTTTACGTCGTTTTTTGGGTGTGTCGTTTGGCCGTCTGCAGTTATTGTAGGGGAGTCAGCGTTGAGTCTGTGGTTTGTGAGCAGAAGTTGGTTTTTTGACGCGTTTGGTGTTAGTCTCCATTTATAAAACCATGTCATTGTGTTGTTTGTTAGTGTTTGGAGTCTTTGAGCTGCTCTCTCAGTAGTTTTGTCATGTACAATAAGTGCCGTGTCGTCTGCGTATTGTAATATGTATGCCGATCTGTCGATTTGATTTTTGTCTGGTAAGTTGTAATTGTATATGTCATGGCAGTATATATTGTAGAGAAACGGTGAGAGCGGGGATCCTTGAGGGAGCCCTTGTTCAGGGGAAAAAGAAAATGACAGTGTTTTGTCAATTCGTACTTGTAGTTGTCTGTTTTCTAGTAAGTTCTTTATGGTGTGTAGTAGATATGTTGATAATTATTCATTTTTCCTATAATGGAATATATGCTTTACATAGGCAACTTTACACAAACTTGCCCTTAATTTTAACACTGAATAAGATAAAAATTATCAAAAATGGGGGTTTCCATTTAAAAAAATTGATTTTGGGCGGTTTTCTCAACGCCATTTTCAAACTTATATTTTAACACTTTGTATTAATAGTTATCAAATGTTGTCGAAATTCCATTAAAGTAAATCCTTTTCATCAGGAAATGAGACTCAAATTAAATAGCACATATTCCCTTATGGAAAAATGAATAATTATTCGAGTGGCTGCAACTGTAATTTTTTACATAAAATTTCAAATATATCAAAAACGTTTAGACTTAGGTATATGATATTGTATATCAAATATATTTAGAATATGGCGTAGAATTCAAAAATGTAATAATATATAGGGTGTCCCATTTAAAATAAGCAAGTTAATATCTACTTCCGGTATAACCGGAAGTGTGGCCATCTTGAAAATATTTTAGATCGCTTGCCCCCAACGACTTACGTATTCTGTCAAATTTTCAAATTTCTCCTGAATATAGTTTGCCAGATATCGATCGCGACGGTTCCCGGTGGGACACCCTGTATACGAGTATCTTATGACCATAGGCATTATTCCCGAAGGAAACGTTTGCGCAAATCTCTTGAAGGAATAATGACATGAAGAACCGGGTGCTATATTGAACTTTATCCACTACAAATCGAAAGAAATATCTTAAACAAGCAACATGAATGTAGAAATTAACATTGTTATATGAAACTACATGTTAATGCTTACCTTTAATGCGAGAAAGATCGTATCGTTAGCATCATGAAGAAATCCCTTGCGCTTGTACCACGAAAACCTGGAGATTTACGTGTCAACTATTTGTAGCTTACTTCTTAGCAAAGATAGATAGTAATTCGTCCACAGTCAGGGTGGCTTGTATCTTAAAGATAGTTCATCCTAATACCCGAAAACTACCGATCCGGAAAATACTTTCACATTTTTCGCAAGTCGCCAATTCATAAATGATTTGTACAAAACCATATTCCCTTTTCCCGAAACAACTTTAATCACGTCACTTTGGCAGCTTCTTTTATGTTCGGTGGAGCAAGTGCTAATTCCTTTCCACTTTCGGAACTCACTTTTATCACGAATTAATATACAAAAACGCTACACGTAAAACTAAACTTTGCAATTTTAAACTTGACATTTTGGTGGTGTAGCTGTTATGGATAGAAAGCTATTTGACGGGCGACACACGGTGGGAGGATAATAGTTACTGCGGACAAAAAAGCGACACCAATTTTAATACTATTATTTATTCTGATTCAAAGATTTTTTAGAAGAAGGAAATAAAAGGCACTGATTTTGTTCTTTGTCATAATCGGTTAATTTTTGAAACTTTGGCAACATAGGAGTCGTTATTGGCATTTAAATTAAAACAGATGACAAAATAGTCGAAATAATTTTCCACTGCAAGTACTTTATTTGACCCACTGCGAGAATATGCCTTATTCCTTTGGATTAGAGAGAATGATTTTATCTCACTAAAAACACTCATAATCAGTCTAATATTGATCAGTCCTTGCTAAATGTAATAATGTGGCCCTTACGCAGGTTGACGAATGGGTAATAGGTCCTAAAAACTCATTTATCTTACAAATATCATTTATTTCGACTTAAAAAAAAAAAGGTAACATTCCAAAATAGTAATTTACCCTTCAGGATTTCTTCGCAAAACAAGATACAAGTGTTTCATTATGCCAAAAACCTTTAATTTAATAGTTTAGATTTCAAAATTCATTCTACACGGTCGCTTTAAAGCGTTTAATCCTTGCAGCTCATCACTAAAATATAATTATTTTTAAACCTCTAGATATAAGATTATCGTATTAAAATCTAATCTTATTACCGAAACTGATTTTTATGCAATTAACGCATTCTATAAGAAGTCGCTCAACCATGTACCAAGTTACAAAAAAATTATTTAATAAGTTTAGTGCTTTAGAAATATTCAGTGAAAAAAAAAAAGAATAACAGCGATATTAGACCTTATCATATAAGCATTTGATGACTTTAAAGAAAGAATTAAGTTCCTAATTTTGAGAGCAGTCTCGTTCAAACTACAGTAGTAGTAAACATCTTTATTTCTAAAAAAAAGGCTATCGACCTATCGGTCTTTCTGCCTTTGTTTAATACATGTAGTCTTAATCTGAATAAAAAATAAATATGAAAATTCTCTTATTCTACGTTAACAATATTATTAATAAACTTTCCAAGTCCAATGACAAGAAAAAATGATTTTATTGTCCAGTAGTCAGTTGCGTTTGTAAGTGTTCGAGTAGCGTTGATGTAGGGAAACGGAAGCGGGATTGTCTGGTTGGTCTTGTAAGACAAAGGGGATTCAGTATGGTCCAGTTGTAGGGGTTGTTTGTCCATTTTGTCTGTAGATGTATGAGTCTTTCCGAAATCTTTGTCATGTTTGTGCGTTCGTATAGTAGTTGGGTGGAGGGGTTGTGTAGTGGGTTTTGGGGGTGTCTTATTCGTGTTATTAGTCTTAGTGCAATTTGTTCTGTTGTTTGTATATAACGTTTTGTCCTTTCTGTTCCGTTGGTCATGAGTATATGTCCATAGTCTAGCAAGGGTCTACAGATAGCTTTATATATTTTGGTGGCGGTGTTTGTGCTAATTCCTCTGTCTTTGTAAGTTAGTGATCGGAAGTGTTTTGTTCTCTTTATTGTTTCTGCCCTGATGTTTCGTATGTGTTTAGTGAATTTAAGTTTGTGGTCAATTGTGATTCCAAGGTATTATACGTCGTTTTTTGGTTGTGTCGTTTGGCCGTCTGCAGTTATCGTAGGGGAGTCAGCGTTGAGTCTGTGGTTTGTGAGCAGAAGTAGGATTTTTGACGCGTTTGGTGTTAGTCTCCATTTATAAAACCATGTCATTGAGTTGTTTGTTAGTGTTTGGAGTCTTTGAGCTGCTCTCTCAGTAGTTTTGTCATGTACAATAAGTGTCGTGTCGTCTGCGTATTGTAATATGTATGCCGATCTGTCGATTTGATTTTTGTCTGGTAAGTTGTAATTGTATATGTCATGGCAGTATATATTGTAGAGAAACGGTGAGAGCGGGGATCCTTGAGGGAGCCCTTGTTCAGGGGAAAAAGAAAATGACAGTGTTTTGTCAATTCGTACTTGTAGTTGTCTGTTTTCTAGTAAGTTCTTTATGGTGTGTAGTAGATATGTTGGTGTGTGTAGTTTGTATAGTTTGTATAGTAAGCCCCTATTCCAGACACTGTCAAAAGCCTTGTTAATGTCCATAAACAGGCAAGCTGTCTTTCTGTCAGTTAGGTGGGTAGTTTGTATATTGTTGGCCAAAATAAAGAGCGGATGAACAGTCGAGTGATGTTGTTTGAAACCAAATTGGTAGGTAGGTATATATTTTCCGATCACTTTTTCAAGCCGCTGCTTTATTATGTATTCGAAAATTTTGCTTGGTACTGGAAGTAGTGTAATTGGTCTGTAGTTGCTCGGTTGTGTATTGTCGAGTCTATTTTTGGTTCAAACTACATTTTCGTCAACATTTAATGTTTTGCAATTATTGTATTGAGCAATTTGTGTATTGAGTATTGTATTATTGCAATTGAGTTTTGTTCATTCCAATGTATTCCTGGGTTTTCAGTCAATTTTATTGTCACTAATTATGGTGTTATGTGATGAGTCCTGCGTTTCGTCGTAAAATTGAGTTTTGCAAAAGGTAATTTTTAATACAATTTCGAAAATATTTAATGTTAAACGTTGTCTTGATTGGTTTGAATAACTGGTCTAACTTCTTTTATGCAAAAGGTCTAATAGTTATTCCCAGAAATTATAAAAATGATGAATATTACGTTCATGAAAAGAGAATAGTAGATACTTACCACACACTTCCACTTTATTAAAAGCCGCATTATTGAGAGTTGTTGTGTATACATACATGTTGTTTGGACGGTGTATAAAATGTTGATAACAAATCACACATACTGGGTGGCTCATTGAAGATGAAACAGAGACGTTTCCGCATATTATATTTAGAAATTTAAATTCGAACAATGCCCCGACAATTGAACTTTATTTTCGAGAGGGACACATAAATTTACATTAACAACCTATCCGGGTTGAGTTCAACCGAGCCCACGAAAACTTCCTTGGCTTAAAAAAGTTCACGTTGGCTCCGGTTCAACCCTTAAAATGTTAAACCTTGCTTGAGATGGATTTTGATTCTCGATATAATACCCCAATTGACTAATTTTTATTCAGCAGTTTCCCAGAAAAATATATTTAACGGCTAGGGTGTTGATGTGACAGGAGCTACTGCTATACGTTCATAATATGTGCGTCTCAAATGAAAAATCCATGAATCCGGGAAGTTTTTGAATATAAATTGCTAAATACCCAAAAATGCCACTGTTTCGGTTACGACAGGCCACCCTGCATAGTAGGCATAATTTGCCTTTTAAAATATTGAACAGTAAATTAAATGGATTTTTCTACAAACGCGGTAAAAATTCTTTAACTTTCAATTTAGTCTTAAATATATCCTGCAACTTGAAAGGTTTCCACCCCCACATTCTATTTTGATTGCCGTTATATTTGTACCAGAATCTGCTGTTAGAGTAGCCGAAGAACGAAGGAAGTAGTCACCAGTGTATAGCTTAAAGACCAGCAGTTTAAAAAACTCTGCGAACACGCATTTTACCGAAAGTGTTGATTCCTACTGAGTTTTTTGTACCTTTGTCGCTTGAGTATGTCACGAAGAGCCGACGATGTTCGATGCTTGCTGAACCTGAAGAGCCATATACTTTCTGTAATATTGCACTTTACGGTATTCAATTATGGTAAAACTTCTAGACACTTTGGTTATTGTGTCAGGAAGTAAGAACGCTCCAGTGTCTTCTTTCCAAAAGATAGTTGATGGCAGGTTCGTCATAAGAAGTTATCGATTTGGTTTCTTGATACTATTTTTTTCTTTTTAAGCTGATAACTGGTCGTTTAAAAAGCAGTTAGTTTAAAATATTTGCTAATATCCTCATTGCTGTTAATATGTAACATTGTCGTTATCGTGAACTAATGAAACCGAAGACGGTGCGCAATTTCTTCCGCACGACTGCAAACATATTTTATATGCTCTCAATTTCACGAACAATAGTTCTATCCAGTACTTTTAAACCATTAAGGTATATCAGAGAAATATCTCTTCTCACTTGCATAAACAATCCGTACGGTGTAAGATAAAACAAAGCACAACCCGCAAAAAATATATCAACTTAAGTTCTAAAAAATATACAAAATAAGTATATAAAATAAAGTAAGCAAAAATTATCAGTCGTTATTTAGAACGTAAAATCTAAGCGATTCGAAACTGAGCGATCATGCATAGCAGAAGGAATTTAAAATGAAGTAAATATTTGTTTAAGGTTTCACCGGATACAACCACCTCAGGCATTAAATTATGCAAATGAAAATGTTGGTCAGGGTATTGCTGAATCGTAAAACTTGCTTGTTTACTTTGGAAATCGACCCTCCAAATAAGATTTTCTGATGCACCGACCAAACGACCGGAAGTAAATCGGGTCTGTCAGTCACTAACAATAAAATAATATAAATTTGTTTGGGAAATATAAAAGTTAATCGATTGAAGCACATTTATACTATAGCTTTGCATATACAGGGTAACAATTATAAGACGTCCTTTGACTTTATCTAAAGAATAAAAAATATTTTTAAGTGTTTAATTTAACATTTAAGCACCAGTTAAGCTACCGTCACGAACTATATAGCGCTCAGCCACCCCAAATCTAAAATATGAAAAGGCAATCTATTACTTGTGATAGCTCTTTTTAAAGATCTTTAAAATGCTTTACGATCACATTACCTTACATTACATTTGACAAATAATTTCTTGGCTTTTTTCTCATTATTCGGAGAATATTTAAGCGGGCAACGTTATTTGAGAAGTAATGTTTTTTTAAGCAACGAATAAGATAATTCGGGGAATTTTCACATTGCCTTGAGGGTGTTATTTACGACTAATTTCACGTTTACTCTTTATGGTAAACCTGAAACTGATTGAAAACCTCGAGGCACAATCACTGCCGCCCTTAAACATTATTGTTTCATTCAAATATCTCGATTCACTTTCGAAAACAATCGATCGATTCACAATAAATTAAATAAAGTGGTATTCAAAGTGTACCATAATTAAATTAGTAAAAAGACAAACAAAGATTGAATTATTTATATCCCCAGTTCGAAACAGCACCGATTAACTAGATAACTCCGACTTTCCAAAATACAAACAACTAACGAAGAACTATTTATTAACCAAACAATAGGTTCTCATGCTAGTTGATAAATTTTAACTTTTCTATATTCCCTCCCCAGCAATCTCCTTGGAATTGTTAACGTGATTTATTCTAATTGAGGATAATACGGACAATAAAGTTAGATATAGGCGTTCATTGTTCGGAAATCCCGTTTATTTTGCCTCGGAAAACTTTGCAATTTTCGAGAAACTTAAATATCTCGAATTAATACTGGGCTTCAGAAATCAATACTCGAGTTATTAACATTTTTATTAACGTCCTTACAATCTACAAACAATACATTTCTTAATACCAATACGACTTTGGTGGGACTCTGTCTTCTTTGATGCCCATATTTTCCATAATATCCATTTCGAATGTACGGAGTTTAGGCTGAAACGTTATATCTTTTATAACATCAGCGGTCGTATCTTTAGGCTGCTCTTTGTATGTGGACTTGGTTTTGTAATCCATGGTTTCTTGCGTAGTTGCAGGGACAGGAATTATTCTGCCAGTTCTAGCAGAAACTCTTACCTCCTGCCCATCTTCAGTGAATCTAGATATTTTGATAAATTTTCGTATAACTCCTCACATAAAACTCCTATTAATACAGGTTGCTCAAATTTTTATTAAAATATAGCTATAACTTGGAACTACTAGTTTTTTTTTATTGAAATTGAATTATAAAACGCACAAAGCACGAATCATGGTTTTGAAAAAGGACAAATCGTTTTGTAAATGTTTCTGAAGCTTACCGCCATTCGTAGGGTGTGGCCTTAAGATCTGAAGGATCGACTAAAGCTACATCAGTGGTAACCAAAAGAGGTTGTTCTTCTTGGACATACACTCCCTCAAATTTTCGTTTCTCATCTTTTCCAATATTCTTCAATTTGCAGTTCAAACCTTCCACTATTACCCAGTTTCGTTCCTCAAATATACTTTTTACAATTCCCTGTTTGCCTTTGTCTTTACCTAAATACAGAAAAAACCAAACCTGTCATATCGCAACATTCTAGTTGATTTAATTAACTGCACTTTAATTTAATTCAAAATGAAATTCCTTGGTTTCACTCAAATAATTGTTTATTATTTTGTTCTAAAGATGTTTCGGTGTGTTTTTCCACCATCATCAGTTTGTATGTATAGTTGTTGCTACCTTCAGTTTTGACATGAAATTAATTGTTTGGTTTTTATTAAATTTTTTAATCAAAATTAATTTAAAGTTTTGGCATAATTTCATGCCAAAACTGAAGGTAGCCAACAACTATGCATAGAAACTGATGATGGTGGAAAAAGACACCGAAACGTCTTTAGAATAAAATAATAAACAAATATTTGACTGAAACCAAGGAATTTCATTTTGAATTAAATTAAAGTGCAGTCAGGAAATTATACACAATTCTAGTTAATAGCAATAGAAATAAAAATAGTTGAAATATTTTTAATAGAAAATGGCCGGCAAACATGCGAATGCAAAAAAATCAAAACCCAATAATAACAACACTAAATATGTCATTCTTTTATGTAGACCTCTCTGTTCAATACGTAAAAAGTGACTGAAGCATTTGTGACCTCAAAAGATAAATTGATGTGTGAAACACTGAAAACACTTAAGACGAAAACAGGTCATTTTAAACTTGCATAAATACAGTATATCAATATTTTCAGTTATGTGCAAAATAGGATCATTTGGTTTTACATATGTTTTTTTAATTAAGCAATTACAAGTTTTTTTCGTTTACTTATTTTATCCGTTAATATGATTTACTTAACTTTCGGCTGTGATTCAAGACTGTTGATTGATGATATATTGTTTGCAAATAAGTAATAATTTTGTAAAGCGTCAATTAATGCTTTTTGGAAATGTTAATTAGCTGTCTGTTAGTTTCATTATTATTTGTTAAATATGGATTTTTCATTAATTTCTGAACATTAACAAAAACAAATATATTAGTTAGATCGTACTAAAAGAGATGAATAATTTTATTTCATTTGATGAACTACAGATCACTCTTTTCAGCTGGAAATACAATCATCCTCTGAAAATTAAATGGAAAAAGTATAATTTTGCTTACGCAGTAATTAATATTGCATTGCATTCAAGAATATAACTTGGCCTTCCTTCTTCTCCGTAATTAGTACTGACACTCCTATACAGTGTGTCCAGTATAAAATGATGTTCTTGGGGATATTGGAAACCGTTAGAGTTACAGGGCGGACCAAATGGGGAAAAAGTTGCGCAATCAAGTGCCTATAAATAATCTGTCATCAACTTCTTTGAACACGGAATAACAACGGATATACAGGGAAAAAAAGAAATAAGTGCGTTTTATAAAATCCTTTATATCGTGTTTATTATAAAAGATACAATAACGAAATTTTCAGGGTCGGGGTAAGAAATGAGCGTGAATTTGAAAATAAAGTAAAAAATAATCTGGGCCCACTATGTTCAATGAGGCCGAAGTCAACTTTTGTTTTTATTATGGGCGCCATATTGAATTTCTGCATTTTTAAATTCCCCTTTAAATATGCTCTTCAACCATGTATAACATGTTTATGTTCGGTCAAGATAAATAATTAAAATTAACAAAATTAAGATTTAATGGTAGTAGGCATTGATATTCCTATTAATAATTACTTTAAATTATTATTGATCATACATCGAACACTGCAAAAGAACAAGTAACATTTTAGGATTAAAGTAGGTGTTCAAATAACCTACCGTTTTCTCGCACGCACAACATACATCGTCTCATTACTGCTTCACTGGATTTTCTGATCATTTCTGGGGTAATTCTGTTAACAGCTTCTATAACAGCGTGTCTCAGCTCCTCTTCGGTTTCGTATGACCTACAGTATACCACATTTTTGAGGAAACCCCATGCAAAAAAATCAAGCGGTGTTATGACAGGGGATCTCGCAGGCCATCTTACTGGTCCCAGGTTGCCTATCGACTTGTTGGGAAATTCGTGATTTAAAAATTCTGTGATAATACGTCCATTATGTGGCGGCGCTCTGTCTTGTTGGAAATACAAGTTTTGCAGGGTAGCTACTGGAACATCCATAAGTGCTTCCGCTACGTTAGTGTGTAAGAGGTTCAAATATCTCTCGGAATTTAAGTTCTCATTTAAAAAAAAATGGTTCAATCACGTGGGTACCCACAATACCTAACCAGACGTTAAATCCAAACCCAACTTGGTGCCTAACTTGACGAACTAGCCGTGGATTTTCATCTGACCAAAAAACGGTATTTTTACGATTAAATAGTCCACATTTAGTAAATTGGCTCTCATCTGACCAAAGGACTTTTAAGGAAAAGTTTGGTATCTCGTTGTTTCTTTGAATAAACCACTGACAAAATGCCATTCTTCTAATCGCATCGCCATTCTGGAGTCCCTGGCAGGGCCGTTCACGATAGGGGTGATATTTATGACGCTTTAAAATATTATTCGCCGTTGACCACGCAACACTTGTTGTGGCTTCAATTTGACGCAAAGACGTTCGAGGTGTCTCAACCACGCTTTGCATTACCAAATTTTCTTTATTTTCGTCTGGAAGTTTGTTTTTCTTTACCTTAGCAAAACTCCCGTAAGCTACAAGGTTGTCTTTCAGACGCCTAAACATAGTTCTACTAAGTTGTCGCCTTTCTGGATATTTATTTAAATACACATTTTTTCAGCTTTCGCTTCATTTCGACGACAGAGAAAAAAACACTCCAACATATCGTATTTTTCATAATTTGAAAAGTGATTCATTTTGAAACATACAATTAATTACAAACACTTGACACTGACAATAAATTCTACTTTGACAGTTACCTAGGTAATTAAAACAGACAACGAACGTCAGTATGGGGAAATTGAAAAGAAATATCAATGCCTACTACAATAAAATCTTAATTTTGTTAATTTTTATTATTTATCTTGACCGAACATAAACATGTTATACATGGGTGAAGAGCATATTGAAAGGGGAATTTAAAAGTGCAGAAATTCAATATGGCGCCCATAAGAAAAACAAAAGTTGACTTCGGCCTCATTGAACATAGTGGGCCTAGATTATTTTTTACTTTATTTTCAAAATCACGATCATTTCTAACCCCTACCCTGAAAATTTGGTTATTGTATCTTTTATAATAAACACGATATAAAGGATTTTATAAAACGCACTTTTTTCTTTTTTTCCCTGTATTTCCGTTGCTATTCCGAGTTCAAAGAAGTTGATGACAGATGATTTATAGGCACTTGATTGCGCAACTTTTTCCCCATTTGGTCCACCCTGTAACTCTAACGGTTTCCAATATCCCCATGTACATCATTTTAAACTGGACACACTGTATATGATTTTATATAAAATATCAACTTAAACTTGCTGAGCTTGTTTCATTTTTTAACTTACAACTTATAATAACACTTAAACTTAAGTAATCGAAATATGATGAAATATGATAAAGTTGTCTCATTATGCTGTGGTTTTTAACAAATCATATTCCTGTAGGAGAGTTTTATTTATTTTAGGTTTGTATATTTTTAATTAATTACTTCATTATCATATAATTTAATTTTTATGCTAAAACATATACCGATAAGCGTCAAACCAAGCCTCTCGTACTATTTTCTAAAAAATTCTGGATCGGGTATCAAAACTTTAATTTCTACATTCTTCCAATTTTTATTATTGTTCCATCATTTAATAAGTGAAAAAAACGCGATTTTATATTAACATTCTTCATTAAAAAATATGCTTTACTGCCTCATAAGTTGCCAAAGAACTGCTTTAAATTATACCACAGCCCTTCATAGAGGCAACCAATGGATTTAAAAAAGTACTTTATGTTTCTCGTTCCTGCTGCAAAATGACTCCCTTACAATAACTGCAGACGACCAAACGACACAACCAAAAAACGACGTAAAATACCTTGGAATCACAATTCACCACAAACTTAAATTCACTAAACACATATGAAACATCAGGGCAGAAACAATAAAGAGAACAAAACACTTCCGATCACTAACCTACAAAGACAGAGGAATTAGCACAAACACCGCCACCAAAATATATAAAGCTATTTGTAGACCCTTGCTAGACTTTGGACATATACTCATGACCAACGGAACAGAAAGGACAAAACGTTAATAAGAAGAAGACACCCCCAAAACCCACTACACAACCCCCCCACCCAACTTCTATACGAACGCACAAACATGACAAAGATTTCGGAAAGACTCATACATCTACAGACAAAATGGACAAACAACCCCTACAACTGGACCATACTGAATCCCCTTTGTCTTACAAGACCGACCAGACAATCCCGCTTCCGTTTCCCTACATCAACGCTACTCGAACACTTACAAGCGCAACTGACTGGTAGACAATAAAATGATTTTTTCTTGTAATTGGAATTTTATTTAATAATATTGTTAACCTAGAATAAGAGAATTTTCATATTTGTTTTTTATTTAGATTAAGACTACATGTATTAAACAAGGGCAGAAAGACCGATAGGTCGATAGCCTTTTTTAGAAATAAAGATGTTTACTACTACTACTGGCTAAAATAGTAATAAATTTAAAAAATAAAATATTCTATGTCCATAGGTGTTATCTTAGTGAGCGCTACAGTTATTACGTTATGAAAAATATGAGATTCACATCGTTATGAAATTTGCCTCAACTTAAACTCTCTCGAATCAAACATATTTTTTAAATACCTACTCAAAGATTGTTAGTGATTATTTCCAAGTCATAGATTTGACCGCAACATTTTACCATCTTACATAACGGTATCAAAACGGGGAAGTTTTCATACTTGCTGCATCAAAAGCTTTCACAAATGGACATTTTTCTAAAGTTTGTGTTTTAAATATGCTTCACTGGTGTGAAAGTGCCTTAAGTGATTGGTCTCACTTAAGGCATTTTTCTATACACCACATGCTTTTAAATAGCTAATAATAATCAGCCAAGGGCGCAACGCATCGCCTAAAAAAATATATTGCTAACACCGTGATATGACTTTAAAAGTTCCAAAGGAATTAAGGCCGGGTTCTTCGCAGAAATATTGTGTTCTATTCAAAATCTAACAATTGGCTGTGATTTGTAATCAATAGTATGTTATGTTATTCAGCACAAAAACTAATCAAGTTCAGTTATGTGTATCAAAAAGGTGCGAAGTGAGCGAGCAATATTAAAAACGAGCAAGCAAAGTGTAGAGGCTTATTTCTTGATTAAAGTTCTATTTGCTAGTAATCAATGCTCTTCACCTAAAATTAGGTAGGCCGCAAAAAAGAGTGTTAAAGTTTTTCTCCAAAGAAATATTGCATATATATATTTGGCGATGAGATTCGAAGTTTTAAAGTGGTTTAAAGCAAAACATGCCCAAACATTAACGGAAAGCGTGCTCCAAGCCGAAAGCCGCTCCAATCTTAAAAACCGGAACTAATATGAAAAGTTTCACCTTGTAGGCAAATTATCCGATGGCAAAGTCCTTCATGAATATCAAACATGCGATAAATAGGAAAAAATTTTCAAAGTACCTACGTGTTTGTTTAACGGAGAATGAGGTTTACATCTCATTTTGCAAAATGTCGGTGTCAAGACAAAATCTAAGAGAACCGTTTTTAGTGCATAAAAATATAAATATGTAGTTAAATTCAATGAAATATTGTCCTTGGTAAAACAATGCGCGTTATAGCAAAAATTATGTCACTGTGAACTTGCAGAACACTACATGCAGTTAGAAGATTGTCTCAAAAAAACGATAATCAAAGCATAAAATTTCATTAAATTCAAATCCAACTTCAAAGAATGGCAGTTTAATTGTAAAAATAAATTACAAGAGGGTTTCAGAAACACCCACTTCTACATCGCTTAATTTAACCACAAAAACTTTTTCAAGCAACTTATCAAAAAAAATTGTGGAGCTTGGTAATATAAGTATTTCGGTCTACCTATAATACCGGTACTCTATAAAGTCGTAACTCGCATAATTAGCAATCTTTGCATTGCGAATTAACAAGTCACAATTAGCTAAGGAGAGGAAAACTGATCATTAGTCTGTCATGATCATAGTCTGCTTAAATCCACTTTGAATTTTTATTTACTTTTAATCCCTCGTTTGAGAAAATGTTTAGTGTCTTGTTGCATTTTTCAAAGTTGACTTTCAATGTGATTTTTTGACCATTTTTAGTTATTTTGACTTCCTTTTCTTGGACATGATGTTTAGTGCTCTTGCGGTGGTGCTTGATAAAGTATTGCCTGATTGTTTATTCAAGGGCATATTTTCAGCGCCTTGAATTATGGACACATATAATACAATATATCTTCATTGAAAGAAATCTCAATTAACTGAAATCAAAAAAGAACATAGCATTGAAGCCATTTTTCCATCTGAAATACTCGATAGTCCAAAAAGAATACACTTATAAGAGATGATTCAAAGGCTCGCTTAAATAGCAACGCATTACCGTTCATCATTTTGTTAAGGAAATTTTATTTACTCACGATATAACGAAAGGGAACAAAAATTTCAAATTTTGTCACATGTAACAGCCTTTGAGGGAAAGAATCCAGATGATACAAGATTTCATTTAATACGATTTATTATTATGACCACAACCGTTAAAAAACTGTTTTCATTTACATTCGTATGAGTATTTACTCGTACATTTACAATTCGTAAATTTACAATACAAAAGACCGTATCTCCAAAATAAAACTTATCCTGACTCACTGACGGACTGCATTTCTTTCCACCATTATATCAGCAATATGCCCTTTAGAAGTTTCCGTTTATTTTCCATCGAAAACGAATATACATATAGATAAAAAAATATATGGATAATCAGGATTTAGTTTCAATTTATTGTGTTTCAATCAACGGTCTGCTAATGTACAGCATTAATTTACAAAATATACTACCAATGGTGACCGGAAATATTGTCCAGAAATTTTGGAAGATAAATCTGAGATAAAAGAAACGTTTTCATAAACACTCCGCAAGCAGTGCTTTATAAGGAGCCTAAAACCTTTTGAAAGGGAACCCGTCTTAAGCTGGTTCTATACCAATTTTTACAAAGTTTGGTATTATTTAATAAGTGGAAATAAATGAAAAACATTTTAACGTTAATAATAAGCTAATTTTAATCAATAGTATCACATACAGCAGCTCCAGTGAGAAAAAATTACAGTAATTTTATATTGGCATTTCTTAATTCTGGAAATTAAATTATTGAATCCTGTACAGTTTGAAGTAAGAAAGTTCCTCGTTTTTATCTAGTTAGAGACGACCGATTTCCAGAACAAAATGTTTATATAAACCAATGCGCGATTACAGATTGCTGTGTATATTTTCCTGACTGTACTTTCTTGGAATAAATTGGAATGGAATTACAGATTGCATCGAATGTGTCTTTAAAATTAACTTATTGGCGTATTACTAAACTCAAGAATTTAAGCTAAATGTATAGGCGAGATTTTTGTCGTCCGGCTACCTAACAAACAAAAAAAATAGTAGGTATATCATTCCTAATCTGTTAAAGTTTGATTTACTTAATCCTATATTACACACATAAGCTATAATTGACCAATGGCATATTTGGCAATGAACTAAACCTGCATAATGTTACCATCATAAATTATATGATATAAATAATGAATGGTTCACTTACCAACTAAAATCTCGACTCTGTCGCCTCTGAAGAAACTCCACTTTTTAATTGGTTCAACAAAAACCTTAGGAGCCAAAGTACCCGGTTGATTTTCGTTTCTAAATTCCATAGTCCATGGTCTGTGCACGCCAAAGTAGAACTTCTTCCGTTGAATTACCGCATTCGGTTTGTATTGGACCCCCTTTGGATTTCTCCAATACACTTGATTCATTGCTCTATCAATATACCGGTCTGGTAAATTAGCGTATTGTTTCGACCATTTTCCAATTCTGGCTAATTGAGCTATTGAAACTCTCATGATTTACAATAATTAAATAATATTTCCTGGAAGCCTATTTTTCGAGGTCTGCAAAAAAGGTTAGGTTAGCTTGGGTTAAGTGGCTATGGCTACCAGACCGGCCTTGTCACATGGGCATTCGTTTCTTTAAATTTATTTTATACTTGTCTCGGCAACTTAGCGAAAAATAAAAGCATAAATAAATTAATTAATATTAAAGTGCTTCGTAGCCCATTATTTTACGGCTAAAGGTTATATATTTTTGGTTTACGATTTTTTTATTTTTCTTTTCAATTATACCAATGTAAAAAACAACGGATCAGGGTATTTGGAAATAAGGTTGTGCTATTTTGGAAAATATTTCTAAACAGTAAAAAAGTTTCCGCAAATTTCACTAAAATATTATCCTACATTATTTTCTGATAGTTTTTTTTTTCGGTGAGGTTTGGGAAATGCTCTCTTACGCACACCCAGAGCTGATGTTCTGGCGCTCTGGGCTGTGTGGAACTCCAGCTTAGCTGTCTACCCACTAAAACCCTTCCTCACCTCCGCAGTGGTGTTTGACCTAGCACAGCGGTCATTTCTGTCCTATTGTGCCTTCGTATTTTACTCCCTCATTATCCCTGTGTATTCAATGAATTTCAGAAGAATCTTGAGGGGGTACGCATGACCTGGTCTGGTAGAACTTCATTTCTCCCAGGAGTCTTCGTCTACCTGTTGCATTTGACGTGCAGTGACACATAATATGTAGAGTAGTTTCCTCCTCTAATTCGCACCCCCTGCAGGTCGGTTGATCCCTCAGTCCCATCCTGAAGATGTGTTTTTTGCAAGGGGCGTGTCCTGTTAAAGAGGCCACTATCCTCCTTATTTTTTCCCTGCTGAGATCTAGCAGTTCGTTTTTAGGCACTGGTTGTGGAGGTCCCACCAACTGCCTTGCGGTAAGGAGTCGCTGTGTCTCCTTCCAGTACTTTTTATGTTCTTCCAAGATCCATTGCCCAACTCCCGCCCTAACTTGAGATATACCACAAGCAGGTTCTTGGTTGGTCAGTGGTTGCTCGGCCCCTGCCTTAGCAATTTCCGCAGCAATCTCATTTCCTTTGCTCCTGTTTGCCCCAGTTGCCCAAGCGAGTTTTACTCTGTTTGAGTTCCCAGCCAGGGTCGTGAGATTTTTCTGATAGCATACGTTGAAAACTTTTCCTATCGCTAGCATGGAAAGAGCTGTTAAACGACCCTTAATTTTTGAATTTTTGAGAAATATTATTCTGATTAGTTTTAGAGTTTAGAAACATCGTTCGCCCTCTCAGACGCAATATATTATTATTGTTTTTAAGTTGAACTCGCCACATGGAATACTAGATAGTCGCGTAAAAAATCGATAACGGTAAACAACCGATACTAATTTAATGCTCAATAACGTGATTGATGCTGGACTTAATGCAGCGAATCGGCATTTAAATCACGGATTGATTTTACTTTTTCGTACAAAGTTCGCACTTTGTTTGCAGGTTTTGTCATTTACTACAACGCCAAAGCCAAGTTTTTTTTCCGGTGAGGTTTGGGAAGTGGAATATATTGGCTTTTTGGTAACAAAAATGCATTATTTGCATTACACAATGACGTTTTCGGAAATTGTTTAATTTTTTTAGAGATCTCTACAGCAATGCAGCTCTCATACACTAGTCGCTACTATTTCTAGAACGACTACAAAAGTCCTTATAAACATTAACAAAAAATTGCATTTTAAAATAGATTAACACCTTAAAATGGTTTTATCAGGATATCATCTAAACAGTCTGGTTAGCACCATTTAAACCATTAACACCCTTGAATTCTTTAATAAACGAGAATAATACACTTTTTGGGCGAATAATTGCAAAATTTAGCCAGTGATCTAAATATTACATAAAAATTGTAAAGATAATTTTCTGTAAGAATATTTCATTGAAACAAAATTGTATTGCTCAACTATTGGAGATACTAAATATTTTATGTCATACATTAAGCACTTGGTCTCTCCGTTTTCATTTTCAACAGCTCTAGTGCTTTAGATGTTTAAAAAACACGAAAAATCCCTTTTGTATATGTATCTTCTATGTGTGTTTTCAAATGTTTCTAAAAAGGGGAAATAACTTTTTCAAGATAAACTTTTGAAAGCAAGCTTGAAGCGTTTTCATTCGCCTTTCTGACGATAAAAGTAATATTCGCCCTTTCGTCGGAGGAATAAATAATGGACCACTTTGCAATTTTCAAATTAAAAACCCTTTAATTATTTTATCTATAGCTGGCCAATATTAGACTAATTATGAATGTGTCTAATGAAATTACAGGAACATGTTTTTTCAATGATGAGATTGATCAAAACGGTTAAGGAAAAAATGCAACGTAAAATATTTTATCAAATCTAACAAAAATACAAATTCAATTTGTATTTAACCCAAGAAATATATTGTTGAAAGCAAGATAGCAGTTGAAAAAACTTTTCCAACTGCTACAATAGTCGCCTTGCGTTTATTTTTAAAATTGATAAATAATTCCTCGCATCTCTATTTGTAGTTTGGACATGTTGGTTTTCCCCTTTATAATTTATCAGAATTCAAATAGGTTTACTTAATAGACTAGATATGCTCAACACAATCTTCAACTGCCTAGATTACAAGCGATGAAGTGAAAAACACCATTGAAATTCAGATATTTTAGAGTTATATCTGTTGTTCAGACTATCTCTGACCATATTTAGTAAAAAATCTGAACTTCGTTGGTAAAATAACAAGTGATTTTTGTATATTTAACATTTACATCCTCATACCCTAGCGACACGTAACACAGTAAAACATCTGCAATAAAAATAAATTATATTAACTGTTATAATGCTAATATTAAATATAATTAATATTACAAATTGCAACTTCTAAATCAATGGGCATAGCACTTTACCAGTATTTTCTTTTAGAACGATTTTTTTAGTTTTACCCCACTAATTTTGTTACTTTATGTTGGGTTGGGGTAACTTTAAGGAGTATTCGTTAAAGGTTGTTATTTTATAATGTTAAGCAGCAATCTTACCCAAAACCGAAATTTCGGAAAAATATTATCAAGAAAATTCACTAAACACATACGAAACATCAGGGCAGAAACAATAAAGAGAATAAAACACTTCCGATCACTAACCTACAAAGACAGAGGAATTAGCACAAACACCGCCACCAAAATATATAAAGCTATTTGTAGACCCTTGCTAGACTTTGGACATATACTCATGACCAACGGAACAGAAAGGACAAAACGTTATACACAAACAACAGAACAAATTGCACTAAGACTAATAACACGAATAAGACACCCCCAAAACCCACTACACAACCCCCCCACCCAACTTCTATACGAACGCACAAACATGACAAAGATTTCGGAAAGACTCATACATCTACAGACAAAATGGACAAACAACCCCTACAACTGGACCATACTGAATCCCCTTTGTCTTACAAGACCGACCAGGCAATCCCGCTTCCGTTTCCCTACATCAACGCTACTCGAACACTTACAAGCGCAACTGACTGGTAGACAATAAAATGATTTTTTCTTGTAATTGGAATTTTATTTAATAATATTGTTAACCTAGAATAAGAGAATTTTCATATTTGTTTGTTATTTAGATTAAGACTACATGTATTAAACAAGGGCAGAAAGACCGATAGGTCGATAGCCTTTTTTAGAAATAAAGATGTTTACTACTATATATTTACTATATAGGTAGGTACTACTACTGGCTAAAATAGTAATAAATTTAAAAAATAAAATATTCTATGTCCAAAGGTGTTATCTTAGTGAGCTCTACAGTTATTACGTTATGAAAAATATGAGATTCACATCGTTATGAAATTTGCTTCAACTTAAACTCTCTCGAATCAAACATATTTTTTAAATACCTACTCAAAGATTGTTAGTGATTATTTCCAAGTCATAGATTTGACCGCAACATTTTACCATCTTACATAACGGTATCAAAACGGGGAAGTTTTCATACTTGCTGCATCAAAAGCTTTCACAAATGGACATTTTTCTAAAGTTTGTGTTTTAAATATGCTTCACTGGTGTGAAAGTGCCTTAAGTGATTGGTCTCACTTAAGGCATTTTTCTATACACCACATGCTTTTAAATAGCTAATAATAATCAGCCAATGGCGCAACCCATCGCCTAAAAAAATAAATTGCTAACACCGTGATATGACTTTAAAAGTTCCAAAGGAATTAAGGCCGGGTTCTTCGCAGAAATATTGTGTTCTATTCAAAATCTAACAATTGGCTGTGATTTGTAATCAATAGTATATTATGTTATTCAGCACAAAAACTAATCAAGTTCAGTTATGTGTATCAAAAAGGTGCGAAGTGAGCGAGCAATATTAAAAACGAGCAAGCAAAGTGTAGAGGCTTACTTCTTGATTAAAGTTCTATTTGCTATTAATCAATGCTCTTCACCTAAAATTAGGCAGGCCGCAAAAAAGAGTGTTAAAGTTTTTCTCCAAAGTAATATTGCATATATATATTTGGCGATGGATTCGAAGTTTTAAAGTGGTTTAAAGCAAAACATGCCCAAACATTAACGGAAAGCGTGCTCCAAGCCGAAAGCCGCTCCAATCTTAAAAACCGGAACTAATATGAAAAGTTTCACCTTGTAGGCAAATTATCCGATGGCAAAGTCCTTCATGAATATCAAACATGCGATAAATAGGAAAAAATTTTCAAAGTACCTACGTGTTTGTTTAAAGGAGAATGAGGTTTACATCTCATTTTGCAAAATGTCGGTGTCAAGACAAAATCTAAGAGAACCGTTTTTAGTGCATAAAAATATAAATATGTAGTTAAATTCAATGAAATATTGTCCTTGGTAAAACAATGCGCGTTATAGCAAAAATTATGTCACTGTGAACTTGCAGAACACTACATGCAGTTAGAAGATTGTCTCAAAAAAACGATAATCAAAGCATAAAATTTCATTAAATTCAAATTTGTTGTGTATATTTTCCTGACTGTACTTCAATTTATTTCAACAAATTTTCCTGGGTTTCAGTCAATTTTATTGTTTATTATTTAAAATGTTACAAATACGTTTCGGTGTTTTTCTCCACCATCATCAGTTTGTCTGTATGAACTTTGGTATGATCGATAGATTCTTGCATCTTGTTAGGAAGTTTTTTCTGTTCCTCTCTCTTACCAACTTTGCTTGTAATCTCCCGCCCGTTTCAACTTTTCTCCATCCATCCGATCTATCCTGCTTTTGTTCCCAAGCATCTCATTCATTGTTGTGTATATTTTCCTGACTGTACTTCAATTTATTTCAACAAATTTTCCTGGGTTTCAGTCAATTTTATTGTTTATTATTTAAAATGTTACAAATACGTTTCGGTGTCTTTCTCCACCAGAAATGTGAAGAAATTCTGTTATTCAAAGAATAGCAGTTTAATTGTAAAATTAAATTACAAGATGGTTTCAGAAACACCCACTTCTACATCGCTTAATTTAACCACAAAAACTTTTTCAAGCAACTTATCAAAAAAGATTGTGGAGCTTGGTAATATAAGTATTTCGGTCTACCTATAATACCGGTTCTCTATAAAGTCGTAACTCGCATAATTGGCAATCTTTGCGTTGCGAATTAACAAGTTACAATTAACTAAAGAGAGGAAAACTGATCATTAGTCTGTCATGATCATAGTCTGCTTAAATCCACTTAGATTTTTAATTTACTTTTAATCCCTCGTTTGACAAAATGTTTAGTGTCTTGTTGTATTTTTCAAAGTTGACTTTCAATGTGATTTTTTGACCATTTTTAGTTATTTTGACTTCCTTTTCTTGGACATGATGTTTAGTGCTCTTGCAGTCGTGCTTGATACAGTATTGCCTGATTGTTTATCCAAGGGCATATTTTCAGCGCCTTGAATTATGGACACATATAATACAATATATATTCATTGAAAGAAATCTCAATTAACTGAAATCATAAAACAACATAGCATTGAAGCCATTTTTCCATCTGAAATACTCGATAGTCCAAAAAGAATACACTTACAAGAGACGATTCAAAGGCTCGCTTAAATAGCAACGCATTGCCGTTCATCATTTTGTTAAGGAAATTTTATTTACTAACGATAGAACGAAAGGGAACAAAAAGTTCAAATTTTGTCACCTGTAACAGCCTTCAAAGGAAAGAATCCAGATGATACAAGATTTCATTTAATACGATTTATTATTATTACCACAACCGTTAAAAAACTGTTTTCATTTACATACGTAGAAGTATTTACTCGTACGTACGTACATACTTATATACGCAAGTACGAGTATTTATCTTCAATACATCATTCTTCTTCTTCAATAATTCATTTCAAAATCTGATACAATTCATTTCCGCACGGAACACACATTTCAAAGGCAAATAAATGAAGAAGGGATGATGGAAACCCAACCAATTAAAACCGTCAATAGTTAATAAAAAATTTATTTAATAATCACATGTTATCATCTTCAGAAAAAAAAATCAAATCGAAAGCAGAAAAGTTGATTTTATTGTGTTAAATTTACAATACAAAAGACCGTATCTCCGAAATAAAACTTATCCTGACTGACTGACGGACTGCATTTCTTTCCACCATTATATCAGCAATATGCCCTTTAGAAGTTTCCGTTTATTTTCCATCGAAAACGAATACACATATAGATAAAAAAATATATGGACAATCAGGATTTAGTTTCAAATTAGTTTCAATCAACGGTCTGCTAATGTACAGCATTAATTTACAAAATCTACTACCAATGGTGACCGGAAATATTGTCCAGAAATTTTGGAAGATAAATCTGAGATAAAAGAAACGTTTTCATTAACACACCGCAAGCATTGCTTTATAAGGAGCCTAAAACCTTTTGAAAATGAAACCGGCTTAAGCTGGTTCTATACCAATTTTTACAAAATTTGGTATTATTTAATAAGTGGAAATAAATGAAAAACATTTTTAACGTTAATAATAAGCTAATTTTAATAAATAGTATCATAAAAAGTATCACATACAGCAGCTCTAGTGAGAAAAAATTACAGTAATTTTATATTGGCATTTCTTAATTCTGGAAATTAAATTATTGAATTCTCTACAGTTTGAAGTAAGAAAGTTCCTCGTTTTTATCTAGTTAGAGACGACCGATTTCCAGAAAAAAATGTTTATATAAACCAATGCGCGATTACAGATTGCATCGAATGTGTCTTTAAAATTAACTTATTGGCGCATTACTAAACTCAAGAATTTAAGCTAAATGTATAGGCGAGATTTTTGTCGTCCGGCTACCTAACAAACAAAAAAAATAGTAGGTATATCATTCCTAATCTGTTAAAGTTTGATTTACTTAATCCTATATTACACACATAAGCTATAATTGACCAAGGGATATTTGGCAATGAACTAAACCTGCATAATGTTACCACCATAAATTATATGATATAAATAATGAATGGTTCACTTACCAACTAAAATCTCGACTCTGTCGCCTCTGAAGAAACTCCACTTTTTAATTGGTTCAACAAAAACCTTAGGAGCCAAAGTACCCGGTTGATTTTCGTTTCTAAATTCCATAGTCCATGGTCTGTGCACGCCAAAGTAGAACTTCTTCCGTTGAATTACCGCATTTGGCTTGTATTGGACCCCCTTTGGATTTCTCCAATACACTTGATTCATTGCTCTATCAATATACCGGTCTGGTAAATTAGCGTATTGTTTCGACCATTTTCCAATTCTGGCTAATTGAGCTATTGAAACTCTCATGATTTACAATAATTAAATAATGTTTCCTGGAAGCCTGTTTTTCGAGGTCTGCAAAAAAGGTTAGGTTAGCTTGGGTTAAGTGGCTATGGCTACCGGACCGGCCTTGTCACATGGGCTGTTCATTCGTTTCTTTAAATTTATTTTATACTTGTTTCGGCAACTTAGCGAAAAATAAAAGCATAAATAAATTAATTAATATTAAAGTGCTTCGTAGCCCATTATTTTACGGCTAAAGGTTATATATTTTTGGTTTACGATTTTTTTATTTTTCTTTTCAATTATACCAATGTAAAAAACAACGGATCAGGGTATTTGGAAATAAGGTTGTGCTATTTTGGAAAATATTTCTAAACAGTAAAAAAGTTTCCGCAAATTTCACTAAAATATTATCCTACATTATTTTCTGATAGTTTTTTTTTTCGGTGAGGTTTGGGAAATGCTCTCTTACGCACACCCAGAGCTGATGTTCTGGCGCTCTGAGCTGTGTGGAACTCCAGCTTAGCTGTCTACCCACTAAAACCCTTCCTCACCTCCGCAGTGGTGTTTGACCTAGCACAGCGGTCATTTCTGTCCTATTGTGCCTTCGTATTTTACTCCCTCATTATCCCTGTGTATTCAATGAATTTCAGAAGAATCTTGAAGGGGTACGCATGACCTGGTCTGGTAGAACTTCATTTCTCCCAGGAGTCTTCGTCTACCTGTTGCATTTGACGTGCAGTGACACATAATATGTAGAGTAGTTTCCTCCTCTAATTCGCACCCCCTGCAGGTCGGTTGATCCCTCAGTCCCATCCTGAAGATGTGTTTTTTGCAAGGGGCGTGTCCTGTTAAAGAGGCCACTATCCTCCTTATTTTTTGCCTGCTGAGATCTAGCAGTTCGTTTTTAGGCACTGGTTGTGGAGGTCCCACCAACTGCCTTGCGGTAAGGAGTCGCGGTGTCTCCTTCCAGTACTTTTTATGTTCTTCCAAGATCCATTGCCCAACTCCCGCCCTAACTTGAGATATACCACAAGCAGGTTCTTGGTTGGTCAGTGATTGCTCGGCCCCTGCCTTAGCAATTTCCGCAGCAATCTCATTTCCTTTGCTCCTGTTTGCCCCAGTTGCCCAAGCGAGTTTTACTCTGTTTGAGTTCCCAGCCAGAGTCGTGAGATTTTTCTGATAGCATACGTTGAAAACTTTTCCTATCGCTAGCATGGAAAGAGCTGTTAAACGACCCTTAATTTTTGAATTTTGAGAAATATTATTCTGATTAGTTTTAGAGTTTAGAAACATCGTTCGCCCTCTCAGACGCAATATATTATTATTGTTTTTAAGTTGAACTCGCCACATGGAATACTAGATAGTCGCGTAAAAAATCGATAACGGTAAACAACCGATACTAATTTAATGCTCAATAACGTGATTGATGCTGGACTTAATGCAGCGAATCGGCATTTAAATCACGGATTGATTTTACTTTTTCGTACAAAGTTCGCACTTTGTTTGCAGGTTTTGTCATTTACTACAACGCCAAAGCCAAGTTTTTTTTCCGGTGAGGTTTGGGAAGTGGAACATATTGGCTTTTTGGTAACAAAAATGCATTATTTACATTACACAATGACGTTTTCGGAAATTGTTTAATTTTTTTAGAGATCTCTACAGCAATGCAGCTCTCATACACTAGTCGCTACTATTTCTAGAACGACTACAAAAGTCCTTATAAACATTAACAAAAAATTGCATTTTAAAATAGATTAACACCTTAAAATGGTTTTATCAGGATATCATCTAAACAGTCTGGTTAGCACCATTTAAACCATTAACACCCTTGAATTCTTTAATAGACGAGAATAATACACTTTTTGGGCGAATAATTGCAAAATTTAGCCAGTGATCTAAATATTACATAAAAATTGTAAAGATAATTTTCTGTAAGAATATTTCATTGAAACACAATTGTATTCTCAAAAAACTTTGTAAACTCAACTATTGGAGATACTAAATATTTTATGTCATACATTAAGCACTTGGTCTCTCCGTTTTCATTTTCAACAGCTCTAGTGCTTTAGATGTTTAAAAAACACGAAAAATCCCTTTTGTATATGTATCTTCTATGTGTGTTTTCAAATGTTTCTAAAAAGGGGAAATAACTTTTTCAAGATAAACTTTTGAAAGCAAGCTTGAAGCGTTTTCATTCGCCTTTCTGACGATAAAAGTAATATTCGCCCTTTCGTCGGAGGAATAAATAATGGACCACTTTACAATTTTCAAATTAAAAACCCTTTAATTATTTTATCTATAGCTGGTCAATATTAGACTAATTATGAATGTGTCTAATGAAATTACAGGAACATGTTTTTTCAATGATGAGATTGATCAAAACGGTTAAGGAAAAAATGCAACGTAAATGACTAAAATATTTTATCAAATCTAACAAAAATACAAATTCAATTTGTATTTAACGCAAGAAATATATTTCAAATTTAATGGCAGTCTAAATGTGCTGCCTAACTGCTACCTGCTAACTGCTACATTAGTCGCCTTGTGTTTATTTTTAAAATTGATAAATAATTCCTCGCATCTCTATTTGTAGTTTGGACATGTTGGTTTTCCCCTTTATAATTTATCAGAATTCAAATAGGTTTACTTAATAGACTAGATATCCTCAACACAATCTTCAACTGCCTAGATTACAAGCGATGAAGTGAAAAACACCATTGAAATTCAGATATTTTAGAGTTATATTTGCTGTTCAGACTATCTCTGAACATATTTAAACAGATTTAGTAAAAAATCTGAACTTCGTTGGTAAAATAACAAGTGCTTTTTGTATATTTAACATTTGCATCCTTTACACTAACGACACGTAACACAGTAAAACGTCTGCAATAAAAATAAATTATATTAACTGTTATAATGCTAATATTAAATATAATTAATATTACAAATTGCAACTTCTACATCAATGGGAATAGCACTTTACCAATATTTTCTTTTAGAACGATTTTTTAGTTTTACACCACTAATTTTGTTACTTTATGTCGGGTTGGGGTAACTTTAAGTAGTATTCGTTCAGGGTTGTTATTTTATAATCTTAAGCAGCAATTTATAATGTTAGCCAAAACCGAAATTTCGGAAAAATATTATCAAGAATTGAGTTTTCGCCCGTGCAACATCAGCATGGTGGGATGTGCTAGGAGTCCAAATAGAAACGGCATTTTTATGGCAAAATTTCAAACCTTAATAAGCCTAGTGTTAGTAACCCGCAATTTTCCAAGATTTAACAATAAAAAAACTTTCTAATAAATGATTGATCTATAAAGTGCTCGCTTTATGGACTTAGAACCACCAAAAATTACCACTTTTTCTACTCTTATTTAATTTCATCTCTTAAGGCAGTAGATCTTTGATATAACATTAAAAAAAAACTAACATCCTATTTATGTTAATTTATCATCTATTTCGGTCTTGTCGATGATTTTTATGCGTGATTTTCTACGGTAATGCTTCGCAAATGTATCATAAATTCAGATTTATCGCATTATGTAAATGTGTACCTAAAGACATTAATAGAATGTTTAATCGGACGTAAGTAACACCACTGTAATACTGCAATTCCTCTTGAATTCAGACTAATACAATGCACAGATCACAGAGGTTACTCTGTCATCTGTGATACAATGTATTCATTGTATCATGAGTCCAATCTATGAGGGTTAACCGATGGATTCCCCGAAGCCAGCTGAAAATTATCTTGAGCCGAGTTTGCGTTGGAGATCACTTTCTTTAAGTGTTGGCTGCGGATTACTGATTAGTGGCATTTACGAACTTGGTTTCACCTTGTGAAGAACTGTGAAATAAGTTAATTTTTGGTATTGAGCACTAGTCTCTGTCCGTAGACACAAAGCTACAGAATTTTCATAACTGATTCATAATTCATAATGCTAATAAAGTTATTATTAACTTTACTTCTCTGTAATTATATTACTTATTCAAGTGCCTTAGTAAGTGATAATGATAGTCGGGATCCAGAACCTGGAATTATTAGGTAAGTCCATGCTTAAGTATTTTAAGTATGACTGACGTACTTAAAGTACATATTCCGGGGGTTTTTTTTAATAAATGTCCGATGTTTTACAAAATGGTATTTTTAAGATAAAAAGTCCTTATTGACATGGATCCGCAAGGTCTAACTCGAGCTACAGTGTGATAAAGAGTTAACTTTAATTTTAATATCGATATTTGGACGAAACCTGTTATGTGGGGTTTCTGTCCAACATCAGAAACTTGCATCGATTAGTTTAAACAAATGCATCGGTTATTTTAAATCAACACATTTTTATTTGCTAATTTTTAACACATGCGTCGATTACTTCAAATCGAAATATTTCAAAAACCTGTTAACTTACATATAATAAAATCAACTCGAAAATTTTTTTTAGGATAATCTCGAAGAGATAGTGGTACCTACTGGCTGATAAGAATAGAAATTATTATTGTATCTGTGTCAAAGGTCGAGAAGACGATTTGCTCTTGATTTAGAAATTTTACGAATGATTCTTTTACTAAGTTGGATTTATATTTGCATGCAAAATAGACGGTATAGTAAAATGTTTATGTAAAAACGTTCTGTGAAACAATTGTTTGAACTGATTTCCGCTGTTTTAATTGACTTTTTTTGGGTAGTGAAAATGATTTATTTGAAATAAAATTTAATGCCTTTCCCGATTAGTATTTCGTTTCTGTTTTTCACAGCAACGGTGTGGAATAGGTATGCCGTGAGAAACGATAAACTGAAAATGTCCTTTTTTGCAATTTACAAATAGTTTTCGCTTTACGTTTACAGTTTTGTTGCCCAAACTGCAAAATGAAAGAAATGAAGATGAAAAACGACAGAAACTCTAGAAAACGTAGTAAAAAATCAAATTTCAGTTATCATCACTTTTGTCAAATCTCTGATCACTCAAGCACAAAGACGACCAAACGAATAACAATATTTTTATTTTATCGACCAGCAATCTGCAGATCTTAGCAATCGAGGAAATACTTGATGCCATGTTTTTACTTTTATTTATCAGTTTAAAATTATGCATTGTAAACCAGTAACATTAGTTTTATTTAGCTAAAGTGAATCCTGATTTTTAATAACCTAATTTTTCAAAATTATCCTGAAAGTGTTAGTAGGCAAATTGTTCAAAAAAGTTCTCAAAATTCCCATTTCCCTTGCTAAGAGTAATTGCCCCCGGCAGGATCAGTAGAGAAAAATAATCATTATCCAATGGCGTCAATGGCAAGGCCCTAGCTGATCCGGATTTTTATTAACATGCTGCATCAGTAGAGCTTTTCCAATGAAATGGTGTCAAAATCAGCTTTCTAGTTGGTCAAAATTTTTAGTTATAATTTTTTAAAATCTATCCTACTGAATGTTTTAATTGCGACTTTACACTTCCACCCTAGTAGATCTATAAATTCTAAAAATTGTCAAAATTTTCTAATTAAAAAGATGATATTCTGTATAAAAAAGCTTCCAAAATTCGATACATTCTTCAACAGTAAATGTCTTCACAAGGAAGTAAACTTTTAAGAACTGTCCAATTGAAATATATAATATTTCATTTTTTTTATTCTGAAGATATTCAAATGTTTCACTGCTTAAATTACAAAAACAATCTAAATACCCACATCTTATTTGATTTGCTTGGTATTAAACGAATATTAAACCAGCAAAATGTCGAATAAAAAAATTGCAATTTTAAATCGACGGGGTTGAGTAATGGATTTTGTTTCGGTCGTTGAAAATGAATAAAATTGTCCCAGAGATGAAATTGCATTTAAAGAAAGAGCAAGGAGAAGAAGGAAAAGTAAGAAATTGATTTTAAAAATTCTCATAGAATAAGCCGGAAGCTTTTAAAATAAGAAAGCAGTATAGCATTTATTCATGTTTTGTTATTGTGCATGAATGTTACAGAGTGAATGTTGCTAATGCAACTGGTCTATATCCAAGCTCTTTTTCCGCCTGCAAACTCTAGTTTGGTACCGCTTGACCATTTAATTTATGATCCCCGTATTCCTTCTAGAATTTACTTCCTGCCAATTTTCGGCAGCTTTAAAATGTCGAAACATAAGTTGTACAGTACAGTTGTAGTTTTCTCTAATTTATTTCCGTTTTCATTAGGTAGTTTTTACAATTTTAGAATGACACTAACCAGACAGAAGACTACCTTTGAACAGAACTTGAATAATGCTCCTTTCCTTAAGAAGTACGGTTTCAATGCTGATTGGCTATATAAGAAGCACCACAAGCCCAGTCCTAGAACCAATGACTCGATTGCTTTGTATCGATATTTAGATGTAAGTATATGTTTTTTGTGATTTAATTTGACTTTTACTTTTTGGTAACATAGTTATGCTTCAGGAAGACATTAATTTTTTTAAAAAAGGAAAGCACATGCGTACATACTAGAAGAAATTTTGTTTTGAATTGATTTTTTGCCTAGAATGTTTGCCATTTTTACTACAATATTATTCTACAGCTTGACAACAATTCTGTCATCTTATAAACTATTTACTCGCATTTCAACTAGGACTATAAATAAATGCATGATTCAGACTATTTATTAGCTTGTTAAATATGTTTGATAAGGTCTGAGGATGTATATTATATATCCAGTCTCGGCATGTTTATTTTGTTATTTCCCATGGAAAGATAAAAGTTGTTTGTTGGATTCATATCGCTCATCGTGCCAATCGAATTGCAACCGATAAAACTGCTTATATTTGCGGCCCACGAGATTAATTTCCTTGACATTATATTTATAATAATTGCTCTCTATTAGTCAGAAATTAGATTGATTTGATCTTTCACTAAGTCATAATTGATGGTGAAACTTATTATTATGTTAATAATATAAATCAAATTCACGGCAATAAAGATATTAAATGTTTTAAATTTAATGACAATGTGGTCAAGCTTGGACTTTATGTACCTAAAATTATATTCCCGAAAAAGGTTTAAACATTTGTAGATGTCTACACATGCATAGTTGAGTTCTTGGCTTATCTGAAAATATTTGAAAAAAATATTGAAGATATTGAAATATGATTGATCATCAAATAAGAACGAATGGTGCAACCTAAATATAGAATTTAAAATTTTGCTCTTATGGTAACACACCATTCTTACATCCTTTAAGGAGGAGGTCACAGGGAGGGAGGAAAACACTTTATTCCAAATTCTAATAAGGCACATGAAATGAAAAACGGTTTGAAAAAATCAACGTGACATCAAGACTGTTTGTATTTATGTTAAGCTAAATCAATAATTGCTATTTAGAGCTTATCGCATTTTTGTTTGCTTTCCCATTTATATTTACTCAATAAATTATGAATTTAAGTGTTACCTTATATTAAATTAACCTATTTTCAATGTTCAGTTCTGCGACTTGATGAAAGATTTATTCATAATTTGCAAAATATACGAATGAACGATTTCAAGTTGTTTGAGGAAATTGTGTGAAGCGAATCATACATTTTGTTGTATAAGAAACGTAATTTATCCATTCTAGATTTTAATGAGTGTTAACTTCTACTTCTAACGGTGGAAAAAGAGTTAATTACATTTTTGCAACCAGAGAACTTGGTAATTTAATAATTACAAAAAAAATCTTAATTTTTAGTTCGTTAATTGACAGTTGGTTCTTTCAAATGTTTTGCGTTATTTAGGATAAAAACATGCCTTTAAGTAAAATTTGTATTAAGCAGAATACGCAAACATCATTTTTGTGTATGGATACACGAGTCGACGTAAACAAGAAAACGGTCAATAGAACCTTCGGTAATAATTTTTCGATTAGTTGGTAAGTTTCCCAAGCCGACTTGTGAAAGACTTGACACAAGAAGTTGTGCGAAGAAAAAAAGCTGCAGAAGTCCTCACACTCGATGAAAATACTCTTGCAATTTGTACAAGAAGGAGATTTTCCAAACCCACTGGATAGAGTAAAATATATGTGCACGACACATTGCAAGAAAATGAACTACATACCCTTATCATTACCAACGGAACAAGATTTTCTTCCATCGGATCATTCCCAAAAAGTTTGTCTTTGCGGATAGTGGAACGATCATATGATACTCTTTCAAGAACCTTTTTCCGTGACTATATTTGCAAGCAATGTGCAGCGCAATAATCATGTGTAGTCAATCGAAAGTCCTCATGTTATTCTAGAATCCCATTTGTACAGAAAATAGTCTGACCTCAGCCCGTTGGACTTTTTTATGTGGGGATATGTGAAAACATTTAATAATCAAATGTGAAAGAATAATAGCAGGGACAAACTCATCGGAAGAATTTATACTGCGATTAATGAGGTATAAACAATGTGGATGACTATAACTGGGAACGAAAGCTACGAGGAAGGATTCAATTATGCATTGCACAAGGCGGTGGTTACATTGAATAGCTTTATTGAAAATGACACTATTATTACGCTTTTGCAAAAATGTTTTTTTCGAACCTACTAATACGACTTGGTAAATTAAAACCCCCGATATTTCATAAACCGTGGAGAGTTCAAGAGAGGTGAACATAATACTTTTTCTTGAAATTAGCAATACAATTCATACACAAAGTATCTCGAATACCTCAACAGTCACCCTGTACATATTTCATTAGAGGTTTATTGCTTTGAGCAGAGCATTCGAACCTGCAAATGTATTTTTGCAATTTGAACAATTCATCGGCACACCTATTGGATTTTCAGAATGAATTCTATGGTACAGTCGTGCTTGGTCGCACTGGAAAAAGCCTAAATGTTGCTTTTGACACAGCATGGACTTTGTCTTGGGTGTTATCCTCACAGTGTAAACATTTCAATAGCGTTGGCTGCTGTAAGTATATAATATTGAAAAATATGTTATAATAAAATATCTAAATTACAACTTACCAGACAAAAATCAAATCGACAGATCGGCATACATATTACAATACGCAGACGACACGGCACTTATTGTACATGACAAAACTACTGAGAGAGCAGCTCAAAGACTCCAAACACTAACAAACAATGACATGGTTTTATAAATGGAGACTAACACCAAACGCGTCAAAAAAACAACTTCTGCTCACAAACCACAGACTCAACGCTGACTCCCCTACAATAACTGCAGACGGCCAAACGACGCAACCAAAAAACGACGTAAAATACCTTGGAATCACAATTGACCACAAACTTGTGCGGTGTTTGTGCAAATTCCTCTGTCTTTGTAAGTTAGTGATCGGAAGTGTTTTGTTCTCTTTATTGTTTCTGCCCTTAATGTTTCGTATGTGTTTAGTGAATTTAAGTTTGTGGTCAATTGTGATTCCAAGGTATTTTACGTCGTTTTTTGGTTGTGTCGTTTGGCCGTCTGCAGTTATCGTAGGGGAGTCAGCGTTGAGTCTGTGGTTTGTGAGCAGAAGTTGGTTTTTTGACGCGTTTGGTGTTAGTCTCCATTTATAAAACCATCTCATTGTGTTAAAGATTTTTATTTGAATACTTTTCTAACTTTTGTATTAGCAAGCCACTTTGCTTGATAGTTTGCGAGACTTTGATTCTTTTGTTGTAAGTAGTTGCTTATTGATTTCTGCAATTAAGATTTTGTTGACTTAAAAATTCAGTGAGCATGAACCAATCATCATCAAAACCGAGTATTAAAATATAAATGTTATTGCAGTGTTTCACAATACCTATGACCACGATAAATCGAAAGATTATAAGCCCGATGGTCGGAAAATAGAAGTACCCGAAGGAACTTATAATCTGAGCGGATTTTTTTCCTATGACAGTGTAGCTGTAAGTATAATTACTGTTATGTAGTGATTATTGAAGAATTATTCATCGTTATAGTTATATATTTAAAACTTTTCTGATTTGATAAAATTTTCAGGTAGCCCATTCTAATATCTCAAATTTTTCCTTCGTCGAAATGACAAATGTACCAAACTCGTACTTATTCAATAAAATCGACGGAGTTATTGGATTCGGATTGCAATACGATGCTTATCAACCCTTTTTCTACGCTTTAGTAGAGCAAAAAAAAATAGAACAACCAATATTCTGTATTTACTTAAACAGGTAAGCATTCTGTTACAACATATGGAGTGCCTGTTTTACGACCCTCATCATTTGAATCGCAGAAGCCATAAGAGACAAGAGAGAGAGGTCGCCTAAACTAGGAGAAAATTACGCATTTGGGAGTTTGGCCAAATGAATTTAAAAAGCTTGAAAAACTAGTTCCGAAGCTATTCGAAAAAACTGACATTTGGAAGATACGTTTTCATTTTTTTTCTGATGCTATTTGAAGAGATAGCTAATCGACAACAATTGACACATTATCATGGCACCTTTTTCTCTTCTTAAATGGTCATGTTATATTTCTATCCGAGTTTCCGATTTTTGCCACCCAACACCAATTTTTTCATAATTCCTTTATTTTTGAATTTTTAGATAAACAATTTTAGAAAGTTTTTCGTTTTTTTTCGTTTCATCCGAGACTGAAACTGTTTTGATAATTTTTTCGATACTACAAAGACAATGATTGGCCCTTAATTCTAATTAACTTGTATTGCTATTAAAATATATCCGTTAAATAGGATATTTTCTTCAGTAAAGATCTATATCAATTTCATATGTACAAGTAATTTATTGTAGGAATCGTAATAAAAATTATAAATTTGAAGGCAATTAAGTTCAATATTCTATTATATATATATCTATTCATTATAGGGACAAAGGTGCGACATGTACCTAGTTTATAAGCGTGAACATCTGGAAGGAAGGAAGATAGTTTGTATAAACACATTCACAAAGTTCTAGTTGCCTTCAAAGTCATTCAATTTTGCTGTTTGCCTGCAATTTCAGTTTCCTGGACCAAGAATACTTCAATAATACAATTACCTATACATTAACTTTGATCTTCGTCTACCATTAAGTGTTTACTGTCACTAGAAAATGAATCAATCGCGAACGATCCGAGCAAAGAGCGACCTTGTAGTTTCGTTCAGATTTTTTAAAATTTTTTCTTATTAAACTCCCCGTGGGACATTTACTAACATTACGATCTGATCAAAGTTGATCAATGAGTCTGTCTAACCTAACTTAAATATGGATAAATCTTCAAACTAAGGTCCTACTCACTAGTGTACCTTAGAGTCTGGTGGTCTAGTGACATAGCTACACTAATTACCGTGTAGCACAAAACCGCACAATGTTCTGCTTTTGCACTGACATAGTTACTTACATAGCTCAAAAGGCTTTACCCTCTTGAGTCTTCTTGTCAGGTTGGTATTGTCGAGGAGCTGAATCGCCTCGACATTCACGTGTTTATGAAGCCGTTGTTCGTGACTCCTTGCAAATCTCGTAATAGTCTGATCAACAGTATCCATCTGAAGGTCTCGATGAATATCACTATTCCTGATGTTCCAAGGCGCATTAAGAATATTTCTCAGTCCTTTATTCTGGAATCTCTGGATAATTAGGATGTTACTCTTGCTAGCACAACCCCAGAGCTGTAAGCCGTAAGTCCACACTGGTTTGAGGATTTGTTCATACAGAAGTACTTTGTTGTAGGTTGATAGTCTAGAGTGTCTACCCAGTAGCCAGTACATTTTCCTATATCTTATATCGAGCTCTTCCTTTTTTTTCTTAACATGGGCTTTCCAGCGCAGTCTTGCATCTAATGTTATGCCCAGATACTTTGCTGAGTCTGCATAAGGGATCTGAGCATTATTTAAGTGAATTGGTACCTGCTGGTTGGTTTTATTTGTGAAGTTAATGTGTACAGACTTGGTCTCGTTTAGTTTGATACGCCATCTTTTGGTCCAATCATATATTTGTGAAACTGATGTGAGCAGTTTAATTGCGGCTTCCTCATGGGTTTTTTCTAGCGCTAATATAGCGGTATCGTCTGCAAAGGTAGCTATAGTATTAAGATCTGAATAGTGTAAATCACTGGTGTACATCAGGTACAGGAGAGGTCCTAGGACACTTCCCTGTGGCACTCGTTCATATAATATAATTTATTTGACATAATCTTTCAGTTGAAATTCAAAACAAGTGTTTCATTGGAGATATCAATCTTATAAATTGATCTAAAGTTTAACTATATTTTAGAGACAAACAGTCAAACCATGGTGGGAATGTAATAATGGGTTTCATTGAATATAGACATGTTCACAGTACAACAACATCCGGTAATATCGTATATGATCCTATCACTTATAAGGACATAAAGCCAGGATATTTGTGGGAGTTTGATTTAGATGCGTAAGTGATAAATTTAGCTTTTCTGATGTGAATACACCGTTTATCTATTTGCTCTTTTTAGGGTTCATTTTGACCGACAAAAAGGAGGTCCGTTGGTATTCTGCAATGGTACTGGTTGTACTGCAATTACTGACACCAGTTCAAACAGCATTCTAGGTCCTAAAGCCGACATTGACGCCATCCATCAAGCTATAAATGCTCGCAGTTTTTATTTTAATAAATATACGGTGAGTCGAAAATTCAGTATGTAAAATTCCAGATACACATTCTACAATATGTGCATAATAAAGTTACAGTAAAATTCAGTTTAATTTTTAAAAGAAATGTTTTATATCTCAGGAGAAAACATTTGATTTTTGGATGTTTTATAAAAAGACTATTCGCTTTTTTTGTTTTCCTACGTTTTCGTGTTCTACCATTGTTTCTCCAATTGGCAATTTGGCAAATTTTCCATCGTGTCTCCTGTATAAGATGGTCACTCTTAAAACACACACTATTAGAAAACCAAAAAAACGATGTCAACTCAATATTGAAACTCAATAACTATTAAATAATGAGTTTGTAACTGATAATTGTAACTTTTTCTCTTTACTTTCAAGATATTCTACATATTTACTTTGTAGGAGTGGCCGTCTTATATAAATTTGTAATTGATCTAATTTTTGTATTAATTTAATTTTATTAGGTTGATTGTGACACTATAAACAAACTTCCTAAGATGGCCTTTACTATTGGAGGAAATAATTTTACTTTGAAAGGCACGGACTATACCATTAAGGTAAGAGATTGTGCTTTGATTGAAAAAGGTGCACCTTTTTGATGATAATGCACTCCCTGGTACAATAGGTTGTACAATTAATTTAACAATTGAAATTTAGACTTCAGATGCAAATATGATTTTTTAATATGTGATTTGTAAGGTCGCTAGCGGTTTTGACTATTTACATTCATTGATAATTGTAATTTTTAATGATATTGAGCCAAACGTTCAGATTTTGAGGTTTCTGGTTTTGAGTGGGACATAAACATATGTCCGCTTTGTCCTTTAAGGATGCCCCAATCTTTAAAGGTTATTACGTAATATTTATAACCTTTCTAATCTACTTTTGACCAAGTTGCAATTTTTTTAATTGAGCTTCTCCAGAGCGGAGAATTTTAAATCGAATTGGTCTGCGTTTGGTCCCCTAGGGAGTCCGCAAAGTTTTAATGACGCCAAAATAGTCATAAATCTAAACCGGTGACTGATGTTTTATTTTTTACTTTTAACGATTAAATGTACGGAAAATTTATCTCTAAAATGCTGCTAACTAACTGGTTCACGATGATGAATGTTTCTGTAGAATATTCGGAATACCTAGTACCTATATAATATAATAAAAACGTTTACATAGATATACTAAAAACCTTTACACCTCTTAAAGTGGAATCTAAGTTTATTAACTGATATTACATAGAAACATATAATAACATTTTATTGTGCAAATTCAGTTTTGTAATCGATCATTTGTTGCAAATATATTTATGCAAGATTCTTTTACGTATTTTTGTAACTTTTCTAATTGACTTTTCTCTCCAGTCCATATAAATATCGTTATCCCTCAAAAATACTGATCACTGACTTTTGATGATTTTTCACAAATAGGAATTAGATGCGAACGATATTTGATATAGAGCAATTTTTGTATGCAGTAAATCATATATTGTTCCACATATTATTGCCTTATTTAACGGGGCGTCTCAATAGTTGAAGCAAATATAATCTGACTTAATTGCTTTATTTAACCATTCCAACCGCTAATCGTTTTCTGGTTGAAATGGGGGAAAAGCTTATTGGAACAGATCAGAGAGGATATTTTGTAAAATTTCTTTATTATAACGTTTCTGTTGCTTTTAGATGACGTTCTGGGGTATCGGATTTTGCCTGACTGCTTTCGAGCCTTACGAGAGTACTAACACTTGGGTTTTGGGAGGGGCATTTTTGTCGGAATATTATACCATATATAATATTAATGATAAGCAAATTGGTATTGTTAAAGCTGCTTAGTTTCTATTTAGATATATTTGTTCGGTGTGATGGTTTTTTTTGCTTAACCATCTGTGTCTATTTTAATTAAGTACCTATATTTGTTTAAAGAATAATAAATATGAATTATCAGAAGTATGAAAAGCATATTTTATTTAGAATTATCTAGTTTTCTAGGTACTTCGAATGTACGTCTACATGTAGAATTTATGAATTAGAACCGCTGAGCTTCCTTCCAGTCAAATTGGTCTGCGTAATTGAAATCATTGTGAGAAAACAACCAATTAAATTTTTATTAATGTCATACCAAATCCTTGCTTAATAAAGTATCTATTTAAGCTGTTTCTGCTGTGTACTTAAAAGCTAATTAGGTATATCGCAAAACATTGCCTCCTGTGTTCAAAGTTTATTAGTACCTTATTCTAGGACGAATCCATGTTACAGTGTCGTACTAATTTCATTCATATGCTTGAAAATAAAGTAAAAATAATGTCAGTGAAATAATTGCGGTCATTAAAATCCTACAAGATTTTTTAAAATAGAAATTAATAAAAAATAATAGGGCAAATACATTAATATTCTATAACTTACTCTCATTTCTCTACCTCAACACATAGCAACAATTTTGTTATTGTCAATATAAAGTTTGAAAGTAACGAAATAAAATGTACTATCTTCCCTGTAAAAACCCAAAAAGTAAGTAAAATCCAGGTAAATGCAATCTTCATAACTAGAATCAAATAATCTGGGTATAAAGAGTTTGTTGTAAAGTGCCACAACACACTTTGTTTAATCTATCGCAATTTTCGGGCCGCAAAATCAAATAAATTTAAATTTCAAAATATTGAATGAATGAAATTATTTATTTAAATTTACCTTCATGATTAAAATGTAAGTTAATATTTTCTGGTTAATAATAATCTTTTATGGATTTCCTATCATAAATAATAACTGAATTGAATATTAAAATTACCCCATGAATAACAAATTAGTGAGTCGATATCAACGTTTATTTATGAGAAATACATTTTTCTGGTCTTTTCCAACTAGTTCTTTCCAAATCATTAAAACTAAATACATTTTTCTAGCCTTTGAATTCTAAATCATATTTTATACTTTTCTTAACTGAAACTGGTATTTAAAACAATTTATTTGTTATACTAAAATAATGATGAAGCAAAGTATTTTTCTTAATAAATATAAATGAATGTCTATTTTTTTAATTTATAAAAATTCTATACGTATACATTAAACTTTTTTTAATGGTTTGTATATGATATAAAATTTTCCATCGATATATTTCTATATCTAGAGCAAATAAGTATGATTATAGCATGTGATCATTATCTGTTTAAAACTAACTAAATTCGTGAAAAAATCGAAAGTCTGAAGTTGGAAGATAATTAAACTTGGACTTTGAATTGACACTAAAGTCAGCGCTTTTCAGATGTATCGAATTACATGCTCAAAAAACAATGAAATCCGAAAATAAAACGAACAAAAGTTACTGTTTATTAATTATATTTCTTAATATTTTCGAATGGTAAAACATAATATGGATGGTATGACTTAGACGATACGGAGGATCTCCTTAAATGAATTTGCAATTTACTATTGAATGTTCTACAATTGGATTATCAATACAAGTTTCAATACAGTTTCCTATAAATATAGACCAAACAAATAATCAAGATGTTTAAAAAAAAAACTTTTCTATGATAGAAGCTACTCAGTAATCTAAATTATAACTAACAAGTCTTAACTGAAGACACGAAACTAATGGAACCTCTTCATTTCACATTAAGAGTTCGCGGACAACATTGTCGCCATGAAAATTTGTGTTATAACTGGAGGACACGACATTTATATATTAACAATTACAGATAATGTAACAATGTGTATATCATGTATGTTACAATGATTAGGTACGTCAACAAGACACTAAGACAACTTCTTGATGAGACAGCTTATCTAGTTGGGTAGAGATTGAATACAAATAAATTCATGGAAGTGGCTGCATTAGAATCCTTCTTTGGGCTTATATAGGGTCCATTTCACCAGAACGGTTTATGTTTCATTACAACTTCTTCGAACGTATAGCTTTCTTGCCTTTTCTTCATGTGATAGTTAACAAGCAATGATATTTCTCCAATAGCCTGCTCCTATGTGACCTAAAATAACATCGTAAAAAGTTCCTGAAACCTTATATGCTAGCTTGGATATCGTGGCATTCTTCTAGCTCAATCCATATATAGAATCTTCCAACTTGCTGCTAGGATGAGTTGACTCAGATCTAATGGTTTCTCTTTTGGGGCCATTGTGATCTTAACCAGCTTAGTCGAATGAGACAGTTTCACTGTGTAAGCAAACTATGAGGGCTGCTGAAAAGAATACAGGCATTTTATTTAATTTAATAATAAACTTTTTTTTAAGGGAACAGGTAACAAGTAAGGTATTAACCAGGTACAGTTTCAACAATCGCTAATTCTGACAAGATACGCCATTGGAAATGACTTTTACAACCGGAATCAGTGAAATTACGAAAAACATTATATGTGCTTTAGGAAAATCAATTCGTATTGTTTTGAGTATTTCAAGCTGTGTTTGTCCTAGAAATATGCGTGGTCCATTTTTAAGTGTCCTTTTTGTTCTTTTAATATTTGATGGTAAGTTGATTATTTTTATCCAGACTTTGTTTGTTATTTATATCTTAATTAGGAATTCAGACATTAGAAACAATTCCGAACGGACCCATTGTGGAATTACCTCAAGGGAAAGTTCAAGGTAGTTACAAGAAGTCGTACAGGAATAGAACGTTTTCAGCTTTTGAAGGCATTCCATACGCAAAACCACCAGTTGGAGACTTGCGTTTCAGGGTAAGCTACAATGTTGCATCGCGATTATTTTGTTTTTACACTGATTTGAAATTTGAACTGGGATATTCTCACATATAACTACGGTTGTTTATATTTTTTATTAAATATAAATAATGAAAAATTTAAGCTGACTCAAATCATTTAAAATGAAAGACTATTACTTATTAATTATTACCAATACCCCCTGTCATTACTAGTACTGTTACCATTATTATTAAATATTTGTTTTTTGTTTTATTATTATTTTATTTGTTTATTGAATTATTCATAGTGAATACAGGAAGTCTCAAAGCACCGACAAATAATTTAATCAATTTTGTTCTTATGTTTTAGTATAATTGTCAATCGTAATAATTTCTTAATTAGTTAAATACGTTTTACTTTCACCACACTGCAAGAATCGTTGAATTTTCACACTTTCCACTGCTCATCTTACACACTGCCATTAGCTCGAACACGCTCGCTTCCTCTTATTTGTGCTGCTAATAAATCTTCACAGACTAACAATATTTCGTAACAATATTTTTAAATAAAACATTATAGGTATATTTTCACAGTTATGAAATAAAGGACGGACCATTTTATTCAAACTTTCAATGCTTAAATTACTGTTTTTTATATAAATTGGAGATATCTTTTTAGGAGTCAATCCCTGCACCCAATTGGAGTGGGATATTAAATGCCACCAACCATTATGAATGCTTACATTATATGCCATTTGCATTTGTTCGAGGAATTCGAGGTAAGTCAAGTGTAAAATGTAAGTCCAGTATTAAATTCTGTTAAAAAATACTAGCAATATATGATTTAAAACATGGAGATTGTGAGAAGCACGATAACAAATTACAAAGCAGTTTGTTAACTAATTTGTGGCGTAATTTGTTTTGGAAAATAAATATAGTAAGTATATAAAATCTGGCAACAAATGCATCAGGATTTTCAACAATCCATCCTTAATTAGCAAATTATATGAGGATTACAAATTAAATTAGAATTTAATTCAGCTTACAGCATACCTTCACTAAAAACAACCACGATCACCTGCAAGTGTTTTTAATTTGCATATTTTCGAAAGGTATCCGGAGGAAGAGAAGAAATCGTTAAAATTTTTGTTTTATTTTATCTGGTCATCTGTGTCACTCTAAAAACATAGGATTAAAAGATGTCTTGCAATGTAGCTTATTTATTTTAAAATTAAGCTGTTTTGTACTACACTTGCAATCCTAACTAGAAAGTTTATAGGTATTTTTGTAAAAATTCACTGTGTAAACTGGAACTTTTTTGATCAGTTGAAGTTGCTAACTTATTACAACCAATTTTTTTTAAATTCTCATTTTAAGAAAAGTGACCAAGTAATTAATCCTATATTATTATTTTATTATACGTGAGTGATCAAATGATCACCTACACACCGTCCGTACTCTAATAGAAAAATGCACCGAGTACAACGTACCGTTAAATCTGGCGTTTGTCGATTACGACAAGGCTTTCGACTCGGTAGAAACCTGGGCTGTTCTGGACGCAATGGGCGAGGCAAGAATTGACACAAGATACTCCAATCTTATAAAACACATTTACGAAAACGCTACACTACTAGTAACAATTGACGAAGACATCAACAGATAAGGTCAAAATCCAGCAAGGGGATACCATATTCACATTGGCATTGGAAAGCGCCGTTAAAAACCTGCCCTGGGAAAACAAAGGTGTCAACATAGATGGAATTCGACCGCTTTGCTGATGATATCGTTGTCATTAGTAATAACATTAATGAGCTGAGAGATATGTTAGAAGAACTGAAGGAGAATAATGACCAGTGAAGAGACAGCAATAACTATAGAAGGTCACGCTCTTGAACACGTCGAGGAATATATATACCTGGACCACGCTATCAGACTGGGAAAACCAAACCGAACAACTGAAATATACTGGAGAACAAGACTTTGAGCTGGGCAGCATTCGGTAGGCTAGGGTACATTCTGAAATCCCAAAGCATCCTAATCAACTTTAAGCGGAAAATCTATGAGGCGTGCATTCTACCGGTCACAGCATAGGGACTGGAGACTATGACACTTACAAAGAAGAGTGCAGAAAGACTCAAAATAACTCTGAGAACCATGAAACGCGTCATGCTGGGAATCAGCCTAAGAGATCGCATAAGAAATTAGTATTTTCGAAGAAGAACAAGGGTAACGGACGTCATGAGAAGAGTAGCCGAACTAAAGTGGAGATGGGCCGGTCATGTTGCAAGGCAGAACCCATCTTTAGGTGGACTAAGAAAATAATGCAGGCGCGCCTATAAGTCACAAAAAGAAATGCAAGGAGACCCACAAACCGATGACGGGATGACATCCAAAGAATAGAATAGCAGGGATGATCTGGTTGCAAACTGCCCTGGATAGACGGACGTGGAAACTATTGCAGGATGCCTACATTCAGGAGTGGATGGACATGGGCTGAGGATGATGATGATGATGATAATTATTACTATGCTTTGAATCCTCTAGAATTTGAATACTTTTTGAAACTAATTTCTGAGTTAATGTCTATATAATTGTCTTTTTTAGCTTGTGTTGCCTTTTTTAATATAATATGGAATTTTTCTATAACAAAATCACTATCATAAATTAGTTTTCAGTAATTGATAGTTGGTTGATTATTGTTAATTGTGTAAATAAGTCCGATAACTCTTATTGTTTTTGTTAGAAAGTTGCTCAATAGCACAACAATTTAACTCTATTGGGAAGATTAGTTAGAATATTTTTAGGAACCGAGGATTGCCTCTATGCTTACGTGTATGTCCCAGCAGATAAAGTAGATCCTAACGCATTACTGGATGTTATCGTACACATCCATGGAGGTGCTTTCATGCTGGGAGCTCCAAAATATATGGCAGGTCCCGAATTTTTAATGGATCGTGATGTTGTTGTTGTTTCGTTTAATTACCGTTTGGGCATTTTAGGTAAATTATTTTTGCGTCTCTTAAACAGCACCTCCTTTAAGCGAATCAAATCCAAAACCAATCATTAGCAATTACATTATTTTTAAGGATTTTTAAGTACTGAGGATGGCAACGTGCCCGGAAATAATGGACTCAAAGATCAGAGTTTAGCTTTAGATTGGATTAGTTCTAATATTAAATATTTCGGGGGCAATCCTGCTTCTATCACATTGACCGGACTTTCAGCGGGTGCCGCAAGTGTGCATTTCCATTATTTTTCACCGCTATCCAAAGGTAAGTGGTTGAAGATCCATTCAGCATAACACTTCGACCCAGTTCGAAGAAAAATCTTCACATACGTGTATTCAGTTTTCGGAAAGATCATGTTTTTCCGGAAGTAACTTTCTAATTCTATTTTATTTTTAGGGATTTGTGTTATATAAATTTTTCGTTTTTAAAGGCCCACCAATAGATTCTGATTCATATATGTATATTCAGGGTGATTTTAGTTTTGGTAGGCATATTTGACCAACACGTTCTACAAGAAAAATAAAAACTTTTCGCCAAAGTAAAAAAAGAACTAATGATTAAAATAAATCAATTATCATGAGAAAGTATATTCTTGGATTATAAGACATGCAGAAGATAAGGTGTCGATTGAAAAAAAAATGTTAAAGCAAAATAATGTCCAGCCGCATAACATAATGTGAATAAATTGCTTATTCATGTGATTAACTTCTGAAAATTTTGTTTCTGAAATATCCAATAAAATTAAGTCTCAACATTTACACAAGTGTGATTAACTACTAGAAACGGTCAACTCAATGGAGTAAAATTAAATGGCCGGGAAACTCTGAGCCAAAATGTATCTGAAAAACCATATTTCTTTTTTACTTTACGGATCAATTTCATTTAGCCAGCTTTTCTAATTGATTATTTTATAGTTATATACATTCTACTGACGCACTGACAAAAATTATGCATCTTATTATAAAAACGCAGAAGTGCGCATCATATTTCATTAATATAAATGTAAAACATTTTAGTTCCAATATTTTTATTTTACAAAAGCTAACTAACGTCCAGAAATGTTAAATGTTGTCAAAATAGCAGTACTTAAAAAAACTGTAATCATAAACTGTATAGATAAGAGACAAAAAAATTATATTTTACTTTTCTGTATTCAAGATTATAATAAATAAAATCTGCCCTATGAAATAAATAGTTTCAAAATTTTTTGGTCTTTTTGGGACTGATTCTTAATACGCATGTTAAAAAGAACTATTTTATTTAATTTTATATTTCGGTAGCATTTTACTTAAAAAAATAAATTGTGATTTAAAAAAAAAACTATTTTTGACAAATACTCAGTGCTGCTTTTAATATAAAGTATAAGCTTTGATATTTTATCTGTCTTCTTTAGGTTTATTTCATAGAGGATTTTCTCAAAGTGGCACCGCATTATTATGTTGGGCTCTGGCAGAAAACCCGCTGGAAAAAGCTCGAGAAGTGGCGAAAAACATAAGTTGTCCAACTTTGTCCACTGAAAAAATGGTAGAATGCCTTCGATCTATCGATGCTCGGAAGCTGATAAACGGAATACGGACTCTTTTTGTTTACCAAGATATAGTGCCTATTGCACCATTTGGACCTGTTATAGAGAACGTTTCGACAAATGCTTTTCTCAGTCAACACCCTTACAAGATGTTGCAGGATGGAAACGTTTATGACGTGCCCTGGATTACGTCTAACACCAAAGACGAAGGCTTGTTTCCAGTAGGATGTGAGTACAGCTATAAATAGATATTTGTCATAACACAAAGGCTTCAACATTGCCTGTTTTAAATTCTATAATGCACAGCTTGTTTAATGTTTTTTTTTTATAAAAATGTATTTGTTTGTTCTTAAATATAATCAGTGTTTTTTATTGTTTTTGTCACTGACGGTGCGGACTTAATTTTACAATGTATGGAGTTACAACGCATATATTGTTTGAATATGTAATAATAAAATGTTGTGAAGTTCTGTTATACTGTTCAGATTTTTTTAAAACTTGGCAAGATAAAACCGGTTGTATTCTATCTATATCGTATCTAGTCTTCTACCTGTAATTTCGATTTAACTTCAACAGTTGCTCTGTGTATTTTGAGCCCTTCATATTGAGAAGGGCCATAAGTGCATACTTTAGAATCCTTTATAAAGTATTATTTAGAACTTGATTTGCACTTGTTTGCGTCTATTTTCAGTAAGTTTTGTACAATTTGCTCTTTTTTCCTAAAAGTTATAGCAGCTTCTAAAACGTATGAAGAAATAGAAGACAAATGGTACGATATTATGCAGTATGGTTTAGAACTACAATATACTGTCGAACCACAATTACAGAAAGATGTATTGAGAAGGATAAAGAAGTATTATTTTCAAAATGATCCTATTTCCGCAGATAACATGGAATCTTTCGTAAATGTAAGTGATTATTTGCTTCTAGAGGTACATTTGCTTCTATAGAATATATCTATTTACTACTAAAGCAGCGTGAAAATATTGAAATAATTTTATTGTAACTGTGACTTGAAAATCCTCTTTATACTGAGGTTTCCCATACATTACATGCAGATGCATAGAAATGTTTGTTATAAAAATACTCATAATCTCAGCTAATACCAAGGAGGGGGTATTTAGACTCACTGCTACTTCGATTGTATGATTGTATGTTTGCTTTAAAAGTCATTATAATTGTTTATACTTGTAAGTAAGTCCCTTGCTGCAGGGTGATTTAATATTGAATTTATTATTCTGTACATTATTTATCTTGTTTTGTCTGTAGGAATTTTCAGTTACGTTTGATCAAATGGTGACATACAACTTAATATAAATTAGTCCCTAGAAAAGTGGGGATTTGAATATCTATACAGACTCTTTTAAATACTCATACATTTGTAGAAAAAGCCAAACCTGGAAATCCGTCTTACAAGGCAGTATTTGCCGTTCGCATCCCTTTTTAACATATTTTTATGAAGGTCCAAAATGCAAACTCTAATAAGTTTGCATTAAAAATTAAAATTAAAAATTATCTTTTGTCTAATGGTAGGTGCAATATTTTTGTAAGCCATTATTATTATTTCAGCTAGTTACAGACAGAATGTTTTCGATAGACACAGAAAAATCCATAAGGATGCAAGCACAAGCAGCAAACTCTGATATTTATTACTATATTTTCGCATATAATCTCGAAATGCCCCATTTTCCTCCTGGGATGCCTAAGGGTTTGTATTATAATACATTTATTTTCAAAAATTTGAAAACCTCGTATGTTTTTGAAGTCATAAGTTTGATCTAATTTTAGGGGCAGCGCATGGAGATGATACAAGACTGCTTTTTAAAATGTTTATGACACCTTCAGTACTCAAAAAGAAGGACGAAGAAATGATGAACTTTTTTATTGATTTTTTGGTCGGTTTTGCTAAAAGTGGGTGAGTGTTTCTGTTTTTATATCCTCTATCTTTCGTTTCATTTTCCTGATCAATTGATTTAATGCTGGTGTTTTCTTCGTTATAGTGTTCCTTCTATCAAAACAGTGGACTGGCTACCTTTAAAAACTGGAGATTCCAATATCAATATTTTACAAATAAATGGACCCGAAAATATGACAATGAGAAGTGTTGCCGAATTGGGACCCAACTCTTTTTGGAGCAGTTTGCCAATTAATGAAATCGAAAATGCCTTGTCCAAATCCAATGGTTTCATTCCCACATTTTCCTTCATTGCTTCTATGTTGTTGATTACATTCTTTAGTTCTCAATTATTTACAATATAAGCAATAATGTATGTTGTGCTTTTTCCAACTTTAAATTATATTATAATATAATATGATATGTTACGTATAACTTAAGAAAGAGATGATTATACTAAAAATAAGCAACGAAAAACAATTTTTCTTTCTAAATTGGGACTCTGCCAATATGGACTTGCTTTCCTTCAAGCTATTTTTTTTCCTAGATCTAAACTGAAGCTGTGAAGCATTTAAAGAGCATGAAAGACTTTTCCTTCAATCAACGTTTGCATCAATTGAAATGTTCTTAATTGAAACTGAGAAGCTTTAAAAGGGCGTGGAGGAATTTACTTGACGCAACTTGTTCATTATTTGAAATAAACTAAATTGAAGCGGTGAAGTTTCTAATGAGCCTGGAGGACTTTTTGGGCCCTACTGACTTTGAATCCAACAATTCGTTCTTTGAAATGAGGTGAATTGAAGCTCTGAAGTTTTTAAAAAGCACTGAATGAAGAATGACGTTTAAGAACCAATTTGTTTAGCCCCAGCCAGGAATTGAACCTGGATCTCTGAACATTGCTGTTCATTGCTCTGCCATTGAGCTACCGGAGCGGGGGAGGTTGGTTTTTAAACGCGCAGGGTTTGCAATATTTTAGTCCTCCAATTTATCGAAATACACCGCTTCAATTTGTATTTATTTTATTTTCAAGCAATACCTATTATTTTTCAACCTTTAGAAAACTATTCGCAATCCTAAGTATAATATCGTTAATTTAAAATGACGTGTATCAATTTTGTGCCTCCCTTGTCTAAAGTATAATTATTGCTCTGTTTTATAGTAAAACCAAAAATCGCCTATTTTATCATATATGTCATTATGTGATAAAATCACAACATTGTGGTTCAATTAATCATATAACCGATCATAAAACCTCTACTAAGTTGACCATAGCTTCAATTTACATGGCTAAAATTAAGCGATAAGGCGTAAATTTCGGATATTTCTAATAATACTAAACTTATTTATACGTTAAACATACGCTAAGTATGCAAATATCGCGTTATGGTTATAGTATGGGGATATTCAGAAAATGGAGCATGGTATTAAACAAAAACACATTCCTTAGCTTATGCTTGTTTGAAGTCCTGTATAGATATGCTAATAAATTATTGAATACCTGCTAAGATAAGGGGACTGTTAAAGTAGTTGGTACTTAATATCAATTCTAAGTGTGCCAAGCAACGAATAAGAAATTGGGATGCTCCACTGTTAATTCAAAATCTTCATGATGAAAATACGAAATGGAGCGTTGTTCAGCCGCAGTTTTTCAATCTGCAGTCTAGCAAATTTTCCAAGCAATTTCTGTTGGTAAATTCTTGAGGAACATTGTTTCAATATTATATTAGCATTCTTCTGGTGAAAATATGAATACGCATATCCTAAAGTGTTGAAGAATTCGTGATCAAGTGCCGTTCGCCCAATGCATGGAACGCTTGTAAATCCAGAAAATCGATCCAAACCTATTGAACCTACAAAACATCTATTGGAGTTGCTCAGTCATTTAAAAGTCGACAATGATTAATCTAATTTAGTTATTAAACCTTCTTCTTTTAGTCGTTTATATCAATTTCATTATACCGCAGTTTGCAGAAACTTGAGTCAATTAAGTTTCACTCTTTTATATAAAATCTTGTTTTTAAATTTCTATTTGGATATTATGGAGTGCGGTGAGGTGAGAATATAGAAAATATTATCGGTTTATCACCAGCAACTACTAATCCCACAATGTTACAGAAAAACCTATAAGCAAAGAAAAAATAGGCAAAATGCACTAAAGGACAATAAAATCGACGAATGAGAGATATTCAAGTAATAACTTTTGCATGAAAAGTTTGCAAAATACTGTAAAAGTAAAAGAAGAAATTAAGATGGAGGGTTATTATTGAGATAATAATGCGTTAACAGTAGCAGTTCTTAGTGGTAGCAGAGTTATAATGTACGACATTCCTAAATGGTTCACCCTTTTTTATATCTTAATCAATATGATTTAAACGCAAACCAGCATAATCTTTCAGATATGCGAAATATAATTTTAGACTGTAGATAATATTAGACCCTGATAATTTTTTCAATTTGATTTTTTCGCGCGTTGGCCCACCACCCTCCTCTGTAACCGTTTCATAGAAATTATAATTTGATATACACCGTTTTCATGAGAAATAATGTTTTCGAAATAAAATTTTCATATAAAGTCGGGATATACGATATTTTAACCAATCGTTTCGATCTTGTCCTTAAACTTGCTGGAACTTACACGATTATAAGTATAGCACCGATTTATAACTTTCAGCTGCTTCTAATTTTTTTGCGCATTGGCCCACCACCCTCCACTCTAATTTATTTCACGTCGCTTTTATTGTTTATATTTTCCGTCAAATGTGTTTTTCATTTAGCGATTTTTTGTTTCTACGTATATATTGTTCGTGTTAATTTATTCCTTGTTCATCTAGTCATTTCTACGATAACATTTACTTTATAAAAGTTACAAGATTTTACATTGTACCTATATCACCATCGCTCGCATATTTGAATATACCTTGACCATCTTTGGACATTATTTATTACGAGCTGCTAACAATAACTTACTTGCTATAAATACCATTCTCTTATTCATTAAATTTGCGTTTTGATTATCTGTTTCAACTAGCGCCTCATACCTATTTATTAACCATCTATGGTAATTTTTCTAATTTAATATTGATTTTCCCATTTAATGTCGTCCTAGTACTACCTATGTTTTAATTTGACGGTCTTAAGACACTCTGCCGCATTCCATAATTATATTATATAATTTTGTAATTAAAACGCTATGTATAACAAAGTTCACATCAAATCTCGAGCACGGTTAAATAACTTAAACTGCGCCTGTAGTTTTTGTAATCATGTTAATTCTTAAAACAACGCTTCTCTCGCTAAAAATGTTTTAAAAAACACTTTAAAGCCTGTAAGTGCATATTTAATTAAGCTGATGCTCTAAATAATAAGAAAATATTTTATTTTTGAGCAGACTTCTATAGTAGTAGTAAATATCTTTATTTCTAAAAAAGGCTATCGACCTATCGGTCTTTCTGCCCTTGTTTAATACATGTATTCTTAATCTAAATAAAAAACAAATATGAAAATTCTCTTATTCTAGGTTAACAATATTGTTAAATAAAATTCCAATGACAAGAAAAAATTATTTTATTGTCCACTAGTCAGTTGCGTTTGTAAGTGTTCGAGTAGCGTTGATGTAGGGAAACGGAAGCGGGATTGTCTGGTTGGTCTTGTCAGACAAAGGGGATTCAGTATGGTCCAGTTGTAGGGGTTGTTTGTCCATTTTGTCTGTAGATGTATGAGTCTTTCCGAGATCTTTGTCATGTTTGTGCGTTCGTATAGTAGTTGGATGCAGACTTCTATATTTTCTGGCAAACGTTAAATTTGTAAAACTTTCACTTAGGAACCATTTATCTCTTACGATAAGACCGCCGATATTTATTATGTTCTTGAATATATTTTTGTCAGTTACACTGTATAATTCCGTTTTCATTAATTTGATATTCAGTTTTCAAGCATTAATTTTGTGCCAATGCGTGTCCAATTTTTGCTGCCTTTATTTGACTTTTCAATTCAGTAGTTTTGTTAACTCCATCCTTTCAAATGCAAACTGTCTCGGAAAGAAGATTTTGTTGCCGATTAATAATAATAAAGTACCATTCATCATGTATCATATACAATTTATCAAATACCTTCTTTGAGCTGGAACTTTCGCTAGCTTTTTCTCAGAATATTGAATTAACATATACTAGTGATTTTGTGTTTAAAATGGTTACCTCATGTTTAACTGCAAAGTTCAACATATCATTAAGCTTGGTACTAAATATTTAAAATATCTGAGTAATTTATTTATCAGAAATCTGTATACGAAATTAAGATCCGAATTAATTATTGCATAGTTTGACGCTTCGTTCAATGAACTTCTAAAAGTATTCAATATCTACCATCTGAAAAATTTACATAATTTTTACCTAATTTCAACGCTAGAGTTGAGTCTTCTTACTACTAAATATTTTTTGTTTTTATATACTTTTACCCAAATTAGGATTTCAATGTTCATTCAGTTTTACCTTTTTAGTTACACCTAATCCTCGTAAGTATATTTCGTTTCAAAGTAACCATGTTAAAACGGCTGAACCAAAGTTTTCTTCCGAACATTTGTCAGGGTATTTCGTTTCAAGTTGGTGATGGTATTTCGCCTCTAGATAACCATATTATTTATTTTCAAATTTACCTTTTCCGCGTTTGTCTTATAATTTTAAATATATTATATTTCTATTAATGAAATATATTATTAAATATATATATTATTGCTGTAAAATCTTACTATTAACCCAAACGTACCGTAATCTATTTACCTCATCATATGTTTCAAAATTAATTAAGATCCGCATTAATTATTGCATAGTTTGTCGCTTCGTTCATTCAACTTATAGTATTCGAGTATTCAAGTATTCAATATCTACCATCTGAAAAAGTTTACATAATTTTCACTTAATTTCAACGCTAGAGATAAGTGTTCTTCCGGAAAATTATATTTCGTAATCACTTACTGTAAATATGTGTTTTATGGAGCTTTTTTTTAATGACCAGTGTTTTTAGTCTTCTATCTAAGAATTAATTTACGCTTTACTAATAATTTGATTTTCCCCAATATTGTATCAACTTCTACGAATAACGCATTACCGAAATATAGTTGTGAATATTTATTATTTCTTTTTATTGCTTGATACAGCCTTGCTCCTTTTTTTTCTCTTTACATTCGCTTTTTAGAATTGCAATTATTTGTTAGTACACCTAATAAACCTCATCTTGCACATTTCCGCAAGCATCTGATGCGTTCTTCCTATTATCATAAACTGACTCAACCTTTTACCAAAATTGCTACAATTGCGAAAACCGACTTAGGCTAAAATTTCTTTAGCTTAAGCTAATTAGGAGAAATACCTTGCAACGTTAATAAAACGGTTTGGCATATTTTTTAAATAATAATGGGTTCAGGGCATCTAACTTCTTACGTAATGTTTGTCTGTAACTTCCACGATACTATATTTCAACTGAATTTTGTATGGAACTTTCGAAATATTCACTATATCATTTTCTAACTGTTCATATTTTTGCGCTTTCGGTATGCAAAACATTTTATTATAAAATTACATACATATCAACATCCAAATTTCATGAAATTTAATTTTTTACTTCAAAATCTTATTGTAATCTTTTATGTAAAATCAACATCTTAACATATTGGTAATAAGGGAATATGTTTTCGTTTGATGTGGCTTATTAAAACTAATGATCAGGTGACCATTTGAAAAATCGTTCCTCTTTCTTGTATGATAAAAAAATACATTTGAAAAACACGAATATTTGATGCGTATTCAACTTCTTTATTTTTACATTTTCTGTATATTAGTGTCGCAATAATCTGCTTTTCAATTAAATTGATGTTTACCAATGTCTGATCAATATTTTTTGTTCATATTTTATGTCGTTTAGTATCAAAAATTAAGATGTTACAAATGTTACTAAAATATTTAGCGCTTTATCCTGAGAGGCATTGTATGTGTTAAGTCTTCAACTAGACTAACTGACCATAAATTACTTAGTTTTCGTATTGCGGGTTCCTATCGAAAACACTAGATTTGTGTATGATTGTGTTTATAAATGTAAATAAAGTCCTTAAAGGAGAGAAAAACCAAATCTTTTGTTGTTCGCTATTACTTTCAAATAACCATTCGACACCCATTTATATCATTATCTATTTTGCTACAAACCGCAATTAGTTGAAAAACAGGCTTAATTTTCACGCTTTAGAAGTAAGATTAGTGTAAAAGAACATTTATTCTGAAGAAACCTGAGTAACTGATTTGACGTGATTCTTTCAACTTGAAGACTTACTTTCTATTCTAGTTTTTTATGTTTAGTCGTTTTTTTTAACATTTATATTCAGTTGGTTGGCTTAATTTGATTGCTCCGCTTATTCCGCTGAGGTTTATTTATAATGGGGATTGACGATTCTTATGTAAAGACTAGCTTTTGCTGAAAAATTGTAACACTTTAGTACACGATTTAAATAGATTAACGTTATATTCTATACTACCTTCTTATGTTTAAATACTTTCCATATTCGTTATTTATACTTTGTTTATACGCAAATAGTTGGAATAAAATAATGTCAAATCGGCTCAGCTTTTCAAGGAATATTTTTGTATTCATAACCAACAACAACAATTTATTATTTGCCTTTAATAAGAGCACTATATTTTTTATTTATTAACCACCAAAAGAGTCCCATAATTCAATTTCCTCGTTAAAAGATTTGGTTTTTTAACCTGTCGAACCAATGTTTATACTCTTCGTAGTTTTTGTCCCTATTACCCGTGTGTCTTTTAAACGATACCTAATTAATTACATAACTACGTTCTTTCGCTTCTCTTATCCGATAAATTAATTTTTATTCAGCGTCGATCCATAACCTATATGTAATCCAGAATCATATATCATCATACGTTGTATTTCGTCTTCATTGTAACCATGATTACCTAATAGGAATACCATTATGACATCCCAGCATATTATATGCTAGTCGTTTAATTATTTAACTATTCTTTCAGGGTCAATGTGCTCTACTAATCATAACTTGATAAAAATTGCAATAGTCTTCACAACCACCAACTTGGATTTTACCGATTTCCTGCATGAATACCTAAGGTTTTCGAATTATGTTATTGCGTTCTTGCTCACATATCTCAATTATTCTTGGATGTTTTGTTCGTTTCCTAAACTTTTCAACCTCTTGTTTGCGTTTCCCTTCGATTACATTACACGTTCTACTAGCTTTTTTACCGTATATTAATTAATGCGAACCGCATAATTTTATAGCATTATTAGCACAGATTTTGAATAGCAAGTTAATTTAATTAATTTATAAATTTAATAAAATTAATTAAAAACTACAACACTTTCAACGACTATTGTCTCATAATAATATTTCCTAGTTTTCTTGGTTTATTTTCAAATTATATTGACCTGTATTAGCGCACTCAAACCTACACTTCATACATATTAAAAGTTGACTTTTCAAAATTACCATTCTGTACCAATCTTGTACCAGCATAGCAAAAATTATTACCCGCCTTTCTACCTTCTATTGTAAGGTTCACACGCATGTTTCTCACTGTTGTACGTCTAGATCTCTTTTTATTCCATGAATTATGGTGCTATAAACTTCCACCACAGTGCCACATACTTTTCTAACTTTTGCTCCTAGTATTTAAAAAGTTAATTTTTTTTACCCTAATAATTTTCATTAATTATACATGACACTAACCCAAGAATAAACCAAAGTTTTCATAGCAATACCAAAATGCTGGTTTGATGGGGGGCCGACCTAGGCTATTAGTTAATTAGTTACCGGTTAAAATTATAGATGCCCATAGAAATCCTGAACTTATGTTCTGAAATCTCCTTTTTTTTTCGCGTATATTTGTATACTTTGTATATCTTGTTCCGTTCGTTGAGTATAATTCCGGTATACAAATAAATAATGGGCTGTTCCAGCTTTACGCCTTAAATCTGCTACACACTCCAAACGTAACTTCGGACCGGGAACGGCAGGATTTCCGTTCACACGCTTTTGCCACCTTCTGAGGTGCGAGTGTCTTTATGCCTCTGAGTAATGCTCTTGTTGTTCTGTCCACATTTTAACGCGACTTCTTGTGCGCTCTTGACCACTTCGGACGGTGAACGGCACGAACACAAAACCTTCCACACTTACATCCACACGTTTTCGCGGCGCGTGTGTGGAGCGGGCTTAATATAACTTATTTTCTGGGTAACTCGTAAAATGTCCAAAGTAATAATGTTTTCAACGCTTTACGGAACTTTATCACTCTTTCTGTTTATTTAGTGAGTCGTTCAAGTATTTCTTCTGTCTATTCGGCATTTTATTCATCGAGCTCATTTGTTTTGTTCTATTCGTACAGACATAATTTTTTTTATTACGGTGTCCATCAATGCTCCAAAAGAAACCACATGAAAAATACTTTTTTTCTTATTCTTAGAGATATGTGCAAATCGAGTGAGCGAAATTCTTGCTTCATGTTTACTAAAGTCGCTCGAGCTCCGGCTATTCGTTTCTTAATTTTACACTTTGGTCCCACTTCTCATATTATTTTACGCAAACTTTTACTTTACTTAATGTAAACTTTGATACCCTTATTGTCAAGCTGCCGATGTTCGCAAATATTTTATACGACTTTGACACACATAAATGTTTTTTTTTTACCATTTTGTGGCATTGTTCTTTAAATTGAAACAATTTAGTTCGATATTAGTTTTAAGCCGATATTTTATATTACCAGTGAAGGTAATTTATGAAATCGTGTTTAATCGGTGCGTAGCTTATGAAGAAACATGGTTGTCTTCTTTGTCAATTCTTATATTTTGTATTTAAGCAATAACCAATATTTAAACCAACAAGTTTAAAACTTTAATGTTTGGCCCAGACGATTTTAAACATTAATTTACCTGTTAAATTGAGAGTTGATTATAATACATTGTAATATTTTATACATTACGAAACGCAATGTTCCTACAACTGCTTTAAAAGTTTATATATTTATATCAGCCGATACCTCCTATGTAACAACACCCTTTTTAGTATTTAAATCACTTTTAAAGTTTATACGTTTTACCCATCCACTTTCTTTTGCCATTTCTTTTGAACATAATAATTTTAATGCCGCAAGAATGTATTACATTTTTTAAGTTTAATTTCCACCCCATAGCTTTATAATTGTATTTCACTTCAAAGTAACAATTTTACACCTGCAAACTCGTTTTTAAGTAACACTTCTTTACCACTTTACCTATCTTCAATACTTATTAGATTATATAAATTAACCTTTTTTATTCAACCCTTTTTTAACCGCATTATATTTTATTGCACCCTAATTTTTTGTTATAAGTCCGTTTATATATCTATATACTTTCAATTACTTTATATATTATATCAGTTTTTTTAATTTTGGATATTTCACCCATATGCTTATATGTTTTAAGTCGAAATTATTCGGCCAACCATTTTATATTGTCTTTGCCTATAAAGTAACCATTTTATGTTTTTTACAACATTTGTAATTTTTGTCAACAACATTTATGTTTTTCCTCTGAACCGCATTATTCAATATTTCCTTCCAGGGTATCCATTGCTTGCTATAAAATCGATCTGTTCTTATGTGTTTTTATTTTTTTGCTTCAAACTTAACAACTTAGTTTCTATAAAACGAAATTTCTTTCAGTAAACCTTTTTTGACAATTTTTTATGTCCACCATTTTGTAAAAATATTTCAACGCAATCATTGTTCTCTACCAAAACATTTTAAAAATAATTTTGACCAAATTATCAGTATTATTATTCGTTTTCTATATATAAATGACCTTTTCCGCTATTTCTTACACAATTCATCTTTAAATTGCTCACCCTATCAGTTTGTAATATATTTCTTTCAAGTTACCATTGTTACCCATTGTCTACTACAACACCATTTTTATTTGTCTGTACTTTTAATCAGATCACGTTCGCAATTTTGTTTTACTGTTTTAGTGAAGTTTCTTTGGCGAACCACTGTACAATTTTATGCTTTTGCTGCAAAATCTCCTTACGCTTTTTGTGTTTATATTTTCCTCCTAACCGATCTGCAGTAGCATTTTGTTATAAGACATTTTTAACCATATTATTACAGTAAAACCGTAACTTTTCTAAACTTTAAACTCCCACTCGAACACCTAAGAATCGCATTTTGCCTCAATATAACCATTTGATTTCTGCAAATTAATATTTATTTATTAAAAGTCACCTATTTGAAACTACTTTTCTTCCCGAGATAATATCAGTGTTTGCTATTAAACGCGTTGCATTTTTGTCTACTTTTTACTAAATTACCTTTTCATTGTTTGTTTTACAAGTTGATTGTAATTTTTCAACGAACCACTTTGTAATTTCGTTTCACTTACCGAGTTTTGTTGTTGATTATTACTGTAATCCGCAAATTAGTAGACAGGCTTAATTATTAATATATTAGCTCAACGGTGTAAACCGTTCTTTATTTCTTTATAATTATTTTTTTTACTTTCATATTTTTAGCATTTGTTAAACAAATGTTTCCCCGACAACTTTTCAATTACATATCTATTCAATCCTTTTCAATTTTACCATTGTCTACCACCAATCCGTTTCTATTTTTGTCTGAACCACGTTATTGCTACAAAACCGTATATCTTTCTTATTTTTATTTTTTCCTCGTAAGCATTTTGTAATACTGCTTCGAGTTCAAGGAAAATATTTGATTTTAGCAAACCAATGTTTATTGAAGTAGACCTTTTTTACAAGTTACCGCGCTTCGGCATTGTAATATTATTTCAGTATTCTTATTCTATATTTTTTCAACCACTTTATAATTGCATTTACTCTCTGAGTAAGTTTTTTACCAAACTACTGTGTATTTCTCTTCAAGGTATTCATTTTATTCCCACAAACGCATATTTAAGTAGACCATCTTTACCAAATTAGCCTAACACAATTTTTTATATGAATTTAAGTTTAATTTTTAAATGCAACATCTTCCTAATTACATTTATTTGCTGTAAACCCGTTTATGTTCTTATATACTATCGACCAAATTATCTTTACCGAGTTTGTTTTTCTGTTTTCGTTTAGTAAGTTTTTCACCCGAACCATTTTAATGTAGAATTTCGCTTCAAGAAACCCATTTCACTCATACGAACCAGTATTTAAGAAATTCTTCTTTATCACTTTTTTACACCTTTTTTAGATTATCTTAGTTTAATTTTTTACTCAACGACTTTAACTATATTTATTTTCAAGCTAATCAATATTAGCTCTAAAACCGTTCATTTATGCATATTTATTACCAATTTATCAAGTCAGTCTTTGTTTCACCTGCATATTTAAGTTTTTCACGGAACCACTTTGTAATTGCATTTCGCTTCAAGGTAACCAATTGTCTTCTGCGAATCAGTAATTAAGTAGATAATTACCGCTTTATCATTTCTTCGGCGTTTGATAGTTTATTTACAATAACGTTTTGTCATTTATCCACTTAATTTTCGAACATTTTTTTTCAACGTAGCTACAAAACCATTTTCATTTCGGTCTGTTTAAAACTAATTTACTGTATTGGTGTGCGCTTTAATTTTCCAGTTTCTATTTCTCACCCAAGCACTCCGAAAGTCGACTTGAATATAACCATATTACGTCTGCAATCGCTTAGCATTTAAACTTCCCTTCATTACCAGTTTACCTTCAGCATTTGTTAACAATAAAATTTAAATATAAATATCTCTTATCAAAATAACCATTGCTTGTTACAAAACCGTTTTTAACGTTGTATATTTTAAAAAACGACAGTTTCAGTCCTTGCTTTACCTTTATTATTTTGCTTCGCACCACTTTCTAATTCCATCTCTCATTTTAAGTTTCGATCTGTTCTTCAACTACTTTGTAATTGCGTTTACCGCCAAGGAAACCATTTATTTCTGCAGCCGCTATTTTCATTGATTGATCACCCAACGTATCCCAATCGTATATTTTCTTTTCACTCCTGCAAACCGTTGACTATTTCAACTTTATCTTTACCGGTATAGGATCACAGTATTCGTTAATTTACCTCTAAACTGTTACCCAAACGCGTTGCAGTCAAATTTCGTTCGAATATAATTGCCATAATGATCAATTTGTACGCTACAAAACCGTTTTTCTTTTTATATACGTTTAACCAAATAAGGGTTTCAGTGTTCATTCTGTTTTACCTTTTTAGTTACACCTAATCCTCGTAATTATATTTCGCTTCAAAGTAACCATGTTGAAACTGCTGAACCAAAGTTATCTTCCAAACATTTGTCAGAGTATTTCGTTTCAAGTTGGTGATGGTATTTCGCCTCTAGATAACCATTTTATTCCTTTTCCAATTTACCTTTTCCGCGTTTGTCTTATAATTTGAAAACTTTTTTATTACTGGAAAATCGTCCTATTAACTCAAACGTTCTGTCCCAAATGCTACAAAATTACCGTTTTTATCCTTTTATCAAATCATATTTTCAGTGTTTGTTTTTCTTCTTCAAGTTTCGTTTTTTACTCAATTACTTTGTAACTGCGTTTCGGTTCAAAGTAACCATTTAACGCCTACGAGGCCGTATTTAATTCCACCTATTTTATTTAACCATGTTTCTCTCCACGGGAAGTATTGTTTGCTACTAAACCGCTCATATTTTTGATCACAGGCAACCAGACCGACAGTTTCTATTTCCCGTTTTAAATGTTTAATTTAATCAACAATCCAATCTTCAATAGTACTTCACGATAATCATTTTACATCTACAACTCTGTATTTATGTACACATTCTTTACCACTTTACCTTTTCATCCGCATGTTACATTATTTAAGTTTATTTTTCATTTAACCGCTTTATTTAACCACATTTATTTCCACAAAGTAATCGTTGGTGTTTGCTTTGATTTTCCACCTAACCAGTTTGTAAGTACATTTTGTTTTAATGGAATCATTCTACATCTACAAACCCGTATTATTTAGGTATTCCGGCATTTCCAATTTATCTTTCCAGCATTTGTTATATTTTTTTAGTTAATTTTTCGATTACACTACTTTGCTATCGCATTTTTCTCAAGGTAACGATTATTTGCTTTTAATATATGTCCACTTGTCTACATTTATTTTATTAAATTTTTGATTTTATACCCAAGCAATTGTTATTGTATTTGACATCAAGGTAACAGTTTTATTATTGCCAACCGTTATTTATTTAAGTGAATCTTTTATGATAAATTTTCTTTTCAACATTTCTTTCATACTTAATTTTTTAATTTTCTACCTTATTACTTTGTAATTAATTTTTGGTTTGAATTAACCATTGTAAAGCCGTTTTTATTTTTGTATACTTTTTGGCCAAATTGAGTGTTGAGCGTTCGTTTTATTTTACTTGTTTAGTTTTTAAGATTTGCAACCACTTTGCTGGTTCAATATAACCATTTTTTTCTGTGAAATCCTTATTGACTTCAATAGATTGATTCTCATATTACTTTATACTCTATACTTTAACTTAACATTTTGTGCGCGACCCTTTGTAATTAATTTAATTTAGCGTTAATATATTCATTTCACGTCTACAAACCATTAAATATTTAAGTATAACTCCTTTATCAATTTGTCATCTCAAAATTTCTTATATAATTTAACTTTAGTTGTTGTTCAACCGCATTGTAATTAAATGTCTCTTCAAAATAACCATTGAATACAATAAAGTCAATTTTTTTGTATACACTCTGAGTCAGATTAGTTTTTTAGTGTTTGTTTTAATTTTTTAGGTTTATATTTTTCAACGAATCACCACCAATTGTTAACCATTTGCTATCGCCAGTTCGTACTTAGATAACCGTGTTCTTTTCCTAAACATATATTTATTTAAATACCTCTTTTACTAATTCACGCTTTCCGCAAAAGTATGTAATAATATTTCAGATTAGTTTCTTTAGTCAACCACTTTGTAAACGGAATTCTCTTCAACAATTTTAGTGCTGGAAAACTGTGTTATAACTTTCCGAGCTTAAATTTTTTAACCAATCACTTTGTAAGTGCATTTCCTAAATTTAAATTACTTTTTTACGTTGAATTTTACACTTTCTAATTACAATTCGCTTCAAGGTAATAGTTTTACATCTGCAAACCTCTAGTTAAGTATACGTTCTTTACCACTTTACTTTTCTACGACCATTGTCAGTTTATTTAAGTTTACTTCTTTATTTAACCACATTTCTTTTCAAGCAAACGATTGTTTTCTACTAAACCGTCTACATTTTTGCATAATTTTATCCAAACTGTCTTTCTATTTTCCGTTTTACACATTTTAGTATTTGGTTTGGACACCTGAAAATCCGTATTTAAGTAGACCTTCTTTATCACCACACTATACCCTTTTTTGCATTACATTATTGACGCTTTTTTAACCATATTTCCTTTCAAGATGACCGTTTATTACTTTAAAACCATTTAAATTTTTGTCGATATTTGATTTATACGGTATCGGTGATCTTTTTACATACCCCTTTACTATTTTGCCTTTTCTTCGACATTTGTTTGATATTTAAGTTTAAAAAATTCACTCAATCATATAATGTTTCTTATCACCTATAAAACCGTTTTTATCTTTGGATACTTTTGACCAACTGATCTTTTCAGCGTTTGTTTTGCCGATTTATTTTAAGTTTTTCATCGCACCACTATGTAATCGAATGTTTCTCCGAGGTCACCATTTTAATTCTGCAGTTGTTAGATTATTTATATAAGTAATTTAATTTAGATATTGAATTATTTTATTTAATAATATTTCTTTTCAAAGCAAAAAAAGCTTCTTATTGTACATCTTTTTACCTGTGCATACTTTTAACCAAATGACTGCGTTTATTGTAATTAAATTTGGTTCAACGTAACCACATAATCTCATAAATAATAAAGCCCATAGTCGTATTTTAAATGGTATTGTTATATAATTATTTTCTTAGTAGTAGTAGTAGTAAACATCTTTATTTCTAAAAAAGGCTATCGACCTATCGGTCTTTCTGCCCTTTTTTAATACATGCAGTCTTAATCTAAATAAAAAACAAATATGAAAATTCTCTTATTCTAGGTTAACAATACTATTAAATAAATAAGATTTCAGTGGCAAGAAGAAATTATTTTATTGTCCACTAGTCCGTTGCGTTTGTAAGTGTTCGAGTAGCGTTAATGTAGGGAAACGGAAGCGGGATTGTCTGGTTGGTCTTGTAAGACAAAGGGGATTCAGTATGGTCCAGTTGTAGGGGTTGTTTGATGTAGACGTCAAAGTTGTAGGGGTTGTATTTTCTTATTTAATGTATATTTTTATATTATTTGGTTTGCTTTTCGTTGTAGTAAACATCTTTATTTCTAAAAAAGGTTATCGGTCTTTAGTTGTATTTGTTGGTTTTTTTATGGCTTCTCTACACACTTTTTTACTTCTAATCGCTTAATTTGTAACTTCCCTGTATATGTAAAATTTTAGCCCTGAGGAAGACTAAATATATAGCCGAAACGTAGGCTTGTTCAAGAAAATAAAGAGTTTCTGTGCACCGTCCCAAATGCGCTAAACTTGATACCAGTAACCACATATTTCATTCATTTTCGCAAATCTGTGATATTTAAGTTTTTCTTAAGGTTTATTTATTTACTTGACCACTTTTATCGATCCAGTTGAACTTTTTGTCGATGTTTCTACAAAATCGTGTTTATGTTTATTTTTATATATTTCCGTTTTCGCTGCTTGCTTTATTCTATAAATTTAAATATTTTCACGCAACCGCATTAAAATTAGTTATTTTCAATATCCTTATTTTATCGCTGTATAACCGTTGTATAGTTTTTAAGTTAATAAAATTTTACCCAACACTTCACAATTGCATTCCGTTTTAAGACAACCATTTTAATGCAAAAAAATTTATTTAAACTGTCACCAATTTACTTTAAATTTCTTGTAATATAAAAAACCACTAATTTGTAATTGTGACTATTTCATTCTGAGACACCAATTCTCAGCTGAAAAATAATGCAGACAAACATTTTTTAGTAATTTACGGTTCCAGTCTTTGTTGCTTGTTTAATTTTTCCCCTGTAAATGCGTTTTTGCGTTGTTTCACATTTTACAGTTCCGCTAAATACTCAAGTATAAATAAATAGTCGAAGAAGTCTTAAATTATTTTATATGCGTTCTATATTCAGATCTTTGTTATTCGAGTTGGTATTACTTGAACTACCGTGAAAATTACCTTAATTGGCACCCTACGCTATTAACTCGTTTGTTCTGGTCTTTTCACATGGATATGTTTTTGTCAATGTTTATATTGTTTTTAAATATTTTTACCCAATTCGTCCATGTCATATTACATTACCTATTTAGTTACTACGATTTTATTCACTATTACATGGATTTTACTACTCAATATTTAATATTTTACTAACTCAAATAGTTTTTCTGTCGTTATTTTTTTCTGTTTGCTATTCGCTATTTAACAAATTTGCAATCTAATTAAATTTGATTCAGTTGCTTAATTTGAATTTTAAGTTTCTTTAGCCAGCAAAAGCAATGCAAAAGTACGCTTCAAATTCTTCACACATGTTTTTCTAAATATACAAAATCATGGGTACGATTATGGCAATGATATGGGGAATATCCATTTCCATTAGTAGAACTATTATTTATTAATTACATATATTTTATGTTTAATATTTTAGCCATTTTCTTTTGCCTCAGTTGTCAACAAGATTTTCTACAGTGCAATTTTTTAAGTAAAAAATATGCGGCAACGTTGTGCGATTTCTGAATGTTCTTTCTTCTAAACTTTATAATATCTATAAACATGGGCATATTTGTCTCTAGTTGTTCACCTCCACGGGATACTTTTCCGGATTAAACCAGAAATATAAATTGAGTCCCTTTATTATTTCGTCATACCGGTTTTTTAGGGCCTCGCGATTCTCCGTGCGGAGAAGGTGTTTCGGGTTATTAGGCTGCTTTGTTCGTGGAAACTAGTAAATTAATTTTAAAATTTGATATATCAATTGCAAATTAAAATGTACTAAATTGTGAAAAACGTGATTCGGGTTCTGAGACGTTTAATAAGTGTTGTGAGAAACATTTAGTGCCAGAAACTTGAGAAATTACCCTTTTCGGAATCAATGAATGGTAAGTGGTTGCTCAAGAAGTTTGTAAGAGTATACTCAATTAAAAATACTGAATGCTTATAATTACATTACACTTGAGTTTTTAAAAATTTGTATAGAATAATTGTTACATCCTAGGTGATTTAAGTGCTTTGTGCCGGATTTACTCTTAGTTTAAAAAATTAGTCATAAAACCACATCATAAATAAAATGGTGGGTTTTAGCAAACAGCAAGTAGCAATCCATATAAACCTCATATACTTACATAATGCATAATTATTTGCATTTTTTACGACGGGACAAGAGCTGCTAAAATTAAAATAGCGCTAACCAAAATTTGTTGCAGGGTTTGAAATATGAAATAAATATATTTAGGCTTTGGAAAAGTCCACTTGAAATCATTTGCATGTTTTTTTTATAAATACGTTGTTTGGCATATTGGTGCATTTTTGATATCATGAAAAGATTTGATCCACTTGCATTAAAATATTACTATTTATTTTCTAAAGACTTAACTTATCATATATTGGGATTGTCGTTTTAAATTATGCAATTTGTTTATATTTGACCATTTTAACCATAGCTTCAGCAGCAATTATTTTGTTATTTTAAATAGAATAACTTACGGAAATTAATTAAACCATTTTATTTGACCAAGCCTTTGCTGTACATAATATTTAATTGTTTCAGTGTTTATAGTATTTCGTCAGCGCTTTTAATTCAATTCTTAATTTAAACTGCATTAATGTTTGTCATTTTTCCAATTTTTATCGTACATAACTCTTCAAAATGTTCTTCTTGCCGTTTGGAGGTTTTCATGTAAATTAAAGCAAATATATAACTAGAACTACTAAAAGTGTTCGTAATGTCATAGCATTAGTCCTTGTAGCTTCTGCCATAACGTTCAATCGAAAATCTTATTTGGGGATTAATCATAAAACATAATGATTAGTACAATCGGAAACTTTTGCCAAATCGCTTAAATGTGTCTTTCATTCATTTTTTTCAACGAATTATTCATATATTTTTCGGGATAATTCATATTCTTATTAAAATTCGCACTTTTGTCATACCAAATAATGTTTTCAATTATATTAGTTTTTCCGCTCTTCGTTTCTTGAATTGTGTAACTTATACTCTCGCATTGGCTTTTTTAGGGCCTCCCCAAAGTTTACCGTTTAAGTTACCATCACTTCTGAACGTACATGTTTGATTAATGATTATTTTAATGATATAAATAAATAAATTTTAGAACCAATCGTTGTGAATCTAGTATGTGCCGAACATTGCAACCGGAAACATACTGAGTTTACCACATGATTTTTTCAAATCTGCATATTTAATAAAAAGTTTTAAAATCTATCGGTTTTCTTAGATTCACTATTAAACATTTTTTTTCTACCTAACCAGTTTGTAAGTACATTTTGTTTTAATGGAATCATTTTACATCTACAAACCCGTATTATTTAGGTATTCCGGCATTTCCAATTAATCTTTCCAGCATTTGTTATATTTATTTTTTTAGTTAATTTTTCGATTACGCTACTTTGCTATCGCATTTTTCTCAAGGTAACGATTATTTGCTTTTAATATAATAATGCAAATCTGCACATTTAATAAAAAGTTTTAAAATCTATCGGTTTTCTTAGATTCACTATTAAACATTTTTATTGTATGCCCTTATGCATGTCGTCTAATAAAGCTTTTAAATTTCTAATGCTAATTGCCCAATATCTATTAAGCTCACACCTCAACATTTTTCAACATATTTTTTTATGATTTTGCTTCTCATAAGTTGCATTTATTTACTATAAAGGACCATATTTGTAGTTTTCCATTAGAATATGTTCTTAAATCCATTTTTTTATATCTTCTAATGCGCTCGCGCTTTTCTTATTGCATAAACGACTTAAATTAATATTCAGATTATTTCGCGTTTTATTAGAACCCACACAAAGAACTATTAAATATTTGGGAAGTCAATATATCATTCAATATCATCATCATATTTGGAAATATTTTTATTAATACTCACATACCAACAAAAATAACGGCTAAACTTTAGCGTTTGCTTAAATTTCTATTGATAAAATGTTGCTTTATTTTGATTTATCCTGATTATCTTTGGTTCTTTTTTTGCAATACCTAGTGGATTAATATATAGATATCACATATCAATTTATTTATAATGCTTTGAATTACAGTTTATTTTTTATCAGTATGTTTTTTATGTATTTTCTCAATTACATTATTTTTAAATATCCTTTTATATACTACTTCTGTTCTACCTTCAATAAATTATCTAACTTGCGCACTTGTTTTTTTGTTTGGTTTCCAAAAATATTTCTGACTGAATTCTACATATGTATATGAGAAAAAATGGCATAGAAAAATACCTTCAACCGCTAATAAAATTACATATTTCAGTTTCAAACCTTATATACTTCAGACTTTTTTTTAAATATCGCATTCGATTATTCACAAGTAAGTTTTCTTCCCTTCAGTAAACTTAATCGGGTATTTATTTGAAGCTTTAGCATAGCATAACTTCATCATGTGTTTCCCTGTTTCCAACTTTTTTTTCACCTTCTTCTAAAATTTAACTGTCATTTCAGTTTTTCTTCAATTTATTTGTAGACACATCATCGCACATTTTTCTTATTCTAGTTTTTTCAGAGGTGTCAAGTTTAGAAATATTTATTATTTTTATGTATATTTTCATTGTGTCAAACTAGAGTATATATGTAATTATTTACTATTTGTGTAAAATACTTTTTGTAAGTGTAAGTGTAACGTTCTGGAACGTGCATAACACTCAGAAAATTATTTTAAATTTATATTTTAGTTGGTTTGGTATTTCTCAAAATATATTTATTGCAGATACGTTTTAATTATCTTATATATACTTCCTACATCACTTTCATCCAAGCTACGAATTCTGAAGATTTTTTTGTTCGTGCTTTTTTGTTTGCGTTTAATGCAAATTTAACACATTAATTAGTATAGCTTATTTCTGCCTTTTTTAATAGATGTATTGCATATGTGCTTTAATACATGGGATTTTAGTCGTTGTTTAAAGTCGATTACTTATTTCTCAGCGCAATTATTCAACTTATTATGCTGTATACAACTACATATCAATTCGTTCAGATTTGAAATATTCCCTTCTGTTCTTTTTACGCTAATTGTTCGTGGTCATAATTTATAATACCTTCAATCGATTTAAGTGATTACAAAATTATGTCTTTTATAATTTTGTGTAAAAAGAAACACTTATATCTTACACCCGTGACATGCAACGCCCATTGAATACCATCGTGCTAACATAAATGCTATACAAAAAATGTTATTTTTATCTAATTAGTGGTCATCCAGACGCAAATAAGCAACAGCAAAAAATCCTGTCCTGGCAACTCTTTAAATAATGTAAAGAAAGTAGCTCAATGCATTCAGAACTACAATTCAGATGATACTGTCAAACACAAAAGTTAATAAAGAAAACAACACCAAAAATCAGGACGGGGACCTGCACACAGAGGACAAAATAGAAAATGTTCCCATATTAAAATTAATAAATATCTAAAAACCGTGTTTAATTATCAAAAGCTTGTGTGACATCGATAATATTTCAAGGTGCTAAGTTAAATTGTGGATTACTCGAACTAAAACATTGAACCTTCGCAAAATCGTGTACGATTATCGGCACTTGGAATTTAAATAACCTTAACTGCAGCAAATCTAAGAATTCCAAATGCAAATTATCATCGAAAAAGCACTTATTTTAATTTCCATAAAATTTTTAGAAATTGAATTATTTGTGTTATATAGTTTTAAATAGTTTAAGTAAACAACTAGCAACCTAATGACACACCAAATAATCTCTTTTTTATTGCGCAAAAGTTACTGTTAAATCTGTATTGGTCTGATATGTGCGGAATTGAAAATTCAATGTGATAGTTCTTGTTCCTCGAAAATCCTACTTGTTAATAGTTTACGCCTAAAGTTCCATTTAAAAAACCACAATAAAAATCCTAAATATAAAGATATATTTCAAATTAATATGGTGTTCTCCATATTGTTAAATCTTCTATGTAAATGCGAACATATCTAGCAAGCCACGCTAATTAGATCAAGTTTAAACAAGCTTTATTACGAAAGCAGTTCATTTGGCTTTATATGCGCAAAGTTGATGTAGAGAAGCTTTCCTAAAATCTTAAGTCTGTATTTACAGATTTTAAATGATAATCGCATATCACAACCGAATAAAATTACTTTCCGGTAAAACCCATGCATTAACTGCACATACATATGTTCCAAAGTATTTAAATGTAAGCGAATGAATGAAAGGATGTTTCTACCCCAATATCAACAACAAAAATACACATTTAAATACAATATATTGCAGGGATTATTATTGCAAGGAAAATTCTAAACACCGTTTTTACATATACTTTGTGCTCAGTGCAAACTGCAACCATATCGACCTCCATGAATAAATTGCTTTGAATACGAAGCGAGATGATAAATTGCATTGTAAAATTAGCAATTGATGGTTAAGGAAATATGATATGAGAACCTAGAATCAGGGTTTTCAGTAAATTAATTTTAACGCATTAGCATACAAACAAAATTGATTTAATTTTTAGTTCATTTTGATAAACTTAAACAACCTCGTAACACTGCATGCAAATTGAATGTTTATGTAATTTGAAAAATTCATATTTTTAGCAATATATTTATATGCAAGCAGTAGCAACTTTTTTCTTAATTTAAAAATGTTCAAAAAGCATTTATGAATATTTATATGATACCGAAATCATGAAGCTGCACAGTGACTTTACTTAGTACTAAAAAACTTGTTTATTATGAAAAATTGGAAAATTTAACGTTAAAACTTTTCAAGGCTGAATTACAGAAAGTTACATGAATAAATTCGTTTTTGAATTGATCATTTATTGAACCATTCGAGACACTAATGTTATCTAGAACTAGACTAGAAATCTTTCAAATGCCCATCAAGTAAGAGCCCATTTCACAAAAGCATAAAATCTGATAATATAAAACAAATAACATTAGAATGAAATTGAAAATCTAAGATCATGCCATGATAAGTTTGAGTAAATAGTACAAAAGCTCAATAATGCAAACTGTCTTTAAAAACAAAATGCAAATTCATCAGCATCAAAGGTCATCGTGCATTTTACTTTGAATAAAATCTCAACTTTGCATTATCATAACCGCCTAATTCATATTAATGCTTATTAGTAGCAAGTTTGTGCAAGCCGTAAAATGTCTATTCAACATATAAATGTTATGAAAAATAACTCCACACTTACTTATAAATTGGAGGGTTAGAAATATAAAACTAAATGTTTAATGCTATGCTTTAACGACAACAATTAATAACTTTTAAAACACATCAACTATTATTCAAAAGAAATTTGTTTACTGAATCATGCGTGTATAAAATCATTGTTCCAATCTACCAATTTAAAACTTCTAAAAATTATCAAAGACTACTATATCCATTAGTAAAGAGGAAATGCAATAATCGAAATGTATCAAGCGAATAAAATGAACAGTTTTGAAACACCTAAAAGCATACAAAGATGTTTGAAGTTAAATACCGTATCTAATTAAAACGGATTAGTCGTTTAGTCAAGAATATATAACTTCAGAATCATTGAAGCAGACCACAAGATTATAAATGAAAAAGCTATAAAGTATGAATAGAAAAATATTAGCACACACATCATCACGCAATGTACTAATGCTGGACTTAACAAATACCTCACTTTGTAATGCCAATGACTAAACTTTTCCTTGTTCTTTTACAATGTTACATGAAGTTTTAAGAAATCTACTTGCTGTTACCACCTACTAGCAAAGCAACAATAGTGTGAACTATTTCCAACAAGTGGAAGAATATGCTTATTATTTAGTACACCATGCCACTTTCCAAATTTAGTTGCGACTGTTTGACTATAAACCTAATTTACAAAATCACTTTATTGTTTCACTGTAAGCCAAGTTAATATGGAACATGCGATACACATTTTGAACATTGTGTTGCATTCCCAAAATCACAAAACCTCGAATGTTGTTATTAAAACAATCTATGCTATCAAGCTGTGAATTATAACTTTGAAACTACCCTTAAAAAGCGATGTATTGCAAAAAGTATATTCTAATGAGTTTTATTTAAGGTAATGTACTACTTCAATGTTATAACGAAACTGTAGAAACTTTCGTGTTTGTCTGCTGAAGCCGCGGACGAATTAGAAGATCAACATTGATGTCGTTAAAAAGCTAGTTTGCCATAATATTCAAAATTGTTGTATAGTCGGGGTACAAGTAACGATAGAAATTTTCTTGTTAGTTTCTTTTCAAACCATTCATATTTATCGAAAATCGCTTAGGTAGAATTGGAAATGCAGTATGTATTTCCATTTTCTACAATTTTCTTGAAAAAGTTAAAAAATACAGCAAGATTCTAACATTATTTGGATTTCTCACTACAACAAAGATCTCTGATCTCGATTAAAGGACATACATTTTTAATTATATGAAGATGCCGTACTTGGTCTTTGAAAATCATTAACATCATTGCATGTAGTCATTTGCTACCATTTTTGTAGCCAATTATGCATGTAGAATATCTATTTATCTTTTATTTAAGTCAGTGGTATAAATACTTTAAGGTGGTTTTTCGTAAAGTACATTGCATCGATATTTCATTTGATGATTCGTAACGAAAATATATTTGGCTTATTAATAATTGTAATACTTAATAATTGGTAATGGCAATAATTGATAGTAAAACAAACAAAGTTCCGACATTTTTATTACAAACACATGTTGATTTATACACGTTGATTCATTCGAATTTAAATATCATCGTTCAATCTGAGTGGTTCCGATTTCAAGATACTGGTTTGCTGGCAAAATGTTTCTTGTGGTCTGAATGGACTAGTGGTGTAGATAGATAGTTATGGCTTGATCCATTTCTAGCAAAAATCCCATCAAACACAATGATTCAGAAGAGCACCGAGCTGTATCACGCCATTACAAAAGTCATACCAGTAATTCGGTTGGTTGGAAGAGTTGAGTGGCTTGCATGGATAGAACGAACTATCTAATGAGCTGTTGCAGAAGACATAAAAAATCACGCCTTTAATACGATCTTGTTTTTGTTCCCATGATAATAATAGCTAAAATGTCGACAGCTATGAAAAATAAAACACAATAGTATATATAGAATAAAACCATTAGTCAAAACGATAAATATATATGCCAGGGTTTCGTTGAAAACTTAAGGACAAGTTAAGACCTTGAACTAAAACGAAACTAGTCAATAATAACTAAACATGAATCATGGCGAATAAAATAGCAGTATGAGTATTTCTGAAAATGAATAAACCCACTTTAGACACAATTAGAGTGTTGCGACAATTTCCTAAAAAATGTTCGTTTTTAAACGTATTTCAGCCCACTTTTTCTGAACATATTCAAATGAGTCTTATATTTAAAAAAAAAAGAAACTATGTAGGTCTCAGTCAAGATCTGTATCTGCAAAGTTACACTAAAAAGGTATAAAATGGGTAGCAAAATTATTGAAAGCTACGAAAATCGCTGGAATAAAATGGAAGTTTAAACTACGAAAAATGTACTGGGTAAAGATTGACATCTTAAGTTGAGTATTAAAAACGAATATACAAGAAATACTTATGGAACAATTCAAGGAAGTTAAAAAATAATTAATGTTAAATTTAAAGACATTCGACATCAAGCAAAATGTTTGATTGAACGTTAATGGCTAGCTACATTATAATTTGCATTGAATAACACATAAATACATTTGGCTAAAACATGCAGGTAATTATTATGCCTCTGTAGACAACAACGAATAAATTCGTATTCGCTGCAATGAAAAATTGCACTGGATAGATTAAATTAAATTACATTTTCTTTAAAAATAGCTATTTCTGTATAATTATGTAACTGAAATTATTAATAGAATCAGATTTAAATAAAGGCTCTTATTGCCCACCCCTACTTTAGTACGTTGTTAAAAATGTTATTCTAAAAATACACAGAAGCTATTTGAAAATCTTGCAATCTCGAATTCTTGATCCCGTTGTCCTTTCATATGTTGAAAGCAATTTTATAATGGGCAATCTTCTTATTTGTGATCTGTTCTTCGAATCGCAGGAGAATATTAATAAACATAATCATTTGACTGCATATTTTCAGAAAATAAGCACATTTTGATAAACATATACTGTTCTTCGTATTATTTGAATGTTTGAACATTGAAATGAAAAACTAAAAAGATCAAAACGAGCCAAGTACTGCAACAAATTCAACCGATTTATACACAGTTTAGTTGAGATTAGAGTCTTTAGATGGCAAAACAACTCAATTAACATGTATTAATTAACAAACACGTATTCTATTTAGAGAAAATTAGTTCAATCAAGAAATCGTTTTAACATTAAATCTTGTTCATTCATTTACGCTAAATTGTAATTAAATTAATTGAGACGTTAACTCGATTTCCAAGGGTTTTTATTTCCAATCATTACGCTTACATTCATCGTGTAGTTGTAAAAATAGACAGATATAAAATTAAAAATACAGATTTTTTAGTACACAAATTGAAAAATTGTATGTATTGTAAATAATTTCTCATTTTACGGAAAGAAATTCAAATGAATCAATAAGTAATACTTTAAATACAAGCGGCATTTCAAAGCAAGTGTTCGTCTTTGTTCTAGGGCTAAGGTAAAATCTTACATGAGTTAAATGATAGCGGAAAATTAATAGCGCAACTAACCATCATACAGATACATTATAGTAAACTGCGTTAGCAATTGCGGATGCTCATGTATTGAAATTTACCATATTCTTTAAGATTACCAAAACGTGAGAGTAGAACGTGGTTGTTCGGATATGGTGTCATAACTCGGTATCTCAAATTTTACCAATCTCAAGAAGTATCAACTCTTTCAGAGACAATAATCTACTTTTTCACAAAAGAAAATAAATTTAAAATGTTTGTCATATCAGGGAAGTTAATCTAAAACGAGCAATTTTTTAATATTTTTCTTCAGAATGTTAAATACATGAAAACTAGGAATTGTATAGTTGATACTTGGCAAATAGCAATCCACGAGCTTCAACGCTTTACATACATATAACAATAGAGTGAAGTGCGATATTAAAAACATTACTATATCAATTAACTAAATGTGAAATTTATTTGGTTAGGAACTATTTAGAAAATGTGCACGAATTAAGTGAACAAAATATCTAATAAAAAATATATAGTCAAACACTTTAGTAAAATCTCTAAAAAGACTAACTATCAGTCTTTATTCTTCTGGTAAAGCTATTGAAGGAATGAAATTACTTTCTGTCCTAAAAAATTACTAATCAATAGTAGTTATGTGATCGCTGGTAAGGCATGTCCGGAGTGTACATGTTGGAAAAACTAGGCCTCTGCTTTGAGATCTTTTTTTTTCCGAATCAATAAACTAGGGTTAACCAAAACATCTAGAAATTAACAGAGCCGTCGGATTATAAACATTTACCACCGCGACATTTATTATTATACAGCAAGGCCTAGGGAGATAAATGCAATATAATCGAGATGCCAATGCCAAAATCTGATCTTCTAGTAACAACCTGTCTTTGTATCTTTGCCAACCTAATACAACCTAAACTATCTTGTTCTTGCCAACACCATCTCATAAAATGTGCACTTTAAAAACATGCAAAATGATTTGTGGTGTTTTATGTAAATACTCATGAAAGAATACATTAGTGATTAATCGAGTTTGAACACATCTACTTATGCATACACTAGAAAGCAGAAATATTTACCAGTATCGAACACAAGATTAAATAGTGCTATCGGTCGGTCGGCATTTTCATCTAGTCCCCGAAACATTGTTTCACCTTGTACAGCGATCAATTGCGAAAAGGCATTAATATTAATGCAGTTAGTTCTTAAATGCTACATTTGTGTTGCCGACTCACAGCTCGTAACCAAGTCGCAAAGAATCGCCAACATTGACATGGTTTACAAATGTTGCGAGCCAGATCAGAAACGCCAAGATGATAAACGAATACCTGCATTTCAGCTTATGCGTAAGTCCAACTTGTTTGGATTTTTACTTAAATGTTAGTTACTTGAATATTTTATTGAACGCCATAGCGCAAACATCTAGTTTAGTTAAAAAAAATAATGAAAAATCTAAAAAAAAACTCGAGTTTGTGAGTTAATTACATAAGAAATCAAGCAGTCTTACTTAGTGTACCTTAAGTCGGTCCTTATTTACTCTGCTAACGCAATAATTTAAGAAAATGCTCCAAATAAGTTTGAGAAAATCACAAATTTAATGTTTTCGATAAAAGCATTTCTGTTAAGATTTTCCCCTCCTTCATTGCTTCATTTCAACATCTTGTTCTTAATATTTCGTAGTTTGCTATTCAAATTTAAATTGATTTCCGATAACAAAAATTCGGTATAAAACTCACAATTTAAAAGGATTTCAAGAATTATTTAATATAATATTTATTATAATTATTTAATAAAAATAAAAATAGCCATTTTGGCGTAAATTAACTATTCTTTCTCACCACTAATTTATGTAGGTTTTAATGGATTGTTTATTCTGTGATTTACTTCTCATATTCTAAATAAATTTAATTAAATTGAACAAATAACAACTGGCTTTCTTCTTTGCTTGAAAATATTTGGTTGAATAAGTCTCCCAAAAGTTATGCCTAAAATACAATGTTAAATATATAACCAGCGGTGTTATTTCCACTCTAAAATTGAAAATTGACTAAATTAAAAAATAAAATTACCAAATACTTTAAGCGTAAGAATATTTTTAGAGTTAAACTATATTCGAAACATTTTCTTAAAATATTTATATTACGGAGTAAACGAAAACCCGCTAGTGACACCCCTGCGTACTAATAATAAGACATATTATTCTATACAAGGCTCAAGTTTTTAAAGAAAACTAGTGTAAGTAAACTTTTAAACAAGCAACAAAAGTACATAGAAATAAAACATATATTTCATATTCAAAATATTGTTAGTAAAAATATAAACGTTTAAAATAATACTGACGATAATTAATGTACGTGCATATGTAAGGTAATAATTACATTAAAATACTCTAATAACCACGTCTGCTTAGTAAAAAATTAAAATGTACATTTTAAGCTTTTTGAAAGTAGTTTTTGCATAGAACTGTTATAGAGGCACCCTGTAAATCATTAAAAGGCATTGCAATAGCTTGAAACTACAGATTTCACAAATGATTCTTTCGAAGAATTGAAGTGATAACAGTAGATACAACATTTACAAGACAAATTAAAGTTACTTCTCCACAAAGCTTACACTAATAATTACAAGATTAGACTATTACGAGTTGCTTATAGCTTATTTTATAAGATATTTAATTAAAACGTGCATATGTAAAGTAATGACTATTAAAATAATGCCAGTTTTCTGCTGAGCTAAAAATGCAATAAACGAAGTGTTAATTTTCATTTCATTCAGTTCATCGATATTACAAATATATAAGCATAATAAAAAATGTAAATTGTTATTTTTATACATATACATACACAAGAGTATTTGAATAACGTTCTAAAATGGATAAAATGCTTAAAAGAATGAATTTACGTAATTACGGTTAAGTAAAGCCATCAGCAGCAATATAATGACTCAAAATGTAAACAAATTGAACACAAACACCCAGATAAAGCATATTTTTAAATATCCACGGCATTAAGCAAACAGTTATAGTTCAAAATAAGTTCAAAACACATTCAACATATCCAAATAAGCCGAGTGGTTTATGTTAGCGGTAACATGAGAATCAACCAAAGAGTACAAATAATAAAAGTTCTATTAACAGCCCAAATCAATGCACTTTACCGGTGATGAACTTAGAAATAATTATCTAAATCTGCAAGAGTGGTTTGCCTTGAAGCCAGTGTTTTCTAAAATCTAATACATAGTTGAACATGTGGAAAAAATTAGTGTGTCAGCCCTACGAAAGAGATTATTATGTCAAGGCAATGTATTTGTATCCGACAAATCATGTTACAAGTCGTCTCCACAATTATAGTAAAATAACTAAAAAGATGTTTCAATAAAATGACTGCTATTGAAAGCCCAAAGGAAGTGAACAATGTTTGCGTTCGTACCTAATTAATTCTTAAACCCAAATCTTGTAAAATAATTACAACACCAAAACAACATGTTAAGATAGAGATAAATGAGAGTTGGCAAACTTAGTAGTTTTATTTTAGCGACAAAATTGAATTTCTTGCAGCTAAATTTAATGCAATTATTTGTAGGAAAACGAAACAGTAAAGCAAACAAAATTTTTCAAAACCTTTTCGTGGGGTATTTACCCTCAAATATGTCTTTAGAAAAACCGAATTTCCTCACGTCTTTTATTATGCATTGATAAAGAGTACTTGCATTTCACAATAAAGAACGAAATCTTTATCAAAACATAATCAAGAAACTATTTCCTAGAGGGTATGCTATGAAATTTGTAAGGGAAAATTCCAATAAGTACAGACATTAATTTAGAAAAGTTACCTTGGGTTGTCGATAGCAATTCTACTAAATGTATCGAAAGATATTTAAAAAAGTGTGTTTTAGTTAATTGTTAAACAATAGAGCTGAAAACAAATCTGTAACAATTTTGCTTTTTAAAAAATGTCAAAGATTAAAAAGAATTTTGAAATGTGAAGTTGGTAGCAACTATATACACAAACTGATGATGGTGGATAAAGGCACCGAAACGTATTTGTAACATTTTAAATAATAAACAATAAAATTGACTGAAACCCAGGAATACATTGGAATGAATTAAAAAGAATCGAAATATTTCTAGAGCAAATTATTACAGATTTGTATTAAATTATCTATTGTTTAACAATTTACTAATTTACTCTTTTTGGAATATCTTTTCATTAAGATAGTGGAATTGCTATCGAAACGTTAAGTTAACTTTTCTAAATAACTTTTTACTAATTGGGATTTTCTGATTACTTAAGCCTAAGTATGTCGTAAGATACCCTCTAGGTGATGAATTAAGACAAATAATTTTGACGCAAAATAGCCAACAAAAAACGATTTCGCGTCAACCATAGGGAAAGTATCTGTATGGTTGAGACGGATTATATATTCATATTATATGTTAAAAAAAAAATGTTAGCATAAAGATTGCGTCTGCACAAACATGATATTAGTAAATTATTGTTTGGTCTAGATATACAGGGCAATGCTTATGACCTTATTAAAGTAAGATTGGAAGGCGACTAGCAATATTTTTGAGAAAAAATGACAACTGCAACTGGCTGAGTATCTTTGATGCAGCAATGAGTGAAAATGCTCGAACTCGCAAGAAATAAGGATCTATTCGAGACAAAGTGGGAAAGACCAGAGTAGAATTACAGAAAATTAATTCATATACTTAACGTCCGGTACTCAAAGCCACCAATAGACACGAGTTTACACATACGTTAATACAGAGCGAAACAAAAAAATAACAACAAATTAGAAAACTGTCCACTAACATAAAATTCAATCTACAATCAGAATCCCTTAAGACTGTATGCCCAATTATTACTTCGTCGGCCAATTGCTAAAGTGCTTTTAATTTTTTGGATGGCTCTGTATGCAATAAATTCGTACGCAACAGATATTACACATTATCTTGGCTAGAGCTGGAAATTGCATACAAAGAAATCGCAAGTGAACGTATGGAAAACTGTGTCAATTCGTGCCTTGTATTCTTCAATCCTGAAAATGTATTTACGCCGATAAGAAACATCGGTCAAGATGATAGCGGACTTAAAAAGGGAGGCCGTAATTAATGGAAATGTAATTACCATAACTGGATGCTATCTGTATGTTTACTTAATAAAACATCGAAAACGTTGATAAACATTTAAAGTGCCGTATTCGACGGAGACTGGACGCAAAACTTTGTTTAGGTAATAGGGTAGAACACTTTTGACTTAAAATAATAAGAGATTGACCGCGCTCATTTCGGGCTAATTGTAATGGTAAAAGAGGTAGGATGGTCTTAATTTCAAAGCCAGCACTTCAAATGCATGTGCCACTTTCACAGGTAGTGGGCAAATTGAACTATTTGAGATAAACATTGTTAATACGGCTCGATTTTTAGAATCGCTACATTTTATTTTAAAGGACTGGCATTTCATTCTGAATATTCTCCTGAACGCCTGGTAAATAAAAGACTAGTGATTTTATTCAAATTTGCAGAATGTCCAATCCGAAATGTTTCCAATCTGGCAGCAGAGGACTAGAGTATACAGGATGCCCAGGTAAGATTGAAACTAGAATAGTTAGGTTGTTACTTGCCATTTGCACTCATTCATATTATACTCAATTTTAACGATTGAACATGTTTGCACTTGCAAGAAAATGTTTTATTGCTGAACATTTATATTTCTAACAAAACCCTATTCATCGAGGTTTATTACTTTCTGTTGTTATTTCAGAGTAATCGGTTTTGAATAGATCTTTATGATCGCGGCTTATAATATTTTCATGGTGATTGTATAATGCGTATATCGTTGTTTAACTAGGGTAATAACCCATTGTTAGTCTCTTGGCCACAATGTCGAAAGTTTTTATATATTCGCCGCTGTAGTTTTCTATTCTGCTGATTCTGCCGCTTGCAGGGTTAAGCCGTTTTTAGTTTTCCAGTACTTTTGCGAAGAATTAAAGTTGCAAATGGAAATTTACATATGTAAAAGCAGTGGGGAAATTTGCAATATTGCCATAACCTGTTGGATTGCACTTAAAATAATGTTAATAGCTAAAGTCCATTTCATTTGCGCAAAGTTTACCCAACAACCCAATCGAATACCAAGTCTAAACGCTACAAGTTTTAAGTATTGCTGGCAAGTACATTTGTACTTCTACTTGGATTATATATATTTTTGGGAGATATTTTCAAATGAAATATAACAAATAAAGTACCCATTTCCAATAAAAATGAAAATTATGCAGTAATATTTTCGAGTTCTATTCGCATGTTTAACGAGGTTTTGTCATGTTTGTTGTAATAATGTACTAGGGATGGCCAATGTCATTCCATAAATAAAATTTCTATTTAATTGGCCGCAATTGCGCTTGGGGGTTGTAGAAACGTGTGGTAATGTAAAATACCAATAGAAACTGATCATCTAAATAGCAAAAAAGTGCCGCTAAATTTGTACGGTATTTAAATGCAAGGGGCTCTGCAGCTCGCAACAGGGAACTCAATGCGACATTTTTCATTTTCTTCAAAGTATACCTAAATCCTATTTCTTCACCTATGAGATTAAAATTAAAATCTTCAATGTAAAGTTTCGTTTGCTTGTATTCTAAATATGTCCCAAGTTTATGCATAAAAAACACTCTCAATATAGAATATCAGGCAATGGATATTTCGGTTTCTGTACTCGCTTGCAATAGTCAGTATAAACATTTCGTAGATTTTAAAAAAATCACCATGTGACCAATAAAAACCGTTTAAATAGTCAACTTTCCGCCAAACAATTAGCTCGAAAAGAAACACACAATATAAACTTAGTGAGAAAAAATTTGTATGTACTTACTTCTTGACGGCCCGCCCCTATTGAAGATTTAATGGATCACGCCGGGTCGGGTAGCATTTTAATACCTACTTTTAATTCCATTAGTTTTACCTTTAGTGATTCTCTACAGCGATCACAGTCTGCAGTAGCTACTGCATTTTGTGGGAAAATGGTATTTTTAATAATACTTCGAAGAGTTTGTTTTAGTTAAAAAATTGTTTTTATTACGAACGATGTCATAGTTTGTACAAACGCCATGTTTTGGATAAAATATAAATGGGGGCTACAGAATTAGCATTGTCGTCAGTGCTAAAAAGTAAGCACGGTGGCTTAAGCATATAGCAATGCCCAATTGTATTCAATTTAATAACTTTGATTCAGTAAATGTTATCTGCGAAAATATCAGGAATATTTGCAAGTCGATACTTAATATTGTATCATGTCGATCAATATAAAATTAGTTATTAAATTGTAGGCAATGTTGAGTATGGTTTAATGCTAAACAGATCTCTATATGTCCAGGACATCACAGATTCTATAAACACATATTCTATATCGATTGAAGAAAAAAAAAGTTTATATTAAGAGGCAGCAGAGGGGGAATGAGTCCGGAGTGAGTAAATATGAACCCGCGCTGCATTAACTTCTTCGACCTCGCTCGAAACGTTGATAAAATCTAGAAAAATGTTTTAGAATGGTCGGCCATCGGCCTATTTAAGGACCTAATCGAAGCAATAGGCTTCTTTCTAAAGTTTTAAATATTTAAGTCACTATTAATCATACCCATACTTATTTCCGTCAACCTCTACGCCATTATAGGATTTTTAATTCTGCTTCGGTAGTGATTATCAATTTCGTCTTGCGCAGTGCAACAGCGCTTGCGCTGTAGACTAGATGACCGCACCCTACCTATCTTAAGGCGCCATATTGGATTACGGATAGGAACGATGTTTATAACGGCATTTGTTGGAATTCTCTGAAATTAATGCAGAAACTTGGTAGGTTTTGCGGAGAGTAACACAGCATTTGCAAATTTAGTAGCTAATGATTCTAGAAGAATTCGCAACTACAGTAAATATGGCGTCCATTTGCATTGGCCAGATGCAAACGGAACGCAATATAAGCAGATTTTTGCAAATAATTATTAAAGAAACGGAAATGTATGCAATAGAAATTCGATTAATTCAAAACCTGACTAGGGTATGGCGTCGCCAGCTGGCTTTTCTAACTCTACACCTCTCACCCATCCTCTTAGCTTGATGACGTGGCGCACTCAGACACTAACAGCATACGCAGCAAGCGAACACTCACTAATAACTGCACAGCTCTCCCAGAACTGCTGCGCTTTTATACGCTTGTCTCCTACCATCCAGAACCTTCTCGATGTTGGAGAGGGTTTTACGTGACATGGGGTCCGTATTGATCCGTTTATATACCTTTGTTGCCATTTTCTTCCATGTTCTCTCTTTGATTTGTTGCTGAGCATTATCTCGTCTTTGTCATGGCTTTACGTTTTTCTAACGATTCGAGCTTACTGCGTAGTTCCGAAGCCCACTTTTGTTCGTTTTTCGATGTCGTTTACCCACCCAATTTTCACATCTAGAAATTTCCTATTGTTAGCTGCTAATGATTTTCCTATGTTTGTATTGTATCAAATGATGCCATAAGTTTACGAGTTAAAAGCATTATCAGTATTGTCTATAAGATTAGGAAAATTACATTTATGTAGCTACACTTGTGTTATATTATGTTCATAAGCTAAAATTCATCAGCCCCCATTTTTTTTGCTTTAAAAGCTGTTCTTTTTCCTATTTTCAGCAATACGTACTACTGGTTTTATGGAAAAGGCTTATTAGGTGATTAACATTCTAGAATTTGGGAGAACAGTTTTCATAGGTGTGAGTGAAACAATAGACTTGCTTCTCCCAGTAATTTTACCATTTCTGTGTAGCAGTCTGAGTTGGTAAAGTTAATTTTTGTAGTACTTTTACCAGTAAATTTTATTTAGAAGGATTCTTCCTTAATTTTTTCTATAATTCTTTTATATAGCTCCTCATATGATCTTACCCCATGTATCATGATTGGTGGGGGCTTTAGTTCTTTTATAATTTTTGTTTCGTTGTTTCTTGGAGGAGTGACATCTGGCGAAGTATTTATTCGGCGTTTTTTGGTGTTGTGCTTCGTTCTTATCCATTCATTTTTCATCATTTATTTCTTTGGCCAGCTCTTCCTCGTCTGTGTGGTGTGATATTCATCTTCACATGGCTGAGCTGTTGCTTTCGATATTGATGGTGATGCCGATTGTCCGGTGCTCGCCGCAACGAAATTAATATAGGCACTCGGGCCTTTGGTGGTAGGTAGGCATGGGTAACACTGAGTTGAGTTGCGCTTTTGAGTTGTTGCCGCTCTGTGAGTTGATGAGTTATAACTCATCCCGGCTGACTGCGCCGCACCTTTTATTATGCTTGTGGCGCATTTTATCCACAAACTCAAAGGTGGCAGCACCAACCCTGGTTGCAACAATTAACCTCATTCAAGATGGCAGACTTCACAAAAACACAAATTCGTCAAAATTCAAGCATTTTTGGATCTTTAAGAAGCTTCTGGACTTGAGACTGCAGAACCGCGGTTTATTGCACCAACAAACTTCCATTAAAACAAATCTGCGCTCTAAACCAGCACAAGCGGCTACTTGAAATTTCTACATGATAAAAAGGCATAAAGGAGCTTCACTGAAACAAAAATTTGAAAAAGTCAAACCATTTCTGATTTTTAAGAATCTTCAGAATTTGAGCTGGCAGAGGTACGGTTAATTCCGCCAACAAAATTCTATAAAAATACTTCTGCATTCGAAAACAGAGCCAACAGTCCATTGAAATTTCTGCATCAGAAAGAAGCATAATCAAGCTTCAGAAAAACAAAAATTCGCAAAAATCGAAGCATTTTCGGATTTTTAGAAGCTTCTGGACTTGAGCCTGCAGAACCGCGGTTAATTGCACCAAGAAACTTCCATAAAATTTCTCCATCCTGAAGAATCATAATCAAGCTTTCCAAAAACAAAAATTCTGCAAAATGGGGCACACTGAGGCATGGATAACACTAAATTGAGTTGGGCTTTTGAGTTATTGCCGCTCTGTGAGTTGAGTGAGCCAACGACGCATGACTATACGACAGCACATTTACCGATTTATCGTCTGGCGTACGACGTAATATATAAATGAGTTTACTGATATATGAGTTTACTGCAACAAAAACTGCGTTGGGTTGGCGCACCAAGCCATTCCGCCGGCACTGCGCCAGCTCTTGAAAATTCACTGAGTTACCCATCTCTAGTGGTAGGCATTTTTTGTATCAGACTTGTTTTGTCTTTACCAGACTGTTCCCTTTCCAATTCTATTCTCTCAAGGCATGAGACTTTTAATTCTAGCTGGTCGATTTTACCTTCTAGAGTTTTATTGATTGCAAGGGTTTGCTGCAGTACCTCCCAGAAATATAATTCATTTTTGGTTTTAATTGTTGCTGTGTAAGTGTAACCTTATTTGTTAAGATTATTTGTTCAACATAGATACTAAATCAATTGAAGAAAAGCAATGAATATGTAGGTACAAATTAAAGTACATTTGTTAGATATTTCAGTTTCGAGCTTTATCGGATGCATCCTGTTCAGTAAATACGCAATATATGATGATAGGAAATTGCGTTGCATAATTTTAACTAAGTATGTAATCTACAACCAACAATAAGACAAAATTTGATATAAAAGTCCGCAAAAACATTGTTTACGAGCTACAGACTGCCAAAAGTTTAATGTTTTCTACAGTTTTTTCTTCACAACTCAAAACTCAACTCAATAGGAAATATGCGTTTTGCATTGTTTTGTAAAAGATAAAGCATTGTAAATAAAATTACTTCAAAAAATTCCTGGGTTTCAGTCAATTTTATTGTTTATTATTTAGAATGTTACAAATACGTTTCGGTGTCTTTCTCCACCATCATCAGTTTGTGTGTATAGTTGTTTCTACCTTCACATTTGACTCAAGATGACTTCAAGAAAAAGAGTCAAATGTGAAGGTAGAAACAACTATACACACAAACTGATGATGGTGGAGAAAGACACCGAAACGTATTTGTAACATTCTAAATAATAAACAATAAAATTGACTGAAACCCAGGAATTTTTTGAAATAAATTAAAGTACAGTCAGGAAAATATACACAACAATGAATAAAATTACTATGTATCTACCAAAAATACTTGCATATCGTAAACGAGGCCTATGTGGATATATGCTTATATAAAATTTTTACCTTATAATTGGTCTTAGAATATACAGTATAAAATATGCAGCCCAATTTCGAATCTCCCCGTATAAATTTGTTGTACCAAACTACCGCTGATCTCTCAATTCATGCTAGCTACATTTTATTTAATAGTTAGTGGCATGTAATTTGTATTTAAATTGACTGTCTGACTCATGTTTATTTCAATTGCTTTGAACTCGGAAACGAATTTGCCCGTCGTTTATTGCTAAATTTGCAAAAATAAATCAAGCAAAATGTAAAAATAACCAGAATATTCATCATTTCTTTTAATGTTGACTATGTATCCTTTAGTCAATTTTTATATTCTAGAAACTAATAATTTTTTGATTGTGGTTTTGTGCAAATGCTCCGCTCAAAATTATTACTCATATAAACTGTGATGAGAGCATTGGCTTTATTGCATGTTGAATGGATTATTTTGCTTATTATTGCTTAATCTCAAGCAGTTCAGACCGTTCAGACCTACACAGCCACTCCTTTTGGAAGTATAATTAATAGAACAATATAATTTAATGCGCGGTATGTAGAAGAAATTACGCATTTCAGAAACATTTGACATCATGGGAAAGTTTTGTATAAGATGTCGAGATTTCTGTTAATTTTCCATCTATTAATTGGATGGGAAATAAAATTTGATATATTGGAACTGATCGGCAATAAGGTATCATTTGAAAGCAGTGAATAGTGAAAGGAAAATAATATAAACAGAAAACGAAAAAAAATTAAGTATTGGAAATATCTGTACTTTAAGTTAAGAGGACAAAAATTGAGTTTTAGAGAGTTATCTAAGAACGTAGTAGCTTAATGGCAAAAAATACAGCAAATAGATTTAAGTCAGATTTTAATTAATCTAGCTATTTTTCTATTTATTATTTCTAGTTAATGACAAAAAAAACATTAACTGGATTTAAACCAGTTTTTCTAACATTTTGTCCTCTGATTATAGTTCAGTTTTGCTATTGACATTTTTTCGACTTGGGAATATTGGGTTCGTCAATAAATAGATAGGTTTGGCACTATACCATCTTTCTATGTACCACTTTCAACTATTTACTACTTACGTACTATTTTCGTATACATATTTGCCGCTCTGTTTACAGTTTATGTTACAGTGAGCTATGTTACAACTGAATCATGAAAAGTGTTTTATTTCATGACAAGCTTTAATAAGTTGACTAGACAATGCGACTTCATTAGCGAAAACCCAATATAAAACAATTTATCAATGGAAATCCAATTATTTTAATTAATCGGAAGCTAACAAAGAAGGTATTCTGTTTATAACTGTAGCTGAATTTTTGTTCGATGCCGTTATTAAGTTCTGTTCAGAAATAGGTCATTTTGCGTTCGATACTTTTAGATGTGGTAATAAAAGTTTTTCTAAGAGAGCAGAAAAATCTTAAAGATCTATCATACAAATGAAAATACAGTCGTATACAAAAACACAAAAAAAAATTTAAGGAAAAACGTTCGTTTTAACCGAAAGTTCACTATAACCGGGTTCATTATAAGCGGACTTTACAGTATTTTCATTCCCTTCTTGATTCGAAATCGCACATAAGTTTAAGTTGGTAGGAAAGTTATTGAATACATAGGTACATAACTAAAACTCCTAGATGCTAGTTAAATCCATAATGCCAATTAGATATAATAAATAAGCCGTTATTTAGAGTTTTATATTGAAGTCAATTTAGAAATTTCTGAAGCTATTAAATTATATTAGCCATAATTTTGCATTTTTCACTATTATTTTGTTATAACATTCCTTTGCTTACTGTACCATTTACTTCTACGAAAATAAATAACGTGAGGCAATTATTTTATTTCTCTCAAGTGGGTCTGCATTTTGGCGTAGCAACCCTTAAAAAGTCGACCCTAAAAAGAGCCGTTTGTATATTTGTTAGAACAGCAGATGCTTCAAGCTTCACGTCATGTGAAATCTGGCCAGTCATGTGGAATGTGGAATATTCTTTCGGATTCGAATGTGTTCGTATCTTCAAAAAATAGAACATTTTTGTTGTTTGCAATTTCTTCAAAATTATTTAGTTCAAACTGCAATGTTGCTTGCTAAGAATAATTGCGCAAAACATAAAAACACAAAGCACTGCCAGCGTACCAGCTGATAATAACTAATATGTATGAAAAATAACAACGTAAGCTCAAATAGGTTGATGATCAGCACTTAAGCCAATTTTTATTCTTTATTGCTGCTCGTAAATTTTATCGCTGCATAAATACAATAAACAAATTTGAATGTTTCTACAAACTAATGTAATTTAAATTATGTCTATCTTTACGTAGACTTCAGTAGGTTTACGTCCTTGATAGTACGCTTTCAAAGCGAGTTTTCAGCTGTTAGAATCAATTTAGAAAGAGCAATTAGAAAGTTAGTTATGCGTCTAGGTATAAAATTTTTCCATCACTATGCAGGAGGTGCAAAATAATAATTGTTGTCTAACGTTATTATCAGTCATAATTCTTTATTTTATTTTAATATCAGTAATTTTCCATTACTTTTGAATTATTTTGAAAAACCAATTATCTTGGGAACCAACATTTATGTTACTGTATCAAGATCACATTGCAGCCATGGCGTAACTAATGTTGATGACTCATATTACCATCTTTAAAAAATATTTATTCAAAATCGGTCAGAGCATTGGTTCGTCATCTATCACATATAACCAGCGATTAGAACACCATTTAGGAAAAACATGTTAATGTCCATTTTTATGACCAATTCGAGCTTTACCAACTAGACAATGATCTCACCAGTACGTGGTACGTCCACGCATGTTGAACTTGTAACTATTTACAGGTTTAACACTCATAAACGTATTATTGATTCATTATCTCTTAGTGTGAAATAATATAGTCCAGTTGAAATAAGTTCGAAGTTCGAAATGGCAGGGACACATTTAATAAAGGTGGATTTCCATATAAAGAAAAAGACCTCCAGCATGATCATATATTATTAGGCACTGGAGCAGATGGTAAATGTGAAAAGAGAATTTATGAATGTCTAGTCGCCTTATTGAAAATGGTTTAGCTGCACCAGTGCACTTTTAATTTGGACATTTAGCGAAGGGAAATGAAAGCACCAACGCATTTTTAAATACGCTCTACATTAACTTTATAAAAAGTTACGTTAATTAATTAATTAAAACTAATTTTTTATTGAAATGGTTAAGGTTCTAATTTGTCATAACATTTTTTAAGGATTTAAAGATTTGTTTACATATAGATAATGTCGCTAAACAAAACAATGTTTGTACAAATCCCGCACATTTCATATTTCATTTAAACAATGACTTTAAGTTGCAACTCTTAAACGTCTTCTACTTTTTCGCAAAGACTTACCATGCGGACATTATACATATTATGTATAAGTTACGTACATCAGGATTCTCAGCTCTTAAATTTTCCCGAAATGCAGACCAATTTAACTTTCCTCACAAAATGTACTATGTTAAACGTTCGATAACTTTAACAACAGTGGATCCACCGGAATGTAGAAAAGTAACTTAAGTTAGATTCCTTAACGTAGATTCACTTGGCTTAGATTAGTCAAATTTTGGAATATTAGGATGGGATATGGGATAGGGAGTTGTTGAAAATTATCTTGATAATAGAAAGGCAAATCATCTTCTAATGCTGTTTGCAATTTTATTACTTATTTAACATCTACTTTCGAGAACATGCTTTATCCATATTTGAGTTTAATCCATTTTCATATATTTGTGAACTAACTTTTCAAGGATTAGAATTGAAATGCATAGCCATATGCCGACACCAAATATAAGGAGTGGGAAATAAGCTTCAATTAATCCAACACTGACAAATGTGTTGGCTTTTCCTTCACAAGACGGTTTTTTGGCATAACACCTTTTACATTCCCTGTCTTGTAATCCAGTTTCGGCCAATCTTCTGAAACTAAAATACAAATGAAAATGAAGTAAATAGTGCAGGAATAAATCGATTATTACATTGTAGTACAGTTACACCTATTATCATTAAGTAAGAAAAGCTTTAATAAATCTTTTGCTTCAGGCGTAAATCAACAAAAGCGTACAAACAATATATTTATTGTTAAGTAACACAAGTTATCAATTAACACCATTATAAAGCTACACTCACAGACTGTACGTTTTAAGGTCTTTTTAGAGGTGAAAAATTGCTGATGTATAATGAAGAAATGTTTTTAGTGACATCATTATTTTGAGCCCTCCTGTAGATCCTTCCAAACTATTTGAAACACATGCTTTTACAATTCTATTCTATATACTTAAACTAATAAAATAGAATTTATCGAAAAGTGAGCATTGTCGACTTTTTCCATAGCGAAAAAATAAGTATTTATTATGTAGGGCAGTTTAAGTTAAAGCACAGTGGCGTTGAATTTATGAAGTCAATTAGATTATTAATGTTTTAAGGGTTTGCAAATATATAGTTGAACCATACAAACCTTATTATGAAATATTTTATGTAAGAAGAGTTCCAAGGAATAGATAAATATGGCATGTCCGACTTAAAAATGCTTCGTACAAAACGCAGAGAACATTTTTGATTATTGGAGAAGGTTTTGTCGACCAGATAATGAGCGACCGTCCTTTCGACGTGAAATGCACATAATGTGTCTCGAACAAGTTGAATTCCTTTTTCGGCACTTACAAATTGATCACCATGTGATCGTCTGATTTTCTTTTCGTATATTTGTTTTCTCAATTGCTCTTCTGCTCTATCGCTAGGACCCTAAAATTATAAGTTATAATAACACAGAACTTCAGTATATTTTGCCAAACTTGATTATTACTTTGAAGTAGTATTGATTGAAAGGCTGATCCTCAACAGCGAAATCAAAGCCTGCAGCATACACACTCCCAACATCGTTAATTTTGTTTGTGCTCAGTTGAAGAAATAAAACAATTTTTGCTGAAAACGCTGTATAGATAAAAGTGAAAAATATTAGAATGGAAAGGGTAGCCATTTTTCCCGAAATGCTTTTAGGCTCGTGAAAAAAATCCTGCTGGCAAGCGATAGCAATCTGAAAGTTTCGAAAACAATACAAATAAAAACATCATAATTTTTAAAACACTTAAATTGGTCAGCAAATATTTGCTACTTTTAGCAAAGTTTATGCTACTATTTCTTTCTAAAGGGAGAGATTTGACATCGTAATATCAATTTGTGAGTTCTTCACAATAAATGTAATTCATTCCAATGTATTCCTGGGTTTTCAGTCAATTTTATTGTCACAATTATGGTGTTATGTGATGAGCCCTGCGTTTCGTCCCGGGTCTACCTATTGGACTCATCAGTAAGGCTTAGGTAGACTCTGCCTTATACGCCGGACACCGGTTATACGCTTTCTGACGTAAAAGCCGTATACGCCGGTGTCCGGCGTATAAGGCAGGGTCTACCTAAGCCTTACTGACGAGTCCAATAGGTAGACCCGGGACGAAACGCAGGGCTCATCACATAACACCATAATTGTGACAATAAAATTGACTGAAAACCCAGGAATACATTGGAATGAATTAAAGTACAGTCAGGAAAAAGAATATACAATAAATGTAATGCTTTAAATAATAAAAATTTGACCGGCAAAATGTATGTTGGTAATTTACAGATCACTTAGTATTAGGGTTTGAATCGAAAATAAAAATCTCTCAGATTTCTCAACTCAGTCAGATTTTTATATTATATGTATATTTATACAGAAGCTGCATAAATCGCTCAAAGTCGGTGGGTATTCTAGTAAATTACAGGAACATTTGATTCCTCAAAACATGATTAGAAGGAAGGTTAAAAACTCAAGTGTTACAGAAATATACTCGTTTATTCGAAACATTTTGCAGCTGCAGAGTATCAAATTAGATACGTAGGTACCGGTTATCCTGGGAATATTTTATTATTTCACACAGCCCTTTGTGCAACAGTTTAGGTGAAGGGTCCTTTGGACATAATGCACATATACATCTGTTGAGTTTTCTTTCAAGGTGCAATTAAAATGCTTGGGAATAGGGAAGTCAAAAATTGGCTGGTAAATGAAAACTCCTTTTCTTTTATTGAAACATTTAAAGCGTCGCACACAAACGTACACTTATATTGAGATCCGTGTGTTTGATTAGCAACTATCAGATGCGGTTTTAACTCTTTCAAATAAATTTTTAATTTTTAATAATGGAGCTTAATTTTTTGTCTCTAATTAAGACAGATCGAAGATAGTAGGTATACGAAAGCGTAAATATTTTCAAAAATAATTTATCAAACTGCAGTTATGAAATAGAGCACGATCGTGAATCATTCTGACAAAACTTTCTTAAGTCGAAAAGTAGCAAGGCTTCAAGTAGTTATCCGATGTCTCCAAAATTATCACATATTTATCAGCAATGAAACAGATCAACCCTAGCTGTGTTTAATTTAAAAATACTGTTATTTATAGTAACTAAAAATTTGTGAGTCAATAAAAATCAATGTTTTACTTATAAAACACCAACTCTACTACCAGTATATCATATCTTAATGCACAATGAATGTTAAACTCTCATTGTTCTTGAAAGTGTGATTGTTCTACCAGGTGTTGACTTCAATCAGTTTCATAATGAGAATTGCGTCGGTAAAGAGAAATATTTTTCGTACATTTATCATCCGAGTACTTGAATCATAAAAAATATATAATTGACTAAAGTGACCTTTCCCAGTATTTGATGTATTAAGTCATTTCCAATCCAAGTGTTTAAAATTAATCTATTATCCGTTTTACGCCATATATTTTATACTGCATTTATATTTTATATCTTTAGAGACCTCTCTGGTTAATTTTGAAATGTTGCGGCATCTTATTGACATGTGCTTGATGTAATTTTGCTACATTTACCATTCTTATAACTTACACTTTTTCATCGATTTATACGACAGAATGAACTAAAGATCTTGTTATTATTTGTGCATTTTACAATCGAACAAATGATTGACTCCATTACTCTGAACATTTTAAACAAACGTTGTATGAAAATGTAATATATTTAATGTGCGTTGTCTATATACCGCTCATCTAAATGGCGCCAAATAATTTTTATAAGAATTATACAGGGTTGTTGAGGAGAAAATGGAAAGATCTTAAGGATATGTTTAAGAACTGAAAATATGCAAAATAAGGTGATATATTTAAGTCCACTTTTTGTGCTTCAGAGATACATATATTAATTGTAATTTAGAAACTAACAAAGACCATTTTTACAATGACAAATTTTAAAAAAATAGATATCGGACTTATACATTTGAGCTTATTTTGACTTCTTAAACATATCTTTAAAATATTTCCATTTCCTCCTGAATCCCCCTGCATTATAAGTAAATATTTGCAGAACTATCCAGGAAATCCTAGTTGAAATAGGAAAGTTTCAATCGAATCATAATCTTGCGAATATCCTTCCGGTCAGCCCTATTGAATTTAGCGTATATCTCAAAATATCCCTGTGAAGAGCATTTGGCAGTACCATAAGACTTTAATTCAAACAGGAATGTTTTTCCTATCTGAATGCCAAGAAGGCATACTTTACAATATATAAAAATCGACGTGCCTGCATCATAGCTGAATCCAGAAAAGATGGTCTATTTTCTTCTCTTCCTTGTGCGACTTTCCATTCCCATTTAAATATAATGAAAATCAACACACATCCACAAAGCAACTGTAAACCTAAAGCAACCCATACCCATTTATGGAACGGTAAGCCAAATACATTGGTGTAGTACGCCAATGAAGGTGCTCTAAACACCAAGCAAATATCCATGTCTTTTGCAGGCGGGTAAATGTATCGAAAGTATTTTAAACGTGAAGATGGGGTGAATGCAAGCGTACCTAAAACCAACCTTTTTGATAAAATTATGAAATGTATGCGTTTTCAAATAGTAGTAGTAAACATCTTTATTTCTAAAAAAGGCTATCGACCTATCGGTCTTTCTGCCCTTGTTTAATACATGTAGTCTTAATCTAAATAAAAAACAAATATGAAAATTCTCTTATTCTTGGTTAACAATATTATTAAATAAAATTTCAGTGGCAAGAAGAAATTATTTTATTGTCCACTAGTCAGTTGCGTTTGTAAGTGTTCGAGTAGCGTTAATGTAGGGAAACGGAAGCGGGATTGTCTGGTTGGTCTTGTAAGACAAAGGGGATTCAGTATGGTCCAGTTGTAGGGGTTGTTTGTCCATTTTGTCTGTAGCTGTATGAGTCTTTCCGAGATCTTTGTCATGTTTGTGCGTTCATATAGTAGTTGGGTGGGGGGGTTGTGTAGTGGGTTTTGGGGGTGTCTTATTCGTGTTATTAGTCTTAGTGCAATTTGTTCTGTTGTTTGTGTATAACGTTTTGTCCTTTCTGTTCCGTTGGTCATGAGTATATGTCCAAAGTCTAGCAAGGGTCTACAAATAGCTTTATATATTTTGGTGGCGTTTTCAAATATTTTCAAGTCATATAGCTTTTGCTCACTATAAAATAAAAAGTAGAAATACCTGCAATATCAGATCTATCATTTACAAGGTCCTGAAACATCCCTGATGCAAAAGATCCATTGTTCTCTCTACTCTCGAATCCCCATCCCTTGCTGAAGAGGCGAATTTGAGTTGCATTTAGTATATCAAATATTAAAATATAGAGCACGTAGTTAATTTTGGTAAGGTTGTCAACATGTTTATTCCTAGAAGTTCAATACACTTTAAATGCGGATGTAAGTGTGCATATACTGAATAATGGATGTTATAATACATAATGTCTGTCGTAGATGATTGAATAGCAAAATTTTTGATACCAGCAAGCAAACGCCACGCTTTAATATTATTTAATTTGTCAATGGAAATTTACAATGATTTTTTGTTTATTTTTATTGTTTTATTATGGTTGATATTATGGTTTATTTTAGAGTCACATACCTGTAGTCAGTAAAATGATTAACCGTATTATTATCCGTGATTATATATGTTACTCTCAAAGGCACTTTCATGAAATTTCCTCGATCCTTAAATATGTTAACTTTTTTGAAATCAAACTTCTCAACCTTTGGTGACCAATTCCCTACGGTTCTCTCAATGTAATAGTCAACAGTCGTTTTAATTTTATATGCGGTCTCAAGTTTGGTATAGTTTAATGTTCTAACTAGAGTGAGCAAAAGGCTATTCATAGGAATATGAACGTTTTTCCTTTTAATCTTGTCGAAGTCTCCAAATAGTATCCAAATATGAGGGTAAAATGTCAGGGAACCCTTCGCAGCCTAAAATAATTAAAGGCTATTAAAACTAAGAGTGTAACGTGACTCACACTTTTACAGATGAAAATGCAAGCTTGATGATAAGTGCTACAAAAGATATTTGAAATATGTATTTCACATCATTTCGTATATTGAATTAATATGCATGATTTTTTTCCTGCAGCATTTTCGAAGCCAATGTTTCATCGGCTGTTGCAAGTAGAAGGTCGAAATATGCCCCAAAGTTACCATTTTCCAAATAAAATTTACGTGCTCAAAGATTCGTGTGTTTTCGTTGCTAAACACTTACCTGCTTCCAGATTATATCAAAATCGCAATCTACATGTACAAGTATAATGTAGGAATGCTCATAATACCGTTTAGTCATTATCGTACTATTTGCGTCTACAGATTTGCATTTGAAATTTTGCATTGTCAGGTTTTTATGCAATTGCTGAGTTTCCTCTGTAACGAGACTTATCAGAAAGGTAGTATATACGCGGTTGGCATACATTAATTATTGTAGCAGTCAACAAATATTAATTATGATCCACCTATCGGCATTCACTTCTTTCATTTTCTATTCCAATTGAAACGGTTTTAATTTATATTTGCAACATTACCTTTACTCCAGCATAAATTTTCAAGGACAGCATAACTAGGACTATTGGTCTGTTGAAGAAAATCAAACAAAAACGAAATATCTGTGTCCGCGTGAGCGGGCACAGAGCCAAAACAAACACAAAAAATTTTCAAAAAACATAGAATGGTCCAGATCATTCTTTGTCAGAAAATTAATTCACATTAACTTAAAGCTTCTAATAAAGGTTTGGAGTAAAAAGCGGTAGGTAACTAGTAACTAGGAACAAACCTGTGTTTAGACGCGCCTAATTATACCTGCAGATTATATGTAACTGGCATGTATAATACAAGGAACTATTATGGAGCTTCATAGGCATTTGAAATGCTTTAAATAATTGACGCAAAAATACAGTTCGAACAGGAATGATCGCTATACTATACGAAAAAATAAATCAGATAATTACAAATTCCCAACCATAATTTCTGTTACTTTTGTAGAGCGAATTTAAGGAATATATTGAAAATTAATTAAGTTCATTCATTAGATTCATTTTTCATTTCATGGATGAATACTTACTGAAACGTTGTTCTTTGGTTTATCCAATGCACTATTTGATATTTGAGTCAATCTAATTTTCATTGTTGTTTGAGTTGAAAATTTGTCGCTTATACTTTATCTCCATTAAGCAATCGTGCCCTAAACCGCAATGCTTCGTTTCGTTTTATTCTCAAAACTTTTTCTACTTCCTTAAACCAAAATCATGAATACTTCCGGTGAAATGAAACAAAGAAAGGTATTTGCTCTTCGGACAGTTATGATTTAGAACTGTAAGGAATACAATCCAAATTACTTGCTATTTTACGATCAAGTTACTATCAAAGCTTTATTTATTTTCACAAAATAATAGACTTATAAATAAATATATATAATGATTCTTAAAAGTCGAGTGGAGGAAGTCGTGGTGCTGTTCTATTGGGGGAACGGCCGAGTAAAGGGGCATTAACACCTGTTTCCAAATCTACATCCTTTCTATTGCTAGCTGCTCTATGTCTAAGAGATCCTTTATATCCATCTTCTCCATGGGACTCATCTTTAAATCCGCTCGTCCACACGATAATTATTATAATCATTAAGACGATTACAGCAAATGCAACCCCTACATAGATTTTGAATAGTTTGGTGTTCGTATACTGAAACAAAATAGGAATTTGATTATGACTTACTCATTTGTTAGATTAAAAATGTTATTTAATTCAAACAGTATTACTAAGCCGATAATAGCCATAAAATTCTATAACAAAATTGTTAGAATAAAATTTCATGTTTAAAGGTCAGGAAAACGTTTAGTAACATCAAATATATAAAAAATATTGAAAGTGGGCTTTCGACGAGCAATGCAGATATTGTATAAGATTTCATTCGTTTAATGGATGAGTGATCACATCTCGGTCACGCCACAGCACATCCAAAGTAGTATATAAAGAAGTAGCTATAAGATATATTCAGTTAAAAACGCTTGCTGCTACCAACCAAACCATATAACAAAACCAAAGTGATGAAAGAAGCATTTTTATAAGACAAACCGTATAAATAATTTAAAATCAACATTTTCAATTAAGAAAAGTTCGCATATAAAAAACCCATGAAACTATAAGTATTTGGCGAGCAGATTTGAGATAAATAATATTTATGACTACGTTTGACTTACCAGCATTCGTAGACATAGCTTATCATCAACCGGAGAATTACACTGAATGCAAGTTTTCGATCCAGCTTCAGGTTGATATTGTCCCCCTGGACAGCTAGTGCAAAATGCTGCATTATCTGGACTAAATGTTTGTGGAGGACAAACAACTACAATAAAATTAATTCTCAAAATTTATTTCATAAATTAAACTTTAAATGTTTAACGCGAAAGCTCTGGTAACTTTAGTAATATTTAGTGTTGTTCAATTTTAATTAATCAAATTGTCATTTTTCAAATTACTTCAGTAACAAAACAGTTTTTATCTTGAGAAACTATTATTATAGTAACGTGAATACTGCGTGATTAACGAATTTCAGTTCTGGAAGTTTTGTTGTGGATAGAAACAAGTTCTAATTTTTTAATTTCCTTTGTGAGCAATTATGCGCCCAAAGATGTATAACATACTATGACTTAATTGCGCCTTATTCTTACGTCTTAACAAAATATTCGATTACATTTTCCAAATAGTTGTATAGTATACCGTGCGGCTAGCACCAAGTTTTTCCCAAATGTTTTTACGTTAACACTCCAATGATTAGGAAATATTGTACTATCTACTCCTTTTCTCGCTCCATTAAAAAAAGGAAAGGGTATTCATTAATTGTCAGCTTCAATCACCAATTTTCAGTTCTTTTATTAATCAGTTGATTTAATTGATGCGTTGAACTCTGCCTTGGTCTTACAAAGTTTGATTGGATTTTCAATCTTACTTCCATTAATTATAACGAACATTTACTAACATTTATGAAACTTTAGTTGATTACTCTTATTTCATTAGTTGTCTTTTCTGGATCCGACTTTTTTCGTATGGTTAGTTTAAAGGAGCGGAAGAAAGCAAATCAGGAACCTGAACAGTAAACGTTCTCAACCAGAAAACGTGATGCATCATTGTCCTATTTTAGCCTTTTTCTATCCTTTTCGCCAATCGATACCAATTTAAGCCTGCGACCTTCTTTATCTCATTGTACCATCTTTGCTGGGGGTCTTCCAACACCTCCTCTCTTCCCAAGGTCTCCATCTGGTGATATATCCGCTCCAGTGTTCTGTATGTGTGCTGCTCTTCCACGTATCCTGCCCATTGCCATTTTAGGGAACCAATATTTTATTATGTCGAAGACTTTAGTTTTTTGCCTTATCCATGTATTTGTTTTGTGGTCTCTCAAGGAAATTCCTAAAATTCGTCTTTCCATGGCTCGCTGATATACTTCCAATTTATGTTTGATCTTTCTGGTTATTATCCAGGTCTCGCAACCATATGTGACAACAGGCAGTATACTCTCGTTATAGACTTTTGTTTTTAAAGTCATTGGGATTTTCATGCTGAAGATGTACTTTAATTTGCCGTAGGCCGCTCATCCCAGTCTAATTCTCATATCAATCTCCATTTCTTGATTTTGGTTTGCCCGGTGTTATAGCTTGGCCAAGGTATATGTATGTTTCTGTCCTTTTTTTGTGCTGTCTGCGTCTGGTGTATTTGTAATAAGGTGGGTCTTTGTGTAGTTCATGTGTAATCCTACTTTTGCAGCCTCATCTTGTAGTTCTTCTAACATATCAATCAATTCCTGTTTATCCCTTCAAAACAGTGCAATATCGTCGGCAAATCTTAGATTGTGCAAGCGTTCACCATGTATGTTCAATCCTTTATTTTCCCATTTTAGATTTTTTAAAATATCCTCGAGTACTATAGTGAATAGTTTTGGAGATATTACGTCCCCTTGTCGAACTCCTCTTTTGGCGTTTATTTTGTTAGATGATTCATGGTCTTATCGATATTGTCGAAGTCCTATAGATGTTTTCAATAAAGTTTATATAGCGTTGCTCCACTCTAGCATTACTCAATGACTTTATTATTGCCCAGATTTCCACTGTGTCGAAGGCTTTTCGGAAATCGACAAAAGCCATCCGTAGGCTTATGTTATATTCTGTAGCTTTCTCGATTATCTGCCTTACTGTGTGTAGATGTTCTGTCGTACTATAATGGCTTCGGAACCCAGCTTGTTCCTTTGGTTGGTAAGCTTCGAGTTTTCGCTCTAATCTGTTTGTGATTACTCTGGTGAATAATTTATATATCTGTGATAGTAGGCTTATCGGCCGGTAGTTTTCGAGATCAGTCGGGTCACCTGTCTTATAGATCGGCACAACTACAGCATTCTCCCAATTTTTGGGTATATGTTCTTCTGTTAGGCACTCATTGAATAGTTCCACTAGTTCTTGTCTCGTCTTGATATCTCTTTCCTTAAGCATTTCAGGCAGAATGTTGTCTTCTCCTGCCGCTTTGCCCTTTTTTTTATCTGGGATATCCCTTTCTCCAGTTCTTCCATATTTATCTCGGGCATTTCTTCTGAGTTGACATTTACTACTGGAATTTTGTCGCCTCTTGTCGTTGTGATTGTTATATTGGATTCGTACAGATCACCGTAGATTCCATAACTTTTAGTATCTGTTGTCTGTCTTCTACTATGTTGTTTTTCGCATCTTTTATTTTTGTTACCTCTTTCTTAGGTGTGTTATGTATTTTACATATATTTAGCCCCTTGTTCTGTTCTATGAGGGATTGCACTTGTTCCGTTTGGTGTTTTAGTATATCTTGTTTCGCCATTTTTCTTGCTGTTTTGTTGGGTTATATGTATTCAATAGTGTCTCTTTTACCCTCGGTTATCAGTTTTCTCCTTTTCTCTAGGTGGTGTTTTGTTTCTATCGACAGTTTGTCCGGCGTTTTCTCTGGGGGGCTATTATCTGTTCCGCTGTTTCTTTTATAATTTTTGTTGTGTTTTTTTTATACTATCTTTTTTACTATACCTATTTTTATTACTCAAAGACTCTTTCGTTTTTCCTGAATTATTGGAAAAATTTTCATTCAGCTTATGTTTGTATGTTTCCTTTCTTTCCGTTATGTTTTCTCTGCTTCCTCTCTTCGTCGTTTGTTCCATCTTTCCTTTCCATTTTTGGGTTTATGAGTAATTTTCATCTTACCATCCTGTGATCACCACCGGTGTTGATTTGATTGACTACATCTACGTCTTGGATTATGTGTTTATATCGGGAGATTATAATGCCGATCTCATTTTTGGTTTGTCCATCTGGGCTATTCCATGTCCATTTGCGTTTCTCTCTCTTTTAGAAGAAAGTATTCATCAGATAAAGTCTTTCTCTTTCTAGAAAGTTTGCTAGCATTTTTCCCCTTTCATTTCTGGTGCCTGTCCTATGTGTGTTTCCGTAGGTTCTGCTCCCCTGCCTATTTTTGCATTAAAGTCTCCTCCCATAATGGTGTGCGTCGTTGGGTTCTCTCTTATTGCTGTCGCTGTCTTCGATTGTCGGTTCCTCCTCGTCATCATCATAAGCTTGTATATATTTTAGCGTTATATTTTTGATAATGTTGATTACGACCTATATTACTCTGTCAGATTTTGATTTCACGATTTTCAGGTTTGTCGACAGCTTTTTATTTATTAATATCCCAACTACTCCATTGCTGTCATCGTCGTTCCCTCTGTAGAACATAGTAGACGAACAGACGTTCCTTTGTCAAACTAAATTTTCTACTTATTTTCGTTCTCTAATATTTATTATCATGAACAGTTTACTAGATGAACTTCAGGATAAATTGTTGATTTTTCATTAATTTTATTCTTTATATTTGAGCATCTTGCAACTTAAATTCCTTACTTAAACATGTGTCTAACTTCGCTCAGAACTCGGCTTTTACTGGGCAATTTTAGCTACTAACAGCTCTACTTATTGGGAACTCCACTGGACTCAAAATCAGTTACATCCAGATGTCGTTATTATGAGTTCCTGGTTACCAAATAATACAACTTTTGGTGAGCAAGCAATTCTATTTGTTCAGCTTGAACTCATTGCAGTAATGCATTGCAATTTGAATTTATTGGGAGTAATCGGGCTATTTCTATATTAACCTTATCTAAGCTCGGAAGTATATTTCTGTAGGTCACGACAACCAATAACTCAAGCTTGAACATATGAGAATTTCACTTCAAATTACAGATCTCGATCGTCGTAAAGAACTCCTCTCGGCTCAACTTAAGCGAGTATGCGTGAAAACATAAATTTGTGAATCAAAACGGAAGAAATAAACTAAAGAGTAACTACTGTTTAATCAAGATTTACTTACCACAGACTCTTTGCTTTTCGCTTTCCAACCCAAATCCAGCTGCGCAATATACAGTAACTTTAGGCGCTTTAATAGTAACAGGACTTCCGACTTTTCCATTCAAGTGTGGAATGAAATCAATTTGGTGCAATTGATCAAGTTTAGATAACACTGAAAATACACATGCCATTATCAAATTAGCATCGATAATGTGTGCTTCTACCTGGAAGTTTTATAATCATTTCAGAGTTCTTGTACACCATATTAACCATATTCTCGTATACTGATAATTTGCAGTTGATGTCACATGTCGACGAAAAGCGTAAGACAAAGTCGGATATAGTTTTTACGTTTATAGTCACATTAAAATAATTATCGTCTTCCTGAAATGTAAGTTAAATTTAAATTAAATGCAGTAAATATACATTCTTATATGTTCTGAAATATTTCAGTAGTTTTATCATTGGACTAGGACTAAGGAATTCTTCGGAAACGTGCTAGATAATATACAAAACAACAAACTTTTGCAAATAACTTGTGACTTTCCGAATAACGTATTAAACTCACCAATAATGATGTAACAGTTTCAAAACACACCTCTTCTATGCATAAAATATTACTAACTCACCCTAGTTAAGCATCTTGGTCTATCGATGTCCAAAGAACACACTTCACCATCTTTTGTACATAATAATGGACTGATAATTTTCGGCAAGTATGCGTATAAAGTATCGCCAATTTGCAAACCGCAGGAATCGTTAATTTTGTAGTAGATGTTCAGTATTATTTGATAAATTGGAAAAGTAAGCATTTCCAGTTGATGCCAATGTTCCGCTGCTGGTAAATGGTGGTTTTTTTCATGTTTGCATGTATAGTTTCCTGAGTGTTTCAATAGGCCTTCATGGATTACAAGTTCTGGGCCGCTTTCAGGCAGTAGTTGGGCTGAAATAGAAAGATCCTGATAATTCAATTCAGTTTTCTAGACTTCTCAAAGGCTGTGAAACTTGATAAAATTTGATAAGTTGCAGTTTTAAAATAATTTTGCTCTAACTAATTGAATAGACATTCATCTATGAATGTAACGTTTACCTTTTGGTGACGAAATTGGATAAAACGACCAAGTCCAGGAAACTTGTTTCTGATGTTCGGCTGAGGAGTTGCTGCATAAAATATTAACTGTTTCTGTTGGTAAATAAAACATATTGACTCCTAAAATAAAATATAACTAATATTAATATCACAGACTTAAGACATATACTTCTTGTAAAAACAGCTCCTACCTGAAATCGGTAGGTTGAAGCTCTGATCCAACATCCCTTCAATTGAATCGAAATTCAGAGTATCACTTTTCTTTTTCTTATCGTCCAGGTAAATTAAGCCTCTTCTCTTTCTCTTAATTGGTTCTATAGAATTTTCTATGATCAGTCCTTTCGTTAATTTTAAAAACGATTTGCAGTAGCTATATTTTGCTTTGATATCTTCTTTTTTGCTTATCCGGTTTTCTAATGTATCCAAATAAGTGTTGATATTACAGAAACAGTTGTTTTCAGAGTCAAAGTCTGCTTTGCTACAGACTTGATGAGGAATATCAATATCCCAACTTCGGTTTTGCAAATTTTCTAAAGGCTTAAGAACTTCTTCATCATTTAAGTCTATTAAATGTAACTCTACGTTCGGAACTCTAGTGCTTATAATTTGTTCTATCATGAATTCGTTAATTTTTTTGTATTTGCCTTTAGAGTTGTTTATGACGTAAACAACAGGCTTATGAGATACTTTTTCAGTCGAGCTTTGGCCAGATTCTTGAATCTTTTCTGTATAATTTTCAATTTCGTTTTCTGTTTGAGTCGTTTTCTGTCGAATGGCTGCTTGCTTTGTAGTAGGTTCCTCGGTAGTATGAACTAATGATATTGTTGTTTGTTCTTCTGTTTCCTCTGTTTCTTCTGTAGTGGAAAATGTAGGATATTTAGTTGTTTTTGAGACATGTGTCGACTCTTTTTCTGTTTCGATTTTTTCCATAGTAGAATGTGAGTGCAGTTTGGTGACTTCCTCGTTTTCCTCTTCTTCAGTATGCATTTCTGGTGTCGCTGATGTAAGTTTACTTGTGGGATGGTGCAAAGTTGTTTTGGAATGGAAATGATGTTCCAGTCTCGAGGTTTCCTCAATTTCATTTTCTGTTTGAGATTGCTGTTCAAGTTCTTCCTTTTCACTTTGTTCATGTGTTTCAGTGGATAGACTGATTGAATGAGGCTTCGTTTCTACAGCACTCGCTGTTGAATGGTGATCGGAAGCACTTTGCGAGCAATACTCACAAGGCGTGGTTTCCATTGCAACCAGTCCACTTTCTACTTCTATAGTGGTTAAAAGGGTTTCTTCACTTTTTTTCGATTGCTTCAGATGATGATGGGTTGATGATACAATATTCATTTCTGTTGTTAAGCCGCTATATCCATGCGAGCTGACGTGTTTTGACCCATTCTCTTCTGGCGATGTGGCTCTTTCAAGTTCATTTTGAGAATGTCGAGTTGTTTCACTGTTAGCTGTATGGCAATATTCGCATTCCGTGGATGAACCAAATTCGAAATGAAAGCTCTCAACTTCTGTTGTAGTTTGGACCAACATGTGAGTTAGCGTAATGAGTTCTTCCGCAGTGTTCACAGCATTTTCACTGTGAATACCATGAGTTTCTTCAGTGGAACTAGCTTCGGGGCCTGTCTGTTCTGGAGCATTAATACTTCCGTGTTTTCAGCTGATATTTTCTCTGTTATTTCCGAAAATTTCAAAGATTGAGTTTCTTGCTCTGAGGAAGGACCAGTCGATATTTCCATAGTGCCTTTAGTGTATGTTATACTTTCTTCAAAGCTAGACTGAGTTCCTTCTTCTTCTTCTACTGACAATGTAGAATGTTCCTCATTATGTACTTCGGACGTATGTTCTTTTCCTTCACCTGTTACTTCCGACTCAATTGAATTATTTAAAGGAGATTCACTTTCAAGTTCTTCTAAAGAGGTCGTTCCCTCACTAACTTCAGATGACATGCCACTTGCTCCTGAATTGAAGCTCTCCTCCCGTTCCGTTTCATTTAAGCCAGACCCGGTAGAAGATCGGTTTTCCATGCCTTCAGATGTATCGCTTTCGACAGACTCAGTTTCAGTAATGATAGATGAAGATAAGTGTACACTTTTGTTAGAACCTATTTCAGTGAAATGTTCAGTTGAAGAGAGTTTTTCCTCACCTTCGAATATAGTTTCATTTTCAGTACCTTCAGGTGAACTACTTTCACTATACTCTGCTTCATCGGAAACATGTGCAGATGAAGCCACATTTTCAGTACCTTCAGTTGTGCCCATTTCACTAGGCTCCGTTTGATTTGCAGAATGTTCAGAGCTAGATAGATTTTCATTGTGTTCAGATGTCTCATTTTCTTCAGGCTCTGTTTGTTCAGTAATTTGAGATGATTCTACGTGTTGTGTTTCTTCAGACTTACCGGAAATATTTTCAGACGATGCTAATTCTTCATTGTCCGTGCCTGTATTACTTTCACTTGCACTGTTCTCATTTAACCCAGTTTCATTGGAAACTTCGGGTGAAGACATATTACCAGTGGTTTCAGTAGTGCTAGACTCGATTTGCTCAGTTCCCTGAGAGTTAGCACCGGACACATTTGCATTTTCCGTACTTTCAGTAGTATTAAGTTCCGAATAGTCAGATATATTTTCGGTACTGCTTACTTCTGAACCTGTAGAACCTTCCAATACAGCTGAGCTTGCTCCCTGACCCACTTCATTTGTGGTAAGTTCTTTTATTTCAGTCGAACTACTTTCTTCAGATCTCGACTCATCTAACGAAGATTCTTCGTGTTTTTCTTCTGTAGTTTCGGAACTTTCAAGCGAATTTTTGGATATACCTTCAAGTGTGCTTCCCGTTGCGGTTTCACTCGACAGATGTTGAGTAAATTCTTGCAAAGTTGTACTTTCCGGTCCTACATTTTCGCCCTCACCAGATGCCTCTGTATTTGTCATGTTCTCATTTTCATTACTAGTTAGTTTTGTTGCGTTGTCCGCTTCCGATGTGGTTCCTTCCAAACTACCTGTATTTTCACCTTCCGAAGCTACTTCGCCTAATGCTGAAACTTCCGTTGCCTCACTGCCTTCAGGAACGGCGGTGGTATGCGTAAACCCTTCTTGTGTTTCAGAATTAGGTTCTTGCTTACCGCTACCTTCTGTTAAAGACGAACTTTCAGTATTTAATTCTGTGGTTGCATCGTTTGAAACTAAGCCCTCATTACTTTCTGTTGCCACACTCGTTTCTTCGTCATTGGTTAAAGATGTTGAGTCTGAAATTTCACTTTGACTATGGGCTTCTGATTTCTCAACATCTGCTGAAGCTATAAGTAAATTGAAGACAAGAAATTGAGTTTTTTAATTGCTGAGTGAGATTATAAAACTTACTAGCTTGAACCGTCTCTTCAGCATTTTCAGTTGTATTTTTGTCATGTTCACCGGCCATTGTTAGAGGGCCTATATTGTAGAATATAAAAAAATGTAAAATAATTGTAAACGCATGTTATTCAAGGTGACAGTGGCAAGTATTTCACTTTCAAATTGTCCATTTCAAAATACACGTAAAAACGTAATTTTTACATTGATTAGGACAGTGAAGTAAACCAATTTATATACATATACAGGGTGGCGAAAAATTATGATTAAACAGCTGCAAATAATCGGTAAACTAACAAACAAAATATTAAATATAAATAATATATTTTTATTTGAAAGTTTATAATTTATATTTTTTATAATAACGCCCCATATAATCAGATAAATCACGATAATCAATTACTCACTTGACTTTCCATACATATGGCTTTCGGCTAACGTAGAAACCGGAGAAGAACGAAGAACTGTAAATATTTGATCTGTTTGAAGTCTGGTAATGCTTTCTTCTTCTGATTCCTCTTGTGCATTCAAACTATTGGTATTCATCTTTTCTGATTCCGCATTAATTTCTGAGGCAGGTTTGTCACTCCGCTCTGCTGTGCTCATTTGCGCGCTTTGAGGAGCAATAATAGTACTTTTACTTCCTTTGCCTTTTGAAGTTGTCTCAATGTTTTCTTCAGATTCAGTGGCAGTTTCGTTAGTGAGGCCTTTAGAGGGATAGCTTATTAATATGCTAGATCCAGTATTGGTTTCTTCGCTAGTATATTTAGAAAATGTTTCTTCTTCAGCTGGTACGGCTCCAGTTTCACCTCTCGCACTTTCGGTGGTTATGCTGTCAAATGTTTTAGTGGATTCAGCAACGTTTCCCGTTAAAAATTGCTGAGTCTCTTTTGCGGATGGATGTTCTTCGGAATCGTTTTCATTTACTTTCTGTTTGGTTGCTTGTGATTCCGCCGATGAAGCACTTTCCGTGTTAGATTTTGAAAAATAGCTGTTAGAACTTTCTTTTCTTTTGCTTGATTCATATTTATTGTCATTCATGGGTGGAGTGGTGCGGTATTCATTGTTGTATAATGAAGATATAGTTTTCTCGTCTTCACGTGTAGATCTTTCAGTGTTAGAGACAATAAGCGTTTCTTCCACTAGTTGCGGTTCTGATTGAATTGTGACTTCATCGATTTTTGTTTGCGAAAAATTTTCGGCAGTCAACTCATTGGTTTCCTTCTGATGTTCACTTGAAGCTGTATGCACTGTGTTTTTTGAATATTCATAAAATTCTCCACTCGAAATTTCTTTATCGGTTTTATTATCCTCCTCTTCAGTAATTTGCTTTGATGTCGCTGCTTCTTCAGTTTTTTGCGCTAAAGTTTCATATTGAGTTTCCGTGTTCAGAGCAGTAACTTGGGGTGCGGTTGGCGTACTGCTGAAATAATATTGAATAGGTTTAGAATGAGGATTTGAAACCTTTTCGATGCAATACTTGCAAGGTGTGGTTTCCATCCCCACAAGATTGTTGTCGATTTCCGCAGTGGATGCCACAGTAACAAATTCTTCATTATTTTTTGTATGTTTTCTGTGGATATTTGGAGTTGTTACTAACTCTGTTGTTGACCTAAGTAAATGATCAGTTTTGATTTTCGATGTAGACAAAGCAATATTTTGGGTTTTACTTTTGCTTGTGATAAATTCTGAAGTTCTGTACTTTGGTTCGTTAAGAGATCCTGGCGCACTCTCATTAACCATTTCTTGTGAAGTTGAACCTTTAAAATTAAAATGTTGTTTTGAGAATTCTTCTTCCAACTCTTCAGCAGACATTGTATTACTGATAATTTCCGTTGTTACAGACTCAGATTCCTCAGAAGGTAGAAGGGCAGTTTCAGTCATTGTAATTTTCTCGGACGCAGTTTCTGAAGCTTTGGTATGTTCAGTGGGGTTTTCACTAGTGATCTCATACGTAGCTGCATTTTCTTCATTTTCGGGCGCTTTAAATTGTTCAGTTTTGCTTGATGTTATTTGTAAACTCACGCCAGTCGCTGCACCAAAATTATGTGGTTCAGGGACTGATGTAGATGTGAAATCACGTGTATGAACAAACGTATCTTCCTTCTGAAAAGACGTTGTTTGCGGCTGAGTACAGTTTTCTGCGAAAATATACACGTAATGTACTGGAACTTCGCTTGATATGGAAAATTCATCTTCTGATTTTATAGATGGTAGAGAGGCGCCTTTTGATAAACGCTTTTTCTAGTAGAACTCGTAGATAATATATCTGACTCAACAGGCATCTGGATTGTAAGCGATAAATTAACACCTTCGACGATTTGCCCAATTTCTTCCTTGCCCAACGTACCAGTTGCAAAATTATGCCCATAGGTGCTTTTTACATCGGTGATTAACCCAGCATCAGATACAGTATCAACTTGTTCTTCGTTAAATTCGGTTTGAAAACTGCGGCCATATGCTAGACTAGTGATTTCTGAAGGTGACTTAGTTGCACTGTAAGCAGTGGCACTTATTTGATTTTGTTCATTTTCTAGGTTCTTTTCAGCCTTATTATGTTTTAATGTAAAATCAGTTTCACCGATGCTTTTAGTATGATGCATACCAAACGCATGGTTTGCTGTTACTCCAAAGTGGCTTTCTGATTTATGCAAGCGTTGGTCTTCATTTTCCACTTCCCTTGTTCGCTCTAGGTCAGTAAGAATTTCAGTATTGGAATTCGTTTCTTTCGAATTATCACTTAGCTGTTGTGAGGTTTTCTTCATAGCGTTACTGTACATTTCTTCAGATTCTGGAATTAGAGATGCCTGCGAGTATCCAAATAGAGGAATATGATCTGATATATGAGATGCACTTGATTCTTCAGTTTCTTTTGTTGTTATTTGAAGCATCCTGGTTGGTAATTCTCCCGATCTAAAAAGTGGTTCCAATGGACTCATTATAGCCGTGCCTTGGTCAGCTTCAGGAGGAATAAGATCTGATATATGAGATGCTCTTGATTCATCAGCTTCTTTTGTTGTTATTTGAAGCATCCTGGTTGGTAATTCTCCCGATCTAAAAAGTGGTTCCAATGGACTCATTATAGCCGTGCCTTGGTCAGCTTCAGAAGGAATATGATTTGATATATCAGATGCTCTTGATTCATCAGCTTCTTTTGTTGTTATTTGAAACATCCTGGTTGGTAATTCTCCCGATCTAAAAAGTGGTTCCAATGGACTCAATATAGCAGTGCCTTGGTCAGCTTCAGAACCTTTGTTTCCCATGCTCTGCTCATTTGACCCTTGAGAAGGTAACTCAGAATAAACATCACTTTCATTGGTTTCTATTGAGGTAGTCGATCTTAACTTCAAAGTTTCAGAAAAAGCATTCAATTCCGACTCAGATTGTTCTTCAGATACTAAAGAAACTTCCCTGGCAAGCGTAGATGCTTGTTCTAGCATATTTTTTAATTCTTTGAAAGTCGAGCTGGTATCAGACTCAGCAAGTTCAGTAGCTATTTGAGTTTCAAGTCGATTATCAATGTCTTCAGCTGGATTATGGGGAACCTCCATAGTAATGCCTTGCTGATAGTCTGTAAACTTATTACGAATAATCATTGGTTGTTGCGTAAAAGTATCACTCATTTTAGCAAGTGGGCCTTGAGTCAACTGAGTATGTGTACTAGACTCAAAGAGTGTAGGAAAATACTCATCTTTGACTGTATGGTATCTAAATTGTTTGAGATATCTATTTGCTCTGGGACAAGGATCGCAAATATATTTTTGATAATCAATTTTATATTCCTCTTGGGACATTTTGTGTTTTCTGTCTTGTTCTTTCTTTGCAGCTACGTTTCTTTCAGTTGATTTTGTAACGTATTCTAAAGTGGGAACTTCATAATTCGGTTTATTTCGTTCACCTGCAGTTAATGATCTCAGAACAGTCGGCATTTCAACTGCAGAACTTGTAACACTTTCAGTTTGAATTGATTTGCCAAATTCTTTCGCCGTGGCCCTAGAAGCTGATTCATTGAGTAATGTATTTCTATTTTCCGAATAAATATGTTCGCCTTCTGAAGTGAATGATTGCCCATAATGCCTTGAACTTGATTCATTTGTTTCAATATCCTCTGGAAATTCTGTATTTGCGTTGCTGAAAGTGGCTTCTTGGTCTCCATTCATAGAAATAAATGTATTCGATCCAGTTTCAGTAGATGAAAATATATTTTCGTTTTCTAAATTTGTCTCCCCAGTACTTTTTATTTCCTCTTCTAGTGTTGTATCCTGCTCAGGATTTATTGAAGCAGATTGTTGTTTAACGCTTGTAAAAATTGATTCTGTCATTATGTTGGTAGATTCTGAAATCGCCTGTATCATGCTTGAAGTAGTTTTGGAATTATGATCCGAAGAACTTCTACTATTTTCTCTATTTGTAAATACTGATTCCGTACTTTCGTTTTCTTCATTGTTCATAAAGGTTGCATTTTCCTCTTTAGGTAAAATTGTTCCTTGGTGTTCCTTGCTCATAGAACTTAGGTTGGATTTGTCAGATTCAGAAGTGCCTGTTTCTAATGCATGGTTATCCTTTGAAACTGATTCATTTATTACCGTACTATTTCTTTCTGGATTGACCTCTTGGTCATGATTCGAAAATATCCCCGTACTCGTTTCAAAGTTTGTTGTTGAACTTTGAAACGTTGAAACAAGTCCTTCATTTTCAGTGGTTGATATGGAACTTTCACTTTCGTTTTCTAATAGTGTGCCTCCCTCATTTGCTGTGGGTAATAGTTCATTTGTTTGCTCTGTAGAGTCATAGGAAACACTTTCTTCTTCAGATGATATTTCTTGATTATTATTTGAGGAAATTAGTTCCGTGATTGTGTTTGATAATTGTGAAATTTCTTGCTCTGTGTCGGTAATTCCGCTTGCTTCATTGGTGGTTAATACTGTTGTGTCTTCTTGTTGTGGATTAGTTTCTTCTGTATATGTAACAGAACTAAACTTCCTTTTCTCAGATTCAGTAGCTGCTTCAGCTGTAAAATCTCCAAATTTTGATTGGCTGTTTGAAGCTTCTGTATAAATTTCATTTGACGAAGAAATAGATACATGTTCCTCTTCTTGTGTTGACTGTTGGCTTACGGAATGAAATTTGCTAGTTTCAGTATCATGTTGAGAAGAAGTAGCACTAAGGGCTGATTTTCTTGGACATGGGTCGCATATAAATTTTACATCTTCCTTAAATTTACTTCTGTTATTTTGATAGCGTTCTGAAAATATCGCTACACTTTGCGTAGAGTAAACTGTAGAACTAACTACTTCGGCTATAGCAGTACTAGTTTGATCTAAACACCAAATAAATTGTTAGTTGTAGAATCATTTGGAGTTTTCAGTTAATTGTACCTTTAATAGTGTTTGATTCTTCATTGCTGTAGGTATTTGTGCTCATTTGAAAATCAGATGAAGATGGAAAAGCCTCAGAAAAGGTTTCAAAATGCCCTTCACTACTTGGGTTAGAAAATGTCTCCGACATCGATTGTAAAATACTTGCACTTGTACTTTGTGCCTCACTCAAGGAGTCCAAAAAGCTGGGCATTTTTTCTCCTTCCGTAGCAGAAGTATAGGTTGGTTTATTTGTTCTGACTAACCTACCGCAAATAATTCTGTATAAATATTGTAATGAGAAAATATGGAATTACTATATTTTAAAAATCGCCAGCTATTTATGTGAATAAAATAGAACATCAATAAAAAAACATTTAATATATTACAAATAAATACACATTAAAATGATGTTCTAGAAACATACTTCTATACAACCAATCTAGCGAGTAAATCATGTATGTAAGTAACATTTTTATCTATGTGGAAGCAGTTTTGCCAACATTGCCACGTTGCAACTTTACTAATCCGTTTCACTATCACTTAATTCACGCATTGTCACTGTAGTACATATTTTCATTAAATTTGATAATATGATCAGCTCATCAACGTTTTTGAATTGTTAAAATCAACATATTGTCGAATTTTCTAGCGAATCGATGGGTTTTGCTCCTACAGTCAAATTACGAATATTTCCAGAAGTTAGTTCTGATGTAAGCATAAGGTATGATTAATCTATAGAATATTCTTGGTCAGTATTTGTGATCTGTCGTAGTTTAAATTGAAGTTTCAGAAGCTAATATTTCTGAGACTCAGTTCGAAAATTCTGCTAAAGATTTGAGCTTTGAGTCACTGTTTTCAAGTGAAGATATATCAGAAGCCTCTAGAGAAGATAAATTGCTAACATGTGCTTGAGATGAAGCAGCGAGCTCGTCAAACTTATTTCTCTCTGGTTTAAAAGTACTTGCAGATTTCGCATGGAAAAATCCTTCTAATCAGCTTCCAGTTTCTGTACTAGGAGTAACGTCAGTTTCTTCAGAATTGCCTGCTAATGAACTGCCAACTTCTTCAGAAGAAGTTGCAGATTCCTCAGTAGATGATCCTTCTAATGCGCTTCCAGTCTCTGTGCTAGAAGTAACGTCAGATTTATCAGAATTAGCTGCTAATGAAGTGCCAGCTTCTTCTGAAGAAGTTGCAGACTCCTCAGTAGATAAACCTTCTAGTGCGCTTCCAGTTTCTGTGCTAGAAGTAACGCCAGATTCGTCAGAATTAGCTGCTAATGAAGTGCCAGCTTCTTCTGAAGAAATTGCAGATTCCTCAGTAGATAATCCTTCTAATGCGCTTCCAGTTTCTGTGCTAGAAGTAACGTCAGATTCGTCAGAATTAGCTGCTAATGAAGTACCAGCTTCTTCTGAAGAAGGTGATGATTCCTCATTAGATGATCCTTCTAATGGGCTTCCAGTTTCTGTGCTAGTAGTAACGTCAGATTCGTCAGAATTAGCTGCTAATGAAGTATCAGCTTCTCCTGAAGCAGTTGCAGATTCTTCTTGAGATAATCCTTCTAATGAGCTTCCAGTTTCTGTGCTCGTGGTTATGTTAGATTCGTCAGAATTAGCTGCTAATGAAGTACCAGCTTCTTCTGAAGGAGTTGCAGATTCTTCATGAGATAATCCTTCTAATGAGCTTCCAGTTTCTGTGCTAGTAGTAATGTTAGATTCGCCAGAAATCGCTGCTAATGAAGTACTGGCTTCTTCTGAAGAAGTTGCAGATTCCCCATGAGATAATCCTTCTAGTGCGCTTCCAGTTTCTGTGCTAGTATTCATGTCTGAAGTTCCAACTTCCAGTGAGGATGCAATAGATGACAGTTCAATTGTGGAACTAATAAAACCACTCTCAGACATTTCTTGTGTTACATTTTCAGATGTGGAAGTTAATTCTGTTGACACACTGGAAGCAATTTCTGAGGTCTTAGCAGGCTCCTCTATGATAGTTCCGGTACCAGAAGCTGAACCAGTGTTATCGGATGCTTTAAGCGAGTTATTAGCTGAGTTTGCATTTTCCTGCATATTGCACAGTTCACATATGCTAGTTGAGTTATCTTTTTCATGCACTATAACTGTCTGACCTTCCATGATGCTTGCCTCTGTTGGTTCAGAAACAGTGGTTTCCAAGGAAGAACCTGTGACGGTTGTGCTTGTAGACTCTTGTGATTCACTTTGAACTTGACTACTCTCACTGTTCAACGTCCCTCCTGATTCAGTAGATTCTTGAATGTTTGTGGATTCAATATTGGAACTTGTGGTACCCTCAGCAGAAGAAGATAATGTTGTTAAATGAGATGCAACTTCCGAGTTTGTAGTTGGAGATTCTTCGACTTCACTTGAACTTTCTGTGGGTGAAACATTTGAACTTTTAAACTCTTCAGATGTTAAAGCTGTGCCTGTTTTCTCTGTTGTACTAAAATCTTCCGCTGAAGAACCATGCTCAGGTATTTCACTAAGTTTCGTAGTTTCTAGTTCTGATGAGATTGTTGTTTCAAATTGATTTTCAGTAGTAGATTTTGTTTGTGTTTCCTCTTTATTATTGATGCTGGTTTCTTCCTTGCCTTCAGTTTCTGTGTTATAATATCCTCCTGCCGAGTTCGATACACTGGGTTTACCCTCATGATCTTCTAATGTGGATCCATGAACTGGAAAGTAAGAACAATATGTTAGCATTATTGCATTAAATAATCTCATTATATTTTTGTAACAGTAATATGAGACGGATTAGAGCTAAAAAGCATAATATTAAATGGGGTTAATATAAATTCAATCGTTCTACAAATTCGCGTTTTGGATTTCAGTACTTTATAATATAAGCTTAATGCAGATATTAGACTTAAGAATCAATCGTTTGCGGAGATGAACAAACTTTAGAACTCTTAAATGTGAGTGTTCTGGTCTTATGATTCTCAAAACGAAAGTAACAAAATTTTAAGCTGCAAAAAAGCCAGTTCTAAAAAGCTGATTGAATACCAAGACACTTTAAATGTTTTTCCGTAATAAAACTACATTTATACTTACATTCTTCGCCAGACACATAAACCAGTCTTGAAATGTTTGTAACACCGACTACTTCATCATCTTCATTATAGATTGTATGTTCCTCTAAAACTCTTGTGTAGTGGTGGGGCCCAGTACGACGACCGATATTTAACACTTTTTCAGTTTTGGGAAGTACGTCTAGACCCTCAAATTCCGTATTCGGCGGCTCAGGTGGTATTGCGGTATTTTCTCCATCTTCATCTTCTGCTTCATAATACTCGTCATTGTTGGTAGTCTGTTCTGCTTCAACACTGTTCGTAAATTGTTCGTTTCCTGTAGATAAAGGCTTCGAAACAGTTGTGGACGGTTCTAGTTCACAATACAGTGTACACAACTCGGATGCTAAGATTTCGGTAGATGGAGATTGAAAAGAACTGGCTTGGTTGCTTAACTCAGTTTCAGCTTCTGAAGTAGCAGAAGATTCGGTATTCTCAGCTTCAGGTTCTTCGGTTGATGACAATAATGTAGTTTCCTGATTTGAATTTGAAGCAGTTTCTTCTTCAGATGCAAAACTCCCTGAAGACGATTGCTCGCTGCTCTTTAAATCTTCATTAATTTCACTTACTACACTGGTTACACTGGAATTTTCAGTACCAACATTTTCTTCACTAGTTTCTGTTACTTCAGTACTAACTGAGTTTGCAGTGTTTTCTGTAGTCGATTCACTAAATTCTGTGGATATGGCTGAGCCTTCTGTTGCTCCTACCTCAGATGAAGAATGCGTTTCGCTGCTGATTGTATTGCCTATTGATGCTTCCAACGGAGTAGTTGATTCAAGTTTGTTCTCAGATGACAGGCCAGATTCTGTTGAGTGTGCAGTAGGCTCTGTTGAACTTTCAGAGCCTTCTAGAGATTTTGTATTTGGCTCTGCGCCACTCTCAGCGGAGAGCTGAGTGGTTTCTGTGGCACTTCCAGATACTTCTAAGCCAGTTCCGGTTAATAGCGATAACGCAGTCGATTCTACAGACCCTGTTTCCGATGAACCTGTAGGCGATTCAGATAACTTTTCAGAGACGTTCCCTAAACTTTCAGTTGATTCAACTTCAGTCGAAGAGAGTTCATTTGTATTGGACTCGGATTGAAGTCCGGATTTAGTTTCTGATGTTTCAAGTGTTCCGGTACTTGAAGCCGTTTCAGTCGATTCTTCTGAATTTGCATTTGACACATTTGAAGTAGCTGATGATTCTAAAGTTTTAGTGGTTTCGGTATTTGAAGTCGTCTCATTTGATGCTTCGTTAATTTGAGATGGTTCTTCTGAGAGTGAAGATGAAGTAGTGATGTGTGATGAATTATCGGATGATTCTAATGTGCCTTGTGACGAACTTTCAGTTGACCCCAAAGATAATTCACTGCTTTCTGAGTTTGTAGACGCGGTGTTCTCAATCGTGGTATTGTCGAATGTTTTTGCTGTTCCCACAACTAAATCTTCGTCCTTACATAACTCACATGTGGTGTAAATAGCTGATCCAGTTTTCATTGATTGAGATGAAGTGGCCTCTGAAAAGGTTAATTTGATTATACAATTCGTAATTGGATAGAAGTAACATTTAATATCACACGTTTCTAACTTTCTACTGAGTGGTTTGAAAACATGGCACATTCTCATTGAGCTCCGACTAATGGTATTTTAGCACACAATCAAAGCTTGACTTAAATGTTACCTACACAAATGAGTTGTGAGCTTTGACATTACTTACCTTTCAAGACATTGGTTAACTTTCCACTATACACGAATTTTAGCATTTTCATAAATTACGTTATTTAATTTTGCTCGCCAAAATGAACAAGTAAATTTTTGAGAAAAAGCTGACAGCAAAAAAGGACTTTAAAATAAGGAATCTGAAACAAGAATATCATTAAATAAGTTTTAAAGCTATATACGAAAAAGATTTTTTGAGCTGTCAAATTTTTCTATTAGGAGTCAAGTGTTGCAAAATTATATGCAAAAATACCATTGCCATTGCCACAATAACAGATTACCGTGCATGAAAATAAAAGCAAATAATTGATATCTTGATAAAGATTCCTTATTTTATCAAAATTTGCTAAACGATTTAATAACCGAAATCTGAATAAATAAATTGCACGCATTTACAAACTCAAACTGAAAAAGCACGTTTAAAAAACGACGGAAACTCTCTTAAATGATATTCATCAGAAAAAAATTAAAGAATATATTAATTTAGTTTCAAAAGAACTTTTTATAAGTGATTGAATCTTCAATAATTCGAAAAATGCTGAAATGATCAACGCAATTAATATAATCCGAAATGATGATCGAAAATGTTTGCCTATGAGTTCACCTTTTTTCTTCCTGGTTGGCCAATCAAACTCTTCCCATATATGAGTTGATCCTTCTCTTCTCGCTCTATTTGATCGACTTGTTGATGCCTCTGTTACCACAGTAGAATTAATAGGTACGGATTGTGGTACTACAGTTTGGACTTCGCAAATATCTTCAGCCTGATTAAAATACTGGTATAAGTCACATTTCCGTGTTTTTTAAAGTCTGCAATTCACCGAATGCGGCGGCACTGCAGTAGAAGCTGTAAAATTTGTAGGATGGATGCCTCTATTTGTAGGATCCCAATCGGTTGTGTCATTTAACAACTCATCTGCAGCGGCGAAAAGTGCATTTGCTTCACTGGAATCCTCAGTAGTCAAATCAGTTTCCACCATAGCAGATGCTTTATTTATCATGTCATCGTCATCGCCTTGCGACATCTAAAATGCTAAGCAGTTTATACGGTTTTCAAAATATATCTATACAAATCGTTTACTTCTTCACCAGGAAAATCATCTTGATTTACTCCAACACTAACAACATCATCATCACCGGCACCAATGCTCGGATTATCGCTATCTTCACTTGCCGCTTCTAGATATTCAGCTTCAATTGTAGTCGTGGGTTCGGTAAGAAACGACTTTTCGCTGCGCAACAGTTCGTCTGCTTTGTTAAAGAGTTTCTCTTTCTCAAAAGCTTTCAATTCCTCTACGGTTGTTTTCTTTAATTCCTTCATATCTTGCTTAATGAACATAGTAGTAGCATCTGCTATCATTTCGGACATGAGTTGATTATCACCAACATCCATGTCATTGTCTTCGGAAGATAGCACTAAATAAAGTATATGTTACTGCAATTGATGATAATAATAATGAATTCAAGATATAAAGTTGGATGAATGCAGACAGCATTACGGATTTTAATGTTAAAATTAGTCTCAGGAATATTAATAGAACCCCATGCCTCAATCTAATCATCCATTATTAGTGCATAAAAGGCAACAGATATTTTTTAACTGTTGTTCAGGTTTTTAATAGCATTAATTCACTACTACTCAGTGTATTTCCGGAAATTAAAATTTGTTGTTTGAACTAACTTTAAAGCGATGAAAAAGTAAATGTGCTTTCATCCAATCGTCTATTTCCGCCCAATAATTAATAAGATAAGAAAGACTGCATGCTCATGCAACCAATGTCTCGTGTAATATCTTAGAGTGAGGAATTACACACGCTTAACAACACATTCTTAATTGCGTTCTAATAAAGAAGACATTTCAGAAAATCTTTCACTTTTTAAGTGTAAAGAGTCCACTGACAAAGCATACACATTTAAAGGTACATACAAATCGAGCATTAGCTTTCAAAAGGTGTTTTAGTTTATTGCTTTATAGTATTATAGTAAAACAATTTCAGAAATTCTGCATTTTTGCTACGAACCTTAAGGAAATTTTCTCAGAAAATATATTTTGTATTTAGCATCCATATCAGATATTTTTTTGTAGTTATACGTACAACCACTTTTTTACTCACCATCAGAATTTTCTCGTTTTTCAACGCCGGCGTGATTATCGTATTCGATACCAGTTTCCAATTTTTTTATATCATTCTTCATATTTAATTCAAGTTGATTTTTTGTTCCCTTCACTGTAAATTTTGCTAATCTGCCGCTAAAAAACGACGAGACCGTTTCTTTGCGGCATTCTGTCTTTTAACTTTGTCCTCACAGAAGCTTTTATTATGTTTCTGCCACATTCTGGCCTTGATGAGACCACTTATTTCATTGTCGTAACGATTTTCATCTGGTTCTGACCCACTATGTTTAAACTTGGTAAAGGGACTTTTAGTTGGGACGCTTCTTTTCTCTTTGCCCTGTTCCTTCTTGGCATTTGCTACATTATCAAATATATTTTGAATCTCTTGCACCATTTTAAGATCTTTTTGAAGTTTCGACAGTTTCTCTTTCATTTGATTATCTTCTCTCAATTCCACTTGCTTTTGATCAGTAGCAAATTCTGAAATTATTTCACGTGAAGAAGTAAGTGACTTCATAGTCGAAGTGGCATCTTCAACCCCCAAATCTGCTAAAGTTAACGATTGTTGATTTAAGCTATTCAGGGCCTCTATAATATCACCTGTTTCTTCAGTGCATTTGTCCGATTTACATTGCTTTTTAGATTTCAAACCTTCAAACTCCTAAAATTAGATAAAACACTGCAAATTAAACATTTTGACTTACATTCTGATTAACTTAATATGAATTAATTAACTGAGAAAGATTCTTTCAAGACTATAATGTATTCTAAACAAATGTTAATGTTACATGACAATGTTGACCGTTTGTTTTTAAGAAATTAAAAAATCAATAATATAATGATCCGCTTTTAATAATAATTCAAGTGCATTTGAAGATGCTACTATTGAATTTAATATTATTATTTCGCTTTTGGATTACTTGCCTTCGAGTTATTCGCACTACCCCATTCAAAACGAACAAACCGTTTTATGAAATTTACAACACAGGAAAAACCCAGTGATTTTTCCATTCAATTTTCCGACACCATCAATTAAAAATTAAAGGCAAAGTAAAATGAAGACAAATTCCACCAACCGAAACTAGCTCAAACTAAACTTACAGCGGAGTAAAAATCACTTTGAAAAGAAAAAGTAATAATAAAAAAAATGGTATTTAATGAACTAAATTGATGGAAGGAAACAGTGCGATAAATGGTTTAATTCTCAACAAAGTTCTCCTATTTAAAAGAAACGTTTAAAAGAAATTTAAAAGAATCGAATTGTAGTTGAAAGATTTCCAAATATTGTGGAAATTTTATGATTACATGATAAAAACAAATAATTTGCGCCCAATATAAATGACTTACAGTGATATTTTTTTTATTAAATCCATCAAATGATTTGACGATGTTGCTGATTTGAGCGTCATTCAACTTATTGCTGCTTCCCAATAACGTAGAATCAGCAGCACGTTTAATGTGTTTATGGCATTTGGGATAAATGAGAATTCCTGGTAAAATATTTAAGCCATTTGGCGGTAATGAACTTGCCACCACTAGGCCTAAAGTTCCATTTTCGGTTGTTCCATTTGGAATGTTCAAAGTGGCATTCACTGTAGATATTGAAACATTGGCAGTCGAATTATTTAAAACTGCATTCGTCGAATTTTGTGTAGAAGGTGGTGCTTCAGTCGCTGTGGGAGCTTGCCTTTTAACTTTCGTCGAGGGGCCCTAAAAAGTTAAAAGGTATTACAAATATTGCAACTCTACAACTACTACTACAACTTAATTATAATTATGAAGATTTAGCACAATAATAGAATTTTTATCCAAATCCAATATAAGTGTTACCACCAAGACTTGCATTTCCACACAAATTATTTAAGTCATCATCGCTTATTCAACGTTGATGGTATCAAAATACATTTAAATTAAGAATATTGTACAACTTTTTATTGTGTGCGTTTTATACAAAGGCTAGGCGATACTTTGAGTATACCTTTGGCAATACTATAAGTGGCGCTTCGAATCGGAAGGTCCTATCGAAAAAGTCCTAGTAATAATTTTTACCACTTCCTACTTGGAATCTTTTAAACGTCTACAGCCTTTTTAAACCGTTTCGGCAGTACATACCCTTAAAATCGAAAGCCTTTTATAATCTAATAACTTTACTTCTCTTTCTTTCAAGAAATAGCTTAGATGCAGGTTGGAAAGTTTTCATGGAACCTAGTTAAGAGAAGGTTCAATCTTTCTAAAGTCTAGAAACGAGCGGGTGAAAAGTTCACTGTGTTTTTACGTTTCTGTTGCAAACACAGAAATATAAAATGTTTTAAAATCAAACTGAAATAAACTTTTAGGTGACAATTTATGTTTGAGATCTTATTTTCTTCTGATATTCATATATTCAATATTCTACATTTTATCAAGAATCATTAATGTCATCATTTGCATTTTTATATTGGGCTTGGAAGAAGAAGCTTTCAAGCAAATAAACATCCTATTGTTGCCTCTGAAGTATCAAAATCTGTATGCCCTTCAAAAAATTGGTCTATAAGTTCCGTTTTAGTACCCGAACCGGATTTTATAAATGTGGCACAGCGTGGCAAAAAAAAATTCTTGTTCGAAAACCTAATATCTCAAGATTGGGCCAACTGATTTGGGTAATGTGGAATAAGGGAAAAATAATTTCCACAGCCGGCAAATTCATGAGCAAATAGGGTATTTTACACTTTTTGCTATAAAGTCAATTATAGCTTTATAGCAAGTGATTTTTTATTTCCTAAACAATGTTAGTTATGTATTTTAATCTGCTGAACTAGGGAACTCGGAACTGCAATTGGGAATAAAAATTATCTATGAATACTGACGAGTTTTACAACAAAATAAAATAATTATCATTTTTCCACTAAAAATCACGTTTTTCTGAGTATAATCAATTTTTCCGGAAAAATCATAATCGAAGAAGCTTTTTTGCTTAGATTTGAGTTCAACAGATTAAAATACATAATCAATATATTTCCGCAATAAAATTTTCACTTGCTCTAAAGCTATGATTGACTATAGCAAAAAGTGTCAAATACCCTATTTCCTTATGAATTTGCCGGCTGTGGAAATTATTTTTAGGTCTTACTTATATTTTTCCCTTATTCCACATTACGTCAAGTATACTCGCTCCAAATTTCATCAATATCAATTGGCCCAATCTTGAGATATTAGGTTTACGAACAAGATTTTAAAAATTTCACACTGTGTGCCGTTGAAAGTTCGCTTTATTATTATTAGTTCGCGTTATTTTCGATATTCCCATCTCCTCATTGACATGCTAATTTTTTTAACCCGATTTTGTTCATATCGATAATATCCTTATTAGTTTTAACGCTTCTCTCATTTTTCCATCACTTTATAATTTCTATAGCATTCATGATATTATATTTAATTATGAAAAGCCAGTTATTGGTTGTTTATCATCTCTATCTGTCCTATGAATTATTTGTTCAAATATTCATCATCATCAAGGTATTTAACTTTCAAGTATCAAGTAAAGTTAATTTTGATATTCTTTTTATTGCACTCGAGTTTTGGAATAATCAACAAGAAGAGGCTTAACTTTAAGTGATCTTTAACAGCTTTAAATCTTCGTGGACGTTTTCCCTCATGGGATATAAATGTATGTTTTGGTATCATATTCATAAAAAGCAGGATATTTTCCTCTTTCAATTACTCTTTGTACTGTGGCAGATAATTCGGCCGATTCTTTCATGTGCCCTGAAATATGTATATTATGAAAATTATTAGGAAAAATTATTCTCCCTTTTGCATTATAATAGCTTGGTTTAATGGCATATTGCCGTCGTCAATCCGTATTGAAAATTGGGTTTTTATTTCCTCTATCGTATCATTTCCGTAGTTGTGAAGTTTTCGTTTGTGTTGCCGAAGACAATATTTTTGAAAATATTGTTCTAATTGATGAAATTGTCATCTTTCATCAATGTTCAAACCAAAAGATCAAGCACTTAAGCACTTGCATTTTAGTTTCCGGACAAATGCTTTTTGCAGTTTCGTGTTGCTTTATTTTCGAATATTTTATTTTCCGCCATATTAAAGCCCAATAGTTATTTCATTTATCACAATATTTTTATAAAATACTTACAAAAACGGCTCCAATTGTTAAAAATTAAAAAAAAAAATACATTTACGTATCATGGAGGGAATAAGTTAAGCTGATAAATTTTTTGGATTTTCGAGGAAACTTAATGCTGTCGATAATTTTGCTGTTTTTTTCGTGCAATTTTGAATCCCGCTGTTTCAAACCGAAAGCGCGCTGTTAATTCATTTTTTCTTGTGGGAGATGTAACCTTTTTCACTTCAGTCACCACCTGAAACATGATGAAATCCTACCTCTATCTTCAAGTTCTTTAAGAACAAAATACTCTTTCAAATCGTTTTGACAATAGATGATAATATGTTAATATAATGATAATACAATAAAACAATTCCTGCCTTTTCCAGTCTAAATCTGATCAGGAAAGATTATTGAACCAGAGATTAGTAGATACATACATACAACTAATCTCTGATTGAACTTTGAAGTTGGGGGCAAAGTCCTGCCCCAATTTGACCAACCGTTAAGTAGGTTGCCTTTTTGGCCGAATTCTAGGCGTGCGCTCAGATTCAGCTCAATAACTTGGAAGCTGTGCACAAACTGTGCTGTGCTGTGTGATATAACATACATACACATCCATATACAGTTAAAAAAAAGTTAACTGGCATTAATTTGCTTTCGATCCCCGGTTCCCTTATCGAGATCTGCGAATTTACTTGAACAGTTGTAGTAAAATCAGGCTAGCAGTCTATAATTTGCGCGGCAACAATTCGCTGTACTTTTGCTTGAGAAAAAAATGAAAACAAACCCAACAAAATGATTCTTTCCTTACAGCATTAGAGCTCTAAGGCTTTAAGGAAAAATGTATATGCTAAATATACCTAGTTTACCTCATACGAATCCATATCACTTTGTTGCCTTTGCATTATTTCCATAATAGTTTTCTTTACTTCGGGCGAATTTAAATTTAGATTCAAATTATATTTCACGTTCTCCGTACTGGCTGTTGAACTATTGGCAGGTATGGAACTGGCTGAGGAAGTTTGGGCTGTTGGTCCTTGAGTAGTTGTTTCTTGTGTACTAACTTCAGTACTTGCATTTGTAACTAGATTATCCGGTCGAATGCTTAAAATTTTCTCCAGCGTTAATTTCTCCTCTGCTGAAGCATTTTGCTTAACTGCAGCTAATAGCAATTGTCCTTCTGCTGGTGCGACCGTTCCAAATAGCAACGGAACATAGGTAAGAGTTTCATTGAAAGTTTGATTTTTCGAAATATAATCCGCAATTCCTTCTAGCTGATTATCAAAGTTATCGTTGATACTTCTGTAATGCCTCTTATGTGGCTTGTGCTTTTTCCCGTGCTTCCTTTTCTTATGTTTCTTTTTATGATGCTTCTTTTTGTGTTTAGCATTTCTTTTCTTCAACAACTTCAACTGTCTTTTTCTGCGTTCTAAATATGTTTTTATACACCGTTGCGTTTCAGGTTTGTCCAATTCGGATAGATCCTTTACATTAGGTAAAACTGTCTTAACTACATACTTCATAGGATAGGGTTGCGCTCCATTTTGGCTTTCCATTAATTTACTAATCAGAAGACTTTCCATTAAAGGAATTGGTAATAGACCTTTTATTTTGTTACAATTTTCGCAGGCATTGTCTTCTTTAGTGCCATCCAAATCTGAAAATTATAATCTTTGCATATTTATCTTCTATTGTTTATGAATATCTGAAACATATGTAGCATACAAGTTTAAACATTATATTATGAATAATGGCAGGGGCAAAAAACATATATTTGTTCAGAATTCGGAAATGTTTTTAAATCTAATTTGCATCTCAACTCATAAACGATTGCTGTTTGTACACTACAAATGTTAATACTTTTCAAATTTTTATTAGCATTATTTTAATTAGGAATTTTATATTTTTTACGCGACTAATTACATCAGAAAACTATGCGTTAAATATTTTTGGTAACACATTTTTTTATAGAATGGAAACCCAGAAAAAGCGTCTTTACTTATCCCCGGTTCTGTTGGTTTTAATTTAAATTTACTCACCTTGATTTGGTAATAAGCGAACTAAATAAGGTTGTGCTTGCTTCAAGCTATCCGTGTCCTCCAAGGTTTCGGGTATATTTCCAGAATCCCTATATCTAATACCATGTTTTGGGCATACGCTATCTTTACAACTACCACTATCCCCTAGTACCGATGACGAAAAAACGCTGTCGTGAATAGGATTATCCTCAAATGTGTCATAAGAGTGATGGAATTCGCTATTTTTTGCATAGTTTACTTCTTTTTTGTCTAATTCACCTTCCTCTTTTAATAGAGGACTGCGATTACTTTGGAAGTCTTTTTCAACAATATCGTTGAAGTCGGAAACTTCGTTTAGAATATTTGGGGGTAACGCCCCTTGAATTGCAGCAGTTCTATCGAAGCTATTTATTGTCAATGTAAATATCAATCTGGAAAAGAACAGAAACGAGTGAAACTAGTAACTAATTTATCCAAATAATAATAATAATTTGATTTGATTTAATAAACCAGTTGAGTGTTTGCCATGTTGGGAACTATACACACAAACTGATGATGGTGGAGAAAGACACCGAAACGTTTTTGTAACATTTTAAATAATAAACAGTAAAATTGACTGAAACCCAGGAATATATTGGAATGAATAATAATAATAATACTAACAATCTATATTTCGAAATTATGATACATCAATCCAAATAAAACTTAAAATATTAGATAGATAATTTGTATTAATGTTTACCTTCTATTATTTAAGAATAAATGAACAAAAAAGCGTTTTTTAATAGATTCTTATCTCATTATATTATTCAATTACATTATATGGATCTCTATGTCCAATAACAACTGCATTATATATTTTTTTGTTTCTATTGGAGGAAGTAAATTGTATAATTTTATATCAAAAAATCATATAAACACTTACAAATAGTTTAGAACATTGAAGGGCATCGAACTTGGTCATCAAGATGGTAAATGTTGTTCATTATGATCGGGTAGTGCACTTTTGAAAACTTTTCTGTAAAAATTGGTAAATTTGTGTAGAAGTTGTCAGAAAGACGTTGATACCAACTCTTTTAGGACAAGCATTGTAAACTTGATTAACAATTAACTGGTACTTACCTGAGCGATGCCCTTTCATATGTAACACATCTTTATTTGATTTAAAGCCTATTTTTTAAGACCACTATATTCGAAATTTCAATCTTCCCTCTATTCAACAATTGACTAATTTCTTGTACATTTTTGCCTTATGTTGAGAAGGTTAATTACCGATCAACTGAGCAAAAAGTGTTATTATTGGCATCCATATTAGCACGGAAATCACGGATTAAGGCGTTTGTAATTTTCAAACATAAAGCATTGAGTTGGAAAATGTAATCTGATGTCTTTTTAAAGATAATCTAAATCTGCATTTTTTGAATCTCGCGATTAAAGCAAACTGGATATAAACTGTCGAAATTGACGATTTAGGTACATCTGTACTTAGTTATGGTACATATATCCTTCCGAGTTCCAAAGAAACTCTGTTTCACTTCCCTTGAATATAAATGTTTCTTTACTCTTTCGTAGAACAAGTAGTCAATACTAATATACTATTCTTAACGCTTTATCCAATTAATCATTATTGTTCTATTTCAATTGGTTTTTAGTAGGTAGTTTTTTTCCTGTACAGAATCTCGTTTTCTTTTGCGGATTCTATCTGGAGCTGTAATGAAGCCAATATTCTTTATTGCTATATTGATACCAAATATGTGTGAGGAAAATTTGAAATTTTTAACTCGAGTGGTTGCCATAAACGTCTAATAGAAGACTTGCTGTTAGTAACCCGGTATATGCAAAAGCCAGCTTGCCAAAAAAATGTACTACTACTACTACTGCTTCCGCTTTTCATCGTTCTTGTACATTTAAAAAGAAACGGATCAAAACGTACATTTCTAACTCAAACAAGAGTATTTTGTAGAGATACAAACTTACGAAAAAATACAGTGTTCGTTCACAATGAGAGGATTTTTTTTATTTACTTCAAAAACTTGCCGAACTTCTTCTTCTTCTGGTGCGGTCTTCTACTGAAGGTTGTCGGTCATTCTGGCTATCTGTATTTTGGATACCCCTTCGTGAAATAAGGATCTGGACTTCTTCCATACCAGTCTTTCAAGTTTTTAAGCCACGATGTCCGTCTTTGTCCCGGTGCTCGTCGCCCTTCCCTGCATTATTAGTCGACGAAAGCGGTATTTCTCGTCCCTCAAAACTCCAGTTTTCGTCGCTTCACTGTGTTTAAGCCCTTGATCGTTGTATTTAGACGTAACAAGACATCAGCATTCCGTACTCCAGGAAATCCCAAGTATGCGACGATAAACCCGCATTTCAAAGGCTTCAACTTTTTTGCAATGCCGATCCAACAGTGTCCATCCCTCTAGTCCATACAGCAAGATGGGAAATATGTAGCATTTGGCAAGGCGTAGTCTTTAACTTAGATTCAGTTATCTACACGTGACAAGCTGTTTCATTTTGATAAATGCACTTCTGGTTTTTTCAATGCGGACCCGTACTTCCTGTCCAATGTCCCATTCACTGTTTAGGTTCACTTTCGAACAAAGGCTCGTATTCGACAATTAGTGAAACAACAAATGTAAAAACAATATCAGAAAAAACTTCAACACTAGTTAGACTGCGTTATATGTAGTATAGAAAGTGCAAATTTATGAAAAAATACTATTACTTTTCCTATAAAGCTTGGGATGGGAACAGTCAATCCTTTTTAAATTCATTTGCAAATTGATGCGCCTTAGAATATTTTTAGCTCAGCGTAAATAGGGCAATCAATCTTCCATGGGATATACACTTCGTCACACGATCCGTAATCCAAGGTTTTATTTGTTGTTTAGTGTGGGACCACAGCCTAGCAGTCAGCAGCCGATTTCTCAGTAAAAATCTTCCATCATCACTCAGATAGAATTCAGCATAACACTGTGGTTCTTCTGCTCCATTCCTACATTATTCTTGTATCCAGTATACACAATAAACTCCAGAATAATTTTGTAGGGGGTACGCATGACTTGATTTGGTAGAACTTCACCACATACATCTCAATAGTTTTCGTCTTTCTATTGCAGTCGTGCAGATGCACATTATTTGTACAGTAGTTTCATCCTCTAAGCGCATTGCGGTGTAAAGATCATAATCCTCATACATTGTTTGCTGAGTTCAAACAGTTCGTTCTTGCATACCGATTGTGAAGGCGCTACAAGTACTCTTCATATTCTTGAACAGTGCCGCAAGAATATAGTTTCCTTGACTTCGTCTTGCTGTATTATAATGCCTTGCTTCATATTAACTAGATTCGAACATCTTTAGGATATTGGGATGATAATAATGTATACTAAAAACTTTGTAAAATGTAATCTACATTTTATTTTCGTAATAAACAAATGAAAACACATTAAATATATTACATTAACTGCTTTCAAATAAATCAAAACAGATCCATATCGTTGTCGTAGTTAATATCTAGGAAATCATCATCGTATGTTTTTAAAAATTCTCTTGTGTTTCCTTTATCATTTACACTGTTGCTTGTTACGTCTGATTTATTTGGCAGTGAGTGGGATTCTATTGTTGGTATGTGATCCATACCATCACCACTTTCGTGATGGTCAGTTTCTGGGCTCGGTGGCGGATTTATACAATTCGCTTCATCAGTCTCTTTGAGTTTCCGAATCGACCCTTCTTTTGAAAAAAGTTCGGCCCGTGTTAAAAGTTCCGGCAATATTTTATTCCTTTCTGCAATGTGATACAATTATACGCAATTTTCAATGACTACATAGACGATACTTACCCAAATTAGTAACAGTCTTAAGCTTCTGAAGCTTCTTCTTCTTGCGCTCCTTTTCCATTTTGTTAAAAATTTTCTTGTCCTCTGAGAAAATATTACTTCTTTGCTCCGGGGTTATATGATAGTCATTCCGAACTAAATACAGAAATACGCCACCTGCAGTCCTTCTCCTGGTTTGATTCTAAAAAATACGAATTTTGCCCAATGAGCAGCGAATTTATCAAACTATTACTAGTAGGGTTTGTTATAAAAATAGCTGAATTAAGATTTATACATGCCAATTACATGTACAATTTACTAACCATTATAGGCATTCCACCTTCGCTCTCAATGCGCTGAGTTTCCTTAAATATTTCTATTGTTCGTGTCTTTCCCATCGTTTTAATAACTTTCACTGCAAAACAAAGGTGTGAGGTCAGTCCAAAATTAAACACTAAAAAATTCTACAAAAGAGTGACATCAGTACCTTAGGTGATGTATATTTATTTGCATGGAGATACCATATTTAAAATAACTAGCATTCTTTCTAGAATATAATTGAATATAAAGTGAAGAATTTATTTATTGAGCAGTTAAAATGTTAAAATGCAGAACGAATTAGTCGCAATGAATGAGTTAGTAAGGAAAGTACTGGTTTGAAGCGACAGGAAGAGAGAAACGAGGAAAAATGGAAAAGCAGTACATAGTTTTTTCACTGGCTTCTTTGAGTTACGTCCAACTTCGTTGGAGCTAGAAACATTTCCGCAAAAAATATTCAAGCCTCCGACGAGTTACAAAGCAATTATTAATTATTAAAATATTATTAAAAGCCTTACATTAAATTAAATGCATATCAGCGTATTCAATTAACAAGTAATCATTTCGGATGAATAATTTGTCACTAAAAATTGGTTCCAATGTTAACAATTAAAAAACGAAACGAGGTCAACAGCAATATTTCTAGAAACTTAAATGTGTAAGAGTTTAAAGAAAAAAATTGCTATTTCGAACACAGTTCAATTTTCATCGAAATAAATAACGAGTATCCTTTTTCGATATACATTTCGAGACTATCAAAAACCAAAAAAGGTAGATGCAACTGAAGATAAAGGAAAAGTGTTAAGGTTAAAGCAAATTATGTGTTACGGGCCAGTATGTGCTCCAGGGTTTCTGCAAATGGAAGTTTGGTTCTGGTGCCAAATAATGGATCATTTTGAATAAAAAATCTACCAAAACAGAATGACTATATATAAAGTAATTCAAAACTAACACCCAAAAACGTTAATTATAAATATAATAAATTTGCTTCAGGTGTCGTCTCTCTGACGCGATTGGATCCAATTATTTTTAACTTTTTAGTATACTGCACATCGTGCTCGGACAATGTAATATTTGCCATACAAGTTCCGCAACCCAGCACCATTATTTACTCCATCTGCTCCGTGTATTTTGGAAAAATCTTTGTCACCGATTTCATATTATCGGTTTTTTAATGAAACATCCTGTAATTCTACCATTAAGTAGGAATTTATTCATTGGATATCGCTAAAATATTTTCTAATTTGCTTTGATAGCTTCCACGCAATAAAAAATGTTTTGAAACATTGAAAAAAATCGAATAACCGCGGTAACACCTAAATTAAACAAATTACTAATAACTAAAGGTTAGCGATTTAACAAATTACGATTACCGAGAACACATCTTCTATCAAAATGGTATCCAAAATGAAATGAAAAACAAAAATATAAATCTTTTTCACAATACAATACAAAATTGTTTCATTGGCCGGCCATTGAGTGGAATTGCTGATCGAAAAAGGTACTGATGATGCAATAAGCAATGTCTCACGAATAGAAGCCTTTAGAAATATGAAAATAATTGATATCATACATCCATTTTGAAAAATAGCTTTACATTTTTTAAAGTTTTGCATTGTATTTTTGGACCCCATTGGGCGTACTTACTTATCAGATCATCTCTTTCTTCGTTGAGTTTATTGGCTATATCTGCTGCAATATCAGCTTCGCTATTGCTCTCATCTATGCTTAGTTCTGGCACTTTTCTCGGTTTACCTTTGAACTCCTTTTCATCATTAGTTGACCTCTTTCGCGGCCTAAATGTTAATTTAGTATGTTGAACGTGTAACTTAGGCATGAAAAACAGTATGCAACTTACTTAAAGTTTACATTTCTCACATCTTCTCGAGTTCTTTTGTTTCCTTGTCGATTTTCCAACTCTTCATAGTACTTTCTAGCTAATGAATAGTCATAGGTTTCGCTTTCACGCGATCTATCTTTAAGACTAACATCGCAGCTAATCATCGTCTCGGCTGCAAAGAAACTGTATTATTATCAAATTGATTGGTGAAAAGGCTCGTCAATTAGGTACCCAGCACGTCTTCCTGTGCCCTTGCACTCCACACATCATATTTCTTCAGTTTGTCTGATTTTTGCTTTAAAGGTTTGGGCAATAGTTTCTTTGGTTTCTTTTTCCTGCGAGGGCCTTCATCCGAATCACTATCAGTATCTGATGACTGGAGCTCTTGATCACTATCACTATAATGTGCATGCACTTCTGGAAATCGTTTCTGGGGTATATCTAAGGCATAGGTTTCTGGCCGTTTAAGTGGAATGTACGCATTAATTGCATCATCTTCGTCTTCAATCTGTAACAGGCATATTAAATTAAAGATTCGCACACAAGTAAGTGCAAGCCTTCTTACTTCACCGTCTTCTAAATGTTGATCTTGTTCCATTGTGAAGTGGTTGAAACGGCAAATCCTTTACTATACGCAGAACTCGCTCATACAGTACACTAACAGTATATAGGGCACAATAACCACAAAGGCCCAGCCTAGACACAGTTTTAATCTTAAAGATTCATAAAATATATGAAAATCACTTAACATAGATTGTTTATAAAAAAACTGTCACTGTAAGTTTAGTATTCTGTCACGTTTTGAAATTGTCGACACTGATGCCAATGCGGGCACATTTCAATAAAATTCAATTTAAAAAACCAAAACTAAACGCAACACCGACAAAACGTATCTAAGAAAAATCAAGTAAATGCAAAATATGGAGATTGAGAGCTTAAAAGTCCTTTGTTTTCTTATCAAAATGTTGTTAATTTTAATGAATGAAAAGTGGTGAGAAAACCCCAGAAAACACAAGTTGCGAGTACAAGATTAGGTTCCTTAACTACAAAGTAAGACACTGTATGTATATTAATAATATTGTTACGTTTTTGGGGTTCGAAAATTCCGGAAACTCGGTATATTTGTATACACAATTTAATAAACACAACCCGAATTATAGCCAATAATTATCACACCCAATAACCATGATTCATAGCTCGTTCACTAACTAACTAGGGTGCGTCGCGCTTGCTTTATATAGCCGTTTGGCAACACTCGAATATTTTGGTTCACTTATGGAACATTCCCTATTTTATATTTGTCGAGCTGTCTCGAAGTTTCAGTAGTCATCTCGCGGGCAGCGTTTCCGCTACGGCTTGTATTTTCGCGCTTTTAAGTCGCTTCAACTGCCTTAAATCACACTTTGTTCCTTACCAGGCTACACATTTTTTGGATTAATTACAAATGGTTCCAGAGTCCTGCTCACGAGAAAACTGGTCAGATTATAACAAAAAACATTTGAAGATTTTTTTGTAGTTTCAGCTCTTTTTTAGGTAAGCAACGAAAAATACACGTCTTTTTCATATGCCGCCCCTGAAAAGTAGTCAATGTATTTATCGAACACTCTGTATAACAAGACAGACAAAAATTGCTAATAAATTTCCAACGAGTTTTAAAATATTGCACCGAATTTCTTTTTTTTTTCAAAGAATTCATTCATTTAGTAGTAGTAGTAAACATCTTTATTTCTAAAAAAGGCTATCGACCTATCGGTCTTTCTGCCCACTCTGTATATTTCAAATGAATTATGCATACACTCAGATCCAAAAAAGTGGCGCATCTGTTTTTTTTTGTCTAAGTTGAAAGTCTTCCAACTTTTATAGTAATTAACCGACTTTAATATATATTTATAATATAATAATAATAATAATAATTTGTAGCTTAATTTCTTGACTATCAGCTCAAGAGTAAGAGAGTCTCTATTTTCCATGACAAGTATTGGAGGAAACATCGAGCCACGTTTTTCATCATTTTTTTGAAACACCCTGTATGTTACCGTTTTACTTTAAATCAAAATGTAGTGAATCTTTTTTTAACCTGTGTCTTTTTGTGAACATTTGCTTTTTTAATTATTTTCATCTTAAAATTGTTACATATTGCTCTGCATCTTGAACATTTTCTTTTCAATAAAGTTAAAGAATAAAAAAACACAACAGTACAACAAAGGAAAGGAAGAAAGTTAGTTTCTCGTATTTGCGAGTCTACCGGATATAACTAAATGTATTATAATATTAGTTCAAAAGAAATTCCTGGGCTCCAGTCAATTTTATTGTTTATTATTTAAAATGTTACAAATACGTTTCGGTGTCTCTCTCCACCATCATCAGTTTTATAATATAGCTCATTTCATATATGTAGAAAACCAAAGCGTATTTTTGAAATGTCGCTGGAAGTCTTTTGCGAGTGCGTACACTACGTCCATCTATTCAACCAACAACGTCTTAGTAAGATAATATTAGTACCGTGTTAATTCGACCCATAGATGCTCAACAGGATTCATATCTGGGCTCCACTCAGCCCACTCTAAAATGATAAGGCCAGTAGTTTTAAACAAATTGAACACAATCTGCACTGTATGCGGTCGGGCATTATCATGCTTAGAATAAAATCTGGTTATCTAATTCGATTTTTATCGACTATCTTCAACCTTTTGGTTGAAAGTGGTGCCGTAAGAGAACATCAATACTAGGGAAACATGAAAAGGTGTACGAATATGCATGGATATTCCACGACACACCATGACGCTCTCCGACCATTATTCTTCTTGGTAAAAACTTTCTCCCGTTCATCGCCACGGGATTTGAGCAAAGTTCATGCCACGCCATGCTCTCAATAGTTTAAGACCTCTTCCAGATTTTCTTGCCGTCGTCTACAAACTGTTTGCGTACTAATTATAGTACCTATCTAGAACATGCCGGAGATCTTCGAATCCAATTTCGTAAAATCTGCAACCTCAGGAAACGATTATTTCACGAGCGACCAAAACCCACCATTCGCGGAGTGCTTCCAGTTTCTCCGTATTTTCAAATGGCTCTGCTGTTTTTTCGAAAATCTCCACTGACCGTGCAGCGTATTTTACGTTACTATCAATTACTAACACTACCAATTTAGCGTGCTGTTCGGGTGTAATAAGCATTTTTTTACCTTGCCATTTCACTTCGTCGGTAAACCATAAAAGACCAACAAGCTGGTTTTCAGCCGGGTTTGATGCCAAGGAACGAACAAGAAGATCTCAAGGAAATCACCTGGCGAAGTATCAATAAACAACGTCAACGAGTTTATACACTTTTATCATTATTTCGCTTTCGTTTGTGAAAATATTAGAAAGGTTATTTGCAAAATGACCGCTTTGAAGAGCCGCCACTGAAGATAGATGCGGAATCTTAATTCGCTGAAGAATTGAAGATAAACAACGAAAAATAGTATATCTTTTATTTAATGGAAATTTTCTTGGAAGTACATCACATTACAATATTTCTGATTGTACTATCTTTTTAGGCAAGTTGCTTTTAAGACTAAAATGCCAAAGGTGATAAAACCAAATTATTTTGGCTAAATAATACTAAATGCAATTAAGCAAAATATACAATAATTTACATTTTATTAAAAAGTAAAAAATATAAATGCTGATAGGCAGCCCTTTTGCCGATTGAAGTTAATACTATAGTGTATGTATATTTACAAAAGCCAGGTTAGTAAAGCAAGTACTTCAGCCTACACCTAAAACGACATACATTGCCTACGTGCATGGGCATTTCGCCAAAGTACTTTCAAACTCCTTAAAACAACAGATATTTAAGTATCAATTAAGTTTTGAAAATAGCATACAAACAATTTTGTAGTATAATCAAAGAATGTCAGAATCTACAATTCGATTTTATGTTTAAAAAGTATGGATAGATAACAACTGATATGTCAGATTAACAGTTAATGGAAAAACACAATCTATATCGCATCACGTTGACACTATATAGATCAGTTGCGAAGATTTCTGGGAATTTATCCACAATGGCAATATTAAGAGTTATTTAGCCGCTAGATAAGATATAAAATCTTTCGCTTCTTGTTACTAACACTTTTATTTCTGTTTTTAAAATTTTGTGCTTATCCCTGTTCGTTAAATACTATTCTGATTCTGAGTTTCTATGTCAATATGTTTTGATTTAATGTAATACAAAAAAAAGTAACAAATTAACTTATTACCACTAGTTTAATCCAAAATATACACAACAATAATTACCACTAGTACCTTTATTGTTTGTACTGATTTACTACAGGATTATCTGACAACGGTAATAAAGTATTTAAATCAACATTATGCATCCCTAACCGCCAATCTGAACTTAAGGTGATAGTACATTCACAATATGAAGTAACTGAAACAAAGACTAGTCCGATATACCAGGATATATCGCAAACCATAGGCAACGTGAGAAATATTGCCTCTAAGTGATGATCTATAATTACATATTTCCATAATTGAATTCTTTGAAACTAAAAATTGTCATTAGCTTATTTTCTGTGTTAATAAGAAATTGAGCTTACTTTTCTTAGGCTCATCTAAATCTAATTAAAAATTAAGTAACCTTGTCTCTCCATGTCCTCATACCAATGCTGAAACCAAAACAATTTCGATGCTATATTAAAACCGTAATTCTATACAATTGGAATAGACAAAATTTTCATGACTTTTATCACAGTTTACTTGTTGATCATGAAAATTTAAATTCCAGCGACTTGCAAAGTTATCAGGTATGGAAAACTCTAATACTAAGATCTTCTTCACGTAGCGTTCGTTGAATTCATCGGTAGCCGCTGTTTTAATTGCCTTGTGTACAACCATTGTTCATCACCAACTTTTTTAAACAACTGAAATAGTATACCTCATTAGGTAATTATTGGAAACTGGACGCAAAGTAGCGTTGACATATTTATCATTTGAAAAACGGATCACTTTATAGTCTGTAAATTCTATAAATATTCATAGATTCATAGTGTACTGGGGTCACATCACAATTTATAATGAATAGTGTAATAACATTTAATTACTCTTTAGAAAACGGCAATAGTATGTGCTAACCAAGTAAGTATTAATTATCTTCGGTACTTTTAGCACTGCAAAACAAAGCAGATAGACCAATCTCAAAAATATGTTTTGCATACAACAAAATATTATTTATGACAAAATTACATATAACTTGTATATAAACATGTGGATACCAGCTGCTTGCTTATGCAAGCGAGTAGCCCCCTAAATTATGTGCAGAGCTCCAATTCAAGAGTTCATTTTGGAGGACGGTGCGGTATGATTTATTTCATTCCAATGTATTCCTGGGTTTCAGTCAATTTTATTGTTTATTATTTAAAATGTTACAAATACGTTTCGGTGTCTTTCTCCACCATCATCAGTTTGTGTATATAGTTGTTTCAACCTTCACATTTGACTGGTCACTCTGACCTGAAAGTGACCAGTCAAATGTGAAGGTTGAAACAACTATATACACAAACTGATGATGGTGGAGAAAGACACCGAAACGTATTTGTAACATTTTAAATAATAAACAATAAAATTGACTGAAACCCAGGAATACATTGGAATGAATTAAAGTACAGTCAGGAAAATATACGAAACGGTATGATTTATATCAACAAAAGTTATGACTTACTCTTGTTTGCCATTCCTTTCCACTGTCTTTTCTTTCCTTAGCCTCATCTCTTTGCTTCTGCTCCAACGATTGTTTAGCATTTGTAGCTTTATCAATTTCGTTGAACTTAAGACCAGCGGTAACCTCTTTCCATAACTTCCTGGACTCGTTCTCCTCCTGTTGGCTAATCGGCCTCACCTGCTTCTTGATTATTTCTATGGCATTCACGTCTATAAATAGCTCGGGCTCGGTCTAATAACAAATTAATAAATTACACCTGACAATTGCTGAAAAATAGCAACTTACTTTGTCAGCCCATTTGGCCTCTATTAAACCATTCCACTCTCCGCTAATACTTAAAAACGACTTCTTTTCATCGGGTCCGTATACTTCTGCGGTTACCTTATGTTTCTTGTTGCCATAGAACGGCTTTGTTATAAATTCAATATCACAATGGTAGCCTGTTTGTGGTGAACTGATGGTGACACTTCCACCTAATTCAATCCATGGCGTGGTTAGTATTGATCTACCATAACCGTTGGGAAATGATACTATGTATTCTTCGTTGTAATCAAGTACCTAGAAATCAGAAAAACCAATTATTGATTTCGCCAATACATTTACTATAAAGCATACAAAGCCTTGGAAGAAACAGTTCGGGAACTTTTGGTAAAAAGTCGGAAAAAATAAGGTTAGTGGAGTTATTTTGATATTCGTGCAATTGAAGTACGGAGGAAACAGTCCCACTTTAAAACAACCGAAAAACCCATTTCAAGAGAGCGCTGCTTTCCCGTAAACGGTGTCGAATCGACTTTTCATGTTTTAGTATAAAACTTAATAAAAGTATTGATTTTAGCAGTGACAAACCTAGTCCAAAAAAATAAAAAAATTATATGAACTGTTTGAAAAAGTGTACGCATCCATATTCTGAAGCACCTGATTGACCAAAGTTTTTATTAACTTGTACTGAAAACATTTGTTTAATTTTGTGTAACAAAAATATATCGTTGTCTCGTCGCTGTGATGCAGATGTATAGTCGGTTTTAGAACATGAAATCATATTATTATAAATAACACTTTTGCAGTGCCAAACAGGGTGATTGAAACCTAATGGGCACACTATTGCCAATTAGCCCATTATTATAGTACATGCACAGGTTTTTAGCTTTGTTACAAGCAAGCACTCTCAGGACATGTTTCGGACCTATTAGACCTCATTAGCTGCGTTTAGCTTGCCAATGACACATTCAAAAACTGGTCGTATGTCATATTTTTCAGAATGTAAGAATTCTCGATTCGTTTAAGCAAGAGAACACTAATTCTAGCAATCAAATTAGGATTAAGTCGTCGCAAAAACTAGAAAGTAAAACAGTTCTATCTGAATCGCCCAAAACTATTTATGGATCACAACCAATTTATGAATTCTGAAAAAGCGGATTTTCCGAGTTACTTTTAATTTTAGGCCACTCATCATTATTACCTATACTTTATGATAATCTATTATCGTGCACGAACATTTAATTTTTTCTGATAAAATTAGTTAATGGACTCAATTGTCATAACAAATTTAATCACAGCAGATGTGAATAAAAGTCTGTCTAGAAGCAATTCCAATGTTTCACGGCTTATAAACCCGGAAAACTTTTCAACCGATATTTTGACTGGTCGTCAAAGCCTTCATAGTCTGATCACATATCTCATCCGAGTGCAGGCGAGAAGTACACATTTTTTGTTTACGATTTTCAAAATAAAGGTCTGCACTTCATTTGAGTGCATTATCACTGCACAGACAAAATTGTTGTTTTAAATCAGCGGAAATAGGTTACAATAATAAAGAAGTCAGCAGTAGTGCCCATTTAATTTAAAACACCCTGTATATATCCTGAACCAGGAACATTTAAACGGGCACGTTTAAACATTTAAAATATTGTACCCAGACTTATTTTCCAGGCATTATCCGGCTATGAAGTTGGCGATGTAATCAACCGTCGATTCTGACCATTTCATTGATTTTGGGTATTTGGCAACCCTTTTTCCGATAAAATTTATGAATATCAGAAAACGTAAACAATTGGGAAAAAGAATAATACATCCGCATTTGGAAATGAAATCTGTTAATGTTATACTAATTTAAAAATGCTATGACCAACTTTGTATGCAAATGATACTAACCGACACGACTCCTTGACCAATATTATAAACACAAACAGACAATCCGAGGAACTTCGATTTTGTATATACATGGGCATTGAAGCTTATTCTTTTGTTAACATGTTCGGCATAGAAGGCAGATACTGGAACATATATAATTTTTTAAAGGACCATAGTTTTAATAATTTAATCCACTTACTAGGCGGGTGATGAGAAACTTGCTCAGCTACAAATGTGAGCTGACTTTTCTTACACCATGGCACAGGGCCGTCAGGTACTGTTTCTTCGGAAGGTCCGTTTCCGTCTTCCGAAACATCCCAATGGCATCTAAACACTTCGCCAAGGATGGGATTGTAGGGCTTCTTTGCTACCGAGCTTTTTCGACCAGCATGATAAGAAGACAGGTACCATTTTACTACTTGGACCATTCGTTCACGTGGCTCTTTTAAATCTGGAATACTGGAAAAAAACTGGAGTTAACCTTTTCCCAAGTGTTTCAAGTTTCAAAAACTTCGACATATCGTCGAAAAGGATGTAAAAAGCAGCCCTAATAACTTTTCATGCCCCCTATCATGAAATGAAGTAGACATTCTTAGTTTTCATTCAAGTTTTTAAGCTCTAAGGAGGTGGAGACGGATAATAAAAATGTCTAAGTAAAACGATTTCTCGAGGTTTAAAACAGCCCATATCTATAGAAGGTGGCAAAAAACCGAAAAGTTCTAAAAACCAGCACGAATGAACTAATCATGCACATTTGTAAAACATGCAAATCGAATAATTTTCTATCAGAAACTATCTCGTATTGAATCTCCCTTTAATTTCAATCGCATTTCAAATCTTTTTTAGAGGCGTGTTTTTAACCACGAGCATTTAATATTTTTTATTTGTATTGGATGAGAGGGACACTATTGATTTATTCCTAATAATTCAAATTATCTGTTTCCATTGTTTCCTTCAGAAGCTGGTTAGTTAGTAAGAAACTCAAAATAATATAGCAATCGGCTGAAGCGATCTCACATGTTAAACAGTAGTAGTAAACATCTTTAGTTCTAAAAAAGGCTATCGACCTATCGGTCTTCCTGCCCTAAACAAGGGCAGGAAGTCTTAATTTAAATAAATAAATAAAGGTAAAAATTATCTTATTCTAAAAAAAAATAATTTAATAATTTTAATTCTGTCAAACAGAGATCTTAGATTTATTGTTCGGTAGTCAGTTGCTATTGTAAGCGTTCGAGTAGCGTTGATTTAATGTAGGGAGACAGAAGCGGGATTGTCTGGTTGTTCTTGTAAGACAAAGGGGATTCAGTATGGTCCAATTGTAGGGGTTGTTTGTCCATTTTCTCTGTAGATGAGTAAGTCTTTCCGAAATCTTTGTCATGTTTGTGCGTTCGTATAGTAGTTGGGTGGAGGGGTTCTGTAGTGGGTTTTGGGGGTGTCTTATTCGTGTTATTAGTCTTAGTGCAATTTGTTCTGTTGTTTGTATATGACGTTTTGTCCTTTCTGTTCCGTTGGTCATGAGTTTCAATGTCCATAGTCTAGCAAAGGTCTTCAAATAGCTTTATATATTTTGGTGGCGGTATTTGTGCTAATTCCTCTGTCTTTGTAGGTTAGTGATCTGAAGTGTTTTGTTCTCTTTATTGTTTCTGTCCTGATGTTTCGTATGTGTTTAGTGAATTTAAGTTTGTGGTCAATTGTGATTCCAAGGTATTTTACGTCGTTTTTTGGTTGTCTCGTTTGGCCGTCTGCAGTTATTGTAGGGGAGTCAGCGTTGAGTCTGTGGTTTGTGAGCAGAAGTTGGTTTTTTGAAGGGTTTGGTGTTAGTCTCCATTTATAAAACCATGTCATTGTGTTGTTTGTTAGTGTTTGGAGTCTTTGAGCTGCTCTCTCAGTAGTTTTGTCATGTACAATAAGTGCCGTGCCGTCTGCGTATTGTAATGCATGTTAAACATTTTTATAACTTGTAACTATTCAATACCTCGTAGCTCAACCATACGTCTTTCGGAAATAGGTTTATAAAGTAACAAATGTTTGTTATGATGTCTCCTACCAACACCCTTTACATAACGGGTATGGCTGATTATCTGATTAGTCATTAGGATCCTTCGCGTCTTAAGAATTATCTTTTCTAAATTAGAATTTATCAGAAAATTCCTAATTTGCCTCAAAAACTGATAGTGCCTCAAAAACTGCCTTTCCATCATAAGTTTTAACCAGAAGTTTCAAACATCTAAAGAGATTGAATAATATTTGTTTTTCATGTTGTTTTTTTCTTAGATTGTCGCCCAAAAACTTAACATTTGAAAATTTAATGGTTTCTAAAATATATAAGGTTCTCTCGATAAACAGTCTCAGGGCCGCCCTTATAGGCTCGAGTAGAGCTATTAATAATTCCTCTTTTATTGCAAGCCATAAAATGGAACAAAAACATCATAGTGTCATGAAAATTAAAAAAAATTATATCTAAATATAATTTTTGCTTTCTTCTTCCATCCTTACCATGTGAATAGATCAGGATGTGCAAAGTAGTCTGCATACATTTCCAGTAACGATCGTCTTTCCAAAATGAATGTGGGTAAAACAACTTTCGTTAAATCCATTCCTATTTTCACTTGAGATAATAGATGCCTAATAACGGAGCCATGGCTTTCCATTTCCACATCGGGTTCATCATCGTCTTCGTAAAGCGCTAAAGAATTGAAACATTCTAAAACACGGCATATTTCGATGGCGAAGAGTTTAGACTCACATCATTTTTTGTATAGGGGGCAAAAAAAATCTTATGTATTCCGCAATCCGTAATATAAGAAGGGTTTCGAATATTCAATGATTTGAAAGGAGAATTGGGAATTTTTTAAAAGAAATATTATAATTTCGTTTAATTAAAGTTTCATTTCAAATAATGGGGCATTCAGTAGCACACAAAATATGCATTATTGGTGAATGCTAAATGTTCAAAATAGTTTGGAAGACGCTCTATATGACCTCCTTTACACTTGCTCATGAAGCATTTCAAGCAGGTATCTGCTCTTACTTAGTTTTCTATTGAAACTTTGTTCCCCTTGAATGTTTTCAAAATAACGTCAATCGTTAAGTTTGTTTATGTTGATAGTCTGTAATTGAAACTGGTGAGTTTTTCGTGTTTTTCGCACGTCGTCGAAAACAACTTTTTGCTATCGTTTCACAAACGTGAGTGGCTTTCATCTTCAGAGGGGTTTCGATCGAAAACTTACCCGGACTGATGGATAAGCTTTCGAACAAAACACCTCTGAAGATAACAGCCACAACAAGCCTGAACTTGATTGATTCTCTAATTGGTTAGATATTGGGAACTAGTTTTGTTAACAGTTTGATTAATGTAATTGAGACAGTTTGAGTAAATTTCAATACACATCCCATACTAAATAAAATTGACTTCCAGTGTCAAAATATCACAAATTTGTCGATATTAATAAAAAAAAACAGCTCAAAATATGATTTAAACTTAACGTTAAATAAACAATGTTTGTTGCGTTGAGAATTAAAGGGGGCAAAATTTGGTAATAAAATGGAAAAATGAAGAGCTGTACTTCAAAACAAATTATAAAATGTAAAATGTTTCCTCAATAACGACAGGTTCAGAAGTTTCAACTCTAAATACACAATTAATAAACTTAAAAAATCGCTAATCGCCTTTATTGCACACTAGTTATTAACAATATTTGTTCTAGATAAAACAATAATTATTTTTCGCAAAATAACTTACCATCATAATCTAGTTCGTCTTGATTTCCGTGATTCCTACCCGAACCACTTTTCCGGACGGATGGCACTCGATTGGTCACATTAACGACTGTGGGCGGAATCGACTTTGGAGCTGGTAACTGAGTTTGTCCCTCAGTGTCAAAAGATCTCAAGCTGCTGCAACAAAATTTCAGAAATGTACTTTTTTCATTGTTGCAATTTTTGTCACAAAAGACCGCTTATTTAAAAGCAATCCATTAGCGAATAAACTTAAAATCCTGTTAAAATCCAGTACATTACTAATCAACGTAAAACAACACCTTGTTGCGCCGGGAAATGTGAACAGCGCTGACATTATTTTCTATTTCACATGAAACTAAAATATTGTAAATTAAAAAGGATATAAAATTTATTTTAGTTGCACAATTTTTACGTGGATGAATGTCATTATTTATGCAATTCGCCATGAAACAGGTGCAATGTATTTCCTCGAAATAAACGCATCATTCTAAATTTAATTGCCTTGATGCGCTTCCACAGGCTCGGACCAATGCGAAGTTTTAAAGCAGTTGTTAGATTATAACAGGCGACATTGTAAAGGCTTAATATCAGATTAATGTCTTTGGTTTTAACGCTAATTCCAAAAAGCTAAAACCGTCAAATATATAAACTTACCTCCGTCGACGAAAATTGAGACGACTATTAATAAGGCGCATCATATTGCTTTTGTTTCCAATAACGGCACATTTAGGTGTCCAAAAAATCGGATAAACTTGTTTTGATGGTCACTTTCTTATTTAGGGAGCACAATTAGTTTTGAGCTACATTTTTAATGTAAATATTTTAACGGATTGATGGTTACTTGCTGTGAACTTAAGACTTAATTATAAATACAACTTCGGAAACTGCACATAAAAGCGACGTAAAATAAATTTGTTTTCGCTGGAGGAAAAAGGATGTCTGGTAAGAAATTCAGTTCGGGCCGTGTGTTAAATGTTAATTTATGATGTTATAGAATTAACTATGACACATAACGTCCTTAATTAAACGTCCGAGAATAATATTAATTAAAACAACGATACTGTTTAAATGCTGTTAAAAGAAGCATTAAATATTGTAAAGCAATATTTAATATTGCAGATAAATTTATCGCAAGTTTGCCAGTTAAATATTCACAAAATACACTTACAACATTTAAGAAAGTAACTGAAAATTTTCTCAATTAACTTACGTTAGTCTGTCTTTTCTCTAAATGATTAATATACAGTATATCAAAATACATCAAGGATCTATAAACAATAATTATAATATTTACAATATTTGTTGTAAATGTTATTTCTTTTCTTTTTAAACCCGAGTGTTCTATCAGTGAAACACACGAATATTATTGTTTTAATACAGAGTTTGTTCTTTTTCTTATAAAACATGGCATGAGCGATGTTGGACCGGGCATTGAAAAAAATAACTAGTTTTAAGAGTTTCTTCAGTGGTTGAGAATCACTGATCCAGGGAGCAGCAATACAGTATCAAACTTTATAAAAAAATGTCTAAGCTGTGAGAACGCTAGACTTAAAATAATACACTATCGAATAAAATTGAAAATGACTTGGTAAATGCTTATAAAGTGGTTTGATTTTTCTGAAAAAACTTTACCATATTTTATATTTAATTTTAATAAATTTAAGCTTGCCTAAATGTAATCAAAAATAAAATATTTTCAAATTTTGTCGACCCATATCGCGTTTTTGAAGAATTGCCTTTATTAAATCAAATTTATAACTTTACTATGCCAGTTGATCACTTCGCTGCTTTACCAGGACGTGAAAAATGGGCACATATTTTAGGAAAGACGTTCGAGTTGGTTAACATTTGTACACCAATTTATCCTCGCACTTCGGAATATGTTGAAAGATTTTTTTCTGTAAGGTCGAACAGGAAGGAATTGCGGATATACATTTTGACTTTGCCTTCTTCAATGAAATTTATAATTATGCATAATTGATCTTAAGTTATTATCGCAATGCCACAGTTATTTAAAAGACCAAAAACCAATTGGCAAACGTTTTTTATCACAAGGGTTTAAGATTTATTTAATTCAATGCTTAATACTTTGTATTTTGTATTTAGTAGTAGTAAACATCTTTATTTCTAAAAAAAGGCTATCGACCTATCGGTCTTTCTGCCTTTGTTTAATACATGTAGTCTTAATCTGAATAAAAAATAAGTATGAAAATTCTCTTATTATAGGTTAACAATCTTATTAAATAAACTTTCCAATTCCAATGACAAGAAAACATTATTTTATTGTCCAGTAGTCAGTTGCGTTTGTAAGTGTTCGAGTAGCGTTGATGTAGGGAAACGGAAGCGGGATTGTCTGGTTGGTCTTGTAAGACAAAGGGGATTCAGTATGGTCCAGTTGTAGGGGTTGTTTGTCCATTTTGTCTGTAGATGTATGAGTCTTTCCGAAATCTTTGTCATGTTTGTGCGTTCGTATAGTAGTTGGGTGGAGGGGTTGTGTAGTGGGTTTTGGGGGTGTCTTATTCGTGTTATTAGTCTTAGTGCAATTTGTTCTGTTGTTTGTATATAACGTTTTGTCCTTTCTGTTCCGGTGGTCATGAGTATATGTCCATAGTCTAGCAAAGGTCTACAAATAGCTTTATATATTTTGGTAGCGGTGTTTGTGCTAATTCCTCTGTCTTTGTTAGTTAGTGATCGGAAGTGTTTTGTTCTCTTTATTGCTTCTGCCCTGATGTTTCGTATGTATTTAGTGAATTTAAGTTTGTGGTCAATTGTGATTCCAAGGTGTTTTTCGTCGTTTTTTGGTTGTGTCGTTTGGCCGTCTGCAGTTATTGAAGGGGAGTCAGCGTTGAGTCTGTGGTTTGTGAGCAGAAGTTGGTTTTTTGACGCGCTTGGTGTTAGTCTCCATTTATAAAACCATGTCGTTGTGTTGTTTGTTAGTGTTTGGAGTCTTTGAGCTGCTCTCTCAGTAGATTTGTCATGTACAATAAGTGCCGTGTCGTCTGCGTATTGTAATATGTATGCCGATCTGTCGATTTGATTTTTGTCTGGTAAGTTGTAATTGTATATGTCATGGCAGTATATATTGTAGAGAAACGGTGAGAGCGGGGATCCTTGAGGGAGCCCTTGTTCAGGGGAAAACGAAAATGACATTGTTTTGTCAATTCGTACTTGTAGTTGTCTGTTTTCTAGTAAGTTCTTTATGGTGTGTAGTAGATATGTTGGTGTGTGTAGTTTGTATAGTTTGTATAGTAAGCCTCTATGCCAGACACTGTCAAAAGCCTTGTTAATGTCCATAAACAGGCAAGCTGTCTTTCTGTCAGTTAGGTGGGTAGTTTGTATATTGTTGGCCAAAATAAAGAGCGGATGAACAGTCGAGTGATGTTGTTTGTTTTCCAATCACTTTTTCAAGCCGCTGCTTTATTATGTATTCGAAAATTTTGCTTAGTACTGGAAGTAGTGTAATTGGTCTGTAGTTGCTCGGTTGTGTATTGTCGAGTCCATTTTTGGGTTTTGTATTTAATACTTTGTATTTATTTTGTTGCGGTTTTTTAGTGACCGTGATGGAAATCAGTGAATTATGCCTATTCAGGTCTGTCGGTCAATAAATGGGGGCAAAAAATGAAACACTATTTTTCTTGGGCCAAAGTTTCGACTATATTTAAGTCATCCCAGGGCTCTAAAATGGAAAACAGGGCGGTTTCAGGTCTAAATCTAGTAGTCGTTAAGGAGACATAATAATTCAGTCATCAATTAGAATATACTTAACCGTAGCGTAAAATCACACAAAGTATGAATAACAAAGCACAAAATTAAAACTATCCAACAATTATTTAAAACAAACAAAACATTCTCTTTCCCTTCCTCCCCTTCTCTATAGAATCCCTCTTCAATAGCAAAAAAAAACAAACAAGGAAAAAGAAAAGAAAATTACCTTTGTTTTACTCTACCGTTAAGTTTATTTTAATTGATGAGTGAATTATTATGTCTCATTGACGACTTTACTAGATTTAGAGCTGAAACCCCCTCTGTTTTCCATTTTGGAGCCCTAAGGATGACTTAAATATAGTGGAAACGTTGGTCCAAGAAAAATAGTGATTCATTTTTTGCCACGATCTATTGACCGATAAGTCCACAGACGTGAATAGTCATAATTTACTGATTATTTATTTTGTTTGTGTAGATGTATGTGAATTATTAGTGACATGCAAGCAATTTGACTAATAATTCGTGTTTGTGTTTTAAATTTTAGTACCGTGCTAATTTCAATTCACAATATGTGACTTTACAGCACAAGTAATAATCAAATAGAAAAAATGTTTGTGTTTAAATATTTATTGGCTTCTTAATAATTTCGCTTTATTAAACTACATACTTCATTCAATCTCATATAATTTTATGCATTCTATTCTATTTTTGATTTTTCAACTAAAACATTTAATAACCGGTGGTAAAAGGAGTAGGAAAGTTTCTATGCATCTTCGTGAATTTGGATTTGTAAGATAACATTATGGTCCTCAACCGACAGATTCTGCACATTGAAATGATTCAATTTTACCTCGAATATCAATATTTATTTATATATGTATATGACAAATTGAATGATAAATATGCTGTACCATGCAAATAACCCTACGTAATAGTTAAAAAATGAATAATTTGCCCATGAAGTCACGAGCTGCGAATTAATTAAGCCTTTATTATACGAACAATAGGCTTTTATAGGGCAAAGGTTAACAACCCAAATAGGTCTGGTTATAATTTGTGACTTAGTCTGATTTTCAACTGAACGACATCTAGATTGGGAGCATATATTGAAAGAATTAAATCGAATTACAGAACTGTTGAAAGGCGAACTTTTTTGCAAACGTTCAAAATAAATATATAATCAAATACTAATTAGAATGTGAAATATTAGAATTTGATAGATTATTATAAATTATAATTTAAATAAAATGATGATGATATTTCATCATTATAAATAATTATAATTAATATATATTAATATTAAATGAAAAATAATCGCATCCTATAGACAATAATGGAGAGCAAAATATTAAACACTATATTAATAGGTCTTTCACTGGATTTCAGTAACTTACGTATACATGATTACGTAGGTTTAATTCAATAAGTTTAGGCGGTCGGTTCTTAATACCCAGTTAAATTTGAATAAAAAAGCTTTCAAATGTCAGCATTTTCCTTTCAGAAAGCGCTTTTAACTTTTATATATTATAAAGATTAAGGTAAACTGACCATCACCGCTGACTAAACCGACTTGGGTTTCCAGAATTTTAAAACTTTAATTACAAGTGCCACGAACATTGTGTCTAAATGCAGATTTAAAAAATACAGCACCAAAACTCCCATTTTAAAAGTAAACATAAAACGAATGTTTGTTTTCAATGCGAAATAAAAATACTCCAAACTGCCGTTACTGTAGATATGAAAATGCAATTTTTAAGGAAGATTTACATTTACACATAATATTCCGAGAAGGTCAACGTTTCCACTGATGGTTCAAAACACTTTTATTAAAGTTTTGTATATCTTGAGGGCAACTTGACTGATCAGCTTTTCTTAAATCCTCTCATAGATAATAACTCAAGCTGACGTGATGGCAATTGATATTTTCGAATAATTCCATATCCAACAAGATGGAGCTCCATTACGAAGTTATTAAACTGACTTCTTGAATATTCCGCATGATCAATATAATTCTTCTATGGAACTTTTTCCTTGCAAAAATTAATTGATAAATCGCAGCTGCACAAAGAAAGGTCTTAAAGAAGTGCTAGTTTATTAGCATTTTTAAGCATTTTTCCAAAAATAGTAAGATAATATCAATCAACTGAATGGCGAAAGTGGACTTTTAAACTTTATTAAGCCTATTTAGAATGTGATATTACTGAGCAGCTTTATAACTGAAGCCCGCATCGAGACTTCTCCTTTTTTGCCACACTTTATTCAAAAAGCGGACATAAAATTATCCTGCTTCAACATTAAATTAATTATTTTTTATCATAGTTGAAACTTGGCGGTGGCTCTATCTATTTCTGCATCTTTGATATATTTTTATTCATTTACACACAAAACGTGCACAAAATAAAGAAAATATTTATTTAAAAAAGTAGATATTAGATTTAATGGTCGGCCCTCCTACACGAAAATGTTTGTATTATCAATGAGAGGTATATAATATGTGGGGTAGTAACTTTAGCTGAAAAAATTCGTATAATAATACGTGCTTAGAAATGATCTATGATAAATTATTCTTACGCACAAAGATATAAGACGAATAATAAAGTTGTTTTCGATATTAGGACAATTCATTAGCCATCCAGTTTTAAAGTACTAGTTTTTTTTTCCACAAACAGAAGCAGGTAGCCGAAAACTCAAGTTAGTAGTTTAAGTGGTTTAGTTTGTTTAACTCTTCGAATAATTAATATTTTATTTTACAAATTCTGAGTAGGATCAATTTGAAAAATTATAAATAAGAATTTATTTTAAAATGATCAACCAGCCAAATTAAGATATTATATTTTTATATTTGCATAAATAGAAATATTTAAAGCTTTGGGTCACTTATAACTAAGTCTCAAGCAACTAGGAAATTTCTATCGCGTACTGTCGATTTTTTTTTGAAAAAACATTAAATCACAACACAACAGACATCATATCTGATCTCGTAAATTCACCCCAACAAATATGATGAAACCTTTCAAAAATATGTCCGACAATCGCCACGTGTGAATCGTTGAATGGCTATTTCCAACCCCAAAACCAAAGGGCAAAGGGTCGAAGATGACCGTCACTTTTCACAGCAACATTTTGAATTTTTTACATACACCAACTCACAGAAATCTCCGCCGCGAGACGATTTATCGAATCATCTGACTTGCTTTTTTGGGGTTAGAAGAACGACGGGCTGCGTCGCGACGCCTACATCTATAAAGGGGGATGGAAGGGTAAGGGGATCAAATGCGGCGCGGTGTCCAACCATTGGCGGAACATTGAATAAAATTTCATGAGAATTTATAAACTGAATTGAGTATTAAAAAAATTAGTTTAGGAAAACAGAAGTACTTCACAAACAAAATCGTGTTACTGTTAATAAAGATAATATTTAAATTAATGTACGGCATTACTTTCAATTGCTATAAGTAAGTAATAGATTATTTATTTATATACCGGATGTCCGTTTTTGTAGCTCAACCATGGGGATCTCGGTAACCATATAATATACGAGATTGGTTAAATTGGGGCAAAATTGCGCAATCTAGAGTCGAGCAAAATGCTCTTTTTTAAATTAAAATTTAAAAAATTTCTGCTACTTCCGGAAAAAACCGAAATTAAAAAACAAGTTTTTATTTTTTCCTTTGCTTATGTGGCGCGGAAATTTAAAATGATTAATACTTCATAATTGCAACCTTTTCTCTTCTACAACGTGACGATGTATTTAAAATCCGTTTTATGGATTCTCGACAACCATCGTGGATTCTGACATGTTTGAATTCAGCTTTTTGTTGTGATTACTATGCTGGATCACATGTTAAGGTTCAGTCTTGCTGTTTGGTGTATATTATAACAAAAATCCAGTTTTTGCATAGAGTGCTTGGAATAACATCCACTCTTTTGCTTAATCAACACATTTTTGACAGTTTCTGTATCTGTTTGAGTAGATTAAAAGGGAAAAAATTGTATTATACATTTACATAGGATGAAACTAAACTTTGAGAGAGATTTATAAGAGCTGCTCGAAGGGTTCACCCTCCACTTCCAAGCACAGATCTATGCGTCTTCTTAAATTTTGTATTGATCTTAAAACGCTTCTTCTTTTAATTTTGGTTCTTAAGATTGTGATGATATTCCTTCTCAGGTCATTAATATCGGTGGGTGCAGATTTATAAATGAGGTTTTTCATAGTTCCCCATAAATAATAATCTAAAGGGGTAAGATCTGGTGATCATGCCGGCCAACGTATGTGTCCATTGTTGGAAATGACTGCCGGGAAATATTTCAGACAAATAATCGGCCATTCTTCTAGCATTATGTGGTGGAGGGAGCACCATCTTGCTGGAACCAAAGGTTTTCTAAGCGGCGGAGAGAAATGTTGTCGTCGATGTAACGGTATTGATTAAACAAAAAAGTGGATGTTATTCCAAATCACTCTTTGCAAAAACAGGATTTTTGTTATTTTCACCAAACATCAAGACTGAACCTTAACATGTGATCCAGTATAGTAATCAGAACAAAAAGCTGAATTCAAACATGTAAAAATCCAAGATGGCGCCCATAAGAAAAAACAAAGTTGATGATGGTTGTCGAAAATGCATAAGTCGGATTTTAAATACAACACCATATACAGGGTGAGTTTTTTTCGATGACCAGTACAGGGATCTTCGGAACTAGAGCAGTTACGAAAAAGGTCAAATGGACAAAGAATTGTAGTACTCGAAACCAAATTTATTTTTCTAAAATTTGACTGTTGCCAAGAGATATTTGGGAAAAACTTATTTATGGTAAATTTTTAAATTACTCCTAGTTCCGTTGATATTAATTTGACAGGAAAACATTAAATAGAACACTTGTAGGAAATTGAATTCCAAAGAAAATGGCATAAGACATTTCTCCAAAATAACTGTCATTTTTGACATATGACACAAATTTGAGTTTTTTTAAATGGCAACTTGATTATTACTTTACCGAATAGAGCATTTTATTACGATTTCTGTGATATATCACATCGTTAGGTCTTTTTCGGAAATAAAGTGTTTGCGAACAATTTATACTTTTCAGTTTAGTTGATCGAAGTTAGCCATGGAAAATAGTATAAGACATAGTATAGACATTGTTCCATAGCAACAGATAATAACATCACCTTTCAATTTTTGACATCCAAGTTTAAATTCAACTTAGGAATATGAGTTAGTTTTATTGCAAAAATGAATTATTCCAATCAAGACGCGACACGATTGAAATCTACATTAGATGTAGGATTAAGAGCGGAATCACCTGGACTGGAAATCACATTTCCTGGGGCTTGGATTGGACGAAACGGCCCTGTTTTATGGCCACCTCGATCACAGGATCTTTCACCTTTGGATTTCTTTTTGTGGGAAGCCGTAAAAAACACAGTTTACAAAAACAAATATTCAAATTTAAATGCACTTAAAGAAGCTGTTGTTAGAGCATTTGCAAATATTGATGGTCGCTCCGCAAGAAAAGCAACTTATTCAGTTTTGAAGCGTTGCAATGTTTGCACTGATAATAATGGTGGACTTTTTGAAAATGTTTTACAATAAAAATTAAAGTTTCTAGAGTTAAATTTTAATTATTATTGGTATGATGTGATTTTTATAATAAACACTTTAAATGAGCAGCCGTTTTAATTATAATAAAGTTATTGCCAACTTTAACGTAGTTGTGAAAATAAATACTGAAGCATACTGTTATTATTTGTTTCTATGGAAACAATGCTGTTCTTATACTATTTTCCATGGCTAAATACGATTCACGGATATCTCCGGAAGTAGCAAAAATATTTGAAACTTTCTAAGAGCATTTTGGTAAACTCTAGATTGCGCAACTTTGCCCCAAATTTCGCCCCAAAATCGGACGCCCGGTATATAAACAGTAACTTATAACCGGTGAATTTAGGGTTTTCAGGTGGCCCTGGCAAATAATTTCATCCTGCCGTTTCGCAAGCACGAGTGGTTTGCATCTTCAGATCTGTTTTGCTCGAGTGTTTACATTGGATTGAAGCTTTCGAGAGAAACACTTCTGAAGATGCAAGCCAGACGTGTTCAAAGTGTCAGGAAGAACTTCTTTCCCACGACGGTGACGAAGCCCACAAAACTCCTCAATTTTAAGCAATCGCCGCGAAAGCGATAAGCTCTTTTGATAGTAACTTTTAAATTAGTTCGCCCGGCCAAATTAATATTTTGATCCATTTGTAAAATAAGTGTTGTAGGTTTAAATGATTTCTATAAAATATTATTTGGGTTTACTGTTAAATTTTATATGTACGTTTGCAGTAATGGAATAGTTATCCCGCAGCATATTGCAGCTCGGCCGAACGATCCATTTTGATCATAAATATCAACCTATCATAGTAAATTGTTTGTTTAACACTCAAGCTATTAATAAAGTCCAACATTTATTATGTAATCCATTATATACGCATAATCATAAAAGTTGTTTATTGACAGTACTCTTCAATATCTGCTTATGTACCGGAATGATGTTAATTGAACGACAGTTTTGACAAAAAAAAGCTTTTATCTTAATTGATATTTTTGTTTTCCATCCATCCGAAAAGCTCAAGTTTTCAAAATGTTAATACGCCTTTTTAACGGGAACTTTTATTTTCCGCTGAAATTCGATTTTTCAAATTTTGGTGGTTTTATAAATTTATACATTTTTTTAACTTAAACCTTGCTTTATATTTCCTTATCTTTGAAACCAGCCTATTTTTGTAATCTAAAGATTCTTGAAATTTGTTTGCATTCCAAATATTAACTGACTAACTTGTTTATACCAACATTCAGCAGCTCGAATCAAGTATGACAAACTTTCAATAATAAAATAGTTTGTATGACAAAAGGACGAAACTGCACAATGATTCTAACGATGTTCATGCTCCTTATAGAATTTTGGATTGCGGTTTCATTTCATTCTTACACTTATTGTAAAAGAATAAGAATTACGGAATAAAACGTCCTATGCAGCCGGGAATAAAAAATACCTTATACCGGTCTTACGCGCTGCCAAATGTTAAAAATATAAGTTATGAACCAAAAAATTGGTTTGCATAATATATGTAATATACAGGGTGATTCAAAATTGGCGTCATTCCTTTTAAGGGGTTATAGGGGCTCACTTGGAGAGTACGAGAAAAATATTTTTTTCGTAAATTTCTAGAAGATAAGTTAGTATTATAGAAAATTTCTGGAAAATTACTAGAAGATAAATAGTTGAAAATCGAATTTTCAGAAAATCAACTTTGTTATTAAGTATTATTTTAAAATAGTCCCATGTTTGCTTGGTAGCCTTTTGGAATACTTAACCATTCGAAAAGAAAAATTACGATCTTTGCTTCAAATTACGAAAAAATTTTATATTAAAAAAGACCTCTTCTACAATTTTTTGATGAAAACTCAAAGCGGCAATGATGTTTTTTGTCATTAACAGATAGTTACAGGTAGATAGCCTTTGTCAATAATAACAAGCAGTTGTCAATCTGTGACTCACTTTGAAGCTCCTTTCACAAAATGTACACCAACATCGAATTTGCGGATATGTGATTAGTTATGGGAAAATGCCACACTACATAGCAGAAGGTGTACGACCTTACACCAGCAAAGGGCTAGAGACACTGGACGATTGGCTCCAGGAATTGACGCAGATTGTGGACGATCTAGAGGTGCTCGGGTTCCAGACACAGAGGCACAAATATTGGAGATAATTGCAGCAGAGCCTTCCAGGAGTGCTTGGAGCATTGCGCAACCACTTACACGTTCTCAGACATCGGATAATTGTCCCTATAACTCCCCAGAGGAAGGGCCACATTCCTACCATGTATGTAAGATACACAGAACACAAGGACACATTAAATCTCTGATCTTCCGAACACCGGTACAAATTGAGCAGGAGTTAATTAACCGAATACGAGAAGCTGATCAAAAGGTGATCCCAGACTGCGGCGAAGAGCGGTACAATAGAGTGATTGAGGCACAAACATGTTTGGAGTTAAACGGGCAGAACTTTGAACACCTTTTGTTACTTAACAACTTAATTGTATGTTATTTGATTAATATTGATCATTGATACATAACCTTACACAGGAGATGTTTGTTTACTTGTGAGGTGAGTTTAGGTATATCACTCATCTGCCCCAAAAAGGATGGCAGCACTGACGGCAAATTTACAGTTATCCTAACCTCAAAATATTTCTATTGCTTTTTCTTTCTTTGTTTTGTGTTTATCCATGGTTACTACAATTTTCAATAATTAAGAAGTAACAGGTATTTACGTAATGTTAATTAGGCAGATTACCTTGAAAAGCATCGTTGCCATAATTCTGATCTAGTTTTTGGCAAATATCTCAGTTTTTGATAAGAATTAATTTTTTTACTATTTTTCCTGTACTCCCAAAACACCCCCAGACAACACCCCCAGAGGAATGACGCCACTTTTGAATCACCCTGTATAATGTGTTTGGATAAAGTGAGAAAATGAAAACGAATCTGAAACTAAAAAAATACTGTATTTTGTCTCCTTCATAGGAACACATAAATTACGGTGGGTAAAATATATAACATTTTTCCTTTCTACTGTTTTCCAACACTATCAACTTTTTGATGGGGCATGTTTGCTTTTTGTGCATCATTTGAGTTCAGCTTTTCCAGCTTTCCGAATTCCCGATGTCAATTAATCACCTTGTAGACACTTAATAGATTAAGTAAGTAGTGTTAAAATCAGTGCTTTCAAGACCTGCATTGAATTTAAATAAAGTAACTATAGAAATTATTCACTTGCATACCCCTTATAATAAACAGAAACAAAAAATATACGAACGTAAAAAATAATGCGTGTCCAAGCTATTTGAAATAAAAATCTGATAAACTTGAAAAACTTACGTGGGTGATGGCAATTGGCTGCCTGCGAATGGAATATCGTTAGCATCGAAAAAATCATCTTCGCCTTCTGAACTTGAGTAGGACATTTCAGGTACCACTAAAGCAGTTACCGAAGCTGCAAAATACAATCATTTTAGAGACGTTAAGAAGCATTGAAAATACTCGTGTCCCCCAATAATTAGAAGCGTTTAATAAATAGCAATTGGCTTAATAAAAACGCTTCAATCATATTGGGATAAATCAAATAAAGTAGAATTTCTTTTAAATGTTAAAATAATTAATTGTTAACCAATTCAACATAAAAACATTGATATTTTCAAAAAATTAATATCGACGAAAGTTACTAATGGCGATATTTTCAATAGTAATAGTTTATCGTGAAAGCTTTCTGGAGTTCAATCATCAAATGATCAAAGTTCAAATAAAAAATAATGATCTTCCAATATTTTTTTCTCGTAAATGTGGAGAGAGAGCGATTTAAACTTAATATAATTTTCGTTATATGTTATGGGAGCTATTTAAAGCATACGAGAGGAAAATAAATCGCCAATAAGCAAAAAAATCAATGCGCAATTTACAATTTTTTTTAAAGATCGCGTACGATTTATTTGATCTTTAAAACAAACAATACGATATAAGGTTTTAGATATGCGGTAGTTTGGGTTTCTATGCTCTGCTATACTTTTAGCCAAAAAAAATGTTATAAAACAAATAATTTATAATGTAAATATTGTTATAATAATAGCAGAAGTAGTATACAATTTCAACAAAGAAATTCCTAAATGTGAACATACATAACGCATTGAAGATAGTTTATTGAACTTACGTATTGTTCTAATCGTTCTCCGTCCATTTTCCGTGCACTCGGAACCAAGTTCGATTCCTTGTTGAATGACAGCTTCCCCAGGAACCACATCTAAAAGTAAAGTAAAAACTATATTATTTGCACATTGCTACACCAACAAATATAATACTATTTATTTCTACAGACATGACAGTACAGGGCATTAAAAAGAAAACCGATAGCAGCGTGCCTAAACCAGTTAATGTTCTTAGTGTGGGAGCAAATGAAAATAAATCAAACTACACTATACAGGGTGTTTAATAAACCGATGTATTTATTACTGGATATTATAGTACAATAATATTGGAAATAATTTCTTAATATGCCAAATTTCACACATTCAAATTCAAACACGGTGTTAAATTTCAATTTCGAACAGAAAAGGTTATTGGCCTGTTTGGTATGACAGGCACTTTTGGAGAAAAAATATAAAAACTCATTTATTGAATACTGTAATTACGTTTGAATTAAAAAATAAAAAAAAACTGAATAAAATTATTATCATGAAACAAGACATGATATCATATTGTTAGCTAAATACTCCAAGAGTTTCCCCAATATTAACAAAGTTTATTTTTTTAATTAAAACTAAAATACCCCGAAGATAAACGCCCAAGCGTTTTTGGAACGGGCCTACTAAAAAAGTAAATCTAAAATTACTTAGACTAAATTGCTCTTGCATTTTTTTTGCTGAAACAAAATGATATTATAAAGGTGAAATATTCAATTGCTTGAATAATTAGTACATTTTTGCAATATCAATATAGTTATATTTGCCAACGAGCAAACCTCTATTATTCTTTCTGATTGACGTGCGGTATTCAAAGTGCACTAACTTGATGAATTATGTATTGACAATATGATTTTATTAATTTTTATATAATCGTGCATGTTGAAATATTAATGCTCAATTAAACCAATTATAAATCAAAAAAGCACTATAATCAAAGGGTTTTTCTTTTAATTTGATGCGTCCCATTATAATTTACTTATCATTTAATATCATTACTTAATTATTTAAAAAAGTAACTTCGGGTAAGAGGCAGAAGTTTTCAAAAATTTGCAGTACTGCATTGAATAATAACAATAATACAAACTATACAATTAGTTAGTTCTATCCTTAAATCGTTTTTCCCGAATATAATATAGCTTTTCAAGAGACAAATATTTGAAAGTTGCGAAAATGAACAGAAAGGACATAAAATTCCTCAAATTAAAAGCAGATGTAAAATATTGAAACTAGGCAGAATCAGACATCTTTATAGAAATAATGCACCTAATTGTTTTAATTATAATTAATTAAATTCTTGAATTACGCATGCATTCGGTATCAATTTGAATGCAGCATATAGATCAAATTTGGAGTTGCAAACACATACGAACAAGATATTCCTAGTGAACTCGCTCTTTTATAAATAGGGTTATGAGAAAACAGTGCATAGCTATAAACCAAGAACATCTATTGAATTTCAAATTAAACAATTTCCTACCGGAAACATTTTCCGGTAGATTATTATTAGATTTTAAGCAAACAACAGTCCAGAAAAATCGATTCAAATCATTTGTGATCAAGTGGATTTAAGGCCTGTACTCCTTGTACATGGTTCGGATAAGGCAGATGTTCGTGAACTATGGATAAAACAATACAAGTTTTTGTAAAATAAAAATAGGAGACACAAAAAAGTATAACCCTTCATAGCTCCAAAACTGTTACTGTGTGCACGCACCCATGTTTACTAAGACTTTTTAATTTAATTTGGTTTACAGTTTTAATTCTTCAATATTTTACACCCTGTGTAATTCCATAATAACGCATTTTGTCCAGGAAATCTATTAAATATTGGTGCCATATAATATGTACAGTAAATTGATAAAAAAATGTTTTGAAATTGAAAATTGCGCAAACAATTTTTTTAAAAATAAATTCGAAATGTGAATACAGTAGGTACTTTAAAAGTTATTAAATAAAAACCGATTTTCAGTGGCGTCTTTTAGGGGCTCTTCTCTTCGTATGGGGGCTCTGTAGATTTTTTTTTAAAGAAAATGTTATTTTGGCACCATTTATACAGGGTGATTCAAAAGTGGCGTCATTCCTTTTAAGGGGTTATAGGGGCTCACTTGGAGAGTACGAGAAAAATATTGAAAACATTTTTTTCGAAAATTTCTAGAAGATATTAACAGTTGAAAATCGAATTGCAAATTTGCTATTAAGTATTATTTTAAAATAGTTCCATGTTTGCTTGGTAGCCTTTTGGAATTCTTAACCATTCGAAAAGAAAAATTACGATCTTTGCTTCAAATAACGAAAATTTTTGATATTGAAAAAGACCTCTTCTCCAATTTCTCATGAAAAGTCAAAGCGGCAATGATGTTTTTTGTCACTAACAGATAGTTACAGGTAGATAGCCCTTGTGAATAATAACAAGTATTTGTCAATCTGTGACTTACTTTGAAGCTCCTTTCACAAAATGTACACCAACATCGAATTTTCGGATATGTGATTAGTTATGGGCAAATGCCACACTAACATAGCAGAAGGTGTAAGACCTTACACCAGCAAAGGGCTAGAGACACTGGACGATTGGCTCCAGGAATTGACGCAGATTGTGGACGATCTAGAGGTGCTCGGGTTCCAGACACAAAGGCACAAGTATTGGAGATAATTGCAGCAGAGCCTTCCAGGAGTGCTCGGAGCATTGCACAACCACTGACACTTTCCCAGGCACCGGATAATTGTCCCTATAACTCCCCAGAGGAACGGCCACATTCCTACCATGTATGTAAGATACACAGGCCACAAGGACACTTTACTCTCTGATCTTCCGAACACCTGTACAAATTGAGCAGCAGTTAATTAACCGAATACGAGAAGCTGATCAAAAGGTGATCCCAGACTGCGGCGAAGAGTGCACAATAAAGTGATTGGGGAACAAACATGTCTGGAGTTAAACGGACAGAACTTCGTCAACCTCTTGTGATTTATCAACTTAATTGTATTTTATTTGATTAATATTAATCATTGATACATAACCTTACACAGGACATGTTTGTTTACAACATGTTTATGAGGCGAGTTTAGATATATCACTCATCTGCCCCAAAAAGGATGGCAGCACTGACGGCAAATTGACAGAGTTATTCTAACCTCAAAATGTTTCTATTGGTTTCTCTTTCTTTGTTTTGTGTTTATCCATGGTTACTACAACTTTCAATAATTAAGAAGTAACAGGTATTTACGTAATGTTAATTAGGCAGATTACCTTGAAAAGCATCGTTGCCGTAATTCTGATCTAGTTTTTGGCAAATATCTGTTTTTGATAAGAATTAATTTTTTTTACTATTTTTCCTGTACTCCCAAAACACCCCTAGACCACATCCCCGGAGGAATGACGCCACTTTTGAATCACCAGGGATGTATTCGAAAGCATGTCCACACCCGGGACACGCTGTAAATTATTTGTACATAATTTTGAAATAAAGCTCCAGCTATCTATCTATATATCGGTTTATTATATTATATTATACTACGATGTTTTCCGATTTCCATTTTTCATCAGTCTCGGTCGTTCCATAGATCGCCTTCAAGCTCTCTGTCGATACCTTCTCTAAGGTCTATCTCGGTCTTCCGGGTCGTCTTCGCCCTCTTGGCTGCCAGTTCATCAGTGGCTTCGGGATTCAGTGTTCTTGCATTCTTTGTATATGGCCCATCATATTAGTTGTTTGTTTTTAATCGTTTCGTATATTTTCCTGATTGTACTTCAATTCACTCCAATACATTCCTGGGTTTCAGTCAATTTTATTGTTTATTATTAAGGTAGAAACAACTATACGCACAAACTGATGATGGTGGAGAACGACACCGAAACGTATTTGTAACATTTTAAATAATAAACAATAAAATTGACTGAAACCCAGGAATGTATTGGAGTGAATTTGTTTCGTATATTTTCCTGACTGTAATGTATGAATGTAACTAATGACTGTAATGTATCCTGAATGTAATTGTATTTAAATGTGTGAATTTTAGTGAGAGTTTTTTATTTGAATTGATGATAACTGTAAATGTATATTTTAGACAAACTGATGATGGTGGAGAAAGACACCGAAACGTATTTGTAACATTTTGAATAATAAACGGTAAAATTGACTGAAACCCAGGAATGCTTTGGAATTAATTTGTTTTTAATGTCATCTGTTATAGAATGCGTTATTCCCATCATTTCTCTCACTGCCTCATATATTATGAGTTCCCTTCTCGATATTCCTGCCGCTCGACGCTAAAAATCCATTTCGGTTGCCTTTAGGTGTCTTTTCATCGCTTCTTTCAATGGGCACACCTCTGATCCAAAGGTGGTTATGCTTTTTACAATCGCATTGTCAATGAGACTTTTGTTTTCTTTGGCGAGGCTTCTATCCCAAAGTAGTGCACTTAAAAGAGCGATCGCCTTTCTGCCCTGGCATACTCGGTGTTTGATTCCGGCATCGAGAAGTCCGTTGTCGGTGATTTTAACTCCCAGGGTGCAATCTATATTCTTTTGTTTGTTTCATGGTAACCCCGCTTTTCAGATCACGATCCATTTGTTCTCCGTTTATCACCATGTACGCTGCCTTTGGTGGGTTTACTTCCAGACCCCCGTGTTGATATTCTTCAATTAGCTTTCGGTTCATATAGCTCAAATCGTCGTGGTCTTGCGCAATTAGTACTTGATCATCGGCGCATTATAGAGCATACAGGGTCGTGTCTGAGAGTGATATGCCCATAGTATTGCACTTCTCTTTCCATTTCTTCAAGATTCCCTCCAGGTATATTTTATTATGTTATTGTATGTATATTTGGTTTCAATCCTTTGGATTCTAGAAAGCCGGGTGTTATTTGTTTTCCTGATTTTATCTTCATTACACGTTGTTTGTAGAGACTCTTGATGGTTTTAATTAGATATATGGTCCACGACTGATCTTCGCGCATGAAATCCAGGTTGTTCTTCTGCTTCTATTTCTTGGCATTCATTTTGACTTCATGTGTAGGTACATTTGGCAAGGACGAAAAATGAGGACTTAAATCAAAATTAATGAATCGATCAAACAAATCAAATATTTTTCTTGGCAGTGATTTTAACTAATACCCAAAAACATTCAAAACAATAAAAATAACTAAAATACAGCGATTGCGTATATAACCCTGTATAACCAGTTCTCACCAATGCTCACTGACTATAACTTGAATCTTGGACAAAATTAATTGCTAATTAAAGCCATAAGGAATCCACTATTCTTATTATGGGCGATTTAACAACGAAACACGTTCATTTGACGTAATACATTGTTCGTCATGCATAAATCATGCTCAATCTTTCCCGCCAACAGTTCACGCGAAATATATTTGAATACAACGGTTGAGTGAAAGACAATTTTTTATATTTATATAAGACTACCAAAACGTCTTATCACCATGAAAAAAATTACCGCCAATCACCAAAATGTTTTTCTTATTTATCGGTTACTGACGTTATTCTTCTTCACAAACCGTGGGTTTAGTTGTAAATAGATCATTCAGCCATCACTTTTTATAGGAGGTATTGTCGAAATCCGTTGAATTTACCGGTTACTCTAACCTATTTCATTTTCATTTGAGCTTTTGATATTTACGTAAGGTTAATGAGGCACATTATCTTGAAAAACATTGTTGCATAATTTATTATCTAGTTTTTTGCAAATATCTCCGTTTTTGATAAGAAGTAATTTTTTTCAATATTTTCCTGTACTCCCTAAACACTCCCAGAGGAATGACGCCAATTTTGAATCACCCTGTCTACACACTTTTAGTTTTGGTTAGGGATAACGTGTAGACAAGGATGTAAATTTATGTTATACAGCTCATTATTTATTTATTAATGAGCTAGACGTTTCAACAAAAAGTCGATTTTTATTTCTTATTATGGGGCGTGAGTGAGTTTACGGTGATTAAATACCTTAATGTTTTTTCAATCCGCTTTTTAGCATACAATAAGATATCCAGATTTTTTATACAGATGTGCATGCATAGTTATGTGTATTTATTTTTGAAGTTGAACCAGAAACGGTTACTTAGAAGAAATTCATGAAAACAACCATATTCGAAATTATGATTGGAATCCATTTATTCTATAGAAGATTGGTCAGTTAATTAAAATGGAAATAAGAAATTGTTATTTACAAAAAAAACTGGGAAAAACGATGCTTAGTTGTGCGAATCGTCATTGTAATTTGCATATATACATATTTATTATATAATATTTACATATGATCTGTCGACCTAATTTATAAACACGAATAAGAAATTTAGGATGCTTCCCATAAAATTTAAAATAAACCTTTAGAGTTAGTTACCTACTCTAGAGTATTATGGCTCACTTTGAAATAGTGATGATCTAGATTTTGTTAGTACGACTTTAAAATTAATCTTACCCAAAGGATATAATATGAACATACCATCATGAATCGAAGAGACACTGTTTGAATTTCCAGGTATTTGATGGTAAATACCATTGATGGGATGTGCGGTATTCTAAAATAATAATAGTTATCACGAATTAATACTTTATATAAAAAAATATTTTTATTTTTATTAATGGAAAAGTATTTTATTCTGATACAAAATATTCTATTTGGAATTCTTGTTAAAAAATAGCGTATTTTGCAACAGTGCATAAACTTCCACAGGTCCTATTATATTTCGACCGATCCGTATTTTGGTTACAGTCTGTAGGTATTTAAGTCATTGTTTTCATTTTTTGCACAAAAGTTCCTTAATTTTGGATAACTCTTAACCATAATATAATAAAATCAATCGTTTCGTATATTTTTTTATATTATACTTATATTATATTTTTTATTATTTTATACAATCGTTTCGTATATTTTGGAATGAATAAAATCAATTTGTACTCGCATTATGACACTATGGCTGATAATATGTCAACAATCAATTGAAATCCAACTTGTTTAAGCGTATATTGAATCCAATGTGCCGAACTAAATTTGTAGTATTAAACTAGTAAAAAAAAAAGTATTAAAAATATATTATTTTATCGTTTCGTATATTTTCTGTACTTTAATTCATTCCAATGTAATAAACAATAAAATTGACTGAAACCCAGGAATACAGTGGAATATATTATTTTAGTGCAGTTTTCAAATGCTTTTTGAAACAGATATTGATCTGAAATATTTTACTAACAGTAACATTATATAATTTTTTACTAATTTATTTTCAATATTTACTATTTACCAAGTTTTCGTCTTTATGTAATTATTGTTACACTTCTACAAGTTCGCCTTTCCATAATACTGATCGATATTATTAGTCAAGTTTAAGAAAATCTTTAAATAATATATTATATACCTAGGTTGAGAAGTGAGCTATTATATACCGAGTACTTCTATATTGGGTTATTGGATATTAGGATATAATGTGCGAGGTATTTAATAGCCTTATCGGTCGAAGTACATATATAATTTTTTTACTACTGCCGCAACATAATTTTTCGGTCTCCAGAAAGCACATAAAAGTTCTATGAAAAACTTCTAGAAAAAGCGAAAAATTTGTGAATCTTAAAGTTACAGTGATTTAGAAGTGAAAATCGATGAATCTCACTTGAACTTAGAGAGGTGCGCAAACTAAAAATAATGAAAAACTTAAACATCTTTCATTATTTACCTGGGGACTTTTTTATTATTATTAGTGACCTAGGGAGAGAAATATGACTTCTCACTAGGGAAATGGAGTAAATAATGGTGATTTCTCAGATTAGTAGTAAAAAAAATAAGTTATTATTAAGTAGTTAAACCATAGAAAACCGGTTGGTTTAAAAAATAAAGGAAAATCAGCATTTACAATAGAAACTAACCTTTGCAATTTGAAGCAGGACTATGGAATGCTTGATGTTATCCAGCATTAACTGTAAAAAATATATTCTCATAATAAAAAATATATCATCCTCAATGCTAACGAAATATAGCATTTTAGAATTTTTTTGGTAAGGTTTCATCAACAGACAAAGTTATTTTCAGAACCTTTTTGTTGGGGGTTTGGCCTGAATGTTTGGCTTAAAAAAAGACAGAATTAGTTCCTCACATCTTTTATTATGGATTGATAAGGTATGGTCATTTTATTGATAATAAATTTAAAAAAAACTAACAATCTGTAAAAAAACGAAACCTTTTACAGAGCCCTTACCCGTAGACATTGACTGTGTACAGATTTGTATTCACTTAGCCTTGATTAACAATTTAATGATATAATTTTTAGCTATCTTTTGATAAATAATTGGTTCTTTATTGTGAAATAAAAATCCGTAATAAAAGACGGGACAAATTTCTGTCCTTTTTAAAAGACGAATATATTGGAGGCCAAACACCCTAAAATAAGTTTTGAAAACATCCGCCTCATATATAACTTATCTACAAACAAAAATAGTTCTTAAATGCGAAAAAATCAAAAGATTTTTTTCTTTTAATGTAAAGCGACCAAAACATACTTTTGAGTATGAATTGAAGTTGAGATCAGAATTGAAAAAACCTTAAAAAATTATTAATAAATATTAATTTATCAATTAGTAATTGATAAACTTATATCAATTATAATTCGTTAAATAATACAGCTTAATTGAGATGGTAAAAAGATAAATTTTAAAACTTACATTTGCGTGCTCCAATATTGTCTCGCATTTCGCCTTCTCTTCGACGTCGGTGAATGAAATTATTCTCTCTTCCAATTGCTGGAAAAAAATTAATATAATTGGTGTTGAGTTTGCTCTGCTGCTGAGGCGCTTGGGTTAATCGGTGAATGTATTAATCTTTCCACATAATATACAACATAAAACTTATATTTATTCCGAATCTAAGTATATTGCTAACCTTGGTTTGTTCAATCATAAGTTGTAGGTATGCATCAGCTTCAGAAACTTTATTATCCAGATCCTTAATTGTAGGCGACACATGATTTGAATCCCACTTTGTCTAAAAAAAACATTATTATTTAATGACAAAGCAGACAATTTCCATGTTGCTGACGGATAATGTTTTTTTGCGGCAAGATTTTAAATATGTATACTTTAAAATGAAAATTATGAAAATTAGAATGTATTAATCTACAATGAAAACTTGCATCAGAGGTTATGCACATTTAATGACATCATCATCCACCTATACAAAAATAATTTTTTTGTTTGAAAATGATATGTGAGGAGAGTAAAATGTTATCATCCTCATTTAGTTTTATTAATTATATTGTTGCGTATATTTTCCTGACTGTACTTTAATTCACTTCAAAATATTCCTGGGTTTCAGTCAATTTTATTGTTTATTATTTAAAATGTTACAAATACGTTTCGGTGTCTTCTTCATCCACCATCATCAGTTTGTCTAAAATATATACTTACAGTTATCATCAATTTAAATAAAAAACTTTCACCAAAATTCACATATTAAAATAATATGTGTGTGATTTGTATTTTAATAAGTGAATTTTGGTGAAAGTTTTTTATTTAAATTGATGATAACTGTAAATATATATTTTAGACAAACTGATGATGGTGGAGAAAGACAACGAAACGTATTTGTAACATTTTAAATAATAAACAATAAAATTGACTGAAACCCCGGAATATTTTGAAGTGAATTAATTATATTAAAACTTTAATATAAATGTTTTAACCTTCTTGGATTATCGTTATGCTCTGGATTTAACAATTATCGTTTCTACATAGTTTGAAATAGTGGAATAAACACGTTTTAACACCTGATTCTCAACGTGTTCGGAATTTTAATCAGGATATTCACTTAATAGCATATAATTAACAAATAAATAAGAAAAATTAAATTATCAGAGCCAAAACTGTTCTGCTATGATATGTGATATCTCAACCGCAAGTAGCAGAAGCAATTATAAATATAACGAGTTATCGCATGCAAGTTGCTTAACCAAATAACTGTAAACCAAATGTTTGTGTCTTAAACAGTGAAATAAAGGACACCTACTCGACTGGCATGTCTAATAATCGTATCCTCCAACGCTTGCACCCATTTATGACGTTCTTCGGCATCCCTTGCTTGAAAATGAAATGTTTTGTGATCGACCGTAATGGTGAAAGTGCTGTCATCTTCATCATCGATTCCTATTATAGCACCTTTTAATCGAACACATCCTCTTCGAACTCCTCGCATCATTTTTTCTTTTGACTGAAAACAAAAATATTAGTATAAAAAAACGGTGACCGTTTTACGCTGTAACATAAAAGTTGTAGTTGGGAGCTCCACTTCAGCTCGACTACTCTTGTAATTCAGATATGCTTTAAAGTTTAAAAAAATGTTTCTGTGAAAAAGTGATTCAAGGTCTCCCATTAATATCGCATGTTATCTTGCGAGGAATCAGTAATTGGTGCATAATGGCATGAATAATTTGGAACACATTAAAGGCTCAGTGTTGCAGCAGCAAATGATGAGCTCAAAGCAAATGATAACAGTAAATAGAGGTTTCTTGAATACGTAACAATGCCCAAATTCAAGAGTGGAAAACTGTTGTTTTGAGTAATTACAATTAAATTAACAATTTTAATAATTAATAAAATTATAATTTGATAGCAAAATTAAGAGCCTAATGAACATGAAAACATTTACAATTAAAAGTAATGTTTGCCAAATAAGGAAATATTTTAAGACTAAATTGAAACATACATTTCTACATGATTAATTTATAGAACAGCAAGTAAAATATGCAATAACCATATTACTATTCAAGTCTAAAATAGGGCTGCACATTAGAATTACCTAGTGATCAAATACAACCAAATCCATAAATTGAAATCTTCCGGAACATGCAAAAGTTTAATTGTTTCAAAATACAACCGCAGGTTTGCAATGTGCAATATATTAATAATTTATAGGCTTCATTTGCATTCTAGAATAATGTACAGACGTATATATATACTTTACTTTCCTTATAAAAGCTCTCTTAGAGGATGGTTTCGTGTCAGTTGTGCAGTTTAGCTTGATCAATAATATAGTTTATCGAAATATGATACTAGTTTCGTTAGTTTAATCAATTTATAAGTGCAGCTAGTGATACATTTATAAAAATGGCCAACATGACCTTAACAGTAGCTCACTACATTAACGACCACATTCAAAGAATAGCAGGTTAGTTTTTGGCTAAACTTAATGCATTTTAATAAATAACAAGAAAAAGCAGATAACAATATTGATTAATCTGCCATTTTTCGAATGAATTTTGCAATAAATTGATTAAAATGATCATTAAATGAATAAATATTGTACATTGCAATTTGTTTACACTTATTAAGTCTTGGCAGCCCTGCAAATTACACTGAGCCAATGTATCTGCAATGGAATTTATTTTAGCGTCAAATTTATTTATAAGCAATCATCAGGGAAGATTTAAATGTCTAAAGCTATTATCGTTTTAACCAGTTCATTCACGAAATTTGAAAAACCTAATGATGCCTGATTCTAAAATATTCTAATCAATGAAACCAAATTCTATAGACTAGACATTCTATACATATTTTGTCTGGCGAATTTATACTTTAGATCCAAGAGTAGCGGATTGGTTTCTTATGGAAAATCCATGGCCAACAGTAGGAATCGTTCTGTTGTATATGTCGTTAGTGTATGGAATTATACCGACATACATGAAGAACCGAAAGCCATATAAGTTAACAATTGTAATTAGAGTATATAATTTGCTACAAATAATCATGTGTAGTTTTGTACTGTATTGGGTAAGTAATGATGTTGAAAACATAAGAAAGCAGTGTCACCCTCTGCATTTCAGTTGGCAACATCTGGATGGATCCAAGGAGCACATAGTATAAAATGCCAACCAGTAGATTACTCAGACCATCCCGAAGCGGTGTACATTTTAAGAGCTTTCTACTGGACATACTTTTTAAAGTTGGCTGAACTTTTAGAAACAATATTTTTCAGTCTAAGATGTAAAACAAACCAAATTACAATGCTTCATGTTTATCATCACGTCTCATCGTTGACTATTGCATGGTTGGCTTGTAAATATATTGGAGGTAAAAAAATGGTCCGCAGTAATTCTTTTATTTGGTCACTCGACAGCTTTTCCAGTTTAAACGCAATATATTAAAATGGTATATTTAAGATGAAAATCGGTCAGGTATTTGTATTATTAGCACATTTAGTAGTTTATTTACATTTCCCACAAATTCAATCTTCACAGATGCTAATCGAAAATTGATTTTGGAGTAGTTAGAATCTACGGGTATATGTTATAATTATTTTAATTTTGATGCCTCAAAAGGCATCTATTAAGACTTAGTATTAAAAGAAAAAAAAAACATTAACATATATTTCAGTCTTTTTGAGAATGGCAAATCAAATACCTAATTTTACTAGTACTTAAACTTAAAAAAAATATTAACAATTTTTGGAAAAAAAAACTTAATTTTAAAATTTGAAATTACGATTCTACTATTTCCATAAGAATAGCGTTTCAAACGAATGAGAATACATTTGTTTCAAGTTATAGGGTTTTGTAGATGAATCGAAACCCATTTATTTCCGCTCAAAATGGGATACAAAAGAAAACACATAAAATAATTATTAATTTATTCAACTCAATTTAGTACTTAATATTTATGTCAAATGAAATAATAGATCACAAAAAAAAATGTGAGTACTTAAATAACAACAATCTGTATGTGCAAGATTCAAATAGATAGAGTTTGACATGACCCAAAAAATTAAAACACACACATAAATTATATTTTTCTTATAGCAAACAGCTGTTTTTGCGGACTCAACTTTACGGCGTTTACATTGAAGGCCAATTGATCAAAATAAATCCACTTATGTAGAACATAAAACTTTATTTAAAAGTTCGAAGTATGATTTGAAATTTAGTAAAAACGTAAAACTATGTTCAGATAAGTTTCCTTCGTGTGCCTGAGAAATCAAATGGAGCTAATAACCTGGAGGAATTTTAGATATCAAACTTCTTAAATTGAGACGAACGTATTACTAAACACCCGTTTTTACCCGTATAGGCTTCATTAATCTGAAATATCGACTTTAAAAATGTAGTCTTTCTAGACCTAAAAATTTGATTTAATTCCACAGTTCCGGTAGTAATTATTTTGGCATTTCAGGAGGATTAGCTTGCATTCCTGTTATGTTAAATTCATTTATTCATATGCTAATGTATACGTATTACTTAATATCATCTCTTGGACCTAGTTGGCAAAAGAAATTGGCTCCATGGAAACCTCGTCTAACCATGCTTCAAATGGTAAGGGGCTCCTTGATTGCAAACAACCTTTATACATAATTCAATGTTTTAGGTCCAATTTACTCTTATGCTAATACACTTAGTAATGAATATGCATCCAACGTGTAAAAATACACCAAGGGTATTTATCGTAGGTTTTATACCTAATATTGCATTAATATATAAAATGTTTTTCGACTTTTATCGAAAAAATTATTCCAAGAAATATCATAAAATAATTAATAAAACTGATTAAATTGTTGATATAGATGAAATATTTGCATTATTAAAGTGTTGTCAAGAAGAAGGTTTCATGTTTTTTTTTGTCGTTTCTAGTTCCTTATATTTATCCAGGTGGAAACCTTTAGTAACAGCTTTGATTGGTCGTCTGCGATTCCAGTAACATATCATGTTGACATTTCAGGTTGCTTGGTCATAGAACCAGATAAATATCGTTTTATGGAAATTAGCATATCATCTTGTACACATTTACGTAATCGTAATTCTTTTTTCCAATTTCAATTATTTTAATGCATACGAAATTAACGACGGGTCTGAATTGTATATTACAGAACTTGTTCATTGGCAGACAGAAAGTCGAATGGGATGATTGCATGTAACCTTATAAATTACCCTTTATTGACTCCCACATTGTTCATGACATTAAATTTACACAATTATACAAAACCTAAGTAGTCAGTCATTTAAAATATCCACTTGTCTGTATCCTGCAAAATTATATATATCTGAATTAATTTCATTGCCAGTGCATGTAAGTAAGTATATTATCATACTACAATGCTGCGTTACGTAGCATGTGTACATTTTTAATTACTGTTAATTAACTTATTTCAATAGTCGATTTGACAAAATAAATATTCATATTAGAAAAAAACACTGGCTGATCTGAATAATCAGGAATTGAATTAGTGCAAATATGATTGAAATCCATACATTTTTCTGCATACATTTGAACTTTTAAAAAATGTTTAGATTGACTTTATTTACTTAGTTAATTAGGCGATATATTCATTTCACAACGTGTTTACTGCCGTTAATTATAAATAATATAACAACGTATTATGTATGTAAAAAGGTTCTTATTATCAAAAGATTTACGTCTAAATTATTGCTTCAGCTCTAGAACATTTTCCCTTCTACAAAGAAATGAGTGTCGCAAAAATGTACGATAATGCATTATCGAAATTTTTCATGTATGAACATTGCACCCATCAAGCATAAACAATTTAAATAGCTAAAATAGCTGCTGGTAACATGTATGAAAAAATTCCCTTAAAAACTTCGACATTTGTAAAATAGTTGGTACGTTCATTATGGGCTTAGTTACAAGCTTTTTTTGAAGGTAAATGCGGAATGAGAAACAAAAAAGTATGTTGAATAGAACTTGAACATTTCTGCTGATTATGAAGAGAATGAGCATGAGAAGAGATATAAAACCAATGGTTAAAAATATGTAGCAACTATAAGTATAACGTTTAAAAATCTCAGAAAATATTTACTTGACTAATAACGATTTGATTGAGATCAGATACAACTCATAGATTGATCAGATACAACTCATAGGTAACAAAGAATGCATGCCAATAAAATGGCCAAAATGAGTTTCTTATTTTTACTATCCACAAAGAAACAGTATTTAATTATTTCTAAAAGTATGTTGACCATTATTTCTAAGAGTTCTAGTAAAAAACATTAACTACTGTGTTTGCTATTTAATTCAAACCTTGCGTTAATTTTTTTGGTCCACTTTTTCGATGTCAAACTTTGTACTTAAGTAAATAATACAATAGAAACAATCGATTTTTTTGCACTGTGCTGTCGCAACTTAATAAATTGCGTCGAAACGGTATTATAACATGGTGGAAAAATTGTAGTTGTTTCGGTTAACAAAAAATATATTTACTGTTTAAGGAATTTAACATTAAAACTTTTTGTGCTTATGAGAATCAAGATAGTTTTCAATCCTTCGGTACAGAAAGGGGTAAAATTTACATAATAGTAATAGGCAATACTTTAGAAAATTTACATATAAATATTACATATTTACTAAAAAAGATGTGTTTTTTTAAATCCAAAGCAAACATCTAAAATATTTTGATAATGCTTTAAATTGCGACCATTGTCGAAACTAAAATATTTCACACGTAATGTTACATAAAGAGCACTAGCACGAAATATCAGCTGTCGTCAGTTTTGGTCGATTTTCAACAGTGAAAATATTTCGAAAACCATCATTAATGTTATTTTTCATTTTCTGACTTCTCAGGCGAAGCATTGCCGAATGTTTACGAGACATTCTGTATATGAAAACATCCATCTAAACATCTTGTACTTGTTTTTCCGACATCATGAATGAAAAATTGCTTTTATTTCTCTCTTTGGTACATGCTCCACATACTGAACAATCATATAAACTTAGTACGTTTACGAAACATTATTCATCCATTAAATAAAAATGAGAAGGCGTTTAACTCATGTTTGAGGCAAATTATTCGTGTTTTTGGCGTCAATAGTATCAATATGTTTCAGGCGCGAAATAATTCAGGTTGCATAATTAACATTTTCTTGGTACATCGTTTATTGTGATGTCTAATGATGAAAGGTCTAATTAAAAAATTAAAAATTTCTAGTTTTCAGTTGCAGTATTTCAAAAACTAGAATTTTCCATTCGGCCATAAATCAATGAATCACATTCGGGAATTAACCGCCTTTAATTCTGTCGAATAAAATGCAACATTTACATTACTCAGCTGCGCCTTCAGTGCGAAGTTTTGCTCGTGGATTGAAAGCTTGTTAATCACCTTATATAAATAATTAATTACATAAACTATTATAATTGGCAGGCGTGAGTTTTTGCTCCAGACCTGCTCCTTTTTTATAACAGCTGCGATAAAAAAAGCACTTCTAGTTCGAATAAAATGCGGCATTTTATCTTCAAACAGTGAATAATATCAGACAAAATGAGTGCTTTTGATTTAATGGATTTACGTGCAATGAATTACCTTGAAGGTGTTTATCTCTCTCACAATCAAAAAGGAAATAATTAACTTTTCCCTGTGATATATTTTAGTTACGTACGTCAAAAGTAATTACGTCTAAAATAAACAATTTCTAGAAATGTTCAATTTGAAGTTGTAATTTAAAAAAATTGTTTTAAATTTTTTTAAATTACAACTTCAAATTGAACATTTCTGAAGTTGTAATTTAAAAAATTGTTTTTCAACTCAATAAAGTCAATACCTACAGATAATAGATAGAATTTAGCCGTCTTGTGGAGGTTTAAACACTTTAATGTTTTTACTTAACTAACTAAATTTTGCTTATTTTAACCAGCTGCATTTAATAAATAACTAGTTTCTGGACATTTTTTATAGAACCTTGATTTAGAACATTTCCTGTGCCAAACCTACCACAACTCTGCCTTTTTGTTTAATATTTATCATTAACTCGGTCTAATTTGTCACAATTTGCTCTACATAAAAATATTATTATTAATTCAAAACCTACAGCGCTGAAAGGGAGTACTAACTTTCCTACTTCCTTGACAAACATTATATTTTAAAGAAATCCTGATAGGAAAGGTGTGATCTACGTTAACCGAAGCTGTACTGTTGCAGATAAATTGATAATGAAGACATAAATTGCATTTCAGAAAACCTTAAATTTACTAGCTTACTAATTAGGATGCAATACAGATATCCAGCTTGTTAAATGGGTGCAAAGTCGGTGATAAATTTAATTGAAAATTTTTGCAAATTTATTACGAAGCTACAGCTATTTACATATGAAATTTAAAAAAATACCATAAATAAATTATTTGAATTTTTGTCAGTTCCAGTGCAAATGGTAACTTGGTTAACTAGTTAATTAATGTATGTACTTTGTAACTTGTAAAATGACTGTCTGAGATAAGACGAAAAAAGGTCTTTCACTGCATATGTTAACAATGTTCTTGGCTAATATTCAATGCTACAAACGTGTTTACACTTCAAATTTGGGTTATCTTGTTTGGACTTTAATATTTATTTTGTTGTTGGTTTGGTGCCTTTTCACTGCATAATTAAGTTGACACCAACTATAAATTCGTGCAAGTGAATATTGTACTGAAACTGTATCACCCATGCAAACAAAATCATGTATAAAGAGCCCCATTTCTTGATTTGTAGGTTACAGCATAGTCAGAGCAACAATTGTACTTACCGTATAATAGGAAAGTAATCCAGAGTTGTCGTCTAGCACGAACCACCGGTATTGCCATCCTTTCATAACATTGGTCCATTTACTTAGAGAACCTTCCATTACTGCCATGTTACATTAAAATTATTATAAATTAGCAAGTATCTCGCATAGCATTCTCAAAATAGTTTTGTTTGCTAAATGAACGTCAGACAAATGTCAACAGTCAACACAACCATTATAAATTTGTCAAATCGATCCAACCAAGCTTTATTGGATAACAAGATCACATCTTGTTTTTCTCAGCTACGTCCCATAATAGGGAAAGAGATAGACCTAGCTCGACTGGGCTTATGAGGATCATCTGCCGGTGTATTGTTGGTTGAGGGTTGTGCTTATATAAGGTCTATTTAAAAAGTACACTGTTATTTTTTTAATAAAAAACGTTTTAAGTTTTCAAAAGTATTCAAAAAAGTTGCCATTTGGTAGTGACCGTGATATTAATTGGAAAAAGATGTCTTTTGGTACTATTGGGTTTTTCGGTAAAGCAGCGACAGAAAAACACTGTACATATAACTTGGGCCAACGTTTCGGCTATATTTTTAGATCTCTTTCGGGCTGTAAAAGGAAAATAGAGTAGTTTCAGTCTTAAGTATAAAATGTTTCCGTTATTAATAAAAAATTAAAGGAAAACAGGGACAAAAGTGAACGGGTACAAAAGTAAAAGCAAACATAAGAAGCAACGAAACAACAGAATACTGTTTAACAAAAATGTAAATTGATAATCTACAGTCAGCACTCAAAGAAAGAAAAACTTAGAAATTAGCCTTTAGTATCTTACGATCGATTTATTTTCCAAATCTGCTGAAAACGCCGTTAAACTTTCCTTGGTGAGTGAGTAGAAACCCACTGGTATTTGGTATTGCGGTAGAGGATTCTCAGGAGAGAATCCTTTTGATTTGCTTTAAGGCTGAGCTGAAAACAGAATCTCTCACAAACACTAAATTATTATTGTTTTTATATCAATTTCACCGTAAGGCAAATTCTCGAAAAAAAATATGTTAAGAAGCAACCGATACTAATCTATTACTCAATATCGCGGTAGGCGCTGGACTCAATGCAGCGAAATATCCACTTAAATCACGCTTTTTTCCCGGATAAGGAGAAAGTGGTGTGTGACGCAAGGATCAATCGTAAGGACGCAATCCTGTGGACCAGATTAAATAATAATTTTGCGATACTGTGCGTCGGTAGGTTATTCTACTGGTCGACCTTACTTGCGTGGTTCGCACTTTGCTTGCAGTTTTTTTTTATCATTCATTACAATGCAAATACTAAGTATTTAGTATCATATTGGCTTTTTGGCAATAAAAAAGAATTATATTTTGTGGAAGCTCTGCAGCAAAGCAGCGTTTATGCTTCATCGGTCGCGGATCTGAAGTAACAGAAACTAAATAATTACATTGAAATTACTTTAGTCGCTTTGGCGTATTTTACAAATTTATCACAAATTTATTATCAAAATGACGAATTCTCAAGAAACACGATGGGTCTAAATCACAAAATCATTATAGAGACCGAATATCTCGAAGCCTTAGCACAACTGAAAAACACGAAACCCGGAAAAGACAATATTAAAAGCAAGGTACTTAAGCATCTAGCACAGGAGACACATGACTTCATATTAGGAAAACTTAACGAATGCATCACGACTAACAAAATACCCAAGTCATGGAAGAACGGAATAATAATCCTATTTTAAAGAATGGACTAGATGACACACTAACAAAAAACTACAGATCCATCACGCTACTCCCGGGGTTGAGCAAATTGTTTGCACACATAATAAAAAACAGATTACATAATTTAATAGGACATCATATTCCAAAATACCAGTTTGGCTTCAAGACCAAAAACTCAACTATACATCCACTTTTTGTTCTTACTAATAACATACAAACCACACACCTGACCGGAGGAAATACTGCCAGCCTGTTTTTGGACATAAATAAGGCCTTTGACAGTGTTTGGATCGAGGGCTAACTGTACAAACCACACAAACTTGGCACTCCAAACTACTTAATACATATTATTAAACAACTACTCGAAGACAGACAACTGGAGGTCCGAATCAACGACGACTACTCTATCCCCTTTTCACCTGAGCAACGCTTACCTCAGGGTTCAGCACTCTCACCCTTGCTTTACAACATATATTGCCAGGACATATACAACCACAACAGACAAGACAAAGAAGGTATAGACCAAAACGCTTACTTGCTGCAATACGCTGACGACACTACCCTTATCGCGCATGACAGAACGACCGCCAGAGCAGTGGACAATCTCCAGACACTAACAGACACAATAACAGCATGGTACTACGAATGGAGACTCACACCAAATGCATCAAAAACCGGCTGCTTCTCTCAAACCACCGAATTAAACCAGACTCTCCAAACATCACCACGGACGGTCAAATAACCAAACCCAACGACAATGTGAAATACCTAGGAATAACAATGGACAATAAACTAAAATTCACAAAACATCAGAACAGATCTAACCAAGAGAGCAAAACACTTCCGCACACCTACTTACTAAAACAAGGGTATCAGCACCAAGACAGCAACTACCATATATAAAGCGATCTCCAGACCTCTGATAGACTACGCTCATATTTTATTCGCCAACGCTACTGACAAAACTAAACGGCATTTACAGACAACAGAACAGATAGCACTGAGACTGATAACGAAGATCCGACACCCAGCAAACCCATTCCACAATCCACCAAACCGACAACTCTACGAACGCACAAACTTGACAAGGATCTCGGAAAGACTACTCGTCTTGCAACCAAGATGGAAACACAACCCTCACAATCTCATCTTCCTGGACCCCCTCTGTTTAACAAGACCGACCAGACAAACGCGTTTCCTCTTCCCAACTTCAACCCTATTGATAAATTATGTACATGTTTGTTAATTATATTAGTTATTAGTTATTAAGTTTCCATACAAAAATTTGTAATCAACCCAGGGCAGAAAGACAGATAGGTCGATAGCCTTTTCTTAGTAATAAAAATGTTTACTACTACTATTACAAAAAATCTAAATCCTACATATCGGCTAGTATCTGGTTGACGCCCTCTTAATCCACCTAGAAAATGACATACAATACCCCGGCCCAAAAAGTTCTAACGCGTTGAACTTTCGAGTAATGTTTGGTAACAACGCTTACAATTATTTTAAAAAAACTATTTAAAACGCATACCAATGAACAATCAAAATTAGATACATTTAAATACCTACATAGAAGGAATATTTATTGACTTGGATTCCTACTAATAAAGTGCAGCGGTGCTTTTAATGGATTTGGTTCTGTGACAAATTTATAGCTAGGAGATTTGCAACACGTTAAATTCTTGCTTTGGTAAAATTTTTGAAATCCACAAAAAAAATCGCGATTTCCGTAATCTGTTAGACCTATTCTGATCGAATAATGCAATATTTTTTGAATGTTTTGAAATCGAATATTTTATAATTAAATACGTTAATTGTATACGGGAAGTTCATGCAAAACTCATATAGGAATACGTTTTTATTTACATAAGGATTTATTTATAAAAATAATACATTGTATATACATGATACATAATCATAAATGTGCCAACATAACTCAATCAGCTCATTTTGAATATTTTTTTAAAGGCAAATGTTATGGAAAAAAAATTAAATCAACTTTCAAAACTGCATTTATATTTTATTATATTAATCAACCACATCTAGAAGGTAAATGGAACGCTGCAAAGTTTTCTATAAATAAATTATGTTTGACTACTTACTTCTCAGTTTCCTTTATAAAAACGAAATCATCAAATTATCGAAATATATTATTAAATTGAGCTTTAAAGTATACCTACTGAAAAAGGGGAAAATTCTGCAAAGCAAAAATCAAAATTTTTCCAAATTTAATTTTACGAATTAAAATTACTTTAAATTTACTTTTGAAATGGGATTTTTCACTCTGCAGACAGTAACTGAATACAGTATATTCCACTCAAGACCTAAAAATAAACAAAACGGTATGTGCTACTCATTAACAATGGCTCTTAGACCACTTTGTTTAGTTCGCCATAGGTCTGGGGTTAAATATGGGATTACATAGTGGATTGTTCAACAATATTCTACCAAGCATCTTATTATATATCAATAGAAAAGTAGAAAAGACAATATACAGGCAGTGTTTTGTACAATAATTTATTTGTTCGAAACCTCATATGAAAAATTCAGAATGTTTGTAGTTCTAATGACCCTTTTCCTTCGACGTAGTTTCCGGACTTTTCGCAGCCTGACCATTGCTCAGATCATCCGAAGAGTTTGCTTCAGCAGCTTCAACAAAAGCTGAGGATAGTTCGCCGCTCAATTTGCTGACGTTGTTTGTGGCTAAGTCGTACATAAAAATTTCTTTTTCTTGTTCCGGTCCTTTAGAACTGAAAAAAAGAAATCTTAATAGTCTATAGCTTTAAGTAAAAGCAGTCTTATCTCTCTTCTATAGGTTTATATTTGACCAGCTGTGCTTCACTGAGAAATTATATAAGTTTGGATTTATTGTTATTTGGAGTCATTTACATTATTTGGTTCAACTGTTCCGAGTTGTTAATTATCTAGATGTAAAAAGATAATATATAGGGGGCAAAGAAAATGTTTTCTTTAAATATAGTAGCACCCTTATGATTAACTTTTCTAGTTCTTCGTTAAATTGTGAAAGTTTAATGCACCACAGATGGAAAACAATTCTTGTTTGTAGAATCATCAGTTTCATATGATTATTTTACCAGTTTCTATTCTCACCATCCCAAAAACAGTTCTTTTATTAAAATTCAAACGTGAAATTAAAAAAATGTATTTTAATCTCAAACTAAACATTTGAATAATAAATAAAAATTTCAATTTCAAAAGGTCTACATTTTTGTTGTGACATTTATTAATTAAATAAATTAAATAATTAACCGTTAAACGTTGTAAAATATCATTTTTGATTTAACAGGTTATATACATTTTTTCAGCTCGAAAATTTTCATATATGCCGGTGCCAAATATATAATTTCAAGTATCGTATCAATTGTATATCAATTTTGCAACCTTCAATCTATTAACATTTTCAGTTATTATCGCGCCCGCAATTTGGGGTTGAGAAAAACTACAGGACGTTTAGCTAAGAAATACATTTTTACAAATTTTTTTATACTCATAGGAAAATGTTTTAGGGCTGGGTTTTAGTAGCGGGTTTTAAAATTTTCGAGGAAAACTGCAGCTTAGTAAAATCATATAATTTTCAATTTTTTAAATAATTTTTCGGATTTTTCATTCGGATCATCTATACCGGTATAACCGGAAGTGGTACCGACTTGCAAATATTTTAGATGAGTGAGCCCCAGCACCATACTTTGTAATGAAATTTTCAGAACTCTGGTAGTTTTGGTTTGGCAGATACTTTTTGTGTAAGCTTCCTAAGATGGACCCGGAATGTTTTCACATTTTATTACAAATGGTAACAAAAGGTAACTAAAATTATTCGATAGTTTGGTCTTGCATAGATAGAATATGCTCCATTCAAATTTTATTAGAAATGACTATTTATGAAATATTTTTTTGTAAAGAAAATTCATCAGTTTACGTTGATTAAAAATGATGATCAACTACGTAAATTACAATACAAAGAAGTTGCTTAGAATTTCACAGCCAAAATATCAAATTGCGATTGTTGTATATTTTTGCATAGTAACAAGGGTATAAGAAATCTCATCTGAAGATACTTTATATTTTCGATTTGTAATCTGCTATTAAATAAATGGTTTGACTTATTTCATTATTTATTACTAATTCTCATATTGTAACTGATTATTGCAAATTGCCTTTAAAACCATTATAAAACTCAATAAAACCAAACGCATGAGAATATTTATATCTTGCCTTGATTGGCAAAATGGATTTCAAAAGTATATGCTATGTAGCAAAATAATCGTATTATTTTTAATTAGATATTGTTGCAAAAACTAGATGTAGTAAAACAGAAAACGTAATATTGTGTACTTAAAATTAATGAAACACCTTTTTTTAGTTGTGTAAGTTTCATTGCAATCGAATTATTCAGTATTCGCTGACACTTTCTAAAATCAAGCAATACATGTTCAGTTAAATTAGTAGCTATTTAATAGAATACAGACCTAAACATAAGACCTAAATATCAATAAAATATAATTTTATTAATTGTTTTACTCGCTTAATACAATATAGTTCATTTTATATGTCTCGATTTTCTCAAATTTTAATGCACCTATTCACAGGTAAATTGTTTAATAAAAGAATTGAAGGTAGCAAGAATATCTCTTGACATCAATCACGACAATTACGGCAATTCTACAGGGTGTTCCTTATCTAAATAGACAAATTGCGTTGTTTCATTCCATTCAAAAATTTAGTTTATTTTCAAAAGTTTGGCGTAATCAGAACTTTGAGATTTATTAAAAAGGTTCTCAAAAATACTTTTATCATAATATCACCGCCACCAGGACAACATTTAAAATACATTTTATTTTTACATTTTTCGAAACAGCCCAAGCAAGAAACTATTAATATTAAAATACAAGCAACAAAGAAATGGTTTAAAGACATGATTTAATTTCAATAATTTTTGGGAAAAATATTTTAATCCTGTGAATTAATAAATTTTCATTATAACTGTGAAAGTTACATAGTGTTGATTTCAATCGTAAAAAATATGCTATTTTCACATAAACGTGAAGAATTGGTTTAGCTTGGGATGTTATATGAAATCGTACATTTACAACTGTATTGGTGACAAAGTACTAAATGTACCATTCGAGTTATGTAAGTTATTCTTTATGAAAGTGCCACAAAACTATTGTCTTCTATTTTCAAAAATTTTTCGGAACTGTAAAAAATAAAACAACTAATAAAAAAAATGCATAGAGATGCAAAAGAGAAATATAAATGTAATATTCGTACTAAAAATAATAAATAGTTTACTACTTACTGCCAATGTATCAGTTTTGTAAGAAGATGAGAAAAAATGATAATGAGTTATTGCAACGATAAGTAAAAACCGAATCTCGTTTCAATATACCCACATCTGAACCTTCACGACAATTACTTGTTACTGAGAAAATCGTTATTTAATTTTAGTCGAACATAGTGCAATTGGCATTCAAATTGTAACGTCCAAAATTGACAAATTATTTAGCGTTGCAGCTTGCGGTTGAGAACTTTCGCTTTCATACACTTTTTTATGAGGAAAGATTTATAAAAGTCTGGCTATTAATTGATGACAAATTGGTTGCTACTTGGACTTATAGACTTAAATCATTCTCATGCATTGAACTTGATATCGATGTTGCAGAAACAACTGAGTTTTTTTGGCAGAGAGTAGTTAGGAAAACAAACGAAGTCAAATAAAAGTGTTGAACGTGATAAGTGAAAGTTAGTTTTTCTAGCAGTAAAAATATCAACCAGGCCAGTTTACTAATTGGAAGTTGAAATTAATAAAGAAAATAGTAAATAATTTGTAAAATTTAAGTCTTTATTTCAAATCGAATAACACAATAAAAAATCAACAATCTCAACATAACCAACACATCATCATGGGCACTTTGGAACCTGCCAGTAAGTAGTTCCTCAAGCTTAGTGCTTGCTGCTTTTCTTGTGTCCCCAGTGCTTATGGTGTTCGTGACCTCCCTTCTTGCCATGATCGTGGTGATGATGGTGATGATGCTCGTGTCCTCCATGTCCTTTGTGTCCACCGTCTTCATGATGGTGTCCTCCGTGATGATGATGCTTCTTATGTCCGTGATGATCATGATGGTGGCCTCCCTTATGATGGTGTCCCTTGTGGTGACCTCCCTTTTTGTATCCATGTTCATGGTGGAACCCTCCATGTTTCTCATGATGGCCGCCATCATGATCTTCGTCGAAGAAGTGCTTTTCCTTCTTGAATTCATCGAGATGATGTTGATCGTGACCTCCATCGGTATGGTGGCCCTTTTTGTAATGTCCCTTTTCACCGAAGTGATGTCCTTTCTCTCCCTTTTCGCCGTGATGGTGATGACCATGATATCCTTCGTCATGATGATGGTGCTTCTTGTGGCCGCCATCCTCTCCATAATGATGGTGGTGGTCCCCTTTGTCATGATGCCCTTTGTCGCCCTTTTCATGATGGTGATGACCACCGTGATCGTGGTGGCCTTTGCCTCCATGGTGATGGTGGTGATGAGCATGGTGATGATGTCCACCGCCCTTGCCCCATTCAGAACCGCCACCATGATCGTGCTTGGAAGCTGCAACTTCTAAGTCGGCGACTTGGGCAACTTCAGCTACTTTGGCAACTTCACCAACTTTAGCTGCTTCAGCTTCGCGTCTCTGCCTTGAAATTTCCCTGGCTTGCGAGAACGAAACTGCACAAAGAGCCACTAGGGCCAACACACACAGCCCTTTAAGGGAATTCATATTGATTGTTGTACAGTGAGTACAACGAGTCGATACTGATTTGCTTGAAAGCGGTAGTGGCTTTTATATGAATCTCGATTACACTCTTAGTTTATGGCCATGGCGAAAGAAGCATTTGATCTGCAACATTTATTAACAAACTTTTGGGTATTGCATCTTGTGGTCGATCATTCTGACTAAGCTTCTGAAATGTGTAATTATGACGGCTATTTTTAATTTTTAGCAATCTTTGCGATAAAATAGTTCCAAGATTTTCAACATTTCTACATAGCATTTGTCGTAATTACAATTGAAAATTTTCAAATAAAGAACTTATAAATAAATTAAAAGTTTAGTTTCTTATTAGAGAAAATGCAGAAATATATATGCAATTGTTTATCATTCTCGTTCTTATTTTTATCAGCTTAGCAGGAAGGTCTGTTTTAATAACATTGATATCTCATAAAAATGGTTTTAGGCCATTTCATCTTAATAGATTTGAGCGTTGAAAATTTAAATTGTCGATTGAACATTAAATTTGATCGAAAGGCGAGTGATAGGTAAGTTCGTAAAGTTCGACACTACTCCGACCAACAATTCCAATAACAAATAAAGATATAGAAAATTTCAATAGAAAAAATGAGCAAAACTCAAATGAGCTTCTAAAATGAATTAATCATTTAATGGATAATTACTGTGTATATTTTCCTGACTGTATTTCAATTTAATCCAAAAAAAATTCCTGGGTTTCAGTCAATTTTATTGTTTATTATTTAAAATGTCACAAATACGTTTCGGTGTCTTTCTCCACCATCATCAGTTTGTGTGTATAACTGTTTCTACCTTCAGATTTGACTGGTTATTCCTATTTTAAATAATAAACAATAAAATTGACTGAAACCCAGGAATTTTTTTTGGATTAATGGATAATTGCACAGTGACCAATTGTTGATCTGGAGCAAATAAATAATGCTGCATCATCTTTTTATGATAATATTGTTTCAGTTTTAAGATACAACAAATGAAGAAATACAAAACTATATTATACTAAAATTATATTTTTCTTAGTTTATATGTTTTCAAATTTGATATCACAAGGTAATATGGAGATGCAACTGTAGTTATTTTTAAATGTCACATACTATAAAGCTCAAATCAATGTACATCCCATACTTAAAAAATTGGAATGTTATTTATCATTATTATTTTTTGTTAAATGATAAATAATTATTTTATGCAATAAGTTTTCATCAAAAACATGTTTACCAAGATACGTAGGAGTATCATATACGTTTTCAGATGCCATTTTCTCTTCATAAAGTGGCAAAATAATCTGGAATGCTTTACACAGAAGAAATTATCTTACAAAAAAAACGAAGTTCCGAACACATTTCAAGTTTTTTGCTACATCGATTAATCAAGTTAATAAAAATTATCAAATTTTTTCGCATTTTAGAACTTGCAAAACCATCAATATAAAATGCAATAAAAATTTTTATTTTATTTATCTCACCAGTAGGAAATACAGATTTGTGCAAAAGTAAAATGGGACTATACGAATATGCAATGTTTATCAGATGAGAACAATCATACAAAATCGTATACATTCATAAAAAAAATCAATTTTCGGGTTGCATGGTTAATTTCAGACAATTTTAGTAGTAAAATAGGAATTTGACAATTTTAATATTTGGAAATGACATGTAGGCGTTAGTTGTAAGTTTAATTGAATAATAATTCTGACCTATTTTGATACCAACATTTCTTATTCCAAAATAAAAAAATATATATTTTTAATCGCCTTTTGCAAGGACGCAGTGTTTGATAATTTTTTGTGTTCAGTCTACGAAATAAAAAGCTGGAGATGCTGTGGTAGACTCAAAATTTTCGGAACTTTGTAAAATTAAATATATACCTTTATTTTATTTATAAAAATTAAGCTTGTAGAAGAAATTGCATTTATATTTGTAAAAAATTTGCAGATTTTTTAATCGGGCAGCATTTAATAAGCAGTGAGCAATTCATTAAAATTTTGAACTATACAAATTATTAAACTGGTTATGAAATGAAATATTTCGTAAAATCGGCTATTTTGTTCCTTCGCCCGGTAACGTTTAACTTGTGATTTAGTAAGTTTTTTGTGGCTTTTGTCCATTAGCGCATAGATGAATAGTATTTTTCTGCGAAAAACAGACCGTTAAATGCAATTAAAGAATAAGCAGCACGGATTGTTAATACTTTTTATTTGATACAGACTGCGGTGACGGTGATGGGACTGTATGGAACTTGTTGTCAAGAAGAAATCAGGAAACTTATCTTGTCCCATTACGTTTCAAGCGACACACGTAATATTTTAATATACAATAACCAAACTAAAAGCCTCAATATCTTCTGAATGCTACTTTAATTTACAATTTTTTAAGCGCATCTCACTTACTTTTTTATACCTAGCATAAATGCGTTCGTTAAATAACTTTCTAACTTTTCACTGGAAAGGTAACATACTGAGTTTTTGATTGACCCAAAGTATAACTTACATAAGAATGAGTTATTCAGTTAGTGTTTTTTATTCTAACCATTTTATAAAACGCACGGTAAAAACAGGATTAATTTTAATAAATATAACTTTTAAGGAAGTGAATAAACAAAACTTAAATATATTGATGAGCAAGCAAATGCGCCCAGATAGAAAAAATAACGAATAATGGAAATTCGAAAATTCCATAGCTGATAAAAATATGAGTTGAAATATTATACTCCGTATTTGAAAGTTAGAAATGTGCCGAATAAATTACATTTCTGCTGTAAGCGAAACGTTGGTTGAATAAATGATCATTTTGTGAGGAATGGGATAAACTGCTGAAAGTTCTCGAATTACCTCTAATTTTGTAAAAGAAAGAATAGGTATTATCATATATCAAACAGAATAAACACTGTTTATGATAACTTTAATATTTGATTCAAAATAAAATTCCTGGGTTTCAGTCAATTATTTGTTTATTACTCTACTTTAAAGACGTTTCGGTGTCTTTCTCCACCATCATCAGTTTGTCTAAAATATACATTTAAAACATTGTCAATATTATTATTTTTTTAAAACAGGAATCTTCTGTCAACATATACACACTAAAATACAACCAATACAACATATTAAAATATCTTGAAATCTCATCGGACCAAAAGGTGATGAGTCAGTCAATCATGTTGTTTTAATGTTTAATATTTGAAAAAGAATTATGTAAAATTAAAGTTTATTTGTTACAGGTAGACGAGAACGAAACTTGAATATGGAGATCAATGTTTATTTCTTTTAGAGGTAAGTGCTTTAAGTTATTTAATTATTTAATTTAGATAAATAAAAAATAATTAGTGACTATGCAAATAAAAATTGTTTGAAAGTATTGAACCAAAAATTCAAATTAGTTACCTAAATAACGCAGTCTTATCGTACTCAGTAAAGCATTAGAAATATGATGCGAATCCTATAGACAAAAAATGTTCTTCCTATTTTATGCGGAATCTGTTAAAGTCATATTGAAGAATAATGACCAATTTTTACAAATGTCCCGCATATAACTCATATTTTTCATAGACGATTTTTTCTAACAACGCTGAAACGGGAAACTTTTTAAAAGTATTGGTTAACTTTTGGTGATAGCATTCTTCACTCTTTTACAGTCCCTTCACCTACAGTTACCACAAATTTTGTTGTGGTGTTTTAAGGAAAAGTGTTGTTCACTTATATTGAGAAACGTTTAGTTCCTCCAACTTCAATTAATACTCATCAATTGATGCAAAACATTTTAAATTTAACTTTATACATACAAAAACAATTTTTTTCTTCTACTACTACTAAACACGTATCAAATCACTAGTTATAGGGGGTGTCAATTTAAAAACTTCCCACCCTTAATATCTTTGTTGCTGTAATATATTAATTTTTTCATCAAATAATATTGAAGGGAAACATCAAGACTTTTAAAGACATTAATAAATTAATTGTAGTGGGCGTTTTTTCCTTCATTTTATTAATTGAAATGCTAAAATATTTACACTTATGTGCCGAGGATAAAAGTGGCATATTGATATCGTTCAAATTCAAGTTAATTAAATAATAGTCCCAATCTTCAAAAAGTACCCTAACGATAAAGTTACAAAAGTGGTAATAACTTACTTTGTCACAAGAAGAATTACAGCCTGTTTCGACACAGCAGTGTTTTTTTCACTATCCAAAAATTTCTTATAATTGTCCTGGGTTGGATTGGCCAGTAGCTCCTTCAGGGGGCCGTTTTGGATAAATTCCAGATCGCTGTCTGGACTGGCTTCCCGAGTTTTACGTGACGAAAAATCGTAGCTTATTGGAGCCAGAACTACCACGCTCGAGATTCGTTTGCCTTTAAGTTCGGGAACATCCGGTATAGGAAACTGAGTTCCATTTACTTTTAATGGCAAATATCTGCAATTAAAAAGAATCAATTAAATTTTGTTGGATTTCTTATTTAATAAGAAATCAATACTATAAAACAAACTATTTTTCATACTTGCTAACAACTTTTAAAATCACTTAGTACTTTAAAAAGTATCTTTCAAGTATGCTATAACAATTATAATGTTATATCCATTGGTAAATCCGCTTAAAATTGTCTTGTTAACTACCTACCAATTTGGTTTCAAACAGCATCACTCGACCGTTCATCCGCTCTTTATTTTGGCCAACAATATACAAACTACCCACCTAACTGACAGAAAGACATCTTGCCTGTTTGTGGACATTAACAAGGCTTTTGACAGTGTCTGGCATAGAGGCTTACTATACAAACTATACAAACTACACACACCAACATATCTACTACACACCATAAAGAACTTACTAGAAAACAGACAACTACAAGTACGAATTGAAAACACTGTCATTTTCTTTTTCCCCTGAACCAGGGGTCCCTCAAGGATCCCCGCTCTCACCGTTTCTCTACAATATATACTGCCATGACATATACAATTACAACTTACCAGACAAAAATCAAATCGACAGATCGGCATACATATTACAATACGCAGACGACACGGCACTTATTGTGCATGACAAAACCACTGAGAGAGCAGCTTAAAGACTCCAAACACTAACAAACAACACAATGACATGGTTTTATAAATGGAGACTAACACCAAACGCGTCAAAAAACCAACTTCTGCTCACAAACCACAGACTCAACGCTGACTCCCCTACAATAACTGCAGACGGCCAAACGACACAACCAAAAAACGACGTAAAATACCTTGGAATCACAATTGACCACAAACTTAAATTCACTAAACACATACGAAACATCAGGGCAGAAACAATAAAGGGAACAAAACACTTCCGATCACTAACATACAAAGACAGAGGAATTAGCACAAACACCGCCACCAAAATATATAAAGCTATTTGTAGACCCTTGCTAGACTATGGACACATACTCATGACCAACGGAACAGAAAGGACGAAACATTATATACAAACAACAGAACAAATTGCACTAAGACTAATAACACGAATAAGACACCCCCAAAACCCACTACACAGCCCCCTCACCCAACTACTATACGAACGCACAAACATGACAAAGATCTCGGAAAGACTCATACAGCTACAGACAAAATGGACAAACAACCCCTACAACTGGACCATACTGAATCCCCTTTGTCTTACAAGACCAACCAGACAATCCCGCTTTCGTTTCCCTACATTAACGCTACTCGAACACTTACAAACGCTACGGACTAGTGGACAATAAAATAATTCCTTCTTGCCACTGAAATCTTATTTATCTAATAGTATTGTTAACCTAGAATAAGAGAATTTTCATATTTGTTTTTCATTTAGATTAAGACAGTATGTATTAAACAAGGGCAGAAAGACCGATAGGTCGATAGCCTTTTTTAGAAATAAAGATGTTTACTACTACTGTCTTGTTAAAGTTTCAAAACGTTCAGTTGATGGAGTAAGCCACTATAGAAATAACGTTACATTATATTAAATTTTGTCAAATTTGTTGTCCAGTTGATTCAACCATCGAAGCAAATTTCAATTATATCATTCATTTCTTTTCTAAACAATCCGATAGGCATTGTATTTATTGATTGTGATTGATGAAATTTATTGATTGCTTTATGTAGGTATATTTGTAATTCTCGTGGAATGCAAATAATAAATTGGTTTCATTTTATTAACACGTATACCTAACTTAAGCTTTATAGCGTTTACCCGTTCTTTTTTGTTTTCATTTTCATATTTTCGATGAGCAACAATCGATTTTTTCCTCTCACATTATTTTTCAGCAGGGAGACCAAATACTAATTATTTATGTCTATATTATCGAAGCAGCTAAACGTAGATAAAAATTAAAAACTACCCCCTGGATGTAAAGTTGCTTGCATCCAATTCATGTCATGCACATACGCAAGTGTCCTTTTTAGTTATTGTAAAAATGCACAGACGTAAAAAGTTAGCAGGTTTTGATGCGATTTATAAATGCGAACCAAACTTGACTTTTAAATAAATCACAATGTTCTACACACACTCATTGATTGATATTTCTAGATATAAAATTGTCAAAGGAAACCACACAAGAAATCGTAAATTAAACATGTATTCTGTAACGAATCAACTAACCAAATTTGTCGTGTGTGTCAAATGTGTTCTTTTTGTGGGAAGTCAATTAATCTAAATTCACCCGTGATTTAAGCTCGTGATTTTAGCTGAAAGTAATGGTAATCCAACATAGATCCAGAAACAGTGAGAAAAAGTATTATTTAAAATAGATTCAAGATCAGAAAGAAATCACTCAAGTGATTGTTTTCTATTCGTGCGTCTTGCGTGACAATTTTGTTCATTCCTTATGTTTAGTTAAAATTACTTCAATGGCGAATTTTGTGCAACAAAAACATCTGAAATAATCAGAAGTACAGATTTTTAAATGCATTTCCTAATACAATATTTATTTATAATAACCTCAGCAAACTGATTGTATGGCGCGGGCTAATATTGAAAGGAAATGTATATAAACAAAATGTGATAACTTTAGAGTAAATTTACTATTAAAATGTTCAACCAAATAAACGTTACACAACCAAATTTTCGCTGACTTTGGAACTGGATAAATTCTGATTGTTGCGAACGATTTGATTTCTGCTTGCAGCACAAGAACTCCAAACCTGCAATGCCCTGAACATGGAAAATATGTGTGTAAAATTATTTAAAAAGCTTTCAATTAAATATAAGTAGGAAAACAAAAGATCCCTGTACAAAACTGATTTTTTCAAAACAGCCTGAATGAGGATTTGCAAATGTAACTGGCTTAACAGTTATGTGAATTTGGATGAAATTCTCTAGTTAATTTGGCCCAGATGCGGGGCTCTTGTAAACAATTTGTTATTTAGACGCTATTTCGATATTGCAAATTTGCAATTTTCAAATAAAGATTGTTGTTATTTTTCTAGTCCAATTCCTCTTGTGTCAGCACGTGCGCACTGTGTGCAAAAATTAACGAAAAAACGAAACAATGTAACATTTCTGAATGTTCGGCATACTTTCAGTTGAACAATAAACGTTTTTTTGGATTTCAACATCAAAAGCATTAATATAGGCTTCATATCTCGAAACGCTTATTGATTTTTTGCGTATCCCCTTTATTTACAGGGTGGTCAAAAGATCTATCTTTTGGTCTTGCAGTCATTATTTCACTTATCCATACTAATACTATAGGGCAAAATTGGTATCTATTAATAAGCGGTAATTCGATAATTTTCAAAAAAACTTACAGCGTGATTTCAACATTTCTCGTCTTGAAGCAATTTTCAAAATCTCGAGCTCAAATTAAAGCTAAAAATTTATAGTCGATCTTCAGACGAATGAACCAACTAATCTTATTGTTTGAAAGTAAACTACACTGTCAGAATCCCATATTTCTGGGACTGTTTTGGGTCACTTTTAATGCAACCCTGCATATCGAATTTTGATCTTAAGTCGACTATGAAGTTAAAATCGACCTAAGAGATAAAATGTTATCACTGAAATTTGATTTTTGAGATCACCTTGTACATAAAAGGAAATATTTCAAGACATGAGGTTTATCTTTTTGTCTTTCGAGTTGAAATAAAAAAAAATGTTTTCATTCAATTGAAAGCATGCCAAGATTTCAGAAATTTTGTATTGTTTCATTTTCCATCCTGTAGAAACTTTACCTGAAGTAGTTAATTTCTGAAAGAGCACGGATTGACAGAAAATTAATTGAAATCGATAGCGCTTCAAACAGAAATCAAATCGCTGGAAGCAATCAGAATGGTTGCAGTTTCACAGTTAGGGCTAATTTGGTCTTTATTTTGTTGAGCAGTTTAGATCAACATTTGTAAGGGTTGCAACTTTGGATTATTGAGCGGGAAATTTCCGAAGCACGTTAGTTATAGTCAAGTATTTAAAATTATTTACCTATTATAACTATTATCGTTCAAAACTACTGGTTCCACCTGCTTAGAAGCATCGCTAATATATGCCTCTTGGATCTTCTGCCCTTTGTCAGTTTCGGGATTGTATTTAACAACTTTCATTTCTACGTTGGTTGGAGCAGGAGCAACTGCTACTTCACTAATCTCCGATTCTTCAGCGGACATTTCTTGATCTTGTGAAGTTGAAGCACTATCTCTTCGCGCAGTCAATGCTGCAACTTGAGGTATTTGTTCGCTTCCAGCTGCCGCAATCTGCTGGGCCCCTCCTGTTAAGTTGTGTTGTGATAACGTTATAGAACATTTCGATTTAAATCTAAGATTCCTTACCAGCACCGTAAAAGTTAGCTAATTGATCTGGAGGTAAAGCTGATAGTGGAATGTCACCAACTTTGTCGTAATCCAATATAGAAATATCTGCATTATTTAGAATTCCTGATGAGAGAAGTTGTTGTCTTAAGTCTTCGGGAACTTCATCTGGTAATTGAGCTTCCAAGATTTTTGGATCTTTGGTAGTTGTAGAAGGCTTTTCTGGTTCTTGGGTGGTTGTTGTAGGTTTGACTGTAGTCGTTGAATACGGTCTAAAATAAATGCATATGTTGTGATGAGTGATGAAATTTATCAATCATATTAATATATTATTAACTTTATTATTTAACATTTAAGATGAGATTTCAACTCACCTAACTGTACTCTTTTCTGCGGATCGATGATTTGTATATACCGGGCCTGATGATTGATTTGGTATCCCGTTTTGTGAATGCGAAGTTTGTAAATATTGTTGAGGATTCTGTACAGTTTGAGTATTCACTTGCTTGTGAGCTCTGTGTTGGCTTTCATCGTTTTGCCGAGATGAAACAGCAAAACTTGCCTGTTGCTGATAATTATGCTCTGAACTTTCAAGAGACGAAGCTTCTGACAACTGTCCGGTGGTGGGATCGACAATCAAATGTTGTTCAAATTTAGGAAGACTTTGCAGAAGTTCTCCTCCTGGAGGCAGCACATCTTGCGCATTTCGCAGGTTATCCAAATGTTCTTGATATTGGGTTTGCTCGTTGGAGTTTTGTTGTGTATGTTGGATTTGATGTTGTTGTATTTGCTGTTGTTGCGGCTGATGGTGTTGCTGTTGCTGATGGTGCCGCTGTTGTTGCTGCTGTTGTGGCTGATGGCGGACAGTTTGGTATTGGACATTATGCTGCTCTTGTCGTGGTTGCTCAACAATTTTAAATTGGCTATTAACTTCTGCGTAACTCGGTGCTGGACGATTTACGGGCACCTGGTGCTGAGGATTAATTCGAGTTTCTGGTCTAAATTGAATATTTTGACTATTGTGCGGAAGTTGTTGCGGCGGTGACTGATGATGAACAGTTGGCTGAGTTGGTGGCGATTGAATAAATGATTGATGCGGCGAATCATGAGTAGGAAGAGGTTGTGAAAATGTTGGCTGTGAAGGTCTTATATTTTCAAAAGGCGTGTATGGTACTGGTTTGCGCTGACTAGGATGTAGAACTTCGGAAAACTGATGTTGTTGCTGATATCTTGATGACGGTTGTTGATGAGAAGGAGGAGAAAAGCTTGGTGCTGCTTTTGACTGATACTGTGGCGGTGGAGGATGCGAAATAGAATGGGAGAAATTTGGAAAAGATGATGGTCGAGATGACTGCTGCGAACTTGATGGCTTTGTGTAAGGAGGATGTTGATAGGGATACTTAGACGGAGGAAAGAATGATGGAGGTGGCCTACTGTTAAATTCTCTGTTAGGAGATCGACTGTTATATTGGTTAGATGATTGTGGATAGTTATTAAATGGTCGATATGGCTGTGGTGCTCGAACTTCGGTTCTGTATTCCTCCGAGCTGGATGTAAAATAGTTTTGAGCTGGTCTTTTAAAGTAAACGTCAGAGAAAGATGATAATTGACGTGCTCGTGGTTGGTCTTCTTGAGGTCTGATTTGAGGTCCGGGATAATCTTCGGGCTTGCTGGACCGTTTATCATAATCAAAACCCTCTTTGCCAAAAGTAACTTTAACATTGTTGCCAGGACTGTGATATACTTCAGAGTCAGGTTTGATGATTGTTCTCAGCGTTGTGCTGGGTTTTGGTGCCTCTGTGACCTCATTAGAGTACACCCCATACCCCGATTGAGGAGTATCTTTCCACTCTTCTTGAGGCTCTGGATCTTCCGGCACCACAGGAGCAATGGCAGGAATGGGCTTATCATAAATAACAGAATCTTTGCCGTAGCCGTTTGGATTTTTTTTGTACTTCACATAAAATACTTGAACTTCTTCTTTCTTTTTCTTTTGTGGTGGTGGAGGTGCTTCGGTGGGCGGAGCTGGCAAAGTTATATTCGATTCCTTAATTATGATTTCAATAATCGGCTCGGGTTCTTTAATATACACTGGCTTTTCTACAATCTTTATAAAAGGTTTATGAGGTATGTAGATGGTATCACCATGTCCTCCTCGGTCAACGGGATCGCTCACATGGTTACCACTGGTTAGCTCCTGGCCGGGATCTGTATCAGGGGATAAAGTGTTAGTATCGTATAAAGGATCGCGCTGAGAATAGTGGATTAAAGGTTCCATTTGAACAGCATAAGGAGGAGCAGGAAGAGAATGTGGTCTACCTTTGCGATATGCATGGGGTGGGCCTGGGTAATACTGAGTTTGGGGGTAGTGAGATGGGTGCTGGAGTCCATTGGATATCCTCCTCTCCAATCGATAACTGTGAGGTCCTGTATAGTATTGGGAGAGGGCGTGATCTAGTTGACGTTTATCTTTTTTCTTTGGTCGATGCTCGTCAGCGGAGTGGACTAATATTATAAGGCAATATACAGTTATCTGAAATCAAGTTTACATCATTATTAAAATGTAAGTGTTGTTGAGCTATTCCAAGCTGTGCATATATAATTATTACTTGCGTAGAAAAGACGAATTTTCCTTTACTGATACATAATGCGAATTCAAGGTTTAACATTAATGTTTGTCTTGAAAGGGATTTTAGAATATTGGCAAATACTACAGTGTAAAATGCGATGATTCAGCTAAAGATACATCAATGTAAATGTTGAAAGATTTTGATATCCAGGCTGTTTATATCGTTTAAATTATCTTATCTACGTTGTTCATTTGCTTAAGAAGTATTTTCAATTACAAGTCGCTTCTTTCTCGTAATTAGTTTTTGACTATTTAAATTTCATGGAGTCATTACAGGTAAAGTAATGCGAAATTCCGTTTTTAATCAGACTGTAAAACTTATGAGATAATTAGTCTGTTTTAACTGTTAAACAGTTATGTAATTGTTAACCATTGAGCATTAAAAAAGTTGCAATATTGCATCCATCTGGTAATTTATGATTAGTGTATTATACTGTATAATATTCTTCCAAAGCAAACAATTAAGTTTTTATCAGCAAAATGGACAGTGGACAAAATGGAGAATACAAATGAGGTTTGGAGGAACGATATCCGGAATATCGAACGTGCTAAATATTGTTTATTTTATGCTTAATTGTCTATCGGTTTCTTTATACAAATAACACCATGAGGTATAAAATAACTAACAAGAGAACAATGGCGAACGCAAATAGGGGTTAGCGTTTAATTAATTCTCTCTTATATTATTTATAGAACATTTTGGTTTTTCTTCTATTTATTTTCTATTCTCATGAAACATTCTTTTTCGAATATAAGGTTTTATTACTAGGAAAAGTTGCAATTAAGACGTTCATTCCCTCTAAAAAAAATCTTATATTAGTTCTCTGCTTCTTTCAGTACAGAAATATCAGCTCTTATCATGCATTTTCATCTGATCAAGCAAATGGAACCTAAAAGGCGATGAACAACGTTTGATTGTAGATTTATTTTGAATTAAGTATAATAACAATGAGAAGTGCAGGATCTTAGAATAAAAACATTGTCACTTGTATGTGTTAATGTCTGGCAAGCCACTAATAGAATTATTTTTCACTTTCATGTATTTTTTGGAGTATGTGTGTAGCTCAATAATGCTTTAATTTGTAAAAATTTAATTTATCAATTTTTTGGTTTCGGGGTAAACCATAATACATTTTATAACCATTTATTTGTTTTACATTAAAAAATAAATCAAAAGGTGAGAGCAACATAAACATTCAAATGCAAATAGAAAAAGTAAACAATTCCCCCAAACAGTAAAACCTATTAAAATAAATGTAACAGATTGGAAAAAGGAAAGAGGTTAGTAAAATTGATTTTCAGATTGACCATTAAAAAAATTGATCGTTAAAAAAGTTGATCAGAACTAAAAACTACGTCTAAATAGGTATGCAATTACATCATTTTTATAAAAAAATATGTTTTCCTATTTTTGCCTACAATGACAATGCAAATGGAAGTGTAGTTATGTGGAAATTTTTTTTTTGTGAGACTTTGCTTACCAGTTTCCGTTCAGAACGGAAAAGTTATCACGGTTGTAATAAAATTAAAATAAATGTTCGGTATCGGTAGGCAATTTGAGGAAGATTTGTAAAAAAAGTAAAAGGTAGTAGGGACTAATTACATATTTGATTGTAGTATTGAGTTCTGATCTTTTTTATAGCAATTTTGACAAAAATACAGGTTCTTTACTCTTGTGCAAAATTCAGTTTTTTGACAAACCGCCTACACGACTGAAGACCTCGAATGAAACATGAAACATGATTATATTTTAAGTTTTAGAACATGCAGACCTGCTTAGGAAAAATTACTTTTCTTTGTAAAATCAATAATAAACAAACTGTCCATATGTTGCCAACTTAAGTATACACGTACCAGAACGCATTATTTGAGTAACGATTTATCAAAGTTTTCAATTTGTTTTGAGGGCCACTTCAATCATCAAAATGATGACAAAATAGTTAATATCCCGTATTAGATGAGAATATGGGAATTCAAAAAAAACTTCTAACAAAATCAGTCACATAATCTAATTCTGCTTTAACATACACGGTGTTTTATTTAAAATTACGGAATTGGTGTAAAATTCGCTATTTTCCATTACCATGTACCTACTCTAGGAGCTACAGAAAAAAATCACAGGTCTGATTCACCATGTGTAACAAATTTAATTACGGCACTTTCTAATTAGTGGTTTTCTTTAATGGATTCACGACAAACTACTCTTTAGTCGAAACCAAAACAAATATTCAAACTTTTTCTACTTCTAACATTTTCAAAACTTCTAATTCATATTTATCATATACTTTTACGGCAATTCAACACACTTTTTCACTTCATTTTATCCTTGTTCTAAGATAAAGCGACATCCCAGGGACGTAACAGGGTTGAACATCCCATGTCCCATGTATAGTTGCAGGCAAAATTAATTTATTATAGACAATCAAATGAATTAAATCGTTTTGAAAAAAACTATTGAATGACAAAAAGGAATAAGTAGGTACATTTTTCGTTATATACCTAGCAAATATTAATTAATAGTATTTCTGGGACTTCCATATATAATATCAAAGCAGACATAAAATAGTTTCTGCAGTGTATTGCTGATTCATTGAAGAAATCGAAAATTAAAATAAGTAGAATTTGACCTAGAATTGAAATGCTAAATGTCACCAGACAGCTCGTTTCAAGTTCTGCGATTATTTAAGACACACCCGTGTAATATGATATAAATAACTTTTTTGCACATTTCAGGTCAGCACTGTATATTCTGCTGTACTAAAATCATGAACAATCCATTCTCCCTGAGTTATTTCGCATATTTCCGATACTCAACAAGTGAATTTACCAATAGTGTTGACCGCTTCTCAGTTTTGTCACGCAGAAGAAATTTCCGTACTTTCATTTTCAAAGAACGTTCTTCGACGGTGTGCTTCACCGTTAACCTCTTTTTACATCCGCAGTGAACGATGAGTAAAAAGCGAGAATTATCATTGAATTATGTATTTATTTGCTTATTACTCGTTGACAATAGTTCTTTGTTAATGAACGTCCTTCCTGGTATGCGACTACCGTTACTGGTTGCCCAATTGCAATTAGCTCAAAAAAATAGTATTTGGAAGTATGGAAAGTAGGCATATTATTATTATTAGAAAAACAAGTCTTGTTTGTTAATTGTGCTAACTATGACTCATTCCAGATATTCTACTAAATTGTCTGCCTTTATTTTGTTTTTTGTTGTTTCTATTAAAATTAATTTGATGAAATGATTAAGATTATTTGTTGCTTTACCTGGAAACTGTATTGTTTAGATTTGTTTTCAACTGCCTATTAATTTTGAATTCTTTAATGTGCATTTTTTGCTGCTGCCGTTATTATTTTTTCAAGCCTTGTTTCTTATTTTCTTTTATAGGTTTTCAAAGGTTTATTAGAAATGACGTCTATTTTGCAACTAAATATAACAACTATTCAGGTTTTTAAATGGGAAAAGGCGATGAAATGTGCGTTAACGTACTAATAGGCATTCATATATTTAACGGTATATGGAATACTGCTAAAATAAAAAAATCTGTTACAATTTTTATGCCTAAAATTGAGTTGAAAATTATTGTCTGTAAATCTAAGGACTACTTTCAGCTATTTCCTTTAGATTTACAATTAAAAAATTGATGAGAAATTATAATTTTATTGATATGTGCTCCTTTCATGCAACTTTTTGTTCATATTCGCACATTTGTTCCAAATTTAAGCAACAAATTATTGTTATATTGTGAAATTTCAGAAAATTCTAAAGTGTTTAATGTGCAATTCGAAACTTAACTCGCTCTTTACTCGCTTCTTGCGACTAATACACGTTACCAAGACCGATAGGTCGATAGTCTTTTATTTTTAGAAATAAAGATATTTACTACTACTACACGTTACCCTACAGTTTACTTTTTTGTGCAGAGCTCAAGTGGAGCGAAAATACAGAAGGAAAAAAGTAATTATATACTTTTTAATTGACAAAATGACTAAAATACATTTTCGAAAGTTAACAATTAAAAAAATATTGAACATCTTGATGTTGGTTTACAATGACAATGTAAAATAGACAAAATTCGTGGCAATATGCAAGATATAGCTATATTGGAGACAACCAGGATCTATATAGATATATTAAAACATTACAATATTTTTAATTATGTTTTAAATAATAAACAATAAAATTGACTGGAACCCAGGAATTTCTTTTGAATATTTTTAATTTAAAAAATATTTTATGTAGGTCCAGTTAATGGTCCAGTATAAACCATTTGCTTTGAGGTACATTTTAAACTTAAATAACAATGGCACTGTTATACTCTAATGATTAACACTAAATCTCAATTAGCGCTCAGTGCAAATCCATCTCATTAGCATTTTCAATTAGCACACATTTGTATTATACAAAACCACATCCGCAAAGCATGTAAAAGAAATCAATCCTTAGTGGACTGCAGTAGACAAATAGGCTACACTGCTATATAATATGAGAATAAGTTTGGTTTCTACAGTGGTCTAGATAACACCCAGTCAGTTAAGGCAATGTGAAATTATTTTCTTATGGGGTTCGAACTATTTCTTTAGCTCTCTAGCAATAAAAACTAATAAAAAGTATAGCATGTTACCACTTAAATTGATACCAATCCATTTCGATGTATTTACACAAGGCCAGAATGTTTTCTTTACAACCTTAATGGTTTCTAATGACACAAAATGTCGGCAATTAAAATTCCTTTACTTACAAGAAATCACTCTGATTGAACAGTATAAAGACGTTAAGCTCCTGGAGCGTTTGCTATTGAAATTCAATTTTAATAATTTTTTTTTATTTGGAATTGCTGAGAGCCATTTTAGTAGTTTGCAACCATACACATCTTCAACGATTAAAATGCAGTAGATCACAAGACCACTGGAAAACTAAGTACCAAAAAACATTGAAAAGGTACTTCTACGAAAACTCTTTCCAAGACGGAAGCAAGAAGAATTTTCTAATGCAATTGAGAAATCGTTTAGATGCCTTCTCAATGAGTCAGAATTATTACACGTATTTTGTCTCCAGTAGTTTAACAAGCGCGTATTGCTTAATTTTGGACCTTGGACATCAAATTAATTGCCTGTTCTACAAATTAAGCATCTCCAATCTAATTGGTACCATTTGAGATTACCTTCAATTAATCACCAGGTGTTGAAAGAGCATCAGCCTAATCTCCAATTCATTGATATTATAAATAAAAAGGTTGCCTGTTCGAGAAAATGAAAGCAAAAGTTACACAACAAGTTGAAAGATTATAGGTTGAAAAATCTTTAAATTACGTTCTAGTTTAACACGAGAGTTTGTGCTTTAGATCGATTAGTTCTATATATCTCTTCCGCAATATCCAGCGGAGGATGTCTATGACATTAGCTTAGGTTTTCCTTTCACTTAAAAGTAGAAATACATTCATTCATTAAGGACGTGCATGTAAGTCCTTTTATTTTACTTTAAAAATTAAGATAACGTAATACGACTAGCTTTACTTTTAAATTTGCCCCTTCTTCTGAGGCAAACGTTCCAATGTTTTAAATAAATTTAATAATAAATTTTATATTAATTATTTGAGTGTACAAATACGGGGTTTTAAAACCAGAAGATGGATTTTATTTCGCTCAGTTTGGATGATTTTAGAATGCTTTAAAGAATTAAAGGTATAGAAAATATGATATATTTTGCTTCAACTTAGCCATCGGAAGTAAAAAGTTAAATATAAGCGAACATACTCTAACTGGGTCCTGTTTTTTATATGGAATCCAGATATTTTGTGATTGTCATTTTTCATTACGGTCCTGTCGGTAATTGATTTGAGAGCAAATAAGCAATTACTTGCCTTAGTATTTTGTGTTCGATGAGCATTATAAACAACAATCTGATGGTTTGTTGCATATGGGTATTGAGTGTTACCTTTAAATCCTTTAAATCCCTTTTTTAGAATGAATTCATTAAAAGTTTGAAGCAAATATTGCAGAACCAGCGTTAATTAATTGCTGCATCAAATAAAATCATAGAAGAACTAAAAAAGAAGATTATGATATAACTCCAATTTAATATATTTAAAATCCACTAATAATAAAACAAAGTCACTAAACACATACAAAACATCAGGGCAGATACAATAAAGAGAACAAAACACTTCCGATCACTAACCTACAAAGACAGAGGAATCAGCATAAACACCGCCACCAAAATATATAAAGCTATTTGTAGACCCTTGCTGGACTTTGGACATATACTCATGACCAACGGAACAGAAAGGACAAAACGTTATACACAAACAACAGAACAAATTGCACTAAGAGTAATAACACGAATAAGACACCCCCAAAACCCACTACACAACCCCCCCACGCAACTACTATACGAACGCACAAACATGACAAAGATCTCGGAAAGACTCATACAGCTACAGACCTACCCCTACAACTGGACCATACTGAATCCCCTTTGTCTTACAAGACCAACCAGACAATCCCGCTTCCGTTTCCCTACATTAACGCTACTCGAACACTTACAAGCGCAACTGACTAGTGGACAATAAAATAATTTCTTCTTGCCACTGAAATTTTATTTAATAATATCGTTAACCTAGAATAGGAGAATTTTCATATTTGTTTTTTATTTAGATTAAGACTACATGTATTAAACAATTGCAGAAAGACCGATAGGTCGATAGCCTTTTTTGGAAATAAAGATGTTTACTACTACTAAAACAAAGTCACAATTTTTATCCAAAACTGCATATAATTCAAGTAATATTATTTGAGAAGTAAACTTTGGCGATGGAGCTTTACTACAGGAGGAATCTTCTGGATATTCCACATTTTGAAATATTTCAATTTTAGTTAATGCAAATATTGTCACTTTTATGTTTAAACCTTCTTAGATGTGGTTGCCTCAAAGCCTCATCATTACTTTCTCAGTCTTCCAGCTGTGTGCATAAATGTAATGCCAATACATGCTGAAGCCACAAAAAAAAAACAAAATGTCTCAATACAGTACGTGTTCAATTTATGTACCTTTCATTTGCATTAAGTAACAATCGATTATGCGTACAGATAACCATAGCATCTATTCTCAACGTAGGACGTGGGAATGGATAGGTTATACGAACCGTTACTGATTGTGAGCGTTGAAATTGAACATGCTATTTCCTGACAGACCAATTGTTGTAGTCGTTGGTATACAAATTTTCTATGCAGACAATAAAGGATTGAAAGTAGTCTTTCAGACTGGTCCATTGTTGTTTTCGTAAGTGTCATAGAAAGTATGACTCAAATTAATTATTCACGAAGAAATGCGCTTTGTATGTGTTTATAGTTTTTTGTCCAGTTGATGAACTTCATTAATTTGATTTCCGATGGTTGTTCAAAAGGGTAAGTTTTAATTAGAAAGTAACTTGATCTATGCACCCTATTAAATTGGTAGTCGAAACTGGAGCCTCGACGTAAAAGTGAATAAATTTATCAGTGATACTTAATTTGAATGTTTTCTTTAGTAAGTTATCTAATGGTAAAGTTAGCTATTATTTTCTTGAAAATATGGCAAATGGGAAAAGATTGGATTCTCGAAATAGTACTTTCTAGTCTTAACAACATTTCTTTACGGACTATTATTTGAAAATTGATCTTTTGTCCGAACGTGACTGTGGACAAAGTTGAATCACTAGAACTATTGAAAGTGGAGCGCAATTTTTAATAACGTATTGCTGTTCAAGATGGCATTTTTAATTGTGCTGCGTGAGAAACTCTTAAAGGGAAAACACTTTATCCACAGGATTGTCAGAACGCACAAGCTGCAAAGTTTGATGATTTGCTTCAATGAATTCATTTTCACTAATGGTTAAGAGAACAGATGCGTTTGAAAGAAATATGTTTAAAAAGATTATGTTTACATGAGTCTTGTTAAAATGACAATAAAATCAGGAATGTTCTCATCTAGACAGAGCATAGGCAGTTTTGCCTTGAGGATCCGACTCCCACTCGCCAATTGCTCCATGTTGATTTAGGCAATTGCCTTAATGATCTTCATGGTTCATCAGGTTGCTGTCCTCATTCTTTTGCAAATTAGCTACCGAATTTTCCTATTGTACCCATCGGTCAGTGCATTACGTTTTCCAGTTAACAGTTAATGTCCAAAAATGGTGAAAAGTTTGATTTAAGACGCTTGAAATGAACGATAAAAAGTCAATATTGGTTACTCTCTGGCAAATAAAGTCCCACCCAAATTTTGATATAGCAAAATACGATTCGATCAACAGTTAGTATTAAAAAAAAAATGTATGGCATTTTCCGGTTTCAGAAGCAAAGGAAGTAAATATTGCATTTGTGCTATGACTTTGAGAATAAATTGTGGTGTCCGAAGATTTAAATGCATTGATAAAACTTGTCTCTTAAAGTAAACTATTCAGATTAATGACTGAATATTCACATAAGGTTTTAGAATGAACCAGACAGATTTGAATATTTTGAAATTTTAATTATAGTTTATTGTAGGCAAACGAGAATCTGGTTGTTATTAACATACACATTTTTATTGAGTGCATTTAATAGTATTTTGTACTATTATATATGGTACAGTATATACTTTATATGCTGACGTAAATTATACGCTAAATATACTAAACATATTGAAACGTGACATACTATTTATTATACTCTATATGTATTTATTTAAATAAAATTTCTAGATATCGCATATATTTAGTTTTAATGATTTTTCGTAGGACCTTAAATAAGTAACGATTATTATACCTGAGCAGTAATTTTTAAAATAACTACCTAAATAGGCAGATGTTCATTATTATCTCGGCTATAAAATTTAATATGAAAATAAGTATAAATATAGGCGAAAGGCCTACCAACTTAATGTCTGTATGGGTTTTAAGATGCAAACTTTCACATGTTTTACAAATATATTTCCCGGTTCATTTATTAGGTAACACCTAACAGAGATGCTGCTATCCTTGACCTACTTGATGGCATAGATAAAGTGGAATGTTTAATAAAGAAATCCTTGGCTATTTGATAAATTGTAATTTTGGACTAAAGCATACGACCGAGCGTTTGGAGACAAAAAATAGCGTACAAATAGATGAGACGTAACTTTGAGGAATTACAGCAAAAATATTTAAAAATCATAGCGAAAATAAACCTACACCAAAAGAAACTATTTTTTGAAATTAAAGCCGAATACTTTGAATACTACTGAATATTTTTCTAAATTTATAAGAAGATAAAGTTGAATGAAAAGTGTAAACGTTCTAGTACAAACACTGAATAAATATCAAACAAATGTGATATCTAACATACTTTTTGATGATAATTTATGAAAATTTTGTTTATTACTATGTATTTTAATACTTAATTTAATCAGTATCAAGCCGATTTTCTGTTGCTTAAATAACTGTAACGAATTAGCTCAATATATTGCTTTATATAAAAACTTATAATTATATATAATTGTGATTTCTAACATTGAACATTTAATTTGTTTAAGGATCACTTATTCCAAATATCTTAATTGATTTATTCATGCTCTACTTATCGCAACTGCATCTATCTCTCACTTAACGCTGAATCTTGTCACGGAAACACGAAAAAAAGGATTTTTAAATTACATTGTGGTCGCAAAACCATCGAATAGCAAATCAGAAATCTATTTACTATGCGCTGGGTGATGGGTGATACTATTTAAATGTAAACAAACGACCACTTTCTTCGAAGGCCGACCTCAATTCAGAATCAATATTTAAATTATATATATTGCTGGCAGTTAAGGATCTCTTTGGTTTAATCATGTACCGTTGTTTAAGCAATTTTAATCCGAAACATGGCTGGAAACGTTTGATGTTTTGTCATAATGTAAGGAGAAAATTTAAGGCTAAGGAAGAACTGAAGAATGAAGTAATTCACAGTAAATTACAAACAACGAATTTGCGGAAAATTGCAGAAAATTATCTTTGAAATGACGTTGAAATAAAGTTAGTTTTTCAATGCAAAAGTCGATTGAAAGTTTTACACTACCATCAAGTAGTGATCCCTGTGTCTTTAGTTTCAAACATTTTCTACAATTTTATCATTAATTTTTTGGCAATAGTCATTATTACTTCACTATTTTTACTAATGCCGCTGAGTGCCTACTAATTTGAGTTGAAGGCATTCAATCAAATAACCATACACATGGTTAACTAATCTGACTCATTATGACAAAGATTCAAATGTATTGCAGTTTTCTTTACACATAACATAAGACTTGCAAGCACAGAAAAAGGAATTAGAAAAAAAAACATGCGAGAGCTATTTCGGAAAATCCGTATTCTACTCGTACTTGCAGGATAAATATCCGTCTGCTTGGGTGAAAGCTGGACATTTATTTGCCAGATTAATCGAAAGTGCAAATCTGTTTAAAACCGAGATAATAGTGATTTAAACAATTCACTTTCTAGAAAAATTGCTTGGTACCACCTATGGACACTTGTGTGGAAGCAGTGAAGATAATAAGAAGAAATTATAACAATTTTCAATAATTCTAATTGTGTTTTCCCATTTTGGACACTCAAACAGTTAATTGCAAAGTTTTTAGTAAAGCAGTTAAGTTAAAAGTAAAAGCAGTTAATGAGAAGATACAATAAATGTATATGATATATGCAAAACATAAATTGGTCATTGAATTCTCAATTAATAGTATAAATTTCCAGTCTCATCGCTACTCAGTTAGTCAGCTAGGAATGTTAGTAGGTTTTCTGAAAAAAAATCCGTCCTTTTTCAGTTATTCATGGTGATGTAATGTTATGGTGTTATCAAAATAACATTCTAGTATGTAGTATTTCTTTATCTATAGTGAAGATCTGGGAGCGGTTTAAGAATGTTCCGGTTGGGAACGGCCAAATAATGTAGATGTTTGTACAAAACCGTAAAGATAAATAATGTTTACGTATTGTGATCAAAGTAGAAAGGCCAAATGAAAATCTTTCATGTTTAACATATTGACAATACTAAATTGCATCATTGCAATTAATTGCAGATTTAATGTAGTCTGAACATTTCGCACAGGTTGTTGATGGTAATAATGGCGACCCAAATAAAGCAGTAAATTTTTGAAATTATAGTTGAACAAAAGCACAACACATATTTATAAATGAGTTTACTGATACAATTTAAATAAAGTGTGTTAATGGTTTGATATTTTTAAAGCAACTTTATGGTCATTAAATACGCACTGAGCCATAAGCAAGTAAAATATACATTTTATTTCGGATTCGAGTTTTAGGTGAATGTTTTCTTTAAAGCTGGGCATAGTAAAACGTGTTTTAAAAACAAGAATTTTACTAATAACATTATTGCAAGATTTAGGTAGCGCCATAAGTATAAAACAAAGTTATCGAATTTTTATAAGGTGAAGTACTAAACTAATCAAACTAGTAGAAAAATTGATAAGAATGAAGCGAACTTGAGAAGTGATATCCCTTGGCTGAAATTGCAATAACCGGATTTTTAAGTATAAGAATTAATTTTATCACTAAAGCAAAGCTACCCAGTTTTATTCCCCTGCTTTACAACTTAACTTGTCTAATTAATTTTCTATCCTGCAAAACACAATTCCGAGAATTTGGCATGTATCCAAAGTTTTCATTATTTTCTATTTTTTATTTTTTTTTTTCGTATTCAAAACACTGTCCGAAATTTAACAGAGTCTTTTTAATAAAGTTTAGACAACTGAATCAGACTTTAAAAACTGAATGTGTTTGTTCTCTCTACGAACCTATAAAATTTAAGGAAAATACAGATTTAGTTAACAGGTGATAACAAGATAAATCTTATATGAAAGGATTTTTGATAAATTTATTCGTCTTTAAATTTTAAAAAAATGAGCGGTTTATATTTAGTAAAGTAAAACGATATAAATTTTGTATAATTTGTAGTTATACTAAATTTTATTTGCTTATGAAATAAATTTTGCTTTTGAGACTATTTTTTTAAGAATATTGTATCGCGAGTCTTACTCATTTAAAATTCATCATTATTTAATAACATTTATCAAATTTGTAGTTTCCATTTATTCAAAATATCTTTGGTTCCTACAAGTGCTTTTAAGTTTCAATATTTTCTAATTCTGATTATTTGAATACTGTTAACAATATGTTCTTCACTCTACTCTCGTTCTCTACTCGTTCTCTAAAGTAAGATGACATTAACAAAAAATTCTAAATTTTCAAAAATTACTTAATATACCGCCTCTATTCTCAGTTTCATTTTTTTTTGTTATAAGACGTGTTGTACAGCTCAGCTACAGTAAAGTAGTTTAGTGTAACTACTTTCTCAATATAAAATTAAGAAAGAAGTATTGGAAATTTGCAAATTTAAAAACATCGAAATATATATATGAAAAACTAAAATTTTTAAGTAAGCGCTCTTGACTTTTTTACATTTGTTGTACTTTCATGCAATTTGATATTGATTCTCTGGAATAAATTATTCTAACTTGCTTATATAAAGTGATGACAAAACTTACACAAAATATTATAATCCTCATATTGGGAAGAAAATTTCGAGAAACACTCGCGCACACAGAACAATTCGACTACCGAATAATAGTTGCGCTTTATGTGATATTGACCTAAAAAAATTGTCTCATCGCACACCCTTTGAAAAAGTCAATATTATCGGTGAAGAAGTACGATTATCGACTGGGTATCTAAGTTGAGGAAGCTGCTCGATGCCGGCGATCTCTTCTTCAGCAGGCGAGAGGGGCCGACAATTGTGCAGGTGTGGGAAGAAAGGGGCACCTTGTAGAAAGTGGTTTTTGGCCCCCGGCATCGTAAAAATGACGACGCAATGTGACGGTGTCTTGAGTTGTTGGTAAGCGGAATTATTTGCGCCAAATGCAGATTACGTATGCTATTTGGCTTGAGGACATGTGGTTGCTTAAAAGCCATTACATTTTGCCGATATTTGCGGAGTGCACACGCCAAATGGTTAGTGCAAATGGCATTTGAGTGCACACAAGTTTAATTGCGAAATTTCGATTTTGCACCAATGTTCTGTACTTTCAGTGTTGTTCAAGAACGGCGGGAATGAAGCGGTTTGTGGTACACAGATAATTCGTGGATGGGAATATGTAAACTTGGCTTAAAAATTGACATAACCAGATTGGAAAAAAATTAGCATCTTTATCTAATATGTAGTCAATTTCCGGACATTTATTTTTTGAAAGTAGAATAATCAATGGTGAAAACATGTTTGAGATAGATTTTTCTCCGCAAAGAATTTGAAATTTGAGTTTGTACATCAAGGCCTTTTTGCACAAATACTTTCTAAAGAGTTTCTAATTAAAATTCCAGTTTTATTACGGAAAAGTAGAGTATATATAGCTAAAAAATTACAGGTTTTTACACACCTAGAAACCTTTTTGTCTACTCTTTAGCAGATAGATTGTCGGTAAAACTATTGTTGCAGGGATTTTATTTAAGATTGAAAGCTACAAATATTATATTTCAGTCATGATCTTATATTTAAGCGTGAATATCAAACAGGTGTTAAAACGTTTCCTCAGAATTTTTATGAATTATATGGAAAACAACTCAAATGAGAGCCAAAAGAAATTAATAAAGAAACGCTTTACCCAACTACGGAAATGTAGGTGGAAAAAGCCACTACACTAATTATCTGCGTACAATTCGAAATATCTCTCTCAAGGAAGTAATGTGTAATCGATTTAAAACAAATTATCTTAGTGCAAAATGCAAATTTAGTGAAGTCCATGAAGCAGGAACGTATTCTCAGTGCTACCTGTTAAACAGCTGCAAACGTGCATGGAAAGGAAATAATCGAATATTTGCAATAATGCAGCAACATTGTCCCTCAAATCTAACAATGAAAATGGTGCCTTCTAACTTCTAATACAGCAAAAGTGAACCGAAGTTTAATTCTCGACACGAAAGAACTTGTTAGGTCAAAGTAGAACTTTCAAAATCACATTACCTATAAAACTGTTAACAGACTCTGTTTGTCCATTATCCAGAATGGGAAAAACCTAGTTTGACTGAGTCTGTTACGAAAAATGTTGTAATTCATTCAATTTTAATAATCTAGGTCACCAATCACCCACTCGATTTTACCATTTTGTTTCAGTGATTTAAAAGTTTTATAGTCAAAATCATATACATTTCCTAATATTCTATAAATATCTTTTTGTTTTTCCACTTGTTATTTGTATGCTCTTTGATTAAAGTAACAATTGGAAAACAGGTGATATCGGAAGATCAAAGACGTCTGATTCTCATCTCATTACCATGGAAGAATTCGGATTGCAGTCTCACGACACTCTTCGTCTCTTAGCTTTCGGCTACCAAAGGAAAAGTGGTTTGCATCATTTTCAACATTCCAAAATTATGTGTGTTACCAGTAACCTATTTAATGAAAACCAATGAATCGATCAGTCACAAATGTGTAATTTTAGTTCATCTATTTCACCTGTAATTATTATTTATGTATGTTTTCATAAATTTGAAAATTATGTGTGAAAAGTTAATTCAATGCTTGCCTTTAAAATGTTTACAATGTGGTCAATACAAGTTATAAACGTAAATTTATTAATCGTTCGAATTATTTCAAAATGAGTTATTTGACTATGCCGATTCACTTTCCATTCTAATTGATGATTTATTGAACAACGGTCGAGATAATTGCAGTCATGTGTCGCTAATGTACACAATTATCTGGCTTATAAATAAAGACATATATTCCAAAAATTACAATAAAATTATTTCAAACAGGTACTTAGGGTGAAACGAGTGGGTTTTTCGGGTTTTTAGGCCGTCGTTCGGTAGAATTTCTTCTTGACGTTTCGCAAGCACGTGTGGCTTGCATCTTCAGAAGTGGTTTGCTTGAACGCTTACACTGTTCTGATGCGATTCCTCGGGCGCAGTCCGTATTTATGCACCGGTTGCTATGACGTGGTTTGTGATAACGTGGCCTGTGTCATCGGAGCTTGCGCATTCTGTTGGCTGTTGCTATCCTCTGGTGTACTGGATTCTCTCTCCTGTCCTGAGCTGTTGCTTTTTCTTGCTGTTTTTGCGTTGGTGAGTGCTGGAAACCATATCCTGTTCAGCGCCATTGTCTCTTCTTTTCTGTTGAAATTGTCGTCGTGTTTGTAGATTTCAATGGCTTCTCGTATTAGTCGGGGGCGATACCCTGTTGTCGTGGCCAGGACCTGTGCCTCTCCGAAATATATGTTGTGTGTTCCATCGCTGAGGGCATGTTCCGCCACTGCCGACTTCTCCACATGTCCAAGTTTGCAATTCCGTCGATGTTCTTCTAATCTTGTCGCAACCGATCTCTTAGTAGTTCCTATGTAGACGCTTCCACAGGAGCATGGAATCCGGTAGATTCCCGCAGTTGCTAGGTGAGGTCTTTTGCCTTTAACTGACCCTAGACATTCTCGGATCTTTGTTGTGGGCTTGTAGACCGTTCTTATGTTGTGTTTCCTCAAGAGCCTCCCAATTCTGTCCGTAACCCTGGGAACATAGGGCAGGAAAGCTTTCTCTAAGCCATTGAAATCTACAAACACGACGACAATTTCAACAGAAAAGAAGAGACAATGGCGCTGAACAGGATATGGTTTCCAGCACTCACCAACGCAAAAACAGCAAGAAAAAGCAACAGCTCAGGACAGGAGAGAGAATCCAGTACACCAGAGGATAGCAACAGCCAACAGAATGCGCAAGCTCCGATGACACAGGCCACGTTATCACAAACCACGTCATCGCAACCGGTGCATAAATACGGACTGCGCCCGAGGAATCGCATCAGAACAGTGTAAGCGTTCAAGCAAACCACTTCTGAAGATGCAAACCACACGTGCTTGCGAAACGTCAAGAAAAAATTCTACCGAACGACGGCCTAAAAACCCACTTGTTTCAAGGAATGGCCTCGAAAGTCTATCTCTTTTGATAGGTACTTAGGGTGTTTAGAAATTTTGCGAATATCGGTCCTTTTTAAGGTGTTGTGGAATTACTGATAGCAAATGATGAGCAAATATAAAACGCCGATATTTCAACAGAGTCGAATTCTTTTCGAAAATCCGCAAATGCTAAGTGTAGAGGTATGCTGTATGAAATGGTTTTTTCTACGAATGTTTTCCCTGTCTCTGACATATACGATAGTGAAACCACGTTTAAAATCCCGTCAGATTCAGACTGTTTAGGTTGGTAAGCATTTTACTTGCTGGTCAATATCTAAGTGATGATATTGGTAAGCATTTAAGAAAACTGCTTTTATTGGATTTTTTAGAGATGCCATTATTTGTGCATAATCTGAATCATTAGCACGTTAAACCGAGTAAAATCGTGCGTTTGAAAGTTAAATAAAATCCACACCCTACCGTTATGTAATGCTTCGTGTAATACCTCCTTATCCTATATCTACAGTACAACGACAACAGATCAATTAAATGCTAAGTGGCGGGATCAGAAAGACTTTCAAATAATTAACGTCAAAAATTATGTGACTCAACTTTTATAAAAATCATACTTTCATTCATGAACATTCTCTGTTCACTTCACGAGACACTGTTTCATTGTCTCTGCTCAGCCGGAATACAATTTATATAATTAGATGTTACCTTTAGAATGCGAACATAAAACTGAAACTCAAAAATCTGCATTTCATATATCGACGAAGTATTTAGTTGTTGTTGCTTAAGAAATATCTGCGATATGAGTGTAGTAGAGAGGTTAATGGCATTTTGTTGCTTCGACTATTTCACTTTATGCAAAAATTTATTAAGGTAAAAAATAGTATAAATTGTTGGTTTTGAGGGCGTAAACTTCTTACTAAATAAACGTTGGAATTATTGCGAATTTTGTTGTTACTGAAGATACAAACATAGTACTTGATTAATTAATATCCAATAACTACAAATCCTTTGAATATATTCTCTGGGCCGATCCCAGATTTAAAATCCTTGACTTTTTAATCAGGATTTGATGAAGAAATGATTGTTATTCTATTTGGGTAGATGGCTCGAAATTGGACAAGTCTCTTTTGTGATTAGTTATAGCTGAAAGTATCCTGAACCCATTAACTCCAATAATATGAGACATTTGGAGGATGAAGCAAAAATTTCACAAGCGTAACAGATATCCTCTTTATGATCAGACATCAACTGAGCAAAAATAGTGCACTTCTATAAAGCCACTTTCAAATTTAGTGTTGCCGGTTCATGTACAAAGTGCCATGGCTCGACTACGAAAAATGTACATTTCTCCCCATAGCGTTTTGCAAGGTTTTATTTGAAAATTTTCCAAATTTTTCGACTTGGAAGGTTTTCATGATTTCAATTAACCAGTCATTTATTTTACTGTAAAGTAAAGTAGCCGATTGTGGTATACTTTTTGTTTTTTTGGAAAAATAAAAATGAAAACTTTAACATCATTGTTAAAAAACAGAAATAATAAAAATTATTATAAAAGAAAAATAATGTAAGGAAAACTACTTAAGAAAAAGTGCACTTTTTTCTAGCTGAAAAATGGTTGGGTAATGTGGAATATCAATATACACTAATGTGGAATAGGTTTAAAATTAGACTTGATTTTAAAATAATTTATGCTTTTTAAGTAAAGCAAAAGATTATTGGAAAATATTATACATTTATTTTATTATATTATAAAATACAAAAAAAAGCAATAAATGAACATAAAAATTTGTAATAACAAGAGTAATTTAAAACAAAATAACTAAGAACAAAAATCAAAGATGTATGGGTCCTTTTCGGCACCTGTACATTCCTCGTGTGCCCAGCAGTTGCACATAATCCATATTTCTCCGCGAGTATCATTTGAGAATCTTTGGTCAGAAAAAAAACAAATTGCGTCATCAGGGCACGTTTCCAGCGGAAATTTTTCTTTATCCCCTGAAGAATTTTGCAAGGAAATACCTACTTTTGTTAGATTCTGAGGTCGATGAAGATGAGACTTTTTTTTGACGTTTAGCAAAAATTTTCAGCTTCTTCTGTTATTTAAGTTTACTTTGCATTCCACTGCAGGAAAATAATTGCAATTATTACATAATATTTGAAACACTAATAGATCTAATTCGAAGAGAATGTTGAAAGTGCAAATACAACTACTATTGAATCCAAATGGGGCCAGTGGTTCACATCTTGATAATGAACATCACATTGAAATCGAGCAAGAGAAATGTGCTATTTGATTTACCATTCAGATTTGGTGTGTTTTCGTAAATATGTGAAAACAAATTTACTTTACTTCTGGTTGTGTAAACATCTAGGATAATGGCAATAATTAAGCTAAACTTTCAATTTTTCGAAGGATATTTTGACTATCTAGCTTAGTTAAAATTAAGCTAAGCACTCACTGCAGGCATAATAAATAAATTCAAACTGCTTAAAAGTAGAATGATGAACCGAATTTAAAGAATCTGATCGTGTTGCTTCAAAAACCATACAACAATTTTAAGCTTATAATCGATCACAACTTTAACAAGGATGAACATTTTTTATAACTATTATATATTTCCAAATGCTTCATTGGGCTCGTGATTGGTACTCAGTGTGTCGTCCTGCGAATATTCTGCTTTTTTAATAAAATAAAATTTACCCAACAATATACAAACTACCCACCTAACTGACAGAAACACAGCTTGCCTGTTTATGGACATTAACAAGGCTTTTGATAGTGTCTGGCATAGAGGCTTACTATACAAACTATACAAACTACACACACCAACATATCTACTACACACCATAAAGAACTTACTAGAAAACAGACAACTACAAGTACGAATGTACAAAACACTGTCATTTTCTTTTTCCCCTGAACAAGGGCTCCCTCAAGGATCCCCGCTCTCACCGTTTCTCTACATTATATACTGCCATGACATATACAATTACAACTTACCAGACAAAAATCAAATCGACAGATCGGCATACATATTACAATACGCAGACGACACGGCACTTATTGTACATGACAAAACTACTGAGAGAGCAGCTCAAAGACTCCAAACACTAACAAACAACACAATGACATGGTTTTATAAATGGAGACTAACACGAAACGCGTCAAAAAACCAACTTCTGCTCACAAACCACAGACTCAACGCTGACTCCCCTACGATAACTGCAGACGGCCAAACGACACAACCAAAAAACGACGTAAAATACCTTGGAATCACAATTGACCACAAACTTAAATTCACTAAACACATACGAAACATCAGGGCAGAAACAATAAAGAGAACAAAACACTTCCGATCACTAACTTACAAAGACAGAGGAATTAGCACAAACACCGCCACCAAAATATATAAAGCTATCTGAAGGCCCTTGCTAGACTATGGACATATACTCATGACCAACGGAACAGAAAGGACAAAACGTTATATACAAACAACAGAATAAATTGCACTAAGACTAATAACACGAATAAGACCCCCCAAAACCCACCACACGACCCCTCCACCCAACTACTATACGAACGCACAAACATGACAAAGATTTCGGAAAGACTCATACATCTACAGACAAAATGGACAAACAATCCCTACAACTGGACCATACTGAATCCCCTTTGTCTTACAAGACCAACCAGACAATCCCGCTTCCGTTTCCCTACATCAACGCTACTCGAACACTTACAAACGCAACTGACTACTGGACAATAAAATAATTTTTTCTTGTCACTGGAATTGGAAAGTTTATTAATAAGATTGTTAACGTAGAATAAGAGAATTTTCATATTTATTTTTTATTCAGATTAAGACTACATGTATTAAACAAAGGCAGAAAGACCGATAGGTCGATAGCCTTTTTTTAGAAATAAAGATGTTTACTACTACTAAAATTTACCTTTTACCATACAGTTACCATAGCATGAACTAATCATGAATTACGAAATTTCGCTTGACAAGCGATTCTAATTTTGGCGCATATGAAATTATAAGGAAGTAAAAATATACATGCCCTGCGGTGCGTAAGTAGTTGATTGCTAATTAATTATGGTCTATTAAAATAAGACTGTTTTGATTCCTAGATGTATCAAACTAAATAGTCCCACGAATCTTTAATATTTGCATATATGTATAACTTTTTTACTTAAAATTATATATTTTTTTATATTTAAACCTAGACTCAAGTTTCAATGTTATTCATGCTTTGCGGTTACTTCTTGATTACTTACTTCCACCTTTAATAAATACAAAAATTGATTACTTGCATTTTTAGATTTCCTTCTTATTACACAAATGTAATTGTAGTTTTTTCAGAAAATTTAGTTTAAGCATTTTATTTACATCTGATGGGAAATCTGGCGCGAAGTTAGAATACATTATATTTTCAACTATAGTAATTAAATATCATGGCAAACATAAACTCTGAGAGAAACTTACGTTCAATGATTCTAAATTTAGCACACTTATATAATACTTCGCCCACTCATTATCAACCGTGTTATATAATTCTAATAAACATTATTGACATTTCCTTAAGAGCAGTTAGAAAAGGTGCCAGCAATATTCTAGATTATTGAACAAATAGGTATATTAGATCTATGTTGATTTAACTATTTCATCATGTCGCCCTTTTTCTGTCCATGGAACATCGTTTAAGAAAGATTATTAGGCAAAGAAAGACTGATAAATATTATAATTGGAAATATTGATAAGTAATAATTGCAACATTCGCGAGTTTGAAAGTACCTGTTAGAAATATATAATGGTAAGAGATAAAAAAAATTAATAATATAATGGTAAAAAATTAAATAAAAAATACGTGCATTAAATTAATACACTGAAGTTTATAGCTTTGACTTCTTTTAGAGCCTTCTGCATACATTAACTGTAAGATCAGCAAATACCACAGCCAAAAATACAAATCGAGGTGTTTGGGCGCTCTTCTAAACAACACAACAATGAACTTTAAATTAAGTTGTTCCAACCTACTCGTTCTCACCGTATAAAATCAGATTATCTATAATATCGTTTCGTATATTTTCCTGACTGTACTTTAATTCACTCCAATATATTCCTGGGTTTGAGTCAATTTTATTGTTTACTATTTAAAATGTTACAAATACGTTTCGGTGTCTTTCTCCACCATCATCAGTTTTTATGTTTAGATGTTTCTGCCTTCACATTTGATTGGACATTCTTTATTATCTATAATGGAAAAACTTAGTGAATATCACACTCAGATTCACTGTTCTGAAGAAAGCACCCTGACCTAGAGATTAGCTTAGAATCAAAACTAGCTTAGATTTGAATGGTTATATTATCACACTCCTTCATAGCAAAGTTTGGTTGCTTAAACCTTACTAACGATTTTATCAACCGATTTGTTCATTTTCGGTACTTGTAGAATTGGTCTCCTATCATTGAATTTTACATTTATATTTTGTTGTTGTGAAAGCGATTTTAAGAAAATTACTATTTTAAGAAACTTGGGACAAGTATTTCCCACTATGTTCATATGTATAAACCTATATGTAATTTTTCTAAGAACTTTATCACTTATTCTGATTAGTGTTATTTAAGCAATTTTATTAATTGTGTTTTTTTCTACCGTATTAAATTAAAAGACATGCCATTTACTCTGCCTTGACGCGTTCATTATTATCCGTTTTGAATATTTAATCCATTTCTATTTGTTTGCACGCGAGACACTACCAAAGGCAATATCCTGCCTAATTGCTATATACATACATCTTATATAATATTGCTAAGTATTTATCCCATCATCATTGCGAAGTTCGGGCTCCATTACTACGAACAAACAACTTTTACTTTTTAAACAAAGTAAATATTTGTTCAAAGCAGAATAATTTTGCAACACTCTGATCCTTCGTCAGGATGAACAAATGCATCATTCATTGTTTTCTACTATTGAATTGTTTACCATCTAAAAGCATTCTGTGGAAACCGTCAATTAAATAAAATTTGTATTGGTAAAATAAATAAATTTCTTGTGCGTTTTTCATTTATTTTATCTTAAACTTGCATAAAGTGTCTAGAGCTGAAATCAAAGTTAATATATTCGTGAACATTTTTTTTCTCAAACCGCTCTTTCAAAACATGAATACATTATAATATATGGTTGCGTTTACTCTAATTCAGTTGTAACATTTTATGCAACATATTTGTTGAAGCGCACATTCACATTCGGTAACAATAACAAATTCTAGTTGTAAAATCCTGTATTGTATTCGACGATTACTGTGCAGCATGAGAATATTTGTAATTGCAGTTAATTATCTTATTAGTATTTAGAAACAGACTAATCACAGTGCATTAAGCTGAACAGGGCACGCACAATACATGAATATTGGGCAAACAACGTGTGACGAGACTCCCGTCCGAAGATATACAATATTTCATAAAATTTTTGAAACAGGTGAGTGTAATCGAACTAGGTTTAGGTTGAATGATATAAAAGTATCATCGTTGGGTTTCATAAAATTTTTCTGGTGATTCTAATTTTATCTGTAAGAATAAAATGATTTTAGAGATCGACAGTAAACCAGAGCAAACATAAAAACTTTCAATGTCTGCTTAAAAAAAAGTAGGCCTGATTCATGAACAAGAGTTCCCCTTTTTAAAGGGTTGGCTAAAAAGTTACAGGGCTACTTGGAGATTAAGGAAAACATTCAAGAATATGGTTTAGTTTCTTAGCTAAATGTATTCGATTTTTAAGATGCATTTTCGACTTTGCTATGATGCAATATACATGGTTCAATGGTCATTTGGCAGGGTCAATCAGACAATCAGTCACACCATACAATATTATACACACGTCTACGAAATCCTACAAATATGAGACTTTAAAATACAATTTTGCCATTTCATTAATTGTTTAAAATTTAAGCAAAGGAAGTGTTTCACTTTTTCTGCTAACTCATTAAAAACTTTTATCGCCCACTATCCACAACGGTCCCCGTAATCTCCAATACTCTGGCACTACATCAGGCTTAATTCTAGTACAATGGTATTTAACTGTTTCTTAGTATAGAGTTGATTTTTCAAAAAATATAGAGATAACGCTGTTAGTATTTCTAATCTTCCAAATGGTATTAGTATAAGTAGATATTGCCAATACAACACTGCAAACCCTGTTTAAACGTAGGCAAATGTGTGGTTAGTTTTTAAATTGTGCTCCTCAAACCTGAAACTGAAAGACAACTGAAAAATGCATAGTACATCAGGTTTAGCTTCATTTTGGAGGTTCTTCTTCTTTTTCAAATGAGTTGTTGTGTTCAGAATTTTATTAGATATGTATAAAATGAGCCAGTACCACCTATTTCTTTTTTAATTCCCATTAGTATCTACGGTAGCTGTTGTGTTTTTTGGTTGAATTATTTGGTCACTTAGGTATGCTAATTGCACTAGTAAGATAAGACGTTGTATCGTTTCTGCCGGTATCAGCATACGTTAACTATAAAAGAAGCCACAGCAGAAATGAGCAGACTCATAAGTAGATCGTTTCTAAGGGAGGCTAAGATAGACCATTAGACCATTCTCGGAGTCTTAAATCGTGTAAATTGTATTATTTGGAATCATGGTTTTTTTTTAAAGCTGATTTTCCGAATAAACAACAAAACGGTAGCCATAAACCATATTCAAAAACGTAAGAAAAGTGTTTGAGTACAGCAGTATTACAATTTCATGCCTCAATTCTGACTGTCAGGAGGCAAACGAAAGGTAATTTATCTTAGGTACTTTTCTCGTGTCTTGCGTCTTGGTCGCTGATACGATATTACTTTATATAGAAAATACATTTACTTCGATAAAGAGACGATTTATGCTGATGTTTTTTACTCGAAACTTTTCACATGTACTCGTACTTAGCTTTGTTCTATTTGAGGTCCTAACGAAGGCCGTAAGTTATTTTATGTCGTATGCATTGTAATCTGATTGTTCAAAGAATCGAGGGTCTTTTTTGTGGCTTCATCTCCGGTTACATTGGGAATATGCATTAACACTTTTTATAAATGTTGAACCTATTTTTTTGTAAATAAATGCATATTGATTCTTGCTTCTGCATAATTTATTAAAAATAATGTAAAACAACAAAAATATACAATATTTCATAAAAGTTATCCTATTTGTGATGTTCTCGAGCCTTTTGCTGGTAAACTTTAAATATTCCTCTCGCATAAAACCATTGCTTAATGGCTTGCGAATACAACATCCTGGTACTCTTATTAAACACTATAAAAATGAGAAACAATAGAAGTCCTTGCAATGTTGCTGTTATACAGAAAAGATATATGAACACGATATCTCCGTTAATTTGGCCTAGGAATCCAAATGTCCAATTCATCCCCAACATGAAGAACAAAGATAGAGCAAGGCGCCATTGAAACAGTACTTCATCACTGGACGTTTCAATGTATTCAGTTTTTCTATGAAATACATTGTAAATTATGAAAAGAAAAATAATGCAGTTGATTAGCAGTATGAGCAATACAGGGAGCCATACTCCTAGATACAGGCCTAAGTTGGAAGGGTAACACAAGCCTGCTAATCCCTGCTCGTAATTGTTGTTGTCAATGAGAATAACGCAAATAACCGGTATAATAGGAAACACCCATCCACAGATTAATGCTTTCACTAAAACATACTTTGGAGGTCCTCCGAGCACTTCAACAAATCTCTTAAATTGTAGAATAGCTACAGTCATCATCCAAGCACACTCAGAGAGAATGGCATAGTGCAACAGGCAGCCTGTTATTGTGCAGTAAATTCCATTCGAAGAGCTTTTCACATATTCGCTAATATACAAAGTAACAATCTTAAGCGATATTGCTACGGAAAAGTTAATAAGTATTTTATTGCCAGTATTCTGACGCCATCTTTTAAACAACACTCCCGTTAATAGAATTATCATGATTCCAAATAGAGACGTTATACACCCAATATCTGTTATAAACTCGAGAATTGGATCATCGATCAAATCGTCGTCATTGGCTAACAACATGCCAAAGTGTGTTATATGCGTATAATTACAAATGGATAATTTACTTTCGCGCTCTTCATTAACATCAGTTATCCATTTTCCTAGAGTCGTGTTTTCCGTGTCACCATCAGGATTAACCTCGTAGTACCAGTAAGCGCATTGATTACTTCCACTAGTCGAAGTGGTACCAATATTGTTGATTACAGAAATGGTACCATTTAGGTCATCTGTTAGTCCTGGGAATGTGACTCCGAATATCTTTGTTGTGTTAGCCTGACTATTTTCTTCATTAAAAAATACATCGCTGTGGAATATTGAAATTGTTATTTTTGGGTAATAACTGTGGTTTCGAATTTGTTCCAACAAGCTCTCGCTGAAAATGATCAATGCTGCAATTGAATCATTCGAAGAGTATTGGCTGATATTAGGAAAATCATCCAAATAGTCAAGACTACATTTATAGGGTCCACAATCGTGCAGCAATATTCCCGTTAAATTTCTGTCATACAGATTTTGAACTATAATCGAGAAGTTCTGTTGGTGAATTTCAACATTATCAACCATACAGGACATATTATCTATTGCATAAAGAAGGATATCTGTTGCCGAATGGAGGATCTGCGATTCCCTTAGAACGCTCCTTGGAACCTTAAATAAGTTACTAACGATCTTTGTAATTATTGTTGTGATAGCTCCTTCGGATAAGGAATTGTTGATGATTTGTGATATGATAAAGATATCAAAGGGAACCAGATTGTGATGGTTTGTCGAAGTGATGCTGTAAACTTGCTTAAGTTTTTCTAAACCCGTTAAATTGGACGCCAAGATTTGTTCTAAATCAGTTGTAATATTTTGCGAACTTTCCACTAAAGCAAAGTGAGTAATGTGGGAAAAATGACATGTGGCTCTCTTTCCATCAAATTCGGAATCAGATTCCACTTCCCAGTAGCCTGTTTGATTTTTTGTATAGGCCCAGAAAGTACAACTGCCCCGAAATGCATTTTTCATATACGTTATGGATAAATCACCTTGTAATTTATTGGTAGGTAAGCCTGGAATTAGTACCTCAATAATTGGAAGTTTTGGTACCTTTTTCGTATCTGCAAAAAGTATATCAGTGTAATAAATCACAAATACCACTCTGGAATTTGCTGCCTCCACTTGACGTCGTACCTCCTTATTGAGAGTTACTATTACTTCAACATCCTCATCAAAGTTGCTGTAGTGATAACTATCTTGATGTATGCAATTAATTTGCCGATCACTGGTGATGAAAAATCCTCGAAAATTTATGAAATCGTTTCGCGAAACTATCATTAGAGTTACGTTTTGTCTATTGATTTGAGTGGATTTATGGTGAAGTTTTATCACTTCATCAATTTCAAGCAAAATATTTGCAGCAAATTTCGGGCTGGCTAGCGATGGCTGGCTAAATCTAGCTATATGATAGTCAACTATATCACCTAATAGGTTTGAATCTAAATTGACTACTGCTGATTTGTTGGTTTTAGTTGCTATTAGGGAGTTGCGAAAATATTCCAATTCTTTGTTTTCGTGGATTTGAAATACTTTGCTAATGTCGCTGGAAAGAAATATATTGGCATAATTCAACTCGAGTGATACATATTCTCCAGGCGTTATATTTCCTAAATTATTACTGCTGGTAGCATAATTTTCTGCAGACTTAATTTTTGGTACCAATTCTGTGAGTCTTATTGATTCACTGGGCATCGCAAAATTTGTGAGGTGAAAAAACTCACAAATTGCAGTTCCATTGCCAATCACTCTAGACTCCGTAGCCCACGTTCCGTGATCACTTTCATTGAACCTCCAATAAGAACAATTATATTCAGCCAAGTTTGTACCATTTGAATAGAATATTTGAAGCGGTCCTTCAAATTCTTCATTGAAATCAGGGAGGAGAACTCCAAAAACTAGAGTGGGTATTGGCAGAGACAACGACAATTCTGCAAACAATTCCGCACCATAATAGATACAAACAATCAATCTTGGTTTGTAAGTTGATTCAAATTCCTGTTGATAGCGAAGAAGTTGTTTATGTAATGTTTTAGATAAAACAACTACCGCGTAAATTTCTTTGGTGTTTGAAGACAACTCATTATAACTGTCAGTACTATTGACTATTTGTAAATCACAGTCAAATATGTCTTCGTTGCCTTGAGAACAGTTTTTAAGCATTAGCCCAATGTTGTGTAACTCTTCAATGTTTAAACATTTGATAACGAATTTGTCAGTTTTCCATTCTCCGCAATCTCCAGCTGTTATAATTTCTTCTGTTTTATTTAGTAATACGTCTACAATTTTGAAATTCCTCTGGGCTTTATAAAGAACTTCTTTCGGGACATGCATAATGTTGTTCACAATACCTAGAATGAGAAAAAATTCTTATAGTTTTTATTTGGCAAAATTCCCGCTTTTTGTTTAATTGTAAAGTTAAAAAAACGATAAAAGTGCCTGGTATGTTATAACCCGAGAAAAAAAGCAGATTCTCTTCAATCAAACAAAGCTTTTAAAATAAAGTGTGTATGTGATTCAAGGGTAAACACGGTATCTCAGAAATAAGTACCGTAAATTCAGGAGAGAACAGACCTTGTCTAAATACGAATAAAATCGAGATATATATGGGTTCACAAAAGCCAAATTTTACTTTAAAAAATTCAAAATTTTAAATTGCTACAGAACTGTTTGATATACGTTAATGAAAACTTTGTGGGTAGTGAAGGCTGAAAGAGGTGCTTAATTCAAATAATTTAATTTTATTAAGTTTTTACCAGTGCCGTGCATACCGCTATGTTATTGGATATTTTTGAAGAAAAAATATCCAATAACCTAGCGAAGAACCCCCCTCCCCGTGGGCTTCTGGCGAACAACGACTGGCAGGCAATAAGTCGGAGTTCTTCTCGGTCTTACTTCGCAATAAGCTCCTGTCTACGGCCAAGAGGTGTTAAAGAGGGACTGGGTACCCCTCTGGAGGTCGGAGGAATTTCGGCCAAAGCTCCTGGTCTGCTTATAAGAGCGTGCGGACATGGACTCGGACGTCGAGGTGGAGTATCAGACGGATGATCGAGAGTCCAAGAGAATAAGATATGAATCTCCAAGAGGGGAGGCATTAGCCGGGCTCTTGGAGAGTAAGTTCGATTTGCTTGGAGGAGCGATTGACTCCATTCAGGAGCTCGTACCTAAACTGAACAAGGATGTGAGGAAGGGCCTGACGAAGCGACTCAACAAGGCGCAGGAAATTTCTAATGGAATCAAAAGCTCTATTCTAAAAATACTAAAGCAAAATAAACAACATAGTACAGAAATAAGGAGCATGCTCACTGCTCAAAGCCTCAACATTGATGAGATTCAAAAGGAGCAAAATCAACACATGAAGGGACCAACAAAGTCTTATGCTGAAGTGGCTGCGGCTACTGGTAGCTCAATACGCGTTGCAAGCATTAAGAAATCCATAACAACGGGAAATACTTACAAGGTACAACTGTCTTCAGAGGGAGGAAACGACACTGCAAAAGAGCTCAAGAAGACAACGATGATCAAATTGAAGCCTAAAGATTTCAGGTTTAAACCCAATCGCATCTATGCCACAAAAGATAATAAAGTAATCATCGAATCATCTGATGATTGTCTAAAAAAAACTGAAGAACTCTGTTGCTCTCAAGAATATGAACATCAAAGTCAAAAGCTTGGGCAAATTTATTCCAAGACTCGTTGTCTTCAATGCTCCATCCGACATCAATAATGAAACCATTGTCCAAGAAATAATAGCTCAAAATGACCTGAAAGGATCAGAGGACATCTTGATCAGACCAGTTTACAAGTTCGGACCAAGGAACATGCACTTTTTACACAAGCACTGTGTAAAAAAACGATAAAATGAACTTGACCCAACCCTCACAGTCAGGTCAACCCTCATAGTCAGGTGACCAACCAGTTTAATACAGATTGAATTTTAAATAGTTTCCCAAAAAACTTTTTGAACAAATTCTCTTCAATTTCTATTCTCGAATCTGGAAAAAATAACGCTTGTCATAAATAAGCGAGCGATAAAGGCAACATTTTAGGAATTTTAATCGACACTTATTTTCGCAGAAAATTTAAACGAACATTTAACCGTTTTGCTCTTCAACTAATTAATTTGAAATTTGGTCCGCGAGAGAACATGTAAGCATGTTCTCTTTGTGCTAAGGCACCAAACACGACCACGGCTCCATGTTACCGTAATGATAAATATTTCTTAAAAAGACACTTCATGCTTTTGTCCCATGTACTTTTATCATCAAATTACGAAACATGGAAACTCTTACCTGTTAATAATTCTACGTCCACCGTACTATCATTCATTGCTTTTATGAAAGAAACTACAAACAGTAACTCAACATCGCTAAGAGTGCTGTAACTATCTGTTACTGTGAGAAGCAACTCCAAAATAGGTTCATAAGAGTCAGTATTAAAATTCTCCAACTGCTCTAAGAGGTTTTCCAAAGCTTTTGTTAACTCATACTTGGTACAATTTGGTAGTATCTCAGATAAATCTGCTGTTTCATTAAAACTGTCGAAACATTTTGTAGGAATAAGAGTCAGGTTCTCCAAAAGGCAGAATTGATTCAGGGCAACATCGAAGTCAATTAACGTGCAGATGTTATTGCTGCTGTACTGGTCTTCGGGAAAACATTTATCAAGCTGTTTGTCTTCCGGTAAGCACATCGGTGAATTGGTAGTTATGTCTCTGTTGGATGTAAACCCAAAGTTTGTAAGATGATAAAATTCACAAACAACAGCGTCACTAATTTCTTGGGTATCCTCGATGGACCATGATCCTGAAGCTTTGCTATTAAATTTCCAATACGAGCAGTTGTATTCCGACAAATGATCTTTGCTATTCGTAAAATAGTATATCGAAACAGGTCCTATAAACGATTCAGGAAATTCAGGCAACATCACTCCAAAAACTAAATCTGAGGATGTTATATTTTGCAATTCTACGAAAAGCTGAGATCCATAATATACAGATATAACAAGTTTCGGAGTGTAACTGTTGTTTAATTTACTGTATTCGACTATTTGCTCATAGAGCTCGCTTGAGAGGCAGATAGCAGCATCAACTGTTTCATCCAAAATTAAACTTGCATTATAAAGGATTGATGAATCAGTAATAGTTATGAGGTCACAGTCGCTGTTGCTGCTGCAATTTTGCAGACGTAGTCCAAAAGACTTTTCATTCTCAATTTCAATTACTTTAGCTGCAAAGTTTTCGTTCTTCCATTCCCCAACATCTCCACGTTCTAAAGCTGCATCGATAGCTTCTAATAAAATGTCCGTAGATCGGAAGTTCAGTTGTGCACTCAGGAGAACAGCTCGTGCTATTTGCATTAGATTGCTTACAATCCCTGAAATAAACATTTTTTGAAATTTAATTACAAGTTGCTTGGGAAGCATTAACTTCTTATTATACGAAAATGTAATCAAATATAAATAATTAAAATAAAATGCGAATTTTCATCGTTAACGCCAATTAATTAAAAAGCTATTCATTTATCGTTCATATTTTATATAACAAATAGTAATTTGAAATTTAGATTAGATATCAAACACAAATTAAAATATAGGGAGCTCCATTAGAAAAAGAGTTGTTTTCTGCGCTGCAATTTTTCTGATGCACTCTATGTATAAGTGTGGATATTTTAAGAATATGCGCGTTTAGTACCTTTACAATATGACGATGATAATTTTGAAAAAAATTGTACCTGTTAAGCCACAACTTACTAAAATATATCGTTGACACACCCTGTATTTTATGTACATAGTGTTTGGTAAATCGATGCTTTCCTTACTCGAAACGTTAGTTCGGGTAATTTTAGATAAATTTCCTTAATATACGACGATATAGACGCGCTGTAAAAAGGTAGGAAATCTACTACGCGTGCTGTAAAAAGGTACTAAATCAGAACAGAGAAAAGATTATTTAATAAAAAAGTTAGCCAAAAACTGAGGTATGAAAGAACGTAGTTTGTGATTAAATATGAAAAAACTGCCAGATTGATGTTACCTACAGATAGTAATATGTTTTAATAATAAAATCAATCAAGTTATTAAGTCAAACCCGATTGTGCTTTACATACATTGATTTTTACTGGCACCGGGCCTAAAATTAGTCAGAAAGTCTCAAAGATTTTTACTTTTAAAGAAAGATTTTACTCAAATTTTAAACTAAATTCACAAGAAAATAATATAGTACCTAATAACAAAATCGAAATTTAGCATGCAAACATTTATTTCTATATATTTTCCTCCTACTCTCGAAGTAAGCCACTTCGAAAGGAATGGTACCAATTTTAGCTCACGCAGTACAAAAATAGTATTTTAAAACATCTACATAACTTACCTGATAAATTATTCAAATCTGGATTATTCTCAGCGATATTCTTCATAATAATCGCAGTGAGAACAAAATCCAAAGTGTTAAACTCATCATATCTCTGTGATATTTCGTACAATTCAGCCAATACAGCACTAGCCACCTGCTCATCTCCTTCTTGATCAATTTGAGTGGTCAATCTGATTAAATCATCAGTTAATAATGATTCCGAATAAAAATGGCATTCATCTTCAATATCTGACCAATGCGCACCATCAATAAAATTTCCTGTGCATGTTCTTTGAACAAAAGCAACGTTTTCTGTTACGCAATGTCCGTTTAGAGGTGATGTGGTTTCCTCAAATATCGTTTGAGGCCAAATAATTGTTTGTCCGGTATGCTGTGTTTTAACACGTGGACAATAGTGAACAGTTCGGAAATCTAGAAACTCAAACATGGTTTGTTCCACCGAAATGCGTTCTAACATGTTGAATTCATCTTTAGTGTTGTGAGCTTCTGTGGAGGTTAGATGGAAGGTTATATTAATTTCTTTTTTCTGTTCATCAATACCGTCAATTTTAAAAATTCTCGGATAGAATGAAATATGGCTGGGAATTTCGTTCTCGAAAAGATTTTGAAGAGTTTCTAAATTATCTGGTTTCAAAGGAAACGAAGACAGTTTCTCCTCGTAATTGTTTAGCCTGAAAAGTACCACGTACTCTGCGGTAAAATTATTGATTCTTTTCCTGTCGGACGTCACTACTGATAGATTTGGATACACAAACGCTTGACACCAGTAATATCCGGGGCCAGACTGATCAACATCAATTGGAGCGAATTTGATTGTGTAATTATCTCCATCGACTGGACCAGCTTCAGAGAATTTTGTAAGACGGTAATAAATACTATTCACGTCAGCATCGGTGAAACAATAAACAATTGGATCTTGGTTGTTTTTCGACAAGAAGCTCTTGTACCTCGTAATGTTCAGAACAAAGGATGCATTTTCAATAAATAAATGCAACTCTCCTGGTTTTACAGTAGCGGGTATTTGGTAGATAGTACATTCTGGACTCTTATCTGCAAACGCCCATCCTTCACTAGTCATAACACCATCTTCTAAACTAAAATCAACCTTAGGTGCCCAGTTAGTGTAACTAATAGTTATGTTGGATGTTGTCCACATAAAAGGGCTAATGGCGGTTTGATTTTTGGTATTACGAAGACCTATTCGACAGGTACGGTTGACAAACAGAAGATTTTGGTGAGGCTGGAGGAACTCTGCTAATACCGACTTGCTCACTGTCATATCTGTGGCTGGAAGAAAAGAAACAGAAAAACGTGATATGTTACTTTGAACTATTGAACAATTCGATTCAACTCGTTTCGTTTAAGCCAAAAAGAAAGTGCTACGACATTGACGATACCTAAACTAGATAATATAAGCTGCTTGAAAGTTTCAAGGAGGAATCATCATTTACTCGCATTCCGGAAAAATTGAATTGGTAGATGCTGATGTTATTCACCGAAGATCGATAAAGACAGCATTCGTCAACAAATTACATAGGGCTGTTTTTAACTGGTTTTCCAGTTATTAAATTTATCTTTATTAGGTCCTATTATTGAACAAAAATAATTCGAATGCAATAAAAATACTAATCTTTGATCTGTTTTTGAAAGCTATTACGGAGTTATTCTGAAAATTTAATTATTGCAATTCTGTTTTCCTTTTCTTCTGGTCTTTTGCAATATTATAATTAGATATGGGACAATCTTGTGTATCATGGCAGGTCCTTCAATTCCCATGGGTTTCTTTGCTCGTTTCTCTTGGTTGGGGATTTCCTTGTTTTCAACGTTCCTCGTCACCGCGCTTGTGGGTTAGTATATTGGTCCAGGAAATCGTCATGCATGTATTTTCTTGTGCATTAACTAAATAATTACTATTTTGTGTGTGCGTGTATATTTTTATAGTAGTTTTTACGTTTTTTCTGAGATTGATTTTTTCTGTGATTAATGCTTGTCTCAATCAGACCAATGTCTCAATCAATACATAATCTTTTTCGTATTTCTAAATATCTATTTCTGTTCTCTGATGTTGGAGAGTCTCTGTATCTGGCTGGCAAAGTAGGGTTGTTAACGTTGACTGATGAAAATAAGGAAATTTCAACCGATTTTCTTTATTTCACTTACCGCAATCCAAGAAGTAAGAATCCGTAAGCCAAGAATTATTTTACAATTGCTTAACTTAAACCTGTTCAACTTAGCTCTTTAGGATCTCTTATTAATCAACAAAACTAACAGTAATTATATGCTAATCCTATTCATGACTAGTCTGCAAAACCAAAAAAAATACTTACTTTCACATAAACATAAAGACTCGCTTGAATATCCTCCTTGTTTGCAGGTCGTAATGAAAGTTGAATCAAAATATACCTGTCCACAATAGCTACTGCTTTTATATGCCAACGCATCATAAATACATACAGCGGAATATTCAGCATCACAATCAACTGCCTCTACGTGAGTGTTGTTGTGATATACTTGGCATTTTTTATCAAGAAATGTGCCATTGTAGATGAAGGTGCGGCAACTCTTCGTACAAATTTGAAATGGTACGTTGTATTTGAAATCGGGATTGTTGTGGCGATAAAGATCTAAAATTGATACGTATTACTAAGTACCATTGATTATACCTACCTACATGCAAAATAATGTAGGTGTGGAAAATAAATTTTCGAGAATAAGAAATACATTAGAGGAGCACCACAGAGTTCAACTGTGTGTATAGATGTTAAACTACGGTTAAACGGTTAAACTTCGAACTCGGTTAATCTCGACATTAACCGGTTAATATCGAGTTTATGAGAACTTTCATATCTGTTTTTTTATTTAGATTAAGACTACATGTATTAAACAAGGGCAGAAAGACCGATAGGTCGATAGCCTTTTTTAGAAATAAAGATGTTTACTACTACTATCGAGTTTATCACATATGTAATGTTAAAGTCGAAAGAAATTCAGTTAATTAACATTATCTGATAAAGCCGAGTTCAGACATTTTTGCTTGTTCATGTTGAATATATTATGAGAGACATTGTGAATAAACTATCACTTTCTACCAGGAATACTTCTTACCCGAGTACCATTTAGCTAAGGCAATATTCGGACATTAACCAAGAGAACATGTTATGCTCGAGATTAACCGGTTACTATCGAGATTAACATAATTTCGAACGTTAACCGTAACATAGACACGAACAAGAATACGACACTTTCCAAACTTCTCCGTTAAAGAGAGCACTGCTCGCTACCCCGAGTTTTATTCAAAACAAATTAAGATAGTAATGTTTTTCCACAGTTGAAGTATATTTATCTAGGATTATATATTAGGAGTCAGAGATGGAGATATAAAAGAGATATAAAAGAGATCTTGGGAACGTGGGAGAAAGTTGTAGAGTTCGTGGGTAAAAATTACCCCGAAAAAGTTGCAACTGGTCGTACAACGGAGTGGTTCAACGAAACTTGCCTAACTGATTTACGCAATATCCTGAAAGGGAGGAAGAAACAAACCTCATTTGGACAGTTTTTTGAACGATCTGCAGGTGAAAATGAGCAAAGCCTTAAAATTAAGCGTTTCCGTAAGCACATTTCAATTAATTTCAATGGGGAAAATTGATTTGAGATACGAGCAATTTGACATATGAGCAAGGTTACGGAACGAATTAAACTCGTATGTCGAGGTACCACTGTACTATGCAAATGTATGGTAATAAGTGTTCCAAATTTCAAAAAAGCTGTATTAAATTTTACTCGATTAATTACATCAGCATAAGGATGGATGTGGGAGGGTTGGCCAGTGAGCCGTTTAATATAATCTTCATGGCTGTGGTTTCTCAATTTAGCGGAATAATAACTAGTTTGTACTACTCCTTACTTAAGATGCTCGTTAAACTAAGTTTCCGTTAGGCTTAAGGCAGATCGATTGCAAGTATTTTAAGATTCTGTTGATTTTCTTGCATGGCTGGCGTTGGTGCATATATGGGTTAAACCGATTTTAATATTTTTCTATGAAGTGTTTTCATAAAGCAGAATATATTTCCATTCGAATTCTATCTTATCTTGAAGGATTTAATCAATGATGAAAGAATTGAGTGGACATTAATTTTTTAAATGATATAACGATGTGGGATAATGAAAAGAAACAAATTTCAAAGTCCAGTAGAGTCAACAGGTGTTTTTTAAGTGCTAATATGTTCTGAAGTTGTGTCTCATAGCCTTAATGGTACTTGATAGTATCTGCATGGTATTCAAGTCCGTTAAATTCTATATAGATATTCTAGAATGAAACTGCTATATCAAAAAGTATGCGGCAGACTTACAGTTAGAGAGGAAACAGGTGTGTACACACTGGAAGTAATTCAATAAAATTACTGTCGGTTTTTTAGATACATGTAAATTAATACACACACATTACGTGCACAGCATAGTACAGAATATTTTCGTTGAATCGCAGACTCAATTGAAGGTAAAGAATTGTTAGATGCTGAAAGTTTCCAGAAGATAATTTATATGTAATTTTTAAGTATCCGTAGACCGTGTTGACTGATATCAAAAATGTGTTGATAGTGGGTTTTACCGAATAAGTTAAGATCGATTCAAATCTTTAATTTAAGGATTGGCCAACTTTGTGCTCTACCAGCAGTTTCATTACTTTAGTAATGCTTCATGGCATAGCTTTAATGCCAATGAAGTTTTTACAGGTAACCAACATTTAGTTTTTGAAGCTGAAAATGTTTGAGTAATATGAGCATAGAAGGTCTTAAGCCAGACAAAACGCCTTGTTCAATCCATTAAATGTTTCTTGCAAAATGTAGTTGTAACTTTATTGTAATCTTTTCCACAAGTTTTATATTATAAAACTTAAGTAATTTCTTAACTATTCGTATTTGGCTTTACATTTCGTTATATCCACACATAATAGAAGACATCAGAATGTCTAAAAATGATGAGTACAAAAATTACTGTATTGATATACATATAAAACTGCTGAAATTAATTAATCATTTAAAAACAAAAAGTGAACTCACATTAAGAACAAAATTATACAAACATTTTTATTGGTATTAACTTAAGTGAAGAAACTAATTTGAAAAGAAGTAGAAGCAAAAAGCCATAAAGCCCTCATTATTTTAATACATTTTGACCGACAAATATATATTATATTTTTTCGAAGTCACTTCGGTTTTTCTGAGTGAGTGTTCTTGTTTGAATTGGGTGGAATTACTTTAAAAAATTGTAAAAACTTCTATATTATACTTACCAATTCCATAAATAGTGGTATCGATTCTTTCCACTGGCATCCATACCGGTTCATTTGGAAATATATTCAAATTGGCATATTCATCCCAGTCCATTGATATTGGGTAAGGACATTTTGGAGGAAATGTTGTTTTCTCTAATATAGTGTAACAATAACGGTCGCCAATGGCTTTGAGGTCGGAAGGGCAAGGATTGATGGGTTGTTGAACGCTTGAACATGGCTGGACATCATCCCAGTTATCTAAGTAAAAGTCTCACTTATTAGAAGTATCAAATCATTACCAGAGTTAATATGGGTATGTACATTGAAGAAGATTAGGACCATTGCAATGTAAGTATTTAACTTAGTAACAGTAGTAAAAAGTAGTAAATCCAGTTGTAAAATAATTTTAAACTATTAGGAATTATGTCCTTCTTAGATCTACGCATGTGCTTTTGAGTGTTTTGGTGTACTTTATTGTATCTTGTTTTAATACGTTGTTTTACTACTACTACACCAAAATTGAAATCCTTCTTGTTAATTGGTAAATTACAAGACACCATTTTCCTTCAGTTGAAATATCTGACTTCAAGATCCTGTTCCTAATATCAATCCACACCTACTTAACCAAATTATAAAAAACAAATTATATCTAATGCGTACATATAAAATTATGAGACAAATTAGTTTATTGTCCTTCAGAACAAATTTGCATATCAAAGTTATTTATTTTAAAGCGTAGGCTGAGATGAGTAATTCACATTTCCTGTTGCTTTAAACAGTGATCCGATGTTTTAATTTCATTAAGTCAATGCATAATATATTGTGCAATATTGACTATTTTTTACAATATGCGTTTGAAATGTTGTTCGCTATTTTCCAAGCAGATGTACAACCGATATTTGCATAGTTAAGGCACACTTTTTATTTTATCAATTTATCTAAGAAACTGTTTAAAATTGCATAGTGACTAAAAAGTTGTCTCAGAAAAACAACAAACAATTGTCTGCGTGTTATTTAATCCTATATTACTTACCACTGCAATGCCGTTTTATTATGCTCAGAGATTCATCCAAGCATATCGGATCAGAAACTGCATAGTCTCCCTCATTCGTATCAGGCCATGTAATGATTTGATTTGTATCGGCTTGTGTAATTTCCTGGTAACATTGCTGGAAGGAAGAAACAATGTTAAAACAAGATTTAAAAGCCTATCTGGGAAGTCTACCATATATATTTTTAATAATAAATATACAAAAATATATTATATGAACCAAATTTTTGTAATACTAGTAATTCACTAAATATCATGGAAACGAGTTACATGATTTCAGTTAATTCATACAAAATACATTCTATTGAACTTCATTTTTCTCCAAAAAACTTATTCAAACGTTCTTGGTACATACATACATTATCAGGCATGTAACGACAAACTGATTACTTATGCTTCAATATATTAATTCAGTAAATAACATATGGCTTAGTACAAATAGATTAGGCAAAATTAGGATTAAAGGTGTGTAAACAAGTTCTTTGTATTACTACCTTGCAATAAAATTAAGCAATTTATATGCGCCGAGACCATTTTTCGAATACACGATTTGCAATTTTATGCTAATTTACTTTTTTTCCAATATGTCTCGTTTGATTATATGGAGTTGTTTTCGATAGTTCATAAACATACTAAATAAACCGTGAAAAGAACCAAAAGTATTATGCCAGATGATTTATTGTCCAGATATTTCACAATGGTGCTTTTTCAGATACTTATTTTCCACTTATAAGTTTTTTGGTAACAAATTAGAGAAATTTTATTTGAATAATAAAATCGGGAACGAAAAGTACTATTTGAGAAAGTTATACATGAATCGTCGAAATAAAATTGTAGATAGTCGAAAGACGTTTGATATTGTTATTTCTACTGAAAATTAACTGGTATAGCTCAGGAAGGTAGGAAATGCATTAGATGCTCTGAAGTGGAAATAGCTGAATTTATCTATGCAAAACAGACAAAATTACTACAGGAGATTAAAATTCAGCGATGATAGTTAGCTTGAAAATTTTTCTGTTTGAATATTTATATTTAACTGAGCTGATAAATGAAGAATGTGTACAGTTCTTTTGCTGTTTCTCTCAAAGTAAAATATTCTTATTACTATGTTTAATAGAAAACACGCTGAATAATTGTTAGGTCTATTGCACCAAGCAAGCGGCATCACGAAAGCATCTGAAACTGTAAATGTTCTTTGAAGGCCTATTTTACTTAAAAAATAACCTAAATTATATCAGAACAAAACTCTGAAATTAAATTTGCCTGTAAATCTTCAGTAAAACTGTAAGTCTCTTCGACTCCCAGCTGTGCCCATCAAAAAAATTGCGAGGTGATAGATACCAAGCAATCACCTCGCTTCTAATGAGTTGGCTAAACTGCCCAAGGAGCAAAATCTAAAAAAAAACTGTGAGTCTCGGAACACAAAGCATTTCTTTTCACTTTATCACAGAAACTTACATAGAAAATAAGATAAGACGTGCCAAAAAAATTAACTAATTTACATTAAATGCTTCACCTTTCAATCATTATAAAATATAAAATGTTTATGTATGCAAAAGCCTTTGTACGTTACATCAACAACTACACTTAAGTGTCTAATTTCATTTGTTATTTCCTTATTTTTTATGCTTTGATCATTAAAGCCATTATCAATATTGATATGGATTGTAGAAAAGTATATTGGATATTTTTATGAATATCATTCTTGCACTGTTTTAAGGTCACCACTGTGATGGAATTGGTTGTGAACAAATAGGTATTTAGTACTAATAGTATATTTATTAAATATTCAAAAATCAGTTGCCTATTATTGCTGCAGCAAGTTGAGGTTTAGTTTCTTATTACTTTATATGAGTACTGCTCATATAAAGTAGTAGTAAACACCTTTATTTCTAAAAAAGGCTATCGACCTATCGGTCTTTCTGCCCTTGTTTAATACATGTAGTCTTAATCTAAATAAAAAACAAATATGAAAATTCTCTTATTCTAGGTTAACAATATTATTAAATAAAATTTCAATAGCAAGAAAAAATTATTTTATTGTCCACTAGTCAGTTGCGTTAACAACAAAACAATACTATTAAATAAATAAGACTTCAGTGGCAAGAGGAAATTATTTTATTGTCCACTAGTCCGTTGCGTTTGTAAGTGTTCGAGTAGCGTTGATGTAGGGAAACGGAAGCGGGATTGTCTGGTTGGTCTTGTGAGACAAAGGGGATTCAGTATGGTCCAGTTGTAGGGGTTGTTTGTCCATTTTGTCTGTAGATGTATGAGTCTTTCCGAAATCTTTGTCATGTTTGTGCGTTCGTATAGTAGTTGGGTGGAGGGGTTGTGTAGTGGTTTTTGGGGGTGTCTTATTCGTGTTATTAGTCTGAGTGCAATTTGTTCTGTTGTTTGTGTATAACGTTTTGTCCTTTCTGTGCCGTTGGTCATGACTATATGTCCATAGTCTAGCAAGGGTCTACAAATAGCTTTATATATTTTGGTGGCGGTGTTTGTGCTAATTCCTCTGTCTTTGTAGGTTAGTGATCGGAAGTGTTTTGTTCTCTTTATTGCTTCTGCCCTGATGTTTCGTATGTGTTTAGTGAATTTAAGTTTGTGGTCAATTGTGATTCCAAGGTATTTTACGTCGTTTTTTGGTTGTGTCGTTTGGCCGTCTGCAGTTATTGTAGGGGAGTCAGCGTTGAGTCTGTGGTTTGTGAGCAGAAGTTGGTTTTTTGACGCGTTTGGTGTTAGTCTCCGTTTATAAAACCATGTCATTGTGTTGTTTGTTAGTGTTTGGAGTCTTTGAGCTGCTCTCTCAGTAGTTTTGTCATGTACAATAAGTGCCGTGTCGTCTGCGTATTGTAATATGTATGCCGATCTGTCGATTTGATTTTTGTCTGGTAAGTTGTAATTGTATATGTCATGGCAGTATATATTGTAGAGTAACGGTGAGAGCGGGGATCCTTGAGGGAGCCCTTGTTCAGGGGAAAACGAAAATGACAGTGTTTTGTCAATTCGTACTTGTAGTTGTCTGTTTTCTAGTAAGTCCTTTATGGTGTGTAGTAGATATGTTGGTGTGTGTAGTTTGTATAGTTTGTAATAATGTTTGTTTGGCTCATATAAAATATACTCACAATGCAAAAAACACATTATTCCAAAATATTTTTTTTGCAATATTTAATTTCGTGCAAAGCCAGTAGCAATTGTTGCTATTAATTAAAGGATTTGATGGGTTTTGGAAATAACTTTCAAAAACTAACAATTCTCTATTACTTTAAATTTTATTGAATAAATCAATATTTAATTTAAAAAATGCTTGTTTGAATTCATCACACTCAAAATGCTCATCTTAACAATATTCTGCATATTTTACTAGTATAAAAATGTTTTTTTGTCAATTTCCGCCATAGTCATTGAAGCTGTTTTATCGGATTTTATGTTATTTGTTTTGGTATATACTATAGTTTTAAATAGGTAGATTTTTCACGCAGGGCTTCTTTGTCTTCTTTCCCCTTGAGTCGCCTTTAAGGCGGCAACTGACAAAATCAACGAATTAAAAAATAAACAGGTCAATTGGAATTTGATTAGTAACTCACCGGTGAAGGTGTGGTCGATTTTTGAGGATAAATTTCAGGATCTACTGCATCAGGTAATGGGGGCATCGTGAATGGTACATGAGTGATTGGATCATGATCTTCATCACAGAACTGATCACAAAATTCACATAAAAGTATTTCAGTCGATTTATAGCTTTCTCCAAGTTCCTCCTCAGAATTGCAAAATACTATATCTGATCCGAAACAGAAAACTCCGATACACAACAGCATCCGTAAAGTTGCCATGGTGGTTGACTGAGAGATTATGAATTATACAGTATATTTACAGGCAATTTAACACCCCATGGCACCGCCAATATTATTATTGCATTATATAGATAAGGCAAATTAAAAAAAATAAAACATTCCGGAATGTTTGTGGAGATTATTCGAATATTAGATGAAATATGACATAAATTAATTTGATGGGAATCATATTGTTGGGTTTCGTGACAGAGCTTTTTAATAAGTGTGCAATTATCTACAAATAACACAAGTAGCTCAACACAGGTTAACGAGATTTATGCTATCGGTTTATAAATAAATAACATGAAAATCAGAAAAAACCAATTTGGATGTCATGGGAGAATGGATATATAATTGAAAGCCAACCACTTAGAAAATCAGTTATCCAGCTTTATTTATTGCATTGTTAAATACATATTGCACATCTGTATTTTGTATACCGAGCATCGAATGTTAAAGTAAATCTGTAAACAAGTATCACTATAAAAATCGGCTTAAAACTACAAAAAAGTAACCTAAAATCCTCTTGATCAAATCTCGTCAAATATGAGTTTTAGCTGTAAAGAATGTTTTAAGAAGCATTGATGAGTTGATGCAAAAGTTGAAGAATTGCTGAATTAATACTGCTCCTACGTTCTAACCGCTAATTAATTCATTTTGGTGGGACTCATTTGCAGCTTTTTCCAAATGTTAGAGTTGTAGCAAATAACTAGCATTCGTTGAGTAATTACCGCAAACGGCGACATTGCGGTGAAAACAATTTATATTTGAACCAGTTTGTATGACAAATTAATAAATTTCTGAGCAAATAACTCTCACTTTTCCAGTGAAAAATTCGGATCATTTCGTCTTAGTGCAAACTGGTTCTGATCTTGCAGTTGAAATAATAACTAAATAAGTGTGTCTAAGTGTTGGATTTTGCGAAAGAATTCAATATTATCACCGGCGCACAATTTGCCTTAATATCAGGGATCAAAACCAGCAAAGAACTACATTAAACAGAGATCTACTTGAAGAAATTGCTGCTTCCTAATGTTTCTAATGCGAAATATTAGCACTACCTAATAGAAGGTGTTTTCAACCTATTTCAACCAAATTTCCATTTGCCATGAAAAGCAACTTAATACAAGATGGTGTTCCACCTTTTCGTTTGTGTTCAGAGCATTATCAGACTTCTGGCCGTTTGCACCATTTTAATCTAAGTAAAGAATACTATGGAACTATTAAATTCTAAAGCCTGCTTGAGGACTTTTGTGCCGTCAACGTTTACGTTATTCACAGCAAAGTTGAAGTTAATTTAGACATATTATTATGTAGGGGATAAGGAAGGATTGAAGGATTTTGTATTTGGTTTTGACATTAAACCAATAAAATAATCGTTAAAACCACACATATAAAAATAAATTTTAAACATTAGTACCGAGAATAATAGTGAAAATCCTTGTTTCATGACGCCATATATTTAGAATTCAACGGCCATAAAAAATAGGTCGTGTCTACTTTTAATACCCACAATGTTACACTTATCTGGCCGAATTTTTACGTGGGATATGCATAACAACTCTTGCTCGAAACATCCCCCTTCAATCAGTGGAATGTTCTGTAAACTCTTGATAATGATTACTGCTGGTAAAACAGGCATTGCACATGATAAGGTCAGCATTACTCAATATTTAGTTATCAGGTAAGTTCCAAGTGCCTCTGATATTTTAAGCATGTTTCTTGTCGTTGTGGAATGCATGCCCAGGAAACCTGCCAAAGTAGTTGTATATCCAACACTAGCAGAAAAACGCTGGCATGCCAACAGTTGGTTTAGAGGAGAATTTGTGATGTTCCTAGAGACATTCTTTTAATTCTCAGGAAACAATACCAAAATGAATGGAAGGAGAGTATAATCGTCCCTATACACAAGAAAGAAGTGCAGCAATTACAGAGGAATCTCCCTCATTTGCACTGCATATAAAGTCCTAGGCAACATAGTCCGGGAGCGCCTAAAACCAATTACAGAAGAAAGTATTGGAGACTATCAGTGCAGCTTCCGAGGAAGCAGAACAACAGTTGACCAAATGTTTACCATGAGACAATTGCTGGAAAAATTCTGGGAGTTTAACCGGGACATCCACCATCTCTTTGTAGACTTCCGCCAAGCATACCACAGCATAATGCATGTTAAACTTTAGGATGCAATGGCGGAAATAAGAATTCCTAAGAAACTTATAAATATTACCAGGATGTGGGTAAACGGTCCCCGAAGCATAATACGAATCGGGGATATACTTTGCAACCCTTTTGAGGTAAAAAGCGGGCTTAAGCAGGGATACGCGGTATCTCCAATTTTATTCAACGTTGCTGTTGAGAAATATAATAAAGTCATAAGAACCGCTGAAATAAGCGTTGACTTTTTTAGTCGGGATGGCCCAAAATAATTACTGGCTTTCGCAGATGATATTGACGTGGTGGGTAACACGGTACTGACTGTGAGAGACGTATTTTAGAGGGTAGAAACAAAGGCTGAGTAAATTGAGCTCAAAATAAGCAAAGACAAAACCACGTATATGCACACCAACAGAGCAGAACGTGGAGATAGAGTGGGCCATAATGTCACTATGGGGGAATACAATTTCGAGAGGTTCGCAACTTTTAAGTATTTAGGAGTCACAATTACTCAAGATAACACTCTGACATAAGAAATTAAAGTTCGAATTCAAAAAGGAAACAAATGTCTGCGAACAAATGCACTACGATCAGTGTTAGCATCGAAAGACATCTCGCGAAGAACAAAAATCACAATGTATAAAATCATTATACGACCGACTGTTGTGTATGCTAGCGAAACCTGCACCCTGGCCAAAAACAACGACCGGAAATTGAGAATTTTTGAAAGGAAATTTGTGCGCAAAATTTTTGGACGTTTGCGAAGTCCAGTGACAGAGCCATACCTAGTAAGAACCATTCAGGAAATATCAGAATTATGCAAAGATCCAGATATTGTGAAGGAGATAACGGCAAGAAGGCTGCAATGGGCGGGTCATGTGCAAAGGCAGCTTGATAACGGATGATAAAATTGGCTTGGCAAGGAAGACCAATAGGACGAAGACCATTTGGTCGCCCCCAATTGAGGTGGCGTGACAACATCAAAGCGGACCTAAGGACCATGGGGATAGATTCGACCCAGCATTGATGGAAGATCGACAACAATGGAGGCAAATAGTAGTCGGCCAAGACCCACTCCGGGTTGTAGAGCCATGGAGTAAGTAAGTAGAGACATTCTTTTGTAAATAGCTACCTACATTTGAAAATGCTCTTTAACATTACATACAAAGCTGAACAAATTCGGTAGTTGGGTAACCTGACAAATTCCAGCCACCATAGCTCGATAAACGTGTACAAATCATTTGTAAGTTGGTGTAAGAAAATTTAAGACTGTTGGTTTCATCATTCGAAATTTTCTGAAAAAGAACAAGTTATCCAAGCTCTGAACTATTACGAATCCTTTTTGGATATTCAGATTCAATAATCTCCACTGTCCATTGGCTTAAAGTAAGGATTCATTAACATACCAATTATTGGCGATGCAAAAGAAAACTGTTGATGGTAATAATTATTAATTTTTTAATGGAGGAAAACTTAAACATTTAAGTGGAAATGTGTAGTTTGAATTGGGTCCAAATTGCATTCAACTTGCAGGAAAAGTCTACAACCCTCTGATTTATCATCGAATATAGGGGTTAAATCAAGCAAATAATACAAAATTTAGCAACTGTTTCAACGCTCATTATACGATGGGTGACATTAACTGAATAAAGTACATACTTATACGGCAAAGAACTTACCCATATTCAAAGTTATATATGGTATAAGTGGTACAGTGAAATCTTGTAAACCCCTGGGCGTTGAATTAAACCAATCAATTATCTGAAAGCGCACTTGCAACGGTTAGGAAATTATAAAATTAAAAAGCGACATGAAGTCCTTGACTCATTGCCCATCCCATCAGAAGATGTAATATAATTAATTTTAATTGCCCTATAATTACTCTAGTAAAAATCGTTTATAAAATTGAACAGTAATAAAGCGCGCTTATATTGTAATAATACTATTTAAAACAATCGTAAAATTTTAGAAAGTTTCAGTTTTTTAGCTGTTTCTTTAAGATTATTAGGTGGTCAGAAAGTGGAAAACTGACGAAGATACTTATTATTATTAGATTTATAACCCTGAACTTAAAGAATGGTAACTGCAAAAAAATGCAGATGGGAATTAATATTTCATAAGTTACCGTGGGCTTACACTATCAATATCCACCCATTTGCTTAGAGTAATTTACTTTATTTGGTCGGTCTAGGACAAAAAGTGCTGAAACGAACATTAAAATGTTTAAATTATTTTAATAGGCGGTATAGATAAGCACTAAAACCAAATACAGGTAGCACTAATGTTATGTCATAAAAGTTTATTAACATAATATTTAAATAAAAACATCAACAAAATGAATAAGTTGTCTGTTACAGACGCAACTAAATTATTTACTATACGAGATTTTTTTAGCAAATAACTGATGCTCAACATAACTTTCCGTTCTACAATGATATATAAAATGCAATTATTTTTGTTTTAATCCAAAAGAAATTCTTGGGTTCCCGTCAATTTTATTGTTTATTATTTAAAATGTCACAAATACGTTTCGGTGTCTTTCTCCCCCATCATCAGTTAAATCAGGATTAAATTGAAATACAGTCGGGAAAATATACACAGTAATTATTTTTGTTAGCATGTCAATTGCCAGAGTCTTTCTGCTTTTAGCAGATTATTGCAGTGATTTGCATTTAAATGTTATAAAGGTAGTTCATAAACTCAATATAAAAATAAATACAACTGTCCTGTAGGTGTGTTTTGATTTTGCCATTGAATTAAGAAACATTTTCTATCCATTGACTTCTGCATATCTGACATTAGTATAAAGTTAAAGCTGAGATTAGTAGACTAATCTCAATCAACTAATCTCTGATTAAAGCCACTAACGAGGGAGACATTTCAAAATTGTTTTTACTCATAATTTATACGAAAAAGTGGACAAAAGTTTATAGTTTATATGGGGTCCTATAGATAGGCTATGGATTGATTTTTAAGTTGTAGTATGAGACACTGTTTTTTTTTTCAAGTTTGATTAGCGAGCTTTGTACGCTTTCAAAAAGCTCTGAAATGTTAAGCAATGTTAGCATAACGTTTATTATGACGAATAGGAATTACTTAAATGTATTTGCAATGAAAGTTATAAATAAAACTGTAACTTATGATTAAAAACAGTTTAAACGTATGTTTAAAGTTGCAGAATGTTTCTGAAAATAGACATCAATTTCTACTCGATAATTATCTATAAATTTTTAGGCTATAATCAGACCTCTTAACCTTTCCATACATTAGAGTTTCAACAATAATAGAACTATAATAATTTAATATTTAAATGAAAAAGGTATCTATAAAAATATATTTTCCAGAACCTTAGCCACGCTAGAATTATTTGGAAGCAATTGTTGAGTTCGATCAACAAACACAGAACTTTGCACAGAACAAAAATACAGTTATTTACAAGTGTTTAATAAAATTAGAGAGAAACATGGAAAAATATTTCTAAATGTTCTGTCTCTGCGCGTTATATCTGAGTTCGGACTAACTGTGAAATTCATACTTTGAGGCTTTGACTCATTACTGTTTAAATTTTTATGTAAATTTGCGCTTAACTTTAGAAATACTGTGGGTAACTGCTATTACTTTGTGAATATCATCATACGATATAGAAATATATTGTACATTCTGCACATTTACGTTTAAAGAATAGTTGGATCAAAAAAGGCTAAACCTATAAAAATATTTTAAATTAGAAAACAAACTAATTTTGCGCAATCAAACTTTCGTATTATTGATCGATCCTGATTAAACCTTATTTTTAAAATATACTTTTCAATAATTTACCAAATTAGTATTGTTTTAATTTAAACAAACTGCGTATTGCCAACGAAACATTTAATATTTTATTCAGCAGTTTTAAGCAACCACTTAAATTATTTGAATTACCTTTAATGAGCTTTTGGAGTTATTTAATTGATACCAATTTTACTGAACTGATTTACAAATATAATTTGAAACATTTGATATAAAATTACTGTATAGTAAAATCAAACGAATTGTTTTTGAGAATTTCACATTTACGTCGAGGCTTTATCCTATTTCAATCATTATCCCTATAGATCTTATAACATGGGTAATGTGCGATCACTTCAACTCGGTTAAATATGGACTTTAAAAAATCAAACAAATAATCAAAGCGCAGATTTGTTTTGCTCGTTCGAGAAACTTTAGCAGATGATATAATTAGAAGAATTACCTGTATTTGCGTTTCGATGAATGCCACTATCAAGGAACTAGTTGGGACATAAACACTGAACAGTGAAATAATAACACATTGTTCAAGTGTGTTAGAACACCTCATTGCGTCCTTTTAATAGATTCCAGAAGACTGACAATAGCTGCGAAATAGGAAAACTACGGAAATGGTTTCCAGGGATTAATTTTAGCGATATCTGTATTTACTGTTTTGATTAGTCGTGTGTTAAAACTTGTATTATTTATCAGCTAATCGGTAAAATATAATTATTCTGCTCTGTCTGTTTGCGTACCTAAACACATGCTTCTCTTAGCGAATTGAAACCAGGAGCAACGAAAGGTAGAAAATAGAAACTACAAGGATATTTAAAATTGCTTATTGTATCCCTTGGTATGCAAATAAGATGGAACAATTTGTTATTTAATTTATTCTTGATAGCCACCCAATAGGGGTATCTATAAAATTCAAATGGCCGTAAAACTTGTTTTATGTCGTATTTTTGAAGATACTCTGTTACCAGTTGTACGTTTAATAATGTATAATGTTCATAAACATTTTGCGTTACTGTAAAATTTATTTTTGAACAAATGCACGTTTTGGCCATGCATTCTATATGTTTTAAATATTCTTCAGATTTATTTATTTTTAATACTAAAGCATTTTCCTAATATTCCTTACGTAATCATTGTCGGATGCTCTAAAAGTGAAAGGAAAATTTTGCAAACTATGCATATTTATCATTAGATTGCACACCATCTACATGGCCTTTAATTAATTTGACTCTAATAGTTCAAATCACGTTCACCAAACAAAATAAACTAACAAGCACCGCAACGCGTCCAAAATCTTGCATAATCATTTTGAAATCGGTCTTCTGTATTGAACATAGATTGAATTTATTTATTTGAAATGATATAGATTAAAATAAAGGCTGCAATATATCAATTTGTAAAGTTGAACGAGGAGGCTTTGTGTTTTTCAAGTGCTTCATTACAAAACTGTCTGCCGAAATAGAAAGTTATGATGAACCAAGGTCGGGTGAAAGTCCTGCATACTTCAAAGGTACACGGGCGTGTAGTAAATTTAAACTAAATTTGTCTAATTTATTCTGTACTACTAGTTATGCCGTTAAGCATACATTCAATTTGCTTTGGGCAATACATCAAGCAAATAATATCATTTGGGATTTCATGACTTCTATTTGACTCAAACCGGTCGTCCAGTTGTTTATCAGTTTTTTTTCTATATTACATACGTGCTTACCTCTTTCATTTCGTTTGTACTTTCTTCTTTTTTTTCAAAGATGTAGGCAGTGGGTATGCTTCGGGAAGATAGTCAAACCAAACGTTTAGCAAACGTGTACCATAAGAACATAATCGAAAATATTTAAATTAATTTAATTATATAAAATGCACAAATTCTTAAATCTGTGGATTCGTTCTTAAATAATACTCATCTCTATGTTTGGGCAAGAGAAAAGTTATTAAATTACTTGGCATAAAAAGTACCAAAAATTTTAGTTTCCTCTAAAAAATAAAATTTCCTTTCTTTACGAATATACGTTAAACATTCCAAAATGTTTGTGTTCGTTGAAAAAAAAAATGGTCTTTGTTTTCTTAATTGCTCACTCCGATATTTCAAAAGAGCATCGCAATTGAATTTCTTGGCATAAAAAGTACCAAAAGTTTTTGTTTCCTAAAAAAACTGAAATTTCCTTTCTTTAATTCATACGTTAAACATTCCAAAATGTTTGCCTTCTTTTCAAAAAATGGCCTTTGTTTTCTTAATTGCTCACTTCGATATTTCAAAAGAGCATGGAAATTGAATTTCTTGGCATAAAAAGTAGCAAAAGTTTTTGTTTCCTAAAAAACTGAAATTTTCTTTCTTTAATTCATACCTTAAACATTCCAAAATGTTTGCCTTCTTTGCAAAAAATGGCCTTTATTTTCTTAATTGCTCAGTCCGATATTTCAAAAGAGCGTCGAAATATTTATTCTTAAATTATTTTTATAAAAAAAAACAGGATTGGAAGAGTCATTTGTCAAAAACATTTTTCCTTTTCCTCTTGTCCCGATCCATTGTGAATTCACGAATTTCGGTTGGTGTTTTTGTAATATCGTATACGCACCACATCTTCCATTGTACTCTGGAAAGTGTTTTTAAAAAAATTGAGAATGAATTCACTAATCAAGCGACTCGACAAGAGTTTACAGCGTTGCTTACTACGATATTTGCAGTTCATTTGCAAAATTGTTAGATAGATAGAAACATATACCTACTGTGAATATCCAAGATAAAAAAGCTTTACATTTCACCGATTTTCAAAATGCCATTGTGTTTTGTTTCAGATGAATTTTTTACAAATATCGTTGTTTTAAATGGGGATCGGTTTACTTTTTTATATCTTTCTCTAGAATTTGTAAGCACTCCGTTTTTTTTTTTGTTCATTCTGACCAAAATAAAAGGAAACTTTAATTATAGCCAAAAGTACGTACTTTAGAAGTGGGCGCACCTACCCAGTAATATGCAATAAGTTAGAAACTAGCAACGTTTAGAATTATGACTTGTACAATTTTATGAACGAGCCAATTAATTGCATTGTTTTGAGATCGAGATCACGACTTGCGTTTAAGTTTCATAAAAGCCATTTGATGCAATTTGCCTTCAGCAAAAATAACAAAACCCAAGCAAAATACTGTGTAACCAACATTTAATTAGAGAGATTAACTAATCAGTCAGAAAACAAATCAACTTTGTTTCGGATGGTTGATCTTTGCAAATTTATCATTCTCATATTGCGGTTGATATTGTCTAATCAATGTTATGGGAATTTTTGTGGAATAAATAGATAAATAATGTAAATTCTTTTAAATTTTATTGGTCATAGAACTGACAATATAATATTTACTGTAAAAATTTAAAGCAAATGATATTTTCAGAAACAAGTTTTGCATTATTTTGCCGCTAGCCAAATTAGTGAAAGTTCTATCTTAAAATCAATTAAAAATCAAGGTATACAGTGTGTCCAGTATAAAATGATGTACATGGGGATATTGGAAACCGTTAGAGCTACAGGGTGGACCAAATGGGGAAAAAGTTGCGCAATCAAGTGCCTATAAATAATCTGTCATCAAGTTCTTTGAACTTGGAATAGCAACGGAAATACAGGGAAAAAAAGAAAAAAGTGCGTTTTATAAAATCCTTTATATCGTGTTTATTATAAAAGATACAATAACGAAATTTTCAGGGTGGGGGTTAGAAATGAGCGTGAATTTGAAAATAAAGTAAAAAATAATCTAGGCCCACTATGTTCAATGAGGCCGAAGTCAACTTTTGTTTTTCTTATGGGCGCCATATTGAATTTCTGCATTTTTAAATTCCCCTTCAAATATGCTCTTCACCCATGTATAACATGTTTATGTTGGGTAAAGATAAATAATTAAAATTAACAAAATTAAGATTTTATGGTAGTAGGCATTGATAATTCTCTTCAATTTCCGCATAGTGACGTTCGTTGTCTGTTTTAATTACCTAGGTAACTGTCAAAGTAGAATTTATTGTCAGTGTCAAGTGTTTGTAATTAATGCACTTATGGATGTTCCAGTAGCTACCCTGTAAAACTTGTATTTCCATCAAGACGGCGCGCCGCCACATAATGGACGTATCATCACAGAATTTTTAAATCCCGAATTTCCCAACAAGTGGATAGGCAACCTGGGACCAGTAAGATGGCCTGCGAGATCCCCTGACATAACACCGCTTGATTTTTTTGCATGGGGTTTCCTCAAAAATGTGGTATACTGTAGGTCATACGAAACCAAGAGGAGCAGAGACACGCTGTTATAGAAGCTGTTAACAGAATTACCCCAGAAATGATCAGAAAATCCTGTGAAGCAGTAATGAGACGATGTACGTTGTGCGTGCGAGAAAACGGTGGCTTATTTGAACACCTACTTTAATCCTAAAATGTTACTTGTTCTTTTGCAGTGTTCGATGTATTATCAATAATAATTTAAAGTAATAATTAATAGAAATATCAATGCCTACTACCATTAATTCTTAATTTGGTTAATTTTAATTATTTATCTTGACCGAACATAAACATGTTATACATGGTTGAAGAGCATATTTAAAGGGGAATTTAAAAATGCAGAAATTCAATATGGCGCCCATAAGAAAAACAAAAGTTGACTTCGGCCTCATTGAACATAGTGGGCCTAGATTATTTTTTACTTTATTTTCAAATTCACGCTCATTTCTAACCCCCACCCTGAAAATTTCGTTATTGTATCTTTTATAATAAACACGATATAAAGGATTTTATAAAACGCACTTTTTTCTTTTTTTCCCTGTATTTCCGTTGCTATTCCAAGTTCAAAGAACTTGATGACAGATTATTTATAGGCACTTGATTGCGCAACTTTTTCCCCATTTGGTCCACCCTGTAGCTCTAACGGTTTCCAATATCCCCATGTACATCATTTTATACTGGACACACTGTATAAGGCATATAAGTCTGACACCAAATTTTTTGCACAATTCTAGAGGATTTTCGATCGATCATGGAAGCGGGATTTCTAAATATTATGGTCCTAAAACGGTAGTGTCCGCTCTATCAATAGTTTTTACTTGTGATTCTTGGATGTCCAAATATTGTCCATTTATTTAGATATCTGTTTCTACATCCCGCTTTCTGTAAATTTGTCTCCTGCAATTTGAGGCTCTAAAATGATACTTAGTTCATCTATAACTAATTCTAAAATCAAGTTGTTTGAATTGCGGATCCAGAAAAGCAACCTTTTCGTTTCACAGTTTCACTCGAAATAGAGATACACTGTTGCAAAATTTTCGAAAACCTATCGAATGACTAGTGCCCATCACTTAATCAAAGCTCAATTTAACATCAAGCGTTAAGTTGTTTTTTACGTTATATTACGGCTTGTTGATTGCTAGAATGAAATTTGTTACCTAAAGCAGATTTTAATAAATTTTCTCTATCATTCGAATGGTTTTCGAATAAAAACTGTTGTTACAAATTTTATTTATCGGAAATTGGACAGCGACAGTCATGTTTTTCTATGACCTTCCGAAATGGGTGTTTGGCAGTTATTTCAATCTCGCCACTCAGCATTAGTTCAACTATTTTTTTGTATTTTTCTTCTTCCCTTGCTCCTTCTGCCAACTGTCGTTCCAATTCTTCCCGTTCTCTTTTCTAAAAGAAAATCAAAATATCTCATTAACTACTTAGCACCACAAAGACTTAAAGCAAATTTAAAAGTTTATCGGTTGATATGAGCTAAAATAAGAAAAGGGAAAGGATGTTCGTCAGTAATAGTTAGCAAAAAAATTATTGTTTAGACACTGATCTTACACTGTTACATAAAAAACAATCGTCTCTCGAAAATATTCAACCGTAGTTGTGTTTAAGACGAAATCTCTGTTTTAGTCACTAAATGTCCATTGTGGATTTATCTGAAGTGTGATGACTAACATGACACTCATTTCTCGGAAATATTCAACTGTAGTCCTTAAGTTGAATTTTCTTTTTTAGTCACTAAATGTCTGTTAGCTGAAATATAATGTTCAACATGACCGATTAATAAAGAAAAAATAACGACTGGATTTTGAATATTAAATCTTTTTGGGTGCGTTCAACTACCTTATTTATTTTTATTTTCGTTTTCTCAACTGTTAATTGTTTTTTAATAATTTCAAGTTAGTTGCTTAATGAGTAGGAAATCGATGGAATTTTGATTTGCAAACATTTGAATTGTGAACACAAAAGCTTTTAGACATTATGTTCAAACATGATATCTGATCATTATTGACCGAAAGATATCGGATATGTCAATGTGTGATCCACAAAACATTATCGATTAGCATCAATTGCAGATTCTTCAATATAAAAAATCGCAAAATCACGATAACATATTTGTTTAAGACTTTTGTTATATTAATAATAGAGAAAATCATAACTAAGGCGCGGAATATATGCAGTTACATTCTATCAAAATATGCATAATTTTAATTCAAATATGCGATTGTATGCATTTATTTGGACAAATTTGCATATTTGCATTTATTTAACATGTGAAATTACATTTAAAAACACACAAACATTGATTTGATGGAAAATATTTATTTCTTGAAAAAGTAAAGGAAAGCGAGGATAGGAAATAAATTAAAACATAATTACAAAAACATTTTAATTTGAAATTGTATAGTAGGAATTTATAATTAAATAATTTTCACAGTTTTCCGTTAAATGTGATTGTCAGTAAATATATGTTTATATTTAGAAAAGGTTCTTTCAACATCGACCGATGTAATAGGACAGTATTGCCATTTGGGTAACTAGCTATAAAGCCAAGGTGTAATTGCGTTGGATGATTTACCAACAAAAATACTGTTTACTGACTCTAAAGATTTGACACCTTCATTCTTTTCCATAGTAGCATCTAATTTTTTTGTAACTTTAACACCTAGATCTCCGGGAACCTTTCACATTGAACGGAAAATGCTTGAACAAAATTAATCTGGTATAAAACTAAAATGAATTTTAATAAAAACAAGTTGCTTGGCTACATCCGCATTTTTACCATTAAGTGGCTTTGCACTACACACTGCGAGTTGTCTTCTATATCTAAAACTAATTCCTTATTAAACAAGGGCAGAAATACCGATAGGTCGATGGCCTTTTTTAGAAATAAAGATGTTTACTACTACTATTGTTAACCTAGAATAGGAGAATTTTCATATTGGTTTTTTATCTAGATTAAGACTGCATGTATTAAACAAGGGCAGAAAGACCGATAGGTCGATAGCCTTTTTTAGAAATAAAGATGTTTACTACTACTACTACTAATTCCTTAATAGCTTCGAAATGTTCTGCGTAGAATATCGCGGCTTTAATCCATGTTCCCCACCGGGTAATTACGGGTTCTGGAGGTAAACATACGCCTGGCAATCGCTCCTTATAGAGCTGCACTCTTAGAGGTGCCTTTAAAAATATTTTTTTACGTTTGAAATTAGTTTGTTTACCAACAGATATTCAGTTCTGATGGTTTCTGCAACTCTGTTTATTTCATGTAGAAGACAAGTGACATGCACCATACTAGGATCAACTATTTTTAAGTTTTGGCCCACTTTTACCATCATTAGACAAAAACACCAAACACTTTCTGCTGGCATTGCATTTGGCAATAAAAATTCTGATAACGATGATTGGATAAAACGGGTTACTGTCATCATTGGGTTAGTTTTGTCTAACTCTGGATTATCTTCTTGTAAGGCTCCAATCATAAGATGTGCGATATATCGACCACAAGCATCTGTGCTTTCATCAGTAATATAAAAAATATGATTGTCCAGAGCAACACTAATTTCCTGTATTACCCTTTTATATACTGCATTCATATTCTTCTTTCTTATGGTAGATTCGTCAGGGATCTTTTTGTTACAATATTTTTGTAAAAATTCTTTTAATTGGATATTTTGAAGCTTTTTTAAAGGAATAGTCGCCGTGTCTAAAGCTTTGCATAAGTCTTGATGAAACACCTCCGTTTCACGTCTTGTTTTGTCTCCGACATTTTGAAATGTTGTTTTCACAGACTGCCGAACGGGACCAGATTTTATCTTTTGCAACTTGGCTTTATGCATAGATGTTTTCAAATGTTGATCCACTTGGAACTTCTTTTCACAGACAATCTGTAACAAAAATCATTTAAGTTCTGGTGAGTGGTTCAAACAAAAAATAATTGAAGTTCAAACTACATGTTAATCGATAAAGGATAAAAAGTCAAAGATCTGATAGTTTTGCTCGAACTTTTACAGCTTTTTTTATACTGGTTGTCATAATATTAAAACATTAAATCTTAAAATTTTATCTGTTTTGAAAAATAAACCAGTAGCGATTAAAAAATTATAGATACTTACGATTTTCCCACAAGCTTTGCAAAATACTTTATCTCCACTAAGCTCCAACTCAGTAATATTTTTAATCCACGAAAAAGTTTTTGGCGTTTTAGACATTTTTAAATCAAATAAATATTCTCAAAACACTATTTTCACAATGAACTCTATCGACAAACCGAACTGAACAGTCGACAGCGTCTTTGTTTTTCATAGGCCGTGTCCGAGTACAAAGGTGCCGCCGACTTAAAAGACGACGCGCTGATTCCTTATTGACGAGACATTCCAGGGTGGTAAATATATGTTATGTTATTAATAAAAGGTAGGTAAACTCATAAATTTAGTGCCTACTTTACGCCGGCCGATGGAATTTTCAAAATATTTTATTAAGATGTAAAAAAATCTCCAAACGTGCACAAATATACAGATTTTTGCATTTTTGCATATATGCAATTTTTTATGAAATTGGATAAAATATGCAAAAAATGCATAGATATTCACTTTGCATATATTCCGCCCTCTAATCATAACAAATATATGAATTCCATTTTTATTAAAAAAGCAGATTCGGAGAGAAAATACAGCAAATTCTCGAACAAGTTCAGAGCCTCGTTCCACTCAATAGCCTCACAGACCTGTAAGAATACAAGGTTTCAAAACAATTAGAATGATAAGTATCATCTCCTGATCACCACTAATTACTTAGCCAATGAATGATGGATTTCACAAATTATTATATTAGTTCATTTTACATCTCGAATTACTTTCTGCACAATCTGGAGATCAGTTCGTTTGATCTTTGATCTGTCGTTTGAGCTTAAACGTGGCCAATTACTTGTTGAAACGCGTATGACAATTGTAACTAAAATAAAATTTATGACAAACAATTTATTGAAATCCTATTTTTCCATTGTGCAATTAGTTGCTGAAATACTTCTTCTTCCTTTTTTCAGATACCATCGACGTGACCACCCCAGAAATTGCTGATAGCTTAATGCCTTTGTACATTATGTAAGTTTATTATATTTTAAAGTAGTTAGTCTTTGCTGTAACATTTAATACGAATCACGCTCTATGGAAGAATATCAGAATTGACCGTGCATAATTTGTCTACGTAATATAGTTTTTACATATTTATTTTATGTATGTTCCTACATATGAGTATGAAAAGTAGCCAATAGATAAAGGAAAATGCAAGGACAGGCCAATATAGGACAGCAAATAGAGGTAGAATGTTATGTAAATGTATATAACTCCCTTCGGCTTGTTTGACCAAATCAGTTTTCGGGAGCAGCAACGAAGAACAAATCAATTTCATTACAATGTTTGTATATTTATTTGAAACCAGTAAGTGTTCTTCTAATATTATGTCACCCAATGATACGTAAATACTTACTTCAGTTTTCTGTGGAACTAAATGACATGTAGTTCGAAATATAATAGAACAAGTCAAGTGAATGATCAATGAGTGTAAACTCTGAACTTAGCTTGCAGCAACGCAACGGAAAATTGCTTTTTACTTACCCGGAGGACAGTGTTATAATCAATCTGTCGCTTGAGGTCATGTCGGTATTGTAGAGCATCCTGTCGTTCCAGCCTATCGCTTTCAGCTTGCAGCCTTTCATTAGTTTCATACGCCATTCGCAATAGCTCATTCTCTGCTTCTTTCAGCTTCAGCTGCTGTTCAGCTTGAAGCTGCTTATAATTGATTTGATTTGCCCTTTCAGCCAGAACATCCTTCAATAACATTATCTTATTAGTGTTATTAATCGCATACACATCATCCAATTTATAATGTGTGATTATGAAAAGAGAAGTTTCTGAGTAATGCTGTAATGCTCGACATATTGCGGCTATATTTGTTTTGTTTATCCAGTGTTTAGTATAAATTGTAGCAATAGGAGTTCTTATTGCTTAAAATGCCTTTAAAGGTAATTTTTCTGCAAGAGTTGAAAAATGTGCATAGAAAATGGGAATATTTTAAGCTGCCATTGACTTACTCGCTAGTCGCTACTGTTTTTCTATTATCGCGTGTTTGTTAATTTATTTAAATTTTCATTAACCAATGCTTAATTTTTCAAATGAAGCAGTTATTTTTGAAAGATACATTAGGGATAAAAAAAAATTTTCAGATAAACTTCCTAAAGTTGATATCATCACCTTTTGCAATTGCCGCTTTGCTTCAGTTATTTTACATCTGGCTGCATTCTGTTTCTCTTCAATTTCCTTCCTATGAACTTCCAAGAGTTCCATGAGTTGTTTCTCTTCGAGTTTTCGTTCATCGTCTAACTGCTTTAAGTGCTGTCGATACATAGCAGTTTCCCTGCGAGCCTTTTCAGCCGCGTTTTGCATCGACGATTTTTCTCGTTCAATTTCCAACTTGTAAATGATAGGTACAAAATGATAAACCTGTTTCCGTTCATAAATTCATTTTTTTACCTGCGCAAGTGTAGTAAAGGATTGTTCTAAAGCATTTTCTTCTTTTTTTCGTTGCTCATGTAACTGTTTCTGAATTTGGATTTGCTCTAAAATTTGTTTAGCAGCTTCGTCTCTTTTCCGTCTTTTCTTATCAAGAACTAAAATAAATTAAAGGCTATATTGTTTACGTTTTTATGGTTTTGGAAAAATGAGTGTCCATTTGGTTGTCCACGCATGCACTTAATGCTCGCAATATTTACCAATGATTCAAATATAAAATTGATTATTTGACTTCCTTCGAACATTTGATATCAAATAATTTTTTTTTCAATTTAAATAGACCTGGAAAACCTTTGTTTTTAAAGTCAATGTACCAGAATCATTTAGTATGAGTGAGTAAAAAAAAGTAAGTTAAGGAACTTAACTAAATTAAAAACTCTTTACTTTCGATTTCCTCCCTCCGAAGTTGTTCACTTAATTTTTTCATTTCAAGCCTGTCCTCTTGAGCAACTCTGCCTATTTCTTCTCTCAACAATTCGTTTCCTTTAACTTGTTTCTCCCAAACCGCTAACATTTCTTTTTCTTTGTTTTTTCTTTCCAACATCTCTTGAACCTCTCTTTCTTTCTGAAAAGATATAATGTTATCTCAGCACAAATGCACAAACATTTTATGTTTTTATTCATTCGTATGAAGCGGTAATGTGGTTAACTTTTTTCGTGCTGCTTACTTTGGCTTCTGATTCTTTCATTGCGAGTTCGTGCCACATTTTATCCAGTTCTCGATCAGCTTCCCTTCGCGCCTCATTTTCCCTAATTTGTTGAAGTTGGGTGTATTTTGATTCCATTAAACGCTTCCTTATGAGCGATGGTCTTAGTTCTTGACAACGGTTCCTAAAGATGCGTTTTTTTTATTAATTAACCGTCTTTATAAAGCTAAAGGTTGCGTTACCTACTTGTATTGTTCTATTTTCTTTTCGTGAACTATTTGCAATCGTGCTTCCTCTCGTTTTGCTTTCAGCATTTGTGCTTTTAATTTCATTTCTTCCATTTTCATATCGGCTCCTTTTTGAGCAGCATCCACTGTTTCATAATATAACAGAACTTCCTCTTTTTGCAGTAATTCTTGCAACCTCAAATGAAACTATTCATTAGATTTGAACTTTACTGCTTTACAATCTTATGAACTACCTACTTATAAGATTATGCAGATTTTATAAACCATTGTTTTATCAACATTATGTTTGTAGAAATTATGTATATATAAATGATTGTTCTATTCGAAATGACGTTTCGAAAGTTCAACCACTTGGAGTTAACCGGAATTATATTGTTCTTTTCATATTTTTCGTATATTTATTTTAAAACTTTTAGTTATCTTTTCAAATAATTGCGCGAAGGTGGTATCGAACGGGTAGTTTTGTATACTGACTAATTACTCTATGAACTGCATCACTAACATAATAAGCCATAAAAAGTTAAAATGTATTTTGCAGTGATATTGATGGGACCTTTAGAATTTACAACCCGATCTTCGTACTTTAAGAAATGTAGTAAAACGTTGAAAACACGTATTTCAAGATGTGATATTATTATCTTGTAAAAAATCATAATCAATCAATTTTAAAACATCATTCGCCTCCTAGAGGAGATGATTCCTTATTTTTTCATAAAATATTTTTTAAACATTTCATGGCAATCAGTTGATTAATGCCAAAAGCAAGTAAAACAAAAAAAAATTAATCAAGGTGTTAATTTCTAATTTGTTGATGTTTTCACAAAATATTTTCACAAATTTTGTTTAAACAAAATATTAAAAAAGTGAATTGTTCAAGTGTTCTGAACATATCTAGAAATGCTATTAAAATTAGTAAAATGCAGTTTTTTTACCTTTCTCGTCTTGCTTCGATGGTTAGCTCATAAGCTTTCCACTTTTCTTTAACTTTATCTTCCAGTGATCTTTGATACCGCCTTTTCTGGGCGTGATTTTCGAACTTAATTTCGGTGGCATCTTTTATCATTTGATGTTTAGTGACATCTTCACGAGCTTTTTCAAAAGCTTCTTTTTGTTGCTGATATTGTACCATTTGCACATGATGGTTTGAATTGGGTTGCCTGGCGAACTAACGCAATAAATTGCAGCTAATTAAAATCTTATCTCATTGAAACTTTTTAATTACAATACAACATACAGTTAAGCTGTAACACTTTTTTCTTACAGGAAAATCAATATTATCTGAACTTATATTATACTTTTGCTCGCTTGAGATAAAGAGCCTTGAAACAACGTAAGAACGTTTTTTTTATCAAAGATTTTATCAAACTAAGGAGTACGAAAGTGGATAACACAAAAAAATTCTGAATTCGTGTTGAATATCTACATACGCCTCATCTCGGTCTAAGATTGATCTAACCTTTTGGGTTACTTTTTTTGCATGTGATTTAGTAGGGTAGAACAACTTGAAAATAAATTAAAGGGATTCATTCCATAAGTGTTGTATGATTTACAATTTGTACATTCTACATCGCAAAATGTGTTTTTTTTGCAAAAACGTTCATTTTAATTGGTTGATAATGAGAACAACCATAAAAATCAAATTTTCCATATACACATATTTTATCAATATAATTACAGATTTAGTAAACAACAGAATATTGTTCAGTGAATTTAAAACTACAATAATTTCAGCCTAGTTTAATATACGGTAGCGCATAGTAGCTAACATAACTTTTCATAAAACATATTTTGTAAAATCAACACAAAACATGAAAAAGGTAAAATTTGATTAGTTATTTACAGAAAACGCTATATAAAAAAGTCAAAGTCAGCTCATACACTAGTAAAAAATCGTAAAAATTGGTTTCCTCAATTGAGTGAAATTGAATCAACCCTCCAGTCTGCTGTGAAATAAAATCTTCAAAATATGTCCTCCGTCTCACATAAAGACAACCGGGTTTTTCACACCACAAATGCTTTTATAGAAATTGACTGAAATAACAATCTATTATTTTTATGTCGAAGGCTATTAAATTTGGAAATGCACCTATTAAACTGTTTCGATCCAGTTTGTGTCGCTGAAATTGGAACATAAATGCTCTTAAAATGTATACGACTATCCATTTAATTATTTTGGCAATTTATAGCATTTTATGTATTTATTGATATTGTGTAGAGATATTCTTAAATGATTCGAGCAAAAGTGCCACTAGTTGCAAGCCCTACAGTAAAAATCTATTGAATATATTTGTTTTTATTAATTAAATTTTAATTGCTATAATGTATATTTTATTAAATAAGTATGTTGCAGGTTTATGCCGTTAAATAATTATTTTATGGTAAATATATTATATAAATGTTATTGCCTCACTTAAATAATGTCGTTAAAACTATGCGTCAATAAAAAAGCTCGAAATCAACAAAGTCACAATGACCGCGCAGACCCAGTTCCATTTCTAGTTCTACCCTTTTTCCTTACTGTCCAGTTTTGCCTTCAAATGCTTTACAGCAATGCATAAAAGTAGGGTACATAAAAAACGTAACTTTTCTTAGTGTAATGACTCTTGAAAATTACCGACTACGCCCAACCTTAACTTAGTTTGCAGACATTGCAGAAATATTGAAAAAATTATAGACTAAGTGAAGGAAGAATAAAATAAAAAATCGTTTAAACTTCATTAAAGAATGCCCTCTACTAAATGTCTCCAGTCGTTTTCTATGCTCCAAGAGTAATATTGTAACAAAAATCTGAATTTCAATACACCCCGCTAAAGCTGCATCAAACAGTAGTAGTAGTAGTAAACATCTTAATTTCTGTATAGAAAAGGCTATCGACCTATCGGTCTTTCTGCCCTTCTGCATCAAACATTACAGGCAAAATGAGGATTCTTAAATAAAATATTTCTTTATTCTCTAACTATATGCATTTTACTCACGTGAGAAAAATATCCTGGAGTAATACCCGGTGCAAGGATATCTTGGCGATTTGAATCCCTTTTTGGCAATTTTTTGCATCTTGGAGGCTCAACATTGACTCCACCGAACATTTTCTAAGAGCAGATTACAAAACTAAGCCGAGAACTGTACATGTGACATAACAACCGATTACCAACCGTCAATAATATTTTATAAGTCTAATTAGGTCGATATTGTTATGGGAAACGGGCAGGTGGTTTAATTTTTCTGGAAATTGTTACTTAGGGTTGATTTGCAAGGCTAGATAACAGTAAAAATAGTCAACCATGTGAAAACGAGTTATTTAAAATCTTCAGCATATAAAAAAATTACTTTAGAACACCGACCTAGTTTGAAATAGGACAGGTCAATATTGATCTAAACAAATTAAAAAGTTTGTAAAAGGGAGGTAGGCAAGAATGGAAATTAGATGGCAATTAAATGTTAAAAACTGCAAAATTATGATACATCTTTGCTGAAAACTCTAGTTCTGATTCGAAAGCACATTGAAGAGAAAACTGCAAGCAATTTTCATCCGCAGATTTTACATTTATCTGCTTTCAAATGTTCAATGTTTCAAATTATCAAAATATATGCAAACATATACATGTAGATACATTTAGAATTATTTCAGGATGCGTTTAAGAACAATTTAAATTTACTACAGAATGATATTATTGTTTTTAATGAAAGGCCGTGTTTTGAGCTTCAACTTTATCGCTGTTCTTACCGGACTTACAGTAGTAGTAAACATCTTTATTTCTAAAAAAAAAAAAAGGCTATCGACCTATCGGTCTTTCTGCCCTTGTTTAATATATGTAGTCTTAATCTAAATAAAAAACAAATATGAAAATTCTCTTATTCTAGGTTAACAATATTATTAAATAAACTTTCCAATTCTAATGACAAGAAAAAATTATTTTATTGTCCACTAGTCAGTTGCGTTTGTAAGTGTTCGAGTAGCGTTGATGTAGGGAAACGGAAGCGGGATTGTCTGGTTGGTCTTGTAAGACAAAGGGGATTCAGTATGGTCCAATTGTAGGGGTTGTTTGTCCATTTTGTCTGTAGATGTACGAGTCTTTCCGAGATCTTTGTCATGTTTGCGCGTTCGTATAGTAGTTGGGTGGGGGGGTTGTGCAGTGGGTTTTGGGGGTGTCTTATTCGTGTTATTAGTCTTAGTGCAATTTGTTCTGTTGTTTGTGTATAACGTTTTGTCCTTTCTGTTCCGTTGGTCATGAGTATATGTCCAAAGTCTAGCAAGGGTCTACAAATCGCTTTATATATTTTGGTGGCGGTGTTTGTGCTAATTCCTCTGTCTTTGTAAGTTAGTGATCGGAAGTGTTTTGTTCTCTTTATTGTTTCTGCCCTGATGTTTCGTATGTGTTTAGTGAATTTAAGTTTGTGGTCAATTGTGATTCCAAGGTATTTTACGTCATTTTTTGGTTGTGTCGTTTGGCCGTCTGCAGTTATCGTAGGGGAGTCAGCGTTGAGTCTGTGGTTTGTGAGCAGAAGTTGGTTTTTTGACGCGTTTGGTGTTAGTCTCCATTTATAAAACCATGTCATTGTGTTGTTTGTTAGTGTTTGGAGTCTTTGCGCTGCTCTCTCAGTAGTTTTGTCATGTACAATAAGTGTTGTGTCGTCTGCGTATTGTAATATGTATGCCGATCTGTCGATTTGATTTTTGTCTGGTAAGTTGTAATTGTATATGTCATGGCAGTATATATTGTAGAGAAACGGTGAGAGCGGGGATCCTTGAGGGAGCCCTTGTTCAGGGGAAAAAGAAAATGACAGTGTTTCGTCAATTCGTACTTGTAGTTGTCTGTTTTCTAGTAAGTTCTTTATGGTGTGTAGTAGATATGTTGGTGTGTGTAGTTTGTATAGTAAGCCTCTATGCCAGACACTATCGAAAGCCTTGTTAATGTCCATAAACAGGCAAGCTGTCTTTCTGTCAGTTAGGTGGGTAGTTTGTATATTGTTGGCCAAAATAAAGAGCGGATGAACAGTCGAGTGATGTTGTTTGAAACCAAATTGGTAGGTCCGGACTTACATTATTCAACTATCTTACATACAGGGTGATTTACGTAGACGGTGCATAAGAAGTTTGCCAGCCTGCAGTTGGTTTAGTTTTGTTTGCTGTCATAACGAGTCGTGCCGAAACCATGTAAAATACATTTAGTCCTCCATCCATACAGGGTGTACGAGAAGTATAACCTTACTTTCTTAGTAGTAGTGGTAGTAAACATCTTTATTTCTTAGAAAAGCCTATCGACCTATCGGTCTTTCTGCCCATTTTAAACGCAAACTCCTAATTTCTTTAGCGTGGTTGAATTGGCCTTCTAATTGGAAATTTGAGCATCCTTAGTTTTGTTAACTTATCTCTTATAGTTTTTGATATACACGTCAATTGTTTTTAAAAAATGCCATGACACATGTTTACGGAACAGCTATATCTAAGAAAGTGTTTTATACCCAAAACCCAAATTTGGTAGCTTAAATTATATGGTCACTTATGCCGATTATCATTTTAAAATAAGACGTAGTATCGTTTCTGCTATGATCAGCATGATTTAAGTATAAAAGAAGCCACCGCAGAAACGAGCATTTAGTCATTAAGATTTTATGTTACGAGAATAGTCGCTACGATAGTCAGTTAGCAGTCAATAAGATTTCACGTTACGATTATTAAGTCGCTACGTTAGCAGTCGCAGTAGTACGAAGTTTAGCTCGACACTAAGATTAGCTCGGTTCTAAATTTATTGTATTAATTTATGTTAAATTTAAAATTTAAAAAAATGTCGAAAAATCAGATTTTTTAAAAAATACCTACCAACTTTATTGGTTCTGTTTGAAAGAAAATTACATTTCCTACGACTAAACAAAAAAAAAACTAAACAAGGAAAAAAAGTTACTAGGTGCCATTTAAAAAAAATGACTGTGTAAAATCTACATTTTATTGATGAGTTTCACTTTTATTAGATCATTTATCGGTTATTTCTTAATAACGTGAAATATTCTCTAAAAGAACAACTTATTTGTGTGTACAGAGAAAGTCTTTTAGTTATTATTAACTACGTACGTACTAGTAATAATTTGATTGTGTTTAGTTGCCCAATAAAATAAATATATAAGGATATAACCATTGTAGAGTTTTAAACGTTTTCACGTCCCCGTAAATGTTGCAGACATTAAAATGTTTAGGTTTTCATAATGTTTAGAGTTTCTGTTTTGATTAATAATTAATAAATCTATAATTACAGTTTCATCAATGTTATCTTTTTTTCCAGTTGTCAGTTTTGCCAAGGTTGCCAAGTTTCACATCATCTCTTCAAAAACAACAAAGGAATCAACCACGCTGCGAAGGACCATCGAAAGCGCAGAGAAAGTGCTTTAGTTAATAGATACTAATAATAATTGATTGTGTTTATTTGCCTAATAAAATTGATATAATTAATTTTTTATTGTTTGCTATTTCACAACTAATGTCTATTTTTTGCTGACGATATTTGTTTTTCGCTACTTTCCGGAGTGTTGGGCTTTTTTGATGCAAATCCCATGTTTGTCGGTTCCCACACAAAATTGTTTTAGCGTTATGTTAATTGCGATGAATGCCTATTTCTACTCCTGATACTTCATTGTCGCTACCTCCTGTAATATTCTGCACTTCTAATGCAAATGGGGTTTTCGTCAAGACACAATATAGTTTTGGAGTTACGCTATTTGCGATTGGTGTCTTCTTTTATTCCAGATATTTTATTGCTGCTACCTCCTCCAATATTCTGCTCTCCTGATGCAAATGGGATTTCAGTCAAGTCACACGAAATAGTTTTGGCGTTACGTTATTTACGATTGGTGTCTATCTCTTTTCCTGGCATTTCTTTGACGCTACCTCCTAAAATATTCTGCTCTCCTGATGCAAATGGGAATTCAGTTAAGACACACGAAATACTTTCTTGAAAGTGTTCCTTTTACACCATAGTTGCCAGAATAGTGTCTCGCGCTAATCGATAAAGGAAATGATAAAACAATAAAAAACAATACCATTTACAATTTTTTATTTTCAACAATTGATTCACATCCTCACGGCTATTTGCTATATTTTCTAAGGTAACATTAACCTCTCTATCCTAAGCACATTCGTCTTCAGCGGGCACTTGGAAAGTATAATTTTGTTATACTCCAACCATCATCCACTGGGTGTTGTCCATTAAAGAGGCTAAATTGAGTTTCGAATTAGAGAAATGTCGTTCAATCCCCATGGAATTGATAATAGAAATTGCAGGACTCAGTCACTCAAACCATCGGAACCCCGAATTAATTATTGATTGCCTTAATGAGCACACCATTGTAGGATGAAAGATAACAACTCTTAACTAAACGTAAATGTAAATACAAATTGGAATATACAAGACAAATAAACCCATTAAATCGAAGAATGATGCTTACACCCTACAAGGCGTGCCCAAAACTATATAGCTAAATTCTCCAAAACTCTGCACATGTGGGATTTAGAGGAAACGCTATGAATTCATTTCGAGAGCCCGGATGGAAAAAGTGAAATTTGTCGATCGAGTTTATCATTTCATGATTGTGGAGATTACTATCTTCAATATTTCTACTTATCTCCATCTTAAAGCTCACTTTAAATGATTTTCCCTATGGGGAATTTTCCTTAAAAAATTTAACTGACGAAATCTAAAATTCCTGGATACATTCGCTAAATATAATTGTGAAAATTTAAACTCTGTTAGATTTAGTTCCAAACGGGAGATCTACGGAGAGAAACGGGATTGAACCTGTCAATAATTAATAGCGACGATTTCTTTCAAAATTCCTTAGTTCCGGAAAGGATGAATTTATTTCAAGAAACAGATCAAAAATCAAATGAAATGTTCAAAATATGTGTCATTTACGGCTGGAGAATATCACAGGCAATTAATACACTCTTCTTGAATCTTATTACATTTGTAAAGCATCTTTTTACCTCGGAAATTCCTGGAGTCCTGTTGAGCTTAGGTATAGAACATGGTACCTGAATCATACTTAAAATTACAATTAGAATAAAAAGCAAAGTTGATGGTGGTTACTTAACTTTGGACCACCCTGTATAAATAAATGTAGTATAAAAAGTAGCATTTAGAAATAAAAATTGGCGGGTACGAGGTTTTTACGGTTTTAACGTTGTTAGGTACAATAATTTAAACATTATTTCTGAGACTCATGTATAAGCAAGAACAGGCCAATTCTGAATGCGTAAAAATTCAGCTCAGCTTCAAATGGCTTTTTCTGCTGATCAACTTGTTTGTTTGAAAAGCAACTTATTTCTTCAATTTGAACATATCGAGTTTACGGTCAGTGGCCATCAGTACAAACGTTACCCATCACGAAATAATTGCCATAAAATATGCCACTCTTTTCTTTGAAATTGCACTAATTTTTTTTACATTTGTGTGAGCTATTTTACTTTTTAACGTTTCATATACATCACATTTATATGAGAAGAAGCTAGAGAAGCATCTTCACTGGTAAAAATTTTAATTGGCTGTTAAAAATGTAAGTAAACTAGTCAAAATTATCATTTCTTGAGTACAAAATTTTACAGCTTGTTGCAATTTATTTGAAACACATATTACGTAGGTGTTATTGATATTCTAATTCTAGTGGTTTGTGATGATGGCTAAATTTGAAACACACTGATTTTCATCATACTGTTGGGTTCAGAGGTAAAACAAAAACACATAAAGTAACAATTTATATTCTCTGGCTAACAGTTCTGATAGAATCTCTAAATGTTCGGCTTACTAGAATAACTTTTAGTTGTGTAATATATGTAACAGTTTAATATTTCCGTCTTACACCATACTATAGGTACAGAATTATTTATATTCAATTAATTACGGTATGGACTACACTCAGTATTACATAAATATAATTATTTCCCTATAACTTGTTTTTCTCTAGAATACAGTAAATTGGGATGAAATAATAGGGTATCAATTTGTTCATTATTCAGGTTGCCTTAGTTCTTGTTTTTAGGTTAAAGTATTGTTTCTGGAAAAAAACACCTTTTACCTGTTACTTGTTCAGAAGCTCAAAACTTTGCAACGAAGCTAACTATTTGATTTCAGAAAAGTTTTAGATTTTATTTCATTTATGATTAATCGAGCGTAAATATTAAGAAAATAAATCGTTGTACTGAATATCTGGAAATGTAGTAACGAATAAGTCAAACTTAAATGTGGCTTGGCTAAAATTAGGATTTTTTTTGATTATTAGATTAGTCAATAACGTCAACGGGCAGCATAATCATAATTTATTGTTTGGGAGACTATTCAACTGTTAATTGCATTTATTCTTTATTATGAATTAAAACAATTTGTCATTGCTTAGATTTTTAAATTATAGGGCCGTTTCCTCTAAGGCCCTTTTAAACTTTTAGCATTCATTTTTGACCCATTGAATACTACTTTACAATATTCAGTTACGTTGTTGCGTTACCTCACCTTATTTCACGTGGACAGTTGGAAAACTATGAAGAAAAAGTTTTTATTATTAAATCGATCTTTCCTAAATAGTTAACTACTGAGTAACTACTTGAGTTCTAATTTGCCATACTAAATATAATGGTCTTATTTAGTTTACTTTAAACGAGAAACGAGACTTGCAAATACTTTTATATAAAAATAAATAACCCTGTACATTGTTGAATACAAAATAACATCTAAAAGCTAGTAATAACAACTAATTCTTTATTAATACAATTGTTACTAAATAAATTGATTATATATTAAAATATAATTCCCATAAGCTAATAACTAGCGTGAAATAATAAAATATTGATACTTTTAGCAAAAAAAATTGTTAATTATTAGTTAATTAAGATTTAAGTTCTAAATAAATTAAAATTACTAGAACAGCATTATCACTACCGTTACTTTTGAAAGCTCTGCAACTTTTCAACAACTGAAAACATGAAAAGCAGACGCATTTCAAAATGTTTAAGGTTTTACAGTTAAACGTTAACAGTTAAATACATTACAGTTAATACGTTAAATTACATAGTCATATTTCCTAATAATTAATTATTGCTCATCCATTACTCTTGCTCATTAGTCATCAAATGCTAGATTGTAATTAACTTAACCGAATACATGTCTTGAAATGTTTAGTTAAGATAAATGTCCTCTATGATTTGCCAAATGTTAATTATTAAACAAAATTTGAAATAACGACTTAAGTAAATTTTAGAATGCCCAGGCTCGCTTATGCACGTGTTTATTAGGATTTTATAAAGTCAAATATATTCTAGCCTTTTATGAGTATGGTAAGCGAATATTTGAAATACAAAATAGGACACTTTATGTAAATTTTGTTTACGCCGTTATATAAGTTTAGCTGAAAAATAACGCGATGCATATTTTTGACTGTTTCTTTTTCATATTTTCATATCAAAATATTAACTTGTCCATATTTTCAAAATTACGTTCAGTTTTATTGTACATGATGCAGTTGCATATCAGTACATGTTTTCATTTTGTAAATGGGAAACAAATGATTGCACAGCAGCTTCCTGTTGAGAGCGACTTTCAAACATGTAAGCCAACGGACGAGCCGACAAGAGAACTTAATGCAATCACTCATATACTCAGATATAAAAATGATATTACAAACAAATATTTGCACGATGATAGAACAGTTGGTTGTTCATTTCGTTACATCATATATCCATATTCCACACTTTTGCTGGTTTTCCTGTCCGTTTAATCAAAGAATTATCCTAGATATTTTAAATGCTAATTTGGGTGAACTGGTTAGTTAGAAGCTTAAAATGCAATATTTTTGATGCCTTAAGCATCGGCAGTCTACATTTTAATGCATTAATGCTATTAGATCGATAAGAAGAACATATGTTGTACTTTTTTTAGTGAAAGTTATTATAAAAACGATCTCTCAAAAAAGTTCGCAAACCTGCCAAGAAAATATTAATAATAAGCCTATTGAAAGCCAAGGAAGAAAATAACGAAAAAATTCAACATGAACAATAATAGAAATATGAATTATAAGTAAATAACATTTTATGAAATTAATAAATTACTTTTGATATTTTAGAGACATTAATATTTATATTTAAACCCGTTTAAAAAAAATAATTTGCTTGCATTAAAATTGATCTGAAATACATGCTTACTGTCAATTATTAAAATACTTTAGGGTATTTAGAATAATTATTCAGTTTTGACTTTTTTACACATAACGACTTTCAGCTTTCACACAACATGAGATTTATTTAATTACCAATTTTCTTAATTAAATAGCCAAGACACGAAACACATTTGCCTGAACATTAGAGCTTCGCAGAGAAAAAGGTTATCCAATTTATTTCCGTGCTTTTAAAAGACTCTATAGTATTGCAGTCGGTAGATTTACATACTCACACATACTCGATTTTCTATTCTGAATATCAAAATGTTATTAGCATGTATTTGTATTTTAAATAAAGTTCAAAGAAATTTTCTCAAAAATATATTCTACTTGAATGTAATTGAACGGGAATACTTCCAAATCGATCCATAAATCATAGCAAAATATGTATTTCTTTTAACTAATGACAAATAACAAAATTGCATACGTGTTGGTTGTGATTCAACTATTAATAAACTATAATAAACAGAATATAACATCAAACAAATTGAAATTTCTTGACCCGAAATATGTTACATATTAAATTTAAGTAAGTTAAAACAGGCTATGCGAATTTTCCAAACTATAAATGTACAGGTTATCAATATCAATATATATGTATTTTATAATATTAATATTTTAATAGAACATCAAAGCATATTCACATATAACTTTTATATAAATTTGGAGCTTTAGAAAAAAGACAGTAGGCTTATGGAAAATTAAAAATTTACTTTTCTGAACTTGTCGAACTCAACCGAGTTTAAAATTTATTTTGGTGTTACTGTAGCAAACGCCATTTTCAAAGACTAATTATTTGTTGTATTCGTATCTTCATTTTGCGTTTTTTTTCTAAAATCCTATACACATAAAAAAGGTGGTAGTTAGGACGATAATGCCTTTAATAAAGCGGCAACTTTAAAATATTATTTAAAAGTGATTTCATATTACTAATGTAGTGAATCGGAAAACTAAAAAGATAGGCGAATACTTTTTTTAAATCCCTGATCAGGGAAAAGTTTTACTTTATTCGATATCTTATCCTTGCTGATGCTTTATCTAACCCTTTCTCCTCTTATGTTATTTGGAGTTTATACATAGTAATATTACGGTACGAGCAATAATTTCACAGAAACCAAATGCTTTTAAAACAATAATTTTATTGGTAAATATACAGGGTGAGTAAGTTTATTGTAGCGGCACTTAGACGGTCGATAGAAAATCCAATTCGAAGATGAAAATATCATACAGTTATATATTGAAAACAGCTTCGTTTTTGAGATAGAGACAAAGTGGCAAAGTTAACCTTTTTTAAAAAATTTTTTAAATAATTCACGCAGATCTTAAGATACAGTTATAAAGTTCCGATACTTTTGATATAAGCCAATTTAAGAACATGCAAGCCAAATAATATGATAAACATGTTTCATCATGCAGCAAAAATTACTATAAATGAGTTTTGTTTCTTTTGTACTTGTTGTAATGTTCTTACACACCTTCTTCTCTTTTTTTATATATAATGTTTCATATTTACATATTGGCACGTTTGTATTAAAATACTATTAAAAATTAATTAATATTTAAAAAGCATATAATCTTCCGAGTACAATATATCTGTCGATAATAACTATTTTTGGACTAATACCTTCAAATCCTAGAACCTATTCACAAGCGTTCGTGACTGTTTCTTAGGTTTATTTTATATTGAATGTTAGGAAAGTTATCCTTCAAATTGAGACAATGCAATATGTACCTGATAGGATTTGAAAAGTTAATTTAACGATGGAGTAGGAAGGTACTGGGTAATAATTACACCTATTTTAATAGAGCCACTACAGTTAGTACTACAGGTAATAAGCACATTAGCACTTGTCGATAAATTTATTAAGTGCTTGAACTAAACTTTGATTTCGAATTTTAAATGTATTTTCTCTAAACAGACTGTTAGAAAATTGCATAATAGAAGTAGTACCTTGAAGAAGCAGATACAGAGCACGACGCTCAATGCGTTGATAACATTTGTCTTTACAAAATTGGTAGCTAATATGTATAAAAATCAAGGCATCACTAGCCTGTAATTTCAATTACTCAATCATCGAACTCTATTTTCCCTGCCTCCAATTTTTAACTATATAATATTTGCTACTTTTATAGTTACTGTATTAAGCACAAGTTACATAATCTACGTATATATTCTTATAATTACAAGGATTCAAGCCTTTTTACATCGTATTAGTATTTAGTAGCTCTACACTAGATTTCATTCAATCAATTGTAAATCGATTGATCTCATTCTGTGTTTCTTAAGTACCATTAATGTTCAGTCTTAGCCAGATAAATTTACATTATGCTGTAAAATTTACGACTCTGATTTATTATAATTATATTGCAGTATTTGATGTTTGTCGCTTCTGGTTTCCGAATACTGTAACAACGCCATTATAACAAATCCTCCTACAATACATAAACACCTTCTCAGCCTATAAACTCTTCTTTCCCGTTCTCTGTTTAAAACTTCAAAGAATGTTATGTACAATATTGTACCTGCTGAAAACCCTTCAACTACCACTCCTGCTACAGACATTCCAAAGGTTTTCATAGACGATTCTACCGACACAAGTAAGCCAAGTAAAATACCCACAGGGCTTGCCAAAGCTAAAGCGGCCATTTGTAGCACTATAAATCTAACTCTGGTTTGAGCTAAAATTAGTTCAACCCCCATACAGAACAATATGGAAGCTGAATGGATACTCACAGCAAGAAATAGGTACCAAATCTCATATTTAAACTTTTGAATGCCAATCGATATACCTTCCAATAAGGTGTGAAGTGATAATGCAGCGATTGTTAAGACACATCTCATTAGTTGCTCCTGATCTTTCATGGTTTCTTCTTCACTGGGACTGAGCTGTTCTTCTTGAATAAGTGCAATATTTGCTCTATCGATTTCTTCTTTAATTGAATGTCGGCTTCTTCCACTATATGTTCTGCGCATGCTTTTCTCACTTTTACTTGGTGATGTTAGGAATATTCCAGGTTTCTCTTCTTTCTCGGTTGTGGGAAATAATTCTTCATCGAACTCAAATTCCGATGCAGGCTTATTTTTCTGATTTAATTCCCATTCCTCTATTGTAGCTACTGTTTTCATAGGCGATACCTTTGAAGACCTCAAACTTTGCGTACTTTTTGCTGATGTTGGTACTGGTGTTTTTTGTTTGGTTATTACGTTGGCCACCTGGAAAAGAAAAACAGAGTAAACTGTGTGTATAATTGGGATTATTAGATACTCTATTACTCATTTGCATTTCATTTTATGATATGTTATTAAAACGATTATTAAGCGTCAGAAATCGAATTTCTTTTCTTACTGAGACATTTTTAATCCAGTAGTAGTAAAAATCTTTATTTCTAAAAAAAGGCTATCGACCTATCGGTCTTTCTGCCTTTGTTTAATACATGTAGTCTTAATCTAAATAGAAAACAAATATGAAAATTCTCTTATTCTAGGTTAACAATCTTATTAAATAAACTTTCCAATTCTAATGACAAGAAAAAATTATTTTATTGTCCAGTAGTCAGTTGCGTTTGTAAGTGTTCGAGTAGCGTTGATGTAGGGAAACGGAAGCGAGATTGTCTGGTTGGTCTTGTAAGACAAAGGGGATTCAGTATGGTCCAGTTGTAGGGGTTGTTTGTCCATTTTGTCTGTAGATGTATGACTCTTTCCGAAATCTTTGTCATGTTTGTGCGTTCGTATTTTTTAATCCATTTTACCAAATATAAAAAGAAAGAGAACATTCTTTATTTTAAAATAAATATAATATAAAAATAACAGTTGAATGATGGTCTTGGCGGATTTATTACAGTTTGAAAGGTGGAAATATTTTTGATCGATCTATTGTGATCCCAAAAACATGTTTGAGTTGGAGGTCAAGCTTTTAAATAAATGTGTTTTCTTCCTCAATATATTGACGTTTATAATGAAAACCTGATGCAGTGCAATGCGCCTGGGATTTGATATCTTCTTAGTTTATTTACTTTGAAACATCTTCAATATTCTAATCTAAAATATTCTTAATTTTGTTTGAACAGGAACCTATATTTAATCTTCCTGCGAAGATAGCTATCGAAACGCTCACCAGGTGAAAAAAATCAAAGGTCGACAAAGTAGTAAAGATCGGTTATTTCTAGAACCTAGATTTTAAATAAAGCTTTTATGTTTCGCCAATTGTTTCCAACTATTCTCAGATCAATAAGTCCATAACTTATTTATCTAAATTTAGATTCGTCGCCAGATTTTCAGGACTTTTTGACGTGCGTTTCAGCAAGACCTCCTCAATCAAATATGCATTAACTGTTAAGGGACACGACAATTATCAATTATAAAAGTTCGTGAATTCATATAAAATACCGGATAGCTCCTTGGAAGATCGCAATTTTAACCAAGTTATAAATAGTATATTATATACCTAGGTCGAGAAGTAAGATATTCTATACCAAGCACTTTTTGGTTTAGCGAGGTATTTAATAGTCTTCTCGACCGAAGTATATATAATACTTTTTCCTACTAACACCGATAATTGCATAAATTGATTTAATTAGATTTCGAATTTTCCATTAATTTTCTGAAGTGTCGCAATATCTGATAGCCTGACGTTCAGTTGTGAAACTGCTGCAATACAGATATTTACGAAATGTTAATAAGGCAGATTACCTTGAAGAACATTGTTGACATCCTTCTGATCTAGATTTTTGCAAATATCTCAGTTAATAACAATTAATTTTTTTACTATTTTTGTATATATTTAGTATGTACCTCGTAAGTGATATAAACGTGATCAGCATATAATAGCTTAATTCTCTACCTAGGTATATAACGTACTATTTTATGCTTACTTTTGGTTTTTTGTTATTATCAACTGTAAACGAAAATACGTTTCAATTTAAAAATGGAACAATGGAGTTTGCCATAAAACTTATGTCAGTTAAATGCGATATTGCATGTGGGGGTACAATAGATCTAACACAATACGAATGAGCCTAAAATCAGCAAGGACTAGTTAAGAAAATTGATTCCCTTTCTGAAAAGAAACCCTACAACCGTACCTGTCAGGCAGTAATTTCAATAACTATAATTAATTTTCTATTTTGGGTTACTCCTTTGTAACTCTACGAACCCTGCTGTTACTAATTGTCCGTTAATAATGATATTTTCATGTCAATTCAAAACGATAGTGATCATTAATCAATTCTCTGAATTGTTGATGGCTTTTTCGTCAGCGGAGCTACCAGAATCTAGATTTGTTCAGTTTAGTGTAGTTTGGCTAATCAAGTTTCACATATAGAACACTATCGCACTTTTATGATATATTTTGAGACAATACGGCCATTTTGTGTAATTCGTGTTAGTTATGCTCCAAATATCAATATTCTTTATTAGGGCGTTTGTTGTTCGTTATGCTCGTATTCCCTTGAAACTTTAGATTTAATCAGAATCAGAATTTTCGTTACATTGCAAAGGATCTTTGTTACTAGCTTAGATTTTAATTATTTCAGGATGAATGAAGAATTAGACGTTATAGGAGGTCTTCTTCTGGAGAAGTCACAAAAGTCACTTTTAGGTAAAACGACATTAAAGAAAAAAATAGTCTTTAGTAGACAGTTTTACTACTTCTAAGGTGGAGAATTCGAAAGCTGGAAATTTCGAAATTTCATTTATAAATCGATTTCTCCGGCAAAAATATGGATATCTTATTGTTTATTGTATTGAAATTGGATTGTTTTTCGGCCTTTTAGGCCATCGAAAAATATTATTTCCTCCCGTCTTTCCTATCAATTATTTTGTCTTAAAATATTGTTATAATATCTGTAATAATCTTCCCGCTAACTCGCCTGTTTTCAACTTTTGACATGAAACATGTTGTTCTTTCATTTACTGCACTCTATACATATATCAATATCAACATTATTTAGGACTTAAATTACAATATTTCGCATATTAATAATAATGAGAATAAGACGCACTTATTCGTTATTGTCCCCATTCCACAAAATAAAAGCCCGCAGGGAGAATCATGCTTTTAATCATATCAAAAGAACAAACCTGAAAAGCGTCAACAAAAACTAATGCAATGAATTGTGCGAATGGTAATGGCTAATAAAATTTAATTATTTGTCATAAAAAATACGGAAAGTTTTTATTCAGGCGGGAGTGTGCTTTAGGCAGCTTGATTTATTTTTAACCTTAGTGAACAAAAGGCATAGAAAGTTGAAAAAAGTTACTGCTTCGCCAACAAGATATCTTTTCAATTTTAAATGAAAGGGCATAAGTTTGAGAACTGTTAATAAAGTAAAAAGAGTTGCTATTTTACGAAGTCATTGTTCTGTGCAATTTACCCAACAAGCGAAATCACCTTTCAAGTAATTCTTCCTTTAAATAATTTGTAATTCAAATTCACAATACATACAAAAGCATGTACACCCACAACCCCACGTAAAATTCAGGCTAATATGTAAACAAAATCATCCATTCCATAATCTTCTGGGTCTTCCTCTCTTCCTCCGGTGAGTTCCGTTTAAACATTTTTCGGGTGTGCATCCCTCCTCATCATATGTCCAAACCACTTTAATCCTCTCCTTTTTATCTTTTCCAAAACTGTTTCTTTTGCAACTGCTTTTTGTGTCATATCATCATATCTGCTTCTTTGCATTATAGATATTCCTTCACTGCGCCGCAGATAGTCCATTTCTGCGGTAATTATTTTTCGTTTCATTTCCGCATTCAGTATCCACCCTACATGTTTTTGCACATCTCTTGAAAGTTTTCTGTCTCACCAAACTGAATTTAAGCAACTAATAACTTTAAGTTACTTACTTAGTAAATCAAAAGTTTTGCGTAAACAATATGTCAGTGATTTTTGACACATTTGTTGGACCACCCTGTATTTCAACTTTTTTATGTCTTATGAATTGTGAGAGTCGTGCTAAAATTCTTGCATATACTAATTTTTGGTTCGATCTAACTTTGCAATTCTAACACGTAATGCGAAACCCTTTACGAATCTGATATTTTTCAACGCAAGATATTTTAGTCAAGTGTTTGAACTATATATACGTATAATAGAGTTCTCGATCGCAAAATCTACTCAGATTTCCATGCTAATGCCGATAGTTTTCGGCAGGTCACGTTCGCTTTACGTTTCAATTTAATGAACAGAAGTGTATAATATATTATATTATGCCACGATGATATTCTCTATGCGAACAGTATTTTCTTTTCAAGTTATGGCATTTTTAAACTTAAAAAAGCATACCCACCTAGAGAGTGGAAATAGTATATTACGATACAAGAGACTAAGACTAGATACAAGTCTAAGTTCTGCCATTGCTTGAAGTTGACGTCATGCATGCAGTATAAAGTATAAACGGCTTTGAAAATGTTGTCAAAATAGTCAGATGATAGTCAGTGACAAACAGTCAAGATGTCAGCGTGCGTGGCAAAAGTTATTACTTTCCACACGGGATGAAGAAAATTTTGTTCGGCGCATTGATTTCGGTTCCCGCCGTTGCTAGTTACCGAGTCAGAAAAGTGCGTGACGAAAGCTATTGTACTAAGTAAAAGTGATGCTTTCGCCGTTGAAAACAGTGGCGAAAGTACGTACTTTCCACCAGGGGATCAAAAAAATGCTGTTTTTAAGGGACATTTAAGACATTCTCGGAATAGAATAGCGGCAAACTTGTCGATACATTTGCTTTTGCATTAGCGTGAATATAATAACTTATCGACATCTTTTTATGACGATTTGCCTTATCGGTTGGAATATTTACAATTGCGCCAATTTTTAAGTTTTTCCTCACTGAAAGACATGGTGAAAGACGGGTGGTGACACTATTTTACATGCACCAAAGTTCTTAGATCCATGTAAATTCTAGGTGTCTGTTTAAAGATTTATAGACATAAATATACAAATACCCCCCACATGTATTATCCTTTTGTATAAAGAAATATACATAAATAATAGGAAAAAATGCTTTTTTGTTGCAGTAGAAACTACTTTTAAGGCTAAGACAATATAAATATTTTCCATATTATAGTGCAAATACTAACAAACCTTTTTGCAAATAGTAACTAACTTGATTGATTTTATACGTTGATGTTACAAGCATTCCATATTTTAATATTTAATATACGTTGATGGAAAAGCGGACAACCGATATGTCATCAGCTCCATAAATTAACGATTAAAACGAATTAAATATTAAGGCACACTTTATGCCCGATCGATGATTGCAAAATGCATTTAATTTTTAACAGATTTCTTTCAAAATGCTTTTAAAAAGAACGTTATTTTGTTATAAAATTTGAATGCTACAAATTTGCTTGAAGCACTTTGGCTGAGATGAGAGTGAGTATCGAGAAAATTGTCTGCCAAATTGAATAGCTTTTATACTATGACTATACTTGTGATACAGAGTTATTCAAGATTTGAGTATATTCTCTTAAGACGTTGTAGGAGCTTACTTCAACTGTACGGGCAATTTTTTATTATTTTATTTCAAATTTCATGTTTCTATAAGTCACTTTCATGTCTTTCTTTCATAGTTTGACATTCTCAAACACCAAATACATACTATCAACTGTCTCGATTTTAAATTATGGATTAAATCAAAAGAAATTTGACCCCATGTGCACTCTAGTTAAAAAGAAGTCAGAATATTTTAAGTGTGTAAAAATATAACAAGATGCATTGCATTGTAAAGGTCGAGCGGTGTCAACCTAATCGGTCATTTTTTGAGCCACTGTACTCATATTAAATAAAAATGAAAACAACTTGGAGGAAGGGTCAAACAAAGTTTATCCGTCAAATCGATACTAAAACAATACCGATAGAATTCCAAAGTTGAGTCCGCTCTACAATGTCGTTGTTAAATGATCAAACTAACAGTAGAATTTAAGTTAATTGGAAAATTGAGTCAAAACATGAAACTTAAAAGAATTTTCTCATAGTGATGAATGAGATTTCAGACGATCAATATGACGACGTTCTATATGTATACAGGGTGATTCAAAATTCGCGTCATTCCTCTGGGGGTCAATCAGTTTATTGTGCACTCTTCGCAGCGGTCTGTGCTCACATTTTGAGCAACTTCTCGTATTCGGTTAATTAACTCCTGTTCAATTTGTACCGGTGTTCGGTCGATCAGAGATTTAATGTGTTCTTGCGTCCGTGTATCTTACATACTTGGCAGAAATGTAGCCTTTCCTCGGGGGAGTTATTGGGATAATTATCCTATGCCTGAGAAAGTGTCAGTTGTTGCGCACTGCTTTGAGTACTCCTGGAAGGCTTAGATAGATTTTTCTCCAATACCTGTTCATCTAGATCTGGAACCCGAGCACCTCTAGATCGTCCACAATCTGCGTTAATTTCTCTAGCCAATCGTCGTTTTCTGGTGTCTGTCTACCCCTTTGCTGGTGTAAGTTCTTACGTCTTCTGCTATGTTACTGTGGCATTTCCCAATAACTAATCGCATATCCGCAAATTCGATGTTGGGGTACATTTTGTGAACGGAGCTTCAAAGTAGGTCACAGTTTGAAAAATCTACCTGTAACTATCTGTTAATGACAAAAAACATCATTGCCGCTTTGACTTTTCCTCAAAAAACTGCAGAAGAGTACTTTTTTAATATAATGTTTTTTTGTAATTTGAAGTAAAGATCTTAATTTTTAGTTTCGGATGGTTAAGTATTCCAATAAACAATCAAACATGGGATCATTTCAAAATAATACTTAATAAGAAAGTTAAAATTCGCTTTTCAACTGTTAATATATTCTAGAAATTTTCGAAAAAAATTATTTCAATATTTTTCTCGTACTCTCCAAGTGAGCCCCTATAACCCCTTTAAAGGAACGACGCCACTTTTGAACCACCCTGTAGTTAAGTTTTCAAACATCGACAAAATTAAATTAATTATAATTTAAGTTGACCGGTGTATGTATACAAACAGACAGGATTATCAGTCTTCTTCCAGTCCTGAATCAAGTTAAGTGCGAATACAGAATGAAAGATTATGTTCGCCTCTCTAGTAGGCACAATTTCTCATTGGACGAGTGATGGAAAGTTGTTTATACATAATTTCTAATTCTGGGCCTAAACCTCTCTTGCGTGGTGACTACGAAATACGAAGTGAGACTGACACTGCTGTTTTATTTTGTGTAAATATGTTCAATAATTCTATGTCTGTTTCCAACTTGACTATGTCCGTTGGTTTATCGTCTTTATTCCCTTCCTTCTCATTTTCAGCTCATTATTTTTCGTGCCATATGCCTTTTAGATCCATTTATTTTGTAGTTTTATGCCATGAACAAAGTTGCGTAATTTTAAATTTAGGCTTTGGTTTATTTTAACCTTTGATTGGAAATACAAGTTTTAGTTATTTTCCTGAACTTTCCAATCTCCTTTATGAGATGGATGGATAAATGACACTTAAATTAGCTATACGACGAAAAAACACAAATAGATGTACGCAGCATCATTAACATGGAAGCTAAGTAGTTCAACCTGCATTGCTTGAGAAGAACATTGAATAAAACATTGTAAATTTAAACTTTGAAAATAAGGCACTTGAGGGTCTGCTCAATACCGATGCAGCAGTAATGCATTTGTTAAAAAACTGTAACTGTACTGTACTTAACTCAAAATAAACGTAGTGTCAATGTTGACTTCAACTCAAAGGACTTTGACTCAAAGCCCGAACAGTACTTTTCACCCTTGTAACATCGATAAGAGCAGGAACATGTGGAAATTAACAAATAGCTTTCAGTATACACTCTTACCGCTGACAACAGCATTGTTAAGAGGCATTGAAAAGGCTCAATTTTTTTACGCCCTAAATAAGCTGTAGCTACCCTCGATATGAAATAAGATTATGATATGATTGCTTCAAAGTATTTCTTAAGTAAATAATCCTCGTTTTATTAATTAATCAAAACAATTAAGTTAATTAATTATTCAAAGTGTTATAGGTTTTTTGGAAAATATAAAATTCGGTTTCGAATTGTTGTCTTGTATCAATTGGGAATTATTTGCGTATATGTCTAATTTCTCATCCAAGCCTCTTAATATCGGAATGTTTAGAGTTTCACGCTTTGGGCCTTACGTTCAATCAAAGGCGGAAAACGACCGAAATTAAACCTGGCTTTCATACCAGCCACCTACTTTTCAATGAAAAGTAATTTAACATCCATCAGAAAAAGTTCTGACCCACATTCATATTTTTCATGAGAAAACATATTATAAAAGCGAAATGGTATCACATCAGTTTTCTCTTGTTCTATATTAAAATAACTAATATATTTAAAAAAAATAAAAAAATTAAGGCAGCTTCATCATGACCAGTGTTTAACTGAAGAAGACATTTTAGTAAAAAGGTTTCTTATAGCTACTTTAATTATATTGATTTTTGATTGTAATTCTCATAAATACATAATAGTTATACGTATTCGCGCATAAAACCAATTACAATATGAATTAAAAAATGCTAATTTGATAGTAAGTAAAATATAAATGCTTACTTCAAATGCAATAATAGTTTAGTTAGGGAATATTTTTATAGTTAGGGAATATTATTTATAATTTTGACTATTTGAGTTATGAAAGTGCCTTATATTAATTAATTTATCATATGCTCCCATTAACTAGGATACAGGCAAACTCATTTATACAGGAGGATACAGGCAAAATATTTAAAAATCTTAAAAATTATACAATATATTTAGTAGCTGCAGAACACGTCTTCGTCTTAAATACAATTGAAGCATTATGAAATACCTGATTCAAGTTCCAAGAGCAAATACCACAAAACATAAAAAAAATTTTAAATTCCTGATTGTGTTCATCAAAACAAAGTATTTAGATAATATGAGAACCATTTCGCTGAACATTCAATACCCACAAAAAAAATCAAAAAACAAATAATGAACAAGTACACATCCGCATGGTCTAAATAATGCATTGACTTATTAATGGTATCTGAAACGGAAAGCGTTGTAAAAAAATCCGAGTTATATATAGACGTAATATTGTCTACTAATATAACTAATATAATTTATTTGGGAATATCACTTGAACTAAAGACGCAACGATAAGCGATGTATATATATTTTCATAAATAAAACTTCGGCTTTAGCCGGTAAAAACATCCCGTAGTTTCAAAATTTTCAGCTAATACTGTCATGCTCACGAATTTCTTAACTTTGCTTGTTGCAAAGTTTGAAGCTTTTAAAGATCTTGATGATTTCCTAATCCATTTGTAGGAAACGAAATCGAATTTTATTGAGATTAATTTTAGTAAAAGGCGAATAACACCTGCTTCTTGATTACTCCTAATGAGAGTTTTGCAATGCAAGGAAAGAGGCGGATTTTAGTAACCAAACACCTTCCAATTCCTTTCCAAACTGTTGGTATTAATAATGGACCATTTCATCTTCATTAACTAGCTGTTAACCGATCGATGCAATTTTGCATTAAGCGAAGTACTTTATCACTTTTCCTTGGCTGTGATTACCTTACATATTCGTAAGGCTAATATGAAATGCTTCTAAATTATACAAATTATTCTTAAACAGATCGCATAAAATGCAGCTAATTGTGTAGACATTTATGCTATAAAGCTGTCTGAAGTTCTCAAAAATATTTATTTCTAATTAAAAGGAGAATCTTTAAAATAAAAAATCTTTGCTAAAGCAAAAGCCAGTGTTATGGAATCAACCAACTTTGGTGCACACTTATGTTCTACGTTATTGTGTTATTGTGTTAAAGTTTTTTTGGATGATATTCGCTTTGCTGTTAGAAATCGGAAATATTTAAAGCAATGCCTTGAACCTTAAACGAAATTAAAACTGATTTATTCTGACGAAAAACATCGTTATGTTGAGACGCAGAATTTCAGCATGTGCAAGTTACATGGAGAGAGTACACTGTCAACACTATCTGAGATGCCGCATCGAAAATATCTCTTGGTAAACATTTTACTGAATATACGATAAAAATCTAGATAGCTTTCAATTAACCGTATGAGAGTTGCAATCCGCAGGAAATGACAAAGTGATGAAAAGATACCTACTAAACCGATCTGCATCTATTTTCATTTGGCGATAAATTGAAAAAAACCAATTGAGACCAGAAAAAAAGCCTGCAAAAAGCCAATGTTTATTATGTTTTACAAGTCTGATAATAATCTATATTAATTTAGGATTTAGAAGTTTCGTTTTGTGGATGCGCGTAACTCTGATATTTTTAAAGTGTCACCTTGCCTATACTTAACTTTTCGGAAAACATATAATATCATTAATATTTCACAAGACAAAAATTGAAAACAAAGAGATATCATTAAAAACTGTAATGAATTGTTACCTTCCCTCCAGTCTGTGTTGATATAGATACCATCTGTACTTTACATTTAGAAAAGATGCTCCTAGAAATAAAATTTAGCGGATTTCGTTTAGGAAAAATTTGTATCTGTTCGACTCTTTTTAAATGAAATCTATTACTTCTGCTGACTTAAACGTAAATCCATTCCTAACATTTTCATTTGTGTCCTCATTTCAAATCGATCCACTTTATGTAATTATTAATTAGTTTAAGGTTGCTCCCAAATTAAAGGTTTTGAAAATTAAACGCGTCAATTTAGATATAAGGACTGACATTCAAACCAACATTTTTAATAACCGCCCGATAGATCCCCACCTCTATCATAATAATTATTTATTTGGTTTATTTCATCGGGTTTTTCAATGCCGCCGTTATATCTAAATTAACATGTGTTTTTAAAACAGTAAATTTCCGAAATTTATTATTTTGTAAGGTGACTTGTTTTGAAATGAAGGCACCGTATATATCGCTTTTGTAAAATAAACAAAAACTATAACTTCACCAGTTAATTGGAAAAGCTTACATCTTGTGGGGTACATCATATTGGGGTATTATAAATGATAATAGGAATTGTTATTACTAATTTACGTTGCTTTCAAAGCCATGTCCAAGTTTAAAAATCTAAAATTTTGATACTGGAAGTAAGCCAGATGATAAATCAACTACGGATAATTTCAAACTGTATTCACCTTTCTAAATTTGCTGTTTATTTACCAATAAAATACATGAGGTCGAGTTCTATTAACAGCTTTGATATACTATATTTAGCACTAGATACGATGTTGCTATTTTTGTGATATTTAACATGGTTACCTTTTAATCAAATATCGTTTATACTAAAATATCCTACTATAAAAAGAATACTATAGATGGACCAGCTCAATAGAGAATGAATTTAATAAATAAAAAAGTTAGATATGTAAATTTAATGGCAATTTTAATTTGTAATTTTATCTAAAGCCTGCCTAGGAGTGAAATATATACAGGGTGATTCACAACCTGACGGAGACAGAGCAGGGGCGTGTAGAGGACCTCAAAACAACTCCAGTTGCCATTTAAGTGTTTTTTTCTGCGGCCCATGGTTAACGAGATACAGGGTGTTAAAGTTTTAAAAAAATATTGGTATTTTCTCTTTAACTCCTACAGTTTATGAGATAGTTTTCTCCAATTTTGAACGTAGGCAAGCGTTTAGACCCTTTACCCGTAGGTAAGCCGACTGGTTGCGGAAATCTACAGGGTGCTTTTTTCTAGAGGCATACCCTCCTTTAACCCCCCGAACTTTTTTGAGGGTCGGCCACTGACTTCAACCGACTTAAACTGTAACTGAAACTGAAGCCTAGGCTCAAAATTTGAGCAAATTATCTCATAAACTGTGGGAGTTAAAGAGAAAATACCAATACATTTTTTTAAATTTAACACCCTGTTTCTCGTTAATCACGGCCCTGAGAAAAAAACTTAAATGTCAACTCTTGTTGTTTTTGGGTTTGAGGTCCTCTACACGGCCCTGCTCTGTGTCCATTAATTTGTGAATCACCCTGTATATTGGTTTTTATCACGCAATTAAAATAAGAATAATTAAATGTATGTCCTAAAATATATCTAAATAGAAAAACGCATGCTTTTTAACGTCAAACATATTTATCTAGCGAATGTTGAAAAAAATGTGGCCACAAAAGTGATATTTCTTAAATAATGTGAAGTATCCTTTTCTGAACTAGAAAACTTCACAATATGTGTCAATGTCTAATATTCCAATTGAATCAACCGCAAATTAAATTCGTTACAAATTCTAAACAGTCAAAAGGTATTGAGAAAACATGCTCTTTAAGCTGCAAAGACTTAACGTCGATTTTACGAATAAATCTACTAACCTTTCCGACATACATTTTTGTGCATTGCCGTTTCTTTCCATTGTTCACCATCCAATGTGTAAATTCCTCCAGAAAGTAAATCGAAAAGAAACCAAACGCAATAATGACCTGAGAGATTGGATATTCATTGTTGGACAGTTCCCATTTGGCTTTAATTTCTTCTACCGATATAAACAATTCTTTCATCATATGCAGAAAACACGTCGCAAATAAAACTCCGCCACCGAAAGATTGCGTTAAAGCAACATAACAGGTCACTTGCTGATGCCGCTTTTCGTTTATGAAAGTTTTTGAATCCGAACTGGCTTCTTCCCATTTTCTCAAGTATCTGTCGAGTTTAACTGGAAGAATTCCCCAGAAGAAACGCCAGAATCCGAACAGAATTCCGACACAAATTTTTGTCGACGTCAAGTCCATATTTGCGTGCACGACTTTATTCGACGTAACTCTTAAGAATGGAAACTTTGTAAAAAGCTAAATAATAACTTTCAAAAAGTCTTGTTTTTAATATAGAGCAAACACTTTTATTGAACATTAACTCAATTTATTCAGTTGCGCTGTTGTTTTAATTTTCATTAAATTTTTTGAAAACAGTTTTAAGAGCGCTTAAATATTTAAACAAATTTATTTGCAATTTATATTGATTTTTATAAGAATGTTTGTTAAAAGTCTAGCTTTTTACAAATGAAAATAGTAAATCCGCAAGTATCCACTCAGAGTGCTACGTTAGCTTTGAAATCGCTGCGCCACTTAAAAACCACTAAAACTAAACATGAAGTTTCCCTAACTATATCGCTTTAGAGCTTAGAGGAGGCATTTAAAGCTGCGCACCGTAAACCGTGAAATCGATTCTTCGATTTTCTATGAAAATATTTTCGAGTGTTATTATTGTTAATTTAGTAAAGTACACCTATAGGTGTTGACACGCCATACTTACCATGCTAGTAATTTATCGAAGTTAATGATTACCGATTTCAAAATATGTAGCAAACTGTGAAAAGCCATTTACCTTCATGAAAAATAACCGATATTTTTTAATAATTTAATAAAATTATTTTTATTATTATTTTGGAATGTTTATAAAGTGTCAGTTTGTCGTGAATAAAATATTCCTAATGCCATATAACCTGTTCATTTTCTGTAGGACTTGTACAGGACTTTTATAATTTATTATTTCACAAGTGTGATATTTTAAACCCAATATATTAATAAATAAAAGCTAATTTACAATCACATTAAATTTCACAACAATAAAATACTGAAGTTAATTGATTTAATGTATGTTTTTGTTGAAAACCACCATTTGGATTTGTCTCCAAGCCCATTTTACAAATGAAATTTAAAATTTGCAACAGTTGCAAAAAAAACTTCTTAATAGGTAGGCCTTAATAAAACGACATTTAGCTCATTTTGATTTTAATTTACTGATCATTATCTTCGCGTGAAACAAATAAGTTTGAACATTATAATTGAAAAGTGATACACACATTCATGTTGAGATATTAGTACAATCGGCATAACAAATGCTAACTTTAATACAATAACCGAATTGAAACGGTTTTCTTCTACTAATCAGTACTTTATTTTCTATATATAGTACTAATATTTTCCATTATTTCCAACTCATTTGAGTGCCATACTTATCATTACTTTGTAGTTTATGTAAGTATGTGATTACTTTTGTCAATTATAGACACTCAAAAATAGCAAATATACATTAAATGACATATAATATAATAAAATTAAATTAAATTAAGAATTATTCGTATTAATTAGAAAAAGATTAATAGGAAAAATTTGTTTTTAGTAAATAATTTTATACTAATTCAATTATAAAAACTTATAAACGAGAAGCGCAATATGGTAACTTAGGAACGAAAAACGTAAAATTATTTTCATGCATCAACGCCTTCCGCCCATTCACAGTATTTAATAATTTTATTTCAAGTTCTTAAAGGCAAAAGCTAAGCAAAGTTAAATGGCTGTTAAAAAATTTGTAGTTGGCACCTTTCTAAAAGAATTTCTAACTGTTGAGAACTGCAATATCACGAATTTATTTTTCTTATAAGAATCTATATGAACATCTATTTATATTAGCTCTCATTCAATCAGGATGTAGAAGTTTAAAGATGCGGAGCGTGTTTCAATGTTTTCTTTAGTGCCAAATGTTTATATTGCTCTATATAAGTGATCTGCTCGAATTTTCAAGAAATTAAAGTTGTTAATATGAAACCGACTTTTTTCTCGGAGTTTACGGCTTAGAATAAATTATATATACAGGTTGTTCCATATAAAGACCTCAATATTAATTATTTTCGTTTCTAATGGAGACAACATGAATTTTTCCCTAGAGAATGATGAAAATTAGATTATAACGCATGCATGGAAAAACCTTGTTCAATAGTCAACGGGTCCAAATCCAGATTTGGACGGAAAAGGGAGATTGTACTGTTAGCGTTTTTACTATAGGTTGTGACAAATTTAGTTTTGAAAGAAAAATATACTGATGATAGTCGAAAAATTATTTTACGCATTATTAATAATTGTTTATTTTCTTTATTTTATACTCTTTTTAAAGTGTACTTAGACGGACAACGAGCAAATAGAACTCCCGCATGCATTATTTTGTAAATTAAAGATTTACATTATTACCTGAACTCAAAATAATTTTTTTACAATTTATATATAAACTTTGAGCAAAATCATAGACAACTATTGTCAATTAGAGTTGCTCGGAATTTATGTCTTTATGCTATTTATTATGAGTAAATAAGGCATGAATGATAACCAGAAAATGTGTCCATTAAACAAACAATAAAGTCATGTGTTGTAGTGTTTTTAGAAAAATCATTCATAGGAAAGATACAAATGTTATGAGGAACATTTGAGTGCGCCTGTAGAAAAAATACGACTCAAATAAATATACTGTTAAGAAATATTGTTTAAAACGTTCTTTGACTGTATTTCTGTTTTCAGTATCGTAATCAGTGTAAAAAATGCGGTCAATCTCTCTAAACAAGGAAATGCCGATTTGATTTCTATCCAGACTGCATTCCGAACGGAAATTGATTACATCTAATTGAGTTGCATTGCATATCGGAGAGTCTAACATTTGGAGGTGCATACATGCACATACTTGCATTATAATATATAAAATACTCGTGTATCAGTTGCAGATAATTGCAAAACTAATGTAACATACATAGTAACTTGAAGGATTATATTACTCTCATACTCTCGATGTATTCAATGTTTTGGTGAATTGTTCATTGATTGGGACGATTGAAGTGATGGAAGTGCTAATTATTAAATTTATATATGGAAACATTCACCATTGGCTTCTAGAGTTGAAGATCGTTTTGTTTTACTGGTTACTGCAGACTGCAGATAATATGTATATTCACAATATTTTTGTGATGATATTGGATTCCATGCTTTTTAGTTCTTTGCATTTAGGCAGTAATTAAATTGAGAAAGACGGGTACATTTTGTGCATTAAGATCAGCCAAATTATTTCTTTATCCGAATGATCACCAAAATATCCAGACAATGAATTCTACAGACTGACAATCGTCATACTTAGGTGAATGATAAACATCTCCGTCGTGATACAGGCAATTTTGTCAAATATTAAACAGTTATTTTCTAATGAAAAGCATGTATAATTACAAAAAACAGTCATAGTAATATTGGTCGGTCATCCTGCAAATACGCATTTGTAATACTTACTTATATTTTTGTTGTATTGTCATTAGCATTATTTTATTAGCAGAAGGGAATATTTTTCATTATTTATTTGTAATCAGGACATTAAATTGAATTGTTTCATATAAAACTATTTACAATTTTAATAATAATAATTATAATTTAATTATTAATGCGACGAAACGCATGGATCATCACATAACGCCATAATTGGTGACAATGAAATTGACTCAAAACCCAGGAATACATTGGAATGAATTATAATTTAAAAAAATATAATATTGCGTAAATGTACCCGAAAATTATTTCAATAAATTTTCAATTTAAATGATTTGAAATTAATAGAAATTAGCATCTACGTGCTAATTAAATATTAATTTAATTAAAATTGCTAACACTAATTTAATTTTTTAAATTTAAATGAAAAGAAAGACACATAAACTAACCAAAACAAAATTCCACACATAGTTTAATTATATACCCAAAAACCACTAAAAAAAATCAAATTTGTCTATATTTTGAAAAATAAACTTTCTGCAGCTCTTACTAAACTTTTTAATAAAATTGACCCCTTTCTTAAAAGTTATTTGGTCGGACATATATTGTAGAATTTAGGAGCCAAATAATCCAAACATCGGTACCCTATTTTTATTTTATGATTGGCATTCAGGTGATTGTTCACTCTATTGCTGGTCCCATGTGTGTGACTAACATACGTTTTAAAGTTATTTGATTTATGGATATAAAGACATGTAGACAAAATGTATGTAGAAGGTAGATTAAATACGTCCTCAGAATATTAAAAACATATTAGGTGAACCGACTTTTAGTTCTTGAAAAAAGTTTTTTTTGGTTCTTCCAATATGGATTCTCTTGAATACTCAGGGATAATGACGAAGTTCAACGGAAAATAACACCACAGGGCAAGGAGGTGAAAGTTCTTGTAATTGCTTCTCATTTTTTAAGCCACCAGTTAGTGAAGAACGTGTTAGAAACGCGTTTTAATGCCGGCCCTATTCAGTCTCTTGTATTTGTTAAAATTGAAGCAAGGTATAATACGGCACTGTATCTAATAATACTTGCAGATGCGTGGTAAGCCCAATTTCCAGGAAAGAAAATCAATACATTTTGGGAATGTTACCATATAACTGTTCCCTAAATTTTATTTTGAATGTCCAGATATAATTTCGGGACAATCTGTAATAATTAAAAAATAGTTTTTAAACAAATCCGTCATCTGCGTTCAGAAAAAAACGTGGATCTCCAATAAAATGAAGCCAAAAATATTTTACCTAATCGAGACAATTAGAATTTATTTCAAAATTTTACATTTAATGACTATCGACATTTTTAAATTCAAAAATTTTTTGCAGTCTTGGGGCTCCTACCTCGATTGCCAGAAAGCAAATACAAAGTCGTGCAGGTTTTGGGTTTTAAGGCAATGGGCAATTTCTTATAGTACCTACTTACATTAGAACATTATTTTTACTTTTTTATTAATTTGCTGTCAATTAATTTTTTATACTGATAAACAAACAATTAGATTTCTAATTAACCAGGTTAATGCATCGACAGTTTTTTTAATCTTATTTAAAATGAAAATTGTATAAGTCGTCCGTAACTGTAGTTCTAGTGCTCTTGCAAAAACAATTATTTCTGGAAAGCTTTATGTTAGCTTAGTCCAACTTGATATTTTATTAAATTACTTACTTCTAACTAGAAGTCGATGACAAAACGTTCAGCAAATGTACTTGATTGTTATAAAGTACTTTATCAGTTTTGCACATTTCTTACTATTAAAAAGAAAAATGGGTTAAAACGTGACACCAAATAATATTTTGCATAGTTTAAAAGCGATTTCGACTTTAACATAAAAATTGGCAGTGATTTCCAACTTATAAACATGACTGTTAAATTGTATATTCAGACTAAGTAATGCAATTAGCAATTTAGTTGCTTAAACATACAAACACATCACAGTAAAATCACAAATTATCATACAGAATATGTATTTTAGTTGCATCTTCTTCCATTTAATGTTCGTGGTAGTATTTAAAAGTACTCCATTTTCCAAACGTTCATTTTTATCATTATCAGAAAACCGAATTTTTCGAAACACTATTTTTCATCAATCAGTATCCCAGTTATTATCGACTTCATGCTAAAGCAAGAAAATCCCCTTACGTCATTGTACTCCTCCTAAAAGGGAGGAAAGTTGGGATGTTGAAAATCTTCCTACAGGTGTGTCCATTGCAAGCTTTTATTAAGCTAGTGTAACTGAAATATCTGTTTTAATATTTAGCTCTGTTTGATTCATGGAGTTTTGCTGTCCCAAGTAGTGGATTCGAAAAACTATCAAAAAAGAGGCACAGATACCTCGGTTGATGGATATTTGACGGAGGTTAGTAGCTAAATGGAGGACAATAACTCCCAATTTGCTCTATGTGTAATAGACCAATATATTTATCATTTTAACTTTTTATAGCTTTTTTTTTATAGCTTTTTTTAGTTATAGCTTTCTAGCGCTAGGACAATTTCCTTAATTTTGCTGGTTATTCTGAAACTTTTTATGCAAATTTTATCCCCGGAAAGTTGTGGGTTTTGATTGAAACTGAAATATCAATTCAATTAACATTTAAATATATTTTTATGTAAATTTATTTTCACTTGAAATGTATGAAGAAAGTGTTAAAACAACATTACATTTTCAGGGGTACTGATAATTGCAGCATTTAACACGATTAATAGTCTTTAAGAAGACCCTTATTTGAACAAGTTATTAATTAAAGAAGTAATTACGCGAAATTCAAAAGTAGCAAAAATCTTAAACTCAATTACTCTAGAATGTTATGAAGATATTCTAGAATAACTTTGAAATGGAAGCAAATCAAACTATGATGAAACCACTTCACTTTAACAAACTATGACAATTCAATCCCCAAATAGATTGTTCAATATGTTATATGGCCAGCGTTTTTCGTTGTCCAGAAAACACATCTTTTCGTTTCGTGAACCCAATCTATTAAAAACAGGCTTATTTCCTAAATGAAAGCAACTGACGATCTGTAAATGCGCTAAAACGTCTCAAATCTCAATCTCAGTCTCAATCGATAAAAAGTATTACGTTTTTGAAGCTTAGAAATCACCCAGCGTTGTTCGTTGGCCACAAAACACATATTTTTCGATTCGTGAACCCTCAATCCCCAAATAGAAGCAGTCAGCAAAATAATGTTTTGCCATAAGTATTTACTGTAACTGTAACTGTAGGGTTACTGTCACCGGTTACTGTGTTAATGCTTGCAAAAAATGGGGCTTTTGTTTCAACAGATGCCTTATACACTTTGCCTTTTAGGAAACTTAAAAACACATGCTTTGTTAAATGAGATATGCAGATATTTTTCATACTTCTCTGGATAAATTCGAGTGTATTTATTTTCACTCTATGACGAACAGTTATTATATAGAAAAACATCCTTGCTGACGTTAGTATATCCTACTAAAAATATATTGACACAAAATATTTAAAATCAAGACAAAATAATAAACTAAAATGACAAATCGTATTATACGAAAAACGCTGAAAGCGTTTTAACATTGGAAATCTTTTGTAAGTGTTTTAACACAGTTTAAAAAATATGTTCAGATATGTTTAAGTTCCGTTGTAACACCATTTCCAAATTTTCTTCAAGTTAAGCTTGCGTTAAATAATTAAGCGATTTGTGAAATAATTATAATATTTATTATTGTAACCTAAGGAGAAAACAATTCTGCACAATCTAAATTTTGAACTTTGAAGCAATTTTAATTCATATACGGTACGCATTTTTAACATGCTTATTAAGCACGAACGAAGCTAATTTTGAAGCGCAGTCTAAATTACTTTATGTGCTTGGAAATTAGACAATTAGATCTTGATTAAAGATAATATACCTTCTTCAAAAATGAGAAACGTTTTGTTACCTGATGAAGTTTCCGACGAAAAATCAGGAGAGAATATAATGAAGAAATTGTGTTTACCTAGTTGGGATTTTATCTACCTTATCCAGAACCTTGTCAGTAACGATTGGTTTCTAAATAAAAAATATTTTAACTCCCCACTCTTCATTCCTTACATCTTCGGAAACTAACACTAGTTTATTTTATAATTCATATTTCTAAAACCTTCGGTTATAGGTAGGTGCTTTAATGCTAGTAACATATATTGTTAATTAAACTTTTATCTTTTTTCTCTTATTCTGAATCATTGCTGTTGAGAAAGACATTCAACTTTAAGTGAACTAACTGACTAATTCATTCAAAAGCATAAGAAAAGATTGTGTTGCTTTCAGAGAACTTGTTGGTGGAACGAGATATGTAAAGAGGAATTCCAGAATCTTTTCCGTTGCAAGTGTCCAGAGTGGTCATTTTGCCGAGCGCCTGGTCGTTATTATAACGCTTTCTGTTCTATGGCAAAAACTGGATACATTTGGTATCAGCCTGGATTAAGGGAAAAGTAGAGTCAAGGAGCTGACAACGAAACTGTTCACTGCTGAAGACACTCGCTCTTTTGGGATAGAATCTGCCACTAAAATGATTGAGCTGTTTTTAGTGTCTTTCGTCGTCATTTTCTTTGTAAAATATGTGTTCTTTTATAAGTAGTGTATTGCTGATAAGGATAAATCAGATGTAGCTATACTTCAACCATCGACCAATGTTGTAATGATCTGGTCGATGGAAGAAATATGTGCCTCTATTGCCAGATGCACGAATAATAAAATATAATAAATGCTGTATCAGATGTGCGTAAGAAGCTTTTTAACAACAACCTTTAAACATGTTGATTGATTGTCCGTCACAAATGTTTTTTTTTATTCCATGGTTCTGGTTGTTTGTCAACTTTTCGATGTAAATTTGTTAATCTGTTAGTTCAAGTCAGCTAGATTTCGCGTGCAAATGAAACACATAAAAGCGTGTATTTTCAAAAGGTATTTATGGAACAATCCGGCGGGATACTGCATATTAAATGAAAATAATCTAAATTATACAAAAAGTTATTCTAGTTAGACTAGAACTAACAGATTCACAGGCAGACACCCAAAAACCCGTACTTTTGCCAGACAATATAAGCTATTGCCTTTCTATATGCAGTGATAAGATACCATTTGAGGAGAGCAAAAAATATGTTCAAATTTGTTTTTCATTGAAAATCAACTAAATGATAATGATATTAAGAGTTGAAGATTAAACTTCAAAAAAAGAAGTTCTTTAAATTACCGACATTGATAAAAGACAACTATGCTTACCATGATTGAGGCATTGTGGAGGAACTGGAATGCAGACTGAAGCATTTCGACGAAACCTCGAAAAATTAATATCAAAAATGTAATTTTATTGCCTAGTGTGTCTGAGACAACCACATTAGGCTCCATAATGATTGTTAAGTTATTTCCACATTTTTTTTTTATATTACGACCTAACCGGAAATAAGAATAAGTTGAAGAAAATCATTTTATGTCAACCGTGTCCAAGAGAAAAATCATGGTATTTTCAAAATAAAGTAAGTAAAATTTGCAAAACAGGTAGTTTTCAAAGTAGTGTTTGCAAAGCAGTGTATTTCAATCAACGTCTAGAATATTTTTGGATATTGGATGATTCAGATCATTTACGACTTGGATATCAAAAGGAGGTAAAGGAGAGATCCAATATTTGTAAACCTTGCATAATGACCGAATTTGGTTCCGTTAAAAGGAGCATTTTCAACTCTGCTGTACGGTTCCTCTTCAATTTGCGGTATTTTAAAAACCTGTTTAGTAAAAGTTATTTATAGCAATTTCTCTTTAAAAAATTGATCTTCTAATCTGATAGAAGTGGTAAGCCATAATAATTTAAAGGTAATAACTGAGGTGTTGAAACTGATGTGGCTAAAAGAAGTCTACTGAATAAATATAAAAAACTATGAATCAGTATGGCTGGTAGTGATAGTAGTAGTTGTAGGTGAAAAGTGTTTGTTAACATGTCTGTCATCTGTTAATTTATTAAAATCTGCAAACATTTTACAATATTTCTGTATCATTTGAGTCACAGTTCCATTTCAATGTATTTCAATAATTTTTTCTTATTTATTACTGCTTTATTGTATCTATCATAAACTTGTCATACGATTGATTTGTAAATCAGTTACAATCGCGAAATACGTATCTATTTGCATGTAAAAACATTTTTTTTGGTATTACGGATAATTATATGGCTACGCGAAACTATATTGGGCATTTTCAATCAAATATGGAAATCGGACTTATAGTGAAACGAAACTGATTTCATTTATGAATTGAAACTTAAAGATTTGATAAAATATGCAAATTTCAAGACGAGAAATATTAAAGATCTAAATTGTTAATTGGAAGTATCGATTGGCAAAAGTTGTGGGTTTAAATTCGCATGTAAAATTTGCCGAGAAAGTTTAAAGACGTTCTAATAGCTTCATGTTGAAGTGCTTTTCATTTTATTCTAAGTCAATTCTATACGGAAAATAGCTCAGTATTTCAGGGAACAGGTTTGTACTTTGAAAAATTGGAAAAATTAACAGAATTAATATTGATTTTAAACAATTGTTAATACTTAAATTACTCTGTAACTCTGTGTACTATTTGTGTTACTTGAGCGCTACTCCAGTCGTTGAAATTATTGTACTATTCATAATGACATAAACATTTTCATTAATCAAAGAAAACAATAAACCAATATTTAAAACTAACAAATGTAAAATGTTTTACTATTAATTCTTATTATTATTATGGTGGTTTAATCGAGTTAGTTCTTTGGAACTTTTACTCTTTTTGTGGTTATCTCTTACGTTTGCTTACAAACTTGTAAAAACTGTTGAATGATGCCTGCCAAGATGAATTTGTGGCCTCGGAAGGTTTCCAGAGAATTGAATTGAAATTGGAATGTTTTTGAGAAATTATTATTCTCATGGTTTCAAATTTCAGTTCTCTATGGATGATTTTGTTACGCAAGCAGCTTAGGATATTCTACGGAGGAGTTTCTTTTGGAATAATTTAATTTTGGAGATGTTAGTCTGAGGAGTTTTAGTGAGATTTGTAGAGAAAAGTTTGCTCTTATTGTTTAAGAAGGAAAACAGTGATGCTGCTTCTGCATTACCATGGCCAATTTTTATGCAAATTTGTTCTGTGAACGTGAGTTTTTGGTATATTGTAATAATATGGCACTTTACAGTTTTTGCCCATTTAGTCAGGATATCGGTTACTGAGAAAAATGTTCATATTGGTGGTGCGTTTTCAGCTTACTAAAACAGCTTTGTGTTTTATCTGTGTAATTTAAGGTGAATTTTCGGAAAGTTTGTGTGAATGTAGAAAGAAAAGTATTGTATATAATTTTAGGTTTTCCAGAAAACTTGCTACAAGTCATATAAAAGTAGTCAACAAATGTGAGAAATATTTTCAGTTTCCAGATAAGCCTCTCATACCAGGCTTGAAAACTATTTTGATGTTCAAAAGAAATACCCCCGTAGAGGTTTGCGTTCAAGAGGCACATTCTATTCCAATTGATGTTTTATTGCTTAATGAAGATGATAGATACCATTGCAAAAATGATGAATCCAATTATGGCAAATTGTGCTAATTTTTCTAATTTTAACGTCGATTCGGGTCAACAAACGATTTCTGGTTTAATAAAACAATCCATTTGATATGAATTTAATGAGGTGCAGTAAGTAATGTACTGTTATTACATATTATTATAAAGCAAGGTTTCTTTCTTGTATAGCCGCACACAACCGGTTAATTAAGTTATCAGAATATAGAGTTTTACTTTTACTCTGCTAGTTTTTCACTATTACTTTGTTGGTTTAGAAACAGTTGGCCCGTCAATAAATTTATAAATCGAATAAAAACTAATTGTAAACCAGATTGACGCACTTCATACTTGGAATATCACAAATTACTTAACTAAAAAACCGTTTAATACTCCGAATTTGAACGAGATAATAACTGTTACACCTTAAGGCAATCAAGATGGAAAACTGTGACAAAAATTACAACCAGTTTACATATTGCCCAGCTTTATTAACTATTGATGGAATAGCCTGTGATAAGTTGTAACAGCTATTCTATTGAAACTTCGCAGTCCCTTTAAGATATTATTTAAACTGATCGATTGTGTTATGTTAATGGTTTTGATTCTCAGCTTTTTCAGGAATGTGCAATATAGTTTTTTATGAATGTTTCAACATCGGATTTAAACTATACCTATGTAGTAGCAACAGTAGCATAAATAAATAATTTTAAAAAAATATCCAAATTATTTTTTACTTGACAGTATGATTAGTTGATCTGAAAATTAACAAAGGACCTTATTGTCCAGAAATACCTATGATCAATTCTTTTATTTCAAAAGCCCATTCATTCTTCATGAAATCTACATATGACATAAATGCGATATCATTGTTGGTTTACGATCGAGTGAGTTAACTGTTATCAGTCAATAAATGTATCCAGAGTGTTTCGGGTAATTACTCGTCGAGTTTATTAAATGATAAGATCATTTGATATTACAATGGATATCCATCATTTATAATGGGAATTGTGACGAACCTACTCTTATTTTGGTTTTATAATGAACCCACTACATCATCTAGGTGATGAAACCTAATTCTACAGTAAAATATACACGTATTAAATATCTGGCTTATACGCATGTCTTTTTGTCTATAAACTACAATAAACTTAAACAATATACCTCTGAAATTACTGAACTATTTCTATATTGACTAATACTCTAATAAAGCCGCTTGCATCTTCAAAATAATATCTTGATCTCATTAACTTAAAACGTTTAATGTCCACTTCGACTGCTACCGGCACCACTTCCATTATCCCGAGCTATGAAATAAGGGAAGTAAAGGACGATTTTTCAAAGTCATTCAATTTTATGATAAGCTTCTTTTCGTAACTGCTTCCATTTCAGATGAGGAATGTCAGTAGAGTGAATATGTTTTAGTCCCAGTACAAAATGGCTAGTTTCTTGCTGTGGTGTGCGTGATGTGAATAACTATATTCTTTTATTGACGAACTGAATATCTGAAGTTAGAATAATACAGGTTTATTCTTTTTTCAGAATTTTTAGATCTTGATAGTAAGTGATTTTTGCGACAACTTACCAGAAAGTTAGTTTTTAGAGCTAAACGCTCAGATCAGTCAGCTACTACTTTTAAAACGTTCTTTTTTGCTTTAAGATGTCAATTTGGCTTATTTAATTTAGTTAAACATTAATGAGACTTTCATAATTAGATTTATTGACATATTTTGGTATTATTGGTTTTTCGACCAACCGACTGTTGTTGGGGCTGGGGAAAAACAGCTACTATTGTGCTTGAATAGGTACTTAACCACCTGGGTATAACCCGATATACTATAATACAAAATATAGGTATAATTCCTAAACAGTTATCTTAAGGGAGTGGAGGAAAATCCGTTTAAGCTGATTTTCGTCTTTAAAGCGGATCTATTATCAAATAATAACTTTGGTTCCTGATTAAAAGATTCTCTATAAGCCGTTTTTCGCAGAAGCCAATCGGTTAGCAAAATTCGGCGAATCACTGACTCTCAATTGCAACTTTTCAATTGTGTGAAGATTTGATTGAAAACGATTGAAACCCCACCAAAAACGATCAAATTGATTTGTATGTTTCATATACAGAAATCAGCTAATATTAATAAATATGTGAAATATGTAGTGGGCATATTATTCCAGTTCTCTGACAATTTTAATCTAATTGTCCGATTTCTTGTCACATGTTTAACTCTTTTAAGTAATCAAATGTTTAGCTGCTACTCGTGGTTGGCATTGCAACGTTTCCTTGCTCAATTGAACATTCATTTTATTTTTTTTCTGACTTTCTTGTCATTTTCGATTTTATTACAACATACTTCAATGGTTTATAATCAAGTGTTGTTTCGAAAACAAAAATGAATTAAGCCGAAATATGAGTCCATCTGATTATCGTTTATCTCTTGGATATGACCAAATCACCGATACATTGAAAATATTTGAAATGATGATGCATACGATGACAATTGTAGAAAAGCGTGCTTTATAGACAATTTCGAGTTGAATTAGTATTCTCATCAGTTCATAGTTTGGGATCAAATTGATGCGTTTATCAACCTTTTGTTTGATAAATTTCCTAATAAGCATTGTAACCACGTCGTAGCTGTGTAGCAGGCAGCTTTCATTCATCATCACGTTATTGGTAAGACGATAGTTTACTCCGGGTTTTTATTATCTTTGTTATTAACGTGAAATCCTAAAAATATATAGTCAAATAAATTAGTGTCACATAATTAAATTTCAACATTTTGCTGATAAAATCCGGCTTAATTAATTTCTATATGGGTCGTTTTGAAGACACCGAAATAAAAAGCAAAACCAACCACTGGCGTCCAAGGACAACCGGCATCGTGCCTCCATGCGCGATACAAAATCCTGATTCTTCTTATCGATTTCAAAGTGTGAAGTGAAACAGTGAAACATAGTTTGATCATGGCTCTCAGGACTGATCTAGTATTTTGTACCGCAATTTTTATGCTATTAACCGGCATCTGTATAGCATATCCGGACTTGGGATTCCAGCAATTCCATCGCGAGCCACTATTCACCCGGAATGAAGTAGACCAGCTGCTGGAAATATCCAGGCCAACTCGAGAGGTAACACATCCAGCAGAATTGTACCCGATACATAAAAGTGTTTAAAACTTCATTCTAACTTGTTCCCAGCGTTTAATTTGGGAATTTGTGCAAATTACAATTCGCATCCAGATTATTTATATGTCTGAAGTTCTGATCTACAAAATTGAAATGACTCAATAAAGTCCTGAAAGGAAACATTATTGAATAATTTAAACTTTTATATAAAAAAGCACACATTTTTATGAAAAAGGAATTTACATATCACTTGTAGTTAGTAAATACCAAGCCTTTGAGGCAACTTAGGTAGTTATAATTTTGTAAAAATTAGAATTTCTATGCTAGTTATGTAAATCTCGAAATATTTGACATTTTTGTAATCGATACAACGCCACATTCTTACAGCAGTATTAAAAGTTTACGACATGACTGAAAGAAAGTAATATGTGTTGTAATTTATTACTTATATTAATTACATTATTATTAATATTTAATTGCAAGTAAGCAATAATTTTTAAAAATTTATTTCTAGATAAAACTTTGTGTCTTGTAAAAAATGGGGCGTTATAAGCTAAACAGTCTACTTAAAACCTTTGCAAATATTATTTCTAGTTATTGATATCGTAAGAGTTTTAAGACTTACTACGTAGTCAAATGAATTCTTTCAAAAAAACGAGTTGAAGTTTTGCGATAGTCCTAATGAAGGCTAGCATTATGTAGATGTGCTTTTTTCCAAATGCTCAGAACTTCACAGAAATAGCAAATACTGTTATCAAAAATTTTGTTTGTTGTTCGCGGTAAGCGAGTTATAACTAACTACTAATCAGTAGCTTAATTCCTCTAAAAAGCAGTTTTATTTTGCCACACTTTTAGAACATTATTTGATAGCTTGGATTCTGTTCATTAATGTGCAATTTTTATATCGAAATATTTTGAAGTCACACACTTGCTTAAATTCTCAATGCTACATTCACTTTTGAATTCATCGATAAATAGTACGAAGCTCGAAGTGTTACGATAACCGTATTACAAAACTTTCTTTTTTATATTCAATAACTTTCCAAGAATATACAGGGCATCCCGTAAGCACATGATCAAAAGGGTACTGCGATATTCTTTGGATCAAATGAAGACGATCTGGCCACAATTTTATGCAGTAAAAATATTTGGCTACTCTGTCTGCTACTGATGATAATTTGTTGAAAAAAATTATATATTTTAAATTATCGGGAATCCGGTACGATGAATTTTAATGAAAGTCGCTGTGAATTTGTTCCTATGTAAGACTCATGTTTTGATGAAGCACCCGATTTCAACCTTATTGGCTGAGTGAGGAATTCTTGAGTGTCTTGGTGCAAAAACTACCGGAACTTTTTATTTGGTAGCTGGAATCTACTGATTTTTTTTGAGTTAACCCATTAATCCTCTTTTCACATTTTCGTCGTCTTTGTGAAATCTTGTAGCATTCATAGGTTTTGCACAAAATATTTATTTCTGTTCTCTTGTCAACTGACAATTTAAGACATTCATTACCTTTTTACATTAACTAAACTTAAATTAAGTTTTTTGGGGTTTATCGGGAAAGCGCTCATTTGGATTTTAATGAAACTTTATGTGCATTTGTTTTTCCGTCAGGGTCATGTTTTGCTAAGAACTCGCTTCTTCTTTTCGTGAGATTTCTGATGAACGCAATCGGACGAAAACGCTTTCAAAAGACAACTGGGCCTAAGACTTTGACATTGTGGGTCGCAAGAACTTTATCGCTTAGTACGACATTTACAGTTAATGTCTGAAATTGTTAAAAAACAAGGAAACGGAAAAAAATTTTCGCGAAAAATACGATTACGTCAAGAATTTATAAAGAGCTCAAAAATGTCCTAAACACATTAGTGGATCAACTCACAAAAAATCACTTGATTCCAACTACCAAATAGAAAGTTCTGGTAGTTTTTATACCAACTCACTTAAGACCTACTGACTTCCTCAAAGCTGATGAACTCGGTTGCTTCATCAGAACATAAGTCTTACATTCTTACATAGGAACAAATTTACAGCGATTTTCATTAAAAGCCAGCGTATAATTCCCCGATATTTAAAAAAAAAATTTGTCGAAGAACTTTGACCATCAATAGCAGAGGAGCTAGACGTTTTTTCTTAATAAAGCTTAGGTCAGATTCTCTTCTTTTGAGCCAAAGAATGTGGCAGTATCCTTTTGACCATGTGGTTACGGGACACCTTGTTTAACATTATTTACGTTCGAGTGTTTTATAAATATACACAGATGTATGCTTGTTTAATCTATTGATAACACGACAATAAATATATAGAATTTTCCAAAACGAATATTCTATTTTGAGATATACATAATAAATAAACAGATATAGAGAAATAAAGATTTACGATAGCATCTTCTTAGAGATATGAACTTAAGAAGGAAGACACAGGCACTAATTTGTTTGGAGTTAAAGACAGAAATGTATGTTTATTGGTAAATACTTCAATTCAAGGTTATGATGACAATAAAAAATTTCTCGTTGACAATTTCTAAAAAGTAGATCCTACATTTGACGAATCCTGTTGAATTTACCGTTTATCCTATATTTTTTCATCGTTACTGGAATTTTTAATAATTTCCAAGCAACAGATATTAACGTAATGCTAATTAGGCAGATTACCGTGAAAAACATTGTTGCCGTCCTTCTGATCTAGTTTTTTGCAAATATCTCAGTTTTTAATAACAATTTTGTTTTTGTCCATTTTTCCTATACTCCTAAAACACTCCCCCGAGGAATGCCGCCAATTTTGAATCACCTTGTATAAATAATAGTAAATCACTTTATTCAATAGTTTTTCCGCTGTTATTGATAGAAGATTAATAAATTTTGATCAGCAAATCGTGGGTTTGTATATTCAGGGACTCGATAAGAAGAACGATTTCTAACGTTTGTTCTTAACGGGAGTAATAGGTGGTGTATCATTTTAATCAGCTTTGTGAGCTACTTAGGATCTTTGATGGCCCTGGTTGTACTAGTAGAAGTGCTAATTTTATACTCGCACAAGTTGTACATTTAAGTGTCTAATACAGTAGCTGTTTTATTTTATTGCTCAAGATCTTGCTGAGAGCAACAGATTCCACAACACCATTCACAGCGAACGCAGCATTTTGTATGGTAATTTCCATAAAATTAAAAATGTTCATGTTTAATTGACTTTTTCTATGCGATGAACTGTGAGTGACGATGGTTCAGCAAATCTGCTGTGGCAGTGAGCACTGAATAATCATCTAAAACCTTTGGGATCATTATTTGCCATTTTATCATTTTAATTAGATTGAGTGCGGTCTTTCCAAATTAGAATTGATTTTCAATTAGCCAATATCATTTTTAGGAGACGGCCTTGAAACACTAAAGTTCTCATACATCTTTGAGAAGCAAAACGTTAATTTATTTAACCGCAAAATTTATTTTGAATGAAAAATCTTACAATATTAAAAACCTTTTTTTTAATGGAGGAAATGTGGGACTTTATGGACACCCTGTACCATGCCATTGAAGGTATTTCCCGGACAATTTTGTCATTACTAAATATTGATACAGCATTGCTTTTCTCTTTCTGGTTCAAGTTTACAAACAAAGACAAAATAGTACCGCTTTACTCATAACGCGAAAGTGTACATTGCAATTAGTGAACCCAAGCAAACCAACCATTCTCCTGCAAAACGTGCTCCAGTAAAGTACTTGTCGGCTTTGGTTTAACTTTCATAAATTTTTCGCGGCTACGAACCGGAAAGTAACTGTTGCGAGCAGAAAAATCAAGTCCGCGGCATACAATGAAAAACAAAAATTCCGCGTAAAACAATAGTATTAATAATATGAAACGAGAATATGTCATTGCCTCCTGCACTTTATCATTCTTCATTTTGTTGATTATTGTTTTATCGGCTACGGACTGGGTAAGTAGGGAAAGTCTATACCTGTTACTTTAACAGTTTTTAAATAATATATTTTTTCACTTCACCACATTATTGCATTTATATTTTATCAAGAAATTAATATATTGCCATGGTACGGTAACTTGAACGTTTTGTTGTCAAGGAAAAGTTGTGTATTTGAACATATATTTCTCAAGACCATGTAGAGTAATAAAAATCCAAATGTGTAAATAATGATTGATTGACTACGTCGTTTTATATTTATTGAATTTATTTGTGGACGACATATAGAAATTTGTTGGGGGTTTTGTCACAAAATCTGTATTGTCTGGGATCGAGAATTCCTATCATTTTCGCGGATCTATAGCTGATTGCTGTCAATTTTATTTGTTATAGTCGGAGTAAAAAAAAATATTGCCAAAAGAGGACAAAAGAGACGCTCACAAAAGCTTTTAAAAAGATTAATTTTTTTCAAGTATAAGAGTTAATATGATATATTAGTAATATCCCAATGATAAAAAGAATTTGATCATTTCCAACTACTAACGATATAATATAAGGCCGATAACTGAAAATTATAATTTCGAATTTAACTAATGATGGATGATCGTAAAGAAATTGTCAGAGAAAATATATATTAAGACAAATTTCAAAAAGTGAAGAAAACCATTAATAAGACTTTCATGATAGAAAGCGTCAAAAATCTTTTGATAGTCAATTAAATATATCCATGTTAGCTATATTTTGCTTTAGGATGAATTATTAGAAAATGTTTAGAGGCGGCTTTGGATTAATGTTTCCTGCGATCATCCGAATATGAGAAGCTCTTCGAGAAGAGCGCACAATAACGTGATTACACAGGCACTAACTTGTTTGGAGTTAAGGACAGAAATGTATATTTATTTGTAAACATTCCAGGTTATGATGACAAAAAAGAACTATTTCTCGTTGACAATCTTGACATTTCGAAAAAGTAGATCCCTACATTTAACGAAACCTGTTGAATTTACCGTTTATCCTTATCTATTTTATTGTCACTTTCTGTATTTTCCATTTTTACTGGAGTTTTTAATAATTACGAAGCAACAAGTATTTACGTAATGTTAATTAGGCAGATTACCTTGAAAAACATTATTGCCATCCTTCTGATATAGTTTTTTGCAAATTTCTCAGTTTTAATAACAATTATTATTTTTTACTATTTTTTCTGTATTCCTAAAGCACCCCCCAGACAACACTTCCAGAGAAATGTCGCTAATTTTGAATCACCCTGTAGAGATTGTGCAAGAAATAGTTGATACGTTGTCTATTAAAGTTTTGTTTACAAGTGCTCATGCTTGCAAAATTGATCTACTGGTCCATCGAAATTCTGGCCCACAGAAACGTGGGTTCATCGACACAAAAGAAGAAAACAGTAAGAAAACCATTATTCCCCGAAACGGTTTGTGTAGGAAACAGTACACACAACAGATAATTTGTCTAAGATGCACCTCTATCCATCATACATGAATTACTTTCATAGTTATTAATGTTGAGTCATTAGTTTTATTTGACCTCACAATTCAACACAAAACTCCTTCATAACAAAGTTCAATATTAAATCAATGACAAACATGAACATGCTAAATACGATATTTAAACAATAACAATACATTCTTTGTTTAAGTGAGACTCCAGTTTATAATGCAAGCTTTTCATCACTTGCAACAGCATTTTATTACAGATTTTAAAATGTTCACTTCTAGATTTGATAATAACGAGAACAGAACTTTATTAATAACAAAAAGCTATCAACCACTGCGTTTTCTCCGCTTGAATTGATATTCTCCTTCAAATTTTTAAAGTTTCAATCTTGAAAAATTAAAACCACGTAGGATCGGAAAAGGTTTAACGAAATGAATGGTTTATTAGGACACTTGTTGCTAAAATAAGAATGATCTGCTGTCTTTGAATATATTTCGTAAATGTATATTTCAGATCTCATTCCAGGACAATCGATTTGAAAATAGGACCATGTTGTTATATTAAGGTTAATGATGGTACTTTGGAAAACAAAACTACTTTGTAAATGTACAGGAATATTTATAGTCGATTTCGTATTCTTAATTGATGTTTGAACAAACTGTGATGCCAATTTACAGTGTGTTTTTCTGATGTCATACGAATTGTTTTGCTTCTTTCTCTGGCAGCAACAGCATGCACGCTTTTTAACAAAGTTAAATAATGCTAACAAAGCATGTTAATTATTTGTTTCAATTTCACTTATAGAATATTCGTCGATGTTAAATTTTGAAATGAAATAAAATTATATGATTTATTCGGTTACTCTTTATCCAAGTGCAAACTCCAAATGCACGTTTACCTTAAGAAACTGTGGAAACAGTAACCTTCTGACCTTTAGAATTCATTGGACTCATCCAGCATATTTACAGATTGAAACAATATTAGACAAATTAGTGTCGACTTGTTATTTGCACTTTAACTTAGTATCGAATTAAAATCACGCATATAAATTAGCGGGTATTTACAAAAAGTGATTTTAATTAGAATTTCGACGATAATTTTACGTGGCACTACGTAGATTATTCCAGTGTGATTTGTCATATTTCAGTATAGATTATTGAATTAAGTTTCCTAAAGCAGATTTGACTAATTGTGATTTAAATTGGTTCTGGTAAGTAACTGAAACTATTGATTTGCTTGGGATTACTAAACTTTTCGTAATCAAGTGTTTAGGAACATAATTTATAAACAAACATGAAGGATATATAAGATAAAATGACGCATCCAATGTTTTCTTCAAAAGCAATGGAAGTTTGACTAAACTGATTCTTATTACTGATATTTATTTCATTCTCATCATTATTTTCGCATATTATTATATATGTGAAATATTTTCTCAGCTTTGTTATGGCAATTCATACGATTTCCTGTCCCGAATTCGAAACCAGAATATGCATTTTGTTAAGCACTAAGAGAGAGAAGAGAATTCTGAAATTTTGCACAGCATTTGTTTTAGAAATAATTAATGGTTTTCGAATTAAAATTTAGACAAGAACTCCAAAAAATACTATTTTGAGATTGATATTAACTACATTTTTGTTATCTTTTAGCCAATGTAACATACGTTCGCGACTACATTCGGTGTCGTTTGTCGATTAAAAGGAAATAACACAAACCCGCCATAAACTTTAACATTCACACTCGTAGTGCTATTTTATTTACTAAAACATCGACAACTCTCGCCATAATTTGTGTTTGCCATCCACTCTGAAATGCTGATTTTATTTGGTTAATTGAGTAATATGTCTAACTGGAATCATTAAAGCTTCATGAAGGCTGATTTTAATGGGATTTTGCGAATTGGAAGTAAAGAACAATATGACAGCGAAGGCCACACGGGCTATGAGAACTATAGATGTAATCAATTCTACTCTAGAATTTACTCTACTCTGCTAGAATTTACTTTTAGAATTCTACTATAGAACTGATATACTTCTATTAAATTTAAACAAATTACGACTTCAATAAGAAAATTCTTCAGCAATATTCTACACGTATCGTTATACGGGGTAGGGTGTCAATTTCAGTTCTTTCTTGAAGAGAATAAACCATTCTCACACTTTATGCACTTAATAAAAGTTATTACTGAACAACCCAAGAAGCAAAACCGAAATGTGCGTTTTTAGTTAAAAAAAACCACGTATTTTTAGAATTTCTTGATAGAATTTAAATGGTTTTGTGGAATTTAAGCGATAAGACATCGAATGAACGCAAATTAACGAGGTACTCGCAGTACCATCGAAATGTTATTTAGAAATAATTATTTTCAAGTAATGTTTCAAACGGTGCCACCCATGGGCGTAGCGAAGAATAGGCAAGGGAGGATCTTGCTACTGAAAAGAGAATTGAAGGCCCTTTAAAACGATGTGCCACTTGGCTAAAAATATTAATTTAAAGTGTCCCCTTTACAAATAAAATTGACTTGTCTCCGATTTTTCATATTTGTAATTTGTAATTAAGGGTGAGAAGTTTTCAAATTGACACCCCGTTTACATAAATAATATAAGTATAATCTATAGTATACAAACTTGACTTACTGTTTCAAGAACAGTATAGTGCAATAATGAAATTTTTGCTTGTTTGATGGGATTATTTTGTTATGATATTAATCATATAAATTGAGATAATGAGAAAGCAGACTAACAGGTCCTCGTTTATCATTGACAGCGAATATATGTATATTTGCAAAATATGTGCCTCCAAAAAAGAGTGCGACATCCGTCGATTAGATCCTGCAACCAATTTTTAATACTTTTTTGCAAACCTTTAATAATACAGTGAAAAAATAAAGTAAAAAATAAAATAAGGTGAAATTACATTCTTAGAAACTTTGTGTCAAAAAAGGTCAAACTACATTTTGCGAGTTTGATCATGTTCAGCTAATTCGGGAGGAGTTATTCTCATTTCAAATCTTCAATTGTATATATAAATATATCCTAAGAAAAATTCTAATGGGGTCAAATCTTGTAATTTAGGAGGCCACTTAATAGAACCTTTCCAATTTATTATGTCCTATTCATTTATTACGAAGATTAAATTGAGGATACAAATATGGTTATTTTTAGTTTCGTCTAAAAATAATATGTTCCAAAAATTACACTTAACACACATAGACCTTAACTTAACACACCTATAGAGAAGGGTTATGAAACTTATAACAAACTCGGTTATAGAAAATGTAGTTCCCTTATGTGGTTCTCTAGATTTAACTTGGCAGCAGGTCATTATTTGTCGATAAATTATATTATTCGATATTATATTTGTCATTTTACAACTGTATATAAAAAAGCACGAAATGATTACAGATTTTTCAGATCTGGTCTTAATAATTAATCTTCTAATTTTAGCGGCAAATAGTAAAATTTCGCTTTTCTTAAACTTTTACACTTGCCGAATACAGGGCCAGGTATCATTTGTTTTAATTTGTGAATTATATAAAATTTATAGTGAATCAGAAAGGTGGAACACTTTATAAGGGAAGGCGGACAGAACGATTTATGCTTAATTCCGACCAGAAAATTACAATAAAACTGAAATATTTTTAGCCAGTGTATTTCTTAACACGTCAATAAGCCTTCTCGTCATCCTTAATAATTAAATAGATATTTAGAAAAGTAAGTAAGTAAAAGAGTAAGAGTAATCAAAAAAATGCATTTTGTTCTATGAGCAAAGCAGAACGAGAAAACGAGGTGTATATTTTTCTCAAAATTCAATAATATTTGATCAAACTTCTAGTTCTTATCCTGAAAAATACATTTTCATTACAAGTCGTTGCGTTGCCCTATTTTTCTTCGCTTTCTGAACCTCTTGTGATTATATCGCATCTGTTGGTTGCATTCTTCAGCAACTTCTGGGGTCAAGCAGGGATCTGCAGAGTTGTTGTTGACATAGAGAGAAATTTTCTAGTTTGCTGCTTTCTAGAAGAGTTTGAATGAAAATTGGTAATAAATTTAAAATGTCGCTGTTAAAGGTTGAATGCTATGTTGCAGTTGAACTCTTGCTCTATTAAATATTTTTCTCACAGCTGCTCATATGTGAATTTCGGTGTAATCTCGGATATTTCCGTTAGTTTATTAGGTTATTTAAGGAGGTACTCCGTTGTAGCCTTCTGCCCCTTTCTACCTCGAGTCTCTATAGAAAAACTGAAGTTTTTAGAATCTCTATCGGATGCTCTTATTTCCAGTTTACATATATGTTTTAATATTGAGCTTTTTTCCACGTTTTTTAAAGTCGTAATTTTTTTTAGGGAACCGGTCAATCTGGAGAGGCGACCGTTGAAAAACCTGCTGTGCCACAAGCGGTGAAAAATTGGCCAACAGAAGATTTGAAATTAGGCCAAGTAACGGCTGTATCAGTTAATGCTGCTCTTCAACCGGTCATTTTTCATAGAGCTGACCGAGAATGGGATCGAAAGTAAGTAATAACAAATTTTCGGTGATATACCTATGTAGGTAATTATTTCACACAAACTCTTGCGGTTGATATAAGTGAAGTCAACTCGTAACAATCAATATTTAACAACTGTGAATAAGGAAGATTTGGAAAAATATGTAAGCTCATGTAAAATCCTGTAAAGTTCAAGTTTTGGCAAACGTTGCAAGTACTTGTGAAATGAACGTTTTGGAATCGATGTTTATTTTACTGAAAAAATGATTATAATTATGGCTTAAAGAGCCGTATTATTCATTCGTAATTTTAACAGAGCACGTGGAACAAATGTTCTAATGAAGTTTGCTATAACCAAACAGTCTTAAAGAAATTTTAACTAGCATGGCATGGTACCTGCATGTAATATGGACATACAAATACTGCGCTTTACAGGGATGCTGGTGCCGGCAGAGATTAGTCAACTAATCTGGTGCCGGCAGAATAAGCTTATCAAAACCTTTTAGCTTCATTCTAAATGGTATAAATCTAAAGAAAATAGTTTATGAATGCCCCAGATGATTTGCTTTCGACAGCTAAGCTCCGAAAACATATCGTGGGAAACTTTACAGTAACTTAACCTTTTTATGTAACGCCCTCATGATCGTTTTACACATACAAGGTGGACAAAACAGGCTCTTTTAACTACGTGATGGCAAGAACGAAAATTTAAAACTTTTAACTACTATTTTCTCGTAAGTTCACTTACCTTCGATATATTTAGGTGTTTTAGGAGAAACAAAACTTGCCTAATTAAAAAATTGAAATATGATTAAAGCAATGGGTAGTCATATTTAATGTCTTATTGTCTTTTCAGTACATTCAACATGAGCCATCATTACCTTCACTCCAACTTGGGACCGATCGCTGAACATACTGTTTTAACCCTTGATCCAAATAATGGCAAAGTTTTAGAAAAATGGGGTGCAAACACATTTTATATGCCCCATGGTCTAACGATTGATCGGCACGATAATTATTTTTTGACTGATGTTGGCATGCATCAAGCATTCAAGGTAAGCAGCCCTCAATAAAGTGTAATCTGTTTCCCGCATTTATAAAACATATAAATATTTGCGTAAAGGCAGAGTGCCCTAATATAATGTTTTGAATAAACATGCTTTTGATCTCTTTATGTTAAGCAGGGTCGTCCATCGGAAGCTATCCAGAAATGTTTGTGGTGTTGGAGTTAAACATTTTATATAACTTTCAGTCAACTTTTTTTGTTTGTAGAAGACAATTTTTCTTGATTTTTGATGTTGGATCTTCAACTTCTTAAAGATTTACATATTTTCCCAATTTAATCAAATAGGAAGTTTTAGGTTGCTATACATCTTTTGAAAGGGCTTTATATTTTCTGTATATAAATATTTCAATATAACCCAGGCGTTGATGAATAGAAAAATTAAGTTTGCTATTTGAAATCGTTTCTAGTCACCTGGTTAATTTAAAGTTTAATTTCCTCAATGTTTGAATATAAATGCGTGAAAAGTTGAGATTTTAACATTTACAAACCTTGAAAACTAATTTAAAGGTGCAAACAATTCAGCTAATTTTTTTGCGTTTTCGGTTTCCATGAGTTCCATGAATATCTTTGAATTTAGAATGTTTCTCTCCCGGTTGAAAAGTTTTTAAGAACAGCAGAGTCAAAAATCTTACCTTTGGGTACAAAAAATTAGGCAAATTTTTTGAACAGCCACCAAACCATCTCAAGCCCCGATATAACATTTGAATTAGATTTTTTTATTTCTCGTTTACTTTCTTCTAGTTTAAACGAGGTCAAAATCTACCGGCTTTGGTTTTTGGAGAGCTTTTCGTACCTGGATCTGATCACGGGCACTTGTGTAAACCTACCTCAATAGCAGTGGCCTCCACAGGAGAAATTTTCATAGCTGATGGATACTGTAACAGCAGAATCCTAAAATATAATGCAGCAGGTGGATTGCTTAGAGTAATTCCCAGTCCTTCAGGTAAATTATGGATCATACACAGCCGTAGTATTGGCGCTTGTTAGATCGCAACAGATGTGTGTGGTAACACTTAAGAATTAATAAGGATTTAGGAAACCACTTCAATTTAATGCAATAAAACATTTTGAGTAAACACATGTAAATACATATTCTCCAAACAACATCCCCAGTTTTGACGCCTACAATTAGTATTTTATTTGCAAGATTTATCTAAATGCTGCTAATGCTTTATGATCAGTTTGTCAAATATGTTCTTACTTATTTTATTCGAATTAATTATTAATGTGTCTAATATACAAGGTGTTTGGTAATATATATATGGTATAATTAACTTTGGATATATTTTTGTAAAATAATATATCCCAAAAATATTTTCTTGTCGATTTCCACAATGGTCAAATAGTCATTAACCATATTAAATTTATTTTCGTTAGGTATACCGTTTGGAATATTTTAACGAACATTTACATGCTTAGACAGTTAACAACAATTACATGTTTAATGTCGGTTGAAAACGCTATCAAATACTTTTTTAAGGGATAATAATGGTGATTTTCCTTAAACAAAAAATATCTTTCTATTCTCACCGTCGGCGTTTTATGAGACATTAGTTTTAGCATTCCTTTATCGAATTACAAATAATGTTGATTTATCTGCTAATAACATTTTGTTGAACTGATATTAAATCTTTTTATATTTTAATTCACTCCAATATATTCCTGGGTTTCAGTCAATTTTATTGTTTACTATTTAAAATGTTACAAATACGTTTCGGTGTCTTTCTCCACCATCATCAGTTTGTCTAAAATATACATTTTTACATTTATTATCAATTTAAATAAAAAAACTTTCACAAAATTCACATATTAAATTACAAATCACACACATATTAAAAAGTACAATTAGGACCTTGGTTCTCAGGTGATGAGTCGGGATAAACATGTTCGGGAAAAGACTAGGATCTATTGTTTAGAGATCTAAATTTGACTTACATGTTTAGATGTTTCTGCCTTCACATTTGATTGGACATTGAAATCGCTATTTTATTCGATATCGAGCGGGGGAACGAAAAAAACATGTTTATACTTCGCCTTTTCTTTGCATTCTTGGAATTGCTCTGCAATTCCTCAATATCTGCTGTTTACTTTTCACTTACCTGGTCCATTCAGTTCATGCATGCGATCATCTAATTAATGTGTGATACACTGAGCTAAGATTGTCTGTGTCTGATCTAAAATTCATTGCATTCTGGTGTTTTTTGATCTGTATCATTTCATGGATACATTTCATGGATGTTTATATTTTAATATTGAAGCTTATTTCTTCATTTGCGTATTCAATTTTTGTCTGCAATTGATTTCTTACTAGATATTCAAAAAAAAATTGCTTTAAATTAAGACTTAAACACTTCGTAGTTCGGAAATAAGCATTTTTGAAATACAGTATATTAAGGAATTATATTTAAAAATAGTGATACTGTAATCTCCTGTAAGTAATGTATCCATACCTGTCTCCTGTAAAATCTATCCATCTACCTGTAAAATTGTGTTGTTTGGCAAAATCTGTAAATTACCTAATAGACACTTTGTATATCTGACATAGAACCTCATGTCTGGATCTTAAAAGTGTAACAATCATCAAATATGCCCATCATTTGCAAAATTTTTTCAGCTTCTTTCGATTAACCAAGAATTCGTAACACTGAACAGATTAAATATATTTTATGATATAAAAATATTGGATTTCTCTAGAATTCCTCTCGCTGCAAGTTCCGCATTCTCTGGCTCTCATCGAATCTACAGATCGCCTGTGCATCGCAGATAGAGAAAACATGAGGGTGGTATGTCCAAGAGCGGGATTGTATAGCATTAAAGGAAGAAAAGAATCAGAATTGACTATTCAGCAGCCGGATATGGGTCGACTGTTTGCAGTAGCTGCTAAAGGTATGATAGAACATATTCAAACTTGAAATAAATGAATAAATGGTAAAATAAAATTCGTTCTTTGATAATTGAAAAATTAGAAGAAAACGCACCTCTAAAAATACGCGACGAACTGAACGTTTCAGTTGATTTTCTTTGAAGTTAGCTTTAGAAACAATATAATGAACAGTTAAATTCGGTGAAAATTTTACTAACAAATAAATAATTACGAACGCTGGTATATTTGTTTTATTAGCTGCACAATAATTAATCGCTATATTTTCCATGATAATTTAATGTTAATGCTGGAGGAGCTAAATAAAATAAAATAAAAATAATACATTTTTAAAAGGCTTAATGATTTCAACATGATGGGAGCCCTTCTCGCAACATTTTAATGAAAGGAAACAGTTTGTTACAAATTTCTCCTAATTATTGCATTGGGGAAAATGAGCCTGTTGGGCGCGTCTAGTTTAGTTTTCAATTGACCAACTAAAGTTAAAGATAAATAGCAGAAGAGAAACTATGAAACTATTGATGAGTTTTAAAAAGTGTGATTGGGACATTTGGTATTTTGTTTCTTTCATATGTTCTGTTAGGTATTAAATGTGTATAAATAAAAATTGGTCACTTTTTGAACATAATCTATGGAAGTTTATTCAATTAGGTGCTTCTTTATATTAAATTATTTTGCATATTATGTAAGTGAAGTTATTATAAAAATTTCAGTTCTTTATAATTTTTTGTGAGTTTTTAGCTTCGTAATAATTCGATACACTAAATTTCTAATTAAAAGTCACAGCTGCGGAATAATGTAATAATAATCTACATCTTTGGAAATTAAACACATTTCGAAACCCGTCGACCATCAACCACTACAGTCGGTTTATTTTCTTTACCTACTTTGATTTTTGCAAACAACTGGACGGCATTGGCTTTTTCAGGCATCAGATACGGATATAAATTCAGCTTGTTTAACTAAAAAACTTCTTATTTAACCGATTTTCTTTATATCAATGGAAGATGCATGAGAAAACTCATCCGGTTTATAAAAACAAGGTTTCTGTGTAATGTTAATGTTAAATTTTGTATACTACTAAATCCAAAATAACTGAGGACCATGCTATATATATAAAAATAAATATTATTTATAAAAATATAACTTATATAAAAATTTTCCATCAAAATTTACACATTAAAATACAAATCACACACATATTAAAAAGTACATCAAGAACATTGGTTTTCAGGTGATGAGTCAGGACAAACATATCTGGGAAAAGACTAGAATCTATTGTTTAGAGATTTAAATTTAATTTTACTTACGCGTATAGTTGTTTCTACCTTAACATTCAGCTGGTCACTGAATTTTCCATATTTTACTCGATATCAAGCGAGCGAAACAAAAAAACTGTTTATCTTTCGCCTTTTCTTTGCATTCCAGGAATTGCTTGGCAATTCCTCAATATCAGGTGTATTTATTTCATTTACTTGGTCATTTATATAAATTAATAATAACTGTAAATGTATATTTTAGACAAACTGATGATGGTGGAGAAAGACACCGAAACGTATTTGTAACATTTTAAATAATAAACAATAAAATTGACTGAAATCCAGGAATGTATTGGAGTGAATTGAAGTACAGTCAGGAAAATATACGAAACGATATAATATTAATCTCAAAATATTTGTACTAAATATAAATAAGTAATGTAAAAAATAAAAATTTAACCGATTCAAAAAGTAGCGCCCCCGGGTGGGCTCGAACCACCAACCTTTCGGTTAACAGCCGAACGCGCTAGCCAATTGCGCCACGGAGGCTTGAATGGTTACGGTCCGTACAATTCAATTAAAATTCATCCTAATCAGGCTTTCTGATAAGGATTTTATAATATTTAACAGATAACATTCATTAATGAATCCTTAACATTATGCAACAACCATGGATTTTGGATAAAATGGACCTGACTGATATGAATTAAAATTCCAAAACAACAATTTTCTATTCTATAATAATCGTATTCCATGCGAAAATTGGAAGAATCGAATAAAATAATTCGAATTATTCGAATAAGAAAGAATCGAATTAATCCGGTTAATTTGAAGAAAGATCTCGAATATTAATATATTAAAGAAATATGCAATGCAATAGGATCTTATAATCCGGGTGGAGGAAGAAATTTATTGATAACAAACGGAGAATAATGAATTCTGCTGGATTTTATCACGCTAAAGACCTAAAAATATGTGCGGAAAGAAAATAGTAACGATATTTACATGAAAAATGGCTTATTAATTTTAGTCTAGCAAGAACATTAGAAAATGTCACTGCGCTGTCTTCAAAAACTTATAATTCAATATTAAATTATTGTTACAAATTCAATTAAGTATCATTCAATTAGTTTTAATTTTTTCAGGAAAACTTATTTATGCAGTGAACGGATTCACTAACCAAATGTTGCCTGTCCAGGGATTAACCATAGATCCTGAAAGTGAAACTGTGATAGACCATTGGTCACCAGAAGAGGTAAGAATTTCCTGACTAATTCTTAAATTTACTTTGCCGCAAAAAGTAAATAATTAGTCGATGTTGATTCAGAATAAAAATTTGTTTTCAATAATAAATACATATTCAAGATGTAGAGATGGCTCGTTCGAAATCCTATAAAACTCTATAATCTTATATATCTCTAGACGAGTATATGGAATGTACAAAGTGTTCTAGTTTTTATGATCAGGACTTCAGGCGACATAGATTATTCGTTCTTTTTCCATTTTAAGCCACAGATTGTTTAAAAAAAATTAATTGTGTTTATATTTTTTTATGTCCAAAATGTCAAAGCAATTTCAATCCAATTTGACACACATAGTTGATTAAAAACCAATTATCAAGAATGAAGGACATTACAAATAATTAGCGCTGTAGGCAACTGAGAGAAACAATAATTACAAATTTAACTATGTACAAATAACGTATAGCTAACTTATAGAAAGTGGGTAGATAATTAAAGAATTAGAAAAATTAAAATAGAATCCATAGCAAGAACCGCTCGAAGTGGAACTCACAGAATTTTTTATGTGCTACACATTTTTTTAAAACCCTGATGTATATCAAAAAGGAAAAGAAAACGTACCTATGTTTACTTGACAAACATATATTTAAATGCGTTTGTCTAACCTTATCTGAAGTCCTGTTCATAAAAACTGAGACACCTTGTATATATAAAATTTATACAAATATCATGTACAGGATGTCCCATAAGTGATAGTAAAAAAATGTATGCCGGATTTCCGTGGTAAAAATAATACGATTTAACACGTCTTACCTTTAAACGACTACTGAAATGTTAACGGAAACAGAAATACAGAGAGTCAAAGTTATTTTTTAAATGGTCTTTTTCAAATAACTCACGTACAACTTCGAGTTTTTTACAAAACCTCAGTATTCAAGGGTTTTCGAGGGTGACTCTGAGTGGATTATCAAGTTTTTTTAATTTCCAATTCAATTTCAACATCAAATTTGTATTTGGATTTTCTACAAAATGATTAACTTTTGGATTATTATTTGGAAATCATGCCGCTAAACATAAGGCATGAACCGATCTTCATGCAGGGTGGAACCCCAGCCGATTTTTCACTACAAGTGTGGAATTACTTAAAGGCAAATTTTCCAAATCGTTGGATTGGTCGGGAAAGTCAAACACCATGGTCAGCACGAAGTCCGGACTTTACTTCTCTAGATTTTTGTGTATGGGGATATCTGAAGTTCTTAGTGTAAGAAGAAACGATAGATGCTTGAAACGAATTATTAATAAAAATTGAAAATGCTGTGGGGACTTTTCGGAACAAACATCTAGGTTTTTTTAATTAAAAGATCGTTTAATTAACGTATGATTAAAAGTATTCAAGTTAATGAACGCTATTTTGAACAAATTTTGTCAAAGGCTGATCAGTTCTTTTATTACTGTTTTTAGGTTTGGTTATTGTTATGTACATGAAATTGTTATTGTTCATTAAATTTTTATTTAATCTCCATCCATAAATAAGCAGGTGGTTTTCCATAAATGCATCGCACTCAATCCTTTAATGGCAATATCTCGAAATCAAATTTCTCGTTAATCAAATTTGTCACCCTTGAAAACCGGCAAATACCTAATTTTAATTAGAAAACCCCAATGTTGTTCGTGAGTTATCTGAAAAAGACAATTTAAAGAAGAAATGTTGTTCCGGTATTTCTGTTTCCGTCGACCTTTCCTCTGAGGTAAGTTGGGCTAAATCGTATTAGTTTAACCCCAGAAATCCGCCGTGAAAATTTTTACCATTGCTTATGAGACACACTGTATAAAATATCTTATTAGCCAATCTGCACATAACATTAAAACTATTAAATAAATATATTTAATATTATAAATAAATATAATGAACTTCTCAACTATTAGTGAATTACTGTACGAGCTCGGGCGCGAGCGAAGGAATTTTCGCAAAAATGGAAGGTCTGAAATCTGCTCCACGGTTTTTAGGAGATTCCACCAGAGATTAGTAGACTAATCTCTGATTCCACATAGTTGAGGCCATTCAATAAGTTAATTAACATCATTTATATTTAGTTTGATCATTTTAAAACATATTTTAATCATTTCAAAAGTTTTTAATTTAATTACTTAATGGAATGGGGCCAAATAATCATTCATATTAAATGCCATAGCTAAATTATCGTTAATTCAATATCCTGAATCTATAATAAAAACGATATGCTGTTTAACGAATTCCAACGCAAAATGGGATTAAAATCGAATCGAAATGGTCTTATTTAAATGCTAATGAACCTACAGAATGTCCTCTACTTCATAACGAGGCAGCGAAAGACATTAAGAAATACTAACCGTCATAAGCGCAAAGAAAAAAACAAATTTCTGTAACGTTAACGACAAACCGCGATATTTAACAATTCCAATTAGCAATTGCATGATATGGGCACTTTGCGGCTTCTTTGAGATCCGACCCTTGTTGTAATTTTCTGTATGAGCAATCTGTCCGGATATCTCATATTTTAACACTGATTGGTTGTCGGATAAAAAAACTTGACAAGCTGCAATAAATAAAACGGCCTGCGCTTGTTTCGCGACATGTTCATTTGGTCAACGTAAAAAATGGCACAATGCTTGCAAATGGAGTGTTGTTGAAGATTTTTAGCGAGATTTGTCTGAAACATTTATTCAGAATTGAAGCAAAGATGATCGCCATATGAGAGAGATAATAACCAAAACGAAACATCTGAGTTTCAAAAAAGTTGAATAGTTGAATCGTTTATTTCAAAAACCCCCGTCGACCAGAAATTTTAAAATGGAGGTATCCCCCAATTACGAGGTCTTTAGGTTAAGACATCAATTAGTGGAGGAACCGCCTATACAGGGTCGTAGTTTCAATCTGCAAGGTGTTAAGAGCATATTCTACATCTAAAAATATAACGAACATCTGAAATTCATTATGGTTCAAAAGCTTCGCATACCAGAGGTAGCAACTCCGAGAGATGCCGGGGACGTTTTAGACGTGGTTTTAGAAAAAGTTCGAATGTTCCTTTAATGTTACCTTATAAACAATTGGTCCCGTCAGAGGTTTTGAGCGACCCCGCTATCTCTTTTATCAAGTTTTCCTAAATGGTTTGTCCCTAGGTTTATTATGTCGGTGAGACCTAACATCTATACCGAGTTTCATCTTTTTACGTGTTGTCAAGAACTTATATAATAAATACTGGTTGAGGAAGCGCACTTTTAAGAACTGGTACTTCCTCTAGTTAATTCTTTGGACCACAGTGACATTTTCGTTATACAGTGGTACCTCGACATACGAGTTTAATTTGTTCTGTAACCTTGCTCGTATGTCAAATTGCTCTTATCTCAAAGCAATTTTTCCCATTGAAATGAATAGAAATGTCATCAATTCGATCCAGCTCCCAAAAAACCACTTCAGTTGTTTTTGTTAAGTGTTTTTGAATAACAAAAATGTATTTACAAGAAGAAACATTTATTTATAAATAAAAAATACATATTCTATAAAAACATAATAAAAGAAAAAGTGAAGTGCTTACGGAAGCGCTTAATTTTCGTCACTGGTCTTCGCTTTGCTCATTTTCACCTGCAGATCGTTTAAAAAAACTGCCCAAAGGAGGTTTGTTTCTTCCTCCCATTCAGGATATCCCGGAAATGATTTAGGCAAGTTCCGTTGAACAACTCCGATGCACAACCAATTGCAACTTTTCCGGTGTCATTTTAATCCACGAACTACAACTTTCTCTCACATTCCCAAGACCTCCTTTATATCTCTTGTAGAGATAACCTTCTCCATCTCTGGCTCCTCTTCAAAACTAATTTTTCGTTTAACCACCATATGCTGCTGCGAATGTAGGTCGTGTAACTCCTCGGTGGTCGGCTTCTGAGAGTGTTCCTCGACCTGTTCGTTCACATCTCCCTCATCCACCTCCAGACCCATGGATCTTCCCAGAGAAACAATCTCCTCCACCACTGGTCCAAGGTCCACAAGGCCCTTTCCGCTACAGCGTCAGGCCACAGCTTCTTCTATGCAAAGGTTAAGGTCCTCGTTGTCCCACCCAGCCAGGCCTGATCAATAATTCTTATGCATATCACGATGTAAAAGTGGTCCTTCCAGAACTCTCGAAGGATAAGGTTTGTGTTCTTCGTCACCTCAAAGCAGCGCCGAAAAATGTGCTTGGTGTACAACTTCTTAAAGTTAGAAATCACCTGGTGATCCATGGGCTGCAGGATAACAGTGGTGTTGGCTGGTAGGTAGAGAATCTTTATAAGCTTGAACTCTTCGGGTATATCACCTTCGAGTTTTGATGGATGAGCAGGGGCATTGTCAAGGACGAGAACGGCTTGCATGGGTAGGTTGTTTTCCTGTAGATATTTTTTAACAGAAGGGGCAAACACCAGGTTTATCTACTCCACCAAGAATTTCCTGGTGACCCACGCCTTCGGATTTGCCCTCCACATAACTTGCAGGTCCTGCACACCACAACAACATTCGCCCGCATGTTGTGGTCGTGTGCAGCGATGTAGAGTGCAATTCCTCGTATCTCAAATCTTGCTCTCATCTCAAAGTAAAATGTATCGCTCGCGCGGCGGCTCGTATCTCAAAGCACTCGTATATTAAGGCACTCGTATATTAAGGAACTCGTATATTAAGGCACTCGTATTTTTGGATGTAGAATATACCCTTAAAGTCTTGCAGATTAAAAGTGGATAATTCTGTATAGCCTTAATAAACACCTTATCAACTGTCTGACATTTCCGTTTAGTGCATAAATATATCGTTATGGCGTAAGGTGGTTTCCTCTTATTCATTATTATCGATTCATTGTATGTTGTATTAAAAATATAGATGTTTAACAAAATGTTTTTTAGGGATTCTCCAACCCGCATGATATTGCAATTAGTGCTACGGGCGAAACAATGTATGTTGCCGAAATTGGTCCAAACAAAATTTGGAAATTCAACTTGGTACCACCAAAGAAATAATATGTTAATAAAATATTTCATTAAGTTAGTTGGTAAACAATATGTAGGATTTCATTTTCGTTTTGAGCGAACCAGAGATTATTAGAATTAAGTATTACTGATTTAGTATATTACAAGCAGCAGCTATTCACCCATATCAAAATTAACATGTCGTGAGTTATACACCATCAGTTAAAACCCAATATCCTTAACGTTTAAAGGTTAGTTTCAATGTATTAACAGCTAGAATAGAATAAATAGATCAACGACTAGAAGAAATATGTATAATTAGACGAAACGATTTTAGAAGTGAGATACATATAGTATAAAGTGATAACAATAATAACATATTTATATGTTTTTAAGACATTTTATAAATGTGGTAAAAGTATCGATACCCAAAATGCAAATATCTACTTAGCATAGTATGAGCTTCATTAGAATAATTTCGCTGAACCTCAGGATTTGGAGAAGCTTTAGTAATTGAAGCTTCAGTAAAAAAATGTGTTTATTTATAAAATGTAATTTATTTGCCATTAAAACTGTAGACAATAATTGTAAAGTTAGTTGATGCGTTTGAATAAAAATTATGTTCAGAAGTTTTCATTTTATTTGAAACTATTCCCAAACTACACGACTATATTTCAATAGCAAAATTATCAATCAGTGACTCAATATCTATTTTCGGTTTTAATGAAGGTAAAGTCTTCTGTTTTGATGGGCAGTAAGCGTGGCGTATAAATTTCAAAAGAACATATTTACTATCATTATTAAATCTTGACTCACCATCCGCTAAAAGTGCAATAAAAAGTACTGGAAACACCTGTTTAAGATAGGTTTGTACACAGAGGCGATAAGCAAACAAAGATACAGGGCAGCAAAATATTAGGAATAAGGTATCGCGATCCTCAAACAATAAATGAGTTGATAATTTACAGCCCAAGTCCCGCTTTGTTGGTTTAGTAAAGTAAGAAGAGTGTTTATTTAAAGATGAACAAATAAAACTAGAAGCCGTTTGTCACGATTCGGGCTACCTCCTACAATTGCAGGTAAATATTGACGCAAAGGATTTTCTAAGCCTGCAGCTAAGTTAGTAGGTCTACCTGAAAAAAGGTATTTAATACTTTGGTGTTATAAAGTAAATATTTAAATGACGACACAAACTATAATTTATATTCATTCATTTGTTTTAAGTCTCTATTTGTATTTTTCCTTAAGGCGTGCATCGTCTTCAGTAAAACGTATGTGAACAAGGTGTCTCAAAAACGAATTACGAAGTCAAAGTACCTATTATTAGTAGCAGTCATATATCGAACTGAAAAATATACTTCCATATAGGCAGTTTTCAGTTCGAAGATTATTTTAGATTTGACAAAACCCAAAATCTGTTTTGATTGTTAATCTAATCAGTCAATTATTTCTCAGAGCAAACAAACATAACATTTTTTTCGCACTCATTGAACATGAAAAGATTTTGAGAAGAAGCCGTACAGTACAACAGAAAAAGATGTTATAAAGAAGCAAATTGCTTTGAAACCAAATTATGAAAATTTTAATCGCTTAAGAAAATTATTATATAAATTGTTAGTCGCCTTTTTTGTTCAGAGTGCGAACATTTTACAAATAAATTTACGCTATTTTATTCCAGATTTCAAGCACTTTTTTACATTTAGACATCACAAGAATGGGGCATCAGTTACATACAAGTATTTGCTCTATTTCCGAATGGTTATAAGCAAATCTTCCCTGCTTCCACTTTACTAGCCAAAATGGAACTTTATCGTGTTCAAATTACACCTTTAATTTATATTTTATATCTAAATCGTTGCTGTAGAAAATGTGTACCTGTGATTGTGTAAAACCTTATCTATCGATCGATTGATTCTTATTCACATTTAAAATTATATTAAAAGCTTGCAATTTGTGCAAGTTGTACTAGAAAAATGGAAGGAAACCAACCCTATAAACCTGAAAACCTAAAACCCAAAAATGGTAAAATATAATTTATTCAAATATAAAAATAAGAAATTTTTCTAAAATTAATTTTTTGATGCATAAAAAGTATTCTTCCATTTTGCGGAAGGATACTTAATTCGTAAGAAATTACCATCCAGTTTCCTTTTATTTAATCTTATAATTCCGCCTTTCAGTGTTTCCATAGTCAACGGAGAGTTGCAGGAAAATGACATACAGGAAGAAATATAGAAGATAAATCTTTACATGTTTTCTAAAAAAGCCTTTTGGAGAACGTATAATGAGGTTTTTCCAGCATATGCAGTTTCCTGAACATTTGTATAATCTATAGGGTTGGAACCTTCGACACTCACGATAAATCACTAACGTTTTACCGCTTGTCGAAACTATGTATTAACACGTTTTTGACAAAGTCGTAGAAAATTAGTGATAATAAATGTATGCCTAAGAGCGACATAATTTTTAAGTTGTAATAACGTTTGAAGATTAAGGTTTCAAAACAATTCCATCAAGTCCTTTTTTTTTACTAATTAAATTAAATATATTCACTTATTCCAAAGGGAACCAATGCAAAGCAGCACATTGAGTTTTATCTCCTATTCAGTGGGAAATTATAACGACCCACATAGTGCTTTACCTTTGACTGCAAGTTCTGCCTGTTTGGTCACGACCAAAGCAGGCGATGCCATTCTTCTTAGCGAGAAAACTTATGTAAAGATTTACTTGGCAGTATTTAAATGAGCGGGATAAAAATGCGCAAACACCTTACGTGCACACCACTCGCGAACCAAGATAATGTCTTATTTATTCCCAAGTCGTGAGAGGAAATAAAATACAAGAAGAATGCAAGCAACCAGACCATTGGCGTTATGCGGCACACAAAAGATATACCATGTCAACGGCTGCGAATTGATGATTTTTCGCTCTCATAAAGCTTATACGCTTTGAAAACATTACAATATATTAGATAAGAACTCAGTACTGGATATTGAAAAGGAAATTCCCTCTAGTTAAAGTACAAGAAACATAAAAACTGTACAAATTTTTATCGTTATTATAAATCATCAAGTCGTCGTTATAAATCATCATGTGGAAATGTACTTACTGAACGCTTAAAAAGCAGCTTATTTGTTGTTAATTCAAGGCTTCCTTCCGATTAACAGTATATAATTTTAAAAAAAATAATAGCAATGCGCCTAATACATCAACATCGTGATTTATGATATATTCGGGAGCCCGAACCAAACTATCATGAGGATTTGAACTCATCTTATTCTCAGCATATTCTCCGTCTATTATAAAATATTACTATGCTTAAGATTTTGAACTTAGAATTTAGTAGTAGTAGTAAACATCTTTATTTCTAAAAAAGGCTATCGACCTATCGGTCTTTCTGCCCTTGTTTAATACATGTAGTCTTAATCTAAATAAAAAACAAATATGAAAATTCTCTTATTCTAGGTTAACGATATTATTAAATAAAATTTCAGTGGCAAGAAGAGATTATTTTATTGTCCACTAGTCAGTTGCGTTTGTAAGTGTTCGAGTAGCGTTGATGTAAGGAAACGGATGCGGGATTGTCTGGTTGGTCTTGTAAGACAAAGGGGATTCAGTATGGTCCAGTTGTAGGGGTTGTTTGTCCATTTTGTCTGTAGATGTATGAGTCTTTCCGAAATCTTTGTCATGTTTGTGCGTTCGTATAGTAGTTGGGTGGAGGGGTGGTGTAGTGGGTTTTGGGGGTGTCTTATTCGTGTTATTAGTCTTAGTGCAATTTGTTCTGTTGTCCTTTCTGTTCCGTTGGTCAAGAGTATATGTCCAAAGTCTAGCAAGGGTCTACAAATAGCTTTATATATTTTGGTGGCGGTGTTTGTGCTGATTCCTCTGTCTTTGTAGGTTAGTGATCGGAAGTGTTTTGTTCTCTTTATTGTTTCTGCCCTGATATTTCGTATATGTTTAGTGAATTTAAGTTTGTGGTCAATTGTGATTCCAAGGTATTTTACGTCGTTTTTTGGTTGTGTCGTTTGGCCGTCTGCAGTTATTGTAGGGGAGTCAGCGTTGAGTCTGTGGTTTGTGAGCAGAAGTTGGTTTTTTGACGCGTTTGGTGTTAGTCTCCATTTATAAAACCATGTCATTGTGTTGTTTGTTAGTTTTTGGAGTCTTTGAGCTGCTCTCTCAGTAGTTTTGTCATGTACAATAAGTGCCGTGTCGTCTGCGTATTGTAATATGTATGCCGATCTGTCGATTTGATTTTTGTCTGGTAAGTTGTAATTGTATATGTCATGGCAGTATATATTGTAGAGAAACGGTGAGAGCGGGGATCCTTGAGGGAGCCCTTGTTCAGGGGAAAAAGAAAATGACAGTGTTTTGTCAATTTGTACTTGTAGTTGTCTGTTTTCTAGTAAGTTCTTTATGGTGTGTAGTAAATATGTTGGTGTGTGTAGTTTGTATAGTTTGTATAGTAAGCCTCTATGCCAAACACTATCAAAAGCTTTGTTAATGTCCATAAACAGGCAGGCTGTCTTTCGGTCAGTTAGGTGGGTTGTTTGTATATTGTTAGTCAGAGTGAAGAGTGGGTAAATAGTCGAGTGCTGATGTTTGAATCCGAACTGATACGATGATATGTACTTTCCGACCAGTTTTCCCACTTAGAATTTATAATTCGTATATTTTATACTTATAGGTATATCTGTTTTGTCATAAATTACTACATATGTACATGAAACGGTAAAACAAATCATTTCTCATATGTGACACGATTCATTTGCTTCAAGCTTTTGGTAAACATATATTCAAATTAAGAAGTTTTGTAGCTTTTGAAGAAGTTGTGTTTTCCAAACTGATCCGAATGATATTTATGTATAAAGTAAATAACATTTGCGCATTGCGACTGCCATGAAAATATTAAGTGGGGCAAAGATCTCCTAGAATCAAATGCTCGTTTGAAAGATGAAATTTCGGACTAAAAATACGTTGTAAATTACAGGTTGTTGGAAATTCAAGTCAACAAATAGTTGTGAAACTGTTGTAGAAAATGTCGACAAAAACACAGAAATAATCGAAGTTGACCGGCATGTTGGTAGATGTAAAATCGCTCAAGCGCTAAAGATCGACCATAAAACCATTTATACAAACTTCTGTTGGCTCTAAACCATTTGTACAAAGCTGGATTCAAAAAGAGGATCAATGTTTGAGTGCCAAATTGATTCATTTTTAAACGGGATGAGAATTTGGTGACGTCGGACAACATTGTGATAAAGATGGTCAAAGTGCGGTGAAGCCGGTCAAACTGGAAAAGAATGATTCATAACCCCTTGCTTCCATATTTTCAAACACTAAATTAAAGCCTCACACCGTCAACGACTAGATAGTTTGCAGCAGGAGATTGATCACAAATAGGAGAGGTTTGGGGATCTAATAGAAACTCGCCAAACTCATTAGAATCTTCAGCAGCTTGGTTAGGAAGAAATTTTGATGCTTTCACCATCTGGCCGGACCTGGGACCGATCGGTTATCATGTTTTTTCTTACATTGCAAAACCTTATTAATGATAAAAAATTGATATCCAAAAAATATTGTGAAAATCAATAATTACAAGAGCTTCTTGCTAATAGGGACCAAGACTTCTATGAGAGAGGCATTATGAAGCCATAGTTAAAATGACAACAAATTATAAAACAAAACACTTGAAGTTCACGTTAGAAATGATTTTTCCCCATCTCATTATTTCGATTCTTAATTTACCGAATTAATTCCTAAATTTTCAATAAATAAATAGACCAAAACTCACTGTACCGAACTTTTGATTTAATAATTTAACAGCAGCTGTTTCTGAAAATGTTAGAAATTTGGTGAGCTTATTTAACAGCTACAAAATCCAGGTTTAGTTTTCCAAAACGATTACTAATTAAAATTGAAAGCAGAAATGAAATTGAAGCAAAAAAGTTGTTCTAGATCATAAATTCTTATTTGGTTCAGGCAGGTACATACTTGCAAAACTTTTTATTTGGATATTTTAACTCAAATTGGGGGTATTTCAAAAGATCGAACTTTTTCACGTTTTGTAATACAAATTGTTGATGGGTCTTCTATTTTATAAGAAAATCAAAATCTTTATCTGATATTTTGATTATATGTCCTAATACCGCATTTAAAATGTACCTGAGGTTGCTACCTGGTTTAGGAGCATGTGTGTATGTTTCCAAATTCAATATTGAAACTTAAAAAATTACTTCCAGATGATAGTTACGTTTTTCTAGCAGGAAACTGGGAATTTATCAGTTCTCCAAACGATAACCGCGAGAGTCCTAACATTTCCAAAAACTGATAGTTTTTGGAAATGTTAAAGTCTTTTAATGCTTCATAAAAGGTTTATTCCAATTTTATATTGACTCACCATTTACAAAAATTATTATGATACAATACAACCCAATAGGCCCGAAGTCTTAAAATTATACAATGTTCTTTATGTTAAACTGCTCACTCTTCAATAGAAATAGAACGAATTTACCTGAGCGTGCCATTCAGCTTAACAACCGATATCTTCATCAAAAAGGACACCTCAATGGTGAAAATTTTACGGAGATTATACCACATTATGCTCAAAAGAATATCAGGATTTAGGATATACCAGAATCATTAGGGGGATTTACAGAAGTGTTGTCAACTTTTCACAAGTTGTTTCGATGTAAATGTATGAATTTATGACAAGTCGATCAATGATTAAATAACGGATCAAATGCAATATAAAATTAAATGACAATCTTGTTCACATTCACAGTATCTGAAATATACTGAATACGTAAATAGTCAATAATTTTAGTGTCAGAATTTAGTTATTTTTTGTTACGTATCTAACTACCTGATTCAGTAAAATTGAAGGACCTATGAAATTGAAATGTAATTTACGTGAGAAGAGGAACAAAATAGCAATTGGAAAAGCTTGTACCTATTCATTCCAACCACGACTATGATTTTTCAGTTTTATGATACCCAATCCTATGCTTTACTGTCGCCTTTTGTTATATGTCTGAAAAGAAATTGACCTGAATCACTTACTCTCTTGAAATGAATCAAAGACACGGAAACTAATCAGGTCAGGTTTCTACCGTTCTGCATTCTGAATATCATCAAAATTTAACTGACAAGGTGGTGGTAATTTTAAGGATATCTCCTATTTCGAACAATTTACAGGCGAAATCCGTTTGAGTTCTTTTTGAACACAATGGCTTTAAGAAAAGCCGCCACGGCATCCATACATAAACCGACTTGGTGGCGCGGCGAGACCCAGACTGCACAGATTCAAAATATAAATTACCAAATTTACAATGCATAGCCAAAGCTCTCACAGGGAAGGTGTCGAAAAGCCGACTTTATTTGAAATATACCGACACAATTTGAGGGATCGGCGTCCAATGTCTGAGCAAAAGCAGAATGATCTATTGCACAACAAAAATTGAAACATATTTTACGGAAATGCAGACAGCCACTTTAAAAAGAAGATTTTGATCGGCAATTCAACTAAATATTCAGGTTGTTTTCACTCGAACGGTGGCGGTCCGACCAGGAGATCACGCCAGAATTGAAACACATACGACTAATATTTCTGAGGCCAAATGCAAGATCAGATGCAAATTGTAGTTATATACAGGACTATTCAAGTCATAAAAGTTGTTAGCTCTGAAATTAAGTTATACTGCGCTTGGCATTTAGCAATTTTCATAGCAGGAAGCTATTACAAGCTTGATCTTGATATGAAAATCTAATAATGTGCAAATTAGAAATTTATTTGATCGTATTTCAAAATCATTACAGGCCATATATCAGACACATGGAAAATAGGAACAATAATGGATACTTTCTCTTTTATAAAATCTGTAAAGCTGATTGAACATTTCTTGCTACTTGTAAACAGCAAAAATAGTACTATTAAAAAATTTTCGGATTGTGATCCTTACGTTATTCGACCAGTAGTTAAATAATTTGGTCGGATGCAATATGTAATTTTCTCTGTAACGATCGCGGAACAGAAATCTTACATTTCATTACAGAGTAATAAAAAAAAGATAATTTAACTTTACTATAAAATACTTTATAGAGTATAGAGTTACTTAGAGTTTTAAAACTTTGTCGAAACTTGATTTTTCACCTGACGCGCGTTTCGGTAGCTATGCTACCATCTCCGGAGGAAGAATAAAACCACGAAGTCTTCGGTGGAAGAAAAAAAAATAAAAAAATAAAAATATAAAAGTAGGGGAGAATTGAGATCGCGACGGCAGAACAAGAACTATTCCGAATCAAAAACTTACCTAAATTGTCCCAAGTATCGCCGAAATATAATGTTGCCAACTTTCAGTAGATTCTTACCTGTAAAATAGAGAATATTTTGAAACTACAGTACAAAAAACTACTACAGCTTTTTTCTAACCTGATGATTTCAATTTTTCAGATTTGAATATTAATACGCGATCCAACTAGAGCTATTCTTTGTCTTGAAAGGCATTTACAGTTTTTGAAACATGTTAATTTAATTAATAAATATTCTCGGAACCACGCTTCATTAACACGAATCCCTTACGGAACGCTGCGGAGAAGTGTTTTACCTGCAAACTTTTTTCCGGTTACTCAACTTTCTATCTAGATTTGCCTTATTATATCTATAAAGACTCAAAATGCTGCATTATTCCGGTATAGAAAGTGACACGATAAAACAATTTTATAAAAAAAAATTCGCTTCGAAAAGCATGTTCTTACGTTGCTGTTGTATTGTGTTGTTAAGTGTGTCAGATTTTTTTAAATTGTGCTCTTCTTTAGATGAATTTCTAAGTTTGTTAAACTATGGCTATTTAAGAATTGAGAAGCATATACAATTTCAACTGAAAACGATTGTATTTTGAATCAAAAGATTTAACTTTATAATTTTAATACTAGATCATCATCAAATTTATACATGTTACAAACCAATACTTCTGTGTGCTTTTGAACTATTTTTAGAAATTTACCAGGAGGGAAAATCGATTAGTTAGTTTCACGTTGTTGCTTCATAATCCGAAAAATATTTTTGTTGTTTCTCACATGTCATTACCCCTAAAAGACAGGCTACTGACTGTAAATTCGCAGTAATAATGTATAATTAGTGTAAGAGCAACTGAAACCAGTCCCTGACGTAATAATTCGGTTTTTCAACAGAAGTTATATGTCTCAATATAATCTGGCGGTGCCTTTGATCTTACTTACCTGGGTGACGCGTTCGCAAACCCAAACGAACTCGCAGCAATTGGCCGAAGAATGAGTAATTATACTTAAGTGTAGCTTTTTGGATACGCTAACCCAGGGTTTCCCAAACTTTCTTTGCAAACCCAGAAATTTTAACGGAACACTTATGAATTTTATTTTAACACCTAAAAAAAGTCACCACATTTTTCATGGGGCCCACATCAGGGAGTATGAAAATGTTTGGGAACCTCTGCGCTAGCCTTTAGTTATTTGTCGTTTGGGGTGAGCAGTAAATGTACTTTAATGTTTCTTTTTCCATTTTTTTAAAGCTTATTAATAACATTTTTAATTCGTTAAAAACTTCTTAAAAATTCGAAATATAGGTATATATAAAATATAAAATCAAAATGGAAAGCCGAGCTGACACGACGACTGATACTTTTCTCACCATTTGATTAAATCTCTTGATGTAAGACGATTTATTAACACATTCATGCACCGCATGATCTGGGCGCTAAGATATTCCATCGTGACCATTTTCATCGATAAGCAGTCGAAGAAATATATGGGATTTAGCATCAAGCATACTACGTATGTACGTACACCTAACACCTTTATTTATGGCTTATTTCCAATACCATTGTGTTTCCAGCCGATGGAGAGCCATAATTTTAATACTTAGTTATTCCAATCGAAGTGCTGAATGTAGCTAACGACATGAATATTGTATTAATACATACCAGTCTATAGACGTTGATTTATGAATTTGCAATTTGCCATAAAAAATCGATCAATATATAAGAATACTTTATTGAATTAGGGTGCGAATAGAAAATTATAATCTCGTTCACATAAGCAAGTTCTTCACTATGCGTATGAGGATAGACTCGAACTTACAGTAGGTAGTTATCACTTCTCTGTTAACACCATTTAAATTAAGTATTATTTTCGCATTTGTACCCTTTCATTTGTAATGACATTAAAATGTTGTTTTAAGATGTGCTACTAAAGCATTCCTAGAGTAAATAATGTACTAGTTTTTAATTTTTGTAAGGCTGCATCCTAAATCCTCTGTGGTATACAGTGCACATGCTATTTCAGGAAATTTCTGTGATATTTGAGCATCGTACTAAAAATAATTACAACATTGAAACTTTAAAATAAAAAAGTAAAAACGAAATGTTTTGAGAATAAGAAAAAATTATTATTAAAAGAACGTTCAGTGATGATATAAATCGTCATTATGGTACTTTTATAAAATGTCTCAAAAAATAGCCGACGGACAACGAAAAGGACGAAACCAATATTAGATAATGCAGATATTGATGAGACAACTAGATTGAACACAACTTAAATGAATGAATTAAATGAAATTACTTGAAATACTATAGTACTTACTTGAAATATTATAATGAAAATTGACTTGTAATACGTATAATAAAACAAAAAATCATTGTAAATTTTTAATGGAGCAAAGTATTAGGCACAAGCACAAACGCATACTCGAACCATACGTTTTACTCTCAAAATACATGTATACACACAAAATACAAAATTAACAGTTAAATACGGCATTTCTTGTTCCTAACATCATTCGCAATTTTCCTTCTTTAAAAAGTTTACCTACTTACAATGATTTGTGGATCATTTTGAAATTAACTGTACTCGGTAAAATATAAATTCGAAATGTTTATTCCAAGATTTCAAGTCAATGAACTAATAAACAATTCAAGCAATGCATAAGTTTATTGCTCGGGTAATTGAGAATCTGGACCGACTAAATTGCTGTAGCCATTCCCAGTCTGAGATACATACTTAAAATATTATTCCGCGAGGCTGGTTTTAATTAAGTATAATTTGCATACTACATTCGCTTGTAAAATTCATGATTTAGAGTGCAGTAAACTTACCTAGAATTTAAACAAGCGACAAGATCTAATGAACCTGTAGGTGGATACGTTATATAATTAAAATTATGGAAGTAAAAACGAGTGGAATGCAGAAATAATATTACTAATAAAATGACGATATAATTTTGCATGTATGTATGATATTTGCTACTCCATACAAATGCGCTTTAAAGAAATTGCGCCACTATCGTAACGATTTTTATTAATATCGTTACTCCTTAGCAGTAAGCAGAGCAGTAATTAAGAAATAGAGTTTCCAACATGAGGTTTTTATGGGGTTTATAGTCTATTGACATTTTCGGTTTATAATCTTATTGTGCAGTGTCCTCCTTAACATAAAAACTTGTTGGTATATTTTGTAGTCGTATACTCAATTTGTGATTCAAAAGATTCTCGCTTGAAACTGGCGAGTATTTCAACAACAGTTGTTTAGAATCACGTTCTTTCACTTTGACGTAAAGTTAATACAAAATGTGTGACTTTATTTATGATTGCGGCTTTCTAGAATACCAAAGAAGTTTAGGTTCATATAGGTTTTGTTTGTTAATTATGTTTTTTAAATTACCGTGAAACACTATTGTTTTTGCCTTTGATCTCTTATAATTGATTTAAATGTGGTGCTGGCTTCTCTTACATTTTATTTTAAAGGCAAATAATTTTTGTTATATTTAAGATTAAAACCGCTGTGTTACACATTTCGAGCTTTTTGAGCAGGACTTAAATATAGTCAAAACTTTGGCCCAAAGAATATAAAATTCTTATAAAATAACTTCATGACCTGCTACTTTAAATTCCGGTCCCTTTCTAATTATGTTAATGTCAGAATGTATAAAATTGAGATGATCTGTAAAGAAAGAGGTTTTAATATAATAATAATTTCATAATACAACTAGAAAATGAAAAGAAAAATAAGGCGTTGTAGACTGTGGCAGTAAAAGAAACTTAATTTAGGTTGATGACTATGCACAATGCAATAAAAGAATCAGAACGTAAGATGCTTTCACCGCTCCATCAAAAGTGGTTCTTAACCCGATAATTACTCCGGTACCGGCCATTGGGTTCTTGAGCTAATGCTTAGCTTGCCCTGTTATTACTCTGGCAACATAATTAGGACCTGACGGTTTTTATTTAAGCAGTGGCGTGTATGGTGACATAAAAAATACATTTTCGGGAATCCAATTTAGTAAAGTGTAAATACGATTAATAATTTTTACATAAAATGCATTTATGAAAAGATAACTTCTATAATAAAAAAGTAACTTTGAATCGTACAATTCATTGTACTAATTAGCAAGTCAAAATTGCAAAGAATATTTAGATAGTGCATTTGTCTACTAGAAAGCTCTGCGAATGTAGTTTTTGTGCGTTTATATATGAACATAAACAAATACGTATTAACCTAAATTGTGTTTTTTTTTTAATTTTAATTTAAATGTCAAGGGTGTCTGAGTTTTGTTACGATCGGTTATATCTCTAACCCGCTTCAATTACTGCTTAATATACATACAAAAATATATTTAATTTGTTATTGTATATTTAAGTTATATTTTAAGAAGAACACGAGAAATAAGTGAACGAATGTAGTTGAAGTATGTGCAGCAAAAAAGAGTCCAATAAAATTTGGTAAAGGTTCTGATAATTTTTATTCCTAGCAACGGATGAGTGAACGTTCGAAAAAAAGCACGCCACAAAACATTGGACCTTTAAGTTGGATTTTTTTAAAATGATCCGAGGCCCAATCCAAGCACGATAAAAAAACATCAGCTTGAACAGTTGGGACTAAACATAATAAGAGAATCTAGACCTATTCTTCAAGGTCTAGACACTATTCTTCAACACCCATGAGAGCAAAAGATTCTTTCAATACCTTTGATAATCTGCCATCTGACAATCGAAAACGAAAAATGTACAAACTGTAAGCAGTGAAGATGTTGCGAGCGAACACGAAAAGTTTTCTGATTGAGGATAAAAATAATAAACCTGTTAATATGCCCGAAATATTCATCTATTGTATTTCCAACAAAGATACTAAAATCGATCAATAATTAAAAATAGGGACGATAGCGATTTGAAATATGAATTTGAGAAAATGTTTGAAAAATGCTCGAGTTTAGAGATGTAGTGGGAGGCAAAGATGTTCATTTTATACGTTAAATTGGCGATAACCTCAAGAAGAAGATGCTAACAAACAGGAAAATTATACTCTGATGAAGAAGATCATGAACAAAGTGACAAAAAATATGGGCTAAGTGATGAAGAAGACTTCATGGACACAGTTTTTCAAAAAAAAAACGTGATTTAAACACACCACGATAAAGTTATTGTATTCTTTATACATACATATATTACTTTTCCATATACAGAATATTAAAGTTGATTGAGTGTATTGATGAAGATTTTCAACGTTAGTTTATATTAGACCCACATATGCAAAGCGCTAAGAATGCAAGCTAAAACTTGTAAACAGTAATATTTTTCGGAGTTTAAATACAACCCCCTTCTGCTCACAAACCACAGACTCAACGCTGATTCCCCTACAATAACAGCAGACGGCCAAACGACACAACCAAAAAACGACGTAAAATACCTTGGAATCACAATCGACCACAAACTTAGATTCACTAAACACATGCGAAACATCAGGGCAGAATCAATGAAGAGAGCGAAACACTTCCGATCACTAACCTACAAAGACAGAGGAATTAGCACAAACACCGCCACCAAAATATATAAAGCTATTTGTAGACCCTTGCTAGACTTTGGACATGTACTCATGACCAACGGAACAGAAAGGACAAAACGTTATACACAAACAACAGAGCAAATTGCACTAAGACTAATAACACGAATAAGACACCCCCAAAACCCACTACACAACCCCCCCAACCAACTACTATACGAACGCACAAACATGACAAAGATCTCTGAGAGACTCATACAGCTACAGACAAAATGGACAAACAACCCCTACAACTGGACCATACTGAACCCCCTTTGTCTTACAAGACCAACCAGACAATCCCGCTTCCGTTTCCCTACACTAACGCTACTCGAACACTTACAAACGCAACGGACTAGTGGACAATAAAATAATTTCTTCTTGCCACTGAAATCTTATTTATTCAATAACATTGTTAACCTAGAATGGGAGAATTTTCATATTTGTTTTTTATTTAGATTGGGACTGCATGTATTAAACAAGGGCAGAAATACCGATAGGTCGATAGCCTTTTTTTAGAAATAAAGATGTTTACTACTACTATTGTTAACCTAGAATAGGAGAATTTTCATATTGGTTTTTTATCTATATTAAGACTGCATGTATTAAACAAGGGCAGAAAGACCGTTAGGTCGATAGCCTTTTTTTAGAAATAAAGATGTTTACTACTACTACTACAACCCCAATATTATATATTATATGGATAATACTATATTGCTTTTTGAATACTTCCTTGTTGAAGTTTCCTATAGCTCTATAAATTTTTAAAAAGAGCTAAATGCGTTTAATATTAATTTCAAATAGAAATAAGAACAAAAATTATTGTCTGAATCTTTGTTACAAACATGCTCAGTCCGTTTGCAAATATAAACGCTACCTTAATATGTTTCTTTCCTATTTTCTGGGGTTGTGGGATGTGTGTTATAAACAGTAATAATATCAAGTCAGATCTGGTAATCATGAAGGCGTTTTCACAGCCTACTCTTGTAGTCCAACGGATATGAAGAACGTATTTAAAAATTCGTCTTGGCGCTCACTCTACTCATTATTATTTTTATTTTGAAGTCGATTGGAATATTTTGTAATAATGTAAGATTTGTACAATTCCTCGATTACATGTTTTTTTGAAAAAATAAAATGCAATAAATAAGACAACAAATTCGCTGGCCAGCTGTGCTTACTTATATGGTTATACGATTCTGCATCGGCACGAGTTTGCATTCAGGAAATAATAATAATTACTTCAATTGATAACAAGATGTTCAGGATCAAATACAGTGTTGATGCTCTGAAATTTTATTTAGTACCTATACCCATACCCCATTCAGGTTGCATTTTACAGGCGACTAATTATAAAATAAACGTTTTATCTGTTAGTTATGTTTTCTTTGGGTTCTAGGATGTTCTAGGATGTGTGGACTAATGATTGGTTGTTCTAAAATCTATAATTTAAAATATTTTACAAAGATCTTGTCGATAGGCTCAATGATTTTTCACAAAAATTACTTTAAAGAAAAAGGCAGAAGCACTATTTATACTTAACGAACAAATTACAGTACATAAAACAAACTTTCTGCTTTCAGTAAAGTAAAATTGAGAAAATTGGTAATCATCATCATTGAAAAAAGCACTTGAACCAATAATAATTATTCACAAACACCATCGCCCGTTCTAAAACTATCTGAGATTAATGAGGATAAGAATCGATATAATTATGGGTATGATTTGGTCACACGAAGCACTTAAATTCAAGCCAACGTCACTGAGATCCGTAATGTCCACTTTATTAACGCTTCAATTAGTGTTCAAATTAGAATATTTTAAAATTATTTTACATAAACTAGTTATGGTTTGCAATAAAAATGTTGTTCATGGTGTGGGAGGAAATGTTTCGAAGTTTTTGAAAATAACCTTAAGAATTGAAATTAAACTATTGTACCGTAGAATGACAATTAGGTGAACAAATTTCAAGGTATGAAATGAAAATAATCTGGAATTATTTTCTCCAAAACCTCTTTGACATATAGCAAACCTGATAGAAAAATAATTAACTACTTTTCATCACTAAACCAAATAATTATTAGCAGTTAGCAAGTGTTGATATCAAACAAATAGTTTCTGATATCATTTTGTGTTTATGTTGATTTGTGATTTATTAATAGGACAATAAGTCCAAAAGTGTCTTGACACCTTTTAAATTGAACCAGAACCCTATACTTTTTATTTCATTTTCATGAATTTATGTAGATTTGTTTTCGTTATAAAGTTTTTTTTAATCCTGATACTGAAGCAATTATTCAGATTTTGTGCCCCGGCCTAAATATAAGTTTTTAACTTTTTGGGAAATGATGACTTAAAATATTAATTTGAAATCTTTGATAAAAAGTAAATAAACCTAGTCTCCAACAACTGGAAATTCCAATAGATCTTTTCCGGGCTAAAATTAAGCAAATAGGTCTTTGAAAATAACTGCTAAAAATTACGTAAATCCAACTAATAAGGTAACTAGAAAGTGAAGTTTTATTTCTTAATTTCTAGTGCTTTAAATGCGTGAAAGCTGAAACCAGTGACCTGCAACATAAAAATTCTTGGTGCTACATCACAACTGAAAAGGCGTTTTTATTAGTTTGTTAGGCGTCCGAGAAGCATATAATTTTGTCGCTATCAAGAGTGGGCATATAAAATTATTATAAATATAAGCGGCTAATAAACCAAGCAAAACAAGACCTTCTTTAGAAATGTTTCCATTGCTTTCATGATTTCCAAGGAATGCTGTAAGCCCAATTACCAGACATATCCAGTGGCGTAGGTTAAACCTAGTTAAAGAGAAGACGAACACTTGTGGTTTGTTAAATGAATTTTGGACGATTTAAAAATACAAAAGGAAATTCAAAAAAATTCAAAAAAAATTGAAATTCCGGTTACTTTTGTAGCTAAGTATCGAATCACAATTATTTCATGCATTAACACTGGAAGCTAAATTGATAAATAATAGTGTTTAAATACGCTATTAGCAAAACACTTTAAACGCATTCTTGCCATTCATCATAAAAGTAATCTATTAATTAAGAGTGTCAATTTATCCATGTCCAGACCGTTTGAGAATATGTCCGAATCAAGCGAAATTACTTATAATAATCGAAAATTGCAATAAATTATGTTATTTGGTAAAACAGATAAAACCAGCTATGTTAAGTGACCTCATCTGTGACACACTCTTTACACGTTCCATAAACAACCGTTTGTAATAAGCCGTATGTGACCGAAACATATTTATCAGTTGCGCCCACTTGAATCTTAATTGGCCCCTATATTATAAATGCTATGAGATGAATCTAATTATATTGCTTCATTATCATCACGCATGGAAATTATATAAAAGAATTCTGTGGAGTGAAGATAATATTGATATATTGCTTTGAGGAGATACAGACTGGCATGTTGTGCAAGATAATGTTTTCTAAACGTGTCATATTGGAAATTGGAAATTTATATGTGAGCAGGAGAATTGTGGGCTATAATATCAAATAATTCATTCTAAATGAATGGTAAATGAAACATGCTTCAGCAGATGATAAAAAGATCAAGGGTTTCTTACTTTTCAGAAGTTTCATTCGGGTTACAGGAGAAAAATCTATAATCTCTCGAACTGCGATACTTTTAACATGGGAAAATCTAGTTGAAATAGACATAGTTCACAGAAGCAAAGACATTCCAAGCAACATCGTGGTCAGAAACTTTATAACAACATGTAAAATGAAAACTTAAAGGTTCAGATGAAATTGCTTGATCTTTTCCAAAATGTGTCAAAATGGAGATTTACAAACGATAGTGAAAAATAAACCTATAACCCAAAGTACAATACGATAAAAGGTAAATAAACTAGATGAGTAAGAACACAAACGTTTAAATGTATTTAAACACAGAACCAAAATTTCGTTTCTGAAAAATGTGTTATAATAGGGATTTGTGCTTGACAAGTTATGTGTTCTCAATAAGGGTAAAATTGTAAATGTAAGAATTGCGTTATTAAAATAGTTTTAGGTAAATGTACTCATATTTACTTTGCGAAAGAAAAGTTGAAGTCTTAAGGGATTTAATTATTTTATGTCCTCGGTAATCAATTTGATCGATCTTACAGTGAAGAAAATTCACCGACGTTTTCCCATTGACCGTACAATCATGTGCATGTTAGGCTAAATAGCGAAAATTCAAACTTGGGAAAACTTTTTTATAGAAAAATAGCTTTAAAGCTTAGATCAACTAGAAATGTTAATAATAGTAGATTGTTGTTATACATTTCTAATGCAGTTGTAAATAGTAAAAAATGTGTCTTTTAGTTAAAATGGTTAAATGCAGTTAAAATGAAACACAAATGTTTTCTATCAAAACTCAGCATTAATAACTACTATCAACATTCGAAAATTTACACAGTTTAAATATTAACGTTCATAGTAAACGTCGCTAGATTCATAAACATAAACCTCATACGTTTATTCGTAAATTCCTAATGAATCTGCCAAAATAAAGACTATACATTTTATTTATTTAGGATACTTAAATTCAGAACAGTGAAAGATTCGAAACATCACAAAGACAAACTGTCCATCTTTCAGACAAAGAGTATTCTCAATGCAACATGCAACATAATCAGATTGATAATTAACTTTTTCTGAAAAGCGTCTGAACCTCGTTATCGCCTCATCAAAAATTCGTCTGCCAGCCAATGGTAAGGCGAGAATCCACAGGTAAGGCATGAATCTAATCTTCCATCTTTGCCGTACAATAAATCAAAATCAGAAAAATTACGTAAGTTTGTCTTGCTGCTTTTGTTCCCAGAACCAGTGTTGAAATTAAGTTGTTAAGTCTGCCTTGGGGCGAAATGGAATATGCCGTTTTTCGTGCCAGTGGCGTGGATTATTCAACAATTGTGTGTACAAGACATTAATGTGGCGTCTTTTTGAAAAATTGCTTTTGGAAATGCAGCAACAGCTTTAAAAAAGAATGTAATCCAATACTTTTAAGTTTAAAACCATTAAATCGTATTATTAAAAGTATGCAGCGTTTTACAAATTTTCTCTAACGTACATCGTTCCTAGTTTACGCAAAATTGTTTGTTTGGGACCCAATAGTTTGTATTTTTGTAACATTTGTACTTTATATTAACATTCATTTGGTTCTCGATTTGTATCAGAAGAATACATTTGCTTATTCGGTTAACTTGCAACCGCCACGAGTCCGCAACTTCTTTTCATCAACATGTTGATAATATAATTAACAGCACTTAAATGAACCGATGGAATGTATAAATATGTTTTTGCCAAACTGTAATTAAACGCATATTTAAAAGTAGGTAAATTATCTTTAGTTGATCATTCTAACTTTAAAGTATTTTCGAAGATTTTATTAATTTATTCTGGTTTTGTCGCAGAGAAATAAGCAAAATATAATTGCCGTCCGTGCTCCTTTGACATTTCTTTATAAGCGCAATGCAAAATGTATTACACTATTATATGGTTTACATTTCTACATTCTTGGCGACAATCGTCAAAGGACAACTTTAATTCCTTACAAAAAAAATTGTAAAAAATAATTTGGGGAACATATTTGAACATAGGCGAAACTGCAACTAACAACAACCGTATTTGCCTTTAATCCAGACAATTCCAGCGTTTCAAAATAAGAACTTGGGGGTTGGGATTAATATCAGGAATTCGTACTCGACAGAAAGCTATTCCAGCAGACTGCAAGCAAAGTAATCTATCGGAAATAAGTCTGGAATCGAAGGAGACCATTTAAAAGTTTCCCCATTCCCGTAAGTATTTCTTACAAGATTTAGATATCAATTATTCGCATCAGTGAACCATATTATCTGTTTTTCCTGGATCTAGCACTTGCAGCACTTAGTGATATTACAGAAAAAATGTTTAAATGGCAAAAACCAAATTAAATAAACTCATTCTTACAATCAACAAATATTTATTACCTCAATATTTACTTTTACTTATATGCGCATAAAATATATGTTTAAAAATTAAACTTGAATGAATGAATACGTATACGAGTAATAAAGAAGAAGAGCAAGAAAAATATTTGTTTTGCTCATTACTTAGTTCTCCTAGTTTTGCTTCTTATAAACTCTTAGTAACCATTTAACCTCATAATATCTCCCAAATAATTTGATGTGGTGGATAAGCTGTACATGTGCGGTTAAATAATAGTTTTATATATATTTTTTCTTGTTACTGGTTAAAAAAAATACAAAATCCACTTCTGAATTAAAATTAAAATATAAAGTTCTACTGATATGTGCAGTATTTTATAAGAAAGAAGTGAATATAACTTTGAGTCTCGAACTATTATTGAAACCATTGAAAAGTCAAAAACAAGCTTCAAAGAGCACAAAAAACCCTAATTAATAATATTAAACGGATATGTGTATTCAAACGGCCCCGTATTAAATATTAATAACTTCAAGAAGCTTTGTCTACGAAAATCGGACATTTTAATTAGATTCAAAACCCCTCACTTCTGTGCGTTTATGAAGTGCTAAAAATCTAATATATTTATAAGGGTGCACCTCATTTTTACCTACTAATTCTCTTTGAAAATGCACAAATGAGGTTGGCATAGTCTTCACAGGAGCAATAGCCACCAGAATAGAAATCTGCCTGGGTCAACAGTTCTCAGAAAACCAAATGAGAATTTGATGACCGCTCATTCATCAAAATGTCCCAAAGCCATTATAAATGGCACACTAACAAATAGCCTTTTATATTCCCATTTATTTTTAGGTAAATTCGGTCACTTCCTTTCTGAATAGGTTCTTTTGTCACAAAACCAGCAAATAAATCGAAATAATAAATTGAATAACGGGCGGAAATAATACGCAAGTAATGCTAACAAACCGCAAAATTCAATTAGTCGTTTTAGATTACCACACTTTTTACAAAAAACCGTTTTATTCTTCAATCTAAAAGTCAGTTATATCTTCATAACGGACGAGGTAACAATGAGGGGTTTCCGCTCAATTAAAATGAAAAAGATCTACAAATTGAAAGTTAGTCGAGTGAAAAATATAATTGCAGATTATTAATGACACCAATACAATGAGGAAATATAAGAACTAAGTAATGGTTGAAATACTCTATACCAAATTTAGTACTTGAAATAAAATAATCAACACTTGAATTCGAAACACATTGTATGTCATATATACAAAAATAAAAATCACATTAGTTCCATAGGCTTACGAAAAACGGTTGAAATTTATTTTTAGTGGTTCAAAGATCGTTTAACCGTTGTCAGGGACAAAACCTAAAAGGTAGATTTAAATATGATGCATGGCCTAACAGTAAATATGTTACATGTAGCAGTTTAAAATACTACAGGAAAGCATTAATATCTCCTCCAGGTGCACCTGCCAAAACTTTTTCGACTAAGGATTATTTATAGATTGTTAGATTCCGGCTCTCGGTGCTTTTATTGAGATTTTACGTCATAATTTATCAGGAAGCTTTTAATAAGCAAGATTCTTGCTTCATGACTGCTTAAAGAGAAATAGCTCTTATTTATAGACGATTTTAACCGGCTTTGAATTCTTAATCAACTCGTTTTATCAATCTCTGAGGGTTTAGCTTCTGAAGTTATAGTCATTTGGACCACAATAAATTAGAGAAGCCGCATGAAAACATCTTGGATGCAAATCGAGAAAATATTTTTTGAAATGTTTCAATGTTTTAAAATGAACAGGTTTAATCTTAATAATTTATAGTGCGTATCGAATACCTAAGAGGTAAAAAGACATACTTGAGGCATAAGTTAACGTTTTTAAGCAAATAACTTTGAAAATAATGGGGGGAGGTTGCTTAGAATCTTGCTTAGGAAGGATGTTGTAAAATATTATCTTTGTTGGAAAATTGAAAATGTAAATATTGAAAACAATGTTCATGTGAATAATTTATTTAGAATGTGATAAAGACTTTTTCGTTTTCCCAGCTAAATTTCAGGGTTACGAGACCCGTTACGAAGTAGAAAAAAACAATAAACTGGGAATATGCTTACATACTTTGTACAAGACCCATGTCATTAATTAGTCTCAACTTTGTAGCTGAACTTAAAGGAAATAATACGATTTTAAGAGTACGGAATTCAATGCTTCACTATCAAAATAATTAAGGATCTAAAAGTTCTTAAAATATCTCGAAAAAACTATTGGATTAGAGGTCGCGCACGTCGAAACGGATGAACACATGTCTGGTTATTAATTTAATCATTTGCACAAGTCGACAATAAAAATATATTAATTCTAAATATATATAAGTACAGCCTATGCAAATTTCAACTGTATACAATTTACTAATGAAACTGATAACCGACAAAGAGATTAGAGACGTAAATATCAAATATACTACATATAGAAAATAATCATAGATGAATGAATTAATCTGTCCGAAAATCAAAACGAATTTATGTAGTAATTAAATTTTATTGTCCCGTTTATAGGCAATTTCTCGGCAGTAAATGTTAAAGCCGAAAAATATTGAGACCAAAAGTAATAAAACCAAAATCCCACTATCTCATATCCATAAATTTAAAGACAACAATACCCCTCTGATGTGAATAGTTAGTCCGTTTTATTAGAGTGAAACAATAAAAATGGTTTAAGATATTACAGAGGCTATAAATAAATAAAATATTTTAAAGAGGTGGTTTTTGAAATCGTAAAAATACGGTTTCGAACTTATACGCTATTATTTAGATGTTGAAATAGAATCAAAGAGATTAAAGATATGTAATACGTTATACGCAGTGTGACTCAAATAATAATAGTAAGTCTTCAGCAATATATAGAAAACCTTATTTTAATAAATTTTACAACTGGTTTACCTTTGGAAACACAATTTATTATTGTTAATATTAAACAGGGCAATATGTTTTTATCAACTCTTTATATAGTAAAATGCTTTTAATAAGAAAATTTACTTTAAAAATCATGTAAAATTTTATTGTTTATCTCATTAGTTCGCAGCTGGTTCAAGGTACAATACTTGGTTACTCTTATATTATTTAATTATTAAGTTTATTTTATTATATTACTCTTGTATAGCGGTCACTCTTAGCGATATCAAACAAAAATTTCTTTAAACGAAGGTATCAAAAGAAAATCCATTTATTTTAAATTGAGATGAATAAGCAAAAAGATGTATTATTACAAATTGAACATGGAAACACAGCCTCAAAAAGTGACCTGTACAAAGTTTAAGGAAAGTTGGTCAGTTTTGAATGAGGTAAGGAGCTCAAGATGTGGCATGTTATAGCAATATACTCAAATTTGTTCAAAGTTTACAAAAACGTATAAAATATACATTCAGTGTTCAAACACTTTCTTTCTTAAAAAAAATGTTTCAAAGTAGTTTTGCCTCAAAAAACCTTGTTTAAGCAGTTAGTATCTTGCTTCTAAAAATGAATATTCGTCATAAGCAGCAAGTAATATATTAAATAATTACCTAAATGTGGTAAAAAATATTGTGAAATGTATTCGAAATTGACATGATTTTCATTCAATCAAATAAATTGTTTCGGAATAAATAATTCTGACCCAGCTTGTTTAATAAATTCTCGATTTTTTAGTTATAAACCTTCAAGTTACCTTTTTAACATACACCCACACGTATTTGCTGTGTATTGCGAAAATAATTTACCGGATAACATTGAACACTAAGATTTGATCAGTCAAAAAAGTTGACATCATTGTTTTGATCTCGAGAAGTAATGTTAAGCAAACAAGAAACTTTTAGTCGTTTCTTTTTTGCTTAATTGGAAACTTTCATTTGGTGTCTTTACGTATCTTCTATTGAAAAATGAAACATAAAAAACATTAAAAAAGCTTCAAAATATTGCGTATGCAAAAATATTAAGGCTTTATAGAATTGCTTTATTTGCAAATCAAATCGAAGTATTTTTAAAGATCTTTGAAATAAAACTTAAAAGTGCAATTTGATAATTATTCTTCTTCTGTTTTGTATTCTTTCTTCTCCGTATTTGTAATTTAGTTGCTTAATATCCTAATTTGCTTTAGATGCTTTTGCGAAACTGGTTAAATAATAACTTTTTAACTTAACAGCTCGCCTCTGATTGCTTTCGTAATATTTTTCCAAACTTATAAAATTTAAATTTCGAAAAACATCAAAATGAGATTAAGAGGACAAATTGGACATTATTATGAGCAGGAAGTTATACAATATACAATACTGAACCTCTGAAAAATGGATGAGCGGTTACATCTTGGTCTCGTCTCAGAAATACCAGATGTACAGAATAAAATAGTTTTAATATATAAATCAGTGTTCGCTTGAAAGCGGATATAAGTAGAAATATTAGGCATACTAGCATAGCTTTAACTTAATTAGAATCTTTATTAACTTTTATTACTAAGCAGTTAACTTGAAATTTAGCGACGTATATAGATACCTAAAAGCGAGCCGTTGATATACACAATAGAAACCTGAGAGTTGGTCTATCGAATCTAAAAAAGAACAATGATTATAAAAATCCCTTTTCACGCTATCTCGCTTCGCTACAAAGGAACCATAAACAAAGTCCTAAACTTATGACCAGTCGGTCCGGTGTAGGATGTAACAGCTTGAATACTGAAATCAGTTTCGAGAAAACCTGTCTGACTTTTTCTACAATAAAGACATTGGTTATCTGTCAGAAGAAAAGGAGTATTCGCCACTCAATTGATCAAAAGTATCAATTTGTATGTGCGTTTTGTAAATTTTATAATAAAGTTTAATGTAAAATAATTAGGTAATAAATATTTAGACTTGTAATGGTTTTATACAATGTCCCTTCAAGGCACACATCAACTTTTACATTCTTTATATTGTATAAAGTAAAGGCATGAAATTACCATAGCAAATTATAACGAAAACTGCATTATAAGTTTAATGCAATTGCATTTGATGGCCAAAGCAAAATCTGCAAATTTGTATGAAGGAAAAACCGTGTACAGATGTTTTATTGCTGAGATTCACAACCATGGAAGTTGCACTTTACGTAATATTTTAAAAAGGAATATAAATTTGCTATTTATGTGAATTAATTACCTATGCCTTAGACCGGTAAAATTTAATTGAAAAGTTTGTAAAAAATGAAAAACATATAGCGTCTGGAGAGTAATGAAATGAAAATAGCATGGTAATATGTGCCACTCAATTCGTACAAAATCTGAACATGGATAATGCTAAAATGTATAGTTTAGATAACATTATGTAACCTATGTTTTACTAAGTGATCTAATGTTTATTCAATTATCAGATATATTCCATTTGATGAAATGAGGAAAATTTAAATTCGTACTTATTACTAAAATTGTAATTCTGTAGAAAAAATATAAAACTATTGCTAGATATAAATTGGAATGTAGCAATATAGATATAAAACAAAATAAAGGTTGCCCAATAAAAATAACTATTACTGATTTACGAGTCAGGCAGGAGAGCAACTAATTGCAATTGGGTTTGATCAAAGTATATTTAACTTAAAAACATCCGCATAAACCGTTAAAAAAGCGGTGTTTTAAACATTAATTTAATTAATAATAAGTGCAAATTTTAGAAATGAAAAATATCGAGAAATGCTTGTGCTTCGATAAAAGTTTAGAGCATTCGAAAAGTCACTCTTGTATGGGTGGAGCGTGGCGTCAGTAAAACGGCGGGGTTCTAACGAACAACTGCCGTCCAATCTGGCCTGTAAATCTCAAACTTGCTAGAAGGAAAACAACTAAAAAGGTGTGGGACCTTTGAATTTTAGGAAGCCATATGGTCATCTGCTCAATTATATCGTTTTCTTAGAAAATATGTCGTGCGTAAACTAGCAGCCAGAAACTTGAAGACCAATTTTCGTAGACACACTTCAATTTAATAACCAAAAGTTGTGATTTGAAAAAAAAACGTTCTTATAAACAACATTTTTATATCTCTCCTAATTTTGATTGAAATTATTTGCTCCAAATAATAACTCTCGTAGTAGGTGGCTGGTTGGCACCCGCATCTTAATTCTGGATGCTCAACGATCCCAAGAATATCAAATTTGTTTTCATCTTTCATTAATTTACAACGAGAGATATGTGCTCAAGACAAAGGAAATCATGCAGGTTGGTTGTAGAAAAGAAAATATTGGATGACAACCACCCTGCAGTGAGAATGTTTTGTCTTCTATTACACTCTCAGCAGATGGTTAAAACGAACCAAGCAAAAGCAAGAGTCCGGAGTGAAAATGTATGCTGAAAAATTACACAAGATAAAAATCTTTTTAATTTTACATTCTTGGGCAACTCACAGGTAGAGGCAGCGCTAAGTGAGAACAGAAAGAAACTTTGCGAATTTATACAAGCAGATTTTGTAATTAGTTAAGGCTGCTTGAGAGTAGCACGTGAGCAGTTTAAATTGATAAACTTAGCAATAGCAGAGTTGTTTATTAAGACTTCCGATTGTGGAAATGGATGTAACACTAAACCATGAAATAATGTGGCTATAATTACGGAAGAAATAATCCCTTTTTCCGGTGGGTTAAAAAGAAACAGTAGTAAAACGACTGAGATCAGATTTTTCAATTTTTAAATTTGTCACTTAAAGTGTTTAGGTTTATTGGTTGTTTTTATGTTAAATTAAGGTAAGCATATTATTAAAATTCACTTCAATACAAATCCACTTGTGCCAGTGTGGTATTCAGATAACATATTGATTTTGTAATTGGATCCACCCAAACTAGCACAGGTAATTAATGCAGTAGGTAAGCACTCGCTTACCTACTGCATTAAAATCGATTAATTGTATTATTATTACTAAGTGAAAATATTCCTAGAGGCCAACAGCAATATAAAATATGAAACGCCTAAGCGTAACTTTGTTGTGTCCGGTTGTTGAACAAAACAACATATAAAATTAGGTAACTTACGAGGCAATGCTTGAGAGTCAAACATTATTCATAACATGGATGTGTTCGTAAAAACAATTAGAAACGAAATTAGGAAATATAACAAAAAGAAACATTAACAAATTCCTTTAATGGACTATTGTAAATATGCCAATAGCACATAATACGAGTATTGTAAAAGCTGACTTAAGCTTGACATTCTCAATCATAAGATGTGAAGTTGTGCTGAACTCGAAGAAGTTCTGTTAATCTGAAGGACACGACATCTTTGTAAGTTTACTCAACTATCTAATAAACTAATAAAAACTGAAAATGAACATTGAGTTGTAGGAATTAGAATAGTTTTAATAATACTCGTCAAATTCTGAAAATCTGATTTTTGCTTTCAATTTCTATAAATTTTTAGGAATATGTAGATCAGTTGAATTGGCACAACAGGTGTTTTTATAGAATTGACAATAAGTTGCTAGGTACATTGGAATCGACCCCAATATCTAATAGGTTCTAATACAGATGTCAGATCCAGCACAGCCAAATAATAGAAATCCATATAATGGATTACTTATAAACGGACTTTTGTGATGAATGTCCTGAAACCTGAACGGTTTAAAGAACTTCAAAATGAAAGAAAAGACCCATTTCGGTGGTTTCAGATGCTGCTTTTGAACTGGTACAAAGATGGAAGAAACTGAATTTGGCTCAACAATGAATCGGTATTGTGACACAATATAGTTTCCAGTTCGAAACTTTTTAAAGCGGAAAACACGAGCTTAAAAATGGAATACAACGTGTTTCATAAAAATGCGCAAATATTTTAAAGAAATTTAGGATCTGAGATCACTAAGATCCATTCATGCAGAGTCTATGAAACTGAAGAAGAAACTTCGAAAATGTAGTCGTTAATTGATGCTAGAGTAATAAATGAGAAGGAAACCAGATTCAAGATAAAACAGATTCGTGATGTGTTCCAGTTTTTAAATAAATCCAGAACTTCCGGGAGATAAGTGGTGATTGTAACCAAGTGCTTGAAAGGTATTTATGAAATTTCAAGTATACTAAGACATTTTCAATAAAGAACATATATATTTCAAACAATGGCCATTTATGATATTTGACTGATTGATCAGGAGCATCAAAAATTACTTAAAGCAATTAAATATTAAAACAGAAGTAGCTTGCCGAAGTTGGATGCATTTTGCTTTTTAGTCAAACGAAATATAATAATTTTATAACAAAAATGTGAAAGCGACACATTATCTGCTCAGGCGATTGATTAATCCAGGTTAACAATCCTAATTTTTGGCAATGGTTAGCTAAAAACTGACATTATGAAGCAAACCTAACAAAGAATCAGCGTATCCACATTATTAAGCATTTAGATGAAACCATTTCTAAAATTAAACTATAAATCAACAGAAACTAGAATCACGAAAAAGTCACAACGATATTATAACTGGTATTAATTATGCATCCCGATAAAAGTATTAAAAAAAAAATGTTTCAATTTTTTGAATGGTATTTTCTATCCGAGCTAAAGTAAAAATAAAAAGGAAAATGTTAAATAAAGCGAAATTATAAAGTTTCGTAGAGCTGTGGTAAATAGATTGATATTCAAATTTTAGAACAAAAATTGCCAAAGGAATAAAATGAGAAAAAGGTTTAGGAAGTATTTCCGTTGACAAAAGTTTTATCCAAATAACAGAAAAAATATATTCTATGCCAGCAAATTTCAACAAAAAACTCAAAAGGAAGAACAATTTCCAATTCAATAATAAAATTTACAAAACCAAAAACATTGCATTCCGCTATAATAATTTCGTCAAAGTTTCACAGCGACAAGAAATTAATATTCAATAATGGCACCACAAATGTATAAATAATGGTTAAAAGTGAAATGAACATGTTTCAAGGAAGAAGACAACGCAGACACAAGAAGCAATATCCAGCAAAACTAAAATCATTTGAGGATACATTCTGAGAGGTCATTGACTGAACTAGACCATATAATATATTCGTCAACATTTTAAATATATGGTTAAAAATAAAAGTATCTCGATTAAAGTTGTTACTCATGAATTCTCGCGTGTTGCATCATATAAAAATGTCGAATGTCGTGTCAGACCCCAATAAATCGAATATTTTTATCTAAGTTCATAAAAACGACCCATCATCCGGAACTGAGATTCGGGATTTTAGAGAATAAATAATGCCAGATAAAACCGCCGCTTGAACGGTCGGTTTAGAGATTTGGGACGGGTTAGAGGAAAAGCAACACCTCGGAACCAGAGGTCCAAAGAGAAAAACGTCGATAAGCTGCATCTTAATTAAGACATTTAAAAACGTATACGGAACATATAATGCATTTGTTGTCACTCCAAAGATAGCGTCTGTAGGTTAATAGCTTCAAGTGGGTTTGGGATTTTTGGGCCTGTCACTGCTTAGAACGTCTGTTGTATTGCGATTGAAAGATATTTTTTTTCAGATATTCTTTTTAATTGAAAGATATATTTCGTGTATGGATGACATTGTATGGTGTGTTAAAAAATTATCCTTTTGAATAAAATTGATTTAATTACAAAGTTGTTGCAAGCAAAATCGATGGAAGGGTAGCGACATTTTATGATCAGAATTAACGCACATTCCTGATTAATGAAGCAATAATCTTATGATTTAGACGAGACATTAACTTGGATGAGTATTAATTTTGAGAACTAACTATACATATAAGCATTAGAACGCAAAAATAAAAATTATTCTTTATCTTCGCATCCTATAAGAAGTTTTGTCCTCTAGGTTATTGTGCATTTTGCTATGTCTAAGATGTTAAATATCGCGGTCAACAAAGCGATCGCTTCGGATAATATGTATGTCAAATAAAGATTTTATCACAAGTAAAGTATTTTTTTTACAGTGAAAGGAACTCTACATATAAACTTTCGTTTAATACATTTTTGTTCGCCTTATCGTTTGTTCAAAAGCGTTATTTTAAATGGCGCTCGTAAGTTCGAAGCTCCAGAAAAGCTGCCTTAAAAGAAAAGCACTGAAAGTTAAGTTGTGAGAAAGGTTTTTTCACAAACATTTTTATTAATTCAACAATTATCATTATTTCACGAATGGAATCGCTTTTCTAGTCTACTATGTGATTGATAGGTAAATAGGTAATTCATCACTCCAAGTCTCCAATTCTAACAAATTAAAAATAATGTTGATTAAGCCATACGCATTGAGAAACTTTTCCAATGTAATATCCATAATTTATTTACATGTATTTTTCTAAATTATCAATTTTCTATTAAAATTAATGCAGGTAATTGATATCCTATTAACCAAACGATTACATCGAATTGGTTGTTGCCTATTCCACAAATATCTTTAATTTGTGTATTTGGTTATCCCATTGTTTCAGTTTCCAATTCAGTTTCGTAATTTTTTTTCCTAGAATCTAGTGAATGGTTTTCTCCGTCTAGAAGTCGAAAATAGTTTCTCTCTTTACAAAAACATACAATTTTTAATATCATTTTTAAACCTATAATCGCAAAAGCCTGCAGCCTTGAAATGAAAAACTTTAGAAACTTGAGAGAAATGAGCTATTGAAGCAATCAACACAGGTAAAACAAGTTCATTAGACTTTGAAATGTGTTCGGTAAGAAAAGCATTAAGAAATGTTCAAAACGTACATGAAGTAAGTGCCTCTGTTACAGCAAGCAATTACACTATTTGTTTCCTTTTGCTAATTTCTTAGTATCTTTTGGAACAAACGAATTTTATTAATTTTTAATATTATATTATAATTTTCTTTGATGTCTATCAGTATTCCGCTGTGGAATTGTTACCACCAGATTTAAATACTTTCCGGTTTACCTTTACTTTCAGACATTTCGTTAACTCGTCTGAAGTTGACCAATCGGGGTTCAACCCCAAGACTATTTCTGTTGCGTTTAATGAGAAATATGTAAAACAAAACCAACTGATGCTTTTAATTAAATATGACATTAACACTGAAATAAGACCGCAAGTTTCGCGCGAAAAAAGTGCAAGTTCTGATTATTTTCTTAAGTATTTTTTTACTACTCCTAATCTAATTATTATGTTAGTGCCAGAGACACTATCAATAAGCACTAGAAAAAATGTAGACATATTGTAGTAGGAAACATTCATACGTAGTTACTCGTAATAGTTTCCTTGAATTTGATTCCAACTAAAAAACCATACTGAAAAAAGCTTTAAATATTTGATGTCGACAAAAGAATACTTTATACAATATATTACGCAATTATGATCTTTTAATTACATAAAATGAACCTAAAGGTCACGGTCTTCAATACAGACATTTATGGCAATAATCTTTGCAACACCCTATTGTTTTCAAACGAAGCAAAATAATAAAAAATGTTTTACGAACTGAAAACAAAAGTTGTGCCTGAATCGTTCAGACTTCAGACAGAAAGCGATGGTGTGGTCTACCGTAACGCTTTATGTGTATATCTATATTGTCAAGATGAACGACAGAAAATTAAGTAGCCATTTCCTGTCTTTATTTGGTAATAAACCTGAAACAAAAGAACATGGTAGGTCTGGAGGGCAGGCGAAAGACAAGACGATAATAACAGAAGCGTCAAAGGCAGTAGTTTTTCTTTAAAATTAGTCTTGCAATACATTATCTAGACAATGAAGAAAGCGAAGAAGAACATATCATATGCGGCATTTATTTATGTAAATTTAGTGTTAGGAGGCAAAATGTCCATAAGATTATCATGAGGTTCCATTATTTTTTTTGTATTCAGAAATCTATATGCATGTTTATAGCCTGAACTTGTACCTGACATGACACCAATTGACTTTTTTTTCAATGGGCGTCATCATGGGGTTTTCAAACAGGCACCAACATTAGCCAAAGACTTGAAAACAAGAATAAAGCCAAGTTTTCGAAATATTGGATACAAACGTTAAAGAAATAAAAATTTCCTTTATGAATAGTGCTGAAAACTTTATTATGAGGGTAGACGGTGTTTGAACGCCTCCTATAAAAATATTAGTTAAATATATTTTTCGGCTGTAATAATGTAATGTTACTTGTCTTCATTTGCTTCTGTTTTAATAGGTTGTTGGATAAAATTTTAATAAAATTTTAAGTATAATTAATTACTAAGGTAGTATCTCTGGAGGTCTTCTTCGACTGCTAGTAATAGCGTAAGTTCATTGTCTTTGTTTGTTACTGTTTTATTATTTATTGCTCGTGTCTTAAATGCAACATTTCCTGTTTCTTCCAAACTATTTGATAAACTTTTGAATTCTTCAGCTCTTGGTTTTCTTTCAGCATTTGGATATCCGGCAGTATATACAGTACTGGCTAATATTGTTTTTTTGGGCATTGTTCGAGGATAAATTATATATTAATCATTTCCTGGGTAGACAGATTTATGGTGACCGACAAAAAATAAATATTAAACTGAAAAACTTTTCAGTTTGATCTGTTCGGTCTGGTCAAACTAAATTAATTACCGTTGGTTTAATTGTTAAATTTCGTAACATAGTTCAATGACGCTAATTACTGAAAAAATTTCACTTTGTGTTGATTTTCTGAAAGCGAAGATTTCTGATTCGTTCAGAAACTTGTGATTCAAAGTATTGACAGTTTGATTTTCTGAAAGCTGGTTGAGAAACCTTCAAAATGGCAGAATAATATATGGAGTGTTTCCAAAAAACTCGAACTCCCTGCATATTGGTGCATTATTTGAAAGGAGTCACGCTCTGCTCCTATAGCCCCAGATCAATGGTATTAGAGGACAGGTCCGATTTTTCAATTTATTTTACAGACTTTTACAGACTGGCAGTGCTAGACACGCATGAAGACATATTTAGCGGAACAAATAATTGATAATGGAATATCAAATATTCGGTTTGATTGAAAAATTAGCGGGAAAAATTAAATAGACACTTAAGCAACATAAAGCCTTAAATTTAAACTAAATTTAACTTAATGCAGCCTTAAATAAATTACTTTTTTGCTGCAGTTTTGGCAATACCAGATTTTCAGAATGTTCCTTTGAGAAATGGGAATGAAGAAAATCAAAGAATTTGAATGTTTGGTCAAAATACTTTTAGTAAAAGTTATAATTTCAGAGCAACAGGAAAATATACATTTTTGTTAAAATGGTAAAAAAAGTTAAATAATTTATCTAGTATTTGCCCCTCGTATAATTGATTAAATAATTTCGTTAGACACTCTGTTTTTATTTGTACAAGATATTTATTAACTCGACCGGAATTTCGTCAGAACCTGCAGCTCTACCACTTTTAGTTTAAATTGGTTTTAATTGAGTCTTCGACTACTGATTTTAGGATTTGTAAGTTGGGCGTGTTTCGTTAATTTCTGTTTCAAGTAATTTCGTTTATGTATTCCTTCCTTGCTTTATTTATCCTTTTCTGATGATAATGAAAGTTCTGCATTAGACATTTTGTTACTACTGATATTTTGTTCTGAGTGTTGTAAGTAATGTCCTTTAGTTTCTTGTGTAGACTTTCTATGTCGTGTTCCTTGCTCAGCCCTTCTATTTTTGCCATTTCTCCTCAAGCCAACGTTCTTTAGCTCCTTTAGTCACGTAGTTTGCACGTTGTTTGACTTATAAAAATTTTGACCAACGTTCACTCTTGAGCTTCGATACATTTAGTATGATCTTGAATGAGATTATGATCAAAGTACGAAGAGTTTAAAAATCTGCATACTAGAGATTCATACTTGGTGATTCCAGATGTATTTATTATACAAGTTTGCTTCTTCGGCAATTATCTTCGTCGCACGGAGAGCGATATAATAATTACAGCTGTCTGGTTGCGATTTGTCAATGATGCTCAATAAACTAGTAGCGTCTTTAACGGCTTGATTGGCATATTGTAGGAACTCATAATAGATCTTAGTTTTCCATTAGTTTCACGTGAAGACTTTCAAGATACGCCCATGCTTAAATCTAAGAACACAATAACGATATCATAAAAGAGATGGCCTAGGGCCAAATGAGCGCAGCTGCGGCCATTGAAGCCCTGAGTCCAAGAGCAAAAGACATACGAAGGAAGAGCGAGAAACAGAGAAAGATTGCTTGGTACTCTGGCGGCTGTCAGCCTCTTTCCAACACAACTTAATCTTCAGATGGTCTTGGCCGTTGAAGGAAAAGGACACGCTAGTCGCTTGTTTGTTTGTTGTTTGGCTCAGCTGATACGGACGTAGTCGTAGTCGTCGTTAGTTGCACACCTAGAAGACTTGGGCCAAGTTTTTTGGGCGACCGGCTTCAAGGATCGTCGGTTACGCGTTTATGATCCGATATTTCAAGATTTATTTTGAACTTTTCGGACGGTTCAGTGCGTTGAGTAATAGTTGTTTTTTGGATTATTGGATGCGGATAATGCTACAGGATTTTAAAAATTAAACGTTGGGTAAGTAAATTTAAACAAATGCTTAGCTTATGCCGTTTTTTGCCATTCCAAAGGAGTTTAAAATGGTCTGTTTAATTGTTTAGGCGCTTATTAAGTGTATTTCTTTTACTTAAAAATGAACGTAAAATTTTGTAAATATGTGTACTTATGTAGAAAGAAAAGAAGAGTTTGAGAATAAATTTTAAATCAGGATTAAATAATCAAATATAATATGCATTTTGTATTAATTGAAATAGTTGTGTAATACAGCTTCTAATAATCAGCTCGCGTTTGTTCCCACCGGCCGAACGGAACAAATCATGGCATCATAGAGGATGCATACGTTTGATGCGTATGTATGTGCGTTACCTCAATTAAAATAAGACCAAAACTAATTTTCAAACAAATTTGCACTTTCCTTTACTTCGAGTATTAGAAATGGCATGCAGTCTTTACTTAAAACATATTTGAGTGAGCATTTCATATATCTCACTTGGCGCGAGAAATTAGATCTTACTGCACACCGTTTTAGTAATAGTTCAAACACTGTATAAAATTCAGGACAGGAACTTGCATAAAACAGAATTTGTAAGAATTGCAATGTTGTATTATTGTTGTTGATTATTTGGCTCATTGTACAGTAAAACTGACGTGAAAGTAATAAGAGATAAACATTAAAAAAATAAAACGATAGTTCACGCCACGGATGCAGTTTGATAGTTTAAGGTGGCATTTGTATAAAGTAATAATTGACATTTTCACTTGTTTTTACTTGAGCATATTGATTGAATTACAATGGGAAAAATTCTTGAAACGAAAACAATTTGAAAAGAGACTTTTTGCCGAATTTGATATGAATGGTTCTTCAACTGGCTAAAAATAAGCTGAAGCATTATGCAGAGAATCTTTTTCAGTTAAAAGCCAACAAATAAGTTAAATAGAAACTGAATAAGAGAAGGAGTAGCTCATTATATAATCTGCTGAAAATGCCAGACTGAAACTGGTCATGTAAAAAAATATAACACTCAACAACGTTAACTTCAGCACTGTTGTGAACCTGTAGACTTCATTTCACAGCTAACCCAGGAGCTCGGTAGCAAAGATACCAACAATCATAAGGGTAGATTTTAAAAAAATGGCATAACAATTTTGCGGGAACCAGTAGTTTTCTGCTAAATATTATATATTTTTTTCAACCTATTCTAGCATTGTCTATTTCTCCTTATATTTCGTTAATTCCAATATTTTCATGGTGATATTTTTTCTATTATAATCTCGGCTAAGCTCTTCCTAATTTGAATTAAATACCGAAAAACTTACTTTACAACGGAAGCTACCAAAATGTGTGCTTATTCAGACGCAATAATATTAATTTAGTTACAAAGAAGCGAAGGCTGCATGGCTTATCATTTTTAAAATATGTTAATTTACGTCAATTTCAAAATGACTTTATTTTGTAATTTTTAGCATTATTTATTATTTTCAACTGTATGTTTAGTTTTTCCCACCTACAGTTTTTTGTTCGTGAGTTTGTATTTTATATTTTTCATAATCATAAGATTTCGCTTTAGCGTTAAGTATATTATAAATCATACTACTCAAACCATTTTTTACATACAAACAATGTTATGGATGATGCGGAATAAATGTAAATATTTCTTTATAACATTTTTGCTGTGTGAATCTCCTACAAAAACCGTATAAAAAATATTTAAAATTACAATTTGTTTGCTCTTAAAATATATACTAAGACTTTAATAACTATAAGAACTTTTTGTCTTAGATCTTTCTTCATTGAAGTGTGAACAAACTTCGTTTCTTAATACGTTTTGTACAATTTTTGTTATTTTCTCCTGTTGCCACTTTTCTTCTATTGGGTAGGTATATAGTAGAAGAGTGTTGTTATGAAAAATCATTTTAAAAAATAATTCGACAAAACTTTAGCGTTAAGAACGCTTGCAGTGAAAGCGTCCCAAGTTGATCGCCCCTTTTACTCAATTAATTAATTATGTTCAGTTAAAAAGTGTGAAAATTTAAACAATAAAAAATATAAACCTTTATAATCCTGTTGGTCATGATCTGTATGGTTTAGTTTTACTTGGGTGTGATTTAGTGAGTCTATTATGTGGAGATGTGATAATCAATTGTTTGTTTATAATAACATGCCAAATTCTTGTCGGGTTTACAACATTAATGCAATTGATGTTTGCTCTACGCGATCTAAATTACACACATATTTATAGTATTTAAACTGAGACATAAGTTCATCAGAAAAACATTTGTAATGGACATGGTAAAATTGTTTACGTATTTTGTGCTAATATAATACTGGGTGGGAAATAAAAAGTTCGCTATTGGATTACTAATGTATATTTATCCTAAAGGGAAAATTCATATTAATTGTAACACTCTAAAGAATGCATACTATCTTCAATAATTCCATATGAATAATTTTTCATTTCTTTACCTAAGACGACTATACCAGTTGAAGTATATTTGGCTAGAAACCGTTAAGTAGAGTAGAAGTAGTAGTAGAAGCATTGTGTGAAATTTTGTTAATTTCAAATCTACGGAGTTTAAGGATTTATTGAGTTAGAGTTTGAGAGAAGTTAGCAGTTAGCGTTAGCAAGAAGCAACCTTATCATTCGGTAGTTTACGCTATATCTATGTCGAGCAAATCCAGCTTCATACTAGGGTAAAAATTGCACCAGCATAATGTCAGCGTGAAAGATATTCTTTTCTAAAAATGCGAATTGTAGATGCTGGCAAAAGATCAACAAGTAAAGTTCGTGAAACTGAAGAATGTTAACAATTTTAAGAAAAAACGACTTGGTTTATTTGAGGTAAATTGCTTTGAAAAATTTGTCACGGAATAACTTGTCGAGATTAGAAAAAATGTTCGAACCTGTCATTAAAAGTAAAATAAAAATTAATTGGCCACCAATGAATTAAAAATGTGGCATTATTTTTTTCAAATCTGTAATATTAGTAAGCGATAACGGCAGATGTGCATTCAATAATTAGGACAACACTTTTCAAACAAATTTTTGCTTTTCTACAAATAATTCCTTGTAAACAAAAGTGCTAATCCAAGCTTTATTAAAAATGAGCTTGATGAATAATTTATTTATTAATGTCGATTAATAGAGAAGCGCGACACTTTGAGTTAGAACAATCATTCAGACCGAGTACATGATAATAATAGTTTTAAGCTGAACCCTAATCCCATGGCATTAGAAAGATTTAGAACTATTTAACTGCAAAAGAGGATTATCGATTTTTGAGGGACTTAAATATTTGTTTGAAATTAATTGAGGTGTACATCTCTCTTAAACAAAAGCTCTGAATCTTTTGATACTGCCCGAAATCTGTCTAGATTCTATCCAAAGGATCAGGTACCAACACCTACCTGGTTTTGTTCATATTTTGAATGCACTGTTACTTGCACGAAGGGTACCTTATAAACAGGTGTTCGGTTTAAAAAGAAATCCATTTCTGCAGTAAATGCTACTCGTTTTAGACGCTGCTTTATAAGAATATAAAACTATTTTATTTTAGAAACCGAAAGAGTCACAAATTTACCTATTTTGCTGAACGCGTTCATCTCGAATTATCTAGTAGAAGTTTGAAAAATGTAGTATTTCGTAAATGTACCTATTTCCTATTAGAAGTGAAACTAAGCATCCTTTGTTCAAAGGTTCCTGCCAGCCATAAACTAAAAAAATATTGCAGATTCGGTGGTTAAACTAAATCGTATATTTAATATTTCTCAATATTTAAAATTTTCATTTTAAATGGCTGCTTTGGTGGAAAAAGTTAGCTGAAAATTGCTTGCATTATGCGGCTTTTCGTGGTAATTGTTGACTTCGGTTAGAAAAAAACAGCAATGGGTGACCATCAGAAAGGTGGGGTATGTAGCACGAAATAGGAAATCACGTCAACTAGTTTTCAGTGAACGAAAAGCTCTAATTAAAGTAAATTACTGTATTCTCGGATTTCTAAACGTCGTACAAATTGTTCAATTTCCAAGATGCTCGTAGTTTTAACCAACTCACGAACTTCGCTTGGAATGGCCAACCTCAACACCATGTTTTATAAGGTCACTAATGAATATGTTGATGTAAAAGCGCTCAATTATATTTGCATGAACATTTTATCAAGAGTTGTATTATGGGCGGTTAATGACATGTTTCGTAAACAATTGGGTATAAAAATTCAAGAAGCTTAAATCGAAAAGGAAAGTAGGGTAGGGTGGAGTAGGTACAGACAAATTGCCCGTCTTAAAATGGGGCGATTCTATCAACATTGCCGCATTTATAGTTCTATTTAAGATGCGAGTTTATGGCAACGTGTTATGTGCATTTCGGTTAAGGCATCAATCGAACATTTGTGAATTTTTGGTGTTAGTCATTTATTGTAATTCGTGCGAACGTCGCCCTAAGGAGCTACTCTGAAACAACTCATTTTGAGGTAAATGTGAAATTGTTAATGCATTTATAATAGGAAATGCAATATAATATCAACGAAAACGTTAAACGAAACATCTAAATTGAACGCGTTGAAGTAACGCATTGGGCATATTTGTGATTATTCCATTCAGATGCTTAGTGGCGCAGTTCCGGACATTTCATTTGGGACACGTTCGGACACCGTCCGAAGGTGCCCCACACAGTCAAGGGCTGCCCCACAATTGGGAAATAAAGAGTAAAGTACTTTATTCTGGAATATTTTGTTTTTGTAACATAAAAAATTTATATCAAAACAGTGTAATTTTATTCCAAATGGGATGATACGCACATACAAAAGAAATAAATTCCAAGACGAAGTTTCGGAGGAAGATATGAAAAAGGCTGTAGCTGATGTTTTGCAAGGTCGAACGTCAATACGTGCTGCAGCAAGTGCATACAATATTCGAAAATCTACAATTTACGATAGTATTAAGACGAAAAACTGCAAAGAGGAAGTGATTTAGGTAGCGAAAGCGAAGAAGACAATATGAATAAAAAAAAGAGGAAAATATTAGCCGAAACGTCGTCATCCGAATAAGATATAGAGTTGCCTCAAAATATCATTTAAAAAAAACGTGAAGAGTCATCAGACTGATTGCAATGAAGATTTTGAGAGAGACAATTATTTAGAAACTCTTCTAGAGGACACATCCATTAGAGTAAACGATTTGACGTGACGGAGGCTTGTGACGAACAAAAATATGCTATAAACTTTTTAAGGAAAAGCAAACATAACGTGTTCACCTTTCCAACAATAACAAATACAGCAAGAGTATCAAGATCTGACATTGTTGCTAAACTTCCAACCCCAATTCCAAGTGCAGGGATGTCAAAACAAGCTTCACAATTCAGATTTGATGTTAATTTCTTTAATTACAATGTACAATAAATGATGGCCGAAACTGCCCCTCCCCCCCATTTGTCCGAACGTAGCCCATAGTAGGGCAGGCACGGACAGTTGTTACTTTTTTGAAAAACTTAAATATTGTCGTTTTGCAAAATATACTTTAGCTGCTTGACTCCCTAAATGGTAAAAATAATGTCATATATCATGTTAACTGTATTCTGATAAATTAAACTACATGATTACAAAATTTATAGCAGGTTTTTGTTACGTGTCCGAACCTAAGCCATCCTCCCCTACCCAGGAGGTTCACAATTCGTCGTAAAGAAATGCAATTTAAAAATTTTAAATATCACATTATTGATGATTGAATTTGTCACGAAAAGCTTCGTAAAACTCAGTTCGATGTATAACTTTATCGTCGTTATTCTCAAGTTAATGTAATCCTGTTCAATAAACCATTCAGGAAAGTGATTGTTGTAATACGTTTTATTTTATTACAGTTTTCGGCTCCCTGTTCGGATTTTCACTGGTTTGGTTAAGTATAATCGAATATATGTGAAAATTTACTCGCAGTTTGAATTAAAATGAGTACAATTTTGAAAGCGTCAGTTACTTTGCAACTTAACAACAGGACATCACAGTATATCAATCGACAGTATACGACAAAAGAGTCGACTAAACCTTTATAGTATAAAAAAAGTTGATCTGAACCCTCAGCACCCTTTAACTGTAAGCCAGAAGAATTATACTGGCAAATGAGGCAATTTTTATAGACTGATATTAATATACTGATATGAGGTGAGTTCCTGTTCCCGCTCATGATGATCAAATATATAACTTATAAAAATTCGAATACGAACTTTAAATACAATATTTACTGGCGAACTTAAGCAGTCCTTAATTTAACCTGATTGGAACGATACTAGCTCCAGATCTATCTAAATCTCCTATCAAACAAATATTGGACTATTATTATATCCTTCCAAAACCAACTACCATTAATTTGCTCAACATAAATTTCAGATACACACGAAGTATTTCTGTGTATCTGTCTGTATGTGTAAAGTGTCTAAAGCCTAAGCCTTACTATTATAACTAGCCTTGGATTTACATCAGAGAATTGTTAAATAATATAATTTTATATTAAAATTAACACACACGTCTGAACGCTTGTCTGGTTTAACTAAGATTATGGGGATCCTTACGTAGATCTGAACTTTAATAAATCATAGCAGTGAAGATTCAATGGCATGGCCAAAAAGAGCAAGCATTTTGCGAAAAATGTGTCAATAAATTACAGTTGCTTCCAAATAGAAATGTGTTGACGTAATTTGATTGCAAATAACAAAATTATTATGCACAATGCGTTTCTAGTTCATTGCAAATATATGCCACGCTTGCTTAGAACTATTTATGCTTTATAAAATAATTATTTCTAGTGTTTGTTAATAAGTTTAAACGAACTTAGAATGTTAAGTGTGTCAAAGCAACGAAACGGGTTACATTATACAGAGCAAACTTCCGTAAAATAATAATGTTTTAAGATATATTTTAAAGTGTTAAGTTTTGTGTTACGCAATCCATAAGTTGCACGTATTTGTAAGCTGCCGAATCACACAAGGTGTATTACTAGTGATTTCAATGTTCAGAATTTACTTAATGCTCGAATAAGTTAAATTTTTGAATAGAAGAATTTGTCGTCATATCAAGCGGTGATAGAAAATCGATGTTCGTATCGTCAAATTTCAGTAGTAATTTTGAAAAATGCCGCAATCGCATTTGTCAACAGTGAAATTTCCCATAAAAGACTATTTAGCTATAGACCAACTTGTGGCAATCAAATTTTCATATGTACACAACAACCTACAATACGCCTGGTCTAGTCAATACTTATTTGATCTATTAATATTAGACTTAAGGTAACTATTTCACAAAGTTCACAAAATTTTCAATGTTTAGTGTTACAAAGTAAGTATATCAAGCAATTAAAACTCACAAACATTGCATTTTTTAGCTTTAAATCAACATTGACTTTGAGCATAAAGCTGAATGTCCCATAAACAGGTGCTAAGCTCGAAAGTATATTTACTCTTGTTTACGAACGGCCAAGGCTCTCGAGCGAGTTATGCCTTGAAGCTCTTTAGATTAGCATGAGATATTTGGTCGACTCTCTCTAGGATTAGGATAGCCGGCGGCTAATTTTCCTTTTTTCTAATAATACATCTAGAATTATCTCAAGTCTATCTAAGTGCATACTGTTTGTGAGTGCTTACTTTTTGCTATGACTCCAGTATTGATTTCCAAGTTTATTGACGTTTCATTGAAAAATCTTATACTGCCTACAATGAGAATGAATTAGAGCTTTAGAAAAATGTCTGACATGAGCTTATTCCAGGGCTCTTATGGCTATTTCATTTAGTACACTTCTGTTCCATCGAGTTCTGCTCGTTCTTAATGGACATGGATTCGAATATCTTACATACATTTTTCCAAAAATGTCTAACAAACATTTTCTCCCTAACGTCGCAAATAGCATGATGCCGCATATGAAAGGCTCAAGGATAAGAATTTCAACGCAAATGTATTCCTGCTAGTGTTGTATTCAATGCCTCTAATATGTATATTATACTTTTTGATATCATTATTGTGCTCTTGTGTCTTCCACTGTTTATATCCACATTATCCGAATTACTATTCATTTGTATACAATGCCATTCTGTGCATTCTTCATTCATGTATTGGTCAAAACTTAGTCATCCAACATGCGCAAACACTAATTACATCTTAATCACACAAAAATATTAATCAATGAAGACAATTATAATAAGAGAAGCATCCATGAAATGATACAAATTAAAAAACATCAGAATGCAATGAATTTTAGATCAGACACAGACAATCTTAGCTGTGTATATCACACACTAATTAAATGAGCGTATTGGACCAAGTAAATAAAATATAAACACCTGACATTGAAGAATTGCAGAGCAATTGATATTCCTAGAATGCAAAGAAAAAGCCAAATATAAACAGTTTCTTTATGCTCTCGCTCGATATCGAACAAAGTATGGATTTCAATAGCCAGTCAAATGTGAAGGTAGAAACAGCCATACACGTAAGTTAAATTTGAATCTCTGAACAATATATTCTAGTCTTTTCCCAGACATGATTGTCCTGACTCATCAACTGAAAACCTATTGTTTTTAATGTACTTTTTAATATGTGTGTGATTTGTATTTTAAAATGTGAATTTTGATAGAATTTTTTTTAAAATTAATGATGACTGTGAATGTGTATTTTAGACAAACTGATGATGGTGGAGAAAGACACCGAAACGTATTTGTGACACTTTAAATAATAAACAATAAAATTGACTGGAACCCAGGAATTTTTTTTGGATTAAATTGAAATACAGTCAGGAAAATATACACAGTAACTAATTACATCGTCTGCTTTTGTGAAAAAAATATTCAAATTGAATGCACTGATTCACTGGACGTTTCCTTATTTTCATTCCACGAGTTCTAAGCACCATTTTCATTTATAATACTAAGAAAGCGAAATAGTTTAGTAGTTAAAATTTTGCAGTCAAAATACTTTTGGTTTATAGTAATTTAAAACGTCCTTTTTTCTTCATAATTGTCTCAACATATTTGAAATGGGTTGTTTGTATGTTGATGCTGTTAAGTAGAAGGTTTGTTCATGTCTGCTTTCTTTATGACTGTCTTTTTATATAAAATCTTTGCATCTTGATGTTAACAGGCCTGTATATTGCTTTACACGATTATACGGTGTAATAAAAGTAAAATAGACAGAATGCACTTTTAAAGTTTCCTTTTCCACAACTTATCAACTAACCGACAGCCGAAAGTCTTTTCAGAAATCAAAAACGTCTATTCTTGTTCACATCTGACTTGTATTTCGTTATGTGCATCCTATTTATAATGAAAGAAATATTAAGTTCGGCTTGGAAACGAAAAACATATGGCCGCCGGAAACATGAAAATTGAACCTTTTTTAAATTTTATATGACCATATTGACTTGTGAGCCGGGCTATACGAGGATCAATTTAAAATAAATGTATTATTTCTTGTTCTATACACTTGAATGTGTCGGAATAATATATTTAGACCTAAAAATTATTATGCTGTTCTCAAAAGGTATTTAGTATATGACAGAGTATACTCTTATATCCGCACCAGAAATATCACTAGATTTTTCGGCAAAAATTCAAAAAAGATGTTTTCCATGAAGACTAGCTTAACTATTGTTGAAGTTTAAGCAAAACTGACAAATGAGAAATGGATTGATGAGTTCCTTTAGTTAGGCAGACAAAATTGTATAGTAATCTTGTTTTTTTATACAACAAACTGAATTCAACATTCTACTACTAATAATAATAAAAAACGTACATTTTACGTCTCCCTGGTACGCAAGAGTCATTATAAAAGAGCTATTCACAAAATTGACAGACAACTAAGATAAATTTAGACGGGCACCATATGTGTTCCAACTCGACTTAGAATTTACTTTGTAAATGTATCCAGAGATGCATCATACTCTGTTTAGGGGGTGTGTCTGTCTAAATGCACAGATTTTCAGGGGCATTCAGGCGGGACTTTGATGAGACGTGAAATCTGCAGGAGAGCATGTACTCTGAAGGCCATTATCACTTTTATTTGCCGCTTAGAATATTTTGTGGTCATCATTTATAAGGATACACATTTTCACTATGGGTAAAGCAATAAAAGTTGGAAGACGGAATGTTCTTCAGGATTTTAGCTATTCGCTGCTTTTTTTAAACGAGCTGTTGGTTCCAACTTCTTTTGCTTTTATACATTTTTAGAAGTCGACGTTTACCTAAGTAAATCAGAAGTTTTCTGACATTTATCCTCGAGGTTTATTTTTTAGTATTCTTTAATTTATACAAATCAAAAGAAAACGGAACGTGCTCTTGATTTGCATGGATAGAAATATTAAGAAGAAATACAAAAGCAACAAAAGTATTGTCGCTTATACAAAAACGGACTTACGACTTTAAAAAATGTGAGGATTCTAAATTTTGGGTGCAGAAAATGTTCAATTAAACAAGTAAATTATTTTTTATTCAAGTCTTGTTGGAATCTGCGAATCCCCTTTTGTTAACTTTAAAGTTTTTCCTCCTATTCATTACGTTATAGGAATATTTTTCCGATCCACATGAGTTATGTCATCATTGTATGTTTATTAACTAATCATGACAGTAAAGGTATACATTTCATCTTCATTTAAATAGAGGACATGACTTCTATAGGCACTTTCTGATTTAGCATTAAAAATAATCATATTTGTATCAGTTAATTTCGGCTATTTGCAAATTGAGATCTCTATTTTTCAGATTTTATTTCCTTTTTATTAGAACTTCTTAGGCTTACATAGTAAATGCGAAGAAAATTTTGCTTTCCCCATAAGGATTTTAAATAAATTCTTAATATTATGTAAGCCGAAAGATACTCTATACATCAACAATCGATTTCCGACGTCGATTTCTTTTGCATAATTTTGATTTCTTAGTGATATTTTATTTTATAAATAAAAAGCCAAGAAAAGTTAGGTCAGATAAATCTTAAAACGAAAACTGATAATAATGTAACGAAACAAGTTCATATGATATTTACAAAAATATGATTCTGATGATTTTGCAAATGCGATAATAGAATTACTATGTGCACATCTACCTCGTACTCTGCCAGAGTTCGTTTTTAAACGAGCATCCATAGAGCTAGTTTTAAACGATCACTTTTTTTAATACCATCCATTCATACAGATATGATTGTTTTATAATCGTTGTTCCTTTAAGCAGATTACTATTGTTATTCAAAATTTTGATTCAAATTTTTAATCTTCTGTTGTACACCGTTATTTGACTTAGATAGTTATATTGATCCCAAAATATTGTTTCAATTTACTCTGTCTTCCCCTAAGCAGTGAGATTCACAAATAGAGAAATTTTGCATGCATCGCCTATCAGCAGTACTATTCATCAACCAAGTACTACGTATTAAATGATATTGATAAATATTAGTAGGATCGGCTAATTTCCCCTTATTTTCAGATGGTAATTGTCATTCACATTAGGATTACATCTGCACACGAAGTCCCAATTTCAATACTCAGTTAGTGAGATTTTTTCATTCAGGAATTCAAATTTAGAGCGCAAACATTTGCAATTTCAATAGTATTACAGCTTATCTACAGACAAAAGATAAACTTTTATAATCCGACTTTAGTAATTTTCGAAGCAGTTTACAAACCTTTCCGCGAATTGTTTATGTACGATTGGAAAATAACGTCTAACATACAGATGTATGTTTAAACGCTTATGAAACCTTCTCTGGTTGTTTATTTTGCTCTAAACTTTTTTCTTATATTCGATGTACTGTAAATTATTTTACTAGTGTGTCGTCGCTTCTGTTGTTTTTTTTATGTAACTGAATATTTGAATTTACAAATCAACAGTAGAAGTAAAAAAGTACTATATTACTGAAAGTATGTATAAAGGGTAGATTTTAATTCCCTGTGGGTACACTTGATGTATGGATAAAGACCATGACCTAGGCCACACTTCCCAGTAAACATAATTAAAGTTTTGGGATTTGTCCAGAGGAGCCGGCGCCTATCGAATAAAAACGCCTCGGAATTATCTATAATTATCCGCCGCTAAAAGTCCTCATTAAAAAATGATGCTCCACTGGTAATATTTCAAAATTAATTGGCACTCATTTAAATTTATGATCGCCAGTCGTTGCATAAATAACCTAAAAAACAAACAACCGCGTGGGGCTGAACTTGCTGAACTACCGCACGCATCATCTAGAACGAAAAAAAGTATAGCAGCATGCCACACATAATTTATTTATTTTTGCAAAATCGACTAATTGCTTATAAATTATTTATAATTTGCTTGAGCGTATCATTTTGATTGTTTCGCGCTAGGCGCTCAAATTATCGCAATAAAATTTCAAATTAACAGTTATCATATGTATGGGGGAAAAATTGGACTATGAGGTTAAAAATAATACTTATTATAATTGTAAAAAAGTGACGAAACATTTTACTTTTTAATTACTTCTTGGTCTACTTTGGGTATGCTTAAAAACACTCGTTAAAAAGTTGATGTATATCAAAACGTTAAGCCTTCAACTTCAAAGAAAACGTACAAATTTTTAAACAAACATTTAAAGAAACAAACAAATTTGTTTGAAGAAATCACCATACTGACTTAATTTTGAGAGAATATTACAGGTACAAATCATACACATTGTGCCTGTAGAAAAATATACAATTTATCAAAGAGAAACAGTTATTTTGTCTGAACACGAGAAACGTTTTTGATCAATAAATTAGTGTGTCGTCATCACTAAATTTGCTTTATTTTTTTATTTTGGTTTCAGGCAAAGTATACTCAAATATTTTTAAAATCAAACCGGCCAACAACACAAGACTGAAACACAACTTAACGTAAAAATGTATATTTTCAAATATCAGGTTTTCTCGGCCATTGTTTTAAACTGGATGCTTGGACAAGAAAAAGAGAAAAAAAAAGAAAAAAAGCTCAATACAGAGCAACAGTATGCTTTCAAGGGAAAACACTTCTGAAGATTCAAGTCACTAGTGATCATAAAACATCAACAATAAATTATTTTTCATGAAGGGGAAGAACGTACGAAAAAATCACGTACAAAAAAAATTTACGTTTTTTGTTTAATTTTACAACACATAGCTCATTTCAGCCTTTTGTCATGCTGACAAAACTGCGTGTGAAAACTATTTAGATTCTTACACCAGAGTATCAGCTATAAAACAAGTTGATTAATTTTAATTGTATTTAGGACAACTTGATTATAATAAAGCGTGGTTGGATATAGCTCGGACTATTAATGAACTAAATCCTTGACAAAACCATAAATCCATGGTAAACTAGCGGTTTTTGCTTCAAGCAACGCCCCAGTTAGCCAATAGAAGTAAATCTGGGTCCAAATTAGCTCGACATGGGTCAGAAACATTAATTTAATTCAAAAATCCATTTTCAATTTACATAATCAATTGATACATTTCAGATCAAACGCAGAATTTTTCTTAAATTGTTTACAGTCCCATAATTCAAATCACTTCGAATTGATGCATTATTGATCTATGTTCCCCTGGTAGTAATTTACCTGATTACTGACTACGTGCAACTTTCAATGTAGATCATTTGTTGCGTAATCAAACACACACACACAGCTTTTGATTAATAAACATGCCAAATTGTCTGAGTCTGACTTTTGTTGATGCGAATTACTTAAGTAAGTGTTTTTATGAATCACAATATGCAACCGCTAAAGGCCAACTATTTCTGTTTCTTTGAATTATAAAATTTTTAAGATTTTATATGTTGAAACTGGTGAGTTTTTCGGGTTTTTAGGCCGTCGTAAAATAGAATGTCTTCCTAATGCTTCGCAAGCGCTGCGAGAAGGAAGTAAGAGCATACACCGTACTGATGCTGTAAGCTCAAGCAAACCACCTCTCAATGCAAGATGAGATGCAAGCCACTCGTGCTTGTGAAACGTCAGGAAGAAATTCGATTTTACGACGGCCTAAAACCCCGAAAAACTCACCAGTTTCAACATAAAAAGATTTCAAATTTTATATTAACTGTTGTTTCATCAAAATGGACAAACACACTCGAAATTAGACAGACCAACATAAGATCTTGAAGGCCACTTTCTATTTAGCGCTGTTTCAGTTTTGAGTTCTCAAAATTTCAGTAATTCCAATAAGTATCTTCAAATTAAACGAGCAATTCGATATAAAAAACTAAACGTATTTTCATTAAACTCTCACATTGTTAGGGCGAAATGTGGTAGTAGATAAATAAAAAGTAAAAAAATGCAGTAAACAATATAGAAATAATAAAACGAATATTAATATGGTCGGATGGATAGTTTTACACCGAAGTTGGGTTTCTCGGCCAACTAGGTATGTAATTTTTCAAATATCTAACTAATCAGCCTTAACAACTACATTCGAAGAGCAATTATGTGAATAAAGCCATCAAGAAGTTACCAGAATTTCCGAAAATGTGCACGCTTCTTTTCAATACATTTTAATTCTTTGTATATTTGAAACAAAGCGCTTGCGGACTGAGGTTGGCCGTAATCATTAACTTTATACAATTAACATATCATCCTCTATCATCACATTTTCTCATATGGCGTCATCACAGATGCAAATATAATCACACATTATAATAATCAGTTAGGATTCAAATAGAAAAGCAATACTAATATCAAAAATCCGTGTACAAATCCATGAATGCTGACGTTTAAAGTGGGAAAAGCTAATTAACTTTTCAGATTCGCTTTCTGCTACTTTACGACTGATCTTATCTGACCTTAACCTTGCCTCTCTGATATCGTATCCTTCACATACAGCTGAAAATAGTACCTGAAGTAGGTTTAATTTTTCATATAAACAAATCGATGTTTAAATTATTGGCAATCATCCGTTGACTTAATGACATACACAAAATGAGGAGTGTTGTAATGCTTCGATATCAACTCTGCAATTGCATGTTTTTAAACGAAGATAACCGATTTGCGTTGGCACTTTTTCAATTAAGAAGTTTTTCAATGAATTTATAATGAAACCGTGATGTGTGTCACGTAGTACCCTGTCGCTATAGTATGCTGTAACCTACCCATGACCAGGAATTTTGCCAGTGGCAATACGCGCAATTTTCTTCCAATAGGAAAATGAAAGTGGCCAAAGTGAAAATGCAATTATTAACCGAAAAATTTTTGAAAACAGCGAGTTAGCACTGTTTAAAATGAACCCCGTATTTCACACCATACTCACCGAATTTCAGGTCAATGCCACAAATCAAATTAATTTCTATTGCCACAGATGGGTTAAAATCATTTTGATAGTAAAAATGTAAATTATACTACTTAGATAAGAGCATTAAATATTATTTTAACTTTTAATAGTTTATCAATGGCAGTTATTATTATTCCTAGTGCTGAAAGTAGATTTAAAACAATAAAAAAATGAGATTTCTAAAATCGTATAAGTTTAATAAATCTTTCAGTTTAAAATCCTCGTAAAAATAAAACCTTGTTGCCTTTTGACTTTTATTTTATCCTATTTCGTTTTTCCTAACATTTCCAAATATGAACTGAAATCCTTATGAAACATAAAAACTTCTTATTTCCTTTGCAACACATTATTTTTTGAGCCAATTATTTATTTTCCGCCAAATGTATATTAATTTATAGACCTTCCTCTTCTTCTTATAAGACTTTCTGACAGCTTGGAACCAAAATTAAATCTTATCATGATTTGTAGTGTAAGTGATCTCTAGGTGCTCCGCTACTGGTTGGAACTTCAAGCAAACAGTTTTTTTATTGGGGAATATTTGAACATTCATTTAAGGTAATTGTTGCTTAGTCGTTTTCCAGCTTTCCTCTCCCTGGCATCGCGAACACCAAGTGCATTTATTTTCGTTATTAGTTGTGTATTGGTTATTTAAAGAAATATTTGAATCGACTGTAGTAAGTTATTTTGTTATGATTGAAAAGTTATAATTATATTATATTTTATTATCTACTCAACTTGAATATTGAAACATTAAATAAGCTGCGTTTTACCAAATAAGAAATAAATGTTTCAATTTGGGCCAACTTACTTTAAATATATACACTTTGGATACATAATAAATTCAAATCAGTTAGAGATACTCATTAATTTATCCATTAATTGAAGTGTGAATGTTAACGACATTTTTCAAAAATTATTAAATATTCTAAAGGTCACGTTCATCGTCAATCGTTCGAGGAAATCTATAAAAAATCTAAATATTATTTTATAAAATATTGATAGACAAACGCACTATTGAGAGAAAACCAAAAAAAATTCTGAAATTTAGTTTTTCAAATAACTTGCAAGTTATTTAAGTTTTAATGTTAAAATTAAGTTATTAACAAATACAAATGATTATTTTGCTTATTATTCTAATTAATAAAAGTCAACTTTACACCCCATTTCGTTTTTTAAAAATTGGGTGAAAATCTAATAACCGTTATTAAATATGTACATAAATTCTAACATAATCGGCGATGACATAATTGTTAATAGGTTTTTAACGTTCAATTTATTGAACATCCGACATAGATAATATGCAGTTAAATATGCAATAAACCACAATTTCAAGCTAAACATTTACAGACGTATTTCGAAGATAGAATTACTAATCGCGGCCAAATACAAAATAAAATAGCTGTTTATTTTGAATCGGGCTTGCATGTCGTCACTCTAGAGTGAAATAAATTACATTTCCGCCAGTAAAGCCAGTAAAACTTATTATGATTAAAATGACTAATAAATAAAGGTACGTTTATTTTGTAGAATGAAGTGATCGGCAAACACTTAAAATTATGAAAATAAACACTTTTTATTAGAGAGCGGAATGGTTATGGTTATGTTTAAAGTGCTTTCGGTTTTAAACCCATGACTTGAAACTTTCTACAATTTAATATAAATAAAGGAAAATTCCACTTTGCTGCAATTTTGCTTTTCTCATTGTATTCGTGCAATGTGTTTGAGTGTTTTCACTAGTTTGAAGTGAAGGAAGATGTCCACATTTTCTGTCCAAGATTCTCTTATCCCAAAATTCTCAAAGACCGCGATAATGAACCAGTTGTACTTACTCGATTGGATACAATTTTTTAAACCTTGTATCTTCTAAATTAAGTAATTGTCGGTTTCTATGTATTTAATGTGCTTATTACGCCTGTTGGGTATTAAGCTCAAATCAAGGAACATTGTTAATATTTAACAAAAAGCGCGCTGCAATGTCATCTTATTTCATTTGTTAATAAAACCAAACAAAAATTAAGCCGTTGATGTGATGCCAGCTTCTAAGAATCAGTGCTATGACTTGAAGGATCATTGTATAATATTAATGTCCACAACGTTGTAATTTTAATAATTCAAAAACAATTGTCAGCCACTGTGGAATATGTAGAAAAAGTTGTTCAAATAACCAATTTTAAATCATCCGATTGCACATGTTTTTGGAGGTTTTAATAAAATGTTTCTTTTTTGTTTGCCGTTCGGGAGTAGTTGTAGTTAAATTGCGATCCAAACATTCAGAGAATCGATATGAAATGAATGAAAATAAACTTAATAAAGTGAAGTAAATTATAAACATTTTCTTAACCAGTTAAAATGCATTACTTTCAAGCAACTACAATTATTTGGTAATATTGGATTATCACAAATTTTGAATGCGGAATTAAAATTGGTACCCCTTTTATGTGGAACAATTGGTTTTAATATTCAATTAAAACGTACCTAATTCAACTGCATTTTCCAGACATTCTGGAACGCTAGTAAAAAAAATAGCATTAAATACATTTTGTTAGATTAACAATTAAAAATATAATGTTCTTCGTTTAAAAGTAAAATGCACACGGTTTTATAAATGGAGACTAACACCAAACGCGTCAAAAACCAACTTATGGCTCACAAACTACAGACTCAACGCTGACTCCCCTACAATAACTGCAGACGGCCAAACGACACAACCAAAAAACGACGTAAAATAGCTTGGAATCACAATTGACCAGAAACTTAAATTTACTAAACACATACGAAGCATCAGAACAGAAACGATAAAAAGAACAAAACACTTTCGCTCACTAACATACAAAGGCAAAGGAATTAGTACAAATACCGCGACAAAATATACAAAGCGATCTGCAGACCCCTCTTGGACTATGGACATATACTCATGACCAACGGAACAGAAAATACAAAACGTTATATACAAACAACAGAACAAATTGCACTAAGATTAATAACACGAATAAGACACCCCCAAAACCCACTACACAACCCCTTCACCCAACTACTATACGAACGCACAAACATGACAAAGATTTCGGAAAGACTCATACATCTACAGACAAAATGGACAAACTACAACTGGACCATACTGAATCCCCTTTGTCTTACAAGACCAACCAGACAATCCCGCTTCCGTTTCCCTACATCAACGCTACTCGAACACTTACAAACGCAACTGACTACTGGACAATAAAAGATTTTTTTCTTGTCATTAGAATTGGAAAGTTTATTTAAAAAGATTATTAACCTAGAATAAGAGAATTTTCATCTTTGTTTTTTATTTAGATTAAGACTACATGTATAGAACAAGGGCAGGAAGACCGATAGGTCGATAGCCTTTTTTAGAAATAAAGATGTTTACTACTACTATTTGAAATGATAATGCATACGATGATAAGTGTAGAAAAGCGTGCTTTATAGACAATTTCGAGTTGAATTAGTATTTTCATCAGTTCATAGCTTGGGATCAAATTGATGCGTTTATCAACCTTTTGTTTAACCCAGAATAAGAGAATTTTTATCTTTGTTTTTTTATTTAGATTTTATTTTTTATTAAGACTATATGTACTAAACAAGGGCAGAAAACCGATAGGTCGATAGGCTTTTTTAGATATAAAGATGTTTCCTACTACTACTATAATGTTCTATACTAGAATATTACTTAAAAATTGTATGTGCATTTACGCGCAGGAAAAAGCAAACTATAATTGTTAATATTTCCGATTATACTAGCAGGACATTGCTTGATGGAAAATTGATTGAACACGAACATTACAAGAGAAGCAAAAAACTGTCTATTCAAGTCGAACTGTGAAAACAGAAAAATATGAAAGGTTAAAATTGCTAAAGGTTTTCAATTAGGCAAAAACAGAGACCATGTATAAATAAATTGAAAAAGAAGGACAACTGATCCATTGAATTGATTTTGTAAGGATGAAATTTAAGATTTTTCAAAATAATTATTAAATAAACCTGAAGAAGCTCCGGCAGAATTTCCATTTTCCAAATAAATCTTAATTATTTCTAACCTTGTGCAACAACAAACGCAAATAAAATTAAAACGACTCGTAGATTTCCATTTAGAAATAAACATTGTGAGTTGGTGTCTTGTTTATGAAACACCCTGTATTATACAGTGTTAGTCGACAACATGTTCCCTTAAAAATCAAAGTTGACGCGTTTGAGCTTTTTTTTAATCTACCAGGAGAGTCATAAATAGAGGTGCGAATTTTCGTTAGTACACCCTGTATAAAACCGATTCGCAAATATGCTAATTTACGAATACTTCTACTGGGCGATATAAATAAGTTATATCTTCGGAAATAATTATTTGCCAATGAACCAGCTTATGAATATTTATAAAGGTGATAAGAAAGCGTTAACAATAACATATGTTAAACAGTTACGTCAGACATCAATATAAATGTGCAATAAAATTATGTTTGTAAACAAGATATAAATTTATTCCTGAAAATTTGTTAACAACAGGAAGTTATCTTAAAAGATATTTAAATCAAGTTACAGAGTCAGCTCGAAAGTATTAAATTTAGCAATATGCGACACCGCTCTGTTAAATAGGTTTTGATTTTGCGAAAACGCACTTATATGCAGTGGAACACTGAAGGACTCATAATTCTTTATGGATATGTCTTATTATATCAATCGATTTCAATTAAACGATCGCAGTTGTTTCGATGGCATAATAAAAACATTATTTTCTTGCGTTGTCACTGCTCACCCATCTCTTATTGTATACTTGAGTCATCCAGTGCAAATATCAATCATTTTTTAATACAGTTTAATAACGTGAGTCAAGATTAGGCGCCAAGAATTACCGTTTTCTTAAGTATAGTTTTTCGTATATTTTCAGTTAATGTCATTTAAATTATTTTGTTTTGTTCCAGTCGGTATGTGGTTCACAATGCTACCAGTGGTTGCACTTGCAGCAGTTGTGTATGGGATTCCCTGCGAAGAGGCACGAATGAAATGCATGTACAGGGTGGGATGTGGGAAAGCTCTGCAAAACTACTTGGTTGGGTGTTCATTGGTTCTGCAAGAATCAGCTATTGATTACTGTCCGAAAGTTTGCGAATACTCTCTAATCGCGCTTATATCAACAGAGGAAGGAAAAGCTCTTATGGAAGTAAGTATGTTTACCATATGAACAAAATGATAGTGAAATCAATTAATTGCTTCCTGTTCTCTGATTTATTGAAACTACTGGGGTAAAGTTCATGCATATAGGCGAAGAATACCTGAAGTGAGATTAATTTATATTCATAAGCTGGAAACACTTCAAAATCACTGAGTACATTTTAATGTGTAAACAAGTACAAGATCAAAGCATACCGCACTACTTCAGGATCATTCATCTCTCGTCAGCCACTCGGAATTATTCGATGTGGTAGAGCTTGGATTATAGCCAGATGCTTTCAACCTTATATTTGCAGACTTCAAAATTTGATAAATTAGGAACAGTCTAGACTTTTCAGAGTATTTGCGTCAAGTTTGTGCTAATAAATATAAGTTTACATGACGTATTTTAAAAATTCTTATTCCCGATTTAGTAGTTTATTGAACGAAATATAAATAAATAATAACAATAACAGCAAAATGCACAATTGCTTAAACATTCAGCATGGCATGAAGGTTAAATAATTTCAGGATGAGAAAGATCCCAACATTCATCGGAATGTTCCGGTTCTCCAAAAAAAAGACACTGCTGTACATAGTTATATAAAATTGCTTCTACATTATTTCAGCTAACAAAAACGAAAGCTTCAAATAGATAATTTGCAATTCCTTTTAATAAGTATTTAAGAATTCCTCTAGTAATAATAAAAATAATAATAATCCTAGAATTTGAACTGTTGAATGTTGTTACTGGCTAATTTAGTAAACGTTTTAAAATAAGCACGTAACTGAAATATAACATACATGAGCTGGTGACTGTAGTTAGTCTCTTACCAATAAAATGGACGAGTCTTTCCAATTTTTCATATTTTTAACTGTAAGAGAGATATTAAGGGTGGGAAGTTTTCAAATTGACACCCCGTATGTACGTTATAGATAAAGGTTGATAGGCAGTGATCAGACTTATTTTTTTCTTTAAATATTATTTTAAATAAGGCAAACTCTTGAGGTGGAAATATTATCCGTTTGAACAAATTACCTACTGCCCTCTAGTCCTTTACTGGTTTTTCAAAACTTTGTTTATTTAATAATCTTAAGTGCACACAGAGTGTCGAGTATTCAAGTAAATCGTATTAAGTCTAGGGTTAGAATAAAGCGATCCACATTCAATCGCTTCAATTTTTCCTATGTAAAATTCTTATACATATTGTAAATAAAAAATAACGAAAGCAATACATACAAAGCAGTAAATTATTTGATAGAATGCAGCAAAATTGGAGCACTTTATTTGAAATTTTTATATTACTTATTAAAAACTTGATTTAAAAAAAAATGTAATCTCTACTTTCAAAGCCTTTGAAAATAATGAGTTGCCTGCCAATTTCAGTCTCTCAGATGTAGTTTTGACCTCGAATGACGGATTTCCGATAATTAGAAAGAAATGTTTAACTTTCTGAATGAGTTTAACACGAATTTGGTTTGTTACAGTGTGAATGCAGTGACGCTTATTGCCAGCGCGAAAAAGAACGAACCGAAATTTGTAAGCCGAGTGTGATCAAAACCATCAATGAACCGGTTGTTGCTTGTCGAATAGCACAGCGAATCTGCAACGCTAATGCAGCATGTGCGACTGCATTCGACTACTACCAGAGAAACTGCAAGGCAATGTTTCATGGGAAGAAGTGCACTCCAAAATGCCACAATTCCATCAGTATTCTTAGAAGACAGGAAAAAGCCCAGCAACTGAAAATGTGCACATGCGATGGCAAAGAAGATTACGATTGTCCAAAAATTCAACGGAATATGGAAAAACTTTGTCTCTATAAACCGCATCATCGCTATAATGCCACAACGCCAACTGTGAATGTGCATTCGGAACAAACGTCTGACGAAATACGGACTTCTTCCAGTGAATCTTTAAGAGTGTCTTCGATTGTGTTGTTTATCAGTTTGTTGTTGCTTAGGACACGGTAATGTTGTTACTTTTCACACTAAACTTATATCTACCTCGATTGATCATTCAGTATTTATGGATGTTTCCACAGACTGTGATATTATTACTATAATGAGAGAATTAAATATGTGCAGAAGAACTGTTAGTGCATGTGTAGATTGTAATTTTCTGAAAAGAAAGTAATAGATAATTTAGATTTGCCATCAAGCTTAACTGATGAAAGGATAAAACTTCTTTTGTCTCTGGAATGGATTTAGGAAAGCTACCAAATTTGGGTGGTTTGGGTAAAGTAGAAAAATTGCATTTATTGCGGAGGTTGCCACCTATTCAATGTGTTTTAGTGCTCAATCTGCAATTTATTGAACAGTTTGTCTTTTTCTACAAATAAGAACATTGTAAGTTGGGATCGAAACTGACACAACCATCCGAAAATAAAACGAGAACGTAAGTCTTAATATTTTAAATGTAAAAATTAGTAGTGACAACGAATTTGTAATTTGACGTGACGAGTTTATTAGATTATAATTGTACTTTGTCGACAAAATTATCGTTTGGCTTAAAAATAGTGGTTTGTTTTAGAAGCTTTTATGAGCCCAGACAAAAAGTTTGATGTGGAAACGTATCATTTTCATTTTCCAAACTTTGAAAGTGTGGCGTACAGATTCATTAAAATTTTTTTGCTACATTTTTCTTACCAGGTGGTATTTTATTGTTATTTTGTACATGTCAAATTACTACTTTTGACCAATGAAAATTGATTGTTCATTTCCGATAATTAACGGCAACTATCAACAACGAATATTCTCAAAAATTCAGTGACATGTTTTGTAACTTTTATATACCTATGCTCAAAGTGTTTATATGATAAATGATTAAATATATAACTTTAATTTTTTTTGGTGGTTTAATATGAGGTTTGGACAATCCATATAGAAATATTCGCTTTACAACATATCGATGTTATATTTTTATTTGAATAAATTGTATTTGAAAAGATCGTGTAAAAACATAACATTAAATTCTTATTGCAGAAGTAAATATGATTTAAAAGTTTAATATTAAAAAAAATCTCACATTTGTATGGCTGAAAGCAAAGTTCTCATCCATTTTGTTCACTAGACCAAATCGCACATGAATTTAACATGCCATAGACATAGTTTCAATTTTTATTTATAAACTAAATTAAAAGGGTGAGTCGGGATTAAAAACATTTGAAACCATGCATAGGAAATTCAGAAAGAAGAGAAGTCCAGAAATGCTTCGTTTAATCCATAAAAGTTTAAGAAAACATTGCAATTTCAAAGATTTTCCGGAAACAGCCGTGAGTATTTTAACCATATTTCGCAAGTGACAACACGGTATTGAATCACATTTTGCGCACTAAATGAACCAAACTTATTAAAACCGGTGGGTTGCAGTTGCGTCGATGTATGTTGGCGCGCCGCTGTTTTTTCTTAAAATAAAAACGATGTTTTATTTCTCGTTTCGTATTGGAAAATAAAAACTCTCATTAGTTTATATCATCTAAACATGGAAAAATTGGTTTTGCCCAAAAACATTCATATAAAGATATAGGAGTAAATGCTTTCTAACAGGGCTATAGCGTTTTATTACGGTGTAAATTCTAAAAGAAGCTTTTCCCGTCTTGCATTTACAAGCGTTTTGTTGCTTAAAATCAAAATTACTATGCACGGTTTTCATGTTGCACTTGAATCCCAAACAACTTTGTGTATTCTTCTTCTTCATTATTCTGTATAATTTTCGTTATTTCAAAATCTGAAAGTTTTTCAAATAAAAAACAAGAACACTTTTGTTTTAATCAAATAGTGAATGAATCAACTTTTTTATTTACATTTCGGTTATCTTAAAAACATTTAAAATGTTTCGTCACTCTTAGCTTGTTGCAGCTAGTATCGATAGAATCTGATACTTGTTCTAAACGTTTGACAATAATTCCTTCATCGAGTCCTTTCAACTTTCATCTCGACCAACTTGCCCGCTTTTTGCTATCTTTGCCACCTGCAGAAATTACAGGACCGTCCTCACCTACAGTGTGTCCACTGGGTACAACTATAGAATTGCACTTAGGTCTTGCAAACGGAAATTTCTTAGTTTCATTCATTTCTTTCAGCAACTTAACTCGACACTTTAGTGTCATCTTATCTCACTCAGTTGAAAATTTACGATTTTTGCGCGGTCTGGGAAATTAGAGTGCTAGCAGATATTTCATTCGCGCTAAATATAAAAATCGTATGTAGATGTAGATCAAAATGAATTTCTTTAACACTAATAGAGTTAGACTGCCTTAGTACAAAATCAGATAGTTTTAATGATCAGCCATCAATATGCATACCTGTGTAATTCTTCCTAGCATAAATAAAGTATAATATTATTATTGTACTTAACTATTTGAGATTTCTACGTGTATTCAAAATAATAGTGAATATATGCATTAAATACCAATGTTTATTTAAAAAACCAAAGAAGAGCTTGCCGCTGTATATAAATAGCTTTAAATTATTTAAATGTTATCAAATTATCACAGGCTGGCCCTTCTTGCTTTAATATATTTTTATGTAAGTTAATAAGTTATTTTTTATTATCCAATGTATTATTCCACTTTTCCATTACAGATTGATATTAATTTCTATTGTAGTTTCATAAAATATTGTCATGATTTTAAATTTACTATTTTAGTTTCCAAATTTATTGTAAGTTTAGTATTTTGTCGACGTTTAATGCAATTAGAATGTTCAATGTAATTAGAATAGTGTAGAGCGAATTGTAAAATATTTTTATATTGTAAAAATAAATGGAAGGTCGTTAAAATGTGACTTTTTGTTTGACGTTTACATCTTCAAGGGCAATAGCTTCCTTTTTTGTGCTTTTCAGCTATGAAGTCTGGCGCGACGGGTTCTGACTCCGACCAAATATTATCCACCTAATAATGTGCATTTCCTGTAGATTATTGTGTGAATGGTTCATGGAAAAATATAAAACACCAGATTGATCATTTTGGAATTATCATATTTGGAAGAATTATGTTTCTTTGACAATGGGTAATATGAAGCCAGTCTGATGCTGCTTTGCCTGTATTATAATCTTGCTGAATATGGATGATATCAAGCCTAACCCAGTTTTTAATTTTCTGCAGTTAACTTAAACAGTTTAGCGTTGATTTTGTCAGGGCAGGTAGTTTTTCCAAATTTATGTGCTTTTACTGCCTGCATAACTTCACATTTGGTTATTTATAGACTTGATTCGTTTATTCGTTTCCCTTCGATCCTAAGATTTATGGATTTTTTGGCCTAAGATTTATTTATCTATTGTCGTTCCTTAAGATTACTAGTTTTCATGTCTTACTTTTCTTGTTGTCGTTAAAGAAGGCACATCTTTCCCGGGATTAGTTAACTTGAGCAATTTATTGAGAGGTCCTTTCGATCAGCTTCTAGAGACCTTTTCCTGAAATGTATATTGAGCTACTTGTAGCCCGTTGGATTTTTTTTGGTTTTTAGCATTTCATTCATAAGATCTATGATTTCCTGTATCAATCATAATATTTTAGATATTTATCTGATGATTTTAGTAAATCCAATGGATTTTTATATTTTTTTTACATCTCGAATCTAGTTGGTTTCTGATTTTAATACTGATTTATTTCCCCCTTTTGGGGGTTTGCAAGTTTTTCTTTTCTTTTGAGTGGCACTCAGCCTTTTTCATCAAGAGCTTAGAATCCATGAATTATTTTCACTATAGATGTTTGCTCCAGGGTGGATCTTTGTAGATAGAAATACAGCTATTTCATATTGATAAAATGGGTTGTTTCGGCCTGCGTATTTTCGATCTGCGATGTTTCTTCGTGTCTTTCTTTTCATTTTGTTTTCCAGATCCAGGTCATCTTATCATTTAGCCGAAGTATGAGCTCCATTTTCGTTCTGACTATCTCGCCCTCAACGCTTTGAAATTTTAAAGTTCCGCGCAAAAATAATTCGAAAAGGATATTCTGCTACTAACAGGGTTGTCTTTTATTTAAAACGTGCGAAGAATGGTAACAAGGTTATATAAAATACAGTCATGGACGACAGAGTCTGCTAAAAATCCCCATATTTTTTTTAAGTGACATCAAATGGTTTTATTCAATCTTCAAATTACGAATATTTTTTAAGAAGGGCGGCTGTGTGAGATCCGCAAACGTATTTCATTTTTGATTATCTTGAATTTGCCGATTATTTACGAAAAGCTGTTTACATTTTACATTTTGTAGGTACATTAAAATAGAAGGAACTTAGTAGCTTTGTACATCTAGGCAGTTTCACTGATTTCAATACATTTTTCAAATTTTTACAACTGAAAAATATAAAAAATTAGTCAGTATATGACTGAATTTTAATAAATTCCATTATTTGTCCGGCGATCTCTTTTAGCAAAACCTGTATTCGATATTACGGACGATATTACAGAAGTCGAAACTCTTCACGGTAGGATAAGATGAAATATAGCCATATCTTGATTGTACCGTTTATTCGAAACAATTGATTGCAATAAGGTGGAGGTTATTTATGGGTTAGAGATCTTGGAGATAAACATTCTAGAAATGAAACTATACAACACCTGAATAAACTTGATCAATTTATCAAATACATTGAACTAAAAAGTGAAATAAAGTAAGTCTTTGATAATTAATAATACTTTTCTTTAAAAAGCAAGTGTTACCAACTGTTCTTAATTATTAAAAATGCTCTATTAAAAGATTGCCGCCCTTATAAATGTGACAATGATAATGAACAGCCGTCTACTTTATGTTACAGTGGGACGCCAAGCCTGCTATGCCCAATAAACACATTAAACACTAAAAATATTAATATTAATTTATAAATATATATCTACTTAATAAAAGAATATGCTTGTTTTAAGAAACAGAAGCCATAAATTACTATATTCAATACGAAACTACGAATAGATCACATCCTAGTAGATCCCAGGCACTCAAATAACATCATAGACGTTAGAAGTAAGAGAGGAGATGAGGCGGACTCGTCTCATTTTCTGGTGTGTGCCAAAACAAGAATAAGGATCAATTAACAGAAGACAGGTCCACAACAAGCAAATAAGATAGGTAAATGGGAAACGAATAAACTTAAGGAAGAGGAAGTCCTCGCTATCTACAAATCTAAAATTGCATCTAAATTGCGGGATATACCAGAAACGCGTAAGAGTAACACCAAGACCATGTGGACTGTTGTTCAGAAGATTATTCTGGGAACAATGGAAACAACTATCGGAAATCGCGAAAGAACAAAGAAAAATAACTGGTACGATACGGACTGTGAGAACGTACAGAACCAAAGACACCGCGCTTAAATGTTACAGGACCCTTCACAGAACAACATAGATAATTTTAACAATGCAAGATGTAGAGCAAGAAAACTCATTAAGGAAAAAAAGAGAGAACATCAGAAGAAACAAATGCAAGACATCGAGGATTTAATTAAAATGGGCTTTAAACCGCAAACAAGTAATATAATACGGAAAAATAGAGGTGAACTCATCACCGGCATTATAGAGGTATTAAAAACATGGAAAAAACATTTTCAGAAACTCCTCAATGTAACAAAGGACGACACAACGAATATACCGGTGTATTTAACCGTCGAAATAGAAACCGAGAAACCAACACTAGAAGAAGTGACGAAGGCCATACAACGCCTCAAAAACAACAAACCGCCAGGAAATGATACTAGCCCCTCTGAATGCCTGAAAATGGGAGGTCTAGTACTCTATCAGAAGATGCATGAGTTAATAGTACTAATAAGGGACAGCGAAACATTACCGGAAAGCTGGAAACAGAGTGTTATTATACCCCTACATAAAAAAGGAACCTATCGGGTATGCAAAAATTACAGAGGGATATCTCTCATCAACACCGCATATGAAGTGCTTGCAAACGTGATTCTAATCCGCATAACACCATACGCGGAAGAATCGATATGTGATTATCAGTGCGGCTTTAGACCGGGCAGGTCAATTTGATTAGGAATTTGATTGGGAAGGGAATTTGATAAGGAGCTCCACCAACTATTTATCGACTTCCAACAAGGCTATGATAGAGTGTTAAGAGACCATCTATGGGCAGCCATAGCGGAATGCGGAATCCCAAAGAAAATAGTCAATATTTCAAAAGTGTGCATGGAGGGTAGCCGGTGCTGTGTTAAAGTTGAGAACAACATGTCAGAAAACTTTATGGTGGACAACTGCCGGAAATAGGGTGATATTTTTTCTCCAATACTGTTCAATATCGTTTTGGACGCAGCGATCAAACGTGCAAATACTGACGTAGAAGTTTTTTTCAAGCAGTGGACCAAACCTGATACTGGCATTTGCAGATGATATAGGTCTTGTCAGTAAAACAACCATTGAAATACGTGAAAAACCAAAGAGTTGTTAGGAAAAATAGAAAAGGAGGCAGACACAGTAGGATTACGTATTAATGAAGACAAAACAAAATACATGTTTAATTCCCGGAAACAGGGAAGAGATCGACTAGGGCAAAATGTACCCATTCCCACCTGCAATTTTGAACGGGTCAGCAGACAACAATGTGAATAAAGAAATAAAGGCCCGCATACAGAGCGGTAATAGATGCTATTATGCACTAAGAGAACTGTTCGAATCGAGAATAATGTCGCGATCCTCAAAGCTAAAATTGTACCATGCTACTATAAGACCGGTAGTCATGTACGGATGTGAAGGGTGGACCTTAACAAAAGCAAACGAAGACGTCCTGCGAAGATTTGAGCGAAGAATACTTAGAAAAATATATGGTCCAACCCAGGATCCTAGTTGAGGGCAATATCGAATAAGAACAAATGCTGAGTTAGAACAATAGTACCAGGGAGATATTGTGAGAGAAGCAAAGTCACAGAGACTGAGATGGGCAGGACACACATACAGAACATCGGATGACAGAATGCTGAAAATTGCATGGCAGGAAGCACCGACGAGCAGAAGACCACCGGGAAGACCTAAACTGAGATGGAGGGACAATATTCTATCGGATATGCGGAAGATGGGCACTGAAAATGAACAGGAAACAATGCTAGATGGAAGTTAATAGATGCAAATTGTGCTTGCAGCCAAGACCCACATAGGGTTGTAGTGCTACTTGAAGAATAAGAACAAGAAGAATACGAAACTGGCTTTCGTGGTTTGTCAGCTGAAATTAAACATGTGCTCAATATATCTGTCAGTATATCAAAATTAAGTTTTATCTCAGAATCTTTGAATAAAAAAGATTTAAATGTTCTAACCAAAATATAATTGAAGAGCAGACCTAACCGAGGTTTCCTACATAAACTCAGAAGTGCGTCGTCAATAGTACAATACCAGCATTACAATTTACCCGACCAGTGAGTGGTTCCAAATGTCTCCAATGGAACAAACCATACATTGAACAGTTGGAAAGAACAGAGTGCATCATAGTACCCTTCTATAGTAAAATTATTATCTCTCATTAAACTTATTATCATTACTGTCGTCCGTTTAGGTCCGGTACAAAGACCCAAATAAATGGATTTACTTGGAGGAGTTATTTAAAGTAAAAATATAGTTCATTATATTGAAACAAACATGATATTAGAGAGATTAACAAAAACAGCTCTATTTCCAACGAATGCATCAAATTTTATTTGAGTTTCAAGTTTTAGTTAGCTGCTCAGATTAGCTTTTTATAATACGGATTCATTTTAATGAAAGCTTTATGAGTCTACTTTGCACCATGTAATGAATGGTAAAACGGTTCACTAGTAGGATTATTCATATTTTAATTTTATGAATTTTATTTCATCATGAGACACGTAAAGTCGCAACTTTATTTACTAAATAATGTGCCAGCAATACTTCCACTTTATTTGATACAGTTAAAATTTACATATAATCCTCAAAATAATGTATATGCTGTAGCTTCGGTCTTATATATATATAATCTTTATTTCCCAATAGGCTATCGGCCCTCGGTCTTTCTGCCCTTGCATATATACATGTATTGGATTCATTTTCTAACTTAAACTATCTTAACTGTAAACTTAAAATTATTACAAAGCAAAAAAAATCAAAAAATATCTCTTCTATGTCATGTCTTTTCATCGTCTAGCAGGTTGGTTCAGTCGTGTTGGAAGTGTTCAAATAGTGTTGTTGTTGGGAAGCGGAAGCGGGATTGTCTCGTTTGTCCCGTGAGGCAAAGGGGATTTAGTAGGGTCCAGTTGTAGGGATTGTTTTTCCATTTCGTTTGCAATTGGAGTTGTCTTTCTGTTATTCGCGTTATTAATGTTCGTTCGTAGAGTAGTTGGCTTGAGGGGTTGTGTAGTTGGTTTTGAGGATGTCTTATTTTCGTTATTGATCTCAGGGCAATCTGTTCTGTTGTTTGAATGTGTTGTTTAGTTTTCCCAGATGCATTCGCTGTCATGTCCGTAGTCACGCAGAGGTCTACATATTGATTGGTAAATTTTTGTGGCGGTCTTTGTACTGATTCCTTTGTCTTTGTACGTCAGTGATCGGAAGTGTTTTGTCCGTTAAATCATTTTTGTTCTTACGTTCTGTGCGTGTTTTGTAAATTTTAGTTTTTGGTCCAGTGTCATTCGTAGATATTTTGCCTCTTGTATTGGTCTAATTCTGTTTCCGTCTGTTGTTATTGATGGAGAGTCGTTTTTAATTTGGTGGTTTGGAAAAAGTAGTTGGTTTTTCGTGGCGTTTGGTGTAAGTCTCCATTTGTAGAACCAAGCAATTGTATTGTCTGTTAGTGTTTGAAGTTTTTGTACTGCTTTTACTGTAGTTTTGTCGTGCACGATCAATGCAGTGTCGTCGGCGTATTGTAGTATGTAAGCAGATTTGTCAATGTGTGTTTTGTCGTGGAGACTGTGATTGTATATGTATTGTAAAGAAGGGGTGATAGCGGGGATCCTTGTGGGAATCATTGTTCAGGGGACAAAGCAAAGGAGAGGGTGTTGTCTATTCGTACTTCTAGGTGTCTGTTTGTGAGTCGGTTTCTGATTGCGTGAATTGTGTATTTGGGGGTTTTAAGCTGGTAAAGTTTATATATAAGTCCTTTGTGCCAGACACTGTCAAAGGCCTTATTGATGTCCATGTTTGTATGTTGTTGGTTAGTATAAAAAATGGGTGAACATTTGAGTGTTTAGGTTTAAATCCGAATTGATATTGTGGTATGTGTTGTCCAACTGATTGTTGCAGTCTATTTTTATTATAGTTTCAAAAATTTTACTCAGTACAGGGAGTAGTGTGATAGGTCTGTAATTTTGTGTTTGTGTATTGTCTAGTCCGGTTTTAGGAATTGGTATTATTATTCCTGTTTTCCAGGTATCTGGTTTCGTGTTAGTTTCAATACAGTTGTTGAATAGGTTCAGTATGTGTGTGTGTGTTTGTGGAGTAAGATTTTTCAGTAGTTTGCCTTTTATATTGTCTTTTCCCGGCGCCGTGTTTTTAATGTGTGCGAGTGCTTCGTCGTATTCTTCTTCAGTAATTAATTGATGTGCGTTGTTTGTTTCGTTTGTGAAGTAGGTCTCGTACCAATCATTTATTGCGTTAAAATTTTGGTCGTCAAAGTTCGTCAAAGGTCGGTCTTGTATTATACTATATTCTTTTATTTTTGCTTTAATGTATTTATTAAGGCTTTATTATTAAATTTCAGTTACGTATTCTCCAAAATATCGCCACTGAAAGGAATAAATGTTAATCATCGTTCATGTAGAAATTTCCAATTTGTGCAGTCATTTGTAAGTCGATGCCCACGCCCATGGCCATTTGTATTTTTAATGGTTGACCGATGCCGATTAAATGGCACAATAAGTACGGCGGAGGTTTTTGCGAATTAGCGTGATGAAAAGCAATTTCATGTAAATTAGTTTTTGGCAAAAAGCTGCTCGGTTAAACTCGCATTTTAATGGTATAGCAGAGAGATCAACAATGAAAGGTGCGAGGTAATGGTTCAATCAAGACCAGATTTTTGGGTCTGGCAAAAGGTGATTATTTTCAATTTTGGTAAATTTAACTCAAAATATTATGGAGTTGTATGTAATGTAATGAAATATTGTAAGGCAACATGGGAATGAAACTACGAATATCTAGCGTAAGTTTAGAATTGGCAAGGTAGTAGTAAACATCTTTATTTCTAAAAAATGCTATCGACCTATCGGTCTTTCTGCCCTAATTGGCATATTTACTACTAAAAGTGGATTTTTCAGAATATTTAATTATTATAAGATTTAAAAGAATATTTTTTTTATTTGAGCTTACTACACTCGATTCAATTGAAACGCCAAACAAGCGCTAGGAGAAGAACAATTTTAAACAAATTATTTAATTGCCTTTAATGGCCTTTTTGTAAATAATGCAATGTGTCTCCAGTAATAATTTAGCAAAATAATTTAATTTTACTTTCTATTGCTTGTTTCGTTTGATTATTGAAATGAAGGTTGCAAATATGTTATTTTCTTTTCTTATAAATACCTTCTTAAAAAATCGCCAAAAAAATTGTAATAAATGCAAATTAAAATACACACTGTTCATGATCCAGACTCATATATTCACCAGCTGAAGACTCACCTATGAACGTTTCTTACTTTAATATCAAACATTAAATGAAGATTTTATGGGACCTGTCTAATATAAAAAGATAGCAACATCGACGATATGAAAGCTTTGGTTCGGTTTTAAGTTATATCAGAGATGGTCTGGCCCTACTAATGGATAAATAAAAATAATGAATACAACGCAAAATTTTTTGAAAAGACCTGAAAACTTTGAATTTATTTATAGTGTTATTCAGTTGGACCAATCCTCTGAATTTCATAATTTTAATTATCTTAATAGTTTAATAAATCAGCCAATGCTCTTTGCTTAATATAAGAGGTAAGGATACAGCTTTTCATGAAGATAAACTTAATTTTCAATTTTTAATACAAATAATAAAACAATACCTTATACAATATTTTTCACAGATATAATATTTGGGACCGATATAAGCTTATGATTTGATCAGAACAAAGATTATTTCACGATACCAGTGCCATAGTTAAGAACGTTTCCGCTTTCTTATAAAGAAATTAATAACTCTATCTAAGTTACAGTTAAATACTGTAATGATCAGAGTCCTTAATTTTTAAACTACCAGTATTGTTATGTAAGAAGTCTGTTACTATTTGTCATTCAAAACCAGCTATATTTATCTTGAGCATTTTCAAAATCATACATTGAAGATTTTATAAAAGTGAGAATTGTTAAGTTTTCACCTTCATGTGAAGCTTTACATCCGTTTCTTCAGACTCCTTATCTCAAGTATCATATGGATGTTGAAAGGGCTGTAAATATATTGAATTTGTTGAACTGACAAAAATGTAGATTATTTTTTCATTACACGATATTCAGGTTGCAATCTTTTTTGTGCTTGAGTAAATATTCCTACAACTTTAGACCATAAACACGTTTTAAATGCTGAAATGCATTTGCATTATTAAAAGTAAGATACTTAACGTTACATAGCAAACATAGCGCACTTCATCAGGAGTGAGCAAATGTGAATTTGGTTTAGCATCTAATAGAAAAAAATACCGCATATCCAGAAAAAGGCAATGCATGCAAATTCAAATAGGTTTTGGAAAAACTCTTACACTTAAAGATATATTCGAGTCATTTCCTAGTCGAATGTCATCGACACAGTGGTGTCTTCATTGGCTAGATGTGAAAAATGAGTTTGTTCTTTTATTTAAAATTGGATCTATTCCTCCTTTAGTCCATCAGTCTAATTATGCTTCATTCATATTTCTTTAATTGGGTGTTTTAACAGTTGATGCCTTTTAACTCAATCAATCGCTTTTATGTAATACATATTACCAGTGACTCGTAACATTTCTGTAGATGCCTCAGACAAAAATATATGTTTTTCTGTCAATATACTCATGGACCTTGGTGTGGCCAGAAAAACAAATTTGAGAAAGATAAATACGGATCACATATGAAACAGTTGCATGCTAAAATATATGTAAAAGTCGTTTCCAGTTGTACTTATTTCGGAGAATAATCCAACATGACTTGTAATCTTCGTTCCACCAACTTTATAATAAAAGTTCAACATACTTAATTGTAAATATATTGTGTCGCCCAATAATAAGGAAAAATTAAGATCGTAATTTAAAATCTACATCAAATCCGTCACTGTCGATGGCATTGTAGGCACTTCTTCCAAGGTGGTCCGTGTGGTCAATTAAGTTGTGTATTATTGCAGTATATGATTCTTAGATATAAGAGAAGCATGTAGAATTTTTCGGCTGCTTTAAGTACTGTTTTAATTATCGTTTGAAGTTCCTCTAATAGTTTAATAGCGATAACGGAATGTTAAATTAATGTAAATGAACACTTTTTAAAAAAATGCGAAGAGTTCCTATTAATGCGTTGGTTTCTCCATTCAATATTTGTATAAAAATGGATGAAATTAACCGGGTTCAAAAACAACAGAAGCAACTTTCAAAGTATCTTATATCGATTGCAACAATGTAATTTTAATACAAATTACGAGATATATGAGAGTTATTTAGGGCAAACTCTGCTTTTGTGTGGTCTCGAAAATTAAAAGTTCTTTGTAAAAAGTATTTCGTTCACCACGTTGAATATTTAAGGATTTTAGTGCAGTTATATATATTATTTTCTAATTATGCTAATTAGCTGATTATCATTCAATTTAATTAAGCAAATGTAACATTTTGCAAGACCAAGATCAAGATCAGGGGCACTCATCAGTCGTTTTACTGCCTATTGCCTATTATTAATTAAGAATTAGTCTTGTTCATTAAGGGTGTCAATTTGAAAACTTCCCACCCTTAATATCAATCTTGCAGTTAGAAATAAGAAAAATCCGAAATACAGATCAATTTCATTTGTAAGTGGGGCCTTTTAAATAAATATTTTTAGGCTTGTTGTTTCAACCCCCTAGAAGGGGTAGGTTATCCTTACAATCTTAAATGGGAATGAGGGTCAAGTGTCACCTCGTTTTAAAGGGCCTTCAATTCTCTATTCGGTGGTATCCTCCTTTGTTGCTTTTTGTCCAGAGGTTCCGACTAATCGCGTTTCAAAGTTGCAGAAACAATTAAACTTTCCCGCATTGCGATGTTGGTTTCCAGGTTAGTATTTACACAAAAAATAAGGCTAAAAATATAAATTTAAAGTGTCCCCCTTACAAATAAAACGGTCCAACATGTCTTTCCGATTTTTCACATTTCTAACTGTAAGAAAGATATTAAGGGTGGGAAGTTTTCAAATTTACACCCCGTATACTGATTTTGCATTAAATACCTGAAAGTGACAATAAAATGAATTATAGAAGTTGATCCAAAATTCTTTGAGGACCACGTAGAAAAATCTTAGAAAGCAAATAGGATAAAACATTTGTTTGCAATATTCTCCGACACTAAGCAAAAACTGCAATTTTTGCAAGTGGATATTTTTGTTTTGTTTGTCTCATATAAAATATCAAATTAATTACAAAATTTAGATTGACAATTAATAGCTTTTTTCAGCTGCAACAAATACGTAAATAAGCTTCACTTCATAATCAGCATATAAGGAAATTAGAGAAGAAAAAAGGATATTGGTGATAACTATTTAAAAGTTACATAGTTGCGTATGCTATAGCAGAACTTTTCCATACTTCTGATATTTATTCAGCGAAACGATTTTAAATTGTTACATTGGGATGAAAGTTGAGTAGAAATGTAATTTTGGACTATTAATCGTGTTTTGTTTTCCATTACACACAAACATAACGATATTTCACATTTAATCATCACTGTGAACATTATTAGATAATCAATAAGAAGTTGTTTCAATTCTCTTTTCCAGTTAAGATTTTTCAGGTTCTAACGCTGCAGCAAGGGGAACGCCCGCCTCCAGAAAGTACATTTTGGACACTTTCAATTTTTTTGTCGATTTTTCCACCTTCAATATTATGCTTGAAGTATGCGGGGTTTTCAAAAAATTACCCAGCGTTTACGTATCGTAAATGGATTGCATTTAATTTTCACAGATAAAAAATGTTTAACAAAATTAAATGCAAGTTGTCTAAAACTGCCGTCTCCGAACAAACAGAAAAATATAAAATATGTATGTTATTATAAAAAATGAAGCTACAAATTTAAAGTAATAATTAACAAAATATTGTAATTGAATATAACAGCTGAATTTTGAACGGATATAGAAAAATTAGAGATTTAAAGAATGAAAGAGTTTGAAATATTGAACACTTTACACGCAAACTCCTTGAATTTAACTGTTTGACATAGATTTCTTAACTTAATTCAGATCTGAGTATACGTAACAAAACACATCAATTCATATAATCCGAACCATGCAAGCAAGCTGACGTTTTAATTACAAACAGCTATGAAAATTTATTGTTATTTAATAATTTTGTTAGTTCTTTAGTTAGCTACGCATTATATGCTCCAAATATATATCTTTAAACGAGTTTTAATGTCCCAGAATCTAAATTGGAAACGGACTCCCAGTCCGATAATAAATCATAGCAACATGGCGTAATGATGTCGCCTATTAATCATGATTTTTTGCCATTATTCTTAGGCAGTTTCCAATAACAGGGCGACTTTCTACTTTGCTCCAATTAAAGGCCAAAAGGCACGGAATTCAATTAAGTGGACTCGTGTCAGTTCCGATAAAATCACAAGTTTGCATACTCGTGAGCCTGCCTCAGACTTACCTTAACTAAGTCTATGCTGAGCATTGGTGTAGGTTGAAACACAAATGACTGATTTAGTTCAATGATATGCGATAAATGTAACACCTAGAATATTAACAGGCGAGAGACATATAATTAATCATTAGATTTTAATATTTTAACGTTTTGGCTTCAAGAGATAAATGATCTTTGCAATCAACTGAATTATTATTATTATCAACTACATTATTAAACAAAATCAGTTGTAACTTCAGTGGTCATGTTCATAATTAAAAAGGTGGACTTAAGCCCTTAGGTATTTAATAGTTGCTTGGATTATAAGATAAGAATTCAAAACTGTCAAAGCATGGACATTTATTTACGGAAAATATTCGTTTCACAAAAACAAAATTTCAACTTTATTATTAGTTATTTTATATATTTTCAATAATAGAGATGGTTTTCATTCTAGTAGTAGTAAACATCTTTATTTCTAAAAAAGGCTATCGACCTATCGGTCTTCCTGCCCTTGTTTAATACATGTAGTCTTAATCTAGATAAAAAACAAAGATGAAAATTCTCTTATTCTAGGTTAATAATCTTATTAAATAAACTTCCAATTCTAATGACAAGAAAAAATTATTTTATTGTCCAGTAGTCAGTTGCGTTTGTAAGTGTTCGAGTAGCGTTGATGTAGGGAAACGGAAGCGGGATTGTCTGGTTGGTCTTGTAAGAAAAAGGGGATTCAGTATGGTCCAGTTGTAGGGGTTGTTTGTCCATTTTGTCTGTAGATGTATGAGTCTTTCCGAAATCTTTGTCATGTTTGTGCGTTCGTATAGTAGTTGGGTGGAGGGGTTGTGTAGTGGGTTTTGGGGGTGTCTTATTCGTGTTATTAGTCTTAGTGCAATTTGTTCTGTTGTTTGTATATGATGTTTTGTCCTTTCTGTTCCGTTGGTCATAAGTATATGTCCATAGTCTAGCAAGGGTCTACAAATAGATTTATATATTTTGGTGGCGGTGTTTGTGTTAATTCCTCTGTCTTTGTAGGTTAGTGATCGGAAGTGTTTTGTTCTCTTTATTGTTTCTGCCCTGATGTTTCGTATGTGTTTAGAGAATTTAAGTTTGTGGTCAATTGTGATTCCAAGGTATTTTACGTCGTTTTTTGGTTGTGTCGTTTGGCCGTCTGCAGTTATTGTAGGGGAGTCAGCGCTGAGTCTGTGGTTTGTGAGCAGAAGTTGGTTTTTTTGCCAATAAATGCCGTACAATAATTTCATTCTATTTAAATAAGAAAGTGGCATTATGAAACTCTTTTTCTTCCTTTGGCTCCATCTCATTTTCAAATAATTGCTTCATTCAAATATGAAGTTCCAAGAAGAACTATTAGACACCTTCCTAGTGCCACAGAAAAATGAAAATACAGAAAAAGATAAACGTGAAGGGCACTAAAATAGATTTTTTACAAGAAAATACTTACAAATTGGTATGTCTGAACAAAAAATCTCTTTTATATTTGAATTTTTAGATAACCATTTTTGAAACAACAGAAATTAAAAATCAGACTCAAAAATAGTTTTAACAAAAGTGGTGTTTAATTGTATAAGGAAAGTTTGTGATTTTAAATCGAATTTACCAACAATTAAAAAACAAATTATACCTTGTAAATGGGCTACCATGAGACACTTTTTTGGGGCCACCTTAAGACACTGCCTTATGGAGAAAGTTTCAAGCTTTTAATAATTATTTGCGTCATTTTGTATCTTTAGATGTCAATGGGTCGCAAAAGAAAGTCCCAGAACTGTACATGCCCAGAAGAAAATATGAAACGAGCAGTCCAAGATGTTTTAGTGGGAGTAAGTGGAGTAAAACTATCATTGCGAAGTCCAAAGGTATTCAGAGGCTACTCAAAAGCTTCTAAAAGAAAGCTCTCCAATATTCGAACAAAAAAACCAACAACATCCCTACGGGTACTCGAGAAAAAAAGATAATTGAAATGAGATGCAAAGAAAAAGATAGAAATTTCCAAAAAAAGAAGCAGCGAAGAGAAACGTTTTTTAAAGAATTTTAAAATGTTAACCAAGGAGATGTTTTCCGATGACGACGAAGAAGAAGATGTCCCATTTGCGAATTCAGACGACGATTCTGATTGGATACCTGAACCCGATCCAACTGCGTTCGAGGAATTAGATACACAACCCAAAGAAGATGATTTTTTGTTAGATTAGTTGAGTTTAATAATTTAAAGATTAGGAACGTTGAAGTTCATTTTTTAAGGAAGTCGGGGAAATTCAGTATTTTGTCTTTCCTGATCAACCTGATATTGGAACTGTTCCCTTAAACGACATAAAAATGATTCTGCCTTCGCCATGTGTTTTAGATAAAACAAGAATATTCCAGTTCTACTACCATGTTTACTACTACTCCAGTTCTATTATAAATTTGAGCTAAATTTTAGCAATTTTAATATTTGTTAAGTGTTTTGCTAAAACTAATGTTACAAAATTTGTAATTTTTTCGAGTAATATTTTTTTTAGCTTTAATTTTGTTTATCGGAGATTAAAGCTAATTAATTGAATTTTTAATATTAAAATTGCAATATTTGTCAATCTTGTAGTGGAAATAAAGGTTTTTTAAATGTCAAATATAGTTTTTTTACTGATTTACTAATGTCTCACAGTGGCCCGAATTTCAGGCCAGGATGAGACATTGTCAAAAAAATTAAACAATAAAAATATCTTTAAATTGACAGTAATTGTGTGCTTTCCACCGTTACATACTTAAATAAATGCAATTCCGACTAGCTAATCAACTTTTCTGGGCGTTCATGTAAAGTGTTTGGAAAAAAAGCCACTTTGACTTTTTTAGTCTTATGGGGCCCACTCTCTACATGTTTTACATATTAGGCACATCGATACGTGATTTGATCATCATTGAAACTTTTTCTCCCTTATTACTCCGAAATATTAGAAACTGAGACTAATCAAAGAAAACTGTTGAAAGAACTAATCAAAGAAAACTGTTGCATGAATTAATTCAAAGATAGAATGGTAACTTTCAACGTTTTCGTGTTGAAACACAAATTGAAAACCCGCATTTTGCTATAATATTTCATTCTAAAGCATAGCACAAAATCCCTGGTTTGTGATTACTGGCCAAACAGCAATAGAGGAGGAAGTGCGGAAGCAGTTTGTTAGACCACATAACCAGTACTTCAAAACTACGGTACTTTGAAGAATGAATGTCATATTCAAATTCAGCTAAATGAAGCGGACCGATCGACGAATTGGAACCAGTTCCTTGCACAACACGGGCCACTAGCAGCCTAATTTATTTTAAACGTTTTGTTAATTACTCAATTTCCAACGTTCTCGGAAACCTAATACGTTGACGGCATTGAACTCCATTGCAGCGGCGCTCCCAAAAAGAAGACTTATATGTCTCAATTTTGCTTGCTTAAATGGTCAAGAATTACAGGAAAGAAATATTCGAGGAACAAATTCCATAATAATGATCCTCTTCCATTAAGAATAACACAATATTAATATCAATGTAAACGAAACAATGTTCGCAGAGTATTGATTTGTTAATGAAGTTAAGAAATGCAGAAGCAATTATGTTACATGTGAAATAAGATATGTGTTCCAAAAATGATAAAACTTTTCAAATTATGTCAACTGAGTTTGGAAATTATTAAACTTGAGAAGAACCAACTGATTTGCATGGAAACAGGAATTGTCAGCAGACCAGAAACAGCCGACATGGAAACAAATACAATGTAAATAAAATACATAAACAATAAACCACCGGACATCAATTTTCCTAAATGAAACATGTAAAGAATAAATTACAAAGTTTTATATTAAGAAAGCTAGCAGTGTAAAAAATTATTGTAGCTATATTTAGCTGGTATTAACGCGAAAATATATGAAACTGAGATGTGAGGGCATGTAACAAAATCGACTATTAACTGAGATGGACTTCATCTACCATAAAACCTTTGCTCCATCATACTAACAAAAAAAAAGTAATATTAGTGGCAAAAAAAAATAACAAAAATAACAATCACAAGCACAACTTAGTCACACTTAGTCACTTAAAAAGTCACTTGCACAAAGAAACTAAACGGAATATGTGAAAACTGCAGATAAATTTCCAAAATACAGCAAATTACTTAGAAAGAAGACAATATAGTAGAAATAATTAGATATCGGCAATAAATACAGCCAAAACAAAATATAAATTCCTTTGGTAACATGATGTAAAATTTGTATATAGAAAAGTTAATCGTACAAGAAAAGACTGAAGTCAAAAGCAGACGAGAACCAGTTGGAGAATAATGAAACAAATTGAGTCACTATACATCGCATACGATAATGGAGGTGGAAGAAGAAAAAGAAGAAGGCGATAAAATAATGCAAAACTTGTGTACCAGTCCAAACAATTTAATATTAGCTTCCATTCAATAGGTCGGTAAGAGGTAATTTACATCTACGAGCTTCATTTAAAGTATAGAAATTGTACTGTCCCGAATTTAACAGTTGTGAAAGCGTAAAATCGGCTTCACCTAAACAGTCAAGATATAGTTCATTGTAGATAACTCTTTGCACCCGACGTTGCTAAAATTCCGGTGCCAACGAATCTAACTTATATTCGAGTGTACATATTATATTAATTTATTAAATTTCATCTGTAGAGATACTAAAAAATATGCTTTCAATCTCACTAAAGACAAAATTTACATTGGGAAAGCTGAATGTACACGGAGCAAGTCCTGTATAATAAAAGCACTGATAAATCTCAAATATGTATTGTCGCCCGACAAAATTTTAAAATTCTTATTTAAAATTTTAGAACAGGCTTCTGAATATTTGTGTTGGCTTTAATAAGGTATTGAGGCGATTTTACAATGAAAAATTTTTAAACATCTGAAATATAGTAAGCCTTAAAATATGCTAAACATACATAAGCTATTGTATGTTCCATATGAATTTTGCGTATGAAAAACTGAATCTCTTTACATTTTGATCGATTTAAGCCGTATTGGGCCTAAATAATGTGGTCAGACCACCATTGTCTCATGACGATGTTTTGTTACTGTCAATATTTCCAATATTCTTCCACTTGTACAAAGTTGAAATTTTTATCTAACATTAGATAGATCTATTATTGTACATAAAAAGGGTGGTCTACATCTAATGTGAGGAATTTTTTCCACATTTATGACTTCCGTAAAAGTAATAGCCAGCATGTCATATCGATAATTAACTAAATTGTTCTGAAGAACTTCTAAATATACATGACCACTTAAATTCGGTGAAAACGATTAAAAACGTTCATATAGAAAGTTTCTGAAAAGACGGCGTCATACATTAATATTGAATTTCCGTTGAAATTAAATAGCAAGAAATAACAAAAATAGCAAGAAGATTTTGGTGCTCGAATCTGGGTTAGATTATTTTTTCTGAATATCCTCGAAAGGCAAACGATGTATTCGATGTACGATTTTGGTAGATTGGTGTTTGTATGCAACATGTATGTTTGTGTGGTATGTGTTTATAATGCAAAATATGCAAAAGTCTCAATATGTTTTTCTGAAGATTCGCTGAATGCGGTTGCAAGTTATTCGTTCTAAATCCACACTCACTTATTATGAAACATTCAATTTTTATTTATAAAAAAGTAATTGAGAATAGAGAATAACATTCTGCAAAGAAATCTGCTTTGTTATGGCATGTAGAAAAGGTTTTTCATTTCAAATGTCTTCTGCTACCATCGCAGGATAGAAGTAACTGGCAAAATAAACAGCATATTTGAAAACAGCTAAAAATGTTAACCAAGAGAAATAAGAGTTGAATAGTAGTAGTAAACATCTTTATTTCTAAAAAAGGCTATCGACCTATCGGTCTTTCTGCCCTTGTTTAATACATGTAGTCTTAATCTAAATAAAAAAACAGATATGAAAATTCTCTTATTCTAGGTTAACGATATTACTAAATAAAATTTCAGTGGCAAGAAGAGATTATTTTATTGTCCACTAGTCAGTTGCGTTTGTAAGTGTTCGAGTAGCGTTAATGTAGGGAAACGGAAGTGGGATTGTCTGGTTGGTCTTGTAAGACAAAGGGGATTCAGTATGGTCCAGTTGTAGGGGTTGTTTGTCCATTTGGTCTGTAGCTGTATGAGTCTTTCCGAGATCTTTGTCATGTTTGTGCGTTCGTATAGTAGTTGGGTGGGGGGGTTGTGTAGTGGGTTTTGGGGGTGTCTTATTCGTGTTATTACTCTTAGTGCAATTTGTTCTGTTGTTTGTGTATAACGTTTTGTCCTTTCTGTTCCGTTGGTCATGAGTATATGTCCAAAGTCTAGCAAGGGTCTACAAATAGCTTTATATATTTTGGTGGCGGTAAGAGTTGAATATTAAATGAAATTAAATGAAAAACTAATTGGGTATATTTTATCACATTTAAAAGGAACAACCCTGTATATCTGGTCTGAGCTAAAAGAAAACAAATTTAATAGTTACAACTCTTGATCAGTTGCAAAAAAATGAAAGACATTCATCATTTTCCTTTCCTATTCACTAAAATAACAGGTAGATTCAGCCTTTCCCGACTTCCATTTTACCTGTGTGTCTGTAAGAGTGCAGCTATCCTTGTCCCGACTTTTTGTCAAAAGCCCGGTGGCAGCAGATGTTCCGGTTCAGCAAATGCGTTTTTTTAAGGGATGTGCATAAAAAATAAAGAGGAAAAACACGCGTCAACTTTCGCTTTATTTCTGAAAGAAAACGTAAGTGGCCGACCACCAACGACGTCCAGGTACTTTGTTACGTTTTTATATCCTCATCGGATATAAATTTCGAAACACGGAATGGCTGCGTACTAAATCGCTGTTTTTCTTGTAAGAAAGGCGACAAGGTGGTATTTGTCATATGTTTGTCAGAAAACCAAATCCGAGAGAGTTCAAGCCCATGGCGTAACTTAAATTGAATACAACTCTGCTACTGGTTTAATTTTGTTTCATGAAACGATATTTTCTTTCTTGGTCGCTTTAAAACTTAAAGACTTGATTTTAGTTTCTTATAATTATAGTGGCAAACGCAAAAAACTATAAATATATACTATTTTAATGTATTCCTGTTACTATACTATTTTAATTTTATTGTTGTTTGTTGTTGTTTATGTATGTTTTATGTAATATTTATAGAAATTCGCGTAAAACACAATATCCTGTGGAGTTAAGTAGCCGCAAGGAAATTAAAAAAAAATTGCTCGTGCTTCGATTGTTAACGTGTGAGTATTTGGAAGTTATATCCAAACAGTTTCTTCCTGAGCCACTAATCTGATCGCAATTTCAAAAGCATCGAATGTTCCTTGGCTTTTATAAGACGATATTGTAAGGGTCTTTACTATGAATAAACATAAAATGAGTTAAAAATAGAGGGTTTAACTCATCAAAATGTATTGGAAAGTTTTCCTTAAAAATATTTGTACATAATAAGCTCATTGCATATTTTGATTCTAAACTTTTTAGATCTTTTTTTGGGCTTAGAAGCTCTATTGATCGCATCGACGCAATGACTTTTTGTCAAATGGTATTGCTTTTCAAGTCAAAGATTTCTTTTCTAGTTATATTAGTTTTTATCCTTCGCCGAAGATAATCGACCAAACAAATCACCCGCATTATGCAGAAAAGCACTGAAATTCATATATTTGCTAATAATATGAATATAATAGTACATTATATACCTAGGTCGAGAAGTAAGCTATTATATACCGATCACGTTGAAATCCTGAGGCGCGTGGCGCCAAATGATATAATGTGCGAGGTATTTAATAGCCTTCTCGACCGAAGTATATATAAATTTTTTTTACTACTAACTGCCGCAATATAAGTTATCGGTCTCCATAAAACAGATAAAAGTTCTTTGAAAAACTTCTGGAAAAAAACTAAAAATTAGTGAATCTTAACAGGTTGGAGATGAGCTGATTGTCTACAGGGTGTCCCGTAAGCACAGGATCAAAAGAGTACTGCGATATTCTTTGGATCAAAACAAGACGATCTGCCTAACTTTTATTCAGAAAAAATATCTGGGTTCTTTTGTAAAAATATGTTTTTTGAATGGTACAATGTATTTTAATGGGACTGGCTGTGTTTTTTGCTGCTATATTTTGATAAAGCAACCGAGTTGGGCAATCCGCTAAGGGCAAATGAAAATTATTGAGTGTCTTAATACAAAACCTACCAGAACTTTTTATTTGGTATCTCAAATCAAGTGATTTTTTTTGTGTTGATGCACTAATTCTCTGTATAAACGATCTTATAATTTCAGACTTCTTCATTGAGACAAATTAATCGAAAGGAATCTCAGATGGGTGGCAATAATTATTTGTTTAATGTTTTCATTATCTATCCTATCGCATACGATTTTTAATTAATTAATTAATTTAATTAAATGCTCTTTTGTTTGCCATCATGAAATACCGGACAATTCATTGAAATTTGTAATAAAATAAATAATAATAAAAAAAGTAATGTACAATTTTATGTCAGCGAAAATTTGTATTGGCTCTTAACACTCGGGAAGCGATCCCATAATCCTAATGTCCAAAGTCAAAACGGCCTAATAAAAAATCGTATTTTTTTTTCAATTTAAAAAAATAATAACTGTTTATATCAGATTTAACATTTTATATATTTTTTTGATTTTAGTACAACTTTCACCGTGACTGAAGCTTTCATATTGTATGATTTATCGACAAAATATAATAAAGCCAACCGCTTTGTATTAAAATAATGAAGATAATCGCTATTATCGTTTTAGATTTTTTCATTTACGTGTAAGCCTCTTAAAAATTGTATGTGCAACTAAGCTAAAATGTGGAACAGCAGAGCTTTTTTTAGCATCTCTTCACTTTTCCGATTACTTCCGAATAACCGCAAATGAGTTCTGTAATAAGCGCTAGCGATTAATAGCGCTAAAGACTGATGAAGACCCAGATGAAACTGTATTATTGGTAAGTTTATTGTGACAACCACAGGAAATTACATAGAATAGTACATTTTCCAAAAAGAGAGAACAATATTGAAGAGTTTGAAAGTTTAATTTCTGTTGGATTTAATAGCAAATATTGCGTAAGTTTGGACCCATTAAATTTATTTTAGCAAGATAGGTGTAAACTAAAATTTAAAAAAAAATATATAATATAAACAACCCTAAAAGCGAAACTGAAAGACCTCAGTTCATTGTGGTTTCCTTGCCGCGCGCGGGACGTATGACAAGCCCGTGCCTCCGCCACACACGAAGCCGAATGGGCACAACGAAGACCACCCGTGAGAGGCGGCCCTGATGGGGGGCCGAAGGACGCTCAGGGCGACCACGCCGTCAATGGGTCGCCCCCAAGGTCGATCAGCTGATTGCTGTATTGCGGAAGAGAAAAATAGCCGAATTGCCCCAACACGTACCAGTATTTCACATTATCTATGCAGAGGTGAATTCAAATTTCATTTAAATTGAAAAGTGTATGTAATTCGGCCAAACGAAAAACAAAATTCATAATAAATAATGATACACGAATCTAAATTCATCTAAGTATGAATTAATACTTTTTCCCTTGTTTGTATCAGAAATCTGAATTATGCGGCAGCTATGAGGAGTCCTCTAACGTGCCATAGCAAAATAAATTAATTTGGGCAATAAAAATTATTATACTAATTCAGCGATCGACAGTGAAACTGATTACTGTTGTTCAATTGAAGGTATAAATTGGCTGCAAGAATTTTTAAAAGTCTAGATAATAGAAGCAAGCACTTGTCAAGGTAGTATAATAAGTGCACATACAAAACTAATTATTAAAATTATACTAGGTACAAGACACTTATCAATTTAATTATATTTCAAAACGTGCAAGTTTCTGAACAAATTTAATTATATTGCTAATCGCATTGTTTTAATTACGCAACGCAAGTATTTTGTCGCTCAGATTAAAAATACCTTAATTCAGTAAATAGTCATTTTCAGTAATATATGCAGGAACATTATGGTTTCTTGAATGCAACAGCTTGCAATATTAATTTTTATAAGAAAAAAGAGGAGTTTTAATAAAATATAATATGGAAAATGTGAACTCTTTTTGATATCATGTGGAAATGTGTGAAAATGTTAAACAACATTCAAAAAATTGTAGAACCGATCTATTAGCCTTTCCGCTGCGTAATTTCTAACTTTTGTATAAGGACCGTTTTACTAGTTAACATAAATTTAATTTTAATGTAGTAGTTCAATAGTAGGATGTCGTTTTAAGACAACCTGTGTTTTAAGACTAAACAACTGTACTCTCCAATTTCTAGCTTATTTTAAATGGGTCACCCTATAAGTTTTCACATCACCAGTCGCAACATTTATTCGCTTATCCAAAACCAAAACAATATGAACTTTTGCGATATAGTGACTGGTAGGATAAGTGTTAGGAACTATAATGAGAATCTGATAATTCCTTCAGCTTAACTGTGTAGTTACTAATTAACAAAAACCTATTTTTAACTGTTTATATTGGTCCACGTTTGGCGTTTTAGTAAACCATAATCTGACCAACTGGGCTTTTCATATATCAATATTTTACAGTTTCCAAGAAGTTTATCACTAATGTATCAAATCCCGACTCTCTGAAAAACACCTTGGTTTGTGTGTTTGGATGTTAAGTATTTTAGAAAAATATTTTTGATGAATCCATTTAAAAAGACCATTCATTTCAATCAAAAGTTATTTAATTTTCAAACGTGCAATTTTAGACATCCTGTTAAAGTAGTAGTAAACATCTTTATTTCTAAAAAAAAGGTTATCGACCTATCGGTCTTTCTGCCTTTGTTTAATACATGTAGTCTTAATCTGAATAAAAAATAAATATGAAAATTCTCTTATTCTACGTTAACAATCTTATTAATAAACTTTCCAATTCCAATGACAAGAGAAAAATTTTTTATTGTCCAATAGTAAGTTGCGTTTGTAAGTGTTCGAGTAGCGTTGATGTAGGGAACCGGAAGCGGGATTGTCTGGTTGGTCTTGTAAGACAAAGGGGATTCAGTATGGTCCAGTTGTAGGGGTTGTTTGTCCATTTTGTCTGTAGATGTATGAGTCTTTCCGAAATCATTGTCATGTTTGTGCGTTCGTATAGTAGTTGGGTGGAGGGGTTGTGTAGTGGGTTTTGGGGGTGTCTTATTCGTGTTATTAGTCTTAGTGCAATTTGTTATGTTGTTTGTATATAACGTTTTGTCCTTTCTGTTCCGTTGGTCATGAGTTATATATTTTGGTGGCGGTGTTTGTGCTAATTCCTCTGTCTTTGTAAGTTAGTGATCGGAAGTGTTTTGTTCTCTTTATTGTTTCTGCCCTGATGTTTCCTATGTGTTTAGTGAATTTAAGTTTGTGGTCAATTGTGATTCCAAGGTATTTTACGTCGTTTTTTGGTTGTGTTCCTGTTAAAATTTACATCAAAAACAAATTTGTATTAAGTAGTAACAGGGTTCTTTTAGAAATTTTATAAGTTACGCGGGGTTAATATCTACTCAAGAGATCCTACAATTTTTAAATTTTTGTCCTGTACTTTCAGACTTTTCCACATTCTATCAAAAAAACTTCGCATGCATATGCTTTGTTGAATTTTACTTTTGTGAATCCTCTAAAATTTAATGATGCATCAATATGTAGGGGGTTTCATAAAAAACATTAGTTTGATAAATAACTTATTTTGGGGGCACCTTGGATGATTGAAACTAGATTGAAAATGTAGCTAACTTACGCTCCGTTGTCTCCGTATGTCGCCAAAAATGAGATGAGAAATAGCCATTTGTTTCCTCGTGAGATCAAGTTTAAACATCAAGATTTGTTAAGCTTGAGGGTGATTATTTAATTATAAACGAGATCTCAAGATTATAATGATAAGAATATCCGCGGACTGATTTCATTTAATGAATAATTGTGTCTCGAATTAGATTGGTAACTTCTCAAGTAACGGAAATTTACAGTATATAGAAAAATATGGATAATTTACATAAGAGAAGTTTATTCGACATTTTATAAATGTTGATCCAAGTAAATGGAAAACTTTGTAATTTCACCAATATTTAATTAAATTCAGATGAACAATGTAAATTTGTTAAGTGGTAAGGACTTAAGACATTAAATGTTATTTATTATACGTGAAGAAGAATGTGACACAGGAAAATTTTAAACCTTTCAAAGATGAATTTATTGGAAAAATGCTAAAAAAAATCTAAAACTATGCTTGAAGAGCTGTATTTATTAAGGAAGAAGCGTAACACAAAAATATTTATGTATATGTATACAAACATAATAGCAAATGTTTATTCGTCACGTGTAAATTCTCTATTGGTGCAGATAACCAATTTAGCTTGTTTGTATTTTCAAAGTAGCAATAATGAAACGGTCGATTCCCTCATCGTACCCACTCGTACGTAATCTAGTAAACTTAAAAGAGAGCACATTCCCCATGAATTTCCGGGAGATAAAAACGATAAATCTGCGATCAGATATAATGGCACAAGCAGTTATTTCCGCTCTCTTTATCTGGGATGGCTACTTATTAAAGAGGCTCCTTTTCGATATGGAAAAACGATAAGTTTCTATCTGGGTTAAATATCTTCAGGCATATTGCCGTTAGACTATACGTGAGATAAGCGAGTAGAAACACCTGCGATTATTCACAGTGCCGCTAGTGAAACATGATTTATTTGTAAATTAATAATATCAGATTTAAAACTTTGTTATACCGGATGCTATATCCACTCTACTGCAATTTGGACAGAAATACATACATTGTCTTCAATATAACTTTCCATTTTCAAGAAACCATCAACACTTTCTTCTAATGCTGTGCTGTTTTCTTTTTAACATATTCTAAAAAGTATTTTCTCTATGAATGTGGCAATATATTAGACCAAAGAAAGAATTTCACAGATAAATAAGATTTAGTTATGTACTAGATTTTTCAATAAAAAACTCGGAACTTGTGAACATGGACCTGTATTTAGGGCGCTGGTAGTTACAGTATGAAATATGTATTGAAATTGACATGAAAAATAAAAATGAATCTAGTATCTTACGCATTAGAATATAATTGCAACAATAATTGAGACTGGATTTCAATTTATTTAAAGTAAATAATGGTAAAATTATACAGACGTAATATTTTGCATAGTTAATAAAAATTAGAAGCAATGGTATATCCAATTTGATTATTGGTTCTCTAATATTTGATTTTATATTTTTGTTACTATTATTGTATAGAGCATAGTGAACCTAAGGTATATTCTACTCGTTTAGCTTGATTGTAGAAAAATGTATTTTAAACCACCTAAAATCAGCAGTTACAAAATTCTGACTGACTATTTTCAACCATACAAGCTGTTTCAAGACACGCAAGTGAAATCTTAATTGCATCAATCAACTAAAGTCCGAATTGTCAATTGAAAGGAATATTTTTAGGTGAGTAAAATCTTTGAATAAATTTTAAACTCCATTAATACTATTTATTGAGTATTTATTGAGCATAAAAAAACGGAAAACATATGTAATGCAAACTAAAAACTTAAAAAACCCAATATCTAATGCGTTCTGAACTATAATAATATAACATAAAATATGAATAATAAATATTAAAAAATGTTTAAACGTGTTAACCGTGCCTACATGGGAAATTTGCAACTAAATCTCACCTTATTCACTCATTAATTTGCACTCACATTGCACTCCATTAAACATTATTAGTACTATCTAAAATTTGTTGAATTCCTGCTTCCAGAGAAGAAAACTCACTGTGTACGCAACATCCCCATATAAGTAATTACACTAAACTTACCGAAGTAGAAAGTTGTCCACAAAGCTCAGGCTTGGCGACGAATAGTTTGAATCTGAAAGTGAGGCATATTATTAAATAAATTCTCAATTTAAATATCATTTTTCATTTAGCAAAAACACAGTAGATTTTAAGCAAGCAGAAAATTTTAAAGCAAGCAATAATATCGTTTTGCTCTTTGCTTAGGTGGAGTTTGACTGAATTCTACTTTATTTGTCAATTTTCTTGAAGAAAATATATGAAAAAAGGTAACCTACGAAGCCACGCTCAAATAATACCCATCACAAAATCACAAACGACAGAAAAAAAAACGTTAGAAGACACGTAAATTATTAATAAATAATAAAGTAAATAATTAATTTTTTGCACATACAATTTTTAAGTGTTTGGAATCTGACAAACAAAATCTCAAAATGTCTATTAAAGTTAAAATGCATAAACTTAATACACCAACCTTCAAGATTATGAAGGATTATTGTTTTGAATTATATAATATATGTACACGTTTGTATCTTTTATTATATGGGAAAATATGTTTTCAAAATTTCAACTCTTTCAAACCTATGGTTTACTTATAATGTTTGTGTTAAAATAGAGTAAGAATGAACGTTCAGAAGTATCACGCATTGATCTGTATGCATCTATCTATTTATAAAAGTACCTACCCGAAAGTTGACGATAAACGCTGCACTTTTGCACAAAAAATAAACTAATTCCATTAACAAACAACACTTGAAGAGACAAAGAAACCAATAGCGTATTTTCACATATTGTTTCAAAACCGCACAAGAATACACAATAATTATTTTAATAAATTATAATCCCATTTATCTATCCATACATTCAGTAACAACTCCGTCGAAAACTGAACGCATTGTCCTATTACGCACAAAAACCAGTTTGAAGCAAAATAAGTTGTTTTTTTGGTTGATTGTTTATATTAGGATGATTCGCTGGTTTATTTGATATGAATAGGATAAATGGACTGGAATTTTCAAGCTTGCATTTTACATGGTGGACTAATAAAAACTGAAACATCATTAGTGTTTTTAAATTTTAGTATTTTAAGTTTAAGCAACGTCCTATTGAAATTTACCTTCTTAGAAATACGTATGCTAAAAAGATTACTGTTTTTTTAGAAAATATCAAGTGTATTTTGCTGCCTTATGCTGCTTTTATGGAAAATTAATATTAAAGTGTTCAGTTTTTTTAACGAAACAAAATATTTCAAGCGCTTACATTACATCAGTGGCAGGACAAGTTTTTAATGAAATTTTAGAACACTAAATAGTTCGTATTAATATTTTCTAAGTACTTTCAAAGCAATTCAGTTATAACATGCCATTTTCCAGGACATTACGTATAAGCCAGTAAAAATGATACACCGATATTAATGACCTGAGAAGGAAGATCATCAGAACCTGAAGGACCAAAATTAAAAGAAGAGACGTTTTAAGATCAATACAAAATTTAAGAAGACGCATAGATCTGTGCTTGGAACTGGAGGGTCAATCCTTCGAGCAGCTCTTATAAATCTCTCTCAAAGTTTAGTTCATCTTATATAAATGTATAATACAATTTTTTCCCTTTTTATCTACTCAAACAGATACAGAAACGGTCTAAAATCTATTGATTTAACAAAAGAGGGGATGTTATTCGAAAGCATCTCCGATAGTAGCAGAAATTTTCAGAGCATTTTGCTGAACTCTAGATTGCGCAACTTTGCCCCAATTTAACCAATCTCGTATCCTTATATGGTTACCCTGATCTCCATGGTTGAACTCCAAAAACGGACACCCGGTATATGTGTAAAGTGCTTGATTTTTTCACATCAGATTTAAAATCTGAATGAAAATTTACATTTTATACAAATGTCATTTCAATAAATACCCTGCATGCATGAACATTTGATGTAGTGAATGTGGAAGTGTTTAAATTTATAAATTTAAAATTGGGATTCATTGTGAACATATTTTTGCGTATAATAAGGAATGTACATACGTGTTTATCATGTGTGTATAATAAGCTTTTAACATTAAAAAAATATATTAGGCATATGTATGACTAATTTCAAGAATAGTAGATTCGGCTACTGACTGCCTAGGAATTGTTACTCTTCAGTTAAATTAAAATGGAAAGAAAGTTGATTATGGAATACTTCCGCCTCGACCCTAATTTGAAATATTAAGACCACCCATATAAACTGGCTGGAGGACAATTTGAAAACAACATCCCCATTATATTTAAGGGACACGCCATTAAGAACACATATACCTACACCGTTGCATCTCACCAGTGATATACCATATGGTAGTACGCCATTAATTCGACCAACAAAACATCTGCCTGTGATAAGAGAAATGTTGGGATTCCTTTATAATTAGTAGCGGCAGTAATCAATAGTGTAATTGTAATAATTATAATCCAATTGAAAACAAGGTATTCTGAAAACACAAAAATATCCTCAATAATAAGTTCGAATGATTTACTTATTCCAGTTAATTTGATCTTTGCAATACCAACGTTTTATGCGTTCAAACATAATTCATCGCCGTTTTGTTAGATCCGTTCACCATTAAAATCTGCCTAATATTACGCTAAACATTTTGGATATTTTTGTTCCGTTGTATCATATTTGAGGTAAAATGACGACACTCTTTATAATGTTAACAGCTGTTTTTCGTTCTAAGAGTTTGCAATATATTGAACCACTTGTTCAACTACCCCTTTGTGGCAGTTGTATAAGTTGTGTTTGAACTTCATACTAAATTTTGATTTAGCAGTCACTTCGAGTTAAAAAAGAACTCTCTTTACATAAACTAACTGTATGTCTTTTAGAAATCTCGGAGGTAAGTAAGTAATGTAATTCGAGTAAGATTTTGTGTGCATGCACGGAAAAGTATTTGGAAATACCCTAAAACTACATAGTTTTTAAAAATTAGCCGCCTGATTGGTTGAAAGTACTGAAGACTTAAAACAACAGATATGAAACCAAACCGGTGCAGTTACTTAAGACATGGCTGATTACTTTGCCGACTAATTTTCCTTGTAGTAATGTTAGGAAGCTAAAACAAGAAGCATTGAACTGTTTATTAAAGTTAGAACCGATAGGTCGATAGCCTTTTTTAGAAATAAAGATGTTTACTACTACTAAAGTTAGATTAGTCTTTTATATATTCGGTATATAACGAATGTAAATAAAATATAGAAGACCTAAAGCGCTATTTATTACTGGTACGGCAAACTGGTACAGTTAGGAATTTAAGGAATTGCTCGTTTCGGTGTTGGCTGATTTTATTATTATTTTAAGTAATGTGAGAAGGTATAAAGAAATAATTTTTGTCAATCAACAGTTAATGAAATATAGTGGACTTGTAATAGCTTAATGGAATAAGCATTCGATTCTTCACTATTCTTCGCCCATCCTGTATCTAGACAGAGTGTCCTAGTTTTAAATGCATACAGCTCATCATCAGTACAAGATCCAGAAAAAGTGAGAAACGTTATCTAAATTTGTCTTCTTAATTAAATATTTTTTTAGGATAAATATAGGCTAAAACTTTGTGAATTGAGTAGCAATGAATCAAAGTTTCTTAAATTGCCATAGTAAAAAGCACTTTTTTAAGCCAGACATCTTTAGAAATTTGTCTAGTTTTCATGCAAAATGCAAAAATTTTAAATTAGCGCGGATCGCGGAAGCCGCTCTTTGCCATTGGCTCATTTTTAGAGAACCAGTTGAGCTGTTAAGCTCCAGTTGTCACTGCCCGATGAAGCACTAAAATAAGCGCTTTTTTTTATTTAAGACATCATTTTAGAAATGTGTCTAGTTTTCATGCAAAATGCAAAAGTTTGAAATTAACGCCGATCGCGGAAGCCGCTCTTTGACATTGGCTCATAAAATTTGAAATTATCGCGGAACGTGGAAACCACCCTTTGCCTTTGGCTCATATTTAGAGAACCAGTTGAGCTGTTAAGCTTCAGTTACTGTTAAACTGCCCGATGAAGCACTAAAATACGCGCTTTTTTATGTATGACATACTCCAAACGCACTTTCTGGAGCTGAATACAAAAGTGGCAACCAACCACTTTAGTGAGAATAAAATTCAAAGGGGCAAAATTTGTTTTTTATTCCGAAAATAGCAGCAAAGGTCATACGTCAACCTACGAAGAAAAACATAATTTTTTAAGGAAAAAACCTTTATATTAGGGATACATTTTCCTTTTCTACTTTTTGAGTGACAAAAAATAGCACAAATATGCTCTTCAATTTCCAATATTCCACAGTTGCCTCAAGTTTGCCTTTCAAGAAATTTTTTTGCAAATTACATCGCAATAAAATGATCACCTCAAAATGGTTCTCGAATTGTTAATAATTAATAATATTCTAAATACAAAAGGTAATAAAGATTCCCGAAAACCGATGAAACCTGATAGTCGATTGTATCTAATTGCAGTGAAAAAACAACGATTAATTGAAAATATAAACAAGCAGGTTAATTATGTACCAAAATTATACAAATTACTTAATATCTGGAAAAGTTTCCTGTTTTAAATGCTGGCTGTTTAAGACCGCAAAAAGGATTGACGTGTTCGACATTTTCCTACAAGTTCTTAATTTAGTTGAATGGAAACAGTAGTAGTAAACATCTTTATTTCTAAAAAAGGCTATCGACCTATCGGTCTTTCTGCCCTTGTTTAATACATACAGTCTTAATCTAAATGAAAACAAATATGAAAATTCTCTTATTCTAGGTTAACAATACTATTAGATAAATAAGATTTCAGTGGCAAGAAGGAATTATTTTATTGTCCACTAGTCCGTAGCGTTTGTAAGTGTTCGAGTAGCGTTAATGTAGGGAAACGAAAGCGGGATTGTCTGGTTGGTCTTGTAAGACAAAGGGGATTCAGTATGGTCCAGTTGAAGGGGTTGTTTGTCCATTTTGTCTGTAGCTGTATGAGTCTTTCCGAGATCTTTGTCATGTTTGTGCGTTCGTATAGTAGTTGGGTGGGGGGGTTGTGTAGTGGGTTTTGGGGGTGTCTTATTCGTGTTATTAGTCTTAGTGCAATTTGTTCTGTTGTTTGTATATAACGTTTTGTCCTTTCTGTTCCGTTGGTTATGAGTATATGTACATAGTCTAGCAAGGGTCTACAAATAGCTTTATATATTTTGGTGGCGGTGTTTGTGCTAATTCCTCTGTCTTTGTAGGTTAGTGGTCGGAAGTGTTTTGTTCTCTTTATTGTTTCTGCCCTGATGTTTCGTATGTGTTTAGTGAATTTAAGTTTGTGGTCAATTGTGATTCCAAGGTATTTTACGTCGTTTTTTGGTTGTGTCGTTTGGCCGTCTGCAGTTATTGTAGGGGAGTCAGCGTTGAGTCTGTGGTTTGTGAGCAGAAGTTGGTTTTTTGACGCGTTTGGTGTTAGTCTCCATTTATAAAACCATGTCATTGTGTTGTTTGTTAGTGTTTGGAGTCTTTGAGCTGCTCTCTCAGTAGTTTTGTCATGTACAATAAGTGCCGTGTCGTCTGCGTATTGTAATATGTATGCCGATCTGTCGATTTGATTTTTGTCTGGTAAGTTGTAATTGTATATGTCATGGCAGTATATATTGTAGAGAAACGGTGAGAGCGGGGATCCTTGAGGGAGAATGGAAACATTTACGAAACAAAACGCAAAATCCTTTTGGACTAGTTCCTTGCATTTTATATGCAATAAAATATATATTTACATACAATATATTTATATACAATATGAAAGCTCTGAATTTTGATGTATAAAGTCTCTATCTCTATTGCCTATTAGGTCAACGGATCTATATATTATATACCAATTAGTCCATTCAAGCTCAGCATAATATTCAGAAAGAAGAAAAAAATTGTAAAACGAAAACTTCAGCATAAGATTACATAGTTTTCAAGCCAACAAATCTAAATGGCACAGCAAATAATAATTGTACTGAATTAGTAGTTCGTTGGTCTCTCTGCAGCTGAAATTAATTAAAGTGGCGTTCCTTCAAAGATTTTTTTAAAATCTCAGAATAAATTGCCGCGGGGACCAATAATCGCCTTGCTGATCATTACGGCAATCTGAAAGTAACCGTAGCAATCTGGTTAATGTTACGTTGCTTTTTCTTGCTTGCCTGCCGGCCAGAAATGAACAGATTATTTCCGTCAGTACCGGACCTCATATTTCTACGTTTGATGACTTGTCCAGTAGACACTAGAAATATATAAAATTGTACAGTAAAGATAATTTCCCATTATCAGCCATAAGAAATTTCAGCGATAATAATAATTTAAATTGTTTAATTTTAAACCTTAGAGCAAACAAGAAAAATACATTTCCAGAACATCATCATCATTAACGACATATTTTCAACACGTTAAAACAGAGGCGAGGTGATGAAAACTAGGTCGGACTTGCCAAATTTTATTAAGCAGAATAACTGCTCTTAAGAGTGATTAAAAAAGTCTAGGTATGCATCTAAATCGTTTCACCACAAGCGAGAACAGCAAATCATAGTAGTATTTCACCAGGTGTGTCTTTTTGTGCATTTATTTCTAATTCTTATTGTCTATATCTTCTATTTTAGCCCTAAAAAAAGGAAAACCATTTCCAAAAACTTGTTTTGAAGGCTACAACAGAGCGATCATCAATATTTTTCAGTTTTCAAAGTATTACCACATTTCAGTCACGATTACCATTCCAATTGTGCAGGAAAGATCAATTCTAGATAGTCGAACGTAGCAAATGTACTTGGTTTCCCTTTTGATTATTTCAAGAAAACTTGAATTTTATTGAAGTATCCAAGTCGATTGCGAACCATTGAGCTTTATTAAGAAACCGTTTTGTCATATTTCTTGTTTTGTAACATTTGGCGAAGAAAACCCGACCGAGAGGACCTATGTCTTCTTCATTATTTAAGCGTTTTCATTAGTACAAATGGTCCTAGAATTTACAAGTTATAAAAATATATATAAAAAAACAGACAAGTCAATTTGGAAAGCAAACAGACTCTACAGGGTGGTCCTCAACTAATGTGACAAAATTCACAGACATATAGTCTAGACAGAAATATTGCGTTTTATCTGAAAGTTTATAGTTTCCGAGCTACAGGGTGTCAAAGTCTAAATAAGATTTTCGTTTATTTTTGTTAGATTCTTAACCAGTTTTACCATGACCATAAAAATTCAATAAAATTTATCTTGTAGCATTTAACTGACAGTAAAACAAATTTTGTCCGTGGCCCACTCTAAAAATCTCAATTTACGACAATATTAGATCCAATTTGAGTTCACATATTGATGATATATGATCATAAATTGAGTTCACTAGACGTTTCAATGTGAAATATCTCGAAAACGGTGAGAAATATCGACTTGGAACAAGTACACATTTTTTGTTTAGAAAATATCGTACAACGAGATAGTGCCAAAAAAGTAGCGATATTTTAAAACCCAAAACATTTCTAATATACTTTAAATGGCTCGAGCAATTGCTATTGCAGCTAGCGCGCTTTAGGCAAGCTAGATAATAGAAAATTTGAATTTGTCGTTCTAAAAAACGAGTAACTGGTAAAGAATCTATTAAAAATAAACGAAACTTTTATTAGACACTTACACTTTGACACCCTGTATCTCGGAAACTATTAACTTTCGGATAACACAAATTTGCCCGAAACGCAATATTTTTGCCTAAGCAATATGTCAGTGAATTTTGGCACATTAGTTGAGGACCACCCTGTATAATATATGAGTAAAAGTATAATATTGATGTAATGAGTGCTGCCAATCCAATACAAAACACATAATTTGCGCACTTCCCTCAATTATATAATCTGGTACAATTTCTTATTGATAATTTTTTTAGGTTTTAGTTGTTAACTTTATTTTTAAGAAGCGAAAGTTATGTAAGATTCAATAACAGCATTTTATATTACATCTCTCATATATAAAGTGATGTGTTATTTTTTTTTCATGTTATTGGCGTTATATTTAGTTAAAGAAGACACACTTAAGCGCACTAATTAAGGCGACCAGACAACCAACGACCCACAAACATTTGGAAAATAAAAATTCAACTCTTATAGTTTCTAGAAGAGTGTCAGAACAGAATACGAGATTTTTTTTTCAACAAAACGCTCAGCAAAACTCTTGACTTCGAATTATTTTTCTTGTTAAATTCTCATTAATTATTATATGTAGAAGTACACTAAAATAAAATTTTTTGCAATACAAAAAAAAACATTTTGCAATACATGTTCAAACAAGTACATAAGACTGTCTCGAAATGATAGTAAAGTGTTTAAAGAATTGTCCCAATTAGTATTTAATTAATTTAATTGCACTCATTCACGTTCATGTTTTAATTTCTCGACTCCTGGATTTATGCTTTAATATAAATTTTCTATTCAAAAATAAATGAAGGAAAGGAAATAGTTTTGAAAAAAGTCAGGAGAATGCTATGAGAACAAATCTACCTATCCATCCTGTGGAAAATACCTCATTAAGGAAGTTCCCAAAAAATTGAAGCCACGGGTTTTCAACATTTAAGTTTGCATGCTCTATCAGGATTTAGATACGGAGGAGAGCCGTTTAGCAACTTTGAGATTTGCGTAAATAACAAAATAGTGCAAATAAGAACATGGTTGCTTAGCCCGATTCAGGCGTTGAATTTGGCATTATATGGGGTTGGGGTTAAATGTTGAATTTTGCCATTACCTAAAAGAAATGTTGATACATGTGGTGAAAAAGGTTACATAAAAGTTCAAAACAAGCTGGTTTTGTGGATTTGTACAACATTCTAGGCAGAAGAAATCAGAGATAGAATTAACCGCAAAAGCCCCTCATTTCCTTTGATTAAATGGTGAAAAACTTTCGCGATAAATTCTTGGGCTTTCAGTCTCATTAAATATTTGCTGAATACGATAAAGTTCGTTTTGCTACCACTAAAAATTGGGGTATATAATGGTCAAGTGCGGTCCTGAGAACATGAAGGGGCAAGGGGGCGTACTTGGCCCGCCATAGGCGCAACCTGTCTTGTTGATGTCTTCATTAAGAGCAACTTCGAACAGAGTGCTCATCGTCGATGACGCCGTTCTGACCAGGCTGTACCGACTGCGGAGCATCTCTCCATAGTCATTATGATGAAGAAATAATAATGTGTTATTTTAGTAGGCATCTTTTTTGTTCTGGTGGTCAAATTGCGGCGACTTAAGGATCCAATGCAGGCCTCCCGTACAGCACTTGCATTTGATGAAATGGTCTAGACAAAGTCATTTTGCACCAAAGAATATTAAGTAGGTAGTTGCACACATGGTGTTTAGAAGGCAACTCCCTGAGTTTAGAACACAATTGCACATGGGTGGATATGAAAACTTGAAAGTCTTCATCAACATTAATTGATATAATATGACAATCTGATTCTAACAATTATTAGTTGCAATTTTTAGCTGGAACCAAACTTGTGGAATCAGACCAGATTATTTTAAAATTTGTATTTTAAAGGAAGATTTACAAACGTACGTTTTCGGTTCTTTATTTGTGTTACTTGATACAAGTTATATGATTGTTATATATTGAATACTTGATTATAGTCTCGATGTTTAATCACATATTTTATACATTCTGCTATTGCGTTAAAATATTAAAGCTTTCTGGGTGAAATTGACTTATAGTCTTTACCAGAAAGCAATTCTGAAATTTGATAGAGCGATTTTTTCCAAATAACTTTAAGTAAATATTTGTCTCCTCCTAATTAAATCCAGAAAGGTAGCAGGTAAAAGCCGAAGAAAGACATTTAGAAATTATAGTGAATTGCAGATCTCGTATCTTCTGAAAATCATCAATTTTCATATTATAAATACTACAAATATTGAAGAATTTAACAGTTTTCAATTAAGTATTTCAATAATATGTTGCTCCATAATATATCTCTCACAGAAATTGTGTGGAATAAAAATACTTTCTTTGCTTGAAAGTAGTAGATTAAGGATACATGTTTTTTTTTGGTCATCCATTGTCTTAACATTGTCTGTGTTATTATGTGGTGATGCCATTTCCACGAAAGTTTAATATATAACCTGCAGGAATATTAAAAGCTATTCTATTCCTTGCTTCGTTTTTATCCATATTATCACCGAAAAAGGTGGCAAAACAAAATTATTTTTTTAAATAAGGTGTTCTATGTCGATATCGCAGGTTATTGCAGTTTCGACTATTTGATAAAATTCTAATAGTGCTTTGTTTTTGCATATTTGTCATTAATATCAGTTAATATGCAAGAATTTCGTACGTTTGCGTAGATAATAAAATAGTCTCTAAGATAAACCGAATAAGAAATAGTAAAAGTACAGGAACTCCTCAAGAAATACAAACTGAGAATTGATACTAAACTACATTATTTAATCAATTTGTTTAAGTAACTGATACCGATTTCAAGAAAGAATATAAAAGAAAATAATTGTTTGATTTTATAATTTGTGAAGAAATCAATGTAAAATACAATTAGACATATCACGTCTTCATCGCCTTCAAACTGGAAAATAATCATTCATTCAAGATCCTAAACAATATCGAGATATATATAATCTTTATTTTCCAATAGGCTATCGGCCCACGGCCTTTGCCCTTGCATATGTACATGTTTTGTGTCAATTCTCTAACTTAAACTATCTAAATGTAAACTTAAAATTATTACAAAGCAAAAAAAAATCTCTCTTCTATGTGATGTCTTTTCATCGTCTAGCAGGTTGGTTCAGTAGTGTTGGAAGTGTTCAAGTAGTGTTGTTGTTGGGAAGCGGGATTGTCTCGTGAGGCAAAGGAGATTCAGTAGGGTCCAGTTGTAGGGATAGTTTTTCCATTTCTATTGCAATTGGAGTCGTCTTTCTGTTATTCGCGTTATTTTTGTTCCTTCGTAGAGTAGTTGGTTTGAGGGGTTGTGTAGTTGGTTTTGAGGATGTCTTATTTTCGTTATTGATCTCAGGGAAATCTGTTCTGTTGTTTGAATGTGTTGTTTAGTTTTCCTAGATGCATTCGCTGTCAGTATATGTCCGTAGTCAAGTGGAGGTCTACATATTGATTGGTAAATTTTTGTGGCGGTCTTTGTACTGATTCCTTTGTCTTTGTACGTCAGTGATCGGAAGTGTTTTGTCCGTTGAATGATTTTTGTTCTTACGTTTTGTGCGTGTTCTGTAAATTTTAGTTTTTGGTCCAGTGTCATTCCTAGATATTTTGACTCTTGTTTTGGTCTAGTTCTGTTTACGTCTGTTGTTATTGATGGAGCGTCGTCTTTAATTTGGTGGTTTGGTAAAAGTAGTTGGTTTTTCGTGGCGTTTGGTGTAAGTCTCCATTTGTAGAACCAAGCAATGTATTGTCTGTTAATGTTTGAAGTTTTTGTACTGCTTCTACTGTAGTTTTGTCGTGCACGATCAATGCAGTGTCGTCGGCGTATTGTAGTATGTAAACAGATTTGTCGATGTGCGTTTTGTCGTGGAGACTGTGATTGTATATGTCGTGGCAGTATATATTGCAAAGAAGGGGTGACAGCGAGGATCCTTGCGGGAGTCCTTTTCTAGTTGTCTGTTTGTGAGTAGGTTTCCGATTTCTGAACGACAACGAAAGAAAAACGTACAAACAAATTACTATAACTTACGTCACAACGGCTTCTTTTTTGACTAAAAGGTTGCTTTGTATAAAGTGGCGTTTAAAAGTACTGAATCCTATCAGTTGAAAGATGATAGGTTCCAATTCTTTGGATTGTTTATGATGATGGAAACATAAGAACTAAGGACAAAAATTCATTTTCCGTAAAAAAACTTATTTTTGTGTTTTAAGTAGCCTAAAAATGTATGAAACGTGAAGTAGCGATGAAACAGGAAAATTAGAAATTTATTGTTTTGATGTATTTTACTCCCGGTTTCACTTTTTGTGAATACGAACTTACCGACCTAGTTAAGAGAATCAAAGTTATATCTTCAGATGCAACTTTCAGACTACATACAGCTTAAATTTTATGCATTAAAAAAACGGAATTCCGAAAATAAAGCGCTGTGGAATAATAACGAAACGTATTTTTTTTATTTCAAGTTTATTAACTGTTGAATTTGCAATTTGAACTTCATTATTAAACAATATTGTTCAGTAGTTCAATGAATATTCGGCAGACTAAAAGTATAAAGAAATATTATAATTAAAGCGTTGACAAATTAGCTTAAAACCGTGCAAGTTTTCCATTTGGAAAAAAAGTTTCTACTAAATGTTTATGAGAAACCATCCAGGCAGATATTTGTTGACAAACATGTAAGTCTTAGATGTCTTATATGACAACGGATCAATATTTTTTAAATTATGTTCATCAAAACTTAAAAATTGTTCACTAGCCGCAAAGTACTAGCTCTTGCTCTAACTCACGCCCGAGATAAAATAATTATAGTTAGAAGTAAAATTCATAACAAAATGTCCATTTTCTTACAAAATTTACACATGCATAACAATCTAGCAATTTCTAAAAATTGACTTGATTAAAGAAAAAGACCAATTATTGAAATACAGATTTATTCGGCACCATCACCCTCCCCTCGCTCATATTTCTCCAACATTGCATTCACTAATATACATTTTGTCATAAAGCATCTGCAAAATTCAGGATGGTCAACTTCTTCAGGATCCAACATGATTAACTCTATATTATATCTGCAACAAAGCAAAAACATTTCTTAACTCTTGGTTTCTGTGTATAAATTAGTAACAATACTAAAACATAACATCCAATGTCTTAAACTTGATTATAACTAAAAAAGTAACACCTAAGACAAAACAATTCCACCTTTCAAAGTGATAAAAAGTTGGAATTAAAACCAGAGCAAAATGTAATTACCTCCGATTACTATCCGTTGACCTCTTAATCGTTAAATCATAACATATCGGACTGCCGACTTCTACGCTCATGGAGTTAGGCAGAACAATTAAAGTTTGCTTCCAATGCGTTTCCGGTTCCTCCGGTTCGGTTGATAAACTTACGGGTTCTGTATTACTGGGACCCCTTGGAAATGGAAACGTACATGTAAACCATAAGCATATTCCCTCATAACTTCCTACTTTGTTTGACACTGCAACATGCCTCAATTTGATTTCATTGAGATCGTCACTTGTAACTTCTCGTAGATCGATCCACGTGGCTACCTTGAATACCAAAATTGCATCTAGACTTGTGCAAACTTTGACGTTGCACGTAAACTCAACATACCTCTGGCTCTGAAATGAGGCATTCAGGGGGTATGTTTTCCGTTAAAGGCTTTTTGTATGCTTCTTCCCTTAATAATCTAGAGAAGGATTCCATTCTAACACCATGAACATTCTCCCAGTATTTGTATATTGACGGAATACTAAAACAACGGTTTCAAATATAATTCAAAATAAGATCTGCATTTTCTCCGTTTTTCAGAGGGGCCACTCCAAAATTATCTTACCTACAAGGAGTTGCATAAATAGTAGCCGCTTCGGGAAATATTAGACCGTTGGGCTTTAAAAATCGATCTCTAGCTATAATCACTGAATCTAGCATTCCTTCATGTAATAGATAAAATCCCATCCACTCGGAAACTATAATATCTACTTTTCCTGGTATCTGAGCCGAGGTAACATCTTCGATACGACTATGAATAACCTGTAAATAATATTCATGAAAAATTTGGTATTATTCTACCTGTCGCTCGATCATGTAAGAATTGCGATTTAACACTCCACAATAACATTTAAATTGAATTACATTTAATTTTGCTGTAATTTGCTTTCATACATTGGCCACATTCTCAAGATTTATTTGAACTTAGATAACAATGCACTTGTTCACAACACACACATTCATTGTTTTGTATTATTTTAAAATGTCTCAACGTTGGACGAAAAACACATAGCAATTGGACATGGTTCTGGGGCTTAGATTTTGAGCGAAAATTGCGCCCCGGGTAATTGCTAAATAACAACAATTTTTCTATCCTTAAACCTCTATGAGGTCCAGTCACGTTTACTGGACCAAACAACACAGAAAATATAAATATATTTTCGAAGAAAAACGTTTCGTAACATAATCGACATTCGTAAAATAAACAATTAAGTGTTTAAACGAGAGAAACAGTTATCAATGCAGCTAAATGGAAACAATTGACATTAATAAAATCAAATTAATCTTGATGAATAAATTATTTAACAAAAAAGACAAGTTTAGTAATTAATATTTTTTGATTTTATTAAATTAAGCGTAATTTAAAGTAATAAGCGTTTAATGCGTAATTCCATGAAAAGCCATAAAATGTTAATTGTGCTAAAGTTGAAACCATTAGAAAAAAGAACGTTATTTTCGATTCTTAATTCCAGTTTTAAAATTAAATTTACTCACCTACCTGAATAATGTTTTCCATTTGATTCTCTTTCACAATATCTGCTGCTAGTTTATAAGTTTCGCTGGCTTCAACTGCATACACGGTTTTGGCCCCTGCTTTGGCACAAAACACAGACAAGATACCAGTTCCAGCTCCAACATCTAGAACGACCTTTCCTTCTATGCTTGTTTTATTATTAAAAATGGCATCATGATATGCCGAGTTTCTAGGTTCATCACTCAGCATTAATTTGTGAATCTAAAATTTTAGCGCATAAAGTAAAAATCTGCCATTTAATCAGAAACAGGAAAATACAGTTTTGAACGGTAAACTGAACTTTGAAAAGTGGAAGATATTGACGAAAAACCTTGCAAAAAAATATTTTCAGTTGTTGAATATAAACCAAACTATTGAAAAAGTTATTTCTACAAGGTGTGACTCGTAATTTCTTCTAGGAAACTTTCTTCTCTTCTGAACATCACTAATCTATCTATTTATTTCAATTTAATTTGTTTACTTAATTTAATTCCAACTTCTATGTGATTATTCTTTAGTTTAATTACTAACGTAGTACAGAAAAGTTAGCACTACTACATGTTGAGTACGAGCTGTAAATAAATGAATGAATCTCACGGTAAATTTTACATTTATTAGCAGGTTGTAACCAAAACCTGGCAATCCACTTCCAACTAAATAAACATCACCTTTGCACCCATGTGTTATTATTTGATAGTATTTGAAGGTTGAAGAACCGTCGGCGCGACTAGTTGCTTGTGATCGCGTCTATAAGTAATATCTCTACAATTGTTGTTTAAGCTTGCGAAATAAAATATGGTTAAAGCAAAAGTGTATATTTATGCAAATGCTTTTGACGGGTTTCCAAAAGCAGGAGATTTACAAATTGTCGAGGAGGATTTAAAACCAATCAAGGATGGAGGTGTGTTGTAGCGTTAATACAGATATTACTACAGGGTACTAATCTCTGATTAATATGTGTTGAGTACAATTTTTCTTAAATAGTCACAGTTTCAACGTTAAAACAAATGTTTACAAATATATGTAAAGTATAGGTCTAGTTTACAAACAGCATATATTTTACAAATTCTAGTTCTAGTTTTCAACATTTTTTCAAATGTTCTCAATATTATTTTTCTTTTCTAACTCGAGCTTTCACTAAGCCTTGGTCAGTTTCTGTATCTCTATAAGACAATAGGTAATTAGCACTTAAAAAATTAACTTTTTTGTGCAGTGTAGTTCATTCAAACATTTTATCCAAGTGTTTTCAGCCCCAACGGATCAAACTTTTGATAAGTGTACATAATTCATTGTTCAATTAGTAAAGTACCACATTCCAGAATTTCTTGCTGAAGCTGAATTCTTGAGTGTAGATCCATATATGAGAGGATATGCAGCGGCTTTTAAAGTCGGAACACCTATAATTGGAGGGCAAATTGCGCTGTACGTAAACTGTATAAATTAATTAAGAAACTCTTGGTACTATTTAAATGAAAACCGTCATATGTTCACTATAAGAGCAACGCCAAACATTTTGTAGAATACGAGAAAGCAAAAACCCAAACTTTCCAGTGGGGCAATATATCTTTGGGCAATTTGGATGGCGTACACATACAGTATCCAATGGGCTTCCTAATCCAAAAGACGCCATATCTCAGTATGTCTTACCCGATTTTAAAGGTCTTTCTCCATCATTGGGACTTGGTGTTCTTGGAATGCCTGGGTTAGTACAGCTGATAATGCATAATAAACCATGAAAGTTATCATTTCGAAGAAAAAAAGCTGAGAAAATATTTTTCTACTTATACAGCATGCAAGTATTTCATTTTCAGAAACACTGCATATTTTGGATTGTTAGAAATATGCCATCCAAAGCAAGGTGAAACAGTCGTCATTACAGGAGCTGCTGGCGCAGTGGGAAGTCACGTTGGGCAAATTGCAAAATTAAAAGGCTGTAAGGTTATAGGAATCGCAAGTTCCGATGATAAGGGCAAGATGCTTATCGATGATCTAAATTTTGATGGTTTTGTTAACTACAAGAATAAGGATTTTCGGAAAGTATTAAGACAGACAGCGCCCAATGGTATCGATTGTTATTTCGATAATGTAAGAATCGAGATTGGAACAAACACACGTTTCCGTCAAGTATTATTACCAATTTTAAACACATTTCTATTATCTAATTACCAGTTAAGTTAATGAATAGCCAAAATCCTATCAAGGAAGCAAAATGAAGACATCACATTAGAAAAACGTGGTGTGGAAACCACACGTGATTTCATTGAAACTTTTTTGAAGGTTGGAGGTGAAATAAGTTCTACAGTAATTAGTCAAATGAATCTTTTTGGCCGAATATCAGTATGCGGAGCAATATCAGCTTATAATGAAAAGAATCCAAAAGGTAACAGTTTGTAATAATGCCAGTAGGCACTTCTTTATATGCGACAGGGCAACTTTATACTGAATTTCAAACACTTTAGCGAGTGTAATCCAAGGACCCGTAACCATGAAGCAACTAAAAATGGAAGGATTTATTGTGACAAGATGGCACGACAGATGGATGGAAGGCATAAATCAAAACATTGACTGGGTTAAAGAAGGAAAAATAAAATACAGGGAAACCGTTACAGTTGGATTTGAAAACATGTTTCAGGCATTCACTGATATGTTGAAAGGTGTAAATTATGGAAAAGCTATTGTGAGAGTTAAATCTATAGTTAAATAAATTTGGTTATAGGAAATGTGAAAACTAATGAATAAATTTATACAATATCAACCTGTCTCGTTGAGTTAGTTGACTCAGTAAAACCACCGCTTGTTCTTAAATTATTGTAAAGTTGCAACTATTTATTTACAGATTGCAACCAGAATATCTTTATTTCCAATAGTCAAAAAATTAATAAGTAGGTTAAAAGCTTAATGGGTTATTATCATGTGCTTAATCAACGACACTGTTGAGACTCAGACAAGTATAAATCATTTCCAAAATATACTCAAACTAAGCCACACTGTCTGTTCTAAATTTTATTAAAACGTTTAACTGGATAAAAAGCTATGTCTTGAAAACAAAGATTTTGACTTTCCCATTCTGTTCTTTTACTATCAAATATCAAACTTCAATCAAATAATCGTAAGATTAAATAATATTTGGGTATATTTTCCTGACTGTACTTTAATCACTTCAAATTATTCCTGGGTTTCAGTCAATTTTATTGTTTATTAATCAAAATGTTACAAATACGTTTCGGTGTCTTTCTCCACCATCATCAGTTTGTATGTCTAGATGTTTCTACCTTCACATTTGACTGGACATTCATACACATCGTGGACATTAAATAATATTACATTGTTGGTTCAGAATTCCTACAATGTATTAGGTTGTTTTGAGAGCAAGCGAACAGAAAACTTTTTTGCGTAAAAACTACGAATGCTACAAGACTAGTACAAAGAGGACAAAAATGTCAAAACAGGATTAGTGCATCAACTAAAAAAAACAAAATCAGTTGATTTCAGCTAACAAATAAAAGATTCTGGTAGTTTTTTAACAAGTCGATAAAGAAGCGAATGAACTCGGTTGCTTCATTAAAACATGAGTCTTATGTAAGAACAAATTCACAGCGAGTTTCATGATAATCCATCGTACCATTTTTCCGAGATTTCAAAAAATATAATTATTTTGGGCAGAAAGACCGATAGGTCGATAGCCTTTTCTTAGAAATAAACATGTTTACTACTACTACTAATTATTTTGAACTTTGATCATCAATGGCATAGGAGCCAGACATTTTTTCTTAATAAAAGTTAGGTCAGATCGTCTTCTTTTGATCCAAATAATATCGCAGTACCCCTTTGACCATATGCTTACGGGACAGCCTGTATATTAAATACAGTTTAATCGCACCACTCATACGAAAACATTTACTTTATTTTCCAAACTGTTCATAAATATCTGTTTGAACGTCGTACGGATTTGTTATAGCGCCCAAGCGAGATATAATTCGATTAAATCAACCGAATTATTATTTATATTAAAAAACATGAGATATTAGCAATATCTCGATTTCCGCATTGCAATCAGCAATTGCTTGCCAAAGTTGAAGGTGGAAACAGCCATGCATACAAAGTGATGATGGTGGAGAAAGACACCGGAACGTATTTGTAATAAAATAACAAACAATAAAATTGACTGGAACCCAGGAATTTCATTTAAATTTGAATTGAAATACAGTTAGGAAAGTATACACAATGAACCTAAGAATTACTTCGCAAGGAATGGGAAATTCGTAACAATTCGCAAATTCGCGATTCTATTATTTGGATTACGACACTTCACATTCAACCAAACAATTCATTCAGCACTTGGTTTACTTAATTTGTAATGTGTTTCTTTTATTAGTTTCTATGTGAAAATGAATAAAGAGAAACATCAGCCAACATCCTGTATTTAAAATAACGCCGTACAAATTACAACTTGAGCAAAAAATGTAAGTGTGTAAATACATAATAAAAAAAGACATCGTGACATATATCTTAAATTGTAATCTTGTGAACGATCTTCAAAGCTAAGAATAAGCAAAACAAACTTGAAAGAAGCAAATAATTCTATTATTTGGATTAGGACACTGCATAGTCAACCACACCATTCATTCAGCACTTGGTTTAGTTTGTGATGTGTTTCTTTTTATTATTTTCTAACGGAAAATGGATAACGAAATACATCAGCGAAAACTCTGTTTTTAAAATAACGCTTTACAAATTAGACTTGAGCAAAATATGTAAGTTTCTAAATAAATAATAAAAAAAGAGATCGTGACATATATCTTAATTAAAGTGTAATCATGTGAACAATCTTCAAAGCTAAGAATAAGAAAAACGAACTTGAAAGAAGCAAATAATTCGATTATTTGGATTACGACTCTGCATATTCAAACAAACCATTCATTCTGCCCTTGGTTTAGTTTGTAATGTGTTTCTTTTTATTATTTTCTATGTGAAAATGGATAGAGAAACATCTGCGAAAATCTTGGATTTAAAATAACGCCTTACAAATGACGACTTGAGCTAAAAATGTAAGTGTGTAAATACATAATAAAAAAAGACATCGAGACTTATTTCTTAAATTGTAATCTTGTGAACGATCTTCAAAGCTAAGAATAAGCAAAACAAACTTGAAAGAAGCAAATAATTCTATTATTTGGATTACGACACTGCATATTCAACCAAACCATTCATTCAGCGCTTGGTTTAGTTTGTAATGTGTTTCTTTTTATTATTTTCTATGTGAAAATGGATAGAGAAACATCTGCGAAAATCCTGGATTTAAAATAACGCCTTACAAATGACGACTTGAGCTAAAAATGTAAGTGTGTAAATACATAATAAAAAAAGACATCGTGACATATTTCTTAAATTGTAATCTTGTGAACGATCTTCAAAGCTAAGAATAAGCAAAACAAACTTAAAAGAAGCTAATAATTCTAGTATTTGGATTACGACAGTGCATATTCAACTACACCATTCATTCAGCACTTGGTTTAGTTTGTGATGTGTTTCTTTTTATTATTTTCGATCAGAAAATGGATAAAGAAATACATCAGCGAAAACTCTGTTTTTAAAATAACGCCTGACAAATTAGACTTGAGCAAAACATGTAAGTTTCTAAATAAATAATAAAAAAAGAGATCGTGACATATATCTTAATTAAAGTGTAATCTTGTGAACAATCTTCAAAGCAAAGAATTAGAAAAACGAACTTCAAAGAAGCAAATAATTCGATTATTTGGATTACGACACTGCATATTCAACCACACCATTCATTCAGCACTTGGTTTAGTTTGTGATGTGTTTCTTTTTATTATCTTCTATGTGAAAATGGATAAAGAGAAACATCAGCCAACATCCTGTATTTAAAATAACCCCTTACAAATTCCAACTTGAGCAAAAAATGTATGTTTGTAAATACATAATAAAAAAAGACATCGTGACATATCTCTTAAACTGTAATCTTGTGAACGATCTTCAAAGCTAAGAATAAGCAAAACAAGCTTGAAAGAGGCAAATAATTCTATTATTTGGATTACGACACTGCATATTCAACCAAAACATTAATTCAGCACTCGGTTTAGTTTGTAATGTGTTTCTTTTTATTATTTTCTATGTGAAAATGGATAAAGAGAAACATCGGCGAAAATCATGTATTTAAAGTAACGCCTTATAAATTATAACTTTAGCAAAAAATGCAAGTCTAAATAATAAATAAAAAAAGAGAAAGTGAGATCTCTTAAATTGTAATCTTGTGAAACATCTTCAAAGCTAAAAATAAGCAAAACAAAATTGAAAAAAAGCAAATTTCGAGATGCAATGGTGTGGAATGTCCAATAAAAGCTACATTAAATGGATACCTGCAAGTCTTCATAGCTTTTAAAGTAGCTATTGTTTGAGTCTTCAACCTCCATAATCTAAATTAATTTAAACCCAACAAGAAAAACTGAGGAAACTGGAAAATAATCGAATTTTCCAGATAAGTGAATAACTAAACTTAACCTCACAATTATAAATTCTGGTGTTGTTGCTGTCAAATGCAACTGTCCAAAAAAAGAGCCGCTAGTTGCCTGTATAAATTTGATGGGGTAAGAACACAGGGGAACACATTTCATGGGTTAAATTAATTTTCTGTTCTTCCTTTGTTACCAGTAATGTATATGAACATAATAGGTATTATGTTGTTTTTTTCATAAAATTATAATCTGGCAATGAGAATGGATATGTTCCCTCATGAGCTAATAAAAATAAAACGATTTTTATGCTAATAGGAGGCAGTTATTACTTTATTTTTGCTGTTAGTTTTCCTATAACACCTTTGATTTATCTATATTTTCATAAATTATTATGTTATCTCTCGCAAGGTTTTGTGTTTACGTTAGTAGTTTCAAACGAGTGTCAGTGAAATTGTTGCTAAAAGATGGGAAGGGTTTATTCTCCGATTGTGTATACCTACCTAGTCAGATTTTTTAAAAATCTTTCTACTTGTGTTAACAATTAAACAAAGTGGTTGGTAATGGGTGAAAAACGGTGTTTGCTACGAAACATTTTTGCAATTGTTCAATCAACGATAGAGTAGAGGCCGCAGCTTAATAAGTCCTCCTCCACTTGGTTTTTCAGGTAAGTTTGCAAGCTCTAATTAGTGAACATTTGCCACATGTGCCACACTGGCAGTACAGATGAAAATTGTAAATCGCGCAAAATAAAAATTCGTTTTGTTTTCTGCACGTCTATTTTGTGCGTAGTTTTAAACATTCAGGTATACCTATATTGGTATATACATAAATACCGCATTTTATAAAGTAACACACATTTCGAGCATAAAAGTTAATGCCATAGACAGGGAGTTAATTTGTATAATTTCCTCAGCGTGTTAAAACTTCAAAAATATTGTAACAACCTCTCCATCACATATTTAACGATATATAGAGTGCTAATAGTTTTTAAATTATATTTTAAAAACCGTTTCGGATAGGTCAGAATTAAATTTAGTCCGTTAATTAAACTTAGGTGGCGTCAAAGACAATAAGAACTGAATAAACTTTATATCCATTGTCTTTCCTTTCTCCTTGAGTCCGAAATTACATCCCATCACAACATAACCAAAGCTTTTTCAAGTGATGACGTCCTTTTAAAAAGTTACAATAAATAAGTACAAAATGATGAAGAAAAGACAACAGTAAGTAATTTGTAATAATGGAATTATACGTAATTTAAAAGGAGTTGGCATATTGCATAGAACATGCTTTTTAGAAGTAAATATTATAAGCGCCTTCAGAGTCCCAAAAAGGATAGTGATGACAGTAGTGGAGAAGAAACGGAACTCTTTGTTCGAAATAAATCTCCCAAAAAGGAAATTCCTACTAAAGAAAAGACTATAGATGAAGGTGACACGTTACAATCATTAGCAATCCGTTACCATTGCACGGTAAGTTCGATAGTATGAATTCAAGATACTCAAGACTTCACCGTCCATACAGTCGCATGTTAGTGGCAAACAATGCCATTCCATTCCAGTCATGTAACTTTAAAATTTATCATTCACTGCATACCATGTATAGGGTGTCTGAGAAAATGTGGGAAATCTCCGCAATATGCAAAAACCTTGCGAAAAGAATATTACCAGTTAATATATAAACTTTTCTCGTATGTGCCCTTTTTTCGGAGATATGCGCTCCCAAAGACATCCAGTGGAATTAATTAATTTTTTACGCATAATTGTTGAACCACCAGAAAGTGATGTAGTAAACCAAATTAGCGCCTTTAAATTGCTATCCCAGAAAGTGTCGTAAATCACTCACAACCACAGGGATCTGTGACATTCTAAACTCTATTTATTTCGCTTTGGATGAAGGGAACCTTGGAGAATGTCTTTTATATACCTATTGTCTATGCTGCCCTAGTTGAACCATTCCTTTAGTTCTATGGAACTACTGCAATTTTCGGATCAGTTTGATATTAGAAAAACTCTTTTAGGTCATTATGTCAATTGTACATTACTAATTAATTAGTAGTAGTAAACATCTTTATTTCTAATAAAAAGGCTATCGACCTAGCGGTCTTTCTGCCTTTGTTTAATACATGTAGTCTTAATCTGAATAAAAAATAAATTTGAAAATTCTCTTATTCTACGTTAAGAATCTTATTAATAAACTTTCCAATTCCAATGACAAGAAAAAATTATTTTATTGTCCAATAGTCAGTTGCGTTTGTAAGTGTTCGAGTAGCGTTGATGTAGGGAAACGGAAGCGGGATTGTCTGGTTGGTCCTGTAAGACAAAGGGGATTCAGTATGGTCCAGTTGTAGGGGTTGTTTGTCCATTTTGTCTGTAGATGTATGAGTCTTTCCGAAATCTTTGTCATGTTTGTGCGTTCGTATAGTAGTTGGATGGAGGGGTTGTGTAGTGGGTTTTGGGGGTGTCTTATTCGTGTTATTAGTCTTAGTGGAATTTGTGCTGTTGTTTGTATATAACGTTTTGTCCTTTCTGTTCCGTTGGTCATGAGTATATGTCCATAGTCTAGCAAGGGTCTACAGATAGCTTTATATATTTTGGTGGCGGTGTTTGTGCTAATTCCTCTGTCTTTGTAGGTTAGTGATCGGAAGTGTTTTGTTCTCTTTATTGTTTCTGCCCTGATGTTTCGTATGTGTTTAGTGAATTTAAGTTTGTGGTCAATTGTGATTCCAAGGTGTTTTACGTCGTTTTTTGGTTGTGTCGTTTGGCCGTCTGCAGTTATCGTAGAGGAGTCAGCGTTGACTCTGTGGTTTGTGAGCAGAAGTTGATTTTTTGACGCGTTTGGTGTTAGTCTCCATTTATAAAACCATGTCATTGTGTTGTTTGTTAGTGTTTGGAGTCTTTGAGCTGCTCTCTCAGTAGTTTTGTCATGTACAATAAGTGCCGTGTCGTCTGCGTATTGTAATATGTATGCCGATCTGTCGATTTGATTTTTGTCTGGTAAGTTGTAATTGTATATGTCATGGCAGTATATATTGTAGAGAAACGGTGAGAGCGGGGATCCTTGAGGGAGTCCTTGTTCAGGGGAAAAAGAAAATGACAGTGTTTTGTCAATTCGTACTTGTAGTTGTCTGTTTTCTAGTAAGTTCTTTATGGTGTGTAGTAGATATGTTGGTGTGTGTAGTTTGTATAGTTTGTATAGTAAGCCTCTATGCCAGACACTATCAAAAGCCTTGTTAATGTCCATAAACAGGCAAGCTGTCTTTCGGTCAGTTAGGTGGGTAGTTTGTATATTGTTGGCCAAAATAAAGAGCGGATGAACAGTCGAGTGATGTTGTTTGAAACCAAATTGGTAGGTAGGTATATATTTTCCAATCACTTTTTCAAGCCGCTGCTTTATTATGTATTCGAAAATTTTACTTAGTACTGGAAGTAGTGTAATTGGTCTGTAGTTGCTTGGTTGTGTATTGTCGAGTCCATTTTTGGGTATAGGGGTTATTAAGCCGTTCTTCCATGTTTCTGGGATTCTGCCATTTGTGATGCAGTTGTTCAATTCAGTTAGGAGTAATTAATTAATATATTATGCATTTAAAAATAGGTTCATTTTCAGTAAATTATCATTGGTAGTCTTAATTGTAGTCAGGAGTAATATTTAATGTTTTCCGTATATTTAAAATATTTTAAATTGAAAATACAATTTCTTTGAGCTGTTTTCCGAAATCTTTCAAAATTACAAAGGTCCAGAAGTTTCAGGCAATCTTGCCAATTGAATAATATAATGCCAGACCAATATCTAACCCAACAACATTTTATTTATAAATTTTTAAGAGTCTTCAGATCGGGCTCTTTTAAGATATTGTTCATTTTCCTAAATAAAAATGCTTTGGGACTGTTAACCTGAAGACCTAAAAGCAGCTGGAATATCGGTTTCGCTGACGAAATGTTGTCAAAAACTATCGCATATTAATATATTCTTTTATCGTCCACGCGTCATTAAATCCATGATGAAATTGAATAGATGTTTTTCAAATCACGAATCATCAATTTTTACTAAAAAAACACTGCTACATGCATGCATGCATTTTTCTTTACCCCACAAGTAGACGAGTAACAAACACTCGACGCACTGAAAATGTTGTTTCATCTTCTACCTTCAAAGCAAAGACCGACTACATCTTCATTTGACACTGAAAAACTTGTGTAAATATTATCAATAATTCATATGAATGATATCATTTTGCTGCAGATCGAGGACTTGAAAAGACTCAATAATATACATAAAGAAAATGAAATATTTGCTAGAAGGACAATCAAAGTGCCGCATAGGCCACTTTCAGAAGCCTTAGCTGGAATTCATGATAGTGGTAAAAGTTCACCAACTGGTCTCCACGAACCATCCACATCCAGATTAATTGATGTAGATATGTTAGAATCAAAATTAGTAAAAAAACAAGACAAAAGTGGCGAGCTTAACCAAATTATTTTTAATAGCAATATTACTCATAAGGACGTCGAAAGAGATGATTCTGTTTTGAGCGAATATGAGGATGTTCATCTATTATCACTACATTCCCCTATAATCTCTCCTGATCCGATGATCTCTAGATTAAGTTGCAGTGGATCTGATTGGGATATCTCGTACCCTGCTTTAGTTGTATGTATTATATTAGTAATTTTTGCGGTTCCTTTAATTTACGTATTTTATATCGCTGAACACCCAGAAAAATATCAGAACCATACACATTTCAATAGATGATAATATTTACTTATAAAGTTGCTAACGAATTATAAAGTGCTAAAATGTAGTCGCCAAGTGCGATTCTTTTAAAAATTCTGCATTTTATTTAAAGAGTCATGTGTATGATGTGATTGACAATCATTATGAAATATCGTTATTTGCTTTGGAGCTGTCGCCTTTAGTATTATTGATTGATATTTCCTATTTTATAAGCGCTAGACATAGCGGTAAGGTAGTCATTTATTTGTTAAGAAAAAATATTAAATTGGTTTGCTATACAGGCAATAATCAAAAAAGGTTTTGTTACCTAATCACAGGGTGTTAATTGTATTTACACAAAAAAATACATGTACATTAAATCACACCAAACAATCGGGCAAGCTGTTTCTTAAAAGTTCTCTCAGAAAATTCTATAATGAACACATATTGATGGCTATCTTGATGATGATTATCACGAATGAAATGCATATGTTACTCAGTGCAACATATATTTACTTTTCCCGTTTTGACTTTAGACTGTTAGAAAATCTTTGACTTTGCAGGTTTTTTGATAAGTAAGTATTATCTCATTGACTTTGGAATTTGAAATTGCCTTTTTGATCAATATTATGTATATCAAATTTATTCGATTATCAGCATTTTAACATTAAATGTTTTGGTAAATTTTCGGAGACGAAAATATGTCGAATGATAATTTTTTCGTTGAATCGGCAACCATGGTATTAGAGACATTTTTTATTACCTTTCTTACAACCGTTGCTTTCTTTTTTCAAGCATTGTTTTGTTGAAGTACTTAAAATGAGAGTGAATGAACGTGCCTTTCCAAATTATAATCGCTGAAGTACTTTCTGTTACTTTTGACTATAACCAGATAGTGCTAAAGTAAGATAAAAATGTCATTGTGAAACTTATTAATGCGATGTAAAATCGCAACTGCTAACGCAGGTATTTTTTCGTTTTTTTTTTGTCGGTTTCTTGGCAAATCCTTGTAGACAGGTGAATTCAAAGTTTCAACGAGCCAGTGATTTTTTTTCTTCGAGTTAGTATCATCGAATGATGATACTAAATCGATGATAATCTTAGTTTTCCCAGAAATGCTTAATTATGTTAGCAACCTCCCGGTTCAGATAACGCAAGTTAAAGTAGCTCCGTAGTTGAGTTATGTACATAATAGTTAGCAACATCCTGAAGATTTGCCGCCGTTCTTTTAATAATTACCTTATTATCCAGCAGTGAGCAAATTGGTTGTTCTGTATATCAGTTTTAGTAAATTAAGGAAAGTGATGTAGTAATTTTATTCTAATTTAAGTGTAAACAGAGTATTGATAGTTAAGAAATTGAAATTAAATTAATATAAAAAATCATGAATATTGTTTCAAACTCGATCCTAAAATTCGGACCCTCGTCAAGCTCCAAAGCCTTGGTCTTTTTGTACTATGTTCTGGGTATTGTAAAAGCAGCGATATTCAGAATTGGTTATTGAAATTGTGCCAGTAATAACGCTCTGAAAAGTGTTAACACTAAAATTTGGAGCCTGACGATTTCGAAAGAACTATCAAATCAACAAACCTCAACTACGTTCGCAATATATTTTTTTCGGAAATCCTGTTATATGTGAATGGTTTTCCGTTTACGATTGTTTCAACTTCCATAGTTTTTAATAAAAATCAACACTCAATACCAAGTTGAATTCTTTTTAACGCGCATTTCAGTTTTTATCCTGTTATCAGATAAAACAATCAACACATATAGGTAATATCAAATACAAATTTAAACATATACAGGCCAGTTAAAATCCGTTTTAAAGTAGTTCAATGGCCATTTGACCAACATTTAGGAGTTACAATTTATTTATGGTGAGTTTTTAAATGTATAACAATGTCGGACAAGTAAACTTACGGTTTACTTTTCTTGGGAAACCTCGACTAAATCGGTCTAATATTCTATATTATGATAGACGCGCTAAAGAGTCTGTTATTCGTTCCAAGCAAATTGATTCGCCTGAAAACATAAAACATGTCGAAGATAGTGAAAGTAGCCGCCGCTGAAATGTTGGTCATACTAAAAGAATTACTCTTAACCAGCGATTAAAACCGTGTTGAGTTTCATAGAAACAAGACTGATTTATTTTCACTATTTTTTGTGTATTCCCCAAATATCCCTGTGCCAATTTTGAATCACCCTGCACATATTTATTTTCCATTTATTGAAATAATAAAATTCACTTTGGTAAGAGATTCAAAAAGGTAGACCTGAAATATATAAAAAAGTAACATTTTAAGATCACTTTCTGAATTATTACACATAAACATTTCTATTTGTTATTTTATGAATTTGTTCTCATCATAAAAGCAAACTCTCCCTGTTTATTGTGTATTGCTAGATTTATGTATTCAGGACAAAAGAGCGATTATGTTAGAGCGAAATGTTAAGACTACAAATTTCGCGTTATATTTTTTTAAAATCGTGTTTTTGGTCGGTAGATGCACGGATTGTAAAAACCGAGTTATAGTGTGTTGATCATACAAAGAAACATTAATCAAAACTAGGAATACTTACTTCTGTAATGGACAGCTGTGGGTTAGTAGCGAATTTTCACTAGATGTTGCAGACATAAATCTTGAAAAACATCTGAATCATTTTCGAACACTGAATATTCTTAATCTTGTATCATATACAATAAATGCTTTGTTATCTCCTGTAGTTTTTAAAGATCGTAAATATTATCATTTCTGACAAAGTTAATTAAGTTGATTTTTCGTATTGGAATTGATTAGTTTCTCTACTTCGAACGCCTACGATAATTTACTGTCTTGTTCAGCAGATATTTTCAGTCTCATCGATAAAAATCAGGATTGCCTTTAAAGCAAATACATTTTATTATAATGTCTCATATTAAAGCTGAAAATTTAACTGGAGTTAATTGAAAGACTTGCTCGGGAAAATATGTTTACCCCTTTGAAAAACTACGTAGTGTATTTAATAAAACCTTACTTATTGGAATAGAAAGCATTTCCAAAAATTAAAAACTAAACGACTTCCTAGTACAAATCTTTATTAATATAATACCAGACACATATTGAATTGTCTGTATAAATCATGAAGACATGAGAAACTTACATCTATGGTTAATGAATATTTGGTTGACAAATAATGCCATCGGAGAAACGACAAACTTATATATTTTGTACTTATTCATTTCTCCTAGCAAAACTACTAAAATAGTAAATTTTTTCTTTCATTAGGATTTCTGCCTTTCATTTTTAACTTAATGCATTTTCTGATTAGTACTTTATACATTTGAAACTTAGTTGATGTAGGTACACAATAAGTTTTTCATGAATATTTTGCTTGTTGCCAGCAAAATTTTTTAATTGATCAAACTTTGCATCGGATTTTGTATGTCTTAAAATTTCAATTTTCACATAAATCATATTGTATACCCAACTTACAAAATCCTAAATTAACTTAAAATCTTAAAGAAAATGAAAACTACTTCAGTCACAAAACAATTAATCTTAACACCTGACCAAGATAGTGATTTAAACTTACGTGAGATAAAAATAATCGGCAGTTGTCAGTATTTTTCTTTTATCACCAGCTGGCCTAAGCATAAAACTGATACATTCCTGATTGGCCTGATAATGAAATTAAACGAGTTACTATCAGGAGGTGTTCTAATGCCCATAGAACAGAAAAGTTTCTGGAATGTTTCTTATAATTAAATCATAATTGTAAACCATACTATTCTGGCTGCTAACATACTTATGAAAAATTAAAACTAATGACGATTCTAAAGGTCGGATTATACTAAAGGCTTATAATTATTTGTTGGTGTATAGATGTACTAGAATTATGTAATGAAACTGAACTGAATACATTAAGCAAATATTTTAGAGGTTACTTCTAATAATTTCTTCTTAGAAATTTCGGTTGTCCGTATTTTGGTGGACGCTGAAAAGAAAAGATTGTAATTAATAAACATTAAACTAAAGTATGTTTCCCTCAACGGGAGTGGCCGTACAAAGTTCGTTCCAATATCGCCCTACATCTTTCATATGCTTTTTTGGTTGATTTCAACTATTCGAAGAATGTTGAAAGTACTACTTCTAAGTTTAATTGATGCAACTATGATGCTTGATTGAGCATTTTTCTTTCTTTCCTCAAATTGACTGTTGGTCCCTGTGACTGGCGCAATTTCAGATTATTATATAAGACAGTTTTCAATAATCCAAAATTTGTGATAACATTTGGCAGAGTTGCAAATATTATGCAAAGCATAAAACCATGCCAAGAAGTAGACATATTATTTTGAATCGTGAAAACAACTTAATAAGATACCTTTTAAGCCTATTAATTAACTTGATTGGTTACACATGTCACATTTAAAACAACTGAATTAATGTGTATTATAGAACTAGATAAAATTTGCATGTATCTCTTCATCAATATGAAGTGTACCTTAAAATTACTTGATAACATATCATAATCATAAAGGTCAGTTTCAGTACAAGTTAATAATGCATTGTGATAATTTTCCATTGATAAAACGAAAATTTATTAATCCACTGTAGCAGCATGGGAACTGCAGAATTCCAAACAAAAATTTCGACACCTAAATCTACAAAATCATAAGCCACGATGCATTTATTACACTATGAAACTGCTACAAGAATATATCACTGGCGGACTAGTCACTAAGTGCCGATAGTATCGAAATATTCAATTTACGAACGTGGTAAAATGTGTGTAATAGTTATTTACATGTTCTCTATGTTCACTCGCATTGCACATTCATGCTTTCTTCATTTGTTGGCATTTAATGATAACGCCGCTAGTCTTACATAAACGAACAAAAATGCATCAAAAACATTCTTTAGACACGCACAAACATTAAGTAGCGATTTTTCATGCTGCTTTATAAGTAAAATATACGCTAACTTCAAAATCGATATTGAATTAGTCCGGTCTGCAAGCAAAAGCATGAGCGAACAAGTTCCGTGGTATTACTAATTGTATAGGTTGAGCTCATATTAAAAAACCACCTTTGTGGAGCTTTGATAATGCTCAATATGCTACTCGTTTCCTGGAAATATTTATGCATACCGGAATTAGAAATAATTTACAAGAAATACAGTCTTACAGTAATAAAATCGAGATATCCGTAAAACCGAATACTTGAATGATAAACGAACATGTAATAAATATGGTGTTGATAGAATGATTCCTTTTTGAGGTATATGATTTGTCGATAAAGATGTATTGCTGTTTTTAATAAATAAAGGATATTAAAAAATTCAAACACAATTGAATCTTGTTATTTACTTCTATCTAAAATAGCTTTTAGAGATTAAATTGCATATCTATTAAAAATATAATTGACCAAGCGCCCATTACAATTTCAATATTTCGAACACTTTTATGAATATTTAGATTTGCCAAGAAATATAAAAAAAACACAGTAAAATAGAATAATCAAAAAGTTTACTGCAATATCTTTCTTTAACTTTCCTTGTTTCCTGTGTTTCACCAAGAACTGAAAAACATACATTGTTCAGAAGAAAAACGCTTTTCACTTAATGTTTACATTTTCTGGTAGATGCATTCTTGACATAGCACGAACGGTCACAACATTAATAAACATAGAGAAAGGGTATATTAGACGCATTAATAAACATGATAATAAAACAACAATAGCATCATATTCCTTTTACTTTTAATATGTTAAAAGCCACCTTAACCGCTATAGCTATATGAAATGTATATAAACCAGCTTTGTTTTCTGTATTTGTGACGGTTAGAATAATTGTTTAAATTGCAACAAAGCTAGTTTATATTAATTTGCCCATGAATCAGCAAGAAGAGATGATGATGCCTCGGCGAAATGAAGCAACTTTGTGGGATGATTAGTGATTCCTTGTTTTTTCAAATTAGAACAACAAAATCACTAGTCTTCCATACAACATTGCATCGGTTAGTAGTAGCAAGCGGGTCCATACCAAAATTATTAGTTCAGCGCCGATGATGACAAAGTTAGTTTGTTCATATAAAGTAAGCCCTGGACAATTGATAAACGTTTACATTATATATACATATATATTATTAATAAAGCGGAAGACAATTGTTAGTGTGAAACTGAAATGAGGTAGGTGGTTGTATATTACATTTGGAAAATGGCATATACAAAATATATCAGGTATATGTAAGTTTTTATAAAACCTACTGAAGTTGAAATGTTTAAAAAAATTGTAAAAATGCGGCGGGTAATAATGTAGCAGTTATCTGAGCACCTTGATGTCGACTTGGAAAAAGCACAATGAAAACATACTTTCCCAAATATGTTCTTAGCTATAGTCATTGTTATTAAATTCTTAATTCTTGAATTGAGGCAAATACCTGATCAACAGGAATGTTTTCGTATTGATAAGTTAGTCAGGGAAACAAACTTAAGCAACAGAGAAAACAAACACAAAACGAAGGGCAATTAACACTTCTGAGAAGAGCAAATTAGCGACGGAGAAGCCCGATTGTAATTAGAATGCCGTTTCTTAGTTGCTACATTAGAAATACCTAGGAGGGGTTGAGAAAATTTCTCGCGTTACAGGAGAAGATAATGAATAATTAAGAAGAAATGGGGCATACCTTTGCTGTAATAAATATTGGGCCATTTGTATTTGATTGGGGGTTCCACTAATAGTGATGATACGGTCGGTTGAACCGGGCAGAGGTTCGTCGATAGTTATTCCGGCACCAGACTCATTACGGATCTTGCGAATCCTACCGCCGCCTTTTCCGATAATAGCTCCAGCAAGCTAAAAATTATGGTTCATTAGACCCATGAATAAGAGGGCATATTGGAGTACATATTAAGTGATAAAAAAGAGATCGATACTTAGAACAAGCCAAGGAAAGGACTGAAACAGGCATAAAACAGCTTCAATGTCGAACATTTAAGGATCTAATGAAGCAGAGTGAAGACTCTTTCGAAATACATGGCATTAAAATATTTAATTATTGATAAAGGATTCCTGGTTATGATTTTGAGAACATTTGATGTAAGTGTGGTCCGGAGACAGTGTTAACTCACTCAGGAAACGTTATACAAGATAAATAACATACATTATCAGCTCACAGTATGAAAAATTAGTACTAGTAATTAAAGGGACTACTACTAAAGTTATCGGATTATAACTAACGAGATTACACCTTTAAACTTCATGCACTATTAACAGGAAGAACAGACAGTATACTCGTTATTGTGCACATTGAATCAGAAGCGCCCAATGTTGAACAGCATACAGGTTTTTTGTGCATTTCCCCTCCAAAAAAAAAACTTAATTCCTCTGGGGATATCCGTAATTCTTATCCTTACCGGCCTGGCTACCGATCTTACCCATTTTGACGTTTTTTTTATGAACATAACGACAAATCATGCACATTAATACAAAACAATTACACTACTAAGACGTACAAAGAAAAAAGTTTAAGCTTTTTTCACTAGTAATTACCACCAGCAGTCCTAGGATCAGTTTTCAGCTTATTAGATATCGATGGATAAGTTTACGTTGCGACTGATACTACGAAAAATCTGACGACGATAAGGTCTCTTCTCTCCTGATAACAGACAATAGAGAACGAGTGTGGCAATCACGTTCAAAGTTGGACAGCGTCTTGTCAACTTGTAGATTTTAGATATTTACCATAGAATTGCGCAAAATAAGACTTTACCGCATTTACCATTTCCGAGCATGTTACAAGCGATACACATAAAGAAAGATTTTTCTTTCGGTGGTATCGGTTAAAGGCATTATTTAATTTTGTTAGATCTAGAGAAGATATTTTTTATTTTAAAGCGTGCGGTAAACTACATTTTGTACTACATATTACTTGAAGGTTTGTTGAAAAGAAATACATAAACAGGGAGTCTTAAATGTTGTATGTAATTGCTACAAGAAAAGTCTACTTTACCGAACACTATACCTGCACCCAAAGTGATGCTTTCGGTACCCAAATAAGCGCGGCTTTCAGACATGCAAGAGTTTATAACAAATAAATATCTCATGATAATAGTAGTTTTCGAAAAAAAAGCGAAAACTGTTTTTTTTTTAATGACGACGGCTTAGAAAAAAGAAACAGATTGCAGCACCTGTCTTCACTTGTAAACGTCTTCAAACCACACAATGTTTCCAGCATTATTCGCAAACTTTAAAGCAGTTACCGTAAAGTAATACGCTAGAAACTGATCCTGCGATGGCTTAATAATTGTCTATCTACTGAATAACCTGTATTATAAACAAGCCATTTCTAACTGAAAATTATTTTTTCAGTTATTACATATTCAAATTTCCCGCAGTTACAATCACTATGATACAAACTCAGGGACACCTTAATTTATAACGACCCATTTCTTCATTGTAAATATTTGGATTAAGACATAAACCACTTCTATTACCTAGTAAAAAACTGACGATCTAGCTATTAGGTTGTCCCACAAGTATTTTTCCTTCCGAGCCACATTATGAATTATTTCGTTTGCATAAACACACAAGCTTATCGGGATGTCACTAGAACTTGTAGAACAGCGGCACTAATCGGAAATCAAGGCTGGATATGTGAATATCTTATCTTATGAGACCGGCTTTATGAAAGGCGTCTCTACATATGATTTCCTCTTCAACAAAATTTAAAAAATCAGTTTCAAACAATCTTGAATATTCAATTGTTGGGAAACCAGGAATTTATCTGAACATTTCTTCTGTGTATTTGATGGTACTGGAAAAGTGTAGTAAACCACGAGTTTTTTCCTCAAGGTGAAACGATTATGTTTGCTAAATATTGCAATCACGTCGAGGTCATCGAGCAATTGTATTCTGGTATAGCCGAAGAACGTCCGCGTCCAGATCTCATGCCGCGTCTAGACCTACTGCAACGCGGTCGCGATGTACCATATCTAGTGTAGACATAGTACAAAGTAGGCGCCCTGGAAATTCGCGATTCATTCATGGTCGGTTTTTCGACGGCAGATCAAAGAGCCTCGTGGCACAGTGTGCAGGGTTTACACAGATTTGAAATTCGCGAATATTCACTGGAAACAACGTTCGAGAAAATACCACCAGCGTTGATGTTGCATTTGCGCAGCGTTAGGTCTGGACGCAGCATCTGACTATTAGAATGGGATGACTCTACCTCAAACGTGCAAGCGTAATAAAAACGCATATTTTGCAAGTAAGCGTCAATAGTTTCGGAAAGAGGACAGAATGTAGCTAGAAAGTATATCAGGGATTCAAGGGTTAATAGAGCAGAACTGTTCATATCAGATACAACTATAATCCTTAACTGACAAAAATCGTGATTTTTTTGCAGCGAAAATAAGACACTTATGGGACTCCCTAATTGCTTTTAACTACTTCCAAACTATGACCAGAATAATTTAAAAACACTTACGTCGGTAGGAATCGTGACTTGGGTTTGTGTGAGCCCTCCAGGACCCGGTGCGTTGCCTAATCCAATAGGTCCAGACGAGTTTGGCGGAGGCGAGCTAAAGGTTGGTGGTGGATTATTGAAAGAGTTGTTGCCTCCACCTCCTCCACCCCAGCCATTCCGCTCAAAACCGCCGCCACCACCACCCACACCATTGTTGGGACGGTTAACGGCAAATCCTGGAGCATTTCCCGACCCGCCTCCTTGATTGCCACCAAACGGATTGCGATTGTCTCCAAAGGAGTTTCTGTTGTTGAATCCACTGTCTCGGTTGGGGCCACTTCTGTCAAAACTGTTCCTATCGAAATAATTGTTTTTTTACCTTCAATAGCATTCGAAGTAGTTAAATAATTCGAATTATTGGATTAAGGCGGTTATCTTAAAATGTTTAACTACTCCACGATAGTTGAATTCATATTCGCGAAGAAGCGATTTATGCTGTTATTGAAATTAAAGAGATGTAATACGAGGGGAAACCTTTTGAACCAAATCAAGTGAATTAAACACGAGAGAGAAGTTGAAGAAAGAAGAAAAAAATAAGCAAGCAACATTTTAGAGCAGTTGAATGGTCAATTGACAGACAAGCCAGTATGGCTAAACATTACTACAGAATATTACAAAATTAGTCTGGGGAAGCAAGGAACCGACATAATCGTAATTGTGAGAGAGATACTAAAAAGGAGAAAGAATATAAATGATGTACTAATATAATTACAATAAAGTATTAAAAATATAGAAATCGGACAATATATAAAAAACACAAATGTCAAATGCCGAAAAATCAAGCGAACTGAGAAATCTCGTGTTTGAATTTATGGAGTTTGTGTCTACAGGTCCATGGTATGCTTAGGGGCGACTCGTCCCATGTCATTGCGGAGTTCTCTTTTGGCCCTGACGGTCGTACCGATAGCGGATAATTATTAATATTGATAGATATATCGGACGGAAAACACGAAACCGACATTAAATCAATAGAAAAATAAACTTGAAAGCAAAATATCTCGCTAATTGTCAGAAATATCAGTAGAAATTTAATTTAATATATGAATTTGCATTCAATTTATCTTAACCATTGCCATGTTAAATTCGCTCTTTAATCTAAAATGTTTGGAAAGTATTTCATTTCAAAACGCCACCTGTTGTTGAAGCCGCCACTACTTGCTCCTCCTCTGCTTGGTGGTCCGCCGTCACCTCCAAATCGATTTACTGGCTTGCTACCTCCTCCAAAAGGTGGTTCTCTTATTCCGCCTCCGCGTGCTCCTCCCATACCTTGTCCCCCTGGTCCTCCAGGTCCACCTCTAGGTCCATCTCGTGGGCCGGGCCCACCTCTTGAACCGTCACTAAAAGTTCTAAACAAACTTAGATCAAATGGAACTCGGTTTTACATTGCTTAAAAATAATTTGCTGTTTTAATAGAAAACTTCGGCGGTGAAATAGCCGTTTTGTAAATACGTAAAGTGAAGTGCTCCAAACAGTTCGAACACACATCGCCAGGGTAAAAAAAGGAAAGTCTCGATGCGTGCTTCATCCGCAGCCGCCCCAGTCGTGATGGGAATTATCGGCATAATATTTATTCCTCATTTAATCGGATTGCTTTGTTTCAATAACATGCTTATTGTTGGTTTTTAGTTATCATTTCAATTCTATTATGTATAGACATTATTTAATCCACTTATAATTGCCCATTTAATTAGCTCTAATATTTAAATTACTGTTATTACTACATATAGAGACTCTCTTTTCAAATCGAGCTAATTGAGCTTATAAGCCAGACGAAACAATTTAGATGATCCGCTACAATCTCATATGTCTAACAGCTTTGGCGAAATTATTTAAATAAATTTCGCTCGGCATGATGGCAAATCCCTGGATATTAATGGGCTGATGGAAGTGAGCCTACTGTTTTCCCAGCTAATATGACAAAGACTAATTACCATTGGGTCGTGTTAATTGAAATGATTCGTAATTAAATAAAAACAGAAGAAAATGCAATAAATAAAATAAAACGTGTAACGTATAGGGTTGGCCTTGGCATACCAACCAGCGTTTCGGACAAGTATTTTACGTGAAACTATGTCGTATTTTAATTATACACTTTTGAATATTACAGCTAGTCGAAAACAAGTCTTATCTTGAGAATAAAAAATGATGGGGTTACCACTTGCCTCGGAGATAATGCTTGGCACTACTTTATGGAGGCATTTTGTATGGTACAATTGAGTACTTGGTTTTTAAGAACCTACAATCGAAAATTTTAAGTATTTGATATACGATGCAAGAACCCAGAAATACCCAAATACCACAGAAAATAAAGAAGTTTGTTTGCAAGTCACACATAATAAAATAATACATATTTATAATAATTGTTACAGTATTTTTTAAAAGTTGATCAATCTTAATATGTTCCAAATAATACCATCACGTTATGCTTACAAAAAACAGAAACAAAATCCCACTTCCTTGCTGGGATGTTAAGAGTATTTAAGATTTGTTGATTATATTGGTCTGTATTGCATTGTTCACTGTATTGTTTGTTTTTCTTTGTTTTCTTATTTATGTCCTTATGCGTCATTCGCTTAATACATAAGATGTACGTATTTCAGATTTTCTGTGGCAGAAAAGCACACTTTGATTTGATTTGAATAATTGCAGCACAATCACAAATACAGGGTGATTCAAAATTGGCGGCATTCCTTTTATAAGGTCACGTCATTGCGAAACTTACGTACGGGGCATAAAAGAGCAGCTAAATATTATCTACAGGTGCGAATTAAATACATTGGTGCCAAAATTCTGATTTCGTTTTTACTATTTTTGCTGTACTCTCTAAATTACCTCAGAGAACTTTTCATAGCATAAATTTTGAATCGCCGTATATAGTAACTATAACTAAAATAATTAAATTTAAAAAATTCTTTTTAAAGACAACTCGCCAGCGGCATGCACGATTGAGTCGAAATCAATCAAGATAATCAAAGCCATTATTTATTTACATTTTGCACACTTTGGCAAAAGTCCGTAAGAATGCACTGACTTTATTGCGCAAGTATGCATCATTTAATAACAATTGATGTGAAAAATATGGATTGCATCTTTTGAAAATCACATTCTACTACATTCTTATCTGCTCCATGAAACCCAGTTTAATACTAGCTCAAAGGGAATTTGAAAAATTGTATTATATAAACAGTAGCAAATATTAGTGCCAATTGTTCAAGCCTACAAAGCAACATTGCAGCTGCTTTCAGTTTGTAGTCTATTGTTAGTTAAACTGTTTCACTATTAACACAAAATGCTAATTATACGGAAACTATACTCCGTTTACGTGACTTCTCACATGACTGGACCAAAGGACTGCATCGATATAAATGTTCAGTAAATAAAGAAAACATTCTATTAAAAGTTATGGAGTATAACTATTATTAGAACCAGCAAAATTAACTGATAACAGTAAAAACTGAGCAATCATTATTGCAATTAGAGTCGTTAGAGCGATGTAGTGTCAAAGAAAACGATGCTCAAAACAGTAAATTGTTAACTTTGGAAATGCAATTGCAGCTGATCCTTCTTGGTCGTCACAGTGTTTCAAATTTGTTGCCCACAGTGGCTAATTTGGAAGAATTTGGGCGAAATATTATGTAGATATATAGCAGTGCGGTGGTTTTTTTTGTTTTAAAGTCACCCAGATTATACGTACTTTTATACGTTTCTAACAATAAATAGTTCTGCTTCACAACATCACAATATCATCGCAACGGTTTTTACTTTGGAGGAGGGGATAACTTAGTTTCATAGTCTTTCTGTATGTTTTGATGGCGCCTCCTGGGGGATGGGCTTAGAATCGAGGGTTAACTTTTTAATTTCCAAAGCTCATGATTACTTTTCGAACATAACTAAAGTTTATTATAACAGACTAGTTCTTCCTTTAATAAAATTAAAGTACACTTGGTAAACACTTACCGTCCACCGCCTACTCCGCCGCCGCCCCTTGGTGGACCTCCACGTCCTCCGGTCCGCCCTCCAAAGTTTGGACCTTCTCTGTCCCGACCGCCCCCTTGTTGTTGACCTCCCCATCCGCCATACTCATTGGCGTAGAACTCATCAAAGTTATGCGGGTCGTAAGGATTAACGACACCTTTGATAGGACTCTAAAGAATAAAAATACGATATTATTTCGTTTTTTAATAAAGAATCTGTTTACTAAACATTTCTGTTCAGCACAGCAACCTCGATATTCAATTTAAGCTTTTTGGATTTGAAATAGATTAAGTTGGATATCACAAAAAGCTGACGGTACTTTCCCAATACAATGTGGTTTTTCATAATTGTGATGAAGTGAGGAATTACTTTCACCTTATTATTGGTACTGGTTAGCTGGCCGATTGGTTAATTTTCTCGTGCCATTTAATACGCCTTAAACTTCAAATTGTTGCAATCTTTTCTTCAAATTGTTGCAAATTCATATGAGATATTTTCAAAAGGTTGGAACTTCATGTCCAGCAAGAGCTTACAGTTGCTTTTATGTCTGACAACGAACAGAAATTTAGTACACGCTATAAAATTCCCACTTTAACGTGCATTTGTTGAGAATAAACTTAGGCCATCCGGATCGGCTGTGATATTTTTATTTGGGAAAGTAATGCGATATGGTTAAATACAGTGAATTTACATAAACGAGTTAAAAAATTAGATTTAAAGTCCTTTAGTGGAAGAACAATTAAAGTAAATTAAACCTTCATCACCAAACAAGCACATTTAGCAGATAATTCCTTAGGAAACCATTATTCTCATAATTAAACTTCAGTAGTAATCTGCATTATAAAATCAACGCGAAGAGATGATACCAGACCAAAACCACTATCCTAGCAGGATCTCTAACCGTTTTCAAGTGTACAGTAAATGTTCCTGAAAGGCATCTGCTTTAAGACTAGAAAAAATAAATTCGGTTGAATAAATAAAACTTTGACCATTACTTAGTACACGTGTAAAAGTTTCGAATTTCATGGCATAAAATAACTAGTAAGGTTTTTCAGCCAGTTTTCGAGCCATCATATAATCAAAACTAAAGATTTCAAGCACGTGTGATGGCAAAACGGGTATATACCGTCCAACATGAATACTTCCGGTAGAGTCAGACTTTCAATATTAAATAAAGTGACAAACCAAATTGAATGAAGCACAATGAGATATATTAATTTTATATTAATTCACATTTAGCAGACAAACAAAAAAATTCTTATCGTTATGGGATGCGCAAATGCATTTTGAGACAACTGAATCTGACTTGAAACAACTAAGTTTCTTCTATATGAACGCTTTTGCATGATGGTGTTAAAAGATTTACTCTAAATCTAGTGGCTTGTACATATTTCTGTTACGGCAACTTATCAACATTTGACTCTAAAAATAATTAATTGCCATTTTAATTCTAAAAATAATCCTGATTCCATCTGACGTTCTTATTAAAACCTGACCGGAAAATTAAAAAAATAAGTGCCCCGATAAAATTTAAAATTCCATGCAAATTGAAAACCTTTAATCACGAGACAATTCGTTTGGAGATCCATGTTTATATAAAACTTCTCTTAATTTTCTAATTTTTTAACCACTTTTTAATGCCATGCACATTTTTCCCTTGGAAATAATTTATTGGCAAAACGGGAATTGGGGTCTGTGTTAATTGCTCCAGTTTCAATGCATAATATTGCTTTTGTAATGAGGCATAGCGAGGGCAATCTTTCCGAAAAATAAATGTGCTAATTTTCAAGTGACAAACACCAACACCGTGTAAACAAGTTTCGAAAATAATCGTTTGAAGAAAAATACAAAAAATTCGATGTTTATTGGTAAAATTGAAATAAACTGATTCAACTCGGGATAAATAGAAGTTTTAGATAATAAACTAGGGTCACTTTGCTGTAGATTAAAACACAAAAGTGTTGTTTTCCATACTATCCAATATCACTAAATTTACCCTCGAAACCAAACAACAGGAACTTTTATTTATAATGAATAATTAGTGAATAACTTACCTGCTTAATTAGGGTAAGCACCTCGCGCAAAGTGTCGATACACTTGGCCGGCTCACCAATGATCTGAATAACACGGTCTGAGCTCTGCGGGGCGGGATTAGAAAATATTTTGATACGAGTGCCGATTTTCTGAAAATAAAGAAAAAACGTATTAATCATGAGATTGATGAATTAATAGCAATAACAATGCCGTATAACATGAATTAAAAGAGCACAAAACATCTTCCGACATGTCAGTTGTAGAAAATTATCAGGGCAGCATAATCCAATCACTCTATCTCCTAAAATAGGTTCAGCTGGAGAATCTCGGTTTAATATTGAAATTTCTCACAGTAAATTTTAGAAGCAAACGTGGTGTGAAATTGCAAATGTCGGACCTCAACCCTGTGCCTTGCATACGAAATTTAACCTCGCTGATTTTGTCGAGCATTCCGGCATTTCCTCGTAAACTAGAGAGACCTTCGATTTGATCCTTGCTGGGTTTGCATATATTCTATTTGATTGGAAAATAGCATTTCAAACTGTGTTTCGAAAGTTTTGTAGTTGACAGAGAAATGTTACCGTCTATCGTTTATGAAATTGAACATTGAGTAATTAAGTGTTGATTCGAATGACTATATCAAAGTTCGGAAAACTATTTATATAAAATAAACAACTGTGAGCTTGTATTTGCATTTAAATATTTTTTCTGCATTGAAAGATTTTGTACTGAAAAAAGCGTGACAATCAAATTATCTGCCAGAATGTCTTATTAGTCTGTCCGCTGCTTAGTCTACATCATCAATCACAAAACAAAGAAAGTCGTTTTGTTTTGGTATGGTATTTAAGGGAAATATTAAAGAGTGAATTGACAAATTTCCTCGCTAGAAAAACGTTTTTTTGATTAATTGAAGAATTTTACAATGGCATTATTCAGTTTAAATGTCGATTTATTTCATTAATACAACGCCACAGAATGGTCTTTTTGTTAATTAAGTGCGCTAAATGTTAAAATGACCGCGCCAAAACCCGGTGTAATAATTAACACACAATTTAAAAACAATATGCATCTTAAATATTAAATTAATTCAAATGTAACGATAAATTTACAAAATGAAAGTATCAAAGCAATGAAAAACAATAGATAAATAATTAGGACTACGTAGTAACTAAAGATTTCGGGGTTTTTTCAAACTTTGTCTTGAACAGTTGCTCGTTTAATTTACAAATGGTCCCTTATCCATACTCAATTTTCTCTATTTTTGAAAAGAAAGAAAGACTGAGAACTTTTCCAAGTCAATTTATGTACATAAGGTGATACGTGCTGGCGACCTCCGACGTAATATTTTACCTGAAGCACCAGAAACTTTTCACTCGGAGAGAAACGTAAAAAGTTACTAAAAGATGGATGAAACAATAATGTTCCGTAACTTGTGTCTTCTATTTAGCGGAATTTCTTATATGTATGTAGCTTTAATGTAACCAGAAGCACTTTTTTGAACTTATGTCATTAATCATGCAAATGTGGGCAAATAAAACATTTATAATGCTGGTTGCCTTTGTTCTTTCTCGACTGTATTTGCCAAAAAAAAAACATTTATTCTCAGAAGCCCCATCATTTGAAACCATTGCTAAATTATGCAAAAACTTTGCAGCTGCAATTTAGAAGTTGTTTTGTTGTATTTTAATCGAGCATTGTTTAATTGTTCATTTCATATATATTATTACTCGCATCAATCTCGATATAAAAAACAGTTCTATTACTTCCATAATAAAAATTAAACGACATTTATTTAATATTTGGCTCATTCAAAAAGCTTTATTAGCAACAAAAATTGGACAAATTACAGAACATGCTCATTGTTGTTTAATAGGAATTCCATATGAAATATTCCGCAATATTCCAAATCCTCTCAATTAAAATGTAAATTATTGATTTTCACATAACGCAGTGAATAGCATGAGGGATGGCTTAAATACATCAAAATGGGGATTGACTGATTGATTGGATGTAGGAAATATGTGCTGACAATTTCTTACGTTCTTAATCAGATTCATAAAACAGTCTATTGAAACTTTGAAGGTGCTAATGAGCAGTAAGATTAGGGGATGAAACTTATATTAACAGAACATCTAACAAAATTACGCAGAAAAATGCCAGTAATGGAATTTAAGCAAAAGTGTCTTGTTTGCCGTGCATAAAATGTTCTAAAAATTATTAAATCTGTTAAAACATTTATGGAAGGGTATACATTGTCGACAGCTACCATCACATACATTTTCTGATTCCGAAATATTATTAAAACATAAGCTTATCAATCACCAAACTTATATAATTTAGATGAGAGTATAGAAAGTGCATCTTCGTTATAAGTCATTCTTCGCAAAGCTTAACTCTTATTTATCAATCAAATGTTTTTCAGTTCAGATTACTTTCATTTGCAGTAAATATGAAAATAGTATTTTAAAATAAGGATCCAGATATTTACGTTTGTTTGTAAAATCTGAGTTTTGAGTTACAAAACATAACTAGAAGGTAATAAAAATCAACCATTGCCCAAAGCTTTATTCTTGAACTGATACCGATATCTGTAATACAATCAACAATTTCCTAGAACAACATATTTTCAAACAAAGGAAAATAATAATCAGTTAATATTTATTAAATATCAATCGGATTAAGAAGTGGATCAGATGTTCCCAAACAGTCGATATTTGATCCAAACCATATCAGTAGTTGGAATATCTCTAGTTTGAGTAAATTTCTGCTTTTGCAAACAACAATTTTATTACGGATTGGCTCATTGAAGGGAGATATTTAAACTTTTATCTAATTCCACGGCCAAACTACTTAACCGACCTCTAGTAATATTCCTAATACGAGTTTCTTAAAAAGTTTGCCATTAGCAATAATACACTGAAGTCTACCATGTAGCCAAATGCCGTTGAACGAAATAGAAAATCCATAATTCGACTAAAATTATATGTTCGCTTAAAAAGTGAATAACTATGCTTCCTAAGTTTTCCATCAACAATAAGACATGGTCTACATAAAAAACTTTTACGCAAATATTTTATTTGCCTTTATGTAGAAACTTTAATTGATATCAATTATGAATCGTACTGAACTGGAGGAAATCCGGACCAGAAGTCCACAATGTCAACTAAGCTTACAAATCTTAAATATACAGAGTGACCGATGACTACTGAATCAGCTTATAATCGTTTTTAGGATTTTTAAAGACATTTACGAAATTGTTGCTCGTTTGAAAAATATCGGAGAAATCTATTCTTTTATCAATTAAACTGAAACCCTTTTTTTAACTTTCAAAAACCCAAATCAACATTCACAGTCACATTCTAACAAATGTTGTGCTTTCATCTATTCTGGAGGCCTCAGCAGGGTCAACGCCTGTTTTGAATCTCATTGTTATACCGCTCGTACATTTGAACAGTAAATACCTCAAAATTAACAAAATAGAAACAACTGAGAAAAGCTGTCGCGAAAATGTATCATTTAAATAGTGAAGTCTGTGTTAAATGTTGCTGGTTTTGTTAAAGTTAATGGTATTCAAAATATGGCAAATTTAATGTGAAAATAATTGCTTTTACCCATCCTGGGTTTTAAAAACGAGTCATATTTTGACTCAACAGGTGTTGCAACTGTTTGCTTTGTGTTAGTTATGGGGCACCCTATATTGATTTGGCGACTATCTTTATTGTGACTTTAATTGCTTTATTAATGACCAAATTTAAATATAGCTAAATGATAATGTGATGTATGAGGATGCTACTAAAGACGATAAATGTTTAAGGGTGCACATACACATTTTAATCGTTTACATAAATAATTTACTATTAGTGGTAGATGTAGTAGATTGTCTGTATACTTGATAAGGCTATAAAATACTTAAAAAATAATAAATAATAAAAATAAAATATTTAAAAAAAATACATGACAACTTTACGATACCATTTATTGATTTTGTTACTTCGGACGTATAACACTCATTAAGCTTTCAATAAAAATTAATTCTTATATTTTTATATTTATATATAATAATTGTCTTGAATAAAGTCTCCGGAATGAGAATCAACCAAAAAGCAGATGGCTAGTTTGTCAATGATAAACTAGGTAAAATTCAAACGAAATTAAATAGTGTTAGGTTTCAAAAATGAAAGAAAACGAGATATTAATGATGCCATTTAATTGAAATATTTCACAAAAAAAATATCCCAACAAGATAGTCCAATATAATATTTCATTAAATGCCAAGTGCCAATAAATTCTACTAATTATACCTTTCTTTTCTGAATGAGATATCAATTCTTTGTGACCCAAACTCCACGTCTTCAGCTCAGACATAAAGGAATTTAATAACACATTTGTGAATTAAACAATAAAATCAAGAAGACAATAAAATTTCACTTAATGACGAATAAACTGACACTGTTCCAGGATTTTATGGCCAATGCAATTAAACGAAATCGCCCGTCGGAAAACATCGAAAATAACGGAAAATGAGGGATTACTCACGAGTTGAAGCAGGGGTAAACGAACGAAATCCACGGAATAACTGAGCCGCGAAGGGTGCGTGACATGATCGGGAGTTGGAGGAGAACCGACCGCGCAATGTGTGTTTCGGTCCGGGAATTACGAAGGCAGGTGGAGAAGTAAAAATAACTCTCCCGGAACCGGAAACCACAACAAATAATAAAGTGTCATAGTAATGTTACAAATGCTACCTCTCCTCAAACCATGAAAAATACATTCGAACATTGAAAAACTCCTTGCAGATTGCTCACTCACTAATTCAAAATGGGTAATAATAATATGTTAAATGTGGCTGCTAAAACTGCACAAATTGATAAAGAAAACAAAACCAGCAAAATAGCAACAGAAGGCCATGAAGAGAAGAGAAGACAATCTCTTGAACCCAGTGACTCATCAGAATCCGAAACTGGTCGGTCCGACAATGATGACTTCGGAAAACAAAGCAGTTAATATAAATTCTCGATGCGGAAACAAAATTGATATATGATGGGAAATAATTTCCACTAGATATATGGCTTTTAGAAGACTCAGACGCAAGTAATATCACTCTTAAGAACTAATCTAATCGAGTAAACTCAATCGTCTTCCAAAGATTGACAGGACTCTCTCATCGCTTAATAACCATCTACTTGCAATGGAAATAAATCATTTGAAAACGAGTAGCATCAGTAACTGCGAACTATTTTATGAGCAAGTTAAAAGAGTGAACAGTGAGTTGAATTTGATACCATCATAGTAGTGCGAGCAAAAATTTTGATATTTAAAAACTTTTGGAAAATTTCAATGCTCACTCTCTGCGCACTCAACACAACGAGAAATAGCTAATTAGAATCGTCCCCAACTCTTAATACGTACAATTCCCTAGGCCCTAGTCTAATAAGAAATGTCTCATGCAGACATTATACGAACCACTAAGAAAGATCATTTTAATCAATAAGATGGAGGACCACTTCGTTTTCATGAAAATTACTTTAGAATCGGTTTTAATCTGCCAATTGCCTAACACCATTTTTCTTTTATGCTGTTGATCATTTTGCGCTGTTAAATTAATAAACAAACTTTTTGGCAAAACTTCGTTCGAGATTCTTATAATGTGCCCACCTGTGGTTTTCCCCTCGTAACTAGTTTCCTTGGTTTTACCTATTATCTATTCTTCACCTTTAACCTTTTCGAGTCGGTTGTGTATCATTTTGCTGCCAAGACCGGTGTACGATTGAAATTCATAATTTCGAAAAATTCGTCTGGCAACGACAGAATTTTCTCGATGCCATAAACATCACTCAATTGGAAAACAAGTACTTTTTATAACGCACACCAACTCGACTCCTTAAGCTTGTTATATCTTGCGGGCAAACAAAGTAAGACAAACGGCTACATAAATGAATATCAAATGTAAAAACATATTTTATATTATTCATACACAAACCAAATGCCCAAAGTGCATTGGCCAATGTGCAGAGTCACCAACAAAGTTTTATATAATTGTATAACAGACGGTAGTATTTAGTAAACGCTTTTTAATTTGTTTACTTCCTAAACGTAAATTCGTGTTTGTCCTACAACAAATTGTCACAAAGATATAATAAAGTGAAATTGCGTCAATAAAAAATAAGTTAATCATTTTATATTTACTGTGGGTTAAAATAATCTTCTAGATAGCAGGGTTCCAGACTAATAAGAATACTTTCCTTTCCAATTCTAATGATTTTAATGAAGTTGTATTCTGGGACATACTTTTGTGAAATAAAATTGAATATATATTCAATTCATATTTTTGGTTGTGGTTTTTCTTGATTGTGAATGATGGCCAATTCATTAAAAACTGCTCCAGAAGTAAATAAAGTCGATTAGGTCCAACTTGATTTTTTCAAAGCTAAATACTTGTTTCGTATTTCATTTCTGATGAGATGGTATTTCGAGCATCGTTAATGTACTATGCTCAGCTATATTAAAATAATCTTAAAAACCTGATTAAATAAAAGAGGATGGATGGATATGGAAAAGATAGAATTTTCTTAATTCTTTTGTACAAAAGCATGATAAGATACTGAACTTTAATGACCTCGTAATCAGTTAAATAATGTCATTTAAGAAAACAAAATTAATTCCCACTTGAACGCCCTTCTTTTTTATTAAACGTCGAAATCTAGGATAACTAATAATATGCCGTGACTTGAGACCTTTTTAGCTGTAATTAGAAACTTTACAACAACTTTCACTTGTAAATAGAAAGTCCAAATGGTTATGCAAAATGTAATAAAGACTTTCGTGATATTCCAAATTTTCAACAGTACTTTTATATGCTTTACTACTACATTGACTTATTTTTATTAATCCATTTACGAGTTCCATCTTGGTATTATTTTGATTTGGTATTCTTACTAAATAGGTAAGTAACCGAGATGCGTCAGTAAGATTCAAAGAGCTGAAGATGTATCTCTTTAAAAAAATATATTGTAATTTTTAACTTCGCTACATTTTCTGCTTTTATTCATTTTAAGATGTCGCAAAATGGTACTGTAAAAGATTGGCTTCTGATGTGCATCCCTTCAAGTTAGAGCATTTTGCTTAAAAGTTATACTTTTGCAAAAGTTATGACACAAACACTTTTGTGGCACTATATATCCATATACAGTGAGTCCCAGAAGTAATGTCTAAATTCATTTAAAATTCAGACTGTTTTTTTAAAAAATATTAAAAATTCAATGCAGCATCAAAATTGAAATTAGAAGGTAGTAACTTATTTTTGGACCACCCTATATAAATAAAATTGGTACGAATAAAAATTGAGGGGTCCGAGCTTCTTAAAAAAGTCTGCTGAAATTTAAAGGAATTCAGACATTACCTTCTGGGACTCACCGTAGAATTTAAACCTGTAATGATAACATTAATCAATTTTGGTCGACTCTTCGAAGAACCATACTTAAATACGGAACAAACGCCACGTGTATCGATTACTGTTTTTTTACGCAGTATTTTGTAGCGTCTAAAATAACTTCTTTGCTATGTTCACATCCGAATTTTTCACTTCGAGAAATTGACCAAATGTCTATATTAATTTAATGGATAATTAAACCTGCTCCCTTTCATCATATCTGCTGTATCGTAAAATGCGCTTCACGCCTTGTCTTCCGGAACAAATAGAAATGCGAATAGATAATGAAGAAATTGCCCTATATCTTCTATGACCGAAACAGTTGTATTTTTTTGCAAAAACGGTTGGAATCGGGAAATAACTCAAAGTGTAAGAACATGGCGAATTGCAAAAATAATAGAAAATGAAACAAGCGCCATAAATAATTGTAGCTAAACTATGAAAAGTAAAACTTCTCAATGAATTGCTCAAGTTGTAAACAGCAAGCCATGGCTGAATATGCGCGGATTTTGGATAGAGAAATGGACAGTTGATTTATATAAAAACAATTTCAAATTTTTTTGTAATAGTTAAGCGTTTGCAAATATTGATCTCAGATCGTATTGCTACTAAAACCACTGCATACATCCGGTCAAAATATTGAGAAACTTGATAGTGCCGAAAAAAGTTGAATCATCTCCAACCAACTCTTATTTATGACAAAACAAAAAAGGTCGTTGGAACTGCTAAAACCGTCTGGCAAATAGTCGAACAAAAAACCAAACATATAAACTTCTTTTGTCATGCACACAGTTAATTCCGTTTTCCGGGAGCGGTAGAAATATGTGTCATATAAAAAGCAAGGAGAAGTCATCTAAACCGCCAGATGAGCCCCGTTATGGCGGGTGGCGGTCGGAATCGATTGGGGTTGTCGGCCGTTGGTGAAGGCACGGCGCCGACTTGGCTCCACATGCAATGACAATCACCACCTGCCGAAGACGACGAAGAACCCGACATTACCGTGAACGTAATATACAGAGTGCAGCATGACAAAGTGAAATAATTTTAAGAGAATATTTATCAGTGATGGGAAACTCGAATTGTTTTCGATATGAACACGAGTCGTTTTGTAAGACCACACCAACTTGTATTTGAAAGAAGGAAGGATAATTAAAATAATTAGACAGACATTCAACGCAGTAATTTGATACGTTTTTCACTAAGCTAAAGCTAAACAATTCGAATTACAAAAGGGAGATAAATCAACTGGGGGTTGGAGAGCCAGCATCTCCTTGAACCGGTAGGAGCTTACTGTTATAGACATTGCATTTTTACTAAATACTAAATAAAGGGAGGCAATCACAGTTTGATTTATTGGTTTGAAAATCTAATTATTAACAATGTTTTAAAATTGTAAATATATAAAAATACACTGATCGTATTACCAAATGGAAACATCAACGCAACGAAAAACCAACTACTTTTACCGAAACACCAAATTATATCAATTTTGAAATCGATATTCACTAAGCTTGAAAAAATCAGGATTCTGGACGGTTTCTATGTAAGTTTCAGCACCTGGGGAGCCAAGTGTCTTTTAAAGATGGGGAATTTTTCATATTGTCTCTTGCGTCAGTTTGGAAGATGCGATTTTTTAAGGAAAGAGTAAAAATAATAGAAGCATTTTTCGGTAAGAAATACATTGATTTTTGTGCTTTACGGAAGAAAAACATGACGGTAAGCTGCATTTTAAAACTGCACTTTGTTTTGTCACGGAACATCCTGTGTGATGTTGATTCCATATGTTGTCACGAAAATGTGTTTATTGTGCTGTAACGTGCGTGTCATGTGGAAACACAATTAATTATTATGGTATATGCGACTGAAGAGGAATAATTCCCTGTCAAGTTCTGATGAAAAACCGTCAATCATAAAAAATACTTCAAACGCTCTTAACACATTTAAAAAAAGTATAAATCTAATCCCATTTGCTGAAATTTTACGTAAACTTATTTTCATAAAATGCTACTTTTTATTATAAAACTAGCAGATGCGGTATATTAATGAGATTGAAATTCTCTGAGAAAAAAACTGTATTACTTGGTGGGAAAAGTTTTCTCCCTATACAGCTCTTACTTTGTTCGTCTACAACGCAATACTCATGTACAAGCTTCATTATACACCTTATAAAGAAGTAGACGAAGGAAGTAATGCACCGAAGAATACTTTAATAAGCTGAGATGGAAAATAAAATAACGCCAGCGCAGATGTAAAAACATCTAGAACGCACTGATCATCATTTTCAGATTAGTATTTTTCGACAATTTATCTGCTTTATTTAATAATTATTTTAATTTAGTTCATTGCATTTTAACAGGATTATCAGCTTTCGACCACTAATTATTAAATATATTACTCACTTTGCCCTGTAAGAACCCTCATCGAAAAAATGATGCCTGAAATATATTACATCTCCTTCAGTTTTAACCCATATCTCGTTTAATCGAATTATCGAATCAATCATATTATGATCCTTGGCAAAATGAAAGGCAGCCGAGAAAAAGAAGGAAGACACCCGATCTCAGGATATATTCGAAGTATATTATTGATTTAGCGCCGTTTTGGGGCAAACATAAAACATATTTCTCGTATTTGCTGCTTTTCTTTTTTAGAAGCATACTCGATTCCCAAGAGATAGGCAGTCTTTCAAAAGAATGTTTTATATAAAATATGTATGGGCCACTCAGAGTGCTTTATATGGGAAAGATGAAATTAGGCTTGACTGATATTAGTTGATGTCAAACTTAAAATCGAATAGAGGGCCGATAAAAACACGACTTTTGAGAAGTGCGAATATTCGGATGTATACAAATAACTCTGTATACCTGGCTTGAGATATATCAAAGGTCTTTACATTAATATCGCAAACAACGCTAACAGGGGTTAGATAATTTCATTAAAAATGTTTTTTTTAAATTACATATAAGAGTTTAGAAAGTTTCAGAAACCATGTGCGAAACAAGCACAAGCTTTTGAGGAAGCAAACTTTCCCTATTTCATCAAAGGGTGTACTGTTCGTGTTGCTAATAGACATACCGATTGAATAGACGGCTCTAGATATACAAAGTCTTACACAAAGCACACATTTTCAAATATATTGTCGTGGACAGTATTACCAAGTATAAAAGGGATCTAACCATTTTTCGCCAAAACGGAAATTGAGAAATTCTATAAATTATTCAATCAATCCAGTTAAAAGCCTCGATTCAACTTGCCCTATTTTTTTTAATAAAAAAAACCCTCTTTCACCGTCTTTCTCATCAAAAATACTTGTATTGGACATCAAAGCAGCCATACGACCAAATCGCGTAAAATCCGGCTACATCGGTTTAGGTTTTTAGGTCGTTCAGTTGCTTACTTGCTTTTGAGGCTTTGGGCTCTTTATAAAGGTCTTTTTCTTTATTTTGTCTTTACAGATTTATGCGACTACAGGAAATTTAAGAAAAACAATAACAGCTACTTTCAGAACTAAATTTGCATTGTTCGACGAAACGTGAAAATCAATTGCCAATGACAAGAAGCAAGAAATGAAAGAATCGTATTAATTTGTAATTTGTTTTTATGTCCAATAAGTTGATGTTGAGTTTTGCTTTAAGTAGCTTTAAGCTTGGTAGTAAGTATTCGTTGGAAAAAGATTCTCAATTGATTTTTTTTAATGCAAGAAAATCCTGAGATAATCTCTGGAAACTTTATTTTGACGAATGAAACCAAGATGTAGACAATTTCTCTTTAATCAACGACTTTCTGATTCTGTTCCACTCACTGCAGCATCAAAATTTCCAAATTTCCTCAGTTGATATTTTCACTTGCCTTTTTCTACTTCAACTGGGCAATTTTCGGTTTGAAAATTATGCACATTTAAACAATTTTTTAGTTATTAATACTAACACTCACCTCTCTAATTTCCTTAATCTTGCTGCCTCCTTTACCGATGATACATCCAGCTTGACTCTGATGAACCATCATTCGCATATCAATATCGTTTCCGTTTCCAGCAGTTGCTCCGTTCTAAACAAATTTCTGAACTTTAATATTCGTTTACTTGTAAACAATAATAGTCATATTTTCCATATCATATATACATGTGGTCGAAAGGGTACTAAATGAGGCCCACATGTTAGTCGCCTTATTTATGGATTTTAATAGCAAAATGTCTAAAATTAAACACTTAAAAAACCGACGTACGTTTAAAGCAGCAGGCCAAGTTAATTTCCAGTCAAACAAGTATAAGATAAATAATTATAAGATTCTAAAATTTGAATAAACTGGGATAAAGTAAATCCAGACATATTTTCTTTAGGAATTAATTAATTTTAATCTCATGCCACCAATTGAAATTTGTTGAAAACCGGAGCCAGAAAAATATATCGATTGAGAATTTATCACGTGCAACGAATGCTCTAACTGATGTAATGAAGATAAATGCCTTTCAATCTGTTTGCAGGGGAAAAAGAAAATTACATTTTTGGGATCGTGGTAATTTTATCAGCTTGCCCATAAACATGGCATTATTTTGAGAAATACTGCATGCCAACAAATCAAATTTAAACTAAAAAGTATTATTCTACCAAACATTAAGTTAATTTAATCAAACTTTTTAATATATGTAGTTTTCCAGTTACAATCCGCATGATGGCAAAGAGAACTATTTCATAATCATAAACTGTTTACAAATTCGATACTGAAAAGCTTCAACCAAAAACTTTAAAAATTAAAGTCAGACAAAAGCCTGGAAATCAAATTTAACTTCAACCGAAACAAGAACACCTGTTTAGCATTTTGCTTCACTTCGTCCCTGTGCCTGCTTGTAGTGTTAGTTTTTGCCGACGAATCTGTCCAGTGCAACTTAAGAAATTTCTAGTTCGCGAAGAGCACTAGCAGGGCACACGAGCTGCTATCGAGCACCTAAGTTATCTGCTCTAAGTAAGTTGAAGGGGATTTCTCAGTTCCAGCAACATAAGTGCTCGTAGCGAATGTAGCGAGCCTACTTTCAAGATTAATTTTAGTAATTTGGTGGCACTTTAATAGCTTAAATAACGATGGTCTTATGTTGTTTAAATTAAATTTTGTTTTTTTTTCTTTTGTTTTAAATACATTTAAATTGAGAAATTGAAAAAAGTAGATGACTCAGTGTGTGCGCAACGTATTTCGTTTTAAGAAAAGGAATTTATTAACTGAAAATCCGTTCCATTTCTAATATAAAGCGCAGACGAATTTTCCTCGATTTTGGATAAGAAATTTTGTAAAATTGTGAAGTATTCAAATAGAAACTTCCTCTTTTTATTATGTTCAATTTTATTGGTCCGATGCAAAACATATCAACAAATTTTATTCTATCTAGAGTTACTTTTCATTTTAAGTAATTAATTTAGTTTTGTTACTTGCCTCTTCCAGGTTTGGGATCACATCGTTTACGATATTGCAAAGGCTGTCCATATCTGACGACAGTGTTAACAACCTGTAAAAAGACATAACTAATATTAAGTTTTGACGAAGTAGTAGCCATCAACTGATTTACATTATTTTCATCAAGTACAAACCTGAAAACATTATCTCAGACAAGTAAGAGTTATTTAGCAAAGCAGTGGAAAAGAACGGTTTATCAAAAAGGCAATTAATTTTTGTTCTCAAACAGTTCGCCTGATAATTAACAGTGCAGTTTCTTGCCTAATGTTAAAAAGAATGTTAGGAATACAACCGTCGGTTTGGCACCCAACAGTTTGGATAGTTATATCCATTAGTCGCATTATTATAGTGAATATTAGAGAAGAGGTGAAGGGCTGCGCATGGCTTTTCATGGAGGAGAATGGGTTTTATCTGAAGGAGCGTTTAAAAATTGACCGTCAAGATACCGTCAGTTATTGTAAATTCATAACATTTATCATTAAATAACATTTCTCGGCTTGTAGCATACGGAACAATATCAACTTACTCTGAAACCCAAAGTTCATTTCAGTTAAGTATGCTAAAGAAATAAGCAGAAGGATTTAATTTGAAAGACATATGTTGAGCTGCAAAACCGAAAAATATTAGTTTATTATAAATTTGAACTAAAAAATCCGCTTTTAAAAACAATCGGTTATTATGTCCTGATATACCATTTGTATGGCCACTTAATAATTACTATGTAGAAATACTCCCAACTGAATTGTAATTTTTGTCTCACTTAATAAAAGGGAAGTGACTTAAATAAGGTTTCGAAATCAAGATTATGTTTTTATCAACTGATAGCAAGGATGATTGGCTCAGGCTGGTTGCACCGCACCTACATTAAAGTTAGGCTAAAATGTCGGGTACTATACTTACATACACACACTAACTGATACCGGGAAATCTTGTAAACCCATAAGTACAATTTCAATGTGCATAAAGCCAAGGAATTAAATAGGGAATGTGTATCAGAACTATGTGCTAATAACGTTTCAGTATTATTTACCTCAGGTTACAATACGACAATTTGATTGGTTCAATCCACATTTAAAAATCTGGGCAGATCTAATAATTTCTAATTGATATCAAATGTACAGTTTTTAATGTGGCAAGAAAACAGAATTAAGCAAATTTACAGTATAAAAGGCAAAGAATTAGTTAAGTCAATTCAATTATTAATCCACACCATTATAGCAAGCCATTTTTGAAACTCGTAAGGTTATTCTAGCATTAAGGATTTTGGGTATTCAAAAAGCAACTTTATTGATGAAAAAACGATCCAAATTAGTGTTTTTGAATATGAACGTGCTGAATGAACGCCAAAATTCTGAAGCAAGCTTTTTTTAACATAATTTGGAGTTTGATTCATCAGTCAAGTATTGCTTTGGTGTTATGTAATTTTAGGCGCTTCAGATTAATTCGTTAAAACCAGAGCGTTTAGTATAATTACTATTCCAAAATGAAACAGCGATTGAAAAATGATGAACTATGGCGGCCACTAATAATAATGTATGAGTATCCTTAATTCATTTGATGACAGTGAGCAGAACAGATTCTTGTCCATAGTGACGCACACAAAACTCTCATCTATGAGAAGAAACAGACTTAATTTTTGGTTTTTTTGTTACCTAATGGCGAGTGTTTATTGCCAGAAGAAGATTTATTCAGGTGACATTGGATTTTCATAAAATTTTTCTGCAATTCAAATTCTTATGCCGGTATTACACTACGCACTTTTCCCCGATTTATTAGCCAATTATTAAAGGTCATCTTCTTGGCCGTCAACGACTTTACACTTGGATATTGTTCTCACATGAAATTGGTGCAATTTCTGGAAAACCAACATACATTTTAATACTTTAGTTCTGTTGTTTCGTGTTGACATGTGAAGATCATAGCACACGAGTCAAGGGGCAAATTCCTTGCTTATGCCTCCAAAGTAACCACTAATGTTCTGCATTAATTTGCTAAACTTAACACAATAAAAAAATAAAATAGCCTATCCCCTAATTCAGTCACTTTACTTCGAGAAAATTTCCAACATGGTTTCAGTCCCCAATAAATCGTACGATTTATCGTTCGCAGTTCACTTCCACCCTTACGCTCATATCTGGTGAACTTAATAATAATTGGCCCACTTTAATAGCCAATAAATCGGGGCAAATATAGATATGTAGATATAATTATGAAAAATGCAAGTACAACTTGAATAATAACCGTGAATGGATTAATGTAAACTAAATAAAATAATGAACTTTAGATTTCTATCTAATTTTAGTAATTCAGGGACAACTATAATAATTGGTAAAATCATAAGATATTTTCATCAATGAATCACACTATTTTAAAAATAGTATTGTTAAAATAGGATTTTATTAAATTTTATGGTCTACTTTGGAGGTAGATATAATTTGAGCAATAAATATAATTTTTCTAAAAAAAGTAGGTAAATATAAAAGTACTCAATAATCAAAGAATGCCGATGCCGTTTCTTGAGTGTTAACACTGTGTTAATTGTGGCATTGTATCATTGTGGTGTAATTGCCCATTGGCAATGCAAATATAGTTGTGAAAGGACACCGCTGGGTTATATTTCTCATCTTATCATTTTATACAAGTCTAACATTTCAGCCTAAAACTCCGACACTCTTTTTAAAATAAAAAAATATATATGCACGAAGCTTGTATCATACAAAGCTTATAGAGTGTTATCCTTTCAAAACTTCCATTACTTTCTTGCAGAGAAGGAAATTAATTCAAGTCAAAAAACACGTCAGCTTAGAATGCAGGGGAAGTCTAAAACCGGTGTCGGTTGTATATTTCCTTTTTCTTGTCCCGGGAAAATGAGTCTCGAGTTTGCAATACACAATGTGTAAGATTTCCTCTCGGCTAAGACTGTAAACTAAAGCACTTACGACCTAATCAAAATCTACGAAATACCATAAAATATTATAAAACATTATAAACAAATCGAGAAGCAACAATGTAATATTCCTTGCTACTTATAATTGAGGCTAATAGGTACATTAACTATTGGGCCACGCGCCAGGAGTTTAACAAGTGTATCGTTTGGACTTTATTTATTGTGTTTCAACTGCACACATTTTATAATTTGCAACAGCAATGTAGACAAAACACTTGGTTTCTAGCTACATTCCCTAACTAGAGCAGTTCCAAATTAGAAGATTCTCATTACTGTTGTTTAATTGATTAATTCCAGATGGCATTTTGCAGATACGGACTGCAAAACTGTTATGGTAAAAATGACGTTGGAAGACATTAAGAGTGATTTCAGTTATTCCACCCAACGGGGTGGCCGAAATACTAATAAGCAGAATCATTTTATATGAGAAAATCCCATTCATGTGGTGACTGTCGGTGTTGACAAACATTATGTAGTAAAATATAAATACTCAGAAAAACGAAATAGAGATCATGGTGGAAAGGAAAATGTGTTATTTGCATTGACAAATAAAAATATTCCTAATAGATCACACATATTTATTTCCATATGCATACAGGGCAGACGTACGAGATATTGAGCTATTCGCGCCCGATTCGTCTAGTCTAATTTGCTTCTCATAGACATTTTAGACGGCTTCGAACTAACACCACGCCTCGCGCTGTGGGGTGCACAGAGTGTTCTATAATACCATATGCAAACTACATATTTTTTTCAAAACTTTTACAAAATTCATCAGTTCATCAGAGAAGACAGCGGCAAAGATTTTAGAGTTTCGGATAATAGGGAAGTGTCTGTCGGCTGCTGGCGTGAATGCAACCTTGCTAAGAAAAGAACTTGCGCAGCGCAAGAAGTACCATCTAAATAAATCGGTAATATGCTTAATCCTTCAAAATTAGAACAAAAAATCGATTTCAAGAATGAAATTAAAAATAGAATACATTTTTTACATGCTTAGAACCAACACTGAACCTTACATGCACCTGTGTAGGCAAAATAAAAGAAAATGATAATGACATTTTAATTCACAGTACGCGGTTGTGCATGCTGTAGCAAATTAATAGAACAATCAAAACTGACCTTTGTGAAATCTAAAACAAGTGTGTTTATCGTGCAACTTTTTCAGTTCAAAACCCAACCACGGAATTGCTCTCTTTGCATAACTGAGGGAAAAACTACTGAAAATATAAGCTGTAAAGTTTGTTAAAAAAAACTAGATTAGAAAAGTAAAATAGTATTGCAAAAGAGATGAGCCTCAAGCACTAGAAAACTACTTTCAATTTTCTTAGACACATCTAGAGATACTTGACGTATCTACGTACGAATTTCTACCCATAAGTTTCTCTTTCAATTTGATGAAATTATATCGGACGTAGACGGTCTTAGCACTGTATGAGATGAAATGCTTGAGCAAATGCCTTCTTGATCTGCCATTCCTCTATTTTCTCTTCGTAGAAACTTATACATGAGAAAACAGACAGACAATGCAAAATTGGAGTCATTACTTTTAGGTTACGTAAAACATGTTTTGAGGTTGATATTTTTCGAAGATATCAGCTCTTGAAGATGCACTTTCCACTTTGCGATTAAGATATACTTTGAAGCAATTCAATCGTCGTTGAGTGTAAAATATTGCAAAAATTGCTTAAACTTTTTTCAGTTGGAAAATTGCCTTTCTATTATTTTTTTATGAAAACCGCATTCAAGCGTATATTTGTTGGCAAACATGTCAATCACTCCAAAATATTCCTGGGTTTCAGTCAATTTTATTGTTTATCATTGAAAATGTTACAAATACGTTTCGGTGTCTTTCTCCACCATCATCAGCACCTGAAAACCAATGTTCTTAATGTACTTTTTAATGTGTGTGTGATTTGTATTTTATTATGTGAATTTTGATGAAAGTTTTTTATTTAAATTGATGATAACTGTAAATATATATTTTAGACAAACTGATGATGGTGGAGAAAGACACCGAAACGTATTTGTAACATTTTGAATAATAAACAATAAAATTGACTGAAACCCAGGAATATTTTGGAGTGACTAAAGTACAGTCAGGAAAATATACCCAAACATGTCAATCTCAGATGTATTTGATGTGAAAGTTACATTTATCGGTAGTTTTTAAATTGTATTCTTCAAAACTTGAAATGTATAACAATGTTGAAAATGTGTCAATTTTACTTGTCCTGTGGATAGTTCAAATTTAATTCTATTGGACAAGCGGAACTTCTCGAGTAAACTGAACGCTGTTGTAACTAAATTGCTTAATGCTTGTTACGTCTGAAGTCAAGTGTATCAAGCAAAAATTGAAGAAGGGCTACATCGCCACCGTCTATTAACTTTGCATATTTAAGCCCGAAATCTTCGCATTAAAACAAAAGAGTGCCATAAATTAATACTGAAACTAAGGTTATGCAATCGAAGAAGTCTGTTATGAAGTGGCTGTAAAATTTTGTGAAGTTCCATCATCAATTATGGATATACAACTCATGCAATAAGTGTAAGTGCACATTATTGGAGGTTTTGATATTTTTGCTTTGGGAACTCAATTAAAAAACTAAACTTTGAATTGTTCTCACCTAGCCAGTGACAATTTTATATCTCCATCGGTAAAATGATTCCCTTTTTCATATTTGCTGTTATGTTAAAAATCGTCGATTGTGAATGTGACTAAAATGCATTGTTGCCATATTTATAATTTCGTTTTTTGCAAATATCTCAGTTATTTGTGAGAATTATAACGCTTTACTGTTTCTCTGTACTCCTCAAATGCCTCCCCACAATATCACTAGAGAAATGACGTCAATTTTTAATCACTCTTTACTTAGATAGCAACTTTCTCGTTGGGTCGTTTAATCAATATCCTGTTATCTGATTTTGGAAGGACAGTTTACAAGTTAAGCCCAATTTTAAAGAACTAATAGGTTCCAAACCACTTCTGGGGTGTTGATGTATTTTTCTAAGTACCGCATTGTAAAGCGATTAATTCTGTATTATGTATATGATAAAACGTGTTGAACGCCAATAACTGGCAATGGCCAATAGCCCAGATTAGTGTTCGTTTCTTTCGCCTCACGATGACCTGAACATTAGCGTTTGTTTGTTCCGAGATACCTTGATATCTAATAATTAGAAATTCTCCGCTCTAGAAGAAAGATACTTTTCAATATAGATATATATTATTACAGTGGCCAACCTATAGATGAAATTGGGGATAAGCTGAAAAAAATTAAATACTGATAGGCAGTGCAACCAGAGCCGTAGTGAAAACAATTATAAAAAGACAGTAGTAGTGTTGGACATTTACCGTTCAGGGCCCGGACAATCGGGGACAGTAATCGAGGCTTTGTACTGTTCGGGTGGACGGTTCAGTTTCATTTTCGTGGTGATGGCAGACAGATGGCAGTAGTGTGGTAACCGCGCACAACAAAATGGGCGGGCAACGGTGGGCAGTGGGCGGGCCATGGGGGATAGAACACATTAGTTAACATACTCTATATGAGGCCCGAGCACAGTGACTTAGCTCTCTCGTGTCTTTTTGGATGTGTGCGCTTACTTTTCAATGGTATCAAATAGAAGACTATTTGAGACAACATTCTGTAATTACATTGGGAACAACGTGAGAATATATACAGAAAGTCGTTGTCTTTTTGAATGAATGAAAGCTCCAAAACCATGTTACCTAGCAAGGCAGATTGTACAGCTCCATTGGTATTAATATTGTCTCGAATAGCGCCTATTATCATACACATAAATACTAACAATAACTTGCAATGTGATCATGATCTGTTGAGGTGGTGGTTACACAGGGTTGCAAGCGCCATCAAGGTAATTCCAAGGTTTCATATCGCTGTTTACTTAGCTGCCTTTAGATTCCCTAAACTACTATTCAGCAATGAATCAAATCATATTATTTAGTATTTATCACAGACCAAACTCAGTATTTGAACACACAATCCAAAAGACACAAGATATTATCCGTCAAGGTGGGCATCAAATATTGCGCTAAAAACTAAAAAAACTAGAAATAAAGAAAATTAGGTATATTAAAAAGTGTACACAAAATCACATTAGGGTACTCTATATTGCAGATTTTGTTTTTGCACAAGCTAAAATCCCAGAACAGGTACTGGCTTTTTAAAATATTGTCATTAAATCGCGAAATCTGCAATAACGATCAATAACACTACACACAGCATTTCTTTGCAAAAATTATCATAGCTTTCATGAGCTTGATAACATTCGATGATGATCAAGATATTTTACTCTGTCAAAAATAATGCAAATGATGCAAAAGACCTAACTGAAACTAGAAAATGTTAAAAAAATAAAATAAAAATTTTATGGGTTTTAGAAGGAATTTTAATACCATTTTAGTTAACTGGTTATTCAAGGTTAGAGCTGCAGAAGTACCAAAAATATTGAAACACTTAGGATCGCACTTGTTAAAAGCTATAAAGACGATATAGTATGGATATTCAGACATCTCGCGTTAAAAAGTATCACAAATCAACCATAAACTGTTTTGGATTTTTCACTTATATTGATTCGTAACATCAATTATTTTTAAATAATATAAACAAAACATATTAATCTCGATAATTTGGAACCATATCAAAAGATATAAAAATCGGTAATAAAATTGTATAATATCCACACTATATACTATGCCTGGAAATGATTTTTTTCCACTTTTTTCGTAGAATACTGACCTGGCTCCTTAGCTTTGTGATATTGTGTCCTCCTTTGCCAATGATCGAACCAGCAACCTACAATCAATAACAATGATAGATTAATGATAACAGTTAATTGAGCAAATATGTATGATTTAAACTTGTAAAAGTTCGTAATATTTTACAGAAATACTCAAAAGGCCCTACTTTTCTAATAATTAAATTACTACAACATATTAAGAAGGAAATTATTAAAAAGAATTATGTTAAATTACAAAATATAAGAAAATTATATTAGAACGAACTTAAATTCTATGGAAACTAGAGAAATAATATAGATATAATAATAGAGATATAGTAAGATATAGTAGAGATATAATAATAGAAATAATAGAGATATTCTAGAGAAATAATATATTTGTTCAGTTCTATTCGATTCAACAATTTGAAATCTCTTTTGGATATTATTTATTTACATGTATAGGCCTGATTAACACAGTGAATGTTCAGGTGTGGGCGCAGTGATGTCGATACGGCTCGTCGCGTCAATAGAACACGTCAGCGCAATTTATGATGCAGTTAATTCATAATACGTTAAATGTGTATGGAAATCACAGAGACCTCTGTGATACGTGATGTGTAGTGGTGTCGTATAGTCATGCGTCATGGGCTTTTAAGTGTTATTTATGGTGTTGCGCTGTGAAACGCGAAGAGTTATTGACGCACAGAACGGCATCGACACAAAAAACACAGTGTTACCTAGACTTAACATGTATAGTATATAAAATGTCTAACGAACGGTCATTCCACATTAATGTTCAACATAGCGTAATCGAACAATCCTCACGAAATGTTCAACAAAACGGCTTTTTAAAATGTGAATTCATGGGATTATAGATACGTATCACATTGCCCTGACTGATTATAAATCGGCCGTATAACATGACAAAACTAATGGACTACTACCATATTGCTTTATTTTGCTGTTTTTATCAAACTAGTCATCATTTACATGATCGGCCTGGCAAATATACCATGAAGAACATTGAGAATCTGGGCAAAAATTCCCCAATTAGGCGTAATTCTACTTTATCTTTCTCGCGTTTCACGTGAAACAGAAGCGCAACTAGCAGAGCTAAATGCGGCTAATGTTCCATGTCCTGTTGAATTATAATAGATTTGAACATTGCACTACACTATCTTAATATTTACATGGCTAATGAATTGTATTTGTGCCATTTTCCGTAAAAACTGTATTTTAATTCTGAAACTATTGGAAAGGGTTGACCTAAATTACGGTAGCAGAAGTTACTCATAGTGATTTCTTTAACTGAATTATTCAATCTGCCGGCGATCGTCTAAACAAAATATAAAGTTTGTCGTGAGACTTGCCGACAAATTATGGTTCAAACTTTCGTCATTAAACATTTTTCCTACAGCTGGGCTAATTATAACTTCATAAATTAAACGTCATTAGCAAAGTTTAAAGTCGGTTAAAGCGGTTAACTGTGGAGACCTTTACCCTTATTTAATATTAAATTGATGCCAATATTAAAATACCATTATGTTATTAAATAGATGATCTCGTTTTAGTAAAAAAAAAATGAAAATACATGTACTCAAATCATGATATTTATGTACATAAATTGATCTGCCAAAATCAACAATCGACAAAAGCTTAATAATTGAAAAGCAATGCACATTTCAAACTGCCAACAACAACAACAAATTCAAGCGATTCCATGTATACTTATTAGGCTACTAGTTGAAGTTAAATCACGGCGTAATCAACAACGCCGACTTACAAATGGTAATAACAATAGTTAAACCTGGGAAAACATTTTGGAAAGACGATGTATTATTCATAGGATCTGCACTGATTTTTGTCTTCTGCATAATGTAAATGATATGTAAGAATTATTTAGCATAGTGAAAATGTTTTTACTAAAACATTTGAATTTCAGCTGCACAATAGATTCGGAAAATTTTTAAATATTTCGAAACTGTCTATATCAAGATACAATACAATTTATGTGTATGTATATATCATTTTTTCTCCGGACATTAACGACATTAATTCGCAAAAAATAACATTTTATTTGACCAAATTCAAACAGGTTACATTTATTTTAAGTCAGTAATTCACCCACTACAGCATTATAAATTGATCAGGCTGTTGTGACAGTAAATTAATTAATAAACTTTTTGCAAAAAATGGGTAAATTATGCAAACAATTCTTATTTAAACGGGAAACCTTACGGTTACCACCCATTATGAATAAATCACAGCAAAACAGGATTGTCTCCAAATTCTATACCGGTATATTTTGACTAATTTATGTTTTATATTAATGCGGGCTCACATTTTTCGATATTTTATGAAACATTTAAAGTGCTTCTCAATGTGATAAATATTTCCAGTTTTTGGTCACGGAAACTAGGTTAGTAAACCTTATTGCCAATATTGGAATAGGTAATGATTGGAGAATATTAGACCGAAACATTTTCTATTGCACGCTGTAATCACAACGTTTAACCAACAGTTGTCTTTTAATAGATAGTGTAATAAGGAAATAGCTCCACAATTTATTTGCAATGAGCAGACGAACTTCTAACATCCACGACAAAATAACAACGCAAATTTCTAAGCCACAGCATCAATTAGTCAAAAAACCACCAAAATAGAAAAAAAAACAGTCTTTCAATTTCGATTAAATAATTCTTCAGTTTCAGAAACAGTCTGATGTTTACAGCTTTAAACGATAATTCCTACATTTTTCGGAACTACATTAGTTAGGTTCGATGAATATCCGATGTTTATATTAACGATGCACAAACACCGCCACCAAAATATATAAAGCTATTTGTAGACCCTTGCTAGACTTTGGACATATACTCATGACCAACGGAACAGAAAGGACAAAACGTTATACACAAACAACAGAACAAATTGCACTAAGACTAATAACACGAATAAGACACCCCAAAACCCACTACACAACCCCCCCACCCAACTACTATACGAACGCACAAACATGACAAAGATCTCGGAAAGACTCATACAGCTACAGACAAAATGGACAAACAACCCCTACAACTGGACCATACTGAATCCCCTTGTCTTACAAGACCAACCAGACAATCCCGCTTCCGTTTCCCTACATTAACGCTTCTGAAACTTACGACAGAACTACTAGTGGTTATGAATATCTTTCGTCTCAGCAAAAGGTAATTATTCACATAAATATTGTACCCCATGCGATTTTTTTTATTTGTAAATGTATTGTTAGATTGGAAAAAGAACAGCCAAACCCCATGCGTTGAAGATTTTCAAATTGCAGAAAAATAAAGCAGGCCTTACCTGTAATTACAGTCTTTCTTAAAGCTGTATGTATATACAGTATGGGACATAGGCATTGTAAAATTCAGATAAAATTACAGACACAAATTCAGCCAAACAGCAATTACAGTTCGGCTTATGAGACTTTTTGTGGTACACCAATGAGAATTAATTCCATCAGCATGGCTGTTTCGAGAGACTAAAAAGTTAAAACTTGCAAAGACGACCAGGTTTTGACGACAGAAAACGCAGGAAACTCGAAAATCTTCCATATTGAATGGATGGATATTGTTGAAAGTGACATAAAACGAATAGTCTCAGTGTTGGTTTCATTTGCCCATTCCATTCTAAACACTTAAAATAAATCGGAAGCCTTCCAAAGCCATGGTCAAAAAGAAAATTCCAGAATTACCTACTGAAGAGAAAATACACGACACTTCAATCAGAAGAAGCTGCTAACTAACTGACACAAGCCATTTAACTCACTAGAACAACTCAAACTATTCAAACGGAGGGAATTCAAAACATGTCTTCTCTGAAAAAGAGCAACAAAATGCTACTAGACTCTGAACTGAATAATGATGAGTTTTGAACTAAACGAATACTCATCATGCCATAAACTAAGGTTTTACGATGCTCTTTACATGAGCAAGAACAGTTTTAAGCACTTTTGGCTGGCAACTTTTCACTACTATCAGATGGATGGCTAACCACTGGAAATGAAACAATTACCATAAAATAATGAACGGTGGAAGTTCGCATATGCAACTGGCAACAAAAGAGCAGTTAACAATTTTCCACAATATAAAATTTCCTTCAAAAAAACCAGTCTGCCTTCAAAATAATGTATAGAATAATGGTACAGAACATAAAATACTATATAGTTTACTAAAATAAAGCCAGAATCTTTCATCCTAATTCGATTTTAATGATTATTTTATATCAATTATGTTTGTCGTTATTGGGTTTTCGGTCTCGTTTCCGATTCGATTATTTTTGTGTCAAAAAATTAATTTTTTTCCATAATCAAATAATTCGAGCCTCCGCATCACCATAGAATATAGCGAATACGGTGAACAGCACCCCACTCATTGTATTCCCAGGAGAATTCTTCCGAGAACAATAATATTTTATCTTCAGCGGATAACGCAAGAAAGATGGAACCAAATAAACTTAAAACACCGGACCAGTTTTGATCGATTACTTGCTTAAAAGACTTCTTTCTTTAGATATCGTCTATTAGATGTGTTCATTCTACTTGACAAAGTAATGCTGCTTTATGGCAGGTCCATCAGCTTGCATTTCCGAGAACGATGACTTATATAAAATGGAAGTAATAGGAAATAAACTTTCTATTTGGGGAAGAAGCATTGTTGGAAATAATATTTTCTACTGCCCGAAGTTATGTTAGCTAGCACAACACTATCGAATTAATAAATATGTGGATGTACGTACCTTACTAGGAATCAGTAAACGTACTTCTTCATCTCCCGCTCTTTTGGAGCGTTTCAGAGGGCTGCCCATGTCACCGTCAGCTCCTCGCTTCATGGCTAGATTGATACCTGGAAATAGGTTAAACAATTAAAAACAATAAACGCAATGCATTTTTTGGAAATTAAATAAAAGTAGTAGAAAAACAATATTCAACTTTAGTAATTCTTAAAGCGCAATTTATCAAATGATTCGTCTGGTAATAATTGACATTGCTCATATTTAATTAGGAGAATGAAAAGTATTTCCTAGATTGTGAATATGAATACATTTATGCATAAATAATTAAGGTTAACAAGTTTATAATATTTAGTGCAAAGAATACCACTACAAGTTATTATGTAATAAGAGCAATTATTACTTAAAGCAATTCGCTAGAATAAGTAAAAGAGTAAAGATAAACAAGTTGAAATTTTGCTTATCTAGAAGTAGAATAATTTCAAATCTAAATAGAACACCAATAAATAAACGATTAGCAATTAAATATACATAAAATGGTAATATTGCACATAAGTACTGGATTAAAACTTACTAATTCTAGGTATGGTGCAAAGAATTTCACACTTTTGGTGAAACCTTCTAACCCGGTTAACGACAAGGTCATAGTTACGTGAAACCCGAATATAATTAACATAACTTTAATTCTCAGGACGAAAACAATTAATTATCTAGGCACTTCTTTGAGTTTGGCATTTTCCTTGTTCTTTTTCAAAATTTTACCTCACCGAAGCAAAAGCAATTAACTTTTTCTTTCAACTATCTTGTAGCACAATGATGAAAAAGCATTAAGATTAAAAGCCATCATTAGCAACCGTTTGCGAAACGTTCGCATTATAGATTCAATGCTTACATTATTTAAATATCCCCATTGAAAAGTCATAATTTAGCATAACTGTACAAGTCTTACCAAACAAAAATGTTTGGAGAAAGTTTGGCAAACAGATCATAAACATTCCAAATTTTGGTCGTCATATACTTTTAAAGTGTGTAAATAAACGAAGTGATTTCAAATTGAATCCATAAATACACTTGCAAACTTTCTTCATTTCTACTGCGATATGCGTATCAAGCAGGCACGTTTGGCCTATAAGCATGCCGATGTTTTTTCGGGACGCATAACTTTTCCGAACGAATTACTTCTTCGTAAAATCAATACCACAGTTTCTGTTAAACCTTGAAACATGTGAAACACTCGATTTAGCAAAATCTGTCATTCCTCAAAAGATTACACTTTAATCAAATTATTATTCAAACACTTAAGGTGTTTGTTTGATAAGTTTGGAGAATTATATCCAGACATTCAATATTCAATTTTGATATAACGAAAACCTTTACGTAGGTTTCTTCTGAAGAGCTTGTTAAAAAACGTGCTTGATGAAATAGCATTGCAATAAAGAATAGCAAGTGACGAATTAGATGATGGTTGAGGATAAACTCCACTTCGACTTTGATAGGCACTGCTTTATAATTTTGGAAGCAAGACAATTTAAATATAAAATAAATAACTGCGAAGAATTACTTCTGCAGGAATGGAACATAATGCATGTTACAATGTAATTTTAATGTCTCAGTGTAGGTTTAGAATCAAAATTTAAAAAACATATTTCAATCAATCAATCAAGTAGCACTCAACCCTGGGTGGGTCTTGGCTGACTGCACAACTTTTCTCTAGGTGTTTCGATCCTCCGTCAATCTATGTTCAAAGGGGATGTTCTTTTTTTGTAGATCTGAAAATGTCTCTCCATCGCATTCTGGGTCGTCCAGGTGGTCTTCTTCCCGTAGGAACCTCCTCCCATATCAACTTCACCAGTCTCTCATCCTACAGTCTATGCACATGTCCTGCCCATCTCAGTCTCTGACCCTTGATTTCCTGCACCACATCCCCATCCCTATACAATCTCCTAATTTCGGCATTTGTTCTCATTCTATATTCATTCGTGGTAGTATCGTGGTATGGTCCGAAAATGTTTCTCAAAATCTTACGCTCAAACCGCCTGAGTTTTTCTTCGTTTTCTTTTGTCATGGTCCACGTCTCAGACCCATAGGTTAAGTATGGGTCGGACAATGGTTTTGTAGATTTTCACTTTTGATTTTCTTGTCAGACTTGTCGATTCTATCCTGCTTTTTATTTCTTCCGTGATGTCGTTATCTGCGGTGATTGTTGCTCTCAGATATTTGAAACGTTCCACTCCTTCGAAATTGAGGGTACCGAATGTGATGTTTTGGCCTAATCTATTTCGCCTTTGTGTTGGGTTTACGCACATGTATTTCGTTTTTTCTTCGTTCACTTTTAACCCTACTCTACTCGTGACTCTTTCAACTTTGTTAAACGTTTCCTTTACGGAGATTGTGGATCTGCCTACAATGTCAATATCGTCTGCGTATGCCAGCAGCAGTTTAGGTCCTTGTGCTGTAAGTAACTTTGTTTTTACTCCGGCTTCTCTCACTGCTTTCTCTAGGACAAGATTGAACAACACAAGTGATAGGGCCTTGCTTGAGCCCGTTTCTTATTTCAAAACTGCCAGAAAGTTTGTTGTTGACACGTGCTTTTGAACGGAGTATCAAATGTACCTCCATGCACATTTTGGTCATTCGAATCGATTTTCTTGGTATCGATAGCTCTGCCATCGCATTCCATACTTGGCTCCTTTCTATGCTGTCATAAGCTTGTTGGAAGGCTGTGAAAAGGTTGTGTATGGGCCTGTTATATTCCCATCCTTTCTTCAGGAGCTGCTTTAGTTTCATTAGCTGGTCTATTGTAGATCTGTATGGTCTAAATCCGGCTTGATAATCTCCTAGGACGTTTTCAACATAGGGGATTAGTCTGCTAAGTAGTATGTTTGACAGGATTTTGTATGCGGCGTTTGTTATGGAGATTCCTCTATAATTGGAGCTTTTCATTTTATCACCTTTCTTCTGAATCGGCACAATGATATTTTCCTTCCATCCTGTTGGTATCTCCTCATTTTGCCACATACGCGTTAATAATTTGTGCAGCTGGCTTTGAAGAGTCTCTCCCCCATATTTTATAAATTTCGCTGGTATTTCATCCGTCCCTGCTGCTTTATGATTCTTCATCTTGTTTATGGCTTTTTGACTTTCTTCGAAGGAAGGTTCGTCGACCGGGAGTCAGTAGTCTACTGTCATATATGTTTCTTCCTTCTGTGTATCTTCATGAGTTATGTTTAGAAGCTTCCTAAAATATTTTCTCCACTCTTCGATCAGTTCCTCGTCGCAAACTAGAAAAATATATATCTGGTCGATGTAAAACTTAATGATTGGTGCATTAAAAAAATCTCAAGTTAGAATACACAGTATAGAATAAAACGGATAAAAGTCCAACTATAATAACCGGTAATATGATGGACAATTCCATCAGGTTTTTAAAAACTTATAATTGAATAAAATATGTGCAAATAAATGGTTTTATTTCCTATTAACGAAATTTATAGCGACACTAATATATTAATACACTCCCACTAAATAATTACGTAATTGTAATAATTTAGAACGATTTTGTTGAAAATTGGAAATCGTGGTTAATCAATAGTGATCTGATAAAGTTATTTCGTAATTAATGACCAAATTTACGTCGAGCACATGATATTAGTAACAAAGTAAACGTTTGCAAAGTGTAATTAATCGAACTGAGTTTCCACTACTCACTAGTAAATAAGTATTGAGAAACTTGCAAATAAACTTATCAATAAACTACCAACAGAAACGTACGATATTTGACATGTTTATGTGGAATAAGAATTCCATTCAAGTTTAACTCCTACACACCTATTTAGATTTCATACCATGTGGAACCAATTACAGAAGCAAGCGCGCCGAATTAAATAAAATAATTAAACAATTTAAATATCCAATGTATGCCAAAACACTAGACGATGTATACAATGGGTAATTGGTGTATAAAGACGTTCTGGCAATTACACCTATTATTTACTGGCAGTGGCTGGACAAATAGATACTTTAGCAAAATTGGGATAATCAGATAGACGTTTAACGGCGCAGAACCGTGTTTGAACAATGGATTATTATTACCGAAGAAATGTTGCGCCGCTAATAGAGAAATCATTGTTGAATGAATCGTTTCTTTGGCGGAAAATATGGTTAACTAATACCTCCTTCCGAATGAACTATTTATTACGTACTTTAACGCTTTCATTGAGATTTCTTGTGAAATAATGCAAAAACAATAAGGTTTTTTGAACTGATGAAACAGCAAGGTATAACAAGATGAAAATAAATTGTATAGTCGGCATCTTTGTTTATAGAAATATTACATGGTTAGTGTAAAATGAACCAAAATAATAGTAAAACTACATTACTGAAACAAAATCATGAGAATTGGTAATGAATCATAATTATCTATATAACAAAAACTGGATGTTTCAATGACACAGGCTGGTATGGTTTTAGCACTATTGCAGTTCACCAAATAACGTTTCAGCAGTAGTAATAAATACATGAAACCAAACTTCATGTGTTTTTTTTTAATTGCAATACTTTGTAAACTTTTATATTAGACATTAATATTGGTTAAATGCTTTTATTTCAGTTTTTGTGTTTAGTAACAAAGATTTTTTCAAACAATGTTACACGTGTGGTAAAATCAGTTCATTCCTAAATATGTTAAATGATAGACGGATTTTCATTCCCACATGCTCTTATCCGATTCGATAAACATTTACAATACAATTTAAATACAGTGAACAGCAAAACACATAAAATCGTGATCACTGTCAATCATGGGGAAACAATTCGTTAACATTCGAAAAATATTAGCTTGTTTGAAGTGTACAACAATCCTACTTATTTACTGAGAGTGTTGCTCAATGCTGACACAAAACTACAGAAATAAAAAATGTATATTCATAAGAAATTAAGACGGCAAATGGGGTTTTTTTAGGGATGCTACCATGTTAATCCACTAAGCACAAACCCAAACTTGCTTAAGATAAAGTTGGATTGGAATTTCCAAGTTTATTTAGACAGGCCTATAGGGATCTAAGGATAATCAATAATCCTTTGTGTATTATGACTGAAATTACAATGACAACAAACGCAATGTTAAATTAGTGGGATTGATGAGATGTACTGATATTATCAACAAAAGTTTCATTTTGCTTTAGTAAATTGCTTTCATGACAGAGTAGCTTAATTCGGGGAATCAACAAAGGCATTGTTATAGAATTCCACAGGATTTCGAAGTGATTAACAGTTTCTATTTTAGTTGTGTATTCACATTAGTAATGCAATATCGTCGCAAAAAGGAATTTCTATTTAATAAATGTTCTAAATAAGAATAAATTAGAAAGTATTGGATATGAACTTTGTCAATTTGTATTTATAATCACCGTACGTGTGTTACTATAAAAAAAATTAAAACATCCTACAGTGGTTGCTACTAGATTAAAGAAACCGATCAAAATAGAACAAGAACTAAAAACATATTATGACTAAGAGGTTTAAATTTGTATCTGCAGGAAATAAACTTTCCTCCTACTAAAAAATTACCCAGACCTCAATCGATTAAAAAAATTGTAAGCTAATTAAATGCAGTAAAAAATGTAAATGTAAAAAAAAAGATTGAAAACACAATATGTAAATAGTTAATCTAATAACGATCCAAAGAATAAGTTAAATCAATAAAAGGCCAGAACTATACTACGAAAGCTGCGATGATTATTTTTTTGAAAAAAAAAAGAGCTTTTCCAAATCAAACAATGCACATGAGAAAAAATATGACGAGAAAATTGCTGTAAATTCCTTATTTCTTCAACAACTTACAAAACAAAAATGTATATTTTAGTGTTTACAAGCAATCAACACCAAGTTTGTTGTATTTTTGTATTTTATCTGTTTTAAATCATATACCTTTTGTTATCATATTTTGCCCGACTGACAAGCCAATCAGCACGTACAAAGAATACAAGACCAGCCGACCGTATCATGAATCAACCAAAATTCTGTTATTTGTTGAAACCGTATTTTAAAAATGTATTTAACTTACAAGTGTAAAAGGTCACACTTTATTGGACCAATCCGGCTGATTTAGCACACAATAAAGGTACAAACGAGTGCTTTTAAAAGCCCGTAAGTGCAACGAAGCGATTTTCTCCAATTAGGTAAGTCCTGCAGCGTTTTATCTACCAACGTAGTGTTGATCTGGATGTTAACATACATTTTTATAAACCCAAGATATAACTTTTCTAATAAATAACCAGAATCAATTCAAAAATCATTATTTAGAGGTCAACTATTGCAGCAAACGATGTGCCCAGCGGTCCTCCACAGGTAGTAGACGTTGTAAAAAAGACCCTTGTAGATTTTATTCTTTAGAAACCGTGCCAGCAATATGGCATTTTCAAAAAAAATTAAACTCCGAATGAAGAAATCTATGAAGCTTTTGTAAATGATGTACCAGATGACAGGATGTTAATGCTAAACGTAATTCTGAAATAAGCATTACAGATATTTGGTTATATTGGTGTCGCCATAAAAATAGTGAAACTTTCAATTTTAAATACGCACAAGTCAATAACGGTTCCCAGTGAAGGTAACCCAAACGGTAGCAAAAACATGAATGAATTTTGTAGAAGATATCTTTATTCAATCTACAAAATATCTAATTGGGAAATTATACAAACGGCTACAGCTGACAAACATCTGTCTGTCGTGAGACGTTTTTAAATTTAATATATTACGAAGAATGTTGAAGCCGTATTTATTAACATCAATTCTGATATATTATTTCACTGTAGTTTTTTATATGTATTTGTTATTCTGTTATCGAACTCATACCTGTTCATTTTTTCTATCTGATTTATATTAACTTTAATGTTTATCAAACGAACAACCATTGGCGACCTGCATGATAAGAAAGCAGATGTCTGGTCAAAGTAGGTCAAAAAAGTATATCATTAATGTTAAAAGAACATGCACAACTGCAATGTTAATGTTATTTCAGAAAATAAGGCGTTGAAGAAAAGCTACTAGACCAAATTAATCAGGCAGAAAAGCAGTCATTTAAGCCAAAACTGACAAAATTCTATTAAGAAACAAGACTTAAAAAGTAACAAATTAGAAAACAAATCCACGATATTTCTGTCTGAGGAAAAGATCATTTTGTTATGATTATTGTAAAAGTACAGTCAGGAAAAAGAAATATACGAAAAAGATATAGATGCTTGGGAGAAAAAAAGCAGAATGGAACGAGTGGTTTTCAATCTAATGCTAATCGGCAACACGGGTTGCCAATATCTCACCGCAGAAGATCTATACCGGCTCGATTCATTTACGTCCGAACACGTAGAACCGATGTCTGGCGTATAAGGCAGGGTCTACCTAAGCCTTACTGACGAGTCCAATAGGTAGACCCGGGACGAAACGCAGGGCTCATCACATAACACCATAATTAGTGACAATAAAATTGACTGAAAAACCCAGGAATATATTGGAATGAATTAAAAAGTACAGTCAGGAAAAAGAAATATACGAAAAAGATATAGATGCTTGGGAGAAAAAAAGCAGAATGGAACGAGTGGTTTTCAATCTAATGCTAATCGGCAACACGGGTTGCCAATATCTCACCGCAGAAGATCTATACCGGCTCGATTCATTTACGTCCGAACACGTAGAACCGATGTCTGGCGTATAAGGCAGGGTCTACCTAAGCCTTACTGACGAGTCCAATAGGTAGACCCGGGACGAAACGCAGGGCTCATCACATAACACCATAATTAGTGACAATAAAATTGACTGAAAAACCCAGGAATATATTGGAATGAATTAAAAAGTACAGTCAGGAAAAAGAAATATACGAAAAAGATATAGATGCTTGGGAGAAAAAAAGCAGAATGGAACGAGTGGTTTTCAATCTAATGCTAATCGGCAACACGGGTTGCCAATATCTCACCGCAGAAGATCTATACCGGCTCGGTTCATTTACGTCCGAACACGTAGAACCGATGTCTGGCGTATAAGGCAGGGTCTACCTAAAGCCTTACTGACGAGTCCAATAGGTAGACCCGGGACGAAACGCAGGGCTCATCAGATAACACCATAATTAGTGACAATAAAATTGACTGAAAAACCCAGGAATATATTGGAATGAATTAAAAAGTACAGTCAGGAAAAAGAAATATACGGAAAAAATTGTTCGTAATGTTATTTATGAAGAAAGGTTGTTTACGATTAGGGTTAATAGGGTCCAAGACTCATATTTGCTCCAGAATTGAGTTGAAAACACATTTAAGATTGACATGTATTTTCAAACGTATAAACTCACTTCTTCTGTCTCTCTATGAACTTCCTGATACAGAAGCAGATACAAATTTAATTTTCAATCAAGTATATTATGTCGAAGACAAACGACACAACCAAAAAACGACGTAAAATACCTTGGAATCACAATCGACCACAAACTTAGATTCACTAAACACATGCGAAACATCAGGGCAGAAACAATGAAGAGAGCGAAACACTTCCGATCACTAACCTACAAATACAGAGGAATTAGCACAAACACCGCCACCAAAATATATAAAGCTATTTGTAGACCCTTGCTAGACTTTGGACATGTACTCATGACCAACGGAACAGAAAGGACAAAACGTTATACACAAACAACAGAGCAAATTGCACTAAGACTAATAACACGAATAAGACACCCCCAAAACCCACTACACAACCCCCCCACCCAACTACTATACGAACGCACAAACATGACAAAGATCTCTGAGAGACTCATACAGCTACAGACAAAATGGACAAACAACCCCTACAACTGGACCATACTGAATCCCCTTTGTCTTACAAGACCAACCAGACAATCCCGCTTCCGTTTCCCTACATTAACGCTACTCGATAGATATTGTTTCGAGTATCTGATATGTTCTTTTATTCTATTACACTTTTCTGGTGGGTTTCACTCCTTTGTGTTGCTCTTGTCCACAGTGTTGTCTCTTGCGCCTGACCTTATTTTTAATTTACAAAATAAGATTGAGGTGATGTTAGGGTCATACTTCTGCCAAGACTTTCAAAGTATTTGCTTTCCTCATATTTGACTCCCAACTTGAAATTATATCAATGTACATTCTATAATATATACGTAGTAATTGACTGCCGAAATTTTATGATAACACTGGCTGTTAAACGACTGTTCCTTAAGGTGGCCTGGTAGTTTCTAATTGCTGGTCTTCAATGGAAACTTTAAGATCCGGAAACTTTCTAAATTTCCTTTTAAAATTTTCAATGGTGAAGTTCAGGTCTTCATTGATGTTGTTGATGTAGATGAAAAGAACAGCCGCTGTCTCATTTCAACTTGTAAAATAATCAAGGAGAATCCATCATTATGCTAGACATCCATTGTTCGGGTTGTCATGTAAGATGTAAATTTCAGTTAAATTGACTAAGAAAGTGATTTCTTCGCATTTCATTTGGTTCGCTGTATACTATTTTCTTGAGTCATTGAGTCTGTACTTTTTCTTTTTCTTCAAGAGACTTTGAATACATACCTACTGATCAAGTTTCTTTCCTTGTTGTAGTGTGTACACTATTTTCCGCGGATGTAATTTGTCGAAATCGTTATAAATATAAATAGTGCTATAATTTTTCATTTAGTTTGCAAACATTATTTACTTATTTTTCAACTGATAAATAAATATTGCTTTCGTAATTCTTGCTTTTGCCGTTGCATCGATAAGGCAAACTCCAGATTTTCTAAAATCTATATAAAATTGGCGCTGATGCAATGTTGGTGATTATTATGACAAGGAGCAAAAACTGATTTCAATATCTTTCACTCTACCTCGGAAAAAATCACAAAAATAAAACGATGGATAATAAAACAGATTGGAATGGTCAAAATTGTCTGCCGACTGGCTAAATTGGCCTTGCTTAAAAGCGATCCATTTGAATAAGAATGGATTTTTATGAAAGCTACGAATCGACATTCAAAAGCGATAAAATAAAACAACTTCGACTATATTTAGTAAGCACTGCCCAAGAAGCTATTTTTTGTGATATGAAATACACTGGAATTTACAGATCGACCGAAAAATAGATTGTTTACATATTTAGCCAAATAGAGAAAGACTCTAAGTATTAACAAAAAACTACGTTCTGAGTTTCAAAACTTGAAACTTGTAAATTACAAGCTATGGCTTGAACAAATTTACTTTAAAAGAAAACACCCACAAGAAAAAACTATCGAAAACGACAAATTTATACTATCAGAGGTATTTAACAAAACTTAGACCAATTTGTAATGTTGGACTATTAGAAGCATCTAGTTAACAAACTAGCAATTTCCGTGTTCTAAAATCGAAATATTCAATTGAAACAAATATATTCATATATTCAGTAAAAGTAACGCAGAAACAAGCGATAAACCTACTTTTTACTGGACTAATTGTACATACTAATCGATGCAAAACAAAAAATTTAAATACAAAAGTTTTTAAAAATTAACAAGCATTTGAGAACCAGTAAGTAAATTTATTTGAATATTACATTAGAAAGTATGTGGTTGGCTTTCGCACTAGTTGGTAAGCACATATTTACTTGGTTTGCTTAAAACTCGTTAGAGACTCATCAGGGTTGTGACTTCGTGTTTACATGACAATACTAGGAACTGCTGTTAAGTTTCTTGATCCATTCCTGAATTAATTAAAATATTATATTCAAAATTTTTGTCTAAATAAGGCTTTCTCCCAGTTTACGTTCCTGGAATGAGAAAAATGCGGAGCTCATCGAAATTAAAAAACTGGCATTTAAGAAAAAAATGTAATGCAACCAAATACGTGCGTTCGACACGCAGTAAATGTAATTTAAATTGAAACGATTTCCTTAATCCAATTATAAATTTGCTATCAGTATATACCGCCATTTTGTTGTTTACCACAAATCGCTATACTATAACTAGGCAGGTGATTAAGAGCAATATTATCAAGTCAGATTCATTTGTTTGAGCATTGTTTGAACTTTAATTGTAGGGTGTACTCGGATGAATAAAATGAACTTGCCTATAGTTTACCTAAAAAACTAAAATAGTAAGAATCCAAATTTGTGCGTCCACTAGGTAGAAGGTAGAACTAATGAGCGTCACTTGAGCGAAAAGGGTGATTAACCTCGAACTCACAGTACCGCGTTATTGTTAGAAGTCGCAAAGCAACTATGTCCCACCACGTGCAACTTAACCTTACGACTAACTGAAACAAACTGAACCAAACTAACGTACTAAACGCTAACGTACAATTCAGACTTTGCCTTGATAAAACTGGTTAATATTATCCGAACAGCATGGACGACTCTGGCTTGCTACGTTTACACTAGAAGAAGATAGTGAGTGATAGAGGAAAGCAGCAACTTGTTTGTACCTGAGCTGAGAAACTACCTGGCATTGGGTAAGGTCGTCAGACTCCACAGGCAAAATGCCATTCCTCTGTCAACCTCATTAGAACAATGATTTGCATTATTGATTGCATGCTTAGAAGCCTGCATTTCTTCATTCATTTTACCTAAATATTTTCAAATAACTGCTATGTGCTTTTGAGAACATTTGAATGAGAATGCACAGTTTAATACTTCTACCTCGTATTGACAAGTCTAAATGTAAATTAAATTAACGGAACAAATAGAGATGGCAGAATCTTCTTTTTAAACTCCCGTGCACATACTAAATCAAGTAAATTAATGACCATCTTTTCGGTGTTAGTAAATTGAAAATTCCAACTATTATCGGACCCAATACCTACTTGTTATCTGGAGGAACTGCTACAGGCTAGAAGTAAACGAAGCCATATCAGTGATAGCCAGTTTAAAATGCGAACTTGAGGTTTAACAAAGATTTGCAGATTTTATTGTTCTTGCTTGTAAGTGCGCAAGGCCCTTGGAATTTAAACGATCAAGCATCTATCAATAGGCATCGTTTCAATACGCAAAGAATCGGATTGGATTTCTTAATGCATGTTTTATTTAGGAATACACATGTTCAAGGGCGAAATGCAGACAAGAAAACAGTACGCTTCTACCTATGGTCCATGCATTTAAACATTCATATAACGTCTGGGTTCCAGAATGTAAAACCTCCTTTTATCTTTATTATCCACAAGTAAAATATTTCCTTGTTACAACAGGAAGTCAGTAAAAATGTACGAGTTACATTTGATATAACGAGTATTAAAAAATTCAAATTTTGCATGCCATATTCGACCTCAGACGCTACATCTATGCCATTCGCAATATTGCCTTATGTTCTACTAATAAATTGAGGAATACGGAAATAAACATTCAAAAACAAGAACTCGTAAAATAAATATGACGGCATTTCCTGCTGGACTCCCACTTGGAAGTTTATGAAATATAAAATTTAATCAGCTCTTCAGTAAAATACCTTCATATCTTTTCAGATTTCAGTTTCAGTATGTACGTAGCCAAGGGGGTCTCAAAAGCGTGCATTCTGTAATACTACGGGAGTAAAAGGCATTGATTTGCTTTTTATTTTGAAGTCGCTTTGAACATTATGTATATTTAAGCTTATGAAAATATTTAAAACTTCAGTTTATCATTATAATCAAACAGGTAGAATGAACGTATAACTAGCACATGATAGTACAGATCGAAGCAATTATATCTGTAAAGTTTCATTATAAAAACTATGTAATCAATATTTCATAATGCGTGAGACCCTAACATGTTACATTATTCCAAAATGATTTGCTGCCAACGTAATTATCGTTAATCATCTTCACCCTGTACGAAGTAAAACTAAAAACTAAGACCGACTAGGCTGAAAATATATTGATATAATATGCAGACATCGATTTATAAGTGTATTTTTATACTCCATTCGCGTCTCTGTATGTTGTTTTGTATAATTGTTTGGCAAATCAATAACAAAAGCCAAAAAGTGGGCAAATTGGAAGCTGTAGTTCTAATATGGGATATGTGCAAGAATAAATTATACTGCCAAGGTTTATATCCATATAAAGGTATTATCTAATCAGCATTGACCTTTTATAAATGTTTATTGGCTTATAACATAAGTACCTAATGAAAGTTTTTAATTATTCATAGATTTGGCAATTTACATAATCATCTTTAGATGCAAAATACATATAAAGGTAGTATTGTATTTTATTAAATTTGCAAATCAAGATGATGTTGCTAAGAATGTCTGTCATTTATTAATTGAAGCTGTTATAACATAAAATTCACAGAATGAGATGAGTGAGTCAATAGTATCTACGAGTTGCAATAATCTCAGGTCATAAAGACGAAATGCGTAATTAGTGAAAATTGTAATATTTCTGGTAAACTGAGCCTTCAATAAATTATAAACTTTTAGAACTTATAAATATTTAGAACAATATCGTTACGTATATTTTCCTGACTATACTTTAATTCACTTCAAAATATTCCTGTGTTTCAGTCAATTTTATTGTTTATTATTTAAAATGTTACAAATACGTTTCGGTGTCTTTCTCCACCATCATCAGTGTGTGCGTATAGTTGTTTATACCTTCACATTTGACTGGTCACTCGTCAAAACTGATGATGGTGGAGAAAGACACCGAAACGTATTTGTAACATTTTAAATAATAAACAATAAAATTGACTGAAACCCAGGAATATTTTGAAGTGAATTTAGAACAATGTCGATAAATCTCAGAATGTATTATAGTTGGATGTCAAGGATATCTCTAAAGAAATACGTGGAAGTGATGAGTAAATGAATCCAACATTTTTCTGTTTATTAACTATGAACATTTCAAGGATGCCACATGAAATCATGACACAAATTGTATTCTGAGTCGCAAGCATGAATCAATAAATGTGTTATTTTCAATGCAATAAATCCACCGAAAAATCTGCTTGATTTAAAGATAAATTAACCTCCGTCTCCGTCGTTATAAATAATATTTGAATTATACATTCAGGAATTAAGACTAATGTAAAATCTATAGCAGACAGACTTAAATTGACAATATTTTGCGGCGACATAAACACAGCTGTGTTTGAAGTGTTCCTTTTATTCATTCAATAAAATTATATCACCAGATTCTTACAAATGAAGTGGGTTTCAAAAATAGTCTAAGTCTCATGAATATTAATTAATTCTGCGTGGGTTAGTTATAGTATTATTTGTTTGAGACTTCTGGCCTTGTCCTTCTGAACTATATTTCATGAAACTGTATCAGATTGAATAATATAAACTTCCCATTGCCTTAAAAAAATGCTTTACACATAAATGGAATGTTGTGAGTCGAAATTAACTTATTGGGTATGAGCTGAGAGTAACCAGACATATTATATCGTATGATTAATTAATGGAAATTGGAATTGTCTCCTATATAACATAAAGTTTTCGTGCCTGACGAATAGACTGGTTAAATGGTTAATTGTAAGTTGCCATTCGTTCGATTTCGGATAAATGCAGTGTGTCCGAAAATTATGCATGCAAGGGTACATTTAGGAACATCATTTAAAATGTTAATAATTTTAGGAAAATATCAAATTAACGATTTACCTACTGCTGCATATTATTTGTTGGTTTTTGGATGATATTGTTAGTCAAATAATGGTGCACTATTTTTTCAAGACATGTTTTGGCTTCCTGCTTTTGATTCTAAATCATTTGCATTAGTATTGTGCTTTTGAAACACATCTAATGAAGCGTAATTTCCAAAAATTGTATTTAATATAAAAGCTGCTGAATTACGCTTTGTGTAGGAATGTGTGTTATAAAACAAAACAAACATTTATTCTAGAACTAAAAATGCTTATAAGAATACTCATTAAAGATAACAAATGTTTCCTTTTTTTGGTGGATAGAATAAATAAGTAACTAGTAACATTGGCAAACTTTCACTTTTAACGTTTTCTTCTGTGTTTCAAAATAATCAGAAGCTAAAGGAAGTGCTGACTTTTACTTGGACATACGGGTACAAGTAGGTAATGTTACGTAATTCTTTAAGGATGTAACAGTTGTTTCTTTATTTTTAGAAATGTTATTTTGGAATGTAAATGTGAAGAATCGTACAAGTTATAAAATATGCCTTGCCACCGAAAAAACAAAAATACCAACTGAATACTGAACAGGTTAACTTCGGATAAGCAGTAATCGATTACATCAAATCATGAATATTAACTTAGAAGTGATTTTTGTCGACATTGACTTATTGTACAATATGTTAATTACTCTCCGTATAACAAAGCAAAATCTTTTTTTTTTTTATATTTTGAACTTTATTAAAAACCAGACAAGAAGGAAGCAGGTGTGCACGCACTGATGAAAATTCAATCAAACGAGAAGTGAATTTTGTAATAAAGTGTGTATATTTTAATTAAGGGTGTGGTTTAATTCAACCCTTGAATATCAATTATGGCCAAGCGCTTTCGATATTCAAGTCATCATCAGGGCCGCTGGAAGACACAAAAAAGGTAGCGATTAGCACCCTTGGGGAGTCATGAAGATGAATAAAATAGAACTGTGTCGGACTGGTCGCCTGACTATCCATTTCGACCAGTCCATGTTTTTTTATTTAATTTAATTTTATTTATAGTTTCTAAGGCTTTAATTAGAATTTTAATTGATAGTCCGTTTAATGTTAGTTTGTATCTCATTTTAAATATCTGACTGCCTTACCATTGGTTGGTATGCCCCTTTTCTGCACTCTTGGGAATGTACGTTTATGACTTGAAGAGTAAGTTTCTACTTTTATTCTATTTCATTTTATGACTAATCTAAGCACTAAGGTGCTAATCGCTACCTTTTTTGGGTCTTCCAGCGGCCCTGATGATGACGTGAATGTCGAAAACAAAAAAAAGGGTTGAATTAAACCACACCCTTGATTAAAATATACACACTTTATTACAAAATTAACTTCTCGTTTGATTGGATTTATCAAAAATGCTCACTTGAACATTGTTAATTTAGAGTTGTTAAAGTTGATAAATCCAATTGAATGTTCATACATACTTTTAACGATTTGTTTGTGTTAAAATGTTAAAGCTCATATTTATAGAAATGCCCCTTTAACATTATCGCAAACATAACAAACACATTGGAAAACACAATTTATTCAAAGAATTTCTTAATACGTTATAAGCCGATTCTGTGTACTTAATGTATGTACTTATGTTCTGTAAATTACCTTAAAAAAACTAATGGAATGGCAGGCAAGTAAAACGTTGTTAAATACAACAATCGTGCAAAAAAATTGTTATCAGGAACATACAAAACCTTACTTTAATAGTTGCTTTTTGCCGAATATTCACACTCGTGGCCTGTCCTCGTGCTAGCACATTAAATAGTGTTGACATGTTCCATTTCCCTCTTACTACAGAAGAGCCTAGTTTTACCAAGTGACCAGGAAATATATCCACTATTAACACCGACTAAAAATAACCGTTTTAATGACAAAATGTGTACGAGGCGTTTCTGGAATAAAGTCAGAAGCCAATTTTCCATACAGATAAATTAAATTGACACGAATTATAGTCGTAAACCATGTCTTAGTTGACTAGATGAGACGAATATAAATGCGACCGGCTTGGCGATACATTTAAAATTTCAAATTGTATTGGTTGACTACATCACACACTCAAATTAAAGACAGCGATGTTCTTTGATATTTTCAAGAAGAATTGAAATAGAATTTGAACCACAAATATAAACAGTGATTGGTTTTAAATGTGTCAACTTCGAGTTTTTAATAGTTTGGAAAGCTGTTTCCCATTTTAATTATCCTGACAAAGAAACTGATTAATTACAAATATGAGGGCAGGCATCTCTAGGATTATGACAATATCAGAAAACATTATGATAAGCGCTTTAATACGCAATAGATAACTAATGAGATCAGAATTCTGCTCTATTGGTTTAGTATATTAACAAGCTTTTGCGGAGCTAGTTAAGCCACATAAGTGCACAACTTCAAATGCAACAAATTAATCAGCCTAAATAATTAATTGTTTGATAAACGATTTATCTGTTTAATACTACAGTGAAATTGAAAACACTGTTCCTCCGCCACTTGTAGAATTTTAAAGTATCTTCCAGGGCAGTACTTTTAGTATAGTTAGTTATTATCAAATAATGGAAATGAACGTATTTGCTAATGAATAACCAACTAATAACGCTAATAAATAACACACAAGATGTTGCCTTTTACGTAATACTCCAAATAATTGTCTTTGTCCTCGATAACAGAGAAAATTAGGATCTAATTTGTGAGGCTACGTTTGAATGTGAATATTGTTTAAAAGAAAGGTGCTAACTATATAGATCTACTTTTAGACATTACCACATTACACATTCACACTGAAATTATAACAATACGTTTTTCACGTTGTTTAAAGAATTTCATATCGATCAATTACTTTTCGATGATCATTGTCCTAAAAACATTACTATTTTTTTCCAACGTTTCAGTTAATAGTGTTTTTTCAAGTGAATACTCGAGAATACCACTACGATGAAAAACCATCTTTGTCAGGCAATGGAAGTTCGAATAAACACTTAACCTTGACATTCTCTATTAGTTTCATATCAAAGCTTACAATTCGTTTAATAGTATATTATGTTTTATTAGACATATTTCCTCATTATTTTTTATCTCAAAAATGCCAATTTAATTTATTAAGGAGCTGACTATTCAAAATATCACATGGAAAGCGAATTATCTTTCTAAGAGGATAAAAAACATTTTAATATTCTTACTGCTTCAGTTCGCAGGTAAAGTAATATCTCATTTTAGAGGTGTTTTAGCTTTATTTGTGCTAACACCGAAACTAGACACTAACAATTACTGTATTATTTTGGCTAGTATAATATATTAACAAAGATGACAGCAAATTCAAACATGGACATTAGAATCAGTGTAATACCACTTTGAAGATGATGTATTATCCGATCCCTCTTTTATCAATCATCCCTCAAAATAAAGGTTTTGGGTGAATATAGTCAATGTTTCCCTTTTTTTAAATCAGTTTCAAAAGATCGTGGTTCTTAGCTTGATGTGGTCCACCCTGTACGGGCACTAACCAATATAAATATACATTCAATGTAAATAATTTACTTACAAACTTGACGTGATCAGATGTATTAAAATCGTACCTGCAAAGAACAAAACTATTAATAAAATATAACTAATAATCTGTTATATTAGATGAGAGTTAGGTTAGATTTACGTATTTAGGAAATGTTCAACTTCTCTCATCAAAAGGGTATTGCAAGTAACAACACATCATTGTTATTCACAATTTTCAAATTAATTTTTGAAACTGTATTTTACAAGCTATTTAGCAGTTAAGATATATCTAATATAGAAATTGTATCCACAATTGACAAAGATTTTTTTCTAAAACACTTAATATATTATGATCAAGCGAAATATAAAAACTTTTGTCACAGAAAGCAACCGTTGTTTAAAAATCCAACTAATGAAATCTATAATTTTCCCTTGTCAAGCCCGAAGCAGACGAAGGTATAACGAAAAATGTATGACATAAAAGTAAAAGCAAAAACAAGCGTAAAAATAACATGTACGGTATATTTCCCTTATATCCAGAATTTGTTGTCGTAATTCGCTTCTAATAATAAATTAATTTGTTTCTGATAATTTCCGCCTAGTTAAGTTTAGCTTCAAGAGCTCAATGCAAGCTTCTATAGTAGTAGTAAACATCTTTATTTCTAAAAAAAGGCTATCGACCTATCGGTCTTTCTGCCTTTTTATTGGTCTTTCTGCGTTTGTTTAGTACATGCAGTCTTAATATAGATAAACAAATAAAGGTAAAAAATTATCTTATTCTAGGTTAATAATTTAATAATTTTAATTCTGTCATACAAAGATCTTGGATTTATTGTCCGGTGGTCGGTTGCTATTGTAAGCGTTCGAGTAACGTTGATGTAGGGAAACGGAAGCGGGATTGTCTGGTTGGTCTGGTAAGACAAAGGGGATTCAGTATGGTCCAGTTGTAGGGGTTGTTTGTCCATTTTGTCTGTAAATGTATGAGTCTTTCCGAAATATTTGTCATGTTTGTGCGTTCGTATCGTAGTTGGGTGAAGCTTCTATAATGAATATGTTTCTCATTTTAACACAACTTTTGTGGGAATAGGCATGATATTTTGAAACACCGTTGTATAATGTAGGTATACGTATGCGTAACACGTTTCTGGCTTTAATTATGAAATGAAACAGTTCAACCTAACATAGACAGTGAACCCTCAGTTAAGTTTTATCAAACTACCAGACCTGAATTAGCCAGCTCGTCTCAACTCAAAAATAACGTTCCTACTATTCCTCTTGTTTTGCCAAATAGCCAAATAATTGCCTCTCCAACGGGATTATTAATTTAGAAACCAGATAGAAAGATACATATACAGTTCTCACGTATGACGCTAAAATGAAGTTTATTGCCAAGATGAAAATCAAGAAAATATTATTAAAATTCCAATAATATCCTTATAAATAAGAAACAAGTAATACAGTTCATGTCTAGTCAAGAATGAAGATATTTGGAAAGGAATAGACCGCAAAAGATCTTTGTTATTGTGATAAACCCGCCGTAATAATAAAATTTTTAAAAAACTTGGGTTTTAATTGAATTGTTGATTAAATCGATATTATTGCGTTGATTTTTGATAGATCCGAATTAATTCTTAATTAATAGCCATCCGGTAAATAAGTAGTAACAAGAAATCGATTTCAGTTGTAACAATGCTGCAATTACAGTTCTCATAACTGAAAAGTGTCTCAGGCATGCACCGGAGTGACTCAAAATGCCGACTGCTTAAAAACTTCAATACAAATATTTTATAAGAAGTAAATGTATTAATGACATTTTAAATAAAATTATTATTCTGTTATTTTGCGTAATTTCAATATGTAGTTATCTATAATTTTTTTACGGAAGCATGATTTAGACCAAGCAATGTTTTAAATTTAAATCTAAATAGTCAGATAAAATTGAGAAAAACAATTGAATTGGAAAATATTGAAACGTAGTATTAAATATAATTGCGTTTATAATGCATCAGAGCAATATTCTTTGCGTAGTACAGCGTAGTTAGAACGAGTCAATTTGATTGATTATTAAATTTAATATCTAGACAATTACAGATCTACTAAGTCAATACAGTATCTGCGATTAATTTTCAAAGAAACTAAAAGGTGAAACCACAAACAATGTTATAAGATGTATTACTAACTAAGCTCATGATACAATACATTTTCAGCAGGTACCATTGTTATTACAAGGTAAACAGACTAGTAAGTAAACAGGTTCAAAAATACGTTTAATGGTGTTGCCACAGCACGATAGTTCATTAAGGATTTAACAAAATCCTTTACATTACGACTTCTCAATGTTGATTCGTAAACTTTAATGAGGCAGTTTTGAAGTACGCACAAGGTTTCGGTAGGTACTTAATGTTTCATAACATGAATATATTTTTGAGTGTTTAACTGGTTTGAAGAAATGTAGGTTAACAGACATTGTAAGAAGATAATCAACTTATCAAGCATAAGTATAAGAGTTTTACTAAAAATGTATTTGGCTGCTAATACCATGCATGAATTGCTGCATGAACTTCTTCTGTTTTAGGTTGTAAATATAATTTTGCAATAAAATTACTACTACTACAGACGTTTTTAAACACTACGAATACATCTTCACGTGAAAATCACCAATCGAAACGTTCAGATAAAAAAAACAGCATTGTAACACATCGAAATGCGAATACATTAAAAATCGATGTCGCGCCTAAAGAATTTTGGCTTCGCCTTTGATAGATGCACGAAATATATGCACATCAAAATAGTTTGTCATTTATACAAACTTATTCTAAATCACAAAAAATTAAAAACGCATTACGTTTAACTCTGAATATAACAATGATAGTTGCTGATTTGCAGTTTTTTCCTTATGCTGTTGCTGTTTTGTTCATAACGCCTCTCGTATAATGCTTGCCCACTCAATGTTGTTTTGAAAATAGTTAATGACCCTACTATTTCGTATATTTAGTAACACTTTAATAAATGGGGATACAAAAACATGACATTTCCTTATAACAATGTGGCGTGAAGAATTAAACTTTACGGAAGCCAGAGTTCCAAATAATTTATTTTAAAAACAAAAACATATTTCTTTCATGTCTAAAAATATATTTGATCCGGATTCAAAGTTTATTAATAAGTAAAATATTGACAGTCAGCCAGGATATAAATTTATCTGCTGGCGCCATAATGTGTATTTGAATTATAACTTGATGGAAATCTTGAAGTCGTGCGAAGTCCAACACAAACAAGCAATATTTCGCCATTTGAAACATGACTACAGATTTGATAAATATTCGAAATCACTAAATGAGACTAAAATTCGAAGTAATTTGTCAGGTTGCGGATTATTATTGCGGATATACGAATGTGTTTAAAATAACATTTATTCAATCAGACATTCAATCTGTAAATTTTTTTAAAGCTGAGTTTCACATTGAAACCGTTGCAAACGACAATAACTGGTCGGAAGCTCAAAGCATGATGACTGTAATTTAATACTTCACAAATTTACTTGTTTCGACAATGTTTTACTTAAATATTATATAACCTATACAAAACCATGTTTTGATGTTAATCAGATATATTTTTAAGTCAAACGAACAGACTTTTATTGATTGGTAGCAATCTTTTTACAGTTGGTGAAGTTCTTTATGGATGGTCAACAATGGAATTCATTGTATAAACTTTACTCAAAAAGCGCTATTGTTAACCGAAAATAATTAGCACGAAACACAGAGAATATAGAATTTTTTAAATGACTGTATATGTACAGTACGCCTACTAAAGGCAATTTTTCCCGATCTTGGTAAATCAGGCTTTGTGAAACACATCAAATATACGTGTCACAAACTTGTTTTAATTTGACAATTTAATTAATTTCTCTACAATTTTATAAATCATGCCCTTCAGTTTTCCAAATCTCTCAGCTACTATTTTTGTTGTCTATCCTTCTTCGATTAATGTAATTATAAAGTCAAATAATCAATCAATTTCACATAATTTTGAATGTGGCATTTTGATAAAAAGAAAATTAATTTGTCAGTATTATGTAATTTTCGCAAATGTAGATCGAGGTAGTAAGTGGGATTTACACAACAACTATTTACCTAATCGTCTACTTTTAGGTATAGTCGACTGTACATATGCTAGCTCTCCTGGAGGTTGATATTGTTGGTCAAATAAGCTGATTAATTAGTTTCATAAATTAAATTTTGTTCCTGATGTTATACATTTAGAATGAGAAAAACAAATTGAACAATGTAAATATGAAGATCGATTAGTAAACGCAAAAAAAAACGACAAAAAACATTTTAAATGCTTCAAAAGTTATTATAAGTCTAAAATAACTGTACACTAGCTAGATACCTTTTTTGGCAACACGTTCAATAATAAGCAAATTCTCCAATCCACAAACAAGATATCAAGCGAAAAATATGTAAATTTTACGTTGGAATGACGGAAAAGACCCAGAAAAAAGAAAAACAACACTAAGCAGCAAAAGAAAGATTAATTGTTTGAATCTTGGAAGATTTATGTATACAAAATCAGTATAATTATGAAGTCGTTTTTGGGCGATCAGTTACATCAGATCAGTGGCGATTCCAGTTACTACATTCGGTCTCATCAAACTCTCGGCTTATCAGGCACGAAACCAGCTGATAAGAGGAAATACGCTCGAAAACGGTCCCAGAGGTGCCTAAGATTAACACATCTCGAAATCTGTATCTACTTACATCAATATGTTAATGTTTCTATATGTATAAAGAAAATAATAATAATTCATACAAATACGTTTTTTCTAATGTGATGGCTAATGTGCTCTAAGAATGGCGGATGTGGTTGACCAAAATAGCTGTTTAATTAAAATATTAGGCTTCTGTTGACGCCATAAATATTCATTGTGCCGTTAATATTCCATTATGAAATATGTAATAATTATTAATAACAATTTGGAAGTGCATTTTTTCATACTTACTCTGCCACTTTGTTTGGACTAATCCAATATCGCATATCTATATTTATATATAGTGTTTTGAATTATTTTGAGTGTTTGAGTTATTTCATACAGAATATGATGTCAAACGTAGATGCCATAATGTCTATTTCGGACGCAGCAATAATTCAAATACAATTTCGTACATGTTTTCCAAATTAAAACATGTGTGTGAGGCAAGAGCAAGAGTCTTGTGTTAAAAAATAGAAATATGAACAACCCGCTTATTTATTGGGGTCATAAACTTAGACGCTTAGATTCTGTTCTCAGAAGCCTAAACGCACTCGATAACAGTGAATTTGATAGACAAAAAATATTGCTCATTAAATTTTATGTAGATGACATAAATTGAGACCGAACATGTTTAAATAAGTGCACAATGATCAGATTTGAACATTGAAAAAAACATGACTACAAGTCAATGATATAACAATAATCTTAGAAAATTACTTAATTAATCTTAGAACATTAAACTATGTTTTTATAGCATGTGCTTTGTAATTCAAGCCATATTTAAGTCAACCAAAAAAATTCATTACCCGAAGCAAGTACAACGAACAAATAGAAGATAATTTTCACCAAAACTTTACAAAGTTAGGGATTATATTTCAATGAATTACAATAACAATTCTAATATCATAAATTTCCTTTAATTTATTAGTAATCGTTAACGGCAAAACAAGAAAACTGCATTATCTACATTTTCTCGAAACGAGAAACAAAGCAAAACCTTAATTATTTTTGGGAAAGTTCTTGAGGAAAATGTTGTCGTACGTCAACAACACGAAAGGTTGGGCGGTTTAACCATTACGGCACTTTCACCCTGAAGGGGTTCTTTTGTAAGCATTCGTCAAAGCAGTTTCGAATTATATCTCCAAGGAAACTCGGATTATTTGAGAAAATCATTGAGTTTCCAGTTTTAGTACTATTAAACGTTGACGAGTCAATAACGGAGGATGACCTCTAAATGAAAACGGCGTAGTTAATTTAGTAGAACATACACGCCTAAAGTAATTGATTTAAATTCAAATTAAACGCCTTTTTAGCTTCTAACGATTGCAAATTTGAAAATGTATTTAGACATTGCCATGAGAATAATTTATAGGTTCTAAACCTTACAGCTGATAAATTCGCTGTTTTGTAAAGCGCAACATTTGCCTTGGAAAGCCGAGGGCTGAAATTGCGCTAATTAATTCTTCGAGATTCAAAAGGAAAATACTGATATCAAACACCAATTGTAAGGAACGATATGACAGTTAGGCACTTTCCACCTAAAAGGGTTTTTCGCTCGAGTTCGCCCAGATCCGTTCAGATATTACTCGAAGAGGGTAATATCATTCGAAAACGCATGACGGATTTCAAGATTTTGAGAGGGATATTTTGTCAATAACAATTCCTAAGCCGGAAATATTGTACCCAGCATCATTTCTTGTTGAGTTATTCCCAACATTACCACGTTTGTATGACATTATCAGGGTTTGACAATAAAAAAAAACAAGGTTTAGGCAAACAGGGCCAATACAATGAAAATAAGTCAACACTTTCTGCCACATTAATTTCGGAACTAACGCCAATTTAGCCAATGTTACACGGATACATTCTCTGCAAACCATTAAACTAAAGTGGTAAATTGACCTTATCCATCCCGAAAAGCAAAAAAACAGTGTATTATAAGAAAATAACACTACAGCAAAAAGAAAAATGGAAAAAATAAAATAATTATTTAATTACTTTATTTACAATACAGTGAGAGAGCAGAAGGATCTCTAAAGAAAACAGTAGTAGGATCATGACACACATTCTTACATCTTAATCTAATTTTTAAAAATGTTGGATTTACATGTGAGATGTACACTGAGGATGTACAAGAACTCGACATTGTATCCAATTGCCATAATCATTTATTAATTTCATTCTTAAATTGATCATTTTAATAATACATTATCAACGTGTGTATTTATTTTAAGCTAAATTTGAAGAAAAGGTGTCAAAGATGCAAATTTTTGTACTTTTTATAATTCAAATACTTAAATGTCTACTTGGCAAATTATTAAAAACTTTCTTAAAAATTATTTTGTTTTATAGTTGAAATTGATTTTCAGTTATTTTTTACCTTTGTCATGTTTTCCCTTAACAGCAGATATTATCATCAAGAAACTTTCAAAGAAATATTTATGAAAGTCACAACCTCAAGATAATATTTTCGCAGACAAGTTAATGTATTAACTAAAAGGTCAGCCTGTAAACATACAAATGAAGATTTTTAGCGTCCGAAAATTCAAATGAACGATTTTTGCGGCATAAGCGAACCGAATTTTTTTTTGGAACAAGGAAGAATTTTTTTTTCTTATTCCTGAAATTATTTGTCCGCTAAAGCCATGAAAAAAATCATTTCAATACAATGTTATCCATTACATCGGAACACTCAAAGTTCACTCTAATTATTTTTTAGAAGAACATGTGAATAATTAAATTTACTTTTTTGTTGCTGCAATAAAAAATATGTAAAGGTAAAATTAAACACTCTTAAACTATGCAAAGTGACGGAATTCGAGAAGTTTTCGTAGACTATATTTTCATATTTTAAATTGGACCCCTTTGTAATATAATTTAAGTTAAATAAAACTCAATCTGAAAAGGCGAAAGCATTTAAGAACTCTTGTCGTTTGGATTAAAGCCCCAGAATGACGAGACTCCTTTTAGCAATGTCAAGAGCAGGGATTTAGGATCTACTGCAGAGTGCAACCTGTTAAAAATTACGAATAAATTAACGAGATAAGAGATGAATAATTTTGACAGTTTGCAAAATATACCAAGACAACAAACCAATGACAATAAGTTATATTAACAAAATTATCATCAATTAAAAAAATAGTTATTGTTCAATGTTTTGATTGTTTTTGTATTTATTAACAGGAGACAAATAACAATGAAGCATCGCAATAATGAGCTGCAGCAACGATTCACTGATAATTAATTCTGGAATCTCGATTTAACAATCGATCATTACAAAATCAATTTAAATAATTAAATAGGTAATCACAATTATCAAAAATGGTCACGGGCAGATGCAATCACATTCCTGCATTCAACTAAGGTAAATCAAGGCCGGTAAACAAAAACCCGCAACTCATTCTTTATCTTGGGTATTGTAGGTCTTGGTTACATGAAAAGAGTGATGATTTACAAAACAACGTCTAATTGGTCATGATATTTAATTACGCATTTAATAAATAATATTTCTGCACAAAAAACACTTACAATAACAAATAAAACTTGTAAATCAAATGTTCGTTAAAACAGTGACGAGGATTTATGGAAATGTGCTTGACTTTACTATGCAAAAAATATTAGCAAGAGTTCACATAGTGAAGGATAAGGCACAAGCCATCCGATAGTCTGAACTTTGAAGTTTTGAACGAATGGTATTGAATGTAGCATTGTAAATATTAGACTATCCTCGATAAATCTAGTAAGGTTCGGCAACAACATGAACTGAAACAATATTGCCAACCCAGAATAATATTAATTATTCCAGGTTTTTTTTCTAATGTTTTGTTCCAAAGTGAGACAATTTGAAAATATTCGGAGATGAACAAATAAACCAGTTTCCGTCAATTTTACCACAGCTTTTATAGTATCTCAGGTCCCGGGCGCTAAACACAATTTAAAAAACAACATTTGCTGAGTCTGTGCTTTTAATTCATCAGTAGCAAAATATTGTTTGCAGGTATGTTTGTATCAATTATTTGTGACTACTATCGAAAACGGGGCTGTAATCTTCGTACATATATATCAACTTATTCAAATGTCTATAGCAAATTTGTAAAGGTTTTGTGCTGCGTTACTAATTCTGTGAAATATAAAAAATCGACTTTTAAGATGCTTGAGATTCAAGTCATGTTTACATGATAATGGGGGCGCTTCCAAATCCCTCATACAAATTGAGGCGAAAGCTTCTGCCTATTTGAAAAGATGAAATAATAACATTTCAATTAGTGATAGAATCACATAAGGCAATATTTCGGTTGAATGCGCCTTCCGCAGCTACTTCGGATGATACTAAATGAGATATGGTAAAGCTGGTATTGAAACTGATCAATCAATCTGGACACAGAAAAACTTGAACACTGAACAATGTTAGGATCAATCACGTTTAGTAAAATGATTTATATCGATCATTTTTCAGCATGTATCTGTTTAAACATTTTGATGAAACAGATGAAATGAAATCATCGTAAACAAAAACATAAATTAAGGATTATAATGTAGGCAAGGGCTCAATTCTTAAGATCGATCAATTGACCATGAGTGATTAGGCGTTACTACTAATGAAGTCACTCCGTTATGTAATTTCTACAGTTTGCTTATAATTAGTACAGTAAAAAACATCATAATAATTTATCCTATTCAGAATTTGTGGAAATTCCCGTTAAACAAATATCTCAAATACGACAGATAAAATCATGTAGATGTGTTGTTATTTATTACAAAAAATCACGTTAACAACCTGATTATTCTCAAGCATGTCTCAAATTGTACTCTCTAACATAGAAAATGCTTTATTTTGAAATACGTATTATGCAGTATAGTGAAATCTATTGAACAAATAATCGAAGGAAGATACAATTATTCCGCAAATTTTGCAATGCAAACTAGCCACGTCAAGGCTAGTAATCCTGCAAACAACACCTGGAATTTGTAAGTGTAATAAATGCAGCCGATTAATTCATTTCAAATAATTAAAATTGCATGCAGCCAATTGACTTAGTTGAAATAATTAACATTGTAAAAGTAAATGTTATAAAACGACGTTCAATTTCGAATGAGAATAATTTCATTCTAGAAATAGACGGTAAGTTCAACAAAGGAAAATCGAACCCAACGGCCGTATAAAATTTTAATTTGTGAAACGAAAAGTAAAATCTAGGAATACAATGTGTCACTTCTTGTGGTGAATAAAGTGGGTACATAAACTGACAGAGAAAAAGATCTATTCCCAATGTTTATTCGGCAAATTGAAAAGCAAATTTACCTCAGGTCTTTTATTTTCTTTTCGTTCTCGAACTTCGTTTATTTGAATGAATTGCTGTTTTAGTCCAACGTACAAATAAGAAATTAATTTTAAAACTAGATCATGTAAAGAAGAAATAAACGACGGTTTATTGCTGTTGTAGCAAAGCAAAATAGGTTGTGAAATACTATTCAAACGTTTCAAATTGGAATTAATATTCCTTAGGCCCGCTATACAATTTTTCAAAAGGAATCCATTGTTAGTAGCTGGTGGACATAAACTTCTAGAATTACTAAAAGAAAAAATCTCAGATCAACTTTTTGGTTGAATTGGTTATATTGGTTTGAATATCGATTCACAGCAGGAGGAACTTGTGACTATAAGCAGAAGAAAAAACAAATTCTGACTCTTTTAAATATTTAGTATATCACGATAAAATGAGAAAGAAAAACAACGTATACACAGATGAAAGAGTTGCCATAATATCTATACATAAAACGCTTAGATATATCTATGCAAGTTCACCCTTGCCGAGATTTAGAATTTTAAATCAACTGAATGATTAAATTAATTAATTATTGGATAACAAAAATTATGAATTATTATTATTATGAATGTAATTTCTTCTCGCATAATGAACACCAAACAAAAGTAACTTATTTACAACATTTAACATTTTTATTTTTCATTGTAGTTCAACCAGATGCTGAGATAATTCGTATTCCAATTATTTACATAGTTATAACATCGAAGTCGTTAAACTAGTTAATTCTCGTCTTAATGTTTGTCCTTGTCCCATGTTTTTTCTTGAAAAACCATTCCTAAATAGGTTTAAAAATATAAATATTGGCATCTCGGCATCAAAGCTCATTAAATATGTATCTTGTCCAAACCAGATCGCCTTGAGTTAAAAGTAAAAATATATTGAAATCACGATCAACCGTGCACGCTCATTAGTTGCTGTTATTTTTATTCTTCGCTTCTTTGTTGAAGCCACATTTTCTACTTCCTTGAAGCAGGATTTGCAGATGCATAACCATTTCTTAGCTATACCATAATTCCAATTTGGATAAAAATTAGTTTACAAACTGATGTCTGTATCACTTGGCAACAGACAAGAAAAAAACGTCCCCAGGATGTAAATTATATTTTAGTTTAACAAATTTGTTCATACTTATGAAATACGAGAGTTTAACGAAAATTTATAATGATAAATATACAAGGAAACATCAGAATAAAGATATTCAAATTATCTTGTTGGACGAGGAGCCGTTGGTCGACATTGACATTTAAAAATTAATTAAAATTGAACTTTAGGATAGGATATAAATCAATCCACAATTTTGCATAAATTTATTTCCAAAGTTGCTCGATTTAGCGATCAGGTAATATAATCACTTTGGGTCTGTTCTCTGAATTATTTATTTTTTACAAAGTACGGGGATTTCCCACTAATGCATAAAATGAAAGTATAAAAGGACGTTATAAAATCCTAACTGTGTGTATCCCTAACTAAACCCCTCAATAATAGCGTGTCAACCACAATTTCAATCAAACTAGGTGAAAAGGGTTCAACCGTGACGCTCATGAAAACTTTCCCCATAAACCCAGAATTATTAAGGTTGGATGAAACGGTCCATACATGTATAGCAAGCACATCCCTTCATTTAGTGTAGAATAAGGTATGAAAGATAAATGCTCATAAATTGTAAAATATCCGTTATTGTTTCCCAAACAATAATTAAAAATTCTATAAGAAACATACATGAAAACAACATATACATGCAATGGGTTATTTTGTTAGAAAGACAAAATTAATTTTTTTCTGTGAAATCTTCTGTGTAAAATGAGCATAGTAAATAATTCAAACAATAACTGATAGCATTCAAAAACATAGTTTCGTTTAATATTATTTAAGCCTTTTGACTGGAATGCTTGTTGTCGATAACAAATATAACTTTTCATTTGAATACAGCACGGTTTCCCAAACTTTTTCTGTAATGGAAGGAACACTTTGCAATCCCAGAAATTTTAACGAAACACTTAGCTTATTTTTAAGTTGATTTCTACTGATTTTTTTCATTATAGTATTATTATTAACGATTAAAGCTCCATCTTATGGTTGGTAAAGCTCCATATTATTTTAAGATCAGCCTCCGGCTGAAATTTTACCACCTAAAAAAAAGGTCACCACATTTTTTATGAGTAATGTTTTACAATTTTATTTTAACACCTTAAAAAAATAGGTAGCCACATTTTCTTATGAGTAACGTTTTAGCACTTTATTTTAACATCTTAAAAAAGGTCACCATATTTTTTATGGGACCCACATAATGCGTATGAAGTAATGGGCATGTGAAGCAAAAGATCTTTAAATGTATTGCAGTGCATGAACTTTTTCCAAATTTTCGCGGAACACCAGGTCAGGTTCAGCTGGAACCTGAACAAAACACTTCGTTACTTAATGGGCAAATGCATCAACATAAATATGGCAACAATAATTTACAGAACGATTTGTCGACCATTACTGAACTATGGACACATCCTAAGAGCAAATTCAACCGAAAAGACAAAACGGTACATACAAATCGCACAAAGATTAATTACAAGAACAACACATCCGCAAAAGACACTGTATAATCCCTCAAACCGTACTAGACGAACGTACAAATATAACAAAGACTATTTCAGTTAGCGGCAAAAAGGAAAAACAACTCCCACAACTGGATGATTATAGACCCCTTTTGTCTTACAAGACATAGCAGCTAAACCAGCTTCCTTTGCCCAAGAAAATAATTATAAAATTGTAGATTAAAATAGAAGAAGTTTAGAACACTGAAGTACATGCAAGGGCAGAAAGAATATTTACGTATAAATCTGATCCAATAGCTCAAATACATTCAAAATATTTAAACTCAATAGAAAGTTATTTGAGTAATGTATATGGTAAGAAATAACATGGTGATAAAATCATCAGGACAATTATGATTTATGTAACGAACTAAATTAATTGGTTTCATTATACATTTTATTGTTTAAAGGAGAAAATATGCTTACATGTGTTACCGTGTAACACGATTAAACGATACTATTTAATTAAGAACGACTTTCCAAGTTTTCATTATCATCTGGGACCTTATAAACCTTCGTCTTCGTATCAATCTCGTTATTCTACTACAAATCAAAAGTTTCAAATAGAATTACGGCATTTTAATTTAATTTTAGAAGTTTAATTCCAAATTGAGTTTGAAAGCGTGTTATTCGTAAAACTAAGCTACTTGTTGAATTATTATCTCTGTTGTATTTTACTAATTAATAATAAAAGTTTCTTAGGCGTTTCTTAGGTTTTGTACTTTTACTACAACAAGTGGACGATGGGGTTAGATTGTCATGCTTTAGAACTTTGGTGACTTAAGCTTAGAATTTAATCGAAAATTCGTCGTTTTCTTTTGAATCAATATTTTGATCACTTTTCTGTTGTTTTTATTACTGTTTTGCAGTATAGGTCTTACATGTGAGTACCAAATATGTATATAATAATATTTTATAATGTAATAAGACATTATGATGTAAATATTGACGATATAACCAATGCTTTGGTTTCATTTCAACAGAACTTATTTGGTTTTCTCATTGCCGTTTGTGTGCTGCTATTAGTTTCGAATAAAACTGTAATATTAATTATTCGGTGCATCATTTTCTGTATTTTTTCCTGAAGTATTTCCGTGCTTGTCTATGTCAATTATTTGTGAAATAAGGACGTTTGTCTCGCATTCTTGCACGTATTGAACGTGACCGTTTTTCACAAATGATATCGGTCCATATGCATCTCCTTTCCATGTTTAGATGGTTTACCAAGAAAAATCAGTTACATTATGGCCATCTTCTATTTAAGCGATTGAGGTCACTGCCACCAAAACTATCCTGTTGTGCCACTACAGACCGTAAAGGGATCAAACTATTTCTTTTATTGCCTAAAGTAGCAAGTAGAGGTTAAATATTGGACTTGTATAGTAAAATCAGAATTAATTTGATTTTCTCCAGTTGTGAGGTCAAGTATAGAGTGAAAAATAAATGAATTACAAAAATTTTATCCTTCCATAATTTATCTCTTAGCAAAGCTATACTGGGTCGAAGTTTAAGTTGTTATCATTTAAAGTTGGCTTCAATTCCCAAACCAAATCTATTTTGTCTAGCCTTCCTGGGTTCTTGCCAACTTGAAAACCACTTCAGTGATTTTTTATAATCAATATTATCGTTTACAGTTTCTCCCTGAGGCATCGCCACTTAAGTGCACTCAGCAATTTTCCATTTTCTTCATGCATTAAAATTGGTGTTTCAATTAAACAAAATCGTTTTTTTTTCTTCTTTTCTTTCTTCAAAATATGCTACTGATAAGATATCGTTTTTCCAAAAAGTTTGATGTTCTAATTTTTAAGATAGTAAATATTACAATCTGGAAAAACACTAAGTACTGTGAACTGAAAATAATAACTAAGTACGTAACACAAGAGAAAAAATATAGATTAACCTAGGTTCAAATCGCTTTGTACACGTTTCGCATAATTTCGCTAATAAATGTTGACACAGATAACAAATCTACCCCCTGCTCTCTTTCGTGAGCCCTATCAAAACAAAAAATATTTTATATCCATAATAAATTCAAAAGGAACCTATGCGTGCTAAAGGAGTGCTCTGATTTATTTGGGGACTTCCTCATCTATATTAACGGCCTTTCCTTCATAATAAAGTCGCTTCATTATCAGGAACGCGTATTGCTCTTGGTAAATAACTTTCAGTTGATGAGAAATTATATTGTGTGTGATTAATAATGAAGGGAGAAAATATCACAAGTATGTACCAGTATTACTCAATAATGAATTGAAATTAAAGTGTTACACACTGTAAAATACAATAATTTTTTCAGAAATAGTTAACTCAAACAACGTTAAATTTTGTTATATGAAACCAAGAGTTGGTTTTACACTTCATCATATATCTAGGCTTGATTTTAATTTTGCATAAATCAGCCGATTCTTAAATATATTCAAAATATTCTCCAACAAGCTATAGAACCTTTAATATGCAGAATAACCAACTATTGAGAAATAATCCAAAAGCTCTGTATTGGGCCTGAAACTGACATACCTATCTGGTCTAGATATATTCCAGTTTGATACGTGAACAAAAGCTTAACTGAATAAACAGAACTCGGATAAAACAGTAAATGTTTTCCGATTAGTTTGTTCGAGCTTTTACGCTCAATTGACTAAAAGCGTTGCTACTTTATGCAGAAAAACCAATGGTTTCATGAAGGAAAAAAAATAACAACCGCCCATTTAAAAAATATTTTTCACGTTTCAACTTTTGAAAATAACCATTTCACATTCTTTGAGTTGAGAATTTTAGGGAAATTGAAATTCCAACTACGATAGGGTCTCTATGTCCAGGTGATTTGCACAGTAGAAACCCATTTAAAATAATGCTAGATCATCCTGATGCAATTAAGCTGGAAATTCTTTAGACAAGGTACACATTAATAAAAAGGGTGGCAACTGTTTAATCTATTAGAGTTGCTATTTTTCTTACAAGGGTAGAAGCAAGTGGCGGAAAGAATAAGAATGAGTACCAAAAAAGGAAAAGGTGCGTTTTTCTAGTTGTGTTCAAAGGTGTGATTATTTTAATAAAAATGTCTGGTGACAAAATTCATATAAAATCTAGAAATAAATAAAACAATGGATATGTTTTCAATGTCGGCAATTTCACTTACTTCTGGTCAAACTACATATTTCAAAGCGGTCACTGTAATATTATTTTATTTACTTTTCTTAATCTAAAACACGCACCTACTTTTATACATGTAAAGTGACCATTACTGTTCCCCGCTAAACAATTCCACAATACATTTATGTGCCAAGATAACGGAAAGAGACGTTTTTTTAAGTCTGAGAGCTAGTGGAAAATAAATGTCGCTAATTTAGAACCAAATGTTCATAAAATGTAAAAAAATAGAAATCTACAGATTGTGGTTTTTCTCAGACTACTATACAATGGTACCTAGAGGTACATTTTTCATGTCTAGTATTTCTTAAAAATTTAATTAGCATATTTCCCGACTTATCCGCGTAAACTTAGTAAAAACTAGATAGTAGAAAATGCGCTTCATGGTATATTTTATCCTTTACATCAAAGAATTGTAAATGGTATTCTGTCCTATTAATAAACTGTATTAAATGCAGGGAAATATATATTCTTTGATGTATTAATATGTAATAATTACTTTTATTTTGAATTAAAGGTGAGTTTCCAGTTTTTCATACTATAAATTAAGATTAACAAAAAAAATTCATTTTTGGACACCAGTTCTACAGAAAAAGCAAAAACATATTTTCATTATTTCTCCTATCTATTTATTGTAAAGTTTCACCATTAGAACTAAAAAAGCTCGCCTCGGATTATATTAATATCAGGTGGCAAAGGAAAGTTAATATAAAGTGAAATACGTGTAATGTAAGGTCCGCTCATCCACTACAAAACATGAACATACGGGGAAAATCGCAAAAACTATGTATTGGCCGATCTACAAAATGCTTTAGTCTAGAAAAGGCCTCAAATAAAATCTGTCTGGAAATTATAAAGGTTTACCCAACTACTATACGAACGCACAAACATGACAAAGATCTCTGAGAGACTCATACAGCTACAGACAAAATGGACAAACAACCCCTACAACTGGACCATACTGAACCCCCTTTGTCTTACAAGACCAACCAGACAATCCCGCTTCCGTTTCCCTACACTAACGCTACTCGAACACTTACAAACGCAACGGACTAGTGGACAATAAAATAATTTCTTCTTGCCACTGAAATCTTATTTATTCAATAACATTGTTAACCTAGAATGGGAGAATTTTCATATTTGTTTTTTGTCTGGATTGGGACTGCATGTGTTGAACAAGGGCAGAAATACCGATAGGTCGTTGGCCTTTTTTAGAAATAAGGATGTTTACTACTACTATTGTTAACCTAGAATAGGAGAATTTTCATATTGGTTTTTTATCTAGATTAAGACTGCATGTATTAAACAAGGGCAGAAAGACCGATAGGTCGATAGCCTTTTTTTAGAAATAAAGATGTTTACTACTACTACTACTATAAAGGTGTTATTTACTAGCCACTTTGCAATATTATAAAGTTGCAAACTGACGTGTTTTATTTTAATCTGATTATTACCTGTTAAGATTAAAAGCCTTTGGTTAGATAAAAAATAATTTACATACACTTCGAATCTACATCAGCATATTTTAATTATTTAATTACCAACTTTGTCCACATACTACCAATTTCAAGCAAAATTAGGATCTAGTGAAAATAGAAAATACACCTGCATATTTTTCATTTTACACCAAGTTCGTCCACATATTACAAATTTGAAACAAATAGTGAAGAAGCGAAAGTAGAAAATAGATTTAAAAAAACTAGATAATCAAGATATGACAGGATTTCGTAAACTGCATTTTTGCGCGAAAAAAAGTAAATTAAACCTAGCATGTCAAAATAAAACAAATTAATCGACATATCGCAGTTTTCAACTGGAAATTCGTTCGTTTTGTTCCTAGATTTTCGTCATGTCAACTAGTTTCCGTGTCATACGAACCGATTAAACCCCTTTGAAAGGCTAAAAGGCTCATGCAAAAATCCCGTCACGTACTATAACTCGGAATGGGGCAACAAACTCATTATTTAAATTAGATTCCCAAGTTTAATGTCGACTGAAGAAAGTAAACGAACATTTTAGTTACTTGGGCCTTTCAGTTGCTATAAAGTTTAAACGGTTATCTGGGTTATATAGTTTGAGCCTAGACAGATTATCATTTGTCAACATTCAATGAATATATAGTATATTAAGATATACATCTGATTTTGTCTAGCGCTTCAGTTAATATTCGTTTTCCATACTTCCAGTATTTTCACATAAAACCATATCAAAACAAAAAAAAATCAGAACAATTATACTTAAAGCTTTGCCAAATGCTGCAGATTTAAACTAATGACGAAAACATCTAATCTTCATAAATACTTTTTTCTTTTGTTTAAAATCAATATGTAATTTAAAATTTGTAGATAGCTGATAGTTTTATATAAACAACTGAGTAAGATTCAACTAAACCAAGTTGTATGAAACAGTGATCGACTATTTTGGACCTGTTTGAGTAACAAACAGAAACATCTAGCAAATCGGGAATTTATAGTGCCAATTATATTTAAAATGCATAGAAATTAAAGTAACAATAGATATATCGATGGCTCTGTTTTATTCAGCAATTGGTTTGTTTAAGTGCTTATCTTTTAGATAAGCATTTTATCTTTTGATCTTTTAGATAAGCCAACAATTCAAAATCTGTTAACTGGTCGCCTTTGGAGGAAATATTTCCTTTTTGCGCCCAGTTGAATTTACAACTTATTCTAGTATAGTATTACACAGCAACAATCCTTTCTGTTGCTTGAAAGTTGATTAAAACGCATTCAATAATTGCGTCAGTTTCATAAAGCACCATTTTATTCAATTTTAAATGGATTTTTTAATTTGGTTTTAAGTAAAAAAGCATTACTTTTTATTATATGGAACCGAGCCATCGATATGTCACAGATGGAGATTGATTATCAAGTGAGTAGAACAGTGTAACACAATAACGAAGAAAAGTAAAGCATTAAAATGTAATTTAACCAAAGTGGAGGATTAGAATAAATAGTCAAAATCAATAATTTTTTTTTAAAACCGAGGTTTACTTCTGTGCGAGTAATAACAGACCATAGCCATAATAGCAACATTAGTGGTAACACAAAAATCGGACAAGTGAGCTCTAGTATTTATGTTTTCGGTAAAATCAGTCTTTATCTGTGAACTAGATGTTAACATTGCTTTAAATAAAAATATTATTAAAACGTTTCAATATCACCAATTAAAAAGGTCTCTGGCATAAAATGGAACGATTATTAATAACTTATTTTCTATGTGGACATGTAGGTCAAAATTCAGTTTAACTAGGAATTTATGTATTATCGGATGTGGCCGATGATGCTTTAAAACAGCATCATCAGCCTAAAGTACCCGCCAAGTTTTAATAGTACAATTTTAAGGTAATTAATAACAATGTTGGCAACATTTTGCGCCGGGTGCCAACAACAGGTGATGCATGTCAGTTGATTATATTAAGCATTTGTTGAATGGAAAATATTGCTAATTGGGCAGATTATTTTCCACCTAATTTACATGAACAGGTCAAATTAATAGGGCATTAATTAGCCAAAAGTCATAAATAAAGTTTATTAATAATGCCATCGTGGTATTAATGCCAATCTATTGTGCATACAATATAATGCAAGCATTAACAAATATTATCAGTTTGAAACTGATATGAGTGAAACATTAGGGAAACACATATAATGGAAATGATACGTGTAAAGGCCAATAAGCAAAATAAAAAATATTCGACTATATGTATTGTAAGACAACGTTCAAATATGTGAAACTAATGTATTTTTAATGATGATAGAAAATATTAGATAATAACTACTTAATGGAAATTGTATGTTGAAAAATTGATTAATATTTCAATGGATCAATGTGTGGTTAGTTCAAAAATGGCAAATGAATATGAAAAACATGCAAGAACCTATATAATCTTGATGACCTGACTAAGTTTTTATTTTCATAAAATTATTGTTTTTCGGTATAATTTTCTGACGGATTTCTGAACTCAGAGAGTATCATTTTACGACTCTGCAATAATTAATTTTATCCCTATATTTATATTAATTAGTTTGATTTTTCCCATGTTGATTACGGACAGGCAATAAATCATTTTCCAGAAATTCCTTTGAGACCACGTCCGAGCAACCACAATAATTTATATTTCCATTTTTAACACACTGAATGTATTTTGGCAAAGCTAACCAAATAAATTTAAAGTTGTAGTTATTTATTTCACTTAAATGATGTGCGGGTGCTGCTTGAAATTTGGTGTTTAATGTCTAATGAACACTTTTAGATAAAAATTGATATACAAAATAAATAACTGAAGATATATGTTATATAATACTTATGAAGATCTTAGAAAATTTAATTCCACAGTGTTGAATCGTTGATTGATTATAAAAGTTAACATTTGAAATTGATAAAAACCAATTAATTTCAGATAAATAACTGGGATTGCTACTACTACCTTTCAATATATTGATTGGAAGCTAAGCAAAAATGTTTTACCAATAAAAAAAAGTGATACAAAATGTGCTTTTCATTAAAAATTACGTATAACTTCAAAATTAATGCCAATTTCTAGATCTGAAATTGTTAATTGCAAAACTTTTTGTTGTGCAACCATGTAGTTTTGATAATTGTAAGTGTTTAATAAAGTCAGTTTCTTGAATATATATGTTTGTCCGAAATCCGATTTGAAATGTAATTGTAATTTATAGAGTTGTTAAAATATTGTTGTGATGACCTAATTTTGGTGACGTGTAATTATTTGAGTGCATTAATGTAGGTTATCTGTAATGATATGTAATTACAGATGTTGCATTGCATGCATAATCTAAAAGAATTATCGAGATTACGAACTTACGAGACTAGAAGGAAATATACTAAATATTAGCAGTTTTAATGAACTGAAATGTCTTGAATAAAGTCAAAAAAACTTTAACACACAAGTTTGACCTTAAAAGTAATGTGTTTAACACACGTATGTGTCTTTGAATATAACTAAAGAAAATATTTTTCTGCGATAGTAGATAAAATTGGAAGTATTTGGAACAAATTTTGTATTTGCTAAATGCAAAAAGAAAATTTAGTGAAATTATGCTTGGTTATATTTAACCACATTGCTCGCGTACATTTTCTGGCAACCTGTGTTAACCACAGATCATTACTTCAACACTCGCCTTTTCCATATTTATCAATAAACATCGACTGCATTTCATCGAGTTGCATCATTCGCTTCGTCACTACATTCTTCTTATTAATGTAACACATTTATTCACACTGTATGGTAATTAAAATACATTGAACATTTCGCTAATTCTTGAATTTCACTTACCTTAAGAAATAATTCAGCTCAGCAAGAGATCTTACTTCCCACGTAACTGCAATTGAAAAATAACATCTGTTAATTATTACAGTAATTTAAAATCTTAGGTATGTGTATTGATTAAATAGTCGATTCCGCAAAATATGTAGAGCGACTAGCTATTAAAACACGTCATTTTAAATACTGTTTTCAAAATTTACATATCATTTAAATAAATGGTCAGATTAAGTAGACAACTTTTAATTCCGGTGCGACGAAAGAAAAAGTATAAATTATGAATAGAAATGCCTGGCAATATTATGGTTTCCAGGTCGTAAGTCGATTCAACCATTTTTGAAGCTTGGGTGTGGTCGGATTAATTAATTACTCTAAGCCAAACTCAAACCCTTTTATAATGGAGTTGGGCAATCCGTTGATAGAATTTCGCAATCCAGGCGTTCTAATTTTAAAAAATCCATCAATCCCCGCTATAAAAAAGAAAGACGAACAAATCACGAAAATCATAACTTGTCATTATGTTATTGATTTGTAATAGAAATTTATTCTTTTGCTGTTCAAATTAATGAGAGTCATTCTATCAATAAACAGTCTAAGAATTTTTAAACCGCCTTGGACGTAATCAAGAGACTGTTGGCGATCAAGACAATGAGTTGGATCTTAAGATGATGAAATCTTGGTAATTTAATTTCACTAGCCACGATTATGAATATTGGGGTCAAATTTCTAGAAGAATTAATGAGCGATCATCAGGGTACGAAACATGACGCTGATGTTTGCCACGAAGATTTACCTAACCGCAGAATACTACACAAGATAGAATGCTTCAGGAGCAGACCTCGATAATAAAAAGATGAAACGATTAATTGCCGAGCTGAACCCAATGAAAATTTGTCTCTGTAAGACAGTACACAGTGAGGAAACTTCGATGCTTCAACTCAATTTTAATATCGTTTCGTATATTTTCCTGACTGTACTTCAATTCACTACAATATATTCCTGGGTTTCAGTCAATTTTATTCTTTATTATTTAAAATGTTACAAATACGTTTCGGTGTCTTTCTCCACCATCATCAGTTTGTGCGTATAGTTGTTTCTACCTTAACATTCAACTGTTCACTCTAAGAGTGATGAACTGGTGGAATGAAAAAGGTAGAAACAACTATACGCACAAACTGATGATGGTGGAGAAAGACACCGAAACGTATTTGTAACATTTTAAATAATAAAGAATAAAATTGACTGAAACCCAGGAATATATTGGAGTGAACTCAATTATAATAAAAAGAAAAGCCGGAGAACAAATCTGTAAAATACTGAACTAATATGTTTATATTGCTTATAAGCAAACGGCCTTTACTTGAAGAACGCGCCTCGTAACTCTTAAGTAAGATTGAGTAAGGTCCATTTTAAGCCTAATTTCCATTTCTCTTGGAAGCTGATGAAATGGCGGCAACAATTTTTCAATTTCCAGAAACATAGATTTTGGTATCTATGACTTTTGTAAAAAAATCACAATTTCCTTTCCTTGGAAAATTATAACCAAATATACAATTACAACTTACGAGACAAACATAAAATCGACAGATCGGCATACATATTACAATACGCAGACGACACGGCACTTATTGTACATGACAAAACTACTGAGAGAGCAGCTCAAAGACTCCAAACACTAACAAACAACACAATGACATGGTTTTATAAATGGAGACTAACACCAAACGCGTCAAAAAACCAACTTCTGCTCACAAACCACAGACTCAACGCTAACTCCCCTACAATAACTGCAGACGGCCAAACGACACAACCAAAAAACGACGTAAAATACCTTGGAATCACAATTGACCACAAACTTAAATTCACTAAACACATACAAAACATCAGGGCAGAAACAATAAAGAGAACAAAACACTTCCGATTACTAACCTACAAAGACAGAGGAATTAGCACAAACACCGCCACCAAAATATATAAAGCTATTTGTAGACCCTTGCTAAACTTTGGACATATACTCATGACCAACGGAACAGAAAGGACAAAACGTTATATACAAACAACAGAACAAATTGCACTAAGACTAATAACACGAATAAGACACCCCCAAAACCCACTACACAACCCCCCCCACCCAACTACTATACGAACGCACAAACATGACAAAGATTTCGGAAAGACTCATACATCTACAGACAAAATGGACAAACAACCCCTACAACTGGACCATACTGAATCCCCTTTGTCTTACAAGACCAACCAGACAATCCCGCTTCCGTTTCCCTACATCAACGCTACTCGAACACTTACAAACGCAACTGACTACTGGACAATAAAATAATTTTTTCTTGTCATTAGAATTGGAAAGTTTATTTAATAAGATTGTTAACCCAGAATAAGAGAATTTTCATATTTGTTTTTTATTTAGATTAAGACTACATGGATTAAACAAGGGCAGAAAGACCGATAGGTCGATAGCCTTTTTTTAGAAATAAAGATGTTTACTACTACTACTACTATAATCAAATATGTACGAAACATGTTACAAGCAAATCGCAAAGGCGGATTAACATGCGGGACTGAAACGCCAAGGATTTTTGGGCCTCTTTAATTTTACAGGATCAATAAAAATCACTTGTGATGAACGAATTTTATGTTTATCCTTCTGCCACCACCGATATCTACACTCGTCGCTACGAAAGTACACTCAAATACAAGTTGAATGAAATGTATTTGGCTACAACTATAAATAGCAAAAGCCTCAATATGCAGTCTGTCCTCGGATGGTTTCGTTAGTCCAATTTAATTTACTTCGTATAAACACGCGCTTAATGGTTAATCCAGCTATGACAGTCACGATTTAGGCAAGTAAATTTTGAAAATATATATCAAAACATTTCTCTCCTCAGACATTTTTTCGATTAAATGTTCCAAATTAACAGGTGATATAAACTTTATTTTTTAAGTTTTCTGTAAAAACATAGGACAAGAAGTGTCCAACTATACCAATCTAATTTTCAATCATAAGTTTAATTTAAATGTTATTGAAAATTGCCTGATTTATATGGTCCATTTCTGTCTTGCTGGAAACGCATGCTTGCTCGAAATTGTAAGCACAAGAAGGTGTTCTTGAAGGTCGCAAAATTTTACTAAAACTTACTTAACTTACACTAAACGTTAATTTCGAAGATTTCTTGGTTTTCAAACGGGTTGAAAAAATGCGTCTTCAATAGCCCAAAGGAGTTCATGGTTTTCTTTGACTCTATAGTCACTAACAAACTGACTTTTGTTCGTAGTTGAGTGAAATAATTAATTCTTCGTTACTGATGTTTCAAAGGCTAGTGGTTTAAATTGCATTGATTGCGATTCTTTCTGACCGCCTTTTTTCATATTTGCTAATATTTTTTTTTAGTTCCCAAACTGGTTTAGAATAATTAACTCTTTCCAAAAACTGCCAATATTGAGGAATATTGCTAGCGGGAAAACATTAGGTGATGTAATTACCACAAGTTTCCAAATATGAGAAAAAATGTCAAGTTGGATTTTAAATAATTGACTGCGCTCAATTCTATTTAAGAACCCCTTTTAATATTTTTTTTCCCAGTTTTTCATTAAATGAAATTAAAATGAGACGTCGAGTTTTGCTGGTTCACTGCCCATTAAAATCCTAATTGTTGAAAATAGCAAATACAATTCATTTTTATCGCATAACTTTTGCTGTGATGCTTGCGAGAAACGGTTTTAATTCAACTGTTGAAACAAGACCACAGAAAAGGGACTTAGAAAAAGGAACTAGAATAGAATAGAAAAGGAAAATTAGTCGAGGCAATGCATTTTATTTTGCAAAAATGCAAATTTCAAAATTTAAAACAGGTATGCATTGAATATAACACGCAGAAGTTGTGAAGAACTATTTTATTAAAGTACGTATCAATGTATGCATTTCATTTTAAAAGTTATAGAAATATAGTTAGGGAATTACACCATTTTGGTATACATAATTTAAAATTGTAACATAATTTTTTTCAATGTAGGAATATATTAAACAGATTCTTTGTGGAAATATTCAGTAACTCCCTACTTGAAGGTGTGCAAACTGCAACAACTCTTTGTTGAGTGCCCAATAAAACAACTCGATCAATCTAGTGAAGTCCGATGGAGAAAAAATGCTAATAACTAATGAAAAGGAACAACCACAGCAAAAGCCCCACACTAAATCTCTTCACGGAAAAACCTCCAGATCTCCCATCAGTATATATACATCAGGTTATGGATAACAGATAGAGGCTGAATCATACCTTTGGTCACAGCTAACAGCCATCATCTCACACCGGACAAACCGCTACAACTACAACTGGCCGATGGTCAGACCATCGAGTTACTGGGAAACAACCGACAGGACAGCTTAGACCAGAGCCTATTGGGACGTGGACACCATTGATTGCTTCTTGAAGGTTGTCATAGCGATTGACTTCCGATACAAACAAAATTCCCTCCAAGATGATGGGGTCTTCCATAAGCACCCTTTACAGTTGGGTTGAAACAGCACCGGCTTTGAAAAAATTGACCGAAGTGGATAGGACCTACTTCCATTCAACCCTTTATTAGCTCAAAGTTGCCAAAACCAAATAATGGTGAAACGAACGAAAATTATATCAGATTAATTATAATGTGAGCTCATAGATATTTATGTTATGGTGTTAAACTGGTTGTTAGAGTGGGTTTTAAGAAAAAGCAATACCCGCTTAATCTCAAAGAGAAAAATATCCAACATACACTAAAAAAAGTGTTGAAGATACTACTGAACTTCGCATATCCATTATCAATGCAATTTATTACATGGTAAAATACTTCAAACAATCGAAAAACATTTGAACATTTTCGAATGAAGACAAATTTTATTGCAGATTTCAAAAATCAAACCAAAGATATCTCATACGATCAGTATATTGTGCCTATTTTTTAATTGAAATACATTTTAGACCGTAGAAAGAACCCATATAAAGTAAGTGATTTCGAAAATAGCGAGCACTGCTAGAAACGACCGATATATCTGGATTCTGAAAGGATTGCAAATCTAAACCGCTAAATCAGACAAAGTTCCAACTAGAAATATCTAAAATGGAACGGCGTACGAACGTCGTACTTAAAAACTTATAACGATGAAGAATAAATTCTTTCAGCTGTGATGCAGTTATTTTTCGCTAGTGCTTTACTCCTCTCGGTTGAAGGCTTATGAAATTGTGAATCGGCTACGGCCTGCAAAGCGATCAGATTCGTTGTTATGCAAGGCGAAAATTGGTGTCACATGTTTATTTATCAAATAAATTTGGAGTTGAAAACGCATTTTCAACTGTGCCAATAAGCAAATTGAAGCATTTTGCAATGCTGTTTTGGCAAACTATTAAGATAGCCAAACAATGCGAAACTTGCTGATACTTTGGCAAAATTCTAAAATTCGAATCTATAATTGCTTTCAACAAAAAATAGCAACGGTAATCATGCAGCCACGTCAGCGTTACAACGTATTTGTGGCTAGTTTTTAAATGTTGACCTTCAAAACTTCAAAAGTATAACAATGTCAAACATGCATCAAGTTTACCTGTTTGGGGAGACCAAACAGTCGACCTAGAAGACGCAGGCAATCCAGCGTGTGCTGTTTGTTACAAGCAAATCACAAGCAAAAAAACAGCACAAAAAGTGGCTCTTAAGCAACGATTACAACTGTGTCGAAATATTAAATTTCTATGTATTCAAGCCAAATTTTCCTTTTAATAAGACACCAATATCTCCTTAAAATCACCTAGAATTGAAAAAAAAAACAGAAACCAAAGCCGAAATGTCAACATGAAATGAACACATTGATGAACCAATATCAGTGAAAGAAATGGGAAAACTAATACTGGATATAGGAAATTTCTTCTGCAAAAATGTGTCCTAAAACGACCATGAAATAAGATGATCTTTCAACTTTAAATCGGCAAGTTGAAAACTTCCAAATCAACAATTAAGTACCTAGTTTCAGTTCCACGAGTTATGTTGTTCAAAAGAAGCTGTGACGGAGATCAACTATTTAGACCATGAGTATATTTATAAGATAAACTTAATTTTAAAACGCAGTTAAGCTGATAGCGATAGACTGGCCAAAGTCCATAGGCAGTTGTGCAGTGTTTAATGTCGATCCGAATTTTCTGTCGATCCTGAACGAATTTATTATGTACATTTAGCACTTGTTTCCATTTCATCGAATACGTCACTGGGTTCAAACTGGCCATGTCCTGACACGAAGATGGGCGGACAGGAAAAACCCGATTTGTGGACAACAATGCCCAACTGTTGAGTTGCAAAGCGCTAATCGACACTTTTAGATTCTAATCATAGGTATGTAGGTCATTTATATTCCATCAGTCTTTTATTTCAAAATGGGAAATATAATTTATCCCGAGATTAAACATTTATCAAGTTCGGGACATGTTTAATCACTTATCGATCGTTGTTAAAAAAACAGCAAAAAAACAAACATTTTGGTCGGTTCTTTGAAACAAGAAACATGATTAACAGGCAAAAATTAGCCCAACAAATGGAAACCGTTTACAAATACAAACAGAATTGAAATAGCCGACTTAAAATGTTGAATTTCACGATTTTATTGAAATGCATTAGAACTAAACGATAAGGAACAATAAATAATAATAAATAATAAACATATAATGTCATATGCAAGTTTGATAAGCTATTATTTTGGAAACAATTCGTTTCAAACAATATTCACCTTTTATCAACCAAAAGCCTGTTAAAGCTAACTTAAGTTATTTCCGTAATACCTATTCGGTTGAACACTCGGTATAATCACTGACCTCAGTAATTTAAAAGCTATTCAAAAAGTTTTCTATATTTTTCTATAGATTATTAAACCAATCAATGAAATGTTTACTGCAATTGTGACATTTTCAATGTATTTTTCAGATATTGTATTTGAGAAATAGTTGGTAATATAATTTAAGAGGAATTTCAGGACGAAGGAACTTTCAATCTGAAAACCGATCACTTCGGTGAACATTAGCGAAAATCTTTAATGATTTTCAAATAATCATGTAATACATGCAAACGGTTGAAACAAAAAGTTTCAAACAGCAGGTTAAAGATTGGAATCTACATATGCTCAGCCAGTTTCGATGTTGACAATTATATGTCTTCGAACTAGATTTTAATTTAAAATAAAATTCCTGGGTTTCGGTCAATTATTTGTTTATTATTTTATTTAAAAAACGTTTCGGTGTCTTTCTCCACCATCATCAGTTTGTATGTGTAGTTGTTGCTACCTTCAGTTTTGGCATGAAATTCATGAATTAATTAATTAGTTATTTTTCTAAAGCTAAATGTAGCTGCTAAATGTGCTATTACGGGTCATGCCAAAGGTTACGCATTGTTCATTATCAGCCATAACAAAGAAGTTATTAATTATGTTAAAAAGTACCATTCATCACTTATTGTATCAATTATTTGATTCTACAAGCTGTATTCTACTACAACATATTTAGAAGAATCTAACAATTCCAAGAGCTTGAAAATAAGCGGTTTCATTGCATATCCTCTTTAAAAAAATGTTATTTAAAGGTATTGTGCCGAAGGCAGAAGAATTATCTGGAATATTCGTCCCAATACAAATACAGCTAAAGGAAAATAATAACTTCAACAATTAATTGAGAATTACGCAAATGCACAATATGTATTTACTGCAATGTATGATTTCTAGCTATAGATAACTCAGCTGTGGAGCGTCATGAAAACGTTCAGCTGTAATTGATATTAGGGGATAATAATCTCAAAATAATTTAACAATTGTCACCAGATCATCAGAACGACAGTATACCAAAAAACGAAACGCATAGTAAATTCGGAAACTTATTCTAAATGGGGTGCTAATCTAAGACACCTTAGCCTTAGATAAATAATGTATTAATAATTATAATACCTATAAAAAACGCTTAAGTTGATATTTTTACTTGTTTACTTGTTACGATGTGAATTTTTAGACAAACTTGAAATAATTACTAGTGTGTCATGATTTTATCAACATTAACAATTATTATAAATTGTTGAACAGAACATAAGCTACTTTTCAAAACGTTAATCGATAAAGCTCGTTTCCGTGACACAAACTATACATCCATACTACAAGCATTCGTGGTCGAGTTATATTTAAAATTATTAAATTTTATGTCATGACAATAAGTTTGCTCAGCAATCAAAATGACCGTTGTGTTTTTTACTTTAGGTTTCATTTGCTATGAAACACTAAAGACATAACTACACCCTTTGAAATTGAAAGATGTCGGTCACGAGTTGAAATTTAAATTTCTATTTTTTTTAAATTGTAATAATTCTACGAACTTTTTTTTAATAGAGATGTGCCTTACTTATATTTATTTATTTTAATACTATCACTTAAAATAAATTAAGCATAATTTTTTGCCCTAAATAAACAAACTAAACCATTTCTAAAGAAAACGTTTAAAGCTGAAAACGTAAGATTTTCGAAAATAAATAAAGGAAAATATATCGAATTTAAATTGTTTGTGTACCAAGCGACGCCAAGTTCTGGACACTGGAATGTATGCCCGACAGACGATAATTTTCAGTTTTTCAGTAACTACTGTCAATTATTCTCAATATTAGAAAATAGCACATGCACAGACATACAATGTCATGCATTATTAGAAAATATTTAAATCATCTTCAAATACATAGAGCTGATATGCGGTATGTACGCATATTTTAACATGAGAGAAATTTTTTCAGTACTTAAATTGAAATGACATTATTCAATAATAAAATCCACTATTCTCCAACATTTGTTCGGAAATTCAACTTCCAAATTTATTTCGGATAGAACTGGCCATGCAAGTGTTTATGTATGCTGTTATATTTATTATTAACATTGAGATGCAATCCGAAGTTGGAAGACATTGATGCTTTTTAGACACCACTTATCAAATATTCGGAATGCCCTTAAATATATCAAATACGAACAATAGAAAACCTAACTCATTTGTAGTAGTACTGTACTTTTTTAACTTAAAAAAAGTAATAAAAACGCAGAAGAGGATTGATGTTTAATCATAAACTTGTAAGAACTCAGCCACGCTGGCGATGTAGCTCGAAAAGTTTACGAAAGTAAAGATTTATCATGGATTTATTGTGTGTAAATTGAAACAGCCATTGTTTAACCTGTCATATGAAACCAGAAAATCTATTAACGTTTATATTCAAGTTAAATTCGTATATTTTCCTGACTGTACTTTAATTCATTCCAATGTATTCCTGGGTTTCAGTCAATTTTTTGACTTGGTAATTTTTTACTGGACTGGTAATTTTATCAAAATTGACTGAAACCCAGGAATACATTGAAATGAATTCAAGTTAAATTTGTTTTTTAAATATCTTTGTTTCCATCAGCTCCATCCATCTCGTTTTTTGTTTCTAATTATCACTTTCTATTTCATCCAATTTTGAATCATACTAAGTTTCTCATGTTTATAATTTATCCCGATTTCGACTGCAAGTGAGCAATTGCAACTAGATTTCTGTTTTGATTTTTGGGAAATCTTTTTTTATAATTATAATAATCATGTTGTTTTGAATATTGATTTCAAATTTGATTTTTTTACATGCAATTTTCATGAAACTCATAATCTTTTCGGATATGTGCGAACCCAGGTTGAGCTGATTCAACCATTTCCATACTCACTGAATCTGGTTAATATATTTTTCAAAGACTCACGTAATTTCGTAAAAATACTTTAATTCTTGCAACAAATTGTTATTAAGGAGAATCCGTAATTTGAAATATTGATGTTGACGTGTCCCCGTTTAACTCTCTTCGAATTAATGCTTTTTATATTCTATGTATTAGCAACCTTCGTGATCCATTCGACAAAGAAAATTATAAATATTTTATGTAGCATGAGGTGAACCATCTGTCTGATCCCACAGTCATTAAAAGGTAAGATGAACAAAACGGGTAATTAGAAAATCCAGTTATTGTAGGGTATTATTTTTATTAAAGAGAATATACCCTCTGCGTGTTTCTGTGTTCTTTTAAAATATTCAGCTATTTCAAAAGCCAAGAATAGGGGAGATCGATACAAGTTCTGAAAATAAATTGTCTCTGTTCCGAACTCAATCAATTTCCAAAAAAATGTAATTTAGGGCAGAAAAGGTTGTTTAGAATTTCGCAATTTTTAATACATTCATTAAAAACAGAATATTTTGCGATATACAGGGTGATTCAAAAGTGGCGTGATTCCTTTTAAGGGGTTATAGGGGCCCACTTGGAGAGAACGAGAAAAATATTGAAAAATTTTTTTTTTAGAAAATTTCTAGAAGATATTAACAGTTGAAAATCGAATTTCAACTTTGTTATTAAGTATTATTTTAAAATAGTTCCATGTTTGCTTGGTAGCCTTTTGGACTACTTAACCATTCGAAAAGAAAAATTACAATCTTTGCTTCAAATTACGAAAATTTTTGATATTAAAAAAGACCTCTTCTACAATTTTTTGATGAAAAGTCAAAGCGGCAATGGTGTTTTTTGTCATTAACAGATAGTTACAGTAGATAGCCTTTGTCAATAATAACAAGTATTTGTCAATCTGTGGCTTACTTTGAAGCTCCTTTCACAAAATGTACACCAACATCGAATTTGCGGATATGTGATTAGTTATGGGAAAATGCCACACTAACATAGCAGAAGGTGTAAGACCTTACACCAGCAAAGGGCTAGAGACACTGGACGATTGGCTCTAGGAATTGACGCAGATTGTGGACGATCTAGAGGTGCTCGGGTTCCAGACACAGAGGCACAGGTATTGGAGATAATTGCAGCAGAGCCTTCCAGGAGTGCTCGGAGCATTGCACAGCCACTGATACTTTCCCAGGCACTGGATAATTGCCCCTATAACTCCCCAGAGGAAGGGCCACATTCATACCATGTATGTAAGATACACAGGACACAAGGACACATTAACTCTCTGATCTTCCGAACACCGGTACAAATTGAGCAGGAGTTAATTAACCGAATACGAGAAGCTGATCAAAAGGTGATCCCAGACCGCGGCGAAGAGTGCACAATAAAGTGATTGGGGAACAAACATGTCTGGAGTTAAACGGACAGAACTTAGTCAACCACTTGTGATTTAACAACTTAATTGTATGTTATTTGATTAATATTGATCATTGATACATAACCTTCCACAGGATATAATCATATGATTTCAATATGTTTATTGTTATTTCAAATATATTCAATTGTATTGTTTCGTTGATCCAAACGAGTAATATGCGTTTTGAGACAAATAAGACGATAGATAGATTAACATGCAATAAAGACAGGAGCACTTATGAAATTTGTTCATTTAGGATTACGATTTTTAAAAAATCGGGTCTATGAACGCTCATAATTTCGGTACGCATATTAATACGCCTTCTGGTCTGGCTATTGGTACTAATAAGATAAAATTTACATTTAACATAACCTTTTCATTTTTCAACTTTAACATTTACAGAAAAGCTTATAAGCGAAAAAATTACAATTAGAAGAGTTGGATAATAAATAATTTAAAATTAGCAGAAAATGTATAATGTATGTTTTCGGATTTATTTAGGCACGGGAAAATATATTTAGAATATAGCGATAATTGGAAACAACTTTTGCAACCACAACCGAGCTACCAAAGAACAACTTTTAAATGGCACAGTCAATAAGATATTTTTCCAGCAAATCATTGTTTGGATAAACAATTCAACAACAAGCAATTCTATTATCATAATTTACATTGTTGTTAACATGCAAGCAGTGAGAATCAACCTAAAAATATTATCTGAGCATCAAGGTAGCCAATATGAGTGAACATTAAATATATTTGTGTGAACTGATAATGGTTATGCATAATTAACTTTAAATGAGATTGAGAGTGAAATGCGGATGTATTTGTCTAAAACGTTTGGGTAAAAGCCAACAAATAGCAGATGTTCAGTCGCTAACCAGCATCATTTTTGACATTCAATATAAAGTAAAATAACATTCTTGGGAGAAAATGTACATTCCATGAGCAAAATTGTTTCAGTGCCAACATAACAAATAAAGAGTGAATCGAGAAGAACGGATCTCACTTCAAGGGCGTATTCGGCATGTAAAAAGAATCAAGTGAAAAATTCTCAATGTAATTTGACTTTCATTTGAATTCTTGTAATAACATCGCAATAAATCATTGATTAATGTTGAACTCAAAGCACTTTTGTGAGATAAACACTGAGTCTGAATACAATGGAGAAAAAATCAGCAAGGCAATTTAAGCTTTCAGCATTAATAAAGGACTTGATATTTGCATGTTTTGTTAATTTCTTTAAAATGTAATTATTTAACAACCACAAAACGACGTAAAATACCTTGGAATCACAATTGACCACAAACTTAAATTCACTAAACACATACGAAACATCAGGGCAGAAACAATAAAGAGAACAAAACACTTCCGATCACTAACCTACAAAGACAGAGGAATTAGCACAAACACCGCCACCAAAATATATAAAGCTATTTGTAGACCCTTGCTAGACTTTGGACATATACTCATGACCAACGGAACAGAAAGGACAAAACGTTATACACAAACAACAGAACAAATTGCACTAAGACTAATAACACGAATAAGACACCCCCAAAACCCACTACACAACCCCCCCACCCAACTACTATACGAACGCACAAACATGACAAAGATCTCGGAAAGACTCATACAGCTACAGACAAAATGGACAAACAACCCCTACAACTGGACGATACTGAATCCCCTTTGTCTTACAAAACCAACCAGACAATCCCGCTTCCGTTTCCCTACATTAACGCTACTCGAACACTTACAAACGCAACGGACTAGTGGACAATAAAATAATTTCTTCTTGCCACTGAAATTTTATTTATTTAATAATATTGTTAACCTAGAATAAGAGAATTTTCATATTTGTTTTTTATTTAGATTAAGACTGCATGTATTAAACAAGGGCAGAAAGACCGATAGATCGATAGCCTTTTTTAGAAATAAAGATGTTTACTACTACTACTGTAATTATTGTTCTTTCAAACTCGAAAATTAAATATTCTCTGAATGTTTAAATTATTAAGGCATTGAACATCCATATCGCTTTGTCACATCAATATTTATTAATCATGTTTAAAAACATTCGAACAAAAATGAGCCTAGAAGTTAGTTCTTTTATTACGTTTGTATTACCCATTAATGGAAAAAAAATAATGTTAAATGAATAAATACGTATTATTGGTGATTACTCATTTGGGTTAAGTATTTAGCCATTAGGCCACGAATATTAAACAACTTAATTTATTATTTGCTCAGCTGTATTCCATCAGTAAACTAATGAAAAAATATATTAACTAAATGTCCAGGCGTATACTAAACTTACATGTGAATTTAGTTTTTTTATTAATGTTGTTATTCAATTTCAGTACAAAAATGTAAGAATTCTGCGAAATTGTTTAACGAATAGATGTAGAATTTAGCATGCAAATAAAAAAATGTGAACAGTGTTTGAAGTAAAATATTTACTTTAGAACAACTCCAGAATCACAAAGATATTAAAGTTTACGGTAAATTCTATATTTATCTTCCACTCTAGAAATAACAATTCTATTGTGGAAAAGAATGCTGAAAGATCCTGAATGTCCCTCAACGACTTGAGAAACCAGAAATAAAAGTAGTAAAGTAGATTTATGATTAGTCATGACAACTACTTTAAATATTACTTCTTATTGTCGCATTGCGTTAAGTTAAGTACCATTAACATGGAGTTTAAAATTTCCTCGTGTAGAAATGGAGACTATTATTTCATGTACACTTATTTGTACTGGAAGTTAGGAAGAAAAATGCTTGTGGGAAATAGGCGTGTATTTGCTTGAAGACCCTAAAGCTAAATGATGTCACGGAATAGTGTGTGAATTATCAGGAGTAGAATATCTTCAAGAACAACAAATAAACAACGATATAAATCTGAAGACGATACGCAATAGTTAGGCTTTTTATCTGATAGTAATATTAATGAGAGATGCTAGACTAGAATACTAAAGCACCCACACAAAAAGCAGAATATGGGAGCTGGAGATTTAAACAAGGAGTAGGAAGATGTTTGAGATCTGTATGGATTTTCCGGCTCCGATATGGAGTAAAACAATTGTCGGTGAAGAATGCAACGCATCAAATGATTCATGTGATATCCAAGAAATTATCAATAGAAATATAAATAATGCGATGGAAATTATCGATAATTTTAGGGAAATTTGCCCGAATGCAATTTTAGTTGAAAAAAAGCAAGAGTGCACGTAGTGCACGAGATAGACACAGCAGTACAAACGATTGTCCTCTTCCGTATGAACGGTGGTTAGGTCGGAATCAATCCAATGAGCGCAAAAAACACGGTGGTTAAATTTACATTTTTGACCGAAAATGTCATAAGGAGAGGGGAGAGTGCTCAATTTTGGCAAAAAATAAAGTATTTTAGAATGCCTCTAATTCTACATCATATTCATCAGAAGAAAGAGCGGAACGTAATCAGCTTATTAAAAGACCCGATAGAGCCTTCAGTTTGGAAATAATCGATATTTTCTGTCCATGTACAACTGGACCAACAGCTTCATAAAAACCTTGTCACAAAATTAAGGGAAATTGATGAAAATGGACTCACACCACTACTTAAACGATGAAATTATCTAATATGAACAGTTCCTATGTGTCCACAAAATACAAATAGATTTTCGATGCAACATATGTATCGACAAACCATCTTTGGATAAAAATAGAGCTTGAACAATAAAGAATCACTTAATATATAGTTTCAGATTAGTCGATGTAAAATTGTGTCCAACCAAATATCCATAATGGCTGTTCGGCTGTGTCCAAACCTCAATCATATCAAATCGACATGGACGACCTCCATAGCGCTGACGATGGTATCGCGTGTCCAGCGTCGCCGTTTCCTAGCAACTTGTCTATTACAACGACGTCGCTTGCGGTCAACGTGTAAATTCTTAATGACGTACACCCTTCTATCATTTATTTACCAATGCCGATCATTATTGGTTCTTAACAGGGCTAAAAACTTCAGCAGATATTGGCAACGACCACAACCTACTTCTGAGTAACATAAAAATAGAAAACAGAACACGCAGACATGAGATCAACACTGAATGAACTGAACAACAAAAATAAAGATAGAGGGACTGCAAGATGACTCACTAAAATATCTTTATCAAAGAAGGCTATCAATTGCGATATTCCGAAAACAAAATAATGGAAAATGATAACATAGAAGAAAGCTGGAACAAACTAAAGTCTAACCTAATAAACTCAGCAGATGAAGCATTCCCTTTCACCAAAAAAACACCCTGGTTCTCAGAAGAAGTTAAAGAAAAATGAAAAGGGAAGAAAAAAGCGCTCCTTCAATACAGATCTGAACAAACCCAAAGTGCTTATAACCAGTATAAGAGAATCCGCAACGAAACGCACGCTTTAGTTAGAAGATTAAAATCAGAACAATGGGAAAAGTACACAAGGAAATATGACGAATGATTATAGAGCAAAGAGCGGAAATGAGAGAAATTATCGAACCAAAACATATAGAACAAGAACAAACATGGATGAACTATTTGAAATCATGTAATAACCAAGATAAAGAAGAAATACAAATGCAAATACCATCAATTGCTGCAACCACAAACGCAGAGACCAAAATTCAACAAATAGAAATAGAAGCGATGGTACAAAAACTTGAGAACAGGAAAGCAGCGGGACAGAACGGAATACAGAGCGAGCTTTTAAAGAATGGAGGACCAGCTTTAATAGAACAACTAACACTACTGATACAAAAAGAAATAAAACACCAGAATATACCACAAGAATGGAGATCAAGTATCCCCCTCTTACTGTTTAAGAAAGGCGAAAAAGAAGATCCAAGAAATTATCGTGGAGTTAACCTGCTGAACACAACGCTAAAACTTACCACCAAAATAACCAATAAACTTAATGACACCATATCACTAGCAGATGACCAGCAGGGATTCAGAAGCGGAAGATCATGTACTGACGCCATCTTTGTAAGAAAAAGCTCTAGAGTATAATAAACCGGCCTATGTATGCTTTATAGACCTGGAAAAGGCGTTCGAGCGAGTAAAATTACAAGACGTGAACCACCTACTACACAAAAGGAATGTTCCATTGGATATGATAAGACATATATCACAACAACACTGTGGAAGTAAAAGTTCAAGGGAAATTACTAGAACCAATAAAAATAAACACAGGTAAAAGACAAGGCGACTCCCTAAGCCCCACTCTTTTCAAGATAATCATGGATGAAATTATAAGAAAAATAAAAACCATGAGATGATATCAAAAGGGAGATAAACCACTCAAAATATTATGTTATGCGAATGATGCGGGGCTGATGGCTCAAAACGAGGACGACCTTCAAAGAATATTACACCAATTGAATACAGCTAAACAATTTAACATGATATTGTCAACGAATAAAACAAAGTGTATGGTCATAAATAAGGAGCCGATAAGATGCAAACTGGAAATACAAAGAAAAATCATCGAACAAGTGATGGAATTTAATTACCTAGGTATTAATATATGAAACCAACGCAGATCTAGAAAAAGAGGTTAGAGAACAAGTAATTAAAGGCGAAAAAGTAGCAGGATGCCTCAATGACACTATCTGGACGAACAAATACCTCGCTAGAAATGTTGAGTCACATATAAAGACAGTTGTAAGACCAATCATAACGTACACTGCAGAGACAAGACCAGACAATGGAAGAACAGAAAATATGATGGAGATTAGCGAAATGAGAATCCTCCACCGAATAGAAGGTAAATCGCTGCGGGACAGAGTCAGAAATGAAGTCATAAGGGACGCCTGCAAAGTCACAAAGATCATTGAGTGGGTAAAAACAAGAACTGAGTGGATAAATCACATCTCTAGAATGGCAAGGAACAGGGTCATCAGAATTTCCAGAGACAAATCCCCAGCGGGAAGAAAATCCTCAACCTCACTTTCTGTGTTCATCTATGGTTACTTGAAGCAACGAGTATTTACGTAATGATAATGAGTCAGATTACCTTAAAAAACATTGTTGTTGTCCTTATCTAGTTTTTTTTGCAAATATCTCCGTTTTTAAAAAGAATTAATTTTTTAACCATTTTTGCTGTACACCCCTAGAGGAATGACGCCAATTTTGAATTATTCTGTATAGTTATTTTATTTAAAATTACCAGAGATGAGTGCACCCATGCCACTGGTATACACATGTACTATTATTCCCAGCGATTCCATAACAAATATTAACGTTCATGCAAATAAATTAAGATATACTATGTATTTGTGTAAAATAAAGTACGATAGTCATTTTTGAGACTTTTAAATACTAAAAATTCGTAAAATACTCGAAAACGTATTTAACCAGACAGACATCTACTTTTATTTGATGCCAAGATAAATTTGGATCAGTGCAGTTAGATCGTCATAAAGATTAGTTATTTAGCAATTATATACATATAACAATTCCGACTAGCAAATATTGCAATTTTGCCTACATCTAAATGCATCTGAAAAAGTCATGACGCGGTTAAAAACAACATTTTCTGACCATAGTCACATTATAAGACGTATAAAAATGTTTTAAATTTTGTTGAGTATTTAATCAGTTCAATTCTTCTAAATTACCAAACAACTAGTATAGCACTGTGCAAAGTGACTAAGTTTTGCATGTAGTCAAATCACTACTACCTACTAAAAAATTATATATTTTATAGGTTTAACTATTTGAGGTGTGTGTGACCGCCAGTCCTGGCCGAACTAACGGCTAACTCCATCGTAGGTCGGCAATTGATGTACTAAACTAAAAGGACGGTGGTTATTGGATTTTTTATTTCGTTTCCGACGTAAAATGCTCGTGTTTTAATATTACTCCAATATCGCTTAAGGTTTACACGCAATTTCATACTTAAGTAGTTGGATTAAACGAATTAACTTTCCTATTCCCTCCCGACAAGTTTTATTTCTCCCAATATCAACATTATTAATTTTTAATGTTGCGAATATGGGTCACATCTGTTTGTTTTAAGATATTTCGAGGGTCTCGCCTTTCCAGTTTAATTTGAAATCCTTGTGCGATGGCAAGATTCCGAATTTTGTGGAGCAACATTGAAGAAAGCGCTTTGAGGCCTGATTTTCTTTTTTTCATGTAACGTTGATAAACTATAGTCTGTCCCAACCTTTTGGCAGTGACGGAATAATTGTCGTTGTCTTATTACTTGTCCGCCCAGCGAGACGGAAATTCGATGATTTTAACGTATGTCTTTCATCAAATTGTTACAATTAGCAGATGGAATAATATTAAAATTATTGATTTGATTTCTGTTTTGGCGGTTTCTGTGATTTTCTGTAACTCGCGCCTCTAAACAAAGTGATCTGGTGCTAATCGAGTGAACACGAGTGGGCATTCAAAAAGAGTTACTGTTGTCGAACCGTGCATTATATTTTTGTACAAAAAACGGAGTTTCGAAAATATTCGAATCAGCTCTCATAATCCGTTATGATCCAACTGACCAAACGCACCCCTATAGTAAGCAGCATACGTAAACACACGAAAGTATTAATTCGAATGAGGTAAAAGAGAGAAAGTCATCGATAACAATAATTAGTGGTTTAATTTGTAACAATCAAGATCTTTATGTGGTGAATCGGTTTATGTGGTCGAAATGCATGATCACCCATCTGAGGAAGAATTAAGTACTTACTTGCAATAATGCAAATGCAAGAGTGATAGTGAAATGGCAATTTGTCAATTTTCGAAAAACAATAAACAAAGCGCAAATATGACAAGCAGTGGTTTGTTTGTAACTTAAAGTTCCAGGTAGAATAAACTAAATGCCGATTTTATATACGCCATTCAATGCTTCATGATACCTACCAAATGTGCATATTGATGGAAATTATATAAATTCATTATCCTACCACTATTGGATTAACGGATTTTTCGCGAACCATTAGTAACTTTTCGAAATTCACACTTTCCACCAATTTTTTTTTCAACTGTTTCAACAAACCCAACAACTTTTGAATAATTTTAAACTTTAGTCACTAGATGTTGAGGAATCGATGGCTTCGTCAGGACATATGAAGAACAGCATCATATCAAGAACAAAATCATATTGAACACTTGAAAATCCCCATCAAGCCACAGTTAGACATTTTCACCGACCATTTTCTGGAACTGTCCAGTGTAACTGATTGATAACAGAAGAACCAAAAATATGTCAACCTTGAAGAATAAACTTCCTGAATTACTAGATGTGTCTCTGCATGTGAGTGCTGATGAGTCACAGAATGTAGATACATCACTGGAATAGTCTGAATTATGTCTGATTACGCCTCATAGAAGAATAAGAGTAGGAAGAATTGGTCAGTATTTCGAAGACAACAAATTTCACGTAGCGCAAAACAATGTTCTGACTATGTTTTTTCCACTCGACTTCCGTCAAATCGATAAATGATTAAGAAATTCGCAATGACCCTCTAGAGGATTTGTTATGCAACAGGTCAACAAATGCTGCCCGGATGCCTTTAGAAACATTTACTCAATGGTCTGCTTGCACGTGTTTTTTAATCGTTTTACTGTAATTGTTATGTATTATTTATAATTATCATCGATGGTTTATTCATATATATTTTCCGTATCTTTAGCATCGCTAATGGACGCAGCAGAACACTGATGCCAACCCCCAACAGGATCTCCGCGTATCGAGAATTTTTTTGTTCTGAAAATATACAGGGTGACTCAGGATATATACAGGATGATCCAAAATTGGCGTCATTTCTCTAAGGGTGTTGTCTGGGGGTGTTTAGGGAGTACAGGAAAAATGATTTTAAAAAATCATTCTTATTAAAAACTGAGATATTTGCAAAAAGGTAGGTCAGAAAGACAGGTTTTCAAGGTAATCTGCTTCAATATCATTACGTAAATACATGTTGCTTTATAGGTAACACGGGCGAAAACAGGTAGGTCTAAAGACTGTAGAACAAAAATCTGTTCACATCAAAATGATGTGGTTATTACTACATATAAAATGTTGTCTTAAATTATGGTCTTACAAAATTTAATAATTGTTAGAATGTCTTATTTTCGTCAAGCAGTATTTTGCCTTTTCTGTAAATTGGTCTGTTGTTCGCAAATTAATACCTCAAACTAGTAATGACGTCATGGCGAGTACGAATTTGCTATTATCTTTTTATATTTTAATAATGTTACTGTGCTACATTCCCCCACTAATAGCATATCCGCATATTCGATATTTTGTGAAAGAAGCTTCAAACTAAGTAACAATTGGACAAATGCTTGTTATTCTTTACAAAACCTATCTACCTGTAACTATCTGTTGATGACCAAAAACATTAAGGCCGCTTTTAATTTTCCTCAAAAAATTGTAGAAGAGTACTTTTTAACATTAAAAATTTTCATAATTTGAAGTAAAGATGCTAATTTTTCGTTTCCAATGCTTTAGTTTTTCAATAAGCTTCCAATCAAACACGGAACTATTCCAAAATAATACTTAATAACAAAGTTGAAATCCGATTTTCAACCGTTAATATTTAGAAATTTTCGAAAAAATGCGTCAATATTTTTCTCGTCCCGCTAGCACTCCCAGTTAGCTCGTATAACGTTTTAAAATTTAAAATTTGGTGATATACAGAGTATACTAATTACTAAATTCAACTCAAAGGTGCATGTTTAAAATGAACTGGCCGGTGTAATCTCTGGCGTAATAACATTTCAAAATAAACACAAGATTTGAATTGCCGCTATTTGAAGAGTAAATTGTTGGCAACACTGGAAAAGTTTAGTTAGTAAAAATGGGGAGTTACACAATAACATGTGTTTTCATTAAAGAACAATATCGCAAAAAAACAAAAATAATTAAAGTTGTTCGTCAACTGTGAAGAGATTAATTGAAAACTTCAGGAAGACTAGATCAATTTGAGATGCTAAACTGAAAAGTTAATGGACGAAGCCAGTCATTCATAAATCCGGATTTTTTTGTGAGTAACATTGGTTTCTACCCAGCCGGCAATGCAGATCCCAACTTCCATATACCGTGAACGATTGTTGCTCCCATAGAAAAATGTAAACAAATGTATCTCTTTAATCTGAAGTGCATACTATGATGGCGTCCTTTGTTATCTCATGGAAATGTAGTGAATTGAAATGAATGAAAAGTGGTCGAAACTCCGTATTTTCGCAAAAAGCGCCACTGAGAAAAGTTGTTGGTAAACGAGATTTAGTTTTTATGGACGATTTAAGTTTAATAAACAGGGTTGACCCACAAATATCCGCATAAAATAAATCGGGTGATCACGGAGGGCAGTTTCAGAAGATATAAAGTTGATTGATTAAAAAATCTAAGATCACCTAAAAACATTTCCTTCTTTCCATGTTCTTAGCAGAAATAAGGACCAATTAAAGGATTTTTCATAATTCGGGGCCCCACATGTGGTAATTTTCGTTATTTTCAATTGATGCGGGTTTGGACGTGCATTCGTCAGAAAACAAAACTTTATCAAACACATTGTAGTTACCTCGTTAAAAATAAAAACAGTGTGTACAGCAATAGTTGGTCCTGTAGTACGAGGGTGGTATGAATAGTCCGTGCAAAGTCAGAGAGAGGGCACTACTGGTGCGTATTAAAGTTATTTTCAGTTAGTAACATCTCTTGGAAGAACAGACACCAAGTTTCAGCCAGATCGGTTTATTTGTTTGTGTTTGGCGTTCGTTTGAATCGAAGAAGTCGAGAGATGTTCAAAATATGGACGAAAAAGAATTTCGCGTGCTGATTAAAAATTATTTTATGAAACGCAAATCGCCTCAGGAGACTAAACAGAAGCTTGATAAACATTATGTTGACTCTGCACCTTCTATCAGAACAGTTTATAAATGGTTTCAAAATTTCCGGAGTTGCCATATGGACACATGTAACGCGGAACGTTCTGGACGCCCTGTTTCGGCCACTACTCCAGAAATCATTGATAAAACCCATGATATGGTGATGGATGACAGAAGAGTGAAGGTGCGTGAGATTGCTAGTGCTGTGGGCATCTCGAATGAATGGGTACATAATATTTTGCACCAACATTTGGGCATGAAAATGTTATCCGCAAGATGGGTGCCGCGATTGCTCACGATTGATCAAAAGCGATATCCTGTGAGGTGTTGCATGGACGGTTTGCACCTGTTCCAGCGGAATCCTCAGGACTTTAAGCGTAGTTTCGTGACTGTGGATGAAATATGGATACATCACTACACTCCCGAGACCACAGAACAGTCCAAACAGTGGGTTCGCAAGGGGAATCTGCACCAAAAAAGGCGAAGACAGTTCCTTCGGCTGGGAAGGTTATGGCAAGTGTCTTTTGGGATTCGCAAGGAGTAATCTTCATTGATTATTTGGAAAAGGGTAAAACTATTACAGGTGCATATTATTCATAGTTATTGGACCGTTTGCAAATCGAGCTACAAGAAAAACGTCCACGATTGGCCCACAAAAAAGTCCTTTTCCATCATGATAACGCACCAGCTCACACATCAGCAGTTGTGGCTGCAAAACTGATGGAAGTAGGGTTTCAACTCGTTCCACATCCCCCGTATTCTCCAGATTTGGCTCCCTCGGACTATTACTTGTTCCCCAATCTGAAGAAATGGCTGGCGGGAAAAAGATTTTACTCAAACCAGGAGGTGATTGCCGATACGAATGCCTATTTTACAGACTTGGACAAATCCTATTATTCGAAAGGGATCAACAAACTAGAGCATCGTTGGACGAAGTGTATTAGTCTAAAAGGAGATTATGTTGAAAAATAAAAATGATATATTCTAAAAAATTAAGTAGTTTTCATTTTTGCATGGACTTTTCAAACCACCCTCGTATAACCTAAATAATCCTGTATATTCTCAAACATCGGTAGATATACGGCATGATCGAGTAATACCTTTTGCAAGCAAGTAATCAAGCTTAGTGCACTGCATCCGATATAAAATAAAGGAATTGGATGGAAAATAAGCACTTAGTGTTCATCCACAAATGTATTGATTCAAACAACCACCAGTTAATGTCCATCAAATTGATGAGTTTCCCTGTGGAATAATTGATAGATTTCCTGTAGTCGTCATTTGTCGTAAAAGTTAGTTGCTAGGCAACGAGCTATTGGCCACTAAATAAAAAATTATAATACATGCACGCCGCGACTTAAAAGCGTGATGTTTTTCTGTTCCATGGCGTGGAGTCTCTGAATAGCATGTTAGAGGTTAGAATTATTTAATTCGCTTCAATACGAAATTGAACGTGAATATACGATCCCAACGCAATATTTATGATTCAAAACAATAATTTCATCCTATTTAAGGCGTTGATTGCTGAAAATAATCGAAATTTTTCGGTAAAATTGCCGCTGTAAAAATGAGAATACAGTAAAGCATGCGATTTGAATAATTTAACATAATGGCTATTGAAAAACTTACCTCAACAGCTTCAAGTCTTTAGGATAATCACACAAAAGCACAGAAGTAACAAAAAATAATGGCGTCATAAAATTATAGAACCCCGGTTTAGTTGTTGATAAAAGATGCCAAAATCATTTTGGAGGTATCCCACACGCATGAGCTTATACATCAATCTTACAGATAGGCATATGCTGACATCTATGGTCTTTTAATGGAAACCAGTCAATGATTCATCTACCCCGCGCCACCTATCCTATTGCAATAGATTAGTAAGATAATGAGTACTGTCTGATCAATCTCATTGCAAGATGACGTCAGCTTGTCGCGCTTTGTCCGATAATGAGTGTTAACCACTGGGCACGTCGTAGCTAATTCCGTATTGTTTTATCAGCGCCAAAAGACGAAGAGGAAGTTTATATGTTTATTGTCATTGACACTAACATATATATTTAACTAAATTAAAAACATTTGTTATTAACAATGCCGAAACGATACAGTGAATGCGAACAGCGTTTAATTATCAAGCTGATAGACTATTTTCACAGTGCGTAAGATGGCATTTCCTAAACCTCATCGACAAAAAAATATATATATATTTATGTGGTTTTAAATAAATTTCAATAAAATTATACCAAACGTTAGTTTTCTTCCTTTGGTTTCTCAAGTGTTATTTAACAATTCAAAATCCATTTCAATCCATTCAAATCAATCAATTGTCATCATTCATTCATCCAATTTAAAAAAAAAATTGTAAATACAATTTTCTAAATATTTTAAATATTTACAAAGATGTAATTGCAAGTCAAAATAAAACTAATCATTTTATGAAATTCCAATGTATGTTTTTCATGTTTGCCTATTAAAATCAATATTTTAAACCGTTTGCTTCTTTTAAAGTGTCGACTTTCAGACGAACTTGTTCCGGCATCCAAAAGTGGGTTCATAAAACAAAACTGACTACGTTGATATAATATAAGACGAAGGGCCACTTTATGCAATTATCGAAAATATTTTAAAGAAATAAAATAATATATAGCCTTTAATACAGTGTTGCTAGATTGTATGTTAATATGGGAGTCCTTTTTCATAGTTCGCTGAGCTTTCACAACACATCAATTGTGCCTGGGAAACACGACTTAATTAAAGACGTCGCTCATTTGGCGACTGACGTCACGTTTTGTGACGTCATGTTGCAATGAGATTGATCAGCGTATATATACACTTTTTGGATTGTATTCGCAAATTCAAACGTCCAAGGGCCACTGACGGCTATACAGGGTGATTCAAAAGTGGCGTCATTCCTTATAAGGGGTTATAGGGGCTCACTTGGAGAGTACGAGAAAAATATTGAAAAAATTTTTTTCGAAAATTTGTAGAAGATATTAACAGTTGAAAATCGAATTTCAACTTTGTTATTAAGTATTATTTTAAAATAGTCCCATGTTTGCTTGGTAGCCTTTTGGAATACTTGACCATTCGAAAAGAAAAATTACGATCTTTGCTTCAAATTACGAAAATTTTTGATATTAAAAAAGACCACTTCTACAATTTTTTGATGAAAAGTCAAAGCGGCAATGATGTTTTTTGTTATTAACAGATAGTTACAGGTACTTGTGCAGCAGAGTGCAATGAGATTGATAGATAGTCTTTGTCAATAATAACAAGCATTTGTCAATCTGTGACTTACTTTGAAGCTCATTTCACAAAATGTAAACCAACATCGAATTTGCTGATATGTGATTAGTTATGGGAACATGCCACACTAACATAGCAGAAGGTGTAAGACCTTACACCAGCAAAGCGCTGGAGACCCTGGACGATTGGCTCCAGGAATTGACGCAGGTTGTGGACGATCTAGAGGTGCTCGAGTTCCAGACATAGAGGCACAAGTATTGGAGTTAATTGCAGCAGAGCCTTCCAGGAGTGCTCGGAGCATTGCACAACCACTGACACTTTCCCAGGCACCCGATAATTGTCCCTATAACTCCCCAGAGGAAGGGCCATTCCTACCATGTATGTAAGATACACAGGACACATTAACTCTCTGATCTTCCGAACGCCGGTACAAATTGAGCAGGAGTTAATTAACCGAATACGAAAAGCTGATCAAAAGGTGATCCTAGACTGCGGCGAAGACTGCACAATAAAGTGATTGGGGAACAAACATATCTCGAGTTAAACGGGCAGAACTTCGTCAACCTCTTGTGATTTAACAACTTAATTGTATTTTATTTGATTAATATTAATCATTGATACATAACCATACACAGGAGATGTTTGTTCACAGATGTGGGGGATTTAGGTATATCACTCATCTGCCCCAAAAAGGGATGGCAGCACTGACAGCATTTTGACAGAGCTGTCGTAACCTCAAAATATTTCTATCGCTTTCTCTTTCTTTGTTTTGTGTTTATCCATGGTTACTACAATTTTCAATAATTAAGAAGTAACAGGTATTAACGTAATATTAATTAGGCAAATATCTCAGTTTTTGAAAAGAATTCATTTTTTTTACTATTTTTCCTGTACTTCCAAAACACCCCCAGAGGAATGATGCTACTTTTGAATCACCCTGTATTATAAATTGCACAATGAGTATCCGTTGAAATATATTTTGGTTATATTTAGTTATGACCATTGTTTACATGTCACGCGACACGAGTATTTGTTTAAGTTTCGCAGCGCCCCCATCAGTAGTTGAATTGGCGAATATTCATACTTTGATTTTTTTGATTGGATTTGGTTTGAAAATAAAATTAAACGTGGGACTCTCACTGTGGCTTCGAAATTGCACGGGCGGCATTATAATTACATAACACGTAATATAATTTCTGCCGACAATGCCAGGAATCATATGGTGACTTCCAGGCGTTCACGAACTTGCAATCCGAAGTCTGCCATGTTGATTGGGGGAATGAGGCTGCATCTGGGTTGGTGCTGCCACCTGTGAGTTTGTGTATGAAGTTCGCCGCAAGCGTAATAGAAGGTGCGACGCAGTCAGACGGGATGAGTTATAACTTATAACTCACAGGGCGGCAACAACTCAAAAGCGTAACTCAACTCAGTGTTACCCATGCCTAATCTAAGACTGTGCTTAATTATTTTTGCCTGTTTGAAGATGATTCTAGTGTTTGGTCTTTTAAAGCTGCTCCTAATTCTGTCCATCACCAGGTGTATGCAAAGGAAGCAAGCTAAAGCTCGCCTCTCAATGGTTTGTATCTGTGATCATTAAATGCGATGGTCGAGATTCCCCGGTCTGAGTATTCTCCTTATTTCCTGATTGGTGTAGTCATTAAAACCAAAGGCTATTTCCAAATGCCGAAGTTTACTGGGATTGCAAAATCTTCTAACTATCAAAGATTGTATGATTGTACGCTTCTTCTCTTCTTTGTTCAAGTAGCAGTCGGTATATAAGTTGGCCTTCCGTAAAAAAGCCTTACGGCCAGTTTTATATTAGGTAGTCTTGAAATCACAACACCCAAAAGAGGTAGAGCCACGGTCTTTCACGTTTCTATGGTGAAATGATCCTAGGATTCAAAGAGTTCAGGTTGTCGAAAAATGTCTGGGATTCAAATCTCGTGTGGCTCCAAATACCAAAAGTACCATCGACGTATTGGATCCAGCAATTGGGTTCTTTCTCCGCCGATTCAAACTTTGCTCAAAGATGAACGGGTGGGTTGCATATAACTAAGCCATCAGTTTTCTCGTAAAAGTCGCCATTCCATTGAAGTTTGAACATTTGAACAACTTACGTTCGAATATACAGATTTAAGTCTATAAACTATCGCTGTATAACAAAGTATATCTACAAACAAATTTAAAATTTCTCGTAACTAAAAACTTCATTCAAGACTACGATCAAAAATCACATCTTATTCACAGCTGTTAGAAACCAAAATATCACAGTTACATGTACCAATCTCTCAGACCAATTTGACCTGATATTCACGTGATTTAACGTCAGTGAGCTGACAAGGTGGTCACTTTTGTTTGTACGCTGGAAAATTGATACAAAATGATACCTTCATTACAATCTAATTGCGGCTCTTAAAGAACCTGCTCCCTCAACTAATTCAATTAAAATAATTGCCAATAAGATAAGATAAATCACTTTATAGTAGTAGTAAACATCTTTATTTCTAAAAAAGGCTATCGACCTATCGGTCTTTCTGCCCTTCACTTTATATTATTTCCAGGTTTAAAGTTTCCGTTTCCCATAGGTTCCTTTCCTATTTTAGGAAATGTTTCTTTACCACATAACTTTGTAGCGAGGGAAACTAATACCGGAATATTTTCGGAGTTTAAATTTTATTTTATTAATTACATTTTCTTCGACAACTTTTCTAAGGGGCCTCAATTCGAGTTTCAGACCTTTCACGACATTAATGTGACCTGAACGAGCTTTTAGTCAAATTACATACGTATAAAGCCATTGGCATCTGTCAAAAGTATGAATTATTAAATGAACTAAAAGTTGGAATAACAAATTTATTCTCATTTGAAATTGAATTAACTAATAAAATAATATGACTGAAGATAAGAAATTGTGTTTGCCGCTAGATAAAGACTATGTGAACTCTTTAGATTTGCCAACATTGACAAAAATGTTTCCAATTTACGAATCCAAGCAAAAAGAAGGTAGAATATTTCAGTTTGCTACAATTACTTAATTGCTTAGTTTTGATACAATTTATAATAATCTATAGTTCTCTCAAACTATCTTTAGAATTTCTTTAGTAATACAATTTCGTGGGTTAAATTATGAGCTTAAAGAAACTGTAAGACCATAATTTTAACGCTAACACTAACAATTCTCCTGAAATATTTTTGAAATTATACAACTGTTGATAAAGCAAAGCTACTTTTCCTCGCAAGATTTTAACACATAAGAAATGTACTTTATAATGACAAATATTCTCTGGTTGAACATTTTGGGGGATGCACCGAAATGGGGGATACTAAAACTATCCGAGCTTCCATTTTTATTCCATTTAATTTCATATTTAATGAATTTATTTTTATATCAATGGTATATAATTCTTTTTCTCATTCGTGCAGTTATGCATCACCTAGAACAGTTTCGAACGGAACGAACTGGTTTGGAGCAAGAGCTAGCACAGAGCGAACTTGTAAAACACAATTTGGAAAAACAATTTTGCTCTAAAAAGCACGCCCACCAGGTAATATAGATTTATGCATGAACAAATTGATATTAATTAGGTTTACATAATGGTTTTTCCCACCCCCAACTCTTAACAATTTCGGACCAGACTCTGCGAAGAAATTTATTCTTAATAGACACAAAAATCATGTTATTTGTAGGAAGTGGCTTTAAGAGAAAAGAACGTACAAACTGAATTATCAAGAATGAGCTTGATGTGTCCAATATACGAATTTCAAATGGTACATTTCTTACAAAATGAAACTATTCTATCTTCAGACGTAAATAAGTCAGCTGCACGTAAGTTCTTTAAAATTCACATTCCAGAAAAGAGGATAAATTTATAACTGAATCCTAGCTTTCCCTACTACTGCTCATTTGCTGGCAACTGAAAAGAAACTTAATAACCAACGAGAGCTGTTGGTAGCATCAATGGAAGAAATGCAGAAAGATATCGACCATTTTGTTAGTAAACACTTGAAATAATTACACAACTGTACAAGAGTGTAAATTTTAATTATCAAGTTTAAATATAAAGTTAAATTACATGTTCATACAGTCACATTCCTGGTATCAAGAATACACTTAGTCCTTATATACTCATTGTAATATAGAAAATACTATTTATTAACTTAAAAATTGTATCAGAAAAATATTTAGTCAAACTTTGCAGAGTTTAAACCTAAAGCAATTATTGTGAATAATCGACTGAATCTATGGTATTACCATAAATGTATTTATTTAGACAAAAGGAAGAGATTGATTTTAAACAGGTATATTCCTTTTCAAAAAATTCCTTCGTTCAGTCAGATCCTTCACTACAGTTGACCTATCAATCGAAAAAAATTGGAATAACAATGTTTACCTAGAGTAAATTTGTTATCTAATGCAATTAGTTAATCAAATGCGGGGATTTTAATCAATAACGTCTCTTTTAAATTATAAAGCTAATACTTTCTAAAGAATAATTTAAGCACTAATATAAGATTGAAGACCTGTTTAAAATAAGTGATACATTAAAATAGGTTGTGCAATACAGTTTTCAAAATATATATTTAATTCTGTTTATTGACTTGTTTTTCTTAATTTTGGGTATTATTTTTTATGGGAATCTTATGAGTTTTGTTTACAGTCTCTGTTGGCTCTCTCGCGATAGCAAAACAAAAAAGTTAAGCCTTAACACTAAAGGAGAATTTTGATATTACTTGTTATATACAAATCTGTGCTAAACAGAGTGACATTTGTCGTCAAATGAGTTGACCTAGAGCTACCTTGTCCGCAACTTAGAAGAAAACAAATTACATTTTATCATTGTACGGTAACGTTAATGTTAATCGCAAAAGGATGAAAAAGTCAGCCCATTAAGAGCTGGACTTTACAGCGGTTTACGCAAAAAAGGGAATGAAAATGTTCCCAATTCATCAAGTTTTTACATACATGTCCTAAAAGTGGAATTGAACGATTTAAGCAAATACATAGATTGCATCACAGGAAGAAAAAACTGTTTTTTTTAATTTACAAATTGACACCGGTTAAAACGTTGAAATGCAAAGACAATCGCTGTGCTAGTGGCAAGATGCCTAAAGTGAGAATCACTGGAACGGAAAAGAGAAAATTACTTATTATAGGTGAATTTAGCAATTCTAGAAGTTTTAGAAACAAGACTTTACATGTACAATACTGATCAAGTAAAACCAGTAAAAGAGCCACAAAAAGAAAACAGAAAAAAATTATTTTATTTATATATTTATTAATGCTCGATCCTTCCTGATATTTCCTTTAATCAAATTAATTTAGCGTTTATGCCCGCTAATACCAGCTCACAGCTGCAATTATGGATCAAGGGGTCATTCATTCTGGAAAAAGCCATTATAGAAAAAGGATGCTAAAGAAAATGGTTGAAAAATTTGTCAGTGGAGAACAATTTTCCGTAAGCATTTTAGATGTTGTAAATGTTATTCATCTGACTTGGTAGAAAGTCACGGATGAAACCATTTCAAACTGATGACGAACAGATCGAGAATCAATTTGATCAGGATATTATAGTTAGTGTTCCGTCGATCATGACTCGCAAAATCACCGATACTCGCACTATTTCGCAATCACGCGAGGTCCCAGTAAAAGTTTGGAATGGTTTTTGCTACCTAGGTCTTCCAGGATTCATGGACAGATTGAAGTATGCGACTATCTCAAGTAGTTTATGTGTATGGATGTACATATTATATAAATAAGTACCTATGATTTTTTTAACTTTGTAATTTATACTTAACTGAATGAGAAACTAAACTTATTTCATTTCAATCTAGTTGAATAAAATACATACATTACACGATAATAAAGATGGAATATTTGATTTTACCTTTTATAGTGATCTCTGGATGTGTGGAGTTAACTAGTTTGTAGGTATTTTCCACGTTCACTATATCCGAACTCAGCTATAGTGCAGAAAAATATTTTCGAATGGAATACCAGCTTATCGTAAAAGTAAAATATTCCTATCGATTGGTGACATAAAAACGTCTGCCTCAATAATAAGATTTTTAGGCAAAAAATGGTTCTTGATTTCACAGGCGTTATAATCATAATTAATTTACAGTCACTGATAAGCCCTGAAGGAAACATGAACATGAAACACCGATATAAAACATTTTTAAAATCACATATTTTTTTCATAAGATTATGAAGAATTAATGGAAACATTTTGGAGATGTGAAAAGTTAATTTGGTGCAAAATCCTAACATGCAATTTTAATAAAAACATTGACTTTTTCATCATTAACATAGAATAAGTCGCACTTTCCAAAAATGCGCTTTTATTCCACCTCAGATAAGAAATCGCAATTCTTAAACATTTCAATTGAATCAAAATCGCTTGTCGCATTTTAAAAAACAGTTTAGTTCCCAATAATTAATTGTTGTAGTTAAATAACAAGAATTGTGCAAACAAGAATAATAGAACCCTTATTAGTTGGATTTGTTTTAAGCTGCAAAAATAAATCAATGCTTGATTTAAAAGTAAAATTGAAGTGCCCGAGAGTTTCTCAAAATTACATTGGTTCGCGTTTCTCAGTCACATTCTAAATTCTGTTTTGCTACTTGTGGGTGTTTCCTCTTATATGTTGAAACATCTCGATTGGTTGCAATTGAACTGCAACTAGGCCGGGACATGTGCAATATGATTTTAGAAACACATATTTGCACAAGCAGCAACCTAATTGCAAATTTTCTAATTCGCTAGTAAAATGCACTACATTCGAATTTACTATTCACTTTAAAATTTTAATATTCACTCTGAAGGCTAGAATGCAAAGATGTAAATTTTTATGTTGAAAATTTAAAAATATTGGAAACCGGTCTGTTGTGCTTTTCAGAAGAAAAAAAATGGAAATGTTCTGAACTTTGCAACATGCGGCCATGACAACTTCTTATGCACAGTTAATAATTAAACTATAACAAACATTACCTATAAAATGTACAAAAAATAAATACCATGTTAAGATGAAATAAATAAATTAGTAATGTTCAGAAGGCTTGTGATTTTCGATTCTTGAGAAGAGGTACTAGACTTCTTCTAGGCGTAGAAAAGTAAATGTATTTTCGAAAAACATTGGTGAATAACTCAGAGAAGTTTGCTTCTTCTGACTACAACAGACTGATCACCAATATGTGAATACTGATTATTATACATGGTGTCCCTAAACTGGTAGGGCATACAAAGTGGGCCAAAATTACGAACATCTAGAAGGGCTAACAAAGACTTTTATATTTGTAAATTTAAACCTAAAAACGCAAGTAAAATTTTACGTATGAGGGGAAGCAAATATTCTTTCCGTAATTATTTCCGACTTTTTCATTGCAGTAACCTGTTTCAACTGAGTTCACATTAGAATTAATTTCAATTTGAAAAAGTAGGTTGAAAGACTAGCAATTTTATCAAAACAATTAACATAAAGGTAGCGTAAATGTTTATGAGTGGTATCGGTGAACCTCTTGAGTACCTTCGAATTTTTAGTTTTTTTAACGACACTTTCAACGAAAAAATTTCTTGGATGGTCCATAAATTAAGCCAAAAAACAGTCACAAAGTTTTGAAATTCACTTTCCCAAAAGCACTTATTTATGCATGAAAATTAGATTACTCGGTGCTACTTGCTGCTAAATCGTGTTTTAGGTATCAACAATTCATAAACCAGATGCAAAATTGTCGCTAAAATGATTAATAATGGTGTTTTTTCGCAAAATTTTGAGCACCGTTCCTACCGTAGCACACTGATTGAGGTTATCTAGCGGATCGATTATTTGAATCTTCCGAAATTCAACAAAATGCGGTGTTGCCACGTATTTTAGAGTTGTTTTCCTTTCGGTTACTTTTGAGTTAGTTTGTTTGTTAGCATGGTTGAGCTGATTTTTTCAAGACAACTAAAAAATGTGCAAAAATAAAAATTAATAACCTGAAAAGACCTAAATAATCTAAACCGACCCAAATTGAACGAATATACATGATAGCTATCCAAGAATCCAAGGAAACAACTTTCATTAACTTAAAACGTTTTGCGCAGTTTGGAAACACCGCTTAAATGTAACCTGAAAATGGTGATTTTTCATAAACTTTTTGAGTGTTTTTTGGCTTGATTTATGAACAATGCAAGAAATTTTTTCGCTGAAACTGCTTAATTCAATAAGATCTTTAAGGTAAAAGAATAAAAAACTAAAAATTCGGAGGTACTCAAACGGCACGTTCACCAGTGGTATCTATTGAGAAAGTATAATTTATATAAATAGAAGAATCAAAATACCTGGCTTCTAAAAGACGTTTGGTCACACGACTAATGCTGCCTTCCAACTTTTTAACAATTAATTCCGAACTCTCCATTTTGTGTTAATGTACTCCGTACTTAGTACTGTTAAAAGTACTAAGAATACATTTCATTTATAATCAGACTAGCGCTGATCATGTGCAAAAAACGGTTTCAAAATCATAACTCTTAAATTAATTTTACAAATAAAAGTTACGAAGAAACCAGAAATTCGTAGAAAAATTCTTTGTTTATAATTATTGACAAGTAAGACCCCGTTGCTAGGGATGACACGAAATACTTGTCACAGGTAGGGATGACACGAAATACTTGTCACAGGTATTTTGGAACAGGTATCGATATGGAACAGTCGGTACCTGTTTTCGATATTTAAAATAACAGGGCTCCCCTACGATGCTGGTCAGTACCAGTACAACATCTAGGCTTTCGATATTTCGACAAAGCAAAAAGGCAAATATATGGCTTTGTGCTTTTTGATTCCCGCGGCGTGGTCAATTGGCCTGAGTTTTACTGAAAGGAGATATTTTATTCTGCAGTATACATGAGGCTGTATTTTACTCGTAAAGAGTTATACTACAACGTACAATAAATGAAAATTTCATTACTGACTGACCTTCAAAAAAAGCAGAGTTAGTCTACTAATCTCTGAAAAAAAGTAATGGTACGATTTTCTTGAAACAGAACTAAATTAATTATAGAAAATTAACGAAAACGCTGAAATCGACGGTTTTTTTTTTCGATTTTTGAGTAAACAAATGAACGTATTTTAATGTAGTTTACCTCATATCATAGGTATTTTTAATACTTGAAAAAAAGGATAAAACTTTTTTCAATAGCGCCAACGTTTCAACAGTTATGCACAAAAAAACGGGCGTTCGCACTTTCTTTAATTATTTAAACAATGTTCCACAGCCGCAAATCGAGCACAAACTATTGTATGAATATTCTGACATCCTTCCGAACAACTTCCAATAATCTTTTACCTTCATTTTTTTAGTGCCCCAAACAGGCTGTTTAAAGTCTAATCTGACTGGACTAAAAATACACTGCAGACCGGTTTCAGGTACAAACCAATATTTATCATGTGACAAAAAATCATGGATACTTGGAACAGGTACGAGCTTGGAACAGTCACACATGGAATCTGTGACTGAAAAATACTGGTTTGCCTGCCTCGATATATGTATCTAATATTGTTATGTTTGGTTGTTTGGTACCATGATACCGAAGGTATAAAGAGTAATATAACGACAAATCGTTAGCATTTATACCTTCTATTATACTATTTAAAGAGTACTGTTTATCACACGTTAGATACTGCCCTCCAAATAGAATTAGAAATAGGAAAGGTAATACAGTTGTAATTATGTAACTAGGTTTTATAATGTTTACATGCAGTAAAAGTTTCTTATAAAGTTGTGTTTTAGTCCCCTCAGATAAACAAGATAAGAACAAATAGTGTTATATCTGACTCATCATAGGTTTTTTATAATGTTTTTTACCATATGCCTTAATAAATTTAGTTTTGCTAAATTGAACTGAGTAATCTGGTAGAAATTTAGTTTTTAACCTTCATCAATTTTCTTGCTATATAATACTTAGTCTCAAAGTCAAGTGCATTAGTAACTAGTCATCGAAAAAAACTCACCCTGTATATGAAAAAATTGATTTTTGAATTATATTCTATTGGCGTATTAATAGTTTTCCGTTGCCCAGTGTTATAAGAAGTCGGGTTTCTGGGTGATAATTTACTTTATATATCTACCTTGGATCCCTCAAACAGGTATATTGTGTTGGTTTTACTAAAGTAGTTTTATATAGTATTTTCGATTCATGTACGGTAAACAATAAATTAGTGTAATGCCAGGGAAATGTTGCGTGCCTAAATGCCGGAACAATCACGACAGGAATGACCCATGTTTCTCGGTATTTTCCTCATTCTTCTTATGCACATATATCACCATTTAGTATATTCTCTGAAAGCGACTAAAATACCTGCTTATGAGAAAGTTTCTAAGTTATTATAAGCAAGCTTTTAACAGGGCTGTTTGGCTTCCAATATTCAAAATTGTATATGAGACATGACCGTTATTAGTAAATGCGCTCTTACAGTCTTATGGTTCCCTCTGCGGCTCATAGCACGAACGACAACCTCATATCTTCCACATTACTACACCGGAATTATAGTTTCCATAGAGCTGGCTAGATGTCACTAGAAAGTCTGATTCTGATTTTCTTAGGAGGGTTTTTCCTTCATAAGTTTTCAAAACAATAGAATTAAGAGCATAAATGTTAATAGATGTTCTGCGGCGATGTTAATTTGACTCTGAGATTAATCGGGAACAAAAAACCGGTGGTAAATGTTTAATTCAAAATTCTGAAATAATAGGTTTTTACAGAAGACTTTACTCAAGAAACACACAAACTGATCCTAACTGAATTGAACAACTGCATCACAAATGGCAGAATCCCAGAAACATGGAAAAACGGCTTAATAATCCCTATACCCAAAAATGGACTGGACAATACACAACCGAGCAACTACAGACCAATTACACTGCTTCCAGTACTGGGCAAGATTTTTGAATGCATAATGAAGCAGCGGCTTGAAAAAGTGATTGGAAAGTATATACCTACCTACCAATTTGGTTTCAAACAGCATCACTCGACTGTTCATCCGCTCTTTATTTTGGCCAACAATATACAAACTACCCACCTAACTGACAGAAAGACATCTTGCCTGTTTATGGACATTAACAAGGCTTTTGACAGTGTCTGGCATAGAGGCTTACTATACAAACTATACAAACTACACACACCAACATATCTACTACACACCATAAAGAACTTACTAGAAAACAGACAACTACAAGTACGAATTGACAAAACACTGTCATTTTCTTTTTCCCCTGAACAAGGGCTCCCTCAAGGATCCCCGCTCTCACCGTTTCTCTACAATATATACTGCCATGACATATACAATTACAACGTACCAGACAAAAATCAAATCGACAGATCGGCATACATATTACAATACGCAGACGACACGGCACTTATTGTACATGACAAAACTACTGAGAGAGCAGCGCAAAGACTCCAAACACTAACAAACAACACAATGACATGGTTTTATAAATGGAGACTAACACCAAACGCGTCAAAAAACCAACTTCTGCTCACAAACCACAGACTCAACGCTGACTCCCCTACAATAACTGCAGACGGCCAAACGACACAACCAAAAAACGACGTAAAATACCTTGGATTTGACCACAAACTTAAATTCACTAAACATATACGAAACATCAGGGCAGAAACAATAAAGAGAACAAAACACTTCCGATCACTAACCTACAAAGACAGAGGAATTAGCACAAACACCGCCACCAAAATATATAAAGCTATTTGTAGACCCTTGCTAGACTTGGGACATATACTCATGACCAACGGAACAGAAAGAACAAAACGTTATACACAAACAACAGAACAAATTGCACTAAGACTAATAACACGAATAACACACCCAAAACCCACTACACAACTCCCCCACCCAACTACTATACGAACGCAGAAACATGACAAAGATCTCGGAAAGACTCATACAGCTACAGACAAAATGGACAAACAACCCCTACAACTGGACCATACTGAATCCCCTTTGTCTTACAAGACCAACCAGACAATCCCGCTTCCGTTTCCCTACATTAACCCTACTCGAACACTTACAAACGCTACGGAGTAGTGGACAATAAAATAATTACTTCTTGCCACTGAAATCTTATTTATTTAATAGTATTGTTAACCTAGAATAAGAGAATTTTCATATTTGTTTTTCATTTAGATTAAGACTGCATGTATTAAACAAGGGCAGAAAGATCGATAGGTCGATAATGTTTAATTCAAAATTCTGAAATAATAGGTTTTTACCTGTAATCTGAAAAGTGGTAAGTCTTGTATTCACCGGAAAAATATGTGCCAAAATTTGTTCTTTTTGGAGTCAAAGATCAACTTTGCAGAGACCCTGTTAAAAATAACCTGTTAAACACGTGCCTAAAATATTTGGAAATCATTATTAACCACCCTGTATGATGTACGAAGCACTTCCCGAGATTCTTAGTGATTTTTTTAAATTCCACTTAAATTCTCTTCCGGATGTACAAACGAGTCTCTCTTTAATGTGCACGACAATAAAATTCAATCCTATTTAGTTTCTTTACAAACCATTGACAAACGTATGTTGGTCTACGTTATTCTTTACTTTCTTTCGTATTTCTGCTTTGTATTTCGTTGTTATTTCTATTTTATCCTACAAATCCGTAATCTTACCAGAAAACGCAGAGTATTTTGGTTCCCATCCTTGTAACATTTAAAGCGTCAAGTGAATTCTAGTTTAAAATTAAGTTCCCTTATACTTTAAATACAGGGTGATCCAGAGTTAAAGTACTGGTATACTTGGTAATAATTCAATTGCTAAATTCTATGGAAAAATAAAGGCAAGTTTCAATAAGGCATAATTCGACAACTACAAGCCGTTTTTTTACCTAAACTACTGACACAACATTTAAGAAATGTAACAATTCGTTTAGGAGATCTTAACAACTTTTGCAAAGAACTTCTCTTTACTTTGACTGAAACCCAGGAATTTTTTTAAATAAATTGAAGTACAGTCAGGAAAATATACACAACAATAAAGAACTTCTTTTTAAAGTAAAAAAATTTGGCATCAATTTTCTGACTTATTTTTGATACATTTAACCTTAAAATGGTTCCGTATCATCAAGCTAAAAACAGAAGTCCTGCCAAAATACAATTTTTAAAATTGATTTAACAATTTGAATTTAGAAAAGTTGCATTTACGTAAGTAGGCATCAGCTGAGAAAAACGTGGTGGAGTTCCATGCATAAACCTCACGTTTTTTCCTTAAATGAACGGCCAAGTTTTGCAGAAGAAAGTGTAAATACAGTTGGCTACTTAATTTTGGAGGAACAAACTTTCTTCTTACTTTAGTACTGAAATCTAAGTCCATCGTTTTTCAGAATTGGTCTTATCTCGAAGAACTATCTGTGTTCTTATGCACATGATCACTGTTGGAAATCGAATTTTAATCGTTTCTCTCATATCGCGTGGTATAAATTCCATCTTTAATGAACGCGAAATTCTGGGCTCGCAAAATCGAAGTGGCCGTCACTTTTTCAATTGAATTATTTTATAAATAGGGATTTAGTTGCTATATTTAGTCTTGTTGAGATTTTATTTGTTTTCCGAAAAGTTTAGCCTTTGAGAGAATCTATATCTATATAAGTAGTCGACTAGTGTTTTAAACCTTGTCCTGATAAAACCTTATATGTCTATGACAAAATTAATCTCGATTTAAATGTAAGGCCAGTTTGCGATACATATCCCAAGACAAATATATTATAACTTTCAAATTAACAGACTGAATTAAGGGACCAACAACTAAATAATATTGTTAACCGTATTTCGTGTCGTTCTGTTTTCACTCATTAGCTTTAGCACGTCGTACAATTCGATTGAGCCTTTCAGCGAATCGTCGAGACTTTTTCAGAAGTTTTGTGTAGGCTTTATTTGATGGTAAAGTTTTTCTAAGTTTGGGAAAACTTTGTGGTCGTATTCTTACGCTTCTTGCACTAGGACAAGTTTTCAAACTGGATTTCGAGTAAGTTGTCGTTTATATTAGTGAGTTGTTTGTAAGACTTGGTCCAAAAATTTTATGACATGGTGGGTGTTTATTCTCAAACTTTTAAAGAGTGCGTTATTGTTGCAAACGCTGCATTTCATATGGCAAGGTGGGTATTTATTGTATAACTTTTAAATAATGCCTTCTAGTTGCAAACGCATTTTTCTGCTTAAGTCCGTCAGTGTTTGGACAAAGTTGGATCGGCGATGTGACACAGTTCCATAGTCACCCGATCTAACGCTTGCAGATTAATTTTTGTAGAGACACGCAAAGTGTCCAAGTGTCCAAAATGTCACAAGAAAACTGACTTCAAGAATCAGTACAGTATTTTAAGTCGTTAAAAACCACTATAAAATTTTTAGTTGAGGCCGCAGAAACCATGGAGGATGTTTCAGCAACATATTTTTAACTTTACGTACGACATTTTCAACAATTACTATGTGTGCCAGTGTGATTACCGACCAAATAAATTAAAATATAATAAAATACATTTTTGCTCATAACGGCTTTAAAGCGTCATAAGGCCGAGCGCCTTAGATAGACGTTACCGGACATTGCTTATCCCTAGAAGTTTGATCGCATAGCTCTGAATCACTATGTATATTCCCAAGTTAATTTTGCGTTTTCAGGAGGTCACATCTTCAAGAAATAAATTTAAATAAAAAAATCTGCAGTCCCCCCTGAGGGGACCCCAGTAACCCCTAAACACGAATCATCCCTATTTTGAGTCACCTTCCATATAGATTTCCGTTTTCCAAAGCTGTATATTTCAATAGATGATTCGTTATAAACATGCACTATGAAAAAATATAACATTATTAGATGGATATTACGCAAAATCGATATTTTCTGGCATGTACCCGACATGTTCTGATTTATAGTCCCTTTCTTGAAAGTAGCATTGAAAAGCCAATGAAGTAGAATAGCTTCATCATGTTTCCCATTTTGTGGACTTGTATACTATGTATTAAATGATAATAGCAAATTTATATTCAAGTATGGCAGGATATTGTTTAGTCCCTTTGCTCACATTGTCATATCTGTTAAATATCCTGTTTATCTAAATAAATTTAACAAAGTAATTTGTTTTATCGTTACATTTTCCAAACGTGATTTTAAGATTAACCGCTCATACATTTAAAATTAAGTAAATTAATAAAAATGCAACTAGTTTATGTAGAATAGTTTTAAATCATTATCATTAAAACAGACAACTACAAGTACGAATTGACAAAACACTGTCATTTTCTTTTTTCCTTGAACAAGGGCTCCCTCAAGGATCCCCGCTCTCACCGTTTCTCTGCAATATATACTGCCGTGACATATACAATTACAACTTACCAGACAAAAATCAAATCGACAGATCGGCATACATATTACAATACGCAGACGACACGGCACTTATTGTACATGACAAAACTACTGAGAGAGCAGCTCAAAGACTCCAAACACTAACAAACAACACAATGACATGGTTTTATAAATGGAGACTAACACCAAACGCGTTAAAAAACCAACTTCTGCTCACAAACCACAGACTCAACGCTGACTCCCCTACAATAACTGCAGACGTCCAAACGACACAACCAAAAAACGACGTAAAATACCTTGGAATCACAATTGACCACAAACTTAAATTCACTAAACACATACGAAACATCAGGGCAGAAACAATAAAGAGAACAAAACACTTCCGATCACTAACCTACAAAGACAGAGGAATTAGCACAAACACCGCCACCAAAATATATAAAGCTATTTGTAGACCCTTGCTAGACCATGGACGTATACTCATGACCAATGGAACAGATAGGACAAAACGTTATATACAAACAACAGAACAAATTGCACTAAGACTAATAACACGAATAAGACACCCCCAAAATCCACTACACAACCCCTCCACCCAACTCATATACGAACGCACAAACATGACAAAGATTTCGGAAAGACTCATACATCTACAGACAAAATGGACAAACAACCCCTACAACTGGACAATACTGAATCCCCTTTGTCTTACAGGACCAACCAGACAATCCCGCTTCCGTTACCCTACATCAACGCTACTCGAACAATTACAAACGCAACTGACTACTGGACAATAAAATAATTTTTTCTTGTCATTAAAATTGGAAAGTTTATTTAATAAGATTGTTAACCTAGAATAAGAGAATTTTCATATTTGTTTTTTATTTAGATTAAGACTACATGTATTAAACAAGGGCAGAAAGACCGATAGGTCGATAGCCTTTTTTAGAAATAAAGATGTTTACTACTACTACTCATTATCATTTTAAACTCATGAGAAATTCAAAACCATTATCAATTTAAAAACACACATTAAAAGATAAAAATTGAAAGTCTTTAAAAAATTGACGATAGGCGACCTATAATTGCAGAGCAGAAAAGAAAACTCACATGGAACTGTGAACAACGAGGTCAGATATCAATTGAACATTAAACAAAGACTACATAGTTTAATCTGGTTAGTTTTCTATGCAGGTGCGAAAATAATTGAATATATAAAATCTGCTTATGATGATGAACTGAACACTTATTTGCAAAGTGTTTAAATTGCTCCTGGTTTATAAGATTATGAATCTACTTAAAACTGGACATCATTGAAATGTGTGCAAATAGCGGAAAAGACGGGAAACTTTGCATTGGACTTGCATTGGAGACGGACAACTTGGAAACTTGGATTGTCCGCAAATTGAACTAGCTTAATTCCTCGAGTCTAACTTGGATTCAAAATGTCTAATTAAATATCTCGTTACCGCAGCAAACACCTCTAGGGCTCTAATGGACATGCCTCTTTAACAGTTTCGTTTATTTTAATTGTTGATTTAGAATTGTTGGCCTTTAGAGACTGAGTTATTTGCTTTGGAATAAAGATGAGCAATATTGAGTGTGTGAAATTCGTTATTAATGTCAGCTTTACAACTAAAATCGTCGATTTTTTGTGTCAATATTTTTAAAAAAGATGTGACGAAACTATGTGCACCATGGATCGAAAAGTGAGTTGGTATTTGACAAAAAATACAGAGCGTTTACAAAAAAATACTCGAAACTAAACGGTGAGCCGTAATTTCTCTGAGGAAGTAGTCCAGAAGCATTTATCAATTCGAACACTTTGTTATTCTAATCAGTTGAGAAGAATTCAATCTATTAAAAATTAAAATTTTAATTGAAACTGACATGCACAATTAAATCTTTTGGTTTTTAAGATTTGGAATTTAAGGTATTTCAGAATGCTGCTGTATTTGTATTTAAAATTTATGTTTTCTGAAAAACAAGTTTTTTTCAAATAAATGTTCTAAAATATTTATATTAACATTAATAAATTGTAGCACTTCACCAATCGGAAAGACTCTGAAATAAATAACCCAATGCATGATACACAAAGTGTAGTTTGAGCACAATATTGCATATGCTTTATCGTTTTAACAACCGTATTACAAATTTCCTCAGAAAAATATTTGAAGATAAATATGGGCAGTTGATTTCTTAGGGTTTGTTATTGCGATTTTGCTGAAAAGACATTTCTCTTTCGGAATTAAACTACGTTCATCGCTAATTCACGACTTAAAATGCCATTTTATGTGCCAAAAACGGTATTGTCAACTTTCTACGCCTTTAATCTGGCCCTGCAAACAATTAGCAACGTTTATAATAATAAACAATGTGACATGGACTTCTAATGGACTATTTTTCATTCTTCTTTCAGTAGATACTTCTTTTAACATAACTAATCTTGAATTTCTTAATAGGCAATTTTTGGAATTTATTTCCTTCCTTCTTGGTATTGGATATTCGGTTTGGTTGAAATGCTTTTGAAAAATATCTCGCAATCACCTCTGCCTTCTCTAAGTATACGTATATATGTATATAAAAAACTCATTTCGGTAAAATAATTTAAGCTAGAAGTTAATATGTATTTCGCGAACATTGTAAATTGCAAACTTCCGAACTTTGGCGCAAATAAGAGTTACAACCGCATTATTTGCCTGTTTATTTTATCGCTTGTCTAACATTTTTTAAATCATACCTCTTTTAGAGAGATGATGGAATAGTTATTATTCTTAGATTGTTAAAGGTGGCTTAATGGGCATTGTTTTTCTGCTACTGTTTGCTTATAACTCTAGTGTTTGTGAGAGAGTTAATCGCTTTTCATTTATTAATAATTATATAAAAAACTAGTTTAAAATTAATACATTTTAATAAACCATTCCCTTTGTTAATTCATTGGCTGCGTGCATTTAATATATTAAATTCAGTAAAATAACTTTCATTACTTTGAATAATTTTGGTTATAAAGTCATTTGAGCGATCTAAGAGTAAGATTACTCTTTATTTAATATTCTGAAAGGTTGTTCCAATATGTAGCAAATATTTGGCTTCAATCAACTTTAGAAACATTATTTTAACAGCAAAGACACAGAAAAGTATATTATAATTTGGTGAGTACATGCAATAAAAATTACAACTCTAGAAGCTTCGGTTGAATGAAAAATCTATACATGAGATTGGTTGACCAACTTGTTAATTCTCCTCAAATACTTCAAAATACACCCTCTTCTGCAGTATTTGAGAAGTTAAGCACCGTTAAAATTTAAATTCGATGGATCCGCGACGGACTTCATAACTTTATCTCTCTAGGGACATTCACGTATCTTCTAGCAGATTGGATGATGCGCTAAAAGTTATTTGAAAGTTAGATGATTTTAAAACCGGAACTGAAGTTCGAACGTTAAAACAAGTTCAAGCATATTAAAGCTATTCTCAGAATAGGACCTGTAATTTCGTTTAGACATTTTATGGTTACAAACTTAATGAAATTCGCATGTTAAAATATTAATTTCAAAATAAACAAAAATGTTTGTTCATGTATTTGCTCAAGCTATGTGTGAAAAACTTTTTAACTAGGTTTGTCAATATAGACACTCTTGCTCAAAAGTTTTTTGACTAATTTTATTTATATTAGAATGATTTTTTGATTAATAAAATTTAGCAAAAAGAACATTACAAGTTAAAACAAAGAAATAATAAACGGTTTTTTATTTCCAAGCTTTGAAAATATATATATTTATTTAAAAAAAATTTTCTCCTGGGTTTCAGTTAATTTTATTGTTTATTATTTACAATGCCACAAATACGTTTCGGTATCTTTCTCCACCATCATTTTTTAAAATAAATTGAAGTACAGTCAGGAAAATATACACAACAATATAAATATTAGGATGACCAAAGAACAAACCCACTTTAATTTCCTACGTGTCAGACTACTCACATTTTAATAACCTGTACCTAATTCAATGTACCTATTTAAAGATACTATTATGGACCGGATAGTGTTTTAATGCATGAATGCAACATTGAATTATTTCTCGAATTTTGAATCCAATGCCCCAATTTTCTGAATCATCCAAATTCCCTGGTTTCTTGCTTATTATCAAGTGGACACCTGTTTTATAGATAAGATTTATACGTGATTTCACCTTTTGCAATTGCCTGATTTCATATGTATGGCACATATCACAAAAAGAGAATCTGTTTTCATTTGAGAAGTTTCATTTAATTTCTGTGTTGGAGCAATGAATTATTTACTGCTTTTGACTGGGATCAGTGCCCTGATGACCGCTGTTTCTGCAACGAAAATGAGTTCTTGTGAGTTTTGCTGATATGCAATTTTGGACATTGTTTTACCAGTTGTTTAATTAATAGCAACATAATATTATTAATTTTCTACCTATTTTCCAAAGGTACTAACTCCGCAGGAATTTATCCTAATGTTACTTATTCCGTTAATTCCTACGTTTGTGACGCGACGCCTTGCATCTGTACTTTGGGCTGTCCATCGCTTATTAGTGTCGATTTCTATGCACGTAAGATTCATACAAAGACAAAATTAAATTATATTAATTGAAAAAAAACTTGCGACATATTACTGATGAGGACAGTCACACTTTTTAATATTTTAGCTAGATACTTGGAGAAAATAAAACCGAAAATCCACGCGGCTTGCATGGGCGTGGGATTAGATTATCCATTAGGTCAGGACGATGCCTGTGCAGGAATCAACAACACTCAATGTCCGATTGTTGAGAATGAGAAAATCCATTATGAATATTCTCTTAATATTCTACCTGTTTTTCCAGAGGTAAATAAGTTTCTCAGAAGCTTCAGAAATAAAGAAATATTATGGATTACGATTTAAATCATCTTAAGCTTTGGAACGTAACATCTTTTATCGAAATATAATACTTTAGCTACACATTTTAGTCAGTGGTGTATTAAAACGCGTCTAATGCATCAATGAAATATTTCTTTTTTGCTCGTTGTTATTGAACAACACTTTCTGCGTATTTTTCATACAAAATGAATCTTTTTAAATCCTTTAAGAGAGGAAAACTAAAAAAGCACTATTAGCAATATTTTAGCGCAATATTCCGCTTTAGAAGGCCCTCAAAAATGAAAATGAATCAGAAGTAGTCAAATGATGAAAACGTTTGTAAACACGATTGTTGATTGATAGTATATTAATACCCTTGTGGTGAAATATTTCATATATAATATCATTGGGTCTTTCCTTTTCTTCTGCTCATGTGGAAAATATTAATAACTATTTCAGAAAAGGGAATCTCTTCAATGAAGTTCTAGCCACAAATATCCCGCAGTAATTGTTCATTGATAGTTTGAAACAATTCAAAAATGCAAATAAACTGCTGTGTTTTCAATTCTTAGTTTGCTTATTCAAAATTCGACAATATTCACGATATTGAAACGAGCACCAGTTGGCAAATCCAATTTTTCACGTAAAATTTAGTTCCATTAGTAGTAGTAGTAAACATCTTTATTTCTAGAGAATTTATTGTTTACGTGTATGACTCAGCCAGAATTTAAAGACCAAGAACGTGAATTTATACGCGGATATTGAAGGTGGATCTGCTTACAAAAATAGTAACATTATTTGCAAAAGCTTTCATTTTGAAGATATTTTTTGGAACCAACAGAGAGAATAAAAAATCTATTTTTTGCATCTTTCAGTTCCAAGAGTTTACACATTTTGGCGTAAACTTAACAAAATTTGAATCTTTTTAGTCTTAAAGTCGCTTTTCAATATTTTCACCAGATTTTGAGAGATTATTTTACAACCAGCGGTCAGATTAGCTCGAATTAGTAATATTGTTAAAATGTGCATTATTCAATTTTTTTTGCATATTATTCAATATGGGTTTATATTATTTTTCAGAGTGCTGCTGTAATTTAATGGATATTCATATTTTTGGAGACCTTTTCTAGCAGGCATTCTTTACTTTTCGTACATAAAAGATTACGTATTTTGTTTAGTTAAAAAATGTTATGAAAATTCTCCTATTCTAGGTTAATAATAGTAGTAGTCAACATCTTTATTCTAAAAAGGCTATCGACCTATCGGTATTCTGCCCTGTTTTAATACATGCAGTCTTAATCTAAATAACAAAACAATATGAAAATTCTCCCCTTCTAGGTTAACAATACTATAAATAAATAAGATTTCAGTGGCAAGAATAAATTATTTTATTGTCCACTAGTCCGTTGCGTTTGTAAGTGTTCGAGTAGCGTTAATGTAGGGAAACGGAAGCGGGATTGTCTGGTTGGTCTTGTAAGACAAAGGGGATTCAGTATGGTCCAGTTGTAGGGGATTTAGTTCCATTTATCTCCATATTAGTTATCAGTAAAATTACGTAAATTTTATTCTTAGCTCTTTTATAAAACTCCAGAAAAATTATTTTCTTCAACATTAACGATGCTTAATCTACTTTAGGTTACTGTCACACTAACATTCTCCATCATAGATGAAGAGTTAAGCGAAGATGTTGTGTGTTTTGAATGGGACATAGAAGTGAAGAGAACCACGTGCCCGGAATAAGAAAATCTGATTAAATTTCTTATACAATAAATACATTCAATTCAATTTAATAGCTGTTTAATTTATTATTTTATTTATCCTACACCCAAAGGTACGTAGTGTCATTCCAGTGACCTACTGACTGAACTGACTGTGACCTACTGACTAGTGACTGAACGAATACTCGGAATTACATCCGATAGAAGCTGGCGTTCCACAGGGAGGCGTGCTGGGACCAGTGCTGTACTCAGTCTACACTGGAGATCTTCCCACATCCAATGAAACTCTAATAGCTACATATGCAGATGATACGGCCATTTTGGCAACTCATGAAAGCCCGACGATGGCATCAAGAAAGCTTCAAAAAAACTTGGACAGCATCCAAAACTGGTTTAAAAAATGGCGAATCAAGGCCAACGAAACAAAGTCGACGCACATAACTTTCAGTAAGAGGAAAGAAACATGTCCCCCAGTAAGGCTCAACAATCACCAGCTGCCACAAGCACAAAATGTCAAATATCTCGGAATCCACCTGGATAGGCGTCTTACCTGGAAACACCATATTTTCACTAAGAGAAAACAGTTGGGACTTAAATTTACTAGAATGTACTGGATTATGGGGCGGAAGTCCCAAATGACTCTAGAAAACAAAATTACTATCTACGAGGCCATTCTCAAAGCGACATGGACCGATGGTATCCAATTATGGGGCACTGCCAGCAACAACAACTTGGAAATTTTGCAGAGGTTCCAAAACAAAGTGTTAAGATGCATTGTCAACGCTCCGTACTACGTCCCAAATAGGATCTTACAGCAGGACATACACATACCCACTGTGAAGGAAGTTATAGCGCGGTCCATTTACAGTTATCACAAGCGAATGCTGGTTCATCCTAACCAACTGGCCAGACAAGTCTTTGACCACACAGGACACCCAAGAAGACTGAAGAGACTCACACCCCTAGATTTAGTAAACCATACATAATGAGTAGTATAGCTGAGATAGTTGTAGGTCGAGTGATCTGGTCATAATTATTAATTGATTGGGGTAGTAGGCTTAATGGAGCCGATCTACGAGCGCTGTACACCATCACAGTAGCTGAATGCCTGTGGCAGATTGCTTCATATATACTATATATATATATAAAAAAAAATCCAGTGACCAATTATTGAGAAACTCTGAAACTAATTTAGTTAAATTTTCTCTCTACTTACGAATGCCATAATTATAATGATTCCCGTGACTATATCGAACATCCCACTGTTTTTTAAATTTGATAAAACCCGAGATAATATTTAAACGTTTTATTTGAGGGAGCGAGTGGAGAAAAGGAGAAAGGTAAGTAATGCCAATTAACCCAGTTTCCTGCTATTCAAAAAAGTAATTTACATAGATTTAATAGCATTTAAAGGACTCACTCAGGTCGCCTGAGCGTAAAGGCACATCCTATTAAGATTGCTGTTATTTGCCAATTACAGATCCTTTTTGCGACAAGACAGACAGATAAAGGCTATAATTTAAATTTGCTTGCTTTCAATAGAACCTTCGATTAGCGAATTTGCTTTAGGAACAATTTTCAAGGTGCATGAAAATTAGTTTATTAGTTGAAAATATAAGGTAATTTATGAATTTTGCATGTAATCTTAATAAACTAACAAGCGAGAAAAATCAACGAATATTTTTGTTAGGCAATATTCAAAAGTTTTATAACAAACTCTTGATTGTAATGTGATCTTTATTGTAGAAAAAGTTGTAATGGGGACTGCCCCATTCTATTTCCTCTTCAATTTATTAAAGAAAATACTACATATTTTACTACTATTAATAACTATTTATATAATACTGTTTACTATTAATAAATGTTGAAAACAACCGACATTTTCTCGAATTCACAGTCTGCACCTCGTTTATTATCGCCTGAGATCGTTTGCTAATTTGAAATTCATTTCGATTCAAGCGCATTATTTATTCTAGTCAAAACTTCTTCGACCAAAATTGATTTCTAATTATTTTGCCAAACCGCGTTGACTGAGAGCAAAATTGAAAGTACGAATGCTATTAACTTAATAGACTGTGAGATCACAAACTTGTTTATCCAAATCCAGAACGCTTTATGAGTTATTCGATTGGCATCACAAAAAATACGCAAGAAAATTGTAATTTATCATGTAAATAATATTGATGGTTTAAATTTTAATTAACTAATGTCTATAATTGCCTTTATTATTATTTGACTTAACAGAAACATACAACTTAACAGAAACATTAAAACTATGATTGGACAATACCGACAAGACAAATGGCTAGAAGCATGTAAAGAAATACAGAAGGACAAAGGCAAAACATACTGGCGAAAAATTAAGAAACTGGCGCAATACAGGAAGACTGGCACTACTGACACGATTGACGAAAACGGAATAGAACGCTACACAGACAAAGAGAAAGCGGACGCATTCGCCAGACACTATCAAAGGGCCTTCAGCACATCGACAAACCCTAACTTCGACAATGACAACTGGAACTTGATCAACGACTGGTACTTGAACTATTTACTCACCAAACTATGCTTTCATCCAATTGGCTTAAATTTCTGTTTTTGTTTTCCGCTGTCTGACTTCTGAAGGAATATAACGTGGGGCGTTGTACTCCATTATTTTTTTATATTTACATAAAATATCCCTTTTTTTATTTTTAGCCTTTATTTAACAGAAATAGCATAACACAGATGGCAGGGAAAAATTAAACACAAACGTTAATACAATCTCATACCCGCTCTCACCGGTTCTCTACAATATATACGCATGACATATACAATTAAACTTACCAACAAAAATCAAATCGACAATGGAATCATATTACAATACCAGACGAGCTGCAAACTTATTTGTACAGGACAAAACTACTGAGAGAGCAACGCAAAGACTCCCAACAAGAACAAACAACACAATGAAATGGTTTGTATAAATGGGAGACTAACACCAAACGGCGTCCAAAAACAAACTTCTGCTCACAAACCACAGACTCACGCTGATTCCCCTAAAATAACAGCAGAACGGCCCAAACGACACAACCAAAAAACGACGTAAAATACCTTGGAATCACAATCGACCACAGACTTAGATTCACTAAACACATGCGAAACATCAGGGCAGAAACAATGAAGAGAGCGAAACACTTCCGATCACTAACCTACAAAGACAGAGGAATTAGCACAAACACCGCCACCAAAATATATAAAGCTATTTGTAGACCCTTGCTAGACTTTGGACATGTACTCATGACCAACGGAACAGAAAGGACAAAACGTTATACACAAACAACAGAGCAAATTGCACTAAGACTAATAACACGAATAAGACACCCCCAAAACCCACTACACAACCCCCCCACCCAACTACTATACGAACGCACAAACATGACAAAGATCTCTGAGAGACTCATACAGCTACAGACAAAATGGACAAACAACCCCTACAACTCGACCATACTGAATCCCCTTTGTCTTACAAGACCAACCAGACAATCCCGCTTCCGTTTCCCTACATTAACGCTACTCGAACACTTACAAACGCAACGGACTAGTGGACAATAAAATAATTTCTTCTTGCCACTGAAATCTTATTTATTCAATAACACTGTTAACCTAGAATGGGAGAATTTTCATGTTTGTTTTCTATCTGGATTGGGACTGCATGTATTAAACAAGGGCAGAAATACCGATAGGTCGATGGCATTTTTTAGAAATAGGGATGTTTACTGCTACTATTGTTAACCTAGAATAGGAGAATTTTCATATTGGTTTTTTATCTAGATTAAGACTGCATGTATTAAACAAGGGCAGAAAGACCGATAGGTCGATAGCCTTTTTTTAGAAATAAAGATGTTTACTACTACTATTATTTGAATGCCACTTTAATAACGAATAAGAAAAATTGTTTTTATACATCGTTCATGTTTTTTTACCAGTAACATTATTTTATGATGGAAAGTTCACCAGCATGTTTAATAACATATCTTTCATCCAATTGGCTTAAAATTTCTGTTTTTGTTTTCTCCTGTCTGACTTCTGAAGGAATATACGTGGGGCGTCGTAATAATTATTTTTTACATAAAATATCCTTTTAGTTTTATGCATATAATTTACAGAAAAAGCATGACACAGATATGCAGAGGCAAAATGTAAACACAACTTTAATAACAATATCATCATATCCAAACAAGAGTTATGGGTTTAATATCATATCTTGTAAATAAAATAATAAAATGTCCTTGTTGTACATGTATATTTACTTTACTCGACAGTTTTTTCAAATCCTTCTGATGGGATCGTTTGCTAACTTTAATATTCCGCGTTATAATGTGAATTTAGAACACTTTGTAAAGCATTGTTGGATATTTCAAATTTGCCAGACGTTGCATTTTTTCATCAAAACAGTCTTTTGAAATGATCTAGGTTGTCGATATAATATAATAAATGGGTTTAGTGACAAATGAAGTGTCCTTTGAAGAGGGTACCTATTTTTTATCATATTTCCCGGCTTGCTGCATTTTTCCTAATAATCTTTCCAGCAGATCAGTAATAAATCTTACTCATCAAAAATAATTTTTCAAAATGTGTAGGAAACCATGTCGGAATAACTAGTGAAAAGCACCGACGAGAAGTTTTATGGCAAAATCTAACCTCCTATCGGGATAACTGTTAAGGACGATAAAAGAAATTAAAAAGCTATTAGTTATTGCCAAAGTTTGGGACAGCCAACCGCATAGAGCATCTGTCAAGCACTCGGGGTATCTGGAATGCCTGATTATGTGTTTAACGATCCTTGAAAATACTTTTTCTCAAACTTTTGTTATGTTCGATATACGCTCTATTTTCGGCATTTCTCGTTATACAAGATTTTGCATATGCTGAATTAAGTTTTTCAACTTGAGTACATACATGGGACACAAATGATAGCAGATGTAGATGTTGATAGTAAAGAGCTTTCTTAATTTTTCTTTGGTATGCATCAAAGCAGAATAACATGTTTTATTTGTTTATGATACGCAGATGGAAATTTGAAAACATTTATTTATACATACAATACTTCGGAGCTTAGAACTCGAGTTAACAATAGCGAGGTAGACACCTCCTATTGTAGGCTGTTTTATGAATAAAAGGACGTATTAGTATACACTTGAAATGGTGTACACACGTTTTTGTGTTCGAACTAACATACGTTTTTAAATTACTAAATGTTGCCAAGAAAATATTTTTAATGAGGGATTGAATTTTTATAATTCGTCTTCTGATATTCCCTTACTCCGTCTCTCTTAGGATTAGTCGTAAGGTTAGAAGCCTGTATTTAGACTATTTAGACATTGTGGCTCCAAGATATCAAACTAATTATTGAAAATGTCTATAACTGAACAACCAGTAAATAAAAATATCACATTTTAGAAAGATGACTTGGAGGGTTTTAAATTATCTCCATCAATAGGAAGTATTTCAACTGAGTGCAATTTTTCTCGGAATGAAGCCCGTTTAATCTTCTGTGCAACTTTTTAAGTCCAACTTTGAATTGACTATATAGCTAGAGATTTTGAACGATGTATTCAGCTAAGCAATAATTTGTTACATACAAAATGCCATTCAAGAATTAGTTACGTTGAGTATTTACGCCTGATTTCTCTTTGTTTGAAGTAATCTAAGTATTCCTAAATATTTGTCACCTGTTCTGAGCGCAAATGATCTTTTGGATATTTTTTCGTTGTCTGTTATAAACCTGTTATTTCCAATTAGGCGCGAGTTGCTTTGTTGAACATTTGACTAAATTGTCTTCTTAGGAATCGGCTTCCAACCTTTTTTTCCAAAGTTTTGTCTGCACTGTAAGAGCGCCCGATTCATTATTGGAATTTAGTTGATAAGTTTATCATAATTTGTGCTGTTGCAATGCAATATTCGTGAAAGATATTGAATCAATAGAGAAATGGTAATGTACGATTGCAGGGCTCTACTATCATGAATTATTGGGCGGATTCGACGTCGAATTGCAGAAAAAACGGCACCGTTTAGCGAAGAAAAAAGTGCTCTTCCACCAGCCGGCTCACACCTACGCCGTTGCAAGGGCCAAATTGGTCGAATTGGGCTACGAACTGCTGCCCCATGACCGTATGTTCCAGATTTGGTCCCGTGCGACTTCTTTTTGTTTCCAAACTGGAAAAAGTCACTCGCCGAGCAGAAATTTCAGTCGAATGAGGAGGTCATCGCCACCACGGAGGCCTATTTTGCAGACCTCGAGAAAAAAACCTGTCTGCAAGATATTTTTGAGTTATCTCAAGGTACTCACTGTTTTCTTGTTATTTTTAACGGCCCTGTTGCCGAAACCGCTTGACCTTACTTTCAATTCAAGAGTATTTTTCAATCTCTCGCAATTACAAACAGGTATAATAAAAGATCAGATAATCTCATTTAATTCTTATTAGAATAGTACATACATTCAGTTCAATTTAGTATGCAAAAGTAAAATAATATATTAAGATTTTATATCAATATATTACAAAAAACTAACAGATATTGGGAATGGTAATGAGAAGACTGGCGAGGAATAGTAAGAAGGCGGAAAGCCTTGTTTTCTGTCCTGTAAAAAACTTTATCTCTAGAGCCCACTGAAGGGCAGCAACCAAACTTCTAAAACGAGGCACTGAATTTCTGATCTTCACCGATGGAACAATTCAAATTATATGCCAAAAAACTGGACGCTTTTGAAAAAAACATGCATTTTTATTGACCCTGGTGAGTTTGATTGTCTCATTGCTATAAATTTCACTTCACATCTGCAAAGGCATTCATTATGCAATGGACATTCTTATTAGGTGCTGCACGACATTTTCAAAGAAATTGCCTGACTCTGAGCTGAACGTTCTCAGATTTCTCTCTCAGCTCAGATTTCATAAGGTGGCCTGGGGAAGATCCCAATTTCGATTTGTATGCAAGTGCATTGTCGAAGTGATACATGATATGTAGATATTATAGTTTCAGTTTTCAGCGAAAACGCATTATATTTTGCGGGCTGTTGTATTTTGGTAATGAAAGGTTAACTAATTGGAAATCCTTAAAGAGCGAGAAATACTTCTATTTAAAGCTTTAAGACATAATTGGGTGAAATATTGACTATTAAGCTGCGGTATAAACAATGGCATCATATGCAATAAGATTTCTCGTTGGATTGCATAAATTAAAATGTGGGAGCACATTACGTCGTCGGAATTGCCAACAATTAGATGCTATCGGTATTAAGTCAATTTAACGGCTTAATGCTACGAGTAATTGAACCAATATTTGCCAATTCACTAAGATATATCTGAAACTCGAGACTCGATTGGAAATTACCAGTCTGATGTAGATTTAAGTCTAAATCGTGTGTCCTTAGTTACTATAATTTAAAGTCTATTGCGTTGCCGATTCTTCCTTACATACTTTTCCTTATTCCTTCTAAAGGGTTAAATTTGCTTTAAATTTAAATTTCTGTTAAAAATATTAAAGGGTAGTTTTTGAAGATATAACATAATGAAAAGAATCAGCTGCTTACTTTTGTAGTACTATCTTTTGTAATGTATGTCTTTTGATATGCAACATAAAAATATGAATTGCTCTATTATGCTTTGCTTCATTTCAATTGTCTATTCAATCTTTAACTCTGGAATTTGAACAGTGTGATGAATTCTTTTACTTTGTTTTGTTGTGAAGATGCGTACAATCAAATCTAAATCCTACTATTTTAATCTTCTTCGTTCATTTGTTCTGATTATCCTTATATGCATAATGAAGCAGTACATCATAAATGAAGCTGTAGCTAAGCCTAAGCTGTTTATATCTTGTTCTAGTTATATGAGCAAATGCTGAAACAGCAATAAGAAATGAAACAGATCAGTCAGCTACATCAACACGTAAAAATAACTCAACTTTTGTAAACAAACTACCCATAGACACACAATAATACTTTTGGACAATAACAGTTTTGAGTGACAAACTATGAATAGTGGAAACATGTCGCAGTGGATATTTTGATTTCGTATTTTAAAATTTACGTTTTCTTGTGTGCTCGTCAATGTATTCCCTAAATAGCATTACACAAAAATGGATACATAATCCAAAGTGTCCCATGATGTAAGGTCACTACTCAGTATACGTAATCTTCAGACCAATAATACAGAGGATTAAACTACAAAAAACATGCTCATGGGTCCATACGATTGTGACATTTAAACGCAGCTAAATATTAAATTTTGTAGAAGGTTATCTAGGAAATATGTTACAAAATTTCAGTCTATTGCTCAGGCAAATGTCACGTACCTCAGAATTTGCTGTACGCATGAGACAATCCTTAAATCAACAGTCTGAAGAACATGTAATTCTTGGGTCAGAACAACACTTTTGGTTTTCAAGATCTCCTCATTTGTCATCCGTGGACTACTATTTGCAGGGTCATCTAAAAATTATGTTTTATCAAACTCCATCAGAAGTTGTTGATGATCTTATAAGACGTATTTTGAGTCAGCCGATCGGATTATGTAACTTTGTCTCTCCTATGAAGAGCCAGATTACATTTCGAGTGGAATATTGCTCGAATGGTGGCCATTTCGAGCAATTTCTATTGCGATTTTAAACTGAAATTGTAGCTATTTGAATTATAACAATTTAATCCGTTGAATTATGAAAACGGTTCAAATTGGGGTACAACCTTATCAAAAGTTATTTCACCTTAACATTACGGATACTAAGTACTAAGTCACGGGACACCCTGTATCAATTGCTTAGTGCCTGAGGTAATATTTTTATTCAAGGAATTTCTGTTGCAAATGAAGACGAAAATAGACGTACAGAAAATAGACACATAAGATATCTCACCTTGCATGTTTTAATACTACCACACTACAAAAAACTTGACTATTTTAATAAGTATCAAAGATGCAAATATGAGAATTGTTCAAACTATGCGGGATACGGGGTTCAAACTATGTTGGAACCAATCCTTGTGAACACTAATTTTATTTAAGAAGTTTGGTCTAAGAAATACAAACTTTTCACTACGCATAAACTTGAAATTTTTAAGAATATACTTCGAAGAAATATTATTTCGAACTTCGCATCTAAAACTCCGCAACCAATCTCAACTTTATTTATTATTAAGAAATATTACCAAACATTTTTGCCTTTTGATAGGTGAGTGCATTGATTTTCTCTTTGTATAACTGCCTGATTTAATACATCCGTCGGTATTCACATTAGGGCCTCTTGATCTCCTGCATGAATTTGGATCTAAGAAAGTTAAAAGGGTTTTACCAAGAACGTGGGAAAAGTTCTGTTGATGCACCGACTGGAAATTCTATAAGTAAAGCCAAATTGGTAAAACTAACTTTCATACCGTTTAAAGCCGTTCCCAAACGACATCGGGATTTTTGACCGAAGTTGCTCTAATTGCAAGTTCGTTTATGTACAGGGTTTTCGGTATATTGTAACATCTCAGTGCAGTTATTTGAAAACTTATCAAAATGTTGATAAATATATATAACCTTTACAAGTCTTTATTGGTTCAAAATCTAAGCTGCCAAAACAAAAGGGCCGATTGGAACTTTTTCATGAAATACGGTATTTAGAGTGGCCCTGAAACAATTAGATTTATCAACATAAGTTTTACTGACGAGGCGACATTTTCCACTGCGAGAATGTTCAATCACAAAAATAAGATTTTTGGTAATGGAAAAACCCGCATGTTATTGTTTACTTGAAAATCAAGTCATTGGACCAATTTTTTTAAAGAAAATTTAACAGGACAAAAATATTTTCAACTCTTAGAAAATTAAATTCAAGAGAATTTTAAACAACTGTATGTCAATACGTATTTATATTATATTGTATTTTTAGTAGTAGTAAACATCTTTATTTCTAAAAAAGGTTATCTTTCTGCCCTTGTTTACATACATGTAGTCTTAATCTAAATAAAAAACAAATATGAAAATTCTCTTATTCTAGGTTAACAATATAATTAAATAAAATTCCAATGACAAGAAAAAATTATTTTATTGTCCACTAGTCAGTTGCGTTTGTAAGTGTTCGAGTAGCGTTGATGTAGGGAAACGGAAGCGGGATTGTCTGGTTGGTCTTGTAAGACAAAGGGGATTCAGTATGGTCCAATTGTAGGGGTTGTTTGTCCATTTTGTCTGTAGTTGTATGAGTCTTTCCGAGATCTTTGTCATGTTTGTGCGTTCGTATAGTAGTTGGGTGGGGGGGTTGTGCAGTGGGTTTTGGGGGTGTCTTATTCGTGTTATTAGTCTTAGTGCAATTTGTTCTGTTGTTTGTGTATAACGTTTTGTCCTTTCTGTTCCGTTGGTCATGAGTATATGTCCAAAGTCTAGCATTGGTCTACAAATCGCTTTATATATTTTGGTGGCGGTGTTTGTGCTAATTCCTCTGTCTTTGTAGGTTAGTGATCGGAAGTGTTTTGTTCTCTTTATTGTTTCTGCCCTGATGTTTCGTATGTGTTTAGTGAATTTAAGTTTGTGGTCAATTGTGATTCCAAGGTATTTTACGTCGTTTTTTGGTTGTGTCGTTTGGCCGTCTGCAGTTATTGTAGGGGAGTCAGCGTTGAGTCTGTGGTTTGTGAGCAGAAGTTGGTTTTTTGACGCGTTTGGTGTTAGTCTCCATTTATAAAACCATGTCATTGTGTTGTTTGTAAGTGTTTGGAGTCTTTGAGCTGCTCTCTTAGTAGATTTGTCATGTACAATAAGTGCCGTGTCGTCTGCGTATTGTAATATGTATGCCGATCTGTCGATTTGATTTTTGTCTGGTAAGTTGTAATTGTATATGTCATGGCAGTATATATTGTAGAGAAACGGTGAGAGCGGGGATCCTTGAGGGAGCCCTTGTTCAGGGAAATTGTATTTTTAAAATCTTTTAAAGTTCATAATTTGAAAACTGACGGATGATAAAATATAGCACATACATACTATTTTTCTCACAATCAGAAGAAAATGCTATTTTTAAACATGTAATAATATTATAATTTACTCCATTATAAAAAATTACAAAATGTCGAAATTTCATATTTTCTGAAATATTTCTGCTTTTCTGGTAATATAGATTTTCAGGTAACGCAGATAATTTTCTAATATAATTAAAATTTTTAAAATTGAATCATTTTCTTGCGTGATTATTGTCACTTAAACATGTTTACGAAGAAATAGGAAGTATGTTCGGCTTCTTCCCTGAAGTCTGTTCTGTCTTGAAGTTTAAAAACACTTTTGCGTTATTTCGTTCGAGCTATTTTGAGCAGGAGTTTCGTTACTTACTCTATTAAGATGTTCTTTCTTGATTTTTGGTAAATCAATAAACTAGAAAGACGAAAGATTCTGTTCTAATCAACTGCCGTTTTTTTAGAGCCTATGAAATAACTTCAAAACTACTTCAAAAGGGGCTTTCTAAAGAAATGTACAACATAGCGAAAAAGAACATTTAAATTGATTTTTAAACGAAAACAAGATGGTGTTCTCCAACTCATTATTTATAATATTTGATGAAACTCTTATAGATTTGATGATTTTTTATATCAGAAATGCCTAAAGATAAGTCAGTTTAAGTTATCTAAAGATTAAGATATAAAAATTAGTTGTCTAGCTCATCAGTGTCAACCCACTAAAATTGAAGCAGATTAGTTTTTCTAAATTCATGCTGATCGTCAGGTAACACCTAGTATAGAGACTGCAGTGCATAATAGCACAGTTGACTTTACGTTTAACTGTGCAATTTGATAACATTTCGAAATGTAATTAAATTGGAAGCTCGATTCAATTACATGGGATATAGTCAATAAATGACATTTTAATGGGCCTGTTAACTCGTTAGCGGGATAAACAATAAACCACTTCTCAGTAACCATTCAGAACGATATGCTTCCAAGCGAATATAGGACAAGAATTTGTTAAGTAGGTATTTGTGTTTTTTAAGTTTTTAGCTTCAATCTAATTGTAGGCTTAGATTTGTGTGCTAAATGAATATAGTTCAGTTAGCCTTGCAAAGCACTAGATACCGTTTTTTAATCCTCACGAAGTGTTAATCTAATATTTTCTATCTCCAAATGATTCTACCTCAAATTCTTATATTAACGTATGAAAAGTAAAGGAGGTAAAAGTCAAGTTCGAATTTTAGCATTTAGAAAAGTATTCATTAGGAATTTTATTGAATGTCAGGGTGTGTTCTGGAGACGTTATTGGCAGTAACTTTAGTAAGATTCAATATTACGAAATACATCCTGCCGTTCAAATCGTGTTAAGCACTCGAAATGCCATAAAATAGCTTAATTGCTGACAATGATGGTCAAATTGTATACAAGAGGAAAACTAACGCGTTGTGCCCTCGCAGTAGATTTCAATGCTTTTTTGGGGTCCCTTCTTCTGCTGGGGGTAGAGATACAAACATTTAAAGAGGCGATTTCTTTTTGTCAAATGCTGGATGTAACATTGTTTCCGAACTTTATGTTTTATTACTTTAATACCTGTATATTCTGTCACTTGATCAAATACGAATGGGAAAGAAAATAACATAGTAAAATAATAATTAGTTTTCTATCACAACTCTCACCTTTTGAATATTATAAAACCTAAAAGGCGGAATTCGATAGATACAAGCGATTAATAATAATAATAAAGGACTTTATTCGTATTAACATAGACAACATTTCTAACACTAAAAAACTGAAATAATTCGTAATACGAAAAGACGAGGTTCAGTACTTCCGATCAAAACATCTGAAGTCTGTTCAACTAACAACTATATGACCAAGAATATAAAATTACTGAGTGAGGGAGTGTTATTAATCTTGATAGAATCAGCATAGCTAGCCAGGAACCTAACTCTATCCTTATTTTTCCCATTTTCACCAATTACATGATTACCTAGAGCAAGTTGGGGTGATTAATGAAAATAAAATAATCTAAATAAAATGAAGCAACTATTACAATACTTCGATTATAAATTTCCAAAAGCATCTTTCTGCAAAATTCCAGTAACCATGATCCATAGCGGGTTTAATTGCAACCATAGAAAATATAGCTCTTTTGGTACGAATGGGCTAAAGTTAGTTTCAGTTATTTTCTTATATCAAGAATTTCTAAAATAAGACATAAAATAACGACGGCCCATACCTGAGATTAGCATTCGATCAATTCGTTCATGTATTCAGAGTAAACAAACAATTTAATTGACCCTTATGCCAACCTGGGATTAATGTGGTTTGTGAAAGTTATCCACTTGGTCGATCCGACGCTTTAACTATTTGCACCCGAGTAATCGTGAAGCTTACCGATCCCTCCTATGATGCCTGTCGTTTTCGCCTGATTTGTTGCTTGACCGAACACATGGACATGATCATGTTTAAATCTATTTTACACAGCTGGGTGTTACATGAAATGGTCTTAAAATACAAAATTAAATCTCAACCATTTAGCCAGCATTTAATTTGTTTGTTTACTTTGTTAGGAGTTAAAAAGATCTTGCTTCATGTGGTAAAGCACTTGACACAATGACTTCAAATTATTGAAGCTGAGCCAGCTGTGTTTGACCTGAAAGCCGACAATAAACGGGGATCTTTTACTGAACGCAAAGAAACTCTCAATAGTCACGCACTATGGAGATATGTTTTCAAAGAGAAAAATGTGTCACACTCTCTAGGGGTTTGAAAACAATCTACCAAATCTCTTTGATCAATGTTGCTATATTTATTTTTACAATACTACTGGGTTTATGGCTTTAGTGTTAAGGATGAAACAACAAACTGCTAAAAGCGTAATCTGAACAGTTCAGAAAATTTCGGCTCTAAACTTTGGATGATTCCGTTGATGATATGGTAAAGCTGATCATCCCCAGAATGCTTGGATTATAACAATGTATAGTGTAGTAATATGTGACATATAGATTGTATCTCGATTACGAAGATTGAACATTTTCCGGTCAAACTTAGTGTTTATAATCAACTGAAAGCCTAAAAGTTAACTGAGCGAATACTGGCAAAAACAGTCCCTAAAAGGAAAGTGATTAAATTTAAATATGGACTTAGACTTAGAGAAGGTTTTCGAAGAACAGTCGGAAGTTTAGCAGATAACAGTATTCTGTGTAGGTATATTACTCTTACTTATTATTATATGTGTAGATATTAGATCTCGTATGATTCTTCTTCTTATAGTTCCTATCCGTTTCGGATGTTGGCTATCATACATGCTACCTTAACTTTGTTCACTGCAGCCCGAAACAACTCAGTTGTACTCATACCAAACCAGGTTCTAAGGTTTTTCAACCATGAGATTAGTCTTCTACCCTCACGTCGCTTTCCTAGTACTTTTCCTTGCAAGATAGTCTGCAATAAGTTAAATCTGTTTTCATTTCTCATAACGTGTCCTAAATATTGGAGCTTTCGTTCCTTCACAGTATCAACCACTTCCCTTTCCTTGCCCATTCTGCTGAGAACCTCGATATTTGTTATGTGGTCTGTCCATGGTATTTTCAATATTCTTCGATATAACCATAACTCGAATGCATCCAATTTCTTCGTTGTGGCTTCAGTAAGCGTCCATGCTTCCACCCCGTAAAACAGGACCGAGAACACGTAACAGCGCAGAAGTCTTATCTTAGTGTGTAATGTTATGTGATGGCTTGTGAACAAATGTCTCATCTTGCTCAATGCAGTCCTGGCCTTTTCAATTCTGCTTCTTATTTCCTGTGAATGATCCCATTGCTCGTTTACCAGAGTTTCGAGATAAGTAATACTGCTCACGCGTTCTATTCGTTTTTGGTTGATTATAAGCTGACAGTTATTGATGTTGCCTTTACTTATAATCATTAGTTTTGTCTTTTTAATATTAATGTCCAGGCCAAAGTTAAAGTTTATTTAATAAGATTGTTAACCTAGAATAAGAGAATTTTCATATTTGTTTTTTATTTAGACTAAGACTACATGTATTAAACAAGGGCAGAAAGACCGATAGGTCGATAGCCTTTTTTTAGAAATAAAGATGTTCACTACTACTGTCCAGGCCATATAGTTGACTGCACTCGATGCTGTCAGCAAAAATGACCGTATCTTCTGCATAACGAATATTGTTCACTCTTTCTCCATTCAGGGATATTCCTGAATCTGTGTGTTCTAAGGCTTCTCTAAATATGAATTCTGAATAAATATTAAACAATAATGGGGAGAGAACGCAGCCCTGCCTTACACCCCTCAGTATCTCCGTTTCCTCTGTTGTCTCATTTCCGATTCTGACAAAAGCTGATTGATTCCAATACAGGTTGACTATTATGTTAATGTCCCTTCCATCTAAGCCTACATCTTTCAGAACTTCTACCATTTTTCGATGTTTTACTCCATCAAACGCCTTCTGGTAGTCAACAAAACATGCAAACACTTCACAGTTCATGTCTCTGCATCGCTGAAATAAAACTTGGATGCTATATATGGCCTCTCGTGTTCCTACTGCATCTCTGAAACCAAACTGTGTAGGTGCTATTTGTTCTTCACAGATCATGTAGATTCTTCTGTGTATGATTTTCAGAAATAGTTTAAGTAGATTGCTCATCAGACTTATTTTTCTAAAGTCTTCACACTTTTTAGCTCCTGATTTTTTAGGCAAGGTGATGAACTCCGATGTGAGCCACTGGTGCGGAATCCTACCAAAACTGCATATCTTTGTTAATCACCTCATGATGCCTTCATCAAAAAGTTTCAAGAACTCTATATTTATGTTATCGGGTCCTGGGGATTTTCCTTTCTTCATGGACTTTATTGCTGCTCTGACCTCGTAATGAGGATATCTGGACCTGTATCATCATTTACTTTGGGAGGTTCGTGTCTTGTGTCATAAAAGAGTTGTTCTATGTATGATTTCCATGTGGTTTCCATGTGGTCAAGTCAGTATTTTCTCGTATCATTGGTTCGAGTTAAAATTCACAGAAAGGTTTTAAATTGAATAAATACGTGAATATTGCTCGAAATACTGTATGTACATACATTTTCCATACTCAGAACTTTAACGCTGATTGAGTTCAACTTGCATTATTAACATATTTTAATTTAAAACAGCAAAAAATATTTCCGCCCACATTCCTTCATAAATCACAATTATCAACCGGAAAAAATCCATATTTCGAGTAAAGTATCTCTTAAGAAGTCAAACGCCTAATATAAGAGGAAAGGTCCCGACCTAATGGATTTCCTCATATTGCTTGTGTCCGTCGGTCTCGGGCGGACAAAAATAAATCGAAATTCCCTCCTTTATTGCCTTTATAATATATTCTTTCAATTATTGCTTTAATTTTGCTGTGCTCGGATGACAATAAATTTGAGCCAAGTTAATATTGCTGACTTTTTAATGAGTTTGCCCAAAACTCCAGCTTTATTGTAAATGTTCTCATGTGTTACTTAGTCATTGATAATTTAAAATAATTAATCTACCAATTAATAATGTTGACGTTCAAGTACGCAGCTTTGCTTGTCGCTAATTGATCAATTATGGGAATGAACAAATGTACATCTAAAAAGCTGCTAAATTCAAGATAATTTTAAACTAAATATTTTGGAAACCTCGGCTAACTATGGAAAGTAATTATCATCAACATCCTAAACTTCTATTTAATGCATGGGCAAAACTATGCTTTAAATACAATTACATTCGCAAATTTGAATGGAAGATGAGATTTCGGTATAATTGGCAGTCAGTCCTTTCCGGCCCAAAAGTTATTTACAGCAAACTGGAATAGGTCTCACTCTTTTAGACCCTTTTAGCCAGGCTGTCTCGCTATCTGTTTCCATATGGAGCATACGCTATTTAGGTTATATATTGTTTTTCCACTAAATTATTTAAAGTTTTCATTCAGCTAGTGAATTTTTTATAATATTTAAAAAAAATAGCTAATAACCGGAGAAAAGCTATTAGAAATATTTAAAACCAAAGCTTTAACATAGAAGACTGGCTTAATTTAAATTTTATTATTTTATTTTTTTAAGTTAACAAACGACGAGAATAAGATCCCTCCAATTGGTACTTAATTAATACGCCAATTGGAAACTGTTTATAAAATTGCACTAAAACTTTTTATGGTTTAAATTGATAGAAAATAAAATCTAGGTATCTACGAGTGTTATATCAGTTCATTTAAAAATGTTTGTATCGTTGAATACATTTATAGTAATCATTTTCAGATCATTCAGTTTCACGATAACATTTTTATAAATTTTAGGAAAGTAGTTTTCTAATAACACAAAATTGTTAGATTCAGGATAGAAGCAGTATTCGGACAGTATCACATATCACAAGACTTAACACATTTCAAATCATTAATTCAATTCTCCATTTACGTTACAAATTATTGTTTCGTGCCAAAAATCGATCACAAATCCTATACTTTACGAAACTTTATACAACAATTTATTATAATTATATAACTGCAGGTTATGATTTTTAGGTTTGGTTTAAACACAGATAATTGTTTCGTGGCTTCCTAAATGTGATAATCACCATCAACTTGCACTCAAAAACCTCCTAGCGATCTCAAAAACTGGGCCATATCTCTTGAGATACTACGAATATAAAACACAATTTCAAGTTTGTTTACTCGAAAGTTAAAGATAAATTTCGTGCTTTTTAAATATGCATAAACAGTCTCTTAAGTCCCTAAATAATTACGAAATTTAAATTCTGTCGTTTAATATCACCTTATTATTTAAAGTAGATGATGGTAGTTCAAGCGTTCAAGATGAATGAAAGGAAACAGTATATAAAAATTACAAGACCTTTAAAGGAAAGGCCTTTTTATAATCTTCCCCCATTTTCCTTCTATTCTTTGCGTAGCGAGCTCAGGGTCAATTTCCTTAAGATCCGGAGAAAATTGCTCTGTCAACAGAAATGAAGTTGCGTCCTAATATCAGGCAGTGGTTCCATTCCTGTCTAATTTTAGTAAGACGAACTTATTGTCGTGCTAATATTGAGTTTAAAAAGGCTTTTGGAAAGCTTGCGGTTTCAAGTTTGGAGTATAGACTGAAGTATAATGGCCTTTATAATGGGTATATTTATTGCCGGAAGCGTACTTAAGCCGAAATCTCGAAATGTGTTAGTTCTAGAGAGAAAATATACACTAAATAAAGAGGTCATATCCACTCTAAAGTTTCAAGAGATATAGAGATGTAATTTCTGTGGATACTGTTTCATTTGGTATAAAATTAAAACGCCGGCGTCTCTTTATTCGGATTTTGCACATCATCATCGCCATATTTTACATATCTTATGTGTATCATTCTTACAGATGTACTGCGATACTAACTTTGCATATTTCAGAAAATGGAATGGAATGGCAAAAGTAAATCTCAAGCTTGTGAAAAACTATTAGCTGTAGTTGACCAAATTTATGTGAATACACGACATCACCTCTAGGTTTCACTTAAAATAAAGAACATAACATTTGAAGCCATTCTGAATACAAGCACCTCGCTACATGCTGCTTTGTGGGCCAGTAATAGCTATAGTTTCTTTAATTTATGAGGAATAAACTTATGATACCTTAAATTTAGAGGAGAGAGAAAACTCAAGAAGCTTCATTGAAGTCAATTTTCCATTCGAACGTTCTGAAACTGCAAACCCATGCAAGTTTCTTAAGTTGAATACCTACGAAAGTAAATTGATTGTAATGAATATGAACTGCTCTATAAAATAAACGTTACACAGCCAAATTTGCTCTAACTCTGGAAGCGGATTAATTCTGATTGCTTCAGGCGATTTGGTGTCTGTTTGAAGCCTTATATAGCCCCATTTGTTTAACGTTCGTCAATGTTTTGGTAAAAGATAAGCATTTCAGTTAAATTTTCTACAGGGCGGCAACGTCGACATGCTCCTAGTTAGACAAAAATTACGTTTCTTGGATCTGATCCGCAAAAGTGTTGAGATACAAAAAATAGCTCCAAACGGTTTTTGAATTTTTCGGCCATCTCTTTTATTTATAGGGTAGTCTCAAAAAATCAACTTTTGGTCTTGGGAGAATTTTTTTGCTTTCGGTCCGATTTTTACGATCTGGCGCTTATGTTGAAGCTAAAACTTCATAGACAATTTAAGACATTCGACATACAGTGTAACATGAAAAATGACCCAAATTAGAGTTGTTCCCGAAATCTGTGATTCTAGCAGACTTTCAACTAAAGTGAAGTTTATTTTCAAATATTTTGTTCATTCGTGCAACCCTGTTTTTAAATGTTTTTCTCAAGTCGACTGCAAAGTTTTAGCTTCAACATGAGCCTTACATTTTGCTCATCGGTTCGAAAGAAAATATTTATCACTGCAATACGAAAAAGTTGACTTCTTAACACATCACTCTGGAAACAAAAGCGATACGCAAAAAATTCAAAAAAATTGTTTGAGAAATGAGGTCTATCTTAATGCCTGTGGTGATGTAATACAAAAAAAAACGTTTTTGTCCAACTGAGAGCATGTGGAATTTATTTAACTAATTGTATAATGTTTGATTTGCCACCCTGTAGAAACTTTAGCTGAAGCACTATTTTTTTTTTTGCAAAAACACGCTCTAATGAAAAAATAGGCGTAAAATACCTTGGAATAACAATTGACCACAAACTTAAATTCACTAAACACATACGAAACATCAGGGCAGAAACAATAAAGAGAACAAAACACTTCCGATCACTAACCTACAAAGACAGAGGAATTAGCACAAACACCGCCACCAAAATATATAAAGCTATTTGTAGACCCTTGCTAGACTATGGACATATACTCATGACCAACGGAACAGAAAGGACAAAACGTTATATACAAACAACAGAACAAATTGCACTAAGACTAATAACACGAATAAGACACCCCCAAAACCCACTACACAACCCCCCCACCTAACTACTATACGAACGCAAAAACATGACAAAGATCTCGGAAAGACTCATACAGCTACAGACAAAATGGACAAACAACCCCTACAACTGGACCATACTGAATCCCCTTTGTCTTACAAGACCAACCAGACAATCCCGCTTTCGTTTCCCTACATTAACGCTACTCGAACACTTACAAACGCTACGGACTAGTGGACAATAAAATAATTCCTTCTTGCCACTGAAATCTTACTTATTTAATAGTATTGTTAACCTAGAATAAGAGAAATTTCATATCTGTTTTCATTTAGATTAAGACTGTATGTATTAAACAAGGGCGGAAAGACCGATAGGTCGATAGCCTTTTTAGAAATAAAGATGTTTACTACTACTGAAAAAATAGGCGCACTAAATAACGCTTCAAATGGAAATCATTTCGCTCGTAGCCTTTTCTAAGAAATAAAGATGTTTACTACTACTACTCATTTCGCTCGCAACAGTCAGAATTTGTCCACTTCCAAAATTAGTCGAAATTTGTGCGTGTAACGTATATTTTGTTGAGCAGTTTATTATATAAATTACTAATGAGAATGCACATTCCCCAATTTCTCGTTATAGTTTCTTATTAATGATAAATTCGTTCGTTCTTATTGCATATTTTCTGTTATTGCGTATGTTCTCTTGCATATTTTCTGGACTAGTGGAAAAAATAGTTGCCCATAAATCGTCGATCTTTCCGTCTGTCTCAATCTGTATCCTTTATGTTCCGTAATCCTCGTTTTGATGCTCTGTCTCGTTAAGCATAGAATGCTTTAGACCCTAGATGCTACTACACGCTCTGTTTGGTTCCTGGCTGACCTAAAGCTCCATTTATGTATTCTTGTAGTAGTAGTAGTAAATATCTTTATTTCTAAAAAAAGGCTATCGACCTATCGGTCTTTCTGCCCTTGTTTAATACATATAGTCTTAGTCTAGATGAAAACAAATATGAGATTCTCTTATTCTAGGTTAGCAATACTATTAAATAAATAAGATTTCAGTGGCAAGAAGGAATTATTTTATTGTCCACTAGTCCGTAGCGTTTGTAAGTGTTCGAGTGGCGTTAGTGTAGGGAAACGAAAGCGGGATTGTCTGGTTGGTCTTGTAAGACAAAGGGGATTCAGTATGGTCCAGTTGTAGGGGTTGTTTGTCCATTTTGTCTGTAGCTGTATGAGTCTTTCCGAGATCTTTGTCATGTTTGTGCGTTCGTATAGTAGTTGGGTGGGGGGGTTGTGTAGTGGGTTTTGGGGGTGTCTTATTCGTGTTATTAGTCTTAGTGCAATTTGTTCTGTTGTTTGTATATAACGTTTTGTCCTTTCTGTTCCGTTGGTCATGAGTATATGTCCATAGTCTAGTAAGGGTCTACAAATAGCTTTATATATTTTGGTAGCGGTGTTTGTGCTAATTCCTCTGTCTTTGTAGGTTAGTGATCGGAAGTGTTTTGTTCTCTTTGTTGTTTCTGCCCTGATGTTTCGTATGTGTTTAGTGAATTTAAGTTTGTGGTCAATTGTGATTCCAAGGTATTTTACGTCGTTTTTTGGTTGTGTCGTTTGGCCGTCTGCAGTTATTGTAGGGGAGTCAGCATTGAGTCTGTGGTTTGTGAGCAGAAGTTGGTTTTTTGACGCGTTTGGTGTTAGTCTCCATTTATAAAACCATGTCATTGTGTTGTTTGTTAGTGTTTGGAGTCTTTGAGCTGCTCTCTCAGTAGTTTTGTCATGTACAATAAGTGCCGTGTCGTCTGCGTATTGTAATATGTATGCCGATCTGTCGATTTGATTTTTGTCTGGTAAGTTGTAATTGTATATGTCATGGCAGTATATATTGTAGAGAAACGGTGAGAGCGGGGATCCTTGAGGGAGCCCTTGTTCAGGGGAAAAAGGAAATGACAGTGTTTTGTCAATTCGTACTTGTAGTTGTCTGTTTTCTAGTAAGTTCTTTATGGTGTGTAGTAGATATGTTGGTGTGTGTAGTTTGTATAGTTTGTATAGTAAGCCTCTATGCCAGACACTGTCAAAAGCCTTGTTAATGTCCATAAACAGGCAAGATGTCTTTCTGTCAGTTAGGTGGGTAGTTTGTATATTGTTGGCCAAAATAAAGAGCGGATGAACGGTCGAGTGATGCTGTTTGAAACCAAATTGGTAGGTAGGTATATACTTTCCAATCACTTTGTCAAGCCGCTGCTTCATTATGCATTCGAAAATCTTGCCTAGTACTGGAAGTAGTGTAATTGGTCTGTAGTTGCTCGGTTGTGTATTGTCCAGTCCATTTTTGGGTATAGGGATTATTAAGCCGCTTTTCCATGTTTCTGGGATTCTGCCATTTGTGATGCAGTTGTTCAATTCAGTTAGGATCAGTTTGTGTGTTTCTTGAGTTAGGCTTTTCAGGACTTTTGCCTTAATTTTGTCCTTCCCCGGTGCAGTGTTCTTGATGTGCGCTAGGGCTTCATCGTACTCTATGTCTGTGATCAGTGTGCAGGCATAGTTTGGTGAGTTGTTAAAATAGTTCAAGTACCAGTCGTTGATCAAGTTCCAGTTGTCATTGTCGAAGTTAGGGTTTGTCGATATGCTGAAGGTCCTTTGATAGTGTCTGGCGAATGCGTCCGCTTTCTCTTTGTCTGTGTAGCGTTCTATTCCGTTTTCGTCAATTGTGTCAGTAGTGCCAGTCTTCCTGTATTGCGCCAGTTTCTTAATTTTTCGCCAGTATGTTTTGCCTTTGTCCTTCTGTATTTCTTTACATGTTTCTAGCCATTTGTCTTGTCGGTATTGTCCAATCAGAGTTTTAATGTTTCTGTTAAGTTGGTTCATTGTCTTTTTTAGGTCGTTATTTTGAGTGTTTGTATATAGTCTGTACAGTTCTCTCTTATGTTTTATTAGTCTCAGTATGTATTTGGGTAGTGTATGTCGGTAGAAAGCATTTTTTATTTCCGGGCTAAATTTTCCTATGGCTAGTGAAAGTTGTTGTTGTATGGTTTCTATTGAAATGGGGTGTGCTTGTGATTGAATGTAGTCATGTATATGTTGTTTCACTTTGTCTATGTCAGTCTTTGTTAGGTTTAAGTTTTTCTCTATAGGTGTATTGGAGGTAGGTTGCGTATGTTGTAAGTCTATGTTAAACGTAATAGCCAGGTGGTCGGATCCAAGCTCGTTGGTTAAGTTTATGTTGTTGATGGTGTTTGTCAGGTTTCTTGTGTGCAGTAGAACGTCTGGTGTTGAGTCTGGGTTTGCGGGCATCAGAAAAGTTGGTGGGGTGTGCTGTTTTATAAAGTCAGAATTTTGTAGAAATCTTTTAAGCTGTTTCGTTTTGCTTTTGTTCATATTAAAGTCGCCTACAATTATTGCATATTTATAGATGCTCGCTTTAGTCAGTATGTTTTGTTCTAGGTTGGAGTGTGGGTGTATGTATGTCAGAAATATGTGTATCAGGTCGTTTAAGTAGGGTAGCGTAAAGTGTAGACAGTCGTTCAAAGGGTTGTTGAGGGAGGGAGGATTTGCTCTTCCAAGTTTATATGTTGGTTTTAGGAGAGCTGCGACCCCGCCCCTGGCATGATTGATGGTATTTCCATGCCTATAGATATACTGCCAATTTCTGTACGTTGGTGTTTGTCCCAGTTTGGTTTTCGTCTCTACAAATATGCAGCAGTCTGTGTCGTTTTGTTCTATGTAATTGTAAATAAGTGTTTTTTTGCTGTTAAGTCCGTTGATGTTTGCGTAAAGTACTTTCATATTGAATCTTGTACTTTTGTCACCGTCTGTCTCACCTGTTCGCAGGGTTCCGTTGGAGAGCGTCTCTCGGGCAGGAGCATGTCAAACATTAATATGTAGACATGGTTCCCGAAGAAAACCACTGAGGTGTCGATGTCAAAATCTTCTATAAATTGTTTTCGTAGTTTTTTTAGTAGTTCGTCTCTGTTGGTGTTGTTTGTCTTGTTAAGTTGATGTTTGTATTTGTTTATGATGTGGTCATGTGTTGTGATGGGTGTGTGTATTCTACTTGCCACTGTCGTTGTCTCCGCAATCTCGGACGTACGTTTGTTAACGCATTTTACCTTCACGTTTGGTATTCCGACGATTGGGGCTGTCGGTCGTTTTGGGCACTTCATGCTCCATGCTGCGTGGTCCTCTGAGTTGCATGCTGCGCACTTGGTTGGCAGTGGCGACTCGCACCTGGAAGTTGGATGGGGTCCCTGGCACTTGTTGCATCTTGGCGATTGTTTGCAATCTTCAGTTTTGTGGCTGAATATGTTGCATTTGCCACACGGCGCAGGCACGGGTGCTGGTGGTTTACTTTCGGTGATTTTGAAAATGCGGCCCAAAAAATGAACCGCACGGTCGCTCATCAACCTTTCGTATGTGGATATGTCGCCGGTTATAAGCCTCATCATGAGTGTGGGTGCGTTGCGCTCTCGCGAGATAATTCTCCTGCAGAACCTTATTCTGAAGCCCTGCTGCGCCAGGCGTTCCAGAAACATGCTGTCTTCAATGTCCAGGTCGACCCCAGTGGCGACGACAGAATATGATGGTGTAATATGGTGGTGACCTGACTTTTGTTGTCGGATTAGTGGGAGGTTATCGTTTTTTTGTAATTTGTAACTTGTTACAGTGTTTTCTTGTTTTAGTTGTTGTAAAATTGTTGATGTTTTGTCCTCCTGGTTGGTTTTGATTAGGAAGTAATTATCTTGCCTGATAATCACATCCTTGTTGTTGGGGTTGAGTTCCTCCCACCTGATTGCAAATTGGACTCTGGTGATGGTCGGCAATGCGTTCGCTGTGAATGTGTGCGAATACGTGGGAAATCTTGTTGATGTCTTGCTCTTTGTTGTTTGGTTTTTGTTGTTTGTAGACTGATAGTCCAACGCTATTCGTTTGGCCTCAGGTGTTGTCGTTGTGGGGGTTGGCTGGGTTGGCTGGGTTGGCTGGGTTGGCTGGGTCGTCTTCGGTTTTCTGCCCCGTTTTTTCGTTCGTGGCATTTTGAACCCACCATCCTGGGAGGCATAATCCGATTCGGATTCTTGCGAACTCCCAGGGTCCATCCTTTCGTTTGAATTCCACTCGTATGTATATATATGTATATATATATTGTCCGTTTGTGAAAAGTTCACAGTGGCAACGTTGCACAGTCCACAGTTTAACCGGGCCTGATGCCTTTTCAGGTAGCAAAACCGGGCGGTTTACTTCGCTTTGCTGGTCACTTTTGGCACTTTCGCACTTTTACCCCAATGGATTGGCGCGCTTGTAAACACACAACCGCTCGCTACGGTGTCTCGACTCGGAATCTCTTGTAGTTTTGACGACGGTTTTGATATTGTGCCTTCTTGTTATAATACTTCCAATTCTGTCAGTTACAGTTCCAAGTGAGGAAGAAGATGTTAAATAGTCGAATGCATTCTCGTCCTTGTAGAAACTATTTAATATAAAAGTAAAACTGATTTAAATAAAATAACGTATCACTTCTGTCACATGCAGGAAATTACTATTGTAGAGTCACTCAATCTGCTTCTTAGGAAGACCCCTTTTTGAGAGCAACTATAGCAGGAAGTTATATGCAGGAAGCCACTTTGATTTTAAAACATGTTTGATAGATAAATCCGGTTTATAGGGTCCTGCGCCTTCCGGTTCCCAGTCTCCAGCCTTTTCTGTCTTCCCAATCTCCTGGATGCAAATTCCGCTCTGACATAGCTCTCTGTATTCTTCCGAACCATATTGCCTTCGATCTTCCTCTTTTCTTTCTTTCGTGGGGTGTCCATTTCATAATAATTTTAGTATCCCGCTCATCACTCATCCTCACACACTCATGTGTCCGTACCATGTCAGTTGCCTTCTTTAAATCTCGTCTATTATTGTTTCCTCTACTTGCATGATTTCTCTAATTTTCTTATTCGTGATTCTTTCCATTCTTGATTTCCCTGCAAATCTTCTCCAAAGGTCCATTTCAGGTAACATGAGCCGCCTCTCGAGGTTTTTCGTTAATTGCCATGTTTCGCATCCATATAAGATTATGCTTTTTGATAAATGGTGTTATACACTTGCCGTTTCCTGTCATGTGATATATGAATTGGCCATAGACTCGAATTGAGACATCCAATTACCGTTCTGTTCTGCCTGAATGCTCTATTTGTGTTCCTCTGTATCTACATTTGTCCAGTAGTTTCAGGTTGCAGAGAAAAAAAATTAAAGTGGAAATTGCAGTCCACTTTACTACTAAGTTGAGCTTTACTCCATCAGACAGGCGGACTCCAAAAAAAATAAAGAAATTACACAATCGGAATCCAATTAACGATTTCTATATGCGCTCCATGAGATAGCACTTTAGTGAAGGCGAGCGGTGCAATTAGGGAGACCCACGTCTGACTGTTCGCACCGATCTTGCCTTGAATTCTAAGTGGTCGACGACAGTTACAGTCGACTTTCTACGTCTCACACCGGATGTTTCATCCCCTTGAGGGTCGACGTGAAATGGCAATACTCGGTTTTTCAGTTAAGGTTAAGGAGCGAAAGTTATGGGAACTGGATTAGCTACCGTCTTGCCTCTTAAATTTGCATATTACCGGAGTTGAGGTTGATTCTTAATAAGGGTTTAGAGGGCCGTTTTACTTATGTACTCTCGTAAACTGAGGGCTTATTAAGGATTAATGAGAAATCTTTTAGAACTCCAGGTATTTGCATAACGTGATTTTCGGTCATTTTTGTGCGTTTTTGGGAATCCTGCATAATGCAAATAGACGTAAGGAGAGTCAAAGAAACCGAACCATTTTGCACATTGTCAATACGTGACCATTGAACATATCAGCCAGTGAGACCATGAAGGCTTTCATCGAAGCCCGTAAAGGTTTCAACCGATATTAACTAGTGTTTCTGAAAGCTCGATCACACGGTGACATTAATGTTGTGAAATTCAATGTCGTCCACAAGGTCACAGTGTCGCGGCATTAGTGTCACATATCAAAATGGTTTGTATACGACACCGTGCCACTGGTTATTGCCACGGCATTAGATGTCATGACATTAATGTCATCGTGAAAACGAGCTTTTACTAACATAACGACATTGGTAAGATCATGCTTAACAACGACACACTTCAAATGGAGAAGCAATTTTAATTAAAGCAATTTAATTAAAACGAAGTCTACCGAGTTCTGTAGTAGCCCTCTGCTTCAAGGAAATATAGCAAGAAGAAAGGAAGGGAAGAATATTAGTACTCTGAAGAAACAAAAAATCTAAATGTCACAAAATTTTTCATCACCTGCACAGACTAAATCAGCAACATATGGTGTACCATACACAAGAAGCATAAACGATTGCCTCGAGTTCAGTCAACAGCTTGAACACATACATAAGTCTATTGACGTGTCCATCCTGAAATATCTATACAGGGTGATTCAAAATTGGCGTCATTCCTTTTGGGGGGTTATAGGGGCTTAAGTGGAGAGTACGAGAAAAATATTGAACATCTTTTTGAAAAGAAAAATTACGATTTTTACTTCAAGCAGAGATTAGTTGGCTACTAATCTCTGCTTCAAGTTATGAACATTTTTCATATTAAAAACGTACCCTTTTACAACATTTTGATGAAAATTCAAAGCGGCACCAATGTTTTTCTGCTTCTTTCACAAAATGTACACCAATATCGAATGGATATCGAATATGTGGATATGTTATTAGTTATGGGGGAATACCACAGTAACATAGTAGAAGCTGTTAGAACTTACACCAACAAAGGGCCCGAGACACTGGACGATTGGCTCCAGGAATTGAGGCAGATAGTGGAGGACCAAAACTTGTATTGGAGTTAATGGCAGTAGAGGCTTCCAGGAGTACTGCACAACTGATTCTTTCCCAGGCAACTATGCAACGGATAATTACCGAGGAAGGGCAACATCCATACCATGTATATAAGATTCACAGGATACGTTAATTCGCTGGTCTACTGAACACCCGTACAAATTGAGCAAGAGTTAATTAACCGAATACGAGAAACTGCTCAAAATGGCACCCCAGTAATGTTCAATGCAGAACCTCTTGAGATTTAACAACTTAATTGTAAATAGATCATTGATCCATAACCTTTTACAGGATGTTTTTGTTGTCATAACCTATTTTATTGCATTTCAACCTCACTTTCTGTGTTTATCTGTGGTTACTTGAGCTTTTGATATTTAAGAAGCAACAGGTATTTACATAATGGTAATGAAGCAGATTATCTTGAAAAATATGGCGTTGGCGATCTTCTGATCTAGTTCTTGTAAATACATAATGTTTGATAACAATGAATTTTTAACCTATTTTTCCTGTACTCCCTAAACACCGCGAGTGCCTATTATTTCTTACTTCTGCAAGCAATTGACGTGCGTGTACAATTTCATTTGGTATCCTGTATAGCCCACGATACATTTTTGCCAAGTCTATTTTAAGACAATACAGCAGACATTATTTTTTGAATGTTTTATGGCGACCATGTACGTGGTTTATGAACGTCATTTCATTGCGGCATATTTCAGTGATAATTCGGTCAATATTCGGTAAAGAAATTGGGGACTTCATTTTGATTAAAATAAAATGCAACAGTTTCTAAAACAGAACCACTTTTTAGCTTTTTTATTTGCAACTGCATAATTAGCGATTTAATTTTTTTTGAATAAAGTGTTTGACTTTATAGCTCCCATAGAAAAGCCTTACGTTTGATAATAAGGAAATTTTTCATGCCCATACTGTATGTCTAAACTCATTTTCGTACAGGGAAAAAGGCCTTAAAATCCATCCAAATGACTTTAATAAAATTATGCAGCCCATTTCCAAGAATAAAGCTGCCGGAGAAAGAGCACTATTTTATAGAGGTGTCATATAATGACAGCAAATTTTAGCTGAAATTTGCTGGCATGCCTGTTGTAAACTTACAAGCAAGTGTGTTTTATGCCGGCAAATATGCTAATTTAGATTCCTGGTAACACTGTTAAATCGAAAATGGGGTATCACTTTTCAGAGGGGAGTATGTCGGTAAAAGGAACGACAGATAATATTCCTATCTTAAATATTCTTCGTATGACGTTAAAGCGTTTGAGGTCGGTTTCGCCTCTCTAATGCACCGCACAAGATATTTTCTTTCCAACTAATCATACGAGAAATATGTTTAATTAATAGTTAGCGTAGCGTAAAAGAGGTAACTGAAAGTTTGAATATTTGATTATGGCGAGAGGTCACATTTTCCATTTTGACGATGGACTGGCGGAGTCACATGCTCAACCAAATTAATTAATAAAGGGAGGTTTCTGAGTGTGGAAATGCAAAATAAAATTAGTTAGGAATTTTGGGTGCAGAAATTTCAACTTTTGTTTCATTCATTATTTCCTGTACAGGACAATTTCTCGATTGCAGGAAGGTTTATATCGTAAGTGGGAGTTATTCAGAATTAAACCCATTATCCTTGAGACAGAATCACCTATAAAACCACAGGATTTCTAGAAAGATTATAAATTGCAAAATCAAGTCAAGCACAAGCACTAGTTTGTTTAAAAGTTTCCTTCTAAAGTGAGGTACATGTCTAGAATGTGTATTAGTTTGTAATTTCAACATTGAAGTTATTTGATTCATGGGATATGAATTGATAAATCTATAGAAAGTCAACCAGACGTGACTTAGACTATTAACTTGTAAATTTTGCAAACACACTGACCGAATGAAACGGGCAACCCTGCCAACAAGAGCAAATGATTACTAACAGAAATACATAGCAACTTTTTCAAACTAAATTTTGTCAGCTGCGAAATGGTTTTAATCAAAAAACTGCCCCAATTTAAATCCGTGTGCCTCAGACATAAAAAGTGTCTTATTAATTACCTAACTGAAGATCAATGAAGTTTAGAAGCAAAAGTTATAAACTTCTGCACAATAATCATATCTAATTTGCTTCATAATTTGGATGCCTTCTGTTTGTTTAAAATGTATAACAGCTTGACTGAAAACAATTTTATTTGAGCATTAATTTCAAACTGCTCATACGGCATTTGGTGAGAAATTTAATAATGGAACGAACGGCTGTTAAGTCTAAAAGGACGTTCAGGGTTTCCACATGAGGCGTAAATTATTACGATTGTACATGTGCGACACAAGAAAAGTTTTAGTTGCTTTTTGTGCTAGATAATAAAATGTACCCTACTTTATCGATTCTTCTATTATACGGATAAGTTTTCCCTGCAAATATAAAACTGATGAATTTAAAAAAACTACAATGTTAATTTGCAGCAACTTAAGTTCCTATCAACATTTCAATGTTTAGTTTTAAATGTTGTTTATCGCTGTTGATGTTGCGAACACTTACGGATCGATAAAATCTTTGTTTGCAGAGGATATTTACATATTTTTCTCGTGGGAGCGATAAAAAAATGTTAACTTGAATATGACTAGAATTTAGATAAGGTTGCAAAATGTTCCTTCGGATTTCTATACTTAAATTGCGGATTATATTGGATCCCTTTTTTGTTGGTGGCAATGTTGAGGTGTCGAGATTGTCAACTCTGATGGCCCCAAAAAAGGCAAAAAATCACGTTGGTACTAAAAGAATGAACTTTAAAATCGCAGTTAAATTTTTACCATGAAGGTGTGTTCTTTTATTTCTCGGACTGTTATTGAAATATATATACAATATTTTCCTATTATCATTATATTGCTATCATTAATAATTAAGACTCCATTCATGTAATTGAATTCTGAAGTTAAAGCCACAATTGAATTATTTTGAACAGCTTCTCTACCATTACGAGTACCTCATTAATAACAATGTAAATGCCGATAATTAATATGACGGGATTTCCGTCGGGTAGAAAATATATTCGATTGTTTTGTTGTAAGTATCTTTAATTGTTTCAGTTGTTAAGTATCTTCAATAGTTCTAGGAATTTCCATGCAAATGAAGGACTATGCTTGCGACTTTCATTTAAAACAATGAAAAATCCCGCTAAATTTACTTAACATGAATATGGGCTACCACCGGTAAATGAAAAATACTGTTGTACTCGAGAATTTTTCAAAAAATCTGGAAACAGCTTACATGATAATCTTTTGGCTTTCTATAGCAGTATAGGGTATTTAAAATAAACATATAACAAACACAATCAACAGGTACAATTTTTTTTGTTATGCTGATATACTGAAAGCAACTTTAATAAAACGCAAGCATTTACTTGCTTAGTTGTCGTTGCTTTCGCTAGGCGATACGCGTTAGAGCTAAATCACATAGTCATCCTCGCTTTATTATCAGAGATAATACAATGAAGTGTTGATGTTTATGATGATTACAATATGTAATTTTTTAATAAACTTTCATAATTAAAGCATAACAAATTGGTGTATTTGCACGCAGAGGTAGTTATCGTGCCTATATTTTGAGTGCTGTACCTATTCATTTTAGGCCTAGAAAACAAAAACAAAATATACTTCAGATTATTTATTATATTATTGAATTAATCCTCTCATTTATTTAATAAGAAAATAGCATGCAGTCAAATAACATGTTATTTTTTAAGTGTTGCGTATTAAATTGAATACTTGCGTGAGACAATTTAACATGGTAACATGTTATTGAGATTGAGATTAAAGAGTTATTGAGATTAGTACATTCTGTAAAGCAACGGCTTTTTTAAAAAAAAAATTGGATGTCGGCCACAAAAAGCTAAAGTATTTACAAAAGAAGATATATCGAAGTTTATGGTAACAGCACCAGCTGAAACGTGCCTCATGACCACAGTGGCTACCATTTTTGGTTTGCCTGGGTTTTGTCGTCGGACAGAATGGACAATAACTGTTAATGACATTGAAGACAAAGGAGAACACACAGAAGTTATAATAACGGACTTTAAAAATCATTCCGCGATATCGTTTTAAATATCACAAGACATAAACAATCAACTATGGTAGCTGAAAATTTTGAAACTACTAGAAGGCTGGAAGATTACCTCATGGAACGGAAGAGATCAGTTAATACCCTTGGAGATGAACAAGCACAAGGTTGTGGATATGCGGATTATCCGAGACAAAACGTAAAGGTCAGGTCAAGGTATGAAAACTATATCCTACTTTATAGAAGGAAACCGAAACAAGAGTACTAATCTCTGCTAACATCGGTACAGATCACGACCTAGTTCTCGGAAAGTTTGTCATTGAGACGCATCGAATAATAAAGCAAATACCCATAATGATTGAACAATACAACCTAGAATCAACAAGATAACAACTGCACCGAATACCTATATGCCAACGCCGTAATTAAAAGAATCAAAACAGAATACTGGAAGAAGTTTACCACAGACACGAGACACGATCTTTATGGAGTACAGAGGAAACTTTGAAATATGCTCAAAAACAGGCAGAAACCCGTAAACAAATACATCCAGACCAAAAGGGTTCCTGTGAACGAATGGGAAACATATTTTAGAAACCTATATGAAAACACTGATAATAGACACTGACGGTAGAACCTGAATCACAGGAAACGGAGGAAGAGATCACGAATAGATTAAGGGTTACAGAGGAGGAAGTTAGTGTGGAGAGTAAAAACCTGAAAAATAGAAAAGCTCTGGGAGTGGACGACATCCCAGTTGAACTCATAAAATATGGCGGTAAATAATTAGCAAAAAATTTACGGAACTGTTTAACAAAATAAAAACCACATCCAGCACACCAACAGAGTGGCACAAAAGTATCACCATACCAATTTTTAAATAAATAGCTTTTTAAATAAAAAAACTAGCCGGACCAATCCGGAGCAGGCAAAACCTGCTTTGTACCACTATGAAACTGTTAACGAAAGCAAAGATGAACAACAAAGATTTCGGAAGGACAGATCGACAACTGATGCCCTGCTTATGTGTGTCTTATTAAAGAGACCTTGCACATTATATCCTTCGGCTCTACGCGCCTTAGAATATAAAAGTGCTCGGTATATAATAGCTCACTTCTCGACCTAGGTATATAATAAACTATTATCCGAATTATTTTTTTTACTTGATATTTTTGTTATTTTTTAATGGTTTTGTTTTTAAAAAGTAAAAATGAGATATTTCATAAATATATTTTTTATTAAATTTATTTACTTATGTATATGTATTTGTTATTTATTTATCCAACCTTTATTCATTTAGGAAAAAAATTACAAGTAAATGAAACGAAATATATTCAGCTAAAAACTGTATTAACAACTCTATTTCGACTCCTTTGTCCTTCACTGAACCAATTATTATTGATATTAATTTCAAGACCTGTTTATCAACCCTTTATCAACTAATAATCATCAAGTTTTGCATAATAGCAACATTACGAAAAATAGAACAACTGTAAATTATTTTCGCAGCTTTGTGATAGGACAACACACGATGTCCAAGCAAATCTCGAAATCTGCTTTTTAAAAACTCCATTAAATCGCTCAATATAATTTTGTGTTCAAATGTGAGCTCTTGTGTACGCTGTTTCTGGCGTATTCACTGCTACATTTTCACCTATGATATGAACGGTCAATTTATTAAAGCTGCAAAAAGTCTTCAGCTTTTAAACAATGCTTAAAGGTGCATGCTATACATTTGCTCCAGTTGGTCTTCTTCAGTCATTAAAACATAATTAATTTGTAATTCCATATTCATTAAAACTTAACACTTGTTTCACTCTCACTGCGTTTAAAAAGCAAGGCTATCGCTGGTTAAATCTAAACGCCACCAATTTCCGTCCCGCTAAATTTTAACTCAAGTGGTTAATAATAACCTAGCGCAAACGCATACAGAATACCGCATAACCGTGACGTTATATTTTAACTGAAAGCTTACAGAATAGACCCGATTAAGTCCCAGTTACAGAATCAGAGCTACATTGCATAAGGCGCAAACACATTGCTCTAAACTTTCGCTTTCTTGTCCAGTCTGTCTCCTGTTCCTGGATTGATCTTGCAAGTGGACCCCACAGTTTCACTAGAGAGTGCGTTCTAATGGTTTGCCACTTAATTTGGCAAGAAATTATTTCGGATGAGCTTATTACATTTTGCGTTAGTTATTTCTTTGCCAACCTTCTAAGTTGGTTGATTGGTTTATGTGAAATATATTAAGGCGCACCCGTAAAGGATCTGGAATGCTTCAATAGGATCTCCCCTCATTCTCTGATTTTTCGATCTAGATAGTGAGTGTTTCGCAATATAATATAGTTTTGAAAGGTTGTTCTTTTAAACATGTGGATAGTTTGCAGTTCTATGTCCCTGACGTTCCCGGATTCAAGTTTGGATCTTGCATAGGATTTTCTACTGCCGTGAGATTGCCTGCCTCGAACGATCCTTGAATGAGATGCATTGTGGCTTCCAATTGGCCTCTCTAACGATTTGCAAAATCTGTCAGTCCCACCTCAGATCTGCAGTGACCGTGACCGTAAATCCCAAGTCCCGTTGCCTGCAGGCTGCGGTGATTTTTACATTTTCTTATTCTGCGTCTGGAGAAACTTGTTCGCGAAACACTTGAAACAACTGATATTTGTGTCATACTCAGTTTCTGATAGTTCGCGATATGCCCTATAACTGAAAACTATAAAAAAATATATAACTCCGTTGATAGGATACTATTCTTTCAAACAATTCCCATAGTAGAAAAATTGTAAATGTTAGATGAAGGGCGGCAGGTGACGAAGAAAAGCACCTATAAAATGGGGAAATCCGTTTTACTGTATTCGATCCATTTTACATAAGTATGTATAAGAATAAGCGACCACTTTTAAATAGAACAAAAGAAGAAGAAAGTTTGGGTTGGTCTTCCCCTTTTGAATAAATCATGACAGAACGCATAGTATGGAAAGTTAATAATTCGTTGAAAACGTTTTAGATTATTCATATTTGAATATATGAAGAACAGACTTAACTAAACGAACACATTTAGTTATTAAATTACGCTAATGCTCATTTTAACTCCAAATCAAAATTTCCGAATATGGTGATTATAAAAAAATATCGTCTGCCAATACGAATTGGCGTAAAGTTAAAAAGACACATCGGAAACCCAATTACGATTACAGAATTTTGTTATTAAGAGTTCTTTGACGCTTTGACATATTTTCAACAAGTTTTTGCAAAGTACATTTATCATCTTTTTTCTGGGTAATGGACTCGAATTTCTGACTTAACATTGTTATGATTTATTGCTTTGACGAGTTCAACCGGCAGATTGCATTTGCATCGGCAAACATTTTAATGCGGTAGTTGACGACGACCGACGAAAAAGCATTGCTTTCACTGGTTCCTTTTAAAATATTTATTTTGCTGTGATTTATTAGCTGAAGTACATAGCTGTAGAGTGCTTGCTATGGTGGTTAATGGCAGCCAGAGAAAAATAAATACTATGTTAACACTTGAGTAAATTAAGGCAAACTATTTTCTTCCCAAACTTTGATTTATTGCCATCATTTTCATTTCGGTGTAATGATATCAGTTTTTCTGCATTTTGAGCGGATATGTTGAAAAAGTAACTATTCATTACTCAAATACTAAATACTGCGACAAAGGTGGTTTATTGTTTTAAATAATTTGATTACTCTCATACCACAATTGTTTCGATTCGGTATCATAATCCTTGCATGTTTTTCGATCTGGTATTCGATGATGAATCGTTATATAAAAAATCAGTTACTTTAAAAATTATTTTCTATTGGTGGAAATGTAAAAAACTTACTATTTCCATAGGGTTTTGATGCAGAAGATTGGAGTTCTAAAAGTAATGAATAGTCTAAACGAGAATTTCGAAGTATCAATTAGTAACGAATTCTACATAAGCAAGGTAAATCGTTTCTCAGTTACTTGCTTAGTTATACCCAAAGAGTAAAGCAGTTTGTGAGGTATATCATAAGCGCAAGGCTAGACGCTGTGGGCAGCAATAGGGATGCTCTTGAACTAGTATGTTAGGTAATCCTTTCAAAAAGAATTAATTGGGAAAGTTTCCAATTTTATTTACAGCTAAAGTCATAATAGTGATAACGGTCCATATCTATACAAGATGTCCTCTAAAAGACCACCAACTTCAGCAATGAATAATTCAATCCTTCGTCGAAACTCTCGCGCCCAGTTGTAGTTTTCGGTATTGTTTTTACCTCAACACACGCTGCGTTAGTTCTTCCGATGAGTGTGACCCTGTAATTATGTGTTGTCATTGCATAAGTAAGTGTTTTTACATCCCCCATATAAAATATTATCCAATAACTAGAAGAGCATTAGCATGTTCGATTGGCCACACATGACCACTGTTGAAATTGTTGATTCCATATCTTGTAAATAAAATAAAGAATATGTTTTTGGTTGTGTCACTAGCAAGCACACCCAGGACTAGCGTAGACCTCTAGTCGGCTGGGTTTATCTTGCAAATTACACCCTAAAAATCCTCCACAGAGGGAATAAGGAAGCCCATGGTGAGGATCTGCTGCAGTCGCCATCTAATCTACTCGGGGATTGTTTGCTTGTGACAGTTAAAAACCTATTTCTTATTTCACGCATTTATGATTGAGCAATCAGTCAATGAAACTTTTTGAAACTCTTATAAATGTTGCTTCGTCCAGAAAAGTGAGAGAACTTTTTGTACCGGTTGGTAAAAATAACGTGCAGAACATTTTACTGAACGGTTGCTCGCCTACAAGACCAACTTTGTCTATGACTGTCCTCCCCAAACACTTTGTATTATCTTGCAAGCACATGTTTCCTCCATCTTTAGAAACTTTTTGAACACAGGTGTTTCAGACATCGAGTATAATTGTTTTTTTTGCTTAGATATCACAAGTGGTAACCGGAAATTTTGACCCTCGAGTAGTTTCAATGCTAGAACCCAATCTGGATGAGATATGCATTACTTGCCTGTGTTAGTCAAATGTGATACTTCAAGCCACTGTTTCGGGAACATTTCATGATTTTTCTCATTTTGCAATGTTTCAAAAGTGATTAAAGCTGCTCATAATCAAAACCAGGATCTTCAATACTTTGCATTCATGAACTTACTTTAGCATGTCGTTGTCAGGTCCTGTTAAGCGGCGCTTGCCAGAAGTATTCAAGTCTTAAAAATGGTTTAGGTGCATAGTGGTTGCATGTTAGGTGCTCCCATGTTGGGCTTTTTTAACATTTATATTATATTTGTTTTTCTGTAAACTATTTCCGCATTGCTATGGGTGAAGTATATCCTACTAGTTGGCTTTGTCTGTTTTGAGTCATTTATTTAACAGCAAAAAAGTCAAAACGACAATTTTGACCTCTCTTTCAGACCTTTTGTCTTTTCCCTGTAATTTTGTCGATAAAATTATCTCAGGCTAATTTAATTCCGGTCCTGTAATTTGATCCCGTAAAACTAATTGGCAATTCAAAATTCAATTTAGTTTAATGTAACATTCCTTTTCAATCTAGTTCACTATGCTGATGCAGTAGTTCTGATCTGATATTGATTCTTTTATAACTGTACAGTAACCCTGGATAAAGTGGCGACGTGTTATGCTCAGACCTAACAACCATTTGGATTATTGCAGAATCACATTGATAGTGGTGCGGAAACGACAGCTATTTAGGAGAATGTGTTAAATTTTGCATGAAATGAAAATCTGCTATATTTTGTTTCGTCTGTAACTATTTCCGTTTGCTTTAAAAGTAAAATTCCAATTTTGGCTAAAACTCCCAACATAAGTTGGAAAAAGAGGCCGCTCAGCTGCTATACAATCATAGTTTCGGTAGCCACTGCCATAACAGTACGAATGAGCAATACGCAGAGTGCAATAGTGATAATTTGATAATTATGCGTAGTAATAAAAGTCTGAACACTGCATTATATTTTTTTTGTATTTTATCTTTAAATGCATGTAAATACTCCTCTATTAGGAATGGCAAAGCAAAAACATAGGAAAAATTCCAAAACACGCCTATTCATAAAACTATAATATATTCTTTCAATTTACATAAGAGAAAAACGACATAACTCTCTCGCTTATCAAAAGTCAACGTTGTTGAGCTCGCAGTCAGGCTCAAGTTGAAGATTTACGACTCGGGAAGTATCTGGCGACGAAATGAAGTTAATATTATCTAGCCGGAATGTGACCTAATAAATTCTCGGTCTCGCCAATAGGTTTTTTGTCCAGCTAGACAGTGTAATTCGAAAACTTTAAATTAAGAGTGAGATTAAGTTTCCACGTTGAAAATGATGTGTTTGGTTTTCCCAAGTGACCGACGTTATTAATGAAACTTAATTAACGTGTATATCGAGTATCTTTAAGTGAATCTGGTTGTAATAAAAATTGTTTCACTCGATATCCCCACAGAAGTGTAATAGACAGTAGTATAGAAAATTTTCTTTTTGCGTAGTATTTAAAAAACATCACCAAAAAATCATGCAAGGACCGCAAAACAGATATGAAAATAAAATGCGTCAGAAAACTTACCAGACAAAAATCAAATCGACAGATCGGCATACATATTACAATACGCAGACGACACGGCACTTATTGTACATGACAAAACTACTGAGAGATCAGCTCAAAGACTCCAAACACTAACAAACAACACAATGACATGGTTTTAAAAATGTAGACTAACACCAAACGCGTCAAAAAAACAACTTCTGCTCACAAACCACAGGCTCAACGCTGACTCCCCTACAATAAATGCAGACGGCCAAACGACACAACCAAAAAACGACGTAAAATACCTTGGAATCACAATTGACCACAAACTTAAATTCACTAAACACATACGAAACATCAGGGCAGAAACAATAAAGAGAACAAAACACTTCCGATCACTAACCTACAAAGACAGAGGAATTAGCACAAACACCGCCACCATAATATATAAAGCTATTTGTAGACCCTTGCTAGACTATGGACATATACTCATGACCAACGGAACAGAAAGGACAAAACCTTATATACAAACAACAGAACAAATTGCACTAAGACTAAGAACACGAATAAGACACCCCCAAAACCCACTACACAACCCCTCCACCCAACTACTATACGAACCCACAAACATGACAAAGATTTCGGAAAGATTCATACATCTACAGACAAAATGGACAAACAACCCCTACAACTGGACCATACTGAATCCCCTTTGTCTTACAAGACCAAACAGACAATCCCGCTTCCGTTTCCCTACATCAACGCTACTCGAACACTTACAAACGCAACTGACTTCTGGACAATAAAATAATTTTTTCCTGTCATTAGAATTGGAAAGTTTATTCAATAAGATTATTAACCTAGAATAAGAGAATTTTCATCTTTGTTTTTTATTTAGACTAAGACTACATGTATTAAACAAGGGCAGAAAGACCGATAGGTCGATAGCCTTTTTTTAGAAATAAAGATGTTCACTACTACTACTGCGTCAGAAAATTAAAATTTAAATAATGTAACCAGAGACAACAATTTTCTCCACAAAGTAATACTTATATGGCAATTCTAGTGCACTGGCTACAAAATCAGTGACTCTTTATCTTGGTTTACCAAAATTTATTTATGTTATGTAAAGTTTACTAAAAGTTCTTGAGTTTAATTTTGTCTGTAAAATAATAATTTAATAAATATGTAATTGCAAATTCGTAATAATTACGGAGCGGTAAAAATGAAAGTTTGCAACAATTTATTTCACTATATACAGGATGTCTCACTACGGCCGCGAAGAAGCCATTAGTTTTTCGACTGTGACGAAAAAACCCATATCAGTCGAGAGAAATCGATACAAAATATTCTTGACTTTCCAAAATGACTGTTATGGAGCGCAATGACTATATTCTATCAAAAATTGAAAAAAATCTCCTAAAATCGCTTTTAATTGACTATTTGAACAACAAAATTTACTAAATTTATTTACAATAATAGAGCTTTTCCTTTTGCTCTATATTTCATACCCTATATCCCAGTTGAATAAATTTACTTTATTTTGTTTGAAAGAGAACTTATTAAAGGCGGCTTTGGCCGTAGTCGCAAGTTCAGATCGCGTTTTTCAGAGAAAGCCTTTTATGCCACACTCATCTTTGTCAAATTTTCAAGTTAGATAATGTTAATCTTAACTAATTCAATTAATAAAATTTTTATTTAATTTTTCCATAAATAATTACAAAAAAAAACTCATCAGAAAACAAACTGCATAAAAAGTATTTAACATTTTTAGTTGTTTACTAAACCAACTAAGTAACATTTTCTTAGTTGCTCTAGAAATCTTTAGCAGGTTTTAAATCGGAGAAATGGAACACATTTTCGATATTTTAATGCAAAAGTAAATAAGCCCTTTATTCATTCATCAGTAAATTAATTTTATAGAATGCACTAGATGACCGTCATTGTGTAAATCGATGTTTTACCGAATAATGCTGTAATTATGCTGTAAAATCTTTTAGAAATAAAGATGTTTACTACTACTACTACTGCTGTAATTACGAATAATTTGTTTTCTTATCTACGTTGCATCTATTTTACTTTCTGTTAAATAAACATTATTAAACAGAGTGATTCAGAAGTATGAGATCAAACTTTTAGATATTGTTCAGCGCAACGATAGAACCCATTCGACTAGCTAGAGAATAGTTGTTGACCGTCTGGTTTATTCGAAGACGTTCGACCAAACATGTGGCTGATACATGAGGCTGCAGCTGCACATTCCCCTTTTGAACTATGTCAATATTTTACCCTGATTTTGTTCAATATTATAGCGTCAGAAGGATATCCAGTTCCGTGACCTCCCAGAACAGCCCATCTAACACCAAAAAACTAAACTAAAACAGGCGTCTTATATTCTTCAAAGGATTTTCAAATGCTGGTCAAATTCATTCCTCTACCACTCTACTATTAAATGAGGACAATTCAATTCATGAATTTAAACGAAATTGACAATTTTGCAATAAAAAATGGCAAGGATAAATTTACAGTTAAACTTTAAGTCAATCGATTTATAATGCTGATAAATAATCTTCTAGTGTAACTTCCGTTATTCGCTTGTTTTGTCAAAGACCTAAATTATTAAAATAATATTTGTACTCAAACTGTTAGGGAATGGTGACAGAAGTCTTTATACGTTGTTACAGAGTGTTCATTAGTAATGATCAAACTTCTACCCAATATAGAAATAAAAAATGTGCATCAAATGGAAGTAAAAATATTCTTATGTGAGTGGTACGGAAATACAGTACGCGACTCGAAAAATCGATCGCAGCTCATGGGTAATCAATGCTTATTTAAAAGGCAGCGAAAACTACGGAAATAATCGACAAGGACGCACTTCAACTGCAACAACACTAAGGAAACATCATGTAATTCTTCGACTTGCAGCCATTTCTTCGTCAACAGCTAGACAAATAAGGGATTGAAGTGGAAGTATTGCATCCGTACGCACTATGCAGAGGGTAATAACGAAATGTTCAAACTTAAAAAGAACAAGACTACGCAACTTACACGTCATCGACAAGAACGTTTAGGGTTTTCCCGCATTTACCGTAACTTGACAGAGGAATGGAAAAATGTCGTGTTCACGGATGAAAAGAAGTTTAACCTGGATGGTTCTGATGGCTTCCAATATTACTTTCATGAAGTAAGGATGGAAGAAAAATTTTTGGCTGGCCGTCACAGTCGGGTAGGTTGAGTAATGATTTGGGCAGCATTCAGGTCAAGGGAGAGTTGGCATGGAGTTTCTATAAGGTAGGCAAACTGCTCAAAAGCATTTGGAGCTGGTGCAACGGCAAATTGCTAATATACCAGCTTTATTTCCGGATCAAGAATTGATATTGCAACAAGACAATGCGCGAATTCACACCGCCCAAATAATCCAAACCTGGTTGACTGCTAATAATATTTCACTTCTGGACTCGCCTGCTATATCCTTAGACTTAAATATCATAGAAAACTTATGCGGTTGGTTGGTCAAACGCGGAACTGAAGGAAGACATTTTAATAAAAGAGAAGAATTAATCGCCACTGTTAGAGCCGCCTGGGAGGAAGTTCCAGTGAATCTAATAGAAAATGTATTCAATGCACTGCCTCATCGAATGTTAGCATTCATTGAGAGGTGAAGGATCAGGGAGGGCATACCAAAAATTAAAATAATTATTAGGTTTAAATGTTGTGTTCTAGGTTAATTCTAAAATGAGAGAGTAATCAAGTGTCGCATTAAAAATTACAATATTTGCTTTACAAAAAAAAATCAATTGTAGAATACGAAAGTGTTAAACAGAATATTAAATAAATATTATTAATATCTTTAATCTAGTGTTTGCTGTAGCTTACTAATGAACATTTTTAGCATTAATAAAAATTAGTCAAAATCATTAGGTGAGAGTAATCAAGTGTCGCGCACTGTATATACTTATTCACGCATCTGATCCATGGAAAAAGCACCCACAAACCAGGCCATAGTAAATTATCCGTTCATAAAGTTTAAAACAAAAATATGAAGCCCATCATATACGATGGACCCGATGCATAAGCTTCTGGGGACTGTCTTTTATGGAAGATTAATACTTTATGAATAATGTATGATGCGGTGTAATATTATGGTTATGATTTCGACTGACGCGTTACACAATGTTTTGATAATAGTTTTTTGGGAATTGTGGTACATGTACTTGCGCAACTTTTCTCGATTAACAAATCTAATGTAACAAATTTAACTTTGGCAATGCATGCAATGCAATCGTTTATGTTATAATTAAAAAATAAATCTCGTTATTGGAAAATCTTTAAACGACTTAAGTGCATGTAGTTTTTTTTAATTAAACAATTATAGTCCAAGTTGCTTTTAATCTCTAGACTACAAATAAGGAGACATATTGTGTTGATAGATAACGCAGTTCGAACTAATCTCAATCGAGTATTTCATTGCAATCAAAACGGCGGCAACAGATAGAATTGAACCCATCACAATCAATGCACAGCTTAGGAAATCCTAGAGTAGCATCCCGGGGGATATTCAATTTGTTAATACCCTTGCCTTTGTCTGTTCATCTCATTGGAAAGTAAAAATATAATGAAAACTGTTTGATGCATTTGCTTCATATACGTTGATAGAAGCGTATAACGGCTCATTATCTAGGGATCAATCCAAAACGGCGTAACTTAGAAGCGAAAGTAGGAAAATGCAAAAATCAAATTTAGTTTATTTATCTCATATTTCCACTCGACAATTTCATAACCGAAGTTTCGAATGTTAAAACCAACAACTAATTTTTTCCAAAACATGAATGAGCAATTGCTTAAAAGTATTCGTTTTAAATAAAGTGAATGAGATAATACGATGTGGATTAGAAAAAAACAGTTAGCACCTGCTCGTACCTATAGAAGTACCTCTTTTATCATAAATTCGACTATAAATAAGTAATAAAATAGGATTGTTTAAACAAAAGTTATAGTTTAACTGTTAGATTTGCATTACTTCCCAATACTTGAAAAAAAACGCATTTTACAATAAATAAAAAACGCAACTTGCAGTATCATTATTTGAGTCGCTTTTCTATAATTACATTTTTTAAATACTTTTAAAAGTTGGGCAAATCTGATGGGGAAACTCTTTTTAAGCTCAGTAACAATAATTGTGAAACGGAAATAAACGAAAACGTAGCACGCATTTCTAGGAAAATGACATATTGCGCTTTTATACATTCTTTGCTCAGCCAGTCAGTCAGTTTGATTTTGCCATCAATGTAGTCTTTAAGTAGTTAATGTAGATGATGAAACAATTGCGAAAAACGCAATTGGTAATTGTCGTAATTGATCGATATCACTAGATTATGGGATTATCAGTTTAAATAAATCATTTGTTAAAAGTCCAATTTATTAACCTTCTTGATGAGTGGCACAATTTGAATTTTCCTTTTGGTTTATTTGGACGGGCCTCAGAGATGTTTTCAGGGACTAAAGATGAAAGCTTACTAAGGCCTTGCTTAAAACTAAGATTATTGCAAAAATCCAATCTCAAGTTAGACAATAACATTATAAAATAAATAGTTTCAGCAAATAAGTGAAGACAAACTGTAAATGTAATGTATTTTGACTTAAATTTTCTAGATTATCACTGTATACCGCACTTGCAATCTTTAAGAGCATATACTGGATCTGTTTTATACGTAAGATGGTAAAATTTACATAAAACATATTGTTAGTAAAGTTTTGAAAATATCGATCTATGCGGTATTGAAAAATGGTGCTTTTAATTTGAACGGTTGCATTAATTTGAACTGTAACATTGCGGTGATTATATTAACTTTTTCACGCATAGCACTTTGCACTTTTCCGATCTTTAATGAAAGAAATTAATGATTTAAAAAATATTACGACTTGTAGTTAGATTTTTTAAAAAGGGTTCGGTTTTGCTAAGGAGTTTTTACTGTCAATAAAACCTCCTATTGAATGAGTTTTCTGCAGAGATAATTTTATCAATTATGTTGAGATTTTAGTTTTCTCACTTTACTTGGGTCGCCCATTCCAGTGTTTCTGATAATTTGATCACAAAACATCACTTACAGATATAGTAAACAGTCTAAACTTTACTATCTATAGAGACATATCATTGTTGTGATACTTCACTGAAGTGAGCCAGATTTTTTCTGTTTTTCTTCATGAACTAGACAGTTTACTGAACATCATAATTCACTTGACCTTTTGATTATAATGTTCTGTTCACCTTGTCCATTGATGTTCAAGAGCATATTAACCTATGATGATTTTTATCTCTCATGTGGTCATCAAAAAATAAAATCGAACTGATAAGATTGTGTTATGAGAACAAGCAATATCTAAGTGGTATAAAGGGTCAACGTCAAAGTTCAAAAAACAATATTAGATAAGTTTATTTATTGTGAAGGAAAAATCTCCAAAAAAAATGTCCACTGATTTAGATGAAAATCTTAATACCTAATATTCCCAATTGCACACGCAAAAATAGTTGTATATTAGAGACAATGTTTATTATGATGAATATAGATATGAACTTTAGGAATTTGGGATGCTTTGCCCTAGTCCATCAGTCTAAAGGATCTAAATGCGAGTTAGTAAAAGGTCCAAAAACGGCCATGTTCAAATTTTAGGAGACACGATTAAGACGTAATTTATTTACTTCATTTTTGCGTATTTTTTCACTTCCGGTTTTTTGTGAAATGCGTATGGAAATAAGCCACGCTATTAAAATGGCAGCAAAAGTTTTACGCAATGGGGTTCATGAGCGGGCGAACCAAAATCAGCAATTATTATTTGAGCAGTAGCATTAATTACAGCGCATAGAACGCAAAAGAAGGGCGCCGTAAGTTCATTAGGGCTATTTTCCAAACATTCACGAGGTTTACATGCGGCTTCCTTCAAGTAGCTGAATTTATTTATGCCTGTTACTTAAAAAAAGCAGGACTCGCATTTTGAATGCCTACTTTATTTGCTTTGATTTTTATGAATGTCTCAATCTTTATATTTTTAAGCGAGTTGTTGATTGGTGTTTAAATATATTTTTTAGGTACAATTTTGTTAATATCATATGTAGGCATATTTTTAAATACAGAACAGTAATTTTCAATTTACAATAGGTTAATTTGGCTCCCTGGTGTGGGAGTGTTATCCCACGTAATGATATCATATGACTTTAAGTTCTGTAGGACTTTGAGATCAAAACTGAGAGTCCATTCGATCTACTCTGAAAATGTAGTATTCAAATATTGACCAGCAAACGAAACTGCACCGTGGTGTAGCTCCTAAGCGCATAAACCTAATTTGGATTCTTAGTCGAAGGCGACCTTCACGTTATGTTGCTTTCTACAGGAGTCATCGGTACTTTACTTATGAAGGAAGGAAAATATGTTTCAAAAAGTTTTGATTTGTTACGAGTACAGTTAATAAATATATCTGATATTGGTATATTGGAATTACGAAGGCAAAATATGTACGTCTTCTAAAGTATTATCCTAAACATATACAGGGATTACATTTCGAAACAAATCGACTGATTTTACTTTTTCCAACACCAGTGAATTTTCAATCAAAATTTTGTTTTTGAATATATTGTCACTCGGTTGTGGGTGTCATTTGAAAATTTAAACCTAAGGTAGCTGAGGAAGTAGGACTGACCGTAAGAATGATATTAGAACATGGGATAGAAGTTCCCCCTCCTTACCTGAGTCGACGTATCTTTTGTATTTTGGTTAATTCTTCAAACTTAGAAGATATTTAAGGTGCCTCGCTTTCAAATGAAAGCCCTGTATGTACTTTAGTAGGCCACGATCCAGAAGAATATATTAATATCTGAAAGGTCTATCATCTAAATTAAATATAAAATGAATTACGAAAAAAGTAAATACTATGAATATAAAAATATTGCGATTGCGAGAGAAGCAAGGAAACATTATCAACTTCTTTTAAATAAAAAGTCGTGGAAAAACCTTAATGTCATATCTATTAAGTGTTATAATCGGTCATATCTTTCAATGAACATATTGAGTATTTATAGTATGAAATCGAGCGCTCCGTTATTTTGCGTCATTTTAACCAAATCTATTCTAGTGAGAGGATACAGGTGTAGGTAGTAAGTGTTTTACATACAAACATGCAGGATCTTATTCTGAAGGGTCCCAAAGTTGAGGATCAGGTGTCCATGGGATTTGGAGAATATTTTTGGCTAACCGCTGAAAAATTCGAGGACAGAATTTTTCAAGTAAGTTGCATTAATTCATTTAAATGTATGTTGATCAAAATCAGTCAAACTTGGCCATAATATTCTTGTTTCACACAGGATTTCCTAAATTTTCGCGTATTTGTCAACTATTTTTGTTTCAATTCCTCTATTTTATTTTGTGACTATTTTAACTATTTTTATATTTGTTTCGATGCAGTAGGTCAAAATTTCTATTTCTTATAGTTGAATTTTAGCTTAAGTTGCCAGATAATATGAAACAGCTTAAATTGCACAATAATAATTGTAGCATGTTGGTCCTGGAATTCCAACATCCAAAACATTTTGGCAAATTTATTTTATGTATGTATGTAGGATCGGTATATCTACAATGGAATTTCCTTGTTAGCAGTACTTTGGAAATCCTGATAAGCCATTTGTTTTAGAATGAGCAGTATTCAATTAAACTGCTTGCAAATAAAAAATAATAATGAAAATCCGCTAATGACCCACATGTAATTCAAGTAGGAAACGATTACGGAACGTAAGCTGTTGGTCGGCAGAACAAAATATTTTTTAAATAGTGAGTTGTGCATGAGAATAGGTCAGCATGAATAAAGCAGAAATACGAAAATCGTCACAACGGAGAGTTATCCCCGAGGATCCCCGCTCTCACCGTTTCTCTACAATATATACTGCCATGACATATACAATTACAACCAGACAAAAATCAAATCGACAGATCGGCATACATATTACAATACGCAGACGACACGGCACTTATTGTACATGACAAAACTACTGAGAGAGCAGCGCAAAGACTCCAAACACTAACAAACAACACAATGGCATGGTTTTATAAATGGAGACTAACACCAAACACGTCAAAAAACCAACTTCTGCTCACAAACCACAGACTCAACGCTGACTTCCCTACAATAACTGCAGACGGCCAAACGACACAACCAAAAAACGACGTAAAATACCTTGGAATCACAATTGACCACAAACTTAAATTCACTAAACACATACGAAACATCAGGGCAGAAACAATAAAGAGAACAAAACACTTCCGATCACTAACCTACAAAGACAGAGGAATTAGCACAAACACCGCCACCAAAATATATAAAGCTATTTGTAGACCCTTGCTAGACTTTGGACATATACTCATGACCAACGGAACAGAAAGGACAAAACGTTATACACAAACAACAGAGCAAATTGCACTAAGACTAATAACACGAACAAGACCCAAACCCACTACACAACCCCCCCACCCAACTACTATACGAACGCACAAACATGACAAAGATCTCGGAAAGACTCATACAGCTACAGACAAAATGGACAAACAACCCCTACAACTGTACCATACTGAATCCCCTTTGTCTTACAAGACCAACCAGACAATCCCGATTCCGTTTCCCTACATTAACGCTACTCGAACACTTACAAACGCAACGGACTAGTGGACAATAAAATAATTTCTTCTTGCCACTGAAATTTTATTTATTTAATAGTATTGTTAACATAGAATAAGAAAATTTTCATATTTGTTTTTTATTTAGATTAAGACTGCATGTATTAAACAAGGGCAGAAAGACCGATAGGTCGATAGCCTTTTGTAGAAATAAAGATGTTTACTACTACTACGGAGAGTTAAAAAAATTCGGGCAGCTATACCAAATTCTCAAAACCACATAAGTGATGTAATTATTTCAAAATAAAATTGGTAAAAGACTTAGTATTAAAGAAACAATCAGTTTATAAATAAATAAAAAAATACTAGACTATTAAAGATTTTTAGTAAGAACAGTATAACCAAGCGTATTGGACCTGTTTCCAATTCATTTTTCTTCGTACAGAAAACTAACCGAATGTATTTAGAGAAAATACTAAGTAGACCAGGGGAACAACATCAAAGTAGAAACCATTTTAATGTGAATTAATATGCAGTGATAATTAGGTAATAAGTAATTCAAATTAATTCTACAAGCAAATGTGAGAAATTGCAAGAACGAGTTTGAGTAGTTAATGTTATTGATTAGTATATGGCGGAGAATAGCAGCAAAATCAGCCTTTCTTCATAATTGATTTTTCTTAATAGCTGATGGGTTTTATTTTTTAATTATTCCTGAAAGTAGATAGTTGCTAATCGCTTTGGTTGCACAACACTCATGCACAGAATCAGTTAGAGTTTTAACCCCATATGTACAAGTTCTTTATATATTACATTTCTTCGTTCTACAGTTCAATTTTCGATGCGGAAAGTTGGCTTTATTGCCGAAAAACTTTGTCTTGCCACTATGTATGTGGTGAGGTATTATATTTAGACCAACTGGCAAAACGAAATAAAACAAGAGCGAAGGAAGATATTATTAAAAAGCTTCTAGATTTTACGTTAACAGTCTAAATCATTCTGATAATTATTTTTCAATAAAACCGTTAAAATTTAGATGAAATGTTTGCTTAATTTCGATAGTTTGTTGGTTTTCTTTACTTCAATATGAAATCTAACAACTCAATCAATAGGTCTGAACCGGGGCCATTTCAACTACACACTTATATCCTCAAACTCTGAAAGCCCAAAACACTATTCGTATGGATAAAAATCTCGACATTCACAAAACCGAGTATCTGGACTTTTTCCTTCCGAGTATCTGGACACCATCATATCGATCAGGACTCCCGGAATTTCGTCTTAGAACCACAAATCAATTTAATTTCTAAAATTGGACGGATTAAAGTGGTTTCAATTACGATGCAACTATATTTTTTAAGATCGTAAACCAACATTTTACAACTTGCTGTTCATACAGGCTGAAAATGCTTCCAGGCATGAATGTGCATTTGTGATCGCGTGCATATAAACGTGCTTGGGCGTCGAATAACGTCACGTTAATTAGTTAATTAATGCTTTTGGGTCTAAATAGACAATTGCACAAGGCTATGAGTGCGTTGTATGGATTTACTTTTCATTAACATATATACCCTTTATAAACTTACCTCAAATAAAAGTTTTCAGACCTGATCAAATGGGTGTATTGTTTTAGATCCATGCTTATACAGAGGAGACACAAACCTTTGGTAGAGTGAAACAGAAAGCACTGAGAGTAGCAATTCAGCTAAGAAAATTTGGTGTAAAAGAGAAAGATGTAGTGATGGTTTGTGGAGAAAACGACTTAAATGACATAGTTCCTGTTCTGGCAGGTCTGTTTTTGGGCGCGTGTGTGTCTTGCACAGCTCCGCTTATGGGCCTCTACGATTATGAACAATCATTTGCCAGTATTAAACCAAAGGTAACTTTATTATATTTATAACGTAAGGTTTTCAGAAAGTTCAGATTCCTGAATTTCTGCTTATAAGAGAGATCTACATTCTCAAATAAATCTGGAATAGTAGTTGTTGTTTTTTACTCAGTTCTTTTTGTTCACTTCCATATAATATCAAATAGAAAAGGCGGTTTGAAAGTCGTGTTGAAAATCAACCAGGTTTTTAAACTGAGTTCTGTTTATCACTCTTGATGTTTTATCAATATACAAAACACTATGCTCTTTTATTGGTGAAATGTGTTCGATATCTGCTTATAAAATCGTGCACATTTTTATTACACTTATATGTTTTATAAACACATCTAACCAAAATACCAATTAACTAAGACAAATTTTCACAAATTTTAAAATTGGAAAACGATTTAACAAAATATAATTAGAAAAGCCCCTGTAAAATGTTGTTTATTTCTGCAAGTGTCTGCGGTTTTTCTCTCTTCGTATTACAAACGTTTTAATACCAAAGTCATTCTTCCCCAAATCCACTAATTTGACTAAAATAAAGCCTGAAGCTTATTTTAACCCTATGTTTAATTCATGTCATGTTCTTAAATGATACATGGAAAGCAGATCAGAGAAACACGAGAATTAAATAGAATGTTATAAAGAGAGCTTGCGAAATCACATTTCCTTAATTAACGCAAAGAAATTAACGTTTTGCTGTGAAAAGACCGCAAATTAATTCTGTTCCGGCAATAGAAATCTGGTAAATTTAAAAACTCGAAATCTAGACCCTCTGCACAACATTAAAACTTTTTGGTTAGACAGGGGAATTGCGTTTTATCTTCAATAAACACCGAACATTTTTGAAGTCAAATTTTCAAAGTATATACTAGTTTTTCGATTAATTTTGATATTACATGTGTTTATTTAATAATTTAATTTTTCGATTGTTCTAGTAAAATACAAATTGCCTTTACAATCGTAATTTTTCGAGCGTACCGAAGTAGATGATGCAAAGTATTGATTTAAAACCTAAGCTTTAGTAATAAGCAAAAATGATTATTATTTAAAAAATTATGCGATTTTTGCAGCGTTCTCTATTTTGCGATTTGTGTCTAGGTGAGTTTACTACACCTTCCTGGATTTCTCTAAATATTTTTTAAGTTCAGTTCAAAATTTAATTTTTATTCGAAGAAATTCAAAGAGGCAACTGTCATACATCAACAAATTATAAATAACAGAAAGAAATTGACACGAATTTTCTAGACACCCAATAGTCAAAGAAACTTTTTTTCATGAGAATTGAGTGAATAAATTTTTTAATCGGTTATCTATTCTAGGCCATATTTGTTATACAGCGTGATCTAAATACTATAGTAGAAGCCACTAAATTATTGGACTATGAACCCCTAATTTTTGTTATTGGTGAATCTGGGGAATATCCTACATTGTCAGATATGGAGAAACTTGTAACGAAAGAAGAATGTACATTTAAACCAGTGGTAGTAAATATCTACGATGCAGCTTTTATTTTATTTAGCAGTGGAACAACATCAGTACCAAAAGGAATATATTTGTCGCATTTCACAGTTTTATCTGGTCCATGTCGATTAAATAAGTAAGTTTGGCATTTAATTCAGCTAATTCCCATATACCAATAATAACATTTTTACCATAGTAATCACCGATTTGTTCTTGATACTCCTCTGGCGCAATTTTGCACTTTATTTTGGATATCGTGCCTCTGGGTTACATCATATAGTATTGTGAATGCACAACCACTGATTGTAGCTCCATCCATTAAGACCGAGCGTTATTTGGAACTGATTGATAAGTATAAGGTATACTTTGCTTTATTAGTAATTTTTTTTTATGTTTTTCATTATTTTTCCACGCACTGCATATTCAATATTTTTTATTCATTTTTTAGATTGCTCACTGCTTTCTCTTTTATTCGACAGTGGTAAACATGGCAAACACAGAATTGAGCAGCTTATTAAAGTATGATTTGTCACACGTAACATATGTTTCATGGGGAGGAGCATATATAGATGCTAAATATGTTTTGAAACTCAGACAAATGTTTCCTAACGCCTTAGTTTACCAGTCGTATGCTGCTACAGAAATTGGAGCGATTCCATTCGGTTGGCGGGATTTTGATCAAGAATCCTACACGAATAAACTGCTTTCAGTTGGAAAAGTTAATATCAATACCGAAGTTAAGGTAGGACAATTTCAATATGAATCAATAGTTTGTTGAATTGATTGTTCGGAGGTGTTGGTGATTTTTTAAACTTTTATGGGAATAATATCCTTGAAAACTAGTTTATTTATAATCAGAACTTTTGTAATTACACATAAACTGAAGAATAATCGGTAAACTTAATTCTAAGTATCATGATTTTCTTAAATTTCTGCTTATAAGAATTGTTTTTCGTTCTTAAAGTTCCTTTCAGTCCGAGACAGATAATGGAGAGCCTTTCCATTGTCTATTATTCCATATATCATTAGCTTTTCGTTGTTTTCGTTCATTTCACGAGTTATAGAAGGTATTTCTGTTTGCTTAATTTTCGTTTCAACTTTCCCACAACTTTGACAAATATATGAACATTGGAAGAAAACTCAATTTATTTTGGTAATTAAAAATAATAGATAAATATACTTTTGGGTCCCTGTATTTAATAAAAGTTCGAATTTAGCTACTTTTGAGGGTAATTATGATGTTTGATTCCAGATTATTGATATAGAGTCAGGGCAACTGTTGGGCTCGAACCAGACAGGCGAAATTCTGATAAAATCCCCATATCGGATGCTTGGCTACACGAATTTAGATAGTTCTCAGAACTTTGATGATGACGGCTTTCTTAAAACTGGCGACATGGGATATTACGATGACCAACACTATTTTTACATCGTGGATAGGTTGAATCAAGGTTTCAAATATCGAGCAATGAACATTTTCCCCCAACTGGTAGAAGAAACGTTAAGAAAACATCCAGCTGTTGACGAAGCAGTGGTCTTTCCTGTGTACCATGAAATAGACTTTTCGCATCCGGCTGCCTGTATTGTTCTGCAGAAAAATGCCCATGCATCAGCTCAAGAACTATCAGATTTTGTAGTCAAAAACATGTCGGAAATTCATAGACTTAGAGCAGGAATTAAATTTTTAAATTCCATGCCGTTTACTGCTAGTGGCAAGATTGCTCGTACAGAAGTTAAAAAGTTATTCTTTTCTGATCGGAGATCATTGTAGATTAAACGTAACTATTAGAAGGTAGGGAAATAATTCTCAAAGAAAACTAAGTAGATTTAGTTTGACATGGAAATCTGGTAGCATATTAAGTAAAGTCTTGGAGATTTGAAAAAAATTTCAAATATAAAACAAAGTTTTTGGAATACTTAAAAATAAATAATAATTATAAGACATGTATTATATCCTTTTTAATTTATGACCTTCGTTTTAAACCAACAAAACGCAATAATTGGCAGAAAACTTATGTTAAATTATATAATTTAACAAATCATTGGACTTTTAATTTACTAAGACCGACCCAAATATATCTGGACTCACCTCTATCAAATAAAAGCGTTTAATAGCTGTTTTAAGATAATTTTCCTCAAAATAGCTTTATCATTTAAGACATGCGAAAAGGCGTGCATTTCTTATCCGAAGGTGGATTTAATTGCGCGTCTGATTTCCAACACCCAAACATTGTTCGACACTGAACGAAGAGTTTACCATAATGCCTCACTTGTTTTAGGGTCAGATGAATTTACTGGTATTTATTTATGCATAATAAGCTTCGTCATTTTGAAGGGGTGCCCGGTTTTACTGCTTTTTCACCACTTCCGTCGTTTGTAGTTTCTCGCTTAACATCCCGTCACGTTTTAAGCTGAACCGTATTAAAGTTTGAATTTGTAATAAATAACATGCAATTTATCATTCCATTCCAAAGTCCGTTGAGAGGCTCCTTGAGAAGGGAGTCATGCAAATAAACTCAAGCTTCTTGCTTCGTCAGCAAAACTGTTCTATTTGTTTTTAGGATTTTAGGAGACCATAAAGAATAGTCGCTATAATTTAAAATCCCAACATTTTGCGTCATTTTTAATTCTAAGTCAAGCGGATAGCATTAAAACTCTACGCAAAATTATTTATGGAAATGCTGCTAAAAATTTTAGTCTTTTTATTCGGCGTTTCAGATTTATATAATACCGGAAATTCACCGAATAACTGTTTTAGAAGTCATTCATCTAAAAATCCCTTTATCTTAGCCCTTTGGAAAGCTTTTCCATTTAAGGATAAATGCAATCACTAAATAAGTCAACAATACTATTCGTTTTTCTTAGTCGGACTACCTGATAATTTAGAAGTCACTACAGCAAGATTAAAAATGCATCTGTTGAATTGCAAAGTAAAAGCAGCAAAATTAATTAATACACTTCAAAACGTAATAATTTAACGAGAAAATCCATGCGAAAAAATAATTGCTTCTCTGACCCTTGGCACCGAAAGTAATAGATAGAATTGTTTCCCCGACAAAAAAGGAATAAAAACGTATCCCAGAAAATGGCGCTTTTATAGGGCTTATATTTTATGACGTTTATATAACTATCTGGGATGAAATATATTTTTTGCAGTTTGTTAAGGGTGATTGATGAAGGTTTGCTGTATACGAGTTGCTAATGTGGGTTGACAATTTTTTATGCTTATAAAAGGAGTTTCCACTTTTTCTGCTTTGACGATGTGCGGTCTTTTTATCAGTTAATAACGCTTATGAATCCACGATGTTTAATTACTTGAGTATCTCACGTTTTAATCCGTAGTTTAACATGCTCTTTAATTTAATAAAATTATTTTGCAGTATGTCGTGACAAAACCATTATAAATGTTTTTAAAGTTGTTCTCTATTTTGCGCCTTTGTGCTACTGTTTGCTTTTATATGTCCGAAATCAGCTTATAACATCACTTGCTCTTGAGCTGCTCTCAGTTACGAACCCATTATTATTTTTACGCGGGATTTCAGGGCTCATGTGAAACATGAATTTCCTTTTTGGAGGCAACTTGTTTAAATAAACATATTTGTACGTCAGGTTTTACCACAAAATTACGGATTCTCGAACACAGGAAGTGCTGTGAGGAGATACCGCCACTGGTTATTGCAAACTAGTTTGTAGGGACTTAGTACGCAAGAAAGAACTGTTTGAACTTCCCTTGGGGAAAAATCATTGTAGAAAATATTTGTTCGATCAGCAAACCTGCAGATTTTGCGCATTTGAGAATGAAGCAGCTCTGTATACATGTTGACAATTTGAAAACTTGCAAGGACTATATCTGAGGACCAAACAATATAGAGAAAATTCCTCTGAACCGAACTAGGCTGGAGTTCCATACAACACAGAGCGTAAGAATATCAGCTCTGGACGCTGAGGTGGGTATGGGACACTTGGGAAATTGTCATCAACAGCAAAGAAAAACTATTAAGTCAAGTTGAGTTAAGTAACGAGTCAGTTGTAATTAAACGAACGGATTTTGAACTTACATGATTATCAAAATGTAATTAAATGTCTGCAAATTCATGGTCGTGTGTTTAATAGTGGTTTTTCTAATAAATATACTGAAACATTGCATACAGGGCAAAATGGCACTTATACTTTTCTCTAAAGTTTTTAACATAACTTTCCAAGACATAATTATGAACGTTTCTTAACCGTATCAAATTAAGATACAAAATTGATGATTACCAAATGCAGTCCCTTGGTAAATTTCATATATTTTGAATTTTATGCACGATATATTTCTCAACGTTCGGAAAAAATACAAAAGGTTTTGTGATAGCAGTTAAATTGTACGATATGTCTGATATATAGAATCCCGAAAGGTCGTTGACGTATCGAAAGGTCGAATTTCCCAATCGTAGCAGGACAGAATTCTATAAGCACCTTAAAAATTGTCACCTTCTCTGACGAGAGCTCTTCATCAATCACTAATATTAAGTTAGATCCTTCATCGAGCCAATTTATAAAAGAGCGTTCTTACATGAAGATATGATCAAGGGAAGTTGTTTGAAGTTATCGGCAAAGTTAATTGGGTCGCAAACATACAATTTCTGTTGTATTCTGGTAAGAATTTAAAATAAGGGAAGAATAAGAAAAGGTATTAAATAAATAAAGGATTTAGCTTCTCAAATACTTGTAGTCCAAACTTTGATCAATCTAGAAAATGTGCTACAAAAGAATAGTTTTCATATTAGTGTCATTTATGTACGGTTTGTGCGAAATAGCTTTAAAGCTAGATTTACATAATAATTTCAATCATGGATATATTTTAATTTTACTTAGAAAAGTTTAAAAAAAATTGTTTAAAATATTTTTTTACATGGCATTAATTTTGCCTGCGGCAGTAGTTCTGAATCACCTTATACATATAAATGTTACACATAAAAAAATGTTGGGTCTGTTTAGGGTGGAGTGAAACTTAATGTTTGGATAGTATACAAAAGCTCGTCTGTTGTTGAGATATGTATTGAGGATATCAATTTAAATGGAAATCAGAATTTGAATGGCAGACAATGGGCACCCTTGTTTTATTCATTGGAATATTAACAATGGTTTTGTGCAATGAGTCCCGTTTCCGGATATATTTTTAAAATAACTTCTTATTCTTGCTTGAAGAAAATCAAATGTCGCTTATAATGTTGATAAGAAGCAACTAATGGAATTAAATCCAACATACTTAATGTTTTATTCGCATAAAATATATGGCTTTTATCTGAAATAGAACCATTTTCATTGCAATTAAAAAACTTATTTTTTTGCTAAAGTTATAATATATAATAATAATAATATTCGCAATCTGAAATAGTCACATTTTCTCCGTATGATTTCCAGTACTCAATCATGGATCGACAGAATCCCTTTTGCCATTAATTATTTTCTTTCCACTGCAGCCATCTTGATTATTGCTTGACAATTCCGTCCGTCTTATCTCTTTTCTACGTGCTAGAGCAAAGAAAATAAATGCGAAAATGATCCTGAAATCGATGGGGATTAAGCGCTCGCCTTGGACGGCATAAGAATCGCTGATCTATATATGTTTCTTTCCCATTTTCTATCTTAATATACGACTTTTCACACTTGGAGAGACTCTAATTCTATTCAGTTTATCCACTATTAATAGAAAATTATTTGAATGTAAAGCTCTTTTGAAAACCGGTTTGAATATTTGGATATTGCATGTGTTAGCAATGGCTGGTTGTTAATAATGCCGCATATTTTTGTTTGGTTTCCTGCACTGATCAATTTGTTTGCATATATAAACGAGCGAAGAGAAACTAACTTAACACAACTTTGCGTTAAACGTGATAAAGCGCCATTATGTTATTCGGTCATTGTTAACGAATAGTTTTTCATAAAAATTCTAATAGATACATTGGCAGACCTGAAACTTCAGAAAGAAGTTTTAAGAGTTCACGCCACTGGATTCTTTTCACTTGGGTTATTTTAAGAATGTAGTGGTTAGGCCTAAACCGACAAACATTGAAGAACTAACACACAGGTTCAAATTATAGTGCAACATTACATGATGCTTTTATGGAAAGTGTTCATTGAAGTAAAACTCAAGATGGTCTTCAATTTGAACAATTAAGGAAAGAAATAAAATCGTTTGTTTTTAACTTTAAAACAAACATTTAATAATTTTACATAGACATAAAGCAGAAATGACGAACGTCCACATTCGGTGAAAAAAGGCTGCCATTTAAAAACATTATCGATAACGTTATATTCGTATTCAATATATAACAATCGTATATAACACAGTGAATAAATTTTGCTCACAAATATAAATGAAATATAAAATAAAGCTCGGGAGCCAAGATGGATATACTCTTCAAAAACAAGTCTGTCTAATGACATAGTCTTGTGATAATTCTAATTATAAATTTTAATTTTAATAATAAATTCTAAATAATGATTTAGAATAGATTATTCGATGAATATCCTGATCACAGGGTCTGCCGGCAAATCCCTTTACCAAAAGTCAATTCAAAGAGATACCAATAATTCGGCAAGTCTTTGTGCAGTTTACCGCAGCAAATGTAATGCCCGCGGAACAAAACTATGTTGCCCTACTGAGATATTTCACCAAATCTCTCCACATGTTTGGAGTAAACTCGCATAGGAGCACTGAATCTCTAATTTGCATACATTAAATATTATCTAGAATCAATATTCCAACAGTACCACATTTGTACCTTTCATAATTCACGTTTGAATACACTTGAGAAGTTAGGGAAAGTTGACTGAAAGCTATTAGCAATAGACTAACACTACTTAATGCGTTTCTAAAAGTTTCCCTATTAAAGTAAGCGCTAAGTAGTTAAATTAAACTTATTAAAGCCTTTCAGCTATGATGTATATCTGAAACGTTACTAAAGGCGTTATTTACGCAAACGTTCTTTGAAATGGATTATTCATTAAGGTTATTCGTGAAAATGAAAATAAATTTACTTTAATGCAAAAGAAATTCCTGGGTTCCACTCAATATTATTGTTTATTAGGCAAAACATTTTAAAAATACGTTTCGCTGTCTTTCTCCACCATCATCAGTTTGTATGTATGGCTGTTTCTAATTTCACATTTGGCCTACTGTTACTAGGAATACTGAATGAAAACTAATAAAAATACTGAAACTGATGATGGTGGAGAAAGACACCGAAACGTAGTTGTTAAATGTTTTGACTAATAAACAATAATATTGACTGGAACCCAGAAATTTCTTTTGAATTAAATTGAAATACAGTCAGGAAAGTATACACAAAAATAAATTTACTATTGATGTTGTTTAATGTCATTTTGAATCTCAAATTTCCTCCTTCTATTTATTTCCCCCATTTTTTATTGCAGCATGTTGGTTTATTTTCAAAGGGCATGTATTAACAAATTTACGTTTAATATCAGTTTGCTCTCATTTTGTCGTTTTTGGTGTTCCAAATCTTCTCCTTCGATTAGTTATGAACTGATTTAGTTTGCTCTTTTTGTTGTCCAAAATACTATTAAGCGTAATATATATATATATCATTTTCATTTTAATATGGACTCATTTTAATTACAGAGAAGAATCAGTTGACCTACTTTAAAAATACTAATGTTTTGAACTTCTTATCCATGAAAAATGCAATTTGCAATGAACATATGGAGCCTTGGGGAACTGGTCGAACTGGATACCGAGCTTCAAATCATTGATGAATATCTAAACTTCTTATCCTAAAAACAAATTTATTCAAGAACGTGTCTTGAACTCTGAAAACTATTCTTAAACTTCCTCTGTTTTAGGTCTAGTTTATTGACCGGAACTGCTCTTAAACTGATTAGATTAGTTAACTTATTGGCTGAGTTCTCTTTATCATACTTTTAAGCCACTTCGTGTTTGTAATTTTGATTAGTATGAAAATTCTGCAGTTTTTTAGAATTAATTTTTGTCTTTTGCCTTATATGGCTTGTGCACATTATCTTATAGACTGATGATTATATGCAGAAAAAGTGTTTTCGTCTGGAAGCTTACATTGGATTGATGCGATTTCTCGGGCGTAGTTGGTATTTATGTTGAAATTGTCATGACGTGCTCTCTTATCGTCATCCTTGTGTTCCATTTAAAGTGACGTGAATACTCTTTCCTGTATCTGCGCTGTTTTCACCTAGATTTTTAGTTAAACCGAAGGTGGGCAACAGCCCAATACAGGAAAGAGAATTTACGTCGTCTTAAACTGTACGCAATGTTGACGGTAAACACGCCCAGTTATAATAATTCCTCACAACTCGTGCTTGCAAAACATCAAGAAAAGGGCGAAAAACTCACCAGTTTCAGACAATAGCCGCGAAAACTTCATTCTTTTGGTAATATTTTGCGCATTAAGGTTGTGTCCCAACAGTCCAAATTTCCGGTTTTCTTGCAACGGGGAGACATTTCCTTAAAATCTAGACATTCATGAGCCTTCAATTGTAACTACGTTTCATTACAAACGAAATAAAGCCCAAAGATGTAAAAAATGTGATTTTCTAAAAAATCGTCTAAATATCTTATTGGGGCTAATATTCTTTACTCCTTTATAAAGAAAACCATTATTACACGCATTGAAACATGTAAGTATAAGAGACAGACAACACGAAAAGCATCTAGGAATAGGAAAATTTCAATACCCCTTTAATTAGAAACAAATCATTGTTGAACATATGTTTGAATGAAATCTTGGTAATAAAATGAATTGAAAAATAAGGTATGCAGATAGACAAGAAGACATAACACGTCTGGAAATCTAAACTAACAGCCATTAACTATTTTTCAAAGTAGCCATATAAAATGAAGTGCATTAAAATTAGCTGCATTTAATTTAAGCTGATTTAGCTAGTTTTCTTGAATGATTACATGGCATCTGAAATATGTGCAGCCAGCGTGGGAACATTAATGTTGCCCGATCCATCACTGACGCTCCAGGATAACTGCCGGATAAGGCGGACCAAAATTTGCATATAGACAGGATCAATTCAATTTGAATTAAGTTGGAAAATTTTAACCATTCATTTTGGACCAAATTAAAATCTCTGTCCGATGCCATTTTGGGTGCTTCATTCTATGATATGTATAGAGTGTCTGGATAACCATCCAGACAAACCACTCACAATTCTTATTCGGCGAAACTGTAGTGAGGTAACTGCAAACTAAAATAAGGGTGGTATGCTAGTTATGGCAGAAAATATAGTAATGTTGCTTAGAGTTGTGAAACAGATTGCACAATGCTTAATAATGCAATGTTTTTAAAACCTTTGAAAAGTTGATCGATTGGGAAAACTTCCGATAAATCTGCAATCAATTTGGCAGCGCTCTACCTGATAATTTTAAATATGAACATAAATAATCAATATCCCCCGAAAAACAAAATTTTTTTGTCTCCTCTGGCATTTTATTATTGCCTGGCGCAATAATTCGCAAAATTCTAATTTAAGAAAAATGTAAACTGTTCCTAACAAAGACTGACATAGACAAAGTGAAACAACATATACATGACTACATTCAATCACAAGCACAGCACATTTCAATAGAAACAATACAACAACAACTTTTACTAGCCATAGGAAAATTTAGCCCGGAAATAAAAAATGCTTTCTACCGACATACACTACCCAAATACATACTGAGATTAATAAAACATAAGAGAGAACTGTACAGACTATATACAAACACTCAAAATAACGACCTAAAAAAGACAATGAACCAACTTAACAGAAACATTAAAACTCTGATTGGACAATACCGACAAGACAAATGGCTAGAAACATGTAAAGAAATACAGAAGGACAAAGGCAAAACATACTGGCGAAAAATTAAGAAACTGGCGCAATACAGGAAGACTGGCACTACTGACACAATTGACGAAAACGGAATAGAACGCTACACAGACAAAGAGAAAGCGGACGCATTCGCCAGACACTATCAAAGGGCCTTCAGCATATCGACAAACCCTAACTTCGACAATGACAAGTGGAACTTGATCAACGACTGGTACTTGAACTATTTTAACAACTCACCAAACTATGCCTGCACACTGATCACAGACACAGAGTACGATGAAGCCCTAGCGCACATCAAAAACACTGCACCGGGGAAAGATAAAATTAAAGCAAAACTATTGAAAAGCCTAACTCAAGAAACACACAAACTGATCCTAACTGAATTCAACAACTGCATCACAAATGGCAGAATCCCAAAATCATGGAAAAACGGCTTAATAATCCCTATACCCAAAAATGGACTGGACAATACACAACCGAGCAATTACAGACCAATTACACTACTACCAGTACTTAGCAAGGTTTTTGAGTACATAATAGGGCAGCGACTGGGAAAACTGGTCGGAAAGTACATACCATCGTATCAGTTCGGATTCAAACATCAGCACTCGACTATTCACCCACTCTTCACTCTGACTAACAATATACAAACAACCCACCTAACTGACAGAAAGACAGCTTGCCTGTTTATGGACATTAACAAAGCTTTTGATAGTGTTTGGCATAGAGGCTTACTATACAAACTACACACACCAACATATCTACTACACACCATAAAGAACTTACTAGAAAACAGACAACTACAAGTACGAATTGACAAAACACTGTCATTTTCTTTTTCCCCTGAACAAGGGCTCCCTCAAGGATCCCCGCTCTCACCGTTTCTCTACAATATATACTGCCATGACATATACAATTACAACTTACCAGACAAAAATCAAATCGACAGATCGGCATACATATTACAATACGCAGACGACACGGCACTTATTGTACATGACAAAACTACTGAGAGAGCAGCTCAAAGACTCCAAACACTAACAAACAACTCAATGACATGGTTTTATAAATGGAGACTAACACCAAACGCGTCAAAAAACCAACTCCTGCTCACAAACCACAGACTCAACTCTGACTCCCCTACAATAACTGCAGACGGCCAAACGACACAACCAAAAAACGACGTAAAATACCTTGGAATCACAATTGACCACAAACTTAAATTCACTAAACACATACGAAACATCAGGGCAGAAACAATAAAGAGAACAAAACACTTCCGATCACTAACCTACAAAGACAGAGGAATCAGCACAAACACCGCCACCAAAATATATAAAGCTATTTGTAGACCCTTGCTAGACTTTGGACATATACTCATGACCAACGGAACAGAAAGGACAAAACGTTATACACAAACAACAGAACAAATTGCACTAAGACTAATAACACGAATAAGACACCCCCAAAACCCACTACACAACCCCCCCACCCAACTACTATACGAACGCACAAACATGACAAAGATCTCGGAAAGACTCATACAGCTACAGACAAAATGGACAAACAACCCCTACAACTGGACCATACTGAATCCCCTTTGTCTTACAAGACCAACCAGACAATCCCGCTTCCGTTTATTTAAAATAATCTCTTCTTGCCACTGAAATTTTATTTAATAATATCGTTAACCTAGAATAAGAGAATTTTCATATTTGTTTTTTATTTAGATTAAGACTACATGTATTAAACAAGGGCAGAAAGACCGATAGGTCGATAGCCTTTTTTAGAAATAAAGATGTTTACTACTACTGTAAACTGTTTCCTCTGTAATTTGTCTGGATATCATAATCATTTCCTTACACATCTAGATGGGATTATTTTTTTAATTGCAATCATACACGCCAAGTTTCACATTCGTTGATAAAAGCGCATTTTATCATAGTCATATTGACTATTTCGAATGCATCTGAGAATGAGCTCTCTTTTGCGCCTCTTTGAACTAAACTACTTGGAAGTTCTAGTTTGAAGCTCTGTAACTGAATTGTAACCGGTTAATTTGAATTATATACAAACAGATGCCGCCCTTTCCTGCAGCCATTTTGCAATTCTCGTGATGGATTAGCTCAAAATAATCAAGTGTGTGAAGTTCACTCAGACTGATGCATATTCTAAGGAAATGTAGTTAAATACTATTGCCTTCCAACAGTCGCTTAATTACTGCATCATAACAACTATAATGGAGAATTATATGCAGGAGGCGATGCCATAGAACCGGAGGGATGCTCCTTTGGCGATTTTGTCAGGTGCTTATTATTAGCGTATTTGATGTTCATCTTTTGAACTAGATGAAAAAATATTTACATATTAACCAGAGAAGAACTCATTAATTAGAGAGGTGGAGTGCTGAAGTTTCTAGGTTCTTTTGAGTTTGGGAAAGTAAATGACTATTAATATTTTATTCTGAAATTGACATGAATTAAACTTTTTAGAGTTTTTAGTCAATTGCTGAGCACCATTTACTGATTTTGCTCAACGTTGTAAAGCATTTTTAACTAGAGGTTTTGGAAACACGGAAATCCTTCCCCCGCAGAATCGTTCCATAGTTTAAAATTCATGTTGAAAAGTTTCGGGGGTTGGAGTATTTTTAGAGTCGTTTGGCTTTGCTAACTAATCATTAAGCATTTCATCTCAATATGATCTTGGGGAACTGTCTTATAAATTATTCGAATTCAGATTTAATATTAACTTCGTATTTATGTAATCCAGAATATGAAGAGCGACTATGAATTAGCTGTGCTTCACCCAGTATATATTGTAACTTGCTAACTGTCTTTTACAATCAATAAATCTCCTCAAATTCAAAAATTTCTTAAGAAATACGATTGTTAAGTTTATGCATTTCGTGTTCATGTTTCTCACAGAAAGAACGGCGGATAAATAATTCTAGAAAATACAGTTTAGTGTTGTAGCATTTTCTACTGTATTGTGAATTTCTTGATGTGGGCTTGATCAAGACCAATTGACTACTTCTGCAAAACATCACACCATGAGCTTAGAAGGTGGTGTTTTTTGCTTTTTTGCAAAATTTCAAAAGTTTACGAATATTCTATGCAAGATTTGTGGATGTGGAGAACAAAGATTAGGATTTACTTTTAAAAAATCAATCCATTAATGTTGTTGCAATGATTTGTACATTCAGGTGTCTACGGGCAGAATTCTAAGTATTTTAAATCACGTTCAATTATGTGCAGATAATATGTGGAAGTTTTGAAAATACAATTGGTAAAGCCATCTCTTTAACTATCCAAATAATCCCACAGCTAAATATCTCTAACTAATTGCGTCTATCGATAAGGCTATAAAAGTTTTATCTACGTGACTCGACTAGATTAAGACCTGAAAATAAAAAAGGCCATCGCTGATGGATCTAAAATTAAATCTAAATCTAATCTTTAACGCTATATAAAAACAGAACATATATTCCAGTTATTGCTTGCTTTCCTGCAATGTTTGATTTACATTTCCAATTATAAATTTCCTTCTTGGAAAGCGATATGTGCTACAAACTTTTATATTAACAATGAAGTGCATTGGGAAGTCTTATAACTAACCCAAACTGAACTTCTTGAATATTACTACTAAGCACTTAGAAAGTTATATTTTGATGATGGAAAAAGCTGAGTGACTGGATTCTAGCCCGACAGCCGTAAAATGCAAAACATTACAACTTTTACCAAGGTCAAAATAAATATTTCCCCTAAAAGTATAATGAATTGCTACTTCATAAACGCTTAAAAGATATACTGAATTGATAGATACATATTGGATTTGAGATTACAGCTAAATTGGAAACCACATTTTCAGAATTATGATTAGTTAGTGAAGTTTAAGTTTAAAATACATTTTAGCTTCTAAAGCATACCGAAGAAATGTGGCAATGAGAGTGAACGACTAAAGCTAAGGGGGTAATTTGAGCCATTCTACATTGAAAATAATTTGTTTGGACATTTTAGGTGAGTATAAATGCTTCAGTCAGAACCCAAAAAATGTAGCACCAGATTTTTCTAACTTTTAACTTCTTAAAATGTTTTTTCATATGAAACTTCTTTTTTCGAGACATCGTGTTTTTGAAAACGTTTGTTTTTCTAATCATTGCTTTATCTTTAAAATTGTCAAATTTACAATCAACAATTTACATGAGTTTAAAAAAAATGTTAAATCAATGACGGCGTGTTTATCAGTAGTTGTAATGGAAAATAACGAATTCACATTGCTAACGAATTAGTAATCTACCAACCAAAAAATATACATTAAAATTATTACCGATTAATCGGTATAATATTGAGAGTACTCTGAACTTCATCAAAAAATCGACTGTCCGAATTTTGTGGGACTGATTGTATTGGTTACTTTTATATTGTTGACTAATAATAATAATTCTGGAAGGCTTCATAATCGTGTCTAGTAATTATGCAAAGACAATCAAAATATTTAAATTAATATGCTAAATGCGCGGCAACTTTTATTGCAATCACTAAAGTTCAAAATTTAGGGCAGTAATCATAAACCTGTCGAATAGCCCATAATAATGAAAAGAGTAATAAATCACACCCTCAATTTATGTTTTTATATTTGTAAAACTTTTTTGCTTTCTGACTAACATATTTTAAAACTCTTATAAAAACGATTTTTCGATATAATTTTGTGTATAGTATTTCATCTTTTTTCGGTGACATTTGAAATACGATTTTTAGTTTTGAATTTTAAAATTTTCTTCTCTTATTGCAAAAATCTATTTCTATAATTAATGCATCGCCAATTTTGTTGGTTTGATTTGCGTTTGCGGTTCCAATGGTTATTTCATAAATTATCTTACATTATCAAAAAATACTTTCACAACTTAAGCGATTATGATTGTTATTTTTATATCCATGACTTATTTGTTTTTACAATTGACACTAATTGAAAAATCTAGGAATCTGTATAATATAAATACACAAGACAAATGTTTAATACTAAGCATTTAAAAAAAAATTATTATTTTGTCAATTATAACTCATTAGTTTGCTTCTCCTATTTGCTTTTGCCTATTTTCTTATTTTCTCGCATATGAATTTATTGCTTTATATAGACATGAAATCTATAGAACAGAATTCTTCATGTAGCTTGTACTTGCTAGTCTAAGGACGCTAGGAGGTTTTTCCACATTATATTACTTTCATAAAATTACGAATAACAATGAGATGAATGTCTAGAGAAAAAAGTTAAAGAGACTTAGAACACACAAAACGTTTCTTATTCAATTAGTTGATTAGGGCTCATGGATCAGGATTTACAGGCAATATTAAAATTTATTTCTGTTTCGAATAAATTGCAAGACGCACTTTAAATGTTGGATCTAAAAGTTGGACTTAAAAGTATTCGCATATTCAGATTGGCAGTAGTAGTAGTAGTAAACATCTTTATTTCTTAAAAAGGCTATCGACCTATCGGTCTTTCTGCCCTTGTTTAATACATGCAGTCTTAATCTAAATGAAAAACAAATATGAAAATTCTCTTATTCTAGGTTAACAATACTATTAAATAAATAAGATTTCAGTGGCAAGAAAAAATTATTTTATTGTCCACTAATCCGTAGAGTTTGAAAGTGTTCGAGTAGCGTTAATGTAGGGAAACGGAAGCGGGATTGTCTGGTTGGTCTTGTAAGACAAAGGGGATTCAGTATGGTCCAGTTGTAGGGGTTGTTTGTCCATTTTGTCTGTAGCTGTATGAGTCTTTCCGAGATCTTTGTCATGTTTGTGCGTTCGTATAGTAGTTGGGTGGGGGGGTTGTGTAGTGGGTTTTGGGGGTGTCTTATTCGTGTTATTAGTCTTAGTGCAATTTGTTCTGTTGTTTGTGTATAACGTTTTGTCCTTTCTGTTCCGTTGGTCATGAGTATATGTCCAAAGTCGAGCAAGGGACTACAAATAGCTTTATATATTTTGGGGGCGGTGTTTGTGCTAATTCCTCTGTCCTTGTAGGTTAGTGATCGGAAGTGTTTTGTTCTCTTTATTGTTTCTGCCCTGATGTTTCGTATGTGTTTAGTGAATTTAAGTTTGTGGTCAATTGTGATTCCAAGGTATTTTACGTCGTTTTTTGGTTGTGTCGTTTGGCCGTCTGCAGTTATTGTAGGGGAGTCAGCGTTGAGTCTGTGGTTTGTGAGCAGAAGTTGGTTTTTTGACGCGTTTGGTGTTAGTCTCCATTTATAAAACCATGTCATTGTGTTGTTTGTTAGTGTTTGGAGTCTTTGCGCTGCTCTCTCAGTAGTTTTGTCATGTACAATAAGTGCCGTGTCGTCTGCGTATTGTAATATGTATGCCAATCTGTCGATTTGATTTTTGTCTGGTACGTTGTAATTGTATATGTCATGGCAGTATATATTGTAGAGAAACGGTGAGCGGGGATCCTTGAGGGAGCCCTTGTTCAGGGAAAAAAGAAAATGACAGTGTTTTGTCAATTCGTACTTGTAGTTGTCTGTTTTCTAGTAAGTTCTTTATGGTGTGTAGTAGATCAGATTGGCAATTTATATGGAATTACAGAAAGTTGTCCAAGTAGCACATTAAGTTGTAGACAGTTAGTCGTCATGTTACGATGGTGGAAGAAGATAGTAAGGTAAAAAAAATTATCAAGACTTTTCTGTACAAGTTCCACTGATTTTTTGGTCAGCACACTCTATTAAAAGACTTTAAAGTTAGGTTTTTTAGATACGTAATGCGTCAAAAACTTAACTGACTGTGATTTTAAAATTACAACGTGTCTTAAAGAAACTATTTAGATATCGAAAAAAATCGTCCGTATATATAGATTAAATTTCCCAAAGATTTGTTTAGCATGTATTTGCCACTCTTGTAGGCATGCGGCATTAACTTGCTGTGAAACTTGGGTCCAAAAGAGCTTATTTTTGAAGGGTCCTTTAAATATTCAGATTTAGTCAGCAATTTATATGAAAAATTGAATGAATACATTAACCTAGATTTTGTCAATATTTCGTTTGTTCTTGCGAAAAAGTCATACTGCTGTAAAAGAAATTTGTACCAATAATAAGTTTTATACGGGATAAGATATACAATTTTTTTTAAAGTAAAATTAATTATGTGTGTTTCAAATGTGACATGCTTTCAAGTTCCATCGAAAAGCAAGTACAAATTGTCACATTTTTATGGCTTTAACTGTTTAAGAAATGTCAATAGCAGAGTAAATGGTAGTTTCTACAAAATAAATAATTTATGAAGAACGTGGAACTCACACGGTCTTATTTTCCATGCCATTCCAAATATTACCGGTTATTCTAGGATAAATTAACCGCGTCAGTTATACTGCAAAATTGTATTTTTTGCAGTAGTATTAGCCTAATGGCCACAGTTTGAATTGTGTGACCGTTTGTCAGCGTAAGTCATGTGTGTGTCCGAAAATGCAGAGGAAACTTTCAAATTCCTCAGCTCCGATCAGGACTTTGTTCCCAGTTCTTTAGCGCGATTGATTATGTAAAGGTAATATTGAACTATTAAACGTAACTCAAAAGCTGAAAGAAGTTCAAAAGAGTCACTAGGCAAAGAACATCTGCAATAGAAATATTAATCCAAGTAAAGAAAACAAAGCGGTATATTTCGTTTTAATTATGCTATTAAAATTCACTGCCATGTGAGAGCGAATGGAGCAACAGTGGGACGTTTGCCGTAAAACATTCATATATGTTTCAGACATACATAAAATTGCCAGGCGACGAGTTAAAATGTTTGATGAAGCAAATCTTCACATTACCATATCAAAAACCAGAGCAGAGAATAAAACTTTAGTGGTAACTAATCACTTATCTGAGTGTATTATCTATTTAAAATCTTTAGTAAGTTACGAAAGCTCGATTAACTTTCAAATGGTTCTTTCTTAGTTGCTGTCATTCTGCAATAGTTAACAAGAGCAAAAAATGGTTCCTGACAAATATATTACACTTGTAATAGAAGAGGAACGCACATTTTTTAATAGTCTCTGATCTACAGCGGTTAAAAATAAGGTAAATACTAATTACCTCGTTAGAATTTGATTGCGAATTATGTTCATTTTTATACCCGTTTACTATATAAAACGCATATAATAATACGTTGCATTGAAATATTTTCTGTTGATCATTCACTATTAAGTCCAAACCTCATTTAACACAAATTTATATAAGCCTTTCAAAATTACTACCTAATAAATAACGTAAAAAGCGCCTTTTAAACACCTTTTATATGTTCCGTGCGTATACGAAAATATAAAGAAACGGAATCATAATAAAATTACAGAGGATAACTCAGTGCCGTAGTAAAGGTTTTCTTTGAAGCCAAACAGATGTGTGGATAGAATAGCTAATGCATTGAATTGATAAAAATCGAAACATTCGTTTGGTTACGTTTCCGACTACTAACATAAGTGACATGAGTTACTGAAAGCGCTATTTTACCACGTTGCTTGTGATGTTCAAAAATTGAAATAAAAAAGATTTACTTGAACAACAATTTAACGATATTCTTTAAATGGAAGAGATGTATGTGTTTCAATTGCCAAAATCATGACGGAGGAGTCCGTTTATATTGAAGTAGCCAAATCATAAAGAAGAAACACTTACTTTTAGACGCTATAACTTTTGTCCTGGATTGTTAAGAGTTTAAAACTTTCCGGTTTAAATCAAAAAGTCTTATACATAAGATATTCTGTGTATGTTTTGCTGGCGAGGTTTGCTACTGAAAAGTTTCTTGATAGTAAAGATCATTGAAAATCCCGAACAGATACTAATAATGGAGACTAATTAGAGAGCAATATACTAACAATCGAAAGGTTGCGCTTGTTGAAACTTTGACGACAATGTATTTAAACTAATATATGGCTACTACGCCACTGCTGGTCTGTTTAACACAACGGAAAAATTACTGCCTGCAACACAGAAACACAATAACATAAATGTCTGAGCACAACAATTTCTTTTATTATACTGTAGCACGAAGACCGTATTTGTCGATATTTTCTTCTAAATTGACATTTAAATCTTAGAAGAATTACTTATGATTGTTATGCGACTTTAGGCGACATGGGGCAAATAATTTGATACAACGGTGAGAATTTGCAAAATATATGATTCTTTGTCCAAATTTAGATATGGGGTTTTATCAGATCTTTGAAAATAGTTGCTTCGGGTTAAAGTCATACGATTCTGAAAAGAACAGCTGAGTGATTCTTTATCGATTTTTCATCTTGATTAAAGGCCAGTTTTCATGTTGGTGTTTGCCTCCCTATTATAAATAGGTTACTTGGTAAAAGCAGGTACCTGACCAGTTTTACTAAAGGGATTTAAATAATTATGAATTAACCTATATAGTAGCTCCTTAATGATACAAAGTGATCAAATTTGGGATGTTTGGTAAAAATTAAAATGTTACAAATGGACATTCAAATTATCCGAAAAGATTATTTCTAAAAATGACTTTCCTCTCAACGTTCTATTGCATCTACAGCTTTGTTATACCTTTATTTGAGCAAGAATCATGTTCAATATTGATAATGATGGAGACATTGATGAGATTTTCAAGCAATAAAGAAATTTGAATGCTTGTTAAAAAATCATTTTACTCCTCGTTTTACATTAAATAAATATCATTTATTTCCTTCTGTTCTCCATTAGCTGATGTTTTACTTTTAAATCTGACATTTTCTAATTTATAATGGCGTGAGCGTGTTATAGACTGCCTGTTTCAACATCTCTCATATGTAAATTTAAAATTAATGATTTCAGTTCGCCTTATTGAAATATAGACCTTTCACAATTGTAACAAAGACCATTGGATGGCCGACTTTTGTTCAAAATACCATATATTAAACTTGCCACAAGCTCTTTAGCTCGGATGGTAAATTGCTTTAGCATAATGTAGTTTTACTGAAATGTTCAATAATTCACAAGTAAGTTCAAAGAGGCACTCAAAAGTTACTACACTCCAGCAGAATGGAAGTTAAATTAAAAAGTCTTAATGTTGCGTTTGTTGGCTCGTAGTCCTTAATTCGAGAAATGAAAGCTAGTGTTAGTCAACATGGATATTACACATAATTTCCTGACAAATTCAATAGCAAGCAAAGGTCTGATGTAATGAGCTTCAATAAAGTGTGTGCGTTATATCTGCGATCAATCGGTCAAGAGCGTATCTTCATTATAGCTCGGTAGGCTAAAAACCTTACCAGAATAATAAGCATTTTGTGTTTGTAAATAAGTCCATGTTCAAAAGCTGTAAATGTACATAACTTTTGAATTCATTTGCAATAAGAATCGGTTACAAGCGCAAATTTTCGCGATTTAACCAGACTATGAATTTAAGCATACATGAAGGTGAAGACAAACGATTGTATGATTTGTGCTAACAGGAAAAAAGCCTAATGATTTGCAAACAAAAAAGATCGAAAAATCTTTGGTAAGCATTTTCCTTTGAAACTTGTTAAAATATAGTGACTCATATTTACTCATATGAAAGACTCAAATATTTACAGACAAAATGAACAAACAACCCCTACAACTGGACCATACTGAATCCCCTTTGTCTCACAACACCAACCAGACAATCCCGCTTCCGTTTTCCTACATCAACGCTACTCGAACACTTACAAACGCAACTGACTACTGGACAATAAAATAATTTTTTCCTGTCATTAGAATTGGAAAGTTTATTTAATCAGATTATTAACCTAGAATAAGATAATTTTCATCTTTGTTTTTTATTTAGATTAAGACTATATGTACTAAACAAGGGCAGAAAGACCGATAGGTCGATAGCCTTTTTTAGAAATAAAGATGTTTACTACTACTACAGTGACTCATTTTCAGAATTGTATTTTAGAAATAGAATTTAAAATGCGCAGCAAGTTCAGCTTGCCCCAACTTGTTATTAGATGGTAAAAGTAATTCGTCTACTAGAATAAAGGCAGTACAGTAATTATTGGCCTTATTTTTCCGAAAATCTTAAAAATAATATTAAATATTAGAATGAAATAAATAACATTTTGTGAAATACGTGGACATAATTACAATTATTTGAAAAGCTATTTAATTGGCCCATTTCATATAAACCTGCATTTACCTAAATGAGCCATTTCAGCGGTGCTAAATGCAGTTTCAGAGCAATCTAATTTATTGACACTTCGTTGTACGCTAGCGGAGCGTGATTTTTGGTAACATTGCAACTAAACATTTGATTCAAAAATGTTATGCGTTTTAATTGGAATGAATGCGGTTGAGTACGTGTAACTTTTATGAAATTTGTTTTATACATGTACAAGGGAAAAATTATTAAATAAAATTAGCAATTGATTAAATTTTGTTTTTTTCTTCTTTGTAGTGATTCCCTCGGAAACTATGATACCTATTAAACAATAATAATCTGTCAACAAACACTTCTCCATGTGCCTTAGTAGTAAAAACGTTTTTCATCAGAATGTTCTATATTTCAGTTGTAACAAGAAGTTTCTGGTCTTTTATGAACCACAAATGTATTTACAACAAAATGTACCTATCGGTCCCCACACTGTCTGTTCCAGTAACATTAATTTAGAATTAAAAAACCACGCTTTTTAAGCGTTGATTTCAATTTTTGATTCTGGATTTTTGTAATTCAGTTATCCAAACATATAGAAACCTTTCAATTGATGCAATTTAGGAACTAAGCTTTAAAATTATGACACGTTTAAAATTTTTTGTCACTTAAAAAAATTGAAAGCAGTAGTAAATCTTAATATGTAGAATCAGAATGAATAGAGCTGATAAAATTCAGATTCAATTTTATTCTCCATTATTCGTATTATTTAATTACGTTACATTACATTAAGTTAAAAATAAAAACATTTAGCTGACGTTGTATTATCCAGTTTCATAGCTCACCGCTTTATTCGAAATTCAAGTAAAACTGAGTTAAGAAGCAAAACATTTACAAACATTTGAAATACACAACAAAAATGTTATTGCGTGAAGGTGTTAACTCATTGTCTTTTCGTTAATACTGACTTATAAAATTACCTTTCTTGAAGTAAATTAAGTTTGATTTTATGACTTATTTTTATAAATTATATATGGCAAAAAGCAACAAACTGGTTTTACGATTTGTGTTCAATCGGAAAGAAAGTTGGCAGAACTTGGAAGCTTTGCATTGCCAAAGCAAAAGTATGGTGTTTGTCGTCTAAATCAGGATATAAACATGAAGATTATCGTTTTGATTGCGTATAAAACTGGGACAATTTCAACTTGAAAACTTCCTAATAGATTTTCATTGCCAAAAGCATCATTGTAGTAGTACAAAATCGATAACTAGGTGATAAAAAAACTAACATGATAAGTTCAGCTATTGGTTCAATAACCAGACTAATATCATTAGAAATATGTTAACGCATTGATGAAAAACTTTTTATTATATGTTATTTTAAAACAAATTTTTAAACAATGATTCATGACACATTGCATGGTATACTTTTGTCACCTTGAGTTTAAAAAATCAGCAATTTTCTAGAACAAAATTGGCTTGAATGCTGAGATCTGTTTTTTTATGATTAAACAACTTATTTATGATGTATGAAAAAAAATATATGGAAATAGGTACAAAAATTCGTAAACATTACTTATAAATGTATTTTTTTTAACCGTGGAAGTGAGCTATAAAACGCTTAGTTTTAGAAAGACTTTTGACTGGAGTTTCAAAGGTCAAGTTCAGTTTCAAGACTGGAGTGGATTCCTATTCAAACAATGTGGAACTACATTTCTGAGTACAGCCGTGCTTAGACGTTTCAGAGATTAAAATTGTCATCCTCAAGCTGGTTCGTCTTGAACAAATATGTTTTGGATGAAAATATGTTTTGGATGATTTTAAAACTTTTAACTTAATAATTTCGAACGGCACTGACGTTTTTATAAGACCATCGCAGTTAGAAGAGAGTCAGACGTATCCGAGAATGACGAAGGTTTATTTAGGAGAAATACATCAAAATCCAGATGAATACAAAAATGTCAATTGGCACGAAATTTAATTAATCCTTTAATGTTTCATAATTAACGTTTGGGAAGTATTTAAAATATTCGAGTAATAATAGACTTGCCTGCTTCCAGAGCTTTGGCAATTTAAATAATTACATCAATAAAATAATGGAGTGTCTATGTATTTTGTAATTTTAATTTCATTTTTAATTATTGTCGTAATGAAATTGTCGGGTGACAACAATTTTTTATAAATCAATATTTTAACAATTGGTTAAATGTTTCCACTATAAATTTTAAACTTAGAGCTAATGGAAACATGCTGGGCATTTTATACAAAAACCCCATTCAAAGTTAATGATCGGACCAAAAAAATATTTTAAAAAGTCCAAAACCATCAAAAATCCATCTTGCTAGATCACTAGAATATCGATAACAACATTGTAATTATCAGAACGAAGTACTTCTAGAATTCAATAAGCTTCCTAATATTTTTAAAAATTGTCGGTCATTAACATATTTAAAAAGTCCTTAAAGTCACTGTTGACTGTGAATTATTTTGATACGATTAGAGGGTACGGGTCCTTTTTTGAGAACAATGCGTAATGTATAGAATAGTGTTTCAATATGTAGGTATGATTTGTGTGAAATATGACAACCACAAATGTGTAGATGAATAAATGATTATTATTATCACTAGTGGCAAAAGCTTGTGGCTTTGAAAAATCTATCGATAGGACATATATTGATATTTGATTGATGTTGTTATAAATATTTCTCAAATAGCCAGGTAATTAAAATCCACATTAATAGCGCTCACTCTTTGCTGATTATAAATGAAAAATAGAGACTTAATGTCTTTCTGAAATAGCGCCAATAGAAAGAGAATTTATTAATCAATAATTACCATGAGAGAGATACCGTTTTCGCAAAAGAAACCAGAATGTTACTTTGGGTGCTAGTTTCAACAATAAAATGGGAAGAAATCAAACATACATTATAGCTATTTGCGTATATCAACTCACTGCATTATAGTTATTTGTATAGATCAATATTAATTCATAGTCCGTTGTATTTTGAGCAATGATAGTCTGATACTCATGGTGGTAAATGTGATTGGACATAAAGTAATTAGCATCCCTAATTGGATTTTGTTGTGATTTTCAAAATAGCTTCCAACGGTTTTAATTAACGTGTTTATGAGATATTTATTTTACGAAATAATTTCCCGATAAATATTGACCGCTTAAAATTGTCTATTTCCAATGACATATATTTCAGTTGTAAACATTAATAATTATTATTTATAAATTGTATGTCCAAATCCTTTCAGTAAATTTAATGTAATCACGAATATTCGGATATTATAGGGCCAGCACATCATTCTGCTTATTGCAAAATTGCACAATATTACATATTTGTATTAATATTAGTACACAATACAAATTGCAAAATAAACGGTTAGCGAAATTTGCAACAATCTATTGTTAGTTCCATATTAATAATGTATGTTATTTGGTAACTAAATTATGAAAATAAAAATATTCAGTATATTAAATTAATCCCGTTTATTATATATTCAATTTGTTTATTAATATGTGTAATTGGATTCCTGTGTTCAGAACGTGTAGCTTTGGAAAAAAAGGGATACCAGCAGCTTGGTTCTTTATATATAACAATTATTGTATGTTTACATAATGTCCAAAAGCCATTTACGTACTCAATATTCCAGCTTCTGTAATTCCCTAACGGGGTCAAAAAATCATTCAGTATAGTATCACTGAAGGATCAGTTTTTCGTTGAAAGTTGCTAAGTAAGCCTATATTTTGCCGACTTGAACTGCAATATTCTCTATTTTTAATGCTGATTGAGCAATACAAATATTCTGTCGTTTTCTCAGAATTCTCTTCATCGAACCAAGACAATTTAGCACGTTTTCAAGCATGCCTGATGTATATCGGTTTAATTCTTCGTCTTCCTCTTTATACAGACGCATCGCCTGTTTAGTTCCAGTTTCCTGTAGCAATTCTTGCGAGATTGATCACTAACTGGCTTGCTATCGTTTTGGTGGTCGACTTTAGGTCTTCTTCCATGTGGCGTGTTGTTTCGTACAATCTTGACTATTTTGTCGGGACTTATTCGGTTGACATGCTGGTTCCATTCCCTTCTTCTTTTCCTTATCCATCTGACTATGTCATCGGTCTTCATTTCATTTGTTCTTATGATCCTCTTTGTTACTGATGTTTCAGCTTTTGTTTCCGCACCATATGCCATCATCGGCCGAACACATGCTTCGTATATTATTATCGATTTGCAATTTATGTTTAGGTGTTTGTTTTTCCAGATTGGATATCCAAGATGTCCTGATATTGCGGCAGCTGTATTGACCTATTTTCTCATTTCATCTTCCAGAATCCAGGTGCTTGTGATTTTGCATCCGAGGTATTCGAATGACATTATTTCTTCTAAAATGTTATTTTCTATTGCCAGCTGGCAGTGCAGAGGTTCCTTTGCTATAGTCATGCATTTGGTCTTGTTTATGGAGATTTGCATGTTAAGTTTTTGTGCCTGTTTGTTAAAAGCTTGCATTATCCTTTGGAGCTCATCATCTGATTCCGCGATAAGTACTGCGTCATCGGCATAGCATAACATGTTTATTTTGTATATTCCCATTCGAAATCCTAATCCAGTATTCTTTACGGCTTTTACTAATTCGTCCATGATTGTGTTAAATAGCACAGGGCTGAGGCTGTCGTCTTGGAGAATATCTGCTGTTGTTCGGAGGTGTTGTGTTGGTGTCGAGTTTGCTCGTATTGGCCTTACCAACCTTTAGTGGCCCGGTTTAATGTGGTGGTCGGTTTAATTCTTTACTTTATCAGTGCTATTAAACAGTACATTTCTTTACATCTTAGCAAATAAGATAGATAATGGGACCAGAATGCAAGAATTGGCAACTGTTGTGTGAACACATGGCACATGGCACAATTTGCATAGTTTTGCAGATTTGCAAATTAAAATATTGAAAACAAAGCATCAGTCAAAAAAGCAAATGAATGTATGATTATAACATTTTTGTTGCAAAATTAGTACAAGCAAAAAAGAAAGTTGTAGTAAATTCGCCGAAAAATTTAAAGGTTAAATTGTCAAAAACAGGTACATTCTTTAAAATTAATTCTTTAATTTACTTGAAAACCTAGAAAAATATTTAAACCGACCAAACCGATTTCAGCTTGGTTTCTTCAACATAAGGAAAATTTTTCTATAGGTTTCCGCGCATGTTTCCTTGAAAGCAGTAAGTAATAAAGTATATGTGTAACAAGATAATGGATTTCTACTCAGGTTGGCTGTGGAAAGCAGAAATTTGTATCGCACTCACCTAAAAGGAAATTGATATCTATAAGACACAAACAGCTCTAAATATTAGCATAAAAGAAAAAACGGCTTAATTTCACCAACAATTTTTGTCTTGCACAGAATACTATTTTTTAGGAATATGCATTTGTAATGTTCCTTTTCCGAAACTTTGCTTTCTAAATTTTTTCAGTCAGAACTAATTACGCAACAACATCCACATTAATTGACATCAGAAGTAAATTCAAGTGCTAACGTAAAGGACTAAACTGTATTGGCTAAAAGTCTCAAGCCAAAAAGTAGAAATTTTGCCAATTTTTGAACCCAAAACGTACCAAGTTAGAGAATTAATACTCCAGCCAGCACTTGAAGTTCTTGCTGAAAATCAGCAAACACTTTTAATTAACTTGCAATGATAATTTACGAACACAGAAATGCCCCGAAACTACAAAGAAATGTGTTTTACACAAACAATAAATCGAGCGAATTGCGGAACAAATCCAACCAATTCTCTGGAATGCACGAAAAATTTGTTTATCTAGTTCGACAAAGGACCTGCTTATTGGCAAATAAGTAACTTATAAGTAGTTAGACATGCTAAGACTTGCAGTTTCGGCGTATACAAAGTTAATTTCAAATCGGATACGGACATATATGTGTGTATATAGAATTTACTTACAAAGTGAGAGTAAAATTATATTGTAAAAGTGTTCGTTTGAGTAATTAAAAAAATCGGAGTGAATTCGTTGTTCAATTAGTTCGAGTTTTTGTAAACTTTAGGTACATTCGAGTGAATATTTTTTGGGGTTTCCAATGGAACATTTTTGCTGCTTGCCGCTACGCAATTCATTCCGGGGTAAGTCGATGTAAATTTTATTTAGGTGCGACCGTTTTTGATAAACCAACTGAAAGAATGAATCTTGCAAATATACTATATCTTTAATTTATTGATAAATTGATGATTAGTATATGGCGTTGATTATTATTTGGCGGATATTTCTTCAACATTCATGCAATTGCTTCTAGTGACCAGAACTTTGCAAATCGTTTGTTTTATAATATACAATATAGTTGTATATAATATACAATACAATTGCGATAAATAATGAAGTTCTAAGTGTACAAACATCTAGCCGAAGAAGATTTCTTGGCTTAGTAATCTGCGCAAATTTAAGAAATTTCTATAAGAACTATACCTACATACAAAACTGTATTGACAATGTTATTGACTCAAAAGTGATCTGTGCAGTTACATTTCCGGTATCCATAATAATTATGGATACCGTTGGTTGGTTGTATACCGATTGCCAATAATTGGCAACTACCAGCTAAGGGGCGTTTATGAAAATTCCTACTTACATGTTTCTAATTTAATATTATACTTCATAAATTTGCAATCCGATTTAATTTCTTCTTTGGCATCAATTTGCTTTGCGTTTAGAAATTTCTGCTACCGACAATATTTAGCAATTGCTTTTTGCATATTATAGAAATTAAATATTATATACAGTATGCCCGGAATAAGAAGTTATTAAATCAGCCAGCCTTGTAAAACATTTATTTTCCGATCGATTTCAATAATGTTTTTTTATTGGGTAGCTAGTCAATTTGCGCATTCGACAAGTTACTGCTTTCAATATCCAGCTGTAGTCATAGTATGAAAATGTTGATGTAGCCAAATTTCATAAATGACCATTAGGACAATTTGTAGGAAGAAATGGCCATCGATTCTCGCTTAAAATGGCCTGAAATCCATTTCTGCCGATTTGCATTATTCTGAGATACCAGGTTTGCATAAAAATCAATCAAACAATTTTATATTAAAAAAATACAGTTTAGAATATCTTCTATAGAATAAAATAAGTTACCAAATTAATTTATTATCCATAGTTCAAGGCATAAAATATCTGCATCCACCGGTTGCTAAAAATACAAAATGTAATTACTATTTTTACGAAACTTATCTTCTTATATTTCCTGGAGTGAATATGGTGATAATGACATTTTTACAATTTTTTACTGGCATAAAATTGTAAATACAAAATCAGACAGCTAATAACTTATACCAATATTATTTTGTGTTGCTATAGCACACGTATTGCAAGAATTAAGACCTTAATAATTAAGAAATATCTTCATGGACAGTGAAAGTAGTTACAGACAGATATTTTTTGAGCGATGCTTAATGAATATTTTCAAACAGTTTGGTTTTAAAAATATTTCTTGGACAGGGAATATTGCACGCGAAATATTTTATGATTATTATATTTATTTTGCTGTATCGCAGAGAAATTTGAATCGGTAAAGATGGATTTTAAATCATTTTACGAGAGAATCGGTTACCATTGTTTTCCTAAAAAATGTCCTAATGGAACTGTACAGGTGAATACTTCTTTACGTACTACACAACGACGGCAAAATAATATACCATTCCTACGTCCATTGATGGCGTCTCATTCTTAACTGCATTTGAACTGGAAATTAAAATTCATATAATAAACTGACTGACAAGTCAATTGAACACATTGAAATCAACTTCAAATGAATCGATAAGAAGGATGTGTTTAAATTAATTTACATTTTTTGTCGGATAATTTATTACTCTATCTGTATAAAAACCTGCTTTTCGGTTTTTCTTTTTAGTTTCTTTCTTTAGAGTTTATTTTAACGGAATTTTCCTCCGATTAAGCGGATTCAAGACGTTGGTTCTAACCTGAGATTAATATGTCATGTATCTATGAATGTCTTAGGTTCTTGTTAAAAAAATCAGAAAGTGTAATAGAATGTAATACAAATAATACCAATAAAATATGGATGTGGAAGAATCGCTTAAGTGCAGGAAAATAAAATAAATTTTCAATTATGACGATGCGATAACTGATGAGGAAAATCGCAGATGGTCTATGGTCTGCAGGAAACCAAAACACACTGTATACAACCTTCTCCAACGGAATGTTTGTATGCTTTAACAAATTGTGGTGTTTATTTTCCTGTAGTTTTATTTTCATCCATTTCCCCATTGCAGAGGCAGTAAACGAAGCATGAAAAATTGCTTAGTCATTCTAAACGATGATTTGATGCAAAATCCTGGTTTGCAAAACAAAGCGATCTGTAACGGTGTCATCCCAATACGTCTTGACGAAGGAATATAAAATATATCCTGAAAGGCCGTTAATCTGTTGCCTGAAACTCGTTAATCTTTAGGGATAAGAAATAAAGTCATTAAATTCCCTATCGCGATTCTGATGCTGCCGGCTGAATGGTTCAAGTTTTAACCAGAAAACTTTTCATCGACAATTTTTGTTTTCTCTTATGTGTACCCACATATTGTGTTGAAAATGAAATCGCGTAAGGTCACGCGGATATTATACTTTTTATGTACATAAAAGTGGATGAGTGCGAAACTTTAATGCATTTATGGTTATTTTTGGGGAGCAACCGTGTTTGCTCTCGCAACACTGACTGAAACTTTCGCAATTATTTGTTTCTTCGGATTTAAAGGGATTGCGGCAAGAAAGTTTACGAAAAACGCCAGACCCACATCAAAGCCTACAGAGACACATATATTGCAAAGGCTGCTAAGATAGTTTTCCACTTTATATTATAAAATGTTTTCGAAGCTGATCTAGGTATAGCTAAAATGCCAGGATGATTAAAAAAGAAACTCTGTTGGTTTATTTATTTTTTTTATTTGAGCCAAATCAAAGTGTGTTTGTATAGCAAATGTGTTTCTGTGTGAGAAAAACTTTGCCCTTAATATTTATAAGTAGTATTTTCGGGCAGTTGCAATTTTTGTCGATTGAAATTTAACTTCATAATATAAATATTATAAAGCGAAGCTTTATTTTCTATACATTTTATTGCAAATACTGTAATGGGGAAATACTGGAATACTAGATGCTTTCAACGCTTTGCTGAACGACGATACAATGCTAAGCTTAGGTTATAAATACATTTATTTTTTATGTTGGCTTTTTTTATTGAAGAAGATTTTACTTTATTTCTACAAATTTAGTAGTAGTAAACCTCTTTATTTCTAAAAAAGGCTATCGATCTATCGGTCTTTCTGCTCTTGTTTAATACATGTAGTCTTAGTCTAAATAAAAAACAAAGATGAAAATTCTCTTATTCTAGGTTAATAATCTTATTAAATAAACTTTCCAATTCTAAAGACAAGAAAAAATTATATTATTGTCCAGTAGTCAGTTGCGTTTGTAAGTGTTCGAGTAGCGTTGATGTAGGGAAACGGAAGCGGGATTGTCTGGTTGGTATTGTAAGACAAAGGGGATTCAGTATGGTCCAGTTGTAGGGGTTGTTTGTCCATTTTGTCTGTAGATGTATGAGTCTTTCCGAAATCTTTGTCATGTTTGTGCGTTCGTATAGTAGCTGGGTGGAGGGGTTGTGTACTGGGTTTTGGGGTGTCTTATTCGTGTTATTAGTCTTAGTGCAATTTGTTCTGTTGTTTAGTAGTCTGTAGGTTAGTGATCGGAAGTGTTTTGTTCTCTTTATTGTTTCTACAAATTTATTACTCTAACATTGGTCACTTGGGCGTTTTAGGCTACAGAAAAACTATATATGTATTCGTGATTATACATACAAAACAGATTTCATATAAAAAATTATTATTTAAATTAAATTGAAAAACATGAATATTATGAAAAAAAATGCAAGTTTCTGTGCATATTTGCCCGGTTCTTTGCAATTAAAAAAACGTAATGAGCAAATATTGTTGACTAGCGTGTTATTTATAAGTCGGTGTATTGAATTGAATCAATCCTTCTTGAACCAATATAATGTTGCTGTTTTCTTCGCAAATAAAACTATCGTCATTGCGTTTCATTCATTGAACAGGCAAATTCAGTACAGTTCCAAATAAGTCTATAATATTATCATACTCGGTGATACTTACAACACTTAAGCTAATCCTCAAGGTTTACTAGTTTTACAATATATTGAGTACGTGGTTACATAAATTATTATTAATACTTTTTGCCCATTTGCGGCCTTTGATATGTGTAAATCTTATTTTGTTTGTTTACTGAGATATTGGCTTGCAGGCTTAGTTGCAGAATTATCGGTTGCAATTTTTGAAAAAGACACATTAACACACAGTTTTTCTTTCAAAATTTGGCGAAAGTTGGTGAAAAATAGAAGAATGTGGGCGAAAGTATTTTACAGTTTACTTTTGGAGATATATCATATTTTATCAGTGGAATAACAAAAAATGCCTTCAAAGTAACTAGAAAAATAGCCTTCAGGGTAGTAAGGAATAGTAAATATAAGACATTAAAAAAAGTTTTTAAATTAATTTGTTCATTGTTTCAATTATAGTCAATAAGGAATAATCGTCGCTTCACTCTTTTACTTCCACATAACTAAGTTCTCATTACGTACCAACATTTTTAAATTGTTTATAGTGGCCAGTTAATAAGTTGTCGCATATTGACAATTTAGATTTTACAAAATCTCATTTGAATTTTAAGTAATTTATCAGCATTTACTACTGAAACTAAAATTTACAACATTTTGATGCGACTACAAATTCATTGTATTACGTAATTTATTTTGGCATGGAATCCCAAATTGTGGATATTTGTTTTAATATTTCAAATAATTCAGGTACAAACTGATAACTAGCGCTGAATGAAATATTCAATTTTTATCATGAAATTCTAATGTTGAAGCAAATCGAAAGCAACTTCAATTAAACGTGTCTATTTTGTTGATTGGCTATTACCAATTTTCAGGGTTTTTTAATTACGTAACCTGCTCAATCAAGATCGTAAATTGCATTTTCTCTACTGGCATTCCCCACAATTTAAATTCCCCCAATTCAAGTTATTTTGCCGTTTATTTTTTCTGTTTGTTTTTTTCGATTTTCTGTGACATCGTTAGTGATTTATTTGTGCCTGGAATTAATTTATTGAGTTTGGCGGTCCATGCAAGATTTATTGACATTGACTCTATGTTGCCCATATAAAAATGAACTATGTACTTTCTGTACCCCATAAATTTTTCAATCACAGCAAGCAACTATTAAACTTTTTCAGTGCTCCTATTTAAATGACAAAAACTTGTTGAATGTTTGAAGATTCATAATCAATAAGTTACAAAAAAATATTAAAAAAAAACTAAAAATTTAGATTGCCATTACCAATCATAGAGATCAAAACACAATTTGCTAGAACATTTAATTTTTATGATCTTTATGAAATATAGCAAAAAAATGTGTCCAAAACAACAAGAAAAAATCTAGCATACAAAATTGAATGAATTGTCAAGACAAAAATTTTTTTTCAAAGCCGATAAAAAGCGACATTTTTAAAAAGCTGTAAACGGACATGGTCAACTACTAAAATCTAACATAATGGATAGTACACACGGTCATACATAAATTATGAAGTAAAAAATCAGATGACACAGCAAAAACAAAAGATAAAATGACAGTTGATCTAATCACAAAATTACTTAAACAAAGGAATTCCAAGTGACAAAATACAGAATAAGGCCAATACAGAATATAATTTAACATTTAAATCAGAAGTTTGTAATGTGAGTTAGGTACTTACAACCACTACCAAACATAAACTTTGTTTTTTCAAGAAGCACATCGAAATTTTTGGCGTATGCTTTAAATTTGGAATCACTTGATACCACGTAGTCGACGGTTGGCTCGTATTTTTGACTGGCAATTTTAAATGTTTAACAAAAGTATAACTTGCAATAAGAATTTTTGAGAAACGCCAAGAAATAGCGATCTGTTCTTGAGACGGTAGACTTTAGAGAAAGAAATGGGCGTTTTCTTTCTAGCTTTAAAGTTTTAGAGGCCTTTACTTTAAATTACCAAATATTTCAATTAACAGAAACTATCTCTTTTTAATAAAAAGCTTGATTTTTTAACTTTTGAAATTTTAACTTGATTGAATTTGGCATCGTAAGCTGAGCTTTTGTAACTAATATATTTTGTACCGATATAACATGTTGTAGAGTTGATTACACTGGTCTACAAAATTTTTTTTTTAACTTTTAGTAATTCATATGTAACTTTTACCTGCTGAATCCGAAAATGACACTAAAAACGCTGTAGCACGTCTGGGATTTTTGTTACAGAGACGGGCAAAAGTGGGGTAAAAATAAGAAAATTAACGCCTCCAACTAAATCTATATAATAAACACTTATAATATAACAGCACACATAAATTGTGTTTTAAACATTTTAATAGCATTATAAAATTTTAAAAAATATACATATATACATATTTCCTTTTCATTTTTTTCTTTGATTATGTGGAGTTGCATCTTCCTTTTTCAAAAACCAACAGTAATCTCCGAGCATTGAAGGATCCCAGCGGCCTTGGTATCTCGTTTCAATTGTTGCTATATCCTGATGAAATCTCTCACCTTGTTCATCGCTTATTGCTCCAATATTCTCAGGGAAAAAGTTGAAATGCGAGTGAAGGAAGTGAATCTCAAGGGACATTCGGCAACCCATAGATTTGTACGTTTTTAAAAGGTTAAGTACTAAACTCTTGTTTCTTATCTTTCGTGTTAATTTTCGTTCGCTTATCTTCTCTCTTGTTGCCAAGAAATCCTTTGACTACATTCACAAATGCTTTCCATGCTGCCAATCATTTTTTATTTAGCTTTTTTTTTCATATTCAGCATCACGTATAACCTTCCTGGTGTCAGATCCAGTAAAAACACCTTCTTTTATCTTTCCTGTACTAAGTCGTGGGAAAAGTTCCTACACGTACTTGAAAGCTGGTCCCTCTCTGCCCATGTCTTTTACAAAGTTCTTCATAAGTCCTAACTTAATGTGCAGAGGAGGAAGTAGCACATTTTTGGGGTCAACCAAAGGATCGTTCAGCACATTTTGTTCTCCTGCAGTACAAGACTTTCTTGACGGCCATGCTCGTTTAACAAAGTGACTTTTTCCGTCCCTGCCGTCCCATAAGTACAAAAAACAACAATACTTTGTATAGCAACCCTGAAGTCCCATTAAGATAGCTATCACTTTTAAGTCACCACATATTTCCCACTTAAAATCACCAGAGTTGATTGCCCTTAGAATTGCAGCCAAGTTGTTAGAAGTCTCCTTCATTGAAACAGAGTAAGCAGCTTGAATTGACGGCTTTTTATTTCCATTGTGGAGTAAAACAGCCTTAAGGCTAGACTAAGAGGAGTCATTAAAAAGGCGCCACTCTGTAGGAATATGAGCTGGTCCAAGTTCATTCATTAACCCCACAATGTCGAAACATACGCACCTAGGCCCTTCAACTTTGAAAAATACACAGAAGTTAACATTACTGTTTCTGAAGGACGTTGTGGTTGTGCGTTTTGCCTAAAGATTCCACACTTGTAATCTTGAACATAGTAGTTCAGACTGCTGCTTTGATAAACCTAAATCACGGGCCAAGTGATTTAGTTAATTTTGCTTAATAAGGTGTGGTTCACTTGTAGACCAGTGTTATTTAACGAAATGTTGCGTTTTTCATTGGCAAATATTTAAACAAGTATCACAACACTTTAATCTAATATTCTTCAAACCTTTCAAATTATTTAAAATATGTTTTTGTACTTCATAATTATACTGATGGAGCTAATGCACATCTTTAGTTAATATCCCATTGAACCTTACCATCACGTATTAGCATTTTTCACGATTTGAAATGATATTCCTAACGGTTAATTAATTTACTTTTCATCAATTACTTCGCCACACTACAATATAATAAGAATTAGACCATCTTTCAATTTAAAACTAATCAGATTCATCATTAGGGAATTGCAGTTTCATTTGGATGGACTAATTCGGCTCTCGAAAACGATTGACGCTCTGCAAAGTGTCTGGCAGGCGACACCGACGTGACGTGATAGATTCGAAACAACAAATCACCCGTGAGTGACAGTTTCATTGTGGAAATCACATGTACCTAATGGAAATTATTGCCATTTGCCAAACAAATTCCAGGCCGCAGAGGCACATAATTTAAAACCAGAAACCGTAAATAAGTTTTAAATTTACGTGCCTCCTACCTGCAAAATTGCTTGACTGGTAAATAAATAGCACCATTTAAGCAATTTGTCGGTTTAATGCTTCACAGTTTTTCCAACGTCTGACAATACGAAAGTAATTGTTTTCTAATAGGATACTGCTTCTGTATTTGATCAATAATTTAGCAGTTGTTTCGTCTTATTCTTCTTTATTGCCCCATCCTCGTCCACTCCTGAACGTAGGCCTCGTCCAATTGTATCCAGTATAGTCGATATTGGGCGGTTTGGATCCAGTTTTTCCCGGCGTGTCTCTGGATGTCCTACCTTCACCTCGTCTGGGGTCGCCCAACAATTCTTTTTGTTTTCCTAGGTCGCCATTGGAGGATGGCCTTGGTCACTTGACATCTCCTTTCTTAAATAGGATTTTGACCTCGGCGTTTCTCCATGCTTCTGGAATGCGGCCCTCCTCCAGACACTTATTGAGCAGGATGAGAATTGCTTTTTTCAGTGTCGCTCCTTCTTCTTTCAGCATTTCTGCGGTAATGCGGTCTTCTCCAGGGGCCTTGAGGTTTTGCATAGATCTCAGTGCCTCTTTTAGGTCGGATGTGTCTATCTCCGGTATTTCTTCCGATCCCACATTTAGAATGTGTGATGTTATCGCGAAAAACTGATGATTTGGTTTCAATAGAGAACATATTTTCTTCATTAAACACCAGATGATTGCCATAATAACTGGGATCCAATTACTCTGTTTAGCAAATCCGCTTGAACGAACACCAAAAAACTTTCAAGCGTCGCCTCCCTAAATGATCAGACTAAATAAAACGACACTTTTGAGAGTCAAAACCTACTTAAATTTTATTAGTAGAGTAGAAAGTAGTAAATTGAAATATGACAGTGTTGGGAAATCAGTCGATGTAAAATTAACTTTTTAAAATTTATAAATCAGTCTAGTAAATATGTCATTCAACATAGCGAAAAAAGTCTTATTTAAAATTATCCAATTAATAAACAGTGAAAGCCAAGTTTAGATTTTAGTTTTCGATTACAAAAAAGGTCAAGTACAAAATGCATCGTCTTTCGAAAGCAGTGCAATGATTTAAAAACGCCCATATACTTAGCTATCGGTGCGAATATGAAGATATTTATTTTGCATTTATAATACGTAGGTAGACCTTTTGACTGACATCTTTTCACTGTTTGAATAATATTCAATCACTTTGTAGTCACATTCCATTGCTGAGAAAAGAGTTTATGAAACAAGTTATATAAAACCAAACATCTTGAAAGCGCACCGCATAAATGCGAATATTACTGACTGAGGAAATATCTATTATAACATCAAATCGGACCTTTTCTATAAATAAAACAGCATCCAGTTATACGTCTTTATGAAGGAAATATTGGGGTTTAACGCCACAAAAAGTTTCGAAAAGCTATAAAAAATGACACATTGTAACTTTGGGCTTCCGGCCACTGAGTCTCCCTTAAACCACACTAGGTTTACACAGTTAGTCGCATGCGGTGCGTGGTAATAATTCATAGAAAACTTCTCGGTTCAAGAAATTTGAAAACCAATTTACGTTATGGTTGCGTGCTTGATATCAGTAATGTACGTTTAATAGACAATATTCTATTAGACCAACATTCCTATTATTTAACCGGATTAAATATGTTTTTGCACCTGCATTCAACTAGCTTTTAAACTTTTCGTAATATGAACCCGAAGCAGAATTTAATTCTAGCCAACGTTAATAAACTTTGTTTTTAAAGTTTATGAAAAACTTTTGGCCGCAGGAGTTCTGGCTAAAGTGAAGCTGAAAAAGAATGTAGTGTGTGCATTGAAAGCAGATATCTCTAGCTTTTCATTAGTCATATGGTCACGAACAGGTCACGAAAGGATAACTTTAGATTCCAAAACGACACTTTTTAGCCGAGCGAGAGATGAATTTTAAAGTTCATTTTGTCGATATGTAACATTCACGTACAAAATTTAGCTACTTTTTTGAAATATTTAAATTGCTTTATTTATTCATTTTGCAGATTACTTTATATTTTACGTGATGATGATGAACTACTTGATTGATACTACTATATTGATATTCTTAACGTTTGCTTGCCCCCATTTATTTCAATTTGAATTTTTCTGAATTATTTGAATATGAGTGAAATATTTCCTGATAGTTGATTGGAGAAATCAATTGCAATTGTGTAAAATGTAGGATATTGCATAAATAGACCAACAAACTTTTACGGACGGTAGGGGATATCAACACAAGTCTTTTAGGAAAAAACACATGCTCAAAAAAAGGAAAAAACACATGCTTTAAAACACATGCTCAAAAACTCAGGCTTTTAGAATTGGAAATTGTATTCGATTTCTCCGTTCAAACTTATGCAGTTTTCAAGATATTAGTTCAAATTTGGAATTTTACATTACAGTTTGGGGTCTACACCGTGCAATCTGGTAAAATGATTGTACAGGGCGATTGTTTTTGCGTTCAGGTCCACTTTTATCACTCCGAACGATTTTCTAGTGCATCACTGAATTCTAGCGACTTTTCTAAATTCCGTGTTTAACTCAGAAACTTTCTTGTCTGTTTCATTTCTTTCGTTTCTCCCGGGTTTTCTACGGTTAGATAGTCTTCCTGAGGTATGAAATTTTCATGCAAGTATGCAAATTTCATGCAATTTCTTCTTATACATTTAAAGTTTTGAATCAGAGAAAAAATACCTGGCAGGAGGCTGCTTTGCTTTTGTAGTAAACTTTTATGGAACCGCAATTTACCTAATTAGATACTTTTGGCAAACTCCATTAGTAATTGACTGATAAATCTTATTTATCCTATATAAATAAGATCCTATAAAAATAAAATCGTTGTTTTGACTAAACTGTCAGAGGTATCCAAATAAACGGCAATGTGCGATACTTTCGAACGGCTCATTATCTCGCTCATTCAACAACAAACGCAAAGAAATTTTAAACCGTTGAAGATGGGTATAAGACATGCTATACCAAATTTACTACAAACTTCTGGCAGGATCGAAAAATGACCTAAAACTAGTAGGTTTCTATTATCACGTAGTATCTGGTTTCTGAAACACTGTATAATGCAATGATAGTCAGCAAGATGTCCCCTTAAAAATTAAAGGTGACGTGTTCGAGCGTGTTTTTCTAATTGTACTAGAAGAGTCGTAAATAGAGGTTGCGACCTTTTCGTTGGCTCACCCTGTATATGATATACACTAAGAGTCTGCCAAATAGTCTTCAAGGCCAAGAATTTTTTAAAACAAATTAAAAAAACTTTAACATGTTTGTTTTCGTACTTTTCGATTGACTTCCGTTAACCCCGTAACAGAATGACTTTAACTTTGAATCACCTTGTTTATAAAATGCATTATAAAGGCCACACTTAGCTGTTAAACAATTCAGATTATATCAAATAAAACCGGAAGAAACTAATATTCTGTAACGTTCACAATTTTTATGTTAGATGGTTTTTGATCCATCAAGCATTGACGCTGAAGCCTTTGACGAACAAAGTCAAAAAATTGTTTTAGTTACTACCATAGGTATTTAATATCAGACTTGGTGCATCAATTCACACGTTACCTTCAACAGTTCAATCAGTCAATACTCGCTTTTGATCATTTTGGACACAACTTACATTTAACTTTACCCGCAAGTACATTTCCAGTCGTTCAAAATCTTCCCATTTCTCTACTATCGCTGCTTCACTCGTAAATATTTCCACTATAAACAACATTTGTTCCTTGGAACATTCAAAATAATGTCTGCGTTGCACAATATTCACGATTTATTTTGCCTATACTGGGTTTCCTCAGAACTGAATCCAAGTTTATTCGAGAAGGAAGTCTATTAAGCCGATTGAATGAAAATCGTTTGAAGATTGAGTTTCATCCGGTGGTCCAGCCATTATCATACTAATATCAGCTTTGTCATTTTAAATCAAGAAAACTCTGTTGTGATTTTCGATTTGCTTTCAAACTGGAATAACTAAGGAGTGGATTTTCTGAAGTTATTCCAAATTTTTATAAACCGTAAATTATTTCTAATTTTCTAAAAGAGATGTGCCTTAAGTCCACTTACTTCCAGTACGAGGGCAATTTCTATTCACAAATATATGGAGTAGCTATGGGGTCTCCCATAGCTACAACAATTGCAAACCTCGTAATGGAAAGTCTGGAAGAAAAACTAATACCTGATTTGAATTTTAAGTGTGGATTTTTTAAAAGATACGTAGATGACTGCATAATGTGCCTGCCAAACCAAAAAGTTCAATACACACTAGATGAGTTTAATGCATTCCATGAGACCATTAAATTCACTATTGAGGAAGACAAAGACAGATCATTAAACTTTTTGGATATGACGGGTATATATGATGGTAATGGAGAAATTAAAACAAACTGGCACACAAAGGATGTATGGTCTGGTAGATACTTGAATTACCAATCATAAGCACCTCTAAAATATAAAAAAAGTGTTGTAACAGCTCTTACTGATAGAGCGATTAAATTTGCACATGAGTATAGAACAAAGAATCTTGAAAAAATAAAAAAGATACTAATAATGAACAACTATCCCAAATCATTCTTCGAACCAATTATAAAACGAAGAATAAATAAAATCTACAATTCAAATAAATGGAACAACATAAATAACATCAATAAGAAAAAAGAAGGTGAAATCAAGTATGTATCATTACCGTATATTCCAGAAATCAACACGAAAATAAAAAATATTTTAAAACCGCATAATATTACTATACGAGAAAAAACTAACAACAACTTAGCAAAGGAATGTTTCACAAAATTTAAACCTAAAAGTGATAAGTTAAACACACCTAATGTATTATACAAGATTGACTGTTTGAACTGTGACAACGCATACATAGGTCAAACAGGACAATATTTAAAGAAAAGAATATACGAACATAAATATAGCTTAAGAAAGGTTAACGAAAATGGAACAGCATTAGCACAACATGCACAACAAAAGTTATATAGTTTTGATTTTGATAACACAAAAATATTAATCAATGAAGACAATTATAAAAAGAGAAGAATCCATGAAATGATACGAATTAAAAAACATCAGAATGCAATGAATTTTAGATCATGCACAGACAATCTTAGCTCTGTATATCACACACTAATTAAATGAGCGCATGCATACACTGATTGGACCAAGTAAATAAAATATAAACACCTGACATTGAAGAATTGCAGAGCAATTGATATTCCTAGAATGCAAAGAAAAAGCGAAATATAAACAGTTTCTTTATTCTCTCGCTCGATATCAACCAAAATATGGATTTCAATAGCCAGTCAGATGTGAAGGTGGAAACAGCCATACACGTAAGTTAAATTTGAATCTCTGAACAATAGATTCTAGTTTTTTCCCAGACATGATTGTCCTGACTCATCACCTGAAAACCTATTGTTTCTAATATGTGTGTAATTTGTATTTTAGTATGTGAATTTTGATAGAATTTTTTAAAATTAATGATGACTGTGAATGTGTATTTTAGACTAACTGATGATGGTGGAGAAAGACACTGAAACGTATTTGTGACATTTTAAATAATTTATTTCAAAAAATTCCTGGGTTTCAGTCAATTTTATTGTTTATTATTTAAAATGTTACAAATACGTTTCGGTGTCTTTCTCCACCATCATCAGTTTGTGTGTATAGTTGTTTCTACCTTGACATTTGACTGGTTATTGTGAAGGTAGAAACAATTATACACACAAACTGATGATGGTGGAGAAAGACACCGAAACGTATTTGTAACATTTTAAATAATAAACAATAAAATTGACTGAAACCCAGGAATTTTTTGAAATAAATTAAAGTACAGTCAGGAAACTATACACAACAATTTTAAATAATAAACAATAAAATTGACTGGAACCCAGGAATTTTTTTTTGGATTAAATTGAAATACAGTCAGGAAAATATACACAGTAATTATTTCTAACAATATTGTTTAGAATTTTAAGAATACAGAAAACTTAACGATTGTTTCAACCCCTATTTACTTCTCATTTACAAAAGCGAGTACTTCTTTGAATGAATTACATTATCTCATCTCAGAATTATATTGGTTCTAGGTATTTGTTAAACATTGGTTCAAAGTGAGTAAAAAAAACTAGAAATATGTGCTATTTTGTTTCAACTTCATGGTCTGCTAAAAATTTTCGTTGAAAGTGAAATTTACGAATTTGTTTATTTTTCATATTATCGCTCTCAAGGGGATGATGTATTGTTTACATTAAAGCTGAAATGTAACGCTGCTTTCTGTGTTGGGTTAAATTAAACCAAATGCTGTAGATAAATCTTTAAATTCTCGGGTAGAGCCAGCAATTCATCCTCTTAGAGTTAAAACTTGCCGTGTTCGTGACTTTATGACTAATGAAGGATTTAACCATTTTGGCTTGGTGAGGTTCCGCCATATATCTTTGCTATCCATGCACGAGACATACAGTTTTCTGAGTTTGCTGAAGTAAATTATGTTTTCATGGATGATATGATTTTTGTCGTGGTTCGCAATGCAGAAATGCAACTTTCATGTTCTAATTTTTCATATCCAAATCTAAAGTGCACTATTATACTTGACGCTTTTCCAAATATTTACATTTTTACAAAAGTGTGTTTAATTATACAGAATTATGCATTTTGGTACTTTCAATTATTAAATTTCCTGTGTATTTAAACGTTGTCTAACTCTGAACGCGACCCATAAACAACTATTCCGAGTTTGGCAATTTAAATTCTCAAAGTTCCGAAACATAGTTTGCAAAGTAAACATAATCAGTTGAAATTTTAATTCCACCCAAATGAACTACTGTTTGCTTATAAATTCAACAGCAAGGTTTCTTTCAAGAGCGACAATATAAACAACTTCAGGGTTATATGCAAATTGTGTACAGAATGCCACATCAAAGTTTTCCTTAATTTAATTTTCGAACTGCTCCTTGTCGGTTATTTTCATTATATTGGAGCTTTCGTTATGCTGTGGGAAAGTGTTCACAATGTACTGAACTATTTACATAATTGGATCAAATGCAGATTTATATTATAACATGTATGAAAAGTTTGGATTTTGGCAGAAATAACTGTATTTACTTCAGGCAAAATGATATGTTCATGGAAATGACGGCGTAGTACACACAAAAGTCAGTTGCTAGAGTTAATAGCTTCTTAAATGATCTGAAATAATTTTTTCTATTCAAATCTCATTATATTGGCCTGCTAGGGCTATACTTACGAGGTAGCTATAGCTTGTAAATCAATTGTTTTACAGAAACTTTTATTTTACAATCCAAAAAAATTTCGTAAACAGCGTAAATCAAATGTAGAAACATAATTATTTTTCAAATTCAGATTATGTCTCAGGGAACTTCCCTGAACATTGTTGAAGTTGAAACTTCAATCTTCTGAGAAAGTACTTCAGTACGAGCGGAACATTATTATTTTCGAATGGAATACATTTGAAGAATATCAGTTCAAAGACTATTTTATTCAGTCCAACGATTCCTGTATGTTAACTAGACACCAATAATTTGATCAGTACATGGACTTTTTGTAACGGACAAAACATTTTATAAATTACATTAATTACAGCATTTTAGTACGAAACATATAATGTTAGAATTTTTTATATACATTCTACGGAAACATTTAGTCATCACCCCTCACTGTTCGACAAGTTGAGAACATTCTTCTGAGATCATGCGTTAATCACATCAGCGTCTCACCGTTCTCCACTTGGGGTTTTCAATGTTTTCACATGAGTTACATGCAGCATTTTTTGTGATCAATTTGGGAAATAAACAGCTAATAATTTTGGCCCGGAATTTTGTTCAACAAAGATCCTATAAATATTTAACAAAGCGTTGTTTCAAATAAAGTGTTAGAAACAGAAAGTCGCCCTTTGATGCTCGACGGAACCTAGTTTTCGAAACATATTACCTCCGACTATCCGACCATAAGACAAGGAAGAGACTCTCGCGTGTCCCTGCTTATAGAATACTATTGTAAACAACTATATTATGTTCGTCACTGAACCGAATAATCGTATCCGACAATCAGTACATAATTTAAAACTTTGTGATATACAGTGTATCGCACTTAAGATGGAAACACCCCGTTATTTTATTTGTTTTAAGAAGCAGGGTTTTCATTTTCTTAACAGAGGTAGAATGTTATGAGCTTAATTGTTTAGGGTACCCATTTCTACCTTCAGATAAAAACCCAGCCTACTACGACTTTGCGAAGAGAGGCAATTTGCTATATTTTGCGATGCGTTAGAGATATCGGAAAAAGTTACTAGAAAAAGTTGTTCAGAATGTTATTTTAACTGTAAATACCGAGTTTCAAGTCGAAAGTAATTTTTTGGCTATTTTTAAAAATTTTCACGCGAAGTGTGAATTTTTACCTAAGTAAGAGGTATATTTTTCCAAAAAGTTCAAGTCTCCCAAAATACCTCGAACTTTACATCATTTTCCCCGGAATAAGGCGATGAATGCAACGAGCCGAATAAAAAACACAACGAACTCTCCAGATTCGAAATAATCAACATTTTTGGCCTATTTTGAGCCGTTTTTGGGCGGTCGTCATCTTTAACGGACTATATCCTCCTGATTATAGATCCGAAAACTTCATATTTGTTATTGGGCAAATTTTTAGGTCGGAAACAATCCAATAAACGCAAAAAACACAGTTGTGAAATTTACATTTTTGGTCGAAAATTTTATAAGTAGGGAGTAAGAGGTATAGTAGTAGTAAATATCTTTATTTCTAAAAAAGGCTATCGACCTATCGGTCTTTCTGCCCTTGTTTAATACATATAGTCTTAATCTAAATGAAAACAAATATGAAAATTCTCTTATTCTAGGTTAACAATACTATTAAATAAATAAGATTTCAGTGGCAAGAAGGAATTATTTTATTGTCCACTAGTCCGTAGCGTTTGTAAGTGTTCGAGTGGAGTTATGTAGGGAGACGAAAGCGGGATTGTCTGGTTGGTCTTGTAAGACAAAGGGGATTCAGTATGGTCCAGTTGTAGGGGTTGTTTGTCCATTTTGTCTGTAGCTGTATGAGTCTTTCCGAGATCTTTGTCATGTTTGTGCGTTCGTATAGTAGTTGGGTGGGGGGGTTGTGTAGTGGGTTTTGGGGGTGTCTTATTCGTGTTATTAGTCTTAGTGCAATTTGTTCTGTTGTTTGTATATAACGTTTTGTCCTTTCTGTTCCGTTGGTCATGAGTATATGTCCATAGTCTAGCAAGGGTCTACAAATAGGTTTATATATTTTGGTGGCGGTGTTTGTGCTAATTCCTCTGTCTTTGTAGGTTAGTGATCGGAAGTGTTTTGTTCTCTTTGTTGTTTCTGCCCTGATGTTTCGTATGTGTTTAGTGAATTTAAGTTTGTGGTCAATTGTGATTCCAAGGTATTTTACGTCGTTTTTTGGTTGTGTCGTTTGGCCGTCTGCAGTTATTGTAGGGGAGTCAGCGTTGAGTCTGTGGTTTGTGAGCAGAAGTTGGTTTTTTGACGCGTTTGGTGTTAGTCTCCATTTATAAAACCATGTCATTGTGTTGTTTGTTAGTGTTTGGAGTCTTTGAGCTGCTCTCTCAGTAGTTTTGTCATGTACAATAAGTGCCGTGTCGTCTGCGTATTGTAATATGTATGCCGATCTGTCGATTTGATTTTTGTCTGGTAAGTTGTAATTGTATATGTCATGGCAGTATATATTGTAGAGAAACGGTGAGAGCGGGGATCCTTGAGGGAGCCCTTGTTCAGGGGAAAAAGAAAATGACAGTGTTTTGTCAATTCGTGCTTGTAGTTGTCTGTTTTCTAGTAAGTTCTTTATGGTGTGTAGTAGATATGTTGGTGTGAGGTATATTTTTCTAAAAAATTCAAGTCTCTCAAAATTCCTCGAACTCTACATCATTTTCACCGGAAAGAGGGAACGAACGCAACAAGCTGTCGTGAAAGTCTTCTTCAAAGCCTCACGTAACTTTTAAATTTGGGACTGACTGGGTGAAGTAGCCTTTATATTTGAAGTGAGTAATTGGCAATATCTGATGCGTCTATTTTATAAAGATGCAAATCCAACTAATGGTGGATTACCCATCTAGGTGAAAAATGTGACATTTGTTAGCCTCTCGTTGCAATAATCTTTTAAAAATATGTAAATGTTCCCGGAAAAATGTATAGAAAATTAAGTGGGTCTTGCAGGTAGCAAATTAACATTCGTTACCTGATTCGTGATTTAAAAATAATATGAGGGCGAATCCTGCTACATGACCCCAATGAAGTTCCGATAACTTATCTTGCTCTCCCTTATAAGTGAGAGGAGTTTCGAAAACCATAAAAAATGACACATCGTGGCATTAAGGCCTTCGGGTGTTGAGCCCCCATAAAATACACTCTCCTCACGCAGTCAGTCACACTCCGTGCGTGGTAATAATTCATAAGGAGCGCTTCAGGCCCGAAGCTTGAGAAAACGCCTGTATTTATGTTGGAAAAAACTGTTTATGCAACAAACGCTTGGTAACAAAACCCAGACGCATACTTTTGGTGGAACTTTTTAAGGAATTACGGATCGGTACTATTCATATTGTCACATTCCAGTACGCAATCAATTGCAAATGCTTCATTTTGCTGAGGAAGTGTACCCAAACAGGAACAGGCAACGTATTACCGAGCAGCAATAGTTTGTAATTTAAATCTTAAATCTCCGCATAGCAAGGAAATGCACAAAGCAAAAGACATGCAAGCAAATTCTACTAAAAATGTTTCCATAATATATGTTTACGGAAACACAATTTCAATCAATCACAAAGCAAAAAAGGAATATTTGGAAATTAATGATCCACTTAAGTCATCTTCGACGATGGTTACATTAATGAAAACATTGTAATGTAATGTAATTAAACCTTTCGCTCGTTGTCAATAGCATCAAATACTTTACCCATAAGTAATAGAGGCTCTACAAAGTTTTGTTAGTATGTAGGATAGGGAAAACTTGGGGAAAATTTAAGCAAGTCGCTTAACTCAAATTTATGAAGAGTCATCAAATGGCAGTATTTTCTCGTTAGTTTTAGTCAAGTTATGTATCGTTAAGCATATCCTCCTAATTAAAAATGCTTGTATCTCATTTCACAAAATGTGGCGTCGACAAACTTGAGTCGAATGGTATTCGTGCCTTAAATTAAAGCAAATATTAGTATACAAGCAACAACTTTAGGCTAAACCATTTACTTTATAAGTACTCGTTTCGTTTAACTTTAAACTCAGAAAGCAGAGGATAAAGATCGCAACGGGATTTTATAATGTACAAAGCTGTGTTTGAGTCGTTCACTTACAACGACAATGTCCGGACAATACCTATTAGCGAAACATGAGGCGGCTTACATGGATGCTAAAGGCGGCAATTAACTTTTATTGATCTAGACAGATTGCGTATAGCAGTGTTCAGGATTTAGCAAGTTGATTGTGAAACTCAAAGTGCTACACTAAAATTGGGGACGCGGGATAGTTTCATGCAAATTGTTGCCTATAATTGATGTTGGGCAGAAAACGGGTAAACTTGATCAATTTTATTAAAAATACAGGATTATTGAAATGTCTCGCATTCATTTTATTCAGTTTCTATCAATGACTCTTCTAACAAGCCTCAAACAAGTTCATTACTTCTTCATTTTTTTCTTTTATGTGGAGTTGCATCTTCCTTTTTCAAAAACCAACAGTACTCTCCGAGCATTGCAGGAGGTCAGAGGCTTTGGTATCTCGTTTCAATTGGTGCTATTTCCTGATGAAATCTCTCACCTTGTTCATCACTTATAGCTTCAAGATTATCAGGGAAAAGTTGATATGCGAGTGAAGGAAGTTAATCTTAAGGGACATTCGGCAACCCATAGTTTTGTATGTTTTCAAAAGGTTAAGTACTAACCTCTTGTAGTTAACTTCTCTGTTGTTGCCAAGAAATTCTTTCACTACCTTCACAAATGATTTTCAAGTTGCCAATTCTTTTTTGTTTAGCTTTTTTCCAAATTCAGCATCACGTATAACCTTCCTGATGAGTGAAAACACCTTCTTGCTTCCCTGCACTAAGTCGTGGGAAAAGAACTGCTGTCCCATAAGCACAAAAACAACAATACTTTGTATAGCCACCCTGAAATCCCATGTTGGTAACATAAAAATGTGACGTGGTGGTATTTGGATTGTTATTTCGTTATCAGGAAGCTCAATACATAATAAAAATGCTATTTGGATCAATGTTTATACCCTGTCATATATTTGTCATATTCCTTGCAGACCACTGTTATTAATACGGCCACAAACACACTACACCATCTTCAGAAATATCTTGCATTCGATGGTGTAATTTCCTCTCATACTTATGTCATAATTTTCAAATTTTTAACCGAAATCATTTAAAACGCTCTGGTCAAAATAAAAGCGGATCTATTTTCAATCATCATATCTAAATTTGCACAAAAGATATGCTATATTAAAATGATTTAATTTATTTTTATAGCCGCTAACAAACAGATTTAATTTGAAGTTTGAAAACATTTTCTTTCAGTTTGTTCAACCCTGTGCTTAAAGACAATTTGGAATTTAAATTCAGATTGAAGAATTAGGCTTACATTTAAGCGTGTTTGACATGTCGAAGATAATGAAATTTGGTTGTGTTAAACTTACCATAAGCAGTAATAAATCTTATGGGAAGAGGACCCAAAGAAGTTTTAATTCACTAACTAGAATTGAATTTAAAAAAGGGCTCAAATTCTGCATCATTTATCTTCTGACAGCAATAAAGATACCGAGGAAAATGATCTTTTGGATGTAGAAGTGAATTAGCAAAACTAAGAGAAACTTTCTGTTTTTATCTCCTTTGAAACATTTATTTGAAAAACTCCACAGGAAATAGTCAAGTATCAACATGCGTGCTTTTATTCACTTAATTCGATTCTAACTGAATGTTGAATGAATGCGAACTTTTCAGATATTAATTAATAACGTGCCTGTAACTATGGGAAAAGTATGTGTTTATATTAATACCAATGCAGAGGGTGAGGTTTAAGCGAAAAAAAAACGGAAGTGTAGTTTTGGAAGTTATAAACAATAGCCTGGCTGTAAGCACCGTGGCAGCCAGGGACATTTGTTTCTGAACGAAATTAAAAACCTTGAAATATTTAATTATACCCTGAAACTCTATAGATCAAGCATCACAACATCATTTCAGCAATATTATTTTTATTAGTCATAACTAGAGATTTTTTCATTTACAATATGAAGCACCAACTGTCTATTTTATGGTTTTAAAATATGTACGTACAAAGTATTTGCTAAACAAACCAGGACGATCGTTATCTACTACTAATATGCATACTTTGTGTCAGGGGATTATCAACACATTTTCATACTAGAAAAATAGCACGAATTCATGTGCAACTACACTTCTTAATTTCTCATATCAATAATGTCAAGAAAAAGACCTAAATGCAAATGAAAATTTGGTCCGAAATCGAAAAAGGTAGAAATTCTGAAAGATGTAGGCTTGGATAGAAGGGACATCAACATAATAGTCAACCTGTACTGGAATCAACCAGCTTTTGTCAGAATCGGAAAAGAGACAACAGAGGAAATGGAGATACTGAGGGCTGTAAGGCAGGCCTGCGTTCTCTCCCCATTATTGTTTAATATTTATTTAGAATTCATATTTAGAGAAGCCGAACACACAGATTCAGGAATATCCCTGAATGGAGAAAGAGTGAACAATATTCGTTATGCAGACGATACGGTCGTTTTTGCTGACATCATAGAGGAGTTGCAAAATCTCATGAATAGAATAACAGAGTGCAGTCAACTACATGGCCTGGACATTAATATTAAAAAGACAAAACTAATGATTATAAGCAAAGACAACATCAATAACTGTCAGCTTATAATCAACCAAAAACCGATAGAACGCGTGAGCAGTATTACTTATCTCGGAACTCTGGTGAACGAGCAATGGGATCATTCACAAGAAATCAGAAGCAAAATTGAAAAGACTTATGCCTTGAAAAGACTGCATTCAGCAAAATGAGACATTTGTTCACAAGCCATCACATAACATTACACACCAAGATAAGACTTCTGCGTTGTTACGTGTTCTCTGTCCTGTTTTACGGGGTGGAAGCATTCGAGTTATGGTTATATCGAAGAATATTGAAAATACCATGGACAGACCACATAACAAATATCGAGGTTCTCAACAGAATGGGCAAGCATAAGTGGTTGATACTGTGAAGGAACGAAAGCTCCAATATTTAGGACACGTTATGAGAAATGAAAACAGATTTCACTTATTGCAGACTATCTTGCAAGGAAAAGTACTAGGAAACCTTAGAAACCTTAGAACCTGGTTTGGTATGAGTACAACTGAGTTGTTCCGGGCTGCAGTGAACAAAGCTAAGATAGCATGTATGATACCCAACATCCGAAACGGATAGGAACTATAAGAAGAAGCATCCAATAGAGTTTTGGGCCGAGAAATGTTCTTGAGATGTTTTAGAACTGACCAAAGAAATTAATAGATAAACGAAGCTAGTAATTCATAAATCCCGATTTGTTTGAGAGCAACATGATTTCTATCAGTCGGAGATTTATGAACGAAAAATAGGTGGCAGGGATAAAAGTACTAAAAGTACTTAGGAAGTTGGAGCGATAGATATATTTACAAACATTAGAATTAATCCGAGGACACTCGCCTGTTCGCTAGCCATGGGCGTAGTAAAAATGTATATTAATTGATTTATTGTAAGCATAAAAGGTTTTTTGATTTTCTGTCCTCCAAGTCTACATTTTATGTTTGAGACTCAAATTGCTATAAAAGTAACGCAAAATGTTTAAGCATTTAGGAACTATACGACCAAAATGTCCAGATACTGTGAACCATTGTTACTCCCATAGAAAAACAAATGAATCTGTTTACTCTGAGGAGCTGATTTCAAACGTGTGGTTTGTTTCTCGTCTTTGTCGCATATTGGCGACCGAACGCATATGATAAAGTACATCTTCGATTTATCATCAGCCCATTAAGCCCTATGAGAAAATATGGTTTTAGCGTGACTAGGCACGAATGTTTCTCATTTGTTTTCAAAATGCAAATTGTCAGTCAGGTCACGTAGCCACAAAATCCACTGCCGGCGCCTTTAGAAAACGTCAACTGTCACAGAAATGAAACAGAACGAAAAGATTTATTTCCTTAGCAATATGGGATAATATCTTTTCAGTCAGGGATACATATCTTACTCTAAAGCTATTTTCAGTGTGCTAGTTTATTATGCTGCGCTTTTCGCCATATGCTCCAGTGAGTTTGCAGCTTACATTTGGAGGTAATTACATATTTGATGTATGACTATACCAGATTGGCGTTGAAGGGTAAATGAATGAGCTAAAAGCTGACATGAGGTTACACATTATATAAAAATAACTAGCTGGCGCATGTATAGGAACCCCCAAAATTCCAAACGCTTGGTTTCAATATGTATCTGTATAAAAGAGACATATCTTCAACACATTCATTGAGTAAAACAATGCGATTTAAATAATTTAATTTTACTTCAATTTTTTTCTATATTTGAACTTATAAAAGTGGCCGTTTAAAAGAGACGTTTAAAAATTGCGTTTTTTAATCAAGCGGAAACTAATTCTACTTTTTGCAGAAATTTGATACGTTAATGTATTTAGTATAAATTAGATGAAATTGGTACAATTGTACAATGTAAATATGTAGAAACAAATGGAAATTTTGTGTCGCGTTTAACAGTTGAAATTTCTCCAACACTCAAACGAGACGTCTGATGGTTAGAAATGTTGACAAATTATTTGAAATGCAAGCTAATTCCGAGCAAACTTTATTCGAAAGATTTTCTTTATTTTGCGGAATTCGGTTAATAACGATTGGATATAATTTTGGCGCAACATTAACGAAGTTAAGTAGATACCCCCAGCTCCCAGAGGAGTAGTAGTAGTAGTAGTAAACATCTTTATTTCTAAAAAAGGCTATCGACCTATCGGTCTTTATGCCCTTGTTTAATACATGTAGTATTAATCTAAATAAAAAACAAAGATGAAAATTCTCTTATTCTAGGTTAATAATCTTATTAAATAAACTTTCCATTTCTAATGACAAGAAAAAATTATTTTATTGTCCAGTAGTCAGTTGCGTTTGTAAGTGTTCGAGTAGCGTTGATGTAGGGAAACGGAAGCGGGATTGTTTGGTTGGTCTTGTAAGACAAAGGGGATTCAGTATGGTCCAGTTGTAGGGGTTGTTTGTCCATTTTATCTGTAGATGTATGAGTCTTTGCGAAATCTTTGTCATGTTTGTGCGTTCGTATAGTAGTTGGGTGGAGGGGTTGTGTAGTGGGTTTTGGGGGTGTCTTATTCGTGTTATTAGTCTTAGTGCAATTTGTTCTGTTGTTTGTATGTAACGTTTTGTCCTTTCTGTTCCGTTGGTCATGAGTATACGTCCATAGTCTAGCAAGGGTCTACAAATAGCTTTATATATTTTGGTGGCGGTGTTTGTGCTAATTCCTCTGTCTTTGTAGGTTAGTGATCGGAAGTGTTTTGTTCTCTTTATTGTTTCTGCCCTGATGTTTCGTATGTGTTTAGTGAATTTAAGTTTGTGGTCAATTGTGATTCCAAGGTATTTTACGTCGTTTTTTAGTTGTATCGTTTGGCCGTCTGCAGTTATTGTAGGGGAGTCAGCGTTGATTCTGTGGTTTGTGAGCAGAAGTTGGTTTTTTGAAGGGTTTGGTGTTAGTCTCCATTTATAAAACCATGTCATTGTGTTGTATGTTAGTGTTTGGAGTCTTTGAGCTGCTCCCAGAGGAATATTTCAACATTTTAACTTCAGATACATTATTCATTCGACATCATCAGAATTATTCGTCGTTCAATTAATTCCTCCATGCATATAAATGTTATATCTCAAACAATTTTGTTACTACTTTTAGCCAAATAAAACTACTGTTTTGGTAAGATTACATTAAAGTCTCGACAGGAGCGGAGGGATCACCGATTTACCTAAACTATTTGTTTATAATCGCCGATTGCTAGTATTCGGTTTAGTCCATAATCATATACGCGTTTGTACGATTAATTTAAATTACTTTTATAAATATTTAAAATATGTATCCTAAAATTAAGAAAAATGAGCGTCAAAAGAGTATTTGTATATAACCTGGGGTAGAAACTAACTGTAATCAATAATGCAAAGCAATATGGAAACAGAGCAGCAGAAAGATCATTTGGTTCATAGCCCAGGTGTCTTGTTTATAAAGCCTACGATGTTGGATGTGTGAAATCAACTCAGCGCATGCAACATAGTCAGTCAAGATTCTTCAAAATAGAATTTAATGAATACAGAAATATAAAAGTCATTTTTAGAGGCCTCACAAGTCAATTAAAATATCTGTATCAAGAAATCATATAAACGTTTTATTCGAGAAAAGTGGATTATTTATGGGAAGCTGTGAACGAAGGGATAATCGAGAATTCATTTGAAAAATGCGGAAAAAGAAATGGTATCGATGGTACTGAAAATGTCGTAGTTTTTGTAAGAAATGACAACAATGGTTCAGGCAAAAGTAATACGAAATAAGACATTAACGAGACAAGTTATAGTACCGAGAAAGAAGGTGAACTGAAAATTGGTACGATATATCTAAACAATTAATAAAAGTTATGATTCGATATTAACACTAAAACACATTTTTCTAGTGCTTCTTTTAGTCTGGAAAATATGGTCGACAGTATCAACAAAATTGTTAATGGTACATTTTTGGCAACATACATTTCATTAGGAATGAGATTAGGATAAACTGCTGTGGTAACGTTTTAAGTTTCTTAAATGGTCACTGAAGATGATCCCTTTACAAACAGCAATGCAAGCAATACAATTAAATACAGTTTTTAGCTGCAAAATTCCTTTCGTGCTACGTTAGAAGCATCTTGCATTTGTGGCACAATCTGACTGATTTTTGTTGGGCATTTATTATTTTATTTATCTAAATTAAGAAAAAAATTAAGATCTCACAAATGATTACATCAAGTCGATCTAAAAGTTTGATCGGATTCCAATAAACTTTGCACATACCTTACGGTCATTCCGTAACAACACAATAAAAATAAAGCCATTAACAAGATATTCTGTTTTTACTGTATAGGGTATTTCATTTTTGAAAATGCCCCAATATTTTTGCAGTGTGGTGAAATTAACTAATCTCAGTCATCAGACAGTATGTATCTCAAATGTTTATTTCCAAAACCAACTGAATTAAAATACTGCCTCCGAAAAAATGTATATTATCTGCTTTCGAACATCCAGATGTTAAAGTAACCGTTAATGTTTGTTACATAAAATATACACTCGATTCCAGGAAAACTAGAACCCTTTCAAGCTTTATCATATGGAACGAATCTACCCATTTGCATATTTTTTTGTTTCGGTTGGGTGTTTATTTATTTTCGGCATTTGGGTGATAAACCGGGCGGTTTGTGTTCTTCCGTTTAGGAGCGGAAATGCCACATTCACACGCGATGTGTATTATACAGGTTAAAAGAGTTTTCAATAAGTCACTCACTAAAAGCCATTGAGTCTTTTTGACTCAATTAATATGAATGTGGTGTCCAGTGTTAATTTATTCATTGCTTGGGATTCTGTCAGTGCAAGAAGAGTTTCAGTTTCAGCATTTAATTTAGTAAATAACTAAATATCATTATTTGCAATATTTTTAAAACGCAACATGCTAGTCGTCACACGTGAATAAAACTACCAATAATCATTTTAAAAAGTTTGAGGAGATAATGGTGTGTCTTAATTTTGATTTAAAGCAATTTGCAACAGGAAACAAAGGAACAATAGTCATTGTTTTGAAACGGAATCGAGAGCTTTAACATTGCGATTTTTTCCAAATAATAATGCATGGCCATTTTAACTAGAAACTGAATGGGATTATCAGTAAAACGTGAAGCGGCGTTTCAGAATAGCAAATAGAAATCACAAACGCCAAGTTGAATACAATAGAGCTTGGTTTGTGCCAGTGTTAACGTATAAATTCGAATGACTGAGTGCCAGTAGTACATGTATCTCTAATTCTGACATTCTATAAAGTTTGCTTTATATATTTATCTCTGCTCACTTCATTGTATTAATTAAATAGACGCCTTAATATATTACACATTTAATATATATATAATGATATATTTCAATTCAGGAGAATTACATGTAAACTTATAGCGAATTTAATTTACGTTCCATAACATATACTATGTTAATGCAGTTTATTTGGCTGAGGAGTACAGCGAGTGTTTTGTGTCTGTGGACTTGTAAAACTCAAAAAGTCAGAAAGAAAAATAAAATGTCAGTGCACTGAGTGAATACAAAACTATTTCATTATCCATATGAAACTCAGTGTACTTTCGCACGGTATTTATCTATTCACTTTGATCCTACTGAAAATGCGTCTGGTTTAACCAGAGAAGTTAACGAACTTCCATGAAATAACGAGAAGTTGACACCTTTGAAATTAGTATGCCGCTTGGAATAATGTCGAGTACGTTGTTAGAAACTCAAAGTAACATTGCTTTGAAGTGTTGATCTTTACTTGCCACCAATTTCATTTTACTTATGAAAATACCAAATAATTGAAACTTGCACAACATGTAGAAATATTTAACACTAATAATTTCATTAGTATGATTTAGAATGTGCAATTTTCGAAGTTATTCACCAATTAAGAGTAAAACGCAGTAATTATTATACCGCAAAGTGATCAATTTCAAAAGCGACTGTTAAACATCTTCTTGTTGGTAATTTCAAATTGAGTAAGGAAGCAACAGACAGAAATCATTAGCGGCTATGATGGAAGAGAGTGTCCAGCCTGAATATGTTTAAATTCAGATATTCTAGCTCTATCTAGCACTGTTCACATCATAGAACGTGTGCATCAAGCAAATCTACAATGCACTTATAATATCAGAAAGTATTAAAAAAAAAAACTCTTAACTTAGATTAATTCTATATGAATTTAGTCAACATATCGTTTTTCGGCGTTAATTAGATTTAACAGCGTAACTTTCGAGTAGTAATTCTTCTGGGCGCGATCGGCTCGATAAACATGAAAAAAACAATGGCATTTAGTCAATTATCTGAATGAAACTTCCCAACAATAGGTTCAAATCCACTGAATATTTTTATAAGACCGTTCGTATGCCAGACAGGAAGTAATGAAAAGACCGCTTTATTCAATATTTAGAAAAGCCTGACCCGGGCAACTCTGAGAAATCAAATTCTTTTCAGCCAAGTCCTACGGGAACAATCGAGTTCCTTATTCTTTCTTATGCCCGGTGTACGAAAATTCTGAGATTTCCTAAAATGAAAATAATACGAAAATAAAGTTGGCGTTTTATTGGACATTCTTTCCGATAGCGGTATAGCTATGGACATAAAAACTAATTTAGAGGAAATTTTATTGTCCAATTTGGGATTCTCTTATTAGAACCAAAAGTTTTGTGAGCAGCCCACTAAAGCTTAGTTCAGTCTCTATAATCTTTAACTGAAAGCCTGTTCAAAATAATTACAAATTTAGAATTAATAAATCATACCAATTAAATGCAGATTACATATTTTATCACAAAAGCAGTAAACATTTTAAAACGTACAGTGAAATGAACGTACATGAAATTAGAAATATATTTCAAGTTTGTTATTAAATGAAATGAAATATTTGCAGGGTCCTAACAAAACAGTTTGTCTGTACTCGGCTTTAATTTAAATATCTACCGGTATATTTCAGTTGAGAGGCGAAAATGTCTTTATTACTTCGTCGGATGTCGTGTCAATCCCCACCAGGTTGATTTGTTGTTGTTTGCGTACTATATATGAGCTAATTTGTTGGCATTCAGACGAAATGTTTTTAAGCATTTTGCGTCAAGGTGAAGCCACGAAAATAAAAAGGACAAAAAATAAAAGCCAATTTTTCTTTAATACGGCTCTATTCGATAGCCTAACTATTTCCAAATGATCTTTGTTGTAAAAAAAATGAATACATTAGTCAGTACCCTAATTTAGAGTGGGTAGGTTGATTTGTAGTGCTCTAGTATTTTACTGTGAGTTTTTATTAAATATACAGTATTTTACAAAATACTACATAAAAACTTTAAACTTTTGATTTATGATGTGCCCAATTAATCTTTCATTAAGTCAGTCAAAACAAAGTGTGGAAGATGCAAGCAAAGTTGTGGTATTAATTCAAGATAGACCTAGTCAGTGTTATGTATCAAATATGATAAGAATACCAAGGATAACAATTGAAGATGCTTGGAATCGATATAAAGTCACAAGTCGTTCTACCAGATGTACAGGACCAGAAAGCAGAAGGCCTACAACAGTAGGCCTTCACACAAGATGGAGAACCACACTCTAAACTAGACGTAATTTATCATAACTGACCGCCTTACTCATTAATTTCGGCTAACACAAAGAAAATTTTCCAAAATTGAAATATTAATAAATCTGGAGTTTGTATAATTGATGAGTGGATTTAATAAATTCTTTTATGACTATTGCAATACCAAAAACGCCCTTTCCACTATTGCCGGTAAAATAATTTTCAATGGTCTTCGACGAATTTCGCACATAAATGTTACGAATAGCAAAATCCTCGATAGTCCCGTCAACAATAAAATACACGCACTAATAAGCTACTTCGCTAAAATCACCAGATCTGCCATAGACTGATACACTTGTGGAAATCGCGACTTGATGTGGAATTTTAATTAGATTAAATATTGGTAACCGTATGAAAACCTTTGTCGTTGTGTGATTAATGTGAGTATCAACGACAAAGATTCATTTTGTTCTAATTTGGACTGTCATGCTATTGATGATTACCATCAAAGCGAAATGCAGTATTATGTCATTAATATATTCAGTTACTCGATAATACGTAGTAATTAATAACCGAAGCATTAGTAAAAGTGTATTTTTCAAATTAATTCTCTTATTAAAAGATGACATGCAAACTTATTTCTGCTTTTTTCTAATAATCGTAAACATACCCCACCAACTTTTCTGGTGCCCGCAAACCCAGACTCAACACCAGACGTTCTACTGCACACAAGAAACCTGACAAACACCATCAACAACATAAACTTAACCAACGAGCTTGGATCCGACCACCTGGCTATTACGTTTAACATAGACTTACAACATACGCAACCTACCTCCAATACACCTATAGAGAAAAACTTAAACCTAACAAAGACTGAAATAGACAAAGTGAAACAACATATACATGACTACATTCAATCACAAGCACACCCCATCTCAATAGAAACCATACAACAACAACTTTTACTAGCCATAGGAAAATTTAGCCCGGAAATAAAAAATGCTTTCTACCGACATACACTACCCAAATACATACTGAGACTAATAAAACATAAGAGAGAACTGTACAGACTATATACAAACACTCAAAATAACGACCTAAAAAAGACAATGAACCAACTTAACAGAAACATTAAAACTCTGATTGGACAATACCGACAAGACAAATGGCTAGAAACATGTAAAGAAATACAGAAGGACAAAGGCAAAACATACTGGCGAAAAATTAAGAAACTGGCGCAATACAGGAAGACTGGCACTACTGACACAATTGACGAAAACGGAATAGAACGCTACACAGACAAAGAGAAAGCGGACGCATTCGCCAGACACTATCAAAGGACCTTCAGCATATCGACAAACCCTAACTTCGACAATGACAACTGGAACTTGATCAACGACTGGTACTTGAACTATTTTAACAACTCACCAAGCTATGCCTGCACACTGATCACAGACATAGAGTACGATGAAGCCCTAGCGCACATCAAGAACACTGCACCGGGGAAGGATAAAATTAAGGCAAAAGTCCTGAAAAGCCTAACTCAAGAAACACACAAACTGATCCTAACTGAATTGAACAACTGCATCACAAATGGCAGAATCCCAGAAACATGGAAAAACGGCTTAATAATCCCTATACCCAAAAATGGACTGGACAATACACAACCGAGCAACTACAGACCAATTACACTACTTCCAGTACTAGGCAAGATTTTTGAATGCATAATGAAGCAGCGGCTTGACAAAGTGATTGGAAAGTATATACCTACCTACCAATTTGGTTTCAAACAGCATCACTCGACCGTTCATCCGCTCTTTATTTTGGCCAACAATATACAAACTACCCACCTAACTGACAGAAAGACATCTTGCCTGTTTATGGACATTAACAAGGCTTTTGACAGTGTCTGGCATAGAGGCTTACTATACAAACTACACACACCAACATATCTACTACACACCATAAAGAACTTACTAGAAAACAGACAACTACAAGTACGAATTGACAAAACATTGTCATTTTCTTTTTCCCCTGAACAAGGGCTCCCTCAAGGATCCCCGCTCTCACCGTTTCTCTACAATATATACTGCCATGACATATACAATTACAACTTACCAGACAAAAATCAAATCGACAGATCGGCATACATATTACAATACGCAGACGACACGGCACTTATTGTACATGACAAAACTACTGAGAGAGCAGCTCAAAGACTCCAAACACTAACAAACAACACAATGACATGGTTTTATAAATGGAGACTAACACCAAACGCGTCAAAAAACCAACTTCTGCTCACAAACCACAGACTCAACGCTGACTCCTCTACAATAACTGCAGACGGGCAAACGACACAACCAAAAAACGACGTAAAATACCTTGGAATCACAATTGACCACAAACTTAAATTCACTAAACACATACGAAACATCAGGGCAGAAACAATAAAGAGAACAAAACACTTCCGATCACTAACCTACAAAGACAGAGGAATTAGCACAAACACCGCCACCAAAATATATAAAGCTATTTGTAGACCCTTGCTAGACTATGGACATATACTCATGACCAACGGAACAGAAAGGACAAAACGTTATATACAAACAACAGAACAAATTGCACTAAGACTAATAACACGAATAAGACACCCCCAAAACCCACTACACAACCCCCCCACCCAACTACTATACGAACGCACAAACATGACAAAGATCTCGGAAAGACTCATACAGCTATAGACAAAATGGACAAACAACCCCTACAACTGGACCATACTGAATCCCTTTTGTCTTACAAGACCAACCAGACAATCCCGCTTTCGTTTCCCTACATTAACGCCACTCGAACACTTACAAACGCTACGGACTAGTGGACAATAAAATAATTCCTTCTTGCCACTGAAATCTTATTTATTTAATAGTATTGTTAACCTAGAATAAGAGAATTTTCATATTTGTTTTCATTTAGATTAAGACTGTATGTATTAAACAAGGGCAGAAAGACCGATAGGTCGATAGCCTTTTTTAGAAATAAAGATATTTACTACTACTACTACTCGTAAACATATCTCCGAAGTTTTCACCTTGAAATATAAAATATTAATTAGCGAATTAACATTTTTTATTGGGTATAATTTTTATGTGTTGCTTGCGAAGCCTCAAATATAGATATAAAATACGAGAAAGTAAGTAGAAAAATAATGCAATACAGCCAATTCAACTGTACACAAATATAATTAAAAATAAATAGACTGACAATTAACAACAAAATTTTGCATCAGATAGAAGCATTGCCCACTTCAGAATCAATTCTTGGAGTGGACAGTAATTTCATAGTAACCATTATTTATTCAATGGATTGTGAACAACAAATGTTGTAATTCTGAAAAATTATCAACATAATGAAGGTAAAAATATAAAGACATAGTTGTACTAAGATAAGACAATAAAGACCTGCTACGCATAAACACCGACATTTTTTGCTGCTTTTTTACAATTCCTTGAACAACTTATTCCAAATTAATTGAATTTCGAGGCGCACCACTTCTCCCAGAAAAATTGCGGGAAACGTTCATTTGTATATCGTTTTGTCTGTGTTGTGTGAACGAGAAAGGAAAAAAAGAAAACATTCATTTGAGTGATCATTTATCCGACTGAAACGTCTGATATGACCCTTAGGGTTTGCTCCTGAAATGAAACTCGGTGCTATTTTTGGTTTGTTCCGGGTTTTAGCGTTCTGTTTGTGCTTTTCCTGTTGTGGGACGTCAATTTTGTTAAACGTTTCTGTTATTATCTCAAATTGATTGTGCGAATACCTGAAACTTTTAGAAATTCTAATTGACAACAGACACGGTGAACTGTAATTTTATTTGCATATCTGATCAAGTTACAAGTACATTCGTGTAATTTACAACGACTTTATTCGTGTCTAAGGAAATAATTATGGAGGATGCTTGAAAGTTTGCGTCATTCCTCTGTAGGCGTTCTCTACGGTTATATAGGAAGTAGGTACACAAAAAAGTTCATAAAATAATTTGCTCTGAACACTTTTGTTTTTGAGTTATTTGACAAAAACGTGAAATGAAACATGAGGCAATAATGCCATTTTCTCATAAACATTACGGAAGAACCTGTTGCTTAATGAGTAAACCAGCAAAGGTAATAGGTGAACTTAAAAGGCAAAGACAGAAAAAAACATATTTTATTCATGGAACTACAAGACAAATGGCTAGAAACATGTAAAGAAATACAAAAAGACAAAGGCAAAACACACTGGCGAAAAATTAAGAAACTAGCGCAATACAAAAAAACTAACACTACTGACACAATTGACGAAAACGGAATAGAACGGTACACAGACAAAGAGAAAGCTAACGCGTTCGCCAGACACTATCAAAGGGCCTTCAACATATCGACAAACCCTAACATCGACAATGACAACTGGAACTTGATCAACGACTGGTACTTGAACTATTTCATCAGCTCACCAAACTATACATACAAACTTATCACAGACACAGAGTACGATGAAGCTCTAGCGCATATCAAAAACACGGCACCGGGAAAATATAAAATAAAGGCAAAAATCCTGAAAAGCCTCACTCAAGAAACACACAAACTGATCCTAACTGAATTTAACAACTGCATCAGAAATAACAAAATTCCAAAAACATGGAAAAACGGCTTAATAATCCCTATACCCAAAAATGGACTGGACAATACACAACCGAGCAATTACAGACCAATTACATTACTCCCAGTACTCAGCAAAGTTTTTGAGTACATAATAAGGCAGCGACTGGGAAAACTGGTCGGAAAGTACATATCATCGTATCAGTTCGGATTCAAACATCAGCACTCGACTATTCACCCACTTTTCACTCTGACTAACAATATACAAACAACCCACCTAACTGACAGAAAGACAGCTTGCCTGTTTCTGGACATTAACAAAGCTTTTGATAGTGTCTGGCATAGAGGTTTACTATACAAACTACACACACCATTAACATATTATTATAAGAACTTACTAGAAAACAGACAACTACAAGTACGAATTGACAAAACACTGTCATTTTCTTTTTCCCCTGAACAAGGGCTCCCTCAAGGAACCCCGCTCTGACCGTTTCTCTACAATATATACTGCCATGACATATACAATTACAACTTACCAGACCAAAATCAAATCGACAGATCGGCATACATATTACAATACGCAGACGACACGGCACTTATTGTACATGACAAAACTGCTGAGAGAGCAGCTCAAAAACTCCAAACACTAACAAACAACACAATGACATGGTTTTATAAATGGAGACTAACACCAAACGCGTCAAAAAACCAACTTCTGCTCACAAACCACAGACTCAACGCTGACTCCCTACAATAACTACAGACGGCCAAACGACCCAACCAAAAAACGACGTAAAATGCCTTGGAATCACAATTGACCACAAACTTAAATTCACTAAACACATAAGAAAATCAGGGCAGAAACAATAAAGAGAACAAAACACTTCCGATCACTAACCTACAAAGACAGAGGAATTAACACAAACACCGCCACCAAAATATATAAAGCTATTTGTAGACCCTTGCTAGACTATGGACATATACTCATGACCAACGGAACAGAAAGGACAAAACGTTATTTACAAACAACAGATCAAATTGCACTAAGACTAATAACACGAATAAGACACCCCCAAAACCCATTACACAACCCCTCCACCCAACTACTATACGAACGCACAAACATGACAAAGATTTCGGAAAGACTCATACATCTACAGACAAAATGGACAAACAACCCCTACAACTGGACCATACTGAATCCCCTTTGTCTTACAAGACCAACCAGACAATCCCGCTTCAGTTTCCCTACATCAACGCTACTCGAACACTTACAAATGCAACTGACTACTGGACAATAAAATAATTTTTTCTTGTCATTAGAATTGGAGAGTTTATGTAATCAGATTATTAACCTAGAATAAGAGAATTCTCATCTTTGTTTTTTATTTAGATTAAGACTACATGTATTAAACAAGGGCAGAAAGACCGATAGGTCGATAGCCTTTTTTAGAAATAAAGATCTTTACTACTACTATTCATGGAACTATACATTGGTCAGTCTGGTCTAGTGACTTCATAGTAGTTCAATATTTCCAAGTTTAGTTGTTTTCAATTGAATTTCAAAGCTAATGATATAAATATTTTACTCGTACTCTACTGGTATGCCCCAGTAACTTGTCCAATTTTGAATCACCCTGTACAAAAAGATACCGTATATAAACAATGGGTTTTCAGTCAGGAGATTATAGGACGAAATGAAATTTGAGGCAAGTGTGACTGAAAAGAAAATTACCCGTTTGTATCACAAATGTTTTGGTTTTGTGGTAAATTAAATTTAATTTTGGTAAATTGAACCTTCACTTTTTCAAGGAAACCACTCATAAAGTGATTTTCATAATATTATCGGGGTAAATGTCACTCTAATTCAGAAGTTGGGTCTATTTTGGAAATTACTGCAGCAGTCACAATGGTTTTGAATGTCCGCTTCATAGAGAATTGAGAAATGCTCTGAAATCGCCTAAATATTTTTAGGTGTATTTTTTTATAATAACATAGTCCATGTTTTATAGAAGTAAATAAAAACTAAAATTAAAGTTGTATTGTTCAAACTTTTATTTTTAAGCTAAAGCTAGAGAAATAAAAATAATCATAACAGTTGTAGTTCTCTGTACCTGAGCTATAACGGATTGTCTCTCGAATCGATTTTCTTGGCACTTTTATTGTTTCGCAGTCGAAGAATCTTGGCTATCCACCCGTAGTTGAAAAATGGATAAAATTGGTGCAGAGATAAACGGAAAATGCGCACTTTGAATTTCTGCCGCAAGTTTTCTGAACTTTTCATACCACGCTACGGGTCCTACTTATTTTGTTGCCTAATACAAGTTTAAGGTTTTTGGAGTATTGTTAATTGGGCTGATGTCTTTTCCGATTTAGCAAAATCGGCACATATTAAGAGATGTGATGTGAAAATTAGGCAAATAGTCTTCTCTTCCAAAAAATACATATTACAATCTTAATTTTACATAGCAATTTCATCTATAACAGTCTTGAAATGTGGTTTCCAACTGAAGTAACACACAACATTACATTGAATCGTCTTCGATATTCATGACACTTTTATTTCAATAAGCAATACAACACAAAAATAGCTTCTCATTAAAAATAAGAGAGAAAGTTTCGGTATGCAGGCATTGTACAGGTAATAATCTTACATTGGAAAATTTAAACGAATGATTCGTTCAAAAGGTTTACAGAGTAATTTTGCAAGGCTGAAAAATACGTGGTTTATTACTCCGTCGAGTGCCAGAAAATATCCGTTGGGCAAGCAACTTAAAATCCAATCTTAGTTCTAAATCTTTGAGTATCTGTTCTAAATGGCCAGATCTCCAATTTCATCCAATACGTTAAACAATGGCCGGTAACATGATTCAGAACCGCAGCATTAGGGACATCCCATAAATTCAGCCTTATTCCCGGAAACGGGCGCTGCTTCCGCTCCGGGAGAGCGGGATCACTGTGTGTTTACTTCCCGACTCAGCCACCGACCGGACGGACAATCGGGCATTTAATACTAATCTATGCAGTTGGCAAAAGTTACCACGGTCTCAAGATACTCAAACAGATTTCGTTAAATTAACTAATCTTTTAAAAAAATATTGAACAGAACGAATTTATTCAGGCAAAACCGATAGCTTGCAGAGAAGCTTGGTTTCAGCAATCAGTTCTGATATTTCAAAATTCGTTTTTTTAATCTTGCGCAGCAGCAGAATTTTACTCACTGCAGGAAAACAAAATGCTTATTTGCAAAGTTTTTTAATGTATTGAATATGCACTAGTACTCAAGGAAAGGTGAATTGTACAATATATACAGGCTGATTCAAAAGTGGTGTCATTCCTTTTAAGGGGTTATAGGGGCTCACTTGGAGAGTACGAAAAAAATATTGAAAAAAATTTTTTCGAAAATTTCTAGAAGATATTAACAGTTGAAAATCGAATTTCAACTTTGATATTAAGTATTATTTTAAAATAGTTCCATGTTTGCTTGGTAGCCTTTTGGACTACTTAACCATTCGAAATGAAAAATTACGATCTTTGCTTCAAATTACGAAAATTTTTGATATTAAAAAAGACCTCTTCTACAATTGTTTGATGAAAAGTCAAAGCGGCAATGATCTTTTTTGTCATTAACAGATAGTTACAGGTAGATAGCCTTTGTCAATCATAACAAGTATTTGTCAATCTGTGACTTGCTTTGAAGCTCCTTTTACAAAATGAACTCCAACATTGAATTTGCGGATATGTGATTAGTTATGGGGAAATGCCACACTAACATAGCAGAAGGTGTAAGACCTTACACCAGCAAAGGGCCAGAGACACTTGACGATTGGCTCCAGGAATTGACGCAGATTCTGGACGATCTAGAGGTGCTCGGGTTCCAGACACAGAGGCACAGGTATTGGAGATAATTGCAGCAGAGCCTTCCAGGAGTGCTCGGATGCACAACCACTGACACTTTCCCAGGCCCCGGATAATTGGCCCTATAACTTCCCAGAGGAAGGGCCACATTCCTACCATGTATGTAAGATACACAGGACACAAGGACACATTAACTCTCTGATCTTCCGAACACCGGTACAAATTGAGCAGGAGTTAATTAACCGAATGCGAGAAGTTGATCAAAAGGTGATCCCAGACTGCGGCGAAGAGTGCACAATAAAGTGATTGGGGAACAAACATGTCTGGAGTTAAACGGGCAGAACTTAGTCAACCTCTTGTGATTTAACAACTTAATTGTATGTTATTTGATTAATATTGATCATTGATACATAACCTTCAACAGGAGGTTTTGGTTGACAGAAGTGGGGGATTTAGGTATATCACTCATCTGCCCCAAAAAGGATAGCAGCACTGACGGCAAATAGACAGCGATATCCTAACCTCAAAATATTTCTATTGCTTTCTCTTCCTTCGTTTTGTATTTATCCATGGTTATTACAATTTTCAATAATTAAGAAGTAACAGGTATTTTACATTATTTTAATTAGGCAGATTACCTTGAAAAGCATCGTTGCCGTAATTCTGATCTAGTTTTTGGCAAATATCTCAGTTTTTGATAGGAATTATTATTTTTTACTATTATTCCTGTACTCCCAAAACACCCCCAGACAACACCCCCAGAGGAATAACGCCACTTTTGAATCACCTTGTACATGGCGGTTTGCTAGTAACTCGATTGAAATAAAACAATTGAAAATTTTAAGTTCCGCCGTATGGTTTCTAACACATTAGCAAAAAAATTAAAAGAATTCACATTTTCGACATTCTGTAGCTAGAAAATGAAAAGACGGAGTGAAAAATAGAATGGAAGAGGAAAAACGGATAATTTTTTAAACTTATTATAGTTTATAGTACACGCTTTTATAGGACACGCTTTTATAGGACACGCTTTATAGTAAAAGAAGCTCCTATTCGTACGATAGAATCATATCATGACTATCATGATCAAAATAAATCGTTGATCTCGTAAGTTTGGATTAGGTTAATGCTGATCACTTCAGATTCGAACAAAAATACGACAACATTTTTTTCATTTAGTTCGTAAAGTTGCAATTCATATTAATAATAATTGGCTACTTGTGCTTGATAGGTTGATTTTCGATTTCTTTGGGTTTTTTCATCTTATGTTCGATTACCTTTGTTCAAGATTGTCTATATCAGTCATCCAGAGAAAAGCTCCTGGCAAACTGGTTTGATTTTAATTTGATCAATAACTTTTAGCACAATTAAAAGTTGCGTTTTGGCAACTTTAAATTTTATTTGGATAATAATTTGTTGTCGCTTAAAAAAATTGAATCTTTTTCACGACGACATTTCGATTTCGGCGACAAACGGAAGATTACCTCCATCATTTAAGCAACTGCTTCAGAAATTGTTCCCATTGGAATAGCCAGAAGCAGCGGGTAATTTCTCCAACTGTCAAATGGCTACTCGGACCGCAGCTGCATTCGATGCATTTCCATCATGTCGAGTATTTGCGAATGTTATTTGGCGATTTGCATTTCATTGTCAACTGGAGCAAAAACTTCCCGCCAACTTGCAACTTTTGCATGTGAAACTGGAATACGTATTTAGAATCGGTTTTTAAGTTCGGCTAAATCTAAGTTGGAAAATTGAACTTAAAGTTGTTGTCAGTTTCAATTTTTTTATTCCATTCGTGGACATACAGATAAATAAGTCGGGCTAAGCATTTGTAGTGTTTCGTGTCAGCTCAATAACGGCGTGTTAGTAGTTAGTTAAACGCTGGTTAGTAATTAAAATGTTACGATTCCCAGGCAATAAACCAGGATGCTAGCGATAAAACGTTAAAGCGTTTTCAACGATATATCATCAACACCAAATTTCCTATCCGGATATTTCAAATGGAGCCGGGGCGGGTTTTCTTATGCCTTTATGCTGTTTGGAACACTAGTGTTTACATCGCCTCTGTTAAGGAAACTCTGAATACTTCTATGGTTTACTCCCGAACTCCTCTGTCTACTGGCCTTGATTTGATATATAATGCGGTGGTTAACATTATCCGTTTATGTACATTTTAAGCTCTATTGCTGCACTCTGGATAAACTTATAACACAAACAAAACTTATTTATATATCACACAAACTTACAAAATAAAAAAATAAATAAATAGTCATCCGTTTTCAACAGGTGGGTCACCCAATTACAGGAAATAGAAAAATTATTCTTGATAAAGTTTTTTAAATAATAAGAGAAACAAATACATGGAGAAACAAACAGGAAATGTAATGGTAACACATCAAAATTACCTGAATTAACCCAAACTAGAAGTTAACAATGAGTAACGATAAAGATATTGCTATAAATGAATTAACTCTCTGCCAATGCCTTCGAAGAATCACTGAAAATATCACAATGTGCACAAGAATTATTAAACAAATGACTAATATTATACAAAAAGTTAATTAACGTTGCACTTAATCTAGGAACAATGAAGCCAATTTCACTTAGTAACTCTATACAATCAATTTCAATATTTAAGAGTTTAAACAACAAGGTAATTCCTAATCTGTGCCTTCTTGTTTGCAAGGACACCATTCCAAATCTTTCAAGTAGTTCAGAAACACGCGTTGTACAGATACCCATTTTCCAATTTGGATATCACAAAACTAACGTAAAGTATTTATAATGTGTTAGGGTCTTAAAAATTCTTGCTGTTGCGAATAATAAATCTCAGAGATTTAGCGGCAGCTGATATAATGAAAGTTCCATGCACCAATAGTTGCAGAAGTATATAATCACGGCTGGAATTAAGTGGTCACTTTATAACCGAGGATTATATTTGTTTCGCCAATAAGCCATTAGACACTTTCTTAGAATGTTATTGAACAGGCCAAACACGATTTGCAATTGAATGGGGAAAATGAAATTTCGGATTCGTATTCAGTTTCGAAAACTCCGGTATTGGCCATTTGCTGAAGCATTTCCATGCAATTGATGTTGGAGTTGTGTCTAAATATTTGCATAGACGGGAATAACCAATTTTGTCCCGATAAATGTTGTGTGCCCAACCTATTGCTGCAAGGTATCTGGGAGCTGAATGTCAAATCTTCTAATAGCTTGTATGTAATATCTTCTTGTATGACTATGTATCGTTCATATGCGGAATTGAAAAATATCAAAATATCAAACATATTCCATAGACGCAAATGCAAATAAATAAATAAATATTAATAAACTATTGGCTCTGTAAGAATTTGTAAAAATTGGATTTAATCAGAGAACTTTAAATAAAATATTCTAAAATAGATAGGTACATATGCAAAAAAATAGTTATGTGTAGTTTCTAAAGCAATTTAGACCTTCATTGGTGAGGTTTGGGAAATGATTTCTTACGCACGTGTGGGACTCCAGCTTAGCTGTTTACCCACTAAAACTCTTCCTCACCTCCGAAGTAGTGTGTGGCCTAGCACCGCGGTCATTTCTGTCCTATTGTGCCTTCGTATTTGACTCCCTCATTATCCCTGTGTATTCAATGAATTCCAGAAGAATCTTGAGGTGGGTACGCTTGACCTGGTCTGGTAGAACTTTATATCCTCCCACGAGTCTTCGTCTACCTGTTGCATATGACGTGCAGAGACACATAATATGTAGAGTAGTTTCGTCCTCTAATTCGCACCCCCTGCAGGTCGGTTGATCGCTCAGTCCCATCTTGAATAGGTGTTTTTTTCCGGGGGCGTGTACTGTTAAAAAAGCCACTATCCTTCGTTTTTACGCACTGGTTGTGGAGGTCTCACCAACTGCCTTGCGATAAGGCGTCGCGGGGTCTCCCCCTAGTACTTTTTATGTTCTTCCAAGATCCATTGCCCAATTCCCGCCCTAACTTGGGCATGAGATATACCACAAGCAGGTTTTTGGTTGGTCAGTGGTTGCTCGGCCCCTGCCTTAGCAAGTTCTGCAGCAATCTCGTTTCCTTTGCCCCTGTTTGTCCCAGTTGCTCAAGTGAGTTTTTCTCTGTTTGAGCTCCTAGCAAGGGTCGTAAGTTCTTTTACACAATCTAGCACACATTGTGACCTGATTGTGTACGATTCAGGTGCCTTTATTGTGGCTTCGTCTCCGGTTACGATGGTAATATGCTTACGTGTGTAGGCTCTTTCCCTCATTTTCCGGACGCAATTTGTTATCGCTAGTATAATTGCTCGAAAAGTGGTCGTGATTGTACCCAGATTTAAGGTAATCCTTTCCTCGGTTCTTCCTCTTTCGACAATACCAACGTCTGTGCTATTTTTGTGCCTTCCGTATACCATACGGAGTCCCCTGTGATAGCTGATGGAGTCGCTCCACCACCTCGCCCCTCATTCAGAACATAAGTTCTGAAAGGTACCGAAAGGATTAGAGTTTTAATTCGATCAGCTTTTAATTCCATGGGTTTCCACTGTCTTCAGCTTTCTGAAGATCTCCATTTTACTCTAACTGGTAGAATTTATGACCCAATCAGATTTTTGCTTATACTGATTACTTTGTAATAAAATAAAAAATCATAAAATGATGCGACACATTGTGTATGGAAATTAGTTTTTCATGAACTGTAAATGTGTCTGTTTCGTAAACTTAATTGCTTCTTTAAATATATTATTTGAATAATTTTTTTTTAATAGGAATATTTTATTAACAGAATTAAAATATTTCTAAATTCTGTCTTGACACAGCTAATAAATGTTTTTTTATTAATATCTTAATACATATTTCTATTATAATAGAAATAAATTGTTTGCCTTTTACGCGAAATTTAATAGACTAATACACCTCAAATATGAAAATGCTATGCTCCAAGCAATTTAATTTTTAAGTATCGAAACTATTACTCACAACTAAACGAGGTATATGAAATTAAGGATAGTTAAAAGGAAAATGGGTAAATTTATTAAAAATTAAATTACGCTGTCAACTTTTTTTGGATGTCGAAAATACGTAGTGATTAATACGTTTAGCACGGCAAATACTCCTGTTTCTAAAATCTTTCATATAAACACCCATTTTAATACGCGTTACTAGCAGTAGAAGTTTAGGAACTAAATTGTTTAAAGCATGGCTCAAACTTGATACCGGTAGCTAAAAGAGTACTCAAATGAATTTTCGAGAGTTCGATGTGTACAGATTGCTTTCAAGAGCACTTCATTTAAAAACACGTCAATTTAATTTTAAAATCGGAATTAAGTTCCGTAGGTAAGCATATCTCAGAAGTCCCTAGTATTTAGTGAGGGCGTGATCTTCATTTTGAGACTTAAGCTATGTTCAGACGGCTTCTTGACAAGTAAAAAAAATAAAACACTAATTTATTAGGTGCAAAATTCTCCCGTTGGCCGTTTACCTAAACCATCAGTCGAGTTAATGTGTCTCGTCAAAAAATATTTTTAGAGTCATCAACTTCAATCAGAATCAATAAAGATCAATTTTGAGAAAAACGAATTATTGTTTTTTGCAAAACCTACTTTTTTCGGTACATGGTTTAAATAACAATATATAACCAATAGTCAATGACTCCGGTTCTCTTCGGAACGTTGCTTCATATTTTCAGCGGAAAGCAATTTGCTCGAATTCATTCGTAGTGGAGCTCTAAAAATATATTTCTCGTTTACTAAATTGTACTTTTCAAATGGTTGTAGACGGATAATCCTGCTGAACTGAGGAAAATATTGCTAAACACAATGTCGCATTGGAATAGTATAACACAATGAGGCACCTTATGCTCACGCCAATAATGAGGAATTGGAAAAATGTTGTAAATGGACTACGGTATTTTCACTATTGTTCGCAATACAGATATTTCTGGACACAAAACTGCTAATCAATACATTGTCATTTGCGGTATTATACAGAAACTCCTCTCAATAATAACGGGTGATAATAAAGATAATTGAATAAGGGGCTTTATTTGGTGTTTATCGTTCAGTCTCAACTTCTGTGAAATGCAAAAATTTAAGATCGTCATTTCACACTTTAATTAGCAATAGAAATTGAACCATGTCGTTACTAAGTCCACATCTAGCATACAACAAGCACATATAAATGTTATTAATAACAACATTATTTCACGGTTGAATCGAATTTTCGCATTTAAACCCAAAATAATCAGTTAACTGTAAAATCCCCTCGTAAAATCGATACAAAACAAAGAAACTATTGCAGAAACTAAGGCAGAAATGAAGCATCTTTGAAATTAGCCTCCAAAAGGACAGCATTCAGTTAGGAATGCTGTTTATGTTTATCATCATCAACAAGTTTATGAACGTGACAATATTGATTCACTGTTAGAAATTTGGGCAGTAAATTAACGCGACTCAGTTGTTCGTAACGTAGAACTCAGCGTCCTATGTTAACATGGATAGATAACAAGTCACTGAAATGGCCTTCATTAAAGCTGTTTCTGTGTCTAAGCAGTATTCGTAATATAATTAGTATTTTGTATTTAATAAAAAATGTTCCAGCATTATCTGGCAAAAGTAGCGCTAAGCGGCGAAAAAATAAGTATAATTTAATTGCCTATGTATCAACATGTTGGTGTTTTACCTCTTTGCTTGATATTTTAACTTTCAGTTAAATATCATTTGCAACAGGTATTTTAATGAAATTCTATTTCATTTATGATGGTGATCATGTGAATATGTCCCAAAATCAGAAACCTCTAGTTTCTCTTAAATTTGTGTTTTATCTCGGGTTGATACAAAAGTTTGTCAACTTTCAGTTGATTCATAAAAGTTGACTCCTTCTGCAACTAAACTTTCTTGTGATCCAGACACGTATCGTAAGGCAGGTTATCTGTTGCACGAAAATCATACCCACATAGAGTCTATTCGTAAATTATAGCTAAATATTAGCCACAAAACTTCTAAACTAAGTCTTTATACACGAATAGCTTTGCCTATACAAGCATATATCTATATGTATATTAATGCTTCTGAAACGTTTACCGATTTTCAATCTTCAATGTTCTTTAGCCGACGGTAAAACCGCAAGTAATTGGGAGTCTAATACTTCGAGTGTACAAAAATTAATAGTTCTAACTATTTGATTATTGGAGATCATATCTATGACACTATAGACGACCTATTCCTCACAACAATATTTTAATGTAAGGTCGGACCACAACAAATAAAACCAACACGAATATACGTACTTTTAGACATAAGCAGAAGCATAAAGGCAAAGTGAAGTTTTTCGTTTTAGTCGAAACCCTGAGTGGTTTTCATATGCTTTACCGCTCCTCGCGTAGTGAAAGACGGCAATGACGGCAATGCTGGTCTGGTTCCAAAATGTGTGTTTCGCATTTTCATTGCTCTTGTTACCAAGTTTAAATCTTATAAAAGAAACCGAGACCTTTTCGTAAGATTTTCCATTTCACGCTGATGGTAAAAGTTTTTGTTTTATCAATAAGTCAGATGTGGAGGCATATTGATCTAACGATTCACTTTTCTTTTAATTTTACAAAAATACCTATTTTAAAATCGCTTTTTTAAACTAAAAGCTTTATAGCTTTATATTAATTGATTATTAGCAATTTTCAAATTTGTCTTTAATCGTATACAATAAACTAAAGAGCAAAAATATTATTTAAATGATATAAATTAAGATGCAACTTAATTGAAGGAAACAAACATAAATCAACTTAACACAACAATAAAATTAATAAATCGCCTGAATGATCTTATTTTCAGTGCAGATATACAGTAGTACACAACTGTCCAATTAAGAGCATTTAACTTAATATGCCTGGTATTCTCCTCCTTCATAAAAGTCGCACGAAATGTCCAAAGTTTATAACATAGCAAAGAAGAAACATAAAGGCAAAGTGGCCCTATTCACTTTAGTTGTTACGATGAGTGGCCTACGTCTACTTTACAGAAACTTAAGAGAGAAAAAGATCATAACGATGGTTACTCGACCAGTTTCAAAATGTTTCTTATTTATTTTTATTGCCGTCAAAGTGATGGTGTTATTTCAGGAAACTGAAACCATTAGAGGTACTTTTGAGTTTCAATAATCTAGAACTTTGTAATGATTTTTTGAATGCCATCGTAAGAGGTCTTGAAACATATATTTAAACTTTTGTGGTTTAACTTGTTCAACATTGTAATATGTTGAATAAACTTGATTGTTCAGAACATTTTAGGTATAAACAGGTTATATAATCAAGAAATTATCGCAGTGTTTCTTTGGCCGATTAAGTTGATATATCATCCATGAAATGTAGTAAATGAAACTTAACACGTAAAACTAAAGAAACTGAGTTTAGGAAACCTTTTCACGTAGCAAACTCTTTATGTAATTGAGCCATAAACTGTGATACTTTTATCAAAGTAGTAGGCGCACGTGAGCAGTATTAATGGATAGTATTTTTCGATTTGTTTTAATGCGTTTTCTTTGACTTTCCAGACACGGTAAAGCTTTGTACTAGAATTTGAGGCCATTTGCTGATCATATTTAGTCTTCAACAGCTAAATGGTTTTACTTTGATCTGAGTGTATTGCGAATTCAGGGTAGTAGCTCGAACAATATGGAGTTTAACTTTGGCGGCACGTAATATAAACAAATAAAATGGACACAGAACTGTAAATTTTTCAAAGAGTTTGTAACTATTTTGTTGCTAAGAAAACAGTTTCCTTAAATTTGAATATGTAAAGTGAAGCAACGAATGCAAACTTATCTCATGTGGGTACACGGTATGACTTGTTCTTGTATATTCACCTTCTTCTGACCGATAAAGTCCTTTCAAGCTAAATCAGGTGGTTTCATTTTTTTTCAATCTAAGTATCAATTTCAAACTCTACGACTGATTTAAAACGTCCCGAGTACACTCATAGCAATTCTACATGGAAAAGAAAAGAAAATGGCATCCAAACTACATACCGCTGAAACAAAAAAAAAACTATCAAACGATGCATGGAGAACAAATTAATGATAAGAAGGTAATTCGAAAATGTAAAGAAAGTCTTAGCTATATGGATCTGGAATGTTTATAAGATATACAAATCAAATTTGGTTGTTTCGTTTATTTGCTTAATCGGTTCTATCTAATTTAGCTGTAAATAATCTTGCAAAAATGAAATCTTCAGATTCCTGATATTTTATATATATATTTACTATATTATAAAAACTAATATTAGTTTAACTGAAAAATGAACAAAAACTTGTTAAATATTGACATGAATAAGATAATAACGGCATCCCAGTAAATGATATAGATTTCGCGAGAATCTAGCTAAAGCGAAACAAATATTTAAGTAAGCAAGTTGAAATCATAGATTAATACGTCCCCAAAGCTTCTGTCTCTATTTGGCAAATGTTTTATAATAGAAAACCATTCTAAGACGTGGAGAAAGTAACTTTTCAGCTGATATATTAAGATGTATTTACGATGTAAGAAATATTTGATCAAGTAAAAATCATGAATGTATTTTTATCTTAATCTTTGAGCTTCAAATGCGTCCTTTACTTTATTAACGTTTATTTTAAAACACGCATTCGAAATATGTCATGTATAGGAAATTCGGCGAACTGAAAAAGCTTTCCTTTTGACTTTTGTAATTTCTCCCTCATATGTTAATTGCTCTCCAGCAGATGGCTACCAGATATGAGTGATGACTGACTTGGAATCACTAGCTTTTTGCTAACTTATTTATTTTGATTACTTCTATTCTGTATCTGTATTTTGCCAATTAAGACGAACATTAAGACAAGTGTACATATATCGTGGGTGCCTAAATGAAGTCTACCCATACAAAATTAACTTGGAAAATTATTTCTTAATATTTCCTTTCTGACCGCTCTAAAGCATCCCCGGTGCGTTTTAATAATTGAATTCCGATTATTTCTTAAATTTCGAAATAAAATTAATCATAATAACGTCCAAAAAGCCTTAAAATATGTTTCGAGAAAGTTATTACTGCGAAACAAAATGTAAACAAATAGTGGAAATTATGTTTGCGTATTTTGATAAACGGCTTCAGGCAGAAGAAACCTTAGAAAATCAGCTGGATTGTAGCACTTAATTCAATAAATGAAATATAATTTTACCAGAAACGAAAATTCTTCTCAGCAAACCTACAGGTGCTTTAGATTAACAGATGCACCGTAAACGTGATTATAAAATGGATTAACTTATTTCTTTGTTGCAAAATAGTAAGGCGCTAAATTCAAACGATTATACTTTTGGGTGAGTAAAGGGTCCTTAAAAAATTAGAATCTTGAATTGAAAAAATGACAAGTTTGAAAGTTTTGCAATACATTTATTTACTCAGGTCTTGATTGGACATCCCGTTTTATTTAAGTGAAAATATTCAAGTTGAACCATGACCTAATAAACTATATAATACTTCAAGAATGTGGTTTTATCATAAGAGACAGCTGTAATATCAATAGTATTATTTTACTGAATATTGAACATTCTCTATTTATGCCAGGCATCTAATTTACTATATAAAAAGCAATACGCTTTTCAGAGCACACAACATTGAGCATATACACGTACCCCAGAGTAATATAAATTTAATATTCTCCTTCGGCAAATAAAAGTCTCTGTACCGAAGCAATAAGAAATGTCTCTCCAATCCATTTTCCCGACAGTCTTATTGTTTTACAGTCAAGGAATTCGCGCTTATCTGGCAGTATTAGAAATATAGATAAAAGAGGGACTCGAATGAATAGAGAATACTTGCGGTGACGAATGAAGATCAGTGTTGAAATTGCTATCTGTTTATTTCGGGTTCAGGCAGATGACAAGGTATAAATTAACTATTAATATCTCATATTAATCAGTAACTCAGATCCCATTAGGTATCATATGATTTTTGATGATTTATAAACCGAGTTTTCGTTTGGATATCAAGAAAATAAATATCAAATACAGTAATTAATGGCAAATTAACTGTAGGTAATGTGTTCAATAAAAAACTGCTATAATAAACGAGGATTAATCATATCAACTTTTTTCGAATTGAACCAAATTCCCAATAATAAAATTTGCGATCATTTTATGACGATACCATATCAATGACGTTCTTCGCAAGTTGGCAATGCCGAGTCTCTTTCTAAGAAATGTTTATTTAAACTGCTCAGAAGCCGTCGCTCATAACGCATTTTCGATCATATAAAATAGGAATTTCCCAGTTGAGTTGCATTGGCCGTTAATTTAAATCTCTCCGAAATACTACCGAATCGAAATATTTTCCTCTGGCTAAAAATGCAAAAACCTGCAATGTTTGATGACACTAGAGAATTCTGAGCACTCTCTACAAAATTGGTTGTAGCAGTTATTCAGCTATTTTTAAGTTTTTCCGACATATGAAGTCGTTTGAGATTATCCGGCTTTTCAGGCCCCAAAGCAATATCCATATTTTGACCAGTTTTCACCGAAAGGCAGCTTTTAAAATGTACAATCTGTGCAATAAAATTTTGCGTTAATACTCGTCTCAAAGCATTAACGCAAATTTGATACTTGCTAGAGCAGTATATAATGAACTAAACCTTAACCGGACAAAACGATATTGAATTTCCACAAAAACACCTACAAAATTTCAAATAAAGTTTAACTTTAATCGTTGGTGATCAAATGCATGATGGAACTCCTTGCATTTTAGCAGAAGAAAAACGCGTAAAATAACACTTGGAGAATGTATTTCCAGACCGACGGATTGTACATTGTTCGAGGCAGCCCTATTGCCTGGTCACCTCGGTCTCCCAACTATAACTCCTTCGATATTTTCTTTGGAGACATCTCAAAACATTAGTTTACTCTACTCCAGTTAACATCAAAGAAAAACTGCTAAATAAACTTTGTTCTTATTCTAGCATAATTAAGAATATCCAAAATATGTTATTCGAGTGCAGTAGAAATGTTTAAACAATTCTGCAAACTGGATAAAAGCAAAAAGAACACATGTTCAACATTTACTTTAGTTAATGACAAGGGTGTAACTTATAGGTACTAACCCAAACTAACTCGATATAGGATAAATTTAAATTTTAACGGTACGAGTATCTATGAGCAGTTTTTGGAACAAAAATTTAGAAACAACCTACATAGAAAAAAAAACTAAATAAATAGTTTAATAATTGAGAAGACTTTCACGCCCATAATTCCATAAGAATGCAAGAGCAGAATAGAAATGATCTGAAGTGTTATTTCCAGGCCTTCTGTACGCCTTATTATTTTTGCCTAACACTTTAGGGACATCGTACATAACAACTATTAAAGCAAAAGGAGAATTGCAAAACTGTCTTCTTAAAGCATAAAGATTTTTACCAAATATTAAATATCCGAAGCATGTTTTTGTTAAGAAATCCTTATTAACATTATTTCCTTCTTAGATGACAATTTTTCGATTCAACGTTGATATTTTTTCTAAACATCCGTAGCGATAATTATTCAATGGATGCGATTTATCTTATCCAAAATATTAACAGTCGTTTTGCAAACTTTTATTTCCATTCGACGTCTTCCGAATGGAGAGCTTTTCTCTTGCATTTACTGTAGCTTTACGTCAAACTCATTAAGTGAAGCGAATGGTATTAAACGTCCGACATATTTTTAAACTTCCATAAAACTTCTCAGTAGTTTGAATAGATAATCCAACTGAAATAATTTTTCCGACGTAATTAAATTGGTCCCATTTTACTACTCGGCTTCACGCTGAAAACTGAAGCTGCTAAAGACATCCTTATTTCATTTTATTAATTGGCTAGTTGCTATGTACTTTACTGCGCGATAATAAAACTTTTATTTTCTGCGAAGTTTGGGATCTAGAAAGCTCGTTAGTGTCAGTGGAATAATTGGAATAGCATATTAGAAACGACCAATTAAATTACTCTAACATTAATTAGAAAAACAAGTGTTGCTAGTTGAAAACAGTATCATTAACTACTATCGGGGCGTATGATATTGCTTTGTTTTATATCAAGTCAGTGCTCGAAATGAATTAAAAAATCTGTTTAAAAAATGATCCAGTAGGCAGCCTGCATTATCAGCTAAGTATATAAATGTAGTATGGAGAAACATTGGTTAGTCTAATTAGTCTTTATTAGCCTAATAACTCTGATATTTCCCCTGGACAAGGACTCCCGCAAGGTTCCCCGCTCTCGCCGTTTCTCTACAATATATACTGCCATGACATATACAATTACAACTTACCAGACAAAAATCAAATCGACAGATTGGCATACATATTACAATACGCAGACGACACGGCACTTATCGTACATGACAAAACTACTGAGAGAGCAGCTCAAAGACTCCAAACACTAACAAACAATACAATGACATGGTTTTATAAATGGAGACTAAGACCAAACCCTTCAAAAAACCAACTTCTGCTCACAAACCACAGACTCAACGCTGACTCCCCTACAATAACTGCAGACGGACAAACGACATAACCAAAAAACGACCTTGGAAAACCCGACGAAAAAATACCTTGGAATCACAATTGACCACAAACTTAAATTCACTAAACACATACGAAACATCAGGACAGAAACAATAAAGAGAACAAAACACTTCCGATCACTAACCTACAAAGACAGAGGAATCAGCACAAATACCGCCACCAAAATGTATAAAGCTATTTGCAGACCTTTGCTAGACTATGGACATATACTCACGACCAACGGAACAGAAAGGACAAAACGTTATATACAAACAAGAGAACAAATTGCACTAAGACTAATAACACGAATAAGACACCCCCAAAACCCACTACACAACCCCTCCACCCAACTAATATCCGAACGCACAAACATGACAAAGATTTCGGAAAGACTCATACATTTACAGACAAAATGGACAAACAACCCCTACAACTGGACCATACTGAATCCCCTTTGTCTTACAAGACCAAGCAGACAATCCCGCTTCCGTTTCCCTACATCAACGCTACTCGAACGCTTACAATAGTAACTGACTACTGGACAATAAATCCAAGATCTCTGTTTGCCAGAATTAAAAATATTAAATTAGTAACCTAGAATAAGATAATTTTTACCTTTATGTGTTTATTTATTTTTACCTTTATGTTTTTTTATTTATGTGTTTAGATTAAGACTGCATGTACTAAACAAGGGCACAAAAACCGATAGGTCGATGGCCTTTTTTTTTAGAAATAAAGATGTTTACTACTACTAAATCTGATAAACTATGGGAGACCTTATAGAAACTATTTATGTAAAATGAAGAGCGGGCTTCAAAAATGAAATGTTATTTTTACTTGAAGAGATTTTTTTAGTGTTTGTGCATTTTTTGCTTATTTCATGTGTTTCATGTTAGTAGTAGTAGTAGTAGTAAACATCTTTATTACTAATAAAAGGCTATCGACCTATCGGTCTTTCTGCCTTCATGTTAGTCTTAAAACGTGAAAACCAATGACTGTGTATATCTTCCTGACTGTATTTCAATTTAATCCAAAAAAAAAATTCCTGGGTTCCAGTCAATTTTATTGTTTATTATTTGAAATGTCACAGATACGTTTCGGTGTCTTTCTCCACCATCATCAATCACACATGTGTGATTTGTATTTTAGGATGTGAATTTTGATAGAAATATTTTTTTAAAATTAATGATGACTGTGAATGTGTATTCTAGACAAACTGATGATGGTGGAAAAAGACTCCGAAACGTATTTGTGACATTTTAAATAATAAACAATAAAATTGACTGGAACCCAGGAATTTTTTTTGGGGTTAATACCAATATAATATAATAATACTGTTTGTTCTTTGTGACCGAAAAATACAACTTCGTAAAAATATCAAATTTGTGAGCGTTATATTTTTTTGAAATTTGCTTTTTAAGTTAGGTAGATAGTATTCAGAGAAGTATTCAAGTGTCTCAAGTTTCCCTTTGCGAGTCTAATTTGATTTTAGCACCTTGCCTCAAGTTACCCCATTTTACATTTAACTTGAGACAGAAAAAAAAATTTATATCAATAAAATTAAACAAAAATACGGAATTTTTTATTCTTAATATGAAAGCAGACATCCTGCTACATCAAATGTCGCAAAGAAAGCTTATTACTCTATTCCCATTTTCTCAGTAAATCCGTAAATGCTTAAAAAGTGTCTCAAGTAACCCCATTTGACGGTAACTTGTTTGCTTTTGTACTTAATTTTACTAATTTTACGCTTGTGAATAAATCCGTGTTTATTGAAAGCAAATTGAAAAGTTGTTTTCATGTGTTATGGTTACACAGAGCTTGCCGATCAAATAAGCATACATACAAAAATTGCTCAACAAAATATTTTGTAAGTTTCTATATCACAAATCATTTGTCATTGTCACTTTGATATTTTTTACTTCGTCGCGGACATTTTTAGTGCGTTTACGTGCCATTAGCTTATCAATAAAATCTCATATTGATCAATGGGCTGATTTCTGCATTCCGTCCGACTTGTTTCTGGTTTTTTTTGTGTTTAATGAAGGGTATCGAGGCGTTCAGCTTGCTCATTTTGCCGGATTTATTGTAATTACTACACACATTTCCGCGCAGTTCCGGGTTTATGAATAAACATTTCAAAATAGTGGTGAATGTGTGTTTTACCCCATGTGTACTTTTAATGGTTGATTAGAGGTTTACCTACTCCGATGCTGTAACAATTTTTAACATTTCCATGCAGGGTTTGAAATATTTTCCAAAAGCTAATACGCTTTTTATTTTACTGCCGACTTAGTACTTTAAATGTTTGCTAGATATTTCATAAAAATTTACATCGAGTGCAATTTTGCTGGTTGCAGTATGGAAATGTAATAAACAGGAGCAAGTGAATTGGAATTGACAAAATGCAGGTATTGCATACGAAATTTTTTATATAAAATGCTTAATAAGGTACTAAATGAATTTTACATCTTTGTTTGTTTCATTTCAGGTAAGTGCAACAAAACAACTGTGCGAGCCAATGTATGTAGACGTTTTCCCATCTATCTATATCCCATGATTGGTAATTAATATAGGAAGTTAATAACCATTTCTACCAAAGTTGGGTAGCAGACTGGATACGCTCAAAACATGTCTTATTCTTATGAATTGTAACACATCAATCGTTGTTTGGCACAGGGTATTCCAACGATAGACTAAATAGTTTTGCACTGAACCGGTATTATTTGCTTCAAAACTCTAATTGCCATATCATTAAGCACATCAATTGCAGCACAGAAAAACACTTTTTTCCTAATGAAACACCCATAACTAATTTTATTTCTGAATTTTTGCGCGAAAACTTCAATTACTTTTTGTCTGATTCGGTTTTGATTATGACAATTTGCTTTTTAATGGTACTAGTAAATCGGAAATTTTTCTATGCTTTTTATTTACGAAATTTAAAAGTTTGTCTGAAGAAATTTGGCAGAGGATGATCATGATAAGAGAGCACATTTGAGGAAAAGTGAATGTTCTCTATATTCATGAAGTATACATAGATACATATATAAAATAAGTAAATATTTATAGTTTAACCGTTACGAAAAATAAGGCATTGCATCTAATAATTTTTGAACAACCTTTGATGCAATTAAATAACTACGAAAATAAACCAATAATCAATAAGAAATGAAAGCGAAAATGGACAGGTTTTATGGAACGTTTCACTTACTCACCGTCCTGTTTATACCAACCGCATCGATATCGATTTTCGGTTTTCATTCTGAAAGTTGAGTTCAGTTTTTGATGGTTTCCCTCCGTTTCGCAGCGAACCTTTCCAGAAATATGCTCATAAATTGAACGAACTTTTTAAGCCATCAAAAATCGTTCTCAATCCTATATATTTTTTTGTCCAGGAATTTAACGGCCATATCAGTCAACATAAATTCTAAATACGTGTAGTTGTTCGAATGAAGGATCCAACAGCTGAACTGATCTAACAAAACGAGTACTAAAGGGTCTAGGGAACATTTTAGGACAAGGACAAGAAAATATAGCTTTTAAAAATTACATTGCTGTTAATTAAATTATTTATACACCATAGAACAAAAAATTAACATTTATTAGCTAAAAAATCCATGAAATGGAATATGAATACAAAGTGAAGAACGAAATATTTGATTACATCAAGCGATGTAACGAAGAACCTCGGAAACCTCAATTTTAGCTAATTGCTGCACCAGGATAAATCTGATAATGTGAATCAGATAAGTTTGCCTGAATGCTCATGATTTTACTTTGAAGTTGCCTAGCTTCATTCCCGCATTCATCTAATTAACCCATTGCGTCAGTTCTACCATTACATTAACAATTATCGCAGCAACAATCAGGAAGCTGTAAGATTTTTCAGGCGTATATTCCCGTTTATGCTACGATCAGTTGTGCAAAATACTTGATCATTTAATGTTGGATTTGTCGTATTCTAATGCATATTTATTCGTGTTAATACATATATGATAAAAACTTGAATTCTTGCAAATCGGAATGATTTACCTGTTCAATGACCATAAATCGGAATTAATTACTATTATTTCTAGGTTTTAAGCTATTTTTAAATCCATGTTTGTTCCAGAAATGCGACAAGTTTACGCAGAGCAAAAATCATTTACCTTGTGCTTCAATAAGTTTTGTTTCTGGCAACTGCATTAATACTTAGACTAACCAAGACTGAACATTTTAGGTTCTTTTAGGAACATTTTTCTTCTGTTTAAGTGAATACTTTAGTTTTGTGTGCAAATTTGGAAAAATCCTATTTGCTTGGTCACCTCATTTGATAATTCTCAAAACATTCTATTACAAGACATGATGCTATTCAGACTCTATGGGATACTATGTTTCAGTCTGCACCAGTAATTTTTTGTTCAAATACTGGAATTGCAAAGCAAAAAATAAGCAAGGGAATTCAAGTTATGACTATTATACAGGAAGTTGTTTTTGTAATAATGCACTGAGTGTTTAATGTTGTGTTTTCTTTATTTTTTAAATAAATAGTAATTTTTCGTGCTATGTAGAGCGTCCCATGTTCGTGAGGAACCCATGTTGATTAAATCCTTCAAATCATCAATCATAAGATGTCGTGGAGTATCTGATATCATAAATCTCAACTCCATTAACTAACTAAAATCTTTGACAGTAGCTTTTCACTAATAAATTCCGGTCATTTTTGTCCGTTGTGCTGTGATAAAATCTCTAATTTACGAATCAGCAGGGATCAGTTCAAAACAAACCTTAAAGAATGGGTGTTTATAATAAAAAGAAAGCTGGCTTTGACTAAATCAAATTATCAAGGAAATTAATGGCCTCTTGTACATTTCGCGAATTAAACAGCTGCCTCTGAGAATATTAGCATATTTTTCTTAGTGCTAATTGAGAGCTGTCGGAGCTGCAGGTAAATTATTGAATGGATTCTCCATTGCATATTAATGTTAGAAAATGAGTGCGCTGTTGTTTATAGTTGGATTAACTACATCCAGCCAATAAAATATACGGATTTTAGGTTTGTAATATTTATATTTACTAAATAAATCACCCATTCGATATTTTTAATAATAAATCGATTACAAATTATTGCTAAATAAATACAGTTATTTGAAGGTAACTAGTAATTTCATAACTGTTTTATATGCATAGATAAATACACGGTCAAGTTGGAAAATGGTGCGTCTGAGCGAAGTAAATTTCGATAAAAATTTTTCTTCGTAAAATACTTCAGATTTCCACTATTTGTAGAAAAAAGATTGATTTTTAGTCTCAGAAAAAGAGCTTTTTGTACTTCTACCCCTCAAATGATAAGTATATAATGAAATTCTGACTGTTTTAATTTCAGATCTAGATTCAGCATATCAAAATTACTAAAGTTCCTAAAAATTACGTTTTGAAGTGCAACCGTTTAGAAATAATTTGCAGAAAAGCCTACTACTGGGCCCCTCTTCAAGAAGGCGTAGTTCCGTTAGGGAGCATTTTTGATACATGTTCATTTGAAAAATTAATATTATTTTTGAGAGCAAATTTCACTGTTTCAGTTTGGCCACCTAATTTCGGGACACCCTGTATATGATATTAATTCATGATAAAAAAATCTTTTTATTGAATACGGATTTACTGAAAAAATTTGTATGTAGGTTCAACATGAGCTCCTTCCAATCTTATGCACTCCCTCGCTCGAATAGTTGTAGTTCGTTGCGTCCTCCATAATGATTGAACATAGGTTCTTATTTGGTCGCAATGAAAATTAATGCGTTCTAATAAGTTTTCCATAGCGTCGACAGGACACTGACGCTTTTAAATATCCCAAAAAAAAATCTAAAGAGTGGAAATCTGGCTATCGAGGAGGCCAAGCCACGAGTCCTCCTCTTCCTATCCAACGTTGTCCGAATCCGAGAGCATTCTCACATATTCCGGGACACACTGTACAATTGAAATAATGGAATTTTTGGATTTGAAAAATCATTAGATACATTTCTTTTTAATTTTTGGCTCACTAATTCCACCTTATTGCAATCTATTTATGAAAATAATGCATCAGTTAATCTGTTTGCTTACTTAAATTGAAACAATATAATCTTCTCAAATCTAGGAAGTAAACTAGAATATGAATATAGGAGTATTATTGTTATTTATCGCAAACAGACCCTTAAGCAGATTTTACGAAGAAAAGCCTAACAATTTATTAACATAAAATTTAGGCTTTGGTTGGGTAAAACATGGCATAAGTTATAAATTCCGTTTTTAATTTTCGGAATAGCAATAATTCGCACTGAGAGTGCAGAAATTAAGACAAACTTTGTAATTAAACAGCAGAGTACCCGCGCACAAGCTTTATTGGGCAATATATTCTATGCAGACTTTCGAACAAAGTAACCGGGAATACGATTCGCCCGATTCGATTTTGTGAAGGAAATAATGGAGCTTGTATCTCAGTTTGACATCTACAACGTGAATTTGCAATTGTGAATAACACTGGAATTATGTGATGATGTGTTTATTGACACATTTTTTCACATAATTGTAATTGGAAATCCTATGATTGTGGAGCGTGAATAAGCTCTATATATCCGAACTAAATTTAATTGTATTATCAGCACTACCTTATGCATCAGTTGACATAATTTATCAACTTTTTGTATATTCTTTTTCCTGACTGTACTTTAATTCATTCCAATGTATTCCTGGGTTTTCGGTCAATTTCATTGTCACTAATTATGGTGTTATGTGATGAGCCCTGCGTTTCGTCCCGGGTCTACCTATTGGACTCGTCAGTAAGGCTTAGGTAGACCCTGCCTTATACGCCAGACATCGGTCATACGCGTTTGGACGTAAATGAACCGAGCCGGTGTAGATCTTCTGCGGTGAGATGTTGGCAACCCGTGTTGCCGATGCTGCCACTCGTTCCATTCTGCTTTTTTTTTCCCAAGCATCTATATCTTTTTGTATATTCTTTTTCCTGCCTGTACTTTAATTCATTCCAATGTATTCCTGGGTTTTCAGTCAATTTTATTGTCACTAATTATGGTGTTATGTGATGGATTGAATTAAAGTACAGTCAGGAAAAAGAATATACAAAAAGATATAGATGCTTGGGAAAAAAAGCAGAATGGAACGAGTGGCAGCATCGGCAACACGGGTTGCCAACATCTCACCGCAGAAGATCTACACCGGCTCGGTTCATTTACGTCCGAACGCGTATGACCGATGTCTGGCGTATAAGGCAGGGTCTACCTAAGCCTTACTGACGAGTCCAATAGGTAGACCCGGGACGAAACGCAGGGCTCATCACATAACACCATAATTAGTGACAATAAAATTGACTGAAAACCCAGGAATACATTGGAATGAAATAATTTATCAACATTAATATTATTGCTGGAGCAATTATGTTAAAAAACGGACTCTTAGATTGCATTTTTTTATGAAATCCTGATATCTGGAAGTTAATTAAATAAGCGTTTACATCTTATAAAAAATGTCCTTTTCCAGTCCCATTCTCAAAAACATGTGTTTTGTTATTTGCCTTTAACTTCCAGACTTTTATTTTTGTAATTACCATACGCCAAACAGAATAAATTTGGGCTAAGGCCATCTTGGAACGATTTCTATATTCTTAATAGGGAGTTGACTTATTGTTAATCGCACAATACCAGTGAAAAGGCAAAATTGATATCCGTAAAATCGGCAAACTAAATCTGATAAATGTATAAAACTATTTTGGGCGCTATATTTTCTTAATATTGAAAAATAACACCAAGTCTGAAATTACCATAACTAGGCGGCAAAACATTTGAAGCAAAGAAAAGAAGTGCCTGCGAAATGAAATAATAAAATTCCGTACGGCTCTCGTCTAAAATCAATTTAAATATTTCAATGGAAAGTAGCAATCGATTTTTAAGTTTCCGATCTGAAGTTAATCCGGGGACGCATTCATTCAGAGAGATTATTTCCGATTTCAATTGCAAATGGATTCTTATGGTTCACAGATATGGCAAATAAGTTGCATGAAATTAAATTTTTAAAGCTCCGTCCGTAACGGGACAAATAAGTTTAATGCTGAGAACTGGAAGTAATTTGCAGAAGCACTTAGTTAGAAACACCGGATCTGTCCGGAAATTTGTAAAATGGTAATTGGAAAATTCAAACGTTTTCTTGCTCGGCTATGACTCCACAAATAAAAAGTATCAGAAGCCAATGATGTTTAATTGGATTTTTGTTAATTATTATGTCTTAGATAACAGGCACATTTTAAGTACATCTTAACTGGAATGCTCTGTTTTGTTATTATTAATGTTGTGTATATTTTCCTGACTGTACTTCAATTTATTTCAACATTTTCCTGGGTTTCAATCAATTTTATTGTTTATTATTTAAAATGTTACAAATACGTTTCGGTGTCTTTCTCCACCATCATCAGTTTGTGCGTATAGTTGTTTCTACCTTAACATTTAACTGGTCACAGAAAAGAGTGACCAGTTAAATGTTAAGGTAGAAACAACTATACGCACAAACTGATGATGGTGGAGAAAGACACCGAAACGTATTTGTAACATTTTAAATAATAAACAATAAAATTGACTGAAACCCAGGAAAATTTGTTGAAATAAAGTTATTATTAATATTATTAAATGTCGATAATTTATACTATACGGAGTGTCCGCCGGCATACCTGAGACACTGCGTATGTGATTCTTATGACTATTTTAAACAATTATTTATTTCCGCACTTTTCCGGGATTCACAATGGTTTATGAAATTTTTCGGATTGAGTAGTTGCTAAGAACAAACCATCTCGAATCCGTCATCGGACACTTTATACACATATACAAATTAAAAATCTATTATACTGTCGCTCATTCAATAAATCAGATTGTGAAGTCAACTCGTGGTGGCATAACTAATAATATCCTTATTTCGGATATAAAAATGGTTAAAATATGGTAGTTTGTAGTCACTATTATATTATATTTACACTCCAATATATTCCTGGGTTTCAGTCAATTTTACTGTTTATTATTTAAAATGTTACAAAAACGTTTCGGTGTTTGAGTAACCAGTTGAGTGTTGCCATGTGAGGAACTATACACACAAACTGATGATGGTGGAGAAAGACACCGAAACGTTTTTGTAACATTTTAAATAATAAACAGTAAAATTGACTGAAACCCAGGAATATATTGGAATGAATTAAAGTACAGTCAGGAAAATATGCGAAACGATTATATTTACATATATATATACTTAATACGGTATAATGTTTTACGGTTAAAACTGGAATGGTGTGCCAGCATTTTAGCGAATTTTTGTTTTCTATTTGCGGGAAATAAAAGATCATTGTCTACTGGCATTTATGTTGAGTTGGTGGCAGCTGTAGCCTTATTTAACATTAGATTCATCAATATTGTCGGGTTTTATGTTCCAGTCTTGAAAAACCTCTTCTGCCTCCATGAAATCTGTCTAACTTGCAAATAGTTGACAAATATGAGTCATGATATTTCCTGCCTTTTCAGGAAAAGACAACTTTTTTGGTGATTGTTCGGCAATTGCCAGTTCATTCTACCCGCATTCTCTATGACTTCATTCTTTAAATGCCAAAAAATGTGTTAACCCGATGCTAGATTTGCTCTGTAATATGTTTACGTATATTTACGGACTGCATAATTGTCCTTATTACCGTCTATTCTACATTTTTATCAACACTTTCTCAGCGCTCTATTTTGTTGATTTATAACTCATATGTCTAGTATGAAAGTTTCACATTCCTATTTCCCATTTTCACACTCCAGTCTTTCATTTCACTACACTATTTATCACTTTGGTGTTCTGCAAATTAATATTTATTAACCAGCAAGATTGTTATATTGAATATGTGTCAAAATAAAATATAAAAGCTCTAGCAAAACTTTGCGTACGTTTCTGGGCACTCTTAAGCAAGAACAAAAACCATTAACATGGTTTCTCTTAAAACTGCTATTTTATTTAAAAGTATTGCTTTCGGAAATACTGATTATCAGGCTTAGCTTAATTTCGATCTCATCTGTTTTCATTCTAGATGAACAAGACGGGTGATTATCAGGCAAACTTTATCCGGATTTTTCGGATTATAGAATTTGAAGGGTTTTTGCATTAATGTTGCGGTTTTTAGGGTTTCCATAAACGTTCACAATTATTTTGAAAACTTTGAAAATTTTTGAAGTACTCTCCCATAATTTTTATATTGACCACGTCAAGCTTGATCAAAGCTAGAACAATCGAGTCTTAATTTTTTGGTCGAACTTGTTTGAGTTCTCGCGATGTGCCTGCCAATAAGCATTGCTTTTTGGAAAAAAAAATAGTTTTCGTCTGAAGCCAGTAATCCCAGAGAGGCCCGAGGCGTTTAAGACACACCCTAGACGAGCACTAAAGGGCCAAAAGGGCCGCCAGTAAAGGAACAAAGCTGCGAGCGAGAACCATAAATCTTAAAACGCCCGGGGATGTCAGCCAGGAGACTCTACAATAAAGAAGATTGCCGCTTGTGCTGATAACTGCTTTATCCGCGAAATCCGGACTGATGAAAAAAGAAAAACTAATAGTATGAATTCTATTCTTCTGCAGGTGAAAACGGCATTTAAGAGTTTAATTAAAAAAAGAGAGAACAGGAAGTATTTTGTCAGTTGAAAATTACGTACGAAAAGGGCAATTCTGTTTTCTCTATAGATTTCAAATTACTTTAAATAATTTTACTGATTGTGTCTTTTATTGCTTTGATTATATTGTCTATATTTTAGACTAAATTGTTTAGACATTTTACGAACTAGACTTTCTTTTCTGGTTTAATTATGTAGTGTCGTAAAATCTTATTTCCTATGCTACTAAACTATACTAAAATCTACTAATGTTGTGTACCACTCTCAAAGAAAGTCGCGAATACAACGACTCTATGAATACGAAATCTTTCTTTAAAATACAGCTTTCTTTTATGCTTAAACCTCATTGACCAAGTCCTTTTTAAAATTTTATGATTTATACTAAACGCAACATAAATTTGCTCAAACTGGTAATTTAACGCAGTATAAAGTTTAAATTAAAACAGTAACTCTCGTGTTTGCAAAGTTCAATATTTGCAAACAGTTTACTAAATATTCGATTAATTGAACGTTAACACAGTTATTATTTCCAGTTTCCTTGCTATTTCCAATAAACATTTGCAAAACTTGTTTACATGCCTCGCATAACATTTAATCAATTAATTCTAAACTCGGAATGCTGGTAGATTTTTAACATTAGCCTTAATAAAAGCCGTTTTACTTAAAACTTGTGCTATGTTTTGCGTACATTGGAAAATATAGCTGATTTTCAAAAGCAAGTCTTTAACTCTCGACAGTTTAATAATTTATTTAATTCACCAAACTTTACATGAAATGCAATTTAAGTTGTTTTACCGTTTGGCAATCAGTCCGAAAAATCAACAATTTAGTTAAAATTAGCGTTTAGAGCTTTATTCTACATTAAAATTTAAACAGAAATTCGAACATAGAAAAACATACAGAACCTGTCTCATTAAAAAAATATTTATTCATTGCCACAAATAGAAGTTTTAAGTGAAGTTATGCTAATTGTTGGTGGTGATTTTCTTTAATATTACATCAACCGATTAGGTTAACATGAAAAATAATATATTTGAAACCACTTGATCAATTGACGAAAATATCTTAAATCATAAACTAACATGAACGAGCCTACACGTAACTCGCACGCGAAAAAAATATTTATCTTCCAATATTGTTTATGACCAATAAGTTTTAACGCGGATACATAGCCATTTTACGGAAATAATTTCAGTAGGGCTATAAATTCCGCAAGCTCTGGAGATGCTTTTTCATAATATGGTTTTCTCTATTTTATATTTTCTCAAAGGTAGCAATCTAATAAGCTGAAGGGATTTGAGCGTTTTAAGTCAGCAAATTTTCCCGATAAAATATAACATCCACAAGATCAAATTGATAGTAAATTTCTGCTGATTCAGTTTTATATAAGAATATTATGAGAGAAACCTCCGTTTCTAAATAAACTGTTGGGGTCCCAGAATGTTTGAGATGCGAGACGGTTCAAAAATCCTTTAACTATATCTAGTCTTGATATAAATATAACTAAAAAGGTGTTGCCAAGCACTCTTGAATTATTTGACCACTGATATAATGAAGTATAACTTTCAACATGTCATTAACGATCTTGTGAAAATTAACGACAATGCAGAGAATCTTCATTTAGCATTTTTCGGATGAGTTGTCATAATAATGAACAGAATCATCTTCTTCATATTCACTTCCATATATTAGTCCTCATAAGTAAGCACCTGACGCAATACCCTCTAAATTTTGTGTTCTGTTCTATACTGTCTTTTGACTTATAAAATCGTTGATATAAGAAGTTGTTTAAAATTAAAGAACTTGCTGTCATATGTGTTAGTACAATTTGGCTCAACCACATGTGACAAATCACTGACACTAACACCAAACGGCAAAAAGCCACCCTTTTGACCAATTTTCTCCATTAGCCGTGTATAATCCTGTCGCAATAACTAAAATCATTACGAACAAGTTGATGGTAGTTAGGCAGGTATTGACCAGTGCGGAATATCTCACTCCAAATCCTGCAGAAAAAATGTGCGTCATATGCAATAGGATTATGTTAGATGTTAATTATTTTATGAGCCCACTTTAAAGTACGTGAATAAAGGTTCAAGAAACAGACTTTATTTTAACAGGGTACTCTTTATATTATACAGAGAGATCGATAATTTTTCTGAGTTTATTAAGTTATCGGCTGAAATGTGAAAAATTGTTAATTTGTCATCATGTGAAGAAGCATGGATGAGAATGTAAAGAAACACGTGGTAATTAAATATTTATTTAAACATTTATTAAAATAAAGTTAAAATTAGGTTTCTTCATCAAAACCGGAACAACTACTTCACGTGAATAATATTCATACTGATACTACCTTAAAACATTTTCCTAATGGAAGTACCGGTGAATAAAATGTTTCCGTTGATTGGGATAATCTTATTGCTGTTCTTTGCTTTGTAGATAACATATATTCGTGTAGGTAGTTATGCCAAAATAGAAATTTTCATAATTAACTATTGGGTTATTTCTCTGCAAATTTGTCGCGAAAGGTCTAAAGATGAAGTTTTCGACAATTTACTCATATTTATTTTAGAAATAGTTAAAATATTTTCTCATAGGTCTTTAGACAAAACTTTCTGGGCTGTTGAGTATCAAATGACACACGCATCACTACCTTGAAACAATATATTAACGTTACTATCAAATTACCGTTCAATGTTTGTTATTTTAATAATTTTATGGAATGAAAGACAGCGTTCAAATGGCACATACAAGAAAAGAAACATAGAATGTACAAAAAACATTCTATTTCACGAACGTACAACAATAACAGATTATTCGTTCATACTTGAAAAGCTTATGAAAGAATCCATCCACCATACTATAATTGAGTACGCATCATGTATAAAGTCATATACAAAATTCATCAAAAAGTTTCTCGTTTAAATTCATCAACATTTATTAAAGGTTTTGACCCCCATCTAGTGAAATATTTTATTAATTTAAAACTTTGTGAATTTTACGTTTATAAAGTTTGCCTTTGATGCATGGAATTGACTTAGCCTTTTCGCTATTTCCAGGCGTAGAATAATATCGGTAATTGTAAAAAGCTTTCATGATTACCGTCATTATTCTCCGCTGTTAGAGACAAAATTCCATAGTGTAATAGAACTTCCTCTTTGCCGACATAATTATTAAAAATATTAGAGCCACCTGTTGCCGGATCTGGGTCATGCTAATAATGTCATAATTATGTGATGATAGCAGAGATTAGTTGACTACTAATATCTGATGATAGTCATGCTTATCTTTGAACGCGGCAAAATATGAAAGTATCTCGTTATAGAAACTAGGAGTAGCCGCAGTTAAAATGGTGGAAGATTATGGCAATTAACGTTAATAAATATTCAATGTTAGACTAAGTAGTTTGCTCGAAATAATATATTAACGAGCTTTGCAGCAAAACTTTTTCTATGGAACGTACGTGTATAACTTGTGATTCTACAGTATAGATTGGCTCAAATCAGGAAGAGTCGTGGATTTCTGCCAGATTATTTTCAATTGACTGTCATATTACTGGTCAAGATCTGAAGTTACTAATTGCTACAATATTAGTAATATGATAAGAGCAATTTAATTTAGAAGTTTATCAGGTTTAAGCTCTGGGCTTGCAACATACACGGCTTTGAAACGGTGACACTCACAGAGAGAAGCTTAAGCCGATTAAGAACCATACAGACAGCAATGGAGAGACCCATATTTTCGCTTAGAGATAGGATTCTGAACCAGGACATCGGAAAACATACACAGGTCACAGACGTAAGAGAACGTATACCGAAGTTGAAATGGCAGTAGGTGGGTCACATAGAAAGTCATGACAGAGAAAGATGGACCATAAAGATCACAATATGGAGACCAAGAGAGACTAAAAGAAAAGTTGGAAGACCTCAGAAACGATGGCTCGACGATATCAAGAGAGTAGCAGGTCGATACCGGATACGAACTATACAAGACAGGATAACGTGAAAATATTAGGAGAGGCCTATGGCCAGGAGTGGATGAATAACGGCTGACACAGAAGACGAAGAAGAAGAAGCTTTGTGCTACATAACGATTTTTCAAATGTATCTCCTTGTCGGTTTCTAGGACATTCTTATAGGAAGTTGAGAGAAAATAAATATCTTAAAGTGGTTTGCGAAAATTTTTTTTTAAGTTTGAATAACTGGTGTGCAAAAAAGTGCGCACATAAGTTTGGAGATAACTAATCTACATGCGTATATTTTACTGAAATATACATTAAATGTTGGCCGAAACTGAACTGAATATTAAGTATTGTGCAAATATATTGCACCATGGATTACGGCCTTGCATTTTTCTATTGGTATTTGCAACAAATTCCACGAAGTATCCAAAAGAGAATGTGTAAACACATCTGAACAAATAAAATGTTTCTAAAAAATTATTGTAAACTACGTAAAAGTCTTTCTGTCAATAAAATTATACCATAATAGAAAATATGAGATATTCCAAATCATGACAACTGTTCATTAATAAAATATTCAACGATGTTAGCATTTAGCAAGCACATATATGACTGTTCGCGTTATTAACCAGACTGCATAATGAGTTAAATTTAATTCAAAAACGCCTCATTAGCACCAACATTGCATACCGGATTCATTTCGACGCAGATGCTAGTTCCTTTAAACTATGCGATCCCAGCCATATCATAGTTTCATAGTTTGCAAACTAGTTAAGCAGCCCTCCCAGATGAACTTTCGCAGTTGGGATTTTGTTTTCCATCTTCTTGCGGTATTTGCGAAATCCTATCAGATTCATGAGAGTAATTTTTTTTGTTTTATTTAACATCAGCAACTTACTTCACTGTATCTAGATGTATATAGATTTTATATACGAGTAAATCTAAAATTGTGTAGTTCAGTTCAGAATTAGGTATTTTTATAATATCTCCATCTGTCTAATCAGTGTTTTCGTTAAAATCCAGTTTGGCACTTCAATAAATTTGAATCATCTAAATTCGACAGGTTGGGTTTTAAATGTAAATAAAGCCAACTTTGAAATGCAAAATTTTTTAAAAATTGGCTCAATTTCTCATATGTGTAAGTTCATGTTTTGTGGATATGCACTCGTGGACTATGCTTTGTAACTTTCCTCCATTAGGAGTATGGTGTTTGCAAAATTTTAATACATTTCGTCGTGGAATTATGCCATGACTAACCCTAGAATATTGGAAATCAATGCTTGGGAGTTAGAAATGCTTAAGCTAATCTCTTGTTCATCTGTGGTTTCTCCATCCGAGAAAGCAACCCTATCTGTCACATTATTTATTTTGTAAAGGGATAACATTTTTAAAAAGTTCCACAGCTCACACGTTTGCATATACTGTTCTTTAGCTTTTGTCGGACAATTGCTTCTTTACGTTTTCCTAATTCTCCGACAATCGCATTTGTCAAACATTTATATTGATTCCAAATTAAGATATGTTTTTCGCACAATATTCTTAAATACAGTCTGTATGTAAAACTGTATACTCAAGCAATTTTTGTAAAGTAATTCCATTTGCTAGTTGCATTCATAATGATTAAAAGGAATCAGAGATATTCCGTTTCAGAGACTCGTGGCATTCTTAATCAGGCTTTCGTGGCTGCAGCCATCCCATCCGTCTTCTACTTGTTGCCAGACATTTGCGATAATTTTCCTGGAAAATTTATGTTTTTGGTACGTGCAGGTTAATTAATTGGCGGTATTTTCACTTAGTTAAAAAATACAAGTTACAGATCGAGTAACGTGCCACCGAACTAAATGAGCAATATTTACGGGTTTCAGAAAAAAGTTGTTAATTTGTTAATTATTTGATAACCTAAATATAATTAAAAACCTTACAGATATTTTAATCATCGACTATCTGTAGAATTTCATACATTCGTTTAATAGATTTTTTCATGGCAAATTTATTGAGACATTTAAAAAAATGCTCAGCTGTTAGGTATGAACTGCAGAATAAGCACAACTCAATTTGTTAAGAACATTAATCACATTTTTTAAAAGACGCTGCAAATAAAAGGGCACAAATTGGAATTGCAAATAAAATTTTTTGACAAAATACATGTGATTTAATTAAACGCGAATAGGTTAACGATAAACACTTTCAACAAAATTAGCTTATCCGAATGTAATAGAAAGCTGTGACTTTTCAATAAATATTTTCCAGTAAATACGGAAATTTGACGAAATTATATTACTTAGATTTGCGCGATTTTCATCACGGACTTCACAATAATGACGATGGATGATAAGCTAGATTCAGTAATACTAAAATGTATCGGTAATGATTTTCCAACATAATTGTAACTTTACAATAACTCACAGAGAAGTGGATGGAAGAAGATCGAAATTTTCGGCATACACTTCCAAAGCTGAATTTAAGCATCGGCAGTGCGGGTGAAGAATAACAAGAAAAGATGAGAGCAGCAAAAATGAAAAAATACAACATGAATTACTTAACTACTGGAATCAAAAAACTGGCCTACAGATCGTAAGAAAATTCCTCAACTAATTCATCTTGTAGTCAAGAAAGGAATAAACATCAAAGTTAATAAAGACAAAAAAATAAAATTCTGTTTTGAACCAGCGTCTGATCAATCCATCATAAAGGTAACACGAAACTGAGAAATCATACATCCCCCTCTATAACCAACACTTTATAACAAGCAGGTGTCTATCTTCTCGCAACTGTTCAGAAGTAAGTTGGGTCAGCAAATCGAACTGCTGTAGCCCTAATAAATAATGTACAAAACGCTGCATGGCATGCATCTCCCAAGCTCGAAAACACCCAGACAATGGAAAAATGTTTAATGTTGCTGCGAGCCAAGATTATGAAAAGTGCTGACAGGGAAATAGAACAGTCAAGTCAAAAAGGTCCTGAATAAACTCACCCAGCATTTGACGAAACTAATGCTAAAACTCAAAAACCAGGCTATTCAAGGTTTTTTGAACATTTTAACTGTCACGGAAAACAGAGATTTCTCCTTGTGTAAAGCCAAAAAAAAAAAAATTATGAACCACAAACATCTGTACCACCTCTAAAAATCAACTAAGGAAATAGGGGGCAGAAAAAATATGGAAAAGACTGCCAAACTTGCAGAACATATAGCAAACGCTTTCAAACCTTTCCTTAAAGAAACAACAATGCAAGAAGAAGAACAAATAAAAAACGAGTTGAATTTTGCATATCTAACGTACTTGCATATTTTAAAAATTAAAATCCCCGAAAGTTCCTAGATTTAACATGATTGCAGATAGGATTTTACAATAGACGTTGACCAAGGCACTTACGAACTTGCCCAAAAAGGTAATACAGTCAGTAAACGCGACGCTTCCAAAGTGATTGCATAAGTCATAATGATCGCCAAACGTGGAATGCCCCTAGAAGAAACTAGTTCTTACAGCCCGATCACCTTATTGCCCATTTTATTCGAAATCTGTGAAAAGCTGTTGCTAAAGATTGAAACCATTTCTGGATAGAAATAGCTTAATCCCAAAGCGCCAATTTGGTTTCAGATAAAAAAATCATGGGACAATCGAACAAGTACATAAACTATTGAACATTGTATGTTGTATGTTAATGTGACATGAAAAAAATTGAGTGAAGCCAATGTTTCCAAACCTATGTGTATCCTATGCTGTTGATCATAATTCTGTAACCGACGCTGATGATATTAATGATGAATAGACGAAACTGAGTTAATGGATATCTGCTTAATCTGATTGTCGCTTTTGAAACTATATGTTACGTTCTAAATGCAAGCTACTTTAGTCAGTGAAAGAAAATCAAACAACATTTTCTTTATATGTGTAAAGGTCAATCTGATCAGCAATTTCATTTCTCAAATACGAAGAAGTTTTACAGAATTACAGGAATGGGCCAAAATAATGAATATGGTTCAAAAAACTGGTTAAAAATTTATTGATTTTGAACTATTTTTAAGGGAGCAAGTGCTGTACCCGTTTCCTTATATATTTTAGTATTAGGCGACACACCCAGTAATTTACCGAAATTGTACAATGTACAGGTGTTGAAAAATTTAAAAATGAAAGTAGCATAGCTTCAAACATACATTCCTGATTACCAGACCAGTGGCTTCTTCTGCCCATGATTCATATTTGAAAAATGTCAACATAAGGATAATTGATGTGAAAACTCATAACCAACATCAAATTAGTATAAAAGACAAATGTTTTAATTGTAAATCCGGTTCATGATTGTGAAGTCGGGAGGTTAATTACGGTAAACCAGGTAGTACAATCTAAAGCAGATATAAAGCAGCAACTGGAACAACCATAGAAATTCGATGTAATTATTATGACGTCTCATAAGCAACAGGGGTTTTATTCTGATTATTATCTCTTGCATTCCCAATGTTAAGCTGGGCTTTATTCATTAATTTACTCACGTTTAATAAATAAACCTGTTATAGAAGTGATATTCAACGTATTCAAAAATCCTATAAATGAAAGGAATTGTTGTCCTAGACACTTGGTTAAATGAAAAGTGTTAGAGCACTGTTAAAAAGCATTTGTATTGTATTTGTATAAAGTATTCCAAAGAAAGTAAAAGAACTTAAAATAACTAAACTATATTGAATGCTAGAAAAAACATAAAATGGAATAGGTGACTCGAATACCTTTGGGCGAAACAAAACCAACGTGTTATTTAAGATTCCATTTAATCCGCACACATCAATGCAAAAACATGCAAGGAATATAAAACATGCCCTCTTTATTCTCTTTATCTTTCAGTCAATATTTGACCGACGGGGCTCTGTCTTAAAATAAAATATCTCAGCTTTCCGAAAAGGCATGAAGCGGTCTGATTCTATTTTATGAGCAGTTCTTTCCCAGATTACATTAAGAGGTCGTATGAAAGAAAGCCTTTCTTGTTTGATATTGATCGGATATTGAGGTCTTTTGCTGTCATGAAACAGGATATATTCGCATCCTGGTTAAATTGTACAACGCCTTGCGATTGATGTAATTTGAATGTCAAAGAACCTGATGCTGCTCGAAATACATGGCAAATATACGCTGATCGACCTGTTGAATATCAGCATAAAAGTTCTTAAAAAACTAATTATGGCATTTGATGGGAAAAGAACTCAAATCGATTTGATGATTGCAAAATCTAAAGCTTTAAAAATTCTCATTTGATTTTGTTGTACCACTTTCATAATGCACCGTTTTCCAATAATACATTTTCAATAAGGTGCTTAGGGCCATTGCTAAAACTCATTTGTCTGGCCAGGCTGGAGGAAATAATCCGCTAAGAAGATTATTTCTTAAATTTAGCTAATGTCTCGGTAGGTAATTTCAATTGTTTTTAGTTGAGTTTTTACTTACTTATAGGTCTTTGCTGCCTGAATGTCTTCTTCCTTCATTTATAATACGTAATATAAAAAGTATTCCATCAATCATTTTCGTAATGTGATTACCAAATCACACTAATCGTACTCGCACTTACGATCTATCTTCAAATTCTTTTCGTTTTGTTCATTACCAGGCGATTTATTAATCATCATTCAGGTTCTTTATTTGTTAAGATAAATGTATTTCCTTTTCCTTAACTTCTGAAGCTGAGCATTCGTCAATGTTTGAGTACTTTTTCGTATTATTTACCTAAATCTTTCACTTAAATACACTCTACTTATAACAGGCTTTATATGAGACATCTATTTGTGCGTAAAGTATGTCGTATCATTTTCCTTTTTTGTTAAATTTCTTAACTTCGTCTTTATATTCACCGGCCATTTTTTATTTCTTACTTAGTATTGTAGTGACTCGTCTTGACTACATTAATTGCCTGTCTTTTATTTTAAAGCATTTTAAACTCCTGCCTGATAAATTCTCTAAAGAATTCGGCGCAGTCGATATAAAATGGTCATTGAATCTATTTGCTATCTGCAGTCGATTTCCCTCGAGTTACTCGCTGCAGGTTTTGTTTATTTGTTTCACTGTTGTCTTGCAAATTGACCACATTCTTTCAATTTACTTTGTTGGCAGCTGTTTAAGCTTGATTTTGTTTATCAAGTAGTCTCACATTGGCTCCAATGTCATTAACTATCTATTTGGAAATAGGAAGTAGTTGAATTATGGAACAGGTATAAAACCACTCCCTATGTTTCAATTTGTAATTATTGTTGTTGGTATATGGTTTGCACTATTTTAGCAAGTTATTTCTTGTATTTGCTTTTGTGAATCTGATAAAATCGTAAACTATATTATTTTTGTCAGAATATTAACAAGTCTTGACACCTACATAATCACTACTCCTCCAAAACAGCCTTAAAATTTAATTTCTTTGACAGTTTTTTAATTACTAAAATAATCTTTTGAATTTTTTGCAGAAAATATCTATATATCCTTCTTTGCAAATGTTGCTTTCTCCAGTCAATTTGTTATAGACTAATAATAGCAGCTAATCTATTTATAGTAATTTTTCAATTCTCTTATCATTATCTGCTGTTTAAAACTTTAGTTATCTAAGCATTTGGAACGTTTTATGAGTTTTTACACCGCGAACTATACAATATCCTTCCTAAAGTGTCGTTCACATCTGTGGTAAACTTGATCGATGGCGATGAGGTAAAGATCAAAACTGTTAAAATTAAAACTTCGGGAAAATTAAGCTCACTATTGCATGTTTTGACGATGAAGCTTTACATAGGTAAACGAGATGTTATGATGGAAAGGCTTCTTTGTCCGTTTAGTTCTGTTGAAATTGAATTTACCAACGCATTTCTCAATACTAAGGATAAAACATATCTCGTTCTCGAAAGTCAAAATAATATTTTTGTCTGTTTTGGGTTCTCAACAAAATTGAACGTTACCAGAAATCTGCTGGAACATCAATCACTAAATAATGTCTGTTTTTACATGATTAATGAATGTTTTGAAACATTGATTAAGAAATGTGTAGTTGAGCGAATTTTTTTGATGTTATATTCACGAAAAAACAGGAAATGATAGCAATCTCTATTACCAAAGTAAATAACTTCAACATTCAGAGCTTTCAGTAAACTTAAATAGTCTGAAGAATTCAGATTCCGGTGATATATAGAGCTTTCCTCGTAAAAAAAGCTAAAACATCCTTAATGCGGTTGCTTCCGTATCAGCCAAAAATTGAAAAGCTGAGTGTAATGGGCTGTTCACTAATTACATTACCCGTTTAAATAACATCTGTATATCCCATAGTAATAGTAACACTTTAAGATATAAGTATGAGCTAACGTATAAGTTTTCGGCAATTATAAGTAGATACAATTAATAAATCATTACACAAAATCACAAAAATAATAATGCTGTATTATTTTCAATTATAAATATAGAGTAACATAAATTTGAAATTGTTGATTACTTTTACGTTTGGCTGCTATAATTCGGACCACCTGCCAATTAATATTCTTGTTGTTGAATAATTGTTACTTTTATATTCAAAGCTTTAATTATTTCGGATGTAACAAATATTTATAAATTTGCATTTGTTTATCTGCAGTGTATACAAATATTAATGAGGAAATACAAATCATCATACTTTTTCAGTATTTAACGTTTATGTAGGTTCAAAGTCAATTTGTTGTTTGAGTTAAGTAAGTTTCAAAGAAACTTGTGTTTTACACGTGTTGTTGGTTTAGTATTTTTCGAAGGTTTTATTGTTTGTTTTTAAAAGGACGATTGCGTTTGATTAATTTATGGATAAACAACTAATTAACGAATATGTGAAGATCTCGTTTAATTTTATTGTACCGTACAATTCATTGATCTACGATTAGATAGTGTCTGTTTAAATTAGCCCATTTCCTAGTTCTAAATCAAGCCGGTCTTTGATAAAGACTTCTATCAGACATTACTAATAAACTCAACAATTGCTTTGATTTGTTATGTACTTATTACGAAACTTCGATCTTGAAGAGATACATGTATACCTTTCTTTCCATATCCACAAGTGCGAGTTTCCCGATTCCAACGAGTTGTCACTCAAAAGTCGCAGTTGCTCTATGCAATTGCTTCGAAGTTGCAGTTTAAATGTATAGTTAAGCTTAATCCATTTGGTCACAACGTTACAAATCCAAGTGAGATTAAACTCACATGTTGCACACATTTTTTAATACGGTTTTCGTTATAGTTTGCAGTAACAATTTTTCTTAAGTATAGACTTTTTGTAATACAGTGTTTCATTGCCAAAGACATCACTGGATAGGTAGTTCTGGAAGCGGATATAATCTTTTACTTCCTATTTCCATTTCCAAGAGCGTTAGATATATTTTCCGCATAATTGCATCTCATAAAAGAACGTTCTGAGTTAATATTAGTTGCCACAGTTGCAGTTCTTTCAATATATTTGCAACGTAAAAACCAGTTATTATTCAATGATAATTTTGAAAGTGTGAGTTCACCCATCAAAATTGTACTTATTTAAATGTTGCTTTCGGTGTTTGGGTTGATAGGTCAATAGATAGTGAGAAAAAAAAACGACTATTGTATTTAAATATGCGGTTTTTATAGTAGAAGCTTCACTTTTTTTTGGTGTTTTAGAAAAATCCATAATTTCATTCATTTATTAAATAAGATAGTTTGACAAAAACTCAACAAAAATTCAGAAATTAAGTTGAATGATTAACGATAGTTCAATTAACAAAATGCCCAGTCTACGCATTCTCCATTCTGCAAATAATAACCGGGATAACAAGAGCAACCTGGTACACAGTCATCAATGCAAAGACTATCTGGAGGTAAAGGTGCTGGAAATGGATCGGCGCATGTTGGAGGTGGATTACATCCGGAAGTACATTGGTCAAAATATCCCCCTATTCCACACGGATAAAGCACTGATTCTAAAATGCCACATTAGTAAATTATAAATTCTGTAAAGTTTTCAATCCTTCTTAACCAAAAATAAGCAAATTAAGTAATGTATATGGCAGTTAGGCTAATCTGCTTTTAACATAACATGGTATAAAAAATATTCTGGTTTTAACATATATTTTTATATTCATTGTTTTTTTACTTCTGTTCTATTTTTGACAAAAATAGCTTTCAATTTAGAAAAAAACCTTAATATTAGGGAATACATGTACCTGGGCAATCATTAACCGGGCATTGCAGTGGGCTAATACATTGTCCATTATGCCAAACATAACCTTGTTTACAAGAGCACTTTTCAATGCAAAGACCTTGACAATTTGCTGTTGGAACTGCCAATCCACCCGTAGGATTTTCACACGTGGGTTCAGAATAACAGCCAGGGGCACACTTGTTCCAGTATTGGTTCCGCCCACATAGATAAACCCCTGTTAATTTTAAAGAATATTAAATTGTTTGAAACTGACAGTTTGTTAATGCAAATGAAACGACATTTATTATTGTTCGATGCTGCCTTCATTCAATTTTATTGCAATGTATAAACTTACCTTTAACAGTCACAAGAAAAAGTGACAGTAAAACTATGCAAAGCAGCTTCATAGTGAACGATTTTTAAACTTAAAACGTTATAAATGAATCGCCTGTTTAAGTAGCAAGAAATAGGACATTTAGAATTATCTCAAAACATGTATATTCGAATTAAATTGACTAAAAAGTTTTGTACGTGCCAAATTTTAATGGTCAAATAATGACCGGATTATTGAAGAACATTAAAATAAGTTGATAATATTTATGCCAAACTTTGTAATTTTTAATCATTAGTTTTTTGGTTTGAATGCAGGGAAATCAATTAACGCTTCAAATTTGCGTTGTTTATAAAATATTAGTATATTGAAAGCAGGTTCATCAATAATTCTACTGAGCGATAAGTGAAAAACTGCAAGTTTTTCTGAGTTTTAGGCCGTCCTAGAATAAAATGCCTTTCTGAGGTTTCTGTCAAAATGAGTTCTAGCCAGCCAGCCTACTGATATCAGATCAAGTGATTATCAAGTCACATCGTTTAAAGCTGTACATATGACACTTTGATTTGTAAGAATCGTCAATAAGACGTGATTTTTGGTCCTAATCCCGACCTAAAATTTACTAACGTTAAAAAATGTATTTTCCAGAAATACTTTACTATACAGCGAGAGTTTACAGAAATAAATATTATGTATAACGTATTGCAACAAATATTAACACCAGAGGAACTTTGCATGTCATATATTTTAGTATACTAGAAAGGTTTAGAAATTAGACCAGGTCAAATCAAAAATTACTGTTGATGCTAACTGTAATAATGCAAGTTTAACCAAACATATTGAAGAACATCTCACATTATTCGTATTTTTTGTTAGAATCAATAATTAATTTGTTATAATACAGATACTGATGATATATATATCCGGTGTCATAGCGTCTTGCACCTTCAGGTTCCTCGCTTCCATCCTCTTCTGTCTTCCCATTGCCCTGGTTGCAGGTTTCGCTCCGACATGGCTTTTTTTATTCCATCCATCCATGTAGTGTTGGGTCTTCCTCTTTTCCTTCTCTCTGTTGGTGTCCATCTGAGGATTTGTTTCGGAATTCTTGTGTCATCCTGATGATTAGATTTTAAAAGAAAAATCCGAGGAAGATAGCTTTAGCCTGCTCGTTTGAGATGTTATGAATATTAATACTTATTTCAAAGGTCCCTTTTTGAAGATGTATCCAGATTAATATGGAAAACATTAATTATACTGATAAAATATAACCTTGTTGTAAGCTTCGTTACAGTTGTTTTGAGACGTTCGGCAACGCTAAATTACTGATCATTGGTCCTTATTCTTGAGTCTTTTGTATAGAATGGTTTAGTGAATTAGTATGTCATGTCTTGCAGTGAAATTACATTTTTAAATCTAAGAACTGCCTAGAATCTAAGAATCAGAATACTCATGGTATTCTAATTCTGAAAACTAAGCTGAGCTTGTTTTTGCAGTTGCTGTGATTTCCATACGAAGGCCAAATTTACAGTGCCAAAATGGCAATTTGTTGTAGTCGAATTGACGAGTTGTCGAACGTGTTTTCTTATTTAAGATCAATTCAACTAAATACAAAATATTTGCATTCAAATTGTAGTATTTCGGTTTGTTTTTACACGCGTTTGTTTATTTACTTAGCACATTATCGAACTAATTATAAAAATCTCATCAAACTGTATAAGTGTTAAATGGCACAAGAGACGTATTATCAGTAAATTACCGAAAGAAACATTGGACATAATACTTTTTATTTCTCAGTGTTTACAGTTTTTCTGCGAATGGGCGCCCACATCTATGTGGTCTCTGTAGTTTCGATCGTCGTTGTGGGATGAAAATCTGTTGGTCGAACTTTTCTATTACATTCCGACCATGTGATACAGCGACCCTCAAATAATACATATCCTGGATAGCACCTGCATTCTTTAATGCATCGTGGGATACATATTATGATGGGGCCAAGTGGTATTACTTTTTCAGGGACACATCTTTCTACCAACTGGCATGCTGTGGCACAATTGTCTTCAAATCCTCCGATTCCACAAGGATTTAGATCTGGAAGCATAAAGTTGTAAAACTATTTAATGCTTTTACTTGATTGAAATTGAATGTGAAAAGCGGCCAGCTGCCTCTACTGTGTAGCGGGGCCGAAATTAAAGCTTCACTGTATACTTTATTTGAGTGAACTGTGTTTCAAATCATCTAATTTGTCCATACCTGGATCGTAGTTTGGACACTCTGTCCGCCTTATGCATTCGCCCCTAAACCAGACATACCCTTTAACACACGTGCAATTGGGTCTGCATAGTCCTTGGCAGATACCTCCTGCTGGCTGTGTGGAGTTTAGATTGTCACAAGTAGGTTTGGGAGCACAATCATCTGGGCAGTTGTTCCAGTACTGGTTTGGTCCGCATCTTTCCACTGGTGCTACTGTTGTATTTGTATTGTTTGTTGCTTGCGCTTTAATTTTAATCGAAAATATTATAAAATTTGTTGCGGTTATATTTTCGAAATGATTTGTAAATAATGTGGTCGAGATATTTTATAATATGTATACAAGTGTAACTACACCAGCCATATACAGGTGTCTTGAAACATGTTATTTGTAATGTACCATTTTGAAACATGAAATTTCAAATCAATTCCATATGAGTGTTCTTTTTTGACTAAATGAGTTTAGTCCTCATTTCAAGATGAAATAATGTCAAAGCCAATTTTGGGTTTGATTGAATTCTAGGAAATAAACCAGTCCATACATTTTTTTAACAAGCGACAATAAGTTGCGAAAACCAATCAAGTATAGTTTTATTTGAATCACAAAAGTTGCTCTATACAAACTAAAGTTTACACTCAAAGCATCTTGAACTGTTGATTTTGGTTTTTAATTTACTAAATTAAGAAACATATAAAACATTAAAACTCACTATAATGCTAATATGCGAACAACATCACTCGACTATTCATCCGCTCTTTATTTTGGCCAACAATATACAAACTACCCACCTAACTGACAGAAAGACAGCTTGCCTGTTTATGGACATTAACAAGGCTTTTGACAGTGTTTGCCATAGAGGCTTACTATACAAACTATACAAACTACACACACCAACATATCTACTACACACCATAAAGAACTTACTAGAAAACAGACAACTACAAGTACGAATTGACAAAACACTGTCATTTTCTTTTTCCCCTGAACAAGGGCTCCCTCAAGGATCCCCGCTCTCACCATTTCTCTACAATATATACTGCCATGACATATACAATTACAACTTACCAGACAAAAATCAAATCGACAGATCGGCATACATGTTACAATACCCAGACGACACGGCACTTATTGTACATGACAAAACTACTGAGAGAGCAGCTCAAAGACTCCAAACACTAACAAACAACACAATGACATGGTTTTATAAATGGAGACTAACACCAAACGCGTCAAAAAACCAACTTCTGCTCACAAACCAAAACAGACTCAACGCTGACTACCCTACAATAACTGCAGACGGCCAAACGACACAACCAAAAAACGACGTAAAATACCTTGGAATCACAATTGACCACAAACTTAAATTCACTAAACACTGAGGCAGAAACAATACGAAACATCGGGGCAGAAACAATAAAGAGAACAAAACACTTCCGATCACTAACCTACAAAGACAGAGGAATTAGCAGAAACACCGCCACCAAAATATACAAAGCTATTTGTAGACCCTTGCTAGACTATGGACATATACTCATGGCCAACGGAACAGAAAGGACAAAACGTTATATACAAACAACAGAACAAATTGCACTAATACTAATAACACGAATAAGACACCCCCAAAACCCACTACACAACCCCTCCACCCAACTACTATACGAACGCACAAAAATGACAAAGATTTCGGAAAGACTCATACATCTACAGACAAAATGGACAAACAACCCCTACAACTGGATCATACTGAATCCCCTTTGTCTTACAAGACCAACCAGACAATCCCGCTTCCCTTTCCCTACATCAACGCTACTCGAACACTTACAAACGCAACTGACTACTGGACAATAAAATAATGTTTTCTTGTCATTAGAATTGGAAAGTTTATTTAATAAGATTGTTAACCTAGAATAAGAGAATTTACATATTTGTTTTTTATTTAGATTAAGACTACATGTTTTAAACAAGGGCAGAAAGACCGATAGGTCGATAGCCTTTTTTTAGAAATAAAGATGTTTACTACTACTCTAATATGCGTATTAAGGAGATAATAGCTACAGTAACCATTTGAGGGGCAAATAAAAAATGGTGTTATAACTACTTAAAACTCGACAATAAATAATACCTCATACTTACAATTAGCTGCTGTTATAAACAACAGAATAGGAAGCAATACCATTATAGACATATTGCCGTGCGGGAATTATCGAAATAACTGATGCTAAACCATTTAAAGTGAGGCTTTAAAAAGCAATATTTTTACTGATAACTTCCATCAGCTAATTGTTTGAAGGTAGGGAATATTTTAACTTAAGTTTCTAGCAAAGCTTCTGGCTAATTAAAAAATAATCATAAGTTGTATATACAGAGTGGCCCGTAAACACATGATGAAAAGAGCACTGCGACATTCTTGAGCTGAAGACAATCTGATCTAATTTTTATTAAAGAAAAATGTCCGGCTTCTCTGCTTTTGATTGGAAAAGCAAAATAATGTTTTTTTTGAAATATCTTCATTTTAATCATTAACAGCAGAGGGGTCAGACATTTTTTCTTAATAAAAGTTAGGTCAACTCTTTTTTTTTCAGCCAAAAAATGTCGCAGTACCTTTTCGACCATGTGCTTACGGGACACCCTGTCTATTTAGTATCAGAAAAGTGTATTAATACTAAGGGACTATCTTTTGAAAAACTGTTGTAATAAAACGATGACAATGTATAAAAAAACTAAAAATATATATCTTCTGGTGAATTTTATCTTATGTGAAAACTCGGTTTGTTTTTAATTTTATTTGCATCTTTTTGAAGTTGTTGTTCGTTTCTTTACAATTAATTATCTGTTTACTTTTCGTTTTACTATTAGATCTGAAAAAATTTGGGGTCTATAAGAGGTGTCCATGTTATTTAGGGCCAATAATTTAAGTACTATTATCAATAATCGGTATCCATCAACTACATTTAACCTTATTTTACTTTATTTCCTACCCAAACTGACTATTTCATTAGCTTGTTTTCATTTTTGCTTCAATCAGACAAGCTTGGGTCAGGTCACTTCAAATTTCTCGCAAATACGACTCAATAATACCACTGTCAAGAAACTGATGAGTGCACTCCAAATCGTGTCCAGGGGAAACTGTGGTTAAAAACCCGGAGTTTACTCCTGACATCCATGCAAACTCATAACAATACCTCTGATACCACTTTAGCTTCCAACCAAGATTCTGATAATTAAATTGAGTAGTAATAATTAACACACGAGAGTGAGGTTACTTTATTGCTCTTCGACGGACAGCTAAGAAAGCTGAAAAACATTTTATCTGGACGGGGTTTGATAAGGTTAACGGACACGAAATAGTATATTATATACCTAGGTCTAGAAGTGAGCTATTATATAATGTGCGAGGTATTTAATAGCCTTCTCGGCAGGAGAAGATATTGATTTTTTTATAACTAACACAGATAATTGCATAAACTTATTTGATTAGATTTTGAATTTCACATTAATTAATTATTGATTTGATTAATTATCGATTTGATGATTTTGAATTTCCCATTACAAATTAATGCAGCAACTGCCGCAATATAATTTATTGGTCTCCAGAAAACAGATAATAGTTCTATGAAAAACTTCTGGGCAAAGCCAAAAATTAGTGAATCTTAAAGTTACAGTGATCTCGCTTGAACTTAGAGGTGGGCAAACCAAAAATAATGAAAAACTTAGACATCTTCTATTATTTACCTTGGTACTTTTTATTATTATTATTGACCTAGGGAGAGAAATATGACTTCTCACTAGGGAAATGGAGTAAATAATGGTGTTCAGTCAGGTTAGTTCTAAAAAAAGATATTTTCTACAGTAAGATAAACAAAAACAAATACAGATAAATATTTTGCAGATTGTATTCATATGTTTTTGATAAACGTAATTTTCGTCTTGTATACTGAAAAACATTAATTGGTACGAAATAATTGAAACCGCACGCAGTTCATATATTGGTGGAAACATCCAGGCAACTCGATAATTATTTGCATGCCAAAATATTATATGTTTTAATTATAATTTAATTAGTGTGTTAACGTCATTAAGCACTTGATGCAGATATGAACGAATCTCTAAAAACAGCACAAATCCACTACAGATTATCACAAATGCAAATAATGTTAAATTTGTATAAAAAACTATATACTCGCCTGCATTCATGGGTATTGGCAATTTGATGTTAATATTCAGCAATATGCTGCCTTTTGAACTTTTAGATATTAAATTAAGGCTAGCCAGCGAGGCGTAAGCTGTTGACATGTTGCTGAATAAGTTGTAGTGAACTTGTGCTCTGAGTTCCTAGGGGGAACGAATAAGGGAACGGAAACTAAGGTTGATCAAGTACTTGGATTAGGATTGAAGTTTGCAAAGGAGTTTCTAAATCAAAACTCCTTTGTACCTCGCATTTTGATAGTAAATTGAGCCTCAATATTTTTTCGAATTACTCACTGTTCCTTTGAAACCGTGTGATTTTTCCGAAATAGGCGATTGGAGATAGATTTGTACTTAGCTACTTAACTAATAATTTTATAATTCGATAAATTAATTCAATTATTTCATAACATGATATCAAAACGAAATATCGGGCACAAGTAAGGCAAAGCGAAGAAAAATAATTCCAGGAAAAATGCAACAATTATTTCTCTCACTGCCATGACATATACAATTACAACTTACCAGACAAAAATCGAATCGACAGATCGGCATACATATTACAATACGCAGACGACACGGTACTTATTGTACATGACAAAACTACTGAGAGAGCAGCGCAAAGACTCCAAACACTAACAAATAACACAATGACATGGTTTTATAAATGGAGACTAACACCAAACGCGTCAAAAAACCAACTTCTGCTCACAAACCACAGACTCAACGCTGACTCCCCTACAATAACTGCAGACGGCCAAACGACACAACCAAAAAACGACGTAAAATACCTTGGAATCACAATTGACCACAAACTTAAATTCACTAAACACATACGAAACATCAGGGCAGAAACAATAAAGAGAACAAAACACTTCCGATCACTAACCTACAAAGACAGAGGAATCAGCACAAACACCGCCACCAAAATATATAAAGCTATTTGTAGGCCCTTGCTAGACTTTGGACATATACTCATGACCAACGGAACAGAAAGGACAAAACGTTATACACAAACAACAGAACAAATTGCACTAAGACTAATTTCGTTTTTGTATATTCTTTTTCCTGACTGTACTTTAATTCATTCCAATGTATTCCTGGGTTTCAGTCAATTTCATTGTCACTTAATTGTGGTGTTATCTAGACCCGGGACGAAACTCAGGGCTCATCACATAACACCATAATTAAGTGACAATGAATTTGACTGAAACCCAGGAATACATTGGAATGAACTAAGACTAATAACACGAATAAGACACCCCCAAAACCCACTACACAAGCCCCCCACCCAACTACTATACGAACGCACAAACATGACAAAGATCTCGGAAAGACTCATACAGCTACAGAGAAAATGGACAAACAACCCCTACAACTGGACCATACTGAATCCCCTTTGTCTTACAAGACCAACCAGACAATCCCGCTTCCGTTTCCCTACATTAACGCTACTCGAACACTTACAAACGCAACGGACTAGTGGACAATAAAATAATTTCTTCTTGCCACTGAAATTTTATTTATTTAATAGTATTGTTAACCTAGAATAGGAGAATTTTCATATTTGTTTTTTATTTAGATTAAGACTGCATGTATTAAGCAAGGGCAGAAAGACCTATAGGTCGATAGCCTTTTTTAGAAATAAAGATGTTTACTACTACTAAATCACATGTATTTTGCCGAAAAAATTTATTTACAATTCCAATTTGTGCCCTTTTATTTGCAGCGTCTTTTCAAAAACGTGATTAATTTTCTTAACAAATTGAGTTTTCTGGAGTTCATACCTAACAGCTGAGCATTTTTTTAAATGTCTCAATAAATTTTCCATGAAAAAATCTATTAAACGAATGTATGAAATTCTACAGATAGTCGATGATTAAAATATCTGTAAGGTTTTTAATTATATTTAGGTTATCAAATAATTAAAAAATTAACAATTTTTTTCTGAAACCCGTAAATATTGCTCTTTTAGTTCGGTGGCAAGTTACTCGATCTGTAACTTGTATTTTTTTAACTAAGTGAAAATACCGCCAATTAATTAACCTGCACGTACTAAAAACATAAATTTTCCTGGAAAATTATCGCAAATGTCTGGCAACAAGTAGAAGACGATGGGATGGCTGCAGCCACGAAAGCCTGATCATACCATTCTTTAATTTTGTACTCATATGCAATCTTTAGGATGTAATGAATGCATCGGCATTTCTTCTTGTGTAGAGGGTCTTGAAGTTGTGCTCGATATTTTTGGGTTCGTATTTTATTTCATAGATTTATCGCTCTGAAATTGATGAGTGTAGCGCAGTTACTTTTTGTCTCGCTGTTACTGCTGAAGGACTTGTGTTATATATTATTTTACACCAAATAAAATTTCAAATAGCTCTCTAATGATATGTGTAGCATATTTACACCCTGCATTATTATTAAACTATCTACGTCTGTTTTTCCAACTTTCCAAATTTAATTCTGTTCCTATTTCATATATAATTATTATCTAATTTAAAGCAACTGTTTTTATGCTATACGAAAATCAGCTCAATTCATATTACGGAAATGCATTTAATTTGCAAAATTTTAATTGTTAACTGATTATTAATGACCAATATTCCTACAAATTAAAGTTTCGACAGTTCCGGCAATATCTAAAAATTCAATCGACAAACGGTGAACCAAAAAAACATTGTTATTTAAGCAAAACGGATTAACAGATTTTTTCACTGTTTAGAGGAGAAACTAGAGGCAATTCGATTTAGCACCGCCTTGGCCACAAAAAAACCTGTCAAATTATCACAAATAAAAGTTAATAAATAGAGTTTCTTTAATGAACTAACATCTGAGAAGTGATTATTTGAATTTTTAGTTAAAAATTCTAACTGCATCAAATAAAATTGCCACAAATTTATTCACGAAATTAAAACCTCACCTTAAATTCCAAGGGCTGTTGTGGTGGCATTTGTGAAGTGCATTAAATATTAATTTAAACTAAAAATAAGAAGACGGAAGCAAGCAGTTTCCTCAGAAAAGTTCCTGGTAATTTTCTACTCTTGGCTGGCAAACTAGTGAGAGTTATAAATTCACTTTTCATTGTGTCAACTCTGCTGGATAAAATTCCGGAAGTTGCGTTTGTTTTGCGCTCGAAAAATACCGAATCGACTTTCTTAAAAGCATTTTAGCAATTAGACCAAGGTAAACTTTAAGTTTTTGGAGGTGTGATTACATTTGCGTAAAACAAAGTGTCGAAAATTGTGAGTTTACAAATTGTATTGTTTTGTGCACGAGAAATTGAACCTGTATTAAATAAACTGCTTAAATAAAAACATTGACACCAAAGTGTGTGCTTGAAAACATGCTGGTGTCTCCTAAAAAAGCTTTAGGGGATTTACATTAATAAAATTCACTTCTTATAATATGTGTGACTCATGTCATCATACACTAGTCAATCATTATTACGGTTTATATTAGATTTTCACATATTCTGTCATAATCTTTAACAAGAATAATATAAAATAATATAAATAAAAATATAAAGACAGTGAATTGTTTGTTGTCGAGTTGTTATGTTATGAGTGTTCTGTTTGCGTTCTGTATGCGAAAACTAAAATTAATTGGGGAATTGAAAGTAATCGATTTGAAAGGGATTATTTATATTCATTTTTTACACCCAATTGCTATAAAAAATTGTTAATCGAATACACACATTTGATGTGAAGAAGATGTTGTATAAAGTCCGTAAGCAGGCAGAATTCCAAGAGCACGATCCCATTATTTAAATTAATATTTGCAACTGTAAACCAACGTAAACCATACAAAACGAAAAGTTTCAGAAAGCAACTTAAAATTGCAGCCGCTGCAAAACGCTTGCAAATATGCAAAAGCATGTTTATTCTGAAAGATGGAACTCTTTGGACAACATAACTGTTCATGAACCATAACAGTGATCTTTCCATTATTAAAATTAATGTGGGACGATTTTCGCGTAGGAACAATATTTTAATAGTTTCAAAGATTTTTTCAATTTCAGTTTTTCATTTTTCAGTTTCAATATTTTAATTTTTTAAATTTTAGTTTATCTAAATTATATGCTTTGAAGCTAAATAAATGACTCTCTTAGCTAAGTAATTTTATAAATTAATTCAGTCGGAATTATTACAATAACAAAATTTACTTAAAAGAAGTGTTATTTAAATAAGCCACTCCACAATGGGAAACTGCAGTCATTGCATCAGTTCGACAACATCTGCATTATTACAGCATGTTATTTCTACATCGGCGAATCTACGTTCTTTTTCGGAAAATGCCGTAGATTGGGGCACAAACTTTTCCCAAGCGGTAGTTGCCGGAGTAAATTCGATCAGATAAGAAAATAGTCAAATCATATGTCGCTTGTGCCTGATTTACCCAATGCCTCTTGGTAAAAAGTTCGGAAACATTGTTTTAGTTGGATTTGCTCAAATCGAGTGTCAAGCTGTTGAATTGCAAAGTGATATGAAAGATAATGCGAGCAAATTCATGAGCCGATAGACAGTAACCGACTTTTTATTAGCAGCAGAAGCAGTTAAATAAACATATAGAGACTCATAGCAGATTTAGCTGAGATTAATAAATCAAGGTAGAACGTATGCGAACATAATTATTAGGATTTAAAAAGTATTGCAAAAATTAAAACCACAAAGTCCTGTAAAGTATGAAATTTAATGCCACCAAATACCAACAATAAAATATTAAAATATATAATACACAATAAAACCACATACACGAAATCGACAGATTCTAGCGCTTTTTCAAGAAATTGTAATTTTTTTATATTTAATTTATACGATCACGGAATCTATTATTGTTTTGGAGCAAATTACGTAAAGTTTTTGCCTGAACGACTTTACAGATTACATTCTATTGAGGCTGCAGTTCTTTCCTATTGCCAACAAAATTTACTGTAGCAACAAAAGGAAATATTTGCCCTGGTCGTTGCATAGCTGGTAAAATTTGCTGCTGGATTGGATTGAGAGCGTTGACAATATTGCAGTTTGCTATCCTCTCACATGAATGGATGCTTATTTCCTCGAACAAAAGTTTCCATATGCATTTTAAGGAAATTCAGGAAATATGAAATTTTATGTTCTTTTAACTATACAGAGACATTTTCTGCATAAAAGAGGCTGATGCTATTCTAAGAATACCGTTCAAGTGGAAGATAGAGAGTTGTTTTATAGATAATGCTCATTGCACTAGGGTAACATGTTTTGTTACATTTAACATTGTGTAATTTTTGTGTATTCTGTTTTTAATCGTGACTGTCTTAAATGAAGAAAGTTGTATCTACTAATTGTTTCATTGCTTTTTTTAACATTATTTATCGAATCATATAATGATTCATCTTGAGAGAAATAGCTGGTGCCATCAAGATTAAATTTAGTTTCTTTAAATCCGATTAATAGTCGTTAAATCTTTTAAAGATATTTGATCACATCTGGTAAACTGCGTAGAAGGGTTCTAATAAATTTGCGAAAACATTGCGAATTTTAGTAGTAGCATGCGAATGCTTGTGCCTAGACAGTGTGAACAATTCATGTAGGTGATTCATGGATAGCTACTTTTGTTTTAATAAAGTAACTGATAAGTTTCGACCTTAAGGTTGAATATCATGGCACATTTTAAAACCATGTTATTTAAAATGCAAGCACTTAGTTACCACCAAGTATTATTATGTCTATCGTATGACTATAGGTTTGTATTTTTAAATCGTAGTTATTATTAGATTTAGACCGTTGCCACTTAAATTTTAGACTTGTTGGAAACGGTTACTTTCAGTTTGCATATTTCGCAAATGAGCAAATCCTTCCGGGTTTATGTTTTGTTTTGTTTCATTGTCGACGCTCTTGCTCTCGCTTCGTCATCTAGATGATAAATGGCCGATTGAGTGTTTTATTGTACTTTTACATTTCGTATGGAAGTTTTCAGAAATGCTGGAAATTATCAGATGAGTTGGTAATTTAGTACATAATAATTCAATAACAGATACCTGGTTGGTCGGACGGCAAATTTTAAAAATATTTAAAAACGGTCGTCTTGCAGAATGATGTATTTATTAAGAACAATCTTAAAATTAATATGTGAAACAATTTTTTAGTCAACTATTTTATCTCGAGTTTAAAGTTACAGGAGTATACCGTGTGTCCAGTATAAAATGATGTACATGGGGATATTGGAAACCGTTAAAGATACAGAGTGGACCAAATGGGGAAAAAGTTGCGCAATCAAGTGCCTATAAATAATCTGTCATCAACGTCTTTGAACTCAGAATAGCAACGGATATCCGTTGCTATGCCGAGTTCAAAGAAGTTGATGACAGATTATTTATAGGCACTTGATTGCGCAACTTTTCCCCCATTTGGTTCACCCTGTAATTCTAACGGTTTCCAATATCCCCATGTACATCATTTTATACTGGACACACTGTATAATGCTGGTCATATATGCTAAGAAATGGTTTTTACGTTCTGTTCTCTCAGAAACATTCCGTGTCACTGGGAATAGAAGGCAGAAAAGCATTTTGTGCAGTTTATTTTCTTTTACTGCTTTTCTGATATCCATATAGGAATTTCCATTATGCAGAAAGGCAGCGCCTAGATGTTGTATGTAGTTCTGCTGTCGGACAGTCTGGTACACATATTTTTCTAACTATCCGTGACAGTCTGGATGATTCTTTGCTTCTTACTCGGGCCCAGCATATGGAGGTATATGTTCGTGTGGGTGGCTTGACGGTATTCCATATGATTCAACTGATTCGCTGTCCTAGACACCAAAACACCCAAGATCAGTTGATGGCTTTGGTTAACCTCCGTAGTAAATTGTTTGCCCGGATATTGCTTGTTCATGTGGTCAAGGGACTTGCGTAGGTGTTCACTTTTATGCTTCCACATCGCAAACGTTTCATCTAGATATTGATACCAGGTGATCGCTTTAATGTCGGTAGTATTCAAAGCTGTTTCTTTGATTTTCTCCATGAAAAAATTAGCTACAACCGTCTTGAGTAAGCTTTTCATGGCTACTTTTGTCTTGTTGTTCTTTAAAACTGGTTAATGAATTTTACATCTGCAATACAGCTTTTAAACTTGCATTTACATATTACACTTTCTTTACATTGGATCCCTCAAAACGGTTTTCACTAGCATTATCACTCAGCTGTAAAATATTGCTAAGCATGTGGAAATGAAACTTGATGATACTTCATGAAAAATAAAACCGATTTAATAATGATAATAATCAGCGTGACCAAAGTAAAACATATCAATTAAATCTGAATAAATCATATAAACACTATTTCAAATATAAGCAATTGAAATTTTATTTTATGATCCATTTTTATTTACTAATTGAATAGTATTTAATAAAATGTGCTTTTATTTGACATACTGGTAAAACTTTTTATTGTTTAAAATGGACTTGAAATTTCGTCGATTTCAAGCAACGTGTGGCTTTTTTAAAATTTAATTTTAAATTTAAAGTTTGAAAATTACGATGGCGATGGAGTTGGACTGTAAATGTAAGTAGGTTAGTTTTGCATATATTTAGTTTTCCTTGCTTCTATTCCCCTAAATTTTATTTTTATACCATAGAAAACTTTTAAAAATTAAATAGTTAACGTAATGTAATCTCAAACGAAAATAACAACTTCTGGTCAAGGGCTATTTGCCTCGATATTATTATTTTGACATCTACTATAATTTGCAATTACTTTATCCCTTTCATTATAAACCAACCTGTATTTTGGATCGTTCTGTTTAATAAATTTTGGTCGATCTTTACCTCGCTGTTTCAAATACCTACGTGTGGTTGTGTATGATAAATTGTCTGATTGTCTAGTTAAAATAATGTCTCTTTGTATTGTGCCGGCAGCTCTTTTTTCTTTAGCCTCCATTAAAATGTGTAGGTAATCTCTTAACAGCCTTAATAAACTTGAGCAACCAGCAGATTTAACGAGTACGTTTTGCAGGCTATAGCCATTTACTTTATTTTATAACCTGTTGCTAATGATGAATTTGTACGTTTAACGGCCTTGATTTATCTAAATATATCAGCAATTCGCTTTTTGCAAAACCTTTTCTTCACCAGGTCACAAATTACCTGGTAATTTTTTAAAACTATCGCACATTTTCCATGTATATCATCTACCTGTTCCAATTACGCAATAGATCAGATCTAATATTTACAAAACCTATTGACAAGCGCTCATATTTTCCAATCAAGTAGCGTTAAACAGATTAGCGTAATTTACACAACAATTTATCGTATCGAAAATTTTATTGCCATTGCAAGTGCCACAAAAATTCTATCATTTTTTACAATCAACGCAAATGGTTTGCATATATGGAACGAAGAAAATTAGGTCAAACAGCTCTAAGCACATACTGAAAATGAGGCCAACAATCACATTTTTACCAATTAATTTTACGTTTTATTACTGAATTTAAAATGAGCGTTGCTCTGTAGAATGCTCTAATAATTCTCACAACTTTGTTTGGATGTAATACTAGTTCCCGTATTATTTTTCCTTTGATTAGGATTATTCCTGATGATCCTCCAAGGAAAATTTAGCACGATTGTTAGTTGATTAAAAAATATCTCGATTATTATAAAACAGGTCCAAAAGGTAATTATAAATAATGTTCAGTAGTATGTATTTTTAACAATCTTGCTCTAAAATATATGTTAAATTTTACAATATTGCTAAGAGAAAAAACTGGCGCTTTTCTCGATGAAACTCAAGGACATTTTTACTTTTAAAATTGAACGACTGCACCTACACCAAAAATAAAAATAAAGATTTCGGTTTCGAAAATTATTTTTCTTATGATCTAAATTTAAGCATGTCATAATTTCACCACTTAACTCGCTGTTAGATGTATAAAATAGGATTGGAAGTTGAAATATTCAGAATTTTTGAAAAATTTTTCAAACATGGGATCACGGAAGATAATCTGCATCGCGGGGAGTAGTAGTAGTAAACATCTTTATTTCTAAAAAAGGCTATCGACCTATCGGTCTTTCTGCCCTTGCTTAATACATGTAGTCTTAATCTAAATAAAAAAACAGATATGAAAATTCTCTTATTCTAGGTTAACGATATTACTAAATAAAATTGCAGTGGCAAGAAGAGATTATTTTATTGTCCACTAGTCAGTTGCGTTTGTAAGTGTTCGAGTAGCGTTAATGTAGGGAAACGGAAGCGGGATTGTCTGGTTGGTCTTGTAAGACAAAGGGGATTCTGTATGGTCCAGTTGTAGGGGTTGTTTGTCCATTTGGTCTGTAGCTGTATGAGTCTTTCCGAGATCTTTGTCATGTTTGTGCGTTCGTATAGTAGTTGGGTGGGGGGGTTGTGTAGTGGGTTTTGGGGGTGTCTTATTCGTGTTATTAGTCTTAGTGCAATTTGTTCTGTTGTTTGTGTATAACGTTTTGTCCTTTCTGTTCCGTTGGTCATGAGTATATGTCCAAAGTCTAGCAAGGGTCTACAAATAGCTTTATATATTTTGGTGGCGGTGTTTGTGCTGATTCCTCTGTCTTTGTAGGTTAGTGATCGGAAGTGTTTTGTTCTCTTTATTGTTTCTGCCCTGATGTTTCGTATGTGTTTAGTGAATTTAAGTTTGTGGTCAATTGTGATTCCAAGGTATTTTACGTCGTTTTTTGGTTGTGTCGTTTGGCCGTCTGCAGTTATTGTAGGGGAGTCAGCGTTGAGTCTGTGGTTTGTGAGCAGAAGTTGGTTTTTTGACGCGTTTGGTGTTAGTCTCCTTTTATAAAACCATGTCATTGTGTTGTTTGTTAGTGTTTGGAGTATTTGAGCTGCTCTCTCAGTAGTTTTGTCATGTACAATAAGTGCCGTGCCGTCTGCGTATTGTAATATGTATGCCGATCTGTCGATTTGATTTTTGTCTGGGCATTGCGGGGAATAGTTACTAATAATCGATAATTCTTTTCAACGTCCGGTGATATTTTATGCAGGATACAAAAATGACGTTTAATAAACTATTCAGGCTTATCAGTATTATCAGAGTTCGAACTGGACTATTCGAAAAGTGTTATCTAAATATGATGGTAGCATGCAAATCCCAATATGGCACTAAAGCCCAACCGATATTTTTATGATTATTCCGTAAAGTTTTATGGCCACGTCATAAAACAACGTTTGTTGGAGCAAAGCTATGATATCCTGGTCGCACGTAGTATATTATACAGGATTATTATTTTTATACTTATCGTTTGAAGTTACGATCAAATACCCTTTTATAGAAAGTCAACATATGGCACTTTTAACGACTGGAAATTGCTTTAATTTACGACATTTACAGTTAGAGAAATTCATTATGAAGACAATGGTTTGTTTTTTGTTTTGAGGATTTGTTTCACATAGGGTTAACATGTTGAAAATATTTTATTTAATCTGCGTGGAAAAGTGGAAAAAAAATTATATATATATAAACGGTAATTATGGTTAAGCGCATTTTGAAACTGCAACAACAAAATTATTAATTTAAAATCAGTAGATTTTTAGGGATATTGTACAGGGTGCGGCATAAGAACTGTCTATTTTGAAGGGGGCAAAATGTTAGGGTGGGTAGTACCGGGTTCCGAAACATGACAATAGAAAGAGGAAGGGGGGAATTTTGTTACTATAAAGTTTTCAGCCGTAAAAATGCTTTGGTTCACTTTTGCCGTCGACACGTTCTTTTCAAGCGGAAAAAATGTACCCCTTCGGTGTGGTGTTTCTACTCGAGCATCAATTCTATCATGGGTAAGGGCATTTAGGACACAGGGCAGTGTATACCAACGAAAATCAGGACTACCACGTTCCGTTAGAACTCCTGCAAACATTGAAACAGTGCGCCTATCAATCTTACGCTCTTCGAGACGTTTCTCTCGAAAACATGTATCCGCACTTCAGATCGCTTATCAGAACGTTCCATGCGAAGAATCCTACATAGTGACCTTCACTTTCACCCCTATAAAATGGCTGCTACACAGGAACTTTCCGAATATGATTGTTTGGTCCGACAAACGACATGCGAAACGATCGTGGAAGATTTACCTGACGGTGCGCTTATTTTCTTCAGTGGTGAAGCACACTTCCACCTTTTAGGGCGTAGTAGTAGTAGTAGTAAACATCTTTATTTCTAAAAAAGGCTATTGACCTATCGGTATTTCTGCCCTTGTTTAATACATGCAGTCCCAATCTAGATAAAAAACAAATATGAAAATTCTCCCATTCTAGGTTAACAATACTATTAAATAAATAAGATTTCAGTGGCAAGAAGAGATTATTTTATTGTCCACTAGTCCGTTGCGTTTGTAAGTGTTCGAGTAGCGTTAATGTAGGGAAACGGAAGCGGGATTGTCTGGTTGGTCTTGTAAGACAAAGGGGATTCAGTATGGTCCAGTTGTAGGGGTTGTTTGTCCATTTTGTCTGTAGCTGTATGAGTCTTTCCGAGATCTTTGTCATGTTTGTGCGTTCGTATAGTAGTTGGGTGGGGGGGTTGTGTAGTGGGTTTTGGGGGTGTCTTATTCGTGTTATTAGTCTTAGTGCAATTTGTTCTGTTGTTTGTGTATAACGTTTTGTCCTTTCTGTTCCGTTGGTCATGAGTACATGTCCAAAGTCTAGCAAGGGTCTACAAATAGCTTTATATATTTTGGTGGCGGTGTTTGTGCTAATTCCTCTGTCTTTGTAGGTTAGTGATCGGAAGTGTTTTGTTCTCTTTATTGTTTCTGCCCTGATGTTTCGTATGTGTTTAGTGAATTTAAGTTTGTGGTCGATTGTGATTCCAAGGTATTTTACGTCGTTTTTTGGTTGTGTCGTTTGGCCGTAGGCAGTTATTGTAGGGGAGTCAGCTTTGAGTCTGTGGTTTGTGAGCAGAAGTTGGTTTTTTGACGCGTTTGGTGTTAGTCTCCATTTATAAAACCATGTCATTGTGTTGTTTGTTTTAGGGCGTAGGATGTGTAAATAAACAAAATATGCGTTATTAGAGCGATAGTAAACCCCAAGAAATTCATCAAGGACCTTTCCATCCTGGTCAGAGTTTGGTGTGCCTTGTCAAGAGTAGGCATTATTGGGCCTTACTTCTTTGAGGAAGGTAACCGCGCGACAACTGTATATGCTGAACGTTATGTGGCAATGATTGATAATTTCCTTTTGCTATCACTTCACAATATGGACACAGGTGACAGCTGGTTTCAGCAGGATGGGGCCACAGCACACACTGCGCGACTTTTAATGCATCGTTTGAGGGAAGTTTTTCCTGGGCGAATAATTTCCAACAGAGGTGACATCCCATGGCCGGCGCGCTCTCCTGTTTTGGATTACTGTGATTATTTCCTGTGGGGATACCTGAAATCGCTTGTGTATGTAAATCGTCCCGTAACCGTGGAAGATTTAAAGAATATAATGCGTGAACCTATTGCCAACATACCGGTGGCTATGTTCGAGAGGGTCGACAGGCACTTCAGGGGATTGTTGAAAGAATGCATTGATATGAATGGTCACACTTATCAAACCTTTAAAAAAAGAGAGTTCTTACGCCGCACCCTGTATATAGATAGATAAATAAAAATAATTAGAAACTGTTGCGGTTTTAACCTATCTAACAAAATCGGGTTATACCTTTACTAACAAATGCACCTCGATCCGTGGGCAATTAGATTTTCTGAATTTTATTTTTGCTGAATCGATTAAAGTTTCATTTCAGACAAGCAAACTTTTAAAAGATATGGCAACCTGACAGTATCGCATTAAATTTCGTGGCCATAAAAGCAATTCTCTTGGACACATGAAACTGCAAAAAGATACATTGTGTAGTCAATTCATATTTTCTCTTGACCTATTAAATTCTCTGCAAAGCTAATATCGTAAATTTGAACTAGCTGGCTGAATTGTCTTTAGCAGTAGTTGATTGCGTTTTGTTTGTTGAGTTAATACCCTGAATGGAACTAAGAATATGAATTAATATTTCTAGGTTTCTATTCCATTCTAAACTCCGTCCAGTAGTAATATTCTTCTCACTCGGTAAAGTCTTTCACCGCTGTAAGTCGGATACATTTTTTCAGCGTCCTTTTTATTTCGTTTATGACTGTTGGTTATTGTTGCGTATGTGTCTCGTATAACAAATTCTTTGTGCTTTTTCCATAATTGTATCAGCAGTAATGAGGTGTTCATTTCATCACTTCAGTGTGGTGCCTCCCATATTTCTTAAGTTTGTAATTAACATAATTTTCTATAACTTTATCACATTCATTTACTGTGATTACCATGTTATAATTTTTGGATTCCACACCCAAACATTTTATATGAAATAATGGTCGAGTTACACCTTGCCTGAAAGGCATTTTGATTCCCTTTGATGTCAAATTTAGTTTAAATTATTTTACTTTAACGGTTTTGATAACTTTGACACTTGAGTAATAATGTTAAAATTACAATTTCGTTTACTCTGCTATTCGGCATTAAAAGTTATAAATAGACAATGAAACAGATTCCCTATTTTGGAAGCGAAACTAACAAGACAAATAAGTATGTAAATTGTTCTTTCTTAATATTACCTTGACTCGCTGAAAATTTGTTGAAATAAATCTGATTTGACTTACTTGAAGATAAAAGATGAGGGATAATTTTAATTTATTTGCATGTAGCTTTGGGCTAAACCATATTTCAGCATAGGCATCCATCTGGCACTTGGATGCAAATTTCGATTCATGGTTGACTTTTTTAAACTTTTTCAGTCAATATTAATTAAATTAATAAACTAATTTAAACTAATTTTTAAATATTTCTTTTCGTTTGTTGATTCACTCCTCTCGAAACTAGTTAAATTCTTTTTTATTAGAATATTTATCAGTTAGCTCAGTATCAAAGTTTTTTGGTTATTTTTGTTTCGATAGTAAAACTAATCTTTTTTGTAGCGTTTTAACAAAATTCCGTGGGTTTTTTCTTACCATTATTGAAAATTTAAAATATGTTACTTATATTTTTACGAAAAAAAATTCAACCGAGTTTACAGATAACGATAACTTAATTTCATTTTTTTCAAGTTTTGCAAACTTAAACTTGAATAATTTTTCATCAACGCTTATTAGAATATTAGTCAGATTTAACTGTGATTGACATGTAAAAAATAGCGTTTTCAAAAGAATACGTTGACTTTCTATTATGTATAACTCATTCCAATGTATTCCTGGGTTTTCAGTCAATTTCATTGTCACTAATTATGTTGTTATGTGATGAGCCCTGCGTTTCGTCCCGGGTCTACCTATTGGACTCGTTAGTAAGGCTTAGGTAGACCCTGCCTTATACGCCGGACACCGGTTATACGCGTTCGGACGTAAATGAACGGAGCCGGCGTAGATCTTGTGCGGTGAGATGTTGGCAATCCGTGTTGCCGACGCTGCCACTCGCTCCACTCTGCTTTTGCTCCCAAGCATCTATCTTTCGTTTTGTATATTCTTTTTCCTGACTGTACTTTAATTCATTCCAATGTATTCCTGGGTTTTCAGTCAATTTCATTGTCACTAATTATGTTGTTATGTGATGAGCCCTGCGTTTCGTCCCGGGTCTACCTATTGGACTCGTCAGTAAGGACGAAACGCAGGGCTCATCACATAACAACATAATTAGTGACAATGAAATTGACTGAAAACCCAGGAATACATTGGAATGAATTAAAGTACAGTCAGGAAAAAGAATATACAAAACGAATTATGTATAACTTAATTTCCTATCACATAAATGAAAATATTGTCAAGATGTTTTTGAATGTAAGCAAATTCATGCTTTTTACTATTGCTGGCAAAGAAAGGTTAGTTCGTGCTTGAAATACTTTCGGAACCAACATATCTACTACACACCATAAAGAACTTACTAAAAAACAGACAACTACAAGTACGAATTGACAAAACACTGTCATTTTCTTTTTCCCCTGAACAAGGGCTCCCTCAAGGATCCCCGCTTTCACCGCTTCTCTACAATATATACTGCCATGACATATACAATTACAACTTACCAGACAAAAATCAAATCGACAGATCGGCATACATATTACAATACGCAGACGACACGGCACTAATTGTACATGACAAAACTACTGAGAGAGCAGCTGAAAGACTCCAAACACTAACAAATAACACAATGACATGGTTTTATAAATGGATACTAACACCAAACGCGTCAAAAAACCAACTTCTGCTCACAAACCACAGACTCAACGCTGACTCCCCTACAATAACTGCAGACGGCCACACGACACAACCAAAAAACGACGTAAAATACCTCGGAATCACAATTGACCACAAACTTAAATTCACTAAACACATACGAAACATTAGGGCAGAAACAATAAAGAGAACAAAACACTTCCGATCACTAACCTACAAAGACAGAGGAATTAGCACAAACACCGCCACCAAAATATATAAATCTGTAGACCCTTGCTAGACTTTGGACATATACTCATGACCAACGGAACAGAAAGGACAAAACGTTATATACATACAACAGAACAAATTGCACTAAGACTAATAACACGAATAAGACACCCCCAAAACCCACTACACAACCCCCCACCCAACTACTATACGAACGCACAAACATGACAAAGATTTCGGAAAGACTCATACATCTACAGACAAAATGGACAAACAACCCCTAGAACTGGACCATACTGAATCCCCTTTGTCTCACAAGACCAACCAGACAATCCCGCTTCCGTTTCCCTACATCAACGCTACTCGAACACTTACAAACGCAACTGACTAGTGGACAATAAAATAATTATTTCTTGTCATTAGAATTTTATTTAATAATATTGTTAACCTAGAATAAGAGAATTTTCATATTTGTTTTTTATTTAGATTAAGACTACATGTATTAAACAAGGGCAGAAAGACCGATAGGTCGATAGCCTTTTTTAGAAATAAAGATGTTTACTACTACTGCTTTCGGAATCCTCTGTAGAATTTCTGTTTTATTTTGACTAACCAGAATTATCTTTATCAGCAAGAAGAATTTTGAAGATGTTAGCTTCTTGAAGTTACATGTTTTGATCTTCTTTCGCCTTATTCTATACCTTAAAAAGGAAAGCAGTGGAAAGATTTTTCAATTTTATATTAGCAGCAAATTGAAAAAAAAAATATTTGATGCGCATAAAGAATTATTTCACCCGTTTGCTGGCTAGTTGTCTAATTTTTAAAACTGTATTATTTTCGTAAAGATTTTCCTAGAGAGTAATATTTATTGTATTATCATCAGTAAATTTAAATTAGCAGTTCAATTGCAATCGGTTGGAAGAATTATATTAATTAAAAAGGTTTTAAGTCCGTACGTGCAACACTACATAATTATTGCGTTTCATAAATATCATATTTACGCTTATTGCAACTTAATGAAGTGACATCGCTATCAATGTTACAGCAATACTAAAAATATATCAAGTTAATTATGCTAAGTGTTAAGCATATAGAAAATGAAGTGGAGCATGTCGATATCCATTAACATTGTCCGCTCGGGTTAGATAAAACCATTTGTACGGGAAAAGAAAAATGAATTACATAACAGGAATCAATTATTATCAGAAAGGGTATCAGAGCAAGCTATAAATCTGTTGGAGCGTCCCTTATTAATCGAGCGGTGTATTTCAATCGGAATGAGGTGTTTTCCTGCTAGACCGTTAGAAATTAATGTTTGGCTTTTCCTGCTCAAGTGACGCTGAAATATGTTTCCTGATAGGTCGATTGCGAGCAATTAAAAACCTGTAAGAGTTAAATTATGGCGTGAAAATTGTTGTAAAATTTTACAAATACTCAATTTAAATATTATTAGAGAAAGATCTTATTAGTTAAATTTGCAATAATTGAAAATCGAAGGCATTTCTTGATTAGTGCCAGACCACTTCAATCACTATTGACTGCTAAATTAATATTTAAAAATTAGAAAAATTGTAATAGAATTTTGTCACCATTTCTTAATTCTTCAAGATTTTTAAAAAATATTGATGACTAGCCGTTGGTATTTTCAAAACTTACTTTAATGTTAAATTGCTTTGGCATTTGAATAATTGAAATTTTAAAATGGAAATAAGTAACTCCCGGGCCTTAATCACTAAAAAAAAATTGAAATAAATTTGTTTCGTATGAAACTGATTACTTACATTTATGCTATGTGAGGTCTGTTTGTTTCGTTTCGTTGTTTATTATTTAAATTAGTTGATGTCAGCAGTTACTTAATTTTATTATATCTGTTTTCAATCAATTAAATGTTGGATATTTTCAGTTAGCAATTCAATAAACAAATATTCAGCTGCGTACATGTTCTTTGAATAAAGAATTTTCAATCCAAGAGCGATCGCACCGGTCCATTGTCCAAATAACTTTCATATCGGTTGAAAAGGGATATCTCTTCGGTTTGAATACGGTCAGCACTTAACTTGTCCTGACTGGATGTTATTAAATACTTAACGCCTGCTAAACAATGTGGGGATTAAATTAAGTTAGACGGGTCTATTAAGATACTTGCCGCAACATGCTTTTACCAAATATTCTACAACTGCTTTTTACTGCGTTGGCAAGGACAAGTTAAAGACCTTTTTTAAAATTTATTAATTGATATTTTGTAATTTTAAAGGGATTTAGCTGTGGCAATAAAAAAATATATAAATAAAGCATTTTGGCATTTATAACTGAATTGTCTGAAGTTTAAGCCTTTTGTACTTATTCTGCACATGAATCAGAATTTAAATATAATATGAGCCACAGCAGAATATATTCTTTAGTCCACAAGATTGTCTTGAGTCAATAAAATATCTTTCTGTAAATAAGAATGCTGTTGATGTATGATTTTGACATAAAACACTTATTGTTCAATAAGCGATAGCCAACAAAATTATATCCGAGTTTTATCTTAACGTAATGTTTACGCCATCCGTACGGATCTGCAAAACTGTGAACAACTTTAAGAATATGCTCTAAGTATTATTGAAAAGGATGTCGTACTTACAAAAAGGCAGGAAAGTTTCCATCTGAGAACAGTTACTTAAGTACAGTAAAATTGGTGTATTTGTAAATAATTCTTTCTTTCAAGCAAAATTTGATATTGACGTTTGACTTTGGATTGGAATAAAACATCGTTATGTTTAATTTGCTTTCATTTGACCAAGCGAGTAATTCTCAACGCCTTTAAATTTCTCAGAACTTCAGTAAACGGAGTATCAGCATGGAATATTAAAGTATGGCCTGAGGTAGCAATATTCGGATTTCGTAGCGTGTTGAACTTTGAAATAAATTATTTTAGGGATCTGGATTAATGTGAACATGAATACTAGACGCGCGTTTCATTGAATTTCCCTCAAAGGCGAATATTTAATTAAATCTGTTTGGAGAATTAATAATTGTAATGGTTAAACCTTGGACAAATTGTTCTTCCTAGTTAATTATTAATGTACCTAATACTGCTACAAATACATTTTTTCACATATTGATAAAAAAGTATTCATTTATTCGGATTTGTGTACACGTGCTTTACACATATATGCAATAGAGATTTAGGCCGACAGCGCTACTTATTTTCCTTTATAATTCAGAGGCACTTACTTCCATTATTAATATGCAAAATGCTTCTTCCAAACACGTGTCTGCTACATATTTATATAGTCGAATTCAAACGATTGAACCTTAATGTTTTATTAAGTACCCAGAACTCAAAAAGAGAATAGATTAATTTTAAAATGCAATTATTTCTAATTTTTACACCATGATAAATATAACGGGGATTAACAGCATAATGTTCTTTGAAGAGACCTCAGCGAGACCTACAACAGCACTAACTATTGGCTCTAAACTCTTTCTTCGGTAAACAACCGCAAAACAAATGGACCTGGATAAGCCCGGATGATAAACACAAAAACGAAATAGACTATTGCTTCACGAACAACAGAAAAATAGTCCAAGACTTCTCAGTACTGAACAACTTCACAACTGGCAGCGATAATCGAATAATCAGAGCGAAGGTAGCTCTAAGCATAAAAAAGAACGAATAAAACTCATGTCTTAAGCTAAGTACAACAAATGGGTACCTCCTAAGAAGTCTGAGACTTACCAAAATAAAATAGCTGAAGTACTAGGCGAGATTGAACATTCAGAAGATGGAGATATCGAGGAACTAAACGCATCCTTAGAAAACAGCATCAAATCGGCTGTGAAGGCACACTGCTCAAGAAGGAAAACCAAAGATGAGAAGATCAGTCAGAATACTAAGGAGCACGAGAACTGAACTAAGAAATAAATACGATGAGAATTATGCGTAACTACGAGAACTCGATAAGAAAATCTCAAAACTGTGAGATACGACGTTTAATTCGGAGAATATAAATGAGATCATGCAGGAAAACAAAGGCCTAAAAGTACTCAAGAAAAAATTGTCACAAAGCAAGAAGTACCTCTGCAAGCTGCGGGATAAACAAGGCAGTGTGAAAAAAAAAATTATGCCCAATTATATAAAAAACAAACAGAAGGAACACCTGGCGACAAAATTATTAAAGTTCTGAACCAAGGGTCGAAAGATATCCCAGAGATGACAGTAAGCGAAGTAATCGAAGTAAAAGCAACAAGAACCCAGGAGAGGATAGATCAGTTATCGAAGCAAGCAATTAAAATGGGAGGAAACAAACTGCTGCAGGCTATAAAAACTATTTTGAATGCATGCCTCTCAAAAGGAACTACACCCTCTGAATGGAATAATGCAGTTATAATATTATTACACAAAAAGAGCAACATAAGGATTATCGGAAACTATAGAGCCATAAGTCTCCTGTCACACGTATATAAGCTCTTTACTAAAATAACTACGAAAAGACTACGTCACAAACTTGATTTGTATCAGACAAGAACAGACTGATTTTCGAGCAAGCTACGGAACGGGTGACCACCTCCAGGTTTTGAAGAACCTTATTGAGAAATGTGTGGAGTACAATAGGCCTCCAGTACTTATCTTCGTGGATTATGAGAAAGCACTCGATTCAGTAGGCCAACATACAATGCTGAAGGCTCTATCAGACTGCAGAATAGATTATCGGTACTCGACAGTTATCAAAAATATTTATGAGAATGCGACTGCATGTGTCGGACTCCACGACAACACTGACAAATTCAATATTGAATGAGGCGTCCGCCAGGGTGACACCATTTCACTAAAACTTTTCAATAGTGTTCTCCAGTACATGTTCAAACAAACAAACTGGGACAACTTAGGTACGAATATAAACGGTGAAAGTCTCAATCACCTAAGATTTGCCGACGATATAGTCCTCATAGCCGAACGATTGAACGACGCCATCTCAATGTTAAGAAATCTTAATGAAGAGTCAAAGATACTAGGACTTTCCCCAATTCCAAGTTCCTGACAAACCTTGTGCTCGGTGAGGGCATATACATTGACGGTATCAGGATGGAAGAAACTACATCCTTTAAATACCTCGAACACGAGATTTCCATTGGAAGAGATAGTCAGATCCTAGAAATTCTTCTAAGAATAGGGCTCACATGGGCTGCATATGGGAATCTCAATTATGTGCTCAAGGCAGAGTTGCCTAACTGCCTAAAGAGAAAGGTTTTTTTTTACCAGTGTGTCTTTCCAGTCCTTACCTATGGAACCGAAACCCTAACACTGACTAAACGGACAGTAAAGAAAATACGAGCTACGCAACCAGCGATGGAACGACAATGCTGGGAATCTCTCTAAAGGATCACAAACCAAATACTGAAATCCGCAGACGATCCGAAGTTGCAGACGCCGTAGTGAGAATAACTATACTCAAATGGAACTGGGCAGGACACATTGCGAGATGTGATGATGTGACACATTGCGAGATATTAGAGATCTGCTGATGACAGATGGACAAGACGAATCCCTGAATAGAGACCTAAATCGGAAGCCTTCAGAAATAGAGGGCGTCCCACCACCAGATGAACCGACGACCTAAAACGCATCAGTACCAACTGGATGCAGACAGCACAAGACCGAGGACAGTGGAAATTATTGAGGGAGGCTTACGTCTAGCAGTGGACATAGAGAAGCTATGCATTCTAATTGTTTGTGACAACATTTCCAGCAAAACTGATCAACATGCTGTTATAGTAAACGCTAACATTGGAATAAGAGCCATCTTTACAAACAAATGTGGAATGGATATTGCATATTAAATGAAAAACAGAAATAAAATTAATTAAAAACGGGTTAAGCCTGCATTTTAACTAAGCGATATAAATTCCGCTCTAGCTTTCGGAAAGTGCGGAGGTTATGGCGCGACCCCAAAAAGCTCTCATCTTGACTTATTTTCTTTACGTGCTTGAACATATTGTTTAGAAAATATTCATAATTCGAAGCAAAACTATACCGGAATTTCACCGACCTCGGTTTTGCAATTACGTAATAATTAAAGCTTTACTATTTTTAGTCAGTTTTATCAAAGTCGAAAGATTACTGACTTGCCAATCTATAGAATTAGTTAAAGTTCAGGGTGGCAACCGTTTGAATGTTCTAGCTGAGATAACTTAAATCTAATGCGTGTAAATACTGCTAGTCTTTTTTGGTGTATTCATTCTTCTTGTAGAGCGACCAGTTTCACCAGATTTGGAAAAAAAGTTTAACAATGGAGCTCGTAGTAAACTATGTTGCAAACAACTTGCGTAGAGCCCAATTTAATAATATTTAGAGTGGTCGAAATTAAGAGGTAATTATATGGAATAAAATGCTCCAGAAAATATTAGGAAACATATAAGCTCGCAAAGTAATTGTCTCGGATCTATGGCAGATACTTTATACTTTATCACTTTATTTTTATCTTTATCACTTTATACTTTATCACAGGGTAAACTATGCGACATTAATTACTTCAGAAAGTGAACCGTCAAAGATATAATTCAATGCAATGATTTAAACTAAATATAAAATATCTTATTTTTACGAATTATTATGGAATAAGTTTTCGATGATAATTTTAATTCTACATCTGTTTATTTGTGATATCGCACCTGCCAATGCTGCTTACTTATATACAAATATTTTAATATTTTGCCGATTCATTTTTAATATAATCATATTATATAAGTTAATAAATATGATCTTCTTACTTAACAGTTTTGGATAGATGCATGGCATAAAGCAAAATTCCTTTGATTTTAAATGTAGAATGTCAATAAGAAATACCCTGCCTAGAACAATGACAAAATTTTCATCTTATCTAATCCGCGTATTCTATACGCTTATTTTCTGCATTTCAGCATCAGTTGAAAACTCATATAAGGGGAGTGATAAATAACTATGGTAAATAATAATGACGGTAAAGTATTTCAAAGAAATGCCGTTCATATTTCACTTACGATTTGCATTCAACGTCGTGCATGTAGCTCAATGGACTCTGCAGCAATTTTTCACATTGCCTAGGGTTCAATGAAAATTCTGCTGCCTTGGGTGTATCTGCTAAAGCATTACTTTCAGTTGATTTATTACAAGACGGTTGAGCATAAATGTGTTTATATTTGGACGTGTACAATAATGTTTGATGTATTAAAACTTCAGGGAGTTTAGTTGATCTCATAGTACATTCGTTTGTAGTGAATCAACTGAAATAGTATAAAGAAAGATTCTTTTATTTTGCTCAGTAAATCTTTTGTCGGATTTTTGAACCGTCTCACAAGGGGGGTGTCCGCTGAGATTTCCAAGATACCTGATATGTGACTAATTTTAAGCGAATCTTTTTATAACTTTTCTTGAATTGTGAGAACTTACTAAAGAGTGGATAATATTTTTGAAGCTAGAAGCCTGGGTAATTATTATTTATTAATTATAAGTCAAATTACTAAAATTAGCCAAGCCTTCACAACTGTTGTAGAAACAGTTCTATTGAACTTTTCTGCTTTACGGAAGTTTTGCAAATATTTAGGGCTCCTTGGCAAAACTTCTTGATCTCGTCGAAAATATTAGACTTTTTTCAATGCCTCGGAGGACATCCTGTGTTAGTACTGAAACTGAAAACTATCAATTTTGGACTACCGCGGACGAATTAACTTTTGCTATTATAATTAATTCCAAAACACAGAATACATTTAGTATTTACATATTTGAAATAAAATTCTTGAAAGGAAATAATAATAATGAAGATTGCAATTTCATTTTATGACATATGGTCCATAATATGTTCGCAGTTTAATATATGTCGTTGGAAAGCAATTTCAAATTTCGGATTAATAATGTAAGAGCTGTAATTAATATTAACCAGGATGAATAAGTAAAACATTGATTTATTAATGTCCCGAAATTGAAAATTGGCTTTAGCAGATATCACTCAAAAGTTTTATATTGTAATTGAAGTAAAACACTTGAAAACAGTTCTCAGTCTAACAAAAAATCTGCAATTACTACAGAACTTGAACAGAACAGAACTACGAGAAAATTGAAATTTGTACTGAAAACATCCAAAGATAAAACATTCCTTTGTGTTTTCTGCGCTCATTAATGTCGAAGATCTTGAGTATCAGCAGAAGTACTGCTTCTTAGAAGACGACAACAGCAGTTCAAGTCGATCTAACATTCTGCTTTATCTGGTACATGTTTAAAGTACAAGTTGTTTGTTACTTGCAACAGTGTATTAGGTCTTCACTTTATGAAAATGCCTAGCTCGCCTTTGCTTTTTCTTAAATAATAGTTTGCAACTCAAATATTCGTAAAGTTTGGTTTCTAAGAATTACTGTGAGATAGACGTTATAAAACACCTCCAATTCACATTTTTAAGTCAATCGTTTAAGCGACAAACGGAGTGTAACCGAAATTCTCTAGAAAGATTATGAGTTAGAAATACCTAGGTACCTACTCAAGATGGATGTTTATGGACTTATTTCTCAACTATCATGGGAACTGAAAGTAAAATGAAATTGTATGGTATCTGCTAGAGACAAAAATTTAATCAAATCTTTCTATGCTAACAGATTTTCACAATCCCCTGTTATTCAAAATTTCTGCCCTTTGGAAAATCTTTCTGTTCCTAGCAAATAAGTTGAACCCCGAAATTGAATGTAAAGAAGCTTCAGGGAAACGTCTCGTTCCCACTGAAACATATTACTTACATATGAGAATATATATTTCTCTGCTACCTATATATATATTCGGAAATGTTGAAAAATGGCCTTCCAACTGGTTTGTCTTGGGAACGTGGTGTTAAGCCAGACTGTTACGCTTGATTTATATGTTACGTGTAAATCAACAACGGTAACTGAATGACAAGCATTTTATCTGTTGTTGTTTTTCGTTGAATTATTTCGCGGATGCACTCACAATTCTTTGAAATTAATTTAAAGTCATGTACCTCAATTTAGGTTTCGGTATAAGATCTATTCAAAAATGTTTTTAAATTATTAACTAAAAATGTGAAGTTGTGCTGCAATTTAGTAGGTTTTTAGTACTTCTATTGATTTTTTATTAATCTATAAAAGAAACTATGAAACTGCGTTCTGTTCACGTTTTAAATAACTCGTAGGTAAAGTTAGCTTAGTTGATGAAGAATAGCAGGTGAAAATTAAGCCTGAATATGCCTTCGAGTTATCTTTCCAGAAACTTCGAATTTTCACTGATTGAAAAATGTTAAAAGTTTAAAGTAGTAGAATGGTAGAATATAACATATCGACTCAAGCTAATACACAAAGTACACATCACAACATGCGCTATAATCGTAAATACTACCGTGAAAGTAAAATATAAAAAGTGATTCAAAACTAGCGTCATTGTATTTTAGGGGCTAAGGGGATTTCCTTGGAGAGTACAGAAAGAGTGTAAGAAAAACATTGTTAGTTTTTTTCAGGAACTTATGAGTGTCGTGCAGATTTGACCCTCCTTAAGAAGACTTTAAGTGGGTTCACACTTATTTATGATATACAAGCCAAATCCACGGTGTGTTGTTGATTACATTCATATTGATTGTCCTAAGAAAGTGAAGGTGAACTTGAAGGTGAAAGTAATATTGAGAATGACTGAAATAGAAACAAGCTCCAGAACTACATATTAAAATGAATTTGAATTTGCAACTTTTGGAGGGACTCAAATTTAATAAGTAATCGTTTGCACAAGGGCTGCTTTTACTACCGTTTACAACTTCTTTTAACAGAAAACTTTTTTTTTTAAATAAGCTGAAACCAAGCTCTAAATATTCCTGCAAACAATTAAAACTTATTTTGTGCCGATTAATTTAGCAGTTTTGTGTTTGAACTTATGTAATTAGAGTACGCTTTGATAGCAAGTGTTTATAATATTGCTTTGCTTGCTCAAATGAAAAACTGAATATTGAAACTCGAAGTGCTTATCAACTGATAACAAGAATTACGAATTTATAGTTCTGTCAGCAATACGATACGCAATACGATTTTGTTTTTCTATTAGTTCTTTAATTTCACTTTTTCTTATTAACAGTGAGACGAAAGTCATTTGCAGACCCGATCAAATATATTGCTGAAAATGTTTGATTAATTTTATGTGAAAATGTCAATTTTTCACCTACATCTTCATTCTACATTTCCAACGAAATAACGCCAATTTTTTTAATCATTCTGCTTACACATTTTTCTTCCTTTTTTTCGTTTAAAGATCGATATATAGCTTTTATTATAGGCGTCCTATATCTAGCGACAATCAATGGGTATGTTGAATTACTCCTGATTAAATATTTCAGATCATTTTACAAATTAGAAACGTTAAACGATCGCTTCACCTTTGATTTCATTTTAATCCATCTAAACATTTTCTGTACTTTGAAACATATAAAACTTTAAAGTCTTGATTTAACTCCTATTTTCTGGGACCCATTACATTAAACACAGTGAATGAATTAAAGTACAGTCAGGAAAAAGAATATACAAAAAAATTCAACACAGTGTCACAGATTGTTCGTAGAATGCGCTTTTCAGCTTTTGAAATAAATTTTGAGGAAATGGGTGCCTCGAATATCTCTTGTTTGATGTCTTTTGTTAAATCCCGTCGCTTTTGTTGAACCTGTTTGAGCCTTTACTTTATTATTTGCAAGTTGAACTCGCATCTTTTTTAGGATAATAATACTCTTGTTCGGGACGCTTCTAATTAATGCATCTTTTTGTTCTATGCATATATTCATTATGCGTATTGTCTAGTGCAGCGTTACTCAAAGTGTACTCCGAGGGGCCTCGGTTCTCCGCAAAGCCTACGATAGGGCTGAGCCGACAATAAAATTAATACATGTATTAAAGAAGAATCTATAAGAATAAAGTTACCTAAGATAAAAATAAACTACCGAAAAAAAAACGACTACTTATAGATTTTGCGGGTAGATACTAATACGGGGTGATTCATGTAGCCTGTTCGTTAGAATTTTTTTTATTTTCCGAAATCTTATTATTATGAAATTTAGTAGGCAACCATAATCGGCTGCTGTAAGTCTAAATATAGTATTTCCAAAATGACGGCACTTCCGGAATTACCGGAAATCGACATCATCTTGGGTTTTTTAAATGGAAAGTTTCCATTTTGATTGACACACCAAAGGCAAAAAAACGAAAGTATGACAAATCATACATTAATTTCGGATTTGTTGATTCCAACGGCTCACCTCTCTGTATGTTGTGCAGCAAACTCCTTCCTAATAGTTCGATGGTACTTGCTAAGATGCGCCGACATTTAGAAACTGTGCATCCCGACTTCAAAGAAAAGAGCATACCTTTTTTTATTCGTAAAAGAGAACAATTATTAAGAAGCCAAAAACTATGACGAATGCGACTCAGACTGTGAACGAAAAGGCCACGGAGGCGTCGTATTTGGTTAGTTACCGGATTTCCCAAGCAGGAGATGCGCAAAATATCGCTGAAAACTTAATAAAACCATGTGTGTTAGACACAACACAATGTATGCTCGACGAGAAATCTGCAAAGCATTTTTCTGCAGTGCTTCTTTCGAACGATACAGTTTCGCGCTGAATTGGGGATCTCGCAGCATACATAAAACACGAACTGGTTGCAAGGCTTCAAAATAACAAATTCATCTTGCAAATGGATGAGTCAACTGATGTTGCTGGACTGGCCATCTTGCTAGTAATTGTGCGATATCCATATAAAGATTCACTTGAAGAAGACTTGCTTATGTGCTCATCACTACCTACTAACACAACCGGAGAAGACATTTTTAACACGATTAACATATTTTTTGAAGAAAACAGACACTCTGCTGGGAAAGTGGACGAAAACTTTTAAAAGTTTAAATTTCAATTCAACAGTAAATTTTTTAAATGTTATCATATTTTTTTGTAATATTTTGTTATTGATTGATGAATTAATATTCATGCAATTAATCAAATGAGGGATGCGATATAGATAAAAGGTAATAACGTAATAAAGGTACAAAAAGCTTTCTAAATGGATTGGAATAATGCAAGGTGAATTTCAGACAAACTTATAGCAAAATATAAAACAACGTATAAAACACCCTTCGTAGACACGAGTATATGATGCAACATTTTCTATTCATAACTATAAAAAATGCAACTGTTTAATGCGGCGAGAAATGTGAAGCTTTTTCCGTAACCAGTACACTATTGCTTTAGTTCTCGTCTGATAAGATTATGTCCTCGTAACAAATCCGTAGTTGGATCCGCCAACGTTATAAACGTATGAATTTAATGTTAGGGTGCTTTTCGTAAACGGCACATTGCCACAAGTTATAAGCCAGCGAAAATATATTTTACATATTATAAAGCTCGAGCAGCTACATTCTACAGTTTTGAATTTCGATGCTTTGAAATTGTGGGATAGATGGAACGTATGAGAATATTTCAAACGATACAGATACCGAAAGCGAGTATTTCTGCACCCTTCGTTATCTCGTTTTGATTAACACAAATCAGTTGGAAATAAAATTAACTTTTGGAAATTAATTTTTAAAACAATTTTGTCCGTTGGTGAAGATTATATTAGCTTTACAATTCTTTCAGTCATAGTCATGCCAATAAAATTTAGTAGTAGACTGTACAATTCGGAATTTCAGAAATCTGCTATTATTTAAGTATTTATATATTATGAAGGATTGATTTTTACTCAGTTTTAAGTAATGGTAACTTCGACAATTAAAGCTATTTTTATATTAATTGTCACCATAACTTAAAAAAAAAATATATTTCCATAATTGTCGGCATCAGTTTAAAATTAAAACACTCTATTGCTGTTTCGATAATAATCTTTGTAACACACAAAACAAGTTACAAAGTCGTACCTAAATTTTTTGAACTTGAAAGGATCAGCTCTATTAATTAATCTTGACAGGGCCAACATTAAAATGATTTTTAATGTCATCAACGCTGCATCGCATTCTTTCCGGCAATATTCGTTAGCGTTAAAACTCATTTTTGTATTCCATGAAATTGCTGCTGCAGAACTCTGCAGTAAGCATCCACGATAAATTTGTTTTCAGGTTTTGAAATGTTCCTCTAAAGTACAACGGTCGTATGCTCAATTTAAAGCATGTATTTTACTTTTAACGAAAGTGATTTTTATACGCATAACGTAGGCAGACATATATGTCTCTATGACTTAGCATGGAATAAACTTGTCCGTTCTTTTATCAAATCTAACATGACAAAAGTATATTATATACCTAGGTCGAGAAGTAAGCTATTATATATCAACCACTTTTATATCTTGATGCGCGTAGCTTCACACACATTGAAGACATATCCAGACAACTAGAGATTAATACTCAAATGACTATTTATTTGTTGTTCTAATTTGCCTAATTGGCTTTTGTTTATGAGCATCTCAAGAAATTAAAGTTGTAGTTTAAATCACATAATCGAGTTTAAAAATGGGATTTGCAATTCCAATCGTCTCATATATTTACATTTCTATTTGAGCTCTATCGTATTTTGGTCGAATGACTATTTAGAAAATGCCATTATGCAGAACCTTTCATTTTAAAGTACTGCATTTTTTATGATAGAATTCTCCTTACTTTGTATTTTAAGGTCACATTTTATTACAGCATCAGTCAGGAATATTTAAAACAAATTCTGTTTTGCTTATTATATTGAAAAGGTTCCATGGATAAGATTTGAAAAACATTCAGCTAATAAGGACTGTTACTTAGGTAAATTAATAAATTTGCACATATTTCATACTCTCTCAAAGCAAACAAGTTGATATTGTGTATGCTGTACATGAATGGAGTTACTTTGAATGGGTCAAAGAAAACTCGTTTGCCCATTTTTTTTTAAATATTTCTATTTTTGTGCTGCTGAAGGGCATTGTGGTAACGTAATGTAAGTAGCTACAAACTTCAGACAATGGCGATTTAAATACCGGCATTCCTCATGTAGTAGAAAAATCATTTTCCCCAAGAAAGAAGAAAATTTCTGCGTTTACACTAAATTAAGTCTGTTGTAAATTTAATTCAGCAATGAGTGTTTGATTTAATAACATGTTTCGTGTTGTAAGCCAGTTTTTGTTTGTTCTTTGAACGAAAGTTCAGATTAAGAGATATTGAAAAAACCTAGAGAAAAATAATTCGTACACATTTAAGTGTAAAACTATCCTGAACGTTGATAGTTCAAAGAATGTTTTAAGGAAGAGCACAATCAGCAGAAAAAGTTGTAGGTTACATTTATTTTATTGCTAATGGGACTTCTTCATTGCCATTTACCTAGTTAATTTGATTGTAGGAAGACATTCATAGCTTTCCTTGTTGAGAACAGTTAATAAAAAAGGACAAAGTGGAAATATAAATGTATTTAGAAAATTAAATTGTCAGCGTAACTTTCTTTTTCGCAGTATTTACTCGGCTGTCCCAACGGTTTGCGGAAATAATAGTATAAGGAAGTATCCTAGCATTTAAGAAAACTGAGTTTCCTTCATTTATCTTTTCGGTGAAGACACGAAAAGGAATAACTGTTCTTTTGGATAATGTTTGTTCGTAATTGGGCAATTTCAATGTTTTTTTTTAAATCTGCTTTTAATCATTACAGAAAAATTATTGAAATATTATTTTTCGTTCTTTGAATTATACTGTATAATAGTTTCGTTTCACAAGAAAAAGTGTTTAAAGCAATTCCTTGTATTAAAGCGTTTTTTAATATACAGGGTGGTCCTCAACTATTGTAACAAAATTAACTGACATTTGTTTAGGCCAAAATATTTCGTTTCAGGCAAATTTGTCTTATCCGAAAGTCCATATTCTTCGACGTACAGTCGAGTACAGTGTATCACAGTAGAAATAAAAGCTTTGTTTGATTTAAATAGATTTAAATCTATTTAAAACTATTGATTCTTTTTCCTCGAGTTATTGAAAGAAAATATTGTATGAAAGTTCAGTTATAAACGCCGAAAAAAAATAACGATTTACACCTGAGAATATGCAGATAACAATATTAAAATGTAAGTAAAACCATATATTCATTTAAATTGGTTATAGAAAACATATAGAGTTGAGATCATATAGAGAATCACTGATATATTATTGTTCTTATTTATTTATTTAATCTATAGTAACGATAAATATCGTTATTTTTTCTATGATTTATGCTTGCTTGTCGAATATTAAAGGCTACTTTGAATTGTTGCCGTTGTTATTTTTATAACTTAATATAAAGAAAACAGCTAAGACTTAGCTAAGAAGATCCGTCTAAAGATCCATAGGTTGTTTCATTAAAAAAAGTGCATATGCAAAATTTTGACATTTACGTCCTTAATTTTTTAATTCTAATTTCACTTTTTAAAGAAAATATGAGTAATAATTAACAAATTTTTTATTTACCACTTTTCACTATTTTTGAAAAAATGATTTAGGGGCGGTGTCAACTTATGAGGAAATCTTTTACTACTATGTCGTAGTGTCTCTAATTTCCACATATAAAACATGACATTTTTCAAAATATAGCTACGCTCTGCATAAATCAGTTTAATTCTTAATCTGAAAGCAACTATAAAATATTGTTATTTCGTCTAGTCGCCGCATACAATATTGTATGAAAACTTTGATGAAGGTTTTTTTCTCTATCGACTATCGAAGGCCGCATGTGTAAAACAACCCAATCCCAGACAAATTTTCACTTTTTGAAACTTTTGTCTGTGAAATATATTTTCTCGCAAGCAAGTAATTCTTTTCCTGGCTGCTTATATATTTCAGCGGGGCGCGCTTTTATCCAAAGCTCCCTAGTGTGAATTTATAAGTTTATATCGTTGGCGGGATCAAGCTGCAGACTTGTTACGACGACATAATCTTATCAGGTGTGCACTAAAGTGCGAAAAGTGGGTTGTAAACAATGTTTTAATATTGCTGATTATTGCAGAGCATTACTTGGTTTTATCGTCGAACATAAACCAGCCTAATAGCTGAAGCGAGCTTTATATGTGGCCTGCTCTCAAAGTTGCAGCGGAAATCGAAAAATTAAATCATCCTGAATGAAATAAGTGCTTTGGAACTTTGAACATTTATTTAGAGCATATTATATATTTATTTCAAACATGCCTTTTTACAGGAATGTTTTACTGTTCTCTAATTTGATTCCAATTAACATAGAATGTTACAATTGAATTATACGATAATCTTATTGTTCCTTAAACAAAGTATGCCGTTAATATGTGAAGGCCTCCTATTAACTGATCAAGAATGTTTAAGTAGTCACGGCTGCACTGTTTGACTGCAAACCTTCGTTCTGGTCCTTGTTTAAACAAAATTAATAACTCCAAATCACGCACTTAATGGATTCGCTTTATTAACTGCTATAATACATGCAATGCATATAAAAGCTCAGTTTTTAAGAACATGTTGAAAATACTTTCATATAAAAGTTGAATGGCTGCAAATTACTGTGCTTTTACGTTTCATGCCGCCAGTACGTCCTTCTTCGCTCAGGCACGAAAAGTTCTGTTATAATACTAACATAAGCAGATGAGGTCGAACTGACCTACACTTTAGCCTACATAAATGTTTCAAAATAATATTCAAGACTTTATTGATTTTTCATTAGTTTATTTTTGGTTTGGCAGGTTAAAGGCTAATGAATTTGAGGTCATATACCTCTTGAGCATGAACACTTCAAATATATATTTTAGCGCGTCAAAACAGTTCAAAGTAATTTATTACAATTACACAAATTATTCTTTTAAAAAACTCTTTTAAAAATATTCAGCTTTGCGAGACAGATATAATCTCTATATGTTATCTCGATCTGTCTCATAACTTAATTTATATTAACATACTGCAGTGAGCATATAGGTGTTTTTTATTGAAAATTTTTAAACTAATGCTGTTTGACTAATGATTTTCAGATGACCTGAGTAGGTAATTTTTGCAAAATACCGCAGCCAAAAATAGGAGTGAGGTTTGTTTTGAAAACGTCCTGAATTATCCTGATTTTTGTTTCAACCCACTGTATTCGCTCCTGTTGGTAATTGCATATATTAAAACTCATTTTGGTACTTTAAACTAGCGTGATTATTTCAAAATAGTTTTTGCATACATTTTGCATTTAAAATAGGTAGTATATAAGTGACAATTCAGACATTTCAAAAACAGTGTTACTTAATTGACAGGACCTGAAAAGCGTTTTTTTTTATCTAACAGTTTTCCAGTTACTGAATTATTTTCATTTCCATAAACCAATTAATGATGATCAAGAATGACCAAGTAAGTTCATATATGAATTATATCTGAGCAGCTGACACAGTTTCATTAGCTAGAGATTATAAAACATTAATCAGAAAAACATGTATTACAAAGTAGCATGGGACGGGTAGGTGTTGGACGATTTCGTGAAACTAACAGATACATTAGAGAGTAATGAAAAAATCGTTAAACTATCTTATATCGGCCATAAAGTCTTAAACAAGTATTAAATTTTGGAAGGATCTTTTTACAGCCCTCCGAGCTAAACGTATATTCGCACAAAGACGAAAACTTTTATAATATCTCTGGAGACATTGTCATAAAAGTTATAATCAAAACCATTGTGAACAAACAAAAAGATAAATTAATTTTTACTTCGGAAATTTGGAAAGTTTTGATTGTTATGTTTAGATGTGATGACCTTATTTCAAAGAGTAATGTGAGCTGTGATGTCTTGGTGTTGCTTGCGGCTAAATACAAAATGTTACATTTATTAATCTACAGAAGTTTATATAAAATACGACTGCAGTCTTGGAGCGGATTGTTTAATTACAGTTTACTAATACTAACTTTAAAATCGATTATGCAATTCACAAGCATCTTATTTGGCATAACTTAATTGCGTCTTCCGTTAATTTGCAAATTAAATTTTGAATTTCCTTATGCAGCTGAATTTCAAAGTTGTGATGTATTTTAATTCAAATGCTTTTAAATGATGGTGTCAATTTTTATTTGGGACTAATAAATTAAATACGTATGAATATGAATGAGGTGTCTCAATCTGATATTTGGCGAAATCATAATATAATCATATTTAGTCATAATCATAATTTTTTTCTAACTATGGGTCCAGAAAACAAACGTAGACTCAACAAAGCAACTAAAGAACTTACAAAACTATTGAACGACTCTAAGAACCAGCGAAGTATTATCTTTAAATATTTTATTTTATAACTCTAAATAAACAATTCACCACTATGCACGGAATAAATACCAAGGGCAAATAATTTAAATAGAAGTGGATATGTCACGAAGTTCGTTATAATTTAATTCACACATCATTTAAATTTTGATATTCTATGGAACTTGCAATCATTTTTTATTTTCGAATTAATTTTCTTTCCAATATGCAGTCCTTTTGTCATGTCATTGAAGATCAAATAATCGAAAATTGGATTCTAAAGAGCTCTAAACATGTCAAGGGCTCAAAATCCTATCGGCAAAGGTAACAAGATTAGCTGCTCGCAACTTTCAATCCGAGGAGACACTATAACTAAGCCAGTTTTCCAGCTTGAAAGGTTAATGTGGAACAGTATTTTGATAATATTTCCTGAGAATGATCCTTACAATTTTTGATAAATTTATTTGTGTGCATTATAAAACATTTATTAACATTATTTACAGCTTACTTAATAGAATTAATTCTCTTACTTCTTACAGCTTCTAAAAGCTAAACCTCTGAGTCCTGTGGATAAGAAAGTATGCTGGAGATGTTCCAAATTAGAATTTGTGGTACAATTTTATAAGATTTATAGAATTATATAATTAAGAGAATAAAGAAATAAGCGAAGTAACATAAAGACAATAAGAACTGAATAAAAACCATAAGCAAATATGATCGCCAAACTGATAGAGCAACCAAACTAATAGAGCATTTCAATTTCTGATCTGGCAAACCTAGAACCAGTAACTTCTGTGGGAATCATCGAACTAGTTCGAATATAATTTCGAACTAATTCGAAGAAACTGTTCGACATAAAGAAAAAAACTTTGGCACGCTATAATCAGGGTGTCCCGTCAGCCGTGTGGATAAAAAAAGCATCTGACATAACTTTTACTTTAAAAAATGTTCTAGCTCCTCTGCTATTGATGACAAATCTTTTCAAAAAAATTATCTATTTTCAAATATCGGAAAAATGGTATGGGGCATTTTAATGAAACTCGCTGCGAATTTGTTCCTATGCAAGACTCATGTTTTGATGAAGCAACCGAGTTTATCCGCTGTGGGCAAGTAAGAAATTCTTGAATGACTTGCTACAAAAACTATCAGAATTTTTTGTTTGGTAGCTGAAATCAACTAATATTTTTTGATTTGATCTGCTAATCTCTTTTAACATTTTGGTCCTCTTTGACCATCAAAAGCAGAGGAGCCGTACATTTTTTCTTAATAAAAGTTAGGTCACATGGTCTTTCTACGCCAAAGAATCTCTCAGTTGACCTTTTGATCATGTGCACGAGGACTCACATTGAAAAATATTATGATAAAAATGTTACTCATATTGTTCAAAGATTCTACAGTTAACAGATTTTCTTTTCGTAATACACTGTATTATGAAATATTCAGGAAAATTTATTATTTCTTCCTACGGCATTGTTTGCTTGCTTATGACGCACAAGCCCTTTTTATAACTAGCTTATAACCCCTTTTTTGCACTAAAAACCTTTAATATTGTGGCTTCAATAAAACGCAATTGAACAGCCTTTAAAAGAGCTCTTTAAAAGCCGAACTATCAAAGGCAAACGTTGAATGTGTTTTTATGTGAACCTAAGCGGAATCAATCACATTAGCCTTTAAACTGAACATCCTATTCATGGCCTAAAAACTGTCGGAAACGGAAACCAACTATTGAAACAAAAATGTGCACACAAAAAGAAATGCCAACGCTAAGAGCGTGTCTGTTTTTGCTCGTCGATTTCATTATCATTTCAATAAAAAAAAAATTGTGGCTCTTTTGGTGATTAGAGGCCGTTTTGAAAAATTTTTGGTCACAACGGATTCCAGCTTTTTAGTACTTGTACTTGTACTGCCAATTTTTTAAGATACCGTTTTAATTTAATACTTGCATTCACCTGTTAATCAGTTTTGATATATATTACATAGTTATTTATATATCTAGATCGTCTGTGGTATAATCAATTTAAATAAATGCCCCTTTTTAAACTGGAAACGAACCGGATATTCGACAGAATTCTATCTGCACTTTGTTTAATTTCACCTTTTTCAACTGTGTTTGAAAAGCTTCCTATCGCATAATGTAAAATTTAATACACATGCATATCCATTTTTTAATGCAAGTTTCTGATAAACACGAATTGCTTAAATTACATCATAATATCGCAAGTTTTCATGTAGTTCTATTAACATAATAGATTAGTTACAAACAAATTTTTTATGACTATGCAAATCACTTTTTGATTACATCAAATGTTGCATATAGTTGCTCTGTGCATGCGGCAGTCTCGAGATGATAGCACTAGCTAGATGAAGAAATTTTAATGTGTGAAGATTTAAGTGCTTAATGTGTTTTATACATTATTGCTATTTATAAAACTGAAAAGCCGTGCCATTCAGTAGTCAATACAATTCACACATAAGTCCAATGATTTTTCATTGTGAGACTTCCTCCAATCGCATCATGAATTGATATAATCAAAATATTCAATGTTTAATTATGCAAAAGGTAAATTTTCCATAATAACTTTTTTAAACTGTTAATACTCTGAATTACTCCAGTAATTGCAAAAGACCCTAAAAGATCGTGTGAATTCACTGGGCTTCTGATTAATTGAGCTTTGGCATACAAAATTGATTTGAGCCATGAAAATAAGCACTGCTGGGGGCTGTGGGTAAAAAGTTCAAGTAATCCGTTAATGAAGCGAACCTTTGGGAAAATAATCCTATTATGCTGTCTCGACAGAAAAGTAGGCCTTTTAACCGTTTACTTTTCTCTCAGAAGTGATTTTTTGTGCGTCCAGCCAACAGCAACTTGAAAAACGTACCCTACAGTGTTATTTGCCGGATTGCGAAAATTAAGGAGCATAAATCGAATAAAATTAGGATAAATTTTGTAAATATAAGATGAGAGTTGCAGTTATCAGATTAGTATGGGTTTTATCATTATTGCTGAATGTAGGCTGATCTTGACTTTTTCCCAATTCAACATGCATAAAATATGAAATAATAGGCATAATATTACAAATTATTTTCTGAGCTGGGGTTATCTTTGTAATATTTAAAAGTGGCAAAATGTGCAGAATTATCAATCGATCGCGAATTCAAAGTATTCATTTTAAAATTTAACGGATGATTAAATAATATATATTATAACTGAATGAAGACAAAAACGCCTAAGTTTGCCATTATTCGCTATGCTGCTTTACGATATTATACCAGACCAGATGCTAGGAAACGAAATTTTTTAAACTTTTGCCTAGAACGTGGATTAATGATGATTACTGATACTGCTAAAATAGTTAGGCAATTTTTCTTTTTGTTAGAATTGTTTACATCTTCTTTTTTAAATTTAAATTTGCTTTTAGGTCTTGCTGTTTGCCAGAAATGTTTCATTTCTCTACATATGTATACTGGCATGCAACGTTCAGCCTTTTTGTATTGATTTACAACTATTTGGAATAAAACAATTCCTCAGAAATTTTGAATAATTGATAATAACGAATTTCTACTAATCAATGCTAAGCAGGTGTTGAAGACGTTTGCCAATATGCCAGGCGAAAACAAAATAATAATTTCAGCATAATTCGATATAGAAGTAAGCACATTCAACATTGGTATAAATTCGTATGTTATAGTTCTTCAAAAATAATAATAATTTATAAACTAACGGATAAGGCAAATTTTACATTACATAAGTCATCGCACTCATAGCTTGCAGTTTAAAAATTTTTTATTTATAAAAAGTGTTCTTTTTTTTAGTTAATATGTCTTGTTTTCCCAAGAGTATAACTTTTATCATCACGTCGTTTTAAATAAAACAGAAAAGGAAATGTCTCCATGCTTGCGTGAAGTGTCTAGAAACGAAACTTTTGAGAACATATGCTAAAAGATGGATCGTTTTCGTTTTCTTAGCACCGGCGGTAGTTAGTAAGCAAATTAAACACAGATTCGTTAATGATGTTCAATTAACGTCATTGACAAATAATTTCCCGCTTTCATTATTGAAGGTATGGGGCAATTTAATGATAGAAATCATATAACTGCTATAGTTCAGCATAGGGCATTGTGCTTTATCATGTCCGAAAGGTTTAATCACTAATTACCTGAAATAAACCGTTTTAATTAAGTAGTAATTAAACGTTTGTTACATTGGTTTGCCGTGATAGAACGAACACCAACAAATTGACTCATGTGAATTCTAAAAGCATATTTTTACGATTATAAACTAGTGGTGCGATTCCTTTGGATCACTCTGTGTAATTGATCCGCCTTTAACTAGTTGAAGAACTTTAATATACCTTTTAAAAACTGAATTGATTTAACCAGTTTTCAAGTTCTCCAATCTTTGCTTGAAAATCGCGATAAAAACCTCTACAATAAGAAACTCAAGCAGTTGAATGCCGCCCGTATTTCATTGGGTCAGCAAGTTGAAATATCCCGGAACAAGTGGACTTCATTAGTGAAACGGCCGACTGTTTTTTGCTTTGCACTTTCAGGACCTTGCTCCGTGTTTTAAAGCATTCTGGGGAAACCTTAAATTTATGGTTGAGAGTTATGTAACGTAATTAGAGAATTTAATAGAAATATAAAACCCTTTGTCAGAAGAAAGTAAAGTAGGGGACCCTAATTAAAGGATTTAAGTTAGAAGAACAAATAACTGTTGTTTAGATAATGGGTTGTTGCACATTATTTCATAATAAGATTAATTGCACGGTAAATCAGGATTTTTCCTGTTATATTCGGGACATTTAATTTTTACATTGTAAAAAATATAGGGCCAGTATACTCGGAAGTTTTTAGCTGGTTGCAGTTTGTTTGAAAAATGTAACTACTTAAATCAAGAGAACTTGATATTAATGCAAACGTTAAAGGAAAATCTTATATAATGCCCATGCTTGATCACAGAGTCCCTTGGTTGTTGTTGTGTTAAATTCATTATTTTAGTTACTTATTCACGAGCTTTCTTTACGTAAAATATATTATGTGAAATAGAGGTATCTAATGTGTATGTAGCTGATACTATAAATATAATTATAAAACACAAAAAAGACGGAAGTTTGGTAAAAAGTTAATTTAAATTTAAATTAATTCATCTGAGTAAAAATCAAAATTCATTAATCTGGAAACCGTAACTTTTAGTCGAAAAGTTAAGATTTTGCGATCATTCCTTAAAACTGGTGAGTTTTTCTGAAACTGTCTTGAGAAAAAATATTTTGTTTTGAAATTTTGCATCTCTATAGGTGTTTCGCCCGACGTCAAGCTTACACCTGAAACGATGTCGCACATATTGCCTTTTTTCCCCCAATGTCTTTATCTTAGAAATAAGGCATATATTGTTGGATTAAAATATCCAGCACGACTATATTATCAACGAAAATTCATATCCGTTTTGCTTCCATTTTATTCAGTTCAAGTTAACTCCAAAATTGACTAAGAATATTATTTTTTTTGTAATTGAAATTTCGGAATTGATTGAAAGATTCATAGTGCTTTATACTTAAATTTTGAAGCCGAATATCTGTGTTTATTCTTACCATGTTTCACAACTCAGCGACTATGTTTAAAGTGAAACTATTATTGAGTTTATCCAAGATCTTCTATCCTGTTGTAAATGTATAGTAATTATTATACTTACTCTATTGCTGAGACCTTACAGCTTCTTATAAAAATAATATTATGTCCGCTATTTGAGTAGTTATCTTGCAGAATATACGTCAGATAATTTGTCGAAAATTGTAAGAGATATTCACAGCCATTGCCCCAAAATATATTGAACATCACAAATTACATAAAACTACAGAAATGTTACACATCTGCTTGGCACCGAGCTAATATTTACGTAGCAAAATTGGCAAATGTATAATGTGTAAATTTATTTCTTAAATTGAAGTCGCGAAATAAAAATTTACTGCCTAAAATTGTCATTAGTCGTGGTCAAGTTAGAATCCAAAGAGCATTTAATTTAAAAGATAATCAAATGCTATGCGCTGAGACTACTAGACCTTTGGAAGCCAAGAATTTCTTAATTCTTCCTGCACATAAGAGCAAATGCACTCGTGCTCAAATGAACTACCTAGAAATTGCGCTATATAAATGCATTAGAAGTACTAAATTTCGGCCTTTACTATAAGTAAAGGTAGAAAACTCACTCACGCTTCTTGAAAATAAATTCCTATTTTAAAGGAGAGCTAACACCTTTCACGAGGGTTTACAGCCGTAATTACTCTATTCTCTGACGTATGTTAATACTGTTAGCGCATTTTTACTGCAGTTTTGTATTAAAAAAAATAGGCGAATATGTAATAAACTGGAGTTTAAAACAGTGAAAACAATGTCAGGTTGAAACTCGCTTCTCGAATCTTTTTCATCATTCCCGAAAGTTTATTAAATTATCAACGTTTTCCAGTGTTTTGAACAATTATTTTAAGGCAAATGTCCACTAATTGATAAAAGTTAAAAATGGAAAAACCGCAGCCAAATATTAGCCGCTTTGTATAAACTATATAAAAAATTTAATTGTTAGTCCTATCGGATGGTCGGCAGCATGGTCGGTAAATTTACCGCTTTTATCTATAATATAAGTTTGCAATGCATATAATCTTAATTAAATACTACTATAAAAAATACATACTTTTAGCACAAATTGAACAAAAGACAATTGGTGATATTTTGGAAGTATACCGAGCAACGAAATAAATACTATTCAATTTCAAAATTTGATTTTCGATCGCTGCGCAATGAGTTAAATTACTTGGGTGGGTTTTGTTGTTTATTTTCTTACTTTTGTTTGCTCCACTGTTCCCTGATCCTTACAGACCGAAAAGTTTGCATAAGATAAATTTTCAACTTAAAAGTGTTAATTTTCTTATTAAAAACACAGACTTTAGATAGTTAAAGGAAGTACTTTTGTTCTTGTATTTTTTGTATTGTTTACCATGAAGAAAAAAGAAAAATTATCAAAAATCTACAACTATATATCAACAAAAAATATATTTTTTATTGAGATTCACCAGACACTTTTAAAAACATTTTAGTAATTTTAATCTTACGATTTTTATTACTTACATTTAAGAATCAGCAGATGTTTACAGTGTTTTTCGTAACCAGTTTAAATATGGTTTATAAATTTGCTCAAACTGTACTTTGTTGTGTAACCTAACCAGATACCCAATCTGGTAAGTATAAATTATAGTGTAAGTAATTTGTGCGCTGGTCTCTTAGGCATAGTTTAGCCCAATAATTAATTCATTTCAATCACACCGTGATACTTTTAGTCAAAATCTATACTAAATTTATCGTCATTATTAATACCATATTAATAGTTTCCACAAGTACGAAATTCATTGAGCAAATACAGATGCAATAGAAATTTACAAACTTTTCAAACCGATTCGTTTTGAAACACATCCGGAAACAAATTACGTCTAACTTTTAGCGATAGAATTGAACATGATTATAAGAAATCAATATTAAAGATTTGTGCTTTAATATCTGCATGCGAAATGAGCTGGAACTAATTTAATTGAAAACCCCATCGAAATGAGCGTTATTGGCCAAGTTACATTACTATATGTAAACGATAAAACTGTAAATTATTCTAAAGTTACCTTGTACTTCAGACGTCCTACTATTAACCTAATTTAGTAAGAAAAATGGTCCATTTAAATCGAAGAGTAAAATTATTTTTCGTTCTTGATAGTTTTTTCATACTTGAAATTAGTACAATTCCGGCAAATCTAATTAGCAATCTTATTACAGTTCTGTCGCATTTAGGCGTGCGAAATTTTCAAAAAAAAACGATTATCATTAGCAAACATTGTTAGCTTTTTTGCCATCGATTCCGGACGGAACATTTACGTCGAGCAAAAACTACAAGGGTCTTAATACGGATCACTGTGGAACCCCGCAGGATAATTGAACTAAATTAGGGAAACCCATTTACGACTGAATTTTCCTTCAAGATGCGTTACTTATGAAGAGCCGTATATGGAGTAGACCATTTGATTCATGAACAACTAAATCAGATGGTTTACACAAATGCGTTAAAACCCCCATACGTTTTCCATGTTTAAAAGCGTTTGAAAACATTATTTATGGCATTATACGTAACTATTTTCTAGTTTTCAACATCGGTATAAAGCAAACACTTTCTTTTAGTGCTTAAGAAGATGCGTTCTGATATTAAATCTATCCTATTGTAAAGAGTAATTGTGCGAATAGTTCCGTGACACATTCAAATTTAACTAAACAAGATTTGCAAAGCTTTCGAATGGCCGAAAAAAATCGGCAAACTTTCTGAAGAAAAACTTTTTGTGAAAAACTCCAGGTTTGTGAGATCAATTAATCAGATATTTTATAAAAGTTTTTATTGATGGAATGTGCCTAAATGCGGGGGAAAAGCATATCCGGAGACACCTTTAAGTATTTTGTTCAAATTATAAATTGGAATTTGCAACAGTCTTGGTTATAAAATATCTTGATCATATTATAAAAGACATTTGGACAATTTGAAAAAATTAATAGTGTGCTCATAATGAAAAATATTGTTAAAATGTTTCGAAAAGTACTACAAATATCAAAGTCAGCAGTATCAAAGGAAGAGGTTTTAATAAAACTAGCGGCGCATGAGACGCTAACAGAAAAAATATATCGATGGTACAAAAAATCCTACACATAAGATTTAGGAACACACGGTGAATTTAGAAAGAGGACCAGCACTGTGTCTGCTATCATATTTCCAGGACGAAATAAGTGATAATTGCTACGAGACCTACAGGTGGGCATTCAGGGTTATATTTTCTAAAACGAGTGTTAAATAACAAAACAAATTCAACTTTATATAATATTTTTATAAAACTAAATCATATCTTTTCTGCCTTCTCAAGACCAGTGCCAAGATACCTAATTACATTACATTACTTACATACATTGATTACATTCATTATTGCACATCTTTGCAAAACATAAGAACTTGTTTTACAAATATTTCCAGACAAACAATGCTTTCCTCAAGTTTACAAAAGAATTAGCAATTACATTCGAACCGCTCCGTTTTGATAGACATTTTCTGATTTATTCGACCGGGTAGCAATTTGCTATACAAAGTACTCATTTTTCCTGGCCGAAGACAACAAGATTCTAACAGATAAGGCTGGTGCAAAATGACTTGTCATCTACAATATTTTCAAATTCCCTTTTAACTCTTCAGTTATTACCAAAACAGTGTTAATTAGTGTCCCTGTAGCACGCTTGTTTATCAAGAAAATAACATAAACATAATTAAAATATAATAACAACAAAATATGCTCTATTATTTATTATAATGCTGCAATATTCTAAGTCATAAACGGACATTGCGGTTTGCCAATGTAACTGATTCTCGACCATTCTTATTAATCAATGAACTATTTGCATTTGCTCTGCAAAGACAAACTTGTCATGAGCGGACTGCTATAAATAGTGTCATATTTTATTTAAAAAAAAACAATACTAAATACAAAAATCAATTTTAATTTTCACAAGAAACAGAATATCTGCAACTATACATTTATGTATTACATTGCATCTTTAACAATTTTTCATTCTTAGAGCCAGATCAAATGGAAAAGTTTTTGCGAACACTTAGCAACAGCTTTCTATTCTCCAAATTGTTTATTCCTTGTTTATTATATTTTTCTTTCCACCGAAAGTTTTTGCGCATTTGAAAAAAATGTTATAAAACTTTTTAGCTAACACGTCAATTAATAAAAAAAAATGTTACCAACAGTCTGTATTTGAAGTATATATCGCATGAACCGAAATAATGTCAAAATGTCCAAATCTCAAATCGACAGATCGGCATACATATTACAATACGCAGACGATACGGCACTTATTCTACATGACAAAACTACTGAGAGAGCAGCTCAAAGATACCAAACACTAACAAACAACACAATGACATGGTTTTATAAATGGAGACTAACACCAAACGCGTCAAAAAACCAACTTCTGCTAAGACACCACAGACTCAACGCTGACTCCCTACAATAACTGCAGACGGCCAAACGACACAACCAAAAAACGACGTAAAATACCTTGGAATCACAATTGACCACAAACTTAAATTCACTAAACACATACGAAACATCAGGGCAGAAACAATAAAGAGAACAAAACACTTCCGATCACTAACCTACAAAGACAGAGGAATTAGCACAAACACCGCCACCAAAATATATAAAGCTAGTTGTAGACCCTTGCTAGACTTTGGACATATACTCATGACCAACGGAACAGAAAGGATAAAACGTTATACACAAACAACAGAACAAATTGCACTAAGACTAATAACACGAATAAGTCACCCCCAAAACCCACTACACAACCCCCCACCCAACTACTATACGAACGCACAAACATTACAAAGATCTCGGAAAGACTCATACACCTACAGACAAAATGGACAAACAACCCCTACAACTGGACCATACTGAATCCCCTCTGCCTTACAAGACCAACCAGACAATCCCGCTTCCGTTTCCCTACATCAACGCTACTCGAACACTTACAAACGCAACTGACTACTGGACAATAAAATATTTTGTTCTTGTCATTAGAATTGGAAAGTTTATATAATAAGATTATTAACCTAGAATAAGAGAATTTTTATCTTTGTTTTTTATTTAGATTAAGACAACATGAATTAAACAAGGGCAGAAAGAGCGATAGGTCGATAGCCTTTTATAGAAATAAAGATGTTTACTACTACTATTGTCCAAATCGTAAAGTATTGGAAAAATCATATCTATAAGCAAAATCTTATATTAAATCCAATACTTTACGTATGGACGATGGGTGACAAAACACTTTATTTTTAATTTTTATTTTATAACGTTATGAGCAGATCAGTTAATTAGTATTATTGCTTTGTCACTAAGCTCGATTTAAAATCCTTTTTCTAGACGTTAAAGTTATCAGAATCATATATTGTAATTTGAAACCAATCGATGAACCTCAACTTGTGAACTCATATGTGACTCCATTTAGACGAAAATATTTAATTCCAATGTATTTACTATTAATATTTAATTTACCATTATTATAACATTATGTTTGTTAAATGTCTAGCTATCCGACGCTTGAGAATTTCTATTGTTCAAATGTCTCTTAATCAAGCGCTGTAAACCTGCCTTGATGCGATGCTTGATGATCAGCATCGCATGAATACGACCGCAGAATCCATTTGCCAAAAATCCCTCTTATCGGAAAAATAGAGTATTTGTTTCTTATTTTAACATTTATTTGACTCAGTTATTGGGCGCTCGGCTCGGCCACATAAAACCTACTAGCGAAAACGTAAGGCCATTGTACGAGGCCCGTTCGATTTTGGGCTACGAGGGACATTTCAAAAGTACATAAGCATAATATGGTTGTTTTGCTTTCAAATTCACAGTCAACAAAGCTGAACCTATATAGAGTAATTATATTTAAAAAAAAGTGCTGAAAATTTAAAAAAACCGATAGTTTTCGGTTGTTCCGCGCAGGACTTAGCGGCGCTGGAATCAAATTTGAGGCTGGGCCCTTCCAGTATCCCGCGAATCGTCACCAAGTCCACTGGAGGCGTCGCGACGCAAAACCGAAATATACGGAAAACTCGCGAATAATTCCCGAGCAGGAAGTTCATGAAGTTGGAAATAACTTGATTTCGAAACGGTTGGTGATTATTTATCAGACCATGTGATGCGGCCTTAGGACGGTTTATTGCTTGTGAACGTGTACCGTGTTGGGTGACAAATTGTTTAAGTGATTTTTGTGCGCCAATGAACTTTTCAACTCTGGCTGCATTTATTGGATTGAAACAGTCGACTTATATCATGTAAGTTTACTGAAAGCTTAATCAGAACTCAGAAATCATCTCAGGAAAACTATTGCACAAAAACAAAAATTTTGTTGATTGACCTATTAATTGGGATAACTTTACAAAACTTTTCGCAATTGCAGTTGATTTTTATAACATCTTTGCTTTTTTGGGTGGACAAACTTTATTTAAAATCTATTGCTTATTTAGGGACAAAAAATAATGTGATGAGTTTCAAAAAATATTAAAATGTGTCTGATCCTTAGCAACTACTAGTTTCGATTTAAATTCTGATTTCAAATTAGCGTGACTCTATCATCTCTTCTTGCTAATTACATTTCCAAAATAATTAAACTCAGTTCAGCCATCAGGTAACTAGAACTCCTAATATATGACATAACAGATTTTATCACAGCTTTCAGCTTGAGAGAATTTGAGTTTTCACAATTGAATTCACATAGATCACAAATATTAAAATGTAGGCAGAAAATAAATTGAAATATTTATAGAACCGAAAACTTCAGGTAAAGGGCACTCTGTTACTAAGGAGAGAAACGATCTTTGAAGCAACCGATTTGTTTTTCTAAAATAATAGATGATTTTGCGCAATACTTTTACAAAAGACACTTATCTAGAAAAGCTTCCTCGAGTTGCAGTTAAAACAGCTTATTATCTATAGGGCGTCCCAGGTTCAAACACAGGACCTCAAAATTGATTTGAACTTAGATTTTAAGTGACTTGGCCTGCATTTGAAAACTCGCCATAAGGATTGTTGCAATAATAATAATAATATATTTCAGATTAATGCATGTTAATTTATGTTTTTCTTTAATTCGATTTGAGAACTGAAAATATAGTAGTAGTAGTAAACATCTTTATTTCTAAAAAAAAGGCTATCGACCTTTCTGCTCTTGTTTAATATCATCGGTCTTTCTGCCCTTGTTTAATATATGTAGTCTTAGTCTAAATAAAAAACAAAGATGAAAATTCTCTTATTCTAGGTTAATAATCTAAAAAAAAGAAAAAAATATTTTATTGTCCAGTAGTCAGTTGCGTTTGTAAGTATTCGAGTAGCGTTGATGTAGGGAACTGAAAATATATATTATTAGAATTCAAGAATAAAACTTATTTCTATTTATCTACTTTAAATTCCATTTTATGTCTTAACATTATAATATGCAATACACGGATAATAATGTTCAATCACTTCAAAATACTTCAATGTATGTGCTATTATGCTCATTCGTAAAAACTCACTCGTCGTCAAGAAAGTTTTGACGCACCCAAAATATTACATAATTGAACTGTACATGATTATCGTTTGTACTTTTTTTCAATATTTTATTTTTACCTGATTTTAGACGTGTAAAATCAAAATGTGTAATTCGGTTAATTGAGCACACCATCAATAATTACCAGTTGTTAAGAATGTTACCAAAACATCTTAAACATATTTATCGCCTAAACTTCAGGAAATAAATAGTATTTCCTCAAATAGAAGCCTGCTTCTATACATATATATTTTTGATTTTATTAAGTAACGCATATAGTGGTTTCATAAAATGTTTACCTTCAAAGGGCGATCCATGTTAACTTATTTACATGTTATAAAGTAACCGCAATCCGGAAAAAGACGATTTGCCTTCGTTCCTGTAGAAATATTTATGTTGTCACTTGAACTTTAACCGTAGGCAAATATTCTTTAGGTAAAGTAGATATGAAGTATCTTAGTAAGCACTTGCAAATTTTTAAATGTCGTTTTTTATATCAGAGATTCTATTTCAAAAAAGGAAAATTAACATTAGTTAAAATTGCTTTTTATATCAAAAGTGAAATGTTCGTATGTCTAACTTTTTACAAGTGTTGACAGCATGGTAGTGTGGAGAAATAGTTTTTTTTAGTTTAAGTTAAAAAAATATATTCTCTAAAATAATTACATACTGAATATTTTTTTTTGTATATTTCTTTTTCCTGACTGTACTTTAATTCATTCCAATGTGTTATGTGATGAGCCCTGCGTTTCGTCCCGGGTCTACCTATTGGACTCGTCAGTAAGGCTTAGGTAGACCCTGCCTTATACCTACCTTACCTAGACCTAAGCCTTACTGACGAGTCCAATAGGTAGACCCGGGACGAAACGCAGGGCTCATCACATAACACCATAATTAGTGACAATAAAATTGACTGAAAACCCAGGAATACATTGGAATACTGAATATTGTCATTAGTTCTGCACTTCTTGGCAGGTGTTTAACATTTTGTAAATAACGCCATCTGCCTAAATTCCACATTTCCTTAACAGTTCAAGATATGTTCTCCAAAGACAACCTTAACTATACCGGTCAGAAGAAAGGTTTTGTACTAATATGTGCGGCGTGATTACATATATGTATATTGTATAATTTTAATTTGGACATATTAAATGTTTTGAGTCACTGATTCTTTCTCCCTGGCGTCAACAACAATCATTCAGAACAGGTTGTTCTTCAAAACTTAATTCTGCAACTCAAATTCCAAAACAATGAAAAATACCTACATTTCAATGGGTTCTTTATTACCTAAGTTTTGTACCAGAGCTGTACAATTTTTCTCAGATATCTTCAACTTCGTTTCATCACATAACTTCACAACATCAGTTTTAAGAAAATTGAAAATATATATTAGATGCATTAAGTCCACATTCAAGTTCGGCATTGATTTCCAGCAATCTGCTCGAGGCGATCTTATTCCTATATATTTAAAATAAAATATGTTGGTTTATATGTATAACAACATGTAAGTTATATGATGCATTTATGGGAACTTCTAGGTCATATCACAAATTCATGATATTATGCGTATATGGATGATAATGTTCAAGCAGAATTAATAATTTATGTAATAACAATTAATAAATGGAAATAGCTTTAAACTATAGCGTATGTGCTATAATGCTCATTCACGAAAATTCACTGAACTTAACAAAAATCTGGCGGACAACAAAGTATTTCATAATTTAATTGTACCTGATTCTCGTTTATTTTTTTCATTGGTATTATGCGTATATGGATAATAATGTTCAAGCAGAATTAATAATTTATGTAAGAACAATTAATAAATGTTTAATAAATGGAAATAGCTTAAAACTGTAACGTATGTGCTATAATGATCATTCACGAAAATTCACTGGACTTAACTAATATCTGGCGGACAACAAAATATTTCATAATTTAATTGTACATGATTCTCGTTTATTTTTTTCGACATTTTATTCTTGGTGAATTTTAAATGCGTAAGTTAAAAAATGTAATTCGATTATTGCAGCACATAATCAATAACAACCAGTTATGAAGAGTTTAACATAACCTACTTATATTTAACGCTAATTTCTGGTAATCAATAGTATTTCCTCAGCTACAAGGCTGCTTCCGGACAATTTTTGTCTTATTTAATAACATCCACACTGCCTTTGTAAAAACATAATATTCAAAGAAACAATTCCCGATATTTTATTAACATGTTTCCAACAATATTTAATAAATAATAGACAAATCAACTGAAAAGTAACAGCATTCCGGAGACGGACGATTTGCCTTCGCTACTGTAGAAATATTTATGTAGTCACTTGAACTCTAACCGTAGGCAAATATGCTTCAGGTAAAGTATATATTAAGTATCTAAGTAATAGCTTATACATTTTCTAATGTCGCGTTTTATATCAGAAATTGTGTTTCAAAATTGTAGGTAAACATTGATTTGAAAAATTAAATTGGGAAATTGCTTTGTAAATGTTCGTATGTCTGACGATTATAAGTTTTCCCAGTGATATTTGGTGAGTCTTTGATTTTTAATTTAAAAATTGTTTCTAGTAAAATTGGAAAGATTTCGACAGTTGTCTGCATTAAATTAAAATGCTCTACCAACTAATTTTATTATTAGTTCTGCAGTTTTGGAACGTATTGAATGCTTTTTAAGGAACGACATATGCATCGATATTTTGCACTTCTTTAACAGTCCAGGGGATGTTTTGCCACACACATCACATGCCTTACATAAACTTTTGCGGTTAGACGACAACTTTTGTCACAATATTAGCAGGGTGGTTTCAAGTATAATTTGAACATAATAAGAATTTAGTTTATTGATTAATCTGGTTTTACTTTTCTAAAATAGGCAATTGCACGATGATCTTTTCTTCAATTTGACTGGTGATGTTTCGGACACTTTGTTTAATTATTCAACTCTGTTGCCAATTACTACGATTAAAAATATGTGCATTTCAATGCTTACTTTCATTTCATGCATTTTATGACAGAGCTACACAATTTCACTTCATAACTTCGCTTCATAACCTCAATTCACAACATCAGTTTTCATTGTTTACAAAAATTGTTAAAGTAAAGGAAACTTGTCTGATGGCAAAAATTGATGGAACGGTATATTAATTTTACGGTTTCGGTGTGTGTTTTGGATTCAATAAAAGTCCGCACGTCTATTAAGAGTTGGCAATCGATACATTGAAAGTTAAATAACAATAAATATTTAATTTTCTAATAATGTAACTACGATTGCTATGATCTTCATATACCTACACTAAACTTAAATAAAGTAGGTACTCAATTTACAAATGAAATTTACAAAAGAATACAGGAATTAATTGTAATACGAAAGCAATGTTTGATAAGCTACTTAGGTTAGGTTTCAAATTTTCTACCCAACATTTGTTATTTTCTCAGTCGATTCATCTGGCTCAACTAAAGATGTGATGTTTTCATTCTAAGCCCAATTCACATGTATTTACATGCTATTATTGCATTGTTAAAAGGTAATTGGGGTGCCCTGAATTAGCTTTTTAATTCATATGCGTTCCAGGAACCCTCTGACAGAATGTTTCAATCAATTACTAGTGGTTTATTTTTGGAACACATATTTTATAACGGCTGTCGGGTATCGATCAAAATCTACAGTACAATATCCTTGGCAAATCCTCCGAGTATCTCCATTTACTACCCATGCCCTTTTTATTATTTACATCAGATTTCCCGACTTGATCCTTCGAATTGAAATTCAAATAAAAACAAAACTTTTTTATTTCTTGCGGCTTAATCCTATTTGATATCTTCTGAATTCGTGACAGCAGAACGAGATTGAAAGAAACAAGGTTTACCATATTCCCGGATCTTGTTAGGGTGTTCGTTCATTAGAGCTTTTCGAAATATGAAGGAAAGTGTTTATTATTTCTGATATGTTGTGGAAATTGTCCGTAAGTATTGTTAGGAAGGTTTTTTTTTGATAAAATATGCAATAAAGGGTGTGAAATTGTTTAACTACTTATAAAACATGTAGTAGTAGTAGTAGTGTGGGGGCCGATGGGTCCGGCGAGTAGGGCGTAAAGGCCCTTTTCGCCATTCCTCCTCCATCCATCCCCACCTCACCACTCCTGATCTTACGCCACCCAGGCGACCAGTCTCCCACCAAGGCCGGGATCCGTCTCCACTCCAAGGAAGACAATTCTCTGCGAGAGAGTGTGGAGGCCCCAAGAAGGCGCCTTCTAGTAGACGACCAATCATGGCAGACTCCTAATAGGTGGTATCATGTTTCCTCCGCCATTCCATATAGTGGGCATACGGGGCTATCACCACTATGTCCAGGTGTCTGCTCAGACCACAGTGGCCTGTCATGACCCCAACCAGACTTCTCAGGGCCCAGCGACTCCTTGATATCAACCATTTGGATGTTGCCTTGGCGGTTTCAATCAATTCTTTGGCCAGTCTACAACCTTCTGCCTTTCTACAAAACTCTGTGGTGCCTTTAAGAGCCCAGTCATTTAGAGCGCTTGCTACCTGTCGGTTACTTAACCCTATGTGAGGTTCGGCAGTTATTGGGCTCTCAGAAGACTCGAGCCTTGCCAATGCATCGGCCCGCTCGTTTCCCACGTTCTTTCCTGATTTCCTGACTGATCCACGATTTCGCAATCGTATTTACAGACCTACACGAGAGTGCCTTGAGGGCAGCCTGGCTGTCGGAGTAGATCTTGATCACTCCCTCTAGTACTTCTGTAACTTGCCTATCTGTGGCAACCTCGAGGATTGCATATAATTCCGCCTGAAACACTGTCGTCCAGCTTTCCAGCGAAAAGGATCCTGTTGGTGTCTTGCCGATACATGCCTGCCCCAGAACATCCCGTATCGGGCTCTCGTGAGCCGTCGGTGTACCAACATGGCACCCCCTTTCGGGCAGCCACTGTCCTAGTATTCCAAAGTACGCTGTCAGGTGGGACCACCTTTACACTTAGGATTGGAAGATCCCGATATCCCGAAGATATAAAACATGTATATTATGAACCTACGTCCTTCAGCTTTATTTAAAATATTTCTTGGCACTTTACCGACAAAATGTATGTTTCTTCAACTCCATACCACTACTGATTGATGTGTTTCAATTCTCCGTAATTAAAAAGATGTTATTACATTATCAGCTTTGCAAAAGCATTGGAAAACATGTTATTGTTTAAAACATATTTGATCTTCTAAGAGCATTAAGAAAATGTTTTTATCCATTTGTCGTAACATGCCCAACAATAATAATTGTGATTCTGACTATCTACAATATTTTTCGACGATCAGAAGATTATAAAAGACAAACATAAAAATATTAACACCATACAGCGTGATAAAAAATATTACTGTATTAATTAATTTTCTGATAATGCGATGTTTTTGCTCTTCCGATCAATCATTCCTAGATTTGCTTTCTTAGTGAGCGGCCGAGTACAACCTCATGATAGATTAGTTTCGCTAATTAAAATGAGAAACGCTGCACGAACCTAAAATTGTATAGGAATAATATTGAACGTTGTCAAGTTGCTCAGAAAATAATATGTAAATAATGTAAATTAATACAGTTCTAACTACGGCATTTAAAAGGCTTTTCCGGTTTCATACGGTATTTAAAAGGCTTTTAGATCGAGCTAATTCTAGCGAGCGTTCTTCTTTTTTAGCCTATTCATGATTTTTTGGAATTCTCATTTGGTATCTTAAAAAGTAGAGCCCAATTTGTAATTAAACCAAAGAGAATAATAAATGAAGCACGCAATGAAAAGCTCGATATACCGAAAGGGTTGAAATTCTATATAAATTCTATATAAAACATTTGATAAAAATAATTTCTTGCTCACAGTGCTGTATCCCTTTCGAAATCCTGCCTGCTCCACTGGTTGTTAGGCATCTAATCTACTTGTCAGTCGGTTTGTAAGGATCCTTGTCAGTTGTTTATAAAGGTGGGACAGAAGGTCTTATAGGTCGATAATTTTCAATGTGCGTAATGTCGACCTTTTTAAAAAGCAGGACAACTTCCGCGTTTCAGGACTGTTGCCTTCAGATAAACATTTATTAAACAACACCTGTAGAATTTGTTCCATGAAGCCTCCACTCATTTTTAGCATTTCACAGGTTACTCTGTCTTCACCAGGCGGCTCACAGTTCTTCATTTGTCCTAGTGCCCCCCTTATTTCCTCTTTCGTTATATCAGGAATTTATTCTCAACCTACATTGCAAATGATAACTTTCTGAACATGTTTTCGAAGAGATTTCGTCTCTTCCAGTCAACATACAGTCATCCTCATCCTTCATTTTGAGAATTCTGCTTTTTCCCGTCGAAAGACTCGATCTAAGAACTTTCATGTTAGAGTTATCCTCAATTACGGTTTGAATTGTTCTGGTATTATAGGATCTTACATCTCTCTTCACTTCCCTCTGTATCCTGCCGTTGAGCTCCTGGTATTCTTCTGCATCTCTGGAAGTTGTTTTCCTTTCTTCTATAAGTTTCAGTGTGCTATGTGTATCAAAAATACAATTTTGAACTTATTTTCTCAAATAAGTTCAAACATTCATTTAATTATACAAGATTTTGTCACTTTTGGCTGCAAGTGCAAGTGACAATTCTAATATAATTCCCAAATGCACGGTATTATATTGAATGACACTTATTTTCAAAAGCTGGTTTTGAGACCGTCCCGGCGTTCTCCCGACCAGTAGGTTAACTATACTAAAGGAAACAATAGAACTGCTCAATTTTCTGCATGGTGATGGTCCCATTTCATTATTTCACCATTTTTGGAAAGGCACATTTGCATACAAAAGAAGTAGAATATATAAGAATTTTTACCGCTCAACAAGATTTCCCGAAAATTGGAAGTTTACCACAGACAGAAGCGAAATGGTTAAATGTGAAAAAGGAAACGTTTGCGATTTAACATGAAATCACGTTCCACTTAAGAATCTGAAATTGGGTTTTCTTTCTGGAGATTTATTGTTACAATGTTTCGGTAATTGAATTTTGCATTTATTTATTGAAAAGAGAATCGGCACAACCATTTTAATTAACGGCTATGAATAAAACCGCCAATTACAAATTCATAAATTTGGAGAAAGAAATTTGAAATTATGTTTTCAGTTCACGGTGCAGTGAGATGCTTTATAATTTACAGTAAATAATATCACAGGTAGCTTGGTCGATAACTAATCAACTGATTGAACAATACCTACAACATGTTGATTGGATGGATGCAATTAAAAACCCGTTTTACAATATTATATGAACCGTGTCCTCTAACAAACTGAAACATTTTCGAATGTTATTAATGAATATTTTAAAACCTTTCCTACAGCTACTACAAATCTGATCGGAAAGGCATATCCAGGTAGTGGAGTTTCAGTGGACTGTAGTGGACCCAGTTTAACTATAATGCGAAAATCAAATAATACAATTTCTTGTGGAATCAGAACTGAAACTGGAAAAATATAAGTGCAGTTTACCTTAACTTTATGGCGTTCATATTACGATTTTGAAATCTCTTAGAAAACAATTTTTTTTGCGCTTTTTTCTATTAATTCCTCTTCGTCCTGTATAGTGAAAAACCTCAACCAACTATTTGCTAACATTTCTCTTATTTCAAAATTTAATTTTAAATTGCCAGCAGTTTTGCAAATAGTGGCTTAATTCTTAATTACATATTTTTGATTTGTATCATACAATATGTTATATGTATCATACAAGATATTTGTTTATCAAAAAATATATCATTTAATACACTCGGTAGAACATAGTCAGCAGACATAATAACGAGCATAACGTTGAAAGTAGTATTTGCTTTATTTGGTAATGATTAGTGATTAACCATTAACTAAAATAGTTTAATTTAATAGAAGTAACTCAGTTAACAAAAATGTAAAATGTCAATTTTTAAATCGTGTATTCGCAGAAAAGTTATTTAATATGTTTTAATTAATTCAAATATGTTGAACTTTGTTGAACTGTTTCGTAGTTCACCAGATTCTATTTTAATTATTACAAAACTCGGTTTAACTTTATTTTATGTTGAATGCTAGTTGAAATATTCTTGAGTTAGAAGGCAATTAAAACTGGAAACCATACCACTGTATATGACATAATCGTTTATTATGACTTTGGGTAACTTGAAAAATACTTACCTTTAAATGTACAGAAACAGTTGTATACTGAATAAATAATTTAAAGGGAGTATACAGTTGTAATTAGAAAAAATCGCTGCTATTTTCAACTTCATTTATTATTTGCTATAAAATATATTTGGTTACAACCACACATGTCTCGTATTTCTGCCTGCGAATATCGACTATTAGATTCTCTTCCTCGAGGCTTGTAGGTGCTATGGATTTGTAGGTGCTTGGAAAGCAATAAATTTGCTTTTTATTTTGGATCTGAAGAGACACCGTTTCCTTCTCAAGTGTGTTTTTTTTTGCGTATCTGCATCAACATCGGAATATTTGAGCAAATATGTCAGAAGCACGTGCAGTACATATAGGTTATTGATTATGATCCTACATTTCTAGTCTTAAAGCTCAATGTCACTGAAACTATTCCAGATTCTTCATCACCCGGCAAGCGTAATAAACCAAATGAAGGAACTTTTTTTCTAAATATAGCACAATTCTTTATTGGGTATTTATGTGAGTAATTAGTTTTATAATTCACTTTAAGCGCGTCTTTGTGCGCGTGTTTTGATGTCAAATTAATTTTCAGAGTCCTCTTTGTTGCCTGCTCGAACCGAATCGATCAGTACATTTTTTAATATCCATTATTTTTTTAGTTAAAACGATAAATACGCAGCGATATAAATATTTTATAAATTAATAAATTTCAGTCATAATGCATATACGCAAATTCTGAGCGCTGGAACCATTTTGTTAATTAATAATTTTTTATTCGAAATTATGTGTATTGAAGTTGATTGGAGGATTAATTGGGAATGCTGATTTCAAGTTAATTTAAATAGTTATAAACATTATTAAATTAAATAATCTGAAAAAATTTTCAATATATCATACGAGAAATGAAGTAAAACTGGGCACAAAGTTCTATAAATGAAGAGACAGGACTCTTCTACATGAAAAGTTAGTTCGTCAGTTGAAGCTGACAATTTGAACCCAAAAATAAAATGCTGTATGCTCATATTTTCCAAATTGCACATTTATCTGTGGAACTACTGATCGGCTTGAACATGTTTAATGTTATTGTTGAACAGCGTCCAACTTTTAATAATTGCCAATAAATTAGTGTAAATGCGGAATAAGCATAGTGAAAAAGTTGCCCTGGGATAAAACACTCAGTAGCAGCAGTTTCTACTTTGATTTTAATTTAATCTGATCTGCTTTCTGCGCGTTTACGGTTTATTAAACCGAGTAAATAATCCAGTGAAAAAATCAACTTTTTTAGCATTTAGGTGTACTAGGTATTATTAATTATTATATTTGCTCTGTTTTGCCGATTTTTTGCTCAAATGTTAAGTATGGCATTAATGGGCCTCAGAGTTGATCAACTACATCACACGCATGTTTACTGATTAAGTCTGATCGATTGGAAACTGTCGATTAAGGCGGACCTAATAAGATCTAGTAGGTTTAATCCATCAAATCAACACAATATACAAGACATGTTTGATCCTGTAGCAGGACATTCAGTTCGGGAACGATCGAACTACTTTTAAAACATTTGATCCTTAATTAAATGTATTAAATCAAATGTTTAGAAAAAGTATTTTTTATGCTACATAACATACTTTTCAATGTATAAGCATTAAAAGCACATTTTTTATTTTTGGCTAAAAAAAATATGTTCGCGAATGAGAATATTGCGGATTAATTTTGAGAAAGAATAGAAACAGTTGCGTTTTGACTTACAGCAAAGATGAACTTTACATTTTAAACATTTAACTTTTGATTTGCCTCTACATTGGGTAAATTTACATCGCTCTCTTCCCACTGTCCAATTTGGCCAATGACCAACACTATCTAACTAAATTGCTCTGGGTAGTTCAGCTTCTTGGCATCTTTTTGTCGGCAAAACCCGATTTTCATTGCTCGGCCGTCCCTATTTTATGTCTATTTGGTAGGCTTCCATTGCACAACTGCATTGCCATTTCAGTTTTGAAAATCAAAAGTTATATTGTTTTCTTGTTTCGAATATTTTCCTGACTGTACTTTAATTCATTCCAATGTATTCCTGGGTTTCAGTCAATTTTATTGTTTATTATTTAAAATGTTACAAATACGTTTCGGTGTCTTTCTCCACCATCATCAGTTTGTGTATATAGTTGTTTCACCCTTCACATTTGACTGGTCTAACACAAACTGATGATGGTGGAGAAAGACACCGAAACGTATTTGAAACATTTTAAATAATAAACAATAAAATTGACTGAAACCCAGGAATACATTGGAATGAATTGTTTTCTTGTGCAAAGTGCTTTTTAATTTTAGGATCTAATATCCAAGCATTTACAACAGCCACGTCAACCATATGATGAAAAATCTATAAATATATAAAACGAAAACTATTTATACGGAGTGTTTCGGTGCAAAACTGAATCAGACAAAAGTTCATTTTCCTATATAATCGGGTTTGACTTCGAGTTTCTTTCCTTTTTATTTGAGAAAGAGTTGCGCAGTCAAACGTTGTAGTCAGATTGATTAGGGAATAATATCATTTCGATCCTCATCACTGCTAATATCGTCAAAATATTCACTGTCTGGTTTAGGACTTTCCGGAATTTCGTCTTAAGAAAGTTTCCAATCTTCGCTTTCACGGGGAGTATTTTCTACGTGCATGACAGTTTGATCTTTTGTCCATCACAAATTTATGCGACTAGGTCACTTCTGTCTATCTTGTTCCCAAACAACAGTGGGTTTTTTCAACAAAGGTGTTTTAGTTGATAAATATCGAACATAGAGAGATGTGACAAGTAAACATTTTTTACGTAATTTTGAACGCTCTTTAATTTTTTGTAAATCATACACAACAAAAAGTGGAAAATAAAAGTTTAGGTTATTAAGAAGATGACATGGTTGAGTTAAACCTCTTAGCATTAACGAATAAATGTCAACTTTGGAACAACAATACCAAGAAGTTTACCAAATTTTAAAACAATCGGACAACCAACGAAAAAGTTATTTCAAAAAAATTATTTTTAAAATCTAACTTTAATGCGCTGTAGATCCGTTTCTATTGAGTTTTCGCAAATGTGTTAAACGAACTTGTCACACTCATTTTTGCTGTAGCGTTGCCTCGTTAAGTGTTGGTCGCACCTTTTCCGCACACCCTGTATAGACTTTTTGTATTAAAAATACCAGAGAAATGGTCCTGTAAACTATCGGACAATTATTAAAAAACACCCGGCATATCCTCATTTGCTTTTAATTTTTATTTGCTTGATTTAAATCTGCAATAACATATACAGTTATACATTTTACTGTTATCTGATTTATTTGCAATTTCTGTCAACTATTTTAATATAAATCAGTTTTAATTTATGACCCAATGAGATCTTTTGTATGCGCGTTTCCAAACCTGTTTTTTTATTATTACCTATTATTTTATAACACAAGTGTACCATAAATACCAACGTTATATCGGAAAGGTAATACTTTTTTGAAATGCTTTGGAACCAAAACGCCAACGCATTCTTTCCTTGAAATACATTATACTAATTAGGACGTTTCTTACACCTTCAACCATTGTATGGCACCAGATATTCGCCAGAAAAATACTTACATTAGCTGAAGTTAGTCTGCTAAAAATAGTTTTAATGAAGATGAATTTATATATTGTGTATATTTTCCTGACTGTATTTCAATTTAATCCAAAAAAATTCCTGGGTTTCAGTCAATTTTATTGTTTACTATTGAAATTTTTTTTTGAAAAAAAATTTTTTTTTGGATGAATTTAGAATAATAAAAAAAAGTATATGCTTTGAATTCATTGATGAAACGCGAAGTGGTTCATTCTCAATTATCCAAAACGGCTGCGAAAAAATATTCACATAAATTATATATTTATTAATAATAAGGCCCATAGTCTCACATATATTCCCTATGAAAGTCATTGCATCATTTTGAAAAACAGAGAAACAATATTGGAATAGGTTCTACGTAATATTTAACTGAAATGTGACAATAAAGTAAGGAACAAAGACACTTTGAAAAAGTGCTATTCTTGAATCCTCAAACATATTGCGCCATCACATCTATGTATACAATGTGAGAATCACGATCTTCATGGTTTTGGCCTTTTAATGAGATGGAAAAGCGACTTGTTGAGTTGGTATGTAAAATGTTAATTTTTTTTAAACGCGGCTCATCTTAAAATCTTTGTCGTAGTTTTCCAGTAAGATTGAACAATATCAAATTAGATCAAAAAACCAAAGTACAATTGTCATGAATAATTTCAACTCTCAACATCATATAAATATGTTTATTTTTCTTAGCTGATGCGAATTTTGTTGCACCTACATGTGAATCACCTTTCGCTAATGTTTGGTATGTATGTTTTAATTTGTTCAATGGAAAATAAGCTTAATGCTAGCGAATCCGATCTGTTAGGATAGTGAAACGTCCTTTAGAACAAGCATAAACAGTGTTTAGTAGTTGTTGTCAAACAATTGTTTGATAATAGATTTTGCACTTTATTAAAAGCGTACGTAAAACTCAAACACGCGGTTCCTGTTTTTCCAGTGAGAACATTTTACCGGTTTACGGTTTCGGAAATGTGCTTCGAAACGCTGAATATGAAGAAGAAGTGCGAGACTTTAGTCAAAATTAATCTAACTAAATGGAGATCATACTGGCGCTTATCACATATCGATATATATTAGCGATATTTAAATCAACGTTTTGAAACATTTAAAATCATTTTATACAAATTTTGAAGCAAAGTTGTCTTGTGCTTGCAATGTAACCTTTGTAATGAAAAAAATGTTTTGATAAATTTAATATAACTTTTGTATATTATTCGCTGCATTTTATTCAAAAACTGCTGTTTCCGAATAAGTTAAACAACATTTGCAGAAATTAGTCAACTTGCATTTTAATTTAGGGGTGAAAAAACTTTCAATTTAATCTATTTAATATAGTATTTCTGAATAAGGGTGGTGTTTTATACAGTAGTAGTAAACATCTTTATTTTTAAAAAAGGCTATCGACCTATCGGTCTTTCTGCCCTTGTTTATTACATATAGTCTTAATCTAAATAAAAAAAAACAAAGATAAAAATTTTCTTATTCTGGGTTAAAAATTTAATTCAATAAACTTTCCAATTCTAATGAAAAGAAAAAAATATTATAGGTTAACATCTCTAACTCTTATTCTAGGTTAACAATATTATTAAATAAAATTTCAGTGGCAAGAAGAAATTATTTTATTGTCCACTAGTCAGTTGCGTTTGTAAGTGTTCGAGTAGCGTTAATGTAGGGAAACGGAGCGGGATTGTCTGGTTGGTCTTGTAAGACAGAGGGGATTCAGTATGGTCCATTTGTAGGGGTTGTTTGTCCATTTTGTCTGTAGATGTATGAGTCTTTCCGAAATCTTTGTCATGTTTGTGCGTTCGTATAGTAGTTGGGTGGAGGGGTTGTGTAGTGGGTTTTGGGGGTGTCTTATTCGTGTTCTTAGTCTTAGTGCAATTTGTTCTGTTGTTTGTATATAACGTTTTATCCTTTCTATTCCGTTGGTCATGAGTATATGTCCATAGTCTAGCAAGGGTCTATACAATAAACACTGTTTCACCATCATTTGCTTCGTTCCTTTTTTGCGCTGTATTTATATCCGTCGGTTAGTAAATTAATATAAATGGGTTTTTTTAAAATAAGACGCTCAAAGTTTTTGTATGTAGCTGTTTAAACCAGGTAATTAATTAAAAAATGTTGCTGGAATTCGTCGTTGCAAACGAAAAATGTATGGTAATTAGTCAAACTATAACATATTTATAACCTATCTCATCCGAGCCACTCTTAAAATGCGCTAGTGGTTTCCAGATACACAACATTTCAAACTGTAAAGCTAACTAAAATAAATTGTTGAAATTCAAAAATTCAGTTTAGTGCCGTATTTTCAATTTTCTTTCTTGAACTCTGAATCTCTTCTCGCTGCTCAATATTGGGTTTGCTAGATATATTCAAATTTCCTACGGAGTATTTGGAAATCTAATAAAAGTCACATTATAGAACAAGGAAGAGAATTAGCTTATTTATCAATTTTATTCGAACATAATGCAATCTATTGCCTTCATATAGGCGTAGCTTTTCTTCATAGAAAATGTATAGCTTAATTTTTGATTCCCGAAAGCAACATTTTCAGATAATTCTACAGCAGAAATACTATTACTTTTAGCAAGTGCAATCTTTCAATCGTACCAAACAAATTTCCTGACTACCCATTTAAAAGCTTTTGACTAGTTCACAAGTGTCTGAGCTAGTTAAAGACATTGTTTAAGATAAACTTGTAGTGTTATTTACTGAATCTGGTTGAACACCAATCGTCCATTATTAGGGTTTGAATGGTGTTTCTCTAATATATTAAAGTTGTAAGTTTTTTAACATTGGGAAACTGTGCAACCTATCTTGTTTGACATGGCTTCATAAAATATTTACATATCTACTTTTCTCTAGTCTACTCTCATTTAAACTACTATTTATTTAATAGCGCTTCTGTTGGACCACTTCAACAGATAACAAAGTTGCATACTATCTAAGTCAATAACCATTTCTGGCAAATAAATATTAAGCATAAGCCTGCTGACTTCTCGGATGTAAAGTCTTCAGGACACCACGTTTTGTTAACTCTTTGCTCTCCTGTTTGCTGAGAGACAAAATACTGAATCGCTGTGTTATTCATGTTGTAGTTTAGCGACCCAGAAAGGGGCTTCCGCTTCCGAATTTATAATCTTGTAATGCATGTGAGGTCCATGCTAGTTTGTTTAGAATGCACTAAAGTTATATTGCAAAGTCTGTAGGGATGAGTATATCTATATATTATATACATTTGGTTATATGTAGACTTGTTCTTGGTCGGACATTGAATTGCGTCAATTGAACTAACGGAAGCTTCACGCCTTAGTAATACTAAATTAAATAATTACGTACAGATACACACCTCTAAAAGAGGGCGACCAAATAAAGCTACAATATCTGGTGCCATGGGAACATTTTTTACTCACGTACCACTTATAACAAATGCTTTTAGTTCAAGAAATCACTAAGTTTTACTTAATGATTTATTCGGTATTTAGTGTACCATAATTTTAAATTAGAGGCCTAAGTGCTAATCAAAACGAAAATATTACTTTGATCCAGTAAAAGATCGAACAATGAGCCGTGCACTTGGGAAATTTTGCTAGTTTGATCTAAATTATGAAATGCATAGGTACGTGAGATACATTTAGTGCAACCAGTTCAACCATAAAGTTTTTTCAGGCTTGAATTTGCAATAAAAACGCAAGTTGTGGTTCTTGGAATTAGCCCTTTTTACTCACATTTTACCATCGCTCATAGAGATTTTAAAATATTACAAAAGTTTTGCTGAAGCATTATCAGAAGCATATTTATTAGCTGATTTAAAAGTAAAGTTACTTATCAGTTGGAACGCGAAGCCGCACATCCCACATGAAACAGATTTGAGCGAGAGCTGTGAAACTATTGGGATCTAGTAATTCTTATATATCCATACTCCGATTTTTTTTATGATTTAGACTAGTGTAAAGCTTATGAAAATCTGCTCTCTAAATTCGGCGCGTAGAATAATTTTGACAAACTCAGAAACGATTGATTAGAACTTTTCATCGCTCAAGCGAATAAAATGAATTTGATTTGGACATTCAAAATCATTTTATTCAGCTGAGCGGATCAAGACGTTAAATTCACAGAGTGAATTCGTAATTTATCCATTCAAGGCCTTCATTAACATCAGTCATCAATTATCATCAATGAATTCAGCCGTGGCATTATTTCGAAAGAGTTTGCTAAAGAAGTTCGAACTTTTTGTCTTGGAGTATATTTATGGAAGTGTTATGTTATAAAAAAAACTTAAAACGGGAGCTTAAAATTGTACTAGTAAACATTTTGTTGGATTTGTCAATAGCTTATCAGTTGCACTAAACACTTTTCGGCTCAGAAAAGCAATCATAAGCGGGTGCATTTACCAAGATGAATGCAAAATTTTATGTCACACTGGAGTAAAGAGTGTGAATTCATTAAATTGTAGTGAATTTTTGCTTTTAAATAAAACTTTTAAAGCGTTCCGCCAATAAACCCACTCAATAAACTAAATAACTGTAGGGAAGCAATAATAACTCGCGCAAAGATACTCAAAGTTCAGAGATATTCATTAAAAACTATTATGAAGAGAATGCATGAAGGAATAATATTTAATGTTCTACAATATTACATTAACTAGCTCAAGCTAAATACACATTAAAAGTTTGCAAAGTTCAGAGAGAAATGCAAAAAATCGTGCAAACGGAACATCGCGGTATCAGCTCGTCATCTTTATGGTCGGACACACCATAAAATGTTTCTCTATAAGAACTGTTTCACCAGATTCTTGAAGATAGAAAAGAACTGATGTGGCTATTTATTTTACAGATTAATACAATTGTAAGAGTGGCGTTGGAAAAATGGTTTCAGATTTAATGGCACTTTAAGAATGTTGCGGTTTTATGTTGTGTGATAGTTGCAGTTCCTCATCTTCAAAACTGTTCGTATTTTTCTTGTTCTTGGCACATTAGACAGTGTTGGCTAAAAATATATAAGATACTTACAGTGAATTAATTTAAACCGTCTCGTGGCACTTATGATAATGTTGATATGTTTTTCAAAGCCTGAGAAAACTGGAGAGATGACAACTTCTGACAAACTCTAAGGCTTTTTTATCTGTTCAAAAATGGGTTAATTGAAAATATTTTAAAATGCAGAATAAGTGTTAGTATTTTTCAAATTAAGTTCGTGTAACAAAATTGGACAGATTAACCTTCAAAAATTGTAGAACTTAATAACTCATTCTATAAGGTGCCAAAGTATTTTGTCTATATCGTCATCATTGAATAAAAATGTGGTATCATTCTTCTAATCCGTTCGTAAATAACAAATATTTAAATTTAAGTATTTATTTAACAAAACAACCACTTCAAAATGATTTTTCTTCAAAAGAAACTCGATAAAGTTGCCTTTTTATACCCGAAAGTAACGAAGACTGCATTATCAAATAACGACTTAATTTAAAAAAGAGATATCAAGTAATGGAGAAGGCGGGAGTAGATGAAGCAGAAAAAGGTGAAAATAAATTTTATCAGTAACTTTTACATTTCCATTTAATTTCGGCTAAACGGAAAATCCACAGGTTATTGTGTTAATTTTGTAGTTCATGCAAGGGTCTGTTCCCGTTTATTATTTGATGTAATAAAAATCTGCGGTGATAAAAGTACATCTTCGTTGTAGATTAAGGAGATATACATTTGAAAAAGTAATAATTTTTTGGCTGCTGATTGGTCTAAGCAGTTTTGTACAATTCAATATATTGAATCCAATGCATGAGTTAAAATTTGAAAATATGCGATAAAAGTAAAATATGCGTCTAATAATGTTTGGTAACAGTGGATTTGATATACAGGGTTCGAAACCTTATGAACACAGAGCAGGGTTGTGTAGAGGACCTCAAAACAAGTCGAGTTTCCATTTAAGTTTTTATCAGGCCCATGGTTAACGAGATACAGGGTGTTAAATTTTTTAAAGAAGATTGCTATTTTCTCCTTAACTCCTACAGTTTATGAGGTGTTTTGCTCAAATTTTGAAAGTACGCTACTGTTTAGACTCTTTACGCGTAGGTAAGCCAACTGGTTGCGAAAACTACAGGGTGTTTTTTTTCTAGAGGCATCATAAGTCGATGCAGGGTTTCTGTGTGATTTTCTATGAATTTTCTTATAAATGTTTTTTGTGTCCTTTTGTTTACATTTTTTTGTGAAAGCTTGAAGTGCAAGTTGAAGTTAAAATAGAGATGGCTGACGAGTTTACTTCAAAATTTTGTTTTACTTTAATTTAATTTACTACAATCGAGGTTTATCGGCTGTAAGCTAATCCAAATAAAAATTCACAAAACTGTAACGAATATTTCAATTTATTATGAAATTAATTTAATAATAATAATATCTATATATTAAAAAAGAAATATATGTATAATTTATAGATAAATAAAATCTGCAGGTCGGTTGATCGCTCAGTCCATCCTGAAGAGGTGTTTTTTGCAGGAGACGTGTCCTGTTAAAAAGGCCACTATCCTCCTCATTTTTTGCTTGCTGAAATCTAGCATTTCGTTTTTACGCACTGGTTGTAGAGGTCCCACCAGCTGCTTTGCGGTAAGGAGTTGCGGTGTTTCCTGATGAAGCAGTTAATCATATTTATTATTATACATTCACTTTAACGAAGCCATTCTTACTAGTTCAGCTGTGTCCGTTATCACTGTTAAATGAAGACTAAAGTTTAACTTATCCGTCGCAACTATACTCCACAAACTGTATGACAAACAATGCATTTCTCTCTGTGCTTAGTTTAGTTTTGAATCCATTCTGAGCTTGACTCGTCGCAGAATAATAAAATGGTTGTTATCAAATTCAGCCTCTAAACGCAATTGTTCATTTGTTTGAGGAGAGACGAAAACAAATTAAGTTATGTACACTAGAGCGCTAACATGTGTATGCTCTGTCATGCTGAATGTACCTGTCTTGTTTTGGCACTGGCAAGTAATGATAAGTGAATTTGATATCACTGACTGCACATAATCTGTTGCTTACGGGTAGCCACTGTGCCTACATCAAGTTACAACTGAAATCAAGTTTCATTCATAAACAACGAAGCTAGAAAATTAGTATGAATTAATCATGCGCTGATTTAATTTTGAAAGGGTCGAGGAGTTTTGAGTTTTGAGGCGATCATTGGAATTATTTTTATCGAGTTTTGGTTCTTGAAAACCAAGCCTTTCATATACTTCGACAAATATTATACGCAATAAATCAATAAACCTGCAAAGCTCTCCCTTTTAATTCTGTTGAGAACATTGCGCTAAGTTCTGTAAACTAGTTAATCCCCGTAGACCTAACTTGTCAATTTTCGAAAGTGCACACTCATTAAACTTTCAACAGGGAAAATAAATGCACCGAAATACTTGGAGCAAGCAAGTTCCACGTTCAAACTAAAGCAAGACTATGCAGAAAGGGTTTAGAATGAAATACTGCATATATGCATTTGCTCAATTGTGCACAACTCAAAAATTCGTCAATTGTAAAAGGTCTTGGTCATGTTTATAAAACGATGTTATAACTGGACATATTTTTGATTGATTTTATATATATCATATTTGATTTTAATGGGGAAAGTTGCTATAAAGGGTATCATATATTTGGATAATCTACAGGTAATTTAGTATATATACCGGGTGATAACTCAATATCGGATTACGCTAATTATGTCCGTTCTTTATGAGAATTACTTTCAGTTACTACCTTTCTGTATTCTCCACATAACACCAGGGTGAACCCTCCATAAGAATGATACCAATACTCAATCAATCTTTCTACTTAGTCGCGAATCTAAATATAGTTTTTTTTTCATCAATTTTTTTTTAACATGTTGAATTATTTAACAGTCGGATTTTCAAAAATTACCAAGTTTTATGATAATGTTTAAACTCCTTTTATTTAAAATGTCTTTCTCTGATAGCTCGATAGCCTTCTGAGTTCTTGAAATTATTTACCCGTTTCATTACACCTCTTGGTAGAGCCCATTTCCTCTGAAGCTTTTTACTTATTGTCTCGAGCACTTCGTTTACTATGCTCGGGTTTCTCTATTTAAATTTGTGTCTACATCTCATATTTAATAAAAAAGTATTTGTAAATATTAATAAAATATAACATAGTAACCGATAGGTCGATAGCCTTTTTTTAGAAATAAAGAAGAAATATAACATAGTTTAAATGGTAAAATACTTCCAAAATGCATTAAAATATAAACTAAACGTTTTCTGTCGAATTTCTTGAGTCACTGAAGCGCTGAAACCATTAATACCATTATTATACTCACCTTTCCATATCAGAAATATTACAGACAATTTATTGATCAAACATTGTCAATTTTTTAATAACTGCTATACATCCAATTATTATTGTAGTTTTTAATATGATAATGTCGTTTATATGCGTAAACCGTAATTGTCAGCATTGTAGTGTCTACATACTCCTCTCTACCGGATTAAACATACGAAACAAATTATAATTGAAATAATAATTTTGTCGGTTCTCAACTATTTTTAACTCAAAATATTCATGTTAAAGCTTCAAATATAACAACGATAATACTAGAATAATGTTCAATAATGAACTGACGTTCAAAATATGTATGTGTATGGTAGATATAAATTTTCCCATCAATACGTTATTAAGAATTGCTTACTGGATACTTTACCTTGTCTTGCATATTAATTATCTAGATTAAAGCTAGTTTATTGAAGTTTCTTTTACATAGTACTCGAGAGCTGGGTATGTGTGCAACTATATATAAAGTTTTATTTGAATAATTAAACAAAATACAAAAAATACCTCATACTCGAAAGGCGAGAATCAACTACCATTACGTTAAAAATTCAAATGACACCCCCGCCTAGTACAATATAATTTTAAAGAGAATAAAATTATCTATTCAATAATCTAGGAAAACGTAAAAACGTATTATTTCTATCTGGTAATTTATTGATTTATGAATGAAACATCTGTCTATAAAAATGTCCACAGTTATTCGCTAGGAAATAATAAAGTCTGTCTTCAAAGTTGTCACAAACATTGGCTAAAATTTAAAGAAAAATTCGTTTGCATATTTGTGATATTTAATTCTTCAAAGGCGAGAATCAACTATCATTACGTTAAAAATTCAAATGACACCCCCGCCTAGTACAATATAATTTTTAAGAGAATAAAATTATCTATTCAATAATCTAGGAAAACGTAAAAACGTATTATTTCTATCTGGTAATTTATTGATTTATGAATGAAACATCTGTCTATAAAAATGTCCACAGTTATTCGCTAGGAAATGATAAAGTCTGTCTTCAAAGTTGTCACAAACATTGGCTAAAATTTAAAGAAAAATTCGTTTGCATATTTGTGATATTTAATTCTTCAGTTCTTTCATACTATAAGATGACCTGAAAATGAATCTGAATGAAGTCAGATCTGAAAACTTTCTGCTGAACATTCTGTTGCACCTCTTCTATTATTCTAATTGCCGGAATACTGCTGATTTAATCAATCTCTCAAATGGTGAAGATTTCCTTCATCAAACAGCATAGCCCTATTTGGTTCGCACAAGTAAACTTTTGTGTATAAATTCTGGTACGCAAAATTATAAAAACCATATTTTTAGAAGATAATTTAACTGTACAGCCATATCTTCTAGAAAAACGATACACCCACGTATCATACAATTGTTTGATAATCAATTAGATAAAAATTAGGTTTTGCTACTTGCTGAAATCTCCACTTCCACCCAGTTCACTTGGTGAGGAATGCCATTTGAAAATTAAAGATGATGGCAGTTGGGGAAGCAGGGCTGAATGTTTGGAATTAGATTAAATTAGGCATAGAGGTTCCTCCTCCTTATTTAAGTCGACCTATTTTATGTATTTTGTATAATTCTTCAAAGTCAAAAGATGATTAAGGTGGATTGTTTTGGATTGAAGTTCCATTATTTTATGTTTAGAGAGTTATTGCTAATATTCGTTGTTCAATAACTATTGAACACAAACTCCCGAACCATAATAATTTGGCTTAACGAAAGAACCAATTAGCCAACTTAATTGTTGTTTGGAAAACTTTTCAGTAATACAACACAAGCAATAGTTGCCTCTAGACTGCAACTCTCCCCCATTGTCTGATAAATCGCTGAAAACCATATATACCCAACTCAATTTGCCATAAGCCATATCTGCACAATCGTGATGAATAGTTTACAAACTTGGGGGGAGTTCAGTGTTATCTAATGAAACACATAACTTAGTTTGGGGCAACTAAATCTTAGTCAATTTATTTTCCACTTTTGTCTCAATGGACGGTCCAGTTTCCTTATTGATTTAGATTAAACTTTTCCGCAAATGTGAAACTAGGGCCACAATATTTTTATTAGCTGCTATATTATTGAAAGGTTTCAGATGTTGTTTTCCATATATTGGTATAATGCAGCCAATTGCACCACATGGTATAATGCAGATGAAAACTGAATAGGTTTAATTAAACACAACTCTGACTGATTGGAGCAAAAAGTTTATTTAATGGTGTTTTCATATCGGGAATTGATTTCTTACTTTTTAATTAGTTTCCATAATTGCGAGTTGATTTAAATGAATGAACCATCAATTCGTAGGCTAATGCTTGGACAGTTTTTCTTACGAACGTTCTTTCTTTCTTTAGTCGTTTGACAACTTTGGAGCATTTGCTATTTTTACAATTCAGTTAAAAGCCCACAAATGTTTGCGGTAAAGTACCATCCAAACAAAGCTTTCATCAAGCGAAACATTAGCATATATCGGCAACTAGGGGGTTTTTGAAAGATCGTTTCCATTGTTCATTGTTCATCATTGTTAGACGTTTAGAAAATTAAAGAACACTCGATAATTTACATTTTAAATTACACTTATATACAAGTATCATAATACTTGGTCAAAAATAGTTTTGTATAAAATAGGAAATTAATCTGTTCACCATAATTATTAAAATCACCTGTTAAATACTCCAAATTGCGCTGTAAGAAGCCCAAAGGGGCTTTCGGCTTAACTCTATAATTTGCTGTTGGCTAAAAGCCAAGGTGGAAAGGTCATAAACTTATTAAGGTTTTAAAATGCACAACAAACAGAAACATACAAAGGCTCTTTTTGAGTTTTCTGCCACAACGAATTGTCAAGTTCAAGAAAACAATACTACCCACGTTGAAACTAACTTCAATGAATTGAATATGCGGTTTTCCATTGAAGCTAAGTTTTCTAAAGTGCGAAGTATAGGCGGAACTGACAAGATGTTTGTGCCGCAATAAACGTGAAAAAAACTAAAAAATTTTACTAAATTAAACTTTTTAGTAATTGAATAGTGGTTTTGATTTGGCAATTATCCAGTTAAATATGTAGAGACATTATACGTTCAATTTATTCTTGGAAAGCTCTGAAGAACTTCCTAACTGGCACAAGGGAATAAGAATGGATGTTATTGTTGGCTATACATATAGGTCGATAAATCTACCTATCGGAAAATCTTCCGTAATTAATGATTGGATTAAATTTAGCCTTAGCTCCGAATGCGAACTACTAGCATGTATGGTTTTGCAAAATGTGAAATTTCTACAATATTTTGTTAGTATCATCTTCTATCTAAATTATTTAAGAGACTTCTTTTAACTAGAATTAGAAAATTTAATAATTTCTAAATCGAAATTATAATAGTGCGGCAGTTTGTTTCAACCTCCCAAGAAATATGACGCATTGTGATCCCAAAGTTAAAGCTTTTATGATTGATTAGTTTGAAAAGTGTCATGACAAAATGTAGCCAATAGTTAGTAGAATAAGATACACTGCTTTAGAAGCTGCACATACGAAGATTGCTAGAGCACCATTTAACAGGAGAAGCTATATGAAAATTGAGCTATTTTGTCATAATCCATAATAACTTGAGAGCAACGTGATGTTAGTACTTTATAACTAGGTATCCATTAGCTACACAGTAATGAAACAGCGTATCGGAGTTACCCCAAACTTGCCAAATATTTTGCTTTTAGTTAGATCGGACACTTTCGTGGCATTGATTAATACAATGACTTACATATAAGCTTTCACCAACTGCGTTCAGACTGTTGCATTTCGCCGTAAATCCTTAGTTAGGTATATTTAGAAATGCAACTTTGTTCTTTTATGCTTGATTTCTCGGAGCTATATAGTCCACCAATGAGGATGCACCCAGGCAAGCGGCTGCAGGGTAGTAAAAAGACGAGTCGTCAAAAAGGTTTCTAGTAGAACGCCTCACTGGAAACTAGCTTCGCTCCGTATACGTGTTTAGCTTTTCTTTTAAGTTTTGGAAGCGTCTGCTAATTACTTTAACACAGACAATATATAACTAAGAGAATATGAATTCTAATTTAAAGAGTACCCAACAAAATTTAATAGTTTTAACAACCAAATTCATCAAGTTTTAATAATTAAATCCGGTTATTAAGTCGGCATAAAGTAGCAGACATATAAGACAAATTTCTGAAAGCTCTAAAAGTCCCTATTACGTTTTATAATTCAATGAAAAATTAGCATGCGCTAATTACACGGGGTACAGGAAAATAGATTCAGTAGTTTTTCCACTTTACAGCAAAACCGAGTTTTTCACTTCACCTGAAAAGGTTTTTCTATCCAGCACTTTTATCATTATAAACTGACTTAAACCTCATAACCGGTAGAAATCTACTAAGGACTTTATTAAATGTTTAGGAAACTTTTTTCTTTTCCCTTCAACACGTTTTTGTTTTCAATTACTTTGACTCCATTCCAATTCCAACTTTTTCATTCATTTGCATTCTGTTATAACTTAAAATATAAACTAAAAAAAAAAAAAATAAAGGTTGCATTATCTGTTACTTGCTTTTGCGTCGACTAACTAATTATACTGACACGGTACAATTACCCAATTTTAATACAGTCTAATTGAAAATGATTGCAATATTTGACTGAATAAATTCTTTTATTCAATCAACACTTAGTGCAAAAAAGTCCACCTATGTACAATTATTAATAATAATGTGCTGCACGAGAACCGAAACGTTTGTTGACATATAAATAGTGAACTCCTTTATATAAAGTTCTACTTTTGATCAAATAAATTATCTTAATTGTTTTCAATGCCTCTTGCTCAACTCATCTACTTTCCTTAATATCGATTTGAATTTATGAAATCTCTTAATCTTAATTAGAGCAATTATTGAACTGAGACTTAAACGAATGTTATTTTCAGATAAATTTAGTTGGACACTTTATAAGTTTAAGTAAGCATGTGCGATTTTTGATTTTAAAAATCAAGCAAAATGTTGCAAAATAAAATGCGCATTTAAAACAAATTATTTCGCTTTATAAATGCTTATAATTAATTAAAAGTTATCTTATATGTTCAATCTAACTCTTTTAATAAAGCATTGAGCAAGCAATTGGCAATTTCCTCTTTTAAGGGACTTAATAGTTTATCTGGAATTCTCAAAGGAACTCAACAGTTCTTTATGGAGCTCGTTTAGGTTTTCCCCGCTGTGAAATTTAAGATGCGAAGTATTCTATTGTTTATTTGTTTTACTTGCCTTCGAGCTCTCGGTTAGTCAATTTGTCCTGCTATTACGATCTTGGCTTTACATCAAAATAGAATATTATTCAGGCTATTAACAGGACAAACAAAATTGTTGTTTCAACAAAAGGTATTATATTTTGGTTGGAGTTTTTCGAGTGTTACTTTGGTAAACGCGTAAATGAGTGAAAAGTAAAATTGCCTAACGTGATAGCTATTGTGAAACAATAATAAAGTTGAAGGACCTCTTTGGAAGATGTACATTTAGAATTTCAAGGGAGATTCTCTGTCCGTCCACGAGAACCGTCCACTTTACAGATGGTGGTAAAGGAAAGTTATCGAACTGTAAGTATTTCTTTACGCAAGCCGTTAAAAAGCAAGTTTTTTGAGACTAATTCAATTAAAGTGAGGCCATTTACATGATAGATAAGTTTCGAACCAAGTAGATTGGGCTTACGGTATCATTTGGAAACTAAATTGTATGGTGACAATTATAAGAAAGTATTAGAAACAAGGTTTTTAGAAAGAGGTTGAAATATATAATATATACATATATATAATAATACAAATACAGATACAACTGGACAGACCTTATGAAAAAAGCTGAAAATGCTGATAACTAAGCTCTAGCATGTCGAATTCGGATTCGAATGCCATATTAAGATGTTGAACCGATATCCGGCGGTGAAACAGTTGCGGTAAATACAAAAGACTGAAAGTATATTTAAAAAAATTAAGATCTAGGCTACATTATTGGGAGAAATGGATCCCTCTCTGTCTCATAATTGAGAAAGAAACTTGAAGGAAAAGTAGATCGGACAACTAAAAAAGTAAAGCTAGGGATCATTTTAGAACGGCTTTAACGGAATCTCAACAGAAATCTTTAATCGGCCTACCATTGTTAATTGGATCGCCGTCATAAAAGAAACCGTGTGTAAAGTAGATACATAAATGGTGAGGATATTGCATTTTTCAAATTTATTTTTATTTCAAACTAAATTTCTTCGAAACTTCTTTACGTTATTACTAAACAGTATATTTTACGTTATCATTATTTCCTTTAATGACAATGCAAAATGATTTATACCTAACCGAAAAAATCTTCCAAGGATAAATATCAAATAATCTAGTATTTAACATTTTATCGTCAAAAATTTAAATACTACGCTTATAGGAGGTTTACACTCAAAATTAAACTTAAATTGAGTTTGAAAACTTTAAAGTTGGTGACAATATAAAAACTTTTCAGGCACCAGCGTAGTGATTAGGCTAATAACGGGAAGTAGTTTTGTATATAGTTGCTGTATCCGCGCTCGTTACGGTTTTCTTAGAGCATGAAAATAACAGCCATTCGGGCAACTGACTTTTATAGGCATTTAAATAAATTAAAGCAATGTCAAGTATACTGCAGTGGACTGTAATTTAATGTCCACAAATTTTGGGGATCCAAGTTTTAAACAAGTATAATTAGAAGGCAAAATTAACATAATGCGGATGACAATTTCTACTTTTTGTTTGCAGGTAAAATATAAAATATAATAAAGCAGCGACTAGGAAAACTTGTCGGAAAGGACATACCATCGTATTCAATTCAGTTCGGATTCAAACATCAACACTCGACTATTCACCCTCTCTTCACTCTGACTAACAATATACAAACAACCCACCTAACTGACAGAAAGACAGCTTGCCTGTTTATGGAGATTAACAAAGCTTTTGATAGTGTCTGGCATAGAGGCTTACTATACAAACTATACAAACAACACACACCAACATATCTACTACACACCATAAAGAACTTACTAGAAAACAGACAACTACAAGTACGAATTGACAAAACACTGTCATTTTCTTTTTCCCCTGAACAAGGGCTCCCTCAAGGATCCCCGCTCTCACCGTTTCTTTACAATATATACAGCCATGACATATACAATTACAACTTACCAGACAAAAATCAAATCGACAGATCGGCATACATATTACAATACGCAGACGACACGGCACTTATTGTACATGACAAAACTACTGAGAGAGCAGCTCAAACACTCCAAACACTAACAAACAACACAATGACATGGTTTCATAAATGGAGACTCACACCAAACGCGTCAAAAAAAGCAACTTCTGCTCACAAACCACAGACTCAACGCTGACTCCCCTACAATAACTGCAGAAGGCCAAACGACACAACCAAAAAACGACGTAAAATACCTTGGAATCACAATTGACCACAAACTTAAATTCACTAAACACATACGAAACATCAGGGCAGAAGCAATGAAGAGAACAAAACACTTCCGATCACTAACCTACAAAGACAGAGGAATTAGCACAAATACCGCCACCAAAATATATAAAGCTCTTTGTCGACCCTTGCTGGACTATGGACATATACTCATGGCCAACGGAACAGAAAGGACAAAACGTTATATACAAACAACAGAACAAATTGCACTAAGACTAGTTAATAACACGAATAAGACACCCCCAAAACCCACTACCCAACCCCTCCACCCAACTACTATACGAACGCACAAACATGACAAAGATTTCGGAAATACTCATACATCTACAGACAAAATGGACAAACAACCCCTACAACTGGACCATACTGAATCCCCTTTGTCTTACAAGACCAACTAGACAATCCCGCTTCTGTTTCCCTACATCAATGCTACTCGAACACTTACAAACGCTACTGGACAATAAAATTATTTTTTCTTGTCATTAGAATTAGAAACTTTATTGAATTAAATTGTTAGCCCAGAGTAAGTAATTTTTATCTTTGTTTTTTATTTAGATTAAGACTATATGTATTAAACAAGGGCAGAAAGACCGATAGGTCGATAGCCCGTTTTAGAAATAAAGATGTTGTACTACTACTACTAAAATATAATTTTTTGGTGTATTGAGCGAAAATTTTAAATGATATAGTATCGTTTATTGTCCATTCCCATTAAAATAATATATCATAATTTGGCAGTCTACCTTGGCGGTACTTAATAACAGCATATATTTCATATTTTATACTTTTATTTTACGATAATACTTATAATGTACGATAATAAATATAAACAACATTAAAATTCTGTAATCAACAATATTTAAATTGCTGCGAATAATTACTTCGGTTCTATTTATAAACGACATCCGCATTAAAAACCGTATGGTTAAAAACAAAATCTCTTTCGCTTTGCGATTCACGCTAAAGTTAAATTCCAATTAGGAAACTCCCCCAAATTCAACGAATAAACAGCTTAAATGTAAGCCTAATCCAAAAACTTTCCTACAAGACACATTTTGTTTGTTGGGGTCGGGTTGGGAAACCAAAGAGAACAATTAACTTCAAGGGCTTCCCTAAACGAAACAATTGAATACAATAATAATTTTGCCCCACTGAATTGCGTGCGTAGGAAAATCCGAAAGTAACGAAACGTCCGTATCCCTCCGGGTCTTTTTAAAGGGCGTAATTCGTTACTTAATTTAAATTAGAAACAATTATGGCTGACAGTTGCAATTAATTTTATTACATATACACATATGTAGAGCTGTCGTTTGAACTAAAACTAAATACATACAGTTGCGGAAAATATATCATTCTGCCATAAAAGGTCCATATGCATCATTTATAACATCTTATTGTAATAATTTTCTTCATTATAGGTAATTTTTTAATTTTACTACAAGCATAAACATAGTAGAAAATTACGAAATTAAGCCATTGTGCCTGGAAAATGTTTTGTAGAAATTTTCCTAATTATATAAAGATATTATTGTAATGAAGGAAAAAACAGGTGTTTTTAGGCAGTTTGAAGCAGACAGAACAGATGTTGCAATTTTTCGTTTTCGATATACCAGTCAGAAAACTTTTTTCAATTAAAGAGCCTTTAAGTCTTCTTAAAAGAAGGGCAGTTTTTTTTTATTTGTAATGAGGTTTTATACTAAATGGTTTCCACAACGAGACTCCTAACGAACGAAACTACTACATGACCGTGACTACTACTACTCGTGACCACACACGAAACACTATGTTTATGGAAATCAAAACATTTTCGTATCAAAAGGATGAACTAAATACTAATATGTTAAAATATATCAAATTATTTGATATTCTCTCATTCATGACTGTTCTGTACTCATATTAAATAAAGTAAGATGAGATATTAAAAATCACAATAATAACAAATATAAACAATAAAAAAACAACGATGCTAACTATAAATGTTTTGAGTTTGACAAAAAAACAGGTATGTACATAAATTGTTATTTACTGCTTCTGCTTGTTTGGAAACGAATGTGAACAATATAAGTTTTAGTAATAGCAAGACGGCGTCGAGCACATGTATCTGACTCATTTCAACTGAAAAAGACAAATTTATTCTGTACATACAGTATAAAAAAAATATATAAGATACCGCAAAAATATTTTAAGATGCTTAAAAAAACTTAAATAATTTTTATTAAATCGTGGGCTAGGCACGGCTTGCTTTAGAATCGCCAAAGTTCTATTGACGAAGTTGTATTATATAAGCTGAAATGATACTTTCATAGTTACAAATGTTTGAATTCAATAAATTTAATCTGCAAGAAAATAATGATTGTAACCGATCTAGAAGTAGCAAGTAATAGCTTATGAGGCTTTCAGTGGTGAAATCTGATCTAGGTATAGAAAATATGATGAGATTGGGAAAATATGATGAGTGTAATCCAATTGGGCTCGTGCGTGGTGATCAAATATTTAAATTAGTAGTTGATTAATACTGCAAAATATCAAAAACCTACTGGCTACGTTTTGCATTAGAAACACTTGCTTTATGCTCATGCTTTCTTTCCTATAATATTAAATAAATGCTATATATTTCTTCGTCACAGTATCATAAGAAGTGGAAATAAATAGAAGCGGCTAGATCTAGCGTAAACTTCGGAAATAACTCTTGAAGTATGAAAAACGAGTTCTCTCCATCCCAACTGCAAAGTTAATTTAGAAACATCAGGCCAAGTTTAAAGTAATTAGCAAACTACCTACAACTTCTGATGCCTAATTCCCTGTGAGTTTGATAAATGCTCGTATTTTTGTATTGTGCCTGTTTTTATTTCTTTTTATGTTGGCTCTTATCGGGAAACTAGCAATACTTCTATTGTATTGGAAAAAACGGTTTTAATTGTGATAATACAATTTAATTAGAACTAAGAACTTATAGAAGGTTTTTGTTTTAAATCTTTGTTGCTGTTAAAGTCAAACGAAATATAATTACTAAACAAAGTTAAACCAACTTATTTCAGTGAAAATATTTAAAAAGTACAAAGTCAGATTCTTCCTGTCTCATCTTAGATCTTTTCATTGTCAATTTTTTAATTGGGAAAGTTTATGAAATATAGCAAAGTTATAAGCTATTTTCTATACATTTGAGAAGTTTACGACACAGGGTCACTATAACTGAAAGATTATGCAAGTATTATTTGAAAATTGAATTTATTTTAACTTCTTTGTGGAATAATTTCTTATACTTTTGATTTCTCGTACTTTTTCACAAACCAATAGCTGTTTTGGTAAATTCTGCTCCATATGCTCGTTTTCAAAATATGAAAATGTATATCGGTCCAGGCACTCTCATGTGTTATGAAATTTTAAATTTATTTTAATTCTATTGCAGGACAAGCAATTCACATTTTAACAAAGTTAAATGGGTTAAAGTGTGAATGTCAATTTCATTTAATTATTCCCTCTAATGATTGTAATGTTGGAATAAAGATTTTTTTATTGAACACATATTACCTACCTACAAAACTGGCCCTCTGCCAACGTCCGATTCCTTCGACTTTTTGCCTCATTTTAAAATTTCTATTCATTCTACACACATTTTACTACATTGAACCGAAATACTTTGAACATCACGTATTTTACATTAAGTTGCGACAACAACTTGATAAATTCCTATTTACATCCTAAGTGATGTAAATCTGGAGGCATTTATAAACAATACTCTCTAAATTTTAACGTAATAGATAGAAAAAGGAAACCGGCTTAGGCGTTAGATTAGATCAAAATCACTTGCGCGAATGTTGCATTGTTAAATAAATTGAAATTAATGTTGAATACTAATGAAATAAGAAACTCATTTGTAATATCTCAGTGAACTCCCTATATATTTGATAGAATACAGATTAGACCGTCAACTTCTTAGTCTATCTTCGTATTAATTAATTTTTCAAGTGTCAAAACAGATGCCAGCGATTGGGCCTGATATATTAATGAAACTTTAAAGCAAGATTTCTAATTTCGAACACTATTAAGGCTTACGAATTTCTCTTACTTATTTAGTTTCGCAAGTTCCTTATTAATTAAAACGAAGTGCAAATTTTTTTTATCACAAAAACTGAAATGGATCTTCAGCATTAACAAGACTTAAGTGTGAATGAATTGTAATATCCTTCAGTTTCTAGAATACACGGCAGCTTTGAAATCAGGACTATACCAAATATGTTTTGGAAGCTTAGAAATGAAATGAAAGCCTGAAGTCTAATGAGCAGTAGTTAGATATTTTTTGCTATAAGTAGCTGCCAAAGAAATGAATAACTTACGGGATTTATATAAGATAGTTAATAAGATTAATTACTTCATATCAGGTATCATGCAAAACAAATGCTGAGTCAGAAATAAATCGTGCTAAAATATTTAAAAAACGAATCAAATTCTAAGCCGTCTCAGATTAAAATCAGTCAAATCCCTCCATTTTTGAAAAGCTTGATTAATTGGATTGTAGGTTTGACATGCAAAAAATAGGATTCCCTTCATATTTTATTTGCCAACCATCCCATCAATTAATGTCAACTGTTGGCTTGTTTAGGAAAAAGATATCCGCTCGAAACGGAAGATGACGCCAATTGATAGATAGATTGTGAAGCGATAGGAATATAGAAAGAAGGCGCCCTTATTTACCAAGGGCTCATTTGTAATCCGTATTCAGTACGCTTTAAATTGATGCTTATTAGCGATCTATATCTGAAGGGACGATATAATTAACAATTCGAAGTATAAACGAGCTTTTTGTAATGTTTTTCTTTAATTTAATTGAGTATATAAACGGGTGCCTAAAAATTCTTGTTATAGTTAAAGATCTAAACAAAAAGTTTAGAGCAAGTGCCATGTACTTCCTAAAAACTTTTCTAAATATAAACTCTACTCTTGTTTGCAGATGTGCCATTTAGGCTAGAAACTACGATGGTAACTTTTATTGAATGCACGTTTTTTACTCGTGTGTCTTCAAGCTAAATAAGCCGCGATAATTGAAGAATAATTTGAAAATCTTTTATAGTTTATTTTGCAGTTATACATTTCCTCACTCTGAATAATTAACTAATTTTCTTTTTGTGTGGATTATATAAACGAGGTTAAATACTAAATTTACTACATATAATAGTTAGTAAAATCCACCCAGTTAACTGAAATCCATCAACGCGAAAGAACCCGTTAACCTGCAAATACGTGCTTTTAAACTTCAACATGAATTAACATTTTCAAGACTCTCATTGATAAACTTCTGAAACCCTCAACTATTTCCGAAACACTTCACTATACTTGAATTTAGCAACTTGGAGAATTATTCTCTTAATCACCACGAGCAAGTTTGTGGATTGTTGCAGGATGCAATTTCTATCACATAATTTTAAGGTCAAGTTTTTTGGGAAAGTTTTGTGAATTTGATTTGGACTTATAGTGTACTTTAATTAACATAATTTAATATTATAATGTCACCTAAGTTTGACTGTATGAACCCAAAACAATCACTAATATTCAGCTGATAAATTTCCATTCACATAACAAATTATAAAGCAAGTCTCTCAAGTCAGTCGAATAAACTACTTCTAAAGATACAAGCCATGCGTGCTAGCGAAATTTTAGGAAAAATGCAATTCCATGTTACCTTAAAGTCCCGAAAATGTCACCAGTTGCAAACACAGGCTGAGAAAGCCTAACTTTTTGGATAATATGGCCTCTTACTTACAAAATACAAAATTAACCGCACGCCATTATCTAATAATACTCAACATGGTCATGGTAATATCCTCATTCATTGTCGAAATATGTATTTCGATGGTTTTCGAAACGTAACTTCTCACATTTTTGCATCAAATTTTACATCGTATCAGCCTCATTAGAGGCAATCTTTCAAACCACCCCAGAATTTGTGCATCAATGGCCTGTCTTATGAGGCTCTACTGTTTGTAGAAATTCAATACAATTCCTGTTGCTCAAAGTTTGTAACACAGCGCATTAATACTAACAGTTCCCTTTTTAACACCTTTCAGGGAACTATAACTTTTCAGTCTTTGTTAAATCATTATATTCTAACATTATACACCAATTAACAATTTATACATTAAGCGCATTTTGTGGGAATAAAATTATCATGTATTTATGGAGAATATACATATGTACATATATGGCAAGCACTGTCCATTATGGGGGTTACTAAGCCATTAATAAATAGGCGCGGTTTATGCTATGGTTAGTACCTGTGCTTGAAAAATTACAAACGATTTGATAATGCGTGAATGGGAAATAATTACAGTTTTTGGGAGTTTTAATAAAAAACGGTAATAGTTCTCTTGGGGTGTAAAATTTTATCTCTAAAAACATCACCGACTTGCGAAGAAAACTGCAGTTAATTACTATTTCAGCAGGAAATGTATTTGCAAAATCGAAAATCTTCAATCTCAGTTATTAATAACTAAGAATCCTTCAAACGGTACGTTTATTAGAGAATTAATAGGAAAGTGAACAGTAGTTTCGAATTTAATTTGTGTGTCCTTTGCTCAATGTGTTGGACCTTTATAATAAATGAGCGCAAAGTGATGATCGTTGTGCCGATTAATCCTCCCCAATTTATAAAGTGAGTTTCATCGTGGCTTAATATTTTAGGACAAAATTGATCAATCAGTAGTCGTTTGGTTCGAAATCCAAATAAAACCCCAAAATTATACTCTTGGTTTATGTCCTTTTCGGTGTAAAGTTACAGATTCCGATAAATAGTATGAATCGAATCTCTGCGTCTTTCGCTAGGCCTGGATTGGATTTGGTTTGCTTCAATTGTTCAAGAAATCAAATATATATGTAGTGAGAGAATTAGACTATTTAAAACAGTTCACTATACATATAAAACAGCAATAAATTAATTAAAATTTGTTTTAGGGATTTAGAGTGCATTTCCACTAATCTTTAGATTTAACAATTGTTGAGTTAACTCGTTATGAATCAGTACTTTTTTATTTACTTATACGATCGCACGACGACTGCAGAATTTCGGAAAACTTCCAACACTAATAGAACTCAGCACAATGTAAAACAAAGTTGTAGAATTTCAAGCTTTGCAAAGCACTAGTCAAAATCGCTTCTACGAAGAGTAAGTAAAGGAAATAAATAATAAAAATGCTTAAACAAACACTAACAAAAAAGCCTACAAATTATCCACAACTAATCCAACCTTATAAGCCTGGAAAATAAGTCAGATATTTTGGTTAGCCGTGAAAACCTTCATAGTCTGAAAAGCAGCAAACTTAACTCCTGTCATTTTTTTGTATCCTTTATTTTTTTCTAAGGTCCCAAGCTATGTCATCTCGTAAATTTTTACTCTGATTTTATATTGTCTTCACATCACTTTCAACAAGAACGGTATGTATATGAGTTTAAAAACAACTTACAAGTCATTAGTGGCTTAATAACATTATCATTATTATATCTTATTAAACATAAGCCCAAATGTTTCTGCATGTTTAAAAGAATAGTGAAAACAACGAACTGCCGTTTGAACGAGCTTGTGAAATATTAATATCGGCACATTTGATGGTCGGATCTAGTTATTAAACGAGTACTTCCTCCTTCAATCCAATGCTATGCAATTTGTAGCTGTTCCACGTTAGTATATCTTCAAATGGAAGGGCTTTTCAAACTGAGTTTTGCAAATTTAGTTATCTTTAAAATATATCAAACACTTCTCATAAAAAGAGCTTTTGTTGCAAAAACCATAAAAAGCTTTGCGACTCCTTTATAGTAAGAATAGATCCCAGTTGCACATGGCAAAATTACCACTTTTTGACCTGCAGATTCTGCATTATTCAAACCTGATAATAGTGGACCAAGTGTGTATTCACAAACTGCACAATTTAAATACACTTTATTTAAGCTGTAGGTTGTTTTGATAGTAAAAGCCCAAGAATATCTTACACATTAATTACTGCCCTACATTGAAATGAAACAGCTATGGAAACATTAGAAAGCTGCTAATTGCGCAATAGGCAAAATCTTCTAATAAATATAAGGCAGATATAAACAGTAGCCCTTTTGATCAATTTAATGAAATAGAAATTGTGTTTTTAACACTAGTTCTCTACTAATCCAAATTATTACAATTTTGAACAAATTAAAGTTTAAAATAATCATTATTCAACAGTTCAAAGTGAACCTTATTCTAGTATATTACTTCCATATTTTATGAATAGAGCTAATAAGATAAACCAATTGAAAAGACGGACAGGCCACAAACGTATGAACAAGCAAACCTTAAAAAGCTTCTCAAACAACTTTAATTATGAAAACATAAAAATGCAAACGTAAAGAATTTAAATTAGCATTCAATATAATTGACTAAAATCGAAAGTTTGATAATTGAAATAATTTGTGATTAACCCAATTTAGACCTTTTTACGACGCCTTAATTATTCCTTAATATTTCCGCTAGCTTAAACTTCCAGGCTCGTTTGGAGTACCAATTTACTTAATTAACAAGGGTCGAACAAAAGCAAATAACTTAGTGAAACAATTAGGAAATTACTATGTAAATTACTATGTATCCGTTTTTAGGGCAACTGGCCAAACAAAATATAATTTGGAAATGTTTACCAGCTGAAACGCACCTTGATATAAAAATTATTCGAGATTAACACGATTTGAAAAATTCAAGTTTGACAGTTTTGGCCTATTTAAAAATTGCAGTAACATAACTGAGATATGAATAAAATCAACTATTTTACCGAGAAGATTATTGTTTATGAAAGTTGGGCATTTATTTAAGTTTTTCGCAAGGAAAGCACCAGCAAAGTTTAAAGTGTTAAAGCATCACACTTTAATACTAATCAGGCTTCTTGGTGATCACTAACAAAACAAAAGTGATTGTTAACGAACATCACAACTGATGAAATTGAATGATCCACTGCTTTGGCAGTTAACATATTTTTACGCGCTTTCATCAAGAAATACGGCTCATAAAAGCAAAAAGTTAATATTGTCATTAATAAAGTCCAGTGGTGTTTAGAAGGCTGTGGAAATTATGCAAAACATTCAGAAACTAATAAAATTATGTATATAAAAAGGGGCATGGGTCAGCGTAGGGTAAAACCGCATTCACAAAAACAGATAGGTACACCACAATTATTAAAGGTTTGGAAACTTTTCCGGATTTCCTTTCTCTGCCGCCGCATCTAAATTCCGAGCGCAAACACTCAACATGCTTTTACCTTAATTGCTTTATACATGGGCCTTTATTAAGAAAGGCTTTTGCGTTTTACAAGATGACTGTGGTGTAAATGGAGCAAGAAATTCGGAAGCAACTGAAACTTCAAAGCATAACATTTAAATTTGTTACGCTCCAAGTACGCTCATTAGAACAATCGAACTTCCTTTGATTTTAAAAAGTTTCCAGGTAATTTATATTAAAATTCCGGAATTTTTAGACTTTTTAATCGAAGTTTTCATAGAATAACTTTCATAGTGCACCGGTCGGATTCATTACTCGTCTATTTTTCGTAATCAACCACATAGAAACGGCAATGAAACATTTGCACAAACTCCTAATTACCTGTATGTGCATAGAAATGTTAATGCTAAAAATACATTGCAATGTATTGCTCTGGCCAAAAGCTATATGCTCTGAATGGTAATTAATCCTTGATAATTGTAAAAACCAGGATATAATCATTCGGCGCTTTTTCAAAAGTAAATATAAAAAATAGACATTGAAAAGTATATTCTTGTTTTTATGCAGAACTTGAATTCCTTTTCCAGCTAAATTTCCGGATCATCAATTCCCGTTCTGGATTGTTCATTATTTTACTTTGTTTGATAATTTACTTTTACTTCCTGTTCATTCGCAGGGACACTAATCCAGCTGATCTCATCGTTTTCCATACCAAACATGTTCTCTGGTAACGCCTATAAGTCCTCAGCAAAACGAATACGGAATGAGGGTCGTCGGAAACATTATATTCTGTTTCATTCATCACTGGTTTCAAATAGGTCCCAAATAGTTTGTTGTCACTGAATTGAAATGATTTAGAAATGCAGTGGTCCTCGTGGCATAGAAGGACTTTTGCAGTTTGATGATTCCTAATTATAGCAAGCTCTCAGTATAAATTTTGCCAACGGAAAACTAGAAATATCGGGTGAAAAGTTGTGTGAAGCTGTTTGAGCAGTAAACTGATATGTCAAGAAAAAACGTTCTTAAAGAGGTGATTTACTTGCAATTCAGTCGAATAGTTCTGTACAACTTTAACATCGAAGAGCGTTAAAAATTTTATCTCGTTAAGTAAAACATTTCTTCATTGATCCTAACGCTTTCCCTTGTTCCCTCATGAAGGAGACCTTCTCTTGGAAGAGCCAATTTTGTGGTCGCATACTTGTGCGATTTTGTTTGGTTGTAATTTGTTTTTTGCAACTTCTTTTAATTTTTTCAGGAAGATGATAAAGGCAGGAAAATGTGAACTTTTACTATTACAGAGTGAGCATACACTGAAATAAAAGTGAAAATGTTCCTTTTTAAACTATGGAATGTTTTTAAAACGATTACATTTGCCCATATTACCAAAACCTTTATGTTAATGGTTGATCAGATTTTAGAATGAAAACTTTATTTGAGAAAATTTTTAAACACATTTTCTCATCGTTAACCAATGCCGTTGCGCTTTAAATACTGAAATTCGGAATTCTATCTGGGAATGGATAGTTCACGATTCTGCAATCGCAAATTCCTTGTAATTGTTGAATTGGATTCGAAACTTTTAGCGATAATCGAGTAAGGTGAACACAGAATTTGAAGCCATTTTGATAAATACTTGATAAAAAATACTCATTTGATAAATGCCATGCATTGTATCATAAAAAAAGGCTGAGGACAAGTTAAGCCGGTTTAATAAAAATGTATTTAACTTGATGAAAAACAATTTGTCTAATCCTGATCGAGGTCCCAAAGCCAGATAAATACCTCCTGGAAAAAGTTGGTTCAGGTTGTTTGCTTCGAATCAGGTTTATCGGAAGCCGGAAATCCGGTCAGGCAGACCGGACAATTTACTTCCAAGGTTCAACTAAACAAAACTATTAAATAAGACCGACTTGATTCCATTTCATCCATTGATTTTGTTTTCGGGGAACAAGGGATCTGTGTGATTCCGAGGATTAAAATGGATTAACCTGGGAATTAAGATAAATCGAGAGAAAAGAGATTCAATTTCGTTACTTAACTTAACAATAAGCCAAAGTGGAAAGTAGGCAAAGGAGAAATTTATGAAACTGAATGTATGAATTGAACTCTAATTTTAAAAACTTTGCCAGTGTTCCTAAGGAATAAATCATAATTTAATTAGTAGGATTTTTTATCAGTTTTAAAATGAATTAATGGATTTATTTACATGACTATAGAAGTAACATTCCGATTTTTGCTATGTTCTAGCTAACATTGTGCAATAGTCGATATTAGTACTGCTACTTAAACAGTCCATCCAGTTTAAGAGAACATTTATGTTGGAGCTACGATAAACGATAAAAGGGGCAACATTAGCCTAGATTTATTGACGCTCTCATGGTTGTTCGGCTACTAAACGTAATTTGTGATCCGACGTGTCGAATTTAAACGCTTTCAATGCTAATATGAACTTTTCTTGGCTTTGCCACTTTGGTTGAACCTATCGATAATAACCGACTTTCTGCACAGTACATCAGGTTTCTTTTCGTAAATCCGTCGGACCTTGTAAGTAAATTATTTGTAAAAAATATGTTAAAGCAAAATTGAAATTATATTGGACATATTACATGTACACTTGTAGTACATGATGTCACACGTGTCTTTCGACTCGATGGCCATGGCTTAAGAGCGTATTTCGTGGGCAATTTCGAGTCCAGACTGCTTGCGCCAACACTCACTCATTACGATAGTATGATACGGGGTAATGATAGTCAAAAGGTATTAGATCCGGTAGGCTCAGAGGCCAGGGAACTGGACCTCCTCTTCCAATACATCGGTTAGCAACGTTGTGATTCAGATATGTTCTTACCGTTATTCCAAAATGTGAAGGTGCTCCATCATGAAAGGTTGTAAGTTTTGAAAAATTGCGAAAACCTCTCCATGCTTCCTCATCACCAACTTCTTGGTACTGAAGCTTAAAGTTCTGCAGTAGCTTTAAGAAAACAGCCTGTATTTACCCACTAACAATTCACATTGAATATTTTCTTCAGAATACTTTCTGATTACTTCTTGAAGTCGGAAACCTCCACTGAAATTTTATCACCTTCCAAAAAAACACAAAAAACCACTAAAATGGTCCCAGCAGTTTAGTCTGTATCACTCTAGTCAAAGAAAATTGATAATCATAAAACGAGAATTTTTGAATATGTTCAATAATGAAAAAAATTAATAATTTCCAACTCTTAATCCTATTAGGCCTTTTGGCTAATGGTGTTAATTTAAAGGTTAATAAAAGCTTTTTGCAATTCAAATTTAATGGGTATCAGCCAGCCCATGTTTTCGCCACTCTAATTAGAACAGGAATATTAAGTTTAGTTTAGGGTCGCTTTTTAATTAAAAATCAAATATATTGCGTTTGATGCTAATATAAATCTAACGTTTAAAATGTCTTGAATAATTGGACATAAGTTTGAAAATTATCCAAAATACATACATTATATAAAACTCCACCCGAATAATTAATGTGTGCAGAAAAATTATTAATAGTTACAATGTGACACACGGAAATTTCCAGGTCGTCTAATTTGGCAGAAGAGACGGTATATTTTAAATTGGGATTATAAAAATCCGAGATGGCTCCATAATTCCATATGAAGCCTTTTGGATTTAACGACTCCGGATATCTGCCCCAATTTTTTTATTTTCCGTCATTTAAGTTTTATAGGGAAGGCCAATCTAGGGAAAGAGCTCAAAATATATTGTCTAGCTCTATTCGAATGACTCCAAAGATATACGCATATTTTATTATAAGCATGTATTTCGTGGTTTATACACACATATATACGTATAACATTTCCTTTGCAAAATAACTTTGGCTAACAACGGGATATGACTGCTATTGTTCTTCTAGTTATGTGTATTAAAATTATTAATTTTTTTCACAAGATAATGTCAATATTTTCTTGATTTGCGAGCAAATTTTCACTCCAAGTAGACTTAAAATTATTTAGATCGCTATAATGAAAAACGTTTTGATATTAAAGTGAAATGCTAACGATTTTTTATTAACGATGTCGGTCTTTTTATTGGTGATCATACAATCCTGAATCGTTTGCTCTCTTATGCTTCTTCATTTTCCGATACTCTTCCATTGTCAATGTTTACCACAAGAAAGCCTTTATTGAAAGGGGTTAACGATTGGGAACTTGTTCAGTCTGGGGATCTCATTCATCGTTTAAAATACGAGCTGACCTTATTCGGTAGTGACATTCTAGTTAGCCCTTTTGGAAAAAAAATCTGGCACTGACAAATGAGAAATTTCTATAGGGAATCTATGGCATGGCTATGGCCGTAATAAACTTAATAACAAAATGATAGTAAGATTTAATGAGAAACATTTTTTTTTTATAACTAGTAGGGATTGGTTCAGGGATCATTAGTAATTAATATCAAAAATTTATAATTTGATATTAACCCATTTTTCCGTTTCTACTGCAATTCCTTTTTTGGAAAAAATTACCATCAGAAATTAATTTCCTTTTAATTTTGCATGTCAGCTTTTTCGTTATACTCAAACTTGATTTACGATAATGGTTGACTAATGGTCTCTGCAGGCAAATTAAAACGGGGAATCTAATCGATTCATTTTTCTTCACGGTTGAATGTTTTCAGGAGAGATTAAAGTATATGAAAACAAACAAAAGCAATGGGAAAACAGAGATTTTCCAACTGCCAACAATCAAACGAAATTTAATTCTATTTTCGGCAGTCAGTGGAAATTAAGCTTCATGGTTTTCATCGGCTTAAAAATGAATTAAAGCATAAAGCATACACAATTACACAAAATTCGTATTTCATTAAAGAACTTATTCTTATTAACTTACTCGAGCGTTAAAGGAAACTCCATAATTGTGACTGATCAAAGTTAATAGTGATATGTATATGTGACATGTACAAAAAAATCTTTCACTGATTTTTCTTTTAATTAAAAATTAAATCAAATTTTTTGTTTGTAATATTTTATTGAATGCTGAGCGCTCTGGAACTTAGCAAAATTCGTTTAATGATAAAGTCAAAAACAAAATGAAACCGAATATCGTCTTGTCAACTGCGGTCTTTTTAAGTTTTTTTTTGTTTCGCTTTGGTAAAATGACAATACGTATTTGAACAATTGTGATATAATTAGAACACAGTATACGCCCAGTTTTTAAGTAAAATGATATATTTCAAATAAATTAGATGCAAGTGCCATTTTTTACCAGATTTATTCTAAATATATAAGAAATTTAAGTTCTCCTCTAGTTTGTCACACTTTGTTCTAGGAATATATGAATCGTGGCAAAGAATGTATATGTCGTATATGATCACAATCCAAGAATTCTTGCAATCATCCTAAAATGATTTATTTGTTCCTACCATCAAGGTTTATCGAGAGCTCCAAAACTTTATTTGAAATGAAAGGTATTTTGTAAAATGTGCGTATCTTTTTACTACTTGCTTCTTTGGGGAGTAACATAAGTTAAGTGCCTTTTGTAGCCTTAATGTGAGTAGCTCGCAACGGTTAAGATATGGCACCCCTGGAATCCATTACAACGATGTAATTTTGTCTTTAAGATGTTCAATAAACAAAAGTATTTCATATAAAAAGTTGAATTTGGAAATTCAGGAAACGTTAAAGGAAGCAAAAGAAATATTGAATACAATTAAATCTAAAAGGTGAAAGGTGTTGTGAACTCTTGTAATAAGAACTTAAATTCAGTGGCGGTGTGTGGTTGGCGTAAAAAAAGTTAGAAAATAAATTTAAATCTTCTTTAAATATTGCATGCTAATACATAGAGTTAGGCTATCGAGGCCATTCCTTGAAACTGAAAAATCTGTCCGGGCATCGGGTATATAGAAAGGTCACCGACACGGACAGATACCTCCACAAGCTATCCAACCATCACCCGAGTCAAAAACACGGGATCATCAAGACTCTCACGGATAGAGCCAGGAAAATATGTGGGCCACAGCACCTATCACCGGAACTGTAGCATTTAGAAAGGGCTTTCCTTCAAAACGGATACTCTCAGATTGACATCAAACGAGCAGCTCTTGCAAAACACTCAAAGGACGTTTCTGTCTTTCATTTCCAGAGTTACGGACAGAATTGGGAAGCTCCTAGGGAAACATAATATAAAAACGATCTACAAGCCCACGAAAAAGATCCAGGAATGTTTAAGGTCGGTTAAGGACAGAAGACCTTCCCTCGCCACTGCACGTATCTACCGAATCCCATGCTCATGTGGAAGCGTCTACATAGGAACCACGAAGAGATCGGTTAAGACGAGGATCGAAGAATATCGACGAAATGGCAGATTGGGACATGTGGAAAAGTCGGCAGTGGCGGAACATGTCCTCAGCGAGGGAATGCACAGCATCAAATTTGCAGAAACTGAAGTCCTAGCCACAACAACAGGCTATCGTCCCCGACTAATACGAGAACCCGTCGAAATACACTAACAAGGCGACAATTTTAACAGAAAAGAAAAGTCAATGGCGCTAAACCGGCTTGGTTTCCGGCACTCATCAACGCAAAAACCTGTAAGGAAAGGTAACGGCACAGGACAAGAAGAAGAATCTGAACACCGGAGCATGAAAACAAACAGCAGAATGCTTCGACGCCGATGACACAGACCACGTCATCACAACCGGTGTTTATGCACCGGTTGTACGGACTGCGCCCGAAGAACCGCACAACCTCTCAAGCAAACTACCTCTGAAGATGCAAGCCACTCGTGCTTGCGAAACGCCAGGAAGAAATTATATTTTCTGACGGCCTAAAAACCCTAAAAACTCACTTTGCATGTTAATGTGGATCAGAATTCAAAATTTCCGCATTCTCGTTGTTCGCAAAATAAAAATACTCCGATTCGACCACCAATGGGTCAAGTACAGTGACCTACTGACTAAAGAAACCCAAATCATGATAAAATTAAGGTCGTGCACGTACTAAGTGTGCACATTGATCACCTGAAAACATCGAGCAGAACCGATACCACCGAAAGTAAGTTCTGTATTTCGGTGATATCGACAGAAGCTTTGCTGGTGAACAAACTTTTACGTTTTTGACGAAATGTTTTTGGAATGAATAGATACTTGAAGAAGGGGCATTGACAATTAGGGAGTGCACATATTGTGGCATTGTCACTGCGTTCATTTTCAAATCGCAAAAGCGATGTCGTCAATTTAATTTTTTTAACGAATTGGCTTTAATAGTTAAATATGGCTGACGCCCCCACCCAACTACTATACGAACGCACAAACATGACAAAGATCTCTGAGAGACTCATACAGCTACAGACAAAATGGACAAACAACCCCTACAACTGGACCATACTGAATCCCCTTTGTCTTACAAGACCAACCAGACAATCCCGCTTCCGTTTCCCTACATTAACGCTACTCGAACACTTACAAACGCAACGGACTAGTGGACAATAAAATAATTTCTTCTTGCCACTGAAATCTTATTTATTCAATAACATTGTTAACCTAGAATGGGAGAATTTTCATATTTGCTTTTTATCTGGATTGGGACTGCATGTATTAAACAAGGGCAGAAATACCGATAGGTCGATGGCCTTTTTTAGAAATAAAGATGTTTACTACTACTATTGTTAACCTAGAATAGGAGAATTTTCATATTGGTTTTTTATCTAGATTAAGACTGCATGTATTAAACAAGGGCAGAAAGACCGATAGGTCGATAGCCTTTTTTTAGAAATAAAGATGTTTACTACTACTATGGCTGACGTTCCATAACTCATTTTAATGTTAATTCTAACAACTGTATAAGTGTCATACATTTTCCTTAAGAATTCTGAACCTACTTTGTTCTTTAGTTTCCCAACTTTCGCACAATATAAATTTTCATCCTAGTAAACATTTAAAAGCTATATTTTATAATATAGATATATCTTTAAGAGAGGGAGCATATTAACTATAGAAACATTGGCTGGATACTGCGACATATGAATATGGTCACCTATGCGTTCTCGACTTGAACGCTTCGCCTCTCTAACGTTAAATTAATTCAAGCGAAGTTAACCACACCGGGAAGCCCAAACGATTTCGCTCTAGTGACTCTCTTGCTGGTGAATTTGCAACAAGAAGAATGAGAGTTCTAGTATAGGAATGGAATGGAACACATCTTGTTCATCTGGTAATTAGGTCCTCAATTCCTTGTCTTCGAGCAAGCATTTCAATTTTACCGTCGACAAACTTGCAGAAATGCATGTTCTAACTTAGATTTAACTATCTGCCAGGCTTGAAGCTAAAATTCTAATGAACATAAGACTTTAAGAACATGATCCTGAATAGTATCCTCATAATTTACGAAACTTTTGGTAATTTTCTAGGAGTTTTAGAAAACCTTGATACTAAATCCAGCAATGAGATATTTGCTTTAAAGGTCAAAATTGTACAATTGCTTTTAAAGATTCAAATCATGTTCAAAAAAATATATATAACTATTCAAACAAACAACGCATAAGATATTTAAAAGTGGGTTGTTCCATTTAACAAATTATGGAAAACCTTATCCTAGCCACAAGCTGAATGAGATATTTTAAATCTAACTTTTGTGGGTTGATGTAAAGCGTTCAGTTGCATTAATTAAACTGTAGAATAGTAGTAGTAGTAAACATCTTTATTTCAAAAAAAGGCTATCGACCTATCGGTCTTTCTGCCCTTGTTTAATACATGTAGTCTTAATCTAAATAAAAAACAAAGATGAAAGTTCTCTTATTCTAGGTTAATAATCTTATTAAATAAACTTTTCATTTCTAATGACAAGAAAGAAATTATTTCATTGTCCAGCAGTCAGTTGCGTTTGTAAGTGTTCGAGTAGCGTTGATGTAGGGAAACGGAAGCGGGATTGTCTGGTTCGTCTTGTAAGACAAAGGGGATTCAGTATGGTCCAGTTGTAGGGGTTGTTTGTCCATTTTGTCTTTAGATGTATGAGTCTTTCCGAAATCTTTGTCATGTTTGTGCGTTCGTATAGTAGTTGGGTGGAGGGGTTGTGTAGTGGGTTTTGGGGGTGTCTTATTCGTGTTATTAGTCTTAGTGCAATTTGTTCTGTTGTTTGTATATAACGTTTTGTCCTTTCTGTTCCGTTGGTCATGAGTATATGTCCATAGTCTAGCAAAGGTCTACAAATAGCTTTATATATTTTGGTGGCGGTGTCTGTGCTAATTCCTCTGTCTTTGTAACTGTAGAATATTTAACTAAATACATTGTATTATCTTTAACTCTGTGAGATATTTAATGACACATATTCGGAACGAAGCAATATGCAAAAGTGAGGACAAAAATACAGATCAGCAAAATATCCAGATAAAACAGCTTGAGTGGACTGAAAAGTTGTCGCAAAAGCAGAAGTTATTTTGATTATGGTATTGTATAAATGTCTTCTTTACGGTATGGAAAATGCCTCACCGATTTATCGGGAAAGATAGCCACGAAGAAAGTTTTGAGAAACCATTTCGCGATTTTGTGAGAACAGTTAGGTGACTATATAAAACATAAGCTTTTTCAGGGAAATATCAACACCCAAATTTTTGTGCGAATCCGCTTATTCTCTGAGTAGTCAGCAGTCGAAGTTAAATTGAAGAAAATCGTCAATAATATACATGGACGCAACATCTGAAAGCCGTGTGTGTTAAAAATTACTTGTGTTTCTAAGATATTGTTTTTGTTACTAATTCTAAAATAAATCGTTTTGCTCAAGCGATTTCTTCAGGTCAAAATTATCGAAATTACTTTTTATTTTTTCCGGTCATGACAGTAGTAGTAAATATCTTTATTTCTAAAAAAAAGGCTATCGACCTATCGGTCTTTCTGCCCTTGTTTAATACATATAGTCTTAGTCTAAATGAAAACAAATATGAGATTCTCTTATTCTAGGTTAGCAATACTATTAAATAAATGAGATTTCAGTGGCAAGAAGGAATTATTTTATTGTCCACTAGTCCGTAGCGATTGTAAGTGTTCGAGTGGCGTTAGTGTAGGGAAACGAAAGCGGGATTGTCTGGTTGGTCTTGTAAGACAAAGGGGATTCAGTATGGTCCAGTTGTAGGGGTTGTTTGTCCATTTTGTCTGTAGCTGTATGAGTCTTTCCGAGATCTTTGTCATGTTTGTGCGTTCGTATAGTAGTTGGGTGGGGGGGTTGTGTAGTGGGTTTTGGGGGTGTCTTATTCGTGTTATTAGTCTTAGTGCAATTTGTTCTGTTGTTTGTATATAACGTTTTGTCCTTTCTGTTCCGTTGGTCATGAGTATATGTCCATAGTCTAGTAAGGGTCTACAAATAGCTTTATATATTTTGGTAGCGGTGTTTGTGCTAATTCCTCTGTCTTTGTAGGTTAGTGATCGGAAGTGTTTTGTTCTCTTTGTTGTTTCTGCCCTGATGTTTCGTATGTGTTTAGTGAATTTAAGTTTGTGGTCAATTGTGATTCCAAGGTATTTTACGTCGTTTTTTGGTTGTGTCGTTTGGCCGTCTGCAGTTATTGTAGGGGAGTCAGCATTGAGTCTGTGGTTTGTGAGCAGAAGTTGGTTTTTTGACGCGTTTGGTGTTAGTCTCCATTTATAAAACCATGTCATTGTGTTGTTTGTTAGTGTTTGGAGTCTTTGAGCTGCTCTCTCAGTAGTTTTGTCATGTACAATAAGTGCCGTGTCGTCTGCGTATTGTAATATGTATGCCGATCTGTCGATTTGATTTTTGTCTGGTAAGTTGTAATTGTATATGTCATGGCAGTATATATTGTAGAGAAGCGGTGAGAGCGGGGATCCTTGAGGGAGCCCTTGTTCAGGGGAAAAAGGAAATGACAGTGTTTTGTCAATTCGTACTTGTAGTTGTCTGTTTTCTAGTAAGTTCTTTATGGTGTGTAGTAGATATGTTGGTGTGTGTAGTTTGTATAGTTTGTATAGTAAGCCTCTGTGCCAGACACTGTCAAAAGCCTTGTTAATGTCCATAAACAGGCAAGATGTCTTTCTGTCAGTTAGGTGGGTAGTTTGTATATTGTTGGCCAAAATAAAGAGCGGATGAACGGTCGAGTGATGCTGTTTGAAACCAAATTGGTAGGTAGGTATATACTTTCCAATCACTTTGTCAAGCCGCTGCTTCATTATGCATTCGAAAATCTTGCCTAGTACTGGAAGTAGTGTAATTGGTCTGTAGTTGCTCGGTTGTGTATTGTCCAGTCCATTTTTGGGTATAGGGATTATTAAGCCGTTTTTCCATGTTTCTGGGATTCTGCCATTTGTGATGCAGTTGTTCAATTCAGTTAGGATCAGTTTGTGTGTTTCTTGAGTTAGGCTTTTCAGGACTTTTGCCTTAATTTTATCCTTCCCCGGTGCAGTGTTCTTGATGTGCGCTAGGGCTTCATCGTACTCTATGTCTGTGATCAGTGTGCAGGCATAGTTTGGTGAGTTGTTAAAATAGTTCAAGTACCAGTCGTTGATCAAGTTCCAGTTGTCATTGTCGAAGTTAGGGTTTGTCGATATGCTGAAGGTCCTTTGATAGTGTCTGGCGAATGCGTCCGCTTTCTCTTTGTCTGTGTAGCGTTCTATTCCGTTTTCGTCAATTGTGTCAGTAGTGCCAGTCTTCCTGTATTGCGCCAGTTTCTTAATTTTTCGCCAGTATGTTTTGCCTTTGTCCTTCTGTGTTTCTTTACATGTTTCTAGCCATTTGTCTTGTCGGTATTGTCCAATCAGAGTTTTAATGTTTCTGTTAAGTTGGTTCATTGTCTTTTTTAGGTCGTTATTTTGAGTGTTTGTATATAGTCTGTACAGTTCTCTCTTATGTTTTATTAGTCTCAGTATGTATTTGGGTAGTGTATGTCGGTAGAAAGCATTTTTTATTTCCGGGCTAAATTTTCCTATGGCTAGTGAAAGTTGTTGTTGTATGGTTTCTATTGAAATGGGGTGTGCTTGTGATTGAATGTAGTCATGTATATGTTGTTTCACTTTGTCTATGTCAGTCTTTGTTAGGTTTAAGTTTTTCTCTATAGGTGTATTGGAGGTAGGTTGCGTGTGTTGTAAGTCTATGTTAAACGTAATAGCCAGGTGGTCGGATCCAAGCTCGTTGGTTAAGTTTATGTTGTTGATGGTGTTTGTCAGGTTTCTTGTGTGCAGTAGAACGTCTGGTGTTGAGTCAGGGTTTGCGGGCATCAGAAAAGTTGGTGGGGTGTGCTGTTTTATAAAGTCGGAATTTTGTAGAAATCTTTTAAGCTGTTTCGTTTTGCTTTTGTTCATATTAAAGTCGCCTACAATTATTGCATATTTATAGATGCTCGCTTTAGTCAGTATGTTTTGTTCTAGGTTGGAGTGTGGGTGTATGTATGTCAGAAATATGTGTATCAGGTCGTTTAAGTAGGGTAGCGTAAAGTGTAGACAGTCGTTCAAAGGGTTGTTGAGGGAGGGAGGATTTGCTCTTCCAAGTTTGATGTTTGGTTTTAGGAGAGCTGCGACCCCGCCCCTGGCATGATTGATGGTATTTCCATGCCTATAGATATACTGCCAATTTCTGTACGTTGGTGTTTGTCCTAGTTTGGTTTTAGTCTCTACAAATATGCAGCAGTCTGTGTCGTTTTGTTCTATGTAATTGTAAATAAGTGTTTTTTTTCTGTTAAGTCCGTTGATGTTGGCGTAAAGTAGTCTCATGTTGAACGGTCTATGTTAGTGATTGTTTGTTTTAGTTGTTCATGGGGTTCTGTCGAGGTGTTTTGGTTGGGTAGGAGCATGTCGAACATCAACACATACATGTGGTTACCAAAGAAGACGACCGAGGTGTCAATGTCAAAATCTTCTATATATTGTTTTCGCATTTTTTTAAGCAGATCCTCTCTGTTAGTGTTGGTAGACTTGTTAATTTGATGTTTATATTGGTTTAGTATAAAATCGTGAGTTGTTATTGGTGAGTGTATTCTGTTGCCTTTGGTTATCGTATCAGACACCTCAGACGTTCTCTTGTTCAGACACTTAATTTTTATATTGGGGATACCACTGATAGGTGCTGTTGGTCTCTTCGGGCACTTTACGCTCCATGCCGCATGCTCGTCCGAGTTGCAGGCAGCGCACTTGACGGGAAGTGGAGAACTGCACCCAAATGTTGAGTGAGGGCCAAGGCACTTGTTGCACTTCGCAGGTGTTTTGCAGGATTCGGTTCGGTGCTGAAACGAGTTGCACCTGGCGCACGGAGCAGGAATCGGAGCTGGAGGCTTGCTCTCGACAATCCTGAACACGCGCCCAAGGATGTGCACTGCGCGGTCGCTCATCAACCTCTCGTACGTCGCCAGGTCGCCCGTTATCAGCCTCATCAGCAGGGTGGGACTGTTTCTAGCTCTAGAGATGATTCTTTTGCAGAATCTAATTGTTAGACCCGATTTCTCCAGATATTTCAGGAACATTTCATCCGTGATCTCAAGGTCCACTCCAGTAGCAACCACTGAATATGTGGCTGTAATATGGTGGTTTGATCTTTGTTGTCGGGTTGTTGGCAGGTTAGCACCTTTCTGCAGTTTGAACGTTGTTATAACGTTCTCTTGTATTAGTTGTTGTAAAATTGTTGATGTTTTGTCCTCCTGGTTGGTTTTGATTAGGAAGTAATTATCTTGCCTGATAATCACATCCTTGTTGTTGGGGTTGAGTTCCTCCCACCTGATTGCAAATTGGACTCTGGTGATGGTCGGCAATGCGTTCGCTGTGAATGTGTGCGAATACGTGGGAAATCTTGTTGATGTCTTGCTCTTTGTTGTTTGGTTTTTGTTGTTTGTAGACTGATAGTCCAACGCTATTCGTTTGGCCTCAGGTGTTGTCGTTGTGGGGGTTGGCTGGGTTGGCTGGGTTGGCTGGGTCGTCTTCGGTTTTCTGCCCCGTTTTTTCGTTCGTGGCATTTTGAACCCACCATCCTGGGAGGCATAATCCGATTCGGATTCTTGCGAACTCCCAGGGTCCATCCTTTCGTTTGAATTCCACTCGTATGTATATATATGTATATATATATTGTCCGTTTGTGAAAAGTTCACAGTGGCAACGTTGCACAGTCCACAGTTTAACCGGGCCTGATGCCTTTTCAGGTAGCAAAACCGGGCGGTTTACTTCGCTTTGCTGGTCACTTTTGGCACTTTCGCACTTTTACCCCAATGGATTGGCGCGCTTGTAAACACACAACCGCTCGCTACGGTGTCTCGACTCGGAATGGTCATGACATTATTGGTATAAAGTTACTTTTATATGTTTCCAAAGTTTATATTTTATTGTGCCGTTATAACAGTTTGTATGTAATACGTTGGGGCTCCACCAAATAATTCAAAATTATAAACTGTTCTTTTTGGCGAAAAGGTCAAGAGAGGGAGATGGCGGTGTGTTTAATTGTGGGACGGACCACTTGCCCTTTCCTTCCTGTAGGACCTTTCAGTGCTCATTCGCTTAGTTCAAACCTGGAATGATAATCATAGTAATGATTCATAAAATGCGAAGGAATGCGACCGTTATCCGTTTTATAATTAATCAATGCGCCGCATAAATGGTTTATTTTCTCCTCGAAATTGATAATTTTTGAACCGCATCAATTCAATATTTTTCATTTGATGATTTCAATCAATGGAAAATGTAAATTGATTAAAAACTGAGCCAACATTTCTAATCATGAATAAAAACCTACATAGTCGATCTCTTTGCTTTTAACAGTTAATAAAAATCAAATCCGATTTGTTCCCATTAACCATTTTGGAAACAATGTAAATGAACAGTGTTTTGTTACAATCGAGCTCTGTTGCAAAATAAACCTTCGATTATGTCAACTTTAAAATTATATATCCGTTATAACAGCGAAAAGGATCCCAATTCTCTTGAGGGTTGGCGTTGTAACGTAAACAAGGGCTGTTGACCTAAGTAAGTAAGCATAGTTTGTTCTGCGAATTTGCTCTGTTGGCTACGAATGGAACCATCACAGTCAAATATTTGAATAAACAGATATTGATCAATGCGTGAGATTACATGACTCGCCATAGACAAGCAACCACTCTTCGATAAAAAAAAATACATTTTTGAATATTTTAACGCAATTAGAAACGGTGTGTCTAATATGTGGAAACACGTCCATGAACAACTGCCGGTTCGTGCTATAAATGCAGATCTTGAAGTAAGCAAAATAATATAAGTTCATTTAGAAGCATTTTCAAAAGAAGCAGCTTTAAGGGCTTTTAAGTGCAAAACACGAAATATCTTTGTCCTTACAGCTTAGAAAAGCGAATGTATGTTCGTGAAAATCTATCGAGAAGAAATAAACATTTTAGATTTGCGACAGATACTACGCAAAAACCCATGGTATAAAACTCAATTTAGTTGTAAACAAATGTAGATTTTTTGAAAAATCATATTGTCTGTTCAGTTTACAATCAACAAAATGACTGACAAATCCATTCACTTTAAGGAATTATAGCTTTACATAAAGCAAAAGTGAATGAATTCACTGAATTGAACTTTTAAAACCCAACAAAAAATAAAACAAATTTTATTAACATGTCTCTAATTCTCGAGAAAAAATCCCAATGTAATTGATTGTTACTATTAGAAGTTGTTGTGTATATTTTCCTGACTGTATTTCAACTTAATTCAAAAGAAATTCCTGGGTTCCAGTCAATTTTATTGTTTATTACTTAAAATATTTTACAAATACGTTTCGGTGTCTTTCTCCACGATCATTCAAGATCAATGTTTCAATCAGAGATTCAAACAAATTTTAATATGATTTTTAATATGTTTGTAATGTAAAATGACGACTGTGAATGTATATTTTAGACAAACAGATGAGGGTGGAGAAAGACACCAAAACGTATTTGTAAAATATTTTAAGTAGTAAACAATAAAATTGACTGGAACCCAGGAATTTCTTTTGAATTAGAAGTTGTAAAAGACACTTGAATGCACTTCCACGTGACAATAACATTAATTATTAAAATATCTATTTTGTATTATTATTACCTTTTATATTCATTTATTAAATTAGCTCCGCACGGCGTACACTATACTAACACACGTTTACTTTTTTTCAGGTAAGCAGCTTTCCATGTCTTAGTTCTAATAATAATTTAGAACCCGTTAAGCTCATGTAAGTAAACACTGTATGAGAAACACATCACTTAAATATGTATACCTACTGCAAAAATTATTTTTTGGTTTTTTGACCTCGAAATTTAAAAGTTTAATCGAAGGAAGGAAGGAAATATTTCTAAAAGCCGTTAGAAAGGTTTTTTAAAAATAATCTTTTAATGTAGCTACGATCTGTTGAAAGGGTAGTTTCTTGTCTTTTATCCAATTTCCTGGCAATTAAAAAAACAAAATTTAGATCAGATGTTCTATTTACGTGTACGTTACGTATTACTCACCACATCATATGGTGGGAGTTTAATTGGGCATATGAACAAATAAATAGTTATGGGTTCTACCATGATTAGGCTGATACAAACGAAGTGTCCTCCATTGCTAACTTTGCATTTATTAAAGATGCAAAATAGTATAAATTAGCAAACAAGTAGTACTTTTGACGCCTATTAAGATCAAGTATTGAGAATCATATTTTATAGCATTGAGTTAAAATACAATACTTAATGTAATCGCAAAAAAATTTTATGATTTGTTAAATCATAGTTTTTTCTATTTCAACTATATTTAAAGATTAAAATATTTCAATTTCAACAATATTAAAACACAAAAAGTTACGAAAGATACGCAACCTCATTGATCAATACGTTTACAAAAGTTTTTTTTACTGCTGGAACTGCTTTAAGTATTGTTCTACCGTCAATCTAACTCACCTAAAATGTGCTCTTTAATGAATCAACGTTAGCAAGCCTTTGGTTGGATCCCATTCTTTAAATAAGCCGACGAAAAGTCAGGTGATCGATGTGACCACAAAGTGGTAAGATTAGATTCGATCTTTAAACATTGTATTCAGTAATTCATAAGTCCCTTTTATTAGTTTCAAAATTTTTAATAAAAAATCAACAGATAAGTACCTTCCTTTTGACTCTACAAAAAATTGATTGTGACTTATTCATCTCTAAATGCAAAATTGCTAAATTTAAACAGAAAACAGTAGAAAATACCGGACTTTTTATTTACAAAACTGTGCAGACAAGGTTTACTTTACGATAATTAAATTGAGTAAAATTGGAATTTCACATCTCACTCCAAAATACAAATTTTGAACACTTTTATTTAATAGTAATTTAATTTAATAATTAACAAATATCTCACTTCCAAAAATTTCACATCTCACTCTAAAATATAAATTTTTAACTCTTTTATTTAATAGTAATTTAATTTAATAATTAGAAAATATGAAGTGTCCGGATGACCTGTAAAACTTACCCCAGATCGAACTTAGTTGGTGTTGTCACTTTCCGTAAACTATTTCAAATGGCATTTGATTTTCGAATTTTTTCGCGAAAACGGTGCATTTCCTGTCCGATAAAAGTAAATCTCTTTACAGAATTATTCGTATAAATTTTTTCTTTGGGAAATTTTAAAATAAGCGTACTCTCAGCTATTTCGTTATTTTACATACATGATCAAATGTTTTAAATATTTTTCAATGCATTTTGTCTCTCCGGAAGAATAGCATCTGCTCAAATTGTGATTGTTTTGCCTACATTTTTGGCATTTTAAAATGCATATTTTGCAAAATTCAGCGTAGTTAACTATGTCATTTTCGCAAAGTGATTATACGAAAGTTTGTTTAAATTGTTTATATATGCATTATAATTTACATATACTTACCTATCAGTTAGCAAGTTTCAGCTACAGCTTAAATTTTTGATCTCCCTGCATGTTTGTAATTGACTCCAATTTAAAAATAGATTTCATACAGCTTGAGTTTTTTCAATTCATTAAAAATGCGATATTGCTCCAAACATTCTCTCAATCCAGAAATTATACGAGGCGACATTATCTGTTTCCTACATTCTTTCATGGTTGCCGACATATAGGAAAAATATTAAAGAAACCGGAGGACTGCATATAAATGTCGTAGTTTCTGAGGATTTACATATTTTGATTAAATTTTTCGCCCGAATGTGATTTTATGTTTGTCGTGTACCCTATGATCAATAGGCTTAAAAATGTGGGTTAAACGTGTATTGCCAAATAAAGAGGATAATCGGCTGGCCCAGTTAGTAGTCGACACAGACAAGGGGGTTGCTGCAGGAATTTAAAATAAAATAACTTCAAAATTTGAAATAACATGTTTATTTAAAGTTGTGATAGAAGTAAGCTATCAAAGTATCTTTATAAACAGTAAGATAAGCTAATACCCATACAAAAAAATATTCTCTTAAAACTAAAACTACTTTGAAATAAATAAACTGTACTGAATATTTGAAACTGTATTACTCTACGGCTAGCCTAAAATACATGTAGTCATAAAGTCATTAATTTTTAAAATAGGATTGTGATATAATAACCTAAAAACAAAACGGTTTAAATGAAAGTAATTTTCCGTAGATACAAATCATATTATAAAAATGGATTAACTAAAATACTAGGATTCGCACAGCCTTCACCTTCATACAATGCATGATATATGCAAACAGCTGAATAGGTTAAATTGATAATTCTCAAATTCACTTAAATAAATGATCGCTATGCATCTGTTATATGTAGTAGTTTATGCCCAATCAAAGAGTAGGTAATATAGGTATATATGTACTCTTTGGCCCAATGCGTGTTCAAACACAAATTTGTGTTGATTGGCAATTTAGTAACGTCCGATTCGGAATATTGCGTCAAAAAGTTTTTACTATCGGATTAGGGCCTAAATCAAAATTTACGATGGTGACCCAGGAGAATATCTCGGACTAGTAGGTGTATACGTTGGAGACGTGGGCGAATACTTGGTGCTCTGAGGAGAATATTGGGGAGACGTCGGAGAATAATTTAGAGATGAAGGCGAATACTTTGAGCTTCCCGGTGTATGTTGAGGACTGCTGGGTGAATAACTCGGACTTGTTGGCGAATAACTTGGCGACGCTGGAGAATATTGAGGCGACGACGGCGAATAAGTCGGAGATGTAGGCGAGTAATTTGGAGACGCAGGCGAGTACGTGGGACTTGCGGGCGAATAGGAAGGGGATGTAGGTGAATATTGTGGAGAAGACGGCGAATATCTTGGAGAAGTTGGGGAGAATGTGGATGGAGATGTTGGAGTATATCTTGGAGAAGACGGAACATAACTTGGTGACGTAGGTGAATAGCTAGGAGAAGTAGGGGAATAGTTTGGAGATGTTGGACTATATGAAGAAGCTGGCGAATAGCCGCCTGGAGAAGCCGGACTGTATGCGGGAGAAGTAGGGGAATAACTTGGCGACGTTGGACTGTAGGATGGGGAAGTTGGCGAGTAACTAGGACTGGTAGGAGAATAACCCGGACTTGTTGGAGAGTAAGTTGGACTAGTCGGAGAATAACTAGGACTAGTCGGCGAGTAACTCGGGGAAGTGGGACTATACGACGGTGATGTCGGTGAGTAACTTGGAGACGTTGGACTGTAGGATGGGGAAGTAGGAGAATAACTAGGACTCGTTGGCGAATACCCAGGACTCGTTGGTGAATACCGTGGACTGGCTGGCGAATAAGCTGGAGACGTTGGGGAATAATGAGGGCTAGTTGGTGAATACCCAGGACTGCTAGGTCCATATCCCCCAGGACTGGTAGGAGCATAGCCAGCGAAACCTGGTGACGTAGGGGAGTAAACAGGAGACGTAGGCGTCATAGATGGTGACGATGGATTGAAAGCTGGACTAGACGGGCAATAACCCGGAGATTGTCCAAACGTTGACATTGCCGGTGAGTGTGGAGTAGGTGACCACGCCCCATACCCAGGAGACATACCTGATGCATCTGAAGCAGCAGATGGTGAAAACGCCGGTCCACCGGGCGTCATTCCACTGCCCATGAGATCTGAAAATTAAAAAAAAAACGTAATAAAACTTATTAGTTTCGAAATGTAAGATTCAAAATTTACAAAACTAAAAAATAACACTCACTATGCGGAGACCATGCACTAGCATTTCCAATAAAAGGAGTTGCTCCTTGATTCCACGGCGTCATCGCTCCCCCAGGACTCATACTAGGAGTAGCTGCTGCTCCAAAGAACATTCCTGCGGTAGCTTCACTTCCTTGAGATTGAGGGATAGGCATGCCCATTTTACATTTATCAGCATCCAGTAGTAAATCAAAGCAACCAGTTCCCATTCGTGGTAATTGTCCCATAATAATGTTTTCAGATACACCTCTCATAGGATCCACTTCGGCGTGGGCCGCAGCATCAATTAAAACATCCACAGTTTCTTCAAATGAACATCTCATAAGTGCCCCAGTATCTTGTCTGTTAATACCATGACGTGTGATGGCCATCAAGTGACCTTTCGCCGTCATTACATCGCAAAGCAAAGCCAAGTGACGATAGTTTACGTAAAGACCATAAAATTGAAGCACCGCGTTCATTTCCTTTTCTACTGATTTACGAACAGCTTCAATACCTAGCACCTGAAACAAATGGGGTTAAGTAATTGTTACTTAAAAAAATCTTAATTGTAAGTTACCGAAAATATTTCACAAATGTCGTTTGATGCTGTCCTAACTGCGTCAACATCTCGTTCAGAAAGTACGCGCATCATGCTTGTACCATCCGTTTCCAACAGCCACTCAGCTATAGCTTTGAATTCGCCTGTATCAGTGATAACAATTCGTTTCTTCGAGTCTGTTTGTGGTAAATGCATATATACTTTGCTGATTGCCTCGATACCTTGCAAAGTCATGTCACTCAGCATGTTGGCTTCAATACATCGAAGAAACATGTCGTCGTCCATTTTGTCGACATCTTCGTCTCCTTCTCCGAATTTCCCATCGTCTCCATTCATAATCCGAATTCGCAAAACTAATTTGTCTGCATTGTCATCATTAAATATGCAATTAAGATCGTCACCAAAACCAGCATTAATTTTCTCTGCTATTTGTTCCATGGTCAATTTCTTATCAACCATTCGCTTTCTGTCCAGTTCAATACGCAACAACCAAGGAGATATCCTCGTTGGGTCAAAATCGGGCATTTCATAGTAAACATTAACGAAGTCTTGATCTTCGGCAATCACAGTGTTTTGAGGATCAGGATCATAATAAATTGCGGTATTGGCTGTAACTTTTCGCAGTGTTGTGTGTTCAAGCCGGCATAAAACATTTTTTGCCTTTTCGGCATCTCTTGCCGCTGCTCCCGTTAAAAATACAGTAAGTGAAGGGGCTTTTGGGCGCTTGGAAACGTTAATAATTTCCTTCAAACGTGGTACACCCAGAGTTACGTTCTTTGATGATACACCAGCGAAATGGAAAGTGTTTAGGGTCATTTGTGTGGCCGGTTCCCCAAGAGACTGAGCGGCTAGAGCACCAACCATCTCGCCGGGATTTGCCTGAGCTTGTTGAAAACGTGTTTCAATTTCTCCAAGTAACCACTCAAAGGCTTCAGTTGTAAGCCTATATTGTTCAGATACTAATTTCGAACAAAGCGTCGATCGAACTAAACACTGGAACAGCAGGGTAGCATTCTCGTTGGCCTGGATGGAGATCCTGTCTTCTCCTACCACTATAATGCACTTTTTAAGCAGCTTCCTTACTCCCTGAATCACCTGAAGAGGCGATAAGTCAGTGGTAGATTTTTTATTAATATGGAAAATCTTCTGGACATTCCAAATCATCCGTTGTAAATTGCATGGTAATACAACACTAGAATCACCACTAGGGAAGATTTGCCGTAAAGCTTCTCTGTCTTTTTGAAGCTGTTCCCATTCTTTTTCTAGTTCCGCAATAACGTCGCCGGAACTCATAATATCTTTAAGGGTGTGCTCGTTAAAAACTTTTCTGAGGTACCTTTCATTTGATGGATCAAATTTGTATCTTTTCTCGAAAGATTCTGTACTAAGTTTGATAGTAGGAAGAGATTGAAATTCTACCATTTCCCCACAAAGACCATCTTCACCGTATCGCAGCTGAATCAACTGTCCTACAGAATTACGTACTGTTCCATCGTAGTTTACCATTACGGACTCCATAGCCTTTATCAAACGACGTTGAATATAACCTGTCTCGGCGGTCTTTACAGCTGTATCAATCAAACCTTCACGACCTCCCATAGCGTGAAAATAGAACTCGGAAGGAGTTAATCCGGCAAGATATGAATTCTCTACGAACCCTTTTGATTCAGGTCCATAATCGTCTTTAATGAAATGCGGCAGACTTCTTTTCCTGAAGCCAAATGGAATACGTTTTCCTTCTACGTTCTGTTGTCCTACACAAGCAATAACCTGTGATATATTAATATTAGATCCTTTGGAACCCGAAACGACCATAGCTTTTAGATTGTTGTATTCTGTAAGTGATTTCTTGGCAGATCCACCAGTTTTATCACGAGCATCATTTAGAATTCTGTTTACTTGGTTCTCGAAGGTCTGACGAAGTGTATTACCGGGGGTGGGTTCCAGTTCCATATTGTGAGCTTTCTGAATCACTTCTATTACGTCTTCTTTGGCTTTTTTAATTGCTTTTTGAATTTCCAAATAAGTCATTGGATCGGCAATTGTATCACCGATACCAATACTGTGACCCTCAAGTAAGAGCCAGTTATTAACGACGGTTTGGATGTTTCCATAGAATCTGCCACAAACTTCGTGTCCCAATTCAAGAAAACAGATGTGTAGCAGAGAACCGGCTGAAGCTCCGAGTGACTTTTTACAAAGAATTCCCATTATAAGTTCGCCATTTTCAACCATAACTTTTGTGTCTCCTGGAGAAATCCATTTGAATGGGCCATCATCCTCATCATCTGGATGAGTGGAATGTGTTCGAATCATGTTAACATTTCCGGGAATAATCAGGGAGAACAATTGCTTTCCCGTCCATAAGGGTTTCGGTTTTAATATAGCAGGTCGTGGAACTCTTCCATCCCAAATAGGAAGAAACATAAGTAGATTCATCATCTGTTCTTTTTCGATGAAAACATCCCGCTTAGTCATTTTTCTAACTGCACATAATGTATCTTGGACGATACCCATGACGGGTTTATTACACTGAGGAGTAATGATCTGCCGTGGAGTAATATGCAGATTTTCGAGTTCAGCTCGTGTTTCCATACTTTGAGCTACATGGAGATTCATTTCGTCGCCGTCAAAATCGGCATTATAAGGTGACGTGCAAGACAAATTCATTCGGAAAGTAGACCAGGGTAGTACTTTAACCCTGTGAGCCATCATACTCATCTTATGTAGAGTAGGCTGACGATTGAAAATAACTAAGTCTCCATCGCGAATATGTCTTTCGACTCTAGAATGAAAGTTAGTCATGTTAATACATTAATGTATTAATACATTAATGAGACCAGAACTTACTTATAGCCACATTGCAGATGGAGATCAGAAGATTTTGGATGGTATCTTAAATCTATTCGTTCACCGTTATCCCGAATAATGTATTTAGCTCCCGGATATTGAGAATGACCCCTTTGTACTAGTTCCAACATTCTACAAATTAAAAAAATGTAACAAAAAAACTTAAATAAAATATAAACTCATCATACTTCTCAAAGTTAAATGGTGTAACAATTTCCGGAAATGTCATATTTTGTGCGATACTTCTGGGTACTCCTACTTGATCAATACGTAGATTTGGATCTGGCGTGATCACAGTTCGTGCAGAAAAGTCTACTCGTTTTCCCATAAGGTTTCCTCGAATTCTTCCTTCTTTACCCTTCAGTCGAGCTTTGATTGACTTTAGTGGTTTTCCTGATTTTTGCATTGCCCTTCAGATAAAATTAATTGTCAGTTTTTGTATTGTTTTCGAATCTGAATGAAGTTCTCACCTAGGTAAACCAGGCATGTCATTATCAACCAAAGTTGCTACGTGAAATTGCAACATTTTAACGTTCTCTACTAAAATATGAGTAGCCGCTCCTGATGTCTCGTTCTTCTCTAATTCGGCATTTATTTTAATAATATCAGCCAACTTATGGGTCAAATCGTCTTGATTTCTGGCCGAACCATTCATTACGACTGCCGGTCTTACCGGAAGTGGAGGCACCGGCAAAACTGTGGCAATCATCCAATCGGGTCGGGCGTATTTTGGGTCCATTCCAAGAACGAAACATTCTTCGTCTATGCAAACATGAACAATGTATGTGAAGTTGTAAAGCAAATCGGTTCAATTGTCTTGCAAGGTAAAGTTTCTATTTTTGGCAGCCAGTTCTCCCAATTACAGGTAAAACTGTGCTATGGATGCTCAGGCAAAAAGTGTTATCTGGCAATTTGTAAATATAATAGCCAGTATTTAAAGCCGTCAATGCAGAAATGATATATTTCACAAATAACAATAGGACAAACAGTTTCGAAGTTGATTTATTAGTAAGTCTGTTTACCGTAATATCAAATATTATTGGCATTTAAAATTGAAATTGGGAATATTGGAAATTAGTGTTACGTTAAACTAAGTGTTTTTTAAACCCGATTTGTTTAACTGTTGTAACTTTTTGTTAATTAAACAGAATATTAACTAATATGGGTACCACGTGACCTTTTTTTCTGCCCAAACTATAAATGTTATCAAATAATGGTAAGAAAAATTACACCGATTAATCACTCGGTCTTATTAACTAAAGTATTAAATATTTAAGTTCAAACATTGTTGTAATAATTGCTGGAAATAAAGTGACGATTTGTAATAAACAAATTACGAGAATATGTACAGCTGCCACGTTTTGGTCAAATTTTGTACACGAAGTTCGAAAACAGAATATTAACTAATATGGGTACCATGTGACCTTTTTTTCTGCCCAAACTATAAATGTTATCAAATAATGGTAAGAAAAATTACGCCGATTAATCACTCGGTCTTATTAACTAAAGTATTAAATATTTAAGTTCAAACATTGTTGTAATAATTGCTGGAAATAAAGTGACGATTTGTTATAAACAAATTACGAGAATATGTACAGCTGCCACGTTTTGGTCAAATTTTGTACACGAAGTTCGAAAACAGAATATTAACTAATATGGGTACCATGTCACCTTTTTTTCTGCCCAAACTATAAATGTTATCAAATAATGGTAAGAAAAATTACACCGATTAATCACTCGGTCTTATTAACTAAAGTATTAAATATTTAAGTTCAAACATTGTTGTAATAATTGCTGGAAATAAAGTGACGATTTGTTATAAACAAATTACGAGAATATGTACAGCTGCCACGTTTTGGTCAAATTTTGTACACGAAGTTCGAAAACAGAATATTAACTAATATGGGTACCATGTGACCTTTTTTTCTACCCAAACTATAAATGTTATCAAATAATGGTAAGAAAAATTACACCGATTAATCACTCGGTCTTATTAACTAAAGTATTAAATATTTAAGTTCAAACATTGTTGTAATAATTGCTGGAAATAAACTGACGATTTGTTATAAACAAATTACGAGAATATGTACAGCTGCCACATTTTGGTCAAATTTTGTACACGAAGTTCTATATATTCGACGATTGTTATATCGTTGTTTGTGATACTTTTAGAAGACAAAAATCTGGAGTAAAATTATTTGAATCAAACTTGTCCTTGAGTTTCAAATGTCTGTAATTTCTGCGCCGAACATAATTATTAATTAAATTAGTAATTTCATACCGTTTACAAAAAAAATGACTATCAAATAGAACCATTATGCAAAAAACGGGGATTACAACGTAGTGTAAAAACTCATGCACGATTCGTTACTACGCCTAACATTATCAAAACCCTTGAGAAGACAATCAAATCAAAGCACGTGAATTTCGTATGTTTAATAAATTTGAGAGGGAGAAACAGTGGAAAAAAACTTTAGCAATTGATCACATCCACATTCATTTGTCGCAGCGTATCACCCTTCATCGGAAACTTTCAATGTGGTATTTTTATCAATACTCTCCCTAACCGAACATGGCATCGAATCCTGAACTTATTAAAGAAAACATTATCAGTTGGAAATTATTTCCAAACTGCGATTTTCCACTTTAAGATTGTGCGAATTGAAAACACTCCCGATTAAAAACAAATTAAACAGCAGTGTATTGAAAGTTACTTTTTAATATTTATATTTCGCATGAATAATTGCGAATATCGCTTTAGTGTGGTACATTTAGGAAAATGAATGCACGTTAAATAATCAAAATTAATATGACGCCAAACTAACCAAATAATACTGTCGAAACAACTAAATATATTTCTTTAATTATCTTAACACCCAATTATGTGCTGTCTCGATATTGCGGCTTATTGCATATAACAGGCCGGTGAACAAGAAATTTGATTAATGAATCGTATCATAGCAGTTCCGATACACGAAGGGGGCAAGTTTGCCCTGATAGGCAAGTGGAATTGTAAACTTTTCATTCCACGATATTGGAATATGACAGATTCAGCTGCAGCTTATATCTATGTAGATTTAGATAAAAGATTAATAGTAGAATACCAATCTGCAAATACAATTAATCGCATGTCGGTTTAAATTGAATTGACACAAAAGTTGCATTAACCTGCGAGTTTAAGCTGAAAATATCCATAGATATTACCATACATATTAAACCAAAGTTGTGTGACAAATTATCATATGATAACATAATCAAAATAAATAATGATAATTATTATTTCCTTTGCATTCACAACATTCTGATGAAGCGTTATGATAAACATGTCATGAAATCCACTTCGCGTTAATGGTTATCATATAAATATAATAAATTCATATAAAATAAACATATCCCATTAAAAAAACGTGATGCTACGACACAATATCATTACTTGTACTTACCTTTATTGTCGGATGGGAATATCTTTCATTTCATTTTCAAATTATCATAGGCAAATTTATCAATATAATAAAATACAATATTCTTTATTGAAATATTTTCAATGGAAATGTTAATCGACTTACCAGTTATATGCTTGAAAATTTCCCAAACTCTCTCAGCTGTCAATGGGATCTTCTTTTCTTGAGAGTCTTCATTTACGTGCTTCCATTCTGCAGTTAAATCCAAACCACAGCGGCGAATGTTAGGTTGGTAGCGTCCACAACCACCGTGGCTTTGTTTCTTGTTGGGATCAGCCTGATCGCCATCCTTTTTTATGTCCATTTCGTCTCCGCCTTCACAAATGTTTTTACCTTTGCACAGGTCGTAAACACACGCTAATCGTCGTCGAGGTTGCCCTTTGGATTTCATGACAATTTCACGAATTTTAGGATTGGTCTGAAACAATACAAATGTTCTTTAGAATGATGCCTAAGTTAGCCAATAAATATTGAAAATTAACATTCCACATTTTCTAGTTTTGGTGATATTATTAAGATACTTACCGGGCTGACGAGCAATTTACTGCAGTAGAAACAAACACATCGTAGTATCTTGATGATTTTTGTGATGTATCCAATATGAAAAACCGGCTTCGCAAGTTCGATATGACCAAAATGTCCTGGACAGTCAGTCATGTTTCCTGCACAAGTTTGACATCTGGATTGGCGATCTATAACACCTTGCCGAGGATCCATCAAGCCTCCTAATTTGGGGCGTCCTGCCTCCATAGTTTCTGGATAGCGGATCCCCCCTTCTGTTACAGACATTCTTCTCTGTAAATAAAAAATTTTGCTTTATACCTTTAATTTGATATCAATTGACAGTATAGAAAATTAGGAATGTTCAACATTCTCGTTTTAGTAGCAGTAGTAAACATCTTTATTTCTAAAAAAAAGGCTATCGACCTATCGGTCTTTCTGCCCTTGTTTAATACATGTAGTCTTAATCTAAATAAAAAACAAATATGAAAATTCTCTTATTCTAGGTTAACGATATTATTAAATAAAATTTCAGTGGCAAGAAGAGATTATTTTATTGTCCACTAGTCAGTTGCGTTTGTAAGTGTTCGAGTAGCGGTAATGTAGGGAAACGGAAGCGGGATTGTCTGGTTGGTCTTGTAAGACAAAGGGGATTCAGTATGGTCCAGATGTAGGGGTTGTTTGTCCATTTTGTCTGTAGCTGTATGAGTCTTTCCGAGATCTTTGTCATGTTTGTGCGTTCGTATAGTAGTTGGGTGGGGGGGTTGTGTAGTGGGTTTTGGGGGTGTCTTATTCGTGTTATTAGTCTTAGTGCATTCTCGTTTTATTTGATATTTTTTTAAATATTTTTTACATAAAAGCTCAGGGATTTTTGTACTGCTTTCGTTGAGTTGACTAAGCTAGAGCTTAAGAATGACGACAAATGACTTAAAATTTCCAATATTTAAAAAGAGTTGATCAATTGTAAAATTTAAATAATAACTTTAGAAAATTGCAACTAACCAAATTTAATTGGAAACACTAAATCAAAATACAATAATGAAAGAAATTACGACTAGTGGAATTATGAATGTTCCAGTAGTAGTAGTAAACATCTTTATTTCTAAAAAAAGGCTATCGACCTATCGGTCTTTCTGCCCTTGTTTAATACATGTAGTCTTAGTCTAAATAAAAAACAAAGATGAAAATTCTCTTATTCTAGGTTTATAATCTTATTAAATAAACTTTCCAATTCTAATGACAAGAAAAAAATATTTTATTGTCCAGTAGTCAGTTGCGTTTGTAAGTGTTCGAGTAGTGTTGATGTAGCGAAACGGAGGCGGGATTGTCTGGTTGGTCTTGTGAGACAAAGGGGATTCATAATGTTCCAGTTTTAGAGGTTGTTTGTCCATTTTGTCTGTAGATGTATGAGTCTTTCCGAAATCTTTGTCATGTTTGTGCGTTCGTATAGTAGTTGGGTGGGGTGAATGTTCCATTTGAGAACAATACTCGATATTGTTAGCAATTAATGAGCTACTGGCACGTGCTTTATTTGAATTCTTATGTTTTGTTATTCTTCACAATTTTTTTGTTTTTTTTCTGATGCTTCGTTCATGAAAGAAAAGGCATTATCACTTAGTTTTGTGGTTGCCACAACAGAACTACAAATTTCTCATGTTTTAAAATTCGATGGACAACTTGCACGTTTTTCTTCATGGTGTTCTTTAAATTGTTATGGCCCCCTCCTCATCCCCAATTTTTTTGTTTTTTTTATTTATTGGCTTGAACTATTTTTCAAATAAAACTTCCCGATTAGAATCCCGCAAAAACAGCCCGTTTTGAGTACTTTTGTTGATACATTTACCAGCTGATAATTTAATTACTATGTAAAATTTGTAAATGCCTTAAATATCGAATTGTGCACATTTGACAATTTTCAACTTGTATTAAATACTGCACTAATTATTTTTATTTAAAAAAACTGCCATAGTGTGTTGCGCTTTGAGATTTAGGAAAAATTATCTCACCATATCAAGGATATTTAACAAAGAAAATATTGAACTGAAAATATATCAATTTTATTTCAGAAATCTATTTTTAATATCACAAAAAGTTATTTAAGACAATGCACATCATTATGTGAACTGCTGTGCAATCTAGTTATAATAAAGCACTTTTGAATTACTAATTGAATTCCAAAGAGCGTTTGTAGTCCATATTAACAGGTAGGCGTCCACGATCTAAATAAAAACTAATAAATCCAAAAAAGCAAATGTACGGACGCATCTAATAAATGTATGCTATTGCAATAATAATTCACTTCCATAAACAATAAAATTGACTGAAACCCAGGAATATTTGGAAGTGAATTAAAGTACAGTCAGGAAAATATACGCAGCGATGCAATAATAATGTTTGGATGTTTAAAAAAATTTATACATTTAAAAAGCGAAGTAGTTAATACATGTTTAAAGGACGGAAATGTCGATCGATATTTCAGTGACGGTATAATTTATAAAAATTGTTGAAGCACGCAAACTTCCACGGTTATTCAAATATAAATAAACAATGTAATAAACAATGCCGTTAGCATTTATGCACAAGGTTTACGGTCAAACTTGATTTGAGTAAAGGACAGACATATCGTTTCTGTAAAACTAAAGTGAAAAAGAAAATGTTTCCACGGAACTTAGGTTAGAGATAGTCCCCATAGCCCCACATAATTTTGGCTGTTTGCAAACATTTAATAACGTTAATATAAATAATGTGATAAATATAGCCCGTGGCACTAATGCATAAGCTTCCAGGCAGATTTGATTGCAGAAAAGGACAGACATATTGTTTCTCTAAAACTAAAGTGAAAAGGAACATGTTTTGTCCCAGAAGTTAGGTTAGAGTTTACAATAGTGCCCCATGCCCTACATATATTTGGGCTGTTTGTAAACATTTAATGATTGTTGTGAACTTCTCAAAGACATAACGCAATTAATAAAACAAAGAAACCCAGAACTGCAGAATATACAGAACATTAACATAGATTCCGCAATGCAACAGAAGGGAAATGTATGCTTTATTCGTCGCACAGAACTTACGATTTCATCTGGGCTCAGGATACCGAACTGCACTCGTTTTACAGTCCTTAAGGGAGCTTTTGAGTCTCCCGTGAAAGCCATATTTGCAGTGTGATTGTTAAAAAAACCACTATAAACCGATCAATTTGTACGAAACTTCGCGCTGAGGAAAATACAAATGGCTGCCGCAATCAACTGAACAGCATTTCCCGAACCGAAAGCTTCGCTGTGACTGCAGCGCTTAGACGAGCTTTTGCCGAACAAACAGAGCTGAAGCGTTGATTGGCTATTGGCATCCAGGGAGTGACTCAGGCACATAGCTAAGTTTTGGATTAAGATGTATGACGTCACTTTATTTTAGAATCTTTCCAAATATAATTTTTTAGATTAATCAAATTTTTATCAAGTTATGAGTTAGCAGTTCTAACTAATAATGGTGTAATCATATTTTACTGTGCGAGTATTTTTTTGATAGGTATTATTAGATAGGCGCGGCTCGCCTATTTAATAATAAATAAATTTATATTTTTATTTAATAATAAAAAAATATTTTCTTGATCCCCTGGTGTAAATAAGGTAAGTACTTTCGCCACTGTTTTCGATGAGAAACACATCACTTTTACCCATTACAATAGCTTTTACCACGCACTTTTCTGACTCGGTAACTATCAACAGCGGGCATCGAAATCAACGTACCGAACAAACTTTTTCGATTTTTCACTGTTAATAAATGAAACATACATCATTAGTAGAACTTCATGTAATTAAGTGTAGTAATTTAATTTTTCTCTATAAAATAACAAATCATTTTTTACGGAGACCGGTCGACAAAATCGCATTTAAATTATTTGAAATTGCAAAAGTGAAGTTTGCAGAATGGAAATAATTCATTGGAAAAAATATTACTTTCTTCAATTTTGTTATTAATTTGAATCAAGTGTACAGTACTTGGAGTTAACTGTGAGGGTTAAAGTGTATTGTTTTCATAGTTGGAAACCTGCAGTCAAATTATAAAGAAAAAAAAAGAATAAAATGAGCAAAGTGAGGAAATGGAAAATGAGGTAAAAAATATATGAACTAAATTAACCGTTGTAATTGTTGTGTTCTCTCTCATAATATTACTTAGTCATTTTCGGTACCCGAAAATAACACGCACACAAATGACGAAAATAACGAAAATTTATCAGTATAGTGAAATGATAAATTGGAAAAATACACAGAAACTGCCAACACTCGCTATGAAATCAAATCAATAATTTTAATATTTTTCCATACTTCCGAAAGTGTAACAATCCATCTGAGATATCATCAAATATCTCAAAACCATCAAATTTCCGTCTCGATTAGTAGAAAAGGAATGATACAAGAACGACAATTATTGCGTCACTGCCAAAAAGCCTGGGACAGACTATACGCGTCTTCAGACGTGTACACGGCTTAATGTATATTCGTATGGGACGAATTTCGTTTGCTTAGAAAACTTTTGCTAGAACAGCATATAAAAAGCAAAAAATAGTAACTAAACGAGAGGACCAAAAACACATTCAACCTGAATCAGCTTTTTTTTCAATACTCAAATTCAGCGACGATATCAATCCTGCCCGATTTATTACAAGCAATGTTTTCTGCAATATTGCTAAGGGTAAAGAATGTAAAGAAAATCTCGTAAAATACAGGTTCGCTCTAGCTGCAAATCTACCGAGAATTGATCGTCAAACTTCCAATACTTGGCGTCAGGTTTAAATCTTTATACGAGGGCCGCATCTGGAACTTGGGTAGCGTGCTAAGGGGTCATATTTAAATTCCAGCTTGGCAGCGATCTTTGCCGGTCAGTTTCCAGCGTATGCTCCTGAAAATATGCTTTTAAAAAATACCAGACACGCAAAGAATTTAATATTCAACTCGTGCCTATTCAAATGAAACTTTCAATCCTGAAGCGTTATTCGAGAACCATAAATTGAAAAGCAGTCCATTAGTAATTTCTTTCTCTGATGGTATCAAATTACGATTTACGAACAAACGAAGTTAATGAAAAAGTAAAAAAATATGTTTTGAGAATTATCTTGGAATTGGATATAAATGCGTTCTGACAATACCAACTTGATCACAAGGTCTCATTGCTGAAATCTAAAAGACTGATGACGTCAGACAATGTAGGCCAGTTTTTCGTCCGTAAAGAATGCATTGAGCTGTAGACAAAATCAGGTTATGATTATTGAAGCGCGATGGTTTCGTTATAACTTTGCGTGCAAAGAAAACTTTGCAAAAAAACCATTTTGAAAGAGTTATAGAGAATTTTTAAGAATATAAATAATGCAAAACATTCATCACCATAAACTTCGTATATGAGGTACACAGACGATTTGTATATGGGATACAGGGTCGCAAACAAAAAAATTGGTTCTAGATTAAATTTAGAAACAATTTACACTGCTTTAGTAATCTTGATGAATTTAATTGGATACTAATGCGTGTCAAAAAATATATAATAGGGAAACAAACAATACCTACTACAAAAAGTAATTGCAATATAAAATGGCAACATGATGGCTTCAACTTTCACAGAACTATAAAAAAGGTGAAATAAAAAGTTCTTGGCGATGAGCGAAAGACAACCAACAGACCTTCTCATCATTTGTACATGTTGATTCAAATAATATTTGAACATTTTAGTAGAGATTTGTTAAGCTTGGGACTTTTTCAATGTTAATTACGAAATTGGTGCGCCCCTGTCGGCGATCTTCGGGCCGGTCATCGAATGTGCTATTTCCGGGTATAGCAATTGAGAATTTGGTTGTCCAGCTTACCATGAGTTATGTGTAACCTTCCCGAAGGCTGGCTATTGTTTTGAAAGGCACCACACTCAATGTTTACACAAAAATAATTCATGTTCTCGACAAATTCCAACATCCTGCAGATAATTGTTCATTGGTTCTTTTGGGAGGGTCACTTTTCACAACTGACCGGTGACCATTGTCTTGAGATTGAAAGCTGTGAGAAACCAAACCATTTCGTTCGGCGGGAGGTCTACTTTCGGTACCCTTTAGAATTAGCCCAAATTCCAATGGCGCGACCACTCAAGGGGCCGAAAGACAATTCTTGGGAAATCTCGAACTTTGAACATAATTCACTTCAGCCAAATTTTACAAAATTTCTTACTGCTAACTTATCTACGGGTACTTAAATCTAACATCTTTAGGGTGTTTTACACTCTATGTATGCTGACATCACTGACTTAACCTATCTTAATCTACCTTAACCTAACGTGGGCACATTGCCCCTAATTCTAGACCTGAATCTAATACAGCTTCTCTTACTACCTAAACTAACTTACAGCTAGTCCTGGTCCTCTACGGTCTCCATGGCGGATAACTTAAACCTAATCCTGGTCCTCTAGAGACTCTATGACGGATACTTAAGAACTAACAATAATAATAGACTAACATAGTAAATGTATTATCTTATTAGTAAAAGTAGAATAAGCCCTTTACCTTATTCTACTTAAACCTAGCATAGGCACATGCCTAACCTAAGCCTACTACATCCTCTCTTGCTTCCTAAATCTAACCTAAAGTTAGCCCATGGTCCTCGATGTGGTGCTGGAACTGGTCATCGCATGTGGTCCACGTCTTCTTCTTAGACAGTGTCCGCAGGGAGAGGTCTGCGGTCACTGTGAAATTTGTTGGTGCAAGAAACCCGGACTGTGGGATTCCTGCTATGGGAAATCTCTTTTCCTCACCCTGCACCTCTGATCCTACCTTTACCCTACCCTAGTCGACAGAAGTAACTAGGAATTCAGTCGGGACGACACTCAGTAGTTTTCTCAACATCGTAAGAAGTCAGTTTTGAACTCACGCTCATCGAAAGAAGTCTTGCACCAGTCTTGTTCTCACGCTCATCGGCAGCACTCTTGCATCACACACTCGTTGGGACTACACTCAGTAGTTTTCTCAACATCGTAAGAAGCTTGCACCAGTTTTGAACTCACGCTCATCGAAAAAAGTCTTGCACCGATACGACCCAGAAGAAGTATTTCAACACACACTCGTCGGGAACTACAATCTGTAGTTTTAAACTCAAACAGTCACAAGTCCACAATCAAAAGTCGTACTGCCCAGCCCACTCGCTCAAAGTGTAGAAATAAACGATTGTTCAGTGCTGGTTTGGCACTTAACAAAAGAGCAAATCGCTTAGTATTTCTGCAGCTGCTCCCAACTGTACCCACAAAACACTCGAATCTCAAACACTTTGGTCCTTCGAGAAGCACAATAACTCTCCCGAGTTATTCTGGTGTTGCAATTCAAGTCAAATTAGGAACTCCGGAACATTTGGGCGATTCGATCCGGAACACTTGGTCCTACGAATTCCGGACAGGTCGCTTCGCAAACACATGTGTTTCAACATTGTAAAAAAACACACTTGATTTTTCCAATTAAACATTTTGCTTCATTCTTCGAATGGTAAATTCTTTATAACTTTATTTTTATTTTATAACAAAAGCAATGCTGACTGACTGGCAAACGCAAATGACAATCAAATGCAAGGTTGTTATTAAATAAGAAACAAATTCAATGAAACGTAAAGCAAAGGTTTTTTTTTAAATTGCTCTCATCTGTCGATTTTTTGTTCTTGATAGGATAGTTTTTATGTCAAATTAAAGTATACAGAGCGATTGGTAAAAAATTTACAATACTCAAGTTGAAATTTTTAAATAAAACACCTTATATGTTATTAATTAAATAAAAATTTTACATTTTTACATACAAATTTTTTCTACCTAACAGTTTTCAAAATATTTAGTATTTGTAGTTTAACTACTATGATTTATTATTTTGGATATTCCTTCATTAATGAGAGTAGATTTAAATCAAATGCCAACAAAACTATTTTTAACAAATGTTGGAAATGACCTCTATTTACAGCCCTACAAAATCCTAAATGATCGACAAATGTTTTTTGAGCTTTATTTATCATATTCTCGGAAATATTTCCCACACGGATTCGATTTCGATGTTGAAGTTCTTCAATACCATTTTACGATAATAAGCTTATTTTATAGACAATATCTTTGATGCATCCAATGACTTTACGTCAGGCAATCTTGCCGGTCATTTTATTGGTCCAACGGTGTCTGATTCTAAAGTACCTACTATCGTCTGCACTATAATGAGGTGGTTCCCCATCCATTACCCATGCAAAGGGATTAAGTCGGCTTCCCGAAAATCTTTGTCCTGCAGAGTTTCTTCGTAAAAATGTGAGCATATTACACGACTGTCCAGAATGCCAACCCAAACTTTGATTTCTTCTCGATTCTGGGTATGCCCAGTTTGCCAGTAACTCAACTGGGGTAATTACAATTCACTCCTACAAAACCACAACGAGAGGCAATAAAACTCTATTGGGAGCTAGAAAGAGAGTTGGCAAAGATTAGCTGTAAAAACAAAAGTTTTTGGATTTTTTTAAAAGTCGGTAATGCAATTTTCAACGTCTCTATGATAGTGTAATTTAACTGCCACCTTAGACTTTGCTGAAAAAATCTAACTATAGGCTAAAAAGTCATTGGTAAGGGGCACTACTGATGTTTGCCACTTTAAAATCATACTGCTATAGCAGTATGATTTTGCTGCACTAGCAAAAGGTGGATAAACGGAATATATAGTTAAAAGTGTTTCTATTCATAACCACAGTTTCTTATATGGTTCTCTTGAGAAACTATTGTCAACTTACATGAACAGTCGCAAATTATAAAATATGTTTTAATGTTACCACTGGGTCACATTCAGAAATCCAGTTTGATTTTATGGGTGTCAGAGGTCGAGTAGGAGAGAATAAAGAGAATTGTTTTGTCGCTCTTTTTTCACAGGTTTTCCGTTTTGTACTTGAGCATTAATTAAAATTATTGCCTTGCTAAAGCCAAAGCGCCTTGGAAATTATTTTTGTTACAAACCAATGTAACAGTTATAAAGTATTAATGTACTTACAATGTGCGAAGAAAGGAAAATATTAAACTTGATTGGAATTAGAAGCAGTTTTCTGATGCGCCAACTGAAAATGGGCTTCTAGCACATGCGGTAGTCACTTCTTGAAATTATCAATTAGCTAGCGACTTGGTTTTATTCTAGGGATATTTTGGTAAGTTTAGGTCACATGTATAGGGCGTTAGTTTATACTTGTCACAGATAACATCAACTACTTTGATAAACATATAATTACACATACACCACACTTACGTTACAACTAACAATATTAATTTAATGGCAGTTCGTCAGGTGGTCGATCGAGATAATACATCTGAAACCAATTTAGAAAAGTAATTGAGTAACCAGTTCAACAAGAAAAGGGGTATGATTGTTAATTATAGAAACTTGTAAATACATCAGGTTCAGCTACAAGCATCAAACGTGCCTCGACAAGATATGACTCAATGCAGAGTCCCCACTTGGAGCCAACAGTTATCAACCCATAATTCTTATGGAAACTTTAATGGATGATATCTTTCACTATCTCTGAACCCCGCAAGACTACAACCGAAGTTGCATCCTGCCACCGCTAATCCTGAGTTGTTAAGAGGTATTAAGGGAACAGCGCGCGAAATACCTCCTCAGGAAAAGCCTCCAACCACCGCTACTCCTGAGTTGTTAAGAGGTATTAAGGGAACAGCGCGCGAAATACCTCCTCAGGAGAGCCTTACCAGTCATCGGCGTTTATCATGATAAATAGTCTCTTAATTGGCCATACTAAGTGCTGCTGGAATCAGCACACAGCCAGCACCCGCCTACTAGCGTTCTCTCTCTCAACGGGTTCAGAGCCCAGGTACTGCGGGAACAACGCGCAAACAGTACCCGTCCCTAACAATATTACTCAAACTGACTAAATAGATTACAACTTAACGAGCTGCACTCGTTTCCTTTTTATGGTTTTATACGAAGCGTTAACAGTATCTAACTTTAAATGAACATTGAAGAGAAACAGTTAAATATTAAGAAAGGTAAATAATTATAGAAGAAAGACAGAATGAATATTGAACTATAGTTGAAGAGGTTACTATCGTTAATGTTTTACCAAATAGAAATATGCTGAAGAGGCTACTCTGTGAGAAACACTCACTACTTAACATTATCGTTAATGTTTTACCAAATAGAAATATGCTGAATAGGCTACTCTGTGAGAAACACTCACTTCTCAACATTATCGTTAATGTTTTACCAAATAGAAATATACTGAATAGGCTTCTCTGTGAGAAACACTCACTTCTCAACATTATCGTTAATGTTTTACCAAATAGAAATATGTTGAATAGGCTACTCTGTGAGAAACACTCACTTCTCAACATTATCGTTAATGTTTTACCAAATAGAAATATGTTGAATAGGCTACTCTGTGAGAAACGCTCACCTGGTAAATAACTATCACGGACTGGCACTATCAATGTTGGTGAAAGTGGCACTGATTTTAAGTAGGGACTAATGGCATTACTGAGTGCTGAGTGCTGATATTTAATAGACTTAGCCAATTAAGGCTTTTAGTCTTTCCTGATGGTTCATGAATGAGCCTGGTTACCGTGGGGGTGTGGGTTTGGGGAGTTGGTGGTTTGTTTGGGAGAGTAAGTTAGAGAAAAGGAGAAAAGAAAAATAAAAAAAAATAAAAAAAAAAAATAATAATTTTATTCACTTTTTTTTTCCCTTTTTAATTTATTTTTATTGTTTATTGTTGGGATTGTATAATCGTGAAGGGATGTGTGTTTTGGTTAATCGGGGGCGTTTCATTTGGTTTGTGCTGCCGCAAGAAGGCTGGGGGTTGCTTTTTAAGCTTTTAAAGCTTCATTTTGGCCGAAAGTAAGCGAGATGGTGAGAATGAAAGCGAGAGTGAATTTGGGGAGTTTTCGCAGTCGCTCAGCTGATCGCTGAGTTTTGAGGGGGCTTGAACTTTTTGCAAAAGGGTAATGGTTTTGTAACTGTTTTTATTTAAGATTTATGGTGGGTGGTTCCAGGGGGGTCTGCCATTAGACTGGTTGGGGTTTGGAAGTGATGTTTCGGGATGATTTGGGAAAAGGTTTCTTTGATTAGTGGGTTTGTGTGGTTGAGAGCTCTGACTTTGAATTTGGAATGGGTTTTTGTGATGTGCTGTTTAATGGGGTCTATTTCTAGGTTTTGGTGAATTTGGGAGTTTCGGATGTACCAGGGGGGTCTTGTAAATCTTCGAAGGATTTTGTTTTGGAAAGTTTGGAGGTTGTGAATGTTGGTTTTAGCGGTTTGACTGATTATTGGGGCACCATAGCATATTTGCGATCTGATGACTTGCTTGTATAGTAATACTTTGTTTTTGAGCGAGAGTTTGCTTTTTTTGTTTAGGAGCGGGTAAAGATAGCCATATGTTTTATTGCCTTTAGTGATGATTTTGTTTATGTGCTCTGTGAAGTTTAGTTTTGAATCTATTGTGATGCCCAGATATTTGAGAGATTTTGCGAGTTTTATTTCTATATTATTGTATGTGAGTTTTGGAAGATTTTTGGGCGTTTGTATTTTTTTTGTGATTATGATGGCAGTGGTTTTTTCCGCATTGACTTTGATTTTCCAAGTGTCTGCCCATTCTTGGAAGATATTCAAGTGCCTTTGAAGAGGGCCAATTATGTATTGGATGTTACGGTTTGAATAATAAATGCAAGTATCGTCGGCAAATAGTGCTAGTTTTGTGGCTGGGGCTTTTGGGGCATCGGCTGTGTATAGGTTGTACAGGGTTGGGGAAAGTGGGGAGCCTTGTGGGACTCCTGCTTCTATGGAGCGAATGCTAGATTTGGTTTTTTCCACTAGCGTGTAAAACTTCCTGTTTTTAAGGAAGCTTGCCACGTATTGGACGAAAGTTATTGGTAGTTTGTGTAAGTGTAGGAGTTTCCAGATTAAGCCCTCGTGCCATACTTTGTCAAAAGCTTTTTCGATGTCCAGGCAAATGACTCCAGTGGAGCCCTTGTCCTGGAGAGCGATCGTGGCATCTTGAATCAGCCTGGCCGCTTGCAGTACTGAATCGTGTTTTTGCACGAATCCGAACTGCTCTCGAGGGATTAATTGGTTTTCATTTATTAGTTGGGTTAAGCGGTTTAGAAAGAGTTTTTCTGTTATTTTAGCGAGCGAAGAGAGAAGGCTGATTGGTCTCCAGTTTTGCGGGAAAGTTTTGTTTTTTGATGGTTTTGGGATTAGGACGATGGCTGCTGTTTTCCAAGGCTTTGGGAATTTTCGTAGTGTGAAAGAAGTGTTAATTATGGTAAGTAGGTGGTTTAGAAGATTTTCGGGAAGTGTTTTTATGATTTTGTGGGTGATTTGGTCAGGGCCGGGGCTTTTGCGGGTTTTTAGGGTAGAAATGATTTCTTTAAGTTCAGAAAGGGTTGCTGGGGGGATTTGTGGGGCGTCTGGAGGGATTTGTCGCTGTTTGATTTCGGTGAGGACGGTGTCAACCTCCTCCTCGAAATCCAGGTCGTCCGTTTGGGATCTGTTGGGCGAAAACTGGCGTTCCAGAGAGTCGGCAAAAGCTTCCGCTTTTTCCTCGTCTGTGTACACCAGTCCTCGCTCGCCATGGATTGGTGGGAAGTAGGTTTTGGTTTTCCCTCTTAGTGCCTTGGAGATTTTCCGGGCGTCTGTGCCGCCTGTTGGGATATTTTCCAGTATTTCTGACCACCTTTCGTTTTTTAGGTTGTTTATTTCGTATTTAATTTCTTTACTGAGTTTGTTTGCTTGTTTGTTTAATTGTGAATCGGAGAATTGTTTAGCCCTCCGTTTTAGTTTATTTCTTAGTTTTATTTTGAGTTTAATTTCAGTCGGCAACGAGTGAGGATTTGTATTTGAATTTGGTTTTAAAGTTGTGGCTTTTGAGATGGCTATAGAGATTTTTTCAGTGATTTTATTTGTGTAGGTGTTTAGTTCTTTTTGATTTTGAGGTGGGTGGTCTGGAATTTGAGTTTCTTCAAGGTAGTAGGCGAGGGCATCCCAGTCAGTAATGGAAATGGGGACTAGGGGGTTGTTAGTGTATTGTTCGTTTATGTTTATGATTATGGGGTTGTGATCTGAGCTGAGAGAATCTGAGTTGGTGACTGTGAGAATGTGGGAGATGTTTTTAGTGACGGCAATGTCCAGTATGTCTGAAGTTGTGTGGTCGTAGTGTGTTGGCTCTGAAGGGGCGTGAATTTCGAATTGGAGCTTTTGGGAGAGCTTGAGGAGCTTGTTTCCCTCGGGGTTAGAAGTTCTGCAACCCCAGGCAGTGTTTTTAGAGTTTAGGTCACCAGCTATTAGTTTTGGGATGTCGTGTTTGAAAAGTTCGGTGTAGTCTTGCTCCGTTATTTTGGTATTGGGGGATTTGTAGGCTGAAATGATTAGGATTTGAGAGTTTTCCATGTTTAGTGTTATTGAGGAGTGTTCAATTGAGGTGTTAGTGAAGGGGGGGTTTTGGGTGTGGGAAAGGCTGTTTTTAATAAGAATGGCAGTGCCGCCCCCCCTTTTGTTGGGGCGGTCATTACGGTAAATTTTGTAATTGTTAATTTTAAAAAGTGTTTGTGGTTGCAAAAAGGTTTCTTGTAGGAGTGCAATGTCCACATCGTTTTCCCGGAGGTAGCCTTCAAATTCGTACCTTTTGGGGTAGAAAGAGTACTAATGGCATTACGAATAATGTTTCCCTTATTTATATCAATGTTCCCACCCTCAGATTAGGTGGAGTTTCGATCAAGTTAGTTCCCGGATTCGAGTATTGGGAGGAGTTAAGATTGGAATTCGACCATCGATTCTAAACACCTGGGAAAGTTGTCTCGGAAGTGATGAAGAAAGCCGTCTTTGTGATTTACCGACAAAGACTGCGGGTGGTAGCTAATAAGGCGCTCTTCAATAATTTGCGCATTGTCTTAGCTTTTAGCAGCAATTCGCGAGGTTTGTATTGTTAACGTATGAAACAATGAATGAATGAGACGAACTGTCTAAAGACGACACCTGCTATCCACCTGGGCATCCCCTTGGAATTTATTTGGCCCTGTGTCTACTTACGTCTTACACATGGTGTGAGTTTAGTCTGATTTCAGTTCATAAGACAAGTTGGATTCAGTTTGTTCAAATAATATTTAAACATTGAGTAGAGAATCTTTGGGCTGGTAATCCTTTAATGGTAATTGCGAGTTTGCATAAGAAACTTCACATGAACCCTTAACACTTAGGGATTTTTGATAGTTTTAGCGGATTTATTACCTGCCTATTTCCGTACCTGCCTAACTTGAAAGGCTTTTGACCCGAACGACAAAGCAAAAAGACGATTGACAAAGAATAAACGGTTTTGCTCTGACTGACTGGATCTCACCTTGTGTAGTGTGTTTTGTTGTCTCTGCCAGTGCCAGAAAATTAAATTTAAAATTATGGATTCCCAAACACCGAAAAGAATGCGAACTCCGAATTATCCTAATGAGGAGAAATATCGGTTAATTGAAATTTGCCGATACTATAAAGCGATCATTGAAAGTAAGAAATGGGACTCGTGCACGTGGAAGATAAGGACAAAGCTTGGAGGAAAATCACTGCAGATTTCAACGCGTCTTGTCCAAATGAAGTCTTAAAAAATGTGTAATTATCCAAATTATGGAAATGATTTGCACGATTGTTAATCGCCTTAGCACACCAAATTCAATTATCTCCAATTCATCTATATCGTAAAGAACCCCATAATTTAATATTAGACATCCGACGAACAACAATGAACCAAAACGTGGATTTAACAATTTTTTTTCTGTCTGTATTTATACCCGGCTACCAACCAACCAACCAGCAAGGCTTGCGTATAGGTCCCATTTATAGCTAAGCTGAACTAAACCGAACTTCGAGTTTGGTTTAGGACAAGTGCCAGTTAAACTGATTTAAAATCCGTTTAAACAGCGATGCAGTCAACTTAAATTATTAAGTTCCACTTAACTCCTAAACCGACGCGGTGCAGTTGGCCCTTAGTCCTGCGAACCGAAACATTTTGGCTTTGGACAGACCACATAACAAATATCCAGGTTCTCAACAGAATGGGCAAGGAATGGAAAGTGGTTAATACTGTGAAGGAACGAAAGCTCCAATATTTGGGACACGTAACGAGAAATGAAAACAGATTTGACTTATTGCAGATCATCTTGCAAAGAAAAGTACTAGGAAAACGAAGTGTGGGCAGAAGACGAATATCATGGTTAAAAAATCTTAGAACCTAGTTTGGTATGAGTACAACTGGAGTTGTTCCGGGACACCAAAACAATAGTTATAAATGCAATTTAATAGTTGTGGTGAAGTAAAAGTTATTTCAAGGGCTTTAGCTATACTTTGTGACAAACGCCCCATCATTAGCACATTTCCTGAAGTTAAAATTAACTTGAAGAAACAAAATAATAATGGAGATTATTTATAGCGTTATAATTTTCGCCGTTTCATACTTAAGATGTCGCAATTCTGAAAGTTTTTGCGGCGTATTCGTATTGTAATAATTAATACGAATAAGAATAACTAAGATTTTACACCAAAGCCAAAAGCTAGACATAAGTGTAAATAAGAAAAACTCAATTCATTTAATTAATTAATTCATTCAACGCTAACTTCCTGGACGTCTTTCTTATTGTGCACAAAACCATATATTGCAATCTGGTGTTTTTTTATTTATATTTGACAGAGTTCTCTGACTCCAAGACTGGTGACTTGGAAAGAGTTTACACAAAAGCCAACCAGTTTTCTAACAAATCTTGTGGATTATCCTTAAATTGCTCGGTTATAAACAGATCAGTGAGACTCTTAGGTATTTATTAATTTTTATTATAAACCGAGCTACAAAACTATTAGAGCAATTGAGCACTATATGAAAAAAATATTAGGAACCGGGGATTTATTGGTACGTTATTCTGACTACTTTAGACTTTAATTATGTTTATCGACTTAAAATCATGCCGAAACACTTACTTACATCGCACATTTCCTACTTGACACTCTTTTCTTCAAATTACTCGGTTTCTCTCTTTGAAAATGTATTTCTATTAACAACGTCCAGATCTATCTTTTAAAAGGTAGATTTCATAACAGTTTAAGTCTAGGTGAGTCTGGGTCAAGCATTATTGCCTCTTGAAGTCAATTGCATAAATTAATAGACACTCTGCATCTGTTGTAGCCATAAACGCAGCTGAATTTGCATCAACACTCCGCCGTACCGTATTTAATGGAGCATGCATTCGGTATATTCTGATGTTATAACAATTTTTGTGACACGCTGCAATGCGTTTTATTTCATTGAAATCACATGAGCGATGTGGTTACAAATGGAATGAAAAAAGCAACATTAATTTTTTCGGTCGCGGTCGACGAATATAACAAAAAATTGCATGTAAAACGTAGAGCGCACATGCCTATAATTAAAAACGCATTGATTTGGTTTTTCATATTCTCAAAGGCTCACAATAGATTTAAAATATTTTGCACATTCAGACTTGTAATTTTGGAATTTCCAATAATCACGTTTCACGGTTACTGCACCAGTGCCAGTTTTATTTCGGTTAAATTCATATTTTTAACGGGTTTAAAGGGTGTAAACTATGTAAAGCTATTAAATTTCCTCAATATTTTTGTGGTACCTATGTGGTAGATGCACAAGAAAAATTCTCAATGTGGCTTTGAATTCAAACAGTATAGTGCATGGAATTATGTTTTTGAATGATGAATGAAGGTTCTTCTTAGATGCGCATCCTTTTTTCGCTATTTTTTTGTGTTTGCGGATTCGTCGCAGTATCTCTGCGTAACTATTGTGATTAGTTCAAAATATTTTTAGCAATCTTCTTAGAACCATATTACGAAAGTTTAAAGTTTGATGATCCAGTTGACTTTCGTAGTAAATATGACCTTTAGCAAAACGGTATTATAATTTGATGTTAATACTTGGGTTAGTAAGCAATTTACACATATTGAGAAATGCTGTCCCAGACCGGTTCAATTTGACATATATTGTCCAGCAGCCCAGATTTTTGAACTGTTAGGTGCTTTTTATAGGTTTACCATTTACAAATAAATGGGTGAGAGCTTTTGCTGACCTGCTTATAGCCATTACTTTTGTCTTCTCCGTGATAACTTTTGTGACAGTTGGTTTCCTCAAGAGCATATTTTGTCATGTAGTCGTTGTAGAGCGTCACGTGAGTTAGCAATTATAGCAGTATCGTCTGCGTAGCGTAGGTCGCTGACAGTTCGACGTTCACTTTAATTCCGCCAAATGAGTAATCGTGACAATTCGGACTCCTAATAAACATTGAAAAAGAGAAGCGACAATAACCAGCCCTGCAGATCATTGCGTTCTATATGAAAATTTGTCGGGCTATTATTTCTGATTTTTACATAAATCGTCTGATACTACATGTATATGATTTTCATGATAATTTTTTTCATTGCTTTTCTTCTAGAGAAGGTCGCTAAGCTCAACACACTCGAAGGCATAGTGATAGTGAAAGAAACTTACATATAGATACATATAGAACCATTTAGAATTCCTGTCCGGGGTTATAATCTTAAAGGTGGTAATAAAACATTGTCTTTTGAGTTATTTTTTTTTCGGTCATACATAATCTACGTCACATAATTTTAAACGGTTGTCGTTGTTGTACGTTATGTTAGAAAGGAAATGTGTTAAAAAAGAACACTCGTTGCCAAATTACGAAAAATTTAGTAAAATTTAAAAGAAAGGTTCCAACACCTTAATAGAAAGGTTAAAAAAATCATGTCAGGTTTGCCTCTTCCATAAAGTCTGCAAACTTTAGTAAAATAGCGAACTTATTCTATACAGGGTTTTTGAAGCTTGCATAGCAAAGCAAACTGATTTTATGCAGGTCATACACATTGAGAGTTGCGGGTCATTCACATGCCGGATACAGTTAGGTTAAGCATCCAGTCGTCTCAATTTAACACACAACCTAGAGACATTTGAGTTTTCTCATGAGTCTGCATCTGAAACGCCAGTTTATTGGTACATTTCTTAATATGTAGTGTTGCTCTTAGCTTACTGATGAGCAATTTTTCGTTGTTCAGGTTCCAGTCCGAATAGCAAACTTCGGTGCAGAGTAAAGAAAAACGGAAATAATCAAAAACAATCAAAAATAGCTAATACAACAAACCTGGTGCATATTTGATGCGTATACTGTAAAAAAATTAGATTTGTTAGCTTTTACATGATATTTAAAGATACATAACACGAGGTAACTCTCATTGTGTCTAACTAGGAATACAATTGAAGAAAAATCTTCAAGAACCAAAGATACATAACACGAGGTAACTCTCATTGTGTCTAACTAGGAATACAATTGAAGAAAAATCTTCAAGAACCATTTATATTACCCTCTCTACGGAAATCTTTAGTAAAAGGCGAAAGATTCATTCACTCTGAAGAGAGTCAAAGTTTTTATGACCAAATTTCTAAAATGCACCAATAAACGGAAAGATCCATTAGGAAGGAAAGAACCATTAAACTAAGAGGTACCAGTTTCTCATCAATTCAAATCATGATGCGTACCTACCACATAAACGCAAACGGTCATTGATGACTTCTTGCAAACGGCAACAACAAGTTTTTCTTAATATAATTTAATGAAAAAGTTGAGTCTGGTAAAGTCCAACGATACTGCAGGCAACGTACAATCGCTTCAAAACACCAGTCCTACAATTTCGATTAAAATAAGTATGTATCCTGTAATTTTCTAGTAAAAGCGACATGACTCAATAACGAAAGTCATAAGTAGAAATTCTAACTCATATTTCATTTTATTTGACATTTATTTAGAAAACTCCGATCTTATAATAAAAGTTCTATTAAATCATTATGTTATTTTTCAGGCAGTATATTTTATATTTAATAAACAAAATATGTCAAATATAGTACGATCAGCGATACGTACGAATACATTCACGTTCATACCAATATTTTAAGGTAACTTAAATTTAGTTCAATTACCCAGATTCATTCTGAGACTCATAAAACAAAAGAGAGAACTGTGCAGACTATATACAAACACTCAAAATAACGACCTAAAAAAGACACTGAACCAACTCAACAGAAACATTAAAACCTTGATTGGACAATACCGACAAGACAAATGGCTAGAAACATGTAAAGAAATACAAAAAGACAAAGGCAAAACATACTGGCGAAAAATTAAGAAACTAGCGCAATACAAAAAAACTAACACTACTGACACAATTGACGAAAACGGAATAGAACGATACACAGACGAAGAGAAAGCTGACGCGTTCGCCAGACACTATCAAAGGGCCTTCAGCATATCGATAAACCCTAACTTCGACAATGACAACTGGAACTTGATCAACGACTGGTACTTGAACTATTTCAACAGCTCACCAAACTATACATAAAACTGATCACAGACACAGAGTACGAGGAAGCCCTAGGGCATATCAAAAACACAGCACCGGGAAAATATAAAATAAAGGCAAAACTCCTGAAAAGCCTAATTCAAGAAACACACAAACTGATCCTAACTGAATTGAACAACTGCATCAGAAATAACATAATTCCAAAAACATGGAAAAACGGCTTAATAATCCCTATACCCAAAAATGGACTGGAGAATACACAACCGAGCAATTACAGACCAATTACACTGATACCAGTACTTAGCAAGGTTTTTGAGTACATAATAAGGCAGCGACTGGGAAAACTGGTCGGAAAGTACATACCATCGTATCAGTTCGGCTTCAAACATCAGCACTCGACTATTCACCCACTCTTCACTCTGACTAACAATATACAAACAACCCACCTAACTGACAGAAAGACAGCTTGCCTGTTTATGGACATTAACAAAGCTTTTGATAGCGTCTGGCATAGAGGCTTATTATACAAACTATACAAACTACACACACCAACATATCTACTACACACCATAAAGAACTTACTAGAAAACAGACAACTACAAGTACGAATTGACAAAACACTGTCATTTTCTTTTTTCCTTGAACAAGGGCTCCCTCAAGGATCCCCGCTCTCACCGTTTCTCTACAATATATACTGACATGACATATACAATTACAACTTACCAGACAAAAATCAAATCGACAGATGGGCATACATATTACAATACGCAGACAACACGGCCCTTACTGTACATGACAAAACTACTGGCAGAGCAGCTCAAAGACTCCAAACACTAACAAACAACACAATGACATGGTTTTATAAATGGAGACTAGCACCAAACGCTTCAAAAACCAACTTCTGCTCACAAACCACAGACTCAACGCTGACTCCCCTACATTAACTGCAGACGGCCAAACGACACAATCAAAAAACGACGTAAAATACCTTGGAATCACAATTGACCACAAACTTAAATTCACTAAACACATACGAAACATCAGAACCGAAACGATAAAAAGAACAAAACACTTTCGGTCACTAACATACAAAGACAAAGGAATTAATACAAATACCGCGACAAAAATATACAAAGCGATCTGCAGACCCCTCTTAGACTATGGACATATACTCATGACCAACGGAACAGAAAGGACAAAACGTTATATACAAAGAACAGAACAAATTGCACTAAGACTAATAACACGAATAAGACACCCCCAAAACTCACAACCCCTCCACCAACTACTATACGAACCCACAAACATGACAAAGATTTCGGAAAGACTCATACATCTACAGACAAAATGGACAAACAACCCCTACAACTGGACCATACTGAATCCCCTTTGTCTTACAAGACCAACCAGACAATCCCGCTTCCGTTTCCCTACATCAACGCTACTCGAACACTTACAAATGCAACTGACTACTGGACAATAAAATAATTTTTTCTTGTCATTAGAATTGGAAAGTTTATTTAATAAGATTATTAAACTAGAATAAGAGAATTTTCATCTATGTTTTTCATTTAGATTAAGACTACATGTATTAAACAAGGGCAGAAAGACCGATAGGTCGATAGCCTTTTTTAGAAATAAAGATGTTTTCTACTACTATTGTTCATTTTTAAAGAGTACCCTAAAGACTTAATCAGAGAGTGAAGTCTGTGCAGAGTCCGTTGAGACAACAAAAAAACTGGGATGTAATCATTTTCCTGTATCGTGCTTTACCATACGTTTTAAACTGGGTTAACCTAGACTTGATGCCATGAAAGTCGCTTGGTGCAATAACGACGAGATGCAATCGATTGGTTATAGCGCAATTTAGATTGGTCAATTTTCTTCTAGCTTGAATTATTTTGGACGCGAATACAACCAGAGTAGCATAGTTTTTATTTTCTCGTTAAGTTGAAATTGGAAAATTGTTTCAGTTAATTCTGAAGCTTTTTGGTTGTAAGTTTGTCATTAGAGAATTAAATTGTGAGCTATTTAAAAAAAACTAATTGAAAATATTGGAACACCAAAAATAAGCTTTGCATCGACAGCAATTGACTAATATATTCATTCATAAACATTTATAAACTACATACATTTTTACTTTTTACTTTTCACCATTTTTTTGTTCGTCTCTTTCAGATCAAAATCAGTCTCTTTCAGACACCCATTTTCAGTCTCTTTGAAGCTACTGCAAGTACGTTCCTTTTTGTGAAATGTTAAAGGATCTACTTTTTTTTAAGAAATGCGACACAAACAACACTGATACAAAACTCTTACCCGATCCTTATGCAGTAAGGATCGGGTTAAGTTTTTAGTAGAATGGCCACTCAGATGGCTGATATTCTTGTCTTTTAATGATCATCAAAATATATCTTTCCTTCCAACTGAATTGTCAATACAATAAAGTACTTCATATCGAGTTTTTAAAGAGGTTTTGTTTTTAAATTGGTACAACATAGTTAGTACAAAAGCCACTTGTAATAATGTCAATAAATCCCCACATTATAAAACGTTTTACGCGGGTATCTTTAAAATTATAAATATCTCATTAGCCTAAAGTTAAGTGAACATGATTACCTTCCTAAAATTTTGATTGCCTCTTCCAACCGTATTGTGTGCTTTACCTGCTCATGAAAACCAATATAAACCAAAGGAAAACAAGGAAGGAAAGAACGCGGAACAATATTCGACGAAGAGAGGGGTTGCGGAGGTTAATGGCATAATCCAGATTCTCATGGTAATGGGTGAGATCATTTATGATGATAATTAAAACTCCCTTCTGTTACTAAGTGTGTCAGTTTTCTCTAAAATATCTGAATTGTTTTAGGCTAATTACTGTCGTTTCGGAATACTAAGTAGATGAATTTGTTTATATAAATGTGGCAATCAAAAGTTTCAAGACATCGAATTAAAATAGAACCATTAAACAACTTGTAATTTAATTGATGTTTGCACGTTTTTGCTAATTGCGACAGTGAGAAATTCTCGACATTTTCCATTTAGCGTTCATTAAGGGGATTATTGCATATATATATAGTCTCTTGTGCAGTTCTTATTGGTTAGGAAGTTAAGATTTAACTGCTCGTAATAAAAAGTTGAGTTTGTTTGGCAACCGCGTATCCGTGAATCAAGGTGGTCAACAAAAAACAGCAAGGAAAAACCTATCTTTAATTTTAAAAACGATGTAAAAAGTCTACAACTTACTTTCTGGACTATTTAGTCCAGAAAATTATTTGTAGAATTTTCGTTTGTTTGTTTCACTGACTGAACTATAAAATCGTCATACTGATCAGTCGAGAATAATTCATAGTTTAAATATACTAATAATATAAATACCGACATATCAATGGGAACTCTCTTTCATTACTTGACTTTTATCACAAACTGTCCAATTTATCATATGGTGGTTCAACTTCATTTCATAATCTCACATCATAATATCAGTGTTTATTGTTTACCAAAATGTTTGGACCAGATATCAATCAAATGTAGAGATGCAGCTCATATCTTACTGTTACTTAAAATAAAGTTTATTTAACAGTTTGAGACCAGCGAAAATGTTGCTAAATATTTCTATAGCTTTCCATGACTCGTACTGGTGCTTGCTTCTGTGAAACTCGGTCTTAGGGCTAGTTGCACAAGAGCAAGTTCAACGACGGTAAAGAAAAAAAATATGTTAAGGGAACTGGTGGAGGACCCGAAAAAGCTATTGTTACTACATTGGAAGACTCTCATACTCATATATATGATTTGGTCGTTCAATATATGTTGGTGGAGATTTTGCTTTTAAAAATGTCCCAACGAGCTCCAGAACGTCTTCATCGTCTGTTAGTTCACCAACAGGTCCATTTTCACAAGAAACATATTTTATTATTGATAAACTTATGTTATGTAAACATAAAATTAAAATAGGAAACGCCTTTAGGTTATATGTCCCGGCACTGAACCACGGTTGAACGGTCGATTTCAGGCGTTCAACTGAACTCGGATTTGATCTGCCGTCCAAGCTTGATCGTGATTGGTACAACCGAAAATTTTCGCTAAATCACGTTCATCGCTGAACTGTCGGTGAACTTGAATTGGGCAACTGGCCCTTAATAATTGCTTATGAGCACTGCCTTCAGAATTATTTTAAAAGTTACCTGTTCAGTTGTGCTCTTTCTCCGACAACTTCACTTTTACAACCGCAGAAGAATTAATTTACATATAATATAATGCTACTATATGAATTAATTTACATATAATATAATATAATGCTTTGTACTCACAAACGGTACATTCCGTGCATTTCTCAAGTAATAAAATACCTATTAACAATCTATTTAGAGGTAAACTGTATGCATGGCGGTAAACTGTATGTATGTTTGACATTGTTATGTATTTTATGTTTTGAAGAATATAGTAAGAAACCCAATTACAAATGCGCTATAACAATGTGAGTTTTCGGACGTTCATGTGAATGGAACATGAAGATGACGATGAAATCACTTCAAAGTAACCTATCGAGCAAAACATATCTAACGATGATGGCCATTTGTGTTTCTAAAACGTCAGGATATCGAAACGTAAAAAATATGTGTCCATGCTTTAAATGTTACTAGTTGCTCCTGAAGTAGTTTTCGTTTATCGAAAAATGCGAATTATATGCTGGATTTACTAAATTTGACCAATTTTTTTGTACAAAAATTCTCGGTTTTATTTACATTATTAAGTTCAATTGTACTTTAACCAGCGAACTTGTTTTAATCATAAAAACGAGCAATTTTGATTGTCATACAAATTTCTTATTTAAATGTTGTACCCTTCGCGTCTATTTTCCAAAAAACTTTACTTTAAAACCGTGATGTTCAATTACAGACGACCAACCAAATTTTAAGTTAGTTTTAAAGCTTAATGATTATAGGAAATTTGTCTGGACATGATAAACGGATTGTCAAAATTCACTCAATTAGGTCTGGAGCTTTCGCAGAGTTGATAAAGACCAGAGCATTTTATTTTAAAAGATAAATTTTGGACAACTGCATGAAAATGAGGTATCTTGTATCAAAGAAAATTACTTCAAAATAAACTAAAAGTGACATATAGAAATGTTTTTCGGGCTTTGAAGCCGTGGTCCATGGGAATTTCTTCCTGACGTTTCGTTCACAACTGCGGTGGACATTATCAAAGGCGATGAGGCAGTGGGCGAAGTGATCTCCCGTGCTTTCCGACTAAGACTGGTTCAACTACTATTCCATTTGAACATATTTATTTCAACTAAGAATTACATCTTTTAATTGCGCTTAATCTACGGCTCCTTAATGCTAACATCATTTAGTAATTATATCTAACCTCAATTGTCCTATTCTACCTTAACCTAGCTTAACCTAACTTAACCTAACTAAACCTAATCTTACATCATCTCTTGCTTCCTAACTAACTTAATGCTAGTCCATGGTCTTCGTTGTGGTGCTGGAACTGGTCATCGCGTGTGGTCCTCGTCTTCTTCTTAAACTGTGTCCGCAGGAAGCAGTCTGCGGTCACACTGGAACTTCTTTTTGCAAGAATCCCTAACTATGGGATTCTTGCTTTGCCGGGCCTTGTCCAGGAACTTTGATGTTAAGCCCTGGATGTGGTCCAGCAGGTCTTCTATCTGCAGGTCTCTTTGGAGGGTTGTATTTCTCACAAAGTACGGGGCCTTGGCTGCTGTCCTCAGTATTCTGTGCTAGATCCTTGCCAACTTGTGTTTCTGGCTGGTGCTGGCCGTGGACCACGCTGGTGATCCGTAGATCAGCACAGGTCGGATTAGCTGCTTGTAAGCTCTGACCTTTGTTCGCAGGAAGAGCTTACCTGTCAGCAGAGGGTAGTAGGCCTGGAGGAGGTATCTTGCCTTCGTTACAGTGGCTGTCATCTGTTCGTGCCAGACCAGCCGCTTTTCATAGATAAGTCCAAGATAGGTTATCTTGGACTTCCAGGGTAGCCGCTGTCCTGCGAACTCCAGCTGGCCTGGCGGATACTGGAGCCGTCATGTGGTGAAGTGTATGGTCTGCGTCTTCACCGGATTGAACTCCATTTTCCATTTCCTGCTCCATTTCTGGACCTGGCCGAGATGTCTTTGGAGTTTCTCTTTCATGTAGGCGCGTTTCCCTGTGGTAGTGAGTGCTACATCATCTGTGTAGATGTAGCACGCTGTTGTCTTGGTGGTAGGGAAGTCTGCCATGTAGATATTGAAGAGGGTAGGGCCCAGCACTGATCCTTGTGGTACTCCTGACATCACCGGTTTGCTGTCTGAGAGCTGACCATCGATTTTAACCTGGAAGCTGCGTCCAGATAGGTAACTGCTGATGAGCTTAGTTTGGTGGGTTCAACTACTGGATTCTTTGTCGTATTTATGCGGTCCGGCCGTGTGAGCTCATGCGTGAGGAGTGGGAGGCGCTTCAATGGTTTTGGCGTACACGCTGTTTGCCGCAAAACGCGTTTCCAATCTGGATTAAGGACCGTGACTTCTTTTTTCCTTTTAAAATTGTTGTCATGTTTGAAGATCTCAATGGCCTCTCTGGTTAGTCTCGGATAATGCCGTTGAGATTGGTGCAAAATGTCCACTTCATCGAAACGTATTTGGTGGCCGTCTAGAAGTGCGTGTTCCGCTACTGCTGATTTTTCTGTTTGTCCTAATCTGCAACTTCTTTTAAGCTCAGTGATCCTCGTGTTTACACTACGTTTTGTGGTGCCGATATATGCTCTGCCACAACGGCATGGAACCCTGTCGACTCCTGGTGCCGATAAAGGATCCGGTTTGTCCTTGGCCGATCTCAAAAAAAGTAAACTTAAAGTGACACCTTAAAGCAGTAATAATAATTGATATAGAACATCCGAATGAATTAGATCAGAACTTACAATAAAATCTGCATAACCAGTAAAAAGTAAGTCATTTGAAACTGTTATTGTTCTTTCGTCAAACAATTCAAGTAGGTCAGCTCATTAAATAAGCTAATATATTGAAGCCAACAAATTTGATTTCCTAAAGGTTGTATGATTACTACATTGATTTCTCAGTACACAGACACCCATTTGCATAACAAAAGCATTTTATTTCAGCTGAAGTAATGTTGGACGGCTGCCTTTCAAACGTTGATCTATCGCTTCAATTTCTACGATGCTTTGAGTCAAAAGGAAAATCATGTTGCCTGTATTAAGTTAATAATTGCAACTTCATTCTGTTGGCAAGTCCATCAGAGTTCGTAGTAAGAAAAGTTAGGTCGAAATGAGGAATTATGCGACAAGGAACTTTTAGAAACAAAAGGAAATTGCTAAGGTCATTGTGAACATGTTTTTGGAGTCTCTGAATGGCAAACGTTAACGGAGATAAATGAACGTCCGTACTTCTGCATTCACGTCACTTGTTCAGTCCGCTCCAGGAAATATAACCTCGCCCACGTTTTTGCGGCGAAATATTTACAGATTAAAGAAAAAATGGCTCATAGAAATGAATAAAAACGTCAAAGTTTCCTCAAATGTTTCCAACATTGCGATTACTTTATCATTTGCTTTCGCAAATGAGGGCAACTCACTAAATGTTAAATAAATGCTTCTGGGGTAACCTTTTCATTGCATTCATTCTTTCTCATGTGGGAGCGACTAACCAAATATTACCTAAAAACTTCTTATGTAAATGGATGTTTCGTGTTTACTTATTTTCTAAGAAGACCTGGATTTTCTTACATTAGAGTTTACCTAAGATTCAATTTTAAGCCATTAAATTTAGACCAAATTTTATAGTTTGTTTTATATTTATTAATTTATAATTTTTCTTGATTCAATAGGGGTATTACTTTTAATTGATGATTGATTGATTTTGATTGATTAATTATAATTGTGCATAAGGCACAATTATAACATTTATGGATGTAAAACTTTTTCTAAAACGATTCATATTTAACAGAAGTCCTTCAGCAACGAATGCTTCTTTATTGTATGTTTCCAACAATCTCGACCATGTAAAACCTTCGTTCTATTAATAAAAACCAGTTCAGATTTCTTTTATCATTTTAGTGAAGGATCATTGCTTCGAGCTTGAAAACTGCTCCCTGCTGATATTTCCGTATTATGATTCCCTCCATTGGGCAATAAATTTTAGAGGAGTTTCTAAATGCAATGCCTGAATCTTACTTAGGGATTGTTATGCAGGGCTTTGCGTTTACGTCAAGTTTTAGGGCCACTTCAGAAAATATTGCCGGGAAGGAAAGGGTTGTTCGGAAACGTATAAACTGGCGCTTCACTAAGTGATAAGGTCGAGTACTTCGTAAGAAAGGATATCGTAAATAAACCATTATATTGTAAGCAAGTAATACAAAAGGGGTTCTGCTCCAAGTCGATGAGACTTATCTGGAAGTAAAATTTACAATTTAAAGAATTCATTCATTTTATTGGATATTTAGGTTGATTGTATTACGTAAACTCGCCTTCAACAAATCCAACTAATGAGTAAATAAGTTGCATTAACAATAGAACGAAAATTTGATTAGTGAAATTGATTCACGTTGTTGATTGATCATTGATTTTCTCCAATTACATAATTTGTCATTAAATAAATTATGGGCGTTTAGCCAGCGCTGAAGCCATTTCTCAGTTCCAATGTTACTTGAAATTATAGATGATACATTCACTAGTTTGCGAAACTAATATTATTCTTTTATGGCAAAAAAAGCAGCATTGAATGCACCGTAGTGATATATCACTTTTGCTCCTTCGCTTAAATTTGCAGAAAACTGTGTTCGCTTTTTTAGGACTTTGGCAAAAGTGTGTTCTGCAGTTTAACAATGATTTCAGCAGTCCGACTGTAAAAATATTTAGTAGTTTCATGTAATTTTTGATTAAGATCAGACCTAAACTTAAGCTGTGGGTATATTAATTTACGAGGCAACACTAACTGTTGATCAAATAGTTGCATTCGTACTTACAAAACAGAAAATTAGATACATTTTATAAAATGTTGAATTAGTGTTGTTTTGGTTACATTTAAACCATCATCAGGGTTTGAATTTTAGCTTCTGCCTTGTCATGGTTTAGAACAAGGGGCGCAAGCAGTTACAACGAAGGAAATTATTTCTTTTTCGTTTTCTTCCCTTCATTCCTCTTCTTCCTTCTTTTCACGAAGGAACTAACAAAGAACTGTATGTATATGTGGGAATAGTTTGTCAATATACACAAAGCCTTTTGTTGTGTGCTTTTATTTAAAGAATAACTGGTAGATGCTTGAATTACCAATCATATGCACCTATACAGTATAAAAAAAGTGTGGTAACAGCTCTTACTGATAGAGCGATAAAATTAGCACATTGTGGATACAGACAAAAAATCTTGAAAAAATAAAAAAGGTACTAATAATGAACAACTATCCCAAAGAATTCTTCGAACCAATTATAAAACAAAGAATCAATAAATATACAATGCCAATAAATGCAACAACATAAATAATATAAAAAGAAATAAGAGGGTGAAATCAAGTATGTATCATTACCACACATACCAGAAATCAACACAAAAATAAAAATGTTTTAAAACCGCATAATATTACTATAGCGGAAAAAAACTAAAAACAACTTGGCCAAAAGAGTGTTTTACAAAATTTAAGCCGAGAAGCGATTAAGTTGGACACACCTAACGTAATATACAAGATTGACTGTTGAACTGTGACAACACATACATAGGACAAACAGGGCAATATTTAAAGAAAGAATATACGAACATAAGTATAGCCTAAGAACGGTTAACGAAAATGCAACAGCATTGCACAACATGCACAACAAAAGTTGCATGATTTTGATTTCGATAACACACAAATATGATCAATGAGGACAACTATAATAAGAGAGAATCCATGAAATGATACAAATTAAGAAACATCAGAATGCAATAAATTTCAGATCAGATACAGACAATCTTATCTCTGTGTATCATACGCTAACTTAGATGATCGCATGTATGAACTGATTGGACCAGGTAAATGAAATGTAAACATCTGATATTGAAGAATTGCAAGCAATTCCTAGAATGCAAAGAAAAGACGAAAAGATATAAAGAGATTTTTTTGTTTCGCTCGCTTGATATCGAATAAAATATGGAAAATTCAGTGCCAGTCAAATGTGAAGTTGGTAGCAACTATATACGTAAGTTGAATTTAGATTTCTAAACAATAGATTCTAGTCTTTTCCCAGACATGTTTGTCCTGACTCGTCACCTGAAAACCAATGTTCTGGATGTACTTTTTAATATGTGTGTGATTTGTATTTTAATATGTGAATTTTGGTGAAAGTTTTCTATTTAATTTGATGATAACTGTAAATGTATATTTTAAACAAACTGATGATGGTGGATAAAGACAGCGAAACGTATTTGTAACATTTTAAATAATAAACAGTAAAATTGACTGAAACCCAGGAATACATTGGAATGAATTAAAGTACAGTCAGGAAAATATACAAAATTAAAGAATAACGAAAAGAAAGAAAAAGGAAAGGCAAAGAAAAAATTTTCCTTTTTGTAACGTGCTTACAACCTTTGTCTACACCATGACAAGGAAGAACTAAGTTGATGTCCTAATGATGACTTAGATATAGTCGAAACGTCGACCCAGAAAAAATTGTGCTTCCTGCCGCAATCTATCCGCCAATAAACCCAACACTAATAGAACATCTTATACAAATAAGCACCACGATCATCTTCAAACTGCAACCGATATAAATTTCACTTATTTAGAAAAGTGTGATAAGTTGGAATCGTATTTCGTCTGTCTAGAATTCTCTCTTAGTGCAAGATGATAATATACGGACTTGAATTCAGACCTCATTTACCGCATGAGCTCCATTTTCTGAAACTTTAGAGACAATTGAAGTGTTTCTGTCAACTCAAATGCAACTAAAATATTTATATTCAAAGAAACCATAGAACCACCAACATATACTATCCAGGACTTGAATGACATATGTACCAAAGAATGAAATTTTGCTTCCGTTTTGCTAAAAATCACCCTACCTGATAAAATATACCAAGCTTTTCGGACTGCAACTCTGAACGTGTTCTTAGCGAGCTAAATCCTCACTAAAAGCTCAGAGAAATACTTATGAACTTTTAACCGGTACTTATCAACGGTAACATATTTTTAGCAAAACTATAAAGTAGATAAACTCTCCCTGGTGGATGTTTTTATTCAAATTCAAATAATCTCCTAAGATTAAGGGAATGTCAATCAAATCAAATAAATTGTTACTGTCTCCAAATAGTGTTTTCCGGAGAACCTCTGGGTGATTCATTCAGCTTTTGTTTTATCCTGCATGTCTTCTTGTTTTCTTTCCTGCTTTAGTAGACGTCCTTTTGATTTCTTCATATTCTGTCCGAATTTTCTCTAAATCTTTTGTTGGAATTTTATTAGTAAATGGCGTATTTGAACTGAAGTGGTCAAGGTTCTGCAAACCTTTTTTTTCTCCGGTAAGGGTTGAAATTGGGAGTGAAAGCTAAAACCAGGTATCTCGGCGGTATGTTTCACCAACATCGTTTAAGAGATAATAAATGAACTACACAACCCCCCCACCCAACTACTATACGAACGCACAAACATGACAAAGATCTCGGAAAGACTCATACAGCTACAGACAAAATGGACAAACAACCCCTACAACTGGACCATACTGAATCCCCTTTGTCTTACAAGACCAACCAGACAATCCCGCTTTCGTTTCCCTACATTAACGCCACTCGAACACTTACAAACGCTACGGACTAGTGGACAATAAAATAATTCCTTCTTGCCACTGAAATCTTATTTATTTAATAGTATTGTTAACCTAGAAAAAGAGAATTTTCATATTTGTTTTCATTTAGATTAAGACTGCATGTATTAAACAAGGGCAGAAAGACCGATAGGTCGATAGCCTTTTTTAGAAATAAAGATATTTACTACTACTACTACTAAATGCCAGATGGTCTTTAGCTAATAGAAGTGCTAAAAAACTGATTGATGTGTTGGTTTAATTATGATGTTAATTCTCACCTAGAAACAAATTGTACAAAACCAATTTTATTAATAAATATATTCAATTTTGTTACTTATGTGAAAAGCCAAAATATGTAGTCGATATTTATTTTTTGCAACGTCCGTATTATGTAATCATCTATGCGACTCGATCAAATAAAAGGATGAGAACGTGAATATTCTATGCACCTCCCATTTCAAATATTCATCCACGGACCAATCTGAGAAAATATGCAAGTCAGGATTTAGAGAGTTACTCCATTATCTGTGAATTTATAACGCCTAACCACACTATAATCAACTTTCAAGATGTCACATAATCCAATATTCGAGCGGATGCTCCGGGAACTTCAAGCCTTTGTGCACGATGTTCTCCATTTAAATTTCGGCGATGAAATTTTCATTGTGCAATTGACGACTCTCCTTCCAGGAGGTTAATTTTCTTCCAGAGTAAATAATAATTACTAGTTCTATATCCATCCCAGTTAATTAATATTTTTAAAGAGTTTATCTTTAGGTACTAGTGGTATTATTAAATAGTTTTTTTGGGCATAACTTGTATTGCTGGATGAGAGGATATCCCCTTGCTCGTTTTGAGGAAAAGTTTTATCAGTGTCTATCTAAAATGCCCCCATTAAACTGGATCAGACTGTATACAGGTTTCTTAAGAGCGGAAGTTGATAATTATCATGCTTCTACGTGCTAATGTGTTGATTTTTAATAACAAAAGTGTGTGTCTTATTAGATAACTAGAAGCAAGGTTTCTTACGATTGTCGCGAGATTGCAATATCAGCATTCGCATCGAAGCAGCTGAGTTGTGCCCTAAACTGAGACTTTGAAATTCCATTTAAAACGTGTTTGGATGGAATAATACGATTGGATAGCTGTTACTATTATTATTATTTGCTTTCGACATTCGTTTCTTACATGCATTATGATGACCAAAAACATTTGCATGGTTATGGTATAAGTACCCTTTTGCTTAATTGGTGCATCATATATGTTAATATAGGAAATAACTCTTTCCTAATGCTCTGCTGCAAGCGTATTTTCACATACTGCATCGACCTGATAAGGGTGCATTATAGAAAATATAATATGCAATAACTATAAGAGCAGATAAAAACTCTACGTTCACGTCCAAGAAAAATATTGAAGATAAATTTTATGTATGTTGGATAGTTGAAATATTCACAAGTGATAATTTCCCAAAAAAATTGTCACACCCAAATGTTAGTGAACATTCTACTCAATGAGTAAAATTATAAAGCTTAGACACGCAAACTTGAATAATGTTGTTGCAGAATAGTTCTGAAGTTGGCAATACCCTCAATTTCTTTAATACAGCATTGTTTGAAAGAGGATTGAATGCTCTCGTAGAGTGATAACTTTCCACACATGATACGTTAATTACGGTTATTTGTGAATATTTACATTTTTCTTTTAAAAAACATATTTTTACTTGGAAACAAATTGAAGATGTATTCGATCAAAAAGCAAAGTTTGCTTCTATTTTCTCGTACCTCAATTATATCGTATTTGTCGTATTACAATTCTTTTTGCTAACAAAAGCGATTCAATCTCAACTTAAATTGTATTGCTGATTCTGTGCTTCTATGGGGATAAAGTGGCGGCTTTGGCAAATGTTACTTTCCTTTTGATTGATCGGCTTACATGAAACGAAAACTGGCACGTTTAAGCTGAACCGGAAAAATATATATTGGAATCAAATTATGCATTGAAAATAAGTTTTATAGGAGCAAATTGAGTTATTTAATAACCAGTATGCTTGGCGAGTTTAAACGCAGTTAATTGTGACTAAGTTGCTTATTTGGAGATATACAAAAAGTCTTCAGGCAGTTTGAGAATAAAAATATTAATTAAAAACGTAACGTTTTTTCAGTAGTAGTAGTAAACATCTTTATTTCTAAAAAAGGCTATCGACCTATCGGTCTTTCTGCCCTTGTTTAATACATGCAGTCTTAATCTAAACAAAAAACAAAGATGAAAATTCTCTTATTCTAGGTTAATAATCTTATTAAATAAACTTTCCAATTCTAATGACAAGAAAAAATTATTTTATTGTCCAGTATTCAGTTGCGTTTGTAAGTGTTCGAGTAGCGTTGATGTAGGGAAACGGAAGCGGGATTGTCTGGTTGGTCTTGTAAGACAAAGGGGATTCAGTATGGTCCAGTTGTAGGGGTTGTTTGTCCATTTTGTCTGTAGATGTATGAGTCTTTCCGAAATCTTTGTCATGTTTGTGCGTTCGTATAGTAGTTGGGTGGAGGGGTTGTGTAGTGGGTTTTGGGGGTGTCTTATTCGTGTTATTAGTCTTAGTGCAATTTGTTCTGTTGTTTGTATATAACGTTTTGTCCTTTCTGTTCCGTTGGTCCTGAGTATATGTCCATAGTCTAGCAAGGGTCTACAAATAGCTTTATATATTTTGGTGGCAGGTGTTTGTGCTAATGCCTCTGTCTTTGTAGGTTAGTGATCGGAAGTGTTTTGTTCTCTTTATTGTTTCTGCTCTGATGTTTCGTATGTGTTTAGTGAATTTAAGTTTGTGGTCAATTGTGATTCCAAGGTATTTTACGTCGTTTTTTGGTTGTGTCGTTTGTCCGACTGCAGTTATTGTAGGGGAGTCAGCGTTGAGTCTGTGGTTTGTGAGCAGAAGTTGGTTTTTTGACGCGTTTGGTGTTAGTCTCAATTTATAAAACCATGTCATTGTGTTGTTTGTTAGTGTTTGGAGTCTTTGACCTGCTCTCTCAGTAGTTTTGTCATGTACAGTAAGTGCCGTGTCGTCTGTGTATTGTAATATGTATGCCGATCTGTCGATTTGATTTTTGTCTGGTAAGTTGTAATTGTATATGTCATGGCAGTATATATTGTAGAGAAACGGTGAGAGCCGGGATCCTTGAGGGGGCCCTTATTCAGGGGAAAAAGAAAATGACAGTGTTTTGTCAATTCGTACTTGTAGTTGTCTGTTTTCCAGTAAGTTCTTTATGGTGTGTAGTAGATATGTTGGTGTGTGTAGTTTGTATACTTTGTATAGTAAGCCTCTATGCCAGACACTATCAAAAGCCTTGTTAATGTCCATAAACAGGCAAGCTGTCTTTCTGTCAGTTAGTGTGTGTTGTGGGTTGTTTGTATATTGTTAGTCAGAGTGAAGAGTGGGTGAATAGTCGAGTGCTGATGTTTGAATCCGAACTGATACGATGGTATGTACTTTCCGACCAGTTTTCCCAGTCGCTGCCTTATTATGTACTCAAAAACCTTGCTAAGTACTGGTAGCAGTGTAATTGGTCTGTAATTGCTCGGTTGTGTATTGTCCAGTCCATTTTTGGGTATAGGGATTCTTAAGCCGTTTTTCCATGTTTTTGGAATTATGTTATTTCTGATGCAGTTGTTCAATTCAGTTAGGATCAGTTTGTGTGTTTCTCGAGTTAGGCATTTCAGGAGTTTTGCCTTTATTTTATCTTTTCCCGGTGTTGTGTTTTTGATATGCGCAAGGGCTTCATCGTACTCTGTGTCTGTGATCAGTTTGTATGTATAGTTTGGTGGGCTGTTGAAATAGTTCAAGCACCAGTCGTTGATCAAGTTCCAGTTGTCATTGTCGAAGTTAGGGTTTGTCGATATGCTGAAGGCCCTTTGATAGTGTCTGACGAACGCGTCAGCTTTCTCTTTGTTTGTGTACCGTTCTATTCAGTTTTCGTCAATTGTGTCAGTAGTGCTAGTTTTTTTGTTTTGCTCTAGTTTCTTAATTTTTCGCCAGTATGTTTTGCCTTTGTCTTTTTGTATTTCTTTACATGTTTCTAGCCATTTGTCTTGTCGGTATTGTCCAATCAAGGTTTTAATGTTTCTGTTGAGTTGGTTCAGTGTCTTTTTTAGGTCGTTATTTTGAGTGTTTGTATATAGTCTGTACAGTTCTCTCTTCTGTTTTATGAGTCTAAGTATGAATTTGGGTAGTGTATGTCGGTAGAAAGCATTTTTTATTTCCGGGCTAAATTTTCCTATGGCTAGTGAAAGTTGTTGTTGTATGGTTTCTATTGAAATGGACTGTGCTTGCGATTGAATGTAGTCATGTATATGTTGTTTCACTTTGTCTGTCAGTCTTTGTTAGGATTAACTTTTTCTCTATAGGAGAAGTAAGCAACCTACCTCCAGTACTGGAGGTAGGTTGCGTATGTTGTAAGACGTTTTTTTATTTAGAGGATGTTTGCAGAAGTTCACATTAGGCGAAAGCCAATCTGCCGCTCAACAGATACTCGCGATAAGAAAATTTGGTTCATTCAAGAAATTTAAGGGAGTGCTCTGATATAAAAGATTAATTTTGTGAAACGTTAGATAATAAATTCTACAAAAAAATTAATTTTGTTACATCTGGTTTTTTTCCAGTTCTGGAAAGTTCTATCCATTGTGAATAGGCGAAGAACACAATTAACTTAAACACATTATTTGTAATTATGGCAATATGTATTTCTTTGTCAGAACGTAACATCTAAAACTTGAAATCGCACGTTGCCTAAAATGTTCAGATATCATTCTTAGGTTTCCATATTGTAGTTGTAAATGTTCTTAAAAAAAGGCTGAGAACAGAGGATTTTGAAAAAACGATTGGAGATTTAAAATTGGTCGTTTCAAAAAATTATAAAATAGTTTCATAATTCAACTACATGACAAAACTACGGAAAGCAACGACAATACGCTGGGAAAAATAAGAGTAATTTTGCAAAAATTTCCTATAAATGTTGGTTATTTTCTTGAAATAGTAAAATACACCCAGACGTTTCATCAAATTTTTCCAAGAAACTCGGATGGAAAGAAAACACGGAATACTTTAAAAACGTCTGACTGAAAGTTGCTATGAAACGTTACGGTAACACTCTTCCACATGAAGAAGCCATACCCTCTAAGAATAAAGATATTTAATTTAGATCCCCCTTCACGAAGGATGGCTTGGATTTGACGAAGGGATTAAATCACTTAGGTATTTATGCCAATCCTTTAATTTTTTGGTTTTACCCTTTGAAGCAGCGAATTTTTAAACAGGCTTATCTTTGCTTGATTAAATACAAAAACGTTCTTTGTCAGAGGCACTTCAGTTTGTGCGACTCGTTTTCGGAATCTTCTAATCTTTTTCAATTTATCAAATTGCATCATGTTTTCAATAGATATTTTGAAGCAGAACGAGATGTTTCTGGATTGATTGATATTTTAATTATAATAAAAATTTTGTAATAGCATTTAGTATAAACTGTGAATATTGTTATAAAATACATGAAGGGCGACACGAAATTGATTTTAGTTCAATTTATCAGTACTTTACTGATGAGCACTTACATACATGGGTGAGGTCTTTTCGTATTATTTCCAGCTGCTGCTTTTGATTGTTGCGATTCTTTGCATTGCAAAGTGCTCGACCCTTCATAATGTCCTGTTATATTTTAGTACTAATTATTTCACTTACATAGACTTTGGGCTTTTAAGATTTTTTAGTCGCTATATAGCCGTATAGCTTTACGAAGTATATATAAAAATAAAATATTTATAGGTTACTAAAGCTGGGTTATCGAGTTAAACAAAACTTGTGCATTTTAGCAAAATTGCTCAAGTTTATCTTTCGTGAATAAACAAAGATGGTTTTCAATACTCACTAACCATCTTATATTTTCGTTATTTATTCAGATTTAGCTGGAAACTGCATTATCTCTTACTGGGCTATTTGCCGCCCAAATTACCGTATCAGATTTGCTCCTTGTAATTTGAGGTCGAACTTAATCTCCAGAATCAGTTTACAGCGTTACGCTATAAATAAGGGTATTACAGCGCAGCGCAGGATAATTTGAATGTTGGCTTTTGCTGCAAAGTGGATGAGTTTGATTGGTTTCACTTTGAGAATACCGGAGCTCCTCTTAATCATCCAAATAGGAAAAGAAGTTCGATCTAACCTGATGATTGGATATTGCGCGTCTTCATGACTTTATCTCTAAAATTAATTTGAGTTGGAATAAAAAAGTCTCTCCTAGTTGATTTAAATAAACAAATCTGTCTTTGATTTGAATGCTGAAATAAGCAAATATAGATTACTTGTATGCAGAGATAGTCGGAATTTATCAACGGATTAACTAACCCAAGTCTATAATTTTTAAAAGATGAAATAGTGAATATGCAGACGACACGGCAATTATTGTACATGACAAAACTACTGAGAGAGCAGCTCAAAGACTCCAAACACTAACAAACAACACAATGACATGGTTTTATAAATGGAGACTAACACCAAACGCGTCAAAAAACCAACTTCTGCTCACAAACCACAGACTCAACGCTGACTCCCCTACAATAACTGCAGACGGCCAAACGACACAACCAAAAAACGACGTAAAATACCTTGGAATCACAATTGACCACAAACTTAAATTCACTAAACACATACGAAACATCAGGGCAGAAACAACAAAGAGAACAGAACACTTCCGATCACTAACCTACAAAGACAGAGGAATTAGCACAAACACCGCCACCAAAATATATAAAGCTATTTGTAGACCCTTGCTAGACTATGGACATATACTCATGACCAACGGAACAGAAAGGACAAAACGTTATATACAAACAACAGAACAAATTGCACAAAGACTAATAACACGAATAAGACACCCCCAAAAGTGCGTTTTGTTGTAATAGTGTGAGGGTTTCCTTCGATTTGCTCTGGAATTTGCATTTTGATATGTTCGTTTATCCTTTATAAACGAACATATCACTAGACACTATTAACGAATGTGTTTCGATTTATCTTAATACTACGTGCAAATTTATTCCATCATCATATCCAGTGTTTGTAAGGTTTTTTCTATATATTTTGTGAGATTCTAATTGATTACTTTTGCAATGGTGACAAAAATACACACGTTAGTTCATAATGTCGAGTGGTTTGTTACAATATGCGAGAGAGTAGTATAATGTAAAATTCTATAGAAAATCAAGTTTTGAAATTGACGATTTTCTTACAGCTTTAGGAAAGATCATTTAGACACCGAGAAACTGAATGCATCTTTATTTTTTAACTAAGGATCTGATTTGGACTGGTTGTATATTTGTAAACCCTGCCCGGTTGCAGCTCTTGTCCTGTATTAAGTTACTCATAAGCTCATAGCTAATGTGTGTTTTGTGAATTTACATACCAAGTAATGCCTATTTACATATCATTAAGGATGGAAACTTCCTAAACATGTGCTAGTCTGGCACTGTTGCCTTATTTCGAACTGACTTTTTCCTTGTACATGTTTGCAATTTAATGTAATTAAACATCGCACAAAGAAGAAAGTTCGTAACGTTGTTCATTTTGAAGAACAGAAATCTGGACAAACTGTGAATGCAGATCTTTACTTTGAAAAATTGGGTCCAGTGAAATAACCTTTGATTGAAACGAATGTGGCGAGAGCTTTTTAATATTAAAAGACATTCTTTTGCTACAGGATAAAGCGACCTATACCTCGGCAGAAAAAATAATCAGTTGAAGTCGAAGGCAGTATTATTACCCACGATAATCAACCAAAGTTAAGGTACAACATTTTCTTAGGGGCAGTTAAAAACAGTATTTCAAGGTATCTTACTCAAGAACTTATTGCCTTTCCTTTGTGCGGCATCGAAAGTTTTATTACCAGGTGGGCCTGGTCGTTGAAAGTGAATGTGATTAAAAATTTATAGATAATAAAGACATGTGATAAGTGTACCTATTTTCGAGTTTAATCTAAAAAAGCGACATTATTTTTCAGCCTCTTAAGCCTATTAATATGGTAGATATATTTTCCTTATTCGTTTCGTTTTCCTTTATTTGAGTCGTCTAAAGCAGTAATTATCAATCTTTCTTTTTGTCTCGGCATATTTTTAATGATTTTAAAATAAGAATACCCAAAGAAGAAAATAAGTTTAAAAGTTATTTACTCACTGGTTTAACAATGTGAAAAATAATTTATGATAATGATTTTGAATGTAAAATAGAGTATTATGGATCTTTATTAATGGAATAATTCAATTTCATCACCTGAAAACCAATGTTCTTGATGTACTTTTTAATATGTGTGTGATTTGTATTTTAATATGTGAATTTTGGTGAAAGTTTTCTATTTAAATTGATGATAACTGTAAATATATATTTTACACAAACTGATGATGGTGGAGAGAGACACCGAAACGTATTTGTGACATTTAAAATAATAAACAATAAAATTGACTGAAACCCAGGAAAATTTTTTTAAAAATAATTTGAAGTACAGTCAAGAACTATACATAAATTAATGGAAAATTAATTATTTATAATAGCAATTCCACTGAACATAATTTGTACATTTAATTTTTTTTTACATTATTTCATATTGCATATTTATATATACACATATAAGTACTTTTTAACCGAAACCTTACTCGATATAAAAAGCATTATAATTTATACTATATACATCTCCAAAGTTGGAGGCTCACTTTATGAATTAATATTTTTAAAGTTAATATTTTTAAAGTAAAAATTAAAATTTTTAAGAAATAATTAAGAATCACTGCACACCAAACTGCCGTGTGTGCCACGGGGACACGTGGGACAAGAATCACTGTTCTACCTTGCTCTAGCGACATCGTTTGAGAGTATTTAGGGAGTATCAAAAAAGTAGAAAATACATTTTTTGTGCTCCCATTTATATATTTTTTGTTCTCCCATATTTCCACCCAAATTACCATATATATTTTTTTTCGATATCGCCGCTATTGGCATCAGTATGTACCTAAACACACACATAAATTTAATACTTACGGTGTTATATGCGAAGTAGAGTCATAAAAAGATAACTAAATATTACAAATTGGATTTTTCGATTATTTGAAACAGCTGGTAATGTGCTTTTGGCTCGGCGTATGTAAGGTGCTTTCTATTGAATTTAAAATTTAAAAGTCCTAAACGTTCAGAATATGAATTATCGTTCAATGATAATTATGGATTTTTTTACCAAAACTAATTCATGTGTTAATCAGCCAACTTAACATGCGAAACTGAAAGGTAAATATAAAAAAGACCATTTGATCCAAATTTCGTCAAATTGGTCTGCAAATGCAATAATACAAATACCTGGGTTTCAATGCGAAAGAAACAAGCTTGAACTGTTTGCAGTTTCTGATAATATTTTTCATACGGGTGCGTGGGGGTAAAATTGTTTTTTCTTATATTGAAGTTATGCTCAAGATATTCATATATCATTTTTTTACTCGTCCCATAATGTTAGACATTGTTAGCAGTGGAAAAATTGACAGAGATTGGCGAAAATGACTCCCATCAGTAAATCGAATTATATTAGGCAATAGCAGTAAATCCCTTTTTATCGTACAGCTCTTTAAATTGATTCTGGCCATTACGTCACCCTGAAATGGCAAAGAGGCCATTCGAAACGATAGTTTCGATTGCAAACAGTCTACCCAGGGACATCGTAATTGCCTTGTTAACGTGAACTCGTATCTAATATTTGGGAAGAACAAAATAAATTGCAATCCATTTTCTTCATCTATTAGTACCTTTGTAAATGTTCTATTTTGAAATAAAATACTATTATTTGTTATCGTATTCGATCAAGTCCCAATTTGTGACTATTTCCGCTATCGGCTTGTTAGTTTCACATATTGTTTATATGTTACGGTTAGACTTCGAACTTAATTAATCTTAATTAATCTTGAGTTTAACGCCGTAAGAAATGCAGATATAAAAGCTAGATAATCGGATTTCCGAACCAACAAAATAAGTTATTTTTGATATTAACTCGGCAAAATTGAGATAAAAGTATATTCGAACGTTAACCGTTACATATACACTCAGAGGCTAATCCCGTGAAATCTGCAAATAGTCGAAAGTGCAAATATTTGCTCTGTTCATTTTTGCCGCATGCAACTCAATTCCTATCAACCGTTCCTTTCAAAGAAATTGTGCCCTGTTAGTAGGAATAGTGCTTGCATCCTTCAATTTTATACTATAGTAAGTAAAGTAAAAATGTTTTCCTATGTGTTGGATTAAATTTAGTGCCCCTGATTTTAAAGCAGACATGAACGATTTATCTAACATTTATTTTATTTATTAATATTTTCCTTTAATGCTTCAGGTATTCAACTCCTATCGTGTTGTCTCAGTGCTGCATCGGAATATGCGTATTATGCTTATTATTAGCACTAATTGTTGATATGATAACAGAACCTAGCCACCTCTAAGTTAGCGTGCTAGCAGCCTTCAACATAATTCATATCGGATTAAGGCCTTAACAAACCCTCTTCGTCCTCCACAACCATCAAATTGTTTTTCTAAAAGTGTGTTCGCTTGAACTTTTACTCTCAATCTACAATACCTTCTGAGTGGTTAAAGTGAGAAGTCAGTGAGAAGACGCTGAGAAGACCCTCGATATTAGTGAGTACGGAGTAATTACATAAACCTCCGATTACGAATTATCCTAAAAGTTCATCTTCTTGGGCAATTTTCAGCGAATTTTAAATCAAATTGACTGGTGTTCAGAAATGATGTTACAGCGTACAATGCATGAATAGAATATCAGTGCATTTGTGTAATAAATGTAGGAGTTCCCCGCATGTAGATTAATCGATTTCACGTACCATTAAGCCCAGGCAGCCTGGTGACAATGATATAAAAGTAAATGGGGTACGTGGTAACCTACTAAACACCAAAATCATAGCTGTCAAGGCGTAAAATGGATTAGTGGGTAATAAGTTGAGTGCCGTGAAATGCCTTCATGCATTAACCATTTCCGCTCTTATCTGTTCTCTACTTATGCGCTAATAGCATAAATCACCCTTTCAAATTCAACACTAGACTGCTGATCGATCTTGCACAAAAATGATTTTAATACGTATTTAGATTGATAAGGGCTTATATTTACTTGGTCTATTCTGAGGAGCGCCTTACCACGAAATAGTGCTTCTTCACCGGGTATAAACGAAAACAAAAATTTAAATTGTCTGCAATAGTTACCAGACAATTACTGATACAATCCTGAGACTGTATCCATTGAACATAGAATAATGCCACAAAGCAGCATACAAGTGTAATTTTACAGCATTTATTTATTTTCTTACAAAATTTGTTTTGCTGCAATGAAAATTTGAAGGCAAATTAAAACGAAATAATTAGCTTCGTCTAACAGCTCATGTGTATGTTAAGCAGATTTCGATCTTCGGATATACACGGTCAATTCGTTATTTTCCAACAATATTCTGCAGGACATAAACTGCTATTATACTTATATTGCCGCTTCTGGCATCAGTATGCAACTAAACACACATAAATATGGTGGTTGCTCTTTTACACTAAGTAATTTCATAGTGGATCTTGAAATCGTTATTTTTTAAAAATGCTGAAATGATTGAAAACTTATTTAACGACATTTATTTCCTGATTCAAATCGACATGGACACTCCCGAATCCCGTACCTACTTATATTTCGCCCACGTATTTTACATGTTACAATCACAATCCTAATGTAATTAATGTCTTGGTGAAAGGTACATCCTTATATTGAAACATCTGAAAGAAAAAGTTTAGCAGAATACAAATTGCTACAACAAAGATAGTAGACTTTAAAAATACATAATTGGTAGCTTTGAATTTCACTGCGTGTTTCTATGTAGTTCAGAATCCAGATTTTCTGCTGGAAGTAAAGCGACTTGTTAGAGATATATGGAACACCCATTATTGCACCTATGCCACTAATAGTGCCGCGTTATATTGACATATGTACTTGCGCATTTGAATTTTACCAAGGCTTGCCACTAATAAGATTTGTGCATGCCATTACTTGTGCACGCTTTACGCTTTGCACAATTTGATTCTGATTTTGCTTTTTATTTAGCTTACACAAAAGAGTAATACCATGATCCATTGATTAGGAACTTTTAAAGTAATACTAGATGGGTAAACAGTAACATATTTTATGAGTACATATTAAAACTAAATCCCAACAACGCCTTATTTTGCCGGGTTCCCTTAACATTGATTTCAAAGGGAAGTAGTGAGTGGTATTAATTATGTTTTTCCATATCTCTCTATTCCCTTTTCTGTTATTGTTTGTCTACTAGCTGAGAAGCTTTGGCAATTTTTAATGTAGCTGGCTGCTTGAAACGCTCCACTTATTTACATTTTCTCCAAAATGAGCTGAGATACTCTCAAAACCTACTCAAGATGGAGCAGAATATTTTATACACAAATTGGTAAAGAAAATTTAAAGTATCGCTTTTTAGCTATCTACTTGCGTTGGAGCTTATTTATTTTTTTGGCTGTAAAGGAAACTGTTGATAGGTAAATATGGCCTTCTAAATATATACCATCTTTAAGTCGATTTATGTACATAATAAATTCTTGGTAATATTAAATCGGTTTAAAAGTCAGAGCTTTGTATTAGGTATAGAGTAAATAACTTTTGTATTAGACATATATTTTGCAGAAAATTGGATCGCAACGATGTTAGGTTAAGTGGTTACAAGTCTGGACCCGGATCTACAACCCAATATATGTTATTGTAGTCACAAAATCACAAAAATGTAATACTGCTTTCATTTGAAAATCCAAGTTGCGCGGGGCAATTTACATTTTTGCATTTCGACAGCATCCTCGGTAGTAGCTGAATACTAATTCAAATCGGATTAATGGATTTTGCTATTGAAATGGTTTTCAAATTCGTATATGTATTTCGTTCATTTCACACTGTAACTGAAGTCAGGATATTGAGGCTTTCTGAACGTAGTCAGATAATTGAGCTTTAAATTAAATTTTAAAATATCCTAGCTGAGAAATAAAATAATTACAAGAAACTTTTTTTGATGAAAAGTATCACGTGCTTGGGTGTGCAGTACGTTTCGGGGTACATGAGTTGTTCCAATATCGTCATTACAACCTGTTCTATATTTTCATGAAAAATCCCTTTTTAAAATCATCCGCTCATCCGCTCTTTATTTCATCCGCTCTTTATTTTGGCCAACAATATACAAACTACCCACCTAACTGACAGAAAGACAGCTTGCCTGTTTATGGACATTAACAAGGCTTTTGACAGTGTCTGGCATAGAGGCTTACTATACAAACTATACAAACTACACACACCAACATATCTACTACACACCATAAAGAACTTACTAGAAAACAGACAACTACAAGTACGAATTGACAAAACACTGTCATTTTCTTTTTCCCCTGAACAAGGGCTCCCTCAAGGATCCCCGCTCTCACCGTTTCTCTACAATATATACTGCCATGACATATACAATTACAACTTACCAGACAAAAATCAAATCGACAGATCGGCATACATATTACAATACGCAGACGACACGGCACTTATTGTACATGACAAAACTACTGAGAGAGCAACGCAAAGACTCCAAACACTAACAAACAACACAATGACATGGTTTTATAAATGGAGACTAACACCAAACGCGTCAAAAAACCAACTTCTGCTCACAAACCACAGTTCTTTAAACTGCATTAGAATATTTAATCCTTCAATTTTCTTAACTGAGGCTTAGTATACCAATATTGTCTCTTCTACTACATACCTGAAGTTCAATGAAAAGTCATAACTTTCCGATTGAAAATATTTCTTCGATATGCTTTATGCATGGATGCATTGGCATTGCCATCGAAGGCTTCAGTATTAACACCATTTCACACTGTTCCCTACTTATCTGCGTAATTTATGACCGAAAAACGTTTCGACAGTTTGAAATGAATTACCAGTCCTTCCCATTCTTGGAATTGTTATGGCAAGTGTTGAAATTTATCGGTGTTTGGAGAACCACGGTTTTAATTTCGCATATAAGGGTTACGAGGATGTTGGGACTTTGTGACATATTTCCACTGAGCTTGTTAGATTTGTTATGAAAGAGGAAGCAATAGAATTGGAGCAAGGGAGTGTTCCAGTTTTCCAACATGGCAGCTTTGCTGTGAAAGCTCTTTCCAGCAACTTTGTGGGATAGGGAGAAATAGGTAGATGTCATTTGAATATAAAGTGTTCCAATAAATTACCCCAAAACTATGGAGTTAGTAGAAAATGTATGCGAGTTTATGTTAAGCAGATGTGAACTAACTAATAATACACTTTTGTTGGTTGCAATCTTTGAATCGTTGTTTTTAAATACGATGTTTGTAAACTATCAGCAGAACTCTATAGACAAGTGTTTTTAATACATCTAAAATACACAAGATGACCCTAGAACATCAATAAGATAATCACATTTAAGTCGACGATTTTGGTTCTAAGGCAGGTTTAGTTGTTTCAATCACCTTAGTGTGTTGAGAACATATTGACCATATTGATATTTCAGATAGATAGCTTTCTCTTTTGAACAGCAATATACAAGAGACCAAATCAGTGCAAAATTTAATAATTATGTGGCATTTTTACATTTTGCACTTAAAATACATAAATATTTTGCACATTATTACACATTTTGTTTTGGTTGCCTTTGGATTGCAGTAAAGTATAATTTAGTATTTGTTTTAGTTTAAATCAGACGTTTTAGTGATCAAATGTTGTATGCTAAATTATACATCTGCAGGGTATAAATAAAGTTACAAATTTACTGTAAATTTACATTTCATTTTTGCGGAATGTTTTGTAGAGCTGAATAATAAAAATGTCAATGGTCATATGGAAATCTCTTGATATTTTATGCAGGATTTTAATAAATTTCTGCTGTTTTAAATGAATTGATAAAATCAAATAGTCAATTATTTATCTCTATGTCTATTTATAATTTAGATTGTTCTTTGTTAGAGACTTCTTTGCTACATCCGCATACAAGATGTGGAATTATTTGTATTGTATTTGTAAATCACTGTTAAATCACCAGAAATTTTTTCTCGTACTTTATTCCATTATTTTCAAATTTTCAAAAGAGGGCGATTCTAAAAGAATAAGAAAATAATTAATCGTTTAAAATGCTTTCGCGCAACATATCTAAGCATTGGTCTTAATTAATGTTCGTTGTTTTAACGTTGTTTAACATACTTTCCATTCTTTTAAAATTAATTTTAAATTGATGATATATTCTACCCTTCAAGTTAATTTTTGTAAACAGTTTTTTCCAGTCTGTCTAAAAGCCATAAATTGAGGTTTTTTATTAAAATTCACAAGTTAATCGAATTTTCTTTAAATTGACCGTCAAATCTAATACCTACACTTGCATCTTCACAGAAGTAGCAACATTTTAGTAGTAAAGCAATAATTTAATATTAATTAATATCATTTAATACTTTATTATGCTTCATGCTTTAAACATAAATAGAAAACCACTGTGTTACTAATTTATTTTTCATGTTCAAAGAATATTCTAGGCGGAACATTATCCTTTGAAGCGTCAAATGTTCACTCATATATCTTAAAATAAAATAAAACGGACCGGCATAAAACACCACATGATACAAACTTTATATAACGAAAATGTATTTGGGATTTATCTTCCTTTTACAACCCCACAGTTTGCTGTTGTACTTCCTTACGGTCTCGTAAAAGTCTTTAAATCGTTCCCTGTCGAGGGAGCAAGAAGCCAGGAAAGATAGTATGAAGTAAAACCCTAAATAAAATGCATTTTATTAAAATCGGAAATGTATTGCGATTGTGTACTGCATTTGACCATAACTTTTTTTACACAATTTTGAAAATAAAATGTTACTGATTTTAATTCAAATTTTATTTCCTGTTTTTGTCACACATAACTGCACTAATTATTCAAATTAAATACGCATTAGCATTTGATAGGGTACGCAGCTTTCGTACACAAAAATTTAGTTAAAATTTCAAAGCTCATACGAGAATACATGACACTCGACCTGCAGAATCAATGTATGTATTTTACACTTACATATTAAAAATCGAAAGAGTATTATTGTTCTAGTACAAATTCAGGCAAAACCACTGAGTTTGGCTCCAAACCATCAAATAATTCGTGAAGCTTAAATTCGATCTAATCATAAGATGACCAATAAGAATATTTAAAGACAAATTCAAAAAGTATTCTGAATAGTATCACTTTATAGTGATAATAACATAATATCCATTCTAGGTTAACAATGTTATTGAATAAATAAGATTTCAGTGGCAAGAAGAAATTATTTTATTGTCCACTAGTCCGTTGCGTTTGTAAGTGTTCGAGTAGCGTTAATGTAGGGAAACGGAAGCGGGATTGTCTGGTTGGTCTTGTAAGACAAAGGGGATTCAGTATGGTCCAGTTGTAGGGGTTGTTTGTCCATTTTGTCTGTAGCTGTATGAGTCTCTCAGAGATCTTTGTCATGTTTGTGCGTTCGTATAGTAGTTGGGTGGGGGGGTTGTGTAGTGGGTTTTGGGGGTGTCTTATTCGTGTTATTAGTCTTAGTGCAATTTGCTCTGTTGTTTGTGTATAACGTTTTGTCCTTTCTTTTCCGTTGGTTATGAGTACATGTCCAAAGTCTAGCAAGGGTCTACAAATAGCTTTATATATTTTGGTGGCGGTGTTTGTGCTAATTCCTTTGTCTTTGTAGGTTAGTGATCGGAAGTGTTTCGCTCTCTTCATTGTTTCATCTCGACCTGGCGATGTAAATTTGCTGGCTTTGCACATTTTTGTATACAAGCATATATTTGTTGAAAATAAAATAATACTTCTGTGCTAACGTCTATATTCCGGAAAATGTTTCTGTTTTATTTCTGCTGTTCCCACAGGCAGCAATTCTGAGCGTTTTAAGAAACCGCGCGATGCAAGAGAAGCAGATAAATTCCGAATATATTTTCGCTTTATCTTGTTATGTCGAGCAATATTAGACAGTTTTCCACTAGAATTGCAGTGGATACATATGGAAATAAACGTGTTAAAATGTGATTTATGCAAAACTCGCAATATTAAATTTTCAACTTTTGACTCTCAACTCGTTTATTCCGCCATTTAATTTTCAACCCTTTTTATTTCGTTCAAGCTGTGAATTAATAAGAATAATTTGTATAAAATTTTTGGTCAAACTGATGATTTTACTTATTTTTTTATATACTTTTCTAGATAAGTCTCAATATCAAATTGGAAATAATCTTGTTCATTTGGACAAAATATTAGAAAATTTTCATTCCTAAAAAATATTTTCAGATCGTTTAATTTCATTTAAGTACATGTTTTACAAATTTTGCTACGGTGTTCATTACAAAATGCTTTATTAGTTTTTTAGTTTGAGGTTTCTTTAGAAAAGGCATAAGAACCATCTTTTTGTTCACCTAGAAGTCTCATAATTGAAACATTTTGATTTAATCTATTCAATGATGATAAAACATCGTATACTAAAACTATTTTTATTCCATATTGTAAAGATCTATGGGGTATGTACATTAGCACAGACAATTTTCCTGAAACCCTTGCTAGACTTTGGACATGTACTCATGACCAACGGAACAGAAACGACAAAACGTTATACACAAACAACAGAACAAATTGCACTGAGACTAATAACACGAATAAGACACCCCCAAAACCCACTACACAACCCCCCCACCCAACTACTATACGAACGCACAAACATGACAAAGATCTCGGAAAGACTCATACAGCTACAGACAAAATGGACAAACAACCCCTACAACTGGACCATACTGAATCCCCTTTGTCTTACAAGACCAACCAGACAATCCCGCTTCCGTTTCCCTACATTAACGCTACTCGAACACTTACAAACGCAACGGACTAGTGGACAATAAAATAATTTTTTTGTCCTTGAGAATTTTCATATTTGTTTTTTTATTTAGATTGGGACTGCATGTATTGAACAAGGGCAGAAATACCGATAGGTCGATAGCCTTTTTTAGAAATAAAGATGTTTACTACTACTATTGTTAACCTAGAATAGGAGAATTTTCATATTTGTTTTTTATTTAGATTAAGACTGCATGTATTAAACAAGGGCAGAAAGACCGATAGGTCGATAGCCTTTTTTAGAAACAAAGATGTTTACTACTACTACTACTGTTCCAATTATTTCACGGAATCTCCGCTGCCCAGTAAAAACAGCACCACTAAAAACTTTAACAGCTCCAACGTGTATGCCTTTCTGGAGACCGAATTTTGGCAACGTTTTGTTCTATGGGCATTATATAAATTATTCCTATTTATGAAGGCAATATTGAGGTTTCCTTAGAAGACGCATAAGAATAATCTTTTTATTTACCTAGAAGTCATAATTGAACACGTTTGATTTAATGTATTCACTGATGATAAAACATCCTATTTTAAAACTATTTTTATTCCATATTGTAAAGACCTATTGGGTATGTACATTTGCACAAGACATTTTCCTGAAAAATCTTGAAGTTGCTTGTCAATAGTTACATAAGAGCTTGATTTGAACCATTTTCTGCATGTTTTTGAAAATTCGTCCGAAATTTTTCTGATCAGCCACCAAATCAAATGTTTCCTTTTAAACAACTCAAAATTAACTTGGACCTTTTGCGACTCATGAAATAGCTGTTCGGATGCCATATGGTAACTTTTCAAATAAGCAGATAATGGCAACAACCCTAGCAGTGCTCTTATCAAGACCAGTGGGCGATATGGTAGCAAACGTTGTTTTATCTTCCGCTCTTCTGTTTTCAATTCAAGTGTTCAATAATTTACACACGATGCTCGTCCTACACCTGCCAACACGCCACCCTTAAAAATTGATCAACTCTATTGATTCAACTGCCAAAGACAATAATGAGACACACATCTCGATATCTATCGAATGCTAACGATTTGGTCAAGGTTAACAATCACCATGCTTAAATTTACGAAGTTTAGTGTTTTAGGTTCAAAACCATTCATTCAATCAATATATAATTTTGAATCATGGACTAAAAGTGTTTTCTTTTTCCAGGTGGTTGTTCCAGTATATGATGCGGAACAGTTCATCTTTCCATTATAACCAACATCTTGTAGTACCGGAGGTTTAACTGGACATGATACAGTTAAGTTTTGCGAAGTGGGCCATCTTCTTGGCGCAATTAGTGTTTAGTGAAGGGTAGCTGAAATGATCGCTATGGAACTACAAAAATGGATCTTGTGTTTTACTTTCATTGTCTTCCACTTAGCCGGGCTCTGCGCTGAAGCACAAGGTAAGTTTACATATAATGTACTGTAGACGATATACTATATATATGGGAACATTTATTTGGGATGCACAGAAACGTTTGACAATTTTTTCCTTTTTACTTGGAAACCAATAATTTAAGTCGAGTTGGTGTGTATTTTCAGAATGAGCGGGTATATTTTGCGCATTTTTGCACAAGTTAATCAGACTTGTTTGGAATTTCCCCTACATAACTTGTTTGCAGTTTAAAATTTAATAATTATTTTGTTTGCGCTGCTATAATTTTGGCGCAAAATACTTGAAAAGGCTTTATTGTAAACAATACAATTATCTGATACACCGTGACAAATTGCCACATTGTTACACACGTACTATTACTTTTAAACAATTTATATTATATTAAAAATCGTTGCTTCTAATAAGCTTCTATGAAAACGACAGTTAATATAAGCTAGAGAATAAATTTGGAAACCTATTTTCGTAGAAAGTGAAATAGTAGATTATATACCTAGGTCGAGAAGTAAGCTATTATATACCGATCACGTTTATATCCTGAGGAGCGTAGCGCCGAAGGATATAATGTGCGAGGTGATTGAGAATATGCGAATTGAGAGAATGCGAGAATGATTCATCATCATTGATTTTATAATGTTTAATGTATCGGCTTTAACAGATACGAAAATATTCTGGAAACATCTCAGACTTTTTTAAATAAATTTCACAAGTATTCTGAAATAGGAAGATTCGGTAAATTTAAGCCTATTCATGCAGATTTTCCAGATATTATTATCGTTAATTAGTTTTAAAGCTTTATTTCAAAAGATCCAAAGAGACTGATTAGAATCAAAATTAAGCTAAAAGTTCTAGTGAGAAACCAGTAGGAGAAAGTCTTGAAAATTTAATTTACGGTGATATTTAAAGTTATTATAAGTTGAGTTATGTAAGAACTGCCTGGGGTCCTTATCAGTGGCGACCCAAATTTTCCGAACTTTGTGTACACAGGGTGTTCATTCCATTGATTCTGTTTGGTATGTTAAATGTATAAATTTGTCTTTTTGACTAATGCTGATAACTGTGAAGAAACAATTACACATATTTGCAAACTAAATGCGTGGCAGATAATTTAAGGCTATTTTTGCACTCTGAAGATAAAGGTTGGAAATTAATCGGGTATTTCTAGTAGGTCCAAAGCTGCATTAAGTGTATGCTGTGTAGACATTTCAGAATTCATTTTTAATGAATGGCGGCTCTACAGTTCAAAATTATTCTGCATTGCGCTGCATTCAAAATCCGTTGGCAATTTTAAATGTTCGAAATAAATTATTGTTAATATAAGCAGTGTCAAAAATTATTTACTGCAAATTGGGCTTTACGACACCCTTATCAACCTGCAAATTTGAAATGCTAATGCCTAATTATTTGTTGTTATATTTTCAGTTCAGTAACTATTCAAATGCTATCCCTTTAAATGTTATCAAAACTGTATTAATGTACCATAAACCAGACGAATTTTTTTGATCAAATATGGTAGTAATTTGTGTTGTATTAAATTTTGAAAGTGGTCTTGAAAATCTTTTGTTGTTTATTATTTTACAAGGCGTATTTCGAAGTAGCTTCAATTCAAGTTTCTCACATGTCAAAGTAAAATTAAACTGCAAATCCGAACTTTTTCGAAAATAATTTTCTCTATTTTATTGTTTTTTTTATTGATTTAATTGTATTATTTGAAATTGCAAACTGTAAAACTTCTAAGTATTTAAAGTCAGTTGCTTTTTCTACGGGTCAATTTTTCTTCACTTTTTTGCACTATTTGTTTTTTTAATTGTCTCATGAACGACATTCACTTAAGTTCTCTGGAAAAGCTGCATCATGATAATCACTCTTCAGTCCATAAGGCATGGTTTTCATAACAAATTTAACATGATTTTATAAGAATTTAATAGATAAATAATGTGGATTTTTATTGTTGTTATGTAACGGTATCCATATTTGCGTTTCGAGTTATCACAGACATAATACTTCATACGCCCCGTTTGTTTATATTTGCTTTCCTCCCATATTTGCAGAAGTCTATAGAACGAACAAATCTGGTGTTTCGACGGACATCTCCTAGCTCTATTATGTGCTGGCTTCATGCGACACAAAATTTTATTATTTTTACTTACTAATTTACTTTAAAAAATCGCACTAATTTATCGGACATTTATCCAACAGGCAGAGCGGCACAATTTAAAGTAAATTTTCATTTTATTAATCATGAACTGCGATTAAAATAAGTTGTATCAAAGTTGAGTATGTCCAATATTGCCTCAAAAACTTTTTTAATAATTCTCCGAAATGAGGAACAAGATGGTAATTTTGTGATAAATTCGTGCACCATAAATACATTCTCCCCGCACTTCCTGATTTTCATTAAAAGTTTTAACTTAATTTAGCAACTCTTTTCCTCTCGCCTGTTCTCAAAACATTGCTCCAAGGCTAATTAAAAGTGTTTGAAATCTGGCTCTTGGTTGGGAAAATACAATCCTGAAACTCCTGTATTAGTAATATACATTCATCCCATAGAAATGTGAGAGATTAATTTGAAAATTTCTTTACCGAAACTTAATGAGAGTAAATTAAAAGAAATTCCAGAAAAAAAATTTTTTTCCACAGTAGCTTTTAATTCCACTTTCCAATTCAATAGCATGTTGTAATAATTAAAAAAATATGGTTTTATTTCCAGTACGAGTAAACATATAACGTCTGCTATTATAAATTTGACTAAATTTAGAATCGATTTTCAATTTCATTAGCGTATATTACATTACATGCCAATTATAATTGCGAGGAATTGCAAATTAGGATGCATATTGAAAGCATCAATCAATTCTCAATTGCGGCCTACACAATAACAGTAAATTAATCACAGCGGAGAAACTGTTTCTTTTCAAATGGTCCCCATTTCTTAGTCCGCATTAACGTTAACAATTCCTTTAATGACACACTTTCGCTTTCCGGGTAATTGAGGAACTTGCTCCTTGAGCATTATTTGTATTTGCGTCTTTCGTATTCGGAACGTAATCGTCTTGTTAGATGTACGAACCTAGAAAAACTGGGTTTGATAAATTATTTAGCTCTTGAAAGTTTTTTGCTACATAGATGTTTCAGAGAGCCTGCAGAGGGAGATCGTAAGGATCAACAAACCACTATAAACAATTTTTTAATATCTTCATTAACTAGTTTAATTTTAAACATAACATTTTCTTTTTATCATAATTTGTTTACGAACGACAGTTACATATCTTCAATGGTAATTAACCGACCCATAGTGTTTTTTATAACGAAATTATTGAAAACACTTTATTTTTCAATAGTGTACAGTAACTGTATTTAAGGAAGTTTTCTGGTTTATTTACCATTTTCAGGATTCCTTTCTATAGGTTAACTAAGCTTTACAATTTATGACACTATCATAGCTCAATCAGTAAATAGCAAACAATTATTAATAAAGGAAAAAGCATTAGTCTCTGTAAAGTAATCACAGACGATAAATTATTTTTTATCTGAAGAGCAATAAACACAGAAATTTTCTCCACTTTTCGCAATAATACCTCGTTTCATTGCCTTTTATACACTTCGAATCTTTTTCTGGTTTCCGCCGATATGTCTGGAGCAGTTGCAATAGACTAAGATGTTGACATGCAATACACGAAGAAAAACCATGGGCTACCTCTAGGGTTTTCTTTCAATGTAATTCTTTGATATTAACTTGTGCACAGAATCGTCTCCGCCTTTTGTAGAATTATAGAAGTTAACGATATCAGGTGTATCTTCATCAGCTGTCGAATAATAAATTGACCCTCTCGTCATGATGTCGCTGGATACAAGAGGAACGTTTTCTCCCTGTATGATGAATAAAAAGATAGATGATTTTTCCGTAAATCTAAACATACTTGAATGGAGGGGTCTGCTTGGAACATTCAAAAAATCTACAGATATCTTCTATAAGATAAGAATAAATATTCCATTGAACTAATCCAAGTAAAATAATTGCCACAAGTAGAGTTACTACGTCTCAATAATGTCTTCGATATGGGTGCATTCATTAGTTTTAACAAACTTGCGAATCAATTCGTACGCTGATTGAAGTCCGGTGTACACTTCCATTTTTTTGTGTTAAATTTTCCATCCAAACCTTTTCAGCTAGTTTAATCCATACCTGTACTACTCAGTTTACTGAAGTTTACAAGGAATACCTTCTGTGCAGGTGCGAATTCACACGCTCATGTGTTGATTCTCTTGCCCTCATCTCAGTTTCCATATGCAGGGGACATTCTTTTTAACTATATCTTATACATTCTCTGAACACTGCTTTCTAACCTTCAGAGCAGTGACGCCAATTTTGAGTTGACTTACTCCGCATACCTTCAAACACTACTCATACAATAACCGCAAGAAAACGGCTTAGAAACTCAAAAAAGTAGCAAAGCATTGAAATTCCTTGAAAGAGTCACCAAAATATATCCCTCCTTCAATGTAGTAGTAGTAAACATCTTTATTTCTAAAAAAGGCTATCGACCTATCGGTCTTTCTGCCCTTGTTTAATACATGCAGTATAAATCTAAATAAAAAACAAATATGAAAATTCTCTTATTCTAGGTTAACAATACTATTAAATAAATAAGATTTCAGTGGCAAGAAGAAATTATTTTATTGTCCACTAGTCCGTTGCGTTTGTAAGTGTTCGAGTAGCGTTAATGTAGGGAAACGGAAGCGGGATTGTCTGGTTGGTCTTGTAAGACAAAGGGGATTCAGTATGGTCCAGTTGTAGGGGTTGTTTGTCCATTTTGTCTGTAGCTGTATGAGTCTTTCCGAGATCTTTGTCATGTTTGTGCGTTCGTATAGTAGTTGGGTGGGGGGGCCTTCAATGTAATTTCATTAAAAAGCAAGTTAAAAATGAAATGTTTTTGAAATAATTTGATTATCACATAGCTGCGAACGTCTGAAATATTTTGATTCTGAAGAAGAGCAATTTAATTTGTGCGACCAACGCAATGGTCGATGTTTTGAGTTGGCACGCGTGCACATTTAGGCGGTGCACTTGGTGTTTGCGGCGGTATTATATTAGGCACTATCGTGATTTCTACCGGCCTATGTTCATCAACGTCTGTGCTAATTCTTATAAACTGGTTACGGTTTCTGCAACTTTAACTTACTCGCCATTACGTGTTCTTTAGTCTGGATTAAAGCTGACTTGTAACATAAACTTTTTAAATTTTTGCTTTACAAAATTAGCAAAATTTATTATTTGAGAATATCTTCTTAAATATATAATAGCTTCTATGGGCTGATCTCTGGCCTTTATTTGTAAATATCTGTCTAATAAGTCGCTAAGCTTATACCTCAGCTTCCAATTAAAATATCAATATTTGTAAAGTACACACATGGACAGTGGAGTTTATTGCGGTTTGCGTTTATGCATAACGAATTTAGATTAGGCTGGCAATGAATGTTCAATTACAAATTATCAATGGCTTAAAATTTGCAATTTAGAGTAGAACATATTGTTGGTCCATTGTTTAATGTGTGCTGGAAGCTTGATGTAAATACACAAAGTTAAACTTCACATTTTCAATTCTCGTTGATAGAAAATTATAGCTGAAATGTAAAACGACTTGTTAATATACAAATGACCTAGTGGCCATGCCATTAACTATTGCTATTATATACAGTCACTATCAAAATAGTCACACACAGTACTATCAAAATACTGTCAATTTAAACCTGATTTTTCTTTTCAAGCTTAAATAACTTTTTACACTGGTTTGGTTACAAATTGAGCAAAGTTTAAGAGCGGCAGATCTATCTAACCATAACTCTCTAACGGCATTTGACGGAATAGCGTTTGTCTTCAAGCTCTTACGATCGTTCTGATAGTTTAGTGCTAAGCCAATTAGGTGTTTCGCTTAAACGGCTTTAATTCATGCTTTAAGGAATTTGACTGAGCTTGAGCTAATTAATCCAGTTTAACGACTTAGTTGTCTGTTAGATAGGCAATTTTGCACTGACTTTTTGCAACTTTTTTGACCCTTTTAATGATGTTATTGAAAGTGTCCTTTGTCAGCTGTTAGCAAGTTAAGTGTCATGTTCTTCAAGCATCTTTACCGTGTTTAAATTAACATATTTTTATTATTATTTATTAATTTTTATTTCCGTGTGAGATTATATCAATGCGACAGTGAGATCGATATCAAATTAACATTTGAAAAACATGTACTTTAGACCGATTTCTATATAATCCAGTTCGAATAAGAACAGGGAAGTATTTAATATTCGTTCATTAATTGCATAGTCCTATAAAAAAAATGTAGGTATCATGACTATATTTGTACTGGCTTTATTTCATAGAGAGTTGGCAAATAAAATGCGAGTAGAACATTTAACTGTATAATGCATGTAAGCCCATATTTAATTAATGTTGAATTTCACTCTACAAGTAATATTTTCAGTTCGTAATTAACGAGAACTAATATTTCCAACGAGACCGTTCATTTCGTTTTGTTAATTCGCTTTTCATTTGGGTACTTTCAGTAATAATTGACCATTGACAATCCATAAAAAATTCAAACCATTTTGAAAACTTATTGTTTAAGCCATCACTAACAAAAGAGATAAACTTTCTCAGCCATTTCGTAAAACTGGTGGTTTTTCAGGTTTTTATGCCGTCGTGTAATAGAATTCGGTCACATTCGTCAAATAGTAGTAGTAAACATCTTTATTTCTAAAAAAAGGCTATCGACCTATCGGTCTTTCTGCCCTTGTTTAGTACATGCAGTCTTAATCTAAACAAACAAATAAAGGTAAAAATTATCTTATTCTAGGTTACTAATTGAATAATTTTAATTCTGGCAGACAGTAGTCAGTTACTATTGTAAGCGTTCGAGTAGCGTTGATGTAGGGAAACGGAAGCGGGATTGTCTGGTTGGTATTGTAAGACAAAGGTGATTCAGTATGGTCGAGTTGTAGGGGTTGTTTGTCCATTTTGTCTGTAGATGTATGAGTCTTTCCGAAATCTTTGTCATGTTTGTGCGTTCGTATAGTAGTTGGGTGGAGTGGTTGTGTAGTGGGTTTTGGGGGTATCTTATTCGTGTTATTAGTCTTAGTGCAATTTGTTCTGTTGTTTGTATATAACGTTTTGTCCTTTCTGTTCCGTTGGTCATGAGTATATGTCCATAGTCTAGCAAGGGTCTACAAATAGCTTTATATATTTTGGTGGCGGTATTTGTGCTGATGGGTCTGTCTTTCTGTCCTGATGTTTCGTATGTGTTTAGTGAATTTAAGTTTGTGGTCAATTGTGATTCCAAGGTATTTTACGTCGTTTTTTGGTTGTGTCGTTTGGCCGTCTGCAGTTATTGTAGGGGAGTCAATGTTGAGTCTGTGGTTTGTGAGCAGAAGTTGGTTTTTTGAAGGGTTTGGTGTTAGTCTCCATTTATAAAACCATATCATTGTGTTGTTTGTTAGTGTTTGGAGTCTGTGAGCCGCTCTCTCAGTAGTTTTGTCATGTACGATAAGTGCCGTGTCGTCTGCGTATTGTAATATGTTGTAATTGTATATGTCATGGCAGTATATATTGTAGAGAAACGGTGAGAGCGGAAAACCTTGCGGTAGTCCTTGTCCAGGGTAAAAAGAAAAAGAGAATGTGTTGTCAATTCGTACTTGTAGTAGTCTGTTTTCGAGTAAGTTTTTGATGATGTGGAGTAGATATGTTGGTGTGTGGAGCTTGTGAAGTTTATAGAGTATTCGTCATATTTTACATCGTTTTTGATATTTTTCTTGAATAGCTTTGCATATCTTAGACATCGTCCTATGACTCAGCACTTTTTATTGAAGCAATTTATTCAACGGAAATTATTTTGCTATCATTAAAATAAGGGAAATACGTAAAAAAGTAGAAGCTAATATTGGCAAGATGCAAATAAAAATTGCAAAAGTAGTTAGCTAAAAATCGATAGTGGGGAACAGTAAAGTTTGCTAACTAAAAATTATGAAAGGAAAGTTCTCGGGTTTTGTTTGCCGAATATTTACGTTCTTTAACAAAGTTGCAATGTTTTATGCGTTTTTCCTGGAAATGTATCAGTTTTTCTGCGTTACTTGTTACTAATTTTCATTCAATTTCCAAAATTTATTTAGCAGCAGTTCCCGCTGGAATTTTTATACTACTTTACCTGATTTCCTAACTGATTGTAGATGTTAACATGATGTTTCAATTTCAATATTTGAAAATAAGACGTGGTAAAATTTCTGACTTAATAACAACAAAAAAAAGTAACTAGTTGTAATAACAAGAGTAAAAGTAAAACATACTTTATTGGTCTAGATCTAAACCTCTGCATATGTGAAGGCTTTGGCGTTGATTGATGCAGGCGTTCACGACGCGTGATAATGATAATCTTAACCACCAGGGCTTTATCTACTGAAGTTGCAAATTTACTTTGTTAACGTTGGCCTATGTTTATTTTGTTTAGATGTAGGTAAAGTCCGCAAGTTTGTTTGTTTTTCTTGTTGTTTAGAGCTAACGCACATTAAATGTGTAAGTCGTAAATTAGATACTTCATAAATACATAATGTTCCCGAAGTTCACGTTTTGATAGTTTCACTTATAAACAGAAACTTTTCCCATAAGCGTCCGCTGATTACCGATACTTGAAGTTAATAAATTCACCTGTAATTTAGTAATGTTAGCTGAACAGATACTAGCGTTCTACGAATCTTGATTAGTCGCTAGTTTTAGCCTCAAACATTTCTATAAATGTTCAATTTTATTATTTCAGTTATAATCAGAATTGATGTTGTCGCAGGAACCGCTTGTCGATGCCATTATAAGAATTTTACACTTTATGCAAATAGCTTCCATATCTTATGTATCTAAGAATTAAGAGAACATTAAAAAAGGTTGACATATAGAATGTTACTGTTAATTAGCAAGCATCAACATTACTAAAAATGTGTTTTTCTACAAACGAATTATAAATTCAACTTTTAACCCCCATCAACGATTAAAAACGGGTTTTAAAGCAAGTCATGTTAAAATTAACTAACTTTTAACAGGAGACTTAAAAGTAAATACTATGTCAAATTTAACAAAAGCACATTTTAGTGTTCACTGTGTTAACATTAACATTGATAGGAAAACTGGAACAGTTAGTAACATTAGTTCCGCCCGGATCCTTGCCACCATATCATATACTTCCTATAATATTGCACGTAACGCTATTAAATTATGGTAAAACTTCTTGGGACTTTCGTTTTTGATCGCTCCAGTGTATATGTATATATATAAACAATCTTTATTTCCTAGAAAAAGGCTATCGACCCACGGTCTTTCTGCCCTTGTATAATACAATATATTATCTTATGCTAGCTTACATCGAAACTATTCTAAACAGTTCAACTTAATATAAAAAAAATAAAAGAGAGGTTGACAATTAAATCTTATTGTTAATCTGAATCTTAACCAAGCCCAGCTGTAGGGAAACGGAAGCGGGATTGTCTGGTTGGCCTTGTAAGGCAAAGGGGATTCAGTATGGCCCAGTTGTGGGGGTTGTTTGTCCATTTTGCCTGTAAATGTATGAGTATTTCCGAAATCTTTGCCATGTTTGTGCGTTCGTATAGTAGTTGGTTGGAGGGGTTGTGTAGTGGGTTTTGGGGGTGTCTTATTCGTGTTCTTAATCTTAGTGCAATTTGTTCTGTTGTTCTTCTCTTCTGCTTTGCTCTGCAGCTCTTCTGCAGGTTCTAAATATTGTTCTCACTTTTACCATAAGATATTTGTTGTCCTGTGCTTTATTAAAGTGGTCTCTTCTTTAAGTTTTGGACTTTTTAAGCCCAATGCCTCCTCTTGTCGTTTTAAAGCAACAATTAGTTAAAATATTAGTTAGTATCTTCATGCTGTGAGCTAGCATTAGCTAATATCCTCATGTGACATTGTCTTTATCATTAGGCCAGCAAAACTTTCTCTGCATATTTTTCAGAAACGCAATTTCTTTCGCACCACTGCAAAGCTTTTTTATATGCTATCTCGCACGTACGTATCTGTTCCCGGGATTTCTTGGGCAGTAGCTCCAACGCGATCCTTCTTGCAGCCTCATGAGGTTGTTCCATTGCACTTTTGCAGTAAAATCATAATTTTTAAATTTGATGACACCATTCAAACAAAGAGGGCAACCGTGCAAATGGATTTCCGTTCTGCTCAGTTCCGATATTCGATGAAATGAGATGGGAACGAAAATGAGAAGCTAAGTTATTTAACTTGAATTCGAAAAGGGAACCCTTTCCTGCAGTTAGTGCTAAATTATTTTATGTTTACGTTGTATCCAATGATATTTCCTCATTTCCATTTGGCTTAACCATAAACTCTTCGTTTGCCGCTGCAATCCAATCAGGCAAAAATAACACCGAAAAGTGTAAAAAGGAAAAAGGGGCGATTTAATGGGACAGTTCCTTTCGCGGCTAGAGGATAAATGCGAAAATGCTATTTAAGTTGCAGTTACTCGTTAGGAAGCAACCTGTTATTTTAGATCTACACGTCAGTTCTCGTTCCGCATGTTGAAGTAGTTTATTTAGATGCCGGGTAGAATTCTACGCTATTACGGCTGCTTAACCTAGTTTTTGCTTCTGGATAGTTTATAGCAAACAGTTTTCCAGAACTCGTACCGCTGCGATGAAATGGGGGGTGTATAGGGAGCATACCATGGCTTTCGTAAAATGTTCACATGTTATGAAGAACAGAACTGAATTATAATATTTAATAGCTTACTGATCAAAAATTATGAAAACTCCTTCATGTCTATAAATTCTATCGCTACATCTGTGATTAAATTAGTGTCCCTAATGTCGATGTTGTAACCTGTTTCATTTCTAACTCGGATAAAGTATATTTTAGTCGAACCAACAATTAAAGTTGATCAACTTTGGTTGAAATTCATCTGAATATTTTACACTTAATGTGCCTAACATAACCTTACCCGCTTACTTGAAGAGGGTTAGCGTTAAATTAATATTTTGTTTGAATAAGAATTTGCGTAAGGCAAACTTTTGACGTTGATGAATGGAACAGTAGATGGTCTCAGATGTTAGCTACATTATCTTTGGGGCCCCGCTTAGATTTTCTAAATACCCCATTATTTAAAACGGTGTAAGATTTGCAAACAAGTTAGCGACTAAATAGAACTTCCGATTCCTGAATGGAAAACTCTAATTCGAATTAAATGAGCTGCTGTACGAAGAATTGCAGACTGTTGGTGTATTTTTCGATTTAGACAGATAATAAATGTTTACTGTACAGCATGATAAAAAATTGCTAACATTTCTAAAAGGTTCTGACTAACAACTTGATTTCATTGCCTAAATATTAATTTTTTTTATATACATTGCAAATATTACTTATATTCAGTTTTATTTTGCGACAGCTGGGAATACAGGGAGACAATAATAGTTAATTACCAATGTGTATCCTAAAGTTTAAAAAATTATTCCATGTAATATTGTGAAGTAAAAAATGACACATTGTGATATTATACAACGAAGCAACGAGGAATGGCACTTAATGAGAATGTAGTTTGAGAGGTTGACTCTTAATGGACCTAATATTGCTCTGCTAGAAACCTTTTTAGATTTTAGAAGCAGTAAAAACGCACATTTTGAAATGCAGTTTTTACAATTTTGGATTAAGTATTTGACATAGAATCTGCATTTTTCACTTTTGGTTTCATTGCCTTCATTACCGCTGCAATAAACCCTACTGGATTAACATAACACATGGATTGTCGATTTTATTTGATATAGACATTCTTGTTCAACGATTGCTTGCAACATTCCCGAGGTTTCCAGTGCTTTTCTCTATTGTACACCAGGAAGATTGGTAAGCACATTTTCTACACAATTTCTTTTGGATTTACCAGGGGGATCATTGGTCCATTGGGTTTTTACCTTTCACTTCTATAACAAATAATGGACCTCGTTGAATTATGTTCCAAAACTTCCGGCAGTTGCTTTTAAGAGATAGCATGGAAAGTCCAGTTTTCTTAGAGTTTTATTATCTTTAGCGTGCTTCAGCTGCGGCTCTTCCAATTGCTGTGATAGCGCAGAGCGTTCTTCAAAGAGAATTCTTGAATTTAATTAATTTAGTAAATTCTACCAGTTCTTCTCTTCTTTCCTTTTGGGTGATGGTATGGAAACAATTGACGAAGTTGTTATCGTTAAGATTGATATGAAAAATCTTCTTCTTCAGTTTCACTTCAAAACTTAATTTAAGTTGTGTTATTGCAAAAAAAATAATTAATAGCTAAAATTGTTAGTTGGCAAGAATACAGAAATATTGTTTGCGCAAAAACTCTGAATGCTGCAATAGTTTACAAAAAGAGCAAATCATCAAAATAGGATTAGTGCCTCGACTCAAAGAAAATCAGTAGGTACCAAATAAAAAGTGCTGGTAATTGTTGTACCGTGACACTCAGGAATCAATCTTGCCCGAAAAGGATGAATTCAGTCGCTTCAATCAAAATATCAAATATAATATTAGACTTACATAAAACCAAATTCACAGCGAGTTTTAATAAAGTTCGTAGTATCATTCTATCGATATTGCAAACAATTATTTCTAACAAATGTCTTCGTATTTTCAATTTCTTATTAAAAGTTATAGCCTTTTTTGAGTCAAAGAATGTCGCAGTAACCTTTTGATCATGTGCTTAGGGGACACCCTGTAAATGTGCTTTAGACGCACGTACCAATTGATATTTTTTTATTGTTAACATAAATTTGATCTTTATTATACGAAATTGTATTAGTTCCTTTTTAATTAGCTCTCTTAACAGTAAACAAACAGGTAACGCGGCTAAAATTAATAGTCAGATCGGCACTTTAGGGATCACTTTTTTGAATCAAATTACTGTTTTTGACACACTCAACGCCCCGGTGAATTTAGCACAAAGAAAATGCGACTGGGGAAAGTGCAAAAAATCATAAAGGGGAATGTGAGGGGCGTTTGCTGAGTTTTTCAGCGGGCATCCCATTTTTCAAAAGTTCAACGTTAACGTATTTGGCGGAAAATTGACTAATTAAGTCAAAATTTAATATTTGTCGGAATTTATCATACTCTGCATCACAGTACATATTTATAAATAAATTATATTTAGGATATCAATTTTTTACGACATTTGATGTGTACTTATTTAATGCAGTAGTTGAAAATCTGTTTATTAAAATATATCCAAAGAGGGGAAGACTTTCAGATGAAAAAGCTGCAACACGTGAAATTGCGGTTCACTGTCTATTGTCTATAGTTCAATAATCTATTGGTCCAAATCATAAAATTGCAAATGTTTCGCTTCCTTATTTTCGGATCTAGCTACTAAAGTGTGGTGGCGTATCATCTTCAATTACTGAACCAAATTCATTCAGCTGAAAAGGCACAGGCCATTTGTATTTGAAAATGTAATACAACGTAGGGAATTAGCTCGCTCTTGACAATTGCCTATAACGGTGTCATGTTCAAGTACATTCGAACGTTTTCGAATCTGACTCTATGTGTCATTGTAGTTATTCAAATGTGGAGGGACTGAGGATATTGGATGTTAAAGTTCATGTGCCGGTTTGCACTGGTTGACAATCATTAGATTTAATTTGAATATCTTTTAGTTCCAGTCTACAAGTAATTCGTCATTTATTATTCGTTGATATTGAGAAGATGCATTATTTCAGATAGAAGTGGCAAATTAAACCAGTAGATAATTCGTTTGACTGCGAGAAATAAAACATTAATAATAATTTTCTTGCGTAATATACATTAAAAGTATTGACAGTAATTTTTCAAGTGGCAACGCTCTAAGTTATTTTTTCATTTTCTCACAATTTTGTACACTTATGATATGGACATTTCTCAGTTTGTTTCATATAGTTAATGACTAAAATATTCACATAAAACTAAAATAAATTCATCCTAATTCTTGAAATAATTATTGTGTATACTTTCCTGACTGTATTTCAATTTAATTCATTCCAATGTATTCCTGGGTTTTTCAGTCCAATTTTATTGTCACTAATTATGGCGTTATGGATGAGCCCTGCGTTTCCGTCCCGGGTCTACCTATTGGACTCGTCAGTAGGTTAGGTATAGACCCTGCCTTATACGCCAGACATAAATATAGCTTAAGAAAGGTTAACGAAAATGGAACAGCATTAGCACAACATGCACAACAAATGTTACATAGTTTTGATTTTGATAACACAAAAATATTAACCATCAAGACAATTATAATAAGAGAAGAATCCATGAAATGATACAAATTAAAAAACATCAGAATGCAATGAATTTTAGATCAGACACAGACAATCTTAGCTCTGTATATCATACACTAATTAAATGAACACCTACAAACACTAATTAAACCAACTACATAAAATATAAACACCTGATATATTGAAGAAATGCAGAGCAATTAATTAGAATGCAAAGAAAAATGCCAAATGTTATAAACAGTTTTTTTTTATTCTCTCGCTCGATATTGAACAAAGTAAAGATTTTTCAATAGTTGGCCAAACGTGAAGGTAGAAACAGCCTAGATACATGTAAGTAAAATTTAAATCTCTAAACAATAACAAAACCGAACATGATTGTCCTGACTCAACACCTGTGATCCTATGTTTTTAATATACTTTTTAATATGTTTGTAATTTGTATTTTAGTATGTATATTTTAGCACAGCTTTTGTTTTACATTAATGACGACTGTGATTGTGTATTTTAGACAAACTGATGATGGTGGAGAAAGACACCGAAACGTATTTGTAAAAGTTTTGACTAATAAACAATAATATATTGTACTTGCACTTATTGTACATGACAAAACTGCTGAGAGAGCAGATCAAAGACTCCAAACACTAACAAACAACACAATGACATGGTTTTATAAATGGAAACTAACACCAAACGAGTCAAAAAACCAACTTCTGCTCACAAACCACAGACTCAACGCTGACCCCCCTACAATAACTGCAGACGGCCAAACGACACAACCAAAAAACGACGTAAAATACATTGGAATCACAATTGACCACAAACTAAAATTCACTAAACACATACGAAACATCAGGGCAGAAACAATAAAGAGAACAAAACACTTCCGATCACTAACCTACAAAGACAGAGGAATTAGCACAAACACCGCCACCAAAATATATAAAGCTATTTGTAGACCCTTGCTATACTATGGACATATACTCATGACCAACGGAACAGAAAGGACAAAACGTTATATACAAACAACAGAACAAATTGCACTAAGACTAATAACACGAATAAGACACCCCCAAAACCCACTACACAACCCCTCCACCCAACTACTATACGAACGCACAAACATGACAAAGATTTCGGAAAGACTCATACATCTACAGACAAAATGGACAAACAACCCCTACAACTGGACCAAACTGTGACTAGTGGACAATAAAATAATTTTTTCTTGTCATTAGAATTGGAAAGTTTATTTAATAAGATTGTTAACCTAGAATAAGAGAATTTTCATATTTGTTTTTTATTTAGATTAATACTACATGTATTAAACAAGGGCAGAAAGGCCGATAGGTCGATAGCCTTTTTGAGAAATAAAGATGTTTACTACTACTAAACAATAATATTGACTGGAACCCAGGAATTTCTTTTGAATTATCTAGAAATATGGTGTCTTTCTCCACCATCATCAGTTTGTCTAAAATATACATTTTACATTTATTATCAATTTAATTAAAAAAAAAACATTCACAAAATTAACATATTAAAATTCAAATCACACACATATTAAAAAATACAATTTGGGACCTTGGTTCTCAGGTGAAGAGTCGGGATAAACATGTTCGGGAAAAGACTAGAATCTATTGTTTAGAGATCTAAATTTGACTTACATGTCTACATGTTTCTACCTTTACATTTGGTTGGACATTGAATTACCTATTTTATTCGATATCGAGCGAGGGCCCGAAAAACCTGTTTATATTTCGTCTTTTCTTTGCATTCTTGGAATTGCTCTGTAATTCTTCAATATCTGCTTTTTAATTTTTATTTACCAGGTCCATTCAGTTCATGCATGCGATCATCTAATTAATGTGTGATACACAGAGCTAAAATTGTCTGTATCTGATCTGAAATTTATTGCATTCTGATGTTTCTTAATTTGTATCAATTGAAGTATTTGCATATTATCATTAACTAGTTACTCATAATTAGTTTTTCGTAACTCCATACACTGTTAAAATTCTTAGAGATGTAAAAACAGACCTACAGCCATGCAAGAAACAAATCCTCTTAACTTACGTTATTGTTCTTCGCTAAACCATCAATACGTTAGCCATCAGATAATAATAACTGCCTCACATAGCAATTCCATATTGTTTTATAGTTTTGAAGGAGACAGGGTTGAGAATATTTTCCTGTGTTATCTCAATTCTGTTTGACAAAAGCACCGAGATATTTTAAAAAAGTAATTTTCGATCCAAACAATGATACGCCAGACAAATCCAGCAGTGCTAGTTTTGTAGTGCAAATTGAGTTTTGAACGAATTTGAATGAGTTTTGAATGAAATAAGAAGGTAGCAACAACTATGCATACAAACTGATGATGGTGGAAAAAGACTCTGAAACGTCTTTAGAGTAAAATAATGAACAAATATTTGACCGAAACCAAGGAATTTCTTTTTGAATTAAATTAAAGTGCAGTCAGGAAATTATACACAATATTATTAATGTTTTAATAAGCACAAGTCTGTTGGCAATTAATAACAATTGACATTGAATAATCCCAGCCACAGCCTTTAACATATAATCTGTTCGAATTTATATTTCTGTAGAAGTAAAGATTGGTAGAGATCACATTCAATAAAAATTTTTTTTTGCTGACATGTCATAACGGATTTTATTGTCTTTCTTTCTTATCCCGTACTTGACAGATCAATAGGAAAACATTAAGGAACCGTCTTATGAATTATTTATTCTCATCTCGTATGTAATGGCCTGTCCGGTTGAATTTAGATGAAATCAATCGGCTACCAAATCAAGGAGAATAAACAGTTCTAAGAGTAACTAGAATATTGGTTTGAATTAACTTACTTTCGAATATATCAGGCAAACCATTCACGTAAATTTTTAAAACATTTTTGTGCATTAACTGATTAAACAAATGGCAGTTCAGAGTTGAAGCTTATCGATAATAAAGTCACATAAAAATTTTATATTCAGCTATAAATTTTCTTAAAAATCATTCGTTTCCGGAACGATGATGTTTAAAAGTTATATTGGATAATTTAATTACAATTTTTATAGCATTTTTATTCGCAGTTTGGCTTTTATGGCATCTCTAAATACCTCCGTAATATATCGCTTGTTGTTTTCATTATTGATTTTTTAAACGAAGGAAATATTACAATTAATATAAGCTAGGCAGAAACGCACAACGGTTTTGTGAAACAGCTTGTAATTTTTTCTCATTAATATCTTTCTCTAATATTTCGTAGCATTCGAAGAATGTCTAAGGTTCATTTTAATTTTTTTGTCAAAGGGTCTTTGCAAAGTTTTAGTATGATGCCCGTATACTTAAAAAACAGACTTTTCTTTCGTCAGTTTTAACAACTATTTTTCATTTAAGTCAGTCATGAATATTTATGCAGGCTATTTTCGATCTATCATTTTGATAACTACATCATCCAAGAAGAAAAATGTTATCCAATAATAATTTGAAGACCATTTTTGAATATAGAACCAAATGAATAAGGATAAGGTACATGTTCCTTCCTCTCACCGTCCGCGGTCTTTATCAACCGCGGACTTTTAACAAAAATATAATTACTATTTTAATGTTTAAATACATTTCGAAACGCTCCGAAAAAACACAGCTTTCAAGATACACACATTGTAAGCAGTCAAACCAACTCTTGATGTATCAATTGTGGTTTAGTCACATCCTAGTGCTGAGGGAATATTAAACAAATTGCGAATATTTCATTTTCGTCATGCACTGATACAGTTCTTTTTAACAATTACAAACTAATACCAAGTCAGACGATTTATTTTATTCAACAAAAATTATTTTGAATATTTTTTGATAACTCCGTTATTCAAACATTTTCAAAATAATTTCAGCCTGCAAGGTCATTAATGATGTGTTTGCTTTTTTATTTCATAATTCTCATAGAGTTTTTGGTAATCAATCTTTTTCTAGATTGATTAGATTAGAAGAACAAAAATTTTGATTCTTGTCCAACTTACTCTACATTTATCTTGCTTTTATGTTGATAACATATTCCATCGGCATTTCTGCAGTTTTGTTAATGCGAAATATTGTTTTGTTAAACTTTCAAATAATTTATATTATTTAAATGCGTTTTATAAGGAGGTATGAGAACATACTATGAATGTTCATCTCAACTCCCTGCTTCAACTCGGTTAAATGGCATCATCCAACCTGTAATCAGATATTACTTTTGAATTTTTTTCCTGCAAATGATCGACAACTTTGCGTCATTTTTTATAGATCGGAATGAGAAAAACATTAAAACATAGAAAACCGGGCAGTGAGTTAAATTGCTTGTTCATCAATTTTAAGTTGATGAATTCATAATATCATCTGATCTGATAGAACAGCCTAAATTTACCGCAACAAAGGCCTCCACTACATGAAAATTTACCGTATACGAAATTTAATTATGAATTTTGCTAGTGTTCCAAAATAGGGTAAGACAATTTCTAAAGGTATTGATTTACGAGGTCAGGTAATATATTGTCTGCAGAATTGTAAGACCAGAAGTTGCGAGTTGTTCTTTTAAGATAAATGTTCTCCGCTAATAGACTAATTTCAGCGGGGTTGTTTTAAGAAAACTTGAGTTTATTTTGTGGCCTAGTCACTTCACTGTTAGGAGAAACTTGTAGGTTCAGGTTTTTGTTTGTGATGTTTATGCGTGCATTTATATGAATCAATTCCATTTTTCATTTTATTTAAGTAGTAATATTGATGGGCAATAGAATAACGTTTCGAGATCAGATGACTGACCCCAACTTTAAGTTAGTTTCTACGTCAGGGTGTTAATTGTGAGTTCACCGGATTAAAAGAAGGGGTTTTATCCATAAACTCCTGTCGGAAGTTCGGCCGTTTTAAATACAGAAGCAATATTGTTGTAAAGTAGCGGCGAAAATGGAAAGTTTTAATATAGCAACTTTTTCTGGAGGTTATTTATGGCTTCTACTCATAAATACACCAGCGTCTTTACTTCCGTTCTTACCTCCTTACGATCTGAATAGCTATTAAACAGGTACATAACTTCACCCAAAACGGGGAAACTTCTGAAATTAATGTTGTTTCCTTGAAAGGTTAATACATTATATTGCTTCTAATTAAAATTTAATTCTAATTCGTGGCGTTAGAATATCTGCCCATTTTATCGCTTTACAGATTTTGTTCACGATTTGCTTTTCACTAAAGATATTTACATTATGGAAGTACAAAACTGAGGTTTATGACAATTTGTTTATTATGCTTTCGTCATGAAACCATCAGGAATCATCAAGTTACCATTATAATATGTACTAAAAAACGATATGAAACTGTATGATAATGAAATTAAATTTGAAATAAAACTGGAAAGTTTGAAACAGACTCAAAATGAGAAACAGCTGGGAAAGACCAATTTCAGAATAGTTTATGTTATTATTTAAAATTGAAGGAAAGTTAAGTAAAATAAATGTTATCGTTTCATTCAATTTTCCCACGTTTCTTGATTTCGACAAGTTACTCTCTTTAGATGTGCAAAATCTCCCAGGACCACTATATGCAGATAAATGCAGTCTTAAATCTGTTGGAACAAATCCAAAGAATTCCGGACTGAAAAATTTCAGGTTGACCCCGTTGTCGTGAACATTCATGTTATTTCTCTTCATTTCAGGTTTAGCAACTGTAACACTAATTTGTGTCTAAACTATTTGTAAAAATATATACATTCTTTCAACTTCCTGTTTATGATCTAATAGATACGAATTTTTAATATCTGAAATAAATTGATACATTTCTTTGATTTTTTCGTGCCAAATAATAAAGGTTTTCATGGTCTTTGGAGACTGTTAAGTTTCACTTCTTTAATGATAAATGTATACACAAAGCGAATTTTAATTCCAATAAAACATTGTGCTATTTCCATCGGTTTCGTTTTAAAGTTGAAGGACAGCGTGGACTCTAAAAGTCTCCTATGAATATGTTTTTCAGCTGAGTTGATATTTATTATTTAGGAGCTTATCCAGTTGGTGTATCCAGAGTCGCGATATAGGAAAGCGTTATTCTTAGTCGCAATATTTAACTAATAATATAACAATAATGACTAAAGTTGCAGCCTATGATGCGGCTCGTATTGATACATAATTTAGGTAAGCAGAAACGAATGTCCTTTTAATATTAGATTGAATCACATATCGGTAAAAATTTGTTGAATTCAGTATGATAAAAGTGTAGGAAAACCTATTGTACACCAGTGTGCGCATTTTGCGTGCCAAAGGGATCAAAATCAAACAGTTTTTTAACAAAATATTTAAACCAACATACTCCACCACCTAAACGCGCATCATCGCAAACTAACCCAAACTTACGTTATATATTAAATGCATTTATTGAATAGTATTTTCTGTGGTATTCAGTAACCATTTGTAGGTAGAATATTCCTCGCGGACAATTTTTAATAATTTTTTATACATGTGTGAAATCGTTGCTGATCAGAGATGTACATCTTTTTCTCGTTTCTGATCAGATAAATATTATCAAATGGTTACTGAAAAAGAATGATAAGGTTTTCCTATTTTACACTGGCACGAGATGGACCATATTGTTTAAGGTTTATTGGTTATTTTATAAACCGAAACTGCCCTGCATGAACTGCCCTGTATACCTATATACCTGTATGACCATGTCATGCTTATAATTAAATATTTATTTGGCCACAATCTTGCCACTTCTAAAACTGTGCTTATATGACATAGGGCTATTTCTCAAATTTATATTTATTATAGAATAACTGCATTGAAGCAGGATCACTGCAACCAGGTGCAACATCAGTCCATACAATTTATCACTTTCTTGCCGGCAAGAGATGTCCCAATGGTCATTAATTTTACTCAGACAGTCAAGTTTTCAATGAAAGCAACGTTATATGTTGCATTTTAAACACATTTTCTCGATTACAAACTAGACTATGCTGACAGTACGGGTCCAGAAAATTTGCACTCAGTTTACAAATTTTTTAAGAAAGGAAATTATTTTTTGAGAATTTTTCTCCCAAAGAACCGGAGATTTCCACCAAAATTAATAGTACACTTATGATTTAAGTGCAATGTTTAATCTGAACCACCAGCGCCAAGGTCTTGGTTTTTATGAGCTCCGCAAACTGTTTGCTTTTAATAAGCATTTCAATTTATTTGAGAGCAAATTGAAATTCCACAGAATTCAACCCCATAAGCTAACAACAGAACAAATAAATTTAGCAGTGTTTCACAAAGTCCGGTTCAGACGAATAATCTCAATCTCGTACCGTAACATGTTCCTCTACTTTGTTGGTAAGTCTGGCAGTCATGCCGAACCATATCCCGTAACAAAATGCCGTGTTAAAATGTTACAGCGTACGGCCAACAACTCCTACAATTGTAGGAGTTGTTGGTACGGCTCGCAGCAAACGATCTTTGTGTTCATGTAAAGTTATTCAAAATGGGCATTATTCTTTAAAAAGCTGTTCATTTTCACTCTCAAAACTCGTTAGCTGCTGATGCGGATGATTAAGCTGCACTGTTCTTCACGTACGATAAAAATATCTGCTGCAATAGAGGAAATCGGCTGCTAAACTGTAAATTCAATTTTGAATACCACATTAGAATCCTAAAATTTAATTATTCAGCAAAATAATGCCTGCACTCTTTGTTATTATTGCTATCATTTTTCAACACAGCCACATTTCTTGGGAAATAATGCATATTTAATATGCAATCGGTTAAACAGTCTAAAGAAAATAGTTGACGCTGTAGTAAATCGAAAGTGTAGTGGGGTGTGCGTTTTAAGCAAAAGTTACACTTGGTTTCTGGCCTTTCAAATTTTTTTTAAGTATTCTTTACAGATATATTATAAATATTTTTAAAACAGTAGCGTTGAACATTTAACCTAAACACTGCCAGGGAAATAACGATAATTTTGCACGATCCTAAGTGATAAATATGGCACAGACTAACTGAGAATCTTGTTTTATGTGTGTTCAAATAGATCAGAACAACCAGTATCTGTGTATACAGAATTGTGATTTCCTTTTCAAGTCTGTTTTGTTAACTAGAATACATTTTCATATCTCGAATATCAAGCGGAAACAAATCCAAGTTAATTCCATGCTCATTTTACTAGATGGCAAACCGCCAGTCTTGCTTGTATTGTTTGGATTCTATTTTAGAACGCCCCACAGCTTTTGGTCACGAATGGGCAGATTAATTTTCCTACATTTTCGAAACACAAGGGTCGTTTAAAGCGCACCGATATGTTGATCCTGTTGTTGCCGTGACTCAACTAGGATACATCTGATTTCAGTAGTATTTTTTGAACTTCTATCCTCAAACTATCTTTTTGATACAGTATAGCAATAAGTTTTCATTAAATAATATAACTTTTTCTATTTTCCAAAATTGAAACTGGGAAGTTGCTAGTTTTTTTATTTCGTATAATGGACTCTGCATTAGTACTTAATACTCTTTTATGCTGTGCTACTTTAGTGCATCAATTGGAAAATTACAATTCACATTTGAAATAAAATATTAACTTATCGATGAAATAAAATAGCCTCTCTACTAGTTATGAAACATGAGCTTTTGAGTAAAATGGAATGGAATTTAATATTTATTTAACATCATTCACTTAATTAAAATTTACGTCAAGGGGAATTTTGATGCTGAGTAGAGTCGGATTTAGACATAACTGAAATAAAATGATTCAATTTTATTAATTGAAATTGTAGTGGAAAGTATTGCGAAAAGATGATTCATTATTTAATCTCATTAATAAATTGCTTGAGAATTTTTATAGATTTTACACGAGCTTTATATATCCAAAACTAAAATATCTGTGATGTACCATTTACAGTATATTTATTTTAAGTTTTAACTATTTATTCTCATTTGGCGTCCGCTAGCGACTTTTTGGAAATGCCTTGAGAACAAATACTCATATCCATAGTACTACGAAGGAACAAAATTCAAACTAAGTCCATATTGAATTTGATTACACCTCAACCCGCAGCCTTGTTTGCATTGTTTGGCTAACAACTTCTATTTTAGAACGTCCAACGGATTTTGGTCACGAATCTACGGAATAATATTCCAACATAAAGGAATCTCGAGAGGACGCTACACAAGCGCTTATCTGTTGCTGATCTTGCGGCATGTTAAAAATAAAATAAAATTAGATCCTTAAGTAGGATGACCTGGATCTAGTGCCCAAAAGTAAATATTCTAGCTACATTGTTAATATTATATGATGCTAAAAGGCATTCTCGATTTTATTAACATTCTGAAAGTTACGGCTCGGATGAAGGTATTTTGAAAGCAATTTTAATCTTGCAGCAAAAGTTTCAAAATCACTTGAAATTGCTAAAATTACATTATCTTTTCAATGTACGTAATTCGCAAGATTTTGGTGTCTGTGTTCGGTCGAATTTTCAAGTTTGATCTCCACTGTGCGAGTGATGTAAGTAAAGCAAATATAGGCAACATCAATAATAGGAAACACTAAATTCTTCTGGTAACATCCATTAAAGTAATAACGTGTCTAACATTCGATGCAAAATCTTTCTATGATATCATTTGTATATAAGAATTTGATAATTTAAATGTACTATAACATATAAAAACAGTTTTAATTGGAAGTTATCTATCTGTCTGTAGGCACTGTAGGCAGTGAATGAAAATTGTTTAATGAATTATGGAAAAACTAAATTAGTAAACAAACATGTTTAATAATTGAATGTTTCGGAAAATTTCAACACGTCAGTTAAACCGTAGCTACTTGCAATATACAGAGTGTCGGGAAATAATGCGCAAAACAATCAGGGGTGATTCTACTTGACAAATGCGTGTCTCAAGTTCATATTGCAGTTTTCCGATATTTAAAATACTACGGAACTAGAACGTCTTCAATTTAGATATTTAAAATAATTTTATTAAGTATTTTCTTTGCTTACTCATCTTGTGTTTTCGAAGTTGACACAATTGCTGCAAATGCGGCTTAGCATCAGCATGATTGATCAAAATTTGGCATTCATTTCTTAATCGCCAACAGTCGAAATCACGACTGGTATGGAGTGAAAAGCTTTAATAATTTTGTATTTTACTATTAGTAACACGAAAGAACGGATGAAAGCCCACAAAAACGATGTCCTTGCTCAACTGCTAAAAATGAACCATTTTCGTGGAAAATGTATTTAGCATTATTTAACGTGTTTTTCAATGGAATGCTTTTTATTATACAGATAATTTTAAATAAAACTCCAGCAAATCCCAAAGCTACTTTTCGATTCGACTGATGTAACTCCCAAATAAAACAAGTTTTACGATGTGATTTCGGGAAATAAACTGATGGGCACCACTTAAATTACCTACATATTTTACGTCTTGTATGCGTTCCGCCAACGATGTTGCCATTTTCCTCTTGAAATTGTAGTTAAAGCTTTGTATTTTTGTGTTTTGGTATGTTATGTTATTTGTTTAAAAGCTATCTTTTATGCTCAAGCAAAGCTTAAATGCTTTCACGTGTAGAATGTTTCAATTTGTAGGCACAATCGTATAAAACTCAAAATCGGTAGAATCTGTGCCAATATCTAAAATATTTAATATAATGTACTGTCGATTGCAATGAAAATAAAGCCATGAGAACACAAAAATCATTTAACCAAAGGAAATCCTTCAAAAAATTCTGTAATGCTAACATTTTTAAATTAAACTAATTTATATGAAGCTACTCACAGTAAGAAGCGTTTATTTCAGTGTTAGGTTTGAACGCTTGACATTTTAAGAACACAAGCTCTTCATGTTTATTTTCTGCTACAGAAATGTGCTGAAATGAACTTGAAGCTGTCTCAGATAGAGAATTAACTAAACCAATGTGCCACGTAAATTCTAATGACCCTGGTGTCCTCTCTATCAGTCATTTTTTGTTTCTCAAGTTTTTATTTCAGCTTCATTTTTTCAAGTTAACGACAGTTTTTGGTAAAGTAATATGTGCTCACCGCAGGTCAATTGCATTACACTCTGATGCTTTGCGGTCGTCCAAATTATAACGGTTTTTTGCTATAGTACATGATCTTCTAATCTATCACTCCGGTCATTGTCCAACTAAAATATGACCAGTATGTGAACAAAAAGCGAAGAGCTGAAAGCACAATTTAAATCGAATACGTAACCATACTTTGCATAAAGGCCATTAATCCAGATCGATTAGAGTCTTCATGACGGCACACTAATGTGCCTTTGCCTTAACCCCTTTACTTTAACTTCGACAGATTGCAAATATCGATTTGCATGTAGCATCTTTATTGAAAAGCATCATCTGGTAACTATAATCACCGCTTAGGACATTTAATTACACTGTGTTTTTCTAGCCAATTGCAATAAAACTTCTTGCGTTGTTTGAAATAAAAATCTAATTATATTGGTAATTTAGCTCACGAATTTGATATTTTTTATTGTTTTGGGATATTTTCGCCGCAAGGTTTAATATATTTTATAGTCATAAAACTATTTTTGACGAAATACGTTTATTTAGTTGTAATTGCCATTGTTACGCAATTATTTTATTCAATAAAGTTGTTAAATTATATCGTTTGTATTTACATTATATAAAGTTAGACTTTTCTTCCGAATTTAAAAAAGCACAGGTTTAACATGAATGTTTTGTTATCGGAAAGTATGCTAAACGATAGATTTGATCAAGCTTTATTTTACATAAGAATTATAGCTTACGTCGTCATAACTGAGAGAGGCCCCATTTGTCCAATGTTGAGAGCATTTGCATGCAAACGTTGTAACTAAGTCCGTAATAGAGAACAGGATGGGAACATTAAAAAAATGCTCTCAGCCAAAGAGTCAGTGAGGAAATACATTCGAAATGTATTTGTATTCCAACTATTGGAAAAAGTTCCCCATTTCTAGTTTTCATAAAATATATAATTTGATAAAATAACAGAATTATCATATATAACATTTTATCTTCTTCAGACGTTGAGCAGTGCGTTACGTTTTGTATTCGATTGCAACTAAGACATATAATGTTAGTTTCATCATCAGATATGTTGGTGTAAATGAGATCCAAACCGACTTTGCCGAACCGCACAACTCTCCCTAAGTCAGCAAGATTATAATTTGCTTTCAATCTGCACATAGACGAGCTGCTTAAGATTATTCCCAAGACATTCGTGTACCTACATGAATCGGGAAAGGCAGTTAAAATAGATGCACTGATATCAAAGAGTCATTGTCGTTGGAAGGAATTCTTGTGTCAGGTGATTCTTGTGTCCCAATATCCAGATTATCTTGTTTCTATGTTAATTATGTCATGTGTATAATTATTAATTACTATTAATGAAATAATCAAATATATTTGTATGTTTATGTGTGCGTGACCGGTATAATTAATTGTCGCTCCGAATATTGTGGGTAATTAAAATACTCATAACAGTGTCATCTTTATAAACATGGATCAACATCAATATGTAAAGTTCAACAGTTTCATTAGCTTTGGAGGACTAAACAGCAATTAATATCTCAGCTGAAATGTACACTCCCGCACAAGCTTTACCAATAAAGCAGCTGGAAGCAACCGTGACTATTGGGTCTTTATAACGCCGCTCGACTACTGTAGAAAAAGTGCTTTATTACTTGCCAGAGCTTCGGTAGATTTACTATTAGTGTTTGCGTAGCCGGGTCACGTATCTGCCATAGAATGAAATAGCTATGTTGTTTTTTTAAAAGAGTATAATATATCATGGCTTTTGTACAAAAATAAACAGCGGCTTTTAAGTATAAAATCGCTATGTCACGGAAACAATTTCTATTTGTATATATGAATGTGCCTTTTGGCTAACAGCAACTATTTTGTTACATTTATCATATCGTTAAAACTAAATCAGAAGCTTTTTTAACATACTTTTTAATCTGTTTAGATTGTTAGCTCATTCCAAAGATCTCGTTATGTTTTTTATGTCTTGCGGCTAGCCAATATATTTGAAGAAATACGGTTATACCTCAGGTGACGCGTTATTTTAAATGGTTTATGTGAAGTACTCGTAATTAATTTTGAAGATACCATTACTTTTTAATGTAATTAAAAATTTTCAATTAGGGTTTTATGACTGACTCAGTCTGTAATTTGAAGTCAAACAACTGGAAACAAACTCTTTCAAATGATAATGAAAACAAAAGCTAGATTACTCCATTAAATGCAGGTTGTCGGGTCGCAAGGGAGATGGCATAAGATGACATAGTAGAAAAATGGTTTAAAAATAAATAATTCTATTTGGTGATCCAACACCCCTTACAAAAATAATTGGATCTTACTAGTCCACATATATTAAGATATGATTGTACTTTTCACGGCAGAGGTGAACTGTGTTTTTAGCAAACATTCACGAAGTATGAACTCCATAATATCATGAAACAGTTATCATAATAATTGAAGGTTGATTTATGCAATTCGTCTCTTAACTTCCGCAAATAATTATTATTTGTATCAGACTCTCACGGTCGATCAAGTAGGTTTAAACACTTCTTGATATTGTGTTATTCTATACACCTTCTTATCCTGTCCGTGATATATGGACGCATAGTAGCCAAGTTGATCCTCTTCATCCGTATTTTTTTCCGAACGCCCTCCAGTGTTCTATGCGGGATTTGCTCTTTGAAACAGTGCTCGCTGTATTAATTCATTCTGCAAACCCGATGGTTTTGAAGAGAATTTCTGGATCTTTCCGATCAGGTTTTAATGACCCCTCGTGCCTGACTGGGGTGATGGTTTGAATAACTTAATGAATAATTCTTAATAATAAGTTGGTGGTAATTTTCATTGATGGAAAGATGGAGAATCTTTCCTTCGAGCGCAGCAAATAATAGAGGTCCAAGAGAAGAAAAACAAATGTCATGTATGATTTCTAGCATTCTAATCAAAGTGCTCTTAAACAAAAGCAATTGTAGAAACAAAAAAATCAGGGATCTTGTAAAAATACATTATAGCAGACCAAGATAAAGAAAAAGTTACGTAAAAGGTGGTCAAAAGATTGAAAATAAAAACTTCAGCTGAGATAAATAAAGAAAATTACAAAGCCAGGAATCAAATTTAACAATTTCTCAGATTAAACACTATTTCTCTGCGTATGTGGTAAGACGATAAGAAATCCTTTTCCATATCATAGTTTATAGATATCGATCGTTTCGCTTATAAACTTTAGGCACATGCTCAGTGCAAATAGTTTCAGAGCATCAATTTTTATTGTTAAATGGTGTTTGAATCGTGTGGCACAGTATTGGGACACACATTTGTGAAGCTGGGGGAACGGTGCGTTCTGGACGAAGTTTTCCAGTTAGAAACTCTCCGTAATTAAATATCAATATTAATGCTTAAAACTGAAAATATAATACAAGATTTAAAATGTAATTGAAATTGGATCTTTGAGAGCTAATAGTAGTAGTAAACATCTTTATTTCTAAAAAAGGCTATCGACCTATCGGTCTTTCTGCCCTTGTTTAATACATGTAGTCTTAATCTAAATAAAAAACAAATATGAAAATTCTCTTATTCTAGGTTAACAATATTATTAAATAAAATTTCCGTGGCAAGAAGAAATTATTTTATTGCCCACTAGTCAGTTGCGTTTGTAAGTGTTCGAGTAGTGTTGATGTAGGGAAACGGAAGCGGGATTGTCTGGTTGGTCTTGTAAGACAAAGGGGATTCAGTATGGTCCAGTTGTAGGGGTTGTTTGTCCATTTTGTCTGTAGATGTATGAGTCTTTCCGAAATCTTTGTCATGTTTGTGCGTTCGTATAGTAGTTGGGTGGAGGGGTTGTGTAGTGGGTTTTGGGGGTGTCTTATTCGTGTTATTAGTCTTAGTGCAATTTGTTATGTTGTTTGTATATAACGTTTTGTATTTTGTATTAATTTATGCAAATGTTTAATAAAATCATGTGATTCTGCATATGCTGAGATATTATATCTCGAAGCATTAGTTAATCCTCGACTTTAACATAAACAAAACAATAATTTCATTGGAACATTCAGATCAGAGGTGACATGTCATTGCCTTATGTCTGAGAATACCAATTCTCAACTGAGATTTATTAATTACAAATTTTAATTTCAATATAAAACTATATCTAAAGTAGATACATTTATTAGATTTAATCTATCCCATATTACATATTACATTAGTGGTCCCAGCACAATATGAAATCTCTAATTAAACGTTACACGTAAAAATGAATTTTGATTCATGCACATTCATGCAATTACAATTGAAATACGCCGCTAAAAATTAAATACAGCGGACTTTTTATTGCTATTTTTCCAAAAATATAACTTTATAGGTTAAAACAACAGCTTTCAGTCCTGGTTTATTACACACATGGATTGTGAGTTTATGTTATGGGAAATATGTCCAATTCCAATTATTAATTTAATAATCTTGTTTTCGTATTGTATTTTGAGTGCTCGTAAATTTGGATTAATTTCTTTATATTTCTATTGTTAATTTTTTCAAATAATTTAATAAATAATGATTTGACAGAAAGAAAGAGTTATTACTTAAGTCTATGAAGAATGACATACCAGCGCGTTGGAATGGAAAAACAATTTGTACTATGGGAGGATATTCGCCTTGCTTATCTTATTTTCATTGTTACTACTGGGAGCAAAAAGCGCCGGAGGAGTAGATCTTCCAAATTTTGAGAGAGTTAGTATAGAGAAAATGATAACACGGGAAATTGTGTGCACCTCAAAGCGCCAGGTGAAAACACTATTGGCACACTGTGTTTGAACCTCAAAACAACTTAATTAGCAACTTTCCATTGAAATATAAACAAAGATTTCGAAATTAAACTCATCGCAAAACGGCGGTGTTCAATAGTTAACCTAAAGTTAAAGTCAAGCTGACCAAAACTTTTAAATTATTAATTATAGAGGTATTTTATGCTGCAAAAACTGCAAACTGATTGTTATAAATAGACTGAATCATTTAAATAAGAGACATTATTTGCCTATTTGGGAACATATAAGTTTAATTGGCTCTAACACACCGCTATGAATTTCAAATGAATACCGAAAGATAACTTTTATTAATAAAACTGAGCAAACTTTTTAATTAAACTCAGCCATGGTATTCAAAAATAAGCAATTTGAAAGTGGAAATTAAAGCAAATAGTTTTTTATATTTGCGGGCTAATCGAACTGAAGTTCGCATTTAGGTGCATATGGCCAAGTTGTTATTACCTCCAGAATAGAATGCAGTCTAGACGACCTGCAGTACCCCAATGTGAATTGAGGATGAGATTCAAATTTATACTAACCATTTATGTGACCTTTGATTAAAATCCTGGGTGAAGATTTTCCTTTAAATTAAAACTCCGAATCCTTTAATATTGCTCCGACTCGTCTAAACTGCTTTTCCAATTGGATAACTTCTCATTGCTTTTTTAGTGGAGCACTTTATGCTAATCTTCACATTTCCGGCTTTAATTAACGATTTGAATATAGTCTGCTGTGCTTTATAGTTGAATCTTTTGAAATTTAATGATGGCCTTTATATGAAAAAGGTACTAATCATGAAAGGTAATAAGTTCTAAGGCTCTGGAGGAGGCTATAAAACATGTCAAGTCTCTCAATCCATTCGAATTTGAAATTACTTGAATGCAAGTACCGCTTGGATCTATTATTGCAATATAGGCTATTTCAGTCGCTTGATTAATTTTAAAATGTTGCACGTTTGTTTTTTGTGATTCTCAAATTACATTATTCAAGGAAAGCGCGTTATATTATTGGTTGGAATCTTATTACAAAATGCAATAAAGGGCAAATTGACAAATTGGAAATAATAAGACCAAATGGACAATAAAATAATTTCTTCTTGCCACTGAAATCTTATTTATTTAATAGTATTGTTATACCTAGAATAAGAGAATTTTCATATTTGTTTTTCATTTAGATTAAGACTGCATGTATTAAACAAGGGCAGAAAGACCGATAGGTCGATAGCCTTTTTTAGAAATAAAGATGTTTACTACTACTACTACTAAGACCAAAAAGGTGACAGACAGGCCGATTTGGTCGATATACCTTCTCAAAAGAAATAAAGAATACTATTATTTTTCATTGGAAGAGAAGTACATGAATTAATCTGAAATACAAATAACATATGTATTTTCATAGTATGTGTATTTTATGTATGCTGATATCAAGCACGGAACCTTAATTGAGTTGGAAAATTGAAAAGCATTATAGCAACTTTGTAAACTAGCTCGTGGTCCAAACTGATCAAAACTGAATATCTGAAAACTTAAGGTTGCCTGCGGTTATTTGTACTTAAGATGGTTTGAGTGAGTAGATTTTTGTATACTAATAAGTCAGCTCGTTTAAAAAATTGTGAACTTTAAAAGACAAATTTCGTTAATTAAAAGAAGCATGAAAATATCCTGATTTTAAACAATATCAATAAATACAATTTTATTACTAATTATTTAGCACCTGGTTGCATCCTTTCAAATTATTAACAATTACTAACAAAACCTTGACAAGTTAAGACAGATAAATTAAGGCAAGGGAAAAACTTTCACAATTGGAAAACGTACTAAATTTCCAGTGAAATACTTTGTAGTATATCTAATATTCTACACGAGAAGCTGTTTGTAGAAAAAAGAAAAAAAAATTAAATGTATAATTTCCTTTTTAATTATTTTAACTTCAAAGTTCGAAGTCTGTTACACAAATTATAAACAAAGTCCCTTTAAGAAATTGTTTAAAAAAATACAATTTTATTACAAGCAGCAACATACAACGTAACGTCTGGATACAGAACGACAGAATGAGTCTTGAAGTTGTGGACAAAAGGTTGTTGGTGTATGTAACTCAGATGCCAGCCATGTAACCTAATAATGAAATTAAGGGGGCCATTTCAATCTATTTCTTTAATAGAATATAGATTCTATGAGACGCCTATTTTTGGATTAGAAAACATATGAAAAGCTTCACAAAAACAACACAATCATTAGACTTAAATAAAGCCCACAAACAGTCCTGTTGATATGACATTACAAGGAACTTTTAGTGGCATTACAAGAACTTTTACCTAGGATTTTGATGATAATCCTATAAGCGAATTTTGTTTAAAAATTGTTGTTTCAAAACCTTACAATACGCTACAATGAACTACGACTATACTTTTATAACTTAATAACTTATATTGGTATAAGTAATCAAATAAAGCTAGTTGATAAGATGGGTAGACAAATCAGAATGTATTTTTTTTATCAGAGTATATATCATACATTGTGATGAAAGTGTTGTAGAGAGTAAACTAGTCTTTTTTCAGAGAATTATTTTACCAATTTTCGATTATTATATTATTGTTTGTGACATGTGGGAGTTGATAGATACTAATGCTACCGATATAGAAAATTCATCCGATACTGTAACTTTAAGCAAAACGTTTTAACATTTCTGTTCATTATATAAAAATTAAAATTTTCAAAATAATCCTTCTAAAACATTATCCATATGTTATGTAAAATGGCAACTGTTTGAAATTTAAATTTTCTAAAGCAAGTAATTATTACTTCAAATATTTATGTACACATTGAATCCAGAAGTATTCCAGGCGTTATATAATGAAGTGAAAATTAACAGAATCTGATAAAGCGAGATGCTATTATAATTCATTCACGATTCACGGACTAAATAATTTTGTTCTGTAGGCGTTCGTTTTTCCTGTATTTTAGTTAGTTATCAAAGAAATATAAATAGGCAAAATGTTCTTAAATGGCTCAAAGCAGTGGTTGAGAAAATGCGAATTTGCAAGTCGCTTAAATTCTAAATTCAAAACAGATAACAATGGTTTTATATTCAAGACAGTGTTTCGGCGTCCATTGTTTTAAATTTGCAAAGTAGCTGCATTTAAATCTGATCTAGAAATGCAAATTTTCTTTATGCAGGTTCTAACGTAAATATTTATTTTGTGTTGGTTTTCCGGGTTTGTATTTTCTTTGCTTGTCAAACAATATCAGACTCACACTAACCTATAGAACAACGCAAAAAAATACCGTAATAAGTACCTATCGGTAATTTTTTTACCGAGAAAAAGTCAGTTACCAAAATATTCAGAAATTGATATTTTTTTCAAGTGCACAAGGTAACAACTGCAACGTTCGTTGCATGCTTATTCATTCATATTATTTTGATAATATAAAATAGCCACGAGATTGTGACTAAGTGACCGACTTCTTTCTCAGCATAGATGTACGTTTAATGGAGCTTTCATAATATCTATTTACTCAGCACTCTAAATCACTTACTTTCTAAAATTCCAGAAATATTCATGTCCTCATCAAGTATTATTATGATAAATTTACGCCCATTTTTAGCTCAATCAAAAGCATGACTTTTGCCACTGGCATTAGTTACTGAATCCTTTTAATTCACATTTCACTTGTCAAATACACAGTTTATCGTTGCACCGCATCTGTTTAGCGCACCTACTGGATATACAGGGTGATTTAGACCTATGCGATCAAACTTCCTGGATGCGTTGTGCAAAAACAAAAAGCACTTAAGTTTAAAAACACATGTCCGAAAATGTCGATGTATTTGATTCTATGGTTCTAAATCACCATGTATATGGAAAATCTGTTCTAAAAGATACGGTTTTTGTACTTCCGTCACGTACAAGTCGGCGAGGTTCTTCCATCCTGGATGAAGAAGAAACATGAATTCGAATTTATCTCAGAGAAATGAACAATTCATCTACAGCCTCTACTTCTGTATCAAGTTAATACAATTGTGGGCCACAATGTACTACATTGGGCTACAATGGTCATACGCTCTGCAATAAATTTGACGAAGATATACTTTTAATGCAATAATAGTGTGTTTAAAAATATTTTTCACGAATTAGGGCAAAACAGATAATCAGTTTTTGGGCATGAGAATAAATGTTCCCGTACAACAAGATTTTTACCCGCGAATAATCTCAATGGCATCTGCTAAAGCTTACATAACCACTTCAAATGTGGTTTCATCAAATAAACATTAATCATAAAATTTTGAAAATAATGCCAACCAGATATACCTACCTACCAATTTGGTTTCAAACAACATCACTCGACTATTCATCCGCTCTTTATTTTGGCCATCAATGTACAAACAACTCACCTAACTGACAGAAAGTCGGCGTGTCTATTCATGGACATTAACAAGGTCTTTGACAGTGTCTGGCATATGGGCTTACTCTACAAACTTCACAAACTCCACACACCAACATATTTACTCCACATCATAAAAAACTTACTCGAAAACAGACTACTACAAGTACGAATTGACAACACAGTCTCTTTTTCTTTTTCCCCTGAACATGGACTCCCGCAAGGTTCCCCGCTCTCACCGTTTCTCTTGAATATATACGGCCATGACATATACAATTACAACTTACCAGACAAAAATCAAATCGACAGATCGGCATACATATTACAATACGCAGACGACACGGCACTTATTGTACATGACAAAACTACTGAGAGAGCAGCTCAAAGACTCCAAACACTAACAAACAGCACAATGGCATGGTTTTATAAATTGAGACTAACACCAAACCCTTCAAAAAACCAACTTCTGCTCACAAACCACAGACTCAACGCTGACTCCCCTACAATAACTGCAGACGGCCAAACGACACAACCAAAAAACGACGTAAAATACCTTGGAATCACAATTGACCACAAACTTAAATTCACAATGAAGAGAACAAAATACTTCCGATCACTAACCTACAAAGACAGAGGAATCATCACAAATATCGCCACCAAAATATATAAAGCTATTTGTAGACCCTTGCTAGACTATGGTCATATACTCATGACGAACGGAACAGAAAGGACAAAACGTTATCTACAAACAACAGAACAAATTGCACTAAGACTAACAACACGAATAAGACCTACTACACAACCTCAAAACCCACTACACAACCCCTCCACCCAACTACTATACGAACGCACAAACATGACAAAGATTTCGGAAAGACTCACACATCTACAGACAAAATGGACAAACAACCCCTACAACTGGACCATACTGAATCCCCTTTGTCTTACAAGACCAACCAGACAATCCCGCTTCCGTTTCCCTACATCAACGCTACTCGAACACTTACAAACGCAACTGACTACTGGACAATAAAATAATTTTTTCTTGTCATTAGAATTAGAAAGTTTATTGAATTAAATTGTTAACCCAGAATAAGAGAATTTTTATCTTTGTTTTTTTACTGAGATTTTATTTTTTTATTAAGTCTATATGTACTAAACAAGGGCCGATGGTCGATAGCCTTTTTTAGAAATAAAAATGTTTACTACTACTGCCAACCAGACAATTGATCAATTAACATATTCAACGCAATAACTCAATTAGTCTTAAAGATGGAAATATAGTTACATTGTCAATTTGAGAGAACTGTTGATGGAATTAAATCCGACAGAAAGTGACAAAGTAATGGCGAATATTACATTTTGTACGCCCCTCAACTCAATATGCCACTAGGACTTCGTTGGGGATGCAGGACATCATAAAGATTAGGAGGCGGTACAGAAGCTTAATTTAGCTCATATAATTTTGGAGGTAAAAAGCGACGTGCTTTTCATTTGTAATTAATGTTTCACATTAAAAAATGTGTGTCCTTTACATGCAAATGGAAAATGTTTTGAATTTTATCATAAAAAAGCGGTTAAGAATATCCCATTTAAAAAATAATTATTATTTTACTTTAATTAATTAAGTTGCTCAGAAGGTATGTTACATAGTACAGGGTGATTTAAAACGAATTAAATTGGAATTGAAATTGAATCTGTATATCCAGGAATTTTCGAAAAGCAACCACAAAGTTACTCATTTAGTTTGGATTTTTTAGAAAATTCCATACCTATTTATTTCATCAACACGTAGCAACATTTTTATGACCAGATGTGCGTTTATTTTCACTTTTAGCTAAACATTATTTCTGGGAAGAAGTCCCAAAAGTATTCCAACTTGAAATATTTGAAGACTCAAATTTGCCGTATTTATCCCCTTATTTGCTCTGTATGACTGATAAATTGTACCTTCTTATTAATTATTATAAATTATAAATCTCGATGAAACTTGTGTCCTTCTTTCTCATGATCTTTCTTCGAACGAAAACTTATATAATGGCTACGACCTAACTAATAATTCAGTTATCATAATCGAAAGGGCAGGGAATGCATTTACATTTACGAACTCTTCATTTAGAATGGCTTATACCAGACGACATCACGCATCTAAATATTAATTCTTAGTAGAACTTTTTGTCTATTTCCAAACAATGATTCCAAAAATTCAATTCACTTGAAAATCCTGTGACATATTACGCTGTGCTTTGGAATTGGCCAAATAAATGAACGGATATCGATTAAAACTGGATTAATGAACGAAATATGCGTTAAAGTTTTTAGTTTGGTGTTAATTGATGAAAAGTGTAACTATAAAAAAATCGCGTTATTAGCAAACTCTGTAAAACTAATCAATACACTTCACAACATCCAAGAGGGTTATAGCTGCTAGCTAAAGCTTCGTACATTTCCCATCAATTTGCTTTTAGAAAAACAAATTTTATTTTTGTGTCCTCTCAATAATCCAAAATAGTTTGTACACTTTTTTTTTGGAATACTGCTATTCACACTGCAATACTGTGGCAAATTAGTCACACATCTCTGCGTTATTTCGAGTTTCTAGTTGTTACTATAATTGATAAAGCCATTTATATTTACCCAAAATAATACTTATTGTTTTTCTTAGACACGACAATCCATTGTCAATATTTCGACCGTGCAAGTGCAGTTGCACCAGAATTTTATTTGCAAACAAAAATATATTGCGGTCTTGTAAATAAATGACGATTTATTTCTAGCGAGCAGATTTATTGGTTTCAACTTCAGTTATTTGGTTTACATACGAAATGGACCGTGATGTTTGAAAGAGGAAATATTCTACGTGACTATAACCAGGCAATTGCTGAGGGAAATTGGGAATATAATCGACATTTGTTTTAAGTTCGGAATGTCGATTTGAATATGGAGTCACAGGCAAACCAACGAAATTTCATCGATAAGGAAACTTGAAGCTTAACTGGCAATTGATTTGCTCCTGTGTGAACCACCAAAGATATTTTTTAATGTTAAAATCTCAAAAAAATTAAGTATTTGCTATATAATAGTTAATTTAAAATTGGCTTTTGGAATAAGTCAACTTATTTAACAGAGAACATTTTCCTCTATTTTTAACACGTAAATTTCAATACCTTGCGATAGAAATACTACCAAATCATTGTTAGATTGCAATTTCAAATTTCAAGTTCAATTGTTACTAAGTTCAAAAGAAACTCCTGGGTTCCAGTCAATTTCATTGCTTATTATTTAAAACATTTTAAAAATACGTTTCGGTGTCTTTCTCCACCATCATCAGTTTGTCTGTATGAATTTTGGTATGATGGCCAGATTCTTGCATCTGGTTAGGAAGTTTTTTTCTGTTCCTCTCTCTTGCCAACTTTGCTTGCAATTTCCTATATGTCCTTTTTAGCTCATTCTCATCCATCAGATCTATCCCGCTTTTGTCACCAAGCATCTCAATTATTGTGTATATTTTCCTGACTGTACTTCAACCCAACTCCCAAAGAGAGAGGAACAGAAAAAAAAACTTCCTAACCAGATGCAAGAATCTGGCCATCATACCAAAATTCATACAGACAAACTGATGATGGTGGAGAAAGACACCGAAACGTATTTGTAAAATGTTTTAAATAATAAACAATAAAATTGACTGGAACCCAGGAGTTTCTTTTGAATTGGGTTGAAGTACAGTCAGGAAAATATACACAATAATTGTTACTAAGTTAAGCCATTTAGGGAATTAAGTAATTTTTAAAATAAAACTGCTAGTAATTCTAAAAGGCTTGTCAAAAGGCTTATTTTTTCCCATTATCGTCAACTCAATTCCACGGACGGAGCAAAGCTGTAATTTCATTCATCTTTTACCGGGAAACATCGCTTTTTATCTGAAACGCAATTTTTGAAAATGGAAATTCTCATTATATAAAACTTAATTAATTACGAACAGCAAATGTCTAAAATTATTATTTCTTGCTTCAATTGTCGAGTATCCGATGGTGGTATGAATATGTAATGTGAGTATTAGAAAATCGGCGATGGAAATATTTCATGTGATGCATAATAATGTAAACTGTATACTGGAGATTATCGGAAATAAAGCATTATACGGATTAAAATTACGAATACTAAAACAATACTTGGTCCGATATTGAAATGTAAGGCCTTTGGTACCAATTGTGGAAATCCTAATGTTTCGAGGTGAGATATGCCACGCAAGGTAAAATTTTGCAAGGTTTTCAATTAAATAATTGCTCAAAATTATATTTAACGAATAACCTAAATGGTTTCAAAATAAGAGTGGCCAAGGCAAACCGTCCAACAATTTCATTAGTAGTTAACTCCAACAACCAGGCACAACCTTTCCAGTTGTTGCAGACTTTCTTGCAACAAACGAAGCTTCAACACCCTAAATTCCCTTCGAATAGGCGCCCCATAAAAATTGTCTGGGTCCTTCCTCTTTCCTCGCCTCTCCCACCCGATGTTATAAAGATTTACCTGAAGAATGTGTGTGTGCCTTTGCAGGCGGACAGGGAAAAAACTCTCGAGGTAGTTCGCATTCGATAATCGAGTCCGAAAGATCGACCCCACCGGCACTTGTGTTCACCCTCTCACCCCCTTTGTTTTTTGGTTTACCCGGCGTCTAATTTGACACGGGCCCCTGTAGTCGATAGTGGGTTTATTGTGCAATAAAGGGCGCAGTACCTTTAGTGATTGGAACCACAACCCCTTACAAAATCCACAACGTTAAACTCCTGAAGGTATTATTTGTTTATACTGGAAATTGGTGTAGTACCAGCAGAGATTAGTTGAGAGATCGCCGATGAGCATAGGCGAAAGCGTTTCAGCCATATTAGCCGTAAGCTACCGCCACCATGCGGTTTTATCCCCCAACCATATGCACATTTTAAAAATAGCATACTCCCCGTAAGTAGGGGGGGTCGTGAACATAAGCAGCGAGGGCCAGCCGATCTGCGCTTGTTTTCGAAGGTCAATAACACGTAGATAAACGGATTTGGATCTGAATGCACCGGTATACGGATAGCTAGTCCAATTCTACGGATTTTTATGGCAAGTCCATAGGAACTATTTAATACTCGTATTTCCAACTTTAACACCAGCATTATCAAAATCATAAGGTGCAAATATCTTTATATGCACCTTGTTTACCTTTATAAAATACATTATTCATATTCTACAAGCATTTAAACATATGCATACACTATCGGACAAAACTAGAACGTTTTGAAATTCATACCTATGTCAATTCCGATATTATAATTGCACGTGCATGATATTGTAAATAAATTTAAAATAAAATTTCTGGGTTCCTGTCAATTATATTATTTATTACTTCATTTGAAAAACGTTTCAATTTCATGCCAAAACTGAAGTTAGCAATAACTACAGATGCCAAGTAATGATGGTACAGAAAGACACCGAAACGTTTTTGAACTGAAGTAATACATTTTTGAATTTTATTTTAAATTGAATTAAAATACAGTCAGGAAAGTACACACAATGAATTGTAAATAAATGTAATTAGCTTGAAGACAACAAAGTAGGCTTTGATTAACCATGACAAGAATTGTTGAATGAAACAATTGAACCTATTTTGACATTTGTTTTTATTTGTTAAATAGTAACGCGTCAAAAGTAAAGCAAGTTTTAAATAATTTGTTCGAAAAAATCGAAAAAGCGGTTTTACTGAAAGAAAAGTATCTATAAAATAATAGTGTCAGGTTTATTTTATAGTTTTTTGAACATAGTCGTCATGCCAAGAGGAATTTAAATTTCAAAAGAGTTGAAGGAAAGATTTGTGAATGCATTCATGGAAGGTGGTAAACAAGCGGCTTTTGCAAGACAGTTTGTGTTACCCCGGTGCAGTGTATATAAAATAATTCCAATATTCAATGTTGTAATTAGCAGTGTAAGACGTAAGTAAATTGAAACCAATAAATTCTAAAAGGCCACTCAACAGGGATAAAAGCAGTGATTAGTTGACTATTAATCTCTGATAAAAGGCACCTTTTAAAGGGTTCGTGTTATTTCTCTAGTAACGCAAATTGTTTCCGCGTGAAATTATGGAACCCATTGACGACAGTTTAATGATGGTGCGTACCCTTTTCACAATTCTCCTCCGCGGTGTTCCAAAGGGCTGAAATGCAATTTCCGGAATTGTGACATTCCGAGAAGGGTTTTCAGAACTTTGGAGCCGAGAGCAGGCTTGAACCAAACTCCTCCCAATGCTGGAACCTGGGGATGGGAATGGTTGAATAAGTAAGGAAAAATCATTCGCGTTGGCTATTTCTGCTATAGTTTCAAACATAGAAATTTTTATTTTTTTATTTTACGCTCGTGCTTGTGCTCTTTAGTGCATATTTAGTGTAGTGACTATTGAAAATGGCCAAGGAAGTAACAGTTTTCAGCGTGTGTAAATACCTTAATTGCAACAATGGAAAACTCACAGGCCATCACTTATTTCGTTTTCCAAAGGACCCACAAAAACAGAAAATATGGATTGACAATTCTGGTAAGTGAATTATTGCCGTTTCTGTTAAAAATATATCGATGTATAGGGTTATTGATTGAACTTTGGCCACCCCGTTTTTGCAACTAATTTGAAATTTAGAGAAAAATATTAAATGCAAAAGTTGTAGATATTAACGTCTAGTTTATTTTTTTAGAATTTTGCGTATATTTAGAATTTTGCGTAAATTTCGAGTATGCAATAAAAAGTGCGGCATTCCATTTAAAAAAATGTTAGTTTGGTCCTCCACTTGAAATATTGTGTATTCTTATAAGATTCTTATGATCAATATAATCAGAATAATAAATGATTAATAAATATATAAACAAGTAAAAAATAAATATTTTCCAATAAATAAATAATTTCAACTTAACTGCAAACAAAATTATGGAAGACCTTTTATTTTTTTATACCCCAATTAAATTGCAAATTTTAGTGTGTAACCGTTAATAATTTTGAAGTCTATAAAATGTAAATATATGTTCGGATAAGCAGACAAAAATTATCGTGTAAAATTAATCATTTCTACGTTTTTTGAATATTTCATGAAACATAAGTAACTTAAAAATGTCTAAATACCAAATTTCTGGTAACATAAGTTTTGAGGAATAATATATATAAATTTTGAATTAAGATCTATAATATTGAATGAATAGTTAACGAAATACATTTTGCTTTGAAATATTTCGTAGGGAATGAACGGCTCTCAAATTGGTCTTCTTCGTCGATAAAAGCAGCTGGTCTGTGTAATCGACATTTTCAAGATGAGGATTTCGTGGACATCACTAAAACCAGATTGCGGCGCAATCGAAATCCTATTTCTTGGATAATCGATCAGCGATCGCAGCAGCAGGATGTCCACACGCAACAAGAGCAGCGGAATGTGCATCACCAACAGCAGCAGCAGGAAGTCCTTGAGGATGACTTTGAGAAGGATCAGCCAACGTTTGACCCGTCAATGGTTAAATTCACTTATCCTCCGGTTAAATCTATTTGTACAATTCACAAGGACACTGACCTTGGTTATTTAAAAAAGGATCATTATTTATGTAGTATAAATACACCTAATACAGAAGCAACTTCTTCACGTACCAAACCTTCTCGTTGTTGTATGTTGTATGCTCGGCCCAAACAAAAAATAATAAATCGTTTGACAAATAAAGTGAAGCAGTTGGAGAAATCTTCAAAAGCAGAAAAGGTAAAAAATCAGCGTTTGCGTAAGAAATTGAAAGCACAAAATAAAAGTACAAACATTAGTGTCAGTGATTTTTTAGCAGATAAAAATATAAGCGATACTGCTAAAACCATGGTAAAATTGCAGTTTCATAAAGTAAAATCACCTTACACAAAAGATGAAAAAGATTTATCGAAACAGATGTATTATCATTCTGCAGCCTGTTATACTCGATTGAGAAACGCAGGGTTAAATTTGCCTTCAGAATCTACGGTTGGAAAATGGATTTCTGAATATGATGTTGTTCCGGGAGTAAATAATATAATTCTAGAACGACTGAAGGTAAACTTAAACAACATGCCAGCAGATGAACGAGTATGTGCGCTGAAATTTGATGAAATGTCTATAAAAGCGTATGAAGAATATTCCAAGAAGTTCGATATAATTGAAGGGTTAGTTGATATGGGTAAAAATCTTAGAAATCGGCAAGTTGCTAAGCATGCACTGTTATTTTGTTTAGACAGTATAAATGCTAACAATCCATGGCGTCAACTGATAGCGTTTGGTTTTAATGAACATGGCGCCACAGCAGAAAAACTTCTTGAAATTATTCAAACACTTTTAATTGAATTGAAAAAAAGTAATGCCGACGTTAGGTTAATCGTTTGTGATCAAGGTAGCAGCAATCAAAAGTTGTTTAATAAACTGTTAAATATTACAGTAGAAAAGCCATATTTTTTCGTAAATGATATTAAATATTTTGCTATATTTGATTGGCCTCACCTTATCAAACGATTACTTGCTCAGTTAAGATCCCATGACAAAATTTTGATAAATGGTAATGTTATTATAAGTTTTAAAGATTTAATTAAAACATGGGAACTTGACAGAAGTCATGGAACATCAAATTTATTAGGACATTTGAGTGAAAATCACTTCAACCCCAATAGTTTTGATGCCATGAAAGTTAAATTAGCGTTTCAATTATTGAGCAAACGAATGGCAAGTGCTATTAGAGTAGCAGGTAAAGATGCAAATGGATTAATGTCATCGACAAGTTGGCAAGCTTCAGCTGATTTTGTTGAAAATCTTAATACGGTCATATATGCATGTAATTCGTACTATTTACTTTCTACAAATCCGCTGAAACGTCCATTATCAGATAGGAATCCAGAGATTCAGCAGCGTCTCGAAAAGTTTCTTGCATGGTCTAAACAATGGGTAGTGCAACATAAAAAGAAAAATATTTCAAAACCACCATGCTTATCTGGAATTCCTTTGACTGTACAAGCTTTGCTCAGTCTTTATGATGATCTAAAATTAAATTTTCCAAATTATGAGTTAGCAACAGGCCTTTGCAATAACGATTCGGTGGAACACATTAATGCAAAAATACGTGGAAGAGGTGGATTTAATGCAAATCCAACTTGTAGAACGTATCGATTAGCATTTCGTCATATTTTATCAACAGATTTTATTCATAGCAGTAAGAAAGGAAACGTTACGTGTCAAGATTCGCGGTCTTTAATAGAATTAAGCAGTGAAGATATCAGTTCTATGAAAAATCCTGAAAATTTAACATACGACATAGACTTACTTGAGTACGAATCAAAGGAATTGAAGGAAATTCAGGAACTCATTCAAGCTGCTGATTCAATGGATTTGAATATGAATATAGATTCCAGTGAGAACCCGGCAATGGCAGATAAGAATGTGTTTGAATCAAATGCGATAACCTTCTTTGCTGGTTATATAGCTAAAAAATGTTTAAGTAAAATCTTTTGTCTTGAATGCAAAAATATTTTCATAAAAGATGTCAACTCTGCAACTACAGATAAAGAACAATATATTAAATACAGAGAGTATTCGCATTCTGATCCGAACACGCCACAAATCATGTACTTGACGAGACCAACAGAATTTTTCACGAATGTCGTAAATTGTCAATTAGAAGCATTTAACATGCATCATGAAAGTGTTTGGCACCAAAGAAAATTGCTGTTTCATTTATTAGAAATTGTTGAAACATACACTCGTGAAAAATTCCCAAACTGGTTCGATCAAGACAACATATGTTATGAACATAGAATGCATGCTCTAAAGTTTTTATTAACGGTTAAAATTTTTGCTAAAACCCGCGAACATAACAAAATTACAAAACAATTAAATAAGAGAAATATTATTAGTAAAAACCAGAAATTAAAGAATATTAAAAATGTCTAATCATACATTTATTTCTTGTTGAATTTTCTCAGTTTATTGTTTTTGTATATTTGTAATGTTTTCGTAAATATATAAAGATATATAAATGTGAAAAATTAAATAAATTGGCTTCGACATTAGCGTAATCAAAACTACACTTGATTTTTGTAATACGTCAAAGCCAATAACGAAGTAATTGCAATTTTTATATATAATTTCAATAATTACAATAATGAAGGAGTAAAAAGGACTTTTTTTGAAATTCACAAAATGAACATCATGTAATCGTGCTAACGGGATCTCTAAAATCAGTTAAATTACAAGTTTTTACACGTATATGAATCATGATTAAAATAATAATAATTCAAAATTACAATAGTTCTAAACATTACAAATTGTTTGAATTACAATCATTAAAATTAAATAAGTTGAAACAAAAATCAACTTTTAAAACTATTTTTAATTAATGCAATTTATAAAGTGAGTGTAATAACAATCTGTAAACAATCTGTTTATGAATGAAAATTAAGTCTAAACGCTTGTCCTCTGGGCGGCGGCATTTATAGGGGCTTGTTATCTAAATGGCTATTTCATCGGGTACCAAGGTGCATGTTCCTTAATTTTAATAAGAAACCAAGGGACTTTGAACTCTGACAAAATCTACGCGCGCTGGCCCAAACGCGCGCATTAGCCATCACAGCCACAGTGTAATGTAAAATGCGATCCCCACTACTTACCTCTCCTCCGCCGCAAAAAAAGTGCATATGGTTCGACCGTCGACCGTTATTTTCGTCACTCGAGTTCGGTACGTTTTTTTAACATTGCATCGGCGATCTCTCAACTAATCTCTGGTACCAGACGGAAACAACTCTCGAAGCTCAACAGGTCTAGTTCGTCAGGACCGACTTAAGGAAGTATTAAAAAATAAAATTCTCTAGAGGCTGACGGACAGAAGATTGCTTGACGCCAAAACTGTAAGTTTTTAAACTTAATTGCCACTTTGGACGCCAACTTTTTCCCGTCAAATACTGACGGTAGTGCTATATACACCGACCCGGTGTTTGAGTGATTTAATGTGATATCACCATTGCATTTGAGACATTCGTACCCGGTTTTTGAACATTTTTCGCGTTATTAGTTAGTTTGGAATTGATCAGTTATTTTTTCTCACTCATTTAATTTAAGGTAAATTATTTTGATTTAATTAGAAATAGGAAGAAAACTGTGAAAGTTGTTCCAACATTAATAACTTTATTAATATATAATTTCATAGGCAATCATTGTGTTTTTGTCGTTGCAGTCTTATTAAAGCTCAGAACGGAGAAAAAATAGAAACCACCCTGGAAAAATAGCCTCTTTATCGTGTTTGTTACGTCACAAGGATAAATTGTGAGTCCCTAGATTATTCCACTGATAAGTGCCAACATTGTCAGTGCGAATCATTCACCAGTTGTTTCTAGGGCACTTCTAGAATTAAAGGAGTGCTAATTAAATTGCATGAAGTGTATTTTATTAGAGTAATATACGTTTTTCATGCGATCAGTAGCACGTTTAAGCGTCCAGTTTAATAATTTTAAATAAAATAATTTATTTCATAACAATAAAATAATGTATTCATTTACAACAAGACTGTCTGGGTTGTACTTGAGTATACGAGTTTTAATAATACAATAAAACTTCCATTTTCCAATTACTTTCGAAAGGATGCGAGCCCAGATTATTAAATGCAAACCATAATTAAATTCCGGTCGTTTGTAAAACCGTTTCGCCATTGAAACACCACGAAATTTCCGCAGGTATTAAATTAAAACCATTAAGTTAAACCGCTAAAACGGGCAATGAAAAGAATGTAAATTTATATCTACCTGGTCAAATACTAAAAACCTAGACTAAACGTATACGGTTATTTCATTACTATTCAATTTTGGAGAAAACCTTTGTTGGAAACGAATATATCATACTTCACGTTTTAGGAATGTTTTTTGTGGACTTATTTGATTTGCCGGGTTTTATGATCCCAGATTGTAGGATGGATCCTGGCATTTCAGTAAATATAAATTATTCAGAGCTTAATGTTTCTTAACTTTCAAAACATTTGAGTTAGGAGAGAAAATGAGGATCTTTGGTTGGATTCTTCATTAAATTTCTATTTTAATTTGAGTAAATATTCGTCTAACTTGAGTACACATTCAAAGTCTTCAACTGCATTTCATGATACAGGCTCATTGAGCATGATAAAAATGTACAATGCATTGAATTATCAGATCAACTGAATTGGCAAACATTTAAACGTGTCCATATTGGTCTGTGTGGCAGAATCAAGTGTATTGAATTTCATACTAATTATCGCTTTGATTATCATTAAATTATTCTTGCTGTTCCAAACTTCAGCTTCATTAGTGCTCCTTAGGTAGATATCTAAATTATTATCTGAAATCGGGTGATCAAATATAACGACACGAATCACATTAATTCGTATGTTCTTTTGATCACAGAAGAAATTGGCGACAAGACTAATTTTAACTGAATTGAGCAGAACTCGTATTAGGTAATACGGCATTAGGAAACTGAATGCCTTCAGTAAAGTTTAGTTATATATTTATTAATTTTGCAATGACGTTTGTGATGTTAATGTTAATAATGTTCGCGAAAATGTCTATTAGTTGAGAACTTGAGAACTTTTAGAATGCTTTAGTTGTAATATGCCAAATCAATCAATAAATTTACAACGATAGTTAAGTATCAAATTCTGGTCAGGTGCAGAATTATATTTTAAAATGTAGGGAGTTAAAGTACTAACTAAAGTCGCCTTTACATGTTGAATGCAGTTGAGATTAGAAATCGCTGTTAATCGCTTCAATCGCGCTTCAGCGTTAATATATTCCAATGAAAATCCTTTTAACAGATTAGGTTTTTTTCAAAATACACAAAAGACCCATAATAAAAGCTATCCTAATACAAAATATAAATCTAATAAGCAGTTATATACTATTTTCAGTGGCTGATCAAAACCCATCCAATTTTAAACACCAATTTTAATCTTGTAATTTATTTGATTATGTTTACAAAATTAATCTCACATATTTTGTACACCTCTTTAAACCAATACAAAAATGCTATGAATAGTAGCTTTCAAGGCTTAACCATTTTCAACCGTGTCTAACTTTTTCCAATACCGAACAATACATAGAAAACCAATTATTGTTATTTCAAACTCCAATACTGGAGGCGATCTAATTTCGAATTCGTCTATAAGGGAAACAAATTTAATTTTCAGCACAAATTTAATTTAATTTTGAGGCAAATGGGGCTTTACCGACTTTTGAAGTTCAGTCTGATCGAGGAACAATAATTAATTCTCTAGTAGAAACTCATGTTTTTCACAATCCGTTAGTTACAGCCATAAGTAATTTAATGCAATGCGATTTTGAATATTAAGTAACTCGAGCGCGAGCTTTTCTTCGCATGTTTAGTGGATGGTTCAGACAATGAAACAACTTATCAATGGCTTTTCAAATCTTAACATTGAAACCATATTTTAAACTATATGTTGTTTGGAGCATAATTATAAACCAGCTATTTTATCTTTTGCATAATTTCCCACTTTAACAAACGGAATCAAATATCGATACAAAATAATCTTTAGTATACACTGTTGTGAAATGACCACCAAAGATTTACACTATCGAGTTCACCAAAAAGCCTGCTAAATTTCATATTCCGTATAGGGAGTAAAGGAAAATGTTTCTTTTGTTGGCTCTTTTCGCCTGTTCACTTTATGTCAAACACGCATAGACCCACAAGCAAACCATAAAATGTAAAGGATTTCGATAAAGCTGAGCGAAGCAACTCTATAAAACAGCATTTGAAAAACTGTGATATTTGACTTTTATTTACTGCAAGTTTTAAGAATTAAGAGTTTTTCAAAGTTATTTGCAATAGTACGGAAAAGCACATAGCAGTAAAAGATGAATTATCACAAAGCTCACAGGATTGTAGCAATACACTAGCAATTAAAATAAGTAAAGGGAAACTACAATGTGAATAATAATTTATGCTATTATCCACGTTCATATAGAACGTATTGTACAAATTGTACATTTAAAATATATTATTAAATGGCTGTTCTTCAACATCAAATGGTAAATGTTAATAATTTTAACATTCGATAATAGCAACTATTCCAATTGTTCAGTTTCTCACATATCGATATTAAAGCATACAGTTTTGCATAGTTTTAGTATTATGCCGCACCATGTCATACATTACAAACATAATTGTTCGTTTAAAAAATTAATTTCAAGCGAATAATTGCTAAACTTTGTGAGGATATAATTGAGAGAAACACATATACAATAACAGACTTCTGCTAAAATGAGCGTTTTGTGCTTTAGAAAAGGCTGGGCTACTTCAGTTTTTACAGTTCACTGAGGTTTTCCTGTATATTCCGATATGATTATCAATATTATCTCTTCAAATGAAAACATAAATGTTACTTGATTTATAAATTTTATAGATATGTTTATTTAGTATCTGATAAAGAATTTAAAATGTGTTTTTTTTCAAAGCGCAAGTTTTATGATTCCTGCAATATTTAGCGTTGGTAAAGGCGTGACAGTGAAGAAAATGATAAATAAACTGTTGTATAAACCGTATATACACTACGCTATTGCCTGCATTCGTGACTTCTTTTGATATTGAGGATATAACTAAGTCTCTGATCCTTTACTGGAAAAACCAATGAATTAATTGGTTCAAAATGTTTTCTTCCAAAATTTGTTCCAAAAAAACTATAAATAGTGAATATAAGCACAATATATTCTTGGCATCCTAAAGTTTTTTCCTTAGTTTTCTTTATCATTCAATTCTGCTTCTTTGCCAGGACACTTTTTACTAAGTGCGCACTAAACATATCTGAAACTTACTTTTCAGCGTGCAATGTGAAAACACACATCTCAAGACTCCATTATTTTACTTATTTGAACCCGTTTCATTAATTTATTGCCCATTCAAAAGAGTCTTATTACAAGAGACAAATAACAATATGGCAAGACGAACAAAAATTCTGTAACGAACTTAAGTTTCAATCGAATTTTATCAGCATAAATATATTAGTAGTAACAGAACTAAAACTTACAAAAATCGATATAATACGAATACACTTTTACCTCCTCAAAGAAAAAAGTACCTCCTCAAAGGACATGGAAGAGCCCCGATAATTATTTTAAAAACGAGATTGATTATCTACTTGTCCCAGACCAACATGTTTGCGACGATGTCTCGATGTATGTGAGAGCCAAGATTTGCACTAACATCCAAATCGAAAGGAAGAAACTAATCGGAAAAAGCTCCCACCGACGATGGAAGAATTGAAGAAAAACGAGGAAGAACATAAGAGGGAACTTGAAAAAAGGTTAGGATCTACAGAACTTCTGCATAGCATGTAAATTGGCAAAACATCAGAAACAATTACCAACAACATCCGAGTTGCAATTAAGAAAGTAAACTTTAAGGACAAACAAGGGAGAAACTCAAAAATCTGCATTGACACAGCCAACCGCATCAAAGAATGGCGTCAAACAGATAGATTTTCACCATTATGCGAAGAGCTAAGTAAAAGAGTGAAAAGCGCAAGACGCAAAGATCTCGCAAAAGAGAGTTTAACAGCCGGCAATTCCACGAAGCAACGGAGAACGGCATGAAAATGAAAACCTTGTGATAAACTATTCACTCTCGCGTTGGAGAGTGTCTTTAAGAATGTGTCGTGGGAACGAAAAGGGATTAGCATAGACGGGGAGTATCTGAGCCACCATGGATTTGCAGATGAGATCGTACTGGCAAGTAGTGATGAGGATCAGTTGGAACAGATGATCCAGGAATTATACCAGACATCTATGGCTGTGAGTTTGGAGATAAATCTGGGAAAAAGAAAAATCATGAGCCAAAGTCATATCGCTGCGACCATTAAAGGACACCCACTAGAAGTTGTTGAAGAACACGTATATCTCGGACACATGATTAAGCTCGGGGAAGGACATCAACCGGATGAAATTTCGAGAATAATCGGGCTGTCTTGGGCTGCATTTGGCAAACCAGGGCATATTCTTAAAGACTCAACAGTCCCCATAAACCTCAAGCGCAAGATCTTTAATGCTTGCATACTTCCAGTTACCACGTACGGACTCGAAACTACAACAATAACAAAGGGCAGTGCTAACCGCCTGAGGGTTTGCCAGAGAGCAATGGAAAGAGGAATGCTGAGCGTGAGCATTAAGGATAAGATTCCAAATGAGGAAATCAGAAGGAAAACAGGGGTCATTGATGTAATGGAGCAAATTGCCAAAAACAAATGGCAATGAGCGGATCATGTTGCTAGGGATGACATAAAGTGGACGAAAAGGGTCATGCAATGGAGACCTCGACAATTAAAACGGAGCGCAGGTCGACCCAAAGCAAGGTGGAGAGACGATATCCAGCACCAAGCGGGGAAACGTGGAGACTTATGGAAGAGGCCTACGTTCAGGAGTGGACATATACAGGCTGATGATAATGATGTTGATTTTCAGCTAATTAATCACACATGAGAGTGGCATGTATGAATACAAACGGTTTTCAATATTATATGTTTTTCTCAATGTTGACATCACACGCACAAGTGGTGAGCTTGACGCAGAAGATGTGAAGAAGTGTTTTTAGGAAGTACCGAAAAATGTTTTGTCTGGGTAATCGACTATGGATGGCTTACAGAAACTTAATTAAACTGAATTATTATTTTTAGATAATTACCTTAATCACTCATTCATTATATCATGTGGATTTTCAACTGATTCAATTGTGTGTACCATATTTTGTACTGTAATTGAATGTACAATTATTATTTTTAGATAATTACCTTAATCACTCATTCATTATATCATGTGGATTTTCAACTGATTCAATTGTGTGTACCATATTTTGTACTGTAATTGAATGTACAATATTTTCAGATTTTGAAAGTTTTATCAGCCTGACCTTTTACTGAATCCCAAAGTTTATCAGCAACTGTAAACAACAATTTTCTAGCGAATCATCAGGATCACTATTAACTAAGGCTTGGCACGTAATAAGGCAACAAAGTTTATATGCGGGTTAATCCCAGATGTACTTTTAACAGTTCCAGAGCGGATATCTGATGTATATATCTTTGCTCTATTGTCTAGGGGAGTTGCATTAAGCCTTGTGATGACATGGAGCGAAATATGCGATTGCCCAAGAAATTGTGCTTTCGCAAAAATAAGTTTCCCATAACGAAAATAGCAACATAGACCGTATTTCTGCAGTTAATTCTCTGAAATGTAAGATTGATGTAATCATGTAAATATTACTTAAATCTTCTTACGTTAGCTCACTCACTTGTTACATGTTTGCGGGTTGATTGGTGTTTCTTTCGAAATGAAAAAATCTGGATAACAATAATTTTTTCTCGCCTTGTCACAGGAGCTCACAGTTAACATTTTTTTGGTCACATTCGGTGAATGGAACGTTTTGCAGACAAAATGATTAAAGTCTGAAAGAAGTAGAAAAGTTGTCTACGTGTCTGGTTGCGTCACAACTTATCCAAGTTAGAAAACTTTTGAATTGAACGATGTAAAAACTTTTCAAAGGTTTTTTGTTTATGGTTTGAAAGTTGTTTTTCTTCAAACGTATTTGAGTCAAATCGAATCGAATGGAAAGATGCCTTATTGGCACCTAAAAACAAAGCGAATGATAAACTCAATATAATACAAAGTATAGCACATGCAAAGAGAATGAACAATGGTAAAAACAATACAAAATATTGCACATAAAAGGACAACGGACAATACAAATACAAAGTCAATTGCAAAAACCGCCAATATCATATTTCGATTTAATAATCTTGAAACCGTTTAAATGTTTAAGAAGCGATCAATTTAGAACACATGATCAAATTGTTAGTCTACAGCACTACAGTCTACAGCATCAATATGTACAGCAAATGATAATTTCATACGATAAGAAATCTTTATCCTTTTTAACGAAAGTCTAATTTATTCATTTTTTTCAATTTACGTATATAACTGAAAGTGAACATATTTTCTTTATGAATCATGAAACAGCAGATTAAATTGGTTTCATTATTTATTCCTGCAATCTTTTTTCCACTTAAAAGCGAGGATTCAATAATTTTTGGGCTAGAGTTTACCGAGATCTTTTATGAATTTACGTCGAATGCAAGCGCAGATTCCTGCTTGAATGACCTTACTTGGAGGGTTAAAATTCTGCTACCCACTTGACTTCTGCATAGTTTTTCAAGTATGTGAATAAATTCGTTGCATATATTCCCGATGCTGAAACTTAACATTTTATGCCACTGCTGCTATGGAACTAACTGCGTTAACTGCTGAATTTTGATCAGAAAAAGTATTCGTTCGCATAAGTCTTTATTAATTATTATTAATATATGACTATAAAACCGGGAATCTGAATACCAAAAATTTCACTGTGCTTCTTAAAGCTCCTTAAAATTTTACAAGATGAAAGCAGGCCAGATATGATGAATTCGCTAGTAACCACATAAGAACTATCCAATAATCACGATAGATCGTTGGTCACAGTGTAACAATGTCTCACAAAAAATGTGTCTATACGTCCCCAAGATTACCCTAAATATCGAAGATAAATCATTCAGGACACATCAAATTTATTGTCCTCGAAGGAAAAATGCTGAGCAATAATGGCTTTTTATCCTGCTGTGTCCACTGATAAAAATTACGAATGGGCTATTTTACTAACAGAAATTTTTCTGGAACTACAGATTTTCGTTCCACGTTGTATCAGAAAAGATAAAGCCCTTCAAACTACTTACTATGTATAATAGTATACGATTTCTATGGACTGCTTGACATTTGATCAGCTTATTTAAAGACAATTTGGAACATACTTTTTAAGGATTTACAGTTGTTTAAGTATCTAAGTTCCAATTTACTGAAATAAAATGTTAACTTTGATAATTTTCTTTTTTGGTGGTATAATATGGAAGTATTACATATGATACTTTGATAGTAATATTGTATTAAGAGAGCACTGTGTTTTTTTTTAAATAAAACGTTAACATTTTGTTAGCAGCGCGCTTAGTGTTATTAGATGGATCAATTAAATTGAATTGAATCCCACCTTACTTAAGGACATTGTTCAACTTATTTTTTAACACATAAAAGCATTGAGATGCGAACTTTTTGTGAAAATGATAACAACATACATCTGAAACTTCCAAAATTACTGGGCAAAAAATCTGACCGTAGTGATTCAAAGATAACGACATTTTTGTTGTCTGGTTGGAACAAAACGCGTGAGAAAAACTCAGAAGACAATGTTAAGGCTCAACTGAAATTTTAGAACACTAAATTTATATTTTTGGAATCATAAATAAAATTATTTATATAAAATAATTAGTAAAATATTACCCCTAATCGCCCCTATTAGTGATCGATAAATAAGATTTCAGTGGCAAGAAGAAATTATTTTATTGTCCACTAGTCCGTTGCGTTTGTAAGTGTTCGAGTAGCGTTAATGTAGGGAAACGGAAGCGAGATTGTCTGGTTGGTCTTGTAAGACAAAGGGGATTCAGTATGGTCCAGTTGTAGGGGTTGTTTGTCCATTTTGTCTGTAGCTGTATGAGTCTTTCAGAGATCTTTGTCATGTTTGTGCGTTCGTATAGTAGTTGGGTGGGGGGGTTGTGTAGTGGGTTTTGGGGGTGTCTTATTCGTGTTATTAGTCTTAGTGCAATTTGTTCTGTTGTTTGTGTATAACGTTTTGTCCTTTCTGTTCCGTTGGTCATGAGTATATGTCCAAAGTCTAGCAAGGGTCTACAAATAGCTTTATATATTTTGGTGGCGGTGTTTGTGCTAATTCCTCTGTCTTTGTAGGTTAGTGATCGGAAGTGTTTTGTTCTCTTTATTGTTTCTGCCCTGATGTTTCGTATGTGTTTAGTGAATTTAAGTTTGTGGTCGATTGTGATTCCAAGGTATTTTACGTCGTTTTTTGGTTGTGTCGTTTGGCCGTCTGCAGTTATTGTAGGGGAGTCAGCGTTGAGTCTGTGGTTTGTGAGCAGAAGTTGGTTTTTTGACGCGTTTGGTGTTAGTCTCCATTTATAAAACCATGTTATTGTGTTGTTTGTTAGTGTTTGGAGTCTTTGCGCTGCTCTCTCAGTAGTTTTGTCATGTACAATAAGTGCCGTGTCGTCTGCGTATTGTAATATGTATGCCGATCTGTCGATTTGATTTTTGTCTGGTAAGTTGTAATTGTATATGTCATGGCAGTATATATTGTAGAGAAACGGTGAGAGCGGGGATCCTTGAGGGAGCCCTTGATCAGGGGAAAAAGAAAATGACAGTGTTTTGTCAATTCGTACTTGTAGTTGTCTGTTTTCTAGTAAGTTCTTTATGGTGTGTAGTAGATATGTTGGTGTGTGTAGTTTGTATAGTTTGTATAGTAAGCCTCTATGCCAGACACTGTCAAAAGCCCTGTTAATGTCCATTAGTATATATAATACGTAAGTAATTACATTGTACTTAGCATCTAATTAATTTTCTGAGACTAAATAATGTAACCAGGCGAACTTGTTTTCATCCTAAATTTGCAGATAAATCACTAATTAGGACAATGAATGGTTGCCATTCTGCGTAATACCTACTAAGTTACTTTGGTAAGACCGATTTCAGCCCTATGCATTGCAACTGAAACTGTTAGTTTAATTAATTCGAATTTGATTGACTGCAGTGCTGTAGTTATTAAAAGCGATTATTAATTCGGCTTACATATGCTTACTGACATGTGCAAGACACAAGTGCACCTTATAAGATTTTTCATGCTGCTCACGTTAGTATAATTACAATTATTTTCAAAATTTGTTTCCTATCTCCATATAAACTTCCTAACAGATTTCCTTCGTAAAGTAACAGCACGTACCATTTTCAAATTTAATTGGTTTTGTCACAAGCAAGTGTGATCGTTTCGCCACTTCAAAATCGACGCTCGCATAATTTTTGAACTGGAGTATAAAGTTTGCCGAGTTGTGAATTTGCATAGAAGGCAAGCGCAAAGTTCACTTTAAATAACCCAACTTTTCCGATCCCTATTTCTTTCAAACCAATTACTAGACTTGATTTATGAAATATAATTCTTTATCAAGCCAGGTACAGGATTTCTGGTTATAATTTTGCAACAGCCAATATATTTTTTATCAGTATAAAAAAGACGCAATAAATGTAGATAATCAGGGATGGTTTATTAAAATATAAATAAACGCCAGATTCTATATGTAAAATGGTTACATTTAAGCTAAAATGACAACACCAAAGTGTAAATTAAACTCCTCAGATTAACTGTGTAACAGTTAAAGTGTGATGTTAATTTTTGCAATCAACATTCTGATTTAACTTGTTTTAGACTTGTTGTTAAATGCATTTTGTAGATGAGCAGTTCTTTCCAATTAAAACGCTTTGAGAGAATTCGACATTTCTCGAAGTTTTGCTATTTTTCCTGTATTTTATTTTCTACAAAACTTTCTTAGACAAATTTTAAAGTTTGGTAGTGAACATTTTATTTTTGAAGTGTAACAAAACTTTTATGTGAATACTTAAATGAGAATCTGAGTAGTTCCAGACTTAGATTTCCGGTATATATGAATAATGCCGGCATTATTTTCCTCACCGCTTGCAGTTTTTACTTTTGAAGTTTCAAATTTAGTTAATTTTAATGATTTTTAAAACATTTGGCTTTAGCGGCTTAACAGCGGTAAAAATAGCACAGAAGTTAAACCATTTGGCATACACAAAATGCAGTTGAAACATATTCTTTGGAAATCGAACCAAACTTATCCACTCTTAAAAGATCTGAAACGAATTTTAAATTCTAATTCCTTTTCCATGGCAAAGCCAAGTACTATTGGATGCAGTTCTAATAAAGTTGCAGCAGAAATATATTGTATCAATTTGGACTAAATTCAGCGTGTTTTATTTATATTGGTCCGTATCGGGTGCTCTTTGACGATACAGAAAACATTTCGGCAGTCCTGGAAATGCAGGAGGTAGACTGAAATCGTTTGAAAACGGTCAAATTGAATATTTATAGGCACCCTGTTCCAGAAATTTTCATTGTATACATTATAATTGCTAATTTCGAAAGGGCTGTTTGTGTATAGGATGGAATATGTGGGAGCTTGGGATTTGCTATTATATTCCCAAAAGTTGAACCGTCTCACACATTTGCAGGTAAATGAGTATCAAGCACTAAAGGGCTGTGCTATAAAATTGTGTAGACTTTTGCCCATCAGATTCCACGTAGATGATTATAATAATCGTTTTGTGATTTTCAAAATGAAAATAATTACTTAATATCCAACTAGGAGTAAAACTGAACCAACATGATTAATAAAACATTGTTGCTTACGACGGGAGTAAGAATCAATAAAAATTTGATTCTTACTCCCGTTATAGTCTATAAATAAAATATATTTTCTAATATTATACATTTGAATTGTTAACATTTTGTAAACATTTCTAGGTTTATTAGTCTTTATTAGTTATTATTAGTTTATTGTCTTTGATGACCCTTGAAATAATTGCATTGAAAAATAATAGTAGCAGTAGTAAATATCTTTAGTTCTTAGAAAAGGCTATCGACCTATCGGTCTTTCTGCCCTGGATTAATTAGCAGAAATATTAAAATATTAATTAAAATGATAACTTTTAATCTTCAAATGAAACCATTATTATGAGTTCTCCAATTGACAAGCGCTTTTTAATTTTAAGTTAAATTAAAAGAATAAAAATAGTAGTAGTAGTAGTAGTAAACATCTTTATTTCTAAAAAAGGCTATCGACCTATCGGTCTTTCTGCCCTTGTTTAATACATACAGTCTTAGTCTAAATGAAAACAAATATGAAAATTCTCTTATTCTAGGTTAACAATACTATTAAATAAGTAAGATTTCAGTGGCAAGAAGGAATTATTTTATTGTCCACTAGTCCGTAGCGTTTGTAAGTGTTCGAGTAGCGTTACTGTAGGGAAACGAAAGCGGGATTGTCTGGTTGGCCTTGTAAGACAAAGGGGATTCAGTATGGTCCAGTTGTAGGGGTTGTTTGTCCATTTTGTCTGTAGCTGTATGAGTCTTTCCGAGATCTTTGTCATGTTTGTGCGTTCGTATAGTAGTTGGGTGGGGGGGTTGTGTAGTGGGTTTTGGGGGTGTCTTATTCGTGTTATTAGTCTTAGTGCAATTTGTTCTGTTGTTTGTATATGACGCTTTGTCCTTTTTGTTCCGTTGGTCATGAGTATGTGTCCATAGTCTAGCAAGGGTCTACAAATAGCTTTATATATTTTGGTGGCGGTGTTTGTGCTAATTCCTCTGTCTTTGTAGGTTAGTGATCGGAAGTGTTTTGTTCTCTTTATTGTTTCTGCCCTGATGTTTCGTTTGTGTTTAGTGAATTTAAGTTTGTGGTCAATTGTGATTCCAAGGTATTTTACGTCGTTTTTTGGTTGTGTCGTTTGGCCGTCTGCAGTTATTGTAGGGGAGTCAGCGTTGAGTCTGTGGTTTGTGAGCAGAAGTTGGTTTTTTGACGCGTTTGGTGTTAGTCTCCATTTATAAAACCATGTCATTGTGTTGTTTGTTAGTGTTTGGAGTCTTTGAGCTGCTCTCTCAGTAGTTTTGTCATGTACAATAAGTGCCGTGTCGTCTGCGTATTGTAATATGTATGTCGATCTGTCGATTTGATTTTTGTCTGGTAAGTTGTAATTGTATATGTCATGGCAGTATATATTGTAGAGAAACGGTGAGAGCGGGGATCCTTGAGAGAGCCCTTGTTCAGGGGAAAAAGAAAATGACAGTGTTTTGTCAATTCGTACTTGTAGTTGTCTGTTTTCTAGTAAGTTCTTTATGGTGTGTAGTAGATATGTTGGTGTGTGTAGTTTGTATAGTTTGTATAGTAAGCCTCTATGCCAGACACTGTCAAAAGCCTTTTTAATGTCCATAAACAGGCAAGATGTCTTTCTGTTAGTTAGGTGGGTAGTTTGTATATTGTTGGCCAAAATAAAGAGCGGATGAACGGTCGAGTGATGCTGTTTGAAACCAAATTGGTAGGTAGGTATATACTTTCCAATCACTTTGTCAAGCCGCTGCTTCATTATGCATTCAAAAATCTTGCCTAGTACTGGAAGTAGAATAAAAATATATTAATTTAAATGTAATGTTTGGTCTGGTCGAAACAGTTGAGTCCACTTGAAATACAACAATACATTATATACAGTTGTTCCACCAGTTCCCGAAATAAAGATGTGAAACGCTAATAGTTGATATATCTAATCAGGTAAAATTCAATGTCTGGCAGCAAATAAAACCCTATACACAGTTATCAAGAGAATGACAAACAATACAAAATACCAACAAATATATATATATATATATAGATATATATATATATATATATATATATATACATATATATATATATATATATATATATATATATATATATATATATATATAGATATATATATATATATATATATATATAAACATATAAAAAACAGCATTCAAAGCGGTGGAAACTGGATGGAAAACAAATGGAAACTACTTTGAAATTTGTTCAATTTGCAAAATATGATAACGAAACCATAATTCCTAGCAACATTTTTTATTGTTGTCAAGAGTTTAACAAATGATACTTTTAAAATAACCGACGAAAAGTTTTGTAATATGAAGTTTTTCACTGTTTCTTATGATATATGCGGTATGAAAAAATGAAAAGTTTAGCAGAGAAAAGAATGGCGAAGCGCTTCTGGCGTTAAACCGGAGAGAAAAACGTTTATGAGAGATAATGTATAATTTATTCGAAACTACAGAACGTCGAGGTAGCTTGATATTCAAGCATTTTAATGTTGTATTGAAAGTATAACGTAATTCGATTAGGGTGGTGACCTTCTTACTCACTAAAGAAGGTCTTCAACACTTCACCCACTTGGTTACTAAAACGAAGTTATAAAATCTATTTACAAAACAAGCAGTCTATTTTAAAGACATTATTTTAGTTAATTATTAAAGTTAATTACTTCATTGTACGTCCTCCATATTTAGGTTAAACGTTATTCTTCTACTGATTTTAAAAATTGCTCGGTATTTACAGAAAGTGGTTGCACCGATATTGTAACCCTTCTAATCTTCCAATATCGTGCATTTTTCCTTGCCATAAAACGGCTTCATCGCTCCACAATCTGGACAATGATGAATCCTGCCTTTTCAAATCAGTGACAAGAATGGTTCCAAAATGAACCTTACTGGTGCCAAGCTATATACCTTCCATATTTTTCTCAATCGTAATTATTCCTAAAAACATTGTAAGCTTGTGTGCGAATAGTTTTTACATATATTTCAATTTAAAAAACCCTGAATCAAACTTTGAAGCTTTAGTTCAGAGTCAAATTTTGCGAGGTGCCGATATCGGATGCTGCCGTAAATTTGAAGCATCTACAATAGACATTTGTCCTGCAATAGATTTAAGGAAAATTGACGACAATTTACAGATACATTAATTGTAAAAATTGAATCAGTTTAAATTACTGCATTACGTTAAAAAGTTACCAAACGTTCAGACAACGCATTTTAAACATCAGGGAAGGACAACTTCCCAGAATTAACCAATAGGAGACAAATACGTTAAATCTAGCTTTTTCGAGTTATCATATATTGAACTAAACGAGTAATTCCTTTTTTTCTAATTTTTTTAGTAATATCTACCCATATTATTATGTTCTCCTTCTACTTGATGGATCAATAAATCAAACTAGCTAGTTCAAACTAATTTCATTCAATTTGCGTCACCTAAATTGCCGCCGGATGTTCAAAATGTGCCGATTGGAAAGCAATTGAGCATAGCGGCAAGCTGAAGCATGCTTCATTGCATAAGACTAAAATGTACCTACATTAAAAGCATGTAAATTGAGGAGAAAACCCGAATGGATCGTAACCAAATCTAGAAGATATTTTCCAGCTGCAAGAAAGCATTAAGTATTAAGATACTTTTAGTGTGTACTATTCTTATTAAACTGAAAAACTACCATTTTAATTGTGCTCAAACGACTAAAAAATATAAGATTTTTACGTGCTTATTGATTAGATTATGTACATATTTGAAATTGTGTCACAAGTTATGGTAAATGAGAAAAAATAAACGGCAAATAAAAAAATAAGAAACAGATAAACGTTATGATTCAACCGACAGCTGTGGAAAACAGAGTTGCAAGAGTGGAACGAGGGATAATCTATAAATTGCATTTATAGAAATGTGATAAAGCATTTGCATGTGACGAAGCATGAATGCTGCAATCCCTCCAGTCGTCCATCCTGATATATCTCGAACCGAATTGCAAAATCACCAGCTGCTTTGTGTCCCAGCCGAATGCTTTCTCATGAGATTTTATCAATAATTTATTATTTGGAGGAATTCTTAGTGTTAGTCTGATATCTGGTTAGAAGAACAATAGAACAAAATTTCTTGAAAAAGTTACATTGATTTTGTGTAGGTGGTTTAAATCTCTCTGAAATAATTCTAAAAATGGTTATGCTGTTAATGTTCCAAATGCGGAGCAAAGTAGATTTGAAACCTAAAACTGTAAGAACCATCCTCACAAGAACCATTTTGCGTGAAAATTACAAACGAGTAAATCAAACGCATATTGAATAAAGGTGGTGCTAGTTTCGTATTTATGAATAATAATTTAGAGAGTTTAAACTAAAATACCCTAATTTTTAAACTAATTTTATAATTCCTATGTTGAAATTCTTGTGTATCCATACATCTATCGTTTTAGTAAGTGGGCTTTAATAATTGAGTAAGTTCCTATTTGGTGTAGGTACAATAAATAAAATGTCGATCCCTTTTGGACATAATCGAATAGCATTATACAATATAACGTTATAAATTATTCTAGGTTATAGTAGACAGATTAAAGTTTTGTTTCGAGGTAAAATAGGATATTAATTATCTTACTAAGCGGCTAACCACTCTATTATATAAAATAAATTATGCCGCTACTAAATTCTAATTTGATTCTCTGAGCTCAATTTATTATGCTATTTTAGGACAATGTATTCCTATTGAAGTATATTTTGTAAAACATGGCTTTATCCCTAGTTTTAGTTTATTTAGGCTTCATAAAATATGGTTTATTTATATCAATCAATGTAGCATTTAACTAAATACTTTTAAAATTAATATTTAATTGATATTGATTGATTGGTAATTGATTTTTGATACAAATGAGGTAAACGAGAATGCTAAAATATCAATTGTCTAGAAATGGGAATGTATAGCAAAAGAAGGGCTTTATAAAAATTTGTATGTCAACTAATTTTGCACAAACATCAAGAAAATTTTAAAATACCAGAACTATCAAAGTGTCTTATCAAATTGCAACTTAATGTTGATAAAACGAAGGATGAAATATAACAACAGAAAATATATAAGTACATAAATACAGGTTAGTAGGTGATAATAAAAATATACGATTAACACAGAACTCAGCCCAGATGTTTCGAATTTACTGAATTCCGTTCCAAACGATCAAAGAGGAATTGACGAGATGGCAAGCAATTAAGCAAATTAAGATGCAAGCAGTCAATAAAATTATACTTGACTGAAAGAAACAATCTTAACAAGAATTATGCAAGGCTAATTTTACTTTATTGATCTTAATTTAAGAATTAAATGATTTGTAAAATATACTTGATGACAGTTAAAGCGAACAAGAAACTTTCAAAATACCCAAGGGAATGAACTAAATAAAATCTCGTATAGGAGGTAAAAGTCTAGCTTATCCTTAGGTTCTTTTTATCAGTTTAACTTGGCAATTCTGAAATAAGCAATATAAATCTGAGCTACTAAAATGCTTTATTAGGAAAGTAAAATAAAATATTTAAAACAATCCAAAATATGGAATTACAGCTACAAAATTAAATACAGAATTCAACCGCATTCAAGTCGCTTTCATGCGATCATCAAGAATCTAAAGTTTACTAATTTATCCAAATCTGAAATTGATTAATTATTTTCTAAGACTGAATGGATGGGGCTTATGTCTGCATCTCTATAGAATTTTCATTGGGAATCATCATTATTTTCATGGCACTTTGTATTTTACAAGCAGTGTCAGTATGGTCCAGTTTGAGGGGTTGTTTGTCCATTTTGTCTGTAGCTGTATGAGTCTTTCCGAGATCTTTGTCATGTATGTGCGTTCGTATAGTAGTTGGGTGGGGGGGTTGTGTAGTGGGTTTTGGGGGTGTCTTATTCGTGTTATTAGTCTTAGTGCAATTTGTTCTGTTGTTTGTGTATAACGTTTTGTCCTTTCTGTTCCGTTGGTCATGAGTGTATGTCCAAAGTCTAGCAAGGGTCTACAGATAGCTTTATATATTTTGGTGGCGGTGTTTGTGCTAATTCCTCTGTCTTTGTAGGTTAGTGATCGGAAGTGTTTTGTTCTCTTTATTGTTTCTGCCCTGATGTTTCGTATGTGTTTAGTGAATTTAAGTTTGTGGTCAATTGTGATTCCAAGGTATTTTACGTCGTTTTTTGGTTGTGTCGTTTGGCCGTCTGCAGTTATTGTAGGGGAGTCAGCGTTGAGTCTGTGGTTTGTGAGCAGAAGTTGGTTTTTTGACGCGTTTGGTGTTAGTCTCCATTTATAAAACCATGTCATTGTGTTGTTTGTTAGTGTTTGGAGTCTTTGCGCTGCTCTCTCAGTAGTTTTGTCATGTACAATAAGTGCCGTGTCGTCTGCGTATTGTAATATGTATGCCGATTTGTCGATTTGATTTGTGTCTGGTAAGTTGTAATTGTATATGTCATGGCAGTATATATTGTAGAGAAACGGTGAGAGCGGGGATCCTTGAGGGAGCCCTTGTTCTGGAAATGACAGTGTTTTGTCAATTCGTACTTGTAGTTGTCTGTTTTCTAGTAAGTTCTTTATGGTGTGTAGTAGATATGTTGGTGTGTGTAGTTTGTATAGTTTGTATAGTAAGCCTCTATGCCAGACACTGTCAAAAGCCTTGTTAATGTCCATAAACAGGCAAGATGTCTTTCTGTCAGTTAGGTGGGTAGTTTGTATATTGTTGGCCGTGCTATTAGATTAGAGCCAGATTTTCAAAAAATACGCTTTCAGTTGTCCAATTGAAATTTGTATTTGCATGAAATTATCAAAGAAATTGCGATGCCTCATCGGCATGCCAAATTATTTCAACGTTGCAAACTGTTGCATTAGCAGAATAAAGTGCACTTATATTTCACTTTATGGCGTTGCTAATACCTTTATGACCACCGAGAGTAGCGGAATGGGGAATGGGCCTTCTCGCCTCGAAAATCTTAATGCAATATATGCAAACGCTTCTGGGTTGTTAAATACATCATAGCATTCTCCTCCTGTTTCAATACGTTGTAACACACTCTAAAAAGTTTGAGTGTAAAGCGATTTTACAAGTGTAAAGCCAAGTAGCGGCTATGACATTAATCACATGAGAAAAACAAAAACACATGTTATTTTCAGGTTGGGGAAGTACATACCGAATTACGTATTAATTACTATATTAAATAAAATGTATTAATATTTTAGACAAAAAAATCTTTATTTCTATACCATCCAACTCAGTGAGTAAAACTGAACATTTGTCGATCGAAAAATTGCTGTTTTCCTTGCAGATCCATATTCGAAAAATATGAATGAATTTAAATATCCGCTATAGAATTTCAACTTTTATTACAGGCAAAAATTCATATTTGCTGAGAAAATATGATATATCAACTTCGCATCAAATGTAATATAAAGTTCTCTATTAGATTTAAAAGCTTCGGTTAAAGCCTACTGCATTCATTTAGTTGTCTTATATAAAAAAAGCTTGCATTTAAAAGCTCGTAATGTTTAAAAGGAAACAGCTTTCCTTATCGAAAATAAGTTTCAAACCATGTCTTGTTTTTTCGTAAGGAAGAAACACTCATTTGCCTAATTTTGTGATAAATCCTAATTGGCTAGCACCAATTGATTTCTTTGAACTTTTACACTCTTTATCAGGATTAACTCCAGAAAATAATTAAAAGTCGAAGCTGATTGAATCGAATGGTTTATGGAAGTTGTTCCTATCGCTCTGCTTAAATACCGAGGATTTATTCTTTACGAAAGTAAAAAGTTTTTTTACGGCTTCAAAAGTTTTTATTGGAACAGCTGGAGTTAGAAATTGTTCAAAGGGTAGAAGTAAGGAGAAAGGTAACAGAGAATATGTATAACGAATTTAAATATTTGCTCCGCTCAAAATTTGCTATCTCGTTCCGAGCAAGTTATTCTTGAAGAAGTTTTGTACAATTTTTCAAGACTTTTATTGTACCGGGTTGGAAAGTTCCGTAATTAAGTTTTCGCTTTTATAGAGATATACATTCGTATGAATATTAGTAAGCATAGAAATATGCTGTTTTTGGTATTACAGCTTCGCAGATTTTATTCAGTTTTTATTCTGCATAAATGTATTTTTATTCCTACAATCCCGTTTATCGAATGCTTTTTCAAATAATGGAATGAAAATAGAAAATACATAACATCAATAATATAAATTACCCTACACAAACATGTTATAATAACATTATTGATCCAGATCAAACGCAAAAGTGAACTGTACACATACGCTGGAGACTACACATTAAATAAAAACTAAACGAGCTAAACAGAAATGTCAAAGTACCCAAATTAAACAACTGGCTTGAAAAAACAATAACTTAATAAATCAACAAAAAGTCGGAACAATTAAAACAAAACGGTAATGAGCTGTACAAACACAAGGACAAAGCGACGTGTTTGCCGGACAGTTTCTGGAACAACTCTGCTAGAACACTTATAAACATCCGAACAAACTAGGAAAATAAGAATGAATCTGCAGATGTAGAATAAGTTTACATTCGTTTTAAGTTTGCTATATTAAATATGTGTTCTTTCAAGGACAGAAAGAATACTATTTGCTAGCCTGTTTTTTAAGGAATAAAGATTGTTCATATATAAATAAATCTGACGCCAATAGATCACGCATTATATTTTGAATGTATATCGCAGTAAACTGCTATACAAATGCTGTGGTTTTCTGCATGAGCGTATTTACACCAATATTCGGTTTCGAGGTTGACAGTAGGGCCTTGTTCATAAATCAAAGTATTACAAGGTGGCCGCTACATCGATATTTTTAGGTCACAAAATTTTATATCCAAAGGAAATTTGATATATTGGCCATGCATATAATATTTCGCACAGCAGAAGATATTGGTGCCATTTCATTGTAAGATAAAATATGTATAACACATTTATGTTGTTCTTCTTTTTATTCTTTGTAAAGACCTTTTGGTCTGTTTATTTCCTGTGATATAGATGTGATTCTCCTGTGATAGAGATGTCCAACTATCTTTCCATCTTTTTGGTGGTCTTCCGATTGGTCTTTTACCAGCTGGTTTTCCATTTAGCACAATCTTGGCTATTCCTTCGGGGTCCATTATTTCTACATGGTCCCGCCAGTATCTGCTGCACTTTCGTCCCCATCTGATTACATCTTCATCTTCTATCCCGTTGTGTCTTTCCCGCTATTGACCTTAGAATATTCATCTCAGCCGTTATTAACATACATTTTGTTTTGTTTGTATCTGCTCGGGCCTCGATGCCATAGATGAGTATTGGTCTTATGCATGTTTTATATATGCGAACTTTACTGTCGATGCTCATATGTTTGTTGTTCCATATGACGTCTCTTAAACAACCTGATGCTAACGAGACTTTGTTGATCTGGGATTTTAGATCTTTAACTGGTTCGTTGCGGCGAGTGTATGTAGTAAATACATCATATGATAAAAAGTTCCATTTTTTTATATCCCGTAAGCGCTTACCATCAACTGCAAGCACATCTCTAGACATATTGTTATGAGCCGATCTTCACACTAACCTGCTATCTCCAGCACATTGACAGTTTTAATTAGTCCTTCTTTTTCACTCTCTTCTCAGTTCTATTAAAATTTCCGATATTTCATTAAAGGCAGAATTAAAGTAGTAGTAAACATCTTTATTTCTAAAAAAGGCTATCGATTTCATTAAAGGCAGAATTAAAGTAGTAGTAAACATCTTTATTTCTAAAAAAGGCTATCGACTTATCGGTCTGTCTGCCCTTAGAATTAAATTATGGGTATTAACTGACTTTGAACTTCCTGATAGTGTTAATAATACCATGCACCAAATACACATGAGACAGTGAGTTATATTCGCCTTTATACAAATTACGCATTCAACAGTTTGTCCTAAATCACTCACATGATTAATTTTGTACAACAGTTTATTTTTTTAGTTTGTTTATACAAACAGCTTATTACAAGTTGTTTCATTTCTTTTATCTACCGTTTTATACTTACATGTTATTGTTATTTTCGATTTTCGTATCAGTAAATCAAATTTGGAATGGATTCAAACTCATTGCCTCATCATCATCATTTTTGCATCGTCAAAGAATATATATTTTTGGTAATTAGATCTATTTGTTCGCGGTTCTATTAGTTTTTTTTTTCAAAATGCAATGGTTTTTTTAACGTTGAGGAGGCAAGTTGCATGTTTCTTACACATCTGTTCGTCTCATTAGTGAGGAAATATTCTCGTTCATGCATCTTTACAAAACTTCATAAAATGGGCATCCTTTCCACGCATGTGCTTTTGGATGACACTCCTTCAAAATTTATATACAAACTTTGCATAAGTTTGAAATCAAGGCACAATTAGTGGTTGATTAACTTTAACATCAAATACCATTTAAAGTCGATTTCCAATTTTACTCTAGTGTTTATATAATTATTCGAACCCATCAATATTTACTTGCTGGTGTTAAGAGCTTAATATTCCAAATTCAATACAATTCCTTTGCTGAAAAGCAATTAAAAATCAAACAGAAGTTCAGAGTTTCCTCGTGCCGATAACTTTAGTATTAGGAATATAAATAGAAAAACTCGTTAACTGAAAATAATCTCCATAGCAATTTTTGCCAAATTGAAATGAGTAAAGTTAGGGCCACTTCGGTGAAAGCCACGTTTATTATCTTTTCAATTTTCATTGTTTCGAAATACGTTTTACCAATACAATCGATGAAGCGGAAATTGGTTTAAAAACTGATAAAACAAACCATTTCGAAAAGTTTTTTATTCGATTGAATATTTAAAGTAAAGCTCCATTTTTATAAACTGGTAATAACGGAAGTGCATTTTGTCTTAATTGGTTCGTTTTGCTGCATATATTGTAATCTGTAAATGGACATCTGATGTAATATTAGCAAATGGAAATGCAACAAGGTAAATAAACGTGAGAATTAATAAAATATTGGTTTTCTGATAGCGAGGCTTGTTGTGTAAAATAACAAATATTGCAAAAGATTCACAGATATAACAATCAAATAGACGTGTATATTTTTCAATCAAATGGAAGGCACGTACAGTACTAATGCTAACTGCTGTGGCTTGCTGGAATTAAAGCTCACTTGTATATTTTGTGCAACTGAAGTAAATTTAAAACATGCTGTTGCGGGCTTGTTCGTATTTTAACAAGATAATTGCTCATTTATTTATTCGGTACCTTTGCGGGTATACGCAAACAATATATAAATTGCCACAACTGCTGCTTTGCATTTGGTGTAAATATGCTTAAGTGGTATTGGTTTTGTCGGCCTCAGTCTTAATGAGAACGCATTAATCACTGATCTCATTGTAAAGTTGAATGTGAAATATAAAAATAAATGAGAAATAAGTGCAATAAACATTTTCTTTTTTGAATTTGATGAAATTAAGAATTTCGCGGTGGCACTATATTTGATCCAGATAGTATATAGGAACGGGCGACATAAGGGCATTTCGCCGATAAAGTTTCCACGTAATCCAAGGAATAAATCAAATCAAGAAGTGTATAATTTAAAATCTTAGGCTACTTATTTAGAGTTGATATTTAAAGTCGGGGTGCGTTAACAGAAACCCTTTATAATGAGGTGTGAACTTCTGCGAAGCATTCTTTATCCCAATTAGTTACTGGAGGAAAAGATAAAACGTTGCTCCCGGAACGGTGAAGGTATCCTTTAATTCTAAAATTAATGGGAGATCGTGTGCAGAAAGTTGATAGAAACGGTTTATTTTGGGTTCTGGTTAATCAGGTGAAATTTGCGTTTATTATCTGAATAATTAATTTATATCTAGAATAGTTTTGTCGTATTTTACAAATCATTACAATACTTTCAAACATTTTTGAACCCTCAAAAATCAAAATCAAGTCTTGAAGGCAGAACGAAACAAGGCAATTGAGTGATGAACTAATTCAAGTTGATCAAAAAAGTTCCGAATTCTTTAAATATTAAAATTAAGCGCTCAATTAGTTGCGTGCATATTTTAACATTAATTAAGGGAAGCGGATTCTTTTAAACTTGCAGAAGGAATTATTTCCTTGGAGCTTTCAGTATATAAATGCCTATAATAAGCAACTGCTAGTTAATCAGCGTAACCCTAAAACAACTTTGCTTACGCCATGTTATATATAGAGCTCTAACTTTCAAGAGCCAGCTCGTGAGAGATTGAGGAGATAAAGCTTATAAAGTTTAAGGCGTACCTAATAAAATCGTTTTTCGATGGAAGGCAAGGCACTTAAGATGCTTAAACTGTTCGCGTTTTAATCTGATAACATGGGTATTAGTTAAGAATTATATTTGGAACTTCAGATAATATTCTTCAGGGTGTTTGAACGCCGTCGAAGAGTATTGAAGAGATAAAATAATATATAATTAATTACATTGTTATAATATAAAGCTTGAATACTATCTAATATTTTTTGCATGGGCTCACTGACCTGAATTGGGTATCCAGCATTATTCGGAATTTTTCCTCGCTTAAACCAAGCGACCTCCGGTATTCTCGAACACTGTAATAAACATAAAATGGTGTAAACTCTCAGTCTCATTTTCGTGAGTTTTGTGGCATATTCTGGTAATAAAATGTAGTTAAAGGCTGGCCGTGATCTGCGCTAAACTTTTATGAAATTTTCAAGAAATATTATTTGTGTTAAAATTCAAGTGCACGACTTCACATGAAGTCGCCCAGAACATTTACCGTATGAAAAGAGCATTACGTAAAAAATACTACAGTAAAAATGTCACTGGCAAAATTGGATTTTCCACATGGATAATACATTCACTTGAGGGAAATTTTTCGCTTAACTCGATTTCATATTTATGCCTCCGCGGCTTTTGGGCGTACTTCAAATAAAGATTAATGGCTAGGCTACATCCTTTTTGGAGAGCCTCTAAAAGGTTTAATTTATAATGTATGTTAAAAACAAAAGATGAGAAAAACTTAAGTGAATCCTGGAATTTTATTTTGACATTTTAGAGCTACAATACTTTTCCATTTATTGCAAGAATATTCAGGCAACGACGAATTTATTCAAATTTGTACCGGTGTAAAATATCTAAAAATTAATTTGGCTTGTTAAAATGTTTGCTTAGCTTAATTTCTATTTCTCTCGAATTCAAACAATCTCTCACTCTGAGGTTTGCAACAGTTCTACTGAATTAACAGGAGTAACAGTTGATTTAGGACACACTAAGAATTTAATATCGAAATTGACAATATTAATATACCCTTTGTGACGAGGGCAAATCTCTAGTTAACGTGTAATAAGGGTAAAGATAAATTGTCATTGTGGTCAGTTCCATTTAAATGGTCACCATTAATTTAAACTCGAGCTCGAGAGTTTTAAATGCTGGTACTACACATTTCAAAATACGAAACTCTTCTTTTATTATTGAAGTTGTTCCTATTGTATATGTAAGGGAAAAAAGCGCTTCTGCTTCTTTTAATTACAAATCAAAATGTTTCACCTCAAATACAATCCGGGGGTGACGACTACATTTAATTTAATTAAAGTACAAGACTTTATTAAGTACAAGCTGTGATCTCCCGAACGAATGTCCAATGAAATATTCAATCTCAGAACATCTATTCTCACTTAAATTTCAAACTCTACGCCTGTTTTAGTGAAACATAACAGTCGCTAAATTAAATATGAATAATTAATGAGGCAAATTGAAATATTAGATTTAGACCCGGATTAAGCCATCGTGAAACTGCCAAATAGAACAAGAAATCCCTTTTCATTGCGTGAAGACTTTTGGCCACAAGATGAGAAGGCAACGCATACCTCTAGTATAATGTAATGGTAGTCACGACACTAAACTCAAGAATAATACATTCGATTGATATTTAATATTAATTGCTATCCAGACAAAGAATATGTCTAATGTCTGTCAGAATCAAATGATTTTCTATTAGGATTTACATATTAGATGGGAAGAAAACTAAATACATTTCAAGCGGCATTTCTTATATGAATTTATTTTCTTAAATCTCTCCTGACGCCCTGTGAGATGTCTCTATTTAGGATTCGTAGTTGGTCTGCTTTGGTGGTATGCTTGGAATTTAGTTCCCTTCTCTATTTCATAAGACTCTTCGTGTTTTCACTGAGCTTATCCTTTGGCTTCTTATTTCTTTAGCACCACCGTTTTTGTGCGTCTTTTAAAATTTTGTTAATTTCTCTGTTTGCTTTCGATATTTACTTCCTCATTTCTCGCAAACCTATAGTTCTCCAGTTCAAGGTCTATCTCTTTCTGAGATTCACCCAGGTCTTTAACATCAGACCACCTTTGAGGTGCTCGCCTCATGATCATATTTGCTCGTTTTATATTGATAGTCACCCTTGCTCTTACCATTCTATGGTCAGTACTGAATGAAAATTGATTAAGTACATTGACATGTCACAGCTCTATTTTTATTTGTTTCTATCAGACTTATTTTATAATTAGGCTAATTAAGTAACGAAGATAATGAGAACTGTAAATCTTCTTCTTCTTCTTTGCTGTAGGATTGCATCATGTTTGTCTTCACCGATTATAAACTTAGTTGAGACGCCAAACTCCAGCTGTCGTGCCATTGTTTTGGGGGTCTTCCAGGAGGTCTTTCTCACCACATCTCACCACATCTTGAATGTCGCAGTGCGTTCTAATGTCATGCCTTCTCCCACAAACTGCAGCCCGCTATGCCTCTAAAAGTTCTCATCTCTGCTGTTCTGAGGAGTCGCTTGGTTGTGGCGTTCTCTGTTCTGGTTGCGATAGCGTATGTCCTGACCGGTCTTACACAGGTCTTGTATATTCTTGTCTTGCTCTCGACAGACGTGTACTTGTTTCGCCATAGTATATCCCGCAGAAAGCCAGATATCAACAAAGCTTTCATTGTTTGTGCTTTCACTTCTTTCTCCAAGTCCCTGCTGCTTGGTATATTGGCGCCTAGGTATTTGAAATTCATAACTTGTTCAGAACTGTAAATGATGGTTAATATCATACAAAATAACTATGCAGAAAGTCCACAAAGGGTGGCGCTCGTATGTCATACCGAATAGCAAGATTTTCTTCCTTTGTGTTATTATCGCCTGTACACACGTCCAGTGGATAACCTAAAACCTTTTTTTAGATTAAATTACATGCCGATACGACAAAACCCTTTGTGATCCGGGTCAAAATTAATAACCAGGCCCTTCGTCTTATAAATCATCCCTTAAGCTTTAAATACCCGCACTTGGGTGTAAACAAAGGAAATCCAGCTCTTCTGATAAAACACAGCGCCAGTCAAGCTCATTAGTTAGCGTAAATCTAGAAACTGCTTTCGAGTGATATGCAGTAAAAAAATGTCCGGATACCTGTACTGCTGTTACAACTAATGTAAAATTCATTATTTTAAAAATAATTTTAAATCTGGTCTGCTTTGAATAGAGAACTTTACAATTTGGTTAAAACATTATTATTCAAAGAAATCAGAAGTGGCGGCAAAACAAGTCTAAAATAAAACAGGCTGAGCTGTAAGAATACTTATAAATTATTTATCGCACTTTCTAGAGGACTTGAAATGAGTTTTTTCGCATTACTGGCATCTTATTTCGTAAATCCGGCAAAGTATAAAACAGCTTGTTATCCAAATAGCCTACCGAATGAGATTCGCTAAGGCGCTTGAAATTACATCGACAGCATCGGCTCTTAAAATCGTGGAAAAAGAAATAAAGTAACCAGTTTTAGCACTGTTACTAGAAAAGTTTCCAACTTTATATCGAACACCTCTTTGAAAGCTAATAAACTTTTTCGGGATCGCGATAGATAAGACCTCTGACTTTATGGGAACGTGTTTCGTTTCAGATGCCCATTATTTTCTATTTTTACTGAATGGCAAGAGAAAGCTCGCCGATATATTTTAGGTTATTATTGTTCTGTTTATTAGCAATTTTTAAAGTGTCTTCAAGCGAAATTATACTTACAAAAGGTTTTATATTGACAAAATAGTTTTCGCATTGCTCATTCATAAAAAAATAATAATTTAATAAAATAAAGCTATTATACGAATTCCAGTTATGTAACTAACGATTACCATTCTAGTATCAAAGCTAGGACTACAGGACCAACTTTGAATGTATGATCAAAATGTCGCGGGGGAGAGAGGAGGCGGGAGTGTACACACTAAAAAAACTCCAATCAATAGTGTTCTATATTGCAACCTTAATTTGTTGACCACTTCACACCTTCATTTGACATGTTCTGTTTTGTCCGGCACTCTTGGGGATGTTTGCTTGTGTTCTGACGAGTAAGTTTACATCTTTGCCTTTTTTACGTGTTATTTTTCCACTGTTCCGATTTTTCCCCGGGTACTAGCTGTTACTTTTATGTGTTTTTAGCGCCTGATCGTGACGTAATTGTCGAAAGGGCTTTGCTATATTTGATTTTCAAGGGTTAAATTATACCACATATCCTTGATTAATATATACATTTCACCAGTACTTGGCAGAGTTTTTGAGTACATAATAAAGCAGCGACTTGAAAAACTGGTTTCAGACAACATTTTTAATTTGGTTTCAAACAACATCACTCGACTATTCATCCGCTCTTTATTTTGGCCAACAATATACAAACAACTCACCTAACTGACAGAAAGTCGGCGTGTCTATTCATAGACATTAACAAGGCCTTTGACAGTGTCTGGCATATGGGCTTACTCTACAAACTTCACAATCTCCGCACACCAACATATCTACTCCACATCATAAAAAACTTACTCGAAAACAGACTACTACAAGTACGAATTGACAACACATTCTCTTTTTCTTTTTCCCCTGGACAAGGACTCCCGCAAGGTTCCCCGCGTCTCACCGTTTCTCTACAATATATACTGCCATGACATATACAATTACAACTTACCAGACAAAAATCAAATCGACAGATCGGCATACATATTACATACGCAGACGACACGGCACTGATTGTACATGACAAAACTACTGAGAGAGCAGCTCAAAGACTCCAAATACTAACAAACAACACATTGACATGGTTTTATAAATGGAGACTAACACCAAACGCGTCAAAAAACCAACTTCTGCTCACAAACCACAGACTCAACGCTGACTCCCCTACAATAACTGCAGACGGCCAAACGACACAACCAAAAAACGACGTAAAATACCTTGGAATCACAATCGACCACAAACTTAAATTCACTAAACACATACGAAACATCAGGGCAGAAACAGTAAAGAGAACAAAACACTTCCGATCAATAACCTACAAAGACAGAGGAATCAGCACGAATACCGCCACCAAAATATATAAAGCTATTTGTAGACCCTTGCTAGACTATGGACATATACTCATGACCAACGGAACAGAAAGGACAAAACGTTATATACAAACAACAGAACAAATTGCACTAAGACTAACAACACGAATAAGACACCCCCAAAACACACTACACAACCCCTCCACCCAACTACTATACGAACGCACAAACATGACAAAGATTTCGGAAAGACTCATACATCTACGGACAAAATGGACAAACAACCCCTACAACTGGACCATACTGAATCCCCTTTGTCCCCTCTGTCTTACAAGACCAACCAGACAATCCGCTTCCGTTTCCCTACATCAACGCTACTCGAATGCTTACAATGGTAACCGACTACTGGGCAATAAATCCAAGATCTCTGTTTGCCAGAATTAAAATTATTCAATTAGTAACCTAGAATACGATAATTTTTACCTTTATTTGTTTGTTTAGATTAAGACTGCATGTACTAAACAAGGGCAGAAAGACCGATAGGTCGATAGCCTTTTTTTAGAAATAAAGATGTTTACTACTACTATATACATTTCATTACAAACGTTTGTTTGATTGGACTTTTGATGATATTTATTGGATATATGAAGAAAACGTCAGGAAGCAATTAAAATGGCCCATGGCTTATAAACTCGGAAAACTTTCTAATAACTAAATCTGAATGAGCTTTTCACAGCACAGAATTCCAGTTAGTAAAATTGTAACTTGATATATACCGAATTAGAGATCACGTAAAAACATGTAATTAAGGTGCATATTTAATTTTTTGCGAAAAGCGGGCGATGTCGTTCTCACAATCTAAAACCGTTTAATTAACCTTGCTAATAAATGTACTGTGGACACGAGACATATTTATTTTATTAAATTTTTTTTTTCTCTTATATATAATATCACCTAATATTGCATACAATCCCTTTATACATCTCATCAGACCGTTTATAATAACTAGGGGTCATTATGTCCTTTACAACTAGTTAATTTCTATGTTTAAAGTCCGTTATCTCGGTGTTTTTGAGGTTGCGTTCGTAAAACATTATTGCTAATTAGCGGCAGAAGTTGCCAAGCATCGTCGTTGAACCAAGGGCCTAATTAGCTTCCTCGAAATTTCTCATTAGTAGTTTTAATCTTCGCATTACTGTAACCCCGATCTCGACAAATCCCAAGAGGTTTTTCGTGGAATTATGATTTTGGATTAACAAGGCGGATTTTAAAGTCGAGCAGATTGGAGAAAAATCGCTTAGGAGCAATTCGTGTTTTCTCAATAATGGCCAATTATCAACGCGGAATGTTTGCGGGCTTGCGTTAATAAGCTTAGGCTGACTAATTGGAGAATTACTTATTATTAGATGCTAATTCGTACTAAACTTGATTTAACAACACAGACCAGACAAAACGCTTCAGTGTTCAATTAACTATGAAATTGTTATTTAATTCTGGAAAATATTAGTTGCCATGGATGGTTTTGAGAGATCTGTTTAACGTATTTCTGAATATAGGGAATTACCTAAATACATATAATAACTACGTAATTTTCGATCACGCTACATTTATATTCCTGGCGAAATTCTAGTAGTTATTTAAAGGGGTAGTGTTATTATACCGAGCACATTTTACCTAATTTGGCACATTCAAAATGCAATTGACGGGATTAAATTGAAACTGGCGCGGGCTGAATTTATCAGAATAGACAATTCTGAAATTATTACGGAAACGAATTACGGTCGTGTCTGTACCAAATCCAACCAAACCACTTTTCTATGCATCTTGTCTGAATGCGTGTTTCAAATGTGACACAATTAATAATTGTTTATGTGTTCTCTTAATAACAATGAAAATTTGAGCTAGTTGGACCAAACGTATAATGGTTTTCAGATTCTAGATGACTCTAATGTTGTAATAATTGGGTTTAATAATTCTCAGCTTCTCGTCATCCGGTGGAAAGTTAACTTGCTGCACTCCATTCCTTTGGTAGGCTCCTTTTAATGAATAGCTGCAGTTAATCAATATGAATAATCCGACAACATACACCATACAAATGGCGCAGGCATCACGACTTAGTTATTAGAACTTCCAATCAATTAGTTCGATCAAATTGTCATATCATCGGTTGGGTCGCCACTGTAGGATTTAATCGGACACTCATCACAGGATTTAATCGGACACCATCAGGTGTTTAACAGTCTGCCGTTCAGCGCCGCAATCACAATTTGGGGAGGGTATTTTTCCTCATCTGAAGAGTGAATCGGCTCATCTGCCACAGTTCGTCCTTATTCTGATATGTGTTGTCCAGATTCGTCTTGGTTGGTCGAAAGCCTCTGGCTTGCCTATCACACACGGCATACTCCAGTTGGTAGGTGCTGCATCCTTATTCAGTCTTCCCTCCAGCGCTCGGCTATATTAAAGTTATTCTCGATTAGAATTTTTGCAGTTTTTAGAAGGGGGTTTCTTGAGCAAAGCCTATTTATGTCCCTGTCGGCAGTTCCAGCTTGGGAGCGGAGCACAGGGTCGGCGTTAATTTTTCTGTATTCTCTAACAAGAGCATACTCTCGACGGATGTGTGGGGGAGCTATGTGACTCAGCGCAAGCAGCGAATAAGTGGGAGTTGGTTTCATTGTGCCTATGGTAGGCGTAGCTTGATTGAGCTGGACATCCATACGATTGGTGTGTGGGCTGTTGATTCACACCGGTGCGCAGTACTCCGCGACCGGGAACACCAAGCCCAGTGCTGTCGATCTTAGTGTGGACGCTGAGGAACCCTGTGTGGTGCCTCACAGCTTTTGCATAATGTTATTTCGGGTTCTGAGCTTTGCAATGATCTTCATTATATGTTCTTTAAAGCTTAGCGTTCTGTCGAGGGTGATACATAGGTATTTTGGGTGTTTGTTGTGGCTGAAAAATCTGTCTTCAAAGTATATTTTAAGTTAGTTTTAGGTATTTTAGGTTGGTAAATTTTAGTTGGCCATCCTGTTGTTTTAGTGGAAGCACGATGCTTTCATCATGGCGGCATTGGGCTGCAATCTCCAGTCTCGGAAATATCTCCCGATGCTAGCTAGGTCGTTTGTAAGGATGTGCTCAGTAGTCCCTAATTCGTTGTGGCTTGTAGCAAGTGCCCAGTCGTCTGCATATCCGAACTTCTTTGGTGTAGTTTCGGGCATATCTGCCATGTAGAGACTGAAGAGCAGGGGAGCCAGCACCCATCCCCCGTTTTCCGTTTGAAAGACGTTCGAGAAGAACCTTGCCAGCCATAGCTTGGTAAATTTACCACTGTGTTTTAGAAACTCAGCATGGATGGAGTCAAAGCCTGGGGCTTTTCCCTTTTTCCTTTCCTTCAGGGCTTCCGAGATTTCCTTACAGGTGAAGGGTTTGGAATATTCTGTCTCAAGTGCACACGTGGGTTTCAGAGTCTTGAGGTCTTTTTTAACTTTGATTGTGTGTAAAAGGTTCTGTGGTGCTCTTGAGGTAGTTACTACGTGGGTCGCCACTTGATTTGCGGTCACTAGGTTGACTGGGCGTTCGGGTGGATTGCCGCCTACAAGCTTTCGCAGCAGGGAGCAGGCGTGTCTACTCGATTTCTGAAAATTTACGTTTTCAACTGTCTCAGTCCATTTTTTGCTGCATCAATGCTATGAAGCAGTTCATCTGAAATTTCCTGCTTTCCATCCTTGCAAAACTCTTTATACAGTTTTTCACTCTCCTCAGACCATCCAGGAACAAACTCCATTCGCTTACCCCCAGAAATGGTTGCTTTTGCCGCAGCCATTATTGCTCCTGTCAATCTCCCGTAGTTTACGCTCCTTGGTGGAATCCAACCTAAGCATTTGTCAAGGCTGCTAGAGAAAGTAGGCCAGTTAACTCTCTTGAAGTTTCATCTTCAAGGTTCTCAAGGTCAAGGGGGGTGGGAACGATCTTATAACTGGGATGTTATTACGGATTTTGGTTAAAACGGGGCGATGTTGGCTGTGAGGGAAGTCGGGCATGACCCTTCTGGACGCTAGCAGGGGCTGGTCCCTGTTGTCAGTGGGAACGAAGCAAAGGTGGGGATTATATTCCCTCTTCCATGCTGCAGATCGGAAAGTACCTCTCTGTCCTTTGCGTGGAATACGAAGTGAACTCCATGTTGCTCTGTCCATTCCAAAAGGATCGCGCCATTCCTGTTATTTTCACGGTATTTCCACATTTCATGGTGGGTGATGAATTAACACACAACAAAATAAGTAGAGAGTGGCATATTTTAAGGATTTAGTGGATGTACTGCAGGGAATAGTCTACTCTATTTTGGCTTTATCTTGTTGGTTCTTATGTATCAAAACACAGGGACTTTGAGAGACCAAATTCCGACAGACGAGGTACTAATAACCAGTAGTTTTTCAATATAAAATATTATCAGCATGTATTAAGCTTCATTACTAAATTTTAGATTTGTTCATGTCACCTACAACAATCCGTCTTAATTTGGAGCGAGAATATCTTTTAGAACATCTGTGTTATTTTCTCTAAAACGCTTTCTAATCTATAGCTACAAATGGCGCAAATTTTGAGTCAGCTTTCTATTTCCGTAAATTTGTAAAGCTATTATTAACTGATTTAAACTTAGATTCTAGAAATATCTAAATAATTATTAAGAAATTGAAAAAATATTGAAAAACTATTTAGTTATTTCTAGGCGGAGGTTCTTATCTAAATTTGGTTCAGTGCTGAAAGGTGAATTTAATAAAGCTTGGGATCGAATAAGTACCTGCTCGCCATTATTATTAAAAATTCTGCTGCGAAACAAGTCATCCCAATTATCAATTTCTGCTTCTATTTGATTCTGATCATTAATTTATCTTTCGTACACTATCAACGCCAATTTATCTCCCTTTGTTTCACAAAATATTAATGGATATGTGTGGTGATTCAGGAAAACTGATTTATAATTTTCATATTGACTCAAATCCCCAAAATTGGAAAATTATCTCAACATCTATTGCAATTTATTTGCAAATAGCCAAGTAGCAAAATAAAAAATGTTAGGAAAATATAACTTCATTCTAGTAGAGTAATTGAGCTTTTGTCAGTTTTATAAACAGCAGAGCACCTAGTGTTTGCACAACTTTTCGGTTAAATCATTCCGGAAACTTTGAAATATAATATCACACAAACACGAGGAAAAACTGGCAATCCTCCGCACATGCGGTTTTCATTATACTTTTCCCGTTTTACTGATGCCTGAACTTCTAGATTCCATCACCAAAGTTTTTTGATATAGCCTTGGTTTCTGCTATATTTGCTAAGAGCGGATGCTTTGGATCAGACCGCGGATGTTGCTTGTTTTAGTAAAATCATAAAAGAGGATATTCTTGTATTTTGTAACTTTTCGTCAGTATGTAAGCCAAAATAAATATTTTGTACTTTTATATATATACACTTTGTATACAAAGATTTGTTAAAAGTAATTGGGATTTGACTGTTGGTCGGTCTGTTGCAAAAGTACTTTTTATGAAAATCTCAATAACCCACTTCAAATAGTTGTCACTGAGTGAGAGTTAAAAAGTGCACGACGATTCAAAATTCACGTAATTTATTGAAATATATTAATTGTCGTAAAACATATAAATGTTGTTTTTAAATATGCTTCAAATGCCTCAGTGTTCGACTTGAAAATTTTGGGGAATAGTCAATGATTCTCTATAAAATAGTTGCTTAAATTTGTTCTGAACTCTAATAGTGAAGTTTCAAGTATATATATAATTCAGTTTGATATTAAGTGAACTTAATATAATAAACTATGCTTATAATAATCGAGATAGCAGATATATTATGTCTGTTTGGGTGACTTACAGCAACGTAAGTTTTAAGATATTTGCAAACTGAAAATTGGCTATTGCTTATCCGTATGTTTAAATTTCAAAAATTTCCTTTAGCAATTATTTCAGCTACTGTTAACAGGTCAAATGTGGACAATAACTATTATAAGAGATAGATAGATAGAGTAGAGTTTAATCTGATACCACCACACTAATATGAAGACATCAAAATCTGGACGCTTTGCTAACATGGATGGAAAAGGCAACAAATACACGTCTATTTTATTTCATATACACTTAATGTATGCTATAAGTGAAACCCGCACCTTTATTTATCCGCCATTGCCAGATATATTTTGCTTAGTTTGATATTTAACTTTGTTTATGCGTTACTGAATAAGAAGGGACAGTGATTGAATCATCAGGAATATTATAATTTTAAAATTATAACATTATTAATTTAACATTATAGTTTAAAACAGTTTATAGTGCACTTAACTTAACTTAACTACATTTTAACATGTTTCGAAAAAGGGCAGGTGTTCCATTTTATTTCCATATTTGAGAAATTATTAACCTGGTTTATTTAGGTCCATTGTAACTAATCACGCGTGTATCATTTTCTGAACCGCCGGTTTAATGAGGATCGTAATACTAAATTAAGATATTTATGTACCCCTGAATAGTTCCTTAGTGAATTGGGTAATATGCATAAATATATATCTATTCAGTGTTTTGCCGGAATCGATAGATTCAGACTTAGACCTGGGCTTCTAGAAGCAAATAAATTTGCCAGACACCAATCCTTTTTGGGAAATGCTAGTACGTAAATATTTTGTCATTTTTGTGCTACTTATTGTGACACTGATCGTTGTTCAGTTGAAAAAGATAAAGAATTGGCTTGCCGATGGTTTTTTTCCCGATCACGTACAGTGACTCATTTGTGGTGGCTATATACACTCTCCCTCTTCATTCGACATTGTCAATGCATCAAAATTATTTACCTTCACATTCATTGCGTTAGCTACGTATTAGATATATTCTCATACTGATTTATGGTAATTCATTTAGGATTGTATTGCATTTAGGGTCTCAAAACGTAGTTGAATTTAGGCCTTTCCTCAAAATCAAATAGGTTTCGGTGTCAACTCTTGCTAATTAAGCCAGTCTGAATGCGTGATGGGAATTTACGTTCTCCACATAAGCTATAATTTAACTCGTATTGCGTTTAGCATGTGGCCGTAATGTGGGTTTCTGCCCTTGGACACTTATAAAATATGATTATTTAGCCAACTTAAAAGTCATCCAACAACAGAATAATACAGCGTAATATAACATAATTGGTTTGAAATAATCGCTTTAATTTTTAAATTGATTTTAAATAAAATTTGTTTAAGAAAATAAGTATATTTAGCTGTTGCCTACTGGAACAGTGGATAAATGTAAGGTGCACGTATCGCGAAGGTATTAGCTCTTAAAGAGCAATTTCAATTATAAAAATCTTCTATTTTACGATATTTTAAAGATTATTCTTGATGGTGTACATACATTTTAAAGAGTTGGCACAATTGATCTGCTGAATGCATAAGTCACTTCACTCAACTTTGATTTTTGTTTCCCGAAATCTGTTTATACCTACAATTTTGACAGCAGTCTAATCTTTTTCTTTTTCTCTAATTTGTAATTTTAGTTGCTCTTATATTCCCTTGTGAGCTTAAAAAAAATTGGACGTCTGATTGACTCTCTCGGTTTTGGATTTTGTTACAAACTTTAAATCTGCTTTCTACTGGTATGGAATTTATTTGGATCTGAGTTGTATTTTCCGGATTATTTCGAAGACCTGTCCAAGTTACACAACCTTTTCACCTGTTGTTCATAAAATATGAATATGAATACTAAATAGCACTCTTCTTCAAACGTGCGGGCTAAGACACTTTAATTTTGCGATTCCAAGCCATGATGAGAAAAAAGCGAACATGATCCTTAAGCTACTTTTACACTTTTACACAGTTGAGGTACGGTCGGAAAATACTTGCGGCCACAAACTTGCCTCTTGTGTTCCGTTTACACATTTTCAAGTTTATTTGAGTGCAGCGAGTTCTGCTGTTAACGTTGTTGTAAGTCAAATTGACAATAATTTAAGAGTCATGTTATAATGCCCGAAACATTTTAAAAAGCTACTTTGGGTTAGATTTTGAATAAGTAACAGAAGAATTTTGGGTGATTTTTATATACATTTTATTTCAATTATGGAACTTAAAAGGTTCCGTTATCGTGTGGCTTCCGAATGAGTAAATGTCTTTTCGGATGATTTTCCAACGAATACAACAGAAGAAATCAAGAAAAGTATATCCACTGGAGCTGATTGAAAAAAGTCAAAAAGCCAATCTTATCCGTTGCTATTTGCATATTAAGTATACAAACGATTAAGTGTGACACGAAATATCAAAGTAGCATTAATGGAGCGGTTTTACATTTACTTAAGGTCCGAAAAAGTACATCAAAATCGTGATCTTCAATTTCCAGTTAGATTATCTATTGTTCAACCGAACAATGTCAATTTTTCAATTAATAGATCAAAAGGGAGTGTTGGGCAATTCAAAAAAACTTTGCTGCTGTCACCTCAAAAATAGCAGCGCGTTCCACAAACCTAAAACAGAACGCTGTTGGGGTGTTGCTCAATAGAATTCGACTTTAATGGGAAATTGAGATTAATTAATCAATTTATTATGAAAGCCTACATGCCTGCTAAATGTATTTTAGCAAAGATTAATGACACACCCTCAATATTATTCCTTTTTCATCTGGTGCTACATGTAATTTTTAACAAATTTTCGAGATGGGAATTTTTTCTTTCCTGGCTTTGTTTAGAAGCCATATATTTCACTGTAGGCATAATATTTTCGTGGACCCATTCTTTACGTATTCTTAAACTGTACTTTACTCGTAACAAGCTGTATTTTGTTTTCTACTTTTTGTGCCCAGAACTTTCCAGGGCTAACAGTCAGCGGCGTTTTTACTGAATAGAGTTGCAAAGTTAGAGGCATTTATTTGCCTTCCAGTGCGAACGTAACTTTGAAACTTTGTGAAATCAAGAACTTGAAAAGTCACGGCGCTAACAGGCTTTTGAGTGCGATTGTAAATTTTAATACCAATCTGACAAACAAAAAAAACCGGCAAGTGTTCGTATACCTCGAAGAAAATAGGGAAGTATAATGCATTATTAATATTATGCAAATTTTTCTGACAAAGAGCTGAAAATAATATTTAATTGTCAGTTTTGATGAATGTAATGTTTGCACAAAGTCTCTCCATTTAAATTTAGAAAAAATAATAATTCAATGACTCAAATGAAATACGGTGATGTCTTTTTGATACCGGTTTACGTAATTGATTTGAATCACAAGATGTTAATTTGCAAGCATTGAAGTCGACTTGTTCCAGTCTTTTGAGAGTTGCTTTGGGTGTTTTCTCAGTATTTTTTTTATCAGTATCGGGCTTCCAACGCATTATAGCGACCACTTCATTGTATCTTTGAAGAGGTTTCTCAGTAGAAGGAAAAATATTTAAGAATCATTTACTCATTATTTTTAAATTTCAAAAGTTTGTCTATATTTCAAACCGTTGGATAGATTGACTGCTGCGTATTTACTTAATTCAATTACATTTTTTCCTGTATTTTTATTATTTTAAGTACGGATTCTTCAGCGAAAATTAAATTGCTCATTTGAAAGGTTTGTTTGATTCAACAGAAAAATGTTGAGATATTGTTTACATCCAAATAATACAGTCTTTCGTAAATGTCCCAATAAGTCATCATAGAACCTGCAAGATAAAGTCAACTACAATACTTGCAGGAACTACAGAATAACAGAGTTTTACAGGACATGTTGACTGCAAAAAATCTTAATTAAAATGAGATTATTTGGGATATTCTCAAAACACCAGACGTTCTACTGCACACAAGAAACCTGACAAACACCATCAACAACATAAACTTAACCAACGAGCTTGGATCCGACCACCTGGCTATTACGTTTAACATAGACTTACAACATACGCAACCTACCTCCAATACACCTATAGAGAAAAACTTAAACCTAACAAAGACTGACATAGACAAAGTGAAACAACATATACATGACTACATTCAATCACAAGCACACCCCATTTCAATAGAAACCATACAACAACAACTTTCACTAGCCATAGGAAAATTTAGCCCGGAAATAAAAAATGCTTTCTACCGACATACACTACCCAAATACATACTGAGACTAATAAAACATAAGAGAGAACTGTACAGACTATATACAAACACTCAAAATAACGACCTAAAAAAGACAATGAACCAACTTAACAGAGACATTAAAACTCTGATTGGACAATACCGACAAGACAAATGGCTAGAAACATGTAAAGAAATACAGAAGGACAAAGGCAAAACATACTGGCGAAAAATTAAGAAACTGGCGCAATACAGGAAGACTGGCACTACTGACACAATTGACGAAAACGGAATAGAACGCTACACAGACAAAGAGAAAGCGGACGCATTCGCCAGACACTATCAAAGGACCTTCAGCATATCGACAAACCCTAACTTTGACAATGACAACTGGAACTTGATCAACGACTGGTACTTGAACTATTTTAACAACTCACCAAACTATGCCTGCACACTGATCACAGACATAGAGTACGATGAAGCCCTAGCGCACATCAAGAACACTGCACCGGGGAAGGATAAAATTAAGGCAAAAGTCCTGAAAAGCCTAACTCAAGAAACACACAAACTGATCCTAACTGAATTGAACAACTGCATCACAAATGGCAGAATCCCAGAAACATGGAAAAACGGCTTAATAATCCCTATACCCAAAAATGGACTGGACAATACACAACCGAGCAACTACAGACCAATTACACTACTTCCAGTACTAGGCAAGATTTTTGAATGCATAATGAAACAGCGGCTTGACAAAGTGATTGGAAAGTATATACCTACCTACCAATTTGGTTTCAAACAGCATCACTCGACCGTTCATCCGCTCTTTATTTTGGCCAACAATATACAAACTACCCACCTAACTGACAGAAAGACATCTTGCCTGTTTATGGACATTAACAAGGCTTTTGACAGTGTCTGGCATAGAGGCTTACTATACAAACTATACAAACTACACACACCAACATATCTACTACACACCATAAAGAACTTACTAGAAAACAGACAACTACAAGTACGAATTGACAAAACACTGTCATTTTCTTTTTCCCCTGAACAAGGGCTCCCTCAAGGATCCCCGCTCTCACCGTTTCTCTACAATATATACCGCCATGACATATACAATTACAACTTACCAGACAAAAATCAAATCGACAGATCGGCATACATATTACAATACGCAGACGACACGGCACTTATTGTACATGACAAAACTACTGAGAGAGCAGCTCAAAGACTCCAAACACTAACAAACAACACAATGACATGGTTTTATAAATGGAGACTAACACCAAACGCGTCAAAAAACCAACTTCTGCTCACAAACCACAGACTCAACGCTGACTCCCCTACAATAACTGCAGACGGCCAAACGACACACCCAAAAAACGACGTAAAATACCTTGGAATTACAATTGACCACAAACTTAAATTCACTAAACACATACGAAACATCAGGGCAGAAACAATAAAGAGAACAAAACACTTCCGATCACTAACCTACAAAGACAGAGGAATTAGCACAAACACCGCCACCAAAATATATAAAGCTATTTGTAGACCCTTGCTAGACTATGGACGTATACTCATGACCAACGGAACAGAAAGGACAAAAAGTTATATACAAACAACAGAACAAATTGCACTAAGACTAATAGCACGAATAAGACACCCCCAAAACCCACTACACAACCCCCCCACCCAACTACTATAGCAATAACCAAAAAAAAATTGTATTATCGATGGACCAGTAAATAGATAACGCAGATTAAATTCAATGATCTGACCAAGAAATTCCAAACAACGTTTCGTTTACATCTTCGGTGAACATTATTGAAAGCGATGAGGTAAAGATCGAAGATGGTTGTTTTGCCTCTCTCCGATGACAAGCTTTTCAACTTTTTTTTTGCATTTGAACATATTTATTTCAACTAAGAATTACATCTTTCAATTGCGCTTAATCTACGGCTCCTTAATGTTAACATCATTTAGCAATTATATCTAACATCAGTTGTCCTATTCTACCTTAGCCTAGCTTAACCTAACTAACCTAATCTTACATCTTCTCTTGCTTCCTAACTAACTTAATGCTAGTCCATGGTCCTCGTTGTGGTGCTGGAACTGGTCATCGCGTGTGGTCCTCGTCTTCTTCTTATACTGGCTTAGCCTAACTTAACCTAATCTTACATCATCTCTTGCTTCCTTACTAACTTAATGCTAGTCCATGGTCCTCGTTGTGGTGCTGGAACTGGTCATCGCGTGTGGTCCTCGTCTTCTTCTTAAACTGTGTCCGCAGGGAGCAGTCTGCGGTCACACTGGAACTTCTTTTTGCAAGAATCCCTGACTGTGGGATTCTTGCTTTGCCGGGCCTTGTCCAGGAACTTTGATGTTAAGCCCTGGATGTGGTCCAGCAGGTCTTCTGTCTTCAGGTCCCTTTGGAGGGTTGTGTTCCTCACAAAGTACGGGGCCTTGGCTGCTGTCCTCAGTATCCTGTTCTGGATCCTTGCCAGCTTGAGTTTCTGGCTGGTGCTGGCTGTGGACCACGCTGGTGATCCATAGGTCAGTACAGGTCTGATTAACTGCTTGTAAGCTCTGACCTTTGTTCGTAGGAAGAGCTTACCTGTCAGCAGCGGGTAGTAGGCCTGGAGCAGGTATCTTGCCTTCGTTATAGTGGCTGTTATCTGTTCGTGCCAGACCAGCCGCTTGTCATAGATAAGCTTTTCAACTAGTGCTACTGCTGTATTTATACCTTCTTGTGTCTGTCGAACGGTGGTGGTGTAGAGTGGAGCATCAGAAGCGCGCGCAGTTTAGGCGTAATCGATGCGCACCGCACTATGCGTCGCCTCCAATTTCGGTCTGGTTCTAGCTTCTTTCTTGTCGGTGAAGGTGTCTAGTTGTTGGAAGATCTCATTGACTTCTCTAGTATTTTATAAAAAAAAACCTTCGTCCAAAATTGTTAGAACTATAAAACTCTAAAAGAAAATGTTGCTTGTGCTGTACAGAAAGCTCGCTAAACCTGCCTATACTCTAATGGTGCTGGCATGTTTCCCAGGTTGGCTATTATTCTCAAAATTTGAATTAAAAGTGTAGGCACACATTAAATTCCTAAATGTAGATGACACTAAACTTTGATAAAACATTGAATTTCCTGCAACGGATTAATAGCTTCATCAGTAAATGAACTTTCTTCTATCAACCTTTTAGTTTCACCTGTTAGTTTTGTTCATTTACGCTAGAGCATCACTTTTTTGGTAATGTAAATGACTTGTGAATTTTAGCAAATCTATAATTCATATATAAATTTTCGAACATAAAAGTAGTACTCTATCAATTTTCTGGCTTTCAGTCTTGTGGCAACAGCCATGCTGTATCCGAGTTTATCTATCCCCGCTGCAGAACGTATTTAGCCAGCCAAATATTCGAGCCAAACTTAAAAGTCATTCGAATGCGCCCCACGTTATCCTTAGAAATTAGCATTTGGTTCGGGGCTGTTAACCTACACACTGATCCACTTTCATTAAGTTGTTTATTGCAACGACAAATGATCTTCTTCATTGGTGGGTCGAAGCCAAACTTACTCCCAAATGAACATCAAGCTGCTATTAAGCCTTAATTATTCTAAACTCGCACAGTGAAAACCTTTAAAAAGTCGGTGAAGTTATTACTTTTAATTTCATGTTATGTTTCCAGGAACTTTGAGGCAGTGAAAGTCATAAAACGGATAGTAGGTCAAACAAAATGAAGTTTTTGTATCATTTTTGAATTATTTATCTAGTAACAGAAATTGAAGACAATTTTCAGAGCAGTTCAACTTCAATTTTGTTGAAGTTTACTATCGAAGAAATTTTAGAATATTTACACAATATTTAATTATAGTTAGAATGTGCTGATGCCAAGTGGACTTCTTTGCAGTGGAAAAGTAGCAAGGGTTCTTGCAAAAACAGGATAAAGTATAAACATTGCGTCCACATTTATGTATGGATAAGGTACGAATCCAAATTCCACTTACTTAATATGCATTATTTCAATGAGCAGATAAATAGAGCATAAGAACTTTAAAAGCAGTAACATAAATTTTAGACTTGATTGTGTAGGTGATTACTGGTGGATACAATAAGTCCCAAAAGTCATGTCTAAATTCTTTTAAAATTCAGCAGATTGTTTTTTGGAAAAAAAAGCCTTGCAATTTTTATTTTATACAGGGTAGTCCAAAAGTCGAATTAGCCATTGAATTCTAATATTTATACATTACTTCTGGGACTCACCGTTAATGTGTTGGTCATTAATCATCATCAATAATTTGGAGATAACATTTGTGATAGTTTTCTAAATTTTGGCGGGCCCAATACAGTTTCTTGTGGTACTTCGTACACTGTACTGGCCGAATCGGACACACTATTCTTAAATCTAACTTTTTGATTTCTATCCAGTAAAACTGAATTTGAACCAATCCAGAACCGAACCCCGCATTCATAGCTTTTCCATCTTTTTAATAATGCATTAATATTTTAATTTACCATTTGAATGACGCAAAATTGGCAACGTGGCGTGAAGATTGATTGGAACTTTCAGATCCATTTCGGAATGGCGAAAATCGAAATATTCATTGCGACATAAGCTGAAGTGAATTTCAAAAGTGAAAGGAAAAAAACACGTCTACTTTATCACCGGGCTGGGTGCCAGCCATATTCGTAGATCGATTCGATGCTCAGTATTCAGCTCCGATTGTCTGGCTGTGTGTTATCAGAAATAACGTCGTGATTTATTCTATCCATTTTCAGCCATTTCATTAAATAAGAATCCACTTAAAACGACATTTCCTTTAGAAACAATCGTATTTCTCCACGATAGGATTGTTTTAATGAAGTTATATATAATAAAAGGCCGCCGTCCTCATTGATCATGTCAGCAAAATCCATCGAACCTTTCCTATAAACATATTTATATATAGCCCATAAAATATTCCAAATGCCCTAAACATCTATTATCTATACTTGGAAGATTAATATTACGTGTGGATCAGAATTAATAATGAATTATTTTCGGGTGGACGTTTGCCGGTCCGTAATGTTGTCTACCAATTTCATTGGCATTTTAATATGAAAAATTCAAATCCGTTCCAAAAGATTTACCAAAAATTTAATATAACTACCACTAAGGCTATGATATTCCCAAATTGGCCAACAAGAATTTTTATATTCTACTAATGAAACGCAATAAATTTCGTTGTCCAAGTTATTATAAATTCCCGAGTAAATTCCAAAACACAGTGCCGCGCTATCTTTGGCTTTTTCCTTCATTTCTAAACTAGATGATCTATTGCGTTTACGTGTAGTAATATATCGCTGGCGAATGCGAGCTGGGAACTCATTTCTCTTTCTATGCTTATTGCGTATTTTATTGTAAATTTCGTAACGATGCCAACCATTTCCCAAATGGATCTTGAGCCGAGATAAATTGTCAAATATTTTTCTGCTATCCCACATATGGGTCTTAAACTTCATTGTTTCTCGATAGAAGTTGTTTCGATAGAATTTTACTTGGTGCTGGTGGTTTTTCTAATAAAAATTAGCCAATACAAATGAAAACTGTACTCAATTTTTCACACGCTTTACAAGACACAACCGCAATTTCATGCAGAGGCATACATTGGCCAATGTATATTAACTGCATACAGTAGGGTTGCGGACCTCTCTCCATGAAAAGATGGAGAAACTACTGATCGTGTGGGTGACAGAGAAGCAGCTTCAAGGAGGAACGTTAACACAAAGCATCACATGCGAGAAGGCACGAGCGATTTACGATGATTTGCTGAAGCAGATCCCACACACTTCCACAAACGAGGAATCCGAAGATTCGTTTAAAGCCAGTCGGGGCTGGTTTGACAACTTTAGGACAAGGACCGGCTTTCACTACGTCGTCAGGCATGGTGAGGCAGCTAGTTCGGATGAGAAGGCAGCTGAGGTTTACACCAAAACGTTTTCCGAACTGATAGAAGCCAAAGGATAGATCCCCCCAGCAAGTCTTCAACTAGGACGAGACAGGGCTTCCTGGAAAAGGATGCCGAATAGGACTTACATAACGGCTGAGCAGAAGACGATGCCAGGTCACAAACCCATGAAGAATAGATTAAATCTAGCACTTTGCGCCAATGCGAGTGGCGACTGCAAAATCAAGCCTCTGCTAGTATACCATTCGGAAAATCGCAGAGCCTTTAAGTCACATGGGATTTTAAAAGAAAAACTGCAAGTTATGTGGAGTGTGCAAATCCGAAGGCGTGGGTCACCAGGAAATTCTTTATGGTGTTGATAAACCTGGTGTTTGGCCCTTCTATTAAAAAATATCTACAGGAAAACAACCTACCCATGCAAGCCCTTCTCGTCCATAACAATGCATCTGCTCACCCACCAAATCTCGAAGATGATTTACTCCAAGAGTTTAAGTTTATAAAGGTTCTCTACCTACCACCCAACACCACTCCTATCCGGCAGCCCACGGACCTGCAGGTGATTTCTAATTTTAAGAAGTTGTTCCCTAAGCACATTTTTCGGCGCTGCTTTGAGGTAACGGATAACACAAACCTTACCCTTCGAGAGTTGTGTAAGGACCACTTGAACATCGTGATATGCCTAAGAATTATAGAGCATGCCTGGCTGGGTGGTACAACGAGGACCTTAACCTTTGCATGGAAGAAGATGTGGCCTGAGGCTGTAGCTGAAAGGGCCTTCGAAGGATTGGAAGTGTCAGTGCTAGAGGAGATTGTTTCTGTGGGAGAATCCATGGGTCTGGCGGCGTATGAGAGAGATTTGATCAAACTCGTCGAGGAACAGTCTCAGGAGCTGAGAACCGAGGAGTACGGTGGTTTAACGAAAAATTAGTTTTGAAGAGGAACCAGAGATGGAGGGGGTTATCTCTAGAAGAGATATAAAGGAGATCTTGGGAATGTGGGAGAAAGTTGTAGAGTTCGTAGGATAAAAATAACCCTGAAAAGTTGCGACTGGCCGTGCCTAACTCACTTCCGCAATATCCTGAAAGGGAGGAAGAAACAAACTTCCTTGGACAGTTTTTTAAAACGATCTGCAGGTGAACATGAGCAAAGCGTGACGAAAAAAGCGAAGATCAGTGACGAAAATTGAGCGCTTCCGTAAGCACTACACTTTTTCTTTTATTATGTTTTTATAGAATATGTATTTGTTATTTATAAATAAATATTTCTTCTTGTAAATACATTTTTGTTATTCAAAAGCACTTAACAAAAACAACTGAGGTGGTTTTTTGGGAGCTGAAACGGATTATTGGCATTTCAATTAATTTCAATGGGGAAAATTGCTTTGAGATACGAGCAATTTGACATACGAGCAAGATTACGGAACGAATTAAACTTGTCTGTTGAGGTATATAGATATTTTTTAATGATATTTTGCGCAATAGCGAGATAATAATAAAATTCACTCCTATTTAAATTTTAATCAGTATGACCTTGTCAACTTACACGCAACTTAAGACAATTTGACAAAATAAAACTTGTACATCTGCATAGGATGAAAGATATTCATTTCAGGGCTCAGTTCTTTAAATAATACCCAAGTTTCTGCAATAATCGTCATATTTTGCTTAATAAATTATGTTATGGGGTAAAATTGACTTTTTATCATCCCAAACTATCGCCCCTGGACTATACATCTTCGTCATAAAATTATGTTTAATCGGAATACACCATTTGTCTAAACACCCAATAATAAATCTCTATCCAGCATGTTTAGATCTAAACATTTGTGAACAACTTTAACCATCGCTATTTGCAAATAAACCCGACTGATCTTTTATCATTATATGTTCACAAAACATTCGACAATTATCTGCTTAATTTCCCCGGGGCAGGTGTATCTTTATTAGTGCAGAGCTATTCAACTGCTTGTTAGACTGTAGATCCAGTGAATACTAATGCTCCAAATTAATTCTAATCCATAGAAATTTTCAGTTAAGGCGATAAACGATCGGGTTAAGAGATAGGCGTCCCTCAAATAATTCATTCCTTTAGATCGGTCCCAACATACAAACGCGATGAATACTTTATTTAGAATTTATGTCTGAAAAGGACTTACTCCATTTACAAAAGGGTCAATTGGAACAATTATGATCATTTTAATCCCTTGCTGAAATTACAACCTCAATGAATTATGTGACATGTTAATATTATTTATTAGTTGAAAGGCAACATTTACATTACTTTTGTTATAATATTTCATTTATAAATCGCATTATAAATCATCTTAATATAATTACTGTTAGATATCATCATGGTATTGTTAAAATTTAAAGTAAATCTTATAATATAATTGTATATCTAACTAAGCAAATAGTAGTGTGTGTGGGGTCGAGTTCTATACGGCTTACCGACTTACATACAGTAGTAGTAGTAGTAAACATTTTTATTTCTAAAAAAGGCTATCGACATATCGGTCTTTCTGCCCTTGTTTAATACATGTAGTCTTAATCTAAATAAAAAAACAGATATGAAAATTCTCTTATTCTAGGTTAACGATATTACTAAATAAAATTTCAGTGGCAAGAAGAGATTATTTTATTGTCCACTAGTCAGTTGCGTTTGTAAGTGTTCGAGTAGCGTTAATGTAGGGAAACGGAAGCGGGATTGTCTGGTTGGTCTTGTAAGACAAAGGGGATTCAGTATGGTCCAGTTGTAGGGGTTGTTTGTCCATTTGGTCTGTAGCTGTATGAGTCTTTCCGAGATCTTTGTCATGTTTGTGCGTTCGTATAGTAGTTGGGTGGGGGGGTTGTGTAGTGGGTTTTGGGGGTGTCTTATTCGTGTTATTAGTCTTAGTGCAATTTGTTCTGTTGTTTGTGTATAACGTTTTGTCCTTTCTGTTCCGTTGGTCATGAGTATATGTCCAAAGTCTAGCAAGGGTCTACAAATAGCTTTATATATTTTGGTGGCGGTGTTTGTGCTGACTTACATACAATTAGATGAAAATTGCGTTTTCGTGTCGTTTACATTTGGAAAATTTAAATTTTGGAATCTTAGTACGTTTCTTGTTTCGTAGTAGTATCAGTGGACGATATCAGCCGCTTTGAGGATATAAGAGCGTGTTTTTAGATTCTAGAATTTGACACATTCTAAAACCCTAGAAAATTTCCAATCGTCGATACATTTTAAAAGTTTGTGCAATTTTCAACAGCTCTAATGTGTCTATAGAAAAGTTTATATGTTTTGAGGATTTTCGGAACAAAGTTGTACAGTGATGGAGTTTATTTGTTTTCTATAGAACGAGTTCTATTTGATGATGATCAATTCTTTTTGGAAGTATCAACAATATACATAACTTATTTACTTTTATTACAGCTGGACACTGAACAATTTTCATGTATTGTGAAAAACCGGTTAGCTTTGCTAAAGTTCGTAGATTGCTGCATTTCCAATTCCTCTTAAATTGAGTAATTTCTAGTTAAATATCTCTGCACTTCATTTTGTTCACTACCAATTTAAAACCATGTTTTATTACAAAAAAAACTGCAAAACAGGCTCTAAACTTCTCCATAAGCTAGTTTCGCAGTTTTTGATTAGTTAGAAAGCAGGTTTGCAAAGCTCTAGTAACCAACCTGCTAATAACTTGCCTAACTCGAAATTAACGCAGGTATATTACAGCGACCAGCAATTTATGAGCTTGGTCATTGCCAAAGTTCAGAGTTACGAATAACAATTAAATCTTTTACTATGCGCAACTAGTAATTGGATTTTCATATATTCCAACATTAGTTGAATTGTAACAAATTTATTTCAAACATAAGTTTGATGATTTTACATATTACTGATGGCCCTTTTATTAATGAAATAACATTAGCTATTATGAATTTGATAAAAATATTATTCTAATTGCTGAGTGGGAAGCTAAGTGTACTTGAGTGTTGCCTGCCATTCAAATACTCCGATTACATCTGAGAGTATATTAATTTTTTTGCTTTCACGGTTCGTTACTATTCTCAGTTATGTTTTTTATAGGCTAAAATATGGAAAAATACATTTTATTAACATGAAATTAACAAGAAAGTATGATTGGATGGTTTTTGGTAATCAGCATTTATACATTTTGGTTGTGTTTGCAATAACTTATTGCAGCTTGCAAGATGTTCAATCCTTTTCATGACCGGAACCTGACACCAAACCAAATTATCGTCCAAAAGAATTTTTATTGCATTTCAAAGAGAAGTTACGGAAATTTTTACGCGGCAATATTTATGAACATTAGAAAAAAAATTCGAAATACTGGTCTGAAAATTACCTAAAACTGGTATTAAGTTATTAACAAACGAACCGCATTTTAAATAAATCAGATAAACGGTTTTAAAATTTGTAATTTAAGACAAAGTTAAAAAGTCCCTTGCTTCCTAAAGTTTATGATCCTTCCAACAACTGGTGTTTTAGTTGCTGAGAATATTGAAATTATTAAATTTCCATTCAACACAAAAGGTTTCTAGTTTTGTCGCTCAGCGTAACCAGTCTGTAACTATTTTATTGCTAGTATGATTTATTGCATTCGGTTATAGAACTTACGTTGTTTTAGTAAATACAACATGAAATGTATAATCTTGTGGATCAAGTAAGCCCTATTTAACAAGGTGTGCTTTTCTAGATGAACAGATCAGCTTCGATTTAATCTTTAATTTGATACAGTTCATAAAATTCTTTAACTTATTTTATAATTGCAACTTATATTATTATATACAAAACACGGAGACCAAGGAGACATCCACAAATGAAGAAACACCACCAACTTGGCAGATACCGATAGAGAAAATCAAACAAAAGGCAACCGCTCTAAAAAACAGAAAATCACCTGGTATAGACGAGATAACGAACGAAATGATCAAGTATGGAGGCACTCATGGGTGAATTAAAAGATTTTTACAATAAAATATTATATCTACAAAAAGTACCTTCAGAATGAAAGGACAGCATAACAATCCCAATCTTCAAAAAAGGAGAGAAAACCAACTCCAAAAACTATAGAGGAATCACCCTTCTCAGCACAGTTTCGAAGCTGTTGACAAAAATATTGGCAGAATAAGTGACCAGCACGGGAATATGTGAGGAGCAGCAAGGTTTCAGACACAATAGATCCACTATAGATGCCATATTCATACTCCGCCAAATAGCCGAAAAAGCTATTGAATTCAACAAACCGGCGTTCATGTGTTTCATAGATCTTACCCAAGCATTTGATAAAGTAAGACTGACAGACGTCATAAAACTCCTAGAAGAAAGGAAAATTCATCAGAATATTGTGTCCATCATCAGAGAGCTAAACACCGGCAATCACACACTCGTAAAAGCAGAAAATAGAACAACAAGGAGAATACCCGTCAACCCAGTAATTAGACAAGGAGACAGCCTAAGCCCTATATTGTTTAACATCATCATGGATGAAATCATTACAAAAACAAAACAGATTGGAAGGGGATATCGAATGGGAAATGCAGAAATAAAAATAATGTGCTACGCCGATGATGCAGTGATATTCTCCGAATATGAAGACAACCTACAAATACTCTTATATAAGTTCGAACAAACTACAAATAAATATAAAATGGAAATATCTACCCGGAAAACATAATCACTCATTATATCCAAAGAGCCCCGAAGATGCAAACTCGCCGTTTACAATCAAAGTGTAGAACAGGTGATGACCTTTAAATATCTTGGAGCAAACATCACGAGTAACAGGAATCTAAAGGAGGAAGTAAGGAATCAAACATCAAAAGCCGCTCTAATATCGGGGTACTTACGAGACATCATCTGGAGAAACAAGCACATGAGTATAGGGAGTAAAGTCAGAATCTACAAAACGTGCGTGAGACCAGTGATGACATACGCCGCAGAAACAAGAGCGGAAAACACAACAACCAAACGCTTGCTAAGAACAACAGAAATGAGAGTCCTAAGATCCATAACAGGACACACACTATACGATATGAAAAGGAGTGAGGAAATTAGAGATACCTGTAAGGTTTCGGATGTTGGAAGATGGACCAGAGCAAGGAGAAGAGCGTGGAGAAACCATGTAGAGAGAATGGCCGACGACCGAATGGCAAAAATCGCCAAAGACCAAAAACCTAACAGCTCAAGACTCCCAGGAAGACCACCGAAGCGATGGTACGAAAGCTGGACATCAGCATCCCAGGACTAGGAAGTTGAAGAAAAACACAGGACTCTGAGTCCTAACGTACGAGGAAGAAGAAGAAGATTATTATATAACTTATAACTTTTCAAGTAATAACATCTATCCTAATTTCCGGTTTTTATTTTGTATTTGAATTTTATTATGAAATATCTGTAAAATAGATATTTAGTGTCCCTACTAGCGAATATTTATAACAAACTTCCTCCGAGATAGAATGAAAATATCGTTTCCTATATGCAGCTCAAATAAAATATGTAAACTGATATGACGACTCCAGATATTTCTCATGAATTGATTATGCATTCTCAAATGCACCAAAGCTGAACATATTTAACGATAACAGTCAAAAAGTGGATAAACTGCTATTTCTTTTTTACAGTTTTGTATGCCATATAAAATACAATTTAAGTATTCAGGTTCTACATAAACTAGCATGCAATTTCTTCTGACCCATAGATCATTTTTCGAACTTCCTTTTTCAAGTTTGGTAATCGATAGAACATTCTTCTAATCTATTAGGGTTCTTCGAAACAACTCAAATCGAATCGTATAGAAAAGCCTAAAATAGTACGAAAAAATATACCAGAATTGATTTCATATTAAGCAATTAAAACGATTTCATGTGTACTAAACGAAACGCTATATTAGACTCTCATCTAAACTTTTTATTATGCCGATTAGGCTACCTTTCTGAAATGTCTTTTCCAAGTTTCCCTAAATATTTGAACAGCCTGTTTTTCTACCCGAAAAGCGTATCATTTCCGGTTCTTTGTTTTCCGACTGCAAATATTTTAATTTGCTTTCGTGGTGCATAAAAACCCCTTACAGCTTCGCTTTATTTTTGAGGCTATTGTTGAAAATTCACAATATCAATTGTTTCACATATTGCAAATACGTTTTACCACAGTGGCTTAGTTGCGATCGATGTTGCTTTTTCTACATTAAATATTTGCATTGCAACTGAGAAGCCAAATAGGAAACATATTTCTGACTAAATTGCTTTGTTTATCTCACAGATACAAGAGCTCGAAATTTAAGACGAAAATAAAACACTTTAAATTTCGAGTCATATAAAATAAAGGGAAATGATGCGGATCAAATACGAATAAGGCAAAAAAGGAACAAGAAGCATTTTGCTTCAAGACTACATCGCACAAAATGTTTAAGATATGTATTGTCTAGTCTTCATAAATGTCATTGATGCTAATTTTTTCCTTTCTTTTCCTTTCCTTTCTGCTATTGTTCTTTCTTAACAGTGCCGTTTTAGTGAGTAAGTATCCACTTGTTTTCAGTAATAAGTATTTTGTTTTATTGTAAAGGGAGTGTACGGAATCGTGGTCTATCGCACGTGGTATGTTTTTTGAATGTAGGCAGATAGAAAGATGATTGCAGCGCAGAAACAAGTCGTGTAAATTTACAAAACAGATATTCGAGAATCAAGTATAAATGTCTTCAAATGACTGGGAATAATGAGTATTGGCGTTATATTTATATGAGTTCTTAATATGTTTCCACAATGAAATAAAAACTATTTATTTCAATCTGAATATGCAAATAAATACAACACAAGATCAGCTCAGTAAACGTACTCTAACCATCATTTGTAAACAACAGAAAAGGGTGCGCACTATATGAGTATAAAACTGTATAATAAGTTACTAACAAAGATTGGACAAATTTCAAGCCAAAGTTTGTTTAAAAATTTTTTTAAAAATTCTTATTAGCCTGGAACGCTACCAGCTCGAAGATTATTTTAATATTCAGTAAATATAAAATGATTGTGTTATTTTTTATTGACGCAATTGTTTTATTTTTTATTTACTTATATTTTTGTAACAATTTTGAAATAAATATATATTATGATTACATACTTATGCCGTAAATGAGATTGTCAGAAAAACTGCTAATGTCGAAGGAACAGTTCCGTATGTGATATCTATAAATTGAAATTCAAGCTCTATTGTCTCGAAGAAAAACAAATATTAAAAATATGTATATTAAATAAACTAGATGCGTTTTTTAATAAAGAAACTCGTATTTGTTGTTGCAAGCTACCATATCTTTTAAGCTAATAAAGCTAAAATACTTTGTTTTATAAAACGTTTCAATACGGTTCGACCAAATAATCGCTTTAATAACTCTATATTTATAGATTATGTACGCAAAATTTAACTGGCATTTAGCCAATATTGAAATTTAAAAACACAACACTTCATAATAAATCAAAAGAAACAACCATTTACCCCACACCTGGGACAAACCAATAAAAAGCCCGAAATGATTTTAAAAATTATCCTAGAAGAGAAGGCAGCAAACATTCAGTGTCGCTTTCTTCAAAACACCGCTGACGAATTAAGACATCGACGATTAATCTTTGCAAGGTCGTTTTAGCATAATAAAATAATTAATTCTTCATGTTATTTTTTTACTTTCACTTACTCTTTTATATGATTTTGATATGCTTAATACTTAAATAATAATTTTCTGCTGTGCTTCTGAAAAGTCAGACCAATTCAACTACTTTCGAAGGCAATTGGAGATTAATGTAGAATGTATCAAATAGATTTTAATGTATTTTAAGTCATGGTCTAATAGGTATATCAGATGACAGTTTTAATAACAGCAGCAAAAACCTCAACATTAGTTTTAATTTCCTAATAATCGGATTCTGAAGAAGTTAAATTTGCGAAACGTAGTCTGTTCCAATGATAAAAATATAAGTTTCTCTAATATAACAAGTCATTAACTATTATTGCAAAATCACCAACAGTATAGAAGAATGTTGAACTAAGGAAGTAAGCTTTAAAACCAGCAATAATTCACATAATTTTAATGGTTTATATATAAATTTTATAACCAATTTTTTAGGAAAAAATGCATCTTCAAAGCTACTGTTCTATACAATATTAGGCTGAATTTACATCCTTAAACCCGCTTAGCGAGATTTTCTCTGCACTATTCTCCAGCTAAGCCCCAACGGAATCCTCCGTAATGCTTCTTTTATTGGTGTTTGAAATCTAAGCCGGTATATAGCTTTTTGGACGCAATGAGAAACTTTTCTGTTGTGGCTCTGAAACCGCAGATTTGGCCAAATACGTAATAATGGGAAATCAGATGCATATATTGTTTCGAGAAGAAGTTTATAAGTTTATCAAGTGGTTAAACAATTAAACATTCTAATTAATAATAATTTTAATAATTTAAGTTGTTTTATCTGTTTTTTACAGACGGAAAAAAATTAGTTCACACCTTAAAGCGTTCATGTTCAAATTGTTATGTTAGAAGCTCTATTTCATAGTGCCGAAGCGTGTTAAATCTTTGCTACCAGAGATGCTTCACGCAAAAGCATCGAAAGAAAAGCGCTTATGCAGTAAAAGAAGTTCTGATCTTCTGATAATTTTATCAATGAAAACTGTGCAATCAGAAATTTACTTAACTAAGTTTTCTTTAAACTGGTGCGTCTCAGACAGAACTTTTAATTTCCATTAAACACTTGTTATGCACAGGTAAAATAAGATTTTTTTAAAAGCTAATTTCAGGCTTGGGTAACAATTAATAAAGTTCAAACATAATTAATGTATTTAATATTATTAAAACTTGTAAAATATTATAATTTTGTTTGAAAAGAACTAATAAAATAACACATTTTACTAATAAAACAAAAACACATGATGACTTGAGACTAAATCCCCGCGTGACGTATGAGAGAGGAAACATTGTATCGATAAAATAATATTTTGGATGTTGTGTGACCTTTTGTGAGAGTGTATGTTATTGAAATTTAAGGCGGGTGAATCAAATCGAAATTTCTGAATATACCAAGTGAATAAAGATAATAATTAATTAAATAATCTGAATTCTGCACATTCGGAGAACAACTTTGTATTTGCCCAATTGCATCGAGTTTAGGCATATTACTTTATTGAAGGTGTTAATCCATAGGTGTTTAAACCGACCAGCCCTTAGGTGGTTATACTGACATTCTAAATAAACTTGGATAATTTTCAATTTAAATGTGTTTACCTCCTCTTTTCATGGCAATTCATATTTTAAGCGGATTCTCATTGAGTTCATTAAATACCGTTTTCAACAAGGTTTACAGAAACAGCAAATAGAGTGCATTGTTTGTTCACGCTGTCGGGTTGATATATTACGATGCATTTTACAACCGATTTATCTGTGGGCTCTAGCGTTTTCAATTAACACATTTCACCAAGCAGGATAATATTCCCAAACTATAATAGTAAATAGTGAATCTCGGTAAGAATGCACTTTAGATATTAGCTTTTTAAATGAAATGAACCGAGCGTAGCATCCGGCAACTGAGTTAGAAAGCGGCAGATTTTTATCTTCGCAAAATAAGTTTTATAAGTAGGTACTACAGTGGTAAAGTTTTATTCACTGATAGAATTAGTATTTAATCAGAAAAATGTTTCATTTAAAGAATACAACATTCCACTGAACGAAAACATTGTTCAAGAATATTTATAGGCTCTAGAATATCCATTGAATGTAATTCAACCTAGCAATATAGAAAAGTTGTTCATCAATGCAGAATGTTTTAATTCTAACTTTATTATTAATTGCTAAAACTTTATTGACATAATTAAAAATCTTATTAAAATATTCTCTTATTATGTACTCCCTAAAGCTGCCAAACTCAAAATTCGATTAAACAAGCGACTAATGGTCACATATCTATAATAGAAAGCATATGCACAGTATGCAACCGTATAAGTTTCCTAGAAAGTATATTGCAAACATAAAATTCGTATTTAGTTAATGCATCATCAAGTACTAAACATATATTTTTGACGTTCTTCTAGGATATTCGTTAAAACCAAATATTTATTGCATTCAAAATGTTTTGAAAAGAATCCATCAGGTTGATTTCCCTATGGAAAAAATTGCCATTAACATGTTCAGCTGCTATAAAAAAGCACTTCCATGTAGGCCGCTCGCTTATAATCAAGTAGTAACATAAGTAATTAGACCATCAGCACCAGACTACAAGCAAGGATGGCATCACCATCAGTACAGTGTAAGCTCTCAAGCAAACCACCTCTGAAGATGCAAGCCACTCGTGCTGGCGAAACGTCAGGAAGAAATTCTTATTTTACGACGGCCCAAAAACCCGAAAAACATTTTTAATAACTGAATTGAATCAGTAGTTGATCGTCATGGAGTTATCAAATACGATGCATCTTTTGACTTTGGCATTTTCAATTTCTCAGCAAAGTTTAGACTTTCAAAACAATAACATGAAATTGAATAACTATACAACTATACTAAAATAGAACAAATCCCACAAACTTAAATTCACTAAACACATCCGAAACATCAGGGCAGAAACAATAAAGAGAACAAAACACTTCCGATCACTAACCTACAAAGACAGAGGAATTAGCACAAACACCGCCACCAAAATATATAAAGCTATTTGTAGACCCTTGCTAGACTTTGGACATGTACTCATGACCAACGGAACAGAAAGGACAAAACGTTATACACAAACAACAGAACAAATTGCACTAAGACTAATAACACGAATAAGACACCCCCAAAACCCACTACACACCCCCCCCCCCCCCCAACTACTATACGAACGCACAAACATGACAAAGATCTCGGAAAGACTCATACAGCTACAGACAAAATGGACAAACAACCCCTACAACTGGACCATACTGAATCCCCTTTGTTTTACAAGACCAACCAGACAATCCCGCTTCCGTTTCCCTACATTAACGCTACTCGAACACTTACAAACGCAACGGACTAGTGGACAATAAAATAATTTCTTCTTGCCACTGAAATCTTATTTATTTAATAGTATTGTTAACCTAGAATGGGAGAATTTTCATATTTGTTTTTTATTTAGATTGGGACTGCATGTATTAAACAAGGGCAGAAATACCGATAGGTCGATAGCCTTTTTTAGAAATAAAGATGTTTACTACTACTATTGTTAACCTAGAATAGGAGAATTTTCATATTTGTTTTTTATCTAGATTAAGACTGCATGTATTAAACAAGGGCAGAAAGACCGATAGGTCGATAGCCTTTTTTAGAAATAAAGATGTTTACTACTACTAGAACAAATCTAAGAACAGTCTAAGAAGGATTATTGTAACAGTTTTTGTCAAGCTGTGAATTTGAATTGTTCTAAGACCACAGATAACAGCAAAGACGCCTAGAGAAATATACAAGTTTAAAATTTTATTTCGATATGTTGTGCTTAGAAATCGGGCGCTTAAAAGCATTTACATTTAAGAAGAACCGTTTCACTTGCAGGATGCAAGCTCAAGCTGCAAATTTGACGCGCGAGGGATTTAACCAGAAATAACAGTAGTAGTAAACATCTTTATTTCTAAAAAAGGCTATCGACCTATCGGTATTTCTGCCCTTGTTTAATACATGTAGTCTTAATCTAAATAAAAAACAAATATGAAAATTCTCTTATTCTAGGTTAACAATATTATTAAATAAAATTCCAATGACAAGAAAAAATTATTTTATTGTCCAGTAGTCAGTTGCGTTTGTAAGTGTTCGAGTAGCGTTGATGTAGGGAAACGGAAGCGGGATTGTCTGGTTGGTCTTGTGAGACAAAGGGGATTCAGTATGGTCCAGTTGTAGGGGTTCAGAAGTAACAATAATGCTCCATATGGAAAATATGTATTTTCAAAACATTCACAGAACCAGCTGTATTTATAAATATAACTTAAAAGCAGTGAAAAGTCGCTAATTTTGTACCAATCTCCTTGAGAACCAATATGAGTTCTATCCAGTTATATAAATGTATTTAGTATGAAAAAATACCATCAACATAAAAAATAAATAAAATCAGTATACACAGGTTTTCCAAATTGCTCAATTGAACTGATGATAATCCTCATAGAGCTTTACATATCGGCACTTTTGCAATAGGTGTTCAACATAAGTATTTTGACCGTAGCTTGATATGGTAATATTCAAGTATGTACTTAGATTTAACGCAATCGCTTCATTGGAAAGTTTTACATGTTGCAGTCTCCTCTCGCATAAAAATAGATGCACGTGCTAAAAGCGTGAATAAAAGTAATACACTTTCTGAAAAACATATTATATTTTCACATATTCTACTGCAATTCACATCATAAGACTAGGTTTCTCAAAAGTTTGAATGACGGAAGTTTTAGTTCCAGATGTCAAAGCCATTTCCAAAAATCATGGGAGATATAATAGCTATTAGATGTCAACTAACTAATGATGAATTCAAAACTAGAACGAACTATGATTTCATAAGAAAAGCAATTATCTTTGAAAAACAACCATTTAATACAAAACCCAAAACAAAAATAAAATATTTAAAAGGTAACTTAGAACATTTGAATATTTAATGGCTGAATGTCGAATTTTTAAAAGCTATGCTGCTGTGATAATTAAATTACATAATATGCCCATCAGCAAAGGTTGTGGCGCAAAACTGATCCAGCTTTAATATAAAGTAATTAAAAGTTTTATGTTGACACAAAAAGCCGGCAAAAACGAGCTTGGTAAAACGACGTGTTGTGGACATGTGAGGGATTTATGATGACGTAAAGTTTTATATGGAACGTGTTTGCTCGACGGAAAATTATGTCAAGTCGACTTGCAGTTGGCAAGCACAGGAAGTTTTTTATATGTCCAAATTTCAGGCAGTATTATTTTTATGTCTAAAATTGATAATGTTCTTTCAATAAATAAAATTAATTTTTATTCAACATTTAATAAACCGAAACCCATTCCAAAGCTAATCAAAATGTAGTTTTTCACTTCAACAAATAGTTTGTGGTGAATCAGGGGAAACTAACTAACGGGGGAATTAAAATTATAATAAAAGGACAACATTTCACACTTAACCACATTACTTTTAATGTTAACCGATAAAATAATGTCTCATTTTTTCCAAAAGACCACAACATTTTAAATATTGAGAAAGAAATATTCAAATTTCTAGAAATTTCAATACATTCTTGATTGAATCAGCAAAACGTATTTAGAAATATTGTAAACTTTGAAGTTCATCAAATGGCATTCACAGAGATTTCCTGACCTACATATTTAAGAAACTACATACATAAGAAACTACTTCATTTTTTCAATTACGATTTAATCAATAGGTGGTAGAAACATGGAAAAACGGCTTAATAATCCCTATACCCAAAAATGGACTGGACAATACACAACCGAGCAATTGCAGACCAATTACAATACTCCCAGTACTTAGCAAAGTTTTTGCGTACATAATAAAGCAGCGACTAGGAAAACTTGTCGGAAAGTACATACCATCGTATCAGTTCGGATTCAAACATCAGCACTCGACTATTCACACACTCTTCACTCTGACTAACAATATACAATCAACCCACCTAACTGACAGAAAGACAGCTTGCCTGTTTATGGACATTTACAAAGCTTTTGATAGTGTCTGGCATAGAGGCATACTATACAAACTATACAAACTACAGACACCAACATATCTACTACACACCATAAAGAACTCACTAGAAAACAGACAACTACAAGTACGAATTGACAAAACACTGTCATTTTCTATTTCCCCTGAACAAGGGCTCCCTCAAGGATCCCCGCTCTCACCGTTTCTCTACAATATATACTGCCATGACATATACAATTACAACTTACCAGACAAAAATCAAATCGACAGATCGGCATACATATTGCAATACGCAGAGGACACGGCACTTATTGTACATGACAAAACTACTGAGAGAGCAGCTCAAAGACTCCAAACAATAACAAACAACACAATGACATGGTTTTATAAATGGAGACTAACACCAAACGCGTCAAAAAACCAACTTCTGCTCACAAACCACAGACTCAACGCTCACTCCCCTACAATAACTGCAGACGGCCAAACGACACAACCAAAAAACGACGTAAAATACCTTGGAATCACAATTGACCACAAACTTAAATTCACTAAACACATACGAAACATCAGGGCAGAAACAATATAGAGAACAAAACACTTCCGATCACTAACCTACAAATACAGAGGAATTAGCACAAACACCGCCACCAAAATATATAAAGCGATTTGTAGACCCTTGCTAGACTTTGGACATATACTCATGACCAACGGAACAGAAAGGACAAAACGTTATACACAAACAACAGAACAAATTGCACTAAGACTAATAACACGAATAAGACACCCCCAAAACCCACTACACAACCCCTCCACCCAACTACCATACGAACGCACAAACATGACAAAGATTTCGGAAAGACTCATACATCTACAGACAAAATGGACAAACAACCCCTACAACTGGACCATACTGAATCCCCTTTGTCTTACAAGATCAACCAGACAATCTCGCTTCCGTTTCCCTACATCAACGCTACTCGAACACTTACAAACGCAACTGACTAGTGGACAATAAAATAATTTTTTCTTGTCATTGGAATTTTATTTAATAATATTGTTAACCTAGAATAAGAGAATTTTCATATTTGTTTTTTATTTAGATTAAGACTACATGTATTAAACAAGGGCAGAAAGACCGATAGGTCGATAGCCTTTTTTAGAAATAAAGATGTTTACTACTACTAAATAAAATAATAAAATAAGACATTTTGGAAATTATATATCAATATAATAGCAGTATCAATTATGATGCCACAGTAATGTCATATGCAATAAAGTTATGAACTTTTCCAACGCTTTGGAAATTTTAACATTATCAAAAACTTTGACACTATTACTCGAAAGATATCTTAACTTTCGATTTCTTCATTCGGAATCAAAGTTACTGCACGTAACAACAGCCAAAAAATATATATTCATTTATCTGAAATTCATCTGAATCCTTTAGGTTTAATTGAGTTTCTCTTGTTGTTTGCCTAAATAACATTTAGCTTCTGCGAAGAGAGTTGTCAATAAATTTTAGTAGTAGTAAATATCTTTATTTCTAAAAAAGGCTATCGACCTATCGGTCTTTCTGCCCTTGTTTAATACATACAGTCTTAATCTAAATGAAAACAAATATGAAGATTCTCTTATTCTAGGTTAACAATACTATTAAATAAATAAGATTTCAGTGGCAAGAAGGAATTATTTTATTGTCCACTAGTCCGTAGCGTTTGTGTAGCGTTAATGTAGGGAAACGAAAGCGGGATTGTCTGGTTGGTCTTGTAAGACAAAGGGGATTCAGTATGGTCCAGTTGTAGGGGTTGTTTGTCCATTTTGTCTGTAGCTGTATGAGTCTTTCCGAGATCTTTGTCATGTTTGTGCGTTCGTATAGTAGTTGGGTGGGGGGGTTGTGTAGTGGGTTTTGGGGGAATAAATTTTATTTTATCAGCTTATACCTTTTGAGATCTCGAATATCAATTTTATGTAACACAACATACTTCTGTTTCTTTCTTTTATCACTTTTGTGTATTTTGCCCATTGAATTTAGCTCTCAAATTGGACAGGACTCACTCATTAAATTTTTTAGTAGTATTTCTCCAAGGAAAATGAGAATGCCAAACAATTAGCTCTTTGGCTTCAATACATGTTCTAAATTAATGTAGACAGTAATATACACAAATCTAAGATTATAAGGATAAAGTGAGGAATTTGATGTTGAAAAAATTTGGAACTTTGATATAATAACAATTAATATTTTTGAGTCACGTCAAGTAATCATCATGCAATTTAAGTGCAGAAACTGTTCAAGTTTCGAAAGTGGTCAAGTCGATGTGTAGATCTGAAAGTCTAAAACTTGCAACTGCGGAAGAAGTAAATAACGTTGGTTAGATTATCTGTTTCAGATGGTGGAAATGAAATGCAGATTCAGATGCAATTGCTTTGCTTTGGGTGAAAAAGAAGTCGAGTTGAACAATATGTTTACATTTTTACATTACTTTAATTAAAATGTGATATTAAAATTGAAATTGTCGCCGTTATTATCCACATCAGTGGATATCTTGTTGATAACGACACTATGAACGGACGTTCGTATAGCTTGATTGCGAATAAATGATCCACTCAGCTCTGTTAATTGATAATGTTCCTGTTCCGAAAACAAGTTTTCTCTGCTTTACTTTACGCAGCTAGCAGGTTTCTCAGAGGCAAATGAAATTAAAACTAATGCGAAAACCATGCCATGTTTACCATTGCTCATAATTCTTCATAAAGTTGCATTAACGAACTCTATAAGCTGTGCATTTCACCTATTTACGTATATTGAGCAGCGAAAACATCACTGAATATTAAACCTAAGATCACTCTCAAATGATCTGGTTAATTTATCGTCGGCCGTTATATTAATTACTTATATAAAATATATTACTATTTATTATCAAACTACGAATAGAAACTGGTTCTTTGAGGGTGAAGATTCAAGTTAAGTGGATTGCGATTTTAACCCGATTTTCCGAGACCTGGATGGTCTCCAGGAAGGATTATGGATTAGATTCTCGCAGTCCTGAGTTCAGTATAATTAGTTCTTTCTGGTAATCTTATTCTAAACGTCTCTTTAATTTAGGAAAGCTATTTTAATTTAGAAGCATTAATGCCCTATTTGGCATCAAATTATCGTTTTGACTGATTGCATCGCATTGATTAAACTGTGGAACAATCATGAAAATTTTAAAACGCTTTTACTATGCCAATACGTCGGATTTGTTGGGTTTACTATTATATAGTGCCTTTAATTTTACAGTTACGTTATACGATATTTACGCTGGGTCAGTGTGATGCGACTGTATGGTTGTCAATTTTTCAATGCGTTAACCTCGGTTGTTCTTCCAATTGAATATTTTCCAACCATTTTAATTAGTTAAAACATGAACATGTCAGATCTTTTTTCACACCGACTACTTGTTTCAAAATTCCATCTTGTACAGATGCTTCCGCACTTGTAACGTAAATAACTATTAGTTGCCCGGAACACAACGTACACATGGACCTGGTAATGGCAATGCAAGATTTACAGGATCGTCTTCAAACAAAAAACACATAAATCTTTTTTCTAGACTTCTGCAGTATCAACTTTAGGAAAGAACAAATTTGCCAAGAAGCACTCAAAATAGAAAAGTGGCCATAGGAGTATCAGTTGAAGCAGACACGTTCACAATTTCATGAAGAACTTTATACAAAATATACGTGAAAAACTTAGATATAAATAACAAATGAACTTGCTTTCGTCAGTCATTATTTATTGATATTGTTTTACTGTTATTCTTCGGTTTTCAATTCCGTAAATTTAAAAATCATACAACCAATTGAAAGTTGAATCTTCTTAGGAAAATATTGACGGAACTTATTTGATATCAAATTTACCAAAACGATTGCATTCTTCGTCACACATGCAGACTTTTCGGAATTTCCAGTTTCACTCAGCAATTGCTATTGACCACTTTAAAGTGCGAGAGACGCGCTACGCATTAAGCGAATGAATGGCATTACATTATAATTGAATTTAGCTTTGTTTGTCGTTGTTCGACACTGGTTAATGCTAAATACGCGGAAATTTTGATTTCAAATCTCAGCCTGGTTTTGCAATTCAAAGTACAACGAGCAATATTTGCACTTCATCAACATTTTGAAATGCCTGTTTTACGAACGTCATCAACTTTGTTACACTACTTCATATTCTGCGATTGTACTAGAGGTACCTGCTATTATTGTTGACCTGCTAACTAAAATTTTGTTGTCATAGTACTTTTTTCATCATAACTAAATCCAATTCATGCAAGTTTTCCATTTCAACCACCAAGGATAACACATTTATTACACCGCACATTTTAGTATCAAACGCTGCCTTTAGCGATAGATATATTTATTACCGTTTCAACACTGAACAAATTCAAGACTCCATGTTCGAATTGATCCAAATGCTTAAACGTATACTGGACAGACACTACGTTCTTTATGGTCTAACCAGAAAACATTAATAGATGGACGAAGGTAATCATTCATAGATCCCGATTTTTTTGGGAGCAGCATTGACTTATATCGATTGGCGATTCATAAATGAAAAATAGGTAGCAGAGACAAAAGTAGTAACAAAGTAAGAACAATCGATTTATTTACAAACACTAGAATTAATCCGAGGACACACTCGCCTGTCCGCTAGCCATGGGCGTTTTTATTATATTTTTATATTTATATTAATCAATTTATTGTAAGCATAAAAGGTTCTTTGACACCCTAACCTCCTCCATTATATGTTTGAAATTCAAAATGTTATAACAGTAACGCAAAATGTTTAAGCATTTATGTACGATTCAATAGGGATGAAATATGACCCTTGGCTTGTATATTTAACAAAACTTACACTACGGGTGACTGCTGAAAAATGTAATTTCGGAAAATGCAGGCTCATTTTTCTGCAAATGAAACTATCCTTAACATCTTCTTCTCCTAAGCTTAACATTTTACTAAAATCAGGATTATCAGTTATTAACACCAGAAACACGAGTGTTACGTACAACTACTTACTTACTGTACATTATAATTTTGTCTTGCTGCTATGATGGGATGATTAATCAGGTAATTGATTCAATTCAAGCTGAAAACCATCTTTTCGATTTGACTTAAGTTTAGGTTATCGCAACAAATTCTTTTACAGTGACACACTAGAAAATAATTGAATCCGAAATAATGTGGGCATGATTTTGATGTTAATTTTATGCACCTTGTGCAGTTAGGTATCCAAATAAACGAAATAAAGTGAAGACGAAATTTCCGTTTGCTCTAGTTCGAGCTTTGTTAGCTAAACTGAGCAGAATGCCTACGTTTTCATGGAAGGCCAATTAAATGTTCCAGTTGCTTAGAGTATGCATTTTCCATTCTGTAAACATTGAGTTAAGAAGTTGCTCTCTGAGCAATATCGACTGTTGAACAGAATTGGCATCAGCTCAAGCAGTAAAATAAGAGGGGCGGTAAAATTACAAAATTTATTTTTGCCTTCAAATGGAATCATTTGGTCGTTTATGACACGATCTGTGCATGTTTAATTGGGAATTTAAACATTAAAACTGTATTTTTTCAACGTTCAAGTATATGGCGCATAATGATGCTATTGAAAGCATGAAACCAAACGTTATAAAAGCAAACAAAGTTTTCGTGTGACTCACTTGTCTAATTTCAGGGGCAAATTTCTGAGCAATTTTGTTTTGATGAAAAGCAGAACGAAAGAACCAAACAACAGAAGCAAACCGTCAGTTCCAAATTAAATTCGGTGTTTGTTCTAACTAAGTCTTAAAGGAAGCCCAATAAACTGTTACTTTTAGCTGTAGGTTTACCCTCACATACGAACATTGTATCAGATATTACCTTAAGTCGCATTGGGTAAGGTATGAGGGGCTTTAACTGGTGAAAAATTGGTCAAAACTTCCTCATGTTTCGGTCTTAAAACCTAATAATTCCGGACGTGGTGTTACTATGTGGAGGAAGTTTATTCAACTATTTTGATCTAACCCCCGCAGTTGTCACCTGCATGAGATAAAGAGCAGCTTATTATGTCCTGCATCTGCAAGACAGTATTTCTTCGTACGTTATCATGTATTGTCGGTGATCCATTTCTAATGAAAAAGTCGTCTTACTTTCGCTTATACAGGGGCTTTCACTGAATCTCACTTGTCATAAGTTTTGTGTTCGGACTGAGCTTTATACTTCACTATGAAAGACATTTTCTTGAAAATTTGAGATAATGTCTATGTAGTCACCTACATAGGCCAGTCTCTTAGATTCGTGCATGTCAATATAACCATTATAGTGGATATATAAAGAAGAAGTTTGCCTTAAGATCACATCAAAGCATCAAAGAGTTCGGCGCCAGAAGAGAGTATAATTTTCTTTGTGCCATGGGGATCTTTTATGTACCGTGGCTGACATGCTTTCTGAACGGAGTTGATGATCTAGTTTAAACGCCAGGCATGCTTACTTCATTGGAGTTTTTTCATTATCAATGGTGAAATTATCTTGATGCGCTTATGGTTGATGTCTTCTTAGGATTTAGGTTGAGCTTTCAATATGGAGATCGCAAGTTCAGCTGATGCAAAAACCGATTTTTTCCATTGTCTGCATATAGTCCTTTTTTTGTAAGTTTCAATGGTCTCAATCAGTTGATTTCACTTTTAATCGCAAATTATAATTTTATAATATTTTTATAATAAAAATTTGTATTTTCATTCTGTAAAGAGCGAATCGGTGAAAAAGTACTTGAAATACTTGGCAGTGCGAAAAGACGATGAATTAAAAATTGTTACCAAGAATTAAGACATAAGTGAATAGGTATTAGAATCTTGCAAATGTTGAGATTCGATCGAGAATGTTTCTCGATGATGGCAAGGTCATTAATTTCAGTAAGATATTTTGAACTGTTTCCCAAATATACCTCGTAAGCTCTGGCTTGTTCTAAAAGTTTAACATTTTCTTCTTACGTTGAATTGATTAAGAATGTCTGACAAAATCTAAATATAGAAAAGTAGCACTGAAGACGCTTTATAAAAATAGCCCTAATGATTATTCAGATATTTTCAGTTGCACCTTTAACTGAAACTTTAATAAACATGTTATTATAGACCACAAATTGGCCTCTTTGCTCGGAGTGGACGGTAGACTTTTGCTTAGATAGTTGGAACACTAGCGACATAAATATTGGCAAGCATATTCAGGAAAGTTGTAAAAAGATAGTAGAACCCTATGTCTAGTTTGGTGAAGGGGTATAATAAGCAAGGAATAAAATTCCAAAGTATTGGAAGGTTAGGTAGTAGGTGGTAACCATTGCTAGTTTCCCCATGCGATTTCACTTGTTGCCTCGTTGAAAGGTCTCATTTAGACTTTGGTTTCCTTTTCACGGAACTTAAGAACAAAGGTCGAGTGGTGCGAACACACAAGTCGACAAGAGTCGCTCAGTGCAAGTTGGTCAAAAGGTCACTCTCTGATAGTCAGTCGCTACACTTGAACCGTGGAGTTCATTTTCACACAAGTCGACAAGAGTCGTTCAGTGCAAGTCGGTCTAAAAGTCAGTCGCTACACGACTCTTTACCTCTCTACGACTCTCTACCTCTCTCGTCTCTACCAGTTAACGCTAATATTCCCCGGCCGAATCATTCAGACACTGTAAAATAAACGGTCCCAACTAGTGATAATTGGGCAAAGTAAACGACACAAAAATTCTTCGTTATTCCGGCATCCCACTTCACCCACGATCTACTTACTCACTCTCAAAAACACTTGGTCCTTCGGACAACTCAAATTTACACCTACACATTTGGTCCTGCGAGCCAAATCGTTTGCCTTTGCGAGACCCCAACAACATTTTTGATTTGCATAATAAAATATTATAAATAAATAAATATATAAAAATTTGCATAATTAAACTTTCTACCGGAGTGCATGTTTTTCATTGAACTTTTCTTTTGTGATTTGCCCATTCTGTACATGCATCTGACATGCGATTTAAAAACAAAAATAACTAATCGAGTTAGTTTTACGAAAACCATCTTTTTTTATAGCGTTTCTTTACCATTGTTGATTGTCTTTGTATGTGTTATATTTTGTAGTACATTGTTTTTAGACGTTTTGTCCATAACATTTGTAATTTTTTTCTGTGGCAATAAAGCATATTTGGAATTGAATTGAATTGAATTCTCTAAGCTAAATAAAATGAAAATATTTCATCTTCATTCTGCAATTTTCAGATATATTATCCGATACAATTTAGAAGTAATATCAAATTTATTTTTGCTAATTAGAAATAATAATCTTTTCTGATTACTCCTTTCGTGAGAGTCCCTGACTTTTTGCGGAAAAATCTACTATGTAGAAAGGAAATACGAGGATAATCCAGGATAGGAAAGCCTGAGCTGGCCAGAATGAAATACATCAAATTACTTGGCTTTGAAAGGCGCTCTTTCTGTCGCGCTACTTTGGCCAAGAAAGCGTGGGATTAACTGAAAATAAACTGATATATTAGATGCACTGGTTAAGTTATTCATGAAATCTTTATGCAAACCCGATGCAACTTTCCTAGTGAAGAGGAATTAAGCTAAGTCTGCCGATTATCTATAGTTATTTGAGTATGAGGACTTCTCACCCAGACGGACTTTTATCAGTGATTACTAAGTTACTGAAAGTTTTACTTTCATTTCTGTGAAATTGAATATTATAAAAATACCTTTTCTAATCCTAAACTGCTCGAAAATATGTTTAATGAATTGTCAATTTTGTCACCCTTTTAAAATCATTAGACTTATAATAAACGCATTAAGCTTTATCAGTCTTTAATGCATAAATTAAGGGATTAAATTGAATGTGGTTTTTCGCAGGCAACGTTAAAACGTTTTTAATTTTGCAATTTAAACAAGCAAACAAGTATCAGGTTAGTCGGTAATTATTATGAACTTTTACATTGATATGAATTGAAGCAAAGAGTTATATAAATTCAGTTCATACATTTAGCCTGCGTGAAGATGAACAGTAACGTTAAACGTTTTTAACGTAACATCGATTTTCCAATATATTCATCCTCGTCAACAAAGTAGGTTTGCCCTTTGCTAAGGTTTAGTAATTTTGCGGTCTGAAGACGATCAGATACCAGAATTTGAGCCAATAATTGGTAATGTAAATTAGGACAAAATACCGCATTACCGTGCTAGAAAACGGTCCAGAGAACATGTGCCAAGTCGCGTGTATAAACATCGGGAATTAAGCAACTAGTAATTATATTGAAAGTTATTTCAGTGATAATTAACATTTATCGATTAAGATTAAATACATCTGACAATTCTACTTGGTCGTCAATGTTTAGCGAATCGAAAGCACGACAAGCTACAAAACTTTAGACCAATATATCTCGATTGGAAAGTTAAAAACATATGCTTCTATGTGATAAATGTGTTCGAAAGAAGTTAAACCAAGTTCTCGTATTATTGAAACCCACGAATTAACTACATGCCCATTTCGACCGTTTACACAAATAGGAAAGTTAGGAAAATGTTGAACTGGAAGCAAAATAATCTGCACTCCAAGAACATAATTGTAGGACGCGGTTTATGACATTGTCCTAATTGTGAAATGTTCAAACGGATAACGTAAATAAGTACGAACATAAATGGAAAAAAATCTACATTCAAATGGAGGTGTTACATTTTCAGTTTAATTATCTCTATAATAGTAGTAGTAAACATCTTTATTTCTAAAAAAGGCTATCGACCTATCGGTCTTTCTGCCCTTGTTTAATACATGTAGTCTTAATCTAAATAAAAAACAAATATGAAAATTCTCTTATTCTAGGTTAACGATATTATTAAATAAAATTTCAGTGGCAAGAAGAGATTATTTTATTGTCCACTAGTCAGTTGCGTTTGTAAGTGTTCGAGTAGCGTTAATGTAGGGAAACGGAAGCGGGATTGTCTGGTTGGTCTTTGTAAGCAAAGGGGATTCAGTATGGTCCAGTTGTAGGGGTTGTTTGTCCATTTTGTCTGTAGCTGTATGAGTCTTTCCGAGATCTTTGTCATGTTTGTGCGTTCGTATAGTAGTTGGGTGGGGGGGGTTGTGTAGTGGGTTTTGGCGGTGTCTTATTCGTGTTATTAGTCTTAGTGCAATTGTTCTGTTGTTTGTGTATAACGTTTTGTCCTTTCTGTTCCGTTGGTCATGAGTATATGTCCAAAGTCCTAGCAAGGGTCTACAAATAGCTTTATATATTTTGGTGGCGGTGTTTGTGCTGATTCCTCTGTCTTTGTAGGTTAGTGATCGGAAGTGTTTTGTTCTCTTTATTGTTTCTGCCCTGATGTTTCGTATGTGTTAGTGTAGTTTCGTAGTGAATTTAAGTTTGTGGTCAATTGTGATTCCAAGGTATTTTACGTCGTTTTTTGGTTGTGTCGTTTGGCCGTCTGCAGTTATTGTAGGGGAGTCAGCGTTGAGTCTGTGGTTTGTGAGCAGAAGTTGGTTTATTGACGCGTTTGGTGTTAGTCTCCATTTATAAAACCATGTCATTGTGTTGTTTGTTAGTGTTTGGAGTCTTTGAGCTGCTCTCTCAGTAGTTTTGTCATGTACAATAAGTGCCGTGTCGTCTGCGTATTGTAATATGTATGCCGATCTGTCGATTTGATTTTTGTCTGGTAAGTTGTAATTGTATATGTCATGGCAGTATATATTGTAGAGAAACGGTGAGAGCGGGGATCCTTGAGGGAGCCCTTGTTCAGGGGAAAAAGAAAATGACAGTGTTTTGTCAATTCGTACTTGTAGTTGTCTGTTTTCTAGTAAGTTCTTTATGGTGTGTAGTAGATATGTTGGTGTGTGTAGTTTGTATAGTTTGTATAGTAAGCCTCTATGACAAACACTATCAAAAGCTTTGTTAATGTCCATAAACAGGCAAGCTGTCTTTCTGTCAGTTAGGTGGGTTGTTTGTATATTGTTAGTCAGAGTGAAGAGTGGGTGAATAGTCGAGTGCTGATGTTTGAATCCGAACTGATACGATGGTATGTACTTTCCGACCAGTTTCCCAGTCGCTGCCCTATTATGTACTCAAAAACCTTGCTAAGTACTGGTAGTAGTGTAATTGGTCTGTAATGCTCGGTTGTGTATTGTCCCAGTCCATTTTTTGGGTATAGGGATTATTAAGCCGTTTTTCCATGATTTTGGGATTCTGCCATTTGTGATGCAGTTGTTCAATTCAGTTAGGATCAGTTTGTGTGTTTCTTGAGTTAGGCTTTTCAATAGTTTTGCTTTAATTTTATCTTTCCCCGGTGCAGTGTTTTTGATGTGCGCTAGGGCTTCATCGTACTCTGTGTCTGTGATCAGTGTGCAGGCATAGTTTGGTGAGTTGTTAAATAGTTCAAGTACCAGTCGTTGATCAAGTTCCATTTGTCATTGTCGAAGTTAGGGTTTGTCGATATGCTGAAGGCCCTTTGATAGTGTCTGGCGAATGCGTCCGCTTTCTCTTTGTCTGTGTAGCGTTCTATTCCGTTTCCGTCAATTGTGTCAGTAGTGCCAGTCTTCCTGTATTGCGCCAGTTTCTTAATTTTTCGCCCAGTATGTTTTGCCTTTGTCCTTCTGTATTTCTTTACATGTTTCTAGCCATTTGTCTTGTCGGTATTGTCCAATCAGAGTTTTAATGTTTCTGTTAAGTTGGTTCATTGTCTTTTTTAGGTCGTTATTTTGAGTGTTTGTATATAGTCTGTTACAGTTCTCTCTTATGTTTTATTAGTCTCAGTATGTATTTGGGTAGTGTATGTCGGTAGAAAGCATTTTTTATTTCCGGGCTAAATTTTCCTATGGCTAGTGAAAGTTGTTGTTGTATGGCTTCTATTGAAATGTGCTGTGCTTGTGATTGAATGTAGTCATGTATATGTTGTTTCACTTTGTCTATGTCAGTCTTTGTTAGGTTTAAGTTTTTCTCTATAGGAGGTGTATTGGAGGTAGGTTGCGTATGTTGTAAGTCTATGTTAAACGTAATAGCCAGGTGGTCGGATCCAAGTTCGTTGGTTAATTATCTCTATATTTCGTTTATCATTACGGAAATCTTGTACTCGCTTAAATGATAACAAACAATTATTTTCAAAGTAAATTTTTGGTAGCTTTATTTTTTTAATGTGAATAGTTCGGGAATATCGAATCAATATGTGGTGACAACTGAATCAAGGCACATTTCGAGTAACAATTCACACAACTCACATGGGGCAATGGGTTTGTATGATGCCCATACACTTTCGTCCCTCATATATATGTCATTTCAAGGGGATTACAATCTGCTGAAACGGGTATCATAAAAGAAACGACGTGCAATACTCAAAATATCGACATCAGGCGGAAGTCATTTCCTAAAAAGTGTTTACTACTTGCCTTTTAGCCGGATGGAATGCTTTGGGAATACTTTTAAGGCAAGGATTGTGAGAATTGCTTAAAGTTTGTCCTCGATTTTATCAGACGAGGCCTCAGAGCGAATGGAAAGTGGATGAAGGCACGTTTTGAATATTACGTGAATCGTAGCTTGAACTGGGAGTTTACAGATTTGAATATAGAACGGCTTATCTATTACTAGCATTTAAAGCGAATGTACGATTCAAAAGTTAATAGAGGTTTCCAGTAACGGTTAAAAGATATTGAAAATCGCAGAACGTATCAGTAGGATTATTGCACAATATGGAATAGTTTTGTAGGGATACATTCAATTATTAGAAAATTAGTCGATAAGTAGTATACATATTAACGATTTTTTTAACTCAAAACAATTTAGAAACAATTAATTTATATTAAACTTCGGTTTCCGGGCTACTATGTTGCTTATGTGCTCCAAAATTTTGTCGTTACTTTTCGAGTTTCTTATGATAGCGGATGTCTAAGAGAACATTACCTCTCAATTGGTTGGATGTAGTGGCATAAATGTAGTATATACTGTTGCAAAATATTCCTGCATTTTCGTTGTTCAATAATCATCAATTTCCGAAAGCCTGGAATAGATCCTAAGTAACACCAATATATACGAATGGACAAAGAGACACATAAAAAAGCAAGGGTACCTACATTGGTTATTGATATTGTTGTTTATTATAATGCACCCCACCAACTTTTCTGATGCCCGCAAACCCAGACTCAACACCAGACGTTCTACTGCACACAAGAAACCTGACAAACACCATCAACAACATAAACTTAACCAACGAGCTTGGATCCGACCACCTGGCTATTACGTTTAACATAGACTTACAACATACGCAACCTACCTCCAATACACCTATAGAGAAAAACTTAAACCTAACAAAGACTGACATAGACAAAGTGAAACAACATATACATGACTACATTCAATCACAAGCACAGCCCATTTCAATAGAAACCATACAACAACAACTTTCACTAGCCATAGGAAAATTTAGCCCGGAAATAAAAAATGCTTTCTACCGACATACACTACCCAAATACATACTGAGACTAATAAAACATAAGAGAGAACTGTACAGACTATATACAAACACTCAAAATAACGACCTAAAAAAGACAATGAACCAACTTAACAGAAACATTAAAACTCTGATTGGACAATACCGACAAGACAAATGGCTAGAAACATGGAAAGAAATACAGAAGGACAAAGGCAAAACATACTGGCGAAAAATTAAGAAACTGGCGCAATACAGGAAGACTGGCACTACTGACACAATTGACGAAAACGGAATAGAACGCTACACAGACAAAGAGAAAGCGGACGCATTCGCCAGACACTATCAAAGGACCTTCAGCATATCGACAAACCCTAACTTCGACAATGACAACTGGAACTTGATCAACGACTGGTACTTGAACTATTTTAACAACTCACCAAACTATGCCTGCACACTGATCACAGACATAGAGTACGATGAAGCCCTAGCGCACATCAAGAACACTGCACCGGGGAAGGATAAAATTAAGGCAAAAGTCCTGAAAAGCCTAACTCAAGAAACACACAAACTGATCCTAACTGAATTGAACAACTGCATCACAAATGGCAGAATCCCAGAAACATGGAAAAACGGCTTAATAATCCCTATACCCAAAAATGGACTGGACAATACACAACCGAGCAACTACAGACCAATTACACTACTTCCAGAACTAGGCAAGATTTTTGAATGCATAATGAAGCAGCGGCTTGACAAAGTGTTTGGAAAGTATATACCTACCTACCAATTTGGTTTCAAACAGCATCACTCGACCGTTCATCCGCTCTTTATTTTGGCCAACAATATACAAACTACCCACCTAACTGACAGAAAGACATCTTGCCTGTTTATGGACATTAACAAGGCTTTTGACAGTGTCTGGCATAGAGGCTTACTATACAAACTATACAAACTACACACACCAACATATCTACTAAACACCATAAAGAACTTACTAGAAAACAGACAACTACAAGTACGAATTGACAAAACACTGTCATTTTCGTTTTCCCCTGAACAAGGGCTCCCTCAAGGATCCCCGCTCTCACCGTTTCTCTACAATATATACTGCCATGACATATACAATTACAACTTACCAGACAAAAATCAAATCGACAGATCGGCATACATATTACAATACGCAGACGACACGGCACTTATTGTACATGACAAAACTACTGAGAGAGCAGCTCAAAGACTCCAAACACTAACAAACAACACAATGACATGGTTTTATAAATGGAGACTAACACCAAACGCGTCAAAAAACCTACTTCTGCTCACAAACCACAGACTCAACGCTGACTCCCCTACAATAACTGCAGACGGCCAAACGACACAACCAAAAAACGACGTAAAATACCTTGGAATCACAATTGACCACAAACTTAAATTCACTAAACACATACGAAACATCAGGGCAGAAACAATAAAGAGAACAAAACACTTCCGATCACTAACCTACAAAGACAGAGGAATTAGCACAAACACCGCCACCAAAATATATAAAGCTATTTGTAGACCCTTGCTAGACTATGGACATATACTCATGACCAACGGAACAGAAAGGACAAAACGTTATATACAAACAACAGAACAAATTGCACTAAGACTAATAACACGAATAACACACCCCTAAAACCCACTACACAACCCCCCCACCCAACTACTATACTAACGCACAAACATGACAAAGATCTCGGAAAGACTCACACAGCTACAGACAAAATGGACAAACAATCCCTACAACTGGACCATGCTGAATCCCCTTTGTCTTACAAGACCAACCAGACAATCCCGCTTTCGTTTCCCTACATTAACGCTACTCGAACACTTACAAACGCTACGGACTAGTGGACAATAAAATAATTCCTTCTTGCCACTGAAATCTTACTTATTTAATAGTATTGTTAACCTAGAATAAGAGAATTTTCATATTTGTTTTCATTTAGATTAAGACTGTATGTATTAAACAAGGGCAGAAAGACCGATAGGTCGATAGCCTTTTTTAGAAATAAAGATGTTTACTACTACTATAATGCAAAATATTACAGCTGTTTTTCAAAACAGGATATAGACGTTTGAATTTATAAGAACAAACAGGGTTTAGAGCTGAGCTATCCTGCATCCATAATATATTTTCAATAACACTGATTTTATAAAAATGTTATGAGCTACACCGTACACCTCAAATTTTGCAGCCGATTAAAACGTTTTGTTCTCAGATGCGCAAGACTTGGTATCTTTGATTAATTATTTTAAGAATATGAAAGTTGAAAACGGATGCAAGTAAAGAATGTTTATCTGATGTTGGAAACAGCTCACAACAAGTAGATGTGCGAAATAGACAGAAGAATCAATATGAATAAGAAATCAACATCTGCAGTTGACTCAGTTCTCTGATCTGCAAATGTTTGTTATCAAAATAAAATTATGTTATACAACTCTATTAAAAGTTCTTCACCAGATATGGATTTCAAGTCTGGCAACTGTAAACCAAACACAAGTGTGGATCTTTTTAGATCTATTTAGCAATAGAAATGAAGTTCTGGAATATTGATTATGCTGTCACTGAGAGTTACAATAGTGGAGTATGTTAGTAATTGATAAAAAAATTATCTTCAAAGCAAGGCAAAATTATGTGCAAAATTTTTCATTTCTCGGCTTTAATAAAGTTAAAGCCGAATAAGCAAAATATATGCAATTTTCGTTCATATTTTATATAACAAAAAGTAATTGAAATTTACATAAAACTGCAAAAGAAAAATAAAAAAGCCGTGTTCAATTAGAAAAAACGTCGTTTTCTTCCCTTCAATGTTTTCGAGGCACTCTACAATTGTTAACATTTTTAAAATATGCTTGTTGAGTATCTTTACAATATGGCGATAAAAATGTTGAAAGAAATATTTCCGGTTAAGCGTAAACTCTCTCTTAGGTACAGTGCTTTGGTTCGTACTATTGAAACATTAATGACTTAACGCAAAACTGCACAGAAAAATTTCCGTATTATACTCTACAATCACACAAACATTATATTTAATCAAATAAATGTATTTATTTAAATGAAAAAGTATATATTTATTTAAATTGAGTGATGGATTTACTCCGGCCATATTCCGATTATTATTTACATATGGGCTTTTCTCTGTGTATTATTAAGCAATTGTTGTGGGGGCAAAGTAGATATCAGAACTCGACACTAATTCAAAATCTGAAATCAGACAAATGTAGAACTGTTTGTTCAAGACTTGCTTAATGTGGTATATTTAAAGATACACGTCTTATATAAAATATATATAATAAATAATAAATATAAAATATATATAATATATATAAAAAAACACGTCGATAATATTAAAATTGAGGTATGTATGGAGTGTCACGAGAAACACGCACAAATAAGCTTCAAGATATAACTATAGTGGTTCGATTTGTCGACAAAAAAGTAATTAATAACTAATAACCAATATTAATTTCTCTTCATGAAAATTACATTACTTATTTTTCCAAATGCTGAGGGCTGAATATAAATCATTATATTTTATTCCAAATACACTCAACTCTCGTCTGTTAGCATTCAAATGCACTTTAGCCATAAAACATTTAATATTTCCACCACGATTTCCAATTCGACAGAAGCAAGTACCTAAATGAAATCGTATAAAAGCTTGTTGCAAAAGCAAATTTTTCTGATGTTGCAAAATTTTGTGCCTAAACCTTTTAGTTATGATTCATACTTACAGGTGCATTATGCATAATTCACAAAATTCGTTCCTACAATCGGGATTGAGTTAAAAAAGGCACTGCGATATTAGGGAATTAGTGGTTAAACATAATTATGGATGGATTTCACCTAAAAACAGTTACCTAAAATTAAGGAATCTTCCATTTAATGGCAAGTTTTTAAGTTATTTTAACTTAAAAGCATAATAAATAAAATAAACTAAATTTAGCATTTAATACAGCTCAATAGGACTTCATACATTTTACACATTTTCAATAATGGGTGTGAATGTAAAAATGAATTAAGCAGCGATTTGTTGAAGTATATCGAGTCTCTAACTATGAAATCAGTATGACGCAAGCTTTGCCATTCTTGGCAAATTCATTTTGAGAGAAGTTCTACATTTTATGGTAAAACAAATAGAAAATTTAGCAAAATTGATTGTTTATTATGTGTTTCATTTTCATTCGTTAAATTATGTGTTTCACAAAAAACTATGTTTGAAGAAAATTGTGCAGCAGAGAGAAATGTCCATCTAAAACGCCCAAATACCAATCAATAATACAAATAATCAATCAAAAGTAAATCCTGAGCTCTGAAAAGATCTGACACAGAATTTACCTAACGGTACAAGAGGAACTTTATTAATAATTCTCATTTTGTAAAAACTAAAGTAAAAAAAGACAAACTTATGCTAAAGTTACAGATTGAGCTTTGTCAAATAAAAGCGTCCAGTTATAGTTGAGAAAAATTCTTTTCGTTGTCGATCAAAATGAAACTTTCACACCTTATAGATCTAAGTTCCGTTCGATCCAACCAGGCATCAACGTAAGCTGTGAAATATCTCAAGTAAGCACGATGAGTTTTTCATCCAATATCGGAAATATGTCGAACTCTATTGCTTTTGAGCTAATAAACCCAGACGTAAATCTATTAAAACTTTAAACTACCTGTCTTGTAACTGGCTGAGTACTTTACAACATATATTGAAAGGTTAATGGACGTGCAATAGACTTATGAGAAAGTTAAATATGCAAGACTTCATTCTTGTTCAAACAGTGTAATGAAAATGTAAATCTAGTTTTCAAAGCATGGCTATGTAATATAGAAAGCATCATTGGGTGAGAGAAATTAAATTTTTTATGAAAAGGTAAAGAAAAGTTGAAAGTAATTTATTTATGCAGCTACAATTATGGCCTATATTTGTTTAGTGGTTCTATAAAATACTATAATTGCAATTTGTCCAATTTTAATCACTTGATTGGATGAATCATTTGTAACAGATTATAAGTAAGAATCTAATCTGAAAGAAAAATAATCAGGATAAAAGTTTGGTAATTTTTAGTAAATATGAACGAACATGTCAATATAGGAGCGAAATATATTTGATTCTTCCTACTTATTATTCCTACTTACCATCATCCAGAAGTTGAAAGCAACTATATACACAAACTGATGATGGTGGATAAAGACACCGAAACGTATTTGTAACATTTTAAATAATAAACAATAAAATTGACTGAAACCCAGGAATACATTGGAATGAATTAAAGTACAGTCAGGAAAATATACGAAATTCTTCCTACTGCCAAATAATAATCGTTTTTAGCTATAAAATTAACGAATTGACTTATCTTCTGCGTGTATTTGATAGATTTGAATTCTGACCTACTCAATTGTTGTGACCACATTTTCCTTTTTTTTTATTTGGATAGAGTTTCATCTTTACCGTTTAATTTTTAATATTTTTCATCCTTCATTTTACAGAATTACGAAGAGGCTGACTTTAACATTTATCACATTATATCACAAAGGCTTGGAGTTCATTTCGTTAATTGTTATCTGTCTGACCGAAGATCCAAGAAAGTGAATAGTAAGGTTTTTTACCCGTCAAGCAACGTAAATTCTTTTAACAATCTATGAAAACAAGACAATGTAGATCTGACGCCTAAGCAAACAACCAAAATGCAACAATGTGTTATTTTCATTTATCAACACAGTTTAGTTGTGTTATGAGCAATCATATTTTTTATAGATGAGTTAAAATCGCTAATGAAAATTTGGCTTTTATTGCCCAAAACCAGCGCTCATATTAATCTGTCATAAACCGGTGTTTATCTTGTTAAAACAGTGGACTGCAATTGTTCACGTATTATGTGTTCCATTCATGTTAAATTGAATTCAATGACAAAAGTTGTTCCTCAATGGTTTTGTATTAAATTGAGGTGTGTGAACTTTTTCGCTTCAAATTTTATCCGCAAATCTTGCAAACTGTATATTGACGGATTAACGTATGTTAAGTAGTATCATAATTATTGCATTAGGGGCTGAGAGCGCTTCGAAGGCAAATGACGTGAAAACGATAACTCAACGATCGATAACGATTTAATTCCAACGAAAAATCCAATAACATCGAATTCGATTACCTAAGTAAAGTCTGGTATAATTTTCATTAACCAAAAAAAGGCGCATATATACCCTAAAATTCGTATAATGCCAGCAAGTTTTAAAACGATTTGAGAAATTACAATTTTTTTTTACATTTTAGGCCATGTCTTTCAGGCTATACAGGGATATTCGGTTATACGACAGGGAAGATTGCGCACCGCGAGCTCCTGACCAAACATGAGAACGCTTTCTTGCTTAAAAAGCGTTCTCATAAAATTCAAGTTTTTGATTTCTCAATATTCACTTTGGATTTTGAAACTACGCTCTACCTTGCCGTTGCTAATAGATGATGTTTTGTGACAAATTTAGAAAAATTAGATTGACACCAACACAGTCTCCCAAAATTCCTAGATCAAACAATGGCACGGTTTCGAACAGTAATAAGTTGCTTAATTTATATAGAATACCCTGTATTCTATGAGAGTAAAAGTGTACTTTCTATGTCTACTGAATTTTATTATAGTTTGCTGAGGTGACTTTTCAGAGTAGTAGTAAACATCTTTATTTCTAAAAAAAAGGCTATCGACCTATCGGTATTTCTGCCCTTGTTTAGTACATGCAGTCTTAATCTAAACAAACAAATAAAGGTAAAAATTATCTTATTCTAGGTTATTAATTTAATAATTTTAATTCTGGCAAATAGAGACCTTAGATTTATTGTCCAGTAGTCAGTTACTATTGTAAGCGTTCGAGTAGCGTTGATGTAGGGAAACGGAAGCGGGATTGTCTGGTTGGTCTTGTAAGGACAAAGGGGATTCAGTATGGTCCAGTTGTAGGAGTTGTTTGTCCATTTTGTCTGTAGATGTATGAGTCTTTCCGAAATCTTTGTCATGTTTGTGCGTTCGTATAGTAGTTGGGTGGAGGGGTTGTGTAGTGGGTTTTGGGGGTGTCTTATTCGTGTTATTAGTCTTAGTGCAATTTGTTCTGTTGTTTGTATATAACGTTTTGTCCTTTCTGTTCCGTTGGTCATGAGTATATGTCCATAGTTAGCAGGGTCTACAAATAGCTTTATATATTTTGGTGCGGTATTTGTGCTGATTCCTCTGTCTTTGTAGGTTAGTGATCGGAAGTGTTTTGTTCTCTTTATTGTTTCTGTCCTGATGTTTCGTATGTGTTTAGTGAATTTAAGTTTGTGGTCAATTGTGATTCCAAGGTATTTTACGTCGTTTTTTGGTTGTGTCGTTTGGCCGTCTGCAGTTATTGTAGGGGAGTCAGCGTTGAGTCTGTGGTTTGTGAGCAGAAGTTGGTTTTTTGAAGGGTTTGGTGTTAGTCTCCATTTATAAAACCATGTCATTGTTCTGTTTGTTAGTGTTTGGAGTCTTTGAGCTGCTCTCTCAGTAGTTTTCTCATGTACAATAAGTGCCGTGTCGTCTGCGTATTGTAATATGTATGCCGATCTGTCGATTTGATTTTGTCTGGTAAGTTGTAATTGTATGTCATGGCAGTATATATTGTAGAGAAACGGTGAGAGCGGGGAACCTTGGAGGAGTCCTTGTCCAGGGGCAAAAGAAAAGAGAATGTGTTGTCAATTCGTACTTGTAGTAGTCTGTTTTCGAGTAAGTTTTTTATGATGTGGAGTAGATATGTTGGTGTGTGGAGCTTGTGAAGTTTGTCGAGTAAGCCCATATGCCAGACACTGTCAAAGGCCCTGTTAATATCCATGAATAGACACGCCGACTTTCTGTCAGTTAGGTGAGTTGTTTGTATATTGTTGGCAAAAATAAAGAGCGGATGAATAGTCGAGTGATGTTGTTTGAAACCAAATTGGTCGGTAGGTATATATTTTCTGATCAGTTTTTCAAGTCGCTGCTTTATTATGTACTCGAAGACTCTGCTAAGTACTGGTAGTAATGCAATTGGTCTGTAATTGCTCGGTTGTATATTGTCCAGTCCATTTTTCGGCATGGGAATTATTAAACCGTTCTTCCATGTTTTTGGGTTAGTTTTTGGGTTGTTTTTGGGATTTTGTTTTTTGTGATGCAGTTGTTCAACTCAGGTAGGATCAGCCTGTGTGTTTCCTGAGTTAGGCCTTTAGGACTTTTCAGATTTCATTAAAAATCTCAGATTTTCTCGAGTTATGTCGATATGATCAAATTTAATAATTCATGAAGTGCAGAAAATCTGACCAATTTGAAGTGGTTTTCGAAATATCCTATCAAGTTGTCAGTTCATATATTAAAAATCATAATTTACAAAACACATGTGAAAATGAAATTTTACTCTAAAACCAACCGAATTGATATACCTAACTTTAATTCTGGAGGATTGTTTCCAAATCTGTTTATTAACATCTCACATGCACACTGAAAGATTTAATGGCAAAGTCATACCAATAAACCTCTCTTTCAAAGACTGTTAACTTCATTTAAGCAAAATGGGAGTGTTTGATAAGGAAAACCTTTGAGAAGAAATTATTCCGGTAGAGGAAATGAAACAATAGGATTAGAAGTTATGACTTCTGTGATTCTTGTGACTTCTGCAAAAGACTTCTAATAACGATTTTGAAAACGCTTTGATTTTTGTATGTAGGTTTTAGGTAACATTTTAAGCAACAAACACTTTGATAAAATAATTTTGCTTGGTTATGGATCTATCAATAGACGCAATTTCTAAAATTTTTTTATTCAAATCCGCGTCAATTTAGACTCAATCAAAATGATCACCGAAGTTTAGGAAATAATGTATGTGCACTGCATATGCATAAACACGGTCAAAGGCCTTATTTATGTCTAAAAACAGGCTAGCAGTTCTTCCTCCGCTCAAGTGTGTCGTTTGTATGTAATAAGGACAAATAGACGAAGTATGTTGGAATTTTTGGCCTTAAAGCCAAACTGGTATTTTGGATTATGATGTCCTATTAAATTCTGTGGTAAGTTTTTTTTATTATATGGCCAAAAAGTTTGCTCAAAACCGGGAGTAGCCTTGTAGTGATGGGCCTGTAGTTTTTTGCTAGTGTGTTATCTAGTCCATTCATTAAAATAGGTGTTATTATTCCGTTCTTCCATGACTAGGGTATTTTGTTTGTAGTGATGTATTTCTTCAGCTTTTTTAATATGAAGTCATGTGTTTCTTGTGTTAGATGCTTAAGTACCTTGCTTTTAATATTGTCTTTTCCGAGTGCCGTGTTTATCAGTTGTGCTTAGGCTTCCAGATATTCGGTGTCTGTAATGATTTCGTGATTGAGACCCGTCGTGTTCCTTAAAAATTCGTCATGCCATTTGTTCACCCGTTCCCAGTTATTGGTGTCAAAGTTTGCATTTGTTGACCTTTTGAATGCTCTCTGAAAGTGGCCGGCGAAGGCGTCCGCTTTGTCTTTGTCCGAGTATCGTTGTGTTCCTTGCTCATTGATAATGCCTATCGGATTTGTTTTTTTGTATTTAGTTAATTTTTTGTATTTTCGCCAGTACCTTCTTCCTTTGTCTTTTTCGATTTCTTGGTTTGTTTCAATCCAAGTGTGTTGTCGGTATTGAAATATTATAGTTTTAATGTTACTGTTTAAGTTATTAATTGTTCTTTTGATGGAGTCGTCTTGGGTAGTTCGGTATTGTCTATATAAATCTCTTTTATGTTTTATTTGCCTTAGTATAAATCTGGGTGGAGTATTATAAGTATAGTAAAGTTGCTCTTGCAGATCATCGATGCAGATGAGTCCGGGGTTGACCTTTATGTAGTTAAGTGTGTGTTATTTAACCTTATCCAAGTCGGTCTTGTTTAAGTTGAGTTTTTTGGGACTGGGTTTTGCTGTGGGTTTAGTAGGTTGAGTTTGTTGTGAGTTGAAGTTAAAAGTCATAGCCAAATGGTCTGATTCGAGTTCGTTGGTCAATCTTATCGTGTCTATGTCGTTTGTAAGGTTTCTTGTATGTAGTAGAACGTCCGGTGTTGAGTCTTGGTTCTCGGGAATCCAAAATGTCGGTGGGGTCTGTCGTCTTATTAAATGTGTGTTTTGTAAAAATCTGTTCAATTGCCTCTTTTCCATTTTGTTCAAGTTAAGGTCTCCAATAATGATGGCATATATGGATAAAGTTGCTTTTGTCAGTATGTTTTGTCAATCGCTTATATATTTTTATAGTAAACCTATGGCAAATTCTGATTTAATTAGCTTTTGCGACTTGGAACTTTATCCGCTCACTATTGTCGGTTACGCAAAATGCTTGTTAAAACATCTTGGATTAATTTGGAGAACTTCACTAATGGAGAAGGCACATTGCCAATGTAAATACTCCAGAGCAACTGCATATAATTACCACAAATTTCTATGTAGACCCGCAATTAGCAATCCTTATTAATCTTGAGTTTAACTTTAACCCATTGCCAGAATTTGGTTTGGTAATAAGTTCATTAGAGTGGAAGGACTGCAAAGACTTTAAAAGGTCCTAGCAATATTTATGGAGGACTCTAAATGAAAGGGTAAATTGTCCTGGTTAAATTTCTAAAATGCAGTTGAAAACTGAAAAGTTGAGCTAACTAATAAAGTTTCTCCATCACTTGACTTTTGAATGTTTACTGTATAGAATGTAATTTGTCTGGCAAATTTGAAAACCGCCAGCTCGAAATCCATTTCTAGAAATATACCGTTGATATACAGAGAAATTCCTGATGCAAATTAGCAATTTGTTTATTTATGAATTTATTCGCTTATGCTCCGAAATCGTTTATTAAAATTTGCAAACTTGCTGAGAATTTAAGCCAACCTGCTGCGTATCAATTACCTTATTAATTTTAACATATTAAGACTTTAAAGCCATACCTATATACTTAAAGCCATACCATATATACATACATATATACTTAAACTTGGGTTTAAATCTTATTTAACATAAGAATATATCTCGTAGACACAAGGGGGCTACACTTGTAATATGGGACGGTGTATATTTTAGTACATAGCTTGACTTTCAGTAATATTTCTCGCTCATGTTCTTACCGAAATTAGAAATTGTCACGTTTTCTTGCTGAAGAATTATTATTTATTGTCTCCTGTTCAGCTTGTATTCTAAACGCTATTAAATGTGCCATATGAAATGTATATTAAGAAACTTGCATATGTTCAAAATGCTTAGAAATTGCTATTGAAATTTGATGATTATGAAAATGATTATGATGATGCTCGTTTTGATTGTTCTAACATTTTAAAGGTTCTATAACAAATGTTTTTCTAACAACTTTATGAACCAGCAATTATCACCGGTATTAATTTAATTAAAAGCTAGATACCATATGAAATATTTAATTTCAAAGTTAATTTTAAGGTTTTTTAGTTTAAGATAAATTAAATAAATTTAATTAGTCTCTCTCTTATTAAATGTCATGTCTCTCCAGTATCACTAAATTCCGTACAAAAACACGTGCAACATTATCTATGTGACAAAACTCTATATCTAAAGATCCATAAGCGTTGAAATAAAACGCCGCGACCCATAAAAAATATTAGCAAGAACTTAATAGAGTTAAAACAGATGGATTTTCTGTTAGCTGTTAAAATAAAAAAGAGCAACAAAAATGCCTGAAAAATACTGTATTCATTTTCACATGGTTTTATACGCCAGCTTGTATTTTGTTTCTCCGAGATATTAACCGATTGTTTCGTTTATTTAATAAGGTCTAGTTGACCTTCCAGGCCAAATCAGCTCTGATTTATGCATTATATTATATAAATTAGACTGTCTACATAATGCTAAAAATGTTTCCAGAATTTTAACAATTTTTATCTTTAAATCAGTCGGGTAATGAATTAAATATAATTCGAAACTCGTTTGATTCTTTCTGCTCCCGACTATATATCTTTCTTTCAAAGACTCACAATGCCCCAAATATAATTTCTTAAAAGCCTAAAGTTAATATTTAAGCAGGGCGTCAGGACGAGGCATGTTATTTATTCACAACCATTCTTCACCAAGTTAAATTATGGAAATTACGACGCAGACGATAATGCTTAAAGGTAAGACGCTTCTAAAGAGATGTATAACCAAAGAAAAGCGAGCAAAGTCTTGAAAGTTAGCTGACTGAATGTACAAAAGTCTCTTTGTTTCTTTCATATTTAATTGTAGCGATAAATAAACAATGAATTTCCCGCCTAACCTTCTGAAAGTCATAAATCAGTCGATGTTAAACTTGTAATCCAAAACTTGGTTATAACAGGTAACGGTGATAGTAATAGTTGTAATTTTTATGACGGTTTACCAAGGAAAACGTACGATCATTTTGGAGAACTTGCGAATAAGTTTCTTGGAAATCTCAGGGCATGATTTGAGCTTCATCCAAATTGTCGAATTCGAGTTGTTTATAGTTACTGAAGAAATGAAGTCAACGATACAACATTATAAGTATTTACCTATGTTATTACGATATTTTTCGACCCGAATTTCATATTGTTACATATAATGGAACAAATTCTGTTTGACTCATTTATGCGAAAAGCTAGTTTGCAACAATTGGAAAGTCAAGCGAAACTTCATTTCAAGCGAATGTAACAATATTTGCCGCGCTTGTGGTTGGCTTCGTTGTAATAATTGTTCCGGAAAATATTGCATCTGTTTAAAAAAATGAATAAAAATTAGTATTCCAATTCACTTCCTCTGAAACAAAATTTGTTAACGCAAAATGAATATGATCGACGATTTTGTTTCAAACGTGTATAGTGCTGTTTATTTTTGAAGATATACAGCCTTTATTCGCATAACTGTTTAACATGTAATGAATGTGTGTCACTTTAAATTAAATTTTGGAATGGATTATCAATTTGATAACCAGATTTCGAGCTTTGCGAGGAGTGTTGAGATCTTAGAGCGAGACAGAGGCAAATATTGATCGCTCGATCGAGGATTCTATTTCAATTAACGCTTGGTGTTGGGTTTTGGCTTTACGATAAGATATCGCTAATTAAACACAATGCTACAGTCCATTTTTACATAAGTTATATCACCCTTAAATGCTGACTTTTAGAGGGTATCATATTTGTGTCTAGACTAATATGAGTTATGTTACATTTACCATTAAGTGCTGACCCTCATATTTGTGTAAGGGTTTTCCAATAAGAGGTTTCATTTTGAATAGCCTGTTATTTGGTCAGCTATCAACTTTGAAACTGGCATCTTTTGACGTTTGACAAGTAAAAACTACGCCAGTATTAAAAATGGTACGATATACGCTTCAACAACGCACTGAAATTGTTAAAATTCTCTACAAAAATGGTGAAAATTTTACAGTCACAGTTCGCAAAGCTAAAGCAATTTTTGGTCGTCGTGAAGCACCTTCTCACCCGGCAATAGTCAAACTGGTGGAAAATTTGAAGTGAAGAATCGAAAGCGTCTACGTCACTCAAGAACGACTGATAATATTGCTATTGTAGCCCGTAGTGTTGAAGAAAACCCAGGTTTGTCGATCCCTCTTCGAGCTTTGCAATTAGACATTCCACAAACGGAATTACACCGTATTTTGCATAGAGACTTAATTCTTAAGGCTTTTCAAGTTCAGTTAAGACAAGAACTCAAGCCGGTTGTTCACCATAAACGTCGTATCTTCGCTGATTGGGTCCTTCAAATGTATCAAAATGATCCGGATTTTCATCGAAAATCATTTTCAGGGATGAGGCCAATTTTCACCTCGGAGACTACGTTAATAAACAGAATTGTCGGCTTTGGGGCTCAAAAAATCCAAGAATGATTGTTGAAAAGCCTCTTCATCCTCAACGAGTCACTGTTTGGTGCAGTTTTTGGGCTGGGGGAGTGATTCGACCTTATTTTTTCGAAAGTGAGGCTGGTGCAACTGTTACGATGAATGGATTGCGCTACCGAGCTATGATTAATGCTTTTTTATGAAATGATTATATATTTTCAACGAAACAATCGCTGGTTGTTATTTCTAAGTAACTGAAGAAATTTAACTAGAGTTAAATAACTTGCGTTCTAAACTTAAAACTTTAACTAGAGTTCTAAATGACTGCGTACAATACGAGAATTAATTCCAACGATTGTTAAAACCTATAGTTTCCTATTAAATTGTATTTTTAAACTTTTTTTCACTGTTGGAACAGACATTTTAAATCTTTGAAGTTCTTAGGGCTTCTGCCCGTTTGAAGCGCTGCATAGGTCGCAGCTGTGAGTAGTAGTAAATATCTTTATTTCTAAAAAAGGCTATCGACCTATCGGTCTTTCTGCTCTTGTTTAATACATACAGTCTTAATCTAAATGAAAACAAATATGAAAATTCTCTTATTCTAGGTTAACAATACTATTAAATAAATAAGATTTCAGTGGCAAGAAGGAATTATTTTATTGTCCACTAGTCCGTAGCGTTTGTAAGTGTTCGAGTAGCGTTAATGTAGGGAAACGAAAGCGGGATTGTCTCGTTGGTCTTGTAAGACAAAGGGGATTCAGTATGGTCCAGTTGTAGGGGTTGTTTGTCCATTTTGTCTGTAGCTGTATGAGTCTTTCCGAGATCTTTGTCATGTTTGTGCGTTCGTATAGTAGTTGGGTGGGGGGGTTGTGTAGTGGGTTTTGGGGGTGTCTTATTCGTGTTATTAGTCTTAGTGCAATTTGTTCTGTTGTTTGTATATAACGTTTTGTCCTTTCTGTTCCGTTGGTCATGAGTATATGTCCATAGTCTAGCAAGGGTCTACAAATAGCTTTATATATTTTGGTGGCTGTAACCGTCATCACAGATTTTATTTAGTTTATTATTTTTATTATTTTATTTAATCTAATATTTAGTTCGTTGTGTTTGAAAGTGATACATACCAAAATTTTCAGTTAGCTAAACTAGATGCTAAACGGAAGTATATATTCACTTGTTAATTCGCCAGGAAACAAAGTCTTCCAACACAATTATTTAACTCATCTATTTTTGCTTAATAAACTTTATTAACCATGCAGCATTTATATTGACTTCTTCTCTAGAGAGTGATGCTTTTGTTTTCACCGCTAATAAAGTTTTACTTCCTGTTTTGTAATGCGCAAAACCGACACATCGGCAATCAATTGGTAAATATACGTGTCGAAATCGTGTTTTATGGAAACTTAAAAACATAATTCATTCGGCTACAAAGTTTTTCGACCAAATACAGCTCGGAATTTACTCTGATTAATAGCAGTCACTGCGATTGCATTGGAATATTTTTGCGATTGTCAGCATACCCAGGTGATTAATTAACAAATGATTAATAAATTTACATTGTGTTAGCTTACTTGCATTTAACATGTTTTGTTGATCAATATTAATTGCATTGCTATATTGGCTGTATAGGTACAAAAATATGTTGAGTTATTATTATTATTAACAAACATTAATATAATTAATTAGAAGTGAACTATAAAATTACATTTTGCTGTTTTTCGTTTAATGGCGAAGCATTGTTAATTTGGTGAAAATATTTAAAAGCTTTTGTTTGCGAAAATAGCAACATTAATTTTTATAAATGTATGGCTCTTACTATCACTTTATTCTGCTGTTGGTGATTTTGGAAAAGTGGGAGTTTGTTAAAATAAAAATTAAAGGGAGGGCTTTGAAAGCCCCAGCATAACTCCGGAACACAAGAATAAATTGTAAGTAAATGGAAATGCCTATCCTGCTAAATGCTGCAAAATTGAAACGTTTACCAAGAAGCAAAAAAAACCACAATTTGTGCGAGTAAGGTCCTGCTGGAAGTGAAAGTAAGTAACCAGAATAACATAACCGAAACTCGGCTCGACACTTTACAGCAAGTGATAAAAGAGTTTAAGAACAACATAAATTCTAAAAAGAGCTCTAGTATATCATTTCTTAGCGGTTTTCTTTTTAGGGAAAGTTTGAAGATTATTATTAATTAATATACTAAAATGAGCGTCTAACAGAGAAGGGTACGTATGGAATCGAGAGCGGAAGTCAGGCTAAGGCCACAATTCCCCTCTAACGCACCAAAAGCATTATATAATAAGGCAGAAGATAGCTTTACAAGATTTTTCGCTACCGCCTTATCTTTTAAACAGAAGACGTACCTATCTTAGAATTAAAACGTGATTTTGGTTCTCTTGCAAACTTTGGCATGCAGACAAGTGTATCAAGGATCAATAATTCCTCCGATTGCATTAAAAACTAATTAATAAAAACTAATAAAAAACAAATAAAAAAAACGATTGTATTTCGAAAAATGTGCCTTAATTATTGTCCCACTCGTCTGCAAAGAACTGAATTCTTCAATGCTCTACACCTTCAGCTTAACAATGTGCAATGAGAATGGTGCAAAAGTTCCAGATCAATTGAGACAACATGGCAGGCAAATATTGATAAAAAGGTTTAAGATTTTGCTTTCCACTTGTGCTAAATAACGCCGAGAGCAACCACTTTGGTTAAAATAATTGCTGTTTGTCAAAATGCTATTGACAGACTTAATTGAATCTCTTAAATCACTTTTTGGTAATTAAAATAAGGCTTTAACCATTTACCAGTATTAAGAAGGCACAAATAAATCGCATTAACAGCAATACTTACAAATTCGAAAGATAAACGGGGAAAGGAAAAATGACTTCAGAGACTTGTTCTTCGAGAAAAAAATATAGGCTTAATGCATGCAAGCAAAGATTGATTCCGTCTGTATGGATATCAAGAAGAACTTCAAAAAGTATAATTTTCAGTTTGATTATTATTAATTCAATATAGTCGGATTAGGAAAGTCATAAGTCGTAAGGGTTCAACACAAATTTATTAAATTACAAATGGTCATCCATACTTTTAATATCAGTACCACATTAGTTCTTTTTCCTTTATTTTTTTTTTAAATTTTTATGGACACCTTTATATTGGTCACTGGTATCCGGCATTAGTATTTAAATAGTGCAAGAATCGCGTATAATGCCTAGAAACGAGTTGTAAGCTTTTGATAGGACTAGAATTATTGTTATGTGGCAAGAAGGTTTATCTAGGCACCACATTTCCAATAGGCTGAACTTTCTAAGAATAACAGTTATCAGGATAATTAGTCGCCATGAAGAGACTGATGAAGTGAATATCAGACCTCGACTTGATCGTCCTCGCGTTACTACGAAATGAGAAAATCGCTATATTTCTCAATCAGCCCGTAGAGAGCGCTCAGTCACCCTACCAGCACTAAGATCTCAGTTCCAGAGAATGCCTAACCGTGTGATATCCAGTGCTACAATCCGCAGAATACTTTTACAATCAGGGTTGCGGTCCAGAAGGCCCTTAAGAGTTCCTTCGTTTACTCATCGCCACCGAGGCGCCCGTTTATAAAGGGCACGAAATCATCAAAACTGGCGATTGGCAGAGTGGAGAAATGTGCTCTTTACCGTTGAGTCGCGGTTTAGATTGGTGAGCGATGATTAAGAGTTTGGAGAGAAGCAGGACGCCGAAATAGGCTTCATACAGGCGTTGCATTTACTCCATACTGCGGTGGAACACTAATGTTATGGGGGGTATAATGTTCAATAGAAGGACCCCACTTATTCATACATCGGGGTCTATGACAGGTGCACATTATTTTGAAAATGTTATTATTCCTGTAATTATACCCCCACCGTGATGAATTAGAGCCCAGTTCATCTTTATGGATGGAATCCAGGCCACTAAGGGAAGCCAAAATCCCCCTTTGCTTCGACCTTTAAGTTTAATACTGTCAGCCGTGGCGTTAACCGCCGACAGTTTCAACTAGATGACCAAATCCATCCGCCCCCGCCCCGATCGGTGCAAGGACCAGCCAACACCAACCAGAACGAGGCAGGACGAACCCGTCAAGTCACGTCATGTTGGATTTGTGCGTTTCCAGCCTGCTAGAAACGACTGTCTGCACTGGCAGGCAATGTTTGTTTGTCGTCACGTACTGTCAGGGACAAAATCCTCATAAAATATGGGAAGTCGCTTATACAGGGGACCATGGGTTGGGCGATCGTTTGCTCTTACTTGGGTGATATTTCGCGTGAGGACTGAGCCTTGCACTCCGCTATGATAAAATTTTTCAGCGATGATATCTATATAGTCGGCTATATAGGCCATCCCTGTAGCTTCGTGCATTTCGGTTATTCTGGTGTATCTGTGAGCCGATAGGACGCCTCTTAGGAATCTATTTTGGGTCCTTTGAACACGTCGTCTCGTGGAATCACAGACAGAGTGCCAGATAGGGGAGCCGTAGGTCAGTATGGGCCTTATGGTGGAGGTGTAGGGCAGAAGTTTGTTTTGAGGTGACAGAAATGAATTTGGCGCCAGAAGAGAGTACAACATTCTTCGGGCCAAGAAAGTCTTTTGTACAGCATAGTCAACATGCTTGTTGAAGTGAAGTCGGGCGTCTAGTTTGAATTCCAGGTATTTCACCTCTTTTCCTGACTGGATTGGAGTATTTTGCACCATGAGTGGCGATAGGATTTTATTGCTAGTAAATTTGCGCGAGAAGATAAAAAGTTCAGTCTTCCTGGGATTCACTTTAAGTTTCCATTTATCGAAATACGGCGTCAATAAACTCAGGTGATGCGCAATGCGAGATTTCGCAGCCTGGGCATAGAAAGGCGATGTGTAGATAGCCGTATCATCCGCGTATTGTGCTATTTTTGTAGTGGGAAGTTTTGGAATGTCTGCACCAGAGCCGTTCAAGAAGTATTGGAAAACCGAAACATCACAAGATTAGATTGGCCGGAGATGTCACTTGACATGAGTCCCATAGAACACGTCTGGTATTTTGTATCAAGAGCCATTTTCAATCGGAATAATCCACGAAGGAATGCCCAAGAACTTATTGTTGCTGCAACAGAGGAATGGGGAAATATCTCTAGGAGGGAGGTTCCTAAGGAAGTAATCAATAATTTAATTATTGGCATGGATAGACGTGTGAATGAGTTGTTAAGAAGTAGAGGCTCACATACTGAATATGAATTGGGTTTTTGATTTTGTGATTTTCAGTTGTTCCCTAAAAATAGCATTGTTTTATTTTTAAAATTTTTGAATCCGGATTGTAATTTTCTTTTATAATTGATAATTCGTTGAAATGAAATCCATTTAGCCGATTTTTGTAAGTGAGTGTAGTTTATATAGGAACTGAGGGCATTGTAAAAAATTCAGAAATTTTGAAAGGAATTCGTCACTCCATCAGGAATTTAATTTCCGCTCAACATCATGATTTCCTCGAAATAATGGTTTTACTAATGGAAACGAACAAAAAACAAACGAAGGCATTTTGCTATAATGTACAATGATTTGCGTATTTTTCATACTGCATTCGACAAAGGAGTCAATTAATATTTGACAATAAATGAAATATTACTTAAATATTAAAATTGAAATGAAATGAACTGATTTTCCGCTATACCTTTTTAATATTACGTATCAAATATTCATCGTTTGAAATTGCATAGTCTAAAACTGATGCAGAATTTCAGTTTTACAATTTTTGAGTTATAAACTTGCAATTCGACAGTGAATATACTAACAAATTTTATCCTCCTTTATTTCAGTAGCCGAAAATATTTGAATATATTTAATAATAGACATTTTTTGATAATAATTAACATCATTAAAAACCATTTTAAGCCAACGTAAAGTAATTAAATGAGTCGCAGTTGACTGCCAATGAGCAGCACGTAAATGGTGTTTTAAATGTGTGGAACAAACATTAAATTATAATGTATTTCAAAAAATTTTCCTGGGTTTCAGTCAATTTTATTGTTTATTATTTAAAATGTTACAAATACGTTTCGGTGTCTTTCTCCACCATCATCAGTTTGTCTAAAATATATATTTACAGTTATCATCAATTTAAATAAAAAACTTTCATCAACATCATAAATTTTTTGAAATAAATTGAAGTACAGTCAGGAAAATATACACAACGATTATAATGTATTATTGTAATAATTCGTCTGAACTGTTTCTAGTTATTTTAATGCCAATTAGTACTATATCATTAATGTGAGTTAAAATTGTAACTTTTACCTTGTTTTTACTTACACCTTTGAGTGGATAAAACAATATATAACTTCATATTGCTGAAAGCAAGATTTGTAGTTATTTGACCTCATTTTATCCGATGAAATATCAATCTCATCTATATGCTAATTTATTTATATGTGTTTTATTATTGACTTATCCATTGTTAGCTTGAACATAATTACCGAACTCAAAAAGGGGATATTATTTCAGTATTAATTTAATAATTTTAAATATTCCAAATATTAAAAACACCTATTGGACATTTACTTGCTACTTACAGAAAAAGAACAACAGTTACAAAATAGTTTAATGCGAATTGTATATTTTGCACTCTTATTTGGGTTTCGCATTCATGTACCTACGTGTTTCCATCGCCGATTATCGCTATAATCAAAGGACAATATTAGCACAAAATCTTCTGGTGGAACAGAGGCAAAGATGGACCGACAGACGACAAGATGCAACAGAGGCAAATATGGTTTTTTTAACAAAAAAACATTTTGTTTATTTTAATATATTATTATTGCAAAATATTTTATTTTCTTCATGTCTGTTTTTACACCTTTTTATATACATTTTTTCTTCAAAAATTGGCAAGCGCAACGAATATTGCTTGCCTGCCTTCTTGCAAATGAAACTAGCTAATTAAATCTTAACCCTTTACACAAAATAGCTGAATCAAGAATTCGAGAGACTATTCGTCCGTAATACCTTATGCCAATTAAAAACAGAAAGAGCTATGTCGATGGCTAGTATGCAAGATTTTCCTACTAGAGAAACTTAATTAGGTGCTGGAAAATACCCGCTGGATGCAAATACAAAATTTGGCAATAATTTTCGGTTGAAAACGGGAATAAACAGCGGGGCATCGTTCCGTTTTGCAAGCTTTATGTTCTCTATGAATCAGACTGGCTTTTATTACACCGTAAAAGTAATTTATTACTTTTTTCTTTTAAAACATGAGAATACTGTTTTGGAAGTGTGGAATAATTCCCCATATCGGAAATATTTGCACAAGAATGGAACGCCAGTTCTTATCAGATATAACAAACAAAATGCATTTGCGGTGTATGGATGTAAATTTTTAAATATATTTATGGAACTGCTTACATTCTTAAGTTATAAAACCAATTAGCTTTTAAACCGTCTTAAATGGTATTTGATAAATTGTGTTTACTTAAATGGTTTAAAAAATAAAATTCATAAATAATAAACAAAATGACTACATAGAAGCTGGATAAATTTGTCTTTCATAATGTCGAGAAAAATTTGGATAATTCATGAGAAGTCTGCATAAAATAAAATAGTGTCTTTATAAAAGCAATCACTATTGAATAGGAAACTCTAACTTCGATTCAATTACTCCTCCCACAATGACTGAATCCTTTCAAGGAAATTCCAAGCCAGATGCGTTTGACCCTGTTTTCGTGTTCTTTGCAAACGTTTTCAGTTAAAGTAATTCTTTTAGGTACTCAACCGAATTAGGCTTGATCGTAATGGATATTTTATTCTTGTGCAATCATTTCTTTTGGCAGGATTTTGAACATATTCTAATATCATTTTAACTTAGTACGTGTAATGCAAATATTTTCATGATAATAATGTCAATTCCTAAGTCTTCCCAATATATAAAAATCGGGGAAGTTAGCAATAAGATATAGGAATAGCTGACTGACATATTTCTGAAGTATATGGAAAGTTATAATAAACTGTGCCAAGATATATTCCATGGATTCATTATAAAATTATGCCAAAAAACGAGTAGGTTTCTTTAACACATTATTGCAAAATTATTTTTCAAAAGTGGGCGAAATTATTGAGAAAACACGTACAATTTACGTGCTCGAATGAACGTTTAAAATTAATTTCTTCCCCTAATGAATCTGTGAATGGAACAGCGTGAAAACTTTAAGCCAGTATATATGAGCAAGGACGGAAAGAATCCACTGCGTTATGGAGGAAAGTGATATCTTCTCGGATTTTTATAAAACTTGCTTTAGGCGCTTGCTTTAGGTTGCTTAGGCGGATTGGAACATAAATACATAAATGGCTCTGAAGTTCAAGGCAACCAGCAGAAAAACAAATTGCTATTGCATCGGTAATATTGTTTTTCCTTTTTGCCATTCACATCGATTATAAGAATCGATTTCCTGCTATAGATCTATAGATTTTTTTTTAGTGTAGTTTGAAATGTATAGCACTGAAACTAATTTCTTTTTCTTATTCTTCCTTTTTGTAAGGCATCTGCCATGTTCTCTATTTTCTTAGACGTTATAAGACGTTATAAGACCACCTCTGCTGGATCTTGGGAGACCATCTCTTGCAATATACGGCAATCTGTTGTCGTCCATCCGTTCAACATGATCTCTCCATTCGGGACGTCTGTTTCGGGACCATCTAACTATGTCATGGACATCGCAAGGTTCTCGGATGTCTTCGTTTCTTTTGTGGTCCCTTAGTGTGTATCCTGCTATGGATCTTAGAGACCTTAGCTCTGCTGGGCGGGTAATCATTTTTGTTCTGGAGTTTTCATTTCTTGTTTCTGCAGCGTAAGTCATAGCAGGTCTCACACAGGTCTTATGTTTGCGGACTTTGCTTTTAATAGACATGTGCTTGTCTCGCCATATTATATCTTTAAGGAATCCTGATATTAAAGCTGCTTTGGTTGTTGGAGACTTTACTTCTTCTTGGAGGTCTCTGCTGCTCGCGACGTTGACGCCGATATATTTGAAGCTCATCACCTGTTCTACTGGTTTATTGCATATAGCCAATTTACATCTTCTGGGCTCTTTTGAGATGGTTAGCACTTTTGATTTTGCTACCGATATCTCCATGTTACTGATAAAGCATTCGCTGCAGGTTGTCCTCACCCTCTGAGACCAGCAGCACGGCATAGTCAGCGTAGCAAATAACTTTTAGTTCTTTGTCACCTAGTGAGTATTCCTTTCCTGCATTTTTTACTTCCGCAATAAGTTCGTCCATAATCCAGTTGAAGAGAATGGGGCTTAGGCTATCGCCTTGTCTTACTCCAGTTTGCATGGGTAGTCTGCGTGTCTTTCTGCCTTCCCCTTGTATTTGGGTCCAGTTGTTAGTGTTTAACTCCGCAACAATGCTTGAAATATCCGGGTACACGTTTTTCTTGTTGAGAAGTTTCATCAGTGAGTCTTACTCGGTCAAATGCTTTCGTAAGATCTATAAAACACATATATGCTGTTTTGTTGTTTTCTATAGCCTTTTCAGCAATTTGCCTGATAGCAAAGATGGCATCTACTGTTAACCTGTTTTGTCTGAAGCCTTGTTGCTCTTCGCATATGCCGTGAGAGGATATATTTTCTGCCAGTATTTTCGTGAATAGTTTTAGTACTGAACTTAATAGCGTTTTCTGGGTCTTTTTTACTTCCCTTCTTGAAGATTGGAATGGTTATGCTTTCTCTCCAACCGTAGGGTTTTTTTTCAACCAAACGAAACTAATTTGGTAGGAATTTTTTTTTAAAAATTCCCAGAGGCTTTATTGAGAAGGTTTTATCACATTAGCACAAACTTTCAATACATTGTAAGTACTGTCACAATAGAAATTAATTTGTCACCAGCAAAATCGTGGGTAATGTCTGATTTGCATTAAAGGCACAGCCAGGCTCTTCATTTTTTTTTTATTAGGAAAGCTATTCTTAATAGAATGCTTGGAGTTTATGTGCTACTCTGATAGACCCAATTACAAATATTTTTGGACAGACGAGTATCAAGTTAACTAGTTTTCTTCTGGAGGGATCTGTCTGAAATCTTGAACCCTTAAGTTTCAAGAATTTTCTTTGAATTCAAACTAATCCAACACTTAGTTAGTTATTAATGGAAACTGTTGCTGTTTAAAATGTTTTGGTTTGTTGTTTCGCTCGGAAATTTATCATTCCAATTATTTTTAGATTCCGACCTGGATCTGGCAGACGGCGGGGACATTCAGAACGAGCTTGGGGCCTCGTTTCCGCCCTTGGAGAGTCCTCCAGTTCACTTTGCCACAGAAAATAACACGGTCGTGACAGCACAAACGGGGTCAACTGCTCTACTTCCGTGTGTCATCAACAATATAGGAGATGGAACCGTAAGTAGAAACGACACTGACGTATTCTTATATTAAAAGCTTTTTCCGCATTTTAAGAAGTCATACTCATAAAATGTAAGTAACAAATGCAACATTTTGCAAGACACTTATGTTTTAGATATAAAATTTAAAAAGCAATCTTTCCTATTATGGGGGCAGGATGGCTAGGTCACCAGACTTGTCGCTTTAAACTTTTTTTGTGGGCTTTCCTGAAAACTCGCGTATATAGAAATGGAAATCCGGATTCCGGGAGAATCATTCAGTTGACGCAGCAAATTGCTTGCGCCTCGACCTGAATGAAATTCAGTGGCAACATTTCATGGCGCACTTTGCACAGTTTATTTATTTTTTGTGCCATTTTTATAGTTCTATAATTATAATTTAATACTTGTTGCTATTGATTAACTAACTTTTGTGATTGTGATTACCATGCATCTATTATTTCTTTAATATTGGAGCAAAGAATCTTTGAAGCAAAAGGGAATTGACCTATGGTTGAAATAAACTTTTTTATCAGAATGATCCTGGACTGCCATTGCATTGTCGGTCGAGTCATGGAACACTCTGTATATACAGTTACGTTATATAACGTATCTTAAAAAATAAATGCACAAACAAAACTTGTCCTCACTGTTTACATGAGTTGATTCTTTTACATTAATAAGTAGAACTATTAACTCTACTTGACATTTCCAAAGGTCGAAGGACTGAAAATAAATAATTACTGTTATAAGTTAACTTACTGGGGTCTATTTGCTTGATGTTTAGAACAGGATTTACAGCAAATGTTTGGACAATAGTCTTGATGAATTTGCTTCAGACACTTTGTACTATTATCTTTTTAATTCTCTTTGTTAATACGCCCTCTTACATATCTACTACACACCATAAAGAACTTAATAGAAAACAGACAACTACAAGTACGAATTGACAAAACACTGTCATTTTCTTTTTCCCCTGAACAAGGGCTCCCTCAAGGATCCCTGCTCTCGCCGGTTCTCTACAATATATACTGGCGTGACATATACAATTACAACTTACCAGACAAAAATCAAATAGACAGATCGGCATACATATTACAATACGCAGACGATACGGCACTTATTGTACATGACAAAACTACTGAGAGAGCAGCTCAAAGACTCCAAACACTAACAAACAACACAATGACATGGTTTTATAAATGGAGACTAACACCAAACGCGTCAAGAAACCAACTTCTGCTCACAAACCACAGACTCAACGCTGACTCCCCTACAATAACTGCAGACGGCCAAACGACACAACCAAAAAACGACGTAAAATACCTTGGAATCACAATTGACCACAAACGGAAATTCACTAAACACATACGAAACATCAGGGCAGAAACAATAAAGAGAACAAAACACTTCCGATCACTAACCTACAAAGACAGAGGAATTAGCACAAACACGGCCACCAAAATATATAAAGCTATTTGTAGACAAAAGAATTAGTACAAATACTGCGACAAAAATATACAAATCGATCTTAGACCCCTCTTGGACTATGGACTTATACTCATGACCAACGGAACAGAAAGGACAAAACGCTATATACAAACAACAGAACAAATTGCACTAAGACTAATATAACATGAATATCATCATATAACACGAATAAGACGCCCCCAAAACCCACTACACAACCCCTCCACCAAACTACTATACGAACGCACAAACATGACAAAGATTTCGGAAAGACTCATACATTTACAGACAAAATGGACAAACAACCCCTACAACTCCTACAACAAGACCAACCAGACAATCCCGCTTCCGTTTCCCTACATCAATGCTACTCGAACACTTACAAACGCAACTGACTACTGGACAATAAAATCATTTTTTCATGTCATTAGAATTAGAAAGTTTATTGAATTAAATTGTTAACCCAGAATAAGAGAATTGTTATCTTTGTTTTTTTATTTAGATTTTATTTTTATTAAGTCTATATGTACTAAACAAGGGCAGAAAGACCGATAGGTCGATAGCCTTTTTTAGAAATAAAGATGTTTACTACTATGCCCTCTTAACTAAAAGACAATTTTGTTGTCTTTTACGCGTATACATTTCATTTACTAATATGGGTCGAAAAGCACTAAACTTGCATAATTTATCTTTTTTCTGTGATTGTTATTCTCGGTGAATATATTTTATGCAAAGCAAACATTGTCGGTTCTCGAGAATCAAACATTATATTTTGTATTCCTGTTTTGTTCTTAAACGACAATTCCGGCGTCAGATATGCCTAGCGCTCTTTGCTGGCTTACTAATGTCGTCGTTAGGATTAAATTAGCTCCATTGTTCAGAGGCAATTTCTTGTAGGCTAAATGCAAATGCCCAATTTTCAGAATATAATGCTTTGTTGAATACAGGCGATCATTTCTTCTAGTAATATACAACATAATGAAAAACAAACGAGGTATGCTGACTTCGATTATGAGATTAAAGAAACCTATTTATTCCCGTTGAGAAATTTAAAACCTGCTGAATATTAAGGGGAGTATTTATTATACAATTTTACCATTATTTGTAACTGACTTAGTGACTTAATCTTATTATCTTTATATAAAGCTATTTGTAGACCCTTTCTAGACTATGGACATATACTCATGACCAACGGAACAGAAAGGACAAAACGTTATATACAAACAACAGAACAAATTGCACTAAGACTAATAACACGAATAAGACACCCCCAAAACCCACTACACAACCCCTCCACCCAACTACTATACGAGCGCACAAACATGACAAATATTTCGGAAATACTCATACATCTACAGACAAAATGGACAAACAATCCCTACAACTGGACCATACTGAATCCCCTTTGTCTTACAAGACCAACCAGACAATCCCGCTTCCGTTTCCCTACATCAACGCTACTCGAACACTTACAAACGCAACTGACTACTGGACAATAAAATAATTTTTTCTTGTCATTAGAATTGGAAAGTTTATTTAATAAGATTATTAACCTAGAATAAGAGAATTTTTATCTTTGTTTTTTATTTAGACTAAGAATACATGTATTAAACAAGGGCAGAAAGACCGATAGGTCGATAGCCTTTTTTTTAGAAATAAAGATGTTTACTACTACTACTCTTATTATCTTGTATGTATAAACTAATGTATAATAAACGACACAAAGTCGATGTTAATGACAATGTCATTTAATAACCGTTTAGTTTTCATGTTTTCGAAAAATAATCGAATTTTTGTGGTTGATCAATGACAGGGAAGAAAAATCCTAGGTTGTTCCATAAAGCGCATTGTTTGTATAACATTTAATACAAATGGATGTCTGTTTGGTAGCAATTCTGTCTCTTGAAAATACCGTATTGATTTTTAGCTGTAATTGGAAATTACCGAAAATACAATTGCGATTCACATACTCGTAATAATTAACATTGTAATAGCAAATGTATCATTAAAACTGGTATGTTGAAAAACGTTTATTTCGTACTAAAATCAGCTCATTTCTGAACTTTTTGATTGCGTTAATCCGTTTGGGGCACGGGAATGAAACGTGAAAATGAAAAATGCATTTTGATAATGCTGCAATTTGGAGTCATAAATTAAATCCCAGTAAACCGTTTCTCATATTATTTACTCCACAAAAATGTGAGCAAATTAGTCGAGTCTGCCAAGTACGAACGTAAGACAAGTTCTAAAAGTAGTTGTCTTAATATTCATAATGATGAATGATGATTTATTTTTGTTAATAATTTGCAAATTGAGTTATCACGCATTTTTATAGTGCATTTTCACAAAATTTGTATGACAATTGTGCTGTATTTCTAGAGTCATCTAGGAAAAAAGCTTGTATGTATACTCATATTCAATTAAACAAAGCAAATGCCAAAAATATGCTGAATTGTAGTTATAAATTACCACCATTTGGCCACATTTTTCAAAAATTGGGAAACAAATCGACCCTTCTGATTTAAATATTTTTATTCAGAAAGAGGCAGATTGTAGAGATTTTACAGTTAGGAGAATTTTTCATCCCAAAGCACAGTGAATTTAACAAACATGCACTGTTTTGGATTATCGCTTAAATCAGTTTGCTTGATTTTCAATATGGAAACCTGAAATTCTCCATTCACCAACACATTTTTCATTTTATTATACTATACTTTTGCTTCAGGAATCAAATAGAATCCGTTTACAAAACTCGGAGAACAATTTTTTTCCTCAATTTTTGCGTCGAATAATGCCTGACGTAAGGGAAGAACGTTAAACTTTATTATCAAAAGATGGTGACGCTGGCAGCGAATGTAAATGACTTAATAATATGGTTCAAGGCAAATGTGCCCATTGTCGTTTGCATATCTTTTCAGGGGCACTGATCTGTTTAAGGCAGTTTAATCCCTGTGAAATATATTAGAGGACAGTAGAAATTATTTTGGGATATTACACCTGTGCTTATTTCAAAAGGAGAAAAATATGTAAATTTTATGACAAATTTTCTCTTATAAGTTTCAACACATCTCGGGTATTATTACATATATTCCAATGTATTCCTGGGTTTCAGTCAATTTTATTGTTTATCATTTAAAATGTTACAAATACGTTTCGGTGTCTTTATCCACCATCATCAGTTTGTCTAAAATATATATTTACAGTTATCATCAATTTAAATAGAAAACTTTCACCAAAATTCACATATTAAAATACAAATCACACACATATTAAAAAGTACATCCAGAACATTGGTTTTCAGGTGATGAGTCAGGACAAACATGTCTGGGAAAAGACTAGAATCTATTGTTTAGAGATCTAAATTTAACTTACGTATATAGTTGCTACCAACTTCAGATTTGACTGGTCACTGAATTTTCCATATTTTATTCGATATCAAGCGAGCGAAACAAAAAAAAACTGTTTATCTTTCGTCTTTTCTTTGCATTCTAGGAATTGCTTGGCAATTCTTCAATATCAGATGTTTACATTTCATTTACCTGGTCCAATCAGTTCATACATGCGATCATCTAATTAGCGTATGATACACAGAGCTAAGATTGTCTGTATCTGATCTGCACTAAGAGAGGTGGTCGGCCGTATCTCACAAACTATTAGTCGTATCGATTTCGAGTAAAAAAATATATGAGTAAAGTGACCAAGATAAATTGCTGGAAATTACTTTCAGGTTCGCAAAATGGCCGCTAGAGGACGAAATTGCACCAGTAAATTTTAAATACTGATTTTTAGCGGTTTAGGACAGACTAAGGTAGGTTGGAAATACTTTCATTCTGTTCTTGACACAATTTCACTTATTTTTTGTGGGAGTGTTATTGTTCTAGCCAGTCAAATAAAGTGGTGAGTGAAAGTCAAATACTAGTTCAAAACGTTATGGATAGCTCCGTATTGGCTTAACCAAATTCAAAATTCAAATTCCAGTTAAAATGATCTTTATTCACTTTAACTCATGCTATAAAATATTCGCTCTCATGATTGCCTCTTTGGCCGTGAGAGGGCGCATTATCAAAGCTCGTCAAACTTTGTCGTTTTTCTTCAATCTTTTAAATGTAATGATACATAATATTTAAGCTGCGTAGAAAGAGAACGACAAATGAAACAAAATAGTGAAAACCGCATATCGATAAATTTTTTGCAACCGAAGATATGTCTAACCAAGAAGATATGTTCAACCGAAGATATGATAGTAATAACAAATGAATTTGTTTGACAATCTTCAGCAAGAAGTTTATCATCAAGGTCGATTTAGTGTCCATGTCTGATGCGGAATAATTGGGGGACAAATTATTGGTCCATTTATATTTGAACAGAAACTAAATGGAAATATTTATTTAGACTTCTTACAAAACTAACTACTATTACTTTTAGAAGACATACCGTTGCGAAAGCGAGTAAACATGTTTTTTCAACAAGGGGGGGCCCTGCTCATTTCTCGGTAAATGTCCGTCGATTTTTAGACAACGCTTATCGCGATAGATGAATAGGACGAGGCAGTTTATTCCTGTGGCCAGCTAGGTCACCCGATCTTACGTGTATGGACTTTTATTTGTGGGGGAGAATAAAAGAGATTATTTACCAAACCAGAAAAACTTCCAAACAGGACCTAATAAGCAAAATGAAGGGTGCAATTCATCACATTCCTGTCGCAGGAGTAGAGAGTGCTGTTTTATCTACCAGAAACAGGCTTGAGCAATGCATTCGAAATGACGAAAATCATTTTGAGCATCTAAGCAGGTTTTAATCCCAAAGGTGTATTTCATCCGCAGGAATACTCATAATGCGTGAAATATAACAAACGGTTCTTATCAGGACCAATAGTTGCCTTGCCCTTGTATTATTATAATATCATTGTTATTGTCAAATTGTTTATATATTCGGGTGCAATAAATATATCGGTGTGCGGTTTTCACTATTTTGCTGCATTTTTTATCCTCTTTCTAAGCAGCTAAAATATTACATATCATTCCATTTAAAAAATATAAGAAATTCGAAAAAGTTTGACGACCTTTTATAACGTGTCTTCTGGCGGTCAAAGTGGCAATCATATGGTCGAATATTTTACAGCAGATGTTAAAGTAAATAAAGAGCTTTTCAACTGAAATTTAAGCGTTGAATTTTGTTAAGCCAACACGGAGCTATCAATAACTTTTTGAACCATTATTTGGCCTTCCCCCACCACTTTATTTGACTAGCTAGAACAATGAGACTCCAACAAAAAATAAGTCAAATTCTCTCAGGCATAGAACTAAAGTATTTTCGACATACCTTAGCCTATCTGAAACCTCAAAAAATTCGTATTTAAAATTTACTGTTGCAATTTCGCCCCCTAGCGGCCATTTTGCGAACTTGAAAGTCATTTCCAGCAATTTCCCGTGGTCTCTTTATTCATATTATTTTTTACCTGAACTCGATACGACTAATGGTTTGTGAGATACAGCCGAGCACCTCTCTTAGTGGCCCACCCTGTACACTAGGCCCGGCCTTAATTTTTTTTTATGACTTTCTCTCCGGGTGAAAACCTCTACAGGCTCTAAAAATTCTCTGTAGAAAGATAAGTGCCTCAAAGCACCTCAAGATTCGAATGGTACCATCAGTTTTTCTATAAGTATCGTGAAACAGTTATAAGCAAAAATCCTCGGAAATCTCGCAAAATGTGAATAACAGACGATAAATTGACCGAGAGATTGCTTTCAAGACTACCAAAAATATCGACCAAGTGATAGTCCTGTTTTCTTGCAACGGTCCTCGCCTTGGGTTTTTGCAATAAAGTGTTCGAATTGTTTATTTTTACCTGTAAAGTAATGATGATTGTTCTTAAAATATTTTTGGTATTGTTTTGAATTAATTCTTTCCAGAGATGTAAAATTGCCAATAATTTTTACTTTTCGTTTGGTATTCTAAAGACTATCGACACCTATAGATACAAAATATTTTCATATTTTTATTATGCCTTTCCAGTTATTTTGATTTTCAGGTACTCATTTCACAATGTTACTTCCTTTTCGCTACGCAGTGGCGTAATGACGAAAAATTTCAGCGCTGCCAAAACAGAAACAGCAGACATCATAAATTTTGTACGTGCCCGCATGTAAATTGACCTATAAAATGTTTTCTTTGGAACATCGACAGGTCTGATTCAGATTTATTATCATTCATAAGAGCTAAATAATGTTGCTACAGTAAAAGCAAATAACAGAGCATCCTCATTTCATTTGATCCCCAGAACAGATATCCTTGCATACCTATGGAGTTTAAAACTTAATATATTTTATAACAAATTTTTTAAAATACGTATTTCGGTTTATTTACTTTTCTAGATGTAACAGTGCAACTTCAATATGACCCATTCATAGCTTGTCAGAACTCCAAGTTCTTTCCGCGTTTTCTGGTATTAAATCATAAATATTTACGAAGGTCTAATGAGAAAGTTTCAATAATCGATTTACTTTTGTACAATTGCAACTATTGACATCGCCATTCAACTTCTATGACATGCAGATAAGAAATTCCGGTCATCCTATACAATGCAGCTGTTTCGATTTACCGTATTAGGTTTATTTACCTACTGGTCTAATATGTAACTTAATAATAATTTTCCTACTGGACTTTATTATCATTCGTTAAGTTAAGTATAAGTGTATTTACTTACTGTCGAAGCTCATATGCTTTAATCTAAAGACCGTGAAGATCGCACAGGTAGGGAATAAAAATCGGATCAATCCTTTAAAGCTTAAAGCTTTAGTCCAGCACAAACTATTCGAAACGGAGTGATCAAGTAAGAAGGAAGGGACATTTTTAATTGAACGGAAATTATATCTAACCGGCTTAAAGTTAGCTAAAGCTCAAATGAAAACTACTCTAAAAAATTAATGCTTTATCTCTAAGCATCATGCCTGATTCATAAAATTACATTGCAAATAATCAAAGTATGATGAACTAAATTTCAATATTTTTGCTATTTATTGAAATGACCCGACATATTTTAAAATTTATTTAAAATTTGTCATAGCCTAGAAGAAATTTTACAGTGTAACAGATTGAATGCTCGCTGAGACTCGTGCCATTTCCATATTTGAATTTTAAATTGAAATGTCAATTTTGTTACACAAAAGTCATAAATGAAACGCTGTTGCAAATCAATTTAGATACGATTCCTCATGCTGCATTTAAATATTTAAATTTTCAATTCTAAAATGCCACTTTTGTTTGCCCTTAAACTGCACTGCTTTGCCAGCAATTAAAGCTGTAGTTTTATTGCCGAACAATGTTTTGCTTTGGTATTCCATTTCCCGAGCGAAGAAAGAAGCCTAGAAAGTTTGGAATTACTTCAAAACAACAATTTTAATTAAAAAGTAAATTAAAGTTTTTTGCACTATGTACTCGCCTCCCTTTCGTTAAGGCTACACGGACCTTAAACTGAATTTTTGCCTCGAATGAAATATGAAACCGCTTAATTTACTCACACGCAAAAGGCTGCAAAAATGTAAATAAGTCCATTTAAAAATAAAGTTCCGGTTTTGAAATATAATCGTTATTGATGTAGTTAAGCCTTAAGGCGGTATGAAGTTCATTGATGTGCTTGTAATTTTTTGCCTAATTAACTTGTAGGTTCTTTCTGCTTTTGCCATCCCCCTACTTTACAAAGTTGCGAGAAATTCCGACTGGAGAACAATATAAAAAACTGCCAAATATAGATAACGATATTTTCTAAAATATGTTCAATAGCAATGATGATAGATGATTTCTTACTAAAAGTGATCTGCAATTAAATTTTAAAAAGTGACATTTTGGCCCTTTTGCCATCTTTATTAGTTTTTCTCCAATTTTAAGCAACATTTCGAAACAAAATCGAATTCCAATAAGTGCTCGCAGGATCAGGTTACTTGCTGTAAATATTTTCGAAATGTTAATACTTTCGTGTTTTACTACTTCTTGATGAACTCAATTTTAGTCGATTTTGCAAGAATAAACTTGATTTTTAAACATAGCTATGTTTGCGTGCTAAATACGTCTCGCCAAACGTACAGATAACCTTTTTTTCAATTACAACACAACTTCTACGGGCTTTTTTAAAACATTCTAGTTTTTTTAACAGAATTTTTATTAGATTGTTTATCTGCTTTACAGGCAGAAAAAATGTTCTCTAACTGAAATCAGTCTTTTATTGTTTAAACAGGAAACAAATTAATAAAAAATATATGCAATTTATGACGAAGTATGAGTGTGTCTGAAGCAAGAGAATGGGTATAATAGCTACATAAAAAAAATTCACAGTCATGGTGACTGTGCCAAAGATACTCTATCACATCTATACAAGGATCTCTAGAATAGAATTAATAGTAGTAGTAAACATCTTTATTTCTAAAAAAAGGCTATCGACCTATCGGTCTTTCTGCCCTAGAATTAATATTTTATTTGTAAAATACAGATAAGCTAATACAAAGTATTTGCATAAATGTCGAAACTATTTTTTTTGCAACTGTGTGTAAACTGAATAAGAAAGGTTAATGACTTAATTTTTCTTGTGTTAGAAATAGATCTCTGGTCTAAAATTTTTAATAACACGACACACACTTTGTCGACTACAGGTGCTTATCCTGACGATATAAAGTAACCAAAACTCTAAAGGAATTCAAATCACAACCCACACTTAATTAAGGAATATGAAACTTGTGATTTAATTATTAATTTTATCAAATAAGTTAGTAGTAGTGTCTTTTTAACTGAATGTCAACGACCGAACGTAACGCATAACACGAAGTTTACAGAACTTAACTCCAATTTAAGCGATGAAATGGATGTTTACTTGCTATCTACATCTATTCAATAATTCCATTGAGTAAGCCGCAACTGTGGAATATATAAATGGGCTTCATCTAAACATGATTGCTTATTACATGCCAGAGCAGTTACAGTTGAAATATGATTTTCCTTATTCGAATGCAAAGAAATTTCCAAGCTCATAGAAAAGTCTTAGAAAGATCGGCTTTCTAAAATTTGAGAGCACATTGATGATGCATTAATGACCACAGCTAGATACTTCAGTAGTAATAGTAAACATCTTTATTTCTAAAAAAAAGGCTATCGACCTATCGGTCTTTCTGCCTTTGTTTAATACATGTAGTCTTAATCTGAATAAAAATAAATATTAAAATTCTCTTATTCTACGTTATCTTATTAATAAACTTTCCAATTCCAATGACAAGAAAAAATTATTTTATTGTCCATTAGTCAGTTGCGTTTGTAAGTGTTCGAGTAGCGTTGATGTACGGAAACGGAAGCGGGATTGTCTGGTTGGTCTTGTAAGACAAAGGGGATTCAGTATGGTCCAGTTGTAGGGGTTGTTTGTCCATTTTGTCTGTAGGTGTATGAGTCTTTCCGAAATCTTTGTCATGTTTGTGCGTTCGTATAGTAGTTGGGTGGAGGTGTTGTGTAGTGGGTTTTGGGGGTGTCTTATTCGTGTTATTAGTCTTAGTGCAATTTGTTCTGTTGTTTGTATATAACGTTTTGTCCTTTCTGTTCCGTTGGTCATGAGTATATGTCCATAGTCTAGCAAGGGTCTACAGATAGATTTACATATTTTGGTGGCGGTGTTTGTGTTAATTCCTCTGTCTTTGTAAGTTAGTGATCGGAAGTGTTTTGTTCTCTTTATTGTTTCTGCCCTGATGTTTCGTATGTGTTTAGTGAATTTAAGCTTGTGGTCAATTGTGATTCCAAGGTATTTTACGTCGTTTTTTGTTGTATTTTGGCCGTCTGCAGTTATCGTAGGGGATAGATACTTCATTTTACTCAGTATTTCAGGACAAAATCATTGTATTTTGACCTCAGAACTATTTAGTAGAGTTCTATATATCTCTCGAAGACTTTGTGTAAAATAATATTTATAAATTTATAGGTACCTCAAAATAGGGCATCATAAGTTTCTCTATTATGTATTAAATCAACTAACTGCCAAAGAGAAAACCACATCACAAGTGAATTGAGTAATTCATATTTTACCAGACATTTATGAATTATCTATTTATAAATAGAATTCGAGGCCATTCCCTGAAACTGGTGAGTTTTTAGGGTTTTAAGGCCGTCGTAAAATAGGAAGGAAGCAATTCTATTTTACGGCCGAAAAACACGAAAAACTCACCAGTTTCATTTATCTATTTGTTTTGTCTATTGATAGAAAACTATATCTATTGTTAAATATTAATTCAAAATGAAATTGATCATTCTGCTGTATGTAGAATAACAGTATACAGTATACTACAGTATAGAAGTATAACGCATATGCTTGTTTCTTCTTTTCCAAATTACATAAAACTTTTATAGGATATTAGTTACCACATTAAAATAATGCCGCGATTTATTAGCTTTTTAACACTTAGAAATGGAATAGTTTTATTGCAGGATTGAATCTATTTAACCACAGTCAAACATTTGAATTTACTGCATTAACCTATCAGGAAATTAATATTATCGTTTTGGCGCGAGTATTCTCTAATCAAAAATTTACTATTTTAAACCCGATTTTACAATATTTCCAAACAGGACAATAATATTAACTAAGATTCGAAACGAAAAGCAAAATTTATTACAGTATCATAATACAGCTCTTGGGCACGTCCGTCGCGTTTCTAGTAGGTTTTAATGGGATTTATATCCCATCATAAATAAAGATTTATTTTACTTTTCACTATCACACAATGCTATTTCAGTTAAAGAGTCCTTTCAACGTAGTAACAACAAAAGTATTACATATTTTTTACAGTTAAGCAATCGTAGGGTAAAATAGTAATAAACTGATCGAATTCGAAATACTTATCAAATAACAATTAGTACCTGGAAGTCATTAATGCTGATAATAATAAATATATAATAATTTGTTCCTTAGCTCTCTGATCACTGGGATTATTGAATGGTATATTCCTGACAGCCTCTCAGTAATATTAATCTTGTGACCCACATTCAAACCAGATAACAAACTTTCTGAATTGTATAAAAAAATTTTAATTATTGGGTGTTGGATGGCCACTAAAAGCTGTGCTGAAAAATATTCGAAAGCAATTTAATTTCATGTGCTCGCCCCGTGATTAACCCAAAGCATTTGTTTCCCAAAATTAAGATGCAAGTCATATGCTGCAGAACGCATAACAAAGTAGCAGTCTCTACGAGGAAACTATAAAACGTTTGTATCGAATCTTAATTGTATCGTTTTAATTAAGCAACGTCGGCCAAAGAAATCAAATCAACGACTACCTTTGTTGGGCACACACTCTTTTCTTCACTCTAACGAGAAAAACTATTGAAAGCGTGTCTAATAGAATAATGCAAACAGTATCGGAAAACTACGTAAACATTGCTGTAAACTAGCTTTCAATTGCACAAAGCCGAAATTAATTGGAAACTTTCGCAATGGAAGAAATCTGAGTTAACAATAAATAGCTGGTTTTTCAAAACGAATCGGATAAGATAAAAGAATCAAAAAACGTAAACAACTTTTTTTCAAACTTCAACTTCAGTTGCAACTATTCTGTTGGATTTTTGGAAATTGCCAATCCATCTGTTGGAAAGTATTTTACTCATATGTTTCCCAACTTAGACTTGAGGAATGTGGTGGTGCATTTATCAGGATACTGCGAACTTAATTCCTAAAATTGGGGAATTACATATTCTTGCAGAAATCATGATACTGTTGGCCATTCACTGTCTTCAAAAAAATTAAGGAGAGTGATTAGATTTCTTATGATTCCTACCCAAACATACACATTTTTAGAATATTCAATGGGTTGTTTTGCGAATTGTTGTTGCATCTGCGAAAAAAAAACGTTTTTAACTTGATTTGCGAAATGATGGCAAATCCATTAATGTTGAACAGCATTGCAATCGTCGATCTGGATCGTTTTTATTTAATTCGTATAGTAGGTGCATTTGATAGAAAATCTTCTCAAAAATAAAATTCTTGTTTCAATCCCCTAGGAGGCGTAGATGTTACCCTTAGAATCTGAAATGGGAATGGGGGCAAGTGGCACATCGTTTAAAAGGCCCTTGCATTCTCTTTTCAGTGGCACGATCCTCCCCTCCCTCTTCCTCACTACGCCCATGAGTGGCACCGTTTCAAACTTTATTTGAAAATAAATATTTGTAAATAACATTTCGATGGTACTACGAGTGCCTCGTTATTTTGCGTTCATTCGATGTGTTGCCGCTGAAATTCTACAAAAGCCGTTAAATGATATAAAGAAATTCTAAAAAATCGTTGTTTTTTGACAAAAACCCGCTTATTTTGATAAGCGAGAAAGACATACACAATATTCTCAAAATGTTAATGTTTGGGCTGGTATTCTTGGAAATGGATGGCAAATTGAAAAAATATATATCGCCTGTGATTTATTGTAGAAATTTCTCTTCCGCAAATTAAACGTTGTTTTTGTCGAAGGAAAAGAGTCGGAAACCTCTGAATAAAAATCAACAAAGTAGGATACCACTGAAAAGAGAATTGAAGGCCTTTTAAAAAGATGTGCCACTTGACACCCATTCCTATTTAAGATTCTAAGGGTGGCATCTACCCCTTATAGGGGGTTGAAACAGGAAGGCTAAAATTATTGATTTAAAGTGTCCCTTTTACAAATAAAATTGACGTGTCTTTCGGGTTTCTCATAATTCTAACTGCAAGAAAGATATAAAACTATATCAATGGTTGAATAAAGGAGAGCTACTTATGTTTGAATGCTCGCAATTTTCAGCATACTTCAACTTAAGTAGAATTGCCTGTTTTATTCAACATATGAGGTAAAATGATCATACTTTTTTGATCAAAAAACGACAAATGCATGTTCACTGTGAAACTGCATTTACTTACTAAACTATGTATCATATTAACTATGCCACTATTTTTCACCTAACTCATTAACATATAAATTTTAACGTTTAATTTATTATCCCATATATTTAGTTGACTTAATACGTAAAATAAATTCAACATGTCGGAGCGCCATAAATCTACGTGGGATTTAGCGCAATCCGGCGGAAAGAATTTCCTATATTTTTAAATCAGTGGTATTTTCAGGTCTCATGGATCAGAAGGAAGGATTATTATCAGCTGCTAACAGTGGGCTTAACGACTTACAGCAGCGACGACAGATTTCAAACCATCCACTTGCAGCACTCAGAGGTAAATAGGTCTTAAGTCCGCCTATAGTCAAAAAGCAAAAAGTATATGCGTATAAGTTGTTATATTATTTATTTAGGTCACCATGGGACATTTAGAAGACTGATCTCAGCAGTAAATTTAACTAATTAATTAAAATCGTTTGATAAAATTGTAGCACAAAACGATAAGCTGCATTTGCCCAAATCTTAAACAGTTGATTAAGAAAAATAGTAAATCTTGAATTTACCGAAAATGATGAACCATTTTTTAAATTTAAACATACGATTGCTTTCAGAATATACCAAACGCTTTGTGATAATGAGTAAATACAGTAATAAATTTAATGAATTTAGTAATGCATTGTACTTTAATTGCTAAATTAGCAACAAATGTTACATAGCAGCAAAATTCGAAATCAAATGAGACCATATACAAAATTGCAGTCGTCCACTTCGATTTAAACCCGGGAATACAATACATTCGATTGAATAAAATCCCATCATCAGATAAATTGAAAACTATTATCACATATGTATGGCCGTTTGTTTCCATTTATCAATGTAAATTGTTCGATTCGAAAGACTACAAATGGAATTCAAAATTGAGTTTCTCATTATTGTCGTTTTTATGTGATCACTCGACAAGTTATCATTCGGAACGCTTCAGAAGGAAAATGCGATACTGAAAAGCGTTTACTTCAATCGTTATTCATTACTTCCAGTTTATTGAGTATGAGATATATTTAGTTCGCTTAATAAGTAGGTTTGTATGGAAGTATGGAAGGTATGGAATTAAAATCGGGTTATATCTGCGACACAAATTCAAATAATTATATTGCGTTAAGGTTAAGCGAAGGTGTTAACAAGGCATATTATTAAATGGCGCAAATTAGACAAAATTGTTCTTAATCAGTAGAAAGTGCTACTTGTAAAGGACTACAACTAGAAGATCACTTGCCATGGAGCAACGTATACCCAACAAATTGAAAGTAGATGACTAACTTATTGCATACAATTTCATTTATATTTATTTCATATCCAATTTTTTGCAATCCATATTTTTAAACACTAAGCTTCTACAAATTATTTTAAATAGCGTTTCGTCTAAATTGAATCAAAGCAACTAATAATATGCGCATTTGCAATTTATCAAGACATTTTGTGGCCAAACTATAATTATTGTTGAAAAAAGCTAGATAATTAGAGTACTTTGAGGTGTTTATGCTTCAGAAATAAATGTATTAATGAGAAACACAGTTATCATTATGCAAAAATAAAAAAATAACCGGTGGGTTATTAGATTTAGTCATAGATTAATGATTAAAATATTATTGGGTGGGAAACTGCCGCTGCTGCAGATCACATCAACTTACCCGACTAATGCGAAATCCATTTTGGATTACAACTTTAAAATTCAAAGTCTCCAGGCAACTTTTAAGATTAAGTGCCCAATAAATGGCTCCTCCAATCTGAGCGGAGCACTATAAATCATATTATCCGTTCAATATTTTCTGATTTAAGGCAGAATTTTATAAGTTGCTGTATTTTGTTCCCGGATATTGTTCAAATTTGGCTTATCTGCTTGTCTATAAATTACTGAAAAACGTAGAAAAGAGATTTAAATTTTCTGTAGCCCATCATAAATAATTTTTTGTCTAGTCGGTTTTTCTAGACAACATTCAAGATTGTACATATTTTAGAGTTCCACTCAATTCATGAGAAAATCTAATTTATGGTTTTGTCTAATAACATTAATTGATTCATTATAACCGCACTGTTTTTATTTGATAGGATTCTAAATTTTAGAACTCTTTAATGAGAAATGTGCAGAATTAAAATAATAAAACAAGCGGCATTAATGAAAGGAAATGTTCCATAATTGATTGTAATGAGCTTCACCACTTCTCCACAAATCTATATTCTGCCCTTTTCCAGGTTTATTACAGAAAACTGAAAGTACTGAAGCTCAAATTATGACTCAGAAAACTGTTCTAAAAAAGCGCTCTCGTTAATTACGCCAGTAATTTGACGATGGACTATTCCCACAAAGTTTAACTCCTGGAATAATTATTTGGAGTAATTTAAACCATGATATTAGTATGATGCTTTCTGAGAAATTATTATTTTTTTTCTAGGGCTGGAGAACGCGAACTGTTCAACTCGTTACAAAAATGTAATGGTATAACCAGTATAAAAATATGAACAACCCAGGCAGAAAAAATGTATTTTCTATAATCGGTATTGCTTTGTTGAAATAACCAACTCAATTAATTTTAGTTTTTCAAATTAAGTAATCCAATTTCGTAAAGTTTTATCGATGGTTATATAAATATAAAATATTTCATCCAAACTTTTAATTTGTGCAAAGTGTCAGTATCCAGCGAGCCGGGTACTCTCACAGTATCCAATTTAAAAGAGTTGCTCGGAGGCATTTAGTCATCTCCGTGTGTCCTCAACTGTCAAAGGCCCTCTTTATCTTGCCCTTCCTTTTGGTTTCAAAATCCAGCACGCACACTCGACGAAGGAAAGCATAAAGGCGGATCGGACTGATTTATGCTGGTTCAAGAGAAAGGCCGGTCTAATTAATGGCCAAGAGGATCATTAATAAGGACGAGATCGAACTCGACACGACGACGCTGGATATGCATTATTCATTAGACAGGATATACCCGTTTTATTTAAAACGTTAGTAAGGCAATATAATGATGCTGTTATGATTATAGTGGTGTCATGAATCTTTTTAAGCGAAGATCATTACTTATAGCTGTGAAGGATAAAATTAGCCATTAATTACTAGAAAATGTACTATAGGAACGACTTCCAATAAGCAATAATGTTATTTCCATCAACTGATATAAAATATTGAGAGATTTGCAAACTTTTGTTCATTCTTGTCCTCTAGATCACAATGCAGAACAACGCCTTAAATTCGGACAATTAGGATAACAAATATCCGGTTAAAAAAAGGTTGTATTTGACTTGGATTCCAGGTATTAGAGATTCAAATACAGGTGCGAAAAGAATGTCAAATTTTTAAACACCAACAAACACGTTTTATTTATGAGCGTCTTTTATCAATTAAAACAACATTTTGATTCTAAAGACAGTTCTACGTACACGCATATTTATAAATTAAGTAATAAAATAAAAACATACATAATATACAAATGTAAATACGTACTTTAATTTTAAATCTCCTATTTTCCCCTATCACAAAATGTAAACGGGATTTGTGTTACTTACTATTTATATCTGCTCTTTATACTTACTACTGTTTATAAGTGCCCTGTTTGTTGCTTTGGTATATCATTTTGTAATGGCCACTAAATTTGATAAACTATTTATTTGTGCTTATTTGCATTTATGTAGAGTTTCTTATTACTATGAAATTAGCAGCTTCAATTTTTTATTTCGATCATATCATTATCCACAGGACATAAGAGCTACCATATATTTAAATTTTTTGGGCCGAGGGCTAAGGTTTTATTTCGTAAAACTTTCGAAAATGGACCAATCTAATCCGCATTCCAAATTTTCTACAATTAAAGGTTTTTAAAAGTATTTCCAATAGTTTTTTTGAACGCTTCTTCGGCACTAGTGTTGCTGGCTGTTATGGTACCGTGTAATTATTTCTGTTTTTTGCTTAAAATGAAGAGAAGCATTCTCATTTTGTGACATTATGATTCGAACGATGTGATACAATGTTCACAGGCGGAAACCTGCTGATGCAATACCAAGCGCACGTCGGGACTATTTACCATCAAAGAGTTTGTCCATCTTACAGGATTTACGGAATAGCATGTGTCTGGATGGAAAATATTTTATTATGGAAAGTCAGTATAAAACTTTATGTTCTTCACAAATGTGAGCTAGTTTTGTCACTTTTAATACATATCAAGTCAGTAACAAATAACAGTCTAGAGTACACGTGAATCGTAAACAGTAATAGTACTAAAGCTATATATTTCGCGTTGCTTGCTCCTGAACAGGCCTCAAGAAAAACACTGAGTAATATGCATAAAGCTCACATAGCATAAATGCAACATAAGTGCACCTCAAGACAGCTAGAAATGTTCGAACAAAAATGTATATAAGAAATCTACCTTTCGCTCTAATACTTGTAACTTTTATTTTTTGAAGATGAATACCAGACAGCAAAGAATACCTATATCCAAATAATCTAAATTCAAACACTGGTAGCCAGAGCTTATCTAAAAAAACACTGGCAAAAGCTTCCATCATTACAAACGGAAACGGACACAAAATAATCCTTTCATTAGTACCATGTCATGGATCACAGATAATATCGCTTAATTAACTTCTCGATGCTTCTCGATTTACTAAACTATTTTTTATGAAAAGCCGTTTATAGTTGGGTTATCTATGTGTTAAGAAACGATATAAAATTAATGTTTTGTACCTTCCGGTCGAGACACTTGATTCTATTTTGATAAAAAAATACAATACCTTTGACTAATGATAAACCAGTAAAAGACATTTGACAAATTTGTATTTAGCCGGAAATAAGAGTAATTGAAAGTTCAAAATAATGGACTTTATGCACACTGCATACAGACTAAGAACGTTTTTATGGCACGAATAAGTTTGCTTATTTTTTGTAAGTAGCTTTTTTGAAAATGGATAATACTAAAAAAAATTAAAAAGAAAAGCTCCGAATTGTAATATATTTTGAAAAACAATACTAAACATGATTAGGTAGGTGACATTTTATGCGCGATCTTACTGTTACTGTGACGTAGTCTGTGAAAACGCAAGAAGTTTTCTTTTGTGCTTAAATCTAACAGCAATAGCCCTTTTACCGTTGCTTGTTTAAAAATCGTTTCGTTTTTAAATTTTTTGCTCGTAACTGATATTCTTCCATGCGTTCATAAACAAAAAACTATTATCGGACGTATTTCGTATGCATCAATATCATCTGATATTACCATCTGATGTACCGATCTCGGTACAAACGTTCAGCTTTTTCCACTGTTAAGCCATCAAAAGGAAATTAAATGCAGTGTATTTTAGTTGCTTCGGATGAAGATAAATACTCATTTCATGGAAATTAATTTGCCTCTGCCATTTATTAAGCTATTCGCAATGAATAGCGCACCTAATTAATAACGGTGGGGATTATTAATCAGGAAGTTTCTGCCAGACATACATAATTCATATTAAAGGAATCCGTTTCTGATGAAATGGTTAGGCGGTTAATATATTACATCATTTGAGTGACTGCATTATTGAATCATTGCCAAAATTGTATAAGATCGATCTGAAACAAACTGCTGTACGATAATAAAGTGATGAACTAAATTTCAGATACCGTTTGTGCGTCTTTATCAATGATTACCTCGGATGTTGCCTTGGAAAAGTGAAATCCTCGCTCTTAAATAATTTGCCATTGAAATTATGCACTTATCAGCAATCACGAATTCGAATAGCAACTATAAAATGTTAAGTCTGCAGGGGACTGATCATTGTAACCTGTTGATAGCTTGCTTATCCTTGCAAATGTAGTTAAATTGTGTAGCAGATTAAAGATATAATATGGTTTCGCACACTTCATAAAGTGTGCACATACACTACATATAGTGTTTTAAGCAACTGGTTTAACATGGTCTATTCTATCAGGATATATAAAAATATCATCATAATCATACATGAGCTGAAAGTATTAACTTATTTATATGGCATAATGCATATGAAATTGGCAATACATACTAAACAGATACACAGGCATGGCTGGATCAGATAAACAAAATTAGGACTTTGATTTATGAATTATCATTTTGTCTCCACACTTTTCAGTTAACAGATACAAGAAATTGACTACATTAACTTTTTCGATATTGAAATGTGGATCATATTCAATCAAGTTGTGAAAATAAAATACTTTAATATGATATTACTGTGCTCTGATATTCATACTAATAATAAACATTTTTACTTTACTGGACTTACAATTATAAAATAAAATAAAGTAAAAAAGCAATGATAACAACTAAAATAATAATTGGCGCAATCAGGTAATTGATAATGCTCTTGTGTGGAGTCTGGCTAGTTCCCTCCTGATATGCTCATGTTTCTTGAGAAACATCTGACTTAAAATGCATTTGCAGTGTGTCTATTCTATTAACTTTCTGTGTGGAATTAGGCAAAATGTGCAAATGACTATCAACAATGAATTACAAAAATAAATTCTTGTGCGTTTCAAAAGTCAGTAAAAGTTTGCAGTCCAAAGATTCGATTTAAAACACCATCATTTATGTAGTACGCTACTATGTTACTACGTATGCTACCTATTATTGGATTTAAAATATTTGAGCCCTTTTGTATACAGCAACATTCACATATCAGTCTTGCAAACGAAATGTGTTTTTCTGTTTAACTCAAAGACTAAAGACTACATTTAACTAAATACAGATCGTTTTAGTTTGAACCTGTTGAATCGCATATAATATTTAAAACGTTAGTGTTGCGACGTTTCTGCATCGAAATATGTGATTGGAAAGCACTTGCAACTGGTTAATTTGCAGCATTTGACCAACCTTTCTAATAACTGTTTCTACAGTATGGATAGAAGCTTTCTAATATTTTGATAGCTTGCCAATTGAAATTATTTACATGCAAATGTTTAGTGCTACCAGAAATGTGCTTTTGGCAGTGGAAACATTAACCATTCTATTTCATTTCCAAGTGTATCCTTATAGTCCTATCAGACTATTTACGGATACCCTATGTGCTGCCAGTCTTGATAAAGATAAATTACCTTATAGTAGTTTTTTCTTGCATTTCAGGACTGGACGTTGCAAATAAAATTTGTGCAGCAAAGAGATGCTGGCATGTACGAATGTCAAGTTTCGTCCCACCCTTCAACAAGTATTTTCGTTCAACTCAACGTAGTAGGTACGTCATACAGTGCAATTCAATTGTTAAGATTTTATTGTCGTATTTCTGTAAAACTTAATTATCAAGTTTTTAATGTGAGGTAGGAGATTCATTTATAATGCATGTTTCGTCTCCAACTATCTAAATCCTTTTTCTATTTGCTTTAACTAGTCATCTACACATTTTTTCTGTGGTATTTTTTTCTAATTTTCGTTTATTTGTGCCAGCTTTGTTTCGTTATTAAATTTATCTCACTTGACGTATTTTCTACTTGTTTAGCTCGTCTAGAAATAATATTGATAATAATTGATTTGAGGATCGCGCAGACGACACGGCACTTATTGCACATGACAAAACTACTGAGAGAGCAGCTCAAAGACTCCAAACACTAACAAACAACACAATGACATGGTTTTATAAATGGAGACTAACACCAAACGCGTCAAAAAACCAACTTCTGCTCACAAACCACAGACTCAACGTTGACTCCCCTACAATAACTGCAGACGGCCAAACGACACAACCAAAAAACGACGTAAAGTACCTTGGAATCACAATTGACCACAAACTTAAATTCACTAAACACATACGAAACATCAGAACAGAAACGATAAATAGAACTGAACAGTTTCGCTCACTAACATACAAAGACAAAGGAATTAGTACAAATACCGCGACAAAAATATACAAAGCGATCTGCAGACCCCTCTTGGACTATGGACATATACTCATGACCAACGGAACAGAAAGGACAAAACGTTATATACAAACAACAGAACAATTTGCACTAAGACTAATAACACGAATAAGACACCCCCAAAACCCACTACACAACCCTTCCACCCAACTACTATACGAACGCACAAAAATGACAAAGATTTCGGAAAGACTCATACATCTACAGACAAAATGGACAAACAACCCCTACAACTGGACCATACTGAATACCCTTTGTCTTACAAGACCAGAAGCGGGATTGTCTGGTTGAGACAATCCCGCTTCCGTTTCCCTACTTCAAAGCTACTGGAACACTTACAAACGCAACTGACTACTGGACAATAAAATAAGTTTTTCTTGTCATTAGAATTAGAAAGTTTATTGAATTAAATTGTTAACCCAAAATAAGAGTATTTTTATCTTTGTTTTTTTATTTAGATTAAGACTATATGTACTAAACAAGGGCAGAAAGATCGATAGGTCGATAGCCATTTTTAGAAATAAAGATGTTTACTACTACTGTATAAATTTACAGTTAAAATCAGTTTTTTTCCACAATACATTTTTCACTATCCTTTTAGCATATTTAATATTTTTACGAATATATGTAGAGCGATAAAAATATCCATAGATTCAGAAACAATGCTCGAGATCTACTGGAGAAAAGTAGCCTGCAGACTATAATATATTGCGGTTTCCTTAATGCATTTTCCGTTATAGCGGCATCGTGCATTTTCATTCGCGTATTAATTTAAAGTTCCCTGTGTTTTCGCTTCCGCAAATTCAATTTTAATTTGTAATTTCAAACGATTGTTCTATTTCTCTTCATTAAACTCTGGTTTACTGTCTGTTCGGTATCTATCTGTAAGTTTATTGAGCAATTAGACATGAATTGGCTTTTTAAACATAAACCCGTTTTAAAATATTTTCGGTTTCCTATTTGTATGTGTAATTGTTTTAGCATTTTCGCCATTCCAACTACAAAAAAAAAATGTACTACTTTTTTGTATTTTGGACTTGTGAATTATTTAGTTGTAGGTTTGGTTTCTTTCATTGAATAACAATATTAGATTTAAATTAGCCCCGACAGTAAACCAACAAACGAGCAACATAAAATATTTCTGCCACAAGAGGGCATCTTTTCTTTTTCCAGTAAATCTGGATATCTAAATAAATCGTGATCATCAGGATATAAATACGTGAAAAATATTTACATAAAAATGTAAAATAAAAGATCAATTTTATGTTTTTCATTCGACTATTAATTATTCGCCCGTATTAACACTTGCCACCGTTCTGAATGCATGATTAAATGAAAATTCCAGTATCAGAGTTTTATTAAATTTCTTCTGATAACCTGATGTGCATTAGTCGTTATCATAATAAACCGGCAATAGTATGAAATGCGTAATAAACATGGTTTTAAACAGAAATATACCAAAACTGTGCTGAAAATATAGTTTGACCTCAAAACTTTTGCGCATAAAGCGGATTATGTGGGCGTTTTTTCCATTTAATCTGAATCTTGTCTGCCAGACCGTTCAAATCCGGACGATTTAACAACATTAATTTCAACTTTTAGTTGCTTTATGCAATATGAAACGGACATTTTTTCGATTTTTGTGAGGTTCATTTTTCGGCTTTAACAAGGTTTTATTATTGATTCACGTATCACTTCCGCAGAAATATAAAGAATCTGTTCAGCCTCCAAAACTCACAGGTGAAAATAAATATGTTAAAATAATAAGAAAATATTTAAAAAGTTTTCGTATACTATTTTTTTGATTTATCAACTTAAATTATTCGACAAAAAATGCTTGGAAACAGGAATACGTTTCATTAAATTAAGCTTTCTCAACAGTATTTTAAACCCTTCTTGAATTCTTCTTTCGTTTTATAAAAGGTCATTTGCATTTCAATTTCGGTTGAGCATTGCTAGCAAAACGTGTTTGAGAAAATGAATTTAGAGCAGAGTGTATATAACCAGCAAAGTGGAAAGCGTAAAATAAACTAGGTCATATTTTACAGGTGTTTTTTTTACAGGTGTAAAATTTTCCAAGTAGCGTAATATCAGGAAAATAACTTTTTAAATCAAAATGGAAAGCTGGTAAGAAATTAGTTCTCAAGGTTAGAGCACTAGATAAAAATGATATACAGATTTACAAAAAAAATTGACTTGGTTTTTTCAGAAGTTTAATGTAAAAGGGCCTTAAAAATGGGCTCTGCCCTAACTGCCTGTTAGAACAGTTTGCCCATAAACATCTGAATAACTGCTAAGCAAGCAATACGCTGCGAGTTGGTTATTCATGAAAAGGCGTGAAAAACTTTCTGGTCCCTTTCTTATCTAAGAACTGAAACCACAATATGTCAAACTTGAGCAAGGATTTGCAAATTGGCAGATAATAACTTTGGTGTTGGCGAATTTTGGAACGTCCGCAAATCAAGTTTCCCATTATTATACGTTGCACAGTCAAAAACAGTTAGACAAAGTATTTCGGAACAAAGTGAAGCGGAATTATTTTGCCTTCCGGTAAAACTGTCCTGTCCCCGTGCATATTTCTAATAAATTATCTCAATTACATAATTTTGCACTATGGCATAGAACATATTTTTTCAGATTCCAAAGTTCAATTTGATAATAAATAATTTATGATAGACCTGAACAAATGAACAAATAATTAGTTAATCTCACCGTTTCTCTACAATATATACTGCCATGACATATACAATTACAACTTACCAGACAAAAATCAAATCGACAGATCGGCATACATATTACAATACGCAGACGACACGGCACTTATTGTACATGACAAAACTACTGAGAGAGCAGCTCAAAGACTCCAAACACTAACAAACAACACAATGACATGGATTTATAAATGGAGACTAACACCAAACGCGTCAAAAAACCAACTTCTGCTCACAAACCACAGACTCAACGCTGACTCCCCTACAATAACTGCAGACGGCCAAACGACACAACCAAAAAACGACGTAAAATACCTTGGAATCACAATTGACCACAAACTTAAATTCACTAAACACATACGAAACATCAGGGCAGAAACAACAAAGAGAACAAAACACTTCCGATCACTAACCTACAAAGACAGAGGAATTAGCACAAACACCGCCACCAAAATATATAAAGCTATTTGTAGACCCTTGCTAGACTATGGACATATACTCATGACCAACGGAACAGAAAGGACAAAACGTTATATACAAACAACAGAACAAATTGCACTAAGACTAATAACACGAATAAGACACCCCCAAAACCCACTACACAACCCATCCACCCAACTACTATACGAACGCACAAACATGACAAAGATCTCGGAAAGACTCATACAGCTACAGACAAAATGGACAAACAACCCCTACAACTGGACCATACTGAATCCCCTTTGTCTTACAAGACCAACCAGACAATCCCGCTTTCGTTTCCCTACATTAACGCCACTCGAACACTTACAAACGCTACGGACTAGTGGACAATAAAATAATTCCTTCTTGCCACTGAAATCTTATTTATTTAATAGTACTGTTAACCTAGAATAAGATAATTTTCATATTTGTTTTCATTTAGATTAAGACTGTATGTATTAAACAAGGGCAGAAAGACCGATAGGTCGATAGCCTTTTTTAGAAATAAAGATATTTACTACTACTAATTAGTTAAAAATGTTGCTTTAAGTAAAAACTCAAGTGAGCTGCAGAACAACGTAATTGTGACTATTACGTCTTAAGGGAAGCAAAATCTAGAGAAAACATAATGCCTTTCAAAAAGAAAAGTATTGCTAGGAGACCCAGAATGGATCAGCTTAAAAGTTAAGAAAAATAGGGATCTTGGGTAGGCAGCAAGCTCGTCAAATTTCTAAGGAAAGATATTAAAGTATCATCAGACCATTTAATTTTTGAGAGTCTTGAAAACATTTTGAAAAGTATTTTCTTATTGACTGAGAAGGTAATTAAGCTACTATGAAAGGGTCTCCATTAAATAGAACTGCAAAAAACTCAGTCTAGACCTACGCCACTCTACATATTATTTAATTTCGATGATTTTTTAATTAATTTAATGTTTGTTAAAAATATAATAATTATAAATAGACCGAATTTATTTAAAACCACAGTTCACTAATTGAAATTATTTGCATTGCATGCTGGAAAAATCAATTGACTAATTGTTAATTCTCTTGTCAATATACGTACAATTATATTTTAAGTTATTGCAGGCCCATTTAATAAACATGAACACAATTATGTGTCATACTTAAATATATTGCGTGACAATCGAAATATGTATTTTACGTAATTATGATTAAGGGATAAATTTAGTTCACTCAACAATTATTAAATACAGTAGGAACACTCTACGCATTTTCATTTTTATGTCTATGTTGTTTATCTTTAATGGATTATGTACACTAAATAATTTTCGGGTGACATCATATGAATGCAATTTATCGCAATAGTAAATGGGCCTACCTTAGTGTTAAACTTTTGAATGTTGAAAAATTCGATTTGTATTTAAACGCCCGAAGAAGAGAACAAAGAACGATATTCAACCTTTTGAGGTACATTCATATGTATGTTTATCAAACATCAATGTCGGTCAGCCAAATGGTACGTTTCCATTCCAATGAAATAAATTCGGCACATATTCAAATGCCAGTATCAGATATTCCTTTATCTTGTCGTATGTTTCCCATTTTCTTTTTCGGATCTCTGAACGGAGACACTCTGCATATGAAATACAATAATAAATATGTAAATATTTGTTACATCTATTTTGAAAAGGGAAACGCTCTGTCGATCTCGCAAAATCAGCATCTGTCACGAATCACCAAGTTTTTCCAGGTCACTACCTTTACTTCTAATAAAATGGACAAAATAAGTTAAATTCTTAGAAATTACATATCCGAATTTGAATGCGTCTGAACATTCCAGGCGTGTGCACATTTTAGTTTTCAACAACTATAAAAGAACCAACCATATTAATACTATAATTAGTTCGTTTTTTTGCTATCACAACTATCAATATCAAGCGCCCTAATTGCAAAATCGTTTCAAAAAAATAATTTTAATAAATGTGTAGTCAAATAACTTTTATTTTCAATACATTATTCTTACTTGCACGTACAAAAATGAATACAGAGGTGCTGGTCAAAAGACTGCAATTGACAAACGTACTCAACGCATCACAAACAACTGCATCACAAATGGCAGAATCCCAAAATCATGGAAAACGGCTTAATAATCCCTATACCCAAAAATGGACTGGACAATACACAACCGAGCAATTACAGACCAATTACACTGCAAGGTTTTTGAGTACATAATAGGGCAGCGACTGGGAAAACTGGTCGGAAAGTACATACCATCGTATCAGTTCGGATTCAAACATCAGCACTCGACTATTCACCCACTCTTCACTCTGACTAACAATATACAAACAACCCACCTAACTGACAGAAGACAGCTTGCCTGTTTATGGACATTAACAAAGCTTTTGATAGTGTTTGGCATAGAGGCTTACTATACAAACTATACAAACTACACACACCAACATATCTACTACACACCATAAAGAACTTACTAGAAAACAGACAACTACAAGTACGAATTGACAAAACACTGTCATTTTCTTTTTCCCCTGAACAAGGGCTCCCTCAAGGATCCCCGCTCTCACCGTCTCTCTACAATATATACTGCCATGACATATACAATTACAACTTACCAGACCAAAATCAAATCGACAGATCGGCATACATATTACAATACGCAGACGACACGGCACTTATTGTACATGACAAAACTACTGAGAGAGCAGCTCAAAGACTCCAAACACTAACAAACACCAAACGCGTCAAAAACCAACTTCTGCTCACAAACCACAGACTCAACGCTGACTCCCCTACAATAACTGCAGACGGCCAAACGACACAACCAAAAAACGACGTAAAATACCTTGGAATCACAATTGACCACAAACTTAAATTCACTAAACACATACGAAACATCAGAGCAGAAACAATAAAGAGAACAAAACACTTCCGATCACTAACCTACAAAGACAGAGGAATCAGCACAAACACCGCCACCAAAATATATAAAGCTATTTGTAGACCCTTGCTAGACTTTGGACATATACTCATGACGAACGGAACAGAAAGGACAAAACGTTATACACAAACAACAGAACAAATTGCACTAAGACTAATAACACGAATAAGACACCCCCAAAACCCACTACACAACCCCCCCACCCAACTACTATACGAACGCACAAACATGACAAATATCTCGGAAAGACTCATACAGCTACAGACCAAATGGACAAACAACCCCTACAACTGGACCATACTGAATCCCCTTTGTCTTACAAGACCAACCAGACAATCCCGCTTCCGTCTCCCTACATTAACGCTACTCGAACACTTACAAACGCAACTGACTAGTGGACAATAAAATAATCTCTTCTTGCCACTGAAATTTTATTTAGTAAGATCGCCAACCTAGAATAAGAGAATTTTCATATCTGTTTTTTATTTAGATTAAGACTACATGTATTAAACAAGGGCAGAAAGACCGATAGGTCGATAGCCTTTTTTAGAAATAAAGATGTTTACTACTACTGTTTGCAGAATGCAATCTTTACAGAATGACTACAAAACTTTAAAACCTGATTTTTACAGCAGTTAATAATTTAGATAGCTTATAAATAAGATATTAACTCATCTAATTATCTTGGATATTTCTAGTTATAATTTCTTAATTAGTGTTTTAGTGTAGAGAATTTATTTAGGTAAGACAGTGCGTTTGGAAAATGGGCCGGCATGATTTTCTCACTATGGCAAACCCTGGTACATTTTCAAAAGTTGATAGGACTATGATTAACACAGAAGCGAGGTGCTTATTAAAATTTCCTTGATATAAACGGTTTTAACGACACATAATAGATATGAAATTGAATCACTTTGTTGATGTTAACGTTACATAGATGATGGTGTTTGGGGCTTTAAATTAATGAGTTATTTGATACATTAGATGAGTTTGTAGTTCTAATAGTCATTCTGAACACCATGTAAAGCCAACAAATTGCTGCGTAGTACATAGCAGACCTGCCAGATCTTCATACGAACTGGATTCTTATTAGTAGAAGTAAATATCACTTATTTCGTTTTTTCGGGTCGCTTAGCTATCAGTTTGTTTTGTGTCAAATTGTGTGAATTCTAAGACATTGATTTAGGAAGCTCTATATATATGTGACTTGTATATTGGACAAATTGAATAGCCTCTATAAATTACCCTTAATAAGGAAGTTAATAAGGAAGATTTTAATCATTTAATAAAGATAAAGTCTTATAGCCAGTTACGTTTGGTAACACCAACTGGAATGAGCATCAATTATAATTTTTTATCGGTTTGAATTACTAGTCCTTTAGTTGGTAAGCAGATTACACATAATTCAATAAAAAATAAATACCATATATATTTTTTAAATAAATTATATTATGTTTGCTAAAAAGGGGTTTTTCATTTATCGAATACATTTCCAAGTGAACGTTTCTGTTAAGGTTTGTGTATTGAAATCTGGATCATATGATAAGTTTTTTCACTACGTTACCAAGACAAAAATTATTATAAAGACCCTACGTGCCCAAGAACATTAAATCAACCAAACATACAATGAAATATTTGCAGTCGTTACAAAATTTGGCTCAAATACTGAACTTTTACTGGACAAATCAGCATTTTAATGCTTTATTTATTAACTTCTCCTAATAATTTATTTTCCTTTTTTGTACATGTAATGGTTCTTCTTTCACCTAGCCTAATGAAACAAATTAATTGAAAATTCAGAATTAACTTATTCAGTTATAATAGTTTGATATATCTTCTATAGCTGATTAACCGTAGGATGAACAATCAGCTTTTTATAATCAACGGGAAAAATGTTCTTTGAGCGCCCAGTTGTTAAAAATGTCAATGAAGTGTACAAAAAGACAGAAAGCAAACTACATTATTCATGAAGATCGGGTGCTGATAAATGTTGCGCTGGAAAAAAGTGAAAGGGATAACTTGTTTTCTGTCCTCTTAAATTTGTAATAAATTAATAATAATAATTAACAAACATAAAAATATCACATCATAATTTTCTAATAGGATAGCCACAATTTGCATGGGAACGAATCAGCAGTAAAAACTTTCAAAAGTAAAACGAATTCTATAATGCAATAAATATGTGTTTCTCTGGTTTTATAGTTATTCCAATTTGCTAATGTAATTTTACTTGGATAATTGCGTCTATTGGAAATTCTCTGGCGTACAGCGGTATTATTTTTCCATATATAATTCTACCATGTTGTAAAAAGTAATATAAATATTTCACATTTTAGAGGCCCGAGCTGACATTGAAGGTCCGTCTGAAAAATACCTAAAACCAGGCAGTGGACTCCGACTGCAATGCACCGTTCTGCAGAGTACAGAACCACCAGCATATGTTTTTTGGTTGGTATTAATTCACTCATTTTCAATATTTTCATTGAAATCTCCTAATCTCTTACAGTAGATTAAGGCAAAAATAAAAAAAACAGAAAACTGATGTATCGAAACTGAATGTAAACACAATAAAATAATTTTTGTTTCTATCTTGACAAATATAAATCAAATACTATCTTCTTACCAATTTTCATACCACTAACGTGATTTGTTCTAAAATTATTATAGGTATCATAACAATAGGATGATAAATTATGATGTTGATCGGGGGATCAACGTTACGACAGAACTAAGTGAGAAGAGTAGTACTTTGACAATCACCAATGCCGCCACAAGGCATTCGGGGAACTACTCATGCTTTCCGAGCAATGCCCAAGGAGCCAGCACATACGTGCACATTTTAAACGGTGAGTTCAACTGTTAATTTCAGTTAATTTAGTAAAATCTTCACTATGTTAATAGTTTTGCTATTTGGTTACAGCAAATCCAAAAAATGGACGATATCAAATGCAAATTTTCTATATACAATTGTCTTCTACATCGTTAGGTGTAACATAAATAATGTTGATTAAGAAATTTCGAAGAAAATTGTGGGTATGCCACATCAGGAAGTTTAATTTCATTGGAACTTTTATAACGCTTTAAACTTTCATATTTAATGTTATTAATTTTAGTTTTATTGAGTTTGATCCTCAAATAGCTCCATAGTCCATTTCTCGTTTCTTACTTTGAATGAAACTTGTGTTGTTTGAGCTTGAGATGGTAAATAATTCACACATTCCAAGACATTTTTAACCTGTGTAAGCTGCCTGTTGTGTTCATAGTTTCGGAAAATGTATATTAAAATGACGACCTAAATACACATTTTCCCTTTTCAAAGACATATATTTATGCTATCAGAACATTCTGTATCGCGAGACCCCAACGCAAACAGTATTACATTTGCTTAGGAGAATTATCGATGCTTGGGGTTTGCGCGAAAGTATGGAACGAAATGTGTGAAATCTGAAATGAAAACCACACAATTAAACGTAGGCTTATTTCCAACAGAAAAGGGCTTCAGTTAAACGACTTTTCTACCCTTCGATTAGCATTTCTTATTTACTTAGATCAACGCCTGAACGGTATGAAACAGAACACGTAATAGTATTGCCTATCCCATCAATAACCCATACAAACGCAAAAGAACTAAAATAACTAAAAATAAAAATTCAATAGCTTTCCCTTATGGAGCAACATATTTTAACAATAAAACATATTTAATAATAACATGTTTAAGTAATAAAAATATAATAAAACTGCTAACTGTTTAAAGAGAGGAGCCAAACAATTTTTACCACTTTTTCTTAAGACAGAAGCAAACTCTTCACCAAGTAAGTCAAAATAAGTGTGATCAGTGGATCATCAAAATAAGTATGATTTTAAAGGAACTAAATGTAAACCCATTTCCTCTAAAACTTTCACATTCAATTCAAACTCCACTTTTTCATTCCATGCAGATCAGAAAACAGCTGAAGCTTTTGCTAACACTCTAGAAAACTAGTTTAGGATTAGTTAGCGGCCCAATGGCTATTTTGATTAGAGGCATCGGACAAAACTTAGCCCTCAGCAATTGTGATCACAAGGCCTCCGAATTTACTCAGCAAACATAAACGACGTAAGGCCAAGGATTAGGTCAAGATAAATTATGGTCGACCACTTCCTTATCCAGTTGACGAACATAATCAATGAGTACTTCAAATTAAACCAATTTACCACTGTCTGGAAATTCTCCCAAATAATCCTAATTCCGCCTTTAAACAATAATAAAACAATACCCCAACACTGAAGGTCATATCTTCGTCTTCTTCATCCCTTCCAAAGTAACGGAGAAACCATTTTTAGCCCTACCGCCCACTAAAAGAACGAACAACCAATCAGTCGCACGCGACTCCTTCGACGTCATAAAAAACAAGTCATGTTTCTCTATGTCATTAACGCAGGCAGACAAACTGGAGGAGGAAGCGGTGGAACGCATTTTCCGGGCCAAGGCCTCCGATTGTGTACTCTGCTTGACTATTGAGAAGCCTTTTACAAAAACTAACAGAATCAGTTAAACTTCAAAATTTCCGCATCCTTTTCACAAGTTTTCCGAAATTCATTACACGTTTTTCTGGCATGATCTACAAAATATACACAGTTTTACCTTTGCTGATGTTAACCGCCTCTAAGACTTCACCAGAAACTTAAATTTCATATCGTTCTCCATCGTCACCTAAATCCAGTCATCCAAATCCGTTCATAATTGGAGTGACACTCGAAAAATTAAAATGAATCCAGCGAAACAAATGCGGAGTTAGTATACAGAAAACACATCACCCATATGCCAAACTTGCTCCTAGATTATCGAAACACCATCACAAAATTCCTGAATTTGCAGAATTTGATGAGTCATTGACAACTATCATCTCATTTTTCATCGACACTTTCCTGACCATGTTAAAGTCCGAAGACTTTATCGTTTAATGATGACGTGAAGAAAAATGCTGCACATAAAGATAGTGACCTAAATATTGCAGTTACTTTAGCAAGTGACGATATAGCTTGATTAGTTAACTAATTACTCTTTTTTTTTGTAAAAATAACAAGGAATCCCTGCGTTGATAAATCAGTTTAATCACCGCTAAATTGTGGCAATGGTTGTCAATCCCAGTTCGTGGATAGTCCTGCATTTAATCGTAATTATTTAAGCAGTTAATCTATGGAAATGTCTATTAATTAAAAAACAATGATTTCACCATATTTTCATATGTGAGAAAAAAGAGTTGATAAATATATTTCCATCATTAATTCAATCTAACGTTGAAAAACGATCACAAATTGACGGCTGTGATGATGTCTAACTGTTTCATTCTTCTTCACAATTAAAATGTAAATTGCAAAACTAGTTGCGAAAAAGTTTAGAATATGCACATTAGTGATTGATACGAGATATGTTATACACGATAATATAAAAACGTTTCTGATCAACTTGAGAAAAACATATAAACTAGTAAACATTTTTAGATTTAGGAATGTATCTATATTATTATTAAAAGTTTTGAGTCGTCAGAATGAAGGCAGTAACACAAAGCATTTTTCTGCAGTATATGAACAAGTAGCCCAGAATCAAAGATTCAAATCATGCATGATATTTACCCTAATGCAGCTTAATATGGTTCACTATAATTTACCACCTATTTTTATTAATTACCTGATGTTCTGTCTTACTTTTTAATAAATAATTTTGATAAAATTTTGCCTTAATGGAAAATCTGTTACGGAATTGGAGTAGACTTTTTCACATAACAGTTAAAGTTGAATTATTTCAACTTGACAAGCAAAAACCCACATGGAAAGTTTTACAAGTTTCTTTCACTGCGCAATTAAGTTCGGCTCTTGCTATAAACTAAGCTTCTGGATATTACGTTTGAACGAGACACGTGGAAACACGAGACACTGTTTAACTTTTCTAAGTTAATTCTAGTATTCTTAGTATACTTCAATACCAAAATCACAAATTTTCTGAAAATGATTTCTGATTCAAAAGTGTCTATTTGGCAGGCTTATAAACTTAAATTGCGAAAAAACTGACAAACTTTAAACGTTTATAGAGCACAATTTTCATCAGAAGATTGTGTCCACGATTTGAGTTAATTAGTGTTGGTGATAGAAACAATCTGCACAGCGAGTATGGCAATGTTCTATTTCTAAAATTGATAATTTTGTCACTACAACTACGAGCATTCTTTAATATGAATTTTAAACCTGCCAGGGGTATGAAAATAAATAATTGTCACGTCAAGGATATTATAAGGACTATCAATTGACCAATGTTTTAATTCCAGTTATTTAGCTAGTGAACTGTACGTAATGCTTATGAATTTAACGTCAGTTTTCCTAAGCCTAAATTCTCTAGGGACCCATATGTTAAATTGAAACTGGTTGGGATAATTAGACACTTGCCATTTAATTTGGCGGTGGAAATTGAAGGGCTGTTCATATTTTTTTTAATTAAAATGGATTAGACAGCATAGTGTTTTAGCCTCGTTAATTTAAACCAAAAGCAATTTAGTTCAAAAACAGCTCGAGTTTTAATTTGCTCTTTTTCAATTCCGCGAACATTGTGATGTACTATAGGGATAATTTGAACAATGCGACATAAAAAAACGTTCGCATCAAAGAACAGTTTAGTGTAAATTTGAGGTTGCGTTGGACATTTCGAATATTAAATTCTAGTTTGAATTAAGTACCTATTCACTATGTTCTGTTATTTTGTTTTAATATTATGTGATTTTGATTTATTGGTTATTGTTAATGCACTCAATTAACAAAAATAACTTTCCTAATTGAGTTCTTTGAATATTTAACTCATTCAGGCTTCATTTTCGTTCATTCGTCACTTTTACTGTTCATTAATTCTTCCAGAATCCTGTGAATCAAACAAGTAATTAATAAAACAAAAAGAAAAAAGAAATAAAAGCCAAGTAAATTATAATTTTTGAATTTCATAGATAGAGTCTATATGGGCCACAAAAATGTGCGATTCTTGTTCTTTGATTTTGCAATGCTTGTACATTTTTTTTTTCATTTCATGGTATTCTACGTACATACTTCTATAAAGTCATTATAGTTTCAAGGCAAAAACCCGTTTTGATTTGAAAACCGCTAATGTAATATTAATTAAATGTGGATTTTTTAAAAGATACGTGGATGACTGCATAATGTGCCTGCCAAACCAAAAAGTTCAATACATACTAGATAAGTTTAATGCATTCCATGAAACCATTAAATTCACCATTGAAGAGGACAAAAACAGATCATTAAACTTTTTGGATATGACGGTTATGTATGACAATAATGGGGAAATAAAAACAAACTGGTACACAAAGGATCTGTGGTCTGGTAGATACTTGAATTACCAATCATATGCACCTATACAATATAAAAAAAGTGTGGTAACAGCTCTTACTGATAGAGCGATAAAATTAGCACATTGGGGATACAGACAAAAAAATCTTGAAAAAATAAAAAAGGTACTAATTATGAACAACTATCCCAAAGAATTCTTCGAACCAATTATAAAACAAAGAATTAATAAAATGTACAATGCAAATAAATGGAACAACATAAATAATATAAAAAAGAAAAAAGAGGGTGAAATCAAGTATGTATCATTACCGCACATACCAGAAATCAACACAAAAATAAAAAATGTTTTAAAACCGCATAATTTTACTATAGCGGAAAAAACTAAAAACAACTTGGCAAAAGAATGTTTTACAAAATTTAAGCCTAGAAGCGATAAGTTGGACACACCTAACGTAATATACAAGATTGACTGTTTGAACTGTGACAAAACATACATAGGACAAACAGGGCAATATTTAAAGAAAAGAATATACGATACTAATTAGATGATCGCATGCATGAACTGATTGAACCAGGTAAATGAAATGTAAACATCTGATATTGAAGAATTGCCAAGCAATTCCTAGAATGCAAAGAAAAGACGAAAGATAAACAGTTTTTTTTTTGTTTCGCTCGCTTGATATCGAATAAAATATGGAAAATTCAGTGACCAGTCAAATGTGAAGTTGGTAGCAACTATATACGTAAGTTAAATTTAGATCTCTAAACAATAGATTCTAGTCTTTTCCCAGACATGTTTGTCCTGACTCATCACCTGAAAACCAATGTTCTGGATGTATTTTTTAATATGTGTGTGATTTGTATTTTAATATGTGAATTTTGGTGAAAGTTTTCTATTTAATTTGATGATAACTGTAAATATATATTTTAGACAAACTGATGATGGTGGATAAAGACACCGAAACGTATTTGTAACATTTTAAATAATAAACAATAAAATTGACTGAAACCCAGGAATACATTGGAATGTAATATTAATGTTACCTCATTTTCCTTTTTTTTAGGCATTAGGGGTATATATAATTTCATAGAATTTGGTTGCAACAGCTTGAAAAATTCAATTACCAAAGTTTCCACTTTTTGAAATGCTTTTCTTGAACTTGTACTACCACTGTGAACATCTTTGTGTTATATCAAATCATCGCTTTTCCGGATTTATAACTTATGCAAAGTGTTATGAAAAACTGTAAACTGATTTTCCAGTTCGAATATATATTGCTTCTACTACAATATTAGCCACAAAAAACTGATCGTATTTTTATTCTGAAACTGGCTGCAACAGCTCAACCAAAATACCATTCATGAATTTAACACACTGGGGTCAGTTTCTGATTATTCAATAAAAGAGTAAGAAAACATACAGAGTGTATCAAAATTAGCCTAATTTCTGAAAAAAAACTGATATATTTGCTAAATTCTAGATATCGCAACAATATGTTTTCGATAACAGCACTGGCAAATTACGCTTTTCTCATTAACATTAAGTAATTACTTGCTGCTTTCATGCATAAATCACCAAAATAATAGGAAAAAGTTAAATAAAAATTTTACACAATCTATTGCAGAATTGCGCAACTTCTGTTTATCACCGTACTTCACAACATCAGTTTGATGCTTGATGAATGAAATTTTTCAAATTCAAAAGTTGATAGTACGGTTGATATCTTTTAAAGATACATTTAAAAAATAGAGCTTTTACGAAGATATCCTCAAACGATTAATTGATACGGAGTTCCTTCAAAGGTTCGAGATCGAGGAAAATCTACCGAAAAAGCTTTAATTATTTCATGATTGATATTTATAGTTGTTACTACGCCTGAACATCTAAAAATGAATTGTCAGCCATAAGAAGTTGAAGTAGTGCCAATTTTCTTCTATTGTTGTTTTGAAACCAAGCATTAAAGTCGGCTCGTTAGCCTCCGCAGATTCAAATCAATATAGGGAGACGAAAGAAGGAATGTCTTAAAAATATGTTGTTGCACAGCATGCAAATATTAATCAAATGATGTGAAAATATTCTGGGCCATATTTTACTGAAAGTCGTTTTCTTGTTCATACAAAACATTGCAGAAATTCAAAGTGCTTCTTGTCATGAATTTCCACTGCAACAGTATCCTGTCAAATTGCAGTACACTGAGAAGCATATTCGAGCTGTAAACCATCTTACGAGTTGGAAATGATACGTCGGTTCGTTTTTAAATTTTCCTAAGACTGCTTACTTTGCTACTCCCGAAATTAAATCTATGTGGTTTTTCTGATACTTCCTAGAGAATCTCTTCGTTCATAGTTGCGGGATTTATCGAAACCGAGCTGACCCAATTTTTACTGTTCGAGTTTAAAGTTAAATGTGCGAAAACGTTTACTACGACATATTCAGGCAGTGACTAGAACTTGCAATGTAAGAAACATGGAAATTTCAAATTGTCGAACAATCATACAAGAAAAAAAACCACACAGTTTGTTATCTTCGGAAAAGTGTAAGCTTTCACAGAATTTATGTGACAACTATGATCAAGATAGTAAAAATTCAGTTTTAGTCACGCAAACCCTACCAATCGAATATAAGTAGTCCATGTTGAATGTCACATTAAAAATACCTTTGAAATTACTAGTTATTTATTTCGAAGCAAAATGTCTAATTCGAGATAACTTGGTTTGTCTAACAACCCTAGAAATTTCAACTACACAAAAAATACGGTCGCGTTTCCCCAGGCTATAATAAATTATCCCTGTGTCATAAACACTATCACAGAACGGATATCTTATTCCATCCAATACTTCAAATGTGAAATACAGAATTTCAGTATGAACGAAATAAATATCCTGTTTGTTACGGCTGTTCAATTGATAAATGATTGAATGGAGGAGGAGTGATACCGGAAAATATTTCATTTCGTACAATGATTCTTTGCATTGTGTTGAATTATTAGAGATAGGATTTTTGTGCTTGATGTTTATCTGTAATGTCAAGAATAACAACTAGAGATAGCAAGATTAGCAAGCTAGACAGTTATATGTTTTATTATTTTATTAACGTATCAATTACATTTTTGATATCCATTCAAATTATTTTGCATCAATTTCTTCATCAAATAAAAATATCTTTACTTAATTGTATACATTTATTAAGAACTACATGCATGGAAAAATATTTTGCGTAAATGCAGTGGTCTCAGTGATCGAAATTCAATTGCAATGCTAATTAAACACCCTCATGTAGAAAACGCTTATGTGTTAACTTGGACCTGTGAGCTCACACATAAAGAATCAACATTATCAGTTATATGAATATCACAAGACCAATTGCTCAGTTTATGCTCGAATTCGAAAAATTGAAGTATATCATTTAGAGTTTCGATGGAAGAGGTTGTCTCGAATACATTCAAATTAGATAATCATCTAAAATCTTCTTCTCAATTCCACAATATTGCTAATTTTTAATTTTTAATCGATAACCTGCAACTCTATTTTAAACCAAACTAATTTTTTTGCATATTATGGCGTACAAAATACGAAGTCCATTATAGACACCTCTTATGTTTTTCCCATTTAAAATTCAGCAAAAGACGCGAATCGCGTAACCTGTACATTTTAACAGTTGGTCATCATAAATATCCGAGCGCGAACGATCGCTCCATTTGAAACTGAAACTTTGTTCTTCAAGGAAATATTATTAAAGTTCCATGTAATGCGTAGAAACAGCTGGTTTATGATTCTTTGATTCTTAGAGTTTTACGCTGACTGTTCGAATAGCATCACATCGAATAGCTCGTCTAACCTTATAGGAGAAGCCACAAAAGTTCACTTTATTGTTACTAGAAGCTTTTATCGTTTAGCTTTCGCTTCTAGGATTGAACTTTAAAAAAGCCGGTTGAAATACGCATTAACAATCTTGACTGAGACATGATTTTTAATTTGACAATTTTTTAAACCGCTCGATATGATCTAATCCCATTTCATTTTCAAGCCACTGGTTTTCAGACATAATTATTATCATGTGTTTATTCATTTCATTTGCTGCTGCTTATTTCTACAAATTTAACAATCTGAGTTTGTAGCATTTACATGCGAGAACAATGGTTGTCTTTTGCCATTCGTTACACTATTCTGAGTTCTTAATTTATTTGTTCATTTGGAGAAACGATGCGAATAGCCTGTACATTCTCGTAGTCGGTCATTAAAGCTCGCATCGCGCACTAATGGCTGTTCTAACTATAAACTTAAACGTTTTCGCTTTAAGGAAGTTCAAGAAAGTTTCAGAAAATTCCAAAAAATTATTGCGTTTTACTGCGCACTCTTTAATTTAAAACGCTGCAGGAAGTTTCATAGTTAACTGGAAACATTATTTTTCTGACCGTCTTTTATGAAGCGCAATGCAAAATAAGTCGTCAAAGTAACTTTAGTTCGAATCACTATTTTTATTTAGGTGTCGCAGAAAAGTGTCCCTAGACGGGGCATAAGTTGGCGTAAAAATTAACACAGTAATTTATCATGTATTGCCCTTCTAGAGGAAAGCGGTCAATTATTGGTTTAGTTGAATATAAAGCTTAGATGAAGAATGGGACAGTATGCCACAAGAGATATTGGTGGGATAAATCGGGTGGAGGACACACGCGGTGTTAAACCCTTTAAGAATGGAAGAGAGCAGCACTAGCCATAAAAGTTGTTTGGTTGTTAGATTAAATATCTTGCTGATTTTTTAATTTGGAAAGTTTGTCTAAGAGATAGATTCTTCCTCTTATGTCACTTTTCAAAATTTATTATGAAAAAAGATGCGTATTTTGGAATATGTAAACTCCAGATCAATCTCATTAGTGAACTCTGCTTGACTGCAATTAGCACTTTGAAAATAGCAGGTGTTCAAAAAGGTGTCGCGTTAACGTTCATGGGCATTGTATTAACAAAATTGTTAGAATGCGAAACGGCTCAGTTTAGTTTTAATTTTGTCGAGTTTCAGTTTTCTGTTTTGAGCGCATCTCATTCCATTCTTTCATTTACAGACTATGGAAAAGTTGAGCTGTTTTCAGTATTGCTCAGGTGTTATCTATTATTGTTTCAGTTTTCAATACGGATATTTCAATTATCTGACAAAAAATATAAATAGAGAGCACTTGTATTATCAGATGGTATAATTCTAGTAGCTAAAAAGGTAAAATCATAATTTAATTGCGATGGTCTGTTCCGAACTATTGTAGATGCATATACTGTTTCAATAGAAATGCTTCACTTGACAACACATTCTCTTTTTCTTTTTCCCTTGAACAAGAACTCCCTCAAGGATCCCCGCTCTCACCGTTTCTCTACAATATATACTGCCAAGACATATACAATTACAACTTACCAGACAAAAATCAAATCGACAGATCGGCATACATATTACAATACGCAGACGACACGGCACTTATTGTACATGAGAAAACTACTGAGAGAGCAGCTCTAAACACTAACAAACAACACAATGACATGGTTTTGGACATGGAGACTAACACCAAACGCGTCAAAAAACCAACTTCTGCTCACAAACCACAGACTCAACGCTGACTCCCCTACAATAACTGCAGACGGCCAAACGACACAACCAAAAAACGACGTAAAATACCTTGGAATCACAATTGACTACAAACTTAAATTCACTAAACACATACGAAACATCAGGGCAGAAACAATAAAGAGAAGAAAACACTTCCGATCATTAATCTACAAAGACAGAGGAATTAGCACAAATACCGCCACTAAAATACATAAAGCTATTTGTAGACTCTTGCTAGACTATGGACATATACTCATGACCAACGGAACAGAAAGGACAAAACGTTATATACAAACAACAGAACAAATTGCACTAAGACTCATAACACGAATAAGACCCCCCAAAACCCACTACACAACCCCTCCACCCAACTACTATACGAACGCACAAACATGACAAAGATTTCGGAAAGACTCATACATCTACAGACAAAATGGACAAACAACCCCTACAACTGGACCATACTGAATCCCCTTTGTCTTACAAGACCAACCAGACAATCCCGCCTCCGTTTCCCTACATCAACGCTACTCGAACACTTACAAACGCAACTGACTACTGGACAATAAAATAATTTTTTCTTGTCATTAGAATTAGAAAGTTTATTTAATCAAATTGTTAACCCAGAATAAGATAATTTTCATCTTTGTTTTTTTATTTAGATTAAGACCACATGTATTAAACAAGGGCAGAAAGACCGATAAGATGAAACCGAAAATAAAGATGTTTACTACTACTAAAATCAGAAATAAGCTCTTATATATTTTTCAAATGTACTGATTCTTGAAATTATTTGGGCGTTTCAGAATTCGTTTGAATAGAGCCATACAATAAGATTGCAGCTGTCGCAGCCAGCCTCATTCAGCTAGAAATAAAAAGCTAATGTTGACTGAAAATGACTGACCTTTTTGTCAGTTGAAATTCACTTAAACTGTTTTTCTTTTTTGCCATGAACCAATTGGGTCGGAGTCTACAGTTTGACGAGAAATCCATCTAAACATAGAGCTGAAAGTCTCGCTTTTGAAAGTATAATTGTTTGGAGCCAAATATTACAGCCAACTGGTTCATCCGCAAAGTCTCGAAGTAGCTAAAACGGTTTTAAAGAACACCAAATTGCAAAATGGAATTTGCATCGGCACATCGGCCAAGGATTTTTTCTGTTAATGTATATTGTTTATACCCGGCTATGAAAATTTCACCAGAAATATTTCCAAACAAACGACTTTTTTAGTACAGATAAGCAATTTTGCATCCTTAATGCACATTGAGGACGACTTGTATCACTTGTAATTTCATGCTCGATGATGCTTACAAAGTTTGGAGATAGCGGCGATGGTGTGTCGCTTCTTCCTGAATATTAAACAACGATTTTCTCTGTAAATATCGGCCATAATATTACGTGATTTAATGGGCATCTGACAAGCTTCATAGGCAATGAACAATGATTTTAGGTTGGTATTTTTACCAACATATTGTTGCCAAGAGTTTTCCGCCAAATGAGAGCTGAAATGACATTAATTTAAAATTTAATAGGCCGCCAAGAACAAATATTAACCGATATGAAAACTTCTGTTATCCGCAGATAAGCTGTGCCATAATTTTTTAATAATTATGCCAATTATAGATAACTGTTTGGCAGCTATTTATTAACCCTGCTTAATTACATTTTATGCTTACTTTCTTGATCACTTTCCGAGTAATCCCCTCTTTATAGCAGTGAATACATTAACTAAATTGTTTCACTTAAATGCGTACTTAAATTTTAAAGCTTCATGAAAATTATGTTTATTACTTTCGCAAGAAGGTAAATGACAACGTTGCGATATTAGACATTATAGAAAGTTTTATGTACTAATCCGTTGGTAGATTTTAACCAAATGTTACTTGTATATCCAAGGCAAAGTGATAATGAACGTATATTTTGAAAACCTGGAATTATCGTGAAACACATACTTTAAACATATCTCTTCTGAAACTATTTTCTCACTATTTCTTGATTGATTGTGTTTGGTATTGTTCGGTAAAAAGTATGTTCTAAGTGCCCTGTATTCCTCCAACGTATATCAAGTTGAAATACGAAAGAGAATTTGTGTCACCCAAGACTAATCGCCTGGAGCTCTACCAACTGAAATAAATAACTTTAAGTTAGGTGGAAGCGAAAGCTGTGCTCTATCGATTTTGGTGGCTTTAGTTTCCAACCAATAATTTTTTGCAGATTACTGAACGCCTTGTTTATTTGGAGCAATTTGTTTTCACGAAAGGCTTGAGATTTTACCCGGTGAAATTTATTAGCGTCACGGTTTCTGGTTACTGACAAAATTGCTACTAAACAAGAATAAATGAACAGTAAATATACCTTCGCGGTTTTGTGTTTTACCGAAATGAATGAGGAAACTTATTGGTACATTTCGCCTCAATCTTTCATCGGTGTTCAAGGAATGTTGGGATGTGGACTACATCAGTTATTGTCTGTTGAGCTGTTAAGTGCTTTAGCGTGTACAAATTCCATATTTCTTACAGAAATCAGCTTGGGTTCTTAAACTGAAATAAAATTATTTCCCTTATATGTTGAATATCGCAAAAGCTGAAGAGTTGAGATTTTGTGCTATAGAGGGATCATTGGTAAATATTTGTACATTGCCAAAGGATGTTTGAGCAGGAATCTTGAAGTTTGAAGTTTTGAATCATCTCCTAAAGGTAATAAAGGAAATTTTGGCTGGCGAATTTAATACTGATTCGAGCTGGAATTCTAATTTTTATGTGCAGCTAACTACACCAAATGCGAGCTCGTATAAATATTATAATTGAGCCGAAATGTATTTACTGAATTTAACATTAACCGATTACGAGATAATGCACAAATGTAAATAAATATACTATGTTTTAAAATTTGTATCTGACATAGACAGGTATGGGCCTCAGTTTAAATTATATGGGTCACTGGCTACACTCCGCTCGCAAAAAAATTCTATACACTAATTATACATCAAACTTCAAACGATTTTCTCTCATTTAGTTTTCAATTTCTAAATTGTTACATTAATGTTGATCTGACCTTTGACGAGTTTTTATATACTTTTCTTTAATGGTTTGATATTTTCTTATGAAAAATTAAAATTTGCTGCATCCAATTCTTAGCTGACTGGCAAGATCTTATAATATTTGAGCTCTTCTTTCTAGAGAAAGTATTTAGCAATAAGAAAGAGGCGAAATATGACCAAAATAAGGAATAATAAAATAATAAACTTTCAGATAGGCAGACCTAGCCTAATACCTAAATCACCAGCTGCTCTAGTAATCTCCCAAAATAAGAAAACAGCTTGATTGCAACAAATGGATATTTATTAGAAGAATATTGTCTTGATTACGGAGTAAACCGTAGTTGAGGTGCATTAAAAGAAAACTGTTAAGAATGCCGACAGGCTTCACAAAGCAATAATTTATATGTATGTCGATCTTCGTATTTCTCACGAATATGACTCTAAATCATATAGTAAGGATTAGTCAACTTAGATTTCATCCTGAAACTCACTTTGGCAGTTACATAATGGATAATCCATAATGAAGACTGGCTATTGCATTCTAGACATTTTTTGTAGCTGCAGCAGGACGTTTGTCTGTGTACTCCACAACCTTGTACTTTACAAACTGCATACGTACCATGTGAGTCTTCTCACGCTGACGATAACTAGGTTTACTATTTTTCAATGAATAGGTCACCGGTCAAAGATATGGATGCAATGTGTCGAATTGAGAATATAAATGTTCTTCCTCGGCGTACCTTTACAAAAAGTAAAAACAATTCTGGGTGTGTAGGATCTGCTTTCATATTTGTATCGGGAGGTTTACATTAGATTTGAAGGTGGTTGGGAAGAAGGCCTAAGCTGTTTGTGTGGTAAAGATAATCTTAAGATATTTATTTGAGTAAATTAAGAGCCGCTGCTAGTGATAAGATGCAAAATCTAGTGATATTGAAGTACCTGTATTATAGAAGCAAGAAAACGAATTTTAGGTACGTTTGCAGAACTTGCAAAATGACAAGGAAAACTCCTGATATCATTTGGTTAATAACTTTCCAATCTGCTACTGCTGCTGATTAATCAATTGAAATATATTCATTTTGTGTACGAAGGTTACGCCTATACAATATACCTAACTCCATTTGGAAGTAGTATTAAATTATATTTAAGTTTTATTGATTTTTTTGTGAATCGTTTCTAATCGTTTATCAATGGCAGTGATAATTGCTTACCTATTGGCCTGTCTGTTCTTCAAACACCCTGCAATAAAGAGAAGAAAATAATTACTATTAAAAGTTATAAATTTATCGACAATATTTAACCAATAATTTCAAAATATTCCTGGGTTTCAGTCAATTTTATTGTTTATAATTCAAATTGTTACAATTGTTACAAATTGTTACGATTAAATAGGCACATTATGGATATAGAACAAAAAATCTTGAAAAAATAAAAAAGATACTAATAATGAACAACTATCCCAAAGCTTTCTTTGAACCAATAATAAAACAAAGAATTAATAAAATCTACAATTCAAATAAATGGAACAACATAAATAATATAAATAAGAAAAAAGAAGGTGAAGTCAAGTATGTATCATTACCGTACATACCAGAAATCAACACAAAAACAAAAAGTGTTTTGAAACCACATAATATTACTATAGCGGAAAAAACTAAAGACAACTTGGTAAAAGAATGTTTTACAAAATTTAAACCTAAAAGCGATAAGTTGGACACACCTAACGTAATATACAAGATTGACTGTTTGAACTGTGACAACACATACATAGGTCAAACAGGATAATATTTAAAAAAAAGAATATACGAACATAAATATAGCTTAAGAAAGGTTAGCGAAAATGGAACAGCATTAGCACAACATGCACAACAAAAGTTACATAGTTTTAATTTCGATAACACAAAAATATTAATCAATGAAAACAACTATAATAAGAGAAGAATCCATGAAATGATACAGATTAAAAAACATCAGAATGCAATGAATTTTAGATCAGACACAGACAATCTTAGCTCCGTGTATCACACACTAATTAAATGATCGCATGCATGAACTGATTGGACCAGGTAAGTGAAATGTAAACACCTGATATTGAGGAATTGCAGAGCAATTCCAAGAATGCAAAGAAAAGGCGAAGTATAAGCAAGTTTTTTTTTTCGTTCTCTCGCTCGATGTCGAATAAAATAGAGAATTCAATGTCCAGTCAAATGTGAAGGTAGAAACATCTAGACACGTAAGTTAAATTTAAATCTCTAAACAATAGATTCTAGTCTTTTCCCAGACATATTTGTCCTGACTCATCACCTGAAAACCAATGTACTTAATGTACTTTTTAATGTGTGTGTGATTTGTATTTTAAAATGTGAATTTTGGTGAAAGTTTTTTATTTAAATTGATGATAACTGTGAATATATATTTTAGACAAACTGATGATGGTAGAGAAAGACACCGAAACGTATTTGTAACATTTTGAATAATAAACAATAAAATTGACTGAAACCCAGGAGTATTTTGAAGTGATTAAAGTACAGTCAGGAAAATATACCCAACGATTAACCAATAAAGATATAGTCTTTAAATGGGACCAAATCAATTGCCTTGCCTTAGCAATTAGTTGGAAAGCCTAAAGAATAAGGTCTTTCAAAGCAACAAGCACGTTAGATCAATGATAACATGGGAAAAGTATGGGAAAATTGCGAGACAATGTTATTAATTTCCGCTTCGTACGTTACATGCCTGGAGCAAACACAATTTTGTTTAGAATACTCCTGGGTGTTTGATATAAACGTGGTTAAAATTGCTGAAAAATGGTCGCAAGTTCGAAATTGATCGGAAATTAATTTTCGAATGTTTGCCGCTGATACACATATATTTACACTAAACACGGTCTTTTGGCTTTACTTGAATTGACAGGTAGATTACTCAAATCTATATCGAAAAGTTTTTTGATTCAATCTAATCATTACTTTACAATCGCCGTTTAGTTTGTCCAAATTTAATATCAAATCAAATCAAAATATGCTTTATTGTCACAGAAAAATTTTCAAATTTAAATATAGCACATTCAAAAACAGTAAATTTAGGTGAGATTAAAGAAATGAAGTGATATTAAAAGCTGATCAATAGATTTTAATCGTAACTTGTATGCCGGCGAAATTTCCACTGCTTTTATCCTACTTTTAGTCAGGAAGATAAAGCTCATTATTCCGCATTATCTCCGTCAACTTTTTCCAGTTAGTTACTGGAAGTAGCAGAAGGTGGGTCGCACTACACTTTATTAGTAAACTTTAAACACTTAAACTGCCTTTTGTGTTTTCTTTTCGTTTCACAAAACAAAAGCGTCTGTTGGAAAGAGCATACTAATGATTATACAGAACTTTTCTATTTGTGCTCTGAAGCTAATGCTTTATGGCATTAATAATAACTTCAAATTATTAGAATTAGAACTGTTGGAAAAGTGTGGAAAAAACGAAAACTTTAAATAACAATGCGTTGCTGTGCTGAATGCTCTGAAGATGTTTTCATTCCACCATAAGTTTAGTTTTGAACCGAAGCATATGAGTAAATATGAAAGTAATAATTAAATAATTTTTGTGGTGTGTTGGTGACCCTGACGAAAATTTATCAAAAATGCCTATTTTGGTGCTTGGGATTATCGATCAATAGAGTGCAGCGGGAAATAAAACACTATTTTTGTTGGGCCAACGTTTCGGCTTCCTCGGGGCTCATGAAGCCAGCATTTTTCTAGCATGAACTGCTTTTCTATCATGAAATGTCAGCATATCACCAGAGGAAGGTGTATTGTTTGAATGATGCTTAATTCATAGTTAACCAACAACAATAGTAGTAAGTTTTTTTCCTCTATTATTGTTAGATTATTATGCGGAAATAAATTTGGTTATGAATAAAGATATGTTGTTGGTTTGCTTATTATTATTGAATTAGAAATAATAAAAATTGTACATTGGAATCAGGCAGCAAAAGAAATTCGTTGGCCTTAGTCTGATTCGAAAAAATTCTGCTTTCGGAACTGGTTCAAAAGTCGTGTGTTGCAACTGAGGCATGCCATGAAAGTATGCTGCTAAAATATGCCCATTTTACGACAATATTTGAATATAAGCAATACACTAGGTGTTATGTTGTTGTAATTTTTTAATCGGTTTCAAGTGCTCATGCCACAAAGAAATTGACTGATGTCGACTGCTGTTTTTACCAAGGTTCAATTTCAAAAATGGAACAAAGATGATTGGTGCCAATTAGGTTCAAAATACTCTTAAAGTTGTACAATTTATTTCGTGAGCATATTTTTTACTTCGACACTTTGCCTTTTGACCTATCACTATGGAACATCAATAAAATCTGCTTACAGTTAACGCCCATTTTTAACCTCTGTTAATTAATTTTAAATTTATTTTTGCTGCAAAGCGCCCACGACTAAAGTGCCGACGTCGTAAAACTTTCTCCCTGACATTAAATATTACTTCCTGCTTAATTTATTCTTTTTAAATATTTGAAAATAAAAGGAAATTTACGTTCATTATTTGCGTTTTTTTTATTATTCATGTATTCCAGCAATATCACTCATATGGCTGTTATTACCTATTCCATACCGCATTACTGACGTTGTAAGGATCTGGGAATATAATGACCTGCTTTTCTATGCCGAACTTTTCATACCTCCACTAGCACAATGCCAACTCCTGAATCATATATGAGGTTGTGCAATGCTAGAAAATCTGACACGGATTCGAATGGCAATATAATTTACGACCAGTCCCGAATATAGGAAGATTTTATTTTAAATTGTTCGCTGCAAACGTACCTGGTTGTTGCATTTTCCGCAAAATTTTCTTGCAGTAGTTCATTACCATTCGATTTATACTCAATTAGATGAATTCAAATCATACCGCAAGTTTAGCAGAATCATATGTCATATTGCTTCACATTGCTCTCTACAAGCACTATTGGTCACAGCGAGATTTGCGAAGGATATTTTTTACTTAGCTTTTGACCACCTTTTGAGCTTAACAAGAGACTTAATAAAGATTTGTCTATAAGTAGATATCATTTCAGAAATTATCTTGCAGATAGCTGATTTGGTGATTAGTGACGTATGAATTGCAAAACTGAGACCAAGCGTTTACTCGCCATTTTATTGGAAGCATGGCAAGACTTATAGAAGCTATAATTCATACCCGAATGGACATACCGAATATTAAGAAAATGTGGGGTTTCAATCATTAGAAGTTTTAAACCAAATTTTCCTTCACCTTTTTTAAAATTATTTTTTATATTTGCTTTGTCGAAATCAGTTGAAAATATCCAAAGTTCATTATCATGGATCTCGTTAAAAAGTATTTCCGCAAAGTAAAAACTTTAAATTCGAGCGAAAATACATGTCTTTTGAATTCAGAAACTTGAAGTGAATTTTCAAATAAAATACTCTGTGTCCGTTAGCATATTAGACGTAAAGTTATACATACAGAGAAAAAATATATAGTTTTAGCACAGCTTATGGCTTTAGGCTAAAAGCTAACCTTATATCCGTTTTGCGTCCATTTTCATTTCGACTAAATGGCTTCTACTCGAAATGTATATTTGACCAGCATTCAGTTTATAAATAATATATGACATATTTCCAAGCTGAGGGAAAATTTATTCATATAATTTGTCTATTTAAAGATATATAGGTTGGTTTAAATTTGTTATTTTATATGTGATAATGATCGTGCTGATCATCACGATTAATGCAATTATTTTAATTTAAAAATTCGTTCAAAATGGATGTTGTCTCATCAGAAGAATGGGCTAATATGCCACCACAAAGAAAACATTATTTAGCCTCGGGTATACCACACGGACGACGAGTTGCTAAAGCCATTAAAGGCTGAAATACGAAAAACCAACTTTTTATAGTCTTGTTGTAGTGATGTTGTGTTTTTTATTTTTGTGCTTTTGAAGAGACGAAATATTTCAAACAAAGGGGAACTGATAAATATGCTGTACCTTTGTTATTTTCTAAGATGAAACAATGATTTAAAAATGCAAATGTTTAGAAAAAAAGACAGTTTCAGAAGAATTGACTATATTTTGAGTTCAAGATAAACGGTATATCACCTGGTGTTTAAAAAAATTATTAAAAACAAGCCTCGATAATGCAGACAATGCATTATTTGTCATAAAAAAGGAAGAATCAACAGTTCTCTCCCTTTGGGAAAGTACCCAAAGGATTAAGCTACAAATTACATAAAAAACATATTAAAAAAAACGGTTAGTTAGTATTATTAAATTAAGAAAAGGTGAGATTTAGGAAAAAATCAGGTGTGTCACTTTTTTTGGAACTGAGTGTGTTTTGTCTTCTGGATAAATTGAATGAATAATATATTCTAGATGATATAAATGAAGGTTCTTTTGTTAAATCAATGTTTGACGATTAATGTTTTGATTCTATTGACTACATTAGCAACTTAATTTTCTGATATTGATCTTGCCAACACAAAACATGTTCATAAGATTAGATATGAGTTGGAAATATGGAGATAAGGATAAAAATTGAAGATTTGCGCAAACGGTATGCTTATTAAATATACGCAGGAAACACTTAAGCCATTGCTCTTGACATTCAAATATTATCGCGTTTTTAATCCCAATTCGTTTACCCTTTGCTTTTGTTTAATTGTCAAACAAATTTAACTAAAAATATATAGATATTAAAGTCCTTGTTTTTAGTTTATTATTTCAACATGATTAATTCACGAAAATTTGAATTAATTTTCAATAATCAGTTATAATATCGAATTCTTAATCAAGCAGATTCTCCGAAAGCCAACAAGCGTTTATGCAGAAACTAGAAAGAATTATTTGTTGAAAGGTGGAGCTAGCCTAAGTATTATTTATTGCCACAAAAATTGTTATATGCGAAGGCACGACCTATATCAAAACGCAGAGCTAAATTAACGAGAATATTTCCAAAAGCGGAACATTAAGCGCATTAACAACGTGATATAACTTTAAAGCGGTGTTAAATTAATTTGGGATTTGCTATTTTATATTCAGTTTACTTATTTTTGCACCAAGGCTTTAGGTGATTAATCAGGCATCGTTGTTAAGGATTTGTGGGTTTCCGGCAAAGTAAACGACGGTCAACGAGGATCGCATCTAGAATATTGACTAATTCTTTCTTAGACGTGTCGCTTTTTGGATGCATCCGTGAATCTTGTTCGTTATTATGTACCTATTGTTAATTAATTTTTCGTACCAAAGTTGCAAAATTTCACCATCAACAGCTATGGTTCCAACAGGATGGTACAACATGCCACACTGCAAGAAAAACTTCCTAATTACTGTAAGATAATTTTTCTGGGCGTGTTAATTTTTGCCTTGAAGGCCGACACTCGCCATCAATATTAATAATATTATATAATTTTTATGGCACAAGTTTATGTGAACAATTCCTCTAAATATATAATACTATTTATTAAATTTACGCGTAAGAGTACTTGAAAGTGTTATGAAAAGAGCAATTCAATGCCAGTAAAGGCGAGACGGTCATTTGTTTGATGTCTTATTCCATTCATTACCTCATGATGTGTACTTCATTACTCAATAAAGGTTTTGAGCTGAGCCACAACTATATATTTGTGGCACGCATTTTTCTTAAAAGATATTATGCATGGGTAACTCAAAATGGAATTTTGAGGAGTTGACGCAGTGATGCCGAAACGGCTTGGTGCGCTAATCCAACGCACCGGCGCAGTTGCGTTGCAGTCACAAACTTGATAAAAAGTTACTCATAAAAAATGTGGTAACCTTTTTTCTGTAGGTGTTAAAATAAAGTTTCGACAAAGTGGTAAAACTTTATTACTCATAAAAATTCTGGTGAGCTTCTTTATCCCCCCTCCCCTAGGTTAAATATTTAGCATAATTCAAAGTGCGGAGCAGTGAGACGCGATGAGTTATGACTCATTAGCGCACAGAGAAACTCAAAAGCGCAACTCGACACAGTGTTACTCATGCCTAAAAAATATATTTTATTAAAAACTTAAACTCGGCGTTCTTATTGAAATACTCTTCTGCGTTCGTCATCGTTATAACATGCAGAACTTTATATTCTTAAGTGCCAGATTGTCTTGCAAATGTTGTAGTTGTCCGCAAAACTAGAGTTTTTACCATTGCATCGAAAACAACTGTTTTTGTAATGTAATAATTATGTCACATATTTGATTAGATATTATTCAATGACTGTTATATCACGTTTGATGATAGCCATACCCATATATTTACCTAATAAATAAGGGATGTATAAATAAGGCTAATGTAATTAGTCTCCGTTATACCAATTTTATAGACTATAATATGTTTATTATTTATACGGGATTTAAAACTATCTGCAATACCTCTAATCATCCGATTACTCTTGTAATTGAACAAACTTAAACGATAGGTTGCTTGTTAAGCTGAAATATGTTTAGACAACAATGGAAGACTTAAAAAAATACTTTTCAGTTTGTCATATTGTTTATAGTTTCGATGATGGATTTGGTGCAGAACTCGGGTAGTAAAGTACATAATAAGCTGGAAATGTGCCCAAACTTTCCAGCTTAAAGGCATTCAACTTTATCAATTTAAGTTTTGCAGTAAGTAACGAATTCGATCTACTTACACAGGTTTGTTAATTTCACTAAAAGTTTGTGTTTGCCGACAAATTCTGAAAACAATACAGTTCGAAAAATGCGTCATATATTAATCTGTTGAGCGGTTTAGGTCTCGAGATCCTTTTCGAATGAAGGTAATGCATCCTGCAAAACTGCGCTATGATTATGTAAAAATTCGCGTGCGTTTATTCCTAATTATTTCAGGCATTAGATTCGTTTAAAGATTTCATAATTCTTTACCTTTCCGAGTGCTATAAATTGAGGAAAGATGCTGGGCAGCAAGGAAGCTATCTAATCACAACCGATGCAATCAAATTCATTGATTTGACTGTAGCATTTTAAATAAAGGTCTTTAGCGGTTTCTGCATAAGAGATATCTTAAATAGGTTTGAGTTTCTCTTATAATTACCGGAATGAATCCGGCATGCCGCTATTCACGTGGGACGTTGACGTTTCAAACACAATAACGTCCATAAGTTTGCTTGAAATATATATAATTTTTTTTTATATAAAAGGCTCAAAAATCAAATGTTATATATGTATACCGGATGTTATTAACCATGAGTTAGATTAGAACTGCTTCAAAATAATGCTTAAGCGCCATACAAATGTATCCTATCTGGATCTTAGCTAGCAGTAAAAATTGAGTTTTCCCCAAAAAAAATCAATTTTGATATTACACTCTTCAGGAAAGTACTTTAATTCCACAAACCAACTTTCTGCGTATCTCCTTGAAAAGTTTTTAAAGATGCAGAGCAGGAAGTGGACTATCCTTAAATCCTGTTTTGCTTATAAAATAACTCTCCCAAAAATGGACTGGACAATACACAACCGAGCACCTACAGACCAATTACACTGCTTCCAGTACTAGGCAGATTTTGGGGAAAGTCAAATATTAGTTCAAAAAGTTATTGATAGCTCCGAATTGGCTTAACCAAATTCAAAATTTTAATTCTAGTTGAAAAGCTCTTTATTTACTTTAACTCATGCTATAAAATATTCGCCCTCATGTTTGCCTCTTTGGTCGCGAGAGTGCGCGTTATCAAAGGTCGTCAAACTTCGTCGTTTTCTTTCAATTTTTTAAATGTAATGATATATAATATTTAAGTTGCTTAGAAAGAGAACGACAAATGAAACAAAATAGTGAAAACCGCATATCGATAAATTTTTTGCAACCGAAGATATAGCTAATTTTATAGCGAATACAGTTTATACCATTTTAACGTCAAGTATTCGTAATAACAAATGAATTTGTTTGACATCTTCAGCAGGAAGTTGATCATCAAGGTCGATTTAGTGTCCATGTCTGATGCGGAATAATTGGGGGACAAATTATTGGTCCATTTATATTTGAACAGAAACTAAATGGAAATATTTATTTAGACTTCTTACAAAACTAACTACCATTACTTTTAGAAGACATTCCGTTGCAAAAGCGAGTAAACATGTTTTTTCAACAAGACGGGGCCCTGCTCATTTCTCGGTAAATGTCCGTCGATTTTTAGACATCGCTTATCGCCATAGATGAATAGGACGAGGCAGTTTATTCCCGTGGCCAGCTAGGTCACCCGATCTTACGTATATCGACTTTTATTTGTGGGGGAGAATAAAAGAGATTATTTACCAAACCAGAAAAACTTCCAAACAGGACCTAATAAGCAAAATGAAGGATGCAATTCATCACATTCCTGTCGCAGGAGTAGAGAGTGCTGTTTTATCTACGAGAAACAGGCTTGAGCAATGCATTCGAAATGACGAAAATCATTTTGAGCATCTAAGCAGGTTTTAATCCCAAAGGTGTATTTCATCCGCAGGAATACTCATAATGCGTGAAATATAACAAACGGTTCTTATCAGGACCAATAATTGCCTTGTATTATTATAATATCATTATTATTGTCAAATTGTTTATCTCTTCGGGTGCAATAAATATATCGGTGAGCGGTTTTCACTATTTTGCTTCATTTTTTATCCTCTTTCTAAGCAGCTAAAATATTAGATATCATTCCATTTAAAAAATTTAAGAAAATCGAAAAAGTTTGACGACCTTTTATAACGTGTCTTCTGGCGGTCAAAGTGGCAATCATATGGTCGAATATTTTACAGCAGGTGTTAAAGTAAATAAAGAGCTTTTCAACTGAAATTTAAGCATTGAATTTTGTTAAGCCAGCACGAAGCTATCAATAACTTTTTGAACCATTATTTGGCCTTCCCCCACCACTTTATTTGACTAGCTAGAACAATGAGACTCCAACAAAAAATAAGTCAAATTCTCTCAGGCATAGAACTGAAGTATTTTCAACATACCTTAGCCTATCTGAAACCTCAAAAAATTCGTATTTAAAATTTACTGTTGCAATTTCGCCCTCTAGCGGCCATTTCAAATTTTCAAAGAACTCGTACAGCACAAATATCGGACACATTTGAGATACTGAATCCTCCTCTTAAAGAGCCAACAGACAATCCCGATTATCGTTTGCCTACAATGCTAAGAACCATGACAACGCTACGGACTAGTGGCAGTAAAATTTCCTTCTGCCCACTGAAAATCTTATTATTAGATAGTAGTTTAATCTAATAAGAGAATTTCTTAGTTGTTTTCATTGAAAGACTGTTGTAATAAACAAGGCAGAAGGGACCGATAGGTCGTAGCCTTCGTTTTGCTTGATTATTACTAACTCCCCTTAAAATCTGGTTTAATTATTAAAGTTAAAATTAATGTTAGTATTTCACACCGTGAAAACTCTGAGATTTAGCTGAAGTCCTACCTGGAAACTGAAAAGCTCCTAAAAGTCCACCCGCATTATCAGTGCTGGCAGCTACAATGCAAAAATTTGTATAAGAGAAATATTTTTCCCGGGTACAGTTTCATAGAGCAGTCGACGGTTAAATCCCTTTTATTCCCCGACTGAGCTTTAAAATCTAATTTCTTGCTTTGTTTTCAGGTGAAAATCCTGCGGCAATGCAACACGGTGGACGAGGATTATCCTGGCTTCAATGTAGCCCTTCGTCCTGGCTGCTGATTGCATTTTCCCTACTAGTGCTCATGTGCTAGTTGCGGTGAAAATAGAACAGAGTCTTTTCAAATATATCTTCTAGGTGATTAAATAAATGAATGAATGTTTAGCGTTTTTATTATATGGACTGAACATGTATGATGTTGGTATTAAGAACTAAAATGTTTTAGAGTGTAAGGCTTTTACTACTTTCATTAGCGAATAGATATTAATTTCCCAGGGTTTATTCAAGTGGAAAATTGTCACATAGTAAGTTATTAGAATATAATGTTTTAATGTGAATAAAATTATAACACGGCATAGTAAATATAACGTATGATTTTCTCGGGATTTTTGTATTGTTCTTTACTAGGATGCATAATTTAAAGAAACTTTAAATTGCTGACAACATTACTTTTCCTGCAGAAATTACTTAAATTTTATATGTATATTTAAGTTTTTTCAAATATTTAAGGATTTTCGCACAATAGTTTTCTTGAAAAGTGGTCTATAAAATGAAGCAAAAATATGTCAAGGTTTAGAAAAAATTTTTGAACAGAATTGTACTAGGATTGGATTGCACTGACATACATATTTACAACACTACGAAACCAACTCCAAGTGAATTCTACAATGTAACGTGATAATACTGTTAGAAATATATGATATATTTTGTAATAAATTCCATAATGTATCTCACACTTATGTTTGTAAATAAGTATAAAATATTTCATTTCCACGTACACTTTTGTAATTAGAGCCACTAATAACACACTTCTTGTTCGATTAACTTTAGAATTTCAAACTTTAGTCTAAAAAGCTTTAGAATTTACGAAGTAGTTTTCAGGTAGCCAAACTTTGCACAAGACGTTGTTTTCAAATCACACTGCAAATGTAATTTTGAGAAGTGTTTAAGTTTAGTGTAAGTATACCAACATCAAAACGGTAATTTCGAGCTGAGTGTATGCCTTTATATTACAGATTTAACCATGTCCATATTCTTTTATAGATAGGTTCACTTGATTAAACTAATTCTGGCAGTATTTACTGATCGTGGCGCTGCTTTGCGTTGTAATTTAACAATATTGACACAAATTTCTCAAAATGAAAAATATGTACATGTCTCCTTTTTCTAAACAGTGTATGTCAATAGCAAACTGATCTGTTTGATAATGAAACCTTCACCTAAACTAATATCCCTATTAATATACTTCATGATGGTTGGTATGATGATATGTGGATGTATTATACGAAAAAAAATGTGCTTTTATATAAGCATGAATCTAATTAACCTTATTTAACTCTACCTACACCTACCTACCCAAATTCATTCTTTCTCACATCATTAGCATTGAGTAATTAATGAATATAGTTTATAGACGCAAATACATTGTTGTATATTTTTAAGATATGGTGCAATTATTGAAAGTTTGTAGGTAGTTCTAATTTAATAAACCCTACGATAAGCAGGTATCTATGTATATGTCTCTTCTGCTGTATTCATTTCATACATATGTAGCGAGTAATTGATTGACTACTTATACCTACTCGAAGGCCCTGTCTGTTGAAAATATTCAGAAATTAATCAATGTTGCTCTGCTTAAGTGATAGCAAAAGATAATAAAATTATCCCGGTTTTCGTACTCATATTGACTAGGATTTGCTTGTGCTATAATTTTAAAAAACTTTTTGATCTGTTAATGAACTTTTTGCCTAAGTCATAATCACCTAGTTAAAAGGAAGCTTCAAGGATTTAACACGAAAATGTATTTTTATTCATAATTCCATACCTACAGTTCACATTTTTGAAGTATAAAGAATTTGTCCAATATTTCAGGAATTAGCTAAATTGAGATAAATCAGAAATGCCATATTGAGCATAGTATAATAGTATCACTTGAAAATGTGGGCAATTTGTTATATTTTAAAGAGGAAAGAATGGAATGGTAAAACGCCGTTTTGTCATAATTTTTTTAAGTAACATACGACTCCTTTATATAATATGTAGATACTAGATGACTACCAAAACGTAATCAGTGTTTCAGTCAATCTTCAGTAGAGTCAGTCAATCTTCAGTACGAGAATTGATCTGTGTTTACTTATTCGGAAAATTGATATCAATGAATATCAAAACACTGTTCACTTATTTTAAAATTTAAATTTGATTCATTCCGCCTTTTTTTTTGTTACATTTATGTTAAATAATGCATTACTAAATAATTGAGACATCGAGACAGACAAAGAGTTTAACGGGTGCATCTAGATGGACATCTTTTTCTAAAAGAAGACTTCTGTGCAATTAAATCATCAACTATTTTTAAAAATTTGATGATTAAACCATCAACACAATTTTAACGTAATTTTTTAAGAAGTGTTGTAGTCCGTGGATGTTTCGATAATTTAGGGAACGTTAACATATTATTTTTTATTATCAAACCTTTGTTACTAACTGAAACATTCAACTGTTATTCTAATGCTATTCCAGTTTCTAGATTATAGCAATTGTGATTTTGCTATAATTGATAGAACTTCTGTTTTTTTTAGTTTACATGCATTTTGTTTAATTTTTAAGGCTTTGATATTAAACTATCAACTCTGAAATTGCATTAGAAATGACAGCACGATACCTAAATAATTGACAATATATTTTTATTGGGTAAAATTTAGTCATAAGAATAAACTGCTGCTTAATGAATATTTAGTTTAGCAAATTAATATTTTCAACAAATAATTGCCTTCATAATGTAAAAACTTTGTTAATTCACAAAAACTATATTACGTATAGATTGTACTTGTAAAATAACAAATATATTTAAATGTACATATTACTGTTGTAGTTTTATTGGCGCATGTTCCATAATTATAGAGGTTTGATATGTTCTGAATTAATTTGCTTTTAACTACAGTTCACCACCTAACAGCGAGAAAAACAAAACGTTCAATTGTCCACCGAATTTAATGGGATGGTAATTACCAAACGACTTCAGAATTCATAGTTTTGAATCACCATTTCTGTAACAATGATAATCAGATCTAAAACCAACCAGCTTCAGGTAAAAAGTATTTCTGTCTTTTTTTTCTGATATAAAAACACGGTGGAGGAGCAAATGAAACATTTGTTTAAGTAATGTTTTTAGAGATATAGAGTAAGTAGCAGAAATACTGTGAAGATTATCACTAAATTTTTTTATGGCCTAGAACTGGCCGACTTGGACAACTCAGTGTTTATAAGAGAGTTTCGAAACATGCCTTTAAAAGTGGGTTGTCCGATAGATTTTTATTTAGTCTTGAGATTCTGAAAGCTGGAAGATCTAGAATTTAAGTACAGTAGTTTTAAATAACCGAATACATGCAGTGCATAACTCCATCATTGTAGTGAATCATTTAAATCGAAACTGCTATATTTTCCATAGGGCCAATTTGGTCTAATATTTCACCTTAAACTCCGTCATTAACATTTGTTGCATATTTCTATTCACATTTTATAAATCTGTTCTGAAGAGTAAAGTAGCTATTATGCAAATTTTATTTTGATATCATTGTTTTGCTAACTCCCTATCAACATTTTTATGACTTCCAGCACTTAATCTGTCCAACTCCCAACACGTAGGTAATTACCTAGATTATAATCTACATTGAAAAAACTTGTTAATACATTAAGGCGCCTGTAGCAAATTTGCTTTAATGTCCAGATAAGTGTTTGGAGCTTCGACTTTACTATCATTTAAATCATTGTATTAACAAACATCCTTTGGTCAACGTATGGTAGTAAAACATTGGGAAGAAAACAGAATTTTGCAGTTGAATTATTGCTCTTGTGTCTGATGGCCCAAAGGTATGATTTAGGCATGGGTGAAAGTGTGTTGAGTTGCGCTTTTGAGTTGTTGCTGCATTGTGAATTAGTCAACAACAATTTTCAGCAGTTCTCAGAAATAAAGGAAACCTGAATCTAATAGTACGATATATGCGTTATAATATATAGTTATTCTTATAAGATACTTACCGGAAAATTCGCATACGCCAGCGTAGTCGAGAAACTTGACTGTGTTAATTGAAATAAAGAAACCGTTAATAATAATGCAATTCATCCAAATGTAGTCACTAATTCACTACACTCACTTCCTACCGATTTAATATGATCACTAATCACTATGAAAAGCTGATATATACTTTTGGAAAAAGACACTTTTAAGGATTCGGTTCGGGTTGCTTTTGTTGACTTTGAAACGCGCAAAAATTGAAAGTAAAAGTAAACAATTAAAGTTTGGACTTCTAAACAAAGCGATGCATTATTGCCAGCTTTGGTTCCGTTCGTGGATTTGATACCGAAAATTCACAAAAACTTTTTATAATTATTATTTCGTTCGTACGCTGCCAGTATTACAAATTAGACATTGGGCTGATGTCAAGTAATTTTTAATTACATATGCATGCACCTATGTTCAATATCTAGAATAATTTACAGAGTTTTCCAATACTTAAATGATTACATGCCTTATTATTATTACCTGTTAATAAAGTTTACTTTTTACTAGTTTATTTGTTTGTTTATCGCATTAGTTTGTATCAAATAAAGAATTACATATGACATAATTTAAAAATATCTGGATTAATATGATGCGGCTTTCAAATTGACTTACACCAGTGATTCAAAGAACTAAGTACATCATTATTTTGATCATGATGGGTGTTCAACGCAACCAAAACTTCTTAGGTTCAATTAACACAAATCGAGTTTACTTTGAAAGACTCAGGTGTTTTTTAGTGCAAACAGACATTTATTCAGTCATAATTGTCTTAAATTTATTTAGTTTTTTTTAAATAATTATGCATAATAATCATAGACAACGATCCCTAAATCTACATGTAAATACTACGATCGTTTAAAAGTTCGCATAATAAATCATTGAGATGAAAAGTGGTTTTATCTGAGCATTGCAACCTGCCGTTAAACGTTTGGAGATTATATTTAAATGGATGATTGCTTAGTACAAGTAAAGCCAAAATGGATTAAAAGAAAATGTAAAATTCCTACATATTGTTTATCTTAATGGATACCGGAATTTACGACTTTAGAGAATCCTGTAAATACATTAAAAGTATGTGTAATACTTAATCAGAGTAACATCTTCACATAGTACTTTACATGCATTCAGAACAGTTATTAATAAATATAAAAAGCAATTACCATACAAAATATTGCCACAACCGGACATGTTTTGGATGCTGACCCACTGGACGAATGAAAATGTAATGCTGAAGACATTGAAGGTTCTCCTGGAACGAAAGAACGTAGAAAAAATATTTATTGTTCCGTATCCATACAAATAAACTATGAGCCAATGCAAATAGTTCACTCATTTTATTAGTTATGGTGAGAAACAACCATAAAAAGCTGATAAAATTTAAATAAGTAGCAGACATTAACTGCAGTGTCGAGAAATGAACTTAAACTTTATCATAACTTTCAAATGGTGAATCGCTAATCGCGGTATTTTCCAATCGTTTTTTGCCATCAAATGTATACACCTTTTAAGATTATTTAGTTTTCGATAAGATAGAAAGAGCAAGTGCAAATTTCTCGTCTCCATCTGCCTTGTTTTAACTAATTTTCAAATAACAGTAAAAAAAATTATGTGAGGCGGCAGTCTACACTTGAAATCCTCATTTAACCTTATGCCGCCTGATTTGCCCTAAAACCTATATATTTTTATTTGTTTGACTGTCACTTACATTAAATGTATGTTTCAAAATAAATATAAATATTCTTTTTGCAAGATTCAACCCGACATCAGCATTATCGAAATATCGGCTCCAAATTTGAACCTCTTACCTTTGTAGTGAACAAAGACTTCAACACTCGCCTGTCTAGCATTTGAGGGAACACATGAATAGTTCCCAGCATGAGAAGGCAAAGCTCGTTGAAAAATCAATTCTGTACCTAAGCGGCCTTCTCTCACAACAGCCCCATCTTTCAGGTCATAGTTGATCATTCTACTACCATGATACCTACACAAAATACATTAGTAATAAGTTTAATCAGTGCACTGTTGCATACTTGGTTAAGAGACGTTTTTATACGGTATAATGGGAGAGCATTTTGTGGAGATAGAAGAACCAATTTCTTGAAAGCACTTCGTATGCCTGAAGTATCATTTCAATTAAAAATAAACTATTTAATACGAAAATACTTAGTATAGCCTTAAGTAAATACAGCAAATTCCAAAACTTGTTTTTGTTTTATTGCTTCTTAAATGAAAAATGTCAGGTTATTTCTAATAAAAATTAAGACAATCCGTAACAATAGTGCGAATCACCATTTAGCCCAGTCGGTGCGATTAACACATTATGCATCTAGACCCTTTTATATCCTCCACTATCTTGAAGCTCTATGTTGCGATTCTAACAATGTTTTTCTGTGAAAAATTGTCTTTTTGCAAGTATTAAATACTCAGGCACTAAGAATCATTAAAATATATGAAAGGTTAGCGAAACAATTCCTTCTAGAGATAAGATATAAATTTACTTTATAATTGTAAATAAATTTACAAAACAACATTTACGGAGTACCTTCATAGTCACCTAAAAATCTTACCAAAACATATATGTGGGCTTCTTATTGATTCTGAACTTGCTGGTTGCATTCAGAATGCAACTTAGCCGAATGGGAAATCCTTTATCCACTTCTCTAATACTTGGTCCAAGTATTACAGCACGTGCCTCTAAAATATCATTATGGCATTGAAGCTAATGGTAAGTTTCACTAGCCATATCATTTGCATTTTATAAAATATTTGTTTGGAAAATCTTTCAAAAAACATAGGGTAACTGTGACATTGGTCCCAGCAGCGTTCTGAGCATTTCATTTAAACCATGCTTAATTATATCATTTGTTTCGTGTCGATGCTGGTAATTTGTTTATAAATAATGTAACATTATTTTTTTATTATTTTAGTTTGCCCACTCCAAAAAGCCTTCAACTGATTTCTGAGTTGGTACACTCATTCCAACAACACGTTGTAGATTAAGTATTAAATTTCATACAGGTTTAATCAAGTACATTGCAGTTAACCACAACCAACAAATTGAACGTACAGTAGTAGGGTGTCAACAAAACTACAAATATGTTGAAAACATACATTGCATTAGAACGGTCCTTTCTTTCTATTTCAAATTTACATTAATCAATGCTAACAGAAATATATTAAAGGTGACACACATTGTTTAAAAACATGAATTTAGTTACATGCTTTGCATTTTATTATATTTTTAATAATTTTATGGTTTATTTCCAGTGCTTTTATTGGCATTCTCATTATACGTTTCAAATTGTAAGAACATTTTTAGTCAGAACTAAATCTCTATTTAAGGGTATGATATTTTGCTAATAAACTGTTCAAAATGGCAATTTTAGCACAATAAAAAAAGATAAGCTTTTCAAGCGAAAAAGTAATTTTCAAAGAAGTACTTTACTAGAAAAGACGAAAAAAATACACTGAAAAGTAGCACGAACTCTAAAACTTTCAAGTTCTGGACAAACGATACAAGCCCGAGATACGAGCTTTTCTTTCAATATGCCTGACATACGCATTATTGGTTGAACGTAAATCCAGGAAATCCAATTTTAAAAGTGTCAAGCCGTTAGTTTAAGAAACGGATTAATTGAGGGTCATAGTATGACCCCAATAATTTTTTAAAGGTCCCGTTATTGCCACCCGGCAAGCAATGCAGCTTTTAAAACTTTACAACATAATGTGGCTTAAGAAACTATATATTATTGAACGGACTATCAAAATAAACTTGATTGATGAAAAATGATGTATTTGGAAGTTCATTATTGTTTTTATATTACAACGTCTCGGTTGGCAATTTTGTCAACAATTCGCAACTGTATACTTCGAAAAACTTCAACCATAACGTTACGATTATAAAGTAAAAAAAGTTACAGACATAATATCTGTGGTCCGCAAAAAATTGCAGCAATTTTTAAATGTATTCACTACATTTTTTAAAGTATTAACCTGATTTTTAAGGTAAGAAAAATTGTATGAGTTTATGTATTTTCACAAGGCGGAGAAAATATTGGACAAACAAAAAAATTGGCAAGATGAAACAGAAAAAAATTATCTGTTTCATACCAAACATGTGCTATGTGCTTTTGGATAATTAGTTTTACGAAATAAGTACGTCGGTTGCCATTACAGCGTACAAGTTCCAAAACTTCCCCTTGATTCAGAATATTTAAGTATATAACTATACGCTTCTAAAGTTTCCAGGCTTAATGAATGACATTGCATTACCATACTTCTGAGTTTGCGAGTTTTGAATTCTGCAGCAACACGCAAGTGTTTTATACCGATGCAGAGCATGAAAGACCCGCAAACTAAAATATTCTATAAGTTATCTGCATGTCATTTCGTAATTAGACCCTGACGAGTGGCTGATATGTGTACGGCAAGGATTTATTCAACATTTTCTCTTATAGATGCTTTCTGCTTGATTTGAGATACTAATTCTTACCAAATAACTCCAGTCGAACAAATATGCTGAAAGTAGGCGGAGTACAGACTTGACACTCATATTGACCTTCATCGGATACTTTAGGAAATCTTACATGTAAGCTCCAGATCTGAAAATTGATCAATATTTTAAGTCTTAATTATGTGGAATCATTTGAATATCCTCAAGCACAATCTAAAATAAAAAGTCTCGATAAGAGGATAGAATGTAATTCTCACGGCAAATTGTTAGCGGAATCCTGGGCAGCTTTTCCATAATATACTATAGTTAAACTATCTTCATAACAAGTACTTAAAAAGTTTCTTTTTGGAAAAGAAGTAGACGCTTTGAAAACGAAGCGACAAAGTCTATTATTAAATAGAATTAATTATAGATAAATATATGTATCTATCTAAATATGTGTATAATCTATAATAGATAAATATGCATATATTTATTTAGTGCTTTGTAATTGAATTCAATTGAATGAATATCTAACATAAATAATTTACCTGGCACACACTTACCCTGGAATTATTGTGATTCACAGTAAGAAATCGTTTGTCGTCCACAAGAGTGGTGGTGTTTTCCGTTAGCACTGTAAAAGTACTCAGGTTTCCACGCATTTCATTTTTGACCCAAAGTACCTAAAAGTGTTCTACAGGTGGAATTGTCTGACAGTAAACTAGAATGGTTTTCTCAATAAAATTGCCTTAACTAAACCTTTTGCTGAAATAATTTTAAAAACTTAGATACCTATTTTAATTTAATGATTTATTTAAAAAATATATTAATTTTAATATAATGATTTAAATTGATTTTTTTGTGAGGTGTCTGTATAGTTTCAAGCTACTGGACTATTTCTTTGCGAATTGAAGCTGCAGAAACCAGTAATTTCCTGGTTAAAAACGACAGTTTTTTAAAGCATTTAAAACAGGTATGGCTACATTGAATAAATATTCGTTCGCAGCTTCGACTTCATCCATAAACTTTTCGATTTATTGGGTATAAAAAGCATATTTCCTCTTAAAGTCTATCTTTAGCAGTAAAATTAATAATAATTGTGACAATCCCTAAGTGGAAAATATCGAAACACCATGCTTGTTGTATAAATGTTTCACATTGTAATAGGAGAAAATTTGATTTATAAGATGTATTTTGTATAGCATTTGCAACACAGTAGATAACTTGTTATAGCTCTCAGCTTTTTTCAAGGCACAATCAAAACCATTATTAATCGGATTATTTGCTATGAAAATTTAGGGGTGTGGTAGCAAAAATCATGATCCTGAAAAGCGAATTTGGATACTGAAAAAATACAAGTACCGATAATTATTCTTTAACTTGAATATGTAATTTATTAAGGTGGAAGTTTGAAAATATCTATTCAATTTGGGGAAGAATAATTTTTTCGAATATTTGAATAATAAAAATATCCAATCGACTTTGCGCATTTTGGGAATTACCGTAACGTTATTTAATCCCACATTGCATTCCAGTATGACATTGGTGCCTATCATGCCAATTACCACTGTATTATTTTCTATTCGTTCCTTTTGTTTCGGAACCCTTTCCACTTTTTGCACTTTTCGCATGTGCTGTGCAGGTCGATTATTATTTTGATCAACGGCACCTGGTTCATCTAGAAAATGCAATAAATATCAATAATGATTAGTTAGAATCTTAGAATTCAAGCCAAAGTCAGTAGTTTCACTGAAATACTGGCATTCGTTTTTATTGGTAAAGTAACATCTTAAAACGTCGATTTCAACACTCAGTTAACTATCCACCTCTAAATAAACTATTTTTTGCTAATGCAAATTAATATTAAATAACTAATAATTCATTAAAATTAAACCTGCGAGTTTAAGATGGCTTAAAAATGCCTAGAAAATAATAAAAGTAGATCTTGCTTAATGTAAAAATTAATAATTGAAAACCGATGTTTCAAATCATTTTATTAATCTAGACTGCTTGTTTTCATGCTAATATTTTATTTAAACAATGTCTTAACGTCTGGCTTTGCCATTCGAATTATTGAACTAATGTTTCCTGCTAGAAAGCAGTCCATATGCAAATAATATATTCTTGTCATAATTTTCTTGCGTTAAGATCACTTTTACAATTTACAGTAGCCTGATCGAAAAAAAAATATTGGCTTATCATTTTAATTATATAATTCTTATTATATAAATTAAACTATTTTAAACATATAAAATTGTGAATCACATAATATTTAGCTCAAAGCAGCTTTTTGGTGCTAATTTGATAGAAATAAATATATAAGTTCAATGCGATCAATAACTAAGAGTTTTTGGCGAAAAGGAGAATGCTCTAAAAAATTGCATGAAGAAAATCAAATGCAAATGTATTAAGTGGATGGGTTTTTCGAAAAAAATATTGTTTGTTTGTCAGTGATTTACGAAAATGGTATATGTATAATGAATTAGTAAATAGATAATTATGCGAAAAGTAATTTAAGTAGCAAACGGTGAAAACGGCTGGCGTTGAATTATTGTTTTACTGCATGAATTATATCAAGAACCCATACAAACCTAGAGCACTCGAAATATAAAAAATATTAATTAGTCCATATAGCAGACAATCTGCCGAAGAGCAAGGTCTTGAGTATCCGAGTATACTTGTGCATTCACCACAGAACGCGCAAAGTTGACCAAACGTAAAGGCCCATTAAAAAAATTAAATTCAGATAACATATTTACTGGCAGAATTATGGATCTGATCACATATACATAGTGATCCGGAAGTGTGGCCATCTTGAAAATATTTTGGATCGCTTGTCCCCAATGACTTCGGTATACTCTTCAACTTTCAAATATCTCCTAATTATAGTTTGCCATATACAGAGTGAGTAAACGAAGCGACACCTCCCTCTTGGGTCGTACAGAAATAGCGACTCCCTGAACTCTCGATAAAATTGGATACATTGTGTTGCGTTACAACAAAACCAAAAAAATGTCCAAAACTATTGAATTTTGTCACATAGTATGTTATACAAAAAATATTTCAAATTCAATGTAGAACCTGAATCCGTATTAAAGAGTTGGCTATTCCATTTAAAAAGATAAACTTGACTGGCATAACTTTATTTTGAGCTACCCTGTATACTTCCAAGTAACTTATATTTGAACGTTTTTTCCCAATCGGTATTTTTCTACGATCTAAGGGGGGTGTCGCTGCGCTGACTCACCCTGTATAGGTCGTAGAGGGTTTCCGGTGGCACACCCTGTATAAATATACCGTGTGTAATAGTTTACTAATATCATTAGTTAATTAACTAAACGAAAAATACTAATAAAAAATTTGTATTTGGTATAGAAATCGTATACAAAATGTTCGTTAAGTTATTTTAACTTGGTGTATTTTTATGTTAGATGCTTAAGTAGATGGTTTTTTTCTTATTATCGATCAAACTCGGTATTGTTTGTGTATTAATTCTATGTACTAGTCAATAAGCGACTATGAGTTTTATTGAGTTTTTCGAACAAGTTTTTTTTTAACGGAATGTTCGAATTCCTACCAAGCACGACGTTCCGCAGTAAATCTATCGCAAAGCTTCTAAAATGAATATTTATAAACATTAAGATACATGTTAATTTCGTTTATTACAAAATAGCAAAATATTTTTAAAGAGGTTCTTAGCAATTTGTAACTTTAAATGTGGATGACAAAAAATACTTGTGGCAGAAATTTAAATATTAAAACAAAACGAAAAATGCCAAAACTGAATGGCGGAGAAAGACACCGAAACGTCTTCGTAATGAATTGAATTAATAAATAATATGAATGACTGAAACCCAGGATTTTATTTTAAATTGGAATAAAACAAAATTCATTGTTGTGTATATTTTCCTTACTGTACTTCAATTTATTTCAATAAAATAAAACAAATAAAATAAAAAAAGCAACAAAATAAGAAACAAATAAAATAAAACCAAATAAATTGTTTAATTTCCAGTATGTACAAGATTTATTGGATACTTTGATTATTTATTATATTATAATTTTATTGGATACTTTGACACTTTCTAAAGTAAATAATATATAGAATAGCAATATCGTTCTTAGATAATTATTTGTCAGCAGCAGTATTCGATCAGCTGCTTTTTCATTGGTCAGATTCCTTGATTAAAAACACCAAAATGAATGTTACATTAAAGGAGACAAACTATATTAATTCATTTATGAGAAAATGACACCTAATTTTTTTAAATGTAAAACAATTTTATTTTAGTTTCAAGCTTTAAATCGAATGTAATTGCATATACAACATTATAGCACAACACATTAACAGCCATTTATATGTTCCAAATTGAAACTCCAATGTAATCCCCACCTGGGATGCACAAAAGATTTATAAAACTCCGTTTAACCTGACCTTCCGGGGTGGCATTGAAACATCACAATAATCGTTTCACCAGTGCCGTCCATGACTAGAAATTGGTGCAAATTAACACATATCACTTGGCAATTTAGTATTGTGAAGTTACATTAATAAATCCGGACTTGTTAATAGAAAACATTTATAAATCTGTCATTTGTTTTGCTAGAAGTACCGAATATATTTCCATATTTTATATGCAGAAATAAATATATCTACATTTGTTCAAAACCTCCGGGAAATCAGGTACATACACTTGCGCTACTGTAAACTGCGATAATGCGAAAATGTACCAAAAAAATGAGTAGGGCAATTTTCAAAATTCTGCTGTCGCTAACTAAATCACGGCGATTAGATTTTATGATAAATCTCTCGAAAATTAAAGAATTTTCAATTTAATCTAAATAAAGTAAGGAAAAAGAATATGAAATTGTTAGCAAATGCAAATAGAGGTATTGAAAGCAAAAAAAATGAGTTTGCAAATGTTGGAGCAACAAAACTACAACTTTGGGAGATTTTATTGTTAATATAATGAATCGTTGCGTATATTTTCCTGACTGTACTAGAAACATCTAGACACGTAAGTTAAATTTAAATCTCTAAACAATAGATTCTAGTCTTTTCCCGGACATGTTTGTCCTGACTCATCACCTGAAAACCAATGTTCTTAATGTACGTTTTAATGTGTGTGTGATTTGTATTTTAATATGTGAATTTTGGTGAATGTTTTTTATTTAAATTGATGATAACTGTAAATACATATTTTAGACAAACTGATGATGGTGGAGAAAGACACCGAAACGTATTTGTAACATTTTGAATAATAAACAATAAAATTGACTGAAACCCAGGAATATTTTGAAGTAATATAATGAATGTTATATAAGACAAGGATCCGTTTCAATTATAATATGTCGAGCGATTTTCGTAAATTGTCGGAAGCCGGAAGCGTTTTCAGGCGTAAAAAGGCAACTATTCAGAAATGAAAAATTTAATATGCACGCGCAGTTTTCAGAAATACTTTACCATACAGCGAAAGATGTAAAATAAAATTGTGAACAAGTGAAAATAAATAGTTAAAATAAACAATCCACTGATTGTATTTTAAGCAGCATTAAAACCAGAGGAAAGTATGTAAATATTTTAGTATAGTGCAAAGAAAATGATAAAATATTAGAAAATAAAAACTACTTTCGTTAATAACTGTAATAATTCAATCTCAATGGTTGCTGGCCACCCTTTGGTGAGCTTTGATGATGTCCATATTGCGAATAGTAATGCAGAGGTTCTACGATAAAATGATAATTTAGGGAAAATTTTTCATTACTTTTTATAGATGGCAAATTATTCACTGATTATTACTTTAGTAACTGTATTGTAATATTACTTTAGTAACTGTATGTAAATGTATTTTACATTGACAATCTTCATGCGACAATACATTTTTTGTTATACATCTAAATAACTTTATTTATTAAAAAAGGAGGCATCAAAAATTAAAATTAAATATGTTTTAAAAAAAGCAATTGATTCATTGCTTGCCAAAGTTTGAAGGTAGAAACAGCTATGCATGCAAACTGATGATGGTGGAGAAAGACACCGAAACGTATTTGAAATAAAATAATAAACAATAAAATTGACTGGAACCCAGGAATTTCATTTTAATATAAATTTTATTTTCCAACATTCTCCAAGGAAAAAAATCTGGAGGTGTTAGATCAGGTGGTCGTGGTGGCCAACTTATGGGTTTATGTTGATGAAAAAAAATTATTAGGCGTCAAAGTCATTTGCGCTTAGATTTTGAAATGCCAGTTTCAATTTCTATTTTTCTGACGAAAGTAAATTTTCTATCGATTTTATCGATTTCGATAAAATTAGTCAACAGAAGTAAAAACTTCGAAGTGAAGCGATTCTCATTAATTTCCCAACAGTTAACACCCGCAAATCTCAAACTGAAGACGATAAAAGAATAATAACTCAACAAAAGTTCTTAACACACATACAACACAGTATTTCTTTCTTGTTTTCTTTATTTTAAGAATGGCCTCGAGAAAGAGCCGTACATGTCCTTAGTGATGCCGTCTTTCCGGATATCCAACAAAATATAAATTTTGTGCCATTTCTTCGTTTTTTCCACTTTCAATATAAACTGATATGACGAATGAAACGAGTATTTGTTTGTTTCGGAGCGCCTCCATCGGTAGTTGAATTCGCAAATTTGCTTTTGCTTCATGACCTACTTTGGTTTAATGTAATAATGTTTAAGTAAATCGCCAAGAAAAGGAAACCAATATTATCCTTGGTGTGTTATGTTATATTACTCAAAATTCTAGTTTTTTTAGTTTAAAATATACCGACAGCTCCGTGAGGTGCTAGGAGTGGCTATTATAAAGTGTACAGTAAGACGAAGACTGCAGGAAAATAACCTGATCCCTAAAACACCCGCGATTGGTCCAAAACTTACTCCAGCTCATCGGCAAGCACGCCTGCGTTTGGCACGGGATCTTCTGAATTGGACGTTGAAACAATGGGGATCTGTTCTGTTCTCAGATGAGACCAGAATATGCCTCCATGGTAGCGACCGAAGAAGGAAAGAGTACCGAAGACCAAGAGAGCGATTGCAGATTGTTGCTTTGAAGAACGGAGTGCTTATGGAGGTGGTTCCTGTATGATCTGGGATGCAATTTCTATAGGAGCACGAACCGACCCTGAGTTCATTCGTAGGGGAGACCTGTTCATGGAAGAAGAGGTTTAACGGCAGTTAGATATACCGAGGAGATTTTAGCAATTCATGTGGTACCTTACGTCGACTATATTGGAGACGAATTTACCGTTATGCATGACAATGCCAGGCCGCACACCGCAAGAATAGTGCAAGATTACATTGCAGAATTCGGTTTTCGGGTTATGGAGTGTCCAGCATACAGTCCTGACCTAAATCCGATCGAACACTTATGAGATGAACTAAAACGAAGAATTCGAGCTAGACTTCATACCCCAAATTCGATCCCAGAGCTTATTGCTGCAGTAGAAGAAGAGTGGTTAAACATCCCTCAAGAAATAATAGCAAACTTGATTAGATCTATGCCTAATCGTTTGAGAGAAGTTATTAGGGAAAGAGGAGGTCATACCCATTATTAAAAAGTTAGGTGTTAAGTTTTAAATTGTCAATAACCCTATTTATGTTAATAATAAAAAAATCTTAATTTCACTATGTTAAACATAGGATACTGACAATAATTTATACTCAGATCAAAGCATATTAAATTGTATTTCAAACAGCATATTTCTTTTTTTGATCTGATGAATAGTTTAAAAAATATATATAGTTAAAGTCAAAAGTTTTCTGTGGGCCGATTTCTATGCACGCAAGTGTAGATACTTCGAAAAAGTCACTGATTTTATTTGATTTCGTATATTAAATTCTGTCAAAAATGCAAAGGAATAGGTACTTTTTTATTGCGTACTTTGTTGCAATAGTGAAACAGTGAAGTTTTCCAGCGTTGTACGACATCAAAGAGGACTAAGTAAGCTAGCATTGAATTGTAAAGTTTTTCTTTTTCAGACAGCTGTTATTTTTTTGCATCTACAGTAAAAAAAAACAACAGAAGACGCCAAGCCAATGGAAAAATTATATTTCAACAAAATAAGTATTTGAGCTCTAATTTCTGTTCAATTTTTGTAATAATGGATGATTCTATTTAAATAGTTTTTGATCGAAGTTTGCCAAACTGTGCCTTGCACTTGGATTTCAAATTAAGTTTGCGAATGATTAATTAATCTATATGTCAATGCACTATGTGCCACCACTGTCCTCAAGCGCATCGTACCATTGCCGATATGTTTCAAGAAAGCCCCCAAGGATTAATTTATTCACCGGTTACTAAAAGGCGTTAAAAAGAACTTGTTTTTCCGACCCTATTCGACACTGTTGGGAAGTAGTATTTACCGGGATCCTTTCATTCAAAATCGCTGGGGAATTCATTTTCTCGTTATACGGCAGGCTAATTTTAAACATACCACGAGGTGAAGTTCCGGCAATTCCAGCAGGCAGCTTACACGCAGGCAAAACCAGGCGAACCCGGCGCGGATGGTCCGCATGCTCACAGCTCAACAGTGTCTGTGGTTAGTTTCGCAAACAAGGTCGACCTTACAATCGCGTTCAGTTAACCTTACTTTTGGTGAATGCAAGTAATGTCTACCGTGAATCCAAATATTCCGTCGTCTTCGGATGCTTGCCAAAATATCGTCCATACTCTGATGTGCCATCGGCAAGGAGGAGAAAGTGAGTCGTTTTCCAGACGGGCGATCGAATCGCTCGTCAAAAAATTGAAGGAGAAACGAGATGAGTTGGATTCGCTTATTGTTGCCATAACAACGGCAGGCGCCCAGCCGAGCAAGTGTGTCACAATTCAGCGAACTTTGGACGGGCGCCTACAGGTAGCGGCGCGAAAAGGATTTCCCCATGTGATTTACGCGAGAATTTGGAGGTGGCCTGATTTACACAAAAACGAGTTGAAACATTTAAAATTATGTACATTTGCATTTGATTTAAAGTGTGATCTTGTTTGTGTTAATCCATACCACTATGAACGGGTTGTGTCACCTGGACTTGACCTCTCTTCACTCACATTGCATTCTTCTGTTCAAGTCAGAAGCAACCCGGTTATGGAAGTGGAGCCGGATATTGGTAGGGTCATGTTTACACCTGTTGTTTTAAAATGCTTTTTTTTGCATTTTTTTTAATGAAATACAGTGTGTCCAGTATAAAATGATGTACATGGGAATATTGGAAACCGTTAAAGATACAGAGTGGACCAAATGGGAAAAAAGTTGCGCAATCAAGTGCCTATAAATAATCTGTCATCAACTTCTTTGAACTCGGAATAGCAACGGATATACAGGGAAAAAAAGAAAAAAGTGCTTTTTATAAAATCCTTTATATCGTGTTTATTATAAAATATACAATAACGAAATTTTCAGGGTGGGGGTAAGAAATGAGCGTGAATTTGAAAATAAAGTAAAAAATAATCTAGGCCCACTATGTTCAATGAGGCTGAAGTCAACTTTTGTTTTTCTTATGGGCGCCATATTGAATTTCTGCATTTTTAAATTCCCCTTTAGATATGCTCTTCAACCATGTATAACATGTTTATGTTCGGTCAAAATAAATAATTAAAATTAACAAAATTAAGATTTTATGGTAGTAGGCATTGATATTTCTATTAATTATTACTTTTCTCTTCAATTTCCCCATAGTGACGTTCGTTGTCTGTTTCAATTACCTAGGTAACTGTCAAAGTAGAATTTATTGTCAGTGTCAAGCGTTTGTAATTAATTGTGTGTTTCAAAATGAATCACTTCAAATTATGAAAAATACGATATGTTGGATTGTTTTATTCTCTGTCGTCGAAATGAAGCGAAAGCTGAAGAAATGTATTTAAATAAATATCCAGAAAGGCGACAACCTGGTAGAACTATGTTTAGGCGTCTGAAAGACAACCTTGTAGCTTACGAGAGTTTTGCTAAGGTAAAGAAAAACAAACTTCCAGACGAAAATAAAGAAAATTTGGTAATGCAAAGCGTGGTTGAGACACCTCGTAGTCTTTACGTCAAATTGAAGCCACAACAGGTGTTGCGCGGTCAACGGCGAATATTATTTTAAAGCGACATAAATTGTCCCTATCGTGAACGGCCCTGCCAGGGACTCCAGAATGGCGATGCGATTAGAAGAATGGCATTTTGTCAGTGGTTTATTCAAAGAAATAACGAGATACCAAACTTTTCCTTAAAAGTCCTTTGGTCAGATGAGAGCCAATTTGCTAAATGTGGACTATTTAATCGTAAAAATACCGTTTTTTGGTCAGATGAAAATCCACGGCTAGTTTGTCAAGTTAGGCACCAAGTTAGGTTTGGATTTAACGTCTGGTTAGGTATTGTGGGTACCCACGTGATTGGACCATTTTTTTTAATGAGAACTTAAATTCCGAGAGATATTTGAACCTCTTACAAACTAACGAAGCGGAAGCACTTATGGATGTTCCAGTAGCTACCCTGCAAAAGTTGTATTTCCAACAAGACGGCGCGCCGTCACATAATGGACGTATTATCACAGAATTTTTAAATCACGAATTTCCCAACAAGGGGATAGGTAACCTGGGACCAGTAAGATGGCCTGCGAGATCCCCTGACATAACACCGCTTGATTTTTTTGCATGGCGTTTCCTCAAACATGTGGTATACTGTAGGTCATACGAAACCGAAGAGGAGCTAAGACAGAAATGATCAGAAAATCCTGTGAAGCAATAATGAGACGATTTATGTTGTGCGTGCGAGAAAACGGTGGCTTATTTGAACACCTACTTTAATCTTAAAATGTTACTTGTTCTTTTGCAGTGTTCGATCTATGATCAATAATAATTTAAAGTAATAATTAATAGAAATATTAATGCCTACTACCATTAAATCTTAATTTTGTTAATTTTAATTATTTATCTTGACCGAACATAAACATGTTATACATGGTTGAAGAGCATATTTAAAGGGGAATTTTAAAATGCAGAAATTCAATATGGCGCCCGTAAGAAAAACAAAAGTTGACTTCGGCCTCATTGAACATAGTGGGCCTAGATTATTTTTTACTTTATTTTCAAATTCACGCTCATTTCTTACTCCCACCCTGAAAATTTCGTTATTGTATCTTTTATAATATACACGATATAAAGGATTTTATAAAACGCACTTTTTTATTTTTTTCCCTGTATATCCGTTGCTATTCCGACTTCAAAGAAGTTGATGACAGATTATTTATAGGCACTTGATTGCGCAACTTTTTCCCCATTTGGTCCACCCTGTAACTCTAACGATTTCCAATATCCCCATGTACATCATTTTATACTGGACACACTGTATATCTTCTTCACACTGATCTTAGCAATGGTCTTTTTTATTATCAATTTTTTTTTTTGCCACAAAGCCAAACAGTTTTGTCCCCAAATCAATAGATTTGTAACATATTAGACTGGATCGCATGATGGACTATAGGTACTAGGTGCGACACTGGAAACCCTTGTATAAATGTGAATATTGCGGATTTTTCACAAAATTTCACTTTGTTAAATTCGGTGCCCCAATTCCACGCTTTTATTCGAGGGGGTAAATACCGCTTCTGGTTTCTGATGCATATCTCATATTAGGAGAGTTACCTACACCACCCCATACCTTCTCATTACTTCTGACTTCTCCATACTTTTTCCGCACTTCCTCTATTATACCTCCTTATACTACCTCGCATTTCACAATGATTTCCAAAAATTTCTTCATACTTACGTCTCACTATTATCTTTATATCTTTCTTCTCAACGAATTAAAGATCTGAATTTTTGTAGTTTTGTTTGTTCTAAATAGCTCAAAACTGCCGAAAAAATGTGGGGAAAGCATATGAACTTTTAAGTGCATGCGCGAGTTTTCAAGGTAGGCAAAAGTAAGGAAATAATGGTTCTGTCTAAAGTTCTTCATTTTCGCATCTAAATTTTACGAAAACAGCATTTTTTGCGTGATTAGCTACGATGACTGATAAAGAATCGACTTTCAAAATTCCTGATTGTTAAAATAAGTGCCATTTGGACGGTCTCAATACGTGGGTTTTTGCAACAACTCCTACAATTGTAGCAGTTGTTGGTTTTTGCGGCAAAAGCACAGCTTATCTATCAGATATATAAGCTGAGGCAAAAGCTTAGGTGTGAACTAAACAAATATCAATTTACAAACAAGGAAAGAAAACGAAATCAATTTAGACCAAACAGCAATTAACGTTCAAAGTCAAAATATAAACAATGCTAACCCAAACATCCAATATTAAATGTTTACACACAACTAGTTGATAGGAGGTGATATGAAGGGAACCTTTCAATCTTAGTGAATGTATTGTTCCTGTGATGAGTCAAACAGAATGCAATACCGAAATTAATTTCGAATTCCGACCTGTAATTTCGACGACACCTTTAAAGGTTTGATCAAAGCATCTTTAACCCTTTCCGTCCCTGAAAATACAAGGTGGTCCAGTTTCCAGAGCGGAAAGTTCAGGGAACGATAGACAATCGGAAAACAATATGAGTATGCATTATAAGCTATATTTGCTATAAATGATAAAAAAAATCAAATTTATTTATTGTTGCTAAAAGACGATATTTAAAGGGAATTTTGCAGGCGATAAATGCGAACGAGGAAGCACATTTCGCAATAAAAACTACATTTTCTATTTTGTCAGTAGCGTCCGTACTTACACGTTAATGAATGTTTTTGAACAAAAAATGATACGGCACTGCAGTTTTATAAAATTAAAATCACATTTGGATTTTTCATTCAATTTTAAAGATCAAAAATTTCTTTCAATTTCTCCTAGTTTTTTTCCCTAGTGGGTGGAAGGTGCACGTGTGTCCCATCAGGGTTCTTACCTGGTACATAAGTGGCCCATCAGATGTGAAATTGACCCAGGCATTTCCTGTTAGCAGTTTATCATATCCAATATTGTAATTATTATCTATTTGGTATGATATAACGTAAAACAGTCCTTGGATAATGTGATGATGAAAAATTGTTTGTATTCGCGTTTGACGTTTTTCTTCGCTGCATCTTGAACAGCTTCTTTTCGTTGATCCCTCCACAGGAAGATGCAATGGTATTAGGGTTGCCAAATCTCCGGTTTTTGACCGGAGTATTAGGTTTTCTTTCATAAGCTCAGATCATAAATATTTTGTCACCCGGATTAGGATTTCTCCGGTTAAAAAGCAAAACGCTGTTAGGCTATACGTTTTGTTATTTTTTAGTGGATGATGAAAAAGCAAATAAAGTTGCATTATGAGTAATCACGAACTAATCGACAATTCTCGATCGTCGGTACATCGGGTAATAATAACATCCTTTATTTTTTATTTGTAAAGTTTCTAAACAAAATTTATTATATATTTTTTAAGGTATTATATTATTATATATGCATCGAATGTTTCACTTTTTAAACATAATAAAAATTAAGGGAACAGTATTACCGTATTAATTTTTCACTGATTATCAAACTACCCCAAAAATATTTTGGTCCGAAGCTCACTTTGCTCGACCTCCGGTCGTAGGTTTTTTTCAATTTGGTAACCCTAAATGGTATTCGTCATACACATACATTTACATGGGGGACAATATATTTTGTGTTTTTTTTATTGGGTTAGTTTTTCAAAAAATGTTACATAGAAATTTAGAAACAGGGTCATCTTATTTTAGCAGCATTAAAGCTAATATACATGTTCTCATTTTCCGGAAAATCAAAATCAGCTGCCAATATTCGCGGGAATTATACGGAGTAAGTTCAGAAGACCGCTGTGGGCTGTGGTACAATCGCCGTATGCGTGCAATGTTTTGTTAGGCTATCACTAGTTCTTGAATCAGGGTGGTCCACATGTGTACCGTTCGGGACGAAATGGTCACAAGCTTATCAAGGGTTCAAGATAAATAGTTTCTATTATTCAAACATTTTGTATATTTTCCTGACTGTACTTTAATTCATTCCAATGTATTCCTGGGTTTCAGTCAATTTTACTGTTTATTATTTAAAATGTTACAAATACGTTTCGGTGTCTTTATCCACCATCATCAGTTTGTCTAAAATATCCATTTTACATTTATTATCAATTCAATTAAAAAAACTTTCACAAAATTAACATATTAAAATTCAAATCTCACACATATTAAAAAGTACAATTTAGGACCTTGGTTCTCAGGTGATGAATCGGGATAAACATGTTCGGGAAAAGACTAGAATCTATTGTTTAGAGATCTAAATTTGACTTACATGTTTAGATGTTTCTTCCTTTACTTTACCTTCCGTACCTGGTTGGACATTGAATTACCTATTTTATTCGATATCGAGCGAGTGCCCGCAAAACCTATTTATATTTCGCCTTTTCTTTGCATTCTTGGAATTGCTCTGTAATTCTTCAATATCTGCTGTTTAATTTTTATTTACCAGGTCCATTCAATTCATGCATGCGATCATTTAATTAGCGTATGATACACAGAGCTAAGATTGTCTGTATCTGATCGGAAGTTTATTGCATTCTGATGTTTCTTAATTTGTTTCATTTCATGGATTCTTCTCTTATTATAGTTGTCCTCATTGATCAATATTTGTGTGTTATCAAAATCAAAATCATGCAACTTTTGTTGTGCATGTTGTGCTAATGCTGTTGCATTTTCGTTAACCTTTCTTAAGCTATACTTATGTTCGTATATTCTTTTCTTTAAATACTGCCCTGTTTGCCCTATGTATGTGTTGTCACAGTTCAAACAGTTAATCTTGTATATTACGTTAGGTGTGTCCAACTTATCGCTTCTAGGCTTAAATTTTGTAAAACACTCTTTTGCTAAGTTGTTTTTAGTTTTTTCCGCTATAGTAATATTATGCGGTCTTAAAACATTTTTTATTTTTGTGCTGATTTCTGGTATGTGCGGTAATGATACATACTTGATTTCACCCTCTTTTTTCTTTTTTATATTATTTATGTTGTTCCATTTATTTGCATTGTATATTTTATTGATTCTTTGTTTTATAATTGGTTCGAAGAATTCTTTGGGATAGTTGTTCATTATTAGTACCTTTTTTATTTTTTCAAGATTTTTTTGTCTGTATCCACAATGTGCTAATTTTATCGCTCTATCAGTAAGAGCTGTTACCACACTTTTTTTATACTGTATAGGTGCATATGATTGGTAATTCAAGTATCTACCAGACCACACATCCTTTGTGTACCAGTTTGTTTTTATTTTCCCATTATTGTCATACACAACCGTCACATCCAAAAAGCTTAATGACCCGTTTTTGTCTTCCTCAATGGTGAATTTAATGGTTTCATGGAATGCATTAAACTTATCTAGTGTGTATTGAACTTTTTGGTTTGGCAGGCACATTATGCAGTCATCCACGTATCTTTTAAAAAATCCGCATTTAAAGTCCAAATCAGGTATTAGTTTTTCTTCCAGACTTTCCATTACAAGGTTTGCAATTGTTGTATGTATTCCAATGTATTGAAAGTCAGTATGACTGTATTGTATGTATGTATGAATGTATTGTCAGTATTCCTGACTGAAACCCAGGAATACATTGGAATGAATTATTCAAACATTATTTCCTAGTGAAGAAAACATGTTTCTGCATTAAAGTGTATGCATTGTTAGTGTATTCGGGTGCAAACAAATGATACTGAAATTTAAAATATTTAACAGTAATTCATTAGTTTACCATAAATTATATCAGTTTACTTTAATAGAAAAGACGAATTGCTTGTTGTTTGCCTCTAAAAGAAGAAAAAACCGGAATTTGTAAACTGTTTTAGTAATTTTCATTCATTTTCTCATGCAATCAATTTACTTCATTTTAAACTTAGTTTTAAAAATATTTACACACTTATTTGACGGTCAGTTGCTGATATTTTTATGGATGTTTACAAACTTAGAAATAAGTATTTAGCAATAAATCGTAAAAACATTTTAATCTGTTTGTTTCATAGCCTAATCGGGTAATGGCATCATCGGCCTTAGAGTATTTTTACCAATATGTATTTAAGTAATGATAAAGTGGAATATTTTATCTGTAATTTAAATTTTGTTTGACTAACCCTTAGTCTTGAATGAGCACATTTTTTATAATACCTTGTAGATTGGATATCTACTATTTAACTTGCTGAACAACGTGTTAAACCCCGATTTTTTAGCAGACTGTATCAAGGTTTCCAAATATGTCATTAAGTATATTAAAATAATTTAATTTATTCCAGACGTTTTATAATTATTTATCCATTTAAAAAATACTTGTACTTATTGGAAGTTATTTCAATCATTCAACTTGTTATATACCGTTCGACTCTCGACTCTCTATCGATTTGCCTTTTGCCTATCTCATCTCTTGTTAGTTTGCTAGGAAAAAACACTGAATGTATTCAATCAGGAATTTCTTGCTACCTAGTATACAGGGTTTTCCCCGTAAGCACATGATCAAAAGGGCACTGCTAAATTCTTTATATCGAAAGAAGACGATCTGACTTAACTTTTACTAACAAAAAATGTCTGGCTCCTTTGCTATTCGTGATCAAAATTCTTCAAAAAAATTATCTATTTTGAAAAATCGGAAGAATTTTATTATTGATTTTAATGAAACTCCCTGTAAATTTGTTCCTTTATAAGACTCACGTTTTGATGAAGCAACCGAGTTGATCCGCTTTGGGCAAGTGAGGAATTCTTGAATGTCTTGGTACAAAAATTACTAGAACTTTTTATTTGGAAGCTGGAATCAACAGATTTTTTTTTGAGTTGATACACTTATCGTCTTTTGACATTTTTGTTCTCTTTGTAAGACCTTGTAGCATTCATAGTTTTTGCGCAAATTTTTTTTTTCTGTTTTCTTGCCAACTGACAATTTTATCACATTTACAAAACGTAAACCAATGAAACTTGCAGTGAATTTGTTCCTAAGTCAAGGCATAGTAGTAGTAAACATCTTTATTTCTAAAAAAGGCTATCGACCTATCGGTCTTTCTGCCCTTGTTTAATACATGCAGTCTTAATCTAGATAAAAAACCAATATGAAAATTCTCCTATTCTAGGTTAACAATAGTAGTAGTAAACATCTTTATTTCTAAAAAAGGCCATCGACCTATCGGTATTTCTGCCCTTGTTTAATACATGCAGTCCCAATCCAGATAAAAAACAAATATGAAAATTCTCCCATTCTAGGTTAACAATGTTATTAAATAAATAAGATTTCAGTGGCAAGAAGAAATTATTTTATTGTCCACTAGTCCGTTGCGTTTGTAAGTGTTCGAGTAGCGTTAATGTAGGGAAACGGAAGCGGGATTGTCTGGTTGGTCTTGTAAGACAAAGGGGATTCAGTATGGTGCAGTTGTAGGGGTTGTTTGTCCATTTTGTCTGTAGCTGTATGAGTCTTTCCGAGATCTTTGTCATGTTTGTGCGTTCGTATAGTAGTTGGGTGGGGGGGTCAAGGCATATTTTGCAAAAACTCGCGCCTTTTTTCGTGAGATTGCTGATGAACGCAATTCGCACGAAAATTCTTTCAAAAGACGACTGGGCCTAAGAATTTGACCATGGCAGTCAGTTAAAAATGATAAAACGCTTGACAATTAATTGATTATAAAAGAATATTATCGCTTACTACGACGTTTGCAGTTGAAGTATGAAAAAATTATTGTTAATATCGACATTAACTGGTTAATCTCGAGAATAACATGTTCTCTTGGTTAATGTCCGAATATTGCCTTAGCTAAATCGTACTCGCGTACGAAGTATTCCTGGTAGAGAGTGATAGTTTATTCACAATGTATCTAATCATATAATCCAAAAAAATTCCTGAGTTCCAGTCAATTTTATTGTTTATTACTTATTCTAATCATATATTCAACATGAACAACCAAAAATGGCTGAACTCGACTTTATCAGATAATGTTAATTATGTGAATTTCTTTCGACATTAACATTACAATTGTGTTAAACTCGAGATTAACCGGTCAATGTAGAGATTAGCTAAGTTCGAAGTTTAGCCGAAACATATACATATAACAAAGCGTAAATATCTATACATTTTGAAAATATTGGTTTATTTTAAGCACCTACCCAAACAACTCAGCACCATAATCCACATCACATAATGACTAGCACTCAAGCAGCATCAAGCATATTTACGATCCCTACTCACAACATCCACAATGAAGAACAGCAACAACTAGCTCCAGACCAACCGTCTGATATCACCAATTGGAGTCACCACATGCCACCACCAGATCAACCTGTTATTATGTCGTCTCAAATTCAAACGGTAATTTGATTAAACCCCAAATTTTTTCAAACTTTGTATGCTTCATTTCACATTTAATTTCTTGATTTAATATGCAATAATTTGACGAACAACTATTTTCAGCCGTTAGATATAGCAACTATTGAACAATCCGATCTAAGTCACCACTATTACAGTGGGCAGACAGAAAGTCTCAATCAGAACATTATTGAAGTAGTTCAAATTCAACCTCCAGCTAATATTGTACAGCCACAGTGTAGAATGGAAAACACTAGTGGACCAGTTAAGAATAATGTTTACCCCGGAAGCAACTGGGAACGTATACAGCAGGTAGAGAATAAAAGTAAGTATATTTTAACAGGAGCAACTTCAACAACATTAACATGACAAAATATACCATTCTAACTATATATAGAAGTTATATAGGTAGTTATAAGAAACGTATAACTCTAATTATTGTGTCAAATCGTATATGCTTACCTACATATTAATGAAATAGATTGATTCAGCCAGTTCTAATCGATTTTAGTTAAAATATGAAGAGCTTGAGTTGAACAAAGTTATTAGCTCAAAAGTATATTTATTATTTTGTACATAAATAACTTCATAAAGTGTCTAATTCAGCTGCGCAAATGCACATTTTCTAAATCCGCAATAAATCGCACGATTTATCAATCGCAGCTCGATTCCACGCTTTACGCCCATATCTGGTGACCGTCAATTATTGACTCACTTTATTGGCCAATAAATCGGGGAAAGTGTGTTACAATTCGGGACAGCGGATTCGGAGATATTTTGACTATTCCATACTTTTGAATCACACTATATGTTTTCATAAACATGCAGGCGAAACTTCTTAAATTTATTCTTTAATAATCTCAATTACTACTATCACAGAAAAGTAAATGCTTACCTTTTAATCAGCATTGATATATCGAAAAGTTCGAAAACCTGTAATTTCGTCTCATATTTTGAAAAACGACAGAAAAAAATTCCATGTGTAAGGAGCGCACCTAAATAGTTTCCCAAAATGCAGTTAAGGGCATAGTTTTGTGTCATGTAAAGAAGATTCGATGCTCAAGAATGTGTCTTCCGTGTTATAAACCACATAATTTGCGCTGTTCTCGAATAAAAGGAGCACTTTGGATGTTATTCATGCAACCTCAGACTGCGTAAATGACATTACGTCGCAAACCCGCTTTTGTCGGTTTTTAGTTGCAGAATTTATAATAATAAATGCAAAAGCGAAAATTTTGCAAAAGTAATACAAAGATAAGAACCTTCGGAGTTGGCCAATAAGTTGCGTCTTAGTCAATAGACGATTTAGGGCCTGGAAGTCGAAAAAACGACCTTGAAATAATTGTTTGTGAATATTAATTATTTTTATTATATTTATCTTATAAGTACATAAGTATAAATTTGTTATCAGATCTATATTATTCTGAGATTGAGGAAAAAAATGAGATTGTAATATAATTCGCAGACTTATTTTTAGTCCAATTATTTTGGAGTTTTTCTGCAACACTATTTAAATTTAAATTAATTCAATCCATCAGATTTTGTTCTGCATTTATTTATTAATTTTTTAACTGGATAGTGGTGGTCTTAAAACAACGATATACTTTTTATTGAATACGAACTTAAACAAGCATTTCTATAAAAAAATGAACAACGGTGTTTATCTAAAATTATCAGAGGTTGAGTGCGCCCACGCCACTGGTATAAATATGATTCCAAGCGATTTCCGGGATATTTTATAAATTCGATTTTGTATGGAAATTGTAGAGTTCTCTATATATCGCATACTACAGTCGATCCAAATCCAAGACATAGCAAATTAAAACAAACACGTGAATATTATTAGAACGGGACCAAGTATTCCTTTGATTTGTAGCACAATTATACCTAATAGAAATTCAGAATTATATATTCGAAAATATACTAATATATTAAATTAAAAATAAATAATAAAAATTTATATTAAAAAAATAGTTTATATAACAATTACAGTTGAGCGGTAACGTACAGCTAAAAACCACAGACTGTAAGCATACATGGTAGCTCAACCAGAGCGAAAAATCAGCAATTTCGGGTCTTTAGCGTATTAAATACAAAAAGGTTGAACCAGTCCATTTTGATTGTCAGGGGGATTCGTTTTCAAAATACAATGCAACCTCTACCTGCTTTCCTTTGGGCAGGGTGCGACCCAGCCGCAAAATATTTAATGGAATAGTGGAAGTTGTTTGAAAGGTCTTTGCTTCTCTTTGCGCTCATATTAAGTGTAATTTATTTAATTTATCAGTTTTTAAATAATTGGGTATTCTAACATTTGCAACAAATGTGAAAAATGAGCACTCCATGCAGTAATACGGGGTAATACTACAAAATTTGCTCAAATTGGTGACGCAAGTTTTGTGCTTTCGTTCGTAAATGACTCTTTTCGTTTTCATTTAACCACGCTGTACGTTCCTAATATGTAAATTATCACGAACTCCGACTCCTACCTGTGAACGTCCATCAAAGGCTGCATCGATTTACTAAAATTGCGGACAATAAGAATAATTTCTACCTTAGTGATCAAATCTTTCCTGAACAAGTTCAAAAGCAGCTAATAAAGAGCGAAATTCAAGTTTAACTAATTCTTACAGACGAAAAATATTATTTTTCAATACTGAGTATCAAGGGTTTTTGATAGCTTTTTAGCGTTCTTTTTCTCTTTGACATTCAGAATGACCTATGACGGTAGACAATGGAGCAAACAATCGCTATTCAAAGTTAAAATGAATCACTCTTTAAGCATCTTAAGATCTTGCAAAAACCATTTTATTCGATTCGTTCCACATTAATCATTTTAAGTAGAGATGTAACTTTGAGTATCGGAAAAATTGTGGGTGATTCGAAATTTGATTCGGCAATAAAACAGAAAATTATTTTATCCGGATTTGAATGAGATAATTAAGAATATTTATTTAGTAGAAGAGGGAAAGGAGAAGGAGGTTTTCAGAGAATTCCGAATTTTATAGGGGTAATTTTAGGAAGAAAAGTGTATTCTGTTTCGTATATAAGTATGTGTCCTTTTATATTTCCAAAATGCAATTTTTTAGATAAACTATCCACAAAACCATATGAAGCGGAAACTGTCTCGGATACGCAAAACCTAGTTCAGTAATCTGACATAAAGGAATTTGAAAACACTTAAAAAAAACACCCTGTTTAAACTTTTTCTAAAACTCGATCATATTAGAGCAGTCACATTTTAATTTCATTACTGTTAGTAATGAACTTAATTATCACTTGTTATTTTTATTAATATTTCTTCGATTTATTATTCTTTAGTGATGATATTTTTAAATATATTTTCTGATTCTGATTAATAGAATAAAAAATATTGCATTAATTATTAAGAGGTTTATTTAAACAAAAATTGATTCACTCCAAATTAGACTTTAAAATGTTAGTTTCCAGTTCGATCCTCAAGGTGGTAAAATAACAGGAGTTTAACTTAATCTGCTTCTTGTTGAATTGTAAAAAATTCTGTTTATCACTCTATTTTTCATAACACTATTATTATATTGGTGGTTCTGTCCATGGCCACACAGGCTCAGGTCAGTTGCTGGTTTTCTACGCTTTTTCTGAGCATGCAAAAATTTTAAACCGCGTTTTCCTATACAGTGTGTCCAGTATAAAATGATGTACATGGGGATATTGGAAACCGTTAAAGATACAGAGTGGACCAAATGGGGAAAAAGTTGCGCAATCAAGTGCCTATAAATAATCTGTCATCAACTTCTTTGAACTCGGAATAGCAGCGGATATACAGGGAAAAAAATTAAAAAGTGCATTTTATGAAATCCTTTATATCGTGTTTATTATAAACGATACAATAACGAAATTTTCAGGGTGGGGGTAAGAAATGAGCGTGAATTTGAAAATAAAGTAAAAAATAATCTAGACCCACTATGTTCAATGAGGCCGAAGTCAACTTTTGTTTTTCTTATGGGCGCCATATTGAATTTCTGCATTTTAAAATTCCCCTTTAAATATGCTATGCAACCATGTATAACATCTTTATGTTCGGTCAAGATAAATAATTAAAATTATCAAAATTAAAATTTAATGGTAGTAGGCATTGATATTTCTATTAATTATTACTTTAAATTATTATTGATCATACATCGAACACTGCAAAAGAACAAGTAACATTTTAGGATTAAAGTAGGTGTTCAAATAAGCCACCGTTTTCTCGCACGCACAACATACATGGTCTCATTACTGCTTCACAGGATTTTCTGATCATTTCTGTGGTAATTCTGTAAACAGCTTCTATAACAGCGTGTCTCAGCTCCTCTTCGGTTTCGTATGATCTACAGTATACCACAATTTTGAGGAAACCCCATGCAAAAAAATCAAGCGGTGTTATGTCAGGGGATCTCGCAGGCCATCTTACTGGTCCCAGGTTGCCTATCCACTTGTTGGGAAATTCGTGATTTAAAAAGTGTGTGAAGCAGTAATGAGACCATGTATGTTGTGCGTGCGAGAAAACGGTGGCTTATTTGAACACCTACTTTCATCCTAAAATGTTACTTGTTCTTTTGCAGTGTTCGATGTATGATCAATAATAATTTAAAGTAATAATTAATAGAAATATCAATGCCTACTACCATAAAATCTTAATTTTGTTAATTTTAATTATTTATCTTGACCGAACATAAAGATGTTATACATGGTTGCATAGCATAAAAAATTAATTAAAAAAAAAGCATTAAAATGCAGAAATTCAATATGGCGCCCATAAGAAAAACAAAAGTTGACTTCGGCCTCATTGCACATAGTGGGCCTAGATTATTTTTTACTTTATTTTCAAATTCACGCTCATTTCTCACCCCCACCCTGAAAATTTCGTTATTGTATCGTTTATAATAATCACAATATAAAGGATTTTATAAAACGCACTTTTTTCTTTTTTTCCTTGTATATCCGTTGCTATTCCGAGTTGAAAGAAGTTGATGACAGATTATTTATAGGCACTTGATTGCGCAAGTTTTTCCCCATTTGGTCCACTCTGTATCTTTAACGGTTTCCAATATCCCCATGTACATCATTTTATACTGGACACACTGTATATGTTAAAATCAATAATTGATTGTACTGTTATTTTCTTAGGACCTTTATCAAGTCAAGCATTACCGGAATATTGGTGCTCAATTGCATATTTTGAACTGGATACTCAAGTAGGAGAAACTTTCAAAGTTCTTTCAAAAATACCGACGGTTTCTGTAGATGGATATGTAGATCCCAGTCGAGGAAATCGGTTTTGCTTAGGTAAGCAGCACTACCAAACTAATTTTCTTAGTAAATTTAATTTAATGTTTTACTTTTAGGTGCCTTAAGTAATGTTCATAGAACGGAACAAAGTGAGCGATCAAGACTACATATTGGTCGAGGTGTCGATCTTATTTTAAAAGGGGAGGGTGACGTTTGGTTAAGATGTCTAAGTGAGCACTCCGTTTTTGTGCAGAGTTATTATTTAGATAGGGAAAATGGACGACAACCCGGGGAAGCCGTTCATAAAATATTTCCAGGAGCGAATATAAAAGTACGATTAAATTTTGCATAACCAATAAATATACATAGTTCTTCCGCCGTGTGCAAAAATCTTAATTTAAATAGACAATTGGATATCTAGAAACTAGTGCCATTTCATCAGTAAAGGTCGTCCAAACCCTGGCTTAAATATTCTTGCAAATTCTTTTATTTATGAGATATTTTTCCGATTTTCTATGGATTTATTTCTTTTGATTGAAGCGTGGATTTGTATATTTTGGCTTGTGGGTTGTGAATATTATTGAAAATTCGTAATAGCTATGCATTTTTGTAATAATTGTAAACTGCTGTCCTTCAAAAGTAAAATCATGTTGGATTTAAATTAAATTAAAAAATTTAAATTAAAACACAACATACTATTATGCGTAAACATATTTTTTTTTATATTAATAACTATTTAAAATGAGTTTCTAATTTTTTTTCTGTTAATCCTGCCATTTAATTATTGAAATCTTAAGAAAGTTACTGTCAATTGAGTTTTTTATGCAATATGCCAGTTATATTATTTACATTTCGTATCCATCTATTGAAATCGGTGTTAATGGTCTTTTGTCAGACCAAAAATCCTAAATGTGCTTGAATCTGGGAATTTTCGTTTCACGTAGAATAATGTATTGAATATTCTCTTCAATTCAATTTCATTCCACGTCAGACCAAGCTAAGTTTTTGCACGCTTCATAAAATTTAAATTCCTTCGCTATCAAGTAAAATTGCTTTATACACAGCAGGCGTATTGAATGGCCTTTCTGAGTATGGACATTTTTCTGGTCGAAACCGCAGCGTTTTCCCGTTCCTTCGCTTTACACGCTAAAGAAATGAGCTAGTCAGCACAACCAAAAATTCAAGGCATTTGTGAAGCAATAGGAAAAATGTTTGCTCAATTTACCTTTGATTGAACAATAATTTTTATATTTTTCAAGCAAAAACAAATGTTACTGTTATTATTAATATGTTTGAGTTGGTCCAAAGATATTTATTTCAAGAGATAGCAACATATCTTGCTCTCAGAAGAAAATAGCATACATGGAAAAAATATACTTTCATGGGTAATTTATCGACATATTTCTTAGTGGAATGCTTCGCTACTTGAAAATAGAAAAAACTGTTTATTAATAAAATATTTTGAATTCTGAAAAGTGAAAGGTACATGTTTGATTACTAAAATACAATCCCAAATAATATGAATTTTGGCAAATTTAGGAATTCCAAATCCCTCATGATTGCTGGTGAATAAGGTTTCAGATAATTAAAAATGTTCAAGTTAGATGGACAAACCATATTAAAATAGACATTACGATCAATATACTAGCCACTACATGAAAAACGTTATAATTTCTAGGTATTTGATCTTTGTCAGTGCCATCAACAAATGACTTCTCAAGCTGCAACAGCCCAAGCTGCGGCCGCAGCTCAGGCAGCAGCTGTTGCAGGCCATATTCCGGGTCCTCATTCAGTAGGAGGCATTGCCCCTGCTATCAGTATATCAGCTTCAACAGGCATAGGGGTAGGTTCTCTTTCACCATGTTTTGTAAATATTCGTGGCAAAAAAATTGTTCAGACTTGAAAATCTTATTAAAGTACGAAAATTGGGCGACAAAGGTTAAAATCTTATAGGCCGATACTCTTCCTAATTATTGAAAACCTGTTTATTATTGAATATATGAAACGGGCATAATGAAAAAAATGTTATATAGAAAATAGAAAAATAACGTCCTTGCAACTTGTGCATAATATTTTACCGTCGATGTCACTGTGTACATTTACACATTTATTTGAATGTGATTTTAAATAAAACATATCGTAGGTAGATGATTTACGAAGACTGTGTATTTTTCGTCTCAGCTTTGTCAAAGGTTGGGGTAGGGATTACCCAAGAAAAAGGATCAAAGAAACGCCTTGTTGGATTGAAGTCCACTTACATCGCGCTCTTCAGCTTTTGGATGAAGTATTACATCAAATGCCAGTGGAAGGAGCGTGCAGCGCAAAGTAGACATGTTCTTGTGAAACTTTCCAGACGCCGTGTAAATCATTTTCTATTAGTGTGCCTTTAATTGCTTTTCGCTACTTCTAATAAACCGAAAATATAGCTAAATTCAATTAAAGCGTACATTTGATAAATGTTAACAACTTATTTTAACTGTTTATTGAAACATTTTTTGTTTCGTATTTTGTCTGGAAAATTTTTCTCACTTTTTAATTGGGAATTGATAAAAAGTGCTCATATTTCACAATAAAGAACAAATTCTTTGACGTTTTGAGAACAATTCTGATTTGTTTATTATAAGATATCGAAGAAAGAGTATACATATTAGGAAATGGTTAAATAAAGAAAATGATAAAAAATCCGCTATGATTTCCCATTTAAAAATTTGTCAATTTATTGAGTTTGACTTAAATTTCACTGTTTAAAAAACAAAGATAAATAAAATTAATTAAGAATTTTAAATTAAAAGAATATAAGGATACACACTGAACTTGATTAAATAAAACTAATGAACTTTCGTATTTTTGTTGATTGAATTTTGTGGCAATGATCAAAGATAACAATCAATTAATTCAATCCACTATAGAAAAAAAACCAAATACCTTTTCTTTGTATAATAAAAAAGAAATTTTAGACAATTTCGAAACTTCGGTATATAAAAACCTTTTCAAGTCAAGATAACTTTTCCAAATTACTAATTGGAATTTTGTCTTAGATTAGCCTCTAGGTGATTTTCATTGCGTGTTGAAAAATAATTCGTTCGGTAGTGTGAAATAAGAGCACTTTTTATCAATGCGTAATGAGAAATGTGACGTTCTTTTTAAAAAGATTCTGCCTTAAAAAGACAAAAAAATTTGACGCAAAACACAAAGGATTTGTAAATATATAAATCCGCTTCACTTAATAGACCATATCTAGAACATATTTTAAGTGTAGTTGAGTTGAAGTGACCTTTTAATGTTAACAAAGCTTGTAAACTGACTAATTCAATCGTGTCTTATTCTTATCAGGTATACACTTCGTCTTAATTATATTTTCATATACATTGTAAAGGCCAAGACAAAGGATCAAATATATTTTTTATTCACTTTCTACAGTTTCACAAATGTTTTCTTATCATTCTCAAAGCGAGACAAATGTAGGTACAAGAAAATGTGCCACCGTTATACCTTATTACCTCAGGAATAATTAAAATAATCAATTTATCCGCTTTATGCAAATAGGCGCTCATGAGTAATATAAGTTTTGTAACCCTGTCTTTTGTCTGTTTTTCCTCACTTAATAATAACTTTTTTCGTGTTTCGTCCAGGTCTCTTTTACCATGATTTTCCGTTAAAATAACAGACTATTGAATTTCATTGGTTCAAAAATGAATATTAGCATTTTTAAATTGTATATGGTATTTTTAACAATACAGAAAAACGGTTATTTGTAGTAACTCCTTTCAGTTGCACTCAACACATTTCTGAACAAAAATAAAACGTTTGTACGTAAACGTCAGATATTTATAGGTTGCTAAAAGTTTACATGATAAAAGGATACATTGACTTATATTTTCCAATCATAAAGGTAATCGTTGTGACCACGACATTTTTATATTTTTTTAGGACGCAAACTAAGCGATCGTTTAGCTGTTGAAATACATCTAAACTGCTCAACAAAATGAACGTTACAAAGCCAAATTGGCCTTTGGACTTTGGAAGTGGATAAATTCTGATTACTTCAGGCGATTTTGTTTCTGTTTGAAGCCTTATCTAGCCTCATTTGTTTTTTGTTCGTCAATGTTTTGTTTAAAATTAACCGCATCGGCTCAATTTTCTACAGGGTGGCAAATGACAAATTTCGATATTGTGGAAAGTTTAGCATGCTCCGAGTTGGACCAAAAAAATTTTTTTTTGATCTCAACGTCAATCATCAATTTAAACCGAATTGCTCGAAACGGTTTTTTATTTTTTCGGCCATCTCTTCTATTTACATCTTTTCTATTTCAGCGATAAAGTTTCTGCTCTTGGTGCGATTTCTACGATCTTGAGCTTATGTTGCATAGACAATCTAATACTGCATAGACAATCTAAGACAAAAATTCGATATACAGGGTGGCATGAAAAATGACACAAATCAGAATTGCCCCCGAAATCGGGGATTCTAGCAGACTTTCAAGTATTTTTATTTCATTTCAAGTTAATTTGAAGTTCACTTGAATTTTTGGTTAATTCATGCAAACTCGTTAAATTGAACAACAATAACTTCAGCTTCAACATTAGCCAAGATTTGAACAATCGGTTCAAGAAAATCACTTTAAGACCGAAAAGTTAATTTTCTTGAGACCGCTCTGTAATAAACGGAGATGGTCGAGATATACAGCCTAGTCCTTTGGCAAAACCAGGCACTCTGATTAAAATTTAAAGAATTTCACCAAATACGCTTCAAGTAGAAAATCAAGCCGCTATTAACGATCAGAATTTACCAGTGTATCGTCTATTTATATTGAGCAATTATTTTAAAAAAGCTCATTTACAGTAGATAGTTTTCTGGTTTCATAGTAGCGTTCTGTTTATACATTATTTTTTACCTCACTTTTCTACTAACATAAATAGACCAAAATAATCGTAAGCATGATTGCTAGAAAGTAGAAACCTGTACTTTTAAGAATATCAATTTTGTCTGTGGTATTAGAATAAAATAACGGTAACAAGTAAACTATAGGACCAAGTAAAATTTATAGAAATATATTTAATAAACTTACATATTAAGTTTTCGCATATTTTTAAATTTGACTCCAAATATTGTTGATATAATTGTTTTCAAATTGTACTTTTAGCTTTAGAAAGCCTATCGATTTTATTCACCTTTAAAATGTCTAATTTTAAATAGTGATGATCATAAATATAGTCTTCTGTTTACTAATTTCTGAGGTTTTCTTTCAAATAGGATTAAAAAAGAGGGTAAATATGGTTCCAGTTTATTACTAGCCAGATGAAAACATTACGGAAGATCGTCTTCTCGTAGAAATAGTAGAAATACTGGATTTGAAGAAATTATATTTATAAATCCGATTCAGTAATTTGTGATAAAACAGTAACAGTGTTAGCAGAAAGTGACAAGTTACAAAGAAGCTTTTGTGCTGTGCACTATAATTCATTAAATATGTAATCCAGTAACAAAACTTGTGTTAGATGAGTTATTATAAAATTGATGAAGGTTTAGTATTCAATCTGGGTAAAGCATGACTATTATGTCTTGACACCACATATATGTTAGTAAGATCTCAAGCAGTGTAAAATGCACCTTAGACGTACGTGTTCAACAGATCTAATTACATGCAAATTTATAACAGAATGAACATATAGTCCCTTAAAGTATTGTTTAAGAAAAGCATAATTAACACTTCATCGAATTAATTATTCTATGTTTCTCTACTAAGTTGCAAAAGGTCTTAAACTGTTGCAAATGTCTGATGACCTTCATGTCTTCCTATGTTACACTATTTTGCTCTCCAGTGGGTCATACGTCAGAACTCCAATTATTTCCAGTCTTATAGAACGTCTAGCTCTAGGCCTAGAGGTTAATAAATTTTTAATATTGTTACATTTTCCGAACATCGTTAGAAACCACGTTTGTTTTCCAATACCTATAGCTAATACTATTTGGTTTGAGCAAGTCAGTGTCCTAGAAGGACAGGTTTGTAGTCATGTTCGTTCATTTCCTTTAAGACGCCACCCTATAAGATTTCGTTCACCTTTAGTCCTGATTTTCCACAGACTTTCCACTCTTGGCCAGTTTCCTACTAAATTATATTTTTCCTTCGCCTTTTACTCAATCAAGTGTGTCTCTTAAGGCGAGTTTAAATAGTTATATTTCAATTAAACCGAATCAAACTGTTTGAAGAAAATAAAAAACAAATAGTATAAAATCGCAGGTAAGAACAGTTAACTTGCATTCATCACAAATACGGCTTTTAACTAGGGAATTGCTAGCTGGCTAGGTAATATTATTATCGGATATCAGCAGATATCAGAACTGTCTGTAGAATTTAGTAAGAAAAACAGATAATTCCGATTTATATTGATTGCATGAATACGAAAAACGCTCTGCTTCAATGTTATCAACACTAGAAACGAACAATTTTTCACTGATCATTTAGATTATTTTCAATTAGGAACAAGTAGCGAAAACAAAAAATTGAGATACTGAAGGGCATTACCGTCTTGAATGAAAGATAATATATAATATAATAATTTTTTAATTGAAATATCTTCAAAATTGATATGTAAAGCAGTGACATGTTAATAATTGTATTTAATACTAATAAATTTAATAATAATTGATTTGATTCGGTATGAAGATTGAGTGTGAATTATTGAATCAGAAGTGACTTCAAACATCAATTGTACCTTTTGAAAAAAATCACTTCTTCCGCACATATACTTGTACACACAGTTTGAATATCTAAAGAGCTACGACATAGAAAATCTCACAAAACCATATAGATTTTTCCAGGGAATGATACCTGTTTGCTGATTATTATTATTATTATTATTACATTTATTATTATCATAATTAAAATTCACATCTAATTTTAGATGTGTTGCTAGACAATAAAGTTTCAATTTACATTCACATGAAATTAATGAACACGAGTCTCTTATAACTTGGTTACTTTAATAAACGTTTCGAATTGACCTCGTATCTTTGTTCGTAGTTGGCACATGACGAAGACAATTTTCAAAATATTAATTCTACTCGGAAAAGCATCAAATTAACAACTTATTAGGCACCTATTCGTGGCTACTGTTTTTCACTTAAATTATTAAGTTTTCTGATCAATGTACAGGCTGTACAGCGTGATTCAGGTTTACCGTCGATGACCTCTGGAAACAGTAGAAGCGTTAAAATAATGCTCATTTATGGTAAAACCATATTTTCTAAATCGCAATAAATTTGTAAACATTCAATTCCAAGATTCTTTGATCCCAGAGACCCGTTATGTAGCCACTCCAAAACCAAACCAAAACCAGAGAAGAAAAATGTTCTATGGTTTGAAAATGTAAAAAAACATATCTTGAAGAGTGTCGTTAAACTATCAGGTATATTTAGAAAGAATATTCTAAAGAACGGATCAGTAGTTAAAATTCATCTTGAATGGTAGAAGTTGGATAAATAAAAAACAATAAACTTTTGGGAAACGAACATCAGTTACCATTTTTATTATGTTGCTTTCGGTTTTGTTGAAACTGTTAAGTTGTCGTCAATAAATTCAGTTTGAATGGAGGACAGTTTGTTTTTACCTCAGTCACGATTCTGGGGGGGAAATTGAATAAAGCATGCAAAGGGATTACTAAACGTGAAATCGTCGACAGAAACTAAATTCACCCTCTAATTTAACTAGAGCGTAGTCTTTAAGTTAGGTTGAACCCATTCTCGAGACTTGAAAATGTTTTGTAATGAATTCCGTTTAATTCATTGAATTATCATTGGCTTTTATGTTCTAATTGCAGTAGTAGCGCAGTGGTCGTACACTTATGCAATTGTTTTATTGCCTTAGCGCAATAAATTTACATTATTCAACCTATTTTGCGTTTTCGCTTTGCATCTATAAACACATTTTCCCAAGTTTGCAAGTTAAACACATAATAATTACGTGAGGCGGAAAAGCCGAAATATTACTGATTGGGCGTAGCGTATTGCGCCAGTTAAATTTCATAATGAATACTTTTTCATTAACCATTTTTTAATATCTTTTTGGAGCGAGAAAAGCAAAAGGAAAGAGCGAACATTTCTGAAATAATTTATTCCAAATATATTCGAAGTAATAATCTGAGGTGAAGCTACAAGTTACTTCGGAGAAACTCTAGTTGATTTTTGTGGGCTGAAAGTAGTAGTAGTAAACATCTTTATTTCTAAAAAAAGGCTATCGACCTATCGGTCTTTCTGCCCTTGTTTAATACATGCAGTCTTAATCTAAATAAAAAACAAATATGAAAATTCTCTTATTCTAGGTTAACAATATTATTAAATAAATAAAATTTCAGTGGCATGAAGAAATTATTTTATTGTCCACTAGTCCGTTGCGTTTGTAAGTGTTCGAGTAGCGTTAATGTAGGGAAACGGAAGCGGGATTGTCTGGTTGGTCTTGTAAGACAAAGGGGATTCAGTATGGTCCAGTTGTAGGGGTTGTTTGTCCATTTTGTCTGTAGCTGTATGAGTCTTTCCGAGATCTTTGTCATGTTTGTGCGTTCGTATAGTAGTTGGGTGGGGGGGTTGTGTAGTGGGTTTTGGGGGTGTCTTATTCGTGTTATTAGTCTTAGTGCAATTTGTTCTGTTGTTTGTATATAACGTTTTGTCCTTTCTGTTCCGTTGGTCATGAGTATATGTCCAAAGTCTAGCAAAGGTCTACAAATAGCTTTATATATTTTGGTGGCGGTGTTTGTGCTAATTCCTCTGTCTTTGTAGGTTAGTGATCGGAAGTGTTTTGTTCTCTTTATTGTTTCTGCCCTGATGTTTCGTATGTATTTAGTGAATTTAAGTTTGTGGTCAATTATGATTCCAAGGTATTTTACGTCGTTTTTTGGTTGTGTCGTTTGGCCGTCTGCAGTTATTGTAGGGGAGTCAGCGTTGAGTCTGTGGTTTGTGAGCAGAAGTTGGTTTTTTGACGCGTTTGGTGTTAGTCTCCATTTATAAAACCATGTCATTGTGTTGTTTGTTAGTGTTTGGAGTCTTTGCGCTGCTCCTCTCAGTGTCTTGTCACTTGTACAATAAGTGCCGTGTCGTATGCGTATTGATAACTATGTATGCCGATCTGTCGATTTGATTTTTGTCTGGTAAGTTGTTAATTGTATATGCTCATGGCAGTATATGTTGTTAGATGTGGGCTGAATGTTTCCTTCCAAAAAGGACAGGAATAATTTAAAAAATAATTTCAGCCAATGTTTGAGTGTTTTAGTTACATTCATCTTTAGATTTGTTTTACTTTACCCAAAGCCTTGCCTTCGGCGAATCATTTTAACAACCTTTCGCAAAACCATTTTTTTTGTACAGATAATGTTATTATCGTAAGAAAAGTTCAGTTCCAACTATTGCAGCAGTGCATGACAGGTGCACCCTAGTAATACTGTAAAAGAAACATGCATTAAAAATTCAGCATTTCTCAAGAATAGGAAAAACCAGCAATTAAAATTCGGGGAAATGATAGAAATTGAAGGGAAAGATATTATATTGATTTTTTTATTTCGTGTTATTTATTCTGTTGGTACTGTAATTGGAAAGACGCACTATTTCGCACTATGTTTAAGTTAACAATTGTAGGTCAGTATATATTTTTGAAAGTAATGAAAACAATCAAAAATATAAGTTTTCAATAAAATATAATCAGTTATAACATTTTGGTAAGCATTTTGTAAATAACTATTTTATTTAAGTGTGAAACTTGACATGAATGTATTTTTTATTATTATATTAAAAATACTGCCAACTTTTCTTAAGAAATTCTATTATTCGATTTCTATTCGATTAATATGTTTGTGTTTCCAGATATGACCCATTATCTGAAAATGCGGGCGACTGGAATGTGAATCTCAATTTTCGCAATAGAATTCCACGTCTTATTTTGAATTTTTCAGCATTGAACTATTTTCGTGAAGTACGCCACATCTAAATTCGAATCAACAATGAAATGAAAAATATAGTTATTCTAGTTCAGAATTATCTGGTTCAGAGAATATAGACTGATATAATTTGTTTCTAACTCTGGCATAGAAATTGTAATATTCAAATAACCTATATAGAGCCATTGGTAAATTGCCATATACATTTATTAGTTAGTTGGTAGCAACTGCCTGCTTTATAATTGCTTGGCACTATTTGTATGAGTGTCCATGTGCGGAGCTTTTGGTTTAGAATTGACAGTTAATTAAGGTCTCTAACATATCAGTTATCGATTGATCACAAAGCCTGAGTAGAATAGTGTCCTATAATTTTTTTAGCTGTTAATGTTCAAGATAACATTACTGAGATGAGTAACTCAAATTTCACATGTTTTTATTTTAAAAAACGATAGTTATTTATACATGAACTCCAGTTTACTTATGTTCTTCTTAAGTGCCTCAGAGGCTATTACATTGCAAAAAATATATTTCTTTATTTAGATAATTATGGGCAAATTCATCTCCTTTCAGTGCATCGACAGTTAATACAACCCCATTGTGTCTTCAGTTTTATTGAAGTAGGTGGAACTTGAAACCTTAAATTGCAGGTAGACTACGAAGCTGGTTATTGAGCGAGTGCTTTGCTCAAGTAATGTGATGTAGTCCCAGCATGGAGCAAATAAATTTAAAATCTGCAGTAATTTTCATTTCATAACACCGAATATTTCTGTACTTTAAAATATTTCAATGTGAGGAAGTAGACTTTATCTTAATATATAGTATATCGACGGAATATAGAAGAGTAATCATCCGCTCTTTATTTTGGCCAACATATACAAAACTACCCCACCTAACTGACAGAAAGACAGCTTGCCTGTTTATGGACATTAAGAAGGCTTTTGATAGTGTCCTGGCAAAGAGGCTACTATACCAACTATACAAACTACACACACCAACATATCTACTACACACCATAAAGAACTTACTAGAAAACAGACAACTACAAGTACGAATTGACAAAACACTGTCATTTTCTTTTTCCCCTGAACAGGGCTCCCTCAAGGATCCCCGCTTCTCATCGTTTCTCTACAATATATACTGCCCTGACATATACAATTACAACTACCAGACAAAAATCAAATCGACAGATCGCATACATATTACAATACGCAGACGACACGGCAATTATTGTACATGACAAAACTACTGAGAGAGCAGCTCAAAGACTCCAAACACTAACAAAACAACACAATGACATGGTTTTATAAATGGAGACTAACACCAAACGCCGTCAAAAAACCAACAACCCAAAACCCACTACACAACCCCCCCCACCCAACTACTATACGAACGCACAAACATGACAAAGATTTCGGAAAGACTCATACATCTACAGACAAATGGACAACAACCCCTACAACTGGACCATACTGAATACCTTTGTCTCACAAGACCAACCAGACAATCCCGCTTCCGTTCCCTACATCAACGCTACTCGAACACTTACAAACGCAACTGACTACGTGGACATAAATAATTTTTTCTTGTCATTAGAATTTTATTTAATAATATTGTTAACCTAGAATAAGAGAATTTTTCATATTTGTTTTTTTTATTTAGATTAAGACTACATGTATTAACTAGGGCAGAAAGCACAGAAAGACCGATAGGTCGATAGCCTTTTAGGAAATAAGATGTTTACTACTACTAGAAGAGTAATTCTGCTCAATTATTAGTCGCCGAATGAGTAGAGGGTGATAATTTGCATTATTGATGTTATAATATTGCCAAGAAAAACAGTCAATTTTGTCATTTTCTTTTATTGAATTCAGTTCCTAAACTTTAAAAGTAAATATATTCCAGTTCGTCGCGTATCTTTAGGAAGGTAGCTCGTCTACCTTTCAAAAAGGTATTCTGATTTGGCTGCCAAGTTATTTTGTTTAAATTTCTAGTCTAAATTTGAAAATAGTTAGAATATGCCATTTTAATAAAAAATAACTGCTTAACAGTTGAACCTTTATCGCTTTGCTTTGGGCATTATTTTCAAATAAAATTGGGCTTGAGAATGTTTCACGCTATTCTATAAAATAGCAGATATCTTTTGTTTCCCGTATTTTGATGAGGCAGCTTGATACTTATGTGAATAATCAATCACCAATTTTCCAACACGTCTAGTCGCTTAACCCTACCGGTAAAGCAGTAAAACGCAAACATCTCGTTGGCTGAGCTATACGTGGTTTAAACTTCCTTTCAAACTGAAGCAAAGCTTTAAGGGCTTGAGAGAACACTTTATATTAATTATTCACAATCAGGACCACATTTGAACCATAATCTTAAAGTGCTGAATTTCACTGCATAAGGTTTATCAAATTGCCAGTTGAAATACCATTTTACTTGATTAAAATAAAAATTATATTACTTGAAACTTGTTTCAGCAGTATTGTATTTTTACTCTTGGGTTAAAAATTGCTATCTTTGATAATACGAAAACAAAACTTGTATTTCGTTTCAATTTGTTAGTATTTAGAGTAATATTCTTTTCCTGACTGTACTTTAATTCATTCCAATGTATTCCTGGGTTTCAGTCAATTTTATTGTTTATTATTTAAAATGTTACAAATACGTTTCGGTGTCTTTATCCACCATCATCAGTTTGTATGTTTGGATGTTTCTTTCTTTACATTTGGTTGGATATTTTGCAAAATATTTTGTTTCAACATACGTTATAATTATTTGTTGAACTCTTTCCATTTTATGTCAACGTTGTGTGTATAAAAGTGACTGCACTCTATGCTGCACAGACATAGACATGAAAGTAGAAGTAGATGTAGACAGTAGTTGACATGCAAGTGGTTCTGAGCGCTTTAAAGCAATCGAAAGTGATGGTTGACGCGCGAGAAGGAATTGTGGAATGGCGTCAGCCAGTTGGTACAAAGCTATTCCAAACTTAGATATAAGCGGAAAAGGTAATGGGTGGTAACACTAAAACTAATTATTTAATTATTTTGTCGTGTTTTACAGACTGATCCTGTAACCGCTGTAAGAAATTGAGCCAGTACCTTCTCGCATATCTGTAGTTTCAAGAGCTGTGCTAGACTCGGGAGTTAAAACTTCAAAGGCCGATTTGTGGGTAGAAAAGAAAGAGCAAGTCAGCAATTATCCTAAAATTTGCATTCACTATGGAAGAACTATTTCTGATCATGGTACAGTGGAGGCTTTAAGACGGTGGGTTTTAAGAAACTGATTTAGAAGAAAAATTTATTATTTTTTTTTCACCAAACCGACTACTCTACGAACGCAGAAACTTGACAAGGATATCGGAAAGACTACTCGTCTTGCAATCAAGATGGAAAAACAACCTTCACAATCTCACCTTCCTGGACCCCCTCTGTTTAACAAGAACGACCAGACAAACGCGTTTCCTCTTCGCAACCTCAACTTATTGGAGCATCTCCAGACATAAATTATTTACATGTTTGTTAATTATATTAGTTATTAGTTATTAAGTTTCCATACAAAACTTTGTAATCAACCCAGGGCAGAAAGACCGACAGGTCAATAGCCTTTTCTTAGAAATAAAGATGTTTACTACTACTTATTAATTTTAAGTGAAACATATTATAAAATGTTAAATCCACACAAACGATGAAAGCCGATAATCATTTAGCTCGTTTCTTATTGGAAAGCCTCGCGGTCAATAGCGGCATTTGATCTGATCAGTCCATAGTAGCTTCGGGTTTACTAGTCTATTGGTAATTGTCTGTTGGATGATATGAAGAAAGGCAGAGAAGGCAAACTGTATAGGCTGATTGAGTGGTAAGAGATTTTTCAACTATTTGTTAGACTGACAAGGTTTAAATGGAGGAAACGTCGAAAATGATAATAGTATGGAAACAGTTTGCCTAATAATGAGGAAGCGAAATACAAAGAAGCCGAACAGTTTGGAAAAACAGATTTGGGTGAGGTAAAGTGTCCGCAAAAGTGTGAAAAATGAAAGCAATTCCCTTACTGTTTGGTAGAAGCTTCGGTTGGAAACAGTGATCACAGGAAGACCTGAGAAAATGGAAAAAATTTTTAATCGTTTCTCATTGTTCTAGTGTTCTTTTAAAAGTTGATTTAAATCCCTAAATGAAATCCGATAATCTATTTAGCTGCAGCTCTATATTACATACGCTCAACGCGAAAGTAAATCCTTCAAGTGTCGAAAGATTGATAGCAAAAAGACTTGTTCTACTTCTTACAATTTGCAAGATATTTTTTTGGAAAAACTTAAGTAGTAGTCTGAGGAAATTTGCTAAAGACAACATTAAATCGTATCAAAAAAGCAATTTTCCTTCAGTTTCATCAAAAAGTTACTTTCAATTCAATTAAGGGGGCCACTTCGGCCATTGCCAAAAACAGCCCACGGGATCAAAAATTACGTACCGGGTATGTCTTGATTACCATACCCTACACGCCCAATAAGGACATATTTACCATAAGAAGGTAAGTACACGGATGTAAACACGCAACACGCAAACGGGACAACGCAGTCCCGAATTTTTGAGGAGCTCCATGTCTTTCCGAGGTGTGATAGCACAAGCGCGAGATGGATATTGCATCGACCTCCGGCACACTTGATACAACTGATGATACAAAAATCTAAAACTATTGACTACATGGTGGATTTCGTTCTTGCGCCCTATTCGCAATAACCATTCTGGTGCGGGAGTGTCTTGTAGTTTGTAGTCTATAGTACAGAACGGAAGCGTGCGATTTACCTTGCTAACAGACGTCCATGAAACAGTTGTATACCTTATCTGTAATAAATATATATTCTGTGCCCGTTAGCCAGTGAAATTTTCAACACCATTCCTTATCCGACAGCTACCGGGTTTGCGCGATAACTGCTATGAATCCCGGAGTCCGACCAGGCCCCCCAGATGGATAATTTCTTAGAGCCAAGACGAAGAAAAGGGGTAGGCCACCAAATCTGATCCAAGATTATCGGTATCACCAACCCCGGTCACAAAAATCAGTCAAGGACGATACAAAACCAACTCCAACAACGACATCAACAACAGCAACATCATCACAACCGACTCCCACAACGACAGTCAGGAAGACCTTTTTTCCTAACTGAATGCCCCTCCAATAAAACCAAACGGCTACATTATGATCATCGCCTAACGTTCACATGCGAACGACTAATTCGGCGAATATCGATGTTAGGGCTGCACTCAAGTAATGGACCAAGGAGCGACTATTGGGACCGTGGGCCGAGGAGCACCAACGCCGAACATCTGGCTAAGTACGGGAGAGCTTACGAGCTTTTTCTGTGTAATTAGTGTATTGTTTCATTTTCCCTTGATTGTCAGATATTGTGACTGGTTAAATACATTTTTTATACTACTAACCTGAGAAGTCACCATTATTTACTGAATTTCCCTAGTGAGAAGTCGTATTTCTCCCCCTAGATCAAAAAAAAAAAAGAATAAAGTCCCTAGGTAAATAATGAAAGAGGATTGATGTTGAAAATGAGGTTTAAGTTTTTCAAAAAAAATTCAAAGGAAATTCAATATCTAATTAAATCAATTTAGGCAATTATCCGCGTTAGTAGTAAAAAAAATCTATATATACTTCGGTCGAGCAGACCATTATGTACCTCACACATTATATCCTTTGGCACTACGCGCATTAGGATGTAAACGTGATCGGTATATAATAGCTTACTTTTCGACCTAGGTATATAATGTACTATTATCTATCTATCTATGTTGCATCTCGTTGTATGTTCTGAGTATTTTTTGTCCACTAATAAACATGTCACCTGTTGAATCCTTGGTCATTGCTCAAGTGTATGCTGTATGTATAAGACAGCTTTCTTTGCAGTTAATTCCCCGGCTCAAATGACCTGAATAGACTATCAATAGATTTAATCATGGTTAAATGAACACTTGAGGACTGCTGTGAATAATATTCCAATATTTCACTTTGAAATCCTCTTAAGGAATAGAAGCAGAAGGGCTATTCAGCTTTATAGACCGAACTATCTGCGTAGTTAGTTTGCGACATCTATTAAAATTTCTTGCTCGATTGAAAGTAAGACTTCGATTTAGGTATTGGCGGAAAAGGTTACATAATGCTTTGTTCATAGTACTGCTTCGATTGTCGAACTATAAATAAGTACATACAGAAAGTTAATTGCCTCAATATATTTTGATAATATATGTCATATTTAGCTGTAAAAATAAAATCGTTTCCATAGGGGTTCGATCTGAAGAATTTCCAATACATCAATGTTAAAGCTTAGTTTAGTGCAGTTTGATAGTTGCAAATTTTGTTCCTGTACTTTTACCCGTAAAGAACACATGTTCATTGCTGAACTCTTTGTTTCTAGTGTTCTATATACTCAACTTTTACTATTAGACTATAAAACTAGAGAACTATACATGTAGCCCCTAGCATTATAAATTGTTTATACCTAATTAAGCAACAGTTTGTTAATATTATAACAATTGCGGATAAAAGTATAGGCAAGAAAATTCGACTTTAATCGTTTACTTCCATATACTAGTAACAACTCTATTTTTATTTAACCACATATTGGCATATTCTACACATGTTCAAAGTGGTCCACTTGGAATAAATGGAAAGAGCAAATATCATGCAGTATTACCACGAGAGCAAATTTGCATTCGCCTCTTTAGCCAAGTCGGCTATAATATGCCAGTTGAACTATACGTATATAAAGGGAATTGCTGAAAATGCATGTGGTTTTATTTTTACAATAAACAGGGTTATATTGTCTTTGATCTGCAAAGCGTGGTAAATAAATCAAAGAAGGTTTCATTTAATATAAGGAATTCGTGTTCAATTCCTTCTAAAAGGCGAGTAAAATAATTGATATCAGAGATTAGTAGATTAGTATCAGCTAATCTCTGTTGATATTATGTGCTGGTTGTATTTTAATTGTGCTTTGCCCGAACGGAATTATTTTCAGAAAACCGACTGAAAATTTCCTGGCAATATTTTAAGCAATGGTTTTAAGTAAGAGCCGTTACATATCAATGGGTTTTACTTGAAAGCATAAGCAACATTAACTTCTTTACAACAAGATTTAACCACACAATTCCATCGTCTGATTTTTTTGTTGAGTTCAGTTGATCTGATCTAAATGAATTAGAAAATGGCCCTAATGAGACCGTCCGTCAGCTGCCCTTTCACGAGCTCTAATTAGGGTATTCGACAAAGGGGTGCCGTCATCATGTGCCTGAGGCTGGGCGCCTATTAGGGTAGGATAAAAAACCTTTTTTTTGCTTCTTAAACATCTTTGTCTTCTCGAGCGTTCCTGTGATAAAAAAAAGAGACCGCTGGTAGGCCAATAACAAAGAAATAACTATTTTATTGAGATTCTCGAAGCAATACTAACAAAATTTATTGAATAATTTTTAAACCGGTAAGTTTGCAATACCGTTCTTTTAATGTTTAAATTATTTTTTACGTAAACAAAATTTTATATCTATTTCTTTTCGCAATTGTTTAGTAATTTGTCACCAACTTTCTAATGCTGTAAATAATGCAATCGGTTTAATATTTTGCTCTAAACCTAATGCTCCACCAAAAAGTTAAATCATGTTTAACATCTACATCATAATCAACTTTCTAAACGACGCATGGCTCAAAAGTTATTTGAACTACTTTTCAACTCTTAAAACGTTACATCCTATGGCGTGGGATCGACTGTTGGAAACTTCAAATGATAAATTATCTGATCAAAATTAGACTGCTGGAATAATCCACCAACCCAATTTCACGTTTCCCAGTTAGTCGAAAACCATGAAAACTTCCTTTATATATGTTAATCATCCGTAATATCGATTTAGTGTGTAAAGTTTGAGGGATAAACGCGTTGTAGAATTTAGGGTGGGGGGTGTTAAACGCTAATTTAATGAAATATTCGTTATCCGAATATACGATATACCACCAAGTTCATGAAATACACTATTGGATGAGGTTCCACCCTCAATATCTCTCTTACAGTTAAAAATATGAAAAATCGGAGACACGTCAATTTTATTGTAAAGAGGGCACTTTAAACTACTATTTTCAGCCTTCTTGCTTCCACCTCCTATGAGGGGTAGATAGATAGTAAGATTCTAAGGGTGACGAATCTAAATGGGAAAGGAGGTCAAGTGGCTCATCGTTTTAAAGGGCCTTCAATTCTCTTTTCAATGGAATGTCCCTCCCCCCGCCTCTTCCTCGCTACACCCACGGGTGGCCCAGTTCAAACTTTATTTGAAAATACTTATTTTTAAATAAAGATTTAATTTTACATTTAATTTTTAAATAACGATTTCGATGGTACTAGGAGTACCTCGTTAAGTTGCGTTCATTCGATGTCTTAACGCTGAAATTCCACAAAAGCCTTTAAATTCTATGAAAAAATTCTAAAAATACGTTGTTTTTTTAACCAAAAACCATGGTAAGAAATTTTAAAAGATGTAGCCAAAATCGGAATATTATTGTTAATTCGCTTTTGCTTCTTGGGATGTTCAGTGATAACTTTTATTAAGTGCATAAAGTGTGAGAATGGTTTATTCTCTTCAAGAAAGAACTGAAATTATTTTTATTTATGGAAAGGTTGGAAAGTGCACAAGAAAGCCGGCATTGGTTTTCAATGAAAGAAATCGGAATGATGAAGTAAGTCACAGATATGTAATGGATATGGTAAAAAAGTTCTCCGAAACTGGTTAGGTGAGAATTAGAAAAAGAAAACGAATGATGAATGAAGAAGCTCAAAATGCGATTTTGGGATTATTTGCTGCAGAGCCCCCCAACTCCTTGCTGACAGGAGCAGAACAGACAGGAATATCACACGAGACTGTAAGAACAGCACTGAAAATATATAAACGCCATCCAATTAATACAAAATACAGATACTTCAATAACTTTATGACGATGATTTTGATAGATGAATAGAGTTCTGTGAATTCATAAGTCGTCAAGTCAACGCCATCCTCAATATTCTGCCGAATATCTGTTTCAGCGATGAATGTTAATTCTTTCTAAATTGCATGCGGGTTTCGAAAACCCGCATATTTTTCGAGAAAGACATACACAATCTCCTCAAAAAGTTAATGTTTGGGCTAGTATTCTTGGAAATGCTATTATTGGACCTTTATTTATTGAAGGAAACTCAAATTGATGCAGAAGCTAATTCAGTTCTACAGGAGGATTGGTTGACATTCCAGCAGGGCGATGCACCACCTCATTATTTTCTTCCGGTCCGACAGTGGTTAAACGAGGTATTCCCGAATAGATGGATTTGCAGAAGGGGACCAATAGAATGTTCTCCAAAATCAACTGATTTAACACTCTTCGACTTCTTTCTTTGGCGACATCTAAAATCCATTGTTTATAAGACACAACCTGCTGATATTGATGATCTTAAAAAGCGAATTGCAGCAGAATGCCGGTCCATTCCCGGTTAAGTTTTCCGAAATGTTTGGGAGCAGTTCGAAAACAGACTTTATTATTTTTTCCAGAAAAATGGACAACATTTTGAACAACGGATAAGATAGTGCGTAAATAGATCCCATGTGTTTTATTGTAGTAATTTCTCGTCCGCGAATAAAAAGTTATTTTTGTCGAAGTAAAATAATCAATAGATCAGATTTCAATTGTTTAAATTAGATTTTCATTCTTTTTTCTTTTTGGAAAGGAGAGCTAATGCAATAATTATTCTGTAAACACTAATCTGGAAACCAACATCGCAATGCGGGAAAGTTTAATTGTTTCTGCAACTTTGAATCGCGATTAGTCGGAAACCGCTGGACAAAAAGCAACAAAGTAGGATACCACTGAAAAGAGAATTGAAGGCCCTTTTAAACGATGTTCTACTTGACCCCCATTCCCATTTAAGATTCTAAGGATGACATCTATCCCTCCTAGGGGGTTGAAACAAGAAGGCTAAAATATTTATTTAAAGTGTCCCCCTTACAAATAATATGGACGTGTCCTTCGGAGTTTTCATATTTCTAAATGTAATATATAGCACAAAATAAGAAATCTCTTTATTGAAATAACTATTGCTTTTTATGTGTGACTTGTGTAAATCTTGAACATTAAATACACACTTTTTCTTGTGTTACTTTATTTAATAAAAATGCTATTATGTATGGGTATAGTCGAATCAGTTGTGGACAATTAAACATCTTAATATATATAATCGAATATTTTAAGCTCAAGCTGTACGAGTTCAGTTCATAGAAGAGTCTCCTGAGCATATACGAGTAAAGTGACCCGGATATTAGATTAATTATTGTGATTAAATATGGTTTACCATTTTATTATTATTGTCATCTGCCTTCAGAAGTTTTGTTGTACATTTGACTTTATTATAATTGGCACAGTCGAGTAGGATTGTATCGTGATCTTGACTATGTCTCGGTTATGTCCATTTTGAAAGATTTGAACCAATTAAGACATTTCCAATCCAATTGAACCAATTAAGATTTGAACCAATTAAGACAAATCCAATTCGATTACGAACAACAAAAACTAACAGAAAACTCTATAAGTGGCATCTCCTATCGCCCCATTTACTGTCTCCGTTCAGAGTATCTAATAGGGATCGTTTTAAGTCAGCCAATTTAAGGCAAAGTTAAATAAAAAAAAACTTCCATTCAAATTACCAATACAAAATGTTGCGCTGGCAACTAATCCTCGCATTTTAATCTGCAGAGAAACGCCTGGACAATTGAATTTCAAAAGTTCCTCTGGACCCACAAAGATAGTGATTAAAGTATACGATAACACCAAAAAATTGTTTGCTGTACATGTGGCGGTCAAAAACTCAGTATCAAGAGAAGCTGCCAATATATATTTTTAAATTTATAGGTTTGCTATTGATTTCAAATTATTTCATTTTAATAGAAAATAATATAATGATGTACAAAATAGTACTAGTAATGTGGCAAAAAATAATAAACATTTAACACGTTTTCATTACAAATGTACAGTCAATTAAACTACAAACTAAATTATTGAAAAGGATAGTTCCTTACTCGCTATGAAATTCGCGTTACGTACTATTAAACGTGACAAAATATCGCTACTTTTAATCGCCACCAAGGAAGATTTAGTAAGGGTCAAGTTGATCTTGTTTGAATTTAATAGTTCGGTTTCTTGGGGCTTCTAAAACTAGATTCATAAGCCCCCGGAGTGCCGTTGATATGTCTGTTATCATTACCGAACTTATGTTAAAGTGTAAATATCTCCGAAAAGAGTCGAGAATAAATAAACTACATAAAAGTGGAACCTTTACGGCTTATTTATGAAATAGACCTGATTAATAAGCAAATTATTCTATTAATTATTGAAAAAAGGACATAGTATATAAGTCGGTTTCTTTTAACGTGGTGTAAGCTCATTTTGAAAAAAAATTATTTAAAGATTTACATGCATACAATTTACTATGACCGTTTCATTTATAAACTTTCTTCACAAAAACTGATAAATTGTCATTGATTTTATTATAACATATTATAAAATAAAAACACTTCCGATCACTAACCTACAAAGACAGAGGAATTAGCACAAACACCGCCACCAAAATATATAAAGCTATTTGTAGACCCTTGCTAGACTATGGACATATACTCATGACCAACGGAACAGAAAGGACAAAACGTTATATACAAACAACAGAACAAATTGCACTAAGACTAATAACACGAATAAGACACCCCCCAAAACCCACTACACAACCCCCCCACCCAACTACTATACGAACGCACAAACATGACAAAGATTTCGGAAAGACTCATACATCTACAGACAAAATGGACAAACAACCCCTACAACTGGACCATACTGAATCCCCTTTGTCTTACAAGACCAACCAGACAATCCCGCTTCCGTTTCCCTACATCAACGCTACTCGAACACTTACAAACGCAACTGACTACTGGACAATAAAATAATTTTTTCTTGTCATTAGAATAGGAAAGTTTATTTAATAAGATTATTAACCTAGAATAAGAGAATTTTCATCTGCAAAAAGAGCGATAGGTCGATAGCCTTTTTTTAGAAATAAAGATGTTTACTACTACTACTATAACATAATTTTCGTGCACTTTCCTCAAAGGGATACTACTATTTACTTCTAAATTGTACTACATAATTCCTTTAGTGCATTTTCATATGTGTGGCAATCATTGCCAATGATATAAACATTTGTATAGTTTTCCGGTATTTCGGTTTTCTGCTGTTAATTATAGAAAAGAAAGTCACTGCATGAAATATAGTAATTTGTCCTGTTGGTCACTTATATTGAAGGAGGTGGAGCTGCTAATAGGAGCGAATTTCATATTATATAATTGTTAAAATGGAAAATTGCAATTGAGAATCAGACAGTGATTCAGCATTCGGACAGCAAGCAAGAAATAATCTTATTTTAATAATTTAAATTAATTTTAATAGTGTATTATTCATCCCTCATATAAATCATCCCAATGAATATTAGCAAGAAAATAATTCTAATATAAGATACCTAAGGCAATTCTGATAAGAAGTGATTATTATTTAAATCAAAAGGTTAAAGAAAGATAATTATACAACCCATGTTGAGTTCAGATGACAATGCTTCTTCAGTAACCTCGCGTCAGATTCTATCACAGAGAAGAATGATAGAAATACGCAAAAGAACTCAAAAATGATGGGCCACAGTGGACAAAAATATTACACAAATATAGGTAAAATAGTTAAAAATTAAAAAATATGGAATGCGGTTGTTCGAAAAATTGAAGAACTCTTTTAAGTGAAGCTCACCGTAAAAAAATTTTTTGCTTGAATGGTAAATATTAAAATAGAGATTTTTTATTTTGTTATTTTTTATTGTTGATGTATTTAATAAAAATCATGGAAATAAATTGGTTCGTTTTAATTGAGGTACAGTCGTTAATTTAAGTAAACGGAAGATTTTTGCATCGGCTCACTTTGAAAGTAGTGGACGTCCGTTTGAAGTCATTAAAAGTATTAGTTGTTGTCAACGACTAATAAATGATTTTTAAAACGATTACATTAATAATTTAAATCAATTTAATTTAAAAAACATAAAACTAGTGTAATAGCATATAGCCATATTTTTGTAATTATTCAAATGCAAAACCTTAAAAATTTCCATACAAAAGAAAATACACTTAAACCACTTTCAAAGAAAACGGCTCATAAATTGAATACAATTAAGTCGCAAATGGATTTGCTACCCGCTTCATTTTTGTATTCGCTTCTCTCGCTTGCTTTTTATATTTTATTGGAAAACTCTAAGATTGGAGAAGTTTGTTTGTCAAATATCGACGTTTGTTGGTGACTGTTGAAAATTTAATGGAAATAGGCAATTCTGCCGAAAATTATTTAAATTTTTCACACTTATTAAATAAGTTAAGGGCAATTACGTTTACTTATAAGTGAGAAAAATATCTCAAGTTCAACAGCAACAGAGTTTTCTTCTACAGAAAAAAAAAATACAAATATATGAACAACGACTAGTCAACTCACTTCAATTTACCTACTTCAACGTTAAATAAATAATATATTATCTATGTTAATTTTCCGATTGTGTGGTTAGATTTTTGCTTAATCTGAGAAAATTTTTAGTTGTTTTTATTTAGAGTATAATCCATACAGTATGCATTACGTAATTTCATAGCTGAAAATCAATAGCGTAAAGAAATCCTACACTTATTTTTTAAAACTGCGATCTGTGGCAACAGTTTGCACGAGAACAGCTTATATTGGACTAAAATAAAGCGATATTTGATCAAGAAAATCAAATTACAAAAACAAAACCTGCCCGGGGTATTTCAGACAGAACCCAAATTCGATTTTTTCGCTGCTTTGCAAAGTCACATACATTATAATTATGGAGCAATTATTAATTTTTAATCACAATCATGAAAGCGAATCCAGTCATTTTTATTTGAGGACGATTGAGAGCTCATTGAGAGCTCATCATTTGAGTTGCAAGCGGTGTCACCCATACTCAAATTCAGGTAGATATATTTTATTATTTTCTTTGAAGTTTGTATACATAATGCAATTCAATAAATTAAAAACATTGTTTAAAATAAAAGTAGATTTTGCACAGGTAAGAAAGTGCGATATTTATCGCACTCAAAATAATTAACATTGTTTTATAACCTACTAAATCAAATGAACTATATTTCATCATTACGTTGTGGAATGATGGATAAATCCTTTTAGGGGCTTGATATGCTAGAAAAAAATGTTTACGTGGGATACGTGCGTTGTTTCCCCGTCTGAGATATTTATCAACGTCACTTTTAATTTACATATATTTTCACTTTACGAATAAACGTGTATTAACCTTTGCTTTTTCTGCGTCGACTAGAATCATATTAACTTTTGAGCAAACTGAATAAAACAGCTTCCGATGCTCACAGATCTTGGTAGCTGTGTTATGCGCTGAAAATTTTTTCTCACAATAGTATGACTCATATTATCCTTGGTTTGGATTAACTGGCATTTGTTAAAAATAACTTTGATAAAGTATTTACTTTACTTATTAATTATACGTACTTATTAAAGTAAAGTACAATAGCCACATATGCTATAATGCATTTACAATGTTTCATTCGCAAAAATGGTATGGTTGGCATGAGAAATCTACCAGAAGTGCACAACCTTCAGTTATTTTTTAATAAAATGTTATCACATTTCCTGCTGAGAAAAAAAATAAATTTGACAAGAGGACCACCAAAAAGCAATATACCGTCAAATATTATTTGAATAATTTCTGTTTACTTCGCAATTTAAGAACTTGCTAGACCTGCTTAGCAAATTAGCAGATAAAGACACTAGGTCTTGTTACATAAATACTGACTTCAGAAAATGTATAAAAATGTTTAGACTAATTTGTACTTCAAATTAGCCTTAACCCACAGTAACTAACTTTTAACCAAACATTAAAAATAATTTAATTTTTAACCAATTAATAATTCAGTTGAGATAATTTAGTATGCAACAGACTAGTAGTCTAAGTGATCTTCATTAGACATTCAGACAGTGACAACATAATTTATTGAATATTTATCAAATTGAGGAAGTTCAAGAACTACAACCGCAACACTTCAAACCAAGGCTGGATTTTCGTAATTTCATTTTACTTCGGACTGTTAATTTTTGCAAGAAAATTTCAGTACATACCGTCAAAAATTTTGAGATTTGCAGTTTTTGTACGGGTCGGGGTCTAAATAACTGCCCTCAACACTGGCCGCCCCTATCACCAGATTGCCAGCGGGAAAAGTGAGTTTTCCTCCGGGAAGTTTCAACAGAACATGTAAATTCGACGACAGACGAACAACGTAAATTCGTCAATTAAAATTATTGTGAGAAAATCCTAGCAATTTAAAGCAATATGATATGGTTCTAGTTGAGTCTGATATGTTTGTCATTTATCAACATTTAAAAGAAATAACAAATTCTTTATGATCGTGGTAAAAATTCTTAAAAGATATATCTGGAAACTCAATCAAAGCTTACTTTTCCGAGAAAAAATACGCTTCTGGATTTACTAACTAAGATAAGATTCATTCGTTAACAAGGACGTTTCTTGCAAAGTTCCGTATTAGGGTTCTCATCATAGAACATCACAAAAACTTAAATCCATATCAAATAGATATCTTAATATATTAAAGTTCCAGTAATAGCAATAATGTATGAACATGTGTAAATGCAATTTTCATATAATTCTGCTGCTGATTCTCGAATGATTTTGAATTAAACAGCGTAACTATACAAAGCAAACAGCAACTAGTTCAGCATGCAGGACTAATACCTGGCATGTATCTCCTGAGAGCAGCCGTTTCTGGTAGCATCACGAGTGACATTGCGAGCAAGTTAATATGTATGTTGTAAACAGGCATTGCAATGTTGGCATTCAAACTCGTAATGGACATCGGCATTGGTTTTCTCTTGACGGTTTATCGGAGGGGTATCTGTGACCGCTCTATCCTTAGGAGGCACGTCCTGAATTTCAATGAAGACGTACGTGCGATACAGCTGAGAATTAGATTGTTTGACCTACAATGAGAACAAAATTGGTCACACAGTCATTGTTCTTTGTTCACGTGGAGACAATACTAATGAAAGCAATTGAGTTAGACTTTGGGCCTGATTTATTATTAGGGAGACAGATTCTGAGTAAATAAATGAGACATTAGAGTCATTCTGAATCAAATACCTGCAATCGGCGAGTGATAATTTGTTGGGATTTTTATATTCCCAGTTTATCCATTTTTTCGTTATGCTTGGCACACATAAAATGTTTCTAAAGTTGCTTCAAATTCACTTTAAACAATTTTCCTCAAACCAAGATCCATAAGATTGAAACTTTAAGATTTTTTTATTGATACCATGTAAAATGAAAGACGCAACTGAAGTTACTTGAAATGTTTATCGAATTAGAAACATTCTTGTACTTTCAACTTTTTTCGGTCTGGCAGTTTACAAGTAATTATATTTATTACTGAAACATGCTGTTAAATATTTACTCAAATTATTAGGACTTTTATTTATATCAATAAAACATTCCAAAACGAAATACTTGTATAAAAACTGTGGAAAGTTAGTGATTATAAGTGATGCTCAAAATTCTTGCTCCATAAAGATGTTTGTATCTCTTTAGAAATCTGACGAGTAGCAGTAATGCTTGCAAATGCTGCCTTTGTGCGTTGTAAACTTTCCACTCTTGTACGGACATACCTTTTGTAAATAACTTGTTTCACGTTTCACACAGATAAAAATAAGTAAAGTTTACTTTAGGTAATTTACGGGTTGAGCAATAAATCATCGATTTAAATTGAACAAAATTGCTTTAAATAGGGACATTACTTAGTTTTAATTGACCTACAGCAACTCATTTGTGATCCTTTACTCTAATATATTGGGTATTTTATGCACAAAACTATAGATGTTATTGTCACTTGTAGTCAGTGTTATAGTCAATTTGTCACAAATTATATTCTTTATTCGATTTAAGAAAAATCTTTTATTCATGCTTTATCAAATCACTAAATTTATATATGTATCTTATAGTAATATGCTTAATATTTATGATGATATCTCCAAATATAATTAATTTTTTTCTATGATTGTTACATTGTTTATACCTAATTTGCTATGTCAGATCGATTGCTCGGTTTGTTTTAACAGACCAGAAATAAGCCGTAAAACAACACTATTTACTCCTAACTCCTCCTCTCACAATATGTTTACCAAGGCCTCATTCACTCCGAAATGCTACCAGAATCTTTGAGTTGGCTCTTGCCAGTATATAAAGATACTTTTGATTGATGAAAAAAGCAGCTGCTAGCTCTGGTTTGCCCAGGTATCGCTTCATAAACAGTTTTTTTCTGTTTTAGAATAATTTGAGAAACACACAATAAAATAATAGCAATCCTTCACATTAAAGTTTGAATTGTTTAAACTCAATATACGCTTCCTGGGGTTTATTCGTTTGTTTAGCTGTAAACCTGTTCTCGCGTTTTATTAGCTTTTATTAAAGTAATAATAATCACAATAGAATCATCCTTCTCGAATTTCTACCATTGTCAAAATGTCTTTTCTTTGGAGAGGGATGGAATTCTGCTTTGACTTTTTGGCATAAATTTAACAATGAGTCTTTGTTTTATCTATGGACTGTGCTTGTGCTTTCAGCATAGATTCTTGCATAGATCCATGTTTTAAGACGCTGTTTACTAGAAATATAATCCTATACTGCTTGCAATAAAAAAAAATACCAAAACATAAATAAAAAGAACTTTGAACTCCAACTCGCCTTTTCGTTCGGTCTGTATGTTTATTCTCAACTTTGTTACCAAGTCAAATGTTTACTGAATTTACGCAGCTTTTACTTTAAGCTGTTTAATTCTAACAGCAATTCTTTTTTGTGGTTTGTTATTTACGTTGTAAAAATTTCGCTTAATAGGCAAAGCAGACAAATACACTCTCAACCATTTACAATTATAAAAAAGTGAAGAATACTAAACGGAGGATGCTGCAAAATGTAGCCATGTTTTAAAAATATTGTTATTCATAGGAAAATTAACATATTAGCGTTTTTATTACTACGAAATATCCTAAAAAGGTTAATAGATGAGCTAGCAGTTTGAATGCATTTATTATACGATGGTTTTTTATTGTCAGAAAATTCAAATCAGACATATTCAGCTTCTCTAGTTTAATTTAAATTTCAAACACTCTTTTACCAACATTAGTTGAGGGCAATTCGCCTTTGCTGAAGATTTATTAAGTCATTTTGAGACGCATCGTGGGATGAAAGTTATTGCTACTTTCAATCTATAATTTTCGAAAACTTGCTACATAAGTAGGCTACTGTGCGGCACAAAATTCGCATTCACTTGACAAATTTGGAAAAGAAACAGTAGCCCTCCTACTGGATGGTGTGTGGTGAACACCATCAGTAGAAGCGTTCATTGTGCTTTAATTTTTTTTTCAAGTTTCTCAATAATCTAAATCATGTACTTTAACTTTTGGCGTTTTTATATAGTATCGCTATTGTTGAGATAAATTATTCCAGCTTCTGGTTCAGTAATTAACTAAATCATATACAAACAATTCGTTTTAATATATATTATATAATATTTTTGCATATTTTTCCTGTACAGAAGAAGCAGCATATGAAATCCCTCGAATATTCGATCAATCAATTAGGTTTATGTACGCGTCCAAACTGAATATCGAATGTAGTTTTATCCCATTCGTATCATTAAATACCTTTACAATTAAAGTGATTTGTGACAAAATACGCACTCGTTTTAATTAACGAAACATAAATAAACTAGGTTTATTCAATTAATGTGATGGAAAACGAATTGCGGCAAATTGATATTTATCTTTCGAGTAGCTGAAATAAATGCCAGCTTTTTCATAGAAGTATTCGATTGAGTCCAAATATATATAGCTAAGTATTGATTTATTTATAAGAAGTGTTTCGAATAATCGTGCTTATATCGAATGGTGTAGTTTTGAATCAATCACATACTGCTATTTAATTACAAGTTTCCTGGTGACATTGAAACTGATGCAAAGCTTGAAGCAGAATGATGCTCAAGTTATGTACAGAAAGCACTTTGGTAATAACAAACTGTTAATTGAAACTAGAAAAACTTTATTTTTCATCAGTACCAAATGCAAACTATCTACAAATAACAAATAGAGTTTCTTAATGGCATACAATGGAATCATAAAGCCCAATGTCCTGGTACGCCTCAAATTATATGGATTGCTTCTTATAATTTCCAGATGATTTTAAATCAGCATTTGTTTAAATTATCGCAAATTTTGTGATATAGAAAGGGGTTGCTACAAGAAATATATGAAATAAGTTCACTAGAAACAAAGTATGGATATAATTGAAGCTAACGAGTCAAATCTTCACATTCAGTTAATTTTAGAAGAGATCAGTATCCCTTAACCAGCCCTTACCAGATTACCAGAGTAAGCAAGAGATTAAAACTACTAAATCCATACACTGTTGTTATAAATATTTAAGAATAATGTAGTTGCTATTCGGGTAAATGTCTACAGAAAAGCAGAATTTTTTCTGGTTTTGTATAACCAGAAAACAACAACAATTTGTTCTGGATCTAATTTTTTATTTAATTTCAATTATTTTTAAATTTGTCGATGGTTAAAGCTAGAAACGCTAAATTATGAACGAACTGATTAGTTATCCTGCATACATTAAGTTACCAACCTAACACTTAAGGTGATCTGTGTTTGAGTTGAAGGCGAGCTTAATTTTAAATTTAATTCTTTACACAATATGCTGGGTTTATTTTTTATTCACATAGATTAAAATTGTGAAGCTCTTACCCTCAATTGATAAGTTCGGTCTAATAATAAATGATAATGTAACTGTGCTGTAATAAGCAGTATAAAAATAATTTCAGATGGCCCAAACATTCAAAAACCAAGAAATTAATATTTAACTTTAAACTTACCGCAAGTGACGATGGTCTGAACAATGTTTTTGAGTAGAAATACACCTCACTTTGCACTTAACAAAAATTATATTAAAGCACTCCTTGAAATTGTCATCACCTAAAAGATTTGGATTTGGAAAAGCAGAATTCCCGAACGGGAGGGTTGATGGCGTCTTCCTGTCGGGCGCCTCAATGAGATCGCGCTTGCGAAACTGAGAATGGCACTTATGATAATTCCAGATGGAAATGATCAACAAAAACATATTTATTGTACATAAAACCACTGATATTTAAAACCATATTGCAAATATGGTTTTGTACATCTTCTGTTTTGCCTATATAATATTTTATACGTGTTAATAAGGAATTATTTTCGTATTATAGAGTGGAAGGTCTCCTAGGAATATAAACTGATCTTGCACTATATCATTACATTCTTTTAATGTGAACACTTTATAATTTTAACAATAACAAGTTAACAACCAGGACAAAACTGAGTGCTGATATTTTTATGACATATATGAACTTGTTTGCAAAACAATCGTGTGCGTTAATTGCGTCTAGTTTATTCTGTAATAAAATGTTTGCAGTTGAACGTGTGTTATATAATGATAGGAACAAAACACAATGTACAAAATACTTCTGCAAAAAGAAGAATTTAAACTCTATCCATTTGCAATTCAATTGCAAAAACTCGCCCAAAAACGGCCTTTTCATTTGTTTCTTTTTATATTTATATGCACCCTTATGCCTCTAACAGTAACTATTTTGCAAAATCAAACTAGAACCGAAAATAATGTTCTTACAGTAGAATGTTGTCATGTACACTTTTATGGTCGAATTGTAGAGTTAGTTGAACAGATAAGAACTTTAGGGACTGAGAACTCTTAGAATACGATAGAATAACTAATGGCGAAAACACAAAAAGGTAGTAACAGATATAATTTAAAATTTAGCAGAAATACGATTTAGTTTTCTGTATGGTTTTTAATATTAAATTAATACAAAACATTTATAACAACTTTTCAATGCCTTGACATTGAAACATGTGTGTATTTAGCTCGAATGCTTTCATGTTCTTGAGTTCTCTTCTAATTGATTTCGTCTTGTGAAAAAGTTGGATGATATTCACGTGGAGCTTATGAAGAAGTGGCTTCAACAATATTTTTTCCTACCACAAGAGTTTTAATTGCAATGAAGACAAACGATTTAAATTTATATGTTGAGCATTGAGTAATTGTATCTGCAAAACATATCGGGTTCTTAATAATCTTGTTTCGTTTGAATGTTTGCTCTCTATAATTTGTGTTGGAAGTTCTTAAAAGGCAATAGTCAATTCATCCCCAGATCACAAATATATTTTCATTTTACAAATTTCGAGTCTTTTTAATACATTTGTATACGTATATACTATTCCCTGTGTGTACTATTCTCAAAATGGGGGAAAGCATGCCAGTTAAGTAGTATACAGCATTAATACTTGAAATAAAGTATTTTTAAGTCGTTGGATATCATCAACAATGTATTTGCTTCGTAATTGAGAGTTCTTGATCAATTTTTACTTTAACTTTTATATTAGAGCTAAATAAGATTTTTTGTAAAATGCTGTCGCTAAGAATAAGTAAACTGAAGAGTTTTCAACGCTTATGTCTCAGATTTATTTCAATTTTGTTCGACTTTTGGAGAAATCATCTGTTGGAGAAACGTACACACATTTAAAATTGTTCTATAGGCCAAACTTTCTTGCGAGCTTACTCGTGTGAGCATATTCACGTACGTGTAAATCCGTCTGGAGATATTACTATTTTCACTAAGTATGATATCTAAACCTAGAGCTTTCTTTATTTCGTTCCCTTGGGATCTTTCGTGTCGGTTTCATATTCACTTTACTGCTGTCTTTTTCCCAAGCGTCTGTTCACCACAGCTTCAAAATCCGTTTGCGAACGGTTTATGCGAGCTGGAAATATTAAACCGATGGTTTACTTCACCTTCTTATTGTTCCCACTTCAGCCACAGTAGCGCAATCAGCAATATGTAAAGAAAATACCTAACTTTAATTTCATAATAGGCATAATAGATTGCGGTCGCTGTTGTAATTGCTTCAATTCAACAATGTTAGGATTTTCAAGCATAATGTCTCAATGAGAACTATTTTAGTTGCTTTTCCTGCACCTGGATGAGCCACCAAAATATTTCATTTATCCAGTTCAATTAAATACCTAATCCTAATTTTGTACTGATCAAATGACAAATTAAATATCCACATTGATCGATGATTTTATGAGTTCTCAAAAGATAATTTTTATTTAAAAATTCCGTATTGGTAGAGTAAGTGTATCTAAATGGACAAATCGTATGTAAAAAAATTACAAAAACCGCCGTGTATTTCGTAAAACTTTTAGTTGGAGCGTCGAATTTGAGAGGAAAAACCTTTGCAGAATTTCGTTTTCAGTATCACATGTTTAATTAAACATTTTCAACAGTTAGTCCTTTGTGAAATTGTATTTACTGAATTTAAGCAAAGCTGGCTTGTCAGAGATTCTTATTTTGCAAAAGCAAATCCATTATCACACATTCATTAGGGAGAAGAGTAAATTTAGGCCTACATGGGGAATTTTTTCGTATGGACTTAAATGAGCAATGGTATAAAAAAACTATCAGTAATAAATTAACTCAGCGTGCAAGAAACAAGTTACTATAGACCTCGTCCATTTCTCACTTGTAATTACTTAGCCAAAGAAGCTTAATATCCCCATCGTTTAAAAGCTATTAGAGCACAAAAAAAACAACATTCCTCCCGAAATTAGGAGAAACTTGTCCTTTATTGATTGATTGGAACTTGAATTTCTGCATAAAAACCGTTAACGGTGTAACTAAGGGTTACTTAAGGAGTCAATGCACCCGGAATTGCTAACTTCCATCAATCTTCTATCGGGAAAATTGGAATTATTTCACGGCCCAAGCAACTGAATAGCAAATTAGACATTCCGGAGATTTATTCTGGATTTTTTGCTCTAAAAATATATAAAAGACACACATAAATTAGTCAGGATTTTATGATTTGGGCGTTTTCGAGTCTTTTCTTAAAAATGTATTAGACGCTATCGATTTATGAGTATTATTATAAACGTTCACTATTTTGAATCATTATCAGAAAGTACTGAATTTTGATGTTCAGGTGAGTTTTGGTTACAACAATAGCGTTTAGAAACAATACACAATTAAACGCTTTTCACTTGCATTAATCGAATTCAACACCAATTATTACTAATGTCCCAATCAAACCGATGTAACGTGCTGCAAATTACATCTGCCTAAATGCCGCCATCAACTTCAACATTTCTATGTACTTGTCCGAACATGGAATTTGTCTGTATAATCCCCAGTTAAAGGGAAACTATTATATATTAATGGCCACTATTTCCATGTTCTCAAATTAGGTATTGGCTAGTGCAGTTTTTATTGGAGAGCTGCGGTATAATGCTTATCAATTATTACTAACAGAGTTAACTGGTTTGCTTCAGCTATTAATATTATAATTTCGCGAATGTTTGATGGTTTCGTTGAAGTTTAATAAACTGAAAAAGCTTTACTTTCCTTTTCTTTGTTTTGAAGTTTTCAATAATTAAGAAGCAACAGGTATTTACGTAATGTTAATGAGGCAGATTACCAGAGCTTGAAAAAAACATTGTTGCCATACTTCTGATCTAGTTTTATGGAAATATCTCAGTTTTTAATAACAATTATTATTTTTTACTATTTTTCCTGTACTCCTAAAACACCCCCCGACAACACCCCCAAAGGAATGTATGCTTCGTTTTCGAATGTAGTAATCCCAGTTAGTGATCAATATTTTAACAAAATGACGACAGAAAAAATGAACACGAGTCTATATGCCTTTTAAATAACTAATGCCTCAATTTAAACCTGAACACACACCCATACTTTTTGCTGGTAAATAGGTGTAACATTTTTATTAACGTTATTAATGTCCTTATCCAACTATAATAAAATTTGTAATTTACTTTTTCTCATACTAACTTTTTAGTGACATATTTCTTATTTTGCCTGCGTTTTTTGAAACCAAGTTATAGGCTCATTTCGCGTGTTTATTTTTGTTGCATTTTGCATTTGCAAAACTAAGCTTTGGGTAACATATAGATGCGAAAATTTCACTTTGCCCTGTGAGTTGCTGTTGCTAGTCTCAGTTCCTCTTTAGGATTTACGTTTCAATAAAACAAATATAGTTTAGTTAAATAAAAATTTAATTTTCAATATAAAAAATTAAAAAACAGAACTTTTTGTCATGTCAAATTCTACACGCTTATAAGCACTTTTCTCGGTATTTGCCAGGGCAAGCACAACAGATGCGTGACGAATTTTCTCCATTCCTCCAGAGCCCGATCGAATACAATGTATAATTAATCTTATTTGTTTTTCATTTAAAGCAATCCTTCACCATCTACCAGGATATGCTTTTAAGGAAAATTGTTTCATCAATCAAGGTTGTTAATTATGGTTGGAATATTAAAAAGCGGTTTTTCAAATTAAGGATAAATTCTACTTTAATTTATTATCGGGCTTCTGGCAATAATTTACCAGCTTGCTGTTTTTTGCTATCACCATTCATTTTTTCGTAACGTTTTAACTGAGTGATTTTTTGCTTCAGGTAATTCGTGCGGTAGCCGAAAATGCGTGTTCGACATTTAAATTTTCGTTTGGCTGCTATGCACGTGTCTGAAATGTTTTTGTTACACGAGAATTTCGGACGATGCTTTAACATTTTCATGAATATTTAATGCTAAATAAATAGTATCTTATGTTCCGAAATTTCAATTTGCTTGATAGAAAATGTAAAGTTCGTGAAAAAGCATAAAAATGTAATGTATACACTATCGGAATTTTTCTAAGAATAACTACTATCAAGTAGTTAATATCAAATCAGCATATAAGTACTGACTATGACTTTGTTTTCATCAGCAATCTCCATGATTGATTCTTAACATTGAATCGGTTTTCTCTAGCTTCCTAAATTAATCATCAAATTATACGGGGAAAATACAGCAATTAAAATTTATTACGGTGTGCAAAAACAGATCGCTCAAAGTATATAAATGCATTTCTGTCTACACGGAAACATGAAACATTATTATAACATGTTATGTAAGAAGATAACCTTTGTTTACCACACGCCGCACACGGAATTGTTAAATCACAATTAATAATTATAATTTAGTATTGATGGCAACAATTATAATCTAACTTAAGCATTTTATAGACATAGTCAAGATAAGGCTGTAGACAATTTGCCATTGCTTACATTCTTTGTAATTGTTTACTGTTCCAAAAATAAAAATTTAATTAAATATTTGGGCTAATAAGTAGACCTCAAGGTACTTCTCTGCTACTGTTTTGATAATTCCTAAAACTCACACATAATTGTTACGATTTATAAGGACGACGAGAAAGTGGTTTGCATCCATAGCAATCATATAAGAGGAACACTTCAGGCTTTTTGCACTTGAAGATATTCAGAACGAGCGAATGTTAGATACCTAATGGTATATTTCAACAGAATATTTTTTCCATTTGAGACTTACATATTACTTTCCTTAATAAATTGTAAGGAAATACAATGAAAAGTAATTAGTTATCGAAGCCACTAAAATGGGAGGAAACAAATTGCTGCAGGCTATAAAAACTCTTTTAATGCATGCCTCTCAAAATGAACAACCTCTGAATGGAATATGGAACCCTCTGAATGGAATAATGCAGTTATAATATTATTATACAGAAAGGGCGACATAACGAATATCGGAAACTAACCCACAAGTCTCCTGTCACACGTATATAAGCTCTTTACTAAAATAATTACGAAAAGACTATGTCACAAACTAGATTTGTATCAGACAAGAGAACAGGCTGGTTTTCGAGCAGGCTATGGAACGGGTGAACAGGTTTTGAAGAACCTTATTGAGAAATGTGTGGAGTACAATAGGCCTCCAGTACTTATCGTCGTGGATTATGAGAAAGCACTCGATTCAGTAGACCAACATACAATGCTGAAGGCTCTATCAGACTGCAGAATAGATTATCGGTACTCGACAGTTATCAAAAATATTTATGAGAATGCTACTGCATGTGTCAGACTCCACGACAACACGGACAAATTCAATATTGAAAGAGGAGTACGCCAGGGTGACACCATCTCACCAAAACTTTTCAATACTGCTCTCTAGTACCTGTTCAAACAAACAAACTGGGACAAGTTAGGTGTGAAAGACTCAATCAACTAAGATTTGCCAACGATATAGTCCTCATAGATGAATAGAATAAGAATTCTTAAAGAAGAGTCAAAGAAAGTAGGACTTAAAATACATTTCTCCATAACCAAGTTCATGACAAACCTTGTGCTCGGTGAGGGCATATACATTGACGGTATCCGGGGGGAAGAAACTACATTCTTTAAATACCGCGGACACGAGATTTCCATTGGAAGAGATAATCAGAGCCTAGAAATTCTTCGAAGAATAGGACTCGCATGGGCTGGGCACATGAACTGGGCAGGACACATTGCGAGATCTGCTGATGACAGATGGACAAGACGAATCCTTGAATGAAGGCCTAGATCGGAAGCCTTCAGAAATAGAGGCCGTCCCCCCACCAGATGTACCGACGACTTAAAACGCATCAGTACCGACTGGATACAGGCAGCACAAGACCGAGGACAGTGGAAATTATTGAGGGAGGCTAACGTCCAGCAGTGAACTTCAATAAGCTGATTGATGATGATGATGGCCATGAAAAGTCGGAACACAATCTAAGAACTAAGTTCTTGCGAGTTTGCAGGTATAATATAAGTTCTAATATTTATTAAATATGCACCCAATATAAAAGCATATATTAAACTTACTATAGGAAGGGTTAACAGAGTTTGTTAAGGTATCGAGTGTAGTAAGGTGACTCCAATAAGAATTTTATTGTGCAAAACTTTATTTACTTTAATTTGAGAAAAACTTACTAGGGATTGTCAAATAGCACGAATACTTATTCTGCTCAGAACTCAAATGATTGATAAAACCAAAATATTGGTTTCCTTGCAGTAATGTTGCTCTTGAAGTACTTATTACGAAACAATTTCTAGGAACGAAAAATCGATCATTGGAAGTTGCTGAAATTTATCGTCAATTTCCTTTCAGTTGAAAATTCCAGTCCAACACTGCATTCACTACATTGACCCACATATTAAACCCTCAACGAAATATTATAAGCGATGAAACACAATCAGCAGAACATTTTTAATTTCAATAGGGCATAGTAAAGGTTTTTTGAAGAAATCAGTACATGTTTGTAGGCTTTATATGAAATAACGTGGATAAACTGTTGGGGAGGCCCTTTAAAAGGCGCAAATTTTAAAACAAAGAAGAACATATAAAAGAATGAACGTTTATGTAGAATTGATTTAGTTTGCTTCTCCAATAAAATCAGAAGAAAAGACCACATTGAGCATACCAACATATTTTAATGTCATCACATTTGTAAATAATATTAGTACTACAATTCTGTTTTAATTCTCCACGGCCGATAATGGTTACTAGTTAATTTGCGACAACCACTAATTGATTAATTTCGTTTATAAATTCGTTTACCATCTGGAACACCGGATTTGGAGGACTTCGAAGTCTGAAAAAATACATTAATTTCAATTATCAAAGTCCAGTGATCTTACAATTGCTATGCTTCATAAATGGCATAGCAACATTAGCCTACCACTATAAAAAAATTCTTTAATTCATGTGCTATTTTGTTCAAATTTATTATATATCATGAATACGATATTAGATTAGAGACTACATACCACTGTAAGTTCAGAGCCAGAAAGTGAGTAACTTCTTGTCCATTCGTGAGAATCTACGCTTGAAACGACAGTCAGTACGTCTCCATTTAATGAAGCTGTACTCTAGAAGACAAAAAGTTAAAAATAATCCTATAGTCAAAATTTTTTTTCTGTATTTTCTTTATTTTATATTCATTTATAGGTAACAAACCTTAAACACTTTTCCATCTGGGGCAGTAGTACTAGTTTCTTGATTCAGTTTGAAATTTTGAAGTGGACCTCTCGAGGAAATTTTCACATCGTCTCCATTAACAGAAATTTCCAAGTCTTGATTATCACCCAAAACTTTTTGGGCTTTATCAAGGGGCATTCCTTTAAACAACTATTTGTTAAACTTTCTCAATAACGTTAACGTAGGAATTCATATCTTAATAATTTAATTAAGATAGCATATTTTTCAGGAAAAACTTTCAGGTGTTTGTACTAAAGGCAATAAATTAAAACGTGAATAAAAATGAAACATAAAATAGACTTTTTAAATGCAGTTCTATTTTTGCTGGAGATGCAGGAGAAGTTTATTTATTTTAAATCTTGTAACATTAACTTCCGAATAAAATAAATATTTTCTTTTGCTTTCTTACCGTTTGCAACTAGATGTTCTACTATGCCCTCATTTCTAATGAGTTGATACTTGCCACTCACTGCCATTTTAAAAGTTAAGTACACAGAGGAACAAATTTGCTACTTACAGTTCACTTTGGCTTTCTATCGTTTTTATATATGAAATTATTATCAACGGAAAAGTAGCCTGTTAATTGTTTGCAGTCATTTTAAGTATTTAGAGTACTTAAAATACTTAAAACAGTTTCACATTCATAAGCATGATGCTAAGCATTCATTTATGATTTAATCTCTCGCGTTCTTGATAAGCATGATTGCAGCGATGACAGAACATGTTTTCAGTGTACACAGAACAAGTGTTAAGATTGGCTTTAAATGCTTTGCTAATATTACGTAAACATGAAAAAGCATCTTTTCCAACAAAGTTAAAGTTCAATAATGCAAGTTGCAAAGTATTGACAAGAACATTCCAACTAAAAAACAACTAAAAGTCTAGTTCGACTAAAAAATTACGCCTTCGATCTATGCTGCATAAAATAGCTTTTTCAAATATTAACGGGACCTTTTAATAAAAATTGTCGAATGTAATAACCAAAATAATTGGTGTTTTCAATGCGATTATGTCGAATTTGTAAATGTGCTTTCTAAGAATTATATGAACTAAGGCGAACATCTACAAATATGCAATAATTATAGGCGACTTTAACTTGAACACGAACAAAACGAAACAACTTAAAAGATTTTTGCAAAACTCCGACTTTATAAATAGCACACCCCACCAACTTTTCTGATGCCCGCAAACCCAGACTCAACACCAGACGATCTACTGCACACAAAAAACTTGACAAACACCATCAACAACATAAACTTAACCAACGAGCTGGGATCCGACCACCTGGCTATTACGTTTAACATAGACTTACAACATACGCAACCTACCTCCAATACACCTCCTATAGAGAAAAACTTAAACCTAACAAAGACTGACATAGACAAAGTGAAACAACATATACATGACTACATTCAATCACAAGCACAGCACATTTCAATAGAAACCATACAACAACAACTTTCACTAGCCATAGGAAAATTTAGCCCGGAAATAAAAAATGCTTTCTACCGACATACACTACCCAAATACATACTGAGACTAATAAAACATAAGAGAGAACTGTATAGACTATATACAAACACTCAAAATAACGACCTAAAAAAGACAATGAACCAACTTAACAGAAACATTAAAACTATGATTGGACAATACCGACAAGACAAATGGCTAGAAACATGTAAAGAAATACAGAAGGACAAAGGCAAAACATACTGGCGAAAAATTAAGAAACTGGCGCAATACAGGAAGACTGGCACTACTGACACAATTGACGAAAACGGAATAGAACGCTACACAGACAAAGAGAAAGCGGACGCATTCGCCAGACACTATCAAAGGGCCTTCAGCACATCGACAAACCCTAACTTCGACAATGACAACTGGAACTTGATCAACGACTGGTACTTGAACTATTTTAACAACTCACCAAACTATGCCTGCACACTGATCACAGACACAGAGTACGATGAAGCCCTAGCGCACATCAAGAACACTGCACCGGGGAAAGATAAAATTAAGGCAAAAGTCTTGAAAAGCCTAACTCAAGAAACACACAAACTGATCCTAACTGAATTGAACAACTGCATCACAAATGGCAGAATCCCAGAAACATGGAAAAACGGCTTAATAATCCCTATACCCAAAAATGGACTGGACAATACACAACCGAGCAACTACAGACCAATTACACTACTTCCAGTACTAAGCAAAATTTTTGAATACATAATAAAGCAGCGGCTTGAAAAAGTGATTGGAAAATATATACCTACCTACCAATTTGGTTTCAAACAGCATCACTCGACTGTTCATCCGCTCTTTATTTTGGCCAACAATATACAAACTACCCACCTAACTGACAGAAAGACAGCTTGCCTGTTTATGGACATTAACAAGGCTTTTGACAGTGTCTGGCATAGAGGCTTACTATACAAACTATACAACTACACACACCAACATATCTACTACACACCATAAAGAACTTACTAGAAAACAGACAACTACAAGTACGAATTGACAAAACACTGTCATTTTCTTTTTCCCTTGAACAAGGGCTCCCTCAAGGATCCCCGCTCTCACCGTTTCTCTACAATATATACTGCCATGACATATACAATTACAACTTACCAGACAAAATCAAATCGACAGATCGGCATACATATTACAATACGCAGACGACACGGCACTTATTGTACATGACAAAACTACTGAGAGAGCAACGCAAAGACTCCAAACACTAACAAACAACACAATGACATGGTTTTATAAATGGAGACTAACACCAAACGCGTCAAAAAACCAACTTCTGCTCACAAACCACAGACTCAACGCTGATTCCCCTACAATAACAGCAGACGGCCAAACGACACAACCAAAAAACGACGTAAAATACCTTGGAATCACAATCGACCACAAACTTAGATTCACTAAACACATGCGAAACATCAGGGCAGAAACAATGAAGAGAGCGAAACACTTCCGATCACTAACCTACAAAGACAGAGGAATGAGCACAAACAACCGCCACTAAAATATATAAAGCTATTTGTAGACCCTTGCTAGACTTTGGACATGTACTCATGACCAACGGAACAGAAAGGACAAAACGTTATACACAAACAACAGAGCAAATTGCACTAAGACTAATAACACGAATAAGACGCCCCCACCCAACTACTATACGAACGCACAAACATGACAAAGATCTCGGAAAGACTCATACAGCTACAGACAAAATGGACAAACAACCCCTACAACTGGACCATACTGAATCCCCTTTGTCTTACAAGACCAACCAGACAATCCCGCTTCCGTTTCCCTACATTAACGCTACTCGAACACTTACAAACGCAACGGACTAGTGGACAATAAAATAATTTCTTCTTGCCACTGAAATCTTATTTATTTAATAACATTGTTAACCTAGAATGGGAGAATTTTCATATTTGTTTTTTATCTAGATTAAGACTGCATGTATTAAACAAGGGCAGAAAGACCGATAGGTCGATAGCCTTTTTTAGAAATAAAGATGTTTATAAAAGTTGCTAAAATTTTATTGATCAATAATAATTTAATTCGATGGCTTATAAACAAGGCTAAACATTTCCGGTTTCCAACAAATCAAAGTTAAAAATAGTTATATTTGATCCGATTTTAAAAGCACAATGATTCTAAGGAAAATCAAGCTAGTAAACTACAGGTGCTGTCAGTTTATTAGCGCTAAATCATTTTAATATTAATTTATAGTTTAGTTATAGTTTATTATTAGTTTAATTTTCTACGATGCTTTAGAGAATGAGGAAATCGAGAATTTTTGATATGCTGAATTGAGTGAGAAAAGTTTAGAAAAGCAGATAAATCATAACAAGGGAATTAATTTATTTCCGACAAAGACATAAATTGGACACACTGAGATATTTTTAAAACATCATTCAACGCCATCATTCTTAACCTGTGCCAAAACTCAAATCTTTATCTTTACACATTTAAAAATTTTCAATACGTTTTGCTCACAGTAAATGCATTTGTTCTGCTCATAGTAAATAAATTCAGTTAATATATTTTGTTTATTTTCAGCTTCGATTAATTCCGGATAGAAATCAGAAATCATAAAAGTTTATTGAAGACACCATATTTAAAGTAACTTTCTACCCACGCCTATTTAAAGCATCTGCATATTATTATAAAACACCTTGTATGTGCTCTTTTCGAACCAAATACCTAAAAGTATTCGATTTAATAAGGTAATTTTAAAGAGTTTTAGTGAAAACATGGGCTTTTTTTAGAACGTTTTTATCTAGTTTGGCAGATGAATAAATTAAAAACAAAGGATTTATAAATACATGTTTTAAACTTATACTGATTTGAATCAAAGTAAAGGGATACTCTGTCTAATCCTGATATAAAATAAAACTTTAGCCAGCGGAAAGCTACTGAATAGCAAGTCTTGTATTATCGGAAAATCACTAGCCCGTATTCTGATGTAACATTTCGCACTTCAAAGTTATACAAGATAGACGTATAAGCAAACGTATAATTGATTAGTTTCCTATTCCATCAAATTTCCGCATAAATCGGAAAGGGTAAACTTTTCAGGCTCTGGCAAGCATAAATATAGTTGGTCGGTTTCCAATGCTTTTAAACTTATTACGGAGACCTGTGCACTGAAATAAATCGTGCTTTCCGTCACTTTACTAGAATGAAATAGGTAATATCCACATTTAGTCAATATTTATTAAAGCTGAATTGATTTTAAAATAAATAGTGTATAGGTGTACTCATAGAAGTAATCGATATTTTAGAGCAAATAAGCACATTGGATTATTTCACATAAAAGCTCGAATCAATAGTTGATACCTACAATTAATATCAGACGTTTAGGTCAAGTTTCTAGTATGCAAATATTGGATGTTAATTAGTTCTTGAATTTGATATAATAACCAGTGCTGTTGTTTCTTATTGTACGAAAACTGCAAATTGCTAAATAGACTTTCCATTTCATGGAAAATTCCTTCATATTGATCTCTAAAAGCGGGTGAGTTCTGAATACCGAATTAGTTCTTCAGTATTTCATATATTTTGCTTGTGAAGTGACTTAACACTCATACACAATTCACTCACTGATTTTGACTTGCATTAACTTATATTAAGAAGATTCAAGACTCTTAATAATGACTTACAGGCAATGTAACCGAAATCTTCTCACCTGTCACGGGTTTTCTCCCGACTTAAACGACATGTTGGTATTAAACAAGATTTTTTATCATTTTGAAGTGGCGAAATAAGAGGGCCTTTGCATGACTAAACTTCATTGTTTTGTTTGAAAAAAATTCCCTTTTCTGTTCAAACAGGAACTAAAACGCGTAAGTGTGGAGGCTAAAGAACACGATCATATCATTCCAATATAATAATAATTATTAGCCGATCTAATTCAAATAAAACCTCAATATTCAATATTTTTTAATACGAAAGGCAGGAAAACCTTTTTAGATAGAGAAGTAACTAAAGCCCCAAAAATTTACGCCCTTTACTTAAATAAATTTTTGAAAGTAGTTTGTTGATTTGTAGTTAAATCTAAATTAAACTTACTCTTCGTTTTTTAATTAAGATTAGCCCGAAATCTGGCACGATAGGCAGCTGCAAATAGAACTTTTGTTAAATTTAGCACAAGTTTGCAATTATTTTTAATTGAAAATCGTACGACACGTATAGTAGTGGTGTACAATAAAAATGATCTCACTGACTAATTTTTGAAGGAGGATTAGCATCTCTGGAGGTTAAAATGTAATCGTTGTTTTCGTCCTCTGTATGTTTTAAGTCAAATATATATTAACAAAACTTATAGCAGCTGTTAATGAGTTACTCAACAAATATGTCATTCATAAAAGGCTGGTTTATGGGAAGAGCAACAAAATAAACCTGATCATTTTCAAAATAGTTCCTGTTGTTAAAAACAATTTAATTTTTATAACCACATATTAATTTAAAAAATAGTAAAGTTTGTGCATTATGCAAAATATCAAAGATAATTGTGGATCGTTTCTCAATTCCGGTGTTTCTTGTAGCTTTAGATATAGGTACGGGGTGTCAATTAGAAAACTTCCGACCGTTAATATCTTTCTTGCAGTTAGAAATATGGAAAATCCGGAAGACACGTCAATTTTATTTGTAAGGGGGAGATTTTAAATTTCTATTTTTAGTCTTCTTGTTTCAACCCCCTAGGAGGGGTAGATGTCACACTTAGAATCTTAATTAGAAATGGGGATCAAGTGGAAAATCGTCTTAAAGGGCCTTCAATTCTCTTTTCATGTTTTCATTCTCAAGATATATTTAGAGTTTATACTTTTGCATACAAGTGTAAATCAATGTGTAAATGGGCTTTTAGATGAGACGCTACGAGCCAGCTACTTGCTCAACGTAAATAACGATTAGTATATTTCTTAATCTAGATAAAAAACCAATATGAAAATTCTCCTATTCTAGGTTAACAATAGTAGTAGTAAACATCTTTATTTCTAAAAAAGGCCATCGACCTATCGGTATTTCTGCCCTTGTTTAATACATGCAGTCCCAATCCAGATAAAAAACAAATATGAAAATTCTCCCATTCTAGGTTAACAATGTTATTGAATAAATAAGATTTCAGTGGCAAGAAGAAATTATTTTATTGTCCACTAGTCCGTTGCGTTTGTAAGTGTTCGAGTAGCGTTAATGTAGGGAAACGGAAGCGGGATTGTCTGGTTGGTCTTGTAAGACAAAGGGGATTCAGTATGGTCCAGTTGTAGGGGTTGTTTGTCCATTTTGTCTGTAGCTGTATGAGTCTTTCCGAGATCTTTGTCATGTTTGTGCGTTCGTATAGTGGTTGGGTGGGGGGGTTGTGTAGTGGGTTTTGGGGGTGTCTTATTCGTGTTATTAGTCTTAGTGCAATTTGCTCTGTTGTTTGTGTATAACGTTTTGTCCTTTCTGTTCCGTTGGTCATGAGTACATGTCCAAAGTCTAGCAAGGGTCTACAAATAGCTTTATATATTTTGGTGGCGGTGTTTGTGCTAATTCCTCTGTCTTTGTAGGTTAGTGATCGGAAGTGTTTCGCTCTCTTCATTGTTTCTGCCCTGATGTTTCGCATGTGTTTAGTGAATCTAAGTTTGTGGTCGATTGTGATTCCAAGGTATTTTACGTCGTTTTTTTGGTTGTGTCGTTTGGCCGTCTGCTGTTATTGTAGGGGAATCAGCGTTGAGTCTGTGGTTTGTGAGCAGAAGTTGGTTTTTTGACGCGTTTGGTGTTAGTCTCCATTTATAAAACCATGTCATTGTGTTGTTTGTTAGTGTTTGGAGTCTTTGCGTTGCTCTCTCAGTAGTTTTGTCATGTACAATAAGTGCCGTGTCGTCTGCGTATTGTAATATGTATGCCGATCTGTCGATTTGATTTTTGTCTGGTAAGTTGTAATTGTATATGTCATGGCAGTATATATTGTAGAGAAACGGTGAGAGCGGGGATCCTTGAGGGAGCCCTTGTTCAGGGGAAAAAGAAAATGACAGTGTTTTGTCAATTCGTACTTGTAGTTGTCTGTTTTCTAGTAAGTTCTTTATGGTGTGTAGTAGATATGTTGGTGTGTGTAGTTTGTATAGTTTGTATAGTAAGCCTCTATGCCAGACACTGTCAAAAGCCTTGTTAATGTCCATAAACAGGCAAGCTGTCTTTCTGTCAGTTAGGTGGGTAGTTTGTATATTGTTGGCCAAAATAAAGAGCGGATGAACAGTCGAGTGATGCTATTTGAAACCAAATTGGTAGGTAGGTATATATTTTCCAATCACTTTGTCAAGCCGCTGCTTCATTATGCCTTCAAAAATCTTGCCTAGTACTGGAAGCAGTGTAATTGGTCTGTAGTTGCTCGGTTGTGTATTGTCCAGTCCATTTTTGGGTATAGGGATTATTAAGCCGTTTTTCCATGTTTCTGGGATTCTGCCATTTGTGATGCAGTTGTTCAATTCAGTTAGGATCAGTTTGTGTGTTTCTTGAGTTAGGCTTTTCAAGACTTTTGCCTTAATTTTATCTTTCCGCGGTGCAGTGTTCTTGATGTGCGCTAGGGCTTCATCGTACTCTGTGTCTGTGATCAGTGTGCAGGCATAGTTTGGTGAGTTGTTAAAATAGTTCAAGTACCAGTCGTTGATCAAGTTCCAGTTGTCATTGTCGAAGTTAGGGTTTGTCGATGTGCTGAAGGCCCTTTGATAGTGTCTGGCGAATGCGTCCGCTTTCTCTTTGTCTGTGTAGCGTTCTATTCCGTTTTCGTCAATTCTGTCAGTAGTGCCAGTCTTCCTGTATTGCGCCAGTTTCTTAATTTTTCGCCAGTATGTTTTGCCTTTGTCCTTCTGTATTTCTTTACATGTTTCTAGCCATTTGTCTTGTCGGTATTGTCCAATCATAGTTTTAATGTTTCTGTTATTACAAATATTCCATCCTTTTGTAGCAGTCATTTTGCTGTGAATGGCATGCTGAACCCTTGGTGATTTGACAATCTCGAACAAACCATTTTCATTCAATAGTAGGCCTTATTCTGATTGTTTAAGGGCGAAGTTGCACGTCATTTAAACGTTATCAACCGTTTGCATTACCAAATGGCCTATACGAGGTCTGGCACAATATAATTAGACAAACTTTAATAACACACTGTTCCGCAATATAATAATAAAGGGCAATAAAACGGGTATATATTAAAGCTGTGGGACAAAATTACTAGCAGAACAAAATGGAATTGTGGAAAACCGCAATGCCTTGGTTTCCACTATGGAAAATTTAATTAGGAGGTTAATATTTTAGCTAAATTGGGTTTGGATTTGTTTATTTAGGTAATCGTCGAAAACACCGGAAAGTGTTCGTTTGTGTAAATTAAAATACACTAGCTTTTTGTAACTCTAATTAAACTTTTAAAAAGTTTCCCCTTGCATGGATTTATAGTTGAAGGGTTATTCTTAACGGAATATTATTTTCTTCCTGGCCTTGCTGTTCCTAGAGCTCAAATTTTAGTAGTCAACTAGTGCCTAACTTTAAAATATTATAGTAATTTTATATTAATATAATTTATATAATTTTCTGCTATTTCTATGAAATCCTGAGTCATATCTTCGAAGCGTTCGATGGACTGGTTTCTAAATTATGGATGTGCTTTAACAATGGTCGTTTAGTCTCTTTTTATATCTTGTTTCGATATTTAAAAAGCATAGGTGGTCTTAATTTTTTCTATGCGAAATTCTTTACAGAGTCACAAATTTAGGGCATAGCATAAATATTTTCGAACGTTTGACTGTGTATATTTTCTCAGTCGATGATACTATTTGGATAATTTTTCCATCGAATTATAGCTCCGCTCTTGTGCAAAATTTAGGTTGTAAAATAAGCAGAAAAAATAAAATAAACGTATTGTTTTATTAGGGTGATTAAATACTGTTATGTTTTTTGATCAAAGTTTAAATCTTTCTGCGGGCAATGTGGGGTATACCAGAGAGATATAAAACATACGATATTAGGCCCCTTGTCTTCTGAGTAATTTAGATCTTTAATCGCCTTTTTATCTTGAGCCATTCAAGAGATATGTATTTTTTATGACCGGTCACATATTCCGCCCTTAATTTTCTTAAACGTTTGTTTTTTAATTTGCGAACAAAATTTCTGTCAAAAAGAGTGTGTGAGCAATATCTTATTATACAAAATAGCTGGATACATTCAACAATTACTGTGCGAATAATAACTTCTGACTGACTGTCTTCCGTCCATCTCCGTGGTAGTCATCGCTCCCAAACGGACATATGATCCGCTTGCTCATCACTTTCATAACGTGATGAGCAAGCATAGGTAGTCAGATAACTCGAGTAATGAAATTTTATTTGCACAGCATTTTTCGGAATGAAAATAAAGAGTTTAAATAAATGTCGAGAGGAAAACGTGACCGGCCATTAAAACATGAATACCTCTTAAATAACTCAAGGTAGACAGACGGTGAAAGATTCAAATTACATAGAAGACATCAAGTTATAACACCGTATATCTTTTTTCTGTTTGAATCCCATGAGCAAGCAATTGGAATTAAACAATCTTAATAAAAGAAACCAATTAATTTTCATTGTTCTCAATATACTTCCCAAAATTGGAAGTTAAAGCCACGATAGGAATTCGTTAAATTTGCGCGTAGGCGAAAACCAAAGGACGACCCTGTGAATTTATCTCCTTAATTTTGCATAGTCGATTCGGCAAGCTTGAAGAGAATTATACGACAAGTTGCAAGAGCTCCCTTGAGGACCATGAATGCGGTCATTAGATTACCATTTCATGCGGTGTACCTAATCTTTGCTAATTTTAATTTATGGTGCCCTTATCTCAGCTATTTAAAAAGAAACAAGTGCATCATTTTTCTTGTAGACCAATTTCTTGGTTTTGTTGGATTGTTTCTTTGTATTCAAACTTATAACCGTTTTTAGATATTTTGATGTGGCTTATTTTCATGAATGTGTCTCCCTTCTTTTAAGACTTATTTTTACTCCTTTCGCTGAGAGTCATCTATAGATGTCTTGCCGTAGAAGGTCAACATTGGCGATCATTTGTGCTTCTTAAACATAATAAAAGAAATTTAACACAACCTTTTAAGTCACATTATACCACGATAGTAAATGTTTAGGCTGCATAATTAATATCTACTAAGCCATAGTGCTGCATTCTTGTTAATTAAGCAACAGCAACATTACATTGTGATGAGGAGACGAACTTCATTAACAGGTGTAAACTATAAACTAGCAGACGAATTTTATGATTTTCTTAGCCGCAAATAATTCTGTTTTCAAGAAAACAGAATTCTGCTTTTCCTAAATATCCCCAGATTGCACAAAAAAATGTCCATTTTCAATCACCTTTTTAGGTAATTATGATTAGACACTTTGCTGGTGTTTATGATTATCTTACTTGCCACATTTAACCCCCTAGTAAAACATGTCAAAAAAGTTTAGTTTAGTGGTCTGCATATTATTCTTGCCCCTTTAAAACTTCTCTCAGTGAAATTTAAAATTCATTGTTTAATGATGAAAAGTAACTCAACAGAAACATTAAAACCTTGATTGGACAATACCGACAAGACAAATGGCTAGAAAACAAGTAAAGAAATACAAAAAGACAAAGGCAAAACATACTGGCGAAAAATTAAGAAACTAGCGCAATACAAAAAACTAACACTACTGACACAATTGACGAAAACGGAATAGAACGGTACACAGACAAAGAGAAAGCTGACGCCTTCGCCAGAAACTATCAAAAGGCCCAATCAACTGGAACTTGATCATACTTGAACTATTTTAACAGCTCATCAAATTATACATACAAACTGATCACAGACACAGAGTTCGATGAAGCCCTAGCGCATATCAAAAACACAGCACCGGGAAAAGATAAAATAATAAAGAAAAATAAAAAAAAATAAAGGCAAAACTCCTGAAAAGCCTAACTCAAGAAACACACAAACTGATCCTAACTGAATTGAACAACTGCATCAGAAATAACAAAATTCCAAAAACATGGAAAAAACGGCTTAATAATCCCTATACCCAAAAATGGACTGGACAATACACAACCGAGCAATTACAGACCAATTACATTACTCCCAGTACTTAGCAAAGTTTTTGAGTACATAATAAAGCAGCGACTAGGAAAACTTTCATGGAAAACAAACATCAATACTCGATTATTCACCCACTCTACACTCTGACTAACAATATGCAAAGAGCGCACCTAACTGACAGAAAGACAGCTTGCATGTTTATGGACACTAACAAAGCTTTTGATAGTGTCTGGCATAGAGGCTTACTATACAAACTTCACAAACTCCACACACCAACATATCTACTACACACGATAAAGAACTTACTAGAAAACAGACAACTACAAGTACGAATTGACAAAACACTGTCATTTTCTTTTTCCCCTGAACAAGGGCTCCCTCAAAGATCTCTGCTCTCACCGTTTCTGTACAATATATACTGCCATGACATATACAATTACAACTTACCAGACAAAAATCAAATCGACAGATCGACATATATATTACAATACGCAGACGACACAGTACTTATTGTACATGATAAAACTACTGAGAGAGCAGCTCAAAGACTCCAAACACTAACAAACAACACAATGACATGGTTTTATAAATGGAGACTAACATCAAACGCGTCAAAAAACCAACTTCTGCTCACAAACCACAGACTCAACGCTGACTCCCCTACAATAACTGCAGACGGCCAAACGACACTACCAAAAAACGACGTAAAATTATTGGAATCACAATTGACCACAAACTTAAATTCATACGAAACATCAGGGCAGAAACAATAAAGAGAACAAAACACTTCCGATCACTAACCTACAAAGACAGAGGAATCAGCACAAATACCGCCACCAAAATATACAAAGCGATCTGCAGACCCCTCTTGGACTATGGACCCACTAAACACCCCCCCCCCCCCCCCCACTATCTCACACACCCCTCCACCACACTACTATACGAAAGCACAAACATGACAAATATTTCTACAGACACACACATCTACAGACAAAATGGACAAACAATCCCTACAACTGGACCATACTGAATCCCTTTTGTCTTACAAGACCAACCAGACAATCCCGCTTCAGTTTCCCTACATCAACGCTACTCGAACACTTACAAACGCAACTGACTACTGGACAATAAAATATTTTTTTCTTGTCATTAGAATTAGAAAGTTTATTGAATTAAATTGTTAACTCAGAATAAGAGAATTTTTATCTTTTTTTTTATTTAGATTAAGACTATATGTACTAAACAAGGGCAGAAAGACCGATAGCTCGATGGTCTTTTTTAGAAATAAAGATGTTTACTACTACTACTGATGAAAAGTTTGGTCAATGACCACAAGATTGTCCAATTTTATCCCATTTGAAATACCGATATCATACTTTAGCTGGACGTGAGCAACTTAATGGTACTAAACATTTTAGCCGGCAAACCAAAGCAGCTTGCAGATTACTCTAGTACAAGCGTTTATAATACTTTTCAAAGCGACACGTTTACTTTGCCTGCGTTTTAAAACTATTTCAGATAGGTACTTTCAAAATAAGGCATTTATTTTAAAGCTCAACTCAAAAAGTTGTACTTCCAAAGCTATCAATTCATGCGTTCAATAAAATTGAAAATATGTAAACACAATTATGATGCTTCAGAGCAATTCAGAGCTTAAAGCAATTTGTTTCTTTTCCTGAAAAATCAAAGAGAGTTTAGTCAAGGGAACAAATATCTTAAGGTAGTTGCAAAATGGAATGAGCGCCATTTAACAAATTATTATGAAGAAAAGTGTAATAACCCTTTTCTCTCAGAAGAACAATCTGGACAAAAACCATATAATGCATGAAGGTAGCATCGAATTAATAATTGTCAAAACGAATACATTTCCAAATAAAATCGAGCGGACTTCAAAGCTCTAAGTCTTTTGCACGAGAATATTTATTTCAGTAAGCAACCCTTCTTAGCAGGGTTTACAGTAGCTTTATATTGGCAGGTCTATGGAATGGAAACCCTGAATTATTCGTTACGTATATGCAATGGATCTGTTCTGGATGTTTTGGGGTTGAGTGGATTTCAGCCCTAATGAGCAAAAATTTACAATATACGTAGTGCGTCTGTTCGCAATGCAGGCAGTTTGATCGATGAGATTAGGAAAAGCCGGCGAATGACGAGACACAATATATTTGATCTTTATTTGAAAACAGAAATCTGTTCCGGAAAAGTTTGCCGGCGATTTGCTCGAATAACCCAATAGATTAAAAAGCAATAAGAATGTATTATCCTAAATAATTATACTAACAAAGTATTAGGATAATGGGAGAACTTCATTTCGAATACCTTTCAACAACTATTAATTGTAAAAAAAGTTAAAAACTATCATTTTATTAATTGCTATAATAACAAATTGAACAAAATTCTATCTAACTAGTTTCTATTACAAGCCATTCCTGTAAGATAATTAATTTTATAATGAGAGACAAATAATAAAAGTATTCGTTTTTTTTTAAATGGCGTGTTTAGTTCTGCTACAACCAGTGCGTTTTTTAGTAGCAAACAATAATTACGTATTAAAGTCTGCGTGACAATTTCAAATTTATTACCGAAATATATTATGTTTTGTATGAGCATGCTATTAAAATAACTCATTTGAAATACACATATTGGAGCTATCATTTAAAGGATTATGGTTGCCACATAATGTTATCATCAAATTCTTTCGTGCTGAAATTTGAACATTTACGACCTTTTAAGGAAATTATGTGTTTGGTCTTTTGATGTCTTTTATTTTATAACCAGTTATATTTGATAACTTTTTATATCGCATCGACTTAATCTGAAGGGCAAACTTTTACTAAATTTGTTATGTATGTATGTATTAACTAACTGGGCTTAAAATAGGAAATTAAAAGATATTTCAGTATTAGTTTACCTCATCTCTCTATATACTATACTTTTATTTGATGCCTGTTAAAGTATTTAGAATCATCGATTTTTCTTATAAATTGAAAAGCTAGCTACTAAATCACTTGCGAACATTTTATGAACTAACTTAGCTTCAATATAAAAACGATGCATGTAAAGCTGAATATGTTCCGGTTATTGGATTGGATTGGCGAGGAGTTTATTTACTTAGAAGAAAACTTTTTTAATATTTCGACTTGGGCCGCTTTGAAAGTTAATCCGAGATCAGCCAATCTGAAGTAAGTACGAATAATACTATTTGAAAAGTTATACTCCGGAAAATATAAGTTTGCTTTGGAAAAGACAAGCCCCCAAGAAGTTTTCGCAAAATCTATTTAAAACTAGATCGTTATGAAACCCTTTAGTGAACGTTTTTTTGCTACAGGCAATTATGCAATTGAAGTCACTGAAATTGTGGATTCCACGATCTCAGAGAAATAATATTTCCAGTTGCACGTGTAGTAATTTGAGCATAAAGTGACATGGTAGAGATATGGAGATTGAAAATTAAGTTGTAATAGTTATTAGATGTTTGACACTGAACTTCTGCACACAAAGAAATTACTTTTTTCTGACAATTTTTCTTTGGATGTACAAACTGAATCAAAATTTGGATTCAATAAATTATAATCACAAGCTAAAATTGTCAGCGCTTCGCACCACTTTTCCTAATACGTTTCCCACTTACATTGACAGAGAACATTAAGACACAAAATTTCAAAGTGTACAGCAACAAAACAGAGCTGTCACGGAACGCTCATTCCTGATTGATAAATCTCCTCCGTTATTTAGCATTGCCGAAACGTGGTAAATTCCAACCATTTATCCTGCTCTTGCGGGCTCGGCATTTTTATATTAATCACCGATTTACTATGTCGGTTAAACAAGCGACAGAAAAATTAAGCTTGATTAAATTTTGACAAAATGTTTTAATGGCTGCGATAATTTTATTTTTAAACTTTGAAAATAAAGCATCGACACTATAAATGGGTGGTCATAGAAGAAAAACTTAAAAAACCTCATTGACCAATTCTGAATAAAATTGGTCGTATTAAAGTATACAGGAAAAGCGTCTAACAACGCAGCATTAATGGATTTGCTATATTATTCTTGCATTATCACCTTAAAAGTTAATAGAATTTATACCACAGGTATGTGAAGAAACTTTAAGCCTCTGCGATTTTTCCTAGCCTCAGCATCTGTGGGCTATGCTTTACGCCATATATTTATACGCTTTAGATTTCAGGATATTGAGAAATAACATTTCGATAATCAGTTTTGCAGCTTTTGAAAATATTTCTCTTGGCTTAGTGTAATTGAATTTTGCTTTAAATACTTGAACTCCGATTGATCAAAGACGAATCGATTCTTCTCATACTCTTCGATTGTCCTCATACGAAGGGTTAACAAGTTAATCGGAATGTTAAAACTTCGTACTGAAATCTTGATTTTACCCATTTTGTAAATGAGTGTAACACGATCAAATTTAGTTTGCTGTTAAGCCGCCGTCATCTCATAAATTTCTCTGTTAATCCTCTGTGCATTAATATATTTTTGAAAGAATGTTGCTCACATGTGAACTAAACAGGTTTTTCACTCTCTGTAATTATAAGTGTAGTTCGCTCTATGAACTAAATTCTAATTAATAATAAACTCTCTCCCAAGTTGAGAAATTTTTATTTATTTAAAACACCAACGAGAGTATAATGGAAAAGCTTCAATGATGAACCAGGCTGATTTTTTCTTTGGCATATCAAGAGCCGACAACAAGATTAATACTCCCGGATGTACAAGCACATATATTTACTTATTGCATTATCAAAAATTAATTTTCAAAATATATTAACCAAGTAAGTTCTTCTGCCCGTATTAACTGTGCCTAGTATTACTTTGTGCTAATAAATGTATTATTAGTTTGCTATCCAGGAAAGTGGAAACCTCTAAGGATAAGTAGAAGAAGAAGCAGTGAACTGCAAACATGTCCCAAATAAAATTGACTATACAAACGATTCACCTAACTGACAGAAAGTCGTCGTGTATATTCATGGACATTAACAAGACCTTTGACAGTGTCTGGCATATGGGCTTACTCTACAAACTTCACAAACTCCACACACCAACATATCTACTTCAAATCATAAAAAAACTTATTTGAAAACAGACTACTACAAGTACGAATTGACAACACATTATCTTTTTCTTTTTCCCCTGAACAAGAACTCCCGCAAGGATCCCCGCTCTCATCATTCCTATATAATATATACTGCCATGATATCTATAATTACCACTTACCAGACAAAAACCAAATAGACAAATCAGCGTACATATTACTGTACGCCGACGATACTGCACTAATAGTACACGACAAAACCACTGAAAAAGCGAGTGAAAGACTCCAAACACTAACGAACAATACAATGTCATGGTTCTATAATGGAAGACTAACACCAAACGCGTCAAAAAATCAACTTCTACTCACAAACCACAGACTCAACGCGGACTCCTCTACAATAATTGCAGTCGGCCAAACGACAGAACCAAAGAATGACATAAAATACCTAGGAACCACAATTGACCACAAACTTAAATTCACTAAACACATACGAAACATCAGGGCAGAAACAATAAAGAGATCAAAACACTTCCGATCACTAACCTACAAAGACAGAGGAATTAGCACGAACACCGCCACCAAAATATATAAAGCTATTTGTAGAGTAGACCCTTGCTAGACTATGGACATGTACTCATGACCAACGGAAAAGAAAGGACAAAACGATATATACAAACAACAGAACAAATTGCATTAAGACTAATAACACGAATAAGAAACCCCCAAAACCCACGACACAACCCCTCCACCCAACCACTATACGAACGCACAAACATGACAAAGATTTCGGAAAGACTCATACATCTACAGACAAAATGGACAAACAACCCCTACAACTGGACGATACTGAATCGCCTTTGTTGCAACAAGACCAACCAGACAATCCCGCTTCCGTTTCCCTACATCAACGCTACTCGAACACTTACAAACGCAACTGACTACTGGACAATAAAATAATTTATTTCTTGTCATTAGAATTGGAAAGTTTATTTAATAAGATTATTAACCTAGAATAAGAGAATTTTCATCTTTGTTTTTTATTTAGATTAAGACTACATGTATTAAACAAGGGCAGAAAGACCGATAGGTCGATAGCCTTTTTTAGAAATAAAGATGTTTACTACTACGAAAATTGATTTTCATCCCATTTTTCTAAATATATTTTGTAATAAAATATTTTAAAGAATGTGTAAGAATTACTAACTCATATTTAAGTTAAGAAATGGTAACGATATTCATAATGTTCAAAGCTACTGCAATTTTAGATCTGTCGTTTAGTAATAAATGAAGATTGGCTAAGACATTAAATTTCTCATATGAAAGAAAATAATTTAGCCTTTGAAAATTGCTCAAGCGAAAAAATGAGAGTGTTTTCATTCAGTCAAGGCGTTATTTAAAGACAATTATTTCGTAACAAATTGACATTGAAATCACAGGTAAACTGTTTTCTTAGATTACATGAATTGTTTAATAATAAGAAAATATTCAGGAGTTCACCAGTACATGAATTTTGTTTTTCCATAAAAATGGTTATTTCCCGTGTTACACATCAACAAATTATAGGAAAAATCGATTTGCTTGAAAACTATTCGTTAACTTATTTGTCTACTTTTGTATACATAAATCCAGCAGAGCGATATCTGACTGTCGAATCGTCTATGTTGCAACCGTATTAAAACGCAATAACGATGACTACTCATCAGTAGTATTTGCATATTAAATTATACATACGCCCTTGATGCTCTTTTTTGTATAGAGCTAGTACTCGAGCAGGTTCCTGCAAGTCCTGAACTTGATTGCAAAGGTAACAGTCATGCTATCAAACGCAAAAGTGAAATGAGCGTTTACACTACAATTGATAAAAAGTCAACATTTTTCTTTTGCAATTAAGCACCTTTGTTAATTACACGAAACTCCAGTATCTTTGAAATCTGTGAGTTTCCATAAAAAGACTAAATGCTAACATTTAAGCGGCATATATCTTTAGAGTGAGACATGCAATCCTGAAATTCCATAATATATTTCCTGAGAATTGCAGATTCTTAGACTAAGCTAAAGCTTAGAAGTTGTCTAATAAGGATTCAAAGGAATGTGACTAATTAAGTTCCGCAGTCTGACATACACTATGTTAGCACACAAAACGCAGAAATCTTGAAGGTGCCGCCGCGATGTCGGATACCAAAATGCGTAAAGAATTTTCCTAATTAACACATTTACAATAAACTTCCAATTACGTGTAAATTGCCAACTTTTGGTGCTCTGAATTTTTACTTTTTGTTTTATATTGCTATGATGAAATTAACTTACATGTTTTTTGCTAAGCGTTTTGAATATTGCAAATAAGGACCAACTCAAACGAAGATATTTTTAGCCTTTTTAAAAAAATGTAAAAAAAATTACAAATTAGCAGAGAACTCTGAATTCATATTAATATAATGTATTTTTGTTGCTGTAGCTTAAGTATCAAAGCAATTGAAAGAGAGGAGAAAGTGGGATTTATCATTAAAGAATAAAAACATAACTTTTAGGTAGTCGACGTCTGATTTTTAAAACACCTTGCCAAACCAGTTACCTAAAAGTGTGCAAATATTAGTTGCAATACTACGTTTATTGAAAGAGAAATATATCTAATTAACCACAATGTATTAATGCAGGACTAACTATTCAACTTTAGACGCAGCAGTTTGGCTCATATTGCAAACTATGAATGCTTATACATTCTCTGAGTTAATTAATTATGTTTTCAAGCAGACAGCGGTTTTCTCTGGAGATTCTGTGGCTTGTAAGCGTTTGCCAATTAACAAGTAAGGGCTTAATATGCCCCAAGGCGATGTTCACCTATTTCACCTATTGCAGTTACACCGAGAAAATTAAACTTATTTACGATTTGGCGCAATACAATTGAATTAATGGAATAGACATACAATGACTTGGACAAATATAACTGAATTATATTTGCTACCGTATTTGCACCAATGCTACAGATTATGTAAAGTGAAATAAAACTAAAGTACTCCATAGAATTTTTGGAAATGGTATAGGTAATATATTCAAGATTTTATAGGGACTATCGTATCTCTACTAGCAAGCGATATTTAATCTTGAGCAATCCTTGTGAGATTTAATAAATTAGCACTATTTTTTATTGATCTAAATACATTTTTTCAGAAAATCGAAATACTTAGTGGCTTTCAAGCACTCACGCATAAAACAAGTATACAAGTACCGATCATATTTTGTTTTTGTATGGCGATGTTTCATTTGAAAGCAAGATTTTTACGTCGGGTCAAATGAATTTTGTTCCAATTAATTGGAATTAAAAAACGCAGTGTTAATTAACAGTACGTTTTTGTGTCTGGTTTGTATTCTACTTGGTTAACATCACGCCGGAAAACCACATAAAAACCGTGCCGATAACAGCAACTGGTTTGCTATATTATTTTGGTCAATATTAAGCTAACAATGTTATTTTTCATTGCATACTGGACATTGAAAATATCATTATTTCATATTTATTAGCTTTAATAGTGAGCACAAATTAACAGCTGTAAAATCTTTATTGTCTGCTTAAGCATTGATTTAGCCATTGCGAGCTGATGATTAAATACTTTGTTCTCATGCGACACAGAAAATATAAATGTTTGACCCAATTTTATGTTATCGTTGTATAAGTTGTTTACAGTCAACTTCTGAGTTAAAAAATTTTTTCGCTTGTGTATTTAAATTGCTTGGAAAGGTCTATGTTGAGTTCTTTACTCAAGACCCGAACCATAAGCTGTATTTTCTTGTTATCTTATGGCACATCAAAATACAAGGTCTCCCATAAGAAAGATTGTAAAAAATCAATTTCAGTTATTTCATTGATCAATAGGTATTTCTAAAAACTAAAAAATGGAAACACTCTGGAAGCTGTTCTAGGTGTTTCTCCACTGAGTTTAATCCTATTTTACGTTGGCTGCGGATACCAACAGAATAATTGTATATACAATCAGTTATCAATGTCACCTGTTTATCTAATTTATCTATCGAAACAAGTAATTAAAAATAAAATAAATTTAAAACAGTTTTAATTAATTTAAATGGGTAGCTTTTGGTCGGCTTCCAGGACTGCGGTTTTGAGTCTATAAATATCAGTCATTTGGGTTTACCTTGGAAATAGCACAGCCAAAAATAGCCCTTCTGTGGATTCTCATTATTGGAAACATTTGTGAATAAATTGAATTTTGGTTGCTCGTTACGAAGCTACTTAATGGATGTTCAATATGCAATAAAGCCACGTTTATATTGAGCTTCCGCTTGATCAAATCGAACCAATAAATAAGTCTCGTTGGAACTTTTCTTTTTATTTTTCGCTAATTCAAATAGATTTATCAAATCTATTCCTAACGGATGATTTAGATGCTGTTCATTTACGTATTCGCCTCCGAAAAATTTGGCTAATTTATCAAAGCTTAGCCTAAAGCCTGTCGGCAACACCCCTGTTATTAGGATTTAGAACATGTATGCGTTGAAAATCAGTGAGTAAGAAGATTGTCGCACGTACAAATATTTATTGTTCCCTTGTCGTTTTACAAATTATAATTTTCCAGCGCTATTTATCATCTTCGCTATACACGCTTACGTGTAATACGATTAGAGCGATGTGGATGTATGTGATAAAATTGTGGTTTAAAATTCTGTTGGCATTGACAAAACTTTTAATATAATTTGATATTATGGCAAATTTTAATGCAGCTAATTATAGCTCTTCAGTACATTGACTGGACCACTGCACTGTTTTGCATAACATGTGGTTTGGTAACTGTTTTTTTCTTAAAATTGGACGATGAGGCCACAGGAAAATTTGTAAGGTTCTCATCTCATCAATGAAGTTCTGCCAAAAAGACTTGCCCTTTAAATTACGAATGTAGTAATTGCGGCAAGTACGTTACCACAAATAATGTATTATTATTTTCCGGAGATACTACAGCTTTAGAGCTAAAGCTTATGGTTTTTGCTATATTTGATGTTTTGTAAAAATGAAGAATAATCACATATTATATAACTAAAAAAATACAACACTTTTAAAGAACATCAGGCATACACAACTCACTTCCTGCAAGAGTAACCAAAGATTTACTAAATGATAAGGAAATAATCGTTGGGAGCGATATAAAACCATCGAACCAAAAAAAAACTATAGCGCATTATACTATCACCCCCAAAAATATATAAAATGTAGAATGGCAAGTAAAATTCTATTTACACGTAGTTTTCCGCTGCATGACTTTTAATAATTAAATTCCTTCCTAAATTTAGTTATCTGTCTATGTATACTAATAGATTGACTAATGACCGTTAAGCTACTTTAAAATTTTGTCTGATTGAATCGAAGAACACTTCTTTTATACTCCAAATCAAATTCCAGTGACCTAATTATTACATTGCAATCTTTATAGGTTTTAAACAAAATAACAACAAATAGTCTTAATAATAATAGAATTAACATAATATAACTTCTTAAATTGCTATTAAGAAAGATAAAACAGATAAATTTCTGCAACCTGCAACCAGCAAATATGCTAGTTTGTTTTGATCTTAACATAATAACTAACGTGGATAAGGTCATACATTTCACCTTTTTCAAATTCACAGTTTTTCATATTTCACTTCACCAAATCAATAAATGCTACCACTATCAAAAATGTATTTTAAAATTTGTTATAATCGAAGAACGTATGACACACCTTTTTTTGGTGTGCACAAGTCGGTATCAAAAATATATTTACTTTCAACACATTTTATGTTTGAAGGTAGTTTATAGCTAAATTATGTTGCTGGTCTATAATCAATAACAATGGTTGGATGATATACCAACGGTCATCAAGATTATTGGTTATTGCCTGCTTTAAGTGCTAGCAGAGAAAGGAAACCGAGAGTATGTCATTTTACAAAATGTCCAATGAGGCAAACTTATATCTGCAATAGCAATAAGTGTTGCTAGATTAATTTTCTATAGTCAAATATGTACAACAACAGTAAGAGTTGCTTCTTATTAAATAATTTTGATTTAGAAAATCCTAGGGCGATAACCACATTTAAGTTCAAATTGCTTTATGGGCCAAACGTGGGTTTACTATTTTCCAATTCCTCATTGATCACCTAATTTTGCACACCCGGCCGACGATGTTTAACACACAACGGCGAGAAACTAATTGCAAAATGTGTACCGCGTAGTCTACAACCACCAATTATTGGTTCCAGTCGTATTATGTTCAGTAATCGATGTAATCTTTGTCCAAGTTTAATATAACGTTAAGCCCGATGTAGTAACAAAGGTTAATAGTATTGTTGGAATTGCGGCTTAATTGAGATTTTCGCATGAAATAGGAATAATCACGATTTGTGACCGGGCCAATTCATAACTGTGAGAATACTCATTTACCCCTGATTTCGTATTAGAGATTCTTAGCCCAATAAATAACTAACTTGTCGAATTTTAATGTGGGATAACAATGGCAGTTTATTTAAACATATACTTTTTTATTTTTTAAATAGTTAATAAATCATATGATAACAAATGCTTGTCCTGCTAACAAATGCTTTAATCGCGCAAAGTTGAGGAAAAATGGCAATTGATACATACAAAGACTATCGTGGCCTGCGGAATTTCTTAAATTGTAATTAACTATTATATAAACTTTTTTTTTTGTTTTTTGTTTTGTCTGCCTTGCTGTATACAACTAAATATGTTCAACGCTTATGTTCAACTAAAATGTTTTTGAGTTGAAACTGATTTTGCAAGATGCAGTTTTAAATTTATGGTTCGAGTCTTATTAAAAAATCAAATAGATTCGTTAATGTATACACTTGCAAATCGTAAAATTGGAGGCAGATATTGAAAGTTTGTTTTCATTCTGATCTTGAAGCAGAGCCAAATTGTTTCAGATTCAAACATTTCAACCTTCTGATCTTTTAGTGTATATGAGATAAATAAAGTTATTAATTGAAACCAACAGTTTATTGAACCGTTTAAATGTGAGTTTATATATATTTTTTTATTTAAAGTTTATAGATTTGCGATATATGTGTAGTATGCTATAATAACGGCAAAAATATTAAAATTAATTATCGACCCAGCTGACTTTGGCTTACTGGAGATTTACTCTCATGCAAAATACGTTTTCTGTACTTATAGAAGAGTTCATTAAATGGAAAACAAGTTATGGCTCTTGCTGGCATCTTTCCTCTACTTTATATGCTTTGTTTGCGATACGCCGCTTGATGCCCATTTATATTGGATATATATTATGCAAACTCTATTGACATGTAATCATGACTTAACTACAACGAATATTTAACTTTTAATACTTGGAAAAAGTTTTAATAAGTCTGTCACTGTGATTTATGTGCCTCTGTGCTCATATGGCTGACTTATAATTTTCCTTAACATAATATTTTTAAAACCTGTTATGATTTAAGGCTCAAAAGCGTTCCGAAGTTTGATTGTTTTTAAAATACGGCGCTTAACGCCGAGAAAAATTGTTCAATTTAAGTTTTATTGAGTTTAAATGTCTATTTTCGATGCTGGAATGAGATTTCGAACGAAAAAGTATGAGGTAGGAAGACACAATAACGATTTGCCTACTTTATTTATGAGGCGATAAGAAAATAATGACTAATTGAACGTGGTTATTTAAATATGTGGATTTTCATTTTCGTTTTCAACAAAAGACGTTTAAAGCAAAATCCAAATCAATAGTCTCAAAGTAACATTGAGAAATTATGGTGTTGGTGAACAAGTCTTAGAAGAAAAAATATCAGTTTGGACGGGATGTAACCAAGCGTATTTTGTAGTATGTTAATGATAAAAGTATATAAAAATAATAAAGTATGAATTAAAGTAAAACCAGATAACACCCGGGTTGCTTCTAGAGCCGCGGGTCACCCATTAGGTTTAGATTAATCTGTATGTACGTAATATTTTCAACTTTAAAGTTGGGTTGTTGAGGTTCGTTTTGGAATTTGTTAAAAATATCAAAATATTCATTAAAAGTAAGCTGCTGGACAATTTTTTTCTCAATTAAGGTTTATCAGAAATTGGCAAGAACGCATAAATATCAGATAACCATTCCAAAATACTGTGTTTCTAACAAATTTCAGAGTGGTATATAATGTGTTGAAAATTTATTTTGTAAAAACTAACATAAGAGCAATGTATAATTGAAAGGCAATTACAAACAATATTCGTCGTTTTTTTTTTGAATAGTAATCATAAACTGGAATAGCGGAACACTCAGGAGCTAACATCTGATTTTATAGGCTTTTCTTAAAATTACGATCAGGTTTTTTTAAACCTTTTGATCTCATATTAACCGGTTTTCCTAAAAGAGAAACCCCCAACAGGAGGAATAGGAATTCGTGAAAATGTTCTATTCAATATCATAATTTAATCAACTAATCCAACTAGTGTAGCATTAATATCTGTATGTACTTGTATATTAACATATGTAAGTCTGTGATATAAGTAACAATTAGAAAAAAATTAAAGAATTTTAAGTTTCATAATTCGTAGCTAATGCTAATGAGAAAGCTATTCAATTTAAAATGATGTGTATATTGTTGCATATACGATACATTTGAGCATCCCTACATATCCCGTAAATGTACGTACAAAATTGGACACTAATTAAAGATTACACACGTTAATGTATAGAAGATTCTCAGTATTATCAGCTGCAGATTTTCCGCAGCTAGTTGTTTGCTGTACTTGGATTTGCGATATTTCTAGCTCGACTTTTGTTTACCAACGAAGCGTGTTTTTCAGGAAATCCAATTATGTGCTCTCACAATAACGCTGTCATGAGTGCAGAAAATTCCTATGTGGTTATCGAAAATATTTCTGAACAATAATTGTCGGAAAATATTTGCCCAGGTTTTGTAGGCGATTTTCTAATTGGACCTTATAACCCTTTGCTTCATATGTCTTTACAATGAGGTGTAAACTGTATCTGTAAAAACGCTCCGCAGCATTATCCTTTTAGAGCTATTTTAGTTATTAATTGATTACTTTATAACTTAATATTTTCATGCTGTTTTTATGATCTTATTCAAATAGAAACATTTTATTTAACTGACTGGAATTGTTTATTGCCACAAATATCGTTGCATATTCCTGATCGACACTATGTAAAATGCATTTTAATCTCCGTGCCGCAACCCTCAGAATGCTCATTGAAAGGATTTGCTTTAATCTTAGCCAGACATCTTGATATACGTTGAAGTGAGGGGTTGTTTTGATATTTTGTGCGGTAATACAGAGAAGTCACGTACGGAACAGAGATCAACTAACACGGTAATAAAGTCTGAGTGCATCTCAGTTAATTCCTTTTATATCCTGCCTCTAGCTTAATAGGGCTTTTTAGGGGATATATTTTTACTTTGGTGCAGCGAACCGACTGAAAAGCTTCCGTAAATTTTATTTACTGGAAGTGTCACTCACGGTTATTAAAACGCGGTGGTGGTTTTGATTGCTTCCGTTTATTGTCCAATTATTTTCTACTGTTACCATAGAATGGATATGTTGTTAACTATTGTATCGAAATAGATTTAAGTGAGGATATTAAGCTACATTTAAATAACAAGAGTTTATTGAAGATAAGAACAGCTTCCAGTCAGGGTATTAATTGTCGTTAAGAGTCATTAAATATTTTCAAAAGATGGCAATATCTACATTTCTAAAATCCCCCATATTAAATATTATTCATATTAATTCTAAAATAATAATTAAAAATGTGATAAAACAGCCACCTTCAGATTTAAAATTCCATACATGATGCTCTATAAAATGTATGCAATACACAAATTAGGTTTAATTTAAAACGTGGCAAAGCTAATAAGGTAAAGTTAGATTACTCTAGAACTTGTGGATGCTTAACTTTTAGGGAATTTATCTAGGAAAACTTGGCAAATAACTAACTCTAAATCAACACTTGGTAACGGTGCCAATTTTCTATCTCATTACCATAATTCACTTTTGATCCATATGGGATTTGAGTCGAAAATAATTTGATAATACAGTGGTTGATAAAGCAATGGGTACTTTTTATTACTGATACTATTACTCGCATCTTTGTTTTAACTTTTTGGATTTGAATAACTTTTGAATATCTTTTTTCTATATTTCAAAAAACATTTTTCTACACAAAATCACATATTCCATAATTGTTATACAAACGTTTGCCAAAGAATCTAGTTGTTAATAATAATGTGGCGCAAGCTGTCCCTAAAACTACATTTATATCTGAAAATGGTCTTCAAAATGAAAGAAAATGAACTATAAGCAATTAAACTCAGCCATGTTTGGCTCACTTTTTTAATTTAATTTCTTATTGGTCTGTAATCTTATCTTTCAGTCTGTATCTTCAGTTCTCTTTCAACTAGCAACTCGGCATCGTTTGAAATCAGTTAGGTTCATCAGCTTTGATGCTGAGAAATACTTTCCTATTAATTTGCGGTAAGGATTTTCATGATGGCCATTTCCTTTTAATTGAAACCAGGAATTTGAAACGACGAACACGACGCAGTTATAAAGTGCATTAAAATGAAAATGATGATAGCGCGCACATCCGCTGGGTGGTCTGCATTTTTCCCCGCCAACAATGCGGACTCTTAAAAGTTCTCCGTCTTTTAGGATATATTTCTGGCTTGCCTCCGAAATGCCCTATAATGGGAAATATTTTCGGAGCACATTTTTGATATCGACGCGAAATTAAAATTTCTAATGTTAATAGAATTTTGTGACTGCAAATGAAACTTTGGCCTGTATATTGCTGCACGTTTAAGTATTAAAACGCGTTGATATTTGACCTCTTATTTATTCGATCGGTCGGTATCAGTTTAAATCAGAATATATCCAAGTAGTTCCAACATTTTTTAACTGTTTTAAGAAGATACCAATTTGTCTTTTTCATCAAACTTTGAGCTTAACAGTACCGCCATGGCTACTGGTTCTACATACTCAACTGCTTATTTACTGACGCTCAGCATGTTTCCTAATCGTACGTTTTCTGCAAATGCTGCTTTTATTAATGATTTATAAGTAGGAAACATTGAAGTTAATGCTACAAAGATCAGTATGATATGAATAAAAATTTAAAACTGCAGAATTATACTTGTTTTTTAATCAAATAACCCACACGGCACAACAATATTCTAATTCGTATACTGGTTGTAGGTAGTCTAGGGAATGTCCTGTTTAGGTCATGTCAAAGTAATGTAATATGCTAGTGCCATTCTATGTATTTGAAGCCCTGCAAAATTATTTAGCATAAGCATACTAAACATTAGGGAAATAAATAATTTACTACATGTAGAATTGTAATATTTCCCAACTCTGTATATTATGCAGACCTAATTCCTCCCTATTAGTGATATAAATAACGGTGTTCATAAACCCTATAATTTAATATTCAAACCATGAATAATTATGATCAAATGCATTTATGTTTTAACTCAGGTAGCCGTACTTTTGCCCCAAGTTGGTTAAACAATAAATCAGTGTACTTTCTCTTGTTGTTCTGCATTAATATATCTATCGAACCTTTAAGTCTTTTTGTCTATCTGATATCTAACGAATTTCGTTTTGTATAGCACATTCACAAGCAAGTTTAAGTGGAAACCGGATACAAATTATTAACTACCCAACAAGGAAAAGTCAATTTAGTAACCTATTAGTTGTAATATAGAACGGCGAACTTTTAAAATAAATGTTCCCATAGCCAAAGAACAAACATCCCAAGTAAAGAGAGGTTAAAAAGGCGCATTGTTAAGGGTTATAAAAGGCGACTGCCTGACAGAGATACACAGTCATGATTTCATTTTAATGGAGTCTGTAACTTTCAGACTTTTTGCACTTTTATTTTATTTGTCTTGGCATTTCAATGAGGTTGAAAATAATGGCTTGCTTATAAAAACAGTAAGGGCAGTGATGTTAAAGTTTATGAAATCTGATATAATATTGATTCTGTATAAATTGTTTACAAGATTAACGTGATTAATGACCAGCAGGTATTGAGTGAAATTTTTTTATATACAGAAGACTAGATCATATATTTCTTCATATACTGCAACCTATTCAGAAATTTAATTGTTTCGTATATTAGCATTTTTTTGTAAAAAATATTTTTTCATAGGAATATTGAAGCCAACCTATTACACAAGGTCGAAAGTTGCTGTACAGATCATTTTTATGTACTTAACGCAACTTTTTTCAAAGATAAATGCGGTCCAAAAATCAATGAAACTGCAACAATAAAACTCTAGAAAATTTTATAGCGGTCTAAATGCCCCAGTATCATTTGAAAAATAATGAATATGAAACGGGGAAAGCCTAAGGATGTAAGCCTGCAATTATATTACTTATTTAGCTTTCAGTTTACAAATACCAGATGTCAGAACGATGCAATAATCTGTTATTAGCATTACCAGTGCTTCTCTTTACCTTAATATGCAGAGAGCTGCTTAAGTGAAGTTATAAATATGGGTTTATGAATTTTACGGAATGGCTATTTCATTTCCATAGTTAGTTATGAATTTGAATCTAATTAAATTTTGATTAAATGTACCCGGCTAAATAGTGAAACTAAACACGGAAAGTTTTTAATTAAACTCGTTTGATTTAATTTGTTTATTTATTTCATATTTTCTCGCTTCTGGTACTGTTAGTTAGGTAGACTGTAGACGTTTTGTTTTCATCGACGTAAGTGGATACTAATATGGTCATTTTAGTGGTATTTTTTAACAATGCGAACTTTAATGTGTTGTGTCCCTGGGATGGCATCTAGACATCATGTCTGGTAATCATGTTGAATTTATGAAATGAGGACTCCTTACAAATTGCGTTTCTAGTCGTTTCGCATAAATGACACACGTATACCGAAATTCATACTAAGACTAATCAAACGGAAAAGGGAACTGTATAGACTATACACAAATACTCAAGACGACGAATTGAAAAGAAAACTAAACGAACTCAACAGAAACGTCAAAACACTAATAGGCCAATACAACAGGACAAATGGCTAGAGGCATGCATAGAAATAGAAAAATGCGAAGGTAAAACGTACTGGCAAAAAATACAAAAACTATCACGATACAAAAACATTATATTTTATTATGGTATTATAAATGAAAACGGTACAGAACTGTATACAGACAAGGCCAAAGCGGACGCATTTGCCAGACATTTTCAACATGCCTTCACAACCTCCACTAACCCTAACTTTGACGACCCAAAACTATAACGCAATAAATGATTGGTACGAGACCTACTTTACAAACGAAACAAACAACGCACATCAACTAATTACTGAAGAAGAATACGACGAAGCACTCGCACACATTAAAAACACGGCGCCGGGAAAAGACAATATAAAAGGCAAACTACTGAAAAATCTTACTCGACACACACACACACACACGCACACACACACACACACACACACACACACACACACACGCACACACACACACCACACACACACACACACACACACAAACACACCACACACGCACACACACACACACACACACACACACACACACACATACTGAACCTATTCGACAACTGTATTGAAACTAACACTATACGATACCTGGAAAACAGGAATAATAATACCAATTCCTAAAACCGGACTAGACAATACACAAACACAAAACTACAGACCTATCACACTACACCCTGTACTGAGTAAAATTTTTGAAACTATAATAAAAAATAGACTTCAACAATCAGTTGGACAACACATACCACAATACCAATTCGGATTTATACCTAAATACTCAACTGTTCACTCACTTTTTATACTAACCAACAACATACAAACAACTCACCTCACGCGCAAGAAAACAGCATGTCTCTTCATGCACATCAATAAGGCCTTTGAAAGTGTCTGGCACAAAGGACTTTTATATAAACTTTACCAGCTTAAAACCCCCAAATACATAATTCACGCAATCAGAAACCTACTCACAAACAGACACCTAGAAGTACGCATAGAGAACACCCTCTCCTTTGCTTTCTCCCCTGAACAAGGACTCCCACAGGGATCGCCGCTATCACCCCTTCTTTACAATATATACTGCCACGACATATACAATCACAGTCTCCACGACAAAAGACACATAGACAAATCTGCTTACATACTACAATACGCCGACGACACTGCATTGATCGTGTACGACAAAACTACAGTAAAAGCAGTACAAAAACTTCAAACACTAACATACAATACAATTGCTTGGTTCTACAAATGGAGACTTACACATATACAAACTACTTTTACCAAACCACCAATTAAAGACGACTCTCCATCAATAACAACAGACGGAAACAGAATTAGACCAAAACAAGAGGCAAAAAATATCTAGGAATGACACTGGACTAAAAACTAAAATTTACGAAACACGCACAGAACGTAAGAACAAAAATCATTCAACGGACAAAACACTTCCGATCACTGACGTACAAAGACAAAGGACCGCCGCAAAAATTTACCAATCAATATGTAGACCTCTGCTTGACTACGGACATATACTGACAGCGATTGCATCTAGGAAAACTAAACAACACATTCAAAAACAGAACAAATTGCCCTGAGATCAATAACGAAAATAAGACATCCTCAAAACCAACTACACAACCCCTCAAACCAACTACTCTACGAACGCACAAAAATAACGCGAATAACAGAAAGACTACTCCAATTGCAAACGAAATGGAAAAACAATCCCTACAACTGGACCCTACTGAATCCCCTTTGCCTCACGAGACAAACGAGACAATCCCGCTCCCGCTTCCCAACAACAACACTACTTGAACACTTCCAACACGACTGAACCAACCTGCTAGACGATGAAAAGGCATGACATAGAAGAGAGATTTTTTTTGCTTTGTAATAATTTTAAGTTTACGGTTAAGATAGTTTAAGTTAAGTCTCGAAACAACTAATTGACTTAAATTAGCACCAAAAAATTGAGCAAACATTGACCAATTAGGCATCCTTAAAATCGCGACTTTGAGGGACTTGATGTTTAAGGGAGTATAACCATCAAGCATGTTATAAAATTACTAAAATATTCAAATATATTTTAAGAAAGTATGCTTTGTAAAAAATACCAATTAGAAGCACCGGCCGTTCAGTTTGCACAAAGAAGTTCTGCTTTGGTAATGTTGCAAAACTGCACTGAGGCTCGGACTAGAAAATCTTCTCTTCCAAGAAACCACGTTTAGCGATAAGCTAGCGCCCTTTGAATGTTATAGGTTTGTTTTGGAAGCACATAGTATTGCGCAAATATATGAACTATTATCGTTTTAAATACAGCGGGAAATTTGTTTTAAACTCCGCTAATCTGATTTTAAGTATGTTTAATGTACCGTATCCAACACCAAAATTTGCAGTTTCACATAAATTGACGATTGAATATATCAATGCCTAAAACTTTTCTACTGAACTAGTTTCGTAGTCCAATTGTACGTAAATATTTATGAATAAGAAAAAGAATACGAACGTATATGTATTCTATATAGACGAACTTATCCGACGTTTTTAAATAAAATACAAATCATTATACATACAACGTTACACTGAAGAAGACGCAAACACATTAAGTTAGAGTTAGAGAAAAATTTATTGGATACTGACTGTGAAGCTACTAAAATTGCGGAGCAAAGTTTTCCATTTGACGGAAAATTAACTGCAAGTTTTATAGGCAAGTGAATTGAATCTTAAAGTGTGACAGTTTTTGAGGTTGATGATGCTTTTGTTGAATTAGGTCTCTTTCGGATGTAAAGCAAATACACTTTCCTCGTACTTCAATTATTAACGTCACGTTTTTTAGTTTCGTATGCGAAAAAATAGATAAAAAAGAGGGGTATAGTACATAATACAAAGTACCTCAGATGCCGAGAGCCACGGTTTTAAATATTTGATTTTAAAGAAAAACGACAGTATGTACCTGCAAGCTTCCATCTCTTAAACTAATAAAAAGAAAATAGAGATATTCAATTAAACAGCTGCAAAGTGAGAGTAAAAATACTGCAGTAAGCACAAGCAAGTAAAATAAGCAGAAAACCCGAATACGGCTAAATAACCTTGAAAGTTTGAGAAATACTGCAAACAGTGGTTGGAAAACTATTTTCTGAATCAGCGGTGAAAAATAGAGTGTCAGGATTCGAAACCGCGGCCCGACTCTAAACTTTCAAACGACAGATGTTGACAGAGATAAGTCACCGAGAAACGGACCGAAAAGTTGGACTTTTTAGTGGCAACTAAGTTTCAAATAACGAGCAAAGTTCAGGAGAATTTTTAGTGTAAAAGTTTCGTTCGAGGGTGATATGTTAATTTTTCTATCATCGTTTAATCTGAATATTGCCAACAAAATTATAGTAACTTTATCACTAAAGCCTAAAATGTGTTAGACGATTTGAGATGTAGCCTACAATGGGAGTCTATGGTAAAATAACAAATCTATTCACTCTTCTGACACACTTAGTTCATTTCTGATAATATTAATGAGTAGTTAACAATTGTCTCGATCTTCTTATGTTCCCAGATTACCTCTGTCGTTACAGAGCAGCCAATCAACTAGGTACATCAAACTCAAAATCTGTGATTTTCAAAAACAATGAAGTAAAGTAGATGAATACAATAGATCCTAAAATTGTTCAAAAAATTAAATCGTTAGGTACGTACATCCCTATGAGCATTTATACCATTTAAGCAAAAATTATTGCTAGGTATCAACTCAGGATTTCAGATGATTCTTTCCAACAACAAAATCAGTAAATTTACTCTAGGAAACAGGGAGAATTTGTCGAAGGATATTTATCATGCTCATCATCAATTTTCAATCATTTTCAAGTTCGAAAAGTTTGCTATTATTCGCTTTTGTTGAACGATTGACCTTTTTTCCTCTTGAAACACTGCTTTGGGAATTTTACATAAATCAGTGAGTATAAGCACGGAAATATTTGGTTTTCATTTGATAATTTTATACGATCCCTATTGGCATTTTGCCATTTCTAGCCTTCGGTTCTCAGAGTTGCTTGCTTCAGTTGGCCAAGTTTTGTTCACCATCAAAACATTCACAGAGGCTTGCTGAAATCGTATAAGCAGAATGAAAAAATCAACTGTGAAAGTCATCTAATTATTACGGATTTTTTTATAGTTTATATAAAAACACAATAAAATTATTAATTTATCTATTTGCAAAAAGACCGTTATTTCTAGAAGGTTTATTTTCAAAAATTGTACGTTTGATAACAAAGCGTTTCAACATTTTATTAGTAATATAATATATCCTGAAATTTAACAACTTAGCAGAAACAAGCACACTTTTCGATGTTTTTTTTGGATATGTCCCCCATTACTCTAATTTATGGTATTTTATTTTCCATAGTCATTAAATATATCACAAACTTGCGTGCGTCCTTCTTTCTCTCTCCATAACCCAATATCATTAAATTTTGATCCATTGCGTTTCACTTAGTATTTTATTTTTCGCATAATCAAGATTGGCACGCCAGTCGTGCCAGGTAAGCTATAAAAGCTTCCGAAGAAAAAAATAGACAAACTGATTTTTGCGCCGGCTTTTTCATGACTTATTAAAGTTATCGGAAAAAGTTCTACCGTAGACCCGGAAATAAAGTAACGCAACTTTTGGATCAATCAGTATGATATTGTGCACAGCCATTATTTATTGATAGAAATAAATAATATCTTGTGTCTTTGAATAAGACTTTGATTTGATTTCAATCCATTTGATGCAATTATTGAAATAAAAGAATTAAATGCACTAACCTAGTAAAAATATAGAACCTACCAGTTTTATTTCTTGTTTTAGGAAGCTGTCAGTTCCTCAAAAAACTATTTTTTTAAATCTGTTTTTCTGATGTATAAATATATTTTCAAACTTTAAGAAAACAATAACAAAAGATAAACCAAGTAAATCCGCTCAATGCTGAGGTGCGAACGGAAACATAAATAACAAGGAACAACGGACTTGAGGACAAATTTAGCTTGGGCATTAGCGGGGTCTAATAAATTTTCAAGCCCATGAAATGCAATGCAAATATTTTAACCAATTATATCCGATAAGTCAGCTTTCGAATGGAAACGAAATTTTGGTCAATTTTTGTCTTAAAAATTCCAAAACATAGTTTTAAAAATTTCGAAGTTATAAGCCATACATTAAAATTGTTCAGTATTTATATTTTGCATTCATCTGCTTCAATCATATTCAAGTGAACGCAAATTTATGTATTACATCTAAAGAGCTAATGAAACATGTAGTGTGCTTTTGCACGATTGTGGAGGCAAATTGAATACCAGTAAGAAGGATCCTAATGAATCAGTGCCGATATTAAGAACATGTGATATGATTAACTCATATTACAGATTTAAGGTATCACGGGAAACGTTTCTATACGTTTCCCATGATATATGACACGTATATATTGTAATTTTTCTAAACTGCGCTTCTTTGCTGTAACAGGGTTAACAAAAGTCATAAATTACTGGAAATTATGTAAAGGAGACGCATTTTACGGTTTTATTAGCAATATTATATATAAAAAGTTGTGAATGGTTTGCGTATGCAAAACATATAGTTTACCATAATTCAAAAATACATCAACATTTTTCCGGATTTCTGGTTTCTCACGTTGTACTACAAACGAATATGCATGAGCGCAAAGAAGTTGATATAAATTTGCAAGTCATATATCTGCTGTTCAGCTAACAGGATAAATGGAACAAGCGGAGGATGTAAGTATGTAAAGCAGGATGAAATAATTTGCGTACAAGAGAAATGTAGTAGCTCAGTAATGCAATGAGTTCTCTGTGGAATATTGATATCAGGGCTTTAATGTAAAGTTGAGTTTAGGCATTTGCAGCTTCAGCTTAAGGAAATGGAAATAAGAAATTTAAACTCCAAATGTTTATATAAAAACATGGGTTTGCGGTAGAAGTTTTGTTGAAAGGTTATTAAGTACAAAAGAATCACGGTTTAGATTAATTAATGAAACACCAAGCAAATTAAACGCGTGTGGTGGCCATAGATGATGCAATTTACTCAAAATTTACTCTGTCATATCTAACAACAACAACAACAACTAAATAGGAAAATTCAACAAATTTAAAATGAGGCAATAAACAAGTACCTGGGGAAACTAGCTGATGATCAGAGCTCAGATCATTCACTCTGGATTGCCACCAGGAGATTAAACCGACCAATAAAACCAATACATCCAATTCGAGAAAAAAGTGGCACCTGAGCTAGAGACAACAAACAAAAGGTAGAGCAGCCTTTGCCACATACCTAGAAAGTATTTTCCAACCAAACGAGAAAGAGGCAGAATGTCCTCAAACGGAAATAACACAAAAAAAATCAGAAATAAAGTTAGTTACACCAAAGGAGGTAGTTAGAGAAATAAAAGAAAACATAAATTCCAAAAAAGCTCCAGTTATGACTTAGTTACGGGAGACATACTCAAACGACTCCGAAAAAAAAAAGGGATTATTAAAATTACCCATTAAAATAATGCATTGTTTCGCTTGAAACACGTCCCTATGTTGTGGAAAACGGCAGATGTGATTATGATACCAAAAACCCGGCAAATCTGTAAACGAAGCTAAATCTTACAGGCCCATTTCTCTTCTGCCGATGTTATCAAAATTATTTGAGAAACTTTTCCATAGAAGGCTGAAGAAGATAATTGATAAGGGACAGATGATCAAGTACACAGAATAACAGAAATAATAGAAGAGTGCCTAGGCAATTTCTGGCAATGAATGTTCTGAATTTATACCACAAACAATTAGAAACAAATACATTCACTCTTGTTGTAATGGTAAATTATCTTCAAGATAAGACACAGAATAAGACATTCAATTTTAAGAGACTTTCCAGAGATTTATATGGACAAGTGCATTTGTGCCTAGAATTAGTAGTAATATTACGAAAACTAACTAAAAGCTTCTTCCATATCCGCCTGACAATACCTCGTTCACCTTAAGCAATTGCAAAATACGTTAAGTAAGTCTTAATCACAATTTCAAGTAATGTGTTTTGATTGAGCTGCTTTGAAGCGAATTTAATTCAACACGAAATGCAAAATAAACCCTGATCGAAGAAAAGATGTACATATTTAAATAGATTCACAGGCAAAACACATTAACAACTTTACGCCAAACAAGCTTCCCCTCCTTTACATTTTCAAGTGGCGCAGAATTTAAACCTGAAATGCTACCAACAAATTTCCATAGTTAGCAAATAGGCCTGAGTCTCGTACATGCAGATACTCGCTGGAGAAATACAGCTTTTTGCCACCCTCGAGCAACGCATTTCAGTTGTTAGCGGTTTGCAATTTAAACATTCTAGCAAAGCACTGAACTTGAATTTTTCTGCTAAGCCAGATTCTTTCAAAAATTACCCATTTGCGGATTGCATTTACATTAACTTGGCTATGCACATTTTGTTTTAATGAAATTTTTGAATACACAGGGAAATACGCATGTAATTAGCATTAAATATTAATAATTTCTACGTTCTTTATTAGCGAATTATAATGGAAAATTCCACTGATTTTGCCTTGAGCTATTGAAAGTCCAATTCAAGAACTTTGTTCATTCGACTATTCTCGTCTATTACATACTAAAAATTTCATTTCTCCACCTTTCGAAAGGTACCGAGTTCTCTTTGTAAATGTAGTTTAATTGGAGCATAAGAAGCAACTATAACCTGAATAATAATTTTGAAAAATCAATAAACATATCCAAGTTGTGCGAAGTATTCGCTGTACCGGCAATTATTCTACGGTTTGTTTTTCAAGATTTATAACCGTATTTATTATATTTTTATCAAGGTATAAATTGCAATTAATTTAAAATTTTTCAGTTAACTTGAAAGAATTTGATGATGAATTAATAAACAATATTCGTTGTCAAGATATACCAAATTAAATTCCCGAACAGTAAACAATTTCAATTTAAAATTATTTTTTGAAGCATTGTATATGTAGCATATTTAAAACAATTAATTAGTTTACTGATTTTTTAACATGCTTAGGTAATTATTCATTTTGAACAAGATAGAGCAATAGTTTTTTATATTTTCTCCAATTTAAAACAATGGAGAAATCCTGCAACCAATAGGAGCGACAAATTTATACTTGCTGTTTTTCAGACAAAGCAACTCCACCCACGCTGGGTAGGCTAGTAATAAATAATATAGAGTTTTATGAGCAATAATGCTACACATTATAGCTCTTGCCACATAAAAGCATATCGCGCACAATTTACTTGCCGTCGGCTCTAATTTTTAACTTCCTTTATTAGACAGAATGAAAAAAGAGCAAAATTCCCATTAATCGAATCGACATTTTATATCATTTTATTTCCAATTATAACTTATTTTGGGGTTCATTATATAAAATATTACTCATTCAGCTCTTTTGCACCCCACAATTACATAGCGGCAGGTTTCCAACAGACGCAATTAGGGAACGTTTTGTAAAATATCTACCCTACTAATGGCATTTTACGTTTTTTTTGCATAGAAACTGCTCATAAGGAAAGATTTAAGATTGGAAGTCACATCAAGTGAAAAAATTGTTATTGGCAAAAATCTGATTTAAATACCAGCTTTTTTCTGGGCCTTCTAAATGTATTTTATATCCGCAATACTGAGCTGTTTGTTGGTTTCTCTCTGGAATTACTTGTTTGCGATTATTTATCTTATTTGTAGCCAACCCTGGTAAAATTTCAGTTCTTACCCCGCAGTATCTGTACTAAAATGGACTGTTTTTACTGTCATATAGCTTGTCAATAAACCTCTACCTTCAGATGTTTATTGTTTACATGTTTTCAATAATACCATTACATTCTGTTCACATTAACAGACACAAATTTGAAATGTGTTTCAAAAGTATTTAAAATGCGTTATTGTATTGGTCTCTTGTCATTTGTCACTTGATTGTGTGTTTTATGTTTTGTATTGTTGTTTTCTTTATGTCTATTTTGCTCTGTCATTTGCTTTGTCCATAAATGTATTTCAGATTTTCGGTGGCATTAATTCATATTTTGAATTAAATTGAATAAACCAAACTAAATTTAATAGGGAAAATCTACAAAGACAGAGGAATTGGCACAAACACCGCCACCAAAATATATAAAGCTATTTGTAGACCCTTGCTAGACTTTGGACATGTACTCATGACCAACGGAACAGAAAGGACAAAACGTTATACACAAACAACAGAGCAAATTGCACTAAGACTAATAACACGAATAAGACACCCCCAAAACCCACTACACAACCCCCCCCACCCAACTACTATACGAACGCACAAACATGACAAAGATCTCGGAAAGACTCATACAGCTACAGACAAAATGGACAAACAACCCCTACAACTGGACCATACTGAATCCCCTTTGTCTTACAAGACCAACCAGACAATCCCGCTTCCGTTTCCCTACATTAACGCTACTCGAACACTTACAAACGCAACGGACTAGTGGACAATAAAATAATTTCTTCTTGCCACTGAAATCTTATTTATTTAATAACATTGTTAACCTAGAATGGGAGAATTTTCATATTTGTTTTTTATCTGGATTGGGACTGCATGTATTAAACAAGGGCAGAAATACCGATAGGTCGATGGCCTTTTTTAGAAATAAAGATGTTTACTACTATTGTTAACCTAGAATAGGAGAATTTTCATATTGGTTTTTCACCTAGATTAAGACTGCATGTATTAAACAAGGGCAGAAAGACCGATAGGTCGATAGCCTTTTTTAGAAATAAAGATGTTTACTACTACTAGGGAAAATACGATTTTAAGAACGTCTTCCTTACGATAAGGCATGCCTGGAAATTTCCTTGTCAATTCTTCTGCCTTCATAATTGTCTAATTAAAATCTATCTATTGGCAGCTTATTAATCATGCTGTTATTACTTGAAATGCATAACAAAGTTTGTTACTAATTTAATAATGTTAAGTTGTGGGTTTGGGTTAGATTTTAGACTTTATTAAACGAATAACTGCATCATTTTGTTGCGGGTTTAAGCAGGATGGACGTAAGCAGGTGCTTGACTTCGGAAAATGTCAATTGTGTTCTGCTTTGGAGTACAATGCTAATATAAATGTTGAGCAGATTAGCTGATTTTCTAATTTTCTAATATGTGAAGAATGTGACTAAAACAGGCTCTACACGAAAACTTTCTCGTATGTCCACTTAATTAAATTTCAAATCTGGCTCATTACAAAGAATCCATAACTTCTACACAATTTTGATATACCAAACCAAAAATCATCTGAGTTGCAGAAGTTGCATATCAAAATTAATTAAATGTAAGAATAACAGAATGAAATACTCAGCTTTGTCAATGTCTCATTAAGTATCTTGATGTTCTTTGTACCATATTGTATTAACTGGTACAATTTGAAAGGCAAACAATAAAATAAAGAATACCCCCATTCTCATAAGAAGAAATAAAAATCCAATTAAAAATACAGCTTGAGAACAATTCTTGTTTAAGCGAGTCAATGCGTTTAAAATTATAAAATCGTCGTGAATCAAAACAATATTTCCATTAGCCCAATTAAATTGTTTAATGAAATCAAACCCAAGAGTTCTTCGAGCATCGGAAATAAATATTTGGAATCCGCCAAAAATCGATTACGAATAAGTGTGCCTTCTCAGTAACATGAATAACGAACGTCAAGAGAAAAAAATTGCTGAAATGATTTTAGGTCACTGGCAATATATAATTCATTTTAAAGGGGTGACCACAAATTAAAACAATAACAGTAACATAGTCAGATGAAAAGATTATGTATACTTCATATTTGTAATGACATGAAATTGCAAATGTCTTCTTAGATGTAAGGTCTAGACATAAACGTATGTTTTTTGATGATTCAATTCATGTTCCTCTAACATGCATCGCGTTCAAGAACAGAAAAAATTGAAACTGTCTTGTTGAAATTAAAATAGTTTTTTCCGTTTACTTTGACTCTTCTATGATCTTGTATTAGTTATATTTTCTTCTCACATTTTTCATTCATTTGTTATTTTGCTAGCATTTTTGTCTTGTCTGACAAAGTGGCTATTTAATATTTATAATCTTCAATACTATCCAACAATGACCTTCCGGCAAATCGCATCTGTTCGAATTCGATATTAATGGTATGTAACGAAGACGGCACAGCCATTATTCGACAATCAGTAAACTATGTTGCAGTTTGCCAAACGCAGAAGCTTTAATAACACATTAATTACTCTAAATTCAGAGAAGAGTTTGGAAAAGAAGGCGAGTTTGTCGACTGCAAATAATGCGACGGTCGAACTTTCGCCGAAAGAGTTCTATTTATTCTGATAATTGTATGCGTTAGCTTAAGAATTTAAAAAGTAAACTTTTTTGTGGACTTGCTGATTCGTGAAAAGCTTTATTAATTTCAGTATTTGAAATAAAAAATGAAATTATTTCAGTGCTACATGTGTAAACTAATATATTGAAATAAGTAAAGATACCCTTATTACTAATAAAAATAAATAAAATCAACAAATAAAAAAAAGCTGAAATAAATCAGCCGATTGTGACAAACCGTGGACAAATAATTATTATTTCAAAATCATTCGCTGTTTTAGATTGTTAAATATACTAATACTCGAGAAACACCTCAATTGTAAAGGGACACGAATTGAAAAATGTGATAGTGTAACATTTACTTCCACAAAGAAACTTCAAGAATTCAAAAATTCAAAGAAATTAGCTCAAATATTTTGTTCTAATTTTCATTCATGGCGTAATATAACTGCATATATAAATAAATCTTTACATTACTCCCAGTACTTAGCAAAGTTTTTGAGTACATAATAACGCAGCGACTTGAAAAACTGATCGGAAAATATATACTTACCTACCAATTTTGTTTCAAACAACATCACTCGACTATTCATCCGCTCTTTATTTGGCCAACAATATAACAAACTAACCCACCTTAACTGACAGAAAGACAGCTTGCTGTTTATGGACATTAACAAGGCTTTTATAGTGTCTGGCTAAGAGGCTACTATACAAACTATACAAACTACACACACCACATATCACATACCACCATAAAGAACTTACTAGAAAACAGACAACTACAGAGTACGAATTGACAAAACACTATCATTTTCTTTTTCCCCTGAACAAGGGCTCCCTCAAGGATCCCCGCTCTCACCGTTTCTCTACATATATACTGCCATGACATATACAATTACAACTTACCAGACAAAAATCAAATCGACAGATCGGCATACCATATTACAATACGCAGACGACACGGCACTTATTGTACATGACAAAACTACTAAGAGAGCAGCTCAAAGACTCCAAACACTAACAAACAACACAATGACATGGTTTTATAAATGGAGACTAACACCAAACGCGTCAAAAAAACCAACTTCTGCTCACAAACCACAGACCTCAACGCTGACTCCCCTACAATAACTGCAGTCGGCCAAACGACATAACCAAAAAACGACGTAAAATACCTTGGAATCACAATTGACCACAAACTTAAATTCACTAAACACATACGAAACATCAGGGCAGAAACAATAAAGAGAACAAAACACTTCCGATCACTAACCTACAAAGACAGAGGAATTAGCACAAACACCGCCACCAAAATCTATAAAAAGCTATTTGTAGACCCTTGCTAGACTTTGGGACATATACTCATGACCAACGGAACAGAAAGGACAAACGTTATACACAAACAACACAGACAAATTGCACTAAGACTAATAACACGAATAAGACACCCCCAAAAACCCACTACACAACCCCCCCCACCCAACTACTATACGAACGCACAAACATGACAAAGATCTCGGAAAGACTCATACAGCTACAGACAAAATGGACAAACAACCCCTACAACTGGACCATATGAATCCCCTTTGTCTTACAAGACCAACCAGACAATCCCGCTTCCGTTTCCCTACATCAACGCTACTCGAACACTTACAAACGCAACAGACTAGTGGACAATAAAATATTTTTTTCTTGCCACTGAAATTTTATTTAATAACATTGTTAACCTAGAATAAGAGAATTTTCATATTTGTTTTTTATTTAGATTAAGACTACATGTATTAAACAAGGGCAGAAAGACCGATAGGTCGATAACCTTTTTTAGAAATAAAGATGTTTACTACTACTAAACCTGTTATATTATCATTACAAAATTTGGCATGACTGGGTAATTCATATTAAATGAATGCTTTCCGGTTTTTCTAATAATATATTATCTCTTAGTTGCCTGTTTTAGAACGTTATTCTAGAGCAGAGGCAGGGTCCCGAGCGAAGGCTTAACATTGCAATAAAGCATTCTCTTCAACTTGCCTCGATTATAGAAATCTATAGAATTGTTATCTGTAGTCCCAGATAGTAGTTATCGAAACCACAACTACCTCTGTCAAGCCACCTATTGTAAAAGTTGTCTCGGAGTCAATTGCTCTTGGAGAAATTTTAATGAACAATATAGTTCTGGCTTCTCAAAAGATTTTAACAAGCACGCTGTTTCACCGGCCAGATCCCAGATTGAAAAATAAAAATGTTTAATAATAATTGTTTTTTTTTCCAAGATTAAACGCGCAAACTCCACTTAAACCGCGGATAGTGTGCGACACTGTATTCGACTTTGTTACATATTTATTTATGTTATTGTTATGTTATTAAAAATGGTGTATTAACACACCATTTTTTAACTGACTGCGAAAAGTCGGGGCGAACGTTTGCTAAACAATACCCAGCTACTTACTACCAAAACTTAAATCAAAAAGGTTTTTTCTTCTTTTTTTTAAGTAGAAAAATTCGGTCAGCGTAAACAGGTGTCGCCATTTCTCTATTGGAATATTAAGGCATACTAATAATTTGTCACATTAAGCAGTGAACTAACTTTAAAAACTTGGCCTAAATTGAAAATACCCGCCGATATCGAATTCCAAGAAAATATACCTGAAATTATTTGCAAAAAAACACCTTATGTGGAAAACGGCCCACATTTTTTCCTCTTGACAATATTCCCCGACGTAGTGAAAGTACGCCATCAACATACGATATGACAAGTATAAACCGTCGTTTGCAATATTAAACTTGATCTCTGTTCCTTTTACAGTCTACGGCAATTTATTTTTTGTGTAAGTTTAATTTCCTCTTAAGGTTGAATTCGCCAGTAGCTTATAAATTGAACAGAAAATTAAATTCAGGAAAAAGTTTTTTTCATCACAGATTGGTCGGGTGCGTTCATAAGAAAATTACCATTCTATATTAATAAATTGCTCTAACTTATTTTACCTTTAAGGTTCATTATTTCTTTGCTTAAATATAAAATTAAATATACTACCGTAGCTAGTAAAACTAGCTCAAAAACTCCTAATATCCCAGAAACCCTAAGCTTTAAGTACGATAAACCTTAATGGAATTCGGATTATTTCGGCCGTAGGCACTAGTAGCTTAATAATATACAATTGGGACGCCCTGTATACTAGAAAAATATCATAACATAACAAAATTTTGAAAGAATCCCGGCGGTCATTTATCCATAAGATAATACTTTTATTAAACCTTGTGTAAGTACTTTATATTTGGAAAATAACAGCAATTTTCGATTAATCACTTAATAAAGTGTTCAAAATGTTTAGCTCCTGCTCCAGTGTAATAACAAATACAGTGCTAAACATGAACAAGAATTGTAAGAGTAATTGGGCGGCGTTTTTTAATAGTACACCGTCCAATGGAAGTTAACCCAGAAGTAGGAAATACTGTTATCTGCAACGCTGGGTCGGAAGAGAAATAATGTCCATGAGATAACGAGACAAGCACTTCAACAAATGAAAACCAAACAAACAGAAAGTACGTAAAGGACGACAAAAATACGTGTGAAATGCTGAAATCGGATGAAAACCTTATGGTGAAAACAATGCAGATGCTCGAAGTATCATACTTCTTCACAATTGCTTAAACGACGAAAGGGTGCCTGGATTAGGAGGAATATTTTTAAGCAGCATAAGACAAACAAACATGGAAACGGATAAAGGAAACCCACGTTCAGTAATGGACAAATGAATGCTGGGGAAGTGGAGGAACTTGCTTACACGTGAATAACTATCCGTTTTATAAACATGCCTCTATGCAAATATGCAAATTCGAGGTTCCATTCAAATAATACCTCCATTTGCAGTAACACATCTAAATTGTTTACTTTCGCGAAATTCTCCTCTATTAGATAAGAACCTCCACTTAAATTATAATACGAAATGTATTTATTCCCTTTCGTATAATGTTCATGCTTAATAAGGGTGATGCCGTCTAACGTAGAGTTTATTTAGTTTTGTTCAGACGTGAACAGTAAAACTCCATTTAGGAAATTAAATCAAACGGAAAAGGTCAATAGTCAATTTACCAAAAAAATCTCCCAACCAACATACATTTATTTCTGAATGTTTACTCGAGTTAAAGCCAATCATAACTCAGAGTTTGTAAATTCTCGAAGGGATTTGTTTAGCTGTTACGGTTCGCCCTGAGGGTTGACCCGAAATTCGTAACTAAATTTTTGCTGGAAAAGCCGTACAGGGACTTGGAGGACAGTGTAAATGGAAACAATTTAAAATATACACGGTTTCAGTTTATACAACTGGATTTTTAAATATTAAATTAGGAATTATTTAAAAAGTTTATATGGTTTTTGCTTCTGTTTGAAAAGTTGTCAAGAAACAATTGGCCTAACTAAACTAAACTAAAAGTTTTCTTCGTATCATATCTTTTTTACGTGGCACTTTTTTAGTTTCCCTTAATAAAATCCTTTTTCTTCTAAAGCCATAGTAACTGTTAATGTTAAGTCATAAAATATCTGCTTTGCGTAACATATCGGCGTTGGGTGGTCTTAGAAGTCAGTCTTAATGAATAATTCAATGAATTCAATTAATTTTTCTGCATATTTAGAATTCAACAATTACGATGTCATTAGTCTAATCACTTTTCGCCAGATTTAAATTTCTTCATTTAACTTTTCCGTCGTTAAATCATTCACACTTCATGACAATTTTTCCTGCTAAAAATCAAGTATTCGGTTCAACATCGACTGTACACTTTTTATGTTAAATGTCAAAATGGTTAATTAGGACACATTTTACAACAATGAATTGCTAATGTGCATTTAACATTTTAATTAAATTCTTAAGCAAAAATAACATGTATATTAACTAACGATGGTTTTTGGACTTTACAGTATAAATAATTAATGCAATTTCCAAATGAGGCAGACTGTTTATTATCATTGAGTAGCATTTTTACCAGCTTTTTACTTCCATTTTGCTTAACTGTTCAATATTTACATAATTAAATTTTAGGTACTTACAGACAACTTCTTAATGACATTAGTTCGAATTTGTTGATTTGTGTCTGCAATAAAAAATGTCCCTACCTAAAATTCCAATTCGTGCTGTTGGATTCCCTGGTCTCCACTGAAAGTCCCGATAACAAAAATACAATTACAAAAGTGACAAATGGGCCCGCGTCTGTGGTATGCAGATATCGGGACCAATTTTGGACCAAAACGGTATACACTCTAAAGCTGACTTTTGCCAGATCCGATCCACTAACTGTTTAGACATTCCGTTCCCGTTTTTATTGGTTTGAAAATGTATTAGCTTTCCCGTTGATTCTCGAGGAGACTTTGCTTTAAATCAGGTGTCGCAATAAAATCCTGTCGAATATTTAAAATGGAACTGGATGTAATCATTCACAAAAAAAGCTAATTGAAGAAATCCTCAAAAAACACCACATCTTTTAAACGTATAATTATCGTGAGCAACCGACACCTAATACGAATATAATTTTCTAAACCTTTAAAGACTTTTAATTTGAAGCTGAGATGTTTTCAAAGTATTATGCAAATTTTTTGATCTATAATCTACTGCCTAAAGTGTTTATTTATTTGTGTAAATATTTTCACAGAGAGACAAAGCAGATATTTTATACTTTCAAATAGAACTATTTTTCGTTTGATATGCTGGAACATCGTCGATATATAAAGCAATCCAATTTCTTCCTTTTTCCGAAAGAGATTCCCCTTTGTGAAATCAAACTCGAATGCCATCGGATGACGGTTGTAATCAAATTTGCGTTTCTTTTCTTCTTCGTCCTAACGTGAAAGAAAAGGGTAATTTTAAATTCTCTGTAGGAGCAATTTGCTTTATTGATAAGGAATGTGGAGACGGGAAGTGACAATCTTTTTTTATTTTACACATGGCTGTCCTTTTCTGGCGTTCTCCGGTTCTTTTTTATCGTATTACGTACTTTGCATAACATAACGAGGTATGAGCCCGTAAATAAAAGTATCAGACTTTTCCTGATTTTTATATGTTCAAGTAAAAACGCAAGAGCTCTTTTATGAAGTGTTATGATACTTATCCAATGCTCTTGCGGTAATATTGATAGAATCCGAAATTGTAATGCTTAGTGATGGCATTTTTAGTGTTATAAATAAAAAGTAGTTTTTTAAAAGCGAGTATATTTTTTACTGTCGAAGACTGGGATCACAGACAGCAGCAGCAGATATTGCTTAATTTATTCATTTATTTTACTGCAACTGTAAGAATGGCAATCTAGAATAAAACCTGTGAAATATACACAACTTAAAACAGAAACTGCGCCAAAACATTTTAAAAGGAAAAAACCTTGCCTTTTTATTTACAGGATGTTTGAAGTATTCGGACGTGTGTTTTAAGGGGTGACTAATATTAAAGAAATAATGAATAATGAACAAACTTTGCAATAGTTGTTCTAGAATAATAATAATAATGATAAGCCTTACAAAAAATAATTAAGATAATAAATCTCAATTATCCTTTGGGAAGAAAATTATGTTAATCCAATATACAGTAATTGTTGTCATTCTGTCTCCACAAACTTACATATTTCAACTTTGTGGTGACATGTTCAAATGTGAGTGATTTTCTTGGTTAGTAGTTCAGAAAAACCTTAGATTTAAAACGTTTATTGTATTCTATTCAAATGATATTATGTTTTATCAGACTTTGAAAGCTTTCACTGCCGGTCAAATCACATATAGAAATGTTTTTCGGGCTTTGAAGCCGTGGTCCATGAGAGAATTTCCACCATGCATCGCCAAACTGTTCGAACACTGCTTAACCACAACCTACTTTCAGTGGAAAAACGAATTCTATGAACAGACGGATGGAGTAGCAATGGGCAGCCCCCTTAGTCCGGTGATAGCCAACTACTTTATAGAGAAATTTGAGATGGACGCTCTGGACACAGCCGCGAGGAAACCTAAGTGTTGGTTTCGATATGTTGATGACACTTTCGTTGTTTGGGGTCATGGTTTGGTTGAACTTAAAGACTTCCTGAGGCACCTCAACTCAATCAACTCAAAAATACAGTTCACTATGGAAGTGCAGAAGTATGGGCGACTTCCATTTTTAGATGTCTTGGTAACCAGAAAACCCAACGGAAAGCTGGCCCACACGGTGTACAGAAAACCGAAACATACCGACCGGTACCTGCACAGTGGATCAAACCATCATCCCAGTCAAAAGAGAGGAGTCATTAAAACCCTCAACGAAAGAGCCAGAAGAATTTGTGAACCATAAGAGTTAGAAAGATAATTGAAACACCTAGAAAGAGCCTTTGGTTAGAATGGATACAGCAAGAACGAGTTTAATAGAGCAATTCGACCAAGAAACAGTGGAGGTCGTCCTGCGGAAACAGACACGCAGGATGAGCGTAAGGGTTGGGTTTGCCTCCCATACATACATGGAGTCACGGACAGGATCGGCAGGATACTGGAGAAAAACAGAGTGAAAACAGTCTTTAAACCAACTCGAACAATCCAACAGACTTTGAGATCGGCCAAGGACAAACGGGAATCTTTTTCGGCACCAGGAGTCTACAGGGTTCCATGCAGTTGTGGCAGAGCATATATAGGCACCACAAAAAGTAGTGTAAACACTGGAATCACTGAGCATAAAAGAAGTTGCAGATTAGGACTAACAGAAAAATCAGCAGTAGCGGAACACGCACTTCTAGACGGCCACCAAATACGTTTCGATGAAGTGGACATTTGCACCAATCTCAACGGTATTATCCGAGACTACTACCAGAGAAGCCATTGAGATCTTCAAACATGACAACAATTTTAAACAGGAAAGAAGAAGTCACGGGTCCTTAATCCAGATTGGAAACGCGTTTTGCGGCAAACAGCGTGTACGCCAAAAACCATCGAAGCGCCTCACGCATGAGCTCACACGGCCAGACCGCATAAATACGTCAAAGAATCCAGTAGTTGAGCGGTCTTAGTCGGAAAAGCACGAGAGTTCACTCGCCCACTGCCCTCATCGCCTTTGATAATGTCCACCGCAGTTGTGGAGCGAAACGTCAGAAGGAATTCCCATGGACCACGGCTTCAAGCCCGAAAAACATTTCTATATGTGATATTATGTTTGTTAACATATTTGAATTAAGAAAGAAACCTAAAAATTAAATGGTACATGCGATGTTTAAAAAACTGCTACGAAGTCAAAAGTGAAGGAAGAACACAGTTGAATTGCAAAAAAAATCTAAAACAATAATTAGCTCTCACATAAGATTCAAGGGCGGAAAAGGACGCCAATTTTATAAAATAAGTGTTAGTTAATGTGGATGTTTACCAAATTTATTTACAAAAATAATAATATTATTAATATATTTCTGTAATAACAATGAATTTAAGTATCCCCGTTACACGTTTACATCACAACACGTCCTACACAGAACAAAATGAGATAAATTTTCTCATTAATGAAAAATTAACTTCAAATTACATACATACGTTCGTATGAGTCGTTTGAAAGCCGCAATCTAGTTTGAAATGAGCAAAACAACGAATTGAACTATCGAATACACCCTAATTCTTACGACACGTTAAACAATGTCCTTTCGGAACGAGGATGAAAAGTTGCTCAGAAAAGGCTCCCAAATTAAGCACTTACTTGCTAGAAACTTCTTCGCTAGAAATAAAATACAGCATTAAAATGCGAAACTCTTCTAAAAACATTATAATGATTAAAATAAAACGGCAAAAATAAGAGTAATTACATCAGTTGACGTATACAAGTAACAGCATTATATATCTGTAAAGAGGGATTAGATTTACGCAAACGGAATTCATCATGTAAAAACCAAGACCGTATCACAAACGATATCATTATTCTCAATAGGCCCTTCCATCATCGTGTATATCAAGGAGATAAACCTAAATGAGTTTCGCTTTAAGGAACTCGGAAACACAAATGCGGTAAATTACATACATATACGAAGGAAACCACATGTATTTAAACGAATATGGTCTTAGTGGAGCTGTTTGGTTAAATTGCGTATTTACTCTAAATGTTGTGGATTTAGTGTACGATGACATAAAAGTCAGTAATCTAATGTTTGCAGATACATTTGTACCGCAGTATTAAATTATTGGTGCGGAATGAAGCTCACATTAACGTCAAATATGTTGCTTAACGGTTTACTTATCATTCATCTTAGTGAAATAGTTTTGGCATGTTTTGTTACCTCCTAATAGTGAATTCACTTGTCAATATCCTTATTGGATTTTGCTAGAAAGTCTTAAAAATTGAATAGTAATTTCAGCATTTTCTGAGACACTACTTGGTGGTTACCAACATGTAATTACTAAGCATTCTTGAACATGCAGTAGTCGTCTAATCGAGTCATTTAATCTAAATATATCTATCTATAAATGCCCATCATTTTGAAATAAACGTAATATCATTTGAATTTATCGCTTCAGAACGTGAAAGGTTAATTTCCTCCTAATGCTTACATAACTGATTGGTGTTGCGTATGATTACGTCGAAATTCTGTCAGCTCCCTTTCCAATATAATCGAGTAAAAGCCTTGAAAGAAAATTGGCAAATAAAAGAACCGATTTCACTAGTTGAAAATGAAATAAGTGAATTTGTATACTTCATAAGTTATACAGGGTCAACAAGTCAGAAATTAAAAAAAAGCATCTATCAAAATATCATGATTTTTGAGATATTTACACTTTTTTGGAAATTGATCAAAACTCACACCACTTGATGTTTCATCAGTCTTATGTGACAATACGACAAAAACCTTTCTCTTGACAAAGACAAAGAAATCAGCACAAATACCGCCACCAAATATATAAAGCTATTTGTAGACCCTTGCTAGACTATGGACATATACTCATGACCAACGGAACAGAAAGGACCAAACGTTATATACAAACAACAGAACAAATTGCACTAAGACTAATAACACGAATAAGACACCCCCAAAACCCACTACACAACCCCTCCACCCAACTACTATACGAACGCACTAACATGACAAAGATTTTGGAAAGACTCATACATCTTCAGACAAAATGGACAAACAACCCCTACAACTGGGCCATACTGAATCCCCTTTGTCTTACAAGATCAACCAGACAATCCCGCTTCCGTTTCCCTACATCAACGCTACTCGAACGCTTACAATAGTAACTGACTACTGGGCAATAAATCTAAGATCTCTGTTTGCCAGAATTAAAATTATTCAATTAGTAACCTAGAATAAGATAATTTTGACCTTTATTTGTTTGTTTAGATTAAGACTGCATGTACTAAACAAGGACAGAAAGACCGATAGGTCGATAGCCATTTTTTAGAAATAAAGATGTTTACTACTACTCTTTCTCTTGTATTTTAGTTTTGACAATGATCGTAGTTCGAAAGCTCATCAAATGATTTTGAATGTATGATTTCTATTTAAAAAAAACACTTTAAAATAGAGTGTCTTCGTTATAACTAATTTCTATTATCTATATTTTGCTCCCGACTGTAGCTAAGGAGTGATAGTTATCTTGATACCCATAAGCAGAAAAAGTAGCACCATTCTTAGGAATCTGAAATTAAATAATAAATACCTATTCCGTAAACAGAAAAAAATTATTTTGCAACTTTGCTGAAGCAAATTTCCCAATTCATAATGTTTATTTTCTTGGGCATCATCACTTTCGACCTTCTATATTATTCACCCAATAATTCGTGTAATTTGAGTAAACCCACTTTAATTTTAACAATTTTAGTTCTGTTGTTTTATGTTGGGAACCAAATTCTTTGCTTATGTCTCCAACGGAAATACTATTTTTTTGCGAATATTTTGCATGCGTCGTTTCAAAGCAATAAATTGCGACGAAAAGTATTATCACATGATGCAAAACATTGTACTTGTGTCGGAATCAACAAATGGAAAATATTTAACCAAGTGCGCATTCGAGTAACGAGGACAAGTGTGTTCAAGTCCTGTTCACAATGAAGAGAGGGGAATGTCCTCCAATCACAATAAACAGCTCCGTAATTAAAACAACAGAGCATGCAAAATACCTGGCCATGCACCTGGACCGACGATTGACCTGGAAAATTCATATACAGAAAATAAGAAACGAATTAGACTTAAGAGTTAAAAAATGTACTGCCTTCTAGAAAGGAAATCTGTGTTAATCCTGGAAAATAAAGTCCTAATTTATCAAACCATCCTGAAGCCAATCTGGACCTACGGAATCCAACTATGGGGAACAGCTAGCAACAGCAACATCGAAATACTGCCAAGATTCCAATCAAAAACCTTACGATACATGACAGATGCCCCATGGTACGTGAGAGACGATACCCTGCATGGAGGCCTAAATATCCCAACCATAAGAGAAGAAATACAGAGATTCGCTGAAAAATACCATCAGCGAATAAGTTGCCACCCAAATCCATTGACAGTCAACCTACTTCAAAAAATACCGAACAAGAGGCTCAAGAAACCAGCATCAGCCGACATCTGCAATAGATTCCAGCCAGAATAATCCGAACCACGCTCTACCATACTCATCAAATTGAAGGCAAACCCAGAGGTCGTTTATTGTAATGCACCCTGAGACATGTGAAGAAAACCAAGCAACACATCTTCTTAATGTCAAGAATCAGGCAGATTGTAGATAGTTAATAATAATAAAAAATCATTAAAAAAATATTACACGATTAAGCTAAGCTGATGACGAAGTATAACTTTGAGAAATTCTTATTTTATGTGTCAAACAACATTTTCCACCAGGTCTTTTAGTAGCGTAAAGTTTTATATTTATATTAATCAGTGTTGATTGCTGATACTACTAATAATATACAAATGAGTTTTCCAAAAATCCAATTTCTTTGATGACATGACAAACGATTAACATCTTTTCCACATTAACATTAACGCTCTAGCTGAAATTACTCTTCCATATAATCCATATGTAAAGTTAAGAGCATTCATGATATTGTACTATTCAGTCCAGTTACTTGACCCGCTAATGGATCGTTGCCCTCCAGCCCGAAAGACCTTTGTAAATTCAGGGCAGGGTTAATTCTAACAAAGGCACTGGGCGAAGAGCTGTCTTAAAAGGTAGCAACTTAATTTTCCATTAAAGTGAGTCATTTCCGAGTTATCTTGATAAGGGTGGTGGCGTCGGGACCCTTGTGTGTTTGTTATCGAGATGCGTCGGATAATGAGAGGCTATTGATTGTACCCTCCGCGGTATGCCAAACAAAATCGTAGCAAATAAATGATTAAGGTGGATCCATTAAGAGAGAAGGAACCCACGACTATGATGTTTATTGTTCAAAGGCATCCTTTGAGGGTTTATTAACTTCTTGGTGAAGCTTAATTAACAGGAATCTTGTTAAAATATATGGTTGGTATGAAATTCAGAGCTCTGAAGGCTTTCATTACTCTCATGAAAGTCTCGAGTTCGAATCTAAAATACTTTGCGATTGTTTATGAAAATTAATTAGCCAAAGACGGTATTTTGCAACCGGAAAAAGACGAAAGAGAACGCAAGGAAAATTACGTTATATGTATTCGAACTATCTAATGAAAATTATTATTTGTAGCTTATAATAAGAATTTTTAAAACTTAATTATTGTTAAACTAATAGTTGTTATTATCGTGTATTTCGTTTAAAGATATTTTTTTTATTTCGATGGGAACGTTGGTTTAAAGAACTACCCGTTCTTAAAAGTGCAAATTGAAAGTAGTAATTACCTATACCATTTATCTTGTGTTATATTGAATCGAAATGTATTAAATATTTCAAACAACCCTTAAATAGGTACTCAAAGTAACATGTTAAAATTATTTATAATATTTACTAATGACACTGATTTCTCTTTAAGAGAAAAAGGAAACTTGACTATATTCATTAGACTAGTCAAATAAAATTGGTAATAATAACAATCACCCTTTTGGGCAATGCATACATTTTTCCAATAATCATACTTCTAAAGTGCCAATTCAGTGAATTATATACTTTTTTGTATTGAGCCATAGTGCATTTTAAAATTAAAAGCATTTTTGCCTTGATTTAATACAATTTTTGTTTTACTAAAACAAAAATGGTAACAATTGATAACAAAACTCGAGTTTAACACGAAAATTGTATTTCCTTATTTTTTGAAGACGCTTTATTTAGCGAAACAGAGTAATAAAGTTTTGCTTTGATTGAAGTTCCTATTCGCTTGAAAACATCGCGATAAGGTCTAGTGTCTAGTGTGGATTTTTACGAATTAATGTACAATTTAATGCAAAACTGCCAAAGTGATAAAAATTAAAAATGACTTTTTCCAATGCAGATTTAACAAGAGTGCGCGGGATAAATTCATACTATAGTAATATGGATAACAATTATATTAAACGACATCCTGTATTATAAAACCTAATCAGACTTGGAAAAAAATTAAACAGCCGAGTCAAATAAATATTCAAACTTCTAAGTAAAAGTAGTGGTCTAAATGTAGACAGTAAGTTGTATGTTTTATTATTCCAGACAGAAGAAAGTCAAATAATTTAAAGTTAATATTCTAAATCATAATAACGAGTTTGGGATTCTGGCATTCAAGCTGGTTGGAAGTAAATCGATTACATTTATCTCTACCCCAGGCACTTTAATCAGATCATGATGGAAACAAATATCAGTTCGGACATATGGCTTACGATGTAACGGATTTACTTGCGATTTCTGAAATAAGCTACACGGTTATTTCTGAGCAATGTATTTACCTAAAAGGTATAAAAAGTTCCCGATAAAAACGGATTTGCAGATTTTGCATAATGTATTTTGGTATCCTGCATATCAGCTTAACTTACTTAAATTTACTTCAATGCTATAAATCCACTAAAGAAAATTTTTAAAAATGCGCAACGTCTTAAGACAGTACCTATTTTTAAAAGTGCCCAACAACATATTTTGGAAGAATTGAAATTGGAAACCCGTAAAATGTAATTCTAGTGTAATAACTCGGGCTTTAACTTGAATATTTTAATGGAACAGCTAGAAAATAGAGCCATACGGCTGGCATCTAAATCAAGTTGAGAACAAGGCAATCTAAAATGAAATCTCCCAGACATCATAACTGGAGCAAAACTGTGTATTTTGCGTACTTTTCGCTTTCCTTTTTGAACATTTCTAATTTAAATTCGCAAATTAACGTCTATATGTGTTCGGATTCACCAATTTTATTTTCATAGCTCATGTGATTGTGGAACATCTAATAGGTAATCATCCTCAATTATGTCTTGTAAATTGTGCTATTCAGTAATATGTTGCATTGTTGCTATTGAGGGTGTAAATTCGGATAGTCCAACAGTTCCGCACACTGAAAAACATATAGGTAACTGAAGTGCCTAGTTTTCATGACGGGAAAGTTGCAAGTAGTCAACTAGAACTTGGAAAATACTATATTACTTTCAAGATGCTCTATTCGTTTTAAGAACAATTTGTTCGAATATTTTTCTCGTGGTATTGTACATTATGGTTGGAAACATATGATGTACGGGTTAAATTAATTAATGTGGTACTGTTTACTTCAATTAGTAAGCAAATTAGTTACCTGAATTGCAAACCATATTATATTTACAAGTTTTATTTAGTAGCTTTAATACATTTTAAGCGTTCAGATCTACAGGTAAAGAATCAACCGCTAGATTCTTATATCCATTTATATGTTCTGTAGGGAAGGCTGTTCAAAATTTGGATCTCAAAATTCATCTTGCCGACGTACTTATTAGAACATATATGTCCAACATCCAAGCCAGAGCGGTTTGTTAAACAAAAAAACAGCAAACAAAAAATCAAAAAGTTTTATTATTAGGCTATATGATAACCAAAGGAAAAATACCTTGTAATTTTTTTGCTAAGTCTTCACATAGTATTTATCTGGTACATGTTTTAATTGGACTATTTTTCTTTACGGTCATTTATCAGCGTTTACCAAATGACCTTTTCGATATGGTGCATGGCAAAAAATAGTAAAGTATAGTAATTAAATACGAAGCCCAAGCGTAAACTTTAATATAGGGTATTTTCGACAATTTGTAAGCCTTCAGCAACTCAACGCCAAATAATTAAATAATAGTTAAATTAGCATGTTTGCGTTACCACGCTAACCCTAGGAACTTATAGCATTTGCATACGCAACAGAAACGCAGTCACGGAACTTAGATAAGAGTAAATTTGATATGCGTATTCGTATCAACGGTTGGCATATAAATGTTTCTACATCATGTAGGTAGGGCCAATATCAGAGTTACATTTGTATTGAGAAAATCTGATAAAAGACAACCTGATATAAACATAATCTGTATGTAGTTAACATATACGATGATATAAGATCAATTATGAAATGCGTCAAACACATAAAGAAGATGAATGAGGACGTATGAAACTTTGAAGGCCTTTAAGTTTTTAAATCAAGTAAAATAGCAAGGAGTAACAGTCTTTGGAAATAACGGGTAAGATGTAAAAGACCGCATTACCGAAACTATTGACAGTGAAATATTTTTGTAGTTTAGTTGAAATCTTTGATCAAATGCTCCTAACCGGACCTGTCCTAGTAACGTCTTAGATTTTGTCTTTCTATTTCTCCCCTTCTCCTTATATTTAATACGCCACATTTAAATCACCAAGTCTAGTCTTGGATCTGTTATTCTTTTATGAACTGTAAGAACAATATCCAACTTCTAGCCATTTAATTGAAAACAATCATCTGCTAGCCAACTTGTACATTTAAATTACGCGTATGAAAATTACATGTTGCTCTATGCTTGCTAATTACATTTGGGTTTTCACGGAAAGCAGGTATGTAAATTGTGACTTGATTAATTAATTTGAAATGGACACTTCAAAAAGTTAGCATTAAATGTACATATTAGTTTCGAATGGCATGGCGCGAAATCATTGAATTGCAAAATAACAACAACTAGTTAAGCTATAAACACTAACACTAGTTAATTTGGGAGTATTCAGGTTTGAAGACCAAAGTAAATTGTTTAAACAACGATATTTTTAACGGTCCTACGCTTAAGCTATAGAGAATAAAAATATAGAGAAAAAAACTTTATAATGTCGGTAGTAGAGTATCAATAACTAGACTTGAAAGATGGAACGGTTGAATATTGCAATGCCACAAAAGCAAAAACTGTATTAGTTATTATGAACAAGTCGGATAGGCTACAAAGAAGCGTTCGAAATCCAAAATCTTTGGTTTTTCTTGTTTATGGCTTGTCGCACGACAAAGCAATTTATGAATAGTATGCTAAAATTAGTTATGAATGGTTTGCTAACTAGCTGAAACAACGTTTTGTTGTGCTACCCAGCTGAAACAACGTTTTCTTTGTAAGACTTAAAGTTTCGAGTTTTATATACTTTGACAATATTTATTATTTTATATGTTCAACAAAATTTCTATTAAATTTTTTAGTAAAGTTGTGTTGCCGAAACGAATACTGTCTCGCACTCCCAATTTGGTCAAAAGAGCTATAGACGTTTGTTTTCACAATGAAGAGTCAACATTGACATTTAAACATAACTTTTTCAATAAAACCTTATTTTCCTTAGTTGTTTAAAGTTGATATTTTTGCTTTAACTTAGGGTATTTATTTTTTAACTTGCCAAATATTGACTGAAGTTTAATAATAATGATGATAAGTAATCTTAATTTGAGACGAACGTAATATATTATAAAACAAAATTATATCAATATACAAATTTATTATAAGAAGGAAAGTGCGAACTAACTGTTACATGGAAAACTGAAAAAGAGATTTTGAACTATCATGTAAGCAATGTATTCATTCCCTGATCTACTGAAACTCAATTTTTTTACTTTGCACCTGCAACCAATTTTCGCGTGAATATCAAATGGATTAAAATTGAAAAAGTTCAAATACCTTCCTGGATTTAGACATATCTATCAAAATATCCATAATAGGACAGCATTCATTGGCCATCACGATGCATTGTTGGCATTCACGAATCAATAAAAAACAATTTCAGTGGGATTTCGAAAATCCCCACTGCACAGCGATATGTCTCTCTATAAGTCCTCAGATCACCCGTTGAAAGCAATGCGGAAAAGCTGGCATGTAAAAATTGGTCTATGGAAATAGCCATTATTGACTTCAATTTTTCAAACTTAAATCCCAAAGCTATTCAAATCTCCGGCTATTAAATCTCCTTGTCAGGATTTACTGATTGTACTACTCTAATTGAGGAAATCGGTTAAACAAAGAAAAAAAATGCGAGCTTAATTCAATACTATTTCAAATTGAATCCGCCAATTGGATGATAAGTTCCCATTCTGAAGCAGTTGGACATGACTTACTGAATGGATTGATTAGCATTTGCCATTTTACGACTGGATAATTTTAACCATCCCAACGTGTTGAAAATTCTTTTATTTCCACAATAATTAATTGTATTGTTTCGGGCTATATTTGGAACCTTGATAGACAAGCTTTGATAGACAAGAATGATAATTTTTTCAAGATTACAGCTGAAACGACTATAAAGTCCCGTGTAAAATAATTCAAAACAATATCATCAGTTTAGTTCACCTTTATTTCTTTACTCATTGTGGCTTTTTTCACTTTGCAAATTTTTTTCGCGATTTTATTTGTGTTTTTGTGCTCATGTGCTACTTATAATAAAGTATTTATTAAAATAAAATTGCGTTTTTTTTTATAGTACTTATTTGAAATTATTTATATTTATACATAATGTACTTTTGTAATTTTTGAGGCGTTCCACTACAAAGGTTTAATTTTTTTATGAAGATTATTTATGAATTTGCAACGAACACTACGAGCAGTAATGATAGCAAATTTGTTCTTATATCGCTGTTCTATATAAAAATAATGATAAATTCTTAACTTCATTTTCCTAAAGAACGATTAAGGACATGTCACCAAGATACGAATGTAGGACGGTCTGATCTGTTTTTAAAAATGTCAGATAGAGGTTCAAAGAAAAGCGATTATAATATACACACTTTCCATTAGACAGAGCACTTGAAGCATAATTCAAGGCACCACCTTCATTTCCGATACGATTTCGATAAGTAGAACTTGTGGTAGAAACATCAGTTTTCTAGAGATCTATTTGTCATCAAACAAAAATAAATAAAAAGGAAAATTTGAAACGATAATTATATCAAAATAGAAAACCCATAAAATATGTTGAAATACGGAATTCGAGAATGGACAAGAAGCTCAGCAAGATCCATTTTAGAATAATTAGAAAACCTATAGTTGTATCTGGCAACATTAATATTGCACGAAAATTAAAAATCCTAACATATCTAAAGCCGCCGCAGGTAAAGAAGAACAACACTGAATAGAAGAGTGAAAAAGCAGGAAAGTTTCACAAATATTATCCTATGTTTTAAAAATTGGAATAAAATGCTGTTACAGATGCAACGACAATTAAAATACTCCGTAGAAGAATGATTTGGGCAATAGAAAAAGGAAGCCAAGCTAGAATCAATGCTAGTAAAACATTACGTGAAATCACGGACGAAGTTTAGGAATATTTATGGACTAAGAGTATATAGTGTAAATATTTAAACATATTTAAAAGAATAAATCAGAGACACCATTATGAACAACTGGTTATATGAAAACTCAGAATACTTCGGCAAGAGTTGTCTTCGATTAATGTTCATTTGTATCACTCAAAAATTAAGCCAAAATCAACACTCACAGCGGTAGAATAGAAGCATTCGAATAGTATTCATTTTGGTGGATGAAATAAAAATTATTCAATTCACAGACAATCGGGTTCAAGATCTTGTCTCAAATTGAAGCCGTTGCCGAATACATGCATAAATACATAATCAGCACTACCGGTAAGTGTAAGGTAATATATTTTATTTTAATACAAAAAATTTGACCGTTTCCTTCCGTCTCGTGTTATTTCTTTAGCTTCTGCCCAGTTTATGTATCGCTTCTCTAGGCATTCCACTGTTAATTATTCCACCTTTCCTTAACCTGTGTTTAGATCTACTCTGGGTAGGTTTTGCCTCCCATATCATCTTTGTTTGTCTGCCCTCTTTTATTCTTACCAAATATCCAAACCACCTTAGCTGTTGTCTCTCTTTGCTTTCAAGAACTGCTTTCACTTCTAAATCTCCTCTGATTTCCGCCGCTTGTCTTACTTTTTAATTATTTGCTAAAGTTCCAGCTCACAGCCATACATAAAGACTGTTTTGAAAAGAGTTTTGTACCCTGTCAGTTTTATTTTCCTTGATGGGTTGCTCCTCCCCAGAAGATGTTTACGTTTTTAGTCTGCTTGTAATAAAGTCTAATTTTGTTTTTTAAACTTGCTGTTCTTCTAGAGGTAGGTGGTTTAAGATTATATTGCAGTTCACGTCGCCTTTTATTATTATTTTTGTGTTATCAACATTTATGCTGAGAATTCATCGATATGATTCGAGGCAGTATTATCCCACATTTCTAAAGTGTGCAGTAAATCTTTAACTTTTTCGGTTTAAAATATCTAAAGCCCACTAGCAGCGATTTGATAACCTTTCGTACTTCTTTGATCAAGACATCCATCAATTATGTTAAAAAATCTTGTGCTTAACACTCCTCCTTTGCCTCAGTCCATTTTTGCGACAAATTCTTCAGATTCTGAATTATTTTTTCATATATACTTTTATACTTTTTCAGGTGATTTTGTTAACTTTTCCGTTTTTTATACCGTTTATTATAAAATTTCGTGTCAGTTGATTGTTTGACTACAAAAATATGGTCTTGGCCACAACTATGGTTTGGACTTTGCAACAACCGCGTGCATGTTATGCATGATACGAATATTGGAGTTAAGAAGCCCAGAATTAACTGTTATTGAAAAATGCATCTGTAATTGACAGTATAACAAATTCTATAACTTTTAATAATTAAAGAGTCCCACCAAAAACGCAAAAGTTTTAGAATGTATGTGTGAAGAAATATGAAACTGAACAAAAGTGAAACGACTCATCTTTTATTCAAAGTGTAACACTTGGCAAGTTGTGTGAGAGTCCAATAATATATTCACTCGGAATTGGAATCAGCACATGAACTGACTTGTAAGGTTCTGTACATATTTCCTTCCAGATGGAATAAGTAGTTTTCAGGAGCGCTAAATAAGAACAGAGGAAGCCTAAAAGCCCTGGAAAACAGTACGGAATTATTTCTTGAATCAACGTCAACTTACAGTTTAGGCAAATTAAAGCATTTGTTGGGAAATATGTCATCATTCCCTCAATTCTTTACAGCTAAGTTATCTATGCAACATTTCGTAAACAAAACAACACTATCTACAGCAACAATATCACTTAAAATTGGTGGTTTGCTTCTTTTGGGGTTATTTGCTTTGGGAACCTATTCTGCCTCAGCTTAAGAAGATATTAATGGTATGTTATGCTAGCTTTAGGTTTCTGTTTATAGTTTAGCGTTTGTGGGGCTGATGCGCAATGCTTTAATGAATAACAGTGAGGGACTGCCATAATTTAGAAATTGTAAAATTATTACAAGAATAAGATTAAGAAGAAGGTTAAGAGAAATTAAAAGCACGGAAATGTAGCACTATTTCTCTGAAATTTATAATGAAAAGCTATTGGCTGTATTTCCTGTATTTCTGGAACTGTTACACGCAGTGGGTTGTAAGTAGTGTTATCCTTAATAATTCTGAAACCATTGTTTGTAATACAGCAAATATTTAGATAAATGCATTCGTTTTCCGATGTAAATGTCGTTTTAGTATTGCCCATATTCATTACATATATCGTAAAGAATACATTATCGAAAAGCTTGAATAGTGGCAGAAAATTTTTTGGGTTAAGGATTCCACACTTATACTATAATTATGCATAGCTGACCTGGTCATTGAGGGCACTCCGGACGAAATTTTGAATAAGAATCAATCCACCATCCATAGGATCCAAAACCATAGGATCATAGGCCCACAATCGAAAGTGAACACGCAATTGCCAGATCAAATTAACAAAATTATTTCAGATAATATTAAATATAAAAAAATGCGAATTTTATAAATCCCCATAATAGACAAACATATCTAGGACACCAACACATACATTTCCAGTTTGAAAATAAATGCTGCTCAATATTGCGTAGGGAAACACGAATGGGCCCATTGATATTTTATCTATTGTATGAAAACTAACTGCAAAGAGTAATAAAACCGAAATGATGGGAGTGATTGGAACTTATAGATCATCGGTCATTCCCCAAGCGTCCACAGAGCTATTGTTCTCGACAGGTTGAGATATTAAGGGTTTTATCGTTCAATTTGTCATCATTCAAGTGAAGGAAATGAAGTTTATGGAACTTTGAGTTTTTCTTGAGGTAGGGCTCAACTTAGTTTACCGTAAACCTGTTATTTACGATCCGCGGTGTGTAAAGCGTATTGAATGTTTTATGTTGCTTACTATATAGAATTCTTTTGGAGGTGATATATTTACATTTATACTGCAAGAACAGATGTATCTAATATACAATCAGTACAAGTGGAATTTTGACTATTAAATATTTTCAGAACTTTCCTAAATTCGCAAATTTGTGGAAACATTTTAAATTAAAGAAATAGCAAAACAGATGTGCTGCTCAAGAGAAATTGGTAGTAATAATTTCAAAAATGTAATTTGTAGGTACCTTTTTATGAAAATATTTATCATTTCTTTAAGTTAATCAGCTGGTTACAATGAATTAACTAAAAACTCAACACATGCAGAACAATCGACATAAAATTTGGGATAACGAAAACACAAAGCTAACCTCGATCAACAGTTAAACAAAAAAAAAATGTTTTATATATTTTACGACTTGATAATGTTAACAAGTATACATTCAAATTTACAGGCATTGTATATTACCAATAGAATCGTGAAGTTGTTAAAAACTAAATGTTAAAACAGAATCAAAAAACTAACAGGTAAAAAAATAACAGCAGAGCTTGCACGACACATACAGCGTGACATTTCCGCACACAGGAATTTTATCTGGGCGGGAAAGCTACGCAGCCTCACCCCCCGTGACAACTCTTTGTGGAAACTGTCGAGAACCCTCCGAAAAGGCTAGGAGCAAGTCCCTCTCTTAAAAAAGAGGGGCGGAGTTACATTACCACTTGTGGCAATTGCGAGCTGCTCGCCGAATTTTGGCAGAAGTACACCAAACAGCCCTTCAGGATAACGAAATAGAAAGACAGACCGCGGTTTTTGTAGAACGGAAGTACCCTATGCCACCCTCGATTTTGCATTCCTATATAACAACCCCGTCGGAGGTACAATCGTGTCTTCGGCGCCTCCCTAGCCGAAAAGCTCCCGGGCCAGACCACATCCCTTATTTACTTCTCAAAAACTTACCGCAAAAAACTATTGTGCTAATTAATAGTACAAATAATCAACGCAGTCCTTAAATTGCAGCATTTTTCACAGGACTGGAAAAACGCTGTAATAATTCCTATCTTAAAGCCGGGCAAAAACCCGACTGATCCCCCTCTTATAGGCCAATTTCCCTCCTGAACTCCCTCGGCAAATTAACCGAGAAGGTTATCTTATCGAGACTACAGGCAGCATCCGAGCTTCGAAGTTTAATCCCGGATGAGCAGTTTGGCTTTCGACCAAGACATAACACAACGCTGCAAACTGCTAGGATCGTAACGGATGCCCATGCAGCATTTAATAAACTTCAAAGTACGGTAGTGCTGCTTCTCGATATGGAAAGAGCCTTTGACACAGTTTGGCACACAAGCCTGCTGTACAAGTTGTTTGCCGACACCATAAATGCTTGGATTATTGCAAATGGCAATTCAAGGAATTTCTGTTTAAAAACCAATGTAGTAAATCACAATGTGAGGGTATGTCTATCAGGTACTTATATATCTTCAAAGCGTTTGTCTAGTTATATCACACTGAGAAAAATTAAATATATTAAAGTCTATTTTTTAAATAACAATTAAACATCGGAGAACTAGTAATTGAACTCACACCATCAATCATCCATGATGATGTCTTAACTGAAACACATTTGCTATGTTGGAAATTAATATGGACACATTTGAATGTTAAGGCATACAGATCCGTGTTGTTTTATTATTACCATCATCATCATTATTATCATTGTTATTACTATTAGTAGTAGTAGTAAACATCTTTATTTCTAAAAAAGGCTATCGACCTATCGGTCTTTCTGCCCTTGTTTAATACATGTAGTCTTAATCTAAATAAAAAACAAATATGAAAATTCTCTTATTCTAGGTTAACAATCTTATTAAATAAACTTTCCAATTCTAATGACAAGAAAAACTTATTTTATTGTCCACTAGTCAGTTGCGTTTGTAAGTGTTCGAGTAGCGTTGATGTAGGGAAACGGAAGAGGGATTGTCTGGTTGGTCTTGTAAGACAAAGGGGATTCAGTATGGTCCAATTGTAGGGGTTGTTTGTCCATTTTGTCTGTAGATGTATGAGTCTTTCCGAGATCTTTGTCATGTTTGTGCGTTCGTATAGTAGTTGGGTGGGGGGGTTGTGCAGTGGGTTTTGGGGGTGTCTTATTCGTGTTATTAGTCTTAGTGCAATTTGTTCTGTTGTTTGTGTATAACGTTTTGTCATTTCTGTTCCGTTGGTCATGAGTATATGTCCAAAGTCTAGCAAGGGTCTACAAATCGCTTTATATATTTTGGTGGCGGTGTTTGTGCTAATTCCTCTGTCTTTGTAGGTTAGTGACCGGAAGTGTTTTGTTCTCTTTATTGTTTCTGCCCTGATGTTTCGTATGTGTTTAGTGACTTTAAGTTTGCGGTCAATTGTGATTCCAAGGTATTTTACGTCGTTTTTTGGTTGTGTCGTTTGGCCGTCTGCAGTTATCGTAGGGGAGTCAGCGTTGAGTCTGTGGTTTGTGAGCAGAAGTTGGTTTTTTGACGCGTTTGGTGTTAGTCTCCAATTATAAAACCATGCCATTGTGTTGTTTGTTAGTGTTTGGAGTCTTTGAGCTGCTCTCTCTGCGTATTGTAATATGTATGCCGATCTGTCGATTTGATTTTTGTCTGGTAAGTTGTAATTGTATTATTACTATTATTATCTACGAATTTCCATTTTACTTCGTATTCTAATGCAGTACTTTGCTAATACTGATATTTAGCTCTATAAACGTTTCATATAATACTGAAATAAATTAAGTTGTCAAAGAGGTTTATCTTAAGTTAATTAATCCTCTGCACAAACCAAGTCAGTCGAATTACTTCTGACAAGTATTAATCACTTTGACAAGAATCCCGTTCCACACATAGACATAGAATCACTTTGCAACTCATTGCATTAATGGAAATCAATTAAATTTTATCTCTTAACTCGACAAGACCCTATCGTGTCTCTAAAACCAATGCCGCATTCACAATATTGATGTATTAATTAAATGGCTGCAGTAAGGGGTGCTGTGTAAGCCGAGGTAATAACAACTTCAGCGAAAGTCGATGCAGCAATCAATAATATCATGAATACCTCTTGTGTGGTGTCATTAAGAATATTCAAAATGCACACCTATTTTCAATAATTTTTGATATTTTAAGATGTTCATTTTTGAAAAAATTGACATGAATAATGATTTTTTGCAAATAGTAACTCATATATGTATATAAATCATATGAAATTGAGGGAAAAAATTGTAAACTGGAAGCCAGAAGACACGTATGTGGGGCGTCGATATACAAAAAGACATTATTTCCTATTATGCGGTCGACGAACACCTATAAGACATTTCAGAAAATCTTAAAACTTCTTTTAGCTTCCCTTACATTTACATTTGTGTGGTTCGTAATATATATGTTAATGCTAATAGCAAATAATAAATATAATTACAACATAAAATCATGAATTTTGATTTAAGGTACTTCTGAGTTGCAACAAGTTAAACATTTTGTAGTTAGCGAAGTAAGTTTGAACCGGCCGGTTGAAAATCCTAAAGTATCGAGAAATGATGTTCTGATATTTTCATTTCTAACAAATTTAAAAAATTACCATTGCAAGAGTGTACATTATTTTCAATGTAAGTTTATTTGCACCCAAAAAGAAATTTCTGGCAGGCAACGAAATATTTTTAAAGTAGAAAGATAATTCAGTTCCAAGAAAGCTAATTTTTAGACGCAGCACTTACTTTTATGGTGTTGTGACGTCCTAGTATATACTTAATTTATGTGCACCTACGTCATATTCCTGGTAAAATTTGACTTCCCAATAATGGAAATCATTCTAGCCTCATGCGGCAAAATATAACGCTTTTCGCCATTTCACATTATCAGTTAATGAACTTATACAAGCAGAATATCTAATGATCAATTTTAGGTTTTGCCGTAACATAAATATTAAATCGAATTATAATGAAAGTTGTCAAAGCAGAAACTGCTTTATAAACATGATTCTCCTAATTCGGTGACTTTGTATGTAACGTAACATCATTGGTACTAATTAATGTTTTAAATGAAGCCAGGCGTGACAGTACATGACAGTAAATTAGGCATGAATAGAAAAGATATCGCCACGAATTCCAATTTCCTGGGATTTCGAGTTGACTGGTTTGATAATAAGGAGTCCCATTTGGTTCGCCTATAAGATTCCGTACTAAAATTTCCTTGTTTTCAGCACCAATCTCAGCTTAATGTCGTCGTTTTGCGTTCTTTGTCTAGCATTACACTGTGAATTTATGAAGGGTTACTAGACGAATCTAGGTTGATGTTTAAAAGAGTTAAGTAAGTTGAGTTAAAATAATTTGATTTGGGTTACTAAGTCGCGAGTGCTTGAATCCACAACGACTTTCAAGCACCCTAATGCATACTAATCAAATAGCCTTTTTTTGTTTTACATTCGAACTGTCTTTCCAGGTAAAACAAAATTTCATATGTATTAAAAGTGTTATTAATTACAATTCTTTTGGATTAAATTAATTACAATATTTAGGAATTCTTTCGACAAGATTCTAACCATATCTGATAATGGTAATTGTTTTTAGTAATGTCTACACTAAATTTTATTTATCTCAATGAATAATTAATGACCCAAATAATAAGAGCTTAGGGTTATTTTCAAAATGAACATTTTTTCAAGATAAAAATTGTAGTGAGAAGGCGCATCGTTAACACTTCATACATTTTCTGTGTTTTTTGCGAAATTCTGAAAGTGTATGTGCCTCGTCGATTCCTCTTCTATCCTTAAAATTGCTAAAGATCAGCTTGCAAAAGAGTACCCGTGACCATCAATAAATAATGCTAAAGTTGACAATAGATGCTTTGGATCAAATCGAATAGCCTGTAAAAAATAATAAATACATATAGAACATTCCTAACTAAACCAACTTTATTTAGTTTCGTTGTAGGCATAGATAACTATTCTTCATTTGTTATATAAATTTAATTTATTATTTGAACTATCTGTATTGTTTTTCTTTTTAATAAGTGTCATAGTAATGCATGTATTTGGTTTTTGCTACTGATTTCTTTCCGGTCTTTACGGATTTTCTTACTACTAAAACATTATTTGTGCGATTTAGTATATTCAATTTCATAAAATTATCTGAATATACTACCGAATATAACTACAGTTTCTCTACAATATATACTGCCATGACATATACAATTACAACTTACCAGACAAAAATCAAATCGACAGATCGGCATACATATTACAATACGCAGACGACACGGCACTTATTGTACATGACAAAACTACTGAGAGAGCAGCTCAAAGACTCCAAACACTAACTAACAACACAATGACATGGTTTTATAAATGGAGACTAACACCAAACGCGTCAAAAAACCAACTTCTGCTCACAAACCACAGACTCAACGCTGACTCCCCTACAATAACTGCAGACGGCCAAACGACACAACCAAAAAACGACGTAAAATACCTTGGAATCACAATTGACCACAAAATTAAATTCATTAAACACATACGAAACATCAGGGCAGAAACAATAAAGAGAACAAAACACTTCCGATCACTAACCTACAAAGACAGAAGAATTAGCACAAACACCGCCATCAAAATATATAGAGCTATTTGTAGACCCTTGCTAGACTATGGACATATACTCATGACCAACGGAACAGAAAGGACAAAACGTTATATACAAACAACAGAACAAATTGCACTAAGACTAATAACACGAATAAGACACCCCCAAAACCCACTACGCAACCCCTCCACCCAACTACTATACGAACGCACAAACATGACAAACATTTTCGAAAGACTCATACATCTACAGACAAAATGGACAGACAACCCCTACAACTGGACCATACTGAATCCCCTTTGTCTTACAAGATCAACCAGACAATCCCGCTTCCGTTTCCCTACATGAACGCTACTCGAACACTTACAAACGCAACTGACTACTGGACAATAAAATAATTTTTTCTTGTCATTAGAATTGGAAAGTTTATTTAATAAGATTGTTAACCTAGAATAAGAGAATTTTCATATTTATTTTTTATTTATATTAAGACTACATGTATTAAACAAGGGCAGAAAGACCGATAGGTCGATAGGCTTTTTTAGAAATAAAGATGTTTACTTCTACTATAACTACAGTTAGTATTTGAATTGATGATGGGATTAAATTGTTGTTCGTTCCCGATTGAAATGCTGCAAAGCCATTGTTTTTTCCGTATCATGTCTTCCAAACAATGTTGGAACAAATATACTATTTATGGTTTTAAAGTGCTTTACGCTCAACATTATTACGGCTCTAGGCGATGAAGTCTATCCAACTGATTAACCTCAGGGCCCTGGTTTTAATTGAATAAGTTGCATATCGCCTTTCCAATCTCAGGGCAAATTGAGCGGGTACAAAACCAGTCATATTAAGCTGTGGCTCACGGCGACATTATTAAAACGAGGCTCTGGTACAAAGCATTGATATTGGTATTGGGTGAAGCTTGTGGTTGTTCTCGTCATTACCTTAATGTCGGTTTCCCAACTTAAAAGCTTAATTAGTCTATATTGGATGGCTGATAAATATTTTATTTCCAGTTCCAAATCTAAAAAGTTATTTTGTGCATTCTTTAAGATTAATTTTTCCGTAACTTAGCGCACTTGTAACAACAAATATAAATAGCTAAGTGATAGAATTAAAATAAAATAAAATAAAAAAATGGTAGTAATAAAAACATATAGTAGCTAGCTAAACCTTCAAATGCATTGCGCTCCTTGCCTATTCAATATTTGCAAACTTTTTATTGAGGATCTAAGTTTTACTAGGTTCTCAAGCAAACCTATAAAATGTCTTCATAGTTTCATTTGTTTTGTGGTAATTAAATATGAATGCTCAAGTGCGCGTAAGATATTCATTATATTGTATAGGTACAGATGTAAGCATTACCAGAAAATTGGTCTAAGTATGCAATTTAATGAAGCAAATCCAGGTGTCTGGTGAGCTCTGTACAGATGATGCTGATACTGATGCTTCATTGCATCAGTTCAGTTAGATTCAGCTAGTAAAAGTGTAATCTTCCAAACAGCATCAGGTATAGAAAGGCGAAACTAAATAGAAGCTGACAATTGGCGTAACTAGATGTTGGGAAATTAACTAAAACTTCTTAAGAAGTTATACTTGATCATACTGATTTCAAGAGTCTAGTGTTTGATTTTAAAAACACAACTTACAACACAGAAGTTTATTCGCAGGATATACGTACTCGGCTATATTGTTACCGTTGTTACAAATTTAAATTACTATAATAAATGGAGCTATTAAACTGGCATTTCATGGCCTTATGAATACCATTATTTAGCATTATGCAAATTTATAGACTCCTGACTTTCATAAAATTGTGATCAAACGACAATTGCATTTTTTATTGCAGTTGAAAAATTGAAATTTGCTCTGAGACCATATTATAACCAAACGTTAGCAAATAAATACATAATTAAATCCCATTGCTGAGTAAAAGTATAATGATAAACTTTAAAAGAACTAGGTTTCGCACACACAACGCACTTCAATTTTCTAAAATCAAATTCACTCCATGAGAAACTTATTGTTTTCGTTCACAACTTTCACTTAAATTAAATAAACAACAGTAAAAAAGCATGTCACAAATATGGAAAGATAAATTATAAAATATGTAGTCAGTGTTATCATTGGAAAAAAAATTCCTGAAAAAAAGTAAACTTTTATTGTGTTTTCTAAAAGTGATCTTCCAAAGCAAAATGTCTTATTGATTGATCTAATTCAGAAATTGAGTTATTGATGTGTGTTGAGTCAGTTTTAACGAAACTTCACCTTCTATATCAATCAGTCTTAATATTTAAATTATTTGCAGATGTGATCAAACTTCGTTGGCTATCACACGGTCAGATATTGATTGATGTACGATACGCAAGTAAAATAGTGTATAATATTGAGTACATTACGTCTACCGACCTAATAATTTTTTTTACATCTCAGAACAAAAATCATCGTTCAATACTTGTAACTGATTAATTCGGGAATAGTTTCATTCCAAGTATTTCAAAGAGACAACAAGACACAAATACAAGAAAGATCTATTAAGTTTATGTCTGTCAGAGTATCAACAGAGGCAGACAAAATTAATTTTTACCAATGCTCCAATAGTGCACTCAAGCAAATATTATTTTAACATCAATGGACATGTGAGTCAGTATATCTGACATTTCTGAGCAAATATGTAGATAATATTCGATAATTTATTGCTGGTGGAAGAAACGTATGCTTCATTACTTTTAATTAATTAGTTTTGTAAAAGGATTCGCGAAATACTTATTTTAATTATGTAAGTTGAGACTCTGAACTGCTGACGTTTAGGTCATAATGGCCAAAATTATATGAATATTGGCAATGGTCTTCAAATTTAAAGTGAAAAAGTGTTTTCAGCAGTTTCTACACTCCTGCAGTAGCACTCCGAATAAAAAGAATATTGAAACATATTTGGACATTATCCGACCAAAGAAACCAGCAGATTTTCAAGCATTCAACTCAATAATGAAATTGCCAGATTATGGCATAACATTTAGATTGGATCGTAAGACAGCAGTATAGGGCTCCACCCCATAACAGTGCGGCGCTACAAAGCTAAATAAAATATATCCTACTAGAAGAGGGCGATTTAGGACTGTAGCATAGCCAGCTTATTGAGCTTACTGTTCTGAAGACTTTTCTATCGAGGGCGCTAAAATGCTAATTATGCAGAGTGATTTAATAAAGGTCAGTTTATATCAACAGATATTATATACTCAAATTAGATTTAAAGTATGGACATAACAATTTCATTTTCATGAAAAGTTACTTGTTGATTAACTTAACTCAACACAGGGTGATTCAAAATTGGCGTCATTCCTCTGGGGGTGTTGTCTGGAGGTGTTCTAGGAGTACAGGAAAAATAGCAAAAAAAAATATTCTTATTAAAAACTGAGATATTTGCAAAAAACTAGGTCAGAAGGATTACGGATTATTAACATTATGTAAATACCTGTTGCTTCTCAAGTATTAAAAACTCCAGTAACTATTGAAAAATACAGAAAGTGATAATAAAATAGGTTAGGCTAAACGGTAAATTCGACAGGATTCGTTAAATGTAAGCATGTACTTTTTCTAAATGTCAAAATTGTCAACGAGAAACTGTTCTTTTATTGGCATCAGAACCTCAAATTGATGTTGACAAACATACATTTCTGTGATTAACTCCAAACAAGTTTCTGTCCGTGTAATCACCTTATTGAGCATTCTTCTCGAGCAGCTTTTCGAAATCGGTGATTTAACTTGTGCTCAATTTGTACCGATGTTCGATAAACTAGATATTTAATGTCTCCTTCTGATTTGTGTATCTTACATACGTGGGAGGAATGTAGCCCTTCCTCGGTAATTATCCTGTTCCTGGGATAGTGTCAGTTGTTGTGCAATGCTCCAAGTACTCCTGGAAGGCTCTGATGCATTATCTCCAATGCCTCTTCATCTATGTCTGGATCCCGAATACCTCTTGTCGTCGACTATTCATATTTTCAAAATTTTGTGTTTCGTAAAATTAAAATAGTTGAGGAAAATTATTTAGACATTTTTTTATACTTGATTATATCGGTCTTTTGATAACAAAGTATCCCTTAACAATAAATTGCCCATATTTTGCAAACCATCTTGTATAAGTACATTAATATAATTATTGTATTATTGTATCTTGTATAAGTACATTAATATAATAATACAAGATTAAAATTTTAATTATTACATTAAATTTACTTGTGTATCTATTTGTTAAAACGTGTATTTAATTCCAACGGCGTTTGTGTTTCATTATGCAATTTAAACCCTCTCGGCACAATGTCAACGTAAGCAATAACAGTAGATTAATACTGCTTCGACATACATAACAATGTAAACCATGTTGTGCCGCTTTTCTCGACATCTAAAATTAAACTCTCCACATTCTTATTGCTTTCAATGCGCTGTTAAATTCTCGAAACCAGTAGAAAATGAAATTGCAGTTGAAAATCTGGGAATTTCCATTTAGATTAAGTCTACACTAAAGCTGGAAGCTATTCTTTTCCGATTTTTGATACACCATCTGTGTAGTTCCGAAACTGCTTTTGTATTCCTGGAATTTACGGTTATATAAAGTTTTTTAGTTCACCACTTTCCGACACCTTGCTTTCTATACTTTAATATATCGTTGGAAACTTTAGTGAACAAATTTGTATTTTACGATTTTTCAAAACAAATTCGAAGCTTGATAAATTTGAAACTTCTTTTGCACTGACGCGTATTGCATTTTCTCGGTTCTAAAGTTTAGAAATATTTGGTTCCTTATTTAACCTGTCTGGTTTCTATTACTTTAGAACCATTGTTCAAACAAAAGTTTTAAAATGTATTTTACAACAGTTCCAATAAAGAACTTTAAAACCTGCTCTATATTATTCATAAACTCGGTGCAATACGGCACAATATCATTAGATGATAAAAAGCAGAAACGAATATTCGCGACCAAGGTCTTGCTAAATATTTCGTTTTCAAAAAAATATCGTCTACGTTAAATTTGATAATATTCAACACCCAACTCATTTTAATCAACTTATAACAATATAATATTTATGAAGAAAAGTTACGTGGACTTTCCTTACATATAATCTGTATGTTCTATTGTAATATTCTGACAGTTGGAGGTAGTACCTTTTCATTTGATAAATCAATTTTAATACAGTATATAAAGAAATAACACATTTACTGCTGTGTGCACATGTTATATTGTTACTTGAACATATCTTCATCAGTTTTCCAAATTGCCTTCAAGCATCTGTGCTGGTAGCCTCATTACTTTTGATGGACTACGAAATATGAAATAGATTCACCTTGTAAGTAGAAAAATTATTGTCAGAATTTTCAAACATATTTTTGCCTAGTAATCCAATTTATTTGTTGGCATTCTATTATTAATTAAAATTAAATAGGTTGGATTTCTAATGGCAGTAATCTACTAACATGCAGTGCAAGTGACAATATACTGTATTTAAACAAGTCCAAAACAAACAATTTATATTTATTACAGCGTAATGTGTAATTTGAAACATATATAGCATTCATTATGGATATTTGGCTGTTGAAATATTTATTTCTAAAATACCTACACACAGTTAGTGTGAGTGACAATCACATATTTCAAATCCATTAAATGGGGATTTGTTGACTCAGATGAGTACACAATATATGCTGACAGACCAGGAAATAATATATTTGCCGGTAATGAACTTCTAATATATAAACATTATATACTTTTTAATGAATATTGTACGTAATGACTTTGTTATTTTAAAGCAAATAATTGCATATTTTTTATTGAGTTAGGCCATTTTAATAGAACGTTTATAGAAGCAATCTAAGGGATATTTATGTTCATATTTGTATCGATTATTATTAAGGTGAGCGACAAAAAATGTATTTTTGAAAATCGAAAATTATCCAGAAATAATCAGTATCTTATGTACATTTTTAGTATACACAGGTTGCGTAATGTCTTATAGAACCACAGACGATAAATATGTGTGAAGATAATTGATATTTACCAAGTCAGGTATTCTTTACGCCCTAAACCCTATTATTAATCATTGAAGTACACGTTAAAGTAAAAAAGCAGCAAGTGGGCGGTTGTTTATCATATAAAGAACTTGCGAGGAGATTTTGAAGGATCCAAAAAGAAAATATTCGCTTTTATAACAGCATTAATATTCGATACCCGCATCACATCGCATGTTTTCGCGTAAATTTATGAAAGCTTTCAAGAAGGAATTCGCAATTCATTTTTGCATTAGACATTTTACTTCGTCAGTACTTTTTAAATTTGCTACATAGACTGAAGTAGAATCTATAATGATTGTATTTAATATTAAAGTTGTAATGCCTGAATCCGTTTAATTCCCTTGAGGCATCTACAGTGGGCATAAATAGCATGTAGCCATAAGTTACACTTTACCAAATTTCTGCATAAATTAACACCATATCTTAATTTGTATTTACATTATTATTATGTAATTATTATCATATTAGTTATAACGCGAACAAACTTTTAAAGCCAGATATGCTTGTATGCGCTAATTGCATGCCTCAATTCACAATAAAATATCAATTTAGTAGTAGTACTAAACATCTTTATTTCTAAAAAAGGCTATCGACCTGTCGGTCTTTCTGCCCTTGTTTAATACATGTAGTCTTAATCTAAATAAAAAACAAATATGAAAATTCTCTTATTCTAGGTTAACGATATTATTAAATAAAATTTCAGTGGCAAGAAGATATTATTTTATTGTCCACTAGTCAGTTGCGTTTGTAAGTGTTCGAGTAGCGTTAATGTAGGGAAACGGAAGCGGGATTGTCTGGTTGGTCTTGTAAGACAAAGGGGATTCAGTATGGTCCAGTTGTAGGGGTTGTTTGTCCATTTTGTCTGTAGCTGTATGAGTCTTTCCGAGATCTTTGTCATGTTTGTGCGTTCGTATAGTAGTTGGGTGGGGGGGTTGTGTAGTGGGTTTTGGGGGTGTCTTATTCGTGTTATTAGTCTTAGTGCAATTTGTTCTGTTGTTTGTATATAACGTTTTGTCCTTTCTGTTCCGTTGGTCATGAGTATATGTCCAAAGTCTAGCAAGGGTCTACAAATAGCTTTATATATTTTGGTGGCGGTGTTTGTGCTGATTCCTCTGTCTTTGTAGGTTAGTGATCGGAAGCGTTTTGTTCTCTTTATTGTTTCTGCCCTGATGTTTCGTATGTGTTTAGTGAATTTAAGTTTGTGGTCAATTGTGATTCCAAGGTATTTTACGTCGTTTTTTGGTTGTGTCGTTTGGCCGTCTGCAGTTATTGTAGGAGAGTCAGCGTTGAGTCTGTGGTTTGTGAGCAGAAGTTGGTTTTTTGACGCGTTTGGTGTTAGTCTCCATTTATAAAACCATGTCATTGTGTTGTTTGTTAGTGTTTGGAGAATATCAATTTATTTGAAGCGCAAATTCAGGGCAATACTCTTGGTTATTAAAGATGGATAAACCGACAAGTTGGAACTGCACTCTCTGGCGAATTGCATCTAAATGGAAATCAGAACATGTTTTAATTGTCACAGAACAGTGCGACAAAGCAGATTCTAAAAACTCTTTAATCTTAACTAAGTTAACGAAATTGAGTCTTTGATTAAGACAGTCCCGTAAGGTAAATTAATATCCTCAATACGATATTAGATTGTGACATTATGGCATAGAAAATATTCCGGCCAATCGTCCTCTGCTGAATTTGAAATTTTCTTCAATTCGATTCTGAAGATCTTCGTCACCCTCTGGAGCTATGCCAGCTTCGTCACCCTATACATCATGTGCTATAAGGCACATGGTCGATGATAATTAGTATATGAAGGCACACATTACATTGGCAAATAAATTGTCTCACTAGTTTCATTGTAAAATATAAACATAATTACGGAATTTAATCAATTGCAGTATAACTGATATGAAAACTATACTCAAAAAAAGTGAAATTCTGTACAAGTATATGAGAATAAAGCACACAATGTACGTAAACAGCGTTCAAAATGTAACTCTTCGTCCCTGGAAATTAAAGAAAATTCTCAAATAAACAGCTTCTATTTGCAGTAGAAGAGCTCCGCATGTGTGACTAATTAAAATTGGTAAACAAGACCCTGAATATTAGTTCCAAATTGCCAATATCGAAGCAGCTGTTGTATGTTGTTTTAGGACTTGTATGAGCATGCTTTCCGCATTTCGTCCCATTATCCTTCCTTTTTACTCTCCTAACAGTGCAGAGATAGTGAAATAATTGCTGTCGTTAGATTTTAGCCGCTGCAGGTTTTAACAACTAAATTGGTGATAATAACTGATTCTAGTAAACAAATATTTTAATATTTTTTCAAGGATTATATGTTCAATATTCCGGTATAGGAAGCTATTTGAAAACTGATGGCTTTGTGATAGTATTAGATTGTCAGGAAATTTTTGTAATCAATGAAATCTGAAATTCTTATATAATTTTACATATTTTTAAAAAGTAGATATATGTTGTCTGACAAAAGTCCATGAATTTAATAGGCTTTTGTGTTATTATACCCGCGATTGTATTACTGTTATATTGAGTTACAATGTCAACTCTATTTTGAAATTAATGTATAATATTAATTAATATACCAAGTCTTGAGTAAATTAAAACGAATTGCTTTGAATTTACACCCTCATACTAACTATATTGTCTTTCCTAATAGGTTTCCAAAACTACAAATTTATTTTGTTTCGAAGAGTGCTTTCGGGTTTTCGTCTACTCCTTTCTCATGTAAAAGCTTTTGGTTGGATCACCAATTATTCGTTTTCCTTTAACAAATTTGCTTTGGTCTATCTTATTCAGTTCACTACCATTTCCCAACAAATCGAAATAATTGAAAACTGCTTTCTTTTGAATGGTGCTGTTTCTCTGAGCGAACAAAATCTGGGCATCTTCAAGTAGTACTTTTACTAAATTTTGTTTTTAATTTGGTTCACTAGCATTTTCTGAACAATGGATGTTTACATCTGTATCACCTGCGGATGGATTACAAAAATGAATTCGTCAAGTGTTTAAGCTTATTTTGAAAACGAGTTGTAAGTTGCAGAAAACAGAGATAAAAAACGGAACGCAGATTTTGTACTTTGCTTTTGATGCTGTGTGTTTGAAACAGGTTGGCAAACCCATACGCAGTGAAAAACATGTTTGTTTAACAAACTTTTGTAAATCTTTAACTGGATGAATACCATCAAGTTGTGCTAGATTTGCCAGTTTTCCTCGATGGCAGTAGCCAAATAAACTTTTAAAGCAGTAAATTATTGTTTCGAATGACTCTCTAAGAGACGACCTAATAAAAATTCAGAATTTGTGATGAACAATCGACTAAAACAATATTCTATAATAGAAATGTATTAATTTTAACAGAAGCATGAATATCTTGCAATTACCTTATTGTTCCTGCATCTAGAAGTCGCATGATGATCAATGAGTTGCCAAGTTGCCATGTGAAGAAAGTCTTAAACGTTGCGGGTCACATGTACCAACTCAAAAATGCGATTTTTTTGAAATTATATACCGGATACTCAAAGATCACACAGGAAAAATATCTACTTCCAGCTAAACATATCAATTTCAAGGTGACTTAGATGTAAGAAATCGAATAACTGGGGAATCTTTAATATGCCCTAGATTTTTCCCACGATTTGTCAAAAGCTGAAAGAGGAATTTTTTACAAATTTATTTATAACTTCCTGTCAGTTTTATAATTTTTTATTAGGCGTATCGCTACCGGAACTTACTTTGAACATTTTTATGGGCCTTATTCAATGTAAATAATACATCTCTTTCGATTTACTGTGATAAAATCCATATACTATATAAGCCATTACAGGATGATGTTAGGATTTTTTACCACCAGTTCAGGAATACGCCTTGAAGGTTTAGGTTTACGTTTGAATGACCCCATTATAAGCGGTTTATCGATGAATGACAATTTACGTTAAATAATGAAAATGACACATAATAATTTCTTAAGACCTTATATTTATAGACCATTCATATATCCAAAATAAATTACAATAACTACAATTACAAATTTGGCATAATTAGGAATATATAGGGAGAACCAACTTAATTATCTTAGATTACCTCAGTTCGCAATTAATATGTCTTCAGTACAAGCCATTGTTTCTTGTTAGAGCTGACTATAGATCAAGTTCACTTTCGCTAACTTAACAATTAAACATTTTCTGTGCAAACTTTTATTAAACGTAGAATATTCGAATGTCTGAAATATCACGCTTCGGTGGAATCTATCTTATTTAAAGGGATGGTCTTCACTGTTTGTCTTGTAGTAATGAATTGCTAAACTATAGGGAGATGAAATTCTGACAAGCAAACTTTTACAAAAAAATAGTTGCATGAAGGCAAGTGAAAGTGGCGATTGCTAGATACATTAAACTGTTTCAAAACGCTATTTAAAAACTTCTTTTCATTTTTCTAGTTGCTTGCCAGCCTTCTCTGCCTGATTCATCTTGTAACTCTACCATTTATTGTGACAATCCACTTTATTCAGCGGAAATTTTGGTTTTTTTAATACCAATAGTTTTACATTTATGTTTCCTAAGCAGACTCCGACAACGTAGTTCAAACATATTGTATTATGGTGGTAAATTAGTTTAAATAAACTGTTCAGAATCTTTGCAAACCACATAACATACAAAACATGTCAACTATGGTAAACATAATTAGCCTCATCAGGTTTTTTCTTGATGATTCACTTCATGTGGTGTTGCGAAAATTTTTACTGATAAGTTTAAAAATTTAAATAAACTTTCAGCTTTTTACGGAACCAAGAGCCGATTTAAGAAAAGAAGTTCGTTTTAGAGGTACGTAGTTCAATATCAACGAAAAATAATTTAGAATTAAACTGCATTTTTATTTTTCTTTGCTGATATTCTATACAAATATACGACTTATGATATACCTACCGATTAAAGCAACTATTCATGACATTATGAAGTAAATGCAATTAATTACGACTAATAGTATTGACATGTACGGTATTAGTTCATTTTTAAAACTTAAGTACAATTTCACGATTTAAAAACAAAAATGTTTCAATATTAAACCATTTGGTTAGCCATACCATAAGTGTAACCATACTGAATCGTAACAAAATTTACTTTGCTAGATTTTCTAAATAGAGAAACATAATTGTTATTTTGAAACCTGGTTCAAACATCTCATCAGTCGACACTCTTTGGAAAATTAGCTTAAGAGAACTATTACGCATGCATGTAATATAAATCAAACAGGCATTTAATAAATTTTGATATAATTGATTAATCTACACGATCCATATAAAAAATGGTTTACCGTGATAGCTGTAGGTGATATGTACAGATTTACAAGTAATATAAGATAACGAAGGTATAAGGTCAGGAATAAATATTATATTTTATTAGTTATTGACAAGATATGGAACATTTAAGTCTCGTTTCATCAACCCTTTTACATCTTACTAAAATAAATTCATCGGCATGTAGAATTCTAATTCCTCAATTCCGGGTAAGTTAAATGAAACGAAGTTTAGGGTTTAGTTTATTGAATTCCTTTTTCATACGCTCAAATAATTTTGCTTGCCTCGAACGGTAATGACGCAAGTACAAGTTGATGCTATTGCTTCGTATCTGGCAAATTAGGAAAATTATGATAATGTAGAGTAAATATAGAAAACTTACTGAAATTTGGAAATAATCACAGAGAGTCAATTTGAGTTTTCAGATGCTGTTAGGAATTTTACCAATTTTCTAGATTATGTTGAAATTATTCCCCTCTTTTATCAGATATAATGACGCATGTTTGATTAAGAAATGCAAAAACTGTAATTTTGTGAAACCTAGCAAACTTTCAATTTCATAATTTCTTTTCATTTTCATGGATTCTTCAATAATACTAACAACACAAGTTGAAAACTTAAGTACTAATATTTGATCAAAATAACATGAAATTCGCCAAATCATATTTGCCTGATGTTGCTGTTTTTTATTCCACTTGACTTGCATGGTGTGCATACCAGATATTAAGCAGATCCTTACCAACATCACACGATTCAAGCATTGAAACCGCAAAACTATTCATCAAGAATACAATGTTGACAACGGTTGTTGCAACAGCCGCACTGCTGCGGGGTTTTAGTGCAGTTAAATGGCTTTTTACGCAATGGACAGTCTTCAAAAGTGCCGGTTTGAGCTGGACTTGCAGGACTGTTTCGATGGGTTCATTTTGTTGCTTTCCCTAACTTGTAAGAGATTAGAAACTTGCACAAATATAGAAACGAATTTTCTTGTTAATATTAGTTTCTGATCTTTGTCTGACAATTAATCGACATTAAAGCTAGGAAGTTAATGATGGTGCATTAGTTGATCACACAAGGGATGAAAGTGTTCCTTGAAAATTAGCGGTTTGGAAAAAATAGTTGGGTGCATTGATTCAATTTATTATTTGAAAATCTATGCGTTGAACGGATAATTCACAGAGGACTACATATTTGACGTATTGAATGTATGCAAGCTTGTCTATTAATAGTTAAAGCTTGCTTGAATTCGTTAATGCAGAGAAGAGACAAGTGATTTATTTTATTTCACGAGGCTGGAAACGAGACTTACTACAATTTCTATGATATATAATTTACAGATATGAAATATCACCAAATAGAAGTTTAATTCTACAGTTATGAAAAGAACGATAATTAGTCACTGTCTGATAGTGATTTCCCTTCGTGGTCTATTTGTAGGTAATATCGATAATATCAACAACTAGATTTATTAGTGTGTAACTGGGACATAGTCATCAATAGTGTTTCGTACCTTTACATTTAGATTAACCTGCAGTATAGGAAGAAAATAATGTATTTCCAAATGCCTGTTTTGTCAATCATAATTGTTAAAACGTATCTTATTTTTCATAGTTATAATATTGTTCTTTTTAGATAATAATTGGTGTTTGGAAATCCAGAAAATTGTTCAAAATTGAACCCAAAAATACAGGGTCTACCAAATTTAAAACCCAATCGTCAAAATCTCGGCAATGTTACGATATTCATGGATGTTCGAACTTTGGCAATGATAGAATCTTTTGATTTCTTCTGATCTGTATTTGGTAATTTGTCGCCTTCAGATTGAAAATATTTAATCTCTGAAAACTAAAAATATTTCCATCTATATCTGAAGACGAACGATATAATGTAACTCAGAATATCCATTTTTCCTCTGGTTTAGTTTAAAAAAAAGTTTGAAAGAAAGCGTACTTTATAGCGACTACTTCCCTTGCTGAACGAAGCGTCATTACCGCAGCAGGTTTATAATAACACGTTTAGCCTGCAGGTACTACTGTTAAACTAATTAATTAAACTCTTTTACTTAACGGCAGAATGTAAATTATGCCTTCAGAAGTGGGCGATAAAAACTATAATTTCAATTATGAATATTCTGCGCGGCAACAAAAGTTGCAAGTGTTGAAATGTGAAACCAAAAATGCCTATGTCTATGGAGTGTTTTTCATTTATAAATTTTTGATAAAAATAATCAAAGAAGCAATCAAAGATACTAGTATTTTATTACAATAAATTGTAATCATGGAGGGCCGGAAGCCAAATACTGAATTTTTAGTTCCAATCCTAATATATGAAGAGGCTGAAATGTGCATCAATAATTTGTTAGTTTTCCAGTAGGAAACATTCCGAGACACGTCTTAAATACATCTGTTGCCATATGTAAAATGAGATAACATAACACGAAATGTACTAGACCTTTAAATTTGTTAGTAGTAAATTCCTGTTGATATTTTATGCATTGCAATAAATTTTATTTATTACGAGATGTTAACGTTAATCAAACGTCTGAGATAACCAGGAGAATACGACTGAGCTGGGCGGCATAAGGGAAATTGAGATATATTCTCAAAAACCAAAACATCTCTATAAGTCTAAAAAGAAGGATCTATGACGCATGCATCTTACCCGTATCTACATATGGTTGGAAACTGTAGCCTTAACGCAGAAACTGGCAGAACGCCTTAGAACAACCCAGAGAGCGATGGAAAGATCCATGCTTGGAATCAGCCTACGAGACAAAATATGCCATACCGAAATAAGGAGGAAGACGAAACTAAAAGACAGAATCAAGTGCGTAGCTGCACTTAAGTGGCGATGGGCTGGACACGTGGCAAGGCAGGACACCAATAAGTGGACAATACGCCTAGTAAAATGGCGGCTACGATCAACAAAAAGAAGTATCGGAAGACCCCAAAAGAGATGGCTAGACGACATCAAGCAGTCAGTGGTCCGGAAATGGCACCAACTTGCCCTAGATAGGGACACATGGAGACATTTGAAAGAGGCTTATATTCAGCAGTGGATAAATAAAGGCTGACGAAGAAGAAGAACGCATTTGATATTAGTAGTAGAATACACCATGCAAAAGCGTCAAAAATTCAAAAAAATACACAGAGGGTATATGAGACGAAAGTCTTTTAAATGTATTTTGTTCCTCCTCCTGATTATGAGATGCTCCTGATGGTGAGCTGAATACCATATTAAGCAAATATTAATGCTTTCCTAACTGGCAACAAGACATCGCATTGTGAAATTCAAATGGCTTACTATGGACACATTATTTAAACATAAAATATGTCTAATCCAGAGCAGTTGTGTTACCATCAAAATATTACATTGTACAGCAAAAAATTGCCCCACAGAAAAAGCTTTAGTTTCATTTTATATAAAGTTGTTATGTAATTTACATAATTGAGTTCAGTCAAAGTGTAACCGAAAACGATTTTCTAAATTTAGAAGCGATTGAAAGGGATGATAAAGATTGCTTCGTACCTACTTTACCTTTAAAAGCGACCATTTATGAAACGTTGATATGTTTTTTTTGTGATTTGATTCCGTTTTTTTATTTAATTGCTTGTCAAGGCAGGTTATTTTACATTGGATTGAGGATTTGCATGGAGTTAACTTAATTTGGTACAAAAGTACAAAATGTGGTTGAAAGTGTTTTATATCAATGTTTTAGCTTAATTCACTGCAAAAATTACGAGTTTATGATTTTAATGCGATTTTTGTGAGTTCATTTTGAACATATCCATCGCACTAATATTTCGCTATAGGGTGTAGGTTTGATTTGAATAAAAATAGGACATCAGTTTACTTATAGGTTATTGGAACTTTTTCGTAATAATTACATGCTTTGCGTTTATTTTCGCACTTGGGGAGCTCTTAGTGAGATATATTTATTAGCGGAAACCAAAATATTGGTCAAAAAGTTTTTGTCTCAGGGCAAAATATGGCAGTTTACCTACGCTGCCATTCAAACCTTTTTTGAACACTGGAGTGCAATTTAACCAGAACGCATTGACTATAAATTAAGTCGCCCACAACGCGAAATAAGTGCTTTAAAGTTCTGGTTTTCGCTTTACGCAGCTACTAGTTTATCCGATGCCGCCATTTGAAAACGATGCAAATGCATTTACGCATTCAACTCGCATAATCCTACACAGAAAAGTTCGATATCGTGTCAGTTGCCCTTTTGTTTCTTAATTTCAATAAATTCTAATTTCCGTGTCAGTCGTATACTTGCGTTAATAATTCAGATATGCATGAAGGTATAATGAAAGCATCAGTATAGACCATAATTGAAGTAAAGCTGACATCGAGACCTAAACGAAACTTTAAAAAGAATCGATAAAAATTACTCAACGTTCTTCTCAGTCTTGAGTAAAAAAGTTGGGGAAATGTTGATTTAACGGTCTCTTGAGGTGCCATTCAGAAAATGTATATTTTGCGTTCACATCCTAAAATATTTCTTGAATTGAATTCCAGGAATATAAAACAGTGTCTCACAAGATCTACCGAAAAAAACATTTGAATATTTGTTTATTTTATAACCTGATTCTGCATTTCTAATTTAATTTGCATATTTTCTTGCTTTTAATATATTAACAATTTAATTTGCATGCCGAAAATCTTGTTTCTTTGATATTTACCGCTTTATTTAAAGCTTCTTCGGGCTTACGCCCGACGACTTGAAAGCAATGTGGGGGTAAGAAATATCGGGGAAAAAAGCAAAATAAAACCCACAACGTGTTCTCATTAATTCAATTCACCCACTGCTTGACAAAAGGTTCTAGATGCATTGTAGGAAAAATCTCACATCTAGAATTTCGATTACTGGCATTTTATTGCAGTTGGGGGTGTTTTCCTATTTTCTTGAATATTGTTTATTTCATTTAGGGTGTGTTTCCTGTATATTAATTACGTCATTTAAGAACGGTTTAAGCTATAAAATTACTAAATATTTGTTTCAAAAATTGCAGAACTTTTGATTTGAGAACATAGTATTTAAAATTGCTAGGATATTTCATTTTATGATTCGTTATAATTATATGTTTAGATAATTTATGGGAGAATAGTATTTATTTATTACCGGAATCGGACATAATTTGTCAGTTTTCATTATTTATTTAAATGATATTTCTTCATTTGAAAATGTAGTAGGAATTAAGAAACTTGTTTTAATGTCTTTGTTTCTTTTGCCTTTGCTAAAGATTTGCTATGGTTTATTATGTGAAATTCTTTAAGAGTTTCCCTCATTTCGACGTGATCAAATTTATTAAGTTATAATCCAGAAGTAAATGAATTTTCGCATAAAATCTGTCCCATGGGAAATCAGTATTCTGACAGCGAGTTTCTGCATCTGATCCTTATTTATTATTTACATCACGATGTCGTCGTTAGAGCTGAAGTCATTATCGCTATTAACAAGCTGCACTGCAGCAGAAACGATGAACTTGAGCTTCTCGAAGAGTTGGCGTGTTGCATCGCTGCCGGCTTTTCTTCTGGAAACAACAGAGACTTTTGTTAATGCAGAGCCGCAAGTAGGTAGTAGCGCAATATCAAATCAATTTACCATTTATTGCAATATTACTATTAAATACAAGACTTCATTGGCTGAAAGACAGGTAGCTCTATTATCAAGTGTTATGTTATATAATACGAATATGTTATTATCATACAATATCAAGCATTTACTAAATCCACGTTATACTAAATTCCGGTTGAAAAAATAATTGTTGGTCAGGAATTTTCTGTCTGAACTCTTCAAATTTGCTGGTAAAAACATTGACCAACCACATATCCATTTATTACCCACAACCAAATATTCGCGTTAAATTAGTGTTCGATGGATGGAACATTACCCGCGAAATTTCATCATCAAAAAGAAGATCCTGAACTGGTTGCACGTGATAAGCTCTTCGGCTGCCCTTTCGGGAACAACCAACTCAATTAAGATTTATATGACAATAAAAGATTATTTATTTTTTATTGAGATCTAAGACTGGAGCGACCAGGATCAGATCAAAATGAAAGTCCCAAATCAACATTATATAATGCAGCAGAGTCGTTTTGACCTAGTGCACACCCAACATTTCTACAGAAAAGAAATCTCAGTAGTTTTCAATAGAACGCTGTCGCTCATGTTGCCGAAGTTTCCAGTGAACATCTGAAGACATATATATCGCTTATGGTGTCTCTTTACACAGCAGAAAATCGGAAGGGGACATTTCCTTTATATAAATTTATCCATCATGAGATGAGTATCGTGACTGCAAATTTTTTTGGCGTTTCGGTTAATGAACTGTCGGCTTTGCAGTAGTTCCATTTGGGTGTTTAATATAATATAGAGCAACTGTATGGCGGAGTCATTTTTTTCCTGAACACTGCAATTCACACATCACAGGAAAAATAGTTTTTTTTTTAAATTGAATGTACAGTAACCAAGTTTAGCTACACTGCGCACAAAGTGCCACACAAAATCTTGTAAAGGGATTGTTGAGTTCGGGTGAATGGGACAATAAAGCATACATATAGCTGAAAAGTAGTATTAAAGGTCCCCTTTTGTATTCAATAGTATGTTTGAATTTGCCGTTGAATGTCATCGAAAAAATCAGTCAGAATATTGATGGTGACCGAAGTTTATCACGGGGCATTTTCAATTCTCTTGAGGACTCCTAAATTGCAGTAAGTGTAATACGACTTTGAAACATGTTTCGCATTGAATGCAACTACCTGAAGGGCTTTAGAAATTCGCAATACGTTAGTGGACTCGTATATCGCTGAATATGAATAAAAGCTGATTGAATTTTATATGCCAAAGTTTGAAGTACCAAGCATAGCGAGTTTCCAGAAACTTATTGGCTAGAAAGTTGAAAAATAGTAGTCTAGACTCCTAGCAGTCAGTTTCCTCAGCTGTTCAAATTATTATAAATTTCCGTACATTACCGGAGGTGGTTACATTTATTCACTGGTTTAATGTGAGAAATATTGATCTTCAAAATATTTAAATATAGAAACGATACCAAAGACTGGAAGGTTTATAGCAAAAATAAACCAATGTTCGCTTCTTCCAATAAGCATCTCAAGACATTATTTACGTGTTGCCACTGCAGAAACTTGATCGCGTGAGTAAAATTCGTCGGACTCTTTCAATGAAGTTAACAATTCAAAGTTCACTGATAATACTGGATTCCGGGATCAATAGATAACGATTCAAGAGGAGCAGCACTGGACCCGATTTTTTTTTATCATAACAGGCCATCAAATACACACGATTGTAAACACACTAGATTCGACTCGACATTTATTATCTCGGTGTAGACGTTTCAATCGGATTATTTTTAAACTTTTGTTAATTGATTGTGTTTGTGACCAAACTCACCCAATGGTTCTCATGTCTATGGCAGAAAACACTAATTTTAAAAACAGAAAATTTAAGTTAATGTTGCGCGCCTTAAAAATTCTCCTTTTTATTCATTAAAGCTTACAGGAAAAGCCTGCAGTTTTTAGAGTGACAACTAGATGGTCCTTAAGTATACATTGTAGGCAAGATGTCGGATTTGCTTGACCATACAACTCACTTCCATAGGCCTTTCGCTAATCAATTAAGCTAACAAAGCTTAAGACCCGCGTATACCCATAGAGATTGCATAGAGGAAGCAGATTTATTGGCGAACTGTTGCTATTTTCGGCAAATTGGGTGTGCTGTGATTTACTTAGGTCCCATAAGATAAGGTCTCAAGCCGAAAGGACTTTAATATTCTCCTGTCCTAATTAAATATTAGTTAATCAAAACAACGAATTTCGTGAACTGAATTCAACCCGTGCGTATCATTGATTAGTCAAAAGATGGGTTATCTATTAGAAACTTGATTGAATAACTTTGCACAATGTATATACATGGTGAGTCAATGAAATTAATCATGAAATATTAGAATTTTTCCAAATTTAGAAGTTCGCACTTTAAGGGCTGTTGAGGAACATTATTTTAATTTGACTACGGGTCAAGTATTGGAAGGAAAAAACCAGATGAATTTTATTTGAATGGTCAAGTCACTTTTGCTTATGTCTTTAAATAATTAAATGATCAGCATATACCTAAAACTTTTGTCTGCTCTCATAAAAGTATGCAACTTTCAGGAAATCCCAGCAGTCCTTAAAAATCTTCAAAATAAATTTTGAATAATAAGATTCTGGCTAATTATTATCACGACACTTTTCGTCTTCTCCAACTTCTAAAGCACTTTCGTGTTCCCTCATTTTAACATAAATATTTGCATAGAATATCAGAAGAATTAAGAATACCTGTTAATAACTATTCCAGAATCTGATCCCAGTTTTGATGCAGATACTTTAGGAAGAGCGAAATGAGAAAAATTGCCTCTACCAAAAACATAATTGGCGATGAAAAAGATCTAAATAATAAACATTGAACTTTTGGAAACATATTAAAGGGACCGACAAAATGGTGTACTTATACAGCTAGAATTGTCGTACGTAGACGACTTTTCAACTGATTCAAAGGTGGCAAAACATCTAACGACAAATTGTCATTATTGGAAACCAGTTTGGAAATGAAATAAAATATATAGTTACTTATAGAGCAGAAACATAAATAGTTCCAATGAAAAGGAAAAAGCGCAAAGGAAAACAAAGACAAAGGAAAAAGGAAAATAGTTGATGAACTCAGTGAAACAATATGCTCGTAATGTGAGGTAGAATTCAAGAATGACAAGGGAATATAAAGATATAAAGAATTCAAGAATGACAAAGGAAAATGCTGGAGATCTCTTCTATCGAAAAGAAAGGATTGATAGACATGAAATTCAAAAAAAAATCGTTAAAAATGTTGCTTATTAAAGACAAGTACAACCCTTGAACGAATTTCTCGAATAAACCAAGCTCAATTGTCCACTGGTTCACCTGCTTCTAGCACTTCTTTAAGCATTTGCTTTAATTATTTGTTTGTTTATAGCAACATATCTGGTTAAACGTTAATATTATCCTGATATCAATTATGTAGCTTTTGTGCCTGAACTTCCATTATGCGTCGCTGACATATTTCCTACTAACATCCTTCCAATTTAAATTTGCCCTGTACTGATACACTTAATTATGATCCGACCCTTCGTCAGACCCACTTTTAACATAATTTGTAATTTCAATCTTCTGTAACGTTTCTGGCAAAATATTTTCGAAACGGATTTTATTTACATGTTATAAATATTAAAATAAATGCTGCTGAGATTGCCATTTTCGGTGGGATTTGTTTTTGTGAGTCTTTATTTGCTAGAATAATATTCTTTGTTTATTATCACAAGCCACGAGATGGAAATGTAGGATGGAAAAAAACCAGAACGCTGATTTTCAAACGCAGATCTAAAGGAAAATAATGAATAATTTATAAATCAAGCGGGTGATTGTAAATACTCCTATCTTTTCCGCCATTTGTTATTATGAAAAATTTTATTTCACATTTAAAATACAAAAATAAGTAGATCGTGCTGAACATTTTAAAGGATTTCTGGAGAATAATAAATTAAGTTTTTGATTAAATTAAGATATTTGATATCATTAAAAACCATTATTCTTTAGGTACCTGTTATCTTGATGTTACTTTTCTTAGCAGTACGTGCCTATGCGAATGTAATATTTGCCAAATTGAACCATCATTTACCAAATAACCACGAAACTTTAGGTTGTACGTTTGTTAATGTTTCCTTGTATTTTGTTTAAATTACTAATTTCAATTAGCTGCTCTCTTGTTATAAATTGTTCGTCATTTAGTGCTGACTTCAGCACACACACAATATTAACTGACAAAGTTTCTTCTACTGACAAATGTCTTCTAGAGTGATACTGCTTGAAACATTTATAAAAAGCATCGTGGGTTTATTTGCTTAACCTAATGATTGGTAACGTTAATACAAAATATGGTTATCCAAAACCGACTAATTTTGAGCTTACGATATTAGGAAAAATAGAAAATTCAATTTTTTATTATGGCAGATACCGCAGATAAAGGCAAGTAAACTGCATTTGGTAATATAGGAAATTCCACGCCAATTTTCTAGAGTGTCTAGTGTATGGCAAAACGTGTAAGTCCAATATAAACTTTACAGCCCTCCATGGATTGCTATGTTAGGCTAATATAATCTCTAATGGATACTATATACTGTACAGCAAGAGCTTCATTTATTTAAGTGTTAAGCTATTACGTTAAAAATCTACTTGCTAATCCAAAGAGCATACTTTAGCTTTGAATTACTGCTGGACATTACACTTTATAGCTGTAGCGCGTCTTCAGATATTGCTGCACATAACTCGTATTGGATGAGGCTTGTGCTCTGGTTCTTCGTCTAACCGAAGCAACAAAACATAACGACGGTAAAATATTTTAATTTAATCCGAACGTGTTCAAGCGAATTAATTTTAATAGTTAGTCACAAAGCCGGTAGTGGTGTATAAGGAGGGCTTTTCCTATTGACTCGTTGCATGTGAAAATTGATGCTGCAGATGTAGAAAATATTACAGATTAGTAAGAGATGCAAATGTTAAAAAAGAACCAATGCGTCAAATAGAAAGCTACATAAAAGCGTAGAAAAGTTGATTAAGGTGGTGATTATAGCAGGAAATTCATATTTAAATTGAAAATTTACAGAATATAGAGGAAACACACACAGAAAATATATCTCGATAGCTCTAAATATTTCCAAGATAGTTGGCCAAAAAAGTAAGAAAAACTTATCAAGATCAAAAATAAAAAGCGTAAATCATTATATTGAGTTTAGGACTAGCATAATTATGGAAGACAAAATTGTTAAATTGAAATGAAAATACACTGTGAATGTATAATGGATAAGAATTCACAAAGTTAACACACTGGTTACTTGTGAAATTCACCTATAGAAAGTCGAGTCAAAACTTTTTTCAAGGTTCAGTTCATTAGTATAAAAAATATAGTAAATAGTAAAGTAAGGAAAAACATGAGATGTGAAATTACAGAGAATCATATAGAAGACAGATGAATAAATTTCAAGCTGTCAACGTACAGAAAACAACTTCGATATTTAATAATCGAAAAACGTATGTTTTAACGCTCTAGATGGGTAACGAAGCGATTTCGGACATATTTCGGAATGTTTTTATCAAAAATTCTAGGAAAGAAAGACTGCTAAATAAACTAGACCAATGCCACTACTAGTATCTACACACCATGTGCATTGCATTGTCATTTGCAAGAATATTTCTGATCAAGAAAGCAAATAAAATTAGTTTGCATTCACTTTACTTATTGTACCTCAAACGAACTTCATCGACTTTCAGCATTGTTTTTCAGAATAAATTATATAGTATGTGTGCTTTCCATGAGTTGGAATTTTCCAATCACATAAAAAGCGGTCGTGCGTTCGAACAAAGTTTAGAGTTTGGAATATTTTGTTAGCTTGGTGTTAAAATTATCGACAGCATGTAACCATAAATTCTTTCAGCGAACAATCTAAACAAATTACAATTGTATCGATCTTCCTATGTTGGCCATGTACGCCTAAGGGGTCAGTCCATCAGATTAAGTGCTGTTTCGTAAATTATTCGTGTAATGATATTTTCATTACTAGCACGATCTTCATTAAATTTACTCGTTATTTAATGTAGCTCTGTTTTTAATGTATTAGGCAGTAGATATGTACTTGCTCATGTTGGATGGATATCTGTCTCAAAGTAAAAGCTAATAAGTACGAAAACTTATCAGAGGTAAATTGGTTTAACCTGAAATTTGAAATGCTATTTTGCTAATAGGATCTGATCTGCTACAGTACATTTCTGCTGCAAACTGATTGCAAAATGAGATGGTGTGTCTCATTTATTTCTCGACACTGCCTATTATTTAGAAGTTTGTCTTTGAAAGCACAATTGCTTCTTCTTTGTATGGCAACTTCTTGGTTCAAATATCAGCTACGAGTTTCTCGTGATTTCTGAACACCGGCAATTTCTTTTTCCGCTACGATTAACAATAATCTACCACTTTTAAACCAAATATTTTCACTCACAGCATCCAGCACCTAATGCACTGTTCTCCAAAATCTTCCCAAAAACAGTAGGAAGCTCATATGACATACTCGCCGGAATAAATCAGTTTAATTATATTTTGGTTAGGTATTATTATCGGGCTGTCCTCTACTGGACTCCATTATTTTGAGATATTGTTACTTAAAGAAATTAACTGATGGAATTAGTAGTTTAGTATATAGAAGCACAATGTTTTAAATTAACAGTGTTTCATAACATTTCAACCAAATAATCTAAAGGCCCCAGTGCCTTAATTTAAAGAGCGACCAAATAATATGGCGTGCATTTCTCACATTGCAATTCATGTTTTATCAGCTTCGCTTGACTATTTTTATGTTGTGTTCAAAAACTGAATCATATCAGAGACATTCCCATGACCTATTTCAATTTTAGGTTAATTGGATTTACCAAATAAAGCTATGTTGACTGTGAACTGAAGAAAATAAAATAAACAGTGCCTGTATCTTGCTATTTTGTACCTTGTTCAGTGCAGTGATGGGAGTGTAATTTACACCATGTATAATACACCATTATCTACACGTAGACAATTGCAATTATCTACATGGCCAAAGTTATGTAGATAATGAAACTATGTAGATAATCCAGAAAATGAAGATACATTAGTTTTATAAACGTGTTCTCCAGTACTATAATCATTCTAAATTCATATCAATTATTTAATAATCGGATAACATGATAATCAATTATAAACTTTTCAAAATATATTTTCTTTCAAAAAAGCTATCAACACAATCACATAAACTAATATCTAACTACATATTTCATCAACAATTTTTTTCGCCTTCTTGAAGATCATCGATGTTTATATTCTTCAGGCCATTATCTTGAATACGCAGTGTATAATACACATGCATTAGCTTCTTTGATCTCTCAAATGTTAGGCGATTTCTAATGAGCGTGTGGGGATTAGCACTAATCTTTTAGCGACGCTCGCCAAACTTCGATGATCCAAATCACAAGTATTCCAAAATACCAGCGGTTTAAGCACGTTTTTTTTTCATAAAGTGTATGAAATATTCCGTTGTGGCATTTAAAATCGTGTAAGCTTTCAATTCCATCAGCGTCAAGCGCTTTAATTAAAAAATTGTTAATGACAACTTGATCTTTTGATAGCTTTCCGTTATCGTAGGCAGGATGTAGGAAGTACGCAGTTAAGGCATATTTGTTTAAAGCCATATTTTTCCTTAACTCCAATTGTGATTTGAACTGGTTTCTAAAATTTTCGGGAAGTTCTGTTTCTAAATTAAGCCACTGCTCAACTGCATCGGCAACTGAACATGTGGAATTCTGGCTAGTGTTAATAAACTTGCAAATGGGATCAAAGAGTTCAATACTATTTCTAACTTGCTCAACAAGTTCTTCATCGTATAGGATAGGGATGAGTTGTTTTTATTTTCTTTGTTATTGTGTCATCTGCTGCAACAAGTTTCATAAACTTTAAATTTTCCAAAAAAGAAAAATAAGCATCTCTATTCGAACACCAACGCGTTTCACACGGTAATTTTAGTCTGTGGCCTCCTTTTTTTACAACCGGTTTTTATAAATCAGTTTGTTTGAATTCTTTTAAAATGCTAATAATTTTGTCTGTACATTCCTTGTTTAGAACGCTTTTTGCCAATAAATTGGCGATATGACTATTACATGTTCATATGTACATTTTCCACATTATTCTCTACATAAATCTATTGTCTACGTATGTTCTACGCATTATCTACATAGTAAAGTAGTCAATCATTATCTACATGTAAACGCCCATCACTGGTTCAGTGTCCGCTCGTTAAGTCATACTTATAATGAAACTATAGCCGTAATGATTTCGTCATTACTATTTCAGGTGTTTTCTAATATGTTCCCAATATTTCACCAGACGATTTCTCAACTATTTTCAAGATAAAAAATCATACAAGCATGGGTCCGCAAGGCTTTACTTATCGAGCTATAGGAGTTTGAAATATTGGTTTCAATTTTTGTTTTATCTAGTAATTTTTGAAATAATATCGATATTAGGACGAAACTTGGAATTTTGGTTTTGCTCGCACATATGGAGGGCCTACCTACATGTCGTTTTCTCTGTAAAGCATTCCAGAATTTTCACGTTAAAGAGGTGCTTTTATCAAAAGTCGCTACAAACAACCACAACACGCTGACAAGAGTTAACAACAAACTTAGGTTACAAGTAGTTTCACTTTGTGAAAAACACGGTTGTCCGTAGCGACTTTTGGTAAGAACATGTTTTTAGGTAAAAATGACTTGAATAATTTTTTTGCTAAAAAATGTGGTACAAGCATGCACGAAAATATTATGACTCCAAAAGAAAAAGGGAATAGATATCGCCTTCTACATGTACGAAAAAAACCAAGATGAGATCAAATTTAAGTTTATTAAAGTTTCTCATATTGCAAAAGCCTCAAATACTATCTAAATATCGCTTATTTTTGAAATAATATTCTTCTATTAAAAATAGAAATGGAAGTAATTTTCGTAATACTGCGGATTCATGCCATGACTTTCATCTGAAAAATACCTGACGAATCGCTTTGTGAAAAATAGGACCCTAAAAACACCCGGTAGACCGCTAATAAACTTCATGATATAAAACCTTAATTACACGCAAGCGATGTGCATGACTCCGAATTTTTTTTGCATTGCAAGAGTGTCAAAATATAGTGGCAATTAATCAAAAAGTGTTAAGTATATAACAGAAAATGTAAAGAAGGAAGCTGTAGATTTGAAATAATAATAATAATGATAATAATAATTACTGGGGATTACTTGGTCAGTGCGGAAAGTATTTAGCAGTATTTTCTTTATTTCACCAGTATATCAGCTTTTGAAGATGTAACTTCAAGTAGTCCCATATTCATCCGTCAGACTATGAGTACATTATAAATAAATAATGCGATAATACCCTATCTCGTTGGCAAAAACATCAACTTAAGTGGTCGTCTTACTTAAGTAAGTCTAAAATCGAAGCACAACTGCAGAAGGACATCAAGTTTATCTTGTTGCCAATATCTATTAATTTGTGGCGTGCTTCTTAAATTGTGCTGTAATTATTTGTACTCGTTTCTTTTACGAAAACTTCTTATTTCCGATAGATTGGCATTAGTAAAACGAACTTATGCCTACCTATTGGATGGTTAAAAGTAAACAGCTCAACCAAACACAATGACATTTGTTAAACTCAACATGAAAATTTGATCAATCGACCTAATTATTTCCCGTTAGCGCTTTGCCGCAGTTCTAACTTACTCATTTACGAAATGGCAGTTGAATACAAGTTTATGGCATATTAACTTAACGGTCTAGGTTTAGTTTTATTAAGTTTCTAATTACAGAACCAACCTCTCTTGCAATAACTACAAAAATAAATTGCGATATTTAGTTAGAGCAGTAATCAGTTTGCTGTTATTATTGCACAAATAAAAAACTTGAATATAACGACCAAAGCTCATTCTGTCACAATTCATACAAAACGACCTAACATTGCTAGTGTTATTGTATCCCTTTGCTTTTAAGTTAATTGATTTCGGCATTAACGTATCTAGGAAAACATGTTGGAGATATGTTTCCCATGTATCCCAGTTATTAGGTTAAAGGGTTCGCTTACGTTTGAAATTGGTTTAGTGGACCGTGTGAGGGTAAATTGAGAAAACAATGTTAGATGGTGGTGTGATTATGATTCGAGATATTTTAGTTTGGGTTTGCATGGTAATGTTCACGAATGAAAAGTAAATGGTTATAATAATATTTCAAATCTTAATGAAAATATTTTCCTTCAGAACAAAAACACTTTGCCATTGATAAAAATTAAAGGGTTAAGAAATCACAAAAATTAAATGGAATATAAAGTTTTTAGCTTCGTTGCAGAATATTTGCCCAAAATAAATGACTCAAATTTCTAAAGGGTTGCGCTTCTTTTTAATGTTTTGATTTTTGTTTGTTTGCTTTGAAAATTTCATAAAAGTGTTAACAAAACAGATGAAACTAACTTATTTTAACTCGTTTTTCAAATACATAAATATATGGTCCAATAATGAGCAAGAGTTTAAAGAAAGCTACTAAAAAGACACACGTGCAATCATTTGTGAGATAAATCACATATATTAACAAACAAACACTTGTTGAACAGCAGAAGATTGAAGGTTTTATAAAATTAAAAAATTTAATCATATACATTCAGCTGAAGAACTTTTTGAGACTTTTTGCAAACCTTTTGCCTAATGATGCAGATTTTGACGATATCGAATGTGCGTTACAATTAGAACAGAAAAAATATTTACAAGAAGGTAAATGGAATAGCCATGTATTAGAAAAGGAATAACCTGTTTGTTCACAAAAGAATTACATTTCTGTAGTACTGACAAATTGGAAAAGTTAATGGTGAAAGGCAGATGTTTCCAATATTACTTTTAATAGGCAGATGTTTAAAGAAACAGAAATTAGTAAAGAAATACGGCACAAAATATATGTTAAATATTCTTTTCATGAAGAAAGTCGATAGATAAACCTAGAAAACATTTGCGGAACACCATCCTCGCGCGAAATAAAAAAAAGTTTAACGCTTTACTTGAATTACTATGCTGTAATGGAAAGCCCATCCCACATAAAAGACTTGGAATTTTTTTGGAACCTTATCTCAAACGATGCAAAAAGGTTTTAAGCTGATGATAATATCAACAGATAATTTGATTTCGACATAAAAAACATGGGTGGCTATGAAGTGGCTATGGAATGTCAATGATTTTTGGTGCTTCTGGATGCAATATATATAAATATTCAACCTGCACTACTTTATTGGTTATTAAGAACAAATTAATAAATTAATTAAAATTCCACAGAAAATTAAACGAATTGAACTGCTCAAAAAGTTCGTTTGACCATTAGTCGGCTATTGGCGATTCTTAAACGAAGCCCACTTTTGGATTATGGAGCAAAACTACCATTTCGAAACTTTAAAAACTTGGACGCAAATCGTTTATTTTTAATCCTATACCCAAACAACAGAGTGGGGACCACCAAAAAATATATAATGATACAGGGTCCAATTGTAAGTCCAAGGAAAAATCATGTAAAAAATGTCGTTATGACATATCAAACTATACAATATTAAACTTAATTAGTAGCCTTTTTACTCGAGCAGGGTTAAATATACGTGTATATTATAATTCAAATTTATTAACCCAACCAATTGCGTCATTATATCCAGATATGGAGTGTCGAAGCAATTAGAACGCCCGAATATTAATGAAAAAGATTGCAGGTCAATAACTATATAATTATAGTACTAACGACCAACCCTCAGCAAAATCATTAGGGAAGCGGAGATAATTAATTAACCAGAGCTTATTGATTGAGATATTTATATCCAAGTATAAATACACTGGAAGAAAAATTGCTTCCTGTCTACAAAGCTGTAGTTTAAAATAAAAAGCAATCTCCGCTTGTGTACGAGTGTATAGCAATTCCACGTAATAGACTAAACATTACACATGCCAAAAGAAAGCTGTTTATAAAATATTAACAATTGCTTGCATTTCCATTTCCGCATTTTCCAAAGAGAACATGCCTTTAAAATTGAAATGGTGCTGTTTTATGTGGAGATGGTACATGCACGTACATTATTGAAGCGTTTGCATTGAGCAGTTAGAAAATCCGACGCCTTCCTGCTAACTGCTGCTCTTGTTTTACATCATTTTTCTTTAAAACGTGTGCTCTGATTATATTAGCGACACGTAACGTCATAAATTAGGCTTTTACGACATGCAGAAGACAAACAGATTAATCACGGTAGCTTCAGCTAAAGCTCTTACTCATTGCCTTCAACAAAACAGTTGCTAATACACGTAACTTACAAGTAATTGATTTCGTAGAATCGCTACGTTAGATCTTGAACATTTACATTACAAAATTCGCTTTTCATAATTAGGTGAAGTACAGTGAGATCGCTTCTTTTGAGTCAATAGCTCCATCTTCAAGAATCAATCAAAGAACTATTCGCATGGCGATATATCTTTTTTTGGCATTTCATCTTATTTATGCCGTTTAGAATTACAACTTACCAGACAAAAATCAAATCGACAGATCGGCATACATATTACAATACGCAGACGACACGGCACTTATTGTACATGACAAAACTACTGAGAGAGCAGCTCAAAGACTCCAAACACTAACAAACAACACAATGACATGGTTTTATAAATGGAGACTAACACCAAACGCGTCAAAAAACCAACTTCTGCTCACAAACCACAGACTCAACGCTGACTCCCCTACAATAACTGCAGACGGCCAAACGACACAACCAAAAAACGACGTAAAATACCTTGGAATCACAATTGACCACAAACTTAAATTCACTAAACACATACGAAACATCAGGGCAGAAACAATAAAGAGAACAAAACACTTTCGATCACTAACCTACAAAGACAGAGGAATCAGCACAAACACCGCCACCAAAATATATAAAGCTATTTGTAGACCCTTGCTAGACTTTGGACATATACTCATGACCAACGGAACAGAAAGGACAAAACGTTATACACAAACAACAGAACAAATTGCACTAAGACTAATAACACGAATAAGACACCCCCAAAACCCACTACACAACCCCCCCACCCAACTACTATACGAACGCACAAACATGACAAAGATCTCGGAAAGACTCATACAGCTACAGACCAAATGGACAAACAACCCCTACAACTGGACCATACTGAATCACCTTTGTCTTACAAGACCAACCAGACAATCCCGCTTCCGTTTCCCTACATTAACGCTACTCGAACACTTACAAACGCAACTGACTAGTGGACAATAAAATAATCTCTTCTTGCCACTGAAATTTTATTTAGTAATATCGTTAACCTAGAATAAGAGAATTTTCATATCTGTTTTTTTATTTAGATTAAGACTACATGTATTAAACAAGGGCAGAAAGACCGATAGGTCGATAGCCTTTTTTAGAAATAAAGATGTTTACTACTACTACTACTATGCCGTTTAGTAAAAGGTATTCATTCTCGATCTAATTCGATTTTCAACTTAGGTGTTCTACTTTACTTAGTTATTACACTAGTTTTATTTTTTTGTCTTCCATATGACTACTCTCTTTCATTGTCATGTTAACATTCTTATTATTATTATTATATAGTTACAGTATATTTTCAGAAGTAATGTTAAAGTTAACTCATATTAAGAATTTGAATAGTTTTTAATCTTCGTACAGCTACAAAAGTTTATCAAATCTATCAAGTGTTTAACGGTACAACATAGTTAAGTATTTGTTAATGTCATCGAAAGTACAATTGATTTCAGAACAGTTCAAAAACTGAAATCAATCAACATGTACTTTGGCACGTCGTAAGTACTTTAAAAATACATTAATTATCGGTTAATCTCATATACCTATCACATTTTTGTCCCTGGTATCGAAAAACGTAATGTAATGATCTATAAAATTAATTGAGTTAATGAGGGAAAATAATTTTTAATATAGTTAATTGGAACAGTCCACACTACATAACAAGGTCCTGATGTATTAATCCGGATCGAATTATCCGAATTCCAAATAATCTACCAGTGTTTGTGTTATGTTATGTGAGTTTTGGCGCAGAAATTGTCAAATATTTCTGATGACTTTGGATGTTGGATATTTTGGATAATGGATGAACTGCTTAAACAACAAGCACAACTTGATAATATTTAATGTTTCTTAAACGAGCACCTAAAGTTTAAAGGAGCGTAAACAATGTTTCCTGAAAAACAAAGGAAATTTTCTGTGTTTAGTTCTGGCGTAATTAAACACTATATTTTCACCAAATAAATTTATTGTGTCCTTAAAATTCATTGCTTATTAAGCAGTTATGTTTAGAAATTGATCAGATCTGCAAATGGTTATTTTACTGATATCACCGTTCTAATATCAATGTTTCTGAATAAATCATACTTTACTGTTCCGAAATCAAACGTACCACACTTCCGTTTGTTAGTTCAGTTTCGCATGTTAGTTTTTAAATTTCCTCTACTGATGTGTTTTCTACAAATGATATTACTTACCCGCAGTTGCATTTAAGACATGGACATTGATGGAAGCTGGAACTGCATTACTAGGACTGCAAGTGTAGTTTCCGTTATGACTTTTATCCGCATCTTGCAGATGTAGTATGCTAGAACTCCTGCTTTCTACCACAGAAATTCCTTGGTCATAATTGATCATCCTCTGTTCATGGAACCAGAAGACAAAAGCAGGAGGCTCTGTGGAATGTTTCAGAGTGCAGACAAGTCTCAGCAGAGAACCTGCGCGTATGTACAGTTCTGGTGCTCCTTGTATTTCCGCTTGTGCCTCTGAAAACAAGTTCACATTTTAGTTTATTCGGATATCTATGAAGTCGAAACATGATTTCTCCATCTTTAGATTAAAATTAGTTTGTTTACATAAAACTGATAATCAGCAAATACTATGCTATACCTACTTAATATGAATTAATCAACACCTATTTATTGAAATCAATATCAAAATTGCCAATCTCCTGCAAAGCACACGTGTAAAACCATGGTCGGTAATAATTTTTCTTAACAGAACACGCCCATAATAATGTCTGAAGCGCTGACCGAATTTTGATTTATTATCGAATAATTTTGCAATATGCTGAAATGCACCAATATGCAAAGAATATAAATCAGATATTTCCGCTATTAATTCTAGATGGCTATATTATTCTCAGGGAAAGCTGCCATCAACAATATCTTATTAAGTATATACATTTCTACCTTTAGTTCACCAGAGACAGCCAACAAGAAATACTTGAATACTTTAGAAGATTACTACTAATAGATAGACCTTTAAAACAGTTTTTATAATAATAATTTAATGGCAAACAAAATCCTTGCAAAACCGAAGTTAATGTGCTTTTTACGTTTCCTCTGTATGAAGTAAGTGACTAACTTAAACTAAGCCCGAACTAACTTACATTTCCATTTCCCCAAATTAAAATTAAAATTTGTTTAATATCATTAACATGTAGTAAACCCGAAAGTTGAAATGAGAACATGGTTATCTACTTTGTGATGTCTGCTTTATTACGACGCTACACATTAAACTATATGCAAATAAAATGTTTAATAAGCAGTGTAAATGGCAATAAAAATGCATGACCATATCGGCAATAACAAAATTTATTTGTCCCGTAATTTATACGGAAACTTTGCCGAATATAGTAGTTCCGTTGTGATGAAAATTTGGAGCATTTGTTACACGTTATTTCAATAATATATTTTTTGCATGGAACGAGATATGAATAATAATCATTGATTGTAATTGGACTAAAAGGTTTCATTTTGAATTTAATAATATTTATTTGTATTCTGAGGTTTAAATTTATAACGTTACAAATAATATCCATTTTGTGTGCAGGCATAATAATGAGAGGTATGAAGCAAATAATTTGAAGTAAATCACGTAAATAAAATAACAATATTTTCATAAATACATTTAACAATCAAAGTTTTTCAAACCAGCGTGAAAAAAATGTTGAAATTGAACATTTATATGTGGTAAATGGAATTTGATAATAATAAATTTCCGCATACTTAGACGCAAGCCAGAAGAAATATAGTGCTATTTCGTAAGAGAAATTTACAATAAAAAATATAATTAACATTGAAATGCTACTTTGACGTTTTGACAACAAATGTGCTGTCGTTTATATGTAAATCTGAAATAATAGATTTAAATATATATTTTCAAATACAACTCCGTAAAGTACCCTTTATTCAACGCTTTTTTTAGTAAAAAAAAACGTTTTTAATACCAGTTCATAATAAAGAACGTGAGGAAATATTCACCTGTTCGAACAATGTTAAATTTGGTGCAAAGCACCTTAATAAAACCATTGCAAAATTAACCAGTCGGGTATTCTAGTAGATTTAGTGTTTTAATTTGTAACTGGAAATACCAAATTGAAGGTTTTCTGAAATTGTTACTGTTGAATGAGTTTTTCTTAAGTCATCATCGTGCATTGGGGTAATTCAGTATATTCGATGATTAACCGTCAGTAAAATTAGTTATCATCAATCATAAAACAATACATTATAATTTGAGGGCATTGGTCAATAGTTTTTGATGCTTAGCAAATATTTATTTACATTTGAATATTATTTTAACTTTTCCAGAACAGATGCAGATATAAATATTTTCTTATATCTTTGGATACCAGCCAGAAGGTGTTACATTCTCTGACTCCGATGGAGACAATAAAATGGACTGGTACTGTAATAAATTCCATTTATACCAAAATTGTTCAAAATAAAAATGGAAATAGCAGGTTCTAATGAAAATCTTTGGTTACAACATTTTCTTATTTATAGTTTTAGTGAAACTTTATAACAAGGAAAAAACGTAAAATTGTGATTGTGTAAATTAATTGAAAAATTTAGATAATATCGTCAATCGCAAATATGGGGTTAGTTTAGTAATAAAAAATATAACTCGTTCAAAAGCACAAGGGTTGAAACCATAAGTATATTATACTACACCGCTTGTGCAACATTTTGATATGCGTAATTTCCATTTTTCATTCTCCTAAATCCTAGTTCTTGCTGCTTCGGATAGCTAACGTTGTCGGGTATTCAATTATCTCTTAAAAATGTAGCGAAGTCAAAGTATTCATAAAGCAACCGACAATTACCAGCAAATGTTGGGGAAGTTGGATTTCAGATTCTAAGTTATTTAGGTTTTCTACTTGTTAGTTAAGGAATTTCTGGTTTATAACTACAGTCACATTATTTTGGACATCTTTACTGTTTTCTTGTCGTTTTGTCTTTAATCTGAGACCCATATATAGAACAACTGAGTTGTGGTCAGAAGAAACATTTGCATCTGATTATATTTTTATTGCTTTAATGCCATTAATCGCTTTCTTATTAATTACCATATAATCCATCCGGTTTCGAATAGTTTATAGAGTGGAAAAATAGAATTACGATCTTTGTTATCACCAGGTGCCTTTCAGGTATTCAATACTATATTTGGAAGTTCAAAATACTGCTCCTAATTACCAGAGTTTTCCCTGTGCAGAACTGCAACAAACCCGCCGCGCGATCTTTTCCTTCTCCCAGTCCAAAGCCCCCAACGTAATCCTCCTTTCAATTTCGAACCGATCTAAATATTTTCAATATGAACTTTAAGTATGCTCTGCTTTAATCAGTATTTTCAGTAATTGCTGCTTCCACATTTCTAACGAGAAAAGAATATTTAAAGCCCTTTAATCAATGTCTGATTGAAACTAGGAAGAAATTAAATAATACTTATTTAACATGCCAATCTAGTGCAATCAGATGATAGAAAAAATCAACCATTTCATATTAATGTTGCATTATACTTTCTCATAGCCATAAGCATATTTATTGAAAAACCATTCCACATCTCAATAAATTTACAATCACCATACCCAAAAGTTCATTGTCAGTTGCAGTCTAAATTGAAGTATTAAATGTATTATTGCTTAATGATATATATCCCAGTAAAAAAAATATTGAATTCATCGGAAACTACTAAAATTCACGTCCATATCGACTATTTAAAAATTTATTTACGCCGTAATTTATACAGATATTTTGAAAATTTGTTAAACCAGTTTTGAGGCTAATTCTGGCATAAAGGGTACACTATATGATTACTAAACAAATGTCGACAATATATTGATTACTCGTAGCTATAAGACATTCATATTTTTGAGTGTGTGAAATCCTGGCCAAAGTGCTAATAAAATTATATTTACATTTTTCTTTGTCATTGAAACTGATGCGATATTTCAAAATTTACAGCATTTATACAGTTAAAAATACACATATGTAAATGGCAATAATAATTTCTACCATAACTGGAATTTTCCTAAAATTATTTTTGTTACAATGGCAAACTGTTGCATATGATATAAATATGAACATTTAAATTACCAAAGATGATAAATCTGAAGCAATTAACGGGCATTATCAATTGCATTTAATAACGAAACAAATTCCGGATTTATGTTTAATAAAAGTCAAAATACTCATGACCAACGGAACAGAAAGGACAAAACGTTATATACAAACAACAGAACAAATTGCACCAAGACTAATAACACGAATAAGACACCCCCAAAACCCACCACACAACCCCTCCACCCAACTACTATACGAACGCACAAACATGACAAAGATTTCGGAAAGACTCATACATATACAGACAAAATGGACAAACAACCCCTACAACTGGACCATACTGAATCCCCTTTGTCTTACAAGACCAACCAGACAAACCCGCTGCCGTTTCCCTACATCAACGCTACTCGAACACTTACAAACGTCTTATTCGTGTTATTAGTCTTAGTGCAATTTGTCCTGTTGTTTGTGTATAACGTTTTGTCCTTTCTGTTCCGTTAGTCATGAGTATATGTCCAAAGTCTAGCAAGGGTCTACAAATCGCTTTATATATTTTGGTGGCGGTGTTTGTGCTAATTCCTCTGTCTTTGTAGGTTAGTGATCGGAAGTGTTTTGTTCTCTTTATTGTTTCTGCCCTGATGTTTCGTATGTGTTTAGTGGATTTAAGTTTGTGGTCAATTGTGATTCCAAGGTATTTTACGTCGTTTTTTGGTTGTGTCGTTTGGCCGTCTGCAGTTATCGTAGGGGAGTCAGCGTTGAGTCTGTGGTTTGTGAGCAGAAGTTGGTTTTTTGACGCGTTTGGTGTTAGTCTCCATTTATAAAACCATGTCATTGTGTTGTTTGTTAGTGTTTGGAGTCTTTGAGCTGCTCTCTCAGTAGTTTTGTCATGTACAATAAGTGCCGTGTCGTCTGCGTATTGTAATATGTATGCCTATCTGTCGATTTGATTTTTGTCTGGTAAGTTGTAATTGTATATGTCATGGCAGTATATATTGTAGAGAAACGGTGAGAGCGGGGATCCTTGAGGGAGCCCTTGTTCAGGGGAAAAAGAATAGTTAGATTTAGAACAGAATTCCAGTTGTCTCCCGTTTTTTCAATTAAATTGTTTGAACTCCAAGTTGGAAATGGCAACAATGATTAATTATAGAACCTACATTAGAGTAATTCAAAAGTTACAAATTTTAATAAAATGCATCCGTTACAGTCTTTTGACATATAAGAAAAACATGTTAGTAATGATTTTTCGAAGCCCAGCAGTCTTAAACACTCCATCCCAAATAATACGCGGTTTGATTAATTAAATAATTAATAATTAAACCAATACCAAACAAACATATTATTAATACGCAAAAACCCGGTTGCAACTGCTCCAATTTTGCTTGGATATTATGCGCGTATATTTGTCAAATTTGCCTGAAAATTTCCACCGAAATATGATTATTTGCTATTGTGGTTATGATCTCAAATTTTCATTGGGTTCCATCAAATTAATGAAACTTTTTGCTTTTAGCATTTTTAATTTTCCCTCGTTTGCTTGAAATGTAATTGATTGTGTTAGCTGGTATTGCGGAACGTAGTGCCTGGAAAATATCAGCCCAATATAATCAAAGGTAAACTATGGACTTGTCTAATCCATTACATCCAAAATCGAATTACTTGCACAAGTAAGCTTATGTAAATACCACAAAAAGTGAACAGAAAAATATTAACATCAATGAATATACAAAAATGTATTTATCAGCAAACTGATATTACCTGAAAAATTTTAGCTATGAGCAATTACAAATAAAAATGCGAAAAGTTGTTATAAATAATAAATATAATGCTCTAATTCTTATAGAGTTTAAAAGAGACAACATTTATTCTGGAAATAGATACAAAACATATACAAAAACTACGATCGCTACAAGATTTTCCAAAGAGCCGAAAAATGTCCAACTCAAAAAAAATCAGCTGATTCCAGCAACCAAATAAAAAGTTCTGGTTGTTTTGGTACCAAGACACTCAAGAATTCTGCACGGTTGCTTTATCAAAACATGAGTCTTACATAGGAACAAATTCACAGCGAATTTGATTAAAATCCATCGTACCATTCTCCCTATATTTCAGAAAAGACAGTTTTTTTGAGGTTGACCATCAGTAGCAGAGGAGCCAGACATTTTTTTTAGTAAAAGGTTAGATCGTCTTCTTTTGATCTAAAGGATATTGCAGTACCCTTTTTATCATGTGCTTACGGGACATCCTGTATAGTTCAACACCTTTTAACGTGTTAATTATCAGTTATCTTTGGCATCTACTTACATATAAGGAAAATGTGTAATGTACATATGAGGAAAAAACACAGTACATATTTTCGATATAAATGTCCGCAATAAATCGTTGGAAAGTTCGAATAGAGTTCCCCATTTACAAAATATAAAAGCCACAAGAGAGTCAACATCGCACATTCGTCAAGTTTCTTTAACCAGTGAAGTTTAGTTGAAAACCCAGGAAACTATGAAGTAAAAAGTTTCACACGACTTCAGACCACTTCAGCAGAATAAAACTGCGAAAATTTGATATGATGAGAGCTCTGCAAACAAAAGCATTACCACTTGGGAATCCGATTTACATATATTTCCGTATTTAAAGTTGCCGTCTTCTAAAGTTGCTATGAGTGTAAAGTTAATCACATCAAGAATATGCTCACTTGAAATAGTTATACACACTGACAAAGCCATTATTTTCCTGCAACTGAATTCAAGTTATAGCTGGTAGGGCACATGGAGAAAATTACTTTGCATTAAAAATAACATTTTGCTATAATGCTATGTGCCATATCCACGTACTTTTCTCCTTCGCTGTTTTCATTTAGGCGTCGTCACGCCTTGAAAATGTATATCAAAAAAGTAATAAAAGCTTTGTGAAAAATTGGAATTTCTGAAATTTTATTTATGTTCAACGCGTACTTTTTTAGGGAAACCTTTATACGCCTTTCCGAAACGAGACGGTGTAGAGCACACAAATTAACATTACATAAAATAAAATATTGAACTAAACAGGATACCTTGAGTTAATGGCGATCCGAAATTACTTACTCCGACTTACTTGTCATTTCTATATTGGTAAGTATATTACTAAATCATCTAATTTTTCAGGTGCAAAAGTTGTTCAGGCATACAAAAAATTTAATCCAATTATAGCGTTTTCATACGGCTTTGAAAACCCACAAAAATTAATGAAATTCCTCTGAACAGAAACATTTGCTACAGCTACATTCTCGACAAGTCGTGCAGGTAATATTCGAACTGAACTCTGCAGCCTGCAGAGTGTTCTGTAAAAGTAGGAGCAAATATATTAAGTATATTTGGATTTGAATCCATTTATTTACTTTCGCAATTCTGTAAGACTAATGTTAAATTTTAGTATAAATTAGAAAATAACTATTTGCGCAACTATCTTGGATTATAATGTTACATTGATCCACATTCCGTCTTAGCCGGACTTACTTATATTTTCCGACATTGAATTACAATTACATTTTGCACATGTTGTTTGCATAAGCAGTTATCCAGAGCAGGAATAAAAAGAGCCGCTTCAACAACATATACCAGCAACATAACATGAACTAAAGTTAAACGGAAAGTTAAACGGAAAGTTAAACGTTCATTTATCGCATTTTACAATGCAGTGCCATTTACTATCAGAGAAGTGGCAGCCCAAAAAACCTTAAAATCACTGTTTCAACAAAGATAAATAGGAAACTTTATTCGAGCTTGCATATGAAGTCACTTAACCAACTATAATGTAAAATTATAAAACCGTAGCAACAAATTTTATGTCATTTTCCATAGTTAAGTGCTCCTAATATATTCCTTCCGTCATTAAAAAATGGCTCTGACGATTTTTCAACTTTGTCCCGGGATTTGAAACTTCCGAAGTAATAGCCCTTCCACATCAAAACCAGGTTCTCTAATCATCTCGAACTTTCCTAATTATAAATTCCTTTATTATGCTACACCTGATTTAAAAGTTTGCAGTACATTTCAAAGTCTCTTGCATGCTACCCATTTTAATTAAAGGGCCTTAATGCATTTAAGCGGGTATAATAAGTAGAATTTTCAGCGCTTTGGAAGTTTGCCTCCAATTTGTTGGTACTAAACATCCTGCAGAGTCTAGTCTGTTATCTTGGATTAAGCGCTCGTTATGGGATTTTTATACGCTCTCCCGAGGCTAGGATAATCACTATGTACTAGGATATTGATAATGGTTTGCTAATCTTCTGGTTTAAAACTACGTGAAACCCGGTTATTTAAAGAGATTTTTTGTAAAAAATAATCGGGACGTACCAGCACAAATTGGCAGTATATATTTCGTGGGTTAAAACCGTAAAATATAAATTTTTGGTAAATGCACTTTTAAACCGAACCGAAAATTATATCAGAATCCTTTTGAAAACTTGATCATTAAAAACGTATTTTACGGCACCTATTTGTGTGTCCTTGGGGGACTACGTCAGTTATTGAAGACAAATATTTATATAATATAAAACTTTTTAAAATACTTGGTCAACCTAACACAAATCCGGCAATTTTGGACTTCCTCACTTTTAGCTTTCAACTCACGATATATCGAAAACGACCGGGCTTCTTGACCAAGTACCACAACCTTTTAAAAGAGCAAGGGTTTTTACCAAAAAACGGTTCTATGACAAAGTCAAAAAATATTTTTTCCAAAGATTACAAATTTGTAATTATAGAAGCGCCAATGTAAAATAATTATTTTTTGAAAACAACCAGAGAACCATGTTAAAATTAAATTATTTTATAATTTTTCGTATATTTCTTTTTCCTGACTGTACTTTTAATTCATTCCAATATATTCCTGGGTTTTTCAGTCAATTTTATTGTCACTAATTATGGTGTTATGTGATGAGCCCTGCGTTTCGTCCCGGGTCTACCTATTGGACTCGTCAGTAAGGCTTAGGTAGACCCTGCCTTATACGCCAGACATCGGTTCTACATGTTCGGACGTAAATGAACCGAGCCGGTATAGATCTTCTGCGGTGAGATATTGGCAACCCGTGTTGCCGATTAGCATTAGATTGAAAACCACTCGTTCCATTCTGCTTTTTTTCTCCCAAGCATCTATATCTTTTTCGTATATTTCTTTTTCCTGACTGTAATTTTAATTCATTCCAATATATTCCTGGGTTTTTCAGTCAATTTTATTGTCACTAATTATGGTGTTATGTGATGAGCCCTGCGTTTCGTCCCGGGTCTACCTATTGGACTCGTCAGTAAGGCTTAGGTAGACCCTGCCTTATACGCCAGACATTGGTTCTACGTGTTCGGACGTAAATGAACCGAGCCGGTATAGATCTTCTGCTTCTGCGGTGAGATATTGGTGATCACCGCAGAAGATCTATACCGGCTCGGTTCATTTACGTCCGAACACGTAGAACCGATGTCTGGCGTATAAGGCAGGGTCTACCTAAAGCCTTACTGACGAGTCCAATAGGTAGACCCGGGACGAAACGCAGGGCTCATCACATAACACCATAATTAGTGACAATAAAATTGACTGAAAAACCCAGGAATATATTGGAATTATTTTATAATGAAAATGTTATAAAGCAAATTTCCTAGTTATATACGATAGGCTATTATATAGACGATTATATAAGACCATAGGCCAAACATAGACGGTGATGTAAACCAAGGCGAAGCGCCAGAACGTTTTATAGAATATTTCTACATGCTTTAAAGTCAGCTAGTCGAGAAAGCATCTGGACCAGATAACATTTCAACGATATTTTTGTAAATATTATACCACCGAATTGCTGGGGTCTATCGTTATAGAATTTACTCCAGAAACAACGAACAAAGAAAAGCTACAGACATTTTAATAAGTCTGATAAGCCACGTCCTGAATGTGTTTTTTTGCATGATACATAGAATAATAAGAAATTGATGTGAAAGGTATAGATGAAACGTAACTTGGAATTTGGCAGCTTATAAGGCACATTTTTTGCAAGCAAACTTTGCCTAACGCACAAATGCGTACTGAGCTTCTATTGATTTCTTCTTTTTATTTTGATTGAAAAGTGGCAAAATGTCTGGCATGGTTCAGCATCAAACTCAATAAAAACAAAAAAGTATATATTCATTCCGGTTATTATTCAACATCTACTATGATATAATGTTCAAACGGACTTTGCAAGATAAAGCCCTTTCCTTCCATCATTCTTTCTAACGGTATCGACTTCCGCAAAATAGCGCCATTCCAGAGCATTCATTAATTTTATTAAGCTGTAGTTGGATATGGCCTAAAATATGTCCAGTCATTTATCCTTGCGTTCAAAACAGTTGAACAGCTTCTCACAAAATGCAAAAGTTGTAAACATAAAAGCTGTGCCTTTCTTGTCAGTAAATGATTCTCCATCTATTAATTCCTTTTAAATAGCACGATTTTGTGTTATCTTTGTAATCAATATCGCTAATAAATACGACTAAAATACAAAAATTCCTTTCCAATTTTTCAGTAAAAGTCTTGCCATCTCCAGACTGTTTGCGTGGCTTTTTAAAAAGAGGTAGATAATATTTACTGACCAACCCAAACATACATGAATAATACAACATGCCATTTCAATTAAACATATTTTATATACAGATAACTTAGAATTGGGAGTGAGCTATTAATTAACTGATTAACCATAATTGATCAGTTCTAGTGGTCTATAATTACTTAAATTCGTGTAATGCCAAGAGCTATCAAAATTAATAAATTAATACACAGAGACTTTTCACATTGAATATTAATGCAATTTTTATTTTCCAAATAAATTCAACCCACACAGAAAGGCATAGGAAAGGTTCCGCCCACACAAAAAGGCATAGGAATAAAAATGAAACACGAAAATACTTAATGATAAAAGACAAATTCGTTGCCCATTACATGACATTCAAATAAGAGGACGAAAAATTATCCAATTAGTTTCATAATGGGAATCGCAGAAGAACTACATACTACAATCAGCAGAAAATCAAGAAAGTAAAATTGTAAAAAGGAAGAAAACACCAAAAAATTAAAAGTTAAGTGTACAGAAAACTATACAACCACCGACGGCGATTTTCTAAAAGGCTACTAAGTCACAAAGGAAGATCTAAAAGTATGAGGGTGTTAAATGATCATTTAAATTGTACATCTCTTTGGACTAAAGAGGCATTGTTTATTTGCCCTTATATCCATTAAAATTTCCATTTACGAATGCAAGCTAGCTCAATTCCTTGCCGAATTATTACATTTTTATTATTACATATAATTTATTATTTCTTTAAATTTTTTGAAATTAAGTTATGGTGTTGGTCAATTGCATTACTCTTCCATTATTTCAAACTGTTCAACTAATATTACTGGGTAATCACAGAAATTATCCAGCATTACATACAAATGGGAAACTGAAATTGGGCAAACTTCTGTGAAAATATACAGTAATTGCTCATAATGCAACAGGGGCTTTAGTTCACTTTCAAAACTAATTACGATTTAATTGGCACACACAAGTGCTGCCATGTTATGGGATAATATATTATTTTCATGACAGAATGATTATTGCCCTTTGAAATAGCCGTACGATTATTGGAAATTTTCTAGCTATTAAATCTAAAACTACCCAGAATCTACGGTTATCTTTAAATATTAAACGAAGCCACATGAAGGGGCAATTTGTGATATATTGCAAGAGGCTGACTATTACGTTCACTCAAGGAATGTAAGGCACTAGAAGTACTAGTGTGTTATTCCTGAATCTTCACTGACAGTTTTTTAACATAGCATGAAACTATAAGATCTGCATACTGGATTTGATGAAGCACTTAGCAAAAATTGAGAATTTCGAGGTATTTTAACAAAAATCAACTGTTCTTCTCACTATTTGCCTTGTTGTAAAATATATTATTTCCTTTCTAACAGCTTTCATATCCGTTAAGATCTGTGTGGCTTTAACTATCGCTTTAGCGGGTTTGCTTTGATGTTAGGATAATTAATGATGCAACCGGATATTAAAACTGTTGGATGCGATAGTTTGTAATCAAATCAAAGATCAAATTGTAATACTGATTTAGTATGTGACTATTTATACAGATATGAAGAAATATGCAGCACTTTCGGCTCAGTGTGTCTACTGGACACTCAGAGTGTCTGCTGGAGTTTCCTGAATGGTCCGCATGGCTATTCTGGTCTTTGATACAACTAAGCGAAAAGGAGAGACTATATGTCGGCCGACATACCACTATGGCCATGAGAATTTCTTATTTCTATTGTGCAAACTTGGCTAAAGAAGTCTACTTTGACAAATTTCGAATGGTCGATTAGCAGTGTTAGGACCTCACTGTGCAATCCTTCCAATCCCACTGTTGTTCCATATTTGCCATCTTCATAGCGTTCTCCACATACTTTGGAGTTATTTCTGAATACATATATATATTTTCCCATTATTATGATTTATTTTTTGTCTCTCATAACATTTGATTCCAGTTTGGATGGGATACAAATGACCTTTCCAATCTTTATGTGTGGATTAATCATTATTTTGTTCAATCACTTCAATTCCTCAGCCATATGTGTTTCTTTGGCTGTTTGTATTTTATGTCTAAATGTGCACTGTGTTTGTTTGCACCTAGCGGGATCCCTCATACATTTTCTTTGGGTTCATGAGGGACACAATTTCCGTTGTCATAAATGTTTATTTCTTTTACCTGTCGATGTTTTGTCCTTCGTTCTTTAATTTTCCTTTCGTTTTAACGGTAGTAACAACTCATGCAGAAGCTAGAAGAAGAAGCTTGAGTTGCTACTAATGTGTGTGTATTGAAAGCATAAGTAGGCTTAATTACTAAACACTAAAATATAGTTATCTCACTTTTTGTAGCAGTATGCAGTGTTTGAACTAATGCAAGAACAAATAAATAATTTAATTATTAATAAATTTACGGAAACTACTCTTGGTAATAATGAGACGACTTGAAATAGAAAAAGAAGCAATTTGAAGATAACATTGAAATATAATTATTATAAAAGTTCATAAAACATTCATTATGCAATAATATTTGAACTTTATTGGAATTCGAGTAATATTGAATAGTCGCGTACAGGGTAAGAATAGTCATGACTTTCTTCATCACTGTTCCAATTCGAACGCATTCCAGTATGTTTTGTTCCTGAATTCACTTGATTATACGATGATTTCATATGGATGGATAATATGTAGTTGAGCTTGTTATATAAAGGTAAAATCAACCTGAAAATGTGTATGTAAGTCCTCACATACTCCTTCAATAGCTCCAATATATCGTTCAACGTATTGCACCAGGCTCCTTTATTTGACACAAACCTCTTGAATTTAGTTGTAGAGTCAACATTGAACTACTTTAGATTCTAGGTTCACATACAAATTGCTTTCACTGCCGGTTATCCCATTGCATGCATTCGAGAAACCCTTGTGCCAGTGTAATGCATTTTAACGAGCGTCGGTAACCACTTGAATGCCGTATTGTCCATTATGTGATTGCTTAAGAGGTTCAGTATTGCACGCCACAATAAGTTTTGTTGGTTGTATTATCGGCTACTATGTAGTATATATTGTGTGTTATTGGTAACCATTATAGATGTTAAAGCGATTGTTGGACGACGTCTCAAACTTTATAAAACGTAAAATGTACTGTTACATAGCATGAATGAAAGCGTTGAGTTGTTATGACCATTAACTTGACAATAATACCGGTTTTATGTAAATAAAGCAATCAGCCAACCAGAAACCATCCAAAAATTTGATATCTGCAGGCTGATTATAATAATGATGGTTAACAAAAATTATGAAAGTTTTATAAACAAATTTAAAAGGGAAATGCATTCTTATATGGGGTTTGTCGTGCCTAGAAAAACTTGTTAAAAAGTTAACCAACATACTCTATACTCTACCTGTTGTTTATTGTCATAGCACTTTATTATTTTCTTCTTTTATTCTTATTTCTTTTCTATTCGGCTCACACACGAAAGATGTACGCCCTAAATATATCCAAAGAACCTCCTTGGTAATCTGTGGTGCTAGTGGCGCCACTTTGCAAGGGGTTAACATTAAATGATTTATGTTTAATTGTTATGACTACAATTACAATATAAGGATATACATGGTAGGTTATCATACGAGTATTTGTCCGTATTTTCCATGTTAAACAACAAATCCATTTAATACAAATCATTGAATGATCCGTATTCGTAGCTGATTACATCTACAATTAATAATTTTATTTCCTACAAAGCAAACTTGTAGTCGCAATGAAAAATATAGCTTCCAGTCACAATGTATGAAAATAATTGTTATTGGCATGAACAAGGGTTAACGATGCTAACACAAAGTCAGAATGCATTTTAATTGATTCATGAAAGGTGATAATTTTTTTTAACTCTTGTAGAATATAGAAAAATGATAACTAAATGAAAATGAGTATTAAAAACATTTGCGTAATAGATTGGAATAGCTAATATTTATAGAACTATTTAACATTTAGCGATAATTTATTAGATTCTTTATGTTAAATAAGTCGGTTGCTTTTTAGGCAAAATATTGACAATTGTATGTTGACTTGAAAAATTGATAAAAATAACTGTTCATAACACACTTTAGCTGTGCAATTAAATTAAATTACTTTACGAGTTTTCCGTTCTATGTTACAGAGAAGAAAGAAAGGATAAATATTAATGGAAGAAGAATGAAAAATTAGTCAAAATAAACTGCAAAACGGACATAACATTATTCTTTGCCAAGAAACTTACTGGTTTCTGCATCCAGCCTTGTTACATCCTGTAAAATGTTTCCATTACATGGAGCAACTTTTTCGATATAAGTTGAACTAAATTAGGTTTCCAACAAAATTCAACTATTTTGCACATTTTTACAATTGCACATAAACATTTCATCTGTAATCAAAATTAAATTTCATACTTTCCATTCCCTCTTTTGGCTGTTCGGAAAATCTTCGCTGGATTGCGTTCATGCATCCGGCCATTTTCAGCATTAAGCCTCTTTATGTGGACTAGCGCTATTTCGCTAACATATAAAAATGCACATATGCAGTTTTTAGACTACATGCTCTTATGCAAATTTATCGATTTTCGTGATACACTTGTACAATAACCTCAACAATTGCATCGGAAAAACTGACTTTATTGTAGTACAGTCAAGTGCTGCTGCATGTAATGTAATATATTGCATAAAGTAGAGCTGAAAAAGAACATTATTGATGCTTGCGCAGAACAAATTCTTCTCTAAATTTTGCAAAAACATTAAGTGGAAAACACAGCTAAAACCTAGGCTCGGGAATTTTGGGCAAAGAATTTCGAAATGGTAGCTCTTAGTCGAGAAGATATGACTCGACTAACAACAAATGTACTAAAATTGTAATTTCAGTGTTAAAAATGTACACAAAGAATTAAAAATTCATACATATGGAAATTGTGTCAAATTCTAGTGACGAAAAAAACTGACATCGGTATAAGCAGATTGCGTAGATCATAAATAGTTTCTTCAACATATTCGGGCATTAGCATAATCTTAAGTTGAGTTCAAACTAACTTTTGCAGTAAACTAAAATTCTATTCAAAATCTGATTCATATTTATACATTCTTATTTGAATGGCATTTTCATTTTGAATGATGTATTAGCCTACTAAGCAGCGTTAAAAAATTTGTGCTTGAATCGAATTTTCATTAAAAGTATTTTCCGGCAAAGGAGGCAACTTTTCTTCATGCTTTAGCCGACTTACCCAAAAGTAAGACATATTTATGTCCAACAAACTAGGAATATGGTAAAAAAGCGGATCACCCCATCACCGTAGAAATTACATGCACAAAAATTCATCAGTTTTCCATAATTCTCTCAAGATAAAAGCTCCAGTATATATTTACTCCAAGGAAACTGTCAAAGACGATCAAAATTTAAAAAAATGCGTCTCCTCTACTATATATATAAGTAACGTCAATTTTTCAAAATTGATTGTTTTTGGCGGAATGACAGTCAGAATCTAGCAACTCTTTGACAAAAAATAAAGCCAAAACAGCAAAAAAAGGGAACAGCGAAAAAAGATCGACAGCGAAAGACAACAACAAAAAAAGACAGACAAGGTCGATAACCTATTTGACCAGCCATAAATATTGTTTATTGACGTATATATTTATATTATTTTCTTTCGTTTATTTTTTGTCACTTGAAACACAAAACGTGATCAAACACCCAAACTCGTTATATTTTATAAACACATTTTACGCTCCTAGCACAATACTAAATATATCCGAGTTAATGTAAGCGTGCTTGCAAGTAATATTTTAAGCTATCACCAACAGTTTAATAAATATTGCTGCAAAGTTATGGTAATTAAGTTAATGTTTGCCAAGTTACTCAGTCCAAGGATTAATGGAGCTGCTATTACACTTGCCCATTTTCGAGGAATTCTGCTCTAAGATACGAAGCTTATCAGATAGGAAAATAGTTGTTAAACACATGTAACTCAATTGAGAGATTGTCCTTAGAAAGACAGATAATGATGTAAACTGAGTGATATAGGTGTAATTAGCACATATGTTGTAGAAGCATAGTGTAAATTGATATGAACATGAAGGTAAATTGGTTACTCATGTACCAGGCTTTAAAATTTTCTATGTAGAGGCCTAAATCTAATGGAAAATTATATTGTAAATAGGCTATATTAATATCAATCAATATCCAAACTCAAAATCAATACTGTTACTGAGTGGGTTTTTTATATTTTCGAAATATTATATTTAGTGAAAAGTAAGCTAGATATAAAGCACCCATTTAATTCACTATCAAATTTCCCTCCATAATGGAAAGGGCAATGTTACGTTATAATTTTAAATTAATTTTCTTCATTAGAATCTGTTTTATATACATATAAATCAATCAATTTATTATATAAATTAAACAGAACTAATAATTTGTTTGAAAGAACTGAAATGGAATATAGATATTTCGTATAATAAGGTAGTATAATTTAAATTCATTTAAAATTTGCCAGTTAATTGGGAAATATAAACTAAAAATAATAATTGTTATTGGAATATATTGCCTTTTAATAAGGAAAATTATTACGAAAGTAAAAAAAGTTGTTATTATTATTATTATTACACAGGCAAAAATATGGAACTAACTTTTGGCTTTAATACCGAAACGACACAAATCGGTATTTCCTAGCAAACCACCAACATATTAGTAAGTCACAATACTGAAATACACACTTTTGCATCAATTTTTAACGATAGTTTTTATGCTTATTTCTAGCTTTTCCACATTTGTAATGCAAGAATACGATATTCACGAGCATTAAAAATTACGGAAATATTTTTTTTATTGCTTCGAAGTCAGATTTCTCCAACATAATATAAACTAGAAGAATACGAAAGTACTGTTTTTCCAATTGCAAAAGCCATACCGTAACCTCGTTTATTTAAAAATACGTAAATACATATCTCTATCTATATGGTATATAAAAAAAAAGAGCAGACATTTTAAATGTAGGCTGTGCATTAAAAATCAACTGTTCTTTAAAAAAGATAAGTGATTTTATAAAGAAAAATTTGCTCGTTTGTTAGTCGCAATGTTTCCCGTAAACGGGTTTTACGCTTCCTTTCATTTTAAACCGTACGCCAGAACTATGGCAGGTTATAAGCCAAACTGCGGAAATCACTTCAATATTAAACATTCCAGAGAAACTCATTAAACGTACGGAATTTTGGATTCGCTAGTGCAGGATTTCTAAAGCAGAATGCGACAATGGCACTACGAACTGTATTTGAATTGATTGGAAATGGATTTCCGATTCGATCATAATTAAAAGTATTGTATAATGGCGTACATACAAAGGTAAACTTAAAGTCAATCTTCTATAAATCCTAGAACTTTTCATAGAACTCATGTAATAATAAATTTAGAATATTTTTGTAGGGATTGAGCTTTATTTCAGCATTAAAGCAGACTGTGTCATGTTGCGGCAGATCGTAAGAGTTAAGAGGTCAGTAAGAATAATCGGAATATTACCGAAAAAGAAACGACCGACTGTTGCAAAATAAACATCACTTTTAACGATAGACATTTATTGAAAATATTATTAGTAAAAACATTCTGTTTGAAATAAAAAAAATATTTTTGGTTTGGCCTCTTATTTGCTCGAATTTGACCAAGAAATACATTTTTTTCGATTAAGTTATTGCTTCTCTCATGGTCCCCCCATATATTTTCCGACGAAAGAAATTAATTTTCCACATGTGTATAGAGCAGGCTCTCAAATAACTGCTATTGATGTGACCTTACTAATTCTCAAGTTTTTCCAATTAAATCAGGGTTAATGTTATTACTGAAGATTCTCTTAAAATGCAATATATATGTATGAAATAACCCTGGGAAATAGCAGTAGTACCTAAATGGCCAAAAACACATTCCACATCTTAATTCTTAGATTAACACTAATTTTGATGAACTTTTGCTTTTTGTGCGCTTTGATATCATGATCGAATATATATGAACGTCTCGTTTATATTTACCTAAGAAGGACAATAGCAACATACAGCTTTGAAACGGAGACACTCACAGAGAGAAGCGTAAGCCGATTAAGAACACAGAGAGCAATGGAGAAAGCCATGTAAGGAATTTCGCTTAGAGATAGGATTCGTAACGAGGACATCAGAAGACGTACACGGGTCGCAGACGTCATATAACGTATATCGAATTTGAAATGGCAGTGGGTGGGTCACATAGGAAGATAAGACAGAGACAAATGAACCATAAAGATCACAATATGGAAACTAAGAGATACTAAAAGAAAAGTTGGAAGACATCAGAAACGATGGCTCGAAGATATCAAGAAAATAGCAGGTCGTCACTGTATACAATAGACACAAGACAGGATAACGTGGAAAACATTGGGAGAGGCCTATGTCGAGGAGTGGATGAATAACGGCTGACATAGAAAAAGAAGAAGAAGGACAATTTGTAGAATATTATGTGATGGTTTATGGTGGAACTGGTGTTGATAAAAGGCAAAACTTTGCGCTAATTAAACTTTACGCGGTCAACTTTCTAACAGTTTATTTTTCAAATAGCGTTATTTGTAATTAGAAGTAGCTATGCAACTCAGAGACAAATATAATGTAGCGCTAATCCAATATTACTTTAGTCGGATAGCAATTTCAATTCAATTTCTACTCAATGTGTGACGAGATATGAATGTTACTGAAAGCGTCCGATGCTTTTTACGCTCTCCAAGACCTCACCGATATTCACTTGAAAATAGAAATATATACCACAAGTAAACTTTCGCTGCATATGCGAAACGAGAAGCGAATGTGACATGCTTAAGTTGGGCTTGTAGATGAAATACACGGTAGAAGAAAATACAATGTATCCAAGAACTTTTTGTACAAACACAATACTGTTTCAATGTATGAGTAGTGTCAGTCGTAAAAATAACGAACAATAAATTTGCAGAGTAACAAAGTATTCACCCTTTCGCACTTATTCGAATACTACAGCAAAAATACAAAAACGTAAAAAGAAATTATGGTCAAAGATGATCCATAGAACTTCAAGTTACAATGAAACATATTTTATACAGCTACTTACTACAAGTCGTGTGCAGGTAATTTGCATACCATTTTTCATTAGATTGAAAAATACAAAATACACTTTCTTGGCAAAATCGAGATAAACTGCCAGTTTCGCGGTAATCTTTGGAGTGCTGAACATATGGCTCGCTTCTCTACATGTTTGCCAAGCTTGGCAATTTGCAAAATTACCGGAGAAAATGTAAAAGAATTTTATATTACGTTTTCTCTTAATATACGATCGTAGTGCTCATTTACATAAATGCAATTGTGACATTAAGTAAGGATATTCACAAAAACATTTAATTTAGATAATTTTATATAGGCATCTCGTTCGGTAAAACTTTAAACTTTATCCGTGTGTTGAAGACGCGGTAGACCAAGAATAGGTTGTTCATTTGTTCTGTTTCAGGCCTATTTTTGCTGAAAAATTTGTGGTTAAAACTAAAGGTGGTTTTCTAAGCAAAATTGCTACGTGCAAATCAAACTTTGTTAATCCTACATATTAAGATTATTATGATTTTCGTTACTTTTAGTTGTGCGAGAACACTGTTAAAACATATTATTAGCAATGGCTGAACTAATACTCTATATAGGTATTGACAGTTGAAAAAATGTATGTCGCTAATTGCTAATGTTCGTTTGATTCAAACCTGAAATAGCGCTTGTTTCCTTTTTTCACGTACAGGATGTTTCGTGTTTATGGAAGGTGAATCATGCCCTCAACCGCCGCATAAAATAGCATTTCCTTCTATTATTAATAATAATTTGACTTTCTCGATAAATTTTTATTAACTTTATTTAATAAAATCCCGCTTAAGGTAGTAAGACTAACATTGACCATTGATCATTGTGTTATAGTAACTGTTTTTAACGGTGCAATGTACATTTCAATAGAAAATGTAACTTTTTTATGTCTTCTTGAGCATTTATTTAAGCAATAGTAGTAGTAGTAGTAAACATCTTTATTTCTAAAAAAGGCTATCGACCTATCGGTCTTTCTGCCCTTGTTTAATACATGTAGTCTTAATCTAAATAAAAAACAAACATGAAAATTCTCTTATTCTAGGTTAACAATATTATTAATAAAATTCCAATGACAAGAAAAATTATTTTATTGTCCACTAGTCAGTTGCGTTTGTAAGTGTTCGAGTAGCGTTGATGTAGGGAAACGGAAGCGGGATTGTCTGGTTGGTCTTGTAAGACAAAGGGGATTCAGTATGGTCCAGTTGTAGGGGTTGTTTGTCCATTTTGTCTGTAGATGTATGAGTCTTTCCGAAATCTTTGTCATGTTTGTGCGTTCGTATAGTAGTTGGGTGGGGGGGTTGTGTAGTGGGTTTTGGGGGTATCTTATTCGTGTTATTAGTATTAGTGCAATTTGTTCTGTTGTTTGTATATAACGTCTTGTCCTTTCTGTTCCGTTGCTCATGAGTATATGTCCAAAGTCTAGCAAGGGTCTACAAATAGCTTTATATATTTTGGTGGCAGTGTTTGTGCTAATTCCTCTGTCTTTGTAGGTTAGTGATCGGAAGTGTTTTGTTCTCTTTATTGTTTCTGCCCTGATGTTTCGTATGTGTTTAGTGAATTTAAGTTTGTGGTCAATTGTGAAGGTATTTTACGTCGTTTTTTGGTTGTGTCGTTTGGCCGTCTGCAGTTATTGTAGGGGAGTCAGCGTTGAGTCTGTGGTTTGTGAGCAGAAGTTGGTTTTTTGACGCGTTTGGTGTTAGTCTCCATTTATAGAACCATGTCATTGTGTTGTTTGTTAGTGTTTGGAGTCTTTGAGCTGCTCTCTCAGTAGTTTTGTCATGGACAATAAGTGCCGTGTCGTCTGCGTATTGTAATATGTATGCCGATCTGTCGATTTGATTTTTGTCTGGTAAGTTGTAATTGTATATGTCATGGCAGTATATATTGTAGAGAAGCGGTGAGAGCGGGGATCCTTGAGGGAGCCCTTGTTCAGGGGAAAAAGAAAATGACAGTGTTTTGTCAATTCGTACTTGTAGTTTTAAGCAATATTTTGCAAGAGACTGAAATTTTGGAAAAATAAATGGAGATTTTAAAAGTTTACCGGAAAACGATAAAAGTGTTGCCATAACAAGAGTTTTTGCGACGAATAAACGAAGCAAATTTATTCCATTAAAATTTATTTGAAACATTTTCGTTTTATGACGTGTATACTTTGTCAGCAGCATTCAATAAAGAAAACCGAAAATGAAAAAATAATTAACGCTTTATGGATCAAAACATGAGCATTTGATGACACTTCTCCATATAAACTTTTCGGATTGACTCAGAATTCTCCTCTTCTTTTACGCTCTATGGAGATTCACTCTGTATAAGAGAGCACTATAAACGATCATGAAAGATGATCAAAATTGTTTGGTTGATTATCTGTTATTTTCGATCTTTTGAAGGTTGTTAGTTTTGAAAGTTTTGATATTAATTTTGCATCTACTTCATTCGATTGTTTTGCTTTAATAATTCTAAACCATTGGAAGCACCAAACTATGTCATTTTGCACTATTCTTAGAAGGTTCAAGTGATGGCTAGTGAATATCATACTCGTCTAATGATTAACTAAACATGAATTACACGCATCTTAAATTAACGCGGGATTTTCGAATTATATCTACATATATTTGTTTTGACATGTATAGTAGTAGTAGTAAACATCTTTATTTCTAAAAAGGGCTATCGACCTATCGGTCGGTATATTTTGGTGGCGGTATTTGTGCTCATTCCTCTGTCTTTGACATGTATATTTAATCATAAATTCAAGTACAAAAGTATACTTGCTTTGAAATTTTTATTATATCTAAAATATACTTTTGTATACCAAGTGGTGTTTAGCTTTATCAGTTGTAAGTAATAAAACGACAAATATATAAAAATTTTCAAAGTGGAAAATATAAAAAGCGTAATTTGCTAATTTGAATTCCAAATTCAATGTCAAAATTGTTTGCGTTGTTATTCATGATCAAATTGGTTTAAATGTATGTACATTTCAAATCGTCTTTTATAATAAAATAGCTAAAATTATCGTTATCAATTTATTTGCAATAAAAATTAAAATTCTGTATACACCGCTGTCTAAACTATAGCATGAAAAACAAATGGCGTACATTTGAAATAAAAAATAGCGGAAGTTTTAAGCCGTACAGCAAGCAATTCACTATTACAGCATCATCAGACTATTGTTTGCAAGTCCAGATGCGTTCATGTCCATTTTCGTTATTGAAATAAACAAGCGAGAGAACTTTCAAACTCACATAAAAACAATAAATTTAAATTCGATGTGAGCTAAATAAAAAATATGATGTATTCTATATTATAAATAAAAAAAAATACTTACAGGGTTGTACAATATGTCCATTACTACTAATGAAACATATGTGTAGAATTTCAGTAAAGATAACATTTTTAGAATGTGCTATTACTTGTTTCGTATATTTGCATGGGTTTACACGTTTCTGAAAGCCTTTGTTTCTGTATGTCATTTCCATTTCCAAATATTATGATTTTTTACAAATATAATATATTTACAAAATACAAATATTACCAATTAGGGCAGAAAGACCGATAGGTCGATAGCCTTTTTTAGAAATAAAGATGTTTACTACTACTACAAATATTACCCCTACAATAACTGCAGACGGCCAAACGACACAACCAAAAAACGACGTAAAATACCTTGGAATCACAATTGACCACAAACTTAAATTCACTAAACACATACGAAACATCAGGGCAGAAACAATAAAGAGAACAAAACACTTCCGAGCACTAACCTACAAAGACAGAGGAATTAGCACAAACACCGCCACCAAAATATATAAAGCTATTTGTAGACCCTTGCTAGACTTTGGACATATACTTATGACCAACGGAACAGAAAGGACAAAACGTTATACACAAACAACAGAACAAATTGCACTAAGATTAATAACACGAATAAGACACCCCCAAAACCCACTACACAACCCCCCCACTCAACTACTATACGAACGCACAAACATGACAAAGATCTCGGAAAGACTCATACAGCTACAGACAAAATGGACAAACAACCCCTACAACTGGACCATACTGAATCCCCTTTGCCTTACAAGACCAACCCGACAATCCCGGTTCCGTTTCCCTACATTAACGCTACTCGAACACTTACAAACGCAACGGACTAGTGGACAATAAAATAATTTCTTCTTGCCACTGAAATCTTATTTATTTAATAGTATTGTTAACCTAGAATAAGAGAATTTTCATCTTTGTTTTTTATTTACATTAAGACTACATGTATCAAGCAAGGGCAGAAAGACCGATAGGTTGATAGCCTTTTTTAGAAATAAAGATGTTTACTACTACTACTACAAATATTATCACAACATCGTTCATTAGGATTTGGGTCCTTAAACTGGTAATATTTGCAATTAGCGCAATTTTCATGTGTGACATTAATGTGAATAAAAGAAATCTACAGCAAACGTTGTGGTTCCGCTGCTTTCTACGAACGAATTTCACCACCCTCTTTTCTACCATTACCTAGGATGCTCAAAATATATCTTAATTCATATTGTTAGTAATCCATAATCAGATGTTCTAGTATGGTTTATGCATTGCTTCTACAATCACTAAAACTAAATTTATCAATGTAAATACTTAAATTTTGCATATGCGCCTTTGCGGGATTCTAAAATGCAAACTTTTGGCAATGAAAACCATTACTGTCCAACCTACATCCTGTATTGAGTATTTAAACTTGCAGTATGTGCAGAGATACTGAAAGTATCAGATCACTATGAGTCAATTATTCAGAAGATTTGACCCAGAGGATCACATTAGATATGCAACCAACTAGATATTTTATAAACATATCGTTTCAAAGCTTTATTTCACTAGGCGTGACCGTCCAACATAGAAAGAACATTCGTCAATTATTTCAAACAAACTTTAAACTTTTAGAACACTAAACCGCTATAAATATTTATTTCAAATTTAAATTATGTATATTCATTCCCGTGGGCACAAAAGCATATGACCAGTTCGTACCATTACATGCAAATAATTTTTCTTTTTTATATTAAGAGTGAAAATCGCTGTTTTATGGCGCAATTCCTATTCGGATGTTCAGAGCAACATTTTCCCTGCCTATTAATTTGTTATAACAACGGTATTTGCATGAACGACCTGGATGAGCACTGAAATATGCACATCGGGATAATACTGACGGAAAATAACGACATTAAATATGTGGAACGTGCAAGCGAAAATTATTTAATTTTGTTAATCGATGCATTAACACTACATGTTCTATAATGTCACATAAAGTATAATGGCATGTTCTATGATGATGAAATCCTTTATGTTGGGAAGTCAGTTACTTGAGAGTTTTTGCGATAGACGATATTATTGAAAACTGAATGAACCTTTATAAAAAAAAGCTAAACTAGGACATAATGATTTATTACTCATAGGATCTTTATGAATGAACAGTACACCTTTTTACTTCAGTATTGCATTACTAATTTAGAGCAAATAGCGTCAACATTTTGTTTTTCTTTTCTTGTTGTATGTAATATATGCGACTCTCTGTTTGTCTTTATTTGACGCCTTCAATTGCAACCCGAAATTCCGGCCACAGTGCCACACTCAACATTTTTTAAATCGGCTAATAAATATTTAAATATACTTTAAATTAATTAGCAGATTAAGCGTTTGAATGCCTTTCATCAGTATTTATTTTCAGAATATTGACTGTTTGCTTGGGAAGTAAAAATCTATTGGAATTGTTTTCCCACTATATTGCACTATCGTATTCAAATTAACATTTAGACTGTACACTTTAAATAATAAAACGATGATTGACTGAAACCTAATTTTTATTAATGCTTGTGCTTGAAAATGATGTATTATATGTATTTAATGAAACGTTACTAGGATTGTATTTAATTAATTAATTAAATTTGCAGTATTATTTCGGAGATAAGAGGCACAATTCCAAGATCACAGTCGTTAAAAAAAACAAAAAGTCGAAAGGCAGAAGACGAGCCAGACCGAAGACAACATTGAGGTACAACAAAAAAAGAGTAGCGTTTCATTAAGTGAAAACAATAGTACGGTTTTAAAATCATTGTAAAAGAAAGCAAAGATTCAAAAAATAAATAGGCCCTTTTAAATTTAATACACCCTCGTATATACATGTATATTACAAAAAGATCAAAGAATAACAGTGTTTTTTTTAATTGAGATAAAATGGAAAACAATATCATAACGAAACTGGTGAGTTTTTCGGGTTTTTAGGCCGTCGTCAAATTTCTACCTGCCGTTTCGCAAGCACAAGTGGCTTGTATCTTCAGAGATGGTTTGCTTCGTGCGTGTCGGTGGTCATCTTAAAAACCCGAAAAACTCACCAGTTTCAAGGAATGGCCTCGAAAGCTTAACTCTAATTATAATATCATTACGGTTACAATAAATTATATATGTCTTCATACAATTTCACTTCATCGATTGTTCAACAAAATCTTTAGTTAGCATTCTTGATAATGTAACTGGTTTCTGAACAAATTCTTTCTCTACCAGTATTTGCTAATTTAAATATATTAAAAGTTGCAAACGCCTTACCTAAACTAACCCACACAAAAAGCTATTTGCACGACCTATAAAAAAATTCCCAATATTTGCCAGCCCTTCGTCTATTTTGACTGCTTCTATAAACAACATCGGTAACCAAATATTAAATTTGCTCGAAAAAGTGCATTTTTTAAAGCAGCATAATTAATTGTGGTCCATGCAGCTCTCTGGTTTAATTAGATTATTTGAAACTGAAAACTGACTGACCAATAAAACCAATTTGTGGTGTTGTTGATTTGACACATTTATTTTCCATTAATCAATCTGTGGGTTGATGAATGAACACAATTTGTGGTGTTGTTTGCAATGTATATTTTTTTCTTTTAAGAGCGTTTTTCAGAGATTTTCCAGTTTGTTTGGTAATTGGAATTAATCCAGTTACGAGTGATTAACGAGGCGTTCTATAATAAATAGTAAATAATATTGAAATAAATAACACTAAGATCAGGCGCATTTATCATACGTTTCGAGGCGAGGAAGGACAGTTAGTTTCACATATACAGAAGTGTTTCCTAACCGAGTCAGATGATTTGTGAATGTGGTAGATAACAATTAGCTCGAGAGTGTCTAATTGCTAAATAATCCTTAATGTAATCCTAATCGGTTCAATAATTGTAATGTGCGTTTTCTTAAATTATTTCCTTTGCAAAATTCTAAAATAGTTAATGGCAAGCACCTACTTGTAACTTGAAGCTCAACTATGATGCTTGTTGGAGGATGTGTAGATACTTGGCACTCATAAAGTCCAGCATCAGACGGCTGCACATGTTTGATCAAAAGACCCCAGTTTTGTAAGTGGCGCACGTGTTCCACCATAAATCTGTCATCAGTATTATAAGTGGCAACTCCTACTGTGAGCAGGTGATAATCTTGTTTTCGTATCCATGATACCTGCAAAAATCAGAATATGTTTCTTTTATTATATTTTATGCAAATAAAAATTAACTTAAATGCAATGTGCAAATGCAATGCAGTGAAAATTTTATCTATTTTTGTTATTTGAGCGAAGTGGCGAAAATCAAACAAAATATTAGCATCCACAACGAATATTACAATTATTCTTGTACTCAACTAAATTCCAAACATTATTAAATAGACGCAGGCAACATTACCTATACATTGTTCAACTGATATACGGTAGATATATTTTGACATTGGGACAGATCTCAGTTTAACCGTAGTCAGGCAGGTTCGTAACTAATTTTAACGAAAAAGCTGCAATTCATTTATTCTGTTTGTCATATAAATGTAATAAGCAAAATCTGAATTTTTGCCCTAAATCTACCCTAACTATACCGTTAAATTTTACGCCTTTTTGTTTTTCAAGTAGCAGTTACCCTTCGCTATATTTCGGCATGAGTGTTTTGCAAATCTATAACATTTTTTATTTCCGTCGGATTCAATGTAAAGAGTTCTGTATTAATAGTACTTAACAGGACATCGACTTGAAAAATATTCGAATTATGACAGATATAACAACTGCAGATTGGTCAGCAGTTTTCTTCCTGCAAAATGCTAAAGGTGCATAAAAAATTTGAAAGGCAAATATTTTGCGTTTTATATTTCGAAGAATTTAATCAAATTGTGAAATTAAGATATTATTAAGTGAAGATAATTAAATTCTCTAAGCAAAGCCTGGTATTTGTCGACTAAGATAAATCTGTAAAGATATGCGCGATTTAAATTCATTCAAGTGTGTAACGCAAAATCGTTCCGATTGTTTTCCTATATCTTTGTGATTAGGAATTAAAAATAGATATATTCGAGTGTTCGTTACATTTTTGAATACGTTTTTTCGAGAATGTGAAATTGATAACATGGCGCAAAACTTACAAAAATAAAACATCATTTTTTCCATAAAGTGACAATGTTCATATAAAGTAATTTTCTAAATAACAAATGTTTAGCAGTACTGTGTAGTTTGTGTTACGTGTGACAAGACAAGAAAGTTTAAATTGGCTTCAAAGAGACTTCAATACTTAAGAGAAAATATAATTCACATATAAATTATAAAAGTCGAAGAAATTCACGATAATTATGTTTTATTTTATTATATGTAATTCATTCCAATGAATATACAAAAAATTATATGTAATTAAGGCATAATTACATAAAAACATAGTATCAAGTTCGGATTAAAAGCAATAAAATTTTGGAAAAAAACGGTTCAAAATCAAATTGATTTCACGTTTCGTTCATGTGCCTTGTCCGGTCTCCCCGACTTTGGGGATCACTATGGCAAAAGCTGTTCGGTCCTCCGCCAAGCGAAAAAGTTCACCAGCCCTTCTTATGCCGGTCCAATCCCGAATATTTCTAAGCCCGACTGTTGCTTTCTTCCAACTCCACGGCGCCCGTCATATCTTGCCCTTTAGTATGAGCTGTAATAGCTGATATTTATCACCTCTGAAAATATGTCCAAGGTATACCGTCTTTCGGCATTTTACGGTCGTCAAGAGTTGCCTTTCGATGTTTGCCCTTCGTAGTACATGTACTGACCTTCAGAGTACACGTCTCTACTCCGTACAGCAATACCGACCATCCATAGCCTTCAACCATACGTTGTCTCAACTTCAGATTCAGGATCTCATATTGTTAGAATACCTGCGAGCAATCTCTATACGGCACTTTATCTCGCAGTCCCGGTTCAGATCCTCTGTAATAATACCACCAAGGTATTTGAACCTAGAGAGTTCCAGGGCAGTGCCATTGTGGGGTTGCCTGCTGAATATCATAAATCTGGTCTTTCCTATAGTGATTTTTAGACCTTGTGTCGCTCCCACGTCACCGATTTTGTTTATAAGCAACTGTAGTCCCTCGATTGTCTTTGCTAAAATCATTGTATCATCAGTATATCTGATTGTGTTATGTGATATTAGCGGTATCTGATATTTCTTCCAATGCTTCCTTAAATATTCGATCATAGTATAGGTTGAAGACTAAGGGCGACAGTATGAAACCCTGTCTTACTCAGAACTGAGAATCATCAAGATCTTCCTCACATCTACGTCTGATGCGAGCGTGAATGATCCGTAGGAATGCTTTGAGCATGTGGGACATGAGCATTACATTAAGCGATAATCACCACATTTTTTGGCTGATGCTTTTTAGGTACAGCAATAAAGGTTGATGATAACCATTCAGATGGAATTGCACCTGTCTCATAGATAATATTAAACAGTTTAACCACCAAGCCAATATGTTCCTGTGTACTGAGCTTTAAAGCCTCGGTCGGAATCTCGTCAGGGTCAGATGCTTTCCTATTTTTTGCTATAGAGATGGTTTCACTTACCAACATTAAATTACTTTTAATAAACGCAAGATTGATGGTCAGTTCTCTGTTTTCTGCAACCACATGACAATAATTGTCGAATATATGTTTTATTATCACCGAGTTGTATACTTTTTGTATATTTTTTAAGATAAATGAACTAAGCTTCAGATTCTAAGCTTAACCTAAAATCATGGGTACCCGGAACACATGTGGGGTATGCAAAATGAAAGATACTAATCGATTTATCAAATGAAAACGATCAGAAAAAGCATGTCAAAAGCTACAATTTACGAAAGTCCATTTTAAAATCGAAACTGGGACTTTTTGTACATAACATGTAAATGTACACAACAATTACTTTGATTTATTTGTTTAGATTCACGGGATGTACCTACAAACCAAAAATCTCTTGTCTAACATTTATACAATGAGGAGAAAATTGTTCCAGTCTTAAAAGAATGAAAATTCAGTTTAAACATGAGAAATTGTAGATAATGCAGCTCACTAAACCGTTTTATAGGATACGATAAAATATCATTTCCAAAACCGCCGTGAACCAAAGGCATTCTGGGCTCGTTAAATATTTCCGATCCATTAAACTGCTTGAAAACTATAAAGTGTTGTTGTTAAGAAACATGAAATGGATATTAAGTAAGAGATTTTTTCGATAACCTAAAGCTGAAATGTATATCGAAACGCTGAATATGAAATGGGGTTTTGTAGTAGTTTATGTCGACTTTCATAGGGCGTTTATAAAACCTTTGCCATTTTGCTGGTTGAGTTATTCTACATCAAGTGAAATTAGTAAGAATTTTCAAAATAGTTAATGTTGTTAACTTGCCAATAACGGTTATTAAAAATGATCTGTTCTTTAATTAATTAAATGCTCTTGTTATTGTAATTTCTACCAACGTAATCATAGTTGCAACTACCAAAAATGATTAAGCATATATATTTAAGTAAGCACTCTCCGTATACTAATCACATTTTATACATCTTAAGAATTTTTTAGCATTCATAATTTGTATGTATACAATTCACATGGTTATTCAGAAATTAGAAAAAAATTATACCTACATATGCAGGGTGATTCAAGCTTAATATTGATGACCTCAGGAATCAAAAGAATTTGTTACTGTTCTTACATGATACATTTTTTTAAATCCCCTCATTTCCGACATAGAAGGTGTGTAAATAAGAATTTTTGCAGTTTTTTTCTCATCCGATTTGGGTAAATTGAAAACACACATAATTCTAATGAACAAAAAATATTCTGCAGAAATGTCTGTCTAGACAACTCTTTCTGAGTTTCCATGGCTTGCTGTAACGATGAATCTCAGACAACAGCATAAAATGTCATAAAAAGCCATAGAGTGAAAAATATTCAAATTGAATCAGTGAAGCACAGGTCTATGCTAGCACAAAGAAAAATGCAGTGCCACATGAAATATACTTCTAAGAAAGTTGTGTTGAAACTTTAGGAAAATATGCAAGGTGATTAGAAGTATTTTGTTCCAAATTTTTAATCGATCGGATAAGCAATTCAAAAGTTATGAGGGAAAAGCGAGAAAAAATATGATTGATATGAGCCCTATGTCCGAAACAACCTACAGAAACATTTTAAACCGTGTAGGGACATTATTCTCACCTGTTCCATCGATTCCCGTTATATAGCTAACTTACTAACTTCCTGTGACTCCCTGAATATTTAGAAATACTATTTAAAAATTAGTACTGTATGGTAGGCATAAAACACCTTTTACTGAGTGTCGAATTAATGCATTTAATATTTAGCGCTGGTTCTTTTACAAGCGTGAAACATAAAAGGTCAACAAACGTATCGGATGTTTCCGCCTTTAATAAATCTCAAAGGTTTATTTGTGAGAAAAATAAATAGCACAGGAAAATGGGAATTAAAATGAAATTTGTCTATTCTTAAGCACAAAACCGACCAAGATCAGCAATTCAATGGGACCAAGCAAATTGATTTAAAACATACCTACTTCAATTTTTTTAAAATATGAACTACGTTTGTCTGAAATGCAAATCAATGATTAACCACGTTATTTTTCGCTGAGTACATTTTAGAACAAAAGCGTAATATACAAGCAAATTTACTAACAATGGTAAATTCAAGCTATGAAAATGTTTAAAGTCAACCAGAGACAACAATTTAGAATACAAAGCATATCGCGCAAATAAATGTCGCTTTATGCTAGTGCTTTTCTGTCTATTTTCTAAAAACATGTATGCTAAGCACTCGGGTCGCTTTAGGCTACCAATTACACACGTATTGCTATTTCTGCGTTCCTAGAGGGTGTCAGGACTAAGCTTATTTTAGTTTAAACTTTGTGTTAGTAAATTCTTTTAAGTATGTTGTTGACGTTCTTTAATTATGTATACTGGTTTATTTGGGTAGGAATATACAATTTTGAAACCGGATCCGAAGAATTAAACAAAGAGGCATTTGACAGTGGCACAATGCTGTTTGATTAGTTCCAAATATTAGCACTTGCAAGCAATATCGACTGTATACAGAAAAAAAAATAAATAAAATAAATAAATAAAATAAATAAATAAAATAAATAAATAAAATAAATAAATAAATGCACTAAACGTTAGAGTGATAGCAGGAGTTGGAGTGGGCGAAATGTAAGATTCTGTTAGAGGATAAACTTAAACAGAAACTCTCTTACCACCGCTTTGCGTCTTGAAAATGAAGAGGAAGACAGCCTACATAAATAGACACAGCCCTTGACTAGAATTCAGAGTTGCAAAATTTTGTTTTTCAATTGAGTTCAAAAATAATTATATGTATTACAAACACTGTAACATTTGGCTGCATGCATGTTGAAGTTGTAATATTTAATGTAAGTTCAGTACGAGAACGCTTCAAGGGGTTTTCCTGTCATGTAGTTTTACTCTCCATATGTTTTATTTTATAATTAATATACATTTAACTAAGTTCTAGGGTAATACGTAAGCTTTGCGTAGAAACTATTTATTAAAGTTTTGTTTATGGACTCCCTAAACACTCCTCTATAAATATTCCTCACGAGGAATTACGCAATATTTGAATTAGGCTCCATAAGATTAAATCTAGCCTTTGAGTCGTGTTTCCATAAACTTATTGAAAATCAGCTAAATCGGAAAACTCCATTTGCAAGTAATCGATTTCATTACATATTCCTAGATTCTCATAGTACAAATCACATGCTCTACTTACATATCCGATAGCAACCAATGCAGGGCAAGCGATATTGAATACGCTAGAAAGGAGAGCAACCAAATTTGTACATTGGAAATTATGATTTTCTTGGTTTTCTGCATCAGCAAAGGATAATTTTTGTTCTCTGCAAGTCACTTTCAGCTGAACTGTGTTATTGTCGGTTGAAGAATCAAGCAGTTATCATGAGCTTCACTATAATGTGAACAGTTTATTCTGTACACATCGGTAGCTTTATAGATATAACGGACAATTTTTAGAATTATCATTCGGCAATTTTTCAGGCAGGCGGAGATTTTTATTGAAAATATACGTAAACGAGCGTTATATTTTTCGAAAATTTTCGTTTTTTTATGATTCTTAACCGGTTTTACTATTTCCAAAAAAATTACGTTGGGAGGGTTTTTTTAGATCGAGGAATTCAAGTTTCCGATTACTTAGCTTGTAGCTTAGATGACGCATGGGCTATTAGGTGGAGGTGCAGCACGTTCGATCTATTTTTCGTTGGTTTTACTGAAGATAGACTATGACACACGCCCGCCGGTTGCGTTGTTTTAATGAATGGAATAAAAGTCGCAGTACATTTTCTTCTTGTAAAGCCTAGTTGTCTCACAGACGAATTTTTGGACAAAAGATCCGAATATTGGAATGCTTGATGGACCGACAGACGTCGGAAATCGTTGATATTACATAGTTTTCATTTGCGATCATTTGGTGCTGAAAAAAATGTATTATTTTCTAACATGTGTAGGCAACATTGTCAGTGCTTCAATTTGTGCCAAGACTGCATTAATCTCAGGATTCGGGCTAGGCATGGGTAACACTGAGTTGAATCTGGTTGAATGGCACTCTCACAGCGCATTCTCCTTAGAACTGTAACTGAATAGGGATAAACTCAGATTATGTTCCACGTTTTACGGTTTAGTTTTAGATGGCACCACCATGCCATAATACATACGTTTTATTTTATTGACATGCTATATTTAGTGTACAGATGCGCTGTGAAACTCCCATTTAACTCAGTGTTACCCATGTCTCATCGGGCATTAACAGAACCGATACCCGATGCCTAAATAAGCCGCGATAAATAAGAATTCATCAGTAGATAAGTATTTTGAGCACGAGCTAGTTTTGGTTATCAGGAATCATATGATGACTTCACGAACTAGCAATCCGAAGTCTGCCATCTTGAATAAGGTTAAATTTAAGTGTTATTCCGTCGAGGGTTGATCCGTTAGACGCGAGGTGTTACTACCCATTGACGCACAGAGCGGCATCAACAAAAAAGTTCCACACAACACAGTGTTACCGAAGCCTACCATATTTCAGAGTGTTACATCAATTTAAAATAAATCTTGTTGAGACCGAGAAGATGTTACATTAGTTAAAACTTACTTAAACATACAAAAAATTTACAAAAACTCCTTACGAATAACTTACTTAATTATCACTATTAATTAATTTGCCTTCTCGTGTTTTACGTCCTTTCAAGGAGTCCGTTCAAACCAGTTGATATAACTCTGCTGCTCTGGCTGTGTACTCTAAACTGTCCTACTTCCTGAGCTTTGTAAAATTGATATTTTGATTAAATAGGAAACTGATTTAAATTAGTATTAAATGTTTTAATTCAAGTGAAATTATTAATTAAACGAAATTTATATTTTATAAATGCAGGTATTTATGAAAATATCTTTTGCATGGACCCGATATTATTTCGAATTCGATGAATAGAATGGGACAATTTTATTAAAAAAAAAAGGAATTTCTATGATAAGATCTGGAAATTTAACATTCAATTTATTTTATCGCAAAATACCTATAAATGTCCGAGGCTTTGGCAGCGAAAGATAATTGACTTTTTTACTTCAATCAGATCGTTCAAAACACAAAAAAGCTTTCCACATTTTTATTCGAGTAAATTTTATTTGGTACCAATATTGGTAATTTCCTGATAGGAAACGTTAAACATATACATAATAAATCGAAATGGTTTGGAAGAGTGGACGGCAAAGAATTCAACGGCACGTAAAAGAATGGAGAATATACGATAGATCTCTAACTAATTTTTGAACATTTTTTTCTGAATAAAGCCAATTATTGTTATTTGATGCAAGTAACTCAAATCGCTCTAATTCAAATCTTAATATAGTGTTAGTAAAAGAAGACGTGTTTTGTATTATTCAGATATATCAGAGACAATATTTTAAAATTCCAGCAAGCATTCCTGTTTATTACTCGACACTAAAACCAAAACTTGGCGTATGAAAATATCTCTATCATAGATGTAAGTTACGTTAGGCAAATTACGTCAATTGTTAATTCATACTTCGATTATTGTAACTAATCGAATCCAATAATACTCGGATTATTGGATTAGATAATTTAAATTGAATAGATACGTCATAAAAACCAAAAAAGAATAAATTACATGATGTACTACGTATAAAATATACAGGTCCCAGGTAGAGTCCCAGTTTTTATGATCAAAACTTATGCTAATCAAAACTTATATATAACTTAACAGGTATAGTTAGAAAAACGCTTTGAAAATATGTCAGTCATACAAACATAGGTCCGTTTCCACGTCTTTTTTTGATATACAGTGTGTATATAGATAAGGCTTGTCTGTTATGCCAGTCATCCTCTGAGAGATTTCTGGCTAACCTGACCTTTGTGATCACTTGTATCCGGGTTGCTCGAGGTCTACCTCTTTTCCTTCTTTCTGGAGGTATCCACTCCAATATGGTTTTTAATTCAGTTATACATATAGAGTTAAGGCAAGAAAATAGATCTTTATATGAAAACAAGTCTTTTTTTCTAACCAGACCTATAGTCCTGATCATAAAAACTGTGAAACCCCGTATATTTTAGTAAAAATTTAGGACTGTCTCGAAATATTTATTATCCTTACTAATAAAACTCTATGGCAAAGTAATTCTTTGCGGTTTTATATGTTTCAATTTTAATATAAATAGTTGTAGTTGAAAAGAAAGGGCTCATTTGGTCACTGGTTACCGAATCAGCAGACAACACTTTTTCACAGACTGTGAGAGATCCAGTCTGCCTGCTCCTGCGAACAACATTTATATTTCACACGTAAAATAACCGAAAATGTTTCGAACAATAAAATGCTTTTAAGCGAAGGGAGCCATGTAATTCAAGGTACTTCTCTCATTAACGAATCGCTTGGAAACTTTAATTTTATTGGACAGATGTTGATAAACTTTTGAGATCGAAGAAGCAAGATTTGATAATTCAATTAACTTTTTGTCGGAAATCTTTCATGAATGTCGCAAAAATGTGTTTTTCGGAATAATGGCAATGGATCTAATGATATTGTTAAAAATAACTTGTAGAAAACATTATTAAGTATCGAGCCCAGAAAATCCACTACATCTGTGTACTTAACTTAACGAGAACAGTTAGGACCGTTTTAATGTTGCTATCAATTTTATATTTTCAAAAACAAAAAGGGCTCTTTCTAATATGCGAGAGTGTTCTTATTAAGGCAGATCTAAGCTGCTGAATATTCCCTTCCAATTTTCTCTAATTACGTCAAAATTTGGGAAAAAGTCCTCAAAGAAATGTATTCATGGTAATCTATTGAACGGTATAAAGTTTTGAAGTTTTAATTAATACTTATCCTCAATATCACTGAATAATTTTCTTAACGAAATTGGGTTGAGGTTTATCAAATATATCTTCCGAGAAGTTACTCTTAATAAATTGATTAGCACGTCCTTAGTCGGCGACATTTTGTGGTGACAATAAGGTTTGTTTGCATAAAATTATGCAGCAGATTGCCCTGCAATGCTAAGAAGACTTTGACCTGTTATCTGAAATTTTCAATAGCCGTGGATGCATTGGAATTTTTAATACGAGGTGTCGGAAGTGAAAGCAGATTGGCGCTCCGATGCTAGACCGCTTCTCAATAAATGACTAATAGATATTTATAGTGATCGGTTTTTTTAATCTGACTAGGTTGAGTTAGTACTGCATGAGATCAAACGCACGTGTTATTATGCAATATATTGTACAATATAACCCAAAAATGGACTGGACAATACACAACCGAGCAATTACAGACCAATTACACTGCTACCAGTACTTAGCAAGGTTTTTGAGTACATAATAGGGCAGCGACTGGGAAAACTGGTCGGAAAGTACATACCATCGTATCAGTTCGGATTCAAACATCAGCACTCGACTATTCACCCACTCTTCACTCTGACTAACAATATACAAACAACCCACCTAACTGACAGAAAGACAGCTTGCCTGTTTATGGACATTAACAAAGCTTTTGATAGTGTTTGGCATAGAGGCTTACTATACAAACTATACAAACTACACACACCAACATATCTACTACACACCATAAAGAACTTACTAGAAAACAGACAACTACAAGTACGAATTGACAAAACACTGTCATTTTCTTTTTCCCCTGAACAAGGGCTCCCTCAAGGATCCCCGCTCTCACCGTTTCTCTACAATATATACTGCCATGACATATACAATTACAACTTACCAGACAAAAATGAAATCGACAGATCGGCATACATATTACAATACGCAGACGACACGGCACTTATTGTACATGACAAAACTACTGAGAGAGCAGCTCAAAGACTCCAAACACTAACAAACAACACAATGACATGGTTTTATAAATGGAGACTAACACCAAACGCGTCAAAAAACCAACTTCTGCTCACAAACCACAGACTCAACGCTGACTCCCCTACAATAACTGCAGACGGCCAAACGACACAACCAAAAAACGACGTAAAATACCTTGGAATCACAATTGACCACAAACTTAAATTCACTAAACACATACGAAACATCAGGGCAGAAACAATAAAGAGAACAAAACACTTCCGATCACTAACCTACAAAGACAGAGGAATCAGCACAAACACCGCCACCAAAATATATAAAGCTATTTGTAGACCCTTGCTAGACTTTGGACATATACTCATGACCAACGGAACAGAAAGGACAAAACGTTATACACAAACAACAGAACAAATTGCACTAAGAGTAATAACACGAATAAGACACCCCCAAAACCCACTACACAACCCCCCCACCCAACTACTATACGAACGCACAAACATGACAAAGATCTCGGAAAGACTCATACAGCTACAGACCAAATGGACAAACAACCCCTACAACTGGACCATACTGAATCCCCTTTGTCTTACAAGACCAACCAGACAATCCCGCTTCCGTTTCCCTACATTAACGCTACTCGAACACTTACAAACGCAACTGACTAGTGGACAATAAAATAATCTCTTCTTGCCACTGAAATTTTATTTAGTAATATCGTTAACCTAGAATAAGAGAACTTTCATATCTGTTTTTTTATTTAGATTAAGACTACATGTATTAAACAAGGGCAGAAAGACCGATAGGTCGATAGCATTTTTTAGAAATAAAGATGTTTACTACTACTACTGTACAATATAAGAAAGACGTATTCTCAGTCTAAGCTGGCCGCAAGACTAAGATTTACTACAAACTGTTCCATACTTTTATGCATACCTTACTAAGTAAGACACAGTCGCTTTCATATTTTTTGCACGGAAGAACATGTTCTAAGCACATCGTCGTCTAATATTGTGTTTGCAGACAACGTTTGATCTTATCCATTGAAATATTTCATTTTCAAATGGAAACCCATTTTTTAAATAATATTAAAATTCGCGATTTGTAGCATATTTCTTATACCATCTAATTTTTTAACCTATTTTTGGCTCTGATTATTAATAAAACTCCTTTTCTCGGATTTTACATCATAACGCAGAAAATCGATTTGCAAGTAAATTTCCGATCGAAATCGATTTGCAAGTAAAAAGTTTAGTGTTGGAATACTGACGACATACTATGCTGCGACATAGACTTATTTCAATTCTAAAATAAATTTATGTTCATAAGACACAGTGCTCTATGTGAGACACTTTAGTGAAAATACAGGTCCACATTTCAGAAAAATAGCATGCGTGAAAGCCTCTCTATAAAATAATATGTAAAACGTGTCCAAACAACTTATGTAAATAACAGCCCAGTGGATCATTTATCACTCGAAGGACGGCTATTTTTTGATCACGAAAACATTATTTCCTGGGTATACTGACAACCTGATTGAAATCCAAGAACGTTTCCATATTATTCGACACCCCACACCTGTCAATTTGTTGGAATGGTAGATTGATTTTTACAGTCCATTTAATTTCAGGCAGGCATTCGAGCGCATAACTTGAAGGACTGGATAAGAATGGAATGGACGGGACGTTACTGATATGTATGAAAATATGCTTGATATGAACATTAATATTCCATCAATTTTCTTAAGTGGATTTATTTTTTGCAGTTTAGAGAAATATGTTTTTGACATAACGACATAATGAATCCAGTAAATATATAAGGGGCTAAATATAGATTCAGTTTTAGTGGGTGTATAAATACTATCCATATGTATTCTTCAATAAATACACACTAGAACAAATAATTGAAATTTCATTCCAACATGTGGTACGTTATTAAACGTTAAATAACCAGCAAGTCACATCAACAACGGTTTAGATCTAAAATCGACGAAAAAAAGATTTCAAAGCTATATAAGTCGAAGCAAAACAGTAGTAGTAGTAAATATCTTTATTTCTAAAAAAGGCTATCGACCTATCGGTCTTTCTGCCCTTGTTTAATACATATAGTCTTAATCTAAATGAAAACAAATATGAAAATTCTCTTATTCTAGGTTAGCAATACTATTAAATAAATAAGATTTCAGTGGCAAGAAGGAATTATTTTATTGTCCACTAGTCCGTAGCGTTTGTAAGTGTTCGAGTGGCGTTAGTGTAGGGAAACGAAAGCGGGATTGTCTGGTTGGTCTTGTAAGACAAAGGGGATTCAGTATGGTCCAGTTGTAGGGGTTGTTTGTCCATTTTGTCTGTAGCTGTATGAGTCTTTCCGAGATCTTTGTCATGTTTGTGCGTTCGTATAGTAGTTGGGTGGGGGGGTTGTGTAGTGGGTTTTGGGGAAGCAAAACATTTAAGCATTATTTTCAACCAAAATTTTTATATGTCACACTTTCAAATTGTCAAAATTGCAGTGTTGAAACTCATCTAAAGTCCAAAGTGGTCGATGGCAATATCACCATAGAGGGACAAAACATCGAATGGGAAATATATATTAAATATTTGGGTGTTGTTTTCGATAAACAGCTGACCTGGAAGAAGCACATAAAAACAGCCATCGGCAAGGTTAAGGCAACAACTGTCAAGTTGTACCCACTCCTCAACCGAAGAAGCCAGATAAATTAATTCTTGTTACTTTTTATTTTCAAGTTTAGAACCCGCTGCAAAGTGTTTTTAAATGACATCGAAGATTTATATGAAAAAATAATGAAATGTGACCAATAAAATGTGAAACTAGCACCACGATCGCACTACATGCCCAAAATCGAAATCCACCTTGCTGGCAAGACTGCAGGGAGCACCACATGACCTCAAGCAAATCGACGCAACATTCTACCTCAGGAGCCAGATGAGTATTAGGAACAAGCTACTCCTCATCAAGACCATAATCAGGCCGACACTGGTGTATGCCTCCACTGCGTGGGGATATGCAGCCGAGTGTCACTTGAATAGACTTCCGGCCACAGAAAACAAACTTCTGCGGATGGCCATAGATGCGCCCTGGTTTGTTAGAAACTCCCAAATCTACAGGGACCTGGAGTGAGAGGCACTAAGAGAGTTTCTCGCAAGGAAAGCGAAAGCAGACTTCGAGAAAGCTGAAAGGCACTCGAACGAAGAGCTGCGAAAACTCGTAAGTTACACGCCTGAAGATCTGGGACCGAGGAAAAAAAGGCCCAGACACCAACTAGCCCACTAGGGCAACAGGTGTCAAACGGCGTAAGCTGTAAGTGTGGTAATAATGTAGTGTTTGTAGTAAGTAGCATGAATGTATAAGTAAGGCGTTAAATTAATAAGATGCCCATGCTAGCAAGCAGCTAGCATGGAGAGAATGCGATGCTATGGCAGACGGATGCCGGAGCTGACAAATTCTTAGAGAAGTCTACAAGTTTTAAAGGATAACTCCCGAAAACTCGTAGTACAAAAAAGGGGGTTTTTAGTTGGTAAAAATCCAACACTACCCAGGGTTCGGAACACTGGGTGTCTTCGTGAAGATTTTTATTCCTCCAGCCGCCGGCCAAACTAAAAAAATATTCATGCAGTTCACGTCAAACTTCACAGCATTATAAAATTGCTAACCGCTACTTTAGCTAACAATTAGTGTGTATCCTCAGCTGACATGACTATACGTTCGTCGTTACACTGCGGCAGGTCATTAGTGTATATTATAAATAACATGGACTACAAATACGCCTCTGGGGCCCAACTCTATATTAACTTTTTTAACAGAATCGTTCTGTGCTAAACTAGACATGTATAAAGGGATGCGTTGTGTGTTCATGGTTTCGTCTTCAAACTTTTTAGACAATTCTCTGCGGAACGACTCTTGTTCCAGTCTTGGAGTCATGTGAATTCATGAAGCTACTTATTTCTAACTTCATGAGGCTCCTTCGAAACAGATGCGCTGTATGTTTTGTGCATTGTTTATTGAAAGTCGGAACACATCCAACAACTGGCAACTTAGCTAATGACTTTCTCAATCTGGGCCTAAATACATCATTTGGTAAATGCACTAATCACATTGACCACATAAAATTCGGAGCTTCGTATCTTTTTGGCCGAATTTTTAACTATAAGGGAACATTTGAGAAACTTACCACCCCATTGCTAAACTTCCGAACAACGCACGGCAATGTTGCCGTACCTCCAGTTTGAGCCACAACTACTGTACAGTTATCAGTAATAAATACTGTCGATTTTGCACCATGTGCTGCTGATTTCACAGCATTTCCAATACTTAGCATGGCCTCTTTGCTTTTCCTATGCTGTTCAGCGTAGCTGCGACGATGTCTCACGAAGAGGGACAAGTCGAAATCCAAGGCGTCTGGAATAAATAAAATATTATAATTAGGAGAATCATTTTTTGTCGAATGATTTACATATTCGATGTAGTAGACGAGTTGTAACAACTAAAATTGAAATCTGAAATTAAAATAAGTATGTGTAGTTCTTTTATACCAAGTAAATACTATGAAGACTAAAGTATTGTATCTGTGAAAAGTATTTTTGTATTAGTTTATCAGTCGTTACCATTATTTTATGGAGTAGAGCCCCGAAAGCTGAGATATAACATTTAAACATTTCTCGAGTTGGTAGCAGTATTTCGCAATCAATACCGACAAGCCGACAACATATCTCAAATGCGTCCTCTCATTATATCGTGATGAAACGTAACTGTCTCGCACCTGAAGGTTAATCACTTGTTCTTTCTTCACTTTTTAAGATAAAGGCAATTTATAGACGTCATAGATTTATTCTCGATTGCTCAGTAGAAAACTTGTTTGATTCCATAATAATACTGGTTAATCCCGAGGGAATAATCGGCGAAAATTATAATTATTGTGTACACTTTCCTGACTGTATTTCAATTTAATGCAAAATAAATTCCTGGGTTCCAGTCAATATTACTGTTTATTAGTCAAAACTTTTACAAATACGTTTCGGTGTCTTCCTCCACCATCATTAGTTTGTCTGTATGAATTTTGGCATGATGGCCAGATTCTTGCATCTGGTTAGGAAGTTTTTTCTGTTCCTCTCTTTTGCCTATTATAATATTTTATAATATATTATAATAAAAATATATAATTTTATAATTATTTCGAGTGGACCAGTAGTAGTGCTGGGTACAAGAGCGTACGGAAACGGATTTTCCCATAATGTCATTGTTCCCATTATGCCAAGTGTTCACTTAACAAGATCAAGATTTACGTGCAAAACATTCGCAAACGCAGAAGAATGCGTCATTGCAACAAATGCACAAAGTATTTACGACTGCACAAAATTCAAATAGAGGTTTAACTATTCGAGAAGATGTGCATTACCTTTATTTGAAAATTATTTAAAAACGTTAATCACAACCTACAGATCCGCACAGTAGTAGTAGTAAACATCTTTATTTCTAAAACAGGCTATCGAACTATCGGTCTTTCTGCCCTTGTTTAATACATGTAGTCTTAATCTAAATAAAAAACAAATATGAAAATTCTCTTATTCTAGGTTAACAATATTATTAAATAAAATTTCAATGGCAAGAAAAAATTATTTTATTGTCCACTAGTCAGTTGCGTTTGTGTTCGAGTAGCGTTGATGTAGGGAAACGGAAGCGGGATTGTCTGGTTGGTCTTGTAAGACAAAGGGGATTCAGTATGGTCCAGTCGTAGGGGTTGTTTGTCCATTTTGTCTGTAGATGTATGAGTCTTTCCGAGATCTTTGTCATGTTTGTGCGTTCGTATAGTAGTTGGGTGGGGGGGTTGTGTAGTGGGTTTTGGGGGTGTCTTATTCGTGTTATTAGTCTTAGTGCAATTTGTTCTGTTGTTTGTGTATAACGTTTTGTCCTTTCTGTTCCGTTGGTCATGAGTATATGTCCAAAGTCTAGCAAGGGTCTACAAATAGCTTTATATATTTTGGTGGCGGTGTTTGTGCTAATTCCTCTGTCTTTGTAGGTTAGTGATCGGAAGTGTTTTGTTCTCTTTATTGTTTCTGCCCTGATGTTTCGTATGTGCTTAGTGAATTTAAGTTTGTGGTCAATTGTGATTCCAAGGTATTTTACGTCGTTTTTTGGTTGTGTCGTTTGGCCGTCTGCAGTTATTGTAGGGGAGTCAGCGTTGAGTCTGTGGTTTGTGAGTAGAAGTTGATTTTTTGACGCGTTTGGTGTTAGTCTCCATTTATAGAACCATGACATTGTATTGTTCGTTAGTGTTTGGAGTCTTTCAGTCGCTTTTTCAGTGGTTTTGTCGTGTACTATTAGTGCAGTATCGTCTGCTATCTATCCAACTTCCAATAAACTCAATTCCACAGCAGATGGCCGGAAACAGTGGTAAGAAAATTAAAATCCCCAACAATTATGTTTGCAGAAATAAGCAAAAGAGCTATAAAAACGTGATAAGTCGTTTCCCAATTAAAAACAAATAAAAATAAACGAATTGAATTTCAAATTGAATTTTATTTTTTGAATATAAAAATTATTTGTTTTCAATTTTAAATAACGTCGAGCATCCGATTTTACGGCTTCGCATTCAATGTAGTGCCCTTAAAAGAAAAGAGGTTCATAATTAACAGCAACCGCAGTAAATTAATTTTGAAATCCGGTTCTCGATTATTTCCGAAAATAAATTACTGAAATTAACGGATATGAAGCTTCGCTTCCAGTTAGCATAATTGGCAGTTCAGCTATTCCATTTTTAGACGAGCTTCCAGTTGTTTGGCTACTGCGGTGGCTTATTGCACTTTTATATCTAATATTTGGAAAAACATTGCTTTTGTCAATGGTCGGTTTAACCTATGTTAGAGGGGAGAGGTCGAAGCCTGGAGCTTTATCGTTTTTCCATCTGGAAATATATTATTTTATTTCGATGCGAGGAAAGGATTTTGTGGAGAGCATCATCAGTTGGCCATTATACCGCATGATTCGAAATTGCTATCATCAAGGGTAACACTTTGCAGCATAGTGGCTTTAGTATAGACAATTAATACGAAATATTTACCATTATTCCAATAAGACGAAAATAAGACTGGTAGAGTCTTCTTCGCTATTGTAAAGAATCGCTTTGTAAAAAACACTTCCAACATAATATCCGATAAAAATCAGTATCTGATCACAAAGCTCATCATCCAAGCAGTACATCTGTATAATTAGGTAGGTTTGCGTGTTTCTTAAGTACCGTGTTAGAAGCAGAAAGATGAAAGCAGTTCTGTACCAGGTACGTGTGACGTTGCAAAATATTAACTCTGTAGGATTTAAACTTTGTTAAAGAGTAGCTGCGGACTTTCTATCCAAAATGGGTATCAATAAATTAAAGTTTTTCCAAAATATTTCAGGCAGAACTGCATTCTAAATTGAAATGCTCAGATATCAGCTTATATCAGTTTTGTCAAGTTCATATTCTCTTAATACACAATGTCTTAACCAAACATCAGTGGTGGTCCCAATCAAAACAAAACCTTGGTAGTCGGAACTGTAGGTGAATATATGTTGTAGGTGGAAAATTATATGATCAGATTATGTCCTGAGACAGTCGGATTTAATGCTGCTTTCCAGAACTATTGATCGGTAACTGCAGTATACATTGATTAAATGGCTTACCTTGTAGCGCATGGCGCCAACAGCCTAATTGACTATTCCTGCAGGCCTCGCAGGGAACAAGGAAAGTTTCAACACTTAAAACAAGGGTATTATTCAAGTAACATTGAAGCAGAAGCCCCAATTAAAAAAAGGTGTTGTAGACCCCATAATTTCATTATCGTTGCTGCAAGATCACAGCATCTATCTTCATAATAAACTCTTATTATCGTCGGCGTTATCGGTGTAACAATTTAAAAACCTGTAAGCTGAAAGGGTCTTTATCATGAATAGAGGATTATATATGGTAACAGGATTTATATTGCTTTATTATTTACTGTGGAAAGAGTGTGCACATACAAGGGAGCAATTTAAATATTCATGGATTGGTAATGTTCCTAAAATCAACGTATTTATATTCATAAATATTTTTTAACCTGCATACAATATGTGGTTTTGGATATTTGTTCTTCTCTGGAATAATTCGTTGGGGTTTAATGCAATTGCTTGCCGGCCATTTCGGCACGATCCTGTGTGTGCTTAACGAACTAGGCGAAATGTTTTGCGGATTTAGAGAGTGATTTAAAATTGGCCCTATTTGTCTGAAAGTTTTGTCTCGGAATGTTTAGGGAGTAAAGCAAACATAATTCAAAAATATTTCTGGCAAAAATTACCACAATAAAATAATCATAAATTTGATAACAATGTGTCAATTTCTTTTCCTCGCTACTACTTCAATTACTACTTGGAGCGGTGTTTAATCAAAAATTCAATGTCAAGGAAAAGCTGCCAACCGCTAAATGGTTTTCTATGCTTGGTGTTAGTGTATGCTTTCAGCAAATTTAAATATGTCAGCAATCTGTTCCTTGCAGTTAAATTGCGGCCAGTTTCCTTGGTTCAATAACTTTCACTGTTTCAAAAGAATGAATTAGCTATCAAGTGGTAGTCTCAATTATTTCTAAGTTTAAGTACTATTTTAAGTTTCCCAGGCTAACTAATCCAAACTAACCACAAACAACAGTGTATTTACAAAATAACAAATACAATGTTGCGCGGAAATGTTTCTCACCAAATATCTACTCGGATACATGTTTACCGTTGTAATTTTTCATCAAACATATTGAGAATAGCAGTTTTTCAAAATAGAAATTTAGCGTAAATTTAAAGAACTTTTGCAATTATTTTAGCTAAACCATTTTCGAGAAATCAACTGAAATTGTTTGGAAATATTTTTTGTCATCTTTGTGTCCCAATTTTATATTGTCCCAATTTTATATTGTTCCAATTTTATAGTAGTAGTAAACATCTTTATTTCTAAAAAAGGCTATCGACCTATCGGTCTTTCTGCCCTTGTTTAATACATGTAGTCTTAATCTAAATAAAAAAACAGATATGAAAATTCTCTTATTCTAGGTTAACGATATTACTAAATAAAATTTCAGTGGCAAGAAGAGATTATTTTATTGTCCACTAGTCCGTTGCGTTTGTAAGTGTTCGAGTAGCGTTAATGTAGGGAAACGGAAGCGGGATTGTCTGGTTGGTCTTGTAAGACAAAGGGGATTCAGTATGGTCCAGTTGTAGGGATTGTTTGTCCATTTGGTCTGTAGCTGTATGAGTCTTTCCGAGATCTTTGTCATGTTTGTGCGTTCGTATAGTAGTTGGGTGGGGGGGTTGTGTAGTGGGTTTTGGGGGTGTCTTATTCGTGTTATTAGTCTTAGTGCAATTTGTTCTGTTGTTTGTGTATAACGTTTTGTCCTTTCTGTTCCGTTGGTCATGAGTATATGTCCAAAGTCTAGCAAGGGTCTACAAATAGCTTTATATATTTTGGTGGCGGTGTTTGTGCTGATTCCTCTGTCTTTGTAGGTTAGTGATCGGAAGTGTTTTGTTCTCTTATTGTTTCTGCCCTGATGTTTCGTATGTGTTTAGTGAATTTAAGTTTGTGGTCAATTGTGATTCCAAGGTATTTTACGTCGTTTTTTGGTTGTGTCGTTTGGCCGTCTGCAGTTATTGTAGGGGAGTCAGCGTTGAGTCTGTGGTTTGTGAGCAGAAGTTGGTTTTTTGACGCGTTTGGTGTTAGTCTCCATTTATAAAACCATGTCATTGTGTTGTTTGTTAGTGTTTGGAGTCTTTGAGCTGCTCTCTCAGTAGTTTTGTCATGTACAATAAGTGCCGTGTCGTCTGCGTATTGTAATATGTATGCCGATCTGTCGATTTGATTTTTGTCTGGTAAGTTGTAATTGTATATGTCATGGCAGTATATATTGTAGAGAAACGGTGAGAGCGGGGATCCTTGAGGGAGCCCTTGTTCAGGGGAAAAGGAAAATGACAGTGTTTTGTCAATTCGTACTTGTAGTTGTCTGTTTTCTAGTAAGTTCTTTATGGTGTGTAGTAGATATGTTGGTGTGTGTAGTTTGTATAGTTTGTATAGTAAGCCTCTATGCCAAACACTATCAAAAGCTTTGTTAATGTCCATAAACAGGCAAGCTGTCTTTCTGTCAGTTAGGTGGGTTGTTTGTATATTGTTAGTCAGAGTGAAGAGTGGGTGAATAGTCGAGTGCTGATGTTTGAATCCGAACTGATACGATGGTATGTACTTTCCGACCAGTTTTCCCAGTCGCTGCCCTATTATGTACTCAAAAACCTTGCTAAGTACTGGTAGCAGTGTAATTGGTCTGTAATTGCTCGGTTGTGTATTGTCCAGTCCATTTTTGGGTATAGGGATTATTAAGCCGTTTTTCCATGATTTTGGGATTCTGCCATTTGTGATGCAGTTGTTCAATTCAGTTAGGATCAGTTTGTGTGTTTCTTGACTTAGGCTTTTCAATAGTTTTGCTTTAATTTTATCTTTCCCCGGTGCAGTGTTTTTGATGTGCGCTAGGGCTTCATCGTACTCTGTGTCTGTGATCAGTGTGCAGGCATAGTTTGGTGAGTTGTTAAAATAGTTCAAGTACCAGTCGTTGATCAAGTTCCAGTTATCATTGTCGAAGTTAGGGTTTGTCGATATGCTGAAGGCCCTTTGATAGTGTCTGGCGAATGCGTCCGCTTTCTCTTTGTCCAATTTTATATTATTTTATCAACCTCGAATCCGAGAAACTGTGCCAGTAGTAGTAAACATCTTTATTTCTAAAAAAAAGGCTATCGACCTATCGGTCTTTCTGCCCTTGTTTAATACATGTAGTCTTAATCTAAATAAAAAGCAAATATGAAAATTCTCTTATTCTAGGTTAACAATCTTATTAAATAAACTTTCCAATTCTAATGACAAGAAAAAATTATTTTATTGTCCAGTAGTCAGTTGCGTTTGTAAGTGTTCGAGTAGCGTTGATGTAGGGAAACGGAAGCGGGATTGTCTGGTTGGTCTTGTAAGACAAAGGGGATTCAGTATGGTCCAGTTGTAGGGGTTTGTCCATTTTGTCTGTAGATGTATGAGTCTTTCCGAAATCTTTGTCATGTTTGTGCGTTCGTACAGTAGTTGGGTGGAGGGGTTGTGTAGTGGGTTTTGGGGGTGTCTTATTATTTTGGTGGCGGTCTCTGTCTTTGTAGGTTAGTGATCGGAAGTGTTTTGTTCTCTTTATTGTTTCTGCCCTTGTGTTTCGTATGTGTTTAGTGAATTTAAGTTTGTGGTCAATTGTGATTCCAAGGTATTTTACGTCGTTTTTTGGTTGTGTCGTTTGGCCGTCTGCAGTTATTGTAGGGGAGTCAGCGTTGAGTCTGTGGTTTGTGAGCAGAAGTTGGTTTTTTGACGCGTTTGGTGTTAGTCTCCATTTATAAAACCATGTCATTGTGTTGTTTGTTAGTGTTTGGAGCCTTTGAGCTGCTCTCTCAGTAGTTTTGTCATGTACAATAAGTGCCGTGTCGTCTGCGTATTGTAATATGTATGCCAATCTGTCGATTTGATTTTTGTCTGGTAAGTTGTTATTGTATATGTCATGGCAGTATATATTGTAGAGAAACGGTGAGAGCGGGGATCCTTAAGGGAGCCCTTGTTCAGGGGAAAAAGAAAATGACAGTGTTTTGTCAATTCGTACTTGTAGTTGTCTGTTTTCTAGTAAGTTCTTTATGGTGTGTAGTAGATATGTTGGTGTGTGTAGTATGTATAGTTTGTATAGTAAGCCTCTATGCCAGACACTATCAAAAGCCTTGTTAATGTCCATAAACAAGCAAGCTGTCTTTCTGTCAAACTGTGCGAATTTATAGGAAAACTCATATAAACTGTTGCTGGTAATTTTTTATAGATTACTTCAAAACAAAAACACAACAAAATTGTCTGAGTTTAAGTTTTGTTAGTTAGATCAATTAAAAAATCTACAATTGTCTATCAAAAACGTTTGGTGCATCTTATAAGAATTAAATTTTACAGGTAATGGGCTAAAGAAAACCTCCGAAGATAGCCTTATTTGATACTTACATCTTAAACTAAATCCCCCCGCAAATTTATTGCCCGAAGTCTCTCTTATGTTATGTTAAGTCAAGAGTATTGAAAAAAAAAAGTTTTCTTGAAGCTTGGAAATACCTAATTTTGATTAAATTTAAATAGAAGCCAAAAGCAAAAAACAGTATATGTAATTTAAATTGGCTGTTCTGTAGTAATATGAACTAAACAATAATGACAATAAAAATGTTTAATAAAGTGACTAAATCACTCAATTTGTTTTATTTTTCTTGTATTACTGTGGAAATATTTTTGTTGTTTTGATCGGGTTCATCAAAAATATTCTTTTGGGTAACTAGAATTGTTTATCAATACTATCTGTTCACATGTTTCAAAAGTATAATAAAGTAACACATAAATTTCGAGATTCATTCGGGTGTTCCAATTCCAATTCCATATGCTATTTATTTTTTATACCTAATTGGAGAATTGCATGTTTGTCATATGAGGAACAGTTAGGACTTTTACTTTTAGGTGAATTTACTTTAAGTAAAATGGGCTTCACTTTCAATTAACATATTTCAAGATTCGTTGTTAACTCACCCATTTAATCAAAAATTACGTATTTTCACTTAACTAGTATCTAACTAAACAACAAATTATCTTCAGATGTAAAATTACCACAAACTCACTTTTTGAACCATAACATTTTTATAGTTTCCTAAACTGAACGACTTTTTTATTGCTGAAACGGACGATGGCAAATGCCATTCAATTTATTTCGAAAATCAGAGTCACTCACGGCGAAAAGACACAAAAATGAATAAGAAATATTCAAAAGGTTGTTCCCCCGATATATTGTGGAATTCTCGCCTCTTTTGGTGATACGAAATGCGTGTAACATCAAGTTTGATGGCATGTCGTCCCGCATTTTTATGGAATTTTTATACAGCCAACGTCGCAATGACTACTATGTAAGCTGTCATAAATCGCAATATTTCCTTATAAGCCTGACGGATTTTAAATAGCTTTATTGGAAGTATTGATTCTTTTTTTGTTAGCTTATTTATAGCCTAATCATTTCCAGACTTGAATGACATATATTTTATTCATTTTTATTCTATTGATATAAACTTTATTAGTAGGTAAGTTCAGACAGGGTGTACTTAAATATATTATTGCAAAATATGGTAATTTGTAAATTGTACCTTAAATGTGGACGAGCTGGGAGTTATGGTTTACTCAAGGACTCAAAATAACAATAATTACGAAGATAACTATTTTTTAGACTCGACTATGGCGGTTACAGTGCAAGCAGAGTTGAATAAAGCTTATTCACGTACACAAAACTTTGCCGAATTGAACAAGATTTGCCATCGATATTACTTTGACATATATTCACAAAGAACCACTTGAAACGTTAGGAAAATGGATTGAAAATTGCATATCAAACAATTTTGATCGGATGCAGACATCGAACGTATAACATTCGGTACTGTTCTAGGTCAACTCCAATTTCATTTTAGTTTCTAAAATGCACGCACGGAAAGGCAAATAAATCAGCGAAAAACCAATTTTCTATCTGTCAAACACTAATCTGTTTCAAATCCGATTGCATCAACAGACAAATTGACATGCAATTTTGCTAAAACCTTTAAAACTAGATATACATGAATTGAGGATTTGGCATATAGTGGACTGCTTTGTTGGGTCATTCAGCTCTTAGTAAATTGACAAAAACGGAAATCAACCAGAAAATTGAAATCAAATATCTGACTAAACACTTTGTGCATTTTATGACAAGCTTTGAAAGCTTTTATTTGCATAATTTACTGGCATGCAGTTATGTAAATTATTATTAGTTCAATCAGTTTAACGACGTCAAGATTTTCGTTTTAATATTTCGAATTAATTTTTACATTTAAAGGTGCGTCCACATCAATCAAGTACACACACTTTAACAACCGGCCGTTTGATGTCTTTAATTGCGTTCTGATATTCACTGCTCGAATAACACCGTCAGTTCCAACATGAACTTCTCGTATTCTTCCGAGCTGCCACTTCAGTGGCGGAAGACCATCATCTTTACCGATTACCAGCACGCCTGGGTTCAGCAGTTGTTGTTTGTCTTCCTTCCACTTCACCCTGGACTGTAAATGCGAGATGTACTCCTTGGTCCATCGGGTCCGAAAGTGCGGTTGCAATTGCTGGAGTCATTGGAACGTATTTAGTCGATTTTCCTTCATTTCGATGTAATTGTCATCGATGTAATTGAGTCAGGTATCATCGTCAGAGCTTGTCCAATGAGTTCTGGGGTTAGTGGATTAAGGTTAATAAGTGGATTAAGGATAATAGCGGTTTGATGCCATAGGGCCCTCCGTAGTTACGGGTGTGCATTTCGGCAATCACCAGAGCATACACCCGCGCTCATTGCGTTCGTGTGTACGCAACAACATGCCTTCAGTTTTGAGATTATGATTATTGAGAGTTATTTTATAAGAACCTTACTGATCAGATCACGTAGACGATGCGCCGAGAGGACCTGATATAGCACTTGAAAAAAGTGGTTGTACATAGCGACTCGATTACAAGTTTTCGTAGAAGTTGAAGCTTTAGATACCAGGGTTAATGTAATTTTGTAGATCAAAGCAAATCTAATAATATATATATTCAATGTTGGCTTTCCTTTCATTAAAAATTCTCAAAAAACTTTTGAGATTGATTTTTCTATGCAGTTTATTTACCTGCCAGTAAGGCTTAGGTCTACCTACTGACGAGTCCAGTAGGTAGACCCGGGACGAAACGCAGGGCTCATCACATAACACCATAATTAGTGACAATAAAATTGACTGAAAACCCAGGAATACATTGGAATGAATTAAAGTACAGTCAGGAAAAAGAATATACAATACAAAATAATGAAAACGGTATAATCTGATATGTGCTTGTCAGTTTACGATCCGCAAAATCAATAAAACTGCATGTTTCTATTGAAACACTAATAAAAGTCATTTATAAACATGAGAATTTTTTATATCTGTTGAGATTCCACAGTATTTAACTGAGGATGGGATGTTGAGCCATGAAATCCTCTTGCTCAGGATTATTATGTAAATAATTTCTGCTGGCAGCCATCCGCATTAACAATTCGTTTACGGTGTACGTGTGATACAAAATTTCTTTTGGATCCGGCAATTTAACCCACTTTGACTCTTCTATGCAAGAAATCAATCACGTTAGTTGCACCCAACTTCTTTCTAGTGATCTAGAGAATGATTGGTTATATATCATAAACAGTCACAAATTTTATAAAGTGACTAAAAAAAATAATTCTTAGACTTGAACTTCTTCGACCGTCGTTTTCACAAGCCGAATCCTACAGTTCTACAATAAATTTACTAGTTAGCAAAACTATTGTGAACGCTACATTTCTATCGCTACATGGATATTTTCTGTTAAAACGAATACCTAATTTAAACTTCTCATCTAGGTACATCGATATTCAGAGAGTGGAATGCAGCATATAGATATAGATGCTATTATGCACTAAGAGAACTGTTCCAATCGAGAACCATGTCGCGATCCTCAAAACTTAAATTACACCATGTTACTATAAGACAGGTAGTCATGTCCATATTTGAAGCGTGGACCCTATTCAAAGCAGACGAAGACGTCCTGCGAAGATTCGAGAGAAAAATACTTAGAAAAATATACGGACCAATCCAGGATCCTAGTTCAGGGCAAAATCTAATAAGAACAAACGCGGAGTTAGAACAATTGTACCAAGGAGATCTTGTCAGAGAACCAAAGTCACTCAACACTGAGATGGACAGGACACATATACAGAGCACTGGATGACAGAATACTGAAAATTGCGTGGCAGACCGAGATGTAGGGACAATGTTCTATCGGATATGCGGAAGATGGGCATTGAAAATGAACAGGAAACAATGCTTGATAGAAGTCGATGGAGACAAATTGTGTTTGCAGCCCAGACCCACATAGGGTTGTAGTGCTACTTGAAGAAGAAGAATGCAACATAAAAGCGCGAATTGTATGGCTGGTAGTAATAATGTCATCCCCATTTTTCCTCAAAATTGTTGGTCAACAAAGTTGATAGGATGTACAGAAGAACTGAAAATAAGGCCAGTATTCCATATATTTTTCTCCTATGTGGGTCTTTTTTGCAGCTGTGGGGTTTTAAAGTGACAAATTAAAAGATTTTAATTGTTGTACCCTTTGCTTGAATTTTGAGAATTTGTTGTAAAAGGAGTAGGTCATAGATAGCCATTTATTAGAATTGGAAAAAAATATACAGACGTTGTCTTCCCTACAACTATTGGAAAATGTCCAATTGTGTATCATATTTTTTCGTCCTCACTCCCAACCAAATTGTTATTTGACAGCGTTCACTTGAATCTCTTTTTTGCAATTGTTAATGAATATTCACAGAAATCATTGTAATTCAGAGCAGAAAGGCCGATACGGGTCGATAGCCCTTTCGTAGAGCAAATAAAGATTTTTACTACTACCAAAAAAAATCAACAAAATGTCTGGTTCTTAACAGGTCTGAAAGCATTTAGAACTGTATTTGAATATGCATATTATTTTCCCTATCATATTCTGATATTTGCAATAACCAGAAACTAAGCACTCGGTAGAATCTATTTACTTTGCCTCGCTCCTAACATCAACTCAATTTACACGCTTATGTTCTATCAATATGCCCAGTTTTGGTATTTACAAAATATTGTATTTCCTCGACAATTGCAATTCGAGAAACTAATACTAATTACTAATTTCAAGGAAAAGAGAAGCTAAACTGCTAACTACATTGAAACTTTGTGGAGGAAGGTACTTTATGCTACCTAAAACTTCTAGAGGTCCAATGCTTTAGAGGATCTTTATTTTACGTTGGTTTAATCCCATTTCGTTAACTTTAGAGAAACAGCTGCCCGTGCCATTAAGACGACTGAAAGGAACTTTAATGGATAAATAAGATGTATTTCAAAGCTTTTCAATGGTAGTTATTTGGACGACGGACTACAAACATAGCAAAGCAAAGTATCACTGCAAACTTTAATGATCAAGTGGAAAAATGCTTTTTTTTTCATTAATTATGTTGCATATTCTACTATTAAAAGTTAAAAATTTTTACATGTCACAACCGGTTCTAGAACATTTTCTAATTATTCGCATAGGAAATGTAATTAAAAATTCGATTGCTGAAATAAAGGATTCTCGCTAATTTTGCAAAACTGCTAATAATTAGTAAGGCAATATTAATTCAGTCTCAAGATTTAGACAGTAATGGCTGTCGGTGTAAATGCACTCGAATGGTAATGGCTTCACTATATTTGGATTAAGAATGAGAAAGTCGAATAAATATGCCAAGTGGAATAAGAAAGTATTTTTTATTCATATTCAGCAAAAAAAATATTTAAAAAATTAAATTGTACTTAATACAAGATCAGCTTGGATTACTTTGTGGTTTACCATATTAATATAAAGACGGTATTTAGGTTATAACGTGCTCGCTGAACCGACAGCTTACCAATCTCAAATTATTAACTTTGAGTCAAAACAATTAAAGTTTATAAGAATGTACTTAAAGTGGGATGAAAGATTGTGAAGTAGCGTCTACACATGAAGGTCGTTGTGATATGATGAAAACGTACGTAACCCTGAACAGATACAATGAAATCTTTTCAGACAGAAAGAAATTATTACTATTTTGGCATATCTGAGCTCATAGTAAATACAAATATAAATATGTCTAATCTTATTCATGCGTGGGGTCAGATTAATGTTACTGAGAAGCCAGTTTTCTATTAAACAACCATAGTGGTAGTTTTCTCTTACATATTAGTATGAAAAATCGAAAATATTTAATGCAGTTTTTGTGTCAGAATGTCCTCAACTTAGTGCGCAATACTTTAACTGCATATTCGACGTACACAATTTAAATTTTTGCTTCCAACATGCTTAATGAAGATGATGTATGATGCTTTTGATAGAAATTTATTTAGTGACATCACATTATTTGTAGATTGGCAACTTCACGAATGAGAACAGAAACTGATAAATTTTAGAGTCCATAGGTCAATAAATAATGATAATTAATGAAATCCATTTTCTGCCAGTGGATAAAAAAGACTGATGGGCTGTGGATACACTTAAAATATGCCACACCAAAATTAATGTACTTAAAGAAAGCAGTTTGATATCTGCGCATAATTTTTATTATTAAGTGTAATTGCCGGATTAAATTTGTACTGTTAATACAATGTTGTATTGAAGTGAATTAAGATGTTAATAATGAGTTCTCTTCATCCCAGGACCTACAACATTGTCTGACAAAATATAAATAGGAATTTTACGGTTGAGTGCACTGATTTCGACCGAAAAAAAAATCCCAAAGCTTAAAGGCCTGTTAACTATTGAAAAAAGGAACTGAACATAACTAAACTTAATTTTGCTTCACTGATCAAGATACAAAGTTTTCATTTATTTTGATATTATATGCTTCTTTACATTGCATCTCAATTGAATAAAATGCTTGCATTATAACAACGAGATATTAAATCAAACACAATAAGTACACGCAACATAAAGTTTCTGTAATTAACGTAGAAACAACACCCATTTGTAAGTGCAACTGCCTGCAATGATTACAGTTACGTTCTCAGATGTAGAAAACTCTCTTAAGCTGTTGTTATTCAAAACTAGCTTAAAACTATACTAGAGAAGAATATCTTATTATACTTTACCTGCAATAAAGGATCCAGTAACTGCTTCCGAAAGATAAATGAAGAGCACAACACACATCAGAGCGTTCCGACAATTTAATGCCATTATCATTCGAGCACAAAGCATTCTTAATCGTCCTCCATCTTCAAAAATGTTTTCTACAGGGCCACATAAAATTCAGATAGAACATATTACACTAAACTTCAATTAATTATTATGCTGTTTGATTTATTTAGCATGGAACTACAGTGTCTGGAAGAAGTCGATATTTTTCATCCATGATCATGATGTCGACCAAATCCTGCAATCGAAGAAAGCAGATTTAAATGCCTTGAAAAAGTTATTCCCTAAATAGCCTAATAATTAAAATACATAATAAAAACGAATGAGTTTCAGCAATATTAATAGTAACTACTCTATTAATAACATGTTGATTAAAATTCTAAAGGCCATGGAGAAGAGAACATGAAAACATCTCAAGTTTATATGCGTTATTCACGATAAAATGATAACTTTTCCGAAATAAATTTAATGCGCAAAATCTATCGATTCAAACAATAAATCTTTTAGGTTTCGTGAAATGCTGGTCTCTATTTCAGTTCAAAGGAATCCGATGTTATATAGAAGCTATAAATATAAAAAGGCGTTAAGGTATTTAACCCCCTAAAATTTATGAATAGCTACGGAGAATAGATAGTACGTTTTCCGCACTAACCTGACAATACTGCCTTCCGAATATAATATCATTAAACGGAATTTTACTATACGCTTTGAAATGGATTAAATATTTTACTTCTCAACGGGAGAGCTTTCAAAAATAATTTGAAATTCATTTTTACTGATTCTATATATGAAAATGTTACATTGTTAGGCGCATAGGATCTAAATTCAATACGATGAAGAGTGAATAAAGAAACTTGGAAAGTTCATTAAATTATTCTACAATTTCTATAGAGAGTGTCGGGCCCGGTATTTACAATAATTCGTATATGATTTAAATACCTAATTTCAATTAAAAAAAAATATTTTTATTCTTTATGAATTCTCAACTGTTCTTGAAATATCGAATTTCAACTCCCTAGGTCGTATGACTAGCTAATAAAAAGATGTTTGTAACAAAACTGCAAAAACAGTACACTTATGGCAGTCAATGAAATTCTGAAAAACTTTTTAAATAAACAATATGTATATTGAACCAAAATTTTAGTTTATGAAAATATACTCTTGTCACTCCTAAATAACCCAATATTTCAAAGTTCGAAAATTAAAATTCACAATAACAGCGATCCATATTCATATGATTTTTTACTGATGGAAATGTTATTCAATGGATTTGTCTGTCACGAACGTGCATAACCCATACAATTCAGCTATAACGATTGACAATTAATGTTTTGTTTGATCTGAAAATAAATTGTCGAAAAAAAGTATTCGCATAAAACTACACAAATTTGATGAGATGATGAGAGTTGTTAAGAGAGATGAGTGAGGTGGCCCGGCCCACACCAAATAAAATATCTACATAATCAACAATGCTAAAACATTAAAAGATATTTTTAATTCGCAACTTCAAAACCAACCGCAAGCTGGAAATGTATCAGGTCCAGTCGGAAGTTAAACACAATTAACAGATGTATTTGAAATAATAATACATTTTTGCCGCTTTAATTTTTCCTCAATATTTTTTGGGTTCTATAGAATTCAAGAAAAATAATGTTTAAGTTTAAATAAACTCCAGACTCGTTTACTACCTGTATGTTAGTTAATAGTCTGTCCATTGCCCGATCAACTATTTGAAAATATCGAAATTGTCACCTATTTACATATTTGAGGAAAATTAGGACCCGCTAAGTTACCGGGGTCTAGACAATCAATATGAAAAAGAAAACTTTAACAACCAAAAATCTGTTACGATTTAGTTATTATCTGCGCCGTAGGCCACTGAGTATGAGTCTATTAAGGCAGGAGGAAACATATTGCTTAAGAATATATGCAGGCATTCCAATGCATGTTTTCTGAAAGGAACAACCCTTTCCCAGTGGGTAATGCTATAATTATCATAATGCACAAAAAGAAAGACATCTTTTCTAGATAGAAAACTATACACCGATAAGCTTATTGTCACATGTCTACAAACTTTTTATGAAGATTATAGCTAAGCGACTGATACTTAAATTAGATTTGTATCAGCCTCGTGCGCAGGCGGGATTTAGAGCAGGGTATGGAACACACGACCACCTTCAAACTATTAAGACTCTAATATAAAAATGCATTGAGTATAACAAGCCACTTGTCCTGTATTCATAGATTTCGAAAAAGATTTCGACCTCGTAAATCAACACAAAATGTTGTTAGCACTGGCGGCATGCTTGTGAATGAACATCGTATACTTCTCTATTGAAAAACGTATACAAGCGGACAATTGCATGTGTAAGGTTAAATGCAGATACAAATCAATTCCAAATCGAAACAGGAGTTCGTCAGGGCGACACAATATCTCCTTTAAAAGAGTAAACTAGGAAGAAATGGGCATAAATATCGACGTAGAGCTGTTGAGCCACATGAGGTTTGCTGATGACATTGCCATAACTGCCGACAGTATTGCCCAGACACAGACTATGTTGCAGAGTCTTCATGAAGCGTGCAAAGAAGTTGGTTTAAAAATAAATTTTCTTATGTAAATTTATATATATTTGGGACACGAGATCAGGATTGGCCGATATAATCAAACCTGCGAGCTGAACAGGAGAATAGGTTTGGCGTGGGCGGCATTTGGAAAGCTTTGGGATGTTTTCAAATCAATCATTCCTATATGTCTCAAATGGAAATCATACTATCAATGTATACTGCCACTACTCACCTATGGGGCAGAAACGTTAACGCTTACCAAAAAAACGGCGCACAAGCGAGTTGCTCAGAGATCTATGGAGCGGTCAATGCTGGGACTATCTCTGAGAGACAGTATACCCAATGTGACTATACGGCATAGGACGCATGTGACTGATGTCATAGAGAGAGTTGCAACCTTGATGTGGAATTGGGCTGGCCATTTGGCACGAGCAACGCATGGAAGATGGTCAAATCAGAGGCATACCACCAACAAGATGGACGTATGATATTAAGAGAATCCGGGGAACTAATACAGGATGCAGAAGACCGAAAGCGGTGGCAGACACTAAGGGAGGCCTATGTCCAGCAGTGGACGCTGTTTGATTGATGATGATGATGATGCCACATTGCATGAAAAAAAATGTTTTATAGAATTTGGTTAAAATTTACTGGGTAGCTCAGCTCCAGCCTATACTTTGAGTTCCTCTAAAATGTTATAAATATTCTTTAATAATTGCTACACATTTTTGATTAGGCAATAAAAACACGAAAGAAATGTAAATAAATCCGCTTAATTTTATTTTGAAAATATTTCGCACAATGTTAATGTTGTACTTAATTATAATTGTAAAAGTTAGAAACAATCCTAAAAACAAAAAACTATATTAACGCTATTATAATTATGTTTCAGCTATGAGAAAGCTTATTTCAAAGAAACTGAAACAGTTCAGAAATTCAAACAGTTGGTTTGGTTTTATTACAAAATCTCCCGCGGAAGTAAAAGGAAGCAAAAAGCAATGTTATTTTATAACGAAGTTTGCAAATGGAGACCAAGGAAAGTATATAATTTAGATTTACAAAAATAATCTCATTAACCGGAATAGAACGTATTTGCTATTTTCCACGTAAAAGTATTTCGCTAAAGGAGCCACCAACAATAACACAGTAATTATAAGAATTATAATAGCAATGACATTCTAACTGATTGTCCTAAATCAGGCTTAAATTTTAATTAGTTAATTACGCCGCCACCCACGTATATAAAAACTCAGTTCCAATTACTTAAATCTGAATCGAATGCATATTTGTTCCTAATTCTGAGCAGTCTTCAGACATCAAGAATACGAAAGTTGTAACGTTAATTCTTTTTAAAAGACTTTTTCAATTTAGCAAGTGACGGGCGCATTTTAATTATTAAAAATCATTATTTGATCAAATGGTTAATTGCCAGCAAGTATAATTTTATTCAAGTCACTCCAATATTATCTAAAAGTGCTTTAGCATAAATAACATTTATTATGTGGATTTTTGTCAATTAGAGAAGTGCGCAAATATTTCGATAACTGTTCTTAATACATAGATTGAACATATGAGGGTTTCAATATTTGGATTTAGTTGTATGGAGGAATATATATAGATATATTGACTAGGTGTTATTTTTCTGAAGATCGAAAAGAAGCCTCTCAACACCCCAACAATTTACAACTATGGTGAGTAATGACAAATGAAATAAATAGCGGGCTTTCATTTGTGAAGCAAGTAAAACATAAAAATCAAACTCAATTAGCGAGCTTGAAACTGCTTTAGCAACATAAAATAATAATATAACTTTGATACATTTACGTCCGCGTTGGAAAAAATGAAGCAAAAAGAATAAAAACAATGGCAAATGTTAATAAAAAATTCCACCAGTCAAACAGCATACTTTTGATCACACAGGTACCGACAAAATTCCATCCAGCCAATACGAATCTTACAATAAAAAAACACTCACCGCCGGTAAAACTGAATAAGTATTAATCCAAAGCTACGCGCTTAAAGTTCAAAGCACAGCTCACTATACCCGATCGGCAGAACTTCTCTTCCGAGAGAGAGGCTCAAAGCTCGATAGAGTCCAATGTCATCAATCCCATTTGTAAACTTCGCGGCGTTATCAACCACACTGAAGTTTCCTTGGGCGAATCGCTGTTCTATCCGATCCGAAGAACCATGCGCGCGTAAACTCTTGCCGCATTTCAAATTCGCTTATGCCGGTAGCAAATATTTCAACTCCTTTCCCGTAAAGCGTTTTTGCATACTATACCTATTAATTCGATTAAACAGTAACATCTTTCTCGCAACGGTCACACAGAGAAGCCAACGACAACGCAAGAAGTCTGTACCACATTTCGATTTTGAGGAAGGTTTCTTAAAAATTGACATACCTAATAAAGGAGAAATTGGCGTCCTGCTGTCCATTATCGAGTTGACATCTAAAGAAATGTTGATTGCACAAGGAGTACAGATGCACTTGAGAAAATCGAAGCTTACTGACCTTGATGATTCTGTCATAGTTCGAGTGCATGGAGGACTCTTCAAATTACCTTGATCAAATTACACAAGGTCCAAAATTTAAACTACATGCTACCTATTTGAGAAACAGGCTCAATTGCTCCCATCCACCAAAAATATGGACGACAACTTTTCTGCCTTACAACACACTGCCTTTAATGTCTGGAATTCGTCCTCTATTACTCAGAACGAAACATTGCAATGAAGCGAAAGGACAGTGTTTCTGAATTAGTTCTGTAATTGCGAAATAGTCGCTGCATCTACAGCTGGACGCTTAACATCTACTTCTTCCAACAATTTGGACCCTGGTTATTTTCTGCTCGCAAATATTTCTTAGAAAAACTGACAAATATATCTGACTATTGAAGGTGTCCCATCGGGAACCGTCGCGATCGATATCTGGCAAACTATAATCAGGAGAAATTTAAAAATTGGACAGTATACGTAAGTCATTGGGGGCAAGCGATCTAAAATATTTTCCAGGTGCCCACACTTCCGGTTGTACTGGGGGGTAATCAACTTGCTTATTTTAAATAGAACACCTTATATATTATCACATTTTTGAATTATACTCCAAATTCTAAATATATTTCATGTACAATATCATATACCTAAGTCTAGCGGTTTTTGATATTTTAAAAATTTTATGTAAAAATTACAGTTGCAGCCACTCGAATAATTATTCAGTAGTAGTAAACATCTTTATTTCTAAAAAAGGCTATCGACCTATCGGTCTTTCTGCCCTTGTTTAATACATGCAGTCTTAATCTAGATAAAAAACCAATATGAAAATTCTCCTATTCTAGGTTAACAATAGTAGTAGTAAAACTCTTTATTTCTAAAAAAGGCCATCGACCTATCGGTATTTCTGCCCTTGTTTAATACATGCAGTCCCAATCCAGATAAAAAACAAATATGAAAATTCTCCCATTCTAGGTTAACAATGTTATTAAATAAATAAGATTTCAGTGGCAAGAAGAAATTATTTTATTGTCCACTAGTCCGTTGCGTTTGTAAGTGCTCGAGTAGCGTTAATGTAGGGAAACGGAAGCGGGATTGTCTGGTTGGTCTTGTAAGACAAAGGGGATTCAGTATGGTCCAGTTGTAGGGGTTGTTTGTCCATTTTGTCTGTAGCTGTATGAGTCTTTCCGAGATCTTTGTCATGTTTGTGCGTTCGTATAGTCGTTGGGTGGGGGGGTTGTGTAGTGGGTTTTGGGGGTGTCTTATTCGTGTTATTAGTCTTAGTGCAATTTGCTCTGTTGTTTGTGTATAACGTTTTGTCCTTTCTGTTCCGTTGGTCATGAGTACATGTCCAAAGTCTAGCAAGGGTCTACAAATAGCTTTATATATTTTGGTGGCGGTGTTTGTGCTAATTCCTCTGTCTTTGTAGGTTAGTGATCGGAAGTGTTTCGCTCTCTTCATTGTTTCTGCCCTGATGTTTCGCATGTGTTTAGTGAATCTAAGTTTGTGGTCGATTGTGATTCCAAGGTATTTTACGTCGTTTTTTGGTTGTGTCGTTTGGCCGTCTGCAGTTATTGTAGGGGAATCAGCGTTGAGTCTGTGGTTTGTGAGCAGAAGTTGGTTTTTTGACGCGTTTGGTGTTAGTCTCCATTTATAAAGCCATGTCATTGTGTTGTTTGTAAGTGTTTGGAGTCTTTGAGCTGCTCTCTCAATAGATTTGTCATATACAATAAGTGCCGTGTCGTCTGCGTATTGTAATATGTATGCCGATCTGTCGATTTGATTTTTGTCTGGTAAGTTGTAATTGTATATGTCATGGCAGTATATATTGTAGAGAAACGGTGAGAGCGGGGATCCTTGAGGGAGCCCTTGTTCAGGGGAAAAAGAAAATGACAGTGTTTTGTTAATTCGTACTTGTAGTTGTCTGTTTTCTAGTAAGTTCTTTATGGTGTGTAGTAGATATGTTGGTGTGAGTAGTTTGTATAGTAAGCCTCTATGCCAGACACTATCAAAAGCTTTGATAATGTCCATAAACAGGCAAACTGTGGTACACAGTTACTCTGTGTCTGTGATCAGTTTGTATGTATAGTTTGGTGAGCTGTTGGAATAGTTCAAGTACCAGTCGTTGGTCAAGTTCCAGTTGTCATTGTTGAATTTAGGGTTTGTCGATATGCTGAAGGCCTTTTGATAGTGTCTGGCGAACGCGTTAGCTTTCTCTTTGTCTGTGTGCAGTTCTATTCCTTTTTCGTCAATTGTGTCAGTATTGTTATTTTTTTTGTATTGCGCTAGTTTCTTAATTTTTCGCCAGTGCTCGTAAATATTTCTTACAAAAACTGACAAATATATCTGACAATACAGGGTGTCCCACCGGGAACCGCCGCGACCGATATCTGGCAAACTATAATCAGGAGAAATTTAAAAATTGGACAGTATACGTAAGTCATTGGGGGCAGGCGATCTAAAATATTTTCCAGATGCCCACACTTCCGGTTGTACAGGGGGTGTGGGCATACCGGGGGTGTGGGTGTATCAACTTGTTTACTTTAAATAGAACACCTTATATATTATTACATTTTTGAATTATACTCCAAATTCTAAATATATTTCATATATTCACAATATCATATACCTAAGTCCAACCGGTTTTTGATATTTTTGAAATTTTATGTAAAAATTACAGTTGCAGCCACTCGAATAATTATTCATTTTTCCTATAAGGGAATATGTGCTACTTAATTTGAGTCGCATTTCCTGTTAAAAAGGACTTACTTTAATGGAATTTCGGTCAAATTTTGATGACTATTAATACAAAGTGTTAAAAAAATAAGTTTAAAAATGACGTTGAGAAATCCGCCCAAAATATTTTTTTTCAAATGGAAACCCCCATACTGGCCCATAAATAAAAAAAATTCAGGCTGTCTCGATTTTAAATGGGCCACACTGTAGATCTACTGGAGCAGTTCCTAGCAGGCAGGAAACGCACAAATCCAACACTACGTGACCGGTCGGATTCGTGCTCCCTTGTTCTGGTTGGTGCTGGCTAGTTCTTGCATCAAAGGGGGACGTGGTCTAGGCCATATACTGGTTGAGACTGCCGGCAGTTTACCCCACGGCTGACATTATCAAGATTAAAGGTCAACGCAAAAGTGGTTTTTGCATTCCCTTCAGGAGGACCTTTTTTCCCTTTTTGAATGCCCCTCGAAAAAAAAAAAGAAAACCGCCACCTCAAGATTATATCTTGATGCTGTCGTGGGTATGACTAGCTGGGGAATGTCCATGTTAGGGCACTACCGAGGTAATGGACGACTTAGCGCCTATTTAGATCATGGGCAAAAAGAGCAACCGGCCGAACATCTGGACAGGCATATGAGAGCTTGGGACTCTTCTTGACCTGATATATGCTGAAACTTTGTGCTTATACCAATGGGAATGTTTAATAACATTTTGTCTATCCATCTAATGAAGACAAGTAAGCTTGAATATCGATAGAATCGTTCAATTTAGGAAACGATCTTTTTCGTTTAAGCTGATTAGTGATAAATACTTTTCAACACTTGTAGTCTTCACGTAAGGCTTGTCCACGTGTTTATCAGCTCTTTTAACATCTACCCTACTTTATCGGTAAATTGATATTTAAAAGCAAAATAATCCCATCAGTATTTTCACCTGTAGTACATATATATACATATCTTATCAATAAAATTGGTCTGAATAAGATAACTATGGCTATAAATGTCATAACAACCTATACATTGTTTGATTTTTGTTAGAGCGGAGATTTAGTAAAAACGATTAGAATAAAGCTGTGTATAAAATGAATTGGTTAGTAGTACTGATTGCGACATCATCGATTTTTGTCGGTAAGTTTTAATTTTATTTATAATGCAGATTCAACGAATACATATAAAATAGTGTAAAATTGCATTTCATCACTAACTACTTACTACATGTTAAAAAAGGAGCAGATTTTTGGGACTCTAATTTTAACTACAGAAAATACTGTTCAGACTTAGGCAATTTGCATCTTCTTCTTTCAAAGAAATGATAAATGTGGTTAATTGAATAAATACGTTTTGGTAATAGTGCATTTGCAGTTACATTGTGTTTTATTTAAATGTTTTCAAAATATTTATGTGGTTAAATATTTTGGTTGGGATAAATCTGTTTATGCCAGAAACCTATATGGAATAACCAGGAAATAAAATTGATCTGAGGGTTCTTTCTGAAAATCACATATCTAGACTAAAGGCTTAAAGAATTTTTTAAATTCAGGAACAACTTCGGGATCTCTGCAGGCATGTTACAAGTGCATGGGTTCGGCTGATTCTTCTTGTGGCACTGGCGATTTCAACTCTTCGGATTCTAACATCTACGTAGCCGATTGCCTGCAGATTTACCACAGCTCTAATACAACTGATGCGGTTTGTGCGACGTTGTCTGGGCCCACGTCGATTCCAAAATATAGTAAGATTTTTTATTGATAATTTTTATTGATATGAACAGTTAATTAATGACGTTGTTTCCTATCCTAGTTCCATATTGAATTTACAGTTTTTAAGTTTGATTGATAATATTTCAGATAGCAGTGATTTAACACATAGGCTGTGCTTACCTAAACTCATAAATGACATTGAAGCTTGCCAATATCTGACTGAAAATACAACCTATACACAGTCCTATTATGGCTTGAATGTGACGTCTTGCAAAACATGTACAAGCGATTTCTGCAATGGATCACCTGCATATGTGGGGTCAGTAGCTGCAGTTGTTTTAAGTATTTCGACTCTATTGCATGTAATTTATTAATATAATATAAAGATTTGAAGAACTATAGTGTTTGAATATTTTCCTTAACATTTGAATGCATGAGAAAATTTTAAACGGCGACTACATCAAGTACACTGGTGAAAATTTCCGTTAATTTAAGCTGGTGCTCTCAGCAAAAATGACCATTTATTTATGAAGAGTACCAATTAATAAATGAACGACCTTATATCAGTCTCATTCGAAAACAGCAAAGAGGAGAAAATGGAGTAGTTTGAGGACGTTGTTAGTCGACAGTGGTTGTAGCTACATTTAGTCGCGACATTGTGACGAACCGTCATAGTAGTAGTAAATATCTTTATTTCTAAAAAAGGCTATCGACCTATATCATTGTCCTTGCATTGGCCACATGCCGTTCCGTGAATAAATTTTTTAAATCAAGAACCTTCTCGTACTTGGTTGAACAAAGCTAAGAGCTAAAATGTAGTAGCATTTCTCAGTGCAATTCCGCACGCGGCACAGACAAAAAAATCATGAAAATAGAAGCGAATATATTAAAATAACTTTTTCCACGCATGCTTTCTTTACTAGACTTAAGGGCACGTTGTTGCAAATAAGGACCTGAAACCGTGATATATTCCTAAAGCATTTCAACTCATTTGTTATTAATCTTGTTATTAAAATAACCTAATTGTTAAATTAATGTAAAAATTAAACGGTTGTACTGAACGGCCAGTGACGGAAGGTGGTATTAAAAGTTAGATTTGGCAACGCTTAATTTTAACTTTCGCTTATCAAACGAAAAATTCATCAAGCTGTTGTATTCACAGCAAATTTCTAAATGAAACAATCAAATCATTACAAGATAAGAATGTCGTAATGTAAAATCGTCATGTAAAATCAATTATCTGTAAGCGAAGAATCGTTTTAAATTTTCAACATTTTACGGTTATCTTACGGACTAGACAAGTACGTTAAACGATAAGAATATAGGTACTAATCCGCATTGTTTTTCGTCTAATTGATATTTTGAAATCGTTTGTCTATATGTTAAACAACTTTTGTTAAAGTATGTCCTTAAGATTAATGCCCAGACTTAACCATTCTTAAACGTGAAATCTCAATTATCTTTGCTGTCAGAATTGTTTAAGTCAACTATAATTAGTAACTTTAACTTTAACTAATTAAATATTTTTTGTTGGATCTTTATTGACCATTTCTAAATAATAATTATTATTGAAACATGCATTTGAATTCTACTAATAAATTTCTTAAATTGTCACAAAATAATTTTCAGCATTCCCAACTGTGGTGTATATCTTATCAATCAAAAACATCTATATGATAAATATTGCTATAAATCTCATAACAACTTATCCATTCTTTAATATTTCTCATAACAGTTATTTAATGAAAACCTTTTAAATAAAGTTGCAAGTGAAATGAATTGGTTAGTAGTACTGATTCCAACATTTTCCCTTTTTTTCGGTAAGTAATTTTAAAATTAAAATATCGTATCACTACACCAGATACAATTGTTTCAAATCTAATTACATTGAATTATGTTGAAAATACAAACCTGACTATCATGAGTTAGTAAACCAAATTGATCTTTGTAGTTAACGGAAAAATTTAATTGAACTTTATATATGTTGACACTCTAAATAAAAGCAAAATAAACTTAACTGTATGAATTGGTTCCCAAATAAATTATTAAATATATTCTTTTGCAAGGTATAAATTGGGGGGCTTTGAAGATTTTAGATTTTAGTCAACATCTTTAGTCAAGTATTAGATATTGGGTAATAAGCTCTCAATCATATCGCATTAACGAAATTTAATTATATAAACTGGTTCTCAAACACGAAAATGTTTGTTCTTTATGACACTGAATGTATTTCAGTTTTTTGTCTTTTGATTAATAAGTGCCATATTTTTTTGCCTTAACTTCCTGAAAGTGAAAAAAAAACTTCCTGAAAAAATGGAAAGTAGGTGGAGAAATTTAAAGGATTACTCACTATGGACAAAATGAGAATTTCATCAAAAAAATCATTTTTAACCCATTTTATCTAATTTACCCTTTTACAAACTCACTTCAGATTAGTTTATTCATAGCAAAGTAAAATTTCTTCATTAATTATACGTTAACATGATTATTCTTAACTTGCTTTATCCGTGTTCAGCACACAGTTTTATGCCGTCGTAGTGACAATATTTGTGCTAATAACATTTCTTATAATTTTTTATTATCATAGAGTTATCATCTATTATAATAATAAATCAATAATAAGATCAAATTCATCAAATACACATGACTTATTATTTGAGGTTTAGTATATAAGTATATTCGAGGTCAGACTACTTGAATTTTGGTAGAATCTTTACATGTACACGTATGTAATGTGCGTCTTATTTTAAAGTACTTGAGTCTGTGTTTATTTGATGTACTCATAGGAAGTACCTACGAATAGGTAAACTCTAGCTAACAATGTGGTTTCATTGCATATCTAAGAAAAAGTAGCAGAGGTAAAGAATAGTTACAGAAAAAGACAATTTTAGAAAATTTTACAGAAAATTTAAGTAATTTTAAGCAATTTTTGGCTCTTTCTTCTGTTAATGTGGCAAAATTAAAAACATTTTCAGAATGTATTGTAATTTCTCTGATAATGTTGCGCTTGGTGCTGATATCTCACCACAAGTTTCCAAATAGCTCGAAGATAAATAATAAACACCGAAAATACTTTTGCTATTCGATAAAAAGTTTAGAAAACGACTTATACTTTCGCTAGATGAATATTACTCAAACCATATTTAGCCTGTCAGGAAGAAATGTGTGGATGTTGGAAATTTTAAGTTGACTGTGCATTATATAAATGATAAACGTATTTATTGCATTTAGGGTCTACTTTAGGAAGACTGGAAGGATGTTATAATTTTTTTGGGAGATTTTAATTCTGTTTGTGCTGCTGGCAATTTCGACAATCCGCTCCAAAAATGTTTGTCCTTGCTTGGTCTCATGTTAAATATTTGTCCCTCCTTATATAAAGTATATCAGTACTGTATAGGAATCCAAAATAATCGCCAATCTATATGAAAAGGATTTGCTTCAATTTTATTTTAATTCAAGAACGACTGTGAATGCTGGAAATTTCAATAGTATATTTTATAACGTTTGAAGTCGAGTGTGCATTATAGAGATGATTAACATATTTATGGCATTTAGGGTCTACTTTCGGAAGACTGGAGGAATGTTATAAATGCTTTGGAGATTCGAACTCTGTTTGCGCTGCCGGCCATTTTGACATATCGGATTCTAATATTTTTGTCGCTGATTGCACACTAATTTATGACCAGTCCAATACAACAGAAGCAGTATGTCTGATGATGTCTGGACCTTCGGATATTCCCAAATACAGTAAGAAACTACTTTCAAATTTATCAACAAAAATTTAGCTCTAGTTGTTTCAATATTTTCCTACTAATAACCGTGTCGAATTTGTATTATCTGAATATTTTTTTACAAATTCGTAGATGGCAGCGATGTAACCTACAGGTTGTGTGCACCTCAAGTTGTGGATGACATTGAAATTTGCGAGTTACTGCTCACAAATAGCAGTTATGCGAAGTCCCGATATGGTTTTAATGTATCCAGATGCACTGCATGCTCTACCGAATATTGTAATGATTCACCTGCACATTTGGGTTTAGTTGCAGCATTTTTTCAAAATATATTTTCTTTATGGCTTTGAATTTATTAATATAGTATAAATATTTAATTGAGTTTTGTATTATTTATTATTCTACGTCACGTAATAACAGAGACAGCTATAAGCAGCATCCCCACAATTGTCCGAAAATTGGAAGATCGGATAAGAAGAAATCGGTAAGACAATTCGGATATCAATAAGTTGATTATTAACATTTAAGCATAAGCAACAAAAAATTAAATGCATTTGATGGAAAACATCCTGAAATGTTAAAGCAACCGCCTGGACGATTTCCAAATTTTTGCTTGGAAAATGTTGAATTCATTTCAAATTCAAACACAGGGAACAAAAAGGAGTTTACATAGACGAAGGGTAAAGTAAACTGACTCTTTCGTCGGCTATCTAAAATAATTATCGAACAACAACGTATTTGCAGTAAATGTTGGTAAGTTGCCTCCACAAGACATCAAATGCTCATCATGAATACTTACTAGTTCCAAAACTATAAACAGGATCAAATAGGTCAAACAAAAGCTCTAACATTTTACAACCAAATATAACCCCGAACAAAATAATTAAAGCTGGTCAACTTTTAAATTCTCAGGTATTTTTATTTCAGGAGTAAACATGAATCCTTGTTTTTCATGACACTGCGACAAGTTGCACTAAAGAATATATTAGGTTAATATATTATATGCATAATATATTTGAAAAAAAATGAAAGTACCCCGAAACTGGGTTCACATGAAACGAATGAGACCGAGCCGTCTTCAGGTGTCAAATTTGCGGAAATAAATTAATGTACAATTTCTTATCAACGACATTTTCCAACAAATTTCCGACAAATTCCCAACTTCCAAACGTCCAGACAAATCTCAAGTTATTTTCAGCCCATTCACTACTGAGATTCCCGTAGAAATCGAAATAATTGACTGGTTTGACTTCGTTATCCGCTATTTCTATGTCGATCCAACAAAAATACAATTTTTATAACACTTAAACCATACTCACTTGTACTTCTTTCAACTGTATACAAAATCTCAATTCAAGTTTCAAATACATTGTAATAGGAGGTTTCATATTTGAAGGCCCCAGAAATGTTGAGATAATTTCGAACCTTTGCCCTACTTCCTTCTGTACTTCCGAATTATGTTTCATACAATCTACTACGCATTAACGACCAACTATATTTCAATTTTGTCTCACTGTCACATATTCCGTAACAGTTCACTCAAATAATTATTATTCAGTCAAAACTTATTAAAGGACAAACCTTGTAGCGATAGTGAAAATGTTAAGGTCTTAAGGTTAAGGTCTCGTTCTATTAGAAAACACGAATCAGTTATGTGGTTAGGGGCTGTGCCTAAATTACGTAAGGGAAATTTGGACAATTTTTTACCCTTTTACCTCTTCATGTAAGGATCCGTTAGATTTTACAGATTTTACACCTCCCCTCTCTCAACATTACATAATAATTTTAGTTTTTTTATTTCGATAATTAAGACTTACTTAAATGAAAAATAAAGCAATTTTTTCATTGAATACGTACGATATATTAATTTATATATTTATTATTTAATATATTAAGATATTTCGCCATTTGAAAAGTCTATAATAAATTGATTCTAGCACAGCCCATGATAAAAAGCTTTCCTCGGTTGTATTATGAACTCTGTCTTCAATAATATTATTGTCGTTCTCAATTTCAATCAGAATTAATAATTCCATTAATAATTCCTCTTTTCACTCAGCTTTAATATGAACTAGTATTTTACTATTTTTAAAACCAGTGGAGCGATAGGTCAACTAATGTTTAAAATGTTTCATATGATTATCTACAGCTTTTTTGGATGTAAAATACATCTTGCACGTTTGGCACACTCGACCGAGAAGTTTATCGTGCACTGTGATAATTTGTCTTCTGTTTACTTTATAGATTACTATTTCTAATAAGAAAAATCTGTAAAAATCTTACTTAAGTTATGTATATACCCCTTCCCTACGTAATACGCGATAAGAAAACGTGTGACCGCCACCCCCGAAAAGCCTTAAATAATTTAGGCACAGCCCCTTAGTCTCCGGAATTCATAGAAAAATATCATTTGCGATATACTAAGCTGCTTGAAGGCTAGCGAAAGAAGAAACAGAATACTGCTTTCGTTGCCATTGTAAAGGTTCTACTTCATCTGAAGAGTATTATTGTTTCACGAAAAACCATATAGATGTAAGAGTACATTAAATGCATTTATTCATTATCGGAAATCTTCGAACGTTGCAACGAGCTTTTATGCGATAGACAAATATTTACGGATTAAAATATAAACTAGAATTTTAAGAAACAAATAATCGAAATCATGGCACAATTTAAAAAATTTACGTCTGTCATCCATAACATATTTACCTGCAAATTTTAAATTAATCTGATATGTCGATTAGAACCAACAGTTGCTTTTCTGTTGTGGATGAATTTGTTAAAACTTTTTGAAAAATGGTTAATGAAGCCGCTAATATTATCTGCTAAAACCGGAAATAAATCTCTGAATAATATATGCCTGAAGAAACAGCACAGCTTTAAAAACTCATTAAAAAAGCAATTTTTCATATTATTTTCCCGTTTCTCACAAAACGATTCAGGAATTCCAATATCTCGGTGATTTGCTATGATTTATGATTTCTGAAATAAATTCCTGAGGAAAGATTTTACTTTTGATGCCTCAGAAGATTTGGACTTCTCTTAATTGAAAATCAACTCGCAATTAAAAATTAAGTTGGAAAAGGAGGGGCTAACTTGATAAGCTCTAGTAACGAATAAAAGTAACCATACAAATAAAATATTGTGGCATAAACTTTTCTGACGCTTACATATTTTCCAACTTTCGTGACTGAAAAACATAAAGCAAAAGAACGCGAACTAAGATAAATTACGATCTTAACTAAAAGAACGTTTCATTCGAAGAGTGTAATTAAACAGAATTAAACGGTAAATTAGATGAAGCTTCTTCAAATAGAGATTAAATAGTCCATTAACTTTTAAGCGTCCTATTTGTAATAGACGTTCTGAATCACGATGCTAGTAAAGTATGCTGCTGTCTAAATATTAGTATACCTACTAAAGTACTCTAAGCCAAAGAAAATTATTAGTAGCAGTAATTTCTGCCGTGGGTTAATTAAAATTACTTTTATATGGAAAACTAATAACTAATGTATATAATATAATTAACAAACATGTACATGATTTATGTCTGGAGATGCTCCAATTGGGTTGAGGTTGGGAAGAGGAAACGGGTTTGTCTGGTCGGTCTTGTTAAACAGAGGGGGTCCAGGAAGGTGATATTGTGAGGTTTGTGTTTCCATCTTGATTGCAAGACGAGTAGTCTTTCCGAGATTTTCTTATTTCATATTTTCAGGGTTTGTAAATTGTTTGTGTAGTAACACATAGTATTTTGACTAGAGTCATCTAGCAACATTTTTGATTGCATACATTTATTTGCCCACTTGGAAACAACAGCAAATAACACGAAGCAATATACTGTGAAGATTACAAATAACATGCAAGTTAACAATGGAATTTCGTCAAATATTAAATTTAATCTCTTCAATACATTCAATCTTTAAGATAATTATCTACATCATATACAAATATGATTGCCGGTACATACTTGAGGGTACCACGTTTAAAACTACTTGATCCCGTAATACGTTCGTAGCTGTTGAGACTATATTGATTGATATGAACTGCCTCTCCTATCTACCTGCTACAGGGTGATTCAAAATTGGCGTCATTCCTCTGGGGGTGATGTCTAGGGGTGTTTTAGAAGTACAGGATAAAAGTTTAAAAAAATTGTTTATCAAAACTGTTACATACGTTTCTTTGTTTAACTCCAAACAAGTTTGTGTCCGTGTAATCACCTTATTGTGCATTCTTCTCGAGCAGCTTCTCGTATTCGGTTATTTAACTAGTGCTCAGTTTGTACCGGTGTTCGGTAACGGTTAAAAAACGTTGAGTTTACGCTTAACCAACACATACGAATTTTAGAACAAAATGTTGTGAGGCGACAGAGACAAATGGCGCCCTACGCGTACCCGAATGATGTGACTATCGCTGCGTGATTGCACTGCAAGGGTTTTTGAATTATTGTCACTGGACCACCTCTGCCGACTTTACCTTAGAAGAGTACTTTTTAATTTCAAAAATTTTAATTATTAATTAAATAATGCTTAAGAATTCCAATGGGCTACAAATCAAACATGGGACCATTTCATCAACAACATAACATCAGCAACATAAATTTAACCAACGAACTTGGATCCGACCACCTAGCTATTACGTTTAACATAGCTTACAACATACGCAACCTACCTCCAGTACACTTCCTATAGAGAAAAAGTTAAACCTAACAAAGACTGACAGACAAAGTGAAACAACATATACATGACTACATTCAATCGCAAGCACAGCCCATCTCAATAGAAACCATACAACAACAACTTTCACTAGGCATAGGAAAATTTAGCCCGGACATAAAAAATGCTTTCTACCGACATACACTGCCCAAATACATACTGAGACTAATAAAACATAAGAGAGAACTGTACAGACTATATACAAACACTCAAAATAACGACCTAAAAAAGACACTCGACTATTTACCGCTCTTTATATGGGCCAACAATATACAAACGACTCACCTAACTGACAGAAAGTCGGCGTGTCTATTCATGGACATTAACAAGGCCTTTGACAGTGTCTGGCATATGGGCTTACTCTACAAACTTCACAAACTCCACACACCAACATATCTACTTCACTTTTTCCCCTGAACAAGGACTCCCGCAATATATACTGCCATGATATCTATAATTACCACTTACCAGACAAAAACCAAATAGACAAATCAGCGTACATATTACTATACGCCGACGATACTGCACTAATAGTACACGACAAAACCACTGAAAAAGCGACTGAAAGACTCCAAACTCTAACGAACAATACAATGTCATGGTTCTATAAATGGAGACTAACACCAAACGCGTTAAAAAATCAACTTCTACTCACAAACCACAGACTCAACTCTGACTCCCCTACAATAATTGCAGACGGCCAAACGACAGAACCAAAGAATGACATAAAATACCTAGGAACCACAATTGACCAGAAACTTAAATTCACTAAACACATACGAAACACCAGGGCAGAAACAATAAAGAGAACAAAACACTTCCGATCACTAACCTACAAAGACAGAGGAATTAGCACAAATACCGCCACCAAAATATATAAAGCTATTTGTAGACCCTTGCTAGACTATGGGCATAGACTCATGACCAACGGAACAGAAAGGACAAAACGTTATATGCAAACAACAGAACAAATTGCACTAAGACTAATAACACTAATAAGACTACTACACAACCCCTCCACCCACTACACAACCCCTCCACCCAACTAATATACGAACGCACAAACATGACAAAGATTTCGGAAAGAATCATACATTTACAGACAAAATGGACAAACAACCCCCACAACTGGACCATACTGAATCCCCTTTGCCTTACAAGACCAACCAGACAATCCCGCTTCCTTTTCTCTTCAGAAACACTACTTGAACACTTACAACGCAACTGAACCAACCTGCTGGGCTTGGTTAAGATTAAGATTAACTCCAATGTATTCCTGGGTTTTCAGTCAATTTTATTGTCACTAATTATGGTGTTATGTGATGAGCCCTGCGTTTCGTCCCGGGTCTACCTATTGGACTCGTCAGTAAGGCTTAGGTAGACCCTGCCTTATACGCCAGACATCGGTTCTACGTGTTCGGACGTAAATGAACCGAGCCGGTATAGATCTTCTGCGGTGAGATATTGGCAACCCGTGTTGCCGATTAGCATTAGATTGAAATCCATTCGTTCCATTCTGCTTTTTTTCTCCCAAGCATCTATATCATTTTTGTATATTTCTTTTTCCTGACTGTACTTTAATTCATTCCAATGTATTCCTGGGTTTTCAGTCAATTTTATTGTCACTAATTATGGTGTTATGTGATGAGCCCTGCGTTTCGTCCCGGGTCTACCTATTGGACTCGTCAGTAAGGCTTAGGTAGACCCTGCCTTATACGCCAGACATCGGTTCTACGTGTTCGGACGTAAATGAACCGAGCCGGTATAGATCTTCTGCGGTGAGATATTGGCAACCCGTGTTGCCGATTAGCATTAGATTGAAATCCATTCGTTCCATTCTGCTTTTTTTCTCCCAAGCATCTATATCATTTTTGTATATTTCTTTTTCCTGACTGTACTTTAATTCATTCCAATGTATTCCTAGGTTTTCAGTCAATTTTATTGTCACTAATTGAAATCCATTCGTTCCATTCTGCTTTTTTTCTCCCAAGCATCTATATCATTTTTGTATATTTCTTTTTCCTGACTTTACTTTAATTCATTCCAATGTATTCCTGGGTTTTCAGTCAATTTTATTGTCACTATCAATTTCAATCTAATGCTAATCGGCAACACGGGTTGCCAATATCTCACCGCAGAAGATCTATACCGGCTCGGTTCATTTACGTCCGAACACGTAGAACCGATGTCTGGCGTATAAGGCAGGGTCTACCTAAGCCTTACTGACGAGTCCAATAGGTAGACCCGGGACGAAACGCAGGGCTCATCACATAACACCATAATTAGTGACAATAAAATTGACTGAAAACCCAGGAATACATTGGAATGAATTAAAGTACAGTCAGGAAAAAGAAACATACAAAAATTAAGATTAACATTAAGATTTAATTGTCAACCTTTTTTTTTGTTTTTTTTTATTTTAAGTTGAACTGTTTAGAATAGTTTCGATGTAAGGTAGCATAAGATAATATATTGTATTATACAAGGGCAGAAAGACCGTGGGTCGATAGCCTTTTTAGATATATATATCTATATATATATACAATCTTTATTTTTCAGAAAAAGGCTTTATTTTTCAGAAAAAAAAATTGCATTATTTTATTACAAGTGTTTAAATTGTATGAACTAGCAGTCCGTCAAATAAACTGCTTTAAAATGTAGCAAAATAAAATTTGCATTTTTGCAACGAAATATCATACTCTCCAGATGTACAAGCTCCAAGAAACCCTTGAAGGAATATCATCAATTTAGAATCACACGGTATATCAGTAACTCTAACAAAACGAGTTTTACATTGATTTCTAATTCGGCACATATCTTATCAACCAGAAACACATCTTTAAGATAATTATAGCTATAAATGTCAAAACAATGTACAGCACGTCGATATTTGCTTCAACGGTTATTTCATGAGAGCGATCTAAATAAATTAGTGAGTAAAATGATTTGGTTTTTAGTTTTGGTTGCGTCAACTTCCCTTTTCTTCGGTAAGTATAAGACATTGTTTTGATTTTATTGGGGCTGGCCTAAACTGATACCTTCGATTCACTTATGTGACCTACTACTCAAGCTAACTTTTTATAAGAGGCTTTTATTAAAGATTTTCATAAAACATTTTAGTTTTTTATATTTATAGGAGTTGTTGAATAGGGTATTTATGGCTAGAAGGGTTTCTTAATGTTACCCCTTATTAAAACAAATCTCGCAGCATATTGAACAAACTTATCTACGAAAGACATCTAATCAAATTGAGTAATTAATTTAACGACTAGCAGCAATACAGCTATCCTTAAGCCTCAAAGCCTCCACCTTAAGCTAAGTGAAACAAAGACATTATAGAATCAATATATTATGTGTAAAACTTAGATATCAGTTCCACTCAACAAATTTCGGAGTTACTTCTAAAAAGTAGATTAAAAGCTTTAGATTTTAAGTTGAATATACTGTGTAACATTTTTATCATCATTTCTTTTAATTTCAAAGCTTTTGTCTATTTAAATAATTTTGGTAAATTCACTGGCCATCATCTTGTACACCGTTCATCAGGAATGAACTTTTCCGACTATTTCTAGCGAATCTCCTGACATCCTCCGTGTGTTTGCCGTCTTCACCTACCTCAAAATAACGTAATCTGACGACAGAAGTTCGGAAAATCATTCAGAATCTTCAATACCTTCCCAGATATCGAACACACTGTATTGCTGGCCAACAATATCACAGTTAATTGCTGCTGCAACACTTAGCGATTATAAACTTTATGGGTGGAACTAAATAAAATTCATTTGAATTCAATTGCATTTGATTAAATTGAGGTGGTCATTCTTTATTTATTTTAATAATAATAATAGAACTAATTAATAATTTTTACGGGAGAATTCGCAATTATTAAGCTTATATTTATTGAATTTAGGGAGCACTTCAGCTGATCTTAAGGCATGTTATGGATGCAGTGGAGGTAATAGTTCTACATGTGCTTCTAACACATTCAACACATCAGAAACAGATATTTATGTTTCTGATTGCCTGTCGGTTTATCACCTTTACAATACAACAGAAGCTGTTTGTTTGAAGGTGGTTGGGTGGTCGAACGACGGTAAGGAAAAAAATATTGACTCTTTTTAACACCAACTTGCATTTCTTGACATGCAGCTAGCTTATGATGAATAAATATATTTTTAAATTTTGTAGATGGCAATATAGTCTCCAGATCTTGCTCCCCTAAAACCATTGATGGCACTGATATTTGTGATCATTTGGCTAACAATAGTTCTTATACCCTGACCTACGGCATGAACGCGACAACAACATGCGTCACGTGCACATCCGATTTTTGCAATGGGTCTACTACACATCTGGGGTCAGCGCTCGGTTTGCTTTTGAGCATATTTACAATATGGCATGTAGTTTCTTAATATAAAATATAGATTTTGTAAAGTGGATTGTTTGAATTATATATCTCATTAAGATATACCTTAAACATATTTTGTTGTCGGTCTATAACTGCATAAGAATGTAGAGATCATAAGGTGCAGTGTTTCGTTTTAATAAGCAAGTGTTAAAAAACCTAAACTTTTCTGCATCAGCAACATCTACAAAGCAAAAGTAGATGCTAGATTATTCGAGTGGGTCTTATATTGGTTACCCTGGATCGGAGTAAGTAAGATCCCATTTACTGCCTGGATTTATAAACGATACTTGTCTTAAGAATGAGAATTGCCACCGATTTCGTTTTATATACCGATCTCATGCTCAACTCGATGCTCACAGCGTTGAAACAGCTTGACGCTTCTGGAACAAACGACTAGTTTGAGTCCGATCTCTAGCTTCCCAGCTTGATCAGGTAAGCTGCTCGTCGCCAAAATACAAAGGTCGGCACCTGTCTGATTCAGAGGTGTCTCAAAAAAGTATTTTAACGCATGTTCTACGCTGTTGTTTTAAGTTTTTGAGTGCGACATATAAAAGCTAATGGCAAAATGTTATTTTGGCAATAATATCTTCAACGGGCAGAAAGACCTATAGGTCGATAGCCTTTTTTAGAAATAAAGATGTTTACTACTACTATCTTCAACAAAAATTACTGCTTTGATTCATAAACAGGCCCTTCTGATTTTTGAAAACACTTTTCTAAAGTAGCTAATATTCTCAAGTTTTGTAAGTGAGTAATTCTCCCAGTGGACCTCAATAATCTCGTAACAGGAATAGTGCCAAATTTGATTCATACCTTATTTTGATTTTCAAGGAATCGGTTAGTTGCAACCAAAGATTTGCTCAATACTACCTACATATAAGCCTGTTTATTATAACATATACAGACGTTGTAAGCAGGCAACAGGAATTTTAACGTCAGCAATCTTTTAAATTGAATACTGCGTAAATTTTACAATTAATGAGTTATCATCTAGTAAGAATAATATGTTTACGTAATATACAAAGTGCTTTCAAATTCAAGTACTTTGCCCACTTAAAATACATAATCATTAAAAAAGCAAATAGTTTATTTAAGCACAAAGACAGAGGAATCAGCACAAATACTGCCACCAAAATATATAAAGCTATTTGTAGACCCTTGCTAGACTCTGGACATATACTCCTGACCAACGGAACAGAAAGGACAAAACGTTATATGCAAACAACAGAACAAATTGCACTAAGACTAATAACACGAATAAGACACCCCCAAAACCCACTACAAAACCCCTCCACCCAACTACTATACGAACGCAGAAACATGACAAAGATTTCGGAGACTCATACATCTACAAACAAAATGGACAAACTACCCCTACAACTGGACCATACTGAATCCCCTTTGTCTTACAAGACCAACCAGACAATCCCGCTTCCGTTTCCCTACATCAACGCTACTCGAACGCTTACAATAGTAACTGACTACTGGACAATAAATCCAAGATCTCTGTTTGCCAGATTTAAAATTATTAAATTAGTAACATAGAATAAGATAATTTTCACCTTTATTTGTTTGTTTAGATTAAGACTGCATGTACTAAATAAGGGCAGAAAAACCCATAGGTCGATAGCCTTTTTTTAGAAATAAAGATGTTGACTACTACTACCATATTTAAGCTTTTTAGTTAACGGTAGAAAGGTATTAAATGGTGAGAAAGAACACATACGTTTTAATGCTTTTACTGCGAAATTAACGTAACATGGATGGATATCAAGTCTTTTATTGCGAAATATATGAATGCTTTAACGAACCCAACCGCATTAAAACTAGCACGTGAGTGAAAGCCATTTAACCAAACTTAAAAATGGTTGTTACGTTTTATAACAACTATCATTGAGTTTTTTACGTTTACAAGTTATGATAGCGGGATCTGTTGAAACAGTTTTGTGGTAGAAAAAAGCGTTTGGGTTAGACCTCCAAAATTTGAAGTGAGTGAAAGGTCGTGCTTTTGACCAACAGGTGGTGAATCCGAAAGGCTTTGAAAAATTCCAGCTCTTGGCGTGATTTGATTGTTCTCACTTCCCATAAAACATATTTTAATTCATGGTTCTAGACCAAATTTGCAGAAAAGTTCGTACTGATTTAGTTCAAATCAAACATTCGGTTAATTGTTCAGTCTTTGCTAGCTGACATGCAATATATTGCAGTAGTATTGTATACGGAGTCTTAGCAAATTATTGCTCAAATGGAGCGTATAATTACGCAGCGCCTTAATAAGATTAGGCTGCAATTAATCCCGACCATATTGCCACAATAGTTTGAGGGCCGTAGTAATCTTAATTGAGAAATTTGTCATGTTATCATCGTGACCATTAGACAGACTGAGGTGACCACAAAATCTAATCACTGTCCGTGATTACACCTGGAATGTTAATTTCACTATTTCCCATTGAAGATATGCCTTCTCATTTGTCTATTACGTTAAATCGATCAGAAAGTTAATGCTATTATATTAATAAGAAAATCCAAAATAGCGGCATCATGAATAGAAAAAAATTATCTGAGCGGCTATATAGCAAAATGAGAATTTGCTAGTTACTATTTCATAAATTGCATGTGGGTTGGTGCAAAGTTAAGAATACTGGCCGTTATTGAAAATTTTATTAAGTTAATTTTAAATTCTTATAGATGTAAATAGTGATCACCGAAAGCCGAACAAACGCAAGCAGAAAGTTGCAAGGCAAATTTAGTTTAAGTTAGAAAGCAATAAACATTTTCAGGAACCGAATCTGAAAATGATTATGTATTTTTAGTTATTAAATTTGGGGATTTTATGAACGAATGAATCCGGCATAACACAATCAATTATTATTGATACTATTATATTTGTGAGTACTAATAGAAAACCAGATTTATAGTTGGTTTAATTTTGTTTGTGCTTGTAGTATTGTATAATTAAAAAGGCTGGATATTTATGCGCAAAATTTCATGTGAACAAATGACATCACGAATCACCCCGTATATTAAGAAATTTGTTTGCTGTATTTGTAATATTTGATAAACTACTACAAGATAAAAATTAAGAATATGAAATAATGGAGAATAGTAGTAAACATCTTTATTTCTAAAAAAGGTTATCGACCTATCGGTCTTTCTGCCCTTGTTTAATACATGCAGTCTTAATCTAAATAAAAAACAAATATGAAAATTCTCTTATTCTAGGTTAACAATACTATTAAATAAATAAGATTTCAGTGGCAAGAAGAAATTGTTTTATTGTCCACTAGTCCGTTGCGTTTGTAAGTGTTCGAGTAGCGTTAATGTAGGGAAACGGAAGCGGGATTGTCTGGTTGGTCTTGTAAGACAAAGGGGATTCAGTATGGTCCAGTTGTAGGCGTTGTTTGTCCATTTTGTCTGTAGCTGTATGAGTCTTTCCGAGATCTTTGTCATGTTTGTGCGTTCGTATAGTAGTTGGGTGGGGGGGCTGTGTAGTGGGTTTTGGGGTTGTCTTATTCGTGTTATTAGTCTTAGTGCAATTTGTTATGTTGTTTGTGTATAACGTTTTGTCCTTTCTGTTCCGTTGGTCATGAGTATATGTCCAAAGTCTAGCAAGGATCTACAAATAGCTTTATATATTTTGGTGGCGGTGTTTGTGCTAATTCCTCTGTCTTTGTAGGTTAGTGATCGGAAGTGTTTTGTTCTCTTTATTGTTTCTGCCCTGATGTTTCGTATGTGTTTAGTGAATTTATGTTTGTGGTCAATTGTGATTCCAAGGTATTTTACGTCGTTTTTTCGTTGTGTCGTTTGGCCGTCTGCAGTTATTGTAGGGGAGTCAGCGTTGAGTCTGTGGTTTGTGAGCAGAAGTTGGTTTTTTGACGCGTTTGGTGTTAGTCTCCATTTATAAAACCATGTCATTGTGTTGTTTGTTAGTGTTTGGAGTCTTTGCGCTGCTCTCTCAGTAGTTTTGTCATGTACAATAAGTGCTGTGTCGTCTGCGTATTGTAATATGTATGCCGATCTGTCGATTTGATTTTTGTCTGGTAAGTTGTAATTGTATATGTCATGGCAGTATATATTGTAGAGAAACGGTGAGAGCGGGGATCCTTGAGGGAGCCCTTAATGGAGATTAACCTTTCAGTTTTCGAATGCTTATTCAAAAATCACGTGAAGACAAACTGGTCCAAAAAAATACAAGGCAATAAGAGTGGGGTCACCATAGATTGTCACACAAAATAGAAATGAAAACAAAACATTACTTCAGGAGTAGGTACTTTCTTAGATAGAGTAGAAAACAGATCATATATTATTTTATTGAGACAATATTTTATTTATTGATCATTCGGCAAAATGTTTTCTTGCAGACCTCAGGCACTTCTTCAGATTCTGGGGACTAGTTGACCATGTGCAAGATATGATATATTTCTTACTTATTACTTTTTGCTGCATAAATGAGTTGCTGCGAGTTACCGATGAAACGGTTTGCACTTGTCGAAATCAAGCAATAAAAATTATGGCAATACAGGAAGAGCTAGGCCAGCCGCATTGAATGCGAATTCCACCTAAATTCTGGTACAGCCCTTGATTGAAACGGGAAGGTATCCCCTATGGATATAGCTTAATTATTCCGTGTTAGAGTTCTCCGCTTGCTAACTGATATGCAACAAATGAGTATAGGAAGAGCCAAATTCAAAATATAATACGCATTAGAAGTACGATACATTTTTCACGTAAATCAGTTAATTTAATAATATTAGACTTAAATCAGCTTGTAACTAAAATATGCGCTAACCTAAATTACTTTCCGAAAGGTAAATATTCAGATAATTTAATGGAAAATTCGAGTGGATGTCCGCTTATCTAAATTGCGTCTTAAAAATTCCAATTAAACAATTAGTCGTTATGTTCTCAACAATCATTAAAGCATGATGACGCTGCAACAAAAAATCGACATGGCTAAATTTACATGTTAAGTAGATAAACGTTTAACACGAGCAGAAATCGGCAACAATCCTGTAGTTAAGTTCCAAGTTAATTGAAAACGATTTAATTAAACATTTTATCACAATTTACGCTTGCAGGTAGACAATTTCAAAGATTATATTCGTTTGAAACAGCGACAAAGTATGTTACTTATTTCAGAGGTCCTTTAGTATCAAGCCACCGATCCCTAAAGTTATTTAAGTCTGATCCCTAGACGATCATTGCCCTTTTCAATTACGGAGCTGTACAAGAAATGAGATTTCATTAGTCTTGCGAAAGATGACCTAACATCGACTAGAATCCATTCCAACGCTTCTAAGGTTTGACTTATCTTAATCCATCTACTTTGGCAATTTTGCCATAAATTTGTCTAGAACGGTCTAGATTGAAGTTGTTCGATTAACGGGAATCTGTAACCCCTTGTTAAAGGGGCTACCAATGGATGGAACCAATTTAAGTCTGATTGCAATATTTTATATTTATATTTATATTATTATATCTTCACAAAAGGACTTGGCGCCTGTGCTATGTTTCCAACTTCCTTAGCGCTATAAATTTAAACGTACTAAGCCTTTCGTAGGTAGTTCGTCACCTAGTTTTCGAAATATTTGCAAAAATACCATTTTTTGTAAAATTTATAATAAAAAAGTTTCCCAAATGGTGCGAACTTAAGTAGACACACGGAAGTTGTAGAGATAAAACGAAATGTGAAAAATTTCTTCCCTCAAACAAGAGATAGAATACTATCAGTCGAACTATGGTTTAATATGTAAAATATACTCAAGTCCATGGAATCACGGTGGCCCCGAGAAAAACGTCATGGAAAATTTAACAAGACTACTTTAGAAAAGTGATCAGTGAATTATTAAAACATTTTAGTCGCTTCAAAATCCAATTGTGCAGTATCAGACTTACTAAGATTTAATAGTTAAATATATAATCTGATAATCGTAGCACAAATACCGGTAATCCCAAAGTTTAGTTATGGTATATATAATTAATCATTTAAACCATGAGCTATTAATCTACAGCTTGTCAGATACTATTGTGTGGAAAAAAGTCAAATCTGGGTTATTAATAAATCTCACAATAATATTAAGTGAAATAATGATATGTTAATACGCAGTATTTTCCTTGCAAAATATGCTGTTGCTCGTATTACCTCCCAATCAATACTTTCATCATTACAGTTACAGTTCAGTACAAGTTTCTCGCGTAGTTATCATATGGAGATTATGATTATAGCTAGTTGCTATAGGACTTTTGGCATAAAAATTTTCTTCCATAGCCACACAAAAATGTTATTTTACATATAGCTATTTGAGGTTTTTTTCTGTGCACATTTTATATTTCTCTGTTTCCAATCCTAGCAAATGTGTGTTCAGACAACATAATTTCATCATAGTCACCCGGGTGTCCTTATCTCTACTATTGTTCTCTTATCGCAATCATCTACAGAAATAGCATTCTATAGTTAATACCCTTGGTTAGACATAACAACTTAGCTCTGTAGATAAACAAAAACCGGTTTATTTCCAGGAAAATGAAAACGTCTGTATCGATTAGAATTAATATTGATTTTCTGATTTTGAGAAATAAGATTTAATTTAATGATGGCTGGTGACACCTGTTCCATTTGCCGAACTGAGTGCAGTTCCTTTACAATTCTGCCTGTTTTTTTGTCGTGGAGTGGCAAATTATTTGTAGAGTTGTTTTATCTCTACACTTCCTGATTCTGCCCATGCGGCTTCCTATTTATCTGCTTTGCTTCGGCGACAGAAAGAAAGTTTGTCTCCGGGCTACATAAATTCCCTACTTTCAACAATAAATTCGAAATTAACCAAAAGAAGTAGTCAACGTGTATGAATGCGCGTTAAAAATACACCCAATCTTTGTAAAAGTAAAATGCCAATCGAAAATATCAATAAATGTTTATGTATTGTGTGTATTTGCTACCATTCCGGAACATGTTTCACAAGTCTAACTTCTTAATTGGCGAAGTACCACAACTCAGATCTTGATTATTGGCAAAGCCCCTCTTTCCAATTAGCTCGTGGACTTGTACTGAATCATCAAAAGGCAATATGTTCGAAATATGTGTTTCAGAATTCACTCACGATCAAAATTATGGCGCGATGAAAATTAAATTAATTGGAATTTCATCTTAGATCGTGTTCTATATATGTATGACTACTTACTACTTACCTGTTCCGAATGTTAATATGATCTTAGCAAATGGCAAAATTATAATGATTCTTGTTTGAGACATCTGTTATGTTATGTGATTGAAAACAACGAAAACGTTGTGTTGAGTAAGTTAAAACTTAAGTCCAAAATAAAAAGGAGAAGGAAAATCGCAAGAGCGTTCGAGAGTTCGAAAGCAGGTGAAACGTAATATTTTTCAGGATGACTCAGATAGTGAACCTGAGTTTAGTCAGGACGCTGATGATGCAAATGAATCGGATTCTGCATGCCTTTATTGTATCGGATCATATAGTAAATCCAAGCAGGAGAGCAATGGGTATGCAGCCAATTATGTAAGCGATGGTGCCACACTTTTGTGCTGGTATTGCACCACGAACTAAGGTGTTTAAATGTGAATTATGCACCGGCAATTAGGTATGTCAGCTTAGAATTCCCTGAGAAGTTGCTGACTGCCTGTCAGAAAATAAAAGCCATAAATTTTTCTCTTCGTGTTCTTGCTTGCCCTGTAGACACTGATTTGAGAAGTGGAGACATCTCATCTAAAATATCTTGGCTGCTAGACGTTCCAGCAATAACATGGAAATCACTCTGAACTAGATCGTTTATTGCATCGTTTTATTTCCGACAGAAGCAGTACTTCCGTATGCTCTCTCAAAAATACTGGCCATTTGGTAAAGCCCTACAGTTCTACCAGGATTCGATATTATTTTTTTCACAAATATTACATTCGTCGTACACATAAATCTGCACTTATTTAACCATATTTTCTTTTACCTAACGCAAAAGGCTATTTTTTTTTGCTTTTAAAATAGAAAATGGTTCAAATGTTCAACCACGTTTTTGGAATTAAAGTTTTACAGTAGTAGTAAACATCTTGATTTCTAAAAAAGGCTATCGACTTCTCGGTCTTTCTGCCCTTGTTTAGTACATATAGTCTTGATCTAAATAAAAAAAAAACAAAGATAAAAATTCTCTTATTCTGGGTTAACAATTTAATTCAATAAACTTTCTAATTCTAATGACAAGAATTTTTTTTATTGTCCATTAGTCAGTTGCGTATGTAAGTGTTCGATTAGCGTTGATGTGGGGAAACGGAAGCGGTCTGGTTGGGCTTGTAAGACAAAGGGGATTCAGTATGGTCCAGTTGTAGCGGTTGTTTGTCCATTTTGTTTGTAGATGTATGAGTCTTTCCGAAATCTTTGTCATATTTGTGCGTTCGTATAGTATTTGGGTGGAGGGGTTGTGTAGTGGGTTTTGGAGGTTTTTAGTCTTATTCGTGTTATTAGTCTTAGTGCAATTTGTTTTGTTGCTTGTATATAATGTTTTGTCCTTTCTGTTCCGTTGGTCATGAGTATATGTCAATAGTCCAAGAGGGGCTGCAGATCGCTTTGAATATTTTTGTCGCGGTATTTGTACTAATTCCTTTGCCTTTGTATGTTAGTGAGCGAAAGTATTTTGTTCTTTTTATCGTTTCTGTTCTGATGTTTCGTATGTGTTTAGTAAATTTAATTTTCTGGTCAATTGTGATTACAAGGTATTTTACGTCGTTTTTGGGTTGTGTCGTTTGGCCGTCTGCAGTTATTGTAGGGGAGTCAGCGTTGAGTCTGTGGTTTGTAAGCAGAAGTTGGTTTTTTCACGCGTTTGGTGTTAATCTCCATTTATAAAACCATGTCATTGTGTTGGTTGTTAGTGTTTGGAGTCTTTGAGCTGCTCTCTCAGTAGTTTTGTCATGTACCATAAGTGCAATGTCGTCTGCGTATTGTAATATGTACGCCGATCTGTCGATTTGGTTTTTGTCTGGTAAGTTGTTATTGTATATGTCATGGCAATATATATTGTAGAGAAACGGTGAGAGCGGAGATCCTTGAGGGAGCCCTTGTTCAGGGCAAAAAGAAAATGACAGTGTTTTGTCAATTCGTACTTGTAGTTGTCTGTTTTCTAGTAAGTCCTTTATGGTGTGTAGTAGATATGTTGGTGTGTGTAGTTTGTATAGTAAGCCTCTATGCCAGACACTATCAGAAGCTTTGTTAATGTCCATAAACAGGCAAGCTGTCTTTCTGTCAGTTAGGTCGGTTGTTTGTATATTGTTAGTCAGAGTGAAGATTGGGTGAATAGTCGAGTGTTGATGTTTGAATCCGAACTGATACGACGGTATGTACTTTCCGGCAAGTTTTCCTAGTCGCTGCTTTATTATGTACTCAAAAACTTTGCTAAGTACTGGGAGTAATGTAATTGGTCTGTAACTGCTCGGTTGTGTATTGTCCAGTCCATTTTTGGGTAAAGGGATTATTAAGCCGTTTTTCCATGTTTTTGGAATTTTGTTACTTCTGATGCAGTTGTTCAATTCAGTTAGGATCAGTTCGTGTGTTTCTTGCGTCAGGCTGTCCAGGAGTATTGCCTTTATTTTATCTTTTCCCGGTGCTGTGTTTTTGATATGCGCTAGGGCTTCATCGTATTCTGTGTCTGTGATCAGTGTGTATGTATAGTTTGGTGAGCTGTTAAAATAGTTCAAGTACCAGTCGTTGATCAAGATCCAGTTGGCATTATCGAAGTTAGGGTTTGTCGATATGCTAAAGGCCTTTTGATAGTGTCTGGAGAACGCGTCAGCTTTCTCTTTGTCTGTGTACCGTTCTATTCCGTTTTCGTCAATTGTGTCAGTGGTGTTAGTTTTTTTGTATTGCGCTAGTTTCTTAATTTTTCGCCAGTATGTTTTGCATTTGTCTTTTTCTATTTCTTTACATGTTTCTAGCCATTTGTCTTGTCGGTATTGTCCAATCAAGGTTTTAATGTTTCTGTTGAGTTGGTTCAGTGTCTTTTTTAGGTCGTTATTTTGAGTGTTTGTATATAGCCTGTACAGTTCTCTCTTTTGTTTTATGAGTCTCAGTATGAATTTGGGTAGTGTATGTCGGTAGAAAGCATTTTTTAAAGTTTAAAATTCCATACAAGTTCTAAAATATTGCGACGTCTAATTTTGATATTTTATTTGTCGTAAAATAAATTAATTTAATGAAAATGTCTCTTTATTTAACTACAATCAAATTTGAAAATAGAGTTGTGCAGCAGTTGATATAATACCGAACAAAATATTTGATCTTGTGCAAAATCTAACACTTTTTCACACAGTTTTCCCATAAAATATCTCTATTTTACATTTACTATGACACGCAACATGACGTGGGTCGCATAAACATGAGAGACTTAGAAATAAGATTAGGATTCTGGCATATGAGATTACAGGGGTTTACCCCGATGTGAGGCAGACAACGTAATATTTTCTGTTGACCACTGTACGGATTTTTTGACCTCAATTGAATCACGGAAAACGAAATTGAAAATTTAACCTTATCAAATAAGTACTTTATAATCGCATTTGACCTAAACGCTTATACTTTCGCCTATTTATTTACGGTATGCATGTGTGTGACAACCAATCGAACACATCGCTCTGAAGGATCCGCGAATAATTCCGAACCCGTTGTATGGGATTTCCACCTGTGGGCAGTTCACTTACTAGGGTTAATCTACTCGGATATTAACTTGAGAAGTAATTTGCAGCGTATATGTAAACAACAGATATAATACAACTGTATAACAGAATTGCCGTCGGCATACCTGCAATCCATGCAGGAGATTAAATCCGGATCTTTTACAATAAGATAGTTTAGGTATTTTTACTTATCGAGAAAGGAAACCAAGTCAGTCTTATAAAATCAAATGTTCGCTTCTAATAACAGTATAAACACAATAAAAGTAGTTTTTATGGAAACGGAATACGCATGTTATGATACAGTAGCTGATTATGTTGTAGAGACTTGCGTAAATCTTTTAATTGTATACAACTTTGAACATGTAGATTGGAGACAATAAAAAACCATAATCGGCAACAGAACATAATGCAGATAAAGTTTGATTCAAAAGCGGATAGTCTTCGGATGGCAATAAAACTTGTAAAACGTATCCGGGAATGAAAGAGTCGTTAAGTAAGCAAAGCATACATTTTGAATGTATATGATCAATACCATGCATAAGCAAAGAACAAAAGAGAGTTATGTGTGTCGTCCAAAGAATTAGATTAAAATCTAGCGGCAACAAAATATGGATTTTTGAATAGATTTGCATGCAAAAAATGTTTAAAACGAATCACCTCGTTGCCGATGAGTAGTGGAAAATAATCGGAAACATGCTGAACATTTTCAAAAAGGCGGCTCATGTAATCGCTTTAAGAAAGAGTTGTTACCAAATATTGATGATATTTTTGCTAGTACCCAAAAAAGAATTTGATGACATCAACAGATACGAGCTTACTAGCAAATTAGATGCCAGACAGACTCTATGCTAGATAGACCGCTAATTTTAATGCATAGCAAACCCTACGCCGTGGGAAATTGAGCCCTTTCTCAAAATCATATAAGGGCTTAGATAAATCATCTATGAGAGCTTGAACCTGGCAAATGGCATTCCACGATTCCATTGACCGTAGGGTTAAGTTAGATCAATTAGAAGAAACATTTTCAATTAAGTAATATTAACTCTATTTTTTTAATCAAGAAATATTGAAGATTGCTGGGAAAGTGATTCACGAAAATTTATACGCCTGATACTAGACTCGTTACAGCTATTCTGGCAACTCCAAACTTGTCTTGCGAACCACGCCATATATTAAGGATAATTCGAGTACTGAGAATCTCATCAATGTACTAGATTATAAAAAGTTAGATAAATTGGAACCTGTGACTGGGACATCTCACAAGACACTGCCATGTGAACATGAGAAACCAGCTTTTCTAGTTTCAAAAATGTACATTTGTGATATCGTCTTTATAAATACTAAATAAATGTTACGACTTCCTGGCATTATACCAGTCTAGCTTTCTACTGCTACTATTCATTAAAATTGTCTAAACAAAAATACATTAAATACATGTACCCATATTTACATGCAGCAAAAATAATTTCATATGATAACGCCGCTTTTCATTAAAATAATTCTGAATCTGATACGTCTGGACGGTTACCCAGATCCCTTCGGTATGGTCAACCCTGAGGATTAAAGTAATTTTGCAGACAGTATATTTCATCCTGCAGTGGATATTTATTCAGGTCAAAATGAAACATAGCGGACTTCTACAGAAATACCGAATTTAAAACTTTGATTTGTTGGGCCAATTTCGGGCGAACCGACTTCGGATTGTATTATTAACTTTCGGCAGTAATTTACTGTCAACTAGACGGTGCGATTAAGAGTTATTTGCATTTTTGTGTGTTTCGAGAAGATAATTGAGATTGCTGAGCGACAGAACTCCACTTTTCACTTATTTGTCGTTGTATGGATTGGTTTAGTACCCACCTTTTATGACTTATTTTTCAATTATCAAAATTAGGGCACAACACTACTGGTACATTAAATATTTTTTTAGAATGCGTTTGAGTGGTCATTATAATGAGCAATATATAATATTTCCAATCATCGCTTTCTTAAGTTCTAGTTTAGTTGTGTAGTAGTAAGCCGCGTATTCATTTTTGATGTTATTAAATGCAAAGTTTAGAAACTGAGAAGTACAGTTGCAAAAATAAATCTGAAAAAGCGTTAAGTAGGAAAATAACATTTTTTGTAAAGCGAAGTCACTTCCATGATAATTCAGACTATCAAATTGCTTTGCGAGAAGTGAAGACAGGAGCAATTATAATTGCATGTAACGGTAAACGGCCTTTTTGAAAAATCAGAACATTGCTAGAGTTCTTTGAGTAATAAAATTTAAAATTTAGAAAAAAATTAAAATTTAGAAATAAAGATGTTTACTACTACTAAAATTTAAAGCCAAAAAATATAATTTAAATGATGAGTACTGTAGTGCTGAGTATGTTGCTCTGAGGCCTTGATTTTCTCTATGCTTGTTCAATGAGCAGTTTCTCTTTCAACAAGGTAAGCTCAGACCTTTTTAAATGATAGAGTGTATCTAAAGATGAAATAAAGGGGTTTATATATTTTTAGATAAAACGAATTACCGCTTTTCTAATACACAATATTTTATTTGGCTCTAAAAATAATTTTGCAGTGCCTCTAATGTGGGAGATCTTTTGGACATTTGCAATATTGCATATGAAAATTTACTTGAAATTTACATTCACTCTTTCTTTCCACAAGAATATTTTCATCAAGTGGCGACCCAAAAGTAAGTTCATAAGTGAATTGATTTACCCTAATATACATTTTAAAATATTAAATAGTCTGGATTTAAAAGACCACTTTTAAATTGATTGTGATTTCATTGTAAGTCAATTGAGAGGCAAATTCTACTTCAATTAATTTCAGTGGTTTTCTCTTTTGAATAATTGTTCACTTCGCCAAGTGATTTTATGGATAGTTTTCATAATTGGATTCATTCAAAATAAGTCAAAACAATAAGCTATACAGCAGCTTTACGGCGGATTTATCGCTCCATTTATCGCTCAATTTGCGGACTTGAAAATATGTTCCAACACAGCAGAATCCCCACTTGAATTCACCATTAAACTGAATAATATTGGCTGACAAGTTCGAATTCCTCGGAGTAATCTTTGTTCGGGAACTTATAATTTATTATTCATCATGCCTCGGAGAAGATAGCAACTTAAAGTTATGTTCAAATTAAGGTAACGAGTAAGCTTCAATCAGAATGTATCAAGCTGCAACTATGAATCACTGTCTATACGAATCAAAGCAATTCTGAAGAAAATTAACTCTACTTTTCAGTATGCTTTTTATATGCGATCAGCACGAATCGCTTGCGATTTCCGGCTCGAAGAGCTTGGAAAAAGACATTCAATTTGCTAGGGACAAAACGGCCCTTCAGGCGCTATATTTCGACAAACGGCGAATCCCAACCAGTGTCGAAGAACCCATTCCGGAAATTCATCAAATGAGCGATCCAGTGATCATTCCCTTGGCGGATCCAGAATGTCGGGAAATCGATCTAAGGAACACGCCATGGCCAGAACCCAAAGGATTCTCGCTTCACGTGGAACCACAAATTGTGCCCCCGATATTCCAAAATATACGTTTCAACCCCAACTTCAACAACATGGGCAACATACCACATGGAGCTTCTTTCATGGGAGTACCACCAAGATTCCAGGGCCCTGCCAGACCGATGGGCCCCGTTCCTGTCACCTTTGTGCACCCCAACATGATGCACAACAACATGATTGTACCCCCGATGAACCAGCCGGACATGATGAACTCCATTTCTCCTGGATCCATGAATCAGAGTATGTTTGGAGATGCTGGAATGATGAAACCTGGACCTGATGGTTATATTGGACATGGAAACGCGATGCCTTCGTTCAACGGCCCCCAAGGTCCGATGTTTGGCCCCAATAACTTCAATCGAGGGCGAGGAGGTTTTCGGCGTGGGGGCGGCAATAATGGGGGTTGGGTTCAGTTGAATGGACCTCGGGCGTGGCAAAACCTGCTGTGGAAATTAAATAACTTCGAATATGTTCTCACATTAAGCCAACATGTACCTAATTCATGTACAAACTCGTAACCAGTAATCAAATACCCCTTGCGCCGAACAGAAGCAGAGCAAACAGGTGTTTGCAATGCAACAAAAAGTGTTTGATACTTGCTTTGGGCACTATTCAATTTTAAATCATCAATACGACATATCATTGAAGTCATATCATATATTTTCACGTAGGCCTGTAATGATGCAGATTGTAGCTTTTTATAAATTTCTAACATTTTAGATGAAAATGTTTAATATTTTATCAAAGAAAGACCGATAGGTCGATAGCCTTTTTTAGAAATAAAGATGTTTACTACTACTACTATTTTATCAAATGGTTGCTTTTTCCGGCTCCCAAGGGACTATAATTTACGCGTGTGAATCATACCCTCGTAAATTATGAACATTAATTTCGACGGTTTATTAAGTACCAATAAGTTGGTTTGATGTAATTAGGTAGACAGGGTGCTGTACATTGTAAGTTGTGTTTTGCCTTAACGAAACATCTCACACATGAATGTTTCAAAAAAGTAGCGTCTATTATAAATTTATATTAGATTTATATTACATAGATTAGACCAGTATCATTAGCGATTCCCTAAAATTGTGTATTGTCTAAACCAATATGGAGCAATGACTACGACTGTGATAAAATAACGCTTTTATTCAGAAATTTCTTTCATTAATTCTGTAAACATTTTTTCTTTTATTGGAAAAATTGTGCAAGTTATGTTATAGTCTAAGTCGACTTTACCACAAAGAAAATATTATGCCACTTTGTATATCGCTTTCCAAGTCTAGATATTTTCTCGCTTGTTATCTAATTTAAAAAATTTTACATATTTTCCAGGCGTCATAATTTACAGTTCTATGACATGCTGGTATATTTCCTATTTGTACGAATTCATTTCTGTCGGATAAATGGTGTAATTAATATTGCTCCAAGAATACAATATGTTTTACCTTGCAAAGATTATATTTTTATCTGTTAGTACCTAACTATTAAATACTGTATAATTTAAACGCATCAGTTTGAAGCCAAATACAAGTGTCCACCAAATATAAAAAATATAAACAATACTTTTTTTTTGAAATGTTGCTTAGTTTTATAAAATTTACATCAATATACTAATTTTTCTACATAATCTGCCCTCACAAAAATATAGTTTTGCGCCGGATTATAATCTTTTTAATTCCGACATCGCAGGCATTCTTCGTCATATATTGTGAAAGGTTTTCAACTGTTCTACTTCTTAATTCTGGTTGAGCACATTTTTTCAAAAGTAGAATTGTAGATGAAATAAAATAAATTACATTTAACTCTGCTTTGTCAACGAAAATTTTAAATTTTGTCTCTGGACAATTGAATGTGGTTGCAATCGTTTCATTTTTTTTTTGTTAAACAACTCTTAGCAGCTGATTTTCTTTGCCTTTTCAGTTTCATAACAACAAATCCTAGATCCACAGCGTAGCCCTGAATTCTAAGTGTTCAGTGTGCTGGAAAACTATTTTAAACAGTTTCAACGTATTTGTGGAAACAGTCATTTTTTATAAGGAATTATTTTCAATATTATCTTCATACAAAAATCCTTCCTCCTTGGGCAGAAAGACCGATAGGTCGATAGCCTTTTTTAGAAATAAAGATGTTTACTACTACTACTCCTTCCTCCTGAGAAACCTTTTCGCAACGAGTGGTTGCTTTCACGCAGTTATTAGATACTTTCTGCATTTGAGAAACGGTCTTACTTTTTACAGTTTTACTACGAGAAAGTTAATTTAGATATGATCAAAACATTTATTGACTAAATTAAATAATTTTTTCATTGTAAAGCGGATTTCCAAGGAAGTGATAATTTTTCGCAATGGTTACGCAGGAAATGTGATAATGGAACTTTCCTATATGCAGTTTCGCCAGCAAATTTATGTTTTCTTTGCACTACTTACGGAAACCTACACCAAATATATTTAGCTTTCGTATGTACCAATTTCTCGTAACCCATGAAATTTAGATCTTAAATTATTTAGGGTAATGACTGTCGCTACTAACACTACTGTAAAGTTTATAGCGAAGAATAAGCCATTTCGGCTTTATACCATAATACAGATACCATTAACTTTATTAGATTGATGACTTATAGTTGCCCCTCGAGAACATCTGTCATCAAATCTTGGTAATTCGGAACTCGAATGTGACATTTTGATGCTAGCTAGCAGCCTTTAGAATAAGGCTGACATTAATTTAGTAATATTGGAGCTTCGCGCCGAGTTCATTTTACTTTGCGGGTAATATTTTAGATGACAGTGATAAAATATTGAAGCATTCGAAAATACGCGGCTGTATTACTCAGGTTAATGAGTCAGCAATTATCTGCTTTTCTATCACACCTGGTGATATTTCAGCAAACAGCTTCTTGATTAAAGTGTGGTAGCCATACCTATTAAGTCTTTCAAATTTCATTCTTCACCAATATTTGTAATACAATGCCTTGTTGGCAATTCCGGATTATTAAAAACACTGGCTGTATAATTTGGTGCTTTTTGTAGCTGTGGTTTTATGCTATTCACTTGATCTAGTTCTTCGTATCACGAACAAATCTGGTTGCAATATTTCTCTAGATGATATTCCATAATTAGTAAGTTAAATAAAACAAATATGCAATAAAATACAGGGTGTCTCATATAAAATATAGAAATTGTAGGTGCTTTTAGATATAAGCGGCAACGTTCCATCGTTAAAAATATTTTGGGCCAATGAGCATATCCGATTACTTAGAGGGTTACTTATTGACTATCTGGATAAGCTTAACAAATGTATATGAAATATATATGGAAAAAATTGAAGAAATGGGAAACATAACGCCGAACCGATAGTAACATACCGGTAGGTTTACCAAATAGAAAACAAGATTATTTGGGCAATGAAACTGGGGAAAAATTTAAAACCACAGGACTAGAGGACATAAGCGCAGAAACTATAAAACTACTCAGTACGTGTAATGTAATTTACAAAACGAAAACTATGACGAGAGATTGGCTTGGAAGTAATTAAGTAAATGCAATAAAATTCAGGTAAACGTAACCATGTAACTTAATAAAATCACACTCATATACATCAAGGCAAGTACAAAGGTAGACGCACAAAAGTTCGTTTCAGGAAAGGTATTTAGAGATTTTTGATTATGTAACTGCAAAATGTAATTTTGCATAATGGGATTTGAGAAAGCATTCACTATGATAGAAGGCTCAAAGTAATCTATAAAAATAGAAAACACAACAAAGAATTTATTGCGGGTGTAAAAAAGCATGTATCTATGGAAAAGTGGAACCTAGAGGAAATAGTTCCATTCTGTTCAGCTAACATGCAGAGCTTCAGTGAAATGAAAATGATTAGTACTAGATAAGCGGTTGACACGCTTCTGATAGCCGATGTTAATGAAGATCTACAGATGAATGGACTGCTATTACAACACATGTGCAAAATCTCGTTTAATAATTAATACATATAAAAGTACATGATCATCAGTAAGCAATGACAACCAAAAAACAGTTTATGGCTATATCATTAATAGTCATAAAAGAAGCATCAACTGAACGAATACGTCAATATTAAATTTTAATCGCAGTTCGAAACATGGGTATACCATCCATCGACTTTGAGTTGCCGGGATCGGGTGATGAAGATATCAGAAAAAGTTAGAAACAACCAGAACTGCCTACTAATACCAAAAGAAGCAAGTTGGATATTATGAAATAATTGTTAAAGAGCACCTTGTTGACCCTGTAAACAAACAGTTACAGTTTTTTAACAGGTTATTACGCATAATCTCTTTGGTGTTGTATTTTGTTAAAACGTTTTGAATCTGTTCAACGCAGGCCAGTGTGTGACATGATGAGCATCAGTAAAACGATTCGTTTGTCTATAAACCACTTTAGTTTCTGTAGTGTTGTTCATCTAGTTGCGACCGAATGAAAATTCGTCTTTTGACTTGTTGTTTGATAGCTAAGTATTCAACTTGGGCGTTGTAAGTTAAAGGAAAACACACTTCTTACAGAGACCATTACACTTTCTTTGCAGCAATGGCGTGCATTTCGTTTCATGTTTAAAGGAAATAGCTTTCGATAATCATTACACATTTCATACATATAATTCCGCTGGAAAACGAACTTCATGTTGTTCTGAATCATGAAAACAGTTATTTGCGACATAAAGTAGAGCTTTTCGTATTGGATATTGGCAAAATAATAAATTATTTTTTTTAAATTAAGGTTTCGAATTAGAGTCGAATCCATCGGATATCCAAAAATTTAGCAAAAAATATTTCCTGGCAAATTTACTGCCAAAGTTCACATAACTATAAAATATTACAGAAACAGACCCCAGCCACCACCTCATGATACCTAATAAAAACAGGCTGTACCCACGTCAAAGTTAGAAAGTTAATATCTGTATGTCAAATTGAGGGATCTGCAAAATCCATCAGACAAATTATTCTTGGACCCCATACAGACCATAAACAGGCAGCAGGCCCTTTTCAATGCCAGTGCGGCTATAGCTTTTAACATATCTAACTTAAACTAAATCGGATATTAGGCACGTGTCCAATACATACTTATTTTCGATATCAGATGTAGGAAATTATTTATCTTTTTGACGATTTTATTAAAACAGATATAGATTTTGTCATCCTTCTAATAATCAGCATGTGGGATTGTTCATTTCACAAACATGTTGATCTCTTGCCTACATGTATTTAACACATATATTGTAGTACTTGCTGCTTCAATCCTTTCCTTTTACTCCTAATTGTGTGGAAATAACTGGACATGTTCCACTGAAAGCCTTGATACCTTAAATGACTTCCACAGAAGCAAGATTTTGCATTCTTTCTAGAGGAGTTCAAGTCTATCCTTGCTTGATTCAAAAATTGATTGATACGGCCTCCAGAGTATCTGAGATATGGCCTTTAAGTATAATTTTGATACTGTCGTCTATTTTAGGTATAATCAAAACATTATGAAAAAACTGTATAAAAGTAGCTTCTTGATAAAATTATTCCTTATCTCAATATGCATAATATGTAAGTCCCTTAGTCCGTTTTTCACCTCCTTATAACATATTTTAATATTTATTTTTACTAAAAACAACAATGCAACAGAACTTTAGGCTTTCATTCCAAAGACAAATAATTTAGTTTCTTATTTATTAGAAGCTGATAATACAAATCCGGGAAGATATTTGAATAAAAGGCGACCACATAAACGGTCAAAAACTAATAAATAGAAAATAAGCCAAGAAGTGATGTAACGTTTTTTTTTCACATTTTTTACAGGACATAAGTAAACGGGAAAATAGCACTATATTTTGTGAAGGCAAGTGCAAAAATATTGCTTTTTACTAGGAGTCAAGGTTTGTTATTGTCACAGCAAAATGTTCTTATTCATTGAAAGGGATTAAATCGTAAATAGGGTTTAACGTATATTTATTTGATTATTATACACAAACAATTTGATTGTGTTTTACTTGTGGTTTTTGCTTCGGAGGCCAAATTTAGGGTTTATATGTTTGCTCTTAAACGGTATTTTATGGAGGACTGAAATAAAATTTTTCAACCCCTTCACAGAAATATGGCCAATTTTAAAATAACTTGCATTGTTCAGGTATTTTATACGTATATTTTCCATTGATAGTACTTTGGGATTAACTAACATACTATGATGAAGATGGATAAGGCTGGTCTTGCGCATTTACATAAACTATTTGGCCCTATTTCTCAGGCATTCTGGAAAGGAGTGTCTTAATTGAGTGCCTAGTTTTAGTCGATCCCTCTTACGACATCATTGCTGTATACGTGAAACTTTCTTGATTGCTTCAATCTTCCCAAGTTATTCCAAACTCTCAGCGCAAGATGCACAAAGTCTGAGTATATTAAGAACAATTAATCACCTTGTAGCTTTAACTTCGTAAATTCCGAGAGATATTAATATTTCCAAAAGTGGGATAATAATGAATCTTTTGTAGTCTGTTGCAGAGAATTTGCATACCGAACGAGAAGTCTGCTTTCTTCTAGGCAGTGTGCAATATCAAGGGATTTCCGATCTTGATATACAACTTCTCGGTTTATTCTAGGTCGGTTTTTGCAACGTGAAATATCATGAAAACCCACAAACCAATAATTATATAGAACTAGTGTAGCTGGCATTTTAAAATGAGCGGTGAAACAATTAGAAAGAAATCTTATGTGTGGTCAGAATGCGGAGAAAAAGGACGTTAAGTATTTTTTTTGGATCAAATACTAGACATGTTGAACTGAATCAAACATTATCTTGATACTTATATGTAACGTACAAGCTAGCGACCATATATAAAGATAATTTGAAAAAAAAAACGGTTAGAAACCAGTCTGCTTTTTTGGGGTGAGACCCCATAATAATTAATATTTGGATATTATTTAGCAAACGAAGGGATAAAAATGGAATAAAAGCACGAAAAGAAATGCACCAATAAATAACATAAACACAGAAAATGTCCGAAAATGGGATTGTATGATCTAAATAGAAATAACAAACAACAACAAAAAAACAGCCAATTAAAATAATGTTTTGTAGTGCTCAGCTAGTGTTTGCAACAATATTGTCGCTTAGTCTTGTGTTTAAATTTTCTAAAACTCATAAAAGTTAACACATTGGCTATTTAAACTAATTTAAACTAATAATATAAATAGCTATTAATGGCTTTTCTCGCTTCTTGAAGTTTTCGCCATAACGATGGATTATCTGCAGTAGTAGTAAACATCTTTATTTCTAAAAAAAAGGCTATCGACCTATCGCTCTTTCTGCCTTTGTTTAATACATGTAGCCTTAATCTGAATAAAAATAAATATGAAAATTCTCTTATTCTACGTTAACAATCTTATTAATAAACTTTCCAATTCCAATGACAAGAAAAAATTATTTTATTGTCCAGTAGTCAGTTGCGTTTGTAAGTGTTCGAGTAGCGTTGATGTAGGGAAACGGAAGCGGGATTGTCTGGTTGATCTTGCAAGACAAAGGGGATTCAGTATGGTCCAGTTGTAGGGGTTGTTTGTCCATTTTGTCTGTAGATGTACGAGTCTTTCCGAAATCTTTGTCATGTTTGTGCGTTCGTATAGTAGTTGGGTGGAGGGGTTGTGTAGTAGGTTTTGGGGGTGTCTTATTCGTGTTATTAGTCTTAGTGCAATTTGTTCTGTTGTTTGTGTATAACGTTTTGTCCTTTCTGTTCCGTTGGTCATGAGTATATGTCCATAGTCTAGCAAGGGTCAACAGATAGCTTTATATATTTTGGTGGCGGTGTTTGTGCTAATTCCTCTGTCTTTGTAAGTTAGTGATCGGAAGTGTTTTGTTCTCTTTATTGTTTCGTTTCGTATGTGTTTAGTGAATTTAAGTTTGTGGTCAATTGTGATTCCAAGGTATTTTACGTCGTTTTTTGGTTGTGTCGTTTGGCCGTCTGGCGTTATCGTAGGGGAGTCAGCGTTGAGTCTGTGGTTTGTGAGCAGAAGTTGGTTTTTTGACGCGTTTGGGGTTAGTCTCCATTTATAAAACCATGACATTGTGTTATTTGTTATTGTTTGGAGTCTTTGAGCTGCTCTCTCAGTAGTTTTGTCATGTACAATAAGTGCCGTGTCGTCTGCGTATTGTAATATGTATGCCGATCTGTCGATTTGATTTTTGTCTGGTAAGTTGTAATTGTACATGTCATGGCAGTATATATTGTAGAGAAACGGTGAGAGCGATTATCTGCATTTTCCACTTTATTATGCATCTACCTATGCTGACTGTGTATGGTTTTAAAAACATTTTCTTTCCTATTTTGATGTTTTTTTTCCAGTAAAAAATCATATAAACCGGAGAATTATAGGTACTCATTTGTCCGTTGAATCCATTATATACATTTTTTAAAACCGTTATGGAAAATTACCCATTTAAAATATGTTAATGATATAGAGGTTCTTCCCAAAGCTCTATATATAATTCAAATAAATAGGGCTAAAAAGGAATTACTATTTACTATCAATTCATTCGAAGTTGGATGAATGCAAGACTGTACGTTTAAGTCGCAGCTACTATTATTCCAACAATATTTGCATTGTTTCACCATTGAGGCTTACAGTGGGATGAAATTTGTAAAGTTCCAAGCGGTCAGTAAGGTCGAAACTATTAGAGCTCGAGGGGTGGTTATTTGTTCATTAAACGTAAAGTTCTTGGTGACCTCCGAGGATTACAGCAAATGGATTTCACTTAAAACAGCTGGCTGAATGCATATTCAGTAGTTTACGTTTCGCCTTTCTAGTTTCTGGTTTTTGTGTGATCGACTTGAAAATCGAGCTGAGCAGTTCAGCTTAATACGTGATGAGATTTGGTGTTGCTTCCAAAGCCAATTTCAGGACACTTTGACTGATAAATTCTCTATTAAATTTCTGGTATATCAAAATTGCAGTCAATCTGGTAATTTCAACACAACTAACTACTCAATTTTATTGATTAACATCTGAGGAAATAATATTAAGGAAGATTATCTATGTTGAGCTGTGAAGTGTCCCGTAACATTTGAGCCCTAGCGCGGTGTCTTTGGTTCTTTACGTTCTCACAGTCCGTATCGTACCAGTTATTTTTTCTTTGTTTTTTCGCGCTTTCCGATAGTTGTTTCCAGAATAATCTTCTGTATAACAGTCCACATGCAGTTGGCGTTACTCTTACACGTTTCTGGTATATCCCGCATTTTAGTTGCAATTTTAGATTTGTAGTTAGCGAGGGCTTCCTTTTTCCTCCGAGTTCGATATTGGTGGAATATATTCCAAAATTGAGTAAAAAATGTTTCTCCTATTTATATTGAAAACCAAAGCATCTGACATCTATACATAGATTTTCGGAATTGCAAGATAAAGAGCCACGAGGAACTTTGCCATTGTTAAATTTAAAATTTATTTGAAAGTACAAACTTGACTGACTTAATGGACTAAACATTATGTATTCAATCTTCGTTCTTCATATTTTATTCGATACAGATTCGTAAGTTAAAGTGTGCATTTTTAATATATTTTCAAAAAACAAATTAAAAGAGTAAATGGCTTAATAATTTGAATTACGTGTTAGTAAATAATAAATACACATTTTACCGTAGAAAACAGTAAACAAAAAACAGGAATCCTGAATTTAAGGACAAATTAGCACCGCTAATGAATATTGTTGCTCCCAACATCGGTTTAGATATTGATTTTTTAGTTTTTCAAAGGGTTACATTACATTTTATATTTTGTTTCTCTACAAGAATAGCATAACATGAAAGACAGGAACTAATAAACAGATGGTTTTAAGGGTCTGTAATGCGAATGCAAAGTTTTAATGAGGCGCACAAGATATATGTACCAAAACTAAAATGAATGCATCTAATATTATGAAGTAAGATCAGACTCCACTCTGTGGAGGACTCCATTCCTGGATAAGAAAATATTTAAACTGTTAATAATTATAATTTATTGACGTATTGACATATAATCGTTCAATAACCAAGCAAACAAATCAACCACTTTAGAAAGCTGAGCGTTATATCAACGATGTTATTAGTGACATAAATCATTTCACTAAAGCCGCAGTTTTGCTATTCCTATACAGGTGAAATATATGGCGGAATATTTGCACTGTTAAGGCTGCAAAGTTGAAATCCAACAGACGAGCTGCATAACTATTTTAAGCCAGGCCCACAGGAGCAAGTTGTGTTGCAAATCTCATTTTTGTTTTTCACTTGCCTCCGGTATATTTGAAACCTTTACTTATTGAACCTAAAGGCTGAATTAACGTTTTTTCTTCAATTTATAAGAAAATCAATTGCATTAATCCGGAACTCAATGGATCTGTTTAAAGAACGCAACTGTTGTTTTTTCCTTAACTAAGCGAAGATAGAGGTAAAGTATACAATTTATATGCAAATTACCTGTTTAGAACTTGGTACATCGGCACCATAGACTCGATGATTATTTTGTTCCAAATTACAGTACAGGCGGGAAAAGGGTCACTGATAGGCTCCAGAAATCGTTCCTGTATTTAAATTTATTCAAATTTGATCGCAACACATTTTGACTCATTCTATTTGACTACTATTGCCCGATAACTGGATACATTTTGTTTTAGTATCCCTCTTTTGTTGAAGAAATGTAATGCAAATAAAATATATCGAAAACCATTTTTGCGTCAATTTTCCTCTAATATTTGAATCTCAGAATTTCTCTGTTCATTGTTGAATTTCATAATTTGTTAGCAAATCTTGAAACAATTTTATTTTATTCCATCTAATGGTTTGTGCAAGAATGTCGCATAGGTATTTTTAGTATTGATTTACCCAACGATTTAATTCAATAATGCAAGCAACTAAATTATATTGTATATATCCGTTCTTTTATCCTCTGAAAAGAGAAGAAATTTTAGGAAAAATGTCGTTAAGTAGTAAAATTCCAGACAAACCGAGAGAAAATTAAACTTTTTGCGTATTGTTAGTGGATCTGTGCCTATCTAAATCTTAACTTCATATGCAGTTTCCAGAAAACCAGAAAAAAATAAACCTTGCTCTAGTACAATGTCAATGCGTAACAAATTAATTTGTTGAGACCAACGATTATTCTAAAAAAAGTACCCCAAATTTTCAGAATAAATTGGAGGTCAGTTTGATAAGAGTTTTTATTGGTTAGGGAAGGACGTTTTGATTTAGTAAACCTTATCCTTTAGGAAATATTTTCAATTGAAAGAAAATATTCAAGCATCAGATTGGGTTGAATAGTACCGAAGATCAAGACAAACTGGACAAACACATAAAAAAAAGACAAAAAGTACATTACTTATCTTGGAGAAAGGATATATCCCATTTTACCAATCTGTAGAATTATCATCTACAAATATCCTGGTCAGCATGTTATCAATTATCAGTACAAAATGAAACTCGACAGAATTAAAACACATTTGTATGATATAATGAAAGATGATATTAAAAAATTGCTTATTCTGAGCAGAAAATTGATAAAAGAAGAATTTCGTAATTCACTGAAAATTATTCCATTAGGCATGTTTTATTTCATGACATGCATTAAACATAGGAATTTTGATCAAAATATCGACCACAAGAAAATATCCTGACATATCGGGATCAGGTATGCATGCCAATGAAGTAAAGACTTTTTATTAATGAACCTGTCGCTTATTACTCAATGCCAGATTTGTCAGCAGCGTTTACTATAATATTTCTATTGTGAGTTTATTTTCAAAGAATAGGCAAAATAGAGAATATAGAAAAAATGCTAGCTAGCCTGACCAGATATTTATTTACATTTGGCCTTATGAGTGAAACGGTGCGATTATGTTAACCATGTAAATATTTGTAACAATCGTCTAATGAGCAACAATCCAAAATTGTTCTAAACAATTTAAAAATACTCAATTAATGCGATAGCGAATCTCCATAGTAAAATTTTAGAGCCATTTTCGTAATTGGAAGCCGAAGGAAGTCATTGTACTACCTTATTCCGACAATTAGGCGCATTTGACTGCGATCTGATAACAGCCCCATAATTTATAATGGAACTTTAATTTACGGCCTGTAATTTGCAATGGCTTGATAAAACCGAATGTTTTCTTTGAGGTAAACTTTGCTAGACAGATATTAGATAAAACTAATAAATTTTGTTTCAAAGATTTATTGACGTACCAGGTAAACCAATAGGAGCTTTGTTTCTTGTCTAGATTGGGTGCATACATTAGCAAGAAAAAATGTTAAACGCAGATCTCCTGTTGGTGTATTCCATATTCACTGAACATTTTAAACCAAGATTTTTTTACTGAAGTAAGTAAAGCCAAAGTTTCTTTTTTTTTTAGTTAGCCTTATTTATTGTAGTGCCAGAATTATGTAGTATTGCATTAAACTCTAAACAATAACAAAATACACAGTAAGTAATATTGCATTAAAATTAACTCATTCCAATGTATTCCTGGGTTTCAGTCAATTTCATTGTCACCAATTATGGTGTTATGTGATGAGCCATGCGTTTCGTCCCGGGTCTACCTATTGGACTCGTCAGTAAGGCTTTCGTCAGGAAAAGAATATACAAAATTAAAATTAACTATACGTCATTAATTCATGTTTCCCAATTTCAGATGCCCGAATTTCCAAACACTTTAAATTTTGTATTTTCATACGCCTTAGCAAAATTTGGAGCAACTTTTGTTAGTGTTGTCTAACAAAAGTTAGTGTTGAAATTCGGAGCTCTTCTTAAGCAATGCATTTTTAATGAAATTTGATGCTTTCTCAATCAGCGTAAGTTATAAAGAATCAAAGAGAATTTCGATCACATAGTTTTTTCGATCAAATTTGGAAAAATGGTCTATCGGAGATGATTGTAAGTTTCCCCTATCTAACCAGCTGATCTCTGCATTTTGTATCTGATCAAATTAGTTGTTAATGTAATGATTTAAATTGCGATGACAGTACATAGTATTAAAATGGAGCTCCTGCTAAAATCTTTTCGAAAAAAAAGTTTCTTTGTAAGATTTTCAGACATTGCAGAATGACCCAGTTATTAAAATATTCGCTTGTTCTCATGCAGCTCCAGGCGCACTTAGTGCATCCATTTGCACCCTGAAGGAAATTGAATAAGTGGCTTAGTTTGTGTTTGAGTGTTAAGTTCGAAATTCTAAGCAATAATTTATTCGAATTAACATGGACACATCCGAGTATTGAGTTGTGAACATACAAATTATTTAATTGTCCTTTAATTATTTACCGCTTTGGTTGAAACAGATCGCCCTAGAATTATTTACAGTAAAATTAAATTGAGCCAATCAATATCTGTTAAATATATCAAGTGGACCCGTGGGCACTAGAGACCATATAAATATTATGTAGCTGTTTTATGATAGATTGCCTTTAAATGTTGAAAAGAGAAGTCAAAAAATTATACAGTAATATTTATATTTTCTACTAGCCGTAATATAATCAATAGAGCAGGAATGGAATCATTTTTCATTGAAATTTCATCACTCCACAATTATATATATTTTTCTTTTTTTCAACAGCAACAGAATTGATCGTTTTTATCGCAAAGGCATAAGGAACTTTTATTTGAAGCCTGAAATATGCGACACAACTGGTGTGCTTTGGATTTAAGGAATCTTATGACAATAAAATGTACACTGAATGTATATTTATTTCATTTTGAAACGTCAGTAAAATCAGACGTGCAGTCGATGTATTATAGTATTAAAGTTTGAAATTTTCTGACGGTCATGCATTGGCTTTTGCAACTATATCCCGTATAGATAGACGCGTCCTTTAAGTTAATAAATGCTTTTTAGGAATTACGTACATTTATAGGATCTACATGTTTCTTGTTTTTATTTCTTGGCGTAGACGTTAGAAAAAGAATCGTCGAGAATATTTGATGCTAAACCGTATTTATGTCTCACGCTTTTTGTTAAAGCTTCGCTGGTTTCGCTGTTTTGACTCTTAAGAGAACTGTTGTAGCTCATAAAGTTTCACAGGCCCTAAATGACATATTTATCTTGCCATCAAAAATTTTCTTTCGCGGATAGTTTAAAAAATTAGCAGACCCTTTTATTGCAAACTGAGTATTTTCATTTTTTCAATATATCAACACGCATATAAACGTTTAACAATTATTTGATAAATTGCGACTATCAATCAATTGGAAGCATTCTGTTAAAAACGAGACTTTGGATCCATTCTTGAATCCGTTCTCATCATCTTTGAACGTAAACAACATTTCTACTTTAGGCAATCAACTAAATATATGTAAGAAAGCGCAGCAATGTGCCACTTCCTGTAAACAGTCACACTTGCTTTCAAGTCACATTTAAATAAAAATGGCCTTAAGTTAAACCCAGAGTCAAATTTATAAATTGTTCAATATGATAGTTAGTTTTTTAATTCAGTCAAATGCTTACTGAACTCCTAAAAACGAATACGGCATCCAGTTAAATAGTGAAAGATTATGCTTTCATAGCACATTTTATCAAAAAAGAAATTTGCATAATGCCTTCACAGGGTTGCGGCAGACAGTGATGAAGTGTAACACTCGTTTTGCTGATTTTGCAGACAAGTTTTGCATTTGTTTGAATGTCTAGCATTTATTAAATTCTACTTCATTGGAGATCATTCTTTACCGGAGGATTTTCTCACAACAGATCAAAGGTTGTACAACTTGTCTTTGAAGTAAACTGCACACAATTTTATCGAATCAATGAGCTTTCGATGTTCAGTACAACCAGCATTTAACTGCGGATTTTTTCAGGGAATTTCCCTGTATATACCACTGGATGGGATAACTTATAGCACATCTACCATGAAATAGCTTTTTAAAGCTCGTTAAGTTATATTTATCTAAACGGCTCTATTTTCTTATAGGTGCTATTATACTTAGCTCCCATTTATATTTCTCATGGGGAACATAAGAATAAGCGACAGTGATTGAACGCGATACTCGTTCGTGTGACGTTAAGGCATATTTTTTATACTTAGCCTGGTTTGGTTTTAAATGAGTGTTGATATATTGGGTTGTCGCTCAGCACGTCAGAAAGTTTATACTGGATATTTCGCTTTGAGAAAGTATTCATTCACAAGTTATACGCGTTTGAGTCTTACGGATCGTGCTCACTCAATATAAAATACTCGGCATATACTTCACCTCGACTTTGTAGAGGTAAGAAATATTATAACTTACTCACGGTATTTTGCTTAATCTGGCTGATTCTGTAGCGTATTTGGCGTTTTTGAACTTAATCTTACTAAACATGAAAAAGTAGTCTAGGTTCTAGAAAAATCAAGCTTGGCTTGCTGAAGCTTTCTATGAGCCTCTTGAGAATATGGACATAAACACGAGGCTATAATATGTATTATATTGATATTTGGCTCCCGTTACTGGGGACCTTAGTGGAGATTTTTGGATGACTAAGAAAATTATTCCAATTTTATTGGAAGGTTAGACGTAAACTTCATATTCGAAACGATTTTTACTTAAAGTGTACCTATTACTTTAACCTTACCCGTCTATGAAACATTTAAAAAAAACAAGCAATCTTTTGGGATTTACCTACATTTACATCATGTATTATTTCTTTATTTCATTCTTAAAATTCGAGGGCAGCAAAAACTGGAAAACAGTGTTTGGTAATTTTTTCTTAGCTTCGGTCGTTTTATAAATTTGTAAGCATTAACATCGAGATTTTCACCATAACTGGCCACCATGATTTGGTATGAGTTTTATTCTCATTTTCACCGTAACTGGCCTTAGAAGGAACTTTAAAAACTTGTTAGTTACAAGGCAACTAAACTCTTTCCCTCAACTGCGTAATGTTTTTGGACCTCGGTTATAAAGACCTACATAATTTAAATTTACAATTAATGAAGATATTTAACTTAATTTGCAAATGCTCCGTTCAAAGAAATACTGACGGCGTTTTAATCCTACAGTTAAAGCTTTCTACCAAAGCTCTAGTGCTTTCGCCTAATGATTAATAACCGGCTAGCTCGTCTCCGCAGTGCTGAGCTGGTCGAAACTTACGTTTTTGCAGCTACAGTCGCTCAAACCCTCAATTTTCTTTTTGCCCACTCGCATTGACGTCTCCAAGGCGAATTACATTCTCCCGTCTGTCGTTTTTATAATCACATTTGCTTTCATGAAGCTGCTTTTATTAAATGCTTTACCTTTTCTTTAGAGCGAAGCGCATTTCGTAGAACAGCATTAATTCTAGTTTTAGATAACGCAGATTTAATTTCCAAGATTTTGCTTTCGCATTTCCGTCTGCTTGCCGTCTTTGATAGGACCTGATTTTGAGGCCTTTTCAACCCGTTTATTAAAATACAGTCAGAATAATAGTTGAAAACGTTTGGTTCAAGACTAAATGACGAAAAACTTTAAGTTTACTTCTGAAACATGCTTTTAAATTGATAATAAACTTATGAATACTAAATTTGATTGCAAATTTATTCCGAAAATACATCAATTTGTTTGAACATGAGAATGAGAGATGTTTTTTTAGAATCCATTACTCGATATCCGAAACAATATTTGTACAATAGTGTGCAAAGTGCATATTTTCTTTCCGGGCTCATAGCTATAACCAGCAGATAAAATTGAAGGCATTTTATAACATTGATTTATTTGTTAAAAAATGTGTCATACAGTGACTCCAAGAACTAATGTCTGAATTCTTTTCAAATTCAGTCGATTGCTGTTTACACCCTGTATAGAAAAAAATTAAAACTTATTAGAGAAAATCGCTTCAAACAACTATTCGTAAAATATGGTTTCCGGTATTCCAGTTGATTGTTTAAGATTGTGTGGGTCACAATTATGCTTATTTTGATTATTTAAATTCACATATTGAAATCATAGGACTTGTGGTTTTTTATGCCATGCGCTGCAACAATACATACCATTATTTAAATTTAACATTTTTTAACAGAATAGGTTGGCTTCCCTTGTCATATGTTATCTGTCTCATTCCCAAACTCAAATTATCTTTTCACTTATTCGCAGGGTGGACTTACTTTTTTATTTTCTAAAGTATACTTTGGCCTGTAAGTTCAGAATTGAACATTTAATTAAGACCTCAAACTGAACGTTTGTAATTTTCTTTTAAATGGCGCAGTTTCCTCATAAAGAAGGGGAAAAAATTCGCAACACGTATTCGCTCTCGGAAGACTCGTTCACGATACCTCCGCGAAATTGGCAATACCTTCAGAATAATCATATTGAGCTCGCTATTGCAGCATAATGAAAATTAACGCAATAGAGAAGGCGATTTAATAACGATGTGCAATGTTGTTGGTGAAATTGTTTTTTGGAAAGTCCTATAATACTCTCACAGTGTTTGCTACAGCTTTTTTATTCTCTGTTAAATTTTCTTAGTAATGAATGGCAGTAGCCTGCAGTTCAAAATTGTTACAAATCAACATATTAAATATAATGTTAACTAATTGCCTATATCTGAACAAACAGCGATTTTATCACTTCATTGAAACAAGCTAAATTTACTTTCATATACTTTACAAAATTCGCACATTTTAAACGGCGTTGCTTACTATTTTGTAGATGTAAATCAAAAGAAACTGAAAACCAGTCCTGTGAAAAAACTCTCGAAACATGCTTCAGCGAAATTTTAAATATATTTCAATTCAGCGGAATAACAACGTGTACCCAATGTATTCTTAAAAAGGTCTACCAAGCCCAAAAAACGTTCTCAACAATTCGTACATGCAATGCAAATTCGAAAATGATTCTGTTCAACTTTAGAACGAAGAATGTAAACCAAGTTATTTAAATTATGGAAATCCAGTTTCACCTTATTCAATGAGGTGGTCCATAAATGAGGATATATTTAAAGAATAGTAGTAGTAGTAGTAAACATCTTTATTTCTAAAAAAGGCTATCGACCTATCGGTCTTTCTGCCCTTGTTTAATACATGCAGTCTTAATCTAAATGAAAAACAAATATGAAAATTCTCTTCTTCTAGGTTAACAATACTATTAAATAAATAAGATTTCAGTGGCAAGAAGAAATTATTTTATTGTCCACTAGTCCGTAGCGTTTGTAAGTGTTCGAGTAGCGTTAATGTAGGGAAACGGAAGCGGGATTGTCTGGTTGGTCTTGTAAGACAAAGGGGATTCAGTATGGTCCAGTTGTAGGGGTTGTTTGTCCATTTTGTCTGTAGCTGTATGAGTCTTTCCGAGATCTTTGTCATGTTTGTGCGTTCGTATAGTAGTTGGGTGGGGGGGTTGTGTAGTGGGTTTTGGGGGTGTCTTATTCGTGTTATTAGTCTTAGTGCAATTTGTTCTGTTGTTTGTGTATAACGTTTTGTCCTTTCTGTTCCGTTGGTCCTGAGTATATGTCCAAAGTCTAGCAAGGGTCTACAAATAGCTTTATATATTTTGGTGGCGGTGTTTGTGCTAATTCCTCTGTCTTTGTAGGTTAGTGATCGGAAGTGTTTTGTTCTCTTTATTGTTTCTGCCCTGATGTTTCGTATGTGTTTAGTGAATTTAAGTTTGTGGTCAATTGTGATTCCAAGGTATTTTACGTCGTTTTTTGGTTGTGTCGTTTGGCCGTCTGCAGTTATTGTAGGGGAGTCAGCGTTGAGTCTGTGGTTTGTGAGCAGAAGTTGGTTTTTTGACGCGTTTGGTGTTAGTCTCCATTTATAAAACCATGTCATTGTGTTGTTTGTTAGTGTTTGGAGTCTTTGCGCTGCTCTCTCAGTAGTTTTGTCATGTACAATAAGTGCAGTGTCGTCTGCGTATTGTAATATGTATGCCGATCTGTCGATTTGATTTTTGTCTGGTAAGTTGTAATTGTATATGTCATGGCAGTATATATTGTAGAGAAACGGTGAGAACGGGGATCCTTGAGGGAGACCTTGTTCAGGGGAAAAAGAAAATGACAGTGTTTTGTCAATTCGTACTTGTAGTTGTCTGTTTTCTAGTAAGTTCTTTATGGTGTGTAGTAGATATGTTGGTGTGTGTAGTTTGTATAGTTTGTATAGTAAGCCTCTATGCCAGATACTGTCAAAAGCCTTGTTAATGTCCATAAACAGGCAAGATGTCTTTCTGTCAGTTAGGTGGGTATTTTGTATATTGTCGGCCAAAATAAAGAGCGGATGAACAGTCGAGTGATGCTGTTTGAAACCAAATTGGTAGGTTTTAAAGAATATTAGCTCACCCAGGAATTAATTTTAAAGATCATATTGTTTCTTGTTTGAGAAATGTAGTAATGGAACATTGTAACGCTTAAATCTTCTAGAAAACTTTGCTCCATGCAAAATGTTTTCTATTTTTTCATTAATTATTTATTTCGATATTTTCATTTCGAGTTGATCAAAAATATTTCAAAATTTATCAGCATAATCCGCATACAAGAACAGCAATTAAAACTCGATACCCAGAATCAGAATGATGATACCATTGTAATGCGTTTTTAGCTATCAACTTCTATAAGTCAATTAATAACATTTCAATAAGCAACAATTTGTCATAAGTTTGCTGGATATTTCCCAAAAAAATTAATTTCTATACGATACATCTTGGATGCAGTCCATTTCCCCGACATCAATATGCGTAAAAAATATTTCATAAAATTGTTTTTGAAAACCCAGCATTGACTTTTAAAACTTTATTAACTGCTTAATTACTTCTTTTTTTAGCTATATTTTCAGTAACATTTGCTAAACATAAAATGTGTTTTCTATGAGTAGAATAATATATTTTTAACGATGTGACGGAATCCTAATAGAAAGACATAAAATCTATGGAATAAATAGGAATTGCAAATATGAGACAGTGCAAACATTAAACAATTATTGCCTCAAAAATTCGGCCCTTAAAATGTAATCCAAATATCAACACCGAAATGCCATTATGCATGCAACAATGTTTGCACTTTACAAACTTTGTGAAATCTATTATGAATGATCAGCGGGTTTGCTAACTGAAGCAGTTTCCCATTTACACTTGAAAATTGTAATAATCCCGCTTCAGTTTGAAGTCCGGAAACTCTTAGCTGGTTATTTGAATGTACAGCAAATAATACATATCTGATTAAATACAGATCTATTTAAGAGATATTGTATTAAATACGGTCTTAATGTACACAAGATATGATATGAGCTATTGAAGATAATGTATATTTAATGAACAATATAATTTAATTACAAGCTGTATTTGCTCCTTTACGTTGCAAATCTACAAGTACTTAACAGAACTTCTGGATGCAATTCTCAGTGTAATTTTAAGAAGAAACGGATTATAAGTATGTATCTGAGAATGGAAAAAAATAATAGCCAGGGTATTGAATTTTAAAAAAATTTAACTACTAAATAATATTTTTGCGGGTTTTGTTGAACGTTGGTAGTCATTTACAGCAGTGAAGAGCTAATGATGCCGTAAATAGACTAAAATTAATAATTGAAATTGCGCTAAAGAACCAAAACATTAATTTTATTATTATAAAAAATTATTAAGCCTAGTCCTCAGATGACACAACTTCGCAAATTTTTTGACAAAAAATATCCGACACTGACTTTTTCCAAATCTCCTATTATGTCGGATTAAGCCACTTCGAATACAACCTTTTTGTATCTTAGTTCTCATTCATATCTCGCTTCGTTTTTACGATAAATTGTAATTTTTCTTTCATAATTAGTGTTCAACAACTAAACTAACTATATATGATCAATTACATTTTCACAAATCAATATTAGAACGATGACTTCTTTTAAATTATCTGCAGAAACTTGGCTAATGGGTAGTGCGTTCACACTACAGATGGCTTTTATTTTTTTAATCTAAGTAATATCTGCTGCTGTTCATTTTCCAAAACCGTTTCAATAAAAATTACTCTCGTTGCGAAAACACATATTTATTTATAAACATACAGGGTGTCCCGTAAGCACATGACCAAAAGGCCATTGAGGTATTCTTTGGCTCAAATGAAGACCATTTTACCTAACATTTACTTAGAAAACATATCCGGCTCCTCTGCTAGTGATGGTCAAAGTTCTTCAAAAAAATTATATTTTTTGAAATATCGGGAGAATATTAAGATGGATTTTAATGAAACTCGCTGTGGATTTGTTCTTAAGTAAGACTCATGTTTTGATGAAGCAATCGACTTCATCCGCTTTGAGTAAGAGAGGAATTCTGTGAATTCTTGTCTGAACTTCTAGAACTGTATTTGGTTGCTAGAATCAACTGATTTCTTTAGAGTTGATGCACTAATCCTTCTGTTTCCTCTTCCTTTCCTTTCAATCCTCTAGAATATTTTTGGGCTCTTGACTAATTAATTGTAAAGCGTTTCATATTTTTTAACTGACCGACATGGTCAAAGTCCAAAGCCCGATCGTTTTTTTTAAGCGGTTTCGTCCAAATTGCGCCCAGACGTAAAGCAAGTTTCATTAAAATCCATCCTAGCGCTTTCCCGATAAACCCCAAAAAACTTAATGTAAGTTTTGTTGATGAAAAAGTTAATGAATGTGTAAAATTGTCAGTTGATAAGTGAACAGAATAATTTTGTTTTCGGAAAAACTATGAATGCTACAAGGTTTTACAAAGAGGACAAAAGTGTCAAGATTAGTGCATCAACTCAAAAAACATGAGTTCATTCCACCTGCCAAATAAAAAGTTCTGACAGGTTTTCCACCAAGGCACTCAAGAATTCCTCACTTGCTCAAAGCGGTTGTACTCGACTATATACACAGCGAGTTTCATTAAAATCCATTTTACTATTCTCCAGAAATTTCAAAAAAGATCATTTTTTTGAAGAAAAAGAACCACCAATAGCAGCGAATCCTGACATTTTTTCTTAATAAAAGTTAGTACAGATCGTCTTCATTTGAGCCAAAGAATAATCGCACTATCCTTTTGATCATGTGCTTACGGGACACCCTGTATCTGTGTGTATGATTTTGCCAAGTTAATAAATAACAGTTGATAATGATAATAATAATATAATTGATCCTGATACTTCTAGAAAATGTCGGCATATTTAATATACTTTGTCTTTGAAAGATGGATTTTAGAAAACACTTTTTAGTGACCCTCTCCTTAGTTGTCTCTTTGCAATTAAAGTTAAAAAAAAAAAAAAAAAACATTTTGCATAAGATTCTTTTAAACGCATTTTCTTAAAGTTTTTCGAAAACATTCTACTCGATACATGGACAAAACTAAAGAACAACCTCAAATTCAATTCATATTTATCATTCTAATATAAACTCATAACGTCTGGTTTCCCTGGTTTGAGCAATTTGGCATCAACCAGCCCAACTATTTGTTAACTGAAGTTTTCAGCGCTTCGCTCCGTAGCAGAGTGATAATTTCCGCAGGGTTTGGACTAAGTAAACCTCCAAAACTCTTAACTGAATATTTAATATCCTCATGAATATGTATTTTATTAAATACGATGGTATAACAACCCTATGCTTAATGCTACGAATACTTTCAGCAATATTCGCAATTCTTAGTGAAATTCTATTAAGTAGTTAGTGGCTTTAAGGTTTTTAACTGTCTGATGTCAAGCCTTTGAATTTAATTGTTTTAGTTTAGAAGAGGTAATAAATAATTCTAAATATCGCGATGTTGAAAAGTATAGCATGTTAGTAGCAGGTAATTACTTTTACAAAAATTGTCTGCTATTTCAATTACTGTAAAAAGCTTGCTGCTTCAGACTGTCTGACACTGATCCCTTCGCTGAGCTTCTGAAGATAATAAGTCTCCAAAACATCAGACATATTTGAATCATGAAGTAGTCGTTTATAACCGACCGTTTCTGCAGACTTGATCAAAAAATCTATCTTCTGTCGCCATTGAAGTTAAAATTATTTATTTTTGCCAATGTTTCCAACAGTTTTACATCGATATTACTTTGATGATAATTGTTGCAACTTTTTATGAAACAGCATATATCCGTTTGAAATAAAATAAAAGATTTCAGAATAATATTTCTACATAAATGCAAATAAAACAAAATGTTTCCTATTCACCATATCAAAGAACGGAAAATTGCAAACACTAAATTTGCCTTCCATTATGCATTTCTAGAAAGCACCGCTAAATGTTTCAACGGAGGTTTCTTTTGTTCGTTGTTGTCTAGGGCATCGGAAACAAAACTGCGGTCCGACGTAAATTTTCTTTCGCCATTTAGTAATGCAAATTAGGTTTTGTGAGCTGGATTTTAAAAATGTCTTTACCTACTTGCCATTACCATTTAATGCCAATGGTGATTGAACAACGCAAAATTATTTTACCACATTAAATATCACGAAATTTTATCGAAAAGAAGAAGTTTCAATTTAATTTTGAGTTGCTTTATGATTTCGAAATTTAAATAAAGTAAACTCCTTGTTGCATTACAGCACTTTTATGTAGGACATATTTGTTTAAGTTGAAGCAAAAGTTCACATATCACGGTCATCCATTTTTCACTGAACGAGTTAATTAAATATTTAATTAATAATAAGTAACAATAATTACACACCAATATAAAATCGTACTGATAAAATAATCGTAAAACTGGAAATGCGAGTGAGTGTAGTAGTAATAGTTAATTAATTTGAAATTCATTGTATAATTTCTAAAATAGAAGCGATGAAACAGTAGTAGTAGTAGTAGTAGTAAACATCTTTATTTCTAAAAAAAGGCTATCGACCTATCGGTCTTTCTGCCCTTGTTTAATACATGTAGTTTTAATCTAAATAAAAAACAAATATGAAAATCTCTTATTCTAGGTTAACAATCTTATTAAATAAACTTTCCAGTTCTAATGACAAGAAAAAATTATTTTATTGTCCAGTAGTCAGTTGCGTTTGTAAGTGTTCGAGTAGCGTTGATGTAGGGAAACGGAAGCGGGATTGTCTGGTTGGTCTTGTAAGACAAAGGGGATTCAGTATGGTCCAGTTGTAGGGGTTGTTTGTCCATTTTGTCTGTAGTGAGTCTTTCCGAAATCTTTGTCATGTTTGTGTGTTCGTATAGTAGTTGGGTGGAGGGGTTGTGTAGTGGGTTTTGGGGGTGTCTTATTCGTGTTATTAGTCTTAGTGCAATTTGTTCTGTTGTTTGTGTATAACGTTTTGTCCTTTCTGTTCCGTTGGTCATGAGTATATGCCCATAGTCTAGCAAGAGTCTACAAATAGCTTTGTATATTTTGGTGGCGGTGTTTGTGCTAATTCCTCTGTCTTTGTAGGTTAGTGGTCGGAAGTGATTTGTTCTCTTTATTGTTTCTGCCCTGATGTTTCGTATGTGTTTAGTGAATTTAAGTTTGTTGTCAATTGTGATTTCAAGGTATTTTACGTCGTTTTTTGGTTGTGTCGTTTGGCCGTCTGCAGTCATTGTAGGGGAGTCAGCGTTGAGTCTGTGGTTTGTGAGCAGAAGTTGGTTTTTTCACACGTTTGGTATTAGTCTCCATTTATAAAACCATGTCATTGTGTTGTTTGTTAGTGTTTGGAGTCTTTGAGCTGCTCTCTCAGTAGTTTTGTCATGTACAATAAGTGCCATGTCGTCTGCGTATTGTAATATGTATGCCGATCTGTCGATTTGATTTTTGTCTGGTAATTGTATATGTCATGGCAGTATATATTGTAGAGGAACGGTGAGAGCGGGGATACTTGAGGGAGCCCTTGTTCAGGGAAAAAAGAAAATGACAGTGTTTTGTCAATTCGTGCTTGTAGTTGTCTGTTATCTAGTAAGTTCTTTATGGTGTATAGTAGATATGTTGGTGTGTGTGGTTTGTATAGTTTGTATAGTAAGCCTCTATGCCAGACACTATCAAAAGCCTTGTTAATGTCCATAAACAGGCAAGTTGTCTTTCTGTCAGTTAGGTGAGTAGTTTATATATTGTTGGCCAAAATAAAGAGCGGATGAACAGTCGAGTGATGTTGTTCGAAACCAAATTGGTAGGTAGGTATATATTTTCCAATCACTTTTTCAAGCCGCGGCTTTATTATGTATTCAAAAAGTTTGCTTAGTACTGGAAGTAGTGTAATTGGTCTGTAGTTGCTCGGTTGTGTATTGTCCAGTCCATTTTTGGGTATAGGGATTATTAAGCCGTTTTTCCATGTTTCTGGGATTCTGCCATTTGTGATGCAGTTGTTCAATTCAGTTAGGATCAGTTTGTGTGTTTCTTGAGTTAGGCTTTTCAAGAGTTTTGCCTTAATTTTATCTTTCCCCGGTGCAGTGTTTTTGATGTGCGCTAGGGCTTCATCGTACTCTGTGTCTGTGATCAGTTTGCAGGTGTAGTTCGGTGAGGTGTAGTGATGAAACATTTATCAACATTTCCCAAAATTTAATCAAATTCCCCGAAAATGTATTTACTTAAATATAATTTCTTGGAATTAGTAAAGCCAAAGCGTTATACAAAGCAGCCATTCTTGTTAAAGTGAAGGTTTCACAGGTTTTATTATATTTAAAACATCGAAAGTTTCTTAAAAAGATATTGCCAAAGAATGGTTTGCAGAGAAAACAACTGTATACCTGTAATTAATTTGCTTAAAGTATTAAAGTGTAACCCCGGAAGGTTTTAAAAGCGCCCTAACTCTTCAGCTAATAGCCATTTATCTGTTTCTAATACATTTCAGTATATAACGTACGGTGGAAAAAGTATTCTTACTCACATCTCGACTCTTATTTGGAACTACAATTGCTATTCTTTCGATTGAAACTTATGACTTTAAGATTTCAGCAGAAATTCATAAATAATTATTTGAAAGCAAACATTAGTATTAAACTATTTCAAAGTGATCTTAAGTCCAAGATCTACTGCCAGCAATTATCTAATGTACCCATTATAATATCTTGATACTTAAATTGCTTTTGAATGCTTTCTCACTTTATTTTGGTAGAATTCTGGATAGCATTAAAGAAAGAAAATTCTGATCTAAGTGCAAATGTTTTGCATTTTAAGTTAACTATAATTACTATTGCGTGAAGCACTCTAAAGAATGAGAGCGAACACAACAATATGTAAATACTCAGGCAGCCTACGGCATAAACTCGGTTACAAAGCACGCGCTTATGGCTTATAGGACCTTATGTTTCCGGTTTCCAACTTTAATTTTTTTGTGTTTGGCTCTATGGTATTCAATTTTTAAAGCTGTGAGCTTCAAAGAAAGATTTAATGTGTTTTTACTGCAACGTTTTCCAAGTGCGAATTCTGAAAGATATGCGACGCCGTCTTTCTTCGGCGGGAAATGTGTTTTCGTTTCACTAAAAAATGCAGTGCCATTTAACCCCAAAGATACAGCTTATATACAGATATATCACGTCTTTAAGGCGAAAATGGAGATTTTAGTTCCATTTTATGTGAAGATTTCGTAATTTATAGGAATAGGAGATTACAGGAGATAGGTAGGTAGTATGAGATTAACTGAAACTGAAATCTAAAATTGATACTATGAATAGTCTACATTTAAGACTGATCAGTTTTTGCTAGACAGTTTCAGGATCGCATAAAGACAACAAACCAGTTTTGTCTAAAAAAAGGGAACATAATTGAGGCAATATCTAAAATAAAAATGTTTTATTTCTGTAAGGACTGAACCAATTTCACTACATCGGATTCACACATTTATTATCACTTTCAAAACGCCTACTCTCTGTTTCAACTTGAATGCTGCACAACGTAGCGCAAGAGAATTTTTAATGTTAAAATTAATATGAATAACTTTCTCGTAAATCATACTGCCTGTCATAACTGCAGCACAACATGAATTGCATGACTTGCACAAATTCCCACAAATAAATAATAAAAATGTAGATGATATTTTATTGTCTCTAGTTTAATGGAAGCAAAATTGGTAATTTGGATTAATTCTTTCAGCAGTTATGTATTTTACTATATTTAAACTATTTCAGGAAAAATGAAAGGAGAAGCATGCAAAAATGCTGGATTTAAATTGTAGCTAATATTATGAATATCTCAGCTATTGTGGTCGGAACTATGAAGATGTACATACGAAGGTAAATATGTGTAAATATTGGAAACGATTAGAAAATTTAGAAAAGTCGTATTCGATTTGAATTTAATGTAACTTTTATGCAGAAAATATGTAATTGGCATGGAAAAATTAACGAAAATTGTTCCGGGATGGGAATATATCGTCCAGTAAAACCAAAGAAAGAAATCATATTAGAGAAATTGCAAACGAGTACTTTGCTCCAGTCTATATGTTAACGCATTAAATCTCAAGAAATTTAAATCAACTTTGCCTATCACAGTAGAGTTTGTGGCTAATCATATTGCCCAACTTCACGCTGCTTAATTATCAGTCAAAGTTATTTGTTACGAAAATTAAAATATGGAAGATAGAGCACATGGGGAAGTGCTATTAGCATCATCAATGTGCTGTAAAGTAGAAAAGTTGTATATCTGCCTGAAAAGAGAAGGTAGCTTATGCCATTTTCGAATTCTTGGTATTCGCATATTCATATCCATTATTGAATTTAGATTACCGATCAAAACATCAAACCAGCATAGTTATCATCACAAAATAGAAAAGTTGTCGTAAGACTTTGGACAGAATTATTCATAATTGGGGTCGTGTCAGAAGGAAGAACCTTGCAGGTTATAGAATTTTGGCCAGAATATCAATTTCTGAGTACCGTTAAGAAACTGCGGTATAAAGAAAAATAGAATGCCAAATTTCTTACTAGTCGATAAAACTAGTTTAAAATGCTTTACACTGTAACAAAGAAATTGAAGAGAAAGTAAGTTTTTACTAGTTCAGGTAGAGCTAAACATCCTGATTTGAACGAATCTTCCAACTGTTGTCAAGACACCACGACTTCATTTTACCTCAAAAAGCAACAGAATTAAAGGTAACCTCGGATGAGAATTAGCTGTAAATTTCAGCTATTCTGAAATTTATATGATTGATTTGCTGTAATGTGATTTTTAGAAAAAACATAATCAACAATTGACAGATAATTTAAAAGTCCAGTGAGTGTTAATAAAATCACTGGACTTTGAAACTCGCTTTGTAATCAAAGCGAGTTTATTCGTTCTAGCTGTTACGCTGGGAATACCACCAACGTATAGCTTACTTGGAAGACTTTACTCTCTAAACAGCTTAAATATTTCAAAATCATAGAAATGCCCATCATATTTTCAGATAACTAGAAAATTGAGTGAAATCATTTTGCCATTCTCATATACGATGCAGTACAGTTGAAATTCCCCAGGTTGAAACGGAACAAACTGAGTTTTGTCTTAAAAATTATACTGTTGGCCCCGAAATCGTTTTGTTTGGTTCAAACTGCGATTTTAGAAAAAAAATACATTTCTAACTCGTATATCTCACATTACCAAATATAATGCTTGCATCTAAAGTTATTTTAATGACATGACTCAATAACAAATAGGGCACATAACATGAAGAAAAATGAATCGCATCTGTACGTGTTCAGAACCTTCATGAAGAGCAACCTGCAATATTTATCTCGCACCTATTCCATTTCCTGATAGCTTTTGATGTTCTGAGTGCGTGACTTGAAGATCCAACGCACAAAATCTTTGACAGTGACAAAGAAACTTGAACTGCTTGAAATCACGTATAATATAAGTTTCCGACACCTTTATTATCTGTTATATTTAAATGCTCTAATATGAAAGTTTAATTTTACTTATTTACGGTTACTAAAATAATTACGTACTTTATATAAAAATTGCCTTTATGCTCCAAACTCCAAAAAAATGTTTAATATATTTCTGGAAAAACACTTAACTATACTAAGATCGCCTTACTGGATATGTACCCTTCCAGTTTACATGAGAAGTAACAATTCACCATATTGCAAATATTGTTGGTATTACAATTTTAACTTGAATTTTAGAACATTTATATTTTTTATAATTTTTTTAAAATGTAAATTGTGCCATTATTATTTCGATCGGATTAAAAAAAATAGATTAGGAACGCACAACCATTTTTTTCATAAAATTAGACAAGCAGGTAATAGATACCTCTGGATAAAATGAATTTAGTAATTTAAATATGATCGCGCACTGCCTACAACTGAAGAAAATTATTTTCTCGCAGGTAGTTTTCCATAATTTTAAGACTTATGGCATATGCAGACACAAGATCAACTAAAACTCTGCACCACAGAATGGTCAAAGGTTGTAAAAACATGTTTTCAATCTTTTTTCGAAATGTCTTAATACCAAAACCACTAATAGGTATATAACTTTAGACATCTGTTTTAGATTATTGCCAGAAGGCACTCTTTTTTGCCGGGCTGGATTTGGAGTAGATTTTCTTGTATGGAAGAGCACAAGCTTTTAAAGGTGTTTGCTCTAAGGAACGAAATCCAAAAGTATCCCACTACATGAAGGAGCTCTTAAATTTAACACTTGCAACTATTTACCGAAAATAAATCGTGCGTTAACTGCCCTGTAAATTTATAATTTGATTGTCCAAATAAAATAAAAACAAAAATAAATTCACCGTTGTTAATAGTTGTCCTTGATGCTTTATTATTCAATATTGTTTTAAGTTCGAAAAGTTAAAAAAGAGAACGAAAAAAAGAAGAGTTCTCCAAATATCCCGATTATTATTTTGTAAATTTTTTGGTTATTTAGGAATAAGCAATGAAAAGCTTACAAATTCACAAAAAAAAATTAACATTCGATGAACTTAACTGAATTGAAGAAGTCATGGCTTATTCTGACAGAAAGGAAACAAGATATATGATTAATCGTTTTACGAAGTTTTCAAAACAAAAAAAAGGAATTAAAAACATAAATATATTAGTGGTATATTGTTGTTACGTTATTCGGATTTGGAGTTTGACCTCTTAATTCTTAGCGCATTAATTGTTGTATGCTGTCATAATATCGACATTCATTTTGTTGTGGGTGATTTTTAGTTTTTACCAAATTATTGTTGACTGTTTCCACAACCAACCAGAAATGTTTAATTTATTTTCATGTTCCTTCCGAAAATATGTTTTTGAGAAAACAAAAAATATAATAGAATTGAAACAAAATAATAGAATTGATAAAATGCGACCATTTCAAAATATAAATATTACATACCATTACTTAATAAATGTAATTTAGTATTCATCCAATTTGTTTTTTTTTTGTGTACAATATGCTAAATCTATTGATTTATTTCAAATTAGCAGCTGAATTTCAATTTCTTTTAAAATGTTAATATTTAGAAAATGCCACTTATACAGTTTGAATTTGAAAACGTTTGATAATATGTCGCAATAAGTCATTATACTTTATATAAACTCGTTAATCCTTCAAACGCTTTGTTTATTTCTTAGAATAAATTGACTTCAAAAGTTACTTTCTGCGTTCTGAACAGGTTGATTCATCGAAAAGTATTCACAAATGCTTGCCGTCTTTCTTAAGGCTGGGTTTTCTAATTGTTTTTATCGTTGTATATCCCTTAGCGGATATGGCTTTATCCATATTTTTTGTTCCAATACGAAGTGGATATTCTTGTAAACGTTTTGAATTCGTATCAGATTTTCGACGTAATGGAGGTTAATTTTTGGACTTTTTATAACGTAACTCACGTATTAATAAAATTAATCGACTCGGTTGAACCCACTTTAGCATCCAAAACATTAACTAACATTTTTCAAACGACTTTTAACTTGGTTTTCTTAATGGATGCTTTAAACTTTGTTTTAAATAACATTTCTCTAAGATTTGGGGTAGAACTCAGTTTGCTTATAAGTTATTTTAAAAACTGCACAGCGTGTTTGAAGTTAGCTTTAGACAGGTTACATACTCAATTATTCCGCAAGTGAACTGGGATCCTTCTTTTTATAATTATTATGTCGGATCAAAACTACTAATTTGTTACTAAGAAGCTGTAATCTAGTCTGCTGATATTCTACGTTGTATCAGCAATAAATTACCATAATTCGCACATAATTTTAGTCTCTTTGGTTGCTCAGCATAATCTTAAATACCAACTGCGCTCGTCAAATGTAAAAATAAAAACTATATTTTAAATAGGTACCTAAATACACAACTCTTACCGTTCTGGCCTAAAGCGGTGACGCAAATAATTAAATCAGTACATCCAAGTTAAGGCCGTTCCTAGTTAAAACTAATTTGATTCTAAAATATGCATATTCCCGCAAATTCTCAGTTTGTTATATGCGCATGTAATATTTTAATTAATAAAGCTGCTGGGGAACAATGAGCTTTTTGGACAAAATGTTTCAATTTGGCTGTCATCGCTATGCCTGGATTCCTGTAATATCTGCGTATATTCCCTTAAGTTCACCTTCTGAATTTCTAATGGAAGTTTCCGTTATAATATGCACGGCACTGGCTTTTATTGAGAATTACTTATCGACTTTTCGAGCCATAATAGCTTCTGTTCGGCGATGTGGCTAGAATAAATTATATAGCAGCCAATTTAGTAGTTCGGAGCAGGACTCACAATCTATAAAATAGCAGTATGAATAACTATGAAAGTTTTCATACTTGCCTCAATATTGCCCAACTATGCTTTAGTAACGTGTGAAGTAATTTTGTTAAACCAAAATGTTTAAATAAAAAAGTCATCAACCTGCAATTTCACCCGAAAAAGTGAGGTAAAGGAAAATGTTCACTTTTATGTCGACAACTCACACGTTCTGCAATTCAATACGATACAATTTCAGGATGTGAAAGGATATAAACACATACCCAATGTAACACCAGAAAGTTTAGCAACCGCCCGGTCAACTTTACTTATAATTAGGCGAATAATAACATTAATATTTGTATCAATATACTTAAGTTATCATGCGTTTGTGTCAAAACTATAATATATTTTGTATATAATTGTTGCTTCAATTTGGCATCAAATTTGGTTTTGCTTTGCACATGTAAGACGGAGAAAACTCGTCTTAAAGAAAACAGTGATTTGGAACGGATTAGTAATAAGTCAAGCAAAATTAGCAACCAAAGCATTAGAAAAAAAAAAGTATGCCAAGTCAAGAATAGACAAACCCCAGAAGATCTTCTATTCCGTTGGCACATTACTTATTTCAACATTTTTCCATAGCTCTAAAATATTCTATTTCAAAATCGTCTATTCAAACCTAAGCAAGATAGCACCTTTTTTTAAATTCCTGTCACACTTGCATTATTAAAGCTCTAATATTATTTCAGGTCAAATTACTCGAAGTACTCGAAGTACAGTAGTTAACGTAGCAGCTATTTCAAAAAATCTGAATTTCCAATCCTCTGGATGTTCTGATCACGTACTCCTTGAAACAGATAAAGTTATCCACTACGAAAGTTCCTAACTTGGCTGAATGTAAATATTTATGAACAATGAAAGGGCCTTAAAGATCAAGACATATTTCAAAATTGCCTTTACCTCATGGCAGAGGTAATTTTATTAACAGTCAAGCACCGTTGTTTTAGAAATTTGCGGCTAATTTTTTGTTGGTGAATAAATAAGATCAGAAAGTGCAATCCGAGACCTTTGGAATTATTCAAAAGTTAAGCAACGTCCGCCTCAACGGTAAAATAAATTTAAGTTTCCCGGCGTCTTTTGCATTTTAAGGCAACCCTTAATTTTAAGCCTCTGAATACAATGGAAAAGCGTATTATATATTTATCTTAATTAGGATGAGTCTAAAAAATATTGCTACCTTTCGGCAAAGATGGTTAATTGACCATTATATTATAACAAAAAAATATATTTCTTTTTATAAATTTTTGTTATAATTTGAAAATTATTAAAAACAAATTCAATATGTACCAATTTCGAACTTAGAAATTATAATTTATTAATACTATTGTGAATTCCTCACCGTAGGCAACATTTGACATTAAAACAGGCATTCTTTATGTATTTTTAAATCAACATGTTGGTAGCCAAGCGTCCTCACAAGTTTTGCAGATAAACCTCGGGAGATACGGAAATCATAGAAAATATTATGCAAAATCCATAAACTCATTTGGAGAGAAAAAAGTTCTTGTTCAGTGTGAATGCTTGGCGCCAAGTGTTATTTATTGATCTGACACCCTGGAGATCGAGGGCTTTTCGGGCAAATTCTATATTCGGGATTGCAAAAAATTTAATTTGAGTGTCCCTTGTGACGTACAGTTGTTACAATTCTGAACTACTTCGGACCTCAAAAACATAAAAACGCATGATTTTTATATAGTTTTACGCATTATCGTAACATGCATACTTTACGAAAACTCAAATCAAAAGGCTCTCAAAACACAAATCAGGACTGACCTAATAATATTGCCATCGATTTTAAATGAGTTAAAAACGATTAATTTGAATAAGAGTTAATTGAAAACGTTTCCTTCTTGAACACATTTATTTTCAGTCAATTATTTGACTCTGAAACATGGAAAAATGGCTTAATAATCCCTATACCCAAAAATGGACTGGACAATACACAACCGAGCAACTACAGACCAATTACACTACTTCCAGTACTAGGCAAGATTTTTGAATGCATAATGAAGCAGCGGCTTGAAAAAGTGATTGGAAAGTATATAGCTACCTACCAATTTGGTTTCAAACAGCATCACTCGACTGTTCATCCGCTCTTTATTCTGGCCAACAATATACAAACTACCCACCTAACTGACAGAAAGACATCTTGCCTGTTTATGGACATTAACAAGGCTTTTGACAGTGTCTGGCATAGAGGCTTACTATACAAACTATACAAACTACACACACCAACATATCTACTACACACCATAAAGAACTTACTAGAGAACAGACAACTACAAGTACGAATTGACAAAACACTGTCATTTTCTTTTTCCCCTGAACAAGGGCTCCCTCAAGGATCCCCGCTCTCACCGTTTCTCTACAATATATACTGCCATGACATATACAATTACAACTTACCAGACAAAAATCAAATCGACAGATCGGCATACATATTACAATACGCAGACGACACGGCATTTATTGTACATGACAAAACTACTGAGAGAGCAGCTCAAAGACTCCAAACACTAACAAACAACACAATGACATGGTTTTATAAATGGAGACTAACACCAAACGCGTCAAAAAACCAACTTCTGCTCACAAACCACAGACTCAATGCTGACTCCCCTACAATAACTGCAGACGGCCAAACGACACAACCAAAAAACGACGTAAAATACCTTGGAATCACAATTGACCACAAACTTAAATTCACTAAACACATACGAAACATCAGGACAGAAACAATAAAGAGGACAAAACACTTCCGATCACTAACCTACAAAGACAGAGGAACTAGCACAAACACCGCCACCAAAATATATAAAGCTATTTGTAGACCCTTGCTAGACTATGGACATATACTCATGACCAACGGAACAGAAAGGACAAAACGTTATATACAAACAACAGAACAAATTGCACTAAGACTAATAACACGAATAAGACACCCCCAAAACCCACTACACAACCCCCCCCACCCAACTACTATACGAACGCACAAACATGACAAAGATTTCGGAAAGACTCAAACATCTACAGACAAAATGGACAACCAACCCCTACAACTGGACCATACTGAATCCCCTTTGCCTTACAAGACCAACCAGACAATCCCGCTTCCGTTTCCCTACATCAACGCTACTCGAACACTTACAAACGCAACTGACTACTGTACAATAAAATAATTTTTTCTTGTCATTAGAATTGGAAAGTTTATTTAATAAGATTGTTAACCTAGAATAAGAAAATTTTCATATTTGTTTTTATTTAGATTAAGACTACATGTATTAAACAAGGGCAGAAAGACTGATAGGTTGATAGCCTTTTTTTAGAAATAAAGATGTTTACTACTACTATTTGACTCTTTATAGAAATTGGTTACGGAACGAATTAAACTTGAATGTCGAGGTAGCACTGTATATTATATTTATAAGCCGTTACTGTTAGCAAACAAACTAAAATGCCAAAAATGTAATTTTTCGTGCACATGTAAAATAAAATTGTAATTGCAATGTAGGTTGTGCGTACTGAATGGGCAACTATTATAAAATTAAATTTTGAGTTTGATTTAATTATAACCGTCTTCAAGCCGAAAAAGTTGAGAATCTTAAATGGGTACTGCGTGGTTGAATAAATCAAGCGATCAGTCTAGATAAATAAAATATATCGAACAATCGCAAAACGCTTTTAGTAAAATGAGAACAGTCTCAGTTTACAGCGTCCCCTACAGATTTTAAAAAGCTACCAATTTTTTATTCAGTTCTGGATTACTGAATTATGTTCTGCACGAAAAGCCTTCTTGAAGAACCTGAAGGTTTTTAAACTTTTAGCGATTTGTCCAATTGTATTTATATCGAACATTTTTATCCACTGAGCAACAGTGTCATCGGATTAAAATTTTATTGTGCCGTTCTGTATGTTCATATTTATCAAAAAATATATATACGTTATAAAAAGTATTTGGCCCAGAACCTTGCCCTGAAGAATCCCAGTTTTAATGTTACTAAAAATGTTCTCCACGGTTCTGGTTCCCCTCACCTTATAGTGTATTGTACCCTAAGTACCCAGTATTCACAATTTCCTAGTAATATATTTTGGTTAAGTTACTATAAAGGCTACATGTTGGGAACGTCGGGAACTTTTTTCGCCTTAAGAATGTCGCATGAAGATGTTGTGGTGAGCTTCGCCCACCGACTCACGGGTGGCAGCATCAGCAACACGGGTTGCCAACATCTCACCGCACAAGAGCTACGCCGGCTCGGTTCATTTCCTTCCAAACACGTATAACCTGTATCCGGCGTATAAGGCAGGGTCTACCTAAGCCTTACTGACGAGTCCAATAGGTAGGCCCGGGACGAAACGCATGGCTCATCACATAGCGCCATAATGTCTAAGTGTGTCAAAGTCTAATAAAATATTGCTACATCGGTCAAATCTCGTACAAACCACGCATTTGTCGGTGAAGCCCGAAATCTATCTATCTCCTAAAAACGTTTCCTTATAATAATATTTTTAGCGTTTCTGGCGATTTCCATAAATATGTCTGCGCATATAGAAAATGTGGGTGCTATTCTACATAATCACATACAATTATTCAAACAGAACAATAAATGTTTTGTTTTACTGCTGAGTGGATACAGTTTCTCACAAATATAATAAATCCCTATTTCGTATCACCATTATTATGTTATGAGAATATTGCGGTCCATTTTTTATTCCATCCATATTTCGCTTTGGAGTAGCAAAAAAAAAGATTAATATAAATGAGGCCAGACGAGACGTAACAGTTGGACCTATCCAAGTAAAAAATTACAAGAAAAAAGATAAAAATTCGATTTATTCTTAGAGAAATATTACACTCATTTTAGTCGTTTGAGATGAAACTGATTATAAGCGTTGTTTATTTGTTTCAATTTATAGCTATAAAATGTGCAATACATTTTAGCAAACAAATACATGCATAGGATTTGATATAATTATTTGAAAACATGTACAGGAATAGTAGATAATAATGTAGTTTCATTTAGTTACTTTTACAGTAAAGCCGAAAACACAATACGTCAACTAAAAATTCTAAAAATCAAGATTTCCACATATTTGACTTATGATTCTATTTGGTAGTGAGTTAGTATTAAAGCAAGTATTAAAATCAATTGCCTTCGAATCAGCCAATGCATTAAATGAAATAATTTCAAGCAAACAAGCAGCAAATGATTTTATTCCATTTATAGATTATGAAATCATCTAGCGAAAAATGTTCCACCCACGTTCATAAAAACGGCAAATTAGTACAACCTACAGCCGCCTCAATATAGACATTGGTTGCAATTATACTTAAGATAATAAGAAACCAACATATGTAACAACTAGTGTGTGACAGTTCTAAAAATAATAGTTTTTCTATTTTGAATTGATGAGGAAAAATGGCAATAATTTCGCATTAAATATTTGTAGGCATAAGAAGAAGAACTACGAGCAGTAAAGTAATAGATAAAAATGTATTATTTTGCATCATTTGATAACACTCACACGATGTGAGTACTAATTCCACTAAAAAACCTTCTATCAACAATGATTTAACTTAAGAAGCGAAGCAAATAATACAATAGCGTAGACCTCATCCATAATTCATGTTGTAAGAGCAGCGATGCACAATTACTTTGCGTATGAGGCTATGCGTTTTTGCATTTAAAATTAACTGAACGAGTACCGTAAATTACCAAAGCAGATTCTGGCAAAAGATCATTTTAAAATCTGTCTGTTGAGGGTATTTGATATAATGTTGTTTTATGAAACAGATGGATTTTGCTTTCTATTCGTAACGAACCCTTTGTAATCGGTGCAATGTTGGGAACGGCTTGAAGGTAATCCGCAGTATTTGAAACGATTGTTAGAAAACGTATTTTATATGTTTAACATTATATATTCCGTACAACTGTGATGTTCCTCAAATTTTCATTATCGCTGTTTTGATCTGTTTGAGAAAATGTGCTTTGATAATATACGTATACGTTACACCGAAAATCAGAATAAGTTTGTAATTTACACCATAGGTAAAACCATAAGTAACTAAGAAGGTAATTTATATTTCGAATAATGTAAGAATTAAATAAAGGAATAAGACAATATATTGAAGTTGATTCAAAATGAAATTCCTGGGTTCCAGTCAATTTTACTGTTTATTATTTTATTACAAAAACGTTTCGGTGTCTTTCTCCACCATCATCAGTTTGCATGCATGGCTGTTTCTACCTTCAACTTTGGCAAGCAATTCTTCAATTTCATTTTGAGTTGAATTGAAATACAGTCAGGAAAATATACACAATGATTTGAAGTTAATGATGGACATTTTGCTCAATTTCGCATTTAGTTCCTAAATAAGTTTAAAGATCCTGCATAAATTGTAGATACCAAATGAATAGTACATTTCAAAAACCACGTAAGTCAAACTAGTTAAATTTTCAGCACAGTGAAAAAACTGTTTTGATTAGAATATATCTCGAAAATCAACGTTCATCATGTTTTTTTTAATATGAACTATTTATTTTACTGGGACAAATGAAAATAGCCAAACAGCTTAGCCTGCGTAGCCCTCTCGAACAGATACCTTAAAACTTAGTTTATATTAGAATTTTTCATCACCAAACACCCACTTGTCCAACTTTTTGCAAAATTGCAATTAAATTCTAGAAAGAACAGATCAAATTTGATATTGAAATATAAACTTTGACTCTCTGGATTATCGTAATTGAACTATATTTATTATTTTGACATATAGAATATGCAGTTACACTAGGACGCATTCTTTACGAACTACCCTGATTTAAGGTAAATGCAGGATGTTTGTGGCAGTTAGTCGTAGGTTTTTGGTTAAAATTTTAACTAATAGTAGTAAACATCTTTATTTCTAAAAAAGGTTATCGACCTATCGGTCTTTCTGCCCTTGTTTAATACATGTAGTCTTAATCTAAATAAAAACAAAGATGAAAATTATCTTATTCTAGGTTAATAATCTTATTAAATAAACTTTCCAATTCTAATGACAAGAAAAAATATTTTATTGTCCAGTTGTCTGTTGCGTTTGTAAGTGTTCGAGTAGCGTTGATGTAGGGAAACGGAAGCGGGATTGTCTGGTTGGTCTTGTAAGACAAAGGGGATTCAGTATGGTCCAGTTGTAGTGGTTGTTTGTCCATTTTGTCTGTAGATGTATGAGTCTTTCCGAAATCTTTGTCATGTTTGTGCGTTCGTATAGTAGTTGGGTGGAGGGTTTTGACTAATAGTAGTAGTAGTAAACATCTTTATTTCTAAAAACTGCTATTGACCTATCGGTCTTTCTGTCCTTGTTTAATACATGTAGTCTTAATCTAAATAAAAAACAAAGATGAAAATTCTCTTATTCTAGGTTAATAATCTTATTAAATAAACTTTCCAATTGTAATGACAAGAAAAAATTATTTTATAGTCCAGTAGTCAGTTGCGTTTGTAACTGTTCGAGTAGCGTTGATGTAGGGGAACGGAAGCGGGATTGTCTGGTTGGTCTTGTGAGGCAAAGGGGATTCAGTATGGTCCAGTTGTAGGGGTTGTTTGTCCCTTTTGTCTGTAGATGTATGAGTCTTTCCGAAATCTTTGTCATGTTTGTGCGTTCGTATAGTAGTTGGGTGGAAGGGTTGTGTAGTGGGTTTTCGGGGTGTCTTATTCGTGTTATTAGTCTTTGTGCAATTTGTTCTGTTGTTTGTATATAACGTTTTGTCCTTTCTGTTCCGTTGGTCATGAGTATATGTCCATAGTCTAGCAAGGGTCTACAAATAGCTTTATATATTTTGGTGGCGGTGTTTGTGCTAATTCCTCTGTCTTTGTAAGTTAGTGATCGGAAGTGTTTTGTTCTCTTTATTGTTTCTGCCCTGATGTTTCGTATGTGTTTCGTGAATTTAAGTTTGTGGTCAATTGTTATTCCAAGGTATTTTACGTCGTTTTTTGGTTGTGTCGTTTGGTCGCCTGCAGTTATTGTTTTGACTAATATTTTGCATCAGATAACGAAATTCGATGGAAAATTCATTTTACTTGACGATTACGATGATACGAATAATAATAAATTTAATATAAATTTTATTGCTGACGTTCACCATTTGAAAACAAAATGGAACGGTTACTTGGCTTATGTTATATATGCAAGATTCATATTTCGTCAGTGCTATAAAGCCATTACAAAGCCTGTGAATAATTAATTCAAAGAAATCCAATGGAGCCCCAAAAAGACGAGAAAATGTAAAAACTTTTCCAATGAAAATTACGGGCAAGGTCATTACGACAGAAACATTTCGAGCAGAAAAATGCCATTTCCTACTCTAAACTAATTAAAAGTACCGACTGTTTTAAACAATTAAATGGCAATTAATTCGAAGGCGTTTCAGGGGCAGTTTGACGAGATGCTTATTTTTGATGGAGTAAAAATGTTTAGCAGATGTTTTGCTTTAAATAAAATAATATGGTTTTAAATGCGATTATAATATTTAATGTTTAATTTCATATTGAAATAGTACGTTCCTTATCTTATTTAGAGCGTCTCCTATTAATTTTATTAAAATAACATTTATTTAATTTTATTATTACGACGTAATGAGGATATTTTGAAGTTAAGTATTATAAGTGAGACAGTTTAAAGCACTTAAACTGATTCTTAGTCAAAATGAGAGAAACGGCTTGAAAGTCTGTACAACAGTATTAAGCAATAAATAAAATAGCTAGTTATCGAATGGAAAGTTTTGGAATGGAACCAAATTGCAGCACCTTTAATTCATCATTTTTCAGCGTTAATAAATATATCTTATTTCAATCACACGTTTCATTTAAAAGACTTAAATTTAACGACATGAGCAAAACTTGCAATCTATCGATCTTACGGTCAGTTTTTGCATTGAACTATAACTTGATATACTAAAATATAAATTGGTTTTTATAAAAGAAAGTTATTGTTCCACTCTGGACTGGTTAACGTTGTTTTCTCATATTAAACACTAACGAAGAAACTGTTTCTATTTCTCGGGCAGGTGGCAAATTTAATCCAGATTTAAACGGCGTACGTAAGAGAGAACTAACCTCACTAAGTAACAAATGTGGCAATTTCCAGGCTAGTAAAGGGCCTTTCATCCATTTCCTTCCTAGTCACGCACTTTCGAGATCAAAGAGAATTACGGGGAAGAAAAGGTACGAGAAATATTTGATGCGATCCCTTACAAAAAAGGTTTTCCGAAATCCCAGTATTCCATTTTTAATTAGGTGAGTATAGATGTCGAATTTATGACTTTATTTTCGGTTGAACCTTAGAAATAGATCATGTCTAACAAGCCTTTGACATGCTAAAGGAGTTATAAATATTACACTTAAACAGATTTAGGTAAATATCAATCGGTATTCCAATACAAAAACACAAAAATATAATAAAAACCAAACAGATAGGTACAAATATTTCGAAATTGCAAAGTAGCTGAAATAGAACATAGAAAATTTTGGGTATGCCAGGTCTAATTCCCTGTGGCTCAACAATTTTGCATATTTCTAATATTCTTTTCTAGGGCGCACTAACACAATTGCAATATAAAATTGGATAAATTACGATCAAAATTAATCTAAGCTCACTGCGATTTTAAGAAAAAGATAAGGGAACACAACAGGGCTTAATTAACACTTAACCGCAAAACATGTAATAAAGGAAGAATCAAATAAAGGAAATTATTCTAAGGGATTTATTGTGGAGTTCGCTGAAGTGTGAAAAAACTTGGGTTAAGTTTGCAGGTTTATTTGTCTTTTTGTTCCGCACTACTTTGAGATAACATCAGGAAAGTTAAAGGATTTTTATTAGTTTTGTTCAGAGGAGAAAACAGAAAACTAATGGAATACAAAAGCGACGATACGTTTTCAGGAAAGGGAATTATTTTCCCGAGAATCAGGTTAAAACTTGGTTTTAAAGTAGCTTTTGTTTAATTATTTGAGAGATCATAGCCAGAATTGTTGCGTAGATATCTACTTTACTTTGCTACTTTTACCTGCGGAAACTTAAACCATGTAAATTTGAATAAAAACGAACATAGGTGAATATGTTGTTTGAACGTTTTATTTAATATTTCTATTGAAAGGTGTATCAGATGTCACGGTATTAAGGTCACCGTGTGTACGAGCTTTTAGTTAAACTAAATATTTGTTGCTTAGACTAATTTTAAGTGTGTTGGTGTAAAAAAATCTGTAGGGCGTTGACATACAATCTAGAATTCTTTGCTTTTTAAATTCTGGATCAGAGAAACTTTACTATAAAAAGAAAGACAAAGTTTAAATTTAACATGAAATATTTTTACAGCTTAGCATTTATTATTAATTTTAGCGGTTTTGTGCGCTAATATAGAGAATAACTACACACCATAAAGAACTTACTAGAAAACAGACAACTACAAGTACGAATTGACAAAACACTGTCATTTTCTTTTTCCCCTGAACAAGGGCTCCCTCAAGGATCCCCGCTCTCACCGTTTCTCTACAATATATACTGCCATGACATATACAATTACAACTTACCAGACAAAAATCAAATCCACAGATCGGCATACATATTACAATACGCAGACGACACGGCACTTATTGTACATGACAAAACTACTGAGAGAGCAACGCAAAGACTCCAAACACTAACAAACAACACAATGACATGGTTTTATAAATGGAGACTAACACCAAACGCGTCAAAAAACCAACTTCTGCTCACAAACCACAGACTCAACGCTGATTCCCCTACAATAACAGCAGACGGCCAAACGACACAACCAAAAAACGACGTAAAATACCTTGGAATCACAATCGACCACAAACTTAGATTCACTAAACACATGCGAAACATCAGGGCAGAAACAATGAAGAGAGCGAAAGACTTCCGATCACTAACCTACAAAGACAGAGGAATTAGCACAAACACCGCCACCAAAATATATAAAGCTATTTGTAGACCCTTGCTAGACTTTGGACATGTACTCATGACCAACGGAACAGAAAGGACAAAACGTTATACACAAACAACAGAGCAAATTGCACTAAGACTAATAACACGAATAAGACACCCCCAAAACCCACTACACAACCCGCCCCCCCCCACTACTATACGAACGCACAAACATGACAAAGATCTCGGAAAGACTCATACAGCTACAGACAAAATGGACAAACAACCCCTACAACTGGACCATACTGAATCCCCTTTCAGAGAATTTTCATATTTGTTTTTTATCTGGATTGGGACTGCATGTATTAAACAAGGGCAGAAATACCGATAGGTCGATGGCCTTTTTTAGAAACAAAGATGTTTACTACTACTATTGTTAACCTAGAATAGGAGAATTTTCATATTGGTTTTTTATCTAGATTAAGACTGCATGTATTAAACAAGGGCAGAAAGACCGATAGGTCGATAGCCTTTTTTAGAAATAAAGATGTTTACTACTACTACTATAGAGAATAATTACATTTATTGAAAATTGTTTGTAAATCAAACGGCCTTAGTGTAACTATCCGAATACAAGTATATGAAATACATAACATATGTTCTAAAAACAGGCCTCAATTAAAGTATGTTATGCAAAATAACACGAAATAAACCTTTAACCATTGATATTTTATAATGATACATATTTCAGTTGCAATATTTTTTAATGATCATTAAATTTCTCGCCAGTAAATTAGAAACTTTATCAATGTGTAACCAACAGGTCCCACCAAATCAGGACATATTTATTCACTTTGCAGTACACACCAAATTGCTCATTAACTTATAAATCGAGTTGCGAGTGACGGCACAATATTTTAGTGACAAATTAGACTTTAATTTGTTTGCATTTGCGGATATAGTTTATAGCTGAATTAACGATAGTATTAGCAAACCTATAATTAATTGATATTATATGCCATACACATACAGGTCATGGAAAGTAATGGAGCCTGTAACAATAAAGTATGAAACCTAATATCGTGGACATTAAAATATCAACCACAAGATGATATAAGAATAACTGAATCAGTTAAGATCTTGTCATGTACATATATATTATAATTTTTATTATGCGGTGCCCAAACAAACTCAATAAAGCAGATTGCGGAAAGACAACTGAGCATCCACTTAGAACTCTCCTACATTCTGTAGCACAAAACTGCAACTTTAGACTGCCCTTTGCATTTGAAACATGTTTAACTTATCTTAATTCGTAACTAATCTAGCGTACATATGAATGTCTACATTTAAAAAACTAACTTTAGTAGATTTTGCAAGGTTTATATATAGAATGTATTTCAGACTTTTTGTGGCAATAAAGCATATTTAGAATTGAGTATGCCCAGGTAAAAAGTGGGTAAGCAAAGTTTTGTTATCGGTTTTGCAAATATATTCTCATAACCATTCTCCAGTTAATGTTAGACGAGGAAAATGAGTTGTGAAACTTGTCTAAAAATGACAATTTTGGATATTAAAACTGGTCTAGACCTTAATGATTTAAGCAATTGCTTTCCATTTAGTGATAAAATGTATTTATGAGTTTCTTTTCGTTTAAGAATCTGATATCTTATTCTACCCATTTAGGTTGTTAATACTTTTTGTTTAAAAGAAATACAGAAAATGAAACATTTTTCAAAGGTAAGCAAATTTATTCTTTGTAATTTTTTTCCTGGAAGTGTCATCGGTTTTAACTCCAACAACGTTTTCATTACCAAAACATACAATTTTAGCAAGGCATAGAAATTTATTACCCAACTTACATGCAAAGCGCTTCAGCCAAGTAGTCAAAGTTGCGGTTGTGACAGACGTAGTTTCGAAACTTTGCAAATGGATGACCTCTTAGCGGGTCTGGTAACAATTATGACTGGAACTTGAGGGTTTAACCTCTTCGGCGTTTATTGACCCTCAATCCCCCATAATTTACACAACAGGTGCACAGTATTTAAAATAAATCTTCTAATCTCGTCACATATATAGACAGATACCTTTGGAGTTTATTGGTTTTAAAGCCCTATTCATTGAGGATTGTTAACACCTACTCAAAATATTCTGCTTGTCAATACAGCAATAAACTGCTAATATTTGTCAATGTTACTTAAGGAAAAGTTTTTAAATATCTTGAATTACATTTTTCGATTTACCGACAATATTTGGAAATATTTTACCAATATTCCTTGTTGCCCTTGTAGACCTACCAAAATATCGCAGAGACTACTCGAACACAACATTTACTGAAACTCCTCTAAAAAGTTTAAAGCTACATGGATACTTACTGGAAATAGAACACAATCGAACGGTTTCAGTATATTTTTTAACGAGTGTGAATCCAAATAATAAAATACGATATATTTTATTTTCAAATATGCTTACAAGTACGGGATATAGCAGATATTTAAATTTAAAAAAATTTCTTAGCAATTTTGTAAAACCCTCAACCCTTGGAGTTTTTTTTTATCTAAGAACTGAAATGAATCGAATGTTTTGTTGAGAGTGCAAACAAAAAAATTTAAAAAACTTTAATGACATTTTCAAATGTTGTCATAATTAATTCAGACGTTAAGTCCAACGCGTATATACTTTATATTAAAAACATTCAAAAGTTCCATTTATCTTTTACACGAGTCAGCGAGCAAGTAATGTCGCTTGGCTGAGGCTAATGAGAATGAATATTTAACATTAAAAATTTTGGAACGTTCATTATGAGCGCTCTAGTAATAAATTTCAACTTGCGTGACTTTCATTTCGTTTTTTGCGTTCTCAATCCTGTTACAATGGGACATTCCTGTGAGTTTAAGGACACATTTGGATTATAGGTGCTGACTGACAGATATAAATTTTTGTTAGCCAACTAAATTGTACGTAACATAGCCATAGTAATTTGTAACTTTTCCAATATATTCCAGTAAAGTTACATTAACAATGCTATTGAGGCAACGTCTCAAGTACATTATATTTAACTATATTATAAAATATGTACTTGTCAGAAATAAGAAGAAAAGCTGATATAAGAGCATTTACAAATTTTTCAGTTATAATCGTCATGTGTGTTTAATAAGTACTTCCTTTTGCTATAGCGATATCAAGAATAATGCATAATTTTCATAGATAGTAGAATTGCTCCCCGGTAGATTGCTCAATACAGTGCATAAGGGATAGATGGCCTGAAAAAAGGGAGCACACATCATTACCCGAAAATGAATTTATTGGGGCGGTAGAGCTGTGCCTTAAGTCCACTTACTTCCAGTACGAGGGCAATTTCTATTCACAAATATATGGAGTAGCTATGGGGTCTCCCATAGCTGCAACAATTGCAAACCTCGTGATGGAAAGTCTGGAAGAAAAACTAATACCGGATTTGAATTTTGAGTGTGGATTCTTTAAAAGATACGTGGATGACTGCATAATGTGCATGCCAAACCAAAAAGTTCAATACACATTAGATAAATTTAATACATTCCATGAGGCCATTAAATTCACCATTGAGGAAGACAAAAACAAATCAATAAACTTTTTGGATATGACGGTTATATATGAAGGTAATGGGGAAATAAAAACAAACTGGTACACAAAGGATGTGTGGTCTGGTAGATACTTGAATTACCAATCATATGCACCTATACAATATAAAAAAGTGTTGTAACAGCTCTTACGGATAGAGCGATTAAATTGGCACATTATGGATATAGATCAAAAAATCTTGAAAAAATAAAAAAGATACTAATAATGAACAACTATCCCAAAGTTTTCTTTGAACCAATAATAAAACAAAGAATTAATAAAATCTTCAATTCAAATAAATGGAACAACATAAATAATATAAATAAGATAAAAGAAGGTGAAGTCAAGTATGTATCATTACCGTTCATACCAGAAATAAACACAAAAATAAAGAGTGTTCTGAAACCACATAGTATTACTATAGCAGAAAAAAACTAAAAACAACTTGGTAAAAGAATGTTTCACAAAATTTAAGCCTAAAGGGGATAAGTTGGACACACCTAACGTAATATACAGGATTGACTGTTTGAACTGTGACAAAGCATACATAGGTCAAACAGGACAATATTTGTAAAAAAGAATATACGAGCATAAATATAGCTTAAGAAAGGTTAACGAAAATGAAACAGCATTAGCACATCATGCACAACAAAAATTGCACAGTTTTGATTTCGACAACACAAAAATACTAATCAATGAAAACAACTATAATAAGAGAAGAATCCATGAAATGATACAGATCAGAAAACACCAGAATGCAATGAATTTTAGATCAGACACAGACAATCTTAGCTCATTGTATCACACACTAATTAGATGATCGCATGCATGAACTGAATGGACCAGGTAAGTGAAAAGTAAACAGCTGATATTGAGGAATTGCAGAGCAATTCCAAGAATGCAAAGAAAAGGCGAAGTATAAACATGTTTTTTTCGTTCCCTCGCTCGATGTCGAATAAAATAGGAAATTCAATGTCCAGTCAAATGTGAAGGTAGAAACATCCAGGCATGTAAGTTAAATTTAAATCTCTAAACAATAGATTCTAGTCTTTTGCCGAACATGTTTATCCCGACTCATCACCTGAGAACCAAGGTCCCAAATTGTACTTTTTAATATGTGTGTGATTTGTATTTTAATACGTGAATTTTGTGAAAATTTTTTATTTAAATTGATGATAAATGTAAAAATATATATTTTAGACAAACTGATGATGGTGGAGAAAGACACCGAAACGTATTTGTAACATTTTAAATAGTAAACAACAAAATTGACTGAAACCCAGGAATTTTTGAAATAATTTTCATATTAAGCAAGACTTTTCATAATAATTGGATGAATTGTATGATCAATGAAGAGAGATTCAATTTCTAACAGTTAGTTTCATGAACTGTAACATAAGCAACACCATAATTGCACCATAAAAACAACGTAATTAGGCACAAAGGATCATAATAAATTTTCCATTACCACCACATCAAACCTATAGAAAAAGGTGCCATAGTTGAGGAAACCATGTATCTGATAAATAGATAAAGAAATCAATACTGTTCTGGTTCCGACCAATCCGAATGTACCCTTAAATGTTTTACATTTCAACCCATAAAGGAGCCTGCATAGCTCGAAGCTTTCAAAACATTTTTAGAAAATGTTTGAAAAAAAAATTGCTAGATACTAGATATAGTGTTCAAAATTAAATTAAATCATTAGTGATGATCCACGCGTTACCCGCGGCTAATCTAGACTGAACCTTTTTAAATGTATCCGGCAAATTGGAACTTTAATCTAATTACGTTTGTTATCTGAATGAAAAAGCATTTAGAATCGCGAAAACGAATTAACTTTTAATTGGTCGTAGTAGGGAAGTAGAAGAGAAATTTTAAAATATTTGCGAACCAACAGGCTGAGTTAACGGCTAATTTAGTCATTAGAAGATATATTGCATTTAAATGGCTCTGACTTCATTAAGATGTCATGGCCCCATTTGAAGTCGTTTGAAAATTATCAGCACGAAAGTACAGCAATTGCATATCAACAAAATATTGATGATGACCACCGAAGATCATGAATGCACTGTCCATCAAAGTGCATCCTTGATGAATTATGGCTTGCTAACACTGAAGCCGTGGACGTAGCCCGATACTGGGCAGAGAGATTGTAAAAAATTTGGATCTGGACTCGAAAAAGTAAAGTAAAAGTAAATATGTGAGGCCTGGTACAAGATAAGGAAATTAGTATATCCAGTTGACGCAAATATTATCAATATCAGCTATGCGGACGACGCAATAATTCTATCACATAGTGAGTAACACCTGCAAAGAATGCTACACATCTATACGGTATGAGTAAAATATAAAAGAAGTCATCAGACATAAATATGAATTGGAAGGAAACATTTTAAAACAAGTGATGATTTTAAAACAAGTGAATTTAAATTAATTAAGATCCAATATTAAAATAACTGGCTACCTAAGGCAAACAATATGGCGAAACAAAAACCTGAATAAAGAGAGCAAAGTGAAAATAAAAGAAACAGCAGTTCGATCAATTATGATATATGTCAATGGAAAACAAAGCAGGTAATTAGAACAATGAAAGTTAAGATATCAAGAGAATTATCAAGAATTACGCTGAGAGACAGACAAACTAACCAAAATATAAGAAGAAGATGTGGCGTCCTAGATACTCTAAAATGGACAAGAAAAAAACGAAGATAATATGGAGCCGATGGAAAATATGCAAAAGCGACAAACCGACGGCAAAAAGACCACCGGGGCGACCACTGAAAAGATGGGCAGAAATCTGGCTCTCCTCATGGTAACGATAAGAGGCTAAAAAGAAAGGAACATTTTTTCTAGTACTAGAAATAGAGGAAAATTTAAAATAACTACAGAGTTAGCTTAAAACTTATCGAAAACTACACTGCTTACATTTTGATTTATTGATTGCAACTGAATTACATTTTGTTATTTTTCTTGTGGAATGAATACAGTTTCCTACCTATCGGATTCTTGGATAATGTTTTGTTTCTTCAAATCATCATAAATGAATATTGATCGCAATACTAATAACTTTTTAAAATTTTAAAGGTCATCATAATAACGCCGTTCAGATAAATTTGTTATTCAAGTTATTATTACAAGATTCATCAGATTAATTGCAAACTAACAGCAAATGGTAAATTTGTATCTTAGAAAAAAAATGTCATAGTAGAAGCGCTTGTTTAAAATTTTGTTTCAATCATCTTTATAAATTCGTTATTATTTTGTATGCCCATCGCGACTGTCGAGTGTATTTTCTGTGAATTGTAATTGCATAACCTCTACATAGGCCAATACAAAAATGAATTGCTATAACAGAATCTTTAGCTTTGGAATCGAATGCATTTGCACATTCTTTGAACAAGAGATGTAGTAGAAAATTGGTGGAAATGTTCCGCATACGTGCAATCAATTGAAATGCATACTCGACGCAATAGTGCAGTTTGACTTCAAAAGTGAACCTCAGATTTATAAATTGGAATTCTAAAATGTCGGAATTTATTCGTCTAAATACTATTTACATTGCTGGACCAATTAGTTTAATTTTACCGCAATAATCACAGTGCGCATTTTGAATAATGCAATAATTAATTATGGCAAGTAATGGAATAATGAAACAATTATTTTATTTCTGTATTATCACTTTAGTATAGTGATAATATAATTTATGTTTTACTAGAGAGTGAAATGTATTAATCTACTTATTGGGAACGTAAATTTAATGCCGTAATAATTAGGAATACTTTTACAGGGTTGCTCCAGTAGTGCGCCAAAGCCAAAACTGACATTTTAAAAAGAACTAATTTTTAACAAAGTTTTTGATGTAAGTTACATAGCCATACCCACCTGACTCTGCAACTACAATACTAGGAAACCACCATACTCCAACATTCCACGAGTCAGCAGAAGTGTTTTCCTCATTTGACTGTTTTGCATGAGAACTCATTCTTTGTAACCACGTTGTGGAATTAAGTAGCTAAATAAATTGTCGTTGTAATAATAAAAACTTTTTAAAAACGAATTATATCGTTAAAGTTTCATAATTGGCGCAGTCGGTAGGATTGTGCAGTAGCAGTATCCAAGATTCCGGCTATTTGAGTTCTTCAACTCTTCAGCACAATCTCCAGAACCAACGGCAGAGGCTACTCCACCAAAGAATCGGGAAGGAAGAATCAACGTAAGTGCATTTTCCTTTCAATCCTAATCTATCTTCCGTATAAAGATTTCATTAGGAATAGTAATAGGGCCGTGTATCGCATACACACAATTAAAGTTAGGTCAGTCTATTGAAGACATAGTTTAGTTTGATTTTTTTTTTCTCTCTCTCAATTAAGAAAATAGAAAGCATAAAAATAGTAATTTTTTAAAGTGAAATATAAAGTTTATGCTTATTTATGAGTGAAGTAGACGATATTGTCAAACAATTAGAAAATATTCGTCTTAGCAAACCAGTAAGTACCAGCGTTAAAATGACTACTGCAAACCAAAATAATATGAATTGGAGTTTATTCAAATCAAAGTTAGATAATATTAAATCCTTTGACGGTGACAGTAATTACCTGAATAAATTTTTAAGTAGGTGCGAGAACCTAATAAGTACATATCTACCACTAAACGATGCTGATTTAAACAAGCATATTTTGGATTGTATTAATGAGAAACTGATCGGAAAAGCCGAAACTATGGTTGGCAATCGATCAGAACTTCTTAGTTGGGATAATCTCAAAACCGCTTTGATTCAGTGCTTCTCTGACCGAAGAGATGTAGATTGTTTAATTCAGGAACTTACAAGGACCCGCCCTCATAGAAATGAAGATTTAATAAGTTTTGGTACTAGGTTGCAATTGCTTAGGAGTAATGTAGTCCAGCGTGTCAGTAACGATACCCAAATGTCTACTAGCGATAAAGTTTGCAACATTAATCATTTTGAGAAAACTTCATTAAATACGTTTATCGCAGGATGCTCAGGCACATTGAAAAATAATATGCATCTGAAAAGACCAGAATCCCTTGAGGATGCGATGGCCTATGTTTTAGAGTTTGAGAATTTTGAGCGACTTTATGGAACTTTACGTAATAGTGAAAAATCCCAAAAATTTAATCCAAGTTTCACTAAGCCTGGGTTTAACCAAAATTATTATCGTCAACATTTTCCAAACGCGCAAAGCTTTTTCCCCACCCCACAGTTTAGTAACAGCCAACCGCAATATAATCAATATCAAGCCAACAACCAATCAAATGGTTTTCAACTTAATCAACACACTAATTCAATCACGTCTACTAAACCGACATTTCCCTCTCAACCGGTAAATATTCAAAGTAGACCAACACCCCCTAGACAATGGCCCACAAATAGAGATGTTTTTGGTCCGCCCAGAAATGTATTCAGACCCAATCAGAACTCTCCAAATCAATTTCCAAGGCCTACACCCATGTCAGGAATTTCCAGAAATTCTCTTACCCCCACCAGAAAACATGGATTAAATTCTCAATATAATAACTTCCAAAGACCATTTTATCAAACACCACAGCCAATGATAGTTGAAGAACTATATTCGAACGAATACGAAGATCATTCTACAAACCCGTATTGTCAAAATTTTGAATATTTTTATAACCAAGAATACCTTGACTACCCTCAGTCAACAGAAACATACTCTGATCAATTTGAAGACCAAATCAACTTCCAGGAGCTTCAAGACCCTCGAACTTCCCAAAATACTGTCCTCGAAGAAAATGGAAATTTTTGCGACCCCAGCCCAACGAAAGAACACAGCTAATAGAAATTAACATTTCTTCATACAATGCCCTTCCATACATTGAAATTAGCAGTCTTAACATCAAGCTTTTAATTGACACTGGCAGTTTTCGATCAATTTTAAGACCCACCATTGCCGAGACTTATTTTCCACACTGTATATTTCGGTCAACCAATACTATTAAAACAGCCATAGGTAGCGAAAGCACGCAGTTTCAAGCTAATATTTCCGCGCTCGCAGAAGTTGGTCTCGACTACGAAATCAACTTTATTTTATTTGATTTTCATGATTATTTTGATGGCGTTCTAGGACTCAATGATCTTATAAATATGAATCTTAACATTGATTTAATTAACAAGCGATTGATTGGAGCAAACATCGAAATTCCCTTTAAGTACAGAACACCTGCAGAAGCTAGTTTTTACATTCTCGGTAAACCCATGCAGTAAAATTAAGAAGAAATTACCAGTTAATGTTAACGACGGGGATATTATTATAAATACCCAGAAGATGAACGACCTGATCATTCCGTCAATGGTCACCTGTGCACGCTACGGATTTGCCACCGTTGAAATTCAAAACCCCACAGATAAGACCGTTTCAATAACCTTAACTGAACCACTAAAGGTCGAGGCTTTTGAACCTGCAAAGTATGAAATTTATACTCTTGAGGCAGTCTCGCAAAATCTTGGAAATCGTAATAACAAAACGTTTAATATTAATAATCAAGTTCGAACGAATCACATGAATACCGAAGAAAAATTAGCTATCAATCGATTGTGTACGGAATTTTCCGATATATTCTATAAACCAGGAGACCAACTCAGTTTTACATCAAGAATTAAGCATGAAATCAAAACAACCGACGAGATTCCGGTGCACGTTAAACCATATCGATACCCATATGTTCACAAAGCAGAGGTTAAAAAACAAATAAATGAAATGTTAGACAAAGGAATTATTCGATCTTCCAGCAGTCCATGGTCATCACCAATATGGATTGTCCCCAAGAAAATGGACGCGTCAGGGCAACAGAAATGGAGGATAGTTTGCGATTTCAGAAAAATTAATGACAAATGTGTTCCCGACAAATACCCAATACCCAACATTAACGATATATTAGATAAAATGGGCCGTGCCCAATATTTTTCTACCCTCGATTTGGCGAGTGGGTTTCACCAGATTGAAATACACAAGGACTCGATAGAAAAAACAGCATTTAGCGTGGAACATGGCCACTATGAGTATTTAAGAATGCCATTTGGACTGAGAAATGCTCCAGCGACATTCCAACGTGTAATGGATGAAGTACTCAAAGATCTACAAAACAAAGTTTGTATGGTATTTATGGATGATGTAATCGTGTTCAGTACAAATCTAACAGAACATATTCAAAATTTAAAATTGGTATTTAAAAAACTTCGTGAAGCAAATTTAAAAATTCAACTCGATAAATGTGAGTTTCTGCGACGAGAGGTCGAATTTTTAGGACACATTGTCACACCAGAGGGAATAAAACCAAACAAAAATAAGATCACGGCAATACAAAAATACCCACTTCCAAAAACGCAACGCGAACTAAAATCATTTTTGGGATTGGTTGGATATTATCGAAAATTTATCCAGAATTTTGCAAAGCTAACTAAACCCTTAACACAATGTCTTAAGAAAGAAGGAAAAATCGTGCACACAAAAGAATTCATAGAGTGTGTTAATACTTGCAAAAATGTTCTAACAACAGAACCTGTCTTGGCATATCCAAATTTTACGAAACCCTTCGAGTTAACCACCGACGCTTCTAATTTCGCGATTTCAGGAGTACTATCTCAGGGAAACCATCCCATATGTTACGCATCTAGAACCCTTAATCCAGCAGAGATAAATTACTCAACAATTGAGAAGGAGCTATTGGCAATTGTCTGGAGTTGCAAGTACTATCGCCCATATTTATTTGGAAGGAAATTTATAATCTTCACAGACCATAAACCCTTACAATGGCTCATGTCAATGAAAGAACCAAATTCCAGGTTGGTACGTTGGAGACTAAAATTAGAGGAGTTCGACTACGAAATCAGATATAAAAAAGGCAAATCCAATAAAGCAGCAGATGCACTTTCCAGGAATCCTGTTGACCTCAATGCTCTAGAAACAGATTCATTATACAACAATATAGGAGACACCGATGAAATAACCAATGACTTTATGTTAAATCACGAAGAATTGCCAAGCTTAGATAACTTAACAGTTTCAGAGATTTTAGGGCAAAACACCGAACCCTCAAATTCAAATAAAGGCAAAATTAATATTATATCGAATATCCAGTTAAGAACACCGAACCAAGTTAACAACGAACCGTCCGATTCAGAAACAATACACTCATCATCAGAAAATCCTATTTTTGGAATACCAATATCTGAACGTCCAATAAATATGTACAAGAATCAAATAATTATTACAGATGGAGATATCCTAAATGTTCATATTAAACAGAAACGCATATTCGAAAACATCCGTATGTACTTAACTATTTCAAAAATTAATCCCGCCCCTCACATTATCAAATTTATAAAAGAATACCTCAATCCGAAACAATCATACGCATTATATTTTCGACACGATGGCCTTGCGCGAATTTTTACAGTAACCCTTCAAAATATCTTTAAAAATTCTGCTTATAAAATGCTTCATTGTACAAAAATGCTTGAAGATGTACAAACCAGAGAGGAGCAGCAGGAGAGAATGAAGCTCTATCACACCACAAAGACTTGTCACCGCGGCATAAGCGAGCTAAAATTGAGTTTAAATCAAAGATATTATTGGCCAAAAATGTCTGAAGATATAGAAAACTACGTGAATAATTGTGAAATTTGTCAGAAAAATAAATATGACAGAAGTCCACCTATTGTGAAGTTCAATCTCACTCCTACAGCATCCAGACCATTTGAACACATACATGTCGACACTTTTAGAATGAATTACGATGCTTATGTCACAGTTTTAGATTCATTTTCCAGATACGGGCAGGCATACCCACTTAAAAGTATTACCGGAATTGAAGTTATCGAAAATCTATACACCTTTATTACACATCATGGTTTACCATTGAAGATAACTACAGATCAAGGAACGGAATTTAAGAATAAAGCTTTAGAATATTTTTGCAAACTCTTTAAAATTGATTTACACTACACAACAGCGAAGAATAGTAATTCAAATTCACCTGTTGAACGCTTTCATTCGTCAGTCATAGAAAGCTACAGATGCTTGAAAGAGGAAAATAAAGAACTATCAACTGATCAATTAATCAAGCGCGCAGTTTTGGGTTATAATAATTCTATTCATACTGTAACAAAATTTACCCCTTTTGAAATCATAACTGGTCACATTAAATCAATAAATCCGTTTGATCTCAACGATAACGCAATTATTTCAAGTTATGTGCAATCGCATAAAGAAAATTCGAATAAGTTATACGAAAAAATTAAGCAAAAGAATGAAGAAGCAAAATGTGCAATAATAACTAAACGGAACGAAAACAGATGTGAACCACCAGATTTCGAGTCACAAAATCACGCTTATATCAAAACCAAAAACCGCGGCAAACACTTACCAAAATTTAATAAAATGCAACTAATCGGGCAAACCGATATTAAATTACAAACACAAAATCACGATTATCACAAAAGTTGTGCCCGAAAACCAAAAACTAAGTTACACTATTATTTGCAGAGAAACCAAGGAAATGGGTCTCAAATGGAAAATCCCGATTGTCCTGTTCCTGGTTCTTCAAACCAAATGGTCAATTGAAACGGAAATACAACTAAACCCCTTAAATAATCCAATACTTCCGATTAAGCTAGGTAATGCTAAGCTAGTTTATAGTAAACATACATTTCTACACTATATAGATTTAATTGAGATAATTACGCAAATGGAAAATTTAAAAAGCAATTTTCTAATACTTAAAGGCTACTTAAAGTCACATAACGGTAATAACGGTATATCATATCATCAGTTATCAGAAAATTTACTAATAAGAACGGACAACTTAATTCACATCGCATCAGGTAAACTTCAAAATTTAATACCAAATAATCGAAAGAAACGAGGCCTTTTGAATATAGTAGGGCAAATTAATAAATGGCTTTTTGGTACACTTGACGCTGAAGACGGTCAACATTACAATGAAGCAATTGCTACTTTAGAGAGTAGTCAAACAAGCGTTAACGATGAACTAAAACTTCAGATGTCGCTATCCAAAGGTTTAATCACTCATTACAATAAGACCATAACTACCCTTAACGAAAATCAGGACAAACTTAGATTAAGTATAAGGTCCTTTCAGCAACTAATGCAACAAACGATATCCAATGTTCAGAATTATCTTGGGTTTCACGGGTCAATAACGCAATTAAACCTAGATTGTCAAAACTTAATTATGTTTTTGGATAATTTAGAGGATGCAATAATGTTTTCCAAACTAAATGCGCTGCATAACAGTATTTTGTCCACTAACGAATTAACAATTATGCTAAAATATTTAGAAAACATGTACAAAGTTGCAGCAATCCCAAAATTTCAAAATATACTCTCGTATTATCAATTTTTTGGAACTCAGGTTAGTTTCTCTCACACGAAAATAATTTTTGCGATACACGTACCTATACTAAGGCCAGAAGATCTAATGTTTTTTCACCTATACCCTATTATCCTAAATCGAACTATATTCATTCCCCAATACCCTTACCTCGCACAAGAAGAAGTTAGAAACCAGCACACCAGTCAGCCTTGCTCAAAAATAGAAGACACATATTACTGCAACGAAGAGTTTCACCCACAAGATGATTGTACCAATGAACTTTTAAAAGGCAAGACAATACATAATTGCCCAACCTTCAACATTAAGTTAGTAGAGCCAATAGTTGAACAAGTAACGGAAGAATTGGTCCTCGTACTGTTAACAGAACCTGCAAAGTTAATATCCAAATGTGGTACCGATCAGTATCACCTACTTGAAACATCAACCCTTGTCAAGATCCCGAAAAATTGCGAAATTCAAATTAATGAAAAGAAATTCATCAATAACATCAACATACAAAAAGGAAAACCATTTATATTGCCGAAAATCACACTACCTCAAACAATTACTACGAAGTTCTTGGACGCACCAAACATTTCCAAAATTAATCTAGATGAAATTTATCATTTGAAGGAAATAGCCAATCAACTTTTACCAGTGACTTTAAACCAGAAGTCAAAACACCAAGAATACACCTTCTTTGGTATTGTGGGAGTCTGCACATTTCTTCTGATTCTCCTATTGACGAGCCAATGGAACCGAGTCAGAATCTTTTGGCTATCGACCCGAAATGCTTTCCATAAATCTACGGATCTTCAAGTACCAGATGATTACTCAGCAACTACCGCTTCGAAAAAACAGTCCGTTATTTTCGAATCTTGAGGAGGGAGAAGTTACATAGCCATACCCACCTGACTCTGCAACTACAATACTAGGAAACCACCATACTCCAACATTCCACGAGTCAGCAGAAGTGTTTTCCTCATTTGACTGTTTTGCATGAGAACTCATTCTTTGTAACCACGTTGTGGAATTAAGTAGCTAAATAAATTGTCGTTGTAATAATAAAAACTTTTTAAAAACGAATTATATCGTTAAAGTTTCATAATTTGTATAAGGCGTGCGTATTTTTTAATTATTTTTTGAACTACCGGCGATTTCATATACGTGCGGTGGTAACTGAAACTATAGATCATCCGATCCTTTCATAGAAACATTTCTTTCCAGAATGTATAGTAGTAGTAGTAAACATCTTTATTTCTAAAAAAGGCTATGGACCTATCGGTCTTTCTGCCCTTGTTTAATACATGTAGTCTTAATCTAAATAAAAAACAAAGATGAAAATTCTCTTATTCTAGGATAACAATATTATTAAATAAAATTCCAATGACAAGAAAAAATTATTTTATTGTCCACTAGTCAGTTGCGTTTGTAAGTGTTCGAGTAGCGTTGATGTAGGGAAACGGAAGCGGGATTGTCTGGTTGCTCTTGTCAGACAAAGGGGATTCAGTATGGTCCAATTGTAGGGGTTGTTTGTCCATTTTGTCTGTAGATGTATGAGTCTTTCCGAGATCTTTGTCATGTTTGTGCGTTCGTATAGTAGTTGGGTGGGGGGGTTGTGCAGTGGGTTTTGGGGGTGTCTTATTCGTGTTATTAGTCTTAGTGCAATTTGTTCTGTTGTTTGTGTATAACGTTTTGTGCTTTCTGTTCCGTTGGTCATGAGTATATGTCCATAGCCTAGCAAGGGTCTACAAATGGCTTTATATATTTTGGTGGCGGTGTTTGTGCTAATTCCTCTGTCTTTGTAGGTTAGTGATCGGAAGTGTTTTGTTCTCTTTATTGTTTCTGCCCTGATGTTTCCTATGTGTTTAGTGAATTTAAGTTTGTGGTCAATTGTGATTCCAAGGTATTTTACGTCGTTTTTTGGTTGTGTCGTTTGGCCGTCTGCAGTTATTGTAGGGGAGTCAGCGTTGAGTCTGTGGTTTGTGAGCAGAAGTTGGTTTTTTGACGCATTTGGTGTTAGTCTCCATTTATAAAACCATGTCATTGTGTTGTTTGTTAGTGTTTGGAGTCTTTGCGCTGCTCTCTCAGTAGTTTTGTCATGTACAATAAGTGCCGTGTCGTCTGCGTATTGTAATATGTATGCCGATCTGTCGATTTGATTTTTGTCTGGTAAGTTATAATTGTATATGTCATGGCAGTATATATTGTAGAGAAACGGTGAGAGCGGGGATCCTTGAGGGAGCCCTTGTTCAGGGGAAAAAGAAAATGACAGTGTTTTGTCAATTCGTACTTGTAGTTGTCTGTTTTCTAGTAAGTTCTTTATGGTGTGTAGTAGATATGTGGTGTGTCTAGTTTGTATAGTAAGCCTCTATGCCAGACACTATCAAAAGGTTTGTTAATGTCCATAAACAGGCAAGCTGTCTTTCTGTCAGTTAGGTGAGTTGTTTGTATATTCAGAATGTATATTTATTGAAATATCGCAATTTAACGCACTAATGAGCAACCTTGTGTCTATGTTCATCTAGCAGACGTTCTATTTATACTAGTGATTCAATAAAAAAAGTAATGAATTAAATGTAAATATTATAATACAATTTTGTTAACTTTGAGGTTATTCATGACATAATTAATAAAACATTTGCATTATTTTACAAACTAAAATTGCAACTTCCACGTACATCCCCTTTTTGGGAATATTCACATTTTTAATCTTTATATAATAATTAACCGCTTGTCGGCGTTTATTCATAAGCCAGCATTTCACTTTTAGGTTGAAATTTATTTAACAAGAGCTTCCTTAATTAATTAAGATCTAAATTGAGTTGTGGTGAAAGTTTAGGCTTTAGAAGGATATAAATTCCCGGCGGACATGTTGAAGCAGTTTTGCAATTTTCTGATAAGTTTTTAATGAGCGTTTTCAGAACATGAAAGGCCTTTTTAACAATTGGTTGCCTCAAATTGTTCAAACAGTGGATATGAATTAATTGACTGTCATGGTTAAACCATTACCGCATTTTTCACATGCAGACATACACATTGGAGCAAATATATAAATAGCATTAAAATTGGGAATCCGTGCAAATTTTAAATTGAATTAAACCACAAAAGCCTCATGTTGTACAATAAAGGATCGATATGTATGTACCTAATCAGAATAAACCATTCGATGTTGTCAGCAGTGGTACATAAACTTAGTTGTTAAAACCGCTAATTCAATAAAATAAATATAAAACCATTTTTAGAAGCAGTAAGTATAGTTTTTATTAGTGACAGTTAGAACATTTTATGAATAAATTGAACCATTTGTGACTTTTAAAGGTATATTTATAGATATTTGAAACTTTCGAAAAGCTCAATTTAAAGCGTTGAAAAATTAACAATTTATTACGAATGAATTAGAAGCCTTCCAAAATAAGAAAATTGCTAAATTTCTAGAGTAACCACCAATTTGGAAAACATCACTGCAAATGTTTTGATTTTTTATTCGAATTCTGAACATCGTTACCGATGAATTGAAGTTTTTTTTGTGAGGAAAATTACGACTTATCGGTTAAGAGAATGTCATCACTACTTTCTAATTCTGATATATTTTGCACAAAAAAGGTAGTGGCATCTGTGTGTCATCAGCAAACTTTCTTGTGAAGCTTAGACATTTAAGCACTCAAACTTAATCCTCTTTTGTTTTCGTTGCTTTTTGTATTTGTTTACCCTTACCTGCTTTAGTTTATAGACATGTTAATAGAGGAACTAAAAGAAAGGTGAATAACCAAGTTCTACATATATAGTCATAAAAGTAACCAGTCAGAGCAGTAATTTGTTCCCCAGATTAATATTCAGAAATAAGAGGAGGCTTAAGAAGACTTATTATTAAGATTATTGGTAATAAATTTTCATTCAGCAAGGAAGGTAGCATAAATAAGCAAAGCTCCAATTTTAAAGACTGGTGAAACTCTAATTGGATACATTGGCATTGGCAAACGCCTACATGTTAAAAGCCAATTGCAAAGAATCACGTACCTTATCTAGCTCGAAAGAATCTTCAGATTACGCACTGTTTTTATTAGCAAGAATACCTTACTTACGCTCCTAACTATCATTCTCAATATTTGGACCTAATATCATGGATTCCTAATGATTATAAAAAGTATATGGGGATCTTCTTGAATACAATGGCATTTTTGTTCTTGGTATATATACGGTTTTAAAACTTGAACTTAATTCCCCTGGAGCCAGATTATTGTGAAGTAGCTGGTTCTTGGTTCCCATGTATTGCCAAAGTTCTTAAACGTGGAGTAAGTAAGTATACTCGAGTAAAAGTTGGTAAAACATGCAGCGAAAATGTATTGCCGTCGGGCTTATGTTTTTAAACTTTAGTGAAAACTTTTGCTGTATAGCGTTTTTGCGATTGAATAATAAAATATGAAGTTTTGGAACTGAACAAATTTACGATACCTGAGACAACATATTTCTGCGCCAACAGAATATAAAATTCAATATTTTCAAGTTTAATGAAAGGTAACTGAGACCTGAATTTGCCAATTTAACTGACACGAGCTTTAAATACAAATTTATTTATTTATTTATTAAAACTATTTAATCCAAGAAACCGAAATATTAAGCTGCTTTTTCCTTTTTCCTGCCTTTTCCTGCCGGACATATTTGCTATTTTTAACTAGAAGATCGTTTTTATACATTAACAATTGTATTCTTAATTTTATATATTTATAATAGAGTTTTAAGATTCTAATAGTGAATTTTTGAAAGAATTATTACTACGTCTCCTTTTTTTTAATTTCAGCCTGAACACATTTGCAAGATTAACAATAATGAAAGCATCCATTTTAAAGTTTGTTCAAGCTATAAATAACTTGAACGTCGAATTTATGCCGCCGAATTTTATACGCACATACCTAAGCAATGACACTTTTTAAATATCTAAAAAAATATTTATAACTTTTTAATAATCCTAATTTTAAGAATTCGTTTTTTACTAAGTGGTTCGCGTTCAGTTTAAAAGCGTGTAAGTTAACGCTTTCAGAAAAGTTAGAAATTTTAGTTATCTCAAAGTACATTTAGAATGGTTGATGATAATGCCCTGAAGCCCTTTTAGTATACGTTTTGGACATGTATAAAATATCATTTAAGTAGTTTCAGAAAAATATTAAAATGAACCTGTTAGACTTCCCTGTTTTAGATCTCTGATCCCTTTATAGATCTTATTTGTGAATGACCTTACTTTTTAAGATTTTAATCAGATGATCTCAGACCTTTGCTAACCGCAGTGTTCTCATATTCTATATGCTTGAAGCTTAAAAGGTAATAGAACCCGGTGGATTTAATCAATTCAACCCCCGAATATTGTTCGTTCGAATGAACGAAACTTTTGTTTAGTTTCACATCGTAATTTTCCCCTAGCTTGAAGTTAATTCGTTTGTTTATGGGAAAGATTCAAAGGATATTTCATAATATAAAAACATCAATGAAATTAGCTTTGAAATCAGCTAAAAGCATTTAACACGTGGATACTAAAAGGATAAAAGTTAACATATTTATAGATTAACTTATCCTGATGGCCTTCGATTGTTGCCAGTATTTTAAAAAAACGCAGTATTTATATCTGAATTTTCTCCGATGTTTTAAATTTTATTGTGCACTTAAGTTGCATTGCTAAATGACTTCAATGAAACTGAAAATGGCTCAAAACAAATAATGTGCCTGCTTTTAACCACTTTTCCGGTTGAAAACCTTAGGGTATCCGGCGTGTTGGGAATGATAAGTTTCCCACAGCCCTATCATTAGATCTTGTTAATTACATTCCATACACAGTTTTTGGGTTTCCGTGATTTACTGTGCCATGTACGTTAGACTTAAACATTCGAAATACCTGAATTTAAAATTTATTGTCCTAATTTCTCCGAATGTTGATTATTTTGTTTAATCCTGGTTCCTTCATATCTCTACAGTGCTACCAATATCTGTATAAACTAATAATTAATGCGTTTTTGTTACCAAACTTACATGAAAATATTGATTCGTCCGCTTATAAACCAATTTAAAAATATATTGCACGTAGGTGTCTATCGGTTAAAAGACATGGTGGTATTTTATCACTGTGAGTAGTAGTAGTAAACATCTTTATTTCTAAAAAAGGCTATCGACCTATCGGTCTTTCTGCCCTTGTTTAATACATGCAGTCTTAATCTAGATAAAAAACAAATATGAAAATTCTCATATTCTAGGTTAACAATAGTAGTAGTAAACATCTTTATTTCTAAAAAAGGCTATCGACCTATCGGTATTTCTGCCCTTGTTTAATACATGCAGTCCCAATCTAAATAAAAAACAAATCACTGTGATTTTTTTATGATTTTATCACTGTGATTTTTAGCGTAATTATTATATTGCATATTTGGATATCTAACGAGAAATCAATTCAGAACTGTCGATCTGCTATCACAAAAATGAGTGGACAGGAAAAATACCTCGCCCACTAATCCACTGTTATTGTTTAAGAAAAGAAATTTAATATCTACCCAGTTTCTCATAAGACCAGAGAAAAATTACACTTGGAATGGTCATCTGGCTGAAATAACCGGATTTTATACTTCCACAAACATAAAGCCTTGTTTATCTCGCTTTAATAAAGAACATATTGACATAATTGGAAGAAGCTGTGTCGCTCGCTTTTTACGGCGTTTTAATTTTAGAAACGCAATTGTCAACCGAACAGAGTTAGGAAATCGGATGAAGTTGACTTGCTTGAAACGAGAAACAAAGTACGCCAATTATTTTTTAAAATGTTGGATAAAATGAATTACAGTTTCTGATAAATTGATGTTCATTAATTTCGAAATTCAAACATCTAAATCTAAATTGTATAATGCATATAACACATCTCGTTAGGTGTTGTTATAATAATATTTTTTGAATCACCGATTATTTAGTCTATTAGTAATCTATTAAAAATGTTTCTTTCAATAAAGCAGCAGTTGGAAAATTATGCAATACGTTTTGGCTACTGCTGTTTCGTAGATCAAAAGCATGAAGTTGAATAATTTCTGCTTTTGAATAGCCTTTGAATGGCTTACAGTTGTTTCAAAGCATTGCCAATACTATGAGCTGAAGAAAAACAGAATACCTTTCATTCGCTGTCAGCTTAATTTTGTAGTGTATTAAATAAAGTTAATTTTCCAATGCAACTCAAGGTAACTTTGAAGGCAAAGGTTCTCTTCATGTCAACAGCGAAAGTCTAAACTTATATATTTATAGCAAATAATTTGCTCATAAAATAAGTACAAATTCGGTATAAAATTGTTTGAAACCTAAAAATATTGTCTTCATGCATACATAAACATATATTTATGGCCCCGAGATATTTATGGCGGTATGAGCAAAACAAATTTGTACAAAAGACCCAATTTACCGAGGGCAATTGTAATGTATTATTTTGCTGCGGCGAACAGCTTTTATTCCAATAGTTCAGTGAAACGTAACTAAAGAAAATTTATGTATATTTGATATGTCCATAATATATGGACAGCGAACAATAAACCGGAATTTTAATTAATTAGTTAATCAGCTATCGTAATATGTTTGACATTTAATACACAACTTTAAGCGAACATGTCTATGCATTTAACAATTAAAACTGATTATAGTAGTTGCATAGCTAGACACACTTTGCTGGAAAATTGTTCTTATACATGTATATATACTGAATTACTCGGGTTTCGCTAAACACTTTTCAAGTCTTTTCTTTCGAAAAACTTTCCTTTCTAAGCCAGTGAGGAAGGAAATGTCCCGGTAGGAAGGAGTTTCTAATTATGCAGTATATCATGTTGGCAAGTGCAAGCTGTTAAAACATTTCATGTTCACTGATGTTTTTACTAACTTTTGGAACATTGCACTGTTTTCTGTCTTGCCCTTTTAGGAAGTTAGCGGCTATTACATTGAGGATGTAGTTAAAGAGGTAGTCTGTTAGTTTTGTCTCACTGTTTTCAGTATATTTTTCTGCTTTGGACTTTACTTGATGCTGTTTTGCTATACCAATTAAACAATATATAATATTTGAAAACCTATTAATTTCTCATTTCAGCAAACAGATTGTTCCCGATCAATATAATTTTCATTTGAGTATGCCACTTGTGGGAAATTGCTGGGTATACATTTGTTGTTTCCAACATAATTGGTACGTTGTTTGTGTAATAAGACAGTGTTTACCCTTCGAAGTTTCAATAAAACGTTGCTTACCAATGCAATAGATCAATACTTGAGAGATGGTTTTATTTCTTGGGGATACGGTCTAGGCAGCGGTGAAAAAAGGAAAACTTTTTTAGCTACCAAGCTTTCGGCGATTTATTACCGCCTTCTTCAGGGCTTGAAGAGTTATTACACAAATTCAATCAAACATGAGCCAAACTAAACCCCAATGTTATCTTTCAAGTATTAGAACATCGGTCAAAGATAATAAAAAATATCACTTATCGAAATAGATCAAAGTACACGATTGAAAGATATCGATAGCTTTTTAACTGCATGATGTTGGAAATTTCATATATTCCGGGTTTAAACATTATGGATATTATTTCAAGTAACATATACATATAGCCGTATTAATGGGGTAATGTAAGTAGTAATTAAGTTAATTTAGGTTGGTTGCTAAAATCAAATATATTTTAAAACAGAAATATTTGAAATTCTGCTGGATATGATGCGGGCAATTGGTCCTGATTTCTGTATTGCAGGAACAAAATATCAATTTAAATTAAAGTTATACGAATAACTTAAGCAATTTAATAGGGTGCACAAAATTTTCTGTTAAAAATTATAAATTACACCCTTCTAAAATCGGTAGGACTCAGATTTAGTTCCAGAGCAGTTAGTAGAACAAAGATGATGGCGATGAAAAGGGACATAGGACATTTGATAAATATTAATCATACATAAAATAATAACAAATTATATTACGATTTTAAGCATTAAAAAAACGACCGCCGTTTTCGGATTTCTATACACTCCTTGAAGAATATTAATCGGCTTGCACATGAGAATTATTTTTTAATTTAACTATTTGTTTTGGTAGCTATAATGTAATAAAAGTCAAAAATAGGAAAAATCTACAATGGACTCTATTTGAATAGATTACTGGACATATTCAATATATCCTTAAGAGAAAAATCAACTATTCTATTCATTCCTTAATTATCTTTCACCTCTACTAAACCCGGAATTCAACTGCTACTTGATTATACCACGCCGAATGCATCTTAGTATAAATACTCTATTTGTGAAAGTCAGTAAATTGCCATCGTTCAATTATTTGTGTCCGTGACAGTTTAAACCAAAATAAATGCCTTGCCGCATTTTACAGGAAACTTGAGCGTTGTTTTGCATATGTGAAGAATCTCAACTACGCGAAATACACGAATAATGTCAAATAACTTTTAAAACTTCTGCCATTTGGTTTCACCGTGGGAAATTTATTGCTTCTTTCCCTGTTTCTAAATTTATATTGGTAATTCTGCCAGGAGAAGTCTCGAAAACTACATCGGGATTCAAAATTGTTAGGGATTAAGCCTCGCGATCGATTCAACACACTTTTATTATATTGGTACCAAATCGGTAATATTATAGTTTTAATGGATGGACGGAACTGCGAATAACTTTCGCCAACTATTATAGTTCAATAAAATTGCTGATTCTTTGTGAATAGAGGTACTTTGAAGATCCTTATCAGGTCTAAAAAACACAGGTCGGTAAGTCAGAAATTCACTTTTTTCCGTTATACACTAAAGCAGTTTTTGATGGGTTATATTAGGATATGTTACAATGATTTGTGTTATAAGGATGGACACAATCAATATTTCATATACATTGTACATCTAGCCTCAAGATTGGACAATTTGGAGAAAAATATCGTGACTGCAGCACGTTTGTGATTACCAGATTTTGTATCGTCTGATAATGTCATAAATACGAAAAGCCATCATATTATTTATGAGAAGTTTTTATACTCTTGTAATTCTAAAGTAGTTCAAGTAACGCTTGGGTTATAATTTTAATCTTCACGTCTCAGCAGGTTTCTATCTTTGTTACAACAATGACAACACTCTCTTAATTAAATTGAAACCTATTTTATTCAGGCCAATTCAATAACAGTGTACATCTTCTCTTCATCATCAATAGTGTCTCCTTTCTGGCCTTGGGCACTTAGAATTCATATTCATAAGTTAGATCAAATTATATATTATATTGTAAAAGTTTTAAGACCCATTATAAGCGCTAATAAAATATTGACCGTCACTTATGATTTACTAGAACTGAAGTCCTCAGGCCAAATATTATTATGGTAATATATGATATTACTGATGAAATAACGTTGGATTTTATATAGTAGTAGTAGTAGTAGTAGTAAACATCTTTATTTCGTAGAAAAGACTATCGACCTATCGGTCTTTCTGCCCTGGGTTAATGACAACGTTTTGTATGGAAAATTAATAACTAATATACTTTCTATTTCGGCAAATTAGGTTTATTTCATTGGAACAGTAAAAGTATTTAAAAATATTATTAACTTTCATCAGCCTCTCGATTTAAATAAAATTAATAAATTTCACTCGAGAATTATTTAATCCAATAAAATATAAAGTTCGCCCTCAAATAAAATCGGAACCGTAATAATTTAGCTCATGAATTAAAGCAATGCTCAATATAAATGAAATTCATTTCCCCAGGGCAAACTCGCTCAAACAAGTTCTTAAAGAATTATGTATTCATCTATAAATATTCTCAGAATGAATAACAATTTATCATTTACACTGTAGACACTCAATTTATTAAATATCGATTGAACTAACCAAAAGATTGACTCGCTAATAGCCCTTTTTTAGGATAGTTTGAAACATCATCTAATACAGAACAGATTTCTGGCGTGTTTTATAGTTACACTATTAATTTCACTGAATTATTTTCTATGATGTAATGTAAATGCTTATTACGTACAGAAAATAGTATATTCTAATTAGTTTGGTACTATTTTAGTAAGAGTAAGCATTGAGCATGCTGTGGCATAATGTTACCTATTCAGTTGGGGGCCAACATAATTAAATTGAAAGTTAATTTTATTAATTTTCTGGTAATAAATAGTGCTTTAACTGAGCAGACTTACTTTGCTCTTTTCCATTACATTCTACGCTGACTTTGATCAAACTACATACTTCATTTATTAAAAAGTAGCATTAACTATACCAGACAGAAACTAAAATTAGCTTGATAGAAAGCAAAATCAAATGCTGCTTACTGTAGAATTTCTAGTAGTAGTAAATATCTTTATTTCTAAAAAAGGCTATCGACCTATCGGTCTTTCTGCCCTTGTTTAATACATATAGTCTTAATCTAAATGAAAACAAATATGAAAATTCTCTTATTCTAGGTTAGCAATACTATTAAATAAATAAGATTTCAGTGGCAAGAAGGAATTATTTTATTGTCCACTAGTCCGTAGCGTTTGTAAGTGTTCGAGTGGCGTTAGTGTAGGGAAACGAAAGCGGGATTGTCTGGTTGGTCTTGTAAGACAAAGGGGATTCAGTATGGTCCAGTTGTAGGGGTTGTTTGTCCATTTTGTCTGTAGCTGTATGAGTCTTTCCGAGATCTTTGTCATGTTTGTGCGTTCGTATAGTAGTTGGGTGGGGGGGTTGTGTAGTGGGTTTTGGGGGTGTCTTATTCGTGTTATTAGTCTTAGTGCAATTTGTTCTGTTGTTTGTATATAACGTTTTGTCCTTTCTGTTCCGTTGGTCATGAGTATATGTCCATAGTCTAGTAAGGGTCTACAAATAGCTTTATATATTTTGGTAGCGGTGTTTGTGCTAATTCCTCTGTCTTTGTAGGTTAGTGATCGGAAGTGTTTTGTTCTCTTTGTTGTTTCTGCCCTGATGTTTCGTATGTGTTTAGTGAATTTAAGTTTGTGGTCAATTGTGATTCCAAGGTATTTTACGTCGTTTTTTGGTTGTGTCGTTTGGCCGTCTGCAGTTATTGTAGGGGAGTCAGCATTGAGTCTGTGGTTTGTGAGCAGAAGTTGGTTTTTTGACGCGTTTGGTGTTAGTCTCCATTTATAAAACCATGTCATTGTGTTGTTTGTTAGTGTTTGGAGTCTTAGAGCTGCTCTCTCAGTAGTTTTGTCATGTACAATAAGTGCCGTGTCGTCTGCGTATTGTAATATGTATGCCGATCTGTCGATTTGATTTTTGTCTGGTAAGTTGTAATTGTATATGTCATGGCAGTATATATTGTAGAGAAACGGTGAGAGCGGGGATCCTTGAGGGAGCCCTTGTTCAGGGGAAAAAGGAAATGACAGTGTTTTGTCAATTCGTACTTGTAGTTGTCTGTTTTCTAGTAAGTTCTTTATGGTGTGTAGTAGATATGTTGGTGTGTGTAGTTTGTATAGTTTGTATAGTAAGCCTCTATGCCAGACACTGTCAAAAGCCTTGTTAATGTCCATAAACAGGCAAGATGTCTTTCTGTCAGTTAGGTGGGTAGTTTGTATATTGTTGGCCAAAATAAAGAGCGGATGAACGGTCGAGTGATGCTGTTTGAAACCAAATTGGTAGGTAGGTATATACTTTCCAATCACTTTGTCAAGCCGCTGCTTCATTATGCATTCGAAAATCTTGCCTAGTACTGGAAGTAGTGTAATTGGTCTGTAGTTGCTCGGTTGTGTATTGTCCAGTCCATTTTTGGGTATAGGGATTATTAAGCCGTTTTTCCATGTTTCTGGGATTCTGCCATTTGTGATGCAGTTGTTCAATTCAGTTAGGATCAGTTTGTGTGTTTCTTGAGTTAGGCTTTTCAGGACTTTTGCCTTAATTTTATCCTTCCCCGGTGCAGTGTTCTTGATGTGCGCTAGGGCTTCATCGTACTCTATGTCTGTGATCAGTGTGCAGGCATAGTTTGGTGAGTTGTTAAAATAGTTCAAGTACCAGTCGTTGATCAAGTTCCAGTTGTCATTGTCGAAGTTAGGGTTTGTCGATATGCTGAAGGTCCTTTGATAGTGTCTGGCGAATGCGTCCGCTTTCTCTTTGTCTGTGTAGCGTTCTATTCCGTTTTCGTCAATTGTGTCAGTAGTGCCAGTCTTCCTGTATTGCGCCAGTTTCTTAATTTTTCGCCAGTATGTTTTGCCTTTGTCCTTCTGTATTTCTTTACATGTTTCTAGCCATTTGTCTTGTCGGTATTGTCCAATCAGAGTTTTAATGTTTCTGTTAAGTTGGTTCATTGTCTTTTTTAGGTCGTTATTTTGAGTGTTTGTATATAGTCTGTACAGTTCTCTCTTATGTTTTATTAGTCTCAGTATGTATTTGGGTAGTGTATGTCGGTAGAAAGCATTTTTTATTTCCGGGCTAAATTTTCCTATGGCTAGTGAAAGTTGTTGTTGTATGGTTTCTATTGAAATGGGGTGTGCTTGTGATTGAATGTAGACATGTATATGTTGTTTCACTTTGTCTATGTCAGTCTTTGTTAGGTTTAAGTTTTTCTCTATAGGTGTATTGGAGGTAGGTTGCGTATGTTGTAAGTCTATGTTAAACGTAATAGCCAGGTGGTCGGATCCAAGCTCGTTGGTTAAGTTTATGTTGTTGATGGTGTTTGTCAGGTTTCTTGTGTGCAGTAGAACGTCTGGTGTTGAGTCAGGGTTTGCGGGCATCAGAAAAGTTGGTGGGGTGTGCTGTTTTATAAAGTCGGAATTTTGTAGAAATCTTTTAAGCTGTTTCGTTTTGCTTTTGTTCATATTAAAGTCGCCTACAATTATTGCATATTTATAGATGCTCGCTTTAGTCAGTATGTTTTGTTCTAGGTTGGAGTGTGGGTGTATGTATGTCAGAAATATGTGTATCAGGTCGTTTAAGTAGGGTAGCGTAAAGTGTAGACAGTCGTTCAAAGGGTTGTTGAGGGAGGGAGGATTTGCTCTTCCAAGTTTGATGTTTGGTTTTAGGAGAGCTGCGACCCCGCCCCTGGCATGATTGATGGTATTTCCATGCCTATAGATATACTGCCAATTTCTGTACGTTGGTGTTTGTCCTAGTTTGGTTTTAGTCTCTACAAATCTGCAGCAGTCTGTGTCGTTTTGTTCTATGTAATTGTAAATAAGTGGTTTTTTTCTGTTAAGTCCGTTGATGTTGGCGTAAAGTAGTCTCATGTTGAACGGTCTATGTTAGTGATTGTTTGTTTTAGTTGTTCATGGGGTTCTGTCGAGGTGTTTTGGTTGGGTAGGAGCATGTCGAACATCAACACATACATGTGGTTACCAAAGAAGACGACCGAGGTGTCAATGTCAAAATGTTCTATATATTGTTTTCGCATTTTTTTAAGCAGATCCTCTCTGTTAGTGTTGGTAGACTTGTTAATTTGATGTTTATATTGGTTTAGTATAAAATCGTGAGTTGTTATTGGTGAGTGTATTCTGTTGCCTTTGGTTATCGTATCAGACACCTCAGACGTTCTCTTGTTCAGACACTTAATTTTTATATTGGGGATACCACTGATAGGTGCTGTTGGTCTCTTCGGGCACTTTACGCTCCATGCCGCATGCTCGTCCGAGTTGCAGGCAGCGCACTTGACGGGAAGTGGAGAACTGCACCCAAATGTTGAGTGAGGGCCAAGGCACTTGTTGCACTTCGCAGGTGTTTTGCAGGATTCGGTTCGGTGCTGAAACGAGTTGCACCTGGCGCACGGAGCAGGAATCGGAGCTGGAGGCTTGCTCTCGACAATCCTGAACACGCGCCCAAGGATGTGCACTGCGCGGTCGCTCATCAACCTCTCGTACGTCGCCAGGTCGCCCGTTATCAGCCTCATCAGCAGGGTGGGACTGTTTCTAGCTCTAGAGATGATTCTTTTGCAGAACCTAATTGTTAGACCCGATTTCTCCAAATATTTCAGGAACATTTCATCCGTGATCTCAAGGTCCACTCCAGTAGCAACCACTGAATATGTGGCTGTAATATGGTGGTTTGATCTTTGTTGTCGGGTTGTTGGCAGGTTAGCACCTTTCTGCAGTTTGAACGTTGTTATAACGTTCTCTTGTATTAGTTGTTGTAAAATTGTTGATGTTTTGTCCTCCTGGTTGGTTTTGATTAGGAAGTAATTATCTTGCCTGATAATCACATCCTTGTTGTTGGGGTTGAGTTCCTCCCACCTGATTGCAAATTGGACTCTGGTGATGGTCGGCAATGCGTTCGCTGTGAATGTGTGCGAATACGTGGGAAATCTTGTTGATGTCTTGCTCTTTGTTGTTTGATTTTTGTTGTTTGTAGACTGATAGTCCAACGCTATTCGTTTGGCCTCAGGTGTTGTCGTTGTGGGGGTTGGCTGGGTTGGCTGGGTCGTCTTCGGTTTTCTGCCCCGTTTTTTCGTTCGTGGCTTTTTGAACCCACCATCCTGGGAGGCATAATCCGATTCGGATTCTTGCGAACTCCCAGGGTCCATCCTTTCGTTTGAATTCCACTCGTATGTATATATATGTATATATATATTGTCCGTTTGTGAAAAGTTCACAGTGGCAACGTTGCACAGTCCACAGTTTAAACGGGCCTGATGCCTTTTCAGGTAGCAAAACCGGGCGGTTTACTTCGCTTTGCTGGTCACTTTTGGCACTTTCGCACTTTTACCCCAATGGATTGGCGCGCTTGTAAACACCGAACCGCTCGCTACGGTGGCTCGACTCGGACTCTAGAATTTCTATTAAGTTTTTTTTCGTTATTTACACGTACAGTAAAAATTGTAGATGTAACGTCCAACAAAACAATTAGCAATGTATGATTGGTTTCAAGCTGTTAGTTCTTGAAGAATATGATTTTTTGCAAACCTATTTCATGTTATGTTCTCCTTATTAAGGTAAATAGAAAAGCTGCAGTCACCATCTGAAACGTGCACTCCGTTTCTGGAAAGTGTTTCTAACTTCAAAGGTTTTTAGTTATGAGTTCAGTTTATCAGTAATAATTTACATCACTTTGATTTACAAAATTTATTTTATTTGTTTCATTTTTCTCATACAAGGTAGCTTGACATATTTAAATATATATTAATTTTTAAATTGCAACGTTAACATTACTTTAAATATTTGTTTATTCACCGCTTGACTGAAAACGTTTTGGTTTCAATGTATGTTCTATAAGCTATAGGAAGGTATTAACTTTCTTTTAAACTAAAAATGTACGCATTATGAACCCTCTTTTAATATCAGTATTAAGATTTAGTAAAAAGTATTATTGTTATTCGAGAAAAATAATTTGTTAGCTAAATTAACAAACCACAGACATTTTGAGCTGATGTATAAGAAGAATGAAGACAACCACAAAACAGTACATACTACTAAAATTGAACCAAAAAATATCTGGTTTAGTGTTCCATCGATTATACAAGATAAGTATTTTAATTTGCTGTTTTAACTAAAAAAAATAAAAAGTACTAATTTGGGTTGTGAAATGATAGGTATGAATTCTGTTTTATATCCTTTGATCTACAAACTTCTAATTCTATAGACGACAAAGGAACAAAGCAAAATAAACGTTGCGACTTATTGGCGCGTTGCCCGACCAATGCGATGTCGTTTTGCTTGCAAAAATGCAGTGTTTGCCATTCTGGTGATATCGGAGGATATAGCTTAAATCTGCCCGGTTTAGTTTTATTACTTGCCATTGAAAAATCGTATTGCCTTCACGAAAAAAATCTTTGAAACTGAAAATCGACCATGACATATTTTGTACAAAGAGTAACAATTGTGAAATGTATTGAAAGTTTCCAGTTTGTATTAAGCGATGTGAAAATGTTGGCATCAGTGTAGAAATGTGCAACATAATTATAATCTTATAAAATGCGAAAGATTAAAAATATTTGCGCATGAGAATATTAAAATTGCAGAGCTCAGTTTAGTTGTTTTTTGTTAAATATAATTGCTATAAGACAATTGGAAACTCTGCTCTACTCTATTTTTCTTGAGGTTATCAACATTTCTGAAAATTAAACATTTTGCTTCAAAATGCAAGGAAGGATTCTAAGGAACTATTTTAGTTCACCGAGTTATATGTTCTCGCAAAAGTTTCTTCAAAAGTTCTCTGGATATTACGCATCAGACATTATAGAAATAAGTAACGAATAAGGTAAACCGACCATATATTTGTTAAAATGTACAGAAACACAAGTGATGTTGACGGCACTATAATGACATGAACTAGAACTTGAAATCTGGAGAATAGACTACATGCTCTGTTCATAAAATCTATTATAAAGCAGTTAAAGCACATTATGGTACAACCAACTTCCTAGACTTCTGAAAGCAGAAACAAGCGTTTCTGAAAAAAACTTGTGTTAGCGGAAATAAGCAGAATGTTGGGAAAATTAAACATCGCCTCTAAAAAGAAACGAAACATATTTAAATAAAATGTGCCATAGAAATCAATTTTCTGACGGTACATGGAGTTTTTATATTAGAGTAACATGCTTAATTAAAACTCTAAACAAGAATAAGGGAACTCCGATTTCTGCTATGAGGTTGCAGCGTCGAACTTCGTATAATTAAGCTAGTTCATAGGGATTCTTGCGGTTGAAACTTATTTTGTATAAACCAAGAATTTACTTTGTCAATTTTTAAATTAAACTTTTATGCTCTAACCACGGAACCCGTATGAACTAAATGGTGTATAATAAACATGAATTTGTAAAATCTGTCAATATTGAAATTTGCCGATGAATAAGTTTTGTACAGTTGATCAATTGATCATTTATACAATAACTTTTCATTTTATTTTAGGAAAGGCTAAGTTTAAGTTAGTGAAAGGTCATACTGGTATTAAATAAGTAGGTTATAAAAATATCGAGTTTGGCCAATAATGAGCCAATAACAGGAACTGAAACTGGGGAGTTTTTCGCGTCTTTAAGCCGTCGTAAAATAGAAACAGTTTTATCCATATGTGATCCATACGTAAACGGAGGAAGAAATTATATTTTACGACGGCCTAAAATCCCGAAAAACTCACCAGCTTCAAGGAATGGCCTCGAAAGCTTAACTCTATTTAGAAAACACCTCTACGGGGAGGAAATATCGAGGTTACACCAGCACCTAAGCAGATACGAAAACAGAAAGCACAACTCCTGTCTTCACTTGCTTTTCTAAGCAGATGCAGGGATGCCAATATCATACCTGGTCCCCTAAGGTGCAAAAGAACTCTCAAAACCAAACATGCACATAGGATCAAGGAAGAAATTATATTTTACGACGACCTGAAATCCCGAAAAACTTACCAGTTTCCAGGAATTGTCTCGAAAGCCTAACTCTAGTAGTAGTAAACATCTTTATTTCTAAAAAAGGCTATCGACCTATCGGTCTTTCTGCCCTTGTTTAATACATACAGTCTTAATCTAAATGAAAAACAAATATGAAGATTCTCTTATTCTAGGTTAACAATACTATTAGATAAATAAAATTTCAGTGGCAAGAAGGAATTATTTTATTGTCCACTAGTCCGTAGCGTTTGTAAGTGTTCGAGTAGCGTTAATGTAGGGAAACGGAAGCGGGATTGTCTGGTTGGTCTTGTAAGACAAAGGGGATTCAGTATGGTCCAGTTGTAGGGGTTGTTTGTCCATTTTGTCTGTAGCTGTATGAGTCTTTCCGAGATCTTTGTCATGTTTGTGCGTTCGTATAGTAGTTGGGTGGGGGGGTTGTGTAGTGGGTTTTGGGGGTGTCTTATTCGTGTTATTAGTCTTAGTGAAAACCCAGGAATACATTGGAATGAATTAGTCTTAGTGCAATTTGTTCTGTTGTTTGTATATAATGTTTCGTCCTTTCTGTTCCGTTGGTCATGAGTATGTGTCCATAGTCTAGCAAGGGTCTACAAATAGCTTTATATATTTTGGTGGCGGTGTTTGTGCTAATTCCTCTGTCTTTGTAGGTTAGTGATCGGAAGTGTTTTGTTCTCTTTATTGTTTCTGCCCTGATGTTTCGTATGTTTTAGTGAATTTAAGTTTGTGGTCAATTGTGATTCCAAGGTATTTTACGTCGTTTTTTGGTTGTGTCGTTTGGCCGTCTGCAGTTATTGTAGGGGAGTCAGCGTTGAGTCTGTGGTTTGTGAGCAGAAGTTGGTTTTTTGACGCGTTTGGTGTTAGTCTCCATTTATAAAACCATGTCATTGTGTTGTTTGTTAGTGTTTGGAGTCGTTGAGCTGCTCTCTCAGTAGTTTTGTCATGTACAATAAGTGCCGTGTCGTCTGGCCGCCTAACTCTATTTATATAATTGCTATAGTTTCTAATTAGTAATTATTATTTTAATTACTAATAACAAATCTAATGTTGATAAAAATTCAATAAAGTGTATAAAAACATATATGTGTGTTGATATTTTGTAACTCAATTATTTTTCCAGCACACTATAATAATTCATAGACATTACTTTGGAAAGAAAACGCTTTGTACATGTACTTATCTCGCAATGCCAACTATTTATATTTCCATTCCAGTTCCCAAATGAGAAATAATAAATTTCAAGACAAGATAACAAGTAGTATTTACTTAGTCCCTTATATCTAGAGCTTTAATTAGCGCTGCTTCATGGACAAAAACAGATCTCGTAATTTACTTTTACACCATTTTGACCCCCCAACTTGGCTTCCATTATAGTTAATATTTCCGAGACATTTGCGACCTAATAGTCTTCTTAGTGCATCACAAAATGTAGCTTGCATATGTTCCTTGCATAGCTTCCTAATAGTTATCTTTCACTACTACGGTTCTCTGTCCTCTATAAAAATGTCTGCATCCTATTTTGATGTTAAATATAAGTTCAGGAAATAAAGCTTACCTAAAAAGTAGTTTTTGATAGTGAGAACCATTACCTGCGTAAAATGTTTTCCAGCTGTAAAATTTTGCATTTTTATGACCTGGTCGCATTTCACATATCAGAACCGATAGGCAACCCCAATTTTTGCTGAATGGTTTTATTTAATACGCTTGTTGTTGATGAGTTAAACAATTTCAAATCAACTTCTAGATATTGCGGTAGTTATCAATTTGCCAATAACTCTAATTTAGCTAAAACTGATTGTGTTGATGATTTTGCAATATTTCCAGCTTTGTTGCCAGAACATATATTACCGAAATTCTGATTTAGTATTATGCAATCATGAACTTGTCCTCGAGTTCCAAACAAATCTGGTTATTAGTGACCCAACGGTGAATATCATGAATATGGAGCAGGTATGATCGTACAATTATACAGGTCTCAAAATTTGATTGGGGAAGGAAAATCAGACTAGTGGAATTGGTAGAATTGGTGGAAGTATAGATCTAGCCTAAGCAGCATTTGAAAGACTGAGCTATATTTTAAGGTCAAATATCCTCATGTTTGGGTTCTGTCAGTCTGTTTTGTTTGTAATAACCAATGGAGCAGAAAGGGAGGACTATAATAGAATGCGCGAATATAATAGAAGAAAATAATGAAATTTACCCAACGGTTGGAGTTAGTTTGGAATGGGCCTAAATTTGTTTTTAAATAAATCGTACTTGAAATAAGCCTGAATAAATTTAGTTCTACTACTTAAGAGCATGAACACATCACAGCATGAGTTAACAGAACAGGCAATTTCAAATCTATATGGATGTGATATTTTGAAACTTTCCATACATTGACGAGTCATGCAAAACTTTTAAAATACCTACATTCGAGAATGTCACAAATTTTCAGTAGGTACGATATTTTTTCCAAAATTATTTCGTTCTTTGATAGCTTTTCAGAGGGCAACAAAACGAAAAGCTGATTGTACTGTCCTTAATTCCAAACCATAACGAGTTCGGCAAACTTGGTCATTTCAAAACCGAAAGGGCATGTCCTCAGTTATGATCGATTTCTAGAGCACAAAGCAAATCGGGAATAAAGAAGTATTACGCTCAATTCAAACACTCTAAAAAATGTAGGTGTTTATTTGGATATCAAATATACCTATATGCACCTTTTCAACAATATATTAAATGGCTAAGTTGGATTACATTTACAAAGTCATCTACACAAGGCATAAGGTAAAAGCCTTTCAAGTCAGAAGAGTTATCTAGAATTTTCATTGACTCAAAATCTTTATAGAAACAAGATGATTTACAATTGACGTAATTTTTTCAGGGTTTTAGCGAAGCATAAAGAAATTAATTCTCAAATGAAAGAATGCTTGAAGAGGCCATTTCTATTTCGACAGCAATTAAGCCTTATTTTGAAGTAGTTCAATAGTTTTTGGATAAGGACAACCCTTTGTAATCAATATGGCATCGTCACATTTGAGGTTGGGTTTTAAAGTGTGCTCCATAAAACTTAAACTATTTAACTATAAAAGACGCGAACATTTAAACTACATAATAATTTAGCGGAACTGGAATGGATAAAAATCGGACTAAACGATTTACTATCATCAACCAGAAAACATTAGAGTAGCAATTTGTATTTTCCTGTTTTGAAGCAACTGGGCGTAAAATCTCTAATAGGGTCTATTACACACCCTACATCAGTATTCGTTTTTTACTTCCAAACACCCTAAGACTTAGACGTTTTAACAGTGAATTTTGACTATCACTAGAAATAGATAGATCGTTCCTATAAACTATCTGACGAACATTATAACTATAGATTTAACTCTGGTGAATACGAAAAACCGCAACAGAAAATGGTTTTGCCAGTGAACATGATAAACCAATACGAACATTCAATCCTATATTCATTCGTAAAACAGCTGACAAGATGTGATAGAAGCATGTTTCAATTTCCCACTGGACGCTACGGTGCATTCGTCAATTGAAGAGCAGCAATAAATAGTTTACGACTTCGTCTTTGGGCCAATTTAATTTGTCTCCTTGTCTGAAGGGCAGGAATCGACAGTAAATGTCACATATGCCCGTTCTGTTTAAATTGGCAATTACCGCAGACGTGACGTTATTATTAAACCAACTTTGTATCTTTCGTAAGTCAGGAGAGTAGACGTTTTACCAACAGTAAGTAAAACACAGATCAAGGATTTTCGCTTTTTTAAATGTTCGATCGAATTAAATATCAACATGTTCTTGGACTCTGATATGCATATTCAGGTTAGCAGCTTAAATGCACGTGGTTTCACAGTCCGTATTTATCTGAATGCCCAAATTGTAGAACATAAACTATTGATCACAAACACTCAATAGCGGATTAAACTACAGTTCACACTTAATCTTTAATGACACGAGGCTAACCATTACAAACCATCAAACTAACAATTTACAAAGACTATGGTATCGCAATCATGCAATTAAAAAATCAAGAAAATTTACCATTTTTAAATTCAAATATGAGCGTTTTAATGCTTTATGAAGTTATTTAATTATTTGTAAATATTAGTAAAAAATTAGCAGAAACGCAATAACTGTGTTTTTGGAAAATGACGAACTTAAAGAAGCGAAATGTAACAGCCTTTTTACGTTTTCTGGGAGACATGAACTTACAGCACTACTATTGTAAATGAGCGCAGGCAAAACACATTAGAAGATCGGTTTACTTGAAATTTACTTACGGTCATCACGAAATTTATGAAACTGAAAAATTGAAATTATTTATATTTAAAAATAAGCCATGTCAGTAAAAATAGAGAATGTTTTAAACAGCGACGCGTTTTCGATGGTTAGGTAAATTAAGTTAAAGAACTCTTTCAAATGAGTTGAGAATGTTTTGCAAAATTATGGGTGAATTGCAATGCAAACCATCAAATTTCCAAGATTAAAAACTAGAATGCCATACACTGGAAACTGGAACATAACCGGAAAATAAACTGCAAAGAGATCAAGTACATGATGGCCTGGAATTCTAGATGATCAAGTTTGGTAAAACCAGCCCTCAAAAGTAATTCTACCTGATTCCAGAAACCTAAATCTAGTCTAATTGGAAACACCCGTATGATTGGAATTGTGTGCAGCGGATAATTCTCACAGGTTTCGTCATTCGTAGGTGGCTTTCTTGGTTTTATTTTTCCTAAACTGATTTTTTTTCCGTGGGGGAAGCATTTTTATTAAGAATTTGATATTGATTTGATATATAGACGTAATGGGGGCGCCATTACGTTTTCCGCTTATAATTTCATCTGATAGTTTTACAGGATGCCGGGAAATTAGTGCAATATATACAAAATTGAAAACGCACCAAACGAATTTATGAAAATTTGCGGTATTCCATGTGGGCAAAAAGCTAGAGTCCACGAGGTTCCAAGATCCTTAACAGATGTGTCCAAAATGTGCAAGCTCTGTAAAAATATGTTCGAGTTTTTGGCCCTACAAAACTAAGTGATTCAAGTTCTATGCCATTATTTACGTTTGGGTCGACAAAAATTAATAGTTTGTAGCAAAATAACTGCATATCAAAATCTAAGCATGAGATAAGCAACAACTTTTAGAACATCAATTGCATTTTCCGCGTAGACTATGCGTCTAAATATTACCCGCAAATTTCTGAACACTTTATGTTTTATTAACTCACTTTAAAGTTTGTTTATCTAACACAACAAATTTCCTAGATCTGAAAACTTTTAGCTGGTAAGCACAATTTAGTTGAGAGCGGCGGTATTAAAAAAAACGTTTTGATAATAATTCTCTATCAGGCACCCTTTCAAGCAATTAATCTAATCTCTCTTTCTTAATTAAAGAAAATTAGTGGAAATAAGCACATACACTTATATGATAATGATCATGATTGTGATTTTAAAGCTATCGAAACTCATTTCGTCTTCTGTACGTCTTGAGCAACACCGTTCTCAAAGCAGCTGTTATGTAAATATTTAAAACATCAGTGTTTGGAGAAATTGGAATCAAGCCACATCCGTTGCGAATATACTTCTGTTGCTAATGCTTTACGCACAATTGCCGATCATTAAGGATATTTGAAACTTTACATTCAACCACAGGTGCAAGTCAATTACCGGGATTCTAAGCTAAGCACTTCTAAATAATTTGTGATTTTCAATCAAACTTTTACATATTTGATAAATATTGTATTTTTGATTTGGTGTGTCCGTTTCGCCTCAAAATAAGAGATAGGAGCATCAGATTTGAAACGAGAACTCTTAAATATCTAAAACTAGTTTATTACTATTACCACGATTGTTCGTGCAAAACTGTGCTCTTTTATGGAATATTGCTGGAATATGTTTTAAGCGCATCCCTATAGGATTGTATAAACATAGATAATTAAGTAGAAATGTTCTAATCGCCCTATTAACTAAATTCGTCTATGAGCTTGATATAACTCCAGGGAGTTGCTTTCAAACATTGAATGGTATCAAACGAGCTTTTGACATGTTCGAACCGTGTACAGTGTTTCGGTTTATTAACCAGCGTTTGAAGTTTGGTAACATGAAATTCTCGGCAAATTTAACGCAATTATTGATATTGGAAACGGCCAGTTTATTGAAAAATCTACCCTTTTAATAAATAGTCAATATTTACAGCCGTTAACATTTATCTGTACGACTAACGGTTGAGTGTAACAAATTTGTTTAGATTCGCAATTATTTCTCAAGTTCTCTCAATGATTTAGTTTTGTTGGCATTCAAGAAGAATTTCTTTGAACAATGTTCGTTTGCGTTAACAAAAACGAAAAGTGTTCTAGTTTCATAGGGGGAAAGCATATGTATGTTTTTTTACACAATAAATCTACGTTGATCAAGATTTGGTATTGGAATAAATAATCAAATCTCTCACTATATTAGTTAATTTGAGTCTTCAATATAGCTTGTCGTCAAAAAGTACAATTTAATTTTGCAAAAAACAGAGATTTATTACTGTGATTAAATGTACACTAATTTTTGTTCTATTATTTATTTTCAAAATACAAAAACAGTATTAAGTTTTAAAGTCAGTCGAATCAACCATAATCATAATAATCTAACTGTTAAATGGATAGAAACATGTAAAGAAATACAAAAAGACAAAAGAAAAACATAATGGCGAAAAATTAAGAAACTAGCGCAATACAAAAACACTACTGACACAATTGACGAAAACGGAATAGAACGTTACACAGACAAAGAGAAAGCTGACGCGTTCGCCAGACACTATCAAAGGGCCTAGCATATCGACAAACCCTAACTTCCACAATGACAACTGGAACTTGATCAACGACTCGTACTTGAACTATTTCAGCAGCTCACCAAACTATACATACAAACTAATCAGACACAGAGTACGTTGAAGCCCTAGCGCATATCAAAAACACAGCACCGGGAAAAGATATAATAAAGGCAAAACTCCTGAAAAGCCTAACTCAAGAAACACACAAACTGATCCTAACTGAATTGAACAACTGCATCACAAATCGCAGAATCCCAGAAACATGGAAAAACGGCTTAATAATCCCTATACCCAAAAATGGACTGGACAATACACAACCGAGCAATTACAGACCAATTACATTGCTACCAGTACTTAGCAAGGTTTTTGAGTACATAATAAGGCAGCGACTGGGAAAACTGGTCGGAAAGTACATACCATCGTATCAGTTCCGATTCAAACATCAGCACTCGACTATTCACCCACTCTTCACTCTGACTAACAATATACAAACTACCCACCTAACTGACAGAAAGACAGCTTGCCTGTTTATGGACATTAACAAAGATTTTGAAAGTGTCTGGCATAGAGGCTTACTATACAAACTATACAAACTACACACACCAACATATCTACTACACACCATAAAGAACTTACTAGAAAACAGACAACTACAAGATTGACAAAACACTGTCATTTTCTTTTTCCCCTGAACAAGGGCTCCCTAAGGGTCCCCGCTCTCACCTTTTCTCTACAATATATACTTTGTTGTGTATATTTTCCTGACTGTACTTCAATTTAATTCAAAATTTCCTGGGTTTCAGTCAATTTTATTGTTTATTATTTAAAATGTTACAAATACGTTTCGGTGTCTTTCTCCACCATCATCAGTTTGTATGTCTAAATGTTTCTACCTTTACATTTTCAATTCAATTGAATATTCAATTCAATTGAATGTCCAACCAAATGTAAAGGTAGAAACATCTAGACATACAAACTGATGATGGTGGAGAAAGACACCGAAACGTATTTGTAACATTTTAAATAATAAACAATAAAATTGACTGAAACCCAGGAAATTTTGAAACAATATATACTGCCATGACATATACAATTACAACTTACCAGACAAAAATCAAGTCGACAGGTCGGCATACATATAACAATACGCAGACGACCCGGCACTTATTGTACATGACAAAACTACTGAGAGAGCAGCTCTAAGACTACAAACACTAACAAACAACACAATGACATGGTTTTATAAATGGAGACTAACACCAAACGCGTCAAAAAGCCAACTTCTGCTCGCAAACCACAGACTCAACGCTGACTCCCCTACAATAACTGCAGACGCCCAAACGACACAACCAAAAAACGACGTAAAATACCTTGGAAACACAATTGACCACAAACTTAAATTCACTAAACACATACGAAACATTAGGGCAGAAACAATAAAGAGAACAAAACACTTCCGATCACTAACCAACAAAGACAGAGGAATTAGCACAAACACCGCCACCAACTGCTGGTGCAACTGAACCATACTGAATCCCCTTTGTCTTACAAGCCCAACCAGACAATCCCGCTTCCGTTTCCCTACATCAACACTACTCGAACACTTACAAACGCAACTGACTACTGGACAATAAAATAATTTTTTCTTGTCATTAGAATTGGAAAGTTTATTTAATAAGATTATTAACCTAGAATAAGAGAATTTTCATATTTGTTTTTTATTTAGATTAAGACTACATGTATTAAACAAGGGCAGAAAGACCGATAGGTCGATAGCCTTTTTTAGAAATAAAGATGTTTACTACTACTACTACTCTAACTGTTATTAGTCCAAATATCTTCAGACGCCCGGAGACATAAATCTGTATTAAAATAGCTTTTTAAAATCTTAAAATTGTTAATTAAAGTATCAGTCCTTTTCTTTTCTCTAGTTGGAATTACAATACCTTTGAAAGTACTTACCAAACTATTCACCAAAATGAATTAAATTAAATAGCAAATCTGGCTTGTAAAAGTTACTCTGGTGCCTTATCTAAAACTCAGTTTGAAGAAAATACATCATTAAAAATGTTTAATCATCAATAATACTTTTTTTCATATTTAGCATACCCTTATTCTGGAGTATAATGGACGTTTACTGTAACGTTGAAACAAGCAGATTCTGATAACGTTGTAAGCTCGTAGCTGCTTTAATTTTTTTAAAGATTTCAGTTTTAAAGAAGAAATTGAGATTACTATTCTCCTTGTTTGAAAGTGTGTGTTAGTGTTTGTAGTGTAATAACGTAAACAAGTAATATTATAGATTTAGTTATTTATATAAAGAATTAGTACTTCTAGGATGCCATATTTCTCTTTTAATCTGAGGTTAAATGTTTACTTAACACAGCCCAAAACCTAAAAAGCACCTTTAACAAAACAGCGAGCGGACTTTTGCAGAACACAGGTATATTGATTTCAAATTTATACCACGAGCATTTATACTCATCTATTAAAGAGGACTCTCGACTATACTAAAATTTCATTTTAGAAAATTCCATCATTTGAGTGGCTTTCGCCGACCAGTTTATCAAGTTAGACAATGACTGGCAGATATAAAATTGGCAGCAAAAGTAACTGGCAGAAGTGAAAAATAAGATTTTACCGCGATTCCGAAGAAATGCTGTTCGTATTTGAATATGAATGTTTTTGTTTCTATCGTGCTGTGGCTCATATTATCAGGATCGATTCCCGTTACGCCGAATATTTTATGGCATATGAGTCAACAACCATTCGAAATATACCTTGATACCCTGCATATCTCACCTTCAGATCAATGAGAAAAGAATTAAAAGTACCTTGAGGAGACTTGGCACAGTTAAATAATGGCCAATACTAAATTATTTACTAATGATAGCAGCAATAATTTACTGATATCTATGGGTACGATTATTTTCTTACACGTTAAAGATGACCACGAAATCAATCTTACTCACCAGAAAATATTATTTGCAGTTTATATATGTTTGAGACTTTATTCTTTAATATTCCTAGCAACTTCTATGCAAGTTAGGAAGATTAAATTCAGTCGCAGTAAATACATGCTTTTAGGGATTCGATTTCCCTGGACTCAATATCAAGTTGATTCGGGAACAACGCTATTCCATGTTGGCCTCCTATCAGACAGTTTATTCGTTGGTGTTATTCTTGAACTGATTGGACCGTATTCAATTCATCTGGGAGCTCTAGTAGCAAGGGCGACATTAAATATCTTAATGTTGGCCATTTCTAATGCTGATTGGAAAGCACTGGCAATTACTGATTTTTTTATCGGATGTGATTTGGTTTTATCTGTTCCAGCTATGTTCGTCTTGGATATCGAGGCACGTTGCTGTCGTTACATTTTACACCGAATATTACTTTTTTGCTTCCTGTTTTAAGCTGATTTTTTCAAGAAATACAAGAGATACCGACTGATTAAAAATAATTTTGAAATATAATAAATGTGGTCCTTCTTCCGAAAGAGGTATCTTTGTCTGGGATTTTATTCGCACTGAGTTTGCTGCTGCAGCAATGGGGTTTACATTAAAATGCGTTACACCTGTGTTATGCTGGCGAGCTATTTACTACATCTGCAGTGTCCAGGTAGGAAAAACGTAGTAAAAAAGTAGTACCCAGGTTCTAAAATGCGTAAAAGATTTTGAAAAACAACGTTTTTGTTTGTTTACGCGTTAGTCAAATCTGTTAAAATATGTTTTTTTTTCTTTTCTTATATGTAGGACATTTTCAGAAGGTTGCGCACAGTTCAAGCAGTTGTTTTTATGAGTGGCAAACATAATGTGATTTGTGTGTTTGTGTTTTGATGGATGTAGTACCTAAGGAAAATGATTTTTTTAGTGAAAAGAGCTCATATATTGTTAGACAAAAATCAGGATTTTGTTCAATTCTTTTAAAGCATGGTTGATAAAAATGGTAGCAACCGTTGAATGTGCCATGCTTTCCAGGGCTGGTATTCTGGAGACTGTTGTCTGACAAATATTTAAACATTCTTGGATTTCAATTATTTCATGGGAAAGATTGGAGCGAAGAAATACTTGTCTATTACTACGGAAGTGCGACTAATTGAAAAAAAAACGCATTAAAACTTTCAAATTAACCTCAGAGACAACATGGATTAATTAGCAAATAAAATTTGTTATTAGCTTGTTTACATGATTTCTTGCAGTCTATTTACAGAACCAGATCTCTTGAAGATGCATTGCTGGTTTCATATTCATGCAAAAGGTTACGTGGCTGCGGCTTTAGATCACCGATTTGGTAACTTAACTATAACAACAGTTAAGTCTAAAACCTAACATAAAATACAATTCTGGAATATTTTAAGTCCGGCTTTGAATATACAATACAATCAGATCAATAGATATTTTATCTTCATCACCCAAACATTTTACAGAGTATGACATCTATCGCCCATTTTGGCACATATCGTAAATTCAAAATTTCAGACGCATTTTAACAAATTTGATCGCCCAATTTGCTATTTATCGCCCAACTTGGCCGGAATGGGGAAAACAATGATTAACAGCATGGGGACATTTGCTGGCTCGGTAATCAATTTCATATATAAATGATTTATATATGAGTAACATTCACGACAACATATCAGAAAAACAATACCCTAGAATGAATTTTGTGTAAAACGGCAATGAAACTTAAAACCAAAAAAAAATCATAATAAATTAAGATGCTAATTACCAGAAAACATAATAAAATTTTCAACATACCCACACTGCAAATAAGGGGAATATTTGATAGCAAAATTATATTAAGGAGAAATGGACTCGTTGGACTCGTAAATTTGGCGAGCCATCACGTTTTAATTGTTACACTTAGGAGAGATATTGCGAATTTGTTTCTTTTGCAGGAAAAGTAGCTTGAATTTTCGTAACCTTCATTCCGCTTGTTCATTTGTAAACAGTGCCTACTGGCGTAAGTAATGTTAAAGATACTAAGAGCCATATTTGATCCTTATTAAAACGTGCCTAAATGCTCTAAAATGTGTTGTTACTGTTTCAACATTTTGAATTTCAAAGATATAATGTACATATGAAAGTCAGAGAATTAAAGAACCTTTTATGCTTACATAAATCGATTGATTCAAACATTAACTCCGCCTATGGCTAGCCCAAAAGCGAGTGTGTCCTCGGATTAATTTAATGCTTCTAAATTCATCGATCCGTCCTACTTTGTAACTACTTTATCCTTGCCACCTATTTTACATTCCTGAATACCCGATCGCTAGAACTGAATGTTGCACATAAACAAATCGGGATTTATGAATGACTGGTTTCATCTATTTATTAATGTCTTTGAAATTATCCACTTAACCGATTAAATTTCCGAAATTGACTCAACCTAATGATTTGAAAAAGGACGTTCAACATTTAAGGGCTTACACATCTAAGAACAATGTCTCAATTAATTCTTAAAAATATTGTAAATTTATTAAAACTTAATTCTTTAAAGACGCACGTTTGTGGCAAACGATCTGCCACTTTAAAACCCAAATACTTTTACCACGGAGCAAGCTGTGGAAATTTCAGGAAATTTCACCCTACTCCCTTTTCAACCAACTAAAAATGTTATATCAACTGGTTGAAACTTTTTTAATATATATAAACAATTTTTATGTTGCGTCTCGTACCTGGAACACAGCGCGTTTTCAGGTGTGAATATATTAATTAATTATTAATGTTTCTTTTGAACATTCAAGCAATCTAATAGTATAAGCAATCTAATAGTATAACCGTTTGGACTTTTGTTTGTTGTTTGGATACTGGATTTAGTTAATTTTGAGTTTGTTTGCAGCAGAATTCTTCCTTTTGTCATTATGCCAGACTGTCTAGATGAGTGTATAGGATAACCATACTCAAATACCGCGTTTATAAAGTTCTCCTTCCGTGGGTAAACTCTATCATAAATGTTCAATAGCAGACATTTTGAAATTACATATATTGTTGCGTATATTTTCCTGACTGTACTTTAATTCACTTCAAAATATTCCTGGGTTTCAGTCAATCTTATTGTTTATTAGTCAAAATGTTACAAATACGTTTCGGTGTCTTTCTCCACCATCATCAGTTTGTCTAAAATATATATTTACAGTTATCATCAATTTAAATAAAAAACTTTCACCAAAATTCACATATTAAAATACAAATCACACACACATTAAAAAGTACATCAAGAACATTGGTTTTCAGGTGATGAGTCAGGACAAACTTGTCCGGGAAAAGACTAGAATCTATTGTTTAGAGATTTAAATTTAACTTACGTGTCTAGATGTTTCTACCTTCACATTTCACTGGTTATTGAATTCCCTATTTTATTCGACATCGAGCGAGAGAACGAAAAAAACTGTTTATACTTCGCCTGTTCTTTGCATTCTTGGAATTGCTCTGCAATTCCTCAATATCAGGTGTTTATATTTCACTTACCTGGTCCAATCAGTTCATGCATGCGATCATTTAATTAGTGTGTGATACACAGAGCTAAGATTGTCTGTGTTTGATCTAAAATTCATTGCATTCTAATGATGCAGATTAAAAAACATCAGAATGCAATTAATTTTACGTCAGACACAGACAATCTTAGCTCTGTGTATCACACACTAATTAAATGATCGCATGCATGAACTGATTGGACCAGGTAAGTGAAATATAAACACCTGATATTGAGGAATTGCAGAGCAATTCCAAGAATGCAAAGAAAAGGCGAAGTATAAACAGTTTTTTTCGTTCTCTAGCTCGATGTCGAATAAAATAGGGAATTCAATAACCAGTCAAATGTGAAGGTAGAAACATCTAGACACGTAAGTTAAATTTAAATCTCTAAACAATAGATTCTAGTCTTTTCCCGGACAAGTTTGTCCTGACTCATCACCTGAAAACCAATGTTCTTAATGTACTTTTTAATGTGTGTGTGATTTGTATTTTAATATGTGAATTTTGGTGAAAGTTTTTTATTTAAATTGATGATAACTGTAAATATATATTTTAGACAAACTGATGATGGTGGAGAAAGACACCGAAACGTATTTGTAACATTTTGACTAATAAACAATAAGATTGACTGAAACCCAGGAATATTTTGAAGTGAATTACATATATTGTAGATTTGAAGGCGATAGTACTGATTTGATCTGCCTCGGCCAATGAGCTAGACGTTCAGAAAATGTTAAAAATCGCAGATTGGTGAACATCAACTTGTTTTTCTCCCATTTTATTTCTGGATCTAGCCTGCCATTTACAACGTTACCGGATGCGATTTAACATCTATATTGGCCATAATGTCGGTATCTATGGGCTTCCTCGGTTTTGCATATGTCAGCGCTCATCGTACCCTAACCGAGATATCACCGAATTTTATCGAAGCAATGTATGGACTAATACAGATACCACTCGAGGCAACAAGTATGTAACCAAAGCTTATTATCACTATTTAAATGTTAAAAGTTAAATAATAACCAGAGAAGTCAACTAACCTAAATTATTAATACAAGCCCATATAGGTCTAAAGTTGAGAAATTTTAATATTCAATATCCATAATTAATATATAGGGTGAGGATAGCAATCACGTATATAATTTAGGACAAATTCAACACAAGGCAGACACACCCACACATATTTTGCATTATTAAATTGAATCTTTTTCTGAATTCCATACTAATGCGGAAAAACAAAAACGTTGATGTAAAATGATTGTTGAGGTTTTTATATTTGTGAAGGTACTTTAGTGGCTGGGAAACCATGTGTTTAAACGGAAAACATCTTCAGTTGCCTGAACAAACAGCACTTCACATTTACCCAAATTGTCAAAAACGTTGAGATTACAGACAGTGAATGCAGTTAAATTTTAAATTTTCTAATTTCCCTAGACGTGTGGGCATACCGTCGACCATTGGCATATGTGGTTTATGAGAATTTACAAGGACGTGGCCATTCCGTCGGAGCTCATAGTAAATTTAATAATACGCAAAAATGCATACCAAAATGCATTGTTCACATATTTTGCTTTCAAAATTTTTATAATAGAATAATACGTAACAAATGTTGTTTAATATAAAATATGTACAAGGGTTTACTAAATTGGCTTTTAAAAATAATTACTTAAATAAATTTAATATATTTTTAATAAATAATACAAAAATGACAGTGCTGTAAAGATCTTATTAACTGTTCTACTCTATGTTTCCATAACCTTTACGATTGTTAATAAATATATGTCGGGTACGGTTGTACAACCTGAGTTCGTAAGTAGAACGATTTGGTAAGTATGATAAAATTGTGCCAATGAAAATAATATCTGCTTCATAGCAGACATGGTAAAGTTTATATTCGCTGCGCTAATTGTTGGTACAAGTTAAAACAGCCAAGTATCGACGAGCAAATATTCACGTGAAAAATAGTTCATTAAAATAAAACTGCTAACTGACTACAATTGCATGTCAGTAGATTATAAACATTTAAAAAATATATATTTCAGAAGTCGTAGTCTTTGCAGACGTTCTATTATGGACTAGTTATGTATTGTAACTGTAACCGTTTCCGCTGCTATTCTTTTATGTAGTAGTAGTAGTAAACATCTTTATTTCTAAATCACTTCAAAATATTCCTTTCTAAATATTCCTTTTCTTCAAAATATTCCTTTTCTTATTTCTAAAAAAGGCTATCGACCTATCGGTCTTTCTGCCCTTGTTCAATACATGTAGTCTTAATCTAAACAAAAAACAAAGATGAAAATTCTCTTATTCTAGGTTAACAATCTTATTAAATAAGAAAAAATTATTTTATTGTCCAGTAGTCAGTTGCGTTTGTAAGTGTTCGAGTAGCGTTGAAGTAGGGAAACGGAAGCAGGATTGTCTGGTTGGTCTTGTAAGACAAAGGGGATTCAGTATGGTCCAGTTGTAGGGGTTGTTTTCCATTTTGTCTGTAGATGTATGAGTCTTTCCGAAATCTTTGTCATGTTTTTGCGTTCGTATAGCAGTTGGGTGGAGGGGTTGTGTAGTGGGTTTTGGGGGTGTCTTATTCGTGTTATTAGTCTTAGTGCAATTTGTTCTGTTGTTTGTATATAACGTTTTGTCCTTTCTGTTCCGTTGGTCATGAGTATATGTCCATAGTCTAGTAAACAAATAGCTTTATATTTTTTGGTGGCGGTGTTTGTGCTAATTCCTCTGTCTTTGTAGGTTAGTGATCGGAAGTGATTTGTTCTCTTTATTGTTTCTGCGCTGATGTTTTGTATGTGTTTAGTGAATTTAAGTTTGTGGTCAATTGTGATTCCAAGGTATTTTACGTCGTTTTTTGGTTGTGTCGTTTGGCGGTCTGCAGTTATTGTAGGGGAGTCAGCGTTGAGTCTGTGGTTTGTTAGCAGGAGTTGGTTTTTTAACGCGTTTGATGTTAGTCTCTATTTATAAAACCATGTCATTGTGTTGTTTGTTAGTGTTTGGAGACTTTGAGCTGCTCTCTCAGTAGTTTTGTCATGTACAATAAGTGCCGTGTCGTCTGCGTATTGTAATATGTATGCCGATCTGTCGATTTGATTTTTGTCTGGTAAGTTGTAATTGTATATGTCATGGCAGTATATATTGTAGAGAAACGGTGAGAGCGGGGATCCTTGAGGGAGCCCTTGTTCAGGGGAAAAAGAAAATGACAGTGTTTTGTCAATTCGAACTTGTAGTTGTCTGTTTTCTGGTAAGTTCTTTATGGTGTGTAGTAGATATGTTGGTGTGTGTTGTTTGTATAGTTTGTATAGTAAGCCTCTTTGCCAGACACTATCAAAAGCATCGTTAATGTCCAGAAACAGGCAAGCTGTCTTTCTGTCAGTTAGGTGAGTCTTTTATGTATTTTGCTATAAATACGTAATGGTAAAAAATCGACAGGCTCAAATGAATGCTGATGTACTTTAAAGAAAAATGAAGCCTAGCAATCGGTATGTTCGCACATATTTATTTATGCATATAGTTTTAATAGACGCCCTTTAATAATCACCTTCGTAATAATAATTAACGTTCAATCGATAATTTGCCTTTTGAAATTTATCACTAAATAAGCGAATGTATAAAACGTAAAAGATTCTTAGAATCTAAATAAACAGGTAAGGCGGCTATTGCCTTAAAATGTATAATAAGATTCTCCATTACTTTAATTACCTGAATGCCTGAAAATAGGCTAGTTACGAGGTAACAGACAAAAATGTAGTAATAAATAAAACTTTATTCGGCGAGCTTTTAGGGCATTTTCAAAATAATAAATGTACCATACCCGAATGAGACCGTTGCAATTACACACTCAATTTACAAAAACATTAGTCCCTTTTGAAATTGTGCCCGAAACTTTGTTAATTTATGTATTCGCTTTTTGTGACCTATTTGAAAATATCTGCATTTTCTTTGTAGCCCCTGGAAAATAGTGGGTTTGTCACCGTTTAAAATAAAACACAGCTGTTGCCGTTTTGGGTTTGACCCAAGCTCCGGTCCATGTTTTAAAATAATGATCAGTTCGTTCGCAATGATAAATTGTACATTGTTTTTACCGTTTAAAGTGTCATTTGTTTCATGATTTATATATGGAACGGCCCAAGTGTTCAGAGGTCACAGAGCTGGAAACGAAATATTATTTACATACATAATGTTACAATAATGTCAAGCCCGTTATTGAACTTCCTCAGGCCATCGCTTCATGAGAACGACCACGAGTATAAGATGTTAGATGAGGAGTTGGTTCAATGCATAGTTTTTCTACGCTTGAACTAAAAAATCTCCCATATATTTTAGTTTTAACAAATCAGCAAAGTTTACTAATGGCTAGCGCTATTTCTATATATTTTTTTAAATGTGAAAATTAATAATCATGTAGTATTATATTATCCGGAGGTGTCTCAACGTCTAAGAATAAAGATAAATTCGCCAAATTAATAGTCTCTGGATGGTGGATATAATTCTGAAAGATTCCAGATTTCAGCCATTCAAAAAAAAAGAGATATACGTAGAATAAGCTTAGAGTTTTTATTGTTAAAATATATGTTCACAACGAACGGACAGAAAGATCGGTTGAATCGATATCCTTTTCTTATGGAATATGCATTTTTATATATATACATGGTGTTTAGTTAAGTTGGCAACATATGAAAAACAATTTTTTATTAAATTGCGAAAAAATCTTATAAAAGCCAAAAATACTATCATCAGTTTGTCAAAAATATAAATTTTTCTCAAGCGTAAAGTACCTTTATTTTTGACATGGTATTACAAAAACTTGATCAGAACTAAAAATTACGTTCAAATATGCAATTAGATCTTGCTACATTAAAAGTTCGGTTTTTTACAAATTTTCCGCAAGTTAGCTTCGTATACCGAACATTATTTTTTTATTTATTTAAAACTTAATAATATTTCCATTCTAAACAAACCAACTTATAATAATCTAAACAAAAAAATTAGTAATAAGCAGTAATTTCTTAGTTTTGTTGACATTTTAACCCTTGATGACCTTTCAATTACTTAATGTCTTGTTACATTTTAGCAATGTATTTGTTGGCGTTTGCTGCTAAATTTATTACGTACATCTCCAAAAGTCTTGAATTTAATATTTCACATTGTCCTTATTGGGCCACAGTAAACTTTTTTTTCGGATTAACATAATTTCAATTTCATTTTCAGTACTTCCTATCAAATTTCACTAAATTCAACTGAAGTTTTCAACCTCAAACATTTCTTGCTATAAACAGATAATTTGTTAATCAGTTCATCCTAGAGTTCACGTAACTACACTTACGTTTGCATTCTTCTTGTATGCAAAAATAGGAAATGAAAATTTAAGTAGCAGGATGTAATTGCATAATTGACCGTAATTCTGATAAAATTTTATTATTTGTCTTGAGCAAACTCCTGACTGAAAAACTTTAATATCTGATGATTGTATTTTAGAACTTAAAACATGAAGTTGTGCAAACAGGCAGATGCAAAAATTAATAATAAAAAAGTGTTTCATATATTGTCAACTTAAGTATATATGTAAAAATGTATATGAAAGGAATTCGTCAAAGCTATTATTTCTGCGTAATACGATATCGTATTTCGTTCTCTAACTAGATGCCTGTTATAAAACCTTATGCCTAGTAAGCTGTTATAAAACAAATTTCCTCAGAAGTTTCCAATATAAATTACTATTGGTTTGAAAACAATACAGGAGTTGACTCCTGCTACATTTAACACAGTGTAAAATAAAACCATTGCCCGACAGCCAATAGCTCTGGTCCAATTTTCTGTTTCTGACAATTTATCAACTACATCAACCTCGCCTTTACTTTTATTGTAATCGATGACAATTTTTGGTTTGCGTCTTTGTTTTGGTAAAATGAACGGTGGCGACTGACAGTAAATTTCTGTTTGTGTCGGGGTCATGAAATACGAAAGTGACTTTTTATTGAGATGAGTTCATATCTATCTGTTTCGGACATTTCAAATCTACGAAAAATTTTATAAGCACTACAGTAGCAAATATTGTTGACTGATTTTCGGAAAGCAGCTCCCTTGTGACTTTTCCAACTTTGCTTATCGTCAAAATGTAGGCTGCAACGAAGAGATTTTACCGCAATACGCAATTGTGGTTAACTATAGAACAATGTTTTGTAAGATTCCATAGAAAAATCGGTATTTAAACCAATGCTTGAGGTATGATGTATAAATCATGTAATATCAGCAGGAAAAACCTACAAAGCATCGATCGCAGAGTGAATTTAACCATAAAGGCAACAAAAGCAGCAACATTGCGGTGAAGGTTGTGCAGCTGTGTTATAACCAGCATAGATACGAAGAATATAGTTGAAAAATCATTTGAAACGAGTACGATTTAAGAACAGATACCGATTTTATATATTGTAATACAGACAACCAGCCACGTAGAAGAAAATACAGCCAAACGTTATATGTTAAACGAAGTGAGATGACCAATAACTGGAATGAAGCTGTAAAAAATTCAGATTTAAAGATTTTATGGCCTTTCATGAGTTCTAAAAACAAGGAGTTTATTATCTTTAAATTATATCAAGCAAAAAATTGAACTTGAGGAAATGTAGCCTGCAACTTGTATTCAGGTGAACACAATTGACAAATTAAACACTATGGAGATAATTATTACATTGTATAGTCCCGACTATTTGTATTTGGCGATGAATGATTAATTCGTTCAAACAGTCGTCTAATTTCTCTTTATCACGTTATAACTGTAGTTAGTCTGAGCTGTAATGAGAACAAAATGGCATTTGAAGCCGTTTAGTGCAAACTGATATCCTTCTGGCTAATCAAACTGTATTTGAACAGATTTCTGTTGCCAAAATCGTCCCTATGTTTTTACCTATTAAAACCTTAAATAAACTGACTAAGAATTATCATAATATTAAATATATATACGTTAATGTAAATGAAACTATAAATATATTTTCAGAACGTAAAGTGATTTTTGGTATTTCCAACAAATTTTTTGGTCTAACAATTTTCTTTCCAGGCCAAGATGGCGAAAACCTTATTTGGTTCCAGCAATATATTTCCATGAATTCGCCATATTTTTATGGTAAGGCAAGTCACATTTAAACTGTCACATGAGTAATCCAATCTAAAAAATGCAAATTTCTCCGCAGACTTCCCTTTTAACTTATTGTCCCCAAAGGGCGAACATCCTATTAATATTAATTTGGTTTCATATGCAGATTGTGCGGAAGTTACACATTCAGGAGAACAGATGTACGGCCGCTTTAGATGCTGCACTGATTGTATTGAAAGGGTGCATATAGGAGAGCTCGGAGTTTCATGTGGTTATTCGAATTTATTGAATCTGAATAAAGGAAGTAAGACTAAAGCTTGAGCTTAATATTGAACCAAAATGCCAAAATAAAAATGAAATGGGGTGTTCATAAAACTTCAAAATTCAGACTATTCAAATAACATGGCAAAACCATTTTTGTCTGCTGACTAGGGAATCGCGCTGGAATTCATGTAGGTAGTTGACTATGATTTGTTTCTGACAGAGTGCATATTTTCGGGGTAAATCGAATATAACTCGTCGGTCGTCTTTTAGACTTGCTGCCATTCAAAAACCATTTCAGCAAACTTTCACTTTAATCGCTTAAAAAAAAGTGCCATTATCCCAAAGCACTTTCAGTTTAGGGTGATAGTTGGTCCCAAAGTTCCCTGTTCTCCCTTTGGTTGTACTAGAAGAAAAAATTATATTACGGCTTTCCTTCGAAAGCTATATATCTTTCTCTCATCTATACAATGAACACAATATTACAATAATAATTAATGTAGCAAGGTATAGATAACGAGGAAACCTTAGTGCAAAGGTGTTCTGTCTAGAGAAGATTTTGGGTTTCCCAGAATGAGTAGGTAATTGCCATAGTTAAACTGTATCTGAAATCTTGAGAAATCGTTTTTAAGAGCTTTTTTATATCGAATACATCAAAGTATTTTATATTGCTTTTCAGCGATCCTTTATGGACACCAACTGAATGTTTTTTTCCGAGCAGTTGAATTATATAAAACAGACTACAGTCTCGAGCATCAAAACACTCAATTTAGTAAATACTAGAACCAAGTTCGCGTCACTGACTATGTTTATAGTGAAATGTTTGAAATCAGACAGGCGGTATATTAGATGTGGATAAAATTAAATTAATTCAAGGAAAATTACGGTTTCACGCTACCTGGAGAGGCTCTTTCGAAAGCTCTTAAATTACTTCAGTTCAAATTTGCCCCAGATTACGTCGGATCACGCGATTCAAATTCCACTGACATTAGCCAATATAACGGCGATTTATAACGTGTTTGCTCTATTATTTACATTAGCTAGAAAATTGCAACTGCCGTAACATCAAAAGCATTTTAAGAATGCAATTCTAATTGCTTTCAAACAGTAACCAACACAAGTGCATATAATTCAAACAACATGAATTCATAAATATTTAGTTTGTAATTTCTGGCATTCACTAGGTTCCCATAATTAGACCTATTCTAGCAGCATGGGCTTGACCTTTGCATAAATGCAGCATTTATGCTGCGATAAAGTCATAGTTCAAACTTACCAATTTCACTGATTCCCGAAGAGATGTTGGAGTTCTACCTTAGATAATCTTAGTCGGAAGGAGCTTACAATTTTCTACTGCACTAAGAATTCATCCATTTCAGCGTGCTGGATTGTTAGCATCGGGGCTCGTAAATTAGAAGTAACGTTCATTTAAGATTGCCTAAAACTCATAAACAATCGTAAATGGGGTAGTAAATGAGACAACAAACTCTACAGTGGAAGTTGAAAAGGTGTTCTGGTGATTAAAACCATCTCTTCAAACGAGCTATGAAGAAAACATCATTTGAGAAAATTGAGTTGCAATTAGCAGTACCTTGTAATTTCACCGACTTTGAATATCTTTTGCTGTATTTGACTGCGAAACTAACAGGAGGAAAACACCTCACAATTTGAAAAGTCCCACAATTTGAAAAAGAATATTGTTTTATACCGAATAGCAATAACGATACAGTTGATTAACGTATAATTCGACACAATGCCGCGTTGAAAGACTCAATAAGTGGCCATTCAAGATAACAGAAAAACTTCTAGACAATTTATAAGTTGCTGCCCAGATCTAACGATTTTATTATGTGGCAGGTGTGTGTTTTATGGCGCAGTTTTCTGGAAATGCATGTAATTCTGAACTCTTAACCCGAAGCAATGCAGTTGAGCTTACATATGTATAGATACGTATACAGTTATAAATATAACTGTTTCAGGACCGAAATTAATTTTATGCCATCGAAGAATCATGTTACTAAAAATTGACTTAAAATACTCTTGATACCTACCTACTGTGAAAAGTAATACAGCCAATCAGAATTAGAAAACTGAAATGCTACCGAAATAAACTTCTTCAAATTGAAGTTAACGAATACCAAATCTGAACATCTGAACATTTTTGCATGAAATCCTTAAAAGCAATATATTTTAAAGATTTTGATCTGTTAAACAATTATTCATTGTGAAATAGAAACTATATTAATTCTTAGTTAACCATGGAACAAATATTAACGAATGCATGAATTTATCGCTACAATAACACAATGCAAAAATGGCAATTTTCAAAAAATGCATTACTATGCAAAATGCAATTACCAACAGTTCTTTGCCTTAAATTGCTTGAAATTAGCTATCTGAAATTCACAAATCTGGTTAAGCGACGCGGTTTAAAGCATTAAATAATATCAGCAGAATTCTCTCATTTTAATAAGGGAATTCCATTCTCTGCTTAATTGTGAGCTGGAAGAATGGAAAAGTTGGGAAAGTTTGCATCCGCTTTTAGCATTACAAAAGATCATGTTATTTCCGTAAACTTAACTCTGCAAGGGACCGAGCTTGCTGTCTTATTAAATTTCTGGAAATAATGCGCAATAAAACATTGAGCAAGCACGAATATTTTTAATGCCATTTGTTAATTTTTGCTGGACTTTTAATAATAATAATCAGCTTTTGAAAATATGATTCAATTATTTCAAATCGAAGCAGTCCATATAATTTCAGAGTTTGAAGCTAACCGAAACCTAAGCGTATTAGTTTATACAGGATTATTCAAATATCCTGCATAAAAGTCATGAAAACGCGAACACGCTTAAGTTTATTGAACTTATTGTTCGACTTCTGGAGAAAGCACTCAACACCTTCTTCCATAGATATGTCCAAATAGGAAGGCTGGAGCAAAAAATTGAATGCCGGAAGTTAAAAACAATGCTTGCCATTAATTGTTAATATTGGTTATTACGTTATTTTAGTAGTTTTTCATTAAGTTTAACAGCGAAAAAAGTGTGTTTCTCAATTTTATAGATTTTAAGATAGTGCTCTCAGAAAGACAGTGAATTAAAATTGTATTGTTGTTGTGTTCCGCAACCTATCCTCTGCCAAAATATCAGGGTTTGAAAGAAATCCGTGTTATTATATTCAAAGAATCCCAATAATCCTACTCTACAATCAACTGAGAAAATGTTATATCAGTCGTTTCAAGAACATGGAAATATACGTGATTTACCTAGAGGAAGCAGACCACAAGCTTCAAGTAAAAATAAAAATTTTGTAATACTCCTAGCAGTGGATGAAAATACATTTGCGTCAAGTGATAGCCTAGCGCTTAATTACAATGCTAGTCTGAGTTCCGTAGAAAAATTCAAAGAAAAAATAGTTTAATCACCAGAAGAGGCTGAAAGTGTGAGCCTAGAAAATTGAATGATATGGCAGATATAATAATCACAATTTCTCGCATAATATTATATTTTCTGATGAAGTTACGTTTTACTCAAATGCCACTATTAACAGGCATAACTACTGAATAAATTATGTGCTTACCAAAGTATGCAGCGAAGCGACGCGACAACACGGAGGACATTCACAATATTCCTAATAAGTCAATGTAGGGGCCAGTATAATTAATAACAGAAGTAAAAGACCATGTTGCTGCTTCGACAAAAATCTTACGGGTCAGTGATATCCCGACTTGCTTCCATTGGAAGTAATACCTAAGTTAATAGGCATTTTTTGCAATGAAAATAATCTAGATATTCCTGATCAAAAAATTTGGTTGCAACAGGATGCTGAACTACCAGCTTACGGTGTACATGTTCGATATACTTGAACATAGTAGTAGTAAACATCTTTATTTCTAAAAAAGGCTATCGACCTATCGGTCTTTCTGCCCTTGTTTAATACATGTAGTCTTAATCTAAATAAAAAACAAGTATGAAAATTCTCTTATTCTAGGTTGACAATACTATTAAATAAATAAAATTTCAGTGGCAAGAAGAAACTATTTTATTGTCCACTAGTCCGTTGCGTTTGTAAGTGTTCGAGTAGCGTTAATGTAGGGAAACGGAAGCGGGATTGTCTGGTTGGTCTTGTAAGACAAAGGGGATTCAGTATGGTCCAGTTGTAGGAGTTGTTTGTCCATTTTATCTGTAGCTGTATGAGTCTTTCCGAGTTCTTTGTCATGTTTGTGCGTTCGTATAGTAGTTGGGTGGGGGGGTTGTGTAGTGGGTTTTGGGGGTGTCTTATTCGTGTTATTAGTCTTAGTGCAATTTGCTCTGTTGTTTGTGTATAACGTTTTGTCCTTTCTGTTCCGTTGGTCATGAGTACATGTCCAAAGTCTAGCAAGGGTCTACAAATAGCTTTATATATTTTGGTGGCGGTGTTTGTGCTAATTCCTCTGTCTTTGTAGGTTAGTGATCGGAAGTGTTTTGTTCTCTTTATTGTTTCTGCCCTGATGTTTCGTATGTGTTTAGTGAATTTAAGTTTGTGGTAGATTGTGATTCCAAGGTATTTTACGTCGTTTTTTGGTTGTGTCGTTTGGCCGTCTGCTGTTATTGTAGGGGAATCAGCGTTGAGTCTGTGGTTTGTTAGCAGAAGTTGGTTTTTTGACGCGTTTGGTGTTAGTCTCCATTTATAAAACCATGTCATTGTGTTGTTTGTTAGTGTTTGGAGTCTTTGCGCTGCTCTCTCAGTAGTTTTGTCATGTACAATAAGTGCCGTGTCGTCTGCGTATTGTAATATGTATGCCGATCTGTCGATTTGAGTTTTGTCTGGTACTTGAACATATTTTTGCCAAATTTCTGGATTTCAAAATTGTGGTCCTATTAAATCCCTGAAACCGACAAAAGTACAATTAACATAATAGACCCTACGCTAATTTTAAAGCTCCTTTTCACACCCTATATCTTTTTTGTATTTTTACAGCGTGACGCTCAATGCAAAACTGCAATTTGTCAACCCCTCGAAATCTAATCGAACCACGCCCGCCACAGACACACATTTAGTGCCTTATTCTAAAGCTAATGGTTCAACAAATAGGGTGGTGTAACGCAAAGAGGCAAGGTTACACCCCTTCAAGTCGTAAATTTAAATTATTGCTTCTCTAGGGATATGCAACTGGAATCTTGATTAATTTTTTGCGAGGCGGTTGAAATCAGAAGCTGATCTGGTCGACTGCCGCATTAATTTTTGAGTGGCTAATAAATTAAACACACTGGCTCTGAAAAAATAAAAGATTTTTAACGACTCAATTTAAAGAAAGCGAGCAACAAAACTTTTAAAAATTTAAACTTAATTGAATGGTGCCAAAGGGAAAAAAATTGTAATAAAAATTTCTAGTAACGTTGAGGAGACTACCCACAATTTTAAATTGGGCACCTGAATATAGCCTGTTCATTTTGTGCTTTTTTCCAAGCAATTCTTTGTTCAGTCTGTATTAACTATGATCAGTGCAGAACTGATTATAGTTATACCATAAACTAAATATTAAACTAGAGCCCATAATTTAATTTTTTTCTTCAATTCCAGCTACTTAAAGATTAATCTAAAATATATAATTTATAATTAAATATTTATAATTAAAAATTTATATTATAAATAAATAATTTAAAACCCCGCTCTCACCGTTTCTCTACAATATATACTGCCATGACATATACAATTACAACTTACCAGACAAAAATCAAATCGACATATCGGCATACATATTACAATACGCAGACGACACGGCACTTATTGTACATGACAAAACTACTGAGAGAGCAGCGCAAAGACTCCAAACACTAACAAACAACACAATGACATGGTTTTATAAATGGAGACTAACACCAAACGCGTCAAAAAACCAACTTCTGCTCACAAACCACAGACTCAACGCTGACTCACCGACAATAACTGCAGACCGCCAAACGACACAACCAAAAAACGACGTAAAATACCTTGGAATCACAATCGACCACAAACTTAAATTCACTAAACACATACGAAACATCAGGGCAGAAACAATAAAGAGAACAAAGCACTTCCGATCACTAACCTACAAAGACAGAGGAATTAGCACAAACACCGCCACCAAAATATATAAAGCTATTTGTAGACCCTTGCTAGACTTTGGACGTGTACTCATGACCAACGGAACAGAAAGGACAAAACGTTATACACAAACAACAGAAATAATTGCACTAAGACTAATAACACGAATAAGACACCCCCAAAACCCACTACACAACCTCCCCACCCAACTACTATACGAACGCACAAACATGACAAAGATTTCGGAAAGACTCATACAGCTTACAGACAAAATGGACAAACAACCCCTACAACTGGACCATACTGAATCCCCTTTGTCTTACAAAACCAACCAGACAATCCCGCTTCCGTTTCTAACGTCTACATTAACGCTACTCGAACACTTACAAACGCAACGGACTAGTGGACAATAAAATAATTTCTTCTTGCCACTGAAACCTTATTTATTTAATAGTATTGTTAACCTAGAATGGGAGAATTTTCATATTTGTTTTTTATTTAGATTGGGACTGCATGTATTGAACAATGGCAGAAATACCGATAGGTCGATAGCCTTTTTTAGAAATAAAGATGTTTACTACTACTATTGTTTACCTAGAATAGGAGAATTTTCATATTTGTTTTTTATTTAGATTAAGACTGCATGTATTAAACAAAGGCAGAAAGACCGATAGGACGATACCCTTTTTTAGAAATAAAGATGTTTACTACTACTACTAATTTAAAAGTAAAAAACTGATTGTAGATTTAGTACATATTTTTTTTAATTTAATTTAATTTTATTGCCTGTATAACAAACCTAACACTGGTTTCTTAATAGTAGTAGTAGTAACATCTTTATTTCTAAAAAAGGCTATCGACCTATCGGTCTTTCTGCCCTGGTTTCTTAATATTAAATTGAAAACCTACAATTATTTAGTAGTTTAAAAAGTCTTCAATCTATATATCTCCGGATGAGCCTGAATATTTACTACTTCACTCGTTATATGATATTGAAAGATTATTTCTTTTTATTGCACTGTTATCACCAAAACAAAATAGAGGTTTTCTCTATTTTGTTGAAATTGAAATTAAGTAATATTACTACATAATATTACCTACGATCTGATTAGAAGCCATTCACGTTTGGTAAAGCAAAATATACATTCTTTTAGAAAGTTACAATGGGAAGACTTGCTCTTGATTTTGAATTTTTTTTCTGTAACATTCAAAACCAATTGAATTTAGCGTTGAAGTTCAACGACCACGAGCCTGGGGGAAGATAATGCAAAAAAATTATGTTTCCTTTTCGCTCTATATGCCTACACAAGTCAGAATAAGGTCTGCATAACAACGTTAGAGGAGTAAAAGAAAGTATGAAGGAATACATACTTTAGCACACCCGAGCTGCATGTTCTGGATAACATTTAGGTAAATTTCACCTGTTGAAAATTCCTTCTACTAAAATTTTAACGAGGAATCTTGTCTTCTGGCAGCAGCTGTTGCAATTTTGGTATATGGAGAAGGTGAAATATTTTTTTCTTATATTTGCACTAATTGGTAGATTGTGGATTATTAAATGTACTAACAATTCTGTGGGTACTGTTTCAATATCACCTATAAACATTCTGTTGAAAATTTCTCGTGTTTCTTAGTGCACAGAAACACTTTAGAAAAAGTCCACTGATTAGGCATACAGCAGTTTGGAAATTGTCTGACATTATTTCTAACCGTTTCCGTCATAAAACCCGTAACATACAGCATTCTTCATAACACAAATGTTGAGGTGTCTCACTTTAAAGTTTCCTTAGAAAAATATATTATTATTACTAGCAACAATTTTCTTAATAAAAAAAACTATTAGTGCCGACTTCAAATCTGCATCAACTTAAATATATTGCATTGATACGTTACATATAATCAATTTATTTCACGGATCTTATATCCAATACAATATCCTCTGTTGCAGTGTAAAATGATACATTTTTATCGAAAGGTGCATGAAAATCTTGAAAGAACTGAAAGCAGATTGTCTGCCACTGAATATTTAACGAGGCTCCGAAAAATGTATTTCCTCATGTTGAGACAATATCCGGAAACGACACACTAAGCCAGCTACAATAAATATAATAACATACACTCACATATTATTCCCTTGCTCCTTATGTTCCCTAAGCATATTTCCCATTTTTCAAGTCCTCACGACTTTGTTATATTTATAGGAGACATCTCCCCTCTTGAGATCAAGCGTCTGTATTCTGCACCGGAAAGGGGCTCCATTTATGTGCTAGAAACTTGGTAAAACTTCATGCTGCCAATTCATTTCTACCTGCAGATTTATGACTGTCGATTTAATTGAATTTCACTTTGCAAAATTTATTCAAAATACATTTAAACACGGTACAATAATAGATCAAACACAACTTGTTGATGGACTAATTATTTATTTGACGAAATAACTTTATATACGGTGAATACTAGTTAATCAGCCAACTTTTGTTAAATCCTGTATAAATTTATAGTTATACGTACTACATTTTACCATTATATTAAAAATGATTTATATTTATCATAATATGCCTTATATATATTTAAATGTTATCAGTTTTTAAAATTGCAGCTGAGATAAATTAATTTTAAACGTACCATTGCAAATTTCCGCTAAAAACATGTTGAAATCGATTACACCATTAAAAGGCAATCTTCTATAGCAAGCTGAGTACGTAACAAGTTAAAATAGGGAAAAGACAAACTAAATTCGCTCCAAGCGGCGAGTCGTTGGCCGTTTTGCAGCTACAAAGTTTCTATTAAAGTTTAACTTTGGCGCCACGAAGTTCTGAGGCTTATTCCGCTATTTTGCGCTCACAGTATTTAATATTAATGGCAGTAATATAACGATAACTACGAATATTGTTCTTTTTCAACAGAATAGTGTTTGAAAAGTCAACAGTAATTTAATTATCAATTTCATAATTTAATATTGGCCTTTAAAAGTGCCGGACTAAAATTTTAATCTAGAGCTATTCAGAAGAAGGTAATAAATGTATAACGCTAGTTGATATTTATTAATTTACAATACAGATGTTAAAAATTTGGTGTTAAACATAAAGAGTGTGGAAAACATGTGAATGTGAAGTGAAAATGTGTCTGTATGTGGGTGTGTCTGTAAAAATATGTTTAGTTTATTTTGTGAGGAAAGCAAGTTCTAGAGATGAACTCATGTCCTAAAACAGTATTTTAGAGCAAAAAGGTACTTTTGTCTTGAGTGGCTAGGATGCACTTAAAAATAAATTTGAAAAAGGTATATTTTTTATTTCACAATAACAAAATTACTTCTTTTCAATATTTAGTAGTGGTCTTAAATATAACATAAAATGCAACTGATAAAAATGGCGGGAATGTTTGACTATAAACACGTTTTCAATCAAATTGCTTTTTCTCAGTTCTTGTGACACTTTCCTTGGGCAAAATAATGTAAATCAAGCAATTTAATAAAAATCATTAAAGCGTCGGATTAAAAATCCTATGAGAAAACATTTCAAACCTTCTCACTAATAACATGATAATTTATAATTTTGTCAAAATGCTAATGGTTTACCCAATTAAAAATAAGTTTTTAGCAAGTTTCTCAGAATTCCACAAGAACTTTTAGTAAACCTTTTATTTCTACATCTTCTGAACAGTCCAGAAAGTAAACCAAACTGCGAAAAATTGGATACGACATATAAAATTAAAACACTTTTCATTTCATACGTTTTATTTCAAATTTAAGTTATATTCTACACATGGCATTAAGATATATAATTTAGAGTCAAAGGTGAAGATATGTTTATAAGGAGCTTTCTGCTAAATTAATATGTTTCTTATTAGTATATGTAAACACTTATTAATGTTAGAATAAATGATATCTGAAAGGCATAATAATGAGCGGTTTAATTACTCCATTATTTTCCGTGACTTCCTTTTCTAAAATAGTACATCTTTCGATGCTTTAAATTAAACAATACCATGGCTTTCAACCCAAATAAAATAACCAAATAGAAAATAATTACTTGAATATTTGCAAGTTTCTGCACTCCATATCCATATGATTTACGTATTGTTACTATTGGTAAAAGGATCAGATTCTAACATCAATAAGTTACTATCATGGCAAATAATTAAACAAAATGACTTAAATGTATCTCAGTTTTACACAATCACAATCTTGTTACACTTTATATTCTTTCACAATCCAATTCTGTACTTAACATCATAATTAGCGTTGGCACATGGAAACATTGCTATTAAAAATACTTAATTGTTCTTTCGTCCATCCTGATAATTTAAAAAATATCTGAAAGTATTGAATATTCAAAGTGTTACATTTATTGCACATTACGACAGTAGTTCTTATGTTTTTGAGGACATTTGCCTTAATACTTCTGTTGTATGTTTCATTTCAATTTTTTTTTCGCACACTATTTCATTGTTATATTTTCATTAGTATTTTGTTATTTTATACACGGTAGAAAAAATAAATAAACTTCTTACGCAATACGCAATCGAGTCCAATATGTTGAAAAATATTATGGTAATAGAAGATTCTTCTCACATTTATTCCCAAACTGACCGACTGAATTACCAAAATGGTAGTTTATATCATAAGTACGTAGATATTTTACACGATACTTTGATATGAATAACTTCATCGCAAAATGTTTGTACAATATTTTTATCTACAATTTTAGTTTAACAAACGTTAACTACCGACCCTTCATCTCACGTAAAATGCAGCCTGAATCAGAAGTAGACAACATATAGTTGAAATGCTGAGTGGTAGGTTCCAACTATCATTGTGCATCATAGCTGCTGGATTCTCTTCTGAAAAGAAAAATGTTTGTATGAGACATTAATTGTCTAAAACTGTTTGATATGTCTGATATGTTAAAGCACACAAAGTTTATTTTTATTGTTTAGCACAAGTGTAGACTTGTGCTAAACAATATTTTAATTTGGACTAATAGACGAGTCAGGTCGCTGATGCGTATATTGGAAAGGGAATGTTCGCAAAATTTCAAATGGCTCCATTCGATCGCAACCTCACTCAAAGCATTTTAAAAAGGGACTCAATTACAAAGATTTTAATTGTTTGTGTTGGTCCGACTCACTCATCTACTTTCAGCGTTGCGGCTGTTCCTGTTCCATTTAGTACCCGCATTTGTTGGGTCAGCAAACAACATTTGCTAAACCCAATTTGTGCCAATTTTAAACAACATAGCTAGATGTACAAAATGTATCATACTTTTATAGTTGGATTAATTCATTTCATATGATAGAGATATCCGAACAAGGAAAATATTTTAGTAGTAATAGTAAACATTTTTATTTCTAAAAAAGGCAATCGACCTATCGGTCTTTCTGCCCTTGTTTAATACATGTAGTCTTAGTCTAAATAAAAAAACAAAGATGAAAATTCTCTTATTCTAGGTTAATAATCTTATTAAATAAACTTTCCAATTCTAATGACAAGAAAAAATTATTTTATTGTCCAGTAGTCAGTTGCGTTTGTAAGTACTGGTAGCACTGTAATTGGTCTGTAATTGCTCGGTTGTGTATTGTCCAGTCCATTTTTGGGTATAGGGATTATTAAGCCGTTTTTTCATGTTTTTGGAATTATGTTATTTCTGATGCAGTTGTTCAATTCAGTTAGGATCAGTTTGTGTGTTTCTTGAGTTAGGCTTTTCAGGAGTTTTGCCTTTATTTTATCTTTTCCCGGTGCTGTGTTTTTGATATGCGCTAGGGCTTCATCGTACTCTGTGTCTGCGATCAGTTTGTATGTATAGTTTGGTGAGCTGTTGAAATAGTTCAAGTACCAGTCGTTGATCAAGTTCCAGTTGTTATTGTCGAAGTTAGGGTTTCTCGATATGCTGAAGGCCCTTTGTTAGTGACTGGCGAACGCGTCAGCTTTCTCTTTGTCTGTGTACAGTTCTATTCCTTTTTCGTCAATTGTGTCAGTAGTGTTAGTTTTTTTGTATTACGCTAGTTTCTTAATTTTTCGCCAGTATGTTTTACCTTTGTCTTTTTGTATTTCTTTACATGTTTCTAGCCATTTGTCTTGTCGGTATTGTCCAATCAAGGTTTTAATGTTTCTCTTGAGTTGGTTCAGTGTCTTTTTTCCCGGTGTTGTGTTTTTGATATGCACTAGGGCGAAAATATTTTATGGCGAGATAAAATCATAAATCTGTTTAAGCTTTGAAAACCAGTATTATTTCTATAGGACTCTATTCGAATGCAAAATTAACCATATTATGCTGTTTACGTTTTTTTGTTAATGCCAGAGCAATAATTTGTTATATTGGTATAATTGGTATATTGTTAATAAACCCGCATTAATACGATATTTGTCCTATTTATTACAAAATGCTAGAATTTACGAGAAGACACCAGTGATTATCTATGCTGGAGAGACTTTTCCACATGCTTCAAAAAGTGAGAATTTAGCGACAAAAACCTTGCATGAATTTCCTGCCGACATGCATTTTTACAGGTAACACGCGTTGTTGGGATATTTACGATTGAGACCGACCCTCAACCGCAAAACAGACAATATTATGGTTCTTGAAGTCACTTCACTGCATTAAAATCTTTTAATCAGATATATTTTTTAAATATAAACTACAAAATCAACTACGACGAAACAAACAACAACGAAATAGATCAACGGAAAATGAGTTAATAAAACTTAATTAAATTCATGTGTTCCATGTAGTGCCATAAAGCTAATTAACTAAAACCAGTAAATATGCCAATGAAGTATGTATGTGACGTCAATCAGTACAAGTTTTGGAACACTTTTTGTGAAACATTTATAGTAAACTAGCAAGATGAAATCGTCTAGATTGAAATATAATGAGCCCACCTACTATTCAAATGGCGTTCTTCTGGGTAACTGGGTAGAAGAAAAAGTGGGTAGGTACAAGAAAAGCCAATACAACCATATATCGATATATGGACAAGATTATAAACCAAAACGTGGTAATACAAAGGAAACTAGTGACATGCGAAACGACTCACGTATTAAATCAGAATTTGGAGATAATATTTCGCCACCAAGAATCACAGATGAAAATCCGAATTATTTTGACAATTTTTCGACAACTTACGATCTTTCATATCAATACTTTCCACAATGGTTGCATGGAACTTTAAACAGGAAAATGAGGTTTTAGTTCCCCCGAGTAATAACAGCAAATAAAAACATCTTGTTCCAGATTCAAATTACTGAAATTCGAGCCAACCGAAGAATATTTAAATGGTTATGGAAATATTTCCTCCCGAAACTATTTGCGAAAGGACAAAAGAGAGGAATGGGAATGTGATATTTTGGATCCTAGAAGACCAGTACATTCAATTGCAAAATTAGACTTTATAGAATATACACCTGAATATTATAAACAATCTAGATGGCCGAGATTAAGTCCAGCTAAAGTGAAATGTGGCACAGTTACCGAATCATTGTACAAACAACTTCCACTCAACCATCCTCGAACGTTAGCAGCTAAAGTTAATCCCATTACTTGGATTGGAGGAGATGATGATGATTACACAAACGGTAAATGCGTTTGCTCGAAGTGATATTTAGATAGTAACAATGTAACCATTTTTAAATAAATTTGAATTGGATCAAACAATAACTGATAAATAATGTTCTCTTAAGGTCTACGATGGCAAAACGACAACTGAAAATTACATTCTGAACGTAGGGTCTCAAATTTAATGCCCTTAGATACACTTTCAGCGAAAAGAGGAAAATATAATAACATGATTAAAAATATTATTTCCATAATGAAAACTTACAATCGAATAATACATTGTATAAAAAAGTCCAGATCAAAAACTACACAGTAGTTAACATATACGTCTTTAAACTTAAAACAATTTTTAGTTAGAATTTCGTAAACTCAAAAATCTCAACTTAAATTTTCGTTGTAGTAGACCTACTTTTTGCTAAAAACCTAGCCGGTTTATAGTCAGGGTATAATTGAAATTTTTCTGTTATAAATTAGATCAATTGGCCCACTGATGACGAATTCGGGTATTAAAATACTTAACTTTTTCAATAATAATTTGTTTAACATTAAAAATCAGTGAATGAAATGGACTGTGTAGATCAAAGCTGGGACAAATTACCAACGCCTTTAGAAAATGCCGCAATTGAAGCGTTAGGCACAAGGAAGTTCTAAGGAACAGCAACATCAACAATAAATCGGCTTGAAGCAGTCACGAACAGAATGCAAATGCAAAGACAAATAGGACAGCTTATTTAGAACCTCAGGCAACAAAACCGTCGAATCCCTAGAAACATACCAAATAATAAGAAAAGAAACGAACACATTAGTGCGACAAACGAAGAACCACTTTTGGGATCAGTTCTCAAAAAATTGGAAGGGGACTTTTAGTCAACCCTAAAACAAATATGGCGCACAATAAGAGAACGACGCAAAGAAATATCAGAACTCAACGAAATCAACACCATAAAAAAGTTCTGTTTAAAGGAAACGGCCCAACCGATCCAAATACACCATAGAAAAGACAGTATATAGAAGTTGTGTACAAGGAAGTAGAAACAGCAATAAAATGTTTACGAAACCGAAAATGGCCAGGGCAAGATAGAATACCTAACGAGCCCCTGAAATATGGATGCCAAAAGCTTACTCTAGAACTATCTAAGTTTATAAAGAAAATACTTTTACAATGCCAAATACCAAAACCGTGGGTTTTGAATTAATGGTGAGGAATGATAATGGTATTAATGTTTGAGAAAGGAGATAAGCAGGAACACAGCAACTACAGAAGGGTAAACCGACTAAACACGACACTAAAATTGACAACCAAAAAAATCACAAATAAGATTAACAGAGTTACCATACTAGCACACGAACAACAAAGGTTCAGGACAGAAAGATCCTGTGTCGATGCAGTCTTTGAACTCCGACAGATAGTCTAAAAGTCCACAGAATACAACCGGTTAGCGTTCCTATGTTTCATATACTTAACGAAAGCCATCGATCGCATTGAACTACAAGATATAGTCCATTAAATGTATTGCAGAAATATACCTGCAAACATAATACAGAGCATCCAAATGTAATGTAGAAGTGAATGGCATACTAACGAAGAAAAGACCAGTCAACACCGGTGTCAGACAGGGTGACTCATTAAGCTCACTTTTATTTAACTTAGTAACGGACGAAATAATAAAACAAGTACCCACCGAACGAGACAACAAAATGGGTAATAGACAAATTAACATACTCTGCTACGCTGATGATGCCATATTAATTGCAGAAAACGAAAATGCATGCAAAGGTTAGTGCACAAATTCAACGAAACTGTCGAAAATAAAACATGCAAAAATGCACAAATAAAACAAAATGTATGATAACTTCTAAAGAACCCATTTGGTATAAGATTGAAATAGATGGCGAGGTGATAGAACAGCAATTGCGATTTGGATATTTTGGTCTGTATTATATGTATATCTCCAAGTTATGAAGACATAGACGAAGAAGTACGTCGACAAGACGAAAAAGCAAATAAGTAGCAGGATGCTTTAATACAATTATATGACAAAATAAGTGTCTCGCCAAACACCAGCAAACCATTATGACCTACACACCCGAAACACGCCCTGACACAACAAAGACACAACGCCTATTGAAGACCACGGAATTGAATATACTTGAAAAAATTACGGGCAAAATAATACTCGACAAGCAAATAAGCGCCGAAATCAGACAAACATGTAATCTAGAAAACATCATCCAATAGACTAGAGAGAATAGAGATAGAAAGATTGTTTTTCTAGTTAAAACCTTTATATTTTGCAGCCGACTGCAGGAAAAAACAGGATGTGTTTTCAACAAAATTTACACCACAGACAAGCAAGATTCTAAATAATATAAGAGTTCAGCCAAAATTTAATTCGTGCATACGATCACTTGAAGAAAAATTGAAGAGAAATTCCTACTTGAGTAAATCTCTTATTTTCGAACTCTCTACTTTACTACCATCCGCATAAAATATGAAAGCAGTTTTAAATATAACCAAGTTTGGCTAATTCTCTCATTTTGGCTTACAAATTGTTTATAAATAAAATCCAAAACTAGGCAAAATTTTGGACCTACGCAGCCAACATAGTTTCTAAACACAGACGGTAGCAATTGCTTTACTTTAAAAAATTTAAACATTTGGCTTCAAAGAGTCAAAGTAGCCATTTGCTACACAACATATCCACATCCCTAGCTATCATTCGTACATCAGTCAAACATGTAAGCGAATGATGCAAACATGTTCGTCATTTATATCTGTTGCAAAGAAAAACCTTTAAAAGGAATAGTATAGAGATTAAGGTCAGTGGTATTTCCTTCAACTTTCAAGCATACATAAAAAGCTTGTTAAAACTTTCAACCTTCCCGTAGGGAAGGACGGCAAATCAGAGATAAAAAGTCCCGAATTCGAGTAACTGCGTTAGTATTGACAAACTTTCCAACTCTCAGCAAAAGTTAATGTTACAAAATCGAGTAATGTAGAACCCGAATTATCTCCGTGGCTACGATAAATTCAATTGCTGCCGAAGTCGACAGGATTCTAAAAAAATTAGAATTTTTACAAGAAAAGTTGAAGAAGAATTGGTTCTTGTCAGACCCTATATTATCTAGCAAACAGAAGAAAAAAGCATGATCGCTATTTTCCCAAGGCATTTTCATGAGGGATACGAAAGTATGATAAAAAAATTGTTTCGTAATAAAAGGTGGAAGAACCGGAGTGGAGAGGTAGAAGAAATTAAAAATTATTAAAATTATTAACACCAATTTGGTGTTGTTTAGTTTATATCTACGAATCAGGAATGCTGAAAGTGAAACCGGTGAGTTTTTCGGGCTTTTAGGCCGTAATGGATTAAAATTTCTTCCTGATATTTCGCAAACACGAGAGGTTTGCATCTTCACAGCTGGTTTACCCGAAAGCCTAGACTGGACTGATTTTTCCCGCACCAAATGAGCCTTCTGTAGACATACGAGCAAACCACCTCCGACGATGCATGCTACTCTCAATGATTCTGCTGCGTATGTTGCAGTCGGAAATACTAGCAACTAAAGAGATCGTAGTTTTGTATCTATCTTAAGGTGGAAGTCGAAATTTTTATTAGTTTGTGATAAAAAATTTTGCTGTTCCAATTCCAATTGTAAATCATGAGAAAATTGTAATATTTTTGTTGAACGTGCTAAAAATGGAAACAGCAAGAAGCAAAAATATAGACATGTAAATTGCCGCTCAATGTTAGAATTAGCAGTTCAAATGGTACTGAAATCTGAAAAAAATTAAAACAGTAAATACAACACAAATGAGCACCACAATTTGTAGGATATAAAACACTTCCAATGGAGTTCAATATAACCGAATGTACATCTTCCAAGCGAAAACCTTCTAACACTTTCTAAAGATGAAACGATTATTTAACTAATTTAAATGGGTAAATTAAGCAAATGTACCGAAAAGACAAATAACTTTTGTAAAATAAATTGCATTTCTCCAAGGTGCATTATATTTTGCAGAATATTATATTTACTGAAATGTAAACGGAGAGTTCTTTAAGCAAAAATATCTGAAATAAGTTGTACAGATGCTGTATAACTAGGAAGATTTAAATTGTTAGAAGAGATTCTTAAGCTGCTGAATTAGACTCTTTTTCAAACAAAATGTTCAATAAAAACTAGGTATGCATCACTTTGCAGAGAAGTTTCCAACTTCCGTGTAAGGCTTATCAAACTCTATGAAAATAAGAAACTCTTTCGCTTTATGAAGTATTCGTTACAGCACGTCACATTTGTGCCACGGATCCACCCGGATAAGTTCAAAAAGTTGCATAGAAAAGGAACTTTACTTTGACGATAAGGAATCTCGATATGACCAAATAAAAATGCAGCAGCATTGCTGCTGGCATACTGCATGGCAGCAGTATACTTACGAAAGCATTGCGATTTGTCGCAACTTACAACCTAATGATTGTAGTAGATGTTTTAAAGTAGAAATTAAATTATACATCTTTACCAGTTGCGGAATTAAAAATTCCAATAAGCTATTACAGCAAAATACTGATACGAATAATATACCCTCGGAGTTACCAATTATTCGCAGCTATTAACTTTCTGTAACTAGTTCGGCAAGACGACACGATGTCACCAAAACTGTTTACTACAGCCATGGAGAGTGCATTCAAACAATTGTACTGGAGTCGAGAGGTATAAACATAGATGACAAGAACCTAAACAACTTCCGGTTTGCAGATGATATAGTGCTATTCTCGGACAATCTATAATAAATGCAATTGATGTTGCAGGACCTGCAAAGATTCGGTCCTAATATCAATATGTCAAACAAAATTCATGACCAACCATGAGGTCAGCATCCCAAGGGATAACCAGACATACGAACTAAAGAGAAGACTCACTCTCTTATGGGCAGCTTTTGGAAGACTTAAAGACGTTTTCAAGAGAGACATTCCCGTCAATATAAAAGGAGGGGTTTTCGATCAATGCGTGCTGCCAGTACTGACATATGCCTCAGAAACCCTAACACTAACAACAGCAACAACAAAGAAACTTAGAGTTACACAGAGGAAGATCGAGAGAACCATGCTGGAACTGGGCTGGCGAGCCCAGTTCCACTTAAGATTCGTTGCGCGGATGCGGAATGATCGATGGGAAAAAAGGCTTCTTGAGTGGAGACCTAGAACGGACAAGCGAAGCAGAGGAAGACGGCCTACGCGTTGGTCGGACGATATTAAGAGGACCCGCAGCAACTGGATTCAAGCAGCACAAAATCGATTGGAATGGAAAATGATTAGGGAGGCCTATGTTCAACAATGGACACAGAGGGCTGGTTGATGATGATGATGATGATTAACTTTCGTATTTTGTCCAGAAGTCATAGCAGACTAAATCTTCAAGCCACTGATCTTGGAAAATATGATACTCTTTTCTACTTCGCCACAACGTTAAAACTAGGAATGTTTGAATAGCAAAGCAATAAAAACCCACTGTTCTTACAAAGTTTATTGAAAATATTGTTGTTCGAAAGAAGTGATTTTAACAACTCTACCTACAATCAGCACGGAAACTATTGATCATACTGGAACATCACACACAAGCAAATAATTATAACTGTTTAGCCTCTAAAAACAGAAACTTTATTTGGAGTTCTACAATACGCATTTGTTATTGGTTTAACATCCTATTATAAGCAAAATAATGCAAAACTTTTCGTGTCCGACCACCAGGTCTGAAAGGCATCCCCAGTTCCGGCAGGTTCTAAAAGTTACATACACGAGAAAGTTTACTGCACAAAATGAAATTTGCTTCGAGCAAATAAAAACAAGAACAATTAGAAGCATCAAATTCAAAATGTAGAGTTTCTCTTGACCAATCAGATACATTTCATATCCTGTATTCATCACAATGCTAGGAATATATTACAGTTCGTTATGAATGCAAGCAAGCGAGCTTGGTATAGATAAGCAATATAAATTGATTATCTCTTAATGGTTATCTGAATGGATTCAAAAAGTTCCCGAGGCACTTCAATGGGTCTAAAATACTATGTAAAAGTTTTAACGAGTATTGCTTTTTAATTATGACCAAGCTGGAGTGCTGGCGTCAATAAAATAATCAACACCTACTTTTAGAATTATTAAGAAAGCATAATAGGGTTCGGGTCAAATATACATTTTCCTAATTACCTCTATCATAATCAGTAAATCTCGCTGCTTAAGGGCATCATAGAAAACCCCATTCAACTTCATTCCTAGTTTAGAAAGTAATGAAAAGCAATGGACCAAAACCATTTAACGGAAATACATTAAAGCGAATGCATTTTCAACGCTTTTCTATTGAAAGCAATTTGCGAATGTTTATGACCTTGTTTGCTTCATTGGTTTCCTGCTCGATCTATACGAATTCGCTAAGCAACTCTAAAATTATGCTTAACCCAATGGTTTCTAAACCTCAAATTAAATGACTGTTATCTTTGTGGAAAATAAAGCCTGCAAGAAAACAGTTCCTACAAATTCGCTTAGCACAGCGATAAGAATTTTGTGTAATTCGAAGACAAGCTAATTTAATATCTGTAAAAGTAATGTCATGAAATTTCTTTTCAGAGTTGCTATAAAGGGATGGACACGGATTATTCCATAAAGTGCTTGAATTGATCATGCATTTACATAAGTGCGCGTTTTATACACTTTCTGTTGTCACAATCTGTGGCGAAATTGGCCATTATCAAGAACTCGCCCAGTGATAAGATATTAAATTGTACATTCATACATCGCTGAGCGCTAATTTCTCCTGATTCATTTTGAACTTATGGAAACTTAATTATGCCAACAACATCGACACAAACATAATGGATAAACCAACCTGTTTAAAAATGCAGTGTTTGCCAGCTATGCCAGGACGTTGAAGATATTCCAATTGTGAATTTACACATTTCACAGCAGCTCAGGACTTTTTGCTAAAAAACTTTGGCTTCGGAATGTGCTTATTAATAGGTAAAGCTAATCACCAAACGACACAACCAAAAAACGACGTTAAATACCTTGGAATCACAATTGACCACAAACTTAAATTCAATAAACACATACGAAACATCAGGGCAGAAACAATAAAGAGAACAAAACACTTCCGATCACTAACCTACAAAGACAGCGGAATTAGCACAAATACCGCCACCAAAATATATAAAGCTATTTGTAGACCCTTGCTAGACTATGGACATATACACATGACCAACGGAACAGAAAGGACAAAACGTTATACACAAACAACAGAACAAATTGCACTAATACTAATAAACGAATAAGACACCCCCAAAACCCACTACACAACCCCTCCACCTAATTACTATACGAACGCACACACATGATAAAGATTTCGGAAAGACTCATACATTTACAGACAAAATGGACAAACAACCCCTACAACTGGACCATACTGAATGCCCTTTGTCTTACTAGGCCAACCAGACAATCCCGCTTCCGTTTCCCTACATCAACGCTACTCGAACACGTACAAACGCAACTGACTACTGGACAATAAAATAATTTTTCTTGTCATTAGAATTATAAAGTTTATTGACTTAAATTGCTAACCCAGAATAAGAGAATTTTTACCTTTGTTTTTTTATTTAGATTAAGAATATATGTACTAAACAAGGGCAGAAAGACCGATAGGTCGATAGCCTTTTTTAGAAATAAAGATGCTTACTACTACTACTGTTCGTCTTGTAGAGAAAAATTCAATTTAAAATCATCATTACTCTTTTTGATTCAATAAATTGTTTATAAAAGTTTGGACGTCGTGAAACCTGACTTTCTTAAAGAAAATGGCATTTGAAGGAGTTCTTCAAAGTAAAATAATATTTTGTCCATTTATTGGGGTTTTCTTACAGAAAGAAAGTGTCATCTCGTCATGCCTTATTTTGGCTCTATGTGAGAATGAGAGGAGAGTTCTATGTGTGAGCGTAAACAATTCGGTTTAACTGGGAGAACACTACGAAAATGATTCAACAGAAATTGGTTCTATTTTTTGCCGATACTAGGTCTTGAAGCGGAAATTCCAACTTTTCCAATAAACAATATTTCAGAACAGTGCTATTGCAAAACATTTGTTAAATTTTTAAAAAATGCGAATTTTAGATAAATTTACGCCAATTTTTTATGTGAAAACTACGTTTCCATTAAATTTTCATGACAAACAACAGCAGCAACCATGCATCCAGGCAGATCGTTGTTGGAAAATATATCAGCCTTACAGCGTATTTTTGACTGGCTTTTAAATTGGGCTCTCCGAAACGTAAAATGTATACGATTGTAGTAAATGCATCAAATTATCCTTTCTTAAGAACATTCTAAATTGGACAGATGTTCAAAACAGTAGACAAATCTGTGGTTTACAAGCAAATTGATTACTTAAAAAAAATAAAAATGGTCCAGTTACCGCAACTGAATTGATAAATGATGATGATGTTGAAAATTTGTTCATCTTTGCCCGATTCCTTTACTTTCAGCTGTACCTATCGGACTCAAATGATTATACTCAGACGAAGGTTATTAAGTTTGTGACCTGCTAGGTGTAGCTCAGTAATAAATTTTGGATTTAATGTAACTTATGCAATGTGTATTCCAATTGAAATCCTTTGGGAACTCTTTGAACGATCTAAATCGAATTACAAATTTTTAAAATTACAATTTTTTTCCAGTTTATTAGAATGAATGTTATTATAGAATGTTCATTATAGAATGTTAAAGAGAAAATCATCGTTTCTGGGTGCGAATCAAAAACATTGCTGCCATATTTTTGTTTTGGTTTTTTCATCCAGAGTAATAAAGTAAATGTTCTATCACCCTGTATAGTTGGCTCAATCATGTACTTAGTTTAAAGTGATGTGCCGCAACGTCCAAACCAGCCATTACAATAGGTATCACTATCAAAAATTCCATCTCTATCTACTGCCAGTTAAATATCTTTCTTTCCGATGAGTCAAGTGCAATATGCGGGAAAATTAGCTTGAGTAAAACTGGCTCTTCAGCTAAAAATGTACATATTCATAAAAACTCACATATGTCTTGCACTTTTGCCAGACTATGTTGCACAAGGTAGACGAAGTCTAAAATAATAAAACCAGCAGCGCGATAATATTGCTGCATATTTCTGAAAGCTTTCATTAAGTTTTAATGCAATGGGGGTTGAAGCATGATGTAAACGTCTCTAAAATTGTTCAGTAAATGTGCTTCTAAAAAATGTAACATTCATTTTAATATGCATTTCTAATCGGGAGATATGTGGACAGATTATACTGAATAAGAACAGTCAAAGTCATACCAGAAAATATTTGAATAAAGAACAGAATTGTGAACAATTTCGAATAAAAAGTGAGCTAGTGAGAGGATATTGCAATACAATACACTTCATACAAAAAAACTAGGTTATTAAAAAATGTCTAGATATTAGTATGAATATAAAATATACTAAAATAGATCTATTGATCTGAAGGCTGTACATTTACGATCTGTTTTATTAAATGATTTCAATCCCGCACAAGGGCTTCTCCAGGTATCACTTCTCGCACCCTTTATCTGTAAAGTATGATATCACCACATATATAATTACAACTTGCTCGCAAAAATCCATTAGACAAATCAGCATACATATTACAATCTGAAGAAGTGACACAAAATGAGGCTGTTTTGATTTTTATGTCTAGTAGTTATTAAATATACTCTATTAGAATACATTCATAAAATCTACTACATAAGGTTAAACAAATAAATGGTTTTACGCAGCTTCAAGACCGTCCGCACCTAAAAAAACTTGAATCGTTACAACCATGCAATGATCTTGTCATTGGATGGATCCGATTCAACTAGGTCAGGTTCTACATATACGCATACAGTTAATGTTATGCAAGCTTAGTATATTATGTTTCGATGTTATGTTTAATCGTATGTCACTGAGGTTAGTAACAAGAGCCTTACCAAATATTTTTAGTACATCTAAATGTGTTTAAGTCCAGTTACAGTACGACAAATTTTGACATATCTTCCTAAAAGTAATACCTTGATTTTGACGCTATTATTACAACAGCTTAGACATAGTTTATGTTCTAAATCACATGAAAGAAAATATGGAGTAATTAGTGTTCAATTGGCAATAATATACGCAAAACCCAAAAGAGCAACGTTACATTCGGTCAAGTAGTCACAATTTATAAAAAAGTGCGTTTCGTGTAGAGTCCAAGTTTAATTAAATTTTTCACTAAAAGTTATTTATAAATGCGTATCACTTTTTTCGGTTCGGATAGTTTGAAATACCAAAAGTCTTAGAAGGTTTCTATACGGTAGCTCCAATTTTATAAAACGTTTTTGCGCGGGTGTTAAACTACGAAATACTTTTTTCAAATATGTTGCAAACCAATACGGGAAGTAAACCAAAAAAATGGCGATCAGGACGGAGAGATAACAATTGAAATAAAGCGACTATAAAACGTGAAGGTGTTATATTAAATTATATCAATAATAACAACATTCAATAAATAAATAAGTTCACCGGTATTGTGAGCTCTAAATTTATGTTGACTAGAAAATAGAACATGATAGATGAGAGCAGCAAATATCGGAAAATATATAGAGATTTTTCGGTTAGAAGTGTTAAAGCAAAATTGAGGAGATTTGAGGTGTTTTACCGACAAGTATCTAGCCTCGGTTTCAATCCTATTTGCTCTCGTTAGCTGGATACATCACGCAAATGACACCATAAAATCGCTATATTTTCAGTGGGTTTGGGTAAAATTAGCCATCAAGGCACAATCTGTTGTCGCAATCTATTAATCTGACCTAAATATACATGAGAAAATCAAAGCACTGGTTTATAAAAACATAAAGCAATTATGATTGATACAATTGTGAACTGTTTTAATCTGATGATCTAATAATTACAACATAAATAGAGTTGTGCTTTTGAGGCCATGAAACTGGTGAGTTTTTCGGGGTTTCAGGCCGTGGTAAAATTGAATTTCTTCCTGAGGTGGTTTGCTGGAGAGCTTTCATCAGTACAGTGTAAGCTCTCAAGCAAACCCCCTCTGAAGATGCAAGCCACTCGTGCTTGCGAAACGTCAGGAAGAAATTCTATTTAACGACGGCCTAAACAGCCGAAAAAGTTACCAGTTTCAATTACAATATACATTGGAAAACGAATCAGTACAAATACGCCAGCAAGTCCTAAAAAATAATGTCACTTAGTCAAAAAGGTTCAATAAAATACTACGTAAACAAAAAAAAAGCGAAATGAAAATATTTGATAATTAATCAAGTGAATTGCAGCTTTTGGAAATTGCTCAGTTTTCAACAGTTGGCAATTAAACTGATATATTTGACTCGACGGTAATGAAATTGTTGAAATATCAATAATTTCTTTACGGATAAATTATCAATGTGGAAAAGTTTACTTTTAGAAATTGTGTTTAATCACAGTTGTTTGTAAACAATACAACTTAACGAAAAACTTTCTGAGCGACTCGTTTGAATTATGATGAGTATTTTCCGTGCGGTACTTATTAGGAAATAACTGCGAATATACAGGGTGTTTCAGGAGGAAATTAAATTATTTTAACTACAACTGTTACACTGTTAATGTTAATACAACTGTTCTAATGACCATCATGTGATAATCTTTGATTGTCATACATTTATTACCAAACCAGAACTTTATTGAATATTGAAAATTACTCCAAAGTTTTTTAACACATTTGCTAAATTAACTGTCAACTGACAGTTATAATTATTTGGTTACCAACAATCAACAGTAAATATTTTTGAGCTATTTCTAAACAAACTTGATAAAGTAAATAAAACAAAATGCAAACATCTTCAGCTCTTAATTGTTCTTTAATGCTAACATTGTATATGCAAAAAAATAGATGCAAGTGTAAACTTTATTTATAACTTAACTGCATACACGTCAGCCCAATAAGTAAATTCTAGATGGTATTTTAAGAATAATTGAAATTTTATATTGATTTAGTAATTAGATTAATACCAAATCGACTTATTTTTGTCTCACCCATGCAATCATGCAATAGTTCAAACGCCCCGTAAAATGTTTTATATTTAACATTCCACTCTTACCTCTGAAATTGACGGAACAAAACGAACTTACCTGTGAAATGTATTTGTTTTTATTTCTATTGTTTACCGACTTTAACGATAAATTGTCATTTAAACTGTTAGCTAAAATTTCGACCCTGCAGTAGGTACCTAGTTGCTTTTTTAACGTTAGTAAATTTGGTATATAATATTTTTCCTCCGACAATTCAACAAAATAATGTATTTTATTTTGTGTATCTAATATAGTTTTTAAATAGATAGCATCATCATTATGTAACAGCTATTCGACCCTTTGTTGGATATAAGCCTCCTCAAGTTCTTCCATACTATGCGGTCCTCAGCTTGTCGGGACCATAGTTTTCTTGCAGTTTTGTCTATGCGTCTGGCTACGTCATCCATCTTTGCTTTCTGTCTTATATGTTCGTTTCTTATTCAGTCTGGTAGTCTCACTCCTAACATAGCTCTTTCCATTTTCCTTTGATATCGTTTAATCTTTTCCATTGTTGTTCTCTTTATGGTCCATGTTTCAGATGCATATGTTAGAATTGGTAGCACGCATTGATTGTATACTTTTGTCTTTAGATATTGTGGTGGTTTTGTATTTTACTGTGGTGGTTTACCAAATGTTGCCCATGCGATTTTTAATCGTCTGTCAATCTCCGCTGTTTGTGTCTCCTCGTCCATCACTTCTATTATTCGGTTATTTCGACAGGTGTTGCATTGTTTGCATTCGTCATTATTTTTATTTTCGAGATATTGATTTTAAGCCCTATTCTCTCTTTAGATAGATATGCTAATACGAAATCCATATTTTCTGTGCTGTCGATCAATGAATAATATATTAAATTCTGATATGGCATAAAAGTGCCGTTCAATGCATTCGCTGCTATAAATATGTATGCCGACTGTTGTGCATATCATGATGAAAATATGAGGGTTATATCCCACTTTAAGACGTGAACTCACCCTTTTTCCGATTGATATGAATGCGGAAACAAGCACGTTTTGAAGATGAATCGCCAAGAAATCAAATCAATAGATTTGAGAGGAATTTCTTATCGTTCAATTTTATGCAACGATTATGAAATCAATGCGTTTTGGCTATAAAAAGTCATCAGTAAACTTAATTAGAAATAGAGGGAAATAACCAAACAGTTTTAGTTTATTTTATACGAAAGGAGCTGAGTAATAAATAATTCTTAAGCAGCTCAATATTTCGACTATTAAGCTATGAGATTGAGCTAGAAATTGGTCACAGAGACTAAGCAGTTGAGGAACGTGCATAATAAATAAGATATTATCTATGGTTGAAAATGTTTATACTTGACTAATCACAATACAGGTTGGTGCAAAAATGTAAGGAAACTTTTGAATTGCTGACTTTACCTTAAAATAAAGAGAATATACGCCGCTACATTCCAAATTTGCATTTTGGGTTTAGCTGAGCATGCAAAAAACTTTAAGGTTTTATTTATGTCCTGGTTGAATTTCAACTTCAAACTGTAATTATAATTATACAGTTTTCGAACCGAGCAGAAATGCAGAAAGTTGGCACAAAATGGAGCAAAACTTCAATAGCAAAAAATGACTGATTAAAAAGAACTACTGCTATCTAATTTGTGTGGTTTCAAACAGAATAAATTATGATCTGTTATCAAAGCAGTATAAGTTTTTTGCATAGGTTCCGTGTATTGTAATTTAAATGTATAATGAACGACCTACTGATAAAAGATATATTCTTCCTTAACACCAAACTTAACGTCTCCAAACTTTTATATAAATATTTAAGTGTTTATCCAAAAGAGAGCTTTACATTAGAAAAGTTGCCGGCAAATTTGCATCAAAAATAAAATTGTTGGACTCACTGTAACCGTAGTAGTAAATCACTACAATGACTGATGCGGATAGCAGGCAGCATACACAAAGGGATATTGGGGAATCCGCATATTCATTCACCCGGTTTTTCCGATCGGGTATAGAAAACCAGCCAAGTACGAAATTAGTGAGGATTGGAAATGGAATTTAGGATGTGAATTTGATTTTCCTCAAAATAAGTATAAGCATGATGAGGAATTTCCAAAATGTAATTCGAAAAGTTCATACACTGCAAAAGTATAACATGTTAAGGTTTAATACGTTTCCAAATAAATTATTATCAATATTTCATAATTGGTTAAGGCACTCTAAGAAGCCCAACTGGCTCAGAAAACTCAAATATAGTACCGAAGGTTCGTATATTTTTAGTTTAAAGTTTATTCATCATTTGATGCGAGGAAAGAACTATTATTTGTAATCCTACGGCACTCACTGTGAGTAAAATAACTGCCAAACAATTTAAAAAGCAGTAAAAAACCCTTTTGCAAAGCAAATGGAAATTTGCAATTCTCCGAAGGCATTTATCCTTCTAATTTTTGAAACATACCGTACAGCACTTAAAGATTCGTGTGTCGTTTCTTGGTAGACAACTTTCCGACAGTTTCAACCCTCTCGAATTAGTGGAATATTCTACGGCACTGTTTCTTCTGCGGGTCAAATGGAGTTTGCTCGTCATATAAATTTCCCATTTATAGTAACCTGCGGTAAAAGCTGAAGTATCTCTTGTGCATCTTGCCTTCTTGAATCTAACATCAGCACAACTAGTCCAAACTCGAACTTTTCTTTAAATAATGTAGCTACCTTCCAGGGCTTAAACTTTCCACATCGTTTCAATATTTATTTTGGGTTTCAACCATACTTTTTTGTAAGGTGACGCATGATGGTAGTGGAATTTCTTAATGTTAGCTTTAGTGCATTTATTTTTTAATAAAGTTTAATATAATTCATAGAAAAATGTGATAATATGATAAGAAGCTTTGATTGAAAAAATAAACTGTTTAATTTGCGTTGAATGTTAATGCTGACAAGAAAACGTAACGCGCTACTCTAAAAAAGTCGTTATATTCAAGAGTACATATAAAAGTGAAATAAAAATTGATGTATCAAAAGACTGCCAATTGGAAAAACTATCGGAGCGTGTTAAAGGAGTTTAATCCTTATATCTAGTTTAATTACCGTTCTCGGTAACAGATAATAAGTTTGTTATATCTAGAAATTAGGAACAGTTAATTGAAGAAGTTTTAATTAACACACATTTAAGATCTAACTAGTAAAGACATTGCATGCTCTTAGAGCAGTTACCATCCTGTATCTGTGAATGCGGAGTCTGAGGAACATTAGCTATTATAATAATTACTTTTATAGGGGTTCTGCCAGTTCAACCGTTGAAAACTTTTATGGGCTATTCTAAGATTTTACTACTTTATTAATATTATGGTAATATAACTGATGCAGATGGTGATCAACCATATACTTCTAAATAGAAGCATTGGTTAAAAATGTTTGATGATGTTTATGGGTTAATCGGTCACTAGACAGCGGCAGAATTTTTTTTCTTGAACCAACGTTTCGGCAATTTTTAAGTTTCAATGGATACGGGTTCGACAGTTTCGATCTCAACCGGAGCTCATGCGAATTAAGTCGGGTTTTCTATTCCGCGAAACTAAAATGACTCCATAACAGCATTAGAAATTTTGTCGGTCGAATCATGCTCTGCTGTTAACAGATCAGCCGCAAGTCGGCAATAGAAATTCTCAATAATTGCTTAGTAGTAATTCCTCGAAAATCTTCGGTTTATTAATCGACAAAAATTTCAACTTAAAAACTCTTTCAGTTATCCTCCCTCTATCGCTCTCAGTCTTGGTAAAATTGTGTCTCGTTCCTGAACCTGCAAATCAGTATTCATGCACGACCTTCAGAAGCTTTTGCGTTAATTCACCCTCATGTGTATCGCCGAAACCATGCAGTTATGCATTATAAGCTTTAGTGGACAATATAATGAACCTTGAATAGTAATTTGGCATAAAAAAGGAAATATTTTTATTAAGGTGATACTGGAATAGTAACAATTGAAACATTTTAGGGCTTTGCAAATGTTCGAAAGTACACCTTCTACATCTATAGTTAAATGGTTTCGATTCTAATACTAGAAATCTTGCTTTGCAAAAGTCTACACAATGCACTAGTAAAAATAATTGAAAGTATACCTACAGTAGTACAGAGTATACCCGAATAGTTTAATGGTGAGTTGATCGTTTAAATTTTTTTCTGTCATGCGATATTTCATTACAATCTTTTGGGAGAAAGTAAATTGCACTGAATTAATGAAAACAATGTTTTGCTCTACATTAGACCCAATATGTTTTTACATTCAATGTATACCAAGCAATTTAATTTAAAGTACGAAGGAATTCAGATAATAAATCTGAAAACTTAATTAATGAACACCACCGATAAAAATTCCTATAGCAAATAAATTAAAAGTAAAGCTTTCCAAAGGCTAAAGGTCGTTGAATAAACATATATACAAAATAATAAATCAATATATGGTAAACGAGTATGCAAAAGTCAATTGAACACTCACTTTCTTGTTTCAGTACATTTTATAAATTGTATCAAAGGTGCATACTTTTTACTGTTCCAATGGAGTTCAATTTTAGCAAATCATTATCCACCCACCACTTACCATCGGTAGCATTGAGAACATGCACGTTAGCATAAGATGGAATTGCATTTGCTGGGTAGCAAGTGTAATTTCCACTAAAACTGGGATCAACGTCTTCTATTCGTAAGATGCTTGTTGATCTATCGATAGTAACTCGTACTCCTGGATCGTGATTAATCATCCGATGATCATGATACCTGAAAAAAGAAAAGAATTTTAGAACCAGTTTACTCAGAATTATTCAAGGCGTTTTCCAAAAAACTTATAAAAGCATTTGGGTTCCTAAAATAGTTCCAGTTTGCCAATCCAGGCAATTAACACTGACCCTGTAGTAAAATATTCAAATGCAATTACTTGGAAACAATTCGAGTAAAATATGCACATCGAATTTGCAGTCTAACAAACGGTTCCATTAGCAACTGCCTTAAACTATAAATTATACTTAAATTACTAGTTCAAGGGTTTTTTAAGGTATTCCTGAAACGCACTAATTTTCCTTAATAGCATAGTAATTTATCTGATAAATATATGGGCATGATCTGAATAAAGAAGAAAAGGTCTGAATGTTAATTGAATAGAAAAAACAACCAAAAGCCAAATGTCGTGTTTGTTCGTTATAAAATCAGATTATTAATGATTTTCTTTTAAAATCAATAAAAACTGACAAATAATAATGAACAAATACTAAATTAATACTCTACGCGAAATTCTACTTGACAGCATAAAGTATAAAAAAATCTTAGATAATTCTAATTTTATCAGTGCGTCCCAATGAAAAGTTAACTAGTAGCACTAGTATAATATATGGATCGAAATTAAACTTTTTCACTAAAGAAACTCAAGATGCAATGTAAATCCTTATTAAATCTATAATGCAGTTATGCATACATATCTCTACAGTTATGTAGATTATTTAACTACGTCAGTTACGTTATATTAAGTTTAAGCAAAAAATATACTTACTTCAGATGTCTACTTAAGTTCGCACCACATGAGAAACCTTTTTATTTTCAATTTTACGAAGAAAATTCACCCATCAGAAATGTTTTTTCAATCGTCTACGAGGCGTTTAGATATCTAATTGCATCGATCTATGATGAACATGAAGTTTTGTTATTTTTAACATTATTTCTGTTCATCAAAAGAGATAGACTTTCGAGGCCATTTCTTGAAACAAGTGGGTTTTTCGGGTTTTTAGGCCGTCGTTCGGTAGAATTTCTTCTCGACGTTTCAAAGGCCAGTTGGTAGTTTTGTTCAACTTCCATGGTGAATTGGATGTCTGGGTGCTGTTTGTTTAGATGGTCGAGGGACATGTCCAGGTTTTTGCGTCCATGCCTCCATAGCACGAACGTGTCATCGACATATCGGTACCAGATCGTTGGTTTAAGGGGTGCGGTGCTCAACGCTGCTTCCTCAAATTTCTCCATGAATAGATTTGCCACCACCGGACTGAGTGGGCTTCCCATGACTACTCCTTCCTTTTGCTCGTAGTAATCTCCATTCCACAGGAAGTAGCTGCCCTTTAGACAAGCCTTGAACAGATTTTTTGTACTCTCTTCGAATAGCTCCGCCACTAATCCTATTGATTCGTCCAAGGGTACCTTTGTGAATAGAGATACAACATCGAAGCTGACCAACATATCCGTAGGTTCCAGTCTGAAGTCTTCTCAATGAAATGTTTGGAATCCTTGGTGCATGTTTCCGCGGACTCTTGAGGAAACACAACATAAGAACGGTCTACAAGCCCACAACAAAGATCCGAGAGTGTCTAGGGTCAGTCACAAAAGACCCCACCTAGCAGCTGCAGGAATCTACCGGATTCCATGCTCCTGTGGAAGCGTCTACATAGGAACTACTAAGAGATCAGTTGCGACAAGAATAGAAGAACACCGACGGAATTGTAAACTGGGACATGTAGAGAAGTCGGCAGTGGCGGAACATGCCCGCAGCGATGGAACACACAACATCTATTTCGGAGAGGCACAGGTCCTGGCCACGACAACAGGGTATCGCCCCCGACTAATACGAGAAGCCATTGAAATCTACAAACACGACGACAATTTCGACAGAAAAGAAGAGACAATGGCGCTGAACAGGATATGGTTTCCAGCACTCACCAACGCAAAAACAGCAAGAAAAAGCAACAGCTCAGGACAGGAGAGAGAATCCAGTACACCGGAGGATAGCAACAGCCAACATAATGCGCAGGCTCCGATGACACAGGCCACGTCATCACAAACCACGTCATCGCAACCGGTGGATAAATACGGACTACGCCCGAGGAATCGCATCAGAACAGTGTAAGCATTCAAGCAAACCACTTCTGAAGATGCAAGCCGCACGTGCTTGCGAAACGTCGAGAAGAAATTCTACCGAACGACGGCGTAAAAACCCACTTGTTTCATTATTTCTGGCCGTTTTTAGGTTCGTTTCATATGGAGTTACATAGCCATACCCACCTGACTCTGCAACTACAATACTAGGAAACCACCATACTCCAACATTCCACGAGTCAGCAGAAGTGTTTTCCTCATTTGACTGTTTTGCATGAGAACTCATTCTTTGTAACCACGTTGTGGAATTAAGTAGCTAAATAAATTGTCGTTGTAATAATAAAAGCTTTTTAAAAACGAATTATATCGTTAAAGTTTCATAATTGGCGCAGTCGGTAGGATTGTGCAGTAGCAGTATCCAAGATTCCGGCTATTTGAGTTCTTCAACTCTTCAGCACAATCTCCAGAACCAACGGCAGAGGCTACTCCACCAAAGAATCGGGAAGGAAGAATCAACGTAAGTGCATTTTCCTTTCAATCCTAATCTATCTTCCGTATAAAGATTTCATTAGGAATAGTAATAGGGCCGTGTATCGCATACACACAATTAAAGTTAGGTCAGTCTATTGAAGACATAGTTTAGTTTGATTTTTTTTTCTCTCTCAATTAAGAAAATAGAAAGCATAAAAATAGTAATTTTTTAAAGTGAAATATAAAGTTTATGCTTATTTATGAGTGAAGTAGACGATATTGTCAAACAATTAGAAAATATTCGTCTTAGCAAACCAGTAAGTACCAGCGTTAAAATGACTACTGCAAACCAAAATAATATGAATTGGAGTTTATTCAAATCAAAGTTAGATAATATTAAATCCTTTGACGGTGACAGTAATTACCTGAATAAATTTTTAAGTAGGTGCGAGAACCTAATAAGTACATATCTACCACTAAACGATGCTGATTTAAACAAGCATATTTTGGATTGTATTAATGAGAAACTGATCGGAAAAGCCGAAACTATGGTTGGCAATCGATCAGAACTTCTTAGTTGGGATAATCTCAAAACCGCTTTGATTCAGTGCTTCTCTGACCGAAGAGATGTAGATTGTTTAATTCAGGAACTTACAAGGACCCGCCCTCATAGAAATGAAGATTTAATAAGTTTTGGTACTAGGTTGCAATTGCTTAGGAGTAATGTAGTCCAGCGTGTCAGTAACGATACCCAAATGTCTACTAGCGATAAAGTTTGCAACATTAATCATTTTGAGAAAACTTCATTAAATACGTTTATCGCAGGATGCTCAGGCACATTGAAAAATAATATGCATCTGAAAAGACCAGAATCCCTTGAGGATGCGATGGCCTATGTTTTAGAGTTTGAGAATTTTGAGCGACTTTATGGAACTTTACGTAATAGTGAAAAATCCCAAAATTTAATCCAAGTTTCACTAAGCCTGGATTTAACCAAAATTATTATCGTCAACATTTTCCAAACGCGCAAAGCTTTTTCCCCACCCCACAGTTTAGTAACAGCCAACCGCAATATAATCAATATCAAGCCAACAACCAATCAAATGGTTTTCAACTTAATCAACACACTAATTCAATCACGTCTACTAAACCGACATTTCCCTCTCAACCGGTAAATATTCAAAGTAGACCAACACCCCCTAGACAATGGCCCACAAATAGAGATGTTTTTGGTCCGCCCAGAAATGTATTCAGACCCAATCAGAACTCTCCAAATCAATTTCCAAGGCCTACACCCATGTCAGGAATTTCCAGAAATTCTCTTACCCCCACCAGAAAACATGGATTAAATTCTCAATATAATAACTTCCAAAGACCATTTATCAAACACCGCAGCCAATGATAGTTGAAGAACTATATTCGAACGAATACGAAGATCATTCTACAAACCCGTATTGTCAAAATTTTGAACATTTTTATAACCAAGAATACCTTGACTACCCTCAGTCAACAGAAACATACTCTGATCAATTTGAAGACCAAATCAACTTCCAGGAGCTTCAAGACCCTCGAACTTCCCAAAATACTGTCCTCGAAGAAAATGGAAATTTTTGCGACCCCAGCCCAACGAAAGAACACAGCTAATAGAAATTAACATTTCTTCATACAATGCCCTTCCATACATTGAAATTAGCAGTCTTAACATCAAGCTTTTAATTGACACTGGCAGTTTTCGATCAATTTTAAGACCCACCATTGCCGAGACTTATTTTCCACACTGTATATTTCGGTCAACCAATACTATTAAAACAGCCATAGGTAGCGAAAGCACGCAGTTTCAAGCTAATATTTCCGCGCTCGCAGAAGTTGGTCTCGACTACGAAATCAGCTTTATTTTATTTGATTTTCATGATTATTTTGATGGCGTTCTAGGACTCAATGATCTTATAAATATGAATCTTAACATTGATTTAATTAACAAGCGATTGATTGGAGCAAACATCGAAATTCCCTTTAAGTACAGAACACCTGCAGAAGCTAGTTTTACATTCTCGGTAAACCCATGCAGTAAAATTAAGAAGAAATTACCAGTTAATGTTAACGACGGGGATATTATTATAAATACCCAGAAGATGAACGACCTGATCATTCCGTCAATGGTCACCTGTGCACGCTACGGATTCGCCACCGTTGAAATTCAAAACCCCACAGATAAGACCGTTTCAATAACCTTAACTGAACCACTAAAGGTCGAGGCTTTTGAACCTGTAAAGTATGAAATTTATACTCTTGAGGCAGTCTCGCAAAATCTTGGAAATCGTAATAACAAAACGTTTAATATTAATAATCAAGTTCGAACGAATCACATGAATACCGAAGAAAAATTAGCTATCAATCGATTGTGTACGGAATTTTCCGATATATTCTATAAACCAGGAGACCAACTCAGTTTTACATCAAGAATTAAGCATGAAATCAAAACAACCGACGAGATTCCGGTGCACGTTAAACCATATCGATACCCATATGTTCACAAAGCAGAGGTTAAAAAACAAATAAATGAAATGTTAGACAAAGGAATTATTCGATCTTCCAGCAGTCCATGGTCATCACCAATATGGATTGTCCCCAAGAAAATGGACGCGTCAGGGCAACAGAAATGGAGGATAGTTTGCGATTTCAGAAAAATTAATGACAAATGTGTTCCCGACAATACCCAATACCCAACATTAACGATATTTTAGATAAACTGGGCCGTGCCCAATATTTTTCTACCCTCGATTTGGCGAGTGGGTTTCACCAGATTGAAATACACAAGGACTCGATAGAAAAAACAGCATTTAGCGTGGAACATGGCCACTATGAGTATTTAAGAATGCCATTTGGACTGAGAAATGCTCCAGCGACATTCCAACGTGTAATGGATGAAGTACTCAAAGATCTACAAAACAAAGTTTGTATGGTATTTATGGATGATGTAATCGTGTTCAGTACAAATTTAACAGAACATATTCAAAATTTAAAATTGGTATTTAAAAAACTTCGTGAAGCAAATTTAAAAATTCAACTCGATAAATGTGAGTTTCTGCGACGAGAGGTCGAATTTTTAGGACACATTGTCACACCAGAGGGAATAAAACCAAACAAAAATAAGATCACGGCAATACAAAAATACCCACTTCCAAAAACGCAACGCGAACTAAAATCATTTTTGGGATTGGTTGGATATTATCGAAAATTTATCCAGAATTTTGCAAAGCTAACTAAACCCTTAACACAATGTCTTAAGAAAGAAGGAAAAATCGTGCACACAAAAGAATTCATAGAGTGTGTTAATACTTGCAAAAATGTTCTAACAACAGAACCTGTCTTGGCATATCCAAATTTTACGAAACCCTTCGAGTTAACCACCGACGCTTCTAATTTCGCGATTTCAGGAGTACTATCTCAGGGAAACCATCCCATATGTTACGCATCTAGAACCCTTAATCCAGCGGAGATAAATTACTCAACAATTGAGAAGGAGCTATTGGCAATTGTCTGGAGTTGCAAGTACTATCGCCCATATTTATTTGGAAGGAAATTTATAATCTTCACAGACCATAAACCCTTACAATGGCTCATGTCAATGAAAGAACCAAATTCCAGGTTGGTACGTTGGAGACTAAAATTAGAGGAGTTCGACTACGAAATCAGATATAAAAAAGGCAAATCCAATAAAGCAGCAGATGCACTTTCCAGGAATCCTGTTGACCTCAATGCTCTAGAAACAGATTCATTATACAACAATATAGGAGACACCGATGAAATAACCAATGACTTTATGTTAAATCACGAAGAATTGCCAAGCTTAGATAACTTAACAGTTTCAGAGATTTTAGGGCAAAACACCGAACTCTCAAATTCAAATAAAGGCAAAATTAATATTATATCGAATATCCAGTTAAGAACACCGAACCAAGTTAACAACCAACCGTCCGATTCAGAAACAATACACTCATCATCAGAAAATCCTCTTTTTGGAATACCAATATCTGAACGTCCAATAAATATGTACAAGAATCAAATAATTATTACAGATGGAGATATCCTAAATGTTCATATTAAACAGAAACGCATATTCGAAAACATCCGTATGTACTTAACTATTTCAAAAATTAATCCCGCCCCTCACATTATCAAATTTATAAAAGAATACCTCAATCCCAAACAATCATACGCATTATATTTTCGACACGATGGCCTTGCGCGAATTTTTACAGTAACCCTTCAAAATATTTTTAAAAATTCTGCTTATAAAATGCTTCATTGTACAAAAATGCTTGAAGATGTACAAACCAGAGAGGAGCAGCAGGAGAGAATGAAGCTCTATCACACCACAAAGACTTGTCACCGCGGCATAAGCGAGCTAAAATTGAGTTTAAATCAAAGATATTATTGGCCAAAAATGTCTGAAGATATAGAAAACTACGTGAATAATTGTGAAATTTGTCAGAAAAATAAATATGACAGAAGTCCACCTATTGTGAAGTTCAATCTCACTCCTACAGCATCCAGACCATTTGAACACATACATGTCGACACTTTTAGAATGAATTACGATGCTTATGTCACAGTTTTAGATTCATTTTCCAGATACGGGCAGGCATACCCACTTAAAAGTATTACCGGAATTGAAGTTATCGAAAATCTATACACCTTTATTACACATCATGGTTTACCATTGAAGATAACTACAGATCAAGGAACGGAATTTAAGAATAAAGCTTTAGAAGATTTTTGCAAACTCTACAAAATTGATTTACACTACACAACAGCGAAGAATAGTAATTCAAATTCACCTGTTGAACGCTTTCATTCGTCAGTCATAGAAAGCTACAGATGCTTGAAAGAGGCAAATAAAGAACTATCAACTGATCAATTAATCAAGCGCGCAGTTTTGGGTTATAATAATTCTATTCATACTGTAACAAAATTTACCCCTTTTGAAATCATAACTGGTCACATTAAATCAATAAATCCGTTTGATCTCAACGATAACGCAATTATTTCAAGTTATGTGCAATCGCATAAAGAAAATTCGAATAAGTTATACGAAAAAATTAAGCAAAAGAATGAAGAAGCAAAATGTGCAATAATAACTAAACGGAACGAAAACAGATGTGAACCACCAGATTTCGAGTCACAAAATCACGCTTATATCAAAACCAAAAACCGCGGCAAACACTTACCAAAATTTAATAAAATGCAACTAATCGGGCAAACCGATATTAAATTACAAACACAAAATCACGATTATCACAAAAGTTGTGCCCGAAAACCAAAAACTAAGTTTCACTATTATTTGCAGAGAAACCAAGAAAATGGGTCTCAAATGGAAAATCCCGATTGTCCTGTTCCTGGTTCTTCAAACCAAATGGTCAATTGAAACGGAAATACAACTAAACCCCTTAAATAATCCAATACTTCCGATTAAGCTAGGTAATGCTAAGCTAGTTTATAGTAAACATACATTTCTACACTATATAGATTTAATTGAGATAATTACGCAAATGGAAAATTTAAAAAGCAATTTTCTAATACTTAAAGGCTACTTAAAGTCACATAACGGTAATAACGGTATATCATATCATCAGTTATCAGAAAATTTACTAATAAGAACGGACAACTTAATTCACATCGCATCAGGTAAACTTCAAAATTTAATACCAAATAATCGAAAGAAACGAGGCCTTTTGAATATAGTAGGGCAAATTAATAAATGGCTTTTTGGTACACTTGACGCTGAAGACGGTCAACATTACAATGAAGCAATTGCTACTTTAGAGAGTAGTCAAACAAGCGTTAACGATGAACTAAAACTTCAGATGTCGCTATCCAAAGGTTTAATCACTCATTACAATAAGACCATAACTACCCTTAACGAAAATCAGGACAAACTTAGATTAAGTATAAGGTCCTTTCAGCAACTAATGCAACAAACGATATCCAATGTTCAGAATTATCTTGGGTTTCATGGGTCAATAACGCAATTAAACCTAGATTGTCAAAACTTAATTATGTTTTTGGATAATTTAGAGGATGCAATAATGTTTTCCAAACTAAATGCGCTGCATAACAGTATTTTGTCCACTAACGAATTAACAATTATGCTAAAATATTTAGAAAACATGTACAAAGTTGCAGCAATCCCAAAATTTCAAAATATACTCTCGTATTATCAATTTTTTGGAACTCAGGTTAGTTTCTCTCACACGAAAATAATTTTTGCGATACACGTACCTATACTAAGGCCAGAAGATCTAATGTTTTTTCACCTATACCCTATTATCCTAAATCGAACTATATTCATTCCCCAATACCCTTACCTCGCACAAGAAGAAGTTAGAAACCAGCACACCAGTCAGCCTTGCTCAAAAATAGAAGACACATATTACTGCAACGAAGCGTTTCACCCACAAGATGATTGTACCAATGAACTTTTAAAAGGCAAGACAATACATAATTGCCCAACCTTCAACATTAAGTTAGTAGAGCCAATAGTTGAACAAGTAACGGAAGAATTGGTCCTCGTACTGTTAACAGAACCTGCAAAGTTAATATCCAAATGTGGTACCGATCAGTATCACCTACTTGAAACATCAACCCTTGTCAAGATCCCGAAAAATTGCGAAATTCAAATTAATGAAAAGAAATTCATCAATAACATCAACATACAAAAAGGAAAACCATTTATATTGCCGAAAATCACACTACCTCAAACAATTACTACGAAGTTCTTGGACGCACCAAACATTTCCAAAATTAATCTAGATGAAATTTATCATTTGAAGGAAATAGCCAATCAACTTTTACCAGTGACTTTAAACCAGAAGTCAAAACACCAAGAATACACCTTCTTTGGTATTGTGGGAGTCTGCACATTTCTTCTGATTCTCCTATTGACGAGCCAATGGAACCGAGTCAGAATCTTTTGGCTATCGACCCGAAATGCTTTCCATAAATCTACGGATCTTCAAGTACCAGATGATTACTCAGCAACTACCGCTTCGAAAAAACAGTCCGTTATTTCGAATCCTGAGGAGGGAGAAGTTACATAGCCATACCCACCTGACTCTGCAACTACAATACTAGGAAACCACCATACTCCAACATTCCACGAGTCAGCAGAAGTGTTTTCCTCATTTGACTGTTTTGCATGAGAACTCATTCTTTGTAACCACGTTGTGGAATTAAGTAGCTAAATAAATTGTCGTTGTAATAATAAAAGCTTTTTAAAAACGAATTATATCGTTAAAGTTTCATAATTATGGGAAAGTTTTTATTATTAATTTTACGAAAAAAGGTTACACTTCATAAAAAATTCATCAGATATCAAAATTTCTCTTTATCTTTAATTTTTGCGCAAAAGTAAAATACATTAATTTTTGAAAATATCGAATACGAAAATAAAACTTTTACGTTTCTTAACCTCTATGTTGCACTATTTTGAAGGTGCATTTATATAATTGATAAATAACAAAACAAAACTTGACTTTCATCAGAGACAGGTGAAATTAGATATCTGAACGTACTTTTAAACTCTAATCAACTCTTCTTAATAACAAAATTCGAAATGGAAGACCCTTTTGCGTAAAATTAATAATAAAAAGTGTCCGATGCGACATATGGTGCGAACTTAAGAAGACATACTGTATATATAATTAATAATTTTAATATTTGTTATAATGAATTTATACCCAAGTACTCTATTACTAATATACAATAAAGCATTGACAAATGGAAACCGTTTAAGTGTTCACGGACAAATCCTATCTCAAATAGAACAATTTATTTAATTTTTTAATGCGTTTGTAGAAAAGCCTATATATAGTTTTTATTTTAACTGTTTAATTTTAAAAGGAAGTATAATATCAAAAGAACTCTACATCTCGAGTAAATATTGCAGATTAGTTTCTTCAAAATAGTATAATAAATGTTTGAAGAGCTTTGGAAATGTATGGAAGACAAATATTTGAAAATTGTGTACAAAATAAACAAGTATTTATCATACCTTCTACTTTATTGGTATGCAAGAATCGTAAACAAAACCCACTAGTTTCGGGGATATTCAACAAAATTCAAAATTAGCATCGACCATGCGGTATTTAATTAGCTAGGGTCGCAAAGGGAAGTGGATACACACATGACTGTTAAAAGCCCCTTTGCAATAAATCGAACATACATTATTCAAATTTAATGAAAATCAGCCTAAACAAACCGCGATGCGGGCTTTTACATAATGGAAGACCGCAAGGACTTGCAAACGTGCTACCAATAACGCCTATTTTGTATTAGGTGTAGTAAGGGGAAATAATTACAAAGTGGCCAGTCGACAATTATATTAATATTTACCCTTCCATTTAAAACATTCACAGAAATGCTATGATTGTTATTGGCCTTTGAATTTATGGTGTTGTGTAACATCCCCTTAACAGACCAATTTTTTAACTCATTTTACGTTAATGGTTATCAGCTCTAAAGATGATCGATCATTCTGGCTACCCCTCGAGAGCAACCCCAATAATGAGAGTGGAGCGAAAATTACAGATTGCTTCCTACAAAAACGAGGTAGAATGTGCGTATTTCATTTCTTGTTATATAAAGGTCACTTGCTGATTTAATCGTTTTTACTTTCTTAAGTTATTAAATGTCTGCTTCTTGACAATACGACTTTTTTATATAATATTTTATAATATTATAATTCTTCTTTTTTGTATTAAATTTATTTACACAGGTTGGTCCAAATTTGAGTACGATACCAACTAATTTTTTTTTCAAATGGAAGCAGCTGCTTTTTATTTCAATTTTTAATTATTTCATTCATTATCATATTTCATTTATCATACAAGATAAAAATAATTATTTACCAAAATAACAGGATGCAAGAAGATTTTTTGATCGCCTTGGAATTTTAAAACTATTGTTGGTTTAAATTATTAATATTGATAGTATGCGAAAATTTGTTAAACATCAACAAACATATGTTTGATCGGGTGTAATCCCGAAATAAAGTACAATCGTGAAAGAAGAATAGACAATTGTAATTAACAGTAGTAGTAAACATCTTAATTTCTAAAAAAAAGGCTATCGACCTAACGATCTTTCTGCCCTTGTTTAATACATGTAGTCTCAATCTAAATAAAAAACAAATATGAAAATTCTCTTATTCTAGGTTAATAATCTTATTAAATAAACTTTCCAATTATGACAAGAAAAATTATTTTATTGTCCAGTAGTCAGTTGCGTTTGTAAGGGTTCGAGTAGCGTTGATGTAAGAAAACGGAAGCGGGATTGTCTGGTTGGTCTTGTAAGACAAAGGGGATTCAGTATGGTCCAGTTGTAGGGGTTGTTTGTCCATTTTGTCTATAGATGTATGAGTCATTCCGAAATCTTTGTCATGTTTGTGCGTTCGTAAAGAAGTTGGGTGTAGAGGTTGTGTAGTGAGTTTTGGGGGTGTCTTATTCGTGTTATTAGTCTTAGTGCAATTTGTTCTGTTGTTTGTATATAACGTTTTGTCCTTTCTGTTCCGTTGGTCATGATATATGTCCATAGTCTAGCAAGGGTCTACAAATAGCTTTATAAATTTTGGTGGCGGTGTTTGTGCTAATTCTTCTGTCTTTGTAGGTTAGTGATCGGAAGTGTGTTGTTTTCTTTATTGTTTTAAAGTGTCATGTTTCGTATGTGTTTAGCGAATTTAAGTTTGTGGTCAATCGTGGTTCCTAGATATTTTGTGTCATTCTTTGGTTCTGTCGTTTGGCCGCCTGCAATTATTGTAGGGGAGTCAGCGTTGAGTCGGTGGTTTGTGAGTAGGAGTTGGTTTTTTGACGCGGTTGGTGTTAGTCTCCATTTATAGAACCATGACATTATATTGTTCGTTAGTGTTTGGAGTCTTTCAATCGCTTTTTCAGTGGTTTTGTCGTGTACTATTAGTGCAGTATCGTCGGCGTATAGTAATATGTACGCTGATTTGTCAATTTGGTTTTTGTCTGGTAAGTGGTAATTATAGATATCATGGCAGTATATATTATATAGGAATGGTGAGAGCGATGATCCTTGCGGGAGTCCTTGTTCAGGGGAAAAAGAAAAAGATAATGTGTTGTCAATTCGTACTTGTAGTAGTCTGTTTTCAAGTAAGTTTTTTATAATGTGAAGTAGATATGTTGGTGTGTGGAGTTTGTGCAGTTTGTAGAGTAAGCCCATATGCCAGACACTGTCAAAGGTCTTGTAATTAACATTAAGCATATAATCCAGCAAACAGATAATAAATTACATTGAAGCCGCTGCAAAGGCGACAACTCATAGTAAACCGAATCAAAATTGCACAAAATTCTGCCATTTTTGATGGTTTTTGTCTCCTGAATCATGCATGTACTGAAAAGAGTTATTTGTGCCATATTTTACATGTACTAAACACATTTGGTGTAGTAATAGTGTGAACTGATTTGTGCAATCAAGATTAACTTAAATAAATTTGCTTTCGTAAAAACACTAATTTGTTCAAAATGAGAGTTGATCCTACAATAACCGCAGACGGCCAAACGGCACAACCAAAAAACGACGTAAAATACCTTGGAATCACAATTGACCACAAACTTAAATTCACTAAACACATACGAAACATCAGGGCAGAAACAATAAAGAGAACAAAACACTTCCGATCACTAACCTACAAAGACAGAGGAATCAGCACAAACACCGCCACCAAAATATATAAAGCTATTTGTAGACCCTTGCTAGACTTTGGACATATACTCATGACCAACGGAACAGAAAGGACAAAACGTTATACACAAACAACAGAACAAATTGCACTAAGACTAATAACACGAATAAGACACCCCCAAAACCCACTACACAACCCCCCACCCAATTACTATACGAACGCACAAACATGACAAAGATCTCGGAAAGACTCATACAGCTACAGACAAAATGGACAAACAACCCCTACAACTGGACCATACTGAATCCCCTTTGTCTTACAAGACCAACCAGACAATCCAGCTTCTGTTTCCCTACATTAACGCTACTCGAACACTTACAAACGCAACTGACTAGTGGACAATAAAATAATTTCTTCTTGCCACTGAAATTTTATTTAATAATATCGTTAACCTAGAATAAGAGAATTTTCATATTTGTTTTTTATTTAGATTAAGACTACATGTATTAAACAAGGGCAGAAAGACCGATAGGTCGATAGCCTTTTTTATAAATAATGATGTTTACTACTACTACTGAGAGTTGATTTGAGGAATTTCATAAAAAGTTATATAGATGACTGTGAATTTTGAAACGTTCCTGTAGAAATTTAATGATTCTAACGTTATATCCGAGACATTACCGCTGCTTCAAACGCACTGCACAAATATTTGGTATGCTGTTTGCAGAACTTACTGAAAAATCATAGCATAGTGGTGAAGCTCTAAATGTGCTGACCGGCCAATTTAGAAAGTAATAAAACCCATTCGCAGAACGTGTTTCGAAAATAGCGCAACCAACCTACAACATTCAATTTGGCTTATCATGTTGGCCAAATACTAAATATCAAAAGCTTGATATGCATTGACATATTTGCAGTTGCACTTTTGTGTATGACTTTCAGCTCAATAAGCTTTTATCGCTTTGTGAATTATCATTTTAGCACCCGAAAAAAGACAATAAAATTTTCCACAACTTATCTTTTAATTGCATCAATCATTAAACATCTGACGGACAAAAAAATGGAAATGTGTTCTGTCAGAAATAAAAATAAATGTATTTAAAATTTCGTCAAAACAATGAATCTTTTAAGAGCAAATGAATTTTAAAAAATCACTTCTTAATTAAATTGTTACAAACCAACTTTTTTTAGAGGAATATCTCACTGGAACAATTTTCGCAGATTCTTTCTAACAGAATTGAATTCGATATGAGAATATATTTTTAGTTCATCTTGTTTCAAACTGGTTTTAATCTCATTTCATTAAATAATATATGTAGAAATTATAAAGCTGTTAAGTGCATCTCCTCTAAATATGAATATATCTCATACTTTTTGATTCTTTTTATAGCAGTCTGATTCTTTTTACCAATTGAGATCATGCCTCGATTTTTTCGAATATAATGTTAATATGCCGGTTGGAAATTATTTAACTCAACAGAACACGGAATACAGACCACAACCAAGTACAAGCGAATGATGGTTAGTGTGGGTATCAACGGAAAATTGATTCCCAAAACGAACAACGAAGCTTTAAATAAAGAAACAACTCAACAAACGGATTATTTACTTCTGACTTAAATGGTATCTAAAATATGATCAAAGTACCGAAAAGTGCAGTAAAAAAATGAATGCCAGTATAATTATTTATGAAACAATTTTATCGTCAGTTTCTTGATTGTTCTTCAAGGCGCATTGATCCGCGCAACATTAACATAGTTAGCAAAATACATGTCGCAAGCAATGTTTAGTAGTGAGGGATTTCAACAGCGCTTCAGTCAAATTGTACTAATGGTAATTGTTCAAATTGTAACAAATGAACTACTTAGTTAAACTTGGAAGAGCAAATCCTCCTTCCCTCAACAACCCTTTGAACGACTGTCTACATTTTACCATACCCTACTTAAACGACCTGATACACATATTTCTGACATACATACACCCACGCGTCTATAAATATGCAATAATTATAGGCGACTTTAACTTGAATACAAACAAAACGAAACAACTTAAAAGATTTTTGCAAAATTCCGACTTTATAAAACAGCACACCCCACCAACTTTTCTGATGCCCGCAAACCCAGACTCAACACCAGACGTTCTACTGCACACAAGAAACTTGACAAACACCATCAACAACATAAACTTAACCAACGAACTTGGATCCGACCACCTGGCTATTACGTTTAACATAGACTTACAACATACGCAACCTACCTCCAATACACCTCCTATAGAGAAAAACTTAAACCTAACAAAGACTGACATAGACAAAGTGAAACAACATATACATGACTACATTCAATCACAAGCACAGCACATTTCAATAGAAACCATACAACAACAACTTTCACTCGCCATAGGAAAATTTAGCCCGGAAATAAAAATTGCTTTCTACCGACATACACTACCCAAATACATACTGAGACTAATAAAACATAAGAGAGAACTGTACAGACTATATACAAACACTCAAAATAACGACTTAAAAAAGACATTGAACCAACTTAACAGAAACATTAAAACTCTGATTGGACAATACCTACAAGACAAATGGCTAGAAACATGTAAAGAAATACAGAAGGACAAAGGCAAAACATACTGGCGAAAAATTAAGAAACTGGCGCAATACAGGAAGACTGGCACTACTGACACAATTGACGAAAACGGAATAGAACGCTACACAGACAAAGAGAAAGCGGACGCATTCGCCAGACACTATCAAAGGGACTGGTACTTGAACTATTTTAACAGCTCACCAAACTACACCTACAAACTGATCACAGACACAGAGTACGATGAAGCCCTAGCGCACATCAAAAACACTGCACCGGGGAAAGATAAAATTAAGGCAAAACTCTTGAAAAGCCTAACTCAAAAAACACACAAACTGATCCTAACTGAATTGAACAACTGCATCACAAATGGCAGAATCCCAAAATCATGGAAAAGCGGCTTAATAATCCCTATACCCACAAATGGACTGGACAAAACACAACCGAGCAATTACAGACCAATTACACTGCTACCAGTACTTAGCAAGGTTTTTGAGTACATAATAAGGCAGCGACTCGGAAAACTGGTCGGAAAGTACATACCATCGTATCAGTTCGGATTCTTCTCTCTGACTAACAATATACTCTCACTCTGACTCTGACTAACAATATACAAACAACCCACCTAACTGACAGAAAGACAGCTTGCCTGTTTATGGACATTAACAAAGCTTTTGATAGTGTCTGGCATTGAGGCTTACTATACAAACTATACAAACTACACACACCAACATATCTACTACACACCATAAAGAACTTACTAGAAAACAGACAACTACAAGTACGAATTGACAAAACACTGTCATTTTCTTTTTCCCCTGAACAAGGGCTCCCTCAAGGATCCCCGCTCTCACCGTTTCTCTACAATATATACTGCCATGACATATACAATTACAACTTACCAGACAAAAATCAAATCGACAGATCGGCATACATATTACAATACGCAGACGACACGGCACTTATTGTACTTGACAAAACTGAGAGAGCAGCTCAAAGACTCCAAACACTAACAAACAACACAATGACATGGTTTTATAAATGGAGACTAACACCAAACGCGTCAAAAAAACAACTTCTGCTCACAAACCACAGACTCAACGGTGACTCCCCTACAATAACTGCAGACGGCCAAACGACACAACCAAAAAACGACGTAAAATACCTTGGAATCACAATTGACCACAAACTTAAATTCACTAAACACATACGAAACATCAGGGCAGGAACAATAAAGAGAACAAAACTCTTCCGATCACTAACCTACAAAGACAGAGGAATCAGCACAAACACCGCCACCAATATATATTAAGCTATTTGTAGACCCTTGCTAGACTTTGGACATATACTCATGACCAACGGAACAGAAAGGACAAAACGTTATACCCAAACAACAGAACAAATTGCACTAAGACTAATAACACGAATAAGACACCCCCAAAACCCACTACGCAACCCCCCCACCCAACTACTATACGCACAAACATGACAAAGATCTCGGAAAGACTCTTACAGCTACAGACAAAATGGACAAACAACCCCTACAACTGGACCATACTGAATCCCCTTTGCCTTACAAGACCAACCAGACAGTCCCACTTCCGTTTCCCTACATTAACGCTACTCGAACACTTACAAACGCAACTGACTAGTGGACAATAAAATAATTTCTTCTTGCCACTGAAATTTTATTTAATAATATCGTTAACCTAGAATAAGAGAATTTTCATAACTACTGAACTACTTAAAAGATATAATTTAATGCAAATAAAGTGTCATCTAAATGGACGTTACTCATTATTTTATGATACGTCATTAATCTCTAATAGAAATAAATTGACTGAATTACTTTGCTTTAATTTGATTATTTGATGAATTTACTTTGCACTAATTCTAAAATAGAATTAGAAGTATCAGTGGATTATTATTAAAATAAATACGTTACTTTATTAGTATTATAAAACAGCTTTAAAACGTTGTTATATTAAACGTTAAAAAATATGATTGAAAAGTTCCATATTCTCCCGAAAATAATAGCATTTTCAGAAGTCTTGGGTCCTGATGTAATTAAATATCAGACATGCCATCGATCGACAGTCCCTTTGTTTATAGAGTGGTCCTATTTTAATCTGCGAGACGCCATGGTCACGTTCTATACCCAAATGCAATACGACTAAAAGTTTCCATATAGAGTTTCTCGTTTGTAAGTTACAAAGGTACGCGCCCAGAACCTAAATAAAAACCGATCAAAATCTGTGAATGTACTTGGACATATCGAAATAGGCCTAAAATAAGGTGTTATGGGTTGAAATTCTATTCGCGCTTCTCGTTCGGAAGTAATGCGTAAAGCTCAATTAAAAAATCGCTCGTAGTATAGGAAATTTAAACTTACTCGACCATTAGCGAGCTTTTTAACATGACTTAAGCCACACTTTTTCACTAGAATATTGTGTAGTTTCAGAAAATATTTGCAGCTTTTCCTTAAAGTAAAATTTTTGAATGTCACCAGAATTACTCCAACAAAATATCCTAAATGAATAATCCTAAATAAATAATTCTTAGATTTAGAAATCTTGTGAGATTTGATATGGATACAAATTTTTATTCTTTCATATATTGTCGTTAAGAAATTAAATAATAAATACTTCTTAAGGCAGCTCACTTTTAAGAACTTTAAGAAATTTTTAGATCATAGTGTATATAAAGTTTTGTAATGTTTTTGGGTGTAAACTGTTCTTCAACTCTCGCAGATTAAACCTTGACCACCTTTTGTGTATACGTACATACATAGATAGGAAAAACCTATATATGGTTGACTTAAAACGTTTGACTAACAATGGCAAACATTAGTATAAAATTACGATACTTGAGCAAACTATAAACCACGATAAAGTTTTATCAGAGCTGCAGTTTGCACAGCATGGTGTGTAATATTGAAATTATCTTACCAAAAGACGTATGCGGGCGGTTCTGTGCTGTGACGCAGCCTGCACACTATGCGAAGCCGGGATCCAGCTCGGATGTGGAGGTCGGGAGCTCCAGAGATTTCCGCTATGGCTTCTGTAACAATAGAAGTTGACGTCAAAAGCGCTCAGTTTTCCGCGTATTCAAGGCATATTACTGCAAGAAAATGGGAAATTAAATATTCTTTGGTGTGCTTCACTTGTAGCCAAAAATTTACCTGTTAACTAAAATATATAAGTGTCTATCAATAAAAGCAGAATATAATTAAATTAAATACTTAGATAAAAAAGAAAATGTTGCAATTTGAAGTACCGATAAGTACAATTTAGTGCTATTAACTTTAAATATTTTTCTCATGCATGGGAAATGAATGAACTAAGTTGAAGGCAAAAAAATTTAATATCTGTTTAGTACTGCGCCGACATCTCTGGCAGTATATCTGGGTAAATTGCCGTAAGGGCAGCGCCCAAAAAAAAAAGAAAAGATGAAAATTGGTAACCCATTAGGAATAATGTTAATTTGCGTCTTTTCTTGAACTAATTAACGAAAACGTCTCAAAATATATAAAATTACTTAATGGGGTTTATTTTTTCGTGTTGCTTTGGAAAATAAAACCATATTAATAAGGATGACTGGATATGTCAAAATACCTTTTATTATTTCTCCACTTTTTTCAGATGTAAAACCGCCAGTAAAAATTCATATCATGAATTCAGTAGTTAAGCCATGAAATCTTAATGCATCCCACTTAATGGTTCAAAGATTTTCTTGTCAGGCAGCAGTAACTTCATACATATTTATGCAATATAGCGCAACAAAATTGAATGTTCGAATTGTTCGGATAAAGTCCCAACGGATAATTTTTCTACAATTTATTGAACTTTTAAAACCTGTCTTTTAGTCAGAAGCAATAGAGAATATAAATATGATTTCCCATTTATTTTCGAAATATTTGATATTTTCTTTTAAAATAAGCATGTACACAAAATAACGTTGTCCAAATTGTTAAATATAACCTTCGATGTTGTTCAAAATTTCTGACATCTTTCGTATTTACGATATGTAATTGTATTCCCAAAAGCTATAGAAATAATGCTCCAGATTCTCCAGATTATAACAAATTATGGCAATTTTAATTACTATTATCCAATAAACTGCCTAATTACTTCAAATTTATCGCTATCCATAAAAAGAAAGCTTTAATGTCAGTCATAAAATATAACAATTCAGTAAACATTATGTTACAATAAAACGGAAGAATAAAAGGGCAAAACGTATTATAGGTAGAAACTTCCACAGAACCGAAAATCCATAAATATTTCACGCACCCTCTGGAAAATATATTTATTGGTTGGAAGGTCGCAGGTGGGTACACGAAAGGGGGAAAAACCTATATATTTATTAGTAGCTGATTGCTTAGCCTCATTTCGATGCAAGCTAAATGTTGCTTTAAGCTCGATAATTTGCCATTATGATTGCATTATGATTATGATTATAAGCCATAATAATTTAATGATGCTCAACCGTTAATTTGATAAAAGCGATATTTTTAACTTGAAAAATTTTATATTATAAACGCAACATCAGTTTAATAAAGAGGCGATATTGGACTTAGAAAATTAAGTTTATTTTATTTATTTCAGTATTCTTTTCTTATTTTCTCTTCCTGGAAAATGTAGGAGAATCAAATTATTTCCGACTGTAATGCATATAGTTATCTCAGAAATACTCACTTTCTTTACATGCTGTTTCCACCAAAATGCATTGGACTTATAGCACTGTTTCGTCCGCGTTTGGATATTTATGAAAATATAAGGTTTCGCTTATAACAGAATCACATGAAAACAATAAAAAAGCTAAAGCTATTTCGAAATGAAAGTTTCACAAACGTTTAGTAAATAAATAGGTAATATGAGCTCGTTATTGGTCGTGTTTTTAGATTGAGTTCGGTTTAGATTAATGCATGATCGCATACATAGCGGGAATAATCTTTGCTTGGTATATTAGAAACCATTTTTGTTTCCCTTCTATGTTCGGGTATACAAAATTACAATCTATGAATATCTTATATGTGATAATTTTTTATAAAACTGTACTTGATTAAGGACTGTTAGATCAGTTATCTGCTGATGCACATGAACTTCAATCAGAGTTGGTCAGAGAATTTATGCGCCTCGCCTTGCAGGAATAATTGAGTTGAGCTGAGCAACAAGTGATTCTTAAACTTTGAACCGGCAAAAAAATACAACTAAAATACATTTTATCATATTGCTCCTCCTGAAGAACAACGACAAGAGTCAACATTTTGCTTTTTCGATTTAAAAGTGGTTTATCTTAGGAAATCGTATATTTCTACAGTGAAACAGCCACGTATTTCTAAGGACTTCTAGTGGCGAATAGAGGGCTGATGCGATATCATCAAATTTCTTAATTTGTAATTTGAGCAAAATCATTAATTTTCGCCATTCACCTTTCTGGAGAAGCGATATATTGGAAACTAATCTCAAACGCAATAATCAATAATAAAAAGCAAAATCCATCCTTAACTAGACGTGAAAATAATAACTGAAACCTTTAACAATTCAATAAAAGTTGTACGTAGACCGAGTCATATATAGAATATCACAATAAACTAAACACCATTAAAATCTGATGATATCAGTTTGGGTTTAAAATAACTGCATTTGCGTATTAAAAAAGGAATGTATTCCAATAAATAATAAAGTTTTGTTGGAATAGGCTATGTAAATTTCAAAACGTATCTGGATTTTTCACATCCCAATTACTGTTAAGCACCTTTACCTATTAAAGAAAAAAATACTTGCTGATGAAACATGAAGAAAATCAAGTTGATTCCATCCATTTATTTCAATAGAGGACGTTTAACTAATTTAAAAAATGCTCAAAACCCAAAAGATCTAATAAAATTGAGTAATTTCACTTTGGCTCCCTAACGTGTAACTAACGATAATTAAACATGTTACCAGGTAGAAAATTAGCTTTGCGCGAATTTCATGTTCATAAAGTAAACAGCATCCGCATAATAAATGAAACACAAATTATATTAACCTCTAAAAGCTAATGAATTTATTACAAAAGAAATTAGCGCAAAAAGTTTTAACGTCCCATGTAATAATAGAGTGCACCGGGTTAAGCTGGCGGCTTTAATAGCAAAGGAGGGTGGCAACAATGCCGGTCTGAGCTTTGTCTTGTTGAAAAGAAAGTCGGAAGTGGAAAAATCGCAAGCAGCTTGCGCCATATATCAAGTGAGGAAAGGATATTGCGGTTGAGTTGAAAAAATTAGCAGCTTTATTATCACAGTCACCTCTGAACAGATTTATTATAGAAAGGAAGTAAATCCTGTTTCGTAATATTTTGAGTTGCATTTAAAAGACAATATACAAGCTATTTGGATGATTAGTATTTTAACAAGAAAAAAGTTGCTGGATAAGCAAGCAAAATCTTCTACAAATCCTTTGCGGTAGTGCAATACTGAAACTGGATATTAATTTACTTAATAAAAATCGAACTTCTTCACTTTTTATGCAAAGCCAGGCCGACAATTGCGAACCCAATCCATTAACTAGTTTGCTCAATGAAATTAAAACCAGTTTACGCACTTTTAAATGTTAATTGAAACTGATGAAACTCCAGTTGAAGAATTGGTAATATGTGAGTCTACCCAAATTTTTTCATTGGTTCAAAATGCCGTTTCCAAATCTAATACATTATTGAGCAGATTGTGAAGCAATGGCATTATAGCATTGTTCGTGTTGTAGGTATATAAATATGTCAATAAAAAAATTCAGAATCAAACAGATTTGAAATCGGAGGAAAGTTTGCAAAATCTGGCATGATCATCTCAGTAAGTAAATTCATCAGGACACAATGTATCATCAATATATAAGATAGATTGACAGCAAATAGAGTAACGCCCTGAAAAATTCGTTAAGATTCATATTTCACTATGAAAACTTTCATTGCCAGTCAAAGTATCAGTTGAAAAGTTTTCCGGGCTTGGGTTTGATGCAAAAAAATTGTTAAAAGTTTTTTGCCATGAAAGACACAAAATATTATTTTGCCTGTTAATCATAGTAGTAGTAGTAAACATCTTTATTATTAATAAAAGGCTATCGACCTATCGGTCTTTCTACCCGATGTTAATCATAGTAGTAGTAGTAGTAAACATCTTTATTAGAAATAAAAGGCTATCGACGTATCGGTCTTTCTGCCCTGGGTAAGTTAAAATAACATTTATATGGAAAACTAAAAACTAATGTATATAATGCAATTAACAAACATGTACATGATTTATGTTGTCTGGAGATGCTCCAATAGGGTTGAGGTTGGGAAGAGGAAACGCGTTTGTCTGGTCGGTCTTGTTAAACAGAGGGGGTCCAGGAAGGTGAGATTGTGAGGGTTGTGTTTCCATCTTGATTGCAAGACGAGTAGTCTTTCCGAGATCCTTGTCAAGTTTGTGCGTTCGTAGAGTAGTCGGTTTGGTGGATTGTGTAATGGGTTTACTGGGTGTCGGATCTTCGTTATCAGTCTCAGTGCTATCTGTTCTGTTGTCTGTAAATGCCGTTTAGTTTTGTCAGTAGCGTTGGCGAATAAAACATGAGCGTAGTCAATTAGAGGTCTGCAGATCGCTTTATATATGATAGTTGCTGTCTTGGTGCTGATACCCTTGTTTTAGTAAGTAAGTGTGTGGAAGTGTTTTGCTCTCTTGGTTAGATCTGTTCTGACGTTTTGTACGTGTTTTGTGAATTTTAGTTTATTGTCCATTGTTATTCCTAGGTATTTGACATTGTCGGTGGGTTTGATTATTTGACCGTCCGTGGTGATGTTTGGAGAGTCTGGTTTAATTCGGTGGTTTGAGAGGAGCAGCCGGTTTTTTGATGCATTTGGTGTGCCTCCATTTGTACAACCATGATGTTATTATGTCTGTTAGTGTCTGGAGTTTGTCCACTGCTCTGGCGGTCGTTCTGTCATGCGCGATAAGGGTAGTGTCGTCAGCGTATTGCAGCAGGTAAGCTTTTGGTCTATACCTTCTTTGCCTTGTCTGTTGTGGTCGTATATGTCATGGCAATATATGTTGTAAATCAGGGGTGAGAGTGGTGAACCCTGAGGTAAGCCTTGCTCAGGTGAAAAGGGGATAGAGTAGTCGTCGTTGATTCGTACCTCCAGTTGTCTGTCGTCGAGTAGTTGTTTAATGATATGTATTAAGTAGTTTGGAGTGCCAAGTTTATGTCGTTTGTACAGTAAGCCCTCCATCCACACACTGTCAAAGGCCTTATTTATGTCTAAAAACAGGCTGACAGTTTTTCCTCCTGTCAGGTGTGTGGTTTGTATGTTATTAGTAAGAACAAAAAGTGGATGCATAGTTGAGTTTTTAGTCTTGAAGCCAAACTGGTATTTTGGAATATGATGTCCTATTAAATTATGTAATCTAATTTTTTTATAATGTGTGCAAACAGTTTGCTCAACCCCGGGAGTAGCGTGATGGGTCTGTAGTTTTTTGTTAGTGTGTCATCTAGTCCATTCTTTAAAATAGGAATTATTATACCGTTCTTCCATGACTTGGGTATTTTGTTAGTCGTGATGCATTCGTTAAGTTTTCCTAATATGAAGTCGTGTGTCTCCTGTGCTAGATGCTTAAGTACCTTGCTTTTAATATTGTCTTTCCCGGGTGTCGTGTTTTTCAGTTGTGCTAAGGCTTCGAGATATTCGGTCTCTGTAATGAGTTCGTGATTTAGATCCGTCGTGTTTCTTGAGAATTCGTCATGCCATTTGTTCATCCGTTCCCAGTTGTTAGTGTCAAAGTTTATATTTGTTGATCTTTTGAATGCCCTCTGAAAGTGGCCGACGAAGGCGTCCGCTTTGTCTTTGTTCGAGTATCGTTGGGTACCCTGTTCATTGATAATACCTATCGGATTTGTTTTTTTGTATTTAGATAATTTTTTTATTTTCCGCCAATATTTTCTTCCTTTGTCTTTTTCGATTTCTTGGCATATTTCAATCGATGTGTGTTGTCGGTATTGAAATATCATAGTTTTAATGTTTCTATTTAAATTGTTAATTGTTCTTTTGATAGAGTCGTCCTGTGTAATTCGGTATTGTCTGTATAAATCTCTTTTTTGCTTTATTTGTCTTAGTACAAACCTGAGTAGAGTATGCTAATAAAAGGAATTTTTAATTTGTGGTGACAATTTTTTTATGTTATGTGAAAGGTGCTCTTGCAGATCTTATATGGAGATAAGTCCGGGGTTTGCCTTTACGTAGTCCAGTGTGTGTGATTTAACTTTGTCCAAGTCGGGCTTGTTTAAGTTGAGTTTTTTGGAGCTGGGTTTTGCTGTGGGGATAGTAGGTAACAGTTTGTTGTGAGTTGTTAATCATAGTAGTAGTAGTAGTAAATATTCTTTATTTCTAAAAAAGGCTATCGACCTATCGGTCTTTCCGCCCTTGTTTAATACATGTAGTCTTAATCTAAATAAAAAACAAATATCAAAATTCTCTTATTCTAGGTTAACAATATTATTAAATAAAATTCTAATGACAAGAAAAAATTATTTTATTGTCCAGTAGCCAGTGTTTGTGCTAATTCCTCTGTCTTTGTAGGTTAGTGATCGGAAGTGTTTTGTTCTCTTTATTGTTTCTGCCCTGATGTTTCGTATGTGTTTAGTGAATTTAAGTTTGTGGTCAATTGTGATTCCAAGGTATTTTACGTCGTTTTTTGGTTGTGTCGTTTGGCCGTCTGCAGTTATTGTATGGGAGTCAGCGTTGAGTCTGTGGTTTGTGAGCAGAAGTTGGTTTTTTGAAGCGTTTGGTGTTAGACTCCATTTATAAAACCATGTCACTGTGTTGTTTGTTAGTGTTTGGAGTCTTTGAGCTGCTCTCTCAGTAGTTTTGTCATGTACAATAAGTACCGTGTCGTCTGCGTATTGTAATATGTATGCCGATCTGTCGATTTGATTTTTGTCTGGTAAGTTGTAATTGTATATGTCATGGCAGTATATATTGTAGAGAAACGGTGAGAGCGGGTATGCTTGAAGGAGCCCTTGTTCAGGGAAAAAAGAAAATGACAGTGTTTTGTCAATTCGTACTTGTAGTTGTCTGTTTTCTAGTATGTTAATCATAATATTCACAATTTAATAATTTGGATTAAAAAATTAAGATAATAAATACTCAATACTAGATTTGGTTTAATGTTATCATTATTTCCCAGGCAAATAGTTTAAATTAAAATTTTTAGACGCGAAAATAAATAAAGAAAACTAATTTCCCGGAAATTTGCATCACTTTACCGATATTGTAAGGCGTAGCATATTAGACGTACTTTTTAAGTAACCTAATGTAATTCTGAGCGATTACAAGTTAGAACTTTTTAAATTAACGTATTTAAAATAATCTAGGCAAAGTTCATAAAAAGTATATTAAAGTTTTTTATAACTCTGGTTATTCAGAATTCGATTCATATAAAAGAAAACTCATTTGCATCATAGTTTAAATTAAACTACAGCTATTCATGGAAAGGAAATTTAGAAGCAAATAATTGAATAAGTGCTCTTCAAAACGTTTGACTACACTACAAAACTTTTGTTTATAATTCGAGCACCGCTTCAACAAGATGTATTAGTGAGTAGCAACAATTAATACTATTTTCCGTTCCCAGAAAAATTTAGTAATACTTTCTCATTTCGAATTTTGAATTAAATAATGAAAATTTCTTTAAACACAAAATATGAGTAGAATTAAATTTTACATTTTACACACAGATAAGGAATTAACATGTGAATAACATTTTTTTTATACTACTAACGTGAGAAGTCACCATTATTTACTCCATTTCCGTAGTGAGAAGTCGTATTTCTCTCCCTAGGTCAATAATAGTAATAAAAATGTCCCTAAGTAAATAATGAAAGACGTTAAAGTTTTTTATTATGTTTAGTTTGCTCACCTCTCTAAGTTCAAGTGAGATTCCATCCATTTCCACTTCTAAATAACTGTAACTTTAATATTCACTAATGTTTGGCTTTTTCCAGAGGTTTTTCATAGAACTTTTATCTGTTTTTTGGAGACCGATAAATTATATTGCGGCAGTTTGATAACTGAACGTCAAACGGCTATCAAATATTGCGACATTTTAGAAAATTAATGGGAAATTCAAAATCTAATCTAGGGTAAAGCAGGGAGAGTTGGACCACTTTTTTAAAAATTATTATAACGAACTTTAGGTTTAAAATTATCAACTGAAATTGATGGAGTTACTTGAAAAAGTAGTATGCTTTCAGTTTGCCTGAGTATTTCTCTCTTAAACCGGCGGAGATGTTAGCAAATTCAAAATGTATTTAAATAATTTCAGGAGTGGTAGGATAGATGGTCCACTATGGTTAATGATTATTTTCTGTACAATTGAATTAAAAATAAATCAAAGAACTAGTTATTTTGGGTAATAAAGTATATTTATTTTTAAGAAAATGTTATACATTAAACTTTTTAAATGTCAATAAAGAAAATTTTAACTCTGTATTATACCTACATAATTATAACACACATATTCCTTAATTGTGTGAAAAATTGCACTTTACTGTTTATTCAGATTTGGAGGCTCTTTTTTAATAATTTATATTTCTTCTCAGCCTCGCTCAAGTTGTGTCGATTCAGATCAAAGGGATATGGATTTAATTTGAGAGGTCCATAAAAAATAAGCTTTGATTAAACGTCAAAACCATCGTTTTATTTAGACTACACCCATTTGCCAAACTCAGGCTTTAAACATTTTGCGGTTTTCTTATCTCCCTTGATTACGATACACCCATTATGCGGGCCAAATAATACCTATTATCATAAAAAACGCAGTAGTAACATTCAAGAATAAGATTGCAAGAAGAGTGTTCCTATCTGATGAAAAATCTTCATGGTCAAGACTAGAATCTGAGTCAGATTCTAATTTTGTTCTCTTTTTTTAATTTTTTCTTAATTATCTTCTTTTTTCCCCTTATTTCCTTTAGAAACAGATTTAGCCTTTTCTCTCCTTTTCTCTATGTTTTCACGACAACTCAAAACGGTTGCGATAGCTCTTTGCTTATATCTGGAATTGGTGAAATTTTATTACAGGCACAGGTAATTTTTTTCACCAACTCTTAGTGGAGACTCATCAACTTAATCACAAAAACTATATTGACCCTGCAGGGATGAAGAAGACCATGGCATTCTTTCAAGTGTACAGGCTTCCATCTGACGATTCGTATTTAAAAATGTATAGTCGGGGATTGCATCTGGGTTCAATGTATAAATTCCGCATTTTGAAGTTTTTTTATATGCTTGACCAGTTTAATTTCATTATCTTCGCCGAGTAATGATCCAGGGCCTAGACGAGTGCTTCTTCAAATAACGGGTTTTTACGCGTCTCTTCAGAGTGGTTTTAGGCATTCCAAAAGTTCCAGCAGCTTGGTTGTTTCCCATTTCGTTTCGCCAGTCCATTGGCCCCTTTCTTTAGTATTTTTCCGAATGTCCACAGTAGGGATTTGAATAACTTGGTCAGAAATGAGATTTTTCATGAAAAAAATGATTGTTTCTGTTATGTTATATTGTTGATGTTATAATATGAGCACTAGTGTGCAAAGATGTACATCTCTGTAAGGAGGTATATTTATTCGGTAATTACAGAAAACACACGCATTCCGTGAGAACTCTTCCATCTGTAATTACTGTGCGATCAATAACACCTGAATATTATTTATTTCTATCAATTTCAAGGACTTCAAAGTTATTTACAGCCAGACGTTGGATATACAAAAAAAAATTAAACACGCCCGTTCATTGTTCTCTATCATTAACACAAAAACTTAAATTTATGATTCACGTTTAAAAAAACATATAAAATTATACGAATAATATGTATTTAGACCAGATTTAATGGGCCAACTGTTTTTTGGGGCTATGAAAATTTATAAAGCCGTGTCCAGACGGATAAACGTCGTACGTCTGGACGTCATCCCGAACTTCGTCGCGTAATAAATGGCTAAAATGTTACATCGTACAGGTTGTACAGCGTGGATTGTGGATAAAGTAGCAAACCATCAAATAGAGTTCGAAAAAATGATACGCTTTGATGTCCAACCCGTTTAAACGACAGCGGAACATTTAGTTGAATGTCTCCCCGAAACCGTATCCAATCTCCTGCCTAAGCGATCCGAACAAATCCTTGGTTCGCAACGCTGTTACTTTACGCGGTTTGGTTACAAGTCTGGACGCAGCTTAACACGATGGCGCAAGACGAATCCACATCACATGGCAGTTATATCTAGTCTCCCTTTCAACATCTACTGAATATAAATTGTTGGCAAAATTAACTTCCACCTGAAAAAACATTTTCTAGTCCCATCTATCTATCAATAAAAAGACATGATATCAAACTGCAACCTATTTTGTTTTATGTTCTCGTGGTGTTTATTTTCCAAGCAAACCCACCTACGCTTAAGATCATATTCCCATTATATTTTTTCACGAAGCCCACATATTTTTCGCTGCATTCCCTAGAGAATAAAATTAATTCTATTAGTTTGTTGTCTGTTGTTGCGTAACATTGCTGAAGGTGCTAACTTATGCAACAAATTATTATAAAATACCAACTACTTCGAGTATAATATGTAAAATAAAAATGTAAATATTTTGGTTTTTATTTTATTATTTAAGTCTACTAAAAGGTCTAGCATTCTGTTGGTTGGAGACTAAGTACGTAAGCCAGAAAATATATTGAAGGAACTTTACACTTTTCGCACAACATAAAACAAACAAGAAACCCATTTTAACTGACTCTTTACACATCCATGATTCAAAGGGTACGGACCCTCTGAATCTTGCATAATGAAGTTCCCGTAAGAAAATGAAAATCCACCAAGTCAGGTTAGTGTGAACCGTCGGTAAACAGTCCCTACATTCTTTATCAACCTTCTCGACCCTTAGGGAAACAGGTAAATATTATGTAAGGATAAAGCGCAAAAAATGGTGAATTCTAGTCACAGTGACAGAGAAGTGTGCGGAAGGAAAACTTATTGTTTGTGTTCGATATTATACTATTTTTTTAACAAATTAAATTTTGTTCGATGGCTAAATAGATATTTAAATCCCATTTAGAATAAGCAACACATTTGAGTTCAAACTAAAGTTCAAAAGCAAAATTTTAACCCAAGTGTAAAAGTGAGGACACAATATTCCCACAATCAAAACGGCAAAAGAATAAATTGCCAAAGAGTTGCAAAATTAGTTGGAGATATAATCTTTGTAAGCTGGATAAAAACTGTAAATTTCTTTACAAAAAACGTAATTTCCAAAAGTTTTCACAAGTCAACAATAATACAAAAAATAATAATTTTGGATTTTAGTTATGTTTGACATTCAAAGCGCAATACTTTTGACCTGAAGTGTATGGTTTCAGACACTTCAGAATTGAATGGATTATTAGCTTAGCACTCACCTATTACTTTCAAATCAATAAATATACTGGTCGTGGGATGCAAAGACACTTGACACTCGTAAGTTCCGGCATCAGATATTTGGACATGTTTAATAACCAGGCCCCAGTTCTGCAAGTGGCGCACGTGTTCCACCAAAAAGCGATCGTCGGCAATGTAAGTGCCAAGCCCTACTGTCAGAATCGTGGGGGGCAAATCGTTTTTCCGGATCCAAGAAACCTGAAACAATGTTGGAGAGAGTGTTAACGACAATCGGTGACTAATGGCATGAGGATTTCACTAATCTATTATAGACCAACTTGTGGTGGTTTCCTATTCCCTTTTGAGCCAAACAGAAAAGTACTATTTTAGCGTATTTTGTCATTTTGATAATTTATATACTCCGAATTGGATCCAATCGGTATGGAAAATGATACTTTGATACAACATGTAATAAAGGCTGGAATTATCTAAAAGTTAGCATTGTTGGTAAAACAATTTTGTTCAGTTTGAAGGTAAAGCTCAAAATATAGCAGATGTAGGACAATAATGACAGCGTCGTTTCAGCCTTTGTTGATGTCATCTTCAAGGCGCTAAACGGGCAAACTCCAGGAAATCAAGCAAATTGGCCTTCTCCAATACTAAGACTCAATATTCTCAAGACTAAACTATCCTATTCCGAGCAGGATCTCAGAGTAAGTTTACAAGATCCCATGAGCCCAATGTGTTAAGTGTTGGCAGTATTTTAGGACACGTATTTACCAACCTGAATATGACTGCCGGGATGTTAGCAAACATAAAGACAAGAAAACGGCCTTGGCTCAGCACCACTTCCAGTGAAATCACGATTTCAATTTGGATGATGTCAAAATTCTTGACCGGGAAAATAATTATCTTAAAGGTGACACCAGTAAAATAATAGATAGGAGGCAAGGAAAAGGAAAAAATAAAGAAAGAAAAAAGAAAGTATTAGAAAAAAGAATTGTCACTGGTTGGGCACAATTTCCAGCATTGGCCCAGTTGGTTCTGCACTGCAGAATTTAATGCGATATGAATAATAAAAATTCACTAGAATTAATATTCATAGACATAACATTCACATATTATTTTAGAAAGGTATTTCCACATATATTTATGTTTTTCGTTTATTATTTATTTATTTTATAGTTAAGCTAACTGTCAACTTTCTTTCCTCCTTAAATTGTGCGACTATTGTTTTTGCTCTTTTAGTCATGAAGACCTCAATAGACGTTGTTATTATTGTCGCATATCTGCTATTTTGGAACTTAATTGTTCGTAAATCACGAGATGAAATTAATATTCTCTGTTATCCAGAACTTTAAAATACCATCGATGCGCTTAATTTTGATTCACTTTTTCTACCTATATTGCTTTCCTGTATTGCTAAAATTCATTGGTTACTAACAATGGAAAAAGCCGCCATATGAAACCCATCGAAGACAGTGAAATTAATTGAAACAAAAGCTTTCAGGTACAATTGAAACAACAAGCTGGAAGAGTAACTAATATCTTTACAAATGAAATATCTTGAATGCTCTGAGATATTTGAAACTCAAGAACCTTCTTCCAAAGGATGATGATGAGGGGTTTAAAGGCTCATTTTGAAGTAAGAAGTAGTTTCTATGCAACAGCGGATCCAAATACTTATTTGGACAATTATTCACCTACATCGAATTGACAAGAATAATGAACCCCAGTTGGGTGCTATAATAATGGTTGTCCAAAATAGTTGATTCCTAAAAATCGATAATTTTGATGTTTTCGATTAAAGAAATTAAATTAAAGAAAGAGATTAAATTAAATTCAAGAGCAGATCCTGAGAGCAAAGCTGAAACTGATTTATGAAACCGAAAATGATATTTTGACACCCAAAAAACATTAACAGGAGCTTGAAAGCACTCTTAATATATAATAAATTTCAGAGTAAAATATAGCCTTAGAAAGGCATGAATCTTCTGTGGTTACTTCAAACTTTTCTTCTAGGAAAGTTCTCGCAGCCGAAAATGCAACTAAATCCTTCAAAAAACCAACTTCTGCTCACAAACCACAGACTCAACGCTGACTCCCCTACAATATCTGCAGACGTCCAAACGACACAACCAAAAAACGACGTAAAATACCTTGGAATCACAATTGACCAGAAACTTAAATTTACTAAACACATGCGAAACATCAGAACAGAAACGATAAAAAGAACAAAACACTTTCGCTCACTAACATACAAATACAGAGGAATTAGCACAAACACCGCCACCAAATATATATAAAGCTATTTGTAGACCCTTGCTAGACTATGGACATATACTCATGGCCAACGGAACAGAAAGGACAAAACGTTATATACAAACAACAGAACAAATTGCACTAAAACTATTAACACGAATAAGACACCCCCAAAACCCACTACACAACCCCTCCACCCAACTACTATACGAACGCACAAACATGACAAATATTTCGGAAAGACTCATACATTTATAGACAAAATGGACAAACAACCCCTACAACTGGACCATACTGAATCCCCTTTGTCTTACAAGACCAACCAGACAATCCCGCTTCCGTTTCCCTACATCAACGCTACTCGAACGCTTACAATAGCAACTGACCACCGGACAATAAATCCAAGATCTTTGTATGACAGAATTAAAATTATTAACGTAGAATAAGATAATTGTTACCTTTATTTGTTTATCTAAATTAAGACTGCATGTACTAAACAAGGGCAGAAAGACCTATAGGTCGATAGCCTTTTTTAGAAATAAAGATGTTTACTACTACTATAGCCTTAAATGGTGACAAAACGAAAGAATTGAGCACATCGTGGGGGCACTTTAGGTGTCAACCTAAGTCCCGACTGAAAAGGTGGTGGGCCCGTTCTCCTTTCTCTCATTTTTGTTGAAATATCTGTTCTTATAATTTTATTTCCATTCATTGGGTATAAAAAGTATTTTACTTTTCGTAAGGTGGGCCAGAAACCATGGGTTAGGTGAATTTGGAATCTTGAACTTGTCCAGCTCTCAAACTGTAGGTCCACGACCAAATCTGAAACTCGTACTTCTACTTCATCAATATTCTGCAGTTTCTAATAAACTGTTGATTATAGGTGCATTAGGCAAAGTCTGAACGTTTTCGAGAATTTCAGACTACAAAACTATTAATAATACAAAGTGCTCTAATCTAATAAACGTATGCTTCGCTCATAACATTTATGCTTCATTAAACTATGTACACAAAAAAATAGTCAGCCTAATGCAGTTAGAATTATAGCAATCAACGAATCCACAAACAAATCACCAAGGCTTATAGCATCAAATCTATGTTAAAATTCTGGAAATGTGTTTTCATTTCACATGAGATATTCGATTCGTCAATTTTTACCTGTTTTAAATGAGTTCAAAATGATCCTGCAGTAGAATTGTTTCATTTCTACGAAACCACTTATGGTCTATGAAGAGGGTTTCTCATTGAAAGGGGACATTAAAGTTAGCTGATTAATCTTCCACCTGGGAAGTAATTAATTAATTGGAAAGCAAAGACTGGTAAAACCAGTAAGTCGCATAGACGATTGAACAGACGAATTAGGGCAGTTTAATTCGAGCTACACTGTATTAACTAAGTACCCGGATATAGCACACATTCTGTCTTTCCATAAAATGCTTTTTCGATATTTTCATTAATTTGTTTGGTGTGGTAATTGGAAATTTCGTACTTTTTCAATTTACAGACATGCAAAGGATAATGTATGCAGATACATGGACACATATAAAACAATGCAAGTCAATCAGAAAATCGACGTTTACAATGTTCAAAACGTTATAGCTGTTAAAACTATTATTAATTTTAATATCTTATAGACGTAATAACAAACCTAACAAAATATACTTGAGGTGAGAGCTTCATTTAGTTTGAAATTGGCTGTGTCAACCCAAATAAGTTTAAACTTTAGCTGTAAAGCACGTAACTTTTCTTATAAAACAAGCTACATTTAAGCCGCATGTAATGAAGGAATGAAGCAATTTTTGGTGAATGTGCATTGCTTGACTAGTGTCATAGAGTATAATAATAATACTGTTTAATGGTTCAAATATCCCAAAAAGCATTAAAAAAATATTTTAAAGACTTACTCATATATACCACGCACAGATCGTTGTTTTATTTGATTATAAGTTTGCTGTTACCGTTTAAAATAACAAAAGTCACAACTACAGCTGCCAGTTTTGTAACCGTTTGTCCCCTAGCTTTTACAATTTATATGGTTCACATATAATAGTCCATAATATTGAAGGAGCAATCAGTTTCTTATCTGGAAAAGTGAAACAGAAACGAAAAGCTCTGTTTCTGACAGACTATTTATATGATAATATTGTGATTAAAGAGAAATCGATAGATAACATCTTTATTTGTATTTTCTTTCCCCACTCGCCGTCCGCAGTGGTTCAGGGAGAAAGCTTTGTGAGGAGAATTTGGGTTAAGATCGCATTTAGAAAAGCCCGGAATATAGGTGGAAGAATAATAAAAATTTTCTTTCATTCTTGTTAATTTAATTTGCGCGGAGCTAAAGGCTTTGAAGTTATTTTAATATTACCTTCGTTTGCATTCAGCGATATCAGTCTGACGCAAAAATGTAGATTAAACCTTTTGTTTTCAAGTTTTTAATTAAAAAAAATATATGTTGCTAGATGCAACATGTCGGTAAACCAATGGTTATTTGGGTCTTAATGTTTTAGAAAATAGGCATATATCATTATTTACTTACGACATGAATACTAAACAGTGTATGATATTTATATGTGTTAATATAATTTATTAAAGTTGTCTTATTCATTCATTATCTCAGTTCGAATTCAAATATCAGCACTCGACTATTCACCCACTCTTCACTCTGACTAACAATATACAAACAACCCACCTAACTGACAGAAAGACAGCTTGCCTGTTTATGGACAATAACAAAGCTTTTGATAGTGTCTGGCACAGAGGCTTACTATACAAACTATACAAACTACACACACCAACATATCTACTACACACCATAAAGAACTTACTAGAAAACAGACAACTACAAGTACGAATTGACAAAACACTGTCATTTTCTTTTTCCCCTGAACAAGGGCTCCCTCAAGGATCCCCGCTCTCACCGTTTCTATACAATATATACTGCCATGACATATACAATTACAACTTACCAGACAAAAATCAAATCGACAGATCGGCAAACATATTACAATACGCAGACGACACGGCACTTATTGTACATGACAAAACTACTGATAGAGCAGCTCAAAGACTCCAAACACTAACAAACAACACAATGACATGGTTTTATAAATGGAGACTAACACGAAACGCGTTAAAAAACCAACTTCTGCTCACAAACCACAGACTCAACGCTGACTCCCCTACAATAACTGCAGACGGCCAAACGACACAACCAAAAAACGACGTAAAATATCTTGGAATCACAATTGACCACAAACTTAAATTCACTAAACACATATGAAACATCAGGGCAGAAACAATAAAGAGAACAAAACACTTCCGACCACTAACCTACAAAGACAGAGGAATTAGCACAAACACCGCCACCAAAATATATAAATCTATTTGTAGACCCTTGCTTGACAATGGACATATACTCATGACCAACGGAACAGAAAGGACAAAACGTCATATACAAACAACAGAACAAATTGCACTAAGACTAATAACACGAATAAGACACCCCCAAAACCCCCTACACAACCCCTCCACCCAACTACTATACGAACGCACAAACATGTCAAAGATTTCGGAAAGACTGATACATCTACAGACAAAAAGGAGAAACAACCCCTACAACTGGACTATACTGAATCCCCTTTGTCTTACAATAGCAACCAGACAATCCCGCTTCCGTTTCCCTACATCAACGCTACTCGAACACTTACAAACGCAACTGACTACTGGACAATAAAATAATTTTTTCTTGTCATTAGAATTGGAAAGTTTATTTAATAAGATTATTAACCTAGAATAATAGAATTTTCATCCTTGTTTTTTATTTTAACTAAGACTACATGTATTAAACAAGGGCAGAAAGACCGATAGGTCGATAGCCTTTTTTAGAAATAAAGATGTTTACTACTACTCATTCATTATCTTCAGTGTCTGCATTTTAAAATTTAAGCAAATATCATTTGACTAAGCAGTTGATAGGCAAAATTTGCACAAACCAAGGAACGAATTTATAAACACGGGATTAAATAGTATTTTTTTGAAGCGAGTTTTTGAATTGCAGTCCTATTCGAAATTGAAACCGAAAACGTCGCAAGCAGAAATTGAAGAATTATTAGTTATCGTTGTTGACTTAATTACAGCTAATGTTCTGTATCATTTATGTGTTCGTACAAAATCCATTTATGCTGCATGGGAAACGATTTAATTACTAGAAACCAAAGTACTAAAGTAAGAGTAATACTTAGATTATTAAAATTATTACTTTGATATGATAATAACTTCTTAAACAATATCTTCACTTGTCACTTATGATTTTCTGTCTGTTGGCAACAATTAATAATAATTTTAAATTAGAGCTCTTTATTAAAACTTCTGTCCCATCGATGATATTCTTCCGTTTCTAAAATTGTTAATTCTAATTTTACTTTCCCATTACGGAAACCTTAAAAACCAGCAGTTTTTGCATAGAACTAAATGGAGTAGCAGTACAACAGTGTTTATTTTATTTCCTTTATTTAAGTACTTGGAGTAAAAATTCTTGCATTCGTATGAAAATTACTGCCTTCCCCTAACATGAAGCCGACATATTTTATAATAATCGGCGCCTGCAAAACACTAACCCAACATGTTACTGGCTGCGGTTTGGAAAATACAGTTTCTTCCTTGGCCGCAAACTGGTGTTACCAACATGTAGATCGCAACATCAGTTATGTAAACTAATAGAGAAATTCAGTGTGTATTCGGGATGATCGATTTCAACGTTAGGTTATTGAGGCCCATTTTATTTATTCCGAATTTTGAAAAATTATTAAATTATTTATTAAACTTAACAGTTGTGAACTTGAATGTTTTTTTAACAAACTATACTTTTTCACGGTTACAGCACTTTGACAAGTCCCATTCGTGTATTTTTAAGTAGGTTCAAAACTGTTTTCGATTAGGTATAAAAATATATCGACACATTTGCAAGATCTGAAATTATTCAGCTAGAAAGACGGTTTTTGCGAACACTTTCGACCTTTGCACTTGTAATCATCATCTACTTTATGGGTTTTCAATCCAGACATTTTTCTAAAATTCACTATCAGTCTAATTTTGTTCGAACGTATTTAAAGTGCTTGTTAAATTAGCCTTCACTAAACACTCTGCGGGAAGAAATGAAGGACTAAAATATTACAATTTTACATTTTTAGGCATCTTATATAGAAAATTAGAATTACTTACAGCAGCAACATTGTTTTCAAATATCATTGGCCACAATATTAGTCAATAATGGTGCCGGTTTAATAATCCTGTGGATGGGGATCGCTGATGGATGTATACCTATTTGTAAATAGATTTTGAGTTTTGTTGCCATTCATACACAAATGCCAGCGGAAGAAGAAACCCTGCATGAATGCCTCACCCTTGTTAAGTATCTTTATTACTATCGTTAATTAACTCAGTTTAGTACAGAGAATGCCACAAAATTAATCATTTTCTTGCAAATCAACTTAGCCTTCTTTTCTTAACTGATATACAACATACCACTTCATACTCTCATATATAAAAAGCATTTCATATTCGCGCAGGAAGCCAATCTTTTTGAAACCTTGTGTCTATCTGTGCCAATTGTCTGCAATCTTTTTTGAAGACTTCCACGCAACAAATTGTGACATCAATTTTTCATTCAATCATCATCACCCGTTGAAAAGATTTCCTTCTTTCATTTCAGAACATTTCGGCAACAATATTGAGAAATATGGTAACATGCCATTGGCAGTCGCTTTCTATGCTAATTTAGAAATAGTAACCGAAACTTGTTCCTCGTGACAATGTCCAAATTTATTTTTAGATATCTTGGAAATTTATTCATTCAAATGAATATCACAAAACCGAGACCTTATATACTCTAGAGTCACCAGAATAGTAGCTCGTTTAACATCGTATTTTCATTAAAATGTAATTGTAAATTAAATAGTAAAATATTACAGAAAGGACAAAACGTTATACACAAACAACAGAACAAATTGCACTAAGACTAATAACACGAATAAGACACCCCCAAAACCCACTACACAACCCCCCCACCCAACTACTATACGAACGCACAAACATGACAAAGATCTCGGAAAGACTCATACAGCTACAGACAAAATGGACAAACAACCCCTACAACTGGACCATACTGAATCCCCTTTGTCTTACAAGACCAACCAGACAATCCCGCTTCCGTTTCCCTACATTAACGCTACTCGAGCACTTACAAACGCTACGGACTAGTGGACAATAAAATAATTTCTTCTTGCCACTGAAATCTTATTTATTTAATAGTATTGTTAACCTCGAATAAGAGAATTTTCATATTTGTTTTTCGTTTAGATTAAGACTGCATGTATCAAACAAGGGCGGAAAGACCGATAGGTCGATAGCCTTTTTTAGAAATAAAGATGTTTACTACTACTAGTAAAATATTGTTGCGTTATGTTCTGTAAATAATCTAGGCAAATACCTGTGTTTTATAATATGTCCATTGTCGAATCATTTTTATCTTAAAATTCGAATGAAATAATGGTAGTTTAAATGAAAAACTGAAGAAGACGCTATCTAAAAATAGAACTTAACGCTTTGTTTCAAATATGGAACAAAACCATTCTTCAAGATCCTAGTGAGAAAAAAGTGTAATCTTTAACACTTGAACTTGTAAGAACTCAATAATTCGTAAAAAAATTGCAAGAAAATAATGATAATGTTTTGAATACAAAAGGTTTCTTTTCTGAAATATTTATCATAAATATTCCAGTTTTAATTATGAATCTGACTTGGAATGTCCGGGCCCTTAATTTAGATTTTAATTCATACATTTCCAAGTTCTTGTATTTTGACTGCTTGAATTAATTAGCTAAACATTAAAAATGTATAAAAAAAACTGACTGGAGATCAGTTGCTCTTTTGTATGCCGAAATAATATTTCTATGTGTGCTTGATGTTTACAAAAATTACGTTTAGTTTATGGCTATATGAAATCATTATTTGTTATGGCTAACTTCATAGAGAAAATTACCAGAAAGACTTATACCGTTACAGACAAAATGCAAAAACAACCCAGATAACTGAACGATTTCAAAAGTCCAATTGGGGAAAATTAAAAGTCTCATTTTATCCTCCCGTCGATCTCCTTGATTGCGCTACTGGGAAATATGCAAAATACAATTCGAAATAAGCAATTAGGCATTACTGCTTTAATAGCACGAGCTATTGGATATAATGGTTTATATTGGCTGTCTGCGCCACTTTATAATTAAATCTCCTGTTTATAAACATGTTGGGCTTCATTACGGAATTGCCTCGAAGTTAAACCCGATGGAATTCGATATTTTCTGAAGTTCAGGTGAGAAATTATATTATAATTATGCTCAAATGTCCCGCTAAGTTTACGTTTCGATCGATAAACTGGTCACTGAACAGCAACAACCCTGAATTGAACACGACAATTTCCATCTGCTCGGTTTTGTCTCTCTCAATTTTAATTAATTTGGGCCCTATTATTGCCTAATTTTTTTTTTATAAATGACTGGCTTTCGAGAGTTTTTTTTTTCATCACCAACATATCCTTTGAAATCCATACTATGACTCAATACCATTACCGACTCTACTACTACCAGTACTACTCTAGTAGGTAGTCTAGTCTACAGCTTGGCAAACTATAATCGAACATTCCTAATTGAAAGGGTAATTAATTCTTATTATAATTTTTTAATGATAACACTGATCCGCAACAAAATCCTCCTTCAAAAAAATATATCATAAATATAAAGATTTTGATGCGCGAATCTGTTCCCGATGGCCAATTTTTTTTTATCCCGTCTAGATTTTTCGATATGAGTTTTTTTCCAAAATATCATAAATTTGGGTTTTTTTAATTCGATTTATGCGTTAACATTATAAACAATGTATACACTTGCGTGCATAGAAATCGGCCCACAGTAAACTTTTGAATTTAATTATATATTTTTTATACATTAAAGCATATTAACTTGTCTTTCAAACAGCATATTTCGTTTCTAGATCTGATGAATAGTTTTTAAAAAAAATGTAGTTAAATTCAAAAGTTTACAGTGAGCCGATTTCTATGCACGCAAGTTTATATTTGTCAAACATTTTGCGTGTTTACGAATGAGTACACGACTTGTATTGTTATTTTAGCAGCATCCTTAACTGGCAATTATTCAACACTCTTTTTACGATAAGATGTGTGTTAAAGTTCTTTATTGAAGCAACTACAGAAGAACAACTCTTGGAGCTTATAGAACATGATTCCAATGAATCTAATTCAGAATCATTTATTGTCGCGCTATTGGCCATAGTTGTTGATGTTCCAGTACAAGACACAACTTATGGAATTCACTTGGAAGCTATCACATGTCTTTTGGTATTGTTGTCAGTTCAGTTTCATTGCGGACAGAGATCAGATAACAGTATCGTCTATCATACTGTCATGAACAGACGTCATGTTATAAGTTCTCCACTTTTTGTGAAATGTCTTATGATCAATTTCATCAATCAGCAGGTTTTGCCTCCCGGATACGGCGCAGGACATGGACATAGCTTAGTAATAGGTTAGACCTCCAAGGTCTAGGAGTTTAGACCTCCAATTGAACGCCTTTCGAGCGCCCCATAGTCAAAAAAAATTATAAACTACATCTGCTACGAAGGAAGAAAATGCACCGCTGAAGGTATTTATTTCAAACACATGGAAGGCCATTTGTCAGAACAAAAAATATTAGTCAAAAGTTTTTTCTTCAAAAAACCGTCCGCCGCATTTTAAATGAATTAAGGACGTTTCTTCTGGGACTCACTGTATGTATGTATAACTACATATTTTTCTTAGGAGGAGAACCTAAGTCGTACAATCTGAAACATGTTAAATAAGTCTTAAAGTTCAAGTCAAAACATATGGTTTAATAAAAGAAAATCACATAACCATTTAAACATACACGTAAGTACAATGTGTTGTCCCTAAATCGTAAAGTCAAATATGTGCAATAACATTCGTTTTCCATAATTTTGGACACGTATCAAATCCACCTGTTGCAAAAAAATTTCCATCTGTGTTAAATTTGCAAGTGGTTAACGCAGCTTTATCACTTAAGGTGTACACGGGTCTGCCATCCGTAATGTCGATAATAGTTAATTTAGAGTCCAAGCTGCTGGCTAAAAGATAATTGGCTTTCGGATGCCAATCCACACAAGTGACGTTACCATAGAATGAATAGTATTGTATCCACCTCAGGTTTCTTGTGTCGTAAAGTCGGACACCTCCTGTCGTCGTAGCAGCAGCTATCGTGAAATTGTTTGAATGCATTGCTATATGGTTTGTCTCCGCGCGATCTGGGGGAAAAACATGAACCAAGTCGCGGCTCACTGAGTCCCAAATCCGAACTGTCCAATCAGATGAGCAGGAAGCAATTAAATTTCCAAAATGAGAAAATTTTGCACACCGTACCTAAAAGAAGTACATACATTTAATTATACTAATAAGTCAGGCAGGGAAAATTCTAGACAACACTAATCAAAGCCTTGCCAGCATACCAATCCGACCTTAAAGATCTTACGTTAAGAAGTTCGAACAGTTACCTATAACTAGTTTTTATTTTCTCTTTTCAATTACGCAAAACTGAAGTTGTTGGGAGCGATAGCACTGTGATTTTAAGAACAAGGTCAAATCTCGTTAGAAGGTAACTTTGAGGAAACATCGGACATTTTTCGTGCAACTACATAAATTTTAAGTAAAAAAGTGAGTTCAGACTTTTTTAAACTCAATATACTTTGAGTAAATTCAGATTTCCCATACATATGTGCATGACTTTTTCAATCAACTTTGTTAATCTGGAAGTTTCTGAGGGAATATTCTGTTTGAGGGCCGTTTCCTCAAAATCTAACAGAGTAAACTAATAAAGATCATGGAGAAAATTGGTCGACTTAAAATTGTTAGATTCAGTTCAAATTTGGCACCTTTCTCATAGAGGATTCGGTTCCCGAATGTACGTAAGACGGTTTAGCGCCGGTTGCTCCCGCAGACGCCGAAGAGAACACGAAACGCGCGGAAATAGCGTCGAAACAACACCAGAAAATAATTTTTGTAGTAATATAATTTAGGAAATTTTCTAAGGTCGATAGTGCGGTTAAATTCAATTATAACCCAAAACCACCAAACAAACACTAAATTCTGATTGGAACGAGCGAAGCCCTAAAGTCGTTTCGAGTGAAGAAATAAATTATGAAAAAGTGGGTCGATTTGGTCATGCCCACCTATTAGAAATTTGAAATCACTCAAAAATCACTGATTATTTCAAAACGAGTTTCATCCTCATCACTTTTCTGGTGAACAAACTGAAAAATTAATGCAATTGTTAAGGGAGTGCACTTTCAAAAGCTTTTACCTCCGTTAGGCGATATTTTTAGTCTGTAGCGTATATTTACGTAACATTTTTGGGTGTAGTATATGCTCTAATGGTAGTATAGTCTCGCAGATCAAAATTGCATCACATGGTATATTAGAAACCCTTTATAATTTAACGAAAAGATCTATTTTCTGCAGTTTCAAACTTGCTAATTAAATATAAAAAGTTAGACATGAAATTATGTAGAAATGCAGTATGTTCCCACGATTTCTTGTAAACTTTCTTTTCAGATTCCTTGGTCAACTGCAGGGTGAGTTTTTTTCGATGACCAGTACAGGGATCTTCGGAACTAGAGCAGTTACGAAGAAGGTCAAATGGACAAAGAATTGTAGTTTTGCATGCTCTACTCGAAATCTATTTTATTTTTCAAAAATTTGACAGCTGTCAAGAGATATTTGGGAAAAACTTATTTTTGGTAAATTTTTAAATTACTCCTAGTTCCGTTGATATTAATTTGACAGGAAAACATTAAATAGAAAACTTGTAGGAAATTGAATTCCAAAGAAAATGGCATAAGACATTTCTTCAAAATAACTGTGATTTTTGACATATGACACAAATTTGAGTTTTTTTAAAAAGCATTCATACTTGATTATTACTTTACCGAATAGAACATTTTATTACGATTTCTGTGATATATCATATCGTTAGGTTTTTTTCGAAAATAAAGTGTCTGCGAACAATTTATACTTTATCAATTTAGTTGATCGAAGTTAGCCATGGAAAATAGCATAAGACATACAGCATTGCTTCCATAGTAACAAATAATAACAGTATGCTTCAGTATTTATTTTGACAGCTACGTCAAAGTTGGCAATAACTTTGACTATAATTAAGACGGCTGCTCATTTAAAGTGTTTATTATAAAAATCAAATGATACCAATATTAATTAAAATTTAACTCTAGAACATTTCATTTTTATTGTAAAACATTTTCAAAAAGTCCACCATTATTATCAATGCAAACATTGCAACGATTTAAAACTGAATAGTTTGCTTTTCTTGCGGAGCGACCATCAATATTTTCAAATGCTCTAACAACAGCTTCTTTAAGTGCATTTAAATTGGAATATTTGATTTTGTAAACTGTGTTTTTTACGACTCCCCAGAAAAAGAAATCCAAAGGAGAAAGATCCGGTGTTCAAGGTGACCATAAAACAGGGCCGTTTCGTCCAATCCAAGCCCCAGGAAATGTTACGGCCAGGTGATTCCACACTTGGGAAAAATTATGCGGAGGAGCACCATCATGTTGAAATATTTGCACTTACGCCATGTTTCTAAATCTAAGTCGTCCAGCATAAAATCCAGGTTATTCCGAAGGAATGGGGAATTTGAACGTCTTTTTTTATTTCTTTAATATATTTGCCTATCTATAAAAAACGCGCATTCCAAATATCAGCCCTCAAATCGTAATATTTAATTTGCAATAAACAATCAAAGTTCTGAATTCAGGCTCTTCATTTGAAACGACACTAAATGCGCGGGAATGCCACCGTAAACATATCCACCAGTGGTAAAATGTTAGATTGTCTTTTTACAAAACCTGCGTCAGTCATTTTGAAAGATTTTCTTTTTCTCCTAATACACTATCGAAACGTTTTAACTTTAACTATCAAGACTGAAGTTACATGTTTAAATGCTCCGCATTGCAGCTGCCATGGCCGACTAGCTACTTGACATCACAACTCGTGCCAGCCCATGACGGCGCGTTACAAGAATGATTTGAATTATACAGTTTTTAATTGCTTATATTAATTACATAGAGATAAAAAAATAGTTTTTTGTAAACTGTGGTGTTTTTAATAGTATTAAGTTACGTTTGCGAGTAAAATTTTTCAAATTTAATTTTGTGCAAGTTCCCCAATGGAGAGATACCGACTCCCATTTATAATAAATTCCTTCAAAAATAAATAGTCCAAGAATTTTTGAACCTACCATTCCGCTCCAAACGTTAAACCCAAATTTAATTTGTGGTCTCCTTTGCTCCACGTGAAGGGGATTTGTCTACAGTCGTCTCTGTCGAGTGGGCCTAGGCCATGTACTCGTTGAAACAACCTCTGGCGAACGCCACGGCTGGCCGAATCAGACTTAAAGGCCGAAGCAAAAGGGGTTTTTGGCTTCCTTTTAGGAAGACCGTTTTTCCTCAATGTATGCCCCTGAATAAAACAAAACCGCCATTCAAAGGTTGCTCTCCTTTCGTTGTCGTGCGGATGCCAGATCGGCGAATGTCCATGTAAGAGTAACCCCAGGAAATGGACCGGTGAGCTGCCATTTAGACATGCTGAAAGGAGGAAACTGGGCCGAATATCAGTGCAATTTTTAATAAATGTTTTATGTATGCATGTATGGTCGGAAAATTAGTCTTCTTCACGGTCGGAAATTAGTCTTCTTCACGGTCGGAAAGTTAGTCTTCTTCACGGTCGGAAAGTTGGTCTTCTTCACGGTCGGAAAGTTAGTCCTCTGGTGGGACTTCGTGTCGCCTTAAATACCCTTTTTGGTCTCTTACTATTTTGGCTTGATAGTGGGAGCCCTTTTTGGTAGGGATCCTTTGTTAAATTTTCTTCGCGCATTGGAATGTTTTCCGGTTTTTGGTATTGCTGCTATTTTATGTGGTATTCGAGGGGACATATCTGGTAGTTTCTTTTTCGAAATTTTTGTAGTGCCTGTGGGTGGTTTTTCGGTTGTTAGTATGCTTAGTATTTTGGCTTAGTATTCAGAAAATCTATCTGGTAGTTTCTTTTGCGGAATTCTTGTAGTGTATTTGCGTGTTTTTCGGTTTTTGAAATGCTTGCAATTTTGGCTTGTTATTCAGAAAACTTATTTGCTAGGAATGTTTTGCGAAATTTTGTGGTGTACGTGAGGGATATCGGTACAATTGCAAAGTACTACTAAGAAGTAAATAGCTATCCGTTTACGGGGGCCCTTGAAAACGACCATTCACCCAATGCTGGCTTAAATCAGCCGGACAGAAAGAAAATTTTAGTAACCTTCGTTACAAACGGAACTAGGAGTAATTTAAAAATTTACCATAAATAAGCTTTTCCCAAATATCTTTGCACATCTGTCAAATTTTAGAAAAATAAAATTGTTTTCGAGTAGAGCATGCAAAATTACAATTCTTTGTCCATTTGACCTTCTTCGTAGCTGCTCTAGTTCCGAAGATCCCTGTACTGATCATCGAAAAAAACACCCTGCATAAAAATTATAGGTTCTTCCGAAGTTTTTGCCAAAAACAAATAGATTGAAAATTGAAGGCAATGAATAATAACCAATATATGGTTAAATTAACTGTAGTTAGAAAATGTAATGAGTAAAACGTTATTTAGGTTTCAAGGGGCTGAATCTGAATAGAAGTTGTTAAAACGAGGCACAAACATAAGACTTACCCAGCTATTATGCCCTAAGTAACTTGTAATAGACTGATGGGTGTTAACGTCCCACAGTTTGATGGATTGATCATTTGAGGCAGACAAAACCTTCATTCCATCTGGCGAAAAACTAACACTATTAACAGCACGGTCGTGGGCTTTAAATCTTGTGGAGGCTCCTAAACAGCTTGTAACCCAAAGTCCGACACTGCAATCTTTTGAACTTGATGCCAGTATTTGGGAACCTGGAGAGAAACTTACGCAAGTAACAGCAACTCTATGATCAGAAAATGTATAGCTGGGTTCAGTTGGCAATGTATCAGACCAATTCGTCCAGACCATAATACTGCGGTCTGCAGAACTGCTTGCAAATAGTTGGCCATTTGGGCTAAAGCTAACGCTTGTCACAGATAGTTGATGTCCTCCCAAAACAGCATGAACCTTAGGGCCGACATTGACGGGGCTTGCAACCGACATTATTGAACAAAACTTTTCGGCTTTTTCTTCAAACGTTAAACTTGGAAGCGTTGAACGGGCCGCAGCTCAGAGTACAAAGTAACCATGAAAAACGTACACTGTTGTCGCTCATTTGGCCTGCAGCACTTTTTACTTCTTACTTGCCTCATAGAAGACAGACAATTGATTATGAATTGTTAAAACATAATTCCAGACCTCAATGATCGGTTTGCGTTAATAATTGAGGCAGATTTATTCTCTGATTGAGGCACTACCTAAGCTACATTTAGTGATTCTTTGGCGTAGCCAAATATTTTACAGGGATTGATTTTACAATAAATTGCCATAACCGGCAGCTATGCTAAAGTCAGTTAAAAATTTTAATCCTCAAGAATGTTTATTGACAATTTGAATACCTGGTTGCAGTGATTTTGAAAATCACTGCCCGGTTATCAGTATTATTACCTCCTAGCTCATTACTCCCTAGAGAATAATGAGAAAGGACTATGATTAGTCCCTAGTGCAGAGTGGTCAAGATATACTACCAAATACTAACTTAACTCTTTGATATTACAATGATAAATTATTATATATACAAGGTGTTGGTAAATAAATGCCATAAATTTCAAGGGGTGATTCTGTATGGAAAATAATGACAATTTAAACTGGTGAGTTTTTCGGATTTTTCAAATATAGTCGATTTCAAATATAGAGAGTCGTAAAATAGAATTCGAACACGAGCATCATGAATTAGAAATTCCATTTTACGACGAGCCAGCCTGCATGCTTAATTAATATGCTCAAACATTATTTTTACACATTTGGTCTCATACTCAAATATGATATTTCTATCACTTGTGACTGTAAAATTAGCATTTTTCGCTGTAAAACTTAGATCGAAGCCTTTATTCTCTTTTTGGAATTGTGGTAACTTTGGTAATATCGTTTTTTAATTAAATGGACATTATATTCAAAATCTATGTGCTATATTTATTGGCATGTTAAATTCCGTGTTTAGAGCACCAAATATGATGTTATCATGCATGAAAACAATGAGGAGAAAAAAAATTTTTTGGAAGACCAGTGTAATTGGAAAATTCACTTCTTCGTAAATTAACGGCCTCAAATAAAATCCTTCGGGAGCAAACATGTTTAAATAAATATTAAAATACGTGCGTAATTTATATCACTAATTATTCTTTAGTGATCAGTAACGTGTTTAAAAGAAAGAAGCAAAAGTTGAATGAATTATTTTTCTAATAATAATTATTATTACCATCAAAACAGAAGCCAATTATGCACAAACCTTAAACAATAAAATTCAAATAGACCTTTAGTGTCCCAGTCTTCTTCGGAACGTTAACAAATGCGATAATTCTTATTTGATATGACTTTTAATTAACCCACTAAAGGCTGATAGAAGGTAAATCGCCATTTACGTTTACTCTTAGCATATGATTATATTTATGGCAATGATAAAGAACATGTACCGTGTTGACTTTATGTTTATATCTTCTTATTTGGAAATCAACATTTTCATCTGAATTATTGCTTATTACTGCGAGCTTTAATCTTGCAACTTTCTCAATTTCCTGTTTGAACAACCATTTAATAAATGTATGTTCATAAGTACAGGGTTATTGATTGAACTTTCGCTAGCCCGGTTTTCTTATCTAAATTAAAATTTAAAGAAAAATATATTTCTTATCTGCAATAAATATTGAATCAGTTAGATTTTGTGCGGACTGTTTCCTTCGCTTGGTTTGTTTGTTGGTTTTAGGGAGTGGCACTGGCGAAATTTCATCCAGAATTTTGCTAGGTGTCCAATCAGCCGCAACAACCGAAGAAGCATAACTTGTCGAAGGTCTGGGTTCTTCGGTCACACTTTCGGAACTTTGGTTTAGGTTAGTTGATGTTAGAAAGGCATATTCAGGAACTGCTGAAGGTTTTAAAGGAAAAATCTGAAGCTCCAGTCTGGCTGGTTGCTGCTCGAGTTCACGCTGTAGCAAGCAGGGTACCGAAATGTCTCCGTTCGATCTTCTTTTAGGGTTTAGCCCTAATGAATTCATCGCATGCATTTTTGAAATATGTTTTAAAAGCCTTGAAAAAAGCACGGTCTAACCGTTGAAGGAAGTGGGTTGTGTGACTAGGCAAACACAGTAATATAACGCCATTTAGAACCGCATTCTCCAACATCCTGTATGGGTTGATGTGAAAGCCATGGCCATCTAAGATTAAAAGGCATTTTCCAACGGGCTTCCTTGGCAAAACATGATTTTGAAACCAGCCCATAAAAAAATCTTCGCAAATGTAGGCCGACTCCCGTCTCATTTTGTTCACCGACCCTGGTGGCATGTTCTCCTGTCAACTTTGTTGTAAGTTGACGCCCTTAAAGATGCAGTACGGTGGTAAAAAAATTCCTTCTGCGTTGTAACATGCAACTACTGATATTGTTTCACCTCGCTCTTGCGATGCCACTACATGGACGTCTTTACTGCCTTTCACAGCTACACCTTTACCAGGTACATTGTTTAATTGCAGCCCGGTTTCGTCCATATTGAAAATGTTTAGAGGCTTATTCAGAAGGTCATTCTCTGTGACAATTTTCGTCAAAAGATGAAAGTATTTTGCACCTCTTCTTTGTTTAAACCTTCGGTTCGGGCCATGGACACACCTTCAGCCTATAGAATGCTTAAAGTGGGATTTCTTTTTAAAAATAGCTTAAGCCAATCAGCACCAGCCATGTTTTTATTTTCATTAAATCGATTACGTAGACAGCTTTCTTTCTGCATTTTCGCCCAAAAAGGATGCTCCGCCCATACTATTTCCTTTGATGAATTGTTGTTGTGCTAAGCGTGCACGTAGTGTCCTATCAGGAATGTTATGAGTGCGAAAGGCTTGCCTGGTGGGGACCTTGTTTTGAAGTACAGCTTCCATAGCTCTCATCAAGTCCTCTTGTGTCCATTGCCCAATAATAGACCGTTAGCATGTACCTAACTTGGGCAACTGAAGCAAAGAGTACACATTTTCCGAATTATCGGTGTCTCCCGCCGCGTCATTTCTCCCTGTTTTACCCTAATTGGCAAACGCTGCTATTTCTTCTGGTGCTGAATGGTTGCCTTATTTAAGATTTACTTCTTTACAGACAACGATCTTTAGGCGCGAGGTGTAACTGTGTCCATAGTAGTAGTAGTAAACATCTTTATTTCTAAAAAAAGGCTATCGACCTATCGGTCTTTCTGCCCTTGTTTAATACATGCAGTCTTAATCTAGATAAAAAACCAATATGAAAATTCTCCTATTCTAGATTAACAATAGTAGTAGTAAACATCTTTATTTCTAAAAAAGGCCATCGACCTATCGGTATTTCTGCCCTTGTTTAATACATGCAGTTCCAATCCAGATAAAAAACAAATATGAAAATTCTCCCATTCTAGGTTAACAATGTTATTGAATAAATAAGATTTCAGTGGCAAGAAGAAATTATTTTATTGTCCACTAGTCCGTTGCGTTTGTAAGTGTTCGAGTAGCGTTAGTGTAGGGAAACGGAAGCGGGATTGTCTGGTTGGTCTTGTAAGACAAAGGGGATTCAGTATGGTCCAGTTGTAGGGGTTGTTTGTCCATTTTGTCTGTAGCTGTATGAGTCTCTCAGAGATCTTTGTCATGTTTGTGCGTTCGTATAGTAGTTGGGTGGGGGGGTTGTGTAGTGGGTTTTGGGGGTGTCTTATTCGTGTTATTAGTCTTAGTGCAATTTGCTCTGTTGTTTGTGTATAACGTTTTGTCCTTTCTGTTCCGTTGGTCATGAGTACATGTCCAAAGTCTAGCAAGGGTCTACAAATAGCTTTATATATTTTGGTGGCGGTTATATCTATATTTAATCGAAAGTTGTTATTTAGGAGTTTTGGAACATAAGAAAGTTATATTTTATTTTTCTTTTGCTCTTACATGTAGATTTTCGTGTTACAAATTTGTCACTGTTAGAACAGATTTTCCTGTTATAAAATTCTTCAAATTTCAGTTTCGATCCAAATACCGATATTAATCAAAAATTACTTAGAAAATACTAACATTAAAGTTAATTTTTCAACATCCTGAAGCTGGATAACTAAAGCCTTGCGGATTTATGCCTTTATGGACTTTTCTCTTAAAAATAGTAAATGGTAAAATATACCAGTTATACTAATTTGATTTTCTCTAATTGTTTTAAAATAGTAAAACAATAATAGTCATTAAACTGACCAAGCACGAAACTAGAACCGATCAAGACTAAAAAGAGTTTTTATCGGTAAAACACACGCCACTGAGTAATATTTCATGCCTTGGGTAAGCTGTACTGGCAGAGTCCGAAAATAAACTCACAATCAGAATTTCGTATGTAAATATAGCAATTAGGTGGATTCTATTTTAATTTAATGTTAAATCTAATGAGATATATATGTTTTGATTATACCTATTTTTAATTGGATGACTACTACTACAAATGGGGCCAGTTATAATGAAAAAGAGCTGTTGATTGTTTTTCTGAGTAATTTGTGCATGTGCAAATGTTCTTCAGTTCTTCACGGTTTAGCGATTAATAACATTTACAAATAAGCAATACAGGGTGTCCCACCGGGAATCGCCGCCATCGATATCTGGCAAACTGTAATTAGAAGAGATTTGAAAATTGGACAGTTTACCAAGTAAGTCATTGGGCTCGGCAAATCTCTCCTAATTACAGTTTGCCATATTTCGATCGCGGCGATTCCCAGTGGGACACCCTGTAGATATTAAAGCTTGGTTAAAAGGTGGAAACGGTTGCTACAAAACGAACTCTTCTTCTTCCTCTTCTTCAGCCTCTCTCGGTCCATTGCTGGGCGAAAGTTTCTCCCAGGACTCTCCAGGAATTTATTTCCTGTGCTACTCGGAACCCTTGTCTTGGTTCTGTCATTGGTAACCAATATACCAGTCTTATTGTCCACCTGTCTGAATTCTGCCTTGCAACGTGTCCTAGCCATTGTCATTTGAGTGTCATTATTCTTTTGATAATGTCTGTTAGCCCTGTTCTTTCCCTGATTATTTCGCTGCGGATTCTCTGTTTTAAGCTCAAATCGAGTATTTTCATTCTGAGTCGAGCCACCGTAGCGAGCGGTTGGGTGTTTACGAGCGCGCCAATCCAATGGTGTAAAAGTGCGAAAGTGCCAAAAGTGGGACCAGCAAAGCGAAGTAAACCGCCCGGTTTTGCTACCTGAAAAGGCATCAGGCCCGTTTAAACTTTGGACTGTGCAACGTTGCCACTGTGAACTTTTCACAAACGGACAATATATATATATATATATATATATATATATATATATATATATATATATATATATATATATATATATATATATATATATATATAAAGCCACGAACGAAAAAACGGGGCAGAAAACCGAAGACGACCCAGCCAACCCAGCCAACCCAGCTAACCCAGCCAACCCCCACAACGACAACACCTGAGGCCAAACGAATAGCTTTGGACTATCAGTCTACAAACAACAAAAACCAAACAATAAAGAGCAAGACAACATCAACAAGATTTCCCACGTATTCGCACACATTCACAGCGAACGCATTGTCGACCATCACCAGAGTCCAATTTGCAATCAGGTGGGAGGAACTCAACCCCAACAACAAGGATGTGATTATCAGGCAAGATAATTACTTCCTAATCAAAACCAACCAGGAGGACAAAACATCAACAATTTTACAACAACTAAAACAAGAAAACACTGTAACAAGTTACAAATTACAAAAAAACGATAACCTCCCACTAATCCGACAACAAAAGTCAGGTCACCACCATATTACACCATCATATTCTGTCGTCGCCACTGGGGTCGACCTGGACATTGAAGACAGCATGTTTCTGGAACGCCTGGAGCAGCAGGGCTTCAGAATAAGGTTCTGCAGGAGAATTATCTCGCGAGAGCGCAACGCACCCACACTCATGATGAGGTTAATAACCGGCGACATATCCACATACGAAAGGTTGATGAGCGACCGTGCGGTTCATTTTTTGGGCCGCATTTTCAAAATCACCGAAAGTAAACCACCAGCACCCGTGCCTGCGCCGTGTGGCAAATGCAACCTGTTCAGCCACAAAACTGAAGACTGCAAACAAGCACCAAGATGCAACAAGTGCCAGGGACCCCATCCAACATCCAAATGCGAGTCACCACTGCCAACCAAGTGCGCAGCATGCAAATCAGAGGACCACGCAGCATGGAGCATGAAATGCCCCAAACGACCGACAGCCCCAATCGTCGGCATCCCAAACGTAAAAATAAAATGTGTAAACAAACGTACGTCCGGGATTGCGGAGACAACGACAGTGGCAAGTAGAATACACACACCCATTACAACACATGACCACATCATAAACAAATACAAACATCAACTTAACAAGACAAACAATACCAACAGAGACGAACTACTAAAAAAACTACGAAAACAATTTATAGAAGACTTCGAGATTGACACCTCCGTTGTTTTCTTCGGGAACCATGTCTACATCCTAATGTTGGACGCTCTCCAACTGAACCCTGCGAACAAATGAGACAGACGGTGACGAGCATACAAGATTCAATATGAAAGTACTTTACGCGAACATCAACGGACTTAACAGCAAAAAAAACACTTATTTACAATTACATAGAACAAAGCGACACAGACTGCTGCATATTTGTAGGGACTAAAACCAAACTAGGACAAACACCAACGTACAGAAATTGGCAGTATATCTATAGGCATGGAAATACCATCAATCAGGCCAGGGGCGGGGTCGCAGCTCTCCTAAAACCAACATATAAACTTGGAAGAGCAAATCCTCCCTCCCTCAACAACCCTTTGAACGATACTGACTAAAGCGAGCATCTATAAATATGCAATAATTGTAGGCGACTTTAATATGAACAAAAGCAAAACGAAACAGCTTAAAAGATTTCTACAAAATTCCGACTTTATAAAACAGCACACCCCACCAACTTTTCTGATGCCCGCTAACCCAGACTCAACACCAGACGTTCTACTGCACACAAGAAACCTGACAAACACCATCAACAACATAAACTTAACCAACGAGCTTGGATCCGACCACCTGGCTATTACGTTAACATAGACTTACAACATACGCAACCTACCTCCAATACACCTATAGAGAAAACTTAAACCTAACAAAGACTGACACAGACAAAGTGAAACAACATATACATGACTACATTCAATCACAAGCACACCCCATTTCAATAGAAACCATACAACAACAACTTTCACTAGCCATAGGAAAATTTAGCCCGGAAATAAAAAATGCTTTCTACCGACATACACTACCCAAATACATACTGAGACTAATAAAACATAAGAGAGAACTGTACAGACTATATACAAACACTCAAAATAACGACCTAAAAAAGACAATGAACCAACTTAACAGAAACATTAAAACTCTGATTGGACAATACCGACAAGACAAATGGCTAGAAACATGTAAAGAAATACAGAAGGACAAAGGCAAAACATACTGGCGAAAAATTAAGAAACTGGCGCAATACAGGAAGACTGGCACTACTGACACAATTGACGAAAACGGAATAGAACGCTACACAGACAAAGAGAAAGCGGACGCATTCGCCAGACACTATCAAAGGACCTTCAGCATATCGACAAACCCTAACTTCGACAATGACAACTGGAACTTGATCAACGACTGGTACTTGAACTATTTTAACAACTCACCAAACTATGCCTGCACACTGATCACAGACATAGAGTACGATGAAGCCCTAGCGCACATCAAGAACACTGCACCGGGGAAGGATAAAATTAAGGCAAAAGTCCTGAAAAGCCTAACTCAAGAAACACACAAACTGATCCTAACTGAATTGAACAACTGCATCACAAATGGCAGAATCCCAGAAACATGGAAAAACGGCTTAATAATCCCTATACCCAAAAATGGACTGGACAATACACAACCGAGCAACTACAGACCAATTACACTACTTCCAGTACTAGGCAAGATTTTTGAATGCATAATGAAGCAGCGGCTTGACAAAGTGATTGGAAAGTATATACCTACCTACCAATTTGGTTTCAAACAGCATCACTCGACCGTTCATCCGCTCTTTATTTTGGCCAACAATATACAAACTACCCACCTAACTGACAGAAAGACATCTTGCCTGTTTATGGACATTAACAAGGCTTTTGACAGTGTCTGGCATAGAGGCTTACTATACAAACTATACAAACTACACACACCAACATATCTACTACACACCATAAAGAACTTACTAGAAAACAGACAACTACAAGTACGAATTGACAAAACACTGTCATTTTCTATTTCCCCTGAACAAGGGCTCCCTCAAGGATCCCCGCTCTCACCGTTTCTCGACAATATATACTGCCATGACATATACAATTACAACTTACCAGACAAAAATCAAATCGACAGATCGGCATACATATTACAATACGCAGACGACACGGCACTTATTGTACATGACAAAACTACTGAGAGAGCAGCTCAAAGACTCCAAACACTAACAAACAACACAATGACATGGTTTTATAAATGGAGACTAACACCAAACGCGTCAAAAAACCAACTTCTGCTCACAAACCACAGACTCAACGCTGACTCCCCTACAATAACTGCAGATGGCCAAACGACACAACCAAAAAAACGACGTAAAATACCTTGGAATTACAATTGACCACAAACTTAAATTCACTAAACACATACGAAACATCAGGGCAGAAACAATAAAGAGAACAAAACACTTCCGATCACTAACCTACAAAGACAGAGGAATTAGCACAAACACCGCCACCAAAATATATAAAGCTATTTGTAGACCCTTGCTAGACTATGGACATATACTCATGACCAACGGAACAGAAAGGTCAAAACGTTATATACAAACAACAGAACAAATTGCACTAAGACTAATAACACGAATAAGACACCCCCAAAACCCACTACACAACCCCCCCACCCAACTACTATACGAACGCACAAACATGACAAAGATCTCGGAAAGACTCATACAGCTACAGACAAAATGGACAAACAACCCCTACAACTGGACCATACTGAATCCCCTTTGTCTTACAAGACCAACCAGACAATCCCGCTTTCGTTTCCCTACATTAACGCTACTCGAACACTTACAAACACTACGGACTAGTGGACAATAAAATAATTCCTTCTTGCCACTGAAATCTTATTTATTTAATAGTATTGTTAACCTAGAATAAGAGAATTTTCATATTTGTTTTCATTTAGATTAAGACTGTATGTATTAAACAAGGGCAGAAAGACCGATAGGTCGATAGCCTTTTTTAGAAATAAAGATATTTACTACTACTAGCACGAGCAGATAAACTGGTTGGTCAATTGCCTATTTCTTTGAAAAATAAAATTAAAGAAATTAAACTAAATATTGTTTGAGGGTATTGCTGTATTTATTTCAAAATTAGATGTAGGTATCGACTAATTTAATTAAAAGCTGCGGTGCATACAATATTCACAGATTCTACTCTACGTCAAGCATCTGGCTTAATTTTCTTTCCTACTGTCTTCAAAACAATACGAACAATTTTATCAGTTCGCAGGAAATGCCCAAAGAAAATTATATTTCAAAGATTTCATTCTGCATCCCTCAACGGAATATGTACTATAACCTGACAGGGCACCATTTGTCTGAAGCGTCATAAAAGAAAAGCGAGATCAGGTGACAAGTAGTCGAGCAACGTGATCACTTACAAAGAACGCATTTTAATCAGAAGAAAATGCACAAAGCCTGAAGGAAGGCTTTGTAATAATACTCGAATGGCACGGAATTTAAACTGAGCTTTAATGTATTTTCAGATGGACTGCTTCTTAATGGAACAGAAACATCATTTTCAACTGGAAAAATCTTTAAAGTATTGATTTATCACTAAGGTAGTTTCATGTTTATTGATGAGACAATTGGTCAAAACTATACCTGTGTGGAGTCTCTTGCGGTTTCAGTTCTATAGTAACACAGAAGTCCTTTTAGAACAGTGCTAAACTAAGTATCAGCAAATATGATTTTTTTCTTTTAGTCGTCCGGTTTTTTATGTTAATTCCTCGTACTAAAATAACAAAGTTTCTTTTAATAATAATACTACAATTTAAATTTCAAAGTGTTTCAAAGTGAAGTAAATTTTGTAATAATAATAATGATATTCATTTTTTTTTTGAAAAAAGCTATGGACCAAATCGGTTTTCCTGCCCTTGCATGTACATATGTGTAAGTTTATAAATAAAAATAAAATAAAAGTTATAAATTTGGCAATCTAAGCTTATTCAAATCTATTCTACTGCATTATTTGCCTGTTTAGTTGGGTTGTGTTTGTAAGTGTTCTAGTAGAGTTGCTGTTGGGAAAAGAAAGCGGGATTGTCTGGTATGGTCTTGTAAGACAAAGGTCATTCAGTGTGGTCCAGTTTAGGGGGTTGTTGTTGTCATTTTGTCGGCAACTGTATCAGTCTGTCCGATATATTTGGCCTGTTTGTGCGTTCGTATAGTAATTGGTTTGAGGGATTTGGCAGTGAGTTTTGGAAATGTCTTATTTTTATAATTAATATTAGTGCAATTTGTTCAGTAGTCTGTATGGACCATTAGGTCTTTTCTGTTGCGGTTTCTCTGAGAATATGTCCATAGTCCAGTAGTGGAATAAGCAGATCGCTTTGTAAATTCTCGTGGTCGTCTTTATGCTGATAGCTCTGCCTTTGTAGGTCAGCGATCGAAAGTGTTTTGTCCTCTTAGTTATTTGGGTTTTCGCGTTTTCTGCGTGCCTTGTGAACTTCACTTTACAATCAATCGTAGTCGAAACATCGCTTTCGGCGATTTATTACCCGCCTTCTTCAGGGTGCTAATTGTGCCTCATGATAAATTAGGAACCCTGCAGAATTCTATCATTACCACAATCTGATGAAACATCCAATTTTCACGATTTTCATCGTGTTACAAGTGTAGAACTATTTGCTTACTATTGTTCACCTAAGTCACATTGCTGGGTTATCAGTTGTCATGGATTAAAATTGTTGCACAATTACATTTTTCGGAGAGACAAAGGGACGAATTATAATAACTGCACACTAAATTACTAGCTGAAGGCCCTGTACATCGAAATGGATTTTGATGTTTCGATTATTTGTTAGAATTAGGATTAGAACAAAAAATCAGATTTAGTGCTAATTGACTTCATAAGAAATGAACCAATTTGTTATATGTCTAAAAATTATTTATGGACAAACCAGAACATAACAAAAAAAAATTTTTGCATATGCTTTTGCGTATCACAATTGCATCTTTAAATTTGGAACTATTCCTAACGTTATAGAACTTTGCCATTTAAAACTTACCACTCCATTGTTGAACTTTCTCACTACACAGGGCAATTTAGCAGTGCCCCCAATTTGAGCCACAATTGTCGTTGAATTCGGCGTTACAAACACTTTTCCAGACTCCACACCTTTAAGCAGACCATTCGAGGAATAATCTTTGCTTACATAACTTCTAGGGCCTCTTTGGTGCGTGTGGTACGGATACAAATCTGAAAATAAATAATCATGAATTATAAAGTGTTCTGCCTGAAACATTTCATGAATGGTACGAAGATATCTCCGATTTTATACTGACATTTCTCCTATATCGACTTTTTAATGGGTATAGTCCCAAGTCACGAGGATACTCAGAATGCAGTTTGCCACTTTGCTTTTCCACGCTCACGTTCTCTAGTGATGGCTTTTATTTTTGCACCAATAAAAACAAATTAATAGAAACATAGTGTTATTGGGACAGCCAAATATTCAGCAAAGCAACAACAGATTTCCTCAATTTGGTTTAATGGCGTTTTATGTATTTGCTTTTAGTCCATGAAGTTATTTAGCGTTTAGTATCAGTTTTCTTTACTACCTGCTACCGTTTCCACTCGTTAAAGTTCGTTGTAAATTATGTGTTTACGATTAGTAGCTACATATAATGATCTGAGAGTATAGACTGGGCAACAGTAAAATTGGGTTTTTAAAGCTCAAACCGGGATTATGTTCGGGGCTTTTTAACACAGGTATCAAACTTGTTGCAACCACAATTCCGAGTTCTGAACGCATTTGCATGTCTATTCTGTATTGGATTTTTGCAGACATTTTATGTTGTTCTTCAAATAAAATTGAGTTCAATTTGCAACTAAAATCGTCCGCAATACTCTCAAATGGGTAATAAATACAATTAAAAACACCAATTCTGTGAAAGCTTGGGCATAAGCTTGGCATGAGACAAGTGAAATGTAATTGAATAATGTATAGAACCAATAACTTTAGAAAATGTTTACTAATTGTTCACCCAAAATTTCAAATAGCTTTTATTACATAGACCAAAAACTTACAAATCTATAGAAACTTTATTGTTTATCGAGTGGCAGCAATCTACAATACCTTAAGGATAACCTTAAGGATAAAGCATTGCAAGTTTTAATACAGCCTTAAGGCCTTAAGACTGTATTAAAACTTGTTTGTTTGTGAAGGATTTGAACGCAAAATATGATTTGTGAACTATTCCATGTGATGCTGAATAATTAATATTTTGCAATGCAACGTATTCTGTATATCGAGCAGAGGACGAATTCTTTTCGTTCATCGGTTATGGTAAATCGATTTCCATCGGTTATGGTAAATCTACAGAGAAAACACTGATTTTGTTGTCGGCACGCATGAAGTATGAAAACGCTTGCGTTGCTGCGAGTTACATAATCCACAATCCTGTACCTACTTTTGAATACCATTTCTGGCTGAACATCAGCCAATCAACGCTTCGCAAAATACGCGTTAATTTGCGATAAATTGGTTATGCGATTTATTAGTTTGAAATTCAGATTCAATATTAGTGAATCAGAACAGTGGTGCCAAACATATGGTCGAAATCCCTCTTTAAAATTACTATCCTTAACATATTTACAAAATTTAAAAAAATACTGTTTCAAGCACAAGAACTGATGGTATCGCTTCTCCCTTCTTACTTATACATTTTATACTCTTTGTATAACGAATAAAAATTCAGTTTTAACAATTGACCAAACAAACCATGAAATGTTCTAATGTTGGAACTAATTAACAATAGAAATAATAATACCAGTTAAAAATAAAGTACGAAGTGTATATAGTAGTAGTAAATATCTTTATTTCTAAAAAAGGCTATCGACCTATCGGTCTTTCTGCCCTTGTTTAATACATATAGTCTTAATCTAAATGAAAACAAATATGAAAATTCTCTTATTCTAGGTTAACAATACTATTAAATAAATAAGATTTCAGTGGCAAGAAGGAATTATTTTATTGTCCACTAGTCCGTAGCGTTTGTAAGTGTTCGAGTGGCGTTAGTGTAGGGAAGCGAAAGCGGGATTGTCTGGTTGGTCTTGTAAGACAAAGGGGATTCAGTATGGTCCAGTTGTAGGGGTTGTTTGTCCATTTTGTCTGTAGCTGTATGAGTCTTTCCGAGATCTTTGTCATGTTTGTGCGTTCGTATAGTAGTTGGGTGGGGGGGTTGTGTAGTGGGTTTTGGGGGTGTCTTATTCGTGTTATTAGTCTTAGTGCAATTTGTTCTGTTGTTTGTATATAACGTTTTGTCCTTTCTGTTCCGTTGGTCATGAGTATATGTCCATAGTCTAGCAAGGGTCTACAAATAGCTTTATATATTTGGTGGCGGTGTTTGTGCTAATTCCTCTGTCTTTGTAGGTTAGTGATCGGAAGTGTTTTGTTCTCTTTGTTGTTTCTGCCCTGATGTTTCGTATGTGTTTAGTGAATTTAAGTTTGTGGTCAATTGTGATTCCAAGGTATTTTACGTCGTTTTTTGGTTGTGTCGTTTGGCCGTCTGCAGTTATTGTAGGGGAGTCAGCGTTGAGTCTGTGGTTTGGTGAGCAGAAGTTGGTTTTTTGACGCGTTTGGTGTTAGTCTCCATTTATAAAACCATGTCATTGTGTTGTTTGTTAGTGTTTGGAGTCTTTGAGCTGCTCTCTCAGTAGTTTTGTCATGTACAATAAGTGCCGTGTCGTCTGCGTATTGTAATATGTATGCCGATCTGTCGATTTGATTTTTGTCTGGTAAGTTGTAATTGTATATGTCATGGCAGTATATATTGTAGAGAAACGGTGAGAGCGGGGATCCTTGAGGGAGCCCTTGTTCAGGGGAAAAAGAAAATGACAGTGTTTTGTCAATTCGTACTTGTAGTTGTCTGTTTTCTAGTAAGTTCTTTATGGTGTGTAGTAGATATGTTGGTGTGTGTAGTTTGTGAAGTGTATATATTAATTATATTTTATAATAATTAACGAAGAAAATCTGTTTTTATATAAATTGTTGCAAACAGTCAGAATCAGATAAATTTTAGGCAACTTTCTAATGCATTATATTTCCCGGCACAGCAGTAAAGCCTTTAAACTTGCAGTGTTTCCCACAAAATGTTCAGTTAAATATTCGAATTGAAGACGATTATTCCAACAAGAGTGAAGAATTGCTGAAACCTAATCAACAGCTGCTTTGTGTGCTTTTGGCACAATAATAAGAAACATGAAAGCTTTGATACGAAGTAGCTGAAGACAAAAAACTCAATATCTACAGCAAGCTATTATTTCGTATCTTATTTTATTGTTCACATAATGGATAATTTTGCTGCCCACCCGGTTTAAATGCACCTCCGATAATAATAAAACATTTACAGTGTCTGAGTCAATTCCGTAAAAGATTCAAAAGCTAATACTCATTTTTGGGGTTATCTAAAGTTCGCAACCAGGAAACGGAAGACTTATTCCAAATCGTAAAAATAACAGCCAAGTAGACTTTTCAGTGCCAAGTTTATGGTATTTTCCATAAGAAATAAGCCGGAAAAAATTGAAGCAGCCCGGAAAGCTGACGCTATGACCTGGATCCGGTAATGAAAACTTGACTGACTTTATGTGTCCAGGGATAAAATAGCTCGGTATAAAAGAAATGCTGTCTCGAATTCGAATCCATTAAAAGATTTGATTTGTCTCGTATTTTCGCATGGGTCATAACGCATGGGTCATAATGCAATATAAACATAAATTCGCAATTACAGTAGAAAAACAGTAAATGTTCCAGTTTTCTGACGAAGTTACGACTTAGATATTTATTTTAAATAGAACTTCAAAATAAGATTGCTATGTTTTAAGTTGCTATTGTAATCACTAGTTGATAAAATTCTAGATTAGACAATCAAAAAAAATCAGAATGCAAGTTTTTGCTGACATTCAGTAAGTCGCTTGGGTGACCAGTGCTTCATATGTCGTTTATCTGATTTTCATATATTTTGCACGACCAAGTAGACAACCCCCCCACCCAACTACTATACGAACGCACAAACATGACAAAGATCTCGGAAAGACTCATACAGCTACAGACAAAATGGACAAACAACCCCTACAACTGGACCATACTGAATCCCCTTTGTCTTACAAGACCAACCAGACAATCCCGCTTCCGTTTCCCTACATTAACGCTACTCGAACACTTACAAACGCTACGGACTAGTGGACAATAAAATAATTCCTTCTTGCCACTGAAATCTTATTTATTTAATAGTATTGTTAACCTAGAATAAGAGAATTTTCATATTTGTTCTCATTTAGACTAAGACTGTATGTATTAAACAAGGGCAGAAAGACCGATAGGTCGATAGCCTTTTTGGAAATAAAGATATTTACTACTACTACTGCACGAACAAGCTTGTTATGACCAAGAGATTGAAACTCGTTTCTGAGTAACCAATATAAAATGAATATGAATAAGTCTCAAATAGATGACTGCAAATCAGTTAATGAATGAACGAATACCAAAGTTCTTCGAGAATTGTCTATTTCTATCTAGACATGTATAATATTTCGCAATTAAATTTGAAGCTGCATTAATTTTGGATTTCTACTCACAAACTAACATTGAAAGAATTAACATTAAGAATTTGGCATATGACTGTATCTTTGAAATTCATTAATTATTCAGATCAGGTTATTAAAAGAAGCACTTTACTCTAAAGATGTTAAATATAATATTTCCTGCTTTAACTACTGCTTTATGAATCGGAGCGTGCAAAATTATATTTGAGCTGGATGAATGTAGTCAAATCATTGTTCACAATTATCGGAAGATGTCGGTATCACGATCGACAGTACTAGCTACATTATGCAAGAAAAAGCTAAAAACTGCATGAATAGCACTTAAACAGAAAACACTTCTCGAAGTGAAAACTGTAAACAGCGATAAATCGTGTTGAAAAGAGAAAAGAAACATTTCACATCTAAGGAAACATTAATATTTAAAAAGCAATTTAGAGCGCAGTGTATTATTTCGGCTTGATATCACGTATGTGTTGTACTGAAGCCGCGAAAGCTTTATTTAATTGAACGCAACTATAGCACCATTATTACTGACATTAATTCATACTTAGTTCTTGACTTTCTAGATGCTCTATAAGATTTTATATACAAGTTTCAGAAGACTTTAAATGAACATTTTTATTTAAAAGTATTTCAAGTGATAACGGGATAACAAAAGTCAAGAGCAGTTTTAAAATGTTTTAAATTAGCAAACTCAAATTATCATTGGGCAGAAGGAAGTTTCGATAACGTTCGGTACCACGGGCGTTTAAACAAACAGCATGGTCATAATTCTCGGGAGTACGATACACCGTCAGTTATTTCTCAACAAAAAATTATATTTTAATTAGCTCCTAAATCTCTCTGTTAAATATTTATACAAAAAAATGATCAACAATCCATTTCATAATTTGAAAGCCAGCTTTTGGGTGAGTGCTAAGGGTGATTCAAAATAACATTTAAAAAATTAGCAAAAGACGAAACAATTATAAAAGGTATAATAAAAGATGAAAATGTGATTTTCCTGAATGCAAAATCCCGATAAGTTTAGGTACCTAAAGAGCATAATTTGCTATTGAATTCTATATGTATTCTAAAAAGATTCATATTTCAAACAAACTTCATATCATCGAAAATAAATTGCACTTTTTAAAAGGATAATGATTCAAACGTGCTGGCCTTGAAACTGTGCATACTTGAAAATCTAAAAATCCCCCAATATCATTCATTCGATGTGGGAGCAAAGTAGAAATTTCCTCTAACTGAGGATTCAAATGAGACATTTAATAAGATGCTAAACGCGCAATATTCAGTAACAGGTATTCCGTTAACTTGTTAACTCCTTCGGACGAAAGCCCTACGAAATTTTTACGATGGGGTCGGTTGTTTCATTGAATCACTTTTTAAGAGTTTGTTTCTCTGTATCGCTCTTTTAAGATGTGTTATAATGTTTTATAATTGGAAACTTATCAAAACGTAATTAACGTCTTCACATATATTCTTATTACATTAATAACAATTCATTCCAATATATTCCTGGGTTTTTCAGTCAATTTTATTGTCACTAATTATGGTGTTATGTGATGAGCCCTGCGTTTCGTCCCGGGTCTACCTATTGGACTCGTCAGTAAGGCTTTAGGTAGACCCTGCCTTATACGCCAGACATCGGTTCTACGTGTTCGGACGTAAATGAATCGAGCCGGTATAGATCTTCTGCGGTGAGATATTGGCAACCCGTGTTGCCGATTAGCATTAGATTGAAAACCACTCGTTCCATTCTGCTTTTTTTTCTCCCAAGCATCTATATCTTTTTCGTATATTTCTTTTTCCTGACTGTACTTTTAATTCATTCCAATATATTCCTGGGTTTTTCAGTCAATTTTATTGTCACTAATTATGGTGTTATGTGATGAGCCCTGCGTTTCGTCCCGGGTCTACCTATTGGACTCGTCAGTAAGGCTTTAGGTAGACCCTGCCTTATACGCCAGACATCGGTTCTACGTGTTCGGACGTAAATGAACCGAGCCGGTATAGATCTTCTGCGGTGAGATATTGGCAACCCGTGTTGCCGATTAGCATTAGATTGAAAACCACTCGTTCCATTCTGCTTTTTTTTCTCCCAAGCATCTATATCTTTTTCGTATATTTCTTTTTCCTGACTGTACTTTTAATTCATTCCAATATATTCCTGGGTTTTTCAGTCAATTTTATTGTCACTAATTATGGTGTTATGTGATGAGCCCTGCGTTTCGTCCCGGGTCTACCTATTGGACTCGTCAGTAAGGCTTTAGGTAGACCCTGCCTTATACACCAGACATCGGTTCTACGTGTTCGGACGTAAATGAACCGAGCCGGTATAGATCTTCTGCGGTGAGATATTGGCAACCCGTGTTGCCGATTAGCATTAGATTGAAAACCACTCGTTCCATTCTGCTTTTTTTTCTCCCAAGCATCTATATCTTTTTCGTATAGATTTCGTATAGGTAGACCCGGGACGAAACGCAGGGCTCATCACATAACACCATAATTAGTGACAATAAAATTGACTGAAAAACCCAGGAATATATTGGAATGAATTAAAAGTACAGTCAGGAAAAAGAAATATACGAAAAAGATATAGAAGCTTGGGAGAAAAAAAAGCAGAATGGAACGAGTGGTTTTCAATCTAATGCTAATCGGCAACACGGGTTGCCAATATCTCACCGCAGAAGATCTATACCGGCTCGATTCATTTACGTCCGAACACGTAGAACCGATGTCTGGCGTATAAGGCAGGGTCTACCTAAAGCCTTACTGACGAGTCCAATAGGTAGACCCGGGACGAAACGCAGGGCTCATCACATAACACCATAATTAGTGACAATAAAATTGACTGAAAAACCCAGGAATATATTGGAATGAATTAAAAGTACAGTCAGGAAAAAGAAATATAAGAAAAAAATTAATAACAATAGACACAAATATAACGGCATAAACATGTAGTTAGTAAAGTTTAGGGAACAACTGAAACCCAAATAAGAAACGGAATGTTGAGTTCGATAACGGTTACTTCTCAATGGAACAAGCTAAAAGTTAAGTCTGCGAATTTTGTAGCGGTAAGCAAAGGAACAATAAGCTTTGTTAAAACGAATATGACCGGAATGCGCAAATGTGCTGTTTTATTCTGACTTATTTTTTTTCTTCAAACGTAATCCTGATTGGGAGAAACTGAAAAGATATTATAATACGAACATAAATAATAAAAATAATAAAGTTATTCGCCACTCTTTAGATTTTGGCTAATTGCTTCGGAGTCTGAGCGTATTTGATTTTTTCCCCTACTTCTGATTTTTGCGCAAATTTATAACCACTATTTGATCACGAAATCTTCCAAATCCAAATAATGGAAAACGTGCTTTAACATGGCAAGCTAGAAGAGCTTCATTACTAATCTTTTTATCTTATCTGTTATGTATGATATGGGGGAGTTTTTAAGATTAACGACATTGCTACCATGATAAGACGATGCGCCACCCCGCATTGTTCTTATTCGATTAAGTGATAAATGCACCCTAGGAAAGAAATGTAATGCATGGGCGGAAAGCATGCTTCTTGCTTATCGGTGTCAGGGTAATGGATTGAAGTATTTTACGTTTTACGAAAGACGTGCTTTAAGGAAATTTGCTAGTTTAGTGTGAAAATCGTTTTTATAGATTTGCTAAAATTTCTTCAACTCAACGTTAATAATTGTACATGAAATAGATGTGAATAATTGTACATAAAACATTGCAAAATACAATGCAAGAACATCGGAATGATGAACGTTTTAATGGTTTCCGTTTTCCGAAGTTCTTAATTGAAGAATTTAAACAGATTAAACTCGCATAACAGTAAAACGAGCAAAAGAATTCTATGTTATTAATTTTTTTTTTTAATTACGGGAAAACACGTTTTATCGTAGCAACGTTTCTTTGAAAAACCGTAACTGATTTGAGGAAGAAGGCATGTGTTAAGTACAGAACAAATATATTTAATTCCGTTCGAAATTGTCGCTTTTTATTGTTCACAATATATTTTCTACAGCTTCTAGGATTTCATTTAACATGCTTCGTTCCATCAGGTTAACAACTTGTATATTATAAAGGGATAAGTATAGAAATGGAAGAAATCCTATAAAATATTTTGTCGATTATTTTGATGGGAAAATAATGCTATACTTTTACAAAAATTATAATATCCTGGTAAAGGTTTTGGTCCACTAATGTGTTTTTGATGATATAACTTTTAGTTTTCGAAAAACGTTATGATTGATTTCTTACATATAAATTTTAACATAATTATTATTTACTTCTAATCTTTCATTTTAAATTTTACAGTTTAATTAACTTGTTACTTATTTTCACTGTTATTTAGGTGCCACAATTATTATAGTGTCAGCCCACCATCAGCAGCAAAACCGCGGTAGTCACATGAATGTTAATAGTCTTTTTCGCCTTTTCTTTTAGATATGTAGAACATACTCGTGTTCTTTACTTCCGTTTAGCAGTTAGGTCAAATGAAACTCAAATATTTGACGATAACAGTCATATGCTTTCAAGGATAGTTACAGTTTGGTAAACCATTTTAAGATGGTTTCGAAATTTGCTTTATGAGGCGAACGAGTTAAAAACTCCAATATATCTTTAAAATCTCTTAAATGCGACTTCGTAAATCGGTCCAGTTATCACAAAACGGTACTTGATCTTATCGGGAAAAATACTAAACCCTTTTCTGATTTCATATTTAACATTTTAATTCAATTCATTTTAACCACCTTATTTCACTTTCACACAAGTCGGATGAATAATAATAATTGTATGCCTTAATTATTCAACGTCATTAATATAAGTCATGGTAGTTGGAAAAGCAAGGCTGACTGTTAAAATTAAATTAAAAATGTGCTAAAAGTTTCTCTTCCATAGCCAAGTATTTGTGATATTTTTTAATCTTAAAATTTAAATTATATTTAGGTGGTTTGTCGTTAAGCAAATGCTTTGTATAAATAAAAAGGTGATAATTCTATTGAGCTATCCGGGTTTCAATTAAAAATTGAATATATTCAACTTAGAATGAAAATTCGGTCTTCTCAGTGTGGAATAAATTATTTATTGTTTAAAGCGAGGTCAGAATGTAATGTAATATTAAACATATTCACACAAATACTTTTTCGGTTTCGGGAGCATCAATATTTTAATGAGGGCGTAATAGTTTCAACGGTGATTGGCATTTTCGTTTACCATCAAACAAAATTTAAATAAAACCATTTGCAATAACGCGCTGCTTTAATTTCAGAAAATAACTATTATATTGTCAAATAAACGTGATAAATGAATATTTGCAACCGACTATTCATTTAGGAAAACTGAATGAAAAAATTAATAGAAAATATGCGTGTAATAGAAATATATTATGCTAAGTAAAATTTAATATTTTACAATTAAATAAAGTCACTTAAATTAATTGATAAATCGAATATTATAATTAAGTTCCTAACATTTAACTAAATTACAAGCGTACAATTTTGAAGGGCAGAAAATTGTGAATTTTATAAATTAACAATGAAATTAAAACGGGTGTAAAATGCCTCAGCAAGTCATCAGAAGAACCGATTTCAATAAACCATCAAGGTCATGAAAAAGATGCGTAAAACAAGACAACGAAAATGAAACTGTTCAAGCATCGAATATTAAAAAAAAAATTATCTTGTTATTGAAAAAACCAATTAAGCTGAGCTATACTCCCAATGACTCTAATGGAAAACGACATATGCGATTGACATGAACTCGAAATAAAAGTAATAATGAGAAGTTAATCCCCGTGCTTGTGAACAATTTTCCATTTGAGAAATAAAGGGATGTCCGGTGGTGTCATTCAGCTTGACTTCAAATTAAACGGTCGCTTGGGATAATGGAATCCGTTTACAATCCAAAGTTTAATTCTGGTGGGTATTAAGTTGCTTCAGTAATAGATTGGCGTGGCTTAATGTGTTAGAATAAAAGACAGAATTTAGACTGACTCAGCCATTTCTTATTCGCATGACATTTTAAAAGAAATTTATATATTGATTAAATGCAAATCAGGTTTATCAAAGGTGTGTACTCTTGTTTGCTGTTAACTTTAGGAAAAGTAAAATAAAAATCGAGTAAACTTCGGGTGAAACTAATGGCATAAGCTATATCTATAACTTAACTATTTTTAGCGGACTGGTGCAATTTTTTAATAGCTGTAGAAGATACCTAATTCTAGAAATTGAAGTTTTATAAGACCATTGTTAAGACAAAAAGCCACACATAAACGTAAAAAAAATTCCACATCAGTTGAATTACAGATAAATTTATGAGCGCAAGAACCTGCTGAATCAACTTATATTGTTGATTATAGATAATATGTTATTTGCGTCTGTAATGTTTTTCAAAAACTTCACCCCTTATTAATACGAAAATGATAACTTGAAACAACGTTTTAACTTAGTGTCATGGAGTTGTTACGGTTAAACTTCGAAACTGCCTAGTCTCGACATTAACCGGTTTATCTCGAATTTACTGTTGTAAGAAATTCAAATAATGAACCTGGTTAATCCAGTTCAACAATTTTACCTATTGATAATGTTGAATGTATTACCACCTACATGGAATAAGCTGTTACCACCAATATTTTGTGGTGTGGTAAACTTTCTATCAGCTTTATTCTCAATATTAACTGAGTGATATTAAGATTAGCATCATTTAACCGTAACAGTGTCCCAATTAAAACAGCGCTTTATGAAACTGTTGAATAAAGTATGTGTCTCATAGATGAAGCTTACACAAGGAATTACTTTTCAAATCAAATTTAAAGTGTTCACGATTATAATAGAATCATGCCTTAACAGTTGGACAAGTAACAACGTGTAGTGCAAAAGCTTGATATTCATCTAGTATTTGTAGCTCGTTTTCAGGGAGATTTTGATCCACTTGTTACAGGTTACAGGTAAAAGCTAGCGCTTTAATAGTGACAATCGATCAAGTAAATATCCTTTCAATTTTGCAAATATGTAGCAAGAATATAAAATTATATTTTGTTTCTTGTTCTCAGTACATATTTCCTTTTCTAATTATATTCAAAAACGCGTTTTTTTCTTTGTCTAATTTTTTTTAGTTTGCTAATTTGTTCTTAATTCAAACATTCCAATTCTAACAAAATGTTTTTATTTCTAATTCTCACAAGAATACCGTCAACTGGTCTCTAATTTGAACAAATTTTGAAAATACGTAACCACAACTCTGTGTTAATTGAGGGCGACTTTAAGTATGAAACACATGGATTGGAAATTTAAAGTTTACCTTTATATAAATTGTTGATGAAATTTTTAGTAACATTAACTTATTTGATATGAACTTATGATTTTCGCCAGAAGAATTTTACGTTAAAAGGATTAAAATTGTATTTGGTCTTTCACGCTACTAATTCCAACATTTCAACTTCCAACCTATAATATTTTCGAATCTGAATGAAACCATCCTATTCCCGACTAAAAAGATGACATTTGACTTTTTATCTGGCAAAGATTGAATTCTATTATAGGACTTAAACTTAACTTAGTTTTCGCAAGTTTGAGAAAGTTATTAAGCTCTCAGCTAATCCTTAGGTTAAGGATAAATTTCGACTTCGACAAACAAATTTAATAGAGAAAATAGTAATATTCTTCTGTATCAAAGGAAAATGCTCAACCGCTTATTGCAAATTGTCCAAGGTAATGATTACAGCATTTATGCAAAGTTGTATTGCGAATCTTGATGATTAAGTGATCACGCTTTGAGTACTTTGGCCATGGCAAACACATTATATTTTAATTAAGTTTTGGCGTGATTCTTCTTAAGGATAATCTGCAAAAATTTACCTTTTATTGGATGGTAACTCTGTCCTCATTGCAGTTTTATGAATGTGAATGTATTTACCCTAGTTATTCTATCGCGGTTAGAAAGTTGGATGTTTAAATTCAGAATGTGTATGCAAATGTGTTAGGCTAATGTAAAATTACATCCAAATTCATATAATCGTCAGAGATATGGACGATACTTCACCAAAATTCATTATGTCTACACTAGAATGACTCGATTTTAATTTTTTTCCATGAAAATATACCTTAGAAGTGTCGCTATACTCATGATGAACTATTGCTTCTGTTCGTTCAATTAATATCTTTATGATATAGCAACTCAGATTTTCTGTTTGCTTAAAAAGTAGAGATGACTTTAGGTCTTTACGAGAAGCAAACCTTTTCCATAAAATACACTGACATTCATTTTTACTTGGTTTAGTAGACTTCGGTAGTAACAGGATTTCGATCGCTGGAAGATGTAGTAGAATGCAGCAGGGCATTTGGGACTGGTATAAATGTCTTCAATTTGAAGTTGAGCATAATACAAAACTGGCATATTTTTTTCAGTCAATTATATTATTTATTATTTTATTTCATTAATAAGACGTTTCGGTGTCTTTCTCCACCATCATCAGTTTGTATGTGTAGTTGTTGCTACTTTCAGTTTTGGCATGAAATTGGACTATTCTGAAATGAATAGGCCAATTGTATGCAATTATATAGATAATATGCTGTCGGTTTCATCAACGGTCCATTGTTGGGTATGTTTCTTTTTGTCGATTGGCATAAGCAAGGCCCTTGAAAGTAATTTTGTAATAAATTATTTAATTTACAAGTTCTGCGACAAAGCGACATAGAAAAGACAGTTAAAGCGACATAGAATAATATATTGCAGCATTTTTTTCTAGTGTTGGTGTATTATGAAGCACATTTATAGAGTTTTTAAATTTATTTCAAAATTTCCTGGGTTTCAGTCAATTTTATTGTTTATTATTTAAAATGTTACAAATTTGTAACATTTTAAATAATAAGCAATAAAATTGACTGAAACCCAGGAAATTTTGAAATAAATTGAAGTACAGTCAGGAAAATATACACAACAATGAAGAGTTTTTAAATCAAAGTGATAACATATAAACAACCGATGTTTATCTACAAAAAAAAACATTTACAACGAAGAATACAACTAACATGTTCAACATAATAATAAAATTTTATAAATATCACCTTGCAAAGCGAAAAAATAAAGCTATTTAATTCCTTATCCAAAAGATCACGTTTTCCATTTTATCAGGCAAGAATAAAGACGGTTCGAGCTTTTATCTTTTATGTATTGCAGATTATGTCGTTTTCGAAGCATGAAATCAGGTCTGGCACCGCACAACCCGATCTGGTCTTCTCATATCGGCCAGATGTTTTGTGACAAACGACCTCGCAGATACGATTCATAAGCACGCAGCGATTCGCATCCAAATCGTGATTGCTTTTCAGTAAAACAGGGTGTGATAACTGCTTTTCTCAACCAAGAATTTGAAGAGACATAATCTTGACACCATTTGTAAAAAAGGGCAAATGCCACAGAAAGGGGTAATTCTTGTCTTGACAATTAATTAGCCGGTGCACCACTAAATGGTCACAATTTAAAGTTTCAAAAATGTCATTTGCATAAAATGCTAGTATGTAAGAAATAATTCAATTAAAAATGACTTTTGGCAAATTTCTGTTTCCAAACGGTCAAACCAATGAGCACAGTGGATGGTTTTAGTTTAACATATCAACTGTTCAAAAAAAACTCTGTTTAACGCGTTATTGAGCCCCATTTGCTTCTTGTTAGTCAGTGTTTTGATAAAAATTAAGCACGTCAGACAAATTTTCTACAGGGTGGCAAATGAAACCACTGTTTTCCAAAACAGTCACCAAGCTTGTGAAACCACTCACTCGAAAAAAAATTACTCTAATGAACAAAAAAGCGCAGATATATAACATACGCTCTTTATGGTGTCAATTCTGGGTCAGCCATATAAAATTTAGTAGAATCCCTATGGTAATACGTATTCTTCCTTAAACGCTTTGTATAATTGAATAATTTCAATGCTCGTTGGCTACGAAAAAGCCAGACTTTAATTCCGAAAAAGTTTACTTGAAAGCAGTTCTATTTGCCAGAGCTATTTTAAACTGCTATTTGAAGTACGATAATCTAATTCTGATAAATTATTTATTTTCTTCAACTTAGACTTAAACTCTTTGAGAAAGGCAAGCTTGATTAGTATAAGGCTTAAACTGAAATTCTCTCATTTGCAATTCTTTAAAAGACAGTGAGCGGATTTCGTTTTTCCCATCTAGGTGCTTTTTCTAGAAGATGAAACTAATTCTAGCCAACGATTAAGCAGTTTCAGTAGTTTTTAAGGCACTTATTCGAAACACTAATAAGTCATTTTGAGTTCATCGTGAGACAATACCGCCTAATGTTATGCAAAATGTACGCATATTTAGATCAGGTAGGTGGTCATGCTACTTCGCAGATGTACACCCTAAAAATGAACGTTTTCAACAAATTACCGTTAACTTTTCTCGTATAAATTCGAAATTATTAAAATACTGCACTGCTTCGAAGCGCCTACATGGAATATTGTGTAAAATGTGAATTGACTGCAATTCAATTTTTCGATTATAAAATGGAAAAACAAAAATAATCTCTAAGATTGTATCGCGAATGAAAAATGTGTTGGTAAAAGTTTTAAAGTTGTATTTCCCCAGAATTACATAATGGCGAAATAAAATGTTCCTGATTTGAATGCGTGTGCCGATTTTCTTAGGGTTTTCGCTCTACAGATATTTGCTTAGTGAAAAATCGAGATATTTGCTAACTTTGCCTAAATCCATTTTATTCCCGACGTTTACTTGGGTGCTTGCCGTATGAGATAAAATGTCTTCGGTGCTTTTCTCTTTTATACGTTGTTCGGTTTTCTGTTTGGCTTATTGCTATCGGAAGTCAAACATGAATGTGGAAATACGTGTAGCACGAAATTATACTCAGCAACCGCAAAATAGTTTCTGCATATTTTTTATACAAATTTTCATGGGCATTGTTACATTTGACACACAAAAACACAGAAAAAAAACATCTTTTAATTCTTCTTCAATCATTTTTCTGTAGCTATCAGTGCTGTAATATCACAAAATCTTAAATATATAGGTATAAAAACAGTCCCACCCCTCACAACACATAACAATGGAAACACAATAAGCATCAAATGCTATCTGCAAGCATAAACATCAAAACAACAGTTTCGCACAAATCGAACCATAGAAAGCCCTGTGAAGATCACATTTTTCATGTCAATTAAGCTAATAGGAATCGAATGCAAAGCGATTTACGACAAAGTCAAAGCATTGTGTTACATGGCTTTGCTTCTATTTGCAATGATATTTTGTGATGGACTATTATTTTATGTAAAAGCGTTCGAAGTTTTAGGTGATTTGGTATATTCAATTAAGCTGACCAATTATAAAGATTTAGTTCACTCAAACTAACAATTACTATATTTTCGTATGTCAATAACATAAATGCTTTCGTACCGATTAAGCCAAAAGTCATTGAAAACCACGGAAATAAGAAAAATATTAATGTCACGGATTTAGAGTAGTAGTAGTAGTAAACATCTTTATTTCTAAAAAAGGCTATCGACCTATCGGTCTTTCTGCCCTTGTTTAATACATGCAGTCTTAATCTAAATAAAAAACAAATATGAAAATTTTCTTATTCTAGGTTAACAATACTATTAAATAAATAAGATTTCAGTGGCAAGAAGAAATTATTTTATTGTCCACTAGTCCGTTGCGTTTGTAAGTGTTCGAGTAGCGTTAATGTAGGGAAACGGAAGCGGGATTGTCTGGTTGGTCTTGTAAGACAAAGGGGATTCAGCATGGTCCAGTTGTAGGGGTTGTTTGTCCATTTTGTCTGTAGCTGTATGAGTCTTTCCGAGATCTTTGTCATGTTTGTGCGTTCGTATAGTAGTTGGGTGGGGGGGTTGTGTAGTGGGTTTTGGGGGTGTCTTATTCGAGTTATTAGTCTTAGTGCAATTTGTTCTGTTGTTTGTGTATAACGTTTTGTCCTTTCTGTTCCGTTGGTCATGAGTATATGTCCAAAGTCTAGCAAGGGTCTACAAATAGCTTTATATATTTTGGTGGCGGTGTTTGTGCTAATTCCTCTGTCTTTGTAGGTTAGTGATCGGAAGCGTTTTGTTCTCTTTATTGTTTCTGCCCTGATGTTTCGTATGTGTTTAGTGAATTTAAGTTTGTGGTCAATTGTGATTCCAAGGTACTTTACGTCGTTTATTGGTTGTGTCGTTTGGCCGTCTGCAGTTATTGTAGGGGCGTCAGCGTTGAGTCTGTGGTTTGTGAGCAGAAGTTGGTTTTTTGACGCGTTTGGTGTTAGTCTCCATTTATAAAACCATGTCATTGTGTTGTTTATTAGTGTTTGGAGTCTTTGCGCTGCTCTCTCAGTAGTTTTGTCATGTACAATAAGTGCCGTGTCGTCTGCGTATTGTAATATGTATGCCGATCTGTCGATTTGATTTTTGTCTGGTAAGTTGTAATTGTTTATGTCATGGCAGTATATATTGTAGAGAAACGGTGAGAGCGGGGATCCTTGAGGGAGCCCCTGTTCAGGGGAAAAAGAAAATTACAGTGTTTTGTCAATTCGTACTTGTAGTTGTCTGTTTTCTAGTAAGTTCTTTATGGTGTGTAGTAGATATGTTGGTGTGTGTAGTTTGTATAGTAATCATCTATGCCAGACACTGTCAAAAGCCTTGTTAATGTCCATAAACAGGCAAGCTGTCTTTCTGTCAGTTAGGTGGGTAGTTTGTACATTGTTGGCCAAAATAAAGAGCGGATGAACAGTCGACTGATGCTGTTTGAAACCAAATTGGTAGGTAGGTATATACTTTCCGATCACTTTTTCAAGCCGCTGCTTCATTATGCATTCAAAAATCTTGCCCAGTACTGGAAGCAGTGTAATTGGTCTGTAGTTGCTCGGTTGTGTATTGTCCAGTCCATTTTTGGGTATAGGGATTATTAAGCCGTTTTTCCATGTTTCTGGGATTCTGCCATTTGTGATGCAGTTGTTCAATTCAGTTAGGATCAGTTTGTGTGTTTCTTGAGTTAGGCTTTTCAAGACTTTTGCCTTAATTTTATCTTTCCCCGGTGCAGTGTTCTTGATGTGCGCTAGGGCTTCATCGTACTCTGTGTCTGTGATCAGTGTGCAGGCATAGTTTGGTGAGTTGTTAAAATAGTTCAAGTACCAGTCGTTGATCAAGTTCCAGTTGTCATTGTCGAAGTTAGGGTTTGTCGATATGCTGAAGGCCCTTTGATAGTGTCTGGCGAATGCGTCCGCTTTCTCTTTGTCTGTGTAGCGTTCTATTCCGTTTTCGTCAATTGCGTCAGTAGTGCCAGTCTTCCTGTATTGCGCCAGTTTCTTAATTTTTCGCCAGTATGTTTTGCCTTTGTCCTTCTGTATTTCTTTACATGTTTCTAGCCATTTGTCTTGTCGGTATTGTCCAATCAGAGTTTTAATGTTTCTGTTAAGTTGGTTCATTGTCTTTTTTAGGTCGTTATTTTGAGTGTTTGTATATAGTCTGTACAGTTCTCTCTTATGTTTTATTAGTCTCAGTATGTATTTGGGTAGTGTAACGGATTTAGATTTTGTAGAAATTGCTACTTCTGAGCGAGTGTCTACAACCATAATAGATAAAATAGAAAACGCATTAGCAGCAAACTAAGTTGAATCTGAAAATGGAAATGAATTTTTTTCTTCATCCGTTTAAACATTTTTCAGTGTCGGGATGAATGAATAAAAATGTGTAGCGTATAAGAAACAAAGTGTTTATATGGTCATTATGTAAAATTCCTCAAGAAATTTGAAATCATTAATCACTACCAAAATCCTTTTTCAAGAACAGGAAAAACAAACATGCACTGCTAGCAACCGTCGTTTATCGCGGGAAAGATAAAGACGGTATTTGAATTAAATCGTTTAAATACAACGACAGGAGCAGTCTTTTAAAAGAGAGAATGCTTGTCCAACATAGATAAAAACTCTGCAGAAAGCAAACAATCACGATCTATTAATGGTAACCTATAATTCATGAACAAACGGTTATCGGAAATCAGAATTTAATTAGCGTAGGTTTGGCTAAATTGTTTTCCAGAAAACCATTTCATCAAAGTGTATTGGCACTTCACAGCATCTTTGAGCAATAGCGGTTGAAGTATTGATGCTTCAGTTTCAACTTCAAACATAAACTATTCCATCTAATTTAAAATATAAACTAATATCTTTAGGCAGAAGAAAATATTATCAAATACGTTAATTGATATTAGCAAGCCGACACTAATACTTTAGAAACGATTACATGTACGATTTTTCTATGTGAGTGAGTGAAAGGCTCTAATTGTATATTAAGGTGAACTAATTAGAAACTCGGCAAAATAACCGGATTCTCACACACCGATGACTAAATTTTATCTATTTATTTTGTTTATCCGATTATCATTGAATTGCGTTCAGACAGCAATGAGAAAAGTACCTAAATTTCAACGCATACACTCATGAGATACAAAAGTTGTCTCTCTATAATTTTGTAATTGACAAGTCACATCATAATCAGTTTGCCTCATAATTATCCAGTTTTATAACCTGAGAGTCAATAGTTACATTAGGATCGGACATCAGTTTATACAACAGTAGAGCTGTATCCTTTCTTCAACTATCACTTGATGGGGTGTTACTTTAAAGAGCTTTGATTAGTGAAACATGCGGTAACCCTTTAAATGTTTTTCTATTTCTTTGTAAGCGTTTGGTCCTATCCAGTTCAAAACCGTCTTAATCGTTGTTTTGATTCTGTAATTTTAATCGTGTTCACTTTTTCATTAGAATGAATCTACTTATAACAATTATTCACTGGCTCAGCACATCTACCATGTAGAAAATTGACTTATTTGGCGTCTCGTCAAGGAAAGTAAACCTAATGAGATTCCGACATTGTAACTATTGAGGAACATAGTTGAAAAACTAACCACCAATTCACATTACTTATACACATTTTACATACACAGTTTCAAACATAATCTACGTTCTGAAACCTTATCGATGTCATGATATATTTCAGTGTCAAGATGATACTATTTGGTAAAAATACAGATAAACTGTGAATTCGACAGCAGATTTCATGCTTAATGGCATGAATGTACATATTTTTCTTGATTTCCAAAGCTTAACCCATTAGTAACAAGGTGTAAACCAAAAAACTAGAAATTCAGATCGTTTGCCACTGGAAGTCCCTCAACGTTATAACTGAAACTGGAAATGATACAATATTATTAACGGCAGACGGTAAACTATGTATGACTGACACTCCATACTGTGCTTCGAGGCAGGAAGGAAATAAAGTGGAATGTGGTTGCGGAAGATGAATATAGAACCATTTTTTTGAGAAAATAATGCGCGAACGTCGCACAAATAAGTATTTTACTTTTCCAAAAAATAAATGTAAAAACAACCTAGTTATTTTATTATAAGTTTTTTAGCAATTTTAACCTACCTATGGTATATACAGGGTGTCCCGTAAGCAAATGATCAAAAGGGTACTGCGACATTATTTAGCTCAAAAGAAAACAATCTGACGTAACTTTTATTAAGAAAAAAGTCTGTTTTATTTGCTAGTAATGGTCAAAAGTCTTCAAAAATATATATGTTTTTCAATATCGGGATATTTCAAATTTTCATTTTAAACTTATGTTTTGATGAAGCAACCGAGTTCATCCGCTTTGGGCAAGTGGTAAATTCTTGAGTGTCTATCAGAACTTTTTATTTGATTGCTGGATTTAACTGATTTTTTTAAGTTAACAAAACTTAAATTTTTGAATGAAAACTTGAAATTTTTATGATATCTGGAGAGTCCACAGGCGGGGCTTTAAAGCTCACTCCTTTTCTGAGGAACGCAAGACGAAAACGCTTCCATAAAACGTCCGGCAAAAGACCTTGACTATGTTGATCATTTCATAATTAGAAAACCATGGACAATAAATCTATTGTAAAATAATATTATCGCTTACTACGATATTTGCAGTTAATGTGTAAAATTGTTAAATAGCAATGAAACAGAAACTATTTTTTTGCGCAAAGCTATGGATGCTACAAGATTTTAGAAGGAACACAAAATATCAAGAAAAAACATCAACTCAAAGAACATGAGCTCAGCAACCAAATATAAAGTTCTAGTAGTTTCTGTACCAAAACACTTAATAATTCGCAAGAAGTTTCACGGAGCGGATGAACTCGGGTCTTTCAGTAACATAAGAGCAAATTCACAAGTTTCAATAAAATTCATTATATAATTCTCCCGATATTTCAAAAACATAATATTTTTGAACAACTCTGGCATTTTTTTTTAATAAAAGGTTAGTCAGATCGTCTATATTCCAGCCAAAGGATGTCGCAGTGATGCAGTGCCCTTTTGATCATGTGCTTACACCGTGTGTATATGTGGTGTACATTGGTTTTCGTGGAAGCAAACTTTGGATCCGAAATACGAAAACAAAAATATGTATTTATTGTTAAATCGGAATCGGTATTGATCTATCGATTTATGGCCATAAGAAATGAAAAGTTTTTATCGTTTTAAATCCAATTCTTATCTTGTAAACTTTAGTGACGCTGACTGTCTGATTTATCGATATTCGCAGAATGAAAAGAAGTGGCCGAAAATAATATTTACTGATTAGTAGATCAATGACGCTTGGCTTAAAAATGATAGGACATGGATAAATTGCTAAGAATTATCCACCCTGTATTTGGCTGAAAACTAATCAAGCCGCCGCAAATCCACAAATCTTCAAATACCCAACTGATGTATTGCCATTAACAAAACGCTAAGCCGCATTCGATACGTAATCATCCATGATTTATTAGCCATTATTTACCACTTATTCTGCAGATGAGGGCTGAAAAAGCCACGCGGGACCCACAATTTGGCACTATCGCGTTACGATCGCTTGCCCCCTTTTAGACACAATTCCACTTGTTACTAGCCGAGGGTGATCAGGGAAAATGCCGTCATATGGCTCTAGACAGAAAGTCATTTCATTTCAAGCCGGCATTTGACGGGTCTTATATTTTAAGCAATGAATCATTTCTATCGGTTTTGTGCTCTGTGCCTCTTGTGGTTATTCCGAAGCAATGGCTTATATTTCAGGACGAAATGTATCAGATATATGTTGAAACATTACATTTTCTACAGATACTCATATACTTTTTCATTAGATTTTTAAGATTGTTAAGATAAACTTATTTCATTTCATATTCAATCGAATTCATTACAACGGAAACCAGTAAGACGCAAAGCACATGTAGGTGTTCCAATTTTTTTCGTCCTTTGAATAGTCTCGATCTTCTCTTCAATTGATTGTCTAGCAGAGTAACATCTAACTTTATTTACCAGTATTATTGTCAGTTCTGCTCAATCCAGGGTCGAGTTATTGGACTTCTTGTCTTAATTTGTAGACTCACTACGTGCAATTCTTAGTGCCGTTGCTTTAGTTGCACTTTTCACTGCTGTGTTGGCGTGCAAACTCCAAATTTAAAAATTTATTTCTGAGTGAAACAATTTAATGGCTAAATACTTTCACATTTGACGTGGCTATTGACCAATCAGTATCTGACTTGCCCCTTTTGATTTTTCATCATGTGTTATTAAATGTATGTGGTTGCTAGTTATGAGCTGAGCAACCGTCGGTTGAGTATGAGATTACTATTTAATTTGTATTTATACAAAAATTTTCAAAAATGACTTACATACATTCTTTTCATATGTTTCTGTCTTAATAAATGCACATAATTCATTTTAGGAACTTTGCTACTTCCTAACACTGGTTTTATGAATCAAGCTATTTGTTTCCATGAAGGGTAAGAATTCGTTACTGGTCTTTTCTTTTTATACTCGTCGTTTCCCTTTCTAGTGTTGTTATTAATTAATTTTTCTTCTTTTTCCTGATACTTCGCTTTCTAAGCGATTTTCTAATTATATTTAATACTCCTCCGGGTTTAGAGTCTACACAGCTGCCTGTTTTAGTCGATTATATATTTTATATTATCACTAGTATTGTACTGTACTCTTATCTAGTTTTCTTTGGTATCTTCACCTGATAACATTGTTTTGTGGTCTGATCGAATAAATGGCCACTACTGTTGAAAACATATTTTTCTGAGACACCATAATTACCAGGTTTGACTCTGAATACGAATGTATTGCTTGCGAGTCTCTTTCCTCTGGCCTTTGGTGCCCCGTTAACTGTTTTGTCAAATATTTCAGTGCGTTTAGCTTCTGTGCTTCACTTAAGGTTTGTTTGCATTAGCCTATAGAAATTCATGTAATAGCCAAAAAGGCCGTGGTTTCTATTATGCTTTTAAAATAGTGTATAATTAATTCTGATATAGATAAATGTGATAAAAATACTTATGATCAGAAAACTGCTGACTCATGCGATTTTTCGTTTTATTCCTGTACTTCCCTTCTTTCGAGTCCTTGGTAGTTCGTATCTTCAAAGACGCATGAAAAGTGAATTCTGAAAAGTGTTGGTGGTTTGGTGGACGCTCATTTGTTTTTGAAAAAGGTTCGATATTTATGGTATTTGGCCTGCTTAAATTTGGATCTTATTTGGGAAAATAATTTATCAAATTCTTTTGTCTCCATTGTTCGTTTGCTCAGATCTTGAGCTCTGTTGTGGTGCTCCTAGCAAACTGTTGTGCGAACAAAATCCTGAACTGTAACTCCTAATTTCTTAATCATCCACGATGTATCTTGAAAAACAATTATGTGTATTTCATATCTTCTGCATTTTTAACTAGTGCTGTTTAATATTGCTGCTTTAATTGCCATACTGCACTAAAGTCAAAATCTTATCTCAGTTCTATTTCCACTTAGATAATTTACGCTATAGGAAGATCATCTAATAATGCTGAAACTATAATGGAAGAAGCGTTGAACAATGCAGTGGTTGCAGAACTTCATGTTCTATCATAATCGGAGCCATTATTAATAATACAACACCCTTGAACTACTGCAATCCCGAGCTTTGAATAGTTCCCTAATTATTTGGAAGCAAATGCGAGCTTAGTAATTCTGGTTATTTTTTCAAGAAAGTTTGCAATGCCGGAAACTTAGCGATTCCGAAATGTAAAGTATTTATTAGGGAAACCTTCTATTGTTTGGTAAGAAGCTTGCTTTAATGCTCTTATCTGTACAACGTGATAAACTATAAATTACTTGCAAAACTTTCCGACTAAAAGATATCGTGGAGCATCTACGTGCACTACGGAGAACACATACTTTCAGATTTCAAAATATTTGTGATTATTAATATCGTTTCGATATTCGAAAGAAAGAAATTAACTAACTCTTTTCTAGCCATGTGAAATTACTCTGTTGTTTTCATAAAACATTATTTGGATTTCACTAAGTTCTTTCCTAAGTCCAAGTTCGAAATCACTTAATTACCACTGCTTAATTATTCTTTTCCTATTCCTTTAATTTACAAATGCAAAATCGTATAACGATAATTGGAAAAAATACGGTCTAAATCTATGTTATATGTATAATAACTTGAAAACGGCCAACAATGTACAAACTACCCACCTAACTGACAGAAAGACAGCTTGCCTGTTTATGGACATTAACAAGGCTTTTGACAGTGTCTGGCATAGAGGCTTACTATACAAACTATACAAACTACACACACCAACATATCTACTACACACCATAAAGAACTTACTACAAAACAGACAACTACAAGTACGAATTGACAAAACACTGTCATTTTCTTTTTCCCCTGAACAAGGGCTCCCTCAAGGATCCCCGCTCTCACCGTTTCTCTACAATATATACTGCCATGACATATACAATTACAACTTACCAGACAAAAATCAAATCGACATATCGGCATACATACAATACACTTATTGTACATGACAAAACTACTGAGAGAGCAGCGCAAAGACTCCAAACACTAACAAACAACACAATGACATGGTTTTATAAATGGAGACTAACACCAAACGCTTCAAAAAACCAACTTCTGCTCACAAACCACAGACTCAACGCTGACTCCCCTACAATAACTGCAGACGGCCAAACGACACAACCAAAAAACGACGTAAAATACCGTGGAAACACAATTGACCACAAACTTAAATTCACTAAACACATACGAAACATCAGGGCAGAAACAATGAAGAGAACAAAACACTTCCGATCACTAACCTACAAAGACAGAGGAATTAGCACAAACACCGCCACCAAAATATATAAAGCTATTTGTAGACCCTTGCTAGACTATGAACATATACTCATGACCAACGGAACAGAAAGGACAAAACGTTATATACAAACAACAGAACAAATTGCACTAAGACTAATAACTCGAATAAGACATCCCCAAAACCCACTACACAACCCCTCCACCCAACTACTATACGAACGCACAAACATGACAAAGATTTCGGAAAGACTCATACATATACAGACAAAATGGACAAACAACCCCTACAACTGGACCATACTGAATCCCCTTTGTCTTACAAGACCAACCAGACAATCCCGCTTCCGTTTCCCTACATCAACGCTACTCGAACATTTACAAACGCAACTGACTACTGGATAATAAAATAATTTTTTCTTGTCATTAGAATTGGAAAGTTTATTTAATAAGATTATTAACCTAGAATAAGAGAATTTTAATCTTTGTTTTTTATTTATATTAAGACTACGGCCTTTTTTAGAAATAAAGATGTTTACTACTACTAACTTGAAAATATCGAAAAATGAGAATAATATAAGCAAGTTTGCTTATTGCATTGTTAAATTGCCCACAAAAATTAAAAAGACAAAAATAATTTTTAGGATTAGTCATTAGAAGGTGTGGTTGGCAAACAGTAAGTAATTGTCCGCGAATTGCATGTCCCGAATAATTACCTTTTGGGTTCAATTTCTGATAGTGAAAATCGCAATCTGAAGTTTCGATAATAGCCGTTCCAGAACTGTTATTTGAATATGCAAATACGTTCTGAAAGTCACTTAAACGCCAATATTCGACGTAAATGAACTTTTAATCTGAGAATAATTAAGTCGTAAGTGAACAAAATGAATATTGATCAATGGCGTTATTAGTTCACGCTTCGACACTTTTTCAAGTGAGTTCACAGTACTTAGATATTTTAGTCTATTATATTTAGTCCTAAAACAATCATAGTCAGTTATATTAAATCATATTATAAAATGGGAACATCGGTGAGTTATGAATCGGAGAAATGGTGCGACCAACACTTCACGAGGTAGTTCTAGAGCAAAAATTAGTGGGACAAGTTCCTATAACACTTTCTCTTAACTTGTCCCATCAATTTTTGCTCTAGAACTACCTCGTGAAGTATTGGACCACCATTTCCGCACACCCTGTATATATATTAATATATCAAGACTATCAACTACACTAAATTAAATCAATTTAAGTATTAGATTAAACTCATTTATATTATATCCTCTTTTTAAACTTTCTCAGGTTTTTCCTACAATATTGTACAAATTTAAATAAATATAATAATGTGTGTTTAATAATAATCAAAACATATACAGGGTGTTTTAAAAGTGGCGTCATTCCTCTGGGGGTGTTTAAGGAGTACAGGAAAGAGTAAAAAAAATTTATTCTTACCAAAAATTGAGATATTTGCCAAAAACTAGATCAGAATTACGGCAACGATGCTTTTCAAGGTAATCTGCCTAATTAACATTACGTAAATACCTGTTACTTCTAAATTGTTGAAAATTGTAGTAACCACGGATAAACAGAAAACAAAGAAAGAGAAAGCAATAGAAATATTTTGAGGTTAGGATAACTCTGTCAATTTGCCGTCAGTGCTGCCATCATTTTTGGGGCAGATAAGTAAAATACGTAAACTCGCCTCACATGTAAACAAACATCTCCTGTGTAAGGTTATGTATCAATGATCAATATTAAACAAATAAAATAAAATAAAGTTGTTAAATCACAATAGGTTAACTCCAAACATGTTTCTTCCCCAATCACTTTATTCGGCACTCTTCGCCGTAGTCTAGGATCACCTTTTGATCAGCTTCTCGTATTCGGTTAATTAACTCTTGCTCAATTTGTACCGGTGTTCGGAAGATCAGAGAGTTAATGTGTTCTTATGTCCTGTGTATCTTACATACATGGTAGGAATGTGGCCCTTCCTCTGGGGAGTTATAGGGGCAATTATCCGGTGCCTGGGAAAGTGTCAGTGGTTGTGCAATGCTCCGAGCACTCCTGGAAGGCTCCGCTGCAATTATCTGCAATACTCCTACCTCTGTGTCTGGAACCCGAGCACCTCTAGATCGTCCATAATCTGTGTCAATTCCTGGAGCCAATCGTCCAGTGTCTCTGGCCCTTTGCTGGTGTAAGGTCTTACACCATCTGCTATGTAATGTGGCATTTTCCCATAACTAATCCAATATCCGCAAATTCGATGTTGGTGTACATTTTGTGAAAGGAGCTTCAAAGTAATTCACAGATTGACAAACGCTTGTTATTATTGACTAAGGCTATCTACCTGTAACTATCTGTTAATTACAAAAAACATCATTGCCGCTTTGACTTTTCATCAAAAAATTGTAGAAGAGGTCTTTTTAATCTCAAAAATTTTCGTAATTTGAAGCAAAGATCGTATTTTTTCTTTTCTAATGGTTAAGTATTCCAAAAGGCTACCAAGCAAACATGGGACTATTTTAAAATAATACTTAATAACAAAGTTGAAATTAGATTTTCAACTGTTAATATCTTCTAGAAATTTTCGAAAAAAATGTTTTCAATATTTCTCTCGTAGTCTCCAAGTGAGCCCCTATAACCCCTTAAAAGGAATGACGCCACTTTTGAATCACCCTGTACAATCAAAGTCACAAATATAAAAAAAATTGTCCCAAGCTACATGTTCTTCTGTATCGAAGTTACGTATCATCCGATTTTTTTTATTATCAATTCTCTTTCATAGTAACTTCGTCTAAATCCATCTAAAGTGAATATATATATATGGTATATTCTCGCCACCTCTCAGGTCAGGTACTTTCCTTAATCCCTTTACGCTTTTCTGCTTGAAACTTTTAGAAGATTGACCCTTGGGATCTTTTGGCCCTCGTTAGACTTTATCAAACATATTCGGTCTACTAAGCCCTTATGTTTCCTAGCAAAAGTTTGAAAAGGTTTCGCAAGAGAGCGCTCAATTTTATATAGTGAATTGTATTTAATGTTGAACGGATTGAATCTGAAAAAAATATTTTTTTAAAAATGATTATGATTTATGCAAGTGTAAATAAGTAGCAGATTTACGTTACTCTTTTTAAAAAGCACTCCCGGAGTGGAAAGGAGAGTTAAATTTGGAAGTACAAAAAGGAGCTGAAGTAAATCAAGAATATTACATAGAGAAGTACAAAAGTAGAACATACAATAAGTATGATAATAATGAAATAGCATAGTCCAGTACCTACCGTTAAAGAATACAGAATATACACGAAGCAGAATACACAATTGAATTTTCCTATTAGCTGGTCGAACCCTTATGTTCGCGGAGTAAAAAGGCACAAGTGGAAAAAAAGTTTTACATGCCCGAATATTTTTAATCAGAAAGAATTGAGCTTCTAAACTTTATGTTTCGTGGTTATGTTTCAATATGCAGGGTGCTTTAAACATATTTTTCGGCTTTCACTTTACGATTTTATGTATAGAAATTAAAAAACGCGGGATTTAGCAAGATAGTAAACATCAGTCATTCTAACAATGTCATATACTGAAATTTTTCGGGGTACAAGTGTTATAAATTATTTGCCCCATCGGGAATATAGGCAAAACCTGTTCGTACTGGTACGTGTTGTGCAAAATGCAAAAAGTAAAGTAAACATTGAATCTTTAGTCATAACCAGCTGTAAAACCTCTAACATATATTGTATTGAATTTTGAACGCTCTACCAGCGGGAGCACATCATTAAAATTAATAAAAATTTAGAGAATTTTGAAATATTGTAAACTCAAAGTAACAAGTTTAAAAATATAGACAATGAACAACCACTGGGCACAGTAATATTACTCAGGGTAACAATTAAACGGTAATTTCATCCTTGTAATACGTTCAAAGCCATAATAATGAAATGTTTCACCTGAATGGAAAAATAATAATATTCTAGAGGGTGCTCAGACCTTTCATACGAAACAATTAGCACACTGAAGAAGGCGAGAAAATAAATCGCCGAAAGCTTGGGAGCTAAAAAAAATCTGTCAACTACGGTTTAGGACGCGGCTGAGGCTCTTCTGGAAAACACGTCGACAAATGCATGCTGCAGATCGTAAGAAAAAAAACGTATGCAACATACTGATTAACGTACCAGATTTGAACATATCAATTTTCATTGAAATTTCAGTCCAATTCAAAATGAGTGTGGTTATCAGTGCCAAGATGAATCTGATGTCACTCTAATGAACCACCTAAAAATGCTTACTTTTGCTTTTGACTTGATTAAGCAACCCATCATTATAGAAAACTTTCAAGCAGTGTTCGTTACTTCCTCTTCGCTTCTCGATTTTCTTCGTCAACATGACGATTTAAAATGCTATGTTTGCAGATAAATTTAATTGCGCCGATAACAATTAGTTAAATTCAAAATTTTGGACGAGTGTCAAAGTATACTTAGCACTAAATACAAAAAGTGGTAATAAATGAAAAAAAAAAGTGAAATGCTTAATAATAAACGTTTTTTTCTTATATTCATAGCTCTAGAAAATATCCTCTCTAAGTTACAAGATGTTAAAAAATGCAATTATGGAAATTAAGTATTTGTTATAGGGTTTGAGATATTAGGGTTTGAGATATCACTTTTTTTCAAAATTTTACGCTTTCCTACTCTTGTCTCTCACAATTGAAACTTCAGTTTGCGGGTAGTTTAAGCAATATAAGATATCTCTTCGTGTGTTTGCTTCTTGACCTTGTTATTCTCACCTAATTTCTTTTCAATCTTTGTTATATAATTTTTTATGATGTGCATTTGGTTTATTGGTGTTATTATTTTATTGGATTTAGAAGCCGTGCTGATTTCTACAATTCAGCATTGTCTTACGTTTGCGTCGTTATCAAAGAAGGTGTGAAAGTAGTCGAGGTCTTCTTCTCTATAGCACGACTAAATCTGGTACAGGAAAGAGCAGCTTTATTACTGCCACATCGCTTTACGATTTGCTCGCAAAATATGAAGAATAAAAATTTGAGACGTTACCAAAAATATATTCGAAAAAAATATAAGAATTTTAATATCTTAACTATTACTATTATAACGTATTCATGGTATTAGCCATAAAATCGTTTGCTTATCACACTATTTTTATTGCTATGTTCGTATTTTGCTACCCAATTTAATTAAATTTTTAATTTTTAATTCAATTAGAGTGCAATTTAACTACTACTACAAAAGCAAATTTCAATACTTGACGTTGTTACACATTCTACACTTATCGATTCAGATTAACGATTGAGGCGAAGAATGCAAAAGTAAGTTCTCAATAAAAACTTTATATTGTATTACTGTAGTATACACCTCAAGCTAGTATTAAAATTTGAAAATCAGCGATTTTCTCACCAACAAATGTTCTATTTTACCGAAAAATAAACGCAAAAATTCAATTATTACTATTAATTAACTATTACCATGTATAAACTATAAAAGAATACGACTGTGACTGTATTAAACGCGATTTGACAAACAATTGCAAATACCTACACAGTTTTTAACCTATTGCAGGAATAATCCTAATAGAATCTATTTAAAAACTGAAAACAAAAAACTCACCTTTTGAATTTTCCAGGTCGCTTCCAGATGTACATCCTGTCAGGAAGCAAGCCCAAACAATTAAACGAACTAGTATATTCGCACATTTCGCCATGATTTAACACTCTACAAACTATTCGGTTCACTAAAACTGATTCAAGTTTTGCAGCTTTGCGAAAAGGCCGCTCTCAATTGTAACATCGTGCATATTAAACATTCAACACATCCGGATTATTTACTCGCGTAGTTTCAGTATTGTTGAACTAACAATTGGTGAAAATAATGAATTTCCGAAAAATTCCCGCCACATAGCGCACATAGCCAGCAGTCACAACAGCCGAAACACATTGCTACAGCGATAGGGTTGTTTAACGATTATTTCGAGTTTTTTCACGGTTTGCAGCCATTGATGCATAATACCCGATTAGGAATGCGAGCGAAACTCTCATTTCCAGATGAGAATTCCTCCACTATGGATGGTCATTTTGTTTGACGGTGCTCCAAGCCTAAAACAATAAAAAGTTACTAGTCAAGAGGATGGATGATAAACAAAAAGCGCTTTATTCATTCGAATTTTGGCATAGCTGAACTTCAGTTGTAAATGATTGTGACATTCCTGAGTTAGTTTTGTAACTATTTAAGTTTTTTATATTACTTATTTTTTCTTCTTTACTATTATTACTTCTTATTTACTATTTTAGATATAGTTCAACCTATAACGGCACCTTGAGAAGCACTAAAGAGATGGAAAAACGGATGCATGGGTTTTATGTAAAGTATTATAATTGCTTGTATTAATGTGTTCGAAATTTGAATCAACGTTATTAGTATAACGTTTTATTGGCTTCCCATCTATGTCTTCAATTCGAATCTGATCATTTTGTTTCTTGCGTCTCAATGATTCCTTTTAAATACTCTTTTGTATTCTATTTAAGTGCAAATTCAAATGCTACTAATAATTTAGGTTTACCTGATATAAATATACCAATGTAACAGATAATTAATTATTTCTTAGATAACATCAATTTTTGATTGAGCTTTCACCACATCTACTTTTTCTCCGTTATTTATAATTTCGACATGAGTATCAAATACTGAAGTTAATGGAATTAATGTTCTACGTCCATTAAATGTTTTGTTTTTTATTATTTTATTCAGTTCATTCCCTATTATTTTGGATCAGAAGAAGGATATCAGATATACAGGGAAAGAAATAGAACAGCTCATCATAAAAGGGAAGAAAGTGATCGGCTGCCTAAACTCCATCTTATGGTCAACATGTATATCCCGAGAAAGGAAACACCTCCTATACAACTCCATATTTAAGAGTTTAGTGCTGTATGGATGGGAAACTTGGCAACTGATTACCCACCTAGAGCGGGGGTTGCATTCTCTGAAGATGGACTTCTGGCGTAGAGCAGCAGGGAAATTAAGGTTGGAGAGGATACCTAATGAGGAAATCAGAGTTATCATGAACGTCAAGACAGACATAATAGAAGAAATCCAACGAAGACAGTTGATATCGTACGGGCATGTTGAGCGGATGGATGACACAAGAATTCCCAAACAAATGATCAGATGGACACCAACAGAGAGAAGGAAAAGAGGAAGACCCATGACGACATGGATGGATGGAATAAAAGAAGCCATGTCGGGGCGAAACCTACAACCAGGGCAATGAGAAGACAGAAAAGGATGGAAGAGAGGAACCGGAATTTTATCATTGACAGAAATTGTGCATTCCTTCTAGTTAAAGAGCTCTTTAAACCCATATAAATATTACTCTTTGTAAGCCGGGATATATTATAGTTGGATACTAAAACTTTAGATTTTCTTTAAATTTACAAACTTCTAACTTTTACATAAAGCCCACTGGAATAATTATAAGTTGGAATAATGTAAGTTTCTTCAACAACTTCTTGATTACTTTGTGCTCGCATGAGTAAGTAATTAAACTTTGTTGTAAAGTATTGTTGGATAATATGCTCAACAGGTATACAGCTACAGTTAGTTCAATGAGGTAGACTTTTCGTAAAACAGTTAAGATGATTAGTTTGACGTTGCACGCTGTACCGGAATAATTTTACAGGTTATGCAATTAATACTCAGGAATTAGACATTACGCTTCTATTATGTAGAAAAGATGCACTATAAAATCCTTTTTATGTTGAAATCCGATATGTGTCCAATTTGAAATGACTATCGAGTATAAGCACAGATAGCACTCAATCCGACAAAGTGATCCATAATTTTTGGTCGATAAACAATATTCCAGCACACCTAAAATGGACCACTGTAAAAGGAGTTAAGATCAGAAATGTTTGTGCAATTGGTATTGTTCCCTATGAACTTAACCTTTCTATGGCTGTTGGATAGTCAGATTTTCTATACTGCTGATAATTCGTACTGATAAAAGTGGGTCCTGCAGTGCTCACAATGTTAAGTTCATTTTGAACTTGATCAGCTGGGACAAGTAGGTACTAGCACAGTCATGGAGACCAGTAAAAGTAACTATATCGTAGATTCTCATTTCTCAACTGATGAGAGTGGCGATTTTAGAGTTTCATAAAGAAAATTATATAATTTTTGTTATTAGCCCTCTATTTTCACTTTATATTTTTTTGACTTATATGTAAAGCAGCACATACAGGTAACGTTAATAATAAAAACCTCGTTTGCACTGCAATCAAAAGAAGTCCTAACTTCCTTGTTGAGCAGGAGAACTGTTAAAACTACGAGAGTATTTCACTTAGTTAACTTAACAAATTAACATTATTTTTGTTGTTATGTTATAAAAATGTTATTTTTGATAGCAGAATAAACTGTAAAAGTTCTATCACCATTTTTCATATCAAATTCGGAAATGTGTATTTTTCTGTGTAATGGTTAATAAATTCCACCAGGAAAAACTATTTAGCGTTCATGTTTTGAGATTTTTTATATAAACTTTATTTGTGTTAGTTTGCCCTAAGAGACAATATGTTAGTTCTAAAAGGCTAGACCAAAATAATTTTTCTTGATGCCGATGGCTGTTAGAGCAGTTTTAAGCTGCGGAGTTGCAAACTGTTGAAAAGTCGAAATATTAGTCACAAAATAATTTTTAACGTGTCTCTAACAGCTTATAAAATAATATAATTTTATGACATTATATACAAAGTATATAATGTCAATATATACAAAGTATATAATGTCAATATATACAAAGTATATAATGTCATAATATCAAATGACTTCTAGCTACGCCGATAAACTAATATGTACTCAATTACTGAAAATGCAGATCTGGTTTTAAAGCAGACCCAAAAAAGACGCAAACATGCAGACCATTTTGTTAGTTCGTTACGGTAATGTTTTAAATCGTTTTTGACTTGTTCACACACATTTTAATGATTAAACTTTGAAGACAACTACCCTTGATGTATATTTAAGAACCAAGACATTTTCGAAACCTCATACTCAAAACCGGAGTTAGACTTGAAATAAAATTACAGTTTATTAATTAGAAAACAAAAATAGTATCTGATATGAGATTAATTGGAAAATGATGACCAGACGTCTTTCACCAGACTCATTTTTGCCAGAGGTAGGAAGGAGTTCATAAAAATAAAATCAGAACACACCTCAAAGGATTAAATAATTGTCTCTTAGGATGTTCGTAGGATGTCGCTCTGTAAACTCTTAGGATGTTCGTCATCAAATCCAACCGAATAAACACGTGTAAACAAGAAAATGGTGCGAGAAATTAACTCTGGCTCCAAAGGAGTCAATAAACTAAAGGTGGATACAAAACATCATCTGTTTACTGTCTAGACTAGAAAAAAATGTATAAAGATGTAATCTGAAATAGTTTAATGGGTTTTACATTTGGAAAAGAAATTGTGGCAAGAAGAAACAGATATCGCTTTAGTAAGTTACGTTAGCGCTTACGTTTAGTACACGCGAATGCTGGCTAATTTTATAAAGCAAATGCCAATTTACATAAAAATAAAATAAACATTTCTTTTCATTCAAGATTTAAGAATACAATGTAATCCTGCATTTTGGCTGAAATATTGGACGCAGCAAATTCTGAGTATTCATAAAGATAATGTCAAAATATATTAGAAGAATACAAAGGGTCAAAAATAAGGGCCAGTACCAGGACATCTGAAATATAAAAGAATATAAAAGATAGAGATTGTGTCAAATGAGATGTATTTACAACTCACAAGATTGAACATGCTGTTATAAAATAATGTTAAATTAACAACTTAAACTAGTTAGGTGCGTTGAGTTAATAATCTCATTAAAAGATTGGCAGATGGCTCCGGGCAAATTTCAGTTCATGGAGGGAAATTTGTTATATTACCATAACTGTCATTTGCAGTTATTCTTTGAATGGAGGAATAATTCAGCTTAATGTAACTTTTACTTGCTAAACATTTGCTATCATTAACTTATTATTTCCTTTGCCTTTAGAGAGGTACCTACAAAAACCGTGTAGGAATAATTGAAACTAGCAGCAATCTCAAGTAACTCAAATTGCAAGATTTTATGATTTTTTAACTAACTCAGGTAACTTAAATTGCTAATAAGATGAAAATAATCATTTTAAGAAAATTCGTTTTGAAAGAAAGTGGCTCTATTTTTGTCGCATCTTTGGTCTTGAGATATAACTAGAATTTAATATTACAAATCATTGAGGTTGCTTAATGAACTTTTGAATGCAAAGTTGAGTAAATAAAATTGTTTCCAAATATAAGCTAAGTAAATAAATGTAGTTTTATTATCAAAATGGCATCGTCAAATAATTAACTTTTCTAAAGGGTTTCCAGGAACAGTTATAGTTCCCTTTGTGAATTGTCAAGAGAATAGCGTATTCTCTTTTCTGCACCAACATAATTGAATTGATTCTCAAATGGAAGCCAATCTAATTAACTTCTAAGTATGGTGTTTTCCTTTCACTTGAGTTCAGCTCACTGCTCAACTCATACTAATTATCTGCTCTAAGAAACACTAATTATCTGCTCTATGGCAAACATTTTGTTGAGAGAAACTGAACCTATGTAAAATATGTAAAATGCGTTACTAACATAGAGTTTATATTAAAATTAATTCGAAAATTCCTCGAGTCGATTCATCTAAATATAGAGTAAGGACTTCAATATTCGAAATGTTATAAACTATCTATGACACGAAAGGAAAGGCATATGTTAATTGAGCGTCCAATCTATCAAACCTAACTGAATAGAGCTGGTGTTAATTTAGATATGCTGTTCAAATAAATTACTGGAATCTTAACTGATATACTTGAAAGGCTGTAAAAATCTATTCAATAAAAGTTTTGGTTGGTCGAAATCAAATAACAAATCTGCATTATACAAAAAATACCGATTTCAGCCCAATTAAATGACAGGCAGTGGATTCACACGACATAAAAGCACAGTGGGGACTGTCTGTAAATTCAGTTAAAGTATTACAAGGATATAAAAAATTACTGATTGAAGCAAATTTTGATGTAATACAAAGAATGTCTTCATTACCGGAAAAATGAAAAAAAATTTTTTCAGTCCGCAACAGACAAATACTAGATGGAGGGTAACTTTTTGTAACAGTTAAAGGAAACTAATATGAAAATTACCAATAATTCTATACAATAAATTAAACAAAATTTTAAAGAAGTGCGGAGTGATAACAAGGGCTGCCTCAGTAATAATCGTTCTTAATTTTTCGCTAAATTTACTATTGCGCTATATACAACCACGACTTGTGTAAGAAAAATGGAATAGACGAATCAAGATAACGCAACATGCTGATGGCACTGCACTTATTGTGCATTGTAAAAATACAGAGAAAGCAGTGAGTAAACTTCCTTTCAACATAATGAAGAATGATATAAAATCCACAACTCCTGAAATAAAATCACATAAAAGCCACAACACCAATTTCTTTTCAAAAATAACAAATCAAAGTAGATTTTTCAAGAATAACAGCCGCTGATCGCATATCTAAACGAAAGGAAGAAATCAAATACTTAAGAATTTCCATTGACAGAAAACACAAACTTACTAATCACGGACGAAATATCAGAATGGTAATCACTTAAAAGGCAAAACACTGTCGACCTTTAACGAAGTAATATATAGTAATTTGCACAAAAAACAGAACTAACGGCCTAAAATTATAGTAAGACTGTAAAATTTAAATCGGGTTTAGTTGCTTAATAGATTTTTTATAAAGTTTTGATATATCATACACATATGAGTACATGCAAGACCGATTGGGTCAATAGCAATTTTCGAATAAATAAAGATGGCTTACTTTATATTCTAGATTTAAAAAAATGGCTACAACAGACGAAATTCGATCTGATTTGGTTACGGATCCTAGTTAGATGCAGTAGTTATTTTAAAAGTCGATCTAGATTATGTGATAGATAGACCTTTTGTCGCGTGTTTGCTGAAGAACGAACAGGGAAGAAATAATAATAAATATGTCTTTCATTATTTATTATACTACGTGTCAAAGCGATAATCATTACTTATATAAAATATTGTACCTTTGAAAAGTTAATGTTTGAAAAAAATTGTCGATGAAAAAATTAGTTGCTAGTTTTAAATGTCTCTGAATAGGTAGCTGAATAAAAGATTTCGGTCTATTGCGTGGTAACCGGCTGCTTTATCGACTATTTGTTCCTTTATTGCGATAAGTTTAGAAAAATTAGTTTGATGTTCCCTCTTGATTACCAAGCATTTCTACCTATTACGAGCCACAATTCTTCACAAACAAATGAAACATCTATGAGATTATTTGCCGTCTTTTTAAGCAAAGGAACGTTTCAATCGTTTGGTATAGAAATTTCTTTCATTCGTGAAATATTACGGCTTTCATGTCGAATTAGAAAATAAATTAAAACTATATTACAGAAATATATGAACAGCTCGTTGCACTCCACATATAACAACAAATCATTTTAACGGCACTCAAAGATCTACAGAGGTAGCATATGAGGAAAGAGAGTACAATAGGCTGCAAAATAATAATTGCTACACTTTTAGCATTAATAAACCAATATAATTGTGACTGGCGTTAGAGCAAATGTTTTTATAAACAGACTTTAATGTTCTGGTTATTAGTAGTTATTTAACTATGCTTTTAAAAGATTTGATGTGAAATACATACTGTTAAATCAGTTAAAATGGAGTTATTACTTCCTATGGAATAGTTGCGTTAATGTCGAAATAACGTGTTGGACTCTCAAAACTTCGTGGCTGACAAATCGATTTTAGTGATATACTCATTTCTTGCTATTAATGATTTACTGCTGAAAAATGTAATGTTTATTTTGTGTTTCTCTTTCAACCCGTATCCCTTTTTGGTTGTATTTGCTGCAGTTCTAAGTAATTCTCCTGCTTCCACAAGAAACTAATTTATTAGCTAGATCGAACTGCAGATATAGTGCATCAAATCCAATTGTAATTTTGATTTATGTTTATACAGTTCATATAGATAACATATCTATTGTCAAAGTATTGGTGGAATTGAAGTCGATTTCTAGATTCCAAGCGAAAAATCACAATAATTTAAAAATAACTCGTTAGAACATCAGAAGTGTATCTAATATGTGTATCTATCTATATATTATAGTTTATTAGGGATTGCAAAGAGTAGACAACAGTGGGCGTCTGTTGTCTTGTTATTAGCATGCTAAAGTCTTTGGCGGTGCTGGAATTTCTAAACATACAGAATTTGTTCATGTTATCCCGGTAACCATTTCTATAGACTTTTTATCCACCTGAATTCGAAGTTTATATCTTTTCTAATGAACGTATTTCATTTAATCAAAAACATTTTTTTAACTGCCAATATTTGCATGGAAATTTATTCGTTTCCATCCGAAGAATTATTCACTATTTTTTAAACAGCTGAAATGCAAATTACCCCCGAGGAAAAGATAAATTTCTTCTTAGTTAATCAGCAAGTTTAAAACAATGCACGATTTGAAAAGATTTAATACCCTTTGTAATTTAGTGAAAACGTAAAATGGAAAGTTTCTACTTGAAGAAGATTTATTATCTCTATAGTAAAATTGGAAAGCAGTTTAATTTCGGGTAATGGCGTAGAATAAGGTAAGAAAATGATCCGGAAAAGGAATAATAAAGAGTTATCACAATTTATTCCACTATGCTAATGTATGTAAGTTGAAGAGTTAGCTGCAAGTTGCTTGATAGAACAGAAACGGATAATGATTAAAATAAGAATGGTTTTGAAGCAGTATTGCAGTAGTAGTAGTAGTAAACATCTTTATTTCTAAAAAAGGCTATCGACCTATCGGTCTTTCTGCCCTTGTTTAATCCATGTAGTCTTAATCTAAATAAAAAAACAGATATGAAAATTCCCTTATTCTAGGTTAACGATATTACTAAATAAAATTTCAGTGGCAAGAAGAGATTATTTTATTGTCCACTAGTCAGTTGCGTTTGTAAGTGTTCGAGTAGCGTTAATGTAGGGAAACGGAAGCGGGATTGTCTGGTTGGTCTTGTAAGACAAAGGGGATTCAGTATGGTCCAGTTGTAGGGGTTGTTTGTCCATTTGGTCTGTAGCTGTATGAGTCTTTCCGAGATCTTTGTCATGTTTGTGCGTTCGTATAGTAGTTGGGTGAGGGGGTTGTGTAGTGGGTTTTGGGGGTGTCTTATTCGTGTTATTAGTCTTAGTGCAATTTGTTCTGTTGTTTGTGTATAAGGTTTTGTCCTTTCTGTTCCGTTGGTCATGAGTATATGTCCAAAGTCTAGCAAGGGTCTACAAATAGCTTTATATATTTTGGTGGCGGTGTTTGTGCTGATTCCTCTGTCTTTGTAGGTTAGTGATCGGAAGTGTTTTGTTCTCTTTATTGTTTCTGCCCTAATGTTTCGTATGTGTTTAGTGAATTTAAGTTTGTGGTCAATTGTGATTCCAAGGTATTTTACGTCGTTTTTTGGTTGTGTCGTTTGGCCGTCTGCAGTTATTGTAGGGGAGTCAGCGTTGAGTCTGTGGTTTGTGAGCAGAAGTTGGTTTTTTGACGCGTTTGGTGTTAGTCTCCATTTATAAAACCATGTCATTGTGTTGTTTGTTAGTGTTTGGAGTCTTTGAGCTGCTCTCTCAGTAGTTTTGTCATGTACAATAAGTGCCGTGTCGTCTGCGTATTGTAATATGTATGCCGATCTGTCGATTTGATTTTTGTCTGGTAAGTTGTAATTGTATATGTCATGGCAGTATATATTGTAGAGAAACGGTGAGAGCGGGGATCCTTGAGGGAGCCCTTGTTCAGGGGAAAAAGAAAATGACAGTGTTTTGTCAATTCGTACTTGTAGTTGTCTGTTTTCTAGTAAGTTCTTTATGGTGTGTAGTAGATATGTTGGTGTGTGGCAGTATTGCATTATCCTCTGATAAACCAAATATATAAAATTTAATTTTTGATACCTTTGAAATATATCTTACCTTATTTATTTACTGATATCAACATACAGGAGGGACCTACAATGGATGCTGTACTTTTTACTTTATTAACACATGAATAAAAATTTATTTTAAATAAAAATGAACGAAAATTTTAAATCGTCATTCTGTACAGTCGCTTTTGCTGAAAATTAACTGTATTTAATTTAAAGCGTATTAATAAGGGTTAGAAGCAAAAGGGTGCAAGGGACATTGTTAACATATTTGAGTTAAGTGCAAATTCATTATTATGAAATTTGCATTTTGTTTGTGATTTTTTTTAGCTGTAAATCAAGAAGTATTTATATATAAGGTGATTACCAAGTTACGACCCTTTTAAAACTGTATGTCAATGAAACCCACCAAATGTTTCCAACCAATCAAATAACGTTTTTTGAATAAACATAAAAATTAGAAATTCGCATGAATTTTTCGCAAAGTGAGACCCCGCCACGATTCTGCTTAACCTAAAGTATGCGTTCGAAGTTGTAACCATTAAGTTTAACACAACGTTCAGCTCGACGAAACTCCTGTTGTTTATCAGCTCGTGGTAAGAAAATCGGTGTTTTTCTTATTCTTGCTGCAGCCTGATTTCTGCGAAGAATTAAATCTTCCGGTGTGTACCTGCGACTTCTAAACTTCATTTTTCATAAAACCTCATAGAGTGAGCAACCTTGGTGAACAACCAACTCGTCCATATCGGCCAATCCACCTATTCGCTAAAGAATTATTCTCAAGCTCGAGCAATTTCCTTCTAAATTAATAAAACTAAAAACATTTTAAAATTAATCAAGTAGCTGCCACATGTAGCTTCTACTGTTAAGTGGTACGTCTTTTAAGAGAACGGGCAATTCATTTTGCTAAAGATGTAAGTACATTTCGCTCATCAAGCAGCCTGAAAAAAATGTACACCCAACAACTCTGCTCACAACTCATTCCCATACATTTATGGAAAGTCTTTGTTGACAATTGCATCTCGGAATTGCATAGGAATTATTCATAGACCACACATAAATATTTCTTTGTGCTGTTGCAAGAATTATTCAGACAAGTGAACTACACGGGAAATGTCTTTAGGTTGTAGTGCTTGGACACGTTCAACGGAAAAAGGATGCAACTGAATTTCTCGCATTGCTGTCCATGCATTTTTTTAACTTATTCTTTGTTCGTTTGCAATCACTCTAGTTCCTGTTCAATCATCCTCAACAACAATCATAAATGGTTCTTCCGTTTGCACATTTTCGGGCCTTGTCAGTCTTCCTGCTCACTCTCCACGATCTTCAACAACATTAATAAAGCTTCTAGGTGTTTCATGAGAGAACTATTGTTGTCCCATTAATTATTTATGTCCCTGTATTGACAGGAGAAATTGAAACATGCAAGAGATTAAAAATGTTAGTATGACAGCCAGCATTTCAAAAATATATCCTACAATATTGTTGATTTTTTAAATAAAATGTAAGTTTCTTGTTTTAAGATTTACAAAAAAGTTATTTGAAAACGCTGTTTCAATGACGTCAATATACGGTTTAAATAAAAGTATTAACTTTTTATAGGGTTCATATTCACCTTCTAAATATGAAATAGCAAGACTTCAAACAACCGATGAATGAAATATGTATAAGCAATATATACGACTATAAATGCGAAAATGCGTTTCCCAGCTTGCACATTTTATTAGCAGATTATCGATGAAATTACTCATAGAATTTTGGACAAGTAAAAAATGTTTAGAAGTTGTTTGATAAACATATCTTAAAAAGTGATTTTACTTTTTTGATAGTTTTTTTAACCAAAAATATTAATATAAAAAAATAAATGCCAGTTTCGAGCCACAGGTAGACAACTTTTCTCTTCAAAACTCAATAAAACGCTATTCACTTCTGGAACAAGCACTCCTGAAAAGGTAATAATCAGAAGCAATTTATCAATCATGCAAAAGCCTGGATTTATCTTTGACCGCATTTCTTTGGACCACAAATTGCTTGCTTTGTGGTAATCATATTGAATTTGAGACAGGCTTTAATAATAATTTATTGATCCCACTCACCTGTCTGTTGTGGTTTCGATGTAAAACTCGACTTTGCGGAGAATTCATTAAGAAAAAAAAACATTGGACATTCAAATTGTTAATGGAACATAAATATCCCGAAAATGTATTTCGAATTCAGCACTAAGCTTGATTAATTTTCTTTGAAACAGTAATACAATATAGAAGTAATTTATTTTAGGACTTTTTGCTGGGCATGGATTAGAATGGTTCTTTAGTTTGCTAATCTAAACGCCACTTTGCTAAATCTGAATGTATTTCTGCAAATGACCAGCTTAGTTTTGCTGATTACATTTATGTTACCAGGCAAATATGCATTTGCTTTTGTAATTCCATTCGCTTAAAAGTAGCTTAGTTTATACATCTGTCCTGCTAAGAGGCATTGCTGAAAAATGTAATACTTAAATTTATTAGCTCGTTTTCAAAAATAAACAAATTTAATAAATTTCAGATAATTACCTAACTTAATTCAAAAAATATAATTCATATCAGTTTTGATTTTGCTCGGAGGTTTATAAATGCAAATGTGTATGTAACGGTAGATTAAATTTTGTTGGTCGGCGCGAAGGTATTTTCATTTTGTTGACAAAGTATGGGTTCATGCAATTAATTGCCATCCACAATCAACTTTGCTGTAAATAAAATCAACAAAAGACGGGCTACGCATATTTAGTTTGGTCCAGTTATGAATTGAAAATTTAATTGGCTGCAATCTAATTGTGTATTTAAGGTTTGAACAGTTCGCATTCAGTATTTAAAGGTAAATAGGCAAATCATTGTTAAACGAGATTATAAAAGTATATTCCAAAGGTCTTTCAAATAGTGTCTAATTCTTGTAAAATTGTATTGTTGTATGGCAATTACAAAAAATGCAATATATACAATGTATGTAAAATAATATTGCCCTACAAACAACACAATGACATGGTTTTATAAATGGAGACTAACACCAAACGCGTCAAAAAAACAACTTCTGCTCACAAACCACAGACTCAACAATGACTCCCCTACAATAACTGCAGACGGCCAAACGACACAACCAAAAAACGACGTAAAATACCTTGGAATCACAATTGACCACAAACTTAAATTCACTAAACACATACGAAACATCAGGGCAGAAACAATAAAGAGAACAAAACACTTCCGATCACTAACCTACAAAGACAGAGGAATTAGCACAAATACCGCCACCAAAATATATATAGCTATTTGTAGACCCTTGCTAGACTTTGGACATTTACTCATGACCAACGGAACAGAAAGGACAAAACGTTATATACAAACAAATTGCACTAAGACTAATAACACGAATAAGACACCCCCAAAACCCACTACACAACCCCCCCACCCAACTACTATACGAACGCACAAACATGACAAAGATTTCGGAAAGACTCATACATCTACAGACAAAATGGACAAACAACATCTACAACTGGACCATACTGAATCCCCTTTGTCTCACAATACCAACCAGACAATCCAATTCTATTTAATAATACTGTTAACCTAGAATAAGAGAATTTTCTTATTTGTTTTTTATTTAGATTAAGACTACATGTATTAAACAAGGGCAGAAAGACCGATAAGTCGATAGCCTTTTTTAGAAATAAAGATGTTTACTACTACTAATATTGCCCTAGTGTAAGCTTATACTGACAAGCGCACATGTTGAGACTAATTTTACCGACTTTGCTTGCTTGCAACAACTGCCCATAGATTCAAAAGATAATATTACCTTTCTCACTTTATATTTTTTCTGTACCTACCTAGATATAAAACAATAATAAAACTTTAAATATTCTGCTTTTTTTTTCATGATAACAACTCAAAGTCAGATTAAATTTTATTGAAGTTTCGGAATTAGTTTGCTCAGCGTATGGGGTAGAATGGGACAAAATGCGCTTTTTTTACTACTTATACCTACATTTTGTGAAATGTTTATTTAATTGTAAAATATAGAAGAAAAGTTTAAACAACATATTATTAAAAACACAGATTATAAAAATGTCAACTTTTTCTCATTTTCTTATGAGAATCCAGCTTCTAACTTTAATGCGCCCGTTTTGCCACGTCAATAGACAAAAAAGACCTTCAAAGTAATGGACAATTAGCAAAACGTTGATTACTACGAAAACATTAATATAATGAACCGTATAATAGAAAACTAAATGAACATTGTTGTGTATATTTTCCTGACTGTACTTCAATTTATTTAAAAAAATTTCTCCTGGGTTTCAGTCAATTTTATTGTTTATTATTTACAATGTCACGAATACGTTTCGGTGTCTTTCTCCACCATCATCAGTTTGTGCGTATAGTTGTTTCTACCTTCACATTTTCTGTGAGAAAACATTTTCTGTGAGAAAATGTGAAGGTAGAAACAACCATACGCACAAACTGATGATGGTGGAGAAAGACACTGAAACGTATTTGTGACATTGTAAATAATAAACAATAAAATTGCCTGAAACCCAGGAGAAATGTTTTTAAATAAATGAACATTTTTATTTATTTGTATCAAATTTGTCGGAAAGTGATAATTTCGTCAATCATCGGAATTTGAATCAAACATCACAGCAAAAAGTAAAATATGATGAGTATTTACGTTAGCAGTAATTTCTAAAACACAGTAATATTTGAACCTACAAGAAAATCTAAAATATCCAGCGAAGCCACTTTTAATAGAGAATCAAACATTATTTATAAAGGTCAAATTTTAAATCTCAGTTTCATAATTTTTTATAAGCTACAAAAACGCTTTAATTGATACTATGTATTCAAATCAACTTCAAGATACTAGCTGGGTTTTGCAGATGCATTTCTGCTTTCTTGAGACCTAAGCCTTAAAGAGATACGATAAAGGTGAGTGAAAATTGATCATTTTTCTCCATATAGTCATACATTTGAATATCGAATAACACCCGAAGCCACTATAATTCATAATCTCACAAATACAGCGTCATAAATGTCTCATGCCATTTCAATCAATCCGAATCTAAGTTTTTTGCAAAACCATTTTTACCCTAATGGGGGTTTTAACAAAGAACGGAAAGCTCTAAGAACATAAATTGGTAAGTAACGATTGCAGTGAAAATTGTGCAAAAAAATTAAGGTCAACGAAGCATTAATTATCATTATGATAAAAATGCATTAAGGATCTGACGGAATATAAGATGAACAAAGTCATAATTTTAGTAAAGTTTTATAGCATTATATCTGCTATCTTGGATCGAGATACTACATGGAGGTAATAAGAAAAGAATGGCGTTCAAGAACGAACAGAGATCGAAATGCTATTGGTATACTTTTTTTAAATAACAAAGTAATTACGAGACAAGATTATGTATTGAAAATATGGGCGTAAATAATTTTGATGGTTATAGATAACTACAAATTAATAGTTTCACGATAAAAATATAAAAATATAGCTCCCCTATTATACGCAACATACAATAACCAGGCACAAGTTAATGCAGTTGATTTAAAATCTAGAGTAATTAATTTTATATCCGCATTGTGATCATTATTTTATTTGTTGTTTAAGCTTAATTAAAGTAAAATATCTAGAAATCATTTGTAAAATTATATTTATAAGTTATCCATGGTATTTTATAATTTAAATTTGATTTGTTTATGAAAGTGAGTAATTTTACATCAGGGGTATTTGACTTTATCTTCCAGTAAAAAACTTTTTGCAAAAATATTCGTCAATAATTTAGATTTGTTAAAATGCCTCTTTTATATATCAAATGTACACCTGTAATATTTGACGAGTTTCAAATTGAACAATTGGGTCTCATCCGGATTTCTACTTACCACCTGCTAAAATATTAATATCGCTTTGATATTTTTATGTTCAAATGTACCTCCGATTCAATAAAAATTTAATTATAACAGTTATAAAAATGTAGAGATATTTTTTCTGTTAGAAGAAAAAGGTCAAGAAACGTACAAAAACTACTATACGTAGCAATTATTTTTATAAATGCAGAAACAAAAGTCAAGCTGTAACGGGCACTGAAAAAAAGTAATTAGTTGACGAAAATATATCAGAACAGATTAGTAAACGGAACATACAATTATAAAATTACGGAGAAATATAAACGCTTAAAACGAAAATGAAAGTTCGTTTATACCTATTACAATAGGCGTTTCCCAGCAGCACACTATATTAATTTGGAATTATAAGGTCTCGTACCTACTTCATCAAAAATTCATATCACAAAGTGGAAAGGCAATGTTTCTTATAGCCACAAAAACAATTATCCTTACCACGGTATTGTGAAACTCATAAGCGGTACGCTTAAGAACACTGAAGCTTTATAATTCGGGAAGCTGAAAAACTTCAGGCAACAACTCCGTGAAAATTGCTTCCATACGAGACAAAATCGCGTACAAAATAAAATAAAGTTCGTGCCTCCGCGCCAACACCACCGCAATCAACCGACGACGACGGGCGTAAAACTACTAAACTTTAACCATGACTTCAATGGCTATTTATAGGATTTTATTCCCCCAATTTGCCGAATTAGGGGCAGAAAGAAACTGATTAGGAGCAAAAAGTTTCCTAATTTGATTTCCGACGTGTGTCTGTGACAAATGCTATCGTCTGAAACGCTTGAACCCATTCAAAAGGATATCTGAAGTTGTTGAACTATTAAGAAACTTCAAACTAGCAAGGACCCATTTTAACCTAACATAGCGTTATTGACAAAAGAGTATATTAAGTTAATATAAGTGACTTGTACAAAATATCTAAATAATTTAAATGTCTATATTAACTCCTGTAACTGGCTGTGACACGACTAATTGCAACTTTTCTGTATCTAAAAGTGGCTAGCTTTGTCGCCACTAGGCCCCAAAGTTATAAAATCAATATCGTTTTTTTCGAATGAAATCAGGTTTTCAGATATTAAGTTATTTTCGGAAGGCGAATTACTATTTTCTTTAGTTTTTTACCGTAAATGGGATATTTTCAAAACATGTTTTGTGTTGTGTTTTGAGTTCGTATTTTTGTTACCCCTATATAAACGACTTCGGTTAATTTTAACCAGACTTCCAAAGAATGAAAAAGTTATTATGACTTCCATAACCCTATAGTATGCAGACAGCAGACGGATCATAGTTGGCTTATTAAATTATGAACTGTTTTGTACCAAGAAAATGGAATTTACAGGTTTGTCACTCCGAATTAATAAAATTAAGTCAATTAGCCGTTCGTTGTATTGTACAAAATTGCTGTAACTTGTTGTCCTGTAAATATTTAATTGAAAACGGTCTGCAGATTTAACGAACTTAACTTGTTACCTGTTTTAACTGTATCTTGAAAATTAATCTTAACATTCAGATTCAAACATTAAATAAGTTGAATTTTACTTTTTATTATTTATATTTTTCATATATATAAACAATCTATATTTCCTAGAAAAAGGCTATCGACCCACGGTCTTTCTGCCCTTGTATAATACAATATATTATCTTATGTTAGCATACATCGAAACTATTCCAAACAGTTCAACTTAATATAAAAAAAAATGAAAGAGAGGTTGACAATCAAATCTTAATGTTAATCTGAATCTTAACCAAGCCCAGCAGGTTGGTTCAGTTGCCCTGTAAGTGTTCAAGTAGTGTTTCTGTAGGAAAACGGAAGCTCGATTGTCTGGTTGGTCTTGTAAGGCAAAGATGATTCAGTATGGTCCAGTTGTGGGTGTTGTTTGTCCATTTTATCTGTAAATGTATGAGTCTTTCCGAAATCTTTGTCATGTTTGTGCGTTCGTATAGTAGTTGGGTAGAGGGGTTGTGTAGTGGGTTTTAAGGGTGTCTTATTCGTGTCATTAGTCTTAGTGCAATTTGTTCTGTTGTTTGTATATAACGTTTTGTCTTTTCTGTTCCGTTGGTCATGAGTATATGTCCATAGTCTAGCAAGAGTCTACAAATAGCTTTATATATTTTGATGGCGGTATTTATGCTGTTTCCTCTGTCTTTGTAGGTTAGTGATCGGAAGTGTTTTGTTCTCCTATATTTAATATATTTTTCATTATTTCATACATGTCGTAATAATAATAGTGGACACAAAAAGTATTCTCGTATAGGACTTGCTTCTACATTTAAATTTAATTTTATGGCATGAATGATCAAAAACCTCTTTTTTCTCTCTTGAACATTGTTCAAAGGCATTAGTTTAAATAAACAGTACTAGAATGTAACACTACTACTTTGGTACAAAGTTATGTACCGAAATCAAAAATATTTTCGATTTGTTGCCGGAAGATTATAATAATTATACGAAATATTTTATTTGAATGGGATCTGGGATACGCCTAAATCAGTAACGTTTAACAATAATTTTCTTATGTGTATGTTTGGCGTTAATATCGTAGACTGTCGTGTTTTTGGTAAATTATATGTGAGTTATTTCCCAAAGTTCAACAATGGCCTGGCAAATACAAATAATTTGATTATAATCTAGGATCATCAGCACTAACTACTCTATTTTCCGATATAAGCAAATGGATTGAACAGTACAGGCTCTTGAACCAGAATTTTCTTTGCAAAATTATCAGGCAATATTACAAATTAAATAAAATTAATTTCGTTAATACACATGTTGTATATTTAACTGTTAATGAAATACATAGTTCGCAGGTTAATAATGTGTTTAGGGCAGAAAGACCGATAGGTCGATAGCCTTTTTTTAGAAATAAAGATGTTTACTACTACTAATGTGTTTATGGCACCGCCCAATTTTTTAATTTAAAATTGTGAAAGATTTAATACAAACTCACTTTACAAAATCGCTTTGATATGTAAAATTAATAAAACCAACCAGCTATGTAGACAATTTCTTTTGTAAATTTGGACTGATAACCAACTTTTGAAACATTGAATTGTTCTCGACTGCTAACAGAGACTTATTAATAGTTCAATATGTAAAATTATGGTATGTATAAATATAATAATAAAAATAAAGGATGTATGAAATACCTCGGTAAAAACGTCGGTTACAGGTGCAAGTCAAATATCTAATTTAGCTTTTTTGTGGTTAAGCTTCTATTAAAAATTTTGGTTTATATTACTTGGGTTATAATTACTCCGTAAAGCCCCCAGATAACACCTCCAAAGGAATGACGTTAATATCAAATCACCTTATCAAGAAAAATAATATAGCCGTTTTTTCTTGACATTGAAAATAATTCATTCCAATGTATTCCTGGGTTTTCAGTCAATTTTATTGTCACTAATTATGGTGTTATGTGATGAGCCCTGCGTTTCGTCCCGGGGCTACCTATTGGACTCGTCAGTAAGGCTTAGGTAGACCCTGCCTTATACGCCGGACATCGGTTATACGCGTTCGAACGTAAATGAAACCGAGCCGGTGTAGATCTTGTGCGGTGAGATGTTGGCAACCCGTGTTGCCGATGCTGCCACTCGTTCCATTCTGCTTTTTTTCCCAAGCATCTATCTTTGTATATTCTTTTTCCTGACTGTACTTTAATTCATTCCAATGTATTCCTGGGTTTTCAGTCAATTTTATTGTCACTAATTATGGTGTTATGTGATGAGCTCTGCGTTTCGTCCCGGGTCTACCTATTGGACTCGTCAGTAAGGCTTAGGTAGACCCTGCCTTATTCGCCGGAAATCGGTTATACGCGTTCGGACGTAAATGAACCGAGCCGGTGTAGAACTTGTGCGGTGAGATGTTGGCAACCCGTGTTGCCGATGCTGCCACTCGTTCCATTCTGCTTTTTTTCCCAAGCATCTATCTTTGTATATTCTTTTTCCTGACTGTACTTTAATTCATTCCAATGTATTCCTGGGTTTTCAGTCAATTTTATTGTCACTAATTATGGTGTTATGTGATGAGCTCTGCGTTTCGTCCCGGGTCTACCTATTGGACTCGTCAGTAAGGCTTAGGTAGACCCTGCCTTATACGCCGGACATCGGTTATACGCGTTCGGACGTAAATGAACCGAGCCGGTGTAGATCTTGTGCGGTGAGATGTTGGCAACCCGTGTTGCCGATGCTGCCACTCGTTCCATTCTGCTTTTTTTCCCAAGCATCTATCTTTGTATATTCTTTTTCCTGACTGTACTTTAATTCATTCCAATGTATTCCTGGGTTTTCAGTCAATTTTATTGTCACTAATTATGGTGTTATGTGATGAGCTCTGCGTTTCGTCCCGGGTCTACCTATTGGACTCGTCTACTGTCTACGTCTACGGACTACCCGTTGGACTAGGCAGGAATACATTGGAATGAATTAAAGTACAGTCACGAAAAAGAATATACAAAAATTGAAAATAATGCTAAAAAAGGATCAAAAGCATGTGATGACACAATACGATGACGACTATAATATTTTTTTACTACTAACCTGAGAAATCAGCATTATTTACTCCATTTCTATAATGAGAAATCGTATTTCTCTCCCTAGGTCACTAATAATAATAAAAAAGTCCCTAGGTAAATAATGAAAGATGTTTAACTTTTTCCTTATGTTTAGTTTGCTCACCTTATACTTCGCATATTATATCCTTCCACGTTACGCGCCTCAGGATATAAAAGTGATCGGTATATAATAGCTTACTTCTGGACCTAGGTATATAATGTACCATTTATATAAATTATAGAATTGATTTATGGCATTAGAATGAGGTGATGATACAGAAATATCTTCACATATACATAATTACGATATTTTGCTATTTTCGTTCGACAAGCATATTCTGTTATTAACTCTTTAATTTTGGTCTGCCTGTCTCAAATGTCTGTAATTTGCCGCTGTTCTATTTATTTAAAACAATAGGAGTTTTTAATGAAGTGTTTTTTTGCGTCCGATCAATCAACATTATTAATTTAATATCTTAATAACCTCAAACCGAATAGATAAAATTTGATTGGATCTATTAATCTAATACTTTCAGTTTTAATTCCTTAACTTAATAAAAATTTTAAAATAAAAAAGTGCATCTTAATTAAATAACTTTAAATATTTAAGTGCTGAATAGCGAATAACGATTTGAGCTAAAAATAAAAATATTAGTAGATGAACTAAGGTATTTAGGAAAATATATCACAAAATAAAAGGGTAAACTTCTTCTAATTTTTTTCGATTAATTTTGAAATAAAATAATAGCTTTAAACTAACAAATTTTGTTAGAAATGATTTTATAAACCGTAAAATGAGTGATTCAAAATTGGCATTATAACAATATAATTTTCATATTCTACAATGGATTTATACTTAAAATACTTGTTATATTGTCGTGATTTTTAACTATGGTGTAGTGAAGTAGATAAAGTATTCAAAGAACCTAATAAAACAACAAAACAATTGTTCAAACAATTTACCTTTAATAAGTTTGCTATTTGGTTGGTTTATTTATTTGAAGTTTTGGAGTAGTTAGTATTAAATAAACTAATAATTAACATTATTCGAATTAATGAGGACAGATAAATCGCTTATTAATTAGGTATAGTTTGCTCCTTATCTATTCTTCTCTTGTTCTAAGGATGCTTTACAATTCCAAACTTAATATCAATTTCTCTTGTAATTTGAGAACCGTTGCAACAGAAGTTAATTTTCTTCAACCTACAAACGGCAATTTCATGGTATTTGCAATTTGTTTTTTATCCAGCAACTTTTTCTTGCTTTATTGAAACTTATTAAAATTAAAAGAGAGGAATCTTCCTTTTCAGAAATAGATTTTTGTATGAGTTTTAAATTTATGTATATAGTTCTAACTTTTTTAGAAACAAGTTCGTAATTTACAAATTACAAACAAACTTATACGCTATATTTGTCTATATGTACTCTTGGGGAATCAAACTGCTAATAATCAAAGTTTGCTTATGATTGCTCCAAAATTTTAGCCAACATTTAGGAGGATATTACAAACAAGAACTTTCAATCTAATCAGACCCTTATTATGAGAAAAATATTGCTATATTGTATGTGTAAATATATTATAACTTTTGATGTTTGATAGATGCAAATTGCAAAAATTTTGTTGATGCAAATTGTTTGGAAGAATTAAGAACAACTAGACAAGTTAATCTTAATTCAGATGCTTCCTAAACCCTGTTCTAATCGTTATGTTTCCTATATTACATTTTACATGTTTCTGAGCCAAATTTTGAGTTTATCTATACCACGCAGTCGATTATCCGCTTTAGTAAATATTCCGATGCGTTAAATTTCCGGAAAGTAAAACGGGTTCAAAGACCACCTCGCGATGCAAAATTTGACGCCATCGTTTTGCATACTATTTTAATGTATCAGAAAAGCCAGTCCATGTAGTCAATCGGTATGATTTATATACAAATACATGTTTTTAATATTTTGGCGTAGGCATATGTGCACATAAGTTTACATTGATGTAAAGTTTTATGAAAAGTAATATGTCAACATTAGCAGAGCGAATCCCTCTGAAAGTAAGTAAAAACTATTTTATTTTCACAAAAACATAGAGTTTTAGGATGTGTAATCAGCAAGCACCCTCAGGACCCATTTCGAACATATTAGTTTGCTCGCTGTCGTCAGCTGGATTCAACTTGCAAATGACCCTCCCAAAAGCCTGTATTTTAAATGGGTTTGGATGAAATTTATAAAAAGTATCGAACTACTCTATTTTAATTAAAGCAAAAACTTAATACAATTTTTTTTGTAAATTTTTTTCTTCTGAAATTGATCTTTAGAACAGAACATCAATTAGCACTAAAATTGAACCTATTTGTAGGAATTGTTACTTTTATAGTTTAAAGTAGAATTTTGTGTTATAAATGACACGTAGGCAGGGTGATTCAGAACTATGGATATCCACATCCTTATGACCTTTTAGACCGTTTTGTGCAAAAATGCGTTTCTCAAGTTTTAATGCATTTTATTTTAATTTGTGTGTGCACAGTAACATATGAGTCATTGTTCAAAATGTCGTTCTTGAACTAGAACTTATGGTTTCCTCCGACTTGACTGGAAATTTGGTATTCGCTTCAAATGCGGCAGTTCTGATTCTTGAATTGATCTGGAAATCAGGTTTCACCCTGTCCTTGCGTGCCTGGATTTTTCTTGGTCCAAACATGATTAAACAGTGTAAAGCTCTCTTCATCAGCCCATAAAACATAAGCAACTGTAAGTAACTGATCCAAGTGCAACCCTGGCTTGTTGAGTGCATTAAAATAGATTCAACAACGGTGAAGTCAATTTCGTTCTCATTAATTCCGAATTAGCATTTTGTCTCTATGCAATCTATGTAAATTTAAATGTCTGCCATTATGATATGATAATTGACAATAAATTGTGTTGCCAGCGAGTTGGTTGGAATTTAGGACCGATCGGGAAACGAATATTCCAGTTTGCATCATATTTCAATTAGATCATATAACTCCTCCAAACTGGTAATTTAAAATGTATTGCACTGTTAGAGATGCAATAGTCATTAAAAGTAGTTCCGATATAGTAGACAAATATGGATTCAAATAATGATGCAAATGCAGCAAATTATAGATATCAAAGTTTAGTTACTCATTGCATATCTGCTATTATGAATACTAAATTCAGGACTATAAACCAGATTTGAAAAATATTGGTTTTAGCGGGGACTTGTGCTGCTTTAATTATTCAGTAAAAAGCTGAATAATTAAGAAGATTATTACAATAATATTTCAAAAGTTAGAGGGTGTGACATGCAAGAGCTCTCGCTCATGAAAGCTCTTAAATTTAAATAAATAGCAATTAAATCCACGTGCAACACTTCGAACACAAAGCCAGAAGTAATATAAACAATTCTATAGTTGACTGCGAGACAGAGTATGAATATTAATATTCTCAGAGCAAGCTATAAAACTAAACAGTCATGAGTTGGTAAATATTGGTAAATTAAGTTCCATAGAACATTGAGTATTAGTGTATTGAGTTGCATGCACACAACAATAAAATAAATGCAGGTTTACTCATTATTTCAGAATAATTCAGAAACCAATTTGCGAATATGTGAATGGAAATAATTAAATTTCATATAAAAATATAGCCAAACATTCAATCACAAGCACAGCCCATTTCAATAGAAACCATACAACAACAACTTTCACTAGCCATAGGAAAATTTAGCCCGGAAATAAAAAATGCTTTCTACCGACATACACTACCCAAATACATACTGAGACTAATAAAACATAAGAGAGAACTGTACAGACTATATACAACACTCAAAATAACGACCTAAAAAAGACAATGAACCAACTTAACAGAAACATTAAAACTCTGATTGGACAATACCGACAAGACAAATGGCTAGAAACATGTAAAGAAATACAGAAGGACAAAGGCAAAACATACTGGCGAAAAATTAAGAAACTGGCGCAATACAGGAAGACTGGCACTACTGACACAATTGACGAAAACGGAATAGAACGCTACACAGACAAAGAGAAAGCGGACGCATTCGCCAGACACTATCAAAGGACCTTCAGCATATCGACAAACCCTAACTTCGACAATGACAACTGGAACTTGATCAACGACTGGTACTTGAACTATTTTAACAACTCACCAAACTATGCCTGCACACTGATCACAGACATAGAGTACGATGAAGCCCTAGCGCACATCAAGAACACTGTACCGGAGAAGGATAAAATTAAGGCAAAAGTCCTGAAAAGCCTAACTCAAGAAACACAGAAACTGATCCTAACTGAATTGAACAACTGCATCACAAATGGCAGAATCCCAGAAACATGGAAAAACGGCTTAATAATCCCTATACCCAAAAATGGACTGGACAATACACAACCGAGCAACTACAGACCAATTACACTGCTTCCAGTACTAGGCAAGATTTTTGAATGCATAATGAAGCAGCGGCTTGACAAAGTGATTGGAAAGTATATACCTACCTACCAATTTGGTTTCAAACAGCATCACTCGACCGTTCATCCGCTCTTTATTTTGGCCAACAATATACAAACTACCCACCTAACTGACAGAAAGACATCTTGCCTGTTTATGGACATTAACAAGGCTTTTGACATTGTCTGGCATAGAGGCTTACTATACAAACTATACAAACTATACACACCAACATATCTACTACACACCATAAAGAACTTACTAGAAAACAGACAACTACAAGTACGAATTGACAAAACACTGTCATTTTCTTTTTCCCCTGAACAAGGGCTCCCTCAAGGATCCCCGCTCTCACTGTTTCTCTACAATATATACTGCCATGACATATACAATTACAACTTACCAGACAAAAATCAAATCGACAGATCGGCATACATATTACAATACGCAGACGACACAGCACTTATTGTACATGACAAAACTACTGAGAGAGCAGCTCAAAGACTCCAAACACTAACAAACAACACAATGACATGGTTTTATAAATGGAGACTAACACCAAACGCGTCAAAAAACCACTTCTGCTCACAAACCACAGACTCAACGCTGACTCCCCTACGATAACTGCAGACGGCCAAACGACACAACCAAAAAACGACGTAAAATACCTTGGAATCACAATTGACCACAAACTTAAATTCACTAAACACATACGAAACATCAGGGCAGAAACAATAAAGAGAACAAAACACTTCCGATCACTAACCTACAAAAACAGAGGAATTAGCACAAACACCGCCACCAAAATATATAAAGCTATTTGTAGACCCTTGCTAGACTATGGACACATACTCATGACCAACGGCACAGAAAGGACGAAACATTATATACAAACAACAGAACAAATTGCACTAAGACTAATAACACGAATAAGACACCCCCAAAACCCACTACACAACCCCCCCACCCAACTACTATACGAACGCACAAACATGACAAAGATGTCGGAAAGACTCATACAGCTACAGACAAAATGGACAAACAACCCCTACAACTGGACCACACTGAATCCCCTTTGTCTTACAAGACCAACCAGACAATCCCGCTTTCGTTTCCCTACATTAACGCTACTCGAACACTTACAAACGCTACGGACTAGTGGACAATAAAATAATTCCTTCTTGCCACTGAAATCTTATTTATCTAATAGTATTGTTAACCTAGAATAAGATAATTTTCATATTTGTTTTTCATTTAGATTAAGACTGTATGTATTAAACAAGGGCAGAAAGACCGATAGGTCGATAGCATTTTTTAGAAATAAAGATGTTTACTACTACTATAGCCAAAATAAAAACGACAAATAGGTTTCTTATTTTTTTAAATTTTGCAGGAAGTTCTCGAGATAAGAAAGTAAAAAAGATACCCATTTTAAAAGTGTGGGTATTTAAATAAATACCTAAATTGTGGACCTCAATTGCTGCATAGAGAAGAATCGGTGATGAAGAATGAAGATCTAATCTTCTTCATTACTCTCTCTTAGAGATAGAAGGTTCTCATTAAAAATAATAAGTTTTCGAAAATATTATCCATTAAGTTGTTTAAGGATTAAGTTCCAAAGGAGGCGGAATGGGAACATCACAAAAGGTCCATCATACTTCAATTCCTAGAGTCACAAAGCAGAAAAAGATTGAAATTGAGATTCACATTATAATGCAAAGTATTTTTTTATGTAAAAATCAGATTGTTAACGAAGTGTTTTAGATGAAAACCCATTCCCTTTTCAATATCAAACGAAACCTTCAGCTTGAACCTTAATTGAAAATTTCGAAACAATCCTGTAAGGGAGTACAAATTCAAACCGTGCTATGGAAGGAAATACTTCTAACCATTGCGGCATTAGATTAACAAATAACTAAAATGATTTGAATTGAATTAAAAATGTTTATATTTCGTAGCCAAATTTGCCAATAGCAAATTTCCTAAAACATGCACTCAATTTCCGTTAAAATTAGTTCCCGTAAATAAAACTTTTCATCCAACTTTGGATGTTAATTAATTCTTGACTAATTTATAGCGCACCTCAAAATAAATTAATTTACAGTGACAAATTATGTCAACAAGGTGTTAATGGATAAAATAACGAATTATACATGTAATTATAAAGCCCTAAATGATTTGGTGGTTTTCCAGCAATTAAATAGCATTAGTAAATATGTACTTGCTTTAAAAATGCAGTAGGTTTAACCTAAACACCATGTTCAAAATAGCTTGTCAGTTAGAATCTTTTTTCAGCTGTTACAGGATATGAAGTTCTTTGAAAAATCTGAGATTAGATAAATTCTTCGCAAAACCATTAAATGCATTTCCATAAGGGGTTAGTGCTTGTTTTGATCAAAATGGCCCGACAACATTCCCCTATTCGGTTATACCTAAATAAAGTATTTGTTTCATCAATAGAAAAGCTAATCTGAAATCAAATCCTTAACGAAAAAGTGTGGTTTTCATTTGTTTCCAACAATTCTTATAAATCTTCAAGCAAAATAGCCGAATAATAGGAATTTTACGCATCAACTGTCTTAAGCCACGTATGAGATCTTCATAAAGTTATCAATTATACACGATCATGTTTAGATTGAATATTTGCAGAACGTTGTTTAATTTTTGTTCTTTTTTTTTTCTCCAGTATTTGCGCTGCTCTTTTTTCTTATTACTATTGTGTTTATAAAATATATATCCGTGAAGATAAAATAATTTATTGTAAATGTAATGTAATGTAAAATAACTTTGTGATTGTATACATTTTTCCATGAGAATAAATATTGTTATTATTATTAATTCCTTTCTAGGCTTGGCCTAAAACGCATACGTTTGGGTCGGGTTTTGTATAAATTACTAATACCTCTTAAAAGGAAAGATATCTGTTACTTTTTTAAATTTACCATATGGAAATCTCCAAAGCCATAAAATGTAAGTGGTGTTCCATTGAAAATAACCAATAAACCGAAAGTTTGAATTCTCCAAATTATTTCAAAACCATCAGCATGTGCTTCTAAATGTATCTTCGCACAGAAATAAAATTCTGGTGAGAATCCATCGAAATGGCAGCACTTAAAAACACAACTGTATATTAACGTGATCGCATGAGGTCGAGTGTTCAGCTTCACTCTGCTAAACCGGGATCAACAAAACATTGAAAAATGCATTAAATATTAATCTTATGTCCCCAGTCCAGATTAGCCAAGAAATAAATTATGTGTGGTAATGGACGGCTCACAAAAAAATTAACAATGATGAAAATCTACTTTGCGTGACTATGCATAGTGTTTTATCAACACCCTACTTAATCTTCTAATCGCCTACAGACCTATCTACTTGCAGATTAGGGTAATATACATGAACGGATTAACATTATATTTCACAGCAGTCCATTGGCAGAGAGCTATATTTCCAGCAAAATGTATTCCCTGTCGGCATTAGAGACATTTTTTTTCAATTTTCTTTAGTGAATTTTTCAGTCATAAGAGTGCTTTTATAATGCACATTTGGTTAGCTCAAATGATATGTCTTGAAGGTGGGTATTTAGAAAATGTTAAAATGCCACAGTATTCATTTTTAAATGTTCACTTGAATTAAGTATATGAAATTTTTTGTCACAAAGAATAGGAAAATATTAATCAGCTTCTTAATTTTCATCCAACGTTTTCACTTTTGATCAGTTAAAGAATTATAAAATTCATAACATTTGTCCAAAATATTTTTGGAATACCTACAAATTTTGCACCAACTAAATAGTGCTTCACCTGATATACAATATCATCAGCCGTGTGTGTTCTGACTCACAGCTGTTTTCTGATGTTAATGAATTACTTGTTGGTGCAGAATTTGATTCAGATGATCTTATAAATAGAAAGCCTTAGAGAACGCAAGTCGGAAGCTGGCGGTGATTGTCATTAAATGTTTAATTAATTGTTGGCACATAAAGTCAGCTGTTTAAAGCTACTTCATCTACATTAGCAAATTAAAAAATTATGCAAATACACATAGTCTACCACTTAAATACACACTGAATTGTTAATTTATTAGATTGTGAGATCCTTATACATATGTTACTATCAATTGAATATAGCACCTTCTGACGAGTTTAAAAATATACAATTTTGTATTTATTGGTTAATGTTCTGGTATTGAAATGTCTCCACACGTTTGCGTGTCTCGATATTTTGTTTAATCAGCTAGATCTTCACAAGAAGTTGAATCACTTACTATTGAAACATATAAATGAAAAGCTCTAGTTAGCAATGAGACAACGTTTAAAAAAGTAAACTTCTAAAACATTTTAAAAGCAAAACAAATTGTATGATTTGTTATAAGAATAATTATTGAAAGTGGTTTTGAAAAGAAAGCACTGTATATGAAAAACGTTATCGATTCCCACTTAAATTTTCTAGCCACAACACAATTTCAGACTGCTTCTAATTTATAAAACGATAGTATATAAAAGTAGCAGTACGCTGGCGTATTTTCAGTAAAATAATTAATGGTGTGTTCAAATTTGTCAACACAAAGCATTTTACTGGAAGCGCGTTCAAGTGTTGAAAACCTTCATAAATTCGATTTCGTGATGATAAAACCCAAACAACGTGTCTAGACGGCCATATATCAATTTATTTTTTATTTATTTACACCAGCTAGAAAAGATTTTTGACGCTATCATAACTTATAGACGAGACAGTCATCTGGTGCCCTTGGGAACGCCTGCCGAGCTCTACTAACTCAAACATGCACTGGATGAAATGGAATGGAACTTTACTGCTATATGGGAATAAGTGGGTGATTTCAAGGGATTCTATTGATTTGTGTGTGGTAATAATTTAAATCCTGACGGATGTAAAGAGTTTTCCTGTCAACTGTTGAAACAGTTTGTAACCAGAAACTAGAAGTTTTCCATTGGAATCCGATATTAACTAAAGAATAATGCCTGTGGTCAATATGGAAATAGAATTCCCCAGCGTTGCAGTAATAAAATGTTTTCATTTTTGCTAAAAATTCTAAAACAGGGAATGTTCTCAATTTTCACATGATTGAAGTTTAGCACAATTGGTTAATTGATCAAAATAATCTGCAACAAGCGGAAATATTTTTTGATCCAAAGCCTAGTTAAAAATATAAAATGTAGTTTTAAAATTAATCGAGTTTTTACCGAAAATATGTGTAGGTATATAAATGTTATGAAACTTGACTGTTACATATTGTTCTAGGGGTTTGAAAAACCAATGTTCTCTACAGTGTATGTGTAGGATTTTGAGTGTAAAATTTTATAGTGAAATTGTTTGCTTTAAAGCTTAATGAAGAATTATTCCCTATTCAAATTTCCTAGCTGTTTGCTTCGGTTTCCCTCATGTGGAATATGGAACAATTCATCATATTTTCATATTTTCTATAATAAAAATAAATAAGACTACCCCTGTAACCATAAAATAATTTTTAGTAGTAGTAGTAAACATCTTTATTTCTAAAAAAGGCTATCGACCTATCGGTCTTTCTGCCCTTGTTTAATACATGTAGTCTTAATCTAAACAAAAAACAAAGATGAAAATTCTCTTATTCTAGGTTATTAATCTTATTAAATAAACTTTCCAATTCTAATAACAAGAAAAAATTATTTTATTGTCCAGTAGTCAGTTGCGTTAGTAAGTGTTTGAATAGCGTTGATGTAGGGAAACGGAAGCGGGATTGTCTGGTTGGTCTTGTAAGACAAAGGGGATTCAGTATGGTCCAGTTGAAGGGGTTGTTTGTCCATTTTGTCTGTAGATGTATGAGTCTTTCCGAAATCTTTGTCATGTTTGTGCGTTCGTATAGTAGTTGGGTGGAGGGGTTGTGTAATGGGTTTTGGCGGTGTCTTATTCGTGTTATTAGTCTTAGTGCAATTTGTTCTGTCGTTTGTATATAACGTTTTGTCCTTTCTGTTCCGTTGGTCATGAGTATATGTCCATAGTCTAGCAAGGGTCTACAAATAGCTTTATATATTTTGGTGGCGGTGTTTGTGCTAATTCCTCTGTCTTTGTAGGTTAGTGATCGGAAGTGTTTTGTTCCCTTTATTGTTTCTGCCCTGATGTTTCGTATGTGTTTAGTGAATTTAAGTTTGTGGTCAATTGTGATTCCGAGGTATTTTACTTCGTTTTTTGGTTGTGTGGTTTGGCCGTCTGCAGTTATTGTAGGGGAGTCAGCGTTGAGTCTGTGGTTTGTGAGCAGAAGCTGGTTTTTTGACGCGTTCGGTGTTAATCTCCATTTATAAAACCATGTCATTGTGTTGTTTGTTAGTGTTTGGATTCTTTGAGCTGCTCTCTCAGTAGTTTTGTCACGTACCATAAGTGCCGTGTCGTTTGCGTATTGTAATATGTATGCCGATCTGTCGATTTGATTTTTGTCTGGTAAGTTGTAATTGTATATGTCATGGCAGTATATATTGTAGAGAAACGGTGAGAGCGGGGATCCTTGAGGGAGCACTTGTTCAGGGGAAAAAGAAAATGACAGTGTTTTGTCAATTCGTACTTGTAGTTGTCTGTTTTCTAGTAAATTCTTTATGGTGTGTAGTAGATATGTTGGTGTGTGTAGTTTGTATAGTTTGTATAGTAAGCCTCTATGCCAGACACTATCAAAAGCTTTGTTAATGTCCATAAACACGCAAGCTGTCTTTCTGTCAGTTAGGTGGGTTGTTTGTATATACAGTCAGAGTGAAGAGTGGGTGAATAGTCGAGTGCTGATGTTTGAATCCCAACTGATACGATGGTATGTACTTTCCGACCAGTCTTCCCAGTCGCTGCTCGCTTGTTGTTGTTATCAAAAGCCTTGTTAATGTCCATAAACAATAATTTTTAAAATATTACTATCTGATGATTGTATTTTAGATTTTAGAACATACAGAACTTTTTATGAAGAGTAACTTTTTTTTGAACAGTTATTAATAAAAAAGTTTCCCATATGGTGCGAACTTAAGTAGACACACTCTATATCTTCCTCTTTACTTATATACATTTGTATCTATATCTTGCCTCACTCACCATGTAACAAAATCTGAAGAATTCCATTCAATTCGATTTTATTATACTTTCAATCGACAATGCTCCTAAATAAGAATATTAAGTTAAACTTGGGCACATGCAATTGGTATTATTATATGGCACATTCCACTCAAAGAAAACTATCCAAGTTGCTGGCTAAATGCTCTTCTTTGAAACGGATAAAGTTTTCGTTTTGACGTTGTTTTCAGATTTTATTTAAGAAAGTTTTCGAATTTTATATCAAAGACAACGGGACAAGCATTTGTCTGCTGAAACTTCTCGAGTATCACCCATGTTCTAAATTTTCTATTTTTTAATCAAAACATCTGCTGGGCGGGAAGATAAGTTCAATGATGTAGCACATACTTTTTAATACATTTTAAAAATTGTGTTGTGCACAAATTTGCCTGTGATTTAATTTAGTCAATAAATCAGTCAGGAAAATAAGCATCTTTTTCTGGAATAACGTTAGTTCCGGGAATTAGAAATAGATATTTAATTATAGATAGTATATAATAATTTATCATGAAAAACATTTTTCGTTTCATGTTTCAATATTTATCGCAAATAGAAACTTATTTTCATTGCCGACTGAAAGCAGATCGTTTGAAAAAGTGTTTGATATAAATTAAAAATTTATTTACTATTTAGTGTTGAGGTTGAAGGCTTGTCGTCTCTTATTAGAGTTCCATAATATGTGGGCATTTATTCAGTGTCCAAATACATTTTTCAAAGCCAAGTTGTTAAGCGAACTGAAGTTCAGCATGCAACAATTCGCGTAACGGCATACATAGAAACGCTTTGGGTAGTATTTCAATTATTTAGCATGTGTCGGAACTCCAAATTCAGACGTCGGGTGGAAGGTCGTTACTTGCCCCCAAAATAGTTTACAAAAGCATATTTGCGATTTAAAGCATTTCGTGAATTGGAGAAATTTACTGAAAATTTGTCAGTCGAGCAAAACTGAGATAGTGTACATGGATTTGTAGGATTCTAGTTTCTAGATGATAGCAGTCTAGCTCCTTTGATCAACATGATATTATAAACCAGTTTCATGTTGATATGGCAATTTGCTTTGTAAAACTTGAATTCGAAACCCTAGAGTACAAAATAAAATCAATCAAACTACAAGCAGCATTCGGTTTCTGATAACTTATTCAAAAGCAACTAAGGCCCAAGTTTAATCGAGTGCCTTATTTTGATTATAATTGCCAAAGTTGTGTATTCACGCTGGGCACCATTGACTTGCTGACAAAGAGCAAGGTGATTTTCAAATTCTTTAGAAATTTTTAAACGGAAAGTTGCCTCGTTGAGGAAAATTTTGCAACTTGAAAATTGTCGATCCAAATCATCCGCGTGAAGTTATTATACCAAATAAATTTTGTATGGATGCCATTTGATCTATTTTATGGACCTTAAGAACTGACTGATCAATTCCTTATTGCACTGCGCTCTGGCGGCTGACAAAAGAAGGAGTTTATCTAATTTTAATGATACTTCCCAGTTTTTTTTTTGGACTGCCAGGCTCAGAATGATCTCTTACAAGACCCCAGTTCCTAAATTTACCCTGTATCTTCGTGATGGCTGAAGTCTGTCCCGATAAGGGTACTTATTGCTAAACAATCCAGACACTTCTTGTGTCTGGGTTCTATATGCACAACTGATCATAATTAGGATTATTTGAGCATCATTCAAACGCACAAATTTAGTTAGAGATAGAATTTTGTATATTTTCCTGACTGTACTGATAGAATAAACATACAACTGAAATCCATCTGTTTTACGTGTCGTTCGTAGTTACCACGATAAGAACAAAAAGTCAACTTATGTACTGTTTCTTAGAAGACAACAATAGCAAAAAACGACACAGTTACTCGATCTTTCAGAAGGCGGCATAAAAAACAGAAGTCATATCTACGACATTAATGACAAAATCAAAAATTCTTTTGACGGAAAAGCATTTATGTCTGTTATATAAACAGTTATATTTATTAGTTTTTAGGCCGTCGTGAAATAGAATTTCTCCCAGACGTTTCGCAAGCACGAGTGGCTTGTTTCTTCAGACGGGCTTTGCTTGAAAGCTTACACTGTACTGGAAGTCTAACTTATTTTATATGTCCCATATTTTTTGCTCACACTGTATAGCTGACCATTGCTAATTTTTTTTGCTCACCCATCGCTAATTTACTGCCAATTATGCCGTCATCTTACAGAAAGCATTATTTTATTATGATATAGTGAGCTACAAAAAAGCAAATTAAATATACTAAATTTTGCCTACTACAGTCTGGACTTTGCACAATAGTTTATAAATAAGTACAGCATTATTTCTTCTTCTGATCAACGGTATTGTGATGGGTTCCAGATTTGATTTTAATTTGACCAATTGATTATATTTTAGGAAAACACAATATTGAACTATCGTCTCTAGACCGTTGGAAAACGTTTGCTTGTGTACTTTGAAGTGTTCAGTTGAGAATATGTTTTATAGCATCAGCTTCAGCTCTATTTCTGTCTCAAATGTGTTCTGTTGCAGGTGAAACAGATTTCCGCTCGGCTGCAGACCGCAAACTTGCGGCTTTTCTGCTCTGTATTTAAGTCATGAGCATGCTGTCCATCAGTGGTTTTGCTTATTGGCAATTTAGCAGATGAATTAAAACCTACGATTGGAGATTTATAAAAGTAAATTATATGGATAAATTCTATGATGATTTTTTACACTTTTTCTAAAGTCCCTACGTTTTATGAAATACCGGGAGTTGAGTAATTGCTAAAGAGTGAGTTTCGTAGCCAGAGGACTTGGTAACTTGATAATTAGCAACTTAGCAGGAATTAGAAAAAAATACTCATTGTTGTTCGTTAATAATGATTATGGACAATACATTTTTTAAAATTTTATCCGTTATTTATGATGAAAACTTGCCCTTAATATGGCCAAATGAAAAATTTGCGGACACGATTTTTGTGTACAGATATTGCGACGGTAGTACCACTGGCTCAGTGAGAAAACACCAACAAAGATAAACGAATCGCTGTGTTACATACAAGCAAACGTTCTGTAGAAGCTTCAAAACTCGGTTATTAAGAAAAAATTGTAAAATCTAAATTGTCCGGATTAAATAATAGTAAGGAAGTCCGTAAATTTGTTCAATTTAATCCAGCTACTGGTAGAATTTCTACATTCACACGACAAGGTAAGTTGTCTGTGCACGACACAATTCTTGTCAGATTTCTTGTGAATTGTGTAACGGTCATACGGATAGTCTTTCAAGAACCCTTTTCTGCACCGAAGCTACATATGCAAGAGATGAAATCAACAAATTATACAATCAAAAGCCTTAATGCTATTTTAAAAATCCATAATCAAAGAAGATTCTCCGTAACGTTTGGGCTGTAATAATTAATAAAATTAATTCATTCCAATGTATTCCTGGGTTTTCAGTCAATTTTATTGTCACTAATTATGGTGTTATGTGATGAGCCCTGCGTTTCGTCCCGGGTCTACCTATTGGACTCGTCAGTAAGGCTTAGGTAGACCCTGCCTTATACGCCGGACATCGGTTATACGCGTTCGGACGTAAATGAACCGAGCCGGTGTAGATCTTGTGCGGTGAGATGTTGGCAACTCGTGTTGCCGATGCTGCCACTCGTTCCATTCTGCTTTTTTTCCCAAGCATCTATCTTCGTTTTGTATATTCTTTTTCCTGACTGTACTATAATTCATTCCAATGTATTCCTGGGTTTTCAGTCAATTTTATTGTCACTAATTATGATCTCACCGCACAAGATCTACACCGGCTCGATTCATTTACGTCCGAACGCGTATAACCGATGTCCGGCGTATAAGGCAGGGTCTACCTAAGCCTTACTGACGAGTCCAATAGGTAGACCCGGGACGAAACGCAGGGCTCATCACATAACACCATAATTAGTGACAATAAAATTGACTGAAAACCCAGGAATACATTGGAATGAATTATAGTACAGTCAGGAAAAAGAATATACAAAACGAAGATAGATGCTTGGGAAAAAAAGCAGAATGGAACGAGTGGCAGCATCGGCAACACGAGTTGCCAACATCTCACCGCACAAGATCTACACCGGCTCGGTTCATTTACGTCCGAACGCGTATAACCGATGTCCGGCGTATAAGGCAGGGTCTACCTAAGCCTTACTGACGAGTCCAATAGGTAGACCCGGGACGAAACGCAGGGCTCATCACATAACACCATAATTAGTGACAATAAAATTGACTGAAAACCCAGGAATACATTGGAATGAATTATAGTACAGTCAGGAAAAAGAATATACAAAACGAAAATAAAATTAATAATAAAATTATTGGATCATATTTGTTTGAGCGGAATTTGGACAGAAAAATATACCGAATGTTTTGTGTGAAACGCTTTACTTCCACTATTTGAGGAGATTTCTCAATCAGTCAATTTTCAGGTCCAAAGGATCATGTTTTTATTACATGTTGGTGCAGGAGCTCATTTTGAAAAGGTCTCAACAATGTTTTGAATAAAAATGTCGCAAATAGATGGATTGGAAAAACAAAGGCAACCAGGATTTCCAGAAATCTTGGACCCTTTGGACTGTTTTATGCGGGCACATGTGAAAACGCTTCCTTATGCAATAGAAAAACCGAATTACGGGGTCCAATTCATCGGACAAAACATGCAGCGTTTGATAAGTTAAAAAAATCATATGGAAGCCTACAACTGGAAGGCTACAACTAAAACTACGATTAATAACGTGCAATAAGCATTGCACAAGACTGTGGGCGCATTGAGCAGCTTGACGACTACCAGTTGCTAATAAGACTTGGCAATTTCAATCCCGCAATATTCCATAAACTATTAAGAATTCAGGAAAAGTGACGAGAATAATTTTTATTTAAAATTAGATTAAAAAATATTATTCATATACGAAAGATACCGAATACATCGGCGGCACCCTGTGTGCTGTGTATGGAAAGTGTGTTTGACAGGAATAATAGTGAACCCGAAATCAAACAATTGTTTGTGAAACCAAAATGTCGTTTGTCTCATTGTTCTTAAATGTTATGAAGATTATTTGCTACAGTAGTAAATTATACATAAGAACTGAAATCTATCTGTAAGAGTTTCTATTTAGTTATTTAAAAATTGAGGTTTTGCATTTTGTACCTCTATGTATGTTATTATTATTCACCTAAGAGAGATATAATAAGAGAGGAATTATAATTTATCGTGTTAGAACTTTTTGCAACAAGAATCCACCAATTCCATTCAATGTGGACTTCTATCATACATCCGTATATTTACAATATTTATTATGCAATTTAAATCATTCAATAATCAATTATACAATGGACCTGAATAACACACACTAATGGTAAGTTGCCAAGAAAATTCATTTGATAAATTGCAGCAGAATTCAAGTGCTCATGCATTTAAATTATTTGAAAACATCTGATGAAAACATAGGTGCCATTTCCTAGTGCGATGCGTCTCGTCCTCGAGGGTCGTATCCCGTAATTGAAATATCCGTTTTTCACAAAACCGGTAGCACAAGCTGCTTGCATTTCTAACACGTAACACATAAATGTGCATTTACTCTCAAATTGCATGTTCCAACACGTAATTTTATGGCAGCCTGCAACTAAATCACCCCAAACACTAAGTTTGATTTTAATTAATAGTGGAAAAGTAAGGCAAATAATATAAGCATTTCTATCAAATTAAATTATGTGTCATCAGTTATCAGTTTGTATTAAATGCGTTTAGTTTAGTTAGAAATTTAACTATAAAGAGAAATGCAGTGAGCAAGGTGAAGCAGGGGAGAGCAGGGATTTAGGGTCTATATCTCTCTTTTATCTAGATCGATCTAAATTATTATATACGTAATGGTATTCGTAGTAGCTACATTTTCAATAAGTTTTTCAGTTTTACAAACTAGTACCCAATGGAAATAATAAAAAAATTATAGAAAGTGATCACACATTATTGGGAAATTTTCTTTAAACTCACGCGTTGTGAATCGTGTGCAGTATTAATTTGTTAACTTAAAATAAAGGATCTGAATTTTTTTGGCAGCCTTCAGAATGAATTGCAAATTGACCGACTGAGATTAAAAATGAGGATGGAAAAAAGCTTCTGTAAAATAGTTTAACCAAACCCAACAGAAAAATTCACATGCACCACATCTAAATATGTCTCAAATTCATCATACCAGTAGTAGTAAACATCTTTATTTCTAAAAAAGGCTATCGACCTATAGGTCTTTCTGCCCTTGTTCAATACATGCAGTCTTAATCTAAATGAAAAACAAATATGAAAATTCTCTTATTCTAGGTTAACAATACTATTAAATAAATAAGACTTCAGTGGCAAGAAGAAGTTATTTTATTGTCCACTAGTCCGTTGCGTTTGTAAGTGTTCGAGTAGCGTTAATGTAGGGAAACGGAAGCGGGATTGTCTGGTTGGTCTTGTAAGACAAAGGGGATTCAGTATGGTCCAGTTGTAGGGGTTGTTTGTCCATTTTGTCTGTAGATGTATGAATATTTCCGAAATCTTTGTCATGTTTGTGCGTTCGTATAGTAGTTGGGTGGGGGGGGTTGTGTAGTGGGTTTTGGGGGTGTCTTATTCGTGTTATTAGTCTTAGTGCAATTTGTTCTGTTGTTTGTGTATAACGTTTTGTCCTTTCTGTTCCGTTGGTCATGAGTATATGTCCAAAGTCTAGCAAGGGTCTACAAATAGCTTTATATATTTTGGTGGCGGTGTTTGTGCTAATTCCTCTGTCTTTGTAGGTTAGTGATCGGAAGTGTTTTGTTCTCTTTATTGTTTCTGCCCTGATGTTTCGTATGTGTTTAGTGAATTTAAGTTTGTGGTCAATTGTGATTCCAAGGTATTTTACGTCGTTTTTTGGTTGTGTCGTTTGGCCGTCTGCAGTTATTGTAGGGGAGTCAGCGTTGAGTCTGTGGTTTGTGAGCAGAAGTTGGTTTTTTGACGCGTTTGGTGTTAGTCTCCATTTATAAAACCATGTCATTGTGTTGTTTGTTAGTGTTTGGAGTCTTTGAGCTGCTCTCTCAGTAGTTTTGTCATGTACAATAAGTGCCGTGTCGTCTGCGTATTGTAATATGTATGCCGATCTGTCGATTTGATTTTTGTCTGGTAAGTTGTAATTGTATATGTCATGGCAGTATATATTGTAGAGAAACGGTGAGAGCGGGGATCCTTGAGGGAGCCCTTGTTCAGGGGAAAAAGAAAATGACAGTGTTTTGTCAATTCGTACTTGTAGTTGTCTGTTTTCTAGTAAGTTCTTTATGGTGTGTAGTAGATATGTTGGTGTGTGTAGTTTGTATAGTTTGTATAGTAAGCCTCTATGCCAAACACTGTCAAAAGCCTTGTTAATGTCCATAAACAGGCAAGCTGTCTTTCTGTCAGTTATGTGGGTAATTTGTATATTGTTGGCCAAAATAAAGAGCGGATGAACAGTCGAGTGATGCTGTTTGAAACCAAATTGGTAGGTAGCTATATATTTTCCAATCCCTTTTTCAAGCCGCTGCTTCATTATGTATTCAAAAATCTTGCCCAGCACCGGAAGTAGTGTAATTGGTCTGTAGTTGCTCGGTTGTGTATTGTCCAGTCCATTTTTGGGTATAGGGATTATTAAGCCGTTTTTCCATGTTTCTGGGATTCTGCCATCTGTGATGCAGTTGTTCAATTCAGTTAGGATCAGTTTGTGTGTTTCTTGAGTTAGGCTTTTCAAGACTTTTGCCTTAATTTTATCTTTCCCCGGTGCAGTGTTCTTGATGTGCGCTAGGGCTTCATCGTACTCTGTGTCTGTGATCAGTGTGCAGGCATAGTTTGGTGAGTTGTTAAAATAGTTCAAGTACCAGTCGTTGATGAAGTTCCAGTTGTCATTGTCGAAGTTAGGGTTTGTCGATGTGCTGAAGGCCCTTTGATAGTGTCTGGCGAATGCGTCCGCTTTCTCTTTGTCTGTGTAGCGTTCTATTCCGTTTTCGTCAATTGTGTCAGTAGTGCCAGTCTTCTTGTATTGCGCCAGTTTCTTAATTTTTCGCCAGTATGTTTTGCCTTTGTCCTTCTGTATTTCTTTACATGTTTCTAGCCATTTGTCTTGTCGGTATTGTCCAATCAGAGTTTTAATGTTTCTGTTAAGTTGGTTCATTGTCTTTTTTAGGTCGTTATTTTGAGTGTTTGTATATAGTCTGTACAGTTCTCTCTTATGTTTTATTAGTTTCAGTATGTATTTGGGTAGTGTATGTCGGTAGAAAGCATTTTTTATTTCCGGGCTAAATTTTCCTATGGCTAGTGAAAGTTGTTGTTGTATGGTTTCTATTGAAATGTGCTGTGCTTGTGATTGAATGTAGTCATGTATATGTTGTTTCACTTTGTCTATGTCAGTTCATCTTACCATATGATGCCAATATTCAAAATGAATAGCAACATGCTTTCATAGTAAAATAATCCAATTTTGTGTTTAAAAATGTTTTTGAAAAATACTAAGTGTTGTTACTTTTCCTTCCCAAACCTTATAGAAAATAACTCAAGAACCACAAATTCAGATTGAATTCAGTAAGAATAAACTGAAAAGTTTCATCCAGTTTCAGTTTATTCAGTAAGAATAAACTGAAATCAAATTCAGTAAGAATAACATTAGGAAATTTATCAAGCATACTCTAATTAGTAGTTTTTGGTTATATCAGATCATTTTATATATATATATATATATATATATATATATATATATATATATATATATATATATATATATATATATATATATATATATATATATATATATATATCTATATATATATATATATCAGAGCATTTTCATCCATCAGTTCTCTTCAATCACTGCTAATGGAACTGAAATGATATTGTCATATTCACAATTTCGGGCAAATTGAATTATACAAGTACCCACCAACAGAAACCCTCAGGAATCATTATGAGAATACTTCAGATCTACACGTGCTTGTCGTTATTGCTATGGATTTGGTTATTTGCTAATTGAAATTTCTGTGTATGACGAGGTTTGAATATTTGATAATCTAAGCCAGTTGAATTTATGAGGTACACGTAACTCTAGTATTAGGTAAATTGCACGGTTTAAAGTGCTGAACATTGTCATCTACAGATTAGCAAACTGGAGATTTAGTTTCACACGAATGTTTCGCTAACATTTATTAAATATGATTTCCTAAAGTTGTGGCGAATGTATGTCGTTTGTTCTGTTGATTTATGTTTAATAAAACAGATGTGGCACGCAACGGGTAACATGCATTCCATTTGAAACGGAACAATATTTTACAACGGGGATTGAAATTTGCTTTTTACAGACGTTGAACATGACCAGTTAATGCATTTAACTTGTAGACATGAAACAATAAAATATATCAAGGACTGAATTTATTATTATAAACCAGCAAATAGTTAAACGCGACTAAATACTATGCTAACCAATAAGCTGAGCTCAACTGTTTGAACTTACCTACATGTTAATCCTCGATAAAATTTCCTTCGGATAAATGAGAAATCTGCAACAAAATATTAACTTAAATCTCCTGAGAAAGGAATTTTAACAGCAAATGAAAGTTTTTTCCTTCTTTCAAAAGTTATAATTGGGTCCAAGTCCAATAAATGAAAGCACGACTGTTATATGCAATTTTAGCCAGAAATAGCTGAAGAAGCAAACAAGTTTATAATACATTTAAGCGTCATGGACAAACCGCTAATTATCACTCGAATAATGAATTATATAGTTGTCTTTCACAGTATTTTTTATTAACTTAACAAAAATATTTCTAAGTATAGGTTAGCATCCGGTCATGGCAGAATTTTTATACTCATTCATCACAATCAGGACCTAACATTCATTCAGATGTCCTACGAAGACAGAACCACATATACGTCTAGTGAGTCCATAATTTTTATTTCTTCCTTGCATATTTATTTATTTCGTAACGTAAAACATACTTTTGTCTCCAGATGTACATCAGTATAATTTTGCGGGACACATTTGCAGGCTTTAGTTTCAGGGAAATTGATTATCTTTAAAACTTTTTTCAATTGAATTTTAGTCGTCAGGTAAACATTTTTAGTTTGGTAATGGAATTTAGCTTCTTGATTAAAACCGTTTTCAATATATCAATAAGGAGAAAGGTCATCGTGCCATGTTATACGTTATATGACGTTATTTCCTCGTTGACCATTTCTTTCGTTCTCTAAATATTCCCCGACAAGACTTCCGCCAATTTGGATCACCCTGTATAAAACTCAAATGTTCTTATTGTAAGTTGATACGTGTTTACTATCTTCAGATTTCTTCAAAACTGCTTGAAATAGCTTCGATATGGCAACTGTCTTTGTTAACGAATTAAGTATGTGTCTGTGCCTGTTGACCTTCTTAAGCTTTTGATTGAATCTTGTCTATATTCTATAAAGCTCCATTTTTCTCTGTATATCATTTTTCACCCTGTATATTGTTGTCACTTCTTTCCATTCTCTTGGGTTAATGTTAAATTGATGTTAAAAGTAAATAAATATTAAATAAAATAAATTTAAGTATATAAATTGTGCGTAATAAATTCAACAAGCAAAAGAGCTGTAAATATTTGGTATTTTGATAGAAAAATCACAAGACGTTTAATCTATTCACTCACATTAAAACTGCATTTTTTTATGTTACTTAGCATAACTTTTTATTTTCTGTTTTGTAGTTTAAAACGACCACATTATCAGTAGTAGTAAACATTTTTATTTCTAAAAAAGGCTATCGACCTATCGGTCTTTCTGCCCTTGTTTAATACATGCACTCTTAATCTAAATAAAAAACAAATATGAAAATTCTCTTATTCTAGGTTAACAATATTATTAAATAAATAAAATTTCAGTGGCAAGAAGAAATTATTTTATTGCTACCTACCAATTTGGTTTCAAACAGCATCACTCGACTGTTCATCCGCTCTTTATTTTGGCCAACAATATACAAACTACCCACCTAACTGACAGAAAGACAGCTTGCCTGTTTATGGACATTAACAAGGCTTTTGACAGTGTCTGGCATAGAGGCTTACTATACAAACTATACAAACTACACACACCAACATATCTACTACACACCATAAAGAACTTACTAGAAAACAGACAACTACAAGTACGAATTGACAAAACACTGTCATTTTCTTTTTCCCCTGAACAAGGGCTCCCTCAAGGATCCCCGCTCTCACCGTTTCTCTACAATATATACTGCCATGACATATACAATTACAACTTACCAGACAAAAATCAAATCGACAGATCGGCATACATATTACAATACGCAGACGACACGGCACTTATTGTACATGACAAACCTACTGACAGAGCAGCGCAAAGACTCCAAACACTAACAAACAACACAATGACATGGTTTTGTAAATGGAGACTAACACCAAACGCGTCAAAAAACCAACTTCTGCTCACAAACCACAGACTCAACGCTGATTCCCCTACAATAACAGCAGACGGCCAAACGACACAACCAAAAAACGACGTAAAATACCTTGGAATCACAATCGACCACAAACTTAAATTCACTAAACACATACGAAACATCAGGGCAGAAACAATAAAGAGAACAAAACACTTCCGATCACTAACCTACAAAGACAGAGGAAGTAGCACAAACACCGCCACCAAAATATATAAAGCTATTTGTAGACCCTTGCTAGACTTTGGACATGTACTCATGACCAACGGAACAGAAAGGACAAAACGTTATACACAAACAACAGAGCAAATTGCACTAAGACTAATAACACGAATAAGACACCCCCAAAACCCACTACACAACCCCCCCCACCCAACTACTATACGAACGCACAAACATGACAAAGATCGCGGAAAGACTCATACAGCTACAGACAAAATGGACAAACAACCCCTACAACTGGACCATACTGAATCCCCTTTGTCTTACAAGACCAACCAGACAATCCCGCTTCCGTTTCCCTACATTAACGCTACTCGAACACTTACAAACGCAACGGACTAGTGGACAATAAAATAATTTCTTCTTGCCACTGAAATCTTATTTATTTAATGACATTGTCAACCTAGAATGGGAGAATTTTCATATTTGTTTTTTATTTGGATTGGGACTGCATGTATTGAACAAGGGCAGAAATACCGATAGGTCGATAGCCTTTTTTAGAAATAAAGATGTTTACTACTACTATTGTTAACTTAGAATAGGAGAATTTTCATATTGGTTTTTTATCTAGATTAAGACTGCATGTATTAAACAAGGGCAGAAAGACCGATAGGTCGATAGCCTTTTTTAGAAATAAAGATGTTTACTACTACTATTTTATTGTCCACTAGTCCGTTGCGTTTGTGAGTGTTCGAGTAGCGTTAATGTAGGGAAACGGAAGCGGGATTGTCTGGTTGGTCTTGTAAGACAAAGGGGATTCAGTATCCATATTATCATTTAATAATAATTTTCAGAAGTCCATTTTCAATTACCTTAGAATGATTCAATTTACGAGAGTGCAAATCTGTTTCAATCCGAACTGAATTGATCAAAACATATGTTTTTTAAAAGTGCAATTGCTAAATCAGTAGCGTAAAGATAAACATAACAAAGTCATAAAGAAGATAGGAGGAATAAAGAAAAGACATCTAACTATTATACCTACATAATTTAAATATATTTCCAACGAGCAGTGTTTATTATTCCTTGAAAGATATTTCCATTTTTCGATCTACTTCTATTACACCATAAAATGTATGTAAAAATAAATCTCTGAATTGGGTTTAGTGCTCCCCCAACCGTTCATTATAGTTTATCTTAACCGTATTTACACTGTCAAAAAAGAGTTACCACTAACACGTGCCAAATGATCTGGTGGAGCGCCAGCAATTTTAAAATTTATGTGCAATCGATGATATATATTTTGGACACGAAGATAATGTTTTATTTCATATTGCGATCTATTATTTTTATATTTCAGTGCTACTATGAATGAATAAGAAACATCTTGGAACTGATGCTTTATTGTCAGAAGTTGTGATGTTTTCTAAGAGAGAAAATATGCAACTAAAAAGACGGCTGATCATACTACTGGCAGGTTAATTGCATATTGTTACTGTTCAAGTTGTAAAACCAAAGTTCTGTATAAATATTCGCTTTTATAAATTGGCTGTGAATTTTATTGCGTTATTTTATGCAGTTGCAAACACTCCATTGATCTTAACTTTGAACAAGCAAACTGGCGAAATTCTAATGGCAGAAAGACCGATAGGTCGATAGCCTTTTCATAGAAAAGATGTTTACTACTACTCTAATGGCAAGCAGACAATTTCTTCACATAATGTGCAACGACTTGGGTTTAGATAAAGCACATTTTGAGGAGATTTGCAAAAGGAATGAAAACCTCTATTATTAAATGGCAAAATCGAGTGCAATACAACATTTTGAAAATCTTCCTATCGATAAAAAACTAGAGAAGATGCGGATAGTTGATTAGGAGTTACAGCTGCAAAGCTCGTAATTAAGAATACCAATAAGGTCATTATTTTAAACGTATTTATTCAAATTCTAAATTATAGATTCAGAATCTCAAATCTCAATTGGTACACTTCTACAGCTGCTTTTCAAATTGCGGCCGCGTTCGTGAAGCAGTTATGAAAATTTACAATTTAATATTTACGCAAGAGTGGTTATTTAGAATTTATGTTCGTCATAGCGAATAGTTTCTTGTTGTAATTTCCTATGCACAGTTTTATAGGAAGATTAAAATTAATGCCTGTGTAAACATTATTAGATGAGATATTAGAACCCAGACAGAAAATGCTGCAGAACTATTTTACATGATGCTCTTAATAAGCTAATATAGGACAAATTTTCACCATTCATTTGTATATAAGGAGGAAATTTTTATCAATTTTTTTCGCTTATAATCGTACTGTGGTTTGATGAATACTTTGGACCCTACTGGTGTAATTAGAATAGTAGTAGTAGTAGTAGTAGTAAAAATATTTATTTCTTATCAGAAAAGTCTATCGATCTATATCGGTCTTTCTGCCATTAGAATAGTTTTTAGTGCTAAATAACGCGATTACAATTTCATTTATATGCAAAAATTATATACAAAAAAATACGTAAGACACTTTTCAGTATTTACTATGGAATATGGCGCAACTAAACAATTATAAGAAGCACAGTAGTAGTAGTAGTAGGTTAGTAGTAGTAGTAGCAGTAGTAGTAGTAGTAAGCCACTTCCAAAAATTGTTTGTATATTATTCTTCTCTTATAGTATATTATTTCCTAAACTATCCCATCTTCCTAACTCTTGAAAATCCAATATTTGTGGCAATAATTATATCAAGACAGCGCTGTTTCGTCTAATTCGTTGTAGGTCCTAAGCAAATGGCAAAGATGCAGTTCTCACCTGTGCACTACAAAAATTATATTAAGAAAACCTAGACAGAATTCAAATTGCAGTGAATATCCCTATAAATCTGTATTAAAATCTTATTTCACCCAGTTAAAAGACTTGACAAGTGAGTGATTTTTCATTAAAATTGAGTTGGTTTTCCTGAAAGCTATCTATTCAAACTCTACCACTGAAGCTCTGCATTTCAATGAAACTAGGGCAGAAAGCTTAGTTTTTTAAAGCAAAATATAATTAAAATTAGTTTCGAGGAGGAAAAGATATGTCAGAATGTAAATTTTTATTTACAAGAAAACTAGCAAAGATAATGAAAAACACGATTTCTTTACAAGCATAGCTTTGGCGAAAATTCCACAGAAGATTAAACGAGCACCAGCGATAATTTCCTTTATATAAACCACTTTTGCATACACAAAAAGTTTGAAACAAATGGTGGAAAAAATGTATCAGATCTAAAAATCCACTAATTAAAATAACAAAGCAATTTTTCAGAGGTAATAGATTTTGCAAAAGAAGTCGCAGCAAAACTTAAATTAAATAAAACTTAAGTAATAACAAATTAATAAATAATTCGCATCCTATGTTTTTGTGAATTTGTTCACTTCGAGAGTTAGCGCATTTTTATCACTTATCATAATTTTCAATGTTATTTTCCTATTCCATTTTTTTGTTTTAATTTATATTACAGCTCAAACTTGAACGTCGCCATATTATTGCAGTTATTATAATCATAATAGTCATCGTTATTATTCAAATGATGATATAAAAAACACGGATATATGCATATATTAGAATCAAACGTTATAACAAAAATTGATAAATAATACAATAATAAATAATGCTGAATCCAAAATTAGAATAGTGAAGACAAACGCTGGAAAAGGTGCGAGAATTGTAATCCATCAGATTAAAGCTTCTTTTGATCCCGACATATACGAGAGCACACCGCTTTGATTTGTGGCCTTTTTAATCATTAGCTCGCTTTGATGAGGATTAAAAACATGTCCATTAGTAAATGTGGCGATTTATTGCGTGTTTTTACTAAACTAAATTGGACGTTAAGAGTGTTATAAATGTTTGCTTTAATATTATGCATACGACGTGAACTGTCGCTTGGTGGGGTCCTAAATATAATCCTAATTATGAAACTCGACATGTTTCATTGGACTTGAAAGCTAACCATCTCTATGCAACATGGTTGTGATTAAATGGACATTCACTTTGTGATTCTACGGTAATAAAATATTGAAAAAAGAACAGATTCAGGTGGGGAAATCAGAGATTTGGATTAATTATTTAAATATCTACTAAATTTAAGGACGGAAATGTTGAATTGGAACGGAAATTTGGAAAGATTCTGAATTCAGCGCCTGTCCTGAGCGTCTGACGTATGTATAATATATATAAAATGTCTTATCACATATTCATTAGATGTTTCAGATTTTCTTTAAAGGTTAAAATAGAAAGCACTCTTGCTTGGTTGTATAATGGAAGCTTAATAATTGAACTTAACTTGAACCGGAAGTTGGGTCCCATTGAGCGATTTTCGTACAACTCAAATTTATATTTATAGGTGTCTTCAATTTCTGTTTAACTTAAACTGCGATTGAGCTAGTTTTGTGCACCGGCCATCAGAATTTAGGTTCAATTTGGGTTCAGTTGAATCCAAGCTTAGGTTTCCATTGTGCAGCCGTGGCGGATTATCAGTTTGTAATATCGAACGAATGGAATAATTGAAATATGCAACACAATATTGGGCTTCATATTCGCAGGAAGAAAAAGACGTTAAACGAATATATGTATACCTATGCTTTTACTGATGTAATAGAGAAAAGACAGAAAGATGTAATAGAAGACATTTGATCGCAACGCAGTATTTTGAATTACTCGTTTAACGATGAGTCGATGGGCGAGACAAAAGAAAAGAAAAATCAAATAGGAGTTTACGTACTCAGGTCCGGTTATGTAATGGAAGCCGAAGCTTAGGTTCAACTGAACTCAACCCGAACCTTAACGCAGAATGTCAGTTTGACGAAATCAGTTTTGAATCACATCAGTTGAACTAAATATAAGCTTGCATTGTACAACCGTGCCTAAGAGAGACGTTATACGAACACGCTTTTGAGACAAAGCAATTGGAATTTAATACAGAAGATATGGATATAGAAATTAAATAGATTTAACTTATAACAGGATCAGATGATAGAAATGTGAGAAAATTGTAATTAAAAACGAGCGGAAACAAATGTCTTATTGAGATATCGTGATATGTTATCGAAACAGGATGAGATCCGAGCTTTATTTAAGAAAACTGATGAACAGTTGCTGCCCTGTTTTTGTGGTATGGACTGAATAACGAAAATACATCTGACGAAGTCAACGCCCAATAATCTACATATGAATGCGACTCACCTTCGTCGTTTTTTTTACATAGGAGGAGCCTATTAAATGATCATTTACTTGCTTTGCCAAACTTATCCATTACAAATTGTTCAACAATGTTTGCTTTTAGAGCGATTGAATTTGGTCAAATAATTCGAATAATTATTCCAATTATTACATACCAGCTATTAATAATAATATCTCGATCATAAAAACAATTCTATTTTCCCCATCACTTAATACAACCATCAAAAATTCGATTTCAGCTCGTGAAAAATAATGCAGAATATTTCCTTGAACAAATTCTATATTTTTTCTCCTTCAGATAACCCTCAAGAGATACTTTGGATATTTCTCAATGGCAAATGACGAGATTTTTCACTAATAAAGAACAAGGAGAACTGATGTATTTAGTTTACTTAACTGCAGAATAGTAATAATATTAATGCAGAATAAATAGAAAACAAAGAAATAACTTAAATCTTATTGAAACTGAACAACAATGAAACTCCTATCTCCATTCACATTAGATTAATTATTGATAAGGCAACAATAATGAAGACGGACTTTTGAAAATATTGAAATTTATGCTTAAATTTAAACAAAATGATAATCGTCGAGGGATTCGGCCCACCAATATGTTTTATGGAATCTGCTTTTTGCGGCCTAAATCCTAATAAATGCGGCAACGGGCTGATGAAAGCAGATTAAACGCCCCATAGGAATCGTGCACGCATATTTGATTAATATATAGGGCACTGAACGGCAAAACTGAAATATTATTATGTAAATTAAAACGCCAAGAATTTTTGACATAGAGAAAATAATAATGTGTATTTTTTGCAGCTTCGTTTACACCAATAAATAGCGTTTGAGATTTTAAAATGTAATATAATACGAAAAAAACACGTTAGTTATTTTTTCGCTTTTAAAGAATTTCATGTTGAGCGTGTGCGTATGGTTTCATTTGGCACTGAGAAGTAGCATTTAAAGTACCATTGAAAGGTTTAACTTCTAATTGTGGAAATTGACGTGGGCTTTTATATAAATTGACAATTCCCGTATTGTTCCGTCGTTGTTCTACTCGATTTATCGATTCGGTTTGCTAGTTCACGAAAATTACTTATTTTAACATAATTTGAAGAAGTGATGGCAGCCAATTTTTGCCATAACCAATCGACAACCGTTTCCTGGCAGTTTCCTATAAAATGTATTGATTGATGTGGTCTTCGTTAGCTCTATTGTTCTATATAATACATAAACATTTATTTTTTCATGAATTAAGTCTTTAAAATTTCTATATTAAGGGTTTTTCACTTGAAAACCCCTTAATTGGCAAATTCTGGTTGATATGTTATTGTTAAATTGTAGCGATATTGTCTTCAAAACACTTACAAACAACACAATGACATGGTTTTATAAATGGAGACTAACACCAAACGCGTCAAAAAAAACAACTTCTTCTCACAAACCACAGACTCAACGCTGACTCCCCTACAATAACTGCAGACGGCCAAACGACACAACCAAAAAACGACGTAAAATACCTTGGAATCACAATTGACCACAAACTTAAATTCACTAAACACATACGAAACATCAAGGCAGAAACAATAAAGAGAACAAAACACTTCCTATCACTAACCTACAAAGCCAGAGGAATTAGCACAAACACCGCCACCAAAATATATAAAGCTATTTGTAGACCCTTGCTAGATTATGGACATATACTCATGACCAACGGAACAGAAAGGACAAAACGTTATATACAAACAACAGAACAAATTGCACTAAGACTAATAACACCAATAAGACCCAAAACCCACTACACAACTACTATACGGACGCACAAACATGACAAAGACTTCGGAAAGACTCATACATCTACAGACAAAATGGACAAACAACCGCTACAACTGGACCATACTGAATCCCCTTTGTCTTACAAGACCAACCAGACAATCCCGCTTCCGTTTCCCTACATTAACGCTACTCGAACACTTACAAACGCAACGGACTAGTGGACAATAAAATAATTTTTTCTTGTCATTAGAATTGGAAAGTTTATTTAATAAGATTATTAACCTAGAATAAGAAAATTTTCATCTTTGTTTTTTATTCAGATTAAGACTACATGTATTAAACAAGGGCAGAAAGACCGATAGGTCGATAGCCGTTTTTTATAAATAAAGATGTTTACTACTACTGTTTTCAAATAAAATAGCAATATTCCCAACGTGCAACTAGGATGATTTTCAGCCTGCTTATCATTTTGAGAAACTTAGCAGGTCGAGAAACTATGTTGAATCCGAGCAATATAATATTATTATGTTCCAATTGATGACCCAAAATTTAATGGCGGAAAACAAACAGCTGGTCAAGAAACTTTGCTGATCACATTTGATCAAATGAACTTCACATTAACCATAATGGTTTATTTTGTAGCAACCAGCGGGGCACTATTAATACTAGACACGGTCAAACAGCCTAAAATTAAACTAGCACAGACATTGTTGGTACATTTTATGGTGCTTTTAACGTGTGAATCATTGAATTTTGCAAGTATTCGGCGCCCTGAATTTTATTTATAAAACTTACTCGCAAAGTATATTTTAATAATTTTTATTTCTATCATTAATTTGTTGTAAAAGCTGAAAATAAAAATTCCGATTAGTCAGTATATGATATTTTCAGTCGATCAGATCGCGTAGCTAACATATAATTTTAATTTGATAAAAGTAAGAATAAATTAGCAAGCATAATATTTAAGAGACTACTTTCGTATAGTTTCGAAACAATGAAACGGAGTTTCGGAAGTACAGTTAGCAATGCTTTTAAGTATTGCAGCATTTAAGCCTTTTAAGGCATATTATGAAGAACACAAAGACCAATTAAAGACATGAAAACTGTTTTCAACAATGCTCAGCTACTGCACCTATAGAATTCAATTATTTGCATTTTAAGTGCTTAGTTGTAACAAAGCTAATATGGCTTGTAATTTCGAATTGAACCAATATGAAATACAAGATCCTTTTAAAAGGAAGTTTAGAATAATTACAGAATTGCTCGGTTTGATAGTTGTTAATGGGTTGTGAAAATTCATTAAGTAATAATGTTTTACTGAGAATAAAAGCGATAATATAAAGTACGAACAGTTTTTCTGATGCTCAAATTTACCTTTAAAGTTTAAAGTAAATATTATAACACCTGATCGTTTCAAAGAACCACTTGTAATTAATTAGTTAAAAGTATTTCACTTAATTTGCTTTGTTGTTCACCTTTTTAACCTTTTCATGATTATGAATCTTAATTTTAGCGCTGCAAATAACAGTTTCATTAACATTCTGTTTATCATTTTGTTCAATAACGTTGAAACAGAGCTCCAGTAAAATGGGGGCACCCTGCAAACGGAGCTAAATAATTGCACCAATTCTTCAAAGTAAAAATTCCACGGACAATTTAAAGCCCAAGAAAAATGAAATTAATGACCATGATAGTACTTAATGCTTCATGAACATCTGACAGTATTTACTGTTTATGTGCCAGTAGGGAGTAGTACGAGATGATTTTACGAGACATGAAACATACGGATAATTATGTCAAGTTTAAAAACTTGAAACCAGACAAAAAATAATTTATATAAGTAATTAATTAATTAGTTATGACCCACAACTAATGTGTGAAATGTAAACTTTGACAAATATCCATTTCCACCTCGAAAAACAGAACTCCCAACTCAAGTGAAGATACAGACCAGTATTTAATTTACCGATCAGGCTGTTTGCTTTCGAGTAATTTTGGGCAGCTCACTAAATTCGCTCCAATAAGCCCATTCTGATGTTTTAAACTTGTGCCAAGCACATGGTTGTATTTAGTGTATTTCATAATTATAATTAATTAAACACTTACACCGCACTCTTTCTTATTTAGCCTGTATGCCGTACTATGCTTTTTTATGCTAATGCTGTTCATGTATAACGCATTTTATAGCAGATAAGTAATTTGAATTCTTATTTTACTACTGGGAACGCAAAATATTTAATTAATTTATGGAGTGTAATTACTACCATAATTTCTAAAATATAAGATCATTATTCAGATGCTAATTTATCTTACAGCAAACAATAATTGTTTTTGAATGATTATTACATTAAGCTTAACGAATTAAAATCGATACAATACTAAAATACTCCGAAAAACATGCGGGGTTTCAACTGTAATCACGACTGTCCTAATCGACTACGACAAAAAAGAATTACATTTCCGCTTTCCGCTGAAAATCTGAGTTCCAAATTACCATTGTTTCATTCCGGAATCGATGTCAATGCCGCCCAGCAACTGGGGCTTGATAAAGTCTCTTTTTAAAAAGAAAAACATTTCGTGGAATTAGAATAACTACCACAAATGAATAAGCAATTGACAACTGTTAAAGAACAAAACTGTTGACATGATTTGCCGTTCTACAAAACTGAGCTAATAACCCAAATGGTATGGTATGCATTATGAGACTGAAGCCTAAACCCCTCAAAGTCGAGGATTAGCAAAAATAATACATATGCATGCATAGAGTTTATAGTGAAGTTTTAGAATAAAAGTATCATATATCATATCAATATAAAAACATATGAAAGAATTTACGGTTAAATGTTCATCACAATTAGTTACTTGGTTGCTCTACTTTAGCTACAGAGCACATATTATTTATAAAAATTCGAGAGCAACATATTTTCCTCGAGCAACATATTTGGGAGAACCGTATCCAATTTCCAGGTCATTTCCGCAAAATAATAATGATGTGAAAATATTAGTTTCACAACCGAGCAATTACAGACCAATTACATTACTCTCAGTACTTAACAGAGTTTTTCAGTACATAATAAAGCAGCGAATAGGAAAACTTGTCGGAAAGTACAAGTTCGGATTCAAATATCAACACTCGACTATTCACCCACTCTTCACTCTGACTAACAATATACAAACAACATGGACATTAACAAAGCTTGTGATAGTGTCTGGCATAGAGGCTTACTATACAAACTACACACACCAACATATCTACTACACACCATAAAGAACCTACTAGAAAACAAACAACTACAAGTACGAATTGACACAACACTGTCATTTTCTTTTTCCCCTGAACAAGGGCTCTCTCAAGGATCCCCGCTCTCACCGTTTCTCTACAATATATACTGCCATGACTTATACAATTACAACTTACCAGACAAAAATCAAATCGACAGATCGGCATACATATTACAATTCGCAGACGACACGGCACTTATTGTACATGACAAAACTACTGAGAGAGCAGCTCAAAGACTCCAATCACTAACAAACAACACAATGACAAGGTTTTATAACTGGAGACTAACACCAAACGCGTCAAAAAACCAACTTCTGCTCACAAACCACAGACTCAACGCTCACTCCCCTACAATAACTGCAGACGGCCAAACGACACAACCAAAAAACGACGTAAAATACCTTGGAATCACAATTGACCAGAAACTGAAATATACTAAACACATACGAAACATCAGAACAGAAACGATAAAAAGAACAAAACAATTTCGCTCACTAACCTACAAAGACAGAGGAATTAGCACATATGCCGCCACCAAAATAAATAAAGCTATTTGTAGACCCTTGCTAGACTATGGACATATACTCATGACCAACGGAACCGAAAGGACAAAACGTTATATACAAACAACAGAACAAATTGCACTAAGACTAATAACACGAATAAGACACCCCCAAAACCCACTACACAACCCCTCCACCCAACTACTATACGAACGCACAAAGATGACAAGGATTTCGGAAAGACTCATACATCTACAGACAAAATGAACAAATAACCCCTACAACTGGACCATACTGAATCCCCTTTGTCTTCCAAGACGAACCAGACAATCCCGCTTCCGTTTCCCTACATCAACGCTACTCGAACACTTACAAACGCAACTGACTACTGGACAATAAAATAAGTTTTTCTTGTTTATTCTAATCTTATATCAAAGTTTATTGAATTAAATTGTTAATCCAGAATAAGAGAATTGTTATCTTTGTTTTTTTATTTAGATTAAGGCTATATGTACTAAACAAGGGCAGAAAGACCGATAGGTCGATGGCCTTTTTTAGAAAAAAAGATGTTTACTACTACTACTATTAGTTTCAGTGATCGTTTCTGAATGATAGAGCAAAACTTATAATTGCATATTTTTTTGTTGCTCTTTCTCTTGCTTTTCTTCTTGTTCTTTCGTTCTTAATTTAAGCTCTTCTATTTTTTATTGCATTTGCCCAACTGAGAATCTTGCAATCTATTTGCTTTAAATTAACTACAGACTTTTCTAATATTTCTGTCGTCAAGCAGCGCCTGGTTATCCTATAAGCGGAACAAGCGAACAATTGAACACCCGAGGGCCCAATCGAGATTCCGACCATTCAAGTTGTCGTACTTTTTTTGCTTTTGTTTTGTTTTTATTTTGATTGATGTTTATTTTTATGTATTTGTTTTTGCACTTTAAGAGTCTTTGATTTGTAAAATGTTCAAACAAATAATAAAATATGCAAATTTGTAAGAATCTAGTCGTGTTTGAGTACGATATTATTTTCGATCGTTTGGAAAATCGCTTAATTTTAATTAATCGTCTGCGACACGAAAAGTTAGGAGGCCCCGAAAAAAAGATGCTTGAGGCCCTATAGTGTCTAAAACCGATCCGCTTGTTGGTTAGGAGATATTCGCCTTTCTGATCATATACAGAGAGAGAAAATATGAATGCCTTATAAACCTTAAAGGTCTTAAAGGTGTGTCTGAAATATGGTGGTAATGCGGAGATGTTTATAGGAAGGTTTTCTCCGTAACTAATGAGATGAAAATCTGAACAAAATTCGGAAAATTTATATTTTGTATACGCAATACATAGGGCAATTTTTCTGATACTGGTGATTTAGTAGCTAAAGTAATTTAAAAAAATTAAGTTTCCCATACTTGAATTCAAGTCTAAATTGTCCAAAATATTCCTCAACATCAATAGCAAATAGTAGTAGTAAACATCTTTATTTCTAAAAAAGGCTATCGACCTATCGGTCTTTCTGCCCTTGTTTAATACATGCAGTCTTAATCTAGATAAAAAACAAATATGAAAATTCTCCCATTCTAGGTTAACAATACTATTAAATAAATAAGATTTCAGTGGCAAGAAGAAATTATTTTATTGTCCACTAGTCCGTTGCGTTTGTAAGTGTTCGAGTAGCGTTAATGTAGGGAAACGGAAGCGGGATTGTCTGGTTGGTCTTGTAAGACAAAGGGGATTCAGTATGGTCCAGTTGTAGGGGTTGTTTGTCCATTTTGTCTGTAGCTGTATGAGTCTTACCGAGATCTTTGTCATGTTTGTGCGTTCGTATAGTAGTTGGGTGGGAGGGTTGTGTAGTGGGTTTTGGGGGTGTCTTATTCGTGTTATTAGTCTTAGTGCAATTTGTTCTGTTGTTTGTGTATAACGTTTTGTCCTTTCTGTTCCGTTGGTCATGAGTACATGTCCAAAGTCTAGCAAGGGTCTACAAATAGCTTTATATATTTTGGTGGCGGTGTTTGTGCTAATTCCTCTGTCTTTGTAGGTTAGTGATCGGAAGTGTTTTGTTCTCTTTATTGTTTCTGCCCTGATGTTTCGTATGTGTTTAGTGAATTTAAGTTTGTGGTCGATTGTGATTCCAAGGTATTTTACGTCGTTTTTTGGTTGTGTCGTTTGGCCGTCTGCAGTAGGGGAATCAGCGTTGAGTCTGTGGTTTGTGAGCAGAAGTTGGTTTTTTGACGCGTTTGGTGTTAGTCTCCATTTATAAAACCATGTCATTGTGTTGTTTGTTAGTGTTTGGAGTCTTTGCGCTGCTCTCTCAGTAGTTTTGTCATGTACAATAAGTGCCGTGTCGTCTGCGTATTGTAATATGTATGCCGATCTGTCGATTTGATTTTTGTCTGGTAAGTTGTAATTGTATATGTCATGGCAGTATATATTGTAGAGAAACGGTGAGAGCGGGGATCCTTGAGGGAGCCCTTGTGCAGGGGAAAAAGAAAATGACAGTGTTTTGTCAATTCGTACTTGTAGTTGTCTGTTTTCTAGTAAGTTCTTTATGGTGTGTAGTAGATATGTTGGTGTGTGTAGTTTGTATAGTTTGTATAGTAAGCCCCTATGCCAGACACTGTCAAAAGCCTTGTTAATGTCCATAAACAGGCAAGCTGTCTTTCTGTCAGTTAGGTGGGTAGTTTGTATATTGTTGGCCAAAATAAAGAGCGGATGAACAGTCGAGTGATGCTGTTTGAAACCAAATTGGTAGGTAGGTATATACCCTCCAATCACTCTCTCAAGCCGCTGCTTCATTATGCCTTCAAAAATCTTGCCCAGTACTGGAAGCAGTGTAGTTGGTCTGTAGTTGCTCGGTTGTGTATTGTCCAGTCCATTTTTGGGTATAGGGATTATTAAGCCGTTTTTCCATGTTTCTGGGATTCTGCCATTTGTGATGCAGTTGTTCAATTCAGTTAGGATCAGTTTGTGTGTTTCTTGAGTTAGGCTTTTCAAGACTTTTGCCTTAATTTTATCTTTCCCCGGTGCAGTGTTCTTGATGTGCGCTAGGGCTTCATCGTACTCTGTGTCTGTGATCAGTGTGCAGGCATAGTTTGGTGAGTTGTTAAAACAAAGCAAATATTTTCTCTAAAACATAGCTTTAGAAATTCCAGTGTCAGTCTACTTGAGTTGACATAAATATCAGGAAAACTGGTATTGCAATTAATAAACGATAACTGTTTTGATTGACTAAATTAAAAACGTGATTCTGAATCATTTGAAGAACTTATAAAAATAATTAAATTTATCGTTTTTTTTCCTAGCATTCATCCTCGAGTCATTTGCAAAACGCTTCCAAAAAAATCTTTTTAATTTACTCAGGCACAAGTCCTAATATCATATCTGGTCTACAAACAAAGTTAAATTTGCGTAAAATATGTGAAGCGAAATAAAATTTTCTTTATTCTCCAGTTTACACTTACTTTAGGAAATTAACACTTATATGCAAATTTTTAAATCAAGATCATTAAAATTAAAATAAAAAAAAAGATAATTAACGGTTTTCAACTGTAGATTTCAATATGAATTGCGATAATGATGGATATATTTAGATCGCAAGCATACAATTTTGCAAAGTTTTTTACCCATTTTGTTCCAGTGATCCTTTATAGCAATTCATGGTTGCATTCCATGTTTATGGGTAGCCATTTCTTCATTATAACGCCACATATTTGGCTAGTATCAGAGCCCAATATCAACATACCAAATGCTAATTACACTGACTTGCAAAGGATTTACGAAATGTGTATTTTTGTTATGCGAATCGCTTCCAAACTTCTTTGGAAAGTTTTATGAAACTAATAAACTGATTCTCGTTTCATTTAAAGCTGTATTTTTACATTGGTTGATGCTCAAATTTAGTTCAATATCCGTATTATCATAAAGCTAAATACAGCTGTATAATATGGCATTGTTTCATCATATTTTTAATTTCCGACAAACAACGAACATCAACAAATTGTATAATACAGACAAGATAAGGGTAGATGATTTACACTCGGTGCACAAAGTAAACACACATCATTTATCGTGTTTTCCGCAGATTTCAAGGGGTTGCTGTCTTTTGTATTGACAAGGGTGCATTTGGAAAGGCAACATGCTGCTTTTGAACAGGGGGGTGTGTGTTGTGCCGAAAAAGGAAGCGTAACGTAAGCAAACCTGAAATATTACTTAATCTGGGTAATTCAAATTTAGGTATATTTGTCGTTGTTGCTGATACCGCTCAGAAATTTACAAGGAGATGTTTGCTTGGATCATACACAATTTTCGCGGAATTTGCGCCTGAAAATGGATTGCAGCAATGCTTCGTAGATCTGGATACACAAAGCAATTTCATAAGGTGATACTGATGCGGTTATTTGCTTAAGTGATTAATGTATAGCGCAAGTAAACCAGCTGGCAAGATGAGTAACCAATGTAGAATGAACAGTCTTACAAATAAATATTATTATTCCGTCCTACATACTTATATTGAAGAAAAAAGTCGTTTGGTGTTCCTTCTGGTCATGAAGCTCAACACCGATAGTTACTATGAGAAGAACTTAAATCAATGTGACTGATTTAAACTGTGACTGCGATTTAAAATTGGCGATCTTTATTTTTGATTGATTCTTCATTGAGGTATTTCATTTTTAATCGTGCGTTATAACACTACTACAAATGAGTTTCCTATTTCTGGTGTTAGTATGAAGAGTGCTATAATGACGTGTAAATAGTTTTGAAAGGCAAATTTAAATTCAGTTTTTCAAATAAGTATGATGGATTTGAAACTACTGGATTTTGGGAAAATATTGAAAATATCGATTACCTCTCAGTTGCCTGAATTTGGTTCGTTAATAAAGAAGCAGAGCAAACTTGCATGCCCTACAGACATTTTTTTGAAATATATGTCATTTGGGAAAATAAAAATCCCAAACAAAATTTGTTCAGCAACATTCTGCTACAACACTTTAAATCTCCATTAAAAATAAGTTTTTTTTTAATTAAATTGATAATAAATGTAAAAATGTATATTTTAGACAAACTGATGATGGTGGAGAAAGACACCGAAACGTATTTGTAACATTTTAAATAATAAACAATAAAATTGACTGAAACCCAGGAAATTTTGAAATAAATTGAAGTACAGTCAGGAAAATATACACAACAATTAAAAATAAGATATCGATAGTAAGCATGTTGTTGATAACTTCTTCTTCTTAGTCTAACATCGTGACTTTACTATTCGTCCATGTTATGGATGACTCTGTGTACGATACGTCGCCCTCATTGCCGGTTGTTAGTTTCGCGTGTTGGAGTTTCCAGCCTCATGTTTGTGAGTTTGGAAATCATATCGGTCCATCTGATCGGCGAACGTCCGCGTCTACGCTGTCCCGTTGATCTTCCTTGAACAACTAGCTTCTCGATATTATCATTTCTATTGATGTGGCCAAAAAATTTTACGATCCGGCCATATGTCAGGGAAGACAGTCGCTGTTGTGGGCGGATTTAATTTAAGATTGAGACATTGGTCCTTCTAGCCGTCCAAGGTATTCGAAACATCCTTCGCCAAAACCACATCTCAAAGGCGTCTATGCGTCTTCTGTCAGCGGCACGTATCACCCATGTATCTGATCCGTAGCAAAAAACAGGAAACAGCAATGTTTTTATCAGCTAGATTTTCGTGATTCTTGTAAGGTTTCTATCCCTCCACAGCTTTGTTAGTTGCGTCATTGCGACTTTGGCCAACTGAATACGCCTTCGAATCTCAGGTTCACAGCTGCCCGAGCTTCGCAAGGTGGACCCAAGGTATGTGAACTGCTGCACAATTTCGCATTTGTCAATCCTTACAGGCTGCCTCCCATTCTCACTCTCGCGATCAATTATCATGACTTTGGTATTGCTATAGTTTACTTTAATACCGTAATCTGCACTTACATTTTCAAGTATATTCAACACTTCTAGAAGTTCTTCTTCGTTTTCCGCTATGAGAACAGTGTCGTCAGCGAACCGAAGATTGGAGATCTTTCTTTTTTCTGTCTTTGCGAATCTTGCATTTCTCGGAGACAGTATTAGGGGATGTCGTGCAGGAAATGAAGGGCCAGAGACTGAGATGGGCAGGACATGTGCATATACTACAGGATGACAGACTGGTGAAGTTGATGGGAGGAGGTTCCTACGGGAAGATGACCACCTGGACGACCCAGAATGCGATGGAGAGACTACATTGTGTCAGATCTACAAAAAATGTACATCCTCTTTGAACATAGAATTATGGAGGATCGAAACACCGTTTCCGGTTTCGGTCAACGAAAAGAGTGGCGAGCTTAAAATATTTTGCATAAACCAATAAATGATTAATTTATTTGGACGGTACGTGGTGTTTTCAAACTGCTTAAATGGGAGATTCGGTCAATTGATATATAACAAGCTGAAATTTTGTCAGAAGTATCTGCTTGGTGACTCAAATAGATCCGAGTATTCTTTCTTGTGATATCCAGATGTTTCTTACTCAACACGCAGTCAACTAACCATTTATCTTCAAAATTATGTTTAACTATTTTAATTTTATTGTGATCATTTAAGCAAGCCTAATGGATTCTTTGCCAGAGTTTATATTTTATGACTTGCTTATTTGTGACAAAATGCTACAAGTACAGTGGCGCAGGAAAGATATGTTTATTACAGGATATTTAAAATTTGAAATACCTTTCTTGTAACAGACTTTCAATAATTAAATATGTTATAAAATTAATTTCACTGTGTTCCAGTTTTCAATTGTCTATTGATAACAGAATCTTTGAAATTGTATTTTCGAAGCGCCTTGAAATCCGTACTTAATATGATTTGCATATCACATTTGGAGGAAATTCAGAAAATTTTTGTCAATTACAAAAAAAACATTAATTAATGAAAATTTGCAAACTGGTTCATAAGCAAAACACATACGTCTCTGGCACAGCCAATAACTTTTACAGTTTCGAATAACTGATTTAATACCTCGAATATAATTTAAAAACATATTTCAAGAGCCATTACCTGCGAACTTAAAACTTCGAAAATTGTTCGTACGTCTCTGAAAGCGGGCTCAAATATTTCCGTGTTTATTGCGCCTAATAAAAGAGCAAATCCTGGTAGAATAATTTGTTGTCAAGAAAAAGAAACAGATGCCTGGCTTTGAGATTTAACTAAAGCATCAGGTGCTACTGCGAGAGTGCTAGCATTAAGCACATTAAATCCAAAAATATCTGGAGATTCAGTAAACGTATGGTTTCATAAACTACATGGCAATTTAAGTGAGCATTGCAATTTTAACTTGTCTATTTATTTGGAACAGTTTAAAATCATTAATAGATTCTATTTATACGATTACTGTTGATTTGGATGCTTTATACAGAAATATAAATATATCGCGCAAATAGGCAGGCACATGGTGATCCATCAGGATAGTAATAGGTTCGGTTGTTGAAATTGCAAGTATTTTGGGGGTAAAATACATAATCCTGAATTAAATATTTATCTCAGAACTAATCAATCATTTAAAATGATTCCAATTAACCTATTATTACTTTTGGTATTGATATTTCCACAATTATATGTGGTTAACACTACACACAATTAGAGGGAGCAAAATAATAATCAACTATTGGTTGATTCATCAATCATTCTGGTGTACCATCATAAGCCATTGCAGTTCCTCGCTTGTTTTTAGAACTGAGCATGAAGTGAGCCAAAACGTAAAAGAAAGAGAACGATGAAAATTAAAACACAATAGCTAACTTTTAAAAAAAAATTCTCAACGTTTTCTGAAATATTTGAAGAATTTGGTTATTGCAGACTATGCAAACTATGAGAAAGGAAAGATTTTAAGTTAATAAAATAATAAAATAGCAATGTGAAAGAGTTTGAGATTATGTTATTGTTTTGTAAATTGGTTATTATGACATCGTGATTTAATAATAATTATTATTAATATTATTCAACTTATTTTTTATAAAATTATTACGTATTTAAAAGCAAGACTTGCAAGACTTCGAGGACTAAGACTAAGTCCAAGCCTTGGCATGTAAGACGAAGACTCAGACTTGGCGTCCAAGACCAGTACTCTATGTGCAAGAACAAGATCAAGATAATGCAAGTCTTAGACCGAATTCAAGAATGATCATCAAGCATTACTCACACTAAAATCTGATTCAACTCAACATAACCGTATTCACAAATCATTTTATTAAATGATTGACAAAATATACTCTAACTTTGAATTGAAGAGATGCATGTTTTGTGCCATAATTGAGTGAGATTAGTGTTACTTTTTGTTCCTTTATCTCGTACTCAAGTTTTACTTTGGGTCGTGTTACAAAAAAAACATTAAAAAATAACATAGGTGAGCTATAAAAACCTGTAAAATGTATAAAATAACAATGACTAATAAACAATAATATTAAATTAAATAACCTAAACTTTCATTTTAAAGTCAATAAGGAGATGGATGACGATTAGTGGAACATTGTAGTTTTTACTCCAGAAACTCGTTATCTGCTTATCCCAAGCCAAGGTAAAAATTGTAATTTCAGAAATCTATTTTTACCAAAATTGCCCTTTGTAACTTTCATAAAGAATTATATTTTTTAGAATTATATTGCGACTACTATACGAAGAAATATGTTAATCTTCGTTTTGCTTATTGTTAGTTCCCAACTTGAAAAGGAACGTAGATAGAGTACTAGTGAATAAAATAAAAAGTGCATGTTGGATTGATTTCAGCTATAATTGCTTACTGTACAAACTCGATATTTCAGGTCAAATAGATAAAATTTAAAAACCTCAACTGTGGAGATAACCGGACGATAAAATTTAACACCACTGCCAGAGTAAATTTGTGTGTAAATTACCTGGAAAGTGTTAACTGTAAATAAGCTGGATTAAATAAAAAGTCTCATTATTATGCTTATTGATTTTATTTATATTTACGTTTTATGTATTCGCTGTAAAGCTTTTTATCATTGTGGCAAAAAGACACCATTCGATGTGCTTGAAAAAAATTATCAACCGTTTGTTCATCACGTCGATTCCTTTCCTAATATTGACTTCGATCCCTAATTTTCCATAAAATTGTAATATAGTTACTTAAAGCCGTTATTAGATTACATAAAAGCTTCCATCTAAACCTGACTCTTTCGATGCAGTTTAAATTTTAGACTAGATTTTCTATATATTTATTTATATTTTATATGTAGGTAATCAACATTTTAATATTTATTCTGACTAGATCACGAAAACAAATCTTGGTCACAGATAATAATCATCATTAAAAAGATTCCCTAGCCCATTGGTTGCTATTCAGCTTAACGAAAGTTTAAATCCAACGCGTTCTTTGCCGATGTTTCTTCATAGGTATACCAAACTCAACTACAAATTATACTAATCGTATGATAAATCTTCATAAGAAACTGGCATACGAAATGAAGCTGTCTTACATTTGAAATGGCTTTTCATTTTTTATTGCACTGATGCAACAGGAGCCAATCTATCCCCTTTTGACTAGGCAGGAACCTTCTCAATAAACGGTAAATAATCACAACTGATAATTTCACTCATCAGTTGTTTTCTGTTTTCGTTATCTGAGAGTGAACAAGAACCGAAGATTGATTAATAAAATAGAGCCGTCGAGTATACAATAAATGTCATTAACGAATAAAAATTCAAATTTTTATTACCACGGTTGCAGACGGTTTTCCATTTTGAAAACAAATATTTATTTGCCTTTTTTGACGAAAACAATATGCAAATGTATGATCTGCCGTCATTGATGAAATAACCGCTATTCATCATAAAAACCCCATTTAAAAAACTTTATGACTTCGAAAACTAATGGATGAGCAGCTAAATCAATCCCTCAGATTTTCCACTTGTCCTGGTAGATAGCGGAAAACTAATGGCAATCTGGAAATGGTAAATCAAAGTGTCGCCCTTATTCTCCTAAATGTCGGAATTTATGTAGTTCCCCTCAACACAGGTATATACAATCATTTATTACATCCACCTGCCACTTCTTATTGATTAACACCAACCAACGCGAGAACTTAAAATTAAGATGAACGGCCGGGATGTCGGCGCAAGGATGAAAGAAAATAGATGGTAAAAAATACGGCAAAATATTGGATTTCGTAAATCTTGTTTGCCCTATCTTGAGTTCATTATAATTCAGAGTAAACAAGTAGTAGAAGTAACGATAATGTGGGATTTATGCTCGCTAAAATATTTAAGGAGATGAAGGTGATTTTAAATTTCGGTGACAAAATTAATTTAAATTTATCTTCCTGCAAACAAAAAATCTAAAAACTGTAAACATCCAGCATGCAAAACGACCTAATATTTTTCCATGCTACAAAAGACAATATTTTCGTGGCTTAAAAGAATTATGAGGAAATGCAAGCCACTTCTAGTTATAACTCATTAAGAAAAGACACGAATTTACATTGCCGAATCCTGTTTGGGACTTTTTCCCGGTCAATTCCTCCTCAAGTGTACAGGTTGTAAAATAAAATAATTTGTACAACTAATGAATGAAAAATACAATTAAATTAGAAAGACGCTTTCAACTCCGTTAGAGGAACTATTAACTATCTAACTTTTCTAAATTTGCAATTGTTTTTTGTGTAAATATGATGATAATTGAAACTATTTAGTCAATGCAATCGTGCATTCGGCAAATAAAATTAACTTTGCTGTAAAAGGTGGTAGATAATTTATAAATTCAAATCTTGTAAAATGTTGTTGAATTTAATGCGTGCAGTTTTCATCGTATAAGTGTAATGGAGAATTCAAATTGAATAACAAATTTAAATTTGGAGGCCAAACAAACATTTTCCAAATTTTCCATTTTGGACCAGTTTGTGCAGAGTTTTACCTTCAAACAATAATGAGGAAAGGTTCGAGTTAATTCAAAACTGTCACTTTTTGCTTGCATGTTTAGGTCACATTTGAATTAAAAAATAGAACATTTTGGAAATATTACTAATTATGTACTGTTAAAATATAAGCAAGTCTAGAGTAGTAAACCTATTATGGTTATAGGTTTGAATGAACTGATATAGATATTTTGTGACGATTAGAATCAGAATATTTTTTTATTTAAACACCTAAAGTTACGTATTAATGTGTTAAGTATCATACTATGTGTAAAACACTTGTCAGTGATGTAACTTTGAGCGCTCAAAAAACTTTTCTCATGAATCACTTTGGAGTATGAAACCAGATTTGCTAAAACTTTCCCTAAAACATGCACGTGCGAAAAATTGCATCGACCTACCTATTATAAGTTCCATTAGTGCCAGCCTCAATAATGGAGGCGGCAAGAAGGCTAATATAATAATGGCGAATTATTACGCTACGCCAGTGATCGATAGACTTAATCTATGGCAATTTCTAAAAGGTTCTTGTCACGAACATACCGTAATATTGAATAGTTTTTGTTCAATTTCTTTATTGAAACTACACGCCGTGTACGTTGAGTGGATGCGTATGGTATAATAATATGTGTTTAATGCATCGGTGATTAAATCTGAAATATCCTATATAAATCATATCATACGTAAATCGTTATGATAATGCTTTTTAAACAATCAGTTTGGAAATGAAGCTATTTGTTCGTTAGGAGTACATTTTCAGTGTATTCCAATATTATAATGTAACTTATTTAACAATACATATTTTCGATTAAAAGTTGTTCCAAGCAATGCTGTAAGCGCAGGTATCAAGAATAGTACCTAAACTCTTAATGGCAAATTATATAGAAAAACACATTTTAGTAGTAAGTAGTAATTTCTTTGTCAGACTTTTGGGTTTTTTTTTGTACTCCCTATACAAATATTTCCTGTCCATCATCCAATCAATTTAAAATTTAAAATATTTTATTTGATTTTGGAACATTTGGACTTTTCAAAGTTAACTTTACCACACGTACACCAGACAGGAAATAAGTATCTAAGTGTTGCAGACTTTCTTGCAACAAACGAAGCTTCAACACCCTAAATTCCCTTCGAATAGGCGCCCCATAAAAATTGTCTGGGTCCTTCCTCTTTCCTCGCCTCTCCCACCCGATGTTATAAAGATTTACCTGAAGAAGTGTGTGTGCCTTTGCAGGCGGACAGGGAAGAAACTCTCTAGGTAGTTCGCATTCGAGAATCGAGCCCGAAACTTCGACCCCACCGGCACTTGTGTGTACCCTCTCAACCCATTAGGTATTTGGTTTACCCGGCGTCTAATTTGACACGGGCCCCTGTAGTCGATAGTGACTTCATTGTGCAATAAAGGGCGTAGTACCTTTAGTTATTGGAACCACAACCCCTCACAGAATCCACAACTCTGAACTCCTGAAGATATTTTATATATTTTCCTGGAAATTGGTGTAGTACCAAACAACTCTCGAGGCTCAACAAGTTTAGTTCGTCAGGACCGACTTAAGGCAAGTCGTACAAAATAAAATTCTCTGGGAGCTGACGGACAGAAGATTGCTTGACGCCAAAATTGTAAGTTTTTAAACTTAATTCCCCCTTTGGACGCCAACTTTTTCCCGTCAAGGGTTGGCGGTAGTGTTATGTGATATCACCATTGCATTTGAGACATTCGGACACTGTGTTTTTTTGAACATTTTTGCGCTATTAGTTAGTTTGGTATTAATCCGTCATCATTTTTCACTAATTTAATTATAAGGTAAATTTTCTTGATTTAATTATATTTAGAAAAAACTGTGAAAGTTGTTCCAATATTAATAATTTTATTAATATATAATTTCATAGGCAATCATTGTGTTTTTGTCGTTGCAGTCTTATTAAAGCTCAGAACGGAGAAAAAATAGAAACCACCCTGGAAAAATAGTCTCTTTATCGTATTTGTTACGTCACAAGGATAAATTGTGAGTCCCTAGATTATTCCACTGATAAGTGCCAACATTGTCAGTGCGAATCATTCATTGGTCCTTCGAGCCGGATCCGTCTGAGTTTATTAGCTTAACTTACAAGTGACTGCAGCGACAAAAATGGCCGAAACGGGTAAAAACCTCGAACTTACACTTGTCGGTCAAAAACAAGCCCGTACTAGTGCCAAGAGCAAAATAACTCGAATTGTGAATTGGGTAACCGCTAACGTTGACACTGAACCCAACCCTGTTCATTTTCAGTGTAGGTTAGAGACACTTGAGAGTGCCTTTCTGAAATATGATAGCGCGCAAGATCAAATTGAGGCGCTTTCTGAACCGGGCGAGGACAAGGAAGACCGGGATAGATTGGAAAACATATTCTACAATACTGTGGTTATAATAAAAGACCAAATATCAAAATTGTCCCGCTCTTCTGAGTCTTTGCCAACGCCTGCTGGTAGTACAACAAGCAGTAACACTAATTTGTCTCAAGGTTTATCTCAGCTTAATATTGATGTAAAACTGCCACAAATTAATATTAAGCCTTTCAAAGGTGACACTGCTGAATGGACTCCGTTTTTTCAAATTTTCACAGCACTTATTGTAAATAATCCTGGCCTTACAGACATTCAGAAATTTATTTATTTGAAATCGTTTTTGCGCGATGAAGCGCTGAGCTTAATTGACAGTCTACAAGTAACTAATGAAAATTTTAATGCGGCTTTAGAAATTTTGCGTAGACGTTATGAAAATAAATTGTCTGTAATTAATTCACACTTCAACACTTTGTTAGATGTAGAGCCTATGACCAGATGTAATGCCTCAGCCCTTAGAGAATTTGTGACTGGCTGTCGACGAAGTTTGATTTCTCTTCAAAATCTAAACCATTCGGATAAACAGTTGTTCGAATTTTTATTGATTTATCTTTTGCGTAAAAAGATTGATTTCGGCACAAGACGTGCTTTTGAGTCCGAGCGTGACTTAGCTGAGCTTCCAGAGTTGGGAGAGTTTTTAAATTTCTTGGAAAATCGCTGCTTAATCTTAGAAAACTTGGCTAGCACTGAAAGGACAGTCACAAGAACCTGTCCTAAGTCCAAAACCCACCCCAGAACATCGTTACTTGCTCCTATCAACCCACCGTCAAACTCTACACTTTATTGTTTATATTGTAAAGAAACCAGTCACAAAATTTACACTTGCAATCAATTTAAGCAGTTGCAATTAAGTCAAAAACGAAAGTTTGTTGTGTCCTCTAGACTGTGTTTTAACTGCCTTGGCTCTAGACATTCAGTTAACAATTGTCCTACTACAAAGGGTTGTTTGATTTGCAACAAGAAACACCATACACTTCTTCATGACTCCTACACTAATACTACAAACAATGATGTAGGTTCAAACCGACGACCATTTCAACATGGGTCTACTCAAACTCAATCCAATGGAAATATTGGAGCTAATTATTCTGCGCGACAGAATCATGGTAGCCACTCGGCTCACAATTTTGAAAATCACTCTTCTCGCGTTGCTAATGCGAACACTTACATCTCGAGTTCCCTGGACACTCAAAGAAATTCAAATTTCCAGCAAGCTCAACCCACCACATCCTCTACTAATGAAACAAGAGTTTCTGTCCCTAACGAATCGCAAATCACGCAAGGTGCTGCGCTCACATCTCTATCTACCCGAAAAAGTCAAGTTTTGTTGGCTACAGCGGTCGTCTCACTTTATGACATATCTGGGAATTTAATATCTGCTCGTGCAGTGCTGGATAATGGGTCGCAGAATTCATTCATTACCAAAGAGTTGGTAACTCGTCTTGGACTTTTCTCTTATAATAGGAAAATGCAAATAACAGGAATCGCTCTAACGGATAGTATTGCCACAAAAATGGTAGATGTTATCATGCTATCAAATGTTTCTCCACACCATAAATTCACTGTTTCATGTGCTATTCTGCCAGACATTACTTCTTCTTTACCCCAAACTAAGATAAAGGTGCAGAATTGGGTGATTCCTGAAGGAGTGATCTTGGCTGACCCGATGTTCATGAATCCAGCCCCAATTGATCTTCTATTGGGGGCAGACTTATACTACGACCTATTGTCACAAGGAGTAATTCGTCTAGGTAAAGATTTGCCAACCTTGATAAATACTCAGCTCGGATGGATTATGGGAGGGTCGTATGTTCAATCACCCGCAATTTACAAGAGGGTACAGTCGTGTTCCAACTTGAATGTGTCCCTTTTAACTCAAAATAATTCCTCTCTGGAAACGTTGGTTTCTAGATTTTGGTCCATTGAAGAAATTGCCTCTGGAAACTACATTTCCGAGGACGAACAATTTGCTGAAATAATTTTTGAGTCAACAACACGGATTCTGGATGATGGAACTTTCCAGGTTGACCTTCCCCTAAAATCCCCTAAGGAAAACCTCAAGCTTGGTGATTCCTTTGCTATTGCCCGGAAACGATTTTCGAATTTGGAGAGAAGGTTTTCACGAGATGAAAGGTACCTATCTCGAGTACAAAAAGTTCATCGACGAATATATTTCCCTAGGACACGCAAGAATTGTTCCTCTGATTTTGACTAATTCCCAGCTAGAATCCAAATATTTTCTCCCGCATCACGCTGTCCTAAGAGAGGACAGTGTATCAACTAAACTCAGAGTGGTCTTTGACGCCTCTTGCCGTAGTTCATCAGGTTATGCTTTAAACGACCTAATGTTCAAAGGCTATCAGGTTCAGCCGGACCTTTATGACATTCTGTGCCGCATGCGCTCCTTTAAATTTGTTCTGGTCTGCGATGTTGAAAAAATGTTTCGACAAATAAGAGTAAACCCTACTCAAACGTTTCTTATGAACATTCTCTGGCGCGACAACCCAAATCAAGATCTCCAATGTGTCGAATTGCTTACTGTGACTTACGGAACTAACTCCGCTCCATTTTTGGCCACGCGTGTTCTCAAAGAGATTGCGCTGAAAAATGAAGACAAATACCCACGGGCTTCAAAGTCTATCCTCAAGCAATGTTATATGGATGATGTCCTTACTGGGGCAGATTCCTTGGATGAATTGAAAATTTTGCGCAATGAGCTCACCTCTCTTATGAACAAACACCATTTCACTCTTCACAAATGGCGCACTAATTGTACTGATTTAGTGTTAGAGGAACCCAAATGTCACTCAACTAACTTCGACATAAATCCTGATGGAAGTCCGGACAAGGTCTTGGGAGCGCTTTGGAATACCAAAGATGATTTCTTGGGTGTCTCTGTCCCCGAAAACTTAAAATTTTCAAAATTAACAAAAAGATCCATTCTTTCACTTGTGGCGCAGTGTTTTGACCCGCTTGGTTTACTCGCTCCAGTCATAATTACAGGAAAGCTGATTATACAACGGCTTTGGTTACTGGAGTTAGGTTGGGATGAACCTATCACTGACGAGTCAATTTTGAAAAACTGGTTTGAATTCAAAAACAACCTTCCATTGTTGAGCTCCTTAAAAATTTCAAGACCCTATTTTCTGGACAAATCCAAAGAAATTATTGAATTACATGGATTTTCAGACTCAAGCATGAAGGCATACGCAGCGTGCGTTTACTTGCGCACCGTCTATAGCGACGGTTCCGTTTCATGTTGTTTGGTTTCAAGTAAAACCCGGGTTGCCCCACTTAAAACAGTGTCTCTTCCTCGGTTAGAGCTGTGTGGCATGCTGCTCTTATCTCAGCTAGTGACTAAACTTGTCGGGATATTTAAAAATGAATTTCATATTGGCAAAGTTATACTCTGGAGCGACTCTCAAGTCTCACTAGGTTGGATAAAATCCCATCCATCCCGTTGGTGTGTGTTTGTAGCCAATCGCGTCTCTTTAATACAGGAAATGACTCTCGATTTTCAATGGAATTACGTTAAATCTGACCAAAACCCGGCAGATTTACCCTCAAGAGGAATTTCCCCTGCTGGACTCCGGAATAATCATCTTTGGTGGCACGGACCCGCATATCTTCACAAACCAGATTGGTCTATTGAGAATCAGTGCCATGAGTTCCCTTTTATCGTAGAATTACCCGAAGCAAGGACTGCTTCTCTCGTAACTATAAGTCCTAGTGAGGAAAATGTTTTTTGGGCAAGGTTTTTTGACACTTTTTCCAGTTTCTCACGGATGCAACGGACGCTCGCTTACATCCTTAGATTCATAAACAATACAACAAAGGGCCGTACTATTCTCGGAGAGGTATTGAGTGTATCTGAGTTGGATAAGTCCACCACAAGAATAGTTGCAGCTCTACAAAGACAGTGTTTCTCTAAAGAACTCTCGGAGATTACTAAGAATGGTTACGCAACAAATAAGTGTATCGCTAAACTTAATCCTTTTTTGGATACTCAAGGGATCCTTAGAGTGGGCGGTAGACTGGAACAGGCTGATGTCCCTTATTCGCAGAAACATCCAATTCTACTGCCATCACGCAACAGAGTGGTTAGCTTGATGTTACGCTTAGAACATTTTCGTCTTGGTCATGCGGGAGCGCAAACCGTACTCTCAAACTTTAGGTTGAGATACTGGCCGTTGGATGGTTTAAACGCTACAAAAAAGGTTATCAGGGAATGCTCTATCTGTTTCCGTTTCGTGGCTCCAGCATCTCAGCAAATTATGTCAGATTTGCCCTCAGATAGAGTGAATGTTGCCAGGTGTTTCGTTAAAGTTGGTGTGGATTACGGCGGTCCATATCTCCTCAAGTCTTCAAAATTACGCAAGGCTCCCTTAATTAAAGGTTATATTGCAATTTTTGTGTGTCTGGTGACAAAGGCTGTACACCTAGAGCTTGTTACAGGGCTTAGTACCGATCAGTATATTCTCACATTAAAACGTTTCATAGCTCGTAGAGGAAACCCCTCACTCATTTTCAGCGATAATGGCACAAATTTTTTAGGAGCAAAGAATCAGTTGAAGGAATTACGAGAATTTCTTCGGCGCCCCGAACACTCTGACGAGATCAAGGAGTTTGCTTCTCAAAACCAAATTGAATTCAAATTTATCCCACCACGAAGTCCTCATTGGGGAGGTATTTGGGAGGCTGCTATTAAAAGCGCCAAATACCATCTGATTAGGTTGGTTGGAGAGTCAAATCTCACATTCGAAGAGTTTTATACGGTTTTAGCGCAAGTGGAAGCCATATTAAATTCGCGTCCTCTCTGTGTCCTTTCGAGTGATTCCAATGATCTTTCACCGCTGACTCCGGGCCATTTTTTAATTGGGTCTTCTCTTACTTCATATCCAGAGAAGGATTGCACCTCTTACTCGGAAAATCGGTTGAACAGCTTTCAAAGAATAAGCCAGATTCAACAAACGTTCTGGAAGCGCTGGTCAATTGATTACTTAAATCAACTACAGAACAGGCCTAAGTGGTACCGACCATACCCAAATTTAACCGAGGGAATGGTAGTGTTGCTAAAGGAGGATAACACCCCCCCTTTGAGATGGAGTTTGGCAAAAATTATAGAGACCCTTCCTGGCAAGGATGGAAAAGTCAGAGCTGTAAAGCTTAAGACTTCTACTGGAGAATTTACTCGTGGTATCACCAAAATTGTTCCGCTCCCACTTCAAGATCATCAATCATAATCTTCTCTTGAATTAGGTTAGTATTGTTTGCTTTCTCAATTTTTTTAATTGAAGAGACTTCAATGGGGGGAGTATGTTGCAGACTTTCTTGCAACAAACGAAGCTTCAACACCCTAAATTCCCTTCGAATAGGCGCCCCATAAAAATTGTCTGGGTCCTTCCTCTTTCCTCGCCTCTCCCACCCGATGTTATAAAGATTTACCTGAAGAATGTGTGTGTGCCTTTGCAGGCGGACAGGGAAGCAACTCTCTAGGTAGTTCGCATTCGAGAATCGAGCCCGAAACTTCGACCCCACCGGCACTTGTGTGTACCCTCTCAACCCATTAGGTATTTGGTTTACCCGGCGTCTAATTTGACACGGGCCCCTGTAGTCGATAGTGACTTCATTGTGCAATAAAGGGCGTAGTACCTTTAGTTATTGGAACCACAACCCCGTACAGAACCCACAACTCTGAACTCCTGAAGATATTTTATATATTTTCCTGGAAATTGGTGTAGTACCAGACAACTCTCGAGGCTCAACAAGTTTAGTTCGTCAGGACCGACTTAAGGCAAGTCGTACAAAATAAAATTCTCTGGGGAGCTGACGGACAGAAGATTGCTTGACGCCAAAATTGTAAGTTTTAAACTTAATTCCCCCTTTGGACGCCAACTTTTTCCCGTCAAGGGTTGGCGGTAGTGTTATGTGATATCACCATTGCATTTGAGACATTCGGACACTGTGTTTTTTTGAACATTTTTGCGCTATTAGTTAGTTTGGTATTAATCCGTCATCATTTTTCACTAATTTAATTATAAGGTAAATTTTCTTGATTTAATTATATTTAGAAAAAACTGTGAAAGTTGTTCCAATATTAATAATTTTATTAATATATAATTTCATAGGCAATCATTGTGTTTTTGTCGTTGCAGTCTTATTAAAGCTCAGAACGGAGAAAAAATAGAAACCACCCTGGAAAAATAGTCTCTTTATCGTATTTGTTACGTCACAAGGATAAATTGTGAGTCCCTAGATTATTCCACTGATAAGTGACAACATTGTCAGTGCGAATCATTCACTAAGAAAGGACTTAAATGATGCATTAACCCTAGCAAAAACTCTAACTTACATCAACTCAATAATTAATTCAATTCTCAGAACCAACTGTTTTCCAGGGGCAATGGACAGCATCAAAAATAATAATGATCCTAAAACCTGGAAAACCAAGTGAACAACCGGATTCGTATCGAATGGGTCGATGAGCCTCCTCCAGATATTATTTAAAGTATTTATTATAAAACCATCCTGAAACCAATCGGGACCTACGGAATCCAACTATGAAGAATAGCTAGCAACAGCAACATCGAAATACTACAAAGATTCCAATCAAAAGCCCCATGGTACGTGAGAAACGACACTCTGGATGGGGACCTAAATATCACAACCATAAGAGAAGAAATACAGAGATTCGCTGAAAAAGTTGCGAATAGGTTGCCACCTAAATCTACTTATAGTCACCCACTTTAAAAAATGCCCAACAAGAGGCTCAAGAAACTAGCACCATCCGACATCTGCAATAGATTCCAGCCAGAATAATTCGAACCACGCTCTACCATACTCATCAAATTGAAGACACACCCAGAGGTCGTTTATTGTAATGCACCCTGTTACATGTGAAGAAAACGAGGGCAGGCATTAAAAAATCCTCAGAAAAGCAGGCATATTGTAGATAGTTAATAATAAAATGTAAAAAAATATAAAAATATATATTATATACTTTTTTTGAACTCGAGTGTTCGATAATCTCTTGCTTTACATAAATCACTAATCATTGATGACGCCTTGCTCGTTAATTGACTTATTGTTCCAGATTAAATGTTCATCAATCATCAAAGGTTTTTATGTTATCCACTTGTTTTATAGCTACAGCATTTATTAAAAAATGGTATGTTATTGCATTTCCATTTTTTGCAGAAATAGTACGAGCTTTGCTTTGTCTTTCTTTATTTTCAATTTAGTATCACTTATCATTTTACTATTCCTGATTAAACCACATTTATAAAAGACAAACTTCTTGATGATTGACTCTCACTGATCTCAGAAATATGTCTATAATTGTTTAACAATGTTTTAATAAGTTTCAAGATGATTTTTTATAGTTTTCAGTCAAACTAGACGAATAGAAACACTATCTAAATGTAAAACTAAAAATATTGCCCACGGAAATGTGGGATATTATTTTAGAAAATAGTATTGTTTTCTTACCTGAAGTATTAAGTAAATGGTCAATACGGATGTTATCACATATGCATTATAAAGCAATTATACTTTCTACTGCTGTTTTTATTCGTTGTTGTCTATAGAGAAAGTTGAACTAAAGTTTTCTTTATTAACTGTTTTAGCAAAGTTTAAAAGATTAACTCAAGTAAGACCTTTCGAATAATATTAATTACATTTTAATTCTTCCATCTTAAACTTCAATTTCAACTTGAGCTCAAATACGTATTTCATAACAAGATTTGACATTAAACATCTTAATTTTACTTCAAAACATTATATTCAGTAGCAAATCTGGTTCGTTGAGTCCCGAAAATGCTTTCATTTACATTTCATAAAGGAATTAGTATAGCTGTTTTCCTTTCATTTCCTTTATATTCTATCAAAATGTTAAATCCCGATTTTTAGCAACAATACCGTAAAATTTTAATTAATCTAGGCCACAGCCAGATTTATTGCAAATTATTATTACTCATAACACACATAAAATTGTTTCGTTTCAATCAATTTTTAAGATGATAAAAAACTTGAAGACATTAGAAAATTATGTGAAAAATAAACGAATGAAGCAAATTAACTGAAAATAAGATAAATACTTTGTAAAGCTTGCGGTGACCATATAATACTACTAATCTAAACTAAATATAACTCTAAATTTAATAATATACTCTAAATGTAAGTATACAAATTAGCTTTATGTCATGAACATTAGTTTAAACCATTACATAAAAAGATGTTGATTGTTGACTAGTTTAAATGATTTCTGTCCACTAAATATACAGTTTCCATTTTGTTTTCTAGTGACATTCACAGCTCAGAAATGGCATGAAACCAAACTTCCTAGAAAACATCCCATTTAAATTTAATCCAAAAAAAAATTCCTGGGTTCCAGTCAATTTTATTGTTTACATTAAAATTGAATGTGTATTAAATACACATTCAATATGAATGTGTATTTTAGACAAACTGATGATGGTGGAGAAAGACACCGAAACGTATTTGTGACATTTTAAATAATAAACAATAAAATTGACTGGAACCCAGGAATTTTTTTTTGGATTAAATTGAAATACTGTCAGGAAAATATTCACAGTTATCCCATTTAAAAACTGTTTGAGAAAATTATGAGTTGAAATCACCACCGTTAATGGATCGAAATACAGTGCTGAAAATGTGGAGAAATAATTTTCTTTGCAAAAAAACTATAGCCGACTGAATTTTCTTCATTTTTTTTAAACAAACGCAAAAATGGTCCTGGCTGCTTTTTGGTCACCTTATCTATTTTTTTATTTAACGTTTTTAAGTAATTTTTTAATCGGATTTGGTTAGTCCGATTTTATAGGATCCTTTACGATCGTTTCATAAAATGTCTAAAGTTCTTATTTATTTGGGGAAAGTGGTAGACGATTAGCGTGTGTTTAGAATTCCACCTCTTAATCTCAAATTATAAAATGAAGATATTCTCCGTTAAAGTTAAATAAGAACTGTGATAGTTAAAAGTTGCAATAAAGTTGAAGACACAGACATAATTTTTTTATGAAACCATGCAGTTTAATAAAAGGTCGATCAACGCCAACTCGAGTTACTCGCTACCATTGATATCGAGATTTATAGATTCGGTTTTATGATGTTGATACTTTTATAGGTTAAATTATAAATATTTAGAAAAACTGGCAAATAGTTCACTTTTTGGTTTTTCAATCAGGTTTTTCATAAAGAAGTGTCGCAAGGGAATACTGTACATTCCTCATGAAAATAAGAAACACTTTTCTCCTCGTCTATTTTTTTCCTACTCGAATTCTAAGACAACGACTCCTTTTCCGTTTTAACTCAAATGGGAGCCATTAGAGAAACTACTATTTTGATAGAAAATACTAAGCGCCTATGAATTTTATACAAAAGGAGTTTCCTTAGTTTGTTACTCAGAAAAGAACCTTTTTAACAATACCCATGCGATACGTTAAAGTCGCGTTCAATGAATTCGAGTATGGTGCAGAAAAGTAGCTATTGATAGTACTGTGTGTATTATGGTTCAACATATTCCTACAGTTCCTAACAAATTTGAAAAAAAAAACTAAAATGAAATTATATTTGAGACATCCTGTATCTCGAAAACGAAAGCAAGGAGAAAAATTCATCAATCATTTAGGTACAGATTTCCGCTGCGACAATTATTTAGGTCAATTCTGTATATAAAATTATAAATTTTAATTTTTCTTTTTTTAACAGTCCTGAACATTAATACACAAATGTCTGATCGTTTCCCAAACGGGGAGAAAGCAAAACCACCATTACGTATAAAATGCGTTTTACTGAATTGGTTCTAAATGGATTATAAAATTGTGCTTTTCAAATACGTATGATACGAGTGAACGGTGTTAGTTATAACGACCCTAAAGCGGAAAAATAAATCTAGATCTTACATAAGATATTAAATTGGATGCTTTTTATTTTGCTTTCTATGATATTCAACTGGTCGAATTAAGTTGGCATTAACAACAAAATAAATTTCCACTTGGAACCACCATTGAATAAATCTTTTGTTTACAGACATCGTTAACTTTTAACTCGAATGATCGACTTGCTTGGTTTAAGAATAGTCGCATATTTTTTTGTTTTCAGTCCGCTCCGAGATCTTGTAATCTGCTTTCAACAATACTGAATAGGACACCCTTTGGAGAGCTTTGTGATGTTCAGCATTGTCGCCAAAATTAATTGACTTTTTTAATTAATGTTTCGAACAGAAAGATTTTGAAACCAAACTCATGTTTCGACTTACGTAAAAAGCGAGGTAAAAGCCTAGGTTAGTATATAATATATTATACTATATAATAGTTTATATAGTAATATACGGGTATAAAATCCAGATTATAATAAGAATGCAGTAGTTTTTACTGCGATACAAAATACATATTATTACTGAAATTACCAAGTCTATAAATGTTTTCACATTACTTTATTAGCATTGATTTAACATAAAAATATTGAATTGAAATATTAGCAAAAAATCCACAGTTGTGATGACGTGTAAGATAATAAGTTTAATACGTTAATTAGTAGTATATTTATTATTATTACCGCTGGACGGTAAGATTTTCGTCGCAGAAATATCATCCAAACATTCTGTTATTAGTTCTGCCAGCCCAAACATTGACTTTTTAGGGATATTGTATATGTCCGGCTTACTCTACAAACTTCACAAGCTCCACACACCAACATATCTACTCCACATCATAAAAAACTTACTCGGAAACAGACTACTACAAGTAAGAATTGACAACACATTCTCTTTTTTTTTTCCCCTGGACAAGGACTCCCGCAAGGTTCCCCGCTCTCACCGTTTCTCTACAATATAATACGGCATACATATTACAATACGCAGACGACACGGCACTTATTGTACATGACAAAACTACTGAGAGAGCAGCTCAAAGACTCCAAACACTAATAAACAACACAATGACATGGTTTTATAAATGGAGACTAACACCAAACCCTTCAAAAAACCAACTTCTGCTCACAAACCACAGACTAAACGCTGACTCTCCTACAATAACTGCAGACGGCCAAACGACACAACCAAAAAACGACGTAAAATACCTTGGAATCACAATTGACCACAAACTTAAATTCACTAAACACATACGAAACATCAGGGCAGAAACAATAAAGAGAACAAAACACTTCCGATCACTAACCTACAAAGACAGAGGAATTAGCACAAATACCGCCACCAAAATATAAAAGGCTATTTGTAGACCCTTGCTAGACTATGAACATATACTCATGACCAACGGAACAGAAAGGACAAAACGTTATCTACAAACAACCGAACAAATTGCACTAAGACTAATAGCACGAATAAGACTGGACAATACAACTGGACCATACTGAATCCCCTTTGTCTTACAAGACCAAACAGACAATCCCGCTTCCGTTTCCCTACATCAACGCTACTCGAACGCTTACAATAGTAACTGACTACTGGACAATAAATATAAGATCTCTGTTTGCCAGAATTAAAATTATTAAATTAGTAACCTATAATAATATATAAATAATAAGATAATTTTTACCTTTATTTGTTTGTTTAGATTAAGACTGCATGTACTAAACAAGGGCAGAAAGACCGATAGGTCGATAGCCTTTTTTTAGAAATAAATATGTTTACTACTACTGTATATGTCCTTCATGTATTTAGTGTCAATTTTCAGTGATCCAAAATCCAAAACAATGTTAACAGTGCCATTTAAATAAAACGTATCAGAGGCAATAATATTATGCTCAAAATTGTAATCATAACGCACATAAAAAATATGGTCATAATTTCTTCACAAAGTTTTAATGTTCTATCCCAATCATCCGCAATTATCTCTTCCATTCCTAGTTGAATTATTTGAAAATTTTACAAATTTTTGGCAAACTGGTTTTTCTAGTAGTTTGAAGGTTTTCTTATGCGAAATGTGATTGTGGCTATTGAAATATAATTTTTGTGTTATATCAGTATCTACTATTTATTGTACATAATATTGTACTGTAGATTTACCCTGTACTTAGTATCACAGTACACAATATTCAAAGCAATCCTCAATATTATCCTGTACTTACTTCTTTTGTCGCAAAATACAAATATTAGCGCATATTGTCTGAAGTAATTCAGACATTTTACCCTAAATTTAACTTCAATTTAGCTGAGTAAGTGCATTAGAAATTCTGTTAATAAAGCCTTTCCTTCCCCATATAAATGTTCATACATCTTCTTAAAGTTGCGCTTACACTATATATCTCTTAATTATCACTCATGTTTAAACACTTTGGCAAACTTTGGGCCTCAAACTATTTGCTTAAACTTTCACAACGCGATGAGGAGAAATGCTGGTTAATGTGTAAAAACTTGAAAGTTGGGAAGCAAGTAGAGAACCTCGACATCCCTTATAAACACAACTTTAACGGCCAACTTCCCTTCATTGTTGTGCACGGGCTTTAGCAAGTTTCAAGATATATCGAGAAGTTGGTTGCAAATGAGAAAATGCTGTCGAAAACATTTACGCCGTGTAACTTTCCCAAGATTTGATGAGTGCCAACTTGAAAAGTTTAAGTAGTTATAACAGAACTTATTTTTTATTAATTTCTCTTCTTCTGTGAGAGAAAACGTCTCATTTGTCCATGGTTCGTTATTATCATTTGTGAAATAATCTTTTAAATATACTGTTCTACAGTATATTTGCAAACTTAGTAAATTATATATGTAATAGTTTTCCTACCTTTATAACTCTCCCAATTTGAAAATATTGTTTGAGGTAATATGAAAAGAATTTTGAACAAAAGGCGAAACTAACTGTTTCCAATTCGTGCTAAGGGTAAATCAAGTATTTACGTGTAAAAATATTTGCAATTTCAATAGTTCCTTTCTTAAAATCGCCACTAATTTATCTTGAGAAATATTGCATCCCTAAATAAGGAATTTGACAGGCTTGTTCTATATCTAAAAAGTTTAAATGCAATTTGATTTCACGCATAGCCGCATACATTTACGATCAAGGTAATTAATCGATATATAGAATAACAGTACTCCGTCCAAACACAATAATCGACAAAATGATTGACTATAATCAACGTAATAACGGAAAACAGGGCAAAAGGGCTTATCGACCAGATGGAACAAAAGTAGAAATTCATTTGCTAGAGTACGACAGAGGGAAAATACTTTAACAGGTATTTTGTTGTCTCTTGTGTCGCTTTTCGACAATATATATAAACTGAAAAACTTTCAAATATATAAAAATCCTGTTTTTTCAAGTATAAAATTATTATAACGTTTGTGTTTTGTCGTTAACTTGCTGCTTAAAAAGAATTTTAATTGCAGACGACTTAATAAACGCTTGTCATTTGCATTATTAGGACTGTTTCATTTGGTTTACAATTTATTCGAAATGCAAACGTTACAAAAATCAAATTAACATTTTGTTTATCACACTTACTTTATCTTTTATATAGTTATTTGTAGAGTTACAAAACAAAATATATCAACTAGGATTTTTTAATAGCAATAAGAATGTTAATCTTGTAGGCTTAGTCCATCTGGTGAGGACCCCTGAGGAAATGTGTATCCCCAGGCCAAGAATAATGGACTTTAAATACGGCGAGATTAAATATAGATTTCATTTTCTTAGGCTGCTTGTACAGTGCCCTTTAAGGCATAGAAATAAAATGCTTGTAAACAAAATTTTTAACAAATCTTGACAAAAAGTTTAATTTTTCTATTAGTTCAGTAGTCGGTAGTGGCAAATCTATAAAGTATACGCAAATTGCTATTCTAATTGGCACTCTTGTAGGTAGAATAAAGATGCCTAGTACGATCCTAAAGTTAGTAGAACTTGAAGAAATATATAAGTCATAAAGTTCAAGTCATATTACTTTTATAAAATATGTACGTTGGCACCCTGGTTATTTTTATGGAGTTTATACTTTCGTTGGTATATGTAATAGTATTAGATTAATTTTCTGTTCAAGCTTCAAATTAGATCTGCGTTATTTATATTTCTGTAAATGTAGCCAAATTAATCTAAACTTATTAGTATGTATTTGAACCACTTTGAATACCAAATTTTATATTGCAAGTGCTTATTTAATTAGTTGTACCGTGAAATTTAGTTGATAGGCCTATGGTAAGCAGATTTAGTAAGCAGTAGACTAAACCACGAATTTAAACTGGATTTAACTGGAGAAATTAGACAAAGGAGTAGATATATCTTAAAAACATTTCAAAAGCCGAATGACTGTTGCAGAAGCCGTCGGAACCAACCGACAGAAGAAGAAATTTGAAGAGTTAGATAAGAAAAGGAACGTTTCCAATCCTACAGAACCTGAGGATCACTCCAGGGTTGTGGTCAACCTGACCAATAAAGAACTGTCCGCCGATCAAATGAACATCCTAAAGAAGGGAGGGAGGTTTTGCAATAGTACCTACTAAGCTACATGTAGAAGACATCATATCTAACGTGGAAATCGGTATACAACTACTACCAGCGCATAATGCCGATCAAATACAAGCGGAAACGGCACGCATCTTACAACGCGCAAAACCCCCTAAAAGCGACCTCAATCACGGAGAACGTCAAGCACTAAGATCCTTAAACAACGACAAGGAGATCCACCTTTTACCGGCTGATAAAGGAAATGCCACTGTAGTCATAGCAATGGAGGATTATGGTGATAAAATTACTTACTAGAATTCTAAGGACTACCAACAGCATTCTTAAGGAATTGTCACCTGCGCCAGAAAAACTGATCAGCTTGAAAAATTCGGAAGCTCTGCCACCAAGACTTTATGGCCTACCCAAAATACACAAACCTGGATTTCCACTGAGTCCAATTGTAACCAGTTTAGGAGGCCGCACCTACGAAACCGCTAAATACCTCGCCAAGCCTCTACAACCACAAATTGGCCACACGGAGAGTTATATCAAGGATTCAGGACATTCAAGGACACTTCGATGAGAAGCTAAGATCGCTCAATGTCACCAACACGGACATGCTCTTGAGGTTCGATGTGGTTTCGCTTTTTACGATGGTACCGATAGAAGAATCCATGGGATACATAGAACAACTTTTCCCAGCGATATAACCAAGCTATTTAGACAATGGAAGGGTGATTTCTACGAACAAACTGATGGTGTAGCCATGGGGAGTCCAGTCAGTCCGGTGGTAGCCAATTACTTCATGGAGATCTTTGAAAGAATCCGAAGTGCTAGTTTAGATACTTTTTTGATTTGGAGCCACGGGGAGAATGACTTTTGCAGGTTTCTTGACCACTTTAACTTATTGAATCCGAGAATTCAATTCACCATGGAAATTGAGAATAATGGAAGCCTACCTTTCCTAGATGTTTTGGATTCGAGACTACCTAATGGAAAGCTGGGTCATTCGGTCTACAGGAAACCCACACACCGACCGGTATCTCAACAAGGAATCAAACCACCACCCCAGACAAAAACGGGGCGTCATTCTTGCCCAAAAGAGCTGAGAGGAATTGCGATCCAATTGAACTTGAGAAGGAACTAAGACACTTGGAGAGGACGTTTAGGATAAATGGGTACAATATTCAGGAGATAATGAGAATACTCAGGCCAAGAACTTCCTATCAAAATGATACAAAAGTGAAAGAAACCGTGGAGAAACAGGGCTTCGTGTGCCTGCCCTACATATACAAAGTAACCGAGAGAATTGACAGAAATTGTTAAAGAAACATAATATCAAAACGGTCTTCAAGCCAACAAAAACAATCAAGGAGAGTCTAAGGTCCGGCAAGGACAAAAAGGAAACTCTATAAACATCTGGAGTCTATAGGATTCCACGCAGCTGTGGCGCAGTCTACATAGGCACAACTAAGTGAAGCGTCAACACCAGAATCTCGGAACATAAGAGAAGCTGCAGATTGGGACAGACAGAGAAGTCGGCTGTAGCTGAGCAAGCTCTGGCGGATGAACACCAAATCCTTTTTCTTGAAGCAGACGTTATAGACCAAACCCAAAACTTCTTTCCACGCATCACGAGAGAAGCCATTGAAATATTCAAACACCCACACAACTTTAATAGGAACGAGGAAGTAAGTGCGCTCAACCAGGACTGGAAGCGAGCACTACGCTCCACGTCAAATGGAATTTCTATGAGAAAACTTAATATTGCATCACTGCAAAGAATTTATGTAAATTTGGAAATTAATATTGGAACGATATTTATCATAAGATTGACGAGTAAAAAATCATAAAAAACAATCCATCGATACTAAGCTAATGTAAGTACCGACATCGTAAATTCGAAGCAGAACTGGGAATTTAACTCATTTACTGTGTTTTGCCAACTTTTCCACTTTTCAACTTTGTTCTAGCAAAAAAGTCAAAATAGAAAATTGTAACGTGTATCCCTAAAGAATAGCGCTCGTGAATATTTTACCAAAATGCATCCGTTTGCGGTTGAAAATGAATTGAAACAAAACGGGACTTTTCCGCAATCCCAGGGGAATTTATCGGGTTAAGAGAAAAGCTGAAAACAATGTTATGTAATTTGTTGTAACTCCATCAGCTGGCAAGCCAATTATTTCGGTGAAACTATAAATTATTCCAGTAGTGTCTTGGTAAAGTTTCCCGAGTTATTTTAAGAGATTATAAACGGCTTACAAAGGCCGGTTACTCTGTGCATTGTGCAATTGTTTGTCATCTTTACATGGCGCGCAAATAAATTACTCAGACATTATATTACGACGAGACTGCCCGGGGTAATGTTGTGAGGATGTAAAATGTCTAAATTTGGAGGAAAAGTTATCTCGTAGAAATACGGGAGTGAGTCCGTCTCTTATCAACAGCAAATTTCAATGTCTTGTTCTTATTGTTGGCGATAAGAAATTTAGGTAAAAGTAGCGCGCCAATTAATAAGCTGCATAATTTCCTAAACCAATAGCACACAGTTCAGTTTGAAATGATCTTTATTTGTGGGATAAAAGAACATTTGGTTTAATATTTTTAATGGGACAAAAAATTAACACCTGTTTTATTTTCCATAATAATACCATCTAATGATGTAATAATTTAATTAGTCAAGTTGAACTTGTTAATAACTGTAACTGTGTTCTTCTTGCTCGATATATATTCTTCCACTTCTCGTAGCTTTTAATATCTAACTTCTATCTTATAGCCTTCAACGATTTTTAACTTACTAAGACCATTTGCAAATTAATCAATATGTCTCAAGAGCAGTCCCCGATAACCAGCTTGAGTTGTGAAAGTCAAATTTCAGACTTTCTATGCAGCAAAATAAAATAAATAGCTATTGAAAAAGAGTCAAAAGCCATTTAGACCAGGATAACAAATTGCCCATTTTCAACGAAGCACTTTTTATAACAGTCGACCCTTTGAGTTTGATATCCTTTCACTTGAATAAATATCTAAGTCAGCTTTTTATCAGATATACAAAAAACATTGCCCAAATATGAAAGAAAATCTAAATTGGTAGCTCTATGTTGCTTGTCATATATTTTCCAACGACTAGGTTTAAAGGGTTATTAATGATTGCTTGTAAAGTTGCAACTGCTATCTGTTGTCTACTACAATCTTACCCAATTCTATTTACGCAGAACCCTCAACGCAAAGTAGAAAACACTTAGTAATCAAAAAGTTGGAAAGTCGTAGTCTCTGCATCGGTGAGTTCAAAGGGTCTCAAATAAACAAAACTTCAGTAAACTTTCCCTTTATTGTTTGGGAGTCTATTCGACCTTATAAAGGTCGATCAAGAAGCTACTAGTAAATGAGGAGAGGCTGTCAGGAACAGCTCCTTTCTTTAAGTAACTCTCAATAAACTATAAACGCCAGCTAATAGTCAAAGTTCAAAGTTGATCAAATGCAGATTTTCTATACAATTTTACTTTATTCCTATTGGCTAGAGTTATTTAAAAGTTAAAAATTCACTTTTTATTTAGATATTTACAGGATTACATGCTCAAACAAGTATGTTATTGTTGCTGCAAGTGAAAAATGCTTACTACTCATTCAAATATTTACGTATCTGCACAATACAAAAGGGAGTGAGTTAAAAACACCATACAATGTCTTCTGCCGAAACCGACACGTAATAAAATAAAATCTCAGGAGGGTAATAAAGATTTAAGGCGATGCTGGAAATGAATAAAGAACGCAGGCTTGGGTATTATTTTTCTTATTTACGGTCAAACGCAACGTTTCCTGGATATATCCGAGTCAGAAGCAATAATATTTCCAAACATAAAAATCGTAATGTGGGGCCCAGGTGATAATATACATATTATAATTTTTTCATTGCAAATTATAGAGAATAAAAACGAATAGCTTTAAATTGAAACATGAAAGCTGAGAAAATGACTGATATATAGATGCCTCATAGAAGGAAAAGGCCTGTTGGAAATTAAAATGTCTTTGTTTCTATATAGAGAAGGTGGATTTCAAGTTTACTACGTAAAAGTTGAGCAATCCCAGAACGGACAGTTTTAAACACCAAATTATGCAATTAGAAATTGTGAGCAAAACAAACATAATTTATTAATCATGATAAGAAACATGGGAAACTGAGCTTAAAAGCTTTCAGCCTCTCGCAGAAATGTGATTCAAAGGCAGTGACTAATTAAGGATACACGTGTTATATCCCAGGGGTCTAAGTTAAAATGTCTCAAAGACCGAAAAATAATTTCATTAAAATCAGTTAATAATTTATATAGCGATTTAAATACCTGATCATTTCTGACCTTTTAGTCGTCTTTGGGTTGCAACAAAGAATTGATAAACAAACCGGTCACCGAGAATGGAGATTGAGAAAACATATTATATTGATGTTCAGTGTCTAGGCTATTTATAATTTAATCTGAAACATGAGGAACGCTATATGTTACAACCCTATTTGCTCACGCAATTATCCTCCACCTACACATTTTCCGCAAACATGGAATTTCAAATGTCTGGTAAATCTTAATTTTGGTATTCCAGCCGGGGTAATTTTGAAACAAGATGTATGCAATTAGCTTTGAATAAACTTTTCAAGAGTAATACAAAAGAAGTGAGCTTGAGAAGAGTAGTAACTAACAGAGAAATGATATGATTATTAAGCAACTCAGCAGAAAATCAAATTTCAAATTTTATTTATAATTCTTTTCAATTCTACATCAGCGATCTATAGTTTTCTAACTTTTCACTGTACTTTGACTATGAGCAAGCTGGTAAAATGACGATTCTGGTTCCAAGGTTTCCAAGGTTGGAAAGCTGAGTTGACCCAGAAATATTGATCACCAAAAAGCGCCCAATGTGTAGCCCACACACTTGCTGTTTATTTTTGTAGGAAGAAACAATGTTGGCTTATCTTTAGAACAACTCAATGTTGTTTAGATAGAAAACGACAATCGACAAAGTAACAACCTCAATATTTTACCAAAAAATTGAAACACAACTAACACACACCGCACTCTTATGACCAGAGCATTCATGGCCAAGTAACTATATTTGGAAGATATAATAAATTATATTAAAAAATATCGTCTTGCACTTAAAAATGCAGTAGTAACCTGCCAGTTAAAATTGCACAGGGATAAACTTTCAAGTCAGAAATCTACCATTGCAAGATTCCCGCAAACGAAACCGAAGCATGCAAAGCTGTCATAACTGCAAAATTAAATTAAAGCTTCTAAAAAGCAATCGCGTAAACTATTGAGAACAAACACGCCAGTTATATTCGGTTTCGAAACTCAAAAGCAAAGAAAATCTTTCACGGCAGCAGATAAACATGTCGTAAACAATCATGGTTAAAATAAATCGAGTTTAAAAAATTAGTGAGCTTCCCTCTCCTTCTTAATCTCGTTTTCCAGTACTGCAGCTTCGCAAGTCTTTCTCTATTTAGTCTGAAAATCTACCAACACTCAGATTTGCGGCACGTGTTATAACCGACATGTGATACATACGATAAAAAGATGTGGAGTTCTCTTTGAAAGCGTAATGAGGATTTTCAATCACCAGACAAAGATGCCATTGAGAGCGAAAGAGCTACTCCTACTATTTATAAAGGGAACAAACAATAGTTTTGAAACGGTGCTTAATTTTCGGGTAAAACGATTCGGCTTTCTACCACAAACGTTTACTTTACTTGAGTGTTGTTGGGGTTAGTTTACATAGTCCGGAGAAAAGTTAAAGGTTTTGTTTTGAATTAGGTTTCTAGATATATGTAATTGCTTCACCTCTGTCTCAGTTTCTATGTGCATCAAAAGTCTCGGATTTTTTTCAAATTTGCATGTTCTAATACCTACTGATCGGCCATAATGAGCAATAGTATAATTTGATTTCCTATTATTTGGTGGAAGCATGTCGTCGGCATAAAAAATAAAATAACAAATGCGAAAATATATTTTTAACGTCTATAGAGCATACATTCAATATTATTTATAAGCAAAAAAATTTAAATTTTTCAAAAATCGTTATAAGCTATCATAATGTAAATAATTGATTTCATATTCATCAGCAAACTATGAACATACTCCAACTCAAAACTACTATAAGTGGACTCGGTCACCTTCACTGGTATAACGGCAATATTTTAAGCCAAATTTATTACATTTTACCGAATGTATTTCCTTAAAAGCCCTATAGAGTTAATCTAGCATACAATTACTAACAACCATGAAGTGCATTAATGTAAACACTTTTTGCTTTATAAAGTTAAGTCCGCAAGCAAAGCATTTTTAGTAGTAGTATTAGTAAACATCTTTATTTCTAAAAAAGACTATCGACCTATCGGTCTTTCTGCCCTTGTTTAGTACATGCAGTCTTAATTTAGATAAACAAATAAAGGTAAAAATTATCTTATTCTAGGTTAATAATTTAATAATTTTAATTCTGTCAAACAGAGATCTTGGATTTATTGTCCGGTGGTCAGTTGCTATTGTAAGCGTTCGAGTAGCGTTGATGTAGGGAAACGGAAGCGGGATTGTCTGGTTGGTCTTGTAAGACAAAGGGGATTCAGTATGGTCCAGTTGTAGGGGTTGTTTGTCCATTTGGTCTGTAGATGTATGAGTCTTTCCGAAATCTTTGTCATGTTTGTGCGTTCCTATAGTAGTTGGGTGGAGGGGTTGTGTAGTGGGTTTTGGGTCTTGTCTTATTCGTGTTATTAGTCTTAGTGAAATTTGTTCTGTTGTTTGTATATAACGTTTTGTCCTTTCTGTTCCGTTGGTCATGAGTATATGTCCATAGTCTAGCAAGGGTCTACAAATAGCTTTATATATTTTGGTGGCGGTATTTGTGCTAATTCCTCTGTCTTTGTAGGTTAGTGATAGGAAGTGTTTTGTTCTCTTTATTGTTTCTGTCCTGATGTTTCGTATGTGTTTAGTGAATTTAAGTTTGTCGTCAATTGTGATTCCAAGGTATTTTACGTCGTTTTTTGGTTGTGTCGTTTGGCCGTCTGCAGTTATTGTAGGGGAGTCAGCGTTGAGTCTGTGGTTTGTGAGTAGAAGTTGGTTTTTTAAAGGGTTTGGTGTTAATCTCCATTTATAAAACCATGTCATTGTGTTGTTTGTTAGTGTTTGGAGTCTTTGAGCTGCTCTCTCAGTAGTTTTGTCATGTACAATAAGTGCCGTGTCGTCTGCGTATTGTAATATGTATGCCGATCTGTCGATGTGATTTTTGTCTGGTAAGTTGTAATTGTATATGTCGTGGCAGTATATATTGCAGAGAAACGGTGAGAGCGGGGAACCTCTTGTCCTTGTTCAGGGGATCCTTCAGGGGAAAACGAAAAAGAGAATGTATTGTCAATTCGTACTTGTAGTAGTCTGTTTTCAAGTTAGTTTTTTATGATGTGGAGTAGATATGTTGGTGTGTGGAGTTTGTGAAGTTTCTAGAGTAAGCCCATATGCCAGACACTTGTCAAAGACCTTGTTAATGTCCAAGAATAGACACGCCGACTTTCTGTCAGTTAGGTGAGTTGTTTGTACATTGTTGGCCAAAATAAAGAGCGGATGAATAGTCGAGTGATGTTGTTTGAAACCAAATTTTCCGATCAGTTTTTCAAGTTGCTGCTTTATTATGTACTCAAGCATTTTTAATTTATTTAAATATTTACTTAACCAATTTAAATTACATTTTGACAGTTTGTTGCTAACAAAATTCGCTATCTTTTGGCCTGATAACAATCAACACAGTATTTCCAACATTAAGTTTTCAGCATTTTTATTTTCCATTTTTTCCAGACACTGCTACTCAAAATTTGACTTCGTTACCTGAAAAGTTTCCGCATATGCTAAGTTTTTAGAAAAAGAACTCAATAAATTCCTCCTCGAAGACGAAGTCTTGTATACTACAGATTTCAGGTAACCACAAAGAAAGAATCGAAAAGGGTCTTAATCGGGGGAATGTCGAGGCGATAAATTAAGTTTTCAACAAGGTTTGAAATTTTCAGAAAAATTGGCTTTAGTGGTTGTCACATATTATTAGAAACTCTTTGTTTGCGCATTTTAACACATTGCATATCAAAAATGCTTTGTTGTTGATCATATGTTTATAAAGCAATAAAATGCTTGAGTTGATGTCGGATACCAACGCTAAGTTTGTCGGGTCATAACGATCTATATTTGATGTAGTTTTTCTGGTACTGATCTGGAGAAAATCCATGTGTTTACTTCACTTCTGTAATAAAGACTAATATTTCTCTTCCCAGGTAAAAACAACAATAATTAAATGGGTAGTTGTATTTGAAAATATATAAAAGTGATAATTCTTCCGTAACTCAACCTGGAAGCAAGACATGAAATGGACAGAATGTAACATTGTTTAAGCTCACCTGTCTAAATTATGAATTTGTACATAACACACCATTATTGTTGTTTATTTGCAAATTGACTTATTATTTATAACGAATTTGCATGGTTATTAGTAAACCGCAGTAGTGATATCTTAACACCTAAAATGGCAATCCTTTATGTTCAATCATCACTTAAATATGACAAATGCTGGTAGACTAATTTTAATTCTGGTTCCATACAATTTGACTTTTCATACTCTAAATTGATGTATTAGATCTGACAATAAATTTAGAAGTTCAGCATTATAACAACCCTATTCCCGTCATCGATCAAACACATTCACAGGTCATTCATAAATATAGCTTGTGGTATTCTATCACAAACGATTTTCACTGCCACGCCTTCGGTTACAGAATAGTGACCATGAAGGCAGCTGTTTGCGACATAAATGATTTAACGTTTTGTAGAAGATAATACCAGATAATAAATAATTTTAGGTCGGCAAAACTAATGAAGCATGGACAGATTCTTGAATTAATATTTCTCACACCACAACGATAATATTTGGGGAATGGGGAGAATTAATCAGTGAGGCCCTTCTAATATGGACTTCCCAACAGGACAGAAATGATTAATATTTATTTAAATTAAGTTTAATTTATGTGATTCATCAAATGTCGGAAAATAATTCACTATACTAGTCCTTGTCTGAATTGGAACAGAAAACCGCGAACATTACACTTTTGAATATCTCTGCAAGTTATCTAATAAAAATCCAATTGCGAATTTAAGTTCAAGAAAAAGTACAAATTAACAGGAATTGCATGAAGTCTTCTTTTTTCAAGGGAATTCATATACCAGCATTTTTTTTAAATGATTCTAGAAGTTTATAACGAGTATTAGTTCCATTTATTTACTTATGCGCGGATTGAATGTTACGTAAATGAAAAGCTTTCCAATTCTAATGACAAGAAAAAATTATTTTATTGGCCAGTAGTCAGTTGCGTTTGTAAGTGTTCGAGTAGCGTTGATGTAGGGAAACGGAAGCGGGATTTTCTGGTTGGTCTTGTAAGACAAAGGGGATTCAGTATGGTCCAGTTGTAGGGGTTGTTTGTCCATTTTGTCTGTAGATGTATGAGTCTTTCCGAAATCTTTGTCATGTTTGTGCGTTCGTATAGTAGTTGGGTGGAGGGGTTGTGTAGTGGGTTTTGGGGGTGTCTTATTCGTGTTATTAGTCTGAGTGAAATTTGTTCTGTTGTTTGTATATAAAGTTTTGTCCTTTCTGTTCCGTTGGTCATGAGTATATATCCATAGTCTAGCAAGGGTCTACAAATAGCTTTATATATTTTGGTGGCGGTGTTTGTGCTAATTCCTCTGTCTTTGTAGGTTAGTGATCGGAAGTGTTTTGTTCTCTTTATTGTTTCTGCCCTGATGTTTCGTATGTGTTTAGTGAATTTAAGTTTGTGGTCAATTGTGATTCCAAGGTATTTTACGTCGTTTTTTGGTTGTGTCGTTTGGCCGTCTGCAGTTATTGTAGGGGAGTCAGCGTTGAGTCTGTGGTTTGTGAGCAGAAGTTGCTTTTTTGACGCGTTTGGTGTTAGTCCCCATTTATAAAACCATGTCGTTGTGTTGTTTGTTAGTGTTTGGAGTCTTTGAGCTACGTATTGTAATATGTATGCCGATCTGTCGATTTGATTTTTGTCTGGTAAGTTGTAATTGTATATGTCATGGCAGTATATATTGCAGAGAAACGGTGAGAGCGGGGATCCTTTCTAAAGGAAAATTATACAGCTTCTCCATTTCCCCGTCATATTATACAGGGTGACTCATAATTGGCGTTCCTCGAAGACATGCGTTCTTGAAGATCCTATTTTTATTCGAAATTCTTAATAAAAAAATTTATATTATTTGTAGATAAGCTCAAAGTCAACTTTACATTTGTGAGATGTTGAAGAGTGCTCGTCAAAACTTTAAATTTATAACAATGTCTAAAATGTATAGAATTTAGATTTCTTGGCGAGACTTTCAACATGAGGGACCAATGCGTTGTGTTATTATATGCTAATTGCTTATACTGCGAAAGTGAAACCTGACAAGATAAGTGCTGGTTTTATGATATTGAACCTGAGGTTTTGAAACGAAAGCAGTTTGCTGTGAAGTAACTGTAGTTTTAGGTGTAGACTGTGATAAATAATAGCGGTTCAAATCTGGTAATGAGTGGAGGTACAAATTAAAATGCAGGCATTTATGCCGTTGCTTTCATATTTATACCGTTGCGATCATCGATGAAAACAATGAGTCTTGGTGATTTTCCTTTAGTTAGTTACATTCACATCATACATTTTTTAAATTTTAATTTGCTTAATTCGTTTGCTGAAATAAACACCCAGTTTGACAGCCGATTTTCGATTTTTGCATTTAGAGAAAAACTGATAAATTAGTTTGTACCATTTTTCAAGTCAATTTCTTTAAAAAGCTTTTCGTTTGATTGAAAAGCAATGTTTACCGCCCTGTAGGAGATTGAGCCACTGAATAAATCATTGCATATCGTCTCAGCGAATAAAAATATATATAACTTGAAAAATAACTTCATCTGACAGATTTAAAGATTAATGTTTACGAGTACTAGAAATCGAGGCATTTATTGACGTCAACCAGAGATATCTGAAATGCGTCAACTCCATTCATTTACTAAGAATTTAGAACTATATCATACTGAAATAAATAGGAAGCTAAATAAAACATCAGACTGCATGTGCATAATATGACAACAGTTTGGGCTCAATGGGAATAGAGGGTGAAAAAATTGCAATATTGAGAGCAACTACAGATCAACAAGCTAATTTGACTACTTTGCTAGTCAATAACAGGCATGGGCAAAGGACCCAATCTATGAAAATTGTTTGGGTTTAATTCGACTTAATACAGTCAAACAAAACTTAGCAAATTTTCAAGTTTGTAACTTGGATACTTTTAGAATAATTACACAAAAACGTGCGACATATTGAATTTCTAACTTCTTTTATTTTGAACATGCAGAATGTTTGGCCCCATTTCGTATAAATTTTTTTCTATAAGATTTATACGGTAATGTTCTACGAGTCCACATGATTGGCTTGGTTCATCAAAAGGTAATGCAACTTACTTTGCAAATTACTGAAATTGTTTATCTACTATATTTAACAATTTGAGCTCCAGAATGCAAGCTTTTTCCGTAAGGTTGAAAATATTCAAAATTTTATATGAACACTAAAAGCAGCTTTTTGTTAAATTTCTTCAACATTTGACGAAATGGCCAGTTGGATTATCAAACAGTGTTAACCGAGATATAATTTCATAAATACAAGTCGATACTTATTTTTGTCAGCTTGCTAATCACAAATACACTAGATTAAAATTAAGTAGTGATTTCGGTTGGCACACTTTTAAATAGTTTTCGCTGTTATAATTTTACTGAAACAAATTATTTTTGGTATACTGAATTAGTTTTATTCATTTAGGTTAAGCAACATTTTATTTGCAATGACTTCCGAATGATTAGCCTAATTTTTGCCACACTTTGAAGATACTCTTAAAGATAATACTCAGTAGAGTGTATTCAGTGTGTGATAGGGGTATAGGCCGGGAACAATTTCGATTTCGTAGCGAACTGGGGACACGCGAAGCCCTTTTTTGCATGAGGACATTATTGCAGAACAGTTGCGAATTTCGAAAAAAACCTTTATGTGTGCTTAATTGACTTCGAAAAAGCGTTTGATCGAGTCGAACACACAAAACTATTCCAATGTCTAAAGGCATGCAATGTAGACTATTATGATATGCGTCTTTGTTAAACCTGTATTACAACCAGACGGCTGCAGTCAGGTTGGAGGACAGCGTTACTGACGATATAACAATAAGACGCGGTGTAAGACAGAGGTGTGTTTTGTCGCCCATGTTATTCAACCTCTACTCCGAAAACATATTTTACGGGGCCTTAATATAGTAGGACAGAGGAAGCAAAGATAGGAGACGAAATTATAAACAACATAAGGTGCGCAGATGACACCGCCGTCATCTCAGAATCTATGGATGACTTGCAGATGCTGCTGAATAGAGTATACGAGACTGGACGAAGGTGAGAGAGAGAATGTGGATAAGGAGATGGACGAGATAGAGAAATAAGAACATTTGCTAGAAATCTACAATTTAAAAGCAAATAGGGAAAGGGGTAATTTTTAAACCTCGAGATCAAGGCAATCCTTCTTGAAATTTGTCAATGCTTGGTGCTGGTACTCAAGAAGATCTTAACCTTAGTTGACCTCAGCAAACACCTGTTCAGTTACAGGCACTTCACTTGCAAATTCTCGGAAGAATCAATGTGCTGTTAACGAACGATTTACAGAAACAATTTTTCCACGCCTCAATGGTTCTAATTATTGCTCCGATTTATGAAATTAACAGAATCATAATTTTTCCAAACTTAAAATTTGCCAAATTGAAGGAAGGGTGACAATATTTTTCTACACTGCTTTTCTGCCAGATGATCATTGAACTACCATATTATATTGCTGTGTACAGATGCTGCAATTTCGTTACCAAATTTAAAGGTAGCAACAGCCAATCATACAAACGGATGATGGTGGAGAAAGACACCGAAACGTTTTTGTAATAAAATGATAAACTTGTAATAAATTGAATTGAAATACAGTCAGGAAAGTATACACAATGAAGTTCTGGGTACTAATATCGCTTAATAGCAAAGTCAAAGCTGTATCTTCAAGAACTGTTGCTGCTGCGTTCGAGAAAGTACCTCAAAGGTTTCTAAATAATTTGGACGTTGTCTTCCAGCAATTCCTTAAAAACCAGACGCCAATTGCGAATCAGGTCAAAAATGTATGAATAAAAGTAGAACTTTTTTGATATATAAATTGCAATATATCATAATTGTTCCGATGCCTGCAGGAAAATACTTTGTTTTCACGTTCAGTGAGCTACTTTTCAATGTGATTGATACTACAAATGTTGATTAGCAGTGGCTAATTGACGTGAGAAATTTACACACTTTTACTATTTTCCATATCTAAAAGTGTCCTTCAATGAAATCGAACATAGACAACAATTCAATCATTCTAATAAGCGGTAAAAGTACACTCTTTAATGAGAAGAGCATGCCAGATCATGAAATCGATTACAAGTTTAAATTGATACAGCTCTTCGCAAATATATTTTATGGAAGGATAGATTATCTTTCGATAAATTTAATGCAATAAATAATTTTCGGAAGGCTGCTTGTAGTGTTGTGGTATATGCTTACGAAGTTGTGCTCTGTTTGACACTTTGATGGATGTACTTGGGGCCATATTGACTAAGGTGGGGTTTGATGAAAAAGTGATATTGGCTGGTTTACTTCAATATACGCTTCAGTGCAAAGCAACAAAAGTTGTAGATCACGGAGTAATTTTGAATAATTTACAAATGCAAATCTGTGTTTGGATAATATGCTGGTCAGTTCGTGTAAATATGATCTGACAATAAGGTTTGGGCAAATTTTCCATATGTATATTCTAGACAATACGTCAAGGGCGAAGACCAATAAATTGCAATTTCTCAGAATATGATGTTATTTAAGGTGCGCTGTAAGTCAAGCTAAAGTTAGGACTAGTTTGATAAAGACTGCCAATAGAAGACTTGTAAATTTATCATAACAGCAGGAAATTAAATAAAAAGGCACAATATTAGCAATGGGGGGGACTACTGCAGTCTAAGCATAATTTCTTGGTTGCAGTATACCGAATTTTTCATAAAATATTAATTGAGAAAACTTTGGCAAATGAGTCTATTGAGGAAGTGTATTGAAAATTTTCCATATGCGATGTGACCCACGTTCTACTCATCTCCAATTCATGTCAATTTTCTAGGCTTTTAAACCTATCCCCTTCCGTTGAATGCATTCCTTCATTTTTCCACACGTTCTATTTAGGGTCCTTTTAAGGGAACATTTCGCCGTTATGCGGCGAAACTCATTGGCACTTTCGCTTTTTAAATATTTTGCAGACCGCATAAATAGATATCATAAATATTTGGAATCAGTTAAAATTTAACTTCGAGCAGAAGCAAATGCAGTTCATTCAGAAATTTGATTTACCATAAACAGCCTATGAACTTTGTTTCTCGTTATAAAAATAGATTAAAATTCGATTTAATTATATTTTTATCGCTTTTTTTTCATTGAATTATTGGATGTTGCAAACATGTTACTTTTTTCAATTGATAATGTACCAATTCTTCAAATTACAGGCATTAATCAAACAACAGACAACGTGCAAAACACGAATGTCTATATTAATGTGTTTCATTCATCAGGCGCAGTAGATGGGATATATGAAATATAAAAGTTTCAAAATGTTTAGGCCAGCTAGCTATCAGACTTATCTCGTTTATCAATGACCTATTGAAATCAATTCAATCTATCGAGTAGCCACATATTTATTACTGTTTATTAAAATCAGTTACTAATTTTTCAGATATTGTTGAAGAAGATAGTACATTATTGGACATGGCTCTTTCACCACTGAGAAACTTATTCAAGTGTACCTGAAAGCCGAGTTGAAAGAAAAGTATACCACCCTGTTTAACTAACGGAGAAAATAGTATTTATAACTACACACACCAACATATCTACTACACACCATAAAGAACTTACTAGAAAACAGACAACTACAAGTACGAATTGACAAAACACTGTCATTTTCTTACAATATCAAACAATTTTCAAACAATATATACTGCCATGACATATACAATTACAACTTATCAGACAAAAATCAAATCGACAGATCGGCATACATATTACAATACGCAGACGACACGGCACTTATTGTACATGACAAAACCACTGAGAGAGCAGCTCAAAGACTCCAAACACTAACAAACAACACAGTGACATGGTTTTATAAATGGAGACTAACACCAAACGCGTCAAAAAAACAACTTCTGCTCACGAACCACAGACTCAACGCTGACTCCCCTACAATAACTGCAGACGGCCAAACGACACAACCAAAAAACGACGTAAAATACCTTGGAATCACAATTGACCATAAACTTAAATTCACTAAACACATACGAAACATCAGGGCAGAAACAATAAAGAGAACAAAACACTTCCGATCACTAACCTACAAAGACAGAGGAATTAGCACAAACACGGCCACCAAAATATATAAAGCTATTTGTAGACCCTTGCTAGACTATGGACATATACTCATGACCAACGGAACAGAAAGGACAAAACGTTATATACAAACAACAGAACAAATTGCACTAAGACTAATAACACGAATAAGACACCCCCAAAACCCACTACACAACCCCTCCACCCAACTACTATACGAACGCACACACATGACAAATATTTCGGAAAAACTCATACATCTACAGACAAAATGGACAAACAACCCCTACAACTGGACCACTTTGTCTTACAAGACCAACCAGACAATCCCGCTTCCGTTCCCCTACATCAACGCTACTCGAACACTTACAAACGCAACTGACTACTGGACGATAAAATAATTTTTTCTTGTCATTAGAATTGGAAAGTTTATTTAATAAGATTATTAACGTAGAATAAGAGAATTTTCATCTTTGTTTTTTATTTAGATTAAGACTACATGTATTAAACAAGGGCGGAAAGACCGATAGGTCGATAGCCTTTTTTAGAAATAAAGATGTTTGCTACTACTAGTATTTATACAAGTATGTCTGAAAATAACAGAAATATATATGTGTAAAGATACACATCAAGATATAATTCTCTTCATGAAAGAATCTCTGAATGTTAAAACTTAAAAGTACCAATTTCAACCAAAATGTTCCACTTTTGCTTTCATAGTTCTACTAATATTTTGCATTGTAACCAAATACTAACTTTTCTCAAAAATAGTGCTTTAAATATTTTATTTAATGTTGCAGCATTTAAATAGGGCTCGGTTCTTCACTTATTTGAAACCAATTGTTATAATCGTTTTTACAAAAAAATCGTAATGAAATAATAATGAATTTACTAAAATAGATTGGCGTGTGCCTTTGATTTCACGGTTTACAAGAAATATTAAGCACGTGTCGCTCAAACAATTCGTTTTTCTACTAATTTACAGATTAATATTCCGTCGTTTAGTCCGTTGTTGAGAAATAATTAATTTTAGTCCTGCTTGTGATATTAGGCACAGCCAAATCGTATTCGAAAAAAAATTAATGAAACTGCTTTTAATTATAACAGTAAGTGGGTAATATCTTTCGGATGCCATTTTTTGTAGTTAAGTCTACTCTCTGATTTTCTAGTTTTTCGTATAATTCAAAAACCGAATATGCAAAGTTAATAAACCGATGTCCTCATATGGAATAAAAAACCGCTATTCATGCTCAAAGCTAAAATATACGAATAATTATTTACTACTTTACTTATTTTTTGTAAAATCACAACCTGGAAGCTAGTGCCTCATGCAGTGCAGCAGTTGCTTTTCTCACAAGAAAAGCAACTGCAGTTTCCAGTCCAACCAGTTTCCCATTCACAAATGGGAAACTGGAAGAAGCTCTTGAGGAGCATCTTCATGTGGCTTTATTTTTTGCGTAGATTGAAAAATTTTATACCAACGAAATTAAGCCATCTAATGAAGCTACTAAAACTTTTTTTAACACCCCACCGGGTGTTCAAAAACTCGATAACTAAGGTCTTGCATGCCAATACCTTTATGGACTTTTTATCTTATTTACCTAAGAAACCGCCTTGCAATTTGTATCTTACCTGTTAATATTTAGTTTCGCATTCTTTTAAGCTCATGATAATAATTTATTTTTCCTCAAAAATGTATTTACAAATTGTGCCGTTTAAATATTTATCAAACAGCTTGTAAAGTATTGTACTCTTGACGCTACTTTTGCTTAAATCAGGTAGTGTTGAAGGTGACAACTAATATCTCATGACAACCAATCCTATCCGTTCCAAGGGAAATGGCAAAGTGAACGTTTTGATCCTTTTTATCCTTTTATCGATGGAAAGGTTTTTAATGGAATGTCAACAACTGTATTTATGGGTTTTGACCCGCGTCAAGACAATGTTTCTGAATACAAGAGTACTCTTCAAAAAATAGCTTTATTGATATTATTTACATACTCAGAATGTGTCCCACATTTTAGACATTTTCACCAGCAAATGTGAACATTTTTTATTATACAATTTTAGCCTTAGTAGTGGATGTAATGGTCTCTGTTCAATAACCAATTACGTTTAGAATGACAATAGCAAAGTTGATTAATATTTAAGCTACCACTTTTTCGGAAAAAAAGTATTTTTCGTTGGTATTAGTCAGTTAGTGCCTCAAAGTCTTCATATAATGTAGATTGCATTTTCCATGTAGTGAGTTGCAAATAAAATGCTTAGGTTTTCAGTGCTTTTTTTAGTTAAAAGTGTTGTCATTTTTCTGGAAATATTTTGAGGGTATCTAAAGAGTAAAAGGTAATTTGGCGTACATTATAAACTCTCATAGCTACCACTAGACACTATCGATATTGTTAACTAAAAGCAAGCAGGTTTGAAGACCTCTTCTTCTTCTACTTCTTCTTCTACTTCTTGGAGATCTATCGATCTGTTAGTTCTGAACCTGCATCTGCATCTTTTCCTGAGATGTACATTGCCAACTATATCTCCATCGTTTAGGTGGCCTCCCGGGAGGTCTTGAGCCGGGCGGGTTGTTTTCTGGGTCTATTTTCGGAAGTCTGTTCTCGTCCATCCGTTTTACATGGTTGTACCATCGTCTCTTACGTTGTCTTCCCCATCTCACAGAATATTGTATTTCGCATTGTGCTCTGATATCTGTGTTCGTTACTCTGTCTCTTCTTGTATTCCCCACTATTGTTCTCAGTGTTTTCATTTCGGCCACCCTTAGTATGTGTTTCGTTTTGTTGGTCTCTTCACGGACTTCTGTCCCGTACGTCATCAACGGTCTGATACAAGTCTTGTAGATTCTAATTTTGTTATCTTTGCACATGTAGGGGTTATGCGACTATATCTCGTAGGCATCCTGATAGTGCGGATGCTTTCTTAATCTGGCTCCTCGAGGCTTTAACTGAGTCGTGGGTGCTTGATATTTTAATGCCCAGATATCATGAATTGCATCACCTGTTCTATGGGATTGTCCTCCATCACCAGCTTACATCTGAGCGGATCTTTCGGGATTGTCATACATTTGCTTTTGTTGATAGAAATGTTCATATTGAGCTGGCGGGAAGAACTGGAAGAGTTGTCTATGCAGGTCGTTTTCTGATTCGGCAATAATTGCTGCATCATCGGCGCAACACACCATACCAATTCTTTTGTTGCCCAGTCTGTACCCGAGGTTAAGATCTGTTACTTTATTTATAATTTTATACATGAGAATGTTAAACAAAAAGAGAATTAGGCCTGTCTAATTCCTCCCGATGTTGGGATGTTTTCAGTGAATTGATCTCCTGCTATAACCTTTGTTACGTTATTGTTAATGACTATATGAAGAGCACGCTTTAAAAACTATCGTTTTGTTACGTTTAACGGAAAATGTGTGCTTGGATTCTTGGTTGATGGTTGCCGCTCTACCTTTTAACATAAAATTTACAGAAACACACTTTGAATTGTTTAATTTTTATACTAATAGTTTGTTAATTGATAGTGAACCACTTAACGTTGCAATTTCACTTTTGGTATTACACAGTTCGACGTGCATCTTCAAGGGTTAATAGCTTAGAGAAATCGTTTCAATCATTTTTAACATACTTTTACCATTCTGTCCGACTAAACTCCAAAAATTTCTTAAAAAGACAAATCAGATTTTGCATCTGCTTCTATATAAAACAAGCACATCAAACAGTCTATTTAAGCCACCCGTGTTTTGAGTGAAGGGCAAACATTAAACAAACTATCTACAGTTTGATTAATTTCTTTTGAGGCTCTTGCCACTCATTAAAAAAACAATCCTTGCCTAATTCCACCCACAAGTAAAGTCCAGTACAACACAACTGACATAATAAATTTAATTCACATGAAAAACAGTTAATGAAAATTTGAGGCTGTCTATTAGTTTATTTTAAAATAGCTATCAGATATACAGTATACATTAAACAAATATGTTCACGAATTCCAAAATTTTGATACTCGGCAGCTAAGCATTGTACATTGCGTGCAGTTATAAAAACTATTCCGTTCTGCACTAGCCCAGTACCGAAAGTTGTGAATTTTAGTTTATGATGTAATATGACAGTGGTTAATTGTGTTGTTCTCTGGGTTGCCCATTTATGTTCAACGAACAGGATGGAAGCGCTGTTTAAAATGAAAAATAATCCGCGTTTCACAATTGCGATATATTTCAAACAGGTCCAGTGAAAGTTTATTTATTGTTTGCATTATTCTTTCCCAATGTCTTCATTTTGCTCAACGACTTTATTACGGTGCTATTATGTCAGATTTATTGTTGATTAAGAGGATCGCATTACGGGTTCTTTATGGTCTGTGGAAAATTATTATAGAGTGCTCGGAGACATAAAATGGAACACGAATTATAAAAGGTTGTTTTTCACGACTTTGGAAGTATCATAAAGATAATATTATGCGCTAATTGGATATCTTGAATATACCAGTTTCATCGACTTTCCAGCTTGCAAATTGGTCGTAATAAAAATTGTAAGAAAATGAAATTCAATTCAGTCTTACCCGTTAGAAACCAAACTCTAAGTTTGACACCGAAGTGATTTCTCTGTAATACTCACTTTTATAATAACAAACAATTAGCTGTAGAAATGCTTTTCAGGGATTATTTTTAGTTTACTGTTTCTGTTTAAGTCGTCTTTATTCGGTAGGAACTGTTGAGAATAATCGCAAATGCAGATTCCAGGTACTGCAAATTGTAAATGTTTTTGTTAGATTGGTGGTTTCCAAAGGGCAATATAGACGTGCGTCCTTTGCGTTTCTAATGTATAGAAATCATTATCTTTTTTTCCGGATAGGGCCCATGGTTCCAAACGCCGACCATGTCAATTTTAGATGTTCTCAAATTTTTTCTTTCTTCATTTCAGTTAATTTTTTCGATTTTAGCTTTTAGTTAATTATCTCAAAACTACTCTGCGTGTTCGAAGAACTTAAACTTTGTAAGTGAACTAAGTAAGAACTGTAAGAACTAAGAACACACACAATAATTATTTACACACACTGTCATTATATTTGTTATTACTACTATGTCTATTTTTATTATTAAGTATAGTAGTATTTGTAAATTATTGTGTTGCTTATAAGAATTTATCCGTGTTTATAACAAAGGAATATAACAATTGTATAACATTATTAATATGCAACTGAATAAAGTACGGAACGGAACAACACATGTGTAGATAACAATAGCAATGATTAATAATTTCCCACAACTACTTTTATGTGAAGAGAATCAATATCCTTAATATAACTGCGGTAGATTCATACGAAATAAAAACTATCCACAGTTTGAACACAAGCCTGTATTTAAAATAACAGAGAATTGCAACAAATCTGCTCATTCAATACCAGAAAATGTAGGTCTTCCAATAATAAAATATTAGTTTATATGCGAGGAAAGATCTTAAACTTTATATCAAAATTTTGAGTTAAGTATGCCAAATATAATGTCGATCAAATCATGAAGTATTTAATTTGATGCTTAAAAATAAAGTCGCACGTTTTCCTTTTCAAGTAAGCTTTCGAAGTAAAGCAGATTTCCCTTAATGTAATATCTAAAATTTTTAAAATAAATCTGAATATAAAAGGCTAGTGATAAACTCCTAAATTATGTTAATTAAAAAAAATTACACTAAAATAACTTGTGACTTTTTCTCAATTTTTAACAGATTAATGTTTGTAATTAGCAGTAATTACTTTACCTTCAACACGTAAAAGCTGAGACCCGTAACTGAACTAAGTGTGATTTGACGATACAAACAAATTTCAATAAAAGGAACAATGTAATAAATTACCGCGCGGCAGCAGAAATTTTTAAAAGACAACTCGCCCACAAGTAACAATTTACCTTAACCCACAGAATGTATTATTAAATGCAGCTCAGCTAGTTTCGCTAACGTTTTATCTGTTACTCAATATTGATGATAATTGGTGATACAAGACGGCGTAAATTCAAGATTTAAACAAGTTCATTATTTATGTTCCCGGCTCACAATATGGTTTAGACGGATGAAGGAAGAGAGTTTCTAAATATGTGTGTGTGTTAACGGGGTGATAATTTCGAAAAGATGCATTTTTGGTGCTTGGATTTATAGGTCAACAGATAGCGGTTTAAAATAAAACACGAGTTTTCTTGAGTTAACGTTTCGACTATATTTAAAGCCACCTCAATGCTCGAAAAAAGGAACTGAATGTATTTAGTCATTAATATAAAACGACAGAGAATATGAACGGAAACATTGACCCAAAATAAATAGTATTTTATTTTCGGCAGCCATCCATTGACCTGTTTAGGTGCTTGCGATTACTTAAACAGGGATCTTTTATAATACCATGCTATATGTTCATTAGAAATTGGAGTCCACGATATTGTGTGTTTCATGCAAGGGATATTTTTTATCACCGCAAACAGAATTTCCTTTCTTTTTCAATTAACGCTAAATGGTTCCGTGTCATATGCTAGAAAATGTACAGTACATTTTATATATCATTTATACCATATAAAAATCAAAATGTATTCATTATAAAAGTAGGGATGGTGACCATTACAAAATCATATAAAACGCACAATTAATAAAAGAATGTTCATATCATGACCCTACATGTTACGAGCAAATATATTCAGCTATTTGCTTTTATAACTGGCCACCAGATGAATAGACAACTACATTGAGCGCAATATTAGCTAAACAGCTATCAATAATTCAGTTGTTTGATAATGGCATAACATTAACTTGGATGCGCAAATCTTGCAACAGGAAATGAGATAAACACTCTCTCAGCCATCAAATCTATGTATGTACCAAATTCAACAATTTGCTTAGATAATAGAGAATGTATTAAAATATTAAGCACTTTTTAAAGTATGAAATACTAAAAAGACGTAAGAAATGTATTTTCTGGCTAGACTTACCAACAATTAGCAACTATTAAGGTACACCCAGAAACACCCGGAAAGTATATATCACTGGAAGAAAGTCGAGATACCGCGGAATTTAGAGCGACGGTCGACACGACGGTAAAATCATAACTAAAAGAGAATTCGTTTCTCTTTCCGCTGCATAGAGCCTGCCCTAAAGCGCTCTCTATTGCGCTCTTTGGACCCGAATCTCCTTTCTCTAAGTTTTATTATGAACTGTTGCGAAAATGCGGATTTTGCGGTTGTTACATGTAGTCAGCCAATTTGATGAAACAAATGATTATTTTCAGGGCATTTCAGTTATTAATATACATCATAATGTCAGATTGTTGTTCAAACGTGATATATCGAACTGTTTAAAAGTGTTTATTAATTTTCAGTTTAAATAGTTTCTCTCATTCAGTTATTTTTGATTTATTCTATTTCTATTTTTTAAATAAATTTAGATAATGAAGTGAGGTTTACTAACATTTAAAGTCGCACATACTATCTGCTATGCTATTATATCACAAGACACGTTATATGTATTTAAGTCAGTGTGAATCATGATTTTTCGCTGATTCCGGCCGCTTTTTCGCTGATTTCGGACTTAAATAATAAAAACTTATTCAACTAGTCATATAACGGTTTGCTGTAACGGTAGATGTAAGAATATACAAAGTAGACAAAAGCTAACACGAATCCTACCAGCACCAGTTTTTGAGATTTAAATACTGAGCAAGATATTTGCACTGTTTAAACATCTTTTTAGCACAGTTGTGAATTCTAGATTCAAAGCAAAATTGCTAGTTTGGATCAAATGTAGATCAGAAACAGCAATTCAACAGATTTATTTGTTTTGAAATAATTGGGCATCTAGCGGAACCAACTAACATACAAACTAGTTTTTTTTCTACTATAAAATTTTTCTATCTTGGTGAGGCGATCAAGCTGCTTTCTTTTTTTATTGATTGTTATTAATACTCGCAAATTTTCGGTTTTTAGCTTACGTCTCTAACTTGTTCTTTTTTATTTACCTGTTTTTATTTACCCCGTTTTTATTTACCTGTAGGATTTCATTCCAAAATATGTTTAGGAATTCTTGTATTTGGCATTATTGGCATATATCCGAAACATATGGATTGTTTGTCTTTGATATCGTTCAATATGCTCTGTTTCGTCGTCGTGATTTGTTTTACACTTTTGATTAACTAACTTTAGTAACTCTTTCAATTGTTGATCTACCAGTTGCTGTTCATCAGAAGTCCACCCTTCCTGCTGTTTAGCTTTTTTTTCAATTTTGTATTGATGATACGTATACAGGCTGAATTATCTTTTTTAATAACTTTTTACTAACAGACTAGGAACCATCTTGTGATATACGAGTACCTAAATACTTGAAAACCTTTCAGTTTTTTTATGATTTGGTTATTTAAAGTACTATGTTTTATTTCTGTTTGTTTCAAATAGAAATAGTTTCTAGTCTATTTTTATTTTCTGCGACTCTATTTTTAGACCTGAAGTTCAGAGCTTCATAACTTTGTGCGATCAGTCCGACCGAGATCAGTGGATCGACCGAGAAGTGCTTTTAATAATCATCTAAAGTATTGACTTATAACTCTCGTAATATTTTATTTACAACACAATTTTAACAGATTTTGCAGGTTACTAAATATTTTGTTTGTTGTTTTAAGGCCAACACCTAGCATGAAAAGTATTTTTTAACTGTATTGTTTATAGAGCAAGTATGCATCATTTGTACAGGGTGATTCAAAGCGGACGTCCAAGGTCTACAAAGGCAAAAAGAAAACTGATATTTGTGAATATAGTTATTGCGAATATTTTTGAGAATAGTTTGTGTATTTGTTAGAGCAGGCTTATCAGGCGGTAGTTTCCAAGATCTTTGCTTTTGACCTACTTAAATAATAAAATAACTTCTGCATTTTGCCATTCTGTTGATATGCGGCCTTCCTCTAAGCATATGTTAAACATTTTTTTAAATGATTGCATCAAAGGACCTGAACTTAGCTTCAGCATTTCGGATGTTATTTTATCCTCTCCAGGATATTTCTTATCATTCATATAACTCAAGGAGGTACATATTTCGTTTGTTGATATTTGCGGCATGTCTTTTTTTTTGATTTGTTGGTCGATTCACTAACAGCAAAATGAATGGCAGATTACAAATATTTAACTGACTAACAATGAAACTTTGTGCATAATCATAATAATAAAGAGGAATAATACCGAGATGTGAAAATCTCAGGCACTTTCAGGACCAGTCCAATCACCGGTTTCGTCAGACTTTCATCCGATTAAGACTCTAACTCACCACTGAGGAGGTGAGCTGCAAACCGCAATATTTGACAAAATCGATCAACATTAGTTTCATCTACGATAAGCTGTATTTGGAATTTTAAATGATAATTTTTAAATAATTTTGTGTTTTGTATGTAATTTTTAAATAATTCAGTTTGGTCGATTTTGTCAAAATCTGAAGTTTCGTAATCACTTCGTTTCGCCAAACAGATTAGAACGCGGTTTTGAGATCGACGAATCCAAATTTCTTATTACTAAGCTTGTAGTTTCTAGCGGGCGCTAGCTGCAATAGTGTGGAACCTTTTAAAACTTTTGTAATTTTTAGTTTTTGAAATATCGATTTTTTGTTGGCATTACCTCGTTCTCCGATATTTAACTTCTACTCTTTCATTGAATTTATTTAAAATACCTCGACATAACTTAGGAATGGGTTCGTGTATGTGCAAAAAAATATTAATGCTGCAAAGACTTTCGAATCAACAAGTTATTTTTAAAACACGACAATTATTCATTAAAAGAGTTAATAAATGTGTCATAAGAGTTCAGTTAGGACAATTATTATGAAATAATAATTTTCAAAGACCTTGTTGAGTTTAAAAAGTAGTTTCAAGCAAATCTTAACGCCTCAATAAATACAGTTTAATGTCTGTTAAGTTTAGTTATATTGAAAATTCGAACAAAATATTTCTTTCATTTAAAGATACAATTTGAGTTACGTGGTTCCAAAAATAAAAAAGAACGGTGAAAGATATCGACTTGAAACAAGTACACATTTTTTATTTAGAAAATACAAACGTTTTTGAAAAATGTATTATATAATATACAGTGTGTCGCACTTAAGATGGAAACACCCCGGTATTTTATTTATTTTTAGAAGCAGGGTTTTCAGTTTCGGTACAGAGGAAGAATGTTATGAGCTTAATTGTTTAGAGTACCCATTTCTACCATCAGATAAAAACCGAGCCTACTGCGACTTTGTGAATAGGGGCATTTCGTTATATTTTGCGATGCGTTAGAGATATTTGACAAAGTTACTAGAAAAAGTTGTTCATAATGTTATTTGAACGGTAAATACCGAGTTTCAGGTCAAAAGTAAAATTTTGACATTTTTTTAAATTTGTACAAAGTCCGAATTTTGTATCAGCAGGGGTGAATTTGCGTTTCACTCAAACTGGAAGTGTGTTGAACAGTCCGCTTCACGCTCAACTTCGAACACATAATGATGAATCCAGCATAGCTTCAGTTAGTGCCAATCCTCAAATGAGTTTACGTCTGAGGGCTGTAGAATTAAATGTAAGTAAAGACAAAATTAGAAGATGCCTTGTCGTCATAAAATAAAGCAGTTCACAACGTGAAACGCTTAGAATATTGCTTTTGGGCCCAAGGAAATACTTTAAATGATAGAACTTTTAAAGAAAAATTATGTTTGGGAATGAGGCTACGCTCACTACCAATGGGATAGTATCTTCTCAAAACTTCAGATATTGGACTACAGAAAATCCTCATTGGGTTATTAACTGCAAAAGCTAATATTCACAAAAAGTTAATGTGTGGTTCGAAAATTTAAATTTTTTAATAACGAATTATGGGATATTATCGAGGATATGCCTATCAACGTGCGGCAAGAAATGCTTTTCCAACTTGACGGTGCATCTATTCATGACTCCCGGTTGGTCCGGGATTGGCAAAATCGATCCTTTCGATTGAGATGGATTGGCAGAAATAGCCCATTCGAACAGTGGCCCCCTCGCTCTCCTGACCTTACGCCAATATATTTCTATTTCTGGGGTGCTATCAAGAATAAGGTTTACAAAGTAAGGCCTCAAACTCGAGAAGAACTATGTGAGAGAATAAGACAAGCCTGCCGCGAAATAAATGTTGCTGAACTTATGAGAGTTGCCAATAACAATCGCAAACGCATTGAAAAGTGCATCAGGATTGAAGGTGGACTAGTTGAAGCAGACCACATTCGATCACACTAGTTTTTTGCTTGATATTTTCTGTTTAGTTTTTTATTTTATTGAATAAATCATGTATTGTTGCATTTTTTGTTGCTTTAGTGAATTTTTTTTTAAAACGCCAGAAATTGAGTTTTGACTTGAAACTCGGTATATATGTTCAAAATGCCAATCTGAACAACTTTTTCTAGTAACTTTTTTCCGATATCTCTAACGCATCGCAAAATATAGCGAATTATATTCCGAGCCCATTCGCATACTCGTTGTAGGCTGGGTTTTTTACCCAATTTTTTAATTAAGCTCGTGACTTTCTACCTCTGTACTGAAACTGAAAGCCCTGCTTCCAAAAATAGATAAAATACAGGGGTGTTTCCATCTTAAGTGCGACACACTGTATTATAATATAATATATTATATATTATATGAAATAATAATAATATGATATATAAGAATCAAATTTATTTGAGAACGTGATATTTCCAACAAAAAACAATATGTTAAGACCCAAAAACATTGTTGTTTTAAATGGCTGCAGACTATTACAGCTAGCGTCCTCTAGGACCCACAAGCCTAGTAATAGGAAATGTGGATCCTTCGATCTGAAAACCGCCCAGCACGTTTTTTTGGTCATGATAAAACTGGTTAAGACTCTATGAAATAAAAACCAAAAATTATTTACATTTTGACACCCTTTACTACGGAAACTATTAACTTTCGGATAAGACCTCTCATACGTGAAACGCTATGCAAAAATATTGCTTAAACAATGTCAACAAATTTTGTCAGATCAGTTAAGGACCACCCTGATGTGCACACCATTATTCAGGAAAATAGCAAGACAGCTTTACATATTTTTTTATTTTCTCAATGATATTACTCTGTCCCACTTAGCTTTTTTAGGTGGGCTGGTTCATTTTTTTGGATTTCATACTATACTTAAATTAATCACTTGTTCTTTGAGATCTATAGATACCATTCCAAACTCACCTTTCCAATATTTTAGTCATTTTTGCCATAATAAGATGAAAGCTGTCTTTAGTAATATTTTCTAGATTTTATTGATTTATCTTCCTGATTCTACTTTGGTGAAGGAAACTAACCCATTGAGAAACTTTCCAAAACAAAGGGACGGTGTAAAATATACAACCAACCTTTCTACCGACATACACTACCCAAATACATACTGAGACTAATAAAACATAAGAGAGAACTGTACAGACTATATACAAACACTCAAAATAACGACCTAAAAAAGACAATGAACCAACTTAACAGAAACATTAAAACTCTGATTGGACAATACCGACAAGACAAATTTTAGTAGTGGTTTTGGTAGTAAATAATACCGACAAAACAAATTTTGGTAGTAAATGGCTAGAAACATGTAAAGAAATACAGAAGGACAAAGGCAAAACATACTGGCGAAAAATTAAAAAACTGGCGCAATACAGGAAGACTGGCACTACTGACACAATTGACGAAAACGGAATAGAACGCTACACAGACAAAGAGAAAGCGGACGCATTCGCCAGACACTATCAAAGGACCTTCAGCATATCGACAAACCCTAACTTCGACAATGACAACTGGAACTTGATCAACGACTGGTACTTGAACTATTTTAACAACTCACCAAACTATGCCTGCACACTGATCACAGACATAGAGTACGATGAAGCCCTAGCGCACATCAAGAACACTGCACCGGGGAAGGATAAAATTAAGGCAAAAGTCCTGAAAAGCCTAACTCAAGAAACACACAAACTGATCCTAACTGAATTGAACAACTGCATCACAAATGGCAGAATCCCAGAAACATGGAAAAGCGGCTTAATAATCCCTATACCCAAAAATGGACTGGACAATACACAACCGAGCAATTACAGACCAATTACACTACTTCCAGTACTAGGCAAGATTTTCGAATGCATAATGAAGCAGCGGCTTGACAAAGTGATTGGAAAGTATATACCTACCTACCAATTTGGTTTCAAACAGCATCACTCGACCGTTCATCCGCTCTTTATTTTGGCCAACAATATACAAACTACCCACCTAACTGACAGAAAGACATCTTGCCTGTTTATGGACATTAACAAGGCTTTTGACAGTGTCTGGCATAGAGGCTTACTATACAAACTATACAAACTACACACACGAACATATCTACGACACACCATAAAGAACTTACTAGAAAACAGACAACTACAAGTACGAATTGACAAAACACTGTCATTTCCTTTTTCCCCTGAACAAGGGCTCCCTCAAGGATCCCCGCTCTCACCGTTTCTCTACAATATATACTGCCATGACATATACAATTACAACTTACCAGACAAAAATCAAATCGACAGATCGGCATACATATTACAATACGCAGACGACACGGCACTTATTGTACATGACAAAACTACTGAGAGAGCAGCTCAAAGACTCCAAACACTAACAAACAACACAATGACATGGTTTTATAAATGGAGACTAACACCAAACGCGTCAAAAAACCAACTTCTGCTCACAAACCACAGACTCAATGCTGACTCCCCTACAATAACTGCAGACGGCCAAACGACACAACCAAAAAACGACGTAAAATACCTTGGAATCACAATTGACCACAAACTTAAATTCACTAAACACATACGAAACATCAGGGCAGAAACAACAAAGAGAACAAAACACTTCCGATCACTAACCTACAAAGACAGAGGAATTAGCACAAACACCGCTACCAAAATATATAAAGCTATTTGTAGACCCTTACTAGACTATGGACATATACTCATGACCAACGGAACAGAAAGGACAAAACGTTATATACAAACAACAGAACAAATTGCACTAAGACTAATAACACGAATAAGACACCCCCAAAACCCACTACACAACCCCCCCACCCAACTACTATACGATCGCACAAACATGACAAAGATCTCGGAAAGACTCATACAGCTACAGACAAAATGGACAAACAACCCCTACAACTGGACCATACTGAATCCCCTTTGTCTTACAAGACCAACCAGACAACCCCGCTTTCGCTTCCCTACACTAACGCCACTCGAACACTTACAAACGCTACGGACTAGTGGACAATAAAATAATTCCTTCTTGCCACTGAAATCTTATTTATTTAATAGTATTGCTAACCTAGAATAAGAGAATTTTCATATTTGTTTTCATTTAGACTAAGACTATATGTATTAAACAAGGGCAGAAAGACCGATAGGTCGATAGCCTTTTTTAGAAATAAAGATATTTACTGCTACTATACAACCAACTAAATACAGTTTATAATGAGTGAAATCTTTGAAATCTTCATCAAAATCAGCTTTTTTAAATTTTGTATTTTCTTCTGATAACTTTGTCGTTTCTTTTTTATTTATTTTATCTCTAGAATTTGGGGTCGCTAAAATATCAGTTGCCACTATTAATGCTCTACTAAGTTGTTATTTTCCAGTAGCTTGGTTGGTTAGTTAGTTTAGAAAGGATTTGTATTTTTGTGACGCGTTTTAAACAGACAATAAATCGGTTCAAAAACATAAAAATAGTTTGTTCAAGCAACGGTTTAAAGTTAGTAAACTTTAGAAGCGAGATCTGGAATAATGCGAATTTAACATTTTCATGTGCCGAAAAGAAGCAACCAGCTGCTTTCAGTCTAGACGGGAATTAAGAATATCTAAATGTTGTCCAGTTAACTACTCTAACTCTTAACTATATCATTTGACCTCCTCCCTTATTAGGCAACAATTTTGAATGTATCCAATGCCTCCTGCCGAAATCCATATCTCTAACTCAATACTTGTGAAACTTACGATATTTTGCGCTAATGCGTGAGATTTGCATATTGCATCGGTTTCCAAGAACATAATTTTAAGGAAAGTATTTATTTTTTATTTGTTATTTTTAATTTAATTTAATTGAATCAGCAAAACCCACGGTGGTTAGCTGACTGGGTAACAAGACATTGCCGGAACCTGATATTTGCCAGTGATTATGTAATTTGATAGGCTGGAAACCAAAGGCAATGTAAAGAGTGGCGTCTTTGAAATTTGTTGTATGCACTTTATAAATAAGAGAAATATAAAACACCAGCAGTGTTGTTTTCCACGCAGCCACCAAAATGCCGATAACAGGAGCTAGAGAAACAAGTTTCATTTAGATGGCACTCCCGCATAAAATGGGAATGGTGAATGAAACATAAATTAACTTTTTTATAGTACAGTCCGAAAGGTTTCCCAGTTGATTAGTACATATCCTAAAAGTACAGATCGTAAAAAATATCCATAAAAAAGTTTATATTTATTCTATTTACGTGCTAAATTTTAAATTGTTGAGTTTCAAAATTTAGCAGCTGCAGTAAAGTATATTATCACAGTGTTTGCATATTATCTAAATTTGATTAAAGGCAACAAACATGTGTTTATTTTTAAATATCAATTTTTCTATAATGCATTAAATATTCCTTTATAGCGCAGAACAGTCAACACATGCTCTTATATATTTAATTTATTTCAAATCGAATGAGACTTATACCACTTATAAGAATTATTTCGGTATAGTGTTTTCACAACTGTCGTTCGTCATTAGATGTTACTCATTTCTTTATAATTATACGTTTTGAGTGCGTGCCTGTTTGTAACCTTTAGCTTTTAATCAACCACAGGTCGTCGGTTTGAAGATATTGAGATGAAATTTAGCATAAATGCCGAATTCTACCGTGTCATGTAACTTATGTTGGATGGTCAAATCGGAATAAGGCTTTGGCCCTTAAAGCTGCCTAAGGTTGCAAACAAATTATAGCTAACCGGTATCTCCAATTATCAAATTTTACTACGTTTTTTTTTCTTAAGAACGCCTTAAGGGTTTCGGAAATTGTAACTAGACTGGGTCTATCTAACAATATTTTTTTATTATCTAAGCTTAGCTGTTTGGTAGATGGACGTCCAGCGACGCTCTCCACATAACACTAATCACTTTTTTCATGTGATAAACATACTTTAGGAATAATCCTTAGGCACTTTTGCTGTCGCTACACTAATTCGAACGGTTTTAGTCTTTTCAGCCGCCGAACTAGTCCGTTGTTGTAGAGTAGCGAGATTACTTCGACATTTTCGTGTCTCTTCAGTCTCTTCTGATGTTTGTCTGCAAACCTCTTGATCTCATCTTCAACCATAGGCATCTTCAGGTCGCGATGAATGTCTTCATTACGAATGTACCACGGGGCGTTGACGATGCTCCGCAGAACTTTATTTTGAAATGTCTGAATAATTTTGAAATTAGTTTTTCTTGGTCATCCCCAAAGTAGGATGCCAACGTATAATATGTTGTAATAATGTGTAATAATGTGTAGTAAATCCACATGGGCTTTAGTATTTGCTTATAGAGAAGCAGTTTGTTGTGAATTGACAACTCAGAGTGGCGTCCGAGAAGCCAATGCATTTGCCTGAACTTGAGCCCCAGTTGCTCACGTTTTTTCTTCACATGTGATTTCCACCGTAGCTTGGCATCCAAGGTCATACCCAAATACTTAGCTTCGTTGGCATGCGGGATTGTTTGCTGATTGACTATTACTGGTATATAGTTGTATTTCTTGTTGGTAAAATTGACGTGAATCGACTTTACTTCATTAAGCTTGATGCGCCATTTCTTTGCCCAATTGGTGACCTTGTTGGCCGCTATTTGAAGTTTGGTAGTGGCTGACTGTATGTCTTGACCCACGGCGAGAAGAGCAGTTTCGCCGGCAAATGTTGCCGTGATAACTCCTTTACTTTGAGGTATATCATTGGTGTACAGCAGGTAAAGAACTGGTCCAAGGACACTGCCCTGAGGTACTCCAGCAGAAATTTTTTTGAGTTCAGAATATTTTTCCCCATGTTTGACTCTAAAGTGTCGGTCAGTAATATATGAGTGAAGAATTTGGCTCATTTGTCGTGGCAAATATTTGTCTAGTTTGTACTCCAGGCCCTGATGCCACACTCGGTCGAATGCTTGGGCCACGTCAAGGAATATCGTTGCACATATATTTTTCTCTTCAAGTGATCTCTCAATTACAGCGGTGATTCGGTGTACTTGATCAATAGTCGAGTGCTTGTTGCGGAATCCAAACTGATGAGTCGGAATAAGCTGCTTTTCCTCAATTATAGGTTTGAGGCGTTGTAGGAGCAGCTTTTCAAACAGTTTGGATATCGTCGGCAGCAAAGATGTGGGGCGGTATGATGATCTATCTTCAAGTGGTTTGCCAGGTTTAGGTATCATTATTACTTCAGCAATCTTCCACTGCATTGGCACGTACCGGAGTCGTAGAGCTGCGTTGAAGAGGTGCGTCAGTTTCATGATAGCTTTGCGAGGCAGTTCTTTGAGAATCTGGGCGGTTATTAGATCATAACCTTGAGCTTTCTTTGAGCTGAGGTTTTTACCTATGGTATTAGCAATCTCAGCAGGTGTTATTGGCTTAATTATCGTGCCATTTTCGTTGGTGATTTAGGGGATTTCTTCCATGCCAGTTGGTAAATGAGGCTGAAAAGTGACTGCCAAATTTTAGTACGTATTTTATTAAAATAAATTATGTATTGACCAGTGCTTCGCCAGCTAAGAGCCTCTTAAAATATTTAACCATTCTGATTTCGGACAGAGGTGCAAATATATATGGTAAACAGGTTCATCATTTTATTACAATTTTCTGATTCTAGAGAGTTGAAATGAGATAAGAAAGGTGTTGGTGCGCAAAGTTAAATACTTATTCATACCTCAAAGCCTAATGTGACGATTGATGTAATATTTTTTTTCCTTCAATTGACCATACCGAAAGCTAGGCGTTTATTGCAAACATTTTCAATATTTAAGTAGTGCTTTGGCTTTTAAAGTGTTGCTTACCAACGCAGCATCATGATCATGTTTTATCAATCAAATTGCCTCTATATGTATATTAACACAATTACAATGAGACTTTTGTTAAAGTCGAATCATCGAAATGGGCACGACTCGTTATAATTGGCTATCGCCAGTAAAACTGTGGTCGGAATTCAGCTGATTATTTCCATCGGATATATTTGAATAAATGCGTGAAAGCTTCGACTTATCCTACAAATTTACATTTCGATGCCATAATTAAATAAATTAAAAAATGGTGAAACTCTTTGTAACTCCCAAGTGGTATAATGACTCGGGCGGATTCAAAACGCAAAAGTGAAACTTAGTGGATATTACTTAATACTAAAAATTTCAAATGTTTAGCGAAAAACTTGTTAAAAATGTCATTTCATTTTTCTCGCCTACGGACTCGAATATATTGGACTCGGTTGCCAAAAAATCTCCAAGATTAGTGCAAACTGATCGATAGTCTTTTTCGCTATATGTATAAATACATACAGAGGGAATGACCTTTTATAAATAAAAAAAAAATCGCCAGATAAAACTTTTGGGTTCTGCATCTTAATAATAACTTTAATTTTGTTGGTTGAAAATTTTGAGGCCTTATAAGCAGCGGGCCAATCAAACTGCTTGTGTCGTTTCGTTTATGTCAGCGGTGAACATTATCGAAGGCCATGAAGAAATGATCGGAGTTGTCTTCCGTGGCTTTAGCTCTGATGATGTGCTCCGCGGACATAAACGAAACACTAAGAAGCAATTCATGTCGCTCATCCTTTATAAGCCTGAAAAACTTTTTAACCGATATTTTGATCGGCTTTAAAAGCTTTTATTGACAGATTTATTTTTTTTCTCAGGGCAGCCCAATTCAGAGCTGAAGTGTGTTTAAAAAATGTAAATATTTTATCTAAACATCGAATTCTATCAGCATCAAATAGTTCGTTATGTCTTAACTAAGCAAACATCGTGACTAACACCTTGGTCATCTAATGTGATATCATTTTCATAAACTTCCTTCATTATTGGTATGCATATGTTCGTCTTAATTTGCGCCAAGCAAGATTACATCATACAAAGCGCGTACAGTCTATAAATAATAAATGTGTTTGTTAATCCATTTCTCTCGCTTCCTATTTATATTCCAATCAGTAATTGACCTCAAGGACTAGTTTTCCATGTTATTAGTTATGTTATGTTTGTTTATAGTCATCTGGATTATGTACTAGTTAGCAATTATATGTCAAAATTGCAGTGTGGAACTAACCATGGCAAATATGGATCTAAGCATTTGAAATATTGAATCACAAAACATGACACACATTTTCTTGCACCGGAATGTTGCAAAGTTCAGTGTTATACACAATTTTGAAAATGTTCCAAACACTTCTGAGGACAGGGCAACATCTGCCAATATAACTAAGTGTTTTCTTGGTACTGAGAAGGAGATAGGTGCAAAAGGACTAAGATGCAAAGGAAATAATTGTGTATTCTTTCCTGACTGTATTTCAATTTAATCCAAAAGAAATTCCTGGGTTCCAGTCAATATTAGTGATAGATAGTTATAGTGGTGTCTTTCGCCACCATCATCAGTTTGTATGTATGGCTGTTTCCACCTTCTCATTTACTTTACTTCACATACGCTAGATACAGTAGTACAGTAGATAGCCAAATACGAGTAGATTGAGACGACCTATTAGAAGATCATTAGGACTCATCTCTTTGATTGCAATAAATGTCTTTGTACCATTTTCAAATTTAGTCGTTTCTATTCCGGATATCCTTTGATTTTCGATAAATTTAATGACAAAAGTATCCATACATGCTTATAAAATCCGTTTTAATATGTTAAATTGCATCAGTGGCTAAAAAAATTAATTAATTGTCAATATTTGCCTTCTTATTACAATCATGCTTCTTGCAAACACGAACGAGATTGGTTGACTAGAAGAGCCGTTCGGTATCTATTTGAAAATATCAGTGCCATAATATTTTTTGAATAACTGTTAGAGCTTTTGCTTAGTATATTCGGATGGCAATTCATGTTGAGCTGAAATGGTTTATTTCGACGTTCATTGGGTGGTTCAAAGGTGTTGATATTACTCCTCTTGAAAACGGTACGAAATACTACCAGCCGAAACGTTGTAATAAAAAAGACATCGTTAAAGGGCAATGAGTCCCACTGAGTCATTTTACAATTTTTTTTCAACACCCTGCCGGTCGCAGTTTTCAAGCAGACATATGATCCAATTCATCAGCATTTCATGGGACTGGGTGGTCAGATAATTTACGAAAAGACATAGACATAACAAAACCCTTCATTTGCTACCCATATTATATTGCAGTCTAATTGTGTGATGCCGTGTAGGTTAAGGAGGTTTTTTTTAACATTTTTGAAGGTTGCTGACGTAAGTGACTTAAGTTAGTCGCACACTGTATGGTCTTAATGAAAATCAACATCATCAGAACTAAAATGTTCCAGTCAATGTGATTTCAGACATGAAGTTTCTCTACTTTCTTCAGAGATACATTTACACTTAATTTTTTAATTTGTTTGCTTACTCCTAACAAAGTTAAAGTGCAATTGACTTTCTCCTACTTGAGTGTTATCAATTAAGATATTTGGCAGCTAAAAAACAAACGTTTGTTTCAAACAGTCAAAATAAAAAATTAAAAATGCTTTGAAATCCGAATAATCCAACAATCTCAAGCTGCCGTAAAAAGATTGCTATTGATATGAAGCCATTTACTTTAAATCTGGGCGACCTTCACTCGATTGTATTAGTTATGGCATGATTATTTAATTGCTCTTTTGTATGATTTCCTCGTGTTGCTCGCTATTGTTGTATTTTAGTATTAGAGTTCTTCAGAATTTGTATAGTTAATTTAAGTTTATCAAAAACTGTTTGATAATCAGCACAGCATTATATGTAAATGTTGCGGATATATTTGCAGTTATAAAGGATGTTTCAAAGGTCACTCCGACCATCATCTAACGCTTCATATGATTCATGGAAGCACACTGTGGTAAAAGTGACTGCATTTGAGAAGTTTGTTGTTTTAAATAAAATTGCGGACTTTTGAACTTTTGTTACATAGAGGGGGTATATTTTAGACAATGGTACGTTGAGAATTCCACAAATTGTCAGAAAAATAACAAAATTAATATTACATGTATGCTATATTCTTAAATAAAAGCAAATTTGAAGAATTATTAGATAAAATAATTCTAACGCGAATAACAGAAAGACAACTCCAATTACAAACGAAATGGAAAAACAATCCCTACAACTGGACCCTACTGAATCCCCTTTGTCTCACGAGACAAACGAGACAATCCCGCTTCCGCTTCCCAACAACAACACTACTTGAACACTTCCAACACGACTGAACCAACCTGCTAGACGATGAAAAGACATGACATAGAAGAGCGATTTTTTTTGAAGAATGAAGAAGAATTTGAAGAAGAATTAAGATTGTTTAAGTTAGAAAATTAACACAATTCTTGTATATATGCAAGGGCAGAAAGGCCGAGGGCCGATAGCCTATTGGGAAATAAATATTATATATATATATTAGATAAAACACGTAGAACCCAAATAATTATGAAGAAAATTCAAACGTTACCCATGTTATATTTATTGATTCCTTTAAATTTTATATTTTTATAGGCACGGAAGAACTCAAAAACAATTCGATTTTAGACGCTCCTCAGTTAAAAAGTTTTACAAAATTTTGCATAATAACTCTATTTAAAAGTTTGCACAAACATATTGAGGAATTTTTATGTCCAAAATAATTTCGGAGCAGATGAATCCAGTAATAAATTTCTAAATACTCACAGGTGAGTTATAAAAATGAATAGAAAACAATGTACCAATGTAAAAGTAATAAATTCCTTTAAATAAATAACTAGTAAAAATTGATTTGCAGAAAAGGTCTGGTTGCAATTAACGAGGTAAAATCATTTAATCTAACATTCAATATTCAAACTATTCATTGGTGTGTTTTTCGGGTTCTTAGGGCGTTGTAAAATAGAATTTCTTCCTGACGTTTCGCAAGCACCAGTGGCTTACATCTTCAGAAGTGGTTTACTTAATTAATAATTATAGTTAATAACTTGTTTTTATAGAAAAAATCGTTGTTATATCTAACCTCCAATACATTCCTGGGTTTCAGTCAATGTTATTGTTTATTATTTAAAATGTTACAAATACGTTTCGGTGTCTTTCTCCACCATCATCAGTTTGTGCGTATAGTTGTTTCTACCTTAACATTCAACTGGTCACTTTGACAAACATATCAACAACTGATCACAAAGAGTGACCAGTTGATTGTTAAGGTAGAAACAACTATACGCACAAACTGATGATGGTGGAGAAAGACACCGAAACGTATTTGTAACATTTTAAATAATAAACAATAAAATTGACTGAAACCCAGGAATGTATTGGAGTGAATTGAAGTACAGTCAGGAAAATATACGAAACGTTATATCTAACATTTGTGATTAAATTGTAATAAACAATAATTAGTACTGTTTTCAGCTTGATACAAACAAGCACTAGCACCAAGCCTCTCTTGAGCTTTACAAGAAATTCTGTATCAAGTAATTATTTGAAAAGGGGCTACATCTATCAACGTTTTTTATCAGATGCCGAGTGCATCAGATTTTTTTTCAGATGCCGTTTTTTATCAGATGCAGATCAGAGTTATGGAATATTATTTAACGTTTTTTCTCTTTTTGTCCTAATCTCGATTATGATATTGAATTGGATTATTCCTATAATCCTTAATTATTCCTACTTAGGTATTTCAATTACAGACTGCTTACTATATAATTTTTGTATTTGACTGCTTACTAGATAAATTTGTATAAAATTGATAGTTTATCCGAAATGCTGAAAATCTTTGAAAAGCAGAAGCTATTGTTTAAACATTTAACATGCGTGTTTTCTTTTATATTTACTGATTTTTAATTGACTTTCTCAGATAGATCATTGACGTTCAGATGTATACAAATAAGAAACACGAGTTAGCGTGAGAACTACTCATAAACATTAAGAGAAAGACTTCCTCACTAAATCAAAGAGTGCCTCACCAGTAAGAACAGAAATATAAGCTAGACTTCAAATCTGTAATTGCTCTGGTTTTTCTGGTGTTTCGGTTCTAACGAATCCACGCGCGAAAGTTCTTTCTAGATGGCTAGGGTTTGGAATTTATCCAGATAAACAGAGTCTCACTTAAGGTCCTACTGAAGGATGTCAGATAAAGCCCCATCCGCACCCTGTTCGGCAATGCTAAATGACCTGTCGCTTCTGGTGCGGACGCTTCATTCGGCTCTACCGAGTCTCAACATTATTTATTCCATTTGGTAAATAAGTGTCTACAAAAGGCGTCTTTCCCAAACAGAAAAAATATCCGGTTAAAAATCGGATAACCCAAATTCATGTTCACGTTCCGAGCGCTCACTATGAATTCTGTTATGTCAACAAAACATCACTGATAACAATAAAATACTAATTCATTATTTTTTATCTTTGTTACTGAAAGCCAGCTGCAAGCGTATTTATAACCAACCAACTGAAGCGACAGTAAACCGCGGCCCACCATGCTATGTAGTTGATCGTCCTTAATATCGCGATATTTTACGAATGGAAAATGTGTTTGACTGAGCGACTATTTGTGCTAGCACAGTTATTTCTAGTGGCCGAGTGTGTTAGTTTAACTTATTTTCTGAAGTCAGATGGCCCCCATTTACACCCCATCTGTATAGCCGAAGGATTGGAAAGATATTCTGCCGTGGGATGGATCTACCCAGTACCAGGTGTTGGGGAAAGCCTACCAAACACAAGTGAGTCGTATATGTGTTCAGTAGTACGGTCGCACCGGTGTACTGTTGTCTACAATTAAAAGCGTGTACCGTCCCACGGCACGTCTTGTATAACCTATTTTCTCAAATGTTGATAAAGCGGCATCTCAAACAGACACAATCAACACCTATAAATAGACTTCATATAAATGTTTGATAACTTAAAAATTAAGTAAATACCAGCAATGCAGAAATTCGTAGAAGTACAGGAATATTTTTACTACAGTCTATCTAATGCACAGAAATGGAATCTCGTAAAATAGGGTGGAAAATCGTACCTATACCTTTTTATATAGGTAGTATATATTATTAGATATATTTACTTAATTTATAGATATAATAGTACGCTATTATACCATAGAATCGGACAATGTACATAGAAGAATAAGTAGGTATATTTCGAAACACAATATTTACTGACAAGTAATTATGACATTATTCAACTGAATATGTTATTAAAATATTTGTTGATATTACGTAATATGCCAAAAGAAAACCACGGCAAAACATAATGAAATTATTTAATGTAACATAATACCTTGGCATGGGCCAATGTGGATTCGGTACATCTGGAAGCAAAGTATAGAAACAATCGAAAATTACGATGCAATTTTATGATCAATAACCAGCATTTCTTGGCAAATGTTCAATGTTTGTCAACAAACCAGGACCCGAAGCAGCACCACAAGTCATCACGTGAAGGAAACGCGATAGTGTACGTTAAAGTCACCAAATTTGTCCAGACATATAGACGTTATTATCAGGGAGATATGTCATATTGAAATGACGCCCATAAAAGACGTACACGCACGTCAGAAAGCATCCAAAATGTCACTTCTTGTATCTTCAGCTGTCTTAAAATATGTTAAGCGTGTAATAAACCGTGTGATAAGATAATGCGATAAGATTATAATAAATATAAGAAATAAGTGAGACAAGGATAAATAAAACAACAACCGTTATGTACAGAGATAAACAGTAAAATGCAATTTAACTCAATAGCAAATAGATACGAAGATAGTAAATAAGCCAATCTTCAAAATCCGTAAACGTAATTCCGACTACTTCCTATAATATTTAAAAAAGTACCGAAAAGTATTCAAACTTTTTCGGACCTTATTAGGAAAGATTCGCCTACATTTGTTTTGGATATTTTTTATTTTAAATACAGAGATATACGTTTTACACCGTTTTATAAATTCTGCGAGCGCCAGTAATGTGTCTGTAAAGTTTCAGAAATCTAATCTTTTTTCAAGTGCTTTGTACTTTACTAAAACTGTTATTAAATTGATCTACAGTTTTCATGTTTGCCGAAATAACATAAGCATAATGTTTATTTGAAATAATTGTTTTCTAAAAACTAGTGCTGTAAATTAAAATCTTCTTGTAAACAGAACAGTCGTTAATAGTTGTCCTGTTTAACTTGGGAAACGTAAATCAAAACATAGGTCGGACTAGCACCAACAGTCACGTCTTATTGACGACGTTTATGTCACAGAACAGAACGGAGCAATTTGACGTGATAATCAAGTGATATTATGTTAGTGTGTGGTTACAATCATACCTATATTAAATAAGCAACAACGAATCAGGAGTCAAAGCTGTATGTGGATCTACGACTACCACTTTGGAGTCCTAGACGCATGAAAATCATCTAGACTAATAAGGCTTTGACCACAAATCAGATCATTACAGTAGTTCACGCGTTCTTACTATGTAAATAATTTCCAGTGTAGAATCCCTAATGCAAAAAATTTCAATATCGATTATGTGTATTAAGAAAACCACAGGTAAATGTTCTCAACAAAAAGCCTTTTAATATGTGGGCTTTATAGATATCGTAGTAGATGCACCTTAGGTCTCAATAAGGTGCTACACGCAAGAGCTCAAAGAATACAAAGGAAATCACGTGCGTTGTTCTGTCACTATATAGTTAAGAGTTTACCAATGTGATTAGCATCAATTATAATATAATACTTTGTGATTGAAACTTAATTTTAAATATTATATTAATATAATAAATTACCGATTTTCTGTCATTTCCATGAATGAAGTGATTTATTTCAAATATTATCTATATTGAATAAGAATTGCTCTTTTTATATTTCTATACTTGCGACATACTCCTGACAACACATCCAGAGGATTGATGTCAAGATTCAATCACCCTGTATATAAAGTGGTAAACACTCGGATAATCAGAGTCAAGTTCGATGCGTCGCTTATTACCTTTTCGTTAACGACATAATGCGTATAAACAGAGAACGCTTGATTTCAATATTCGTAAGTAACATTAACATGCATACTTGACACCATTCGGCTCTCGAACTGCTACAGATATTTATTTTAACAAACCTAAATGAGAATCGACTATTGCAATATGGAAGCCAAACAGTTAACCAAACCACTAGGTAAATTTGAAGGCTAAACCACTAGATTCGGTCAGTTTTCTTCAATTTTATGGACAATTTGGTATAATAACACATAAGCATAGAACAAGATTTAACTTTAAGTTCAAAGAATAAAAGTCGAACAGTATTGCGATAGACACTGTTGAAATACTAAAGCATTTGGTCTTTGCTCCAGGAAAAGTTATTTGGATATTCGGAGCAAATCCCCATTTAAAATGTGTGAACATACACATAATTCAATCAGTTTTATGGCAGTATTAAAGTCGGATAATTAAAACAGCTTTTAGGGCAAGGCGATAAGAAGAAAATGTTGCAATAACGATAAGTATTTACAGAGAACTACTTTAAATGGCGATTTTTACTTGAGACCGATAACTTTCAGTAGTTGTATATTTATTTATATTGTGTATATTAAGTATATTGATATAATTTAAGTCTATACGCTCGGGACGAACAGACCCAGGTCACTCACTTTTTTGTTTCTTTCTTTTGCTTTTTTCTTTATTGCAAAAAAATACTTTTAAAACGATAATTGTATTGTTAATACGACAAAAATTATAATTTCCTTGATAAATTTAAAGAATTTTTTGAATGGCCGTTGAACCGCAAAATAACGAAATTGCAAAATTTTATTTTTACGGCTGTACGTAGCCAGCACGAGAGGTTTTATTGTCCCCAGGCTTGAAAATACTGGGCGTCTGTAACCACCGACAATTTGTTTATTAAGTACATTCGTTCAATCTCGTATTTGATATCCAACTCGGGTTTAGCTTAGCTTAGGTGTTTATTGCTCTGCATTTAATTATGTGAATTCATCAAGTTGAAACCACAAGAAGGTAAACAAAGTTGGTTCACTTCTTGCTGATTCGAATTGGTTCTTCTATGTGTATAAAAAGTGCTATGACATAAAACACAGTAATAATTTTAAAAATATTCAAATATTTAGAAACAGATCACGATTAGTCAACCATTGACTAAAGCTCTGTTGAAAAGCTAGAAATTTGCAGTTTTTGAGAATTGATTCGTAGAAATCAGAAAAAATTATCATCATTATAAACAGAAAAATCAGTTAAAAATGATAAGGCTAAAGGAGAAAAATGACATGAATGCTGTTTAATTGCCAATTGAATAAATAAGTCAAACAAGTCTCATATATCAATCAATTTGAAATATTCTGGATAAAACAGAAACACTTTCTGGATCGTAATACACTACATCTCCATTGTTTATCAATAATTTATTCTGAATGCAGTACAAAACTGTGTTATTTATGTTTTCTTCACGATAAGCTATGTTTGAGCATTTAAATTGCAGGTATTCTCCTTTAGAAACAACCTACCAATGGACTGCACTCGACATTCAAGAGAGTTCAACGCCAACAGCAGTGTTAGGGAGGAAGGTTATCAGTGTTAGAGCAAATTTAAGAAGGCGCGTTTTTTATTATATTGCAATTTGTGTTCCAACTTATTTTTTTGTCTATTTTCAAACCTCTATATGTAAGCCAATATCTGATGTTATATCTAATACTAAAATTTCCGGAAAGTCTGCGTTGCCACACATTTTCATCTTAATGCAGATTCCTAAAATATGATAAATATTGTTTATTGAGTAGATTGTTCTTACCTTAAGCGTGAGAACTCAATACCAGGTTTGATGACATTTTAAATTATATAAATCAGACGCATCAGTAGTTTAAGTTTGTGATTTGTACCAATATTTTTTATTTAAAAAATGTGGAGTATTTATTTTGAATTTAAAGTAATAAAAAATTTCATAATTCTTAACGTGTTTTATTATTAGTATTTGCGATGTAACTTTCAGCAACACCCCAATATATACGAAATACTTGCAAAGGCTGCAATGCTTTGATTGTGAACGAGTTTGAATGAAAATCAATAGGTCATAGAAAGAACTGATCGAATAACGATTATATTCCAGTTTTTTCTTAAACATACAGGCCAAAAAAAAGAGAATTGAATGTTACCTCTACATCGCCCTTTAGCTTTTGCTCGAAAATCCAACCTTTGTTTTTATTTGTATTCTAAATTCATATTTTTTTCTGGTTGTGTTTAGTTGTCTTTTCTCATTTTTTCTTAGCCAATTGAGCGTAATATTTCCACTCGACGTTTCGCCTACATATATGGCAAACAATGTCATAGAATATACAACAGCAATACTATAAGGCGTCTGCTTACACGTACATATTTTTATAGCAAAGACAAACTACTTTGAACTTTGAGTGAAATTTGATCACCTCGTTTTTAATCAATTTTGAAATTTAAGCAAAATATTAAATACAAGAGTTGTAGATATTAACGTCTAGTTTATTTTAAAATAACATTAATTGTTACAGGGTGTCCCAAATTCAAGTGATGGACCAAATTTTTTTTTTTTTATATGGATTATCATACTTTTTTTGCATATTCGAACTACACGTTAAATTTTAGGATTATATAGGGAATATCGCTTTTCAATTATTTTTGAGTTCATAGCCATTAAAGATTGAAATTGAGCAACACTCAACTGTAATCCTAAATTTTTAAGAAAAAGTTAATACTTATGTACTATAACTTTAGTACTTAAAGTAAAAAAGTTATTATTTAACATAAATTAGAATTAATCAAATACTCAATAAACGCATCCAATGGCCTAAAGTACACTATTTTGTCCACCTGAGTTCATTGATTTACCCCCTGTATTTATTTCGAGTTAATAATGGTTATTACTTCAAAATATTCCTGGGTTTCAGTCAATTTTATTGTTTATTGTTTAAAATGTTACAAATACGTTTCGGTGTCTTTCTCCACCATCATCAGTTTGTCTAAAATATATATTTACAGTTATCATCAATTTAAATAAAAAACTTTCACCAAAATTCACATATTAAAATACAAATCAAATTAAAAAGTACATTAAGAGAGAGATTTAGAGAGTTAAATTTAACTTACGTGTCTAGTTGTTTCTACCTTCACATTTGACTGGTTATTGAATTCCCTATTTTATTCGACATCGAGCGAGAGAACAAAAAAACTGTTTATACTTCGCCTTTTCTTTGCATTCTTGGAATTGCTCCGCAATTCCTCATTATCAGGTGTTTATATTTCACTTACCTGGTCCAATCAGTTCATGCATGCGATCATTTAATTAGTGTGTGATACACAGAGCTAAGATTGTCTGTGTCTGATCTAAAATTCATTGCATTCTGATGTTTTTTAATCTGTATCATTTCATGGATTCTTCTCTTATTATAGTTGTTTTCATTGATTAATATTTTTGTGTTATCGAAATCAAAACTAGGTAACTTTTGGTGTGCATGTTGTGCTAATGCTGTCCCATTTTCGTTAACCTTTCTTAAGCTATACTTATGTTCGTATATTCTTTTTTTTAAATATTGTCCTGTTTGACCTATGTATGTGTTGTCACAGTTCAAACAGTCAATCTTGTATATTACGTTAGGTGTGTCCAACTTATCGCTTTTAGGTTTAAATTTTGTAAAACATTATTTTACCAAGTTGTTTTTAGTTTTTTCCGCTATAGTAATATTATGTGTTTTCAAAACACTTTTTATTTTTGTGTTGATTTCTGGTATGTACGGTAATGATACATACTTGATTTCACCTTCTTTTTTCTTATTTATATTATTTATGTTGTTCCATTAAATTGATGATCACTGTAAATATATATTTTAGACAAACTGATGATGGTGGAGAAAGACACCGAAACGTATTTGTAACATTTATATAATAAACAATAAAATTGACTGAAACCCAGGAATATTTTGAAGTGAATTAAACTACAGTCAGGAAAATATACGCAACGATGAATGGTTATTACCTCAAAAATAATATAATATCAATATGAAAGAAAAGTTTCAGTAAAAAATTTAATTTTGGTATGTCGTGTGAATTTGAGACACTCTGTAACAATTAGTGTCATCCTAAATTATACCAGACGTCAATATCTACAACTTTTATATTTAATTTATGCCTTAAATTTGAACTTAGATATAGGTAGAAGAGAATGTCAATCAGATTTTGAACTCTGCCACAATTATAGGTCAATTGCATTCCTACACCTTTGTTTTCAAAGCTTGTAGTCCCACGTTTTTTTGAAATATTGACCTTTTCTTAGAACCGTGTTTTAAAAGGTGACACACCAAAAACGTTTACACATATTACAGAAGCTAATCAATAACTCAGGATCTATATTTCCGAAGGCATTGGAGGATAAATTTGCTGAAATACTAATCACTAAGCAAATATGCCGATGACACCGTCCTGATCGCAAGTAGCCTTGGAAACCTACAGAGGCTGTTGGACAGGGTAACGCGAACTAGTTATTATGTCATTAGCATAAATATTAGCAAAAAAAGTATTAGTATAAAGATGTTCATAGTATCTCCATCAAAGAGCAACATGTACCAGCTAACAGTAGACTACAAATATGTGCAGCAAGTCACACACTCTAAATCTTGGCACTATAAATAATGAAAGCGGCACTCACAGAAATTCAATCCTATTAAGGACTAAATACTAAAGCTAGAACAATAGTCATTTAAATGAAGAAACTGTCAGAAGCTAGTCGGTGGAATTAGGAACCAGAATGATCTGCTGCAAAATGTTTCATGTTTTACTATATGAGTTGGACGGTTGCACTTTGAATAAGGAAACCGCCAAACCTTCAGGAGAATTGAGTCATTTGAGGTATAGACATATAAGCATCTGCTGAAGATCTCCTGGGTGGATAGAGTTGCAAACGAGCAAGCTTGGGGAAGAATGAACAAAGAAATGGAAGTTTTGTTTACCATCAAAAAAAGGCAGCTCGAATTCATGGGGCACATCTCCCGAAGCTCTATCTATGAAATTCTGCAAGGAAAACCCACAGGCCATAGAAGTGTCGGCTGACGTAGGATTTCTTGTCTGCCTAATCTGCGAAAATGGTTTAGTGGGTCGCCATTCGTGAAACTAGAGCAGAAAATTAGAAATGCTGAGACCAAAAAGAATCCCACATTTTTAATTTGCTATAACGTGAAACGCTTATAAAAATTACTCCTTTTCTTCAAGAACTGAACATTCAGTAATTAAGTATCAAAATTAGGAGTGAACGCTTTTCCTCCCCAGGTTTCAGGAAACATCTCAGTGCCTTCCTATCCATTAGTAAATTTTGGAATCAATATTGTGATGCAGATGCCTTTCAGTTCGATTTAGAAACATGCGGAACATACCAGTAAACTTTGAAATATGATGTTACTTGCCAAGTTTCACAATAAGAGAGCCTCGAGAATTTTAACCTCTAACTCTACCATTATCTCAATTATCTAATACATTCAAAGGTTACAGCCTATATCCTATTAATAGAGGATTGCATTATTGTAATGTATTGAGTATTGATTATTTTTTGTAAAGCACGATTTCCAAAAATATCGACGCAAAATTTAATCTGAATTCACGACTTTAGAAAACGTTTCAAATAGTGCACTTTAAAATGCATTTGCTTTGAAGTACATAAAAGCTTTTATTAGATTGGTATTTACGACTTAAAATTAGAGCAGGCCTGCATAGCATGTTTTCCAATACGTAATGTATTTATTTAGAGTTCTACATCGTTGTAAAATTCCAGTTCAGCTATTTCGCAATAGTATAACATATTCTTCTCCATGTCGTCCATTGAAACTTAAAATATGCAGATATTTCTAAAAGGACTATTAATAAGGGCACAAGTGCAGAACAATATGTACAATCTACTTCTAATTTGTTTAAAGAATTCGCAGTAGAAATAGAGCATTTAGGCCTGGAAGAACATAGAAGTTTTTAGAAGGAATTGGAACAAATATCTTAGATTGAAAAACTTGGTTTTAATTACTTATATGTAATAACTTTGTTTCAGCTGTCAAATATATCCCATCTATAGACAACGACTATAACTGCAAGTTTTCCAAAAATGACAAGTGCAACTTTAGGTGGGCACTTAAGGATTGGCAAATCGATGAAACTTCCTGGCGAACGAGGCAATTTATTGATGACAACAGATGGGAAGGTAATAATATTTTTGAAAATAAATTTTTGCTTTTCCAAATCTTTTTTATTTGCTTTTATAGAGTACCTAGTTTTATGAATGACCACCTTGCACTTGAGCTTTTCTGAGTAAAATAAATATGCATTTTAAAAGCGATATTCCGAGAAACACTCTGGTGAAAAAAGCTCATCATAGAAGCATTCGTAAGCTTCGTAAGGTTAAAGCACAAATTTTTTAACGCAATTAAAACCCTACTGATATCATTGTAACAAACTAATATTAAAAACAAATACATAATTAAATTATTAAGATTTTTCGTTTATTTTTAAACATGCTGAATGTTAACAAATAAGTAAATCTAATATCCAGCACGAAGTAAAGTAAAGTTGATGCTGACCATTAAAATGAAGGAAGGCTGAATGAGAGGGCTCAGGTGATGTGTCACTCAACCTGCTGTCTCTTCAAATATCTCCTTCCTGAAAGTGTCGCAGTGTCCGGTGTCGCTTTTATTAAAGACAAATGTGTCCTTAAAGTGTCATTTTTCCTTTAAGCTTCCATTTCAATTTGGTAAAAAGTTTTGTGTTAAGAAAAACGAATTAAAAGTTAAGTATTATGCTCAGTACCAACCACCTTTCATCTTCATATCTTACTAGATATAGCCTATTTCCTTAAAAGTTTCAGAGTAAAGTAGATGCCTCTATGCTTGCGTCGGCATAATTATTCTTGTACATCTGATACTTATAAAGCCTTATTAATCAGACCCTGTTTGTTCTGGAATGACGACAAACAACAGTTTAGAGCCCGCATCATTTTATGTCTCCAATGCTCCAATGCCAGTCAATTCGCTTCCAATAAAGAACCAATTTATGAGCTTATCTATCTATCTATCATATGATACAGATGACGTAGGAGTGTACAAAATAAAGTTAAATGTTTTCATAATTGACATTACTTAGCATTTTAGCATAAATATACACTCGTGTTAATGTTGCAAGATACACCTTTAGTGAGTATGTGTTATGTTTCCCAGAAAGTATGTAACTAAATGCGGCTGCTAATTTCCATTAGGAGTATATAGAAACGTACTTTATTCACTTGGCTACACCAAAAGGCAATAAATAAAACTTGCAAAATACATTTTTAATTAACTTTATTATAAAGATATTCAACCATCATTACCTTATTTAAAACCAAAATTCTTTAAAATTATTAGCCGCAAATTAAAAATTGCTAGAAGAGTCAAATTAATTTAGTTCTAGTTGGTTTTCAATCCTTTTTGTGGCGGAATTCTATACGAATAAAACACCATTCTATTTGATTTTAGTTTGATTAAAAATCCTGTTTAACAAAAGTGCAAGGAAAACTTGAATCGCAGAAATCGATTAGAAATTTAGTGATGTGTTGATATGCACTTACAAAAAATTAATTGGGCTGTGTTGCCCAAATTTCTTTAAATTTGTGCTGCGTTAGTTTGATAATACCAAAAATTGTGTTTCTAATTCTGGGCTTCAGGGCATTGTACATTAGCAACACAAAATCATAAAGACCAATCGTCATAAAACTGATGTTATTGAGAAGAGATTTTTCACTATTAAATTGATTTGTCTTTAATAAATATGTTCCCTTGCAGATCTTCCCACTGTGCTTACCAACAACACATCAACAGAATTCGAGCAACGATTTCACTTGGAAAATGCCAGCACAGTTGGTTTCTCCGTTAGAGCTCTTGGATCTGTGGAACTAATTTTGTGTACTGGTTGGAGTCCTCGTAACTATCCATGTTATTACTTTCACCTAGACAAACATGAAATTTATCTTAATAAATACGACGCCATGCCATCAGACATGCAATATAACAGTTCGTATCTAGAATTCTCCCAGGTAAGTAACTATATGTATATGTAAGCAATTAATTGTCGATTTTTTATTGATCGTAATAATCTATAATGAAATCATCTCTTATGATAATTTATATTTTATTACATCGTGTAATACAACTGTCATCAAAACCCAAATATAGCATACCAAAGTAGCTTGGTATTACATTATCTTTAATTATTAGGTCATTTTTATTTGCGACTTTAACTTATGGAAACTAGTAGTAGTAAACATCTTTATTTCTAAAGAAGGCTATCGACCTATCGGTCTTTCTGCCCTTGTTTAATACATGTAGTCTTAATCTAAATAAAAAACAAAGATGAAAATTCTCTTATTCTAGGTTAATAATCTTATTAAATAAACTTTCCAATTCTAATGACAACAAAAAATTATTTTATTGTCCAGTAGTCAGTTGCGTTCGTAAGTGTTCGAGGAGCGTTGATGTAGGGAAACGAAAGCGGGATTGTCTGGTTAGTCTTGTAAGACAAAGGGGATTCAGTATGGTCCAGTTGTAGGGGTTGTTTGTCCATTTAGTCTGTAGATGTATGAGTCTTTCCGAAATCTTTGTCATGTTTGTGTGTTCGTATAGTAGTTGGGTGGAGGGGTTGTGTAGTGGGTTGTGGTCTTATTCGTGTTATTAGTCTTAGTGCAATTTCTTCTGTTGTTTGTAGATAACGTTTTGTCCTTTCTGTTCCGTTGGTCATGAGTATATGTCCATAGTCTAGCAAGGGTCTACAAATAGTTTTATATATTTTGGTGGCGGTGTTTGTGCTAATTCCTCTGTCTTTGTAGGTCAGTGATCGGAAGTGTTTTGTTCTCTTTATTGTTTCTGCTCTGATGTTTCGTATGTGTTTAGTGAATTTAAGTTTGTGGTCAATTGTGATTCCAAGGTATTTTACGTCGTTTTTTGGTTGTGTCGTTTGGCCGTCTGCAGTTATTGTAGGGGAGTCAGCGTTGAGTCTGTGGTTTGTGAGCAGAAGTTGATTTTTTCACGCGTTTGGTGTTAGTCTCCATTTATAAAACCATGTCATTGAGTTGTTTGTTAGTGTTTGGAGTCTTTGAGCTGCTCTCTCAGTAGTTTTGTCATGTACAATAAGTGCCGTGTCGTCTGCGTATTGTAATATGTATGCCGATCTGTCGACTTTATTTTTGTCTGGTAAGTTGTAATTATATATGTCATGGCAGTATATATTGTAGAGAAACGATGAGAGCGGGGATCCTTGAGGGAGCCCTTGTTCAGGGGAAAAAGAAAATGACAGTGTTTTGTCAATTCGTACTTGTAGTTGTCTGTTTTCTAGTAAGTTCTTTATGGTGTGTAGTAGATATGTTGGTGTGTGTAATTTGTATAGTTTGTATAGTAAGCCTCTATGCCAGACACTATCAAAAGCTTTGTGAATGTCCATAAACAGGCAAGCTGTCTTTCTGTCAGTTAGGTGGGTTGTTTGTATATTGTTAGTCAGAGTGAAGAGTGGGTGAATAGTCCAGTGCTGATGTTTGAATCCGAACTGATACGATGGTATATACTTTCCGACCAGTTTTCCCAGTCGCTGCCCTATTATGTACTCAAAAACATGGAAACTATTTTTTAATCAAATCAACAAAAAAATTGGCACTGATCTACTATCTAGAGATCATCAAAAGTTGATCATGATCAAAAGACTAGTTGTTAATGCCATTTCGATTGAGTCGAAAAATTAAATATTTGCACCTCTCAAAGAACTGAAAAGAAGTAATTTAAATTTATGAATATCCCCATATCCAGAATAACTAGGGACATAATTTTACTGTCGTTTTGTATTGAAAATATCCAAAACTAGAGCAGCGTTTAATCCTCTAGCAAGCCACGAAAGTTATTAATATGTGTGTGTGCCGGAATATATTGTAAATATCTGATTAGATAGCTGAATTATCTGTCTTTCGGCTTTTTCATGTCAAACATTGCTGAACGTTGAACCCTTTCAAGCGCCTTAAATCTTCATACAAATACTATAATTTTTTACTACTGAACTACAACATGGTGTACACAAGCTTGTTCAGAGATCAAAATGGGTGATTGTTTCGTTGAATAACTTATTTGGGATTGATAATTTTGTCTTTTTTGAGTTCAAATCAACATGGACGCCTGATCATATCATGACTAAGTCTTTATATTGCTACAGTAGGGTTATGCCCGATAACAGAGATAACAAAAAAATGGTATCATTAATTCAAAACTTCAATTCGTTTAACTAAATTAATTCTTTTTGGAAACCATATCTTCCAAGAAGAGAAATATAACTTTTGCTCATACATTTAATTTCTGTTTGCGTTTAAAATGTTTTTTCAACGATATCTAAAATTCATGTTTTTTTCGAAATCTCAATAATAGTGGACTCCTTTTCTGATTTTTATTTATTGAACTGTTCAGTATTCATTGGGTTTTGTGGCAATCTTACTAAAATATTCTTGTCGAATAGGACAAAACGTTATACACAAACAACAGAACAAATTGCACTAAGACTAATAACACGAATAAGACACCCCCAAAACCCACTACACAACCCCCCCACCCAACTACTATACGAACGCACAAACATGACAAAGATCTCGGAAAGACTCATACAGCTACAGACAAAATGGACAAACAACCCCTACAACTGGACCATACTGAATCCCCTTTGTCTTACAAGACCAACCAGACAATCCCGCTTCCGTTTCCCTACATCAACGCTACTCGAACACTTACAAACGCAACTGACTAGTGGACAATAAAATTATTTTTTCTTGCCACTGAAATTTTATTTAATAATATTGTTAACCTAGAATAAGAGAATTTTCATATTTGTTTTTTATTTAGATTAAGACTACATGTATTAAACAAGGGCAGAAAGACCGATAGGTCGATAGCCTTTTTTAGAAATAAAGATGTTTACTACTATTACTATTCTTGTCGAATTTAATAACAGTTTCGACCTCATAGCTTTCATATGTAGTAGCAACACAGTAGCAAATATATTCGATGAAATACACTCAAACTTTTGATGGCATTACTTTTCAAGCGTACCTATTAAACACTGATATTATATTTTGAAGCCACATAGTGTGGCGACCACTATTCAAAAATAAACAAATATGTTTTTATTGGCCATTAAAATAAAAGTCCGCCAAAAATACAAAAGATTCGGAAATCTTTTAATAGAACTAATGGTTATTTTTGTTGGAAATGCGTCAAATGATGTTTCTTAATGGTTCATGAGTGCAGAAATTTTGGTATAGTGTTTGTCTTTTTGAAACGGAAAAGCATACAGCTGTAAATGCTAAATATTTGAATAAATTTCTATGCTATAAATAAACATGCAACTGTAAAGAGATAATGTCTTAACAGTTAGACTACGGAATTTGTTTTTCCCTTTTGCTCTTTCCATAAAACTTCTACGGAAAATTGTTGGCTTATCTAAGAGTTTCAAAAAATGTCAAAGAGAAAAATGTGTGCTATTTAAGGTGTCAGCAGGCGCTCAAAAACAATCTTAAATTCAACGCCAGTTGATTGACGTGCGCTTAACGAATCATGAGTTTATTCGCTGGATGTTACTTTATTAACTGGGTACTAAATACGAAGTAAATATTTGTTGAGCTATAGACAGTATTATTTGGGAACAATAATTAATGCAAATTATAATTCCTCATTTGACATTGTTTCCTGTTCTGTATGTCTTCAGTGATAATAGATAGAACATATTTGCATTTGTCACTACTATGCCTAAACTAAACATACACGTAAACAGTTTTTTAGTTTTATTCTATTTACAGATATCTACAAATATCATCACTGAGGATGAATGGCGAAGTTTCGAAGTTGGAGTCGATGACACTGGAAATATTACCTTAATTGACAAGAATAACATGGATCGTCTATTAATCAGTCATATTGATTCCTCGCCTATAAAGCCATTGTATGTGATATTGCGAAGCAATGAACCAAGTTTCTGGAAGGTTATTGAAAGTGAGTATAACAGCACATAAGTTAAAGTTATTGAAATTGTGTGATTCTGTTTGCTTATGCACATTTATATTTATTGACACAAGATCCATGTATGTGCATAAGATAAAGATAATAGCTCCCTAGAGATCGTTTTTTCTGCTCATGTTCAAACATTACAAAAAGCGTATTTCTGGTGTTATTTGTGATTTTTGTTGTTATTTTGAATGGTAAATGAGGATAATATGGATAATCTGGAGTCTGGAATCCTATAAAAGTTAAAGTTATAATTTCAACTGCTTTAATAATTTTTAAATAAATTTAAATTTCGCTTAAATATATGTATCATTCCCTTTGAAACAATGTACGTTTCCATCAATAAAGTCGATATGAAATCGATGTAGAAGTCAGGCAGATAATTTCTGGAAAATTTAGCATAAATAGTCAACATTGCATTTTTTTGATCTACCGTTAACAGAAACTTTCTTTTGACAAGTCTTTTGAAATCAATAATTGCTTTAAATGCCCATATTCCACATGTCACGGTATCTCTAAAGTAAAGATAATCTGTTGCCCGTCAATGCGTAAAACTAAATAATTTCAAAAACTGCTTTCAAATTATGTTGTTATTAATGGAAGTAGGGAGTACTATAAACCTTCTACAGAACTTCTTGTATGTTCAATTTCTGGGTGCCAAAGACGCATCTACGAATACTACTGAAAAAAAACAGACATATTTTTACTTTACTATACTAACTTCTCACGTCTTCCTTATTCTTAATGGCATTAATTAATTTTAATTGGTTATTTATCTACTTGCACCTCTACATTTCGGTTCTCCATTACGAACTTAAATATGCTGTCTTCTTCTTGGCAATGATTAATCTGAAATAAAGTGTTTTTTCTCTGTCATAAAAGCTGCTGAACCAACGAAGAACATAGATGACAACTACGATACAAACAAAATGGGCTATGTACAGTGTAAAATTCAAATTAATTGAATTATGAATTAATTGGCTACCGAATTTCAATGGTATTTAAATTAAAGTTAACAAAATCATCACTTTGTTATGTATGATATGAGGTTAAAGCACTATTCAATTTACATAATTGCCTAATACAGGAAATCGCAAACGTGAGCTTAATGAATAAACAAATATTGAAATTTTCTGGTACAGATAAATAAGAAAGTCATAGTTTTCTCCTTGTAACACTTTACACTGCAGATGAGGATTGTTGATATTTGGTGGAAAACTAACAAAATATATATTTTCTCACCGCCCTAAAGATCTAATGTCTCACGGGTTTCAAAATTCGTTACTTAATTTTGGTTTTGAAAAGAAAATGTACACATACATTTGGAACCATATGCAAAGCAATATTTATACTTCTCCAGTCGAGAACACCCCTCAAATAAATAGTATTTTCTAGATGGTTTGTACAAAAAAATTAAACCACACCAGACTGAAAGACAAGTCGTTTTATTTAATGAAAGTTTAAATGACTGAGATATCTCAGATAAATATTCCTTCTCATTATTCTTTCGGTTTGGTACTTGCAGTTGGTTAGTTTACGTACAAAATACATTTTAGATTTAGCTACAACCGCGTATTGCTCTACAGATTTCCCAGACAAATTTTCACTTAAAATAAGGTGTGTCTTTGCATAGAAAAACTACGAATTTACCTTAATTAACGTTTGGTTTTTAAAAGGTTGTTGCCTTGGGCGCAATACAATAACTAACCGTTAGTTTTCAATGTAAAATGTTACGGTTGCACCATCGTCAACAACGGTTCGGTAAATTGGACGGTCAGCCAGTCACCGGAAATGCAACTTAAGATTTTACGATTATTGCGCATTGCTACATTTTATTCTTATTCGCATTATCTTCTATATTGGTCCACAAACAATTGTTGAAATCGTATGAAAAATTCTTAGTCTTCTAAGTTAAATAGAAATTAATTGCTCTTTACAAAATTTGTAAAACATTCAAATATAACATTTAATGTTATATTAACATTAATTAACATTTAATGTTATATTTGTTAATATAATAAATTTCTAAAAGAAGAAATACAAATACATTGGCAAAGTCTACTATGTTGATTGATATGATAAAAATTCATACGTACTTCTAAAATAATTATTGTTCGATAGGTATATAGATAAGAGTAGTTTTTTGTAAACAATTCGTAAGAACAGTTTTTTTTATTATTCTGGAATTTTGTCTTAAGTATAAAATATCCCATTACAATTTCCTGTAACTAAATAAAATTTAACTTTATTCCAGACAATTTTATGTATACAGAGACTGCCCAAATTTCCAGACTAGGACCACAAATCCGAAGCTCATACGTCAATTTGTGCATTTCTTTATTTGTGGCGAGTTGCAGTAATTGCCAAATGAGATTTTTCTATATGAATGGAACAACGAGGCAAGAACTGAAATTTGTTCCCACCACGGTATGTATTTGACCTTTTGCTTCTATCCAATGAAATAAATTAAGAGGTTTGGCCAATTTAATAATGCGTATACTTTTTTTTCTGTAACGTGTATTTCGATTTAGCATTATAAATTTTGAACGTCATTAAAACCAGCGACAAAAAATTAATAACACCAAACAGTATATTACACGAAGATCAAAAGTACCTATTTTATAGAGTTTAAGCTTTATTCCAATCAGATTCCACCAGGATCAATGAAGATATCTGCCAAATTTATTCATCTAAAAAAGTGAAAGTTGCCGTAACTGAACTTCTTAATGCTGACTGTGTTACACTTCTTAAAAAAAAAATTCAGCAAATAATTCTATTTAGATTTGGATGACGAGAGTTGAGACTGAAAATGAGTAATCCAGTCAATTTTTCTGCTTAGATTCAGGAAAAAAGCAGTCAACCGCAAATCTCCTAGACATCTGGGAATGAAGATTTTGAAATTCCTCGGTTCTTTCATTTGGATCTTCAACCGATAAAATTAAACAAAAAATTTGTATTCATGCACAATAAGTTAAAATATCTCTAATAAGTAAAAATAAAAATGATTTTTTCTAATGAAATGGAGCTAAAAGAAAACATACGTGTATTAAGCTTCTGTTAAGAAAGAAAAGTGAAAATAACCAGTGCAAACAAAAATGTTTTGCCAAAATATTGTCATCCCGTTAAATAAAAAAAACCAATATTGGAGGAATGTTTCGGTCCATTGCTAAATGAACTAAATCAAGTGCTGGAAATCTAGAATCATACTTGATTTAATCACCTTGTTTTATTTGTTGTGTTATTAAACCCCACAGTATCGTTAATGTGATATTCAAAATCGTTGAAAAATAATACCAGCAATCTAATTTCAGAATAACAAATGGATCGAAATTAAGCTGAAACAAGAAAACTTCAAATTTGAACGATTTAACATTTTTATTCAAACCGAGTTTGCAAGTCAAACAGAGAACGAAACTAAAGGCTGGTGGGCTTATGACGAAGTTAGAATTTGCAACGAAAACGGTAAGTATAATTGCTTGTTAAATTATGGAAAAATATATACAGGTTTGGTCAACGAATACATGTAGGCGCGAATATTAGTGTTGAAGTCCTAATTTGACAAGCAGTTGTTGCAAAAAGCAACTACAGAAAAGGAAAGAGTTCTTGAATTTTTTAAGGCTTTGCAATGCTATTATAATAAATATTTGAACAAATCTTCGAACCAACTATCCTCGGTTTAGGTAATCTAGAAGGGAGGGGAAAATATCTGGAGCCAATTACATCTGAAATATGTTGAGCTTTGTTTTATTTATGTCACATTTCCTCACCTAAAGTGAATCGATGGTATGTTAAGCGTAGTCCTAAACACTTAACACGTAACGAGTTTCGGAGTAAAACCACAGTTATCTGCTTGAGGAAGCACATGGAAACCGTTAACTTAAAAGTAAATCATCTTTGCTAATCACGCAATTTTGATTATTCTCTCCTTGTTAAAATGTTTGTATATATTATTGGAACAGTATCCTTGTGCTAGGCTCATCGTAAGTTGTACATGCTTGTCGATTTGTACAGTAGATATTTTGGGTGCTGTCTGAACTGAAGGCAATTAATATTTTAGGGTTTCCTTTACTGGGATATAGTTTACCTAGTTGAATGAGAAATAGAACGCGCTTTGAGAATGCAGTTTTCCACGACAAGTGTAGTGATAAGAGAGTGCGGTTGACTGAAGCTCCTTGACTGTTAGCTGGACGAGGAACCTCTAGTTTGTGGAAAGTCAAACTCTCCAAACGCCGGTTTTTAGATCGCATTTCTAGCAGTCATTTCAGTCGGGCTCATGTAAATCATGCGACTGAATAGCCCTAATTAGGTGTAAGACTCGAGTCCTGACTAGAACGCGAAGTTGAAACATCACGGAACTTCTTCTTCTTCTTTGTTTACTTCTTGGAAACCTGTCGATCTATTAATTCTGAAGCTGCCTCTGCATCTTTTCCTGAGAGGTAGATATTGCCAACTGTCCCTCCATCGTTTAGGTTTTTCCCGGGAGGTCCTGAGCCGGGCGGGTTGTTTTCTGGGACTATTTTCGGAAGTCTGAACTCGTTCATTCGTCGTACATGGTTGTACCACTATCTCTTACACTGTCTCCCCATTGATTCTAATTTTGCCTATTGACTATATCTCGTAGGCATCCTGATGTTTTGTTAATCTGGCTCCTCGGGTCTTTAACTGCATCGTGGGTGCTTGATATGTCTATGCCCAGATATATCTGAATTGCATCACCTGTTCTATGGGATTGTCCTCCATCACTAGCTTACATCTGAGCGGATCTTTCGCGATTGTCGTTCATTTGGTTTTGTTGATAGAAGTGTTCATATTGAGGTGGCGGCTTACTTAGAAGACCTGGAAGAGTTATCTATGCCGGTCGTTTACTGATTCGGCAATAATTGATGCATCATCGGCGCAACACACCATACCAATTCTTTTGTTGCCCAGTCTGTACCCGAGGTCAAGACATGTTACTTTATTTATAATTTTATCCATGAGAAGGTTAAACAAAAAGAGAATTAGGCCTGTCTAATTCCTCCCCGTGTTGGGATGTTTTCAGTGAATTGATCTCCTGCACTAACCTGTGTTACGTTATTGATATGTAAGTTATGGATTATCTTTGTTATGTTCGCCGGTGCCTTATTTTCCATTAATATGTGTAGAATGTCTCCCAAGCGAACACTGTCAAATGCCATTGTTAGGTCAATGAAGCAAATATACGCTGGCATACTGTACTCCATAGCCTTTTCTTTATTTGTTTTATTGTGAATACTGCGTCTTTGACCGGCTGTTATTGACCGTCCCTTTGTGAAGCCCTGCTGTTCTTCCTTCTGAGAACCCTCTTTCTAGAGACCTTGAAATGTTTTCCTTCAAGTTTTAGTTGACATGTTACATTCTTTACCTTCTAACATTATGAGTAGGATATACCTGTTTCCCTTTGTGATGTTAACTAGGTCAAATCCACCATTAAGTTCCACCAGTAAATTTAATTCTAAGTAAGTAATAGGTACATATTTGTATTTCAAGTGTGTAACATTTTTCATAACATTTCTTATCAGGATATGAACCTATTTCAATTGTCTCTAGTACTAATAGTTTCCAATTCAGATACAAAATGAAGCCAAAACAAAAGTTTATCAGGTCTGAGACATATTGCTGAAAATAGTCATTTTTGTTTTAATTTATACTTTTAATTTAATTTTGATCGATTGGTAATGCGAGAAACAAACTCATATTATGATATTAAATTTTTAAGCTTTAGAAGACAGAATTTTTTGATTATTGGATTCCTTCATGTAAAGCTTGTGCAATAAGTGGCGAAAGCGCTGGTTTTTCTTGAAAAGTCGAAAGCACTCAATTGAAATTGTGAGTCAATTTAACATATTTGAACGGCAAAACCTTTTTATTTTTTCGCCTCTGGTTGAAATGTTTAAGGGAACTTTCTCTTTCGCATTAACAAATGGTACGAAAGCCAACATATACCGAAATGTAAATCAAGATTGATTGAATTGAAATGCTAATCCATAAGTAAGTATTATGCAGCTTGACACATAAATATTGCCTTTCAACTTTCACAGCCGAAAAATGCACTTTAAAACATGGATTATCAGTAAGAAGTAGTGAGTTCTATAGTTCTCTAAAAGCTGAAGTGCAGCATCATTTCATTCACCATCATCATCCTCATTCATTCGCCACATTCAGTTATTCAATATTTTTGAATAGTTTCCAAAATATCTTGAAACTGTAGCACCTTGTAGAAACTTTAGTGTCAGGTTAATCAGTATTTTCGAAGTAATAGTGACAACTTTTAGCTCCCATCTCTGAAATTAACACTTTTATTGAATTATATACGAATTCAATTCAACAAAGTTTTATTATGTTTTTTAAACTATTTATATTTGAATTGGAACCGTATTTAATGTCGGTTGCATATAAGAATGTCCAGAAGCGAAAATTAAATATTTGAATTTACATTAATTGCAGCGTTACATGTTCAAATGTTTAAATAGACAAAGGACAAATGTTTAAAAGTATCTTTTACCATTTGACTAACTATACCACCTGTTTTAAAATAGCTTTTATTTCAAGTAATAGTTTATAATTATAGGTAAATAAAAACAAAGAAGAAGTAACAAAAAAGCAACGGAATAAAGTTATAAAGAACAAAAATATTCTAAAGAAAATGAAAGTAAAATCACAAAAAAATATAAATCAAAATTGCTTCTTACTCAACTGTACAATGCTAGTACATTCAGTCAAGTTCAGAAAGTTGTAGTATTTGATATTTGATCCCACTTTAAGAAGAAAAACAGCATATACAAATTTTATACATTATTATTGTCATTATGTCGCCTACAGAAATTTGAATCGAAAAAAAAATAATTAATTTTAGTATTTGCTTTGTTCTCATCATCGGTTACGGTTTGCCAAATATGAATATAATGTTTTTTTGGTGCTTTGAAATTCAAACTTAACAATGGTTGAGAAAACCCAAAAACTCCAAATCAGAACGCTCATTTGAAGATCTTTGAGATGAGAATATTAATAATGCGAAAAATTTTATATATTTATATAACAGAATCAGGTATAAACAAAAAAACTTAGAATAAATTTAAAAAACTTAAAATTGAATGATTTTAGATTTCATTGATATAAGTTACCAATATACTAATAAAATTAATTAGGCCCCTTCTTTTAAAATTAAAAAAAAAAGCAGACTATTATGTAGTACAGAAAGGGTGTTTCTTTAGCTTCATTCTCGTCTGCCAGAGCTTTGTTTTTGGGTTGTTTTTGACGCGTCATCGATGGATTTTAAATTAAAATATCACCTTATGATTCATTTAAGAATTATTTGATAGCTTGTGGCTATTCTGTATCTGAAACCATTAACTAAAAGATAATAACAATAAAAACGATTTTCCATAATTGTTTAAACCAAAGTAAATAATTTATTGTCGGCAAGTACTCTTGAAAATTGCTCTTTCTCAATTATGCATTTTTCAAGAATGTAAATTGTGTTTTGCTTGATAAGATATTTGCCAATGATTAGTTTTACTCTCATATAGTGATTCACAGAAAATAATTTTTATTTTTCTCTATAACCGTCAGATATACAAAAAAAAAACAAAAACATTGGGGTTAATATCCCATAAACTGAAAAGGTTAAAGTAAGATATTAACGTTTTAACCCAGCAAAATAAGCGATTGGGAAATTATGTTTACTGATACAAGTTTTTAGTCGTAAAATAAGCATACTATTTTGACTTTTCTGATTTTCCTGTTTTTATAAACTTAAGACAGTAGGGACTTAACTTTTTAGTAAACAGTTAAAACTAAATGTATAATAAAATACAAACGTTTTTTCTTCAGAATCTTTATTTAATTATAAATAGGTACAATATTGCTTGTGGATGTTTAAACATGTGGAATCATTTGATTATTTGGTTCAGCCGTGGCTTTACATCAGTAAAAAATATATCGGTGTAAATATAAATATTTATTTCCATAGTAAACAGTTGACACAATATTTAATAACTTCTGATCTGAATTGCAAGATTAGGTTAACAGACATCTTTCATTCTCTATTGAAAATCCATTACAAACATTTTTAAGGTCTAAATGTAAATATGTACAGCAAATGTGGGACAAATTTCAAATTGCTGCAATTATTGATTGCCAGCAATGTGCACACAAACAACATAAAGTCACATAAATGTGCAAAATTAGCAGACAACTTTAAAAACTACAAGTCGAAAAACAGAAACTTGTAATTACAAGTTTCCCTTTTCTAATCCGATTCCTTTAAGTCGAAAATCTCTTTTATCTGTCGTTTTGTGTCTCCCAATTTTACGTATACATTGCCGCTCATTGTCCAGCAATTTCGAAATCCCACCAGACTAGATATTTCCTTGAATAGTTTCAAACGACTTGGTGTAAGATTTTCTTTAATGACAATCTTCGTGCCCTTTAGCAAACTTTTTGAAGAAAAAATGTCGTTGCGTACCCACCGGTTTACAAAACCCACTAATATAGGCCGACAATGATGTGATCCAAGTTTTCCCAACCGAAAACCAAAATCGATATCTTTTGGGCTAATGATATATCCCAGTTGATCCCTAACAGTATTGCAAATTGTTGTCTGTATGCGTTCTTCGGTTTTTTCTTGGATTCCGAAAAATATTAAGTTATTGGATAACATCCGTTGGTGCAAGTCATCTAGTTTTGTATCTGTTTGTAAAAGCGCTGATTTTATGTTTGCTATTTCTTCTTTACAGTGCGTTTCAAATTTCGTTAACCTTGCCGCACATTCGCTCAATGTGTCAGGAGTTCTCACCTCTTCGGTTCCGTAAACGGCACTTTTCAGCTCAATTAGGCCGAGTTTTAAGTGCTCCTCCAGCTGACAAACCCGACTCATAAGCACATTAGCATCAAGGGGTAACTTTTTTGTACTGTCTTTCTCTGATGCACCTGCTTCCTGGTTTAACCTTGTCATTTTTATTACTAAAAAAACACTTTTTACGACTAGTTCACAAAACTTTTATATTAACAAAGTGGCTAAAATGCTACTTACTACACACCTTATCCGGATATGAAAGTGACAGGGAAGGCTGAAGCACAAATAAAATTTTGTGATGCGTTTGCAAAGGAACACTGATCAATAGTCTCTGGCCCTTGCTCCCCGGAGAAAGCGGCCTTGAAAGGAATGGGGGTGGGGACGTTTTCCCTCTCTTCCGGGGCTGACATTCCAACTACGAACACCTGCACTCGTGAGGCCATTTGTTAGGATATTGGGTTCTCATTGCTCTCAAACATTTAACCATAGGCCATAGCTCATAGCAGGTGTTTCATAATTGCCACATATTTTTTCTATACATATTTACTTTATTTCTTTCTCTATTTCAAATTGCATATTTACAAGAATGCCAAACACGAAAAAAACTTTATTTTTACATAAAATAGTGACTAAGAATCCTACGAGATACATATTTAACAAAAATTATCAAAGTTACATAGCTCCAGTTCCAGAAGCATGCCTTTGATTGCTGTTTTATATCGTTTTTCTCATAAGTAATAGTTTTAGTTATTTGATCTGAATATGCCAATTATCGAAAACTACACGTTTTTGGTTTTTTAATACCCACAAGGTGTGAAAAAGGATGATTTTTTATCACTCGCTCATCATTTTTAAATTTAATTGTGCGGGGACATACATACTGTTTCGTGCGTATTTCCAATCCCCCTTTTGACATAGAGAGTAGTTTGAAGTTGGCCAGATTTTAAGGTACGTTTCAACTGCACACAACTCCCCCAAAAAAATTATATAAAAACTATATTTTTTTCTAACAATACCCTATATTTTATGGCGTTATTAAATTCTATAAGAAAAATTAAAACGAACACAATTGATAAAGCATAATGCAGAACCATTGTATATTATAATATAACAACGTATATATGGAAAATATCTGACAAAATATTTAATATGTCTTGTGTCTCCCAATTTTATGTACATATTGCCGCTCTTTGTCCAGCAATTTCTGAATCCCACCAAAGCAGACGTTTCTTTGGGGGCTTTTGTACGTCGGGGTCTAAGTTCGTCTTTAAAACAATTCTCATCCCCTTCAGCAAAGTATTACCAACCGAACGCCAAAATCAATATATTTTGTACCCATCCTATATTGATTCCTAACAGTATTGCAAATTGTGGTTTGTCAGTATTCTCCTGTTTTATCTTTAATTTCGAAAAATAATAAATTAGTGAATAAAATCCGTTCGGGCAAGTCATTTTCATTTTATATTGTTTCTGCTTGGAAAGTGGCCGATTTAATATTTGCCATATCATCTTTAGCCTGCGCTTCAAAGCCTGCATAATACAGATATTGCTGTTCTATGAACAAATATAAGTGTGATAGGAAATCTTTTTTCATATAAGTATCCCTTAACACTTATAATAAAAACAGTGTTCAAATAATATTTGAACATTTTAGTAGAGATTTGTTGGGCTTGTGACTTTTTCGATGATTCCGGATTCAAAGCCAGAATGGCTTGCCAAAGGTGAAGGTAGAAACAGCCATACATACAAACTGATGATGGTGGAGAAAGACACCGAAACGTATTTGTAACATTTTAAATAATAAACAATTCGTTTTTTATATTTTTCCTGGCTGTACTTTAATTCATTCCAATGTATTCCTGGGTTTCAGTCAATTTTATTGTTTATTATTTAAAATGTTACAAATACGTTTCGGTGTCTTTATCCACCATCATCAAGTTTGTCTAAAATATCCATTTTACATTCATTATCAATTCAATTAAAAAAACTTTCACAAAATTAACATATTAAAATTCAAATCACACACATATTAAAAAGTACAATTGTGTCCTGTGTACCTGTCAGCTGTGTTGAGTAATATACTGGGAAGTTCACAATATCACATTAGAGACTCATGGAGCTTCTGCGAATTTATAAAAAAACAGAAGATACCTAAGAACCATCGCCTAATATCGCTTGATGTAGTATCGCTATACACAGTTCACACAAAGTTCAATACACACTAGATAAGTTTAATGCATTCCATGAAACCATTAAATTCACCATTGAGGAAGACAAAAACGGGTCATTGAGCTTTTTGGATGTGACGGTTGTGTATGACAATAATGGGGAAATAAAAACAAACTGGTACACAAAAGATGTGTGGTCTGGTAGATACTTGAATTACCAATCATATGCACCTATTCAATATAAAAAAAGTGTGGTAACAGCTCTTACTGATAGAGCGATAAAATTATCACATTATGGATACAGACAAAAAAATATTAAAAAAATAAAAAAGGTACTAATAATGAACAACTATCCTAAAGAATTCTTCGAACCAATTATAAAACAAAGAATTAACAAAATATACAATACAAATAAATGGAACAACATAAATAATATATTCCAATATATTCCTGGGTTTTTCAGTCAATTTTATGATTGTCATTGTTAGTCAATATAAATTATTTTACAAAAATTGACTGAAAAACCCAGGAATATATTGGAATGAATTAAAAGTACAGTCAGGAAAAAGAAATATACGAAAAAAATAAATAATATAAAAAAGAAAAAAGAGGGTGAAATCAAGTATGTATCATTACCGCACATACCAGAAATCAACACAAAAATAAAAAATGTTTTAAGACCGCATAATATTACTATAGCGGAGAAAACTAAAAACAACTTAGCAAAAGAGTGTTTTACAAAATTTAAGCCTAGAAGCGATAAGTTGGACACACCTAACGTAATATACAAGATTGACTGTTTGGACTGTGACAACACATATATAGGACAAACAGGGCAATATTTAAAGAAAAGAATATTCGAACATAAGTATAGCTTAAGAAAGGTTAGCGAAAATGCAACAGCATTAGCACAACATGCACAACAAAAGTTGCATGATTTTGATTTCGATAACACACAAATATTGATCAATGAGGAAAACTATAATAAGAGAAGAATCCATGAAATGATACAAATTAAGAAACATCAGAATGCAATAAACTTCAGATCAGATACAGACAATCTTAGCTCTGTGTATCATGCGCTAATTAAATGAGCGCATGCATGAATTGAATGGACCTGGTAAATAAAAATTAAACAGCAGATATTGAAGATTACAGAGCAATTCCAAGAATGCAAAGAAAAGGCGAAATATAAATAGATTTTTCGGGCACTCGCTCGATATCGAATAAAATAGGTAATTCAATATCCAACCAAATGTAAAGAAATAAACATCCAAACATGTAAGTCAAATTTAGATCTCTAAACAATAGATTCTAGTCTTTTCCCGAACATGTTTATCCCGACTCATCACCTGGGAACCAAGGTCCCAAATTGTACTTTTTAATATGTGTGTGATTTGAATTTTAATATGTTAATTTTGTGAAAGTTTTTTTAATTGAATTGATAATGAATGTAAAATGGATATTTTAGACAAACTGATGATGGTGGATAAAGACACCGAAACGTATTTGTAACATTTTAAATAATAAACAATAAAATTGACTGAAACCCAGGAATACATTGGAATAATAAACAATAAAATTGACTGGAACCCAGGAATTAAGAATTGAATTAAGTTGAAATACAGTCTGGAAAATATACACAATTATAATTATTAAGTGACTTAGGTAAACCTGAAAAACCGTTAATGCTGATGGAAGCTGTTTGTTAACACTATTTGCAATTTTTTCAGGGGCGTTGAGGAACTGTTCGCCCATCATTTCATTTTCCGAAGGGTATATTAAATTTGTGTAAGACGTAAGTAGACACAGGGCCAAATAAGTTCTAAGAGGGTGCCGAGATGGACAGCAGAAGTCGCATTTAGACAGTTCGTCTCATTCATTCATTCATACGTTAACAATACAAACCTCGCTAACATGACAATGAGCAATTTATTGAAGAGCGCCTTATTAGCTACCACCCGCAGTCTTTGTCGGTAAGTCACAAGGACGGCTTTCTTCATTACTTCCGAGACAACTTTCCCAGATGTATTATCTCGATCGACCACCTGACGAACTGCCATAAAATTAATATTGTTAGTTGTAACGTAAGTGTGTTGTAGGTGTAATTATATGTTTTTCAAAGTAGTTGATGTTATCTGTGACAAGTATAAACTAACGCCTTATATTTGCAAAATGCTTTGTTCCAGATTCTGATTGATATGATATATTGCACTTTCGTGATTTTCATGCATCTTGATGGTTTTAATAACAAATTTAAATCGAGCTTTCAATCAATAACTTTCCTCTCCTTCACGAATTTTTACGCTTGATGATTCATCCTTACTAGGATAGAACCCTTGTAAGTTGCGTTGCGAATTGCGAAGGGACGGAAGTATAAAGGACAGTGTAGAGTACGTGCTGCGACAAGGGGGAAGTTTATTGCAGCTTTTTCGGGTTGGTTATGACCTTCAAAACAATGTCACAAGAACTTAGAAACCCTGTATAATGCAATTCAGAAATGCACGCCACTGGCCTTCAATTTCAGGTAGTTTGAGTTAGTTCCAGCAAGTATGCTGTTACTTTTTCAGAACCGTCAAACTATCCACTTTCAAAAGAAAATATCTTGGATAGCGGGTTTGGGTCTGGATTAAAAACTCCTTTTATACTCTAAAAATGGCCGACGTTTTGGATCTTTTTTAATCTTTTTTCTTGCTTTTCCTTTGCCTGTTGTAAAAGATCCTGACTTGTTTTATTTAAATTGTCTTGAGTAGTACATATGGTTTGTTTCTATGTATATGTGCGATGTTCATTGTTCGCTTTTGGTGTCGCGTTGCTTGATCGCTGAATGTAGTTAGTTGACTGCACAACTGCCTGCATAAGGCTGTAGTATTTTATATTTATTTCTGCTTCATGTGTCTTAGTCTCTTGAGAAAGACCCGAATAAAGGGTCGAAACGTTGGCCATTTATTGAGCATAATAGGAGTTTTTAATTCAGTCCCAAACCTGCTATCCAAGCATTCTTATCAACTTTAGGCGTGCCACTAGACACCTAATATTCAATATCTTGTACACGAGTGGAGCAAATTATATTTAAATTCCAATTAATCAGTAACAGTTAATTACGTTCGTTTACAGAGGTCAAAACAGTCCTTTTACAACTGAACCAGTCCTTTGCCGAGGATGATACGAGTGTTACTGACATTTCTTGTCAGCTTATCAAGAAGCCAAACTTTAGACCTGAATCTCTGGATTATGATGCCGTACAAGGTACTAACAGATTTTTTCTCCTGATGCATCTTTCATTATGATAGTAGATAATATATTTTCAGAGTTTCCCCCGATTAATACTGTAGCAAACGATACATCTATAACGCTAAGTTGGGCCGAAGAGGATCCGGATCACTATATTACCTATTTTATATTTTATCAGGTATGTATTTTTTTGAATATAAGTAGTTTAGTAAATGTTCCACCAAGTGATACTTGAATAGTAATGTACTAATTTGTAATTTATTGTTATCCCAATGGAAGGAAAACCGTTGAACTATTTATGAATACAGGGTGTTTGGTTTCGCAGCAACTGGAAAGGCATTTTTTTATTATTATGAGATATCGACGTCTCAGGCCTAATAACAAATTGTTTTTTATTACAGTTTAGCAAAACGGTCGAAGTGTTTTTGACAAATTAATTATACAGAAGGACATCTGTTTATAAAGCAAAACACGTTTGTCTTAATGTACGTTACCACCCGTAAGAGTTTGTCTTACCGACAAACTCTATCTATGGAACATCCTGTATAATACAACCGGCAAACGCACTGGGTTTTTGGTATAGAATCTCATATTAAGCAGATACCTTTGCTTGCATATTTTGATGAACACAATGGTTACATTTTACATAATTTGTCTTGTTGGGCACCTAGATCATATACGGAGTGATCGAACGAAAAGGGGTAAAAGGAGAACAATTCACACCTGTTTTTATGTATGGCCATTAGATAGTGGCAGTATAAATGGTGCAAAGTGGTAGTGAAACCAAGCGGAATTTGTTTAAATGTTTGGGTTTATTAGAAAAATGTGTTTTTTATCATTTTAGAGTAGATAGTTTTAAAAAAATGAAAAGATCTATATTGTTGTAAACTTGACTTACAGTAGGAAAATAAACAGATTTAAACTTTAAACTAAGCACAATTTAAAGATACTTTATCTTTTATTAAATGTATTATATTTGTATGGATTTCCGCTCTTGCATATATTGATTATTAACTACGCTTATGGTAAGCGGTCAATGGTTTTCGGGCCAACATTACAAAAGAAAACAATCTTCCACCCTTCAGTCATCATCTAATATCCCCACCACAAAATGGGCATTCTTGAATTGTCGATCGATACAGCGCCAAAAGCTCCCCCCAACATGCTCCGTTTTTATAAATGTCTAGGCTTGTGTATATAGGCTTTTTCAACGAAAATTGGCCGCTTTCTTTGATATCTTTGAACACCATTATTTGGTTGAATATATGCAATAAAAAGCAAGAGAGATATTTTTAAATAAAATAGATTTTTATCATCAACCAATTGGCTGTCCTGCACCCCTTCTAAATTTTCAAACAACACCACACCTTGCGCTCACAAAATAAATCTTCTAACTTCTAATTCTGTAACTATTTTTTTTATCTCGTTCGACCTACTCCAGCTTATATTTAAAAAATAATTATTAAAACAAGAATGATGTTCTCTTGAGGTAAAGCCGAGTGTTACGTTGAATTTTTTGAGAGCATTTCTTGCACTCATGTTAATTAATTATAAATAAAACTATGCTGCCAGAACAAAATTAACTATACAAGATGTCCACAATCTGCAAGACTGAAAGCTGCCCGAAAATAATATTAATTTTTCAGCTAAACGCTCTCTATCAAAGCTACGCCTTTTTAAGATTAGACTTATAAAAGGTTTTTTCAAATTAATTCTAAACGCTTGATCTTAGAAACTTCAATTATTCACGCTCTAATATGCTGTTTGTATATCTAAAATTAAATTTTGTCAAACTTTAATAACAAAAGTGTCATTAGAAACTCAAAAAGGACACTATTCTTTTAACGTTTTTAAATTTATGTTTGGAGGAGTTGCGGAATCAAGGAGGAATTGACTGATTAATAGAGATCTGGGAATCTCGTACTCTGACTGTATTAATGCCTGTAAACAGATTAAATCCCAAAAACAGTTAAAATATTTAAATATTATACAAATTGAACGTAGTTAAACTGCAACTGCAGTTACCAACATTTGACATACTCCGTCTGTCTTTTAAATTAATGTGCATGTTTATTTTGCTATTTTTGTGTAGCTATTCAGCAGATTTAGTCGACATTATTAAAATATCTTTGCATGAATTGATTGCCTTTCAGGGAAACAGCATTTGTTCATCAGACGTCCGTGACTCACCACGACTTAAATCGAGTGGATTTTTAAGGACAAACCTCAACGAAGTTACTCTTTCAAAGCTAATTCCTTTCACCTTATACAACATTACTTTATCCTCTGTCCTACATGACAAAGACATGATATTACTCGTCAGAACTCTAGAAACAGGTAAATTTTAATAAAAATTAAATTTGTTTTTTAATTAAAAAAAATGTTTTGGCGTAGTTAAAATGTGCCTAATAACTTTATTAAGCACATTAACTTAAAAAACCCTAATTATTTACAAAAAATATTTATCCTAAAAGGTTTTACACGTACATACAAAAATCATGTTACGTGGTTTGACCAGAGATTAGTTCTCTAACAGTTCAACTAATCTCTGGTTTGACAAGCTTTAATAGTTTGAAAGAATGGTCATAAATTACCAGAAGCAAACTAAACTAACAACAAAAATAAATTGATCATTACATTAATGAAATCATTATCACTTTGTTTTTATATCAATTTTTACGAGCAGTATTGAAGCACGCAAATATGTTTAATATCAAGTACATGTAATCAAATCCTGATTGTAAAAGTTCCAACTAAAACATCCGATTAATTTTTAGCCGAACCAAGATTAGAAGAATTACCTTTTAAAATGCATGTCCGGCCTCTCGATTCATCAGTAAACATTTCTTGGGATAGACCCAGCTGTGAAGCGAATTATGGAAGGCTGATTTACAATATCATTGTGTCCAACGATGAATTGAAGTTTCAAAAGATTTTGGAATTTCAAAGCTCAAATAGCTATCTCATCGACGGTTTGAAATCATACACTAGACATAATTTAACAGTTGTTACCGCCAGAAATGCGAGGAACCTTAATCAAGGCTTGCATACTCAGAGTTTGACGTATGAATTTTCTACTTTTCCTGGTGGTGAGTATTACTAAATTAAGTCAATTTTCTAAAATGCTTGGCTTCGGTGCAATGGGGGCATATGGTGCACTTAAGTACACACACTGTTAAACAAAAATTACTCTGCTGCTCGTCGAGAATATCGAAGACGATTTCCTATTAGAGCATTACCAGATGCGAGAGTATTTTGTAACACGTTATTATTTTGAACGAGCATCGAACGAAATGTGAAGGAAGTAGAAAAAATTCTTCATTTGGGGGGTTGAAGGCCTATAGCTCAAAATCATTTTTTCGCGGATGAAGAATCCCCATGTTATGTTACGACTATCAACTGGCCCTAGTTATGTCTTAGCATTTGTGTGGATTTGGCCCTATATCCTTTTTTCTCCGAGGCTTTGTAATATTCCCTTGATCCTGGCTTAGGTCGATCTCTTTCCACAGCTTCATATTTTTCGTGCTCGTACATTCTTTTCTTTGCTCTTATTACTCTCCTTGTCTCTTTTCGGTACTCTTCGTATTCTCTTCTACTTTCATTTGTTTGTAAGTGGATCCACCTATTTCTCACCGATTGTCTTTTTTCCAGTTGTTGTCGGCACTCCTCGTCATACCATGTTTTTCTCCTCTTTCTCTTACTTCTTCCGAAGACCTCGTCCGCTGTCTTTTTCATCACTTCAGATGTTTTCCCCCATAACTGTTCAATGTCATTGTATTCAGCTTCAGAGTTGAGGGATCTTTCTATTTGCTGTCTATATTGCTGGATTTTTGTCGGATTCTGAACATGAATGAACATGTTCCATTGCGTACTAATCTTTGATTTATCATATTTGTGTGTTGATATTCTGGCCCTGACACACGCTCTGACCAGGTAATGATCTGAGTCCCCATCTACCCCTCTGAGGCTTCTCACGTCCATAATGTTGCTGCCATGTCTCGCGTCCACAATGATATGATCGATCAGGTTACGGGTGATGTGATCGTTTGATACCCATGTCTGCTTGTGGATGTCCTTATGTGGGAACATAGTTGTCTTGATCAGCATGCTATTGCTTGCTGCAGTTTCTATTAACCGTTGCCCATTATCATTGGATATGTTATGGAGGCTGTGATTGCCGATTGTCGGAAAGAAACTCAGTTCTTTGCCTATTTTGGCATTGAATTTTCCGCATACCATACGCATGTCATGTTTTGGCATGCTCTCTAAAGCTTTTTCCAGCGCATCGTAGAAATCGTCTTTGGTGTCTTCATATTTGTTCTCTGTTGGTCCGTGTGCTGAAATGATGGACATGTTTATGTACCATAGCCCCTTTATTCTGATGTAGCACAGTCTCTCGTTTATTGGTTTGAAATCTAGTACATTATGGACTATTTCATCTCTGACCACAAAACCAGTTCCAAACTTTTGGCCTCCACCGTTACTCCGGCTGAAGAACACGGTGGATTTGCTGATCTTTATATTTCCATTGTCTGGCCATCTCACTTCTTGGACAGCTGTTATGTCCATTCCTATGTTTGCCAGTTGCTACACAGCACTAGTGGAAGCCCCAGGTCTGTAACAGCTCAGGACTTTCCAGGTTCCTATGTTCATGTCCGTATTTCGTTGCATTGGTCGTTTCTTGAGAATATCCGTCCGGTTTCGAAGCAAAGTCGCAGTTTTCGTAACTAGTGCTTTTTTCCGAGGGTGGGTAGTTAACCCCCCGCCCAACCACCATTTCGGAGGACCATTTCTTCCTTTCTCGTTAGCCCTGACCCTGCTTTCCACTGGGGTTGGTTACCCAATCTCCAGCAGGGTTGCTCAGGTTATCCAGGGTTCACCCGTGTAATTGCAGTCACACTTGCAAGTGAGAACAGGAATTGAGTAGGAGAGGCTAAGAGATGCTAGCTGGGAACCGCATCTTATATTACGCATCGCTACCCCCTTGAACCCAAATCCATAGCATTATAATCTTACTTAATATAAGGTTGAGGTAATTTCCTATGACATATGATTTCAAATATAGTTTCGTTTTCGTTTAGTTGCGCCTGCTGTGCGAAACTTGGAACTATACGCTATGGGATTAAATAAAGCATCTCTTCGGTATGATCTTCCCTTAGACTCCGAAGGGATCCCGGTCGAAGTGGAATTAACTAAATGCAACGTGTTGTCACGAGCCAAGTGTAAATCCACCATATCGAAGATAACTAATTGCACCATTTGGCCAACGAAATTATGCATTGATGTTGATTACTTGATGCCTAATCAAAACTTTACCATCAAAGTCAGCATTAAAAACGCTAACACCAATAAGTTTGGAAAGGCAACTGAAATTTTAGCGGAGACTGTTGATAGAGGTAATATTCAAAGAGTCGTTGGTTAAGTAGTTTCACATGATTTTGCAGTACCCGCAATGCCCGAGAACGTAACTCACCAGGTTATTGACTGCCACGAAACCCAAGACTACTGCAATTTAAACATAATCTGGAGGCATCCTTATTACCCAAATGGTACTATAGAAGGATTCAATATAATTTTAAATAGTACCTACTTCATCACGTCATACTCTGAGGAATTTCAGGCTATTCATGAGGTTTACAAGATTGTCAATAGCGCGTATCTACCAGAGTATAACTACAAGGTGAGCAAACCAAGCTATATACTGGCGATTGGAAATGTAACAATGCCATTTGACTTCAACAGATTAAATATCTTCCATACAGCCAGGAATACAACCTTTATCTACAATCAATGAATAGCAAGTATAGAAGCGACTTCGTTATAACCACGGTGAAGAAAGAAGAGCTAGGTGATCATATAGATCAGAGTCCTAAATTGCTTGGGAAAGGAGACAAGGCAATAATGTTTAAACTGCCTCACTTAGATAAAAGGTTGGACTCTTATACCGTCACTATAGCCGTACAAGACTTCAACGAGAGCATTCCTGTTTACGTGGATTCCATTAAAAATGAGAAGTTGGCTGATAACTTGTGTCACCCCTATGGCCTGACCTGGATCTCACAAGTCTTAAAGGTAACATGTGCAAATTACTTGGATTTTATTAAATACTTTATTATTTCATACGCGTTTGCATGGAGAATCGAAATTAAATCAGCGTCTGTTAACATCTGATGGATGAAATTACATTACTTGCACCTGGAAAAGCGTACTCTGCTAATGGGGTGCTCAGCTAAAAGATTTATTTTAAAACTACAATGTTTTTCCAACATTTTCAATAGAGAGTGGCAACCAGAACGGTGTGTTCGCATTAAACCGACTAGTGAAAATAATTAAAGAAGAAACCGCAAGCCGAATCAATTCAAAACCATTTTCGACACACGAGGTCCCATCGCTAGTGGATAAAGATCAAAAGGTTTCCATCCAGCGCGGACTTTCTCTGGGGCTTCTTACCATGAAGATATATTTATATATCCATTATATCCTATTTATAAATTAACTTTCTCGTGGCTAAAGTCTGTTTATTATCAAAAGAATAACATTTTTCCTTTTGTAACACAGTCTACCAAAAATTTAGCTGTTTCGTTGATCAAGTCGAACAACCAAATTCCTTCTAGGACTGACTTATATTTAGATATACTTATGGATGAATTGTTTATTTTCAGGTTAAAGACAATGAAACGAAAACAATATCTATAACCGGGTTGGACGAGGAACGGTTAATTAAACCGGATACCAGATATTGTATTATTTTTATTATTACGAACAAATATAGAGGCCAAGAACACGACGTAGTATATTATGAAAAACTTATTACCCCACGCTCTGCAATACCGCCAACGACGCCTACAAACACGGGATCCTTCAACCATCTCTATATGTTGCCCTTAATTTTATTAATAGTGCCTATTGGATTTTTAATTTATTGGTGAGTATAAGTGTTAATTTTACATACCCTTGGTCACGGCATTTTCCACCCATTTCTGAACGTGGAAAACACGCAAAAAGACTTGGTAATTTACGTCCAAATTGCAAACTTTGTCACGTCATATCGACGTGATTACCACGCCAATATGTGACAGAGAAATTATATTCCTAGACGACGTACATAAACGTCACAACAAATCATTCAAAAATTCATTTCTCGTGTCCGATTTTGTTTTAAAATGTGTTAAACAAAAGTGTCTGACACGGTTAAAGTGATAAAACGAAATTCAACACCAACAAAAATAACGGTTTAAAAAGCCAATATTTATTTTGCAGTACAAGAAATGCAAAACAGTTGTCCAGAGAAATAAACAAGAAAAATATATTTTAAATAAAAAAGAAATAAATAAAAATGCTAAAAATACACAAACAAATATCTGGATGTTTAGAGGAATATTTTCTTTTGAAATCTCGATTAACTCCTGAGAGAGATTATTGTTGGGGGAAGTGAGTTGAAATTTATCTCTTCACGTGTGAAGACCGCGCATTTTGCGTAAAAAAACACAAATGAAGATTCTGTGGTCGCTGCACCAATATTTTTTTCGACTCATCGGGGCTTACGGCATGGAGCATTAAGCAAGCTCCAATAGCATCAAGAATTGAATAAAGAAATTTTAGGAGACGGGTTCCACAAGGCCAAAAAAAGACAATGGGCCAAGAAATATGTGAAAGAGTGCATCAGCTTTGATCCTCTATACGCACCATTCGATTGATAAACATTGCCCTGCTCTGAATTTATCTCAACCTACTGTTCAGGTAAACTTGAGCAAGATTCAAACGGTACAAGATTTAAAAGAATATTACTTTTACCTGGTCATAATGCAAGCAGTGGCCTGTATTTTTCTTCACTTCATTCTTCTTCTAAAGAAGAACTTCTAGAGAACTTCATTCTCCAAAAGTAACCGTATGGTCAGGCCTTGGAACGAATGAAATAATAATAGTATGTTATAATGTAATAGGTCCTTACTTCTTTGAAGATGAGCGCAATAGAACAAGGACAGTTAAGGCAGAAGCGGCACCGAAGAATGATCAAACGTTTTCTGTGACTTTCTTTTCGTCTTGAAGTAGGGATTCAAACAGGGGTCAAGACATTTGGTTTACGCAGATTTGTACTTCTCTTACCGCAAGCAACGTAATTTAACGACTTGGTCTACTTTCTTCGAATCGCGTCATTTCAAATGTGAAGTAGAGGGACTTGAAACTGGCCTCCTCGTAAGTCCGAATTTAAACCCGCTCGACTTTTTCTTATGTGGTAATTCATTTAATCATACGTTTATGCAAATGGACCACCCACTTTGGATGTGTTAAATATAATATATCAAGCTGTGGGATTCGTGCTATCACAGCCGCTATGCTAACGAGTATGATGTGCAAAATACAGATCGTCTAGAAGACGTGGTGCGCGGTGAAGAACGTTATTTGGCGCATGTCGGAAGCAAATACTTAAAAATAGGTGAAAAAACAACTCATAGAAAAGAAATCATTTAGCATTATAAATACTAGGCATGGGTAACACTGTGTTGAGTTGCGCTTTTGAGTTGATTTGGTCCGTGAAGTAATGAGTTATAACTCATCAGCTAATGAGTTATAAAGCGATTAAAGTTTTACGAGGCCCGGGAGTAGAATTTTACCATATGAATTTTTTTTGGGTAACGTTTTTTCGGTTTGCCGACTATTTTAACAAGTAAAAAAAATAAAGGTCACCACATCTTTCATGAGTCGTTACCCCTAGTAGGTAGTTCACTAGTAAATACTAATTTCGGTAGGTATTTCTAAAATCTAGTTTTCTGGTTTATTGATGTAAATACAATTTATGGACAAATATTAATTTATCTTTTCATATCAGAATAATGCACTTACAGAATACGTATGAAAAAAGCCATATATAAATACTAATTAGGGTTTTCAAATTTAGTGGAAAATTAATAAAACGATGCCGCTATCAAAGTAGGATTTTATCCAAATGATACTAGCTTTTGTGACGTCGGTATACGTCTTTATGGACGTAATATCTTTGTGTCGTAATAATATCACGTCTTCCTCATGTAATTTTCACGTTTGGGTACAGCTAGTATACTATATCAACTTTAAACCATTAATGATAATGTTTAAAGGAACATTTTTTTTAATTTTAGGTGCATTGGAAAAAGAAATAGAAAAAGACGTCTTCAGGCCAACCACGAAAACGTCTATGAATCTTTGCCGTTTGACGAGCGAGACCAGAATGCAGTCAATAATGTGACTTATGACCAGCTAATTCACAAATAATTATCTGTACTTAAATTACAGCGCGCATCTGTGATTTAAAAAATAATTGTTAACTATTGTTAAGCATTTTACAGAACAAGCTGAAAGTGAGTGCAAGCATCGGATATATTTTCATAAAAGGAGCCGGAATTCTTTTGTTACTGCAGCATAGTTGAAAAATTGTGTTGTAATCTAAAGACGGCTCTAACGAAAATTGCTAACAATTGATAAAGATGAACGATCAACAGAACTTAATTATTTTTTAATGTGAATTGACTAACGTTTAAATGTTGGGATTAATTAATTTAATTAGTAACTTAAAGTATACAATTTTTATTTTAACATAGATTTAGCTAATGACTTGTGTACAAATAACTCCATAACCAGAGATAATATTTTTTTTTTCATTTACTTCTTGTGTCAAGACTTGTACCATATGTAATCATTCAGAAATACTTAAATTTATTTTTATAGTAAATGTTATCAGGTTTCCAATTATTGGAACATTGTTTGTAGGCCTGATTAACCAACTGCTCTATAGACATTAAAAAAACCGCAACTTTAGAATAGATAACAATGATTTTTATAATTATTGCTAAAGTTATCCTATTAATTTGTGCCAATTTTAACAAATATATAATGAGCAAAAAGATCTTGTAGCGAACGAACGACTGGAAAGTTGTAAGCCATCAGTAATAATACTTCAATGCGACCACGAAATGAGTAATGGTTTTTATGCTTATAGATATTCCTGCCACAATTAAAATTTTGCAAATACAGTGTGTCTAGTTTAAAAATTTACCACCCTTCTAAAACCTCAATTTTTTTGTCGAATTCGATTATTCTTTTTTGTTAGTTGGATATTCAAAATACGTTTTCAACTAATGAATACTCTCAATTTTCTCCTGGGGACTTGGCTGAGTCTGTGAACTTTCTTGTAAATTTTCAAAAAGTATCACTAGGGCAAAAATGGTGACTTACAGCCTAGAATCCATCTCCTCTACCGATTTTCATTGTTCTGTGAAACCAGGTGCGAATAAGAATCCATAAAACAATTTTCTAATAAAAACATATTATAGTTTTGAGAATCTTCATGCAAAGACTATTTTTTGATTAAATTGAACGAATTATTTGATTCATTATCGCTTAAAGTATAAAATATTGGTACCTACCGAGCGTCATTGATAGAACCACACATTTTAATTACTGTTTTTAGAAAACTTATTATCATTACTAATTTTACCTACTATTACACTGAAATAAAACAAAATTTTATGTAGAGTTAAATTATAGTTTTGTCAATGAATCCACCAATTCCACATAGCTGCTATACTTAATACCGAGCCGGACCAACAGCGTGTTAATAACCAGACTAAGTCTTGAAGCAGGCGGATTTTCTTCTGCGGGTCCGCATTGACGGTTCGGAAGACTTTTTTTCGGCCTCCACATCGGCGATTTTGACCCGCATGGATTTCAGACTGTGCGAATTGGTAGAGTTCTTGGTTTTGGCATCCACAGCTGATTTTCTTTCGTGCTCTAAATCGTCTTCCAGCTTCTTTATTTGCTCCCTTAAGGTGTAGATGATTCCATTCAACTCGGCCACTGATTTGTCGTAGGAGGTCCATTTGTCTTCAAGTTTTCGCTTCAGCTCGTTCATTACATGGTTTGATCCTTGTGCGAATCGCTCGCGCTCCTTTAGCTTCAACTCCAGGCCGCTGACGGCATTGCTGGAATGCTTTGCGCTTAGTAGAGCCTGCCAATCATCTACGAGCTCAAGAGAGTGCTGGAGTTGATGGCCTTCGTTCTTCAGGGGCTCTATTCGGTCTGCGACCTCGGGAATTTCAACTTTACCCAGTGTCACGTTTTCTAGAAGTTCTACTATCAAATTTCTTCTGCTCAACAGATTTTGGCAAACATCCTTTAGATTTGCTGGTACTTCGACCAATTAACTTTTCATTGGATTGACCACTTCTGCAGGAATTTGCTGGCCACTGCCTTGAAACAGCGGCTTTTTATAATCACTGATCGCCAACAACTTGAAGTCCTCAATAACGTTATTAAGACGGTGTTGGCCGGGCTCGGTCATGACTCTCAAAAATGTGTTTTTATTACTTATTTTTTTCGTACTCTTCAAATGAATTGACGCGAAATTTGAATAATCCTGCATCTAGTTGCTTCCTTTTTTATTTTTTACTTTACTTACTGGAAATTTTTAAACTATCATTACCGGTTAGCACAAACCATATACAAGAATATATTAATTTATTTTCTATTATTTAACTTCTAAAATTTTGCCGGTTTAAATTTGATTAGCTTCATGAATTTCAGCTTCCCAAAACGCCACTTGCAGATTATTCAATAGAAAGTCTTTCGCTTCTATTAGGTAGGTATTCCTTGTTTATAGTTCAATGACACCTAGACTACTGTTACAGTGGCAAGCTTCAAGTCATAACAACAAACAACAAATACAGTTAAAATTCCTTACAAGTTTTAAACTCTAGTGTTTTGTTAATTTTAGTTACGAAAATGGTTCTAACTTTACACCATTTCCCCCCAAGTGCACCATCCAGAGCAGTATTACTAACAGCGAAAGCCATTGGTTTAGATATCGATGTTCAAATAGTAAACTTATTCAAGAAAGAGCAGCTTAGTGAAGATTTCATTAAGGTAAATATTACAGAAAATCATCAAGTACTTGGTCGTGTGAACTTAACAGTATGAAGCAACTTATTAGATCAATCCTCAACATACCATACCCACTCTGGTCGATGGTGATTTCATTGTATGGGATAGCCATGCGATAGGACCTTATTTAGCGACAGTGTATGGGAAAGATCCAACATTTTATCCCACTGATATGAAGAAACGGGCTATAGTAGATCAACGCCTATACTTTGACTGTGGCACTTTATATCCCCGAATTCGAGCCATTTGTGTAGGTACTATTATGTCTACCCGATAGTTATTAATGAGGTCAACGTTCATACAATGATTTATTTGCAGTTCCCAATCTTATTCCTAGGAGAAGATCAAATTCTTGACGAAAATAAACAACCACTCGAGGAAGCCTTGGGCTTTTTAGATGTGTTTCTAGATGGAAGCAGTTATGTGGCTGGAGATAAATTTACAGTTGCAGATTGTTCACTTGCTGCATCAGTCTCAAGTATTGTGGTAATTATATTTTCGGTCAGATTCTTCTTTATCCGTCTCTCGCTTTCGAACATAACAATGAGCTCACCTTACCAAGATCAATACCTATTATACTAACAAAAGTTTTCTGGGGAAAATGCGGTTTTTAAGAAGCACTTATGACTTACAGAAATTTACAATTTTTCTATAAAATAAAAAAGAACGTCATTCACTTCAATTCAATTCAAGAACATTCACGCTATCTATAACACCGCAGTCACGGCGACGAGGTTCGCATCAATTCTATATTTATACCCTGTCTGGCACTCTGTCTGTGATTCCACGAGACGACGTGTTCAAAGAACCCAAAATAGGTTCCTAAGAGGCGTCCTATCGGCTGACAGATACACCAGAATAACCGAAATGCACGAAGCTACAGGGATGGCCTATATAGCCGACTATATAGATACCATCGCTGAAAAATTTTATCAAAGCGGAGTGCAAGGCTCAGTCCTTACGCGAAATATCACCCAAGTAAGAGCGTACGATCGCCCAACCCATGGTCCCCTGTATAAGCGACTTCCCATATTTTATGAGAATTTTGTCCCTGACAGTACGTGACGACAAACAAACATTGCCTGCCAGTTGCAGACAGTCGTTTCTAGCAGGCTGGAAACGCACAAATCCAACATAACGTGACTTGACGGATTCGTCCTGCCTCGTTCTGGCTGGTGTTGGCTGGTCCTTGCACCGATCGGGGCGGGGTTAACGCCACGGCTGACAGTATCAAACTTAAAGGTCGAAGCAAAAGGGGTTTTTGGCTTCCCTTCAGGAAGACCTTTTTTCCTTAATGAATGCCCCTCGAATAGAACCAAAACCGCCACTTCAAGACTATCTCCTGGCGTTGTCGTGCGTATGGCTAGCTCGGGAATGTCCATGTTAGGGCACTGCCCAGGTAATGGACGACTTAGCGCACCTATTTAGATCATGGGCAAAGAGCAACCGGCCGAACATCTGGCTAAACATGGGAGTTATGTTTTTTAACTTTGTTTGTGAGTTTTATTAATGGGAATGTTCAATAAATTTTTATCTATCTATCTATCTATATTTATAATTAACGACCTTCTGTGAAATTCAAACCATTTGCTTTTTGCCTATAGGCAATTGGATGGGATATTAAAGCATATAACAACGTAAACAATTGGCTAGCGAGATGCGCCTTAACCATTCCAGGATATGAGGAAACAAATCAAGCTGGAGCGAACGAATTTGGGAAAGCTGTACGAAGTAAAATGGCACCTGGACAACTTCCTTGAAATGTTATATACAGTGTTTTTTTATTACATAAAGAAAAGACAATGAGTAAATTAACTTGTATTTTTCATATATTTATAACAGCCTATGTTTTAACAGCTTTAAAACTGCGTTCCCAACACCAAATGATCACAATATAAATAATACTTTAAATAAATAAAAACGTAACTTGGTTAACGTAGTTAATACTATCAATACCTATAACTAAATCATAATGGTAAACAAATAAGTACTGAAAGAAGACTTTGGTATTAATTGCATGTTCATTAAGTAAAACAGGCTTTAACAATATTGCTAATATTAAAAATAGAAATAAATATGTTCGATTTATATTACACGTTGATTGTTGAAACTTAAAACTAATATAATTAAGATGGTACATTCACGACCATGATTCAAGACAATTGTGGATTGTAGATATAAACGTATTTTTTATACATTTGGTCTTGATTTAAGTTGCTCAATTTTAATTTATACTTTACTAGCTTGATTTTTCCGTGATTTTTTTTATTCCCGTATTCATGATTGATTAATTACTTATAGTAAAACCTTAGAGTAAAGGAAACAATCTGTTCTGGCAACAGCAATATTTCAGATACAGGGTAAGTAAACATGTTAACCAATATTCAAAACTGCATTCATATATCTGAATGAAATTTAAAAATTAAAAAACCGCCTAATTTGTCGACAGTTGATTTTGAAGCAAATATTCCATAAAAAAGGTTTTTTTTTTATCCAAGTAGGATGTATAATTTTTTACCAATGGAAGAAAACCTCTTTGCAAAGTAACGGAATCTCAAAGTGTTCGTACTTTACTTTCAAATAATTGGCAAAAAAATTTTGAAGTTTTCAAAATCGCCACCACCAAACTGGTTTTCGATGCCGAAAGTTTCAGACGATTATTACATTGCCAGCAATTGTTCATAATAAATATGTATAATCCACAGAAAAATATGACCATTTTAGTTGGCAAAGTACTGATTATAGAAAAAATTATTGTAAATTATATGCAATATAAAAAGCTTCTCTACAAAATTTAAAGCCCTAAGTTTTTTTGGGCATTATCCAATGATATTCGCGAGAGGGTTTCCAATCAAATTATTGGGAAGAAAAAAGAAGAAGAAGGATTTATATTTACAGATATAAATATCTTCATTGTAATTATTGTGATGTACACAAACACGTGTTTTCCATACTTATGCTTCTTCAACAATCCGTTGAAATTTGAAGTGTTCGCCTAATGTATCAATATAGAAATACATTAGCCAAAAACATATAGCTATTTTTCGCGAATTTCTGTAATGTTTAGCTCTTACCAAATAACTCACATTAATCCACTTCCGTTTTGTTAGGAAATCAATAACAATTACTTACAATTCTAGTATCAGAAAAAGCTAAAATATTGTGATTAATTAACTGCAATCTTGATAATTTTCTTTTTGTGGTTAATTTATTTATTTTTTATAAATTAAAGTTATGTATTCGCGTTGGCTTGTCTTTGCTCCGATGTATTTTCAGGAAGCTCTTTTCCTGCCGTCTCAATCGGTAATAATATACACGCTATAGACGCTAGTAGCGCTGCCACTGCATAAGTGGAAGTAGCGAATGTAATAGATGTTTTCAAAAGAACCTGAGAACCAGTGTATATAAATAGTGGTGAACTGAATGCTATTGCAGTCCAAACTTTAGAAGGTTGATTTACTTACCTGAGCCACATATGGAGTAACCATAGCTCCTAATCGCGCCATAGCGCTACAAGATCCAACGCCAACAGATCTTAACGATGTTGGATATACTTCAGGGGTGTAAACATAAGCTGCCTGAAATACGCCTGCTATAATACCTCTTGCCAAAAACAGCATTATAGTTAATACAGTTCGTCTACAAAAAAGTTTTGTTTGTTGTTTACACAGCTTCGATAGAAATGTTTTAATATACTCACTTTCCTGGGCATATTACCAGAAAACAACAACATATGGCATACGTAACAAATTGAACCGCCATGGTTTTTTTCCTTCCATATCGTTCAATTATAAAAATTGTAATAAAAATGCCTGCAAAACAAATCGATAATTCAAGCAGAGAACTGTGGTCAACACACCCTGATTGGTGTTAGTTTGAATTGGCAACTTTGGATGTTTGAAAAAAACTGAACGAAAATTTCATTGATTGGATGTTATAACAGTGGTTATCAAATGAAACTCCTCTTACTTTATTCAACTTATCGATTTTTATATATTCAAGTTCGGCTTAAGAAGCATTCGAAGTACCTAATTCTTTTAACGTTCCCTACAAGAAAAAAATTGTTTAGGCGCATATTTAATAAAGTTTTCAGAAATTAGCTATTTATATACCCTGGTATTACATACACACTTCATTACAAAAGGCTTGTCCGATTCCATTCCGCGCTACACTGAGAACTTGACTTTGTAAGAAAAGCTGGCGGTAAGAAAAACTCGAACCGCTAGTCTTGGTTACAGGGGTACAAAAAATAGTTAACAAATAGTTTCACAAAAAAATTAGGTCATAAATTTAGCAACAGTTTGGTAATTCCTATTGCGTATCCGTAAATCAACAAAGGGAACAATTGAAATTATAAATTCGTCACAATATTCAACTGAGAATTGAATATTAAACATTTTATATTTCAATTGAGTTTCCAAAGCCATGATATAAATCTATATTTCAATGCGTACTCTCATTACAGATTTATCAGAGGACTGCAAATTCTGATTTACTTTATAACCTTATTTCACAACATCAATTTTCCTTGTTTTCATAGTTCAAAAGTTCATAAAACGGTAGAGATGTAACCGTACCTCAAACTATGAACTGATACTCAGCTCTTTCTAAAGCTCGATATTTAGGAAAATCTGCTCGAAATCTTTAAATGGTTTTCCAGGCTTGTAGTGTTGTAGTTAGTGCTTGTCCCTAGCGAACTTGAAACGGTCTTACTCGTTGTTTATGAGTATTACCGTTCTCTCAACTTCACATTCCTCGACAAATGCACTTTCACTTTCTCAGTAGAATTAATTTAGAGACTTACCATAAAATATATGCCTGGATTCATGGTTGCTACTAAGATTTTTCATAAAACATGTATAAAACAGTAATTTTTCCAAATAGACGTTATTTCTCAGTTTAGGCAAAAATAACAATGTTTATTTGTAGTGTTTGCCAAATTACTATTAATCTACTTTAGAATACGGTTTAATAGCAGAGTTGAAAGTGTAACTTGAAAAGAATTAATATATAGGGGAATAGCTATTGTTTAAATAATTAGTTGCATTTAACATGTTGTAATCAACGCAGGAATTTGTGACAATATACTATAAAAAGTAATTCAGCTTCGATCTACTAAGCAAAATAATCAAATCACAAATTGAATACAAAAGAATGAAGACCAATTTACTGTTCTTAGGTTCATTCAATTATAATAAAAAGTACTGAACTCGGGAAAAGAGATATTGAACTTTTTGCTTATACTCACCGGGGAATTCTGCTAGAGTTGTCCACAGTAAATCAATATAGTCAGTAGTCTGCAGAGGTTTACAATCGGCTGCACATGTATCTAAGCTCTGTGCTGGTCTAAGCCCCTCTGCACACGCTATCGCAGAGGACTCAAACAATTCAGTAGTCATTAGAACCAGACCATAATAGCAAAATGCACAAGAGCACCTATGAAAGTATATGAGTTGTTGTTCTTATAGGCACTGACATTCAACTAACCAAATAAACCAAAGCAGTAGGGACGTCCGTCTTAAAGAGGGTACAAGTAAATCCCTGAATCGCCCCCGATGGGGAGAAGACAAGGTAGCATCATCCACAACGAGTCTACCTAAAAGCATGGGTTTACCATTGTCTTTAGCGATTTTTTCCAATGTTTCAAGAGCTTTCTCCGTCTGACCACTAGCAACATGATATCGGGCAGATTCAGGAAGCCACTAGAGAGTAATTAAAACATGTTACAACAATTCTATATAGGAACATGTTATATGTTTACCAATTACGTTTAATTAGATAATAAAAATTATCTCTAATACTTACTGGGCATATCATAGCAAAAGCAAGCAACGGCCCAGTAGACAAAGCTAACAACCACTGCCAACCTAATGTAGGCATGACAATTAGTGCTAACGCTACTTCAAAACAGGCACCTAATGCCCAGAAACACTGCAAAACAAATCTATGTCCAAAAAAGACAACACAAATACAACAAAACTTACATCAAGCAGAACTACACATTTAGCGCGTTGTTGTGTGGGTAAAAATTCAGCGTAGAGTGTTACACTAGAAACAAATTTAACTATCAACTATACCCATAAGTTGGCAAGCTAACCAACCAAGAAATTTAGCTGAATGTATAACTTCAGTAAGGAATGTTCGTTCGTTATTGTAATTCGAATTCTATAAACCCCAACATAAAAGAAATATTTCTGCATAAATTATTACTTTCTGATATATTATTTCAGAACTTAAATTACGAAAAGTTTGGGGTGGTAAAAGCAGCCTCTGCCTAGAAAAATGTCCACCCTTTAGAATCATCAATCGGTTGGCCTGTCTAATAATCTAGAGCATAATAAATTAACTATGTTTCAAATTTAAATCAAATATGTGAATAACTCTAGGAGATATAAGGAAAAAACTTTTAAAAGTTTCACACATTGATCCATAAAAACTTAAGGTCACAGAAACTTCCGAGTCGGCAGCCGTCTTGGCAAAAACTCCCGATTCACCCTGCACTGAAACTACAGAAAAAAACTTCCCAATCCTTTATTCAGAAACTCTTAAAGTTTAACTTTTCGGGATCGATTTTAGCATATAATTGTTGCCCATTTCAATAACACATTTCAAAGCAACATTTAAAACAAAATTTCCAAAATAACAAAAAAACATCTAGTGAACAAAGCAAGCTCAAAACGTTAATTACAATCCTTGCAAGCCAATACTACCTATAAAATCAATATGACAATAATGTACTTACGACTGCGGGGTGCACCCTATTGCAAATCCAACCAGACCTCTCAATAAAAGCATCCACATAAAACTAGGTGCTATTGAACTTAATAGTCCATAGTAGAATAAGAAAACAGCGCATAAACTTAACGCCTACAATGAGATAAAACAAACCTAAACAAATTGTCCAACCAATGAAAAGCATAATACTTGCATGCTTTCTTCCATAACGGTCACTAAGGTTGCCCCAAAACGTCGATGAAAGCATCATTCCAAGAAAAACTATCGTCGTAGTAAGAGCTTGTTGATACCTTAAAAGTATTTTTAAAACTACGGGAAGTGTTCAAGGGAATTCAAAATTAGAGTCGTTGTAATAAGGGGCTATTGGATATTAATTGGAAAGTGCAGGAAAAATGTAAGATGTTGAGCTTAGTTCTCAACTTTGCTAATGCTCCAATATAATGGAAATTAGAGAAATTGATGATAGAGTGTACTCTGTTCTACTTTTAGCTCAATTTTTGAAATATTAATTTAAAGTCATCAAGATCCTACATGCCCATGCATTGCGCTGAGCTTACAGTTACACAACATCCGCATTTATCTTTAATCTACCTTGTAATATGCCAAGTGCAGTGTAATGCGGGTGATAATATAGACAATATTGTCATTTCCATACTGTCGGCCATCCAGCAAAGTCCTGTCCATAGAGACAGTTTGACTTGAAACCAGCCAAACCCTAATGCGTTGACGGCCTGGGTTACTGTAAACGTATCTAAAAAAAACATTACATAACAAGATTTCAATTACAAACGGCCCATAGACCCAAGCCTAGGAACTCAAGAATAAAAGCTGTTTTTTACCATGTGTTTAGACCATTTAAATAGATTTAAACAACCATTTAAACAGATCTTTTTCCACATACTGGTTGAAAGTATCTAAAGTTGAATCAATTTACAACTGTAATGCTTGAATTTACCGTCTTTCAAAATTTCTTCTCCGATAGGTTCTTACTTGCAATTATATATGTCGCCTTCTGGGTAATTTGAATAAACACACTCAAAGAAAATTGTCCAAATTATATGCATTCAAGCATTTCTACCCAGCCAACACACTGACTGCAATTTACGTGATATTGTACGCAAATTTGTACATGTGACCTTTAAGGTTCATAAGAGCCGTCAATAAGACGTGATTCTTGGTACTAGTCCCGACATAAGTTTTAATAACGATTTAAAGCTAAATAAATGCTACAATCAATAAATGTAAAATTTCATATACAGAAAGGATGCGCAGAAATACTTTAGATAATGGAGAATCTACAGAAATAAATACTTGAAAATGTACATTATGTTTAGTGTGTTCCAATAAATACCAGAGTTAGAAAAAAATGCATTTTTGTTTTAGTAAAGTACAAGGAATTTTTGTATTTATATTACAAACTCACATTTGCTAATCTTACTGTGTAAACGCATTATTCTAAACCACACAAAAAACAATGGACATTTCTTTTAAATTTATGTTTGCATCATACATTTGAAGATTTAAATCTATACCTACATTCATGCGTATAGATAAACTTAATTTTTCAAACTGAAAAATAGATTCTGCAATGGTTTAATGATAGCTTTTTTGTTATATGTTTTCCTACTATTTCTATGTAGTTATTTCGGTTGTATCAATAGAAATCCCGAAACACAATAGCACCATTAAAGGCGCTAGTTTTTGGTTTTACAGACATACGTAACTTCGATGCACATTACTAGATCTTTTTTACATGATTATCCGTTTTATGCAGTACGATGTGGTCGAACCACTCAGAACTAAGTAGATGAACTTTACTTTAATTCAATTCAATCAATTATCATGATTGTAAGGCATGTTTTATCAACAGAAGGAGATTACTCCATTCTCCGGATTAAAGTTGTTTCACCATTTCGTCAAGAATTATCGGAAACGCCGTGAATGGATATTTTAATTACGCTTTTTTTTGCAGAACTGGTTTGATAATGTATTATTTATTCAGTTGTTTAGTAACGTGAATTATTAAATAACAATTCAATACTCTTACTAAACATCACAAATAATTATTGAGTAGAAAAAACCAGTTTATAAAATTCGGTTTATAAGTAACGAGTGAGACGTGTACTAGACAAATACTTACTTAGCGATATAAATAAACCACATTTATAAGCTTTTGCCCACTTTTCGAACTTTAAATTTTGTATATATTTGTAAACGTTTTGTCCGTTTTAAATAAGATATGCAAAACGGTTTCAAAGATTTATTTCAAGAATTTAAAAAATAATAACACCAGTCTGCAAACATAAACTCTTGTTTGTTAGCAGTTAAAATCCTCGTGTAAATCTGGAAAACTGATAATGAACATATTTAAGGGAGAAGTCTGATTTAATCTTAATTGTTGTATTGACAAAGTATTGTGTTATTGGGAGTACAAGTCCTGAAGAGAAACATTCAGGGTTAAAGGCCCTTTATTTGATCAATATCTCAAGTTGCCTTGGCAAAGGTTTACACACATCGATTGCTTCACAATGTTTATAGCAAAATGAACGAAAAAATAGTCTTACCATCAGGTACTACTGAGACAGAGGCCATTTCAATTTCTTGTGGGACTGTAGTATCTGGATCTACAAGTCCTTTGCTTATTGGCAGTGTTAAATTTCCATCAATATCTTGATACCCTTTTGTTTTTTTCAACACCATGTTTAATTTTATATGGAAAAACAACGAGAGAAACTCTTTGTTTACGTGGAAAGCCTTTCCATTATTAACCTACAAAACATAAATGTTTACGTTTGCAGTTACAGGTTATTGTTGCATGTTTTTTAGCTGTCTTTGTCTTTCTCATTTGTTAATCCGCATAACACATATATCTGATTCGAAGCGAAATCCTGTTTCTTTCACGATTTGTTAACCATTGTATAATAATATACAGTCATCTGTAACTGTGATTGTCTTTAAGAGGGAATAGACGATATTTTATAATCCCAGCTAAATCAGATATAAGTTCTCATGATAAAAAGAAAACCAAACTTTACAAAGTTTAACAGCATTCATGTTCCAAATGCATTCTTTGGCTGATGACGAATTTAACCGCAGGAATATTTTTTTTATGATTTTAAGGAATATTTAATTAGATATACAAAAAAATCGATTTAATAAAAATGCGTCCAATTCCATGCACTTGTAATTATCTATACAGAGTGTCCCACCGGGATCGATATATGGCAAACTATAATTAGGACTAATTTCAAAATTGGACAATACTTTCGGCCACACACCGGTTATACCGGAAGTAGGTATCAACTTGTTTTTTTTTTAAGTGGAACACCCTATATATTATTATATTTTTGAATTCTTCTCCAAATTCTAAATATATTTCGTATATAATATTCTCTACCTAAGTCTAACAGTTAACAGATATATTTCAAATTTTATGTAAAAAATTACAGTTGCAGGGTAGAATAATTATTAAATTTTCCTATAAGGAAATATGTGTTACTTAATTTGAGTAGCATTCCTTGTTGAAAAGGACTTTCTTGAATAGAATTTCGACAATATTTTGATAAATTTTAATAGAGAACGTTAAAAAAATTTGATTCAAAATGGACTTAAGAAAACCTCCTAAAATCAATTTTTTCAAATGGAAACCCCCCATTTTTGATAATTTTATCGTATTTAGCTGTAAAAATTGGGGTGAGTTTGTGTAAAGTTGTCTATTCGAAAAGTGTTTAGTATTCGAAATATTGTCAATTAAATGTTTTCATATGGCTATTTTTCCGCGCTGTGAAATAAGATATACACTATGGCTGTGCACTATGGTGTAAAAACGTCGACTAGCGGAGGTAGCGGCTTCTAAAAGTGCGCTACCTCTGAAAACTGGATAGAAAAGATACCAGGGACTTTCAAATCTCCGATAGGTCGAATGTTTAGATAAAGTAACTTTGAGCAAACATAGGAAACTTTTCCTGAAACTACACAGTATTTAACTAAAAGAGTGCGTCTTCAGACTGTTGAAACAGAAAAAAGTTAACAGAAACAGAAACAGTAACAGAAACAGAAAGTTAACAGTAACAGAAAAAAGTTAATAGATTCTGAGTGATTTCATAATTTGCCATACAAGTACAAGATCAAATCGACCTACTTTTCAATGGGCTTTGTTACTTTACCCCGTGAGATTTTATGGGAATATTCTACGACCCAAAACAAATAAATTTTCTTCTTTCAAGAGGTAAAAAAATTGGAGCGAGCGACATTCAAGAGTTTTGCAGTCGTTTTGTCAAAATCTAGCAGCGTAAAGTACTAAAGCTCATTGAAAAGTCGGTCGATTTGATTCCCATCACTCAAAAGCGATTCAGGTTTTCAAAAAGCCTCAAAACACTTTTTACTTATAAATTGTGCAGTTTCAGGAAACTAAGTAAATCTCAAATCGCTTTTACCCAGATATAAAGATCACCAAAGAGCGCCTTCGGATGATACCAAGGTGTTGTACAACACTAATTTTATGCAAAGAGCATAAACCACAGAAAAGACATAAGCGATCTTTCTATAATGCAACTTAGCCTGAATGTTTTTTCTAGCAGAAAGAAAAATGCATTTAACAACGAATAACATATTTGATACATTACAATATACTACATCAGTACTTTTATAAGGGTGTATTGAAAATAAAACTTAGTTTGTAACTTATAATGTAAGCTGATTACATTAAACCTACACAAGAACGAAAATGTATGTATATGAAATACAAATATACTCATAATAAATTCGTATTAAGTTATTATGTTATTAATTATTGTTTAGATTAAGACTGCATGTACTAAACAAGGGCAGAAAGACCGATAGGTCGAGAGCCTTTTTTTAGAAATAAAGATGTTTTACTACTACTAAATTCGTATTGGAACGTAATTTATTCATGTTAATTTTAAATAATAATTTAGCACAAACATTTTAGTAGTAGTAAACATCTTTATTTTTAAAAAAGGCTATCGACCTATCGTCTTTCTGCCCACAAACATTTTATTTTCGATAAAAATTAAGTCGGCTCTCAACTTATGACAATTTTCAAATTTTTTCATCTGCCTATAACATTACAAGTTCACTGCTTTTATATTTAACCAAAACGGACAGAATGAAAAGTGACGTTATTCAAATAAAATCATAAAATGATTATTCCAAATCCCAATGATTTTATCAAACCAGGTCAAATTAATTACACTGGATAGTTAGCTTTAAGCCTGCGTTACCTATCGATTAATATATACTTAGCTAAATTGAATTCAAATGGTAATGCATGAAAAAATAATTTATCACTTCAATACCTGTACATATATTATTTGAAATATTTAATTACTGAATACCTGATCTTATTTTATTTCTTATAAGACCTTCAGCGTAAAGGTGGAAAAGATTGACAAATCAAAATGCATTGAACCCAATCCCGTCTGCAAACCTCTTAAAAGATATTAAATGACTAAATATGGCAAACCCATAAGTCGATAATAATACGCAGGTACTTGAACAGACAAAGTGGATAATCTTGACCCTATTCCTACCGAGAACTTTAATTGGGATGATGATGTACTGTTTAGGTTTAATAATTCATTGATCTACTGTACTGTTTTCCGATTGAAACATTTCAAGCAAAAATATCATATGAAATAATTAGTAGAGGGACACATTTTTTTAAACGCAGACCCACTTCGTTTTTTTATATATTTTATAATATAATATTTATAATAATATTATATTATTATTTAAATTATTTATTATTATTTATAATAATAATTATTTATTATAATATATTTATTTATAATAATATAAAATATGAAACTCAAATGCAAGTAGCATACAAATATAAAATATATAAAATAACTGCATAACTAGACTACGAGTATATTTCTTAAACAGAAATTCCTTTCCTCAAACCTGCCCCAAATTCAATGGGGTAGAAATAAATGTTACCAACAAAAATGCATCTGCATTCCGATATGGGTTTTTTCATACTAGAATTGTAATAACATGTTAAGTTATACTAATGAATTTCTTTCCGGAATTATAGACCGATTTCTTGGAACCTTCCAAAAGAAAGTTGATGTTTTTCGGCAAATACTGTGGTACCTGGACACACGAGTTTAATTCGTTCCGTAACCTTGCTCGTATGACAAATTGCTCGTATCTCAAAGCAATTTTCCCCATTGAAATTAATTGAAATGCCATTAATCCGTTTCAGCTCCCAAAAAACCACCTCAGTTGTTTTTGTTAAGTGTTTTTGAATAAAAAAAATGTATTTATAAGAAGAAACATTTATTTATAAATAACAAATACATATTCTATAAAAACATAATAAAAGAAAAAGTGAAGTGATTTCGAAAGAACTTAATTTTCGTCACATTTTGCTCTTTTTCAGCTGCAGATCGTTTAGAAAAACTGTCCGAGGAAGTTTGTTTTTTCCTCCCTTTCAGGATTTTGCGGAAATGAGTTAGGCAAGTTTCATTGAACAACTCGATGCACGACCAGTTGCAACTTTTTCGGGGTGATTTTTATTCACGAACTCTACAACTTTCTCCCACATTCCCAAGATCTCCTTTATATGTCTTGTATAGATAGCCTCCTCCATCTCGGGCTCCTCTTCAAAACTAATTTTAACAACAACCGCATGCTGCTGCGAATGTAGATCGTGTAACTCCTCGATCGTCAGCTCCTGAAACTGTTCCTCGACGAGTTCGTTCACACCTCTCTCATCCACCTCCAGAATCATGAATTTTCCCAGAGTTTCCCACAGAATCTCCTCTACCACTTACACTTCGAGTTTCAATCCTTCGAAGGCCCTTTTAGCTACAGTCTCAAGCCATAGCTTCTTCCATGCAGATGTTAAGATCCCCGTTGTAACACCCAGCCAGGCCTGATCAATAATTCTTAGGCATATCACGATGTTAAAGTGGTCCTTCCAGAACTCTCGAAGGGTAAGGTTTGGATTCTCCGTCACCTCAAAGCAGCGCCGAAAAATGTGCTTGGTGTACTACTTCTTAAAATCAGAAATTACCTGCTGATCCATGGGCTGCAGGATAGTATTGGTGTTGGGTGGTAGGTTGAGAACCTTTATAAACTTGAACTCTTCGAGTAAATCATCTTCGAGATTTGGTGGGTGAGGTCGAGGGGCATTGTCGAGAACGAGAAGGGTTTGCATTGGTAGGTTGTTTTCCTGTAAATATTTTTTAATAGAAGGGCCAAACACCAGGTTTATCAACTCCACAAAGAATTTCCTGGTGACCCACGCCTGACTTCAGTTCCTCTTTTAAAATGTGACTTAAAGGCTCTGGGATTTTCCGAATGGTATAATAGCAGAGGCTTAATTTTGCGGTAGCTACTCACATTGGTGCAAAGTGCTAGAGGTAATCTATCCTTCATGGGTTCGTCCTGAACCTGGCATCGTCTTCTCCTCTGCCGTTATGTAAGTTCTATTCGGCATCCTTTTCCAGAAAAGCCCTGCCTCGTCATAGTTGAAGACTTGCTGGGGCTTCTATCAGTTCGGAAAACGTTTTGATGTAAACCTCAGCTGTCTTCACATCCGAACTTGCTGTCTCACCATGCCTGACGACGGAGTGAATGCTGGTCTTTTTCCTAAAAGACCTTTTTTTCCGCCTGGCTTTAAACGATTCTGCCGATTTCTCGTTTGTGGAAGTGTGTGGGATCTGCTTCAGCAAATCACCATAAATCGCTCATACCTTCTGACATATGATGCTTTGTGTTAAGGTTCCTCCTTGAAGCTGCTTCTCTGTCACCCACACCATCAGTAATTTCTCCATCTTTTCATGGAGACAGGTGCGGAGCTTAGAAATTATTGTAACGCCCTTACCTGGCGTTATACCATTTTTTGAACTCCTTCTGTTTAAGCACAGTAGGTACACATCATTGATGTGCTACGCGCCTACATCCTCGTCAACTCAATTACTCGCACACCTTGCTCATGTTTTTCTATGATTTCACGCTTTAATTCAATAGACATCATCTTACCCAGGTTATCAAAAATGCTTCGAAATCGAGGGAGACAAGCGCACAGACTGAGGTCTAGTCTGAGATGGAGAAACTGTTAGACGCTGCACACTACACCAACATGCCGGCGCTAGTTGGTGAATGTGAGAAGATATTGACAAAGATCACTGCGGTCAGATGTAACTGATGATCCATTATAATGTGCAAATTGATAAACGTGATGGGACCACATATATTTCTAAGATCCAGTTCAAAACAATTCTGGGTAAAATCTTAGATAAGAATCGCTTTTCTTTAGTGCTGGTTGTTAGAATTTCTTTCAAGAAGGTCTTGTCCGTTCCATTTTGGCTCCATTTGGTCTAGAATGAATTAAACAGGATATTTTGTTAGTGTGGTTTAAGCAAAAGTACTCGTTGATGCTCGCGTTTATCGCGTGGACCATTCAAGCTAAGTCTTTGGGTTCTTCCACCAGGCATAGTCTACAATTTACACTGTTCAAAGCTTGTGGGTTAAGAATTTAGAAATTAATTTTCCGCAAAATGCAACTTTGATTAATTAGTGTTAAGCTAATGTTAGTTAAAAACTGTATCTGCAAGCAAAACTTTCAAACAAGAGAGCAAAATTAGTGGGTTTCTTAAATCGAATTTATATTTGAGAAATTTTTAAATAGTACTTATTAGCAAAGGTGAAACCAGACATGTTCAAGGAAAACTTACGTACGTAAAAAACTTAGTTTGCATGTGTTTTGGTACTCATCAAGTAAGCCCAACTAACGACTCGGAAGGAATTATGTCAATTTTTAATAACCCTGTACACATGCATGTACACTTAAAAAGCACAACAAAACACGTTTACACGGACACATTTCATTGACAACAACACGTCGAAATTATTCTATAATCATGACATTGTTACTTGAAATCGAGTATTGTTATTTCCTGCATTTCTTTCCATAGTTGAGTGAACACAAGGATTTTGACGATTTACTATATGTTTTGCATACATAATTACTAAATCTTGCGGTCAATATCTTTCGTTTTATATGGTCAACGGTAACTAGCTGTGATTTAATTGAGATGTAAATATAGAGTATAAATTTGAAGGCAAATAAATGAAAAAACATTATTAATGAAACTTATTTTCTAGTGCTTGTGATTGGCATTTGAACTGAAATCAAAAACAAAGTTGTGTTGGAAAATTATTAGTTAACTAAAGACGAAAAGGAGAGAGAGAAGTTTGCTGTGAAATGAATGAGGGTACATAAGATACTGCTATGGCAAAAGAAACAGTATTTGAAGAAGGTTCAGACTTTTCCGTTAGTTTCGCATCAGCTAAATCGTCGGAATGTATTTCCAGTCGAAAAATATATACTATTTCTTATTGTGGAAATTAATTTGGTCAAAGAATATCAAATCAAATCAAAACCCCTACAACTGGACCATACTGAATCCCCTTTGTCTCACAAGACCAACCAGACAATCCCGTTTCCGTTTCCCTACATCAATGCTACTCGAACACTTACAAACGCAACTGACTACTGGACAATAAAATAAGTTTTTCTTGTCATTAGAATAGGAAAGTTTATTTAATAAGATTATTAACCTAGAATAAGAGAAATTTCATCTTTGTTTTTTTTATTTAGACTAAGACTACATGTATTAAACAAGGGCAGAAAGACCGATAGGTCGATAGCCTTTTTTTAGAAATAAAGATGTTTACTACTACTCAAATCAAAATATTGGCAAGCAAATCAAAATATTGGCGAACATATTCGATCTTAGCTACAGTTGCAGTAAACCCGGTACTTCCTGATGTCTTTGCGATTAAAATTGTCGTAATCTAATTAGGACAGTAGTATTATATTCTCTAACTATCTAAGTGCTGTCTATAATTTTATTAATACCCTATAAAATACCTGTCATTGATCAATATTCAAACGCAAGATGCAATATTGAGTTAAACACATCTGCCTCAGTTCCATAGCTATATTCTACAATTTTTAGTTATGCAGCAACAATAATATCTAGAGAGTGATCGACGATCAATTTAATCCATGAAAAATATTATTTTATGGATGTTTGTTATAAATTGAATTTTTATCTTGTTAACACCAAATCAGGCCTGTACTTCTTTAAATACTTGATTAATTAAAACAACTTTGAATTGACCCCATATCATCTTGATCATAAATGGTAAAACTGCTTTATGCGAGTGATTGTTTCGCCAATAACCAACATGAACCTTGTTCTGCTTCCGGAGGCCAGCCACTTCAGTTCCGATTTAATTAAAAAAGGAAAAAAGTACCGTAAAACCATGTGCGACACCAAGGTTTGTGGAGATTTTAGAACATACACCGAAGGTGCTGCTTAAAAGTTCAATTGTGCGTGATCTTGAAAAATGGAAAAATTATTATTTGTCAAGGAGAGCGTTTATATTTATTACAAATGTGACAAATAATACTACTATGCGTAAATGGCAGGGATTTGCTTTCTGGTTGTTTTATACAACTTAAGTAGTTGCGGATTCCGACGTTTAAGGTCCCTGATGGTTCATATTGAAGGCATTTGTACCTTAATACTAAAGTTTTCCCAAAACAATCTCCGAAACGGGGTGTTTAGTTTCATGGAGGTCGATTTTGAAGTTTCCTAAGAAGTTTTACCGCAAAAAGACCAAGAAAGGCACATTTTCAGGCTTCTATTTTTTCAACACTCTTTAGCCGATAATTCTAACGTGGTAGCAATTATTAATTTTCTTTTTAACGTTGCTTTTATTAATTCCAATTCCTTACTCACACTTGGACATTTGACCTAGCTTTCATTGAACGTAGGCTTTATATACAGGATGATTCGAAATTGCTTTTAGCAGTACTTAGATTATTCTGGAAAATTCGTTAAAGAATTAATTTCTGCACATAACTTAGATATTAAAAAGGAAACTAAATATTAAAGTAGATACAGAATCGCTATGGTACCAAAATAGGTGATTATTTAGTTATTATAGTACGTGAAAGTGAAGAAAATAAAGTACCGTAAAGCGCTTAGAGATGATAGATTGAGATTGTGTAAATTTAGGGATGATATTTCAGTTGTGCAGGATTAAATGTACAAAAGTTTCTTTCTTCACAATTGTTTTCCCATACTAATTTTCATCCATAAAATATCTCAAAGGCCATTTCTATATGTGAAATTAGTGTTAAATCCAAAGAGCTTTGTGATAATGAGTCCTTAAAAATTGTAAAAATAATTATATCTCATATAAATATCTAACATAAATTACAATATGCGATTAGGATCCGAATTTACTCAGTGTGTTTCCTGTGAGTTCACAATAACTGAGTAGTCGTATAAATTCGACTAAATTGAAACGATTTTATGGGTCTTTATTATTCGTGGTCACAAAACCAAAATACATTTTTTTTAATATACTTCTACGTAACTGTCATCTCGTGTGATTTCTTAAGTTGCCGATATGATAGAAGCAGAAAAAGTAGCTGAATTGCCCTCACCACCTTCCTATTTTTCTTTGAGTAGGCACAGATATAAAAAAATCATAACATAAAAAAACCTTATTATAAATAGGTTTACTAGAAGTTAGAGGTTACGCAGAAGATCTATACCGGCTCGGTTCATTTACGTCCGAACACGTAGAACCGATGTCTGGCGTATAAGGCAGGGTCTACCTAAAGCCTTACTGACGAGTCCAATAGGTAGACCCGGGACGAAACGCAGGGCTCATCACATAACACCATAATTAGTGACAATAAAATTGACTGAAAAACCCAGGAATATATTGGAATGAATTATAAATAGGTACAACAAAAATAACTTCTTGGAGATCCTGGAACCCCTTGAAGAGAATCTTCAAAGATGGGTTTTTTGCAATACTTTCTTAGTGCTTTGGGGTACAATTGCGAAAATCTCGATTTCTCTTTTAATTAAATGGGCATGGGTAAACATATGTGTGCTCATAATTGCAGATTTCAGTCACGAGCGGGATCCCCTACGAAAACATTACCCTACCTTTTTTACATATAACAGTTCACAACTTGTGTAATAAAATATCTGCATCGAATGAGTAATCTTCTTAGAATCAGATTGCCTATTCCATCTTTTAAGATAAATCTTCTAGAAAATTTAGATTTTATAAAACGATTACAGGTCCATCAAAATATATTTTTAAACAGAATATTTTATATTTGATCACATTTTATAACTTGGAGTAAACCGTTAAGAAAATATTTCAAAAAAATGTCTACCAGTCCCTTAGGCACTAACTTTTGGAATACAGTTTATGTTTTCTTCATTTTTTGAAATTGCTTTAATATCTAGAATTTCGGCACACAATATTTAGACGTCCTTTCCATACATCTTGATTCGCAACTGTATCTGATCTGTATTATAGACATTAATATAAAAAAATTATTTATTTTATAGGGGGACTAGGCAATAGTTTCAAAGCAAACCGTAGTTCTCATTACTAATTACGCACAAGTTCCTAGAAAACACTCAAGTAAAAGCGCAAATTTATTAACTAATTAACTAAATGTTAATGTTAGTTAATGTTAAGTTCAAAAAGAGATCCTGCATTAGATTAAAAAGTGGTCTTGAAAATCTTTGTAACTGAACCTTCGTTCTGATTGAGTTTATATTAAACCTTACATATAAGTCCGGAGACCTCAATCTATGTACCTAGTAGTCAATGGCATTACTTCATATACGTATCAAATTTTTCAACATTACATAAACATTCAGAAAAAACAGGTCATATCTTTATTATAAGTGATCAAAACTATAATCAAGTTATAGTGGATACAGGATATAATTGATTAAAGATAACCATCAAAGTAAATGAATAAAAATGTAATGTTATCAGTTTAAAACAGTCTGGTAATGTGTTTTTTCTATCCGAAAGACAGTGATTTAATGCAAGATGTGGTTAATAGTAGTGTGGGGGCGATGGGTCCGGCGAGTAGGCCTTAAAGGCCCTTTTCCCCAATGAGGCCCCTCCTAGTAGACGACCAATGATGGCAGACTCCTAACAGGTGGTATGATGTTTCCTGCGCCATTCCACATCGTGGACACGGGTCTATCACCAATTCCTAGAGATGACAGTGGCCTGTTATGACCTCAACCAGAGTTCTCAGGGCCCAGCGACTCCTTGACATCAATCATTTGTATGTTGCCTTGGCGTTACTTGGGGTTCCAATCAATCCTTTGGCTTCTCTACACCCTTCCGCCTTTCTCCACATCTCTGTGGTGCCTCTAAGAGCCCAGTCATTTAGAGTGCTTGTTACCAGTCGGTTACTTAACCCTATGTAAGGTTCAGCAGTTACTCGGGTCTCAGAAGATCCGAGCCTTGCCAATGCATCGGTCCACTCGTTTCCCACAAACCCCATGTGCGCCAGAATCCACACCAGGTTTACTTGTTTCCGTTCTGCCACTTTGTTCAGGGCATCCCAGCAATGCTGGATCAGTCTACTGCCCATCTCCTCAAGGCACTCGAGAGTGCTCTGAGGGCAGCCTGGCTGTCGGAGTTGATCTCGATCACTTATCTGTGGCAACCTCGAGGATTGCATATAATTCCGTCTGAAACTCTGCCGTCCAGCTTCCCAGCTAAAAGGACGCTCCCCTGTTGGTGACTTGCCGGTCAGGCATATAATAGGGACCCTATTTTGGTGTGTCCCTGACGTGAGTGGTTGTAATGCCTTATAGAGCTGCGTTATATCCTCTGTAGCTCTCATCTCTCTCAAGATGTGGATACAAAAATAATTGTCTTCTGATTTTGAACTATGAATTATTACACTAATACAAACTCGTTGATACTTTAACTGCATTTTTTCATCAAAATAATAAAATTGAAGACTTATGTATAGGTATACATTCCTATACCAATGTTATTAACATTTAGAATAAATAAACAAAATTATCAATTATGTAGGTTTAAGTAATTTGTTTACAGTGGCAAGCGTTGTGTAGGCCATGGTACATAATCTAAATAATCTTCATTTACTATGTCAAGGTAATAGGGAGAAAGGAGTGGATACATCAATGGCTATTTAAAAACCGGAAATGCTTTCGACTGCTTGGTCAGAAAACGAACCATATTTTCTGATTGCTGTTGCTATTATACGTTTTATATTTGATAAAAATAGAAATTCATCCGTTATCATGTTACAGAACCAAAAACAAGAATTGAGCCAAAAACATTGAGAACCAAAAACAAAACTTTGTTGTTACGGGCAAGTGCTTCATGGAAGATAATATAACATATCGCACGTATAACAAAGTCCTTAACCATTACTAAATTATAAACTACCACTTTTTTTTTCAGACAAAAGTTGAAATAACATCTTACAGAGGAAAAATAACTGCAATGTTGATTTTTTAAAAATACTTTTCTATAATAACATAAACTAAACATTTTGTCCGACAACATTAATTTTCTGCTTGCCAATTATCAGCAAATAAACTTATTTGGTAACTATGTAAGCTGTTGTGTTTAGTAAAATGCAATTCAAATCTCACCCATCAGTCGCTCTCGCTACATGTCCATTTAATTCAGAACTTATAAGTTTCATCGGTCATAGAATTTCTACTAGATCTCTCCACAAGCTATTATTTGCCATATTGCATGAAATAATCGGTTGTTCTGATAAAATATCTTAACCCTGTGTGTCTGTTAAACTGGCTTGTGACCTTACGTTGTGATTTTGCTCATTTCCGAGGTAATTTCACCTACCTACTGTGATTTTTATAATGGCTTCCTTGACCACTAAACGCGGTATGTCGGACATTTCTTTTCTTATTGTTCTCATTATCTACACCACTGTTACCTGATACTGAAAATATTTTACTCTTGCAAGTGAAATAAATTTGGAATATGGTTTAATCGGCTGCAGAACTCGAAGCGTTAAATAAATATATAGGTGTAGTTAGAGACAAAGACACATTAATATAATAATTAATAAATGGGTTAATTTTATAAATGAATTAATATCTAGGCTTCTTTCTGTAAACTGAAATGCCATTGAAGGAAAAAATGAATTTCTGGGGCGAAATGTTGCAAGCCAAACATAGCTCGAGTCTAAGAAATAAAAAATTGAAGATGCTTGAGAGTAAGAGAAATATTTCTATCAAGAAAGTTAAGTTTTTAACATTGAAACCACAAAAATAAATTAAAATACAGTTTTCGAATCAGCGTCACCACATTTATTTGTTCTTAACATCACAAAACAAAGTTATTTAAATAGTAGACTTCATACGGGGTGTTAATTTGAAAACTTTAAGGGGTACACTTTAAATAAATATTTTTTGCCTTTTTGTTTCAAACTCCTAGGAGGAGTAGATGTGACTCTTAGAACCTTAAATCGAATGGGGGTCAAGTGACACATCGTTTTAAAGGGCCTTCAATTCTCTTTTCAGTGGTATCCCACTATGTTGCTTTTCGCATCCCACTATGTTGCTTCCAGTTTGCAGATGTTTTTTGGTTAACGAAACAACATATTTTTAGAATTTTTTGATGGAATTTAGAGGCTTTTGTGGAATTTCAGCGATAAGACATCGAATGAACGCAAATTAACGAGGTATTCGTTGTACCATCGAAATGTTATTTACAAATAATTATTTTGAAATAAAGTTTGAAACGGTGCCACCCAGGGCGTCGCGAGGAAAAGGCCGGGTATTCCCATTTAAGATTCTAAGGGTGACATCTACCCCTCCTAGGGGGTTGAAGCAAGAAGGCTAAAAATATTAATTTAAAGTACAATACAAAGTCCCCCTTACAAATAAAATTAACCTGTCTTTCCGAATTTTTATATTTTCAACTGAGATAAAATTAGAGAGAGATATTAAGGGTGGGAAATTTTCAAATTGACACCCCCTATATTGCCTGATTAAGCAAACGTTTTAAGTTTCTTTCGAGGTGTTTTTAAGTTAAAAGACGACGATTTTTACATAATTGCTACTTTGTACAAAAAGGCCAACTGCAGCAAAACAAATTATTTATTTATTGATACAAAAACCTCAACTGTTTTTATAATCAGAAAAGTAATTTTTTTTCAATATTCTACAATATATATTTGAAAACAATCTAACTTGATATCCACTAAACATTAGCACTTATTCATTAAGGATTATCTTCACCTTAAATGCGTCCATTGCATCTTGTTAGATTCTTCTTCTTATAGTTCCTATCCGTTTCGGATGTTGGCTATCATACATGTTATCTTAACTTTGTTCACTACAGCCCGAAACAACTCAGTTGTCGTCATACCAAACCAGGTTCTAAGGTTTTTCAACCATGAGATTCGTCTTCTACCCACACTTCGCTTTCCTAGTACTTTTCCTTGCAAGATAGTCTGCAATAAGTGAAATCTGTTTTCATTTCTCATAACGTGTCCTAAATATTGGAGCTTTCGTTTCTTCGCAGTATCAACCACTTCCCTTTCCTTGCCCATTCTGCTGAGAACCTCGATATTTGTTATGTGGTCTGTCCATGGTATTTTCAATATTCTTCGATATAACCATAACTCGAATGTTTCCAATTTCTTCGTTGTGGCTTCAGTAAGCGTCCATGCTTCCACCCCGTAAAACAGGACAGAGAACACGTAACAGCGCAGAAGTCTTATCTTTGATATCTTTGATCAGCGCAGAAGTCTTATCTTTCTATAACATTGCACACAAATACACATACACTTTTCAGCTCCTGTTTTTTGGGCAAGATGATGAACTCCGATGTGAGCCACTGGTGCGGAATCCTACCAAAACTGTATATCTTAGTAGTAGTAAATATCTTTATTTCTAAAAAAGGCTATCGACCTATCGGTCTTTCTGCCCTTGTTTAATACATATAGTCTTAATCTAAATGAAAACAAATATGAAAATTCTCTTATTCTAGGTTAGCAATACTATTAAATAAATAAGATTTCAGTGGCAAGAAGGAATTATTTTATTGTCCACTAGTCCGTAGCGTTTGTAAGTGTTCGAGTGGCGTTAGTGTAGGGAAACGAAAGCGGGATTGTCTGGTTGGTCTTGTAAGACAAAGGGGATTCAGTATGGTCCAGTTGTAGGGGTTGTTTGTCCATTTTGTCTGTAGCTGTATGAGTCTTTCCGAGATCTTTGTCATGTTTGTGCGTTCGTATAGTAGTTGGGTGGGGGGGTTGTGTAGTGGGTTTTGGGGGTGTCTTATTCGTGTTATTAGTCTTAGTGCAATTTGTTCTGTTGTTTGTATATAACGTTTTGTCCTTTCTGTTCCGTTGGTCATGAGTATATGTCCATAGTCTAGTAAGGGTCTACAAATAGCTTTATATATTTTGGTAGCGGTGTTTGTGCTAATTCCTCTGTCTTTGTAGGTTAGTGATCGGAAGTGTTTTGTTCTCTTTGTTGTTTCTGCCCTGATGTTTCGTATGTGTTTAGTGAATTTAAGTTTGTGGTCAATTGTGATTCCAAGGTATTTTACGTCGTTTTTTGGTTGTGTCGTTTGGCCGTCTGCAGTTATTGTAGGGGAGTCAGCATTGAGTCTGTGGTTTGTGAGCAGAAGTTGGTTTTTTGACGCGTTTGGTGTTAGTCTCCATTTATAAAACCATGTGATTGTGTTGTTTGTTAGCGTTTGGAGTCTTTGAGCTGCTCTCTCAGTAGTTTTGTCATGTACAATAAGTGCCGTGTCGTCTATATCTTATTAAACACATATTCACATCTTGTTAGATACTCTTGTAAAATGTAAAATGTTAATACTGGACTGAATCGGTGGACTGTTAATTTTTAATGAAGAAAAATATATACTTGTTTGATGCCGATAGCTCGAACCTTTTTCAACCTATTCTAATTATAATCAATCACCAATCACCCAATTAATAATTCTAATTTAATCAGTGCATTTAAATTTACTAATCGCTAATTAGGCTTCAAATTTAGTAACTGAGTAGTGTTCACTATTGACCTCAATCCATTTTCTTATTTCCTAAATTCATTGTTGCCTTATTCGACATAAAACACCACCTTGATTCTTTTTAGCATGAAGTACGGCGTAAATTCTTAGTAAAGCTTAGAAGGCCCGATCAATTGTTTCTTCGACTAGCTCTTTTAAGTGACCAAATCTCTAAAGTAAGTGTCTAAGGGAGGTCAAGATATTAGTACGTGTTACAGATTAATTAAATGGGTGGACGGTTTCGAAAACGAGCCGTTTTGTAAACATCAAACAAGTATGTCTATTTTTCTTTACAAATAATCCATATAGAAAATGTATTATTCAAAATCCTGATATATCTGCCAACAAGAACGTTTAATGAACAAATGACCCAGGAGTTTTTTGATCAATTTGAAATTGAAATAAAAGCATAAACGCCGTATTATGGCAGAACTGATTATGGCAGAACAGATTCTGATACTGACAATGACCCATTTTTTACAGATGACTCTATATATGAAATATACACAGTTGATAATTATAGTTACGAATTGCATAATAAAACAATCAAAATATAATGTACACCGAAAAGTGAGATATTCTCAAAAATAGGAAAAATAAAATTGACATCAATGTTTTTGGTTCGCACATACAAACGACGTTTTTCTCATTACCATTACGTAAATATATGTTGCCTTATGCGTAACTCAATCACAGTCTATCATTTTATTGAGGGAGAAATAAATTTGTCTCTCTAATCAGTTGAGAACAATTCAAATCTTCAAAATTTAGTATGCGTATACTCTCTACATGCGTTGTATCTAACTAGGAAGACTTCCACTTTCTTCAACAGCTTTTAACATTTCGTGGAACTTTCCTTTTTAGAAACATAATTTGTAAAGCAATCTTACATATAGGGCAACACTCACTGTACTTTCTAGAATAACACATGCAACTATTATACTTCTTTTTTGTTAATCGTGAGAACGTTTGCAAATTTTCAGTTCTGACCTCCTTAATAATAGCATTTTGGGTGATTACTACCTTAAGGCTGTATTTAATTTGTCAGCATTGAATTAAATGATGGTTTTGAAAATGAACGCTTATGGTCATTTCTCACGAAAGAGTGTCTGTTTTTCAAAACCTTTCTTGAGAGCGGTGCAGCTTTCAAAAAACTCATCTTTTTTCCCGTCGCTTTTTCATTTTAAAGTGTACATTAACAATAATTGACGAGGTTTGCGATTTCTAAATAAAGTAAATAATTTATTACAATAAGGTAATTCAATGCATATACATATGGACAGGTTTCCACTATTATTTCAGGTGCAAATCATCGTATGAGTACTATCGGTACCAGACCATAATTAACGGCTTTCCTGTGGCTGTGGACCTCGAGCCGAAGTAAAACCTAGAAGTCTGCTGTCCTGCAAGCAGATCAAGGCAACCAGCTGGCCGGGCCCGTGTATGAGCTGTCTCGTTTGATCGAAGGATCCATTCCTTTCACACTTGATCTTTTAAAAATTGTTAAATTTTAATGAATTGATGCAGTATATTATTACTACAAATTAAGAAGGCTTTTTCCATTATTGAAATTTAGCTAAAAAAATTATTATTTGTAAAGCTAACCGGGACGGTTTTGAAATTTTTAAGACACATTTTCATCAATTCATCATTTGATCAAAAATATTTAGTCATTTTGCAAAAAAAAATTTGTAATATTCAAATTCCGTTATTTTTTAAATTCTAATTAATACAGACATTGTGATGCATTTAATAAAATTTTGGTTATGAAAAATCATACATGTGTGCAGTTTATTACTGGGAGTTGGTCTAAATAAGTCGGCGTATGCTAGTTTAATTGCCTACGTTTCACATATTAATTTCTGTATCCGCAGGACATTTGCTATTTGACTAGCCTTCTCATTGATACTTTCGCTTCAGACGCATCTGAGACAAGTTGATACGCACAAACCCATTTAAAATTATGTAAATAGATAAGACGGTAAAAAGTGTTAACAATCTGCGTTCATAATTTATACTTTTATGGTATAAAAGTTTCATCTAATGACTTAGAAACAATTTCGGAATTATCAGTCAAGCTGAAACAGCTCTAGCGTTGAGAGCTCGCAGCATAAATAGATAATATTTAAGGAAGGTTATTTACCTGTTAAAAAAAGTAATGACGTAAAAAGCTGTACAATAAATGTGTTTTATAAATTATGTTTATAGCGTTATACGCTATGGGCTCCGTTAGCCAGATTTGCCTGTTTGCCAGTCATCTTCTGATAGGTTTCTGGCTGACATCGCTTTTGTGATCCCTTGTATCCATGTTGTTGGTGGTTTTCCTCTTTTTTCCTATTTTCTGGAAGTGTCCGTTCGAATATTTTCCTCGGCAGTATTTCTTCCCCCATGCGTCTTACATGTCCGTACTATATTAATTGCTGTTCTTCTTTGTCTTTTACAATTGTTTTATTTACTATCATTTCTTTTCTTATATCATCATTTCTCATGTGTTCTAGTCTAGAATTTCTCGCCGCTTTTCTGTAAAAATCCTTTTCTAATGCCAGTAGATTGCCTTAAGTCTTTGTCTTAATTGCTACTCTTCTGAGCCATACATAACAACTGGTCTTAACATGGTACCATATATTCTTATGTTTTTCTGCCATAATATTGAGTTCAGTGTCCCCATTACTTGGTTTCCTTTGGTTACTCTGTTCCTTTGTAGCTTCCTCATTTCGCCATGTCTTCGTCATTTTTATTCCCAGATATATTCATTCATCACTTGTTTTTATTTCTTGATGTTCTAGGTCCAGGTCATCTGCTGTTCTTCCCCTACACACATATATTTGGTTTGTTATAAAACTTTGTGAACATCACTCTTGGTCTTCAAATAGATAGTTCATTAAATATAAGTCCAGAGTAGCTGATCAGACCTAATTGCTCCTGGGAATGCTTGCTCGTTTGATAGCCAAAAGCCTTTACTTATACCACGCAATTATAACTGAATAATTAGTCAATAAACTATTTTGTATCTATTTTGCATTCAATGCAACGAGGGAGTTGGTCTTGTGGTTCAACGTACCAACTTCTGCCTGTCTTTTGAATTTATCTGGGTGTTTGAATATGTCAATGGGTTCAGTAACTCTTGAAAGGAAATTATGGATCTGGTCCAAAATATCCGCTTCTTTGAAAAGAAGTTAAAGGCCTTCCATTCGCGAGTGTTCCGCCACAGGAGATTATTTTCGCCTGTACCAATCTGGAGCTGAAAATGGTCTGATGAATTTATTGAGTTGATTCAATTATTAACACAAATATCCCATTTGGCCTTCTTCCTCTTTTTCCTCTTCTTCGAGCAAAAGAGAGACACTGTTCTTATTACAATATCCAAATTATATGTTTCTTTATTTTACAGTGACTTTATTCGCAATTACTAATTTTTGATTTTCAAGTGCATTAGGTATACTCTATTAAGAAAGTTAAATCTAAGATTACTAATAAGTCATCGACAGATAAAATTAATGAGTAATCACTGAACCGATTGAGACAAAGGGTAAAACATCGAACAATTATTGGACGCATTTTATTCTAAAAAAATGGTTATTTTATATACCCTTGAATCATATACATACTTTATTAAAAAAGGCTTGTTTGATTGAATTTTATCAGGTGTGTACACACTTACTTTCAACCCTAAATTTTTTCGTCGTATTACTTTAGAATTTGTTCTAATAATTTTTCATACCCTTAATAATATACATATTTTTATGATTAATATAATAAAAAATCAATTAAAATATAGTTTTGAACAAATTTCCTTCTATCAAACCAAATCAGTCGAATTTCTGAAATGATTCTCCACAAGTACTTACATGAAATAAAAGCCAGTTCGCAAATATCAATATTTACGGAAGTTCAACAATCTCTGTTTGTTGCACCAGTTATAAGTTTACGATATTTGCCTCGAACTTGACGCTATGCTTCGTTGAGCATCATTCGCTTAAGTTGCTGTTAGCTGAAAGATGTTATGTAACTAAAACTTTAATTCTCGAGAAAATTGATTAGCCAGAGATTGCAATTAAGAATATAATAAAATATTAACATTAAAATAAAATATATATGTTGGCTCAGATGTTGCTGAAGTAATCACATCAGATAATCTTTTCTTTAGAACTAAACTATTTACAATATTTGCAAGCAGCTGTACACAATTTTACCACGCACAAATTATCCCCGGTACAGTTTATTTGGAAAATCTGACGATTTCTGAAGCTTCTCAAATGCTTAACATCTTTAAATGAACTAATTGGTTTCTGCTTCACATAATAGCAACGGTTATAAAAGTTACACTCCGTACGAGATGAATCCTATAGATGATTAATTGTTCTCGTTGGTGCTTCAGTGGATTCAAAAAAGCATTGTAGAAGATGCCGATTTCAATAGCATTACTTTTCCTGAAAATAGATATGGTCAGGTCGCATATTTTTAAATCTACATGTAATTTCTGTCACTTTGCAGTGCATTTTCATTATATTTGTGTTGTATGATATCCCTTTACAAAAGTATGTTTAGTAAACGACAAGCGAGTTATTAGCAAACTTCAATTATTTTTATTTTCTATTGTTTCTATCAATTTTCGACTTTTTCCTAGGGGAATACATAAAATTTATGAAACTTCTTCATTACGTAATGATTGCGGGACAATTAATCGTTTGCCGCGTTAATCATGATATTAAATTTATTTTGTAAATTTTTTTGTCTTCATTCTAATATAAAGTAGTATGCATACATACGTTGGTGGAAAGTTTCATTCCGGCCTCGAGATTTAGTTGGCCTCGGAGGTGCGCGCCTTGATTAACTATCTCATCTCTCGACAGTAATGAATCCCTTTTCACTTCGGTATGTAATAATCTATTGTATTCCAATGCACTTTTTAATTTAGCTTGACGTTCTGAGGGTCAGTGTTTTACGTCCACAGTCAACTCACCATTACAGACTAAATGACAAAGTAAAATAATACAAAAAATGAAAAAGTATGATTTATTACCTTATGAAATAACGCTAAAGGAAATTAAATTGCATGATAATAAATTGTATTCAATTTTATGATAAGTAGGTTACGAGTTGTTGCGGACTGATATAAAGTTTCCAATGAATTAGCACTTCAATTATTGTTCTGTCAGTGCAAACATAGATGAAAAGTTTTAGTTTGGGGAGCAACTAGATGGATATGTATGCTGGTATTGAATTTTAATGGGAATACGTTGAAATAATGTCAAAATTTACATAATTTGTGAAAAAAACAGTGATTTTTTATTTTATTACTGTAGGAAGAAGTAATAGTCTTCAGCAAATCGCTAAAATAAAGACATTTCGAAAGTGAACTTAATAAAAACATCAAACGATCATCTAGACAATTTCATGCTTCCATGTTTTTATTGAGTATAGCACACACAGTTCAATAATTCATTGTTTAATACATGCTATACAGGGTGGTCGTCAACTAATGTGACAAAATTCAATGACATATTCTTTAGACAAAAATATTGCGTTATAGGCAAAATTTTCTTATCCGAAATACCAAAATTGTGTTTGGGATTGGAAAGAATATCTTCTTTTCCAATTTTTTTGAACAAAAAATGTGTACTTGGTTCAAGTCGATAATTCTCACCGTATTCGAGTTATTTCACATTGAAACATTTAGTAACTCAAATTGGATCTCTAAATAAAAGAAGTATTCTGCTCAAATTTTCAATAAAACAAAGCTTAGCAAACATTAAACAGTATTTATTTAAGCACGTTTAGAAATATTTTAAACCACTTTTTAAACTCAGTAAAGTTCTTGAAAATTATTATTTCATAATAATTGTTCAACCTTAACTCAACTGACTTCAATGAATTTATTAACCTTTTCAATAAATGATTGCCGTATAAAAAAATAAGTTGTTATTTCGGAAGTATTCTGGGACAATTAGAATTTTCTTGCGGTAAGACAAATATTATAACCATATCGCATTTCTTCAGTCGAAAATAAGTTATGCCTTTATTATGGACTTTATCCGGCTAGAAAGTTTAACTCTAATAAATATGTTTTTGAAGGATCGATTTTTTGAAGCATTTAAAAGCTGCTTCCATGTTAAGTCTTGGTCTTGGTCTTGGTCTTGCAGCAAGAGTCTTGCAAGTCTTGCTTTAACATATGCCGTAAAATTATATTAAATTTACTTAATAATTTTGTAAGAATGTTAATGTAATCTCTAGTAACATAAATCTCATCAGCGGAAAATTATGCAATCCATTGTCAGGATGTTTTAATAACCACCGCCCGCAAGCTCCCAAGACGAAAAAAAACGGATTTTCGGAAATCAGCCTGCCACACAATCAGTATTGGATTACCGTATTGGCCACATTTCGTTTTGTGTTATCGTTTTCTGCCATGCTTAAAAACCAAATATTAATACGAGCCGTATGGTCTTGCGAGACTCTCGCAAAAGTCTTGGTCTTGCAGGACATGGTCTTGGTCTTGGTCTTGGTCTTGTTCTTGCATATCAGTCTTGGTCTTCGTCTTGCAAACCAAAGGCAGTCTTGGTCTTGGTCTTGCCTTTTTTGCAAGACCTAGGCCAAAACTGCAAGACCAAGACTAGTCTCACTCATCACTATTCTACTCTAACTGAGCTGTATGCACAAATCTTTTTAAATTACAATTCCGCAATAATTTACTTTAGAGAAGCGATCTGATATTCTGGCACAAAAATTAAATATTTAATAAATATGTACGTCCTAACTTAATTAAGTAAAATAACCTTTTAACAGTTTGTTAGCGTTTAGTCATCTGCAAGAGCAATTCAGACATTGCTGTATAAAACAGAAACAACAGGAAAGCCTACCAAAAGCTTGCTGAGGCCATTTAATTGTAGTCGACGCTTTATTTTAGCTTAAGAAAAAAGGTTTTGTGATTTATTTCTTGTTTTTCTCCAATTAAATATTAACACTTCAATAAATTAGATGATTAAAATCGGAACAGAAAAATTACCACTTAAGTCTACGACAAAATTAAATATTGCCTCTTTTTCGTTTTTAAAATGCACCGTTTCTAATCTTGATAAGTTTTGAATATCCAGTTGATTTATGTCTTTCTATGTATATGTTGAAGGTAACCACTACTTGCAGAAAGTCACTTATCAAAACAACACACTTATGGTGTCATGAGACTAATATGCAAATATCACTCCCTATTAAATATCATTACATAGTATACAGAATGTAGATCATTCAATTCAGTTATGTTGAATAAAATCAATTTAATAGGTACGGTCCACTGACATTACTCAGTATTAAGTACATATTTAATTGAAATTAGAGGGTCGGACAAGATATAAATTACGATAAAAATATTCCAGTACCTAATACTCGTCATGTATAAGTAATTGGTGGCGTGTAAAAGTATAACAAATAATCCTTGAGAGCAGATTTAAGGTAGTCTTTTAAAAGCACACACGTCGCACGAAATTATTTTGAATCATTTGTGGGTTAAGGCTAAATGGTGGGCTTGGTTGTTCGCAAGTCATCAAGTAACGTGTCCTGTAAATCTTTCGGAATTATACAGGTACGATTACGCAGGTTTTCGAACTGAAAAACATCTCAATTTCCTAGAAGTGCGATTTTATCTTACTTGGCTTAGACTGTAATCGTATTTATTTTTCAATTTGCAAAAAAGACGCCAATTCCATATTACAGAAATATCCATCATGTGATATGTGCGTGGAAAAAGGAAGAAACTCAGAGGGCGTTTTCAAATGTTTCCAAAAACCTGGTATATTCTCGTGAAAAGTCTTTGATGGTGATTGTTTGATCCAAAATTTGAAATAAAGGATTTTATTTGCTCTGGTAAAATATCCGGGCTTTGATACCTTATGTAGCATTTTTTAAACACAATCACATATTACATTTAATATAACTTATCCAAGAATTGTCAGAATGTATCCTATTCAGAATGGGATTAATTCAAAAATGCTTTATTATATGCTCAAATTGTTGATCCACTTCTTCTATGCAATTGCAAAACTGTTGTTCGAAACGAATCCTATAAGAGTTTTGGTAACATCCATGATCATTTGATATGGCAATAGAAGATGAGTTAAGTAAAGTCCTCCGACATCTTCATATCTATTGCCTTGCAAATATTTCATCCGAGTAATGTATTACGGCAACTGCATATTACACTGGTTCACTGGCTTCTTGCGGAATCAAATAATTTTAATTGTATTTGGCACGTTTTTTTTATATTTAAAGTTGAGCAGGATGAATTGCATCTAGAACTAGCTATAGATTCTCATTAAGACATATAGAATAGTAGGAGAGATTTTCGACAAAGTAAAAAAACAACGAACGGGGGCAATCGTCCGTTTTTGAGTACACTATGCGACTCAGACACTGTTTGCAGAAGAAGATTTGCAATATAAATAACAGTCATAGTCAACAAGTGCAATCAAGTTACGCGAGAAATATTACAAGATATGCGCTTAAAGTAAACTTTTTTCAACTGCAATCAGGGGCTATTAATTTGAATTTATCAGTTTTGCTTTCGTTTGGTCACCCAACATCAATGTGTATCCACTACGACAGGAACACAAAAACATATAAATAAATTATATGAATGAATTTGCAGTTGCAGCTTGTGATCTAAATCTTCAGGTCAAGTATAGAGGTTGATTTTAAATTTGTGTTATTGTTCTGGAGTTGGTGCCTGGAAAAGCCTCGCTTGTGTTGCAGCTAAATCTATAACACAAGCAATACTTTAGATACGCACCTACAAATGCTTCCCTATTTAACATTAAGCATATACGTGCTGGTTTATTCGCGCATCAACAAAGGGAAAGCTCCCTCAGCTATTACATACTCCGTATGGTATACGGAAGGCACAAAACCAGCATCGAGCACAGGCGCTGGTATAGTCGAAAGAGGAAGAACCGGGGAAAGGATTACCTTAAACCTGGGTACTATCACGACCGCTTTTCAAGCAAGTATATTAGCGATAACAAATTGCGCCCGGAAAATGAGGGAAAGAGCCTACACACGTAAGGATATTACCATCGTAACCGGAGATGAAGCCACAATAAAGGCACTTGAATCGTACACAATCAGGTCACAATCTGTGTTAGATTGTGTAAAAGAACTTACGACTCTGGTTGGGAACTCAAACAGAGTAAAACTGACTTGGGCAACTGGGACAAACAAGAGCAAAGGAAACGAGATTGCTGCGGAACTTGCTAAGGCAGGGACCGAACAACCACTGATCAACCAAGAACCTGTTTGTGGTATATCTCATGCCCAAGTTAGGGCGGGAGTTGGGCAATGGATCTTGGACCTCCACAACCAGTACGTAAAAACGAACTGCTTGATCTCAGCAGGCAAAAAATAAGGAAGATAGTGGCCTTTTTAACACGACACGCCCCCTGCAAAAAACACCTCTTTAGGATGGGACTGACCGATCAACCGACCTGCATGGGGTGCAAATTAGAGGACGAAACTGCTCTGCATATTATGTGTCACTGCACGTCATATGCAACAGGTAGGAGAAGACTCCTGGGAGGAGATGAAGTTCTACCAGACCAGGTCATGCGTAGCCCCCTCAAGATTTTTCTGGAATTCATTGAATACACAGGGATAATGAGGGAGTAAAATACGAAGGCACAATAGGACAGAAATGACCGCGGTGCTAGACCAAACACCAGTTCGGAGGCGAGGAAGGGTTTTAGTGGGTGTAAACAGCTAAGCTGGAGTCCCACACAGCCCAGAGCGCCAGAACATCAGCCCAGAGCTGTGCGTAAGAGAGCCATTTCCCAAACCTCACCGGAAAGAAAAAAAAGTAACCGATGAAACTATTTGTTGAAACTATTGAAACAATAACTTTGACTACTTAATTGAAATTTTCTTTTTACTTGAATAAAAAAATATTTACTAAAAATATGATATCGAAGAAATCTAGACTTTTGCACTGGGTAGAAGTAATACTTCTTCACAAACTGGTCTGTAATCTTCTGTATCATTTGTTGTCGGTTTTTGCTTACAAATTATAATTTCTAAGTGTAAAGAATATCAATAATTTGGGTGCCACTGGACACTTTGTATAAGAACGTTTTTTTTAAACGTGGAGACTTTTTTGCACTGAATTGGGAAGTGTGTGTTAAAACCTGCTAGTGTTGCTTCACAGACTTTTTTTAAATGTTTTGTCACTCCACAATTCATTAACACAGCTAAGATGCATGCATACTGACAATTCAACCAGTTTGCCGACACTCTTCACATAAAATTATTTCCATCATTCAGAAAAATATGGAAAAGCAGTTGTTGAGTGCAATCCATGTCTATTTGTATGGGTTTGTATAATATCGAGAGCGGTCAAACTTCCCATTGTAATTGAAAATGTTTTTCAAACCAGCCGCTCACTTTATAGAGTTTTCTGCTATTATAACTGCATCTATCTTCCAGTTTTCCTAAACATTTTTGTGCCGGCAACTAAGCCGAGGCTACATTTTTAAGAACCAAATTTTCGGTTCCGAAAATTCACTCTCCCTGAGTAATTACCACATACTTTGCCTTGTCCAGTGATTTGTGAGAGATCCGTAGCACAATATACATTCCATGTTCCCTTTTCGAGCGTTTATTAACTTCAAAACAATTACATATTGATTACATCATTTCACTAGATTGTAATTACAATCCAAATCATCAATTTGGAAAATTTAACTTATCACACTGAATATTCTGGGAATATTCGTCCAAGGGTCTCATTCACTTGCTTTGCCTTCCGGTAATTGTTAATTATGTGAAAACTTTCCAGATTCTCTAGTTTTTTGCTCAGTTCGAAGTTCTGAGAATACATAGCCCAGATTTAGAATATTAATTGGCAACCTTTCAATCAGGTATCAAATAAAAACATTCAAGGTAAAATGAATTCAGAGCACCTGATATTGACTGATATCTTATAAGTTCCAAAAGGTATTCAAGTATAATTTTGCCCCATTTAAATAATGTAATAGTCGTATTATAACTGCATTCTAAATAACTGAGGTATTTATCAACATAGCTTTAATTTGTTATCAGTATTTCTGACAGACGTACGTACCTACTATATCTTTTAGGTGTTCTACTTTTGTATGCAGAGGGAATTTGCATCGTTTTACAAAACTAATGTCGTTTGAATTTTAATGTAATTACTTTGCGATAAAATAGGTTACCATTCTGAAAATATCTACATAATGCTTAAGGTATATGGCATGGTCATTTAGATATTTTTCGTACAGAGTTGCACGAAAGGAGCGAAATGAAAATAACTAAATCTGAAAAAGCCTGAATGAAGGAATCCGGCGAAATAAACACGAACTGCTTGCCTTCAAATAGAAAGATGGGAAGAGGAAGCGACATTTTTTAATACTAAATATTATAGAAACGGCTAAACGCAAAAATAGTATATTATATACCTAGGTCGAGAAGTAAGTACTTTTGTATCTTGAGGCGCGTAGCTTCGAAGTATATACTTTGCGAGGTATTTAATAGCCTTATTATTGACCTAGAGAGAGAAATATGAATTCTCACTAGGGAAGCTTTGCTCAGTGGCATTATCGTAACCAATGAGGTCTATCCGAGGTGCGATTATTGTTGGAAGACGACAAGATTGAGAACATCATTCAGAATTTTGCGAATATTAAAATTTGGTTAAAGTCGGCACCCCCTCCCCGTGGACTTTTGGCGGGCAACGACTGACAGGCAATAAGTCGGAGTTCTTCTGGGTCTTACAACGCAATAAGCTCCTGTCTACGGCCAAGAGGGACTGGGTACTCCTCTGGAGGTGGGAGGAATTTCGGCCAAAGCTCCTGGTCTGCTCCTAAGAGCATGTGGACATGGACTCCGAGATGGAGTTTCAGAGGGAGGATCGAAGATCCAAGAGAATAAGGTTTGAATCTTCAAGAGAGGAGGCATTAGCCGGACTCTTGGAGGGCAAGCTCGATTTATTTGGAAGCGCGATTGACTCCTTGCAGGAGCTTACACCTAATTTTTGTAACATTTTAAATAATAAACAGTAAAATTGACTGAAACCCAGGATTATATTGGAATGACTTACACCTAAAGTCAACAAGGATATAAGGACGGGCCTCACGACGCAACTCAACAAGGAGAAATAAATCTCTGATGGAATTAAAAGCACCATTCTCATTTGGAGAATGGCTAAAACAAAATAAACAACAAATGACAGAAATTAGAAGCATGATCACGGCTCAAAACATCAAAATTTATGAGATTCGAAAGGAGCAAAATCAATGCACGAAGGGTCCAACAATGTCTTATGCTGAAGCGGCTGCGGACACATGTAGCGCGCTACGCGTTACAGGCATTAAGAAACCTGTAACACCAGAAAGCACATTTAAGGTACAATTGGCTACAGATAGCGGAAACGTCGCTGAAGAAGAACTAAATAGGGCATCAATGAGCAAACTATTGTCTAAAGAGGTTGGTTTTAAACCCAATAGAATCTATGCTACAAAGGACAACAAAGTCATCATGGAATCTTCTGAAGATTGTTTGGATAAACTGAAGAACTCCGCTGTTCTCAAGAACATGAAAATCAAAGTTAAAAGCTTGGACAAATTTCTCCCAAGACTTCTTTTCTTTTCTACTAGAATCTTATCGGGGGCACTTTCCGTCCCCTTCAGGGCCTGGGAGTGGTACGTGGGAGGTGGGTCCCCCTTTCTTTCTTCTTCTTCTCACTAGGGAAATGGAGTAAATAAATACTGGTGACTACTCCGGTTACGCAAAAAAAACTTTTAACTGCAAATGCTAGATATTTTTTGATAGAATCTTATAAACTATCTGTTAATTTGTAGTGCTTACATTTGATTTACGAGATAAAAATAAATACCATGTGAGATTAGTTTCCTCTAAGGAATATATTTATTTATACATATAATCATATAATTGAAATATATTTCTTTTAGTAAAGTCAAATAAGTTTATAATCCGAAATTCGTATAGCCAATAATTATTAAGGCCATCCTACGGTCTTATATTATTTCTAATAAAACGTGTTTCATTTGCTGAAAATTTTCTCTAACAAGGTCCATTCATTAATTGTAAGCACTAAAGTCTATGGGCACCTATCAAACACACTATAGCAAACCTGACATTTTAATTTGATGGTTGGTCACACATAGTTTATAATAAGCTATAATGCAAAATGATTTATTTGCTCTTGTGCAAGGCCAAGGACAGCAGGATACCAAAGCATCATCGATAACATAAAAAAGAGGCTAAAGACAACATACAGATAACCTAATTCGCTTTCATTATTTATGCAAGCTAGTTAGGTGAAGTATTTCTTAAAATAAATTTTAATTCTTAATTCTCTCAAGGCAAAAGAGCTTTTCCATATTCCGATTAATCTAGCAAATGCTCCTAGAAATATCACACTCACTATTACTTTTTAATGACATGGTAGTCTTCCATATTTCATATATGTCGTTCTTGTTAAATCGTCTTTTTGCTCAGATTGTTTTAAAAGAGTTTTGCAAATGACAACACGAGTTTTCTCCAAAATGTTAACTCTTGACTTCCCGCATTTGCCTGTATCTTCAAGTTTACTTAGTTATAGAGACCTCGGGAAGTTTTGGGTTTTTGAAATCAGAAATCGTACGAAGAGAGTAGATGATCCTAAGCGACTGTAGTAAAGAATTTGTAATTCTAAAATTGTCATTTTAATAAAGGAGAAAGTTTAGCTATAAGATTAACAGTATTTGCTTGTACAACTAAATCAATATTTATTTTCCAACTTTGTAAAAATGTTCAATATCGTTAATTCATTCCATGGTGAAGTATTAAGAAATTAATTATTACAGTTAATTTACTTTATACAGCATCCTTCCTAGCCAAACTGTAGATATAATTATATGAAGACTTGAGGCATAAAAGGCATCAGACTAAAAAATTTATCGTGTACTATCACACAATGCAACGTTTTTATATTCCAAACTATATGCAATAGTATTTTAAAAATGCCAAATAATTAAGTGCTGAAGTTGATGGAACTGATTCTGTTGAAGATCGAATCACTTTTATGGCTAGTATAATTTACGCACATAAATGTACAAATATTTGATTTCTTTTAACTGGAAAGTCATTGCTTCTATTGTTATGTATATCAAAAGTGTGTACACATTCATTCCTGCCAAGTTTCCTGCGTTTTTATTTTAAATTGGATTTGTTTTCCTGATTGTAATATGTATTACAATTTGATTGCATTGTACCTATTGGAGAGCAAAATATACAGTTGTTTTTATACAGTAGGGTTATATGTTGTATTAGGTTCGTTGTTAAAAACGTATAAATAAATCAAAGTATTTATTTAACACACACACGTTCTACTCTTTTGGTTCTTACATGAAAATTGACTCTTCGCACATTTGAAAAATCAAAAGTTGCTGGTGCTGACCTACTGAATGATGAAGTAAAACCAGTATTTATGGGGAAAAATTAAGACCATTTAGTGTTGGAAGTTATCACTCAGAAACAAACACTAACACAGTCATGGAAAATCACTCAAAGATTTTACAAACATTCTTATCGAACTTTTGAAGAACTATCATAAACCATGATGTAGCGGATCACCAGTCTGTTGGGGAAATATTCTTTGGAATCATATATATATTCTTAATGGTGGTTATCTGGATCATTTTCTTTTTAGAAAATGCCTTGTTACTAAGGCATTAATTATTCTGAGAGGAAATCCAAGTATCGTGCGTCAGTAAGATTTCCTATATTGAAGCTGAAGAAATATGGCCCTAAAATCCTGTTATTAATTACACCACATTGACTCTTTGGGGATATGATACAGATATATTGGAGGCATGTGTATTGTGAATTTTCAGTGGCCCAAAATGGATAATTATTTCATAAAACTTCATCAAAGTAGCAATTACTTAAGGAATGTAGATTTTTATTCCCTGTCAAGAGCAGAATAAGTATGTTTTATATTCACTTCAAATTTGTGTTCTGAAATCTGAAATGTAAGTGAATTCCGTGTGGGTCCATGTTCCTAAGAACATTTGCATCGTTTTTAGAAAAAATCGTGCAAGAAAAGTATGAATTTTATGGGGGACATTTGAATAACTCTGCATATGTGTTGCCACTAAAATCGTAGTACATGAATTTGAATGGACCGAAGTAGATTCAAGTTGAAAGCAAAGAACAGCAGTTGTATGATCTTTAAATGGTCAATATATATTTCTTTAGTTCTCTCTTACTGCTCACGTATGCAGTTCCTGGACTGTTAAACTTACTTTCAGTAATGTATGCATACTATTTGGTTGATTTATAAGCTACTATTTGAGAATATTCCTTAAAACGAATTTTTAATTTTTCTAATACTGTCATGTATCGTTTGTGGAAAAAATAGGCAAATCAGCACCATCATGTTTTGTTCGATATGTCCTAGTAGAACTTAAGGATTTGAACTCATTTATATTTATTGGGAACGTATATGTGAAACACTTAATGCGCTTCAACTATTGATAACGCTTAATAATTTATGCACATATTCCAAAGTCTAGAAAGATACCAATTCTAAAACCTTCTTGATAACACGGAGGTACTTTGTAATCTAGTGCAAATTGGCGAAATGTCACCAAAGTCACACAATTCAAGGATGGGAAGATTTACTTGATATCAAAATTATGAAATTTTTGCTTTACCCTAAATTCAAAACAATCGTTCAATTTTATTAGTTAATTTATATGAGATTAATAAGGATTAAATTTAGATTAGTTACAAGGTTGTAAATTTTAAAGCGTTGCTTATCATTAAGAATAGGAATACCAGTTCAGAATTACATACAGAGCTTATTAGATGGTATAGTAAACATAGCAACAATAATTTACCTCAAGTTGCGTAATAAGATTTTTCGGAACAGAAAAACGTAGTTTAAATGTTTATAAATTTGATTTATTCTTTAGTTAATTTAAAGCTTTTCACTTAAATGTGTAAATTTGATTTAAATCAAGCTGTACCTATAGTTATGCAAACGCCTTCTACAGTCTGCAAAAATAAAAAATAGAAATCTATTTGTTCATAATATAGTATAATTTCACACATTTTAGTAGTAGTAGTAAACATCTTTATTTCTAAAAAAGGCTATCGACCTATCGGTCTTTCTGCCCTTGTTTAAGACATGCAGTTTGAATCTAAATGAAAAACAAATATGAAAATTCTCTTATTCTAGGTTAACAATACTATTAAATAAATAAAATTTCAGTGGCAAGAAGAAATTATTTTATTGTCCACTAGTCCGTAGCGTTTGTAAGTGTTCGAGTAGCGTTAATGTAGGGAAACGGAAGCGGGATTGTCTGGTTGGTCTTGTAAGACAAAGGGGATTCAGTATGGTCCAGTTGTAGGGGTTGTTTGTCCATTTTGTCTGTAGCTGTATGAGTCTTTCCGAGATCTTTGTCATGTTTGTGCGTTCGTATAGTAGTTGGGTGGGGGGGTTGTGTAGTGGGTTTTGAGGGTGTCTTATTCGTGTTATTAGTCTTAGTGCAATTTGCTCTGTTGTTTGTGTATAACGTTTTGTCCTTTCTGTTCCGTTGGTCATGAGTATATGTCCAAAGTCTTGCAAGGGTCTACAAATAGCTTTATATATTTTGGTGGCGGTGTTTGTGCTAATTCCTCTGTCTTTGTAGGTTAGTGATCGGAAGTGTTTTGTTCTCTTTATTGTTTCTGCCCTGATGTTTCGTATGTGTTTAGTGAATTTAAGTTTGTGGTCAATTGTGATTCCAAGGTATTTTACGTCGTTTTTTGGTTGTGTCGTTTGGCCGTCTGCAGTTATTGTAGGGGAGTCAGCGTTGAGTCTGTGGTTTGTGAGCAGAAGTTGGTTTTTTGACGCGTTTGGTGTTAGTCTCCATTTATAAAACCATGTCATTGTGTTGTTTGTTAGTGTTTGGAGTCTTTGCGCTGCTCTCTCAGTAGTTTTGTCATGTACAATAAGTGCTGTGTCGTCTGCGTATTGTAATATGTATGCCGATCTGTCGATTTGATTTTTGTCTGGTAAGTTGTAATTGTATATGTCATGGCAGTATATATTGTAGAGAAAGGCTCTCTCAGTAGTTTTGTCATGTACAATAAGTGCCGTGTCGTCTGCGTATTGTAATATGTATGCCGATCTGTCGATTTGATTTTTGTCTGGTAAGTTGTAATTGTATATGTCATGGCAGTATATATTGTAGTACACACATTTTATTAACAGAGCGAAATAAAATTAAAATTAAGTCCTGAAAAGTTTCTTCTTCGAACTTTGCAGCTTAAAGCAGTGAAGAAAATTACTTTGGGGCAGTACATAGACGAAAATAATTTGAAAATTAACTATGACCAGAACGACTGCAAATAATAATCAATCTGTAAATCATATTTGGGGAGTGATATTCCGTGTGTCCATGATAACAAGGGTAATTGCAGAGATATCAGAAACAGTAAGTGATCCAAAGTTGTTTAAATAAGGAAAAACTAGGCCAATTAAATTAGTAATAAACTGACGCATTAAAACCTTGGAAACAGCTTTCCGTTTCTTATTTATTACTTACTTAATATGTCATAGCTGCATCAAAACCCATTGAAAAAAAAATTGAAGAACTTTAGGAGAGTGTGAAGATTAAATTATTAGTCTTTCAGTTTAAAATTTTGTGTTCAAAAAACCATCATAAATTTCTTCTTTTTTATTCGGTCTTGTCTACCGAAACAAATTTCAAAAAATATCCCAGATTGCAAGAACCAGCTTTGAAATTCCAGATTCTGGCCAAGTACAGTTAAGTCAAAAAAATTAATCTTAATTAGTATTAAAAAATTGAAATTGATGATGGGCGATATCTTGAAAATGAAGCGTCAAAGGAGCAAGCTGTTAAGTCGGTTTTAACGACGACTTAAAGATTTAAAGTTGCCACAAGAAAGTGTGGTGAATTTTACTTTCAAATTAATAAAGAATCGTCAAATTTGAAATCTACATTTCAGTCGAAATAAATCGGAAGCAAATCATTATTTAAACGCTTGAAAAGTGAATATTATTAATCATTGCGACTTTTAATTGCCCAAATTTTAGCATTTTCAAGCAACTTTGTATCATTTATGACTTTTACTAGCTTCAATTATCCTTTGGCATCTTAGACCAACGATAGATGATTCTCTAAATAATTATTTATGTGTACTGTAGAGTAAAGATACCTTGTCATATTCTAAAGTTTTACTACCACAAAAGCTGAGCATAAGACACTTGAAAATGACAATCAGTTTTATTCGGTTAATTATCTTATATACTTTTTAATATTATCTAATGTACTTTGGCACTATTAAGTAAATGTTTCATTTCTACGGAAATTTGTAATGGATATTTGGTTGAAGAATTGCGTTTGGAAATGTACTTTGTTCTAATGACAAATTTGCAAATTTTCAAATAAATAAGATACCATCAAACTCTTGAAGTTTCCGAGAAAATTGCGATTTTCTAAATCAACAATATGGCAATCCTACTAGAAAATTCATAACGTCAATCAAGAAGGCCTCACTATGTAAAGTGGTTCTATGCCATTAAAGGAAGAGTAAAATCGATGTCTTCATATAATTTTCGATTAATTACTAAGTGAAAAGTTTCCAACATTTGGAATATGATCAATTGCACATATGAGATTGAACATAGATGCAACTAGGAGAAGCAGATTTTCGATAAGTGAGTTAAAGTAATTTGCCGAATTTACTTTTGGATCTAGCTACTTTACTCTATTTAGTTTGGACCTATATTATATAAATCTAGAGATAGGTTATCTATAAACTATTATAAATAGTTTATCATTGCGTTAATTGACGCTAATTATGACCGCTTCAGCAAATATTATTTTCGTTAAGGTGATGGCGGAAGGTGAAACAGTTTTGAGAAATAAGACTTTTTTGCGTTCAGGGGAAGTAGACCAGTTCGTCAACCAATTTTAAATTGACTATTTCCGTAGGGGTTATAATTATCTTTCATGACAGATTAGCTATTTAAGTAGATTGTTTAATTTTTATTGAGATCCATGGCTACTAGTTGTTGTCTAGGCCGGGTCCTAGGTACTGATTATGTCGCTCCTAATTGTATTGCAAGCGGGCGGGATCCAAAAATAATGTTACTTTCTTACTTAATCAAAGTTTTTCTAGAGCAGTTTTTGTCTTAGAAATTAGAAACCTTTTAATATTTTGATTTAATTTAAAAAATATATATAAATTCAACTAAAATTATCTACATAGGTGGGACCCATTGTTCACTAAATGTTATTGCAAATTTTACTGTTGTTTTTAATTGCTCATAACATTTTGGAGTAGACAAATATTTCAGCGGATCATATATTATTTTCAACAGAAGACGACTACTTAAATCATTTTAGAAAGCAATTTAAGATTTTTCCAATAAAACGACCGAGGCAGACAGTCTCAATTCTTGTGAAACCAATCAAATGCCAAACTTTTCAAACGAACTATTTGAATAAAATGATATTGTGTTGTTTCTAAAACTAAATTAATTATTCTCAAATAAACGAATAAAAGTGTATTTTGGAGCTCATATGTTCGGTAATTTATTACATAAATGTGCTTAATTATCTCATCCGTTGCAATAAAATTACAGTGAATCAGGACTAATTGGTAGGATAATAAAATTGTGAAAGCTTTATTTGGCTTTTTAAAACAAGATGTGAATCACTATAACAAATCTCAACAACATAGATCTTCTCTCTATTAACTTCATTGACTCATGAACCTTACTCCAATATTTTGAAGGAATATCTTACCTTCTTAGTGATATTAACGGAGTAATGAAAATACAAATTGGGTGGTATAAACTAGAGTAAACTAACCATAATAAAATGTAATAAATAATATGAATTTATCTCGATGATCTTGAGTGGCTTCGAGCTCTGTTAAATAATCATAAACATAGGCAATATTTTTCAAATAATTATGCTTATTTGATATATCACTAATCAGTATGTAATATGTATCATTTTGCCACAATATTTGCAGTCGGTGGACATCCCGTATTAGCACGAACTTGATGGACATTGCTCTTGACTTTCGCTGGCCATGTGAAACTCGCATTGCGACCTAACACTTTCCAATACCTTCTCCAGTTCGTCTATTTTCGCAATGTATCAAGACGCGGCTGGGTTGGCCATTCAACTCTTGTATGTCGTATTTCAAACGAAATGAATCACTCAAACGATTTACAATTTGCTAAAAAAATCCATTGATGATTTAATATCAATAGTATGTAGTTAATGTAAATAATGCAAAAAACATGATCGCATCATGACAACATAAAGATTATGTATTGAAACTTGACTGGGAGATTAAGAATTCGCACCTAAAAACGCAAGTAATAAATCGATTAGCAAAATATAAGGAAATAAGACAAACATGTTTAATTAGATTATAAAGCTGTAAAATAATCAAAACATTGCTTATGTTGTACAGCAGATTTTCTTCATAAAAAGATCACTTTTATGAATTCCAGCAACTGCTGGAATTACGGAAATAAACAAATTGAAATTGAAATAAGGCAGTGATTCATAGCATTCGGCATCATTCACTCATCAGCAATTCATAATTACAAACGGTAATTTTATTTTTTGACTGACACCTTAGGTGTTGCTATATACAGGGTGTCCCGAAATTTGGTGACGAAACTGAAACAGTGAAATCTGCTCTCAAAAATAATATTAATTTTTCAAATGAACATGTATCAAAAAATGCTTCCTAACGGAGCTACGCCTTCTTGAAGGGGGGCCCAGTAGTAGAGTTTTTTTCAAATTATTTCTAAACAGTTGAACTTCATGAACGTAAATTTTAGGAACTTTAGTAATTTTGATATGCTGAATCTAGACCTGAAATTAAAACTGTAAGAATTTCATCATAGACGGATCATTTGGGGGGTAGAAGTACAAAAAAAGCTCGAACTTTTTTCTGAGACTATAAATCAATCTTCTTTCTACAAAGTGTGGAAATATGAAGGTTTTTTTTCGAAGAAAAGGTACTCTTATTTACTTCGCTCAGACGCACCATTTTCCAACTATGTGAATGTATCGTCAAAAGTTTGCCAAAAAATCGAAAAAATAATTGTTTGCAATGCTACTATCTGAAAGAAATCTCGTATCGGGGGAGTTTTAGGGGGCGAGAAACTGGAAACCGTTAGCGACAGGGCGTTGCCAAAAATTGGGAATCCTATTTAAAATGGCATAATATTTATCGCTCAGTATAACAATTATTTATGACCAGATTTGTGTTTGTGCACATGCTTTATGAAAAAACGGTCTCTTGATAGATAGTCTCTACAGACATTTCTTCTCGAGATATTTGAAGTTTACCGAATTTGACGCCAATTGATTATTTTTTAAGGGGGGGATTTATAATCCATGGTACACTCAACGCCTCTAAGTAATGAAGACTAAAATATTCAAGAAATTCATTGAAAGTTTTAAGAAACGACGAGGAACTGATGGCTAAAGTTTATTTTAACTTTTTACGTCGAATTACTTTTTGTAGGGATGTTAACGGAAATCACTTCGAACATTTAATAATGGCAAACAATTTTAAAAAATTACAGCTATTTTAAGTTTTTTTTAACGTAGAGCCCAAGTTAGAATAAAATACAATAAAAATCAAACCCAAAACCTGACAATACTATTGTTGTTCTACTGTTGTATTGTTGGTTAAACGTGCAAAAAACTAACAATAATATATGTAAAATATCCCTCGATAAATAAGTATGTATAGTATGTTCCAAACCATTTGGCAGTGACGTCATTATTGGAGATGCCATATTGAAATTTACTCATGTCCGAGATTGGTTCGAAAGATTTTCTTTGATATTGCGTTCAGCTTGAGCCTTTTCCCGGTGATTATTATAGCACGGTTTTATGGCCTTTTTTAAAATCTTCTTTATTTCCCATTGTTTATCAATTAAACATTCGTTATTAGCATTGTTTGATCTAAGTGGAGAAATTTTATTTTTCTCCATAAAATATCAAATCACTTTTTACGAGAGCAGTGACAACATGTCATACCGGGTGTCCGTTTTTGGAGCTCAACCATGGGGATCTCGGTAACCATATAAGATACGAGATTGGCTAAATCGGGGCAAAGTTGCGCGATCTAGAATTTACCAAAATGCTCTTTGAAAATTTCAAAAATTTCTGCTACTTCGGGAGATATCCGGAAAAACTCGAAATTCGAAAAATTTTTTAAATTTTTTCCTTAGCTCATTTGGTGTAGAAATTTAAAATTAATAATACTTAATAAATACATTAATAGATAATAAAATAATAGAAAATAAATTACTTTCTTCAAATGCGTTATTAATTTGCCTCAATTGTACAGTGCTTGACGTAAACTATGAGTCATTTATTTTCGTAGTCGTAAACATGCAGTCAAATTATGAAGAAAATTGCAAAAAATGATATACTCATACAAGATGTAAACGACGATGTTGACAATATGTGCAAATGAACCGTTGCTCCCAGTAATTGTCAGTTAATCCCAAAGCAACAAATCAGTGGCCAAATACTTTAAATCTCAGATTAATGCTTAATTTAAACCAAAAGAACGCTTAGGCCAGTACACGCAAGCATATACAAAACATATATTAGAATTTCAAATAATTTGTGTACAAAATGTATGTAGACAGAGAATAAAGAAGTTCTAATCATCAACTTTACAAGTCTTGAAAGGTAACACTAAAGAGGAAGCTTTACCACCAGTTTTAGAGTGAGATTTTCCTAGGGCAAAAGTGAAAATGCCGTAAAACGACCACAAATATGAATCAACTAGAGAGAAGGTCAGGTTGAAGTTGGCAAATTTACTCCTGGACTTAAACATTCCATGACATCAAAGCCCCCGTTTGTTGTTTCATTTCTCTTTTGTCTCATTTCATCTTAGTTACCGCCAACTAACATTATGATAGTTTTAATAAATTATTTAATACATATCGACAACCTAATTCTGATAGGTCGTAACACAATTTAATAAATGTGTGCAAGGGGCACAAAAAACTTCTAATGAATACTTGCTTCCTGAATTTTTTTCTTTTTTAATGTTTATCTGTAACTTATTTCTTTATTTTTAGTAGTAGTAAACATCTTTATTTCTAAAAAAGGCTATCGACCTATCGGTCTTTCTGTCCTTGTTTAGTACATATAGTCTTAATCTAAATAAAAAACAAAGATAAAAATTCTCTTATTCTGGGTTAACAATTTAATTCAATAAACTTTCTAATTCTAATGACAAGAAAAAATTATTTTATTGTCCAGTTGTCTGTTGCGTTTGTAAGTGTTCGAGTAGCGTTGATGTAGGGAAGCGGAAGCGGGATTGTCTGGTTGGTCTTGTAAGACAAAGGGGATTCAGTATGGTCCAGTTGTAGGGGTTGTTTGTCCATTTTGTCTGTAGATGTATGAGTCTTTCCGAAATCTTTGTCATGTTTGTGCGTTCGTATAGTAGTTGGGTGGAGGAGTTGTTTAGTGGGTTTTGGAGGTGTCTTATTCATGTTATTAGTCTTAGTGCAATTTGTTCTGTTGTTTGTATATAACGTTTTGTCCTTTCTGTTAGTATATATCCATAGTCCAAGAGGGGTCTGCAGATCGCTTCGTATATTTTTGTCGCGGTATTTGTACTAATTCCTTTGTCTTTGTATGTTAGTGAGCGAAAGTGTTTTGTTCTTTTTATCGTTTCTGTTCTGATGTTTCGTATGTGTTTAGTAAATTTAAGTTTCTGGTCAATTGTGATTCCAAGGTATTTACGTCGTTTTTTGGATGTGTCGGTTGGCCGTCTGCAGTTATTGTAGGGGAGTCAGCGTTGAGTCTGTGGTTTGTGAGCAGAAGTTGGTTTTTTGACGCGTTTGGTGTTAGTCTCCATTTATAAAACCATGTCATTGTGTTGTTTGTTAGTGTTTGGAGTCTTTGAGCTGCTCTCTCAGTAGTTTTTTGTCATGTACAATAAGTGCAGTGTCGTCTGTGTATTGTAATATGTATGCCGATCTGTCGATTTGATTTTTGTCTGGTAAGTTGTAATTGTATATGTCATGGCAGTATATATTGTAGAGAAACGGTGAGAGCGGGGATCCTTGAGGGAGCCCTTGTTCAGGGGATAAAGAAAATGACAGTGTTTTGTCAATTCGTACTTGTAGTTGTCTGTTTTCTAGTAAGTTCTTTATGGTGTGTAGTAGATATGTTGGTGTGTGTAGTTTGTATAGTTTGTATAGTAAGCCTCTATGCCAAACACTATCAAAAGCTTTGTGAATGTTCATAAACAGGCAAGCTGGTTTTCTGTCAGTTAGGTGGGTTGTTTGTATATTGTTAGTCAGAGTGAAGAGTGGGTGAATAGTCGAGTGTTGATGTTTGATGGTATGTACTTTCCGACAAGTTTTCCTAGTCGCTGCTTTATTATGAACTCAAAAACTTTGCTAAGTACTGGGAGTAATGTACTTGGCCTGTAATTGCTCGGTTGTGTATTGTCCAGTCCATTTTCGGGTATAAGGATTACTAAGCCGTTTTTCTATGTTTTTAGAATTTTGCTTTATTTTTATTATTTCTTATGTTCACAATATGTAGAAATGTTAAGTTTTTCGTCATTGACGCTAAAATATAATTTTTTTTGTCGGTTACGATCCGCAGTAGGGCATCGTAAAGTTAATATGTTGTTGATGAGTTGTAGAACCTCTATAGAACCATTTATTTTTGTACAATCACCAACAGGCTCAAAAGTGTTCGTTATTCAAATACGGCCATGTATTGTGGAAAAGATATAGTACTTATAACAATAGCATTGGATTTCAGAATGTCTCTATTACATGGCACACGGATTAGTGCCGAAGATCTTTACCCCGATTTCTTAGTTCATAAACAAAGTACGAGTCTAAAAGTCATGCCAATCTGTAATCTTATTTAAATGAAGTGCGAAAACAACAACTAACACCAGTTTTACCATAACAAACTACTTAACAGAATTACATTTTAAGCCCAAGCTATCAATGGCAATATTAGTATGCTTATATCAAAGACACGTCCTTCGATAATTGTGATGAATAGAATTTAGATTTGAATAAATGTTTTTATCTATTATGTCATTAATCCCGAGAAATACGGAAAACAAAATTAGTTACTCAAAACTCTGAAATGAGAGCAAAGTCTAATTCCAAATGTGGATAAGATCTTAAGCACTCTAATTTTCGAACTGACCGGAAAAACTCTCAAACTTGTTCCATGAAAACTTCTGGAGTATGAAGGATGCATGTCTTGAACTAGTGAATATACAAACAGAGTTTCAAAATATGCTTTGTTAAATAAAATTAAAACAAGAATCTTTGAAAATTTCGTAAAAGTCGACCAACGCAAGCCTCTATGAAAATTGTTGTGGCATTATGCGGAAATCCATAAAGGTGACCGGAGATACTTAAAGTCGCACATACAAAATGAGTCAGTCATTTTACTGATTACAGTAATCAATGTGAATGTTTCAGCATTTTATTTTTTTAAATTATCAGTATTACGATGCATAAAGAAATCCCAGAATTTATCACAGAACTATTCTTATGTTGGAAAAAAATCCATTTATTTCCTACTTTTAATCGTATAGTTCCACAAATTAGTACAGGACCTGTATGCGTCCTCTAAGCTCTAACTCACCAGGTTTTTTCAGAGCTTTTCTAGATTTGTTTGAATCTACAAACGCTACTTCAAACTCAATTTTAAAATTTAATCTGTCAATGCAAATTCGATTAACATCATGGCAAACTGAAGTTGAAATATATTTTTTTAGGTCGTTGTTTTTAGAGAACCATCAATGTTAGTTCGAGGCCGATTAAGCTAGCGGATTAATACGGAGTATTTTGATAAAAAATAAGTTCTCAGTAAACTCAATTCGGATTGATTATGTCCAATCATTTCTCGCTAATTGAACTAATATAGCGAAAACTGGATGGAACCGTCTAGGAGAAAAAAGCTATTCAGAAAAGAGGACAGGGAAGTATAAAAATAACTCATCAACGGTCTGGTCCTTAGATTGGCAACTTTTTGCGATTTAAGGCACCTGAAGAGAATGGGTTTTTTCAACACTCCTGCAAGCCTTGGGAATTATAATTGAATTGCCATTTCTGTAAAAAGATTACTGAAAACTGACATGTAATTAGACCCGGTGCAATGAGGGTAATTTAATTAATACATATATTTCATTAAATGTTTTGACTTTTGTGACAAAACTGACTAATTTTTATTAATTGATTAATAAAAAATGACCTAACCCCTAATTCCTTGCCACTTTACTTCGAGAATCGCTGCTAAAATCGTCTTTGAACAATTAGCAAATAAATAATAAATAACCCCTAAAAATTCACAGAACATTTTTACTATCCGCAATAACTTCGAACATGCTCTAAGTCCGCAATAAGTCCATTTTATTGACCAATAATTCGAGGAAAAGTGCGTCGCGTAATATCGTCAGAAGACTGATTTTACCTGGTGAGTAGTGTATTGTACTTAAAAATAGTGAATTTTAGTATGAAACATTAAATAAAGTCTATATGCTTAGATGAAATAAAAAAAATAATTGCTTGGGCACGTCGAACTTGTGTGAGATTTAAAAGTGTGCACATTTCGCCATAAAAGTAGTTCTCATTACTTCATTAATGTCGTAGATCTGACGCCTTACTTTAATTTTTTAACAGCAACCTCAGTTTTAGATGCAAAAATTGCAAAAAATCGAAATCCTAATAGTAACAAGCTCGTCCGGCAGTCTCCAAAAAATATTTGGAAGTTTTACTAACAGTGGAACAAAATCCTTTTTTAATAAGCAGCCAGATCGCAATGCAATCAAATGGCATCCATACAAAATGTATTAGTACAAGAACTTGATAAGTGATATTTTAAGAGAACCGTTGAATTTTCTGAAACAATGATAGAATTATAGTCAAGACGCAATTTTTTTTGGATGGAGCAACGATCTGTTTAAATTGTTCTGGGAGCAAAAATACAGAGCACCTGATACGCCACACTGCATGGTGAAAGCTCATACACGACCGCAAGAGGCCAACGTATAGGCTGCGACTGTAGATCCTTCAATCATGCGTCCGTTAATTAAAGTACAATCTGCTAGATTGCATCCAAATTCTGAGCACCTTCTCATTCTGAATGATTATCTATGGTTTTAGCAAGACTATGCATGGCCTCACTATTCACAATCTGGTCGAATTTATTTCTCTTCTTCTTCTTCCTCAAATTGAAGGCCTTAGGCCTGTATTTTCCAACTTAATTCTCTTCAGATGTTGAGGTCCATGACTCCACCCATCTCTTTGGAGGACTTCCGGACGGGCCTCTTGTTCATGGTCTTCCATCTCTAGCGATTCTTGCCAGTCTTCCTTCTGTCATTCTGTCCACGTGGCTTTTCCAGTCCCTTCTACTTTTGCGTCCCCATCTGATGATGTCTACCACTTCACATTTGTGCCTTATGTCTGTGTTTCTTTTTCTGTCTCTTAGTGTGTACCCTGAGATGTTCCTGAGTATTTTCATTTCTGTTGTTCGTAGGTGTTTTTTTGTTCGTTTGTTGCCAGCTCTTGTTTCTATAGCGTGTGTTGGTATGGGTCTAACACAGGTTTCGTATATTTTAATCTTTGACTTTTTCGTCATGTTAGTGTTATTCCAGATAATGTCCCGAAGTGCACCTGAGATTCGGCTGGATTTGTTGGCTTGTTCTCTTACTTCATTTGTTACATTTTGTTTTGAGGTAATTTGTATGCCTAAGTTTGTTCTATTGCTTTATTTTCCAAGGGAAGTTTACATCTCTCTGTTCCTTTGGAAATGACAAGGGCTTTGGTTCTTCTGGTCAATACCTGCATGTTGAAGGTTTTTAATTAAATACAATTTTCCCAGACAAATGGATTGGTAGGAGAGGACCCATAAAATGGCCTGCCAGATCTCCCGACTTAGATCCTCTGCCATTGAAAAAATCAAAGTATGACGTGTAATCTACTGCATGAATGACGGCACGAGAAATGCTGCTTTGTGTCGGTAAATCCCCTTTAAAGGAACACCTAAATCTTGATGGAAATAAATATAAAATGAGAGCACTTTGAACTTGATTTTATTGAGCACCTTTTTGCTGCACAGATCTACAAACTTACATAATATCACTTTCTTTTGGTCTTATTGCTCTTAAAATGTGAGCATTTTCCAAGCAATTATTTTCTTTCATCTGTAGATCCGTATATAGATCATATACTTAATTTTATATGTTCCATATTTTACGATCGCACTGTATAGTTATTGACGCATTTAGTCAAGATATAGTTTAAAAAATAATAGCGATAATTTCTCAGCATGTCAGGTGCCGCATAAAAAAACTAAATTTCTGTAATGGTGTTACGGTCGGATGATCGTTTAAGGTCAGTGAAATCAGTTAAGCTTTCTATCAAAATCTAGAAGACCGCTTGCTTGCTGTGGTGCTGTTTATTACTTTCCTTTCTCAATTGCGTTTCCTCCCTTAGCTCCGGTACCAAAACATTCTAATCACCACTAATTACAACGGATATCGCAAAACATCAAACGAGTTTTGATTAAGCAGTGAACTAAAATTTACAAAACAATTTTTTAAATAAAAATATGTAAGTAAAAGTTATTGGAATTTATATTATTTTACTACAAGTCAGCAGCAGTCAAGACCAGTGCATTGAACAGTTTGTTTGTCGATTTTGAAGGATTATTTCTTTAGACAAACGACAAACGTACAAACATGATATTTTAATTTCAGTAATAACAGCCAAAATCGTGTTTTTTGTTCGGCAGGTCGAAAAATACAGTTTGGGTTCTAAGAAATTCCTTTATTACTTTAAATAGAAATTATTCCAAAATTATTGTGCGTCAGGGTAAGTATTCATACAGGTAAGTCCTATTTGTATAGGATTTATACACGATGTGAGTCATAATAAATAATCCTGAAACAATAGATATAATTACCAGACTATGAAGGCTTTCACGGCCGGTCAAATCACATATAGAAACGTTTTTCGGGCTTTGAAGCCGTGGTCCATGGGAATTTCTACCTGACGTTTCGTCCACAACTGCGGTGGACATTATCAAAGGCGATGAGGCAGTGGGCGAAGTGATCTCCCGTGCTTTCCTACTAAGACTGGTTCAACTACTTGCTTTGGAACATATTTATTTCAACTAAGACAATTTCCATCTTCCTATTGCTCTTATTCTACGGTTCGGTTCAACTACTGGATTCTTTGTCGTATTTATGCGGTCCGGCCGTGTGAGCTCATGCGTGAGGAGTGGGAGGCGCTTCAATGGTTTTGGCGTACACCCTGTTTGCCGCAAAACGCGTTTCCAATCTGGATTAAGGACCGTGACTTCTACTTTCCTGTTAAAATTGTTGTCATGTTTGAAGATCTCAATGGCCTCTCTGGTTAGTCTCGGATAATACCGTTGAGATTGGTGCAAAATGTCCACTTCATCGAAACGTATTTGGTGGCCGTCTAGAAGTGCGTGTTCCGCTACTGATGATTTTTATGTTTGTCCTAATCTGCAACTTCTTTTATGCTCAGTGATCCTGGTGATTACACTACGTTTTGTGGTGCCCATATATGCTCTGCCACAACTGCATGGAACCCTGTAGACTCCTGGTGCCGATGAAGGATCCCGTTTGTCCTTGGCCGATCTCAAAGTCTGTTGGATTGTTCGAGTTGGTTTAAAGACCGTTTTCACTCTGTATTTCTCCAGTATCCTGCCGATCCTGTCCGTGACTCCATGTATGTATGGGAGGCAAGCCCAACCCTTACGCTCATCATGCGTATCTGTTTCCTCAGGACGACCTCCACTGTTTTGTATATTGAGGACAGCAGCCAAGGCCCCGTACTTTGTGAGGAACACAACCCTCCAAAGGGACCTGAAGACAGAAGACCTGCTGGACCACATCCAGGGCTTAACATCAAAGTTCCTGGACAAGGCCCGGCAAAGCAAGAATCCCACAGTCAGGGATTCATGCAAAAAGAAGTTCCAGTGTGACCGCAGACTGCTCCCTGCGGACACAGTTTAAGAAGAAGACGAGGACCACACGCGATGACCAGTTCCAGCACCACAACGAGGACCATGGACTAGCACTAAGTTAGTTAGGAAGCAAGAGAAGTTGTAAGATTAGGTTAGTTAGGCTAAGCTAGGCTAAGGTAGAATAGTACAACTGATGTTAGATATAATTGCTAAATGATGTTAACATTAAGGAGCCGTAGAATAAGAGCAATTGAAAGATGAAAAAGTCTTAATTGAAATAAATATGTTCAAATGCAAAAAAAAGTAGTTAAACCAGTCTTAGGCGGAAAGCACGGGAGATCACTTCGCCCACTGCCTCATCGCCTTTGATAATGTCCACCGCAGTTGTGGACGAAACGTCAGGAAGAAATTCCTAAGAACCACGGCTTCAAAGCCCGAAAAACATTTCTATATGTGAATAGATATCATTTTTGAAGATTTGTGAAGGTGGTTAGTTAGTGCATGACATTTTGATCTACGTAGTTTTATTCCTAAACTGAGACCAAAGTAACTGTGTCCTAGCAGTATCTGGTATTTTTTTGTGATGAACTATACACATAACTACTACAAATAAAAAAAATGCAAACCAGCACAAAATAAAATCGTTGTACGGGTAGCAACTATATTTCAACATTACTGTCGAATTTAATTAAAAACGGAAAATCGCCTCGTAAAAGTTATTCAATATTCAACCGTTATACAATTGCATTTATCCGCTTTTACGAGTACTAATTCGAGCCACTGCATTCCAATACGAAAATCATGTGCTACTATTTCTAGGCGGCGAAAGTCAAGATCATCGTCCGCTTGTCGGATAATAATTGCGACTCTTCGCATTTTCGCATTGTACAAAAATAACGGCTAGAGTAGTGAAATCTATTAAATATGAAGGAGGGTCTTTTAATAACCAAGGAGATTTTATTTTGAATTTCCAAAAAACTTTCCTGGAGCAACTCAAAAGTGCCAAATCTAATCTGTCTGCTAGTAAAAACCCTAGCAAATCAAACAGCGAACTGAAAACATGCGAGTATTTCGTGCACGACAAGTATATAAATTAAGAACATTTACTGAACGGTACATTTTTTTATTCGCAGAGCATAGTTAATTGCAAACTAGATGAGCATGAACCATACCAAAATCACAGAATTCCCAACAAAAAAGCGCAATTAGTTATCTGCGTTGAACATTAAAATTTTTGAAATATAAACTTTGACTGTGACATGCTAATTGGGTCTGAATTATCTCGAATGAAAATGAAAATTATCACATTCGAACATCGGACACAACGTCAACAAGTTTGATTTGTGACAACTTTCCAGAAGCTATAAAAATCAGTTCGTCAGTATTTAAAACTGATGTTTATAACACGGTGAAGGTAATCTCACATATGCAAATATGTTTTCCTATCTCAAGAACACAATTCAAAATATCAACAAGAGTATGAGCAATAGATAATTATTAGACGCACAGATTTAAACGACTTGTAGTGGTCCTGAGTTCTGCGGGCATCTCAAAAAATGTGGAGTATTTTCGCAATTGCGTAAATAAAACTTCACATTATTATTTGTGTAATTTACACACATTTATTTGAGTACGAGCATATTAAATCTTATAATTTATATACTAGTTGAGAAAGTTTTTCTGAATTGATGAAAATGATGAATTTATAGTTCCGTCAGTAAAACGATCTTTTTATTATTATTGCTTTTTAGTTACACCTGTTGTCTTTTTTATGTACGCTTTGAGCAACAAATGTTTGTTGTACAAATCAAGTACATAACTGACAAATTTCTAATTTATATTTTTACATATGCCAGTTTGTAGTGAAAATTGATGTTCACTAATTTTTCTGTACTCCGTAATCACCCCTATAGGACACCTGTGGAGAGATGATGCCAATTTTGAAGCATCCCGTACAATAAATAAATACAACTGAAGTAGCATTGCGAATTGCATTTTGATAAGTTGCTTTTCAAATAATTTGTAGTAAAAATCAGAATATACGGGGTGTTAATTTGAAAACTTCCAACCCTTAATATCTCTCTTACAGTCAAAAATATGGAAAATCGGAAAGACACGCCAATTTTATTTGTAAGAGGGACACTTAGGAGGGGCAGATGTCACCCTTAGAATCTTAAATCGGAATGGGGGTCATGTGGCACATCGTTTTAAAGAGCATTCAATTCTCTTTTCAGTGGCATTACCCCCCCCCCCCCTGCCTCTTCCTCGCTACGCCCATGGGTGGCACCGTTTTAACCTTTATTTGAAAATAGTTAATTGTAAATAACATTTCGATGGTACCACGAGTACCTCGTTAATTTGCGTTCATTCGATGTCTTATCGCTAAAACTCTACAAAAGCCGTTAAATTCTAACAAGAAATTCTAAAAATACGTTGTTTTTTTAACTAAAAAACATGGTCAGAAAGTGTAAAAGTTGTATCCAAAATAGGATTATTATTATAATTCGCTTTTGCTTCTTGGGCTGTTCTGTGATAACTTTTATTAAATGCATAAAGTGTGAGAACGGTTTATTCTCTTTAAGAAAGAACTGAAATTATTTTCATTTATGGAGAGGTTAGAAAGTGCGCACGAAATAGGGCATTGGTTTTCAATGCAAGAAATCGGAATCATGAAGTAAGTCACAGATATGTGCTGGATTTGGTAAAAAAGTTCTCCGAAACTGGTTCGGTGAGTAATAGAAAAAGAAACAACCTAGGAGTGATGCCCGCCAACTCCTTGCGGACAGTAGCAGAACGGACAGGAATATCACTGGAGACTGTAAGAAAAGCACTGAAAATGCATAAACTCCATCCATACAATATGCAGATTCTTCCAGAACTTTATGACGATGATTTTGATAGAAGAATAGAATTCTGTGAAATCATGAGTCGTCAAGTCAACACCATCCCCAATAGTCTGCCGAATTTCTGTTTCAGTGATGAATGTTCATTTTTTCTAAATGGAAATGTTAACAAACAAATTTTCGATATTGTAGTGACGAAAACCCGCATATTTTTCGAGAAAGACATACACAATATCTTCAAAAAGTTAATGTTTGGGCTGGTATTCTTGGAAATGCCATTATTGGTCCTTTAATTATTGAAGGAAACTTGACAGGTGATCTATACGTTAAGACGCTTGAAAATACTATTGATCCTCTTATGATGCATGAGCTAGAAACTCAAATTGATGCAGAAGGTAATTCAGTTTTACAGGAGGATTGGTTAACATTCCAACAGGACGGTGCTCCACCTCATTATTTTCTTCCGGTCCGACAGTGGTTAAACGAGAGATTCCGAATAGATGGTTTGGCAGAAGGGGGCCAATTGAATAGCCTCCAAAATCACCTGGTTTAACACTCTTAGACTTTTTTCTTAGGGGATATCTAAAGTCCATTGTTTATAAGACCCAACCTGCTGATATTGATGATTTTGAAAGGCGAATTGCAGCAGAATGCTGATCAATTTCTGGTTGAAGTTTTCCGAAATGTTAGGAGGAGTTCAAAAACCGACTTTATTATTATGTACAGGAAAATGGACAATATTTTGAAAAACGATAAAATCCCATGTGTTTTATTGTAGAAATTTCTCTTCCGCACATAAAAAGTTATGAATAAATAAATGAGATATCAATTTCTTTTATTCAACGAATTTAAGGGTGTCACCTACTCTTCTAATCATTTGTAGTGCAAGGAGAGCCAATGCAATAAGTTTGTGTAAACACTAACCTGGAAACCAACTTGAGACGCGATTAGTCGGAAACCGCTGGACTAAAAGCAGCACAGTAGGATACCACTGAAAAGAGAATTGAAGGCCCTTTAAAAGAATGTAACACTTGACCCCCATTCCCATTTAAGATTCTAAAGGTGACATCTATTTAAAGTGTCCCACTTACAAATAAAATTGACATGTCTTTCGGATTTTTCATATTTCTAACCCTGACTCATCACCTGAAAACCAATGTTCTTGATGTACTTTTTAATATGTGTGTGATTTGTATTTTAATGTGTGAATTTTGATGGAAAATTTTTATATAAATTAATAATAACTGTAAATGTATATTTTAGACAAACTGATGATGGTGGAGAAAGACACCGAAACGTATTTGTAACATTTTAAATAATAAACAATAAAATTGACTGAAACCCAGGAATGTATTGGAGTGAATTGAAGTACAGTCAGGAAAATATACGAAACCATATTTCTAACTACAAGAAAGATATTAAGGATATTATATTCTTTTATATCTATTAGACGTTTTATGCAACATTTTATTGCCAAAGTCGAATGCTCAAATTTTATATGGTCAAAAAAAAGCTAACATACTTGCTTGGTAGCAATAGCAAGCAAAACTTTTAATTTTTAAATAACTTTAATCCAACTGACTTACCTTGATCATACATAGTCAGATGATGGAAATTTTTTAAATCTAATGTTCTATTACAATCGTCTGGGTTAAACCCTGATCCAACTGAAATCATTAGAGCGAACAACAATGGAAACTGTAAAAGAATTAGTGAATAATCCAGCAATTTACAGCAAGATATATATTCTGGGAAGCTGTGTTTGGTACGTAGCTGCTTGGTGTAGAGGTTGAAGGATCTCTCCTCATAAATCACTCAAAAATATTTATGAAAATTAATAAAATCCTCGACGTCGACGCAATTCGATTAATAAATTTTGTCACGAGTTGAAATTGGGTTTATTTCCAGATAATATTTTATTGTCTCAAACTAATGACTTTTATTTATTCCTGGGAGTTTTGGCTACTAATCATTGACAGTAAACACAACATATAATTGAACTTCCGTACTAATCACAATCCGAAATTCTCAACAAATGAGTCGAAACTGACTAATAAATGAGAAATTACCAAAGCTCAAATCTAATCCGATCAAATTAATAGCAGATATTTCAGTGTTAGTAGTAGCATCAATTTAAAGAATTAATCTACAGCCTATGAGACATTTTCAAAGAGTTTCACCAACTCTTTGAGAAACTGTTGATAGACTTACTGAGTTTTTTAGCAGAATTTAATGTAAATATAATTAGTTGGTGTCAAAAACGTTAACACGCTAAAGTAATATGTGAAGTATTCCATAGTTTTCTTCTAAAAAGTTAAATATCAAAGGTGTGCTCTATTTTATTGAGTTTTTGCATAAAGGCCATACAGAATTTTCGATTTTTTTTAATGTGAGTAAAACTATCTTTCTTTAAGTTAAATAGTAAGCAATAAATTGTTCTAAATTATTAACTCAAGCACGTCATATTCACGAAAGGTCATTCAAATGGATTTTCTTATTGATAACCACTAACCTAAACTAACCTCGAGGTGTTGTCCTTCATAATTTATGATCCAATAAAATATGAGTAAATCCATGCGGAGATGTCGCGAATTTTAAGTGCCTATTGTAGATTTAGTATTTAAGCTGCATTTCATTGTTTCTTTTTGGAAAATTTAATGACAATAATCGTACAAGATACCTTTATAAAAAAACATTTCATTTGTAATATTCCATTACGAAATAAACGTATTAATCCAGAATAATTACTAATAATTTTATTATTCTTTAAAACGTACACATGCATTATATATTTATGGTTTTACCATTATGTCTTTAGAGCCTAAGCAGTGTATACATTTCAATAATTAAAAGTTTTGTATGCTGTCTACTTAACAAGTTTATAAACATCAATTCTGGCGAAATGCTGAAGTTTGGTTCTCAACAGTAACATTTATTTAACATATTTGTTCAATAACCGAGCGAAAATTTTCTAGTTCTTACTTCTTATTTTTAAATGTCAACTGTTAAACAGTTTTTTTGCCAACATTAACACCGAGTCAATAAACTTTGCATGTTAAATATTATATGAGTAATTTTTTAATGGATCGGATTTTAAAAAAATGTATACACTAATATTTTGATAGTTGTTCTCACCTTTTGCTTATTACCAGTTTATTTAAAACGACTGAGAAACTTTAACTTCTTTATACTTGCTTAAAATTAAATGATTTAAAACAAAATATTGTTATTTATCGAATGTTTAGTTGACAATTTGAAAAGTAAAAAAAAACTGAGTATCCAATTTCACCACTATAAAAAAGTAATTGTGATAAAGATGACCTGATAAAGTACATTTTGTTACAAGCCTCAAACGTGTCCCAAGAAGTCATTTTTCACCTTTGAAGTACATAATTGGGGTCAACATTTATCTTTTCATAATAATTATTTAGTTGGTCACTGCTTTGTAAGATATAAAAAATGTAATGTACTCAAATCAGGAAACCATTACACAAAATCGCTGATCTTAGACTTGGGTGTACATTTCTGCTTTCTGCAGAACATTTCTTATGCATCTGAACCCAGAAGAGCAATATCCGTTTGCAACTGGCAGCTTTGGATGCCTTTTTAGTACGTCGATATTAAAGAAATCTAGCGCGAGTAACCTCCTTAAAAAGCTTGGAGGTTTGCTTAGCTAAAAGTTTGTGTTTTAGGCCTGACGAAAGTGCTAAATAAATCACTCTGAGAGCACAAGCCAATAGAGCAGTTCCAAGGGAACAACACGACGTATTTTAGATAAAATGGCTCAAAGTCTATCGGTATCATTAATCCTCAATGATATAATTAATTAATCAAAATAAGCCAACCCCAAATATAATTTATACCAAATAAGTCAATTTAGATATTATGTTAAATGTACTTTAAATAATATGCAAACAAAACCAAAACAAGTTATTACTATGTGAGAATCTTTTTCATTTGCATTATTTTAAACTCTAATAAATATCACGCAAAGCTAAATGAAAAGTAGAACATCTGACGCTAATAAAGTTTTAAAATACTCTTAGCCCTACCTTAATTATATACCGCATGTTGTTTTTAGAACTCTGTTTTCAAATATTGTGTTCCCACACGTTTGACCTTCCATAAAATAGTACACTCATCAGATATGTTAATTTAAGGTTTTCTTTTCTCTCTGTATTCAAGGACTATATAAGTTCAAAACCTCGTTCCTAAAAGATCTATGTCAGCATCTGGTTTTCTTTAAAATTTTGGTTTTTACCACTTTTCATCAGATAGACACTCCATACTCAATATATTGAGAGCGGTTAGCCGAACTTAATGAAAAGAAAAACTTCGTACAAGGATGAATATATTGGAAGCCTTGGTCAAAGTGCATGTAATAAACTGTAAACGTTTTGAGACCTTTTTTCCAGTTTAATACAGGGTAGAGCCCAGAAAATCCTGACTGTTAATTTAAATAAACATAGGACAATATTAATTACTTAAAATGTTTCAACTCAATTTTCACTATTTACGATTTATGTCCTATCTAAATCTGGATTCGCGAGGATGATGATGTATTATAAAACTTGTACTTTATTACGCTTTTTTATGGCGGAAACTTTCATTGAATATACGCAATTTTTATTACTTACTTATCTTTTGTACAATTAAAAGAGTTTGTAGGTGAAGGATATATGGATATCTTGAGACATAATAAACAGACATTGTAGCATTGACGGAAAGTAATCATAATTTTCATAAACATGACGAAAAACACGCACAATAAGTTTATTTCATTAAGCTGTTTCTAAAAGGAGCATTTTATGATTGGCAGAACGCAATTTAAAATGTTATCATCTTTTATTACAATCTTGCAGATTTCCTCTATATTTTTTGGAAAATCTAACTGAAAAAGTAGTATGTGTACCTACTCGCAATACTGTTCAAGGTGAACGTAAAGAAGTATGCTGTTCTCAAATTAGTATCTACTACTTACAATCACCCCAGGAGCAACTAACTGAAACATGCGCTGAGATAGTTCTTGCAAGTAACGGATTATTCAGTAGAAGCTGATAGATGTTAAAATTAAATAAAACTAGTTGCGGGGAGATGCCAACGAATTTTTTATGTTATTTGATCATTTCATTGATGACTTTAGTTGTGTCCTTGCCTTCTTCCTATCGCTCCAATTCCGAAATCAGACTTCCGGCATAAAGTGCAAAAATCTTTTGGTCAAAGTGAGTAACAAACAAAAAAATAAGTAAACATAAAGAGAAATATGACAGCTGTTCTGTATTTCAAACGGGATAGCTCCATAACAAGTTTTCCACACAGAAAGGCGACAAGAGTAGACAAATTCATCAAATCATCAAAACTCGAGGGATCCAACACGAAGAAAATGATTTCGTAGAACTGATGTGGATTGGAATCACTCAAACGCAAAATCGAAAATTTCTTTCAAAACGATGAATGTGAATTGTAAAATGTTTTGCCCCGAGGAAAGTGCTATTTTGTAGTTAAAGTTTTATCATTTCCACTTATTAGTCGACGCCTTAACTGTTTTGAAGAGTTCATTTTATTAACTTAATAATAAACAGCAGTCACCTACTCTTCAACAACGTGGAATGTCGTAAATACACTTCGAAATCCACCCGCCTTTACTGGATAGTACATTGCGCGCAATTTATGCGTAATGACTGAAACTTGCAGAAATTTCTCTAGAGCGACTATAGAGCAGTGCCTAGGAATGGATGAAACCATCAAATAGACAATCGTTAATTCGTGGGTCTTTTTCCCATGTTTTGATGGCATAGTCCACTCAAGAAGAAATATCTCTTAGACCCATTGTTAGCCAAATCGTGTCAGGACCCACTATTATCAAATACTCTGAGCACCTCATAAGAAAAATCAAGAATTGTAGGCTGGAACCCATAGATTTGCTAGTGAGTTTTGATGTAATGTCTCAGCTTAAGATCATCATCATCAGCATTCAGACCTTTTAAATCTTCTGTTGAATATAGGCCTCCACTAGTCTTCTCCGCTTGTCTTCCGGCTGATGGCAACCAGACTGTGGCGAATCTTTTTATGTCGTGCGTTCATTAATTACTTTGGTGATCTGTGCGCTGCTCCAATATGGGTCTCCTTTCGAAGAGTTTGCTAGTTCATCTGATATCGTCCAGGCGAGCAATGTGCCACAGCCAATTCCAATTCCTGGCAATACGAGCTATGACGCCAGTACCCCCGTTCTTTTCCTCAGATCTTAATATTCACTTTATATCTTATAGTTATTACAGGCAATAAACTCTCCATGCACCTCTGTGTTACCTGCAGTCTAGCACCCTAGTGTTGATGTCTCCATCCTATATGACATCACCGGGAGTATAAAATGATAGAAAGAGCTTTGAGCAGTGCAACTCTTAAACCGACAATCTGGTATAAGTATGGGGATGACAGTTTTGTAATAAAAGAACATGAACGCGACCACCTAAGCAGGTTCCTAGACCACCTGAACAGAAAACGTGCACAACAAATTTACAACTTATAATGGAAATAGTAGGAGCACTCAACTCGCTTTTTTGGATCGTACAAGACAAAAGCAACAACACGAAGCCCTCACAAGCAGAGCCACAAGAATCTAAGGAAAGCCACTGCAAAATCAGTGCAGAACAGATATTCCCAAATGGGAAAGGAAAACAGCAGTTCCCGCAAAACTTATTGGAGCAAGAAGAGCTGCACACAACAGAACAACACGCATTGATCGATTGCTTGATTCCAAGAGTGACAGACAGAGTCATAAACCTTCTGAGAGAACATTATGTGAAAACCATCTAATCCAACGACTTAAAATCAAAGGTCCATTTAGGTCTGATTTAGGTCTGTTAAAGACCGACTGGTTTTATTCCCAACTGCAGGAATCTACCTAATGCGATGCTCTTGTAGCAGTGTCTACATAGAAACCACAAAAAATTGCTTAAACCACCATCGAAGAAAATCCAAGAAACTGTAGATTAGGACAAGCGAAAAAACCGACAGTGTCGCAACATGCCCTCAGCGAATGAACACACAAGAAGATTCACATCACTTTCAACAGAAAAAGAAGCTTTTGTGCGAGACATCTTTCAGGATGCAAGCCAGTAGTAGTAAATATCTTTATTTCCAAAAAAGGCTATCGACCTATCGGTCTTTCTGCCCTTGTTTAATACATACAGTCTTAGTCTAAATGAAAACAAATATGAAAATTCTCTTATTCTAGGTTAACAATACTATTAAATAAATAAGATTTCAGTGGCAAGAAGGAATTATTTTATTGTCCACTAGTCCGTAGCGTTTGTAAGTGTTCGAGTAGCGTTAATGTAGGGAAACGAAAGCGGGATTGTCTGGTTGGTCTTGTAAGACAAAGGGGATTCAGTATGGTCCAGTTGTAGGGGTTGTTTGTCCATTTTGTCTGTAGCTGTATGAGTCTTTCCGAGATCTTTGTCATGTTTGTGCGTTCGTATAGTAGTTGGGTGGGGGGGTTGTGTAGTGGGTTTTGGGGGTGTCTTATTCGTGTTATTAGTCTTAGTGCAATTTGTTCTGTTGTTTGTATATAACGTTTTGTCCTTTCTGTTCCGTTGGTCATGAGTATATGTCCATAGTCTAGCAAGGGTCTACAAATAGCTTTATATATTTTGGTGGCGGTGTTTGTGCTAATTCCTCTGTCTTTGTAGGTTAGTGATCGGAAGTGTTTTGTTCTCTTTATTGTTTCTGCCCTGATGTTTCGTATGTGTTTAGTGAATTTAAGTTTGTGGTCAATTGTAATTCCAAGGTATTTTACGTCGTTTTTTGGTTGTGTCGTTTGGCCGTCTGCAGTTATTGTAGGGGAGTCAGCGTTGAGTCTGTGGTTTGTGAGCAGAAGTTGGTTTTTTGACGCGTTTGGTGTTAGTCTCCATTTATAAAACCATGTCATTGTGTTGTTTGTTAGTGTTTGGAGTCTCTGAGCTGCTCTCTCAGTAGTTTTGTCATGTACAATAAGTGCCGTGTCGTCTGCGTATTGTAATATGTATGCCGATCTGTCGATTTGATTTTTGTCTGGTAAGTTGTAATTGTATATGTCATGGCAGTATATATTGTAGAGAAACGGTGATGCAAGCCATTTGAATAAAATATTTAACTGAAACTAATGATCAATTAATGTTTATCGTCGACCAATAGCGTCGAAATCTCATCAGTTTCAAGCAATGGCCGAGAAAGGCTACCCCTTTTAGTGAGTTTGATTGTTGTAAAAGAACTCTCGTTAGTGTGATTAATTAATTTAAGTAGCTAAATTATAATTAGTAGACACATTGGTAAATTCTTTAAAACAGAACTAAGTACAAATATAAAAAGTAGCTGTTTACAGGGTTGAGTATGTGATAGATGTGAGCAAGTTAAGACCTTTTAACGTTTCTACATTTCCTGTTTTAAGTCAATTAATATAGAAAGCCAAACAGATAATGTGAATGTCCATCATCTGGTGTCAGAAAGTAAAGCTGTTTGTACCACTTAGTTTTCGTACGTCCTACAATGCTTTTACGTGAATACGTCACAAATAGCAACATTATTTTAAACAAGTGATATGTTCAACAGGCTTTCGACATTATAAGAAACAACACGATAGCGTAAAAGAAAAATACATCAAAAGACATTTAAATGGGTAATTGAACCTGTTTCTAAATAACTATTGCTATTTCACAAAAAATGTGTTGATATCCTGAAATACGTAGAAAAAATTATTGTTAAGCGAAGAACACTCTTTTCTTGTGCTTTTCTTTGCCTTTCTGCGTGAAATGCTGGGTTTATCATCTTTTTGAAGATCCCAGTTTAACAAATACGGCTATTCTTAATTGTTCTTTCAAAATAGAAATGCGAATTGATTTAGAAACAGTTTCAAAATGGTGGTTACTTGTTACCTAATCTCCAATAGAGCTGAACTCGTATGCGCGCAACTTATATTATAAAATAAAAATGTAAACTATCGCCATATCTTAATTTCAGAAGATCTTGTTACGCTGCCGAAAATAATCACTAGATATTCTACTTTAGAAATCGTTATTGCTTTCAATATTCAAACGTTTATTCAGTAAACAAAATTTACTTTTCAAAGTTTGAAACCAGATAACTAGAAGCAAAGGAAGTAATATTTATATTCATCGGTAACTAAAACGTTTATCTGCCCAACGAGTATCCAAATATCTTAAAATATAATTAAATGTACATATTTTTACGTTATAAGCCCCAATAACTCTTCTTTCGTAATAATGTGAAGTTATTGTTAAAACTAGAAACATATTTGTTTGAAACCCAGGAAGAATGACTGACGTCTGTTTCAGTTGCTTAATTAAAAAAAAAAATTATGCATTTGACTCAAAATTCAAATCGGACGAGCCTTTTACCTTTAAACAAAATAAACCATATCTTATTTGTGCACACTCTAAAATCCGATTGCAATTATTTCTCCACATGTGCTTTGCCACATATGGGTAATAACGTATCAGCTTGCACTTGCTATTTTTTTAATCGTAAATTGGATATATTTAAACTACCGCTAGAGAAAAAAAGAGAAATTATACATTCAAAAATCTAAAATCTTTTGATGTTCTATTTAAATCAATATATTATTAGAACCATTAGCAAATTGCCTCTTTTTTGAACCAATTATTTATAGCATGGTCGATTTAGATCCTCTACAACTTTTACATTCATTCACTCCTCAATTCAGCAAGCAACCGTCACAAGTGCTGGTTTTTGAATAGGTCACAAGCAAACGCTACCAGGACCGGTTACGGATCTATTAGTCCTCATCATCCGGGCTTATCTGGTAACCGATTGTACTTTAAAGAGTTATGAATAAGGCATAAGGCAGTGTTATTTGCGAGATAAGCCCAAGGACGAGTAGGTCTAGGACCGGTCCTGGGAGTGCTTGCTTCTGATATAGACAACATTTTCTACATATACCACATATTTCACAGGCAACACAAGACATCTACAAGACGTATTATTTATGTCGTTATTATGTCCGAACAACTTATCTCGTTCGAAGATGTCTTTAATGCATCTTGATGCCTACTACAAGACGTCTTTTAAATGTCTGGCAGACGACTTCTTTAAGACGACTTGTAAATATCTATTTTATACCACGAGCCTGAGAAGTCACCATTATTTACTCCATTTCCCTAGTGAGTCGTATTTCTCCCCCTAGGTCAAAAATAATAATAAAAAAGTCCCTAGGTAAATAATAAAAGAAGTTCAACTGAGTTTCCATCCATTTCCACTTCTAAATCACTGCAGCTTTTCATTTCACTCAGACTCACTAATTTTTCGCTTTTTCCAGACTTTTTCATAGAACTTTTATCTGTTTTCTGGAGACCAATAAATTATATTGCGGCAGTTTGATAACTGAACATCAGACTATCAAATATTGCGACAAGTCAGAAATTTTACGGGAAATTCAAAATCTAATTAAATCAATTTAGGCAATTATCCGCGTTAATAGTAAAAAATCTATATATACTTCAGCCGAGAAGGCTATTATATACCTCGCCCTATAATGTCTTACTTCTCGACCTAGTTATATAATGTACTATTATAAGAAGTCTTGTTAATACCTCATAAAAGAACCATTTGAGACGTTATTTACGAAGTTTTAGAAAGTGCTTTCCTCACCATATTAAGACCTTGCTCGTGTACATCCGAATGCAGTGAAAAAATGTATTGCCGTTATTAAATCGTCTTAATCTATATACGTATTAACTTGCGGTTAGTGATATACTAAGGTTAGGTGTTAGGTGTTAGCAAATTTGTAAATTTGCGATTTCTCCCTAATCGAGCATGAAGCGTCTGGGTTGCTCTATAAGATGATACAGGAATAAAAGAAAAATAATTGATTAGTTTTGCAGTTAGGAGAATAAAAGTCAATAGTATTTTCAAATTATATCTGTATTAACCCAAACAATATAAATAATATCAATAAATACTATATACAAAAAGCTAGTCCAAAATTAAAATTATTAACGAAGTCCACAAAAATATAAACTAGAGGAAAGCAGAAATTAAAGTATCGTTTTTCCGATAACTATGCAATTCCAAATGTGTGGCTATCGCCATTATTTGCAGTGATGTAACTGATTATCGCTAATAATAAATAAATCGATATTCTAATTAAAAATAGCACAAAACATAAAAATGCTAATGTGATTAAAATTAGTATTTTGATACTTTAAAAACTATTTCGACTTATTTAAATTAGCATCATCCAATTAATACCTAAAAAATCTTAAATTTACTTCAACAAAATCCATAACTCGACAAACATCTAAACAGAAATATTTGTGTAAAATACAACATGTATACCTATAAATAATTTTACTTGGAAAATTACTGCTTTTAGAACAAAACAGATCTAAATAACATCAAACATAACACAGAAGCCTTAATTTACAATTTTCCAATCGTATAAATATTATTTGACGAAATAAACCAACCAACCAACCACTACACAGAAAGAAAGGTGATAGTAAAACAAGTTAAACGAGGAATACTTTATGGCTAATTTAATACAGAATGGAAAGCTTTCTCCAACTATATCGAAGATTAAATAATGAATAGAAAGTAACTGAGCTGATTCAGAATTAGAATGTATAGTGCACATCTAATTGGAATATATGAAGCTCGTTATGGTGATAACTTATTTCGAAGTGTAATGACTTCGTTTGCTTTTGATGAAATCAAATATTGTATTTTATTTATAAAAATAGAAAAAGAAATTATCCAAAACCTGGCTACATTATTTAGTAGCGCTTTGTCCTTTAGTGATCAAATAATCATCATACATTTCACTGTAATGACCATTGATTCAAACGCAAAATGAACCCAAAGCCCCTAAAAAAATCGTTTTTAAATCGAAAATACAGAAATTAACAGGTAATCGTCAAAATGTAGGTTTTTTCGGTAACACCGTTTAATTGGTAACAAGTTGTGCGTTTTTGAACTTGAAGTGAAAGCATCTAGATTTTACAAAATGTAGGACGAGAACCGACTTCGCCTGCCTGCCTTATGCTTTAATTAAACCAACGAGGACTTTCCATGTAGAATCGACAAACTCAGTTAATGTATTAATTAATTAATTAATTAATTAAGAAACTAGGATTCTGCACTATTAAGTAAAATAAATAAACTGCAATAAAGTCGATGCCAAATATTTGATTAGAGTAAATGATAAATACTTAAATACAAATTGTGGCAGTTATTCTTCGTGAATACTCTATTTGGAAAACTCGTTTCAAACAACGACCGAACAACTTTGGACAATGTGTACCGTTAGCGCTTAAGTTCTCAGATAATGGCTTCGAATTGCATGCTGTTCTAAAAGAAATTTCAAGTGTGCCACCTCTAAAACTAGTCGACGTAGATCACGAGTTTCATGCTATTCGATTGTTAATAGTATTGCGATAAAATGCACGTTTGAGGCCTCAGAAATCTTAGCTAAATATACTATATGGAAAAGTCTACCCTATTATTTACTGTGCCTAATAATTAATAGAGCACTTTTAAACAACTTTTACTTTTGATGATTCATTGAAGTGACGTTGCAGTTACTCATTGCTAAAATATGGAGTATAACAACACATCAATAAATACTATATTGAACCCATAAGTATATTATAATGCATTCGACATTTTTAGGTCAACACCTGAACTTGTAAATTCGTTGAACCGCAGCATACTTAAAAGCCCATGTAAGCGGCAAGTGACATTGAAAAAACATTATTAGTAAATATTAATGCGTTTTATTACCCATATGTAATGCAAATTAATAAATATTGCAACTAAAATCAGAGAGAATTAATAAAATTGAAACTTTAAAAAATACTTGAAATAATAAAATAAATACTAAAAAGATGGTATTACAAAAAAGTACGAGACATTGTATATTTTCGCATTGTAACCAAAAACTGGAATGGAAAGATGAGACATTTACTACTTTACTACTGGGGCAACCTAAGCGACTTCCTGTCATAAAAAAGTAAAGCATTTTCTGTTAGTATTACCATTTTTCTAGCAACAAACAGCGAACATCAACTTGGGGGTAAGGAAATACAAGAATTTACCGATTTTTTAAATATTAGAAATTTTTGTAATAAATTAATTGATTGAAATATATTTCAGCATTCTGCTATAGACAGACGGTATATAACAAAAATATGTGTCGTCCAATAATTTGAAAGTAGCTTTCCTAATCGTCAACATAAAAATAATGTTTCACCATTTGGCGCTGTAATAATTGCTGAGAATCTACATACGTATTTCAAACTGTGTAAAACTCTATTTAAAACCGACATCCGATATTAATTATCCTGAAAACCGCAGAAATGTAAACTTAGTACCATTTTTCCCAAGACAGCATAGTTCTCTAAACTTCACTGCCTTCACTTTGCCTTCAATTGCTTTAAATATTGTCGAAAATCTAATAATTAAATTAATACATAAATATGCATTAATTTTTTTACACTTTCTGAGGTCTACTTCAAACAAAATAAACCATAACCAGACACAAACAAACAACTCTTTTGCTGTTGAAATCAAGAGCTGAGAAGTCAACCCAGAAAATCTTTTAAAAAATAACTCGAGAAGCAGTCAGGGATAATTTTCAAAAATTCATAAGTAGGTTACCACAGAATCGCCCACTAATTCGCCTATTGCACAAGTGTAGGAAGACTAGGCCTCTGTCTGCAAAATCCTCTACTTCCATCTGGTCCCTTAGGCATTCTAAGTACATTGTCAGCATTTTGGAAAGCTGAACTGTTGCTTCTGGATCGGTTAGGATAAGCATCTGATGCTTGACTAACAGCTGACATTCTTCTATTATAGAAACTGTCGCCGCTAGAAATGCTGCATGCACTCATTCTACGCGGTAAAAATAAACTGGAATCACTAGAATCTCTGGAACTGTAAGACAATCGCCTGGGCATATACAAGAAGTTAGCTTCTGTAGATGAGGCTGAAAGGCGTCTTTGTAGCCATGCAGCTGGCTCAATGTAACGGGATGCAAAGTGTGCTGAAGAACCTCGTCGCATTTTGGCTGCAAACCAAAACAATATTATCATTAAATAATCTGAATGAAACGCAAAATATATTAAAAATAAGTAGGCGTCAATATATTTTACTACCAATAATTTTAACAAAAAATTGTTGCTGCAAATTTCATATATCAAAAATGTATAAACAAATTCGACGAGTAAACACGTAGTTAAACCGTTTTAAGACGAAAAATTGAAATGAATGTGATTAAATGAGCTAAAGGCTTCGCATGCAACTGGAATCTTATTGAATTAAAATGGAATGATAAGAATACAATATAATAATAAAATGATAAGAATCAATATACAATAATAAAATAGATGTAATATAGAAAATGCTGAAGCAGTTTTAATTGCTTCGTTCGACAGAGTATCCAGAAGTTTGGAACAAAATATTCCATTTTATTTTAGCCGGTATCAAAAGAAATCCATTCGAACTAACATAAACACAGAAAACGATTAAGATCAAAATAATTTGACTAGCAAAATATATGAACGATAAAAACTGAAACTTTTTAAGAATGAATTAAAAGACGTTATCTTGCTACGTTGTTAAATTGGGTCTTCGGATTTTAATTGGGTCAGTTAAAAAAAAACGCTAAGTAAACAGTTTTTTAAATACATTTTCATTTCAATTTCAGGTACTATAACAGGTTGGGGGTTGTGGCAATGGGCTAGCTCCTCATTACATTTAAAACACATACAATGCTAAAATCCTCACAGACAGCCTAGGATTAAGGACGGACCATATCGGAAACAACCACGGCAACGGAATAAGGAAATGATTATTGGAAACTGGAACGTACAGGGATTAAGAGAAAATCAGAAGATGTTGTGAAGGGAATGCAACAGATGAATATAGACATATCAGCACTTATAGAAACAAAAAGGAAGGAAAACGGAGTGGAACAGGTAGCGGATTACATGCACATATACAGCGGAGTTCAAAGGGACAAAAGAGCGTGCTTTCACTGCTGATAAACAAGAAATGCCATAAGAACCTGACTAACTGGGACACATTCAATGAAAGAATAATAACTGCAAATCTGAATATCCATGGACACTAATGAAGCACTAAGGAAGTGGAGAAGAGCATGCAGCGGAATGGGAATAACCATTAATGAAGATACAACGCTGTATTCTTTACCTTTTGCAGATGACCAGGTTCTTATAGCGCAGGACAAGAAATACCTGGAATTCATGACAAGAAGATTATTTAAAGAGTACGAAGAATGGGGACTGTCGGTGAATTGATCGAAAACAAAATATTTGTGCATCGGAAACGACAGAGGTGACCTACACCCAGAAGAAGACGAGACAATAGGAACATGCACCCATTACGAATATCCTGGAACAAAAATTGAGACTGGAGGCCGGACAGAGAAAGAAATAGTACAACGCATCATAAAAGGGAAGAAAGTAATCGGCTGCCTAAACTCCATCTTAGGGTCAACATGTAAATCCCGAGAAAGGAAACATCTCCTATACAACTCCTTAATTTAGAGTATAGTGCTGTATGGATGCGAAATTTGACAACTTACTACCCAGCTAGAGCGGCGGTTGCGATTCTCTGGAGATGGACTTCTGGCGTAGAGCAGCAGGGAAATCAAGGTTGGATATGATAACTAATGAGGAAATCAGAGCTATCATGAACGTCAAGACAGACATAATAGAAGAAATCCAACGAAGACTAGTAAGTAATATGGTATGGGTATGTTGAGCGGATGGATGACCCAAGAATTCTCAAGCAAATCGTTAGATGGACACTAACAGAGAGAAGGAAAAGTGGAAGACCCAAGACGACTTGGATGGACGGAATAAATAAAGCCATGTCGGAACGAAACCTACAACCAGGGCAATGGGAAGACAGAAGAGGATGAAAGCAAGGAACCAGAAAGCGCAAGACGCTATGACACCGGATAATATATACATAGAGACAGAAGATCACTGAAAGAAAATCATTAAGCAATTAATAATCCGAATTAAATTGAAATTAATTGCGAGTCCTTCAAAAATCTTTAACTTGCTGTATTTTTTATTTAATTTAATTCGTTTATCATTTATTATGAAATTGCTAGTACAGTTGAAGTCACCCTGTAGAAGTAACATGTATCAAGAGCGTTGGCATTTATAAAACCGATTGATCATTAGTCGGGCATTGACGTTGACCGGTGATCATTTGAAAAAATCTATCTATGTCACTTATGTACTGCTAAATCAGATCAAATAATGACCGAGTTAAGAAATGCACTGACAACGAAATTGGAATATTAATTTTCAGTAGAGCCGCACTCATACAGTGGTTCTTTCATATGGTTCTTTCAGTCCCTAATTAATAGCGATCAAAATAAAACTGCATGAAAAATGTATCTACACTAGCACCAACCTACAGCGTATTTTTACAGTAAATGTATTCATAAAATTATTTTTAACTTTTGCACTTAATTAAGTACCTGATTTTGTTATTGCTTTAATCAGAATGTGCTATCAATCAGAGTTTTAAGGACAATCGATGCTCGATTGTTGTTTAGAATTTCCTATCACTGAATTTTGGAGAGTGTGTAATGGACAAGTACTTGTAAGTAATAATAAAAGGTACTCAGAAAAGTTCAACGTAAAATGCCCTAATTTCCGCCTTTCGAGTTATGTATACACTTTAGTGAGTGCAAGTGTGATATGTCAATGCCCTTACGAATCTATCAAATTATGTAATTATATTGTTTTCTCTACCCTGACGGTCTTAATCACTTCACTCGAAAAAACATGCGGATTCTTCGTGGAAAAAATAATTTGATTTTTGTTCACTCCTGGCAACAGTTACTACTTTAATGAACTTCCCAATTAGTCTTCTGCAAGCCTGAAGATATCTGAGCTTAAGAGTGCTTCATCCACTTGTATTATTTAAAAATTTTATATTTATATTACTTAAAAATTAGTGATTCACCAGGAAGTTGTAAATGGAAAATGTGCAATTTGTTCTAGTTGATTTTGCGTGCAAATTCCGAATCTTTAAAGATATTTCAACCAAAAATATGAATATAATGGCTACAATAAATAAGTTATAAGAATAATTGCTACAATAGTTTAGAGAGAGATTAAACGACAAGTTATTATCCAGACAGCCTGGCAGTGTAAATATGCCTACGTATAATTTTTGCAGTTCATTTTTAGCCATTCATAGTTACACCTTACTTTCTGTTAATATATATTCTTCGCCTTAACTATTTTAAGTCTGTCAACTAAATAACCATGGACCTTATTTTTTGAATGACCCCAATAGAAATAATCGAGTGGGCTTAAATCTGAGACCTTGCTGGTCATTCAAACGACTAGTTCTATTGTAGGCGATCAAAAATTCAACTTATTCTTCAAAATCCTTTCGATTCAACTAGGTGCCCTAAATAAGCAAGAAAGTAGTTTAAGTGGCTGCGGCTAAACTAACCACGACCATATTTTCGAATCGAATAAATCATCAGCGCATCTTCTGCCGTTATTTCTATTACGAGATTATAAGGTTTTAAGCGGCTTAAAGGCGATAAAATCTTCATTTTTCAATCACTAATCCCCAAAGGTTTCTGATTCCTAAATTGTAGCGTTCAGCAGGCCAAGAAACTTGTGCAGCTATTTGCAAATTTTTTGGATACACTGTATGAAAATGTATTATTATAATTATTTCAATCAAATAATACTGATAAATGTTATTGTATTATTATCGCAGGACAACTGCATATAATATTTAATCAATTGCTAAAATGGAAAGTGTGAAAGTTCGTGCAACAAAAAATATTTTGAACAAAAACTGGTAAACTGCAATATCGCCTGTATTCAATTTACACACGATTTAATTCATGCCCAGCAGCATGGTTATCAGGAAACCTTAACAGGCTATTAAAACTTTCAAAAAAATATAATAATCAATATTTAATTGAGATTTATGTTGAAGAAATTAGTGCTGAAAATTTCACTTAGGACAATAGGCACCTACATTGTTTTAATTTGAAAAATATGCATTCGAGCAAGATAGGAAAGTTACATTTGTATTTTTATGTATCTAACATTGATAATATAAGTTACGAGCTCAACATTGTTTCATTGAATTGGGTTCTCGAAAATCTGGAATTTAACGTTGTTATTTACGCGTTATCTTATCATTTCATGCGCCAGATAACTACCAATCGGATTTACTTGTTTACAGGTATTTGAAATAAAATTTCTTATTAACAAGTTCTGAATCATCAATTAATATATTTTACTGAACTGCTAAAAATAAAGTGGACTAATTCGATGCGAAACAGATTCTATTGAAACGTGTGTCAGTTTTAAGTTTTATAAAAAAAAATTGTTAAAAGTCATAATCCACACCACATCAATTTACTTATTATTATTGGGTTAAACAAAATGTGCACTTTTAAATCAAAATTGGGGCATAGAAATACTTCTTGGAGTTAAATTAGTTAAATTATAAATATGAGTGCTGCGGTTCCTAATTTTCTTACCTGAGAATGTTTAATACGATTGCTATAAATAATATGAACAAAATAAAAATTTAATGCTTACCTCTTGGATCAAATTTCCTGATGTCTTCTGCTTCAGAACCACTTTGGCAAGATGAGCTTATGTAATCTGATTCAGAAATAAACCCTTTGCAATACATATTGTTGTTCATGATGTTGTTATTGTTGTTAGAAACTTTCTTATTGTTAACTTTCTTCTTTCGTTCTGGATGAGGAACGTTGTTCAATTCGTACACTTTTAGAGGTTCTCCTAAAGTGGTTTGCAATTGAAGCGCATTTCTAGCGTATTCTGATGCAACAAATTCAACTAAAGCGCATACCACGCCAGCTAATGAAGGGTTTTTGTTGATAAATTGCCGCACATCTGTTGGAATAGGGTTGCCAGGCCTTAAAATTCTAATCAGAGCTATTTCGCCACAATTTTTGAATAGCTCTGCGACATTTTCAATTGTCGGCTTCTCAATAGGCATGTGAACAGCGACAACTGTTCTGGATGGAGTTGTTTCGTCGTACTTCGGAAGAGGGTCCAATCTTCTTAGTTTAGTTCCAGCTTCATTGATTTCTAATTTAGTGGAGCGTTTCAGAGCGTAAGCAACAACTCGCCAGTCTTTAGTGAGGTGTTTTACACGTTTGAAGCTGGAGATCAATTTCAAAGATACGAACCCTTCCTTGTTTCTTTTTACGTGTTTAAGCAAAAAAGCATCCTTAGTAATATTTGCATCCGAAAAGTAAAATTCCACCTGTTGGGAGATTTTTTCAGCCAGCTCGTCGCTTGGAATATTGAATGGAGGTTCAGTCAGTTCAGGAGTAACTTCGCATCCGGAATCTTTGCCACCTCCAGCAGAGCCAGTATCAGAAGCACTATCTGAAAGGTCGGCCATGTGTGCTCCTTCATCTTCATTTTCCAAAACTTGCGTATCTACCAAGCTTCCCTTTCGGTCGTAAGACAGACTTACATCGCTATCAATTGAAGAAATTGAATCCCTTGGATCGAGTACCTTGGATGGAGGTATCAAATCTCCAAGCTGATCTTCCTGAGGCTCGATGCTTTCCAAGGTGTTTTCATTTTCCATGGTTTCAAGAATGGGAGCAGGCATTTTGAGTAAAGTCCGCAAATTATAAATTACAACTTCTTAATCTAGTATCACAATATATCACGTCGTATTTTTATTTTTATTAATTTTTTTGGTTCAGTCTTTTTTCAATAAGGCACTAATTTAAAGTAAAAACACAAACGTTTTAGCACACTTCTGGTTGGAAAACTGGGTCACACGTGGTGTTCAGGTTTGCTACTGCCACAACGCGTTGTTGTTAGACCTAGCTATAGCGCACTGAAAGCGGCTTGAGTTCGCTCCCATTTTTATAGATGTACCAGGTCGTTGCCCACTCCACGCCACTGTGTATCAAACGAAGCAATTTCGTATTGTTGTCTACGTCCTCCAGATGAAAATTTGCGGAAAATAGAATTGTAAACTTGTTTTTATTGATTGTGTGCTGCAGTTTTATTTTTGGGTCAGGGTTTGAGGATGTTGCTGCAGGACAATGAAAATTGTCCAGCCGGAATATTAATTGAAGATGTGAACATATTATATTTACTTTACTTAGCAGGTATCTATAAGTTGTTGTCATGTGATCCAGAATTTTCGAGGAAATCAACATCGAATAATAATTCTAGTCATTTAGATTATTCTGGTCGGTTGTTTGCAGAATTAATTGAGGTTACACAGTTTAACTTTCCATAGAATTTAAGGAAAAAAATCACGAAAAGTCGTGGTGCTTAAAAATTCTTGTATTGTAACACAAATCGTAAATAAAAAATTATAACTCGTTTTATTTCTGTATTTCGACTCAATTGTCGGGTATTTAGATGCACCAAAGTTATTCTCTTTTTTTACTACGAAATTATAATTAAGGTATTTTTATATACAGGGCGAATTCCTTATAACAACGTAATATTTTCTATAGTCTATGATCTACTAGGAATCCTACGACACACTTACAGCAAAGTTGAAAGCGAAAATTACAGTTAAGAAATGAAGTGTATTTATCTCTTTATATAATGGAAGACGAATCTGGAACAAATTCGCTTTGAATATGTCGACTTTGGTATATGCTACTCAGATAATTAAAAATATTACACTAATTTACAGGAAATTATTTTTTACATAGTAGATTACTCCGCACCTAGACATAAATATCTGTATGTGCAGCTGACATAATTATATGGGTAGTACGATCTACAGCTCATAAGTAGATATAGGTAACCAAAACCAGTAATTATTGCATCAGGCAATCAACACACACAAATGATAAAACCAGCAAGAACAAATTCAAACGTTGATATTTTTGTTTTAAAAAAATTCTTCTATAAATCAGTCTACTATTAATAGGTAACAGATTTTAGAACTTAGGGGCTAAGTAATTAAAGAACTCTTAAATTAATATTGTAGTTACTGTTTGGAATAATAATATGCTTGTTTGGGGTAATTTCGAATGCGATAGGAGTGGTTAAATAGTAATGTATAATTTTCTAACATTTCTAGTACCTTTAAGAGTACAACAGGTAGAATACATTTTATTTATGCTAAGATTAATTCTAAGAATGTAGTTCTGAATCACGTTTAATTGCTCAATAGAGTTATCGTAAAGACCACTCCAGATAGGAAATACATAGCTTATGGGTAATTCCAAAAGCGTTCTGTAGACCAGCAGCAATATTTTTTGCTTAAAATAGGAATGCGTTCTCAAAATAGGATTGAATCCCATCACTTAAATCCCATCGTTTAAAAATAAATGTAAGCAATTTTAAAAGTTTGATAAAATATTCTAATTTAGATTGTGTCTTTGATCTACCGCAAATTTGAGTAACTTAAATTTAATGAACGTGTTGCTACACGTTCTCTTAGTTAAATAAAATATAGGCTTTTCTTGAATTTTACGTTATTTTTGTTAATTATTTCTGTGCTAAAATTGTTCAAGCATTCTTTTAATTTTTGTGGGAATTACAAAAACTATGTTGACTAATATGTTATCTGTGAAATTATCTGCTCGTGATATATGAATTATTTTCTTTTATTCGTCTATTTAATGGTATTGCGATTTCCTCGATGTAAAATGTATTACACTCATAAGGAATTTCATAAATCACTTTTTTCTTATTTTCAACTTTGTAGTGAGATTTTCCTAGAAAAAAATTGTGTCTACTATTATTTTCTGCTTTCAATGTATGTATAATACAAAAGTTTTGACAATTAGAAGATGTAATGGGTTTATGCTTACTCCTTCTGATTTGAAAACTCGTGCTTGCGAACCGTCAGGAAGAAATTCTATTTTACGACGGCCTAAAAACCCGAAAAACTAGCCAGTTTCAAGGAATGGCCTCGAAAGCCTAACTCTATTTATAAAAAGTATTCTTTTATGAACAGTTTTTTCCGAATTGATATTTAACTCATTACAAATTATTTGTGCTCTGAAATAACGACTTTTACAACTACTTTTTTGAACATTATTGGATTGTTTCAATTAAAATCAAAATAGCGAAAAAAAAATGCTATGTGTTGGTCCAATTGGTCTCCTTCTGCCAATCCATTTGTTCGAGAATCTCTCGTTTAACCACTGTCGGACCGGAAAAAAAATTCATTAAATAAAGTACTAATAATGGCATTTCCAAGAATACCAGCCCAAACATTAACTTTTTGAGGATATTGTGTATGACTTTCTCGAAAAATACGTGGGTTTTCGTCACAATATCGACAATTTTGTTTGTTAACATTTCCTTTTAGAAAACGCGATAAAGAGGCAGGGGAGAGTCATGCAACTGAAGAGAATCGAACGCCCTTGTGTGCCACTTGAACCCCATTCCCATTTAAGATTCTAAGGGTGACATCTACCCCTCTTGTTCTTATTTTTATTAGAGGGTTGAAGCAAGAAGGCTTAAATATTAATTCAAAGTGCGCCCCTTACAAATAAAATTGATGTGTCTTTCCGTTTTTTCATATTTTTAACTGTAAGAGAAATGTTAAGGGTGGGAAGTTTTCAAATTGACACCCCGTATATGCACCAAATTTGTGGTTCGAAAGCATAATAATCTCCAATTAAATCAAATAAAAATCAAAATATGCTTTATTGTCACATAAACATTCAAACAAATGTTATGGACCATTCTATAAAATTTTATTCAAAATGTTCCATAAAAACACTACATAAAAAAAGGTGATAGGTCACCTCATGACTATTACAAAATTTTATTGATCAAAATCATTATTATATTGAAAATAAGTTGATTTTAGACATATCGCTAAAAGTTCGATAATTGTGTTAATGCTTAGATTTGCCCGCCTTTAAGATTGATGTAATTTTCTAAGTTTAGCTTGATTAAATTTAAAATGTTGCCAACAAGTTACACATTAGTAAACAAATTGACGAAAGTAAAAGTTACCAGAATAAAGTTTTCTCTAAATTTCATAGTTTATTTTAATCTACCGAACTTCATTGGATGAATTTAAATCTGTAAAATATATTCGGCAAAAGCATGTGTAGGTGCAATTTTGGGACGAAATTTAAGATTGTTACAAAATCGTTCAAAACCTACTGTACGATTTTTATTCGATTTAACCAACTTCCGCCAATTAAAAATTAATTGATTTTTTTATTTTGATTTTAGATAACACAGACTGTGTATAGTAACGGTTGCATTTCTGTTTTCCTTTCCTAACGATTTTACAGCTTTTTTGCTATAGTTGAAAAATACGTATTAGAGTGGAATTAATAAACATGCCTGTTATGATTTGGATATCATTGGAATTGGATTAGATTGGAAATGATACCGAAATGAAATGCTCACCCCATCCACTGTTCCTCACCGACCCTTGGGTGCGAATGTGAAAAAGTGAGGAACCCACACTTTTCACATAATCAGATTGTGCTGCAATCGACAGTACAATTTTTTTAGTTTTTTTTTCTGCTGACAACTTGATCAATACTTCCAAGTAACTGATTTTACCAAACATTTAATTTTTTTTCGGAAATTGACATGTTAGATGTAGTTTCAGAGGAAATCTAATCATCCTTTACAGGGAGTAACATACAGGGTGTTTTAGGCAATACACTAATATCAAGAGTGTAATTTATTTCAATAATTATTTATGTGAAGTTGAAGCACAAGGCTTTCTCAATTGACAGCCACAATTTTAAATTTCCACGTGTAGAAATTGTGAAGTAAAACCAGATCTAGGTACCGATTTAAAAAAATATGTATATTATTATTTCCGAAACCGCTTTAGATAGCAAAACTAATCAGATTTATTAGACCAGCCGAAATGTGCTACAATATGTCTCATTTAAAATACCCAAGTTACTTACTTAGTTACAAATAAGTATTTTTCGATATAGTCGCATTGCAAAAAAATGTTCAATCGATAGAGCATATCCGATTACTAAGATGTGCAAATTTTCAGAAAGATCGTGCATCGCGTTCTCTGTAAACGTCTAATACGCCATTGACCGTGTATCACCCTGTACTTCGTTATTATTTGATAGCTTCTTCCAAATTTTCAGATGTTTTTTTTATTCCGCAATAATGCGCATTTTTTGAAATATTCAATAGTTTCCAGCTTGTTTGGACACCCTGTATATCCTTCTATAGGCTAAATATAATATAATATGTCGTTAGAAAAAATTAAGTGAAGAGTAAAAGTAAGCATGAAAATAAAAGAAACGAAAAAATTAGAGTAAATTTTGTTTTAAAGTGGTTACTAATACCTATGGAAATCAAGAGAAAAGAAAATTTTTTAGAACAAAGAACTAAATTTGAAATTCTGCAATGCTTACTTTAACTCCTCTTTGGTTGCAGGTTGCAAGAAAATTCTGATATTTTTGGATTAGAAAAAATGTATCTTTTATATACATATTTTATTGTTTCAAAATAAATGATACTAGTACTAGACAAAAATTTCAATATTATGAATGTCGAGGATTATTTATATTGATTGAAGTTAGACTGAGAAACTATTTCACAAAAAAGGATTTTTTTATTCTGTAAGGAATTTTTATATTCAAAGAGAGGCAACATAGATATTTTTGTTTATTTCTTTTGACGATTCTTTTAAAAGAAAAGTAATGAATCGAGAGTTGTTACGAATTTGTTTACTAGTGTTAGTTGTTAACAATATATTATAAATTACACATTAATATATATTTAATATAAATGTCACTAAAAAAAGTTTTTTTAATTGAAGTTTTTCAATTTCGAATTGAAAATATCAGCCAATGATTTGATGCTATATGTATATTTTCTAAAACTACATTAGACGGATTAACAAAAACCTCCACTATTCCCAGTTATATTCAATTCAAAAATTCAAGTTCAAGTTCAATTCTGAAATGTTATTTCATATTATTATCTTGTTTTGTCAAATAATATCCAATTTTAAATAGTCAATGGTACTAGTGGTATTTGCACACCTTTTTACTCTTTAAATTAAATGATACGCCATTGCTTCATACAGTCAGAAGAAAGTCGCGTGACTTTAGTGTAAAATTCATTGTTTTGTAGTTAAAAAATTGCAGAAGATTTATTTCATACCGTAATCGAGTTTGAATAAATCATATAGATTGATTTAATTACAAAAAATGATTACCATCTGCAGGCAACATCAGGCTTACAGTCTCTTCATATGTAATTATAAAGTATATTATGTTATCTGATAATTAAAATTCGTTTAACTAATTGATTAATATTGCGGAAATTATTCGGGATATTTTAAAGAACTTTACATTGCTTTGAGAGGTAGGTAACAACAGTCTATGTTTTGCGATAAAAAGTTTGTTTGTAGTTGTGCCAGTGACGCATAGCCATAGGCCACAGGCACTACTAGACGATTTTAAATACGCCAGTAATATTTCTGAAATTAAAAATTATTTCTCAGTTTGTTAGAGAAATTATGTAACTAATTATTAGTCTTAAATGAGAACGTTATTTCTAAAACACCCTGAGGTCGGAACTAATTGTTTTCGAAATTTGATAAATTAAAAAATTGTATACTGTATATATTTGGTTTAGAATTGCGTAGTGTAATTTAAAAATTCCTTCAATGTATACCTCTTACTTACCAAATACTCCGTATGAAACAATGTACGGTTGACAATAGTTTTAAAAGAAATATACTCAAAAAACTAGTTTTATGGTACAAATATTTGAATTTGTTATTTAATTTTATATGATCTTCAAAAGTTTATCTAATGATGGCTAATCGAAACGTTGCTACATAAAAAGCAAATTTCGACACACGGGAATTTGGGGAAATTCTTCAGCTAATTTTTTTGTTGCATTTATAAATAGGTTTCATACACATAGGGGAAACTAAAGCGTAAATAATAATTCACGGAATAGAGTGGTATATGATATCGGAAGTGATAGTTTCTATTTCTAAAGAGGTATTCTTAAAATTGAAGATAAATAGGGATAAACCGTTAGGTACTTTAACGCTTTCGATAAACCCGGAAAACCTTTCAACTGATATTTTAAATTTGCTAATTTCACTTTAAAAAACTACGATGAAAATGTTTTTAATATGAAATTTCACTCATTCGCTGTTGAGACACTGAGTGTACCTCAAAAAATACTTAAGTATCAAGGCATTTTCTTATTATTTACGTCAGTACACCGTAGGGATCAATAGGTAAATATAAACATTAAAAATATCTGCACTATGTTATATTACTGAATCAACAAGATAACTATTTTTAAATCAATGATGCCCTGCAGTTGATTTACCATATTGCGATATCCATGCCTTGACAAACTCCTTCTTTCTTTGCTCTCTTCTGGCAAAATATTCTGGATATTGAGCTTTTTCAAGAGGATGCCAGTAGTCCACAACCCAGTCTGGGGGAATGACTTCTCTTTGATATGCAACACCACCAGGAGAATCAGGAACTGAAACGATATTTTGCTTTCTTATCGCAAAATTAATACTTTTGTTCTAGAAGCAAAATATTATAGATGCTTTTCTCTGAGCTATAATGTACAAAATACACAGTGCCTCTCCGAATCGGGGCGACAATTAGCAAATGCGAATATCTAACAATATTTGGAGTTAAGAAAATCAAATGGCGCCAGAAATTTTGCATAGTCGAAACGATTCATTGAGTAGTGATGATGGTAGCTAAATTATAGCCAAAACGGTGGCCTATGGCAAAAAGTCGTTTTTGTTTCGCGATAATCGAAGAAACATCATGTATTTATGAAAATATATTGAGCTTGTTAATACAAAAAAAGCATCACAGTAGCTCACTGGGTTATTGAAAACCAGTCAATTTACTTAGAGTTTTAACAAACTGGTATTTCAAAAAAATTATCATAAATTAATAACTTTTTTAGACCATCTACGTCTCTGCAATTTGCATGAACTTTTTAACCTAAGACACTTACACCTCCTTGGATGGTAATGTTGTTTAGTTATAAGTTGTTGTTCCCCCAGTTCAATGAAGTTGTTTGCTGTAATCATATCTTTGATGTCTTTTTTATCATCAAACTCTTTCCTCATAAGGACTGCGCGATATCTAAACGCCTCACTGAAAGGTACAACGTAATGAAAAATCCCATTAGGGAGAAGAAATTATCAATACATTTAACATTTTCAAATGCCAAACTCTTGAGCACTAACATTATCTAACAATGGCATATCAGAAGACAGAAAATACGAATAGCACCATAACATTTCTGACCCACCAAAATGAGATCAAACCAACCCAGAATAAACGTGTAGACTGGGGAAATGAAAGTGCTAATAAACGTTGAGGTAATTTTTTTAATGGTCCAGAAAGAATATCACTGTTTTTTAATTTTAACATCTGGTCCGATGTTAGGTAGCTAGTTAAATAAGTGAGAGCCACTTGATAGATTGTATAAAATGAATATTTTACTGTATTAATTGCTTGCTAATTATTAAAATATCACGTTTCCCATTAATGAGACACTTCTAAAAAAAGCCAAAAAATATGTTGTATATTTTTTGTATGTTGATGATCGTGGTAGGGATTTCAGTTGCTCAACTCGGCAAGTCCTAGAATTGGTCTCTCTTGCATAAGTACATACAATACAGAATTCAAAAGAAATTCCTGGATTCCAGTCAATATTATTGTTTATTATTCACAAATATATGGAGTAGCTATGGGGTCTCCCATAGCAGCAACAATTGCAAACCTCGTAATGGAAAGTCTAGAAGAAAAACTAATACCTGAATTGAATTTTAAGTGTGGATTTTTAAAATATACGTAGATAACTGCATAATGTGCCTGCCAAACCATAAAATTCAATACACACTGGATAAATTTAATGCTTTCCACAACACCATTAAGTTCACCATTGAGGAGGACAAAGACAACTCAATAAACTTTATAGATGTGACGGTTATGTATGACAACAATGGGGAAATAAAAACAAACTGGTACACAAAGGATGTGTGGTCTGGTAGATACTTGAATTACCAATCATATGCACCTCTACAATATAAAAAAAAGTGTTGTAACAGCTCTTACTAATAGAGCGATTAAATTGGCACATTATGAGTATAGAACAAAGAATCTCGAAAAAATAAAAAAGATACTAATAATGAAAAACTATCCCAAATCATTCTTCGAACCAATCATAATAAATGGAACAGCATAAATAATAAAAAAGAAGGTGAGATCAAGTATATATATCATTACCGTATATTCCAGAAATCAACACAAAAATAAAAAATATGTTAAAACCGCATAATATTGCTATAGCAGAAAAAAACTAAAAACAACTTAGCAAAGGAATGTTTCACAAAATTTAAGCCTAGAAGTGATAAGTTAAACACACCTAATGTAATATAGAAGATTGACTGTTTGAACTGTGACAGCGCATACATAGGTCCAACAGGACAATATTTAAAGAAGAGAATATACGAACATAAATATAGCTTAAGAAAGGTTAACGAAAATGGAACAGCATTAGCACAACATGCACAACAAATGTTACATAGTTTTCATTTTGATAACACAAAAGTATTAATCAATGAAGACAATTATAATAAGAGAAGAATCCATGAAATGATACAAATTAAAAAACATCAGAATGCAATGAATTTTAGATCAGACACAGACAATTTTAGCTCTGTTTATCATACACTAATTAAATGAAAACATAAAATATGAACACCTGGAATATTGAAGAAATGCAGACCAAGTGATATCCTCAGAATTCGAAGAAAAATGCCAAATATTATAAACAGTATTTTAATTCTCTCGCTCGATGTTGGACAAAGTAAACATTTTTCAATGACTTGCCAAAGGTGAAGGTAGAAACAGCCATACATGTAAGTAAAATTTAAGCTCTGAACAATAAATTCTGGTCTTTTCCCGAACATGATTGTCTTGACTCATCACCTGTGATCCCAAGAGATTCAAACAAATTTTAATATGCTTTTTAATATGTTTGTAATTTGTATTTTAGTATGTATATTTTAACAGAGCCCTTGTTTTTAAATTAATGACGACTGTGAATGTATATTCTAGACAAACTGATGATGGTGGAGAAAGACACCGAAACGTATTTGTAAAATGTTTTAAATAATAAACAATAATATTGACTGGAACCCAGGAATTTCTTTTGAATTAAGTTGAAATACAGTCAGGAAAATATACACAACAATACAGAATATAAATATAAATACTCATAAGAACTGAGACTATTAACAGGATCATTATGTAACAATATATTTTGGTGCTACTTACCGTTGATCGTAATACGCTTCAAGCAGGCGAATGGCTTTTTTATACAAACTTTGTACCCTCCTGGTGTGAGTGATTAGTCCTGTAGGCAAATTTACGGCCATAATTTTATTTCTATGTTGTTATTACAGTGAAGATGAACCGAGACGTCAGAAACCAGCTGGTAAAAGCAGGGATGCCACCTAAAGTGTGGCAAGAATTACGGTAATTATAATGAGGCGTGGTTTCAAAGAGGCGTGCCCTGACAAGTTACGATACAAAATGTAAAATGCTGCTGAAATAAACTTTTCAAAAAACGTTTTAATTTATTTTCAATTGGAGGAAATTGACTCAAGTATCGTCTTTACTGGATAGCGCCCAATTAATGTTTTTGTAATGGAATAACATTTACATTTCGCTAAAGAAAAAGCATTATATGCTCAAAATATTACAGTGGTTACAGTTACAGCAAAACCGCAAAAGAAAATATAACAGTGGTTATCGGAGGATAAATTATTTAATTTTCTTCTCTTCACTATTAAACTGATATGAATGTGTCAGGATAAATCGTATAATAATAACAGAGACAAGTATCTTGTCTCTGATAATAATGCTTATTTAATATCTTCGCAATATAGGAAATATTTTATTGTTTTCACCATCATAACCAGCCCGAAAAAATATATTTGCGTTACATTTTAATCTATAACTTTTTAATAATATGACTAATCACAACTCATATTCCATATGCAGAGGCTGCAAATATAGACTTTTGTATAAAAGTATAAATTTTAGTATTTTCCACTCCTTCAATCCATTAAGTGAATTAGAATTGTAAATATTTCATTTATCGTTGTTTAATAAACATTTACTCAAAGAAATAAACATTCGCATAAAACTAAAAATCCGTAGCCCATATTCCCCATTTTTTCAACCTATTTTTAAATAAATGTTTAATATTTCTTTAGATTCATTTAAATGTTTATAGAGTAATAGAATATAAGCAGATTTTAACGTAATTTTTTATTTGAATTTGAAAACAAACTGAATAATTGGGTAAATTTAAGGGGAGGCAATTTATTTTGTAACATGCTACAAATGTTCCAAGTAATATTTAAAGTTGAGTGACCATACAGTTTCAATCAATTAATTGATTTTATTAACCATGATGAAATAATTAATAATTAATTATTAATCAATAATTACTAATAAAGCAGATTTGAACTGTTCGTTAATAGTATATTACGGTACAAGAGACTTTCGTCTCGCGTACCGTATACTATTTTTCTCGATCCTCGGTGGAAACTAGCCGGAAAAATTATAAGATTTTGAAAAAAAAGGCCTTGAAAATGTTGTCAAAACAGTTAGTGACTCAATTAAGCTGTCAGCGTGCGTGGCGAAAGTTGTAAGGATGAAGAAAAATTTGTTCGGCTCGTTGATTTCGATTCCCGCCGTTGCTAGTTACCGAGTCAGAAAAGTGCGTGGCGCAAGCCATTGTAATGGGTAAAAGTGATGCTTTCGCCATGGGAAGCAGTGCCGAAAGTAAGTACGTGCTTTTCACCAGGGGATCAAGAAAATTAGTTTTCCGGCGATGAATATAGTACGAGTTGCATTCACCAGAGGCTAACGCGCAAAAGAGCTTTCACACTTGCGTTTCTCGTTCGTATAATCTGTGCTTTCCTCTGGGCTTTGTGATCGATATATTATATTGGCAACATTGCTGGGCGGTCGGCTATCTAATCTGCCTAATTTATTTGGGTGGTTTGGGGTTCATTTCTGTAGAATACAGTGCTAGGAGAGTTGTAAACTTGCCCTTTATTTGGTTGGATTAGTAAATCTTGTTGAATCTGTTTTGTGTTAGTGTTTTGAAAGAGCTAAAGATGAGTGATAAGAAAGGTAAGTTGTTTTATTAGCAAAAAGTTAAAAGTAAATTGAGAAAGAAATCTCCCGATTTCCATTTTACTTTATTGTAATTCGTTGGAAGTGCAAATTTCCGTCTGGAACAGTTCTACGTCTTGGTCATTAGGCTGTGGGCTAAGTAAGGGCTCTAAAAGAAGGAAAAGAGCATTAAATTGCATAAGAATAATATGCAGGATGTTTTAATCAATACATGATTATAGGGTTATCTCTCTCTCGACCAGGTAACCCAGATGTTCTGACTCATTTTACATAGCCTTGTCCTGCATTGCAAAACTAGAACTACTGAATTATAGTAACAGGGACTTTATTAATGTTCTTATTTAGGGCCAGATTATCACGTGTTACTTGCAGAGGCTGGTTTTTATGCAAGACTAGAGGAGGACCTTCAGACTAGCCAATCCAGGATTCTGCCATCGAAAAAACAGTACTTATTTCTTTTCATGTGTTTAATACAGTGGCTGATGCTTGTTGGTTATACCCGCTCAACGATTTACCTTCACTAGATTTTTGGTTGGAAATTGATTACTGTCCTATATTTTGCCTATTTTCAATTTACGCAATGACTTCACAAAAATATTCAAATGTGGCTTTTCTTACAGAACTTTTCTTCATAAACTGACACTCGACCTATAGATTTTCGCATAGCATGCATGATCCGCAAACTTATAATTACATGTCGTTATTGAGGAAAAACGGAATAATGAAAATACTTACAAACAAATACGTAAAACATCGAAGTTAAGCCATTTTATTTTACTAAGCGTTACTAGTATGGTTGATCTTTCCTAATTTATGTAATTATTAAGACATAAAACAGCAATTTTCAATGCAAAAAAAGCATCCACTCAACCCTGGAGGATCGATGTTTAAGGCAAAACAGTAGAAATGAATAATTCTAACAAAAAACTGAAATATTCGCAAAAAACTTAATGATAAATTTCACAACAATGTATTTGATTGCATCTGCAACTGACGTTTTCTCCATTAGCGTACATACCTGTTTTATTCGCGAATTCAAAAGTCCAATCGCCCACTGGCGCCTAAGTTATAAACTACACTTAACGAGTACCATTTGACATTTATATTGTTTAGATTTGGTCATGGTCATTGTTTATATGTCACTCGAAACGAGTATTTGTTTACCTTTCACAGCGCCTCCATCAGTAGTGAATTCGCGAATACGTAAATCAACAAAGGTATAGTCTATACGATCTTTAACTTGGACCAGCATAAATTCTAAATCTGAGTGCGAAATTTAATTTTTAAAACGTGTCTTAATTAGTAACTTAATATAATTTACTTAATTGATCTAAACATATTTAGTTCATTGTTTATTTATTTATTATTTTCATTTTAAATTTAATTACGGATAACCAAGGTAAGTAAGGCGACAAAGAATTTTAGAAATAGGAAATTTACGCTTACTAATTCATCACTGTGAGCGTCTTCAGAACTTGACACGTCATAACATTAATCGCCAAAATGCCATATTTATTGTCTAATAATAATAACAATAAAATACTGCGTAAACGCTCAATATACCCGCGATGCAACAACACTGATAAAAATAAGGTTGTTTCTTGGAATAGAAATAAATCTAAATAAGACTCCCAACAATATAACCAATTAAATTCGACTATAAAGTACAGGGACCATACAAAGTGCTTGGATTGAAGGAACACTTTATGCAGTAAACTGATCATACCCCAATTTTGACGTTTGGCCAAGTAACTTCGTAAAGACTATAGCAGGTGAAACAACTGCAGAAATATAAAAACAGATATACTTTACTAATGGAATTAGTATTTTTCAGTATAATTTTTTATCGCAGAACTGCTCGACTTCACTTCATAACCTTACTTCACAACATCGGTTTACAGTATTTACAAGAATATTTGAATCTCATGTTACAGCTGGATGTCAAAGGAAAGTGTTCTGACGAAAAAAACTGAACAAAACGGTAGGCTCTTCTTCAAACTTCAACGAAAAAATTATAAGATTTTGCACTGGGCGAAAACCGTCTGATGTTCGCCGACGGTCTTCCATAAAAAGTAAACTGATTCTTCTGAAATATACTTTTGTAGATAATTAATATGCGAGTTAAAAGCAAACTCTCATTAACATGGGTGACATTTTATTGAATAAAAGTAATTTCTAAAATAAGACCAACCGGATCATGGATTGATATATTATATTTTTCTATCATTATTATTATCCCTCCACGCATATATTATCGGAATGCTGATTGGGACGTCCTCTCGTTTTCTTCTTTAGGGAAATGCAAATACTTTACTGAGGGATTATTCCTAAATGTATTCTTGCATTTTTCATAAAAACTGCATGTGTCATTAATTGATGACTTCCCAACACTTACACATTCCATTGTAATTAGTGTGCTACATCAGCAACAGTTTTGTCTCTGGCCGCTTTACCAAACTGTGTAGCATACTTCTTTTTATCTAATTGTACGTGATTATGGACAGTGTATAACAGGAAATTTGTATTCAAATTAGAAAATCAAACTGACCGGCAACGTGTGTATAAATGGTACTCGGTTAATAAACCCGGTTTTCTGTAGTCTTTGTCTAATTTTGTTCTTGTTGTCTGCCTGTAACTTGCTTGATTAAACTTCGTACGGTGTTTCTTCAATAATTCGAAATAAAACAAAATCTGTGCAAAACCTTCAAATGATTTGTATGCCTTGGGTTATACTTGCAACGATTAAGCCCAAAACGGTCTTAATCGTTGCTTATGAGTGCTATATTTAATATGATTACAGCAATCAGCATTTCAGTTGCGATCAGTTTCACTTTTCCAGAAACAATTTGGGTGTCATAACACACTGGTTCTGCGCGTAAAAGATTTGACCTATTGAAAGTCTCCAAAATGAAGCTAAACTTAATACATGTTTGACATTGTTATACATTTTTAACATGTCACGCTGTCACATGTCACGCTGACATGTTTCGCTTAGTCTGGGTTAGTTGCGGTTATAATTTTTCGAATGTTACCTAAACGTCTCAACGTATTAATTGTAACTTTTAATTATGCTAATAATTGTTACAATGAGTCTGATTAGCAGAGTTGAAAGTGCATCTTCGGGAAATGAGTTTAAAAAAAAAACTTTTTGTCGTATTTTTCGTGTAACAGGAAGAGGAATAATGCCCATTTTCAATAAACATTTGTCTGTTGGTTATACCTGGCTCTGTTCCTATGTGTTCGATATCTGGGCTGTTGTTGTTTTCTCTATCGATGTTCATTATTATTGATTTTCAGTCCGTTATTATGGCTTTGTATTTCTGATCTGGACTGGAGATCAGTTCTTCAAGTTCTTTGCTTTTTGGAAATCGAACAGTGTCATGTGCGTAGCACAGATCCGTGTTTCGCCTAGGGATAATTGGCTTTCCCAGTTTTCAAGCGTTTGTTTTATAATTTGTTCTAAATAGATGTTAAACAAACTAAAAATTTTTTCTGGATTCTTTAACAGATAGTTTTAAGAACTGGCGCGTTGTTGGATGTATACGATTCACTTTGTGAATAAGGAATATAATTTGCATAAAAGTCACAGCTTCTGTTAATCAAATGCCCTTCGGTAGTCTATAGCACAGATGTATACCGTCTTACCTCTAGTCTTACTCTTGGAAACTCTTTTTTAGCATGAAGATTGGGTAGTAAATGTGAATATACTCGATGTAGAATACAATGACCATAAAGTTATTTGGAACTAGTCATCCAAATTGATGCCAGGACAGGTGTGATAACTACACTTTAGATAAGAAATAGATGCAAAGGCGTAATTTAAGTGGGCAACAATACAGTAAAAGCATTATGTTGTAGAGACCGAGCAGTTTCGACTTAAGGGTCATCTTGAACGGCACCGCCAAATGCAACATGCAAATTTCATAAACAGAAAGAATTGACATTTTTTATTAGAAAAAGGTGTGTCTCTAGAATGGTAACTTGTGCTCAACAGGAAATTGTGTTAATGACGGTTAATGGCTTAGCCTTTGATTATATCGATCGATGTTTCGATGTTCTTTTTCTGGTTTGTACATAAGTGTCTGATAATTATCGCGCAATTTTAAAAGCTGCAAGAGTTGCCAGCACCTCCACCTATATAACTCTCGTGACAGTATCTACAGTTTGCCATTTTTACAGAGGCATGCTAATATACTCACATACAAAACACCTAAAAACTAATTAGACATTTGCGACTAACGTTAATAATTGATAACTAAGACGAGTTATATTGAAAAGCCCTGAAAACAAACGGTAACACGAATGTTCTCTGCAATTCTTAATATCGAATACGTTCACCATCATTTTCAAAAGTTCCGAACACTAGCAGGTTCAAGAAAAGCCCTGTAAGAAATAAGAATCAAACTCTAGGCAGATATAGGACATGTAAAAATTACATTCTTATTGTAGCTGAAGATGTATAAAATCTCTCAATGGTCCAAAATTAGACGTTTTGTGGTCTATTTATTATTATTCACTGCATGATAATAATCAAAAAATATGTAACTGTCTCCTGTTGTGAAAATGAAATAATAAGTGTTGCGTTTTGTGTTTAATAATCGTTTATTATATGTTATAATCGAAATTATTTCAATAATGGACTAGGACATTCACGGTTATTGCACTTATCTCTAGAACAAATTTTTATGAGTTCAAATTTCAAAAACGATTTGCTAAGGAAATTTAAAACATTGAGCAGTGTTTAAAGCGTTCTTTTTCATGCAATATGAATGCATGGTTTGGTATTAATAACCGGTTTTGATCATAAGAGTACCTAACGTTTTTGTGCTTAATTGGTATATATCTCCATATATTTTTCTTCTCTCTTAAACTTCTCAATATGTACCAGGATTGGTTCATTTATAAGAAAATAGCAATTTCGTCGACGTGTCGTTATATACATTTGTCGACGTTTTGTATATTTATAAAACTATTAAGTATATATTTTTTTGATCATCAAAAAATCTGCTATCATGCACATTGTCTTATATGTTTATACTTTTGGTTTATTTCTTTGTGCGTGGGAATGTCGCTTCAATACCGCAATTCTAGTGCCCTGAGGTAGGCTTACATAAGTAAACGTCGTTAGTTGTAGATAACGACTTTTGACTCCAATTGTGAAAACCAACAAAAATATTTTACAAATTTAATTTCGAATATTATCAGTAAACAGACAAACAAATTTTCAGGTTTAATTTGAAGAATTGCGTCTTTATCATTGCATACGACTCGACAATAAAATTTTAAATCACGTTTGATCTTCCAACTTCTATCAGCTCATAGACGTTTGTTCTCGAGATACGTGCGCGGAATGTCTGATAAATGGTCTCACAGCCGTAAATTTATAAACTGGTTTTATTGTTTGTTTTTTTTAAATTATATTTAAATTTCAATTAAACTTAATGTTCTAACCGTTTACATTTCCTGAGCAATTATTCCGCATATAGATGCGGGTAAAACATTATTTTAGTGATGAAAATCACATTGAATCGCGAAATAAAATATATTAAGTTCGATTCTCTTTGGAATAGTTACATATTTTTTGTAGTGTGTGGGTGTAGGGTGTCTTCAGTGGGTTCCACCCAGTGTTTGCTACAAACATGTTGGCTATTCCGCTCTAGCACATGTACGTCGCTATTTTTTTCGATCGTTTAATAATACTCGCAATGCGTCATTGTAAAATGCAAAATACACATTAGGGAAACCTATTATTTATTAAATATCTTATAGTTAACTTATGCAAAGTGTTCTACATTGTTTAAACACAATAAAGGTGATTAGGATGCCCGAAACTAATTTGAAAAAGCTGGAATTTTAATAAAAATTAAAATAAGCGTGTTTTATACATCAAATATTTGGAGAAACTATTTCTTCTCAAACTACTTAAAAAAAGCTACTTGGATCAAGTGATAATTGCAAATAAACATTATAAATTGCTTCGTTTTGGCTATTATTATACAGGAGATTGCCTAAAATGGGAAAAACGAAGCTTAAAGAATCCACAGGTCAAATGGAGTTGGCAAACATTATCCGAAATTTGATGGTTTTAGAAACACAGGATTTTCAAAGCTGAATATATTTTTTTCTTTTTTGCAAGCGAAAATATCTGTTAGGAACATGAAATTTTTTACGTTCCAAGTCTGGATATTTTCTGGAGTATAGATATATAATATATATAATATATATAAAAGCAAATTAAGATTTCCACCTCAAGACCCAGTATTTTCGAATAGGGCATATTCTTTGCCAACGTTTTCCATTTTGAATGTATTTTCCTTCAGCGTCCGTATTTCCCTTCTTAATTAATCACCATGTAAAGGGTGTTTTTTTAGAGGTATAGAACTTTAAACTGAAATGAAACTCATAAAAATCATGTTAAAGCCATGGTACTGGCTTTATGGAAAAGACAGTTTTATGCCCTTATAACTTAAATATGATTTGGGGTATATGGACGACGCGGCTAGCACGAATGAAGAGCGATCTGGTTCAATTTTCGACCACTTCCAAAATTCCACCAGACCATAAAGCACACCAAAACAGTGAGTTTTTCTGGATATAACGGCGTCTCAATAATGTCTTCTGGATGTTCGTCGCTCCAAATCCGGCAATTTCTATTATGTACGTAACCATTGAGCCAAAAACGATTATGTCGACCGTAAAATTGACGTAGCGCATAGTAAGTCGGCGAACTGAACAGCGATTTTCGAAATAATTGCCGGATTTGGAGAGACGAAAATCCAAAATCCGGAAACCATTATTGAGACGCCGTTATATCCAGAAAAACTTACTATTTGATGCGCTTTTTTTATGGTCTGGAGGAATCAAAGTGGTAAAAAATTGGACTTCCTTCGTGGATTGGTCTTCATTCGAGCCAGCGGCGGCGCCCATATGCCTCAAATCTTAATTAAGCTATAATGGCATACAATTGCCTTTTCAATAAAGCCAGTACCATGATTTTTATGAGATTTATTTCAGTTTATAGTTCTATTCCTCTAGAAAAACACCCTTTATAATTCCTCAATACAATATGTTGAGATTTATTAAATACCCAATCATAAAGTTATAATTGCTGGTCAATTTCTCAATATCGTTTTCGGTTTCCGAACACCTATTGCTATGTGCGTATGAACAGCCGAATTGGTTACACACAATTTGATATAAAATTAATATAATATAATTTTACTCTTCTCTACGCCAATTTTATGGCAAAACTAACCCAAACTGAAATAATAAAAAATTAACTGTATTAATTCAAGTAAATAAAATCGAATTTTAAAACTGGTAAAGTTGTAGAATTTTGAAAAATGTGAATTTGGTATTTTACAATTCAAGAAACACTTTCATATAGAATATATCTTTTTTCTGTGTTTTACATGGGTGCTATCTATCAAATGAACTATACTTGTGATCATGGATATCATAATACCTCATCACTTTACTTTTAGGTTTCAGATGTTTAGTTCATTTGGTAAATTTTCAGCTTATAATATCCGCAACAGGTCTAAAGGATTTTCGTCTTTACAATATTTGATGAAAATATTTGTAATATGTGAATAACTTAGTTTAAGCCAATCTTCACTAGATTATAGTTAACTATTTCACATTTCTGGAGTTTTTAACAAAAATTTGCAAAATTTTGGGACTTAAAAACGTTTGCCTTTTAGTCCTTTAATGGCTGCTAAAATAAAAATATATTCTGCAATAAATACCCGTTTCGAGTTAACTCTTAAACAATTGTATTAATTATTTACAGTATTTTTTTCATGGAAATAATCTTTGTATATCATTGCAATTCAGGTCCTTAATCTGATCTAATATTTTGTGTAAAAATGACTACTTTTAACTGAACACCAGAAATGTTATAATAAACTTGCATGCTGTAGATTTAGTGTATAGATAGTCGGCATTTTTATTTATTTTATTTGATTCACCAACATAAAGAGGTTAAGCTGAATCTGGTGCAATTAAAAAATATATTGATTATTAATACCATACACGTTGTCCCACGCCGCAACCAGATTTCAGGTTACCCTTTTTGAAGAAACTTTCGTTTCATTGTGTTATATTTGCTTTTTACTAATTAGTTTTGTTATATAGCATTTTTTAGAATTAATTTTGTATTAATTGCATGACAAAAGTTTTTAACCATGTATACTGGTTTAAGATCTCAATAGTTATTTACTTCCGAGTAAAAGTTTAATCATACAGATTTATACATGAAAATGTTAAAAACTTAGCTAATTCAATTATCTTGATTTAATGCATGATTTTGACTTATTTTTTTTCTACAAGGTATATTTTGGCACTAACTCAATGTGCTAAAATGTACCTATTATTCCTGATTTTTATTTTGCATGATTCTAAAAACGTGGTTTACTATTGCGTTGCATAAGAAAAATATTTTAATAGTAAATAATGATTTCAGATTCTCAACGCAAAATTAAACTTCTTGCATGAGTAAGTTAAGGATAAATATGACAATAATTGAAATAAATATTTGGTAATCATACATACTACTCTCGTCGAATAATGTTAAGATTTGCTCTTCTTTTTGTTTTCTACTCCATAAGTCCATGTTATTATAAGAGTTTTTTTTTTTCATTTTAATGATCCTCAAAAGTAGTTTTTATTTATTGTTTGTAGATATTTTACTTTTCTTTTTCAATTTGAAGAGTTATCGCATTAGATAGGTTCAAAATATACTGAAAAGTAGGCGGCCGCAACAGTCATAATAAAATCATTTTACGGAAACCTTTATACATATTTTCAATTTACATCAGTTTTATTGCAATGTCATATGTTAGCTTTTATACTCTTCTACAAACTAAATACTATATTCTTAAAAAAGTTTATTGAATAATAAATTTATCTTCTGTATTCTTTAGTAACTACAACTTTCGGACTGCTTTTGGCTAATTCATATTTTTATGATACCTCAAATTGATTTTGCAAAATATATGCAAGTTCAAAGTTTTAAAATTAATTTTTTGATCTATTTTGCACAGACAGTTAGAGATTAAACCATCTTAGTAAAGTGATATTTGACATTGAATTAATTGAGGTAATAACCGTAATATGTAACAATCAAATGTTTTCAGGCTTAAAGGCCTTCGTCAATTGGTATTTATTCCTAGGTAGAAAGTACCTTAAGAAGTAGCAATCTGCCTCGGTTTTTCAGCCTGAAAACATCAAATTTACACCAACTGATCGGGAAAGCTTGAAAATCATCTATCAAATCTTTCAAGGGTTTAGATTGAAGCAAAATTTGAGGTCTTTCAAGTACTGCTTAGTTTATTTATATTCATTTAGAGGTTAACCGTGCAAAGTCAATCTTTAAAAACTGGACGATTTGTCGCGATGTTTAAACTTGTAGACAATTTGTATGTAAATGGATTGAAATTCAATTTACAGCAATCGGTGGTGCAGTACCACCTCCATCATCTGCCCCATCTTTTACTCCCCAACCTCCGCCACAGGCTAATGCGCCAGTTCCTACGCCTCAGCCTTATGGAGGTGAGTATTTAGTTCCTATCAACAATGAGTAACAGGCAGTGGGTTTTGTGGTAGATGAACTCCCGTTTTCACTTCATAATTTTTCGGAAAAAAACGGTTGCGCTTAGTAAATACTTGATATGTATCTTAATCTCAACATGAAATGGGACAGCAGATGAAGAATGGGTGGAAATTTAATTTTGAAGTGACTCCATATACATGTCGTGTCTATTAGTTTGGAATTTCATGTTACACAAGATATTAGCTCGAAATCTACCTTCAGCTGTGCCATTAAGGTATATTTTACCGGCCATCTAGCAAATATTTCTACAGCTGAACATTACAAATAAAAGCAACTGTTTATGAAACATATAACAGCGTCATCATGTCAGCCATATTTGTGGTTAGATTTTAAATTGTGCTCTTCAAACCTTTAAATGTCCAACGTGTATAAAGTGTACATTCCTTGGGGAAACTCAATCGCTCAAATTGGAACGGAAGCAAATTGATTCTTCTGTCTGCGAATGGACGGTAGATTTTTGAAGTCATACTGAAGCCTTACACGACAAACAAGCACACAACCAAGCATGGAAAGCTATTTAAGGGTTTTGCGCAGATTTTCTGTGATTTCGAACCGTTCAAGTTTGAACCGCACCAAGTTAAGGTTCGAAGAAGAGATACATCTACTGTTCTATCAACCTTTTCCACCAGAAAAACTTTCCTTTAATCTCAAACTGTAATATGAGATCCAAACGTTGTGCTAACCAATAAAAACTAACGATGTGAAGTGAATTTGAGTAGTTCGTGTGATGAAACTAAAATTTTGAAACATTGAATCTGAGAAAGTGAGGAATTTCTAGGTCCATCAGCATAAAATCTCTATTATTTTATTTTCCTTTTAATTTCACCTGTTACCTTTGTTGATTTGCGCATAAAACAACAGGTATTTACGTAGCTGTATATCCTCAGTTCCAAATACAAGATGTTAGAAAACTATACCTCGAAATATCTAATGCGTATTTTAAAAACCTTTTATATATGATATATTAAACCTCGGTAATTATTGTAATTTCTTTATTAATGCATAACTTAATTACACACATTACGGACGATCCACATTAGCTGCAAAGGCACAACGTGCTTGCAAATTGTATATTTTTATTTCTCAAAAGCTTTTCTTAAAACAGCTAATAATTAAGTTCAAATAAACTATCTGTATATATAGAGATAAATATCTATTTAGATGTGAGCGGTATCCAAAAGTGTATGTTTTGTACTTTGTTCCGTATTTTTAATGAGAATCCGTGAGACACTGTTTCAATTTTTTTTTGGTTTGTTCAATCGCATTAAAATAGTTATCAATATACAAAATATACCTTCGTTCTTTCGTTTATTAGCGCTATCCTTAAAATATTAATTTTAATTCATTCCAATGTAAATATACAAAAAAAAAATTAATTTTAATCGCTTTTAGTTTGCCATATAAATCTGAAAAGGGTTTCGGTTTAGGTGTTGAAATGTTGTAAAAAATGAGGTTTACCGATATTGCATGTTTCCAGTGCTACTGCTAACCGGAAACTGTTTTCACTAGCTTTACACCAACATGACCGATGTAATACTACAGCTCGTCTCACAAGTAAAGTTCATTTATATAGTGTTTTGATCGTATTCAAAATAGCTTTGAAAAAGGAAAAAATAAATTATTTTAAAGTAGGGAAAATAGCTACAATAATGTATTTTAAGGATCCTCGTGCCAGTTCGCTTTGAGAGAAAATCCGTAGCCGATAGAAGTGAACGATTGCGAAACTTTTCTCTCTACTTACGAGGTAGCCATAGATTTTTAAGTTAATTTTCGTTAATATTCGTAAAAAAATTTACATGATATAAATCCAATATTTAACTATTAAATTTTTTTCTGTTCTAGAAGGTTTCTCAAAAAAAGTAGCAGATATTTTCGCCATTACCTGAACCTGATTTTGTTTCAATTTCGTCAGGCTCCATGCTTTCAATTACTAATTAGCTTCGTTATGCTGATAATATCTTGATAAATTCTTGTTGAATTATTTCATCGGTAAGTCTCATCGTTCAACATTAAGATCCATCTGATATAATCACAAAAGCCTCTTTATTCTCTTCACGTTGTTTTTGTAGCGCCGTTATTTGATTCTGGTTGATACTGTACTACTCGTGTAAAGGAACTTGATAATGCGGAAGCGACTTAGATGTTAAAACCTTCAATTTAGATTTGAAGAATGAAGGAGCTAGCAATAATTTGTAATTGTGTAAAATGTACACATTTTAATATATTGAATATACTAAAAATTTGTAAAGTAATACTGAACTATTTGTCTTTCAATAATTTGACTTCAAAATACTTTTGCTCCTAATTTATTATGCTTCAGTTATTTTATTTGTTTTCAGTTATGGCTGGAATGCCCGGTTCACCCTACGTTATCCCAGGCCAAACACAGATCTATCCTCAAGGGCCACCCCCTACGTATGATCAGACTCTGACGCATCCAGCAATTGTGGGGCAACATGTAAGTGTTAGGCATAATAATCAATTTCAGAGTACTTTTTCGTTGTTTTCTAGAATCCCTGTGATCATTTTTCACACAATCAGAAATTTCACAATCAGAAAAAAAATATTTTGTCTTTTTTCTAAATATTTATTTTAGTGTAAAATGCAAAAGTGAAAACGAAAAACTCGTTATTTATGTGTTATTTCTCCATTTATTTTCCTTTGTTTTCCAAACTTAAAGTTCTGACATCATATTGAATCGCAGAAGCAAGTCCGTTTTTAAGTTAAAAAATAGTATAAATTGTCTTCTACATATGCACATTGCACATAATATTCTTCGAGTTATTCTTGCTGACCTCTAAAAAAAAATCCTTAAAATGTATCTATGCATATTGAAAGTTATATTTCTGTTTCAGATGTATCCACCAGGTACTATGTATGCAACTGGATATCCTACTTACTTAGGTTACCCAACATATGCACCCATGCAATATTACCCATCATTGGGTGCATACTCATATGCTATGCAACCTACGGCACAATTGAGACCCACAATTATGATCCAAGTAAGTTTATAATAGTAGCCTCTTTTGAGGGTTCTTTCTGGTCTTGGTCTGGGGAAGTCAAATACTGTTGAATATAAAACTTTGAACCATGAGACAATTTGTACATGACTTTATACACTAAACGTGTCGAATTGGCTCTTACGAGAGAGTTTACCAGGTTAATAAATACCTAGATCAAAATGTCGTTGAAATATTTGCAATGAGAAATGTTTTTTTCATAAATCAGGCGATAAAAACAATTTTGATTGATTATCGTCACAAACTACCAATAGACTAGTGCAAATAATTTTAAAAAAATTATTAACTGGCAAGGCCAAGTAGAAAATGTTGTTGAGGTTCCAATTTTAAGAAAAAATAAAATTTAAACACGAAAACACTGGAAATGGGGATGCAGTTTGGGGGTTGAACACGGTTTTTTGCAATTTGCGGCGAAACGTGACTTCCTAGCAGAAAACGTTCAATGACAGAGTTGTAGATGATAAAAAAATCTGAAACTTTTGCATTTAACACTTTTTGACATCAACTGTCAAATTAACTAATCTGACTCTCAAATTAACAGTCAAAATTGCAAAAAAAAACTATTTTTTAGGATTTAATTTACAGGAAGATCTGTAAAAGTATGTCTTTGTTGATGTTGAATAAGCACGATTTTTTGCAGTTCTATTCTTTTTTTAAAGTTCTATTTCCTACAGTTAAAAGACGACTAGTTTTCGAGTTATGTACATTTTTCCAAAAAAAGTACCCTTATCTTCCAAGAACAATTGTCTTGATATTTTTTGTATTTCGAAGGTCTATAAGAGTGGATTTCAAATAAAATTCTAATCATAGTTGTATTCCAGCGTTAATATGCGTAAGCAAAGATTTTATGTTATTTATTTGACCTTTTCAACATGGTTTGCGCTACTTACTGTAATAAAATTATGTCGACTGTAATAATCTTACATTAAACGAACTTATATTATGTAAATATAGTCCACTATAAAAATTACCGCTTACGCACTTTCGAAATATAAAAAAAACATCAAGACACTTGGAAGATAATGGTATTTTTTTGTCCATAACTCGAACACTAGTCGTCTCCTGAACTGCGAAAAAATCATGCATAATCAACACCAGAAAAGCCATACCTTCAAATTTTCATGTAAATGAAATAGTTTATACGCGACAAAAAATTTTTTAATAATAATTAATTTGATTTTTTGTCAAAAACTGTTGAATACAAAAGTTTCATATTTTTTTATTGTCTACAACTCTATCATTGAACGATTTCCGCTAAGAGGTCATGTTTCGTCGCAAAAGAAACCGTTTTCAACCCCTAAACTGCATCCCCATTTCACGATTTCCAGTGTTTCAGTGTTTAAATTTTATTATTTCTTAAAGCTGGGCATCAACAACATTTTCTGCCTGGTTCGTGCCTGTTACTAATTTTTTTATTATATGAAATTCGTATCGGCACTAGCCTACAATAATTTGCCGAGTTGCAAAAATTGAAGTTTGAAGAAAGAAGTAATTAAGAAGGACAAAACTAGGATGGCCATATTTCTTTTTGAAGTGATAACTTCTTATGGGACGGGGTAAATCTATTGGAATTCGGTGACGGCGCCACCGTTACGTCTGGCCCCAGCATGCGGTCTCTTGGTTTCTCTCACACGCAACGGCTTCCTAGCTGAGACCAAAGACTAGTCTTGGCCAAAACTACCATCAATATTTATTCTAAGTGGAGATTTTAATGTTGATTTTTCTTCTGATCGAGGCCATAATTTAATATCACTTCTTAAATCTAAGTTGCTATTAAAGGTGATAAATAATCCTGATCAAGGTGCTACCAGTCATGGTATACGATTGATGCGGTATTTTCCAGATACTTAAATAAAATCGAGTGTCATAATTTTGTTTCGTATTAAAGTTTCTATAAATATCATATGAAGTTATCACTTCTAGTCGAGCGTCCCGCGACGCACACCATTTTTTCCGTCCTATTGAACAAGCGAATGCATCTGCCGTTATTCTAGTAAAACATATAGATAATTATGTGAATATTGTTTTAATTAAAAATTAAAATGGTATACATTTATGTGAATTTAGTAAGTTCCGTATGCGACTTCGAACGGTGTTATCTGCCTCCATTAGCTATGTTAAAAAACAGATAACTACATGTTTAGAATTCAATTATTAAGCGTAAATGTTAACGCGCAAGACACTATTCCAGTGTTTTAAATAGGAACTAAATTTAAGACACATTAACGACAATGTGGAGTTCGTATATTTATAACATTTGCATTTTAAACAAAGTGATCAGTTTATCAGGACGTCCAAGTAGCCCATTAAGTAATCACAGGAGTTTTTGTCACTTGCTGGCATCAGTGGTTTTTGTCAAGTTCAAGAAGAAGGAAAGGCATTATTTGTCGGCAAAAAACGGTTTTTAATCAAGACGCACCAATATAATCATAGCTTATAGTTGAACTGTTTTGGAACTCATTTTGGTATATGATAAAATTCACGCTTTAATTTCTTTAGCATTTCTACTCCAAAAGAACGGAACGGTTTTACCTCTAGACCCAAATAGAATCCCCACCTGTTTCAGAATGGTTACGATGCGGGAGCGCGATTCGATGGCATACCGCAGCAAATGATTCCTCAACCACCACCCGGAGTTCCTCCATCTGCTGCTCAACTGGCTGCGATGGCAGGCCACCAAGTGGCGCTCGGCCAAAAGAAAAACACATTTCTTGCTGGAGGTTCGGAAGGCGGGTACACGTTTTGGTAGTTAAGTAATAATTTAAATTTAGATCATTTTAAGATCAAAGGTAACGTAATGACTTTTGTTCATTAGTTGACTATTACCAATTAAACGGAGTATCTGGTACCAACCGGGGTGTCTCGTGAATTCAAAATTTGTTCGGTCCTCACTTTTATTGTTTTTACGTCTTAGCTACTTAATGTCTGACATTTATTTTTAAACTTGCTTATCTTAAACAGAAAAGTACTTTCTGTATACCAGTTTGGTACTCATGATAAGTGCTGTGAATGAATACTTTCATTGTTTACAATCGAATAAAAAGCCTCTTTAGTATTACACAGGATCAAAACTTACAATTGTTGGATATGGACCATCTTTTTTAATTAATTTCACGAATGTTGTCAAGTTTTTGTAAGACTTATTCAACAGCAAAAAATCGATATTAAACACTAACTTTAAATATTATTGTTTTTCTAAAACACCCGTTTGTTTGCAAATTAACTCGAATATTGCTGTTAAGTGCGTCCTTCTGTAGCGTACAATTATATTGGTAATTTGAAATTAACGACAATATCAAATTTCGTATAAATTCCATTAAAATCTTCTTTGAGTTTTGATCGATATTAATCGTTGATTTTTTATTATAATTTTTTTCTGTTTTTCAATATTTTAAAGTACATTCGGATTATTGCATTATATCATTAAAATTTCAAAGCATTAAGATTTCTTTAATCATCATCAAATGCATTGTCGATATTTTTCTTGGCGTTAATATGGTTTTTAGAGTACTGTCTGTATATTTTTTCCAATTGTGCATATATTAAAATACACCTATTTGGCTACTACGTAGTACATTTTACGAAGTGAGCAGTCGAATCATAACTCGAATTATTTGAATTTGAAACTTGCCATATAGATGCATATGTCGAATGCCAAATGTATTTAATTCTCAATATGTGCTCAATTGTAAAACGTATTGGTTTAGAATAAACATTCTAAGGTAATAATATAGTCATAAATTAAACATTTAAAAGTATCAGATGTTTGATACATTAATTCTAGTAGATTTATATAAATACAGATAAGTGTATTTGATGATCGTTGAAAGACTCGAAACGTTGTAAAATCAAATAACATCATATTAATTCCGTGAACTAATTTTAAATGACCGAAACGCGGCAAAATAAATCAATTTTTAATAGACATATAATATCAATAAATGAATTTACCTAAATGTTCTCAAGTCTGCAGCCAAATTTACTTTGTTAAAATTGAAATGACTATGTGTTGATATCCAAAATGCCCCATACTTTATATATACATATATATATCGTATAGAGAGTATGAGCACTTTTTCGAAACCTCATAAATAGCTTTCAAATAAAAAGACTTAAAACACAAATTTACAATTGGTTGTCTTGGTGGATATACATACCAAACAGACCAAAATAATGTGAACAATCAAAATATGTATTGTGTTTTATGTTAATTAACCTGCTAGATTCGCGATTTAAAAGTACTTTTTGTAAACTCGCATTGTGACATAATTATGCCAAGTAATTTGTCCTCGAAGTATTTCATGTGTTGTACCAGTAATCAGCATGTTTTTACGTCTAGACTTTGCCACATAATGTCGAATGTTGGACATCTAACATCAGGAAACGAGATTCAAACCATTGGAGATCTAATAACAATGATCTTTATTTAGGCTGCTGGAGACTTTCGAGTCAAATTATAATTTACCTCTATCCTACATGAACAAATCATTCTGTCAGTGATACAGTTTTAATTTTTAATAATCAATTCCTTGAGTAAAATGAAAACTCTTTCGATTGTTTTCTCTCGCTCTTTTTTTCTTAATTGATTTTTTGTTTATAGCAGCATAGTTACTCGTCTAGAGGCAACATTAGACATGTTCTAACATGTGCAAATGTTGTCCTTTTTAAAATTGTCCGTTAAAAATGACCTTTTATACATTTCTTTACCTGGTTTGAACGAAAATCATGAAGATTATAAGCTCATTGTATACTCGTCCTTTGAATCTCAATACATTTTTAATTTAGTATTTATACAGGTGGTAAAATAGCTAAAGCATTAGAGTATTTGTTACTCCATTGGTGGATGTTAAGATCTTTTACCATAAGAACTATTTGGCAATAGCGTATTAACTTACTAGAATCCAATGATTCTTAAAGCAAAATCTGAGAACAAATATAGCCGTTTTACATTGTGCTAATATGAAAATACATTATCAATATTAAAATCAACCTTAATTTAATAGCAAAAATAATATTGAATGGGTTGTCTACCAGAACTATGGACTAGGGAAAAGAAAATTGCGACAACTGATGGTTTCTTTACAACTTTGCTTTTAGATCTTAATTTATTAAAAAGCGAAAACTAAATATCTCATCAGGATGGCAAACGACTGAACGCTGCTACGTTTCTTTAGTTATAAATTATCTGATACAAATCAACAAAAAAATTATAACTTTTAGTGGCAGCTGCTAGCCTGGAGCTGTTATAAAGACGCGACATTTGCAGATGCTCAGTGGTCGCATTCTGATTAGACATTTAGCTCCATGTATAGGATAAGTCAAATCTGTTTTGTTTATTAAAAGTATAATACTATACAAACGTATAGTTCTGTATTTCGCTGCAAGCGACTCGATCTTTATATTTGTGGTTATTATTTATTATTTTTGGATTGTTGATTTATAGCGATTGTAGAGAAATAAAGCTGTTTTTGTTACGTGGATGGTACAAAAAGAACTAGAAAAACGCGTTGTTTTTTTTTGTAAATTCCAAATCAAACTTTTATTTTACTTCCTTATACCATTTTGTCTCACCTTCCAGAAACTATTTATCTAATTTTTCTAAAGTCTGATTCAGTTTTTATAGATAGCAAGAGCTGATGCTAATCCGCTCGAAGAGCTCAGTGTTTCTGAGTCAATCCAAGAGATGGTGCTCAAAACCGTTGACTATTCTATATTTAAGTTTGTATTGTTCGGGACTTTTTCAGTTTGACGAATATACTTCTCGATTGTGTGGTTCGATTTCTGGTCTCTTGATCTTCTAAGAGTGGCTTCCAGCTACTATATGGATCCTAGATGTACTTGGCGCTGCCATAAATTTCGAATTGCGTGCGTTTCTCTTTCTAAGTTTGGTTCGTATACGTGTATGCCCTTTCTGACAATTTAGCGGTTTAACAAAACTGTGGCCTTTCGTTCATCATCTCTAATATTTTTAGTGCCATGCACTCTGTGCTTTCTGTTCATAGCTCGATGGCATGGGAGTAGTTCTGGGCGTAATTTTTAAAAAGTGGGAATTTTTAAATATTTTAGGATGCAGTGATTGTTGGCGATTCGTGAAAAAGATATTAGCTAACAGATAGAAAGGAGAATTCAGGCGGCAAACATCTGTATGTCTCCATTGCAATTTCATGAAGTCTTAGAACCTGTCGCCAGCCACAAGAATTCAAATATACCTACATATAGACCAGTGATCAGACCAATAATTTTAGATGAACAGGACCACAGTTTAACTCAAGTTTTTCGGCTATCTATCACGCCTTTTCTACAGATCTTTCAGCAATGGCAGTACTCATCGATTGAACTCGTATGGATGACTGTGAATGGAAACAAATTGTGCAGTCAGCCAAGACCCACATTCTGGGCTTGTGCTACTAGATAAAGAAGAAAAACACCTTCAAAGGGATGACAGTGTCTTTTTGTGACCTTCAGAAGAATAAAGTCATAAAAATTTTTGAATCTCTAGAATATGCTCTAAGCATTTCAAAAATGATAGATTTTGAGAGGAATTTGCAATTTGAACTTTTAGGGTACTTGCCAAAAGCAGGTTTAAAACTTAAGCTTGGTGCAGTTCCTTCTCTAAATTTGCTTAAAGTTAGAATCGCTATCAAAACAATAGAAATAAAATAATAATAGAAGAAATAATACTAACATTTTCTGCAAGGGTACAAAAAGAAAACTAACATTTTCTGCAAGGGTACATTTTAAGGAGCTAACATTATACTTTATTGCACATCTGACAATTATGCTTCCCTTACCCTCTACAAAATAAATTAATTCTTGTTACTTTTTATTTTCAAGTTTGAAACCCGCTGCAAACTGTTTTTAAATGATATCGAAGATTTATATAAAAAATAATGAAATGTGACCAATAAAATGTGAAACTAGCACCACGATCGCACTACATGCCCAAAATCGAAATCCACATTGTGCTAGGCAAGACTGCAGTGAGCACCACATGACGTCAAGCAAATCGACGCAACATTCAGAGGCTTCGAGGCAACCTCAGAAGCCAGATGAGTATTAGGAACAAGCTACTCCTCATCAAGACCATAATCAGGCCACTGGTGTATGCCTCCACTGCGTGGGGATATGCAGCCGAGTGTCATTTGAATAGACTTCAGGCCACAAAAAACAAACTTCTGCGGATGGCCATAGATGCGCCCTGGTTTGTTAGAAACTCCCAAATCTACAGGGACCTGGAGTGGGAGCCACTAAGAGAGTTTCTCACAAGGAAAGCGAAAGCAGACTTCGAGAAAGCTGGAAGGCACACGAACGAAGAGCTGCGAAAACTCGTAAGTTACACGCCAGAAGATCTGGGAGCCAGGAAAAAAAGCCCCAGACACCAACTAGCCCACTAGGGCAACAGGTAGCAAACGGCGTAAGCTGTAAGTGTGGTAATAGTGTAGTGTTTGTAGTAAGTAGCATGCATGTATAAGTAAGGCGTTAAATTAATAAGATGCCCATGCTAGCAAGCAGCTAGCATGGAGAGAATGCGATGCAATGGCATACGGATGCCGGAGCTGACAAATTCTTAGAGAGGACTACAAGTTTTAAAGGATAACTCCCGAAAACTCGTAGTACAAGAAAGGGGTTTTTTTAGTTGGTAAAAATCCAACACTACCCAGGGTTCGGAAGACTGGGTGTCTTCGCGAAGATTTTATTCCTCCAGCCGCCGGGCAAAAAAAAATTAATTAAATTGATAGAAACCCTTCTTAAGCAAGTTAATTACATGAAAGTCATGTAATGAGGGTCATGAACACTCAGTTTCGAATTAATTTTGTTAAAATCACAGTATTAAGTTAATACTATTAACAAAATAACATCTATAGTTATAATTCTCTAGTTTGCTCATCTCTAGTTTGTAGTCTGTGAGTGTCTCTTTCCTTGTCTAAGGTCTTAGTGATTTTATTAGGTTAAGATATTTTCCAATGCATTTAGAACAGAAAATTAGAACCAGGTACACTATAAAATCTTATCTGTGTTTACAACCACTATTTACTATTTTAAAGCCAAATGTAATTATTCTGTACAAAATGTCAAACAAGATTTTAGATTTTTGTAAATTATGTTGTGCATCCAGAAACTTGATAAATATGTTTACTGGAAAGTGCCGATCATTTCGACACATTCTTCGAAAAATTATTAAGGAAACTCTCTGTATTGAAGTGAGTACAAATTTATATATTTATATTATTTCATTTATAACTCTTACTATGTTTTTTTAGGTTGAACTTGCTGATCCCATTCAATCTATATGTATCAACTGTTTAATTGACGTCACAAACTTCTATTATTTTAAATTGAATTGTCATCAAACTCAAATTAATTTAAAGGTAAGTAAACTCTATGAAAATACATAGAATTAATGATGATTATTCTTTGGAAAGGAATAGAAAGAGGGTTGTAAAAGCCGATTTAAAGTCAAGACTGAAAATAATATACCTATGTATTTAAAGAATAAATTCAAAATTCAATGAATATTAAAATAGCGGACGCTAACTATCCACTTTAAAGTTGCATTTTTTAAAGTGGCTTTCTACAGAATTCCACTTTTGTATTAAATATTTCATCTTAGCTTAAGTACAATTTGGTCTTAAAAATGGTCCCGTTTAAACGGGGTCAAATAATGTTCTAGTTTGTCAGGCTCTCAGGTTTGAAGTTAACAATATGCTCACCGAATAGAAGAAGAATCCCTTTACCAACAACTTCCTTAATGTTGTTTCTTGTGGAAATCCGATTTTCGACTACGTTTAACTCATGGAAATTTACTAGATAGTTTGCACTCCTAACGTCTCCCACCATACTGATGCTACGCGGGCAAGAATAATTCTTTTATATCCTATTGCAAAATTCGCTTTGGGAGAAATAGATGCTTAACTATATTAAAATAGAAACGGCCATTAAACAATACCAAACGCAAACTAAAAAAAATTAACAAACGACCATTCAAAAGTAACCCAAATAAACTTGCGTGCATAGAAATCGGCCCACTGTAAATTTTTGACTTAAACTATATTTTTTTAAAAACTATTCATCTGATCAAAAAAAGAAATATGCTCAATTTAATATGCTTTAATGTGAGTATAAATTTATCAGGAAGGCTTGTCGTTTCTATGCGTAGCAACCAGTAAACAAATGAAACGTGTTTATGTGGTGATTGTAACGAAAATAAAAAAATTGTCAAATATTAGAATTATTGCATTTGCAACAGAAATTTGCATATTAATTCGTTTTTCATAATCTCAGTAGTGTTTAAGTGTGTTAGTTTAATGCATACTACACCACAAAAAGCCGGCCAAGTTATTGCTTTAATCGAAAATGGACTTAGTCAGCGAGCTGTAGCTAGACAATTGGATATGACACGCGCAGCGGTTCGAAGAGTGTGCAAACGTTATGAGGAGACTGGATCCTTTCATAGGCGACCTGGAACAGGCAGAAGGCGATTTACAACCGCTCGTGATGACCGCTTTATTGTGTCAACAACATTAAGAAATCGTCACCTTAATGCCGTTCAAGTGCAACGAGAGCTCTGTGAGGTGCCAGGAGTGGCTATTAGTCAGTGGACAGTAAGACGAAGACTCCAGGAAAATAACCTGACCCCTAAAACACCTGCGATTGGTCCAAAACTTACTCCAGCGCATCGGTAAGCACGCCTGCGTTTTGCACGGGATCATCTGAATTGGACGTTGGAACAATGGGGATCTGTTCTGTTCTCAGATGAGACCAGAATATGCTTCCATGGTAACGACCGAAGAAGGAAAGTGTACCGAAGACCAAGAGAGCGATTTGCAGATTGCTGCTTTGAAGAGTGGAGTGCTTATGGAGGTGGTTCTTGTATGATCTGTTGTGCAATTTCTATAGGAGCACGAACCGACCCTGAGTTCATTCGTAGGGGCGACCGTGTTCACGGAAGAAGAGGTTTTACGGCTGTTAGATATATCGAGGAGATTTTAGCAATTCATGTGGTACCTTACGTCGACTACATTGGAGACGAATTTACTTTTATGCATGACAATGCCAGGCCGCACACCGCAAGATTACATTGCAGAAGTCGGTTTTCGGGTTATGGAGTGGCCAGCATACACGCCTGACCTAAATCCGATCGAACACTTATGGGATGAGCTAAAACGAACAATTCGAGCTAGACTTCATACCTCAAACTCGATCCCAGAGCTTATTGTTGCAGTAGAAGAAGACTGGTTTAACATCCCTCAAGCAACAGAAACAATAGCAAACTTGATTAGATCTATGCCTAATCGTATGAGAGTTTATTTTTTAAGAACATTATTAAAAAATTAAGTGTTAAGTTTTAAATTGTCAATAACACTATTTATGTTAATAATAAAAAAGCTTAATTTGCTTAATGCATTAATTTCACTATGTTAAACATAGGATACTCACAATAATTTATACTCACATTAAAGCATATTAAATTGTCTTTCAAACAGCATATTTCTTTTTTTGATGATGAATAGTTTAAAAAAAATATATAGTTAAAGTCAAAAGTTTACTGTGGGCCGATTTCTATGCACGCAAGTGTATATGTAAAAGGTGTCTATGGAAACTATGGACCATCAGCAACTGTCCGACGCAAAAACGAATTTTTCAAAAAGTCGCTATATCACGCCTTCAATCAACGTCGTCAAATCAATATATGAAATAGAAATCTGCTACATTTTGAAGAAGTTGAAAGAGAAAAATGTGTGTTGGGTAAACTCACCGCTGTGAGACTGTAGCGTCCAATTGGCCCATTAAATTATCGCAAAACGAATTTTAATAACTGCAGTCCAAAATTACTCACTTACTATAAAGCAGTTGATGAAATCTGACCTCAAACCTTACTCTATATTTCTATTTTTTGCATACACATGATAAAGTTCTATTCGAGTGTTGCATACTCAGAAATTCTAGAAGAATTTCCGCTCAATAAAATTTAGAAAAAGTGTATTTTTTAATTCCGCCAAAGTCTTTGAAAAGCTGGCCTCCAAGAGCTGCTTGAAACCCTTGAAGGCCCAAAAAAATTTAAACCACAAGGTAACAAGTCTGGACTGTAAGGAGGATGTTTTTTCCTGCCTCCAACGTTTCTTCCTGCCTCATTTCTCCTACGTATCGTTTGAAGAATACAATTTTCAATGCAAGAGTAACTAAAGGAAGCCATGAGGCCCTGAGGCTTTTTTGATTAGGTGTGGCAAATGCTGGTGTATATCCGTCATGGTAGTTATGTAGCTGAATAAGAATCGGCGGATGGAACACTTCCTTTCCACAAAAGTGCAACGATATCTTTGTGAAAACGTAATAGAGCAACGGCGATCCGATGCTCTTCGGCCCAGGACTGGTTCTTAAGAGCGGAATTCCGTTATTAGATGAAAATCTTGCCTACTTCATTGCCAACGTTCCTGATTAAATTTTGTGCTTTAGTAACATCCAAAATTCCACCAGGAAGAAATCACGATTAAGGAGTTTTGTTGCTAGAGCTTTTTGCGTCTGTTGCATATTCTTTATCAGTCTTTTCACTTCTAGCACAAAAACTTTGAAATTGCCAATTTTACCAGGAATATGGTCATGCAGGTACTATACCTATACTATGTGCCGCAAAATAAAAATTTTGCTTAGCATATCATAGCCTTGTGTGTACAGACGCTCATTCCAATTTTGACAAATGGGCATTGGACGGAGCTAAGTTCGTCTTTTAAGACCAATTCTGATTGAACATCTGTTTGTTATTCCGATGTCTGGGAAAGATGGTGTATTTTCATTTCTCTGTACGTAAAAACGCCCGAAAATAAAATATTGTCAATTCCATTCGTCATTCCAGTATCGGTCGCTTGTCCTCGAGACGGGATATGCAGGTACAGTCTATCTAACCCAACCTCGTAACAAAATGTAGAGCAAATTCTGGAGAGCTATTCAACGATTTGTTCGGCTTTCATCACATCAACGCGTGTCATTTATTTGAATCACCTTTGCTGGTTCATGAGTCATGTACTGTACAATTTTGACACCGTATTTTCTACGCGACGTTCAGGATGACCGACGTACAGACATCCTACCAGACGTACAGACAACGTAGGCGTGCATGTTACGGTACGAGGTAGGATAGGAACACCAAATTATCGAAATAATAAAAGGCCATGCAACTACTATACGAACGCACAAACATGACAAAGATCTCGGAAAGACTCATACAGCTACAGACAAAATGGACAAACAACCCCTACAACTGGACCACACTGAATCCCCTTTGTCTTACAAGACCAACCAGACAATCCCGCTTCCGTTTCCCTACATTAACGCTACGGACTAGTGGACAATAAAATAATTTCTTCTTGCCACTGAAATTTTATTTAATAATATTGTTAACCTAGAATAAGAGAATTTTCATATTTGTTTTTTATTTAGATTAAGACTACGTGTATTAAACAAGGGCAGAAAGACCGATAGGTCGATAGACTTTTTTAGAAATAAAGATGTTTACTACTTCTACTAAAAGGCCATGTTAACTATTTCTTATTCACAACCTGATTTGATACAATGTATGTGATATAACTTTTTTATGTAGTGTTTCTTTATAGCACAACGGACCTATTGTTTCTGTGGCCAAAAAGCCAAGGATCGAGAAAACTCATCTGGATGAAATAGAGCTACCTGATATTGCAACAATTACAAACGTTCTGGATTGGCTATCATTAAAGCAAAAGAACGTTAAAAAATCACCAAAGTTTTGTCAATGCGAGAAAGCGGAAGTTAACTCGGTAGCATGTCAGACGACTTCTATTGAATTGAGGAACCAATCATGTGAAACAACTTCCATTAAACTGAAAAATCAGTCATGTCAAGCAAATTTATATAAACCTGCTGAAACTATTTGCAAACCTGAAGATGTTTTAACCATCTCACGTTCTAGATACGAATCTAAAAGTTTAGTTAATAAAAGTGTTCCATGTAGTTTGCGTTCTTTCAAAATTGATCGCCTCTCAGTGAATAATAACTTGAATTTAGATAAAGGCTGTCAAACAGATTTAGCAACAATAAAACTGGTCTCAAATCAGACACAATGTGACTTAAAAAAATGTCCAAAAACATTTTGGAATAATGATCCATATGTTTTTAGCCCAGAAGCTAAAGACTTGGGAAATCAAAAGTTGGAAACAGAGTGGTGTAGTGATAAAAAACTGTTATTCGTAGACTCTAGGCAATCCGTTCCGACACCTATAACAAAGGGCTTTCTTCCGCCTGAAACTCCTACGTTGTTGGAGGTGGAATCAAAAAAATCCAAAAAAGTAACGATTTGCCAAATTTGCGATCAAAGTCTGTACAGTAGACGTGAAGTAGATAAGCACAAGCAAACTCATATGTGGTGCCACATCTGTAATAAAAGATTTAAATCTACGAAACATGCTCAAAACCACCTATATTCATCTCATGTAAGTAAACATCAAGAGACCGAAGATCTGAACAAACGTAATTGGGCCGTTTATGTTGACCTTTTAAAAGTAGATAGTCGTCCAACATTCAAAACTGAGTACCCTTTAGCATATCAATGTTTAAGTGATAGTTTAAAAAAGTAATATTTTGTCCATTATAGTCCGACTCGACCAGTATTATAATGCAGGTTAAAAAGTATGCGTCGATAAAAGATCCGTTTGTTTTTAAGTTAAATTATTCATCAGAGTTTTTGCATGAACTCTAATATCTAATGTATAATACCAGGGAGCTAGTTTTAATATACAGTTTACTTGAAATAAAGCGACTTTTCATGTTGTAGACCTTCCTGTTTCCCATGCCGTCGATTCGGTCTTGTCTTTTAAACCGCTCGAGAGGATGTAATCGCGAACAGTTGGAGATGTTGAACATTCTGTAGCATCCCACTATTTGTCTGGCTCTTGGAGGTGTGAACCACGTTTCTGCAACAGGGTTTTTTCAGGCCTTTTTGACTGAAAATCAATTCTAAAGCAAGCAGAACTGGGGGAAAACCAGGTTCCGAAGAAGAAACAGGCCTACCAATCAGCACACATGAGATCATCAACTGAGATTGGCACATGTTACATTTCAGTTTGTAAGAGCCGTGAATAAAACGTGATTCTTGGATTTAGTCCTGACCGAATCTTCCAATTGCGTTTTGAAAAATATAAAATTATATATACAGGAGTAGTTTGCAGAAACACTTTATATACAGGGTGACAATTTGAAAACTTGCAATGGCTATATCTGAGGAACAAAAAAAGATATACAGTTTTTATAATAAATAAGTAGGGGAACCAAATTTATGTATCAAATAAACTCAAAAGCTTCAAGAAATCAGTTCCGTTGCTAACAGGAAAAGAACTGCACCAAGACTACTTGAAGAAGCAGCTCAAGTTGGAGTTCTCAGTCAGTTTGCCATGAACTCAACTTTATCGACTCCTCAGACAGTTCAGCAACAGGACTCTCCCGCAAATCGATTAGAAAATTATTAAAATTTCAGCTGTGTAAAATACAAATCCTTCAAGAACTTTCTGAGGATGACCCGTTCAGACGGTACAGTTTATAAACAAAAGTACCGTATTTGGAGTCGTTATTAGTCATACGCAGTACCCTGAAGGCTTAATGTTTCGGCTGGTATATTGGGGGATCCTATTATTGAGCAGATATTTACAGCGGATAACTTGAATGGTGGAGTATATGCCGAGATGCTTCGGAATCGGACTGAGCCTTTAATTATGAAAATCTGTTTTTAATCGAGGATTTACTGTATTTTCAAAAATGGTACCCCTCCCCATTACGTACTCATTATCAAAATAAATGGATTGGTAGGCGAGGCCCTATTGAGTGGCCACCACGATTGCCAGACCTGACGCCGCTTGATTTTTTCCGTCGTCAGTATAGTCAGACTGCGAATAATAATGCAGAAGTCCTACGATTAAATTCTGGTTTTGAGTAAAATGTGTAGTAGTAAACATCTTTATTTCTAAAAAAGGCTATCGACCTATCGGTCTTTCTGCCCAAGGAAAATGTATAATAATATTACTTTCATAGATCCCGTATCGAAGAAAGATAGACCCGATTATGCAATGCGTATAAATGTAGTTTTATTGGGTCTAGCAACGTTTGGGCTATGCACCCGGTTTTAATTTTTTTTACGTGTATTCGTGGGCTGTTTTGCTACCTACTTGCACTTAAAGACATTAAATCGCAGGATATAATCTAATTTAAATCACTTTCTTACACGCTCTAGCCATACAGCGTTTATTATTATCAAATTAATTAATTTTTTTTCATGTAATAATAATACTAATAGTATTTGTTTATTTCATTCTTGTTGTAACAATAACAACAAACCACAATAAAAATTAGATAATTGGTAACAACAACAAATAACGTTTTATACAATTATCTAGGGTGTATGGTTCTGAGTTAACTAGCAACTTTCTAGTTTTAATTTTGAAAACTTATACACTTTTAATTTGCAGGAATTTTTCAGGTAATTTATCAAAACGCTTCACCCCTATATGTGCTTTTTAAAACGCTTTCATTGTTTTGTTTCGTTCAACATTATTATTTTTAACCACGTTTACCGGAACCGATATGGACCCAAAACCCGAACGGAACCGTTTCTTTTTTTTGGACCGGAACCAAAACAGAACCCAACAACTTAATATAAAATAAGTCATTGTTAGGTGCTGAACCGGAACCGCAATTTTTTATTTCGGTTTGTTTTCGATTCTGCTTGTAACGTTTGAAAGAAATTACTGTAAATTTTACAAGCAAATGAAAATAATCATTTGCCCTCCTGCAAATGAATATAAAAATACGTTTCTGTTCTGGTGAGCCGCAGTGTCAGTGTTAATGTGCCAACAAAGGGTCGGCACTTCTTTTAGTTAGTTCCTGCAATCATTTTAATAGTTGGCGCCGCGACGCCGTCAAAGGGAGAAAATATAAGCGCTATTCTTTGCGGCTAATTGTCCCAAATGAGAAGATCTTGTATAAATCATAAAATAACAATTTTTTGGTATAAGATAGTTTTAGACGACAATCAAGTAGATAAAGCAAAAGCACATTTAAAGGCGTTATGGACTAGACTGATGTTCTTAAAGGAGTGCATTTCGTCTAATTCTAAATCTGACCCTGACCAACACGATGTGGAAACGGAATCATCTAGTTCTTCATCAAGCGATGAAATGGAAGCCTTTTTGAGACATAAAGATTAAAAGCAAAAATTTTTAAGAGGAATTAATCAGCACGAATTTTCTTCGCAAGGTTCATTTGTAGCCCTTAACAAAATTGAAAAAATTTTAAATTCCTATCAAATGGAACAAAGCCGCATACCCTTACCGAAAAATGAAACGATTTTTGATTTCTGGAAGAAAAAGAATGAGCTTAATCCCGGGTTATACATGCTTACTCAGGTATTGTTAAGCGTACCGGCAACTCAAGTTAGTGTTGAGAGGTTATTCGCAGGACTCAAATTTTTGTTGCCGCCTTCGAGGTCAAATATTAAAGAAAAATGTTTAGAGTAACAATTATTTGTGAGGACCAACCGACTTTTCAATCGTAAAGAACAAACACCGTACCTTTATACACTATTTTTAAAATTCTTTTTTAAGTTGAATTATTTTAGTTCTTCGATCACCAACAACGAAACATTTGGAATTGGAATTTTGGACCAAAGCATCTCCTCAAAAGATGGTGAAGAGTGTGAAGACATGAACCAGGAAGAACAATCTTTAAACGGAAATAAGAGTGAAAGGCGAACGCGCTAAAGCCAGAAAATTAATTAACAAATTACTTTTCAAAAATACAACGATTAAAATAATTTTTGTATCTAATATTGTCTGGGGTTGCTAGTCCTCCTACCCTCTACCATACAACCAACCGAAGTACCGTATGAAGCAGTGGATGGTTGTTCATCTTTTATCTTGTGTAATACAACAAGCAAGGAAAAAGGTCGTGAGATTCCTATTTAGAGTAGCCTTTATCTTTGTCCTAGTTTGTTGCTATTTAGCAATTTTGGAACCGGAACGGAACCGAATTGGAAATTATTTTCTAACCCGGAACCGTAATGGAACCGAAGTTTTAAATTTTGCCTTGGACCCAAACCGGAACGGAACAGTAATTCCGTTTCAGTCCGGGTCCTTGGACCAGACACAAAAAGTAACATTTTGATTATTTTGCGACGCCCGTGTACGTCGTCTTGGACGTGATTTCGCTGCGCCGATAATCACGTCGAATTGAAATGACCTTAGAGTAACTAGTATCTATTTACTCTGAGGAAATGACGAAATTTACGACTTGATGCTTTCTTCACCTTATCACGTTTGGTGCTGGTTGGAGTCTGCAGGTTGACTGGGGGCAAAGGCAAAGGGGACAAAATCTCAGAAGTTATCAAGGTTTTAATTTATTAAATTCCCTGCGAACATGGGACTGGAGAAACCAAACGAACACAACAAAAAATGGAAAGATACAAAACTTCAACACATAGGTAGAACAATATTGACGAAAATGAAAATGTGTGGAATTTGCCTTTATTTACAACAATCCCAATATAATCATACATTGCAGGGTGGATAGTCCCAACTTTTAAAACCAACTATCCTCCGAAACAGGTTTCTTGGAGGTCAATGGATGAGTAGTCGCTTTTGATCACAGATGTAGGTAGCTTTACGATTCATATGAGCGTTCTCTTGAAAACTTCTAACAGAAATGCTTTGATAGAAATATATTTGTAAATAATGGACATTTTCAACTTTGTTTTGAATTTTGAACTGAATTTCGAACATTCAAGTTTCAACTTTTAAATATTGGGTTTCCAAGTTGTGGTTTTCCATTTTATTTCTTTTAGCAGTACCACATTCATGGCACTAAAATGGTTACACAAAGCTTCATAAAGCTACTTCATTAAGGGGACAGTTTATCAACAGCAAACAACTATATGTATTATCTTCGAAATAATCAGTATAGCAAACATTGTTCAATTTCTGGTCTAGTTTCCTATAGAATTATCAAATTAAATTTACTGAAGAATTTCAATGAATTTGCTAGTTCTGCTTGAAATGCTGCCAAAACTTACTACAAGAAAAGAAATCATTATTGTTTAAAAGTGAAAAATTGGGGTGTTGGCCACAGTATTTCATGAGATTGAGAAAAACAAGTTACTTACAGTTAGGCTACTATTAATTCTTCGTGAAGTACTAAACAAAAAAAAGCAGTACTAATCCATATGACAAACTAACTGTGTCCATTGCAAATATTTTTATATTTATCTGAAGAGAAACGCGACAAAAATGTAGGAATTTAGACTTACTTACTTTTTGTATTAATATTATAATGGAAGGAATATTCCCTTAAAAGTAACAAATAATATACTATACGAATAAGTAGATGATTAGTCGTTGATCGCTAGGGCCTTTATTTTATTAAGATAAGAGAATTATCAGTTTTATAATTGATTCTAATATAAATGTACTCAATTTGGAGTAGTGTGTGTTGAACCGTTGAAAATATTCTGGCAAAATGGTAAGCTTCGTTCTAATGTTCTTTAATAATAATAACTAAATGAAATACTTCATCGTGGTTCAACATTGAGAGATATTTCCTATTACATTGACTTGTAGATATTTTTTGCGTTTTTTCGTGTCTTGTCGGTGTGAAAGAAGAATTTCTATCTAGAAAGTAAATCTGTCTATTAGTATCTAGAATTAACATTGTAGAAATGATTATCCGGTAACAAAATGTGTTGTAATGGTGATTGAACTCACAAATATAATTATATTACCATATTCTTAAGTCACAAAATGTTAACTTTATGGAAATACTAATACTATAATATTCTATTCAAATTTCAGGAGCATCAACAGAATCATAATCCATCACCTGTATTACACTTCTTTAAAGCATTCCTAATGAATATTATCGGATGGTGTGTTTTAGTGTCAATCGTAGCATTGTTCTCACTCTATAGAAAAATAATTGACATTATTTTAAATATAAAACATGGAAAACTGTATGGGGGCCTTTTCGCGTTGAGTGATGCAATTTTTTTCTGGCCTGATGTTGCACCTATTTTTCTGACTACCGTATTATATATTAGGAGTGAACACCAAATTGATCTCTTCAATAACGTGCAGAAAGTAATAAAGGAAAAGGTAAATGAGTCATACATGCAATATCTCTAATTGAGGTAATTTAAGTTTTTTTGAAGAAAATATATCGTCCAAAGATGTTCCAATTCAAGCCCGCAGTTCCTGGTACAAATCTAAATGATCTTGGCAATTAATTAATACTTTTTGGATAAACTATTATGCTTTTAACTCATGCATGCTAAAATTAATTCAATAAATTAAACATTCCGGAAACGTTGGCTAAGGGGATTTTTGAGATGTTTTGTTCACATCACAAGAACTGAAATAAATCTTTGGTGGCGGTATTTATGAAAATATCGGAGTTATTGCTCGATGCATTTTTGATAATCGACTCAGTAATAAAAGGAAAATGTTTCTTATTCTTTTAAACTTCCTTCTAAGTTGTTGTTATTCCATAGATTTTCAGTAATCCTGATTTATATCCAAAACTAACTGGGAGTAAATATTCATTTGGCGGGTATGCTTACTGGATGAAGTACGGATGTAACCCAGACTCCGTATTAAAAGTGTTGAAATGTCCGGATAGTAGTAAATTCAATGAAGAGTATCTCAAGAAAGCTACAGCTGAAATAGTAGGAACGCAAATTGATGAAAATAATGCTGTTTTATGGAACTTCTATATCAGCGAGAAACCACTAGAGGATTCGAGTTCGGTAAGAAATCATATTTGAAATATTTATGAAAAATTTATTAATTAGCTTATTACTGTAATAAGAACATTTTGCAATGTTAAATGTGTTTGAATAATGTTGGAAGTGATATAAAAAAGTTAAATATACTTTTGCGAATTATTGGCAAATGTATTTATAACTTCTACGTATCATATCAGCAACTAATTTTTATTATGTCAGTAAATATACAAAAATAAGGTATTTGTTTCTTAGTAATTTAAAAGAATTGCCTACGAGGTAAGTTTAAGTCCTTCTAATGTTTTTCTCAGGTATGAGTTGTATATTACATATTATTTAAATAATTTGTATACGGTACCTCCTAACACCCGCCTTGTATTTTCCACTCCACACTATTTTTGTAAAGTCTGTGCAAATACTATTGAGACAGTATTTGGTCTGTAGCATGTTTGTATTGCATAGGAGGCACGAGTAGAATATAAATAAAAGCTCGGTAAGCGTCGGTTCCAAATTTACGGTTTCCCCATCAAAAAGTTTCAAAACGCCGCCGGAATGTCATAATTATGGTCTAATTACGACCTAAATCATCAGAAACACTAAATGGTATAGAAAAGTTATATATACAGTGGTACCTCGATATACGAGTGTTTTGAGATACGAGCCGCCGAGCGAGCGATACATTTTGCTTTGAGATGAGAAGATGAGAGAAGACACTACACCGCTGCACACGGCCCCAAACACTTCCACAAACGAGGAATCGGAAGACTCGTTTAAAGCCAGTCGGGGCTGGTTTGACAACTTTAGGAAAAGGACCGCCATTCACTCCGTCGTTAGGCATGGTGAGGTAGCAACTTGGGATGTGAAGGCAGCATAGGTTTTCATTTTGTACGTAGTTTACGTTTTCCGAACTGATAGAATCCTAAGGATATATCCCCCAGCAAGTCTTCAACTGTGACGAGACAGGGCTTTTCCGGAAAAGAATGCCGAATAGGACTTACATAACGGCAGAGGAGAAGACTATGCCAGGTCACAAACCCATGAAGGATAGGTTAACTCTAGCACTTTGCGCCAATGCGAGTGGCGACTGCAAAATCAAGCCTCTGCTAGTATATCATTCGGAAAATCCCAGAGCCTTTAAGTCACATAAGATTTTAAAAGAAAAACTTCAAGTTATGTGGAGGGCAAATCCGAAGGCGTGGGTCACTAGGAAATTCTTGGTGGAGTCGATAAACCTGGTGGTTGGCCCTTCTGTTTAAAAATATCTACAGGAAAACAGCCTACCGATGCAAGCCCTTCTCGTCCTCGACAATAGCCTTGCTCACCAACCAAATATCGACGATGATTTACTCGAAGAATACAAGTTTATAAAGGTTCTCTACCTACCACCCAACACCACTCCTATCCTGCAGCTCATGGATCAGCTCTTGATTTCTAATTTTAAGAAGTTGTACACCAAGCACATTTTTCGGCACTGCTTTGGGGTGCTTGGCTTGGAGAACACAAACCTTACTCTTCGAGAGTTCTGAGAGGACCACTTTAGCATCGTGAAATGCCTAAGAATTATTGAACATGCCTGGTTGGGCGTTACAACGGGGACATCAACCTCTGCATGGAAGGAGCTGTGGCCTTAGGCTGTAGCTGAAAGGGCATTCGAAGGATTGGAACCCGAAGTGTCAGTGATAGAGGAGATTGTTTCTTTGGGCAAATCCATGGGTCTGGAGGTAGATGAGAGAGATGTGGACGAACTGGTCGAGGAACAGTCTCAGGAGCTGACAACCGAGGGGTTACACGATCTACATTCGCAGCAGGATACGGTGGTTCAACGAAAAATTAGTTTTGAAGAGGAGCCCGAGATGGAGGAGGTTATCTCCACAAGAGATATAAAGCAGATCTTGGGAATGTGGTAGAAAGTTGTAGTGATCGTGGATAAAAATCACCCCGAAAAAGTAGCAACCGGTCGTCCATCGGAGTTGTTCAAACCTCCTTGGATAGTTATTTAAACGATCTGCAGGTGAAAATTAACAAAATGTGACGAAAATTAAGCGCTTCCATAGCACTTTACTTTTTCTTTTATTTTGTTTTTGTAGAATATGTATTTGTTATTTATAAATAAATTTTTCTTATTGTAAATACATTTTTCTTATTAAAAACACTTAACAAAAACAACTGAGTTGTTTTTATGGGAGTTGGAACGGATTAATGACATTTCAATTAATTTCAATGGGGAAAATTGCTTTGAGATACGAGCAAGGTTACGAAACGAATTAAACTCGTATGTCGAGGTAGCACTATACTTAAAATACTAAGAAAATAAAATCGATGCGACCCTGGTTGCAGCCGAGTCTAAAATTAATCGAGTATGAGTATGAAATGAGCTCTAGTTAATGAAATGTACTAGCATTGACCAATTTGACTCGCAATTATTAAAAAATGTGGGATTAAACACACTCTTTCTTCTGCCCACTTTCTATAAACTAAAAAGTACGATAAATTGATATAAATATCAATTTTTACATTGACTCAATAGACTTTTCGTATACTATAACAGTGCGTTTCAAGTGTGTATGTGAGATCATCAATCGAATATCAATTAACACATGAAAATATAATTTTTCTTGTTTGTAAGCTACTACTTATAATCTTAAACTTTCCTTGTTTGAATTGGCAGGCGGAGAAATGTTTTGGGATTTTTTTCCATTCAACGTTTTTGAACTGGGAAATTAATACTTCTATTAAATGAAATGCAAATACTTATTAGAGTTAAAATTCAAATTTCATACTCAGAACCGGTTTTTTTTTCGATAATATATTAAGATTTTATGGCGTCCGCATTAGGGCTCAAATCGATAAAAACTTATTGATGGGGATGTGTGGATCATTAAGTAATGAGTCTTGATCGCAGCGTTGAAAAACTTTAAAAAGTCTTTTAAAATGTTCATAAAACAGTGAATTATAAAGCTTTTCGGGTTAAAATATGGAATAAATAACAGTCAGAACATGAAAATAAAAAATTAACTCAAAAATAAAACAAACTAATTACAGTGTTTCAAATAGGGCTTATATTGCTGAGGTCAAAGAATTGAGTGAGAGGAACCTCGACACTTTTTTTCAACCTCGGAACAAGTATTAGTCAAATTTTTGCTGAAACAAGATGAAAATCACGGTACAACATACCAATTTATATACATATTAATTTAAAATTAGTCTAAAAACCCTTATTCTTTATTTTTCTATTAAATCATCTTGTATTAAAATAAATTAAACTAATTTTTAATAATTCAATATAAGTTCTCAAATTCACTGTTTTAGATTTTTTAGAGTTTTGACTTTGTGGTTAAAGAATTGGGGGCTTGAAATGGCGGCCAGACAAAGCTACACAGTTTTTTCATAATCTATTATGAGGGGCTTTTATTTAGGCTTTTTGTCATTATTGAGTTATATTTTATTTTTTCAGGATGGTTCTTATTGTTATCCCATTATTGTTCGTTTCCATCATTCAATTGGAGATGCTACCTCGATTGTTGCATTGTTTATTCGGCTATTTGGGGATCGTACAGCTCAAAACTACACTGAGGAACTTTTTAACAAAATCGTTCAAGCCCCGATTATCAAATGTAGCCATGATACAGAAATACAATTATTAATATTGATTTTGGTATATCTTCTCCAATTGGCCACTGTTCATAAAAAATGCCATTCAATTTTTTTTTTAGAATAAATGGATTGAAAAATCACTCGTATTCTGTGACGTTGTATTTCTCGGTCTTGGAAGAGTTATTTTAAAATCGCAACTACGAACAAACGATGAAAATGCTTTACACGGTTCAAATTATTCGGGGAAGAAAATTACAGTTTGGGCCACTGAAAGTAAATCAAACTGTTTGATGATGGTGAAGAGAGTAAGAAAAAGAAGTAGATCGAAATTTACTTGCGTAATTGGATCTGCAATAGCGGCTAGTATGACCGCTTACTTTAAAAGGGTAAGTTAGCAGAAAAGTTTGTTAAAACTTTGTGTTTGGTGGAAATTATGAAAATTATTTCTTATTATTTAGTATCACTAAACTTTTTTAATGACACACACAAACACTTTTTATTGATATAAGATAATCCTAGTTCATATATGATTGTTAGCTTTCAAATGCCATAAATTTGTTTGCTTTATAACAATAAGCATTTCCATTTTTCATGCCCACAAAATGAAATTATCCCAAATGAAATAATCATCCTCTAATGAATATATAATGAAAATCAATCCTGTAATGAGATATTTCTAATAAACTCGTCGTGTGTTTTGCAATAAACATCCAATAAAAGTGCCTAAAAACAAAAAACCGCGCAGAGTACAGTATAAAAAGTAACTGTTAAGAAGAGACCATATAAGCTGGAAGCATGTAAATAGGTATAAATATTAAACTATATTAAACGAGGTAAAGATCTCGGGGTTTTCTGTGCCCACAGCCACAACTTTGGGACGTAAATCGCTCTCGTTCTTGTGTCGGACATTTTGCTTTCCCAAATCTCTTTCTTTTCATGTTTATAAGAAGATCTCTAACGATTTCCCGTTTTAAGCATTGTGTCTTTAGTAGCCTCTGCCTCTATACTTTCATGCATCTTCAGTAACACCTGATAAGCACCTTCATTTTTGTTACAATCATGGTATTCATCGCTCTTAAATTGCCATAGGAACTTAAAACAGAAGGGTTTTCTTCTCCCATTTTTCATCCCGAAAACGAAGCGTCATATGAAAAAAGTGAGAGACAGAAATGTTAGAAAACAAAACTAGCAGTTGCGTAATCTGCAAAAATAGAGAAGGTTAAAAGAAGTCAGTGGAACGCATTTTTTTTCACAAGAATGTTGGCAAAGTATCATCCCAGACGATACTGCGCTTAATTAACTTTAGTCTGTTTAGACTAAAACAAGCCCCTTATAAATACCAAAAACAAGTTTCAACAAAACCGTGTTTTATTGCAACACTCTGTTTATTGAAAAGTAAATTCTTAAAATCACTCAGAGAAGCATCTTCTGAAGTTTGGCTACGAAGTTAAATAATAACCTGTAAATGGTGATTTAAAATTAGCCTCAATCTTTTAACGTGTGGTCTGGGAGTATTCAAAGAGTACAAAAATGTAGTAAACAATAAATATTCAATGAAAATTGTAATATTCGCAAAAAGCCCCATCATAAAATTGAGAACGATGTTGTAGATCGCAGCAGCAAATAACGTCTCTTTCATTAACATCACGTAAATACTGGTTGCTTCATGCATAAATCAACAAAGGTAACATGTGAAGTTAAAAGGCAAATTCAAAAAAAATTCATTTTGCTGATGAACCAGTAAATTTGTCACTGTAATAATTTGCGACGAATTCAGTGTTTGAAAATTCGGTGCTTCTTATTTAGCTCTGATTGCAGCACACAACATACTAATCCATCAAACAACTTGAAAATGGAGTGAATATGGCATACTAGGTAAAGAATGCCTATGCAATAGTGGCTTCATCTAGCAATATTCTTCATCTTATACCTATGTTTATTCGTTAAAGTATATTTGGACGAAATATTAATAATCAACCAGATAATAGCATCCGAGGAAGCAAAACTTAATACAAGTCTTCTTTATATCGTCAAAATTATAATTTTATTGTAGGATTTCTGCATTATCATTCACAGTCTGCCTACACTAACCTCGACCTACCAAAATATAAAAATATTCCACGATCTGACTCATTTCTATCAACTATCCATGTAGCGTAGAAGTATATTCCGACTATTCCTGTATACTCAACTTCTATCAAAGATCTTATAATTCATCTAGTGTTATCCATTTTTTACTCTTAGAATAACTTTCCTGTTCCGAACTATACATCTGGAATTACTACATTATTGCTGAGCTTCCCAAAATTAGATGCAACTAAACCAGTTCCACTAGAGAATAAATCTGCAGGTCTAAGCGTACATTTACCATCTCATACGTCCGTTACTTCCATTTATTCTTTACGTGCGACTGCAGCTTCAATGAATTCTGGATTAATACATACCGATGCTGTAGTAAGTATTTAACATTTATTTTATTGTTTTTAAGTTTTGATTCTAAGATTGCTCAATAAAAATGTCTCTACCTAATTTCAAATGTAGGAATTAATCCACACGGTTACTTTAGATTTCCTACGGACTCCTGAAATACGTTTTGGGTTTTGTGCCAATAAAATTGATTGACTTGGGATACGATTGTCAAACGTTCTTGCTTACCAATATACCTGGTGGCTCAAAAATTGTGTTGTTTGGTGGCTGCACTTTAGAAAGAGTGATTCCTATTGCGCCTAATATGAAAGGAATTGGTAAGTTGACAGAGATATTAATATAGGGTGGATGGGGGCTCATTTAAAAAGAACCAGTCAAATATCTCGAAAAGTATAGCAAATCAAGAAAATATATTGTATACTTCGGGTTTCTCAGTAGCAATTACACAACATTTGCATAAAACATTTTCTGTTATTTGCTATAATTTACGAGATATTTGACTGGTTCGTTTAAAATGAGCCTCTCTGTATACTTAGTTTAATCATATTCATTTAATTTTAAAACTGTTTTTAATTCTTTTGCACTGGATGGCATCAAACACTAACAGCCACTGAACGAACTAATGACCGCATATAATTTTAAACAAATATCAAATTATGTTTATCCTAAAATATCCTAAAATAAGTACCTCACTTAAGTTTTAGCTGGTTACGATAATTTTTTAAGTGTATTACAATACTTTGGCCTACATTTCTCTCATATAACACTCTCACACATAAACTCTCTGATATATCCATAAAAAAGTTCATTTTAATTTAGAATTTCTAATAATAATCACATCGTACACAGATTATCATGTACTTAAAAAGACAATTTACTCAAAATGAATCGATACAATCACAAATTAATATTACTAATAATAACGGCTCCATAAATCTGGAAAGTAATAAAATTTCTCCATTTCTTCTTACCATCGAAAAAACAAAAATTGAATAAGTAAAAGCTTCTTATTGGCTTTAGATCCGATAGTGCAGTAAAAGAAGTTTAGATTGAGCGAAAACCAGAAGGATTTAAAACGCATATCGAATGATCACAGAATCAAAGAATACACCAAAACGATTGTTGCAGCATAACAGAATTGTATTTTTGTTTTATAAATTTTTAAAACCTACTACCGCTCTGTACGTTTTTGCTGAATCATTCAGAATTGATCTGAAATGTTATTTTTTCAGGTATTTCATTTGGAATTATTAGTTATGACAACAAACTGCAGATAGGCGTGACTGTTGACAAGACTTTAGTTGCAAATCAAGAAGAAGTACAACGGATTGCGGATGATTTTTTCGATAACATTCGACGTTTAGACGACGCATTTTAAAGCAGGAACTAGGATTACTTTTTTTAAATTGATGAATCTTTAATCATTTTTACAAATCATTTAAAGTTTTTATTGTACAAATATACAGGTATACCTTGTAACATTTATTAAAAACCTGAAATGAGATTCAGTTCGTAACCCATAATACAATTTTAGCGTAAATTACTTGTGTTATAAGTTTCTTAAAATTTCTAAATAAAATTACCTATCACGTATTAAAATGAGCTTGTTTTAGACCTTTCCATAAAGCTCCCATTTGTCTTAGGTTCCAATTTGCAAAAAAATGCGTGGTTGAACATGAAAGCATTGTAAATAATGGTTGAATTCTATTACCCAAAGTCGAGCAGTAATTTCAATAAAGGCAAGAGTTTCAGGGTTTTTGAAAAATTCACACATAATAGTACATTATATACCTAGGTCGAGAAGTAAGCTATTATATACCGATCACGCTACGCGCCTCAGGATATAATGGACCGAAGTATTTATAGAATTTTTTTTTACTAATAACGCGAATAATTACCTAAATTGATTTAATTAGATTTTGAATTTCCCATACAATTTCTGGCGTGTCGCAATATTTGATATTTGATAGACTGCCGCAATACAATTTATCGGTCTCCAGAAAACAGATATTATATTATATATATATATATATATATATATATATATATATATATATATATATATATATATATATATATATATAATATATATATATATATAAAGGGAAAAATTAATGAATCTTAAAATTACAGTGATTTAGAAGTGAAAATGTATGTAATCTCACTTGAACTTAGAGATATGAGCAAACTAAACATAATGAAAAACCTAAACATCTTTCATAATTTACCTAAGGACTTTTTTATATATTTTTTTTTACCTAAGGAGGGAGAGAATAACGACTTTTCACTAGGGAAATGGAGTAAATAGTGGTGACTTCTCAGGTTAGTGGTATAAAAAAGATATTAATTGTATGCAGGGCGTTTAAATAATCCTGTATCTTAAAATCTGCGTGACTATAGCACCATCAAAATTCTGAAGGGATAGAACAAAAAAGAACAGCTGAAAGAATATGTTAAAAACTAACTAAATCACATGAGCTAATTCCTGCAAAACGAGTGGCCGCAAAACAGAATATTTCACTTCAGGTGACAAAAATGTTACGAACCGTAAATAAAACTTTTCCTGCCGCCGACACAAAATATTTTAGAAATTTTATATTTCTATAAAGTATAACTATACTACGAACTAACGGATTTTTAGTGCGTTCCTGGAAATACCACTTGTCACGTGTTTGTTTCGTCCATTTGTCTTGGTTTGCTCCGTTTGGAATTTGGATGGGCTATTTATATGAAAATATAGCTTTTTCTGCATAATTTTCAAGCCGCTAGTAACTAAGAAATACGAGAAATACGTCTCCCCCTTCTGATACTTAATAGTATCCGAAACCAAAAATAAAATGGTCTAAAATTAAAACCACTCAGATACCACTGAAGAAAGATAAGACTGTTGCGCCTAATAAAAAGTTTGCATATTTCTTAGCTTATTAGCACACTATCGTCTGCTCTATTTATCTTTTCATTCGCTACAGTAAATTCGGTAACTTTCAAAGTCATTATATGAAATAAAAACAATCATAAGACTTTCCGGTATTATATATATATTTATTATATTTTATCATAAGGGTTTATCTGTTTGATGTTAGTGTATTAATAAGCTTATGAAGAGAATTGGGCTGAATGAAACGTATAGATGCAAAAATCATCACTTGTTTGAAGCAGTTCACGATTGTTAATTGAGGCAATTTCGCATCGAGTTTCTTTGTATATTCTCCATTAACGTAAAAATCCAATTAATTCAGCTTTCAAACAGTTTCTATACAGTGCGAACTGCGAATCCAAATATGTACAAACATTCACATTTTTAGCTACAAACTTAAGGGTCTATCCGATATAATTGCCGATAATAATCCGAGCTAAATTGTTTTTGGACATTTAACTGTAACTTTCTGGATATTTTCGCAAGCAAAACGGTGACAAAAAAAAAACAATTTATACCAAAATTATTGCAGTAGTTAAAAGAGTCTTAACAATTATCCAGAAAGGAGAAAATTCCTGAACAGTTCGAATAAAATTTTTGCATTTTACAATACATTTTTATTATTTATTATTTCAATTGATATTATTTCGTCCTTGTAAGTTTATTATTTTACGATACGAATATGATGCTTCTTCTATTGGTGAATTTGGAGAACTGTGTCCCTGAACGACGGTTTATATTAAGAACTTGAAATTACTTGGTACAAATTGATAGTCAATTTTGAAATACTATTATATCAATAATTTCGTATATTTTCCTGACTGTACTTCAATTTTATAATTGGTTCGAAAAGTGTTTTATAATTGGTTCGTTGTTAAGTGTGGATTTTTTAAAACAAAGAATTAATAAAATCTACAATGCAAATAAATGGAACAACATAAATAATATAAAAAAGAAAAAAGAAGGTGAAATCAAGTATGTATCATTACCGTACATACCAGAAATCAACACAAAAATAAAAAATGTTTTAAAACCACATAATATTACTATAGCGGAAAAAACTAATAACAACTTGGCAAAAGAATGTTTTACCAAATTTAAACCTAGAAGCGATAAGTTGGACACACCTAACGTAATATACAAGATTGACTGTTTGAACTGTGACAACACATACATAGGTCAAACAGGGCAATATTTAAAGAAAAGAATATACGAACATAAGTATAGCTTAAGAAAGGTTAACGAAAATGGAACAGCATTAGCACAACATGCATAACAAAAGTTGCATGATTTTGATTTCGATAACACACAAATATTAATCAATGAAAACAACTATAATAAGAGAAGAATCCATGAAATGATACAGATTAAAAAACATCAGAATGCAATGAATTTCAGATCAGACACAGACAATCTTAGCTCTGTGTATCATACACTAATTAAATGATCGCATGCATGAACTGATTGGACCAAGTAAATGAAATAAATACACCTGATATTGAGGAATTGCCAAGCAATTCCTAGAATGCAAAGAAAAGGCGAAAGATAAACAGTTTTTCTGTTTCGCTCGCTTGATATCGAGTAAAATATGGAAAATTCAGTGACCAGTTGAATGTTAAGGTAGAAATAACTATACGCGTAAGTTAAAATTAAATTTAAATCTCTAAACAATAGATTCTAGTCTTTTCCCAGATATGTTTGTCCTGACTCATCACCTGAAAACCAATGTTCTTGATGTACTTTTTAACATGTGTGTGATTTGCATTTTAATGTGTGAATTTTGATGGAAAATTTTTATATAAATTAATAATAAATGAAATGTATATTTTAGACAAACTGATGATGGTGGAGAAAGACACCGAAACGTATTTGTAACATTTTAAATAATAAACAATAAAATTGACTGAAACCCAGGAATGTATTGGAGTATATCAATAATGACACATAGTTTCTTTTTGGTTTTCTTGGATTTATAGTCAGATTTTGACAGTTGGTTTAGTTTTAGATTTAGGCATTAGGAAAATTTCATTATAATGAAAGATGTGCAAGTTACGTTAAAAGTTTAAGCCCACACTGACACTTGACGGCGACTCGTTGTTTTTGCTCCATAGAAACAAATGTTTATAAAATATAATAATATAAAATAAAATAAACAAACTCATATAAAATTGAAACGGTTGAAGATGGGTATAGGACATGCTATACCAAATTTACTACAAATTTCTGACAGGATCGAGAACTTACATAAAACTAGTAGGTTTCCATTTGAAAATCAAAAGTGTGACGTAGTATCTTGTTTATGAAACACCCTGTATAATGCAATGATGGTCAGCAAGATGTCCCCTTAAAAATCAAAGTTGAAGTATTTGAGCATTTTTTTCTAAATCTACCAGGAGAGTCATAAATAGGGATGCGACCTATTCGTTGGCCCACCCTGTATATAAGCCGTTTCTTATTATTAAATCTATTACTAATAAAAATTAATATTAGTCACAGTATCAAAACAATGCAAATTGACGAACAACTAAAGAAACTATAAGACTTCACATTATTGATGGTAAATCATGCTTTTCAACAAAAATTGAGCTGACAATAATATTATAACTTATATTCCAAAAGAAATTCCTGGATTCTTTTTCCTGGATTCCTGGAACTTTAATAAAAATTAATTAAAATAATAAACAATAAAATTGACTGGAACCCAGGAATTTCTTTTGGATTAAATTGAAGTACAGTCAGGAAAATATACACAGTAAATAACTTATATTACAAGCACGTATAGATAAAATCGACCCATTTGGACGTCGTTCCACTCTTCATCTTGTTTACTGTTAAGAAGGAAACCGATCTGAAATAATACCAATAGAGCCAAAACCAAGGTTTTAAAGAATCTCTATTTATTGCTGAAGGATTTCTTTATGAATTTGGAACTTAAGCAGTTATTTCCATATAGTCAACAGATGCGTAAAAAACACAATCAGCAGTTTTTTTTTTATCTCAATTTCAATTGAACACTTGATTGATAAAATGTGTTGCTGTGCAGTTTCAAAAAGATATAAATAGTGCTTCCTATTGAAAAATTAAGTATTTAGTTTTCGGTCGATCGGTGTCATCACACCAATTCGCCAAATTTCCATATCCATAAATAAATAAATTAGTGCTGTAAGGAGCAGATATGTTTGTTGTAATATCACTTTTAACCTCGTGTTTTCTGTCTTTGAAGACCATTCAAAGAATCGTAATAAAAACCGTTTAAGTGCAGAATAAATGCAGCCATCGGAATTATGAGAATAAATTATGTAAGTTTGCTTTTAGCATCAGTTTTGTTATTTCTTGTAACGTTATATATGTTTGGGTTTAGTCATTAAAAATTATGAAGAAAATTTTGTTGTTCATTGTTGGTCATTATCAAACATCCATTACATTACGTATAAAGCTACTGGAGGGCGGTCACCGGAGTTCTGAATTTGTAAAAGTGAAAAAAATCATAAAATCAGTTCAGATATCTGGGAAGTGAAATTGCACATCAGCAGCATCATCGGTGATACGCAACAATGTTCTTTTTGCCGACAATCAAACGCGCATCTTCATCAACCTTCAGCTTACAAATTTGGTTGTTTTAAAAAATATTTATGAATTGAGAACACATCGATATAAAGATTTGCACCACAACAACATGCGGAAATGTTATTTAGGTTCTTACACGTAACATATTTGATGTTTACTCTAGAAGTAAAAGTCTGATAAATAAAAATGACTATTATTTATCAAATACGAGAATTTCGATTAATTATTGAAGGTTAGGGCATAAAGCAAAATGATAAGAGTAGTATAAATATCATTTAAATAAGAACTTATTTAATTTCGATTAGTTTCTGTTCAACTGTTATAGTTAAAGTAATCTCAAATGGTAAGTTTTGCTAAAAATTTACTATTTAACATAAATAATCCGATTTGAATTTTAAATAAAATCCAAAAGTTTGTATCACCATTCTTCAACAGGGCTGGTTGCTGAAACTTAAAAGTTATTTACTTAGAGTTACTTACAAGCTGAAAAAAATTAAAGAATATTCTTGTCATTATAATATTATATTTATTATACGGAGTGTCAATTTGAAAACTTCCCACCCTTAATATCTCTCTCAGAGTTAAAAATATGAAAAATCGGAAAGACACCGCAATTTTATTTGTAAGGGGGAAACTTTAAATTAATATTTTAAGCCTTCTTGTTTCAACCCCCTGGGAGGGGTAGATGTCACCCTCAGAATATTAAATGGGAATGGGGGTCAAAGGGGGACATCGTTTTAAAGGGTTAAGTATAAATTAGACTTTCGACATTTGAAGGTTTCAATATAGGCAAAAACGGTAATGCTAAATTAGTGTTTGTGCGGAATTAGTGCGAAATTTATTAAACTGTCCATAGGGTCTTAAATTAGATTCCCATGCAAAAAATTGCATAAGAATTTAAGGATTTCTAAAAAACTGGCCTTTCGGATGATTTATAAATAGTTTAGGTGAATTGGCACGTTCCAGCAAGGCAAGTGAAAGTGACTAAGAATAGGAAGGATATTCATTCAGCACCTATGGTGGTTCAATGTTAGTGTGTTACAAGAGTTCAACGAATTTGTTAGAATTTACTTAAAATGCAATTATATTTAATATACAAGGCGGCCCGGCAAAAACAAAACAAAGACTTTTCGGGTATTTTGAAATTTATTTTCGAAACAGGCCTGGACACGTCAACACCCTAGACTAAAATAGGTAAGTTAAGTAGGGGCGAGTAGTATCTTGTATGAAAGATCTGTTCAATTCTGGTTATAATCTCCGATCTCCAAAATTTTGAATCTGAAACTGCGATTTAACGGGTTTAGAGAAGTTTGGAAAAATAGATTTAAACAAAAGTGATTAAATTGCTAACATGAGATAAAATAACAACACAGTTTTTGTAGTGAAAAACCGAAATGTTAGACACTGAATAAACTTCAGAAATCACATTAATACAAGTCAATAATGTCCGAAACTATGAACAATTTTCTTTATAGGGGTGCACTCTGTAGAGGAAAATGTTGAAATCGTTTCTTCGTACAACATACAAAACGGCCAGTGTGATAACTGTACGTCCAATAAACGAACAAACATGTCGCCAAAAAGTAAATTTTAGAGCTAGTTGCGCAGTTTCGGGATCAGTACTCAACAAAATACGGGATCCTGAACGTAAATTGCCTGTTACAAATGAGGCTGCCGATATTGAAATATTAAGTTAATTAGCTGCAGACTCAACTTTGAACACGATAAAATTAGCTACAGTTAGAAACATCGCTAGAGCAACTATTCAACTTATATTCAAACATCACAGATTTCATTCGTACACCAATTGAATGAAGACGATTTTGTTCGGCGGATGGTATTTGCGAACTTGCGGCTAAACTTATTTGGAATTACTGGAGAACTGTTTCTCATTGACCTTGTTCAACATGATGACCCCTATTAAAACAGGAAATTAATGTTCAAACAATATAGAGCTCGACCACATTTCGCACTACTTGTTAGATAGTTTTTGAACAAAGAGTTTAGAGTGGCCGGCTCGGTCTCCAGATTTGACTCCGTTAGACTTTTTCGTATGGGGCTATTCGAAACGCCAGATCCACGCAACAAAACAGGGGACTTTGTTGTTGATGAATGCTGTCTGATAACTTTACAGATGTTTCATAATGTGTGGGCTCGGTTTGAAAACCGTGTTAGATATATTATCAATTTAAAGAATGTTTGCTAAGGTGTTACTAATCCACTTCTTAATTTGAAATTTTAATTTAACATTCCACTTGTTGAAAATTTAATTACATTTATCATCAAAAATTGCTGAGTCAAAGAAAGCTCCATTTGGCTATCAACATAACGAGACAGACTACTCCAACAAGTTACTGTTACTGTTGTTTTGATGACTTTCGTGTTTGTACTGTCCATTCCGATTGTACGTGCTAGTCTTGTATTGTTTTTACCATTGTTGATTGTCTTTGTATGTGCTATATTTTGTAGTATATTGTTTTTATTCGCTTTGTCCATAAAATTTGTAATTTTTTCTGTGGCAATAAAGCATAATTTGATTTGATTTGATTTGACTACTCGATTCTACTTTCCATCTAAAATTTTAGTTGTTTCACTCACCCCGACTAGGGTGTTGATGTGAAAGGAGCGACTGACTATACGTTTATAATGTGTCCCCCCTCGAATTATTTTTCGAATATAAATTTCTATATACCCAAAATGTGTTTCGTTTTCGATGGGCCACCTTGTATAATCTAGGTGTGGATGCTCTCAAAATAATTATAGAAAAAGCAATAAAAATTTGAACTTTCAACACCCTGTATCTCGGAAACGAAGCATTTTCTTATCTATGTTAGTATGAACGTTTTTATATATTTTGTTTAGCGAAATCTCCTTTAGACTTTTGTCACTAAAACTCTGTAACACCCTGTATAAATCATATAAAATTGATAGCAATTTTGATGGCCCTTTGGGTTATTTGTTAAGTGATTGAAGCGAGCATTTTACCACTTTGAATCTAGCGGAAAACCATAAATTTTACCCAACCCTGTAAAAAGCAAAACAAAATGTTCTTCTCTGCATCTCATTTGAAATAACAAAAGTTAGTGTAAATACTTTAAATCGTTATTTTAAATATATTTTCCGTCATTATCAGCCAGAAGCAAGAACCATCCGAAGCCTACAAGTATACTATCTAAATAACGTTAAGATGTATAAAAAAATTAATGCGCATATAACTGTATAATACAGACAAATATTATATATGAAAATTCTGTCCAACTTTACCTATTAACTCGCGTTTCTAATTTAGATGATGAAAGTTTGAAATATGTCCACCTTGTATACTGGTCATGATGTGTATCAACCAAGAAACCAAACAAAAACGCTTTTATCTTAATGCGTTTCAACATAAACATAAGTTCTCCGAGACGCAAATCAGTCCACTTTGATGTATTACTTATAATTTTTATTATCAATTCTTGCACGTTCTGAAAGCACAGTAATTACCAAAAACAAGAAATACTTTTATTAACTTATATAATAATGATAGTGATAGTGATAATATGTATAATAATGATATAAGAGGTTATAGGGAGCAATACAAACATATCATAAGATAATAATTTCAAAAAGCCACGTTTATGAAATGAGTGCCCAGAAAAAATCTATTACAACCTCTGTCGATCAGAAATTAATACACAATTATTTTTTGATAAAAGGTACTCATTAGTTGGTTTTGGTTTCTTTTTTGCAATCTATTAAAAAACGTACTTTCTTCAAAAAACTTTGCAACAAAAAATTTTTTTCGTATTTGGTGTTTTGATGCAAGAAAAGAAAACACCTTATAATGACATTTAATTTCATAAAGCTCTAAATACAGCTAATTTGCCAACCATGTTGCATGGTTAGGTCTCAGCTACGGCTAAGACGACGCTTATGGTACATGCATGATGGTGCATCAGCCCATTTCAGAATTATTGTACGTAATTTCATAAAGCTCTAAATACAGCTAATTTGCCAACCATGTTGCATGGTTAGGTCTCAGCTACGGCTAAGACGACGCTTATGGTACATGCATGATGGTGCATCAGCCCATTTCAGAATTATTGTACGTAATCACTTATACACAGTATTTCCAAATCGTTGGATAGGCAGAGGAGGTACGGCACATTGGCCTGCTCGATCTCCAGATTTAAATCCCCTAGATTTGTGCATTTGGGGTTTTCTAAAGTCATTAGTTTATTCCACTCCCGTTGAAAATATTCATAATCTGAGGAATCGAATTATAACCGGCTGTGAGACACTAAGTGTGAAGGAGGTCATTTTGTACATTTGTTCAAGCAATTGTACAAAATTTTATGTTTGTTATTTTCTGTTATTGTTCAGGTTTACTGTTATTATATTAGAGAGTTCTTAATAAGGTATTAAAGAAATAAAAAATACGCGTTAAGTTGTTTTAGTTTTTTTGCATTAAAACGGCACCCCATACGAAGAAGAGGCGAGAGGTATTTTTTATCACAAATTGAACGAGGAATTCAAAAATGATTTTTTATTTGAAATATATCAGTGGCGTTTTTATTTAAAAAAATTGAGATCATTACCCGTATGCGCGTAAATGACGAACATAAAATTCTTAGTTGCATATCAATAAATGCGCAATGACAAATTCGAGTCTTTTTCATTTCCCTATCTCGACCGGTTTCAGAGCAATACATACATAGTCATAAACGAAGTATTTGCGGACATACGATTCATAAGCAAACTGTCATTATTGTTCATGCAGAATCACCCCCTGAAATTTGTCGCACTTATTTACTAACATCCTGTATAATTTAATTCAAAATAAAATTCCTGGGTTTCAGTCACTTATTTGCTTATTGCTCTACTTTAAAAACGTTTCGGTGTCTTTCTCCACCATCATCAGTTGATATGTGTAGTTGTTGCTACCTTCAGTTTTGGCATGAAATTGTGTTGACAGTGCGAGTGTGTGAGAGTAACACTACGTCTTACTCTCGAAAGCTTGATTTATCTTGTTTACAACTCTATGTATTTATTCTGTAGTGCCGTGCGTTTGTCGCAAGCTGACGTGGTCTTCTGGTATAATTTTATTATCGTTTAGTTTGGTTTTTATTTTAATCTTTTCATATATGTTTTCAACTACCTTTGATAATAGGTGCATACGATTTTAGGTCTGAAAATTTACTTTATTCCAATTATTTTTTCTCCGTTTTGCAGATTATGATGATTTCTGCCAATTTCCGTTTGGAAAGTAGCGTTTGGGAAGTAGAATTAACAAAATATTATAATTCAGTTATTCCACATTTCCAATAACATTTCAACAAAATCGAGGATGCAGATAAATGCAAGATACTTCTTTTATAGAAGCCCTGACAATAAAAATTAAATAGCACTAAAACTAAGACAAATATTGCTACCCCGTATAGTATTTATGCAATGAATAAACATATTGAAAATTACAATTGCGATAACATTGTATACGGAAATTATCAATAACAATGAAAATCAGTAAATAGTAAAACTTTCCTAATTTTATTAACGTGATCTATAAACAATAATAGAAATCGTTATTAGTTATCTGTTGACCTGCTACCAGGCACAAAATAGTCCACTATTTGATGAAAATAGTAAACAAATAAAGGATTAGTTTCTTCTTGTGATAATTTTCTTAATGTGTATGCAGATAATATAAGTATATAATCAATAATAAATCTCATCTAATCAATATAGCGTTACTTGACGCAATGATTAGTTAGTATACTAGAACTAACTGAAATTGACTGAAACACACATTTCCATTTCTGCTCAAATTTATATTGATTCTATAGCTGAAACTGAATCTTTCATCAATGAGATTCATTCTTAAATACAATTAGTAGTTAAGCTGATCCTAACTGAGCTAACATCAAAAATAGAAGAAAAAACAGAAAAACATGGCAATAAGAAAAATTCTCACCTCATAAACATGATTATGTAAATGTAACACTGAGACAATGTTCATCAGATCATATAAGATTTTCACAAAAACATGCTTGTCTACAATTCCTATATCTTTATTATTGAACTGTAATGAGTTTTTAAATATGTAAGATCAAAGTCGTCACCTTCGGACTATAAAATTATTAAATATTATTACGTTTTAATTTTTTTTCGGGTGGTCCGGAAAACATTGATTGAGAAACTTTGATTACGCTGAATGAGTTTTGTTTGATTGCTAGTTCATCTATTTTGTTTGACAACGAAATGCAAAATAAATTGCTCTTAACGGAGCTTGACGATATTTTCAAAATTGCACCGAGAAAAGTGATGGTTCCAATCCATAGATTATACTGAATTTTACACAAAATTTTAAATTGTATTATTTAAAATTTTACGAATCTTCTTTTTTTCTGCTTTTTTCAAGCGTCCTGTAAGAAACGCAAACGTATTTTTTACGAGCCCATAGTTTGGGGCGATCATGGATTAAAACGAAATTTGACCACACCGTAGCGTGATGTGTTTTTCATACCGGGTAAGAGTTTTATGAAAATACCTGCAGAGATTCGGATGCCATGATTTATTTTCATTTAATTTCCAAGTGCTAAGAAACGGCGATTTTTAAGTTCCAAGTTTGGCTAACTCGGAAAAATTTATGACTGCCTCTAGCAACGTGAACTTTTGGGGCATGTTGATATGTTGCAAACACGCTGTATAAAGTTGGATCACGTTATCCACAAAAGCTTTGAAGCCACAATAAATTTTGCTAAAAACTTCTGTGGACAGAAAGAATAGTTTTCCATTCCAGAGCTCGCAAGCTTCTAAATATTTGGTTCTGCGTTGAATTTGTCTAGAATTTGGTCACATTGTAGACAGATGCATTGCAAATATTGCGAAAATTTTCAGAGAATGGCAATTATCACATATTTTAATCATGACATAAAATTTTTGTTGTTTAAAACATAAACCTTGTCTAATTCTGCGTTTATTAAATGGATTCTTTTTTTCAGTTAGCCATGAAACTTGTGATTTTTATGATTGTAAAATATCGCAATAAAAATATATACACTACACAGAATTGTTTGATTAATGAGTTTTGCGTAGTCATCGACAAAGATGGGGGTTTCAACCACAATTTTTATTTAGAGATGAATTTTCTATTAACCGCTCAAACTATCATAATGTAGAATTGATGAGATTTGCTGTAAAGTATAAGCCTGAGTGTAAAAATTCTCCTACGTCTCATCTGATTGTATACAATATTTATGACGTCAAGAGCATATACTTAAGTTTAATGATCATCTATTTTAAAATTAAAGGTTTAATTTAATTATATGTTTTTTTTTTCAGACGTTACCTCAGGCCAGTAATTCAGCACTTCAATTGCAACACTTCAAAACATTCTTGATCAATTTACTTGGATGGAGTGTTTTACTTCCAACACTAGCCTTTTGCTCGGTGTACAGGAAAGTTATCGATATTATATTAAAAACGAAACATGGAGAACGGTATGGTGGCCTTTTTAATTTGAACGATGGAATTTTCTTTTGGAGCGACGTTGCTCCTACTTCTCTAACCACGGTATTATACATTAGGAGTAAAAAACAGATCGATCTCTTACCCAAGGTCCAGAAGATCATAAAGGAAAAGGTAATTTTCAAACTATTGTCCTGATTTAGTCTTATAGTAAAACACATCATTTAATACAAAATTAGAAGAAGTAGAAACTAACTAACATTTCAGTGTTCAAAAATCTTTAATTGCCCTGCGAAAGACTTGTGGAAAATCATATTTTTTAAATTTTATTTTCAGCCACGACTTTATGATTGTTAACAGCTACAAAAACTATACGTAGCTGATCCGGAGATACTGACAAATATTGGGAGTATTTTTATAGTCAATATTCACAAAATAATATAATACTTTTCCAAGAACTCTTTACTTTCAAATCTGTGGTTTTGCCTCTAACTGTATTTTCTTTTTCGCTATCCATAATTGTATTTTTGCTATCCATAATAGAGAAATGTTCATATAAAGTGACACTTTATGGTCGTAAATTTAATTTCACTAGTACTTTTACTAGCAAAATAAGTTAACTTTTACAATTTAAAAAGTTGGTCCTAAATAAACTACAATTCGGTCTTCATCAGTCTTCTACAATTTTTTAAAGACACCATTGTCTGTATAATTTATATGCCTCTTCGTACCACGTTCTTTACTTGATATTATAGTCTTTATTTCTTCTAGGGTTTCCCTTCCTGCTTTAAATAGTATTTTAGTCCTGGATATTAAAAAGAAAACTAATTTTTGGGGTTTACAATTATATGTTGATGCATTTATCGTTTCCATTTGCGTTGACCGTATTTCTTAACAGTGTTTTTGTATGTAAAATGTTGTCAATGTGCAGTTTTATCCCGCCCTATGCTTTTAATCAAAAACGTTCACTGGTGCGTTAATACGTATATGTCTGTTAATTAAAACATTAACAGCATATATATTCTGCATATATTTCATCTTATATTTTTGTTTTTTTATCTAGATCTTTACCAATCCAGACTTATATCCGAAACTTACTGGTGCGAAATACAGTTTCGGAGGCTATGCTTACTGGTTGAAAAATGGACGTAAAGCGGATACTGTAGTTAAAACCTTGAGGCATCCAATTGCTGGTAAATTTGATGAGAAATATCTGAAACAAGCGACTGCTGAAATACTGGAGGTACCATTGGCGGAAGATAATCCGGAATTATGGAATTTCTACATCAGCGAGAAGCCACTTGAAAATTTCAATGCGGTAAGCTATATTGAGGTTGATTCTACTCATTTTATGACCGCAACTAATTCTATTTCGTAATATAACAAAGTTAGATCTAGTCTTGCAAATATAACAGAAATGGTTCAGCAATACATAAGAATTGTTTTCTTTCTTTAAACGAATTCATTTCCTTTAAGTTGGTAATTATATAGGGCTTTTATTTCAAAACAAACCCGCTTAAATAAGTTTTAAAGTTTAAGTACGCAAAATACAAAAAATACGGCAACTTAGATTACAGCGGTAACTTCTATTATATGTTTCACTTCTTTCTGGTAGTCAACCCTGCGCCCCCAACTACCAAAACTTTTAAATTTAAAATTGCCCTTCCCCCGCGTGACACATTATTTTAAAGCGGTTAAAATTCTCTATTAAAGCGTGTAATAAAAAGTAAATGAAAATGATCGGTTCAAGATTAAGAAAAAAAAGTGCAATGTTAAGATAGAAATTTTAATCGAAGAAATATTCGGTAATTTATCGATTTAACAATTATATATATTTTTCAATTGTTATAGTAAAGTCTGCCTTAAAAGTGTTCACAAAAATTGATCCGATTTATATATTCCGATTTTTTAGTTATATCCGATTTTTTAGTTCTTGTATACCATTAAGCAGGATTTTGTAAACAACTGTTCTCAAGTGAATGTTGTACCTTTTCTACCAATTTATTTCTCGGTATTTCTCTAGCTGGTGAAGTAAAATTACACGAATCCTTATCTGGCTGGAAATGGATTTTTTTTTCATCAAGCAGCAAGGCTCCATTTTTATCCATTTGATTTTCTAAAGATGGCATGAAATGTGGCTGTAGCACATTTTCTAGAAGATGAAAATACAGCCGGCCAATTCAATTATCTTTGAGGGTTATAATTTTGATTCCCAAATTCCTGCGCAAACTTAGACGCTGAGCGGAAATTGAAAATTTAACTGCACCTGAGACCTACTTATCATATAATATTTAGAAAATTAGATGGAAAAAAATGGTGCCATGCTAATGGAAGAAAATAAATGGATTAGAAGAGTGAGTGCAATAAAATGTATCGCAAGATCTCCAGATCTGACTCTCCAAAATTTCAATTCTGGTCTTGTTCAGGTCAATTAAAAACCGTTTTGGTCAATGCTCCTGAACAATTTCAAGACCGACTTTATTATGGCCTAGGCCCTAGTGTATCACGGCCGGTATTTTCAACATATTTTAAAATAAGTTATAAAAATATATCGTCGATTAACATTTCTGTGTTAACCTGACACATTTTTTCTTCTAAATTCTGGATTGATCATGTGATTTTACTTTTCCTACACCATTGATAGAAAATTGTATTCTCTATAAATTGATAAGTGACTCGGTGGGAGGTGCGGTGAAAACATATCAAATATATTTTAAAGTGATCGTAGTTGGAGGCGCAGGTTCCATTCCTTCCTATTCTAGTCGACATATTTTTTGCATTATATTTAATTCCTCAAATAGAAAATATGTTTAAGGTGGTTCCTTTCGAAATGAAAACTCTGTGTAATCCATACAATGTATAGTATTTTTGATATTTATTATGAGATTCAACCAAATAACGTAGAAAGGACTACTAATTTGAATTCTTCAAATCCAGCAAATATGCTATTTCCAAATCACCATTTTTTTCTCTTCCGCCGACTTTCAAATCTTCATTTATCTGTATCAACTTCATACCTTTTTGAAAATGAATGTAAGAATTTGAAATTGTCAGAAGTATTATTTTTTGCACCCTTAAGAGACCAAAAATGGACTCAAAGAGTGAACATTTTTACATTTTCAATTAATTATGAATATTGATGAAAAAAAAGTATCTAGCTTTCAAACTTTTAAAGCTTAGGAATTTTGTAACCACGCTGTGATATGCAACAAAAGCGAGACTCAGTAAATCAGTAGAACTTAAGCGTTCTATTAAAACTTTCTGACAAAATCCGATCAATTTACTGCAAGTTTCGGTTAATTCCTCTTCAACAATGAAGTTACCTATCGTTTTTAGCTGACTGACTAAATGCCGTATGCAAACGGCTTGAACATTACTAATCTACTCGATTCTTAATATATTTAAATCGTATCTACTTCTTCAATAATTTTTTTAAAGCGACTGTAAAGGTACATGGAATGGGGATTCGAAAAGCAAGATTTTTTAAATCACTTGAAATATATTTCATATTGATCTGTAATTATTAGCATTATTGACAAAATAAATTTGGTTTTTTTTAGGATGGCTCCTACTGTTACCCCATAATTGCTCGTTTTCATCACTCGATCGCAGATGCTACTTCGATAGTCGCACTGTTCATTCGGCTATTTGGGGACAGTTCAGCTCAGAACTATAGTGAAGAGCTGTTTCAAAAAATACTGAAGCCATCTACTATCCACGCTTATCATAAAACAACAATCGAATCGACTATTCTTTTTGTGGTATGAATGTCGAATTAATTATAGTTTTTCGAAGAAGTAACCAAATTTTATTTTTGCAGAAAAGATGTGTCAGAACCATTTGCTTTTCTTTTGACCTTATATTTTTCGCATTTGGAAGAATTATTCAACATACCCAATTACTGAAAAACGATGAGAATGGTCTGCATGGTTCCAATTACTCAGGAAAGAAAATTACGGTCTGGGCTGATGAAAATGAATCCGATTTCTTACTCATGGTGAAGAAAATAAGGGAGCGAACTAATTCAAAGTTTACCTGTGTGGTTGGCACAGCCATATCGGCTAGTTTGACCGAGTACTTTAAGAGGGTAAGTTTATTAGAACTTACGAATTATGCAGGGTGATTCAAGATGGATGGCGTGTTAGACGTATACTTAGAACACCATTCAGAAATCGCATATATTCATTTAAACTATGCTTTGTTGTTCCGAAATATTTTCAGCAATGTGAAGTTGCCTCTTTTATTGAAAAGTACCTAAAATTTCTATATTTTAAATGAGACACGCGGTATATTAAAGTACGTTTAGATTCGATCTGTTTATTTTCCTTTAACACTCCCTATAAAGAAAAAAGTAAAAAATGTTTGTTGCATATTATCTTTGTGGCAAACTATAGTTTGGGTGAGTGTTAGAAGAATTGTAACACCTTTATTTAAAAACAAGCCCATTTTCTTTATGGGTTATACGATGATTAACAGCAGTTCTTAGGTTTCTAATCAAATGCACTTAACCTACTATTTTTACTATAACTTTTTTATTTGAACTTTAAGTAAAACTTGAATTTAATTCATTTAGAGAGCATGACTTTATCACATCGATTTTATAACGAAATAAATTCAAAAGGCTTAAGGCTGTATTTGTTGCTGACAATTTTGTTGTAAAAACTGTTAATTGAAGACAATAGTAATAACAGTTTATGATTTGTTAGAATACATTTCCAGGAACGGATGTGTATGTCTTATGCATAACTTAAAATTAATAATTTAAATATGACTTTAAGCGTTTAACAGCTGTAAGTCATTCTTCGATGGAGAGTTGTAAAAATACAGCAGCAAAAATGCTGTGGTTTCGAGAGCAATAATAGCACTAAAACGTCTTAATTTGCGTTAGAGCAAGAAACCTATGGCTTCCTGATGAATAGTAATCCTGTCTAGACTCGTAATTTTCAATTTTGCCAAAGTTAAAGTTTGAATTTTACCAATTTACGAAGATCATTAAAATGGTTGTTATTTTGGCGGTCTACAATCAAGGCAGAAGTTTTAGTTGGATTTTGGATTTAATTTCAATCCAAAATCTGAACTAATTTCATGGAGACGATGCACAAACATATTCCATTTCTTCTACACTATCATCTGCATGTCACATATTGATACATCACAGATAAAATGTTTTTTATTTGTTTGCTTGCCTTTAAACTTAGTTTCTCTGACATTTTGGGGTGTTTCACGATATTTTACTGATTACGAATCTGTTGGATTGGACTGTTTTCATTTCAATTGTTTCTTGTTTTTCAACTAACAGTTTATACAACAACTTTGTCACCAATCCTCAAATACATCCTTAACAAGGTTCTATATAGACATGTTTGCCTATCATTGACATTAATTTTCAAATTTTGTTTCAGAATAAACTCCCAGTACCGAATACCGTAACTGGCGTATTAACATTACTTCTAAACTTCCCATCAATTGATCCAAATAAGCCAGTTGTATTAGACAACAAGACAGCCGGTTTGAGCTTCGATTTACAAACAAATACTTCCAACAATTTGGTGGATACCTTGCGTACTATTACCACTACAATGAATACCCAGTTGAAATACACGGATGCCATAGTAAGTAAACATTTTACAACTATCTTGTATTTTCAAATGTTTTTATTATTAGCAACAAAGATTTTTAATTTTCTTCAACTTTCAATTCATTATCGACAAAAGTTTTGGTAAATTTGCCTGCTTTGAACTTTTTCCACAGATTACCCGTAACAAAGTTACTTAAATGTGGCGTAGTGAAAATGAAGGCTCTATCTCACAATGTCCATTACCCTTTCTGAACTCAAACGAACAATAACCAGACTTACTTAAACTGCATGAACTAAGTCACAGTTTCATTTTTAGATTTCCTACTTGCTCCTGAGATATATCATGGGATACGTGCCTGTAAAACTACTTAACAATAATTTGGGATATGACGCTCAAACTTTTCTATTCACCAATATACCCGGAGGCTCTAAAATTGAGATGTTTGGCGGATGCGTGTTAGAAAAAGTGGTTCCTGTTGCCCCTAATATAAAAGGCATGGGTAAGTCGGAAGATGAAAAATTATCTAATTCACTTGCATGAAAACATTTTGAGACCAGAATTTCAGAGTTATTTCATGGTTTTCTTATGATAATATATCAGATATTATCATAAGAAAACCATGAAATTACTATGACTCTCACAAATACTAATTTATTGCTAGTTTCCAGTACTCCTAATTATTTGTCTTCGTCTTCAAGTTAACTATTCGATCATAAACTTAGAAATAAAGCTAATAAAATTATTTATAACATTGAAATTGGCTTTTTGCAGGAATCAGCTTTGGCATAATAAGTTACGATAATAAACTGCAAATAGGTGTGACAGTGGACAAGGCATTAACTTCAAATTCAGATGAAGTGCAAAAAATTGCAACTGACTTCTTTCATAATATTCGGTTTTTGGACGTCGCAACTAAAGCCGAGTGCTAATCTGTATTAACTTGTTAGTTTTATATTGTTAGTTCTTCTAAACTCTAGATACCTTTACTGTTATTAGGTGTGAATTTTACGGTTGTACCTAGTAGTATTTATATTTTCGATATGACTCGATGATTGTACACATCAAACACTTTTATATGCACTCATAAATGTTATGAAGTTGTTGAAAGTATTGAACGAGATGTGAATAAAATAAATTTAAAGCATTCTTTGGATGTTCCCATATCCTATTCATTAATCCCGTATCGTTCCATCAATTGCAAGGGTCCTTTCTGCATATACAGATTGCTTAATTCAAATTAAATTGCCGAAGTCTGAAGATGTTACTAATCAAGTGTCGTAAGCATGACTGATCTAGAAGTTAATATTTACGCAGTTATTGGGCAAAGGTTACATTTTTTATTCGTAACTTTCCTTGTAATATACAGGGTATCCGCCGATGTATCTGAGATACATCCAAGGATGTGAATTTTATGTCAAATTTTAAGCAAATTTTCACATTTCCTGAAGCTCCAACGATCCACAAAATCTCGGGGTATGTGCGATTGCTAATCGAGTGCATTAGATTTTTGCAAGCGACATGGCTGTTGGCTGACACAGGTATGCTTTACACAGCCTATGAAGGAGACCTTCGAGTTTGAAACAACATATTGGGAATGCCCCTGATTTCATTGGCGGCCACATGCATTCCTTGCCAGAATTCTTCACGAAAACTAATGACTTCTCTCTATCTTTCATCGCTCTATTTCTCATAGTTCTATCTTTCTATATATGTATCTCCCTTATGTATGTATCTCTCTCCCTTTCACTTGGGATCAAATAGAAAAATCCATAGGAATGAAGTCGGGACTTCGGGGTGGCCAAGCAAAAATGTTCTCTCGGCGAATCCATCGATTTGGAAAAGTCTCTAAGACATCAACGTAAGTGCGCACCTGCCGAGAAAAGTGTGGTGGAATTCCATCTTGTATATTCCACATGTCCCTCTTTCAATAAAGTGGAACATCTTCAAACAAGTCCAAATGAATAGACAAAAAAATGCGAGTAACACCGCACCGAACATTGGTAAACAAAATTGTCTCCAAAACAACCGTTGTTCTTGTAGCAAACGGGAAAAAGGTAATCGAGCAGAACAATATTGCGGCATCAAATTCTGTACGGGAGCAAGATAAAATGGATATAATTTCACTTTTTCCGAACTACCAAAACAGTTGGCTCAGTTTTGCCTGTTGCACTACTTAAAAGATGAGTATGCAGTATTTAAAACTAGATTTTCAGTAACTCGAACCACAGGCTTCCTCTTTGTTCTTAATAGAAATCCTCCTTGGAGTTCTGTTATTACATTTCGGCCGAAAAACGCAGTGTCTCGTAAACGATTGTATAAATTTCTAAATTGCTTGTGGTTTGGGGCTCTTCATTTCGGATGTATTTCATAATATCTTCCAGCTGATAAAAGACCATTTAAAATGTCTTGTGAGAAAATACGCACATGGCTCTCATTTCTTGCTTGGTTATCTCGAGAAGACGAGGCAATTTCAAAATTGTTTAACAGAAATTTACTGCTAAAAGTGTATTGTATAACTGCAGTTAAAGCAAGATACGGATAGTTGAGCTGAAAATGAAATACAATGCTAAAAATACTGTAAACTAAAATGTCATACAACAGTTATACTAAAAATGTTTACTTATGCAACTCAGTAAATATTGTGAATCATCAAATATTCTTTAATCTCGTTTTAGACTTGGTTTAATAATGAAACCAGTTTGCGTACCAATTGAGACCTAAAAATACTGACCTGGGTTATAAATTATCGCAAACGTCATAGTTTATTATTTAAGTATTGCTAATTGTTAATCTGAGTGATAAACATATACAATTAACTAAACATTTTTGTCATTACATGCAGTTCAAGTACGTTCTAGGAAATTATAAATAAAGGAGGATAAACTGGGATGTAAATGCAACTTTTGAAAATTTCACAAGTATTGTCAGCACGACAAAGATAATTTTTTTCCTGCACACAGGATTTCATCATTTGAAGTATAATCAGAGATTAGTTTTATTATTCTCTGGTATAATTCTAGTATGCACCGAAAATTCCGTATATTTGTGTTTCGCTATACAGACTGCAGCGCCCTCAAACTAATTTACAAAAATCGTAAGAAATATGTACGGCGTATAAAAAGAACAATCAGATTAGAGCGATACAAGAGTAGATGTTAATATATATGTCAATATATACACTTGCGTGCATAGAAATCGGCCCACAGTAAACTTTTGACTTTAACTATATTTTTTTAAAAAACTATTCATCAGATCAAAAAAAAAATGTGCTGTTTGAAAGACAATTTAATATGCTTTAATATGAGTATAAATTATTGTGAGTATACTATGTTTAACATAGTGAAATTAATGCATTAAGCAAATAAAGCTTTTTTATTATTAACATAAATAGGGTTATTGACAATTTAAAACTTAACACTTAATTTTTTAATAATGGGTATGACCTCCTCTTTCCCTAATAACTTCTCTTATACGATTAGGCATAGATCTAAGCAAGTTTGCTATTGTTTCTTGAGGGATGTTAAACCACTCTTCTTCTACTGCAACAATAAGCTCTGGGATCGAGTTTGGGGTATGAAGTCTAGCTTGAATTCTTCGTTTTAGCTCATCTCATAAGTGTTCGATCGGATTTAGGTCAGGACTGTATGCTGGCCACTCCATAACCCGAAAACCGACTTCTGCAATGTAATCTTGCACGATTCTTGCGGTGTGCGGCCTGGCATTCTCATGCATAAAGGTCAATTCGTCTCCAATGTAGTCGACGTAAGGTACCACATGAATTGCTAAAATCTCCTCGATATATCTAACAGCCGTTAAACCTCTTCTTCCTTGAACACGGCTGTCCCTACGAATGAACTAAGGGTCGGTTCGTGCTCCTATAGAAATTGCACCACAGATCATACAGAAACCACCTCCATAAGCACTCCGTTCTTCAAAGCAGCAATCTGCAAATCGCTCTCTTGGTCTTCGATACACATTCCTTCTTCGGTAGCTACCATGGAAGCATATTCTGGTCTCATCTGAGAACAGAACGGATCCCCGTTGTTCCAACGTCCAATTCAGATGATCCCATGCAAAAAGCAGGCGTGCTTGCCGATGAGCTGGAGTAAGTTTTGGATCAATCGCAGATGTTTTAGGGGTCAGGTTATTTTACTGCAGTGTTCGTCTTACTGTCCACCGACTAATAGCCACTCCTCGCACTTAACGGAGCTGTCGTTGCGCTTAAACGGCATTAAGGTGACGATTTCTTAATGTTGTTGACACAATAAAGCGGTCATCACGAGCGATTGTAAATCGCCTGCTGCCTGTTCCAGGTCGCCTATGAAAGGATCAAGTCTCTTCATAACGTTTGCACACTCTTCGAACCGCTGCGCGTGTCATATCCAATTGTCTAGCAACAGCTCGCTGACTAAGTCCGTTTTCGATTAAAGCAATAACTTGTCTGGCTTTTTGTGGTGTAGTATGCATTAAACTAACACAGTTTATTAGGCCGATTTCTATGCTCGCAAGTGTATATCATATGTCTGATATTCTTTTGATATCTTCCTACTCCCTTTTGTAAGTCCTAGGACACACACAAGATGAAAACCAATTTTATAAGATATGTGTGTAGATACAGGTATCTTAATCTTGGTTTAGGAATTTTAATCATCGCAGGGGGACGGTTTAAAGTTATAACATACAGTGATACCAAGTTGTTAAAGGTCAAAACAGGCGGCGATGTTTACCGTTTAGGACTTTTCTTCCCGATTTAATTTGATGCAGCTATATGTAGATACATTTTGCTTGCTTCAAGATTTGTGGGCAGATCTTCAAAAACTGTACCTTAAACCGTTTTGTTTCAACAGCACAGGGTACAGCTTCTAGATACAACCAACTTCGCATCTTTGCAGAAAAGTGTAAATGTCTGTATATCTAATACCATTATAATACCGACATGCGGCGGATAATCCACGAGCAAGGTGAGTACAATCAAACAAAAGAACTTCAAGTGCTTAATTATCGTCTGGTAGGCTAAATGCGACATTGTAACTACTTCGTTCTTTTTACAGGGTTTTGTACGTACAGTTACAAACGTACGGTTTTGGACTGGCACGCCAAAACACCCGCACAATACACGTTTTTTCCCAGTTGTTTTTCTCCAGTGTAACTGTGCGAATTAGGGACAGCTGTTGTTTCTATAAAACTCATTAGAAAATCAATCATTTTGATAATAAAAAGTGAATCTGGTTGCTAGCTATTAAAAAACTGTACGGGTATTGCCCACAGACTAAGGTTTCGTGGCGTTCGGGAACGTTTGCGATTGGTTAGGAATCTCCGGCAACTGGAACAAACGTACGCGCACACTATCGGCTTTGCACTAACGGTTTGGAACGTAAGTTTAACATCATATAAAAAGAGTTGTAATGAAATTTTGTCTATACAGCCTTATTTGCAAATGAAAAAAATCAGTAAATTTTGTGCGGCAGATGTGAGGTCATAAAAAATTAATATCTCTCGAATGGCTCAGATGAGTGGACGATTAAAGATCTAAATTACTCAGCAGATACGAAGCTGTAATACCGATACTTTTTTGGCCTGAACTACCCGATATTTTGACTAATATAATAACTTTGACTTTTGAAAAAGGAATTTTCTCAAGTTTTCACTATAAGAGATATATTTTTACCTATCTTGCGACAGAAAATCACTGCAAACTAACTAATTGTCTGACATTTTAAAAATCAGTTTAAATTGAGAACACATTTGCCTGAATGTATGTATTTAGTTATTATTCTAATTTGAATATGTTATTATCATGCCAGCGTTCTACAATTTTTCCTACAGGTCATTTAATTAAATATTTCCGTATTCATAAGAATACAATGTAACAGTAAACATGGTATCAATTATAATGCATATGCATATGCATTCTCGATATCAGTAAGAAAGTTCAATTGATCACTTGCTAAAGTCATTCTGTAAATTATACCCGGAAGGACAGTGGCTCGTGCGAGGGAGCGGGAAACAAGCAAAGCATATTACTACGCTGATAAATGAATATGCACAAAATAGAGCAGCGACCTAAATGGACTTACATTTTCAGGGTAACATTACTACATAAACAAATTAACAGTCTTTGTTCCACAACTAACGAATACAATAATTGTTATTTGCAACTGTTTTACTGGCGTATTATGTCTGGAAACTGCCAGTATCAAAATAAGGAAAAATTTTATCCGAAAAGTTAGACGAAAGATAAACATAAACAGACACAATTCGAATTATTGGGTCAAAGGAAACTCATTATATGTTTACCAGATTGCCTCGACAAATCTTCATTTTTCCAAGTAAATTTATCGAAAACAGTTTGCATGTTTTGATAATCCAAAACGCGTCATTGCAGTATTATCTGAATAGTTCAAAGAACTTCATATGATCATTTATTTGATACATATACTGAACTACTCTCGTTCTATGAAGCAAATACTGGTTTCAATATGGTTAACTCTAAAATAGCACCAAACACGCCACTAGGACCAAGTGACTTTGTGTTAGTAGACTTAGTGGTATCTTATTTTTGGAAATGTTTACTTCCATCAAATGTATGGTTTTATATTATATTTATATATAATATATTTATATGGGCAACCCCTTATCCCCCATTTGTATTAGTTATGGTCAAAACTTCAAGATATCAAAATCAATTATGGTTTTATAGCAAGTGAACATTTTTTGCGCAAACAATGTTCGTTATGTATTTTAATCTGCTGATCTGGGGAACTCGGAACTCCAATTGGGCATAAAAATTATGTATGAATAGTGAAGAGTTTAACAAGAAAATAAAATAATTGTCATTTAACCACCAAAAATTACGTTTTTCAGAGTTTAATCGATTTTTCCGGAAAAATCGTACCCTGATGACGCTTTTTTTGCTTAGATTTGAGTTCAGCAGTTTAAAATACATAACCAACATTGTTTGCGCAAAAAAAGTTTCACTTGCTATAAATCTATGCTTAACTTTATAGCAAAAAGAGTAAAATATCCTCATGTCCTCATGAATTTGCCGGCTGACGAAATTTTTTTTTCTCACTGTGCGGCGTTGACTTAATTGGCGTCAAAAGAAACAGAACAATCAATTAAGTTTGCTTTTCAATAAATTACTTTATTGGCTTATTACTTAAGACCAAAGGTCACTATTGGAAATTGATAACGCTTTTTTATCGGTGACAAATGTGACTTTAAAATATGTGATTTTAAAATATGTTATTTGTTTACAGATAAAGTTGGTAGTAAATAAACGCCCATTTATTTAATATTTTGATAGTGAAATGAAAAATAGTATATTTTTCTGCATGTAACATTAACAAATCTCTAGATGTTCACATTCCAATGATTTTGAGTAGGCATTAACTAAAAACATACATATAATTTTTTATCTATGGGGTCATTTTTCTAATATTTTTTAGCTAGATTCAAGCCAATTAAAATAATCTCAGATAATTTCTGGGCTTCCTAAACTTAGTGTTTCACGACCCATTGGCGGAATGCGACGAGCCAGTCAGCAGCCGGGCATGTTTACAAACATCATTTAAACTGTGAATTGGTGATATCCCATTCGCTGTTAAGCAGCAGGACTCCGCCTTTGCTCCAACAAAAGACTAGTACTTGTCTCTGGTTACTGATTTTTAGGGCCAGGTGTCGGATGTTCGTAAAGAACCTATATATCAATGGAAGGCTTCAATTTATAAAGTGAAAATGTACAATTTAAAAAGAGTTTTGCTCAAAGGTCTATTAGGGCTAAATGAGCGTAATGAAAGCAAATATACGAGTATATGTTTTGTCTGTTTGACAGTTTGACATCGTTTATTTTTTTAACTTAAACCTTTTTCTCTTCATAGTAAAGAAAATTGTAATTCTCCTTGGGCGATCGGCCAATTTTTGCCAATGAACCGAAAGTAGGTTTGGGCGTTTAGTAGAGTGCTATTGTAAATTAATTTTACTATAGTAGATGGTTACCAAATTCGTCTGACTACTCGTTTGGTTTAATAAACTTCAAATGTGTGTTGTAATATTCCTCTTTGCAATACCGAGAGGTATAAAAATAATATTTTTTATAGAAAAACTTGTGTTGAAAGGACAATCTATCTTTTTGTCTAATTTTTATTTTATTTTATCTAATTTAGCAAAGAATCTTAATTTTGATATATTAGGGAAAAGTACTAAAACCATTTCAAATGTGAGTTAAACAAAATTGTTTATGCAATTTGCATTTTTCATTACAAATAAAGCGTTTTGGGAAGAAAAAAAATGTTGTGCTGAAGGGTTGAATTTCAAACAAAAAGGAACAAACGACTACTTATAGTCAGGCGTCAGTTTTAACATTAGTGAGGTTGGCACGGTACAATTTTATTGATTAATTGGAAAAGCATATTTTCGAAAACTCTATTTCCTAAATTAACACAATATTTTTAGAACCGAACTAATCTTAATGTCCAGTTTATAGACTGGACGTAATCGTCCATGAATCGGTTATGAAACTTACTGACTGAAGGTGAAAGCTTAATGAGTTCACGTGAACATGGATCCTAATAAATGAACGTAAGGTGACTTATTGACTAAATGCTCGTTTCTGTTGTGGCTTATTTTATAGTCATGTTGATCATAACAGAAACGATACTGTCTTATTTTATAGTATATTCGGCATAAGTGACCATATAATTGTACTGTAAACGCATATTCCTAATGCAGCTGTACCTCCTGTAATAACAACGAATTTTATATAAAACACATTTCAACATAGCTCATTTTAATGTAACATAAATTGCACTGTTTTTATATATTTTCCTTGGAAATCAAAATAAAATTGTAAGTAATTGTAAATTGTAATTGTATATAATATATATATTAATAGTATATATGCAGTACAAAAACAAAAACTTCAAACACTAACAGACAATACAATTGCTTGGTTCTACAAATGGAGACTTACACCAAACGCCACGAAAAACCAACTACTTTTACCAAACCACCAAATTAAATTCTGTTTCCGACTGTTGTTATTGATGGAGAGTCGTCTTTAATTTGGTGGTTTGGTAAAAGTAGTTGGTTTTTCGTGGCGTTTGGAGTAAGTCTCCATTTGTAGAACCAAGCAATTGTATTGTCTGTTAGTGTTTGAAGTTTTTGTACTGCTTTTACTGTAGTTTTGTCGTGCACGATCAATGCAGTGTCGTCGGCGTATTGTAGTATGTAAGCAGATTTGTCAATGTGTCTTTTGTCATAGAGACTGTGATTGTATATGTCGTGGCTGTATATATTGTAAAGAAGGGGTGATAGCGGGGATCCTTGTGGGAGCCCTTGTTCAGGGGAGAAAGCAAAGGAGAGGGTGTTGTCTATGCGTACTTCTAGGTGTCTGTTTGTGAGTAGTTTTCTGATTGCGTGAATTATGTATTTGGGGGTTTTAAGCTGGTAAAGTTTATATAAAAGTCCTTTGTGCCAGACCCTGTCAAAGGCCTTATTGATGTCCATGAAGAGACATGCTGTTTTCTTGTTCGTGAGGTGAGTTGTTTGTATGTTGTTGGTTGGTATAAAAAGTGGGTGAACAGTTGAGTGTTTAGGTTTAAATCCGAATTGGTATTGTGGTATGTGTTGTCCAACTGATTGTTGCACTCTATTTTTTATTATAGTTTCAAAAATTTTACTCAGTACAGGGAGTAGTGTGATAGGTCTGTAGTTTTGTGTTTGTGTATTGTCTAGTGCGGTTTCAGGAATTGGTATTATTATTCCTGTTTTCCAGGTATCTGGTATCGTGTTAGTTTCAATACAGTTGTTGAATAGGTTCAGTATGTGTGTGTGTGCTAGTGGAGTAAGACTTTTCAGTAGTTTGCCTTTAATATTGTCTTTTCTCGGCGCCGTGTTTTTAATGTGTGCGAGTGCTTCGTCGTATTCTTCTTCAGTAATTAGTTGATGTGCGTTTTTTGTTTCGTTTGTGAAGTAGGTCTCGTACCAATCATTTCTTGCGTTAAAGTTTTGGTCGTCAAAGTTGGGGTTAGTGGAGGTTGTGAAGGCATGTTGAAAATGTCTGGCAAATGCGTCCGCTTTGGCCTTGTCTGTATACAGTTCTATACCGTTTTCATTTATTATACCAGTAATAATGTTTTTTTTGTATCGTGACAGTTTTCTTATTTTTTGCCAGTACGTTTTATCTTTGTCTTTTTCTATATCTTTGCACGCCTCTAGCCATTTGTCCTGTTTGTATTGGCCTATTAGTGTTTTGACGTTTCTGTTGAGTTCGTTTAGTTTTCTTTTTAATTCATCGTCTTGAGTATTTGTGTATAGTCTATACACTAATATTTTTTAAATCTGATTCTATACCTACAGCGATGCATACACAAATTAAATTTTATAACAAAATTATAATACCAATAATTAGAACTCTCTGGTATTATTCAACCTCCAGATAATCGACAGTTATTTATATTAATTGTTTACTATTGTTACTACTGGCGATATGATATTAATAACATTTAAAATTTACTGTCATTATCATCCATGCTAATGAGAGCGGCGCATCAATGCGTTCAGTTAAACAAAAATGTTGCAGACGGTAGTGTTTTCTTTAATCAATATTAGTATAAGTATTTATTTATGTAAAAAGTATTTTTTAAGAAAATATATTTTTCCTTACAGAATTTTATTTTAACACTTAGTTTTGTACTTTCACAGTCCTTGAATATATGGAGAAATATGTAGGTCCGTTAAAGGATCATAATATGTATAAGAGAGTCCTATAGAGACGTTTAAGTACATTTGCAGACTTTCATTTTCGTTCGTTTAGGAAATATGCTTGTTTTCAATAGATTGATTCACGAAACGAGTATGTGTTTCCGGAAAACCAGAATTTCTCTTAAACTGAGGTTGCGTGGTAGTTCTATACTATTCCAGGGTAAGACGGAATTAGGGAGGAAGGGAGGTAACAGAAGCACCTTCCCAGAAGTCGTGCTCGTAAAAGATGGATCTCTTCTAGGTCGTTTTGTTGTGCGGAAAAAATAACGCCCACAGTAGGTAGAAATAAGAATATCACGCGCGATGTGCTTGTACGTTTATCACTTATAAGCAATCTTATTTACTAACATCACCTATTAAATGAGTTTTAAATGACAAAAAAATTTTTTTGTCACGAGTCGACAAATATTAACTCTGACTTTTCAATAAATAATAAACAAAAAAAAAACAAATAGACTCCTTCTTATTACATGGCGCAACCAATATATCACTTACTTCACCACAGAGTTTGCACTCCTAGTGACTCATACAGGGCTACTCATCGGCTGCATATACAGGGTGTCAATATAACTCTATAATTTCCTATAAAAAAAAATTCTTCAGACCCTCTCTACCAAGATGTAGGCATCTAAAAGACGCCGCTAAAAATAGGTTATTATTAAATATCTTTCAAAGTACCGGTATAATGTGACATTCTCTTATTATGATAGATACTAGTGAAAGTCTTTTAAAACAGTGTCTGAAATCTTTTTTTGCTGTTCGAGTTCGCCAGCGCTCGACCAGCTTGTAGCTTCTAGGTACACATTAATGCTCACATATTTTTATAAGCACCCTGTATCATAACGGCACAAGAAAAATATGTTTGGATAGCTCGAAGCATAAACTAATACAAGATGCACTAAAAGTTAAATGATTCGGCGACTGGCTTCGGCTGTGACAAGCATTAGAATCAAATTTAAAAAACAAAAAGAATTACACATACAACAAATAAAAGTCTTACAAAGAGAGTGAAATTACATTACGATACATGGCATACTGCACTATGGGAGAAAGTCGCCTCAATTGCCTCGCAATGAGGAAAACATATTTTTAAACAAAACAATATGTTGTGTTTGTATTTGATAATTGACCGCGTGTGTAAAGTTTAAACCAATGCCTCTGATAAGGAGCAAACATATACTGGCGAAAAAACTGTAAATATGTGTGTGCTTAGAAAGCAAATAACATGCATCAAAAACGTTATTGAGCTTTCACGTATGCCAAGAGATGAAATGTTGATAAAAAAATTTTGTTAGAAGGAGGATATGGAATGATTATACAAAAAAATGGTAGAATGGAATCAAAAATGTTTCTATATAATTTTCAATTTTTTAAAGGGAGTGTCGAATGCAATGTACAGTCTAATTAATATCGCGTACTGAAATAAATCAAATGAAGTAGTCATTGGGAATATAATCCTCGAAAATAATTTAGTGCATAGATTTTCACATGTATTACTACAACTAAAGGCATTTTTAAGTTAAACTTACGCTTTGCTAAAATTGACCAAGAAGAGACTAAATCTAGGGCTTGTTTTAATTGTGGATTATCTGTGTGTGGTTTTTCTAAAGTTTAGCCTTGATGATAGTGCCAAATATGTCGAAAACTAGGTCATAGGCACATAAGTTAAACTAAAGATATCAATATTATTTACAGGTCACACCAAAAAGCTAGTCATATATTCAAAATTATGTGTATATCAGATTATAATGTCTGCTATAGTCTTGACATTAGCCATATCTGCAAAAATTTAATTTGGCGTTGTTTAGGAACCACCATTTGTTATAAGACAAACACAGTCGTTTAAATATAGATTCTTCAAGGAACTATTTATATAAACATTTTTGTTTGGCAAATTTTAAATTCAGCAATCTGTAACTTTAACTACACATGGATGATAGTGGTGGAAAAAAGTAACTAATCGTTAAGCGAGTACTCGTTACTCATCCGTATTCGAAGTAGCGACTACTGAACCAAGCTATAAAATGAGTATTCAAGTACTCGATTTCGGGAAAAGTCAAGTCACCCATCCTAACCTTCGAGTCCGAATCCGAATACGTTACAACTTGTACTCGCCCAAACTAACCACATCCAAGAACTAATTGTAACTGGTAACTTGTACAGTACCGATACAATTTTACGATACAAACCAATTTAAGAGCGAGCGGAGAAGATATAAAATTTTATAGAATTTTTATAGAATTTTTTTAAAAAAAATTATATTTTATATATTTATACATCTCGATTTTAAGAGATATCATGGAAGCTGCTAAAAATCTCTGATTAAAAATTAGGAATATTTCGATGGGACAACTTAGGAACTGCCTTTTCCTACTAGGAATTTATATAAAATTCCTAATCTTAAAAAGGCTAGAAGAGAAAGAATCAAACGGTAACGAGGTCTCTAAGTTTCAAAACTTCTATCGGAAAAACGGTAAAAAATATTGAAGTAATCATCCGAACTTTTTCGATGCTCGACTTTCCATTTTTAGTTCCATATGCAAAATCTAACATTTAAAAGTTAATCAGTATAGAGAGTATATCAGATTTTTATATGCTCTTAAAGTTTAACACTTATCTAAAAAACCATTAAAAATATATGAACCTTCAGTAAAACCTTTTCGATAGAGCGCTTTGGGAACTTCCTGTTTCTAATTAGACGTACCAAAATAGATCAACAATTCACCTGGAATGCGAAAATAAGTGCGCTACCATTTTCAAAAAACCGCTATATAAAATCCGCAAAAAGCGAAACGGAAAGCCACTCCATAAAATTCTCAAATCTGCACATGCGAGCAGCATAAATGGTATCAAAGAAAAGCTACAACCCTGGTTGCCATCTACTTCTACAAAATAAAATGCTGTCCGGATCCAGACCGCTGAAATTCCCTAAAACCCGATTTTTCCTCAAAAAACTCAACGCAATTTAGTGACTCGAATTTAGAACAGCCGCAAGTATGGATTTAATCTTGATCTGGACCACATACAGCCTGAAGGGCGCTGGACAGCAAAAAAAACTGGAACAGTCGGACGGATCCTGGCCGCTGAAAACCCCTAACACTAGTGTTTGTGAAACATAATTTGCTTAGTGTGTGAAATTTGGAAAAATAACGCGAAATCTAAATTGGGAGGCCAGGACCACTCGCAGCTTCTTAAGGCGCTATCCGCTAGAGCAGCACAAAGTAATAACTACAATTCTTACCTTTAGGCACTTTAGTCTGTATTCGGAGGTATCATTAACTTAAAAACAGCAAAAATTCAAATTTAGAACAGAAAAACACTAATAGAATAGATAATTTTTAAGTTGTATTTGCAGCAGAATATTCCTATTTTACGTGACATAACCCTGACCATGGAAATCGTTGGAAAACGTGATGTTGAGCAATCCCCATTTAGAATACATGAACCCTTTAGTTTCAAATGTAATTGATAACAGAAAAACACCAATAATTGATAAAAAATATCTTGTACGACAATGAAGGTGTAGTTCACAGGAGAACGACATTTATTTTGCATGTCCAAAAACAGTCTGCCATAGAAAACTGTGAGTTAATGTTTAAATAATCTGACTTTAAATTAGTTTTATAAAAATAAAATAAAAAAATTGAAAAACCCAATACAGAAACCAAATCTCCCTCGTCGTTCCTCGTCGAAAAAATAATAAATGCAACAATATAATAACATACAACTCAATAATATGGGACTAAAAGTTCTACAACTATATGGCAACCAGGGGCAAAGTAATGCCAAACTTACCGAAAGCTGCATTCGTGCCACCTGGAAAGAAAAAAGAAAATGTCTTTAGTATAGCAGAAGATCTGTCCAAAACCATGTTATTGAAAATCAGCAAAATAAAAAAGGAAAATGTAAAAAATTCATAAAACTTCAGTTGCGTTTCGAAAAACTAAACTCAGTTCAAACTAAAGGATTTATAGATTATAAATCATTCTTACAAGCTTTCCGCAAGCTGGCGCCTCATCCTTCATTTTCTATCCATTAATCCTCAAAAAGCACGCACTATACTTGATCACACAATGGAAATGCATTTGGAAATATAAACTTTCCTTAGGGTCACAATGATTCTATATTTTCCATCTAAGAAGGCGATTCACACGACACAAAGAACTGGCGACCGATTTCGTCCATTGCCTGTGAAAACTGACACTTTTTCGCAGTCTGTAGGAACCGAACTCCAGAACCAACATGATGATATAACCATTCACTTGTGCGCCCTTTGAATGAGTCATTGATTTATTTACTTTGCAGTTCGATTTCAGTTTTTTTACTATAGACTATTTTGTAGAAAGTGCCTTTTCACACGGCAATTTTCACAAGGACTAGTTTCACGTTCCAACTCGTTTGGATGATAACGTAAACAAACCCGTTTTTTCAGCCAAAGATAAACAAATCCGACGCATTAGACTTTTTTATACTAAATTAAATCCTAGCTATATAGGCAGTCATTTTATTAAATTTTTATGAAATTTTGAGCAATTTGAGCTTGATATTTTGTGTAAAAACTTGCTAAATGACAGACTCACATTCAATTTATCAATGCGTCTTTGCTCGCATCACTGTGACCTACGGAACATCTAACTTGATTTCGTCGCGCCACCTCTGAGTCTTTTGGTAGATTTTCATAAAACTTTGGACTTTCATAGCTTGACATGTAGTTAAAACAAGGCCTAAATGGCAGATCCACTTTCGGTCCAGGTGATGAAATGGGAATGTTCCTCGGTGCTCGCACCAATAGCAGCGCCGGAATAGTTAACTTGATTTTGATATGAGCTCACAGATCAGTTTTTTGTCGAATTTTCATGAAATTCTGATACTCTACAGATTCATATTTAGTCAAAAGGTTGGCTAAATGAATGACCACATTCCAGCCAAGTATTATTTGTCAAGGCTTCTTTGGTGGCATCATCAAGAGCGACGGAATACATAACTTGCTTTCGACAAGATTTTTCCGATTAGTCTTGTGCTTGATTTTTATGAAATTTTCAACTTTAGATGCTGGATATGTTGAGTATAGTCCGCTGAAATGGCAGATCCAGATTCAAGCCGTATGCTGAATTGTAAATGTTTCCTTTGGCTCGCAGCATTAAAGAGACGGAAAACTTAACTAGATTTTGTTTGGAACGCGCTCACAATTGATTCTCTTGCTAGATTCTATACATATATGTGTATATATGTGTGTACTTACATATTTTCTCATAACTTCTATATGTTATCTTTAGAAATGAATCTTATATTTTTCATTACTTCTTTTGATGCCATTTTATTTTAAAAAATCGTATTCTCCGTATAACATAGAAGAACATGTAGAATGTCGATATTGGATTTGGAAAGTTTTGGAAGATTTGGACTCTTTTTTAAGATATTTTTAAATTCGCAAATTATGGAAAGCCCCAGAGGCAGATAAAATAGACAGTGGATATTTCAGAAACAAAAATTATTTCCAAAAGCTTGCTTAGAAATTGCTCATGTTTTTCAATGTTTATTTTGTCATAAAGATTTTTTAACATAGGTAAATGTGGAATATAATGTTTTTTTCTATTATCCGCTATAGAAATAGACTTAATGTCCGACTATTATCATGACAAATTTCTCTTTACCAATTCTGTTTATTAAAAATCCACTATTGACCCAAGTGAATAGTGATAAAAGTATGACTATATACACTTTTGTCTATATTTAAATACACTTAAGGCCCGGGCCCCAATAAAACATGTCATTACATTACATAGAAGCGCAGCTAATAGTTGTTATTGTATGATTAGCCTCCTGTTTTACTACGCAAATATTATTACCTCAGATGTTAATTATTATCGGCATAACATTTATCAAGTATTTAAGTGATTATCTGTATTATTGGTATAGTGTATATCAAACTAATGGCTGATGATACCATTTTTAACAGATTCGGACGTTTTGATAACTTCTTTAGAAGAAAAATTATCAACAAATCTGTTTTATATCTATTGTAAATATGTGCAGATACTCGGAAAGCTTTTGGAGCGATAGAATGGTCAACAAGTCACTGTTTACTTCAAGCTTCTACTGCATTGAAACGTGTTTTGTTCTCTGAATATATGCAATTATTTGTTTGACACTAGTTTAGGCTAATTTCGGATGGTATGAATGGACGGTTCGGATTTCTATTAGCCGTTATCAAAAACAGCTCAAAATATCAATTTATCTTGACCACCCAGATCATGACTGGCCAGATGCGTTTCTTATTCCCAACCTCAACCATATTGGGATATTTTTAATCATAAACAGATTATATACATTTTTTATCACTGTAAATTTTTTATTTATTCCCTTCAACCCGTCCGCTTCGTACTACTTATATCAAACTATGTAAGGGCTTGTGTTCGATCCTTCTTATCATGCCATATGTATCAACCAAGGCTGGCGCTTCCATCTTTTGCAACGTGATATATTTCTTCCAGCCATATTTCTTTTTTCGTCCTAAACCCCATTTTTCATTGCTTACGAGATTAGAGTTTAAAGGAAAGGTTTCTGATGAAAAAGGTGGATTGAACGACAAAAGCTACATATTCTTTCCTTCTTCAAAGTATTACTCGATTCTGAGTTCCGTTCGAGATCAAGTAATACTCTTATCTTAGGAAATCAAGGAATAATCTTATGAATATCGGGACAGAAAGACGGGTAAGTATGGGTTTCTTGCTCGTAGAACTCTCAATCCCACACGAAATAGGTGTTTTCTTAGACATGATTTAAATATACTTGTTATATTTTACATAACGTATAAATCAACTTTGTCATTTTCATGATTGGGCAGTAGACATCATTAATATCCAGTAAAAAAATCGAATGTATCAACGAAATACCTGTATTTTCATATACTTCTCGTTAACGTTAAGTCAAGCTTTTTCTACGTAATAATTTTTTGATAAACTATTTATACGCCTTGAAATGTTGATTATCATAATGTCATCCCGACTATCTCCGTTTTATAAAACGCATGAAGAGTTCAATGCCTTAACAATGCACTCAAGTTTTAACAATCAAAGTGATTGCTGTCTCTTTTAATTACCGGTATTGATAGGGAAATTTCAACTGGTGAACTTACGAATCGTTTAACTTGTCCATTAGTAAAAGTTGCTTATTTGGTGGTCATGTAATGTGTTCTGACGTCTTTGGTCTTATATTAGCTGCCTTGAAATATTTCGAAAAATCAGCGTTCTTTTAAAAAACTTCTGGCAGGTGCATTTCAACATTCAACGATTGTCCATTAGCTTGATTGCTTCATATTTTAGTTCATTCTTGAAATAATATTTATTGATAGTCTTTTAATGTGGCGTAAGTGTTCACGCGGAACCAATTTGATTTATGAGGCAAAAGTTGATCGCATATTGTTTCTAGTTCGTTTCGTTTTATTGTACGAATGAATTTGCAAGCAATGATTATTACACGGTCGAAAGGAATTACAAAATGTAAATTATTATTATCGGTAAGTTCCGTAACTATAATATGACATTTTCACATTAAATGCTGAAAACATTTATTTAGTTGCACAACTACCTTGATTTCAGAACACAATTTAAAATATTTTTTTCACATTATCTTCTTGAAGTGCAGTGTTAATTTCCCAAAAGTGTATAGGAAAAAATGATTTCGTTTGGCTACTGGACGTTTGACTTTGTATAATTCAACTTAATATGCGCAATTATGAAATCAGTTATGGCAAGAACATGTTTTTTCTTAACCCATTTATGCCCAGAACTATTTTTTTTCCAAAATTTTAATAAAAATAACGTATTTTCATCAAAAGTGTAATCAATTCTTAGAAATCATTTCAAAAAACCAATTTCAATAAGGAGATTTTGAGTTTTGATGTGGGTCGTTTTCGACCCACTTGGGCAATTAGGTGTACTAGTGGAATGTACACAGCAAAATGTAAAAGCTTGAAGAAATTTCTGTTTATCGCATAAACTCTGAAACTGTTTTATAAGTGAGAAAACTAAAAGTTTTTGCATGATTTCTTTATTGACACAGCGGTCACAGGCTTTGGTGGTTTTGTTTTTGCAATGAGCGCATCTTCGTCGTGCTTGACCATTCAAAATGAGATGTTGACCATGTCTACGTGCTGCTGGACTAACCTGAATAGAGTATATAGAGTTTGTGGTATAGATAATACGACGGACCTTCGAAATTCCAGATTATCTATTTTTTCCCCCAACTTCCTAGCCAGTATCCATGAGTTATTCATTAATATATTTAACATACAAAATAAAATGGAAATATACCATTTTTTTCCTCGAAATCCTATTCAGTTGTTTGCCACATTGTTGTCCATTTGGTCGACGCCACCCATAAATCTGTTATAACAATGTATAATGTTTGGCTGAGGTATCTCCACTTTGTTTTTCTCTTTTACGGAGTAGCTAACAGCTCTGCGGATTGGTTTGACACCATATTCTTAGTTTCCAAGTTACTTAAAGCAATTGAGCCAAACTATAGTAGAGTAATAAGGTATTTGCGCAACGGGATCGGAACCAATAGGTTGAAATAAACATATAAATGAGAGGAAAATGAGTTGAACAGACTATTATAAAATATTAAAACAAACGCCCCTCAAATGATTGGCGTACTCGAGACCTAGGCCCCCTGTCTAATTAATTGATAATAATATATGAACATAATATGTCGAGCATCTACCATGTGTGCAAAATAACAGGCATGGGTTAAAATCCTTCAGCGCAAACTGCAAATAGATGTTCAAATCTTTGATATTACAGACGCTTCTCAACAAATTTTAATTGAACATACCTCGACTACCGTAGTCTTCTTAATGAGAAATCGAGCATCCAAAGCACAACGGCAAAAATGGTCCCATTGCAAACACAATTACTACACTATTTGTTAGAAAACCGCTGAAGATAATTGAGAAAATGTTTGCTAAAGAGCACCAAATGCCATTAAGATGATTTTTCCTTTTGAGAAAACGCACTTTGATCCTTAAGCTTGACCGCACAAAGCATTATGCAGAAACACGAATTAAACAATATTTAAGGAAATCTATAATACATATTTATGACCAGAAAATGACAAGCCGATATTTTGTTTATTGTTTGTTGCTATACTTTCTTCTGGGTATTTTGATACCCATGGTTTACACCGTGAAGACCATTTGAGGCAAATATCTTCGAGTATTATCTATCAATGACGTGAACTTAGCACCAATGAAGGCTAGGACCTACATTTAACATGATAAGACTCGTATAAATATTAGAATCATTTAAGTAAGAACACGATCAATTTTCTTTAGTTTGTGTTTATCCGTTGGAAGAGTTATATCAAAATGGTAAGTCTTGTATTAAAGCGAAATAATATAAATAAATATTAAAACTTTGCATGCATTTTAATATAAATGCTAAAGTTTATCATTAATAATTGAAATTTTATTTATTAAACTCTTTGGTGCTCCAGAGATTGCAGAAGGCGAGATTTATTTTGGAATTGAGAAAAACTTGAAACTTTCAAATTTTATATATTTAATTTAAATTTATACATTTTTGCAGCTTTTTAATTTAGCTGTTCATTCAGCTTAAAAATAATAGCAAAACTAAACATTAAGTATAAAAATAAAAAATAAGCTCCAGGTAAGCATCACAATTTTGCAAAAATAAAATATTTGAATATGTGAATTCCCTAAGCCAATTTGCTACTGAATTCCCCTTTAAGGACTTGCAATGTGCAAGTTTTCCAAATTAAAACAGTATTAATTTTGCTGGAGTTTAAATACTAGATCGTTCAAACGTTCTTTAACGACTGACTGCTCGAACAAAATTCACAAATATTTAATTATGCAGGTTTTGGGATATCCAAAAATTCCACCTGTTTAGACCTGTTTCTACTTTTAAATAGCTGAACTTTTTCGTACATTTGGCCACACAGAATACATATTTTGTGTTCAGTCTGAAGATTTAACCCTAGCTTGAACGCGTTAAGGGAATTTCTTGCATTTTAACTTAAAGTTGATCTTATACACACAGAATCACATACGCTGGTGTGTGTTGAACAATCGCCGGCGTGAAACTGATATTAATTATATTATTTATTATTAAAGTGTACACGCGAATGTTTAATTTTTATTTGTGCACTGCGGCAGTTTTCTGGTTTTTCTTTTCAGAAGTTTAATGTAACAGTTTTTCTTATTTATATGTATCTTATTGGTGAAGACTCAGCACGTTATGAATAAGTTTATTTAACGAAAAGTAAAGTAAGTCCTACTTTCAAATGTTGCCATAAAACAATTTAATTTTTACATTTACATTTAAATAAATAATTAAATTTAAAACAACATAATTTTACTTTGTTTATAACGTTACACGTGTTTACCAATTGCTATAAAAAATGATACACTTTCAATGTCCTTTGTATCATACTAGAAACAAGCATTTTCCATCTTTTTTTTTAGCTTTAATATGACAAATTCGGTTTTAAACTCTGAATCAACAACTAATTGCAATTATAATTTCCGATGCTCTTATCTTAACAGCTTTAGAGATTAAAATAATAATACTCCTCACCAGACATTAAATAATTCTCTACAACAACCGAATCACTATTATTATTTGTTATCCCAATTTTTAATAAACAATTGTGGAACAAGAATGTCTTTTTACGTCAAATTTCGTTGATCGTCTGGGGATGTTCAGGATATCTTGTATTAATATCTGTGCATACTAAGACAATATTATTCCATCGTCGTCACTCAGAGATATAAACCTATAAACATTATAATAATAATTACGTTTTGCAGTTTGTGATGCATTGCATTTCACATTTAATAAAGTCGTCACTAATTTAAAAACAAAATAATTGTAATGGTCAGTCGCCTGCCTAACACTGCTATAAAAGCGGGATCAAACTGAAGTTTCTATTTTTGAAAGTTGAGTTTAAAATAGAATAAAGGAAAGTAAGTTAGCAAAGCTCAAAGAAGACTCAAAGATTGATTAATAATCATTGATCAAAGACAATCAAAAATTTAAAACTATTAAAAAAATACATGTATTAAATTATGTTAGGCGCTCAGGAAACGGCTAAGTAATTCTGTTAGTAAAGCACAGTAATTGTGACGAAATTATTAATTTTAGTACCTATTATTAATTTGCTTTCAGAATTTTTTCTATAACGGTATTTTTTTTAGCTTCAGACCTCACCACAAGTGAACATGTTGAAGACATTCTTCGTAAATATTGTGGGATGGAGTGTTTTACTTCCTACAGTGGCGTATTTCGCCGTATATAGGAAAATAGTTGATATCATATTACGGATGATACATGGTGAATCGTATGGGGGCCTATTCAACTTGAATGATGCGATTTTCTTTTGGTCCGACGTTTCACCTGTTTTTCTGACCACCGTATTATATATTAAGAGTAAAACTGAAATTGATCTCTTAAGCAACGTGCAGAATGTAATAAGGAAACAGGTAAAACAATCTACTAGAACTTACAAATTTAATTTATATCAGCCAATAAAAAAATAAGTAACTTTTCTGAAAATAACTTGCTTCTATGTTAAAAAGCAGGGCAATTATTGTTATACGATGTAATATACTTAATCTACAACTAACAGACACTATTGGGAATATAAACTGATTTAAAATACTTGAATATACGAAATAGTAAAGAGAGTCTAAAGAAGAGCCTAAACGTAATCAAAATGAGATCGCTAGTTTCCTTCTGGTTTGGATTCTAGTTCGATGTACCATTCTTCTACAACTCTGTATTAATGTCTCTTTTTATTACCTATCTTGTGGTTGAACAAGCAAAGGGCATTTGGCCTTAAATAGTGAAAAATATAATGGAATATAAAAAATTTATATTGAAAAACTTTCTTTAGATATTTGGTAATCCAGACGCATATCCGAAACTAACAGGGACAAAGAACTCATTTGGAGGGTATGCCTACTGGAAGAAGTATGGTTGCAAGCTAGATTCTGTGGTAAAATCTTTGAAACTGCCAAAGAATGGAAAATTCAATGAGGAATACTTGAAGAAAGCTACTGCTGAAATCATTGAAACTAAAATCGATAACAATGACTCTGTATTGTGGAACTTCTATATCAGCGAGAAACCGCTTCAAGATTTTAGTTCGGTGAGTTATATGCACTAATTAATGGTAATTGTATAAATTTATAATTCATTCCAATGTATTCCTGGGTTTTCAGTCAATTTTATTGTCACTAATTATGGTGTTATGTATAACCGATGTCCGGCGTATAAGGCAGGGTCTACCTAAGCCTTACTGACGAGTCCAATAGGTAGACCCGGGACGAAACGCAGGGCTCATCACATAACACCATAATTAGTGACAATAAAATTGACTGAAAACCCAGGAATACATTGGAATGAATTAAATTACAGTCAGGAAAAAGAATATACAAAAATAAATTTATAATGTTAACTGATGATAAATATAACGTATGAAAGAGCACGGATATAATACTTACAATTAAGCCTGCAAATATTAAACACAATAAATGGTTAAACTTTAGTTGGTACTCTCATTTTCCTATCTAATAATTTGTGTATGTTGTAAATGAAACCTTTTAAATTCACATATTCAGAATTAATTACATTTTTGCATTTAGCTTTTGCTTCTTACAAATGCCCAAAAAACGCGGCGTTTTGGAGATACATGGTGTCGAAATTAGAAATATTAGCCGATTTTTACGTTCGGACCTTCGTAATTTTCAAGAGTTCGGAGTCTACACTATTCAATGTGTCAATCTCTTATTAGAATATACAGCTCTGTACTGCTGTACGCTGTATTTTTTGCGGTAATATTCTCCTTTACTACTCCGAGCTTTTTGTAGAACACCACTGAAGCCTAAAAGGTTCGTAAATTTCTGGTTCAATTTAGTAACTTTCTTGTCTCTGCCATTTCAGCCCAGTTTTATAGCTTTAAATAACGACTTAATTTTGAAACTGTTTCCATTCAAGTGAAACATTTGTAAAAGCGTGTAATTCGATTATTAGTTTCACTTTATCTATCAATTGAATTCACATGTTTTATTATTTTTAGGATGGTTCCTATTGTTATCCCATAATAGCTCGATTTCATCACTCCATCGCCGATGGTACTTCGCTGGTTGCCCTGTTTATTCGGCTCTTTGGTGATAGTACAGCCCAAAATTATAGCGAAGAATTATTTAAAAAATTAATAAAGCCACCTATTGCCCATCATCATCGTAAAACAGGAATCGAGTCGCTTGTAACATTTGTGGTAAGTTTTATGAATGAATTATTGTTCTTAGAAATCTAACTCAGTTTATTAATTTCAGAAAAAATGCATTAGAACCATTCAGTTTTGGTTCGATCTTGTGTTTTTCGCATTTGGAAGACAAATTCAAAATTGTCAATTGCGGAAACAGGATGTGAATGGCTTGCACCGTACCAGTTACTCTGGGGAGAAAATTACTGTTTGGGCTGATGAAAATGAAGCGGATTGTTTGCTCATGGTGAAGAGAATAAGAGAGCGAACTAAATCGAAATTTACTTGCGTAATTAGCACTGCAGTATCAGCGAGTATGACGGATTACTTTAAGAGGGTAAGACGAATAATTCGATTTGAGTTGATTCATTTCTATTTGATACCGTTATGCATAAACACGTCTGCTTAAAGCACATCCCAGTGGATATTATTTTGTTTAGTTTATTGCATCTAATACAAGACAATCAACTTTGAAAATATTTTCTATTGCGTTTAAAGTTTTTGATGAATATGTGGATAAACAAGTTTAAGATAGAAAATGCTGAGATATTTTATCTTCCGTATAGAAAACCGACTACTGAAACTTTCCTTGGCACAAATTTTCACAAATTTTTGAATTCTTAGTGTCATCATTTCAAAAGGATGAAGAGGTAAAGTTTTACAGCTCATGAAACTCATCAACACTATAATGGAAATTTTAAGTAGTTTTACAATTTATGTAACAATTTTGATTAATTTGACCTAAAAAATGTTTGATGCAGATTAAAACTGTTTTCGATAAAACAACAATAAAAAAGAAAAAGTATTGAATTCTGTAAGAAATTCTATTCTTTTAACAAGATCATTATAGTTTTTTATCGCTATATATGCCATTTGAAAGCATTAACTTATTCGATGTTCATATCTTACAGCTCGACTAATTGACCGATCAACTATAATACCAGCGAGATATTGAGGATTTTATTTTTTCCAAGCACTGAATTAACAACAACTTGCTTATGGCAAATTTTTTATTTCAGAATAAGTTACCTGTACCAGAACACACATCTGGATTAATGGCATTACTTCTGGACTTCCCATCAATAGATCCAATTAAACCCGTCGTATTAGACAATAAAGCTGCTGGCCTTTGCTACTCGCTACCATGTCATACATCCAACAATGTATTGGATTTCTCACGCAAAGTTTCAGCCACAATGAGCGAACAGTTAAAATACACCGATGCCATCGTAAGTAGACTGTTCTCTTTCAATGCCTTCTTAATGGCTATTCCAACTCATCTCAGATATTCACTTGTTCGCATCCACAGAAGGTCGCACATAAGTTCTATATGGTTGAGACTGATTCATATTTTCAAAAGCAAAATGTTTCATGGATATGTTGCAACAAAGTTTTGTGTCTTTTTAAACAGACAGAATTAAAAATATATTTTCAAGTCTGGGATTGTTTTACCTGCTCACCTTCGAAATAGCAATTGTGATTGGTAATTTTTCCAGAAGCTTTTATTTTTTATGAATAAACAAAATTTTTCATAAGAAACACACATTCATTTTATCACTATCGGCTTGATCAGATTGAAATAAACCACAATCATATTATCTATTTAGATTTCGTCCTTGCTGCTTAGATGTGTAATTGGTTTTTTGCCAACTAAATTATTCGACAATTATATGGGATACGATGCTCAAACTTTCCTGCTCACCAACATACCAGGTGGTTCTAGAATCGAGATGTTTGGTGGATGCATTTTGGAAAAAGTAATTCCTGTAGCTCCCAATGCCAAAGGAATTGGTAAGTGAAAATAATAATATTATACATTACATATTGAAAATTTATGAGCAATCACAATGCAAGTGTTTCTTCATAAAGACAAATTACAACATGCTCTTGTTTGCTTTAATCCCAAGAGATATGATTTGGTCGTAGTTACTGCTAGCTAAATGAAGGATTAAATCGTCAACAATATTGAAGTTGCCACTAATAAATGCGTTTATTACAGGAATTTCTTTTGGAATTATCAGTTATGACAATAAACTCCAAATCGGCGTAACAGTAGACAAAGCTATAACTGCAAAACAAGAAGAAGTACAGAAAATTGCAAACGACTTCTTCCGAAATATTCGACTTCTAGACGTTGCATCTAAAAATAGCTGTTGATTTAACTGAAATATTAATTTATATTATTTTTATGTCCTAGTTATGTTTATTAATAGTTTTTAACTGTGAATTTTATAGGATTAGAATATTTATTAAAATTTCAATTTAGTTCAATGCCTTTACACATGTTGACGTCTTTTTATCTAATGTAGGTTTATGAAGGAAATAAATGAACTGTGAATAAAGAAGTGATATTTAAAAATATAGCACTTTCATTACTTAACAAACCCCTAAGGATTAATCATCTACTTTGCCAAACTGTTTCGGAATCGTTTTTGAAATTAGTTGAGTTAATAATTCAAAAATGAGATGTTTAAACAAAATTAATTTTATCTACTACATCAAGGAATACAGGAACAACACTGCTGCTTTGTTACCGATTTTTACGGAGTTAAAACTTAATACACAAAAATAGCTTTTATCGAAACGAGTAGAAAACAATACTCTTTTTAGAGAGACAAATTGAAAAAAAGTAGTTTTTCACTACGACTAGCAGTTTGTTCGAATTTAAGATTACACAAAGCTATAAGAGCCAACTTGAATATTGGATTCAAGAAGAGAATTCATTTAGCTGCTACGCACTCGACAACAAGCGTCGTTCGTATATTGAAATTTTGAAGCTGATGAATTAAATTTTAACACTCTGTACGTCTAATACGGGGCGTTTTGGCTCATCGTATATATAACAAACGAGTGAAATTTGTGGAGGAACAACTCGTTGTTAAAATAATGTCCTTTCGTCATAAACAACTCGCAAACTCGTGAGCTTTTTGTGTAGTTTTGTTCGTTAAAGCGTCATCAGGTCGTAGGTCGTAAAGGGGACATTTCCGAAGGACATTGAAATGTGGGGCTCACATCTTTTGCAACGTGAAATATTTCTTCCATACGGAAGTTAGTTCAAGCTCTAATACTCCTCCAGCAATATTTCTTTTTTCGCCCCAAGCCCCGTTTTTCAGCTCGTTTGAGATCAAGGAAAATACCAGCAAAATGGATAAATGATTTAAGTTAAAGTTGTTATTTTACAATTTGTTGCTCGCGTTATTTATAAGTTATAATTTATAACTGATCTCCACATGTACCATGTGGATTTCAAGGCAGAAAGACCGATAAGTGTGGGTTGACAGTGTCATGCAGATACGGATATCAAATCGTTAGATTAAGATTTTTTTCATGAAGAAGTTCGCTATGATCGGGCTAAGTGGGATACTCATATCTACCCCATTTTTTTTGCCTGTAGAACTGTCAATCTCACACGAAATAGCTGTTCTTTAGGCACGATTTAAATATATTTCTTATATTTTTCTCAAACAGCTCTGCTAATGGTTGGACGTATTTGCTGATGATGCGTTTAGAGTTTATTATCATATGTGAGGTTGTAGGAGAGAGGCTAGATATTTCGCCACATTCTACATTGGTGAAACTGGGGCACAGACAATAGGTCTAAACGGGACTCCCTCTTTATGATTTTTTGAAATTCATGAAATGGTGGGGCTGAGCCTTTCCATTTTATTCTTGGTGGTTTCGCCTATTGTCAAACTCTTTACCAAGCGGTGTTTGCTCCTCAGCCTTGCCTGAGTCAGGTATTTTTTAAGGTTTGCATATGTTCATGGATATAGTAGGTCTTCGATCTTCTGTTTGGATTTCTTGTCCGTAGAATTTTCTTTGTCGGATGGCAGCACAACAAAGTGAGTATTCCTACTGATCTCTTTGAGAGCCTGGTTCTTCTTTCTACTTTAGTTGTTGGCTATTGGGTTTTCTCTCCGAAGGAAGTTGGGATTTCCAGACGAATTTTTGTATGCAAACCATCATTGGTCACATATTGAACTGAAGGTGCATTTCAGCACTTCTGAAAGGTGCATTTCAGCATTAAACTGTTGTCCATAAGCTTGATTACTTCAGATTTTAGTTCATTCTTGAAATAAATGTGACTTTTTGCAGAAACATATGTGCAGTTCCGCCGAGCTGCTTTCAACCACAATTTCCGTTTCTTTTCGTTTAATGGCACTTTTATAAATGTTTTTCCTGGTGTGGACATAGTAGTACTTGTGCACTGTGGCACCATGCAGTATCGATAAACCATTTTATTTTCAATAATTGAGAAACAAGCAAAGCGAAATTCACACTATACTAGAGCACAGCACGGATAAGCGCCGAACGTGGCGGAGCTGAAAAATATCCAAAGACGTCACATAACGCAAAAGATAGTGGACAAAAACCAGTCGTTTCGGCGCGCTTTGTATGCGTTTAAACTTTGATTGCTGATAAATTCGTTATGGTAAGGCAGAATACGAAAAAAATTTGTAGGACCCTTATTTGTTGGTCATTAATCAATTTGACCAAAGAAAAAAAATGTGCAAAGACCCTATTATTACTACTGAATAAAATCACAACACAAATATTTAGTATTAATAATTATAAATATTTAGTACTAATAATTATAATAATTCCGGGGTAATACGTTCGATAATATCCTTCCGTGCAAACAGCAAACATATTTTGAAATATTTGATTTTACAGACGCTTCTCCATTACTTTTAATTAAACCTACTTTCGACTATAGTAGTTTTCTTAATGTCAAGCATCCAGAGCAAAAGGGCAAAAATGGTTGCATTGCAAACACAATTACTGCAATATTTGTTAGAAAACCGCTGAAGATATATGAGAAAATGTTTCCTAAGGAGCCCCAAATGCCGTCAAGATGAGTTTTCGTTTTGACAAACGCACTTTGATCCATAAACTTGGCCGCACAAAGCATTATGCAGAAAAAAGAATTAAACGTTATTTAGAGAAATATGTAATAAATATTTATGAATAGAAAATGACAAATGGAAAGTTTGTTTATTGTCACTAATATCGTTTGTTGCTGTACTTTCTTTTGGGTGTTTTGATGTTTACACCGTCAAGACCATTTGAAACAAATATCTTCGAGTATTATCTATCAAAAACGTGAACTTAGCACCAATAAAGGCTGGGACTACATTTAACATGATAAGACGTATAAATATTAAAATTATTTAAGTAAGAACACGTTCAATTTTCATTAGTTTGTGTTTAACCGTTGGAAGAGTTATATCCAAAATGGTAAGTCTGGTATTAGAATAACATAAATAAATATTAAAACTTACTGAATTTAAATACAAAAGCTAGTTTCTCATTATTAATTGTAATTTTATTTATTAAACTCTTTGGTGCTCCAGAGATTCCAGAGGGCGAGATTTATTTCGCTATTGCTGAAAACTTGAAACTTTCTAATTTTAATTAATTAATTTAAACTGATAAAATTTTCCAGCTGTTTAATTTTAGTTAGCTGTCCATTTCGCTAAAAAATAATAGCAAAACTAAACATTAAGTATAAAAATAAAAAAAATAAGCTACAGGTAAGCATGACAATTTTTCAAATATAAATAATTGCAATGTGCAAGTTTCCCAAATTAAAACAGTATTAACTTTGCTTTGCATTTTTAAATTCATATCGTTCACAAAAATAATGCAGATTTGGTATATTAAAAAATTCCACCGGTTTAGACCTGTTCTAACTTTTAAATAGCTGAACTTTATAAATATTCTTTATTTTATATTCGTTTTTGTACCCAAGCATTATTTTATTTTGTTCATTACGTTACACGTGTTGATCAATTGCTGTAAAAAATGTTACAGTTTCAATATCCTTTGTGTCAAACTAGGATCAAGCATTTTCCAAATTTCAATCACAAATTCCGTTTTTAACTCTGAATCAACTTTCTAGTAATTTTTCCTGCACTATTTTAATCTCGCCTCCAACAACTTGAGATAAAAATTATCCGGAAAAGATTGCCTAATTGCACTTATAATTTCCGATGCTCTTATCTTAACAGTTTTAGAGATACAAGTAATAATACTCCTCACCAGGCAATCATTAAGTCTCTTCAACGACCGAATCAGTATTAACATTTGTTATTCTAATGTAAATAATTCGGTTTGTTTTCATAATTCAGTAACGATTTCCATCGAATGGAATTTTACGTCAGATTTCTTTGATGTTTTGCTGATGTTTAGGATATCTCCTATTAATCTGTGCATATTAAGATAATATTATTCATTCGTCGTCACTCGGAGATATAAACCCTATAAACATTTCAAATAATAATTAAATTTTGCAGTTTGTGATGCATTGCATTTCGCATTTAATAAAGTTGTCACTAATTTAAAAACTAAAAAAAAATAATTGGAATGGTCGGTCGCCTATTTCCTATTTTAGTCTTTTTCTATCCTTTGGATATAGGCCTCTTTCAAATTTGACCATCGCATCTTTTATTTTTGCTATCTCTTTCTTAGATGTGTTATGTCTTTTACATATATTTAGTCCCTTCACCACCTGTTTTGTTTGGTGTTTTAGTATATCTTGTTTCGCCATTTTTCTTGCTGTTTTGTTGGTTTCTATGTATTCAATAGTGTCTCATTTATCTTCGGTTATCAGTTTTCTCCTTTTCTCTAGGAGGTGTTTTGTTTCTATCGACAGCTTGGCCGGCGTTTTCTATGGAGGGCCCATTATCTGTTCTGCTGCTTCTTTTATAATTTTTGTTATTCTCCCATTTCTATTATCCAATGACTCTTCTGTTTTTCCTGGATTATTGGAAAATTTTTCATTCAGCTTTTGTTTGTATGTTTCCTTTCTTTCCGCTATCTTTTCTCTGCTTTCTCTCTTCGTCGTTTGCACCATCTTTCTTTTCCTTTCCATTTTTGTGTTTATGAGTAATTTGCATCTTACCATCTTGTGATCACTGCAGGTGTTGAATTGATTGACTACATCTACGTCTTGGATTATGTGTTTATGGAGGGAGATTATAATTAAAATAAAAATATAGGAGATGGTCAGTCGCCTGCCTGCTATAAAATCGGGATCAAATTGAAGTTTCTATTTTTGCAAGTTTGTGCTTAAAATAGAATAAAGTAAAGTCAGTTAGCAAAACTCAAAGAAACTTGATTAATAATATACCAGTTGAATAATGCGAATATTGTACATGTATTAAAGTGTGTTAGACACTTAAGAAACGGATAAGCAATTCAGTTAGTAAAGCATACTTTACGCACTCACGTTTTAGTAAGTAGGTATCATGTATTTGCTTTCAGAATTTTTACTTCAACACTATTTTTTTTAGCTTCAGACATTACCACAAGTAAACATGTTGAAGACATTCTTCATAAATATTGTGGGATGGAGTGTTTTACTTCCTGCTGTGGCGTTTTTCGCCGTATATAGGACAATAGTTGATATCATATTACGGGTGATACATGGCGAATCCTATGGAGGCCTATTCAACTTGAATGATACTGTTTTCTTTTGGTCCGACGCTTCACCTGTTTTTCTGACCACCGTATTATATATTAAGAGTAAAACCGAAATTGATCTTTTAAGCAACGTGCAGAATGTAATAAGGAAACAGGTAAAACAATCTACTAGACCTTACAAATTTAATTTATATCAGCAAATATAAGTCACTACTAAAAAGCAGAACAATTAATGTTATACGATGTAATATTCTTAATCCACAGCAACTAACAGACACTATTAGGAATATAAATTGAACTAGTAGTAGTAAACATCTTTATTTCTTAGAAAAGGCGATCGACCTATCGGTCTTTTTGCCTGGGTTAATTACAAAGTTTTATATAAATAAAATGAACTAAAATACTTGAATATACGAAATAGTAAGGCGACTTAAAATTGGATCGCTACAGTTTCCGTCTGGTTTGGATATCTAGTTCGATATACTATTATTTTTCTATTACTTATCTTGGGATTGAACAAGCAAAAGGAATTTTGCCTTAAATAGTGAAAAAGATAATGGAATATTAAAAATGTAGATTTAAAAACCTTCTTTAGATATTTGGTAATCCAGACGCGTATCCGAAACTAACAGGGACAAAGAACTCATTTGGAGGGTATGCTTACTGGAAGAAGTATGGTTGCAAGCTAGATTCTGTGGTAAAATCTTTGAAACTGCCAAAGAATGGAAAATTCAATGAGGAATACTTGAAGAAAGCTACTGCTGAAATCATTGAAACTAAAATCGATAACAATGACTCTGTATTGTGGAACTTCTATATCAGCGAGAAACCGCTTCAAGATTTTAGTTCGGTGAGTTATATGCACTAATTAATGGTAATTGTATATATTTATAATGTTATACGACCTTAACTGATAATAAATATAACGTATGAAAGAGCACGGATATAATACTTACAATTAAGCTTGCAAATATTAAACACAATAAATGGTTAAACTTTAGTTGGTACTCTCATTTTCCTATCTAATAATTTGTGTATGTTGTAAATGAAACCTTTTAAATTCACATATTCAGAATTAATTACATTTTTGCATTTAGCTTTTGCTTCTTACAAATGCCCAAAAAACGCAGCGTTTTGGAGATACATCGTGTCGAAATTAGAAATATTAGTCGATTTTTACGTTCGGACCTTCGTAATTTTCAAGAGTTCGGAGTCTACACTATTCAATGTGTCAACCTCTTATTAGAATATACAGCTCTGTACTGCTGTAAGCTGTATTTTTTGCGGTAATATTCTCATTTACTACTCCGAGCTTTTTGTAGAACACCACTGAAGCCTAACATGTTCGTAAATTTCTGGTTCAATTTAGTAACTTTCTTGTCTCTGCCATTTCAGCCAACTTTTATAGCTTTAAATACCGACTTAATTTTGAAAGTGTTTCCATCCAAGTCAAACATTTGTAAAAGCGTGTAATTCGATTATTAGTTTCACTTTATCTATCAATTGAAGTTACGTGTTTTATTATTTTTAGGATGGTTCCTATTGTTATCCCATAATAGCTCGATTTCATCACTCCATCGCCGATGGTACTTCGCTGGTTGCCCTGTTTATTCGGCTCTTTGGTGACAGTACAGCCCAAAATTATAGCGAAGAATTATTTAAAAAATTAATAAAGCCACCTATTGCCCATCCTCATCGTAAAACAGGAATGGAGTCGTTTGCAACATTTGTGGTAAGTTTTTTAAATTAATTATTGTCCCTAGAAATCTAACCCAGTTAATAATTTCAGAAAAAATGTATTAGAACCATTCAGTTTTCGTCCGATCTTGTGTTTTTCGCATTTGGAAGACTCATTCAAAATGGCCAGTTGCGGAAACAAGATGTGAATGGGTTGCACCGTACCAGTTACTCTGGGGAAAAAATTACCGTTTGGGCTGATGAATCGGACGGTTTGCTCATGGTGAAGAGAATAAAAGAGCGAACCAAATCGAAATTTACTTGCATAATTAGCACTGCAGTATCAGCAAGTATGACAGATTACTTTAATAGGGTAAGAAGAATAATTCGATTCGAGTTGATTAATTTCTATTTGATATCATTATGCATAAACATGCATGCTTAAAGCACATCCCAGTCGATATTATTTTATTTTGTTATTGCATCTAATACAAGCCAATCAACTTTCACATTATTTTCCATTGCGTTTAAGCTGCGGAAAGTTTTTGATGAATATGTGGAAAAACAAGTTTAAGAACGAAAACAATTAAAGACGACAAATAATAACTCGAACTTGAACTTGGCAAAAATTTGCACGTTAATTTTCACAAAATTTTTAAATTATATTTCTCTCTTAGTGATCTCATTTCAATCGGGAAAAGCGGTAAAGTTTCACGGTTTGTGAAACTCAATATAATGGAAATTTATACTAGTTTTAGAAGGTATTTAAAATTTTTGATTAATTTGAGCTAAAAAAGTATCAAAAGCTTTTGTTGCATCGGAGTTTCAACAATATTTCCTTAAATATCCACCCATACCACCCAACTTCTAACATAAAGTCTAAAATACAGGGCGAGCACAATAAGAGAAACGTTTTTGGGAACGTTTATTATTTTAGTAGTTCGCGATAAAAGTACGTTGTGTTGATCATATTATCGAGAACATAATTTTTAAATTAATTATGAAGAAAGGTGTACTTTAAAAATAACTTAAATAAATGTTCAAATTATATTTACTCAACATGCTTTCACACTGACCTGTAGCAATCCTAGCAAAATATTCTAAATATTTTCAATTGTAAGAAAGTGGGCTAGCATGATTTTGATTGTATTGTGAAGTTATTTTTCAGGAACGAAATTTAAGTTTTACTTCAGGAATAACAACTACCGGTTGTAGTTGCCGTCTTACTAAACCAGGTATATTCGAAGGATATTCGGCATTATCAGCACATCTGTTAGCGTGTTATAATTAAAACATTATTGTGATACTATACCGACATTCTCAAACATTTCTTCTTCTGTCTTTTTTAATTTATCTTTACAAATGTTTTAAAGGCCTGTCGATTTTTTTCATTGAGAATGTTGAGAAGTCGGGTCCATTAAAACAGTGATATATAGGGTGTCTTAAGCACATAGCAAAATTCATGATGTGTTTCTCTGACTGAGATCAAGAAACTTTTTTTATATAAGTACAGATGCGTAAATGCTTCCTTTTGAAGCCCAGTGGCGCACAGCGTCACATTTTAGTTTTTCTTGTTTAAAATCAAATAACTTTTGATCTAATCGACGAATTGTCGCGATTTTATTTATGAAATGAAGCTTTGGTAATTAGAAATCTTGGAAAATTTTAAATAAGGCCAAGTAGATCGTCAGAAACCAACAAAAAATTCTAAGTTCGGCATTTTTTTACAGTTACCGCAAAACTTTCAAGGAACGTTTGTAAGCTAAAGCAAGTCAAGTATTATAAAAAATTATTTAAAAAATCAGGCCAATTCATTGATTAGATCAAAATTTGTTTGACTTTAAAACAAGAAAAACCAAAATGTGAAACTGTGTGTGGCGCCAGGAAAACATAGCAAACATTTTTGAGAGAAAAAAATGTGTGCCGCTAACTTAATTTCATATTTTCAATTTTGAAACTATTTTACCTATTCCCTTTCTTCGAATCTCTTTGTTTTCGACATAAAAAATAAAAACTGCTATTATACCATTCAGCAATTAAAATTTCCCGAAAGTGATGTACCTATCGATATTTTTCAGATTACAACTAGTTTCAATAAAACAAATAAACGTTAAACAATTATTGCATAGATTTATTATTTAGCACGTGAAAATAAATCAGTTTAGATCTATGTTCAAAGAAACTTTAAAATGAATGTACTTTTCTTCACTTTCCTTCAGTAATAAACTCTATTCTGCTAACAAGAAAATTTGAGTTTTTTGTAGCTATACATGCTACTTGAAGGAATAAACTTAGTAGAATATCTTGAATCGTTCATACCTTACAGCTCTCTACTAATTGACCGACGAACTATAGTATTAGCTAGCTATTGAGGATTTTACTTTCCTTCGAACTGAATTAACCACTTGTTTATGGTAATTTTTTATTATTTTAGAATAAGTTGCCTGTACCAGAACACACATCTGGAGTAATGGCGTTACTTCTGGACTTTCCATCAATAGATCCAATTAAACCCGTCGTATTAGACAATAAAGCTGCTGGTCTTTGCTACTCGCTACCATGTCATACATCCAACAATATATTGGATTCCTTACGAAAGGTTACAGCCACAATGAACGAACAGTTAAAATACACCGATGCCATCGTAAGTATTCTTAATGTCTATTCCAATTAAATCAGATATTCACTAATTGATGTCTAAGGAGTTTGTACATAAGATCTATATGGTTGAGTCTGATTCATATTTTCAAAACCAAAATTTTTCTTGGGGATTTGGCATCAAAGTTTTGTGTCTTTATAAAGAGACAGAATTTTCTCACGTCTTCTATTACGAATTAATAACGAATGCTCTTATTTTTCACTAAAGAATGAATTCTTTATCAAAATGTAATCAAGAACCTAGTGGAGATCCTACGACACATTTAGGCTCAAGGTGTAAGAGAAAACTCCAATTACTAATGAAAATAATTGAGGTACACACCATAAAGAACTTACTAGAAAACAGACAACTACAAGTACGAATTGACAAAACACTGTCATTTTCTTTTTCCCCTGAACAAGGGCTCCCTCAAGGATCCCCGCTCTCACCGTTTCTCTACAATATATACTGCCATGACATATACAATTACAACTTACCAGACAAAAATCAAATCGACAGATCGGCATACATATTACAATACGCAGACGACACGGCACTTATTGTACATGACAAAACTACTGAGAGAGCAGCTCAAAGACTCCAAACACTAACAAACAACACAATGACATGGTTTTATAAATGGAGACTAACACCAAGCGCGTCAAAAAACCAACTTCTGCTCACAAACCACAGACTCAACGCTGACTCATCTACAATAACTACAGACGGCCAAACGACACAACCAAAAAACGACGTAAAATACCTTGGAATCACAATTGACCACAAACTTAAATTCACTAAACACATACGAAACATCAGGGCAGAAACAATAAAGAGAACAAAACACTTCCGATCACTAACCTACAAAGACAGAGGAATTAGCACAAACACCGCCACCAAAATATATAAAGCTATTTGTAGACCCTTGCTAGACTATGGACATATACTCATGACCAACGGAACAGAAAGGACAAAACGTTATATACAAACAACAGAACAAATTGCACTAAGACTAATAACACGAATAAGACACCCCCAAAACCCACTACACAACCCCCCCACCCAACTACTATACGAACGCACAAACATGACAAAGATCTCGGAAAGACTCATACAGCTACAGACAAAATGGACAAACAACCCCTACAACTGGACCATACTGAATCCCCTTTGTCTTACAAGACCAACCAGACAATCCCGCTTTCGTTTCCCTACATTAACGCTACTCGAACACTTACAAACGCTACGGACTAGTGGACAATAAAATAATTCCTTCTTGCCACTGAAATCTTATTTATTTAATAGTATTGTTAACCTAGAATAAGAGAATTTTCATATTTGTTTTTAATTTAGATTAAGACTGCATGTATTAAACAAGGGCAGAAAGACCGATAGGTCGATAGCCTTTTTTAGAAATAAAGATATTTACTACTACTAATTGAGGAAAGCTACCTTGACGTTTAGCGTGTTCAAAATGTACCTAATAAAAGAGTATGTTAGAAAATTCTCAAATTAAAGATTAATGGAGATTATCGAATGATTTTTAGACTTTTGCCAGCAAAAAATGTTTGTTTTTGCAAAAAAATGCATTAGTGTTCAAATCCAACAACTTGAAAAGGTGGAGATTATTTCGCAGGTCAATAAATATCACCAAACCTTCCTTTTCTATTAGTCCATATCTTTCAATGTAATCATTGCAAATTAATAAATTTATCAAATTAAATTATAAATGAAAATAATTTAATATACAAAGGTGTTTTGTACACCAGAAAAGTGTATAAAACTTCTCGTTCAAACGAGACCCATTTAAGCCAATTTAGCTTCGCCCGATATTTATTTATTTTGTTTAAACACACTGTTCCGTAAGAAACGCAAACTTTTTATCATTATCAGCTTGATCAGAATGAAATAAACCACAATCATATTATCTATTTAGTTTTCCGCCTTGCTGCTCAGATATGCAATGGGTTTTATGCCAATTAAACTAATTGATAATTATATGGGATTCGACGCCCAAACTTTCATGCTCACCAACATACCAGGTGGCTCTAGAATCGAGATGTTTGGTGGATGCATTTTGGAAAAAGTGGTTCCTGTAGCTCCCAATGTCAAAGGAATTGGTAAGTGGAAACAATAATATCATACATTACATGGTGAAAATTTATGAGGAAACGCAATGCACGTATTTCATCATAAAGACAAATTACACCATGTTCCTGCATGCTTTAATCCCAAGAGACATGCATTTGGTCTTAGTTACTGCTAGCTAAATGAAGGATTAAGTCGTCAACAATATTGAAGTTGTCACTAATAAATATGTTTATTGCAGGAATTTCCTTCGGAATTATCAGTTATGACAATAAACTGCAAATCGGCGTAACAGTAGACAAAGCTATAACTGCAAACCAAGAAGAAGTACAGAAAATTGCAAACGACTTCTTCCGAAATATTCGACTTTTAGACGTTGCATCTAAAAATAGCTGTTGATTTAACTGAATTATTAATTTATATTATTTTTTATCTCCTAGTAATGTTTATTAATAGTAATTAACTGTGAATTTTATAGGATTAGAATATTTATTAAAACTACAATTTAGTTCAAAGCCTTTACACATGTTGACGTCATTTTATCTAATGTAGGTTTATGAAGGATATAAATAAACTGTGAATAAAAAAAATGTATTTAAAAATATAGTAGTTTCATTACGTAACAGACCCCTAAAGTTGAGTCACCTACTTTGCCAAACTGTTTAGAGAATTTGTCGTTTTTGAAGAGTATAGGAGTATGTTTGAAGGATCAGCATTTTTTACTTACTGCTAACAGTTGTGTTACGTAGTTTGGGTTAGTTCGATTTTTTCAATTTTTCCTTGCATTTGTTTGTATGAACAAACGCTTTATAACCGTGCTTCTCGCAAATCGTTGGAAATATCACGACTGTATTAACAATGTCAAAAAGCGGCTATATAACAGAGCCTCCTAAAAGCCATTTTACTTACAATACGGTCTCCTTTCTTGGTATCTTTAAAAACTTACCATTTTCCTTGAAGCTTTTTGGTCGTTGATTATGACAGCATTGCTTGCTTACAAATAAAACAAACTCACTAAAATAATTGATGTATTACAAAATAAGTTACAAACTTTACGATTTTCATTTCCAACACTAAGTCCAACAGTGGATGCAACTTTTACAGTAAACCCTCCGTAAAAGTAATAATAGTAATTATAATTATTCTCTCGTAAATCACGAATCTCGTTTCAACAATTGAAATTCAATTTTGCTTTAAATTATCCAAATTCTCGTTACACTTTCTTGTTGCTTCAAGCTGGTGCTTTCTAGAAAGATCTTCACATAACGTAGCGATTGATTTGCATTCCTGGGATTTCTGCTCGATTAGGGCTTCCAGAGATAAACTTTTAATTTGTAATCTTTTGATCATAGCTTGCTGCTTTGCAATATCATTTTGATAGTTTTCTTTTTCTTGACTGAGCCGATCTTGTGACCTTAAACAAATAAACACTAACAATTCCGAATAAAATACTTCTTCTTAGGGTTCCACAATTTCAGAGTATATCAAAGGTTGTTGAACGAACTATTAAGATTTTTCCGGCCATGAGATGATATTTTAGTTTTCGGGTTAATAGTTTGCCGCCTGAAGAAAATTGAACCTGAAGCGAACACTTCTCTGAAGATGCTGGCCATGCATGCCGCCGAAACGTTCGAACAAAAATCCTACAGACGGCGGCTAATAACCCTAAAGCCAGCCAGATAATGTACACATAAAACTTGTTGATGTTAATATGTACATATGTACAATGATTATTTTATTTACTGTTAAGAATAACCTAAGATCTTAACATGCGTAGTCTTGCTATAAAACCAAGAAAAAACACGAAAAAATTATACGAGTGTTAGGCTTAACTGCATTAACCCAACTGCTTATTTGGTGGAAAATTGTGTACTAAATAGTTCTATATTTGTACTTACTTTTTGTTGTTCTCGAACTGGTCCTCAATACGCTGACACTTCTCGCGTATATTAGATAATTGAGTTTCGAGATTTTTTATATTTGATTTCGCTATTTCTTCATTCTGTTTGAGGCTTTCAATAAGTGCTTGAGCTTTTCTATATTTTCTGTAATAAACAATATACATCCAGTTTTTGCAACAATAGTAAAAAATAAAAAGACGTGTGGTGTTGCATTTCATAAGTAATTTAGTTAGATCTGTTAATCAAAACAAATAATATAATGAAATATACGAGGAAAAATAATATATCATAAAACATACAACTAAAATGCAAATTTCACGCTAAATCGATTAACTGCTTTCCCCAAACATCCAAGCAATTATTTATCACTTAAACATAAACATAAACATATATTTGAAAATCACAAAATATTGGATTATATGTGAATAATCAATTGATCTTAAAAATACAAAAACTGAGCTGAAAAGTTAAAAGTAGCCTTCAGTACTTTTAATGATTTAATTCTTTAAAATTTTAATCTTTTGTTTCGAAAGATGTTTTTTCAACAGCAAAATGTTTAATAATAAAACCATTTTGATTAAAAACCAATTCAAGATTGTCGAATCAAAGCTGATCTAGATCGTTTTGCTGAATATGAAAATTAGCTTGCAACATTAAAGAACCATTATTACAATGCAGTCGAATTACTTTTAGACGACGAATCTTCATTTTAAATGTACTGCATTTCATTTAAAATGTTTAAATGTACTGCATTTCATTTAAAATGTGTACTTACTGCGTGGCAATAGCCAATCTGTCTCGTGCTTCCATCAGAGGTTTTTCCATTTCCTTAGCTTCGTGGATAATCAGAGCTATCTTTCTGTTTTGAGAAGAAACTAGTAGCTGATATTGTGCTGAAACGTTTCTAAAAAGTGGAAGGTTTCACTTGCGAGCACGCTTGGGATGGGTATTATTATTCTAGATTCGAAAAAAATGTATGTTTAACTTACTGGCATTTTTTAAGCTTCACTACTTTTGCCTCAACGTCCAATACATTTGCAAGTATAGTTTGATCTGTTTGAGCAATATTTTTTCTGATTTCATCCTCCTTAATAACGAGCATATCAATTTGGTTAGTTAATTCATTTAATTTATTAATAAGCGGCTCGCTAATATTTTTACTGTTAATCTGTGAAGCATCTTTATTTCCTAGTAGCAAATCGTTAACTTTCTTGTATACTACTTCTGTTTGGTTTAGAAGAGGCGCATCTGATGTTTTATCTGCAGTTTCAGACAATGTATTACATTTACTGTTCACATGATTTTCAACAACCAGACTTTGTCTTAAAAGGGCTGCATTTGATATTTCATGATCCTCAGGAATTGCAGGTTTTCCAGCATCTATACTTGGCACTAATAGTGGAGCAGCTGATCTTTCAGTCGATTCATCGTATTCAGTAATTATTCTATTCTTAACATTTACAAATACATTTGATGTTTCAGACATTTTATCATATTCCGTAATTATACGTTTGGCAGCATCTATAGTTTCGTTTTGTAGAGTAGTACGTAATTTTTCAGGCAAATCCTTATAATTATTAACTGAAAGCTTCTGAACCCCAATTGTTTGATTTATAAGGGGTGCGCTTGTTTTTTTGGATGATTCCTCCCTTTCGGTAATCATACTTTTTTCAACATTTTTCATTTCATTCCCAAGGAAGCTTTCTGACATCTCTTTATTTTTTTTGTTTGCATCAGTACTATCTGATTTTTCAGGTGAATCATTATATGTAGTAACTAAAATATTTTCAACGCGTAACGTTTGGTTCATAACGGTTGCATCTCGTTTTCCTGATGATTCCTCCATTTCAGGAATTATACATTTCTCAACATTTATTGTTCTATTCCCAATAAGTCCATCTGAAATTTCAGCGACTTTACCATCTCCTATAATTATAGGTTTATCCATAGTTATAGTTTGGTTTAGATCAGTAGTATCTGATTTTTCAGGTGAATCATTATATGTAGTAACTGAAATATTTTCAACAGATAGAGTTTGGTTCATAACGATTGCCTCTCGTTTTCCTGATGATTCCTCCATTTCAGGAATTATACATTTTTTAACATTTATTGTGTTATTCCCAAGGACTTTACCATCTTCTATAATTATAGTTTGATTTAAATCAGTCGAATCATTATATGAAGCAATTGAAATATTTACAACACGCAGAGTTTCGTTCATTAAACGCGAATCTATTTTTTCAGGCGATTCACCTTCTTCAGGAAGAATACATTTCTCAACATTTATTCTTTGATTTCCAAATTGTCTATCTGAAATTTCGACGACTGTACCATATTCTCTAATTATAGGTTTATCCATAGTTATAGTTTGGTTTAGATCAGTAGTATTCGATTTTTCAGGTGAATCACTTTTTTCAGGAATGAAACATTTCTCAACATTGATTTTTTGATTCTCAAGGGTTCCATCTGAAATGTCGACGACTTTACCATATTCTCTAATTATAGGTTTATCCATAGTTATAGTTTGGTTTAGATCAGTAGTATCTGATTTTTCAGGTGAATCACTTTTTTCAGGAATGAAACATTTCTCAACATTTATTTTTTGATTCTCAAGGGTTCCATCTGAAATGTCGACGACTTTACCATAATCTCTAATTATAGGTTTATCCATAGTTATAGTTTGGTTTAGATCAGTAGTATCTGATTTTTCAGGTGAATCACTTTTTTCAGGAATGAAACATTTCACAACATTTATTTTTCGATTCTCAAGGATTCCATCTGAAATGTCGACAACTTTACCATATTCTCTAATTATAGGTTTATCCATAGTTATAGTTTGGTTTAGATCAGTAGTAGCTGGTGAATACGTACTAATTGAAATATTTTCAACACTGGGTGAATGTCGTTTTTCAGGCGATTCATCATTTTCAGGAATTATAAATTTCTCAGCGTTTATTGTTTGATTCCCCTGGAGTCCGTCTGAAATTTCAGCGTTTTCCATAGTTATAGTTTGGTTTAGATCAGTAGTATCTGATTTTTCAGGTGAATCATTACAAGTAGTGATTGAAATATTCGCATCCCTTATAGATTGGTTTATGAAGGGTGCAGCTGCTCTTTCAGGCGATTCATCCTTTCCAGTAGTGATGCTTTGCTCTACATTTATCATTGGATTGCTCAGAAGTGCATCTGATATGTCAGTGACCTTATCATCTTCTGGAATTACAAGGTTTCCGAAATTTATAGTTTGGTTTGGCGAAGAAGTATCTGCTTTTGGATGTAATTCATCATGTTCCGTAACTATATTATTCTCGACATTTATCTTTTGAGTTTTACAAAACGCATAATCTTTAATTATAGGTTTTTCCACATTTACAATTCTGTTCAGAAGGAAAGCGCTTGTCTTTTCAGGTGATTTATTACTTATGGTAATGGCGGTCTTCGCTAAGGGTGATTTTGATATATCAGACGATTCATTAAATTCACTAATTATCAGATTCTCAACATGTATAATTTGATTTCTAATGAGCGCGTCTGATATTGCAGGCAGTTTCCCATATTCGGTACCTACAGAATTCTCAACATTTATAGTCTGGTTTAAAAGCGAAGTATCTGAATTTTCAAGTGATTCATCATAGTCAACAATTGGTTTTCCAACAACCATGGTTTGATTTAAACTGGGTGCGACTGAAATTTCTGCCGATTCATTATATGCAGTTATTAAGCTTTTTTCAACCTTTATGGTTCTATGTAGTTCAAGTGCATTTAATATTTCGGGTAGAGCATCATCTTCTGCAATTATAGGTCTATCAACATTTATTGTTTGATTTAAACCGAGATAATCTGACTGTTTTATTGATTCATTATAATCAGTAATTCTAGGTATTTCAACATCTATACTTCGGTTCATAAGGGGTGTAACTGATATTTCAGGGAGTTCACAAGGTTCAATAACGGAAGATTGGTCTCCATAGCTGGTTTCTATTACAAGTGGTGCCATGGATGTTTCAGGCGATTCATCATATTCCACAATTAAACTTTTCTCAATATTTACGGCTTGCTTTTTAAGAAGTGCATATGACATTTCAGATAATTTATCAACTTCAGTATCATCAATATCTTTCCCGTCAATTATAGTTTTATCCAGAGAACCCGCATCTGACATTTCAAGCGATTCATCAAACTCGGAAATTAGAGGTTGCTCAAGATCTATACTTTGATTGAGAGTCCTTGCCAGCATTTCCATTGCGTCTTCAGACTCATCATGAACAATACTAGAATTTGTTCCCTCGAAAGTAAGAAAGTGAAATCTGTTACTTGAGGATTCAGATGAAGCTAGCTCAAAATTTGAACTAAACTCTTCAATAGGATTTAATGCATTAGGAGCCCAAGAGGAATTACTACCTTCAATGGTTTGCAAATTGTTATTAGATCGCCTTAAATAGTTGTCATTTTCACAACTATCGCCACTAGACAAAGGATCAACCGAGCACGGCATATTATCTGTTGCGCTTGATGAGATTTCAAAAGTATAATCCGCCTGTGGGTCAACAAAACATATTTCATTCATGGTACAGTCGGGAGTAAAATATGTTTCTTCCACAATCCCATTTTCCGAGTTCTTATTCCGAGATTCTGAAGTATCTGTCGCACCTTTAAGAAACAAATTTCAAATATTAAAACCAACTTTATATCCTTCAGGTAGTTAATATACAGAGTGACTTGGAATTGGCATCATCCCTCTAGAAGGGTTGTAAAAGCATATCGGGAAAAAATATTTTTTAAGCTTCTTCAGCTCGAAACTTTATATTTGCAAGGAAATTAATCTTAAATAACACGATAGTGCGTGCAAAGATGTCCTTTATTTAATTAAATAAAAAGTCGAGTGGTGTGGTAGATAGGTAGGTCCAGCCCAATTTAGAAGCTGGCCTTACGCGTAGGAAAAGTTGGTTCGTAAACATGATGTGTGAAGTGTATAGAAGAATACATTCTATTGCATTTATGTACTGCTTACTCAAACTTACTCAAAACTTGTTCTGCAACTTCTGGAGCCCTCAAACCATTCTGAAACAAAACGAATGCAAAAAATCGAAAAACGGCCCAGTGAAAACAAAAGAACAGAAGACCGATCGATTTAAATTTTACTTTAAAAATGAAGTCGATAAACTTTCCTTTAAATTTTTCTGTGTCCACCCTATGTAATAAATTATTACTGTATATGTACGAAGGATTTTTTTATTATAACAATTACTATAGTAGGTACCCAGCAAACCAAAACTCGTAACACTTACATAAATATTATGTAACCAAGTCACAAGCAAGTAACAGTTTTACATAAATATCTTATCACAAACTGATGCGCCAACTGTGCATTATGTCCGCCTCAAGTCAACTAATATGTGACTAACATATTACAACTCAGTGTTACATGATATTTACGTAACAGTTGTGACTTGTATTTTACAACTCAATGTTACATAATAAACTTGCGCGCATAGAAATCGGCCCACTGGAAACTTTTGAATTTAACTATTTTTTTTTAAACTATTCATCAGATCAAAAAAAGAAATATGCTGTTTGAAAGACTATTTAATATGCTTTAATGTGAGTATAAATTTATCAAGAAGGCTTGTCGTTTATATGCGTAGCAACCGGTAAACCAATGAAACGTGTTTATGTGGTGATTGTAACGAAAATAAAAAAATTGTCAGTAGTAGTAGTAAACATCTTTATTTCTAAAAAAGGCTATCGACCTATCGGTCTTTCTGCCCTTGTTTAATACATGTAGTCTTAATCTAAATAAAAAACAAATATGAAAATTCTCTTATTCTAGGTTAACAATATTATTAAATAAATAAAATTTCAGTGGCAAGAAGAAATTATTTTATTGTCCACTAGTCAGTTGCGTTTGTAAGTGTTTGAGTAGCGTTAATGTAGGGAAACGGAAGCGGGATTGTCTGGTTGGTCTTGTAAGACAAAGGGGATTCAGTATGGTCCAGTTGTAGGGGTTGTTTGTCCATTTTGTCTGTAGCTGTATGAGTCTTTCCGAGATCTTTGTCATGTTTGTGCGTTCGTATAGTAGTTGGGTGGGGGGGTAAAAAAAATTGTCAAATATTAAAATTATTGCGTTTGCAACTGAAATTTGCATATTAATTCGTTTTTCATAATCTCAATAGTGTTTAAGTGTGTTAGATTAATGCATACTTCACCACAAAAATCCGGCCAAGTTATTGCTTTAATCGAAAATGGACTTAGTCAGCGAGCTGTTGCTAGACAATTGGATATGACACGCGCAGCGGCTCGAAGAGTGTGCAAACGTTATGAGGAGACTGGATCCTTTCATAGGCGACCTGGCAAAGGCAGAAGGCGATTTACAACCGCTCGTGATGACCGCTTTATTGTCTCAACAACATTAAGAAATCGTCACCTTAATGCCGTTCAAGTGCAACGACAGCACCGTGTGGTGAGAGGAGTGGCTATTAGTCAGTGGACAGTAAGACGAAGACTGCAGGAAAATAACCTGACCCCTAAACCACCTACGATTGGTCCAAAACTTACTCCAGCTCATCGGCAAGCACGCCTGCGTTTTTGCACGGGATCATCTGAATTGGACGTTGGAACAATGGGGATCTGTTCTGTTCTCAGATGAGACCAGCAAATGCTTCCATGGTAGCGACCGAAGAAGGGAAGTGTACCGAAGACCAAGAGAGCGATTTGCAGACTGCTGCTTTGAAGAGCGGAGTGCTTATGGAGGTGGTTCCTGTATGATCTGGGGTGCAATTTCTATAGGAGCACGAACCGACCCTGAGTTGATTCGTAGGGGCGACCGTGTTCACGGAAGAAGAGGTTTCACGGCTGTTAGATATATCGAGGAGATTTTAGCAATTCATGTGGTACCTTACGTCGACTACATTGGAGACGAATTTACCTTTATGCATGTCAATGCCAGGCCGCACACCGCAAGAATCGTGCAAGATTACATTGCAGAAGTCGGTTTTCGGGTTATGGAGTGGCCAGCATACAGTCCTGACCTAAATCGGATCGAACACTTATGGGATGAGCTAAAACGAAGAATTCGAGCTAGACTTCATACTCCAAACTCGATCCCAGAGCTTATTGTTTCAGTAGATGAACAGTGATTTAACATCCCTCAAGAAACAATAGCAAATTTGATTAGATCGATGCCTAATCGTATGAGAGAAGTTATTAGGGAAAGAGGAGGTCATACTCATTATTAAACAAATTTTTGTTTAATAAATAGATATAATAATAAAATGATAAATAATAAAATGATAAATTTTTAATTTAAATTGTCAATAACTCTATTTATGTTAATAATAAAAAAGTTTAATTTGCTTAATGCATTAATTTCACTATGTTAAACATAGGATACTCACAATAATTTATACTCACATTAAAGCATATTAAATTGTCTTTCAAACAGCATATTTCTTTTTTTGATCTGATGAATAGTTTTTAAAAAATATATAGTTAAAATCAAAAGTTTACTGTGGGCCGATTTCTATGCACGCAAGTGTATTTACGTGATTTGTGACTCATATTAATGCAAACTTTTAGAATTCATACTTTCTTCAGAAACCACGTTTGCCAGATGGTTTCTGACAAATTTTGAAAAAAAAAACGAAAGTTAACTTTCATCAAATTAATATTTTAGCATCAGGAAACTTCGTTTTTTACTACAAAACTACAATTTCTTCTTGCAATATCCGTCTATCCAAAAGCACATTTATTATTTTCGTTTAAACTGCTTCACAATAACGTAGCTAGTGTCTTCTTGCAAAAATAACCGTATTAACAGAAAAACTGACGTTAATTTTAAACTCCAAAGGTTGGATAATGACAACTGAAGCAGATCTTCAGAAGTTATTGGAAATAAAACGTTATAGAAAACAATAGAATTCATAATATTTGTTGCACTTAGATGAGTGCTTTGTAAAGAACATAAAGCTCATAAAAAGTAGTGTTCACTTTACATACATCGCCTGTAAGTAAAGTAAGTAAGGCAAGTAAAACTCAGGTCATCTTGCAGAACTTCAAAATGATCCAGTATTATTATGACGGACAGAAAAGTTTTACATGATGAAAGGTTGGAGTGCAACATTTAATTCGATAATATTCAATACAGATTAACTTTTATAAGCTTGCTTACGTGTGATGGTATCAGAATTAATATCGCTCATCTATTATTTTAACTCGATTAACTGTTTGGAATGGAATACAATAAACAAATAAAAACTTTGTTTTAAAATAGTCTATACAATAAACTCACCATTATATCATCCATGTCGCGAATAAGAAAGTGCTAGGATATTTAACTTGAACTAATATAAAAATCTAAACATCAACACAGTTTAACAAAGTAGTACATACAAAACTAAATTGCATAAAAACAATAACTAGTAGAGCAATAAGTAACTGACAAAACGACTGCTACTGCCACTTATATTTCTATTTGAAATTGACAATTGCATTGTCAAGTTCAAATAGAGGTTGACAGCAATTGTCAATTGGCAGCTGCACTGTTCTTCTCTTCTCAACCAATGTTTATAAAATCAAATTTTGCTTCATATTTCAAATAATTTCATTATTAGTGCCTTGATGATATCGAGTTATTTTCAGACGCCTCTTGAATGCCGTGAAGAAAATTATTTAGAAGAAGAATAATATTATAGGTCTCTCAACAAGTGGTAGGGATGAAAAACAAATGAATCCTGACCTAACCTCAATATTTGTTTATAGTTGAAAATTACGAAAGTGCCTTCGGACTTTTTAATTGTAAGTAAATAGTATGTATATGGTTTAGTAATTGTGATGGTATTTAATGTAAGTCAATGTATTTACGTGAAACGGTTTTATAAAATATTAAATCTTGAAATGGGTTGATACATAAAACTTTCAAAAACCCCAACTTTAGGTGTCAAGTACTTGGTTTTAACTCTTAATTCTGATTTTATGCATTACTGAAACTCCTAAATACTGCCCTATAGAGTGTATTACAATTTTCAGGTCTTAGCATTCGCATCTTGGAAAATAATCCGTGTTTTAAAAGCTAGGAAACTCCTACTACTTTCAGGAATATTCGAAAAAACCGAAATTTGCTCAAATGCTTTTATCTGAGCTTATTTCGAGAGATATTTAAAAAAATATCTTGTATGTGCTTAACACTGTATGGTTGGTCTACACGAAAGAAGTGAAAACTTCAACAAGCGGGGCAAGGCAGTAATAATTAACAGTATAAAATTAATATATTTTTTTCTATTTTCACAAAGTAAAATAACATTTACAATATCGTGGGCTTCAAGCTAAAAGTGATCAAGTCCAAAATTGCCGTATTTGTGTTCGGTTGGTTTAAAAAATATACGAAAAAGATATAGATGCTTGGGAGAAAAAAAGCAGAATGGAACGAGTGGTTTTCAATCTAATGCTAATCGGCAACACGGGTTGCCAATATCTCACCGCAGAAGATCTATACCGGCACGATTCATTTACGTCCGAAACACGTAGAACCGATGTCTGGCGTATAAGGCAGGGTCTACCTAAAGCCTTACTGACGAGTCCAATAGGTAGACCCGGGACGAAACGCAGGGCTCATCACATAACACCATAATTAGTGACAATAAAATTGACTGAAAAACCCAGGAATATATTGGAATGAATTAAAAAGTACAGTCAGGAAAAAGAAATATATTAAAAAATTACTTATTTTTTTTAGGAGTTAAAATTAAAAGACCAAATTATGAAGCAAATAACCCCATAAATTAAAAGTGAATTAAAAAAATATTTTTGGTAATTCTGATATAATTTTCGGGTCGGTTTAAAAGTGCATTTACCAAATAATTAATTTTGGACTTGGTCAGTTTTAGCTTTAAGTCCACGATATAATACAGTTATAATTGAATATAAATTATTTTTATATATATTTATAATTATTAATATACAGGGTTATTTACGCTATACGGCACGGAAGTTTGCAGTTAAACCGTTTGATTTTTACAAAGTTTTATTTGATAAATCCACAGACGCCTACCAGGCGCACATTTAAAAAATATTTTTGTAATGTACAGGGTGTCCCAAAAGCCCTAAAAGTATCAAAGTTATGTTTTTTTAAATTTCTTTCTGGGCACCATTTGGTGTTTTTTTTTAATTAAAAGCTCTAAATAACATATCAACAATAACATAAAAGAAAAGCAAATTATTTATAACAAATTCCAATCCGCATACAATTCCCGGAATACGGGGAATCCCCCGTATTCCAATATATTCCAAATTATAACAAATGTGCGAAATGTTGACTGTTCATTTCCAGGCACTTGTAAATTATTTTTTCAAAACCACTGCCAACTCTGGACAACATTTGCGGAGTTACAGTTTTAAAGCGTCTCTTATGCGTATTTCCAAATCGTGTGAAGTTCTCGGAAGCCCCCACAAAAAGAACTCTAGTGGAGAAGTCCGGAGATCTGGGAGGCCAATTTTGAAATCCATTTCTGCCAATCCACCTGTTTTGAAAGTTGGCATTTAAAAATTGCTGAACTTCGCAATGATCATGAGGCGGAGCTGCATCCAATTAATCCATAGTTATTGATTAATTTTATTAAGGTTATTTCAATTAAAATGTTTGATCGTGTGATTGAACTCCAAATCTTGTCTATATTTACAAATCCATTTACATATTTCATACATACAACACACAATTAATATACTGAACAGCAGTTTCCAGGAGTAAACTAACAAGCTAATTTCAATATGCTAACAGTGTAAGTTAGTAATCACCAAGTAAATGGTGAAAAAAACAAATACATCAGAAAGATTTAGTGCATCATATTGATGCGGCGACAGAAATAACAACAAAGTACATAAAAATAAAGACATACAAGATTAATTGTAATTAATGATAATGGCACAGTAATAATATTTTCAGTTATTTCAATTATGCAGAACTCCGTTAAAATAATTGTGATAGATTATTATATGGATACGCCAAAGCTTGGATTAGACGCAACGTATTCCGAATTTAGATGTTCTTCTGTCAGCCAAGTACCAGTTTTGAGATGTTTTGGTTCCACAGTCGACGGTAAGAAAGCGCACTTACTAATATAATCGTAAAAACTGTAGTTATCTGTATTATCTGTAGTATTGTAAAATATAAGTTGCGATATGAAATATTGATTTACGTTTTTTATTATTCTATTAGTTTCAACGCTTAGCGAGATGGAATATCTTCGGACCGCGGTTTGTTAATAGTGCGCATGTTAGGGATCCATCCCAACCAAATGACGACGGGGGATTTCTGCAGAACCTGTTTTTTATATATGGGCCAAAAATGTAAAGCGGATTTCAAGATACGCATTATACTTAAATTTCCGAATTTTGCGTCAAAACTAGACACATTCCACAAATGACCTTTTATATACGATAGTGCGCATATTACGGCTCTCATTGGGTGATGACAACTAGAGCTTTCCAACTCAATCGGTTCTCTAAAGTTAAGCCAAGAACCGCTTCTCAAAATATGAGCCAAAGATCGTCAATCGCAAATCAACATCGATTTGAGGATTCGCGATCGATTGGAGTGACTCTCTAGTCAAAACGCACAAAAGCACTTCCGAGTTCTTTTTTATTTATTTTGATACTCCCGAAGGTACTTTTCACACCAATTTTCTCTCTTAAAATGTATTTCCAGGACGGGAGATTATCTAGAAAAATAGCACGTATTTGTAAATATTGTTTAATAAAGCAACAGTTTCAAAATTAAATCAGTTCGTTCATATTTGCTACCCTCTGATATATTGAGAAATAACGAATTCTCAGGAGCCTAATACGTGAATAGTAAACGACTTCTGGTATCCAATCAAATGCTCACATATTTATAAGATTGGAAGGTTAATGCTTGGTATCACCTTAAAAATAGTAGTACAAATGATGAGATCAGGAATGAAGAACTGAAGCGGCAATGAACTGCTTACGTAGCAAGGACGACAGATCAGCACCAAGACTCGTTAAATGCATATGTTCCAGTTTGGAGGCGAAACTGCTGAAGAATAAGACATCTGAATTTAATTAGTACATTTAATAACTGTTTACATTTCAGGAAAAAAGATTTGTCTTCATATTCATGGGGTGTTTCCTTACTTATACATTCCATATGATGGACATGGGAAGCCTGAAGAGATTATGCGCCAAATAGCTAACGGGCTGGATAAAGCCATTAATATATCTTTCAATCAGGCAAATTCCAACGCGCAGCATGTGTACAAAATATCTTTAGTATCTGGCATGTAAGTGCAGCGGGTGGCGGTTATGCAAGGCCCATTGAAGCGACCCTAAGCAAAACGAGGTGAAACGCGAAGGTAGCGGTTGTCTATCGCGCACTTGAGCAAAATTTATCTTCTGGACTATATCCTAAAAACGCTATCGACCCAATCGGTTGTTCTGCCCTTGTATATGTACTTTGTTTATCTGTATCTTGTACTACATAAAAAAATATAGGCATGTACAAAATTATATTCTTAGCCTTTTTATTATCGGGCCGGTAAGTTGTCAAGTACCAACGTTGTTGTAGGAAAAATAGGCGGGATTGTCTGGATTGTCTTGTAAGACAAAGGGGACTCAGTATGGTCCAGATGTGGGGATTATTGTTCCATTTTGTTAGTAATTGAAGGAGTCTATGGATTATTCTTATTTTTCTCGTACGTACTTTCGCCACTGCTTCCCATGGCGAAAGCATCACTTTTACCCATTACAATAGCTTTCGCCACGCACCTTTCTGACTCGGCAACGCGGCGAACAAAATTTTATTCATCCCGTGTGGAAAGTAATAACTTTCGGCACGCACGCTGGCGGATTTACTGTTGTTAACACTGCGTGTTGTTAATTTTTTTTGGATGCATCCGCTCTCAGTATATGTCCGTAGTCAAGCAAGGATGTACATATAGATTTGTTAATTTTTGTGGCGATTCAAAGGAATCAGTACAATCCTTTGTCTTTGTGCTTTGTCCTTTGATCGGTTTTTATTATTATGTTCTGTCCTAGGTCTTTGTCTCTTATTTTGACGGTGAGTCGTCTTTAATTTGATGGCTTGATAAAAGTAGTTATTTGGTTGCGTTGGTTTTTCATGGCGTTTGTATTATCTGTTAGGTAATTGTATTATCTGTTAGGGATTGAAGGTTTTCTACTGCTTTTATAAAAGCAGTTTTCTACTGCTGCTAAAAATAAAAGCACTAGAAAACTGCTTTTATAAAAGCAGTAGAAAGAAAAATGAAGCAACGAGAGCTTGGTGAATCAGAATGTCATAAGTTAATGATAAAGTCAAGATTGAGCAGTACTTCTCAATGAGTTTTAAGAAGCTCTTGGCTCTATTTGAACATCCCATTCCCGAAATAGTCACAGAAAACAAATCACAATTTTAGCGCGCCTTATCAAGTCGCTTTGTTTCTGCTAAGTTAGCTCAGTTTCATCAAACGTCGCTTTGCGTTGGGTCGCTTTAGAGTTTACGCTTTATTGCATATCTATATTTGGTTTCAATATTTTTAGACCTATGTATGGATACCACGTAAAAAAGCATCAATTTTTCAAAATATATCTTTATAATCCCAAACTGATTGGAAAAGTGGGCACTCTCTTACTGAACAAGGCCATATTGGGGCAAATGTTTCAACCTCATGAGGTACACCTCAATTTTACTCTTCAGTTCATGATAGATTATAATCTTCATGGAATGAGCAATTTGTTACTATCGAATATGAGGTACAGGCTGGATCCCGATAAGCCTTACCATGACATCGATAGGGAATGGTTTTTACCGCCCACGATAGAGAAAATATCTTCATGTGAATTAGAGGCCGATATTCTGGCGGAGAACATTCTTAATAGGCAAGAAATTTTGAGCGGAAATTTAGCGATTAATCCTGGAATTGCCGCAATATGGGAAGATGAAAAGCAGCGACGTAGGAATAAGAATCAATCATCACAATTGGGGGATTATTTGGAGTTGAAAAATATGGCATCAGCACCATCCAAAACACATTTAATTTTTGAGCAAGCTCTTAAGGAAAGATTGGCAGCAGCATCGACTGATATCGAAGTTTCGAAGGTACGAATTATTAATGTTAAAATATATTTTTGTATGTTGGAATCTATTGCGTCGTTTAAATTCATTTTGTTTTAAAAATTCGTTATATGCTAATAACAGTAGGTACAGGCAAATAATTTCAGGTACGTTAAAAATTATAAACAATTTAGTTCTTCTGAGAAAGTGAAAGTTATTGAAGAAAGTTGAAGTTGCCGCAGCTGTACAGCTGATTGCTGAAGTAATACTGATAAACAACGATTAAAACCGTGTCGATTTTGATAGAAACAAGCACTAACACCAGGCATGGTACGCATTAAACTGCAGGTATCATTGCGTGGACAATTAAGTCAAAAAATTCCTTTTTTTTCTGTTTCTACTGCACTCCCTGAGTAGCTCCATACAATACTTCCAGAGAAATACTTCCTCCTCCAGTATAATATTTTTATTTCAGCAAAATTCTGATACATCGATATATCCAGCAGAATGTCCGAGAATTGCAGACATTCAAAATGCTTCTTTTGTGGACATTCATTATCCTTCTTCACTTGAATTATCACTTGATGAAACATTAAATTTATCGAGCAGTCAAGATCTCGATCAAACCTTAACTCCATCCAATGTTACTTTGAATACAGATGTACAAGACGTGTTACATCTATTAGAAGAATTGGCTGATGAAAAGGTGAGTAAACTGTATCTAATATTAAGTTGTAATAAAAGATACTCACTTTGCAGTAACGATGTGTACAGTCATTTCTATGGGTTTTGTCTTTAAAGTCATTTTATTTGAACGTTATATATTTCACCAGCTTTCATTCGTATTAGTGAGTATGAAATATTTTAACACAGGTAATAGGCTCATTTCACGCAAGAACTAGAAAGAGTCATATATATTTAGGGAGAAGGCTCGATTTCGTTGGCAGAGAGCCAATTATAGACACACACAAGCTTCATTTCCATATTATATACCATTATAAACCAGTATTGATTAAGCAACTTAGTTAAACACGAATTTATTTATAAGAGGAAGTGGGATTTTAAATTCTTGTCTCAGGTGAGTGGTGCTGAGGAAGATATGAGCATATTATCTCAAGTCCTTACTGAGGAACCTGCTGACGAAGCGGCTGATTTACTTGATCTTAGTATGCCGTTCGATGCACTAACTACGCCTATAAAAAAAATTTCCCTTGCGGACACCAATAGCAATGCCAAAGATATCAAATATTTTAATGCCACTCCGATTCCTCAAATCGACGGTCAAGTAGAGGACTTGAACCCAGACGATAAATTCGAGGGCTCAAGTGTTCAGAATCTACATAAGGGAGACTATTGTTCAACGCACTCGGGTACTTGGGAAAAAAATACAGAAATATGGAGATCTGGACAAGATAGATGGGAGGAGCAAGCGTTTAGAAGTGATAAACAGTCTCAGAACCCTAAGCTGAAAGTCATGCAAAGAAACATTAATGTGGGGAAACGTACGACAATAAATATTATAAAGAAAAACTCCAACTGGAAAATTAAGATTGTGCCAATTAAACATTGGCTCATAGGTAAGTAGAATAAAATTAAGAAAGTAATCGAAGCCATGCAGTAGTTTTAAGAACATTTTTCAAGATTTTAAGAACAAATACAACTTCAGAAATTTAGTTTAGTATGAATTCGGATTAGAATTACTATTTTTCAAAGTTATAAACTTATACAACAAAATCAGGAGATCTGGAATCGTTGGTATAATCTCAATGCGATGAGCGCAAAAAAATAGAAATAACTGAGAAAACCTCTAGCATACTCAAAAATACAACTTTTCTTGTATTACTGTATACTTTATAGAACATTTTAATGTCTTGTTGATGTAGAAAGATAGAATAATTATGTTGTTTACCTAAACCATAAATTAACAATATCATTTTCATTTTGGGAAAGTTAATCGTTTGTTAAAATCTAAAGTGCGATGGCCGATAGCATCAAATATATACATCAATTGCGATGGTGCAATGGACTCAAGCTCAGAAGACGAAGACAAAATAACTCGGGCGAACGTTGCGAAAGCAAAAAGTGGGCCAACTTATGCTTCTTTAGGAATTCAGGTTATTAGATCGCCTGGTGTTCAATTGAACAATGAAAAAGGTGAGCTGATGATAAAGTTGATAAACAAAGTGGACCGAAGTCGGGGTGTTGGCATTAGAGTCTTGCGCGCAGTAGAGGCACAAAATCGCCCAAATTAGGGCAAAGATCGTGCTGCTAAACAACAACATGCATGGGTACTAATAAGCTTCTAGGAATTTACTTAATATAGTGATTATAGATAACTTACCTGCAACTCGTGCAATGCCAGTTTCAAAGCACGCACAAAATGCGAAGATTGTTTCGTTCTTGTAGAAGTACTCACAAATGCGCAGCTTTGCTCTAATTTAATCTACTATCTTTCAGGGTACCGACTTATAATGCTAACACTTATATATACAGGGATGCTCAGCGAAAAGTATCCGGAAAGATTTGCGGGTTTGTTTCGCGAAAATTAAAAAACCCCTGGGTTAACGTAGTAAATTTGGAATATCCCCCATTCACATCCATATTTCTGGTGAAAATTGTTGGTAGTTATTAATGATGCGACCCGGTAAATATTGCTGGTTTCTATGCTAAATTGTGTAAATTTTCGATTAAAAATGTCCCTCTAAAAATAAACCAAGAGGACATAAATGTGGCCATCCTGTGGGTCTTTCAATAGTACCTCGCCTTTCACCTTCTATCCATTCGGAATATAAGGTACTTTTCCATGGGATACCCTGTGTATATTACGACATTACTATTACAGCTATTGCAATAATTATTATTACAGCTATCGGTGTACCTAATTTGCGATTAAATATCTGTTATTAGACCTGCCTCATGAGAACGCTGACTTTTCCAGGGACTGCAACATGTAAGTTTATGTACCTATTGTGTATTGTGTACTGGTTAGTATATCGAGTCTTCTTCTATGTTTCTCCTTGCATAGAGAAATATAAAAACAACATGATAATAGCAGTAGTTACATTAAGTAAGGTAATGGCTTAACTGGGTTTTCAATCATTTTCGGCATATTCGTTTTTTTACTTCCAACATATTTTGTCGTATATCGGTTTGATTTAGTAGTTTATTGAGCTTCCAATTCCTTTCATTCACTGTCGTCTTTCTACGAAAATTTCCATGCTTTTGTTTGAATTTGAATCGATCAAAGTTTGCGATTAAACACTGTGCAGATTAATTACACAGGGTGAAAGGCGGAAAAAATTCGTACTCCCATTGATATTAAGGCTCACATCAAATCAATGGGAATATGTAAGTGATTTTATTTAAATTTCGAATCATTTGAGCCGAAGAATGGCTCAGTGCCCTTTTGATTATGTGCTTACGGGACACCCTGTATATCAACACCATATGTTCAAAACGTATTAACCAATATAAAGGATATAACATAAAGGTATATAATCAATGAAAAAGGTAAACTCTTTAGAAAAAAAAAGAATGGATACTTTTTTAGTTTTTTTTTTCGAGTTTTTATATGAAATTTTGTTCAATGAATTTTCTTTTTTTTTATTGTTTCGTCCCAATCATGTTTACCACCAACCGACATATTGTCAATATTATACTATAATAATATTAAAAACACGCAGTATTTTATAAGCTCTAAATGACTATACGTCAATTGCTTGTTTCTATTTCAGAAGTGAAGAACAAAGGCCTAGCACATCTAGTCATTTTCAACATGCTGAATTGCATCATAAACGAAGACTGTTTCTTTCATCTGATACTTCAAATCGTACAGATACTGACGCATTTTTGTCGTCCCGGTTATGTACTTTGAAATCAAATCACGAAAGTAAAATCTCACAAATCACTTATCCGGAGTATGCGGCAAACTCAAGCGATTCCGACTTATTTTCTGATAATTCCGATTTGGAACCATCAATTCCGAAGCAGCAATATGAACTAACTGCTTCTGAAAAAACTGACCCTTTAAGTTGTGAAAAATCGAAGCAAGCCTGCCTACTTTATTCGTCTTCTAACCCAACGTACAGCCCACCAAATACTGATCCTAAAATAAAATATTTAGATAAGCTGCATCAAATGCATATGTCCGACCAAAACTCTATAAGCAGTTCATATAGACCTTTAATGAAAGCACCAACTAAGTCAGAAGTAGAATCGTCTCTAGATGTTCATAAATTTCCCCATGAACAAACAAAAGAACCATTCTACAGCAATGTAGACGATTATACCGGTCCTGTGGAGATCGGCCATAAAGTTCTACGGATATCCAGTAATACCACAGCTCACTTGGCTGATTTTGCTTCGAATTTCAATGCGCTTGAAAATCACCGAAAAATGTTTATGGAAAATGTGGCTAACCTTACGTACAATTCCAATAACATATACAGTTTAAAATTAGCACATTGCAGAAACAAAACGCTGACTTTACGCCCAGTTAAAAAACCACCTACTGTAAGTGCCGTTGAAGAATGGATAAAATCAAACTCAAATGCCCATAAGGAACCAGCATGTTCGTTGGAGGAGACAATTGAAATGCCCTCTAAATTGTATATGTCTCATAGCCCTGGGGATGAATCTATTTTGGATGCGTCTCTATCACTGACGCCTGATTCTGTGTCTCAAACTGATCTTTACAGTCAAACAATTGTCAGCTCAATTGTTGATAATAATAGGAGAATCGGGCAATTGAATGATTTGCAAATTGGAGAATATAAATCCAACACGTCGTGTCAAATATCCGGGCAGACACTGCAAAATTCGTTTGGATTCGATAAATCAGTACAAGACTTACAGGCTGCTAGAGCTACCGTAGAACCTCAGTTCTTAACAACTATGGTTGTAGAATTGCATATCCGAACTCGTGGAGATCTTCGACCTGATCCTCAGCTAGATAATCTCTGCGCTATTTTCTACTCTATATTTAATGATGTTCCTAATGCCGACAGATCTAAAGCGAAAGGCGTAATAGCTATTAACTGTCTCCCAGTAGAATTCGGGGCTATGAGATCCGATTTTCTATATGGTATTGGAATCGACTGTGATATTGCTTACGTGGAGTCTGAAGAAGCCTTAATATACAAGTTCGTAAATTTAGTAAAGGAATGGGATCCAGACGTTCTAGCAGGATACGAAATAGAAATGTTATCTTGGGGTTACATAGTTGAAAGAGCAGCTGTACTGTCAATTAACCTTCTACCATTGCTTGGTAGAAGTCAGCTTCATAAGTTTGGAAAATCCAAATTAAAGCATGATAACGGAGAATTAGAAACAAACATTATTGGACGAATTGTCTTAAATGTATGGAGAATTATGCGACATGAAATAGCTTTACAAAGCTATACTTTTGAGTCTGTGGTTTATCATCTTTTGCATAGACGTGTGCCGATGTATGCTTCAAAGGACTTGACTCGGTGGTGGGACCATCGTAGTAACCTTCATAGACATCGCGTAGTTAGATATTATTTACAGAGAACCGATACGATTTTAGAGTTATTCGATAAACAGGACTTTCTAAACCGAACCAGCGAACTCGCCAAATTGTTCGGTATTCTATTCTACGAAGTGCTTTCAAGAGGATCTCAATTTCGAGTGGAATCTATGATGTTGCGCCTAGCTAAGCCTCTAAACTATATTCCAGTATCTCCGGATACTCCACAGCGAGCTTGCATGAAAGCTCCGGAGTACGTGCCACTAATTATGGAACCAAAATCCGAATTATATACGGATCCAGTTATAGTATTGGATTTTCAAAGCTTGTATCCTTCTATAATCATAGCTTACAATTATTGTTTTACGACGTGCTTGGGACGAGTTAACAAGCTGGGATCGAATTACCCATTTGAATTTGGAGCTACTCAATTGAAGGTACCCAAGAACATTGTCAGGAAACTTTGCAAACGAGAATTGCTCAACTACTCCCCATGCGGCGTGGTGTTCGTTAAGCAAAAAGTGAAGGAAGGCATTTTGCCGCGGATGTTGAAAGAGGTTCTTGATACAAGACTGATGGTTAAGAGTTCAATGAAAGAAAATAAAGGTATGTAGGTAACACTAAGTTTTCTTTAAGTCACTTTTAGTGACTTTTTTGTATAATTGACTAATAGGAGTTCCATCAGAGTTAGCGTTCATTAGTCTCATCTTTTTAGAAAATATTAAATTGAACCTACAATTTTCTCTAATGGAGAAAAAATATTTTTGTTTCATCATCTTTATTTAAAAAACTTAGCTTTATAGTGTCATATGTTTGTAAGAAATATTTTAAAGCTTTTTAAACTCATATAATCACTAGGAACTAGTTAATGTTTTTTATATATACCTAAATTTAATTTTATTTAATCTGGTCCACTTACAACTCTACGTTAACAAAAGTTGTATTACAAATACATATTCGTTTTCTTGTGAGATAAAGTCTGATACAAGGTGGGATATCCTTCACATCTTTGTTTTTTACTAATATTGAAAGAAGAAATACTGTAAGTGCGCGACTTAAATAGTTCTTGTAAATTACGTTCTGTCTAAAACGGAAAAGAACAAAAATCTGACTGCTAAAATAATGGAGATATAGTTATCACGGATACATTCCTTATAGGCAACGATCCTCTACAAAAAGTTCTTCACAATAGGCAATTAGGTCTGAAACTTATTGCCAACGTCACGTATGGATACACAGCAGCTAATTTTAGTGGAAGGATGTGTTGTGTAGAAGTTGGCGATAGTGTTGTTAGCAAAGGCCGGGAGACCTTACAAAGAGCCATCGCTTTAGTGGAGAGCACCCCCGAATGGGGCGCTAAAGTAAGTAGGTAGTTTTGGTGTTAGCAAGTAAACTTTACCTCTAAACTTTTTTAATATCATTTTTTTACAATGTCATTTATTTTATTTAATACCTGTTAGCTTTAAATTATTTACTACGGTTAGCAATCTAATAAATCATGTTTTTCCTACATTACATCGTGTTTAATGCAGCAGAGTCAAAGTTGTCGTTTCCTTGGCCATACAACCGCCTTCCGTATATCACATTCTACACGGTATTTTATATACAAGGTGGAGTACGCTTGATGGCATGTCAGACGTATAGGGAAAACGCATCTTTGGATTCTTGTGATTATTAAGAACTTGCGCTGTTACCAATTTACATTGGCTTCGATTCAGGGCTTTCTTCCCAGCATTATAAAACGAAATACCGGTGGCCTTTTGAATCTGATCAGTCGATCGGTTTGGTAAATGCCCTCTAAACCTTCGTACCTCTACGTTTCCAGAAATTATTATACACTATACTACGACGAATGTTTCGGAGAAATTCCCTTTCTGAACTGAACTGAAGAGGTATGGAAAAGAATTTGTTTACATCAGTAACAGCACCAACCCATCTGAATCTGAACAGAAAGAAAACCGTTTTTGGTAGCTTCATTTGTGGGAAGCCCTAATCCGATCTCAATTTCTCAGTCCAGTTTCATGTCGATTGGTGTCGGTTTCAATGCGATCGGACCGTCCGTTACAGAGATTTAGCAATGTTTTTGAAGCCCACTTTTGATTACCAACAAATTCGATAAATTCTGAATAATGTTATAATTGAACAGCGTACAACTGCACTTTTATACAGGTAAAAACCCGTTGAATTAGTTTCAAAAAGTTGGATATTTTTAAGGTGGTATATGGAGATACTGATTCAATGTTTGTGCTGGTACCAGGAAGATCCAAAAAGGATGCATTTGCAATTGGTAAAAAAATTGCTGACGCCGTTACCGCAGATAATCCCGATCCGGTAAAGCTGAAACTGGAAAAAGTCTACCAGCCATGCATTTTACAAACCAAGAAGCGATATGTTGGCTACATGTACGAAACTGCTGAAGTAGTAAAGCCCATATATGAAGCAAAAGGAATAGAAACTGTTAGACGAGATGGTTGCCCAGCTGTTTCAAAAGTATTTTGATTTAATTTCAAGTCTATTGACCGAATTTCAAAAATTTATTGCTCCAGATGTTACAAAAGTGTCTTACACTTTTATTCGAAACCAAGGATGTCAGTCTCATAAAGAATTATGTATTAAAACAGTTTAACAAAATCCAAACTGGAAGAGCCAGCATTCAAGACCTCACTTTTGCCAAAGAATATCGTGGCAGAAGTGGATATAAAGCTGGCGCTTGTGTACCTGCATTGGAACTATCACGGTGAGCATAAGATCGGAAAATGTTATTTATTGCTTTAGAAAATATTTTTAAATGGTTTCTAAAGCAAATCTATATGTTAGGTCTGGACGCGGTAGTAGATTCAGTTTTGAGAATTGAAAATCTTGGTTGATATTTACGTTTTTTATAAACCAACTATTATCAGAAGTACATTGCTAAGTTTTCTATATCACCCGTCAAGATGATGAGCGCCAAAGCGTAAGGATTTCCTTCCGTTTGCAATTTCTATATACATTTACAGAATGTGGTAACAAATTTAAACACACAATGTTAAAAGGCTAATGTATGAGATGTAAACAGTTTTGGGTTATGCTCGCAGATTATTGTATTTTTTTTTTCAGTAAATGGACCTCAGTCGATAAACGAAAGGAACCTAGAAATGGAGAGAGAGTCCCATATGTAATAGTAAACGGTCCTCCCGGCTTGCCGCTTATTCGACTTGTGCGAAGCCCAAGAGATCTACTGAATGATAACTCGTTACGACCTAACGCCCTCTATTATATTACCAAAGTAATCATTCCCCCTCTTAATAGGTGCCTTAATTTGATTGGAGCAGACGTGAATACTTGGTAATTAATATATTTTTTGTTTTACTAAGTATCAGGATCACAAGAGGTAAAACGCTACACTTGCAATAATTGCAAATCTTATTACTAGAAAACACGATTTATGGGACTAAATCATGAAACCTTGGGCAAAATTATATTGAACTATTTTCCTTTGTTCAAAAAAATCGTTACACAAAATATTGGAAAAGCGCAATGGAAATCCGATAAAACCTGCACATGCGAGCAGCATAAATGATATAAAAAATATTACCACCCTGGTTGCTATCTACTTCCGCAAAATACAATGCTGTCCGGACTTGGACAGCTAAAATTCCCTAAAATTCCGATTTTTCCCTAAATTTAGAACAGCCACAAGTCTGGTTAGAATTTTGATCTGGACCACTTACAGCCTAAGGGTGCTGGATAGCAAAAAAACTGGAATAGTTCGGACGGACCCTGACCGCCAAAATTCCCAAGCACAAATCGTTTTGCAAAAATAATTTGTTTAGTGTGGTAAATTGGGAAAAGCAACGCGAAATCTAAGATAGTAGGCCAGCCTCTTAAGGCGCTACCCGCTAGACCATCACAAAATAGTAAATAAGATTCACCTACTTTTAGGCAGTTTGGCTTGGATTCTCGGGTATTATTAACTTTTAAAACTCTACGTCGAAGATAATTGAAAGTGTGTTCGTAACAGAACACCCCTTTTTACCTGACGTGCAAACCAGAAAAAAGCTAAAATTTGCAAATCTGAGGAACCCCTCTTGAGAATACTAGAACCGTTTAGTTTAGAGTGTAATTGATAACAGAAAAACAACAATAATGGATACCAAGTAATTTCCGCGACAATAAATGGGTTCACGGGAGAACTACATTTATTTTACAATTAGACTGTAACTTTGTACAATTAGACTGTAATGTAGAACATTCATATAAGAACAGTCGAGAACAGAACCGAAAACCTCGAGTTATTGTATAAAATCTTTAAATTAATTTTACTATTAGTAGAATGTAAATTTTGAAAAACCAGAAAACCGAATCCAGAATCGCAATAGTCGAATGCAACAATGTTATAAAATGCAAGTCACCGATATGGGACTAAAAGTTCTACAACTACATGGCAACCAGGGGAAAAGTAATGCCAAACTTACCGAAAGCTGCATCGTGCCACCTGGAACGAAAGAAGAAAATGTGTTCAATACAGCAGAAAATCTGTCTAAAGCCATTGTTATAGAAAATGAGAACAACAAAGAATACGAAATGTAAAGAATGCATAAAACTTCAGTTGGTTTTCGGAAAACTGAGCTTAGTTCAAGCTAAAGCATTTATAGATTAGAAATCATTCTTACCAGCTTTCTGCAAGCTGGCGTCTCCTCCATTCTCCATTTTCTACCCATTAATCCTCAAAAAGTTCACACTACACACAATGAAAATCCACTCCGACTAAAAAATTTAATCCTGCAGTTAAAAAATACGATACACTACCGCACTTCCATTAAGAACCACAATGGTTCTATATTTCCCATAAGGACGCGGTTTACAGGACGCGAAGGACTGGCAACCAATTCCGTCCATTGCCGATTATAAACTGAATATTCAGACAGATTTTCCAAAAAACTCATGTGAAATCGAAATGTTGGCCGCATTCCTCAAGGCATCGAACTACAGAACCACCATGATTATATAATCATTTGCTTGATCGCCCTTTGAATGAGTCATTGCAGTTCGATTTCAGTTTTTTTAATTGTTGACTATTTTGTAGAAAGTGCCTTTTCGCACTGCAATATTCACAAAGACAAGTTTCACGTTCAAACTCGTTTGGATGATAACGTAAACAAACCCGCTTTCTCAGCCAAATATAAACAAATCCGATGGGGCGCATTAGATTTTTTTCACTAAATTAAATGTCAACTATCGCATCAGTTGTTTTATTCGATTTTTATGAAATGTTGAGCCATTTGAGCTTGATATATTGCGTAGAGGCTGACTTTAATTTATGAATGCTTCTTTGCTTGCATGATTATGAGCTATGGAATACATAGCTTAATTTTGGCAAGATTTTTCCGATTCGTTTTTTGCTCGATTTTCCTGAAAATTTTAAGTTTTGAAGCTTGACATGTTTGCTCAAGTCCACTTAAATGGCAAAATCCAAATTCAAGCTGTGTCATGATTTGTGATTGTTTTCCTTTGCTCTCAGCATTAACGCGACGGCATACTTAAGTGGATTTTAGGACGCGCTCCTCTATGAGTTTGTTGCTAGATTTTTTTTATAAAACTTTGAACTTTTATAGCTTGATATGTTGTTGAAAGGCTGCTTAAATGGCAGATTCACATTCAAACCATGCAATGCTTTATGAATGATTTCTTAACTTAGAGACAAGTTAAGTAATCTGTCGCTTTAAAGATCAGCAGAATATTTAACTTAATTTTAGCACCCATGAGCAAAATTTTATAAAACTTTGCAGCAACAAACGATATTTTATAGCTTCATATGTTGTTGAAAGGCTGCCTAAATGGCAGATCCACTTTTCATCAATGCCGTGCCTTGTGAATATTTCACTTTGCTCTCATCATTTATTATTTAATTTGGGATATAATTAACTCTTTATATTTTGAAAAATATTTAAACAAAGCGATACAAAAATACCGCTCACAAAATTTTTTGATTATTTAATATTTTTTTTGTAACTTGCTTAACAGCAAATGGTATCTGTTTTCTTGGATATTGCACAGCAAACCTTTCACGTGTTCTTGAAATTACTTAAATATAGCAGAAAGTTAAGCAAAAATAAATAGGAAACTAAACATTTTTGGCATAGGCAACTTTACACAAAACTACTCTTTCTCTTTATATTAAATCAGATTCAATTATTTCTATTAGCGGTTTAATGTAAAAATTAGTTAAATAATGTTTTGCGGTTTTCTCAGTTTCAAACCTAAACTTATTTTTAACACTCGGTATGAATAGAAATCAAGCTGTTATAAAAAGTATAATAAAGTACGTCTTCCTCAACGAGAACTCGGTCCCAAATTAAATAAAAACTGAAATTTTAATAATTATTTTAGTGCCTCCAAATTTAATTTTTAACTTAAAATTTAACTTAACTGGCGGGGTCGCAGCTCTCCTAAAACCAACATATAAACTTGGAAGAGCAAATCCTCCCTCCCTCAACAACCCTTTGAACGACTGTCTACACTTTACGCTACCCTACTTAAACGACCTGATACACATATTTCTGACATACATACACCCACACTCCAACCTAGAACAAAACATACTGACTAAAGCGAGCATCTATAAATATGCAATAATTGTAGGCGACTTTAATATGAACAAAATCAAAACGAAACAGTTTAAAAGATTTCTACAAAATTCCGACTTTATAAAACAGCACACGCCACCAACTTTTCTGATGCCCGCAAACCCAGACTCAACACCAGACGTTCTACTGCACACAAGAAACCTGACAAACACCATCAACAACATAAACTTAACCAACGAGCTTGGATCCGACCACCTGGCTATTACGTTTAACATAGACTTACAACATACGCAACCTACCTCCAATACACCTATAGAGAAAAACTTAAACCTAACAAAGACTGACATAGACAAAGTGAAACAACATATACATGACTACATTCAATCACAAGCACACCCCATTTCAATAGAAACCATACAACAACAACTTTCACTAGCCATAGGAAAATTTAGCCCGGAAATAAAAAATGCTTTCTACCGACATACACTACCCAAATACATACTGAGACTAATAAAACATAAGAGAGAACTGTACAGACTATATACAAACACTCAAAATAACGACCTAAAAAAGATAATGAACCAACTTAACAGAAACATTAAAACTCTGATTGGACAATACCGACAAGACAAATGGCTAGAAACATGTAAAGAAATACAGAAGGACAAAGGCAAAACATACTGGCGAAAAATTAAGAAACTGGCGCAATACAGGAAGACTGGCACTACTGACACAATTGACGAAAACGGAATAGAACGCTACACAGACAAAGAGAAAGCGGACGCATTCGCCAGACACTATCAAAGGACCTTCAGCATATCGACAAACCCTAACTTCGACAATGACAACTGGAACTTGATCAACGACTGGTACTTGAACTATTTTAACAACTCACCAAACTATGCCTGCACACTGATCACAGACATAGAGTACGATGAAGCCCTAGCGCACATCAAGAACACTGCACCGGGGAAGGATAAAATTAAGGCAAAAGTCCTGAAAAGCCTAACTCAAGAAACACACAAACTGATCCTAACTGAATTGAACAACTGCATCACAAATGGCAGAATCCCAGAAACATGGAAAAACGGCTTAATAATCCCTATAACCAAAAATGGACTGGACAATACACAACCGAGCAACTACAGACCAATTACACTACTTCCAGTACTAGGCAAGATTTTTGAATGCATAATGAAGCAGCGGCTTGACAAAGTATTTGGAAAGTATATACCTACCTACCAATTTGGTTTCAAACAGCATCACTCGACCGTTCATCCGCTCTTTATTTTGGCCAACAATATACAAACTACCCACCTAACTGACAGAAAGACAGCTTGCCTGTTTATGGGCATTAACAAGGCTTTTGACAGTGTCTGGCATAGAGGCTTACTATACAAACTATACAAACTACACACACCAACATATCTACTACACACCATAAAGAACTTACTAGAAAACAGACAACTACAAGTACGAATTGACAAAACAATGTCATTTTCTTTTTCCCCTGAACAAGGGCTCCCTCAAGGATCCCCGCTCTCACCGTTTCTCTACAATATATACTGCCATGACATATACAATTACAACTTACCAGACAAAAATCAAATCGACAGATCGGCATACATATTACAATACGCAGACGACACGGCACTTATTGTACATGACAAAACTACTGAGAGAGCAGCTCAAAGACTCCAAACACTAACAAACAACACAATGACATGGTTTTATAAATGGAGACTAACACCAAACGCGTCAAAAAACCAACTTCTGCTCACAAACCACAGACTCAACGCTGACTCCCCTACAATAACTCCAGACGGCCAAACGACACAACCAAAAAACGACGTAAAATACCTTGGAATCACAATTGACCACAAACTTAAATTCACTAAACACATACGAAACATCAGGGCAGAAACAATAAAGAGAACAAAACACTTCCGATCACTAACCTACAAAGACCGAGGAATTAGCACAAACACCGCCACCAAAATATATAAAGCGATTTGTAGACCCTTGCTAGACTTTGGACATATACTCATGACCAACGGAACAGAAAGGACAAAACGTTATACACAAACAACAGAACAAATTGCACTAAGACTAATAACACGAATAAGACACCCCCAAAACCCACTGCACAACCCCCCCACCCAACTACTATACGAACGCACAAACATGACAAAGATCTCGGAAAGACTCATACATCTACAGACAAAATGGACAAACAACCCCTACAACTGGACCATACTGAATCCCCTTTGTCTCACAAGACCAACCAGACAATCCCGCTTCCGTTTCCCTACATCAACGCTACTCGAACACTTACAAACGCTACGGACTAGTGGACAATAAAATAATTCCTTCTTGCCACTGAAATCTTATTTATTTAATAGTATTGTTAACCTAGAATAAGAGAATTTTCATATTTGTTTTCATTTAGATTAAGACTGTATGTATTAAACAAGGGCAGAAAGACCGATAGGTCGATAGCCTTTTTTAGAAATAAAGATATGTACTACTACTACTACTTTAACTTAACTTAAAACGGTACTTAGGTATAGGCAATTACACATGAAATATTTTTAGTAGATTTCGAAAATTTAATACTATACCGAGTGTCTCACATAAATTTATCACCTTGCTTACTTTGTCTTTTTCCGGTATAACCGCAAGTTATATTAAGTACTGATCTTGAAAAGGTTTTAGATCGCTTGTCCGAAGTGATTTTGCTATGCCGGCCACATTTAAAAATTTTCCTAATAATAGTTTTCCATCTATGGATCTAAGCGGTTCCCGGTCCCTATAATCGACATAAATTTTCAAGTGTTTTGGTATGTTAATTTTATGGACCAACTAGGTGGTGGCCCTTTGGGTCTTTCAGACGCAATAACAATAGGGCCTTGAGCTAAAAAGTTTGGAGGAACCTGAACTATATCACTAACACGATCTCCTTATGGTGCGTCCAGACCTGAGGAGCCGAGCCTGAGCCGCGGTAAATTCGTGTAAAGTTTTGTCAAAACACCGACAGAAAATGGATCATCTGTCGGTGTTTTTACGAAACATCAAAGAAATTCTGCCGCGGCTCAGGCACGGCTCATCGGGTGGACGCAACATTATACAACAAGCCGCAGCATGTCTTCAACAGTTAAGCGCGCTTACACCAGCGAATAGAGAAGAGACTATTTTCTAAAAGCCCACTTTAGTCCGGCCGTCTGTGCATTGCAACAATATTATTTTGGAGAAAACTGTTGCTTTCGTTATCTTCGTGGTAATATTTGGAAAACTTCTGTTTCAGGTTTCACAAAATGCCACGTAAAAATAAACCCAACCTTCCAAACTCTTCACCTATTGTAAAATCAACTCTTTCACAGTATTTTATATCGAACATTTGTGTCGGCTGCTCTCAACCGAGTCAGGGGGGCTTATGCAAAAAGTGTCAGAGTCAACCAAACATCACATATGCCGTTTTAACAGAGAAATTAAGAAAGTGGGAAGAAAACTATAATAACGCTTTGCTGGTAAATATATTTATTTATTGAGAAATTCAATGCGGGGTTTTTAATATTTTTTTTTCGCAGATCTGTCAGTCTTGTACGAGTAGCGTAGATCAAATCGTTTGCGTTTCTCTAGACTGCCCAGTTCTATATAGGAGAAATCAAACATTCAACGATCAACAACAATCTGGATACGTGAGACAATTAATGAGTAACAGCAACATTTTTTGAGCCAACCAACACATTGTAAATCTATAGATTTATCCGAAATGAACATCTTGGAATAGTATTCAGTTTAAGTAACTAACACGGAATATTTTCCAAATATTTTCTTTAAATGGCGCTTTCGTAGTATTTTGCTGGGGTCTTAAGACTTAATCGTAAAAATTATTCAAGTCATATGACTGATGTAAAAAATGCACGTCTTAGTCACTTTGTTTTAAAACATCCTGCATTGAAATATGCCCATGCTAAAATACCAATCAAACAAATTATCCATACTTCGAAAAAAATACATCTGTGATGTGCTAAATTAGTTCAATGTTAGTGCTGATAGTCTTTATACATATAGGATTAATAAAAAGGTGATAGTCTTAACATTTGCCCCTTCATAGAAAAGGCTGGACGTTTTTCTACAAGGGTAGAAAACCGAAGATGGCCTTAAAGTTAAAATAAATTTGATGAAAGGATTAAATGAAATTTTCACATACCGAATTTTCCAAACTCTTCTACTTATTGCATTGTGATATTTTCGGATTACTCAAGACATCCCCAATTAAAAATAGTTTTATGGGCGGTAAATAGTTTGGAGCATCCTGTATAGTTATGGTTAAACTATTTTATGTATATTTATCTAGTTTTGAAATCTTTATATTGGAATATGCATGCAAATGCCTATGGTTGTACTAGTTATAGAAATGAGGAAAAATATGTAGTCATTGTGGATAGAAATAAAACACCAATTTTTTTATTTAATATATTGTCGGCAAAATTAACGCACCATTACATAAAATGGCTGTAAATACAATTTATATTATAATATAATAAAAAATTTCTAGCAATAACAATCTATAGGGATACATCGTTAACAATGCTATAATTTATTTCATGTACAGTTTAATCATGTTGGTATATTTTTATCATAAAAGTATTAAACCTTTAAAACTGTTTAATTGCTACCTACTCAAAATGATGTTTTCAGAAGCAAGTGGCGTTCTTCACTTACTTACTATTATCTTATAGAGTTGAAACAAACGTTTCAGAACAAAACGTTTCAGAGCAACTAATATGGCTAAAACATTCGGAGATGTACAATATACAGGGAGGTTTCTTTGTCTCTGAACGTATAGGTGAATTTTCCCATCGTCTCTCAAGCAAAAGAGTTTATGGAACATGTTGGGAACAAGGGTAGTTTCATCCGTAATCCATTTTCTTTTTCAGCGTTCGGATTACCGCTCAATTATAACCTGCTAAATTGAATGGTTTGAAATTTGGCCACTTGCCAGCATATATTAAGACTCAGGGCTTTATTTAGGTGTTCAAATTGAACACTGGAGTAATTACATTACATACTTAGAGGAAACACTGTACTTTAATACAAGTTACCAGAAGCGCAATTAGCATTAATTGCTAGAGAAGTTGTTTATAATGAAGCTGTTCAGCTTTATTGCGGTACGCTTTATTTCACTACTAAAGAAGTTATTCCGAAGTTTCAACATTGTCTCGAATCAAAGCGGGCGATTTTAAATTGAGCTGTGCCAACTCCTCAAAACGCTGCGACACTACGAATTTTGAAGGAAACAAAAAATACTTGTAATTTATTTCTGATGTTAAGCCTGCCATACACAATCCAACGCCGCAGTACGACTTTGTTGGGCGGGATCACAGTACAATTCTGCTGTAAATAGAATGCAAACCCACAAGCAAGGATTGTGCAATATGAGCTTTACTTGAAAGCGAATAATAAAATATTGTTCTAACGGCGATGGCGCTTAGTACAACTGGTTACTAAAAAACATATACCTAGTCCTGAATTGTTTTTCTAGCAGTTTTATCAGCATCATCACGATATAATGGGGATTTCATTTTTCAAAGATTTGCTCTCTATACAACGTACAAAAATCTCTTAGAAACATCTTGGTGCAAGTCATTTTCCAAATTCGCAGAACAATTTTTTGCGCAACAGAATCGCAGACGACGATAGTCGGTCAAATAAAAAATCTAACCACCATTAAAATACTGCAGCAAACTGTCTGGTTTGTCTTCGGCCAAATGGAACCAACTTGGTCAAACCGTGCAAATACATGATCAAACGACATTCGGTTTCGTTTCTTCCCACAAAACAGTACAGCGACGTTGGGTCGTGCGTGGAAGGCTTTAGTGTTTTCTATAGATAATAGTTAAAAAGTACTAATGAAACTTGATTTTTTCATTAATAAAATCACGACATATGGAGATAAGTTCTCCAAACATTCTTGGTTTTTCGGCTTCCCATATTAAAGAACTAGGAAATCAAATAGATACCACATAAAATTGTTGAAGAAATAAATAATTGCAAAATTAAGTAAAATATACAGGGAGATTCGGTGGTCAGTTCGCACTTCTTAGTTTTGAACATGTTTTCGATACTGAATGTATGCCGTTGATACTAAATGCAATTGATTGCCAAGTCTTAGCTTTTATTACCCTGATTATGACACGGAACTGCATTACTGATCTTCGGATTATTTATTTATTAGGTGACGAAATAGAGCGCAGCCGAAAAGAAGCCGAATTATATTTTTGTTTAAGTTATAGAAATACTGATTTTCCTTTTCAACATGTTTCTGCTCCCTGACTTTAAATTGGAATTTTGAATTTAATTGCATGAGCGTAAATCTCATTTGAATTAATATAATTTAAGAATTAATATAATAATAATAACATTACCTACAATTCTATTGATAAGAGAGTATGCGTTAGAAGTCACATGTACATTGTGTGCGAAAGTTTTGAACGCATTTAAATAAAGGAATGTTGATCAACTCTGATTAGTAATAAAGCATTTTTTTTCGGCGAATTTTGTCTAAAATAGTTAAGAAGTTTGCACAAACGTTTTATTGGAAAATTGGACCAATGGCGACCACACAGCAAATAAGTTATGCCTAATCAGATATGTTTTGGATTGGCTTATAATAATTATCGAATTATATCTTTGTAACAATTTTTTATAAATTTACTAGACCAAGCAAATGCAAGTCTCAGAACTAAGAAAAAGCATCAGTATTACTTCGGCAATAAATAAATACGTTGTAAATAATAATAAAGTTAAAGGGAGAGTTTTTTTTAAATCGTTTTCATATTAAAAAACCCTAAATTTGTGTCTTCTGGTTACGCTAAGAAAAAATATTAAAAATATTTCATCGTTCAAGTCAATATAAGAGTAACACTTTCAAGATTGAGCGCATATTTAATTAACCTGCCCCAAATAGGGATGATGCAATATCTTAGTTCAACACCCGACACAATAGATCAAAATTTTTACATCATGAGAGCTATACATCTTAAAAAAAACAACAAAAAACAAACAAAATTTAAATATTAGCTGAAATATCTTCATGTTCGTCTCATTTGTACAATTTCATCCAAGTTCTTGTTGCGGAAAATTTGCACAAAAAATACTCTATTTTGAGTCTATCCTATCCAAAACTAGTTCAGTTGAACTCAACTCAGGCCAGCAATTGCATTACACATCATTTTAAAGAATTTTAAGTAGAAGCGTTTTCGAAAGTTTCACAGCAAAATAGTAAACTGAAAGAGTTATAGAAGCATTAACAAAATTTGCTAACTTTTTTTCTGAGTAACGCCTTTTCATAATTATCTTAATAACATAATCCCTTGCATTAACCCTCTGTGATGAACACAAGTAATGATAATTTTATAGCATGAGGTAAAACTCACTGTTATTTAAAGTTGTGACAATAGTGCTCCTGAAGAACTTACCATTGCCTGGAGCGCCCATTTTTTTTAAATCACCTTTTTTGTACTTTGAAAAACTTTTCACTAACACCTTTTCTGATTGAAAACTTGGGTTAAACATTTGGGATGGGAATAATGCAGATTAAGCTAGTGGTTTGAAATATCTGAGGCGGTCCACTATTCTTCTAATTTCAGAGAGCATCTTTCTCAGACGATATTATAGAAACGATGCAGTATCAAAATGTTCAGTTAAAAATTGCATTATAACAGATGTATATCTGAGATGATGTAAAACTATTGAGCTATGCGTAAATTAGCATAGAGTATTTTGAAAACCTGTGTGTAAGTACACATATAACTAATAAAATTACATTCGGTCAATATCGAATATAACATGTGGTTTGTGGAGGTTCAATTGCGAAAAAAGCTCTTTTTCGCATGTTTAAATTCACACAAAGTTCGCTAGTTTACATCTATTAGTTATATATGTATATAATTATTAAACCATTTTGCATTTTAAGTTGATATTTGATCACAAACACATTATTTAATCATAATGCATCAAGCATTTCCAAACATTTGATTGCTATAATCTATTTTTTACATTGATATTTTATATTGAATTAATCAACATTGGAAAGATTTTATTGTGCTTTTTCTGTAGCTTGTACAATCTATGTATACCTTGAAACAGTAAAGTTAAGTTCTTAGAGATAGAAGTGTCGCAAGCGAAAATATTGTTTTAACGAGTCTAATGCATATTCTACTGGACTAGTTTTTCAGTTACAATATTTTAATATTACTTTATCTACTTTAATCACTTAATATTGTTGCACATTAATGTATCCAGATACATTTAACTAGGTTTTGTCTTCTCAGTCATATACCTAAGTATACAAGCACTAATATAAAACCACTATTGTTGAAGCTTTAAAAAAGTGCATGTTTTTTTCTTGTTTTCTCCAAATTTAATTTTGTCAATGCAATGGTAAAAATGGATTTGTTATTTGAACACTTAGAAATACTATTTTGATAACAGACAACTTTATCTAATAAAAACAAATTTAACATAATTATATAAGTCCGGAGAGACATTTTTACACAATTTACACTGCTCAATATGAGCAAAATGCTGTAAAAGGCTTATCAACGGGTTACTATAAGCAACAGAAATGCGAATTATATCAAGTATTTTTACTCAACCGAATCGAAATCATATTTTCATTTATACCAAATGTAAATGTACAGACCCACAATCAAAGCTAACAAATTTTCTACGTAGTTCTACTGTATGAACAGCCAACCAAAATGAAAATAAAACTTGAACATTCCGCATAAAATGTTCTGGACCTCGATCAAAAAAATGCTTAATTGAATATTCCGCGAATGATAAATTGAATGTTTTTAACAGATACGTTTCCTGCTGGAACTGGAACAACCCGAAATGGTTGCTGCTCGCTATTATTAGTCTTTGCTCGACATTTATATGTATGTGTATCCTTATCCTATATGCGTTTGCAGAGCTGAAAGTGCGTGTACGCGTGTGTCATCCCGTTCAAAAATCTTATTCAGGAGTTGTGATTTATAAGGTGTTTCTTTTTTATTAATTTCTAATCATTTAAAAGGTATTATATCTACTATTAAATCGAACATTTGGTGTGTCATATCTTGTCTATACAAACTTAATTTTGTGCGCTCTTTCAGATTATAGTAGCAGAACTTCAAAAATGTTTATTTTAAGGCAAGTTTTTATTGCAGGGGAAATTGTTATAAAAACCCATCTAAAAATAGATTTGAGTTTCCATGTAATTGAGCTGATTTTCAGTAGGATTTTTTTCATTAATCATACTAATTTTAAAATCTTCGTTCATAATTTGATTTTATATTTACTAAATTTATTGAGGAATGTGCCGTTCATAGTGTGTAACAATGATTTAGGTTCACCCACTTTTTGGCATTAACTCAAAAACTACCAAACCAAATGAGCTCATCTTTTCAGGAAATACTGTACAAATGACCAGTAAACTTGTGGCGAAAGACAGCTTTTCTTTCAAACACAATATATTTTTTTCAAATGTACGGATTTGTTTCACATGAAACGGTCTGGAGGTCTATAAGGGTTAAAGCCAAAAAAGTGGGTAAACCTAAACCATTGTTACACACTTAACGAATACGAACAAAAAAAACGTTTTTTAGTCTCCAAATTTTGCAGATTTTATGCGATAAAAATGTGCCTCAAGTAAAATGATATTTGGTCTTAAGTTTTGTTTAAGATGTGCTAGTAATGTGGAAATTCAAGAATTCAATAATGGCTTAGTGATACAAGGTGCAGATATAAAACGGCTTCTAAAACTTACCAGCCTTGTTTTCACATTACAGTTTAAGTTGGTTGTTTGCCTAAAAATCATTTTTATTGTTTATATCAATTTTCTAGTTTGCATTTGCAATTTATTTATTCACAATTATAAATCTATTTGAAAACAGCAAAAAATATTTACTTTTGTGAACTTCAAAGAAGAATACCTTTATTGATTTGGTTTGGGTTAGTTGGATATGTACCTAACTGATTTTGGAAATTTTCTGTTAATACAGAAAGACATAAAAATGTTGTAATAACTTGACCATTAAATTTATTATTGTTACCACCGGCGTCCTTTTTTTCATTCATTTTTAAAGTTCTACTAATGTAAACGTACTTATTTTAAATTTATTATACTATACTATACTTATTACATATTATAAAGTCACTTTTTTTCCAATTTATCCTTGTTATGCTGAAAGGTTATTCTGAATGTTCAAGCCTTTGGAGTAATAAAATTTAATAATTAAAATGTATGCTGAGTGGTATATTCGGATTACAATAATTATCCTCAAAGAGACCAACGTTCCGGTTAATTGGCCACTTTCGTATTGCATCATGCAAGATTTTACCGGGTAGTGCAAAGGACACGTATGGTTTCTGAATGAAAATTGATGGTTTGGACACGCTAACAATTAGTGAAAATGAAATGAACTACATTAATTTCAGCAAAAATATTTCAACACTTCTTCAATTCTCTGCATTCTTTTTTTAGTTATTCTTAAATACAATTATGCCAACATGCAAAGTATCAATTTTTCCAGTCAGTTACAGATGTTTATTAGAAAATTTTATTGAATATATAGCAGGTTAGCACGCTTTTGTTGTATAAAAAAATTAAACGTGAATGGCTGCTATTTTTAATATATTGTCGACTTTGCTTATATAAAAAGAGGTAAGAAGGTAAGATTTAAACGTTTCCAAATAGGATTATTTTCGTAAAACCAAACTTAAATTTAGAGCAAATTTTATAAAGAAATCTTTACAATTATATGCTTAGCACTGCCCTATATCATTTGCATATTATGAAACACTGTAAACAACTAAATATATTGCATTTACAGAAAAATTAGTTGACAAAATGAGTTAAAAAAGCGTTTGAATTCTTCGAGAAGAACACCTAATAATCAAAATATCTTCCAAACTTAAAAACATACATTTTTATAATCCACAATACGGTTAACTGTGAGCAAAGATCTTGATTGCATAAGTTCGTGTTTTAATCTAAATAATCAAAAAAGAAAGAAATATATTTTGTTATTTATATAACTTTTATGCTGCAAGTCGGACGAATATATTATATTTATATAAAATCAGCTAAAATAAACATTTAATTGATATCGCCGATGTGGGAGGCGAGTTTTTTAAACCTTGCCTCAGAAGTCACATTTCTTAAATAAACAAAAATTGCTATTTGAACAAAAAACCGTGAAACATTTCGGTTAAAACTACATAAATATGCGTAAATTCTCACTGCAGAATTATGCACAACCTCCGCGAAAATCTTAGATAGAGCGTGTTTAATATCAGACAGAAGTGGGTCGCGAGTTTTCCAACATCAAGCACAGCTTATTATTTCTACAGCGTTTTCTAAATAAGAATCGCAACGGAAAACTTTCGATTCCTCATGACAAAGAATCACTTTTTTCGTCTTTTTATTTGTCTCTCCGTGCGTACTTTCGTTTTCAAGATATAGGGTGTCAAATATTTTTTTATTTTAATTTTTTTACCAATATGTGTGAAATCGCTTGAACTACAGGAATGAAGTTTTGGATTGGAATTGGATTTGTCTGTGGCGATTTGAAAATATCGAATGCAGCAAATATGGAAGCGCCAATACATTTTGCAGAAAAAGAATTCTTTTGGTTTATTGCCCTAAAGTTAACCGTTTTCGAGAAAAATAGGTTTTGATGAATACAATCAAACATTTTGCTAACGATACCCATATTCGACTAAACCCAAGTTCGACTGTTAATTTATTTGTCTTATTCAGAGCTGAACTTAAAAGAAAATTTCTGAATAATATCATTTATATTGGATGTCTTTTTTTAATCGGGCGAACACTTCGGAATTGTACAAAATTTGTTAAATTTTCATTTTGTTTTCAGATAGATTTTTCAGGGTCGAGTTTTCTAACTTTACCACCTATGCCAAAATATGGGAATGTAGCTATTTTGAGATTTCTAAATTCTCACTGTCGAATTATACATGTGTATGGTGTGTGTACATCGCAGAAGACCTAGCAAAAGTTTGCGGTGCCCAAGTTTTCTAACTTACAGCGCACCTTATTATGTTCAAATTATAAAAAATTAAACCGTAGTCCATGAAATACGTGATATACGCGTCGACTGATATATTTTGTAAGCGCATTTACATTTGGTATTTGGTTTTAAATCGATACTTCATATAAGATCTACCATCTTACTATTCCATATCACCACGTCCATTTAAAAAAGAATGCGTTTTTGAACCAGCAAAAACCTTGTTTATAAGTTGTTCATCTTTCATTTTGCATTTTTTGGACATTGTTTAAGTACATTTTTGCAATTTTACACATTTTAGTGAATAGTCAAGTTGATTTGACCTTTTGTGATTGAATCACTTTTATAAATCCTGGATATCTATTTGTCTGCATTAAACCCTAAAAATGTTTTGTTGTAAAAAAGTAATGTTGAAGCGGTGACCAATTAATTTTCTATGATAGCCAAGTGCAGTTACGATCTATTTAGATTTATCTCTAAGCTAAATAGCTTTGCATAGCACAAATATAAAACATTGGAACGGGTTTTTGTTTTTTTTTGTGGAGGACAATTTGTTTTTTAACTTTAAGCACGATCCTAGATTTGATTCCCTTCAGACATCGAGTCCGATGTACAATGAAATAAAATAAATTTGTGAGAATGCCAGTTACGGACTAATGCGCTTCCTAATAATACAATCTTATCACTTAGTGTAAAACAAAGTAACAATAGGCACTTTTAGTGAAGATCGGTAAGACTTAAGTGCCATAAAACATTTTAACTATATTTACAATTTTACTTTCTACAATTTATATCATACTAGAAACATAATTATCTACACTAGATATGTATGTATATTTCAGCTAGTTTTTCTCTAATTATTATTCGTATTTCCATACGCATCATTTTCGGGAAGTTTATTTTTACGGCTTATCTAAAGTTTAATTGCTAAATTTTTACTTTTTGAGCCACGATTTTGTGTTGTTAATAATCTTAATTGATGCTTAATTTAAATGACGATCAGAAGCATTTCATTTTCTTAGTTGGATATTTAAAATTAGTTCTAACGAATTATATATGTTGTTTTCTGATATGCAATTGGTAACATTACAAATACAAATACGACTTTCTAATCGTTAAAACGATTTCTAAAAGTTCAGCGATTAAAATTTAGATGTCCAATTAGTAAATATTAACAATATGCTTCCGTTGCTCTTTACCGATACAATGTAGTTTTATAATTAAGAACGCCTAATTCCACTATGACAATCTATCAAGTATCAAAGTAAAAAAAATGTTTAAACTTACTTCGTTTTACGGTATAAAATCTCCCCTATTCAAGGAAAAATAACTAGCTCATTATTGCTATATGGTCGGGGATACTTCTATTTGCAACTTTATTTCTAACAAAACGTCTTTGTAGATCTTCTAAAATATTAAAATGCATTCATGCCATCAAATAAAATAGTAAATAAATAAATAAGTACGATTAATAATCTCGAATAAAAATATACAGTACGTTTTACTAGAAATAGCTTGCTGCTGAAAGCTTTGAATACCGGTATTGTATAGAATAACCATTCTCAGATTCAGCTCTACTCAATGTTGACCATTAAAGAAGATTATGTGACACATGAGTAACAAGTGCCTTTACAATATTTCACAGTAATTGGTGTTTTTAAAAAGTGACAGAAAAGACGTTAGCCAAGAAACACCTGAATCAGAATAATCAAGATTATGCATTATTTCATTTCTGCACCTACAAATATTAGAGCATATTCACAAATGGCTTGTATAGAATGAACATTTGTGGATAACTCATTAAAATAAGTAATAAAAATCACCTATGTGTGATGCGATGGATAATTCGTTCATCAATTTAAGTCTAATTTAAACAAATGTTCTAGATAACTAGAACTAGAAAATCTAGAATTTCCAAAGTTCCGTGGAAATAGCATGATGCCCAGAATTAGATCTAGATGCTCTCGGTTTTGCAATCTGGATTTGAAATAAGAATAGCTCATTCAAATGTGTATTGTGTGCGATACTATTATATTTCTTAAATAATCGATATCTTTTGTTGCGGAAACATTTAAATTGGAAAGTACTGTATTTGGCATTTCTTGATAATATCAGTAACAGGAAAATTTTAAGGAATAAAAGCCAAAAATCCGAAAATGGAGGAAACGTTAAACAGTTATTTTTTACAGCAGCATTATAATAATGCTCCTATTTCGTAGCAAATGGTTCAAAACGAAACTTACTTAAATATCTCTGTGCAAAAATAAATGAAAGTGACGATTTTTAGCAAGTTTTGGATGGCTCGATATGTATGAGACGCCGTACGTTGTTGCAACTAACTATTAATAATAACCATTTGAATACGTTTTTTTCGCCGTTTTCAATCCTTTTCAGTATGTAACAATACGTAAAGTATCAAAAAAATTGGCCCATCTTCAGATTTTGTAGATATTTTAGATGTTTTTGCATCAGAAGTGAATGATATTTCGAAACAATAAGCCAGCTTGTTAAATCTGAATCGAGTTGCATCCAGATCGCACTGAGATCTAATTCTAGTTCATAATACAGTCCCAGAAATGAACATTCGATAGCGGTCTACAATTAAAATTATCGAGTTTCCAATAAGTTTAATCCAAACGTTATGATCTCGAAATGGGAAGACCAGAATAGTATACCTTATTATGAAAACCATTCTTTCTTATTGCAAGCAATACTTTATTTGTTTTTATGTTATTTTTTGTCGACAGCAGTCAGTTGTTCAGGATATCTTTGCCTTTGTTGTTGGTTGAAAAGCTGTCACTTTTTTATTCATCATAGATAGTAATTTATGGATTACCATCAGCATTTCCTAGGTACTTATCTCCTGTGTCAATAGTAAGGCCAGGAATGAATTACACAATTTCTAATATAAAGTTGTCGTTTCTTAGCTACTGGAAACTAATATATGAACTAATCATATACATAATAGCATTAGAGATAAGTTTGAAAACTTTTTTGGTCTGTGAAAAACCAGTTTACCCACTATAATTAGCTACGAATACGTCATCAAATGTAGAACGATAATGGCCATTAGAACGGACACGCGATGAATTTGTACTCGAACATGAGCGAGACGGCCACAAACGCAACGTAGAGAAGAAACATTGTGAAGCCTAGACCCTAGAACATAAATGTATATGTATTAAATGTTACCAGCAGCAAAAATCTTTATTTGTGACAATTAGCGTAACACGCCCCAGTGTTTTCGCACAATAATAGCTTAAAATAAGAAAAGGAACTTCTACTCTAGTTAATAAAGAATAATGCACACAATCTATAAATATATAGTTATATCCTAATATGTCCATTAGTGTGGTGTTCTAGTCAGGTTTCCCTAGAATGTATGTAACGTGTGTTCCAGATATACGTTAATAAGCAAAGTAATTTCAGCGCAGTCCTGGTGTTTCCACTGTTACTCCATTTTTGTTAGTCCACTATTTTTGGTAGCTGTGTTAGGTCGTACTGCAGTTGCGATACAAATGGATTTGTAAATTTAAGCTGTAGTCCTGGTACTTACGCTTTGTTTTTTATATATCGCTAGATAGTTTGCTGTGTTTGTAGCTTTGGAAATGGTTGATTGTAGATTAGGTGTGCTTACGTACAGTGTGTGGTGGAATTTCCAATAGGAATGATATATTTTTAAAATGTTATGGAGGCCATATTTCAAATTGTAGAACTATCATTTGTGAAGACATTTGTCTTCAGTATATTATGCCATTTCATCATGATGAATCACAGATTTTTAGAGCGCTTAAAATTATTAAAAAGTTTTAGCAAAATACTCGTTCATTTATTGAAGATTAACGTTCGCTTCGTGAAATTTATGTACGACACTATCTGTTAGGCATGTTCTTTCTCTAATGATTTCGTTGTGGATTCTCTGTTTTAAGCTCAAACCGAGTATTCTTCTCTCCATCGATCTTTGTGTAACCCTTAGTATTTCTGCAGTTTTTTCTGTACGCGTGACAGTTTCTAAGCCATAAGTAGCCACTGGCAGTATGCACGTTTCATATACTTTCCGTCTGAGGCAAATTGGTATTTTGGGGTTACTAAAAATGTAGTTCAGCCGGCCGAAAGCGGCCCATGTCAGTCCTATTCTTCGCGATATCGCCGCGGTCTGATTTTCTTTCCCTAGCCTTAATCTGTGACCCAGGTATACGTAATGGTTGACGTTTTCTATTAACTGATTATGTATATTTATTTGTATATTTTCTCGGCTCATGATTTTGGTCTTCTGAATATTCATTTGCAGTCCCACATCGGTTGATGCCTGTTGGCGTTGATTGTTTCTAGTTCGTTTTTGTCAGTACTGATCACTATAATGCCAAGGCAATTTTTTGAAGACTTCCTCCAGAGCTAGGGTAAATAGTTTCGGAGACATTGGGTCTCCCTGTCGGACGCCCTGCTTCATTTACGCCAATCTTATTGATGGCAAAATTTGCGAATTAAATGCGTATCAAGCCATGATTTTAATTTACATGTTGCAAGTGCAATCTCGTCACTTACTTGATGCCAGGTTGAACCCGATATTACAACCACTGTATCGTCTGCGTATGAAATGAGACTGTTGAAGCAGCAATGAACACGAATCATTAATATAGACAAAGAAAATTTGTCGATTCCACGACGTTAACAAGAGTTACATCAATAGAAATATGCTTTAAAGGCCATTCCTTGAAACTGGTGAGTTTTTCGGGTTTTTAGACAGTCGTGAAATAGAATTCCATCCTGACGTTTCGTAAGCACGAGTGGCTTGCATGTTGAAATCAGATCGGGAAGAAATTCTATTTCACGACGGCCCAAAATCCTGAAAAACTCACCAGTTTCAAGAATTGATCACCTGATCTAATTTGAAGATGCAAGCCACTCGTGCTTGCAAAACGCCAGGAAGAAATTCTATTTCACGACGGCCCAAAAACCGGAAAAAACTCAGCAGTTTCAAGAGCGATATCTTTCACAGTTCAGAACTTTGTGTATTCTGCGGAAAGACTTACAAGAATGTTGGTGACAGATGTGAGTTTCGGTCCTTGGGTTAATCGGTCAATGGACAGTGGCAGAAAAAAAAACTATTTTTCTAAAGCGAACGTTTCAGCTTTATTTAAGCCATCTTCGGGGCTCCAAAATGGAGCAGAATAGTTTCAGTCTTAAAAAATCATAAAAGCTAGTTGTCATTAATATAAAGGAACCGATACAAAAGTAAAATTAAATATAAGAGACAAAGGACAGAAAACATATTAATTTAACGGTAATATAAGAAAAACACAAAAAGGTGACAAACAGTACTTATAAAACAATATTTGGCATGATACGGATGTCATCTATCAATCTACAAGATTGTGAGGACTCAAGAACTGAAGCCACTTGACCATCAAAAGCGCCGTTTCGTTGCAGATTGGGCTTTAGAACAGCTTGGAATTGATTCAGTGTTTGGAAAAAATCGCCTTTTCAGATGAAGCACATTTTTGCGTAAATTGTTTTCATGAGAAGCCTTGGCATCCAGACAAAGTTACTGTTTTGTGTGGTTTATGGAGTCATTGGACCACATTTTTTTCGAAACGACGCTGGTATTTCGGTTAATGTGAATGGTGAGCGCTTTCCATCGATGTATAAAGACTTTTTATGCCCGCAATTGGACGAACTTGATTTGAAACTTGTGGTTTCAACATCATAGAGCTACCCAATATTTTGCTGGTGCCTCTGTCACAGAATTGGAATAAATAATCTCCAGAAATGCAACTTTTAATTGGACTGCAAGAAGTTGCAGTTTAATCACCAGATTTTTTTGTGGGGATATTTGAAGTCGTTGGTCTATGGGAGCAAAGCTCGAACCATTGACAGGATGAGCTTAAATATTAAACGCTGCGTTGCTGAAATTAGAGCCGATTTATTGGAGAAAGTCATCGAAAATTCAGTCTATCGAATTCGCTCCTCTAGTCGAAGCCGAGGTGCAGATTTGAATAATGCGTTATTCAGCACACAAATGGTAATTTGTACTTCAAAATAAAATAAAGTATTTTATTTTATTTTGATTTGCTTTTTTTTTTGTATTTTACATTTAGCAATCTTAAATGTTTTGCAGTTTACTTCATTTTAAAAACATTTCGTACTTATTGGAAACCCCTTCATATTGGATGGTTGCTGCATTTTGTGTCAGTCTGCGTCTGTAGAACCAGCGAATAGTTAAGTGTGCGAGATCTTTTAATTTACTCGTGACTTTGTGTGTTGTGAGCCATGTGTAATTCGAGCAGTATCGTCTGTACAGTTTTGTACAGTCTGTACAATTTTGTTTGCGTGCGATCAGGCTTAGGATACATCCGGGAAAAGTATATATTGATGGGAGTTTGTGGATAATGTAGCTGTGTACATACTATATTGTGCAAACAATACGTGTATTTTACAAAACTCTGCAAACGTACTTTATTCATTCGCCACCTGAACATGGCGATGGACATAATCACGAAGAGCAGCATCATGAACAGAATGGTTATAGAGCAAACCATTCCCGTTGAATTCACTTCCACAGGTTCGCGATAGATTATGCCAAATAGCAGCCAAGGCACTGGTAACCTGCAATTCAAGATAAGCAATGTAATTAAATTTATCTTTAGTTATAACAATATTTTACTTAGCATGAGAATTTTGAATCGTGAACAATGCAAAGCAATTCATACGAAATACATTTTGTTTTTACAATCCATTTGAAGACAATTTTGAGTTCCCCTGTATATTCAAATCTAGTAATTGCTACACCCTGTAGATTAGAAAATATAGGGGCGAATGATGGGATGGTTTGTCGCTCCTACCTACCTACCTACTTTGCTTTTGGAGATTTTGAAGTAATTCGCTATTTATATGTGAAACTTAAAAAATTATTTATGTAATGATGTTACTTTCGTCCACAATAGAGGCAATTAGCCAAGATTAATTGCAACAACTGGGCAGGTGATTATGCCACGAAAGGCGAGTTTTATTGCTGTTTACTTCTGCAGTGTTTACCCAAATTAGACCCGCTGGAGGTTTTTGAGTTAATATGTAACGTACCTGCGAACATTTCACCAGTTCAGTTCTCCATCGGGGGACGTACAAGTTATTAAGTAATAGCCCGCCTAATTAGGCAACAGGTCGTGATAGCATGCTAGTATTGCTCCTTGTGGTCTGTTTTTGCCATTGGACCACACAGGCTTATGTAAAAATCCGTTTGACAACTTTTTAAAGTGTGTTTCTATACTTTTACAGAACTGCTTGTAACTCAATTACTCCAGAAATTTGAAGAATATTTTCTTTGCTTTTAAATTGCTTCTCTTAAGAATTTTAAAACTAACCGCAAAGTGTAACTTTAGACGATTTTATCTCAACGTATTTATCTCAACGTATTTATCTCAATCATGACAGATTTAATATACTTTTTATTAAATATAAATGTAAATAGTTAGATGCATTATTGTAGATTAGCTTTATATTTCGTTGTAGAGAGTCTCTAACTGTTAATAGATTGAAGATATTAATTAAACATTTCTATTCAATATTTTTCTCTTTAGCCACAATTACCCGTCAACAGGGCTTATGCAAATTTTACCCTACTATTTTTGTTATATTTCCAATTATACTTAGTATAGAGTGACTCAAAATTTGCTTCATTTTTCTGGAGGCATTGCGGAGATGCTGAGCGTTCTGAAAATAGTTTTTTAAAAAGCGGAAGGAATTGAGATATTTGCAAAAAACACCAGGTAGGCCTTTTTTCCAAAACGGCCTAAAATCCCAAGAAACTAAGCAGAAATACAAATATATAGTTTAGAATATCTAATTAACTGTGAGATTCATTCTGTGAGCGTCTGCTTGTAAGCTGATATTCAATCTTCGAGGGATAATATGTGAAAGAAATAAACTAAAATATTTTTTATATATATTTTTCGTACTGTCGAAATAAGCGCCAATAATCCCTTAAAAGAAACGACTCCCATTTTAAATCACCTGCTTCGAAACTGTCCTACATAATATGTAAAGATCTGCATAACTATATGAAAAAAGAAATCAGGCTAGCAAAGGGCAAAATGTAAAAAAATAAACTCTAGAACGCTTACTTGTGTCACTATTTTACGTAAATTGAAGTTAATTCAACAATTTCTTCTGACATTTTTGTTGAAATGAAAGAACCCCAGATATAATTTCAAATCTGATAATAAATTATTTTAAATAAGTAAAGGAGAATAGAATAGGAGAAAAATAGAATTTACCTCGTTATTTCGTGACTTTGTTAATGATAAAATGAAGACATCAGTATTCTTGGATGATTTCTTTTCATTGAGTAGCTTTTAGAACGTTTGGAAATACTGAAGTCAGAAATAGTTACGAAGAATGCCTCTTGTGGTATTCTAACTACTAGGGCGTTTCTCAGCGTAATTTAGCGCAGCACCAGTGGAATCAATGTAAAATATACTAGTCTCACTTTATACCGTAATTACATTAGCATTTTTCTTTATTAGTTTAGGACACTTTTCGTTGTATAGCAGACATGTCTAATTTTTATCAATAGAAACTGTTGGAGTGAATGTAAAACATTGATCATATGAAATGAAAAGACGCAAGCGAAACAATCACGGACGGCAACAGCATCTTCACCTAATTGCAGGTTAACACCTAGCAAAAAATTAAGATTGCAAGCTTTTATTTGAAATCAGCCCGCAGAAGGAAGAAGAAAAGTCCAAAAAGTTCCATGTATTACAACGTATTAAAACGGCATGTCGTCGAGAAAAACTCATCAACGGCATCTCGTCGAGATTAAATTTCCTCCGGTCTTTTATTAATATAAAAATATAAATATAATTAAAATAGTAAAATTCGTTGGAAAATTCTGTATTTTCAAAAGAATCACTAAATCAAGTTTGAGGCGAAATGCCCAACAAAAAGGATTTGAAAACTCGTTTGTCTAAATTTAACAATTTTGTTCAAAAAACGTCTGAGCCATTCATATAATTTCATCATCTGAAGATCTGGAGACGGTCCGACCTCCATCACAATGCTTCCATGAAAGTTTCCTCTAATACGTTTTCCAGAAATTATAGGATTAATGATCGTTTCCCGATTGCTATCTTTTTATTAACCTGTGGGAGCAATAAGCTATAGATAGGCGCTGAGAAGCTCAATAGAATGTCTATCGGTAGTTTATCGAACCGAAAGCGTTAGCTAACCTATATTTCGGTGTTGAGAGACCGGGCATTAATCAACGACTATCAAGTAGGATATCCGGAGCAATTCGGGTTTATGGGCGATAGCTCGAAACAATGGAGAAACTCCATTTTCGATTGTAGAATCTCTCGACAGAAAAGGAAACATGATTACTAAAAAATTATCGGTCTCTAGATTTTCGCAATCGTTTGGCTTATGCTCTATATGCAAGGTTTAGAGAGTATATTCCAAATTACATCTTTATCTATAATCTTTATCTTTAAAACTGTAGAAATTATGATACAAACATGTTAAAAATTCAAACCAAACAACAACATTTTATTTTCATCAGAATCATCCTTTCATCTTCTTGGTGGGGAACCTAGATACTCGCACGTCAATTCTTCTGAAGATAAGACGCAGGGAATGCAAAGTATGTTGCTTATTACAAGCACAGTGATTTTTCTGACAAAATGAAGTTTGCGAGGGAAAGTAAAGCTGCAACTGAAATCCTGATGCCATACTAAAGTCAGTACTCATAAGTACGTTTAAACATGAACGCCTCATGGAAAACATTTAAAATGTTTTGCTCAGATTTTTCTTGATCTCCAACTTTCCGAGGTTTTATGCGAACTGAATTCGCATTCAGTAATAATTAAAAAAGGCCTACACCTTATGAACATTCAAACATTCATTCTTGGAGAGAATGAAAACTGACGTTATGAAGGGAAGCTGAGGAGTTCTGAGATAAATTGTGCAATTCACTATTGAAATTCATCTACTGAGTCATGGATATAAATGTATAGCATTGTGTTGAGAACTCAATCAAAAAACGAAATGTGCAAGTCTCAATTTTGATTCACGATATATAGATATAATAATGCTGTGTCAATGTGCATTCAACATCGTAGCAGGTATGATCTAAATTGGTTGGTAATTTTCTGCTTCTATAAGTATAGATAAATAGAAGCAAAAGAACTTACCCGACGGTAACGTCGAAAATATTGCTGCCGACCGAAGAGGAGACGGCCATATCACCAAATCCCTTCCTGGCCACGATTACACTAGTGATTAGGTCAGGTATGGAAGTGCCCGCGGCTAGGAAAGTCAACCCCATAACTTCGGGAGCGATACCAAACGTTTGTCCCGTTCGGTTTGCCCACCAGACCATCAGGTACGAGTAGGCCGCTATCCATACGATGCTGCCCAGAAACGTGACTGGGAAGAACCTTTTACCTGTATACAATAATGCTTAATATAGAAACAACATCTGTTGATTATATATGATACGAAGATACTGTACACAAGGTGATTCAGGTTGAATCTTGATAACTTCGAAAATTAATTCAACAGCTTAGAATTTTTAAAAAACTCTTGTTTATCTTTCATAAGTTTTCAACCATTCATGCGATTGAAATGAAATTCGGAACGCAAACATTCCTAATGACTCTACATATGGCCCTTAAGTTTTCTGTTAGTTTCCATAAAATACAAGGGCTATTTGCCAAATTATAAAAGCTTCTAAAACTCTACCTCTAGGAGCCCTGGTATCCGGTAATGTCAACCAAAGCGGGAAGACAATTGGAGCAAGCAGGACGTAAGTTAGTCGCTTCCGGGGATCATCTGGCCAGCTCATGTTCATAGCCCCAGAAGGTGTTTCCTCGTTGTCACCTGCACTACCATCTCCTACCTGAAGACACACTACTGCTTGAGAACTTAAAGATTTACGAGAGGTACGTGTGCGTACTGCTGACATTCGTCTCTAGAAATCACAGAAAAAGCAATTGTATTTGTTGCTAATTTACTGCTAATAATTATACATCTACCTTCTAGCTCATTAATAGCAGAAAGTAAGAATAAGGAGTTTTCACATAAGATGTAGCATTGAAACACAAAATCTATACTACTATGGTGTAAATATGATCTTCGATCTCTGTACAGGAAGCATCTGTTAGAAGTAACACAGATATGACCTCACATGTATGAGTGGAGAGTCATATTTAATAGTTATTAATTGTATGGTGAATTAATCGTGTTATCGAATCTTGTTTTTCCTTCTGGAATACATACTCTACAGACTAGTCTCTATATTATTTATGGCAGACCATATTTACATTTCACTACATATTATTTTATCGGCATTCAGTAGCAAGCATTGAACTAGTAACAACAGTAAGTAAGTGATCAATGAATAGCTACAAAGAACAAGGCTTAGTTACGAAATACAACATGTTAGAATGAACGAAGAGCTTTTTAGAAAGAAGATTTTAGTAGAAGAAGATTAGAATTTAGCTTATGTTCTCTAAAAACATAAGCTAAATGTTGTTAATAATGTGTTATAAAAACATAAGCTAAAGGAACTAAAAATACGGTGTTTGCTAAAAATTTCTTTGCTATAATAGCTTTCATTTCTACTGCTTTATTGCTTCGAAGGATTGCGTCAGATGTCGGTCTTTCGTATTGGAAACTATGGTAGTAAAAAGCACTTTGAATGGTCTCTACACTTGCAAGATATCTAAAGTGAACAGTCAATTGGCAAAAACTTTGCGCAAATGGTTATTCTCAGGAATAATGAATAAATGAAAAAGGGAAATTCAAACAAAACTGTCTGCACCATACGCTTTTCTATTTCCAGCCTTTACAGTTGCAGTAATCTGTTTTGGTAATTTGAAAGCAGGTACTGTTTTCCACCAATGACAAACTAGAAGATCGAAATAAATTTTCGTGATTAACTTCTAGAAAAAGTCGGTATAATTTAAACATTTTTGCATCCTTTCGGTTCTAAATTATCAAAGGCTAAAGTCAAAACGGAAAAAACTACAGAAATACAGAGACAACTATGTCCAATACTTTGAACTTACTGTTTGGCAAAGTTGATGCAACAAGTGGAGCAATGCGCATCTAATGAATTTCAGTTTGTGAAGTGACATTTTGAATTATTTACACTTAATACTGGGACTAAAAAATTGCAATTTCAATTGAAGGAAATGTAAATATTAACTTCACGAATCAGCAATAATTATATATCAATAAATTTGGGAATAAAGTAGAAATAATGTAATGAAATTTTAAATACAATGCACGTTCTGGAATAGATGATTCGGTCTAATATGAGCCAATTTTCAAAAACTACGTAAAGGATTGCAATTTCTACCCATGCATTCATGTTTTTAATTTTTCAAATTAATCCATAATGTTGAAAAAAACATATTTGAATTTAAGTAACTGATTTCATCTTATAAGAACTTTCCAAAATTATGGATAAAAATTTTAAAAATGTTTTCAATGAAAGCATTTGATAGGATTGAAGCGTTAGGTATGTTCAACAGAACCAATTCGGGAAATTGACATGGAACAATCAACATTTAACACCAAAAACTTACTATTATCTTTTATCCACCGATTTAGCTAGTTTTGAATAAAAAGAAAAGCGCAGTAACTTGGTTCCAAACAAATATCATATAAAGTAGTTTTCTACATTGTATCACTTAATATCTCGATAATTTCAAACGTACAACTATTTTGCTTGGGGGCATTTAACTTGTGCCACTTAAGGCAATATTTATTCGTTAGAATCCTGAGTGGAAGAGAGCCAAAATGTGAAATTCTGTTTGTTTATCACATGCGACAACATGCGTCTTTATCCTTAAAAACTACAGAAGTTACCCAAATTATTCAAGTTTTGGCTCCCCCTATCTATTCCTGTTGATTATTGTACGTTTGACTCTTGTCACTAATATAAATATAAAAAATATTCATATCCGCCCAATTGAAATAAAGAACGCATATTCTTTTGCCAAATGGCACAGACTTCCATATGAAAACGAACATATGCAGTGCTCTCATTTGAGTATTTTCCCACCTTTAAAGCCATATTCGTTACTTTACGTTTTAAGCCAAAGCATTTATTCAACAAGGTAGATTATAGGTTTATGTGTGGCGTATGTAGAAAATACAGTAAATAAATAATGTCGTACCTAGAAACTAAAATTCTTTTAATGAGACTCCATCTATGTTAGACGTTGATTAGATGAGAAAATTAGAAATTTATTATAAGAATAACACGTTAACTAGTACGGTTGCTATAGATTTTGTTTCCATTTATTTATAGGAGAAGTTATATGAGTGATTATCTATACATATTATCTATATGATGGGGTGTAAAGCTAGTTCACCTCCTCGTGGTGAACTAAATGAGCTAGCACTTATTGGCGACCAGACAATCTGGAAGATCTCCTTGTCAATATACACATCAAAATGGCCAATCAAAAATACCAAGGTCCTTCTAAGGACCAAATGACAATAGATTTTGTCCCTAAGGTCAGAATTTGCCAGATTAATATTGAATGTATAAGTCAAGCAAATTGCCAATATTTACATAGAATTCTAAAAGAAAATCACATTGACATAGTCGAAGTACAAAAAACTCATACAGAAAATGAGCGTCAGCTCCGGTCGCGTGGAATGATTCCCGGATATGAAGTTATTTCTTGTCTTCGGATTGCTCTTAAGCTTAATAATCAGGGCAAGAAATACATTTCTAACTATTTTCTACCTGTGCGATATTTTTATTTATTAAAAACTACCATTTTGATGAACTTAATTTGGACCACCTCTGTGAGTATATTAATCACGCACGCATCAAGTCACTATTAATCACGCTTTTTTCCAATTGGTAGGCATTTAAGTGCAAAGAAAAAACATGCGCCAATATAATTATACCTGAAAAGTTTTCATGGATATTAAGGACATTTGCAACGTTTAAATTATTTTTTAATAATAATGTTTTTGTTGAAACTGGTGAGTTTTTGAGTCTTTTAGGCCATCGTTGAAAATTTTTTCTTCCCGGCGTTTTGCAGGGACCAGGGACTTGCATCTTCAGAGGCATTTCTTTCGTTTTTTCGACGACAGCCTAGCCACACGAAAAACTCACCAGTTGCATGCAGTGACCGCCAAAGCCTAAAGATTTTGATAATTTTTTAAATTGTTTAAACACAATAGAACCCTTTGTACTTAACAGTTTAAAGTTTCAACTCTTTTATGAAATCGCATTTTAAGTACAGCTGCACTAAATTATACCATAACTATTAGTGATTTTTAGTGACTTGTAATGGCAAAGTTGAAGCAAATAAAAATAGTAGTAGTAAACATCTTTATTTCTAAAATTCCGTGTGAGTTCGCTTATTTCACGAAAAAAAGCTGGGGCTTTCGAATATTATTCAAGGAACAAAATTATAACATCGTAATAATATAGAAGGGTAAATATCAGTTCGTCCATAAAAACAAATCCCAATCCATGAAAACTTCAGCCAAGTTTCTTATTGAAAAAACAAATGAATACTCTACTTATGATGGAAGATATAGATACTCACCGCATCCATAGTGATATCCCCTAAGGCGTTCGGTACTCCGTTGGGCATATTCGATGACAGGCTGGATGGAGCCAGCGTTGTTTCTTGTTTATCTAAGGTAGCTGTGGCTACGTAACTGGCTGCTGAAGACGTGGCTGCGCCATTTTGAGGTCTTGTAGCGTCCAGTAGCACTTTTAAGGAGGCTATGGCATGAAGTTGTGTGGCCTTTTCATCTACTTTTCCTGAAAATTTAAATGTCCGAGTTCATACTTTTTCGAATCTGAATTCATTCAAATGATTCAAACGAGACACATTCCTGAATAGGGTCCCTTGGTCATGCCTACTTGCTACTCTTACAAAGAATATATACAATCAGTTTGAGATAAGGTGTGTCGTAGAGTGTGAGTTAGGGGAGAATGTTGTACCTTGTACAGAATTTTCCCGTGTATTTTAGCACTTCACTGCAGGGGTAGTTGAAAAGTTTTTTGGGCCCTTTGTCCTACAGTGACTCTATACTAAGTAGCGAGTCAATAGTCACGAATAGTAGTATCGAGTTTCTGTACTTTGTCCCAAGGTACATGCGTAGATATACAAGGTCTTCTTGTATCAATGTGTCCCAAATATTGTGGTTAAGTAAACATCGAAGAGGATAATTTTCTCAACGCACTTTTGAACTCTCAATTATTGGAAATAACACTAACCGGCAGGAGACCATATCCAAGAAATATGTCGACATTGTATGTTCAGATGTGAATTAGAAACAAAATCACATTCAGTCAAGCAGTTTAGACATTAAAGTTCTATTCTCAAAGCTTACTATGTACACGAGAATGATGGTCTGATAGAGAATGGCTGGAGGCTATTGCAATTGTATATTCTAGAATATATTATATAATTTATTTTCAACGGGTTTTGTTCCTAACGGGAACTGCTATCATTGAGTAATAGTTTTGTGAGAAATAGAAATAAAGGGTACTAACTGCTTTCACACAAAGACATTCTTCTTCATAGTCGTTTGCTCGGTTTAGAGCATAGTGAGCTCATGTATTGTTTTCTTTGATGGCTTTCCATTCCTGTCTATCTTCTGCCATCTTAAATGTGTGGGTGAGGTTTTGTGTGTGTATCTTGTGGCGACCTTCCTGTTGATCTTTTGCCAGGGATTGACCATTCCAAAGTGAGTCTCTCAAGACCATTTCTTCTTGTTACGTGCAAATATTTTGCCGTAAACCTGTTAATTTGTTTTCGACCTCGGCATGCGTGTGCAAGTTATTTGCCAAGCATATCTGTTTTGGTTTTTTCATCATAGAGTTAAATTTTGGCTGTAAAATCCGAATCTAGCAAATTTGGCGATTTTTATCGCAGTTTCGATTCTTATCGCAGGTGAAAAAATTGTTTGGTAGATTGCGGGATCACGTGTCCGTTAGGGCCAATGAAATTGGTGATTTTTGATTGCTGCTCCAACGGAAGGTTGGGGGGAGGAAAAACTTCTACTGGTGTAGCGGTAGATTTTTGGTGGTTGAAGGATTAATTAGGCCGTGCCGGTCAGATCGGCAGGTCGATTTTTGAGTTTGTTCCGCACGGTCGGGCTTTGAGATTTTCACTGTGTTCAGCGTTACCGCATGGTCGGTTTTTGAAGGGTTTTGGAATCGAGAAGTTTATTGATGATGGTATTGATGGTTTGCAAGAGGCCTTGATTGATGGTTTGCAAGAGGTTTGCAAGAGTCGGCGATTTGAAGTTTTGGGGACCCAAGAGCCGGATGGACGAATCCATGATGGCCGTTATGACCACGTGGAATTGACGTGGAGGCTGGTTCTGGTGTTTTCCATTTTGGTGGAAGATTGTATGCTACTTGGGAGCATGCTGGCGACCAACTTTTGGTGAAGACTTTGTTTTTTATCAGTTTTTTTATGACAGTTTTTTTATGATAGGAACTATTAACGTTTTATAGTTAATTGCTTGTGCTGAAACATTCAAGTTCGACTGCATTCAGTTCATTTTGTTTTTTTTTCTTTAATTGCGATTCACAGTCGGACCTGAGTGATTTCCTTATTTATTTTGGTACCCCTTTACTGTGGATTTTTTTATTTTTATTTATGATCACGACCGATCCCCATTGGAAGACCTGCGAGGCCACTGACTGAAGTGATCACTCCAGCAGGTCCCCCTCAGGGTCCTTCCCCTTCACCATCCAGGCTTGATTGAAGTTAAGGTATCCATAGATTAAGGGTGCTACCAAAAATATCCGAGTGATACACTCTAAGTAAATTTATATGTTTTTTTTTACCTTTATTACTCTCAGTAAAATTGTTAACTTGTTTAAATACATTAGTTGTGCAGTTGAATTTGAGTGTGCATAATTTTGTATTGTCCATTGAGCGTTCCAAAAATTGTTCACTAGCCGCAAAGTACTAGCTCTTGCTCTAACTCACGCCCGAGATAAAATAAATATAGTTGGAAGTAAAATTCATAACAAATTGGCGCCCAACGTGGGGCCCTATTTAATTTTTTTGGAAGCGCTAAATGGACACTTACGATTCAGGTTTCAATGCAGGATATTTTTGGTCCGTTTAGATATAGTTTAATCTATTGAGGGTTGCCGGTATATCTTGTTATATATTTTCGATATTCTTTTTTTTGGTACTGCGGTTATTTTTTTATATATTTTGATACAGTCTGTTAAGTATCACGTGGGTGACTGTGTTTGGAAAAAGAATTTTGTTTTGTCAAAGGCCATTGATGGGTTTGCCGCAAGGTTAGCCCTTAAATTTATTCCCTGTATTGTAACCAAAGTTATCTCAGATTTGGTTTATCGGTTGAGTGACCGCGATGGTCGTGATTTGGGGAACTGGCACGTTTCGGATATTAAGCCCGATGTAACGATTGATGATGATTAACGGTAATGAACAATTCCGCTCTACAGACAGGGGCGTACCTTGGTGTGTGTGATCAGCTTGGCGCAAAACTTGATGATCGCTCACATTGAGGTTGGGAAGAATACTTCTGTTCAGTATTCTGGAGGTGGTAAAAGTCCACCAAGTGTTAGTGCGGAGTAATCTTCAATCACGTCGCGCTTATTATGTCAGCTGTGTAAATGGCTGACCGTATCTCAATGTTGTCGTTGGTTGTTTTGCGGTTTTTAGTTTAGGGTTGTTTGGTTTTGGCATGAATTGTGTGATGCCCATTTCTCCAGAATGATTAGTGTCGATCATCACAGGGGTTTTTTCTTATTTCCTCTGTTGGATCAACCTTCAGTTGATCCAACAGCTTCATCCTTACGGGTCGATAAATTCAGGTTGATGTGGTGTTGATTGCAATTGGTAGAGATATTTTCTTTTTTGTTTTAATGCCGCCCTATGGTCTTTATTTTTTTTTGAGACCCGTAGGATTTTTGTTCATAGTCGATGTTTAAAGTTCCGACGTTACCTCTCCGTCTAGCTAGCCTTCAGCGGTGTGACGGCTTAAATTGTAAGTTTTGGCATTAACGGTAATGGTCTGGTTCGCCATTGGTGTTGCTCTTTAGGACCTAGATTGTAAGTTTTGGCATTAACGGTAATGGTCTGGTTCGCCATTGGTGTTGCTCTTTAGGACATAGATTGTAAGTTTCGGCATTAACGCTGATTGTTGAGGTTCGCTATTGGTGTTGCCTGTAAGGACCTAGTTTTAAAGTTTAGCTCAACGCTTGTCGTCTGGATCCGTGACAGGTGTTTGCTCTTCAGGATCTAGTGAGTTTATTGCGAGAAAAAAAAATTAAACTTGGGTGTTTAAATTTTTTTTTTGGTTACTTAGGGGAGTGTGTTACGTGCAAATATTTTGCCGTAAACCTGTTAATTTGTTTTCGACCTCGGCATGCGTGTGCAAGTTATTTGCCAAGCATATCTGTTTTGGTTTTTTCATCATAGAGTTAAATTTTGGCTGTAAAATCCGAATCTAGCAAATTTGGCGATTTTTATCGCAGTTTCGATTCTTATCGCAGGTGAAAAAATTGTTTGGTAGATTGCGGGATCACGTGTCCGTTAGGGCCAATGAAATTGGTGATTTTTGATTGCTGCTCCAACGGAAGGTTGGGGGGAGGAAAAACTTCTACTGGTGTGTAGCGGTAGATTTTTGGTGGTTGAAGGATTAATTAGGCCGTGCCGGTCAGATCGGCAGGTCGATTTTTGAGTTTGTTCCGCACGGTCGGGCTTTGAGATTTTCACTGTGTTCAGCGTTACCGCATGGTCGGTTTTTGAAGGGTTTTGGAATCGAGAAGTTTATTGATGATGGTATTGATGGTTTGCAAGAGGCCTTGATTGATGGTTTGCAAGAGGTTTGCAAGAGTCGGCGATTTGAAGTTTTGGGGACCCAAGAGCCGGATGGACGAATCCATGATGGCCGTTATGACCACGTGGAATTGACGTGGAGGCTGGTTCTGGTGTTTTCCATTTTGGTGGAAGATTGTATGCTACTTGGGAGCATGCTGGCGACCAACTTTTGGTGAAGACTTTGTTTTTTATCAGTTTTTTTATGACAGTTTTTTTATGATAGGAACTATTAACGTTTTATAGTTAATTGCTTGTGCTGAAACATTCAAGTTCGACTGCATTCAGTTCATTTTGTTTTTTTTTCTTTAATTGCGATTCACAGTCGGACCTGAGTGATTTCCTTATTTATTTTGGTACCCCTTTACTGTGGATTTTTTTATTTTTATTTATGATCACGACCGATCCCCATTGGAAGACCTGCGAGGCCACTGACTGAAGTGATCACTCCAGCAGGTCCCCCTCAGGGTCCTTCCCCTTCACCATCCAGGCTTGATTGAAGTTAAGGTATCCATAGATTAAGGGTGCTACCAAAAATATCCGAGTGATACACTCTAAGTAAATTTATATGTTTTTTTACCTTTATTACTCTCAGTAAAATTGTTAACTTGTTTAAATACATTAGTTGTGCAGTTGAATTTGAGTGTGCATAATTTTGTATTGTCCATTGAGCGTTCCAAAAATTGTTCACTAGCCGCAAAGTACTAGCTCTTGCTCTAACTCACGCCCGAGATAAAATAAATATAGTTGGAAGTAAAATTCATAACATTCTAACCACATGACCAGAGAACTTTGCTATTTTCTCCGCTACCCAATGCTCACTCTTCTTAACTCTGAGTTGGTCCAGAATGGATTGGTTGGGTCTTTCCTCAGTCCAGGACACTCTCAGCATTCTGCGCTAACAAAACATTTCATAGGCATCTATCTTCCGTTTATCCGTCTTTTTTAAAGTCCAGCAATCAGATCCAGATAGAAAGACTGAAAACACCAAGCTCCCGATCAATCTCATTTTGGTATTAAGGGATATTGTGATGGCTTTTCCATACTTTGGTTAGTTTGGTCATGGATTCTTTCGCAATTGCGCTTCTCCTCTTTATCTCCTCGCTGGATCTGCCCTTGCTTGAGAGTGTGGTACCAAGAAATATGAAAGCGTCAACTGTCTCGATGTTGTTTATCCTTTCTACTTTAGTACTCTCTTCTGGCGCCAAATTCATTTCTGTCACCTCAAAACAAACTTCTGCTCTACACCTCCACCATAAGGCCCATACTAACCTACGGCTCCCCTATCTCGCACTCTGTCTGTGATTCCACGAGACGACGTGTTCAAAGGACCCAAAATAGGTTCCTGAGAGGCGTCCTATCGGCTGACAGATACACCAGAATAACCGAAATGCACGAAGCTACAGGGATGGCCTATATAGCCGACTATATAGATACCATCGCTGAAAATTTTTATCATAGCGGAGTGCAAGGCTCAGTCCTTACGCGAAATATCACCCAAGAGCAAACGATCGCCCAACCCATGGTCCCCTGTATAAGCGACTTCCCATATTTTATGAGGATTTTGTCCCTGACAGTACGTGACGACAAACAAACATTGCCTGCCAGTTGCAGACAGTCGTTTCTAGCAGGCTGGAAACGCACAAATCCAACATAACGTGACTTGACGGGTTCGTCCTGCCTCGTTCTGGCTGGTGTTGGCTGGTCCTTGCACCGATCGGGGCGGGGGCGGATGGATTTGGTCATCTAGTTGAAACTGCCGGCGGTTAACGCCACGGCTGACGGTATCAAACTTAAAGGTCGAAGCAAAAGGGGTTTTTGGCTTCCCTTCAGGAAGACCTTTTTTCCTTAATGAATGCCCCTCGAATAAAACCAAAACCGCCACTTCAAGACTATCTCCTGACGTTGTCGTGCGCATGGCTAGCTCGGGAATGTTCATGTTAGGGCACTGCCCAGGTAATGGACGACTTAGCGCGCCTATTTAGGTCATGGGCAAAGATCAACCGGCCGAACATCTGGTCAGACATGGGAGTTGAGTTATGTTTTTTTAACTTTGTTTGGGAGTTTACTAATGTGAATATTTAATAAATTTTATCTATCTACTTTAGGTCTGTTATTATTTTGGCGATCTATTATCATTATTTTGGTTTTATTTCTGTTAATCCGCAGGCCCACTTCGTTGCTTGCGTCTTCGGCTCTTCGTCTAAGCTTGATCAATTCTTCTTCCGATGCAGCGATTAGAGTCGTATCATCGGCGTAGAGCAAGTTGCAGGTTTTGATGCCGTCGATGATAATTCCTCCCTGCCAGTCATCGAGCGCTTTCCTCATGATCCACTCGCCAGACAAAGGCATTAGTTGAACAAAATAAGAGATTTTCAGAATTTGTGAAGATCGATTATGTCCGCGGAAGATCCAAGTCAGCAACTTTCATTGAAGTGACTCTCTATAAAATTAGCCTGTAAACACACCCTTAAAATAATTTGACACCATTGTGAGTCGCCCTGCATATGGGTGATTAAAAAGTGTTACTCCTGAAAAATGCTTCTAAAATTTGCAAGTTGAAACATTGTTTTTCGTTTAAATAAGAGCATTTGCTTCTTACTCATAGATTTCTATAAAGCAATTTTTCACATTCAGTTTTTATGTATTTTTATGTTCTTAGTTTTTACGTAAATTATATGATTACAGGTGCTGAATAAAGTGCTTTTTGCCATTTCCAGAGAAGTCCGGTGACATTAATATATATATGCCTCCAGGTTTATTGTGCTGTTTTATTTCATTTATCTTTGAGTTTCTATGAATTTTGTGTGAAACCCTTAAAGCAATTAGGAAGCACATGATCAAGTAGACTGAACCATACTTGTTGGTGAAGTGAGTAACGTTTTTACTAAAAGAATCAGCTTAAGTTTGGTACCAACCGTTAAGCAGTTTCAATATTATTGCAATGACACAGTCAATTGCTCAGTGAAAGGTTTGAATGCTGAGTCAAGAGCGCGTAAGTGTTTGACCGCTGTACTGCCTTCGGTACGACTTCAACAATCGGCAGTCCAGTTGCAACAACACTGGTTCTTCGCATCTATTATGCAGAGGATTTTACTTGTTTGAAGTATCCACAAGAATGGTATACTCGATGTATTTCCGACAAGCACAATTTGGAAACTAAGCGTAAATACGCTTCGAATATATGTTTGTCTGGATGGATTCAATTTTTCATTAAAAGAATGTATAGAAAAATATTTTTCCAAATAACAAATTGCACACACAATATAGATTTCAGTAGACGATATAATATAGTAGTAGTAAACATCTTTATTTCTAAAAAAGGCTATCGACATATCGGTCTTTCTGCCCTTGTTTAATACATGTAGTCTTAATCCAAACAAAAAACAAAGATGAAAATTCTCTTATTCTAGGTTGATAATCTTATTAAATAAACTTTCCAATTCTAATGACAAGAGAAAATTTTTTATAGTACAGTAGTCAGTTGCGTTTGTAAGTGTTCGAGTAGCGTTGATGTAGGGAAACGGAAGCGGGATTGTCTGGTTGGTCTTGTAAGACAAAGGGGATTCAGTATGGTCCTGTTATAGGGGTTGTTTGTCCATTTTGTCTGTAGATGTATGAGTCTTTCCGAAATCTTTGTCATGTTTGTGCGTTCGTATAGTAGTTGGGTGGAGGGGATGTGTAGTGGGTTTTGGGTGGTCTTATTCGTGTTATTAGTCTTAGTGCAATTTGTTCTGTTGTTTGTATATAACGTTTTGTCCTTTCTGTTCCCTTGGTCATGAGTATATGTCCATAGTCTAGCAACGGTATACAAATAGCTTTATATTTTTTGGTGGCGGTGTTTGCGCTAATTCCTCTGTCTTTGTAGGTTAGTGATCGGAAGTGTTTTGTTCTCTTTATTGTTTCTGCCCTGATGTTTCGTATGTATTTCGTGAATTTAAGTTTGTGGTCAATTGTGATTCCAAGGTATTTTACGTCGTTTTTTGGTTGTGTCGTTTGGCCGTCTGCAGTTATTGTAGGGGAGTCAGCGTTGAGTCAGTGGTTTGTGAGCAGAAGTTGGTTTTGTGACGCGTTTGGTGTTAGTCTCCATTTATAAAACCATGTCATTGGGTTGTTTGTTAGTGTTTGGAGTCTTTGAGCTGCTCTCTCAGTAGTTTTGTCATGTACAATAAGTGCCGTGTCGTCTGCGTATTGTAATATGTATGCCGATCTGTCGATTTGATTTTTGTCTGGTAAGTTGTAATTGTATATGTCATGGTAGTATATATTGTAGAGAAACGGTGAGAGCGGGGATCCTTGAGGGAGCCATTGTTCAGGGGAAAAAGAAAATGACAGTGTTTTGTCAATTCGTACTTGTAGTTGTCTGTTTTCTAGTAAGTTCTTTATGGTGTGTAGTAGATATGTTGGTGTGTGTAGTTTGTATAGTAAGCCTCTATGCCAGACACTATCAAAAGCTTTGTTAATGTCCATAAACAGGCAAGCTGTCTTTCTGACAGTTAGGTGGGTTGTTTGTATATTGTTAGTCAGAGTGAAGAGTGGGTGAATAGTCGAGTGCTGATGTTTGAATCCGAACTGATACGATGGTATGTACTTTCCGACCAGTTTTCCCAGTTGCTGCCTTATTATGTACTCAAAAACCTTGCTAAGTACTGGTAGCAGTATAATTGGTCTGTAATTGCTCGGTTGTGTATTATCCAGTCCATTTTTGGGTATAGGGATTATTAAGCCGTTTTTCCATGTTTTTGGAATTATGTTATTTCTGATGCAGTTGTTGAATTCAGTTAGGATCAGTTTGTGTGTTTCTTGATATAATATAATGACAACGCTACACTTGAATAACATGATCAGACAAATTTTAAGCTTCAAGACGAACAAATATATAAGATGCACAAACTACGTTTGAAGCAATATAAACGTATCTTAATGAGCGTTCAAGCCTTTGGTAACTTCGAGTTTTTATAAAACCAACGTCAAAAACCTTCAATAATAAGCAATTGTTTAAACACACATCTTTATCTCACTAAACAAACTGCATGTGCCATCAGAACCTAAGCTTATATTAAAACCAAGCAAAGCTGTGACTGCCAAAAAAACATGTTTTAATAGCATTTAAATAGAATGCATGGTATTAGACGAAATTTAAATTGAGCAACATTAAGCTTCATTGTCAACGGTAACACCTTAGCAAATTATAAAGTATACACTCTCCTTATAGTGATGATCGTACGTTAAATATTCAAACATTGTAAGAAAAGCGCATGTTTTAAGGCAAAATACCTGCAAATTCTACTCAAGTGGATTGCGAATTGTAAAAATTAATAAAGAGCGTCAAAAACAGTTTTGTTTGGGATTCAGTGATGTAAAGATATTACCGTCTGATAAGACTTTGTTAGCATATATTCTTAAATGGAAATTATGAATACTATAGAGATAGGAATACAGGGTGTCCCACCGGGAACCACCGCGACCGATATCTGGTAAACTATAATTAGGAGAAATTACAAAAATTGGATTGGAAATTGAAAATTGGACAGTATACCGAATCTTCTTCTTGTTGTGCTTCTAATATCGTAATAGGAGCTCGTCCTATAATTTTGGTCCCGCGCGGAATAGTTGACCGTTGTTGCAGCCAAACCAATCCCTCAGATTTTTGAGCCTTGATGTGCGTCTCCCTCCAACACTTCTCTTTTTCCGCTGATTTTTTCCTCTATAATTTTCTGTCGTAGGATGTATTTGTGGCCTCTCATCGCATGTCCAAGATACTGAAGTTTTCTCTTCCTTATGGTATCGATAATCTGACAGTCTTTCTGCATTCTTGCCAGGACCTCGTTGTTTGTGGTCTTTTTTGTACAAGCAATTCGCCACATTCTGAGATAGCACCACATCTCAAATGCCTGCAGTTTGTCTGTGCGAATTTTCTTGAGAGTCTATGATTCCATTCCATACAAAAGTGTGGAAAGCAAATAACAATGCAGCATTCTCATTTTAAGTTCCACTTTTATATCGCGACTCGTGAATATTTTTTTTATTTTTAGGAATGTTGATCTGGCCATCTCAATCCTTCATCTTATCTCCCTCGCTTGATCTCCTGTATTCTCTATCCATGTTCCCAGATATGTATTACCTTTGCACCTCTTCTATGACTGTACCTGCGACGGGGAATGGCCTGATTCTGTCTTCCAGGAACTTTCGCAGCCACCATCAGTTTGGTTTACTTGAGATTTATTTTTAATCCATTATGGCAACACCTGCTATGGCATATAGTATATAAGACGTCTAGGTCTAGGTTAGCTTGCTTTCCTAGCTTAATGGTAATCAGAATTTGTACTCTATATATCCAGACCTTTGGGAAATATTTTTTTTTGTTATTTCCTCAAATATTTTGTCGGTATTCAAATTTATTGGATCGAAATAAGACAAATTTATGACTCATGTCTATGTCTCTTTTGACATCACAAATTTGACTGCTCTTTAACACTTCTGGTCCATTTCTAGTCTTCGTTCCTTAAGGAGGTTGGAGGAGCATTATTAATTGTTTTAGTTGCCTTCCACACAGGAAACATTCAGAAATAGGATGAATGAATCCTCGGGTGTAATCAGCTCACAATTTCTCGCATCCTCATCAACTGTTCATCAAAAACAGCAAAAATTAGAAGAACGCACTGGAAAGTTATTAAACCTTCTAGTGCAAAAAGAAACATAGAACCAGGTGACACTGGATGTAGTGGAATCGAGAGTTAATCGAGTAGTATGGCAAACATGTTCAACTAACCACCAGCAATCAATAGGGATTTTATAATTTAACTTCAATGAGGGATGCAGTAACGAGATAACATTCCTAATTTCACCTTATCTCAATAGACTTTGCATAGCTCTTACACGTTAAGACAAAAAGTTATTTTTTAACCAAAAATGTTCTCATTATGCAAAATGCGAAATAATTGTAAGTGTCCCATAATGGGTGTGGGCATAGTGCCGTCTAATGCGTGGAGTTTCTAACTCAGAAAAATCAAAGAGAACACATTGTGACTTGAGAAATTATTTTTGCTTATGTCAGCTTCTTAAGTTAGTATTAGATATGAGTACAGGTTGACGAAATTAACTTAAGATTATTTCAACAAAACTAAGTTATGTGAAATGCTCGGAATCAGTTACCAAGCATATTTACTCAGCTTTATTTTATCACCTGGATTAAAATTTTTCGAAAATAAGCTGTTAAGATTCGTACAATAAATAAGTAATCCGAATACTGTATTCTTCAATACAGATAAGACACATTTATTAATACTTATATGTTTTAATGAATGGTATAATACAGTTCAGAAAAGTATCGCGGGTATCAGTTCAAGTTTAATGTCAACGATGTTTCATTGGATTGTTCTTGCTGTCTTTATAGTTGAGTAAGTACGAGTTATTTTTATTAAATATGAAATCATAGCATGCAGGGTTGTACTAAAAACATAAGTCTGAAACTGAAAAACCCTTAAGATTGATATGCCACAGATTTTTGAAAATAGGAAAGAGTTTCTGGTACCTATTCATATTTTGCAAATTTTCGACTAGTCTCATCAGATTGAATATTTTAGTGATAAACTGATAAGCAAATCTTAATCACAATTATTGCACTTCCAAAGATATGGTGTCAATGCACAAAAACCTTCCTGAATGAAGAAAAGAATCGAAAGTTGAATAGCTTCAAAATTATTGAAGTTATCGAGTTTTAACTGAGTTGTAGCATAATGAAATGCATTTGCACGCAATTGTCAACAACACTGGATTAATAATTACTTAAAATCAATGGTTATTTTGATCTGTTCAATATACAGGGTGATTCAGATTTAATGTTGATGACTTCACACAGAGACCTAAGCTTAGGTTAGAATGATGTGAGAATCGGTGGTTAATACTTAAGGAATATATGTAAGATCATTAGAAGTGTTTGTGTTTCGAATTCCACTTAAATTGAATCAGTGGTTCAAAAGCACCGAATGAAAATGAAACCACTACCATGAAGGAAATGCGGGAAATAACCCTTATTTAAACATTCTGTCTCCGGATCCATGCGATTTAGGAGAATTTCTTTATATCATGTAGGGGCACTATTCCAACCTGTTCTATGGATTCCTTAAGTTATTAAGATTAAACGTGAATCACCCTGTTTTTTCTTTTCCTTAATTTTCGACTGGATTACTTTCATATAAATTTTCATTAATATATCGTAGACGGAGTCATAAATATGAAATATTTCGTAAATTACTAATTTCATAAAATGTTATTATTTAAAATGCTTAAATTATGCTGAATGCTGAGCTTAGTATTTTTCGGGGAATGAAATGCATATTTTTGTACTAAATCATCATCATCATCAGCCTGAATACTCCTAAACGTAGGCCTCTTCCATAAGTATCCACGTTTGTCGATCTTGGGGTCTTTGCATCCAGTTTTTCCCCGCTTGGCGGTGGATATCTTCTCGCCACCTTCCTTTGGGTCGACCTACGCTCCGTTTTCATTGTCGAGGTCTCCATTGCATGACCCTTTTCGTCCACTTTATGTCATCCCTAGCAACATAACCCGCCCATCGCCATTTGTTTTTGGCAAGTTGCTCCATTACATCAATAACCCCTGTTCTCCTTCTGATTTCCTCATTTCGGATCTTATCCCTAGTGTTCGCGCCCATCATTCCTCTTTCCATTCCTCTCTGGCAAACCCGGAGGCGGTTTGCACTGCCCTTTTTTATTGTTGTAGTTTCGAGTCCGTACGTGGTAACTGGAAGTATGCAAGCTTTATAGACCTTGCGCTTGAGGTTTATGGGGATTTTTGGCTCTTTAAGAATATGCCCTAGTTTGTCAAAGGCAGCCCAAGACAGCCCGATTCTGCTCGAAATTTCAGCAGTTTGATTTCCTGCCCCGAGCTTAATCGTGTGTCCGACATATAAGTACTCTTCAACAACTTCTAGTGGGTGTCCGTTAATGGTCGCAGCGATATGACTTTGGCTGATGAGTTTTGCTCTTCCCAGGTTCATCTCCAAACCCACAGACCATCCGTTATAATTTGTATAAAAAGTTTGAAAAATATGGACAGCAGACTTATCGGTCTGTAGTTGTTAATGTCTGTACAGTCACCCTTTTTGTATAGTGGGATCACGTCTGCATTTTCCCAGTCATCAGAAATTTTCCCTTCTTCGAGGGACTTGTTTAAGAGAAGAAGTATTGCTTTCTGAAGTGCTACACCTCCCGTCTTTATCATCTCGCACGTTATCCGGTCTTCTCCAGGGGCTTTTCGGTTTTTCACTTGATGTAAATTGTACTAAATACCCAGCTTCAAATATTTTGTAAATTGACTGTTTCTATGGCAAATCATCAACCTTTTTTAATCTAGATCATATTTTTGTTTACAAACAGCCGGCCTTAAATTACCTTTAAAACACTTATCTACCGATATATCTACTATCAGGACTGATTATAAACTGATTTTTTTCATGTTTCCTATTATAAAAGCATATGTTCCATAGATTTTTTCATAGATAAGAGTTCCATAGATAAGATTTTTTCTCCAAAATCGAATGACAAAATAATAAAATAATTAATACTGACTTACTTAAAACTCCTCCATTTCAAGACTTATACGTGACACAAGAACCCACCAGCGGTACTTCAGGATGAGCTGTGAAAAGCTCATATTCAATTGGAACTATTGGAAATATTGAAGTTTGAGTAAGAATTAGTTAGTGTAGACAAAATACAATGATATGCAAAGCCTTCAATTACAGAGAGAGTAATGTGCATTATTCTCCAGAAAGCGTTAGCACTTGATTTAAATCATTGGAAAACATTTTCCTCTTACGACTTCTCTCAGCGGCTAGCTCTTCGTTTCGTTTCGCTTTAGTGCGCGTTAGGATTAAAGCTGACATCGAAATAAAACATACGTGAATAGAATAAAAGTACTTAAAGATTCACAGCCTCCAGTACCGAAATATCTCCCTAGCATGAAATTATGATGCACAAAATATGAACCTCTCGGCTCTAAATCTAAAAATGTTCAATGCTTTTATCAATCTTAGCTTCAATATTATTACCCTGTTTCAGGGCATCATCAAAATGTACCAAATGTTTCCCGGATGGTTTCTTATGGGGAGCAGCTACCTCAGCATACCAAGTAGAAGGAGCGTGGAATACAAGTGGCAAAGGTGAAAACATATGGGATTGGTTCACGCATACTTATCCAGAAAAGATAGCCAATGACAGCAATGGCGATATTGCAGCGGATTCTTATCACAAATACGAAGAAGATGTTGATTTGATTAAGAATTTAGGTGCAAATTTCTACCGATTTTCGTTATCTTGGTCGAGAATATTGCCAAATGGTACCGTTGATCAGATTAATCAGGATGGAGTGGATTATTACCTGACTCTTTTAAAGGTAAATTAATGTTTGTGCATCAATTGGAGAAGGTGGTCAATGGCTGGGCCACCTCGATCACCTGTCCGGAAAAATCCGGATTATTTTTCGAACTTTCGACTTTTGCCTTGTGGGCGGAAGAAAAGGGAGGAGTTCTTTTTGAGCCAATAAAATCCATACACGAATTTTTTCTAGTTTCGACTTGTGCTGCCACGACGGCTAAAAGCTGAATTTTATTTAGAATTTCTCGTAAACTGGTGATTTAGATCCATGAAAGGGCTCCGCCTCATTTCTTCCCAATATTACATAAACTCGATCAATTGGAGTAGGTGGAGCAATAGCTGGGCCACCTCGATCACCTGACCTGAAGAATCCGAATTATTTTGCGAACTTTCGACTTTTGCCTTGTGAGCGGAACAGAAGGGAGGAGTTATCTTTGAGTCAATAAAATCCCTAGACGAATTTTTGCTAGTTCCGATTTGTGCTGCCACGACTGGCAAAAGCTGAATTTTATTTAGAATTTGTCGCAAACAGGTGATTTATATCCATGAAAGGGCTCCGCCTCATTTCTTCCCAATATTACATAAACTCGATCAATTGGAGTAGGTAGAGCAATAGCTGGGCCACCTCGATCACCTGACCTGAAGAATCCGGATTATTTTGCGAACTTTCGACTTTTGCCTTGTGAGCGGAACAGAAGGGAGGAGTTATCTTTGAGTCAATAAAATCCCTAGACGAATTTTTGCTAGTTCCGATTTGTGCTGCCACGACTGGCAAAAGCTGAATTTTATTTAGAATTTGTCGCAAACAGGTGATTTATATCCATGAAAGGGCTCCGCCTCATTTCTTCCCAATATTACATAAACTTGATCAATTGAAGTATGTGGAGCAATAGCTGGGCCACCTCGATCACCTGACCTGAAGAAACTCCGGATTATTTTGCGAACTTTCGACTTTTGCCTTGTGGGCGGAACAGAAGGGAGGAGTTATCTTTGAGTCAATAAAATCCCTAGACGAATTTTTGCTAGTTCCGATTTGTGCTCCCATGACTGGCAAAAGCTGAATTTTATTTAGAATTTGTCGCAAACAGGTGATTTATACCCATGAAAGGGCTCCGCCTCATTTCTTCCCAATATTACATAAACTCGATCAATTGGAGTAGGTGGAGCAATAGCTGGGCCACCTCGATCACCTGACCTGAAGCAACTCCGGATTATTTTGCGAACTTTCGACTTTTGCCTTGTGGGCGGATCAAAAGGGAGGAGTTCTTTTTGAGCCAATAAAATCCCTACACGAATTTTTGCTAGTTCCGATTTGTACTGCCACGACGGCTAAAAGCTGCATTTTATTTAGAATTTCTCGTAAACAGGTGATTTATATCCATGAAAAGGCTCCACCTCATCTCTTCCCGATATTACATAAAATCGATCAATTGGAGTAGGTGGAGCAATGGCTGGGCCACCTCGATCACCTGACCTGAAGAAACTCCGGATTATTTTGCGAATTTTCGACTTTTGCCTTGTGGGCGGAACAAAAGGAAGGAGTCCTTTTTGAGCCAATAAAATCCCTACACAAATTTTTGGTAGTTTCGATTTGTGCTGCCTCGACGGCTAAAACCTGAAGTTCATTTAGAATGTTTCTCGTAAACATGTGATTTATATCCGTGAAAGGGCTCCGCCTCATTTCTTGCCAATATTACACAAAATCGATCACTTTTCCAGGATTTTGATCTGGGGGGGGGGGGGCTGAGTATCGAAGCTTCCAAGTTCTTCTGGAAGGAATTAACGTGTTTTTGACATATTTTATTTATTAATTTACAAAATTATAAAATATTATTAAGTTATTATTAAAGTAAATTCAGAGTCGTGACCATCAAATAGAAATTATTGTACTATGACTGGGGGGGTTGTAGCCCCATAGCGTCCCCCCTAGATTCGCCACTGATCTGAACAATAGGTTGTTTTACGTTGTTGAGACATGGGAATAAATAATAAAAAATATATTTTAAAGAAAATTATAATGAAAAACTTACATTTAAAGAAGTGTTAGTAATATAAAGTTTCTCTAAGCGGAGAAATGGAGTATTATTTATCGAACACTTTTGTATGATGGCCTTTATGTTATTTACAGTTATGACTGAAGTACATAAAATTCGTTATTTCCCCGACATTGTCATCATTTTCCATTTTGTTTCTAAATTATATAGGATTTGCCTTGTTTTCTGGGTTAGGTATGTCTCTGAGTTCGATATTTTGACTGGTTAAATCTGAAGGTTGTGATCACCTTGATTGGATGAAGATAGGCAGGATTGGATGAAGATAGAGGGCATTCAAACACTTTAAAATGTAAATTTTAACATTTGTCGCCACTGTCGATTTTAGGAAAAGTTCGTCCACAACGTTGATACTTCTTGCAGGGAGATTTTTCATTAAAATCTACCAGTAATATTGTTTTCGACATTTTTCCCTATAACAATGCCTGTTTTCATCTCTTTTAGTTAAGTGTACTTGTACTAGTTACGGAGTTTTAAAAGTTGTTTACTGTCGCTGAAATTTTGTGCCTATGAAATATGTTTTTGTTGCCTATGAAATATGTTTAATTTTGTGCCTATGCCTTTGAAATATAGTGCCTATTTCCTTGAAAAGCACATTTAAAATTGTATTCCATTTTGCTCATATCCTATATTAAAATTCTCTGTAACTAATAGCTCACTTTTCAACATAGTTAACGTATAATACACAATTTTAACTTTATTAAAAGATGAGCAGTAAAATATGTCTATTTTGCACCTAAAATGAGAAATTGCTCATAGTATTTACAGCGTCGGTAACTTTATTTTATTTATTTTTATTAAAGTTGGTGTGATAAAAATGTATGGTAATTTTAACAGGAAGTTATTTAGATATTGGTTTCTTCCCACCTCACAAATTAACCATATTTATACAGGGTGTGCCTAAGTTGATACTTTTTTTGCTGTTTTAAAATAATAGTAAAGTAAAGTCGCTTACACACGGGAACCTTTGATTTTTTGGAATTGAATTTGCTCAGTTTTTATGAAATTGTACTATCTAAGATTAATACATATTTACATGGAATTAATAGATGAAAATCTGTGTTAACTTAAAAAAGAATTAACCAGTCAGTTCTACCACATGATAAACATTGCAGTTGCTGAAAGCCAATAATCTGGAGCCTGTAGTAACGATATATCACTGGGACTTGCCATTGCCCTTGCATGAATTAGGCGGCTGGACGAATACAGCAATATCGGATTATTATGCTGACTACGCAACTCTTTGCTACAGTTTGTTTGGAGAATATGTGACTTATTGGATCACCCTAAACGAACCTATAACTCAATGTTATTACGGATATGGTGATGGTACACATGCACCTGGTATAGCCGAGTCAGCAACTGCCACCTATCAGTGCGCTCATACTCAACTTCTAGCTCATGCCAAGGCTTACCGTAGCTACAATGACTCTTTCAAGGACACCCAAAATGGTATTTATATTTTAAAAAATTATATTCGGGCTGTCCAGAAACTAGAGGGACAAACGAAGGCAGCAAACTCTAGAGATGATTTTCTGTTGTGACCTAAATTGTCTTATACAAAATAGTTCCTAAGGGAAGTAGGACTCATTGAATATGGACCTTTGACAAGTCATTTTTTCATAGAAAGATCTGGCTTAGGTGATGTGTTAACTCTTATAGATTATTTTGGCGTGAAAATTGAGTTTTAATTTTTAACAGAGGCGTCACACAACTTACATCCCATCATGTTGTTTGTAGGAAAAATTATATACTTAAAACTATCAATTCACTCCCCATATGTGACGTCTATGTTTAAAATTGAAACATTAGTTTTACACCGAAATGAGTGTCTATAAGAGTTAGCACATGCACATACCCTCAGCTTGATCATTCTAGATAAACAGCAATCTGGACAATAAAACAAAACATGTCAAAAGCCCATCTTCAACGAGCCCTACCTCTCTTAAGAAGCATTTTTGGACAAGGATAAATCAACATGAAATCATCTCTAATCTTTGCTGTTTTGGTTTCTCGGTCAAATTTCCGGAAAAAAATTGAGCCCCGTATGGAAATGACAGTGAAATGCTCTTAAATATATTTTTCGCATGAGAAACGTGGTACGTGTACTTTCGTACTATACGGGGCGTCAATTTGAAAACTTCCCACTTTTAATGTCTTTCTTGCAGTTAGAAATATGAAAAATCCGAAAGACACGTCAGAAGGAAAGAGAATTGAAGGCCCTGTAAAACGATGTGCCACTTGACCCCCATTCCCATTTAGGATTCTAAGGGTGACTTTCCCACTTTTCATATTTTTAACCGTAAGAGAGATATTAAGGGTGGGAAGTTTTCAAATTGACACCCCGTATATTTCCACAAAGAAAATTTGGACTAAAATTTATTTCAAATTTCCCAGTTTTTATCGAACTTAATGCAAAATATATATTTTTGGAGTACCGTTAGCGAGTTGATCTCGGGTTAAGCGTACTTTACCAGCGAAGCTCCTAGAAACTATATACTTTTGACAAACATTCAATAAATCAGCTTTATTATTATTAAGTTAGATAATTCTGCTCTATGAAACCAAATAAACATGTAAATTTTAGGAAAAGTTGGTATAGTGCTGGTCAGTTTGTATTATGAGCCTTTAACTGATAGTGAAGAGGATAAAGCTGCAGCCGACAGAGGTGTTCAATGGGCGGTAAGCAATATGCCTCTAAAACTAGATGTACTTAATTGTTTAAAGGGATTATCGATACTTGCTTTAATGGATTTTAATTATTTTCAAAAATGTTCAACCGGTTTATATGTAAAAAGCTGTAGGAGCCTCTGTCGCTTTCAGGACAGTAATGTATTCGAAAATTGGGTAATTTTGTATTTAAGAACCTTTAAGAAATCGGGGTTGAAATTTAATCATCAACAGCTGTGAAAGGTGCTGTAGAAATAGTGTAAATCTAAAAATATCACATCTCAACAAATAACTGAGAAACGTCAATAAAGGAGCAAGACAGATTTTAAAAAATGCAAATAAATCCAGCATCAACCGTTCTTAAGTCTGCATGTGCTTGGAAAACCTTTGATTCTATCACTTTAAAAAAACTGACAAAATATTCACTAAATTTCTTAAAGCATAGTATTTATCAGAAAACGTTCAGTTTCAGTTCAGTTCAGTATGGTAAATATAATTATATTATATTTCAGTCCTTGGGAGCTGAGGGGCGAATGTCAAACGTTGAATATGTATTTTGAGAATCATTTTTAGACAACATGCTAAATTTCAAAATATCCCGAGAACTAACACAAAACATACTTGTTAAAGATGATTCCGAAAAGTTGATAAAGTAATTACAAAATTCAACTTTGTAAATACGCAATAAAAATATGAACAAACCCAATAGGAAGTTCCTGCGGGGTCTCAAAGATCAGTACTTAAATTCCACAAATTAAAAGTCAGACACAAGCAGAATTAATTTATTTACGGAACAATACAGTCAAAAAGCCTGTTTTTAATATAAAGCAATTGCGGTTTGTTTCCATAAAATCAATTGCATGAATTAAAGTAATAAATTTGGTGCTGAAGGCGAGTTTTAGTTTAAATTTGGTAATTTTCTTTGTAGTTAGGTTTGTTTGGCCACCCCATATTTGTTGGAAATTGGCCTCAAGTAATAATTGATAGAGTTGCAAATGTGAGCGCTATTCAAGGTTTTAATGAATCAAGGCTGCCAGCCTTTACTGATGAGGAGGTGACGCTCATAAATGGAACTCAAGACTACTTAGGGTTTAATTAGTAAGTTATTCAAGTCCTATCATTATCTAAATATAATGCATGCACAATATAAAAAATAATTTTCTTAATTGCGTATAACAACTAACGGGAGCTTAAACAAAGTGTCTCGTAAAGCATGTGGTCAATTTTATCTTCTTCGTGTAAAAGGACAAAGTCCTGTCAATTCTGTCATCAGCCTTCCTGTGATCCCAATGTACAGCTTTCATACTAGCGCTTTGGGGGCACTTTGCAATTCGGTCTGGACTCATTCGTTCTATGTGGCCTCTCCAACTCCTCCACGGCGTCTCTCTCACACCCATTTGACAACGGCCTGCACTCCCAATTCTCTTCTGGTGTTCTCGTTGCGTATCTTGTCATGCAATGTAATCCCTTTTATTGTTCTTAGGATTTTCATGTCTGCTGTTCTCATAGTCTTCGCATTTTCCTTTTGGTAACAGACGTTTTAGTTCTTGTCTCGGCGGCGTAGGTCATTATGGGCCTGACGCAGGTCTTATATATATAATTCATGTCATGCTCTCTGTGGTCATATATTTGTTAGTCCAAATTATATTTTTACGGCTTTTCTGATCTGGTCGTCTACCTGATTCACTGTACTTCTGCTGCTCGATACCTGGACCACCAGATAGTTGAAATTCATCACCTGATGTATAATGTCACCAACTTCCAAAACTCACCACCAACTTACATCGGATCGGATCTTTGGATATTACCATAGATTACGCCTCCAAGCTGTTAGGTTGAATCTGTAGAAAAGGTGCTACAGGTCATATTCGCTCTCTGCTGTCAAGACAGCGTCGTCTGCGTCACACAGTATTCTCAGGCGGCGGTTGTTCATACGGAATCCTGCATCGACTTAGTTCACATTTTCAATTATTTGGTCCATTATGATGTTAAAAAGGCATGGGCTAAGACTATCTCCCTGACTAATGCCGGATGAGACTTTAAGTTCTCTTGTTAGACCACATTCTGTTCCTATAATTGTTTTATTGATTATGTTAAGCTGCTTTATTAGGTTTATGTGGCACTTATTAACATCTTTTTGGTTCAGTCGGCCTTTTTTGTATATCGGCATTGTTATGCTAGTTCCCCATTCTTGGGTATTATTCCGCTTTGTTCTATTTTTCCGAATAATTTTACTAATTATTTTCCGATTTTTTGACCTCCGTACTTAAGTAATTCATTTGGAATGTTGTCAGTGCCTGGAGATTTTCGGTTCTTTAATATCTGTATGGCCGTTTGTACTTCTTCCAGTGTTATGTTTTCCTCTTGTTCGCCTGCAGATGATGGATTTGCGATTTCTGAATCATCGCTGTTTTCGCTATTGTTATCATATAGGTTTTCCAAGTATGTTGCCCATGTTTCTTGGTTTATTGCATTTATTACTGCTTCCTCATTGACTGGCTTTTTTCTCTTTCGAAGCATGTTACAGATCTTCTTCTGGCCCCCGTATAGGTCATGTTCCATTTCCACCGAGAACTTTTCCCAGTATGTTCTTTTGAGTTGATTAATTGCATTAGTTCTTCTGTTTCTTTCTATTTTGGAGACTTGATATTCTTCAGGTGATCTGTTTTTAATGTACCTAATGTAAACCTTCTTTTTCTCTTTTACTAATTCCTTGACTTCCGGGGTGAACCATGGCTTATTGTTTCTTTTATTTGTGTTTATTGTTCTGTTTTATGTTTCACTTCTAAAACTTGCAAAAAAATTCCTAGAATTGCAATAATGGGAGGTTTTAAAGTCCAAATCGACATCAATATCAAACAATGATTAAAAAAGGAATTGTTAACAACAAAATGCAGTTGCAAAAGGATTGACTACAAATTGGTTTCAATTAAAATGGTAACGCACAGGGTTTCAAAAACCTAACAAAAAACATGGCTGGGTGATTTTCTGGATATTTCGCATAGAAGAAAGCAAAGAATTCAGCAATTTCGCAAAGAATTCAGCCGCAAACGGCAAAAAAAAGTCTAAATCGATCAAACCGAACAAAAATTGGGCTTTTTAATGGAAATGTCTTAAAATTTTAACAATTTATAATTTTATAACAAATTTTCCAAGATTGACCATTATTCTACAGTTGGAGAATTTTTTTTGACATGTACCATTGGTTCTAGTATCCCCAAAAAAACTTATTGGTTTGCCAATTCTGGTACTCCTTAGAATGAATATATCTCAAAAATCGTGCCGCCCTATACAATTTTCCTTTCAAAATTAAATATTATATAAGATAAATGTTCATCAAGAGCTGTTTTAATTTTCTAGCTATACAACTTATTATGCTACAAGCATTCCCAACGTAGATGTGATCGAACAAACGACCATCAGTTATGGTGTGGATAGAGATGTTATTTCGAGTGTAAACTCTAACTGGACGCAATCAGCAGCTAGCTGGTTATACGATGTTCCTGAAGGCTTTCGAGGAATGCTAAATTGGGCCAAACAGGAATTTGGTGATCCCGATATACTAGTAACGGAAAATGGATGGGCCGATGATTTGAGCACACTCAATGATACGGAAAGAATTACATACATACAGGTAAAAATCTTGTTCCAGCTGCAATATTATTCATAGAAAAAAAACTGGCAAAAATTTCCAACTAAGAGAAATGGGTTAAAATAAGGTGGGCGCTAGCGAAAGATAGTCAAACAAAATATTAAGCAGTATTAAAAACCAATGTATTTTCAAGCAGCTGTATTATGCCATAAAAAATGATGAAGGTTTTAGGTTCGAGAAAGTTCAGTTAAAGCTCCTAAACAAAAGTATAAACATCTTGTCTTTGAAGCGTCCAAATCAGTCCAATTTGGTTTCGATGAACCAAGCGTTGAAATGATAAGATATTTTCGCGACAAGTTGCTTGAAAATATAATTTGCCTGCGTTTACAGCAACCAATAGGGCGCTTATAAAATATCGTTAAACTAAACACATTTTCAAAACATTATAAATAGAATAGTATATTTTCAAACATACGATTAGAGCAAAAGTGGAAATTTGCACTTAGGAACTTAGTGCGATTACATGTTTCATTTTGAAAAAACAAAATAAGAAAAACAGAATTCAATTGAAATTCCTGGGTTCGAGTCAATTTTATTGTTTATTACTATTCAATTACAAAAACGTTTCGGTGTCTTTCGCCACCATCATCAGTTTGCCTGCAATATACATTCACAATTCGTCAGCAATTTAAAAAGAAGAAACTCCGTTAAAAAACACATTAAAATATTATTAAAATAGTTCGAATCTTTGGGAAAAAAGAGAATATTTCTTTATTTAGTTCTTTCTTCACTATACTTTTTAAATAGTATGAGTTTTAATAAGTAAGCACTTATAAGAATGAAAATGCACCCAACATTATCTCCCAAAAAATCTTCACAAAAAATTGTTTGCCGATAATTCCAGAAACACAAAATTTTCACAAAACGATTTGTTAGATTTTATAAGATGCTAATTAAAACAGAAAATAAGTCCTTAAATGAACCTGACTTGCCCTAATTTGAGAAGTTTAACAAATAGAGTAACTAAAGTACCAATGCGTTAAAATTCTTATTTTATCGCATTGGAACGAGGATATCTTTATCCTCTTAAATTACAATGCAATAATCAAACATTTACCACAAAAAATATAAGGGTTTCTAAAGTTTTAATCGAAAATTTCAAATTTCACACGGGTGTTTTAGAAAAGCGTGAAAAAACAAATCTTTATTTACATATTACGGGACAAGAATAAGCTCTAATTATGTGCTAAACGGGCAGTAAAATCTAATAGATACTCTTTATAAGTTATTGTCTTGAAAGTAGTGAGTTCTTTTCGGACATTCGCCTTCCTGACGTTTCGCCAGCACGAGTTGCTTGCATCGTCGAATGTGTTTCTGACACAGAACTGATGAGATTTCTTGGCCGGTATTTATTTATAAAAAATGTGATTTTTTTAATGAAATTAAGTGTTGTTCAGGCGAGTTAATGGATAGTGATATTTATTTTTGAAGCTGAACACGCTTCTGTGAGAAAAATGGGAGGCTTCAATTTAAAAAAAAAAACGTTAGTTTTTTTAAGATTTTATACCGCAAAATTTTTTTATAGGAAAAATAGTTGTATAAAAGTTGGACCTAATGATTGCCTAAGTAAATTACACCTTTGTTACAGAATATTTTGTCATTTTGGTAGTACCGCTAACAACGTATAGGACTGCATGCGTCCTTTATTGCAATAAAATGCAAAGATGTCCAAAACCGTTAAAGATACGACCTAAAACTTCATATGTAAAAAATGTTTCGAATATTTGGCAAAACTTACGTTTTTAATAATATACAGGGCATTCAATTTAAAATAAGAGCCTACGTATACTTCCGGCATAACCGAAAGTCTCACATTTTTTCAAATATCTTAGGTGTATAGAGCGGCGCGATATCAACAATACCGAAAATTTCCGAGTTATTGTAGCTGTATTTTTCGAGTTAAGGATAGCAGCTCATATTCATTAGAGGGCGCCCTCTAAAGAGAATGTCATAGCCAGTACCCTGCAAGCTTAATCTAGACTCGTATATTGGAAAATGCTATTATTAGGCAGTTATTTATACCCAGAAACTTGAATGGTGAAGTTTTTGCCGAATATAATAGAGTATAGAGTCTTTAATTATTCAGGAAGTAGAAAACCAGACAGACAGACCGTCAACGAAATCTGTTTTTAAACGATTATTTACTATATTTTCAACAAGACGGTGACCCTCCTCATTAAGTACTTTCAGTTAGACAATGATTGCATAATAATTATCCAAGTAAATAGATTGACACCATGGTCGCCAGACCTAATGCCACTTGATTTTTTCTCGAGGGGCACTTAAAATTTGTTTTTATTACTACTAAAGTTCTACTAGTGTCTGGAAAATAATGAAACAATTTATTAAGTAAAATATGCAATTCGTTTCTTATTCAATAAGTCACTAGCTACTTCATCCAGAGACTAATCTCTGCTTCATCAAATATGACGTTATGTAATGCAGTAGTAATACAAGAGAACGTGGAGGTTGGTGGGCGTAGTTTAGCTGACGTATACATTTGGTTCCTCCTACTTTTTATAGAAACGGTTCCACGGAAGTTTGTACACTAATTTTGTTCCTCAGATACAGCCATTCCTGCCCTGAATACCGCTATTCTAATAAGACAACTGCAATCTTATGATATTAATTATAAATTCCAATGTATTCCTGGGTTTTCAGTCAATTTTATTGTCACAATTATGGTGTTATGTGATGAGCCCTGCGTTTCGTCCCGGCTCTACCTATTGGACTCGTCAGTAAGGCTTAGGTAGACCCTGCCTTATACGCCGGACACCGGGTATAAGGCAGGGTCTACCTAAGCCTTACTGACGAGTCCAATAGGTAGACCCGGGACGAAACGCAGGGCTCATCACATAACACCATAATTGTGACAATAAAATTGACTGAAAACCCAGGAATACATTGGAATGAATTAAAGTACAGTCAGGAAAAAGAATATACAATTAATTATAAAGGATCAAAAAATATATGAGAGCATAAAAACTTTGAGAAACCGAAACATCAAAGGCCAAATTGACAAGAATATTATACATATGTATATTATTAACAACTCGGAGTCCACGAACTGAAAACAGTACAATATTTCAGACTGATATTGTTAACGAAAACTTAGAGGGTTACAACAAATAAATTATGATATAAGTGCAATATTCTTTTGAAAGAGCAACTCATAAATAAGTAAACAAAATTATAACGGTTGGAAAATCTGATATACGACAGTCATTTTAGGATCATTTCTAAATTTATTACACGCTATACCACAATACAGGAAATAAATTTGACTCTTGTTCGGATCCAATTTAATGGGCAGTTGCGTCATATGATGCCACAGGGTAGGAAGAAACTAGGCCATCAGTGCTGTGCGTATTTAAATTTTTTATTTTGATTTGTCAATTTTTTCGGGAAAAACTACAAGTTTGGAAAAACGACTGCGAACGACTATCAGGAAAGAAAATAGTTTCTAAGAGAAAAAAACGTGAAGTGATTTGAAATCCCAATAACAAAGTCTGTTTTAATTTTTTTAAAGTTCTTGTCAAAACACATCCTCTAAAACTAGTAAAAATTGTAGTTGAAATTATTTCCAAAAACGGTTTTAAATTGAAACCTTGAACTTAGAGCCCCCTAAAGGGACATACTAAACGAAACAACGTTTCTCAGACAGTCAAAGCTTCAATAACGTAAAAAAATCAGGATCGCAGAACTAGAAATTGCCATATTTTACTAATCCAAGCCACTGTCGTTCGTGCACATTTTATTGGTTGGCCAACGAAACTAATAACAACACTTAAAATTCACGTTTAGATGGTTTTCGGGCTGATTTGGGCGCGTTCTCGTGCTTAATTCGAATTAATCTTTCTGATTGTATGGTGGTATTTTATTACAGTTAGTTATTTGAAACTTGCTGCTTTTAAAAACCTTAAAAGGGCAAGAGGGCATTTGCAAGTCACTGTTTCATAGTGGCAATTTTTTGAAACAGGCAACTGAAAACTGTTTTCTTAAGATATGTAATCTACATTCGATGACTAGTTACCTCAGTGTGTTCCAATTAATTTAGAGGGTGTTCTATTTGCGTAAAGAAATTTCCGGAAAGCTCAACCACATCAATTTGATATAAAGCTCAGAAAATTGGTGTTTCCACAACCACTATGCCTTGAATTTGAGCAAAACATGTCAAACTTCACGTGTACAAAGTAGAATTGGGACAAGAGCTAAAGCCGGAAGACCATAAGTATCACAGAGCTTTTGTTAATTGGATTTGGGAACTTCGACAATATTATGTATTACGTAACTTCATTAAACCCAGAAGATGGCTTAAATCTCGCCAAAACGTGGGCCCAAAAATTAAGTGTTTTTATTTTCTGCCAGTGTCTATTGACCGATAAACCAACAAACTAAAAGAGGCATCTTTAGATCAAACCCATCGCACTTATTGGAAAACCCTTTAATTCTCGATTTGGCGGCATTGACAACGATTTTTCATATTTTCCCAATCTCGTCTGTCTTGAGCTTTTCATGTTTACTATGTTATGTACATTTACATATTACATGTACACGATTAGTGTACATGTTTGTATCGTCAATTATGCCGTGTCAGATTGAAGAGGCATATGTGAAAATAGAGAATTTTTGGGAAATTTAGTTCTTAATTTAAACTGGTTAATCACTATTTCTTCATCCAGATTTATGCTTACTAGAAGGAAGTTACTAGAAGTTTGCGTAGATTTTAAATGAAATACTAGGAAAAGTGGAAAAACTGAAATATTCATATGTATTAGCTAAAAGCACAACGTGATTCTAACGTCTAGAAGATGGGGTCATGTACGTCGAAGTCACCAATAACGTCACGTCATATAGACCCGAATACCAGAAGGAAACTTCCCTCTCTGAGTTCCCATGCATAGTTTCCTTTGAGAGAAGTATTGGAAAATACTTCCTTAAATTTACTCATAACTTCCTATAGGTACTTCTCCGTACTTCCCCATACTTCCTCTATTATACTTCCCCATACTTTCTCGCAATTTCGGAATAATTTTAGAAATGTTCTCAATAATATCTGCATACTTATTTCTTCAAAGCCAAACAAACGTTTCGTACTAAACAGGCAAACAGAATGGAAGTATTCCTCATTCAAGACGTGGTTTACGTATTACTTTTTCATTTGGTAGACTATTTGATGCAGGCACAGAAAAACTGAATAAACTTCAGATTAGGTTTTCAATTTTTATTATATTTTCGGATTACTAAACTTCATTAATTTCAAATAACGTAACTATTTTATGAAATTTTCAGACTGTTCCACAGACAGTGAGCGGCAAATGTATTGCATATAATTATTTAAAAATCACGTGTTTATTTTTGGAAAAAAATTGCTTACGGGTTTCAGACGATAGTTCCCCGAATATCGTTAAAGTGTAGGGTATGGCTACATCAAAAATTATTAAAATTTTGAAAAAAGCACATTTTAACATAAAAATTGTATTGTGGCATCGTCCTCAGCAGACTAAAACTAAAACTATAAGACCAAATCTTCAAGTGTTCGACTGCCGGGCTGCAATACCATTTGAAAAACAATAAATAATGAATTACGAAGAGATTGCATGTCCATCTCTCGATGTCACCTCTAAAAAGATTTTCAGAGTTCCCAATATCAGCCTTCCGCCCATAGTACAACTTAAAATATCACCAAGAAACACTAGAGTGGCATCTGAAGATTTGTATGAAAATAGAACCCGTTGTTTATAGAAAAATGTCTAGTGTGTACCAAGAATTACATGCAATTCGACAATTGCAGTAACGAATTGGGTAAGGGCTGAGTCTAGCTTTAAACGGTGTTATTTCATCCCATTTTATCGAATCAAAGTCAATAATATATCGTGGCGATATACTGTTAAAATATCAACTTGGCTATATCTCAACCAAAAACACTTCCTGATACTTCCCCGTCCTTCCTCCGAAGTTAATGTGTATTTTCCTATCGCTTGATTATCACGGTACACGTACGTCACACAGCCGACGTACACGGACGTCACGAAATTCTCAAAATGTCACTTGTTATTTTCCGAAAATTTGTTTTACAAAGCTGTTTGATTAAGAGTGGGAGATTAATTTGAACTAACTAGATATTTCTATCTGCTACCGCAAATTTCGTTGTTCCCTATTAAAGAAAAATTACGCCATCTTGGTAGGTTTATGCCTGCTAGAATATTTTCGCTTATCGATCGCCCTAAATAACTCCCGGGATTGCAGAATATGTTTTCTCTTACCCCCATAGCTTTCGTAGCTACAGCAGTAGAATGGTATTCATTATGTTGACAAAACGACAAGTTTCGCCACTAATAGAAAATGCATATATTTACAGGCGCAAATCGACCAAAGTCTGGGAAATTTTGAACAATTTTTTATTTAAAATGTAAATTATAACGTACAAATTTCTAAGCAGAAAATATGAGATAAATATTGCACGATTTAATAGAGCTGGGAGTACAAATGGAAGTTCAAAGCCAAGTCATGCCTAAAAGCATTTGGTGAAATTCTAATATTAATTTAGGAACAGGAACGCTTTTGTGATACGTATGTTTTGAGTTGTATCACCGCAAACCATACAAAGACACACAAGTTTTAGATAAGAATCTACGTATAATAATAATTTACATTTTTTTGTTAATAATTTAAAAACAAATAAAAATAATAGTATTTTTTAAGTTTAAAATATAGCGGGTGCGGCACAATAATGACCACACTTTTAAATTATTTGCCGACGTTTTGGCCATTGTTGGGCTCTTCTTCAGGGCTAAAAGAGCAAAAACAATAGTTCGACAATTTAAGGAGGAAAGAAAGTTGACAGTTAGCGTAACTATAAAATAAATAACAAAATTTCATAAATATACAACAAATATGGAGAAAAACGATCAATCGAATGCGAATTTTAATGGGAAATAAAATGAGGAGGCGAAAAAACGATGAAAAGAAAAAATGAGGAAAAAAACGATATCTACATTTCTTTCTTTCTCTATCACTAGTTGGGTACAATTTCCAGCATTAATCTGATTCGTTTTGCACTGCAGGATAAAATAAAGATATTATGTATATGTAGATGTATTCACTAGAATTAATATTAATAGACATAACGTTAACACATAATTTGAGGTAGGTCTTTCCATGTATATTTATGTATTTGTGTTTTTATTTATTTATTTTATAGTTGAGCTAACTGTCAACTTTCTATCCTCCTTGAATTGTGTTGCTGTTGTTTTTGATCTTTTAGCAATTTAATCAGTTACTTAATTGTATATTTCAGGGTCATTTGTGCAATTTACTGAAGGCGATTTACGTGGATGAAGTAAAAGTTTTTGGATATACGCATTGGAGTCTGATGGATAATTTCGAATGGTCGAACGGTTATACGTGAGTATACTACATACCCACAGTAAATATCACACCAATTAATCAAATTGTTCCAATTTGTTATGTTATATTTGTCGACATTTATATTTCTGTTTTTTTTATAAATTTTTTTATTCTTTTATTTATTTATATATTTTTTATATATGTTATATTTGTCATCATATATTCAAAGGGTAGAACTGAAGGATTATGTATGTTGGGTCGGGTTCTAATATATCCTAATAGCAGAAACAGCAAATAAATTCCCTGCATAAGAAATATTTTTTATATGGAAGCACCACTACTTTTCTTATCATCTATACAGTGACAAATTGGTAAAAATACACACATTACCTAAATATGCAACTTATTCGGGTGTATTCCTATCAGCCGTTTAGTTAAATCATCAGAACCGTTAATCATCATATTTTAATTTTAAGAGTTAATTTACTCAAAAACTTTTGTTGAGAAAAGCTATTTAGATATTGTTCCTGCTTTACGTTTTATTAAATCCCAAGAAAAGGTTTTTTTAATAAGAAATCATATTTTAGGGAAGGTTTCGGATTAGTCGCCGTCAACTTTACGGATCCCGATCGAACAAGAACTCCTAAAAACTCCTACTACTACCTTGAAGATATTATTGCATCCAATTGTCTTGACAATTGTCCTTTTATAAGTTGAAAACCTGTTTATCTTTAAATGGAAAGAAAAATAAATATGAAAAAATAGGAGAAGTATGTACATTTATTTGATAAAATTTGTCCACTATCCATTAGATTGCGAAATTTGGCTCGTGAAATAACTGAGTTCAACTCAGTTTGAAGTAGTGAAACTCACTTATTTTATTGATAAAATATGGTCTAGATCCACGGTCCAAATATCAATGTTTCACGAAATTTATATCACGCTATTGCTCAAGAAAATTCTCATGCAGATAATACATGGGGCAAAGAATAATTTCAAAAAACTAAACTTGAAATTATTTGTTTTCCGACGCAACAGTCAAAGTTTTACATGATTACGTTATAGTATTTTCATTATTAATAAGTTCCCGATTTAGTCCCTTTAATGAAACGATTTACGTTTTGCTGCAATCGAGAACTATTACTAACAGTTCTCAGTAGTAGTAGTAGTAAACATCTTTATTTCTAAAAAAGGCTATCGACCTATCGGTCTTTCTGCCCTTGTTTAATACATGCAGTCTTAATCTAAATAAAAAACAAATATGAAAATTCTCTTATTCTAGGTTAACAATACTATTAAATAAATAAGATTTCAGTGGCAAGGAGAAATTATTTTATTGTCCACTAGTCCGTTGCGTTTGTAAGTGTTCGAGTAGCGTTAATGTAGGGAAACGGAAGCGGGATTGTCTGGTTGGTCTTGTAAGACAAAGGGGATTGAGTATGGTCCAGTTGTAGGGGTTGTTTGTCCATTTTGTCTGTAGCTGTATGAGTCTTTCCGAGATCTTTGTCATGTTTGTGCGTTCGTATAGTAGTTGGGTGGGGGGGGTTGTGTAGTGGGTTTTGGGGGTGTCTTATTCGTGTTATTAGTCTTAGTGCAATTTGTTCTGTTGTTTGTGTATAACGTTTTGTCCTTTCTGTTCCGTTGGTCATGAGTATATGTCCAAAGTCTAGCAAGCGTCTACAAATAGCTTTATATATTTTGGTGGCGGTGTTTGTGCTAATTCCTCTGTCTTTGTAGGTTAGTGATCGGAAGTGTTTTGTTCTCTTTATTGTTTCTGCCCTGATGTTTCGTATGTGTTTAGAGAATTTAAGTTTGTGGTCGATTGTGATTCCAAGGTATTTTACGTCGTTTTTTGGTTGTGTCGTTTGGCCGTCTGCAGTTATTGTAGGGGAGTCAGCGTTGAGTCTGTGGTTTGTGAGCAGAAGTTGGTTTTTTGACGCGTTTGGTGTTAGTCTCCATTTATAAAACCATGTCATTGTGTTGTTTGTTAGTGTTTGGAGTCTTTGCGCTGCTCTCTCAGTAGTTTTGTCATGTACAATAAGTGCCGTGTCGTCGGCGTATTGTAATATGTATGCCGATCTGTCGATTTGATTTTTGTCTGGTAAGTTGTAATTGTATATGTCATGGCAGTATATATTGTAGAGAAACGGTGAGAGCGGGGATTCTTGAGGGAGCCCTTTAACAGTTCTCATTTTGGCTATTCTGCAGATATAGTTCAATTTTCGCGCTTCTTATTGTTCACTCGATTTCCTATCGATGCTTGACCCTCATCTTATATGTATGCCAAGATCAAGTAGCGTAAAGAATCTGGGGTAGACAAATTTTAGTCCGGATGTCAGGGTAAATTAGAAAAAACATTAACAAAACTCCTGTGGTAATGGCTAAAATTCCAGTCTCCTGAATACATAGCATAAACAGTTTTCTAGTACTGAGCGCAACAAAAGACGTTGAATCAGTTTTCATTAATTTGATATCCACCTTAGATAATTTCTGGTTTAAGATTTCGTGATCAAAAAAAATCTAAAATTTTTAGATCCAATTATTGAGCTCGTCAGTTAACTGAAACCTCTAAAACTATCCTGGAGGTGGATTTTTAGTCCTTCAGTTTCTCACAGTGAGGGTAAATTGAATCGTAGCTTCATAATTTCAAATAATCGGAATAAAAACCGTCGATCTAACTATCCTATATGCCTTAATGTCAGCCTCGCAATTTATCATTATAGCTATTTTGCTTCAAAGGCCGATGATGATATAGACTTGAAAAAATATGAACAAACTAGATCAAAAACGCCATTTGTTCGTAACACATTCAGTTTGAACATGTGATTTAGGGACAAACTGTATGTGTATCTAATCTGGTTTAAAATATTAGTTCAAGCATCCTTCGAATGGCCTAGCGCAAGATGTTTTGTTATACGCTGTTGCATAGCTGACATCGGATAAGTTTATTCAAAATTATTAATTCCAAATTTAACCGTGTCTATGTGGACGCTTTGTAGCATTTCAGGAACAAAACATGCTTCTAAATGTTAAAACACCAGACATTATTATCTCATCTTCAAAGAGTCTGCTTGTACCTACTACTAAATATCAAGAAGTATTCTTCAATGTTGATGGTTCTGTACACTGGTTGGACAAAATCTATTAGATTTAATGATTTAGTCATGCAAGACTCGTCCATACCATGGTTAGTAGCAACGTTACCACATCAATAAAAATAAAAATCGTAGCGCTACCTGCATACTGACCATCGTGAAGAGGATCTATGGTGTGGATCATGAGCTGAAGGAGGCCGTGCCGAAACTTGGCTCCTGTTTGGTGGCTAGAAGTACTAGACGGCACTTGCGGCGTCTCAGAAGCTGCTCGTGACGTCATACTTCCCCCAGGTTGAGTACCGACGCTTGTTTCACTAGAAGTTGCCACTGTGCCATGCTGAAATTAAAAACAGTATTATTTAATAAAAATTATATACTGGCAAGTAAAGGATGAAACTCTCAGTTAAGAAATTAATTAAAAATAAATGTCCAGCCAGCAAACTGACGTCTGATCACGTCATTATCACGTCATACTGTTCATACGTTAGCACATGTGACCTTTTGGTGTGTAACAGCGGTCAATAAAACGTGATTCTTGACCCTAATCTCAACCCATCTTTTAAATTCCGTTTTCTAGCTCAAAAATTACACTATTGATAAAATATCAAATATAACTAGTAGCTTGTTGTATTTCAACGAGCAGTAAAACAACTAGATGATAAATGTTAACTTATGTTGAACACAGCAAAAAGAATTCTTTGAAATATCAGACATAAAAACTACGTAGTGAGTACAGCCAGACTGAAAATAATAATTTTGGGGAATATTTCTCTTATTTGCCAGCTCGTATGACCTTTTCAGTTGAAAATAATCACTTATTTTAAAGATATCCTAAAGAAGGAATAACGTTGGGTCTGCATCGAGCGCATCGGCATTCTTTATGTGTAATATTAAGCCACGTGCACCGAATCGTTTCGTGAATGTGTTGGGTGTTCAAATACGAATTACAGAAAATTCAGGTGAGTTGAACATGTTTAATATTGACCTCAACTCTCTTTTATTTTAATTATGTTACACACGTACATCTGAAGACATTAAATCTGAGGTCGTAACTTAAATTAACACGCGTTTTTAGTACATGCCAGCTGTATACGTTTTATTAATTTTGCAATGAGCCGAAAAAATCTTCAATTTATTTACTTTTGATAAATCTTATAATAAATAAAATAACATCGACGAAAGTCGAAGTTCCGCCACTGCTTGAAGTTGACGAAGAGTCATGCACGCAGTGGAGGGCCTTCGACTTTCGTCCCGCATACCGTATACTATTTTTCTTCATCCTCGGTGGAAACTAGCCGGGAAAACTATAAGGTTTTGAAAAAAACGGCTTTAAAAATGTTGCAAAAACAGTCAGTGACAAAGTTATTCCTTTCCACACGGGATGAAGATAATTTTGTACGGCTCGTTAATTTCTATGCTCGTACGGTTTTGGAAATGTTGACAAAACGTCCGAAACGATTTATCAACGAAATTCGCCGTTGCTAGTTGCCGAGTCAGAAAGGTGCGTGGCGAAAGCTATTGTAATGGGTAAAAGTGATGCTTTCGCCATCGAAAACAGTGGCGAAAGTACGTACTTTCCACCTGCGGATCAAGAAAAATTATATTTATGCACATTTGAACAATAACATTTATAGATGTCTATACAGGGTGCCTCATCAGTAATGGTAAAAAATTAACATAAATTTTCTAGGATCAAAATAATACGATTTAGCACAACTTATCTTACAAGAAAAGTCAACGGAAACAAAAAATGTTTTCTTCAAGTGTAACTCATGAACAACTTGGAGGTTTTTACTAACATTAGGTTGTTGAGCGTGGCAAATTTGATTAACAACTCAGTTTTGTCCCAGTTCATTGCGCCACCTGTAGCAAATGATTCGCTTTAAAATATCCCTAACTTTTTATCCATACTTCCAACTGAGAACTAACACCCAAATATCTGTTTAACAGATATGCCGCAGAATTAAGAAACTCTGCCGAATATATCTTGTTCTCTTTCAGCCTTTCTTGCAAATAACGAAATATTTATAATTAACTTTACAAATTTACAAGATTACATATACGAAACATTCAAAAATATGTGAATAACCATTTAGAGTTTTGGATAGAAATTCTCTATGCAACGCTTTTTCTAATTAAGCTTTATCGAAAGAGCAAAAGAGTAATAGTTTAGTGAGTTGGACATCTTTTATCACAAAGTCTATCTTCCGGATAAATATTTTCCAAATTCCTACAATAAATTTAGCTAAATTTGACCAAGTATATTGTATATTCTCTATAAGCTACCGTTTGCGTCCTTCAGTCATCAGCCAGTGATCTGAAGTTCAAATGTGCTTAATTATGCAAATAATAGATTTTTCTTTTGAATACCATAACGTCCGATAGTATAAACTTCTCCACCATAAATAAAAGATAAACAACTTTATGTTGAAGAGTGTAAAATAATGAATGGAATATGAAGTTCTGCAAGAACCCTAAGTTAAATTAACATAACACTAATCGTAAATAATAAAATAATGTTTCATAATGTCATTTAGATTAAGACTATATGTATTAAACAAGGGCAGAAAGACCGATAGGTCGATAGCCTTTTTTAGAAATAAAGATATTTACTACTACTGTTTCATAATGCTAGTTAACACGTTTGAAAATGAAAAGCACCGGTTTCTCAGATCTGATTTGTTTGATAAATATGTTGCATGTTCTTAATTGAACTTCATTTCATTTTTCATTTTTGATAAATTAAAAAACCCAATTCAATTCCAAAGCAATCTAAATGTTGCCTGTCTACAGTTTTTCCCAGTCAACTCCGCCCGATTATACGATATGATATGCTGTTTGTAATTAAGTGCAAACATCTGAAAAAAGCATTGGAAAGCGTATGAAATCAACATCTTCGTCAAATAATAAGTTTGGATCAACTTCAAAACAAACTGGTTCTCTATAGCATTGATGTCCGTACCTAAAAGAAAGATATCGTTGTACGTACATTTAAAATGGAAACCTCGACGCCATATATATCAATTAAAAAGAGGAACTATTCGTCAAGATTGCGAAAAATTAAATTTTTTGTAGCGCCTTTCTAAATATAATTTCTAATTATCTCTTATCTACTTCTACTACGAAAGTATCATTATCTTAGACAGGCGGCTGGTATATATGGAATAATAAATATGGAAATATTCTAATGGATCGCTAAATGATTATTAATGGAGCCATAACTTGAATTGTGATTTTATCAGTTGAAGGGATAGAATATTATAACAGAATAGAAAATAGCTTCAAATTAGTTGATATAATGGGAAATGTGTATGTCTGTTGTTCTGGAAAGTTTATGGGATACCTTTATTACTGATAATGAAGTAAGTTTTAGTATTAGTAATGGAATAATTAAAATGACCGTGTGTCAACATATTTAAGACTTTATCTCACGAGGAACGAATAGGTATTTCTAATCCAGCTTTTAATTACGTAGATTTTTAAGTGAGACACATTTAAAATTAGTTACAACTATACCCCAAAAAAAGTATACATCAAACTTGTGTTTTTTGCTATACCCTATGTATGATTACGTTTTAAATTCAACGAAAAAAATTAAGGTAAGTTTGAATACGAAAATTAAAAGGAATAATAGAGAAAATGTGAACCATTTATGATTTAACGTGGAAAAATGTGAAACTACAGGGAGAAATTCAGAAAATTGTAGAACCGTTTCAGTAATAATTCACGCTGCATAATTTATGACCTTACTGAAAGAACCCTTTAACTACTTAATCCAAATTTAATTTCTATGGAAATTTATACAGGGTGTCCTGCATACATACATTTTATTAATACTGTTCCTAACTGCAATGGTGTTTTCCACAATAGCAAGAAAACGAAAGATTATATTCTGACTTTTTTTTATAAACTCACGTTTCTAATATAAATTATAATATTTTTCAATGAACAACTTAAAATTATCATCATAAAAAAATCCATCGAACGTTGGAACTCAAACGAATATGTGATGAAAAACCAAAGTGTTGAAATTTGAAAGGCTTGTAGGAAGGAAGTAAAATGATCCTTGAGTTTTATGTTCATAATTCACTTGGTAATGGCTAACATAACACCATTATTTAAATAATATAGTAGTAGTAGTAAACATCTTTATTTCTAAAAAAGGCTATCGACCTATCGGTCTTTCTGCCCTTGTTTAATACATGTAGTCTTAATCTAAATAAAAAACAAATATGAAAATTCTCTTATTCTAGGTTAACAATATTATTAAATAAAATTTCAATGGCAAGAAAAAATTATTTTATTGTCCATTAGTCAGTTGCGTTTAAGTGTTCGAGTAGCGTTGATGTAGGGAAACGGAAGCGGGATTGTCTGGTTGGTCTTGTAAGACAAAGGGGATTCAGTATGGTCCAATTGTAGGGGTTGTTTGTCCATTTTGTCTGTAGATGTATGAGTCTTTCCGAAATCTTTGTCATGTTTGTGCGTTCGTATAGTAGTTGGGTGGGGGGGTTCTGCAGTGGGTTTTGGGGGCAGCTTATTCGTGTTATTAGTCTTAGTGCAATTTGTTCTGTTGTTTGTGTATAACGTTTTGTCCTTTCTGTTCCGTTGGTCATGAGTATATGTCCAAAGTATAGCAAGGGTCTACAAATCGCTTTATATATTTTGGTGGCGGTGTTTGTGTTAATTCCTCTGTCTTTGTAGGTTAGTGATCGGAAGTGTTTTGTTCTCTTTATAGTTTCTGCCCTGATGTTTCGTATGTGTTTAGTGAATTTAAGTTTGTGGTCAATTGTGATTCCAAGGTATTTTACGTCGTTTTTTGGTTGTGTCGTTTGGCCGTATGCAGTTATTGTAGGGGTGTCAGCGTTGAGTCTGTGGTTTGTGAGCAGAAGTTGGTTTTTTGACGCGTTTGGTGTTAGTCTCCATTTATAAAACCATGTCATTGTGTTGTTTGTTAGTGTTTGGAGTCTTTGAGCTGCTCTCTCAGTAGTTTTGTCATGTACAATAAGTGCCGTGTCGTCTGTGTATTGTAATATGTATGCCGATCTGTCGATTTCATTTTTGTCTGGTAAGTTGTAATTGTATATGTCATGGCAGTATATATTGTAGACAAACGGTGAGAGCGGGGATCCTTGAGGGAGCCCTTGTTCAGGGGAAAAAGAAAATGACAGTGTTTTGTCAATTCGTACTTGTAGTTGTCTGTTTTCTAGTAAGTTCTTTATGGTGTGTAGTAGATATGTTGGTGTGTGTAGTTTGTATAATAAGCCTCTATGCCAGACACTATCAAAAGCCTTGTTAATGTCCATAAACAGGCAAGCTGTCTTTCTGTCAGTTAGGTGGGTAGTTTGTATATTGTTGGCCAAAATAAAGAGCGGATGACCAGTCGAGTGATGTTGTTTGAAACCAAATTGGTAGGTAGCTATATATTTTCCAACACTTTTTCAAGCCGCTGCTTTATTATGTATTCAAAAATTTTGCTTAGTACTGGAAGTAGTGTAATTGTTCTGTAGTTGCTCGGTTGTGTATTGTCCAGTCCATTTTTGGGTTTAAATAATATATTAAAGCCGAAACGAAGTAAACAAGTAAATAGTACTACATAGTTTTTTAAATAAATAAAAATCCAAACCCATACGCGAAGCTGTTAGAGACATAAAACGAATGTTGGCCGTATAACAACACAGCAGAAAATCTAAAATCGAAATCATCTTCTAACCAATTTGTACACGCCGAAACCTCACATCAATAACATTGGAAAGGAAATTCCATTTACAATCTGCCGTTGTGAATGAACATAGACAGGCGATACTTTGTTTTGCTTTCAAAACCACATAGACGAACAAACTTTTGGTCTTATTTGGCGTTCTCGAAGTTTTTGTTTGGAGTCGAACAAAGCGAAGCAAAGCCATATCGTCCTAAAACGAACTCGGCGGGCAAAATATGAAGTTTTGATACACTGCAAAGGATTTGATTGTACTGAGATGTGGTATTTTCAAATAAATAATAGCTGTGTTGAAAACATGCAGCTATTTTCGATGGACTGCCAGTGCCTGTGAGTATATTAATCTTCTGGAAAGAAATTACACATCCAGTACGTTTTTCTTTTGAGCTTCGAATTTATTCTCTTCGACTTTTAATATCTGCATTAAAAACATATATCGATTGGTGTTGAAAAATATGACTTTAAAAACGTAAGTTGTTATAAAATATGCCTTCAAGGCCCCGGCTACAAAGATGCAAATTTGAGGTGTCGTTCGGTTTGATCTATTACTCGATCAAAAAGCGCTTATGTAAAGGATGACAACATTCAAGAGCTTGAAAAGTAAAGCTGTTCGAGGTACGCAAGTTCGAATGTAATTACTTAAAGCTCTATTTGATGTAACGATGCACTGATTTAAGTATTGATGGCATAGCCCAGTTAAAAACTAGGGTTCGTATGAATTTATACGTGGAGAAAATAAAAAGATCGCATTGTTAACACCATGTTCCATGTTTGTAACATGTTTTCTCTAGGGTAAAACAGGGAGAGACGACGCGGCGAGAGACACGACGCAATCCGATAATTCGGAAAATGTGTACCATTTGTTTCAGTTGCCCAAGTTAGGTACATGCTAAAGGTCTATTCTTGCTGTTCCAATCTCTCTATTCTTGCTTTCCAATAAACCATCTCTCGGGATATATCGTAACGTAAAGAGCTGCGTCATCTATCCCATAAGTTTGGGACAGATCACGCTTAGCCTTTCGGGATAGATGACGCTCAAGTTTTTTTTTATTCTTACACCCAAAATGCCAACATTTTACACTGTTCTGAAGAGAACAAGAGAGCAATAGACACAGCTCGACTTGACTTGATCAGAGCTGTCGAAGCTGTACTTCAAAACAAGGTCCCCATCAGACAATCCAAGACATCAAAGGAAATTGTATGGGCGGAGCATCCTTTTTGGGCGAAAATGCAGAAAGATAGCTGTGCAACCACAATCAAAAGTTGCAAGAGTCTGGTTTTGTACCTACGTCCAAACATTTGAGAGTGATAGCTTACAGTCTAGCACACCATCTAGCAGACCCATAGATTGTCTACGTAATCGATTTATTGAAAATAAAAAGATGGCTGGTGCTGATTGGCTTAAGCTATTCAAAAAAAAAATCCACTTTAAGCATTCGAAAGGCTGAAGGTGTGTCCAAGGCCCGAGCCGAAGGTTTGAACAAAAAAGAGGTGCAAAATACTTTCATCTTTTGACGAGAATTGTCACAGAGAATGACCTTCTGATTAAGCCTCTAAACATTGTCAATATGGACGAAACCGGGCTTCAATTAAACAATGTACCTGGTAAAGTTGTAGCTGTGAAAGGCAGTAAAGACGGCCATGTAGTTACATCGCAAGAGCGAGGTGAAACAATAACAAAAGTTGCATGTTGCAACACAGAAGGAAATTTTTTACCACTTGCATCTTTAAGGGCGTCAACTTACAACAAATTTGGCAGGAGAACATGCCATCAGGGTCGGTGATCAAAATGAGACGGGAGTCGGCATACATTTGCGAAGATTTATTTTTGGACTGGTTTCAAAATCATTTTTTGTCAAGGAAGCTTGTTGGAAAATGCCGTTTAATCTTAGATGGCCATGGCTCTCACATGAACTCATACAAGATGTTGGAGAATGCGGTTCTAAATGACGTTGTTTTTACTGTGTTTGTCAAGTCACACAACCCACTACCTTCAACCGTTAGACCATACTTTTTTCAAGCCTCTGAAAACATATTTCAAAAATGCACGATGAATTCATTAGGGCCAATCCCCAAAAGAAGATCGAACGGAGACAAGTCGGTACCCTGCTTGCTACAGAGTGGACTCGAGCAGCAACCACCCAGACTGAAGCTTGAGGGTTTTCTGCAACTGGAATTTTTCCTTTAAAACCCTCAGCAGTCCCTGAACATGCCTTTCCTACATCAAATAACCTAAACCAACGTTCCGAAAGTGTGGCAGAAGAACCCATCCTTCGATAAGTTATGCTTCTTCGGTTGTTGCGGATGATTGGACACCTAGCAAAATTCTGGATGGTATTTCGCCAGTTCCAGTCCTTACAACCCACAAACAAACCAAGCGAAGGAAACAGTCCGCACAAAATTTAACCGATTCAATATTTAGTACAGATAAGAAAGTTTATCTTTCTTATCTGTATAGAGATTGAAGAGAAAAATATAAAAAAGCCGTAAGAAAAATAACATGTCAAAAAAATCAATTAGAAAAACTTTAAAGAAGACCAAAACGTCCCCAAGGAATTGAAGACAAAAAAGCTTGCTGGAATACTTCGCAAAACGACGTTCGGTTAGTTCTTCGTCTTAATAAGATGGCTCGTTTTCAACAATCGATTTCACAGACGACGAAAATGAATGCGTAGGATGTTTGGAGCGCTCCAAGAATACCATGTCGACAGTGGAATGGCTTCAGTGCATTAAATGTTTCAGGTGGCTTCATGACACGTGCCCACCCTTTAAAAACCACTGTATGCCGTGTGGGAAGAAAACAAGCCGAAAACCAACAATGTTTTGTTAAACCCCTATTAGCAATCTCTCCCATACCCAATGCGTTGTCTCACCCATGAGGGTGCGGGAGAGATTGCCAAATAGAGAATTTTGTTTTTTATTTTTTTTTGTAAAAAATGTTTGAGTTTATAATACTTTTGATGTTATGCAATAAAAGTTTAAAGCCTAAAGAATTATTTATGATTTTAGGATCACGTTCAGTCTTTAAAAAGTAGAATTTGGCGCGTTTTACAAAACATGCGTCATCTCCCTGTTTTACCCTAAATATAATACGTCTGTAAGAACTATTAAAGGATCTGTTGTATTCGGTATTAATATTAGCAGAAGTCCTCATCTCAGGAAGACTGTCTTCAGTTGAAATACAGCAAGGAGAATAAAAACTAAATGTCATATTTCTCGGAACTCGCCAGTGAAAAAACCGTCCAAAAATTGTTTTTCAAGAAGAACTGTTACAAAACTGTAAAGTTTGCATTGTTTTCAGAAAATTTATTAGCTCAGTTCCGAAAAGGGTGACGCAGGCCATATACATTTTGTACCAATTAACCGATTTCAACATACTTTTATTGGTGGTTGTTTATAGCATAACTTAATGGCTATTATTTCAAACCTAAGAAATGTTAATTCTTCATTTTCATCACAAGGAATGGCGACAACATCGAGGCACGTTTTTATAATTTTCTTAAACACTCTGTGTCTTACCTTTTTCCTTAGATACAAAATGTAGTCCGTTCTTTTGGAATGGGGTCTATTTGTGAAAATTTACTGTTTCTTAATAATTTTTTTTCAAATCAAATTTGAACATTTTTACTAATTGTCCTCTTTTTTACAGTTTGTTTTACTTTATAAAGCTATAAAAGAAAAGACAACACAACAAAGGAAAGTAAAACGGTTTGGAGAGGGTGCGCAGTTTCATACAAAATTTCTATACTAATAAGCACTTTTGCCTGCTAGAACTGCAGATTTGAATCCTATTGAGCATAGAATGATGAGGTGGTACACTCGCAAAAGAAGAGACATATTTGCTAAACACATTTTTAGACTAGACAAAAGACAACAACTGATTTTTTTTTTATGGCTGTGATATTACGTCAATATAACATTACGAAATTGGTGACACCGACGGACATTATGACGCATTTTTCACGTCTATATCATATTCAGGGCTCGCTGAAAGAGTTTTCGATAAACAGACTCAACAAGATTGGCTAAATCTGGGGAACAAACGATTAGCTGATATGAAACGACTTAACCGACAAAAAATATTTCTTCATAATACTTCAAAATCAATATTTCCAGCTGTGAGATTTGGCTGGAAAAGATTGATTATGTGTTGCCAATACCCTATCTTTTGATTTATCGTCATGCACCCATCGCACATGACATACTGATTCTGCAAATATAATTTTCGTATTCAATGAATGTATACGATAACGCTGCTCAGTTCTCTAGCGGTCTTGTTTTCTATAATCTGTTCGGCTTTTCCGACTTTTGCTGAACTTTCTGTTGCTTAGAAGTTGATAATTTTGCGACCTAAACCAATTTCAATAAGTAACATATGGATAACATGTCCAATCATGATAAAACAAAAACAACAGCTTTTTGTCTTACGATTGAAACTAACCTCTTCAAAAATCTGTAGCTATTTATATACAATTATAAATAATTTAGTGTCTAAAACACACACACACAGAAAAAAATAATGTAACGATGTTTCTGACGGTGACTTTGGCATATCTACATTTCAAAATATTTAATTAGGAATTATTGCCGCGTTTTACAAAACTCTATATTTTTTTTTGTACAAGATGCCCAAAGCAACATGGTATACACCAACCGCCCGCTTGAAAAATAAAGAGGAAGTATGGAGCCGAATTGAAAATAATGGATGGGTAAGTGAAATACTAAAGTACTATTTATAATTGCGGTAACAGATAATAAGACACGAACGTAATAAAACACGCAATTCCAGTGTATAGACAAAAAAGCCGCATTTAATTTTCTCATAATGAGTTACACATACATGAGAAGTCAATACTCCATGAGTTATGAGTGTAGAAAAAGTGATTCAAAATCAAACGCCAGTGGGCCCATTTTATTATGTATTATATTTCAAAATTGAAATAACTTGAAATATTTCGAATAGTGTTTAAGTTTTGATGGCATCTTAACTTGCTATTTAGCTATTAAGAAGTAATTTAAAATAGTTCAACGATTAATTGGCACACTATTTGGTTTGTATTAAATAAATATACAATATAGAGACACTCTTACGTTCAATCACGTGAGTGTCACTTTATATTGTTCTAAAATTTGCAGGTGTAATATTTTTGTTCGTAAAAATGTGATGTAAAGCAGACATAGTAAAAAAAGTTTTAAATTTTCATTGTTTTTATCATTAGAAATTATCGTAGTTAGTTACAAATATAATTACTTTGGAAAGTATTAAGTCCGCTTTGCTCAAAGACATACTAGGGAATATTTAGATCAAAATTATATTCATAATCTTACAGAACATGATGCACACTTAATGAACGCTGAATTAGAAAAAAAGTATGCAAGAGCATGATTTTGGAATCAGAAAAGCCAGATCCAGATTCGCTTTTTCTTTGACTTTCAGAAGGCATTAATGTACCGAAAATTGTCGGTGTCGATTGCATATTATAAACGTAATATATTAATATAAGAACAAATGAATATTGGAACATGGAACGTGCTCAGTTTATATGGACCGGGTGCAGCAATAACAGCGATCAAAGAAATAGAAAGAATGAATATGGACTTCACCGCTCTGCAAGAAATACGGTGGCCTGGGGTGGGTTATACTGACGTTGGGAATTCAGTACTTTGTTTTTTTTGCACTCACGAAATCTCTGCTGAACTCAGTTTTAAGGTTCAAGCCACTTGGCGACAGGATGCGCTATATTAGGATAAAAGGCACTGTTTACAACTACTCGCTTATATCGGTGCATGCACCAACGGAAGACAAATATGAGGGTATAAAAGGTCTGTTTTCCGACATGTTGGAGAGGAAACTAGCCCAACTTCCCAAACGAAACATAACACTCATCCTGGGAGATTTCAATGCGAAAATTGGACAAGAAGTGGCGTTAAGACCTCATGTGGGCATGCACAGCCTGCACAATGCTTCCAACGGCAACGGTCTAAGGGTGGCAGATCTTGCAGCTGCAAGTCCACTATGTTTGAACACAAATATATACACAAAATGTCATGGGTATCTAATGCTGGTGTAACCAGGAACCAAATAGATCACGTTATAATTGACGCAAAACAAGGACGTAATGTACTAGACGTAAGAAGCTGCAGGGGGGCAGATGCCAATTCAGATCATTTTCTGGTCAAACCCAAGATCAAAGTCAGAATACCTACAGCAAAGAACAAGCGAACCAATCGTCTCTCTCCTCACTGGGATACAGAAAAGCTTCAGCAGACAGAGATAAGAGCACAGTATCAGGAAGAACTAGAGCGACTTATCACAGAAAATACTAATAACCTAACACTAATACACCACATACAATACTGATATGGATAAGCTTGGGAAGTTTATTTCTGGAACAATTACTGAAGCAGCGAGAAAAGTGGTAGGGGAGAAACCCAGGAGACAACACAAAAACCACTGGTATGATGAAGATTGTGAAGATGCTATGGATATGAGTAATACTGCCAGACTCAAAATGCTAAAAAGTCCCACAGACGAGAACAGGGAAAGATGCAAACGACTAAGAACCCTAGGAGAGAAACTGTTAAGAAGAAAAAAGAGAGAATGGCAAGACAGAGAATTTATTGCACTAGAAGTAGAAGTGAAAAATAACACAAGAACATTCCACCAAAAACTACGTTCCACAAAAGCAGGATTCAGACCCAAGACCGACAATATATTAAAGAAGGAAAATGGAGATCTAATAACTGACAAAGTAGAAATATTGCAACGTGGAAAAACTATTTCCATCATCTGCTTAATAGAGGAACTGGTGAAGAGGAGGAAGCACTGGATCTGCTGGCTGCGGAACAACCCAATGATATCCCTTCTAAAGAGGAAATTAAAAAAGCAATAAAGAAATAAAAAAATAATAAAGCCCCTAGTTGAGAGAGAAATAAATGTTGGTTGAATGGTAAATGAAAAATAAAGCCTTTTTACTTTGATTTTTTAATTTTTTATTTTGTTGAAGTATTTAATGAAAATTTGATAAAAATAAATTAGTTTGTTCCGAATTGCTTTCTCCTGACTTTGAAATTGGTGTAAGTTCTTTTGGAGTCACTAAAAGTATACATTTTTGTTAATTCCAATTTAACAAACATTACATTATTAATTAAAATCAATTTAATATTTAAAAACTACAAAACTAGTGTAATAATAAATATAAATGCATATTTTTCAAATTATTCAAATGCAAAACCTTGAATATGTTTATATAAATGAAAGTACACTTACACCACTTTCAAATAAACCCACTCAATTAATAAAAAGTTCTCTAATAATAAAAAATAAAGTAATAGATTTGGATATCTGACAGTTGATCAAATTGAACAGTTTTTGGAATAGAATAGAATAGAACTTAACTCCGGACTGGCACCAAGAATCATGTCCTATGGACGACATTTGTCAACAGCAAAACCATACGAAAAATATAATTCAATAATTCTGGGGATAAAATTAAGGCCAGCCGAAATCTACTATCTATTTTAACTAGCAAATAAAATGCGTAAAAAATATAAACGTGGCTAGTAATTTTGATACAAAAGACTGACAAGCAAAAAATAAACCATAAAACATGCCACTATAATCAGGGAAAAGTTGAGCTCAGTAAAGCCTTAAATATGTATGCAAAAGAACGCAATAACCACAGCCAGCAAATGTAAACATGTTAAATATTTCTTATGTCCAGCTTGAAGTTTCTCGGCACTCACTGCCTGTGTTTATTTAACTGCATGCTTCTTTTCAAGCTCGACATTGAACCTGCAGCTGACCTCATTTTTTATTTAGGGCTCTGTTAGATTTTATTTACGTAGCCCTAAGGAAGGGCTATTATGAAACCCAAATTTTATTCATGCGATGCTTATCTATGCATGATAGTGGGTCTGATTATTCTCATAATAATTGAGGCTTGAATAAACTTGAGGCTCATAAATTATGTGATGAAACACTATTTTGTAAATGTACAGTAGTAGTAGTAGTAAACATCTTTATTTCTAAAAAAAGGCTATCGACCTATCGGTCTTTCTGCCCTGTGATTGTACAATTTTATTTGAAAATAAAAATTATTTGGTTTGTACGAATCACCGTCATATGAAAAGTGCGTAAGTCCAGAAAGGTTAATGTTTCATGAGACAATAAAAACAGTTTGAAACTATAAATATTGTTGCCTCTATGATTGGTTGTGCTTAAATTTTGCATTTAAGCTCTTACTAAAATTGGTATGTATAGCAAAACCAAAAAAAAATGGGCTCTTAGAAAAATAAATAGACTAAGCAAATTTCACTCGATATATCGTCGCTCATTCTGGACTTAATTTTAACTTCTCAAAATAATACTGATTCTTTCACATTACAAGGAGTATAAAAACGAAAAAACCATGAAAATTTGGTTGCAAATCCATATACAAGTGGTACCTCGATAGACGAGTGCCTTAATATACAGGTAAATTCATTATGTAATAGTAATAGAGTAAGTAAATTTCCATGAAAAAAAGAATTTCATGCCAAAACTGAAAGTAGCTACAACTACACATACAAACTGATGATGGTGGAGAAAGACACCGAAACGTCTTATTAATAAAATAAAATAATAAATAATATAATTGACTGAAACCCAGGATTTTATTTTGAATTGAATAAAAATACAGTCAGGAAAATGTACACAAACTAATTAAAGTCATGCAAAAAAACAACTTGCAAGATATCTGCTACTGATTAATATTGCTCTTCCGGAAATAATGGGAAGTTTTCTTGCAATCACATAATGTATTTTAAAATTAAGCTAATAATATTAAAGTGCTGTAATTGAAAATTGTGCTTTTATTTAGAGTGGAAGCATTAACTATAAAAGTAATAGAAGTGAACCGAATTGAAGAATAGAAATGTCTTATTTGAGGAGAATTGTCTTATTGAGGAAAATCAATATCAAATCCTGCAACCGACTGTTAAAAAGAACCCCAATATTATTTTCACCCGGTAATATTATTGACCGAAGAAAGAAAGGCGAGGAAAGAAAGAGCATCAATCATAGCATTAGCTTCCGATTCGAACTGGATTAGTTCAAGTCCCTATTATTCGTTCAAACTTAAGATATACAATTAAGAAATGTTAAGAAGATACACGATTTAAACATTGATCTTTGTTTTTCAAATTTTAGCATCTTTAGAAAGTTTTAAAATAGTTGCAAAATAATAAAATTTTTATTAAAATAATTTATTCTCTCAGAATTCTAAACCAATCACGAAAATTGTTTTGATTGGCTCTCTAACCACTAATAACTATTATTGAAAGGATCAATTTTTCGGATTTAATTATCTGTTTGTTTCATAAATTTGATATCAATTTAAACAAATGTGAATAAATGTGTAAAACATTTTTTGTTATTCATAAATGCATACTTATTTTTTGCTGTTACCATAGATAAACGATCATGCTAATTTTTCAAGAATTTTTCAATAATCTGCACGGTACCCAAACTAACAGGACAGTTTCTCGTCAGTTTTTCGGACCTTTAGTCAATACCGAAGAAGAATGGTGTTTTGCAAACACGAATGGCTTGCACCTTCAGAGTTATTTTGATCGAAAGCTTGCACTGTACTGATGTCTGTGAAAAACTTCATGAAAAACTATTTTCCACGACGCCCTAAATGCGCGAAAAACTCACCAGTTTCAAGCAATGGCCGCCAAACTCTTTTGAAAAGACATTTTTATTTTAAAAAAATGTAACAGAGTGATTGTTTATCAAAAGCATGAACGGAATGTATAATTTTCTCAGCAATTCCTGTCTGTTTGTAAGACACATGATTCATTAGAGCTCAGTAGTACCATAGAAGCTTAAGCTTGGTTTCAACTAAACTGAACTCGAGCCTAAACTCCTAAACACGTTCACTTCACGTTCCAACATTGAACTTGAACCAAGTTTAAGCGTCTATTGGACTTAATCGACAGTTCAAACCGACTCTTAAAATAATGCTTTCACAATTTCAGCAAATTCATGTTCTTTTTAATAAATTTCCAAGTATTCAGCTCAGGGAATTGTAACTTAACGCGAGATGCGATAAACTGTAATTATCAAATATCTGGAATAAAAATCTGAAAGAAAATGGATGTATGTAGAGATTTATACCCAAAAGACATTTTCTCAACAAAAAAAAAGTATAAACACAAACCTGGTCATAGATAATTGTTATAAGTGAGCAATACAAAAATATGCCGTTGTAAAGAGAATGACGGGACCTCTGGACAAAAAGCAACAAAGTATGAGACCACTGAAAAGAGAATTAAAGGCCCTTTAGAACGATGTGCCACATGACCCCCATTCCGATTTAAGATTCTAAGGGTGACATCTGGCCCTTCTAAATGTCCCCCTTACAAATAAAATTGACGTGTCTTTCGGATTTTTCATATTTCTTACTGCAAGAAAGATTTTAACGGTGGGAAGTTTTCAAATTGATACCCCGTATTTTCGCAAATATTATGTCTTCATTTTGCTCTGAAATGTATGTACAAAGCCGCAAAAGGAAATCCAACCGTTCCAGAGTGTGATGGGTGATTTGCATAAGCCGCAACTCCGGTCAAATAATCTCTTAACTATTGTTGGCGTTGATAATAACAGACCTTTCATAATGAAGGATATCAAGATTGTATAACCATCAAGTGTTTGCGTTACCTATTATGGTAAATCCCTCCTTTTCATCTTACTTTTGGTTTACTATACAGGTTCTGTCGCGGCGATGGACCATTAGTAACATAAAAACAACTAGTGTTAACTGCATTTTAAAAAATGGGTAAATTGGCCTTTTTTGTCTTGTAATATGGTCGTTTTATAAAACATCGAATAAACATAAACATGTATTTTTTTAAGTACAGAGTGACTCAGAACTATGGAATTAAACTTCTAAGGATTGTTCAGTGCAGCAATAGAAGCCTGATAGAATCTGAGTAAAAGAACGAATGCCCAAAAATGTCTGCATAAGCACTACGACTTTTTAAGGCCCTTTAAAACCATTTTGTGCAAAAATCGACTGATTGATGACGCAGCTCTATCTGCCTAAAATGGAAAAAAAATATATGTGCTACAGAGTGTTGCAACCGCCGTATGTCTGTCTTTATCAAGCAAAATTTTATTTCATGCTTTAACTAAAGGTATACGATATTTTAACACAATGTTCTTATTAAATTTTTATTTCCATAAAGTATTAACCTAATATTTAACTTTTTTGTGTAAGTGTTCAAAGGGAGGATAAAAGTAGTTAGTAGTTGGTTAGTTAATGGCAGTTGCCACAAGAAAACATTTAAAAAACACTTTTCGATTCTCATATAATTGAAGAATCGAATAAACTAAATGTTCTCTTTATTTACTCTCAATTAACCACAATTACTTCATTACTCTCAAAGTTAAAATCACTAAAAACTTTTTTAAATTTATGGTCCGTTTCAAGCAGCAAAAGTCGCTAAACGCAAACTGGTTATAATGGGCGATAAAAAAATTATTTTCTCGTTTATTACGGATGACTTTGCGACTTTACAAGAGGAGAAGAGGCAGAATGAATTTAAATTCATCATTTAAAAAACCAAAAGTTATGTGGATGGGGTTTCAATTTTGTGAATGGTGTATGGCTATCAGAACTGCCCCTAATGGTCCATCGTTATGACACACTCTGTATAAATAACAGTGTATGATTTTTTAATTTCTAGATTTTCTGCTAAGTTCATCGGGATTTATTGAGAAAGATAATTTTATAAAGTTAATAATACTTCTGATTTTGTGACTATTGTGGAAAAACAGAAAAAATGCAAATATTGATTAAAACACTAAAGCAAATGGTAGAAGAATAAGATGCGAGAACCTTAAATGGCGAAGAAAAACTACAACTAACCTATTTCCCATTCATTACTAACAAATCGATTCCGATTCTATTATCTGTCCGACAAATCCTGAGAATCTATTCATTTCCTGATAAACGGAATAACCATTACTCATATAAATCCTTTATCGCCCTTAATGGAATTGGAAATTCCTATAAGGTGGCCAAAGGTTAGACACCATATCAAGGTTTTAGTGCTCATATTCCCGTGCCATTTAAATATATGTTATCTAGAGAAATCTATTCCATCAATATTCTCTAGAGATCTATGGCGGCTGCTTCTGACACCTTGCATGGTTTCATATTTTCAATTCATCGGTGTAAAATGTTTAATTGCTTGTTATAATATTTTTTTCTCAACTGTGTGAAACTATTTCTTATCTTAATTTGTTATGCTTTTCTACCTCTGGTTTTCATATTGACTGATTTTCAATGTGATTTGTTTGTCTCATCGCTTGGTTATCTAGGTTTTTATTTAATTTTTGTATTGCCGTGATGGCCGCCAATGCAAAGTTTTTCACTTCTCTTAATCTACAGTTTATTCGATGTTTTTTATCCTGCTTAAAGGCTAGTGCAAATAATGTCTATGAAAAAAATTAATAACAGGCAAGGACCAGGTGGAAAATGTTGAAGTTCCAACTTTAAGAAAAAATATAATTTAAAGACAAAACACTAGAGTTTTGTTTTAAACGGTTTAAATCGGTCAGAATAGGCAAATTAGCCAAATTTTCCAATAAAAATCCTAGAACATGGATAGTCATTTCCAAAATTGTGGAGATTGTAAAGCACCATGAAAGTTTACAGATAGTGTTGCCAACAAACAGCATCAAATTAAATTCATTGTGCATTTTGCACGAATATAAGTGTGTATTAATAACAATAAAAATCGATCAATCGACAAGTAAGAATAATTACTCTTGAAGGGTTCTAAATATATGTTAATATGCCCAAATACAGTGTGTTCAATGTGAAAATGGGGTATTTTCAGATGTTTCAACCTCATTTTCCGGTTTAATTTTAGAAAACGATTGAGATGAGTTTGGATCCGGAGATAACGTACTTCAACAATCAGCAAAAACACTCACGAATGCTGGAATATGATCATTATTTTGCATACACAAAAACATTTCCTATATGGGATCCTAAAAAGCCTAAGGATAATACCAGATACTTGCCGAATATTCGAGAAAATATATTTCAGCAGGTGTGCATCAATCTTTTAGACGATTTAATAAAACTTATTTGTACTTGTTTTTTACTATTTGTCAACTATATTTTACTGTTTACTTCTGTACGCAAGTGTTTTTCAATGTATTTAGCAAAGCTTTATCGTAAGCTTAAAGTAATAAAATAAATGATAATACTAAACAAAATACGCTTTTTAAAAAGTACATGTTTGTCTATATTTCGCATTAATTTTTTCTAGTTTATATTGTTTTTTTCTTCGTTCAGTATTACCACAAGCTTTAATCGTATAACCGTATAATACCGTTTTGCTAAAGGCATTTTAACTCAAAACCAGTCACAAAGGATAACCTTTAGACGTAATTTTAACGTGAATTTCACGTAACGAAAGTGATGACTTGAACTTACGTTACACCTTATTATAAAATCACGATCCGTGCGGGCTGGGATATTATAAACAATCAAAACCATTGTGCCTGCCAATTCGGATCAACATTTTTTTATTGTTATAAAAGTAAATTTATTATTTAACGGATGCCATTCCTGTAGCTGAAAATTATGTTCATTTGAACAATCTTCGCCTGCATTAACTGGCACTATGTACTGAATAGGACTAAAATGTGTCGTACAGCATTAAAAAAAATCGTAAATTATAAAATATCTGAAACAGGGCATTTTGAAAACACAACATTTTTGGGCCTTAGCTGTTAAAGCAATATCATTAATGACATTGTTTTTGCATCTGCACACGTTACGAAGTAACACTGCATCCTGTGTGTTACTTTAACTTGTTAATTTCGAATCACTTAGAAACAGTAGCAATTCTGAATTTAAAATTATCTTCTTTTATTACTTAACTGAAAATGAACCGTTTCAAACCAATCGGAACACTCTCTTTTACTTCTTTTACAGGAAAAAAATAAGCCAGTGCCTGCGCTTACATCACTAACTTATGGACGTCCCACACTTTCAACATATGACGAAGTGGAAACAGCTTTCAAGCGGTCATGTGCAACCTCTGACTTTTACAGGAAAAAGGGTGTTCTGCAAGTTGAAGCCAAAGAGGAGAAACAAGAAACTCTACGATTGGAATAAGCCAATTAGTTTTCAATTCCGAATAAATTTTTCAGTTTAATTAATTGAAACGAAATTATTTGAGAGCTAAATCCTGATTCTAACAATTGCATAACGAAAAAAAATTGAAATCTGTTACTTCAACAAAAGAAGTGTATGTTGAAGTGAGAAGAATTTTATGTAATTGCAAGATACAAAAAAAACCAGACTACAAATACCACTGGTCTATAAAAGAAATATTTTTTTATGTAACATGATTAACTTTTAATAATTCCTATGTACTTTTACCTGCTGAGTCCGAAAATGACACGGAAACCCCTGTACCACGTCTGAGTTTTTTGTTACAGACTGAAAAAAGTGTGGTAAAAATAATAAAACTAACGCCTCCAACTAAATCTATGTCTTGTCTTTTAAACATTTTAATAGCATCATAGAATTTTAAAAATATATACATGTATACAGGTTGTTCGTGTTTCATTTTAATTTTTTTCTTTTATGTAGAGTTGCATCTTCCTTTTTCAAAAACCAACAGTAATCTCCGAGCATTGCAGGATCCCAGCGGCCTTGGTATCTCGTTTCAATCGTTACTATATCCTCATGAAATCTCTCACCTTGTTCATCACTTATAGCTCCAATATTCTCAAGGAAAAGGTTGATATGCGAGTGAAGGAAGTGAATCTTAAGGGCTATTGGGCAACCCATAGTTTTGTACGTTTTCAAAAGGTTAAGTACTAAATTCTTGTAGTTATCTTCTCTGTTGTTGCCAAGAAATCCTTTCACTACCTGCACAAATGTTTTCCAACCTGCCAATTCTTTTTTGTTTAGTAGCTTTTCTTCAAATTCAGCATCACGTATAACCTTCCTGATGTCAGGTCCAATGAAAACACCTTCTTTTGTCTTCCCTGCACTAAGTCGTGGGAAAAGTTCTGACAGGTACTTGAAAGCTGGTCCCTCTGTGTCCATGACTTTTACAAAGTTCTTCATAAGACCTAACTTAATGTGCAAAGGAGGAAGTAGCACATTTTTGGGGTCAACCAAAGGATCGTTGAACATATTTTGTTCTCCTGGAGTATAAGACTTTGTTGACGGCCATGCTCGTTTAATAAAGAGATTTTTTCTGTTCCTGCTGTCCCATAAGCACAAAAAACACCAATACTTTGTATAGCCACCCTGAAGTCCCATTAAGATAGCTATCACTTTTAAGTCACCACATATTTGCCACTTAAAATCATCATACTTGATTGCCCTTAGAATTGCAGCCAAGTTGTCATAAGTCTCCTTCATTGAACAGAGTAAGCAACTGGAATTGACGGCTTTTTATTTCCATTGTGGAGTAAAACAGCCTTAAGGCTAGACTTAAAGGAGTCAATAAAAAGCTGCCACTCTGTAGGAATATGAGCTAGTCCAAGTTCATTCATTAACCCCATAAAGTCGAAACATACGCCCTTCAACTTTGGAAAATACAGAGAAGTTAACATTTCTCTTTCTGAAGGACGTTATGGTTGTGCCTTTTGCCAAAAGATTCCACTCTTGTAATCTTGAACCTAGTAGTTCAGATTGCTGCTTTGATAAACCTAAATCACGGGCCAAGTCATTTAGTGTGGTTCACGAGATGGAGTTTCCAATTGGAAGTCTTCATTGTCGTTTAATTCTGGAATGACCACATCTTCCCAGTTCAAAGGTGGAGTTGGAATGGGTTAGTCTTCACCGTGGGAAACAGGTTTAATGGCAGAAGGTACAGTCGGATAGTCACTGTTGTTCTTCTTCTTCTTTGAATAACCTTCCGTATTGGTGAGGCAAAAGTAGCAGTCATTAAAGTGGTTAGTTGGTTCACGCCAGGCCATAGGCACAGCAAATGGCATGCTGCATCGGTTACCCTTCATCCACTGAATGGGTGTCACGTTACAACTCACGCAACAACTAACGTTATCAAGAAGCTAAACACATAATAAAAATGCTATTTGGATCAAAATTGTCTACTTTCTTTAGTGATTCAAATGTGACCACCTAGAGAAACAATTTTAATTTTTCATATATTTTTTGTAGTGGATTTTAGACAATTTCTTTTCAGGGTAGTTATTTTAACACTTACCTCTTTTTCACCAAGATCTAATGCAAGTTCAGACTTACCAGCCTTGGAGCAACAGTATACCAAGACATTCTTCTTCACATTTTAAGTGATAGAACATCAACAGTGATCAAATATCATCACTATTAACTTTGTAGCGATAGATAAACATTCTAAACTATAAAGTTTGCTGCAGGCTACAGTTAATATCATAAGTTTTCATCAGAAAACGTCAGGGAAATATTAGTTTACTTGCCTTACGGTCTGCAAAAGATGATTAAATAATATCGAACAATACGAATAATCCACGTAAATTTAGCATAGAAACTATGCATATAACCAGTTCAATCAAAGCCAAATGTAAATGTTCGTGTTTAACATGAAAAATTTTGTTTTATCATCAATTCCATATTTGAAAAGGAATATTCCTTTGCTGTTTTATTATTCTAATTAATATCAAAATCAAGTTTTATGTGCTTCAATAGTTCTTAAAAAAATAGCAATAAACTTTTATAGGTTTTTGGGTTTTTCGAAAGAAATACTAAGTCTGATTTCACAGCAGTAATTAATAAATAATTAATCGTCTCTTCAATTACACGTTACAAAACTGAATAAGAGTTAATGCATAGTACAACAAATTAACAAATCTCGATAAACAGAAGGCATCCGTACAAAAATTAAAATTTTGCAGGAAAACTAGGGTTTATTGTATCAATATAAATTTGTCTACAATGCATTCATATAAAATCGTAGAAATGAATCTGCAATTTCTATAACAAGGTGCACAACACAAAGAGTACATTTATGGGCATGCTTCAGGTAGCAACGAATAGACATATATGGCATTTAGAAGTAACAGTCATAAAGGAACATTTTGCACAAACCGTAACCAAAACTCAAAGTCGACTTTTAAATACTAATTGGCAGTTTCGTTTTTCTGTGCGCCACTTTCAAAGTTTTTACGTGCTTGTGTCTAGGAACGGCATATGCTTGTTAACTAGAAAACTCACATCCCTCATCAATTTGCATAAAGCATAGATATAAAGAAATACACAAAACTACAGTTATCTTTATTTCTTCGAAAGTCATATGATATAGACTAATTGGTCTTTCTGCCCATGCTATTTACAGTATGGTAATGCTTAATTACTGAGATGGAATTATAGTTTACATGTTTTCCAGTTTGTATGTACAGTCTGTTTGATACTTTTATCATATATGTTCACATAGTTATTGGGTTGAAGGATTGTGCAGTGGGTTTTGTGGATTATTTTTCTAACTAGTCGTTGCGATTTGGGCTTTTACATTGTGTTTGCTCTCAAAAAAGCTGCCGTAAGATCACTTTTTATATTCTTGTGGTCGTCTATCTGCTGATAATTTTGGCTTTGGAAATTAGCGATCAAAACTGTTTTACTCTTTTATTAACTTCTGTTCTCGTGTTTTACAATTGCTTTGTGAAGAGAGTTTTGTCTTAAAAACCATTGGAATCGCTTGCACTATATTGAAGCTTTAGTGTTTTTGACATTTTTTTTTCGATCTCGAAAGTTGTGATCATAACAATTTTTAAGAACTCACTGATTATCACCATCAACGAAAATCACCGGTTCTTCAAGCAATAGCCACTTAACCCGTTACCATTTCATACGGTGGATATTCGCCATTATTTCGTCTGTTGGGATAGAGAATAGAACCGGTAATGGTATTATCGGTCAATCCAGCCCCCGTTGATGGAAAATTAGCATTGTGCATTAGCAGTTCGCACGAAATCGCATTAATCCATACGCGCCAATGATGAAAACGTGCAATTCAGTTTCCTAGCGTGAAAGATGCTTCATTCATAACTAGGATATAGCAAGAACAAATCTCTGAGAATCATAGAAAAAGTTGTTTCTCTGCTCCAAAAAAAACCTAAAGAACATTTTATAGTTTGCAAGACGTTTACTGTTTAATCTTATTTGGAAGATTCGTGTACTCAGGATTCATTTAATTAATTTGATTACATTCGAGAATAAAAAACATTCTTGTTGAAATAAATAAAAGTTTCTAAATTGAGCAAACAATTTATTTGATTTATACAAAACCTGCAGTTACGCACAAGACTGCACACTACAAAAGGTAAAAAAGAATGTCTTGAATAGTTCCGTAACGTGCCAACTGCGGACCATTTATAGTTCTATTTTTAAATTGATCGATTACAAATACCCAGTTTTTCAAGTTCAAATATTTAATTTTGGATAAATGTGTGTTTTCTATTTAATACTTAATACCACATCAGGCAAAATGGCTTGTTGTTGTACACATGAATCCGACTAAAGCCGATTAAAAGTAGCTTCTTTAAATTGAAGTAAAAATTTTAATTCTCATGGAGAGATTTAAAATTAAATAAAGGGTGTTCCAATAAGAACGACGGTTTTGCATTGCCCGCCATTTGTAATGTCATGATTTGACATTTAAAAAAAAGGCCGTTCGTTAGTAGACAGCAGGAGGTTAAGTAAAATGGAGCGGTTCAATACACAACAACGAATTCTCATTGTGAAAAATTATTATCAAAGTGGTGGAAGTTTTGCAGCCACAGTTCGCAAAATGCGTACAATTAGGGGCCACCGGAATGCTTCAACTGAAGCCACTGTGAGAAAATTAATGAAGAAATTTTAGCAAACTGGGTCTGTTAATGAAGTGAAAACAGAAGCACGCGTTCGTCCTGGTCGCTCGACTGAAAATAACGCAGCAGTACGTGCAAATGTTGAGGAAAGCCCAATCAACTCAGGAAATTGGTCCTTCCACAACCACTATGCATCGAATTTTAAAAAAAGATTTGAAGCTTTATGCGTATAAAGTTGAATTGGCTCAAGAGCTAAAGCCGGAAGACCATGGGCAACGAAGAGCCTTTGTTGATTGGATTTTGGAACAACGACAATTGGACGGTGCTTTTTCAACAAAAATCATCTTTAGGGACGAAGCCCATTTTCGTCTTCACGGTTTCGTTAATCGACAAAATTGTAGCATTTGGGGTTCCGAAAATCCACGAGTGATCGTTCAGACACAGATGCATCCAAAAAGAATCACTGTTTGGTGTGCATTGTGGGTTGAAGGTATCATCGGACCATCTTTCGTCGAAAATGCAGTTGGTCAAGTATCAACCGTGAGTGGTCTGTGCTTTTTTGTGCCAAAATTGCAAAATATGGATCTCAACAGCATGTGGTCTCAACAGCACGGTGTAACATGCCATACAGCAAGAGAAACTGTTGAATTACTGCACGAGTCATTTCCTGGTCGTGTCATTTCTCGTTTTGGAGATCGGCATTGGCCGCCCAGATCATGCAATTTAACGCCTTTGGACTTTTTTCTTTGGAGTTTTTTAAAGTCACAAGTTTATGTGAACAAACCAACAACGATTGAAACCTTAAAAGATGAAATTCAACGCTGTATCTCTGAGATACCGTAACATTTATGCGCAACAGTCCTTGAAAATTTCAAGAAAAGAGCACGTCTGTTCCAGCAAAGCCGAGGCGTACATTTGTCCGACGTCTTATTGCATTCATAACCTCATGATGTGAAGTTCATCAATTTCATCCAATTCAACCTTCATCTTGAAATGAAGCCAGAATAATAAAACAAACTTTAAAACTGAATTTGATAAAAAGTCTATTTAATTGCTTAAAAAATTTTTACCAGCAAAATTTTATAAACATTGTTGTCGTTTGTACACATTTGCAGCTCAATTTTTGGTTTAGTTATAATTATATCTTTAAAACCACATGAGTGGTTTGCGCATTTTTAATTTTAAGTAAACAAAAATAATTTTTGATGTTGCAATTCTGTTTGCAATTCTTCTTCTCGTTCTTCATGTACCACGTCCTCCCAGAACTTTGGTCACCAACACTGCTACTTGAATTTTGTTTGAATCTTTTTGTGAAACATTTCAAACAAGCAATTGAATGAAGAGAACAGGTTTGTTTGAACCAGTATTATTCTGGATAGATGTATTAAAATTTTTCAAAGACACCGTTTCACACTTTTACTTACTTAAACATTTATATGTAGATTTTAAAACGGAAATAATTAATATATGAGAAAAAACGATTGAGCTAAACGAGAACATACCAGCTACTGGCTACTATATGTGTGAGTAACAGCTAGTGTTTAGACAAAATAGTATGCTTAGAGATTAATTCGTAATAAAATAAGTCGTACATTAGTGTAAGTTCAACCCGAAAAATAATCGACAAATTGATATTTTTTATTAAAAAATTAAAATATTTATTATATAAAATTTAATATAATTTTTTTTTCAAATTTGAGATTGCAGCTGGGCGCAAGAAAACGTTTAATGGAATGGTACCCATCCTGCAGTTGAAGTTGATTTTATCAAAAACATTCTCATCAGTCTTCGCTCAAATGCTCCTAATTGCAGATTATGCAAATAAATCGCAAAGAACTAGCAGAAAAACGAATCGGCTTATGTGAAAGTCTAGAGATTGTTTTAAGTAAATTTACTAGTAAAATTTCCTTAAACACTTTAGTTCTTCTTTACATGACAACTGCAGTTCTCTGATTTCGGGGGTATTCAACACAAAATAAATATATTTGCAATGCAAATACATATTTGTATTGCAATATGCAACATTGAAAAAACTAATATATTCCAAACTAGCAATTTATAGAAATATTTTTCAAATCCGTTCTCGAATAGAAGACATTTATTGAACATTTGTGGTATCACATATCGGTCTAAATCTCAACATCAACGATTGTGAATGATGGATGCTCTAATAAGTTGAATGTCTTGCACAATATGGAGCCATGCGATTTCATATATTCGAACGTTCGCTAAAATGTTTACAGATATATGCATGAAAAGGCAGATAATGTGAAAAGTCTTCTTCCAACAATAGCTCGAGCACAGACTTAAATTAGCCCGATAGAGTGGAAAAGGTTTTACAACTGATTGAACTACTAAGGACAAGTTGGTAACTTCTGAAACTTAATTAGATTTTTAAATATATTATTTTTTCCAATATGTAGGTATATTTTGTTTTTTTTTTAAAAATTAAAATTTCAAAGTAAATTAAATAATTAGCATTTTTAAATACATATGTTTAAAATTAGTGGTCGTTTTGTATTTTGTTTTCATTGGTTTCAGTGTTTACAAAACCGCTAAAATGCGCAAAAGATACTGGTTAGAGATGAATGTGTGTGTGCATATTCATTATGTTTCGCCTCTTTCGCGCAGTTTTCCGCTTTTCCGTGTAACATTCTTTATATGTTAGTGAAAAAAAAAGTTTTTGTCTTTTTTAGCGCAATACAACAAGCAGGTATATTTTTCTCTTTGTTATTTGGATATAAATCCATATTCTTTTTAGGCAGTTTTATATCAATGTTGAATAAATCTTCCGGTACTTCAAACGTTTGTTAAAATTGTTCTCCTTTTTGCGAATAGTGAGTAGATCTAACCGTAACAAGCAGTATGCGCACAATACCCAATTAATTTACATAAAAATGCTTGGGTAATGTTCCTATGATTACAGTGATTTGTGCAAAAGCTCCTTCTAATTGCCTTTCAGCTGATAAGAACTGGCAATATGCTAAGTATATCCGGAAGTTTTCGATATGATAGATGGATGAGGTCTGTAGAGAACATCGCATCACCTTAAAACTGATAATAATAATTAATTCCTATTAGGCCTGTTCGAAGAGCAGTTCCGAATTAATTTGATAAAAACTGTTATTTCATGATGAAATGATATCATCGAGAGATCTAACTTTAACCAGTATAACAGTTCATATCTTCATAACAGTACATTAGACATAAGTGTCGGAAACTATGTGTAAGAACAGGCCTATTCTAAATTAATAGGTATATTTCAAGGCGATGCTGAGTTCGGAAAATAGAAGAAACATCAACAACAAAGGTTAGGCAACAGTAAACTAAATACTCCACTGACCTTCTCATTGTCTACTATCACACTGACCGATGCGGACTGAAAAAAAAAGAAATATTTAATATTCACGTTCAAAATATTTTAGTCACAATAAACAAATAATATAAAGAAAGACTGAGAAATTTCACCTGTTTTACGTTTTTCTAGCATTTGCATAACGTGCAGAAGAATCTCGAGAGTACAATTTCAATGGTAGGTAAAAATTCCGCATAATTTCAAAATTTGAAGTCGTTGGTACACTTTTTTGAGTAGTACTTTCTGAAAAGATTACGCGAAAAATTGGAAGAATTTGCGAAATATAGGATGCAGTAAAGACGTCAGTTGCGCTTATGAATAGAGACATTCTCGTTCAATATGAATCATAATAATCTTTCGCATCTCGATTAATGCGAGAATATTTTCTGGCGAGCGTAGAACTAGACTTGCAAAGTGCAAAGCATCTGCAAAAAATGTTGTTCTTAAATGCTAATTCATTTTTAATTGAAAAGTAATTTTTTAAACATTTTTGCTTGTAAAAGGTTTATTTTATTTTATCCATTCTATTTCATAATCAGTGCTTTAGTTACCTGAGACCAATGTTTTGTTTCTGTTTTCAGAATATGTAATTGTTAGTTTACCAATGTTAAAAAGTATTTTTTAATAAACAAAATCATTAGTTATCAACGCTTCTTCCACCAACAGCATCATCATCACTGCACACTTTGAAGGAAAAATTATAAAATAACATGTTCATTTTATATCATAATTTTGGAACCTATTACCAGAGTGGATCTGGAACATTATAACCTGTTACAGAAAAATAACAATTTAGACCCCACCAACTTTTCTGATGCCCGCAAACCCATATTCAACACCAGACGTTCTACTGCACACAAGAAACTTAACAAACACCATCAACAACATAGACTTAACCAACGAACTTGGATCCGACCACCTGGCTATTACGTTTAACATAGACTTACAACATACGCAACCTACCTCCAGTACACCTCCTATAGAGAAAAAGTTAAACCTAACAAAGACTGACATAGACAAAGTGAAACAACATATACATGACTACATTCAATCGCAAGCACAGCCCATTTCAATAGAAACCATACAACAATAACTTTCACTAGCCATAGGAAAATTTAGCCCGGAAATAAAAAATGCTTTCTACCGACATACACTACCCAAATTCATACTGAGACTCATAAAACAAAAGAGAGAACTGTACAGACTATATACAAACACTCAAAATAACAACCTAAAAAAGACACTGAACCAACTCAACAGAAACATTAACACCTTGATTGGACAATACCGACAAGACAAATGGCTAGAAACATGTAAAGAAATACAAAAAGACAAAGGCAAAACATACTGGCGAAAAATTAAGAAACTTGCGCAATACAAAAAAACTAGCACTACTGACACAATTGACGAAAACGGAATAGAACGTTACACAGTCAAAGAGAAAACGGACGCGTTCGCCAGACACTATCAAAGGGCCTTCAGCATATCGACAAACCCTAACTTCGACGATGACAACTGGAACTTGATCAACGACTGGTACTTGAACTATTTTAACAGCTCACCAAACTATACCTACAAACTGATCACAGACACAGAGTACGATGAAGCCCTAGCGCATATCAAAAACACAGCACCGGGAAAAGATAAAATTAAGGCAAAACTCTTGAAAAGCTTAACTCAAGAAACACACAAACTGATCCTAACTGAATTGAACAACTGCATCACAAATAACAAAATCCCAAAAACATGGAAAAACGGCTTAATAATTCCTATACCCAAAAATGGACTGGACAATACACAACCGAGCAACTACAGACCAATTACACTACTTCCAGTACTAAGCAAAGTTTTTGAATACATAATAAAGCAGCGGCTTGAAAAAGTGATTGGAAAATATATACCTACCGACCAATTTGGTTTCAAACAACATCACTCGACTATTCATCCGCTCTTTATTTTGGCCAACAATATACAAACGACTCACCTAACTGACAGAAAGTCGGCGTGTCTATTCATGACCATTAACAAGGTCTTTGACAGTGTCTGGCATATGGGCTTACTCTACAAACTTCACAAACTCCACACACCAATATATCTACTTCACATCATAAAAACTTACTTGAAAACAGACTACTACAAGTACGAATTGACAACACAATATCTTTTTCTTTTTCCCCTGAACAAGGACTCCCGCAACGATCCCCGCTCTCACCATTCCTATATAATATATACTGCCATGATATCTATAATTACCACTTACCAGACAAAAACCAAATAGACAAATCATCGTACATATTACTATACGCCGACGATACTGCACTAATAGTACACGACAAAACCACTGAAAAAGCGACTGAAAGACTCCAAACACTAACGAACAATACAATGTCATGGTTCTATAAATGGAGACTAACACCAAACGCGTCAAAAAATCAACTTCTACTCACAAACCACAGACTCAATGCGGAGTCCCCTACAATAATTGCAGACGGCCAAACGACAGAACCAAAGAATGACATAAAATACCTAGGAACCACAATTGACCACAAACTTAAATTCACTAAACACATACGAAACATCAGGGCAGAAAAAATAAAGAGATCAAAACACTTCCGATCACTAACCTACAAAGACAGAGGAATTAGCACGAACATCGCCACCAAAATATATAAAGCTATTTGTAGACCCTTGCTAGACTATGGACATATACTCATGACCAACGGAACAGAAAGGACAAAACGTTATATACAAACAACAGAGCAAATTGCACTAAGACTAATAACACGAATAAGACACCCCCAAAACCCACTACACAACCCCTCCACCCAACTACTATACGAACGCACAAACATGACAAAGATTTCGGAAAAACTCATACACCTACAGACAAAATGGACAAACAACCCCTACAACTGGACCATACTGAATCCCCTTTGTCTTACAAGACCAACCAGACAATCCCGCTTCCGTTTCCCTACATCAACGCTACTTACAAAGGCAACTGACTACTGGACAATAAAATAATTTTTTCTTGTCATTAGAACTGGAAAGTTTATTTAATAAGATTATTAAGCTAGAATAAGAGAATTTTCATCTTTATTTTTTATTTAGATTAAGACTACATGTATTAAACAAGGGCAGAAAGACCGATAGGTCGATAGCCTTTTTTAGAAATAAAGATGTTTACTACTACTACTACTAACAATTTAGCACACTTCTGGCATGCAAGAACAAGACAAAGACCATGTTCTGCAAGACTAAAACTTTTGCAACAGTCTTGCGAGAGTATCGACTCAATTCTGCACAATATGATCGATCGGATCGCTTATAATAATATTATATTTATAATATAATATCTTTTCATCTTAAACTATTGGTATATCACATTAGATGTTGGCTTTCTTCGATAACAATCAAACACAAAACGTATTCATGTGGATAAATTTGTATGTGTTAAATTTGTATTAATTTTTTGCTCTCATATTTGCTAACTGCGAATTATTAGGCAATAAAAAAGTGGAAGTCAATAATTTTGACTTACGGAAGAATTAAAATTTTTGTATTTTAGAAAACTTCATCTTTTTAATTAACCATTGATAAAAATTTCATATGGAAATCAAATAGCAAACAGTCTGAGATTATCTTATTATTTTACTATTGTTGTTATTATTAAACCAAATAATTATTTAAAATGGAACGCCTTATTTAAAAGCAAGACTTGCAAGACTTTAGCCGCAAGACCAAGATAAAGACTTAAGATGTACGAACAAGACAATGCCATGCAAGTCTTGGTCTTGCTTTGCTCATCACTATGCAGCTCTCTATGCAGATCTCACTGCAACAGATTTATTTTCTCGCGGCCCACACAAAGTACTGTTCGAAATTCAACCTGACTGTATTGAAGGTCTTCGGAAAAAAGTGATTCAGGTATGTCGAGGTATTATCCCACCCTGTATATTAGCAATCAGTAAATCACACTAAACTGCAGCCCCTACCTGTGAAACGAGATCAATATATTTTATGGCCGATGGAGCAAACGTAAATGCATTTTTTTGGGCGATCACGCAGTGTACATTTGCTTGGGTTACTCCGTCTTGGATTTGGATCGACTGTAACACTGTTAAAAATATAAAATTACGAAAGGAACAAAATATTGAAATATAAAACATTGATAAAATCAGTACGTTGGCCTAATGCATCGACATGCAAGATTCACATTGGCCCCGAACAGGAATTCCTAATAAATAACTAAACACATAATACGGGGTGTCAATTTGAAAATTTCCCACCCTTAATTTCTTTCTTGCAGTTAGAAATATGAAAAATCCGAAAGACACGTCTGTAAGAGAGATATTAAGGGTGGGAAGTTTTCAAATTGACACCCCGTATAACAGAATTGAAAAAGAAAGCGAAAAAGACATTTAACACGTGGAAATTTCATGACCTTTACACTCCCCCAGTGATTACACTTCGTCTCAGCACGAGATTTTCTATGCACAATATCGGACGAAACAAAATATGTCAAAAACCGTCCGTAAATGGGAAATTAAGACCGATTCAACAGTGTGTCACGCATTGTTAAGTGTTCCGATTTTCTGAAATTGACAATATTTTCTAATGTATTCCTGGGTTTCAGTCAATTTTATTGTTTATTATTTAAAATGAAATTAATTCATTAAAATGAGGAGGACAAAAACAGATCATTAAACTTTTTGGATATGACGGTTATGTATGACAATAATGGGGAAATAAAAACAAACTGGTACACAAAGGATGTGTGGTCTGGTAGATACTTGAATTACCAATCATATGCACCTATACAATATAAAAAAAGTGTTGTAACAGCTCTTACTGATAGAGCGATAAAATTAGCACATTGTGGATACAGACAAAAAAATCTTGAAAAAATAAAAAAGGTACTAATAATGAACAACTATCCCAAAGAATTCTTCGAACCAATTATAAAACAAAGAATTAATAAAATATACAATGCAAATAAATGGAACAACATAAATAATATAAAAAAGAAAAAAGAGGGTGAAATCAAGTATGTATCATTACCGCACATACCAGAAATCAACACAAAAATAAAAAATGTTTTAAAACCGCATAATATTACTATAGCGGAAAAAAATAAAAACAACTTGGCAAAAGAGTGTTTTACAAAATTTAAGCCTAGAAGCGATAAGTTGGACACACCTAACGTAATATACAAGATTGACTGTTTGAACTGTGACAACACATACATAGGACAAACAGGGCCATATTTAAAGAAAAGAATATACGAACATAAGTATAGCTTAAGAAAGGTTAACGAAAATGCAACAGCATTAGCACAACATGCACAACAAAAGTTGCATGATTTTGATTTCGATAACACACAAATATTGATCAATGAGGACAACTATAATAAGAGAAGAATCCATGAAATGATACAAATTAAGAAACATCAGAATGCAATAAATTTCAGATCAGATACAGACAATCTTAGCTCTGTGTATTACACGTTAATTAGATGATCGCATGCATGAACTGAATGGACCTGGTAAATAAAAATTAAACAGCAGATATTGAAGAATTACAGAGCAATTCCAAGAATGCAAAGAAAAGGCGAAATATAAACAGGTTTTTCGGGCCCTCGCTCGATATCGAATAAAATAGGTAACTCAATGTCCAACCAAATGTAAAGGTAGAAACATCTAGACATGTAAGTCAAATTTAGATCTCTAAACAATAGATTCTAGTCTTTTCCCGAACATGATTATCCCGACTCATCACCTGAGAACCAAGGTCCCAAATTGTACTTTTTAATATGTGTGTGATTTGAATTTTAATATGTTAATTTTGTGAAAGTCTTTTTTAAATTAAATTGATAATAAATGTAAAATGTATATTTGAGACAAACTGATGATGGTGGATAAAGACATCGAAACATATTTGTAACATTTTAAATAATAAACAATAAAATTGACTGAAACCCAGGAATACATTGGAATGAATTAAAGTACAGTCAGGAAAATATACGAAAATATTTTCTAATGGAACACTAAATATTATGCGATTATAGAATTCCTATTATTCTGAATAGATCTTATTGGAACGATTTTTGTCAAAAACTTACAGGTCTTGAGCATATAGAGGTAAAAAACAGCAGACAGTAGGGCTGCTTTCTCCGGTGGAGAAAAAGTTTTTTAAAATAAAACCGTAAAATTCTGTTTGGCACATTTAACTGAATTTAAATAACCGGAATGAAGCCGCTATGTAAACAGCGACATACATTATGCTACCACAAAAAAACTATATTACAGCTCTAGCGGAGATAAAGTCAAGAATTTGCAAAGCCAACAATTTATCAAGCCCTAAGTTCCCAGCTACATTTCTATTCAATGGATGCAGGAAGCATGAAGTACAAACAGCTTGTCAACGGACGAACCATCAAGTTCCTAACGAAACTTTCAGATACAAAAAATAAACGGATAGGCAGGGTAATACCATAGAAGTATATATAGTTTATAGAAAAGTTATATCAAAAACAGTAATGCACGTTTTTCATGACATTTCGCATGGTCGTAAATCATAATTCATCAATAAGGATAAAATAATTAATTATACGTCGGTATAAATACTACGTGGGTGATTGTATGAAAAACATGACTTTTTGTGTATGAATGGACGACAAACTTTACCGTTGCTTCTGAATGCAAATAGCAATTTAATACAAATTAGAATCTTGATTGAGCAAGCATGCAAACTCATTTTATTTATGGGAAAATAACGATTTGAATAAATATTTGGCAGGGCTCTACAAAAGGTCAAAGTGCAGTCACGATTTCCGTTCAAGTATAATTGACCTATTAATAGATGCTTTTAAAGCAAAGTGTTGTAGGTATATGTTAAATCAATACTATCTTTGCTTAAAATCAAAGTAAAAAAATTAGAAGCCGGTCGTTTAGAGGAATCTTTAACTCAATTTCTATTTTATCCTTAATTACCGCAATTTCAATAGTTACAAATAAACGTACTTGTGCAATTACTTTAAAATTGCCTTTTCAAATCATTCCCATAAAACATTAAACATTTAAAATAAAACTGTGATTACCAGATTATCTGAGTGCGTCACAAGAAAAACCAATTTGAAACATTTTTCGGTCCATGAAATACGTTTCCAACGCAGCAATGATGCATCGAAAACACTATTAAAGTTTGAGAACCCAGAAAAGAAGATTTTGTATGATTTTTGTTTTCACTAGAAGGGCCGTATGCGATTTCACCACATGATAGTTTCCGAAGAATTGTCATTGTTCTCGCTTTCACTATGTGGTATTTTACCTTTATACATCTTTCACATGTCTAGTTATCGAAACTGGATGTTCCTCTTTCTACTATAATACAAACAAATCTACTATAAAAGCATAATGAAAGTAAAAATACTGGAAAAAACATCGAAAAAGATTCTTAGAAACTTATATTGTTACATATTTGGAAACTGAAGCAATGGCCCCAACGATTTATTTTCCCCGAAGCACCTGTATTTTAGCATTTTATAAAAGCGGTAATTTTCCTAACCAATTTTTGCACAGAAAAAAAAATTAATCAAATTTGTACAAAATGTATTATGAAAAGAACTTACTAGAAAACAGACAACTACAAGTACGAATTGACAAAACACTGTCATTTTCTTTTTCCCCTGAACAAGGGCTCCCTCAAGGATCCCCGCTCTCACCGTTTCTCTACAATATATACTGCCATGACATATACAATTACAACTTACCAGACAAAAATCAAATCGACAGATCGGCATACATATTACAATACGCAGACGACACGGCACTTATTGTACATGACAAAACTACTGAGAGAGCAGCTCAAAGACTCCAAACACTAACAAACAACACAATGACATGGTTTTATAAATGGAGACTAACACCAAACGCGTCAAAAAACCAACTTCTGCTCACAAACCACAGACTCAACGCTGACTCCCCTACGATAACTGCAGACAGCCAAACGACACAACCAAAAAACGACGTAAAATACCTTGGAATCACAATTGACCACAAACTTAAATTCACTAAACACATACGAAACATCAGGGCAGAAACAATAAAGAGAACAAAACACTTCCGATTACTAACCTACAGACAGAAGAATTAACACACACACCGCCACCAAAATATATAAAGCGATTTGTAGACCCTTGCTAGACTTTGGACATATGCTCAGGACCAACGGAACAGAAAGGACAAAACGTTATACACAAACAACAGAACAAATTGCACTAAGACTAATAACACGAATAAGACACCCCCAAAACCCACTGCACAACCCCCCCACCCAACTACTATACGAACGCACAAACATGACAAAGATCTCGGAAAGACTCATACATCTACAGACAAAATGGACAAACAACCCCTACAATTGGACCATACTGAATCCCCTTTGTCTTACAAGACCAACCAGACAATCCCGCTTCCGTTTCCCTACATCAACGCTACTCGAACACTTACAAACGCAACTGACTAGTGGACAATAAAATAATTTTTTCTTGTCATTAGAATTGGAAAGTTTATTTAATAAGATTGTTAACCTAGAATAAGAGAATTTTCATATTTGTTTTTTATTTAGATTAAGACTACTTGTATTAAACAAGGGCAGAAAGACCGATAGGTCGATAGCCTTTTTTAGAAATAAAGATGTTTACTACTACTGTATTATGAAAGATTCGACTTTGAATTTAAAATCCAACTCGTTTTATTTTAATTTAAGAAGTAACCACAAACAATGATAGAATCGACATATTTTGGAGAATCTCAAAAGAATTTTACGAAGTGCAACTCACTGGAAAATATCAGGAATCTGTTATTCTTAGCTTTAAAATATTTTCCCGATTGGAACTCAATTTAAAGGAGAAAAGGAAGCAAAATTGGTAAAAAAAACTCGACCCGTCAAGCATGAGGGAAATTGAATTTAAATATAGTTCGGTGCAAACAATGTTGAAGAGAGGCATGGGTAAAACTGTGTTGAGTGCGCTTTTGAGTTGTTGCTGCTCTGTGAATTAGCGAATTATAACTCATTGCTTGATGAGTTATAACTCATTTAATTTTAAACGATAAGCAAAAGCTAAGCTTTACGAGACTCGAGACTGGAATAATTTTACCTAAACCACCTAAAAAAAAGCCCACCTGTTGGTAACTTCTGAAAATTCACTAAGTTATCTATGCCTAGTTGAAAAAGAACAAGAAAAATCGCTACACCAGTTTGCAACAGTTGTCAGATCAACATCAACACAACACTGATAGACAAAATTAACTAAAAATTAAAAACTCAAAACATTTTATTTCAAATTCATTAAAGAATCCATTGAAAATGTTTTTCAAAACAAAACAAAAACAAAAAATTGTTCACTAGTTTATCTGATTTTTGATAGAAATTTACGAATGAAATGAACTGAAATTAAACTGAAGTTCCCTTTTTTAACTGTTTTAAATACAATAAATCGTAAGATTTATCGATCGCAGCCCGATTCCACGCTTTATGATGAGCATATATGTATCTGGTGATCTTAAATAATTGGCCCAATTTACTGGGCAAAAAATCGGGGAAAAGCGCGTTATGTACTACCGGCATAACAGATTTGTAATGAATTCTTAGAAAATGTGGTGCCATTTCGAAAACGCGTTTACTATAGTTAGTAGGTTCGAACAGGCCTTCAAAGAAATCTCACACCAAAACATTATTGGGCCACGACGGAAAGCTAGTTGGAAAACCAGTCATGTATCTTTCTCCTGGTCTTTTCCAGATAAACGGTCGCACATCGAAAAATCCTAAGACTACTTGACTTCATCAGTAAGAAATACTCTGTTCCAGTCATCCAAACCCAGATCCACATGTTTTCCAGCAGCCTCAACCTAACTTTCTGGTGAGCCATGGTTAAGAGAGGATCTTTTGCCGGATGTTTAGCACTCAATACTCCTCACTCAAGCATGTAGCTTATGGATCTTGGTCGTCTAACATGTCATCCTGTTTACTGGTAATTAAACGGCTGAAGACATTGATCAATGGTGGTTTGATGAACATCCAACTTCCGGGCAACTTCATGTTGGCATCAAATTCACTTAAATTGTTTGTCGAATACGTTTCAATGCGGATACACTTTAAACAACATGGAATATTACTTGAAAGACTTACTGACTGACATTACTTTAAGACTACATCAAAATTAAATTCGACGCAATACCACACTGACCAATGGAGAATAAAATAGAGCGGAAAGTCCACTGAGTCCGGTTGTGCCGAATATCTTCATGGAGAAATTCAAAGGAGTACTTTTGAGTGCCACAGCCGCGGTTAGATCATCGACAATCGACTTTGATAATATGAAAACACATCGCGATCACCTATACAAGTTCTTCAGCTTCCTGAACGACCAACATACAGGTATACAGTTTTTGGAAATTAGTTGGACCCTAGGGTATACCGTAAAGGCACCCACACAGACGATACTTTTATAAACTATCTAACCACCACCCGAATCAGAAACAAAAAAACATCAAGACTCTCATGAATAGAGTCAAGAAAATATGTGGACCATCGTATCAGAGAGCTGAAAGACACCAGTTAGCACAGACCATCAATCCAATCAACAGGAACATCAATAAGAGCGGGCCGTTCTCAAGAAGAGAAACTTCATCAAAAGCTTTTCTGCCCGTGACTCTGGGAATTGAGAGGCGTCTGAGAAAAGTTGACAAAAACCATTTTTATTTCCCCACCAAAAATTCAGGAATATTCAAGGTTGGTTAAGAACCTAAGCTTTCGAGCAAACCCCCTCTGAAGATGCAACCACTCGTGCTTGAGAAACATCAGGAATAAAAACGCACCGGTTTCAGTACCACGCTTGTTGAAAGTGACACAAAACAAGTAGAACCAATGGAATGATTAGAAAGTTATTAACTACTTGGGAAAAATATATGTTCGAAAATTTATAGATGATGCGCTAATTTTGTTCATCGATGTATTATCGACGGACGACAGTCGCTTTGTTGTACTGAATATTCCACAAACGCGATTGTACAACCCATAATTGTCCGACAGTTTTTAAATAAAACTCATGTAGAAAATTGGATAAGTTTGAATGGATTGATACAGTGGACGCCGAAATCACCGGACTTTACCCTACTGGAGTTCTTCTTGTGGCGAACTTTGGAAAATAAAGTTTAAAAACACCATCTATTAACTTGAAACTTTTAAAGGCAAAAATCAGAAATGTTTTGCATGAACTAAGTAGAGAAATTTATAGAGATGGTTTCCCTGAAAGTTATTCGTTTTTGAATATAATTTAATAATTAAGACAAATTAATAATGTTGCGTCTTTACATTTATTGTCAAAGATGTTTTGGTAATAATTTATTTACATATTTGCTTATAATTTTCAATGAAGATTTCAGTTCAAGACACACCAATCCACAGTTGAACCAAAAGAGGCATGCCGAAAGACCCATTACACTATTATTCACAAAATTGGTCTTTTTATGAAGACCCTATATAAAAATTACACCAACTAATTACAATATTTTAAAACTGGAGAGTTTTTCGGGTTTTTAGGCCGTCGTAAAGTAGAACTTCTTCCTGGCGTTCCGCAAGCACGAGGCGTACATCTTCAGAGGTGGTTTGCTTGGGAGCTTACACTGTACTGATGATCATCAGATTTCTAGGTAGAAATTCTATTGTACGACGGCCTAAAAACCCGAAAAACTCACCAGTTTCAAGGAATGGGCCTCTAAAGCCTAACTCTATTTATACAATATCTTAATTTAACATTCCCTTACTAATGACAAATATTCTAAACCTTCTAAAATTGCTAGTCGATTCTAAGCTACATAAAAACGGTTCAATACTAGGCATGCAAAAAGGATAATAGAAAGTATCGGGGGTGAGAACTGAGAAAAAAAGAAAGCTTTAATTCTCACTCACCACAGCTTGAACGGCGGCTTGGTGCTGGAAACAAGGAAGCATACATTTAGTACATACAAAGACTTTACAGAGCAGCACGGAGTTTCAAATATTCGGAAATTGACTAAATGTGTGTTCTCCTAATCCTTCGTAAATAATTACATGCGTATCCACATGAAATGCAACGTACAGTTCAATGTGTAAGCGATGTAGACGAACATACAAAGTGCATCTTTATGTTGCAAACAATGTTGAATTATGTTTTGCATCTACATCCCCAATTGCTTGCGCAATCTTATGTTTTCAATTTATCGTCCTCGAACAGTAAGTGCAATTAATCTTCGCTGCAACATCAAACATCTGTATAGGTATACACTTGTTGCATTGCACGTTGTGTTAGACGTTGCACCGCAATTATTTACAAGGTTAAAAGTCCAAGATTTAGTCAAACAATATTGCAATATAGTGATTGGATACATCGTGTAAAAGGATTCATCAAATATTCATGCATATCAATAGACCGATTGAATCAAACTGCTAATATCTAAAACAGCTTTTCTGTATAAAAAAATCTTACCGGGGGCTTTTTTGCCCCATTTTTTATCTTAGGATGTCACCATTTTTGATAACCAGCCAAAAAAGTTGGAAAAATATATTCGAGAAATTACAAAAAGTATTTTGCATATTTTTGATGGCCAATAACGACTAAAAAAGCATATTGCATTTTAACAAAATTCGGTTAACTTGATCCATTTTGACTGCATGAATGTGCGATGAAGCGAGGAGAACACGTTGTAAAACACCCTACATAAAGAAAAATGTTTTCAGAACAAAGCTATTCAAGAGGGATAAAAATATGTGTTGGTAGGTATGCAAAGATGTCTGGCAGTATTAACTACAGATATAGATAATTATTCATAGCAGTAGTTAGTATAATAATTAATGGAAAGTACAAGAATTGGGAACATTTCCAATATTTCGAAAAATATTTTATTTTGCCGTTGATTTTAAGCTTGGCAAAAAAATATATTGCTGCTCGTTTCTGTGGTCAGAAGTAAGTTAATACTTTCAACTGAAGTACAATCTCTAGCAGATCTAGGAACAATCCCTGCAAGTTTTGGCATAAGCCACACACACCAATTAATCTCACTTAAAATTTGTTGTTATTTCTTACTTATGTCCACGCCCTAATTATTAAATCATAGGTAGCGGGTATATACACATCTGTAACCTCAACAGATGATAGATCTACTTCAGGGACGGGCCCCTACCTACGCGAGCCTTGGCTTATCTCCCAACTCCACACGGGGGAAACCAATGTCACACCCGAAATTTCCCAGCCAAACCTAGTATTCCCTTCCTAAAATGCCACCTACCCCACTCACCAAGATACAAACCGAGTACACAGGCCCCCAGTCCCCACCGGTCTGAGCAACCCCAACCAAGACAGCGGCTGAAACAGGGCTCAGACAGGGGGTGCTAAGAATCCTTGGGTTGGATCAGGCTGTCACTTTGATATAGCGACTTACAATGCAAGGACTATAGGTACCGATGATCGTTTAGTCGAATTAGAATACGAACTGGAGAAGATCAGATGGGATATCGTGGGAAGAGCCGAGACAAGCAGAAGAGGTGAACAATGCGTGAAGTTAAACTCCGGACATTTCCTTTTCCCAAATCTAAAAACCTTAAAAGCACTATCAGATCAGGAAGTATATATCACAATGATCATAAATGAAAAAACTTTGAAAAACATCCAAGTATATGCACCAACTTCTTCCCACGAAGACGAGGAGGTGGAGACAGTATATGAAGATATAGCACTCTATGCACTCTACGAAAATAAAACAACGCATGTGATAATAGGTGGTGACTTTAATACCGAAACAGGGAAGAACACAGTTCCAACAGAATTATACATAGGGAAGTTTGGAATCGGAACCAGAAACGACCGAGTAACAATGCTGGTCAACTTCCTAGAAAGAGAAAAGCTCTTCCTCATGAACACCTTCTTTCAGAAAAACGAAAAACGCAAATGGACATGGAAAAGCCCAAATGGAGACACAAAAAAACCAGATCGACTTCATTATCTCTAAGCAAAAACATATAATTCAGGACTTAGATGTCTTAAACCAACTAACTACTGGAAGCGACCATAGAATGGTTAGGTGCAAAGTTTTCATAGATGTTGAACTTGAGAGAGCCAGAAGAATGAGACGAATAGCAACCAAAATAAATGGGGAACAGCTTAAGGACGAAAATGAAAGCTACAAAAAACAACTTGGCAAAAACTTCTCTAAAAACTCAGGACAGCCAAATGAATCCATGAATGAGGCCAATAAAAGAATAACAAAGATAAAAAAACGGCTGAACAGACATCCGAACCCCTTCGAAAATCTGGGGACAAGCTGTCAAGTGAAACCAAACAAATGCTGGAAAAACGAAGAGAACTCATAAAAAAGGGGAAAAGAGACACAATAATATTTACGGAGACCAATAAAACGGTTAGGAAAATGGCAAAACAGAACATCCTGAAATATAACACCAAACAGATACAAACACTTCTGGAGAAAAATAGAGGAATAAAGATATATAAAAGGCAAAACACGCAAAGGAAAGAAATAACGAAGATAAGGGATGAGACAGACAAAATAATAGAAGATAGAACACAAATACTGAAGGTGGTTGAAGCTAAAAGAGAAAATGATGACAAAACCAAAAGGATTGTCAATTCAGAAGAGATGCCAGCTCTAAATGTCGAAGAATTAGAGAAAGCACTTCATCAAATGAAAAATGGAAAAGCAGCAGGAGAGGACGACATACTACCGGAAATGCTAAAGGAAAGTGACAGAAAAACTGTTTAACTTATGCTTAACATCTGAACAAATTCCTGAAGGCTGGGAAAACGCAATGGTTGTTCTGATCCACAAAAAAGGGGACCCAGCGGACCTGGAAAATTACAGGGCAATCAGTTTGCTATCCCAGCTATACAAACTGTTTATCAGAATAATAACAAACAGATTGGATCGAAAGCTTGAGCTTCGAAGTAACTTTAGCACCACTGAACACCTCCATACAACAACTCGTAGAAAAGGTAACAGAATACAATATACCTATATGGACGGCGTACATCGATTTCAGGAAGGCATTCGATACAGTAGAAACTTGGGCGATAATCAGGTCAATGAGAAATGCTAGGATAGATCAAAGGTACATAAACTTGAGAGAATACATATATAACACCTCCACAATGAGTATAAGGATTCACGACCCTACAAATAAAATAAATGCCAAAAGAGGAGTCAGGCCGGGGGGTGTAATCTCACCGAAGCTGTTCACTCTGGTCTTAGAGGACATCTTCAAAAAACTAGAATGGAGCAATAAAGGAATTAACATTCAGGAATAAAACCTTAACAAACTCAGATTCGCTGATGATGAAGTTATATTCGGAAAGGATCAGCAAGAACTTACCAAGATGATGGAAGAACTACAAGAAGAAGCAGATAAGATTGGATTATTCATGAACAACACAAAAACACAATTCATGACCAGCACACATGAAGCAGGAGGGACAACATCGATACACGGACAAATAGTAAACAAGACATCATACCTTGGACAAACAATAACACTCGGCAAGTAAAACCAAGAAATCGAAGTCAACAGACGAAGCAGACTGTTTGTTCTATTTTTTCGAATGTATAAAACTAAACGAATCGTAGTTTCCAACCAGAATTTTAGGTAGGTGACATCTCAGAAAAATGGCTTGTTTTCCACAGGCGCTTATATGAAAAACGACTGTTAATTTTTAGCAAAGCATCACCTACCAAAGTTTCGCATTGATTAGGGTGGAGCACCCTCCACTTGAAATTTCTCATATCGGCAAAAATGGTTAATCCGCTATCAGCGCATATTCTCTTAAAACCAATTTCAAAGTAAGCAGACAAGTGTGATTTTATTTTTATGAATAAACCTTGTGGCAGGCCTAGTAAAGCATAAGTCTAGTAAAAATTAGCAAATGTTAAAGATTCAGACTTCAACATGCTTATTATAAATATTGTGGCAAAACTGACTGTAAAATTTATTCAAATTTATTCCTTGTGCAAGTGATCAGTTAGGCACTGCGTAGCAAATTAGCATTTGGGGGATTTGAGCACTACCAGAATAATCCTAGAGGGATTAACTATACAATGATGGTTATGTACAGCGTAATTTATGCCTATTTACTTTACCGCAAATTACGCCACTCTGACACCAGTACAATTACAATCCAAAAGTTTACTTGTGCAAAGAAGAATATAATTTTTTATTAAAAAGGAAAAACAACCCTATATATTTAGCGGCAATAAATTATTCAAGGTGTCCAGAAAAAACCACAGCGAATGTAACCACATATTCGTTGGTCCATACCAGATCGATTTAAGCTTCTTTCAAGAAAGGGGATTTGGGGCTGTTTTGTGGCGAATAAGCTGACACAATGAATTTTCTATTAGAGTGGGCATTTATCTAGCAGCTCATAAAGAAGTTTTTGAACGCAGAAAAACATGGCAACTGCCAAAATACTATTGTGAAATCCTTTCTAATAAATACAAAGAGAATAACTCGAGAACCTTATGGGGTTCTCCAATTTTAATTCCCTTTGGTTAATAATTATTCTAAATTTTTTAAACAGTACATTTCCCAAAAGAGATGATTCATTGAATGTCAGCTAAAAGGGGTCTAAGTGAAAATCATCTAAACTTCGAAAAAAGTAATGAATTTGTTGTTACTTTTGTTGATTTACGCATGAAGCCACAGGTGTGTATGTACGTAAAGTCAATTGCGACTGCAAATATGGGAAACGACCAATTTATACTTTCGTTATTTCGATTTTAACAAATGCTCAGTTTTTAGTAAAAGTTACTCTGTACCTACTGCATAAATTCCCCTTAGAGACAACAGTTCCAGAGGAATTACGATAATTTTGAATCACCCTGTATATAATTTTTAGAGAAACTGTGTGAACTTCTGTATATTTCCAATATTTCCAACCGTTTTCTGGACTTAATCACAAAATAAATAATAATTTTAACATAAAATCTCCAAACGGTCTACTCCCTTTACATAACAAACATTTCCACTATTCTGTTATTTTAACAGATTTTCCACGTTTTAAATGGAAAGAGCTAAGTCTCGAATAATATGAGCCAGAACTTGAACATTTCCACGAAAGAGGCGGATATTTTATTCTGCAGCTCTTATGAAAACTCAGAAGATAGACAGAAAAATCAGAAATGACCAGCAAATAGACTATCAAACATCAAAGGCTTCCCGTTTACACAAAAGCATGTGATAAAACCCAGGTGTAGTGACACTTTATCGATATACAGGATCTATTTAACACCATATACGAAGATTGCAAAAAAAAAACGAAAAACATGCGAATATTACAGAATCATCAGCTTGATGAGGGTCGCTCTAAAACTGTTCTGTCGGATAACTCATGGCCAACAGAGGCTAGGCACAAAAGAGGCTCCTTGCTCCACATAGAAAAATGTAGAAATATTAAAACAGACGTATACCTTTGCTTTATATACTTCAGTAGGGCGTCTGACCAAATAGAACACGAGAAACCAAAAAACAGAAGCACCGATATCCAAATTATAGCGGCATGGCACTGAAAACCATGGTTGTGTTTGCATGGTTGGGATGTACAGTGTAAGATGATACGCTGGTTCTGGGAAACAGAGTTGAAAGTCTTAATGTAAATAAATCTCAAACAAAGACAATTAGCAAAAACCCAACATCAAAGTTGCGATAACAATTAATAATATAATGATCCAGAGGGGTACTAAAAATTACGTATTTGATCAATGAAAAATCACTCAAAGAATAAAATCTTGAATTGGAGAAACCGGACCAGCCTTCAGTAAAATACATCAGAGTATGACTCCCGAGATGTTAGGGCTGCTTTATATAACTCTATAGCGTGAGTGAATTAAGGCCTGTGAAATATGGTGTTAGTATAGAATATTCAGGGAGAGGCACACTCTAACGATGGACATCTTAAACTGCATTGAAAAAAGCACAAAATAATAAAAACTGATAACCAGCAAAACAAGTTATTTTGGAAATATTAAGGAATTAAGCAAACATGACATCAATACAATGGTTTGAAGCTGCAGTAGACAGAGTGTAATGAAATAAGATGATCGCCAACAACCTAAGGGGATGTTAGCCAGAAGTGTATAAGGCATATACACGTAAAGTAAATAAAAATAATATAAATTTCTTTAAAGATGAAGTAATCTACATCTAGCTCTTAAAAAGAAACTTCGAAAATTATGATAATTCTGTAGATCGGTGAAAAAGCGATGCAGCAGAAAGTTTTCTTTATCTCGAGAATCATTTACTAAATAGAGTGTTATAAAAGTATATTATGTTAACTGAGGCAAAGCTAATTCTTTTTTTAAATTATGAAATCGATTTGAAATGTTCAGGATAGATCCATGGAAATGTTCAGGAAAGCTGAAATGACGAAGTCTCCAATTTGCCACGTCATAACCACGTGATTATGACGGCAATATATCAAAGCAAAATAACGTCCAAAAACGACATTCAGAGACGTCACAAATCGTCGCAAATGTCACTTATTGCGTTTTATTTTACGATACGTCTAGCAAAACTATATTATACGATTGAAATAACAAAGTGTATGATAATATCAAACAAAATAAAAGAATATAAACGTTTTAAAAATTATATATTTATTACAAACATTGCACTACAGTTGTGTACATTGAGGAAACAAGAAAACCTAATTTAGATAATAAACAAACACACAAAACATATTTTTTTAAAATATGTAATTGGAAACGTTGAAATGTCCGTTTTAAAAACAACTTTTATTTAGACTTACAAGATTTAGCGTTGCTGAAGATGGAAACAGAATAAGAAAATCAAATTAATGCAATATGGATAAACAAATTTGTACAAATATTTACATAAAATAAACATAAAAAACAAATGCATGAAAATATGTAGTACAGAAAACATATTCCAAAAAACAATACCAATATTAATGTTTCTAGCCTAGATGGGTTCCAACAACAACAATTATATATACAATGTATATAACTTGTCTAAAGATTTGATGAATAATTCCTCTTTTATATTAAATTATTTAGTTGCCAATAAACGCATGTTTTAAGTTTCTAAATGTAACCAAAAAATTAGGTCGAGACTAGGACCAAGAATCACGTCTTTTTAAGGCACCTACGAACGAAAATGGCACATGTAAGATTCTCAGAATAATATAACGAGTTGTACTCGCTGGGTATGTCTAATTGCTTAGGTGCATTTTCACATAAATAACTTCATTCATTAGTAATATTCAGTGTTTAAAAATTTGCAACGTTTGATCCTTGAGCGCAACAATGTAAGAGAATGAATTTGCAGTGGATAGAAAGCCCTTATTTTTTAAATTATTAAAATAAAATAACAACGGAATTCAATCCATTGTAAGATCAAGTTTTTCGCAGTTTCTGGTCTATGTATAGCTCAGGGCGAGACAACAACCAATAAAATCCGCGGCATATGAAATATTTACCGAAGTGAGAATTAAATCGCACATTCTAACTCACTGCACATAAATTTAATAAAACAAAGAACATCATGATGGAACAGAATAATTTAACGGTTCTGAGCCACCCATATAATAGAAAGCGGAATTCGATTTGGAACGGTGTCAAAGCCGCTTAGAAGCGTGGTGCCGTACACTAAATTCTGCCAAGAGACGATATTAAAATTGCAACATATTGATTTGGGCCCGCCTCCAAAATGGCACAGGGAAATACATGCCGTTACCGTACAAGTTAGCAGTTCCGAATCTGCATATTCACTTCAGGATTTCAACATAAAGATAAACCAAAAATATTTCATCAGTGTCAGCCAGTTATGTGTAGGGATAGAGCCATGATTAATTGAAGCGCGTTAATTAGAATGCAGGAATGCGAATAATAAATGCATTTTGGATTCGCCTTTGTGTTGGTCCTGGATATTTTGGAAACATCAGATTATGGGGTCCTGGTCGCCATAAAAATACTGGTTATATAGACACGAATGTTTGATTTCCTATATATAAACATAACAGAATATTTGGCTCCAATTGGGCTTTGGGGCTCTATTTTCTAGAGTAGTTTTTTATGATTCTATCTGTTCTCGAAGTTTTCAACATACAAATCAGAAATTCTTGTATACAATGTGTCTACTTAAGCTGGCAACATATGGAAAACTTTTTTATTATTAATTTTATAATAAATTATATAAAATATTAAAGTGATACTAATCAAAATTTAACCATTAAAACTCGCGATCAATATGCATTCAAAACATTTGTGGAATCCTAGAATACAACACGTTGGTTACTATTTTGAAAGAATGGATTAAAAGATTTTCTTGAAAACAGTTTCCTCCTTCAATGTCCACAGATATGGTTCCAACAGGATGGTACTCCATGCCACAGTACGTGTAGGAAAATACCTTAAAAATCGTTTTAATGAAAGAATTCTACATCGAGTTTCGGAAATGTTTTGGCCACCTCGCTCTCCAGATTTGACAGCACTTGATTTTGTAGGGTAAAAGCTTTTGCATTAGGCAACAGCTTTCACAGATGTACTTTACAGACTTGGAAAAAATCATTACAGTAACTTTTGTAACAGAACATTTAGCTGTGACAGACAAGGCGCATATGTTGAAGCATTAGGCGGATAGGTGAATTGACAAAGCTAAAAATATTCGCTAAAATTACAAAAAAAAATTAAAAAATCGTATTAAGTAGGTAATTGAAAGGTTATTGTGTTCAATCAAACTAAGGGATGCTATTTATAAATAATTATTTTCTTTTGTGAGAATTTGCTTATTAGTTTCTGAACGGAACCGAAAGGTTATCATGTTTGCAATTAAAAAAAGGTAAATGTTTGGTATGAATTTCTTCAAAAATAAAGGTACTTTACTCATGGGCAAAATTCATATTTTTTACAAACCGTATTTTAGATTTTGATTTAGATGTAGAACTTTTTATAAACAATAACATTTTTCGTACACTTAATAATAAAAAAGTTTCCCATATGTTGCCAAGTTAAGATTAACAAATTAAGACGTACTGTATAAACTCTTCATCATGATTACAAAATGATGATCTTTATTATCGTCATCATTTCGCAAGCCAACACAATTTCGAAGGCAAGCTTATGTAGGTACGATAGAAGAGAAGAAAAGTACTCGTTTTTCAGGACACAGAGGTCTAATATAGAAGGAATAGAAGACATCAATTAAAGTAAAGAAGAACTGCGTATATCATTTATCGTGACCAGTTATATTATCTGGGTTATATTAAAGACGTTTGGGCCGCAACATGCAATTATTTAGCTGCACTTAAGCTACATAAAATTAATAGCATTGCCCGTCCCGAATTTTATGGCTAACAAAGATTGCATATTACACTTTGGGTGTAATATGAAATTGGAAAACTGAAAATGATTTGGTCATGATGGAATATAGGGGTTTCGAAAATAAGATATCAACTTCTGAGTTCATTTTAAAAAAATTGCCTTCAAATTTGTAAAAATGTTTTTACAGAAATTTAAGAAGTTAGTATGGATGAAAACTAATTAATCAAGTCGACATCAAGTTTTGTATAAAGAAACGTATACGTGGTCTTTCACACGTGGTCACAATCAAAATACGAGCTGCTTTATTAAAAATATACAAAGCAAGTTTTTTTATTCGCCTGGCTCGAAAACAACTTATATTACTACATCCAGCTCACTGATGTCAGATTACGTGATTATCACGTCCTGCTGTTCTGAGATGCGCATATGTGACATTTTGGTTCGTAACAGCCGTCAATAAGACGTGATTCTTGGTCGTAGAATTGACCTATGTTTTTAATTAAGTTCTCAAGATGAAGACATTCATCTAATGCCAAATAAAAAATTGTTTTATGTAAGGTTTGTAGGAATACTTCACTATATAGCGAGTATTCGTAGAAATAAGTATTAAAATAAATCAAGAGTGCAATTAAATAACGGTCTAAGTTCCAAAACAATCGACCAAAGAGAACAATTAACTTTGATATCAGTGAAGCATGTTGGAACATTTTTAACAGGAAAAAAATCTTTATTCCTCAACTAAAAAGTCTACAAGTGGTAGACCATATTATGGTCTACGTGCTATTAAAAATTTCTTCCAAAAAACGCTTGTGCTCAGGGTGCAGGAAATACTTCATTTTCTTCTGTACTTCTTTATGTATCAAATCGTCAAGTCTCTGTCAGTGTTTAAAAGTTTTTAAGAGAGAAAATTGAGTAGTGTAATACAGAGATTAGAAATACCAGTATTGGTATTTGTATTTGTAATGATACCTTTTTTGTGACTAATGTATTTGCTGGTTCTGTATGAAAGAAAAGGAAGTCAACAGCATATTTATGCACATCCGCTTTATGCAGCATTTTGTTCATAGTCTGCAAATTCCGTCTTGCCAATTATTTTCCACAAATCTTTCAGCATAATAAAGCTTGTTTTTAAAACATTTTTTGCTCAATTTTTATAATAATGTATTGGTTTCCTCTACTTGTTATTGTTATAGATTTGTTATTTATTTAAATTAGTTCTTGGGGTTTACTTTTGTAAACAATGATGCACCGTATTTAATATTATACTTTGTTGTAATACGTTGTATTTATATATAAATATAAATACAACGTATTTAATATTTAATATATACATATGTGGTTTTTATATGCTTTATTTCGTTTAAAATTGATATTTAGTTTTGCTAAACATATCTTAAGACAAGATGGAAGAAATGACATTTGGAATATGTTGTTACATCTGAGTACGTCGCTTATGAACGTCATTTTGCTGTGGTAATCACGTCTATATGACGTGGGGTAATTGGTGATTTTCACTTCTATTTTCACCTGTTTGTCACATGATTATCAAGTTCCCGATTTAGTTCAATTTTCTTAATTTAATCAGTTGTTCTAATTGCCTGTCACAGTAAATTGCAGGAATTAGAAAATTTCGTTGGTCCAAATATCAGTTGACAATCCCTGCATACCTGCACACCTCAATGCCATTAATCAATGACGCAAATACGCTGATATCAAGGTATATTAAATCAATAAACCATTATAAAGCTACCAGTAAATTATTCATTAGCTCAAGGGTGAGACAGTTTGGGATAAATAAATAAATACACTGTTTTTGGGTATGGGGTTACTGAAAATTGAATCCAGAGTGCCTTTAGTTGGATAATGGTTACGTTCTGTGTTACGCCAGTTAATTTAGCATTGCAACTCAGAACAGTAAAGCTTGTGTTAGAACAGCAAGAAGCAAGACCATAAGATGCAGGTAATGTTATGGTAGATGAAGACTTAATTAAAGAACTTACAGTTGGCATCAGCTGATCGGTTGATCGCACCCGCGTTACTTTATTTTTGTAGACCAGTTTTTTGACGAAGCGTTCCATGGGTTGATTCCATTTCATAAAACTAACATACGCGATATAGAAGCTAAACAGAACTAGCGCTTCATACCACTGGATCAAGTTATCTCTGAAGAAGATTATAAGCGCTATCAGGCTGATGGAATAGAAGAAGCAGTCTCTGAAAAGGGGCCACCAGGTGAGCGTTAGAACAGTTCTAGAAAAGATTGCGCACATCCCGATTACAAAGAGGATATTAAAGACAGCCGACCCGACTATAGTACCAATACCGACGTCGTCGAAAGACACGAAGACGCCAATGACACTGGTAAACAATTCCGGCGCTGATCCCCCGGCTGCCATGAAGGTCGCACCTGCTACATCGTCTTGAATATCTAACTTCTCTATAATGACATCCAAGGCGGGGACGAAGAATTCATCACAGACTATAGCCAGAGCAATGAACATGTAAGCAACGCCTAACATATGCAGAACTATAGCACCATGCTTAAGTTGATATTCGGTAAAGAGCTCTTCCGGAAATAGAGGGTCTCCTTTTCTGTGCGACACGTTGATTGGCGGCAGCGGTGACGTGACATAGAAAAACGTGTTGTTATCAGTGATATTCGAAGAAAAGTTAATGGTTTCCTCATAGTCACCGAGGGGTTCTTCTTGCGCGGCTGCCAGCAGCAGCAGCGGCAGAAGCACGGACGCGCGGGGGGTCATGGCGCTAACATCAACTTGGTCATTGCCTCAGCGATGCCGGGCGCGGACTGACCGTCGCTCGATAGAGGCGCGCAGGCTGCGCCAGTGCGGGGGGCGCGCGCGCCGCCCTTGTCGCCAAAAGCGCCCTGGAATAAGGAGAGAGTCCTGGCGTCGTTTCCATTACCGTAGCAGGACGGACTACTTTGGAAATAATTGCCCCTGGTCTGCGGCCCTTACGTGTGCAGGTTTAATAGGGAACACCATTCCATCCCTAGTAGCCCTACCAGCACACTGATGTAAAATCACGTGACTATCACGTCACGTTATTATAAGATTTGTACATGTGTCATTTTGGTTTGTGAGAGCCATCAATAAGACGTGATTCATGATCCTAGTCTCGATGTTAGGGATGAGCGAGACTGGTCTTGCTCTTGGTCTTGCAAAAAGAATCCAAGACCTTTACGAGAATACAAAGATTATCATACACACAATTGACGACTCCAACCCCATACCAATCAACAGAGGAATTAGGCAGGGAGATACTATATCTCCCAAACTATTTATAAACAGCTTGGAAGATGCATTCAAGACCCTAGACTGGCATAACATGGGTATAAATATAAATGGCGACTACCTATCAAACTTACGTTTTGCAGACGATATTGTGCTATTATCAGACAACATGCGCGGCCAAGAAAGAATGCTAAGACAACTACAATCAGCTACAGAGAGAATAGGGCTAAAAATCAAAATCTCAAAAACAAAAATAATTACGAATGCAAACAATGCAACACCTGTCGAAATGGGAAACGAACAAATAGAAGTGATAGACGAATATCTGGAACCTAAAATAACATTAACAGAGGAGACACAAACAACGTAGATTGACAGACGATTAAAATGGCATGAGCAGCATTTGGAAAACTCAGAAACCAAGTATTTAATACAAAACTACCACAGTATCTAAAGACCAAAGTATACAATCCATGCGTGCTACCAATTCTAACATATGCAGCCCAAAGATGGACCATAAAGAAAACCGACATTGGAAAAGATTAAGCGATGTCAAAGGAAAATGGAAAGAGCTATGCTAGGAGTGAAACTACAAGACCGAATAAGAAACGAACATATAAGACAGAAAACAAAGGAGGATGACGTAGCAAGACGCAAAGCCAGCTTGAAGGGGCGATGGGCCGGGCACATAACAAGAATCCAGGACAACAGATGGACAAGGAAGGTGACTGTATGGAGGCCACGGCAGGGTAGGCCAAGAGCCAGATGGAAAGACCATATTCTGCGGCATGTAAGTTTGGGGAACAAACGACCAACACAAATGTTGCGAGAAATGAAGCCACTAGTTCCAGGTCTGAACGAAAGCGCGATGCGTAGGTACAGTTTTTCTCGAAAAACTTCCATATAGAGAAAAAGAGTTTGCTAGATGTCTAGCAAAGTTAAACCAGAGATTAGTAGACTGACCAGAGAATAGTAGTCAACTAATCTCTGGTTAGACGTATACGAAGCAGAAGACCTCATTCAAATGAGTTCCAACCTAACTAGAGAAGAGTTAATAACAAGTGGTCAACTTGAAATGATAATCCGACAACTCGATGATTTGATAAAAGAAGTAAGAGATTCGATGGAATGTTTCGAATATTACATATCTGAACAAGGTTCAGAAGAGCAGAGCTCATTAGAATCTTTAGACGAACGAAGCTATTATTACCATAGGAAATTTGGCGATAAGTCTTTCAAATGCCGACGTCCGTGCAATTATAATGCAAAGCCTGTTAAACGCCATGTGGGACTTTGGATTGTTAGGAATTTTTTTGCGCCCACAATAGCCCAGTTTTTCTTTAATTATTTTTGCACTTTGTGTTTTTTTTTATTTTATGATGGGGTGACTGAGCACGACGGGCTGTGACATAAAACTAATTTAAATATTGATTTAAATGTCTCTTCTATACAGAAATTAACTAGTTTTTTTATAGTTATTTAAGGGGGCTGGTTTTGAAATGAATGCACTGTATACGAAAGTAAAGCTGGCAAAAATCGCCCGAGTTTATGGCGTCACAATCGATCAATTTACATCACTGGAAACTGACAAGCCTTCGCCATTTTTTTTTGTTTGCCCGGCGGCTGGAGGAATAAAAATCTTCGCGAAGACAACCAGTGTTCCGAACCCTGGGTAGTATTGGATTTTCACCAACTAAAAAACCCCCTTTTTTGTCCTACGAGTTTTCGGAGAGTTATCCTTTAAAACTTGTAGTCCTCTCTAAGAATTTGTCAGCTCCGGCATCCGTATGCCATAGCATCGCATTCTCTCCATGCTAGCTGCTTGCTAGCATGGGTTTCTTATTAATTTAACGCCTTACTTATACATGCATGCTACGTACTACAAACACTACATTATTACCACACTTAGAGCTTACGCCATTTGATACCTATTTCCCTAGTGGGCTAGTTGGTGTCTGGGCCTTTTTTTCCTGGGTCCCAGGTCTTCAGGCGTGTAACTTACGAGTTTTCGCAGCTCTTCGTTCGAATGCCTTTCAGCTTTCTCGAAGTCTGCTTTCGCTTTCCTTGTGAGAAACTCTCTTAGTGGCTCCCACTCCAGGTCCCTGTAGATTTGGGAGTTTCTAACAAACCAGAGCGCATCTATGGCCATCCGCAGAAGTTTGTTTTCTGTGGCCTGAAGTCTATTCAAGAGACACTCGGCTGCATATCCCCACGCAGTGTAGGCATACACCAGTGTCGGCCTGATTATGGTCTTGATGAGGAGTAGCTTGTTCCTAATACTCATCTGGCTTCTTCGGTTGAGGAGTGGGTACAACTTGGCAGTTGTTGCCTTAACCTTGTCGATGGCTGTTTTTATGTGCTTCTTCCAGGTCAGCTGTTTATCTAAAATAGCACCCAAGTATTTAATGTCTCTTTCCCATTCGATGTTTTGTCCCTCTATGGTGGTGTTGCCATCGACACTGTCCTGCTTCCTGCCAATAAGTATGGCCTGGCTCTTCTCTGCATTTATCTTCAGCTTCCACTTGATGAACCACTGATGTAGTTCGTCAATTGCAAGCTGGAGCTGTTGCCTGGTGCAGTCCTTGCACACGATCATCTGCAAAGAGTGCCAGGGTCGTATTGGCAGGTCTTGGAATGTCGCTTGTGTATATGTTGTATCGTTTCGTATATTTTCCTGACTGTACTTTAATTACATTGGAATGAATATATGTTGTATAGCAGTGGGGAGAGCACTGCTCCTTGCGGTACTCCTGCCTCAGTGCTTCTGGTTTCTGACCGGTGACCTCCAACTTTGACGCTGAAGCTCCTTCTGCAAATATAACTGTCTGTTAACCGGCACAGTTTCTTGTTGATACCTGTTTCCATCATCTTGTAGATGAGACCGTATCTCCACACTCTGTAGAACGCTCTTTCGACATCCAGTGTGAGTGAGTATTCCAGTCGTTCGGTACTGATTCATTTCTTTGGTGCATATTTCTACTATCCTGAGCAGCTGAAGTTCCGTGGAATGCTTTCCTCGGAATCCAAACTGTTCTGGCGGAAGCAAATCAAGCTCGCTCGCCTTCGCCAGATTCTGCCTTTTGTTGAAGGTTGCCCACTATTGACGAAATAACCTAAAACAATTTTGTTGTCAAAAGCAGCTGTGCTGGAATCTGGAGTTCAAAGTTAAAATTTGTTGGTGCTGATAAGCAATTGTTATTTGTTGATAATTTGAGGATCTTGCAAATTTTGAAACTAGAAGCTCTGATTAAAAATGTTTAACGGTATGTAATAGCAATCTAGATAAATCGCTTTATCTCGATCTATTGTATAAGAGTAGTTTACATGCAACATTTCTGGCTAGCTTAAATATGGATAATTGATATGGCCTTAAACTATGGAATGAACCTTATTTTAGGATGTTGTGGATGTTGTAGCGCATTTAGGCCACGTTATAAGCGTTTGGTGGATAGCATTTTCCCGGTCTATCCTCAAGATGGTCTCGTTAAGAGCAATATGGAAAAACTTACGTTTTACTCACTTAGTTCACCTGAAAAGTTGGATAGGATTGGGGAGTATTTGTACCAAAGGGCTGCAAGAGACATATACAGAAAAAAATACGGGTAACCTGCGAAAACATTTGAAACAATCATTGTTGTGTATATTTTCCTGACTGTACTTTAATTTATTTCAAAAAATTCCTGGGTTTCAGCCAATTTTATTGTTTATTATTTAAAATGTTACAAATACGTTTCGGTGTCTTTCTCCACCATCATCAGTTTGTGTGTATAGTTGTTTCTACCTTCACATTTGACTGGTTACTCAACTCACTACTACTTTGAGTAACCAGTCAAATGTGAAGGTAGAAACAACTATACACACAAACTGATGATGGTGGAGAAAGACACCGAAACGTATTTGTAACATTTTAAATAATTCATTCCAATGTATTCCTGGGTTTTCAGTCAATTTTATTGTCACTAATTATGGTGTTATGTGATGAGCCCTGCGTTTCGTCCCGGGTCTACCTATTGGACTCGTCACACTACAACACTACACAACACTACTTATTTTAAATAATAAACAATAAAATTGACTGAAACCCAGGAATTTTTTGAAATTAATTTGAAACAATAGCACATATTTTAATTAAACGACAAATATTTTAGATTTGTAATAATTGCAATGGAAGCTATGGATCAACTTTTACTAGCGTGTCATGCACCAACACTGAATTTATTTGTTGAAAGTTTCCTCAAAATGGTTCAAAAGCTACTCGAATCAACAGAACCAGACCTCCAAATCCTAGCAACTCAATCTGTAAGCCTGTAAAATGCTTTCAGTAGCGGATTTATAATACCCAAAATTGATTTTTTTTAGTTTGTAAAATTTGCGAATATAGAAGAGGATACCCCCTCTTATCACAGACGATATGACTTTTTTGTAAGCAAATTTTCTGCCATGTGCCATAGTGGAGATACCAAGGAAGTGAGAGATAAAATAAGAACTGCTGGAATAAAAGGATTGCAAGCAGTAGTACGGAAAACAGTTTCAGATGACTTAGTGGAAAATATTTGGGAACCTGTCCATATGGATAAGATTGTCCCTAGCTTGCTATTCAATATGCAGGTGTGTATGCAGTGTTTTTAACATGATAAGCATGTTTCCCTTCAAAACTATTTTAGGATTCAAGCTTCCATAAGGAACCACCACATGGAGATACAATTCCAGAGGACAGTGTTGATCCACCAATGCTTGCTGAAACTTGCATGAGGGAGCTAGTAGGCAGGGCTTCTTTCGGTCATATTAGAGCAGTATTAAAGCCCGTCTTAAGGTAATTGGTTTCTTATTTTATTATCTATTTGTAAGTATAAACAAATAAGAGTTCGTAGTTTTTAATTAGTGTATTTCAATTGCAAGGGTTTTCTTCATTGCTTGGTTTGAAAAATAGTTTATTTTCAAATTTCTTGTTTCAAAACCCGCGCCAAAACATCTCCGAATTTCCTTATTTGTGACGTATTTCATTTCGTAAAACACCGAGAATGAATTCCGAACTAAAAATACACTTGCGTGTATAGAAATCGGCCCACAGTAAACTTTTGATTTTAACTATTTTTTTTTAAACTATTCATCAGATCAAAAAAAGAAATATGCTGTTTGAAAGACAATTTAATATGCTTTAATGTGAGTATAAATTATTGTGAGTATCCTAGTAATAATGGCTATGATCTCCTCTTTCCCTTATAACTTCTCTCATACGATTGGCATAGATCTAATCAAGTTTGCTATTGTTTCTTGAGGGATGTTAAACCACTCTTTTTCTACTGCAACAATAAGCTCTGGGATCGAGTTTGGGGTATGAAGTCTAGCTCGAATTCTTCGTTTTAGCTCACCCCATAAGTGTTCGATCGGATTTAGGTCAGGACTGTATGCTGGCCACTCCATAACCCGAAAATCGTCTTCTGCAATGTAATCTTGCACGATTCTTGCGGTGTGCGGCCTGGCATTGTCATGCATAAAGGTAAATTCGTCTCCAATGTAGTCGACGTAAGGTACCACATGAATTGCTAAAATCTCCTCCATATATATAACAGCCGTTAAACTTCTTCTTCCGTGAACACGGTCGCCCCTACGAATCAACTTAGGGTCGGTTCGTGCTCCTATAGAAATTGAACCCCAGATCATACAGGAACCCCCTCCATAAGCACTCCGCTCTTCAAAGCAACAATCTGCAAATCGCTCTCTTGGTCTTCGGTACATTTTCCTTCTTCGGTCGCTACCATGGAGGCATATTCTGGTCTCATCTGAGAACCCATTGTTCCAACGTCCAATTCAGATGATCCCGTGTAATACGCAGGCGTGCTTGCCGATGAGCTGGAGTAAGTTTTGGACCAATCGTAGGTGTTTTAGGGGTCAGGTTATTTTCCTGAAGTCTTCGTCTTACTGTCCACTGACTAATAGCCACTCCTCGCACCTCACGGAGCTGTCGTTGCACTTGAACGGCATTAAGGTGACGATTTCTTAACGTTGTTGACACAATAAAGCGGTCATCACGAGCGGTTGTAAATCGCATTTCTGCCTGTTCCAGGTCGCCTATGAAAGGATCCAGTCTCCACATAACGTTTGCACACTCTTCGAACCGCTGCGCGTGTCATATCCAATTGTCTAGCAACAGCTCGCTGACTAAGTCCATTTTCGATTAAAGCATTAACTTGGCCGGCTTTTTGTGGTGTAGTATGCATTAAACTAACACACTTAAAAACTATTGAGATTATGAAAAACGAATTAATATGCAAATTTCAGTTGCAAACGCAATAATTTTAATATTTGACAATTTTTTTATTTTCGTTACAATCACCACATAAACACGTTTCATTTGTTTACCGGTTGATGCGCATATAAACGACAAGCCTTCTTGATAAATTTATACCCACATTAAAGCATATTAAATTGTCTTTCAAACAGCATATTTCTTTTTTTTAACTAATGAATAGTTTTTTAAAAATATATAGTTAAAGTCAAAAGTTTACAGTAGCCCGATTTCTATGTACGCTTGTATATGTATCTTAATTTAATTTCAGAAATATGTTTAATGTTAACATACGATGGTTTTGGAGTCTAAGATTTGGCGAATTTTAGTTTGTTTTTATTTTTAATTTAAAGCAAAGCTTGTTCAACAGTTTCAGTCCGAGAAAATCTAGGATTGTCCATAAATTTCAGTGAAGAACACTTACACACTTAAAATTTACTTTCCCAACATCCTGTATTTATATATACAGTATATATGATATATTTATACAAAAATATGTATCCGAAAATGTGGTTTTCCGTGCAACTTGTTTCTAAGTAATGTTTTAAGTACCAGCAATTCATGACTCGGCACGCAAAGTAATCGTCTGGTTTATAGTGCAATCGCATTTGAAGTTAAAATTAGACTTACCTTATAGGTAATATTTTACCAGGATTTTTGTTAGTGGTATTTCTTGAGGAAATTAGTTTTTCCACCATTTTTCACTCATTACAATTCATTTTTCCAAAAGAAAAACGTCGCCACGACGTCTACACTGTTTGCCACACTGGCGTCACGGCGACGGAGTTCGAAAAATTTGGCGCATTTGCCAGATCTGTATTTGTTCTTAGACACATTTCCGGTTCATTTCAATAATTTATTTTAGTTTCTGTTAGTTTTGAGTTCTGCGTTTAGTTGTTAGTTGATTATTATAGATTAATCAATGTACAATAGCCGGTTTTTTTAATGTCAACCAGATATATCCACAAAAAGCTGAAAGTTTAGCAAATGTTGCAAAATGTTATAAATTATTGTCTTTTACGCGTGCAGCCAGTGAAAATAGCTATTTCAAAGTACAGAAATGGCAGAATTATAAAAAATATATTTAACTGTATTTCTATAACGATATTATCACTTATAAACCTTAAACATTAAAAAAAAAACGATGGATTGAGTAGATGGTTGAAACGGTCATCAGTTGCTATCTTAATCGATAAAATACTTTATTAACAAAGCAAAAATACAAAAAATCGATCAGTTTCGTTTTATTAATCTGTATAGTTCTATTTTTCAGACATTTCGACCTTCACAAGTTGTGGGTCCCAAATGAGTTTGCCATTCACACATTTAGGATTATAATGTTTTCAATTCAGGTATGTGAATTTTGACCATGTAATTGAACTGTAATTGTAATGTACTTATAGGACACCCGGTATATATAAGGTGATTCAAAATTGGAGCTATTCCTCGAGCGCAGTTGGCTTGGGGTATTTAAGTAGTACAGAAAAAATAGTAAAATTAAATTTGGTCATTAAAAAATTTGCTTAATCTTCGTTTTGCATCTGCAAGTGATGTTGGTTTCATTAGCTTTCAGAAAAGAAGAAACTAGATCATGGTACTGATAAAATTATAGTTTCGAACCTGAGTTTTATCACAGAAGTGTTCAACTTCGCTTCAAAACCACCTCATTTGACAATATAATTTCATTGTCTACAAGAGTTAATGTTTTAATCTGTGCAGTGTGGTATTAAAGAAGAAAAGTTTTCTAAAATGCGTAAAATAGAGCCGTAAAGTTAATTTTTTAATGGTTTTGTATGCCTGGGTTCAGTTGATAATTTAATTTTCTTCGACAATTTTCACTTTCTCAGTGCAATTAAGGTAACTTCGCCAAGGAAAATAAACTTGATACATTTTCGACATTGCTATACATTTTAAGTTTTGAAAATCACAATTTAAAAACTACCCGCAAATACAATGTAACGCTTGTTTATCAATAAATGATTGTCGCTGTGCTTTCTCGATAGAAAAAACGTTTTTTTTTGTCGATATATAATGTGTTTTTTAGGCCCAGTATTCTTATACTGTAGTGGAAACTTTAATGGTTCATCTAGACGAAAATGCTAAATCGAGTGCTACAATTAGAACCAGCATCGCGGAAGTATTGTCTAAAATAATTGCTATTGCTGCCGGTGAAAGTGTTGGTAAGCTTAACAGTAATAAAATCATCACTCCAACACACGATTGAAAGATGACTTTAGTAAATTAAATTCTAAGTGTCTGATACCACATCTAATGATCATCAATTGTGGTATTCATGTAGTCAAAGTGAGAAAGTATCCGTAAAAGGGGCGTGATTATCTGTAATATTTATAAATCTTGGATTCTTGGTAAATTGGATACTGCTGCAAGGAAAATTGACTTCATTCTTGTAAGGAAGAAAATAAATTCTGCGGCTTAAATTACTATTAAATTTTCGTTAGGCCTAACTAACGGGTTGAAGAATACCGTTTTTAGCACGCACACTATGAATATTGTGTAATGGCTTTTCAGGTCCATCGGTTCTGGAAATAATAAATTCTCTGTTAAATCATCTCCGGGACTCGGTGAAAAATGGAACAAGCCAAGCAGAAGAAAGGCAGTATCAGGAAGCTCTAATAAACGCTCTAGGAGAATTTGCAAATCATCTACCGGACTATCAAAAGATAGAAATAATGATGTTTATTATGAGCAAAATACCTTTTCCGCTTGTTGATAATCAGACACCTGCTGATAATATGTTGCAGAGCATTTTACTTAAAAGTTTACTAAAGGTAAGAAAAGGTGCATATTTGACATGATTTAGTTAGTCTAAATCAGGCTGCAAAGAGCTAGTCTTCGAGGTACCGGCACGGCAGTTTAATTAAAATTAAGGTTCTTTCCTGAAACTTGTTTTATTGGTGCAAATTATATTATTTGGAAATAACTCATATTTCTTTAGATAAAGATATGTCGAAGAATCTAGCAAATTTTCAAAAGCAAAAATTCGTGTTCGTTTTTCAAAGAATGAAGACAAACCTTTAACAGCTTCAAAAAATGTTAAAGTTATATAAAAATCTAATCTCAATATGCAAACTTGAATTTATGGACAGCTTGAATGCCGATATATATTTCTTAGAATTTGTTGTATTAAATTTAACAGTTCTGTAGACTGTTAAAAGTTACTACTAAAACTCAAGCGCCGTAAAAATGTAAAAGATTTGTGTATTTTTTTAGGTCGGCACAAAATACCAAACAATTCATTTGAACACAACCTTCCCTGTGTCATTCCTTGAACCTTTATTGCGAATGTCTTTAGCACCCGATCCAGAAATGAGGCTCTTAGTTCAGAAAATATTCCATACCCTTTTGGATAGACATGGAAATTTGGAAAAGTTACATAAACCAACGTAGGTATTACTGGCTTAAGTTTTTTACGCAATAAACCATTTCATGTTATTTAACAACAGCTTATAAAATGAAAATAATTTAGATTAAACATCGTTGATTCCGATTTGAACGTTGAGAAATCGTCACGACCTGACCTTATCTTCATTAACAAGCATGGTCCCACTATATATGACGCCTTATATACAAGTCTGCAAATGGATTCAAATACTCCTGACAATATTGAAGCCATTTATACAACTCTTGGTTTACTATGTGTTGAATTAGCGAGTACAGAAACGGTCATCGACTTGTTGCAACTTTTGCTAGGGTAAGCGCATATTTTATTTTATTTTTTTAATTTTTCTGTGAGTGTGTTTGTGTAAGGGTAATACAGCGTTAGACAGCAGACGAAGCGATAGATATATACGTATTAGAAAAATATATAAAAGGTGCAAATGGCAGGTGAGAAAAGAAAACTGTGCACAAATTTCACTAATACTAAAGTTGCTGATTCATTAGCCAATAAATTCTCTGAAGATATAGAAAATATAATGACTAATGTGATAACGTGGAAGCAAAAGGAGGAAACCTGGAAAAGTTTGTCCCTAAATTTTCAAAAGTTTAATGTATCACAAATAAGAACCACAAGACTTTAAAGATGAGATATGAAGGATTGAAGAAAGATTTAACAGGAAGGTGCTTTCCTGTTAAAATGGTCCACATTAATTTTTTTATTAGATTGAGAAAAAAACGAATTTGTTCTTTTAATTAATTAGATTTTCAAATATGTTAACTTCTGCGATAAAAATGTCTTCAATATCTTCAATAAGATTCATGATCAATATTAATCCACAAATTGGAACGTTTAAGGTTGCAATCTTTCCGATAAACTAGATAACAGGCCGATCTTAGCAGCAGATAAATTAATCTGTATATGCGGTATATCAGCCGATTTTTATTTGTTTGATGATGAATATTTGCTTTTCCTTTTGATTGCTTTATTATCCGTAAGATTTTATTACCAGGAAGTTCATCGGAACCGGCCCTTAATGTCTACTTCCTAAAAAGCTATTTTAGCAATACTTTTAATTAATAGCCACTTAAGTTTAACTTTCAAATTTTGTAACGGAGGTCAGTAACAGGACTCTTGGGTCACTGTGTATAATTTCGTTTAAAATCAGCTGCAATTGGACATTATATTTAATTCATTCCAATATATTCCTGGGTTTTTCAGTCAATTTTATTGTCACTAATTATGGTGTTATGTGATGAGCCCTGCGTTTCGTCCCGGGTCTACCTATTGGACTCGTCAGTAAGGCTTTAGGTAGGTATACGAAAAAGATATAGATGCTTGGGAGAAAAAAAGCAGAATGGAACGAGTGGTTTTCAATCTAATGCTAATCGGCAACACGGGTTGCCAATATCTCACCGCAGAAGATCTATACCGGCTCGGTTCATTTACGTCCGAACACGTAGAACCGATGTCTGGCGTATAAGGCAGGGTCTACCTAAAGCCTTACTGACGAGTCCAATAGGTAGACCCGGGACGAAACGCAGGGCTCATCACATAACACCATAATTAGTGACAATAAAATTGACTGAAAAACCCAGGAATATATTGGAATGAATTAAAAGTACAGTCAGGAAAAAGAAATATACGAAAAAAATTATATTTAATATACAGGGTGTCCATTTTTCGAGCTGCTCGAATTTCGCAACGATAAGACTTATGAGGTGGCTTGAATTGGGACAAACCTGCACACTTTTGAACTTTGTCAAAGTAGTAGAATGGATAAATTAATTCGTGTTAATTTATAAATTCCTTTAAAATCAAAATATTAACTATGATATTAGTTATAAGAGTAAACTTGGAAAAAAATAGGTTTATCTAAATATGCAAAAATCCAATATGAGGGTTATAAGTCAAAAAAGTTAATGATGGCTGGCTCTCGAAGATTGAAACTTCGTATTAGAAAAACCACATTGCCATTTTGTAGAGGGGAAAAAGTTGCGATATTTTTTATTATTGACCGATGTTCCAATACTTGAAATATGGTTGATTTCTTCGGGATACGGTCTAGGCAGTGGTGAAAAAATAAAAACGTTTTCAGCTACCTTCACCTGGTAGCTGAAAAAAGTTGCCATAACTATCAATTATTTTCGATTATTTCTTCAAATAGGCTCAGAATTTTCAGTTTTAAAACCGCATCCGCCAAAGCTCAAAAATACACAAATTTGCCCCGATTTATGCGAGTTCATATCTGTTCCGAGATTCTAATGGTAAGGATCCTAAAACTAGCACCCTGAATGGTATTAAATACTTGCTATTGTCATAAATCAATTTGAAACCGAGTTTAATTTTTAGGATCCAAAGTTTGGCTCTAAACGCCACCTCGCTATCTTATGCGCAAAAATTCAATCTGCATGCTTTGGTAATCAGCCTGTTGGTATTAATATCAGATGTGATGAATATTCAGTCTCTGTCTGATTACTCCAGTCGATTGATAGAAGCAAGAAGAGAAGAAGCTTCTTACTGTTTACCCGAAATGCTAACGCATTATCCTGCCGACTGTGAATCTATTAGTAAAATGCCTCATTTATTGGTCGATCAGGTCAGTTACTTAAAACATTGTTGTTTCATTGCCAGTGAATTGAAATATATCGAAAAATATGTTTTACATATCTGCGATTGCTTTCGTATCGTTTGCTATTTGAGGGAAGGTCCCGACACGAGACATGCATTTAACACATTTTGTATTAGAACCTGATAAAATTATTAATTATTTTGGCAAATCTAGCTACTACACTTAACAATGGTCAGCTTTTAACAATTGTTTTTATAATAGTAAGCATGCGAACAAACTTCCTTAGGACTAAATAGTTGTGATTATTTATAAGAAGTACCTATATATCTAGTATTTGCAGTATGTTGTTGAAAATTAGATTTGGTATCAGAAGTAACTGACATTTTAAATGTAACGCGTGGAAGTAGTAGTAGTTTGGAGTTTAATTTTTTTAGATGGCAGTGTGTGAGTACTTAAAAGCATCCGGAATAGATCCTTCTCGTTTAGCACAGACTTCACCATATGGAGCAGGAGGTCCGGGTGCGTATAGAAAATTTACTTTCTAACGTAAGTAAATTGCGGGTCTTATGCCAATCAGTTATTTTGTTTTGGCGTCATTTAATATAAAGCTAGACGCGTTCTGAAGAAAACTGCCCCGACTTATTTCCAAATAACCTCTCGTTCCCTCTTTAGGCAATTAGCTAAATTTTAACTTTAAATGAAATTAGTCTCAATAAATAATCAAGTCTCCTTAAGGTGCTTTAGCAGGAAGTCAAAGACATAGTTGGATGGAAGCTGGTGCTCGTGGAAGTATAATGGAAATTCCGTCTGTACACGAAGTGGATAGTGCAGCGAGCTCGCCTGGCGTGACAAGAGTGAGTGAGGACATTTTTTGAACGTATCCGTGGTTTGCTCGGAGGATCAGAAATTCTAGTTTTTTAAATAAATTCGTGCAATTTACGTGTTCCACTCACATCACAGGTTGTAATAGTTGTCTATATTAACAGCATTTTTTAGAAATTACCTGAAGAAGGTCTAACATTTGAAAGTATGAAAAAGGTTCTGAGTGAACCGCCCGAAATCCGAAAAGAAAATGAAGCTGAAAAGAGAAAACAAATTAGTCACACATTTAGAACTGCTACGTTTTCGGAATTGGTTAGAATAACTCAGCCTAAGGTATAAAGCAATTCTTACATTGATCACGTTTAAATTTAAATTGATTTTCAGCATGATCTTTTACAAAATAAACTCAACGAAATATTCAAGTCTTTAACCACAGCCGAGAGCAGTAGTACAGCAGACGACCTGAAGAAACCTTCCAAATGTGAAGAAAGTTTTCCAGAACTTTTTTATTATTAGATAAGGGTAAGTTTATCCAAGTGATAGTATTAGAAAATCGGGTTGATGTCGTATCTGTTAAATAGGGACGTAGTTATATATTCGAATAACATACTTTTCTATTCCGATTTCTTGTGTTTGGTAATACAATTATGTGCCGAAATGTGCTGCAATAATATCGGAAGTACTTTAAAATGTTAGACTGTCTTCTTCAAGTTAACAACCTAAATTTCCATATTTGAATACCAGCCGAAAAGGTTCAAAAAACAATTATTTCGTTGCCTTGCACTTCAAATAATTTAAAAGCAATTAATTGTGATATTCTTGTTGTGGTTTTTTAAATTTTATTCTTATTTGGCGTAACTAAAGTGTTTAGATTCTATTAATAAATATCGGTGTATGTTTAATCAACTGATAGATATAGAAATCGTAAAAAATATTTGGGTAGATATCTAGATAAAATATATGTTAAAATTAAAATAGTTTGCAGTTAATTATTTTCGTACATATTGCAAATCAAACGTATTCTTAACAAAGTAGTGAAATCCTACCTTGAAAGAACATTTTAACTGCGACTGCTATCATACAAAATGGTTGAAAAGTGGGGACATCAAGAAGTTATTGAGGCCTTTTGGATAGTGCAAATGTGCACGATGTACTTACATCGTGCATAAGCTAACTTTAACTTGATATACAATTGCAGATTTTTCCAAATCAAATATACGCATTGAAGATCAAGAAGACACTCGCGCGTTCTTACTGAAATCTACGATAGTTTTTATCTTCTTGCAATCCAGGTTTAGGTTTTTTCTAGTTTCCACAAGGTTCAATGGCAGTTAATATACAAAGGAAACTTCATTCATGGTGAGTGGTTTAATTTGTGCAATTTCTTATACATAAATTTATTTGTACAATTCGAGCAATTGTGTGTTGATGTTGGGTATCAATATTGCAAATTTCATCATAATATAGTATTTGTTCTAGGTTTAAAATTTTATTTTTTTCCTTCCTTGAAGTTTTAACTGTGTTACCAGTTACAACCATTTTCCTAATTTTATTCCCTTTTAAGAATTACACGCATAAGTCTGTCTTTGTTCACTGTTCCCCTCTAGAGGCTTGTTGGTGGCTTAAACAGCCAAGAAAACTCATTCTCGTAATATCTTCCACATACAAGTATTACGGGGACTAACTTTGTGAAAAGCAAAAAATCACTATTCAATTGTTCCATACTTCAAATTGTAACAGAAATGTGTAGTCTTCGAAGAGGAAGTTGCATTTACCCTACATTCCGTATTTTCGAAATTAACCGAAAACAAAGTTTCGATATGGTGAGACGTTTGTGTTACAAAACCGGAATTGATTTTCATGAAATAACCATTTTATCAGGTAAGAATCATAGAACATGGAAGAAAAACAATAATTAGTTACTATTCACTCATTTTTATTGCAAGGTCGGATCTATCTACCTTTTCCCCACAAAAATAACTCTACAATAGCTGACATGTTAACTTAGTAAGTTACACAATTCCGAAACATGTAAAAAAAGTCGATTATCTGTAAAAAAAACATTTGTATTGTAAATTAAGTCTAATCTGTACTTATGTACAGATAAAATGAACTGAATCAGATGTAAGGTATTACATATGATTTATTTAATTTCTAGTAGCTCTACATCAAAAACAAGAGTAGCATTAGGAGGAATTACGCCAGGGTGACCTCGTTGCCCATAACCATAATCAGGTGAGCAGGTCAGTACTGCCCTCTGACCTACACTCATCTGAAATAAATTAACATACATTAAAACGGACTCGAATTATTTCCAGGCAACTAAAGAAAACATCACTGTTTGTCAGAAAGAGCCACTGATCATCAAACTATAGACTAAGTAGGTATGTAGACTATAGTATGAGCGCAAGGATAAGTATTCATCATGTTTACATAGTTATCGTTAAGTAATCACGAGACCTTGGCAATTCGTATAAAATTGTACGCGAAAAACTTATGAAAAAAACGAAAAAAAAAAATGTTAAAGAAATTATAAGATACAGACAGGTGACAAAGTAAAATTTGAATAAATCTATTCTTGGATTATACCTAAAGACTTAGATCAGCATGCAGTCGATGAAAAACGCCAAACGAGTTGGAAAACCAGAAGATTTCGACAGATAAAAAATGTTGGTCTTTTACTCTGATAAGACATTTAAAGTCTTAATCTTAGTTTTCTTTTGAACAGTACCGAAGAATAAACAAAAAGTTCATTAGGATCCAGATAATAAAAATAATTATTTTCACCTAAGGAACCTCTAGTATCACGTTGTCTAAGACCTTTGTAGAACAGAGTTACAACATAAAATAAATATCATAAAATGATAATTAAATACGTGTTGATTACCTGTGCAACGCCTTCATCCCAACCCTTGATAACTTCGCCTTTTCCGATGACGAACTTAAAAGGTAGTCCTCGATCGCGGGAAGAATCAAATTTGCTTCCATCAGTTAACGTACCCGTGTAATGCACCACAACAGTTTGGCCGCTTTTGGGAAAAGTTGAACCTGAAGAAGAATTCGAGCAACTATTAATCCATCACATAATTATTTTGGATGACTTAAAAATAATGTTTAAAATACTTCTATGGTACGCCGTATTTCTCAAACTAAAATTAACATTTCCTACAGACATATTCTCTTACAAGGGCTCTCTTTTTTACAAAATTGACTTAATTCGTTTTGAGTGGTGGACTGGGGCTTACTTGGAGAGCACGGGATTTCTTTATCACATGTAAAGTTTATTTCTCGTAAAAATAAAAAAATAACTGTGAAGATTTGCCGAAGATGCCGATATTTGTTGAGAAACATGGCCGCGTTACAGCCTATTTGTGGTTAGTTTTTAAATTCTGCTCTTCAAACTTGCAATGTTCAACATTGGTGAAAATGCATCAAAACTCTTGTGTGCTGTGTATTACAAATTAAGCAAATAAATTCTTCTGGGGCAATGAAAGTTGACGCATTTAAATTGCTTACGGCATATAAGCAACAATGAAAACAGTTTTGAACTTGATAGAAGCAAGCAGCTAAGATTGTCATCGGAAGTTAAAAGAACTCCGTATTAGGTAATAGTTGAAGGCCAGATCAATGAAAAATTGCAAAATGTTGACAAAAAACCAGGATTTTAAATCATTACAGCATCAGTGTTAATAGCTATTGTTTTAACTACTTTTTTCAGTAAAATTCTTTGGACATGGAACATACATTTTTTAAACGCTTTAAAAGGCGATGATGTTTCTATAGTAAATTAGCCATCACTTTGATCGAACAAAATGTGTTTCCCATAAATCTCGAGTTTTTAATTTGATGCTATGTTTGGGTCCGGAAAAGCTTGCATTAATTAAAATCCCTTAATCCCTTCAACTTAGCTTCAAGGTCGAGGGCCAAGCAATGCAGTAGTTGTTATTGATTTTCCATTGTTCTAACTGAGGCCATTCCAAGAAAACCGAAATTGAATAGACTTTGCTTGAAATTTAGTGAAATTACAATAATAAAAGGCTGATTACTTTTCCGAAGCATGCTTTATTTGAGCCGCGTGTTAAAAACTCACCATCTCCCTGTGCAAGTGTTTGGATCTTTACACCCATTCTATAAAGCAAAAAAAGAGCTGATTAGAAAATTAGGAATAACATCGATTGGGTTATAAGTAATTTACCTTAAAAAGTTATGTACAAAATTAAACTCAGACAGTGAACACGAACCAACGCCTTTCAGATTTCCGTGAGTCTGACAAAAATTGACAGATGTCAAACGAGTACCGCAAATCACAAAACAGGAGCGCGTTCAAAAATAGCGCTCAAATTTTCACTGCGTATAGAAGAAATCTTCTTTTATTGATCGATAAAACAGAATATTTGTTGACCGATTGTCTTGAGCGGGAGATTTGAATTTACTGTGGGATTTCCACGATTTTACCTAATGCACTGAAACACTATTTAAACAGCATAATTAAATGGCATTATGAAAGTCTTGAAACATTATTGGAGCTAAAGTGCAAACTAGTAGCTAACAGATTGGAAAATAATGCTCAGTTTTACTTGAAATATTGAGTTTTGGGCAATTCAATTTTAAACCAAGTTTTAAGGTAGCTGCTATGTGGCAAGACTGGTTGTTTTTAAAGTAATAAAGTGTATATGTTTGTTGTGGATAGTCATTCGAAATATTATCGATACAATGAATTAGTTACTCAACCAATTAAATCAGTAAATTTCAATTTGCTTGGGGTACTAAAGAACGGAGCAAAATGTCCACTATTGACCTTAATAGAGTTCCATATTCCTTTATTTAAATATTGCCTTACACGAACTAAAATACTTTCTAGATTCCTTATGGTCTGAAACCCAGCGTAACTTTTTCGTAGTGGGTACTCGCGAGATTCACTTTCTTTTAAATGACCCGAAAAGTAAAAATCTAAGGGACTAAGATCAGGGCGATGAGCTGGCCAAGGAATTTACTGCCCTGACCATCCTGGAAAACGCTCATTCAGGAACCCTTAAAATCAATTTTCATTTTAAAAATAGAATGGCAGAGCAGAATGCAGATATTTTTATAAAATGCCATAATTATTTTAGAGGCAGCTTGTGAAGTTCATTCTGGTGCAAAACAAAATGCAATTGAGAAAAACGTCCATAAATGGTTAAGAAGTGTTAAGTTTTTTAAATTTGATATTTATTTATAAGTTAAAATTAAAAAAAACTTGTATTATGATAATTTAAATAATACTAAAATACTCTATAATAAGTGTTCCGCCGAATGCGATGTGCCACCAAACCATCTTTTCGAATAATCATTTTGGCGGTTTAATATTTAAATTGGTTTACATTTTACGTTCCATTTAAGAACAAAATGTACACTTTGTACTGTTATAATAATAAGTTAAATATATGTTAGTCTTATGCCAACTTAAATATTAATTCAGCCGCCAAAATCGCTATTGAAGTGGATAAGAGCGTACAATATTGTCCAACCGATGATCGCATTCGTAACTGGTTATCTAATGTTGTGCAAAACACATCTAAAACAATATAGTAGTAGTAAACATCTTTATTTCTAAAAAAGGCTATCGACCTATCGGTCTTTCTGCCCTAAAACAATATATTTATATATAATAAACTAGAACCATTAAATGTGTGTGAATTTGTGTGAGCGTAGGGTCCATTGGACATACCTATGAATGAATGTACATGAATCACAACTGCATGCTTATTGAAGCAGCAAGCTGAAAAAGGTCAAAGTTTCATAAAAAATCAAGCAAAATATTGGTCGCAAAGGTACCGTTAAATTAGGAAAAAAGTCTAATGCGCCCCATGATCGGATATGTTTATCTATGGCTGAGAAACCTGTTTTGTTTACGGCGATCATTCAAACGCGTTTCAACGTGAAACTTGCCTTTGAAACTATTGGCATACGAACTCGAACTTTCCACAATATTGTCAGCAATAAAAATGCTTTGTGATATGTGTTTGGAAAGTGAAAAAAAACTTTTTTTTTTCGAAAAAATGAGTAAATATGCAGTTTCTTAAGCGCAACCAAAGTTCTTCTGTGCTTTGCAGGGATATATATAGAGTGATTTCGTGCGGTGGCACTAAAACAAGTGGGAACGGAGAATAAATATTCAAGTTTTCATTTTGGAGTGGATCTTCATTGTATGTTTAATGTGTGTAGTGCACAAAAGCAACACACAAAAAATGGAAATCGCATTGCAAGGATTGACTCATCCAAAGGGCGATCAAGCAAATGCTTAGATCATCATTCTGTAGTTCGGTGCCGTCGGAATGCGGCAAAAAATTCGATATCACCTGAATTTTATCTAAAAGCTTTTTGAATGTTCAGTTTCTTACAGACAATGAACGAAATAGGTCTCCACTCTTTTAAGTCGTGTGAATAGCGTTTCTAGATGGAAAATATTGGTAGAATCATTGTGGCCCCTAAGGCAAGTGCGGTAGTTTCTCCTGCCTACTAACTGTGCGATTAAAGTTTTCAATTCGGATTTTCATTGTGTGGTGAAGTGTAGTGTGAACTTTTTGAGTATTAATGGGTAGCAAATGGAGGATAGTGGAACCAGCTTGCAGAAAGCTACAGAAAGTAAGAATAATCTCTATCTACATACACAAGTTTCTAGAAGTAACTGTAAGTTTTATCAATTTCTCAATTTCTGCTTCTTTACTTTGCCAATTTCAAATTATTGGATTTTCGACTAAGTTCCGGTTATACTAACGGATGTTTTTCTTTCTTTCCAGGTGGCACCATTCAGCTTTCGGTAAGTTTCGCATTACTTTGTCCCTGGCTGCCATGTAGATGTAGAGCTTTTAGTCCCATATTGTAAACTTAGTAATTTATGATATTGTTGCTGGATGGGTCTGGAAGTCTCTCGATTCTGGATGGATTTTTTTCAAATTTTATTTTAAATCAAATATTAAACTTTAACAAATGCGATTTTTATCCGGACTTTCTACTCTCAATTACCCTTTTTCTTGTTGTTTTTTTTTCTATTTTTTATCATAAATTAAACGGTTCTTGTATGCTCAATAGGAACGATTCGAGTTTCCAAATTAAAGAACTTTTTCAATCAGTTTTTCATTATCAATTAGTCAGATCTTCTACTGTGGAACGTCTTCATGTGAGCTTTATTTACAATATAAATGTAAAATTAAAGTCGTTCTGTTGTAAACTACCACTTTGCATTGTCTTCTAAAGTATTTCCCCTCATAATTGATGTTTTTCTTCTATCAATTACGTCCTAACTTAAACGGTTCTTGTATTCCCAATAGGAACGGCTCGAGTTTCCAGATTCAAAATCCTTTTCAATTCGTTTTTCGGCCTTAATTAGCTAGGTTTTCTACTGTGGAGTGGTTTTATGTGAACCTTTACAGTATCGGTGTAAACTTATGTCGTTTTGTTGTGAACTACACTTTGCATCGCCTTTTAAAGTATTTTCCCTCGATATTGATGTTTTTCTTCACATTAAATAAATTAGACGGATCTTGTATTCTCAATAGGTGTGGTTTGCTTTTTTAATCTAAAAATCCTTTCACTCAGTTTTTTAACTAGCCAACATTAACTAGCCAGGTTTTCTACTGTGGACTAATTCAAATTAGTGTCGTTAAGTTGTGAACTACACTTTTTAGTTGTCTTGCAAGGAAATTTGTGTCGTTTATTAGTGTTTTTTTTTTCAATTATACCTTAAAAAAAACGGTTCTTATATTCTCTATAACCATGGTTCAAATTTTCAATTTTTATATACCTCTCACTTCTCAAGTTTTCCAACATTAACTAACCAGGTTTTCTACCGTGAACTGTCTTTATATGAACCTTTAGAATATAAAGGTAAATGTAGTGTCGTTTTGTCGGAAACTACAATCTACAATACAACGTAAGGTAATTTGCGTCATTTATGGGCGTTTTTATCCTGTAAATTATCTTTTTTCACTCAGTTTTTCAAGAATAACGAGTTTTAACTTTTCCACAATAGAAATGTAAGCCAAAGGTTGCTTTGTGATGGTCTAACGGATAGAGTCCTAAGAGTATGTGGTCCAGATCAAGTTTAAGCAGACTTGTGGTTGTTCTTCTAAATTTGAGCCTCTAAATGTTAATTTTTTGAGAAAAATTCGAGATTTTTGAGAATTTCAGCGGTCTGGATCCGGACAGCATTGCATTTTGTAGAAGTAGATGGCAACCAGGGTGGTAATTTTTCTTTGAGGCCATTTATGCAGCACGCGCGTGCCTGCTTTTGCGGATGTTATCTAACGGTTTGCGGAGTTATGAACCCAATTTAGATTACGGTTTGTGAGTATTTTATGCATCAAGAGCGATGATTCGAGTTATCAAATTAAAAATCCTTTTCAATCAGTTTTTCAGCTTTAAATAGCCAGACTGGTTTTTTTATTAATTTTTTAAATTCTGATATTATTGGGTAGATTGGTTCTGCATATTACGTCAGAAATAAGGAAATCGGGAGAGGCCGTTTTCGTGCGAGTTTGTAAGCTAAGACCGGAATAAGACCAACCACTATCATTCAGATTTTAATTGCGCGATGAAAATCGTGCAAATAATTTGTTTACATTTGTTCACTCTAAACCCGTTTGTTAACGGGTTTAGAGTGAACCTTACGATTTCAATCTTGACTGATCTCAGTCAGGCAACCGACAGCAATTTAACAATTACAGTTTAGTTTGCAAGACATATACAATCAAATATTGTCTACTTAAATACGCCTTCGCCTGAAGAATACGCCCACATTTAAAAAAAGACAACTTCAGTAAAACGCAATGAAAACAATATTTTTTGCTGGATTTTACTGTAGCATTTTAATTCTACATGCTGTTTGCATGTTTTTACACTAACACATGACTTTTTCATAAAATAAAAATAACATTTGGATTCTTCATTCAGTTTTAAAGAAAAAAGTATCTTTTCAATTTCATTGTAGTATTCAGCGTTTTCAAGTAAAAAATAAGAAATAGCTGATAATCATTTAATAAAACTGTAACACAATAAAATTACAAATTCCTTCGGTGGTGCATCACCACAATAAAAATGGAAAAAAAGAATGTCTCCAAACGTAAAAGTCCAGTGGATTAAGATCCGGTGATCTGGGTGGCCAGGCGCAGTCATTTCAAGCCAATTAAACGTCGGGGATAATTAATATTTAGCCATTCTCTTATAGGTGCATTCGCGTTGTCGGAGTGTAACTTATGCAATTTGATAATAATTGATTTAGGTGCAAAAACTAGAAAAGGTTTTTTTTAGAGATTAAAGTTATACTGCATTTCGAGCAATTTCTAGTTTTCGTTTATGAGGAACATCACAGATTGATGTTGTAATTTTCTACTGTTTTATTAAATTATTATCAAAAAATTATCATATTTTACTTAAAAGAAGAAATTGGAAGAAATTTTTATTTCAAACTGAATGAAGAATCTAAAAGTGCAATTTTATGAAAAAGCAGAAGCGTATTATTTTTTTATTTTAAAACACCCACTGACATGTTAGGTTTTTATTGCAAAATGTTGGCAGTGATCGCCTGCAAAATTTCGTTTAAATATCCAAAGCCGTTTGGCAACAAATAATCAGTTTGATTTTTTTAAACCAAACTTAAACACTAATTTCCTTAGAAGTTTCCGCGATGGAAACTGGCCCACCCTGTATAACTGCCACTTTTTACCATAATAAAACCAAATTAAATTAACAGAAATACAACCAATAAAGCTAAATTTGCCTCACAAAACATTTCATAAATTTCATTATCTGCAAACTTTCATTCAAATATTCCAGACGGTTTTCGGAATATTAACAAGTATTTTTCTTAAAACTGTAACACCCTGTATATAAAAAACTAAGCGTTTTTGGAGTATCGTGTGTATATTAAGGAAATATATGAAAAATTACTTAAACCTATAACTACTATAACTTCCAGCAAGGACTACCATACACCCTGTAAATTTTCTGGAGAATAGTCTCATGTAGGTATATTTGTAACTTCAATTTAATTTGTATGACCTTATATACTTTATAGATCAGAGAATATAAAGAAGAACAACTACACTGGTGAAATATGTTTAAACTGCTTTTTTTATTTCGGAACTACAGTATAACATGTAAAACTTTAACAATTCGAGAGCTATTAATCTACAGTTGATTCAGTCAAAGTAGGTACTATTTGTACATAACTTTTGTTGAAACACATTAAAATTTACAAATATAAACAAACATAATTTTACAGTATTACTTTTTATAATGCCTTAAAATTACGCCTTATAACTACAGCAACAAAAATAAATTTGAATATCTGTAGTTAGTTTGACTAGATTTACGACATCGTATGCTATTACATATTTTAATTACTACATATATTGAACTTAATCGGATAATAGGAAAAGTGAAAATCTACCGTCCAGCAAAAAATGGTGCAAATGTGCTTTAGACATCCACTTCGGAGATAAAATTATTCAACTATAAAAATACAGGTTCTAAAGCAGGACTAATCTAAATTGTTGCGTTATTCAATACTCAAATAATAAATAATTCAAACAAACTCTTAAAATATTAGCTTAAATACGTCTGTTTTTTTAATATCGTTATTGGTAACTATCTCGTTTGAGAAATGTTGTTTCTTAAATAATGTTCTCCATTAAATAGCTGTAGAAGAACGCCACTTGTTTTTATTTCTCCTTAACATTAACGCTCTGTAACTATTAAGTTTTAGAGTGAAATCAATTAATTGTTTCGGTGAAAGAACGCGTGAAGTGTGCACCACTCTTTGCTGATCATTTTGATTATACAGAGTGTCTCACTAAGAACAAATTCACCACTTTATTTAGTTTCTCGTTTCGACTAAAGCTAAATAAGTAATAAATTTTATATTCCCATATGCTATTTTTTCAGTTTGAAAATGTGCTGTATTTTCAATTTGTTTACCTACAGTGCAAATGTTTCAACAAATCACGGAAGCAATACCGATTGAAAAAAATTAATAATGTATATAAATATACATTGGATTATTATAGCTTAATGAACATATCTGTTATGCTTATGAAGTATTTTTGTTCAATTTCTATTAGTAGAATAGATTAGTTTTCCGTCTTTAATGAGACATCTCTTGCATAGAAAATGTTTTGGAATGTAATATTTGGTATTCTTAGATTATTACAATTCGTGTGGAGGGTTTTGCTTATAATTAATGAAATATTCTAGAATAGACAAAATAATTAAGGTCAATATCCAGATTAGAAGTTATTATAAAGCATTCTTTGGTCCAAAAATGTTTACAACTGATATTTGGGATGAGGGGATGATTTATGAAATAAATGAATCAGCTTCAAAGTACGAGATGGATCCAAAATTATTTTGTTGCACTTTGCTTTGATAGACTCGAAGGTTTTCAAGTGTAAATCAACTAAATTCACAACAATTTCTTATTGGTTTTAAAAAGATGAATGTTCAAACAACTTTTTTTAAAATATCTTTTGAGTCTCTTTCTTTTGATATTTCAGCAAGATAAAGCGCCCGCTACGCGATAGCTGTCCGCCTTTTAAGTCAGATATAGAATGGCCCGCGAGATTACAAGATCTTACACATTTGGATTTTTTTCTTTGGTATAATATTAATGCTACGCAACCAGCTTTATTAGAATAATTATGCGAAAAGATTACGTTTGAATACGAACAAATAGGGACCCGAAATGGCTGGTTCGTTTTTGTGTAACCACCCTGTATGCAACTGATAATGTAGATGTTCGTATATTATATTATATTATATTATAATATTTAACGGTTTTATTTAAATGATATTACAATAAATTATTGTTAATATGAGAAAAGAGTGAACTTGGAATAGCAGTTTAACTCCAGAAAGTTGGACTTCGGTCATAAATCAAGTAAAAAGCTATGGTAGACTGTGATAGCTGTGACAGTGATGATTTCTTGGTTCACTTCATTTATTACATTCACTAGAAAAATTTTATTACATTTTATTTCCATGACAATGAAAACGAACCATTCTGCTTCAATTCTTAAATCGGCAAATATTTCGTACCTCTCAATATATTGGAAAGTAAATTCCCCAGTAAAATGGCAAAATAGTTTCAAAAGTCTCGTATTCGAACTTTGAAGTAGGAACTTACGTAAGCGGCATACGTACGGTGCTGCAAGCCATACAACTAACCTTCATCGATTAATTAATTATCAAATATAATGTAGTAAAATTCAACATAATCTTTCAGTTAAATAAATCGGTCTATTTGATTTGTTATTTTATTATTGTTATTCCCAATTAAAAGAAAACAATCTAATTGCTTGGTTAATAAGATATTTTCAAAGTTTATTTTATTTTATTGTATTTTAATCGAGGTTTTTTATTTTTTTATTAAACTTTTAAAGAGCACATATTTCAAAATAGTTTAATTTCTGTATTTATTAATCTGATAAACCTACTTTAAAAGTCAGGAACTATTCAAATAAACACAAATACAAAATATTACCGATGCATGAAAATAGCTGATTTAAGACTTCATAACGATAGTAAACTGTTGGGTTACTGGAAATGTTAACCAATAATAAAAAAAGGTTTTTCACGAAAAATCGAATATTGCATATCAAATAATATAACATCCGGGTCTGAAGCAAATTATCATGTTCGAAGGTATCAATCTTCATCATATCAATATCAAGCTTCACAGTTAATATATACTCCAAGCTGCTCATGAAATAAATTACAAAGTTATGGCTGGCAGATTAGTATACATGTCACAATGTTTTGATCAATTATACACAAAAAAACAAGCTTAAATAAAAGAGATGATTAGTTTAAAATAGTGGACAAACTCTAACATATAAATTTATTGGAAGGATTTCCCTAGAAAGCCCGATGATTATTATATGAATTACCTCATAAATCGTGTTTCCCTATATTACTTTATGGATGTGGGACTTCTATTATTAAATAAAATTGTACTAGTTTTATTCGATTCACTGTAAAAATATTAATAAAGAAGCGTCTTATTACATCTAATTGATATGAAACGTCAAATGGATGAGTATACTTACAACTAAGCACTATGCTTCAATGAGTTTGCTAAATTTATCTTATTTAAATGCCATATTAGATATCATGATTAGTTATTACGACTAGTTACATCTATTTTTTGTTAACATTAGGCCGAAAATCAAAATAATTATGCACCAATCCAATGCAAAACATTCAATAGACAGTAACTTCACTGTGGTGTAATAAAAAAATATTATAATAAACACACAATAATATCATGCAGATTACTTTTAGAGTACTATAACGTCATATCTAGCAATATCATTTATTAAAAACATCCTACATGTGTATAGTCCTTATATACAACTTGTAGGATGTTTTCTTGACTTGTAATGGTGTAATGGTGCAGTTTTTAATTCCGGTCAGGTGGTATATTAAGTGTAGGTAATATACAAGTTGATTCCAAGTTAACTTGCACCATGGTGTTCTACGTTCGGAAATTAAATGAAAACTTCCCGACATGACACCTCAAACGCATGGTTAACGAAATACAAGATGTAGACACTTTTTAAAACAAATTTTGTACACATTTTATCGGTACTTACCACTAATTTTTGAGTGTTAAGTCGAATTTTAAATGTCAGTGATGAAGATTTTGGGATTGAGTGGATTACGCCACTTAGGAAAACGGCAATGTGAAAGCACTTTTGCAAAAGCCATTGGGCTCAACCGAAAAAGATACCCTTAATTAAGCAGTAAAGTCCAGCAATTTAAGAAAAATACATGATTTTATGGTGGAAAACATGAGTAAAACGTGGCAGTTCCGAACTTTGAATGTTTGTTACTCACATATGTTATCAGAAAATGTCAATTTCTCTTAAAGTTATTTGTTGTGTAATTGTTCATTAAATAGCTATAAGTATTGATAAAATGTCTATGAACATATATTTGTAACTCCAAAAAATGACAAAGTATAGTCACAAAACTGAAACAAAACATTTATCTTGATAATATGTTTTGGGGGCGTTGCCTTAAAGTTTTTAGAATATTTTTTCGTGTACGGTTACTTAAAAAATGAAAAATATAATGTAAGTATGCTGCATGTATACCGAGTGGATCAAATTGGGCACCATTCTTGTTAAGGGACTACTGAGACTTCCTTGGAGGATACCGCAAATGTTTAAAACATTCTTCAAAGAAGAGAAAAGTTATTTTTTCTTCATTGGTCTTTAGGCAAACTTAAACATTGCAAATAAGTTTGTATTTTTATAGTTACAAAAATGTTTTACTTGGAAAAATTACTATTCTATTAATTTTTTATGAAAAAGTAAAGCCGCAACTCAAAGCCGATTGCTGAAGTATCCTCTACGCAACGATTAAGAACGTTTTGGCTATGCTACAAACCAGCACATACATACTCATGAGAAACCATTTAAACGTTTGTGAAAATTTTCCTGCGTCTCATACAGACTCTTGTTGTAAATGAAAAACTACGTTTTGAAATACTGAATTATTCTCAACTGATTCCCTAGAGCGACAAAACTGTAGTTCCATCAGTAGAATAATCTCGTTAATGTTAATAAGCAAAACGTCATCTGTAGATGCGAATCAAACATATTGGTATCAAGTTATGATTTCGTTTCGAACAAATATCTCAGTTTTTTTAAATATATTTTTTTCTTAACTATCTTTCTGTACTCTCTAATTACCCCCAGAAAAATGGCGCCAACTTTGAATCATCCTGTATTGATGTGTATGTATTAATAACATACACTTCAATAATATCCTACTTTTTTGAAACAAATATGAAGCTAAATAAATAGAAGAAACGGAAGCAAAACTCATAAGTTTTGGAAGAAATTCTTTGACAAATTCCCACTATATAAACATTATTACGTTATTTGTGACTTCTTAAAGTTCAATATTTCAATTGATTGGTAACTGGAAAAGCTTCTGAAACCGAATTTTATTCACAATCGCATTTTATCTTGAACAATGTTTTCCTTTCAATGGGATTCAGAAAAGACCGCGCAACAACATCGAAAAGTACAAAACTCTGCCTCATTTTATCATCCTCAAGACAACGATTAATTGGTTGCAGTTCACATTTTTATATGAAAACCATTCATGTGAAGGGTCAGACAAGGACAAGCATCAGAATATTACAGAAGTACATCATTTATAAGTTCTAACTGTCCAAGGATTCAATGTAAGATCTATGCAATATTTATCAATATTGAGTACCTACCTATAAAAAAACCTGTTACAAGTACATATAGAATATACACGTAACAATAGTTATGCACTTACAGAGGGTTGCCAAAACCAAAAATGGAAGACAATATGAGAAAGGGAATTTCGCCATTTCAAATGTTAAACTTCCTTGTAGGTTGGTCGTCTACTAGTGCAGCTAATAAAAATGTGTTAAATTATGTCAACATTCAAATAGCATTCAAAAGACCGATTTTCGCATAGATTAAAGTGCGAATTTGTGTCAAATATTTTCTGGAATATACAGGAATGTTCCACTATCAAATGCACGATTACATGCAGTAATCATCCGCTGTAAAGAAATAACGTCTGATGAGTGACCTAATTTATTAAAAACATTATAAAATCGATGAAACTCGAACGTATTTATTCGACTCACTGATAGATCAATACTCCCGCAAAGAGGATAGAAGTTATAAAAGGAAATGACCGATTTAGCGACCCAAAGAGAAGCGAAGCCAGAGACAAGTTTTTTGTCCAAATTGGGACCCCAATTTTTCATGTAGAATAAGCCCTTATTTTTTTCTCTTTATCGGTGCATATACGGACTGCAACTAATGTAAAATTACTTAAGTTGCTATATATGTAGTTGTATTTTAACGAGTTCACCTATTGCATCTGGTTTTCTATTTCTTAAAATTCACTTCTTCTCGAGAACACAAAAAATTATGAGAATACCTGTTAGAGCTTCACTATTGTCAAAATACATAATAAATCCAAAATACAACATAAAAATAACGTGTAAAAATATATTTTATAACATTTTTTTTGGTTTCAATTTCCCGATCTATTATGGTGGCTTTTTCCTGACCTTTTCTCGTTTTTTTATTTTTGTTAAGCAACCACATGGTCGCCTAAATATGAAAGCATTTGATTCGAACAGTCCGTATATGAACCGACTCAAACGTGAAAAATAAGTGTAACACTAGTGTGCCTTGTGTTAAAGTTGCGATAACTTTTATTTAGAAATAGTAGGGTTTAGTGGTTGAAACAACACTTTCGATAATACGTGTCTTTTCAATACTATTTTCACTTGCAAAGTATACTTTTAACATAACATTTCTAATAAATTCTTACATTTTCGCAGTGCAATTATAGTGTATTTGTAACCATTGATTGAGTAAACTTTGCTAATAATTCATACAGGATTTGAAAGTGTGTATACCCCGTTTGTAAAGTTGAATATGTAAGAACTTATTTGAACAGTATAAAGAACCTAACTATTTAATCATACCTAAAGCTTTATCGGTTTACCCACTGTTTTAGAGCCTCTTCGAACTCTATTGTTTCTTTGTTTCTCACTTCTTCATGCTCGTTAGATTCTAATTGGCATTCTAAGCTGTGCTGCTGGTCTTGCCCGGAGTGGTTATCCTGCCTCGAGTACTAAAACCAAACAATATAATAAATAATACTAAGATACAAATAATTTCAATGGCTGGAAGCGTATTTCCAAAACCTTTCATTTTGACGAAAAGCTCCAAACTACATAAGAATATGGCTATTTTGCTTTTGCTATGAGAATAGTTAGTACAAAAAGTGCTAGCTACTAGACACTGGCTGGAAAATAGAAAGCGACCAAACATATTAAAGCTGCAAAAAATCTTCATTTAATTTACAGCACACAGTGTTTCTGAACCAGGTATTTAAAATGACACTATAAGAAAAGTGAGCTCAAATGACGAAAAACCAGAATTAATAGAGAAACCCAAAAAAAATGTTCCACGTTTTTGTCCAAAACCTATATTTGCCATTAGTGGCTTGCATTAAAAAATATTTATAAATATTTATATCAGGAATGTTATGATTAGATCACTTCTAGAGAAAGTTCTACTATAACTTTGTTATGCGTTTTTTATTATTTTGATTGATTTTAACAAGAACAAATACAGCTATAGGATAGCAAAACTTGAAAAATATCAGTATGTTGTCTGAAGGCACGTAAATAAAGTATTCAAATCGAAACTGATGGTTGAGTGGAAGGTTACACAATTTCATTTGATCGAACAAAAAAGAAAACGGAAATTCTTTTGAGTTTCGACTACAGCCATTTTTTCCAGTAGAAATATTCTTTGTTTAATTTTCTTTATTCGCTAATCATTACATACAGTAAAAGCATAAAGTAGCTGCGAGGAAAAGTATAGTTTTATATTCCCGGTCAAATTTTAAAATATTTTTTTATTGTAAAATCCTTAAAAAGTAGTAGTACTAACTAAAATGTGTGTATTAAATAGTTCTGAAATTATGTTACAACATAAATATTTAGATCATTCTTTCAGTGAATTAAATATACTTTAGAGATCTTTAAGCTAAAACTGTTTCGGCATTTTTTCAAAATAATTCAGCTGGAAAGCAGCAGAAAAAAAGCGCAATGCAAAAAGTATAGGAAATAAGTATACAGGGTGTTCAGATAAAGGTATGGTAACAGCTCTATCTTGACAACGGTGAGACAGCTATATTTATGGTTTCTATCAAAAATTTTGTTATGCGCTAGAGCTTTAAAAGCACAATTCGGAAGCTCGAGTAATAGCGCATCGTTTTGCTTTATGTAATTTTTTCGTATCTCTCATGGTAAGAGAGGGTGAGCCAACTCAGTTTCCAATATTTACATTTCAATATATGTTAAACCATTTAATCGAACGTATTTTAAAAAATATGTTTTGTCAAGCCCCTTAGTTTTATACCAATAAAACACAAGAAAATAGATTTGCCCGAATCATATTTAATATTAACGAAGAACGGATATGTGGTTCAATTTTGATGGTTGTTCGAGGCATTATAACCGAAACCTCTTTTCTACCAAAACTAGAATAATTAAATGTATGTCGTTACGTATATTTTCCTGACTTTAATGACTGACTGACTATTAATGGAAAATTCAGTGACCAGTCAAATGTTAAGGTAGAAACAACTATACGCACAAACTGATGATGGTGGAGAAAGACACCGAAACGTAATTGTAACATTTTAAATAATAAACAATAAAATTGACTCAAACCCAGGAATATATTGGAGTGAATTAAATGTATGGAGAAAAATGTAAGACACTAATCATTTTTGAACTTTCTTAGGCTAAAATTTGCGTTTTCAACCAAGGCAAAGCCCGGATAAAGTGCAAACGTAGGTATAATATTGATATGCCTTTTATTTTTACTAAAAGGGAAAAAAGCCAAATTTTTATGTGGGAGTTACCATGTGATTTTTTTGTTGACATTTTCCTTGATTAATGATTTTTCTTCATTAAGTCGAGAACGAATGAAGATATCGTGATACGATTTTCTCTATGCTCTAGCTAATTTAAGAATGCGAAAGGGCACGACTAATAAAAGGTACTAGTTCATTATTTTTTTCAAAACACACAAATTTGTAATGGTTTCAGAAAACGGCTTCTGATTTATTTGTATATTTTTTAAAATACATTAAAATGGTTTCTCTTTAAAATCAGCAATCAAATTTCTCACTTGAGAATTATTTTTTTAAACATATAACTCAATATTTGGAGATACCATAAATTTTCATTTCTTGGTAGCAATTACGACCTTAGCGGCCGCTTTTTTTTCTCCTATTTCCTGTCGACAGGAACTTTACTTATAAGAGTTAAGAATAGTCTTCCCGTACCTCTAGGTCTGATCGCTGTCAAAATACGGGCCTTATCCGGGCACCCAACGAGGGTATGCCAACAACTTTTTGAGTGTAGGTTAATGTTTCTCGAAGATTACCCTATTTATGTTTTCCCTTTTTAAATACCTATCAACATGGAATTCCGATCCTTGAATTCGATAACAGTAAAATTATGAATGACGAGTAGTTCCCCACGAAAGTGTGGTTCTCACCTCTAACATTCGATTTCATTGTAGTGAAATTGTTTTCTGTTTCTAATGCAAACAATTGAATTTTTCTGTAATTAGTTCCACATAAAGTTTCAAGCAGTGAGTTAAGCAACTACAGACCATACAGGATGGTTCTAATTTAATCTGCGAGATCTTCGGGACGTATTCTACACTCAAAAACATTACGAAACGTCATATAAGTATATTATAGTCCAAGAGGGTCGCCCAGCGGAGGTATCAGCTATTCAAAGTGCACTCCCGCAATTAATATTGATTTTTCAACTTGAATTGAAAATTGGCATGCATGGTTAGTCTCACACATTTGCTAGGAGAAATAGCGAGGACGAACACCTTTTTAAAATGTATCTTTGAGATATACCTTCAATGAACTTGGATATGCTGCAAGATTTTGAAGAAACTACGTTTGGGCTTCTGCCCGTTCCAATAAAAATTTAGTGCCATTGATAATAAAGGTTATTGAACAAGTCGGTCGATTTGGTTTCGAAATTACTGGAAAACTATTAGCTTTTTGATAGACTCTCAACATTTACGTTTTTCCTCAAAAAATCAGTGGTTTAAGGACGGATATGTGGTCCCAGAAAATTTTCCAAGATGCCTCAAAGAGTTTCCTCTCCTATCAAGTCTTAACATATATATAAACTATAAACATTAAGCCTGCGAAACCTAACATGCATATGAAGTTTCAACCTTTTAACTGTTGTCACTTTCAATTAAAAAATGCATTATTTTTGAGGGATCGCACTGTTAAGAGCCGCCACCTCCGTTAATTGGCCCCATTGAATACATTTTCGTAATATTTTTAGTGTAGAATATGCGCTTTAAGTCTCGCAGATTAAAATTGGACCACCCGATATAAAAACCTGAAATAATTAATAAATAGTGAGTGATAGAGCTACCACTGATGTAGATTAAACAACAAAGAATTGGAGGCAAAAATAGTCAGGCAGAAGGTGGTTATTGTTATTAGTTTGGCAAAAATAGTTTGAATATACTATTGGAAAATGTTTGTAATAATAAGCAGAACTATATAATGCCCTAATATAAATCACTAAAACAGTATTGTTAAGCTAGCATGCAAAACAGTGTGAAAGGATAATCAACTGAAAGAAAGTGTGTGTGGATTATTTTCTGCATGTGTTACCAGAACACACCTGTTGCCCAAAATGGTCTTGTTGTTCAGCGGTATAATTCTTCTGGCCGCTATTCTGCGGATAGCATATCCCCTGCATCTTAAAATTCTGCCCATGGATGTAGTTTTGACCAGGGAAACCTGGTCTATCCGGATAACCTTGGTTGGGCAAATGGTTCATTTCTGGCGGACTAGAAGGATGCCTGGCTCGTAATTCTGCCATAAAATTTGCATCTTGCATATATCGGCGCTGTAACTCTTGCTGCCAGCCACCGTCCGATTCATCTTCACCGTCGTCCTCAAAATCTGAAGATGAAGCATAACAGTTACTGACAAGTTGGTAATCTTTTAAGTAAATTTATGCAATAACGCCATTGATTATGATGAGAGGTGTGACAAATTATATGTTTACAAAAAAACAAAACTAGTGGAATGTATGTGTAAGCGATACCTACTGCAGCTATAAACACATGCAAGGAACACTACCAATCAGAAATTAATAGTAACCAAAAATCGAATTAAGAAACACTTTTTAGTATTAATGCACTGAACTAAACGATTAGCAGTTTGATTCATTTTTAGTGATCAAATCAAAGTATTTTTTTAATAATTGAAAATTAAACGGGAGTAACATGAAGAGATTTTACTTTCACACTTTAGTACTTACTAACAGATTTTCTGGCCGTATTCGTCTGTAGATGGCCTGAGCTTTCTGCAATGTAACAATCATTCTGAACAGGCAGCATTCCATAGATAATCTACCACAGTATAGACCTTTCTATGCAAAATGTTATTTGTTTAAAATAATTAATAAAATCGAAAATAAATAACAAAAAACTTACCTATACAGTTACCACATTAATATCAAAATATAATCTATAACACATTGTTCACACCAATCTTGCTATAAGGAAAATGCGCTTAAGGAAAAAAAATAATAAAAAAATAAATCGTTTAATTAAAAAAATAATATTATCAACACGTAAGTGGAATTGAAACTAGACACAATTTCAAACATAAATTAACAACAGTAAAATATGGTTATAAAAATATAGGTAGGTAGCACAATTTACAACAAAATCACATAAGCATAAATAGTAATTTGTGGAAGTGGACGACCTTTTTTGATCAAATACGACAATTAAGTCAAAATTGTTGAAAGTTATTCCGTTCGTTAGTTTCGTTTTCGAACTTCACAAAATTCCAACTTTGGTAATAACTTCCATGTTCGGTTAATGCATAACATTGGCCGCAAATAATGCTAGATGCACATATTCCTTCCTATCCACACACTTGTAATGTTTCGGAGGAAACACTGTATTTCTTAAAATTGATGTGCGTGTTTACCCACATTTACAAAAATGCACAATTTAACAACATTTTCTTTATCCTAAAAATCTCAATTTTCAATACACAGATTGTCAATTGTGCAGAATTACTATAAAATGGGGCAATTGGTTAAATTGACTGGATATATATATTTTAATGTCGATTATTGTACTAATCATTGTCATTCTTTAATTGCATTTTTCATTATTTACTACTCATTTTTACGACCTACTCTTATTACATTCTTAAAAATTTGTTTGTTACATACTGACTTTTATTTCATAAAAATGAAGAAGCGCTTCAGAGTAATGTGAACTACGATTAAAAGTCTGCAAAAACAGAAAGCTAAAATTTGATGAAAAAATTATGTTCAATCTGATTTTCTGTGAAAGGAAAAATGACAACGTACTTCAGATTCATCAAATTTAGCAACATTTCTGATATTATTAAAGAAATAGTATGTAGATAAAAAATTCGCGACTACCTGGTATATCACTAAGGTGAACGATCTCAAATGTTTGCCTTTTTCTCGCTTTATAAAAATAGATCACACATATTCTTAAAACATAAACCCGAGGAAAACGAGTAACCAAAATAATTTAAGGGCAATTATAACTTTAGTATCCAAACCCGATTTTATCTGTTTCGGTAATAACATGAAGATGCCATAAAGAACCTAATACATACATACTTTTGGGCAGAAAATCTTGCATATAACGAAAATACTACTCGCATCAATTTGTAGAAGATAAATGCAATAATTAAAATACTATGAGACGTATACAATATAAAAATAGTATGCTGGCATAAAAAATTACAGACTGCAACAATATTCGATACTGTTGTATTTCTTTTTCTGTCAAAAGATAAAATAAATTCGAAAATTAACTGGTCCTAAAACGCTCTAATTATAAATATAAAAAATGTTGTAGTTTTTATGGTAGTTGCATATTGCGGAAAACTGCAATTTCAATACGGTCAAGACGTGCCTGCCGCGGGTATTTAACAAGCTTGATTCATAGAATAAATTCATAATTAATATAGTGAATTATTAATTAATTTGTCAAAAAATGCTAATAATTTTTTTTTCATTTAATTTATGGATTTATTAGCTGTCCGCCTAGAGTCTTAATTTTGGTCCTTGCGTTTGGAAATAAATCAATGGTAATTGATAACTTTTAAGAAAAATTATTAACTTTCTAACTATTATATATTTTCATCACTGTGTGAACACAGTCACAGGTGATGAAAATATAAAGTACAAAACACACTTTGAAAGTCAAAGGCCATTATGACCAAAGCAATGAGCTAGTGCAAAGCATCCACAAAACGAAGACTAAATATAACAAAGTTACAGTTATCCGAATTTTATCAAAAAACACCGGAAAATCGAGAGAAAATCGTCGACCGCACAAAGAAACAGGAGAATCGAGCTAATTTGATTGAATATTTGCAAACAGTGCAAGCCACTTCTTAGGAACTTTCCCAACTAACGAGAAGAAGCACATCTGGAATATATATTAAAAATAAAAACGTGGTTCTCGACGGGCTAAAAATATAGGAAAAATCGAAAATTGCTTTCTGATAACCACGTTGAAGGAGTTGAAAAGAGGCCCAAGATTAGAGACTCTAATATAGGCTTCGAGTCTAGCCGCAGTGATGTTTCCATTGATGATGATGACAATGGAGTGTTCCGCAAAATATGCCTCATAAAAAAGTGGCCGCCTAAATCATCAGACAATTTTCGAAAAGAATTTCCTACTCAGAAGCCTCAGAAACGGAAAAGTCCACAAAAGCTTGTGGTTCGGAAGCCTGCAGTATTTCTCGTTTTGGGTAGAAGTAAGGAAATTCAAGAATCCGGTTGAAGTTGCCTATTCTAGCTGAAGAGCAACAAATCATTGAAATAATCAACGAAAATCCCATTGTCATCATTTACGAAAAGATAACTAATACTTCAAACTTATGCCACAAATATATATGTGATTTACTTAAAACTGAAACCCTGTGTTCCTATTGGAACACCCTTTAGCTCGAAACTTCGAAGTGAAATGCAAAGTACAAAAGCTTCAGCGTGTGATGTGAATAGAATTGTGTGATGGAATAAGTTAAGATATGCACTTAGTAATTCGCACTTTCCGCATTTCAAAATTACATAAAATCCATTAAAACGGCAATAAAGTGACAAGTCTAATGTGCCATATTTTTGTAGTGTGGGAGATACCACAAAAAACAACTGATAAAGACAAACAAAAATGTTGAATAAATTGTACATGCAGGTGTGATCGTATTTTTCTCCGTTGGCTTCTCTGCAAGAACGAGTTTTGACAGCACCGACTTTCGTTTTTAGCTTAAATATGCATTAGGTTACTAAATAAATAAAATTCGGAAACTTTTAAGGAAAATAAAAATATCTAAGCTTTTCGAGATTCTAATATAGTAAACTATAGCGACTTAAATGAATGTCAAATAGTTACTATTTGGCTAATCCCAATAAGTCGTAATATCGTAGGCAATATTTGACGCTAGTAATAAATAAATAAATATAATATACAGACAGATGCATAAAATTCTATGAAAATTCTAGCACCTAGCCATTCACATCTATCTATCCGTACCTGAATTTAACTCTCTAACCAACGTAGACATGGCGTTTGTTACCGAATCAGCAGCTACCAATAGATCGTTTCTTAGTGAACGTCCTACAGAGCCTGGAGTCCCATTTCCATTAGAACCTAAAATAAATTAAATATCATTGATTTTTATGTAGATTCCATAAAAGATATAAATTAACATTACATTAAAAGAACAAAAAAATCATGATTTGATATAAAAATTCTCTCCATGAACAAACAACAGACAAACTCCAGTTATTCTTTTTTTGGAAAAACTGAATAGGGCCTTCAATAAAATGTAGCCTACAAAATTCCTTGTTTGAACTGTCGTAAATCTTAAGATGGGTATAGATAGGAGACGAGCCCGAGCCAAACCTGAGCTAAACCGGTGAAACAGAAACTTTAAATCTGTGATCCTGACTGATTTTTGTATAAAGCAGTGCGCCACCAACCTCGAGATTTCCGATTCATGTTTCATGTGTCAATAAATTTAGTGACAGTAATAAAGAACGATTGCACAACACTAACAAAGCTTCGGATTATTCCTCGTCGTCAGACATACTTCTCCTCCGGCTAAACTCAAACTAACTAAAGAAAGTTTATAGTAACTCGTCCCGAGACGGATGACAAATTCGCAGAAAGCTCGCAACAGGCTCGTTAGTCAAAAACAGCCAAACTCGTTCGAAACAAGCTCGGCACGGGCTTGGCTGGTCATTCTATATTCCAAACGGTGAATTGAAAACAAAAATTAGTAGAATAGCAAAATGATCAAAACGGTTATCTTATCGTACCCAACAGCCTTAGTAGAACACAGAAAGTAGACAAAAATTTCTTGTGTGCTTCACAAAATTACTTGCCCATATTGACGTTGGAACCACCCCCAAAAAGCATTCCTCACATCTCCTCCTACTCCCATCAAAGATGCATCGTTATTGACATTTTGCATGTTTCTCTCATTTCTCTCGTTCCTTTCTGGTGGTACAGCATTGACCGGTTCAGGTCTTCCTACCATCGCACCCAATGGTTGAACCAACCCCAACGGAATATCTCTTCTATCCCTAGAACAACACAAAACACTACTATTACTTCAATAAACGCAAAACAAATAAATTAACGATTTTTTAATTTTTAATTTAATATTAAGCAATATTTTACAGTAGGTCAATGGTAATTTCGCAGACTAGTAGTAGCATAAAATATTACAAAACTTGCTTACACGTACACAAATTTTCTAATTGAAAAAATGAACGCTAGAGTCAATATAAGCAAATCGACAATCACGGGTATCATTGCAGCAGAGATATCATTGACGAACAACGGCTCCTGAAGTGGATCGAACAGCGCGCCGAACGTGCGAAAGAAGCAGTAGAAGTAAAACAATTAATATTTAAAAACCTATTTCAAAAAGAAAGGGCCGACTTTCCCAAGAAGATGAAAAGATTACAAAACTCCAGAAGATTTAAAAAATCCTAAAGTATGTTGCATTCTTTAACACTATAAATTTGAACATAATACAAACCAAACCTATAATTTATTATGAAATTGACGATAGTCTTGAAATGCGCACTTTCTTATACCGAACATCATTTTAACAATGTTTTTAGTTTGTACGCAAACAGCGAAAATTCAAAATTAAAGCGGCTTTTGAAAACGGCTCTTACTTAGAGAACCGGTTGACCTGCAAAGCTCTAGACGTATATAATTACTGTATAGAGCCTTGAAATGCGCACTTGTTTCTACCAGACAGAGTTGTTGGATTGTTTCTAATTTTCACACAAAATGCGAAAACTCAAAATTAGAGCGGGTTTCTTGAAGCTTTTACACAAAATGTAAAAATTAAACATTATGGCGGGTCTTAGAACCGTTTGAGCTGCAAAGCTCTAGATGTCTGCGTATAGAGCCTTCAAATGAGCACTTTATTATATCAATAACCGTGTTTGGAATGTTTCTTGTGTTTATGCAAAACGCAACAATTCAAAATTGGAGCGGGTCTTGAAACCGGTCTCAATCTTTGGCTCAAGATTAAAGAACTATTTAAACTGCAAGCCTCTAGTCGAAATATTGGGATAAAGATTTACGAACCGCACTTTTTCCATGCCAAACATCAGTTACGAATGTTTCTAGTTTACACGCAAAATGCAAAAAATGACTGGTTCAAATTTATAGACCCGGTTGAGCTACAAAGTCTGAGAGAAAAGAGCTGTCTAGTTTTCATTTCGGTCTAGAGCTTTGAAATATGCATCTTTTCATACCAAACATCATTTCAGGAAAATGTTGCTGGTTTTTATGCAAAATACAAATAATCTAAATAATACCGGGTCTAGAAAACCGCTTTTAGTCATTGGCTCAAATCTAGAGAACCGGTTGCGCTATTAGCTTAAATTTCGGAATAAGGCCTTGTACGGTTTTTATACCAAACATGTGATTTGGAATGTTTCTAATTTTGGCGCAAAATGCCAACATTTACTATAATAGTGGGCCTTACAAACCGCTCTTAGCCTGTAGCTCATATTTAGAGAAAATGGTTAGGAGCAAAACTCAATGCAACAAAACAAAATGATTTTTTTGAACTTAATATAAATTTTTACACTTTGGCACTAGGCAGCTAAATTAAATACCTGTCCGATGCCTACAACATTGCCCGTTTAAACAACATTACAACAGATATATTTGCGAAATCATCAATGTTTTCTTGTTAATTGTTACCTTTCTCGATCCAATCTTTCTCTGTCCCCACCGATCGGAGATATGGAATTTACCATCGAAGCACTAGAAGAAGGCGGCATCCCCATCGGAGTCTGAGGAGCACTCCTGGGATTTGCCTGAGTGACAGGAGGAACTGCTCCAGGTGGAAGAGGCGGAGATTTCGTGCTCCTTGGAGAGGAATTCGGGGTGCTTCTTGGGGAAGATTGATGGTTCTTGAATAGGAAACCACATCAATAAATAAAAGAAATTGCTGTAGTTCAGCAGTACACACTTTTAACATTTTCATCAATCCTTCGAGTTGTATCATGAGTTGCCTTCGAGAGTCCTGGAGAGTGATTAAGTGAGTTTCTAACTCATCCTTGCGCAAACGTAATGCCCGGAGTTCACTCATCAAAACCGGATTATCTGCACTGTGAGTCGATTCTAACTCCTGCTGTCTTCTATATTGAATCATCAAATTTAATTTTTCCAGATTTCTTACGATGTTCATTACCTTAATCTGGCGATTTCCCGCATTATTTCTCGATTTTTTGACTCCAGTTGATTAATTAGCTCTCTTTGGGCTCTAGTCGAATCCATCCCTAAACACGCTTCTGAAGGTACTCTTCCCTAAATAACAAGTCGAATCAATATAAAACAACTGCTCTAGCAAATTACATAAAATGCTATTTTAAAATGTAAACAAACATTTTCTTTAACTACCTACCCAATTAATTTCCGAAAATAATCCAGATTCCACGGCAAAAGCTATTTAAAGCTATCTAAACACAAATAAAGCAAGTACTCACCGTCAAACCATCTGGGGATAGTGAATTTTTTCGGTACGTTGCACTTCGCGGCTAAAGAAGCAACAGCACAGCATGGCAAAAGCACAAAAAGTGAACGCGGAGTAACATGGAAAAGATGTATACGATAAGGCGCAGTTCTCAAATTAGTGCTTTCGCTTAAACTTACCATTCCTCCTCGGGCCTCTTGGGCAAGTTTGGCCGCATACCTTGCTATAAGGCGGTGTTCATCATCTCTAGCACTATCAAGACTGGAAAATAACGCTGATCAAATGACGTTCAAGCATTTTGAGTATTTTTTCGAACCTTCGAGCGGTCGATCGGCTGTCTAAACTGCCCATTCCGTCAAATCCGGCACTAAATTGACCATCGGGAAAGCCATTGTGAGATGGAATAGGAGATGGTGGGCTAAAAAATTGATTTGTAGCAACATCAATATATTGTTACACGCATGATTCATTAAAGATAAATAAATAGAATTAGAATGTAGAACATTTGGAAAACACCATAAAACCTTCGCAATGTTTCATAAGCTTTTGATAGTGTCTGGCATAGAGGCTTACTATACAAATTATACAAACTACACACATCAACATATCTACTACACACGACAAAGAACTTACTAGAAAACAGACAACTACAAGTACGAATTGACAAAACACTGTCATTTTCTTTTTCCCCTGAACAAGTGCTCCCTCAAAGATCCCCGCTCTCACCGTTTCTGTACAATATATACTGCCATGACATATACAATTACAACTTACCAGACAAAAATCAAATCGACAGATCGACATACATGTTACAATACGCAGACGACACAGTACTTATTGTACATGACAAAACTACTGAGAGAGCAGCTCAAAGACTCCAAACACTAACAAAGAACACAACGACATGGTTTTATAAATGGAGACTAACACCAAACGCGTCAAAAAACCAACTTCTGCTCACAAACCACAGACTCAACGCTGACTCCCCTACAATAACTGCAGACGGCCAAACGACACTACCAAAAAACAACGTAAAATATATTGGAAACACAATTGACCACAAACTTAAATTCACTAAACACATACGAAACATCAGGGCAGAAACAATAAAGAGAACAAAACACTTCCGATAACTAACCTACAAAGACAGAGGAATCAGCACAAATACCGCCACCAAAATATACAAAGCGATCTGCAGACCCCGCTTGGACTATGGACCCACTACACACCCCCCCACGATCTCACACACACTTCCACCCAACTACTATACGAAAGCACAAACATGACAAAGATTTCTACAGACACACATCTACAGACAAAATGGACAAACAATCCCTACAACTGGACCATACTGAATCCCCTTTGTCTTACAATACCAACCAGACAATCCCGCTTCAGTTTCCCTACATCAACGCTACTCGAACACTTACAAACGCAACTGACTACTGGACAATAAAATTTTTTTCTTGTCATTAGAATTTATTATTAAATTGTTAACTCAGAATAAGAGAATTTTTATCTTTGTTTTTTTTTATTTAGATTAAGACTATATGTACTAAACAAGGGCAGAGAGACCGATAGCTCGATGGCCTTTTTTAGAAATAAAGATGTTTACTACTACTACTGATGAAAAGTTTGGTCAATGACCACAAGATTGTCCAATTTTATCCCATTTGAAATACCGATATCATACTTTAGCTGGACGTGAGCAACTTAATGGTACTAAACATTTTAGCCGGCAAACCAAAGCAGCTTGCAGATTACTCTAGTACAAGCGTTTATAATACTTTTCAAAGGGACATGTTTACTTTGCCTGCGTTTTAAAACTATTCAGATAGGTACTTTCAAATAAGGCATTTATTTAAAGCTCAACTCAAAAAGTTGTACTTTCAGAGCTATCAATTCATGCGTTCAATAAACTTGAAAATATGTAAACACAATTATGATGCTTCAGAGCAATTCAGAGCTTAAAGCAATTTGTTTCTTTCCTGAAAAATCAAAAGAGAGTTTAGTCAAGGTAACAAATATCTTAAGGTAGTTGCAAAATGGAATGAGCGCCATTTAACAAATTATTATGAAGAAAAGTGTAATAACCCTTTTCTCTCAGAAGAACAATCTGGACAAAAACCATATATGCATGAAGGTAGCATCGAATTAAATATTGTCAAAACGAATACATTTCCAAATATAAAATCGAGCGGACTTCAAAGCTCTAAGGTCTTTTGCACGAGAATATTATTTCAGTAAGCAACCCTTCTTAGCAGGGGTTTACAGTAGCTTTATATTGGCAGGTCTATGGATGGAAACCCTGAATTATTCGTTACGTATATGCAATGGATCTGTTCTGGATGTTTTGGGGTTGAGTGGATTCAGCCTAATGAGCAAAAATTTACAATATACGTAGTGCGTCTGGTTCGCAATGCAGGCAGTTTGATCGATGAGATGAGGAAAGCCGGCGAATGACGAGACACAATAATTTGATCTTTATTTGAAAACAGAATCTGTTGGAAAAGTTTGCCGGCGATTTGCTCGAATAACCCATAGATTAAAAAGCAATAAGAATGTATTATCCGAAATAATTATACTAACAAAGTATTAGGGATAATGGGAGAAACTTCATTTCGAATACCTTCACAACTATTAATTGTAAAAAAAGTTAAAAAACTATCATTTTATTAATTGCTATAATACAATTGAACAAAATTCTATCTAACTAGTTTTCTATTACAAGCCATGCCTGTAAGATATTAATTTTATAATGAGAGACAAATAATAAAAGTATTCGTTTTTTTTAAATGGCGTGTTTAGTTCTGCTACACCAGTGCGTTTTTTAGTAGCAAACAATAATTACGTATTAAAGTCTGCGTGACAATTTCAAATTTATTACCGAAATATATTATGTTTTGTATGAGCATGCTATTAAAATAACTCATTTGAAATACACATATTGGAGCTATCATTTAAAGGATTATGGTTGCCACATAATGTTATCATCAAATTCTTTCGTGCTGAAATTTGAACATTTACGGACCTTTAAGGAAATTAATGTGTTTGGTCTTTTGATGTCTTTTATTTTATAACCAGTTATATTTGATAACTTTTTATATCGCATCGACTTAATCTGAAGGGCAAACTTTTACTAAATTTGTTATGTATGTATGTATTAACTAACTGGGCTTAAAATAGGAAATTAAAAGATATTTCAGTATTAGTTTACCTCATCTCTCTATATACTATACTTTTATTTGATGCCTGTTAAAGTATTTAGAATCATCGATTTTTCTTATAAATTGAAAAGCTAGCTACTAAATCACTTGCGAACATTTTATGAACTAACTTAGCTTCAATATAAAAACGATGCATGTAAAGCTGAATATGTTCCGGTTATTGGATTGGATTGGCGAGGAGTTTATTTACTTAGAAGAAAACTTTTTTAATATTTCGACTTGGGCCGCTTTGAAAGTTAATCCGAGATCAGCCAATCTGAAGTAAGTACGAATAATACTATTTGAAAAGTTATACTCCGGAAAATATAAGTTTGCTTTGGAAAAGACAAGCCCCCAAGAAGTTTTCGCAAAATCTATTTAAAACTAGATCGTTATGAAACCCTTTAGTGAACGTTTTTTGCTACAGGCAATTATGCAATTGAAGTCAGCTGAAATTGTGGATTCCACGATCTCAGAGAAATAATATTTCCAGTTGCACGTGTAGTAATTTGAGCATAAAGTGACATGGTAGAGATATGGAGATTGAAAATTAAGTTGTAATAGTTATTAGATGTTTGACACTGAACTTCTGCACACAAAGAAAATTACTTTTTTCTGACAATTTTTCTTTGGATGTACAAACTGAATCAAAATTTGGATTCAATAAATTATAATCACAAGCTAAAATTGTCAGCGCTTCGCACCACTTTTCCTAATACGTTTCCCACTTACATTGACAGAGAACATTAAGACACAAAATTTCAAAGTGTACAGCAACAAAACAGAGCTGTCACGGAACGCTCATTCCTGATTGATAAATCTCCTCCGTTATTTAGCATTGCCGAAACGTGGTAAATTCCAACCATTTATCCTGCTCTTGCGGGCTCGGCATTTTTATATTAATCACCGATTTACTATGTCGGTTAAACAAGCGACAGAAAAATTAAGCTTGATTAAATTTTGACAAAATGTTTTAATGGCTGCGATAATTTTATTTTTAAACTTTGAAAATAAAGCATCGACACTATAAATGGGTGGTCATAGAAGAAAAACTTAAAAAACCTCATTGACCAATTCTGAATAAAATTGGTCGTATTAAAGTATACAGGAAAAGCGTCTAACAACGCAGCATTAATGGATTTGCTATATTATTCTTGCATTATCACCTTAAAAGTTAATAGAATTTATACCACAGGTATGTAGAAGAAACTTTAAGCCTCTGCGATTTTTCCTAGCCTCAGCATCTGTGGGCTATGCTTTACGCCATATATTTATACGCTTTAGATTTCAGGATATTGAGAAATAACATTTCGATAATCAGTTTTGCAGCTTTTGAAAATATTTCTCTTGGCTTAGTGTAATTGAATTTTGCTTTAAATACTTGAACTCCGATTGATCAAAGACGAATCGATTCTTCTCATACTCTTCGATTGTCCTCATACGAAGGGTTAACAAGTTAATCGGAATGTTAAAACTTCGTACTGAAATCTTGATTTTACCCATTTTGTAAATGAGTGTAACACGATCAAATTTAGTTTGCTGTTAAGCCGCCGTCATCTCATAAATTTCTCTGTTAATCCTCTGTGCATTAATATATTTTTGAAAGAATGTTGCTCACATGTGAACTAAACAGGTTTTCCACTCTCTGTAATTATAAGTGTAGTTCGCTCTATGAACTAAATTCTAATTAATAATAAACTCTCTCCCAAGTTGAGAAATTTTTATTTATTTAAAACACCAACGAGAGTATAATGGAAAAGCTTCAATGATGAACCAGGCTGATTTTTTCTTTGGCATATCAAGAGGCGACAACAAGATTAATACTCCCGGATGTACAAGCACATATATTTACTTATTGCATTATCAAAAATTAATTTTCAAAATATATTAACCAAGTAAGTCTTCTGCCCGTATTAACTGTGCCTAGTATTACTTTGTGCTAATAAATGTATTATTAGTTTGCTATCATGATCGAATTTTTGAATTATGACAGACAGAAATAATAGAATCTCCCAGAAAGTGGAAACCTCTAAGGATAAGTAGAAGAAGCAGTGAACTGCAAACATGTCCCAAATAAAATTGACTATACAAACGATTCACCTAACTGACAGAAAGTCGTCGTGTATATTCATGGACATTAACAAGACCTTTGACAGTGTCTGGCATATGGGCTTACTCTACAAACTTCACAAACTCCACACACCAACATATCTACTTCAAATCATAAAAAAACTTATTTGAAAACAGACTACTACAAGTACGAATTGACAACACATTATCTTTTTCTTTTTCCCCTGAACAAGAACTCCCGCAAGGATCCCCGCTCTCATCATTCCTATATAATATATACTGCCATGATATCTATAATTACCACTTACCAGACAAAAACCAAATAGACAAATCAGCGTACATATTACTGTACGCCGACGATACTGCACTAATAGTACACGACAAAACCACTGAAAAAGCGAGTGAAAGACTCCAAACACTAACGAACAATACAATGTCATGGTTCTATAATGGAAGACTAACACCAAACGCGTCAAAAAATCAACTTCTACTCACAAACCACAGACTCAACGCGGACTCCTCTACAATAATTGCAGTCGGCCAAACGACAGAACCAAAGAATGACATAAAATACCTAGGAACCACAATTGACCACAAACTTAAATTCACTAAACACATACGAAACATCAGGGCAGAAACAATAAAGAGATCAAAACACTTCCGATCACTAACCTACAAAGACAGAGGAATTAGCACGAACACCGCCACCAAAATATATAAAGCTATTTGTAGAGTAGACCCTTGCTAGACTATGGACATGTACTCATGACCAACGGAAAAGAAAGGACAAACGATATATACAAACAACAGAACAAATTGCATTAAGACTAATAACACGAATAAGAAACCCCCAAAACCCACGACACAACCCCTCCACCCAACCACTATACGAACGCACAAACATGACAAAGATTTCGGAAAGACTCATACATCTACAGACAAAATGGACAAACAACCCCTACAACTGGACGATACTGAATCGCCTTTGTTGCAACAAGACCAACCAGACAATCCCGCTTCCGTTTCCCTACATCAACGCTACTCGAACACTTACAAACGCAACTGACTACTGGACAATAAAATAATTTATTTCTTGTCATTAGAATTGGAAAGTTTATTTAATAAAATTATTAACCTAGAATAAGAGAATTTTCATCTTTGTTTTTTATTTAGATTAAGACTACATGTATTAAACAAGGGCAGAAAGACCGATAGGTCGATAGCCTTTTTTAGAAATAAAGATGTTTACTACTACTAAAATTGATTTTCATCCCATTTTTCTAAATATATTTTGTAATAAAATATTTTGAAGAATGTGTAAGAATTACTAACTCATATTTAAGTTAAGAAATGGTAACGATATTCATAATGTTCAAAGCTACTGCAATTTTAGATCTGTCGTTTAGTAATAAATGAAGATTGGCTAAGACATTAAATTTCTCATATGAAAGAAAATAATTTAGCCTTTGAAAATTGCTCAAGCGAAAAAATGAGAGTGTTTTCATTCAGTCAAGGCGTTATTTAAAGACAATTATTTCGTAACAAATTGACATTGAAATCACAGGTAAACTGTTTTCTTAGATTACATGAATTGTTTAATAATAAGAAAATATTCAGGAGTTCACCAGTACATGAATTTTGTTTTTCCATAAAAATGGTTATTTCCCGTGTTACACATCAACAAATTATAGGAAAAATCGATTTGCTTGAAAACTATTCGTTAACTTATTTGTCTACTTTTGTATACATAAATCCAGCAGAGCGATATCTGACTGTCGAATCGTCTATGTTGCAACCGTATTAAAACGCAATAACGATGACTACTCATCAGTAGTATTTGCATATTAAATTATACATACGCCCTTGATGCTCTTTTTTGTATAGAGCTAGTACTCGAGCAGGTTCCTGCAAGTCCTGAACTTGATTGCAAAGGTAACAGTCATGCTATCAAACGCAAAAGTGAAATGAGCGTTTACACTACAATTGATAAAAAGTCAACATTTTCTTTTGCAATTAAGCACCTTTGTTAATTACACGAAACTCCAGTATCTTTGAAATCTGTGAGTTTCCATAAAAAGACTAAATGCTAACATTTAAGCGGCATATATCTTTAGAGTGAGACATGCAATCCTGAAATTCCATAATATATTTCCTGAGAATTGCAGATTCTTAGACTAAGCTAAAGCTTAGAAGTTGTCTAATAAGGATTCAAAGGAATGTGACTAATTAAGTTCCGCAGTCTGACATACACTATGTTAGCACACAAAACGCAGAAATCTTGAAGGTGCCGCCGCGATGTCGGATACCAAAATGCGTAAAGAATTTTCCTAATTAACACATTTACAATAAACTTCCAATTACGTGTAAATTGCCAACTTTTGGTGCTCTGAATTTTTACTTTTTGTTTTATATTGCTATGATGAAATTAACTTACATGTTTTTTGCTAAGCGTTTTGAATATTGCAAATAAGGACCAACTCAAACGAAGATATTTTTAGCCTTTTTAAAAAAATGTAAAAAAAATTACAAATTAGCAGAGAACTCTGAATTCATATTAATATAATGTATTTTTGTTGCTGTAGCTTAAGTATCAAAGCAATTGAAAGAGAGGAGAAAGTGGGATTTATCATTAAAGAATAAAAACATAACTTTTAGGTAGTCGACGTCTGATTTTTAAAACACCTTGCCAAACCAGTTACCTAAAAGTGTGCAAATATTAGTTGCAATACTACGTTTATTGAAAGAGAAATATATCTAATTAACCACAATGTATTAATGCAGGACTAACTATTCAACTTTAGACGCAGCAGTTTGGCTCATATTGCAAACTATGAATGCTTATACATTCTCTGAGTTAATTAATTATGTTTTCAAGCAGACAGCGGTTTTCTCTGGAGATTCTGTGGCTTGTAAGCGTTTGCCAATTAACAAGTAAGGGCTTAATATGCCCCAAGGCGATGTTCACCTATTTCACCTATTGCAGTTACACCGAGAAAATTAAACTTATTTACGATTTGGCGCAATACAATTGAATTAATGGAATAGACATACAATGACTTGGACAAATATAACTGAATTATATTTGCTACCGTATTTGCACCAATGCTACAGATTATGTAAAGTGAAATAAAACTAAAGTACTCCATAGAATTTTTGGAAATGGTATAGGTAATATATTCAAGATTTTATAGGGACTATCGTATCTCTACTAGCAAGCGATATTTAATCTTGAGCAATCCTTGTGAGATTTAATAAATTAGCACTATTTTTTATTGATCTAAATACATTTTTTCAGAAAATCGAAATACTTAGTGGCTTTCAAGCACTCACGCATAAAACAAGTATACAAGTACCGATCATATTTTGTTTTTGTATGGCGATGTTTCATTTGAAAGCAAGATTTTTACGTCGGGTCAAATGAATTTTGTTCCAATTAATTGGAATTAAAAAACGCAGTGTTAATTAACAGTACGTTTTTGTGTCTGGTTTGTATTCTACTTGGTTAACATCACGCCGGAAAACCACATAAAAACCGTGCCGATAACAGCAACTGGTTTGCTATATTATTTTGGTCAATATTAAGCTAACAATGTTATTTTTCATTGCATACTGGACATTGAAAATATCATTATTTCATATTTATTAGCTTTAATAGTGAGCACAAATTAACAGCTGTAAAATCTTTATTGTCTGCTTAAGCATTGATTTAGCCATTGCGAGCTGATGATTAAATACTTTGTTCTCATGCGACACAGAAAATATAAATGTTTGACCCAATTTTATGTTATCGTTGTATAAGTTGTTTACAGTCAACTTCTGAGTTAAAAAATTTTTTCGCTTGTGTATTTAAATTGCTTGGAAAGGTCTATGTTGAGTTCTTTACTCAAGACCCGAACCATAAGCTGTATTTTCTTGTTATCTTATGGCACATCAAAATACAAGGTCTCCCATAAGAAAGATTGTAAAAAATCAATTTCAGTTATTTCATTGATCAATAGGTATTTCTAAAAACTAAAAAATGGAAACACTCTGGAAGCTGTTCTAGGTGTTTCTCCACTGAGTTTAATCCTATTTTACGTTGGCTGCGGATACCAACAGAATAATTGTATATACAATCAGTTATCAATGTCACCTGTTTATCTAATTTATCTATCGAAACAAGTAATTAAAAATAAAATAAATTTAAAACAGTTTTAATTAATTTAAATGGGTAGCTTTTGGTCGGCTTCCAGGACTGCGGTTTTGAGTCTATAAATATCAGTCATTTGGGTTTACCTTGGAAATAGCACAGCCAAAAATAGCCCTTCTGTGGATTCTCATTATTGGAAACATTTGTGAATAAATTGAATTTTGGTTGCTCGTTACGAAGCTACTTAATGGATGTTCAATATGCAATAAAGCCACGTTTATATTGAGCTTCCGCTTGATCAAATCGAACCAATAAATAAGTCTCGTTGGAACTTTTCTTTTTATTTTTCGCTAATTCAAATAGATTTATCAAATCTATTCCTAACGGATGATTTAGATGCTGTTCATTTACGTATTCGCCTCCGAAAAATTTGGCTAATTTATCAAAGCTTAGCCTAAAGCCTGTCGGCAACACCCCTGTTATTAGGATTTAGAACATGTATGCGTTGAAAATCAGTGAGTAAGAAGATTGTCGCACGTACAAATATTTATTGTTCCCTTGTCGTTTTACAAATTATAATTTTCCAGCGCTATTTATCATCTTCGCTATACACGCTTACGTGTAATACGATTAGAGCGATGTGGATGTATGTGATAAAATTGTGGTTTAAAATTCTGTTGGCATTGACAAAACTTTTAATATAATTTGATATTATGGCAAATTTTAATGCAGCTAATTATAGCTCTTCAGTACATTGACTGGACCACTGCACTGTTTTGCATAACATGTGGTTTGGTAACTGTTTTTTTCTTAAAATTGGACGATGAGGCCACAGGAAAATTTGTAAGGTTCTCATCTCATCAATGAAGTTCTGCCAAAAAGACTTGCCCTTTAAATTACGAATGTAGTAATTGCGGCAAGTACGTTACCACAAATAATGTATTATTATTTTCCGGAGATACTACAGCTTTAGAGCTAAAGCTTATGGTTTTTGCTATATTTGATGTTTTGTAAAAATGAAGAATAATCACATATTATATAACTAAAAAAATACAACACTTTTAAAGAACATCAGGCATACACAACTCACTTCCTGCAAGAGTAACCAAAGATTTACTAAATGATAAGGAAATAATCGTTGGGAGCGATATAAAACCATCGAACCAAAAAAAAACTATAGCGCATTATACTATCACCCCCAAAAATATATAAAATGTAGAATGGCAAGTAAAATTCTATTTACACGTAGTTTTCCGCTGCATGACTTTTAATAATTAAATTCCTTCCTAAATTTAGTTATCTGTCTATGTATACTAATAGATTGACTAATGACCGTTAAGCTACTTTAAAATTTTGTCTGATTGAATCGAAGAACACTTCTTTTATACTCCAAATCAAATTCCAGTGACCTAATTATTACATTGCAATCTTTATAGGTTTTAAACAAAATAACAACAAATAGTCTTAATAATAATAGAATTAACATAATATAACTTCTTAAATTGCTATTAAGAAAGATAAAACAGATAAATTTCTGCAACCTGCAACCAGCAAATATGCTAGTTTGTTTTGATCTTAACATAATAACTAACGTGGATAAGGTCATACATTTCACCTTTTTCAAATTCACAGTTTTTCATATTTCACTTCACCAAATCAATAAATGCTACCACTATCAAAAATGTATTTTAAAATTTGTTATAATCGAAGAACGTATGACACACCTTTTTTTGGTGTGCACAAGTCGGTATCAAAAATATATTTACTTTCAACACATTTTATGTTTGAAGGTAGTTTATAGCTAAATTATGTTGCTGGTCTATAATCAATAACAATGGTTGGATGATATACCAACGGTCATCAAGATTATTGGTTATTGCCTGCTTTAAGTGCTAGCAGAGAAAGGAAACCGAGAGTATGTCATTTTACAAAATGTCCAATGAGGCAAACTTATATCTGCAATAGCAATAAGTGTTGCTAGATTAATTTTCTATAGTCAAATATGTACAACAACAGTAAGAGTTGCTTCTTATTAAATAATTTTGATTTAGAAAATCCTAGGGCGATAACCACATTTAAGTTCAAATTGCTTTATGGGCCAAACGTGGGTTTACTATTTTCCAATTCCTCATTGATCACCTAATTTTGCACACCCGGCCGACGATGTTTAACACACAACGGCGAGAAACTAATTGCAAAATGTGTACCGCGTAGTCTACAACCACCAATTATTGGTTCCAGTCGTATTATGTTCAGTAATCGATGTAATCTTTGTCCAAGTTTAATATAACGTTAAGCCCCATGTAGTAACAAAGGTTAATAGTATTGTTGGAATTGCGGCTTAATTGAGATTTTCGCATGAAATAGGAATAATCACGATTTGTGACCGGGCCAATTCATAACTGTGAGAATACTCATTTACCCCTGATTTTCGTATTAGAGATTCTTAGCCCAATAAATAACTAACTTGTCGAATTTTAATGTGGGATAACAATGGCAGTTTATTTAAACATATACTTTTTTATTTTTTAAATAGTTAATAAATCATATGATAACAAATGCTTGTCCTGCTAACAAATGCTTTAATCGCGCAAAGTTGAGGAAAAATGGCAATTGATACATACAAAGACTATCGTGGCCTGCGGAATTTCTTAAATTGTAATTAACTATTATATAAACTTTTTTTTTTGTTTTTTGTTTTGTCTGCCTTGCTGTATACAACTAAATATGTTCAACGCTTATGTTCAACTAAAATGTTTTTGAGTTGAAACTGATTTTGCAAGATGCAGTTTTAAATTTATGGTTCGAGTCTTATTAAAAAATCAAATAGATTCGTTAATGTATACACTTGCAAATCGTAAAATTGGAGGCAGATATTGAAAGTTTGTTTTCATTCTGATCTTGAAGCAGAGCCAAATTGTTTCAGATTCAAACATTTCAACCTTCTGATCTTTTAGTGTATATGAGATAAATAAAGTTATTAATTGAAACCAACAGTTTATTGAACCGTTTAAATGTGAGTTTATATATATTTTTTTATTTAAAGTTTATAGATTTGCGATATATGTGTAGTATGCTATAATAACGGCAAAAATATTAAAATTAATTATCGACCCAGCTGACTTTGGCTTACTGGAGATTTACTCTCATGCAAAATACGTTTTCTGTACTTATAGAAGAGTTCATTAAATGGAAAACAAGTTATGGCTCTTGCTGGCATCTTTCCTCTACTTTATATGCTTTGTTTGCGATACGCCGCTTGATGCCCATTTATATTGGATATATATTATGCAAACTCTATTGACATGTAATCATGACTTAACTACAACGAATATTTAACTTTTAATACTTGGAAAAAGTTTTAATAAGTCTGTCACTGTGATTTATGTGCCTCTGTGCTCATATGGCTGACTTATAATTTTCCTTAACATAATATTTTTAAAACCTGTTATGATTTAAGGCTCAAAAGCGTTCCGAAGTTTTGATTGTTTTTAAAATACGGCGCTTAACGCCGAGAAAAATTGTTCAATTTAAGTTTTATTGAGTTTAAATGTCTATTTTCGATGCTGGAATGAGATTTCGAACGAAAAAGTATGAGGTAGGAAGACACAATAACGATTTGCCTACTTTATTTATGAGGCGATAAGAAAATAATGACTAATTGAACGTGGTTATTTAAATATGTGGATTTTCATTTTCGTTTTCAACAAAAGACGTTTAAAGCAAAATCCAAATCAATAGTCTCAAAGTAACATTGAGAAATTATGGTGTTGGTGAACAAGTCTTAGAAGAAAAAATATCAGTTTGGACGGGATGTAACCAAGCGTATTTTGTAGTATGTTAATGATAAAAGTATATAAAAAATAATAAAGTATGAATTAAAGTAAAACCAGATAACACCCGGGTTGCTTCTAGAGCCGCGGGTCACCCATTAGGTTTAGATTAATCTGTATGTACGTAATATTTTCAACTTTAAAGTTGGGTTGTTGAGGTTCGTTTTGGAATTTGTTAAAAATATCAAAATATTCATTAAAAGTAAGCTGCTGGACAATTTTTTTCTCAATTAAGGTTTATCAGAAATTGGCAAGAAGGCATAAATATCAGATGACCATTCCAAAATACTGTGTTTCAAACAAATTTTTCTAACAAATTTCAGAGTGGTATATAATGTGTTGAAAATTTATTTTGTAAAAACTAACATAAGAGCAATGTATAATTGAAAGGCAATTACAAACAATATTCGTCGTTTTTTTTTTTGAATAGTAATCATAAACTGGAATAGCGGAACACTCAGGAGCTAACATCTGATTTTATAGGCTTTTCTTAAAATTACGATCAGGTTTTTTTAAACCTTTTGATCTCATATTAACCGGTTTTCCTAAAAGAGAAACCCCCAACAGGAGGAATAGGAATTCGTGAAAATGTTCTATTCAATATCATAATTTAATCAACTAATCCAACTAGTGTAGCATTAATATCTGTATGTACTTGTATATTAACATATGTAAGTCTGTGATATAAGTAACAATTAGAAAAAAATTAAAGAATTTTAAGTTTCATAATTCGTAGCTAATGCTAATGAGAAAGCTATTCAATTTAAAATGATGTGTATATTGTTGCATATACGATACATTTGAGCATCCCTACATATCCCGTAAATGTACGTACAAAATTGGACACTAATTAAAGATTACACACGTTAATGTATAGAAGATTCTCAGTATTATCAGCTGCAGATTTTCCGCAGCTAGTTGTTTGCTGTACTTGGATTTGCGATATTTCTAGCTCGACTTTTGTTTACCAACGAAGCGTGTTTTTCAGGAAATCCAATTATGTGCTCTCACAATAACGCTGTCATGAGTGCAGAAAATTCCTATGTGGTTATCGAAAATATTTCTGAACAATAATTGTCGGAAAATATTTGCCCAGGTTTTGTAGGCGATTTTCTAATTGGACCTTATAACCCTTTGCTTCATATGTCTTTACAATGAGGTGTAAACTGTATCTGTAAAAACGCTCCGCAGCATTATCCTTTTAGAGCTATTTTAGTTATTAATTGATTACTTTATAACTTAATATTTTCATGCTGTTTTTATGATCTTATTCAAATAGAAACATTTTATTTAACTGACTGGAATTGTTTATTGCCACAAATATCGTTGCATATTCCTGATCGACACTATGTAAAATGCATTTTAATCTCCGTGCCGCAACCCTCAGAATGCTCATTGAAAGGATTTGCTTTAATCTTAGCCAGACATCTTGATATACGTTGAAGTGAGGGGTTGTTTTGATATTTTGTGCGGTAATACAGAGAAGTCACGTACGGAACAGAGATCAACTAACACGGTAATAAAGTCTGAGTGCATCTCAGTTAATTCCTTTTATATCCTGCCTCTAGCTTAATAGGGCTTTTTAGGGGATATATTTTTACTTTGGTGCAGCGAACCGACTGAAAAGCTTCCGTAAATTTTATTTACTGGAAGTGTCACTCACGGTTATTAAAACGCGGTGGTGGTTTTGATTGCTTCCGTTTATTGTCCAATTATTTTCTACTGTTACCATAGAATGGATATGTTGTTAACTATTGTATCGAAATAGATTTAAGTGAGGATATTAAGCTACATTTAAATAACAAGAGTTTATTGAAGATAAGAACAGCTTCCAGTCAGGGTATTAATTGTCGTTAAGAGTCATTAAATATTTTCAAAAGATGGCAATATCTACATTTCTAAAATCCCCCATATTAAATATTATTCATATTAATTCTAAAATAATAATTAAAAATGTGATAAAACAGCCACCTTCAGATTTAAAATTCCATACATGATGCTCTATAAAATGTATGCAATACACAAATTAGGTTTAATTTAAAACGTGGCAAAGCTAATAAGGTAAAGTTAGATTACTCTAGAACTTGTGGATGCTTAACTTTTAGGGAATTTATCTAGGAAAACTTGGCAAATAACTAACTCTAAATCAACACTTGGTAACGGTGCCAATTTTCTATCTCATTACCATAATTCACTTTTGATCCATATGGGATTTGAGTCGAAAATAATTTGATAATACAGTGGTTGATAAAGCAATGGGTACTTTTTATTACTGATACTATTACTCGCATCTTTGTTTTAACTTTTTGGATTTGAATAACTTTTGAATATCTTTTTTCTATATTTCAAAAAACATTTTTCTACACAAAATCACATATTCCATAATTGTTATACAAACGTTTGCCAAAAGAATCTAGTTGTTAATAATAATGTGGCGCAAGCTGTCCTAAAACTACATTTATATCTGAAAATGGTCTTCAAAATGAAAGAAAATGAACTATAAGCAATTAAACTCAGCCATGTTTGGCTCACTTTTTTAATTTAATTTCTTATTGGTCTGTAATCTTATCTTTCAGTCTGTATCTTCAGTTCTCTTTCAACTAGCAACTCGGCATCGTTTGAAATCAGTTAGGTTCATCAGCTTTGATGCTGAGAAATACTTTCCTATTAATTTGCGGTAAGGATTTTCATGATGGCCATTTCCTTTTAATTGAAACCAGGAATTTGAAACGACGAACACGACGCAGTTATAAAGTGCATTAAAATGAAAATGATGATAGCGCGCACATCCGCTGGGTGGTCTGCATTTTTCCCCGCCAACAATGCGGACTCTTTAAAAGTTCTCCGTCTTTTAGGATATATTTCTGGCTTGCCTCCGAAATGCCCTATAATGGGAAATATTTTCGGAGCACATTTTTGATATCGACGCGAAATTAAAATTTCTAATGTTAATAGAATTTTGTGACTGCAAATGAAACTTTGGCCTGTATATTGCTGCACGTTTAAGTATTAAAACGCGTTGATATTTGACCTCTTATTTATTCGATCGGTCGGTATCAGTTTAAATCAGAATATATCCAAGTAGTTCCAACATTTTTTAACTGTTTTAAGAAGATACCAATTTGTCTTTTTCATCAAACTTTGAGCTTAACAGTACCGCCATGGCTACTGGTTCTACATACTCAACTGCTTATTTACTGACGCTCAGCATGTTTCCTAATCGTACGTTTTCTGCAAATGCTGCTTTTATTAATGATTTATAAGTAGGAAACATTGAAGTTAATGCTACAAAGATCAGTATGATATGAATAAAAATTTAAAACTGCAGAATTATACTTGTTTTTAATCAAATAACCCACACGGCACAACAATATTCTAATTCGTATACTGGTTGTAGGTAGTCTAGGGAATGTCCTGTTTAGGTCATGTCAAAGTAATGTAATATGCTAGTGCCATTCTATGTATTTGAAGCGCTGCAAAATTATTTAGCATAAGCATACTAAACATTAGGGAAATAAATAATTTACTACATGTAGAATTGTAATATTTCCCAACTCTGTATATTATGCAGACCTAATTCCTCCCTATTAGTGATATAAATAACGGTGTTCATAAACCCTATAATTTAATATTCAAACCATGAATAATTATGATCAAATGCATTTATGTTTTAACTCAGGTAGCCGTACTTTTGCCCCAAGTTGGTTAAACAATAAATCAGTGTACTTTCTCTTGTTGTTCTGCATTAATATATCTATCGAACCTTAAGTCTTTTTGTCTATCTGATATCTAACGAATTTCGTTTTGTATAGCACATTCACAAGCAAGTTTATCAGTTTAAGTGGAAACCGGATACAAATTATTAACTACCCAACAAGGAAAAGTCAATTTAGTAACCTATTAGTTGTAATATAGAACGGCGAACTTTTAAAATAAATGTTCCCATAGCCAAAGAACAAACATCCCAAGTAAAGAGAGGTTAAAAAGGCGCATTGTTAAGGGTTATAAAAGGCGACTGCCTGACAGAGATACACAGTCATGATTTCATTTTAATGGAGTCTGTAACTTTCAGACTTTTTGCACTTTTATTTTATTTGTCTTGGCATTTCAATGAGGTTGAAAATAATGGCTTGCTTATAAAAACAGTAAGGGCAGTGATGTTAAAGTTTATGAAATCTGATATAATATTGATTCTGTATAAATTGTTTACAAGATTAACGTGATTAATGACCAGCAGGTATTGAGTGAAATTTTTTTATATACAGAAGACTAGATCATATATTTCTTCATATACTGCAACCTATTCAGAAATTTAATTGTTTCGTATATTAGCATTTTTTTGTAAAAAATATTTTTTCATAGGAATATTGAAGCCAACCTATTACACAAGGTCGAAAGTTGCTGTACAGATCATTTTTATGTACTTAACGCAACTTTTTTCAAAGATAAATGCGGTCCAAAAATCAATGAAACTGCAACAATAAAACTCTAGAAAATTTTATAGCGGTCTAAATGCCCCAGTATCATTTGAAAAATAATGAATATGAAACGGGGAAAGCCTAAGGATGTAAGCCTGCAATTATATTACTTATTTAGCTTTCAGTTTACAAATACCAGATGTCAGAACGATGCAATAATCTGTTATTAGCATTACCAGTGCTTCTCTTTACCTTAATATGCAGAGAGCTGCTTAAGTGAAGTTATAAATATGGGTTTATGAATTTTACGGAATGGCTATTTCATTTCCATAGTTAGTTATGAATTTGAATCTAATTAAATTTTGATTAAATGTACCCGGCTAAATAGTGAAACTAAACACGGAAAGTTTTTAATTAAACTCGTTTGATTTAATTTGTTTATTTATTTCATATTTTCTCGCTTCTGGTACTGTTAGTTAGGTAGACTGTAGACGTTTTGTTTTCATCGACGTAAGTGGATACTAATATGGTCATTTTAGTGGTATTTTTTAACAATGCGAACTTTAATGTGTTGTGTCCCTGGGATGGCATCTAGACATCATGTCTGGTAATCATGTTGAATTTATGAAATGAGGACTCCTTACAAATTGCGTTTCTAGTCGTTTCGCATAAATGACACACGTATACCGAAATTCATACTAAGACTAATCAAACGGAAAAGGGAACTGTATAGACTATACACAAATACTCAAGACGACGAATTGAAAAGAAAACTAAACGAACTCAACAGAAACGTCAAAACACTAATAGGCCAATACAAACAGGACAAATGGCTAGAGGCATGCATAGAAATAGAAAAATGCGAAGGTAAAACGTACTGGCAAAAAATACAAAAACTATCACGATACAAAAAACATTATATTTTATTATGGTATTATAAATGAAAACGGTACAGAACTGTATACAGACAAGGCCAAAGCGGACGCATTTGCCAGACATTTTCAACATGCCTTCACAACCTCCACTAACCCTAACTTTGACGACCAAAACTATAACGCAATAAATGATTGGTACGAGACCTACTTTACAAACGAAACAAACAACGCACATCAACTAATTACTGAAGAAGAATACGACGAAGCACTCGCACACATTAAAAACACGGCGCCGGGAAAAGACAATATAAAAGGCAAACTACTGAAAAATCTTACTCGACACACACACACACACACGCACACACACACACACACACACACACACACACACACACGCACACACACACACACACACACACACACACACACACAAACACACACACACGCACACACACACACACACACACACACACACACACACATACTGAACCTATTCGACAACTGTATTGAAACTAACACTATACGATACCTGGAAAACAGGAATAATAATACCAATTCCTAAAACCGGACTAGACAATACACAAACACAAAACTACAGACCTATCACACTACACCCTGTACTGAGTAAAATTTTTGAAACTATAATAAAAAATAGACTTCAACAATCAGTTGGACAACACATACCACAATACCAATTCGGATTTATACCTAAATACTCAACTGTTCACTCACTTTTTATACTAACCAACAACATACAAACAACTCACCTCACGCGCAAGAAAACAGCATGTCTCTTCATGCACATCAATAAGGCCTTTGAAAGTGTCTGGCACAAAGGACTTTTATATAAACTTTACCAGCTTAAAACCCCCAAATACATAATTCACGCAATCAGAAACCTACTCACAAACAGACACCTAGAAGTACGCATAGAGAACACCCTCTCCTTTGCTTTCTCCCCTGAACAAGGACTCCCACAGGGATCGCCGCTATCACCCCTTCTTTACAATATATACTGCCACGACATATACAATCACAGTCTCCACGACAAAAGACACATAGACAAATCTGCTTACATACTACAATACGCCGACGACACTGCATTGATCGTGTACGACAAAACTACAGTAAAAGCAGTACAAAAACTTCAAACACTAACATACAATACAATTGCTTGGTTCTACAAATGGAGACTTACACATATACAAACTACTTTTACCAAACCACCAAATTAAAGACGACTCTCCATCAATAACAACAGACGGAAACAGAATTAGACCAAAACAAGAGGCAAAATATCTAGGAATGACACTGGACTAAAAACTAAAATTTACGAAACACGCACAGAACGTAAGAACAAAAATCATTCAACGGACAAAACACTTCCGATCACTGACGTACAAAGACAAAGGACCGCCGCAAAAATTTACCAATCAATATGTAGACCTCTGCTTGACTACGGACATATACTGACAGCGATTGCATCTAGGAAAACTAAACAACACATTCAAAAACAGAACAAATTGCCCTGAGATCAATAACGAAAATAAGACATCCTCAAAACCAACTACACAACCCCTCAAACCAACTACTCTACGAACGCACAAAAATAACGCGAATAACAGAAAGACTACTCCAATTGCAAACGAAATGGAAAAACAATCCCTACAACTGGACCCTACTGAATCCCCTTTGCCTCACGAGACAAACGAGACAATCCCGCTCCCGCTTCCCAACAACAACACTACTTGAACACTTCCAACACGACTGAACCAACCTGCTAGACGATGAAAAGGCATGACATAGAAGAGAGATTTTTTTTGCTTTGTAATAATTTTAAGTTTACGGTTAAGATAGTTTAAGTTAAGTCTCGAAACAACTAATTGACTTAAATTAGCACCAAAAAATTGAGCAAACATTGACCAATTAGGCATCCTTAAAATCGCGACTTTGAGGGACTTGATGTTTAAGGGAGTATAACCATCAAGCATGTTATAAAATTACTAAAATATTCAAATATATTTTAAGAAAGTATGCTTTGTAAAAAATACCAATTAGAAGCACCGGCCGTTCAGTTTGCACAAAGAAGTTCTGCTTTGGTAATGTTGCAAAACTGCACTGAGGCTCGGACTAGAAAATCTTCTCTTCCAAGAAACCACGTTTAGCGATAAGCTAGCGCCCTTTGAATGTTATAGGTTTGTTTTGGAAGCACATAGTATTGCGCAAATATATGAACTATTATCGTTTTAAATACAGCGGGAAATTTGTTTTAAACTCCGCTAATCTGATTTTAAGTATGTTTAATGTACCGTATCCAACACCAAAATTTGCAGTTTCACATAAATTGACGATTGAATATATCAATGCCTAAAACTTTTCTACTGAACTAGTTTCGTAGTCCAATTGTACGTAAATATTTATGAATAAGAAAAAGAATACGAACGTATATGTATTCTATATAGACGAACTTATCCGACGTTTTTAAATAAAATACAAATCATTATACATACAACGTTACACTGAAGAAGACGCAAACACATTAAGTTAGAGTTAGAGAAAAATTTATTGGATACTGACTGTGAAGCTACTAAAATTGCGGAGCAAAGTTTTCCATTTGACGGAAAATTAACTGCAAGTTTTATAGGCAAGTGAATTGAATCTTAAAGTGTGACAGTTTTTGAGGTTGATGATGCTTTTGTTGAATTAGGTCTCTTTCGGATGTAAAGCAAATACACTTTCCTCGTACTTCAATTATTAACGTCACGTTTTTTAGTTTCGTATGCGAAAAAATAGATAAAAAAGAGGGGTATAGTACATAATACAAAGTACCTCAGATGCCGAGAGCCACGGTTTTAAATATTTGATTTTAAAGAAAAAACGACAGTATGTACCTGCAAGCTTCCATCTCTTAAACTAATAAAAAGAAAATAGAGATATTCAATTAAACAGCTGCAAAGTGAGAGTAAAAATACTGCAGTAAGCACAAGCAAGTAAAATAAGCAGAAAACCCGAATACGGCTAAATAACCTTGAAAGTTTGAGAAATACTGCAAACAGTGGTTGGAAAACTATTTTCTGAATCAGCGGTGAAAAATAGAGTGTCAGGATTCGAAACCGCGGCCCGACTCTAAACTTTCAAACGACAGATGTTGACAGAGATAAGTCACCGAGAAACGGACCGAAAAGTTGGACTTTTTAGTGGCAACTAAGTTTCAAATAACGAGCAAAGTTCAGGAGAATTTTTAGTGTAAAAGTTTCGTTCGAGGTGATATGTTAATTTTTCTATCATCGTTTAATCTGAATATTGCCAACAAAATTATAGTAACTTTATCACTAAAGCCTAAAATGTGTTAGACGATTTGAGATGTAGCCTACAATGGGAGTCTATGGTAAAATAACAAATCTATTCACTCTTCTGACACACTTAGTTCATTTCTGATAATATTAATGAGTAGTTAACAATTGTCTCGATCTTCTTATGTTCCCAGATTACCTCTGTCGTATACAGAGCAGCCAATCAACTAGGTACATCAAACTCAAAATCTGTGATTTTCAAAAACAATAAAGTAAAGTAGATGAATACAATAGATCCTAAAATTGTTCAAAAAATTAAATCGTTAGGTACGTACATCCCTATGAGCATTTATACCATTTAAGCAAAAATTATTGCTAGGTATCAACTCAGGATTTCAGATGATTCTTTCCAACAACAAAATCAGTAAATTTACTCTAGGAAACAGGGAGAATTTGTCGAAGGATATTTATCATGCTCATCATCAATTTCAATCATTTTCAAGTTCGAAAAGTTTGCTATTATTCGCTTTTGTTGAACGATTGACCTTTCACTTTTCTGCGTTTTCCTCTTGAAACACTGCTTTGGGAATTTTACATAAATCAGTGAGTATAAGCACGGAAATATTTGGTTTTCATTTGATAATTTTATACGATCCCTATTGGCATTTTGCCATTTCTAGCCTTCGGTTCTCAGAGTTGCTTGCTTCAGTTGGCCAAGTTTTGTTCACCATCAAAACATTCACAGAGGCTTGCTGAAATCGTATAAGCAGAATGAAAAAATCAACTGTGAAAGTCATCTAATTATTACGGATTTTTTTTATAGTTTATATAAAAACACAATAAAATTATTAATTTATCTATTTGCAAAAAGACCGTTATTCTAGAAGGTTTATTTTCAAAAATTGTACGTTTGATAACAAAGCGTTTCAACATTTTATTAGTAATATAATATATTCTGAAATTTAACAACTTAGCAGAAACAAGCACACTTTTCGATGTTTTTTTTTGGATGTGTCCCCCATTACTCTAATTTATGGTATTTTATTTTCCATAGTCATTAAATATATCACAAACTTGCGTGCGTCCTTCTTTCTCTCTCCATAACCCAATATCATTAAATTTTGATCCTTTGCGTTTCACTTAGTATTTTATTTTTCGCATAATCAAGATTGGCACGCCAGTCGTGCCAGGTAAGCTATAAAAGCTTCCGAAGAAAAAAATAGACAAACTGATTTTTGCGCCGGCTTTTTCATGACTTATTAAAGTTATCGGAAAAAGTTCTACCGTAGACCCGGAAATAAAGTAACGCAACTTTTGGATCAATCAGTATGATATTGTGCACAGCCATTATTTATTGATAGAAATAAATAATATCTTGTGTCTTTGAATAAGACTTTGATTTGATTTCAATCCATTTGATGCAATTATTGAAATAAAAAGAATTAAATGCACTAACCTAGTAAAAATATAGAACCTACCAGTTTTATTTCTTGTTTTAGGAAGCTGTCAGTTCCTCAAAAAACTATTTTTTTAAATCTGTTTTTCTGATGTATAAATATATTTTCAAACTTTAAGAAAACAATAACAAAAGATAAACCAAGTAAATCCGCTCAATGCTGAGGTGCGAACGGAAACATAAATAACAAGGAACAACGGACTTGAGGACAAATTTAGCTTGGGCATTAGCGGGGTCTAATAAATTTTCAAGCCCATGAAATGCAATGCAAATATTTTAACCAATTATATCCGATAAGTCAGCTTTCGAATGGAAACGAAATTTTGGTCAATTTTTGTCTTAAAAATTCCAAAACATAGTTTTAAAAATTTCGAAGTTATAAGCCATACATTAAAATTGTTCAGTATTTATATTTTGCATTCATCTGCTTCAATCATATTCAAGTGAACGCAAATTTATGTATTACATCTAAAGAGCTAATGAAACATGTAGTGTGCTTTTGCACGATTGTGGAGGCAAATTGAATACCAGTAAGAAGGATCCTAATGAATCAGTGCCGATATTAAGAACATGTGATATGATTAACTCATATTACAGATTTAAGGTATCACGGGAAACGTTTCTATACGTTTCCCATGATATATGACACGTATATATTGTAATTTTTCTAAACTGCGCTTCTTTGCTGTAACAGGGTTAACAAAAGTCATAAATTACTGGAAATTATGTAAAGGAGACGCATTTTACGGTTTTATTAGCAATATTATATATAAAAAGTTGTGAATGGTTTGCGTATGCAAAACATATAGTTTACCATAATTCAAAAATACATCAACATTTTTCCGGATTTCTGGTTTCTCACGTTGTACTACAAACGAATATGCATGAGCGCAAAGAAGTTGATATAAATTTGCAAGTCATATATCTGCTGTTCAGCTAACAGGATAAATGGAACAAGCGGAGGATGTAAGTATGTAAAGCAGGATGAAATAATTTGCGTACAAGAGAAATGTAGTAGCTCAGTAATGCAATGAGTTCTCTGTGGAATATTGATATCAGGGCTTTAATGTAAAGTTGAGTTTAGGCATTTGCAGCTTCAGCTTAAGGAAATGGAAATAAGAAATTTAAACTCCAAATGTTTATATAAAAACATGGGTTTGCGGTAGAAGTTTTGTTGAAAGGTTATTAAGTACAAAAGAATCACGGTTTAGATTAATTAATGAAACACCAAGCAAATTAAACGCGTGTGGTGGCCATAGATGATGCAATTTACTCAAAATTTACTCTGTCATATCTAACAACAACAACAACAACTAAATAGGAAAATTCAACACATTTAAAATGAGGCAATAAACAAGTACCTGGGGAAACTAACTGATGATCAGAGCTCAGATCATTCACTCTGGATTGCCACCAGGAGATTAAACCGACCAATAAAACCAATACATCCAATTCGAGAAAAAAGTGGCACCTGAGCTAGAGACAACAAACAAAAGGTAGAGCAGCCTTTGCCACATACCTAGAAAGTATTTTCCAACCAAACGAGAAAGAGGCAGAATGTCCTCAAACGGAAATAACACAAAAAAATTCAGAAATAAAGTTAGTTACACCAAAGGAGGTAGTTAGAGAAATAAAAGAAAACATAAATTCCAAAAAAGCTCCAGTTATGACTTAGTTACGGGAGACATACTCAAACGACTCCGAAAAAAAAAGGGATTATTAAAATTACCCATTAAAATAATGCATTGTTCGCTTGAAACACGTCCCTATGTTGTGGAAAACGGCAGATGTGATTATGATACCAAAACCCGGCAAATCTGTAAACGAAGCTAAATCTTACAGGCCCATTTCTCTTCTGCCGATGTTATCAAAATTATTTGAGAAACTTTTCCATAGAAGGCTGAAGAAGATAATTGATAAGGGACAGATGATCAAGTACACAGAATAACAGAAATAATAGAAGAGTGCCTAGGCAATTTCTGGCAATGAATGTTCTGAATTTATACCACAAACAATTAGAAACAATACATTTATCATCAATTTAAATAAAAAACTTTCACAAAATTCACATATTAAAATACAAATCACACATATTAAAAAGTACAATTAGGAACATTGGTTTTCAGGTGATGAGTCAGGATAAACATGTTCGGGAAAAGACTAGAATCTACTGTTTAGAGATTTAAATTTAACTTACGTGTCTAGATGTTTCTACCTTCACATTTGACTGGACATTGAATTCCCTATTTTATTCGACATCGAGCGAGGGAACGAAAAAAACCTGTTTATACTTCGCCTTTTCTTTGCATTCTTGGAATTGCTCTGCAATTCCTCAATATCAGCTGTTTATTATTCACTTACCTGGTCCATTCAGTTCATGCATGCGATCATTTAATTAGTGTGTGATACACAGAGCTAAGATTGTCTGTGTCTGATCTAAAATTCATTGCATTCTGGTGTTTTTTGATCTGTATCATTTCATGGATTCTTCTCTTATTATAGTTGTTTTCATTGATTAGTATTTTTGTGTCATCGAAATCAAAACTATGCAATTTTTGTTGTGCATGTTGTGCTAATGCGGTTGCATTTTCGTTAACCTTTCTTAAGCTATATTTATGCTCGTATATTCTTTTTTTCAAATATTGTCCTGTTTGACCTATGTATGTTTTGTCACAGTTCAAACAGTCAATCCTCTATATTACGTTAGGTGTGTCCAACTTATCGCTTTTAGGTTTAAATTTTGTGAAACATTCTTTTACCAATTTGTTTTTAGTTCTTTCTGCTATAGTAATATTATGTGGTTTCAGAACACTCTTTATTTTTGTGTTGATTTCTGGTATGTACGGTAATGATACATACTTGACTTCACCTTCTTTTATCTTTGTTTATTATATATATATATTTATTTGAATTGTAGATTTTATTAATTCTTTGTATTATTATTGGTTCAAAGAAAGCTTTGGGATAATTGTTCATTTTTTTGTATCTTGTTTATTTTTTCAAGATTTTTTGATCTATATCCATAACATTCACTCTTGTTGTAATGGTAAATTATCTTCAAGATAAGACACAGAATAAGACATTCAATTTTAAGAGACTTTCCAGAGATTTATATGGACAGTGCATTTGTGCCCTAGAATTAGTAGTAATATTACGAAAACTAACTAAACGCTTCTTTCATATCCGCCTGACAATGCTTCGTTCACCTTAAGCAATTGCAAAATACGTTAAGTAAGTCTTAATCACAATTTCAAGTAATGTGTTTTGATTGAGCTGCTTTGAGGCGAATTTAATTCAACGCGAAATGCAAAATAAACCCTGATCGAAGAAAAGATGTACATATTTAAATAGATTCACAGGCAAAACACATTAACAACTTTACGCCAAACAAGCTTCCCCTCCTTTACATTTTCAAGTGGCGCAGAATTTAAACCTGAAATGCTACCAACAAATTTCCATAGTTAGCAAATAGGCCTGAGTCTCGTACATGCAGATACTCGCTGGAGAAATACAGCTTTTTGCCACCCTCGAGCAACGCATTTCAGTTGTTAGCGGTTTGCAATTTAAACATTCTAGCAAAGCACTGAACTTGAATTTTTCTGCTAAGCCAGATTCTTTCAAAAATTACCCATTTGCGGATTGCATTTACATTAACTTGGCTATGCACATTTTGTTTTAATGAAATTTTTGAATACACAGGGAAATACGCATGTAATTAGCATTAAATATTAATAATTTCTACGTTCTTTATTAGCGAATTATAATGGAAAATTCCACTGATTTTGCCATTGAGCTATTGAAAGTCCAATTCAAGAACTTTGTTCATTCGACTATTCTCGTCTATTACATACTAAAAATTTCATTTCTCCACCTTTCGAAAGAGTACCGAGTTCTCTTTGTAAATGTAGTTTAATTGGAGCATAAGAAGCAACTATAACCTGAATAATAATTTTGAAAAATCAATAAACATATCCAAGTTGTGCGAAGTATTCGCTGTACCGGCAATTATTCTACGGTTTGTTTTTCAAGATTTATAACCGTATTTATTATATTTTTATCAAGGTATAAATTGCAATTAATTTAAATATTTTTCAGTTAACTTGAAAGAATTTGATGATGAATTAATAAACAATATTCGTTGTCAAGATATACCAAATTAAATTCCCGAACAGTAAACAATTTCAATTTAAAATTATTTTTTGAAGCATTGTATATGTAGCATATTTAAAACAATTAATTAGTTTACTGATTTTTTAACATGCTTAGGTAATTATTCATTTTGAACAAGATAGAGCAATAGTTTTTATATTTTCTCCAATTTAAAACAATGGAGAAATCCTGCAACCAAATAGGAGCGACAAATTTATACTTGCTGTTTTCAGACAAAGCAACTCCACCCACGCTGGGTAGGCTAGTAATAAATAATATAGAGTTTTATGAGCAATAATGCTACACATTATAGCTCTTGCACATAAAGCATATCGCGCACAATTTACTGCCGTCGGCTCTAATTTTTAACTTCCTTTATTAGACAGAATGAAAAAAGAGCAAAATTCCCATTAATCGAATCGACATTTTATATCATTTTATTTCCAATTATAACTTATTTTGGGGTTCATTATAAAAATATTACTCATCAGCTCTTTTGCACCCCACAATTACATAGCGGCAGGTTTCCAACAGACGCAATTAGGGAACGTTTTGTAAATATCTACCTACTAATGGCATTTTACGTTTTTTTGCATAGAAACTGCTCATAAGGAAAGATTTAAGATTGGAAGTCACATCAAGTGAAAAATTGTTATTGGCAAAAATCTGATTTAAATACCAGCTTTTTTCTGGGCCTTCTAAAATGTATTTTTATCCGCAATACTGAGCTGTTTGTTGGTTCTCTCTGGAATTACTGGTTTGCGATTATTTTATCTTATTTGAGTTGGTAAATTCAACCCGCAGTATCTGATAAAATGGACTGTTTTACTGTTCATACTTTCAATAAACCTCTACCTCAGATGTTTATTGTTTACATGTTTTCAATAATACCATTACATTCTGTTCACATTAACAGACACAAATTTGAAATGTGTTTCAAAAGTATTTAAAATGTGTTATTGTATTGGTCTCTTGTCATTTGTCACTTTATTGTGTGTTTTATGTTTTGTATTGTTGTTTTCTTTGTGTCTATTTTGATCTGTCATTTGCTTTGTCCATAAATGTATTTCAGATTTTCGGTGGCATTAATTCATATTTTGAATTAAATTGAATAAACCAAACTAAATTTAATAGGGAAAATACGATTTTAAGAACGTCTTCCTTACCATAAGGCATGCCTGGAAATTTCCTTGCCAATTCTTCGGCCTTCATAATTGTCTAATTAAAATCTAACTATTGGCAGCTTATTAATCATGCTGTTAATACTTGAAATGCATAACAAAGTTTGTCACTAATTTAATAATGTTATGTTGTGGGTTTGCATTAGATTTTAGAGTTTCTTAAACGAATAACTGCATCATTTTGTTTGCCGGTTTAAGCATGATGGACGTAAGCTGGTGCTTTACTTCGGAAAATGTATTTACGAGCTCAATCGTGTTCTGCTTTCGAGTACAATGCTAATATAAATGTTGAGCAGATTAGCTGATTTTCTAATATGTGATGTGAAGAATGTGACTAAAACAGGCTCCACACGAAATCTTTCTCGTATGTCCACTTAATTGAATTCCAAATCTGGCTCTTTACAAAGAATCCATAACTTCTACACAATTTTGATATACCAAACCAAAAATCATCTGAGTTGCAGAAGTTGCATCTCAAAATTAATTAAATGTAAGAATAACAGAATGAAATACTCAGCTTTGCCAATGTCTCATTAAGTATCTTGATGTTCTTTGTCCCATATTGTATTAACTGGTACAATTTGAAAGGCAAACAATAAAATAAAGAATACTCTCATTCTCATAAGAAGAAATAAAAATCCAATTAAAAATACAGCTTGAGAACAATTCTTGTTTAAGCGAGTCAATGCGTTTAAAATTATAAAATCGTCGTGAATCAAAACAATATTTCCATTAGCCCAATTAAATTGTTTAATGAAATCAAACCCAAGAGTTCTTCGAGCATCGGAAATAAATATTTGGAATCCGCCAAAAATCGATTGCGAATAAGTGTGCCTACTCAGTAACATGAATAACGAACGTCAAGAGAAAAAAATTGCTGAAAATGATTTTAGGTCACTGGCAATATATAATTCATTTTAAAGGGGTGACCACAAATTAAAACAATAACAGTAACATAGTCAGATGAAAAGATTATGTATACTTCATATTTGTAATGACATGAAATTGCAAATGTCTTCTTAGATGTAAGGTCTAGACATAAACGTATGTTTTTTGATGATTCAATGCATGTTCCTCTAACATGCATCGCGTTCAAGAACAGAAAAAATTGAAACTGTCTTGTTGAAATTAAAATAGTTTTTTCCGTTTACTTTGACTCTTCTATGATCTTGTATTAGTTATATTTTCTTCTCACATTTTTCATTTATTTGTTATTTTGCTAGCATTTTTGTCTTGTCTGACAAAGTGGCTATTTAATATTTATAATCTTCAATACTATCCAACAATGACCTTCCGGCAAATCGCATCTGTTCGAATTCGATATTAATGGTATGTAACGAAGACGGCACAGCCATTATTCGACAATCAGTAAATTATGTTGCAGTTTGCCAAACGCAGAAGCTTTAATAACACATTAATTACTCTAAATTCAGAGAAGAGTTTGGAAAAGAAGGCGAGTTAGTCGACTGCAAATAATGCGACGGTCGAACTTTCGCCGAAAGAGTTCTATTTATTCTGACAATTGTATGCGTTAGCTTAAGAATTTAAAAAGCAAACTTTTTTGTGGACTTGCTGATTCGTGAAAAGCTTTATTAATTTCAGTATTTGAAATAAAAAATGAAATTATTTCAGTGCTACATGTGTAAACTAATATATTGAAATAAGTAAAGATACCCTTATTACTAATAAAAATAAATAAAATCAACAAATAAAAAAAAGCTGAAAATAAATCAGCCGATTGTGACAAACCGTGGACAAATAATTATTATTTCAAAATCATTCGCTGTTTTAGATTGTTAAATATACTAATACTCGAGAAAACACCTCAATTGTAAAGGGACACGAATTGAAAAATGTGATAGTGTAACATTTACTTCCACAAAGAAACTTCAAGAATTCAAAAATTCAAAGAAATTAGCTCAAATATTTTGTTCTAATTTTCATTCATGGCGTAATATAACTGCATATATAAATAAATCTTGTACAAAGACCAATTACATTACTCCCAGTACTTAGCAAAGTTTTTGAGTACATAATAACGCAGCGACGAAAAACTGATCGGAAAATATATACCTACCTACCAATTTCGTTTCAAACATCACTCGACTATTCATCCGCTCTTTATTTTGGCCAACAATGTACAAACAACTCACCTAACTGACAGAAAGTCGGCGTGTTTATTCATGGACATTAACAAGGCCTTTGACGGTGTCTGGCATATGGGCTTACTCTACAAACTTCACAACCTCCACACACCAACATATCTACTCCACATCATAAAAAACTTACTTGAAAACAGACTACTACAAGTACGAATTAACAATACATTCTCTTTTTCTTTTTCCCCTGAACAAGGACTCCCGCAAGGTTCCCCGCTCTCACCGTTTCTCTACAATATGTACTTCCATGACATATACAATTACAACTCACCAGACAAAAATCAAATCGACCGATCGGCATACATATTACAATACGCAGACGACACGGCACTTATTGTACATGACAAAACTACTGAGAGAGCAGCTCAAAGACTCCAAACGCTAACAAACAACACAATGACATGGTTTTATAAATGGAGACTAACACCAAACGCGTCAAAAAACCAACTTCTGCTCACAAACCACAGACTCAACGCTGACTCCCCTACAATAACTGCAGACGGCCAAACGAAACAACCAAAAAACGACGTAAAATACATTGGAATCACAATTGACCACAATCTTAAATTCACTAAACACATACGAAACATCAGGGCAGAAACAATAAAGAGAACAAAACACTTCCGATCACTAACCTACAAAGAAAGAGGAATTAGCACGAACTCCGCCACCAAAATCTATAAAAAGCTATTTGTAGACCCTTGCTAGACTTTGGACATATACTCATGACCAACGGAACAGAAAGGACAAAACGTTATATATAAACAACAGAACAAATTGCACTAAGACTAATAACACGAATAAGACACCCCCGAAACCCACTACACAACCCCTCCACCCAACTACTATAAGAACGCACAAACATGACAAAGATTTCGGAAAGACTCATACATCTACAGACAAAATGGACAAACAACCCCTACAACTGGACCATACTGAATCCCCTTTGTCTTACAAGACCAACCACACAATCCCGCTTCCGTTTCCCTACATCAACGCTACTCGAACGCTTACAATAGTAACTGACTACTGGACAATAAATCTAAGATCTCTGTGTGCCAGAATTAAAATTATTAAATTATTAACCTAGAATAAGATAATTCTTACCTTTATTTGTTTGTTTAAATTAAGACTCCATGTACTAAACAAGGGAAGAAAGACCGATAGGGCGATAGACTTTTTTAGAAATAAAGATGTTTACTACTACCGCTCCTCTTGTACAAAACTGAAGTATTTTGGAATATTTAGCTTTCAAATTCATCGTTTGTTTCAATTCCAATAGGGAATACTTCCATAATTGGCCGATGTTAATTTTTTTGTTCTTGTTATCATTTTGATAGTAAATTAACCGATAATATTTAAAATCATCAGATTTTTGCCTCAGAATTTCTTTGCCAATATACAGAAATAGGTATATAAATTAAATTCTTGAAAGAGAATTCTATGTTTCATGAAGAGTATCAACATTTTTGGAATAATAACATTGTATGTTGCACTTGCTCATATTGTTGTAAGTTATGCAACTAACAACTCTGGCATGATAATTCCTAATCCATAAAGTTAGCTTTCCTAAAAAAATATGCGTAATCAGGATTGACACAACAGTCTAGATAAATGCAAATGTCTATATCTCATTGAGACAAACAGCGAATGAAACCGTTCTCACAGAGGCTGGCGTTTTGGCATTATGTTGAGTTCCGACTAACAAATGTGTCTAGTAAACTAAAAAATATTTCTTTTGGTTCGTTTCAGTTTAGAATGTAATAAATAGGTAATTTCGTACACGATTTTTATAGAGGGCGTCCGGCATCCATATACAGTTAGCTAGTGCTGAAAATAAACAGCTTTTTTCAGCAATTTTTTATACGATACCTATTTAACTAAACCGGCTTTGCATGACATTTGGAATATTTTATGGAAGTATTTATAATAAGAAGTACTCCCCATAAAGTTCTCATTCTATTCTTTAGGGTATACATTTTTTTAAATACTTTTCTAATTATATTTTGCAAGATAGACACTCTTGCTTATTAGGATTCCAACAGGGGTGTTTAGTTCCAATCCCCCAATATCACAGCAAGCTAATGTTTACTATAGCGGATCTCAATATCATAATTATTCTCGATTTTGCAGTATACGCAAACTATCTAGTGTAAATGTCGATTTATCTATGTCATCGTAAGTAATAGTGTGTATGCTGAAAGTCCTTTTATTATAATTGTATTGTTTTCAATATAAACCTGTTATATTATCATTACAAAATTATGACTGGGTAATTCATATTAAATGAATGCTTTTCCGGTTTTTCTAATAATATATTATCTCTTAGTTGGCTGTTTTAGAACGTTATTCTAGAGCAGAGGCAGGGTCCCGAGCGAATGCTTAACATTGCAATAAAGCATTCTCTTCAACTTGCCTCGATTATAGAAATCTATAGAATTGTTATCTGTAGTCCCGGATAGTAGTTATCGAAACCACAACTACCTCTGTCAAGCCACCTATTGTAAAAATTGTCTCGGAGTCAATTGCTCCTGGAGAAATTTTAATGAACAATATAGTTCTGGCTTCTCAAAAGATTTTAACAAGCATGCTGTTTCACCGGCCAGATCCCAGACTGAAAATAAAAATGTTTAATAATAATTGTTTTTTTTTTCAATATTAAACGCGCAAACTCCACTTAAACCGTGGATAGTGAGCGACACTGTATTCGACTTTGTTACATATTTATTTGAAACACACCATTTTTTAACTGACTGCAAAAAGTCGGGGCGAACGTTTGCTAAACAATACCCAGCTAAAAACTTACATCAAAAAGGTTTTTCTTCTTTTTTTTTACGTAGAAAAATTCCGTCAGCGTAAACAAGTGTCGCCATTTCTCTATTGGAATATTAAGGCATACTAATAATTTGCCACATTAAGCATTGAACTAACTTTAAAAACTTGGCCTAAATTGAAAATACCAGCCGATATCGTATTCCAAGAAAATATACCTGAAATTATTTGCAAAAAAAACACCTTATGTGGAAAACGGCCCACATTTTTTCCTCTTGACAATATTCCCCGACGTAGTGAAAGTACGCCATCAACATACGATATGACAAGTATAAACCGTCGTTTGCAATATTAAACTTGATCTCTGTTCCTTTTACAGTCTGCGGCAATTTATTTTTTGTGTAAGTTTAATTTCCTCTTAAGGTTGAATTCGCCAGTAGCTTATAAATTGAACAGAAAATTAAATTCAGGAAAAAGTTTTTTCATCACAGATTGGTCGGGTGCGTTCATAAGAAAATTACCATTCTAGATTAATAAATTGCTCTAACTTATTTTACCTTTAAGGTTCATTATTTCTTTGCTTAAATATAAAATTAAATATACTACCGTAGCTAGTAAAACTAGCTCAAAAACTCCTAATATCCCAGAAACCCTAAGCTTTAAGTACGATAAACCTTAATGGAATTCGGATTATTTCGGCCGTAGGCACTAGTAGCTTAATAATATACAATTGGGACACTCTGTATACTAGAAAAATACCATAACAACAAAATTTTGAAAGAATCCCGGCGGTCATTTATCCATAAGATAATACTTTTATTAAACCTTGTGTAAGTACTTTATATTTGGAAAATAACAGCAATTTTCGATTAATCACTTAATAAAGTGTTCAAAATGTTTAGCTCCTGCTCCAGTGTAATAACAAATACAGTGCTAAACATGAACAAGAATTGTAAGAGTAATTGGGCGGCATTTTTTAATAGTACACCGTCCAATGGAAGTTAACCCAGAAGTAGGAAATACTGTTATCTGCAACGCTGGGTCGGAAGAGAAATAATGTCCATGAGATAACGAGGCAAGCACTTCAACAAATGAAAACCAAACAAACAGAAAGTACGTAAAGGACGACAAAAATACGTGTGAAATGCTGAAATCGGATGAAAACCTTATGGTGAAAACAATGCAGATGCTCGAAGTATCTTCTTCACAATTGCTTAAACGACGAAAGGGTGCCTGGATTAGGAGGAATATTTTTAAGCAGCATAAGACAAACAGACATGGAAACGGATAAAGGAAACCCACGTTCAGTAATGGACAAATGAATGCTGGGGAAGTGGAGGAACTTGCTTACACGTGAATAACTATCCGTTTTATAAACATGCCTCTATGCAAATATGCAAATTCGAGGTTCCATTCAAATAATACCTCCATTCGCAGTAACACATCTAAATTGTTTACTTTCCAGAAATTCTCCTCTATTAGATAAGAACCTCCACTTAAATTATAATACGAAATGTATTAATTCCCTTTCGTATAATGTTCATGCTTAATAAGGGTGATGCCGTCTAACGTAGAGTTTATTTAGTTTTGTTCAGACGTGAACAGTAAAACTCCATTTAGGAAATTAAATCAAACGGAAAAGGTCAATAGTCAATTTACCAAAAAAATCTCCCAACCAACATACATTTATTTCTGAATGTTACTCGAGTTAAAGCCAATCATAACTCAGAGTTTGTAAATTCTCGAAGGGATTTGTTTAGCTGTTACGGTTCGCCCTGAGGGTTGACCCGAAATTCGTAACTAAATTTTTGCTGGAAAAGCCGTACAGGGACTTGGAGGACAGTGTAAATGGAAACAATTTAAAATATACACGGTTTCAGTTTATACAACTGGATTTTTAAATATTAAATTAGGAATTATTGAAAAAGTTTATATGGTTTTTACTTCTGTTTGAAAAGTTGTCAAGAAACAATTGGCCCCAAGCAAAAGAAAGTTTTCTTCGTATCATATCTTTTTTACGTGGCACTTTTTTAGTTTCCCTTAATAAAATTCTTTTTCTTCTAAAGCCATAGTAATTGTTAATGTTAAGTCATTAAATATCTGCTTTGCGTAACATATCGGGGTTGGGTGGCCTTAGAAGTCAGTCTTAATGAATAATTCAATGAATTCAATTAATTTTTCTGCATATTTAGAATTCAACAATTACGATGTCATTAGTCTAATCACTTTTCGCCAGATTTAAATTTCTTCATTTAACTTTTCCGTCGTTAAATCATTCACACTTCATGACAATTTTTCCTGCTAAAAATCAAGTCATTCGGTTCAACATCGACTGTACACTTTTTATGTTAAATATCAAAATGGTTAATTAAGGACACATTTTACAACAATGAATTGCTAAATGTGCATTTAACATTTTAATTAAATTCTTAACCAAAAATAACATGTATATTAACTAACGATGGTTTTTGGACTTTACAGTATAAATAATTAATGCAATTTTCCAAATGAGCAGACTGTTTATTATATTGAGTAGCATTTTTACCAGCTTTTTACTTCCATTTTGCTTAACTGTTCAATATTTACATAATTAAATTTTAGGTACTTACCAGACAACTTCTTAATGACATTAGTTCGAATTTGTTGATTTGTGTCTGCAATAAAAAATGTCCCTACCTAAAATTCCAATTCGTGCTGTTGGATTCCCTGGTCTCCACTGAAAGTCCCGATAACAAAAATACAATTACAAAAGTGACAAATGGGCCCGCGTCTGTGGTATGCAGATATCGGGACCAATTTTGGACCAAAAACGGTATACATCTAAAGCTGACTTTTGCCAGATCCGATCCACTAACTGTTTAGACATTCCGTTCCCGTTTTTATTGGTTTGAAAATGTATTAGCTTTCCCGTTGATTCTCGAGGAGACTTTGCTTTAAATCAGGTGTCGCAATAAAATTCCTGTCGAATATTTAAAATGGAACTGGATGTAATCATTCACAAAAAAAGCTAATTGAAGAAATCCTCAAAAAACACCACATCTTTTAAACGTATAATTATCGTGAGCAACCGACACCTAATACGAATATAAATTTCTAAACCTTTAAAGGCTTTTAATTTGAAGCTGAGATGTTTTCAAAGTACTTTCAAAGTTTTCAAAGTATTATGCAAATTTTTTTATCTATAATCTACTGCCTAAAGTGTTTATTTATTTGTGTAAATATTTTCACAGAGAGACAAAGCAGATATTTTATACTTTCAAATAGAACTATTTTTCGTTTTGATATGCTGGAACATCGTCGATATATAAAGCAATCCAATTTCTTCCTTTTTCCGAAAGAGATTCCCCTTTGTGAAATCAAACTCGAATGCCATCGGATGACGGTTGTAATCAAATTTGCGTTTCTTTTCTTCTTCGTCCTAACGTGAAAGAAAAGGGTAATTTTAAATTCTCTGTAGGAGCAATTTGCTTTATTGATAAGGAATGTGGAGACGGGAAGTGACAATCTTTTTTTATTTTACACATGGCTGTCTTTTCTGGCGTTCTCCGGTTTCTTTTTTATCGTATTACGTACTTTGCATAACATAACGAGGTATGAGCCCGTAAATAAAAGTATCAGACTTTTCCTGATTTTTATATGTTCAAGTAAAAACGCAAGAGCTCTTTTATGAAGTGTATGATACTTATCCAATGCTCTTGCGGTAATATTGATAGAATCCGAAATTGTAATGCTTAGTGATGGCATTTTTAGTGTTAAATAAAAAGTAGTTTTTTAAAAGCGAGTATATTTTTTACTGTCGAAGACTGGGATCACAGACAGCAGCAGCAGATATTGCTTAATTTATTCATTTATTTTACTGCAACTGTAAGAATGGCAATCTAGAATAAAACCTGTGAAATATACACAACTTAAAACAGAAACTGCGCCAAAACGTTTTAAAAGGAAAAAACCTTGCCTTTTTATTTACAGGATGTTTGAAGTATTCGGACGTGTGTTTTAAGGGGTGACTAATATTAAAGAAATAATGAATAATGAACAAACTTTGCAATAGTTGTTCTAGAATAATAATAATAATGATAAGCCTTACAAAAAATAATTAAGATAATAAATCTCAATTATCCTTTGGGAAGAAAATTATGTTAATCCAATATACAGTAATTGTTGTCATTCTGTCTCCACAAACTTACATATTTCAACTTTGTGGTGACATGTTCAAATGTGAGTGATTTTCTCGGTTAGTAGTTCAGAAAAACCTTAGATTTAAAACGTTTATTGTATTCTATTCAAATGATATTATGTTTTATCAGACTATGAAAGCTTTCACTGCCGGTCAAATCACATATAGAAATGTTTTTCGGGCTTTGAAGCCGTGGTCCATGAGAGAATTTTCACCATGCATCGCCAAACTGTTCGAACACTGCTTAACCACAACCTACTTTCAGTGGAAAAACGAATTCTATGAACAGACGGATGGAGTAGCAATGGGCAGCCCCCTTAGTCCGGTGATAAGCCAACTACTTTGTGGAGAAATTTGAGATGGACGCTCTGGACACAGCCGCGAGGAAACCTAAGTGTTGGTTTCGATCTGTTGATGACACTTTCGTTGTTTGGGGTCATGGTTTGGTTGAACTTAAAGACTTCCTGAGGCACCTCAACTCAATCAACTCAAAAATACAGTTCACTATGGAAGTGGAGAAGTATGGGCGACTTCCATTTTTAGATGTCTTGGTAACCAGAAAACCCAACGGAAAGCTGGCCCACACGGTGTACAGAAAACCGAAACATACCGACCGGTACCTGCACAGTGGGTCAAACCATCATCCCAGTCAAAAGAGAGGAGTCATTAAAACCCTCAACGAAAGAGCCAGAAGAATTTGTGAACCATAAGAGTTAGAAAGATAATTGAAACACCTAGAAAGAGCCTTTGGTTAGAATGGATACAGCAAGAACGAGTTTAATAGAGCAATTCGACCAAGAAACAGTGGAGGTCGTCCTGCGGAAACAGACACGCATGATGAGCGTAAGGGTTGGGCTTGCTCCCATACATACATGGAGTCACGGACAGGATCGGCAGGATACTGGAGAAAAACAGAGTGAAAACAGTCTTTAAACCAACTCGAACAATCCAACAGACTTTGAGATCGGCCAAGGACAAACGGGAATCTTTTTCGGCACCAGGAGTCTACAGGGTTCCATGCAGTTGTGGCAGAGCATATATAGGCACCACAAAACGTAGTGTAAACACTGGAATCACTGAGCATAAAAGAAGTTGCAGATTAGGACTAACAGAAAAATCAGCAGTAGCGGAACACGCACTTCTAGACGGCCACCAAATACGTTTCGATGAAGTGGACATTTTAACCAATCTTAACGGTATTATCCGAGACTAACCAGAGAAGCCATTGAGATCTTCAAACATGACAACAATTTTAACAGGAAAGAAGAAGTCACGGTCCTTAATCCAGATTGGAAACGCGTTTTGCGGCAAACAGCGTGTACGCCAAAACCATCGAAGCGCCTCACGCATGAGCTCACACGGCCAGACCGCATAAATACGTCAAAGAATCCAGTAGTTGAGCAGTCTTAGTCGGAAAGCACGGAGATTCACTTCGCCCACTGCCTCATCGCCTTTGATAATGTCCACCGCAGTTGTGGACGAAACGTCAGGAAGGAATTCCCATGGACCACGGCTTCAAAGCCCGAAAAACATTTCTATATGTGATATTATGTTTGTTAACATATTTGAATTAAGAAAGAAACCTAAAAATAAATGGTACATGCGATGTTTAAAAAACTGCTACGAAGTCAAAGTGAAGGAAGAACACAGTTGAATTGCAAAAAAATCTAAAACAATAATTAGCTCTCACATAAGATTCAAGGGCGGAAAAGGACGCCAATTTTTATAAATAAGTGTTAGTTAATGTGGATGTTTACCAAATTTATTTACAAAAAAAATAATATTATTAATATATTTCTGTATAACAATGAATTTAAGTATCCCCGTTTACACGTTTACATCACAACACGTCCTACACAGAACAAAATGAGATAAAATTTTCTCATTAATGAAAATTAACTTCAAATTACATACATACGTTCGTATGAGTCGTTTGAAAGCCGCAATCTAGTTTGAAATGAGCAAAACAACGAATTGAACTATCGAATACACCCTAATTCTTACGACACGTTAAACAATGTCCATTCGGAACGAGGATGAAAAGTTGCTCAGAAAAGGCTCCCAAATTAAGCACTTACTTGCTAGAAACTTCTTCGCTAGAAATAAAATACAGCATTAAAATGCGAAACTCTTCTAAAACATTATAATGATTAAAATAAAACGGCAAAAATAAGAGTAATTACAATCAGTTGACGTATACAAGTAACAGCATTATATATCTGTAAAGAGGGATTAGATTTACGCAAACGGAATTCATCATGTAAAAACCAAGACCGTATCACAAACGATATCATTATTCTCAATAGGCCCTTCCATCATCGTGTATATCAAGGAGATAAACCTAAATGAGTTTCGCTTTAAGGAACTCGGAAACACAAATGCGGTAAATTACATACATATACGAAGGAAACCACATGTATTAAACGAATATGGTCTTAGTGGAGCTGTTTGGTTAAATTGCGTATTTACTCTAAATGTTGTGGATTTAGTGTACGATGACATAAAAGTCAGTAATCTAATGTTTGCAGATACATTTGTACCGCAGTATTAAATGATTGGTGCGGAATGAAGCTCACATTAACGTCAAATATGTTGCTTACCGGTTTACTTATCATTCATCTTAGTGAAATAGTTTTGGCATGTTTTGTTACCTCCTAATAGTGAATTCACTTGTCAATATCCTTATTGGATTTTGCTAGAAAGTCTTAAAAATTGAATAGTAATTTCAGCGTTTTCTGAGACACTACTTGGTGGTAACCCACATGTAATTACTAAGCATTCTTGAACATGCAGTAGTCGTCTAATCGAGTCATTTAATCTAAATATATCTATCTATAAATGCCCATCATTTTGAAATAAACGTAATATCATTTGAATTTATCGCTTCAGAACGTGAAAGGTTATATTCCTCCTAATGCTTACATAACTGATTGGTGTTGCGTATGATTACGTCGAAATTCTGTCAGCTCCCTTTCCAATATAATCGAGTAAAAGCCTTGAAAGAAAATTGGCAAATAAAAGAACCGATTTCACTAGTTGAAAATGAAATAAGTGAATTTGTATACTTCATAAGTTATACAGGGTCAACAAGTCAGAAAATAAAAAAAAGCATCTATCAAAATATCATGATTTTTGAGATATTTACACTTTTTTGGAAATTGATCAAAACTCACACCACTTGATGTTTCATCAGTCTTATGTGACAATACGACAAAAATCTTTCTCTTGACAAAGACAGAGGAATCAGCACAAATACCGCCACCAAAATATATAAAGCTATTTGTAGACCCTTACTAGACTATGGACATATACTCATGACCAACGGAACAGAAAGGACGAAACGTTATATACAAACAACAGAACAAATTGCACTAAGACTAATAACACGAATAAGACACCCCCAAAACCCACTACACAACCCCTCCACCCAACTACTATACGAACGCACTAACATGACAAAGATTTTGGAAAGACTCATACATCTTCAGACAAAATGGACAACTAACCCCTACAACTGGGACCATACTGAATCCCCTTTGTCTTACAAGATCAACCAGACAATCCCGCTTCCGTTTCCCTACATCAACGCTACTCGAACGCTTACAATAGTAACTGACTACTGGGCAATAAATCCAAGATCTCTGTTTGCCAGAATTAAAATTATTCAATTAGTAACCTAGAATAAGATAATTTTGACCTTTATTTGTTTGTTTAGATTAAGACTGCATGTACTAAACAAGGACAGAAAGACCGATAGGTCGATAGCCATTTTTTAGAAATAAAGATGTTTACTACTACTCTTTCTCTTGTATTTTAGTTTTGACAATGATCGTAGTTCGAAAGCTCATCAAATGATTTTGAATGTATGATTTCTATTTAAAAAAACACTTTTAAAATAGAGTGTCTTCCGTTATAACTAAATTTCTATTATCTATATTTTGCTCCCGACTGTAGCTAAGGAGTGATAGTTATCTTGATACCCATAAGCAGAAAAAGTAGCACCATTCTTTAGGAATCTGAAATTAAATAATAAATACCTATTCCGTAAACAGAAAAGAAATTATTTTGCAACTTTGCTGAAGCAAATTTCCCAATTCATAATGTTATTTTCTTGGGCATCATCAACTTTCGACTTCTATATTATTCACCCAATAAATTCGTGTAATTTGAGTAAAACCCACTTTAATTTTAACAATTTAGTTCTGTTGTTTTATGTTGGAGAACCAAATTCTTTGCTTATGTCTCCAACGGAAATACTATTTTTGGGAATATTTTGCAATGCGTCGTTTGCAAAGCAATAAATTGCGACGAAACAGTATTATCACATGATGCAAAACTTGTACTTGTGTCGGAAATCAACAAAATGGAAAAATATTTAACCAAGTGGCGCATTCGAGTAAACGAGGACAAGTGTGTTCAAGTCCTGTTCACAATGAAGAGAGGGGAATGTCCTCCAATCACAATAAACAGCTCCGTAATTAAAACAACAGAGCATGCAAAATACCTGGCCATGCACCTGGACCGACGATTGACCTGGAAAATTCATATACAGAAAATAAGAAACGAATTAGACTTAAGAGTTAAAAAATGTACTGCCTTCTAGAAAGGAAATCTGTGTTAATCCTGGAAAATAAAGTCCTAATTTATCAAACCATCCTGAAGCCAATCTGGACCTACGGAATCCAACTATGGGGAACAGCTAGCAACAGCAACATCGAAATACTGCCAAGATTCCAATCAAAAACCTTACGATACATGACAGATGCCCCATGGTACGTGAGAGACGATACCCTGCATGAAGGCCTAAATATCCCAACCATAAGAGAAGAAATACAGAGATTCGCTGAAAAATACCATCAGCGAATAAGTTGCCACACAAATCCACTGACAGTCAACCTACTTCAAAAAATACCGAACAAGAGGCTCAAGAAACCAGCATCAGCCGACATCTGCAATAGATTCCAGCCAGAATAATCCGAACCACGCTCTACCATACTCATCAAATTGAAGGCAAACCCAGAGGTCGTTTATTGTAATGCACCCTGAGACATGTGAAGAAAACCAAGCAACACATCTTCTTAATGTCAAGAATCAGGCAGATTGTAGATAGTTAATAATAATAAAAAATCATTAAAAAAATATTACACGATTAAGCTAAGCTGATGACGAAGTATAACTTTGAGAAATTCTTATTTTATGTGTCAAACAACATTTTCCACCAGGTCTTTTAGTAGCGTAAAGTTTTATATTTATATTAATCAGTGTTGATTGCTGATACTACTAATAATATACAAATGAGTTTTCCAAAAATCCAATTTCTTTGATGACATGACAAACGATTAACATCTTTTCCACATTAACATTAACGCTCTAGCTGAAATTACTCTTCCATCCATAAGTAAAGTTATATGTAAAGTTAAGAGCATTCATGATATTGTACTATTCAGTCCAGTTACTTGACCCGCTAATGGATCGTTGCCCTCCAGCCCGAAAGACCTTTGTAAATTCAGGGCAGGGTTAATTCTAACAAAGGCACTGGGCGAAGAGCTGTCTTAAAAGGTAGCAACTTAATTTTCCATTAAAGTGAGTCATTTCCGAGTTATCTTGATAAGGGTGGTGGCGTCGGGACCCTTGTGTGTTTGTTATCGAGATGCGTCGGATAATGAGAGGCTATTGATTGTACCCCTCCGCGGTATGCCAAACAAAATCGTAGCAAATAAATGATTAAGGTGGATCCATTAAGAGAGAAGGAACCCACGACTAGGATGTTTATTGTTCAAAGGCATCCTTTGAGGGTTTATTAACTTCTTGGTGAAGCTTAATTAACAGGAATCTTGTTAAAATATATGGTTGGTATGAAATTCAGAGCTCTGAAGCTTTCATTACTCTATGAAAGTCTCGAGTCGAATCTAAAATACTTTGCGATTGTTTTATGAAAATTAATTAGCCAAAGACGGTATTTTGCAACCGGAAAAAGATGAAAGAGAACGCAAGGAAAATTACGTTATATGTATTCGAACTATCTAATGAAAAATTATTATTTGTAGCTTATATAAGAATTTTTAAAAAACTTATTATTGTTAAACAATAGTTGTTATTATCGTGTATTTCGTTTAAAGATATTTTTTTTATTTCGATGGGAATCCTAATGAATTGAACAACTGCATCACAATGGCAGAATCCCAGAAACTGGAAAAACGGCTTAATAATCCCTATACCCAAAAATGACTGGACAATAACACAACCGAGCAACTACAGACCAATTACACTACTATTCCAATTCAGTGAATTATATACTTTTTTGTATTGAGCCATAGTGCATTTTAAAATTAAAAGCATTTTTGCCTTGATTTAATACAAAGGTTTTACTAAAACAAAAATGGTAACAATTGATAAAAGAACTCGAGTTTAACACGAAAATTGTATTTCCTTATTTTTTGAAGACGCTTTATTTAGCGAAACAGAGTAATAAAGTTGTGCTTTGTTTGAAGTCCTATTCGCTTGAAAACATCGCGATAAGGTCTAGTGTCTAGTGTGGATTTTTACGAAGTAAATGTACAATTTAATGCAAAACTGCCAAAGTGATAAAAATTAAAAATGACTTTTCCCAATGCAAGAAAACAAGAGTGCGCGGGATAAATTCATACTATAGTAATATGGATAACAATTATATTAAACGACATCCTGTATTATAAAATCTAATCAGACTTGGAACAAAATTACACACCCGAGTCAAATAAATATTCAAACTTCTAAGTGAAATAGTAGTCTAAATGTCATAGAGGCTTACTATACACGATACAAACTACACACACCAACATATCTACTACACACCATAAAGAACTTACTAGAAAACAGACAACTACAAGTACGAATTGACAAAACACTGTCATTTCTTTTTCCCCTGAACAAGGGCTCCCTCAAGGATCCCCGCTCTCACCGTTTCTCTACAATATATACTGCCATGACATATACAATTACAACTTACCAGACAAAAATCAAATCGACAGATCGGCATACATATTACAATACGCAGACGACACGGCACTTATTGTACATGACAAAAACTACTGAGAGAGCAACGCAAAGACTTCCAAACACTAACAACAACACAATGACATGGTTTTATAAATGGAGACTAACACCAAACGCTGTCAAAAAAACCAACTTCTGCTCACAAACCACAGACTCAACGCTGATTCCTCCCTACAATAACAGCAGACGGCCAAACGACACAACCAAAAAAAACGACGTAAAATACCTTGGAATCACAATCGACCACAAACTTAGATTCACTAACACATGCGAAACATCAGGGCAGAAACAATGAAGAGAGCGAAACACTTCCGATCACTAACCTACAAAGACAGAGGAATTAGCACAAACCAACCGCCACCAAAATATATAAAGCTATTTGTAGACCCTTGCTAGACTTTGGACATGTACTCATGACCAACAGAACAGAAAGGACAAAACGTTATACACAAACAACAGAGCAAATTGCACTAAGACTAATAACACGAATAAGACACCCCCAAAACCCACTACACAACCCCCCCCACCCAACTACTATACGAACGCACAAACATGACAAAGGTCTCGGAAAGACTCATACAGCTACAGACAAAATGGACAAACAACCCCTACAACTGGACCATACTGAATCCCCTTTGTCTTACAAGACCAACCAGACAATCCCGCTTTCCGTTTCCCTACATTAACGCTACTCGAACACTTACAAACGCAACGGACTAGTGGACAATAAAATAATTTCTTCTTGCCACTGAAATCTTATTTATTCAATAACATTGTTAACCTAGAATGGGAGAAATTTACATATTGTTTTTATCTGGATTGGGACTAGCATGTAATTAAACAAGGGCAGAAATACCGATAGGTCGAATGGCCTTGTTTGAATAAAGATGTTTACTATTTACTACTAATAATGTTAACCTAGGAATAGGAGAATTTTCATATTGGTTTTGTTTATCTGGGATTAAGACTTGCATGTAATTAAACAAGGGCAGAAAGTACCGATAGGTCGATAGCCTTTTTTTAGAAATAAGATGTTGCCTACGACTACTATACTTTTTGTATTGAGCCATAGTGCATTTTAAAATTAAAAGGCATTTTTGCCTTGATTAATACAAAGGTTGTAACTAAAACAAAATGGGTAACAATATGATAAAAAACTCGAGTTTAACACGCAAAATTGTATTTCCTTATTGTTTGAAGACGCTTAATAGATTTAGGCGAAAGAGAGCTAATAAGTTGGATGCCTTGTTGGAAGTGTCGCTATCTCGCTTGAAAACATCGGCGAATAGAGGTACTAAGTGTCAAAGGTGTGGATTTTTACGAAGGTAAAATGTAGTACAGATGTAATAGCAAAACTGACAAAGTGCATAAAAATTAAAAGATGACTTTCCAATGCAGATTTAAGCAAGAAGTGCGCGGGTAAATTCATACTATAGTAATATGGATAACAATTATATTAAACGACATCCAGGAGGGGGTGTATTATAAAACCTATCCACTGGAACAAAATTAAACAGCCGAGTCAAATAAATATTCACACTTCTAAGTAAAAAAGTTAGTGGTCTAAATGTATAGACAGGTAAGTTGTCATGTTTATTATTCCAGACAGAAGAAAGTACAATAATTAAAGTTATATTCAAATCATAATAAACGAGTTTGGGATTCTGGGCAATTCCAAGCTGGTTGGAAGTAAATCGATTACTTTATTCTCTACCCCAGGCACTTTAATCAGATCATGATGGAAACAAATATCAGTTCGGACATATGGCTTACGATGTAACCGGGATTTACTTGCGATTAGTCTGAAATAAGCTACACGGTTAGTTCTGAGGCAATGTATTTGCCTAAAGGTATAAAAAGTTCGCGCCGATAAAAACGGATTTGGGAGATTCTGCATAATGTATTTGGTATCCTGGGCATATCAGCTTAACTTACTTAAATTTACTTCAATGCTATAAATCCACTAAAGAAAATTTATTAAAAATGCGAACGCTCTTAAGACAGTACCATATTTTTAAAAGTGCCCAACAACATATTTTGGAAGTATTGAAATTGGAAACCCGTAAAATGTAATTCTAGTGTAATAACGCGGGCTTTAACTTGAATATTTTAATGGACACAGCTAGAAAATAGAGCCATACGGCTGGCATCTAATCAAGTTGAGAACAAGGCCAATCTAAAAATGAAATCTCCCAGACATCAGAAACTGGAGCAAAACTGTGTATTTTGCGTACTTTTCGCTTTCCTTTTTGAACATTTCTAATTTAAATTCGCAAATTAACGTCTATATGTGTTCGGATTCACCAATTTTATTTTCATAGCTCATGTGATTGTGGAACATCTAATAGGTATCATCCTCAATTATGTCTTGTAAATTGTGCTATTCAGTAATATGTTGCATTGTTGCTATTGAGGGTGTAAATTCGGATATTCCAACAGTTCCGCACACTGAAAAACATATAGGTAACTGAAGTGCCTAGTTTTCAATGACGGGAAAGTTGCAAGTAGTCAACTAGAACTTGGAAAATACTATATTACTTTCAAGATGCTCCTATTCGTTTTAAGAACAATTTGTTCGAATATTTTTCTCGTGGTATTGTACATTATGGTTGGAAACATATGATGTAGGGTTAAATTAATTAATGTGGTACTGTTTACTTCAATTAGTAAGCAAATTAGTTACCTGAATTGCAAACCATATTATATTTACAAGTTTTATTTAGTAGCTTTAATCCATTTTAGAGAGTTCAGATCTACACGTAAAGAATAACCGCTAGATTCTTATATCCATTTATATGTTCTGTAGGGAAGGCTGTTCAAAATTTGGATCTCAAAATTGCATCTTGCCGACGTACTTATTAGAACATATATGTCCAACATCCAAGCCAGAGCGGTTTGTTAAACAAAAAAACAGCAAACAAAAATCAAAAAGTTTTATTATTAGGCTATATGATAACCAAAGGAAAAAACCTTGTAATTTTTTTGCTGTCTTCACATAATATTTATCTGGTCCATATTTTAATTGAAGTATTTTCTTTACGCTCATTTATCAGCGTTTATCAAATGACCTTTTCGATATGGTGCATGGCAAAAAATAGTAAAGTATAGTAATTAAATACGAAGCCCTAAGCGTAAACTTTAATATAGGGTATTTTCGACAATTTGTAAGCCTTCAGCAACTCAACGCCAAATAATTAAATAATAGTTAAATTAGCATGTTTGCGTTACCACGCTAACCCTAGGAACTTATAGCATTTGCATACGCAACAGAAACGCAGTCACGGAACTTAGATAAGAGTAAATTTGATATGCGTATTCGTATAAACGGTTGGCATATAAATGTTTCTCCATCATGTAGGTAGGGCCAATATCAGACTTACATTTGTATTGAGAAAATCTGATAAAAGACAACCTGATATAAACATAATCTTTATGTAGTTAACATATACGATGATATACGATCAATTAAGAACACATAGAGAAGATGAATTAGGACGTATGAAACATAGAAGGCCTTTAAGTTTTTAAATCAAGTAAAATAGCAAGGAGTAACAGTCTTTGGAAATAATATGTCAGATGTAAAAAGCCGCATTACCGAAACTATTGACAGATATATTTTTGTAGTTGAGTTGAAATCTTTGATCAAATGCTCCTAACCGGATCTGTCCTAGTAACGTCTTAAATTTTGTCTTTCTATTTCTCACCTTCTCCTTATATTTAATACGCCACATTTAAATCACCATGTCTAGTCTTGGATCTGTTATTCTTTTATGAACTGTAAGAACAATATCCAACTTCTAGCCATTTAATTGAAAACAATTATTTGCTAGCCAACTTGTACATTTAAATTACGCGTATGAAAATTACATGTTGCTCTATGCTTGCTAATTACATTTGGGTTTTCACGGAAAGCAGGTATGTAAATTGTGACTTGATTAATTAATTTGAAATGGACACTTCAAAAGTTAGCATTAAATGTACATATTAGTTTCGAATGGCATGGCGAGAAATCATTGAATTGCAAAATAACAACTAGTTAAGCTATAAACACCAACACTAGTTAATTTGGGAGTATTCAGGTTTGAAGACCAAAGTAAATTGTTTAAACAACGATATTTTTAAACGGTCCTACGCTTAAGCTATAATTTAAAAATAGAAGTAGAGAAAAAAACTTTATAATGTCGGTAGTAGAGTATCAATAACTAGACTTGAAAGAGTGGAACGGTTGAATATTGCAATGCCACAAAAACAAAAACTGTATTAGTTATTAGAACAAGTCGGATAGGCTACAAAGAAGCGTTCGAAATCCAAAATCTTTGGTTTTCTTGTTTATGGCTTGTCGCACGACAAAGCAATTTATGAATAGTATGCTAAAATTAGTTATGAATGGTTTTACTAACTAGCTGAAACAACGTCTTGTTGTGCTACCCAGCTGAAACAACGTTTTCTTTGTAAGACTTAAAGTTTCGAGTTTTATATACTTTGACAATATTTATTATTTTATATGTTCAACAAAATTTCTATTAAATTTTTTAGTAAAGTTGTGTTGCCGAAACGAATAGTGTCTCGCACTCCCAATTTGGTCAAAAGAGCTATAGACGTTTGTTTTCACAATGAAGAGTCAACATTGACATTTAAACATAACTTTTTCAATAAAACCTTATATCCTTAAGTTGTTTAAAGTTGATATTTTTGCTTTAACTTAGGCGATTTATTTTTTAACTTGCCAAATATTGACTGAAATTTAATAATAATGATGATAAGTAATCTTAATTTGAGACGAACGTAATATATTATAAAACAAAATTATATCAATATACAAATTTATTATAAGAAGGAAAGTGCGAACTAACTGTTACATGGAAAACTGAAAAAGAGATTTTGAATTACTGTGTAAGCAATGTATTCATTCCCTGATCTACTGAAACTCAATTTTTTTACTTTGCACCTGCAACCAATTTTCGCGTGAATATCAAATGGATTAAAATTGAAAAAGTTCAAATACCTTCCTGGATTTAGACATATCTATCAAAATATCCATAATAGGACAGCATTCATTGGCCATCACGATGCATTGTTGGCATTCACGAATCAATAAAAAACAATTTCAGTGGGATTTCGAAAATCCCCACTGCACAGCGATATGTCTCTCTATAAGTCCTCAGATCACCCGTTGAAAGCAATGCGGAAAAGCTGGCATGTAAAAATTGGTCTATGGAAATAGCCATTATTGACTTCAATTTTTCAAACTTAAATCCCAAAGCTATTCAAATCTCCGGCTATTAAATCTCCTTGTCAGGATTTACTGATTGTACTACTCTAATTGAGGAAATCGGTTAAACAAAGAAAAAAAATGCGAGCTTAATTCAATACTATTTCAAATTGAATCCGCCAATTGGATGATAAGTTCCCATTCTTAAGCAGTTGGACATGACTTACTGAATGGATTGATTAGCATTTGCCATTTTACGACTGGATAATTTTAAACCATCCAACGTGTTGAAATTCTTTTATTTCCACAATAATTAATTGTATTGTTTCGGGCTATATTTGGAACCTTGATAGACAAGCTTTGATAGACAAGAATGATAATTTTTCAAGATTACAGCTGAACGACTATAAAGTCCCGTGTAAAATAATTCAACAATATCATCAGTTTAGTTCACCTTTATTTCTTTACTCATTGTGGCTTTTTCACTTTGCAAATTTTTTTCGCGATTTTATTTGTGTTTTGTGCTCATGTGCTACTTATATAAAGTATTTATTAAAATAAAATTGCGTTTTTTTTATAGTACTTATTTGAAATTATTTATATTTATACATAATGTACTTTTGTAATTTTTGAGGCGCTCCACTACAAAGGTTTAATTTTTTTATGAAGATTATTTATGAATTTGCAATGAACACTACGAGCAGTATGATAGCAAATTTGTTCTTATATCGCTGTTCTATATAAAAATAATGATAAATTCTTAACTTCATTTGCCTAAAGAACGATTAAGGACATGCCACCAAGATACGAATGTAGGACGGTCTGATCTGTTTTTAAAAATGTCAGATAGAGGTTCAAAGAAAAGCGATTATAATATACACACTTTCCATTAGACAGAGCACTTGACGCATAATTCAAGGCACCACCTTCATTTCCGATACGATTTCGATAAGTAGAACTTGTGGTAGAAACATCAGTTTTCTAGAGATCTATTTGTCATCAAACAAAAATAAATAAAAAGGAAAATTTGAAACGATAATTATATGAAAATAAAGAACCATAAAATATGTGGAAATACGGAATTCGAGAATGGACAAGAAGCTCAGCAAGATCCATTTTAGAATAATTAGAAAACCCATATTTGTATCTGGCAACATTACTATTGAACGAAAATTAAAAATCCTAACATATCTAAAGCCGCCGCAGGTAAAGAAGAACAACACTGAATAGAAGAGTGAAAAAGCAGGAAAGTTTCACAAATATTATCCTATGGTTTAAAAATTGGAATAAAATGCTGTACAGATGCAACGGCAATTAAAATAATCTGCAGAAGAATGATTTGGGCAATAGAAGAAGGAAGCCAAGCTAGAATCAATGCTAGTAAAATATTACGGAAAATCACGGACGAAGTTTAGGAATATATGTGGACTAGGAGTATATAGTGTGAATATTTAAACATATTTAAAAGAATAAATCAGAGACACCATTATGAACAACTGGTTATATGAAAACTCAGAATACTTCGGCAAGAGTTGTCTTCGATTAACGCTCATTTGTATCACTCAAAAATTAAGCCAAAATCAACACTCACAGCGGTAGAATACAAGCATTCGAATAGTATTCATTTTGGTGGATAAAATAAAAATTATTCAATTCACAGACAATCGGGTTCTAGATCTTGTCTCAAATTGAAGCCGTTGCCGAATACATGCATAAATACATAATCAGCACTACCCGTAAGTGTAAGGTAATATATTTTACTTTAATACAAAAAATTTGACCGTTTCCCTCGGTCTCGTGTTATTTCTTTAGCTTCTGCCCAGTTTATGTATCGCTTCTCTAGGCATTCCACTGTTAATTATTCCACCTTTCCTTAACCTGTGTTTAGATCTACTCTGGGTAGGTTTTGCCTCCCATATCATCTTTGTTTGTCTGCCCTCTTTTATTCTTACCAAATATCCAAACCACCTTAGCTGTTGTCTCTCTTTGCTTTCAAGAACTGCTTTCACTTCTAAATCTCCTCTGATTTCCGCCGCTTGTCTTACTTTTTAATTATTTGCTAAAGTTCCAGCTCACAGCCATACATAAAGACTGTTTTGAAAAGAGTTTTGTACCCTGTCAGTTTTATTTTCCTTGATGGGTTGCTCCTCCCCAGAAGATGTTTACGTTTTTAGTCTGCTTGTAATAAAGTCTAATTTTGTTTTTTAAACTTGCTGTTCTTCTAGAGGTAGGTGGTTTAAGATTATATTGCAGTTCACGTCGCCTTTTATTATTATTTTTGTGTTATCAACATTTATGCTGAGAATTCATCGATATGATTCGAGGCAGTATTATCCCACATTTCTAAAGTGTGCAGTAAATCTTTAACTTTTTCGGTTTAAAATATCTAAAGCCCACTAGCAGCGATTTGATAACCTTTCGTACTTCTTTGATCAAGACATCCACAATTATGTTAAAAAATCTTGTGCTTAACACTCCTCCTTGCCTCAGTCCATTTTTGCGACAAATTCTTCAGATTCTGAATTATTTTTTCATATATACTTTTATACTTTTTCAGGTGATTTTGTTAACTTTTCCGTTTTTTATACCGTTTATTATAAAATTTCGTGTCAGTTGATTTGTTTGACTACAAAAATATGGTCTTGGCCACAACTATGGTTTGGACTTTGCAACAACCGCGTGCATGTTATGCATGATACGAATATTGGAGTTAAGAAGCCCAGAATTAACTGTTATTGAAAAATGCATCTGTAATTGACAGTATAACAAATTCTATAACTTTTAATAATTAAAGAGTCCCACCAAAAACGCAAAAGTTTTAGAATGTATGTGTGAAGAAATATGAAACTGAACAAAAGTGAAACGACTCATCTTTTATTCAAAGTGTAACACTTGGCAAGTTGTGTGAGAGTCCAATAATATATTCACTCGGAATTGGAATCAGCACCATGAACTGACTTGTAAGGTTCTGTACATATTTCCTTCCAGATGGAATAAGTAGTTTTCAGGAGCGCTAAATAAGAACAGAGGAAGCCTAAAAGCCCTGGAAAACAGTACGGAATTATTTCTTGAATCAACGTCAACTTACAGTTTAGGCAAATTAAAGCATTTGTTGGGAAATATGTCATCATTCCCTCAATTCTTTACAGCTAAGTTATCTATGCAACATTTCGTAAACAAAACAACACTATCTACAGCAACAATATCACTTAAAATTGGTGGTTTGCTTCTTTTGGGGTTATTTGCTTTGGGAACCTATTCTGCCTCAGCTTAAGAATATATTAATGGTAGATTATGCTAGCTTTAGGTTTCTGTTTATAGTTTAGCGTTTGTGGAGCTGGTGCGCAATGCCTTAATGAATAACAGTGAGGGACTGTCATAATTTAGAAATTGTAAAATTATTACAAGAGTAAGATTAAGAAGAAGATTAAGAGAAATTAAAAGCACGGAAATGTAGCACTATTTCTCTGAAATTTATAATGAAAAGCTATTGGCTGTATTTCCTGTATTTCTGGAACTGTTACACGCAGTGGGATTGTAAGTAGATTATCCTTAATAATTCTGAAACCATTGTTTGTAATACAGCAAATATTTAGATAAATGCATTCGTTTTCCGATGTAAATGTCGTTTTAGTATTGCCCATATTCATTACATATATCGTAAAGAATACATTATCGAAAAGCTTGGATAGTGGCAGAAAATTTTTTGGGTTAAGGATTCCACACTTATACTATAATTATGCATAGCTGACCTGGTCATTGAGGGCACTCCGGACGAAAGTTTGAATAAGAATCAATCCACCATCCATAGGATCCAAAACCATAGGATCATAGGCCCACAATCGAAAGTGAACACGCAATTGCCAGATCAAATGAACAAAATTATTTCAGATAATATTAAATATAAAAAAAATGCGAATTTTATAAATCCCCATAATAGACAAACATATCTAGGACACCAACACATACATTTTCAGTTTGAAAATAAATGCTGCTCAATATTGCGTAGGGAAACACGAATGGGCCCATTGATATTTTATCTGTTGTATGAAAACTAACTGCAAAGAGTAATAAAACCGAAATGATGGGAGTGATTGGAACTTATAGATCATCGGTCATTCCCCAAGCGTCCACAGAGCTATTGTTCTCGACAGGTTGAGATATTAAGGGTTTTATCGTTCAATTTGTCATCATTCAAGTGAAGGAAATGAAGTTTATGGAACTTTGAGTTTTTCTTGAGGTAGGGCTCAACTTAGTTTACCGTAAACCTGTTATTTACGATCCGCGGTGTGTAAAGCGTATTGAATGTTTTATGTTGCTTACTATATAGAATTCTTTTGGAGGTGATATATTTACATTTATACTGCAAGAACAGATGTATCTAATATACAATCAGTACAAGTGGAATTTTGACTATTAAATATTTTCAGAACTTTCCTAAATTCGCAAATTTGTGGAAACATTTTAAATTAAAGAAATAGCAAAACAGATGTGCTAGCTCAAGAGAAATTGGTAGTAATAATTTCAAAAATGTAATTTGTAGGTACCTTTTTATGAAAATATTTATCATTTCTTTAAGTTAATCAGCTGGTTACAATGAATTAAGCTAAAAACTCAACACATGCAGAACAATCGACATAAAATTTGGGATAACGAAAACACAAAGCTAACCTCGATCTACAGTTAAACAAAAAAAAATGTTTTATATATTTTACGACTTGATAATATTAACAAGTATACATTCAAATTTACAAGCATTGTATATTACCAATAGAATCCTGAAGTTGTTAAAAACGAAATGTTAAAACAGAAGCAAAAAACTAACAGGTAAAAAAATAACAGCAGAGCTTGAATGAGACATACAGCGTGACATTTCCGCACACAGGAATTTTATCTGGGCGGGAAAGCTACGCAGCCTCACCCCCCGTAACAACTCTTTGTGGAAACTGTCGAGAACCCTCCGAAAAGGCTAGGAGCAAGTCCCTCTCTTAAAAAAGAGGGGCGGAGTTACATTACCACCTGTGGCAAGTGCGAGATGCTCGCCGACTTTTTGGCAGAAGTACACCAACCAGCCCTTCAGGATAACGAAATAGAAAGACAGACCGCGGTTTTTGTAGAACGGAAGTACCCTATGCCACCCTCGATTTTGCATTCCTATATAACAACCCCGTCGGAGGTACAATCCTGTCTTCGGCGCCTCCCTAGCCGAAAAGCCCCCGGGCCAGACGACGTCCCTTATTTACTTCTCAAAAACTTACCGCAAAAAACTATTGTGCTAATAATAGTACAAATAATCAACGCAGTCCTTAAATTGCAGCATTTTCCACAGGACTGGAAAAACGCTGTAATAATTCCTATCTTAAAGCCGGGCAAAAACCCGACTGATCCCCCTCTTATAGGCCAATTTCCCTCCTGAACTCCCTCGGCAAATTAACCGAGAAGGTTATCTTATCGAGACTACAGGCAGCATCCGAGCTTCGAAGTTTAATCCCGGATGAGCAGTTTGGCTTTCGACCAAGACATAACACAACGCTGCAAACTGCTAGGATCGTAACGGATGCCCATGCAGCATTTAATAAACTTCAAAGTACGGTAGTGCTGCTTCTCGATATGGAAAGAGCCTTTGACACAGTTTGGCACACAAGCCTGCTGTACAGTTGTTTGCCGACACCATAAATGCTTGGATTATTGCAAATGGCAATTCAAGGAATTTCTGTTTAAAAACCAATGTAGTAAATCACAATGTGAGGGTATGTCTATCAGGTACTTATATATCTTCAAAGCGTTTGTCTAGTTATATCACACTGAGAAAAATTAAATATATTAAAGTCTATTTTTTAAATAACAATTAAACATCGGAGAACTAGTAATTGAACTCACACCATCAATCATCCATGATGATGTCTTAACTGAAACACATTTGCTATGTTGGAAATTAATATGGACACATTTGAATGTTAAGGCATACAGATCCGTGTTGTTATGATCATCATCATCATTATTATCATTGTTATTACTATTAGTAGTAGTAGTAAACATCTTTATTTCTAAAAAAGGCTATCGACCTATCGGTCTTTCTGCCCTTGTTTAATACATGTAGTCTTAATCTAAATAAAAAACAAATATGAAAATTCTCTTATTCTAGGTTAACAATCTTATTAAATAAACTTTCCAATTCTAATGACAAGAAAAACTTATTTTATTGTCCACTAGTCAGTTGCGTTTGTAAGTGTTCGAGTAGCGTTGATGTAGGGAAACGGAAGAGGGATTGTCTGGTTGGTCTTGTAAGACAAAGGGGATTCAGTATGGTCCAATTGTAGGGGTTGTTTGTCCATTCTGTCTGTAGATGTATGAGTCTTTCCGAGATCTTTGTCATGTTTGTGCGTTCGTATAGTAGTTGGGTGGGGGGGTTGTGCAGTGGGTTTTGGGGGTGTCTTATTCGTGTTATTAGTCTTAGTGCAATTTGTTCTGTTGTTTGTGTATAACGTTTTGTCCTTTCTGTTCCGTTGGTCATGAGTATATGTCCAAAGTCTAGCAAGGGTCTACAAATCGCTTTATATATTTTGGTGGCGGTGTTTGTGCTAATTCCTTTGTCTTTGTAGGTTAGTGATCGGAAGTGTTTTGTTCTCTTTATTGTTTCTGCCCTGATGTTTCGCATGTGTTTAGTGAATCTAAGTTTGTGGTCAATTGTGATTCCAAGGCATTTTACGTCGTTTTTGGTTGTGTCGTTTGGCCGTCTGCAGTTATCGTAGGGGAGTCAGCGTTGAGTCTGTGGTTTGTGAGCAGAAGTTGGTTTTTTGACGCGTTTGGTGTTAGTCTCCATTATAAGACCATGCCATTGTGTTGTTTGTTAGTGTTTGGAGTCTTTGAGCTGCTCTCTCAGTAGTTTGTCATGTACAATAAGTGCCGTGTCGTCTGCGTATTGTAATATGTATGCCGATCTGTCGATTTGATTTTTGTCTGGTAAGTTGTAATTGTATTATTACTATTATTATCTACGAATTTCCATTTTACTTCGTATTCTAATGCAGTACTTTGCTAATACTGATATTTAGCTCTATAAACGTTTCATATAATACTGAAATAAATTAAGTTGTCAAAGAGTTTATCTTAAGTTAATTAATCCTCTGCACAAACCAAGTCAGTCGAATTACTTCTGACAAGTATTAATCACTTTGACAAGAATCCCGTTCCACACATAGACATAGAATCACTTTGCAACTCATTGCATTAATGGAAATCAATTAAATTTTATCTCTTAACTCGACAAGACCCTATCGTGTCTCTAAAACCAATGCCGCATTCACAATATTGATGTATTAATTAAATGGCTGCAGTAAGGGGTGCTGTGTAAGCCGAGGTAATAACAACTTCAGCGGAAGTCGATGCAGCAATCAATAATATTATGCATACCTCTTGTGTGGTGTCATTAAGAATATTCAAAATGCACACCTATTTTCAATAATTTTTGATATTTTAAGATGTTCATTTTTGAAAAAATTGACTTGAATAATGATTTTTTGCAAATAGTAACTCATATATGTATATAAATCATATAGGGAAATTGAGGGAAAAAATTGTGAACTGGAAGCCAGAAGCCACGACCAATTATGCGGTCGACGAACAACTATAAGACATTTCAGAAAATCTTAAAACTTCTTTTAGATTCCCTTACATTTATATTTGTGTGGTTCGTAATGTATATGTTAATGCTAATAGCAAATAATAAATATAATTACAACATAAAATCATAAATTTTGATTTAAGGTACTTCTGAGTTGCAACAAGTTAAACATTTTGTAGTTAGCGAAGTAAGTTTGAACCGGCCGGTTGAAAATCCTAAAGTATGGAGAAATGATGTTCTGATATTTTCATTTCTAACAAATTTAAAAAATTACCATTGCAAGAGTGTACATTATTTTCAATGTAAGTTTATTTGCACCCAAAAAGAAATTGCTGGCAGGCAACGAAATATTTTTAAAGTAGAAAGATAATTCGGTTCCAAGAATGATAATTTTTAGACGCAGCACTTACTTTTATGGTGTTGTGACGTCCTAATGTATACTTAATTTATGTGCACCTACGTCATATTCCTGGTAAAATTTGGCTTCCCAATAATGGAAATCATTCTAGCTTCATGCGGCAAAATATAATGCTTTTCGCCATTTCACATTATCAGTTAATGAACTTATACAAGCAGAATATCTAATGATCAATTTTAGGTTTTGCCGTAACATAAATATTAAATCGAATTATAATGAAAGTTGTCAAAGCAGAAACTGCTTTATAAACATGATTCTCCTAATTCGGTGACTTTGTATGTAACGTAACATCATTGGTACTAATTAATGTTTTAAATGAAGCCAGGCGTGACAGTACATGACAGTAAATTAGGCATGAATAGAAAAGATATCGCCACGAATTCCAATTTCCTGGGATTTCGAGTTGACTGGTTTGATAATAAGGAGTCCCATTTGGTTCGCCTATAAGATTCCGTACTCAAATCTCCTTGTTTTCAGCACCAATCTCAGCGTAATGTCGTCGTTTTGCGTTCTTTGTCTAGCATTACACTGTGAAATTATGAAGGGTTAGTAGACGAATCTAGGTTGATGTTTAAAAGAGTTAAGTAAGTTGAGTTAAAATAATTTGATTTGGGTTACTAAGTCGCGAGTGCTTGAATCCACAACGACTTTCAAGCACCCTAATGCATACTAATCAAATAGCCTTTTTTTGTTTTACATTCGAACTGTCTTTCCAGGTAAAACAAAATTTCATATGTATTAAAAGTGTTATTAATTACAATTCTTTTGGATTAAATTAATTACAATATTTAGGAATTCTTTCGACAAGATTCTAACCATATCTGATAATGGTAATTGTTTTTAGTAATGTCTACACTAAATTTTATTTATCTCAATGAATAATTAATGACACCCAAATAATAAGAGCTTAGGGTTATTTTCAAAATGAACATTTTTTCAAGATAAAAATTGTAGTGAGAAGGCGCACCGTTAACACTTCATACCTTTTCTGTGTTTTTTGCGAAATTCTGAAAGTGTATGTGCCTCGTCGATTCCTCTTCTATCCTTAAAATTGCTAAAGATCAGCTTGCAAAAGAGTACCTGTGACCATCAATAAATAATGCTAAAGTTGACAATAGATGCTTTGGATCAAATCGAATAGCCTGTAAAAAATAATAAATACATATAGAACATTCCTAACTAAACCAACTTTATTTAGTTTTGTTGTAGGCATAGATAACTATTCTTCATTTGTTATATAAATTTAATTTATTATTTGAACTATCTGTATTGTTTTTCTTTTTAATAAGTGTCATAGTAATGCATGTATTTGGTTTTTGCTACTGATTTCTTTCCGGTCTTTATGGATTTTCTTACTACTAAAACATTATTTGTGCGATTTAGTATATTCAATTCCATAAAATTATCTAAATATACTACCGAATATAACTACAGTTTCTCTACAATATATACTGCCATGACATATACAATTACAACTTACCAGACAAAAATCAAATCGACAGATCGGCATACATATTACAATACGCAGACGACACGGCACTTATTGTACATGACAAAACTTACTGAGAGAGCAGCTCAAAGACTCCAAACACTAACTAACAACACAATGACATGGTTTTATAAATGGAGACTAACACCAAACGCGTCAAAAAACCAACTTCTGCTCACAAACCACAGACTCAACGCTGACTCCCCTACAATAACTGCAGACGGCCAAACGACACAACCAAAAACGACGTAAAATACCTTGGAATCACAATTGACCACAAAATTAAATTCATTAAACACATACGAAACATCAGGGCAGAAACAATAAAGAGAACAAAACACTTCCGATCACTAACCTACAAAGACAGAAGAATTAGCACAAACACCGCCATCAAAATATATAGAGCTATTTGTAGACCCTTGCTAGACTATGGACATATACTCATGACCAACGGAACAGAAAGGACAAAACGTTATATACAAACAACAGAACAAATTGCACTAAGACTAATAACACGAATAAGACACCCCCAAAACCCACTACGCAACCCCTCCACCCAACTACTATACGAACGCACAAACATGACAAAGATTTTGGAAAGACTCATACATCTACAGACAAAATGGACAAACAACCCCTACAACTGGACCATACTGAATCCCCTTTGTCTTACAAGATCAACCAGACAATCCCGCTTCCGTTTCCCTACATCAACGCTACTCGAACACTTACAAACGCAACTGACTACTGGACAATAAAATAATTTTTTCTTGTCATTAGAATTGGAAAGTTTATTTAATAAGATTGTTAACCTAGAATAAGAGAATTTTCATATTTATTTTTTATTTATATTAAGACTACATGTATTAAACAAGGGCAGAAAGACCGATAGGTCGATAGGCTTTTTTAGAAATAAAGATGTTTACTACTACTATAACTACAGTTAGTATTTGAATTGATGATGGGATTAAATTGTTGTTCGTTCCCGATTGAAATGCTGCAAAGCCATTGTTTTTTCCGTATCATGTCTTCCAAGCAATGTTGGAACAAATATACTATTTATGGTTTTAAAGTGCTTTACGCTCAACATTATTACGGCTCTAGGCGATGAAGTCTATCCAACTGATTAACCTCAGGGCGCTGGTTTTAATTGAATAAGTTGCATATCGCCTTTCCAATCTCAGGGCAAATTGAGCGGGTACAAAACCAGTCATATTAAGCTGTGGCTCACGGCGACATTATTAAAACGAGGCTCTGGTACAAAGCATTGATATTGGTATTGGGTGAAGCTTGTGGTTGTTCTCGTCATTACCTTAATGTCGGTTTCCCAACTTAAAAGCTTAATTAGTCTATATTGGATGGCTGATAAATATTTTATTTCCAGTTCCAAATCTAAAAAGTTATTTTGTGCATTCTTTAAGATTAATTTTTCCGTAACTTAGCGCACTTGTAACAACAAATATAAATAGCTAAGTGATAGAATTAAAATAAAATAAAAAAATGGTAGTAATAAAAACATATGGTAGCTAGCTAAACCTTCAAATGCATTGCGCTCCTTGCCTATTCAATATTTGCAAACTTTTTATTGACGATCTAAGTTTTACTAGGTTCTCAAGCAAACCTATAAAATGTCTTCATAGTTTCATTTGTTTTGTGGTAATTAAATATGAATGCTCAAGTGCGCGTAAGATATACATTATATTGTATAGGTACAGATGTAAGCATTACCAGAAAATTGGTCTAAGTATTCAATTTAATGAAGCAAATCCAGGTGTCTGGTGAGCTCTGTACAGAAGAACTTCATTGCATCAGTTCAGTTAGATTCAGCTAATAAAAGTGTAATCTTCCAAACAGCATCAGGTAACTAAATAGAAACTGATAATTGGCGTAACTAAATGTTGGGAAATTAACTAAAACTTCTTAAAAAGTTATACTTGACCATACTGATTTCAAGAGTCTAGAGTTTGATTTTAAAAACACAACTTACAACACAGAAGTTTATTCGCAGGATATACGTACTCGGCTATATTGTTACCGTTGTTACAAATTTAAATTACTATAATAAATGGAGCTATTAAACTGGCATTTCATGGCCTTATGAATACCATTATTTAGCATTATGCAAATTTATAGACTCCTGACTTTCATAAAATTGTGATCAAACGACAATTGCATTTTTTATTGCAGTTGAAAAATTGCAATTTGCTCTGAGACCATATTATAACCAAACGTTAGCAAATAAATACATAATTAAATCCCATTGCTGAGTAAAAGTATAGTGATAAACTTTAAAAGAATTAGGTTTCGCACACACGACGCACTTTAATTTTCTAAAATCAAATTCACTCCATGGGAAACTTATCGTTTTCGTTCACAACTTTCACCTAAATTAAATAAACAACAGTAAAAAAGCATGTCACAAATATGGAAAGATAAATTATAAAATATGTAGTCAGTGACATCATTGAAAAAAAAAATTCCTAAAAAAAGTAAACTTTTATTGTGTTTTCTAAAAGTGATCTTCCAAAGCAAAATGTCTTATTGATTGATCTAATTCAGAAATTGAGTTATTGATGTGTGTTGAGTGAGTTTTAACGAAACTTCACCTTCTATATCAATCAGTCTTAATATTTAAATTATTTGCAGATGTGATCAAACTTCGTTGGCTATCACACGGTCAGCTATTGATTGATGTACGATACGCAAGATAGTAATAGTGTATACTATTGAGTACATTACGTCTACCGACCTAATAATTTTTTTTACATCTCAGAACAAAAATCATCGTTCAATACTTGTAACTGATTAATTCGGGAATAGTTTCATTCCAAGTATTTCAAAGAGACAACAAGACACAAATACAAGAAAGATCTATTAAGTTTATGTCTGTCAGAGTATCAACAGAGGCAGACAAAATTAATTTTTACCAATGCTCGAATAGTGCACTCAAGCAAATATTATTTTAACATCAATGGACATGTGAGTCAGTATATCTGACATTTCTGAGCAAATATGTAGATAATATTCGATAATTTATTGCTGGTGGAAGAAACGTATGCTTCATTACTTTTAATTAACTAGTTTTGTAAAAGGATTCGCGAAATACTTAATTTAATTATGTAAGTTGAGACTCTGAACTGCTGACGTTTCGGTCATAATGGCCAAAATTATGTGAATATTAGCAATGGTCTTCAAATTTAAAGTGAAAAAGTGTTTTCAGCAGTTTCTACACTCCTGCAGTAGCACTCCGAATAAAAAGAATATTGAAACATATTTGGACATTATCCGACCAAAGAAACCAGCAGATTTTCAACCATTCAACTCAATAATGAAATTGCCAGATTATGGCATAACATTTAGATTGGATCGTAAGACAGCAGTATAGGGCTCCACCCCATAACAGTGCGGCGCTACGAAGCTAAATAAAATATATCCTACTAGAAGAGGGCGATTTAGGACTGTAGCATAGCCAGCTTATTGAGCTTACTGTTCTGAAGACTTTTCTATCGAGGGCGCTAAAATGCTAATTATGCAGAGTGATTTAATAAAGGTCAGTCAGTTTATATCAACAGATATTATATACCCAAATTAGATTTAAAGTATGGACATAACAATTTCATTTCCATGAAAAGTTACTTGTTGATTAACTTAACTCAACACAGGGTGATTCAAAATTGGCGTCATTCCTCTGGGGGTGTTGTCTGGAGGTGTTTTAGGAGTACAGGAAAAATAGTAAAAAAAAATTATTGTTATTAAAAACTGAGATATTTGCAAAAAACTAGGTCAGAAGGATTACGGATTATTAACATTACGTAAATACCTGTTGCTTCTCAATTATTAAAAACTCCAGTAACCATTGAAAAATATAGAAACTGATAATAAAATAGGTTAGGCTAAACGGTAAATTCGACAGGATTCGTTAAATGTAAGCATGTACTTTTTTTAAATGTCAAAATTGTCAACGAGAAACTGTTCTTTTATTGGCATCAGAACCTCAAATTGATGTTGACAAACATACATTTCTGTGATTAACTCCAAACAACTTTCTGTCCGTGTAATCACCTTATTGAGCATTCTTCTCGAGCAGCTTCTCGAAATCGGTGATTTAACTTGTGCTCAATTTGTACCGATGTTCGATAAACTAGATATTTAATGTCTCCTTGTGATTTGTGTATCTTACATACGTGGGAGGAATGTAGCCCTTCCTCGGTAATTATCCTGTTCCTGGGATAGTGTCAGTTGTTGTGCAATGCTCCAAGTACTCCTGGAAGGCTCTGATGCATTATCTCCAATGCCTCTTCATCTATGTCTGGATCCCGAATACCTCTTGTCGTCCACTATTCATATTTTCAAAATTTTGTGTTTCGTAAAATTAAAATAGTTGAGGAAAATTATTTAGACATTTTTTTATACTTGATTATATCGGTCTTTTGATAACAAAGTATCCCTTAACAATAAATTGCCCATATTTGCAAACCATCTTGTATAAGTACATTAATATAATTATTGTATTATTGTATCTTGTATAAGTACATTAATATAATAATACAAGATTAAAATTTTAATTATTACATTAAATTTACTTGTGTATCTATTTGTTAAAACGTGTATTTAATTCCAACGGCGTTTGTGTTTCATTATGCAATTTAAACCCTCTCGGCACAATGTCAACGTAAGCAATAACAGTAGATTAATACTGCTTCGACATACATAACAATGTAAACCATGTTGTGCCGCTTTTCTCGACATCTAAAATTAAACTCTCCACATTCTTATTGCTTTCAATGCGCTGTTAAATTCTCGAAACCAGTAGAAAATGAAATTGCAGGTTGAAAATCTGGGAATTTCCATTTAGATTAAGTCTACACTAAAGCTGGAAGCTATTCTTTTCCGATTTTTGATACACCATCTGTGTAGTTCCGAAACTGCTTTTGTATTCCTGGAATTTACGGTTATATAAAGTTTTTTAGTTCACCACTTTCCGACACCTTGCTTTCTATACTTTAATATATCGTTGGAAACTTTAGTGAACAAATTTGTATTTTACGATTTTTCAAAACAAATTCGAAGCTTGATAAATTTGAAACTTCTTTTGCACTGACGCGTATTGCATTTTCTCGGTTCTAAAGTTTAGAAATATTTGGTTCCTTATTTAACCTGTCTGGTTTCTATTACTTTAGAACCATTGTTCAAACAAAAGTTTTAAAATGTATTTTACAACAGTTTCAATAAAGAACTTTAAAACCTGCTCTATATTATTCATAAACTCGGTGCAATACGGCACAATATGATTAGATGATAAAAAGCAGACACGAATATTCGCGACCAAGGTCTTGCTAAATATTTCGTTTTCAAAAAAATATCGTCTACGTTAAATTTGATGATATTCAACACCCAATTCATTTTAATCAACTTATAGCAATATAATATTTATGAAGAAAAATTACGTGGACTTTCCTTACATATAAATTTAAACAAAATTACAAAAATCGTTTATTATTTAGCAGTAAGCATTCACGAGTTTTGTGGAATTAGATTGCTTGGTTTACATATCGATATGAGAGGCACCAAACGGTGAGATGGATTCTTAACGATGCAACTTTCCAGAAATTTCTGTATGTTCTATTGTAATATTCTGACAGTTGGAGGTAGTACCTTTTCATTTGATAAATCAATTTTAATACAGTATATAAAGAAATAACACATTTACTGCTGTGTGCACATGTTATATTGTTACTTGAACATATCTAAAGTAGCCTTCATCAGTTTTCCAAATTGACTTCAAGCATCTGTGCTGGTAGCCTCATTACTTTTGATGGCCTACGAAATAAGAAATAGATTCACCTTGTAAGTAGAAAAATTATTGTCAGAATTTTCAAACATATTTTTGCCTAGTAATCCAATTTATTTGTTGGCATTCTATTATTAATTAAAATTAAATAGGTTGGATTTCTAATGGCAGTAATCTACTAACATGCAGTGCAAGTGACAATATACTGTATTTAAACAAGTCCAAAACAAACAATTTATATTTATTACAGCGTAATGTGTAATTTGAAACATATATAGCATTCATTATGGATATTTGGCTGTTGAAATATTTATTTCTAAAATAACTACACACAGTTAGTGTGAGTGACAATCACATATTTCAAATCCATTTAATGGGGATTTGTTGACTCAGATGAGTACACAATATATGCTGACAGACCAGGAAATAATATATTTGCCGGTAATGAACTTCTAATATATAAACATTACATACTTTTTCATGTATATTGTACGTAATGACTTTGTTATTTTAAAGCAAATAATTGCATATTTTTTATTGAGTTAGGCCATTTTAATAGAACGTTTATAGAAGCAATCTACGGTATAATTATGTTCACATTTGTATCGATTATTATTAAGTTGAGCGACAAAAAATGTATTTTTGAAAATCGAAAATTATCCAGAAATAATCAGTATCTTATGTACATTTTTATTATACACAGGTTGCGTAATGTCTTATAGAACCACAGACGATAAATATGTGTGAAGATAATTGATATTTACCAAGTCAGGTATTCTTTACGCCCTAAGCCCTATTATTAATCATTGAAGTACACGTTAAAGTAAAAAAGCAGCAAGTGGGCGGTTGTTTATCATATAAAGAACTTGCGAGGAGATTTTGAAGGATCCAAAAAGAAAATATTCGCTTTTATAACAGCATTAATATTCGATACCCGCATCACATCGCATGTTTTCGCGTAAATTTATGAAAGCTTTCAAGAAGGAATTCGCAATTCATTTTTGCATTAGACATTTTACTTCGTCAGTACTTTTTAAATTTGCTACATAGACTGAAGTAGAATCTATAATGATTGTATTTAATATTAAAGTTGTAATGCCTGAATCCGTTTAATTCCCTTGAGGCATCTACAGTGAGCATAAATAGCATGTAGCCATAAGTTACACTTTACCAAATTTCTGCATAAATTAACACCATATCTTAATTTGTATTTACATTATTATTATGTAATTATTATCATATTAGTTATAACGCGAACAAACTTTTAAAGCCAGATATGCTTGTATGCGCTAATTGCATGCCTCAATTCACAATAAAATATCAATTTAGTAGTAGTAGTAAACATCTTTATTTCTAAAAAAGGCTATCGACCTATCGGTCTTTCTGCCCTTGTTTAATACATGTAGTCTTAATCTAAATAAAAAACAAATATGAAAATTCTCTTATTCTAGGTTAACGATATTATTAAATAAAATTTCAGTGGCAAGAAGATATTATTTTATTGTCCACTAGTCAGTTGCGTTTGTAAGTGTTCGAGTAGCGTTAATGTAAGGAAACGGAAGCGGGATTGTCTGGTTGGTCTTGTAAGACAAAGGGGATTCAGTATGGTCCAGTTGTAGGGGTTGTTTGTCCATTTTGTCTGTAGCTGTATGAGTCTTTCCGAGATCTTTGTCATGTTTGTGCGTTCGTATAGTAGTTGGGTGGGGGGGTTGTGTAGTGGGTTTTGGGGGTGTCTTATTCGTGTTATTAGTCTTAGTGCAATTTGTTCTGTTGTTTGTATATAACGTTTTGTCCTTTCTGTTCCGTTGGTCATGAGTATATGTCCAAAGTCTAGCAAGGGTCTACAAATAGCTTTATATATTTTGGTGGCGGTGTTTGTGCTGATTCCTCTGTCTTTGTAGGTTAGTGATTGGAAGCGTTTTGTTCTCTTTATTGTTTCTGCCCTGATGTTTCGTATGTGTTTAGTGAATTTAAGTTTGTGGTCAATTGTGATTCCAAAGTATTTTACGTCGTTTTTTGGTTGTGTCGTTTGGCCGTCTGCAGTTATTGTAGGGGAGTCAGCGTTGAGTCTGTGGTTTGTGAGCAGAAGTTGGTTTTTTGACGCGTTTGGTGTTAGTCTCCATTTATAAAACCATGTCATTGTGTTGTTTGTTAGTGTTTGGAGAATATCAATTGATTTGAAGCGCAAATTCAGGGCAATACTCTTGCTTATTAAAGATGGATAAACCGACAAGTTGGAACTGCACTTTCTGGCGAATTGCATCTAAATGGAAATCAGAACATGTTTTAATTGTCACAGAACAGTGCGACAAAGCAGATTCTAAAAACTCTTTAATCTTAACTAAGTTAACGAAATTGAGTCTTTGATTAAGACAGTCCCGTAAGGTAAATTAATATCCTCAATACGATATTAGATTGTGACATTATGGCATAGAAAATATTCCGGCCAATAGTCCTCTGCTGAATTTGAAATTTTCTTCAATTCGATTCTGAAGATCTTCGTCACTCTCTGGAGCTATGCCAGCTTCGTCACCCTATACATCATGTGCTATAAGGCACATGGTCGATGATAATTAGTATATGAAGGCATAAATACCTCTTTTGTGAAGACATATTTCAATGACCTCAAAAGTTTAGTAAGCGTTGGTTCGGAAATATTTCAGTGTATTCTCTGTCCGATTCTATCTGCTATCAGTTAACTCTGGATTCATGTAGAAACTGTGCGCTCATGACAAAAAGTAAATTTGCCAACTGTTTGGACAATTTACCGGTACCTCGCAAATCTGTTTTACGATATTTTAGTACTACTTGGAATTTAAACATAACACCAGAAGAAAAATTATAATGTATGAAAAACATCCACAATAACACCGATCATATTCAAATTTGGCTCCAGTTCAATCTGTTCTTGGTGACAGTAAATGTCTTGATTAGGCTTCGCTTTAAAATAAACATCCGAAAATTTAACCGTAGCTCTTTTTCCAGGAACTGAGTAATTTGGTTCTCATACCAGAGAATGGAATTCCTTAAATATGAATAGCCATATATTAAAGAAAAGTAACCGCATTTAGCTTAGGAGTAAACAGCAACAACCTTTCTGTTTGAAAAGAACCAGTTACCTATAGAAAGAATAAAACAAAATAATATTTTCACCTTGGCAAATAAATTGTCTCACTAGTTTCATAGTAAAATATAAACATAATTAAGGATTTTAATTAATTGCAGTATAACTGATATGAAAACTATACTCGAAAAAAGTAAAATTCTGTACAAGTATATGAGAATAAAGCACACAATGTACGTAAACAGCGTTCAAAATGTAACTCTTCGTCCCTGGAAATTAAAGAAAATTCTCAAATAAACAGCTTCTATTTGCAGTAGAAGAGCTCCGCATGTGTGACTAATTAAAATTGGTAAACAAGACCCTGAATATTAGTTCCAAATTGCCAATATCGAAGCAGCTGTTGTATGTTGTTTTAGGACTTGTATGAGCATGCTTTCCGCATTTCGTCCCATTATCCTTCCTTTTTACTCTCCTAACAGTGCAGAGATAGTGAAATAATTGCTGTCGTTGGATTTTAGCCGCTGCAGGTTTTAACAACTAAATTGGTGATAATAACTGATTCTAGTAAACAAATATTTTAATATTTTTTCAAGGATTATATGTTCAATATTCCGGTATAGGAAGCTATTTGAAAACTGATGGCTTTGTGATAGTATTAGATTGTCAGGAAATTTTTGTAATCAATGAAATCTGAAATTCTTATATAATTTTACATATTTTTAAAAAGTAGATATATGTTGTCTGACAAAAGTCCATGAATTTAATAGGCTTTTGTGTTATTATACCCGCGATTGTAATACTGTTATATAAACACAACACAAAAACACTCAACTGGTAACCAGTTGAGTGTTTGCCATGTAGTGAACTATACACACAAACTGATGATGGTGGAGAAAGACACCGAAACGTTTTTGTAACATTTTAAATAATAAACAGTAAAATTGACTGAAACCCAGGAATATATTGGAATGAATTTGAAATTAATGTATAATATTAATTAATATACCAAGTCTTGAGTAAATTAAAACGAATTGCCTTGAATTTACACCCTTATACTAACTATATTGTCTTTCCTAAGAGGTTTCCAAAACTACAAATTTATTTTGTTTCGAAGAGTGCTTTCGGGTTTTCGTCTACTCCTTTCTCATGTAAAAGCTTTTGGTTGGATCACCAATTATTCGTTTTCCTTTAACAAATTTGCTTTGGTCTATCTTATTCAGTTCACTACCATTTCCCAACAAATCGAAATAATTGAAAACTGCTTTCTTTTGAATGGTGCTGTTTCTCTGAGCGAACAAAATCTGGGTATCTTCAAGTAGTACTTTTACTAAATTTTGTTTTTAATTTGGTTCACTAGCATTTTCTGAACAATGGATGTTTACATCTGTATCACCTGCGGATGGATTACAAAAATGAATTCGTCAAGTGTTTAAGCTTATTTTGAAAACGAGTTGTAAGTTGCAGAAAACAGAGATAAAAAACGGAACGCAGATTTTGTACTTTGCTTTTGATGCTGTGTGTTTGAAACAGGTTGGCAAACCCATACGCAGTGAAAAACATGTTTGATTAACAAACTTTTGTAAATCTTTAACTGGATGAATACCATCAAGTTGTGCTAGATTTGCCAGTTTTCCTCGATGGCAGTAGCCAAATAAACTTTTAAAGCAGTAAATTATTGTTTCGAATGACTCTCTAAGAGACGACCTAATAAAAATTCAGAATTTGTGATGAACAATCGACTAAAACAATATTCTATAATAGAAATGTATTAATTTTAACAGAAGCATGAATATCTTGCAATTACCTTATTGTTCCTGCATCTAGAAGTCGCATGATGATCAATGAGTTGGCAAGTTGTCATATGAAGAAAGTCTTAAAGGGTGCGGTTACTTAATAACTTAACAACTTAAATATGCGGTTTTTAGAAATTATATGCCGAATAATCAAAGTCCACACCGGAAAAATATCTACCTCCAGCTAAACATATCAATTTCAAGGTGACTTAATTGTAAGAAATCGAATTACTGGTGAAGATTTTTGAAGAATGCCCTAGATTTTTCCCACGATTTGGCAAAAGCTGAAAGGTTAATTTTTTACAAATTTATTTATAACTTCCTGTTTTATAATTTTTTAGTAGGCGTATCGCTAACGGAACTTACTTTGAAGATTTTTATGGGCCTTATTCAATGTAAATAATACATCTCTTTCGATTTAGTGTGGTAAAATCCATATACGATATAAGCCATTACAGGATGATGCTAGGATTTTTTTTATCACCGGATCAGGAATACGCCTTGAAGGTTTACGTTTGGAAAACCGCATTATAAGCGGTTTATCGATGACTGACAATTTACGTTAAATAATGAAAATGACACATAATAATTTCTTAAGACCTTATATTTATAGACCATTCATATATCCAAAATAAATTACAATAACTACAATTACAAATTTGGCATAATTAGGAATATATAGGGTGAACCAACTTAATTATCTTAGATTACCTCAGTTCGCAATTAATGTGTCTTCAGTACAAGCCATTGTTTCTTGTTAGAGCTGACTATAGATCAAGTTCACTTTCGCTAACTTAACAATTAAACATTTTCTGTGCAAACTTTTATTAAACGTAGAATATTCGAATGTCTGAAATATCACGCTTCGGTGGAATCTATCTTATTTAAAGGGATGATCTTCACTGTTTGTCTTGTAGTAATGAATTGCTAAACTATAGGGAGATGAAATTCTGACAAGCAAACTTTTACAAAAAAATAGTTGCATGAAGGCAAGTGAAAGTGGCGACTGCTAGATACATTAAACTGTTTCAAAAAGCTATTTAAACACTTCCTTTCATTTTTCTAGTTGCTTGCCAGCCTTATCTGCCTGATTCATCTTGTAACTCTACCATTTATTGTGACAATCCACTTTATTCAGCGGAAATCTTGGTTTTTTTAATACCAATAGTTTTACATTTATGTTTCCTAAGCAGACTCCGACAACGTAGTTCATACATATTGTATTATGGTGGTAAATTAGTTTACATAAACTGTTCAGAATCTTTGCAAACCACACAACATACACAACATGTCAACTATGGTAAACGTAATTAGCCTCATCAGGGTTTTTCTTGATGATTCACTTCATGTGGTGTTGCGAAAGTTTTTACTGATAAGTTTAAAAATTTAAATAAACTTTCAGCTTTTTACGGAACCAAGAGCCGATTTAAGAAAATAAGTTCGTTTTAGAGGTACGTAGTTCAATATCAAAGAAAAATAATTTAGAATTAAACTGCATTTTTATTTTTCTTTGCGGATATTCTATACAAATATACGACTTATGATATACCTACCGATTAAAGCAACTATTCATGACATTATGAAGTAAATGCAATTAATTACGACTAATAATATTGACATGTACGGTATTAGTTCATTTTTAAAACTTAAATACAATTTCACGATTTAAAAACAAAAATGTTTCAATATTAAACCATTTGGTTAGCCATACCATAAGTGCAACCATACTGAATGGTAACAAAATTTACTTTGCTACATTGTCTAAATAGAGAAACATAATTGTTATTTTGAAACCTGGTTCAAACATCTCATCAGTCGACACTCTTTGGAAAATTAGCTTAAGAGAACTATTACGCATGCATGTAATATAAATCAAACAGGCATTTAATAAATTTTGATATAATTGATTAATCTACACGATCCATATAAAAAATGGTGTACCGTGATAGCTGTAGGTGATATGTACAGATTTACAAGTGATATAAGATAACGAAGGTATAAGGTCAGGAATAAATATTATATTTTATTAGTTATTGACAAGATATGGAACATTTAAGTCTCGTTTCATCAACCCTTTTACATCTTACTAAAATAAATTCATCGGCATGTAGAATTCTAATTCCTCAATTCCGGGTAAGTTAAATGAAACGAAGTTTAGGGTTTAGTTTATTGAATTCCTTTTTCATACGCTCAAATAATTTTGCTTGCCTCGAACGGTAATGACGCAAGTACAAGTTGATGCTATTGCTTCGTATCTGGCAAATTAGGAAAATTATGATAATGTAGAGTAAATATAGAAAACTTACTGAAATTTGGAAATAATCACAGAGAGTCAATTTGAGTTTTCAGATGCTGTTAGGAATTTTACCAATTTTCTAGATTATGTTGAAATTATTCCCCTATTTTATCAGATATAATGACGCATGTTTGATTAAGAAATGCAAAAACTGTAATTTTGTGAAACCTAGCAAACTTTCAATTTCATAATTTCTTTTCATTGTCATGAATTCTTCAATAATACTAACAACAGAAGTTCAAAACTTAAATACTAATATTTGATTAAAATAACATGAAATTCGGCAAATCATATTTGCCTGATGTTGCTGTTTTTTATTCCACTTGACTTCCATGGTGTGTACACCAGATATTAAGCAGATCCTTACCAGCATCACACGATTCAAGCATTGAAACCGCAAAACTATTCATCAAGAATACAATGTTGACAACGGTTGTTGCAACAGCCGCACTGCTGCGTGATTTTAGTGCAGTTAAATGGTTTTTTACGCAATGGACAGTCTTCAAAAGTGCCGGTTTGAGCTGGACTTGCAGGACTGTTTCGATAGGTTCATTTTGTGGCTTTCCCTAACTTGTCAGAGATTAGAAACTTGCACAAATATAGAAACAAATTTTCCTGTTAATATTAGTTTCAGATCTTTGTCTGACAATTAATCGACATTAAAGCTAGGAAGTTAATGATGGTGCATTAGTTGATCACACAAGGGATGAAAGTGTTCCTTGAAAATTAGCGGTTTGGAAAAAATAGTTGGGTGCATTGATTCAATTTATTATTTGAAAATCTATGCGTTGAACGGATAATTCACAGAGGACTACATATTTGACGTATTGAATGTATGCAAGCTTGTCTCTTAATAGTTAAAGCTTGCTTGAATTCGTTAATGCAGAGAAGAGACAAGTGATTTATTTTATTTCACGAGGCTGGAAACGAGACTTACTACAATTTCTATGATATATAATTTACAGATATGAAATATCACCAAATAGAAGTTTAATTCTACAGTTATGAAAAGAACGATAATTAGTCACTGTCTGATAGTGATTTCCCTTCGTGGTCTATTTGTAGGTAATATCGATAATATCAACAACTAGATTTATTAGTGTGTAACTGGGACATAGTCATCAATAGTGTTTCGTACCTCTACATTTAGATTAACCTGCAGTATAGGAAGAAAATAATGTATTCCCAAATGCCTGTTTTGTCAAGCATAATAGTTAAAACGTATCTTATTTTTCATAGTTATAATATTGTTCTTTTTAGATAATAATTGGTGTTTGGAAATCCAGAAAATTGCTCAAAATTGAACACAAAAATACAGGGTCTACCAAATTTAAAACCCAATCGTCAAAATCTCGGCAATGTTACGATATTCATGGATGTTCGAACTTTGGCAATGATAGAATCTTTTGATTTCTTCTGATCTGTATTTGGTAATTTGTCGCCTTCAGATTGAAAATATTTAATCTCTGAAAACTAAAAATATTTCCATCTATATCTGAAGACGAACGATATAATGTAACTCAGAATATCCATTTTTCCTCTGGTTTAGTTTAAAAAAAAGTTTGAAACAAAGCGTACTTTATAGCGACTACTTCCCTTGCTGAACGAAACGTCATTACCGCAGCAGGTTTATAATAACACGTTTAGCCTGCAGGTACTACTGTTAAACTAATTAATTAAACTCTTTTACTTAACGGTAGAATGTAAATTATGCCTTCAGAAGTGGGCGATAAAAACTATAATTTCAATTATGAATATTCTGCGCGGCAACAAAAGTTGCAAGTGTTGAAATGTGAAACCAAAAATGCCTATGTCTATGGAGTGTTTTTCATTTATAAATTTTTGATAAAAATAATCAAAGAAGCAATCAAAGATACTAGTATTTTATTACAATAAATTGTAATCATGGAGGGCCGGAAGCCAAATACTGAATTTTTAGTTCCAATCCTAATATCTGAAGAGGCTGAAATGTGCATCAATAATTTGTTAGTTTTCCAGTAGGAAACATTCCGAGACATGTCTTAAATACATCTGTTGTCATATGTAAAATGAGATAACATAACACGAAATGTACTAGACCTTTAAATTTGTTAGTAGTAAATTCCTGTTGATATTTTATGCATTGCAATAAATTTTATTTATTACGAGATGTTAACGTTAATCAAACGTCTAAGATAACCAGGAGAATACGACTGAGCTGGGCGGCATAAGGGAAATTGAGATATATTCTCAAAAACCAAAACATCTCTATAAGTCTAAAAAGAAGGATCTATGACGCATGCATCTTACCCGTATCTACATATGGCCGGAAACTGTAGCCTTTACGCAGAAAATGGCAGAACGCCTTAGAACAACCCAGAGAGCGATGGAACGATCCATGCTTGGAATCAGCCTACGAGACAAAATATGCCATACCGAAATAAGGAGGAAGACGAAACTAAAAGACAGAATCAAGCGCGTAGCTGCACTTAAGTGGCGATGGGCTGGACACGTGGCAAGGCAGGACACCAATAAGTGGACAATACGCCTAGTAAAATGGCGGCTACGATCAACAAAAAGAAGTATCGGAAGACCCCAAAAGAGATGGCTAGACGACATCAAGCAGTCAGTGGTCCGGAAATGGCACCAACTTGCCCTAGATAGAGACACATGGAGACATTTGGAAGAGGCTTATATCCAGCAGTGGATAAATAAAGGCTGACGAAGAAGAAGAACGCATTTGATATTAGTAGTAGAATACACCATGCAAAAAGCGTCAAAAATTCAAAAAAATACACAGAGGGTATATGAGACGAAAGTCTTTTAAATATATTTTGTTCCTCCTCCTGATTATGATTTGCTCCTGATGGTGAGCTGAATACCATATTAAGCAAATATTAATGCTTTCCTAACTGGCAACAAGACATCGCATTGTGAAATTCAAATGGCTTAGTATGGACACATTATTTAAACATAAAATATGTCTAATCCAGAGCAGTTGTGTTACCATCAAAATATTACATTGTACAGCAAAAAATTGCCCCACAGAAAAAGCTTTAGTTTCATTTTATATAAAGTTGTTATGTAATTTACATAATTGAGTTCAGTCAAAGTGTAACCGAAAACGATTTTCTAAATTTAGAAGCGATTGAAAGGGATGATAAAGATTGCTTCGTACCTACTTTACCTTTAAAAGAGACCATTCATGAAACGTTGATATGTTTTTTTTGTGATTTGATTCCGTTTTTTTATTTAATTGCTTGTCAAGGCAGGCTATTTTACATTGGATTGAGGATTTGCATGGAGTTAACTTAATTTGGTACAAAAGTACAAAGTGTGGTTGAAAGTGTTTTATATCAATGTTTTAGCTTAATTCAATGCAAAAATTACGAGTTTATGATTTTAATGCGATTTTTGTGAGTTCATTTTGAACATATTCATCGCACTAATATTTCGCTATAGGGTGTAGGTTTGATTTGAATAAAATAGGACATCAGTTTACTTATAGGTTATTGGAACTTTTTCGTAATAATTACATGCTTTGCGTTTATTTTCGCACTTGGGGAGCTCTTAGTGAGATGTATCTATTGGCGAAAACCAAAATATTGGCCGAAAAGTTTTTGTCTCAGGGCGCAAAATATGGCAGTTTACCTACGCTGCCATTCAAACCTTTTTGGAACACTCTGGAGTGCAAATTAACCAGAAAGCATTGACTATAATTTAAGTCGCCTACAACGCGAAATAAGTGCTTTAAAGTTCTGGTTTTCGCTTTACGCAGCTACTAGTTTATCCGATGCCGCCATTTGAAAACGATGCAAATGCATTTACGCATTCAACTCGCATAATCCTACACAGAAAAGTTCGATATCGTGTCAGTTGCCGTTTTGTTTCTTAATTTCAATAAATTCTAATTTCCGTGTCAGTCGTATACATGCGTTAATAATTCAGATATGCATGAAGGTATAATGAAAGCATCAGTATAGACCATAATTGAAGTAAAGCTGACATCGAGACCTAAACGAAACTTTAAAAAGAATCGATAAAAATTACTCAACGTTCTTCTCAGTCTTGAGTAAAAAAGTTGGGGAAATGTTGATTTAACGGTCTCTTGAGGTGCCATTCAGAAAATGTATATTTTGCGTTCACATCCTAAAATATTTCTTGAATTGAATTCCAGGAATATAAAACAGTGTCTCACAAGATCTACCGAAAAAAACGTTTGAATATTTGTTTATTTTATAACCTGATTCTGCATTTCTAATTTAATTTGCATATTTTCTTGCTTTTAATATATTAACAATTTAATTTGCATGCCGAAAATCTTGTTTCTTTGATATTTACCGCTTTATTTAAAGCTTCTTCGGGCTTACGCCCGACGACTTGAAAGCAATGTGGGGGTAAGAAATATCGGGGAAAAAAGCAAAATAAAACCCACAACGTGTTCTCATTAATTCAATTCACCCACTGCTTGACAAAAGGTTCTAGATGCATTGTAGGAAAAATCTCACATCTAGAATTTCGATTACTGGCATTTTATTGCAGTTGGGGGTGTTTTCCTATTTTCTTGAATATTGTTTATTTCATTTAGGGTGTGTTTCCTGTATATTAATTACGTCATTTAAGAACGGTTTAAGCTATAAAATTACTAAATATTTGTTTCAAAAATTGTAGAACTTTTGATTTGAGAACATAGTATTTAAAATTGCTAGGATATTTCATTTTATGATTCGTTATAATTATATGTTTAGATAATTTATGGGAGAATAGTATTTATTTATTACCGGAATCGCACATAATTTGTCACTTGGTTTTCATTATTTATTTAAATGCTATTTCTTCATTTGAAAATGTAGTAGGAATTAAGAAACTTGTTTTAATGTCTTTGTTTCTTTTGCCTTATTATGTGAAATTCTTTAAGAGTTTCCCTCATTTCGACGTGATCAAATTTATTAAGTTATAATCCAGAAGTAAATGAATTTTCGCATAAAATCTGTCCCATGGGAAATCAGTATTCTGACAGCGAGTTTCTGCATCTGATCCTTATTTATTATTTACATCACGACGTCGTCGTTAGAGCTGAAGTCATTATCGCTATTAACAAGCTGCACTGCAGCAGAAACGATGAACTTGAGCTTCTCGAAGAGTTGGCGTGTTGCATCGCTGCCGGCTTTTCTTCTGGAAACAACAGAGACTTTTGTTAATGCAGAGCCGCAAGTAGGTAGTAGCGCAATATCAAATCAATTTACCATTTATTGCAATATTACGATTAAATACAAGACTTCATTGGCTGAAAGACAGGTAGCTCTATTATCAAGTGTTATGTTATACAATATGAATATGTTATTATTATACAATATGAGGCATATACTAAATCCACGTTATACTAAATTCCGGTTGAAAAAATAATTGTTGGTCAGGAATTTCTGTCTAAACTCTTCAAATTTGCTGGTAAAAAAATTGACCAACCACATATCCATTTATTACCCACAACCAAATATTCGCGTTGAATTAGTGTTCGATGGATCGAACATTACTCGCGAAATTTCATCATCAAAAAGAAGATCCTGAACTGGTTGCACGTGATAAGCTCTTCGGCTGCCCTTTCGGGAACAACCAACTCAATTAAGATTTATATGACAATGAAAGATTATTTATTTTTTATCGAGATCTAAGACTGGAGCGACCAGGATCAGATCAAAATGAAAGGCCCAAATCAACATTATATAATGCAGCAGAGTCGTTTTGACCTAGTTCACACCCAATATTTCTCCAGAAAAGAAATCTCAGCAGTTCTCAATAGAACGCTGTCGCTCATGTTGCCGAAGTTTCCAGTGAACATCTGAAGACATATATATCGCTTATGGTGTCTCTTTACACAGCAGAAAATCGGAAGTGGACATTTCCTTTATATAAATTTATCCATCATGAGATGAGTATCGTGACTGCAATTTTTTTGGCGTTTCGGTTAATGAACTGTCGGCTTTGCAGTAGTTCCATTTGGGTGTTTAATATAATATAGAGCAACTGTATGGCGGAGTCATTTTTTTCCTGAAAACTGCAATTCACACATCACAGGAAAAATAGTTTTTTTTTTTAAATTGAATGTACAGTAACCAAGTTTAGCTACACTGCGCACAAAGTGCCACACAAAGTCTTGTAAAGGGATTGTTGAGTTCGGGTGAATGGGACAATAAAGCATACATATAGCTGAAAAGTAGTATTAAAGGTCCCCTTTTGTATTCAATAGTATGTTTGAATTTGCCGTTGAATGTCATCGAAAAAATCAGTCAGAATATTTATAGTGACCGAAGTTTATCACGGGGCACTTTCAATTCTCTTGAGGACTCCTAAATTGCAGTAAGTGTAATACGACTTTCAAACATGTTTCGCATTGAATGCAACTACCTGAAGGGCTTTAGCAATTCGCAATAAGTTAGTGGACTCGTATATCGCTGAATATGAATAAAAGCTGATTGAATTTTATATGCCAAAGTTTGAAGTACAAAGCATAGCGAGGTTCCAGAAACTTATTGGCTAGAAAGTTGAAAAATAGTAGTCTAGACTCCTAGCAGTCAGTTTCCTCAGCTGTTCAAATTATTATAAATTTCCGTACATTACCGGAGGTGGATTACATTTATTCACTGGTTTAATGTGAGAAATATTGATCTTCAAAATATTTAAATATAGAAACGATACCAAAGACTGGAAGGTTTAAAGCAAAAATAAACCAATGTTCGCTTCTTCCAATAAGCATCACAAGACATTATTTACGTGTTGCCACTGCAGAAACTTGATCGCGTGAGTAAAATTCGTCGGACTCTTTCAATGAAGTTAACAATTCAAAGTTCACTGATAATACTGAATTCCGGGATCAATAGATAACGATTCAAGAGGAGCAGCACTGGACCCAATTTTTTTATCATAACAGGCTATCAAATACACACGATTGTAAACACACTAGATTCGACTCGACATTTATTATCTCGGTGTAGACGCTACAATCGGATTCTTTTTAAACTTTTGTTAATTGATTGTGTTTGTGACCAAACTCACCCAATGGTTCTCATGTCTGTGGCAGAAAACACTAATTTTAAAAACAGAAATTTGAAGTAAATGTTGCGCGCCTTAAAAAGTCTCCTTTTTATTCATTAAAGCTTACAGGAAAAGCCTGCAGTTTTTAGAGTGACAACTAGATGGTCCTTAAGTATACATTGTAGGCAAGATGTCGGATTTGCTTGACCATACAACTCACTTCCATAGGCCTTTCGCTAATCAATTAAGCTAACAAAGCTTAAGACCCGCGTATACCCATAGAGATTGCATAGAGGAAGCAGATTTATTGGCGAACTGTTGCTATTTTCGGCAAATTGGGTGTGCTGTGATTTACTTAGGTCCCATAAGATAAGGTCTCAAGCAGAAAGGACTTTAATATTCTCCTGTCCTAATTAAATATTAGTTAATCAAAACAACGAATTTCGTGAACTGAATTCAACCCGTGCGTATCATTGATTAGTCAAAAGATGGGTTATCTATTAGAAACTTGATTGAATAACTTTGCACAATGTATATACACGGTGAGTCAATGAAATTAATCATGAAATATTAGAATTTTTCTAAATTTAGAAGTTCGCACTTTAAGGGCTGTTGACGAACATTATTTTAATTTGACTACGGGTCAAGTATTGGAAGAAAAAAACCAGATGAATTTTATTTGAATGGTCAAGTCACTTTTGCTTATTTCTTTAAATAATTAAATGATCAGCATATACCTAAAACTTTTGTATGCTCTCATAAAAGTATGCAACTTTCAGAAAATCCCAGCAGTCCTTAAAAATCTTCAAAATAAATTTTGAATAATAAGATTCTGGCTAATTATTATCACGACACTTTTCGTCTTCTCCAACTTCTAAAGCACTTTTGTGTTCCCTCTTTTTAACATAAATATTTGCATAGAATATCAGAAGAATTAAGAATACCTGTTAATAACTATTCCAGAATCTCATCCCAGTTTTGATGCAGATACTTTAGGAAGAGCGAAATGAGAAAAATTGCCTCTACCAGAAACATAATTGGCGATGAAAAAGATCTAATTAATAAACATTGAACTTTTGGAAACATATTAAAGGGACCGACAAAATGGTGTACTTATACAGCTAGAATTATCGTACGTAGACGATTTTTCAACTGATTCAAAGGTGGCAAAACATCTAACGACAAATTGTCATTATTGGAAACCAGTTTGGAAATGAAATAAAATATGTAGTTACATATAGAGCAGAAACATAAATAGTTCCAATGAAAAGGAAAAAGCGCAAAGGAAAACAAAGACAAAGGAAAACGGAAAATAGTTGATGAACTCAGTGAAACAATATGCTCGTAATGTGAGGTAGAATTCAAGAATGACAAAGGAATATAAAGATATAAATAATTCAAGAATGACAAAGAAAAATGCTGGAGATCTCTTCTATCGAAAAGAAAGGATTGATAAACATGAAATTCAAAAAAAAATCGTTAAAAATGTTGCTTATTAAAGACAAGTACAACCCTTGAACGAATTTCTCGAATAAACCAAGCTCAATTGTCCACTGGTTCACCTGCTTCTAGCACTTCTTTAAGCATTTGCTTTAATTATTTGTTTGTTTATAGCAACATATCTGGTTAAACGTTAATATTATCCTGATATCAATTATGTAGCTTTTGTGCCTGAACTTCCATTATGCGTCGCTGACATATTTCCTACTAACATCCTTCCAATTTAAATTTGCCCTGTACTGATACACTTAATTATGATCCGACCCTTCGTCAGACCCACTTTTAACATAATTTGTAATTTCAATCTTCTGTAACGTTTCTGGCAAAATATTTTCGAAACGGATTTTATTTACATGTTATAAATATTAAAATAAATGCTGCTGAGATTGCCATTTTCGGTGGGATTTGTTTTTGTGAGTCTTTATTTGCTAGAATAATATTCTTTGTTTATTATCACAAGCCACGAGATGGAAATGTAGGATGGAAAAAAACCAGAACGCTGATTTTCAAACGCAGATCTAAAGGAAAATAATGAATAATTTATAAATCAAGCGGGTGATTGTAAATACTCCTATCTTTTCCGCCATTTGTTATTATGAAAAATTTTATTTCACATTTAAAATACAAAAATAAGTTGATCGTGCTGAACATTTTAAAGGATTTCTGGAGAATAACAAATTAAGTTTTTGATTAAATTAAGATATTTGATATCATTAAAAACCATTATTCTTTAGGTACCTGTTATCCTGATGTTACTTTTCTTAGCAGTAGGTGCCTATGCGAATGTAATATTTGCCAAATTGAACCATCATTTACCAAATAACCACGAAACTTTAGGTTGTACGTTTGTTAATGTTTCCTTGTATTTTGTTTAAATTACTAATTTCAATTAGCTGCTCTCTTGTTATAAATTGTTCGTCATTTAGTGCTGACTTCAGCACACACACAATATTAACTGACAAAGTTTCTTCTACTGACAAATGTCTTCTAGAGTGATACTGCTTGAAACATTTATAAAAGGCATCGTGGGTTTATTTGCTTAACCTAGTGATTGGTAACGTTAATACAAAATATGGTTATCCAAAACCGACTAATTTTGAGCTTACGATATTAGGAAAAATCTTCGTTTTTGTATATTCTATTTCCTGACTGTACTATAATTCATTCCAATGTATTCCTGGGTTTTCAGTCAATTTTATTGTCACTAATTATGGTGTTATGTGATGAGCCCTGCGTTTCGTCCCGGGTCTACCTATTGGACTCGTCAGTAAGGCTTAGGTAGACCCTGCCTTATACGCCGGACATCGGTTATACGCGTTCGGACGTAAATGAACCGAGCCGGTGTAGATCTTGAAATGCTTGGGGAAAAAAAGCAGAATGGAACGAGTGGCAGCATCGGCAACACGGGTTGCCAACATCTCACCGCACAAGATCTACACCGGCTCGGTTCATTTACGTCCGAACGCGTATAACCGATGTCCGGCGTATAAGGCAGGGTCTACCTAAGCCTTACTGACGAGTCCAATAGGTAGACTCGGGACGAAACGCAGGGCTCATCACATAACACCATAATTAGTGACAATAAAATTGACTGAAAACCCAGGAATACATTGGAATGAATTAGGAAAAATAGAAAATTCAATTTTTTATTATGGCAGATACCGCAGATAAAGGCAACTAAACTGCATTTGGTAATATAGGAAATTCCACGCCAATTTTCTAGAGAGTCTAGTGTATAGCAAAAAGTATAAGTCCAATATAAACTTTACAGCCCTCCATGGATTGCTATGTTACGCTAATATAATCTCTAATGGATACTATATACTGTACAGCAAGAGCTTCATTTATTTAAGTGTTAAGCTATTACGTTAAAAATCTACTTGCTAATCCAAAGAGCATACTTTAGCTTTGAATTACTGCTGGACATTACACTTTACAGCTTTAACGCGCCTTCAGATATTGCTGCACATTACTCGTATTGGATGAGGCTGGTGCTCTGGTCCTTCGTGTAACCGAAGCTACAAAACATAAAGACGTTAAAATATTTTAATTTAATCCGAACGTGTTCAAGCGAATTAATTTTAATAGTTAGTCACAAAGCCGGTAGTGGTGTATAAGGAGGGCTTTTCCTATTGACTCGTTGCATGTGAAAATTGATGCTGCAGATGTAGAAAATATTACAGATTAGTAAGAGATGCAAATGTTAAAAATGAACCAATGCGTCAAATAGAAAGCTACATAAAAGCGTAGAAAAGTTGATTAAGGTGATGATTATAGCAGGAAATTCATATTTAAATTGAAAATTTACAGAATATAGAGGAAACACACACAGCAAAAATATCTCGATAGCTCTAAATATTTCCAAGATAGTTGGACAAAAAAGTAAGAAAAACTTATCAAGATCAGAAATAAAAAGCGTAAATCATTATATTGAGTTTAGGACTAGCATAATTATGGAAGACAAAATTGTTAAATTGAAATGAAAATACACTGTGAATGTATAATGGATAAGAATTCACAAAGTTAACAGACTGATTACTTGTGAAATTCACCTATAGAAAGTCGAGTCAAAACTTTTTTCAAGGTTCAGTTCATTAGTATAAAAAATATAGTAAATAGTAAAGTAAGGAAAAACATGAGATGTGAAATTACAGAGAATCATATAGAAAAGACAGATGAAGAAATTTCAAGCTGTCAACGTACAGAAAACAACTTCGATATTTAATAATCGAAAAACGTATGTTTTAAAGCTCTAGATGGGTAACGAAGCGATTTAGGACATATTTCGGAATGTTTTTATCAAAAATGCTAGGAAAGAAAGACTGCTAAATAAACTAGACCAATGCCACTACTAGTATCTACACACCATGTGCATCGCATTGGCATTTACAAGAATATTTCTGATCAAGAAAGCAAATAAAATTAGTTTGCATTCACTTTACTTATTGTACCTCAAACGAACTTCATCGACTTTCAGCATTGTTTTTCAGAATAAATTATATAGTATGTGTGCTTTCCATGAGTTGGAATTTTCCAATCACATAAAAAGCGGTCGCGCGTTCGTACAAAGTTTAGAGTTTGGAATATTTTGTTTGCTTGGTGTTAAAATTATCGACAGCATGTAACCATAAATTCTTTCAGCGAACAATCTAAACAAATTACAATTGTATCGATCTTCCTATGTTGGCCATGTACGCCTAAGGGGTCAGTCCATTAGATTAAGTGCTGTTTCGTAAATTATTCGTGTAATGATATTTTCATTACTACCACGATCTTCATTAAATTTACTCTTTATTTAATGTAGCTCTGTTTTTAATGTATTAGGCAGTAGATATGTAGTAAAAAAACTGTCTCAAAGTAAAAGCTAATAAGTACGAAAACTTATCAGAGGTAAATTGGTTTAACCTGAAATTTGAAATGCTATTTTGCTAATAGGATCTGATCTGCTACAGTACATTTCTGCTGCAAACTGATTGCAAAATGAGATGGTGTGTCTCATTTATTTCTCGACACTGCCTATTATTTAGAAGTTTGTCTTTGAAAGCACAATTGCTTCTTCTTTGTATGGCAACTTCTTGGTTCAAATATCAGCTACGAGTTTCTCGTGATTTCTGAACACCGGCAATTTTTTTTTCCGCTACGATTAACAATAATCTACCACTTTTAAACCAAATATTTTCACTCACAGCATCCAGCACCTAATGCACTGTTCTCCAAAATCTTCCCGAAAACAGTAGGCAGCTCATATGACACACTCGCCGGAATAAATCGGTTTAATTATATTTTGGTTAGGTATTATTATCGGGCTGTCCTCTACTGGACTCCATTATCTTGAGATATTGTTACTTAAAGAAATTAACTGATGGAATTAGTAGTTTAGTATATAGAAGCACAATGTTTTAAATTAACAATGTTTCATAACATTTGAACCAAATAATCTAAAGGCCCCAGTGCCTTAATTTAAAGAGCGACCAAATAATATGGCGTGCATTTCTCACATTGCAATTCATGTTTCATCAGCTTCGCTTGACTATTTTTATGTTGTGTTCAAAAACTGAATGATATCAGAGACATTCCCATGACCTATTTCAATTTTAGGTTAATTGGATTTACCAAATAAAGCTATGTTGACTGTGAACTGAAGAAAATAAAATAAACAGTGCGTGTATCTTGTTATTTTGTACCTTGTTCAGTGCAGTGATGGCCGCGTAATTTACACCATGTTTTATACACCATTATCTACACGTAGACAATTGCAATTATCTACATGGCCAAAGTTATGTAGATAATGAAACTATGTAGATAATCCAGAAAATGAAGATACATTAGTTTTACAAACGTGTTCTCCAGTACTATAATCATTCTAAATTCATATCAATTATTTAATAATCGGATAACATGATAATCAATTATAAACTTTTCAAAATATATTTTCTTTCAAAAAAGCTATCAACACAATCACATAAACTAACATCTAACTACATATTTCATCAACAATTTTTTTCGCCTTCTTGAAGATCATCGATGTTTATATTCTTCAGTGTATAATACACATGCATTAGCTTCTTTGATCTCTCAAATGTTAGGCGATTTCTAATGGGCGTGTGAATCAATGACCAAGTTGAGAATACTCTCTCAAGTTGGGCTGATGAAGCTGGGATTAGCACTAATCTTTTAGCAACGCTCGCCAAACTTGGATGATCCAAATCACAAGTATTCCAAAATACCAGCGGTTTACGCACGTTTTTTTTTTCATAAAGTGTATGAAATATTCCTTTGTGGCATTTAAAATCGTGTAAGCTTTCAATTCCATCAGCGTCAAGCGCTTTAATTAAAAAATTGTTAATGACAACTTGATCTTTTGATAGCTTTCCGTTATCGTAGGCAGGATGTAGGAAGTACGCAGTTAAGGCATATTTATTTAAAGCCATATTTTTCCTTAACTCCAATTGTGATTTGAACTGGTTTCTAAAATTTTCGGGAAGTTCTGTTTCTAAATTAAGCCACTGCTCAACTGCATCGGCAACTGAACATGTGGAATTCTGGCTAGTGTTAATAAACTTGCAAATGGGATCAAAGAGTTCAATACTATTTCTAACTTGCTCAACAAGTTCTTCATCGTATAGGAGATGAGTTGTTTTTATTTTCTTTGTTATTGTGTCATCTGCTGCAACAAGTTTCATAAACTTTAAATTTTCCAAAAAAGAAAAATAAGCATCTCTATTCGAACACCAACGCGTTTCACACGGTAATTTTAGTCTGTGGCCTCCTTTTTTTACAACCGGTTTTTATAAATCAGTTTGTTTGAATTCTTTTAAAATGCTAATAATTTTGTCTGTACATTCCTTGTTTAGAACGCTTTTTGCCAATAAATTGGCGATATGACTATTACATGTTCATATGTACATTTTCCACATTATTCTCTACATAAATCTATTGTCTACGTATGTTCTACGCATTATCTACATAGTAAAGTAGTCAATCATTATCTACATGTAAACGCCCATCACTGGTTCAGTGTCCGCTCGTTAAGTCATACTTATAATGAAACTATAGCCGTAATGATTTCGTCATTACTATTTCAGGTGTTTTCTAATATGTTCCCAATATTTCACCAGACGATTTCTCAACTATTTTCAAGATAAAAAATCATACAAGCATGGGTCCGCAAGGCTTTACTTATCGAGCTATAGGAGTTTGAAATATTGGTTTTAATTTTTGTTTTATCTAGTAATTTTTGAAATAATATCGATATTAGGACGAAACTTGGAATTTTGGTTTTGCTCGCACATATGGAGGGCCTACCTACATGTCGTTTTCTCTGTAAAGCATTCCAGAATTTTCACGTTAAAGAGGTGCTTTTATCAAAAGTCGCTAAAAACAACCACAACACGCTAACAATAGTTAACAACAAACTTAGGTTACAAGTAGTTTCACTTTGTGAAAAACACGGTTGTCCGTAGCGACTTTTGGTAAGAACACGTTTTTAGGTAAAAATGACATGAATAATTTTTTTGCTAAAAATGTGGTACAATCATGCATGAAAATATTATGACTCCAAAAGAAAAAGGGAATAGATATCGCCTTCTACATGTAAGAGAAAAACCAAGATGAGATCAAATTTAAGTTTATTAATGTTTCTCATGTTGCAAAAGCCTCAAATACTATCTAAATATCGCTTATTTTTGAAATAATATTCTTCTATTAAAAATAGAAATGGAAGTAATTTTCGTAATACTGCGGATTCATGCCATGACTTTCATCTGAAAAATACCTGATGAATCGCTTTGTGAAAAATAGGACACTAAAAACACCCGGTAGACCGCTAATAAACTTCATGATATAAAAAGTTAATTACACGCAAGCGATGTGCATGACTCCGAATTTTTTTTGCATTGCAAGAGTGTCAAAATATAGTAGCAATTAATCAAAAAGTGTTAAGTATATAACTGAAAATGTAAAGAAGGAAGCTGTAGATTTGAAATAATAATAATAAGGATAATAATAATTACTGGGGATTACTTGGTCAGTGCGGAAAGTATTTAGCAGTATTTTCTTTATTTCACCAGTATATCAGCTTTTGAAGATATAACTTCAAGTAGTCCCATATTCATCCGTCAGACTATGAGTACATTATAAATAAATAATGCGATAATTCCCTATCTCGTTGGCAAAAACATCAACTTAAGTGGTCGTCTTACTTAAGTAAGTCTAAAATCGTAGCACAACTGCAGAAGGACATCAAGTTTATCTTGTTGCCAATATCTATTAATTTGTGGTGTGCTTCTTAAATTGTGCTGTAATTATTTGTACTCGTTTGTTTTACGAAAACTTCTTATTTCCGATAGATTGGCATTAGTAAAACGAACTTATGCCTACCTATTTGATGGTTAAAAGTAAACAGCTCAACCAAACACAATGACATTTGTTAAACTCAACATGAAAATTTGATCAATCGACCTAATTATTTCCCGTTAGCGCTTTGCCGCAGTTCTAACTTACTCATTTACGAAATGGCAGTTGAATACAAGTTTATGGCATATTAACTTAACGGTCTAGGTTTAGTTTTATTAAGTTTCTAATTACAGAACCAACCTCTCTTGCAATAACTACAAAAATAAATTGCGATATTTAGTTAGAGCAGTAATCAGTTTGCTGTTATTATTGCACAAATAAAAAACTTGAATATAACGACCAAAGCTCATTCTGCCACAATTCATACAAAACGACCTAACATTGCTAGTGTTATTGTATCCCTTTGCTTTTAAGTTAATTGATTTCGGCATTAACGTATCTAGGAAAACATGTTGGAGATATGTTTCCCATGTATCCCAGTTATTAGGTTAAAGGGTTCGCTTACGTTTGAAATTGGTTTAGTGGACCGTGTGAGGGTAAATTGAGAAAACAATGTTAGATGGTGGTGTGAATAGGATTCGAGAGATTTTAATTTGGGTTTGCATGGTAATGTTTACGAATGAAAAGTAAATGGTTATAATAATATTTCAAATCTTAACGAAAATATTTTCCTTCAGAACAAAAACACCTTGCCATTGATTAAAATTAAGGAGTTCAGAAATCACCAAAATTAAACGAAATAATCAGCTTTTAGCTTCGAGTCAGAATATTTGCACAAAATAAATGACTCAAATTTTTAAAGGGTTACGCTTCTTTTTAATATTTTGATTTTTGTTTGGTTGCTTTGAAATTTTCATAAAATTAATGATAAAACAAATGAAACTGACTGATTTTTTCAAATATATAAATACATGGTCCAATAATTAGCGAAAGTTTAATGAAAAGTACTAAAAAAGACACACGTGCAATAATTTGTGCGATAAATCACATATTAACAAACACTTGTTGAAGGGCAGATGGTTAAATTATAAAACTGAAAAATTTAATCATATACATTCAGCTGAAGAACTTTTTTCAACTTTTTGCAAACCTTTTGCCTGCGTCAAGCAGATTTTGACGGTATCGAATGTGCGTTAAAATTAGAACATCAAAAATATTTTCAAGAAGGTCAATGTACTATCCATGTACTAGAAACGGAATAACTTGTTTGTTGTTAAAATAATTACATTTCTGTAGTACTGACAAATTGGAAAATTTAATGGTGAACAGACAGGTAGATGTTTACAATATTACATTTAATAGGCAGATGTTTAAAGAAACAGAAATTAGTAAAGAAATACGGCACAAAATATATGTTCAATATTCTTTTCATGAAGAAAATCGATAGATAAATGCAGAAAATCTTTGCGGAACACCATCCTCACCCGAAATAAAAAGTTTACCGCTTTACTTGAATTACTATGCTGTAATGGAAAGCCCATCCCAGATAAAAGACTCGGAATTTTTTTGGAACCTTATCTCGAACGATGCAAAAAGGTTTTAAGCTGATGATAATATCAACAGATAATTTGATTTCGACATAAAAAACATGGGTGGCTATGAAGTGGCTATGGAATGTCAATGATTTTTGGTGCTTCTGGATGCAATATTTATAAATATTCAACCTGCACTCCTTTATTGGTTATCAAGAAAAAATTAATAAATTAATTAAAATTCCACAGAAAATTAGACGAATTTAACTGCTCAAAAAGTTCGTTTGACCATTAGTCGGCTATTGGCGATTCTTAAACGAAGCCCACTTTTGGATTATGGAGCAAAACTACCATTTCGAAAATTTAAAAACTTGGACGCAAATCGTTTATTTTTAATCCTATACCCAAACAACAGAGTGGGGACCAACAAAAAATATATAATGATACAGGGTCCAATTGTAAGTCCAAGGAAAAATCATGTAAAAAATGTCGTTATGACATAGCAAACTATACAATAGTAAACTTAATTAGTAGCCTTTTTACTCGAGCAGGGTTAAATATACGTGTATATTATAATTCAAATTTATTAACCCAACCAATTGCGTCATTATATCCAGATATGTAGTGTCGAAGCAATTAGAACGCCCGAATATTAATGAAAAAGATTGCAGGTCAATAACTATATAATTATAGTACTAACGACCAACCCTCAGCAAAATCATTAGGGAAGCGGAGATAATTAATTAACCAGAGCTTATTGATTGAGATATTTATATCCAAGTATAAATACACTGGAAGAAAAATTGCTTCCTGACTACAAAGCTGTAGTTTAAAATAAAAAGCAATCTCCGCTTGTGTACGAGTGTATAGCAATTCCACGTAATAGACTAAACATTACACATGCCAAAAGAAAGCTGTTTATAAAATATTAACAATTGCTTGCATTTCCATTTCCGCATTTTCCAAAGAGAACGTGCCTTTAAAATTGAAATGGTGCTGTTTTATGTGGAGATGGTACGTGCATGTACATTATTGAAGCGTTTGCATTGAGCAGTTAGAAAACCCGACGCCTTCCTGCTAACTGCTGCTCTTGTTTTACATCATTTTTCTTTAAAACGTGTGCTCTGATTATATTAGCGACACGTAACGTCATAAATTAGGCTTTTACGACATGCAGAAGACAAACAGATTAATCACGGTAGCTTCAGCTAAAGCTCTTACTCATTGCCTTCAACAAAACAGTTGCTAATACACGTAACTTACAAGTAATTGATTTCGTAGAATCGCTACGTTAGATCTTGAACATTTACATTACAAAATTCGCTTTTCATAATTAGGTGAAGTACAGTGAGATCGCTTCTTTTGAGTCAATAGCTCCATCTTCAAGAATCAATCAAAGAACTATTCGCATGGCGATATATCTTTTTTTGGCATTTCATTCTCGATCTAATTCGATTTTCAACTTAGGTGTTCTACTTTACTTAGTTATTACACTAGTTTTATTTTTTTGTCTTCCATATGACTACTCTCTTTCATTGTCATGTTAACATTCTTAATATTATTATTATTATATAGTTACAGTATATTTTCAGAAGTAATGTTAAAGTTAACTCATATTAAGAATTTGAATAGTTTTTAATCTTCGTACAGCTACAAAAGTTTATCAAATCTATCAAGTGTTTAACGGTACAACATAGTTAAGTATTTTTTAATGTCATCGAAAGTACAATTGATTTCAGAACAGTTCAAAAACTGAAATCAATCAACATGTACTTTGGCACGTCGTAAGTACTTTAAAAATACATTAATTATTGGTTAATCTCATATACCTATCACATTTTTGTCCCTGGTATCGAAAAACGTAATGTAATGATCTATTAAATTAATTGAGTTAATGAGGGAAAATAATTTTTAATATAGTTAATTGGAACAGTCCACACTACATAACAAGGTCCTGATGTATTAATCCGGATCGAATTATCCGAATTCCAAATAATCTACCAGTGTTTGTGTTATGTTATGTGAGTTTTGGCGCAGAAATTGTCAAATATTTCTGATGACTTCAATATGGATGAACTACTTAAACAACAAGCACAACTTGATAATATTTAATGTTTCTTAAACGAGCACATAAAGTTTAAAAGAGCGTAAACAATGTTTCCTGAAAAACAAACGAAAATTTCTGTGTTTAGTTCTGGCGTAATTAAACACTATATTTTCACTAAATAAGTTTATTGTGTCCTTAAAATTCATTGCTTATTAAGCAGTTATTTTTAGAAATTGATCAGATCTGCAAATGGTTATTTTACTGATATCACCGTTCTAATATCAATGTTTCTGAATAAATCATACTTTATTGTTGCGAAATCAAACGTACCCATACTTCCCAAATAGCAGTTTCGCATGTTACTTTTTAAATTTCCTCTACTGATGTGTTTTCTACAAATGAGATTACTTACCCGCAGTTGCATTTAAGACATGGACATTGATGGAAGCTGGAACTGCATTACTAGGACTGCACGTGTAGTTTCCGTTATGACTTTTATCCGCATCTTGCAGATGTAGTATGCTAGAACTCCTGCTTTCTACCACAGAAATTCCCTGGTCATAATTGATCATCCTCTGTTCATGGAACCAAAAGACAAAAGCAGGAGGTTCTGTGGAATGTTTCAGAGTGCAGACAAGTCTCAGCAGAGAACCTGCGCGTATGTACAGTTCTGGTGCTCCTTGTATTTCCGCTTGCGCCTCTGAAAACAAGTTCACATTTTAGTTTATACGGATATCTATGAAGTCGAAACATGATTCCTCCATCTTTAGATTAAAATTAGTTTGTTTACATAAAACTGATAATCAGCAAATACTATGCTATACTTAATATGAATTAATCAACACCTATTTATTGAAATCAATTTCAAAATTGCCAATCTCTTGCAAAGCACACGTGTAAAACCATGGTCGGTAATAATTTTTCTTAACAGAACACGCCCATAATAATGTCGGAAGCGCTGACCGAATTTTGATTTATTATCGAATAATTTTGCAATATGCTGAAATGCACCAATATGCAAAGAATATAAATCAGATATTTCCGCTATTAATTCTAGATGGCTATATTATTCTCAGGGAAAGCTGCCATCAACAATATCTTATTAAGTATATACATTTCTACCTTTAGTTGACCAGAGACAGCCAACAAGAAATACTTGAATACTTTAGAAGATTACTACTAATAGATAGATCCTTTAAAACAGTTTTTATAATAATATTTAATGGCAAACAAAATCCTTGCAAAACCCAAGTTAATGTGCTTTTTACGTTTCCTCTGTATGAAGTAAGTGACTAACTTAAACTAAGCCCGAACTAACTTACATTTCCATTTCCCCAAATTAAAATTAAAATTTGTTTAATATCATTAACATGTAGTAAACCCGAAAGTTGAAATGAGAACATGGTTATCTACTTTGTGATGTCTGCTTTATTACGACGCTACGCATTAAACTATATGCAAATAAAATGTTTAATAAGCAGTGTAAATGGCAATAAAAATGCATGACCATATCGGCAATAACAAAATTTATTTGTCCCGTAATTTATACGGAAACTTTGCCGAATATAGTAGTTCCGTTGTGATGAAAATTTGGAGCATTTGTTACACGTTATTTCAATAATATATTTTTTGCATGGAACGAGATATGAATAATAATCATTGATTGTAATTGGACTAAAAGGTTTCATTTTGAATTTAATAATATTTATTTGTATTCTGAGGTTTAAATTTATAACGTTACAAATAATATCCATTTTGTGTGCAGGCATAATAATGAGAGGTATGAAGCAAATAATTTGAAGTAAATCACGTAAATAAAATAACAATATTTTCATAAATACATTTAACAATCAAAGTTTTTCAAACCAGCGTGAAAAAAATGTTGAAATTGAACATTTATATGTGGTAAATCCGACAACAAAAGTCAGGTCACCACCATATTACACCATCATATTCTGTCGTCGCCACTGGGGTCGACCTGGACATTGAAGACAGCATGTTTCTGGAACGCCTGGAGCAGCAGGGCTTCAGAATAAGGTTCTGCAGGAGAATTATCTCGCGAGAGCGCAACGCACCCACACTCATGATGAGGCTTATAACCGGCGACATATCCACATACGAAAGGTTGATGAGCGACCGTGCGGTTCATTTTTTGGGCCGCATTTTCAAAATCACCGAAAGTAAACCACCAGCACCCGTGCCTGCGCCGTGTGGCAAATGCAACATATTCAGCCACAAAACTGAAGATTGCAAACAATCGCCAAGATGCAACAAGTGCCAGGGACCCCATCCAACTTCCAGGTGCGAGTCGCCACTGCCAACCAAGTGCGCAGCATGCAACTCAGAGGACCACGCAGCATGGAGCATGAAGTGCCCAAAACGACCGACAGCCCCAATCGTCGGAATCCCAAATGTTAAAATAAAATGCGTTAACAAACGTACGTCCGAGATTGCGGAGAGAACGACAGTGGCAAGTAGAATACACACACCCATTACAACACATGACCACATCATAAACAAATACAAACATCAACTTAACAAGACAAACAATACCAACAGAGACGAACTACTAAAAAAACTACGAAAACAATTTATAGAAGATTTTGACATCGACACCTCAGTGGTTTTCTTCGGGAACCATGTCTACATATTAATGTTTGACATGCTCCTGCCCGAGAGACGCTCTCCAACGGAACCCTGCGAACAGGTGAGACAGACGGTGACAAAAGTACAAGATTCAATATGAAAGTACTTTACGCAAACATCAACGGACTTAACAGCAAAAAAACACTTATTTACAATTACATAGAACAAAACGACACAGACTGCTGCATATTTGTAGAGACGAAAACCAAACTGGGACAAACACCAACGTACAGAAATTGGCAGTATATCTATAGGCATGGAAATACCATCAATCATGCCAGGGGCGGGGTCGCAGCTCTCCTAAAACCAACATATAAACTTGGAAGAGCAAATCCTCCCTCCCTCAACAACCCTTTGAACGACTGTCTACACTTTACGCTACCCTACTTAAACGACCTGATACACATATTTCTGACATACATACACCCACACTCCAACCTAGAACAAAACATACTGACTAAAGCGAGCATCTATAAATATGCAATAATTGTAGGCGACTTGAATATGAACAAAAGCAAAACGAAACAGCTTAAAAGATTTCTACAAAATTCCGACTTTATAAAACAGCACACCCCACCAACTTTTCTGATGCCCGCAAACCCAGACTCAACACCAGACGTTCTACTGCACACAAGAAACCTGACAAACACCATCAACAACATAAACTTAACCAACGAGCTTGGATCCGACCACCTGGCTATTACGTTTAACATAGACTTACAACATACGCAACCTACCTCCAATACACCTATAGAGAAAAACTTAAACCTAACAAAGACTGACATAGACAAAGTGAAACAACATATACATGACTACATTCAATCACAAGCACACCCCATTTCAATAGAAACCATACAACAACAACTTTCACTAGCCATAGGAAAATTTAGCCCGGAAATAAAAAATGCTTTCTACCGACATACACTACCCAAATACATACTGAGACTAATAAAACATAAGAGAGAACTGTACAGACTATATACAAACACTCAAAATAACGACCTAAAAAAGACAATGAACCAACTTAACAGAAACATTAAAACTCTGATTGGACAATACCGACAAGACAAATGGCTAGAAACATGTAAAGAAATACAGAAGGACAAAGGCAAAACATACTGGCGAAAAATTAAGAAACTGGCGCAATACAGGAAGACTGGCACCACTGACACAATTGACGAAAACGGAATAGAACGCTACACAGACAAAGAGAAAGCGGACGCATTCGCCAGACACTATCAAAGGACCTTCAGCGTATCGACAAACCCTAACTTCGACAATGACAACTGGAACTTGATCAACGACTGGTACTTGAACTATTTTAACAACTCACCAAACTATGCCTGCACACTGATCACAGACATAGAGTACGATGAAGCCCTAGCGCACATCAAGAACACTGCACCGGGGAAGGATAAAATTAAGGCAAAAGTCCTGAAAAGCCTAACTCAAGAAACACACAAACTGATCCTAACTGAATTGAACAACTGCATCACAAATGGCAGAATCCCAGAAACATGGAAAAACGGCTTAATAATCCCTATACCCAAAAATGGACTGGACAATACACAACCGAGCAACTACAGACCAATTACACTACTTCCAGTACTAGGCAAGATTTTTGAATGCATAATGAAACAGCCGGTTGACAAAGTGATTGGAAAGTATATACCTACCTACCAATTTGGTTTCAAACAGCATCACTCGACCGTTCATCCGCTCTTTATTTTGGCCAACAATATACAAACTACCCACCTAACTGACAGAAAGACATCTTGCCTGTTTATGGACATTAACAAGGCTTTTGACAGTGTCTGGCATAGAGGCTTACTATACAAACTATACAAACTACACACACCAACATATCTACTACACACCATAAAGAACTTACTAGAAAACAGACAACTACAAGTACGAATTGACAAAACACTGTCATTTCCTTTTTCCCCTGAACAAGGGCTCCCTCAAGGATCCCCGCTCTCACCGTTTCTCTACAATATATACTGCCATGACATATACAATTACAACTTACCAGACAAAAATCAAATCGACAGATCGGCATACATATTACAATAAGCAGACGACACGGCACTTATTGTACATGACAAAACTACTGAGAGAGCAGCTCAAAGACTTCAAACACTAACAAACAACACAATGACATGGTTTTATAAATGGAGACTAACACCAAACGCGTCAAAAAACCAACTTCTGCTCACAAACCACAGACTCAATGCTGACTCCCCTACAATAACTGCAGACGGCCAAACGACACAACCAAAAAACGACGTAAAATACCTTGGAATCACAATTGACCACAAACTTAAATTCACTAAACACATACGAAACATCAGGGCAGAAACAACAAAGAGAACAAAACACTTCCGATCACTAACCTACAAAGACAGAGGAATTAGCACAAACACCGCTACCAAAATATATAAAGCTATTTGTAGACCCTTACTAGACTATGGACATATACTCATGACCAACGGAACAGAAAGGACAAAACGTTATATACAAACAACAGAACAAATTGCACTAAGACTAATAACACGAATAAGACACCCCCAAAACCCACTACACAACCCCCCCACCCAACTACTATACGAACGCACAAACATGACAAAGATCTCGGAAAGACTCATACAGCTACAAACAAAATGGACAAACAACCCCTACAACTGGACCATACTGAATCCCCTTTGTCTTACAAGACCAACCAGACAATCCCGCTTTCGTTTCCCTACACTAACGCCACTCGAACACTTACAAACGCTACGGACTAGTGGACAATAAAATAATTCCTTCTTGCCACTGAAATCTTATTTATTTAATAGTATTGCTAACCTAGAATAAGAGAATTTTCATATTTGTTTTCATTTAGACTAAGACTATATGTATTAAACAAGGGCAGAAAGACCGATAGGTCGATAGCCTTTTTTAGAAATAAAGATATTTACTACTACTACTATGTGGTAAATGTAATTTGATAATAATAAATTTCCGCATACTTAGACGCAAGCCAGAAGAAATATAGTGCTATTTCGTAAGAGAAATTTACAATAAAAAATATAATTAACATTGAAATGCTACTTTGACGTTTTGACAACAAATGTGCTGTCGTTTATATGTAAATCTGAAATAATAGATTTAAATATATATTTTCAAATACAACTCCGTAAAGTACCCTTTATTCAACGCTTTTTTTAGTAAAAAAAAAAACGTTTTTAATACCAGTTCATAATAAAGAACGTGAGGAAATATTCACCTGTTCGAACAATGTTAAATTTGGTGCAAAGCACCTTAATAAAACCATTGCAAAATTAACCAGTCGGGTATTCTAGTAGATTTAGTGTTTTAATTTGTAACTGGAAATACTAAATTGAAGGTTTTCTGAAATTGTTACTGTTGAATGAGTTTTTCTTAAGTCATCATCATGCATTGGGGTAATTCAGTATATTCGATGATTAACCGTCAGTAAAATTAGTTATAGTACATCATAAAACAATACATTATAATTTGAGGGCATTGGTCAATAGTTTTTGATGCTTAGCAAATATTTATTTACATTTGAATATTATTTTAACTTTTCCAGAACAGATGCAGATATAAATATTTTCTTATATCTTTGGATACCAGCCAGAAGGTGTTACATTCTCTGACTCCGATGGAGACAATAAAATGGACTGGTACTGTAATAAATTCCATTTATACCAAAATTGTTCAAAATAAAAATGGAAATAGCAGGTTCTAATGAAAATCTTTGGTTACAACATTTTCTTATTTATAGTTTTAGTGAAACTTTATAACAAGGAAAAAACGTAAAATTGTGATTGTGTAAATTAATTGAAAAATTTAGATAATATCGTCAATCGCAAATATGGGGTTAGTTTAGTAATAAAAAATATAACTCGTTCAAAAGCACAAGGGTTGAAACCATAAGTATATTATACTACACCGCTTGTGCAACATTTTGATATGCGTAATTTCCATTTTTCATTCTCCTAAATCCTAGTTCTTGCTACTTCGGATAGCTAACGTTGTCGGGTATTCAATTATCTCTTAAAAATGTAGCGAACTCAAAGTGTTCATAAAGCAACCGACAATTACCAGCAAATGTTGGGGAAGTTGGATTTCAGATTCTAAGTTATTTAGGTTTTCTACTTGTTAGTTAAGGAATTTCTGGTTTATAACTACAGTCACATTATTTTGGACATCTTTACTGTTTTCTTGTCGTTTTGTCTTTAATCTGAGACCCATATATAGAACAACTGAGTTGTGGTCAGAAGAAACATTTGCATCTGATTATATTTTTATTGCTTTAATGCCATTAATCGCTTTCTTATATAGTTTATAGAGTGGAAAAATAGAATTACGATCTTTGTTATCACCAGGTGCCTCTCAGGTATTCAATATTATATTTGGAAGTTCAAAATACTGCTCCTAATTACCAGAGTTTTCCCTGTGCAGAACTGCAACAAACCCGCCGCGCGATCTTTTCCTTCTCCCAGTCCAAAGCCCCCAACGTAATCCTCCTTTCAATTTCGAACCGATCTAAATATTTTCAATATGAACTTTAAGTATGCTCTGCTTTAATCAGTATTTTCAGTAATTGCTGCTTCCACATTCCTAACGAGAAAATAATATTTAAAGCCCTTTAATCAATGTCTGATTGAAACTAGGAAGAAATTAAATAATACTTATTTAACATGCCAATCTAGTGCAATCAGATGATAGAAAAAATCAACCATTTCATATTAATGCTGCATTATACTTTCTCATAGCCATAAGCATATTTATTGAAAAACCATTCCACATCTCAGTAAATTTACAATCACCATACCCAAAAGTGCATTGTCAGTTGCAGTCTAAATTGAAGCATTAAATGTATTATTGTTTAATGATATATATCCCAGTAAAAAAAATATTGAATTCATCGGAAACTAATAAAATGCACGTCCATATCGACTATTTAAAAATTTATTTACGCCGTAATTTATACAGATATTTTGTTAAAATTTGTTAAACCAGTTTTGAGGCTAATTCTGGCATAAAGGGTACACTATATGATTACTAAACAAATGTCGACAATATATTGATTACTCGTAGCTATAAGACATTCATATTTTTGAGTGTGTGAAATCCTGGCCAAAGTGCTAATAAAATTATATTTACATTTTTCTTTGTCATTGAAACTGATGCGATATTTCAAAATTTACAGCATTTATACAGTTAAAAATGCACATATGTAAATGGCAATAATAATTTCTACCATAACTGGAATTTTCCTAAAATTATTTTTGTTACAATGGCAAACTGTTGCATATGTTATTAATATGAACATTTAAATTACCAAAGATGATAAATCTGAAGCAATTAACGGTCATTATCAATTGCATTTAATAACGAAACAAATTCCGGATTTATGTTTAATAAAAGTCAAAATACTCATGACCAACGGAACAGAAAGGATAAAACGTTATATACAAACAACAGAACAAATTGCACCAAGACTAATAACACGAATAAGACACCCCCAAAACCCACCACACAACCCCTCCACCCAACTACTATACGAACGCACAAACATGACAAAGATTTCGGAAAGACTCATACATATACAGACAAAATGGACAAACAACCCCTACAACTGGACCATACTGAATCCCCTTTGTCTTACAAGACCAACCAGACAATCCCGCTGCCGTTTCCCTACATCAACGCTACTCGAACACTTACAAACGTCTTATTCGTGTTATTAGTCTTAGTGCAATTTGTTCTGTTGTTTGTGTATAACGTTTTGTCCTTTCTGTTCCGTTAGTCATGATTATATGTCCAAAGTCTAGCAAGGGTCTACAAATCGCTTTATATATTTTGGTGGCGGTGTTTGTGCTAATTCCTCTGTCTTTGTAGGTTAGTGATCGGAAGTGTTTTGTTCTCTTTATTGTTTCTGCCCTGATGTTTCGTATGTGTTTAGTGAATTTAAGTTTGTGGTCAATTGTGATTCCAAGGTATTTTACGTCGTTTTTTGGTTGTGTCGTTTGGCCGTCTGCAGTTATCGTAGGGGAGTCAGCGTTGAGTCTGTGGTTTGTGAGCAGAAGTTGGTTTTTTGACGCGTTTGGTGTTAGTCTCCATTTATAAAACCATGTCATTGTGTTGTTTGTTAGTGTTTGGAGTCTTTGAGCTGCTCTCTCAGTAGTTTTGTCATGTACAATAAGTGCCGTGTCGTCTGCGTATTGTAATATGTATGCCGATCTGTCGATTTGATTTTTGTCTGGTAAGTTGTAATTGTATATGTCATGGCAGTATATATTGTAGAGAAACGGTGAGAGCGGGGATCCTTGAGGGAGCCCTTGTTCAGGGGAAAAAGAATAGTTAGATTTAGAACAGAATTCCAGTTGTCTACCGTTTTTTCAATTAAATTGTTTGAACTCCAAGTTGGAAATTGCAACAATGATTAATTATAGAACCTACATTAGAGTAATTCAAAAGTTACAAATTTTAATAAAATGCATCCGTTACAGTCTTTTGATATATAAGAAAAACATGTTAATAATGATTTTTCGAAGCCCAGCAGTCTTAAACACTCCATTCCAAATAATACGCGGTTTGATTAATTAAATAATTAATAATTAAACCAATACCAAACAAACAAATTATTAATATGCAAAAACCCGGTTGCAACTGCTCCAATTTTGCTTGGATATTATGCACGTATATTTGTCAAACTTGCCTGAAAATTTCCACCGAAATATGATTATTTGCTATTGTGGTTATGATCTCAAATTTTCATTGGGTTCCATCAAATTAATGAAACTTTTTGCTTTTAGCATTTTTAATTTTCCCTCGTTTGCTTGAAATGTAATTGATTGTGTAAGCTGGTATTGCGGAAAGTAGTGCCTGGAAAATATCAGCCCAACATAATCAAAGGTAAACTATGGACTTCTCTCCATATATAAGGAAAAAACACAGTACATATTTTCGATATAAATGTCCGCAATAAATCGTTCGAAAGTTCGAATAGAGTTCACCATTTATAAAAATATAAAGGTACACGGAGTCAACCATCGCACATTCGTCAGTTCTTTATAACCAGTGAAGTTTTAGTGAAAGCCCAGGAAACTATGCAAGTAAAAAGTTTCACACGACTTCACAGACCACTTCAGCAGAATAAAACTGCGAAATTTGATATTGATGAGAGCTCTGCAAACAAAAGCATCTACCACTTGGGAATCCGATTTACATATATTTCCGTATTTAAAGTTGCCGTCTTCTAAAGTTGCTATGAGTGTAAAGTAATCACATCAAGAATATGCTCACTTGAAATAGTTATACACACTGACAAAGCCATTATTTTCCTGCAACTGAATTCAAGTTAGCTGGTAGGGAACATGGAGAAAATTACTTTGGCATTAAAAATAACATTTTGCTATAAATGCTATGTGCCATATCCACGTACTTTCTCCTTCGCGTTTTCATTTAGGCGTCGTCACGCCTTGAAATGTATATCAAAAAAGTAATAAAAGCTTTGTGAAAAATTGGAATTTCTGAAAATTTTATTTATGTTCAACGCGTACTTTTTTAGGGAAACCTTTATACGCCTTTCCGAAACGAGACGGTGTAGAGCACACAAATTAACATTACATAAAATAAAATATTGAACTAAACAGGATACCTTGAGTTAATGGCGATCCGAAATTACTTACTCCGACTTACTTGTCATTTCTATATGGTAAGTATATTACTAAATCATCTAATTTTTCAGGGTGCAAACGTTGTTCAGGCATACAAAAATTTAATCCAATTATAGCGTTTTCATACGGCTTTGAAAACCCACAAAAATTAATGAAATTCCTCCTGAACAGAAACATTTGCTACAGCTACATTCTCGACAAGTCGTGCAGGTAATATTCGAACTGAACTCTGCAGCCTGCAGAGTGTTCTGTAAAAGTAGGAGCAAATATATTAAGTATATTTGGATTAGAATTCATTTATTTACTTTCGCAATTCTGTAAGACTAATGTTAAATTTTAGTATAAATTAGAAAATAACTATTTGCGCAACTATCTTGGATTATAATGTTACATTGATCCACATTCCGTCTTAGCCGGACTTACTTATATTTTCCGACATTGAATTACAATTACATTTTGCACATGTTGTTTGCATAAGCAGTTATCCAGAGCAGGAACAAAAAGGGCCGCTTCAACAACATATACCAGCAACATAACATGAACTAAAGTTAAACGGAAAGTTAAACGGAAAGTTAAACGGAAAGTTAAACGTTCATTTATCGCATTTTACAATGCAGTGCCATTTACTATCAGAGAAGTGGCAGCCCAAAAAACCTTAAAATCACTGTTTCAAAAAAGGTAAATAGGGAAACTTTATTCGAGCTTGCATATTGAAGGTCACTTAACCAACTATAATGTAAAATTATAAAACCGTAGCAACAAATTTTATGTCATTTGCCATAGTTAAGTGCTCCTAATATATTCCTTTCGTCATTAAAAAATTGCTCTGACGATTTTTCAACTTTGCCCCGGGATTTGAAACTTCCGAAGTAATAGCCCTTCCACATCAAAACCAGGTTCTCTAATCATCTCGAACTTTCCTAATTATAAATTCCTTTATTATGCTACACCTGATTTAAAAGTTTGCAGTACATTTCAAAGTCTCTTGCATGCTACCCATTTTAATTAAAGGGCCTTAATGCATTTAAGCGGGTATAATAAGTAGAATTTTCAGCGCTTTGGAAGTTTGCCTCCAATTTGTTGGTACTAAACATCCTGCAGAGTCTAGTCTGTTATCTTGGATTAAGCGCTCGTTATGGGATTTTTATACGCTCTCCCGAGGCTAGGATAATCACTATGTACTAGGATATTGATAATGGTTTGCTAATCTTCTGGTTTAAAACTACGTGAAACCCGGTTATTTAAAGAGATTTTTTGTAAAAAATAATCGGGACGTACCATCACAAATTGGCAGTATATATTTCGTGGGTTTAAAGCGTAAAATATAATTTTTTGGTAAATGCACTTTTAAACCGAGCCGAAAATTATATCAGAATCCTTTTGGAAACTTCATCATTAAAAACGTATTTTACGGCACCTATTTGTGTGTCCTTGGGGGACTACGTCAGTTATTGAAGACAAATATTTATATAATATAAAACTTTTTAAAATACTTGGTCAACCTAACACAAATCCGGCAATTTTGGACTTCCTCACTTTTATCTTTCAACTCACGATATATCGAAAACGACCGGGCTTCTTGACCAAGTACCACAGCCTTTTAAAAGAGCAAGGGTTTTTACCAAAAAACGGTTCTATGACAAAGTCAAAAAATATTTTTTCCAAAGATTACAAATTTGTAATTATAGAAGCGCCAATGTAAAATAATTATTTTTTGAAAACAACCAGAGAACCATGTTAAAATAAAATTATTTTATAATGAAAATGTTATAAAGCAAATTTCCTAGTTATATACGATAGGCTATTATATAGACGATTATATAAGACCATAGGCCAAACATAGACGGTGATGTAAACCAAGGCGAAGCGCCAGAACTTTTTATAGAATATTTCTACATGCTTTAAAGTCAGCTAGTCGAGAAAGCATCTGGACCAGATAACATTTCAACGATATTTTTGTAAATATTATACCACCGAATTGCGGGGGTCTATCGTTATAGAATTTACTCCAGAAACAACGAACAAAGAAAAGCTACAGACATATTAATAAGTCTGCTAAGCCACGTCCTGAATGTGTTTTTTTGCATGATACATGGAATAATAAGAAATTGATGTGAAAGGTATAGATGAAACCTAACTTGGAATTTGGCAGCTTATAAGGCACATTTTTTACAAGCAAACTTTGCCTAACGTGTCGTGACTAACGCACAAATGCGTACTGAGCTTCTATTCATTTCTTCTTTTTATTTTGATTGAAAAGTGGCAAAATGTCTGGCATGGTTCAGCATCAAACTCAATAAAAACAAAAAAGTATATATTCATTCCGGTTATTATTCAACATCTACTATGATATAATGTTCAAACGGACTTTGCAAGATAAAGCCCTTTCCTTCCATCATTCTTTCTAACGATATCGACTTCCGCAAAATAGCGCCATTCCAGAGCATTCATTAATTTTATTAAGCTGTACTTGGATATGGCCTAAAATATGTCCAGTCATTTATCCTTGCGCTCAAAACAGTTGAACAGCTTCTCACAAAATGCAAAAGTTGTAAACATAAAAGCTGTGCCTTTCTTGTCAGTAAATGATTCTCCATCTATTAATTCCCTTTAAATAGCACGATTTTGTGTTATCTGTAATCAATATCGCTAATAAATACGACTAAAATACAAAAAGGCCTTTGCAATTTTTTAGTAAAAGTCTTGCCATCTCCAGACTGTTTGAGTGGCTTTTTAAAAAAAGGTAGATAATATTTACTGACCAACCCAAACGTACATGAATAATACAACATGCCATTTCAATTAAACATATTTTATATACAGATAACTTAGAATTGGGAGTGAGCTATTAATTAACTGATTAACCATAATTGATCAGTTCTAATGGTCTATAATTACTTAATTTCGTGTAATGCCAAGGGCTATCAAAATGAATAAATTAATACACAGAGACTTTTTACATTGAATATTAAAGCAATTTTTATTTTCCAAATAAATTCAACCCACACAGAAAGGCATAGGAAAGGTTCCGCCCAAACAAAAAGGCATAGGAATAAAAATGAAACACGAAAATACTTAATGATAAAAGACAAATTCGTTGCCCATTACATGACATTCAAATAAGAGGACGAAAAATTATCCAATTAGTTTCACAATGGGAATCGCAGAAGAACTACAAACTACAAGCAGCAGAAAATCAAGAGAGTAAAATTGTAAAAAGGAAGAAAACACCAAAAATTAAAAGTTAAGTGCACAGATAACTATACAACCACCGACGGGCGATTTTCTAAAATGCTACAAAGTCACAAAGGAAGATCTAAAAGTATGAGGGTGTTAAATGATCATTTAAATTGTACATCTCTTTGGACTAAAGAGGCATTGTTTATTTGCCCTTATATCCATTAAAATTTCCACTTACGAATGCAAGCTAGCTCAATTCCTTGCCGAATTATTACATTTTTATTATTACATATAATTTATTATTTCTTTTAAATTTTTTGAAATTAACTGATGGTGTTAGTCAATTGCATACTCTTCCATTATTTCAAACTGTTCAACTAATATTACTGGGAAATCACAGAAATTATCCAGCATTACATACAAATGGGAAACTGAAATTGGGCAAACTTCTGTGAAAATATACAGTAATTGCTCATAATGCAACAGGGGCTTTAGTTCACTTTCAAACTAATTACGATTTAATTGGCACACACAAGTGCTGCCATGTTATGGGATAATATATTATTTTCATGACAGAATGATTATTGCCCTTTCAAATAGCCGTACGATTATTGGAAATTTACTAGCTATTAAATCTAAAACTACCCAGAATCTACGGTTATCTTTAAATATTAAACGAAGCCACATGAAGGGGCAATTTGTGATATATTGCAAGAGGCTGACTGTTACGTTCACTCAAGGAATGTAAGGCACTAGAAGTACTAGTGTGTTATTCCTGAATCTTCACTGACAATTTTTTAACATAGCATGAAACTATAAGATCTGCATACTGGATTTGATGAAGCAGTTAGCAAAAATTGAGAATTTCGTGGTATTTTAACAAAAATCAACTGTTCTTCTCACTATTTGCCTTGTTGTAAAATATATTAGTTCCTTTCTAACAGCTTTCATATCCGTTAAGATCTGTGTGGCTTTAACTATCGCTTTAGCGGGTTTGCTTTGATGTTAGGATAATTAATCATGCAACCGGATATTAAAACTGTTCGATGCGACAGTTTCACATCAAATTGTAATACTCGTTTGTTATGTGACTATTTATATAGATATGAAGAAATATGCAGCACTTTCGGCTCAGTGTGTCTACTGGACACTCAGTGTGTCTTCTGGAGTTTCCTGGATGGTCCGCATGGCTATTCTAGTCTTTGATACAGCTAAGCGAAAAGCAGAGATTATATGTCGGCCGACATACCACTATGACCATGAGAATTTCTTGTTTCTATTATGCAAACTTGGCTAAACAAGTCTACTTTGACAAATTTCAAATGGTCGATTAGCAGTGTTAGGACCTCACTGTGCAAACCTTCCAAGCCCACTGTTGTTGCATATTTGCCATCTTCATAGCGTTCTCCACCTACCTTGGAGTTATTTCTGAATACATATATATATTTTCCCATTATTATGATTTATTTTTTGTCTCTCATAACATTTGATTCCAGTTTGGATGGGATACAAATGAGCTTTCCAATCGTTATGTGTGGATTAATCATTATTTTGTTCAATCACTTCAATTCCTCAGCCATATGTGTTTCTTTGGCTGTTTGTATTTTATGTCTAAATGTGTTCACTGTGTTTGTTTGCACCTAGCGGGATCCCTGATACATTTTCTTTGGGTTCATAAGGGCCACAATTTCCGTTGTCATAAATGTTTCTTTCTTTTACCTGTCGATGTTTTGTCCTTCGTTCCTTAATTTTCCCTTCGTTTTAACGTTAGTAAAAACTCAAGCAGAAGCTTATAAGGGGAAGGTTGAGTTGCTACTAATGTGAGTGTATTGAAAGCATAAGTAGGCTTAATTACTAAACACTAAAATATATTTATCTCACTTTTTGTAGCAGTATGCAGCGTTAGAACCAATGCAAGATCAAATAAATAATTTAATTATTAATAAATTTACGGAAACTACTCTTGGTAATAATGAGACGACTTGAAATAGAAAAAGAAGCAATTTGAAGATAACATTGAAATATAATAATAATAATTATTATTATTATAAAAGGTCATAAAACATTCATTATGCAATAATATTTGATCTTTATTGGAATTCGAGTAATATTGAATGGCCTAGACACAACCAAAAAACGACGTAAAATACCTTGGAATCACAATTGACCACAAACTTAAATTCACTAAACACATACGAAACATCAGGGCAGAAACAATAAGAGAACAAAACACTTCCGATCACTAACCTACAAAGACAGAGGAATTAGCACAAACACCGCCACCAAAATATATAAAGCTATTTGTAGACCCTTGCTAGACTATGGACATATACTCATGACCAACGGAACAGAAAGGACAAAACGTTATATACAAACAACAGAACAAATTGCACTAAGACTAATAACACGAATAAGACACCCCCAAAACCCACTACACAACCCCCCCCACCAAACTACTATACGAACGCACAAACATGACAAAGATCTCGGAAAGACTCATACAGCTACAGACAAAATGGACAAACAACCCCTACAACTGGACCATACTGAATCCCCTTTGTCTTACAAGACTAACCAGACAATCCCGCTTTCGTTTCCCTACATTAACGCTACTCGAACACTTACAAACGCTACGGACTAATGGACAATAAAATAATTCCTTCTTGCCACTGAAATCTTATTTATTTAATAGTATTGTTAACCTAGAATAAGAGAATTTTCATATTTGTTTTCATTTAGATTAAGACTGTATGTATTAAACAAGGGCAGAAAACACCGATAGGTCGATAGCCTTTTTTAGAAATAAAGATGTTTGCTACTACTGAATGGCCTACAGGGTAAGAATAGTCATGACTTTCTTCATCACTGTTCCAATTCGAGCGCATTCCAGTATGTTTTGTTCCTGAATTCACTTAATTATACGATGATTTCATATGGATAATATGTAGTTGAGCTTGTTATATAAAGGTAAAATCAACCTGAAAATGTGTATGTAAGTCCTCACATACTCCTTCAATAGCTCCAATATATCGTTCAACGTATTGCACCAGGCTCCTTTATTTGACACAAACCTCTTGAATTTAGTGTAGAGTCAACATTGAACTACTTTAGATTCTAGGTTCACATACAAATTGCTTTCACTGCCGGTTATCCCATTGCATGCATTCGAGAAACCCTTGTGCCAGTGTAATGCATTTTAACGAGCGTCGGTAACCACTCGAATGCCGTATTGTCCATTATGTGATTGCTGAAGAGGTTCAGTATTGCACGCCACAATAAGTTTTGTTGGTTGTATTATCGGCTACTATGTAGTATATATTGTGTGTTATTGGTAACCATTATAGATGTTAAGCGATTGTTGGACGACGTCTCAAACTTTATAAAACGTAAAATGTACTGTTACATAGCATGAATGAAAGCGTTGAGTTGTTATGACCATTAACTTGACAATAATACCGGTTTTATGTAAATAAAGCAATCAGCCAACCAGAAACCATCCAAAAATTTGATATCTGCAGGGTGATTATAATAATGATAGTTAACAAAAATTATGAAAGTTTTATAAACAAATTTAAAAGGGAAATGCATTCTTATATGGGGTTTGTCGTGCCTATAAAAACTTGTTAAAAAGTTAACCAACATGACGGAAGACTCTACCTGTTGTTTATTGTCATAGCACTTTATTAGGCTCACACACGAAAGATGTACGCCCTAAATATATCCAAAGAACCTCCTTGGTAATCTGTGGTGCTAGTGGCGCCCTTTTGCAAGGGGTTAACATTAAATTATTTATGTTTAATTATTATGACTACAACATTATTATGATTACAATATAAGGATATACATGGCAGGTTATCATACGAGTATTTGTCCGTATATTTCATGTTAAACAACAAATCCATTTAATACAAATCATTGAATGATCCGTATTCGTAGCTGATTACATCTACAATTAATAATTTTATTCCTACAAAGGAAACTTGTAGTCGCAATGAAAAATGTAGCTTCCAGTCACAATGTATGAAAATAATTGTTATTAGCATGAACAAGGGTTAACGATGCTAACACAAAGTCAGAATGCATTTTAATTGATTCATGAAAGGTGATAATATTTTTAAACTCTTGTAGAATATAGGAAGATGATAACTAAATGAAAATGAGTATTAAAAACATTTGCGTAATAGATTGGAATAGCTAATATTTATAGAACTATTTAACATTTAGCAATAATTTATTAGATTCTTTATGTTAAATAAGTCGGTTGCTTCTTAGGCAAAATATTGACAATTGTATGTTGACTTGAAAAATTGATAAAAATAACTGTTTAAGTTCATAACACACTTTAGCTGTGCAATTAAATTAAATTACTTTACGAGTTTTCCGTTCTATGTTACAGAGAAGAAAGAAAGGATAAATATTAATGGAACAAGAATGAAAAATTAGTCAAAATAAACTGCAAAACGGACATAACATTATTCTTTGCCAAGAAACTTACTGGTTTCTGCATCCAGCCTTGTTACATCCTGTAAAATGTTTCCATTACATGGAGCAACTTTTTCGATATAAGTTGAACTAAATTAGGTTTCCAACAAAATTCAACTATATTGAAAATCTTTTTGCGATAATTGCACATAAACATTTCATCTGTAATCAAAAGTAAATTTCATACTTTCCATTCCCTCTTTTGGCTGTTCGGAAAATCTTCGCTGGATTGCGTTCATGCATCCGGCCATTTTCAGCATTAAGCCTCTTTATCTGGACTAGCGCTATTTCGCTAACATATAAAAATGCACATATGCAGTTTTTAGACTACATGCTCTTATGCAAATTTATCGATTTTCGTGATACACTTGTACAATAACCTCAACAATTGCATCGGAAAAACTGACTTTATTGTAGTACAGTCAAGTGCTGCTGCATGTAATGTAATATATTGCATAAAGTAGAGCTGAAGAAGAACATTACTGATGCTTGCGCAGAACAAATTCTTCTCTAAATTTTGCAAAAACATTAAGTAGAAAACACAGCTAAAACCTAGGCTCGGGATTTTGGGCAAAGAATTTCGAAATGGCAGCTCTTAGTCGAGAAGATATGACTCGACTAACAACAAATGTACTAAAATTGTAATTTCAGTGTTAAAAATGTACACAAAGAATTAAAAATTCATACATATGGAAATTGTGTCAAATTCTAGTGACGAAAAAAACTGACATCGGTATAAGCAGATTGCGTAGATCATAAATAGTTTCTTCAACATATTCGGGCATTAGTATAATCGTAAGTTGAGTTCAAACTAAGTTTTGCAGTAAACTAAAATTCTATTCAAAATCTGATTCATATTTATACATTCTTATTTGAATGGCATTTTCATTTTGAATGATATATTAGCCTACTAAGCAGCGTTAAAAAATTTGTACTTGAATCGAATTTTCATTAAAAGTATTTTCCGGCAAAGGGGGCAACTTTTCTTCATGCTTTAGCCGACTTACCCAAAAGTAAGACATATTTATGTCCAACAAACTAGCAATATGGTAAAAAAGCGGATCCCCCATCACCGTAGAATTTACATGCACAAAAATTCATCAGTTTTCCATATTCTCTCAAGATAAAAGTTCCAGTATATATTTACTCCAAGGAAACTGTCAAAGACGATCAAAATTTAAAAAAATGCGTCTCCTCTATTATGTATATAAGTAACGTCAATTTTTCAAAATTGATTGTTTTTGGCGGAATGACAGTCAGAATCTAGCAACTCTTTGACAAGAAATAAAGCCAAAACAGCAAAAAAAGGGAACAGCGAAAAAAGATCGACAGCGAAAGACAACAACAAAAAAAGACAAACAAGGTCGATAACCTATTTGACCAGCCATAAATATTGTTTATTGATGTATATATTTATATTATTTTCTTTCGTTTATTTTTTGACACTCGAAACACAAAACGTGAGCAAACACCCACACTCGTTATATTTTATAAAAACATTTTACGCTCCTAGCACAATACTAAATATATCCGAGTTAATGTAAGCGTGCTTGCAAGTAATATTTTAAGCTATCACCAACAGTTTAATAAATATTGCTGCAAAGTTATGGTAATTAAGTTAATGTTTGCCAAGTTACTCAGTCCAAGGATTAATGGAGCTGCTATTACACTTGCCCATTTTCGAGGAATTCTGCTCTAAGATACGAAGCTTATCAGATAGGAAAATAGTTGTTAAACACATGTAACTCAATTGAGAGATTGTCCTTAGAAAGACAGATAATGATGTAAACTGAGTGATATAGGTGTAATTAGCACATATGTTGTAGAAGCATAGTGTAAACTGATATGAACATGAAGGTAAATTGGTTACTCATGTACCAGGCTTTAAAATTTCTATGTAGAGGCCTAAATCTAATGGAAAATTATATTGTAAATAGGCTATATTAATATCAATCAATATCCAAACTCAAAATCAATACTGTTACTGAGTGGGTTTTTTATATTTTCGAAATATTATATTTAGTGAAAAGTAAGCTAGATATAAAGCACCCATTTAATTCACTATCAAATTTCCCTCCATAATGGAAAGGGCAATGTTACGTTATAATTTTAAATTAATTTTCTTCATTAGAATCTGTTTTATATACATATAAATCAATCAATTTATTATATAAATTAAACAGAACTAATAATTTGTTTGAAAAAACTGAAATGGAATATAGATATTTCGTATAATAAGGTAGTATAATTTAAATTCATTTAAAATTTGCCAGTTAATTGGGAAATATAAACTAAAAATAATAATTGTTATTGGAATATATTGCCTTTTAATAAGGAAAATTATTACGAAAGTAAAAAAAGTTGTTATTATTATTATTACACAGGCAAAAATATGGAACTAACTTTTGGCTTTAATACCGAAACGACCGGTATTTCCTAGCAAACCACCAACATATTAGTAAGTACCAATACTGAAATACACACTTTTGCATCAATTTTTAACGATATTTTTTATGCTTATTTCAAGCTTTTCCACATTTGCAATGCAAGAATACGATATTCACGAGCATTAAAAATTACGGAAATATTTTTTTTATTGCTTCGAAGTCAGATTTCTCCAACATAATATAAACTAGAAGAATACGAAAGAACTGTTCTTCCAATTGCAAAAGCCATACCGTAACCTCGTTTATTTAAAAATACGTAAATACATATCTCTATCTATATGGTATATAAAAAAAAGAGCAGACATTTTAAATGTAGGCTCTGCATTAAAATCAACTATTCTTTAAGAAAAGATAAGTGATTTTATTTAGAAAAATTTGTTCGTTTGTTAGTCGCAATGTTTCCCGTAAACGGGTTTTACGCTTCCTTTCATTTTAAACCGTACGCCAGAACTATGGCAGGTTATAAGCCAAACTGCGGAAATCACTTCAATATTAAACATTCCAGAGAAACTCATTAAACGTACGGAATTTTGGATTCGCTAGTGCAGGATTTCTAAAGCAGAATGCGACAATGGCACTACGAACTGTATTTGAATTGATTGGAAATGGATTTCCGATTCGATCATAATTAAAAGTATTGTATAATAGCCTACATACAAAGGTAAACTTAAAGTCAATCTTTTATAAATCCTAGAACTTTTCATAGAACTCATGTAATAATAAATTTAGAAGATTTTTGTAGGGATTGAGCTTTATTTCAGCATTAAAGCAGACTGTGTCATGTTGCGGCAGATCGTAAGAGTTAAGAGGTCAGTAAGAATAATCGGAATATTACCGAAAAAGAAACGACCGACTGTTGCAAAATAAACATCACTTTTAACGATTATTATTAGTAAAAACATTCTGTTTGAAATAAAAAAAATATTTTTGGTTTGGCCTCTTATTTGCTCGAATTTGACCAAGAAATACATTTTTTTTTCAATTAAGTTATTGCTTCTCTCATGGTCCCCCCATATATTTTCCGACGAAAGAAATTAATTTTCCACATGTGTATAGAGCAGGCTCTCAAATAACTGCTATTGATGTGACCTTACTAATTCTCAAATTTTTCCAATTAAATCAGGGTTAATGTTATTACTGAAGATTCTCTTAAAATGCAATATATATGTATGAAATAACCCTTGGAAATGGCAGTAGTACCTAAATGACCAAAAACACATTCCACATTTTAATTCTTAGATTAACACTAATTTTGATGAACTTTTGCTTTTTGTGCGCTTTGATATCGTGATCGAATATATATGAACGTCTCGTTTATATTTACCTAAGAAGGACAATAGCAATATACAGCTTTGAAACGGAGACACTCACAGAGAGAAGCGTAAGCCGATTAAGAACACAGAGAGCAATGGAGAAAGCCATGTAAGGAATTTCGCTTAGAGATAGGATTCGTAACGAGGACATCAGAAGACGTACACGGGTCGCAGACGTCATATAACGTTTAGCGAATTTGAAATGGCAGTGGGTGGGTCACATAGGAAGACAAGACAGAGACAAATGAACCATGAATATCACAATATGAAAACTAAGAGATACTAAAAGAAAAGTTGGAAGACATCAGAAACGATGGCTCGAAGATATCAAGAGAATAGCAGGTCGACACTGTATACAATAGACACAAGACTTGGGAAAACATTGGGAGAGGCCTATGTCGAGGAGTGGATGAATAACGGCTGACATAGAAAAAGAAGAAGAAGGACAATTTGTAGAATATTATGTGATGGTTTATGGTGGAACTGGTGTTGATAAAAGGCAAAACTTTGCGCTAATTAAACTTTACGCGGTCAAGTTTCTAACAGTTTATTTTTCAAATAGCGTTATTTGTAATTAGAAGTAGCTATGCAACTCAGAGACAAATATAATGTGGCGCTAATCCAATATTACTTTAGTCGGACAGCAATTTCAATCCAATTTCTACTCAATGCGTGACGAGATATGAATGTTACTGAAAGCGTCCGATGCTTTTTACACTCTCCAAGACCTCACCGATATTCACTTGAAAATAGAAATATATACCACAAGTAAACTTTCGCTGCATATGCGAAACGAGAACCGAATGTGACATGCTTTAAGTTGGGCTTGTAGATGAAATACACGGTAGAAGAAAATACAATGTACCCAAGAACTGTTTGTACAAACACAATACTGTTTCAATGTATGAGTAGTGTCAGTCGTAAAATAACGAACAATAAATTTGCAGAGTAACAAAGTGATTCTAAATTAAAGATGTCACCCTTTCGCACTTATTCGAATACTACAGCAAAAATACAAAAACGTAAAAAGAAATTATGGTCAAAGATGATCCATAGAACTTCAAGTTACAATGAAACATATTTTATACAGCTACTTCCTACAAGTCGTTTGCAGGTACTTTGCATACCATTTTTCATTAGATTGAAAAATACAAAATACACCTTCTTGGCAAAATCGAGATAAACTGCCAGTTTCGCGGTAATCTTTGGAGTGCTGAACATGTGGCTCGCTTCTCCACATGTTTGCCAAGCTTGGCAATTTGCAAAATTACCGGAGAAAATGTAAAAGAGTTTTAAATTAGGTTTTCTCTTAATATACGATCGTAGTGCTCATTTACATAAATGCAATTGTGACATTAAGTAAGGATATTCACAAAAACATTTAATTTAGATAATTTTATATAGGCATCTCGTTCGGTAAAACTTTAAACTTTATCCGTGTGTTGAAGACGCGGTAGACCAAGAATAGGTTGTTCAGTTGTTCTGTTTCAGTCCTATTTTTGGTAAAAAAATTGTGGCTAAAACTAAAGGTGCTTTTGTAGGCAAAATTGCTACTTGCAAATCAAACTTTGTTAGTCCTACATATTAAGATTATTATGATTTTCGTTACTTTTAGTTGTGCGAGAACACTGTTAAAACATATTATTAGCAATGGCTGAACTAATACTCTATATAGGTATTGACAGTTGAAAAAATGTATGTCGAATTGCTAATGTTCGTTTGATTCAAACCTGAAATAGCGCTTGTTTCCTTTTTTCACGTACAGGATGTTTCGTGTTTATGGAAGATGAATCATGCCCTCAACCGCCGCATAAAATAGCATTTCCTTCTACTATTAATAATAATTTGACTTTCTCGATAAATTTTTATTAACTTTATTTAATAAAATCCCGCTTAAGGTAGTAAGACTAACATTGACGTTAATAGTAATTGTTTTTAACGGTGCAATGTACATTTCAATAGAAAATGTAACTTTTTTATGTCTTCTTGAGCATTTATTTAAGAATAGTAGTAGTAGTAGTAAACATCTTTATTTCTAAAAAAGGCTATCGACCTATCGGTCTTTCTGCCCTTGTTTAATACATGTAGTCTTAATCTAGATAAAAAACAAACATGAAAATTCTCTTATTCTAGGTTAACAATATTATTAATAAAATTCCAATGACAAGAAAAATTATTTTATTGTCCACTAGTCAGTTGCGTTTGTAAGTGTTCGAGTAGCGTTGATGTAGGGAAACGGAAGCGGGATTGTCTGGTTGGTCTTGTAAGACAAAGGGGGTTCAGTATGGTCCAGTTGTAGGGGTTGTTTGTCCATTTTGTCTGTAGATGTATGAGTCTTACCGAAATCTTTGTCATGTTTGTGCGTTCGTATAGTAGTTGGGTGGGGGGGTTGTGTAGTGGGTTTTGGGGGTATCTTATTCGTGTTATTAGTCTTAGTGCAATTTGTTCTGTTGTTTGTATATAACGTTTTGTCCTTTCTATTCCGTTGGTCATGAGTATATGTCCAAAGTCTAGCAAGGGTCTACAAATAGCTTTATATATTTTGGTGGCGGTGTTTGTGCTAATTCCTCTGTCTTTGTAGGTTAGTGATCGGAAGTGTTTGGTTCTCTTTATTGTTTCTGCCCTGATGTTTCGTATGTGTTTAGTGAATTTAAGTTTGTGGTCAATTGTGATTCCAAAGTATTTTACGTCGTTTTTTGGTTGTGTCGTTTGGCCGGCCGCAGTTATTGTAGGGGAGTCAGCGTTGAGTCTGTGGTTTGTGAGCAGAAGTTGGTTTTTTGACGCGTTTGGTGTTAGTCTCCATTTATAGAACCATGTCATTGTGTTGTTTGTTAGTGTTTGGAGTCTTTGAGCTGCTCTCTCAGTAGTTTTGTCATGGACAATAAGTGCCGTGTCGTCTGCGTATTGTAATATGTATGCCGATCTGTCGATTCGATTTTTGTCTGGTAAGTTGTAATTGTATGTCATGGCAGTATATATTGTAGAGAAACGGTGAGAGCGGGGATCCTTGAGGGAGCCCTTGTTCAGGGGAAAAAGAAAATGACAGTGTTTTGTCAATTCGTACTTGTAGTTTTAAGCAATATTTTGCAAGAGACTGAAATTTTGGAAAAATAAATGGAGATTTTAAAAATTTACCGGAAAACGATAAAAGTGTTGCCATAACAAGAGTTTTTACGACGAATAAACGAAGCAAATTTATTCCATTAAAATTTATTTGAAACATTTTCGTTTTATGACGTGTATACTTTGTCAGCAGCATTCAATAAAGAAAACCGAAAATGAAAAAATAATTAACGCTTTATGGATCAAAACATGAGCATTTGATGACACTTCTCCATATAAACTTTTCGGATTGACTCAGAATTCTCCCCTTCTTTTACGCTCTATGGAGATTCACTCTGTATAAGAGAGCACTATAAACGATCATGAAAGATGATCAAAATTGTTTGGTTGATTATCTGTTATTTTCGATCTTTTGAAGGTTGTTAGTTTTGAAAGTTTTGCATCCACTTCATTCGATTGTTTTGCTTTAATAATTCTAAACCATTGGAAGCACCAAACTATGTCATTTTGCACTATTCTTAGAAGCTTAGCTTAGGTTCAAGTGATGGCTAGTGAAGATCATACGCGTCTAGTGATTAACTAAAGATGAATTACACGCATCTTAAATTAACGCGGGATTTTCGAATTATATCTACATATATTTGTTTTGACATGTATATTTAATCATAAATTCAAGTACAAAAGTATACTTGCTTTGAAATTCTTATTATATCTAAAATATACTTTTGTATACCAAGTTGTAAGTAATAAAACGACAAATATATAAAAATTTTCAAAGTGGAAAATATAAAAAGCGTAATTTGCTAATTTGAATTCCAAATTCAATGTCAAAATTGTTTGCGTTGTTATTCATGATCAAATTGGTTTAAATGTATGTACATTTCAAATCGTCTTTTATAATAAAATAGCTAAAATTATCGTTATCAATTTATTTGCAATAAAAATTAAAATTCTGTATACACCGCTGTCTAAACTATAGCATGAAAAACAAAATGCGTACATTTGAAATAAAAAATAGCGGAAGTTTTAAGCCGTACAGCAAGCAATTCACTATTACAGCATCATCAGACTATTGTTTGCAAGTCCAGATGCGTTCATGTCCATTTTCGTTATTGAAATAAACAAGCGAGAGAACTTTCAAACTCACATAAAAACAATAAATTTAAATTCGATGTGAGCTAAATAAAAAATATGGTGTATTCTATATTATAAATAAAAAAAAATACTTACAGGGTTGTACAATATGTCCATTACTACTAATGAAACATATGTGTAGAATTTCAGTAAAGATAACATTTTTAGAATGTGCAATAGCACTACTTGTATCGTATATTTTCATGGGTTTACACGTTTCTGAAAGCCTTTGTTTCTGTATGTCATTTCCATTTCCAAATATTATGATTTTTTAATAAATATATTCTTAAAGCTGTTGATCATGACCTGGCTGGTGTTATAGCTCTTACTTTAATTGGATTGGATTTTATTTTACTAATTTTACGTTAAACTTTGGAACATAATGCGTTTTAACAGTACCAAGAATACAAATTTTCTTATGTTTGTACTGTACATATTTGCAGCAAAGGAATACATATCCAGGACCACGTAGAAAATCCCTTAATAAATAGTTGTTATTAGTGATCTTTATGAATTCGAAAACTTAATTGCTCAGTGAGGCATTTTAATATTGAATATATTATTTTACTTTATTTAACGGATCAATAGTCATACCTGATTTATATAGGTATTGATGATTAAAAAGTAAATATTCGTAAAATACAAATATTACCCCTACAATAACTGCAGACGGCCAAACGACACAACCAAAAAACGACGTAAAATACCTTGGAATCACAATTGACCACAAACTTAAATTCACTAAACACATACGAAACATCAGGCAGAAACAATAAAGAGAACAAAACACTTCCGATCACTAACCTACAAAGACAGCGGAATTAGCACAAACACCGCCACCAAAATATATAAAGCTATTTGTAGACCCTTGCTAGACTTTGGACATATACTCATGACCAACGGAACAGAAAGGACAAAACGTTATACACAAACAACAGAACAAATTGCACTAAGACTAATAACACGAATAAGACACCCCCAAAACCCACTACACAACCCCCCCACCCAACTACTATACGAACGCACAAACATGACAAAGATCTCGGAAAGACTTATACAGCTACAGACAAAATGGACAAACAACCCCTACAACTGGACCATTCTGAACCCCCTTTGTCTTACAAGACCAACCAGACAATCCCGCTTCCGTTTCCCTACATTAACGCTACTCGAACACTTACAAACGCAACGGACTAGTGGACAATAAAATAATTTCTGCTTGCCACTTATTTAATAGTATTGTTAACCTAGAATGGGAGAATTTTCATATTTGTTTTTTATTTAGATTGGGACTGCATGTATTAAACAAGGGCAGAAATACCGATAGGTCGATAGCCTTTTTTAGAAATAAAGATGTTTACTACTACTATTGTTAACCTAGAATAGGAGAATTTTCATATTTGTTTTTTATCTAGATTTATCTAGATTTTTCTTGTCATTGGAATTTTATTTAATAATATTGTTAACCTAGAATAAGAGAATTTTCATATTTGTTTTTATTTATATTAAGACTGCATGTATTAAACAAGGGCAGAAAGACCGATAGGTTGATAGCCTTTTTTAGAAATAAAGATGTTTACTACTACTACTACTACAAATATTATCACAACATCGTTCATTAGGATTTGGGTCCTTAAACTGAGAATATTTGCAATTAGCGCAATTTTCATGTGTGACATTAATGTGAATAAAAGAAATTTACAGCAAACGTTGTGGTTCCGCTGCTTTCTACGAACGAATCGAACTACGAATTTCACCACCCTCTTTTCTACCATTACCTAGGCTGCTCAAAATATATCTTAATTCATATTGTTAGTAATCCATAATCAGATGTTCTAGTATGGTTTATGACTAACATTGCTTCTACAATCACTAAAACTAAATTTATCAATGTAAATACTTAAATTTTGCATATGCGCCTTTACCAACCTTTACTTTGTCCAACCTACATCCTGTAATGAGTATTTAAACTTGCAGCATGTGCAGAGATACTGAAAGTATCAGATCACTATCAGTCAATTATTCAGAAGATTTGACCCGGAGGATCACATTAGATATGCAACCAACTAGATATTTTATAAACATATCGTTTCAAAGCTTTATTTCACTAGGCGTGACCGTCCAACATAGAAAGAACATACGTCAATTATTTCAAACAAACTTTAAACTTTTAGAACACTAAACCACTATAAATATTTATTTCAAATTAAAATTATGTATATTCATTCCCGTGGGCACAAAAGCATATGACCAGTTCGTACCATTACATGCAAATAATTTTTCTTTTTTATATTAAGAGTGAAAATCGCTGTTTTATGGCGCAATTCCTATTCGGATGTTCAGAGCAACATTTTCCCTGCCTATTAATTTGTTATAACAACGGTATTTGCATGAACGACCTGGATGAGCACTGAAATATGCACATCGGGATAATACTGACGGAAAATAACGACATTAAATATGTGGAACGTGCAAGCGAAAATTATTTAATTTTGTTAATCGATGCATTAACACTACATGTTCTATAATGTCACATAAAGTATAATGGCATGTTCTATGATGATGAAATCCTTTATGTTGGGAAGTCAGTTACTTGAGGGTTTTGATAGACGATATTATTGAAAACTGAATGAACCTTTATAAAAAAAAACTAGGATATAATGATTTATTACTCATAGGATCTTTATGAATGAACAGTACACCTTTTTACTTCAGTATTGCATTACTAATTTAGAGCAAATAGCGTCAACATTTTGTTTTTCTTTTCTTGTTGTATGTAATATATGCGATTCTCTGTTTGTCTTTATTTGACGTCTCCAATTGCAACCCGAAATTCCGGCCACAGTGCCACACTCAACATTTGAAAAAATCGGCTAATAAATATTTAAATATACTTTAAATTACTTAGTAGATTAAGCGTTTGAATGCCTTTCATCAGTATTTAGTAGTAGTAAATATCTTTATTTCTAAAAAAGGCTGACTCCCCTACAATAACGGCAGACGGCCAAACGACACAACCAAAAAACGACGTAAAATACCTTGAAATCACAATTGACCACAAACTTAAATTCACTAAACATATACAAAACATCAGGGCAGAAACAATAAAGAGAACAAAACACTTCCGATCACTAACCTACGAAGACAGAGGAATTAGCACAAACACCGCCACCAAAATATATAAAGCTATTTGTAGACCCTTGCTAGACTATGGAGATATACTCATGACCAACGGAACAGAAAGGACAAAACGTTATATACAAACAACAGAACAAATTGCACTAAGACTAATAACACGAATAAGACACCCCCAAAACCCACTACACAACCCCTCCACCCAACTACTATACGAACGCACAAACATGACAAAGACTTCGGAAAGACTCATACATCTACAGATAAAATGGACAAACAACCCCTACAACTGGACCATACTGAGTCCCCTTTGTCTTCCAAGACCAACCAGACAATCCCGCTTCCGTTTCCCTACATCAACGCTACTCGAACACTTACAAACGCAACTGACTAATGGACAATAAAATAATTTTTTCTTGTCATTAGAATTGGAAAGTTTATTTAATTAGATTATTAACCTAGAATAAGATAATTTTCATATTTGTTTTTTATTTAGGTTAAGACTACATGCATTAAACAAGGGCGGAAAGGCCGATAGGTCGATAGCCTTTTTTAGAAATAAAGATGTTTACTACTACTGAAACGTTACTAGGATTGTATTTAATTAATTAATTAAATTTGCAGAATTATTTCGGAGATAAGTGGCACAATTCTAAGATCACAATCGTTAAAAAAACAATAAGTCGAAGGGCAGAAGACGAGCCAGACCGAAGACAACATTGAGGCGGGAACAGTGCCTCAAAAAAAGAGTAGCGTTTCATTAAGCGAAAACAATAGTACGGTTTTAAAATTATTATAAAAGAAAGCAAAGATTCAATAAATAAATAGGCCCTTTTAAATTTGATACACCCTCGTATATACATGTATATTACAAAAAGATCCAAGAATAACAGTGTTTTTTTTTATTTGAGATAAAATGGAAAACAATATCATAACGAAACTGGTGAGGTTTCCGGGTTTTTAGGCCGTCGTCAAATTTCTGCCTGACGTTTGGCAAGCACAAGTGGCTTGCATCTTCAGAGGTGGTTTGCTTCGTGCGTGTCGGTGGTCATCTTAAAAAACCGAAAAACTCACCAGTTTCAAGGATTGGCCTCGAAAGCCTAACTCTAATTATAATATCATTACGGTTACAATAAATTATATATGTCTTCATACAATTTCACTTCATCGATTGTTCAACAAAATCTTTAGTTAGCATTCTTGATAATGTATTTGGTTTCTGAGCAAATTCTTTCTCTACCAGTATTTGCTGATTTAAATATATTAAAAGTTGCAAATGCCTTACCTAAACTAACCCACACAAAAAGCTATTTGCACGACCTATAAAAAAATTCCCAATATTTGCCAGCCCTTCGTCTATTTTGACTGCTTCTATAAACAACATCGGTAACCAAATATTAAATTTGCTCGAAAAAGTGCATTTTTTAAAGCAGCATAATTAATTGTGGTCCATGCAGCTCTCTGGTTTAATTAGATTATTTGAAACTGAAAACTGACTGACCAATAAACCAATTTGTGGTGTTGTTGATTTGACACATTTATTTTCCATTAATCAATCTGTGGGTTGATGAATGAACACAATTTGTGGTGTTGTTGGCAATGTATATTTTTTCTTTTAAGACCGTTTTTCGGAGATTTTCCAGTTTGTTTGGTAATTGGAATTAATCCAGTTACGAGTGATTAACGAGGCGTTCTATAATAAATAGTAAATAATATTGAAATAAATAACACTAAGATCAGGGGCATTTATCATACGTTTCGAGGCGAGGAAGGACAGTTAGTTTCACATATACAGAAGTGTTTCCTAACCGAGTCAGATGATTTGTGAATGTGGTAGATAACAATTAGCTCGAGAGTGTCTAATTGCTAAATAATCCTTAATGTAATCCTAATCGGTTCAATAATTGTAATGTGCGTTTTCTTAAATTATTTCCTTTGCAAAATTCTAAAATAGTTAATGGCAAGCACCTACTTGTAACTTGAAGCTCAACTATGATGCTTGTTGGAGGATGTGTAGATACTTGGCACTCATAAAGTCCAGCATCAGACGGCTGCACATGTTTGATCAAAAGACCCCAGTTTTGTAAGTGGCGCACGTGTTCCACCATAAATCTGTCATCAGTATTATAAGTGGCAACTCCTACTGTGAGCAGGTGATAATCTTGTTTTCGTATCCATGATACCTGCAAAAATCAGAATATGTTTCTTTTATTATATTTTATGCAAATAAAAATTAACTTAAATGCAGTACCAGTGAAAATTTTATCTATTTTTGTTATTTGAGCGAAGTGGCGAAAATCAAACAAAATATTAGCATCCATAACGAATATTACAATTATTCTTGTATTCAGCTAAATTCCAAACATTATTAAATAGACGCAGGCAACATTACCTATACATTGTTCAACTTATATACGGTTGATATATTTTGACATTCGGACAGATCTCAGTTTAACCGTAGTCAGGCAGGTTCGTAACTAATTTTAACGAAAAAGCTGCAATTCATTTATTCTGTTTGTCATATAAATGTAATAAGCAAAATCTGAATTTTTGCCCTAAATCTACCGTTAAATATTACGCCTTTTTGTTTTTCAAGTAGCAGTTACCCTTCGCTATATTTCGGCATGAGTGTTTTGCAAATCTATAACATTTTTTATTTCCGTCGGATTCAATGTAAAGAGTTCTGTATTAATAGTACTTAACAGGACATCGACTTGAAAAATATTCGAATTATGACAGATATAACAACTGCAGATTGGTCAGCAGTTTTCTTCCTGCAAAATGCTAAAGGTGCATAAAAATTTGAAAGGCAAATATTTTGCGTTTTATATTTCGAAGAATTTAATCAAATTGTGAAATTAAGATATTATTAAGTGAAGATAATTAAATTCTCTAAGCAAAGCCTGGTATTTGTCGAATAAGATAAACCTGTAAAGATATGTGCGATTTAAATTCATTCAAGTGTGTAACGCAAAATCGTTCCGATTGTTTTCCTATATCTTTGTGATTAGGAATTAAAAATAGATATATTCGAGTGTTCGTTACATTTTTGAATACGTTTTTTCGAGAATGTGAAATTGATAACATGGCGCAAAACTTACAAAAATAAAACATCATTTTTTCCATAAAGTGACAATGTTCATATAAAGTAATTTTCTAAATAACAAATGTTTAGCAGTACTGTGTAGTTTGTGTTACGTGTGACAAGACAAGAAAGTTTAAAATGACTTCAAAGAGACTTCAATACTTAAGAGAAAATATAATTCACATATAAATAATAAAAGTCGAAGAAATTCACGATAATTATGTTTTATTCTATGATATGTAATTAAGGCATAATTACATAAAAACATAGTATCAAGTTCGGATTAAAAAGCAATAAAATTTTGGAAAAAAACGGTTCAAAATCAAATTGATTTCACGTTTCGTTCATGTGCCTTGTCCGGTCTCCCCGACTTTGGCGATCACTATGACAAAAGCTGTTCGGTCCTCCGCCAAGCGAAAAAGTGCACCAGCCCTTCTTATGCCGGTGCAATCCCGAATATTTCTAAGCCCGACTGTTGCTTTCTTCCAACTCCACCGCGCCCCTCAATCTAGCCCTTTAATATGAGCTGTAATAGACGATATTTATCACCTCTCAAAATATGTCCAAGATATACCGTCTTTCGGCATTTTACGGTCGTCAAGAGTTGCCTTTCGATGTTTGCCCTTCGTAATACATTTTCGTTTGTGACATGTTGTGTCCACGGAATACGAAGCATTCTTCTGTGAAGCCACATTTCGAATCCCTCCAGTTGGTTTATCGTCCTGACCTTCAGAGTACACGTCTCTACTCCGTACAGCAATACCGACCATCCATAGCATTCAACCATGCGTTGTCTCAACTTCAGATTCAGGATCTCATATTGTTAGAATACCTGCGAGCAATCTCTATACGGCACTTTATCTCGCAGTCCCGGTTTAGATCCTCTGTAATAATACCACCAAGATATTTGAACCTAGAGAGTTCCAAGGCAGTGCCATTGTGGGGTTGCCTGCTCAATATCATAAATTTGGTATTTCCTATAGTGATTTTTAGACCTTGTGTCACTCCCACGTCACCGATTTTGTTTGCTTAAATCACTGTGTCATCAGCATATCTGATTGTGATATGTGATATTACTGGTATGTGATATTCCTTCCAATGCTTCCTTAAATATTCGATCATAGTATAGGTTGAAGAGTAAGGGCGACAGTATGAAACCCTGTCTTACTCCGAACAGAGAATCATCAAGATCTTCCTCACATCTACGTCTGATGCGGGCGTGAATGATCCGTAAGAATGCTTTGAGCATGGGGGATATGAGCATTACATTAAGCGATAATCACCACATTTTTTGGCTGATGCTTTTCAGGTACAGCAATAAAGGTTGATGATAACCATTCAGATGGAATTTCACCTGTCTCATAGATAATATTAAACAGTTTAACTACCAAGCCAATATGTTCCTGTGTACTGAGCTTTACAGCCTCGGTCGGAATCTCGTCAGGGCCAGATGCTTTCCTATTTTTTGCTATAGAGATGGTTTCTCTTACCAACATTAAATTACTTTTAATAAACGCAAGATTGATGGTCAGTTCTCTGTTTTCTGCAACCACATGATAATAATTGTCGAATATATGTTTTATTATCACCGAGTTGTATACTTTTTGTATAATTTTTAAGATAAATGAACTGAGCTTCAGATTCTAAGCTTAACCTAAAATCATGGGTACCCGGAACACATGCGGGGTATGCAAAATGAAAGATACTAATCGATTTATCAACTGAAAACGATGAGAAAAAGCATGTCAAAAGCTACAATTTACCAAAGTCCATTTTAAAATCGAAACTGGGACTTTTTGTACATAACATGTAAATGTACACAACAATTACTTTGATTTATTTGTTTAGATTCACGGGATGTACCTTCAAACCAAAAATCTCTTGTCCAACATTTATACAATGAGGAGAAAATTGTTCCAGTCTTAAAAGAATGAAAATTCAGTTTAAACATGAGAAATTGTAGATAATGCAGCTCACTAAACCGTTTTATAGGATACGATAAAATATCATTTCCAAAACCGCCGTGAACCAAAGGCATTCTGGGCTCGTTAAATATTTCCGATCCATTAAACTGCTTGAAAACTTTAAAGTGTTGTTGTTAAGAAACATGAAATGGATATTAAGTAAGAGATTTTTTCGATAACCTAAAGCTGAAATGTATATCGAAACGCTGAATATGAAATGGGGTTTTGTAGTAGTTTATGTCGACTTTCATAGGGCGTTTATAAAACCTTTGCCATTTTGCTGGTTGAGTTATTCTACATAAAGTGAAATTAGTAAGAATTTTTAAAATAGTTAATGTTGTTAATTTGCCAATAACGGTTATTAAAAATGATCTGTTTTTTAATTAATTAAATGCTCTTGTTATTGTAATTTCTACCAACGGAATCATAGTTGCAACTACCAAAAATTATTAAGCATATATATTTAAGTAACCACTCTCCGTATACTAATCACATTTTATACATCTTAAGAATTTTTTAGCATTCATAATTTGTATGTATACAATTCACATGGTTATTTTAATTTAAGATGCGGCTAAACTGTTTTATCGCACTTTAAGAAAAAAATTATACCTACATATGCAGGGTGATTCAAGCTTAATATTGATGACCTCAGGAATCAAAAGAATTTGTTACTGTTCTTACATGATACATTTTTTTAAATCCCCTCATTTCCGACATAGAAGGTGTGTAAATAAGAATTTTTGCAGTTTTTTTCTCATCCGATTTGGGTAAATTGAAAACACACATAATTCTAATGAACAAAAAATCTTCTGCAGAAATGTCTGTCTAGACAACTCTTTCTGAGTTTCCATGGCTTGCTGTAACGATGAATCTCAGACAACAGCATAAAATGTCATAAAAAGCCATAGAGTGAAAAATATTCAAATTGAATCAGTGAAGCACAGGTCTACGATAGCACAAAGAAAAATGCAGTACCACATGAAATATAATTCTAAGAAAGTTGTGTTGAAACTTTAGGAAAATATGTAAGGTGATTGGAAGGATTTTGTTCCAAATTTTTAATCGATCGGATAAGCAATTCAAAAGTTATGAGGGAAAAGCGAGAAAAAATATGATTGATATGAGCCCTATGTCCGAAACAACCTACAGAAACATTTTAAACCATGTAGGGACATTATTCTCACCTGTTCCATCGATTCCCGTTATATAGCTAATTTACTAACTTCCTGTGACTCCTGAATATTTAGAAATACTATTTAAAGATTAGTACTGTATGGTAGGCATAAAACAAATTTTATTGAGTGTCGAATTAATGCATTTAATATTTAGCGCTGGTTCTTTTACAAACGTGAAACATAAAAGGTCAACAAACGTATCGGATGTTTCCGCCTTTAATAAATCTCAAAGGTTTATTTGTGAGAAAAATAAATAGCACAGGAAAATGGGAATTAAAATGAAATTTGTCTATTCTTAAGCACAAAACCGACCAAGATGAGCAATCCAATGGGACCAAGCAAATTGATTTAAACCATACCTACTTGAATGTTTTAAAATATGAACTACTCTTGTCTGAAATGCAAATCAATTATTAACCACGTTATTTTTCGCTGAGTACATTTTGGAACCAAATCGTATTATACAAGGATATTTACTAACAAAAGTAAATTCAAACTATGAAAATGTTTAAAGTCAACTAGAGACAACAATTTCGAATACAAAGCATTTCGCGCAAATAAATGTCGCTTTATGCTAGTGCTTTTCTGTCTATTTTCTAAAAACATGTATGCTAAGCACTCGGGTCGCTTTAGGCTACCAATTACACACGTATTGCTATTTCTGCGTTCCTAGAGGGTGTCAGGACTAAGCTTATTTTAGTTTAAACTTTGTGTTAGTAAATTCTTTTGTAGTATTTTAGTTTAAACTTTGTGTTAGTAAAAAGTATGTTGTTGACGTTCTTTAATTATGTATACTGGTTTATTTGGGTAGGAATATACAATTTTGAAACCGGATCCGAAGAATTAAACAAAGAGGTATTTGACAGTGGCACAATGCTGTTTGATTAGTTCCAAATACTAGCACTTGCAAGCTATATCGACTGTATACAGAAAAAATAAATAAATAAATAAAATAAATAAATAAATGCAGTAAAAGTTAGAGTGATAGCAGGAGTTGGAGTGGGCGAAAGGGAAGATTCTGTTAGAGGTTAAACTTAAACAGAAATTCTGTTACCACCGCTTTGCGTCTTGAAAATGAAGAAGACGGCAGCCTACATAATAGACACAGCCCTTGACTAGAATTCAGAGTTGCAAATTTTGTTTTTCAATTGAGTTGGGGTTTTCCTGTCATGTAGTTTTACTCTCCATATGTTTTATTTTATAATTAATATACATTTAACTAAGTTCTTGGGTAATACGTAAGCTTTGCGTAGAAACTATTTATTAAAGTTTTGTTTATGGACTCCCTAAACACTCCTCTATAAATATTCCTCACGAGGAATTACGCATATTTGAATTAGGCTCCATAAGATTAAATCTAGCCTTTGAGTCGTGTTTCCATAAACTTATTGAAAATCAGCTAAATCGGAAAACTCCATTTGCAAGTAATCGATTTCATTACATATTCCTAGATTCTCATAGTACAAATCACATGCTCTACTTACATATCCGATAGCAACCAATGCAGGGCAGGCGATATTGAATACGCTAGAAAGGAGAGCAACCAAATTTGTACATTGGAAATTATGATTTTCTTGGTTTTCTGCATCAGCAAAGTATGATTTTTGTTCTCTGCAAGTCACTTTCAACTGAACTGTGTTATTGCCGGTTGAAGAATCAAGTAGTTATCATGATCTTCACTATAATGTGAACAGTTTATCGTATCGGTAGCTTTATAGTTATAACGGACGATTTTAAAAATTATCATTCGACAATTTTTCAGGCAGGCGGATATTTTTAGTGAAAATAGTCGTAAACGAGCGTTACATTTTTCGAAAATGTTCGTTTTTTATGATTCTTAACCGGTTTTACTATTTCCAAAAAAATTTCGTTGGGAGGGTTTTTTTTAGATCAAGTTTCCTATTACTTAGCTTGTAGCTTAGATGACGCTTGGGCTATTAGGTGGTGCAGCACGTTCGATCTATTTTTCGTTGGTTTTACTGAAGATAGACTATGACACGCCCGCCGGTTGCGTTATTTTAATGAATGGAATAAAAGTCGCAGTACATTTTCTTCTTGTAAAGCCTAGCTGTCTCACAAACGAATTTTCGGACAAAAGATCCGAATATTGGAATGATTGATGGACCGACAGACGTCGGAAATCGTTGATATTACATAGTTTTCATTTGGTGCTGAAACAAATGTATTATTTTCTAACATGTGTAGGCAACATTGTCAGTGCTTCAATTTGTGCCAAGACTGCATTATTCTCAGGATTCGGGCTAGGCATGGGTAACACTGAGTTGAATCTGGTTGAATGACACTCTCACAGCGCATTCTCCTTAGAACTGTAACGGAATAGGGATAAACTCAGATTATGTTCCACGTTTTACGGTTTAGTTTTAGATGGCACCACCATGCCGTGTTGCAGAATACATACGTTTTATTTTATTGATATGCTATATTTAGTGTACAGATGCGATGTGAAACTGCCATTTAACTCAGTGTTACTCATACCCGATGCCTAAATAAGACCGCGATAAATAAGAATTCATCAGTAGATAAGTATTTTGAGCACGAGCTAGTTTTGGTTATCGGGAATCATTTAATGACTTCACGAACTTGCAATCCGAAGTCTGCCATCTTGAATAAGGTTAAATTTAAGTGTTATTCCGTCGAGGGTTGATCCGTTAGACGCGAGGTGTTACTACGCATTGACGCACAGAGCGGCATCAACACAAAAGTTCCACACAACACAGTGTTACCGAAACCTACCATATTTCAGAGAGTTACATCAATTTAAAATAAATCTTGTTGAGACCGAGAAGATGTTACATTAGTTAAAACTTACTTAAACATAGATACAAATCACTCGTGTTCACGAATCGTTCGGAAAAAGTTATATTCCAGGACGACCTAAAATTTTCTTTTGTTTAGCAAAATATTCATAAATTGCAATCAAAATGATCAAACCTTTGTTGTGACAATACAATATAGCACGATATTTGACAAGAAAGTCCCTGGGAAACTAGAATTAATAGAACTGATCTGCCTCAAATGATTTAATGACATTAACATTAACAATCTATTTAATGGAATAGTCGTGTATTTTCTGATATATTTTACAAAAACTCCTTACGAATAACTTAGTTAATCATCACTATTAATTAATTTGCCTTCTCGTCTTTTACGTCCTTTCAAGAAGTCCTTTCAAACCAGTTGATATAACTCTGCTGCTCTGGCTGTGTACTCTAAACTGTCCTACTTCCTGAGCTTTGTAAAATTGATATTTTGATTAAATAGGAAACTGATTTAAATTAGTATTAAATGTTTTAATTCAAGTGAAATTATTAATTAAACGAAATTTATATTTTATAAATGCAGGTATTTATGAAAATATCTTTTGCATGGACCCGATATTATTTCGAATTCGATGAATAGAATGGGACAATTTTATTAAAAAAAAAAGGAATTTCTATGATAAGATCTGGAAATTTAACATTCAATTTATTTTATCGCAAAATACCTATAAATGTCCGAGGCTTTGGCAGCGAAAGATAATTGACTTTTTTACTTCAATCAGATCGTTCAAAACACAAAAAAGCTTTCCACATTTTTATTCGAGTAAATTTTATTTGGTACCAATATTGGTAATTTCCTGATAGGAAACGTTAAACATATACATAATAAATCGAAATGGTTTGGAAGAGTGGACGGCAAAGAATGCAACGGCACGTAAAAGAATGGAGAATATAAGATAGATCTCTAACTAATTTTTGATCATTTTTTCTGAATAAAGCCAATTATTGTTATTTGATGCAAGTAACTCAAATCGCTCTAATTCAAATCTTAATATAGTGTTAGTAAAAGAAGACGTGTTTTGTATTATTCAGATATATCAGAGACAATATTTTAAAATTCCAGCAAGCATTCCTGTTTAATAATCGACACTAAAACGAAAACTTGGCGTATGAAAATATCTCGATTATAGATGTAAGTTACGTTAGGCAAATTACGTCAATTGTTAATTCATACTTCGATTATTGTAACTAATCGACTCCAATAATACTCGGATTATTGGATTAGATAATTTAAATTGAATAGATACGTCATAAAAACCAAAAAAGAATAAATTACATGATGTATTACTTATAAAATATACAGGTCCCAGGTAGAGTCCCAGTTTTTATGATCAAAACTTCAGGTATAGTTAGAAAAACGCTTTGAAAATATGTCAGTCATACAAACATAGGTCCGTTTCCACGTCTTTTTTTGATATACAGTGTGTATATAGATAGAGGCTTGTCTGTTATGCCAGTCATCCACTGAGAGATTTCTGGCTAACCTGGCCTTTGTGATCACTTGTATACGGGTTGCTCGAGGTCTACCTCTTTTCCTTCTTTCTGGAGGTATCCACTCCAATATGGTTTTTAATTCAGTTATACATATATAGTTAAGGAATGAAAATAGATCTTTATATGAAAACAGGTCTTTTTTTCTAACCAGACCTATAGTCCTGATCATAAAAAATGTGACACCCCGTATATTTTAGTAAAAATTTAGGACTGTCTCGAAATATTTATCCTTACTAATAAAACTCTATGGCAAAGTAATTCTTTGCGGTTTTATATGTTTCAATTTTAATATAAATAGCTGTAGTTGAAAAGAAAGGGCTCAACCAGTGGCAAAATCAGCAGGCAACACTTTTTCACAGACTGTGAGAGATCCAGTCTGCCTGCTCCTGCGAACAACATTTATATTTCACACGTAAAATAACCGAAAATGTTTCGAACAATAAAATGCTTTTAAGCGAAGGGAGCCATGTAATTCAAGGTACTTCTCTCATTAATGAATCGCTTGGAAACTTTAATTTTATTAGACAGATGTTGGTAAACTTTTGAGATCGAAGAAGCAAGATTTGATAATTCAATTAACTTTTTGTCGGAAATGTTTCATGAATGTCGCAAAAATGTGTTTTTCGGAATAATGGCCATGGATCACACATCACATTCAAACAGCATCACTCGACTGTTTATCCGCTCTTTATTTTGGCCAACAATATACAAACTACCCACCTAACTGACAGAAAGACAGCTTGCCTGTTTATGGACATTAACAAGGCTTTTGATAGTGTCTGGCATAGAGGGCTTACTATACAAACTATACAAACTACACACACCAACATATCTACTACACACCATAAAGAACTTACTAGAAAAACAGACAACTACAAGTACGAATTGACAAAAACTGTCATTTTCCTTTTCCCCTGAACAAGGCCTCCCTCAAGGATCCCCGCTCTCACCGTTTCTCTACAATATATACTGCCATGACATATACAATTACAACTTCCAGACAAAAATCAAATCGACAGATCGACATACATATTACAATACGCAGACGACACGGCACTTATTGTACATGACAAAACTACTGAGAGAGCAGCTCAGAGACTCCAAACACTAACAAAACAACACAATGACATGGTTTTATAAATGGAGACTAACACCAAAACGCGTCAAAAAACCAACTTCTGCTCACAAACCACAGACTCAACGCTGACTCCCCTACAATAACTGCAGACGGCCCAAACGACACAACCAAAAAACGACGTAAAATACCTTGGAATCACAATTGACCACAAACTTAAATTCACTAAACACATACGAAACATCAGGGCAGAAACAATAAAGAGAACAAAACACTTCCGATCACTAACCTACAAAGACAGAGGAATTAGCACAAACACCGCCACCAAAATATATAAAGCTATTTGTAGACCCTTGCTAGACTTTGGCCATTTACTCATGACCAACGGAACAGAAAGGACAAAACGTTATACACAAACAACAGAACAAATTGCACTAAGACTAATAACATGACAAAGATTTCGGAAAGACTCATACATCTACAGACAAAATGGACAAACAACCCCTACAGCTGGACCATACTGAATCCCCTTTGTCTTACAAGACCAACCAGACAATCCCGCTTCCGTTTCCCTACATCAACGCTACTCGAACACTTACAAACGCAACTGACTAGTGGACAATAAAATATTTTTTTCTTGTCATTGGAAGTTTATTTAATAATATTGTTAACCTAGAATAAGAGCATTTTCATATTTGTTATTTATTTAGATTGAGACTACATGTATTAAACAAGGGCAGAAAGACCGATAGGTCGATAGCCTTTTTTAGAAATAAAGATGTTTACTACTACTACTGGCCATGGATCTAATGAAATAGTTAAAAATAACTTGTAGAAAACATTATTAAGTATCGAGCCCAGAAAATCCACTACATCTGTGTACTTAACTTAACGAGAACAGTTAGGACCGTTTTAATGTTGCTATTAATTTTATATTTTCAAAAACAAAAAGGGCTCTTTCTAATATGCGAGAGTGTTCTTATTAAGGCAGATCTAAGCTGCTGAATATTCCCTTCCAATTTTCTCTAATTACGCCAAAATTTGGGAAAAAGTCCTCAAAGAAATGTATTCATGGTAATTAATTGAACGGTATAAAGTTTTGAAGTTTTAATTAATACTTATCCTCAATATCACTGAATAATTTTCTTAACGAAATTGGGTTGAGGTTTATCAAATATATCTTCCGAGAAGTTACTCTTAATAAATTGATTAGCACGTCCTTAGTCGGCGACATTTTGTGGTGACAATAAGGTTTGTTTGCATAAAATTATGCAGCAGATTGCCCTGCAATGCCAAGAAGACTTTGACCGGTTATCTGAAATTTTCAATAGCCGTGGATGCATTGGAATTTTTAATACGAGGTGTCGGAAGTGAAAGCAGATTGGCGCTCCGATGCTAGACCGCTTCTCAACAAATGACTAATAGATATTTATAGTGATCGGTTGTTTTAATCTGACTAGGTTGAGTTAGTACTGCATGAGATCAAACGCACGTGTTATTATGCAATATATTGTACAATATAAGAAAAATGTATTCTCAGTCTAAGCTGGCCGCAAGACTAAGATTTACTACAAACTGTTCCATACTTTTATGCATACTTTACTAAGTAAGACACAGTCGTTCTCATATTTTTTGCACGGTAGAACATGTTCTAAGCACATCGTCGTCTAATATTGTGTTTGCAGACAACGTTTGAACTTACCCATTGAAATATTTCATTTTCAAATGGAAACCCATTTTTAAAATAATATTAAAATTCGTGATTTGTAGCATATTTCTGATACCATCTAATTTTTTAACCTATTTTTGGCTCTGATTATTAATAAAACTCCTTTTCTCGGATTTTACATCATAACGCAGAAAATCGATTTGCAAGTAAATTTCCTAACTTAAAAAAAGTTTAGTGTTGGAATACTGACGACATACTATGTTAGCCATAGACTTATTTCAATTCTAACATAAAATGTTCATAAGACACAGTGCTCTATGCGAGACACTTTAGTGAAAATACAGGTCCACATTTCAGAAAAATAGCATGCGTGAAAGCCTCTCTATAAAATAATATGTAAAACGTGTCCAAACAACTTATGTAAATAACAGCCCAGTGGATCATTTATCACTCGAAGGACGGCTATTTTTTGATCACGAAAACATTATTTCCTGGGTATACTGACAACCTGATTGAAATCCAAGAACGTTTCCATATTATTCGACACCCCACACCTGTCAATTTGTTGGAATGGTAGATTGATTTTTACAGTCCATTTAATTTCAGGCAGGCATTCGAGCGCATAACTTGAAGGACTGGATAAGAATGGAATGGACGGGACGTTACTGATATGTATGAAAATATGCTTGATATGAACATTAATATTCCATCAATTTTCTTAAGTGGATTTATTTTTTGCAGTTTATAGAAATATGTTTTTGACATAACGGCATAATGAATCCAGTAAATATATAAGGAGCTAAATATAGATTCAGTTTTAGTGGGTGTATAAACACTATACATATGTATTCTTCAATAAATACACACTAGAACAAATAATTGAAATTTCATTCCAACATGTGGTACGTTATTAAACGTTAAATAACCAGCAAGTCACATCAACAACGGTTTAGATCTAAAATCGACGAAAAAAGATTTCAAAGCTATATAAGTTCAAAATCTTTATATCTCATACTTTCAAATTGCCAAAATCGCAGTGTTGAAACTCATCTAAAGTCCGAAGTGGTCGATGGCAACATCACCATAGAGGGACAAAACATCGAATGGGAAAGAGATATTAAATATTTGGGTGTTGTTTTAGATGAACAGCTGACCTGGAAGAAGCACCTAAAAACAGCCATCGACAAGGTTAAGGCAACAACTGCCAAGTTGTACCCACTCCTCAACCGAAGAAGCCAGATGAGTATTAGGAACTCCTCATCAAGGCCATAATCAGGCCGACACTGGTGTATGCCTCCACTGCGTGGGGATATGCAGCCGAGTGTCACTTGAATAGACTTCCGGCCACAGAAAACAAACTTCTGCGGATTGCCATAGATGCGCCCTGGTTTGTCAGAAACTCCCAAATCTACAGGGACCTGGAGTGGGAGCCACTAAGAGAGAAAGCTGAAAGGCACTCGAACGAAGAGCTGCGAAAACGTAAGTTACACGCCTGAAGATCTGGGACCCAGGAATAAAAGGCCCAGACACCAACTAGCCCACTAGGGCAACAGGTGTCAAACGGCGTAAGCTGTAAGTGTGGTAACAATGTAGTGTTTGTAGTAAGTAGCATGAATGTATAAGTAAGGCGTTAAATTAATAAGATGCCCATGCTAGCAAGCAGCTAGCATGGAGTCAATGCGATGCTATGGCTATGGCATACGGACGCCGGAGCTGACAAATTCTTAGAGGGGACTACAAGTTTTAAAGGATAACTCCCGAAAACTCGTAGTACAAAAAAGGGGGGTTTTTAGTTGGTAAAAATCCAACACTACCCAGGGTTCGGAACACTGGGTGTCTTCGCGAAGATTTTTATTCCTCCAGCCGCCTGCCAAACAAAAAAAATATATTCATGAGGTTCACGTCAATCTTCACAGCATTATAAAATTGCTAACCGCTACTTTGGCTAACAATTAGTGTGTATCCTCAGCTGACATGACTATAAGTTCGTCGTTACACTGCGGCAGGTCATTAGTGTATATTATAAATAACATGGACTACAAATACGCCTCTGGGGCACAACTCTATATTAACTTTTTTAACAGAATCGTTCTGTGCTAAACTAGACATGTATAAAGAGATGAGTTGTGTGTTCTTGGTTTCGTCTTCAATCTTTTTAGACAATTCTCTGCTGAACGACTCTTGTTCAAGTTTTATATGAATTCATGAAGCCACATATTTCTAACTTCATGAGGCTCCTTCGAAACAGATGCGCTGTATGTTTTGTGCATTGTTTATTGAAAGTCGGCACACATCCAACAACTGGCAACTTAGCTAATGACTTTCTCAATCTGGGCCTAAATACATCATTTGGTCAATGCACTAATCACATTGACCATATAAAATTCGGAGTTTCGTGTCTTTTTGGCCGAATTTTTAACTATAAAGCAACATTTGAGAAACTTACCACCCCGTTGCTAAACTTCCGAACAACGCACGGCAATGTTGCCGTGCCTCCAGTTTGAGCCACAACTACTGTACAGTTATCAGTAATAAATACTGTGGATTTTGCACCATGTGCTGCTGATTTCACAGCATTTCCAATACTTAGCATGGCCTCTTTGCTTTTTCTATGCTGTTCAGCGTAGCTGCGACGATGTCTGACGAAGAGGGACAAGTCGAAATCCAAGGCGTCTGGAATAAATAAAATATTATAATTAGGAGAAATATTTTTGTCGAATGATATACATAGTCGATGTAGTAGACGAGTTTTAACAACTAAAATTGAAAACTGAAATTAAAAAGTTCTTTTATACCAAGTAAATACTATGAAGACTAAAGTATTGTATCTGTGAAAAGTATTTTGTATTAGTTTATCAGTCGTTACCATTATTTTATGGAGTAGAGCCCCGAAAGCTGAGATATAACATTTAAACATTTCTCGAGTTGGTAGCAGTATCTCGCAATCAATACCGACAAGCCGACAACATATCTCAAATGCGTCCTCTCATTATATCGTGATGAAACGTAACTGTCTCACACCTGAAGGTTAATCACTTGTTCTTTCTTCACTTTTTAAGATAAAGTCAATTTATAAACGTCATAGATTTATTCTCGATTGTTCAGTAGAAAACTTGTTTGATTCCATAATAATACTGGTTAATCCCGAGGGAATAATCGGCGAAAATTATAATTATTGTGTACACTTTCCTGACTTTATTTCAATTTAATGCAAATTAAATTCCTGGGTTCCAGTCAATATTACTGTTTATTAGTCAAAACTTTTACAAATACGTTTCGGTGTCTTCCTCCAAAATCATTAGTTTGTCTGTATGAATTTTGGCATGATGGCCAGATTCTTGCATCTGGTTAGGAAGTTTTTTCTGTTCCTCTCTTTTGCCTATTAAATATTTTATAATATATTATAATAAAAACATATAATTTTATAATTATTTCGAGTGGACCAATAGTAGTGCTGGGTACAAGAGCGTACGGAAACGGATTTTCCCATAATGTCATTGTTCCCATTATGCCAAGTGTTCACTTAACAAGATCAAGATTTACGTGCAAAACATTCGCAAACGCAGAAGAATGCGTCATTGCAACAAATGTACAAAGTATTTACGACTGCACTAAATTCAAATAGAGGTTTAACTATTCGAGAAGATCTGCATTACCTTTATTTGAAAATTATTTAAAAACGTCAATCACAACCTACAGATCCGCACAGTAGTAGTAGTAAACATCTTTATTTCTAAAAAAGGCTATCGACCTATCGGTCTTTCTGCCCTTGTTTAATACATGTAGTCTTAATCTAAATAAAAAGCAAATATGAAAATTCTCTTATTCTAGTTTAACAATCTTATTAAATAAACTTTCCAATTCTAATGACAAGAAAAAATTATTTTATTGTCCAGTAGTCAGTTGCGTTTGTAAGTGTTCGAGTAGCGTTGATGTAGGGAAACGGAAGCGGGATTGTCTGGTTGGTCTTGTAAGACAAAGGGGATTCAGTATGGTCCAGTTGTAGGGGTTGTTTGTCCATTTTGTCTATAGATGTATGAGTCTTTCCGAGATCTTTGTCATGTTTGTGCGTTCGTATAGTAGTTGGGTGGGGGGGTTGTGTAGTGGGTTTTGGGGGTGTCTTATTCGTGTTATTAGTCTTAGAGCAATTTGTTCTGTTGTTTGTGTATAACGTTTTGTCCTTTCTGTTCCGTTGGTCATGAGTATATGTCCAAAGTCTAGCAAGGGTCTACAAATAGCTTTATATATTTTGGTGGCGGTGTTTGTGCTAATTCCTCTGTCTTTGTAGGTTAGTGATCGGAAGTGTTTTGTTCTCTTTATTGTTTCTGCCCTGATGTTTCGTATGTGTTTAGTGAATTTAAGTTTGTGGTCAATTGTGATTCCAAGGTATTTTACGTCGTTTTTTGGTTGTATCGTTTGGCCGTCTGCAGTTATTGTAGGGGAGTCAGCGTTGAGTCGGTGATTTGTGAGTAGAAGTTGATTTTTTGACGAGTTTGGTGTTAGTCTCCATTTATAGAACCATGACATTGTATTGTTCGTTAGTGTTTGGAGTCTTTCAGTCGCTTTTTCAGTGGTTTTGTCGTGTACTATTAGTGCAGTATCGTCTGCTATCTATCTAACTTCCAATAAACTCAATTCCACAGCAGATGGCCGGAAACAGTGGTAAGAAAATTAAAATCCCCAACAATTATCTTTGCAGAAATAAGTAAAAGAGCTATAAAAACGTGATAAGTCGTTTCCCAATTAAAAACAAATAAAAATAAAGTAATTGAATTTCAACTTGAATTTTATTTTTTGAATATAAAAATTATTTGTTTTCAATTTTAAATAACGTCGAGCATCCGATTTTACGGCTTCGCATTCAATCTAGTGCCCTTAAAAGAAAAGAGGTTTATAATTAACAGCAACTGCAGTAAATTAATTTTGAAATCCCGTTCTCGATTATTTCCGAAAATAAATTACTGAAATTAACGGATATGAAGCTTCGCTTCCAGTTAGCGTAATTGGCAGTTCAGTTATTCCATTTTTAGACGAGCTTCCAGTTGTTTGGCTACGGCGGTGGTCTTATTGCACTTTTATATCTAATATTTGGGAAAACATTGCTTTTGTCAATGGTCGGTTTAACCTATGTTAGAGGGGAGAGGTCGAAGCCTGGAGCTTTATCGTTTTTCCATCTGGAAATATATTATTTTATTTCGATACGAGGAAAGGATTTTGTGGAGAGCATCATCAGTTGGCCAATATACCGCATGATTCGAAATTGCTATCATCAAGGGTAACACTTTGCAGCATAGTGGCTTTAGTATAGACAATTAATACGAAATATTTACCATTATTCCAATAAGACGAAAATAACACTGGTAGAGTCTTCTTCGCTATTGTAAAGAATCGCTTTGTAAAGAACACTTCCGACATAATATCCGATAAAAATCAGTATCTGATCGAAAAACTCATCATCCAAGCAGTACATCTGTATAATTAGGTAGATTTGCATGTTTCTTAAGTACCGTGTTAGAAGCAGAAAGATGAAAGCAGTTCTGTACCAGGTACGTGTGACGTTGCAAAATATTAACTCTGTAGGATTTAAACTTTGTTAAAGAGTAGCTGAGGACTTTCTATCCAAAATGAGTATCAATAAATTGAAGTTTTTCTAAAATCTTTCAGGCAGAACTGCATTCTAAATTGAAATGGTCAGATATCAGCTTATATCAGTTTTGTCAAGTTCATATTCTCTTAATACACAATGTCTTAACCAAACATCAGTGGTGGTCCCAATCAAAACAAACCCTTGGTAGTCCGAACTGTAGGTAAATGTAGGCTGTAGGTCGAAAATTATAAGATCAGATTATGTTCTGAGACAGTCGGATTTAATGCTGCTTTCCAGAACTATTGATCGATAACTGCTGTATACATTGGTTAAATGGCTTACCTTGTAGGGCATTTCGCCAACAGCCTAATTGACTATTCCTGCAGGCCGCAGGGAACAAGAAAAGTTTCAACACTTAAAACAAGGGTATTATTCAAGTAACATTGAAGCAGAAGCCCCAATTAAAAAAAGGTGTTGTAGACCCCATAATTTCATTATCGTTGCTGCAAGATCACAGCATCTATCTTCATAATAAACTCTTATTATCGTCGGCGTTATCGGTGTAACAATTTAAAAACCTGTAAGCTGAAAGGGTCTTTATCATGAATAGAGGATTATATATGGTAATAGGATTTATATTGCTTTATTATTTATTGTGGAAAGAGTGTGCACATACAAGGGAGCAATTTAAATATTCATGGATTGGTAATGTTCCTAAAATCAACGTATTTATATTCATAAATATTTTTTAACCTGCATACAATATGTGGTTTTGGATATTTGTTCTTCTCTGGAATAATTCGTTGGGGTTTAATGCAATTGCTTGCCGGCCATTTCGGCACGATCCTGTGTGTGCTTAACGAACTAGGCGAAATGTTTTGCGGATTTAGAGAGTGATTTAAAATTGGCCCTATTTGTCTGAAAGTTTTGTCTCGGAATGTTTAGGGAGTAAAGCAAACATAATTCAAAAATATTTCTGGCAAAAATTACCACAATAAAATAATCATAAATTTAATAACAATGTGTCAATTACAAGAATTGGATGTAACGGTGTATCTCTACTTTTCCTCGCTACTACTTCAATTACTACTTGGAGCGGTGTTTAATCAAAAATTCAATGTCAAGGAAAAGCTGCCAACCGCTAAATGGTTTTCTATGCTTGGTGTTAGTGTATGCTTTCAGCAAATTTAAATATGTCAGCAATCTGTTGCTTGCAGTTAAATTGCGGCCAGTTTCCTTACCTTAGTTCAATAACTTTCACTTATTCAAAAGAATGAATTAGCTATCAAAAATTAGCTATCAAGTGGTAGTCTCAATTATTTCTAAGTTTAAGTCCTATTTTAAGTTTCCCAGGCTAACTAACCCAAACTAACCACAAACAACAGTGAATTTACACAATAACAAATACAATGTTGCGCGGAAATGTTTCTCACCGAATATCTACTCGGATACATGTTTACCGTTGTAATTTTTCATCAAACATATTGAGAATAGCAGTTTTTCAAAATAGAAATTTAGCGTAAATTTAAAGAACTTTTGCAATTATTTTAGCTAAACCATTTTCGAAAAGTCAACTGAAATTGTTTTGAAATATTTTTTGTCATCTTTGTGTCCCAATTTTATATTGTCCCAATTTTATATTGTTCCAATTTTATATTATTTTATCAACCTCGAATTCGATAAACTGTGCCAGTAGTAGTAAACATCTTTATTTCTAAAAAAAAGGCTATCGACCTATCGGTCTTTCTGCCCATGTTTAATACATGTAGTCTTAATCTAAATAAAAAGCAAATATGAAAATTCTCTTATTCTAGGTTAACAATCTTATTAAATAAACTTTCCAATTCTAATGACAAGAAAAAATTATTTTATTGTCCAGTAGTCAGTTGCGTTTGTAAGTGTTCGAGTAGCGTTGATGTAGGGAAACGGAAGCGGGATTGTCTGGTTGGTCTTGTAAGACAAAGGGGATTCAGTATGGTCCAGTTGTAGGGGTTGTTTGTCCATTTTGTCTGTAGATGTATGAGTCTTTCCGAAATCTTTGTCATGTTTGTGCGTTCGTACAGTAGTTGGGTGGGGGGGTTGTGTAGTGGGTTTTGGGGGTGTTTGTGCTAATTCCTCTGTCTTTGTAGGTTAGTGATCGGAAGTGTTTTGTTCTTTTTATTGTTTCTGCCCTGATGTTTCGTATGTGTTTAGTGAATTTAAGTTTGTGGTCAATTGTGAGTCCAAGGTATTTTACGTCGTTTTTTGGTTGTGTCGTTTGGCCGTCTGCAGTTATTGTAGGGGAGTCAGCGTTGAGTCTGTGGTTTGTGAGCAGAAGTTGGTTTTTTGACGCGTTTGGTGTTAGTCTCCATTTATAAAACCATGTCATTGTGTTGTTTGTTAGTGTTTGGAGCCTTTGAGCTGCTCTCTCAGTAGTTTTGTCATGTACAGTAAGTGCCGTGTCATCTGCGTATTGTAATATGTATGCCGATCTGTCGATTTGATTTTTATCTGGTAAGTTGTAATTGTATATGTCATGGCAGTATATATTGTAGAGAAACGGTGAGAGCGGGGATCCTTGAGGGAGCCCTTGTTCAGGGGAAAAAGAAAATGACAGTGTTTTGTCAATTCGTACTTGTAGTTGTCTGTTTTCTAGTAAGTTCTTTATGGTGTGTAGTAGATATGTTGGTGTGTGTAGTTTGTGTAGTTTGTATAGTAAGCCTCTATGCCAGACACTATCAAAAGCCTTGTTAATGTCCATAAACAAGCAAGCTGTCTTTCTGTCAAACTGTTCCAATTTATAGGGAAACTCATATAAACTGTTGCTAGTAATTTTTTATAGATTACTTCAAAAGAAAAACACAACAAAATTGTCTGAGTTTAAGTTTTGTTAGTTAGATCAATTAAAAAATCTACAATTGTCTATCAAAAACGTTTGGTGCATCTTATAAGAATTAAATTTTACAGGTAATGGGCTAAAGAAAACCTCCGAACATAGCCTTATTTGATACTTACATCTTAAACTAAATCCCCCGGCAAATTTATTGCCCGAAGTCTCTCTTATATGTTAAGTCAAGAGTATTGAAAAAAGAAAGATTAAATAAAACTTAAATAAAAGCCAAAAGCAAAAAACAGTATATGTAATTTAAATTGGCTGTTCTGTAGTAATATGAACTAAACAATAATGACAATAAAAATGCTCAATAAAGTGACTAAATCACTTAATTTGCTTTATTTTTCTTGGATTACTGTGGAACTATTTTTTGTTGTTTTGATCGAGTTCATCAAAAATATTCTTTTGGGTAACTAGAATTGTTTATCAATACTATCTGTTCACATGTTTCAAAAGTACAATAAAGTAACACATAAATTTCGAGATTCATTCGGGTGTTCCAATTCCAATTCCATATGCTATTTATTTTTTATACCTAATTGGAGAATTAGATGTTTGTCATATGAGGAACAGTGAGGACTTTTACTTTTAGGTGAATTTACTTTAAGTAAATGGGCTTCACTTTCAATTAACATATTTCAAGATTCGTTGTTAACTCACCCATTTAATCAAAAATTACGTATTTTCACTTAACTAGTATCTAACTAAACAACAAATTATCTTCAGATGTAAAATTACCACAAACCCACTTTTTGAACCATAACATTTTTATAGTTTCCTAAACTGAACGACTTTTTTATTGCTGAAACGGACGATGGCAAATGTCATTCAATTTATTTCGAAAATCAGAGTCACTCACGGCGAAAAGACACAAAAATGAATAAGAAATATTCAAAAGGTTGTTCCCCGATATATTGTGGAATTCTCGCCTCTTTTGGTGATACGAAATGCGTGTAACATCAAGTTTGATGGCATGTCGTCCCGCATTTTTATGGAATTTTTATACAGCCAACGTCGCAATGACTACTATGTAAGCTGTCATAAATCGCAATATTTCCTTATAAGCCTGACGGATTTTAAATAGCTTTATTGGAAGTATTGATTCTTTTTTTGTTAGCTTATTTATAGCCTAATCATTTCCAGACTTGAATGACATATATTTTATTCATTTTATTGTAATGATATAAACTTTATTAGTAGGTAAGTTCAGACAGGGTGTACTTAAATATATTATTGCAAAATATGGTGATTTGTAAATTGTACCTTAAATGTGGACGAGCTGAGAGTTATGGTTTACTCAAGGACCCAAAATAACAATAATAAGATAACTATTTTTTAGACTCGACTATGGCGGTTACAGTGCAAGCAGAGTTGAATAAAGCTTATTCACGTACACTTTGCCGAATTGAACAAGATTGCCATCGATATTAATTTGACATATATTCACAAAGAACCACTTGAAACGTTAGGAAAATGGATTGAAAATTGCATATCAAACAATTTTGATCGGATGCAGACATCGAACGTATAACATTCGGTACTGTTCTAGGTCGACTCCAATTTCATTTTAGTTTCTAAAATGCACGCACGGAAAGGCAAATAAATCAGCGAAAAACCAATTTTCTATCTGTCAAACACTAATCTGTTTCAAATCCGATTGCATCAACAGACAAATTGACATGCAATTTTGCTAAAACCTTTAAAACTAGATATACATGAATTGAGGATTTGGCATATAGTGGACTGCTTTGTTGGGTCATTCAGCTCTTAGTAAATTGACAAAAACGGAAATCAACCAGAAAATTGAAATCAAATATCTGACTAAACACTTTGTGCATTTTATGACAAGCTTTGAAAGCTTTTATTTGCATAATTTGCTGGCATGCAGTTATGTAAATTACTATTAGTTCAATCAGTTTAACGACGTCAAGATGAAGCTTTTCGAATATTAAACATTTTCGTTTTAATATTTCGAATTAATTTTTACATTTAAAGGTGCGTCCAGATCAATCAAGTACACACACTTTAACAACCGGCCGTTTGATGTCTTTAAATGCGGTTCTGATATTCACTGCTCGAATAACACCGTCAGTTCCGCATGAACTTCTCGTATTCTTCCGAGCTGCCACTTCAGTGGCGGGAGACCATCATCTTTACCGATTACCAGCACGCCTGGGTTCAGCAGTTGTTATTTGTCTTCCTTCCACTTCACCATGGACTGTAAATGCGAGATGTACTCCTTGGTCCATCGGGTCCGAAAGTGCGGTTGCAATTGCTGGAGTCATTGGAACGTATTTAGCCGATTTTCCTTCATTTTCGATGTAATGTCATCGATGTAATTGAGTCAGGTATCGCCGTCAGAGCTTGTCCAATGAGGAAGTGGCCTGGGGTTAGTGGATTAAGGTCTAGTCACTTTGCTGACATCAGTTATCGATCGTATATCACGAAAAGGTGGTTTTGTACATGAAAGATCTTAAGCATATATACATTTTTTCTGACACTGATCACAGCGGTCAGATGCCATAGGGCCCTCCGTAGTTAGGGGTGTACATTTCGGCAATCACCAGAGCATACAGCCGCGCTCATTGCGTTCGTGTGTACGAAACAACATGCCTTCAGTTTTGAGATTATGATTATTGAGAGTTATTTTATAAGAACCTTACTGATCAGATCACGTAGACGATGCGCCGAGAGGACCTGATATAGCACTTGAAAAAAGTGGTTGTACATAGCGACTCGATTACAAGTTTTCGTAGAAGTTGAAGTTTTAGATACCAGGGTTAATGTAATTTTGTAGGTCAAAGCAAATCTAATAATATATTATATATTCAATGTTGGCTTTCCTTTCATTAAAAATTCTCAAAAAACTTTTGAGATTGATTTTCTATGCAGTTTATTACCTGCCATGTTTTATTCACAGTATCATACAAAATAATGAAAACGGTATAATCTGATATGTGCTTGCCAGTTTACGATCCGCAAAATCAACAAAACTGCATGTTTCTATTGAAACTCTAATAAAAGTCATTTATAACATGAGAATTTTTTATATCTGTTGAGATTCCACAGTATTTAACTGAGGATGGGATGTTGAGCCATGAAATCCTCTTGCTCAGGATTAGTATGTAAATAATTTCTGCTGGCAGCCATCCGCATTAACAATTCGTTTACGGTGTACGTGTTATACAAAATTTTCTTTTAGATCCGGCAATTTAACCCACTTTGACTCTTCTATGCAAGAAATCAATCACGTTAGTTGCACCCAATTTCTTTCTAGTGATATAGAGAATGATTGGTTATATATCATAAACATTCACAAATTTATAAAAGTGACTAAAAAATAATTCTTAGACTTGAACTTCTTCGACCGTCGTTTTCACAAGCCAAAGCCTACAGTTCTACAATAAATTTACTAGTTAGCAAAACTATTGTGAACGCTACATTTCTATTGCTACATGGATATTTTCTGTTAAACGAAGACCTAATTTAAACTTCTCATCTAGGTACATCGATATTCAGAGAGTGGAATGCAGCATATAGATATAGATGCTATTATGCACTAAGAGAACTGTTCCAATCGAGAATCATGTCGCGATCCTCAAAACTTAAATTACACCATGTTACTATAAGACAGGTAGTCCATGTCCATATTTGAAGCGTGGACCCTATTCAAAGCAGACGAAGACGTCCTGCGAAGATTCGAGCGAAAAATACTTAGAAAAATATATGGACCAATCCAGGATCCTAGTTCAGGGCAATATCTAATAAGATCAAACGCGGAGTTAGAACAATTGTACCAAGGAGATATTGTGAGAGAACCAAAGTCACTCAACACTGAGATGCACAGGACACATATACAGAGCACTGGATGACTGAATGCTGAAAATTGCATGGCAGACCGACGAGCAGAAGACCACCGGAAAGACCTAAAATGAGATGGAGGGACAATGTTCTATCGGATATGCGGAAGATGGGCATTGAAAATGAACGTGAAACAATGCATGATATAAGTCGATGGAGACAAATTGTGTTTGCAGCCCAGAACCCCACATAGGGTTTGTAGTGCTACTTGAAGAAGACGAAATGCAAACATAAAGCGCGAATTGTATGGCTGGTAGTAATAATGGTCATCCCCATTTTTTCCTCCTCAAAATTGTTGGTCAACAAAGTTGAATAGGATGTACAGAAAGAACTGAAAAAATAAGGCCAGTTATTCCTATATTTTTCTCCTATGTGGGTCTTTTTGCAGCTTGGGGGTTTTAAAGTGACAAATTAAAAGATTTTAAATTGTTGTACCCTTTGCTTGAAGTTTGAGAATTTGTTGTAAAAGGAGTAGGTCATAGATAGCCATTTATTAGAATTGGAAAAAAATATACAGACGTTGTCTTCCCTACAACTATTGAAAATGTCCAATTGTGTATCATATTTTTTCGTCCTCACTCCCCACCAAATTGGTTATTTGACAGCGTTCACTTGAATCTCTTTTTGCAATTGTTATGAATAGTCACAGAAATCATTGTAATTCATAGCAGAAAGGCCGATACGGGTCGATAGCCCTTTCGTAGAGCAAATAAGATTTTTACTACTACCCAAAAAAGAAATCAACAAAATGTCTGGTTCGTAACAGGTCTGAAAGCATTTAGAACTGTATTTGAATATGCATATTATGTTTCCCTATCATATTCTGATATTTGCATTAACCAGAAAACTAAACCTCGGGTAGAATCTATTTACTTGCCTCGCTCCTAACATCAACTCAATGTACACCGTATGTTCTATCAATATGCCCAGTTTTTGGTATTTACAGAAATATTGTATTTCCTCGACAATTGCAATTCGAGAAACTATACTAATTACTAATTTCAAGAAAAAGAGAAGCTAAACTGCTAACTACATTGAAAACTTTGTGGAGGAAGGTACTTTATTGCTACCTAAACTTCTAGAGGGTCCATGCTTTAGAGGATCTTTATTTTACGTTGGTTTAATCCCATTTCGTTAACTTTAGAGAAACAGCTGCCCGTGCCATTAAGACGACTGAAAGGAACTTTAATGGATAAATAAGATGTATTTCAAAGCTTTTCAATGGTAGTTATTTGGACGACGGACTACAAACATAGCAAAGCAAAGTATCACTGCAAACTTTAATGACCAAGTGGAAAAATGTTTGAAGCTTTTTTTTTTAATTAATTATGTTGCATATTCTACTAATAAAAGTTAAAAAATTTTACATGTCACAACCGGTTCTAGAACATTTTCTAATTATTCGCATAGGAGATGTAATTAAAAATTCGATTGCTCAAATAAAGGATTCTCGCTAATTTTGCAAAACTGCTAATAATTAGTAAGGCAATATTAATTCAGTCTCAAGATTTAGACAGTAATGGCTGTCGGTGTAAATGCACTCGAATGTTAATCGCTTCACTATACCTGGATTAAGAATGAGAAAGTCGAATAAATATGCCAAGTGGAATAAGAAAGTATTTTTTATTCATATTTACAAAAAAAAATTAAAAAATTAAATTGTATTTAATACAAGATCAGCTTGGATTACTTTGTGGTTTACCATATTAATATAAAGACGGTATTTAGGTTATAACGTGCTCGCTGAACCGACAGCTTACCAATCTCAAATTGTTAACTTTGAGTCAAAACAATTAAAGTTTATAAGAATGTACTTAAAGTGGGATGAAAGATTGTGAAGTAGCGTCTACACATGAAGGTCGTTGTGATATGATGAAAACGTACGTAACCCTGAACAGATACAATGAAATCTTTTCAGACAGAAAGAAATTATTACTATTTTGGCATATCTGAGCTCATAGTAAATACAAATATAAATATGTCTAATCTTATTCATGCGTGGGGTCAGATTAATGTTACTGAGAAGCCAGTTTTCTATTGAACAACCATAGTGGTAGTTTTCTCTTACATAGTACTAGTAGTAAACATCTTTATTTCTAAAAAAGGCTATCGACCTATCGGTCTTTCTGCCCTTGTTTAATACATGCAGTCTTAATCTAAATAAAAAACCAATATGAAAATTCTCTTATTCTAGGTTAACAATATTATTAAATAAAATTTCAATGGCAAGAAAAAATTATTTTATTGTCCACTAGTCAGTTGCGTTTGTAAGTGTTCGAGTAGCGTTGATGTAGGGAAACGGAAGCGGGATTGTCTGGTTGGTCTTGTAAAACAAAGGGGATTCAGTATGGACAAGTTGTAGGGGTTGTTTGTCCATTTTGTCTGTAGATATATGAGTCTTTCCGAGATCTTTGTCATGTTTGTGCGTTCGTATAGTAGTTGGGTGGGGGGGTTGTGTAGTGGGTTTTGGGTGTGTCTTATTCGTGTTATTAGTCTTAGTGTAATTTGTTCTGTTGTTTGTGTATAACGTTTTGTCCTTTCTGTTCCGTTGGTCATGAGTATATGTCCAAAGTCTAGCAAGGGTCTACAAATAGCTTTATATATTTTGGTGGCGGTGTTTGTGCTAATTCCTCTGTCTTTGTAGGTTAGTGATCGGAAGTGTTTTGTTCTCTTTATTGTTTCTGCCCTGATGTTTCGTATGTGTTTAGTGAATTTAAGTTTGTGGTCAATTGTGATTCCAAGGTATTTTACGTCGTTTTTTGGTTGTGTCGTTTGGTCGTCTGCAGTTATTGTAGGGGAGTCAGCGTTGAGTCTGTGGTTTGTGAGCAGAAGTTGGTTTTTTGACGCGTTTGGTGTTAGTCTCCATTTATAAAACCATGTCATTGTGTTGTTTGTTAGTGTTTGGAGTCTTTGAGCTGCTCTCTCAGTAGTTTTGTCATGTACAATAAGTGCCGTGTCGTCTGCGTATTGTAATATGTATGCCGATATGTCGATTTGATTTTTGTCTGGTAAGTTGTAATTGTATATGTCATGGCAGTATATATTGTAGAGAAACGGTGAGAGCGGGGATCCTTGAGGGAGCCCTTGAAAAAGAAAATGACAGTGTTTTGTCAATTCGTACTTGTAGTTGTCTGTTTTCTAGTAAGTTCTTTATGGTGTGTAGTAGATATGTTGGTGTGTGTCTCTTACATATTAGTATGAAAAATCGAAAATATTTAATGCAGTTTTTGTGTCAGAATGTCCTCAACTTAGTGCGCAATACTTTAACTGCATATTCGACGTACACAATTTAAAATTTTGCTTCCAATATGCTTAATGAAGATGATGTATGATGCTTTTGATAGAAATTTATTTAGTGACATCACATTATTTGTAGATTGGCAACTTCACGAATGAGAACAGAAGCTGATAAATTTTAGAGTCCATAGGTCAATAAATAATGATAATTAATGAAATCCATTTTCTGCCAGGGATAAAAAAAGACTGATGGGCTGTGGAGACACTTAAATATGCTACACCCAAATTAATGTACTTAAAGAAAGCAGTTTGATATCTGCGCATAATTTTATTATTAAGTGTAATTGCCGGATAAATTTGTACTGTCAATACAATGTTGTATTGAATTGAATTAAGATGTTAATAATGAGTTCTCTTCATCCCAGGACCTGTAAAATTGCCTGACAAAATATAATAGGAATTTTACGGTTGCGTGCACTGATTTCGACCGAAAAAAAATTCCCAAAGCTTAAAGGCCTGTTAACTATTGAAAAAAGGAACTGAACATAACAAAACTTAATTTTGCTTCACTGATCAAGATACAAAGTTTTCATTTATTTTGATATTCTATGCTTCTTTACATTGCATCTTAATTGAATAAAATGCTTGCATTATAACAACGAGATATTAAATCATACACAATAAGTACACGCAACATAAAGTTTCTGTAATTAACGTAGAAACAACACCCATTTGTAAGTGCAACTGCCTGCAATGATTACAGTTACGTTCTCAGATGTAGAAAACTCTCTTAGCTGTTGTTATTCAAAACTAGCTTAAAACTATACTAGAGAAGAATATCTTATTATACTTTACCTGCAATAAAGGATCCAGTAACTGCTTCCGAAAGATAAATGAAGAGCACAACACACATCAGAGCGTTCCGACAATTTAATGCCATTATCATTCGAGCACAAAGCATTCTTAATCGTCCTCCATCTTCAAAAAATGTTTTCTACAGGGCCACATAAAATCAGATAGAACATATTACACTAAACTTCAATTAATTATTATGCTGTTTGATTTATTTAGCATGGAAACCACAGTGTCTGGAAGAAGTCGATATTTTACATCCATGATCATGATGTCGACCAAATCCTGCAATCGAAGAAAGCAGATTTAAATGCCTTGAAAAAGTTATTCCCTAAATAGCCTAATAATTAAAATACATAATAAAAACGAATGAGTTTCAGCAATATTAATAGTAACTACTCTATTAATAACATGTTGATTAAAAATTCTAAAGGCCATGGAGAAGAGACATGAAAACATCTCAAGTTTATATGCGTTATTCACGATAAAATGATAACTTTTTCCGAAATAATTTAATGCGCAAAATCTATCGATTCAAACAATAAATCTTTTAGGTTTCGTGAAATGCTGGTCTCTATTTCAGTTCGAAGGAATCCGATGTTATATAGAAGCTATAAATATAAAAGAGGCGTTAAGGTATTTAACCCCCTAAAATTTATGAATAGCTACGGAGAATAGATAGTACGTTTTCCGCACTAACCTGACAATACTGCCTTCCGAATATAATATCATTAAACGGAATTTTACTATACGCTTTGAATGGATTAAATATTTTACTTCTCAACGGGAGAGCTTTCAAAAATAATTTGAAATTCATTTTACTGATTCTATATATGAAAATGTTACATTGTTAGGCGCATAGGATCTAAATTCAATACGATGAAGAGTGAATAAAGAAACTTGGAAAGTTCATTAAATTATTCTACAATTTCTATAGAGAGTGTCGGGCCGGTATTTACAATAATTCGTATATGATTTAAATACCTAATTTCAATTAAAAAAAATATTTTTATTCATTTATGAATTCTCAACTGTTCTTGAAATATCGAATTTCAACTCCCTAGGTCGTATGACTAGCTAATAAAAAGATGTTTGTAACAAACTGCAAAAACAGTACACTTATGGCAGTCAATGAAATTCTGAAAAACTTTTTAAATAACAATATGTATATTGAACCAAAATTTTAGTTTATGAAAATATACTCTTGTCACTCCTAAATAACCCAATATTTCAAAGTTCGAAAATTAAAATTCACAATAACAGCGATCCATATTCATATGATTTTTTACTGATGGAAATGTTATTCAATGGATTTGTCTGTCACGAACGTGCATAACCCCTACAATTCAGCTATAACGATTGACAATTATGTTTTGTTTGATCGGAAAATAAATTGTCGAAAAAAAGTATTCGCATAAAACTACACAAATTTGATGAGATGATGAGAGTTGTTAAGAGAGATGAGTGAGGTGGCCCGGCCCACACCAAATAAATATCTACATAATCAACAATGCTAAAACATTAAAAGATATTTTTAATTCGCAACTTCAAAACCAACCGCAAGCTGGAAATGTATCAGGTCCAGTCGGAAGTTAAACACAATTAACAGATGTATTTGAAATAATAATACATTTTTGCCGCTTTAATTTTTCCTCAATATTTTTTGGGTTCTATAGAATCAAGAAAAATAATGTTTAAGTTTAAATAAACTCCAGACTCGTTTACTACCTGTATGTTAGTTAATAGTCTGTCCATTGCCCGATCAACTATTTGAAATATCGAAATTGTCACCTATTTACATATTTGAGGAAAATTAGGACCCGCTAAGTTACCGGGGTCTAGACAATCAATATGAAAAAGAAAACTTTAACAACCAAAATCTGTTACGATTTAGTTATTATCTGCGCCGTAGGCCACTGAGTATGAGTCTATTAAGGCAGGAGGAAACATATTGCTTAAGAATATATGCAGGCATTCCAATGCATGTTTTCTGAAAGGAACAACCCTTTCCCAGTGGGTAATGCTATAATTATCATAATGCACAAAAAGAAGACATCTTTTCTAGATAGAAAACTATACACCGATAAGCTTATTGTCACATGGTCTACAAACTTTTTATGAAGATTATAGCTAAGCGACTGATACTTAAATTAGATTTGTATCAGCCTCGTGCGCAGGCGGGATTTAGAGCAGGGTATGGAACACACGACCACCTTCAAACTATTAAGACTCTAATATAAAATGCATTGAGTATAACAAGCCACTTGTCCTGTATTCATAGATTTCGAAAAAGATTTCGACCTCGTAAATCAACACAAAATGTTGTTAGCACTGGCGGCATGCTTGTGAATGAACATCGTATACTTCTCTATTGAAAAACGTATACAAGCGGACAATTGCATGTGTAAGGTTAAATGCAGATACAAATCAATTCCAAATCGAAACAGGAGTTCGTCAGGGCGACACAATATCTCCTTTAAAAGAGTAAACTAGGAAGAAATGGGCATAAATATCGACGTAGAGCTGTTGAGCCACATGAGGTTTGCTGATGACATTGCCATAACTGCCGACAGTATTGCCCAGACACAGACTATGTTGCAGAGTCTTCATGAAGCGTGCAAAGAAGTTGGTTTAAAAATAAATTTTCTTATGTAAATTTATATATATTTGGGACACGAGATCAGGATTGGCCGATATAATCAAACCTGCGAGCTGAACAGGAGAATAGGTTTGGCGTGGGCGGCATTTGGAAAGCTTTGGGATGTTTTCAAATCAATCATTCCTATATGTCCTCAAATGGAAATCATACTATCAATGTATACTGCCACTACTCACCTATGGGGCAGAAACGTTAACGCTTACCAAAAAAACGGCGCACAAGCGAGTTGCTCAGAGATCTATGGAGCGGTCAATGCTGGGACTATCTCTGAGAGACAGTATACCCAATGTGACTATACGGCATAGGACGCATGTGACTGATGTCATAGAGAGAGTTGCAACCTTGATGTGGAATTGGGCTGGCCATTTGGCACGAGCAACGCATGGAAGATGGTCAAATCAGAGGCATACCACCAACAAGATGGACGTATGATATTAAGAGAATCCGGGGAACTAATACAGGATGCAGAAGACCGAAAGCGGTGGCAGACACTAAGGGAGGCCTATGTCCAGCAGTGGACGCTGTTTGATTGATGATGATGATGATGCCACATTGCATGAAAAAAAAATGTTTTATAGAATTTGGTTAAAATTTACTGGGTAGCTCAGCTCCAGCCTATACTTTGAGTTCCTCTAAAATGTTATAAATATTCTTTAATAATTGCTACACATTTTTGATTAGGCAATAAAACACGAAAGAAATGTAAATAAATCCGCTTAATTTTATTTTGAAAATATTTCGCACAATGTTAATGTTGTACTTAATTATAATTGTAAAAGTTAGAAACAATCCTAAAAACAAAAAAACTATATTAACGCTATTATAATTATGTTTCAGCTATGAGAAAGCTTATTTCAAAGAAACTGAAACAGTTCAGAAATTCAAACAGTTGGTTTGGTTTTATTACAAAATCTCCCGCGGAAGTAAAAGGAAGCAAAAAGCAATGTTATTTTATAACGAAGTTTGCAAATGGAGACCAAGGAAAGTATATAATTTAGATTTACAAAAATAATCTCATTAACCGGAATAGAACGTATTTGCTATTTTCCACGTAAAAGTATTCGCTAAAGGAGCCACCAACAATAACACAGTAATTATAAGAATTATAATAGCAATGACATTCTAACTGATTGTCCTAAATCAGGCTTAAATTTTAATTAGTTAATTACGCCGCCACCCACGTATATAAAACTCAGTTCCAATTACTTAAATCTGAATCGAATGCATATTTGTTCCTAATTCTGAGCAGTCTTCAGACATCAAGAATACGAAAGTTGTAACGTTAATTCTTTTTAAAAGACTTTTTTAATTTTGTAAGTGACGGGCGCATTTTAATTATTAAAAATCATTATTTGATCAAATGGTTAATTGCCAGCAAGTATAATTTTATTCAAGTCACTCCAATATTATCTAAAAGTGCTTTAGCATAAATAACATTTATTATGTGGATCTTTGTCAATTAGAGAAGTGCGCAAATATTTCGATAACTGTTCTTAATACATAGATTGAACATATGAGGGTTTCAATATTTGGCTTTAGTTGTATCGAGGAATATATATAGATATATTAACTAGGTGTTATTTTTCTGAAGATCGAAAAGAAGCCTCTCAACACCCCAACAATTTGCAACTATGGTGAGTAATGACAAATGAAATGGATAGTGGGCTTGCATTTGTGAAGCAAGTAAAACATAAAAATCAAACTCAATTAGCGAGCTTGAAACTGCTTTAGCAACATAAAATAATAATATAACTTTGATAAATTTACGTCCGCGTTGGAAAAAATGAAGCAAGAAGCATAAAAACAATGGCAAATGTTAATAAAAAATTCCGCCAGTTTAAACAGCATACTTTTGATCACACAGGTACCGACAAAATTCCATCCAGCCAATACGAATCTTACAATAAAAAAACACTCACCGTCGGTAAAACTGAATAAGTATTAATCCAAAGCTACGCGCTTAAAGTTCAAAGCACAGCTCACTATACCCGATCGGCAGAACTTCTCTTGCGAGAGAGAGGCTCAAAGCTCGATAGAGTCCAATGTCATCAATCCCATTTGTAAACTTCGCGGCGTTATCAACCACACTGAAGTTTCCTTGGGCGAATCGCTGTTCTATCCGATCCGAAGAACCATGCGCGCGTAAACTCTTGCCGCATTTCAAATTCGCTTATGCCGGTAGCCAATATTTCAACTCCTTTCCCGTAAAGCGTTTTTGCATGCCATATCTATTAATTCGATTAACCAGTAACATCTTCCTCGCAACGATCGCACAGAGAAGCCGTTCTTCCAACGACAACGCAAGAAGTCTGTACCACATTTCGATTTTGAGGAAGGTTTCTTAAAAATTGACATACCTATTGAAGGAGAAATTGGCGTCCTGCTGTCCATTATCGAGTTGACACCTAAAGAAATGTTGATTGTACAAGGAGTACAGATGCACTTGAGAAAATCGAAGCTTACTGACCTTGATGATTCTGTCATAGTTCGAGTGCATGGAGGACTCTTCAAATTACCTTGATCAAATTACACAAGGTCCAAAATTTAAACTACATGCTACCTATTTGAGAAACAGGCTCAATTGCTCCCATCCACCAAAAATATGGACGACAACTTTTCTGCCTTACAACACACTGCCTTTAATGTCTGGAATTCGTCCTCTATTACTCAGAACGAAACATTGCAATGAAGCGAAAGGACAGTGTTTCTGAATTAGTTCTGTAATTGCGAAATAGTCGCTGCATCTACAGCTGGACGCTTAACATCTACTTCTTCCAACAATTTGGACCCTGGTTATTTTCTGCTCGTAAATATTTCTTACAAAAACTGACAAATATATCTGACTATTCAAGGTGTCCCACCGGGAACCGTCGCGATCGATATCCGGAAAACTATAATCAGGAAAAAATTAAAAATTGGACAGTATACGTAAGTCATTGGGGGCAAGCGATCTAAAATATTTTCCAGGTGCCCTCACTTCCGGTTGTACTGGGGGTAGAAATCAACTTGCTTATTTTAAATAGAACACCTTATATATTATTACATTTTTGAATTATACTCCAAATTCTAAATATATTTCATGTACAAAATCATATATCTAAGTCTAACCGTTTTTGATATTTTTGAAATTTTATGTAAAAATTACAGTTGCAGCCACTCGAATAATTATTCATTTTTCCTATAAGGGAATATGTGCTACTTAATTTGAGTCGCATTTCCTGTTAAAAAGAACTTACTTTAATGGAATTTCGGTAAAATTTTGATGACTATTAATACAAAGTGTTAAAAAAATAAGTTTAAAAATCACGTTGAGAAAACCGCGCAAAATAATTTTTTTCAAATGGAAACCCCCATATTGGCCCATAAATAAAAAAAATTTCAGGTTGTCTTGATTTTAAATGAGCCACACTGTAGATCTACTGGAGCAGTTCCTAGCAGGCAGGAAACGCACAAATCCAACACTACGTGAGCGGTCGGATTCGTGCTCCCTTGTTCTGGTTGGCGCTGGCTAGATCTGCCATCAAAAGGGGACGTGGTCTAGGCCATATACTGGTTGAGACTGCCGGCAGTTTACCCCACGGCTGACATTATCAAGATTAAAGGTCAACGCAAAAGTGGTTTTTGCATTCCCTTCAAGAGGACCTTTTTTCCCTTTTTGAATGCCCCTCGAAAAAAAAAACAAAACCGCCACCTCAAGATTATATCTTGATGCTGTCGTGCGTATGGCTAGCTGGGGAATGTCCATGTTAGGGCACTACCGAGGTAATGGACGACTGAGCGCCTATTTAGATCATGGGCAAAAAGAGCAACCGGCCGAACATCTGGACAGGCATAGGAGAGCTTGGGACTCTTCTTGACCTAATATATGCTGAAACTTTGTGCTTATACCAATGGGAATGTTTAATATCATTTTGTCTATCCATCTAAAGAAGAAAAGTAAGCTTGAATATCAATAGAATCGTTCAATTTAGGAAACGATCTTTTTCGTTTAAGCTGATTAGTGATAAATACTTTTCAACACTTGTAGTCTTCACGTGAGGCTTGTCCACGTGTTTATCAGCTCTTTTAACATCTACCCTACTTTATCGGTAAATTGATATTTAAAAGCAAAATAATCCCATCAGTATTTTCACCTGTAGTACATATCTTATCAATAAAATTGGTCTGAATAAGATAACTATGGCTATAAATGTCATAACAACCTATACATTGTTTGATTTTTGTTAGAGCGGAGATTTAGTAAAAACGATTAGAATAAAGCTGTGTATAAAATGAATTGGTTAGTAGTACTGATTGCGTCATCATCGATTTTTGTCGGTAAGTTTTAATTTTATTTATAATGCAGAATCAACGAATACATATAAAATAGTGTAAAATTGCATTTCATCACTAACTACTTACTACATGTTAAAACAGAGCAGATTTTTGGGACTCTAATTTTAACTACAGAAAATACTGTTCAGACTTAGGCAATTTGCATCTTCTTCTTTCAAAGAAATGATAAATGTGGTTAATTGAATAAATACGTTTTGGTAATAGTGCATTTGCAGTTACATTGTGTTTTATTTAAATGTTTTCAAAATATTTATGTGGTTAAATATTTTGGTTGGGTTAAATCTGTTTATGCCAGATACCTATATGGAATAACCAGGAAATAAAATTGATCTGAGGGTTCTTTCTGAAAATCACATATCTAGACTAAAGGCTTAAAGAATTTTTTAAATTCAGGAACAACTTCGGGATCTCTGCAGGCATGTTACAAGTGCATGGGTTCGGCTGATTCTTCTTGTGGCACTGGCGATTTCAACTCTTCGGATTCTAACATCTACGTAGCCGATTGCCTGCAGATTTACCACAGCTCTAATACAACTGATGCGGTTTGTGCGACGTTGTCTGGGCCCACGTCGATTCCAAAATACAGTAAGATATACATTTTTATTGATATGAACAGTTAATTAATCACGTTGTTTCCTATCCTAGTTCCATATTGAATTTACAGTTTGTAAGTTTGATTGATAATATTTCAGATAGCAGTGATTTAACACATAGGCTGTGCTTACCTAAACTCATAAATGACATTGAAGCTTGCCAATATCTGACTGAAAATACAACCTATACACAGTCCTATTATGGCTTGAATGTGACGTCTTGCAAAACATGTACAAGCGATTTCTGCAATGGATCACCTGCATATGTGGGGTCAGTAGCTGCAGTTGTTTTAAGTATTTCGACTCTATTGCATGTAATTTATTAATATAATATAAAGATTTGAAGAATTATAGTGTTTGAATATTTTCCTTAACATTTGATTGCATGAGAAAAATTTAAACGGCGACTACATCAAGTACACTGGTGAAAATTTCCGTTAATTTAAGCTGGTGCTCTCAGCAAAAACGACCATATATTTATGAAGAGTACCAATTAATAAATGAACGACCTTATATCAGTCTCATTCGCAACAGCAAAGAGGAGAAAATGGAGTAGTTTGAGGACGTTGGTAGTCGACAGTGGTTGTAGCTACATTTAGTCGCGACATTGTGACGAACCGTCATAGTAGTAGTAAATATCTTTATTTCTAAAAAAGGCTATCGACCTATATCATTGTCCTTGCATTGGCCACATGCCGTTCCGTGAATAAATTCTTTTAAATCAAGAACCTTCTCGTACTTGGTTGAACAAAGCTAAGAGCTAAAATGTAGTAGCATTTCTCAGTGCAATTCCGCACGCGGCACAGACAAAAAAATCATGAAAATAGAAGCGAATATATTAAAATAACTTTTTCCACGCATGCTTTCTTTACTAGACTAAGGGCACGTTGTTGCAATAAGGACCTGAAACCGTGATATATTCCTAAAGCATTTCAACTCATTTGTTATTAATCTTGTTATTAAAATAACCTAATTGTTAAATTAATTAAACTACAGACCAATTACACTGCTTCCAGTACTGGGCAAGATTTTTGAATGCATAATGAAGCAGCGGCTTGAAAAAGTGATTGGAAAGTATATACCTACCTACCAATTTTTTTTCAAACAGCATCACTCGACTGTTCATCCGCTCTTTATTCTGGCCAACAATATACAAACTACCCACCTAACTGACAGAAAGACATCTTGCCTGTTTAACATTAACAAGGCTTTTGACAGTGTCTGGCATAGAGGCTTACTATACAAACTATACAAACTACACACACCAACATATCTACTACACACCATAAAGAACTTACTAGAAAACAGACAACTACAAGTACGAATTGACAAAACACTGTCATTTTCTTTTTCCCCTGAACAAGGGCTCCCTCAAGGATCCCCGCTCTCACCGTTTCTCTACAATATATACTGCCAAGACATATACAACTTACCAGACAAAAATCAAATCGACAGATCGGCATACATATTACAATACGCAGACGACACGGCACTTATTGTACATGACAAAACTACTGAGAGAGCAGCGCTAAGACTCCAAACACTAACAAACAACACAATGACATGGTTTTATAAATGGAGACTAACACCAAACGCGTCAAAAAACCAACTTCTGCTCACAAACCACAGACTCAACGCTGACTCCCCTACAATAACCGCAGACGGACAAACGACACAACCAAAAAACGACGTAAAATACCTTGGAATCACAATTGACCACAAACTTAAATTCACTAAACACATACGAAACATCAGGGCAGAAACAATAAAGAGAACAAAACACTTCCGATCACTAACCTTCAAAGACAGAGGAATTAGCACAAACACCGCCACCAAAATATATAAAGCTGTTTGTAGACCCTTGCTAGACTTTGGACATATACTCATGACCAACGGAACAGAAAGGACAAAACGTTATACACAAACAACAGAACAAATTGCACTAAGACTAATAACACGAATAAGACACCCCCAAAACCCACTACACAATTAAACGGTTGTACTGAACGGCCAGTGACGGAAGGTGGTATTAAAAGTTAGATTTGGCAACGCTTAATTTTAACTTTCGCTTATCAAACGAAAAATTCATCAAGCTGTTGTATTCACAGCAATTTCTAAATGAAACAATCAAATCATTACAAGATAAGAATGTCGAAATGTAAAATCGTCATGTAAAATCAATTATCTGTAGCGAAGAATCGTTTTAAATTTTCAACATTTACGGTTATCTTACGGACTAGACAAGTACGTTTAAACGATAAGAATATGGTACTAATCCGCATTGTTTTCTCGTCTAATTGATATTTTGAAATCGTTTGTCTATATGTTAAACAACTTTTGTTAAAGTATGTCCTTAAGATTAATGCCCAGACTTAACCATTCTTAAACGTGAAATCTCAATTATCTTTGCTGTCAGAATTGTTTAAGTTCAACTATAATTAGTAACTTTAACTTTAACTAATTAAATATTTTTTGTTGGATCTTTATTGACCATTTCTAAATAATAATTATTATTGAAACATGCATTGAATTCTACTAATAAATTTCTTAAATTGTCACAAAATAATTTTCAGCATTCCCAACTGTGGTGTATATCTTATCAATCAAAAACATCTATATGAATAAATATTGCTATAAATCTCATAACAACTTATCCATTCTTTAATATTTCTCATAACAGTTATTTAATGAAAACCTTTTAAATAAGTTGCAAGTGAATGAATTGGTTAGTAGTACTGATTCCAACATTTTCCCTTTTTTTCGGTAAGTAATTTTAAAATTAAAATATCGTATCACTACACCAGATACAATTGTTTCAAATCTAATTACATCATCCGCATATCACAACAATTGAATTATGTTGAAAATACAAACCTGACTATCATGAGTTAGTAAACCAAATTGATCTTTGTAGTTAACGGAAAAATTTAATTGAACTTTATATATGTTGACACTCTAAATAAAAGCAAAATAAACTTAACTGTATGAATTGGTTCCCCAATAAATTATTAAATATATTCTTTTGCAAGGTATAATTGGGGTGCTTTGAAGATTTTAGATTTAGTCAACATCTTTAGTCAAGTATTAGATATTGGGTAATAAGCTCTCAATCATATCGCATTAACGAAATTTAATTATATAAACTGGTTCTCAAACACGAAAATGTTTGTTCTTTATGACACTGAAATGTATTTCTGTTTTTTGTCTTTTGATTAATAAGTGCCATATTTTTTTGCCTTAACTTCCTGAAAGTGAAAAAAAAACTTCCTGAAAAAAATGGAAAGTAGGTGGAGAAATTTAAAGGATTACTCACTATGGACAAAATGAGAATTTCATCAAAAAAATCATTTTTAAACCCATTTTATCTAATTTACCCTTTTACAACTCACTTCAGATTAGTTTATTCATAGCAAAGTAAATTTCTTCATTAATTATACGTTAACATGATTATTCTTAACTTGCTTTATCCGTGTTCAGCACACAGTTTTATGCCGTCGTAGTGACAATATTTGTGCTAATAACATTTCTTATAATTTTTTATTATCATAGAGTTATAATCTATTATAATAATAAATCAATAATAAGATCAAATTCATCAAATACACATGACTTATTATTTGAAGTTTAGTATATAAGTATATTCGAGGTCAGACTTACTTGAATTTGGTAGAATCTTTAATGTACACGTATTAATGTGCGTCTTATTTCAAGTACTTGAGTCTGTGTTTATTGATGTATTCATAGGAAGTACTACGAATAGGTATACAACTCTAGCTAACAATGTGGTTTCATTGCATATCTAAGAAAAAGTAGCAGAGGTAAAGAATAGTTACAGAAAAAGTCAATTTTACGAAAATTTTATAGAAAATTAAGTAATTTAAGCAATTTTGGCTCTTTCTCTGTTAATGTGGCAAAATTAAAAACATTTTCAGAATGTTGTAATTTCTCTGATAATGTTGCCGCTTGGTGCTGATATCTCACCACAAGTTTCCAAATAGCTCGAAGATAAATATTTTATATTTTTATTTCTAAAAAAGGCTATCGACCCTATCGGTCTTTCTGCCCTTGAAGATAATAATAACACCGAAAATACTTTTTGCTATTCCGAAAAAAGTTAGAAAACGACTTTCTCTAGATGAATATTACTCAAACCATATTTAGCCTGTTAACCTTTTTGCTGGAAATATACAAGTCAGGAAGAAATGTGTGGATGTTGGAAATTTTAAGTTGAATGTGCATTATAGAAATGATAAACGTATTTATTGCATTTAGGGTCTACTTTAGGAAGACTGGAAGGATGTTATAATTTTTTTTGAGAGATTCTAATTCTGTTTGTGCTGCTGGCAATTTCGACAATCCGCTCCAAAAATGTTTGGAGCTTGGCTTGGTCTCATGTTAAATATTTGTCCCTCCTTATATAAAGTATATCAGTACTGTATAGGAATCCAAATAATCGCCAATCTATATGAAAAGGATTTGCTTCAATTTTATTTTAATTCAAGAACGACTGTGAATGCTGGAAATTTCAATAGTATATTTTATAACGTTTGAAGTCGAGTGTGCATTATAGAGATGATTAACATATTTATGGCATTTAGGGGTCTACTTTCGGAAGACTGGAGGAATGTTATAAATGCTTTGGAGATTCGAATTCTGTTTGCGCTGCCGGCCATTTTGACATATCGGATTCTAATATTTTGTCGCTGATTGCACACTAATTTATGACCAGTCCAATACAACAGAAGCAGTATGTCTGATGATGTCTGGACCTTCGGATATTCCCAAATACAGTAAGAAACTACTTTCAGATTTATCAACAAAAATTTAGCTCTAGTTGTTTCAATATTTTCCTACTAATAACCGTGTCGAATTTGTATTATCTGAATATTTTTTTACAAATTCGTAGATGGCAGCGATGTAACCTACAGGTTGTGTGCACCTCAAGTTGTGGATGACATTGAAATTTGCGAGTTACTGCTCACAAATAGCAGTTATGCGAAGTCCCGATATGGTTTTAATGTATCCAGATGCACTGCATGCTCTACCGAATATTGTAATGATTCACCTGCACATTTGGGTTTAGTTGCAGCATTTTTTCAAAATATATTTTCTTTATGGCATTGAATTTATTAATATAGTTAAATATTTCACTGAGTTTTGTATTATTTATTATTCTATGTCACGTAATAACAGAGACAGCTATAGCAGCATCCCCACAATTGTCCGAAAATTGGAAGATCGGATAAGAAGAAATCGGTAAGACAATTCGGATATCAATAAGTTGATTATTAAAAACTAAATGCATTTGATGGAAAACATCCTGAAATGTTTAAAGCAACCGCCTGGACTATTTCCAAATTTTGCTTGGAAATGTTGAATTCATTTCCAATTCAAACACAGGGAGCAAAAGGAGTTTACATAGACGAAGGGTAAAGTAAACTGACCCTTTCGTCGGATATCTAAAATAATTGTCGAACAACGACGTATTTGCAGTAAATGTTGGTAAGTTGTCTCCACAAGACATCAACTGCTCATCATGAATACTTACTAGTTCCAAAATTATAAACAGGATCAAATAGGTCAAACAAAAGCTCAAAAATTTTACAACCAAATATAGCCCCGAACAAATAATTAAACCTGGTCAACTTTTAAATTCTCAGGTATTTTTATTTCAGGAGTAAACATGAATCCTTGTTTTTCATGACACTGCGACAAGTTGCACTAAAGAATATATTAGGTTAATATATTATATGCATAATATATTTGAAAAAAAATGAAAGTACCCCGAAACTGGGTTCACATGAAACGAATGAAACCGAGCCGTCTTCAGGTGTCAAATTTGCGGAAATAAATTAATGTACAATTTCTTATCAACGACATTTTCCAACAAATTTCCGACAAATTCCCAACTTCCAAACGTCCAGACAAATCTCAAGTTATTTTCAGCCGATTCACTACTGAGATTCCCGTAGAAATCGAAATAATTGACTGGTTTGACTTCGTTATCCGCTATTTCTATGTCGATCCAACAAAAATACAATTTTTATAACACTTAAACCATACTCACTTGTACTTCTTTCAACTGTATCCAAAATCTCAATTCAAGTTTCAAATACATTGTAATAGGAGGTTTCATATTTGAAGGCCCCAGAAATGTTGAGATAATTTCGAACCTTTGCCCTACTTCCTTCTGTCCTTCCGAATTATGTTTCATACAATCTACTACGCATTAACGACCAACTATATTTCAATTTTGTCTCACTGTCACATATTCCGTAACAGTTCACTCAAATAATTATTATTCAGTCAAAACTTATTAAAGGACAAACCTTGTAGCGATAGTGAAAATGTTAAGGTCTTATTAACTTGCCAATAATTCGCCTACATTCCTTTGGCTCGTTCTATTAGAAAACACGAATCAGTTATGTGGTTAGGGGCTGTGCCTAAATTACATAAGGGAAACTTGGACAATTTTTTACCCTTTTACCTCTTCATGTAAGGATCCGTTAGATTTTACAGATTTTACACCTCCCCTCTCTCAACATTACATAATAATTTTAGTTTTTTTATTTCGATAATTAAGACTTACTTAAATGAAAAATAAAGCAATTTTTTCATTGAATACGTACGATATATTAATTTATATATTTATTATTTAATATATTAAGATATTTCGCCATTTGAAAAGTCTATAATAAATTATACATTTTAATGAAACTAAGTAAATTATTTTAATCTTCGATCCAAGGGTTGGTTAATCGGTCTGAAATTGATTCTAGCACAGGCCATGATAAAAAGCTTTCCTCGGTTGTATTATGAACTCTGTCTTCAATAATATTATTGTCGTTCTCAATTTCAATCAGAATTATTAATTCCATTAATAATTCCTCTTTTCACTCAGCTTTAATATGAACTTGTATTTTACTATTTTTAAAACCAGTGGAGCGATAGGTCAACTAATGTTTAAGATGTTACAAATTATTATCTACAGCTTTTTTGGATGTAAAATACAGCTTGCACGTTTGGCACACTCGACCGAGAAGTTTATCGTGCACTATGATAATTTGTCTTCTGTTTACTTTATAGATTACTATTTCTAATAAGAAAAATCTGTAAAAATCTTACTTAAGTTATGTATATACCCCTTCCCTACGTAATACGCGATACGAAAACGTGTGACCGCCTCCCCCCGAATAGCCTTAAATAATTTAGGCACAGCCCCTTAGTCTCCGGAATTCATAGAAAAATGTCATTTGCGATATACTAAGCTGCTTGAAGGCTAGCGAAAGAAGAAACAGAATAGGAACATCAGCAGCTAAAGTTGATTTCACCACTGCTTTCGTTGCCATTGTAAAGGTTCTACTTCATCTGAAGAGTATTATTGTTTCACGAAAAACCATATAGATGTAAAAGTACATTAAATGCATTTATTCATTATCGGAAATCTTCGAACGTTGCAACGAGCTTTTATGCGATAGACAAATATTTACCGATTATAATATAAACTAGAATTTTAAGAAACAAATAATCGAAATCATGGCACAATTTAAAAAATTTACGTCTGTCATCCATAACATATTTACCTGCAAATTTTAAATTAATCTGATATGTCGATTAGAAACAACAGTTGCTTTTCTGTTGTGGATGAATTTGTTAAAACTTTTTGAAAAATGGTTAATGAAGCCGCTAATATTATCTGCTAAAACCGGAAATAAATCTCTGAATAATATATGCCTGAAGAAACAGCACAGCTTTAAAAACTCATTAAAAAAGCAATTTTTCATATTATTTTCCCGTTTCTCACAAAACGATTCAGGAATTCCAATATCTCGGTGATTTGCTATGATTTATGATTTCTGAAATAAATTCCTGAGGAAAGATTTTACTTTTGATGCCTCAGAAGATTTGGACTTCTCTTAATTGAAAATCAACTCGCAATTAAAAATTAAGTTGGAAAAGGAGGGGCTAACTTGATAAGCTCTAGTAACGAATAAAAGTAACCATACAAATAAAATATTGTGGCATAAACTTTTCTGACGCTTACATATTTTCCAACTTTCGTGACTGAAAAACATAAAGCAAAAGAACGCGAACTAAGATAAATTACGATCTTAACTAAAAGAACGTTTCATTCGAAGAGTGTAATTAAACAGAATTAAACGGTAAATTAGATGAAGCTTCTTCAAATAGAGATTAAATAGTCCATTAACTTTTAAGCGTCCTATTTGTAATAGACGTTCTGAATCACGATGCTAGTAAAGTATGCTGCTGTCTAAATATTAGTATACCTACTAAAGTACTCTAAGCCAAAGAAAATTATTAGTAGCAATAAACATCGTTATTCCTTTATAGAAAAGGCTATCGACCTATCGGTCTTTCTGCCGTGGGTTAATTAAAATTACTTTTATATGGAAAACTAATAACTAATGTATATAATATAATTAACAAACATGTACATGATTTATGTCTGGAGATGCTCCAATTGGGTTGAGGTTGGGAAGAGGAAACGGGTTTGTCTGGTCGGTCTTGTTAAACAGAGGGGGTCCAGGAAGGTGATATTGTAAGGTTTGTGTTTCCATCTTGATTGCAAGACGAGTAGTCTTTCCGAGATTTTCTTATTTCATATTTTCAGGGTTTGTAAATTGTTTGTGTAGTAACACATAGTATTTGACTAGAGTCATCTAGCAACATTTTTGATTGCATACATTTATTTGCCCACTTGGAAACAACAGCAAATAACACGAAGCAATATACCGTGAAGATTACAAATAACATGCAAGTTAACAATGGAATTTCGTCAAATATTAAATTTAATCTCTTCAATACATTCAATCTTTAAGATAATTATCTACATCATATACAAATATGATTGCCGGTACATACTTGAGGGTACCACGTTTAAAACTACTTGATCCCGTAATACGTTCGTAGCTGTTGAGACTATATTGATTGATATGAACTGCCTCTCCTATCTACCTGCTACAGGGTGATTCAAAATTGGCGTCATTCCTCTGGGGGTGATGTCTAGGGGTGTTTTAGAAGTACGGGATAAAAGTTTAAAAAAATTGTTTATCCAAACTGTTACATACGTTTCTTTGTTTAACTCCAAACAAGTTTGTGTCGGTGTAATCACCTTATTGTGCATTCTTCTCGAGCAGCTTCTCGTATTCGGTTATTTAACTAGTGCTCAGTTTGTACCGGTGTTCGGTAACGGTTAAAAAACGTTGAGCTTACGCTTAACTAACACATACGAATTTTAGAACAAAATGTTGTGAGGCGACAGTGACAAATGGCGCCCTACGCGTACCCGAATGATGTGACTATCGCTGCATGATTGCACTGCAAGGGTTTTTGAATTATTGTCACTGGACCATCTCTGCCGACTTTACCTTAGAAGAGTACTTTTTAATTTCAAAATTTTTAATTATTAATTAAATAATGCTTAAAAATTCCAATGGGCTACAAATCAAACATGGGAGCATTTCATCAACAACATAACATCAACAACATAAATTTAACAAACGAACTTGGATCCGACCACCTGGCTATTACGTTTAACATAGACTTACAACATACGCAACCTACCTCCACTACACTTCCTATAGAGAAAAAGTTAAACCTAACAAAGACTGACAGACAAACTGAAACAACATATACATGACTACATTCAATCGCAAGCACAGCCCATCTCAATAGAAACCATACAACAACAACTTTCACTAGGCATAGGAAAATTTAGCCCGGACATAAAAAATGCTTTCTACCGACATACACTGTCCAAATTACAGTACTGAGACTAATAAAACATAAGAGAGAACTGTACAGACTATATACAAACACTCAAATAACGACCTAAAAAAGACACTCGACTATTTACCGGTCTTTATATGGGCCAACAATATACAAACGACTCACCTAACTGACAGAAAGTCGGCGTGTCTATTCATGGACATTAACAAGGCCTTTGACAGTGTCTGGCATATGGGCTTACTCTACAAACTTCACAAACTCCACACACCAACATATCTACTTCACTTTTTCCCCTGAACAAGGACTCCCGCAATATATACTGCCATGATATCTATAATTACCACATACCAGACAAAAACCAAATAGACAAATCAGCGTACATATTACTATACGCCGACGATACTGCACTAATAGTACACGACAAAACCACTGAAAAAGTGACTGAAAGACTCCAAACACTAACGAACAATACAATGTCATGGTTCTATAAATGGAGACTAACACCAAACGCGTCAAAAAATCAACTTCTACTCACAAACCACAGACTCAACTCTGACTCCCCTACAATAATTGCAGACGGACAAACGACAGAACCAAAGAATGACATAAAATACCTAGGAACCACAATTGACCAGAAACTTAAATTCACTAAACACATACGAAACACCAGGGCAGAAACAATAAAGAGAACAAAACACTTCCGATCACTAACCTACAAAGACAGAGGAATTAGCATAAATACCGCCACCAAAATATATAAAGCTATTTGTAGACCCTTGCTAGACTATGGGCATAGACTCATGACCAACGGAACAGAAAGGACAAAACGTTATATGCAAACAACAGAACAAATTGCACTAAGACTAATAACACTAATAAGACACCCCCAAAACCCACTACACAACCCCTCCACCCAACTAATATACGAACGCACAAACATGACAAAGATTTCGGAAAGAATCATATATTTACAGACAAAATGGACAAACAACCCCCACAACTGGACCATACTGAATCCCCTTTGCCTTACAAGACCAACCAGACAATCCCGCTTCCTTTTCTCTTCAGAAACACTACTTGAACACTTACAACGCAACTGAACCAACCTGCTGGGCTTGGTTAAGATTAAGATTAACATTAAGATTTAATTGTCAACCTTTTTTTTTGTTTTTTTTTTATTTTAAGTTGAACTGTTTAGAATAGTTTCGATGTAAGGTAGCATAAGATAATAGATTGTATTATACAAGGGCAGAAAGACCGTGGGTCGATAGCCTTTTTAGATATATATATCTATATATATATATATATACAATCTTTATTTTTCAGAAAAAGGCTTTATTTTTCAGAAAAAAAAATTGCATTATTTTATTACAAGTGTTTAAATTGTATGAACTAGCAGTCCGTCAAATAAACTGCTTTAAAATGTAGCAAAATAAAATTTGCATTTTTGCAACGAAATATCATACTCTCCAGATGTACAAGCTCCAAGAAACCCTTGAAGGAATATCATCAATTTAGAATCACACGGTACATCAGTAACTCTAACAAAACGAGTTTTACATTGATTTCTAATTCGGCACATATCTTATCAACCAGAAACACCATCTTAAGATAATTATAGCTATAAATGTCAAAACAATGTACAGCACGTCGATATTTGCTTCAACGGTGATTTCATAAGAGCGATTCTAAATAAATTAGTGAGTAAAATGATTTGGTTTTAGTTTTGGTTGCGTCAACTTCCGTTTTCTTCGGTAAGTATAAGACATTGTTTTGATTTTATTGGGGCTGGTCTAAACTGATACCTTCGATTCACTTATGGGACCTACTACTCAAGCCTACTTTTTATAAGAGGCTTTTATTAAAGATTTTCATAAAACATTTTAGTTTTTTATATCTATAGGAGTGGTTGTATAGGGTATTTATGGCTAGAAGGGTTTCCTAATATTACCCCTAATTAAAACAAATCTAGCAGCATATTGAACAAACTTATCTACGAAAGACATCTAATCAAATTGAGTAATTAATTTAACGACTAGCAGCAATGCAGCTATCCTTAAGCCTCAAAGCCTCCATCCTTAAGCTAAGTGAAACAAAGACATTATAGAATCCAAATATTATGTGTAAAACTTAGATATCAGTTCCACTCAACAAATTTCGGAGTTATTTCTAAAAAGTAGATTAGAAAGCTTTAGATTTTAAGTTGAATATACTGTGTATCATTTTTATCATCATTTCTTTTAATTTCAAAGCTTTTGTCTATTTAAATAATTTTGGTAAATTCACTGGCCCTCATCTTGTACACCGTTCATCAGGAATGAACTTTTCCGACTATTTCTAGCGAATCTCCTAACATCCTCCGTGTGTTTGCCGTCTTCACCTACCTCAAAATAACGTAATCTGACGACAGAAGTTCGGAAAATCATTCAGAATCTTCAATACCCTCCCAGATATCGAACACACTGTATTGCTGGCCAACAATATCACAGTTAATTTCTGCTGCAACACTTAGCGATTATAAACTTTATGGGTGGAACTAAATAAATGTCATTTGAACTCAATTGCATTTGATTAAATTGAGGTGGTCATTCTTCATTTATTTTAATAATAATAATAGAACTAATTAATAATATTTACGGGAGAATTCGCAATTATTAAGCTTTTATTTATTGAATTTAGGGAGCACTTCAGCTGATCTTAAGGCATGTTATGGATGCAGTGGAGGTAATAGTTCTACATGTGCTTCTAACACATTCAACACATCAGAAACAGATATTTATGTTTCTGATTGCCTGTCGGTTTATCACCTTTACAATACAACAGAAGCTGTTTGTTTGAAGGTGGTTGGGTGGTCGAACGACGGTAAGGAAAAAAATATTGACTCTTTTTAACACCAATTTGCATTTCTTGACATGCAGCTAGCTTATGATAAATAAATATATTTTTAAATTTTGTAGATGGCAATATAGTCTCCAGATCTTGCTCCCCTAAAACCATTGATGGCACTGATATTTGTGATCATTTGGCTAACAATAGTTCTTATACCCTGACCTACGGCATGAACGCGACAACAACATGCGTCACGTGCACATCCGATTTTGCAATGGGTCTACTACACATCTGGGTTCAGCGCTCGGTTTGCTTTTGAGCATATTTACAATATGGCATGTAGTTTCTTAATATAAAATATAGATTTTGTAAAGTGGATTGTTTGAATTATATATCTCATTAAGATATAACTGAAACATATTTTGTTGTCGGTCTATAACTGCATAAGAATGTAGAGATCATAAGGTGCAGTGTTTCGTTTAATAAGCAAGTGTTAAAAAACCTAAACTTTCTGCATCAGCAACATCTACAAAGCAAAAGTAGATGCTAGATTATTCGAGTGGGTCATATATTGGTTACCCTGGATCGGAGTAAGTAAGATACCATTTACTGCCTGGATTTATAAGCGATACTTGTCTTAAGAATGAGAATTGCCACCGATTTCCTTTTATATACCGATCTCATGCTCAACTCGATGCTCACAGCGTTTGAAACAGCTTGACGCTTCTGGAACAAACGACTAGTTTGAGTCCGATCTCTAGCTTCCCAGCTTGATCAGGTAAGCTGCTCGTCGCCAAAATACAAAGGTCGGCACCTGTCTGATTCAGAGGTGTCTCAAAAAAGTATTTTAACGCATGTTCTACGCTGTTGTTTTAAGTTTTTGAGTGCGACATATAAAAGCTAATGGCAAAATGTTATTTTGGCAATAATATCTTCAACGGGCAGAAAGACCTATAGGTCGATAGCCTTTTTTAGAAATAAAGATGTTTACTACTACTATCTTCAACAAAAATTACTGCTTTGATTCATAAACAGGCCCTTCTGATTTTTGAAAAAACTTTTCTAAAGTAGCTAATATTCTCAAGTTTTGTAAGTAAGTAATTCTCCCAGTGGACCTCAATAATCTCGTAACAGGAATAGTGCCAATTTTGATTCATACCTTATTTTGATTTTCAAGGAATCGGTTAGTTGCAACCAAAGATTTGCTCAATACTACCTACATATAAGCCTGTTTAATATAGCATATACAGACGTTGTAAGCAGGCAATAGGAATTTTAACGTCAGCAATCTTTTAAATTGAATACTGCGTAAATTTTACAATTAATGAGTTATCATCTAGTAAGAATAATATGTTTACGTAATATACAAAGTGCTTTCAAATTCAAGTACTTTGCCCACTTAAAGTACATAATCATTAAAAAGCAAATAGTTTATTTAAGCACAAAGACAGAGGAATCAGCACAAATACTGCCACCAAAATATATAAAGCTATTTGTAGACCCTTGCTAGACTCTGGACATATACTCCTGACCAACGGAACAGAAAGGACAAAACGTTATATGCAAACAACAGAACAAATTGCACTAAGACTAATAACACGAATAAGACACCCCCAAAACACACTACACAACCCCTCCACCCAACTACTATACGAACGCAGAAACATGACAAAGATTTCGGAGACTCATACATCTACAAAACAAAATGGACAAACTACCCCTACAACTGGACCATACTGAATCCCCTTTGTCTTACAAGACCAACCAGACAATCCCGCTTCCGTTTCCCTACATCAACGCTACTCGAACGCTTACAATAGTAACTGACTACTGGACAATAAATCCAAGATCTCTGTTTGCCAGAATTAAAATTATTAAATTAGTAACATAGAATAAGATAATTTTCACCTTTATTTGTTTGTTTAGATTAAGACTGCATGTACTAAATAAGGGCAGAAAAACCCATAGGTGGATAGCCTTTTTTTAGAAATAAAGATGTTGACTACTACTACCATATTTAAGCTTTTTAGTTAACGGTAGAAAGGTATTAAATGGTGAGAAAGAACACATACGTTTTAATGCTTTTACTGCGAAATTAACGTAACATGGATGGATATCAAGTCTTTTATTGCGAAATATATGAATGCTTTAACGAACCCAACCGCATTAAAACTAGCACGTGAGTGAAAGCCATTGAACCAAACTTAAAAATGGTTGTTACGTTTTATAACAACTATCAGTGAGTTTTTTACGTTTACAAGTTCTGTTAGCGGGATCTGTTGAAACAGTTTTGTGGTAGAAAAAAGCGTTTGAGTTAGACCTCCAAAATTTGAAGTGAGTTAAAGGTCGTGCTTTTGATCAACAAGTGGTGAATCCGAAAGACTTTGAAAAATTCTAGCTCTTGACAAGATTTGATTGTTCTCACTTCCCATAAAACATATTTTAATTCATGGTTCTAGACCAAATTTGCAGAAAAGTTCGTACTGATTTAGTTCAAATCAAACATTCGGTTAATTGTTCAGTCTTTGCTAGCTGACATGCAATATATTGCAGTAGTATTGTATACGGAGTCTTAGCAAATTATTGCTCAAATGGAGCGTATAATTACGCAGCGCCTTAATAAGATTAGGCTGCAATTAATCCCGACCATATTGCCACAATAGTTTGAGGGCCGTAGTAATCTTAATTGAGAAATTTGTCATGTTATCATCGTGACCATTAGACAGACTGAGGTGACCACAAAATCTAATCACTGTCCGTGATTACACCTGGAATGTTAATTTCACTATTTCCCATTGAAGATATGCCTTCTCATTTGTCTATTACGTTAAACCGATCAGAAAGTTAATGCTATTATATTAATAAGAAATTCCAATATATTCCTGGGTTTCAGTCAATTTTATTGTTTATTATTTAAAATGTTACAAATACGTTTCGGTGTCTTTATCCACCATCATCAGTTTGTCTAAAATATATATTTACAGTTATCATCAAATTAAATAGAAAACTTTCACCAAAATTCACATATTAAAATTCAAATCACACACATACTAAAAAGTACATCCAGAACATTGGTTTTCAGGTGATGAGTCGGGACAAACATGTCTGGGAAAAGACTAGAATCTATTGTTTAGAGATCTAAATTCAACTTACGTATATAGTTGCTACCAACTTCACATTTGACTGGTGACTGAATTTTCCATATTTTATTCGATATCAAGCGAGCGAAACAAAAAAAACTGTTTATCTTTCGTCTTTTCTTTGCATTCTAGGAATTGCTTAGCAATTCTTCAATATCAGATGTTTACATTTCATTTACCTGGTCCAATCAGTTCATACATGCGATCATCTAATTAGCGTATGATACACAGAGCTAAGATTGTCTGTATCTGATCTGAAATTTATTGCATTCTGATGTTTCTTAATTTCTATCATTTCATGGATTTTTATCTTATTATAGTTGTCCTCATTGATCAATATTTGTGTGTTATCGAAATCAAAATCATGCAACTTTTGTTGTGCATGTTGTGCTAATGCTGTTGCATTTTCGTTAACCTTTCTTAAGCTATACTTATGTTCGTATATTCTTTTCGTTAAATATTGCCCTGTTTGTCCTATGTATGTGTTGTCACAGTTCAAACAGTCAATCTTGTATATTACGTTAGGTGTGTCCAACTTATCGCTTCTAGGCTTAAATTTTGTAAAACACTCTTTTGCCAAGTTGTTTTTAGTTTTTTCCCGCTATAGTAATATTATGCGGTCTTAAAACATTTTTTATTTTTGTGTTGATTTCTGGTATGTGTGGTAATGATACATACTTGATTTCACCCTCTTTTTTCTTTTTTATATTATTTATGTTGTTCCATTTATTAGCATTGTATATTTTATTGATTCTTTGTTTTATAATTGGTTCGAAGAATTCTTTGGGATAGTTGTTCATTATTAGTACCTTTTTTATTTTTTCAAGATTTTTTTGTCTGTATCCACAATGTGCTAATTTTATCGTATCCACAATGTGCTAATTATATAGGACTAATGAAAAATGGATAAAGAATTTAACAACGGTAAGCATGCCAGACAGTGTCAGGTATGTACTGTCACTAAACAACATAAACATAAATATAAACATATAAATAAACAATAAACATTTTCAGGAACCGAATCTGAAAATGATTATGTATTTTTAGTTATTAAATTTGGGGATTGATTGATGAACGAATGAATCCGGCATAACACAATCAATTATTATTGATATTATTATATTTGTGAGTGCTAATAGAAAACCAGATTTATAGTTGGTTTAATTTTGTTTGTGCTTGTAGTATTGTATAATTAAAAAGGTTGAAAATTTATGCGCAAAATTTCATGTGAACAAATGACATCACGAATCACCCCGTATATTTAGAAATTTGTTTGCTGAATTTGTAATAGTAGTAGTAGTAAACATCTTTATTTCTAAAAAAGGCTATCGACCTATCGGTTTTCTGCCCTTGTTTAATACATGTAGTCTTAATCTAAATAAAAAACAAATATGAAAAACAAATATGTTTGCTGTATTTGTAATATTTGATAAACTACTACAAGATAAAAATTAAGAATATGAAATAATGGAGATTAACCTTTCGGTTTTCGAATGCTTATCCAAAAATCACGTGAAGACAAACTGGTCCAAAAAAAATACAAGGCAATAAGAGTGGGGTCACCGTAGATTGTCAGGCAAAATAGAAATGAAAATCAAAACATTACTTCAGGAGTAGGTACTTTCTTAAATAGAGTAGAAAACAGATCATATATTATTTTATTCAGACAATATTTTATTTATTGATCATTCGGCAAAATGTTTTCTTGCAGACCTCAGGCACTTCTTCAGATTCTGGGGACTAGTTGACCATGTGCAAGATATGTTATATTTCTTACTTATTACATTTGCTGCATAAATGAGTTGCTGCGAGTTACTGATGAAACGGTTTGCACTTGTCGAAATCAAGCAATAAAAATTATGGCAATACAGGAAGAGCTAGGGCAGCCGCATTGAATGCGAATTCCACCTAAATTCTGGTACAGCCCTTGATTGAAACGGGAAGGTATCCCCATGGATATAGCTTAATTATTCCGTGTTAGAGTTCTCCGCTTGCTAACTGATATGTAACAAATGAGTATAGGAAGAGCCAAATTCAAAATATAATACGCGTTAGAAGTACGATACATTTTTCACGTAAATTAGTTAATTTAATAATATTAGACTTAAATCAGCTTGTAACTAAAATATGCGCTAACCTAAATTACTTTCCGAAAGGTAAATATTCAGATAATTTAATGGAAAATTCGAGTGGATGTCCGCTTATCTAAATTGCGTCTTAAAAATTCCAATTAAACAATTAGTCGTTATGTTCTCAACAATTATTAAAGGATGATGACGCTTCAACAAAAAATCGACATGGCTGAATTTACATGTTAAGTAGATAAACGTTTAACACGAGCAGAAATCGGCAACAATCCTGTAGTTAAGTTCCAAGTTAATTGAAAACGATTTAATTATACATTTTATCACAGTTTACGCTTGCAGGTAGACAATTTCAAAGATTATATTCGTTTGAAACAGCGACAAAGTATGTTACTTATTTCAGAGGTCCTTTAGTATCAAGCCACCGATCCCTAAAGTTATTTAAGTCTGATCCCTAGACGATCATTGCCCTTTTCAATTACGGAGCTGTACAAGAAATGAGATTTCATTAGTCTTGCGAAAGATGACCTAACATCGACTAGAATCCATTCCAAGGCTTCTAAGGTTTGACTTATCTTAATCCATCTACTTTGGCAATTTTGCCATAAATTTGTCTAGAACGGTCTAGATTGAAGTTGTTCGATTAACGGGAATCTGTAACCCCTTGTTACAGGGGCTACCAATGGATGGAACCAATTTAAGTCTGATTGCAATATTTTATATTTAGATTTATATTATTATATCTTCACAAAAGGACTTGGCGCCTGTGCTATGTTTCCAACTTCCTCAGCGCTATAAATTTAAACGTACTACGCCTTTCGTAGGTAGTTCGTCACCTAGTTTTCGAAATATTTGCAAAAATACCTTTTTTTGTAAAATTGATAATAAAAAAGTTTCCCAAATGGTGCGAACTTAAGTAGACACACGAAAGTTGTAGAGATAAAACGAAATGTGAAAAATGTCTTCCCTCAAACAAGAGATAGAATACTATCAGTCGAACTATGGTTTAATACGTAAAATATACTCAAGTCCATGGAATCACGGTGGCCCCGAGAAAAACGTCATGGAAAATTTAACAAGACTACTTTAGAAAAGTGATCAGTGAATTATTAAAACATTTTAGTCGCTTCAAAATCCAATTGTGCAGTATCAGACTTACTAAGATTTAATAGATAAATATATAATCTGATAATCGTAGCACAAATACCGGTAATCCCAAAGTTTAGTTATGGTATATATAATTAATCATTTAAACCATGAGCTATTAATCTACAGCTTGTCAGATACTATTGTGTGGAAAAAAGTCAAATCTGGGTTATTAATAAATCTCACAATATTATTAAGTAAAATAATGATATGTTAATACGCAGTATTTTCCTTGCAAAATATGCTGTTGCTCGTATTACCTCCCAATCTATACTCTCATCATTACAGTTACAGTTCAGTACAAGTTTCTCGCGTAGTTATCATATGGAGATTATGATTATAGCTAGTTGCTATAGGACTTTTGGCTTAAACATTTTCTTCCATAGCCACACAAAAATGTTATTTTACATATTGCTATTTGAGGTTTTTTTCTGTGCACATTTTATATTTCTCTGTTTCCAATCCTAGCAAATGTGTATTCAGACAACATAATTTGGTCCGGCATGGTGCGTACAGGACGACATCATAGTCACCCGGGTGTCCTTATCTCTACTATTGTTCTCTTATCGCAATCATCTACAGAAATAGCATTCTATAGTTAATACCCTTGGTTAGACATAACAACTTAGCTCTGTAGATAAACTAAAACCGGTTTATTTCCAGGAAAATGAAAATGTCTGTATCGATTAGAATTAATATTGATTTTCTGATTTTGAGAAATAAGATTTAATTTAATGATGGCTGGTGACACCTGTTCCATTTGCCGAACTGAGTGCAGTTCCTTTACAATTCTGCCTGTTTTTTTTGTCGTGGAGTGGCAAATTATTTGTAGAGTTGTTTTATCTCTACACTTCCTGATTATGCCCATGCGGCTTCCTATTTATCTGCTTTGCTTCGGCGACAGAAAGAAAGTTTGTCTCCGGGCTACATAAATTCCCTACTTTTAACAATAAATTCGAAATTAACCAAAAGAAGTAGTCAACTTGTATGAATGCGCGTTAGAAATACAACCAATCTTTGTAAAAGTAAAATGCCAATCGAAAATATCAATAAATGTTTATGTATTGTGTGTATTTGCTACCATTCCGGAACATGTTTCACAAGTCTAACTTCTTAATTGGCGAAGTACCACAACTCAGATCTTGATTATTGGCAAAGCCCCTCTTTCCAATTAGCTCGTGGACTTGTACTGAATCATCAAAAGGCAATATGTTCGAAATATGTGTTTCAGAATTCACTCACGATCAAAATTATGGCGCGATGAAAATTAAATTAATTGGAATTTCATCTTAGATCGTGTTCTATATATGTATGACTACTTACTACTTACCTGTTCCGAATGTTAATATGATCTTAGCAATTGGCAAAATTATAATGATTCTTGTTTGAGACATCTGTTATGTTATGTGATTGAAAACAACGAAAACGTTGTGTTGAGTAAGTTAAAACTTAAGTCCAAAATAAAAAGGAGAAGGAAAATCGCAAGGGCGTTAGAGTTCGAAAGCAGGTGAAACGTAATATTTTTCTGGATGACTCAGATATTGAACCTGAGTTTAGTCAGGACGCTGATGATGCAAATGAATCGGATTCTGCATGCCTTTATTGTATCGGATCATATAGGTGTTTAGGTATAGGTGTTTAAATGTGAATTATACACCGGCAATTAGGTATGTCAGCTTAGAATTACCTGAAAAGTTGCTGACTGCCTGTCAGAACCTAAAAGCCATAAATTTTTCTCTTCGTGTTCTTGCTTGCCCTGTAGACACTGATTTGGGAATTGGAGAAATCTCATTTAAAATATCTTGGCTGCTAGACCTTCCAGCAATAACATGAAAATCACCCTGAACTAGATCGTTTATTGCATCGTTTTATTTCCGACAGAAGCAGTACTTCCGTATGCTCTCTCAAAAATACTGGCCATTTGTTAAAGCCCTACAGTTCTACCAAAATTCGATAATATTATTTTCACAAATACTACATTCGTCGTACACATATATCTGCACTTATTTAACCATATTTTCTTTTACCTAACGCAAAAGGCGATTTTTTTTGCTTTTAAAATAGAAAATGGTTCAAATGTTTAACCACGTTTTTGGAATTAAAGTTTTACAGTAGTAGTAAACATCTTGATTTCTAAAAAAGGCTATCGACTTCTCGGTCTTTCTGCCCTTGTTTAGTACATATTGTCTTAATCTAAATAAAAAAAAAACAAAGATAAAAATTCTCTTATTCTGGGTTAACAATTTAATTCAATAAACTTTCTAATTCTAATGACAAGAATTTTTTTTATTGTCCATTAGTCAGTTGCGTTTGTAAGTGTTCGAGTAGCGTTGATGTAGGGAAACATAAGCGGTCTGGTCTGGTGGGTCTTGTAAGACAAAGGGGATTCAGTATGGTCCAGTTGTAGGGGTTGTTTGTCCATTTTGTCTGTAGGTGTATGAGTCTTTCTGAAATCTTTGTCATGTTTGTGCGTTCGTATAGTAGTTGGGTGGAGGGGTTGTGTAGTGGGTTTTGGGGGTGTCTTATTCGTGTTATTAGTCTTAGTGCAATTTGATTTGTTGCTTGTATATAACGTGTTGTCTTTCTGTTCCGTTGGTCATGAGTATATGTCAATAGTCCAAGAGGGGTCTGCAGATCATTTTGAATATTTTTGTCGCGGTATTTGTACTAATTCCTTTGCCATTGTATGTTAGTGAGCGAAAGTATTTTGTTCTTTTTATCGTTTCTGTTCTGATGTTTCGTATGTGTTTAGTAAATTTAAGTTTCCGGTCAATTGTGATTACAAGGTATTTTACGTCGTTTTTGGGTTGTGTCGTTTGGCCGTCTGCAGTTATTGTAGGGGAGTCAGCTTTGAGTCTGTGGTTTGTGAGCAGAAGTTGGTTTTTTGACGCCTTTGGTGTTAATCTCCATTTATAAAACCATGTCATTGTGTTAGTTGTTAGTGTTTGCAGTCTTTGAGCTGCTCTCTCAGTAGTTTTGTCATGTACCATAAGTGCAGTGTCGTCTGCGTATTGTAATATGTACGCCGATCTGTCGATTTGATTTTTGTCTGGTAAGTTGTAATTGTATATGTCATGGCAGTATATATTGTAGAGAAACGGTGAGAGCGGAGATCCTTGAGGGAGCCCTTGTTCAGGGGAAAAAGAAAATGAAAGTATTTTGTCAATTCGTACTTGTAGTTGTCTGTTTTCTAGTAAGTCCTTTATGGTGTGTAGTAGATATGTTGGTGTGTGTAGTTTGTATAGTAAGCCTCTATGCCAGACACTATCAGAAGCTTTGTTAATGTCCATAAACAGGCAAGCTGTCTTTCTGTCAGTTAGGTCGGTTGTTTGTATATTGTTAGTCAGAGTGAAGATTGGGTGAATAGTCGAGTGTTGATGTTTGAATCCGAACTGATACGACGGTATGTACTTTCCGGCAAGTTTTCCTAGTCGCTGCTTTATTATGTACTCAAAAACTTTGCTAAGTACTGGGAGTAATGTAATTGGTCTGTAACTGCTCGGTTGTGTATTGTCCAGTCCATTTTTGGGTGTAAAGGGATTATTAAGCCGTTTTTCCATGTTTTTGAAATTTTGTTACTTCTGATGCAGTTGTTCAATTCAGTTAGGATCAGTTTGTGTGTTTCTTGCGTTAGGCTGTCCAGGAGTATTGCCTTTATTTTATCTTTTCCCGGTGCTGTGTTTTTGATATGCTCTAGGGCTTCATCGTATTCTGTGTCTGTGATCAGTGTGTATGTATAGTTTGGTGAGCTGTTAAAATAGTTCCAGTCCCAGTCGTTGATCAAGTTCCAGTTGTCATTATCGAAGTTAGGGTTTATCGATATGCTAAAGGCCTTTTGATAGTGTCTGGCGAACGCGTCCGCTTTCTCTTTGTCTGTGTAACGTTCTATTCCGTTTTCGTCAATTGTGTCAGTAGTGTTAGTTTTTTTGTATTGCGCTAGCTTCTTAATTTTTCGCCAGTATGTTTGCCTTTGTCTTGTTGTATTTCTTTACATGTTTCTAGCCATTTGTCTTGTCGGTATTGTCCAATCAAGGTTTTTAATGTTTCTGTTGAGTTGGTTCAGTGTCTTTTTTAGGTCGTTATTTTGAGTGTTTGTATATTAGCCTGTACAGTTCTCTCTTCTGCTTTATGAGTCTCCAGTATGAATTTGGGTAGTGTATGTCGGTAGAAAGCATTTTTTAAAGTTTAAAATTCCATACAAGTTCTAAAATATTGCGACGTCTAATTTTGATATTTTATTTGTCGTAAATAAATTAATTTAATGAAAATGTCTCTTTATTTAACTACAATCAAATTTGAAAATAGAGTTGTGCAGCAGTTGATATAATACCGAACAAAATATTTGATCTTGTGCAAAATCTAACACTTTTTCACACAGTTTTCCCATAAAATATCTCTATTTTACATTTACTATGACACGCAACATGACGTGGGTCGCTAATAACATGAGAGACTTAGAAATAAGATTAGGATTCTGGCATATGAGATTACAGGGGTTTACCCCGATGTGAGGCAGACAACGTAATATTTTCTGTTGACCACTGTACGGATTTTTTGACCTCAATTGAATCACGGAAACGAAATTGAAAATTTAACTTTATCAAATAAGTACTTTATAATCGCATTTGACCTAAACGCTTATACTCTCGCCTATTTATTTACGGTATGCATGTGTGTGACAACCAATCGAAACACATTGCTCTGAAGGATCCGCGAATAATTCCGAACCCGTTGTATGGGATTTCCACCTGTGGGCAGTTCACTTACTAGGGGTTAATCTACTCGGATATTAACTTGAGAAGTGATTTGCTTCGTATATATAAACAACAGATATAATACAACTGTATCACAGAATTGCCGTCGGCATACCTGCAATCCATGCAGGAGATTAAATCCGGATCTTTTACAATAAGATAGTTTAGTTATTTTTAATTATCGAGAAAGGAAACCAAGTCAGTATTATAAATCAAATGTTCGCTTCTAATAACAGTATAAACACAATAAAAGTAGTTTTATGGAAACGGAATACGCATGTTATGATACAGTAGCTGATTATGTTGTAGAGACTTGCGTAAATCTTTTAATTGTATACAACTTTGAACATGTAGATTGGAGACAATAAAAAACCATAATCGGCAACAGAACATAATGCAGATAAAGTTTGATTCAAAAGCGGATAGTCTTCGGATGGCAATAAAACTTGTAAAACGTATCCGGGAATGAAAGAGTCGTTAAGTAAGCAAAGCATACATTTTGAATGTATTATGATCAATACCATGCATAAGCAAAGAACAAAGAGAGTTATGTGTGTCGTCCAAAGAATTAGATTAAAATCTAGCGGTAACAAAATATGGATTTTTGAATAGTTTTGCATGCAAAAAATGTTTAAAACGAATCACCTCGTTGCCGATGAGTAGTGGAAAATAATCGGAAACATGCTGAACATTTTCAAAAGGCGGCTCATGTAATCGTTTTAAGAAAGAGTTGTTACCAAATATTGATGATATTTTTGCTAGTACCCAAAAAAGAATTTGATGACATCAACAGATACGAGCTTACTAGCAAATTAGATGCCAGACAGACTCTATGCTAGATAGACCGCTAATTTTAATGCATAGCAAACCCTACGCCGTGGGAAATTGAGCCCTTTCTCAAATCATATAAGGGCTTAGATAAATCATCTATGAGAGCTTGAACCTGGCAAATGGCATTCCACGATTCCATTGACCGTAGGTTGAATGGTTAGATCAATTAGAAGAAACAGTTTCATTAAACTAATATTAACTCTATTTTTTTATCAAGAAATATTGAAGATTGCTGGGAAAGTGATTCACAAAAATGTATACGTCTGAGATAAGACTCGTTACAGCCATTCTGGCAACTCCAAACTTGTCTTGCGAACCACGCCATATATAAGGATAATTCGAGTACTGAGAATCTCATCAATGTACTAGATTATAAAAAGTTAGATAAATTGGAACCTGTGACTGGGACATCTCACAAGACACTGCCATGTGAACATGAGAAACCAGCTTTTCTAGTTTCAAAAATGTACATTTGTGATATCGTCTTTATAAATACTAAATAAATGTTATGACTTCCTGGCATTATACCAGTCTAGCTTTCTACTGCCACTATTCATTACGAAATGGTCCAAGATTTCAAACAGGTGCACTAAAATTGTCTAAACAAAAATACATTAAATACATGTACCCATATTTACATGCAGCAAAAATAATTTCATATGATAACGCCGCTTTTCATTAAAATAATTCTGAATCTGATATGTCTGGGCGGTTACCCAGATCCCTTCGGTATGGTCAACCCTGAGGATTAAAGTAATTTTGCAGACAGTATATTTCATCCTGCAGGGATATTTATTCAGGTCAAAATGAAACATAGCGGACTTCTACAGAAATACCGAATTTAAAACTTTGATTTGTTGGGCCAATTTCGGGCGAACCGACTTCGGATTGTATTATTAACTTTCGGCAGTAATTTACTGTCAACTAGACGGTGCAATTAAGAGTTATTTGCATTTTTGTGTGTTTTGAGAAGATAATTGAGATTGCTGAGCGACAGAACTCCACTTTTCACTTATTTGTCGTTGTATGGATTGGTTTAGTACCCACCTTTTATGACTTATTTTTCAATTATCAAAATTATGGCACAACACTACTCGTACATTAAATATTTTTTAAGAATGCGTTTGAGTGGTCATTATAATGGGAATAAAAACAATACCTTACCATTAATGAGCAATATAAAATATTCCAATCATCGCTTTTTTTAAGTTCTAGTTTAGTGTGTGTAGTAGTAAGCCGCGTATTTCATTTTTGATGTATTAAATGCAAAGTTTAGAAACTGAGAAGTACATGTGCAAAATAATCTGAAAAAGCGTTTAAGTAGGAAAAATAACCTTCCTGTAAAGCGAAGTCACCTGCCATGATAATTCAGACTATCAAATTGCTTGCGAGAAGTGAAGACAGGAGCAATTTATAATTGCAGTAACGGTAAACGGCCTTTTTGAAAAATCAGAACATTGCTAGATTTCTTTTGAGTAATAAATTAAAGCCAAAAATAATTTAAATGATAAGTACTTGTAGTGTGAGTATGTGCTCTGAGGCCTTGATTTTCTCTATGCTTGTTCAATGAGCAGTTTCTCTTTCAACAAGGTAAGCTCAGACCTTTTTAAATGATAGAGTGTATCTAAAGATGAAATAAAGGGGTTTTATATATTTTTAGATAAAACGAATTACCGCTTTTCTAATACACAATATTTTATTTGGCTCTAAAAATAATTTTGCAGTGCCTCTAATGTAAGACATCTTTTGGACATTGCAATATTGCATTTGAAAATTGTCTTGAAATTTACATTCACTCTTTCTTTCCACAAGAATATTTTCATCAAGTGGCGACCCAAAAGTAAGTTCATAAGTGAATGATTTACCCTAATATACATTTTAAAATATTAAATAGTCTGGATTTAAAAGACGACTTTTAAATTGATGTGATTTCATTCAAGTCAATTGAGAGGCAAATTCTACTTCAATTAATTTCAGTGGTTTTCTCTTTTGAATAATTGTTCACTTCGCCAAGTGATTTTATGGATAGTTTTCATAATTGGATTCATTCAAAATAAGTCAACACAATAAGCTATACAGCAGCTTTTACGGCGGATTTATCGCTCCATTTATCGCTCAATTTGCGGACTTGAAAATATGTTCCAACACAGCAGAATCCCCACTTGAATTCACCATTAAACTGAATAATATTGGCTGACAAGTTCGAATTCCTCGGAGTAATCTTTGTTCGGGAACTTATAATTTATTATTCATCATGCCTCGGAGAAGATAGCAACTTAAAGTTATGTTCAAATTAAGGTAACGAGTAAAGCTTCAATCAGAATGTATCAAGCTTGCAACTATGAATCACTGTCTATACGAATCAAAGCAATTCTGAAGAACATTAACTCAACTTTTCAGTATCGCTTTTTATATGCGATCAGCACGAATCGCTTGCGATTTCCGGCTCGAAGAGCTTGGAAAAAGACATTCAACTTGCTAGGGACAAACACGGCCCTTCAGGCGCTATATTTCGACAACGGCCGAATCCCAACCAGTGCCGAAGAACCCCATTCCGGAAATTCATCAAATGAGCGATCCAGTGATCATTCCCTTGGCGGATCCAGAATGTCGGGAAATCGATCTAAGGAACACGCCATGGCCAGAACCCAAAGGATTCTCCCCTCACGTGGAACCACAAATTGTGCCCCCGATATAAATATACCTTTCAACCCCTAACTTCAACACATGGGCAACATACCCCATGGAGCTCCTTTCATGGGAGTACCACCAAGATTCCAGGGCCCTCCCGGACCGATGCGCCCTGTTCCTGGCAACTTTGTACCCCCCAGCATGATGCACAACATGATGGTACCCCCGATGACCAGCCGGACATGATGAACTCCATTCCTCCTGGATCCATGAATCAGGATATGTTTGGAGATGCTGGAATGATGAAACCTGGACCTGATGGTTTTATTGGACAAGGAAACGCGATGCCTTCGTTCAACGGCCCCCAAGGTCCGATGTTGGCCCCAATAACTTCAATCGAGGGCGAGGAGGCTTTCGGCGTGGGGGCGGCAATAATGGGGGTTGGGTTCAGTTGAATGGACCTCGGGCGTGGCAAAACCTGCTGTGCAATTAAATAACTTCGAATATGTGTTCACATTAAGCCAACATGTACCTAATTCATGTACAAACTCGTAACCAGAAATCAAATACCCTATTGCGCCGAACAGTAGCAGAGCAAACAGGTGTTTGCAATGCAACAAAAAGTGTTTGATACTTTTTTTGATTTTATAATCATCAATACGACATATTCATTGAAGTCATATCGTATATTTTCACGTAGGCCTGTAATGATGCAGATTGTAGGCTTTTAATAAAATTCTAACATTTTAGATGAAAATGTTTAATAATTTTATCAAGAAAACCGATAGGTCGATAGCCCTTTTTTAGAAATAACGATGTTTACCTACTACTACTATTTTATCAAATGGTTGCTTTTTCCGGCTCCCAAGGGACTATAATTTACGCGTGTGAATCATACCCTCGTAAATTATGAACATTATTTTCGACGGTTTATTAAGTACCAATAAGTTGGTTTGATGTAATTAGGTAGACAGGGTGCTGTACATTGTAAGTTGTGTTTTGCCTTAACGAAACATCTCACACATGAATGTTTCAAAAAGTAGCGTCTATTATAAATTTATATTAGATTTATATTACATAGATTAGACCAGTATCATTAGCGATTCCCTAAAATTGTGTATTGTCTAAACCAATATGGAGCAATGACTACGACTGTGATAACATAACGCTTTTATTCAGAAATTTCTTTCGTTAATTCTATAAACATTTTTTCCCTTTATTGGAAAAATTGTGCAAGTTATGTTATAGTCTAAGTCGACTTTACCACCAAAGAAAATATTATGCCACTTTGTATATCGCTTTCCAAGTCTAGATATTTTCTCGCTTGTTATCTAATTTTAAATTTTTACATATTTTTCCAGGCGTCATAATTTACAGTTCTATGACATGCTGGGATATTTCCATATTTGTACGAATTCATTTCTGTCGGATAAATGGTGTTTGTAATTAATATTGCTCCAAGAATAAAATATGTTTTACCTTGCAAAGATTATATTTTTATCTGTTAGTACCTAACTATTAAATACTGTATAATTTAAACGCATCAGTTTTGAAGCCAAATACAAGTGTCCACCAAATATAAAAATATAAACAATACTTTTTTTTCAAATGTTGCTTAGTTTTATAAAATTTACATCCAATATACTATTTTTTCTACATAATCTGCCCTCACAAAAATATAGTTTTGCGCCGGATTATAATGTTTTTAATCCGACATCGCAGGCATTCTTCGGCATATATTGTGAAGTGTTTTCAACTGTTTCTACGTTCTTAATTCTGGTTGAGCACATTTTTTCAAAAGTAGAATTGTAGATAAATAAATTAATTACAATTAACTCTGCTTTGTCAACGAAATTTTAAATTTGTCTCTGGACAATTGAATGTGGTTGCAATCGATTTATTTTTTTTTGTTAAACAACTCTTAGCAGCTGATTTTCTTTGCCTTTTCAGTTTCATAACAACAAATCCTAGATCCACAGCGTTGCCCCGAATTGTGTTCAGTGTGCTTGACAACTATTTTAAACAGTTTCAACGTATTTGTGGAAACTTTAGCATTTTTTAATAAGGAACTATTTTCAATATTATCTTCATACAAAAATCCTTCCTCCTGAGCAACCTTTTCGCAACGAGCGATTGCTTTCACGCAGTCATTAGATACTTTCTGCATTTGAAAAACGGTCTTACTTTTTACAGTTTTACTACGAGAAAGTTAATTTAGATATGATGAAAACATTTCTTGACTAAAGTAAATAATTTTTTCATTGTAATGCGGATTTCCAAGGAAGTGATAATTTTTCGCAATGGTTACGCAGGAAATGTGATAAGGAAACTTTTCTATATGCAGTTTCGCCAGCAAATTTATGTTTTCTTTGCACTACTTATAAAATTAAGTAAGTATAAAATTATAGTTGAATTACGGAAACCTACACCAAAATATATTTAGCTTTCGTATGTACCAATTTCTCGTAACCATGAAATTTAGATCTTAAATTATTTAGGGTAATGACTGTCGCTACTAACACTACTGTAAAGTTTATAGCGAAGAATAAGCCATTTCGGCTTTATACCATAATACAGATACCATTAACTTTATTAGATTGATGACTTATAGTTGCCCCTCGAGAACATCTGTCATCAAATCTTGGTAATTCGGAACTCGAATGTGACATTTTGATGCTAGCTAGCAGCCTTTAGAATAAGGCTGACCATTAATTTAGTAATATTGGAGCTTCGCGCCGAGTTCATTTTACTTTGCGGGTAAATATTTTAGATGACAGTGATAAAATATTGAAGCATTCGAAAATACGCGGCTGTATTACCAGGTTAATGAGTCAGCAATTATCTGCTTTTCTATCACACCCTGGTGATATTTCAGCAAAAACAGCTTTTTGATTAAAGTGTGGTAGCCATAGCTATTAACTCTTTCAAATTTCATTATTCACCAATATTTTTAATAGAAAGCTTGTTGGCAATTCCGGATTATTTAAAATACTGGCTGTAAAATTTGGAGATTTATGTAGCTGTGGTTTTATGCTATTCACTTGATATGTTATCTAGTTCTTCGTATCACGAACAAATCTGGTTGCAGTATTTCTCTAGATGATATTCCATAATTACTAAGTTAAATAAAACAAATATGCAATAAAATACAGGGTGTCTCATATAAAATATAGAAATTGTAGGTGCTTTTCGATATAAGCGGATACTTATTCACTATCTGGATAATCTTAACAAATGTATATGAAATATATATGAAAAAAATTGAACAAATGGGAAACATAATGCTGAACCGATAGTAACATACCGGTAGGTTTACCAAATAGAAAACAAGATTATTTGGGCAATGAAACTGGGGAAAATTTTAAAACCACAGGACTAGAGGACATAAGCGCAGAAGCTATAAAACTACTCAGTACGTGTAATGTAATCTACAAAACGAAAACCATGCCGAGAGATTGGCTTGGAAGTAATTAAGTTAATGCAATAAAATCCAGGTAAACGTAACCATGTAACTTAATAAAATCACACTCATATACATCAAAACAAGTACAAAAGTAGGCGCACAAATGTTCGTTTCAGGAAAGGTATTTAGAGATTTTTGATTATGTAACTGCAAAATGTAATTTTGCATAATGGGATTTGAGAAAGCATTCACCATGAAAGAAGGCTCAAAGTAATCTATAAAATAGAAAACACAACAAAGAATTTATTGCGGGTCTAAAAAAGCATGAATCTATGGAAAAGTGCAACCTAGAGGAAATAGTTCCATTCTGTTCAGCTAACATGCAGAGCTTCAGTGAAATGAAAATGATTAGTACTAGATAAGCGGTTGACACGCTTCTGATAGCCGATGTTAATGAAGATCTACAGATGAATGGACTGTTATTACAACACATGTGCAAAATCTCGTTTAATAATTAATACATATAAAAGTACATGATCATCAGTATGCAATTACAACCAAAAAACAGTTTTTGGCTATATCATTAATAGTCATAAAAGAAGCATCAACTGAACGAATACGTCAATATTAAATTTTAATCGCAGTTCGAAACATGGGTATACCATCCATCGACTTTGAGTTGCCGGGATCGGGTGATGAAGATATCAGAAAAAGTTAGAAACAACCAGAACTGCCTACTAATACCAAAAGAAGCAAGTTGGATATTATGAAATAATTGTTAAAGAGCACCTTGTTGACCCTGTAAACAAAACAGTTACAGTTTTTTAACAGGTTATTACGCATAATCTCTTGGTGTTGTATTTTGTTAAAACGTTTTGAATCTGTTCAACGCAGGCCAGTGTGTGACATGATGAGCATCAGTAAAACGATTCGTTTGTCTATAAACCACTTTAGTTTCTGTAGTGTTGTTCATCTAGTTGCGACCGAATGAAAATTCGTCTTTTGACTTGTTGTTTGATAGCTAAGTATTCAACTTGGGCGTTGTAAGTTAAAGGAAAACACACTTCTTACAGAGACCATTACACTTTCTTTGCAGCAATGGCGTGCATTTCGTTTCATGTTTAAAGGAAATAGCTTTCGATAATCATTACACATTTCATACATATAATTCCGCTGGAAAACGAACTTCATGTTGTTCTGAATCATGAAAACAGTTATTGCGACATAAAGTAGAGCTTTTTCGTATTGGATATTGGCAAAATAATAAATTATTTTTTTTAAATTAAGGTTTCGAATTAGAGTCGAATCCAGCGGATATCCAAAAAATTTAGCAAAAAATATTTCCTGGCAAATTTACTGCCAAAGTTCACATAACTATAAAATATTACAGAAACAGACCCCAACCACCACCTCATGATACCTAATAAAAACAGGCTGTACCCACGTCAAAGTTAGAAAGTTAATATCTGTATGTCAATTGAGGGATCTGCAAAATCCATCAGACAAATTATTCTTGGACCCCATACAGACCATAAACAGGCAGCAGGCCCTTTTCAATGCCAGTGCGGCTATAGCTTTTAACATATCTAACTTAAACTAAATCGGATATTAGGCACGTGTCCAATACATACTTATTTTCGATATCAGATGTAGGAAATTATTTATCTTTTTGACGATTTTATTAAAACAGATATAGATTTTGTCATCCTTCTAATAATCAGCATGTGGGATTGTTCATTTCACAAACATGTTGATCTCTTGCCTACATGTATTTAACACATATATTGTAGTACTTGCTGCTTCAATCCTTTCCTTTTACTCCTAATTGTGTGGAAATAACTGGACATGTTTCCACTGAAAGCCTTGATACCTTAAATGACTTCCACAGAAGCAAGATTTTGCATTCTTTCTAGAGGAGTTCAAGTCTATCCTTGCTTGATTCAAAAATTGATTGATACGGCCTCCAGAGTATCTGAGATATGGCCTTTAAGTATAATTTTGATACTGTCGTCTATTTTAGGTATAATCAAAACATTATGAAAAAACTGTATAAAAGTAGCTTCTTGATAAAATTATTCCTTATCTCAATATGCATAATATGTAAGTCCCTTAGTCCGTTTTTCACCTCCTTATAACATATTTTAATATTTATTTTTACTAAAAACAACAATGCAACAGAACTTTAGGCTTTCATTCCAAAGACAAATAATTAGTTTCTTATTTATTAGAAGCTGATAATACAAATCCGGGAAGATATTTGAATAAAAGGCGACCACATAAACGGTCAAAAACTAATAAATAGAAAATAAGCCAAGAAGTGATGTAACGTTTTTTTTTTCACATTTTTTACAGGTCATAAGTAAACGGGAAAATAGCACTAATTTTTGTGAAGGCAAGTGCAAAAATATTGCTTTTTACTAGGAGTCAAGGCTTGTTATTGTCACAGCAAAATGTTCTTAATCATTGAAAGGGATTAAATCGTAAATAGGGTTTAACGTATATTTATTTGATTATTATACACAAACAATTTGCTTGTGTTTTACTTGTGGTTTTTGCTTCGGAGGCCAAATTTAGGGTTTATATGTTTGCTCTTAAACGGTATTTTATGGAGGACTGAAATAAAATTTTTCAACCCCTTCACAGAAATATGGCCAATTTTAAAATAACTGCATTGTTCAGGTATTTTATACGTATATTTTCCATTGATAGTACTTTGGGATTAACTAACATACTATGATGAAGATGGATAAGGCTGGTCTTGCGCATTTACATAAACTATTTGGCCCTATTTCTCAGGCATTCTGGAAAGGAGTGTCTTAATTGAGTGCCTAGTTTTAGTCGATCCCTCTTACGACATCATTGCTGTATACGTGAAACTTTCTTGATTGCTTCAATCTTCCCAAGTTATTCCAAACTCTCAGCGCAAGATGCACAAAGTCTGAGTATATTAAGAACAATTAATCACCTTGTAGCTTTAACTTCGTAAATTCCGAGAGATATTAATATTTCCAAAAGTGGGATAATAATGAATCTTTTGTAGTCTGTTGCAGAGAATTTGCATACCGAACGAGAAGTCTGCTTTCTTCTAGGCAGTGTGCAATATCAAGGGATTTCCGATCTTGATATACAACTTCTCGGTTTATTCTAGGTCGGTTTTTGCAACGTGAAATATCATGAAAACCACAAACCAATAATTATATAGAACTAGTGTAGCTGGCATTTTAAAATGAGCGGTGAAACAATTAGAAAGAATCTTATGTGTGGTCAGAATGCGGAGAAAAAGGACGTTAAGTATTTTTTTTGGATCAAATACTAGACATGTTGAACTGAATCAAACATTATCTTGATACTTATATGTAACGTACAAGCTAGCGACCATATATAAAGATAATTTGAAAAAAAAAACGGTTAGAAACCAGTCTGCTTTCTTTGGGGTGAGACCCCATAATAATTAATATTTGGATATTATTAGCAAATGAGGGATATAAATGGAATAAAAAGCACGAAAAGAAATGCACCAATAAATAACATAAACACAGAAATGTCCGAAAATGGGATTGTATGATCTAAATAGAAATAACAAACAACAACAAAAAAACAGCCAATTAAAATAATGTTTTGTAGTGCTCAGCTAGTGTTTGCAACAAAATTGTCGCTTAGTCTTGTGTTTAAATTTTCTAAAACTCATAAAAGTTAACACATTCGCTGTAACTATTTAAACTAATAATATAAATAGCTATCAATGACTTTTCTGGCTTCTTGAAGTTTCCGCCATAACGATGGATTATCTGCATTTTCCACATTATTATGCATCTACCTATGCTGACTGTGTGTGGTTTTAAAAACATTTTCTTTCCTATTTTGATGATTTTTTTTCCAGTAAAAAATCATCTAAACCGAAGAATAATAGGTACGCATTTGTCCGTTGAATCCATTATGTACATTTTAGAAAACCGTTATCGAAAATTACCCATTTAAAATATGTTAATGATATAGCGGTTCTTCCCAAAGCTCTACACATAATTCAAATAAATAGGGCTAAAAAGGAATTACTATTTACTATCAATTCATTCGAAGTTGGATGAATGCAAGACTGTACGTTTAAGTCGCAGCTACTATTATTCCAACAATATTTGCATTGTTTCACCATTGAGGCTTACAGTGGGATGAAATTTGTAAAGTTCCAAGCGGTCAGTAAGGTCGAAACTATTAGAGCTCGAGGGGTGGTTATTTGTTCATTAAACGTAAAGTTCTTGGTGACCTCCGAGGATTACAGCAAATGGATTTCACTTAAAACAGCTGGCTGAATGCATATTCAGTAGTTTACGTTTCGCCTTTCTAGTTTCTGGTTTTTGTGTGATCGACTTGAAAATCGAGCTGAGCAGTTCAGCTTAATACGTGATGAGATTTGGTGTTGCTTCCAAAGCCAATTTCAGGACACTTTGACTGATAAATTCTCTATTAAATTTCTGGTATATCAAAATTGCAGTCAATCTGGTAATTTCAACACAACTAACTACTCAATTTTATTGATTAACATCTGAGGAAATAATATTAAGGAAGATTATCTATGTTGAGCTGTGAAGTGTCCCGTAACATTTGAGCCCTAGCGCGGTGTCTTTGGTTCTTTACGTTCTCACAGTCCGTATCGTACCAGTTATTTTTTCTTTGTTTTTCGCGCTTTCCGATAGTTGTTTCCAGAATAATCTTCTGTATAACAGTCCACATGCAGTTGGCGTTACTCTTACACGTTTCTGGTATATCCCGCATTTTAGTTGCAATTTTAGATTTGTAGTTAGCGAGGGCTTCCTTTTTCCTCCGAGTTCGATATTGGTGGAATATATTCCAAAATTGAGTAAAAAATGTTTCTCCTATTTATATTGAAAACCAAAGCATCTGAAATCTATACATAGATTTTCGGAATTGCAAGATAAAGAGCCACGAGGAACTTTGCCATTGTTAAATTTAAAATTTATTTGAAAGTACAAACTTGACTGACTTAATGGACTAAACATTATGTATTCAATCTTCGTTCTTCATATTTTATTCGATACAGATTCGTAAGTTAAAGTGTGCATTTTTAATATATTTTCAAAAAACCAATTAAAAGAGTAAATGGCTTAATAATTTGAATTACGAGTTAGTAAATAGTAAATACACATTTACCGTAGAAAAACAGTAAACAAAAAACAGGAATCCGGAATTTAAGGACAACTTAGCACCGCTAATGAATATTGTTGCTCCCAACATCGGTTTAGATATGGATTTTCTGGTTTTACAAATGGGTTACATTACATTTTATATTTTGTTTGTCTACAAGAATAGCATAACATGAAAGACAGGAACTAATAAACAGATGGTTTCAAGGGTCTGTAATGCGAATGCAAAGTTTTAATGAGGCGCACAAGATATATGTACCAAAACTAAAATGAATGCATCTAATATTATGAAGTAAGATCAGACTCCACTCTGTGGAGGACTCCATTCCTGGATAAGAAAATATTTAAACTGTTAATAATTATAATTTATTGACGTATTGACATATAATCGTTCAATAACCAAGCAAACAAATCAACCACTTTAGAAAGCTGAGCGTTATATCAACGATGTTATTAGTGACATAAATCATTTCACTAAAGCCGCAGTTTTGCTATTCCTATACAGGTGAAATATATGGCGGAATATTTGCACTGTTAAGGCTGCAAAGTTGAAATCCAACAGACGAGCTGCATAACTATTTTAAGCCAGGCCCACAGGAGCAAGTTGTGTTGCAAATCTCATTTTTGTTTTTCACTTGCCTCCGGTATATTTGAAACCTTTACTTATTGAACCTAAAGGCTGAATTAACGTTTTTCTTCAATTTATAAGAAAATCAATTGCATTAATCCGGAACTCAATGGATCTGTTTAAAGAACGCAACTGTTGTTTTTTTCCTTAACTAAGCGAAGATCGAGGTAAAGTATACAATTTATATGCAAATTACCTGTTTAGAACTTGGTACATCGGCCACCATAGACTCGATGATTATTTTGTTCCAAATTACAGTACAGGCGGGAAAAGGGTCACTGATAGGCTCCAGAAATCGTTCCTGTATTTAAATTTATTCAAATTTGATCGCAACACATTTTGACTCATTCTATTTGACTACTATTGCCCGATAACTGGATACATTTGTTTTAGTATCCCTCTTTTGTTGAAGAAATGTAATGCAAATAAAATATATCGAAAACCATTTTTGCGTCAATTTTCCTCTAATATTTGAATCTCAGAATTTCTCTGTTCATTGTTGAATTTCATAATTGTTAGCAAATCTTGAAACAATTTATTTTATTCCATCTAATGGTTTGTGCAAGAATGTCGCATAGGTATTTTTAGTATTGATTTACCCAACGATTTAATTCAATAAGTGCAAGCAACTAAATTATATTGTATATATCCGTTCTTTTATCCTCTGAAAAGAGAAGAAATTTTAGGAAAAATGTCGTTAAGTAGTAAAATTCCAGGCAAACCGAGAGAAAATTAAACTTTTTGCGTATTGTTAGTGGATCTGTGCCTATCTAAATCTTAACTTCATATGCAGTTTCCAGAAAACCAGAAAAAAATAAACCTTGCTCTAGTACAATGTCAATGCGTAACAAATTAATTTGTTGAGACCAACGATTATTCTAAAAAAGTACCCCAAATTTTCAGAATAAATTGGAGGTCAGTTTGATAAGAGTTTTTATTGGGTAGGGAAGGACGTTGTGATTTAGTAAACCTTATCCTTTAAAAAATATTTTCAATTGAAAGAAAATATTCAAGCATCAGAATGGGTTGAATAGTACCGAAGATCAAGACAAACTGGACAAACACATAAAAAAAAGACAAAAAGTACATAACTTATCTTGGAGAAAGGATATATCCCATTCTACCAATCTGTAGAATTATCATCTACAAATATCCTGGTCAGCATGTTATCAATTATCAGTACAAAATGAAACTCGACAGAATTAAAACACCTTTGTATGATATAATGAAAAATCATATTAAAAAATTGCTTATTCTGAGCAGAAAATTGATAAAAGAAGAATTTCGTAATTCACTGAAAATTATTCCATTAGGCATGTTTTATTTCATGACATGCATTAAACATAGGAATTTTGCTCAAAATATCGACCACAAGAAAATATCCGGACATATCGGGATCAGGTATGCATTCCAATGAAGTAAAGACTTTTTATTAATGAACCTGCCGCTTATTACTCAATGCCAGATTTGTCAGCAGCGTTTACTATAATCTTTCTATTGTGAGTTTATTTTCAAAGAATTGGCAAAATAGAGTATATAGAAAAAAGCTATCTAGTCTGACCAGATATTTCTTTACATTTGGCCTTATCAGTGAAACGGTGCGATTATGTTAACCATGTAAACATTTGTAACAATCGGCTAATGAGCAACAATCCAAAATTGTTCTAAACAATTTATCAATACTCAATTAATGCGATAGCGAATCTCCATAGTAAAATTTTAGAGCCATTTTCGTAATTGGAAGCCGAAGGAAGTCATTGTACTACCTTATTCCGACAATTAGGCGCATTTGAGTGCGATCTGATAACAGCCCCATAATTTATAATGGAACTTTAATTTACGGCCTGTAATTTGCAATGGCTTGATAAAACCGAATGTTTTCTTTGAGGTAAACTTTGCTAGACAGATATTAGATAAAACTAATAAATTTTGTTTCAAAGATTTATTGACGTACCAGGTAAACCAATAGGAGCTTTGTTTCTTGTCTAGATTCGGGTGCATACATTAGCAAGAAAAAATGTAAACGCAGATCATGCTTTTGATGTATTCCATATTCTCTGAACATTTTAAATCAAGTTTTTTTACTGAAGTAAGTAAAGCCAAAGTTTCTTTGTTTTTTAGTTAGCGTTATTTATTGTAGTGCCAGAATTATGTAGTATTGCATTAAACTCTAAACAATAACAAAATACACAGTAAGTAATATTGCATTAAAATGTTTCGTCAGGAAAGAATTACAAAAATTAAAATTAACTATCCGTCATTAATTCATGTTTCCCAATTTCAGATGCCCGAATTTCCAAACACTTTAAATTTTGTATTTTCATACGCCTTTAGCAAAATTTGGAGCAACTTTGTTAGTGTTGTCTAACAAAAGTTAGTGTTGAAATTCGGAGCTCTTCTTAAGCAATGCTTTTTTAATGAAATTTGATGCTTTCTCATCAGCGTAGTTATAAAGAATCAAAGAGAATTTCGATCACATAGAAATTTTGGAAAAATGGTCTATCGGAGATGATTGTAAGTTTCCCCTATCTAACCAGCTGATCTCTGCATTTTGTATCTGATCAAATTAGTTGTTAATGTAATGATTTAAATTGCGATGACAGTACATAGTATTAAATGGAGCTCCTGCTAAAATCTTTTCGAAAAAAAAAGTTTCTTTGGTAGATTTTCAGACATTGCAGAATGACCCAGTTATTAAAATATTCGCTTGTTCTCATGCAGCTCCAGGCGCACTTAGTGCATCCATTTGCACCCTGAAGGAAATTGGAATAAGTGGCTTAGTTTGTGTTTGAGTGTTAAGTTCGAAATTCTAAGCAATAATTTATTCGAATTAACATGGACACATCCGAGTATTGAGTTGTGAACATACAAATTATTTAATTGTCCTTTAATTATTTACCGCTTTGGTTGAAACAGATCGCCCTAGAATTATTTACAGTAAAATTAAATTGAGCCAATCAATATCTGTTAAATATATCAAGTGGACCCGTGGGCACTAGAGACCATATAAATATTATGTAGCTGTTTTATGATAGATTGCCTTTAAATGTTGAAAAGAGAAGTCAAAAAATTATACAGTAATATTTATATTTTCTACTAGCCGTAATATAATCAATAGAGCAGGAATGGAATCATTTTTCATTGAAATTTCATCACTCCACAATTATATATATTTTTCTTTTTTTCAACAGCAACAGAATTGATCGTTTTTATCGCAAAGGCATAAGGAACTTTTATTTGAAGCCTGAAATATGCGACACAACTGGTGTGCTTTGGATTTAAGGAATCTTATGACAATAAAATGTACACTGAATTTATATTTATTTCATTTTGAAACGTCAGTAAAATCAGACGTGCAGTCGATGTATTATAGTATTAAAGTTTGAAATTTTCTGACGGTCATGCATTGGCTTTTGCAACTATATCCCGTATAGATAGACGCGTCCTTTAAGTTAATAAATGCTTTTTAGGAATTACGTACATTTATAGGATCTACATGTTTCTTGTTTTTATTTCTTGGCGTAGACGTTAGAAAAAGAATCGTCGAGAATATTTGATGCTAAACCGTATTTATGTCTCACGCTTTTTGTTAAAGCTTCGCTGGTTTCGCTGTTTTGACTCTTAAGAGAACTGTTGTAGCTCATAAAGTTTCACAGGCCCTAAATGACATATTTATTTTGCCATCAAAAATTTTCTTTCGCGGATAGTTTAAAAAATTAGCAAACGCTTTTATTGCAAACTGAGTATTTTCATTTTTTCAATATATCAACACGCATATAAACGTTTAACAATTGTTTGATAAATTGCGACAATCAATCAATTGGAAGCATTCTGTTAAAAACGAGACTTTGGATCCATTCTTGAATCCGTTCTCATCATCTTTGCACGTAAACAACATTTCTACTTTAGGCAATCAACTAAATATATGTAAGAAAATGTGTCACTTTCTCTAAACAGTCACACACTCGCTTTCAACCCACATTTAAATAAAAATGGCCTAAAGTTAAATCCAGAGTCAAATTTATAAATTGTTCAATATGATAGTTAGTTTTCTAATTCAGTCAAATGCTTACTGAACTCCTAAAAACGAATACGGCATCCAGTTAAATAGTGAAAGATTATGCTTTCATAGCACATTTTATCAAAAAAGAAATTTGCATAATGCCTTCACAGGGTTGCGGTAGACAGTGATGAAGTGTAACACTCGTTTTGCTGATTTTGCAGACAAGTTTTGCATTTGTTTGAATGTCTAGCATTTATTAAATTCTACTTCATTGGAGATCATTCTTTACCGGAGGATTTTCGCACAACAGATCAAAGGTAGTACAACTTGTCTTTGAAGTAAACTGCACACAATTTTATCGAATCAATGAGCTTTCGATGATCAGTACAACCAACATTTAACTGCGGATTTTTTCAAGGAATTTCCCTGTATATACCACTGGATGAGATAACTTATAGCACATCTACCATGAAATAGCTTTTTAAAGCTCGTTAAGTTATATTTATCTAAACGGCTCTATTTTCTTATAGGTGCTATTATACTTAGCTCCCATTTATATTTCTCATGGGGAACATAAGAATAAGCGACAGTGATTGAACGCGATACTCGTTCGTGTGACGTTAAGGCATATTTTTTATACTTAGCCTGGTTTGGTTTTAAATGAGTGTTGATATATTGGGTTGTCGCTCAGCACGTCAGAAAGTTTATACTGGATATTTCGCTTTGAGAAAGTATTCATTCACAAGTTATACGCGTTTGAGTCTTACGGATCGTTCTCACTCAATATAAAATACTCAGCATATACTTCACCTCGATTTGTAGAGGTCAGAAATATTATAACTTACTCACGGTATTTTGCTTAATCTGGCTCATTCTGTAGCTTATTTCGGGTTTTTGAACTTAATCTTACTAAACATGAAAAGTAGTCTAGGTTCTAGAAAAATCAAGCTTGGCTTGCTGAAGCTTTCTATGAACCTCTTGAGAATATGGACATAAACACGTGGCTATATTATGTAATATTTGGCTCCCGTTACTGGGGACCTTAGTGGAGATTTTTTGATGACTAAGAAAATTATTTCAATTATATTGGAAGGTTAGACGTAAACTTCATATTCGAAACGATTTTTACTTAAAGTGTACCTATTACTTTAACCTTACCCGTCTATGAAACATTAAAAAAAAACAAGCAATCTTTTGGGATTTACCTACATTTACATCATGTATTATTTCTTTATTTCATTCTTAAAATTCGAGGGCAGCAAAAACTGGAAAACAGTGTTTGGTAATTTTTTCTTAGCTTCGGTCGTTTTATAAATTTGTAAGCATTAACATCGAGATTTTCACCCCATGATTTGGTATGAGTTTTATTCTCATTTTCACCGTAACTGGTCTTAGAAGGAACTTTAAAAACTTGTTAGTTACAAGGCAACTAAACTCTTTCCCTCAACTGCGTAATGTTTTTGGACCTCGGTTATAAAGACCTACATAATTTAAATTTACAATTAATGAAGATATTTAACTTAATTTGCAAATGCTCCGTTCAAAGAAATACTGACGGCGTTTTAATCCTACAGTTAAAGCTTTTTACCAAAGCTCTAGTGCTTTCGCCTAATGATTAATAACCGGCTAGCTCGTCTCCGCAGTGCTGAGCTGGTCGAAACTTACGTTTTTGCAGCTACAGTCGCTCAAACCCTCAATTTTCTTTTTGCCCACTCGCATTGACGTCTCCAAGGCGAATTACATTCTCCCGTCTGTCGTTTTTATAATCACATTTGCTTTCATGAAGCTGCTTTTATTAAATGCTTTACCTTTTCTTTAGAGCGAAGCGCATTTCGTAGAACAGCATTAATTCTAGTTTTAGATAACGCAGATTTAATTTCCAAGATTTTGCTTTCGCATTTCCGTCTGCTTGCCGTCTTTGATAGGACCTGATTTTGAGGCCTTTTCAACCCGTTTATTAAAATACAGTCAGAATAATAGTTGAAAACGTTTGGTTCAAGACTAAATGACGAAAAACTTTAAGTTTACTTCTGAAACATGCTTTTAAATTGATAATAAACCTATGAATACTAAAATTGATTGCAAATTTATTCCGAAAATACATCAATTTGTTTGAACATGAGAATGAGAGATGTTTAGGAATGTTTTTTTTAGAATCCATTACTCGATACTCGAAACAATATTTGTACAATAGTGTTCAAAGTGCATATTTTCTTTCCGGGCTCATAGCCATAACCAGCAGATAAAATTGAAGGCATTTTATAACATTGATTTATTTGCTAAAAAATGTGTCATACAGTGACTCCAAGAAATAAAGTCTGAATTCTTTTAAAATTCACTCGATTGCTGTTTACACCCTGTATAGAAAAAAATTAAAACTTATTAGGGAAAATCGCTTCAAACAACTATTCGTAAAATATGGTTTCCGGTATTCCAGTTGATTGTTTAAGATTGTGTGGGTCACAATTATGCTTATTTTGATTATTTAAATTCACATATTGAAATCATAGGACTTGTGGTTTTTTATACCATGCGCTGCAACAATACATACCATTATTTAAATTTAACATTTTTTTAACAGAATAGGTTGGCTTCCCTTGTCATATGTTATCTGTCTCATTCCCAAACTCAAATTATCTTTTCACTTATTCGCAAGGTGGACTTACTTTTTATTTTCTAAAGTATACTTTGGCCTGTAAGTTCAGAATTGAACATTTAATTAAGACCTCAAACTGAACGTTTGTAATTTTCTTTTAAATGGCGCAGTTTCCTCATAAAGAAGGGGAAAAAATTCGCAACACGTATTCGCTCTCGGAAGACTCGTTCACGATACCTCCGCGAAATTGGCAATACCTTCAGAATAATCATATTGAGCTCGCTATTGCAGCATAATGAAAATTAACGCAATAGAGAAGGCGATTTAATAACGATGTGCAATGTTGTTGGTGAAATTGTTTTTTGGAAAGTCCTATAATACTTTCACAGTGTTTGCTACAGCTTTTTTATTCTCTGTTAAATTTTCTTAGTAATGAATGGCAGTAGTCTGCAGTTCAAAATTGTTAAAAATCAACATATTAAATATAATGTTAACTAATTGCCTATATCTGAACAAACAGCGATTTTATCACTTCATTGAAACAAGATAAATTTACTTTCATATACTTTACAAAATTCGCACATTTTAAACGGCGTTGCTTACTATTTTGTAGATGTAAATCAAAAGAAACTGAAAACCAGTCCTGTGAAAAAACTCTCGAAACACTCTTCAGCGAAATTTTAAATATATTTCAATTCAGCGGAATAAAAACGTGTACCCAATGTATTCTTAAAAAGGTCTACCAAGCCCAAAAAACGTTCTCAACAATTCGTACATGCAATGCAAATTCGAAAATGATTCTGTTCAACTTTAGAACGAAGAATGTAAACCAAGTTATTTAAATTATGGAAATCCAGTTTCACCTTATTCAATGAGGTGGTCCGTAAATGAGGATATATTTAAAGAATATTAGCTCACCCAGGAATTAATTTTAAAGATCATATTGTACCATAATTAAATTAAATTTGGGACTTACTCCTACTTTCCTCCTCTATTCAAGCGCTTTTGAACTTAAGGTCTTGAAGATATTTTCTTGTTGTATGAATTACACGGTAACAGATGGAATAAATTAATTAGGATTATTTTACAATTTAAAGTATACGAATAATCTTTCTTCCTTGTTTCTTGCTTGAGAAATGTATTAATGGAACATTGTAACGCTTAAATCTTCTAGAAAACTTTGCTTCATGCAAAATGTTTTCTATTTTTTCATTAATTATTTATTTCGATATTTTCATTTCGAGTTGATCTAAAATGTTTCAAAATTTATCAGCATAATCCGCATACAAGAACAGCAATTAAAACTCGATACCCAGAATCAGAATGATATTTAGCTATCAACTTCTATAAGTCAATTAATAACATTTCAATAAGCAACAATTTGTCATAAGTTTGCTGGATATTTCCCAAAAAAATTAATTTCTATACGATACATCTTGGATGCAGTCCATTTCCCCGTCATAAAATTGTTTTTGAAAACCCAGCATTGACTTTTAAAACTTTATTAACTGCTTAATTACTTCTTTTTTTAGCTATATTTTCAGTAACATTTGCTAAACATAAAATGTGTTTTCTATGAGTAGAATAATATATTTTTAACGATGTGACGGAATCCTAATAGAAAGACATAAAATCTATGGAATAAATAGGAATTGCAAATATGAGACAGTGCAAACATTAAACAATTATTGCCTCAAAAATTCGGCCCTTAAAATGTAATCCAAATATCAACACCGAAATGCCATTATGCATGCAACAATGTTTGCACTTTACAAACTTTGTGAAATCTATTATGAATGATCAGCGGGTTTGCTAACTGAAGCAGTTTCCCATTTACACTTGAAAATTGTAATAATCCCGCTTCAGTTTGAAGTCCGGAAACTCTTAGCTCGTTATTTGAATGTACAGCAAATAATACATATCTGATTAAATACAGATCTATTTAAGAGATATTGTATTAAATACGGTCCTAATGTACACAAGATATGATATGAGCTATTGAAGATAATGTATATTTAATGAACAATACAATTTAATTACAAGCTGCTTACAATTTGCTCCTTCACGATGCAAATCTAGAAGTACTTAATAGAACTTCTGGATGCAATTATCAGTGTCATTTTAAGAAGAAACGGATTATAAGTATGTATCTGAAAATGAAATCCCTGTTAATATACAGGGTATTGAATTTTAAAAAAAATTACTTCGGTTTTGTTGAACGTTGGTAGTGTCATTTACAGTAGTGAAGAGCTAATGATGCCGTAAATAGACTAAAATTATTAATTGAAATTGCACTAAAGAACCAAAACATTAATAAAAATTATTAAGCCTAGTCGTCAAATGCTACAACTTCGCAATTTTTTTGATAAAAAATGCCCGACACTGACTTTTTCCAAATCTTCTATTATGTAGGATTAAGCCACTTCGAATACAACCTTTTTGTATCTTAATTCTCATTCATATCTCGCTTCGTTTTTACGATAAATTGTAATTTTTCTTTTATAATTAGTGTTCAACAACTAAAATAACTATAGTGGATCAATTACATTTTCACAAATCAATATTAGAACGATGACTTCTTTTAAAGTATCTGCAGAAACATGGCTAATGGTAGGGCGTTCACACTACAGCTGGCTTTTATTTTTTTAATCTAAGTAATATCTGCTGCTGTTCAGTTTCCAAAACCGTTTCAATAAAAAATAGTCTCGTTGCGAAAACACATATTTATTTATTTATAAACATACAGGGTGTCCCGTAAGCACATGACCAAAAGGCCATTGAGGCATTCTTTGGCTCAATTGAAGACCATATTACCTAACTTTTACTTAAAAAAATCTCCGGCTCATTTGCTATTGATGGTCAAAGTTCTTCAAAAAAAATACTATTTTTTGAAATATCGGGAGAATATTAAGATGGATTTTAATGAAATTATAGCTGTGGATTTTCTTCCTAGGTAAGACTCATGTTTTGATGAAGCAATCGACTTCATACGCTTTGAGTAAGAGAGGAATTCTGTGAATTCTTGTCTGAACTTCCAAAACTGTATTTGGTTGCTGGAATCAACTGATTTCTTTTGAGTTGATCTAATCCTTCTGTTTCCTCTTCCTTTCCTTTCAATCCTCTAGAATACTTTTTGGGCTCTTGACTAATTAATTGTCAAGCGTTTCATATTTTTTAACTGATCGACATGGTCAAAGTCCAAAGCCCCGATCGTTTTTTTTTCAGCGGTTTCGTCCCAATTGCGCCCAGACGTAAAGCAAGTTTCATTAAAATCCATCCTAGCGCTTTCCCCATAAACCCCAAAAAACTTAATGTAAGTTTTGTTGATGAACAAGTTAATGAATGTGTAAAATTGTTAGTTGACAAGTGAACAGAAATAATTGTTTTTACGGAAAAACTATGAATGCTACAATGTTTTACAAAGAGGACAAAAGTGTCAACAGAAGATTAGTGCATCAACTCAAAAAACATGAGGTCATTCCACCTGCCAAATAAAAAGTTCTGACAGGTTTTCCACCAAGGCACTCAAGAATTCCTCACTTGCTCAAAACGGTTGAACTCGATTATATACAAAGCGAGTTTCATTAAAATCCATTTTACTATTCTCCAGAAATTTCAAAAAAGATCATTTTTTTGAAGAAGCTTTTTAGCAGCGAAGCCTGACATTTTTTCTTAATAAAGGATAGTACAGATCGTCTTCATTTGACCCAAAGAATAATCGCAGTATCCTTTTGATCATGTGCTTACGGGGCACCTTGTATCTGTGTGTATGATTTTGCCAAGTTAATAAATAACAGTTGATAATGATAATAATAATATAATTGACCCTGATAATTCTAGAAAATGTCGGCATATTTAATATACTTTGTCTTTGAAAGATGGATTTTAGAAAACACTTTTTAGTGCCCCTCTCCTTAGTTGTCTCTTTGCAACTAAACTTTAAACAAACATTTCAAACCATTTTCAAATCCATGCATATGAGTTTACTTGGAAAAACTAAAAAAAAAAAACAGTTTGCATAAGATTCTTTAAAGCGCACTTTCTTAAAGTTTTTCAATAACATTCTACTCGATACATGGACAAAACTAAAGAACAACCTCAAATTCAATTCATATTTATCATTCTAATATAAACTCATAACGTCTGGTTTCCTTGGTTTGAGCAATTTGGCATCAACCAGCCCAACTATTTGTTAACTGAAGTTTTCAGCGCTTCGCTCCGTAGCAGAGTGATAATTTCCGCAGGGTTTGGACTAAGTAAACCTCCAAAACTCTGAACCTGAATATTTAATATCCTCATGAATATGTATTTTATTAAATACGATGGTATAACAACCCTATGCTTAATGCTACGAATACTTTCAGCAATATTCGCAATTCTTAGTGAAATTCTATTAAGTAGTTAGTGGCTTTAAGGTTTTTAACTGTCTGATGTCAAGCCTTTGAATTTAATTGTTTTAGTTTAGAGGAGGTAATAAATAATTCTAAATATCGCGATGTTGAAAAGTATAGCATGTTAGTAGCAGGTAATTACTTTTACAAAAATTGTCTGCTAATTCAATTACTGTAATAACACTGCTGCTTCAGACTGTCTGACACTGATCCCTTCGCTGAGCTTCTGAAGATAATAAATCTCTAAAACATCAGACATATTTGAATCATGAAGTAGTCGTTTTTAACCGGCCGTTTCTGCAGACTTGATCAAAAAATCTATCTTCTGTCGCCATTGAAGTTAAAATTATTTATTTTTGCCAATGTTTCCAACAGTTTTACATTGATATTACTTTGATGATAATTGTTGCAACTTTGTATGAAACAGCATATATACGTTTGAAATAAAATAAAAGATTTCAGAATAATATTTCTACATAAATGCAAATAAAACAAAATGTTTCCTATTCACCATATCAAAGAACGGAAAATTGCAAACACTAAATTTGCCTTCCATTATGCATTTCTAGAAAGCACCGCTAAATGTTTCAACGGAGGTTTCTTTTGTTCGTTGTTGTCTAGGGCATCGGAAACAAAACTGCGGTCCGACGTAAATTTTCTTTCGCCATTTAGTAATGCAAATTAGGTTTTGTGAGCTGGATTTTAAAAATGTCTTTACCTACTTGCCATTACCATTTAATGCCAATGGTGATTGAACAACGCAAAATTATTTTACCACATTAAATATCACGAAATTTTATCGAAAAGGAGAAGTTTCAATTTAATTTTGAGTTGCTTTATGATTTCGAAATTTAAATAAAGTAAACTCCTTGTTGCATTACAGCACTTTTATGTAGGACATATTTGTGTAAGTTGAAGCAAAAGTTCACATGTCACGGTCATCCATTTTTCGTTGAACGAGTTAATTAGATATTTAATTAATAATAAGTAACAATAATTACACACCAATATAAAATCGTACTGATAAAATAATCGTAAAACAGGAAATGCGAGTGAGTGTAGCAGTAATAGTTAATTAATTTGAAATTCATTGTATTATTTCTAAAATAGAAGTGATGAAACATTTATCAACATTTCCCAAAATTTAATCCAATTCCCCGAAAATGTATTTACTTAAATATAATTTCTTGGAATTAGTAAAGCCAAAGCGTTATACAAAGCAGCCATTCTTGTTAAAGTGAAGGTTTCACAGGTTTTATTATATTTAAAACATCGAAAGTTTCTTAAAAAGATATTGCCAAAGAGTGGTTTGCAGAGAAAACAACTGTATACCTGTAATTAATTTGCTTAAAGTATTAAAGTGTAACCCCGGAAGGTTTTAAAAGCGCCCTAACTCTTCAGATAATCGCCATTTATCTGTTTCTAATTTATTTCAAAAATTCCTGGGTTTCAGTCAATTTTATTGTTTACCATTTAAAATGTTACAAATACGTTTCGGTGTCTTTCTCCACCATCATCAGTTTGTATGTCTAGATGTTTCTACCTTCACATTTGACTTCTGTTTCTAATACATTTCAGTATATAACGTACGGTGGAAAAAGTATTCTTACTCACATCTCGACTCTTATTTGGAACTACAATTGCTATTCTTTCGATTGAAACTTATGAATTTAAGATTTCAGCAGAAATTCATAAATATTTATTTGAAAGCAAACATTAGTATTAAACTATTTCAAAGTGATCTTAAGTCCAAGATCTACTGCCAGCAATTATCTAATGTACCCATTATAATATATTGATACTTGAACTAGCGCATATCAAAAACACAGAACCGGGAAAAGACAATATAAAGGCAAAACTCCTGAAAAGCCTAACTCAAGAAACACACAAACTGATCCTAACTGAATTGAACAACTGCATCAGAAATAACATAATCCCAAAAACATGGAAAAACGGCTTAATAATCCCTATACCCAAAAATGGACTGGACTGGACAATACACAACCGAGCAATTACAGACCAATTACACTGCTACCAGTACTTAGCAAGGTTTTTGAGTACATAATAAAGTAGCGACTGGGAAAACTGGTCGGAAAGTACATACCATCGTATCAGTTCGGATTCAAACATCAGCACTCGACTATTCACCCACTCTTCACTCTGACCAACAATAGACAAACTACACACCTAACTGACAGAAAGACAGCTTGCCTGTTTATGGACATTAACAAAGCTTTTGATAGTGTCTGGCATAGAGGCTTACTATACAAACTACACACACCAACATATCTACTACACACCATAAAGAACTTATTAGAAAACAGACAACTAGAAGTACGAATTGACAAAACACTGTCATTTTCTTTTTCCCCTGAACAAGGGCTCCCTCAATGATCCTCGCTCTCACCGTTTCTCTACAATATATACTGCCATGACATATTCAATTACAACTTACCAGACAAAAATCAAATCGACAGATCGGTATACATATTACAATACGCAAACGACACGGCACTTATTGTAGATGACAAAACTACTGAGAGAGCAGCTCAAAGACTCCAAACACTAACAAACAACACAATGACATGGTTTTATAAATGGAGACTAACACCAAACGCGTCAAAAAAAACTTCTGCTCACAAACCACAGACTCAACGCTGAGTCCCCTACAATAACTGCAGACGGCCAAACGACACACCCAAAAACGACGTAAAATACCTTGGAATCACAATTGACCACAAACTTAAATTTACTAACCACATACGAAACATCAGGGCAGAAACAATAAAGAGAGCAAAACACTTCCGATCACTAACCTATAAAGACAGAAGAATTAGCACAAACACCGCCACCAAAATATATAAAGCTATTTGTAGACCCTTGCTAGACGATGGACATATACTCATGACCAACGGAACAGAAAGGACAAAACGTTATATACAAACAATAGAACAAATTGCACTAAGACTAATAACACGAATAAGACACCCCCAAAACCCACTACACAACCCCTCCACCCAACTACTATACGAACGCACAAACATGACAAAGATTTCGGAAAGGCTCATACATCTACAGACAAAATGGACAGACAACCCCTACAACTGGACTATACTGAATCCCCTTTGTCTCACAAGATCAACCAGACAATCCCGCTTCCGTTTCCCTACATCAACGCTACTCGAACACTTATAAACGCAACTGACTACTGGACAATAAAATATTTTTGTCTTGTCATTAGAATTGGAAAGTTTATTTAATAAGATTATTAACCTAGAATAAGAGAATTTTCATCTTTGTTTTCTATTTAGACTAAGACTACATGTATTAAACAAGGGCAGAAATACCGATAGGTCGATAGCCTTTTTTCAGAAATAAAGATGTTTACTACTACTGATACTTGAATTGCTTTTGAATGCTTTCTCACTTTATTTTGGTAGACTAATTCTGGATAGCATTAAAGAAAGTAAATTCTGATCTAAGTGCAAATATCTTGCATTTTAAGTTAACTATAATTACTATTGCGTGAAGCACTCTAAAGAATGAGAGCGAACACAACAATATGTAAATACTCAGGCAGCCTACGGCACAAACTCGGTTACAAAGCACGCGCTTATAGCTTATAGGACCTTATGTTTCCGGTTGCCAACTTTAATTTTTTTGTGTTTGGCTCTAGGGTATTCAATTTTTAAAGCTGTGAGCTTCAAAGAAAGATTTAATGTGTTTTTACTGCAACGTTTTCCAAGTGCGAATTCTGAAAGATATGCGACGCCGTCTTTCTTCGGCGGGAAATGTGTTTTCGTTTCACTAAAAAATGCAGTGCCATTTAACCCCAAAGATACAGCTTATATACAGATATATCACGTCTTTAAGGCGAAAATGGAGATTTTAGTTCCATTTTATGTGAAGATTTCGTAATTTATAGGAATAGGAGATTACAGGAGATAGGTAGGTAGTATGAGATTAACTGAAACTGAAATCTAAAATTGATACTATGAATAGTCTACATTTAAGACTGCTCAGTTTTTGCTAGACAGTTTCAGGACCGCATAAAGACAACAAACCAGTTTTGTCTAAAAAAAAGGAACATAATTGAGGCAATATCTAAAATAAAAATGTTTTATTTCTGTAAGGACTGAACCAATTTCACTACATCGGATTCACACATTTATTATCACTTTCAAAACGCCTACTCTCTGTTTCAACTTGAATGCTGCACAACGTAGCGCAAGAGAATTTTTAATGTTAAAATTAATCTGAATAACTTTCTCGTAAATCATAATGCCTGTCATAACTGCAGCACAACATGAATTGCATGACTTGCACAAATTCCCACAAATAAATAATAAAAATGTAGATGACATTTTATTGTCTCTAGTTTAATGGAAGCAAAATTGGTAATTTGGATTAATTCTTTCAGCAGTTATGTATTTTACTATATTTAAATTATTTCAGGAAAAATTAAAGAAGAAGCATGCAAAAATGCTAGATTTAAATTGTAGCTAATATTCCGAATATCTCAGCTATTGTGGTCGGCACAATGAAGATGGACATACAAAGGTAAATATGTATAAATATTGCAATCGAACTAGACAAGAATATAGAAAAGTCGTATTCGATTTTAATTTACTGTAACTTTTATGCATAAAATATCTAATGGGCATGAAAAAATTAACGAAAATTCTTCCGGGATGGGAATATATCGTCCAGTAAAACCAAAGAAAGTGACTGTTGAAAATAAAAAAATACTTGACATGTGAAAAAGGCGAAAAATCGTAAAATAATATTAAAGAAATGGCAAACGAGTAGGTAGGTACTTCGCTCCAGTCAATATGTTAACGCATTAAATCTGAAGAAATTAAAATCAACTTTGCCTATCACAGTAGAGTTTGTGGCCTATCATATTGCCCAACTTCACGCTGCTTAATTATCAGTCAAAGTTTTTGTTACGAAAATTAAAATATGGAAGACAGAGCACATAGGGGAAGTGCTATTAGCATCATCAATGTGCTGCTGTAAAGCAGAAAAGTTATATTTCTGCCGGAAAAGAAAAGTTAGCTTAGACCATTTTCGAATTCTTGGTATTCGCATATTCATATCCAAACTGGATTTAGATTATCATCAGATATTTATCATAGTTATCATCACAAAACTTAAGACTTTGGACAGAATTATTCATAATCGGGGTCGTGTTAGAAGGCAGAGCCTTGCAGGTTGTAGAATTTTGGCCAGAATATTAATTTGTGAGTACCCTTAAGAAACTGCGGTATAAAGAAAAATAGAATGCCAAATTTCTTACTAGTCGATAAAACTAGTTTAAAACGCTTTACACTGTAATTAAGAAATTGAATAAAAGTAGGTTTTTACTAGTTCAGGTAGAGCTAAACATCCTGATCTACTTTGAACGAATCTTCCCACTATTGTTAAGACACTACGACTTCATTTTACTTCAAAATGCAACAGAATTAAAGGTAACCTCGGATTGGAATTAGCTGTAAATTTCAGTTATTCTGAATTTATGATATTATGATTTGGTGATAAAATCACTTGGCTTTGATTACAAAGCGAGTTTATTTGTTCCAGCTGTTACGCTGGGAATACCACCAACGTATAGCTTACTTGGAAGACTTTACTCTCTAAACAGCTTAAATATTTCAAAATCATAGAAATGCCCATCATATTTTCAGATAACTAGAAAATGAGTGAAATCATTTTGCCATTCTCATATACGATGCAGTACAGTTGAAATTCCCCAGGTTGAAACGGAACAAACTGAGTTTTGTCTTAAAAATTATACTGTTGGCCCCGAAATCGTTTTGTTTGGTTCAAACTGCGATTTTAGAAAAAAATACATTTCTAACTCGTATATCTCACATTACCAAATATAATGCTTGCATGTAAAGTTATTTTAATGACATGACTCAATAACAAATAGGGCACATAACATGAAGAAAAATGAATCGCATCTGTACGTGTTCAGAACCTTCATGAAGAGCAACCTGCAATATTTATCTCGCACCTATTCCATTTCCTGATAGCTTTTGATGTTCTGAGTGCGTGACTTGAAGATCCAACGCACAAAATCTTTGACAGTGACAAAGAAACTTGAACTGCTTGAAATCACGTATAATATAAGTTTCCGACACCTTTATTATCTGTTATATTTAAATGCTCTAATATGAAAGTTTAATTTTACTTATTTACGGTTACTAAAATAATTACGTACTTTATATAAAAATTGCCTTTATGCTCCAAACTCCAAAAAAATGTTTAATATATTTCTGGAAAAACACTTAACTATACTAAGATCGCATTACTGGATATGTACCATACCAGTTTACATGAGAAGTAACAATTCACCATATTGCAAATATTGTTGGTATTACAATTTTAACTTGAATTTTAGAACATTTATATTTTTTATAATTTTTTTAAAATGTAAATTGTGCCATTATTATTTCGATCGGATTAAAAAAAATAGATTAGGAACGCACAACCATTTTTTTCATAAAATTAGACAAGCAGGTAATAGATACCTCTGGATAAAATGAATTTAGTAATTTAAATATGATTCGCGCACTGCCTACAACTGAAGAAAATTATTTTCTCGCAGGTAGTTTTCCATAATTTTAAGACTTATGGCATATGCAGACACAAGATCAACTAAAACTCTGCACCACAGAATGGTCAAAGGTTGTAAAAACATGTTTTCAATCTTTTTTCGAAATGTCTTAATACCAAAACCACTAATAGGTATATAACTTTAGACATCTGTTTTAGATTATTGCCAGAAGGCACTCTTTTTTGCCGGGCTGGATTTGGAGTAGATTTTCTTGTATGGAAGAGCACAAGCTTTTAAAGGTGTTTGCTCTAAGGAACGAAATCCAAAAGTATCCCACTACATGAAGGAGCTCTTAAATTTAACACTTGCAACTATTTACCGAAAATAAATCGTGTGTTAACTGCCCTGTAAATTTATAATTTGATTGTCCAAATAAAATAAAAACAAAAATAAATTCACCGTTGTTAACAGTTGTTCTTGATGCCTTATTATTCAATATTGTTTTAAGTTCGAAAAGTTCAAAAAGAGAACGAAAAAAAAAGAGTTCCACAAATATCCCGATTATTATTTTGTAAATTTTTAGTTATTTAGGAATAAGCAATGAAAAGCTTACAAATTCACAAAAAAAATTTTAACATTCGATGAACTTAACTGAATTGAAGAAATCATGGCTTATTCTGACAGAAAGGAAACAAGATATATGATTAATCGTTTTACGCAATTTTCAAAACAAAAAAAGGAATTAAAACATAAATATATTAGTGGTATATTGTTGTTACGTTATTCGGATTTGGAGTTTGACCTCTTAATTCTGAGCGCATTAATTGTTGTATGCTGTCATAATATCGACATTGTTGCGGGTGATTTTTAGTTTTTAGCCAAATTATTGTTGACTGTTTCCACAACCAACCAGAAATGTTTAATTTATTTTCAAGTTCCTTCCGAAATATGTTTTTGAGAAAACAAAAATATAATAGAATTGATAAAATGCGACCATTTCAAAATATAAATATTACATACCATAACTTAATAAATGTAATTTAGTATTCATCCAATTTGTTTTTTTTTTTGTGTACAATATGCTAAATCTATTGATTTATTTCAAATTAGCAGCTGAATTTTAATTTCTTTTAAAATGTTACTTATACAGTTGAATTTGAAAACGTTTGATAATATGTCGCAATAAGTCACTATGCTTTATATAACTCGTTAATCCTTCAAACGCTTTGTTTATTTCTTAGAATAAATTGACTTCAAAAGTTACTTTCTGCGTTCTGAACAGGTTGATTCATCGAAAAGTATTCACAAATGCTTGCCGTCTTTCTTAATGCTGGGTTTTCTAATTGTTTTTATCGTTGTATATCCCTTAGCGGATATGGCTTTATCCATATATTTTGTTCCAATACTAAGTGGATGTTCTTGAAAACGTTTTGAATTCGTATCAGATTTTCGACGTAATGGAGGTTAATTTTTGGACTTTTTATAACGTAACTCACGTATTAATAAAATTAATCGACTCGGTTGAACCCACTTTAGCATCCAAAACATTAGCTAACATTTTCAAACGACTTTTAACTTGGTTTCTTAATGGATGCTTTAAACTTTGTTTTAAGTAACATTTCTCTAAGATTTGGGGTTAGAACTCAGTTTGCTTATAAGTTATTTAAAAACTGCACAGCGTGTTTGAAGTTAGCTTTAGACAGGTTACATACTCAATTATTCCGCAAGTAAACTGGGATGCTTCTTTTTATAATTATTATGTCGGATCAAAACTACTAATTTGTTACTAAGAAGCTGTAATCTAGTCTGCTGATATTCTACGTTGTATGAGCAATAAATTACCATAATTCGCATATAATTTTAGTCTCTTTGGTTGCTCAGCATAATCCTAAATACCAACTGCGCTCGTCAAATGTAAAAATAAAAACTATATTTTAAATAGGTACCTAAATACACAACTCTTACCGTTCTGGCCTAAAGCGGTGACGCAAATAATTAAATCAGTACATCCAAGTTAAGGCCGTTCCTAGTTAAAACTAATTTGATTCTAAAATATGCATATTCCCGCAAATTCTCAGTTTGTAATATGCGCATGTAATATTTTAATTAATAAAGCTGCTGGGGAACAATGAGCTTTTTGGACAAAATGTTTCAATTTGGCTGTCATCGCTATGCCTGGATTCCTGTAATATCTGCGTATATTCCCTTAAGTTCACCTTCTGAATTTCTAATGGAAGTTTGCGTTATAATATGCACGGCACTGGGCTTTTATTGAGAATTACTTATCGACTTTTCGAGCCATAATAGCTTCTGTTCGGCGATGTGGCTAGAATAAATTATATAGCAGCCAATTTAGTAGTTCGGAGCAGGACTCACAATCTATAAAATAGCAGTATGAATAACTATGAAAGTTTTCATACTTGCCTCAATATTGCCCAACTATGCTTTAGTAACGTGTGAAGTAATTTTGTTAAACCAAAATGTTTTAAATAAAAAAGTCATCAACCTGCAATTTCACCCGAAAAAGTGAGGGAAAGGAAAATGTTCACTTTTATGTCGACGACTCGCACGTTCTGCAATTCAATACGATACAATTTCAGGATGTGAAAGGATATAAACACATACCCAATGTAACACCAGAAAGTTTAGCAACCGCCCGGTCAACTTTACTTATAATTAGGCGAATAATAACATTAATATTTGTATCAATATACTTAAGTTATCATGCGTTTGTGTCAAAACTATAATATATTTTGTATATAATTGTTGCTTTCAATTTGGCATCAAATTTGGTTTTGCTTTGCACATGTAAGACGGAGAAAACTCGTCTTAAAGAAAACAGTGATTTGGAACGGACTAGTAATAAGTCAAGCAAATTAGCAACCAAAGCATTAGAAAAAATTGCAGTATGCTAAAACAGTGAAGAATAGACAAACCCCAGAAGATCTTCTATTCCGTTGGCACATAACTTATTTCAACATTTTTCCATAGCTCTAAAATTATTATTTCAAAATCGTCTATTCAAAGCTAAACAAGATAGCACCTTTTTTAAATTCCTGTCACACTTCCATTATTAAAGCTCTAACATTATTTCAGGTCAAATTACTCGAAGTACTCGAAGTACAGTAGTTAACGTAGCTATTTCAAAAAATCTGAATTTCCAATCCTCTGGATGTTCTCATCACGTACTCCTTGAAACAGATAAAGTTATCCACTACGAAAGTTTCTAACTTGGCTGGATGTAAATATTTATGAACAATGAAAGGGCCTTAAAGATCAAGACATATTTCAAAATTGCCTTACCTCATGGCAGAGGTAATTTTATTAACAGTCAAGCACCGTTGTTTTAGAAATTTGCGGCTAATTTTTTGTTGGTGAATAAATAAGATCAGAAAGTGCAATCCGAGACCTTTGGAATTATTCAAAAGTTAAGCATCGTCCGCCTCAACGGTAAAATAAATTTAAGTTTCCCGGCGTCTTTTGCATTTTAAGGCAACCCTTAATTTTAAGCCACTGAATACAATAGAAAAGCGTATTATATATTTATCTTAATTAGGAAGAGTCTAAAAAATATTGCCACCTTTCGCCAAAGATGGTTAATTGACCATTATATTATAACAAAAAAATATATTTCTTTTTATAACTTTTTGTTATAATTTGAAAATGATTAAAAACAAATTCAATATGTACCAATTTCGAACTTAGAAATTATAATTTATTAATACTATTGTGCATTCCTCACCGTAGGCAACATTTGACATTAAAACAGGCATTCTTTATGTATTTTTAAATCAACATGTTGGTAGCCAAGCGTCCTCACAAGTTTTGCAGATAAACCTCGGGAGATACGGAAATCATAGAAAATATTATGCAAAATCCATCAACTCATTTGGAGAGAAAAAAGTTCTTGTTCAGTGTGAATGCTTGGCGCCAAGTGTTATTTATTGATCTGACACCCTGGAGATCGAGGGCTTTTCGGGCAAATTCTATATTCGGGATTGCAAAAAATTTAATTTGAGTGTCCCTTGTGACGTACAGTTGTTACAATTCTGAACTACTTCGGACCTCAAAAACATAAAAACGCATGATTTTTATATAGTTTTACGCATTATGGTAACATGCCTACTTTACGAAAACTCAAATCAAAAGGCTCTCAAAACACAAATCAGGACTAACCTAATAATATTGCCTTCGATTTTAAATGAGTTAAAAACGATTAATTTGAATAAGAGTTAATTGAAAACGTTTCCTTCTTGAACACATTTATTTTCAGTCAATTATTTGACTCTGAAACATGGAAAAATGGCTTAATAATCCCTATACCCAAAAATGGACTGGACAATACACAACCGAGCAACTACAGACCAATTACACTACTTCCAGTACTAGGCAAAATTTTTTGAATACATAATAAAGCAGCGGCTTGAAAAAGTGATTGGAAAATATATACCTACCTACCAATTTGGTTTCAAACAACATCACTCGACTGTTCATCCGCTCTTTATTTAGGCCAACAATATACAAACTACCCACCTAACTGACAGAAAGACAGCTTGTCTGTTTATGGACATTAACAAGGCTTTTGAAAGTGTCTGGCATAGAGGCTTACTATATAAACTATACAAACTACACACACCAACATATCTACTACACACCATAAAGAACTTACTAGAGAACAGACAACTACAAGTACGAATTGACAAAACACTGTCATTTTCTTTTTCCCCTGAACAAGGGCTCCCTCAAGGATCCCCGCTCTCACCGTTTCTCTACAATATATACTGCCATGACATATACAATTACAACTTACCAGACAAAAATCAAATCGACAGATCGGCATACATATTACAATACGCAGACGACACGGCACTTATTGTACATGACAAAACTACTGAGAGAGCAACGCAAAGACTCCAAACACTAACAAACAACACAATGACATGGTTTTATAAATGGAGACTAACACCAAACGCGTCAAAAAACCAACTTCTGCTCACAAACCACAGACTCAACGCTGACTCCCCTACAATAACATGCAGACGGCCAAACGACACAACCAAAAAACGACGTAAAATACCTTGGAATCACAATCGACCACAAACTTAGATTCACTAAACACATGCGAAACATCAGGGACAGAAACAATGAAGAGAGCGAAAACACTTCCGATCACTAACCTACAAAGACAGAGGAACTTAGCACAAACATCGCCACCAAAATATATAAAGCTATTTGTAGACCCTTGCTAGACTATGGACATGTACTCATGACCAACGGAACAGAAAGGACAAAACGTTATACACAAACAACAGAAGCAAATTGCACTAAGACTAATAACACGAATAAGACACCCCCAAAACCCACTACACAACCCCCCCACCCAACTACTATACGAACGCACAGACATGACAAAGATTTCGGAAAGACTCATACTATCTACAGACAAAATGGACAAACAACCCCTACAACTGGACCATACTGAATCCCCTTTGTCTTCACAAGACCAACCAGACAATCCCGCTTCCGTTCCCTACATCAACGCTACTCGAACACTTACAAACGCAACTGACTACTGTACAATAAAATAATTTTTCTTGTCATTAGAATTGGAAAGTTTATTTAATAAGATTGTTAACCTAGAATAAGAAATTTATCATATTTGTTTTTTTATTTAGATTAAGACTACATGTATTAAACAAGGGCAGAAAGACCGATAGGTCGATAGCCTTTTTTTAGAAATAAAGATGTTTACTACTACTATTTTACTCTTTATGGAAATTGGTTACGGAACGAATTAAACTTGAATATCGAGGTACCACTGTATATTATATTTATAAGCCTTTACTGTTAGCAAACAAACTAAAATGCCAAAAATGTAATTTTTCGTGCACATGTAAAATAAAATTGTAATTGCAATGTAGGTTGTGCGTACTGAATGGGCACCTATTATAAAATTAAATTTTGAGTTTGATTTAATTATAACCGTCTTCAAACCGAAAAAGTTGAGAATCTTAAATGGGTACTGCGTGGTTGAATAAATCAAGCGATCAGTCTAGATAAATAAAATATATCGAACAATCGCAAAACGCTTTTAGTAAAATGAGAACAGTCTCAGTTTACAGCGTCCCCTACAGATTTTAAAAAGCTACCAATTTTTTATTCAGTTCTGGATTACTGAATTATGTTCGGCACGAAAAGCCTTCTTGAAGAACCTGAAGGTTTTCAAACTTTTAGCGATTTGTCCAATTGTATTTATATCGAACATTTTTATCCACTGAGCAACAGTGTCACCGGATGAAAATTTTATTGTGCCGTTCTGTATGTTCATATTTATCAAAAAATATATATACGTTATAAATAGTATTTGGCCCAGAACCTTGCCTTGAAGAATCCCAGTTTTAATGTTACTAAAAATGTTCTCCACGGTCCTGGTTCCCCTCACCTTATAGTATATTGTACCCTAAGTACCCAGTATTCACAATTTCCTAGTAATATATTTTGGTTATGTTACTATAAAGGCTACATGTTGGGAACGTCGGGAACTTTTTTCGCCTTAAGACTGTCGCATGAAGATGTTGTGGTGAGCTTCGCCCACCGACTCACGGGTCGCAGCATCAGCAACACGGGTTGCCAACATCTCACCGCACAAGAGCTACGCCGGCTCGGTTCATTTACTTCCGAACACGTATAAGCGGTATCCGGCGTATAAGGCAGGGTCTACCTAAGCCTTACTGACGAGTCCAATAGGTAGGCCCGGGACGAAACGCATGGCTCATCACATAGCGCCATAATTGGTGACCCCCGACTAGCAACACGCACGAGCACAATACGCCTTTCTCTTTCTGCCACGAGACTACCGACTCACTGGTACACTTCTCGGCAGCATTGGCATATCCCTCATCTCTCTCGCCTTGCTCAGCCTTTAATCAACAATTCGTCCCACGCCTCCAGAACACATCAATCTCTCTCTCTCTCTCTCTCTCATTATACAACTCCGTCCACGTTGTCACTGGGAGGGGAGTATTGTGGTGAGCTTCGCCCACCGACTCACGGGTGGTAGCATCAGCAACACGGGTTGCCAACATATCACCGCACAAGAGCTACGCCGGCTCGGTTCATTTACCTCTGAACACGTATAACCGGTATCCGGCGTATAAGGCACGGTCTACCTAAGCCTTACTGACGAGTCCAATAGGTAGGCCCGGGACGAAACGCATGGCTCATCACATAGCGCCATAATGTCTAAGTGTGTCAAAGTCTAATAAAATATTGCTACATCGGTCAAATCTCGTACAAACCACGCATTTGTCGGTGAAGCCCGAAAACTATCTATCTCCTAAAAATGTTTCCTTATAATAATATTTTTAGCGTTTCTGGCGATTTCCATAAATACGTCTGCGCATATAGAAAATGTGGTTGCTATTCTACATAATCACATACAATTATTCAAACAGAACAATAAATTTTTTGTTTTACTGCTGAGTGGATACAGTTTCTCACAAATATAATAAATCCCTATTTCGTATCACCATTATTATGTTATGAGAATATTGCGGTCCATTTTTTATTCCATCCATATTTCGCTTTGGAGTAGCAAAAAAAAGATTAATATAAATGAGGCCAGACGAGACGTAACAGTTGGACCTAGCCAAGTAAAAAATTACAAGAAAAAAGATAAAAATTCGATTTATTCTTAGAGAAATATTACACTCATTTTAGTCGCTTTGAGATGAAACTGATTATAAGCGTTGTTTATTTGTTTCAATTTATAGCTATAAAATGTGCAATACATTTTAGCAAACAAATACATGCATAGGATTTAATATAATTATTTGAAAACATGTACAGGAATAGTAGATAATAATGTAGTTTCATTTAGTTACTTTTACAGTAAAGCCGAAAACACAATACGTCAACTAAAAATTCTAAAAATCAAGATTTCCACATATTTGATTGACTTATGATTCTATTTGGTAGTGAGTTAGTATTAAAGCAAGTATTAAAATCAATTGCCTTCGAATCAGCGAATGCATTAAATGAAATAATTTCACGCAAACAAGCAGCAAATGATTTTATTCCATTTATAGATTATGAAATCATCTAGCGAACAATGTTCCACCCACGTTCATAAAAACGGGAAATTAGTACAACCTACAGCCGCCTCAATATAGGCATTGGTTGCAATTATACTTAAGATAATAAGAAACCAACATATGTAACAACTAGTGTGTGACAGTTCTAAAAATAATAGTTTTTCTATTTTGAATTGATGAGGAAAAATGGAAATAATTTCCCATTAAATATTTGTAGGCATAAGAAGAAGAACTACGAGCAGTAAAGTAATAGATAAAAATGTATTATTTTATATCATTTGATAACACTCACACGATGTGAGTACTAATTCCACTAAAAAACCTTCTATCAACAATGATTTAACTTAAGAAGCGAAGCAAATAATACAATAGCGTAGACCTCATCCATAATTCATGTTGTAAGAGCAGCGATGCACAATTACTTTGCGTATGAGGCTATGCGTTTTTGCATTTAAAATTAACTGAACGAGTACCGTAAATTACCAAAGCAGATTCTGGCAAAGATCATTTTAAAATCTGTCTGTTGGGGGTATTTGATATAATGTTGTTTTCTGAAACAGATGGATTTTGCTTTCTATTCGTAACGAACCCTTTGTAATCGGTGCAATGTTGGGAACGGCTTGAAGGTAATCCGCAGTATTTGAAACGATTGTTAGAAAACGTATTTTATATGTTTTACATTATATATTCCGTACAACTGTGATCTTCCTCAAATTTTCATTAACGCTGTTTTGATCTGTTTGAGAAAATGTGCTTTGATAATATAATATAAAGTTTGTTATTTAAAATCATTTTTTATTTTCCCTGAAAACATGTTTATCTAATGTGTTAACTCTTACATGACCCTTTTGCGTGTTTATTATACCGCGTACATTTCTGAAATACATAACTACCTATATGTTGTCGTGTAGTTTTTGTGCCGTAGCTGACTAATCGCCATTGAAATATTCGTAATGATTGATTATTAATTTTGAAACTGGAGGATTTGGTCTCTATGTTCCATTCCTCGCTTGGTATAACTACAAAACATTCGGCGATTATTTAATACATTGAGAATTCGATCGTTTGCAGTCCCGATTCTTAATATGTTACAATTCAATCGAAATGTTTCAAATGCATTGTGCAAATATAAAACTTAGTTTCAAGTTGCCTGCTACAGGGCGCTAGGGACGCATGCTGTTTGATTATTTTTCAATGTTTAAGAGCAAGCACTGTATATATAGCAGTTTTCAATAACGTGTTATGAAGTATGATTGTTTTTGAAGTAAAGAAATATACGTGATATTTTTCCATAAAGCAGTCCGTTTATAAAATTTTGCCGATTTAAGCGACAATGGGTGCTTAGACTCTGTTTATTTTAGAAACTTTAGACGATTCGAAAGTTCGATCATATGAATCAGCGCTCGTCTAAATGATCAAAAGTACCTATAATTTTGGAAAACGGTTTTCTAGTCTTGTGGTTTATGTATGATGGCCCACCCCTCTTTAAACATTACAGAATAAAAGGGATCTTCATCCCTTAGAGTTTTACTTTGGATCCTGCTTATAAGAAAATTGATAAAAATCTACACCATAGGTAAAACCATAAGTAACTAAGAAGGTAATTTATATTTCGAATAATGTAAGAATTAAATAAAGGAATAAGACAATATATTGAAGTTAATTCAAAAATGAAATTCCTGGGTTCCCGTCAATTTTACTGTTTATTACTATTCAATTACAAAAACGTTTCGGTCTCTTTCTCCACCATCATCAGTTTGCATGCATGGCTGTTTCTATCTTCAACTTTGGCAAGCAATTCTTCAATTTCATTTTGAGTTGAATTGAAATACAGTCAGGAAAATATACACAATGATTTGAAGTTAATGATGGACATTTTGCTCAATTTCGCATTTAGTTCCTAAATATGTTTAAAGATCCTGCATAAATTGTAGATACCAAATGAATAGTTCATTTCAAATACCACGTAAGTTAAAATAGTTAAATTTTCAGCACAGTGAAAAAACTGTTTTGATTAGAATGTATCTCGAAAATCAACGTTCATCATGTTTTTTTAATATGAACTATTTATTTTACTGGGACAAATGCAAATAGCCAAACAGCTTAGCCTGCGTAGCGCTCTATTCTACTTCTATCTAAATTTGATATTGAAATATAAACTTTGACTCTCTGGATTATCGTAATTGAACTATATTTTCCTAAAGCATGTTTGAGTAAATCTTATTATTTTGACATATAGAATATGCAGTTACACTAGGACGCATTCCTTACGAACTACCCTCATTTAAGGTAAATGTAGGATGTTTCTGGCAGTTAGTCGTAGGTTTTTGGTTAAAATTTTAACTAATAGTAGTAAACATCTTATTTCTAAAAAGGGCTATCGATCCTATCGGTTTTCTGCCCTTCTTTAATACATCTAGTCTTAATCTAAATAAAAACAAAGATGAAAATTCTCTTATTCTAGGTTAATAATCTTATTAAATAAACTTTCCAATTGTAATGACAAGAAAAAATTATTTTATATGTCCAGTAGTCAGTTGCGTTGTAACTGTTCGAGTAGCGTTGATGTAGGGGAAACGGAAGCGGGATTGTCTGGTTGGTCTTGTAGAGGCAAAGGGGATTCAGTATGGTCCAGTTGTAGTGGTTGTTTGTCCCTTTTGTCTGTAGATGTATGAGTCTTTCCGAAATCTTTGTCATGTTTGTGCGTTCGTATAGTAGTTGGGTGGAAGGGTTGTGTAGTGGGTTTTCGGGGTGTCTTATTCGTGTTATTAGTCTTTGTGCAATTTGTTCTGTTGTTTGTATATAACGTTTTGTCCTTTCTGTTCCGTTGGTCATGAGTATATGTCCATAGTCTAGCAAGGGTCTACAAATAGCTTTATATATTTTGGTGGCGGTGTTTGTGCTAATTCCTCTGTCTTTGTAAGTTAGTGATCGGAAGTGTTTTGTTCTCTTTATTGTTTCTGCCCTGATGTTTCGTATGTGTTTCGTGAATTTAAGTTTGTGGTCAATTGTTATTCCAAGGTATTTTACGTCGTTTTTTGGTTGTGTCGTTTGGTCGCCTGCAGTTATTGTTTTGACTAATATTTTGCATCAGATAACGAAATTCGATGGAAAATTCATTTTACTTGACGATTACGATGATACGAATAATAAATTTAATATAAGTTTTATTGGTGACGTTCACCAATTGAAAACAAAATGGAACGGTTACTTGGCTTATGTTATATATGCAAGATTCATATTTCGTCAGTGCTATAAAGCCATTACAAAGCCTGTGTATAATTAATTCAAAGAAATCCAATGGAGCCCCAAAAAGACGAGAAAATGTAAAAACTTTTCCAATGAAAATTACGGGCAAGGTCATTACGACAGAAACATTTCGAGCAGAAAAATGCCATTTCCTACTCTAAACTAATTAAAAGTACCGACTGTTTTAAACAATTAAATGGCAATTAATTCGAAGGCGTTTCAGGGGCAGTTTGACGAGATGCTTATTTTTGATGGAGTAAAAATGTTTAGCAGATGTTTTGCTTTAAATAAAATAATATGGTTTTTAAATGCGATTATAATATTTAATGTTTAATTTCATATTGAAATAGTACGTTCCTTATCTTATTTAGAGCGTCTCCTATTAATTTTATTAAAATAACATTTATTTAATTTTATTATTACGACGTAATGAGGATATTTTGAAGTTAAGTATTATAAGTGAGACAGTTTAAAGCACTTAAACTGATTCTTAGTCAAAATGAGAGAAACGGCTTGAAAGTCTGTACAACAGTATTAAGCAATATATAAAATAGCTTGTTATCGAATGGAAAGTTTTGGAATGGAACCAAATTGCTGCACCTTTAATTCATCATTTTTCAGCGTTAATAAATATATCTTATTTCAATCACACGTTTCATTCAAAAGACTTAAATGTAACGACATGAGCAAAACTTGCAATCTATCGATCTTACGGTCAGTTTTTGCATTGAACTATAACTTGATATACTAAAATATAAATTGGTTTTTATAAAAGAAAGTTATTGTTCCACTCTGGACTGGAAACGTTGTTTTCTCATATTAAACACTAACGAAGAAACTGTTTCTATTTCTCGGGCAGGTGGCAAATTTAATCCAGATTTAAACGGCGTACGTAAGAGAGAACTAACCTCACTAAGTAACAAATGTGGCAATTTCCAGGCTAGTAAAGGGCCTTTCATCCATTTCCTTCCTAGTCACGCACTTTCGAGATCAAAGAGAATTACGGGGAAGAAAAGGTACGAGAAATATTTGATGCGATCCCTAACAAAAAAGGTTTTCCGAAATCCCAGTATTCCATTTTTAATTAGGTGAGTATAGATGTCGAATTTATGACTTTATTTTCGGTTGAACCTTAGAAATAGATCATGTCTAACAAGCCTTTGACATGCTAAAGGAGTTATAAATATTATACTTAAACTGATTTAGGTAAATATCAATCGATATTCTAATACAAAAACACAAAAATATTATAAAAACCAAACAGATAGGTACAAATATTTCGAAATTGCAAAGTAGCTGAAATAGAACATAGAAAATTTTGGGTATGCCAGGTCTAACTCCCTGTGGCTTAACAATTTTGCATATTTCTAATATACTTTTCCAGGGCGCACTAACACAATTGCAATATAAAATTGGATAAATTACGATCAAAATTAATCTAAGCTCACTGCGATTTTAAGAAAAAGATAAGGGAACACAACAGGGCTTAATTAACACTTAACCGCAAAACATGTAATAAAGGAAGAATCAAATAAAGGAAATTATTCTAAGGGATTTATTGTGGAGTTCGCTGAAGTGTGAAAAAACTTGGGTTAAGTTTGCAGGTTTATTTGTCTTTTTGTTCCGCACTACTTTGAGATAACATCAGGAAAGTTAAAGGATTTTTATTAGTTTTGTTCAGAGGAGAAAACAGAAAACTAATGGAATACAAAAGCGACGATACGTTCTCAGGAAAGGGAATTATTTTCCCGAGAATCAGGTTAAAACTTGGTTTTAAAGTAGCTTTTGTTTAATTATTTGAGAGATCATAGCCAGAATTGTTGCGTAGATATCTACTTTACTTTGCTACTTTTACCTGCGGAAACTTAAACCATGTAAATTTGAATAAAAACGAACATAGGTGAATATGTTGTTTGAACGTTTTATTTAATATTTCTATTGAAAGGTGTATCAGATGTCACGGTATTAAGGTCACCGTGTGTACGAGCTTTTAGTTAAACTAAATATTTGTTGCTTAGACTAATTTTAAGTGTGTTGGTGTAAAAAAATCTGTAGGGCGTTGACATACAATCTAGAATTCTTTGCTTTTTAAATTCTGGATCAGAGAAACTTTACTATAAAAAGAAAGACAAAGTTTAAATTTAACATGAAATATTTTTACAGCTTAGCATTTATTATTAATTTTAGCGGTTTTGTGCGCTAATATAGAGAATAACTACACACCATAAAGAACTTACTAGAAAACAGACAACTACAAGTACGAATTGACAAAACACTGTCATTTTCTTTTTCCCCTGAACAAGGGCTCCCTCAAGGATCCCCGCTCTCACCGTTTCTCTACAATATATACTGCCATGACATATACAATTACAACTTACCAGACAAAAATCAAATCGACAGATCGGCATACATATTACAATACGCAGACGACACGGCACTTATTGTACATGACAAAACTACTGAGAGAGCAACGCAAAGACTCCAAACACTAACAAACAACACAATGACATGGTTTTATAAATGGAGACTAACACCAAACGCGTCAAAAAACCAACTTCTGCTCACAAACCACAGACTCAACGCTGATTCCCCTACAATAACAGCAGACGGCCAAACGACACAACCAAAAAACGACGTAAAATACCTTGGAATCACAATCGACCACAAACTTAGATTCACTAAACACATGCGAAACATCAGGGCAGAAACAATGAAGAGAGCGAAAGACTTCCGATCACTAACCTACAAAGACAGAGGAATTAGCACAAACACCGCCACCAAATATATAAAGCTATTTGTAGACCCTTGCTAGACTTTGGACATGTACTCATGACCAACGGAACAGAAAGGACAAAACGTTATACACAAACAACAGAGCAAATTGCACTAAGACTAATAACACGAATAAGACACCCCCAAAACCCACTACACAACCCCCCCACCCAACTACTATACGAACGCACAAACATGACAAAGATCTCGGAAAGACTCATACAGCTACAGACAAAATGGACAAACAACCCCTACAACTGGACCATACTGAATCCCCTTTGTCTTACAAGACCAACCAGACAATCCCGCTTCCGTTTCCCTACATTAACGCTACTCGAACACTTACAAACGCAACGGACTAGTGGACAATAAAATAATTTCTTCTTGCCACTGAAATCTTATTTATTTAATAACATTGTTAACCTAGAATGGGAGAATTTTCATATTTGTTTTTATCTGGATTGGGACTGCATGTATTAAACAAGGGCAGAAATACCGATAGGTCGATGGCCTTTTTTAGAAACAAAGATGTTTACTACTACTATTGTTAACCTAGAATAGGAGAATTTTCATATTGGTTTTTTATCTAGATTAAGACTGCATGTATTAAACAAGGGCAGAAAGACCGATAGGTCGATAGCCTTTTTTAGAAATAAAGATGTTTACTACTACTACTATAGAGAATAATTACATTTATTGAAAATTGTTTGTAAATCAAACGGCCTTAGTGTAACTATCCGAATACAAGTATATGAAATACATAACATATGTTCTAAAAACAGGCCTCAATTAAAGTATGTTATGCAAAATAACACGAAATAAACCTTTAACCATTGATATTTTATAATGATACATATTTCAGTTGCAATATTTTTTAATGATCATTAAATTTCTCGCCAGTAAATTTGAAACTTTATCAATGTGTAACCAACAGGTCCCACCAAATCAGGACATATTTATTCACTTTGCAGTACACACCAAATTGCTCATTAACTTATAAATCGAGTTGCGAGTGACGGCACAATATTTTAGTGACAAATTAGACTTTAATTTGTTTGCATTTGCGGATATAGTTTATAGCTGAATTAACGATAGTATTAGCAAACCTATAATTAATTGATATTATATGCCATACACATACAGGTCATGGAAAGTAATAGGGCCTGTAACAATAAAGTATGAAACCTTATATCGTGGACACTAAAATATCAACCACAAGATGATATAAGAATAACTGAATCAGTTAAGATCTTGTCATGTACATATATATTATAATTTTTATTATGCGTTGCGCAAACAAACTCAATAAAGCAGATTGCGGAAAGACAACTGAGCATCCACTTAGAACTCTTCTACATTCTGTAGCACAAAACTGCAACTTTAGACTGCCCTTTGCATTTGAAACATGTTTAACTTATCTTAATTCGTAACTAATCTAGCGTACATATGAACGTCTACATTTAAAAAACTAACCTTAGTAGATTTTGCAAGGTTTATATATAGAATGTATTTCAGACTTTTTGTGGCAATAAAGCAATAAATATTTAGAATTGAGTATGCCCAGGTAAAAAGTGGGTAAGCAAAGTTTTGTTATCGGTGTTGCAAATATATTTTCATAACCATTCTCCAGTTAATGTTAGATGAGGAAAATGAGTTGTGAAACTTGTCTAAAAATGACAATTTTGGATATTAAAACTGGTCTAGACCTTAATGATTTCAACAATTGCTTTCCATTTAGTGATAAAATGTATTTATGAGTTTCGTTTCGTTTAAGAATCTGATATCTTATTCTACCCATTTAGGTTGTTAATACTTTTTGTTTAAAAGAAATACAGAAAATGAAACATTTTTCAAAGGTAAGCAAATTTATTCTTTGTAATTTTTTTCCTGGAAGTGTCATCGGTTTTAACTCCAACAACGTTTTCATTACCAAAACATACAATTTTAGCAAGGCATAGAAATTTATTACCCAACTTACATGCAAAGCGCTTCAGCCAAGTAGTCAAAGTTGCGGTTGTGACAGACGTAGTTTCGAAACTTTGCAAATGGATGACCTCTTAGCGGGTCTGGTAACAATTATGACTGGAACTTGAGGGTTTAACCTCTTCGGCGTTTATTGACCCTCAATCCCCCATTATTTACACAACAGGTGCACAGTATTTAAAATAAATCTTCTAATCTCGTCACATATATAGACAGATACCTTTGGAGTTTATTGGTTTTAAAGCCCTAATCATTGAGGATTGTTAACACCTACTCAAAATATTCTGCTTGCCAATACAGCAATAAACTCATAATATTTGTCAATGTTACTTAAGGAAAAGTTTTTAAATATCTTGAATTACATTTTTCGATTTACTGACAATATTAGGAAATATTTTACCAATATTCCTTGTTGCCCTTGTAGACCTACCAAAATATCGCAGTGACTACTCGAACACAACATTTACTGGAACTCCTCTAAAAAGTTTAAAGCTACATGGATACTTACTGGAAATCAACACACAATCGAACGGTTTCAGTATATTTTTTAACGAGTGTGATTCCAAATAATAAAATACGGTATATTTTATTTTCAAATATGCTTACAAGTACAGGATATTGCAGATATTTAAATTTAAAAAATGTCTTAGCAATTTTGTAAAACCCTCAACACTTGGAGTTTTTTTTACCTAAGAACTGAAATGAATCGAATGTTTTGTTAAGAGTGCCAACAAAAAAATTTAAAAAACTTTAATGACATTTTCAAATGTTGTCATAATTAATTCAGACGTTAAGTCCAACGCGTATATACTTTATATTAAAAACATTCAAAAGTTCCATTTATCTTTTACACGAGTCAGCGAGCAAGTAATGTCGCTTGGCTGAGGCTAATGAGAATGAATATTTAACATTAAAAATTTTGGAACGTTCATTATGAGCGTTCTAGTAATAAATTTCAACTTGCGTGACTTTCATTTCGTTTTTTGCGTTCTCAATCCTGTTACAATGGGACATTCCTGTGAGTTTAAGGACACATTTGGATTATAGGTGCTGACTGACAGATATAAATTTTTGTTAGCCAACTAAATTGTACGTAACATAGCCATAGTAATTTGTAACTTTTCCAATATATTCCACTAAAGTTACATTTACAATGCTATTGAGGCAACGTCTCAAGTACATTATATTTAACTATATTATAAAATATGTACTTGTCAGAAATAAGAAGAAAAGCTGATATAAAGGCATTTACAAATTTTTCAGTTATAATCGTCAAATGTGTTTAACTAAGTCCTTCCTTTTGCTATAGCGATATCAAGAATAATGCATAATTTTCATATTAAGCAAGACTTTTCCTATTAATTGGATGAATTGTATGATCAATGAAGAGAGATTCAATTTCTAACAGTTAGTTTCATGAACTGCAACATAAGCAACACCATAATTGCACCATAAAAGCAACGTAATTAGGCACGAAGGATCATAATAAATCTTCCATTACCACCACATATCGTTACGTATATTTTCCTAACTGTACTTCAATTCACTCCAATATATTCCTGGGTTTCAGTCAATTTTATTGTTTATTATTTAAAATGTTACAAATACGTTTCGGTGTCTTTATCTCGTTTTTATTTGACTCGTTAGTCAAATCAGTCAAATGTAAAGGTTGAAACAACTATATACACAAACTGATGATGATGGATAAAGACACCGAAACGTATTTGTAACATTTTAAATAATAAACAATAAAATTGACTGAAACCCAGGAATACATTGGAATGAATTAAAGTACAGTCAGGAAAATTTACGAAACGATTGTTTATTATTCAAAATGTTACAAATACGTTTCGGTGTCTTTCTCCACCATCATCAGTTTGTGCGTATAGTTGTTTCTACCTTCACATTTGACTGGTCACTGAATTTTTAATAATAATAATAAACAATAAAATTGACTGAAACCCAGGAATATATTGGAGTGAATTACCACCACATCAAACCTGTAGAAAAAGGTGCCATAGTTGAGGAAACCATGTATCTGATATATAGTTAAAGAAATCAATACTGTTCTGGTTCTGACCAATCCGAATGTACCCTTAAATGTTTTACATTTCAACCCATAAAGGAGCCTGCATAGCTCGAAGCTTTCAAAACATTTTAGAAAATGTTTGAAAAAAAAATTGCTAGATTCTAGATATAGTGTTCGAAATTAAATTAAATCATTAGTGATGATCCACGCGTTACCCGCGGCTAATCTAGACTGAACATTTTTAAATGTATCCGGCAAATTGGAACTTTAATCTAATTACGTTTGTTATCTGAATGAAAAAGCATTTAGAATCGCGAAAACGAATTAACTTTTAATTGGTCGTAGTAGGGAGGAAGAAGAGAAATTTTAAAATATTTGCGAACCAACAGGCTGAGGTTAACGGCTAATTTAGTCATTAGAAGATATATTGCATTTAAATGGCTCTGACTTCATTAAGATGTCATGGCCCCATTTGCAGTCGTTTGAAAGTTCTCAGCACGAACGTGCAGCAATGCATATCAACAAAATATTGATGATGACCACCGAAGAGCATGTGTGCACTGTCCAACAAAGTGCATCCTTGATGAATTATGGCTTGCTAACACTGAAGCCGTGGACGTAGCCCGATACTGGGCAGAGAGATTGTAAAAAATTTGGATCTGGACTCGAAAAAGTAAAGTAAAAGTAAATATGTGAGGCCTGGTACAAGATAAGAAAATAGTATATCCAGTTGACGCAAATATTATCAATATCAGCTATGCGGACGACGCAATAATTCTATCACATAGTGAGTAACACCTGCAAAGAATCCTACACATCTATACGATATGAGTAAAATATAAAAGAAAGATTTTAAAACAAGTGATGATTTTAAAACAAGTGAATTTAAATTAATTAAGATCCAATATTAAAATAACTGGCTACCTAAGGCAAACAATATGGCGAAACAAAAACCTGAATAAAGAGAGCAAAGTGAAAATAAAAGAAACAGCCTTTCGATCAATTATGATATATGTCAGTGGAAAACAAAGCAGGTAACAAAACAAGCAGGTAATAATAATAAAGCAGGTAATAATAGAACAATGAAAGTTAAGATATCAAGAGAATTATCAAGAATTACGCTGAGAGACAGACAAACTAACCAAAATATAAGAAGAAGATGTGGCGTCCTAGATACTCTAAAATGGACAAGAAAAAAACGAAGATAATGTGGAGCCGATGAAAAATATGCAAAAGCGACAAACCGACGGGAAAGAGACCAGCGGGGCGACCACTGAAAAGATGGGCAGAAAGCTGGCTCTCCTCATGGTAACGATAAGAGGCTAAAAAGAAAGGAACATTTTTTCTAGTGCTAGAAATAGAGGAAAAATTAAAATAACTACAGAGTTAGCTTCAAACTTATCGAAAACTACACTGATTACATTTTGATTTATTGATTGCAACTGAATTACATTTTGTTATTTTTCTTGTGGAATGAATACAGTTTCCTACCTATCGGATTCTCGGATAATGTTTTGTTTCTTCAAATCATCATAAATGAATATTGATCGAAATACTAATAACTTTTTAAAATTTTAAAGGTCATCATAATAACGCCGTTCAAATAGATTTGTTATTCAAGTTATTATTACAAGATTCATCAGATTAATTGCAAACTAACAGCAAATGGTAAATTTGTATCTTAGAAAAAAAAATGTCATTGTAGAAGCGCTTGTTTAAAATTTTGTTTCAATCATCTTTATAAATTAGTTATTATTTTGTATGCCCATCGCGACTGTCGAGTGTATTTTCTGTGAATTGTAATTGCATAACCTTTACATAGGCCAATACAAAAATTAATTGCTATAACAGAATCTTTAGCTTTGGAATCGAATGCATTTGCACATTCTTTGAACAAGAGATGTAGTAGAAAATTGGTGGAAATGTTCCGCATACGTGCAATCAATTGAAATGCATACTCGACGCAATAGTGAAGTTTGACTTCAAAAGTGAACCTCAGATTTATAAATTGGAATTCTAAAATGTCGGAATTTATTCGTCTAAATACTATTTACATTGCTGGACCAATTAGTTTAATTTTACCGCAATAATCACAGTGCGCATTTTGAATAATGCAATAATTAATTATGGCAAGTAATGGAATAATGAAACAATTATTTAATTTCTGTATTATCACTTTAGTATAGTGATAATATAATTTATGTTTTACTAGAGAGTGAAATGTATTAATCTATTTATTGGGAACGTAAATTTAATGCCGTAATAATTAGGAATACTTTTACAGGGTTGCTCCAGTAGTGCGCCAAAGCCAAAACTTAAATTTTAAAAGGAAGTAATTTTCAACAAAGTTTTTTATGTATAAGGCGTGCGTATTTTTTAATTATTTTTTAAACTACCGGCGATTTCATATACGTGCGGTAGTAACTGAAACTATAGATCATCCGATCCTTTCATAGAAACATTTCTTTCCAGAATGTATAGTAGTAGTAGTAAACATCTTTATTTCTAAAAAAGGCTATCGACCTATCGGTCTTTCTGCCCTTGTTTAATACATATAGTCTTAATCTAAATAAAAACAAAGATGAAAATTCTCTTATTCTAGGTTAATAATCTTATTAAATAAACTTTCCAATTCTAATGACAAGAAAAAAATATTTTCTTGTCCAGTAGTCAGTTGCGTTTGTAAGTGTTCGAGTAGCGTTGATGTAGGGAAACGGAAGCGGGATTGTCTGGTTGGTCTTGTAAGACAAAGGGGATTCAGTATGGTCCAGTTGAAGGGGTTGTAGTCCATTTGTAGGGGTTGTTTGTCCATTTTGTCTGTAGATGTATGAGTCTTTCCGAAATCTTTGTCATGTTTGTGCGTTCATATAGTAGTTAGGTGGAGGGGTTGTGTAGTGGGTTTTGGGGGTGTCTCATTCGTGTTATTAGTCTTGGTGCAATTTGTTCTGTTGTTTGTATATAACGTTTTGTCCTTTCTGTTCCGTTGGTCATGAGTATATGTCCATAGTCTAGCAAGGGTCTACAAATAGCTTTATATATTTTGGTGGCGGTGTTTGTGCTAATTCCTCTGTCTTTGTAGGTTAGTGATCGGAAGTGTTTTGTTCTCTTTATTGTTTCTGCCCTGATACTTCGTATGTGTTTAGTGAATTTAAGTTTGTGGTCAATTGTGATTCCAAGGTATTTTACGTCGTTTTTTGGTGGTGTCGTTTGGCCGTCTGCAGTAATTGTAGGGGAGTCAGCGTTCTGTCTGTGGTTTGTGAGCAGAAGTTGGTTGTTTGACGCGTTTGATGTTCGTCTCCATTTATAAAACCATGTCATTGTGTTGTTTGTTAGTGTTTGGAGTCTTTGAGCTGCTCTCTCCGTAGTTTTGTCATGTACAATAAGTGCCGTGACGTCTGCGTATTGTACTATGTATGCCGATCTGTCGATTTGATTTTTGTCTGGTAAGTTGTAATTGTATATGTCATGGTAGTATATATTGCAGAGAAACGGTGAGAGCGGGGATCCTTGAGGGAGCCCTTGTTCAGGGGAAAAAGAAAATGACAGACCACATAGAACACATTGATATTTTGTCAATTCGTACTTGTAGTTGTCTGTTTTCTAGTAAGTTCTTCATGGTGTGTAGTAGATATGTGGTGTGTGTAGTTTGTATAGTTTGTATAGTAAGCCTCTATGCCAGACACTATCAAAAGGTTTGTTAATGTCCATAAACAGGCAAGCTGTCTTTCTGTCAGTTAAGTGGGTTGTTTGTATATTCAGAATGTATATTTATTGAAATATCGCAATTTGAGGCACTAATGAGCAACCTTGTGTCCAGGTGCATCTAGCAGACGTACTGTTTATACTAGTGATTCAATAAAAAATTAATGAATTAAATGTAAATATTATAATACAATTTTGTTAACTTTGAGGTTATTCATGACATAATTAATAAAACATTTGCATTATTTTACAAACTAAAATTGCAACTTCCACGTACATCCCCTTTTTGGGAATATTCACATTTTTAATCTTTATATAATAATTAACCGCTTGTCGGCGTTTATTCATAAGCCAGCATTTCACTTTTAAGTTGAAATTTATTTAACAAGAGCTTCCTTAATTAATTAAGATCTAAATTGAGTTGTGGTGAAAGTTTAGGCTTTAGAAGGATATAAATTCCCGGCGGACATGTTGAAGCAGTTTTGCAATTTTCTGATAAGTTTTTAATGAGCGTTTTCAGAACATGAAAGGCCTTTTTAACAATTGGTTGCCTCAAATTGTTCAAACAGTGGATATGAATTAATTGACTGTCATGGTTAAACCATTACCGCATTTTTCACATGCAGACATACACATTGGAGCAAATATATAAATAGCATTAAAATTGGGAATCCGTGCAAATTTTAAATTGAATTAAACCACAAAAGCCTCATGTACCTAATCAGAATAAACCATTCGATGTTGTCAGCAGTGGTACATAAACTTAGTTGTTAAAACCGCTAATTCAATAAAATAAAAATAAAACCATTTTTGGAAGCAGTAAGTATAGTTTTTATTAGTGACAGTTAGAACGTTTTATGAATAAATTGAACCGTTTGTTACTTTTAAAGGTATATTTACAGATATTTGAAACTTTCGAAAAGCTCAATTTAAAGCGTTGAAAAATTAACAATTTATTACGAATGAATTAGAAGCCTTCCAAATAAGAAAAGCGATAAATTTCTAGAGTAACCACCAATTTGAAAACATCACTGGAATTCTGAATAACGTTACCGATAATTGAAGTTTTTTGTGGGGAAAATTACCACTTATCGGTAAAGCGAATGTCATCACTACTTTGTAATTCTGATATATTTTGCACAAAAAAGGTAGTGGTATCTGTGTGTCATCAGCAAACTTTCTTGTGAAGCTTAGACATTTAAGCACTCAAACTTATTCCTCTTTTGTTTTCGTTGCTTTTTGTATTTGTTTACCCTTACGTGTTTTAGTTTATAGACATGTTAATAGAGGAACTAAAAGAAAAGTCAATAACTAAGTTCTACATATATAGTCATCAAAGTCACCAGTCAGACCAGTAATTTGTTCCCCACATTGATATTCAGAAATAAGAGGAGGCTTAAGAAGACTGTTTTATATATTATCAAGGGGAATTATTGAATTATTGGTAATCGTTTTTTTTTGTATATTCTTTTTCCTGACTGTACTTTAATTCATTCCAATGTATTCCTGGGTTTTCAGTCAATTTTATTGTCACTAATTACGGTGTTATGTGATGAGCCCTGCGTTTCGTCCCGGGTCTACCTATTGGACTCGTCAGTACCTAAACCTTACTGACGAGTCCAATAGGTAGACCCGGGAGGAAACGCAGGGCTCATCACATAACACCATAATTAGTGACAATAAAATTGACTGAAAACCCAGGAATACATTGGAATGAATTATTGGTAATAAATTTTTATTCAGCAAGAAAGGTAGCATAAATAAGCAAAGCTCCAATTTTAAAGACTGTTGAAACTCTAATTGGATACATTGGCATTGGCAAACGCCTACATGTTAAAAGCCAATTGCAAAGAATCACCTACCTTATCTAGCTCTGAAGAATATTTAGATTACGGCCTGTTTTTATTTGCAAGAATATCTTACTTTCGCTTTCAACTGTCATTCGCAATATTTGGTCCTAATATCATGGATTCCTAATGATTATAAAAGTATATGGAGATCTTGAATACAATGGCATTTTTGTTCTTGGTATATATACGGTTTTAAAACTTGAACTTCATTCCCCTGGAGCCAGATTATTGTGAAGTAGCTGGTTCTTGGTTCCCATGTATTGCCAAAGTTCTTAAACGTGGAGTAAGTAAGTATACTCGAGTAAAAGTTGGTAAAACATGCAGCGAAAATGTATTGCCGTCGGGCTTATGTTTTTAAACTTTAGTGAAACTTTTGCTGTATAGCGTTTTTGCGATTGAATAATAAAATATGAAGTTTTGGAACTGAACAAATTTACGATACCTGAGACAACATATTTCTGCGCCAACAGAATATAAAATTCAATATTTTCAAGTTTAATGAAAGGTAACTGAGACCTGAATTTGCCAATTTAACTGACACGAGCTTTAAATACAAATTTATTTATTTATTTATTAAAACTATTTAATCCAAGAAACCGAAATATTAAGCTAAGTATCTGCTTTTTCCTGCCTTTTCCTGCTGGACATATTTGCTATTTTTAACTAGAAGATCGTTTTTATACATTAACAATTGTATTCTTAATTTTATATATTTATAATAGAGTTCTTAGATTCTAATAGTGAATTTTTGAAAGAATTATTACTACGTCTCCTTTTTTTTAATTTCAGCCTGAACACATTTGCAAGATTAACAATAATGAAAGCATCCATTTTAAAGTTTATTCAAGCTATAAATAACTTGAACGTCGAATTTATCATGCCGAATTTTATACGCACATACCTAAGCAATGACACTTTTTAAATATCTAAAAAAATATTTATAACTTTTTAATAATCCTAATTTTAAGAATCAGTATTCGTTTTTTACTAAGTGGTTCACGTTCAGTTTAAAAGCGTGTAAGTTAACGCTTTCAGAAAAGTTAGAAATTTTAGTTATCTCAAAGTACATTTAGAATGGTTGATGATAATACCCTGAAGCCCTTCTAGTATACGTTTTGGACATGTATAAAATATCATTTAAGTAGTTTCAGAAAAATATTAAAATGAACCTGTTAGACTTCCCTGTTTTTGATCCCCTTGTAGATCTTACTTGTGAATTACCTTACTTTTTAAGATTTTAATCAGATGATCTCAGACCTTTGCCAACCGCAGTGTTCTCATATTCTATATGCTTGAAGCTTAAATGGTAATAGAACCCGGTGGATTTATTCAATTCAACCCCCGAATATTGTTCGTTCGAATGAACGAAACTTTTGTTTAGTTTCACATCGTAATTTTCCCCTAGTTTGAAGTTAATTCGTTTGTTTATAGGAAAGATTCAAATGATATTTCATAATATAAAAACATCAATGAAATTAGCTTTGAAATCAGCTAAAAGCATTTAACAGGTGGATACTAAAAGGATAAAAGTTAACATATTTATAGATTAACTTATCCTGATGGCCTTCGATTGTTGCCAGTATTTAAAAAAAACGCAGTATCTATATCTGAATTTTCTCCGATGTTTTAAATTTTATTGTGCACTTAAGTTGCATTGCTAAATGACTTCAATGAAACTGAAAATGGCTCAAAACAAATAATGTGCCTGCTTTTAACCACTTTTCCGGTTGAAAACCTTAGGGTATCCGGCGTGTTGGGAATGATAAGTTTCCCACAGCCCTATCATTAGATCTTGTTAATTACATTCCATACACAGTTTTTGGGTTTCCGTGATTTACTGTGCCATGTACGTTAGACTTAAACATTCGAAATACCTGAATTTAAAATTTATGGTCATAATTTCTCAGAATGTTGATTATTTTGTTTAATCCTGGTTCCTTCATATCTCTACAGTGCTACCAATATCTGTATAAACTAATAATTAATGCGTTTTTGTTACCAAACTTACATGAAAATATTGATTCGTCCGCTTATAAACCAATTTAAAAATATATTACACGTAGGTGTCTATCGGTTAAAAGACATGGTGGTATTTTATCACTGTGATTTTTAACGTAATTATTATATTGCATATTTGGATATCTAACGAGAAATCAATTCAGAATTGTCGATCTGCTATCACGAAAATGAGTGGACAGGAAAAATACCTCGCCCACTCATCCACTGTTATTGTTTAAGAAAAGAAATTTAATATCTACCGAGTTTCTCATAAGACCAGAGAAAAATTACACTTGGAATGGTCATCTGGCTGAAATAACCGGATTTTATACTTCCACAAACATAAAGCCTTGTTTATCTCGCTTTAATAAAGAACATATTGACATAATTGGAAGAAGCTGTGTCGCTCGCTTTTTACGGCGTTTTAATTTTAGAAACGCAATTGTCAACCGAACAGAGTTAGGAAATTGGATGAAGTTGACTTGCTTGAAACGAGAAACAAAGTACGCCAATTATTTTTTAAAATGTTGGATAAAATGAATTACAGCTTCTGATAAATTGATGTTCATTAATTTCGAAATTCAAACATCTAAATCTAAATTGTATAATGCATATAACACATCTCGTTAGGTGTTGTTATAATAATATTTTTTGAATCACCGATTATTTAGTCTATTAGTAATCTATTAAAAATGTTTCTTTAAATTAAGCAGCAGTTGGAAAATTATGAAATACGTTTTGGCTACTGCTGTTTCGTAGATCAAAAGCATGAAGTTGAATAATTTCTGCTTTTGAATAGCCTTTGAATGGCTTACAGTTGTTTCAAAGCATTGCCAATACTATGAGCTGAAGAAAAACAGAATACCTTTCATTCGCTATCAGCTTAATTTTGTAGTATATCAAATAAAGTTAATTTTCCAATGCAACTCAAGGTAACTTTGAAGGCAAAGGTTCTCTTCATGTCAACAGCGAAAGTCTAAACTTATATATTTATAGCAAATAATTTGCTCATAAAATAAGTACAAATTCGGTATAAAATTGTTTGAAACCTAAAAATATTGTCTTCATGCATACATAAACATATATTTATTGCCCCGAGATATTTATGGCGGTATGAGCAAAACAAATTTGTACAAAAGACCCAATTTACCGAGGGCAATTGTAATGTATTATTTTGCTGCGGCGAACAGCTTTTATTCCAATAGTTCAGTGAAACGTAACTAAAGAAAATTTATGTATATTTGATATGTCCATAATATATGGACAGCGAACAATAAACCGGAATTTTAATTAATTAGTTAATCAGCTATCGTAATATGTTTGACATTTAATACACAACTTTAAGCGAACATGTCTATGCATTTACAATTAAAACTGATTATAGTAGTTTGCATAGCTAGACACACTTTGCTGGAAAATTGTTCTTATACATGTATATATACTGAATTACTCGGGTTTCGCTAAACACTTTTCAAGTCTTTCTTTCGAAAAACTTTCCTTTCTAAGCCAGTGAGGAAGGAAATGTCCCGGTAGGAAGGAGTTTCTAATTATGCAGTATATCATGTTGGCAAGTGCAAGCTGTTTAAAACATTTCATGTTCACTGATGTTTTTACTAACTTTTGGAACATTGCACTGTTTTCTGTCTTGCCCTTTTAGGAAGTTAGCGGCTATTACATTGAGGATGTAGTTAAAGAGGTAGTCTGTTAGTTTTGTCTCACTGTTTTCAGTATATTTTTCTGCTTTGGACTTTACTTGATGCTGTTTGCTATACCAATTAAACAATATATAATATTTGAAAACCTATTAATTTCTCATTTCAGCAAACAGATTGTTCCCGATCATATATAATTTTCATTTGAGTATGCCACTTGTGGGAAATTGCTGGGTATACATTTGTTGTTTCCAACAGAATTGGTACGTTGTTTGTGTAATAAGACAGTGTTTACCCTTCGAAGTTTTCAATAAAACGTTGCTTACCAATGCAATAGATCAATACTTGAGAGATGGTTTTATTTCTTGGGGATACGGTCTAGGCAGTGGTGAAAAAAGGAAAACTTTTTTAGCTACCAAGCTTTCGGCGATTTATTACCACCTTCGTCAGGGCTTGAAGAGTTATTACACAAATTCAATCAAACATGAGCCAAACTAAACCCCAATGTTATCTTTCAAGTATTAGAACATCGGTCAAAGATAATAAAAAATATCACTTATCGAAATAGATCATAGTACACGATTGAAAGATATCGATAGCTTTTTAACTGCATGATGTTGGAAATTTCATATATTCCGGGTTTAAACATTATGGATATTATTTCAAGTAACATATACATATAGCCGTATTAATGGGGTAATGTAAGTAGTAATTAAGTTAATTTAGGTTGGTTGCTAAAATCAAATATATTTTAAAACAGAAATATTTGAAATTCTGCTGGATATGATGCGGGCAATTGGTCCTGATTTCTGTATTGCAGGAACAAAATATCAATTTAAATTAAAGTTATACGAATAACTTAAGCAATTTAATAGGGTGCACAAAATTTTCTGTTAAAAATTCTAAATTACACCCTTCTAAAATCGGTAGGACTCAGATTTAGTTCCAGAGCAGTTAGTAGAACAAAGATGATGGCGATGAAAAGGGACATAGGACATTTGATAAATATTAATCATACATAAAATAATAACAAATTATATTACGATTTTAAGCATTAAAAAAACGACCGCCGTTTTCGGATTTCTATACACTCCTTGAAGAATATTAATCGGCTTGCACATGAGAATTATTTTTTAATTTAACTATTTGTTTGGTAGCTATAATGTAATAAAGTCAAAAATAGGAAAAATCTACAATGGACTCTATTTGAATAGATTACTGGACATATTCAATATATCCTTAAGAGAAAAATCAACTATTCTATTCATTCCTTAATTATCTTTCACCTCTACTAAAACCCGGAATTCAACTGCTACTTGATTATACCACGCCGAATGCATCTTAGTATAAATACTCTATTTGTGAAAGTCAGTAAATTGCCATCGTTCAATTATTTGTGTCCGTGACAGTTTAAACCAAAATAAATGCCTTGCCGCATTTTACAGGAAACTTGAGCGTTGTTTTGCATATGTGAAGAATCTCAACTACGCGAAATACACGAATAATGTCAAATAACTTTTAAAACTTCTGCCATTTGGTTTCACCGTGGGAAATTTATTGCTTCTTTCCCTGTTTCTAAATTTATATTGGTAATTCTGCCAGGAGAAGTCTGGAAAACTACATCGGGATTCAAAATTGTTAGGGATTAAGCTTCGCGATCGATACAACAAACTTTTATTATATTGGTACGAAATCGGTAATATTACAGTTTTAATGGATGTACGGAACTGCGAATAACTTTCGGCAACTATTATAGTTCAATAAAATTGCTGATTCTTTGTGAATAGAGGTACTTTGAAGATCCTTATCAGGTCTAAAAAACAAAGGTCGGTAAGTCAGAAATTCACTTTTTTCCGTTATACACTAAAGCAGTTTTTGATGGGTTAAATTAGGATATGTTACAATGATTTGTGTTATTAGGATGGACACAATCAATATTTCATATACATTGTACATCTAGCCTCAAGATTGGACAATTGGAGAAAAATATCGTGACTGCAGCACGTTTGTGATTACCAGATTTTGTATCGTCTGATAATGTCATAAATACGAAAAGCCATCATATTATTTATGAGAAGTTTTTATACTCTTGTAATTCTAAAGTAGTTCAAGTAACGCTTGGGTTATAATTTTAATCTTCACGTCTCAGCAGGTTTCTATCTTTGTTACAGCAATGACAACACTCTCTTAATTAAATTGAAACCTATTTTATTCAGGCCAATTCAATAACAGTGTACATCTTCTCTTCATCATCAATAGTCTCTCCTTTCTGGCCTTGGGCATTTAGAATTCATGTTAATAAGTTAGATCAAATTATATATTATATTGTAAAAGTTTTAAGACCCATTATAAGCGCTAATAAAATATTGACCGTCACTTATGATTTAATAGAGCTGAAGTCCTCAGGCCAAATATTATTATGGTAATATATGATATTACTGATGAAATAACGTTGGATTTTATATAGTAGTAGTAGTACTAAACATCTTTATTTCGTAGAAAAGACTATCCTATCGGTCTTTCTGCCCTGGGTTAATTACAAAGTTTAGTATGGAAAATTAATAACTAATATACTTTCTATTTCGGCAAATTAGGTTTATTTCATTGGAACAGTAAAAGTATTTAAAAATATTATTAACTTTCATCAGCCTCTCGATTTAAATAAAATTAATAAATTTCACTCGAGAATTATTTAATCCAATAAAATATAAAGTTCGCCCTCAAATAAAATCGGAACCGTAATAATTTAGCTCATGAATTAAAGCAATGCTCAATATAAATGAAATTCATTTCCCCAGGGCAAACTCGCTCAAACAAGTTCTTAAAGAATTATGTATTCATCTATAAATATTCTCCGAATGAATAACAATTTATCATTTACACTGTAGACACGCAATTTATTATATATCGATTGAACTAACCAAAAGATTGACTCGCTAATAGCCATTTTTTAGTATAGTTTGAAACATCATCTAATACAGAACAGATTTCTGGCGTGTTTTATAGTCACACTATTAATTTCACTGAATCATTTTGACTACGACTGTGATAACATAACGCTTTTATTCAGAAATTTCTTTCGTCAATTCTATAAACATTTTTTCCTTTATTGGAAAAATTGTGCAAGTTATGTTATAGTCTAAGTCGACTTTATCACAAAGAAAATATTATGCCACTTTGTATATCGCTTTCCAAGTCTAGATATTTTCTCGCTTGTTATCTAATTTTAAATTTTTTGCATATTTTTCAGGCGTCATAATTTACAGTTCTATGACATGCTGGGATATTTCCTATTTTTACGAATTCATTTCTGTCGGATAAATGGTGTAATTAATATTGCTCTAAGAATAAAATGTTTTTATTCTTTTTACTTTTACAAGTGTCCACCAAATATAAGCAATACTTTTTTTTGAAATGTTGCTTAGTTTTATAAAATTTACATCAATATACTAATTTTTCTACATAATCTGCCCCCACAAAAATATAGTTTTGCACCGGATTATAATCTTTTTAATTCCGACATCGCAGGCATTCTTCGGCATATATTGCGAAGTGTTTTCAACTGTTCTACTTCTTAATTCTGGTTGAGCACATTTTTTCAAAAGTAGAATTGTAGATAAAATAAAATAAATCTGACTCACCAAACTATGCCTGCACACTGATCACAGACACAGAGTACGATGAAGCTCTAGCGCACATCAAGAACACTGCACCGGGGAAAGATAAAATTAAGGCAAAAGTCTTGAAAAGCCTAACTCAAGAAACACACAAACTGATCCTAACTGAATTGAACAACTGCATCACAAATGGCAGAATCCCAGAAACATGGAAAAACGGCTTAATAATCCCTATACCCAAAAATGGACTGGACAATACACAACCGAGCAACTACAGACCAATTACACTGCTTCCAGTACTGGGCAAGATCTTTGAATGCATAATGAAGCAGCGGCTTGAAAAAGTGATTGGAAAGTATATAGCTACCTATCAAATTGGTTTCAAACAGCATCACTCGACTGTTCATCCGCTCTTTATTCTGGCCAACAATATACAAACTACCCACCTAACTGACAGAAAGACATCTTGCCTGTTTATGGACATTAACAAGGCTTTTGACAGTGTCTGGCATAGAGGCTTACTATACAAACTATACAAACTACACACACCAACATATCTACTACACACCATAAAGAACTTACTAGAAAACAGACAACTACAAGTACGAATTGACAAAACACTGTCATTTTCTTTTTCCCCTGAACAAGGGCTCCCTCAAGGATCCCCGCTCTCACCGTTTCTCTACAATATATACTGCCATGACATATACAATTACAACTTACCAGACAAAAATCAAATCGACAGATCGGCATACATATTACAATACGCAGTCGACACGGCACTTATTGTACATGACAAAACTACTGAGACACCAGCGCAAAGACTCCAAACACTAACAAACAACACAATGACATGGTTTTATAAATGGAGACTAACACCAAACGCGTCAAAAAACCAACTTCTGCTCACAAACCACAGACTCAACGCTGACTCCCCTACAATAACTGCAGACGGCCAAACGACACAACCAAAAAACGACGTAAAATACCTTGGAATCACAATTGACCACAAACTTAAATTCACTAAACACATACGAAACATCAGGGCAGAAACAATAAAGAGAACAAAACACTTCCGATCACTAACCTACAAAGACAGAGGAATTAGCACAAGCACCGCCACCAAAATATATAAAGTTATTTGTAGACCCTTGCTAGACTTTGGACATATACTCATGACCAACGGAACAGAAAGGACAAAACGTTATACACAAACAACAGAACAAATTGCACTAAGACTAATAACACGAATAAGACACCCCCAAAACCCACTACACAACCCCCCCACCCAACTACTATACGAACGCACAAACATGACAAAGATCTCGGAAAGACTCATACAGCCACAGACAAAATGGACAAACAACCCCTACAACTGGACCATACTGAATCCCCTTTGTCTTACAAGACCACCAGACAATCCAGCTTCCGTTTCCCTACATTAACGCTACTCGAACACTTACAAACGCAACGGACTAGTGGACAATAAAATACGTTCTTCTTGCCACTGAAAATCTTATTTATTTAATAGTATTTGTTAACCTAGAATAAGAGAATTTTCATATTTGTTTTTATTTAGATTAAGACTGCATGTATTAAACAAGGGCAGAAAGACCGATAGGTCGATAGCCTTTTTTAGAAATAAAGATGTTTACTACTACTGCTTATTACGTACAGAAAATAGTATATTCAAATTAGTTTGGGTCTATTTTAGTAAGAGTAAGCATTGAGCATGCTGTGGCATAATCTTACCTATTCAGTTGGGGGCCAACATAATTAAATTGAAAGTTAATTTTATTAATTTTCTGGTTATAAATAGTGCTTACTTTGCTCTTTTCCATTACATTGTAGGCTGACTTTGATCAAACTACATACTTCATTTATTAAAATGTAGCATCAACTATACCAGACAAAAACTAAAATTAGCTTGATTAGAAAGCAAAATCAAATGCTGCTTACTGTAGAATTTCTATTAAGTTTTTTTTCGTTATTTACACGTACAGTAAAAATTGTAGATGTAACGTCCACCAAAACTATTAGCTCTTGAAGAATATGATTTTTTGCAAACCTATTTCATGTTGTGTTCTCCTTATAAAGGTAAATAGAAAAGCTGCAGTCACCATCTGAAACGTGCACTCCGTTTCTGGAAAGTGTTTCTAACTTCAAAGGTTTTTAGTTATGAGTTCAGTTTATCAGTAATAATTTACATCACTTTGATTTACAATATTTATTTTATTTGTTTACTTTTTCTCATACAAGGCAGCTTGACATATTTAAATGTATATCAATTTTTAAATTGCAACGTTAACATTACTTTAAATATTTGTTTATTCACCGTTTTACTGAAAACGTTTTGGTTTCAATGTATGTTCTATAAGCTATTGGAAGCTATTAACTTTCTTTTAAACTAAAAATGTACGCATTATAAACCCTCTTTTGTACAATTAGCTTTCATATTGTTCAGATTTAGTAAAAAGTATGATTGTTATCGAGAAAAATAACTTATTAACTAAATTAGCAAACCACAGACATTTTGAGCTGATGTATAAGAAGAATGAAGACAACCACAAAACAGTACATACACTAAAATTGAACCAAAAAATATCTCGTTTAGTGTTCCATCGATTATATATGATAAGTATTTTAATTTGCGGTTTTAACTAAAAAAAAATAAAAAGTACTAGTTTGGGTTGTGAAATGATAGGTATGAATTCTGTTTTATATCCTTTGATCTACAAACTTCTAATTCTATAGACGACAAAGGAACAAAGCAACATAAACGTTGCGACTTATTGGCGCGTTGCCCGACCAATGCGATGTCGTTTTGCTTGCAAAAATGCAGTGTTTGCCATTCTGGTGATATCGGAGGATATAGCGTAAATCTGCCCGGTTTAGTTTTATTACTTGCCATTGAAAAATCGTATTGCCTTCACGAAAAAATCTTTGAAACTGAAAATCGACCATGATCATATTTGTACAAAGAGTAACAATTGTGAAATGTATTGAAAGTTTCCAGTTTGTATTAAGCGATGTGAAAATGTTGGCATCAGTGTAGAAATGTGCAACATAATTATAATCTTATAAAATGCGAAAGATTAAAAATATTTGCGCATGAGAATATTAAAATTGCAGAGCTCAGTTTAGTTGTTTTTTGTTAAATATAATTGCTATAAGACAATTGGAAACTCTGCTCTACTCTATTTTTCTTGAGGTTATCAACATTTCTGAAAATTAAACATTTTGCTTCTCTAAGGAACTATTTTAGTCAACCAAGTTATATGTTCTCGCAAAAGTTTCTTCAAAAGTTCTCTGGATATTACGCATCAGACATTATAGAAATAAGTAACGAATAAGGTAAACCGACCATATATTTGTTAAAATGTACAGAAACACAAGTGATGTTGACGGCACTATAATGACATGAACTAGAACTTGAAATCTGGAGAATAGACTACATGCTCTGTTCATAAAATCTAATATAAAGCAGTTAAAGCACATTATGGTACAACCAACTTCCCAGATTTCTGAAGGCAGAAACAAGCGTTTCTGAAAAAAACTTGTGTTAGCGGAAATAAGCAGAATGTTGGGAAAATTAAACATCGCCTCTAAAAGAAACGAAACATATTTAAATAAATGTGCCATAGAAATCAATTTTCTGACGGTACATGGAGTTTTTATATTAGAGTAACATGCTTAATTAAAACTCTAAACAAGAAATAAGGGAACTCCGATTTCTGCTATGAGGTTGCAGCGTCGAACTTCGTATAATTAAGCTAGTTCATAGGATTCTTGCGGTTGAAACTTATTTTGTATAAACCAAGAATTTACTTTGTCAATTTTTAAATTAAACTTTTATGCTCTAACCCACGGAACCCGTATGAACTAAATTGTGTATAATAAACATGAATTTGTAAAATCTGTCAATATTGAAATTTGCCGATGAATAAGTTTTGTACAGTTGAATCAATTGATCATTTATACAATAACTTTTCATTTTATTTTAGGAAAGGCTAAGTTTAAGTTAGTGGAAAGGTCATACTGGTATTAAATAAGTAGGTTATAAAAAATATCGAGTTTGGCCAATAATGAGCCAATAACAGGAACTGAACTGGGGAGTTTTTCGCGTCTTTTAAGCCGTCGTAAAATAGAAACAGTTTATCCATATGTGATCCATACGTAAACGGAGGAAGAAATTATATTTTACGACGGCCTAAAATCCCGAAAAACAGCACCAGCTTCAAGGAATGGGCCTCGAAAGCTTAACTCTATTTAGAAAACACCTCTACGGGGAGGAAATATCGAGGTTACACCAGCACCTAAGCAGATACGAAAACGGAAAGCACAACTCCTGTCTTCACTTGCTTTTCTAAGCAGATGCAGGGATGCCAATATCATACCTGGTCCCCTAAGGTGCAAAAGAACTCTCAAAACCAAACATTCACATAGGATCAAGGAAGAAATTATATTTTACGACGACCTGAAATCCCGAAAAACTTACCAGTTTCTAGGAATTGTCTCGAAAGCCTAACTCTATTTATAATATGAATTGATTTTGTATGAGAGATCCTGAATATAATTGCTATAGTTTCTAATTAGTAATTATTATTTTAATTACTAATAACAAATCTAATGTTGATAAAAATTCAATAAAGTGTATAAAAACATATATGTGTGTTGATAGTTTGTAACTCAATTATTTTTCCAGCACACTATAATAATTCATAGACATTACTTTGGAAAGAAAACGCTTTGTACATGTACTTATCTCGCAATGCCAACTATTTATATTTCCATTCCAGTTCCCAAATGAGAAATAATAAATTTCAAGACAAGATAACAAGTAGTATTTACTTACATCTAGTCCCTTATATCTAGAGCTTTAATTAGCGCTGCTTCATGGACAAAAACAGATCTCGTAATTTACTTTTACACCATTTTGACCCCCCAACTTGGCTTCCATTATAGTTAATATTTCCGAGACATTTGCGACCTAATAGTCTTCTTAGTGCATCACAAATGTAGCTTGCATATGTTCCTTGCATAGCTTCCGAATAGTTATCTTTCACTATTACGGTTCTCTGTCCTCTGTAAAAATGTCGGCATCCTATTTTGATGTTATATATAAGTTCAGGACATAAAGCTTACCTAAAAAGTAGTTTTTGATAGTGAGAACCTTTACCTGCGTAAAATGTTTTCCAGCTGTAAAATTTTGCATTTTTATGACCTGGTCGCATTTCACATATCAGAACCGATAGGCAACCCCAATTTTTGCTGAATGGTTTTATTAATACCCTTATTGTTGATGAGTTAAACATTGTATGAAATTTTAAATCAACTTCTAGATATTGCGGTAGTTATCAATTTGCCAATAACTCTAATTTAGCTAAAACTGATTTGTGTTGATGCTTTTGCAATATTTCCAGCTTTGTTGCCAGAACATATATTACCGAAATTCTGATTTAGTATTATGCAATCATGAACTAGTCCTCGAGTTCCAAACAATCTGGTATTAGTGACCTAACGGTGAATATCATGAATATGGAGCAGGTATGATCGTACAATTATACAGGTCTCAAAATTTGATTGGGAAGGAAAATCAGACTAGTGGAATGGTAGAAGTATAGATCTAGCCTAAGCAGCATTTGAAAGACTAAGCTCTATTTTAAGTCAAATATCCTCATGTTAGGTTCTATAGCAGTCTGTTTTGTTTGTAATAACTAATGGAGAAGAAAGAGAGGACATATAATAGAATGCGCGATATAATAGAAGAAGATAATGAAATTTACCCAACGGTTGCAGTTAGTTTGGAATGGGCCTTAAATTTGTTTTTAAATAAATCGCACTTGAATAAGCCTGAATAAATTTAGTTCTACTACTTAAGAGCACGAACACATCACAGCATGAGTTAACAGAACAGGCAATTTCAAATCTATATGGATGTGATATTTTGAAACTTTCCATACATCGACGAGTCATGCAAAACTTTTAAAATACCTACATTCGAGAATGTCACAAATTTTCAGTAGGTACGATATTTTTTCCAAATTATTTCGTTCTTTGATAGCTTTTCAGAGGGCAACAAAACGAAAAGCCGATTGTACTGTCCTTAATTCCAAACCATAACGAGTTCGGCAAACTTGGTCATTTCAAAACCGAAACGGCAAGTCCTCAGTTATGATTGATTTCTAGAGCACAAAGCAAATCGGGAATAAAGAAGTATTACGCTCAATTCAAAGACTCTAAAAATGTAGGTGTTTATTTGGATAATAAAAAACCTATATGCACCTTTTCAACAATATAGTAGTAGCAAACATCTTTATTTCTAAAAAAAGGCTATCGACCTATCGGTCTTTCTGCCCTTGTTTAGTACATGCAGTCTTAATCTAAACAAACAAATAAAGTTAAAAATTATCTTATTCTAGGTTACTAATTGAATAATTTTAATTCTGGCAAACAGAGATTTTGGATTTATTGCCAAGTAGTCAGTTACTATTGTAAGCGTTCGAGTAGCGTTGATGTAGGGAAACGGAAGCGGGAGTGTCTGGTTGGTCTTGTAAGACAAAAGGGGTTCAGTATGGTCCAGTTGTAGGGGTTGTTTGTCCATTTTGTCTGTAGATGTATGAGTCTTTCCGAAATCTTTGTCATGTTTGTGCGTTCGTATAGTAGTTGGGTGGAGGGGTTGTGTAGTGGGTTTTGGGGGTGTCTTATTCGTGTTATTAGTCTTAGTGCAATTTGTTCTGTTGTTTGTATGTAACGTTTTGTCCTTTCTGTTCCGTTGGTCATGAGTATATGTCCATAGTCTAGCAAGGGTCTACAAATAGCTTTATATATTTTGGTGGCGGTATTTGTGCTGATTCCTCTGTCTTTGTAGGTTAGTGATCGGAAGTGTTTTGTTTTCTTTATTGTTTCTGTCCTGATGTTTCGTATGTGTTTGGTGAATTTAAGTTTGTGGTCAATTGTGATTCCAAGGTATTTTACGTCGTTTTTTGGTTGTGTCGTTTGGCCGTCTGCAGTTATTGTAGGGGAGTCAGCGTTGAGTCTGTGGTTTGTGAGCAGAAGTTGGTTTTTTGAAGGATTTGGTGTTAGTCTGCATTTATAAAACCATGTCATTGTGTTGTTTGTTAGTGTTTGGAGTCTTTGAGATGCTCTCTCAGTAGTTTTGTCATGTACGATAAGTGCCGTGTCGTCTGCGTCTCGTCTGTCTGTCGATTTGATTTTTGTCTGGTAAGTTGTAATTGTATATGTCATGGCAGTATATATTGTAGAGAAACGGTGAGAGCGGGGAACTTTGCGGGAGTCCTTGTCCAGGGAAAAAAGAAAAAGAGAATGTGTTGTCAATTCGTACTTGTAGTAGTCTGTTTTCGAGTAAGTTTTTTATGATGTGGAGTAGATATGTTGGTCAACAGCATAATAAATGGCTACGTTGGATTACATTTACAAAGTCATCTACACAAGGCATAAGGTAAAAGCCGTTCAAGTCAATAGTTGTCTAGAATTTTCATGACTATCTGGCTCAAAATATTTATAAAAACAAAATGATTTACAATTGACGTCATTTTTTCAGGGTTTTAGCGGAGCATAAATAAATTAATTCCCAAGTAAAGAATGCTTGAAGATGCTTGAAGATGGATATTTCAAACTACAGAATAATTTAGTGTAACTGGAATGGATAAAAATCGGACCAAATGATTTACTATCATCAACCAGAAAACATTAGAGTAGCAATTTGTATTTTCCTGTTTTGAAGCAACTGGGCATAAAATCTCTAATAGGGTCTATTACACACCCTACATCAGTATTCGTTTTTTACTTCCAAACACCCTAAGACTTAGACGTTTTAACAGTGAATTTTGACTATCACTAGAAATATATAGATCGTTCCTATAAACTCTCTGACGAACATTATAAGTATCGATTTAACTCTGGTGAGTACAAAAAACCGCAACAGAAAATGGTTTTGCCAGTGAACATGATAAACCAATAAGAACATTCAATCCTATATTCATTCGTAAAACAGCTGACAAGATGTGATAGAAGCATGTTTCAATTTCCCACTGGACGCTACGGTGCATTCGTCAATTGAAGAGCAGCAATAAATAGTTTACGACTTCGTCTTTGGGCCAATTTAATTTGTCTCCTTGTCTGAAGGGCAGGAATCGACAGTAAATGTCACATATGCCCGTTCTGTTTAAATTGGCAATTACCGCAGACGTGACGTTATTATTAAACCAACTTTGTATCTTTCGTAAGTCAGGAGAGTAGACGTTTTACCAACAGTAAGTAAAACACAGATCAAGGAATTTCGCTTTTTTAAATGTTCGATCGATTAAATATCGACATGTTCTTGGACTCTGATATGCATATTCAGATTAGCAGCTTAAATGCACGCGGTTTCACAGTCCGTATTTATCTGAATGCGCAAATTGTAGAACATAAACTATTGATCACAAACACTCAATAGCGGATTAAACTACAGTTCACACTTAACCTTTAATGACACGAGGTCCCAAAGACTATGGTAACGAGGTCCCAAAGAAAATTTACAGTAGATATGTTCTTCCTAACTGTGAGATAGGTTTTGTTAACAAAATTCAAATATGATCGTTTTAATGCTTTATAAAGTTATTTAATTGTTTGTAAATATTAGTAAAAATTAGCAGAAACGCAATAACTGTGTTTTTGGAAAATGACGAACTTAAAGAAGCGAAATGTAACAGCTTTTTACGTTTTCTGGGAGATATGAACTTACAGCAGTACTATTGTTGTAAATGAGCGCAGGCAAAACACATTAGAAGATCGGTTTACTTGAAAATTGCTTAAGGTCATCACGAAATTTTTGAAAGTGGTAATCAAAGAAGAAGAATTGGAATAAGTTAAATATTTAAAAATAAGCCAGGTCAGTTTAAAAATAGAGAATGTTTTAAACAGCGACGCGTTTTCGATGGTTAAGTAAATTAAGTTAAAGAACTCTTTCAAATGAGTTGAGAATGTTATGAAAAATTATCGGTAAATTGCAATGCAAACCATCAAATTTCCAAGATTAAATACTAGATAGGCATACACTGGAAACTGGAAAATAACGGGAAAATAAAGTGCAAAGAGATCAAGTACATGATGGCCTGGAATTCTAGATGATCAAGTTTGGTAAAACCAGCCCTCAAAAGTAATTCTACCTGCTTCCAGATACCTAAATCTAGTCTAATTGGAAACACCCGTATGATTGGAATTGTGTGCAGAGGATAATTCTCACAGGTTTCGTCATTCGTAGGTGGCTTTCTTGGTTTTGTTTTTCCTAAACTGATTTTTTTTTCGTGGGGGAAGCATTTTTGTTAAGAATTTGATATTGATTTGATATATAGACGTAATGGGGGCGCCATTACGTTTTCCGCTTATAATTTCATCTGATAGTTTTACAGGATGCCGGGAAATTAGTGCAATATATACAAAATTGAAAACGCACCAAACGAATTTATGAAAATTTGCGGTATTCCATGTGGGCAAAAAGCTTGAGTCCACGAGGTTCCAAGATCCTTAACAGATGTGTCCAAAATGTGCAAGCTCTGTAAAAAGAGATAATAGAGTTTTTGTCCCTACAAAACTAAGTGATTCAAGTCTATGCCATTATTTACGTTTGGGGTCGACAAAAATTAATAGTTTGCAGCAAAATAACTGCATATCAAAATCTAAGCATGAGATAAGCAGCAACCTTTTAGAACATCAATTGCATTTTCCGCGTAGACTATGCGTCTAAATATTACCCGCAAATTTCTGAACACTTTATGTTTTATTAACTCACTTTAAAGTTTGTTTATCTAACACAACAAATTTCCTAGATATGAAAACTTTTAGTTGGTAAGCACAATTTAGTTGAGAGCGGCGGTATTAAAAAAAACGTTTGATAATAATTCTCTATCAGGCACCCTTTTCAAGCAATGAATCTAATCTCTCTTCTTAATTAAAGAAAATTAGTGGAAATAAGCACATACACTTATATGATAATGATCATGATTGTGATTTTAAAGCTATCGAACTCATTTCGTCTTCTGTACGCCTTGTGCAACACCGTTCTCAAACCAGCTGTTATGTAAATATTTAAAACATCAGTGTTTGGAGAAATTGGAATCAAGCCACATCCGTTGCGAATATACTTCTGTTGCTAATGCTTTACGCACAATTGCCGATCATTAAGGATATTTGAAACTTTACATTCAGCCACAGGTGCAAGTCAATTACCGGGATTCTAAACTAAGAACTTCTCAATAATATGTGATTTTCAATCAAACTTTTACATATTTGATAAATACTGTATTTTTGGTGTGGTGTGTCCGTTTCGCCTGAAGATAAGAGATAAGAGCATCAGATTTGAAACGAGAACTCCTAAATAACTAAAAATAGTTTATTTCCATTACCGCGATTGTTCGTGCAAAACTGTGCTCTTTTACTAGGCAAATTTATTTCATTAAGGTTTCCTGGAATATGTTTTAAGCTCATCCCTATAGGATTGTATAAACATAGATAATTAAGTAGAAATGTTCTAATCGCCCTATTAACTAAATTCGTCTATGAGGTTGATATAACTCCAGGGAGTTGCTTTCAAACATTGAATGGTATCAAACGAGCTTTTGACATGTTCGAACCGTGTACAGTGTTTCGGTTTATTAACCAGCGTTTGAAGTTTGGTAACATGAAATTCTCGGCAAATTTAACGCAATTATTGATATTGGAAACGGCCAGTTTATTGAAAAATCTACCCTTTTAATAAATAGTCAATATTACAGCCGTTAACATTTATCTGTACGACTAACGGTTTGAGTGTAACAAATTTGTTTAGATTCGCAATTATTTCTCAAGTTCTCTCAATGATTAGTTTTGTTGGCATTCAAGAAGAATTTCTTTGAACAATGTTCGTTTGCGTTAACAAAAACGAAAAGTGTTCTAGTTTTCAAGGAGGAAGGAAAGCATATGTATGTTTTTTTTCTCAATAAATCAACGTTGATCAAGTTTTGGTATTGTAATAAATAATCAAATCTCTCACTATATTAGTTAATTTGAGTCTTCAATATAACTTGTCGTCAAAAAGTACAATTTAATTTTGCAAAAAACAGAAATTTATTACTGTGATTAAATGTACACTAATTATTGTTCTATTATTTATTTTCAAAATACAAAAACAGTATTAAGTTTTAAAGTCAGTCGAATAAACCATAATCATAATAATCTAACTGTTATTAGTCCAAATATCTTCAGACGCCCGGAGACATAAATCTGTATTAAAATAGCTTTTTAAAATCTTAAAATTGCTAATTAAAGTATCAGTCCTTTTCTTTTCTCCAGTTGGAATTACAATACCTTTGAAAGTACTTACCAAACTATTCACCAAATTAATTAAATTAAATAGCAAATCTGGCTTGTAAAAGTTAATCTGGTGCCTTATCTACAACTCAGTTTGAAGAAAATACATCACCAAAAATATTTAATCATCAATAATACGTTTTTTTATATTTAGCATACCCTTATTCTGGAGTATAATAGACGTTTACTCTAACGTTGAAACAAGCAGATTCGGATAACGTTGTAAGCTCGTAGCTGCTTTAATTTTTTTAAAGATTTCAGTTTTAAAGAATAAATTGAGATTACTATTCTCCTTGTTTGAAAGTGGTTACTTCGTAAAACTGTAATAACGTAAACAAGTAATATTATAGATTTAATTATTTGTATAAAGTATTAGTACTTCTAGGATGCCATATTTCTCTTTTAATCTGAGGTTAAATGTTTACGTAACACAGCCCAAAACCTAAAAAGCACCTTTAACAAAAAAGCGAGCGGAATTTTGCAGAACACAGGTATATTGATTTCAAATTTCAAATTTATACCACGAGCATTTATACTCATCTATTAAAGAGGACTCTCGAATATACTAAAATTTCATTTTAGAAAATTCCATTATTTGAGTGGCTTTCGCCGACCAGTTTATCAAGTTAGACAATGACTGGCAGATATAAAATTGGCAGCAAAAGTAACTGGCAGAAGTGAAAAATAAGATTTTACCGCGATTCCGAAGAAATGCTGTTCGTATTTGAATATGAATGTTTTTGTTTCTATCGTGCTGTGGCTCATATTATCAGGATCGATTCCCGTTACGCCGAATATTTTATGGCATATGAGTCAACAACCATTCGAAATATACCTTGATACCCTGCATATCTCACCTTCAGATCAATGAGAAAAGAATTAAAAGTACCTTGAGGAGACTTGGCACAGTTAAATAATGGCCAATACTAAATTATTTCCTAATGATAGCAGCAATAATTTACTGATATCTATGGGTACGATTATTTTCTTACACGTTAAAGATGACCACGAAATCAATCTTACTCACCAGAAAATATTATTTGCAGTTTATATATGTTTGAGACTTTATTCTTTAATATTCCTAGCAACTTCTATGCAAGTTAGGAAGATTAAATTCAGTCGCAGTAAATACATGCTTTTAGGGATTCGATTTCCCTGGACTCAATATCAAGTTGATTCGGGAACAACGCTATTCCATGTTGGCCTCCTATCAGACAGTTTATTCGTTGGTGTTATTCTTGAACTGATTGGACCGTATTCAATTCATCTGGGAACTCTAGTAGCAAGGGCGACATTAAATATCTTAATGTTGGCCATTTCTAATGCTGATTGGAAAGCACTGGCAATTACTGATTTTTTTATCGGATGTGATTTGGTTTTATCTGTTCCAGCTATGTTCGTCTTGGATATCGAGGCACGTTGCTGTCGTTACATTTTACACCGAATATTACTTTTCTGCTTCCTGTTTTAAGCTGATTTTTTCAAGAAATACAAGAGATACCGACTGATTAAAAATAATTTGAAATATAATAAATGTGGTCCTTCTTCCGAAAGAGGTATCTTTGTCTGGGATTTTATTCGCACTGAGTTTGCTGCTGCAGCAATGGGGTTTACATTAAAATGCGTTTACACCTGTGTTATGCTGGCGAGCTATTTACTACATCTGCAGTGTCCAGGTAGGAAAAACGTAGTAAAAAAGTAGTACCCAGGTTTCTAAAATGCGTAAAAGAATTTGAAAAACAACGTTTTTGTTTGTTTACGTGTCAAATCTGTTAAAATATGTTTTTTTCTTTTCTTATATGTAGGACATTTTCAGAAGGTTGCGCACAGTTCAAGCAGTTGTTTTTATGAGTGGCAAACATAATGTGATTTGTGTGTTTGTGTTTTGATGGATGTAGTACCTAAGAAAAATGATTTTTTTTAGTGAAAAGAGCTCATATATTATTAGACAAAAATCAGGATTTTGTTCAATTCTTTTAAAGCATGGTTGAAAAAAATGGTAGCAACCGTTGAATGTGCCATGCTTTCCAGGGCTGGTATTCTGGCGACTGTTGTCTGACAACTATTTAAACATTCTTGGGTTTCAATTATTTCATGGGAAAGATTGGAGCGAAGAAATACTTGTGTACGGAGAAATACTTGTGGAGAAATACGGAAGTGCGACTAATTAAAAAAAAAAACGCATTAAAACTTTCAAATTAACCTCAGAGAAACATGGATTAATTAGCAAATAAAATTTGTTATCAGCTTGTTTACATGATGTCTTGCAGTCTATTTACAGAACCAGATCTCTTGAAGATGCATTGCTGGTTTCATATTCATGCAAAATGTTACGTGGCTACGGCTTTAGATCACTGATTTGGTAACCTAACTATAACAACAGTTAGATCTAAAACCTAACATAAAATATAATTGTGGAATATTTTAAGTCCGCTTTGAATATACAATACAATCATATCAATAGACATTTATCTTCATCACCCAAAGATTTTACAGAGTATGACATCTATCGCCCATTTTAGCACATATCGTAAATTCAAAATTTCAGACGCATTTTTAACAAATTTGATCGCCCAATTTGCTATTTATCGCCCAACTTGGCCGGAATGGGGAAAACAATGATTAACAGCATGGGGACATTTGCTGGCTCGGTAATCAATTTTATATATAAATGATTTATATATGAGTAACATTCACGACAACATATCAGAAAAACAATACCCTAGAAACCAAAAAAAATCATAATAAATTAAGATGCTAATAACCAGAAAACACAATAAAATTTTCAACATGCCCACACTGCAAATAAGGGGAATATTTGATAGCAAAATTATATTAAGGAGAAATGGACTCGTTGGACTCGTAAATTTGGCGAGCCATCGCGTTTTAATTGTTACACTTAGGAGAGATATTGCGAATTTGTTTCTTTTGCAGGAAAAGTAGCTTGAATTTTCGTAACCTTCATTCCTCTTGTTCATTGTAAAACAGTGCCTACTGGCGTAGTAATGTTAAAGATACTAAGAGCCATATTTGATCCTTTTTAAAACGTGCCTAAATGCTCTAAAATGTGTTGTTACTGTTTAAACATTTTCAATTTCAAAGATATAATGTACATAATGAAAGTCAGAGAATTAAAGAACCTTTTATGCTTACATAAATCGATTGATTCAAACATTAACTCCGCCTATGGCTAGCCCAAAAGCGAGTGTGTCCTCGGATTAATTTAATGCTTCTAAATTCATCGATCCGTCCTACTTTGTAACTACTTTATCCTTGCCACCTATTTTACATTCCTGAATACCCGATCGCTAGAACTGAATGTTGCACATAAACAAATCGGGATTTATGAATGACTGGTTTCATCTATTTATTAATGTCTTTGAAATTATCCACTTAACCGATTAAATTTCCGAAATTGACTCAACCTAATGATTTGAAAAAGGACGTTCCACATTTATGGGGATACATATCTAAGAAAAATGTCTCAATTAATTCTTAAAAATATTGTAAATTTATTAAAACTTAATTCTTTAAAAATGCACTGTTTATGGCAAACGATCTGCCATTTTTAAAACCAAATACTTTTACCACGGAGCAAGCTGTGGAAATTTCAGGAAATTTCACCCTACTCCCTTTTCAACCAACTGAAAATGTTATATCAACTGGTTGAAACTTTTTTAATATATATAAACAATTTTTATGTTGCGTCTCGTACCTGGAAAACAGCGCGTTTTCAGGTGTGAATATATTAATTAATTATTAATGTTTCTTTTGAACATTCAATCAATCTAATAGTATAAGCGTTTGGACTTTTGTTTGTTGTTTGGATACTGGATTTAGTTAATTTTGAGTTTGTTTGTAGCAGAATTCTTCCTTTTGCCATTATGCCAGACTGTCTAGATGAGTGTATAGGATAACCTTACTCAAATACCGCGTTTATAAAGTTCTCCTTCCGTGGGTAAACTCTATCATAAATGTTCAATAGCAGACATTTTGAAATTACATATATTGTTGCGTATATTTTCCTGACTGTACTTTAATTCACTTCAAATATTCCTGGGTTTCAGTTAATCTTATTGTTTATTATTCAAAATGTTACAAATACGTTTCGGTGTCTTTCTCCACCATCATCAGTTTGTCTAAAATATATATTTACAGTTATCATCAATTTAAATAAAAAACTTTCACCAAAATTCACATATTAAAATACAAATCACACACACATTAAAAAGTACATTAAGAACATTGGTTTTCAGGTGATGAGTCAGGACAAACATGTCCGGGAAAAGACTAGAATCTTTGTTTAGAGATTTAAATTTAACTTACGTGTCTAGATGTTTCTACCTTCACATTTGACTGGTTATTGAATTCCCTATTTTATTCGACATCGAGCGAGAGAACGAAAAAAACTGTTTATACTTCCCCTTTTCTTTGCATTCTTGGAATTGCTCTGCAATTCCTCAATATCAGGTGTTTATATTTCACTTACCTGGTCCAATCAGTTCATGCATGCGATCATTTAATTAGTGTGTGATACACAGAGCTAAGATTGTCTGTGTCTGACGTAAAATTAATTGCATTCTGATGTTTTTTAATCTGCAACATTAGAATGCAATGAATTTTAGATCAAACACAGACAATCTTAGCTCTGTGTATCACACACTAATTAAATGATCGCATGCATGAACTGATTGGACCAGGTAAGTGAAATATAAACACCTGATATTGAGGAATTGCAGAGCAATTCCAAGAATGCAAAGAACAGGCGAAGTATAAACAGTTTTTTTCGTTCTCTAGCTCGATGTCGAATAAAATAGGGAATTCAATAACCAGTCAAATGTGAAGGTAGAAACATCTAGACACGTAAGTTAATTTAAATCTCTAAACAATAGATTCTAGTCTTTCCCGGACAAGTTTGTCCTGACTCATCACCTGAAAACCAATGTGCTTAATGTACTTTTTAATGTGTGTGTGATTTGTATTTTAATATGTGAATTTTGGTGAAAGTTTTTATTTAAATTGATGATAACTGTAAATATATATTTTAGACAAACTCATGATGGTGGAGAAAGACACCGAAACGTATTTGTAACATTTTGATAATAAACAATAAGATTGAACTGAAACCCAGGAATATTTTGAAGTGAATTACATATATTGTAGATTTGAAGGCGATAGTACTGATTGATCTGCTTCGGCAATGAGCTAGACGTTCAGGAAATGTTAAAAAATCGCAGATTGGTGAACATCAACTTGTTTTCTCTCCCATTTTATTTCTGGATCTAGCCTGCCATTTACAACGTTACCGGATGCGATTTAACATCTATATTGGCCATAATGTCGGTATCTATGGGCTTCCTCGGTTTTGCATATGTCAGCGCTCATCGTACCCTAACCGAGATATCGCCGAATTTTATCGAAGCAATGTATGGACTAATACAGATACCACTCGAGGCAACAAGTATGTAACAAAGCTTATTACCACTATTTAAATGTTAAAAGTTAAATAATAACCAGAGAAGTCAACCAATCTAAATTATCTATACAAGCCCATGTAGGTATAAAGTTGAGAAATTTTAATATTCAATATCCATAATTAATATATAACGGGTGAGGGTAGCAATCACAGGGTATATAATTTAGGACAAAGTCAACACAATGCAGACCAACCCACACATATTTTGCATTATTGAATTGAATCTTTTTCTGAATTCCATACTAATGTGGAAAAATAAAAACGTTGATGTAAAATGATTGTTGAGGTTTTTATATTTGTGAAGGTACTTTAGTGGCTGAGAAACCATGTGTTTAAACGGAAAACATCTTCAGTTGCCTGAACAAACAGCACTTCACATTTACCCAAATTGTCAAAAACGTAATTGTTGAGATTACAGACAGTGAATGCAGTTAAATTTTAAATTTTCTAATTTCCCTAGACGTGTGGGCATACCGTCGACCATTGGCATATGTGGTTTATGAGAATTTACAAGGACGTGGCCATTCCGTCGGAGCTCATAGTAAATTTAATAATACGCAAAACTGCATACCAAAATGCCTTGTTCACATATTTTGCTTTCAAAATTTTTATAATAGAATAATACGTAACAAATGTTGTTTAATATAAAATATGTACAAGGGCTTACTAAATTGGCTTTTAAAAATAATTACTTAAATAAATTTAATATATTTTTAATAAATAATACAAAAATGACAGTGCTGTAAAGATCTTATTAACTGTTCTACTCTATGTTTCCATAACCTTTACGATTGTTAATAAATATATGTCGGGTACGGTTGTACAACCTGAGTTCGTAAGTAGAACGATTTGGTAAGTATGATAAAATTGTGCCAATGAAAATAATATCTGCTTCATAGCAAGACATGGTAAGTTTATATTCGCTGCGCTAATTGTTGGTACAAGTTATAAAAACAAGCCAGTAGTATCGACGAGCAAATAGTCACCGTGAAAAAGAGTTCATTAAAATAAAACGGCTAACTGACTACAATGCATGTCAGTAGATATAAACATTAAAAAATATATATTTCAGAAGTCGTAGTCTTTGCAACGTTCTAATATGGACTAGTTATGTATTGTAACTGTAACCGTTTCCGCTGCTATTCTTTTATGTAGTAGTAGTAGTAGTAAACATCTTTATTTCTAAAAAAGGCTATCGACCTACCGGTCTTTCTGCCTTTGTTCCATACATGTAGTCTTAATCTAAACAAAAAAAACAAAGATGAAAAATATTCTCTATTCTAGGTTAACAATATTATTAAATAAACTTTTCCAATTCTAATGACAATAGAAAAAATATTTTATTGTCCAGTAGTCAGTTTGCGTTGTAAGTAATTCGAGTAGCGTTGAAATGTTGGGAAACGGAAGCAGGATTGTCCTGGTCGGTCGTGTAAGACACCGGGATTCAGTATGGTCCAGTTGTAGGGGTTGTTTGGTCCATTTGTCTGTAAATGTATGAGTCACGTTCCGAAAATCTTTGTCATGTTTGGTGGCGTTCGTATAGTAGTTGGGTTGGAGGGGTTGTGTAGTGGGTTTTGGGGGGGTCTTATTCGTGTTATTAGTCTTAGTGCAATTTGTTTCTGTTGTTTGTATATATCGTTTTGTCCCTCTGTTCCCGTTGGTCATGAGTATATGATCCATAGTCTAGCAAGGGTCTACAATAGCTTTATATATTTTTGTGGCGGTATTTGTGCTAATTCCTCTGTCTTTGTAGGTTAGTGATCGGAAGTGTTTTGTTCTCTTTATTGTTTCTGCCCTGATGTTTCGTATGTGTTTAGTGAATTTAAATTTGTGGTCAATTGTGATTCCAAGGTATTTTACGTCGTTTTTTGGTTGTGTCGTTTGGCCATGTCTGCCAGTATTGTAGGGGCAGTCAGCGTTGAGTCCTGTGGTTTGTGAAGCAGAAGTTGGTTTTTTGACGCGTTTGGTGTTAGTCTCCATTTATAAAACCATGTCATTGTGTTGTTTGTTAGTGTTTGGCGTCTTTGAGCTGCTCTCTCAGTAGTTTTGTCATGTACAATAAGTGCCGTGTCGTCTGCGTATTGTAATATGTATGCCGATCTGTCGATTTGATTCTTGTCTGATAAGTTGTAATTGTATATGTCATGGCAGTATATATTGTAGAGAAACGGTGAGAGCGGGGATCCTTGAGGGAGCCCTTGTTCAGGGGAAAAAAGAAATGACAGTGTTTTGTCAATTCGTACTTTGTAGTTATCTGTGTTCTAGTAAGTTCTTTATGGTGTGTAAGTAGATATGTTGGTGTGTGTAGTTGTATAGTTGTTTAAGTAAGCCTTCTATGCCAGACACTATCAAAAGCTTTGTTAATGTCCATAAACAGGCAAGCTGTCTTTCTGTCAGTTAGGTGGGTCTTTATGTATTTTGCTATAAATACGTAATGGTAAAAAATCGACAGGCTCAAATGAATGCTGATGTACTTTAAAGAAAAATGAAGCCTAGCAATCGGTATGTTCGCACATATTTATTATGCATATAGTTTTAATAGACGCCCTTTAATAATCACCTCGTAATAATAATTAAACGTTCAATCGATAATTTGAATTTTGAAATTTAGCACTAAATAAGAGAATGTATAAAACGTAAAAGATTCTTAGAATCTAAATAAACAGGTAAGACGTCTATTGTCTTAAAATGTATAATAAGATTCTCCATTACTTTAATTACCTGAATACCTGAAAATAGGCTAGTTACGAGGTAACAGACAAAAATGTAGTAATAAATAAAACTTTATTCGGCGAGCTTTTAGGGCATTTTCAAAATAATAAATGTACCATACCCGAATGAGACCGTTGCAATTACACACTCAATTTACAAAAACATTAGTCCCTTTTGAAATTGTGCCCGAAACTTTGTTAATTTATGTATTCGCTTTTTGTGACCTATTTGAAAATATCTGCATTTTCTTTGTAGCCCCTGGAAAATAGTGTGTTTGTCACCGTTTAAAATAAAACACAGCTGTTGCCGTTTTGGGTTTGACCCAAGCTCCGGTCCATGCTTTAAAATAATGATCAGTTCGTTCGCAATGATAAATTTGTTTAAAATTGTTTAAAGTGTCATTTGTTTCATGATTTATATCTGGAACAGCCCAAGTGTTCAGAGTTCACAGAGCTGGAAAACGAAATATTATTTACATATATAATGTTACAATAATGTCAAGGCCCGTTATTGAACTTCCTCAGGCCATCGCTTCATGAGAACGACCACGAGTATAAGATGTTAGATGAAGGAGTTGGTTCAATGCATAGTTTTTCTACGCTTAAACTAAAAAATCTCCATATATTTTAGTTTTAACAATCAGCAAAGTTTCTAATTAGCTTAATGGCTAGCGCTATTTCTTATATATTTTTTTTAAATGTGAAAATTAATAATCATGTAGTATTATATTATCCGGACGTGTCTCAACGTCTAAGAATAAAGATAAATTCGCCAAATTACAGTCTTCTGGATGGTGGATATAATTCTGAAAGATTCCAGATTTCAGCCATTCAAAAAAAAGAGATATAGGTATATATCTCCATAATAAGTTAGAGTTTTTATTGTTAAAACTATATGTTCACAACGAACGGGACAGAAAGATCGGTGAATCGATATCCTTTTCTTATGGAATATGCATTTTTATATATATACAGGGTGTTTACTTAAGTTGGCAACATATGAAAAACAATTTTTTATTAAATTGCGAAAAAATCTTATAAAAGCTAAAAATACTATCATCAGTTTGTCAAAAATATGAATTTTTCTCAAGCGTAAAGTACCTTTATTTTTGACATGGTATTACAAAAACTTGATCAGAACTAAAAATTACGCCCAAATATGCAATTAGATCTTGCTACATTAAAAGTTCGGTTTTTTACAAATTTTCCGCAAATTAGCTTCCTATACCGAACATTATTTTTTTATTTATTTAAAACTTAATAATATTTCCATTCTAAACAAACCAAGTTATATTAATCTAAAAAAAAAAATGAATAATAAGCAGTAATTTCTTAGTTTTGTTGACTTTTTAACCCTTGATGACCTTTCAATTACTTAATGTCTTGTTACATTTTAGCAATGTATTTGTTGGCGTTTGCTGCTAAATGTATTACGTACATCTCCAAAAGTCTTGAATTTAATATTTAACATTGTCCTTATTGGGCCACAGTAAATTTTTTTTAACATAATTTGAATTTCGTATATTTTCCTGACTGTACTTTAATTCATTCCAATATATTCCTGGGTTTCAGTCAATTTTACTGTTTATTATTTAAAATGTTACAAATACGTTTCGGTGTCTTTCTCCACCATCATCAGTTTGTGTGTATAGTTCCTAACATGTCCCAAAGTGACCAGTTAAACGTTGCGATGTTAGGAACTATACACACAAACTGATGATGGTGGAGAAAGACACCGAAACGTATTTGTAACATTTTAAATAATAAACAGTAAAATTGACTGAAACCCAGGAATATATTGGCATAATTTGAATTTCATTTTCAGTACTTCCTATCAAATTTCACTAAATTCAACTGAAGTTTTCAACCTCAAACATTTCTTGCTATAAACAGATAATTTGTTAATCAGTTCATTCTAGAGTTCACGTAACTACACTTACGTTTGCATTCTTCTTGTAGACAAAAATAGGAAATGAAAATTTAAGTAGCAGGATGTAATTGCATAATTGGCCGTAATTCTGATAAAATTTTATTATTTGTCTTGAGCAAACTCCTGACTGAAAAATTTTAATATCTGATGATTGTATTTTAGAACTTAAAAGATGCAGTTGTGCAAACAGGCAGATGCAAAAATTAATAATAAAAAAGTGTTTCATATATTGTCAACTTAAGTATATATGTAAAAATGTATATGAAAGGAATTCGTCAAAGCTATTATTTCTGCGTAATACGATATCGTATTTCGTTCTCTAACTAGATGCCTGTTATAAAACCTTATGCCTAGTAAGCTGTTATGAAACAAATTTCCTCAGAAGTTTCCAATATAAATTACTATTGGTTTGAAAACAATACAGGAGTTGACTCCTGCTACATTTAACACAGTGTAAAATAAAACCATTGCCCGACAGCCAATAGCTCTGGTCCAATTTTCTGTTTCTGACAATTTATCAACTACATCAACCCCGCCTTTACTTTTATTGTAATCGATGACAATTTTTGGTTTGCGTCTTTGTTTTCGTAAAATGAACGGTGGCGACTGACAGTAAATTTCTGTTTGTGTCGGGGTCATGAAATACGAAAGTGACTTTTTATTGAGATGAGTTCATATCTATCTGTTTTGGACATTTCAAATCTACGAAAAATTTTATAAGCACTACAGTAGCAAATATTGTTGACTGATTTTCGGAAAGCAGCTCCCTTGTGACTTTTCCAACTTTGCTTATCGTCAAAATGTAGGCTGCAACGAAGAGATTTTACCGCAATACACAATTGTGGTTAACTATAGGACAATGTTTTGTAAGATTCAATAGAAAAATCGGTATTTAAACCAATGCTTGAGGTATAATGTATAAATCATGTAATATCAGCAGGAAAAACCTACAAAGCATCGATCGCAGAGTGAATTTAACCATAAAGGCAACAAAAGCAGCAACATTGCGGTGAAGGTTGTGCAGCTGTGTTATAACCAGCATAGATACGAAGAATATAGTTGAAAAATCATTTGAAACGAGTACGATTTAAGAACAGATACCGATTTTATATATTGTAATACAGACAACCAGCCACGTAGAAGAAAATACAGCCAAACGTTATATGTTAAACGAAGTGAGATGACCAATAACTGGAATGAAGCTGTAAAAAATTCAGATTTAAGAGTTTTATGGTCTTTCATGAGTTCTAAAAACAAGGAGTTTATTATCTTCAAATTATATCAAGCAAAAAATTGAATTAACTATAACTTGAGGAAATGTAGCCTGCAACTTGTATTCAGGTGAACACAATTGACAAATTAAACACTATGGAGATAATTATTACATTGTATAGTCCCGACTATTTGTATTTGGCGATGAATGATTATTCGTTCAAACAGTCGTCTAATTTCTCTTTATCACGTTATAACTGTAGTTAGTCTGAGCTGTAATGAGCACAAAATGGCATTTGAAGCCGTTTAGTGCAAACTGATATCCTTCTGGCTAATGAAACTGTATTTGAACAGATTTCTGTTGCCAAATCGTCCCTATGTTTTTACCTATTAAAACCTTAAATAAACTGACTAAGAATTATAATAATATCAAATATCTATACGTTAATGTAAATGAAACTATAAATATATTTTCAGTACGTAAAGTGATTTTTGGTATTTCCAACAAATTTTTTGGTCTAACAACTTTCTTTCCAGGCCAAGATGGCGAAAACCTTATTTGGTTCCAGCAATATATTTCCATGATTCGCCATATTTTTATGGTAAGGCAAGTCACATTTAAACTGTCACATGAGTAATCCAATCTAAAAAATGCAAATTTCTCCGCAGACTTCCCTTTTAAACTTATTGTCCCCAAAGGGCGAACATTCCTATTAATATTAATTTGGTTTCATATGCAGATTGTGCGGAAGTTACACATTCAGGAGAACAGATGTACGGCCGCTTTAGATGCTGCACTGATTGTATTGAAAGGGTGCATATAGGAGAGCTCGGAGTTTCATGTGGTTATTCGAATTTATTGAATCTGAATAAAGGAAGTAAGACTAAAGCTTGAGCTTAATATTGAACCAAAATGCCAAAATAAAAATGAAATGGGGTGTTCATAAACTTCAAAATTCAGACTATTCAAATAACATGGCAAAACCATTTTTGTCTGCTGACTAGGGAAATCGCGCTGGAATTCATGGAGGTAGTTGACTATGATTTGTTCTGACAGAGTGCATATTTTCGGGGTAAATCGAATATAACTCGTCGGTCGTCTTTTAGACTTGCTGCCATTCAAAAACCATTTCAGCAACTTTCACTTTAATCACTTAAAAAAAAAGTGCCATTTATCCCAAGCACTTTCAGTTTAGGGTGATAGTTGGTACCAAAGTTTCCCTGTTCTCCTTTGGTTGTACTAGAAGAAAAAATTATATTACGACGGCTTTCCTTCGAAAAGCATATATCTTTCTCTCATCTATACACTGAACACAATATTAAATAATAATTTAATGTAGCAAGGTATAGATAACGAGGAAACCTTAGTGCAAAGGTGTTCTGTCTAGGGAAGATTTTGGGTTTCCCAGAATGAGTAGGTAATTGCCATAGTTAAACTGTAACTCTGAAATCTTGAGAAAATCGTTTTTAAGAGCTTTTTATATCGAATACATCAAAGTATTTATATTGCTTTTCAGCGATCCTTTATGGACAACCAACTGAATGTTTTTTTCCGAGCAGTTGAATTATATAAAACAGACTACAGTCTCGAGCATCAAAAACACTCAATTTAGTAAATACTAGAACCAAGTTCGCGTCACTGACTATGTTTATAGTGAAATGTTTGAAATCAGACAGGCGGTATATGAGATGTGGATAAAATTAAATTAATTCAAGGAAATTACGGTTTCACGCTAACCTGGAGAGGCTCTTTCGAAAGCTCTTAAATTACTTCAGTTCAATTTGCCCCAGATTACGTCGGGATCACGCGATTCAAATTCCACTGACATTAGCCAATATAACGGCGATTTATAACGTGTTTGCTCTATTATTTACATTAGCTAGAAAATTGCAACTGCCGTAACATCAAAAGCATTTTAAGAATGCAATTCTAATTGCTTTCAAACAGTAACCAACACAAGTGCATATAATTCAAACAACATGAATTCATAAATATTTAGTTTGTAATTTCTGGCATTCACTGGTTCCCATAATTAGACCTATTCTAACAGCATGGGCTTGACCTTTGCATAAATGCAGCATTTATGCTGCGATAAAGTCATAGTTCAAACTTACCAATTTCACTGATTCCCGAAGAGATGTTGGAGTTCTACCTAAGATAGTCTTAGTCGGAAGGAGCTTACAATTTTCTACTGCACTAAGAATTCATCCATTTCAGCGTGCTGGATTGTTAGCATCGGGGGCTCGTAAATTAGAAGTAACGTTCATTTAAGATTGCCTAAAACTCATAAACAATCGTAAATGGGGTAGTAAATGAGAAAACAAGCTCTACAGTGGAAGTTGAGAAGGTGTTCTGGTGATTTAAACCATCTCTTCAAACGAGCTGTGAAGAAAACATCATTTGAGAAATTGAGTTGCAATTAGCAGTACCTTGTAATTTCACCGACTTTGAATATCTTTTGCTGTATTTGACTGCGAAACTAACAGGAGGAAAACACCTCACAATTTGAAAAGTCCCACAATTTGAAAAAGAATATTGTTTTATACCGAATAGCAATAACGATACAGTTGATTAACGTATAATTTGACACAATGCCGCGTTGAAAGACTCAATAAGTGGCCATTCAAGATAACAGAAAAACTTCTAGACAATTTATAAGTTGCTGCCCAGATCTAACGATTTTATTATGTGGCAGGTGTGTGTTTTATGGCGCAGTTTTCTGGAAATGCATGTAATTCTGAACTCTTAACCCGAAGCAATGCAGTTGAGCTTACATATGTATAGATACGTATACAGTTATAAATATAACTGTTTCAGGACCGAAATTAATTTTATGCCATCGAAGAATCATGTTACTAAAAATTGACTTAAAATACTCTAGATACCTACCTACTGTGAAAAATAATACAGCCAATCAGAATTAGAAAACTGAAATGCTACCGAAATAAACTTCTTCAAATTTGAAGTTAACTAGTACCAAATTTGAACATCTGAACATTTTTGTATGAAATCCTTAAAAGAAATATATTTTAAAGATTTTGATCTGTTAAACAATTATTCGTTGTGAAATAGGAACTATATTAATTCTTTCTTAACCATGGAACAAATATTAACGAATACATGAATTTATCGCTACAATAACCCAATGCAAAAATGACAATTTTCAAAAAATGCATTACTATGCAAAATGCAATTACCAACAGTTCTTTGCCTTAAATTGCTTGAAATTAGCTATCTGAAATTCACAAATCTGGTTAAGCGACACGGTTTAAAGCATTAAATAATATCAGCAGAATTCTCTCATTTTAATAAGGGAATTCCATTCTCTGCTTAATTGTGAGCTGGAAGAATGGAAAAGTTGGGAAAGTTTGCATCCGCTTTTAGCATTACAAAAGATCATGTTATTTCCGTAAACTTAACTCTGCAAGGGACCGAGCTTGCTGTCTTATTAAATTTCTGGAAATAATGCGCAATAAAACATTGAGCAAGCACGAATATTTTTAATGCCTTTTGTTAATTTTTGCTGGACTTTTAATAATAATAATCAGCTATTGAAAATATGATTCAATTAGTTCAAATCGAAGCAGTCCATATAATTTCAGAGTTTGAAGCTAACCGAAACCTAAGCGTATTAGTTTATACAGGATTATTCAAATATCCTGCAAAAAAGTCATGAAAACGCGAACACGCTTAAGTTTATTGAACTTATTGTTCGACTTTTGGAGAAAGCACTCAACACCTTCTTCCATAGGTATGTCCAAATGGGAAGGCTGGAGCAAAAAATTGAATGCCGGAAGTTAAAAACAATGCTTGCCATTAATTGTTAATATTGGTTATTACGTTATTTTAGTAGTTTTTCATTAAGTTTAACAGAGAAAAAAGTGTGTTTCTCAATTTTATAGATTTTAAGATAGTGCTCTCAGAAAGACAGTGAATTAAAATTGTATTGTTGTTGTGTTCCGCAACCTATCCTCTGCCAAAATATCAAGTTTGAAAGAAATGCGTGTTATTATATTTAAAGAATCCCAATAATCCTACTCTGCAATCAACTGCGAAAATGTTATTTCAGTCGTTTGAAGAACATGGAAATATTCGTGATTTACCTAGAGGAAGCAGACCACAAGCTTCAAGTAAAAATAAAAATTTTGTAATACTCCTAGCAGTGGATGAAAATACATTTGCGTCAAGTGATAGCCTAGAGCTTAATTACAATGCTAGTCTCAGTTTCGTAGAAAAATTCAAAGAAAAAATAGTTTAATCACCAGAAGAGGTGAAAGTGTGAGCTAGAAAATTGAATGATATGGCAGATATAATGATCACAATTTCTCGCATAATATTATATTTTCTGATGAATTTACGTTTTACTCAAATGCCACTATTAACAGGCATAACTACTGAATAAATTATGTGCTTACCAAAGTATGCAACGAAGCGACGCGACAACACGGAGGACATTCACAATATTCCTAATAAGTCAATATAGGGGCCGAGTATAATTAATAACAGAAGTAAAAGACCATTTTGCTTCGACAAAGATCTTACGGGTCAGTGACTTGCTTCCATTAGACTTGCTTCCATTAGAAGTAATACCTAAGTTAATAGGCATTTTTTGCAATGAAAATAATCTAGATATTCCTGATCAAAAAATTTGGTTGCAACAGGATGCTGAACTACCAGCTTACGGTGTACATGTTCGATATATTTGAACATATTTTTTCCAAATTTCTGAATTTCTAAATTGTGGTCCTATTGAATTCCTGAAACCGACAAAAGTACAATTAACATAATAGACCCTACGCTAATTTTAAAGCTCCTTTTCACACCCTATATCTTTTTTGTATTTTTACAGCGTGACGCTCAATGCAAAACTGCAATTTGTCAACCCCTCGAAATCTAATCGAACCACGCCCGCCACAGACACACATTTAGTGCCTTATTCTAAAGCTAATGGTTCAACAAATAGGGTGGTGTAACGCAAAGAGGCAAGGTTACACCCCTTCAAGTCGTAAATTTAAATTATTGCTTCTCTAGGGATATGCGACTGGAATCTTGATTAATTTTTTGCGAGGCGGTTGAAATCAGAAGCTGATCTGGTCGACTGCCGCATTAATTTTTGACTGGCTAATAAATTAAACACACTGGCTCTGAAAAAATAAAAGATTTTTAACGACTCAATTTAAAGAAAGCGAGCAACAAAAGTTTTAAAAATTTAAACTTAATTGAATGGTGCCAAAGGAAAAAAAATTGTAATAAAAATTTCTAGTAACGTTGAGGAGACTACCTACAATTTTAAATTGGGCACCTGAATATAGCCTGTTCATTTTGTGCTTTTTTCCAAGCAATTCTTTGTCCAGTCTGGATTAACTATGATCAGTGCAGAACTGATTATAGTTATACCCTAAACTAAATATTAAACTAGAGCCCATAATTTAATATTTTTTTTCAATTCCAGCTACTTAAGGATTAATCTAAAAGCCACAAAGAAATAATTTAAAAGTAAAAAACTGATTGTAGATTTAGTATATATTTTTATAATTTAATTTAATTTTATTGCCTGTATAAACAAACCTAACACTGGTTTCTTAATATTAAATTGAAAACCTACAATGATTTGGTAGTTTAAAAAGTCTTCAATCTATATATCTCCGGATGAGCATGAATATTTACTACTTCACTAGTTATATGATATTGAAAGATTGTTTCTTTTTATTGCACTGTTATCACCAAAACAAAATAGAGGTTTTCTCCATTTCCGCTTAAGTCATTGCAAATTATTCAAATTAAGTGATATTACTACATAATATTACCTACGATCTGATTAGAAGCCATTCACATTTGGTAAAGCAAAATATACATTCTTTTAGAAAGTTACAATGGGAAGACTTGCTCTTGATTTTGAAATTTTTTTCTGTAACATTCAAAACCAATTGAATTTAGCGTTGAAGTTCAACGACCACGAGCCTGGGGGAAGATAATGCAAAAAATTATGTTTTCTTTTCGCTCTATATGCCCACACACGTCAGAATAAGGTCTGCATAACAACGTTAGAGGAGTAAAAGAAAGTATGAAGGAATACATACTTTAGCACATCGGGCTGCATGTTCTGGATAACATTTAGGTAAATTTCACCTGTTGAAAATTCCTTCCACTAAAATTTTAACGAGGGATCTTGTCTTCTGGCAGCAGCTTTTGCAATTTTGGGTATATGGAAAGGTGAAATATTTTTTTCTTATATTGCACTAATTGGGTAGATGGTGATTATTAAATGTACTAACAATTCTGTGGGTACTGTTTCAATATCACCTATAAACATTCTGTTGAAAATTTCTCGTGTTTCTTAGTGCACAGAAACACTTTAGAAAAAGTCCACTGATTAGGCATACAGCAGTTTGGAAATTGTCTGACATTATTTCGAACCGTTTCCTTCATAAAACCCGTAACATACAGCATTCTTCATAACACAAATGTTGAGGGTGTCCTCACTTTAAAGTTTCTTAGAAAATATATTATTATTACTAGCAACAATTGTCTTAATAAAAAAAACTATTAGTGCCGACTTCAAATCTGAATCAACTTAAAATATTGCATTGATACTTTACATATAATCAATTTATTTCACGGATCTTATATCCAATACAATATCCTCTGTTGCAATGTAAAAATGATACATTTTTATCGAAAGGTGCATGAAAATCTTGAAAGAACTGAAAAGCAGATTGTCTGCCACTGAATATTTAACAAGGCTCCCGAAAAATGTATTTCCTCATGTTGAGACAATATCCGGAAACGACACACTAAGCCAGCTACAATAAATATAATAACATACACTCACATATTATTCCCTTGCTCCTTATGTTCCCTAAGCATATTTCCCATTTTTCAAGTCCTCACGACTTTGTTATATTTATAGGAGACATCTCCCCTCTTGAGATCAAGCGTCTGTATTCTGCACCGGAAAGGGGCTCCATTTATGTGCTAGAAACTTGGTAAAACTTCATGCTGCCAATTCATTTCTACCTGCAGATTTATGACTGTCGATTTAATTGAATTTCACTTTGCAAAATTTATTCAAAATACATTTAAACACGGTACAATAATAGATCAAACACAACTTGTTGATGGACTAATTATTTATTTGACGAAATAACTTTATATACGGTGAATACTAGTTAATCAGCCAACTTTTGTTAAATCCTGTATAAATTTATAGTTATACGACTACATTTTACCATTATATTAAAAATTATTTATATTTATCATAATATGCCTTATATATATTTAAATGTTATCAGTTTTTAAAATTGCAGCTGAGATAAATTAATTTTAAACGTACCATTGCAAATTTCCGCTAAAAACATGTTGAAATCGATTACACCATTAAAAGGCAATCTTCTATAGCAAGCTGAGTACGTAACAAGTTAAAATAGGGAAAAGACAAACTAAATTCGCTCCAAGCGGCGAGTCGTTGGCCGTTTTGCAGCTACAAAGTTTCTATTAAAGTTTAACTTTGGCGCCACGAAGTTCTGAGGCTTATTCCGCTATTTTGCGCTCACAGTATTTAATATTAATGGCAGTAATATAACGATAACTACGAATATTGTTCTTTTTCAACAGAATATTGTTTGAAAAGTCAACAGTAATTTAATTATCAATTTCATAATTTAATATTGGCCTTTAAAAGTGCCGGACTAAAATTTTAATCTAGAGCTATTCAGAAGAAGGTAATAAATGTATAACGCTAGTTGATATTTATTAATTTACAATATAGATGTTGAAAAATTTGGTGTTAAACATAAAGAGTGTGGAAAACATGTGAATGTGAAGTGAAAATGTGTTTGTATGTGGGTGTGTCTGTAAAAATATGTTTAGTTTATTTTGTGAGGAAAGCAAGTTCTAGAGATGAACTCATGTCCTAAAACAGTATTTTAGAGCAAAAAGGTACTTTTGTCTTGAGTGGCTAGGATGCACTTAAAAATAAATTTGAAAAATGTATATTTTTTATTTCACAATAACAAAATTACTTTTTTTCAATATTTAGTAGTGGTCTTAAATATAACATAAAATGCAACTGATAAAAATGGCGGGAATGTTTGACTATAAACACGTTTTCAATAAATTGCTTTTTCTCAGTTCTTGTGACACTTTCCTTGGGCAAAATAATGTAAATCAAGCAATTTAATAAAAATCATTAAAGCGTCGGATTAAAAATCCATGAGAAAACATTTCAAACCTTCTCACTAATAACATGATAATTTATAATTTTGTCAAAATGCTAATGGTTTACCCAATTAAAAATAAGTTTTTAGCAAGTTTCTCAGAATTCCACAAGAACTTTTATAAACCTTTTATTTCTACATCTTCTGAACAGTCCAGAAAGTAAACCAAACTGCGAAAAATTGGATACGACATATAAAATTAAAACACTTTTCATTTCATACGTTTTATTTCAAATTTAAGTTATATTCTACACATGGCATTAAGATATATAATTTAGAGTCAAAGGTGAAGATATGTTTATAAGGAGCTTTCTGCTAAATTAATATGTTTCTTATTAGTATATGTAAACACTTATTAATGTTAGAATAAATGATATCTGAAAGGCATAATAATGAGCGGTTTAATTACTTCATTATTTTCCGTGACTTCCTTTTCTAAAATAGTACATCTTTCGATGCTTTAAATTGAACAATACCATGGCTTTCAACCCAAATAAAATAACCAAATAGAAAATAACTACTTGAATATTTGCAAGTTTCTGCCTTCCATATCCATATGATTTAAGTATTGTTACTATTGGTAAAAGGATCAGATTCTAACATCAATAAGTTACTATCATGGCAAATAATTAAACAAAATGCCTTAAATGTATCTCAGTTTTACACAATCACAATCTTGTTACACTTTATATTCTTTCACAATCCAATTCTGTACTTAACATCATAATTAGCGTTGGCACATGGAAACATTGCTATTAAAAATACTTAATTGTTCTTTCGTCCATCCTGATAATTTAAAAAATATCTGAAAGTATTGAATATTCAAAGTGTTACATTTATTGCACATTACGACAGTAGTTCTTATGTTTTTGAGGACGTTTGTCTTAATACTTCTGTTGTATGTTTCATTTCAAATTCTTTTTCGCACACTTTTTCATTGTTATATTTTCATTAGTGTTTTGTTATTTTATACACTGTAGAAAAAATAAATAAACTTCTTACGCAATACGCAATCGAGTCCAATATGTTGAAAAATATTATGGTAATAGAAGATTCTTCTCACATTTATTCCCAAACTAACCGACTGAATTACCAAAATGGTAGTTTATATCATAAGTACGTAGATATTTTACACGATACTTTGATATGAATAACTTCATCGCAAAATGTTTGTACAATATTTTTATCTACAATTTTAGTTTTACAAACGTTAACTACCGACCCTTCATCTCACGTAAAATGCAGCCTGAATCAGAAGTAGACAACATATAGTTGAAATGCTGAGTGGTAGGTTCCAACTATCATTGTGCATCATAGCTGCTGGATTCTCTTCTGAAAAGAAAAATTTATGTATGAGACATTAATTGTCTAAAACTGATTGATATTTCTGATACGTTAAAGCACACAAATGTAGACTTGTGCTAAACAATATTTTAATTTGGACTAATAGACGAGTCAGGTCGCTGATGCGTATATTGGAAAGGGAATGTTCGCAAAATTTCAAATGGCTCCATTCGATCGCAACCTCACTCAAAGCATTTTAAAAAGGGACTCAATTACAAAGATTTTAATTGTTTGTGTTGGTCCGACTCACTCATCTACTTTCAGCGTTGCGGCTGTTCCTGTTCCATTTAATACCCGCATTTGTTGGGTCAGCAAACAACATTTGCTAAACCCAATTTGTGCCAATTTTAAACAACATAGCTAGATGTACAAAATGTATCATACTTTTATAGTTGGTTTAATTAATTTCATATGATATAATAAATATAAGAATATAGAGATATCCGAGCAAAGAAAATATTTTATAGCGAGATAAAAATTTAAATCTGTTTAAGCTTTGAATAGCAGTATTATTTCTATATGACTCTATTCGAATGCAAAATTAACACTATTATGCTTAAAAAATACTGTTTTTTGTTAATACCAGAGCAATAATTTTTTATATTGTTATAGTTGGTAAATTGTTAATAAACCCGCATTAATACGACATTTGTCCTATCTATTCCAAAATGCTAGAATTTACGAAGAAGACACCAGTGATCATCTATGCTGCGGAGACTTTTCCACATGCTTGAAAAAGTGAGAATTTAGCGACAAAAATATTGCATGAATTTCCTGCCAACATGCATTTTTACAGGTAACACGCGTTGTTCGGATATGTACGATTAAGACCGACCCTCAACCGCAAAACATACAGTATTATAGTTCTTGAAGTTACTTGACTACACTAAAATCTTTTAACCAGATATATTTTTTAAATGTATAATACAAAATCAACTACGACGAAACAAACAACAACGAAATAGATCAACGGAGAATGAGTTAATAAAACTTAATTAAATTCATGTGTTCCATGTAGTGCCATAAAGCTAATTAACTAAAACCAGTAAATATGCCAATGAAGTATGTATGTGACGTGCCTGAGGGTAACCGTCAATCAGTACAAGTTTTGGAACACTTTTTGTGAGACATTTATGGTAAACTAGCAAGATGAAATCGTCTAGATTGAAATATAATGAGCCCACCTACTATTCAAATGGCGTTCTTCTGGGTAACTGGGTAGAAGAAAAAGTGGGTAGGTACAAGAAAAGCCAATACAACCATATATCGATATATGGACAAGATTATAAACCAAAACGTGGTAATACAAAGGAAACTAGTGACATGCGAAACGACTCGCGTATTAAATCAGAATTTGGAGATAATATTTCGCCACCAAGAATCACAGATGAAAATCCGAATTATTTTGACAATTTTTCGACAACTTACGATCTTTCATATCAATACTTTCCACAATGGTTGCATGGAACTTTAAACAGGAAAATGAGGTTTTAGTTCCCCCGAGTAATAACAGCAAATAAAAACATCTTGTTCCAGATTCAAATTACTGAAATTCGAGCCAACCGAAGAATATTTAAATGGTTATGGAAATATTTCCTCCCGAAACTATTTGCGAAAGGACAAAAGAGAGGAATGGGAATGTGATATTTTGGATCCTAGAAGACCAGTACATTCAATTGCAAAATTAGACTTTATAGAATATACACCTGAATATTATAAACAATCTAGATGGCCGAGATTAAGTCCAGCTAAAGTGAAATGTGGCACAGTTACCGAATCATTGTACAAACAACTTCCACTCAACCATCCTCGAACGTTAGCAGCTAAAGTTAATCCCATTACTTGGATTGGAGGAGATGATGATGATTACACAAACGGTAAATGCGTTTGCTCGAAGTAACAATGTAACCATTTTTAAATAAATTTGAATTGGATCAAACAATAACTGATAAATAATGTTCTCTTAAGGTCTACTATGGCAAAACGACAACTGAAAATTACATTCTGAACCTAGGGTCTCAAATTTAATGCCCTTAGGTACACTTTCAGCGAAAAGAAGAAAATATAATAACATGATTAAAAAGATTATTTCCATAATGAAAACTTACAATCGAATAATACATTGTATAAAAAAGTCCAGATCAAAAACTACACAGTAGTTAACATATACGTCTTTAAACTTAAAACAATTTTTAGTTAGAATTTCGTAAACTCAAAAATCTCAGCTTAAATTTTCGTTGTAGTAGACCTACTTTTTGCTAAAAACCTAGCCGGTTTATAGTCAGGGTATAATTGAAATTTTTCTGTTATAAATTAGATCAATTGGCCCACTGATGACGAATTCGGGTATTAAAATACTTAACTTTTTCAATAATAATTTGTTTAACATTAAAAATCAGTGAATGAAATGGACTGTGTAGATCAAAGCTGGGACAAATTACCAATGCCTTTAGAAAAAGCCGCAATTGAAGCGTTAGGCACAAGGAAGTTCTAAGGAACAGCAACATCAACAATAAATCGGCTTGAAGCAGTCACAGATAGAATGCAAATGCAAAGAAAAATAGGACAGCTTATTTAGAACATTAGGCAACAAAACCGTCGAATCCCTAGAAACATACAAAATAATACGAAAAGAAACGAACACATTAGTGCGACAAACGAAGAACCACTTTTGGGATCAATTCTCAAAAAATTGGAAGGGCTTTTAGTCAACCCTAAAATAAATATGGCGCACAATAAGAGAACGACGCAAAGAAATATCAGAACTCAACGAAATCAACACCATAAAAAAGTTCTGTTTAAAGGAAAAGGCCCAACCGATCCAAATACACCATAGAAAAGACAGTATATAGAAGTTGTGTACAAGGTGTTGCAGACTTTCTTGCAACAAACGAAGCTTCAACACCCTAAATTCCCTTCGAATAGGCGCCCCATAAAAATTGTCTGGGTCCTTCCTCTTTCCTCGCCTCTCCCACCCGATGTTATAAAGATTTACCTGAAGAATGTGTGTGTGCCTTTGCAGGCGGACAGGGAAGAAACTCTCGAGGTAGTTCGCATTCGATAATCGAGTCCGAAACATCGACCCCACCGGCACTTGTGTTCACCCTCTCACCCCCTTTGTTTTTTGGTTTACCCGGCGTCTAATTTGACACGGGCCCCTGTAGTCGATAGTGACTTCACTGTGCAATAAAGGGCGCAGTACCTTTAGTGATTGGAACCACAACCCCTTACAAAATCCACAACGTTAAACTCCTGAAGGTATTATTTGTTTATACTGGAAATTGGTGTAGTACCAGACGGAAACAACTCTCGAAGCTCAACAGGTCTAGTTCGTCAGGACCGACTTAAGGAAGTATTAAAAAATAAAATTCTCTAGAGGCTGACGGACAGAAGATTGCTTGACGCCAAAACTGTAAGTTTTTAAACTTAATTGCCACTTTGGACGCCAACTTTTTCCCGTCAAATACTGACGGTAGTGCTATATACACCGACCCGGTGTTTGAGTGATTTAATGTGATATCACCATTGCATTTGAGACATTCGTACCCGGTTTTTGAACATTTTTCGCGTTATTAGTTAGTTTGGAATTGATCAGTTATTTTTTCTCACTCATTTAATTTTAAGGTAAATTATTTTGATTATATTTAGAAAAAACTGTGAAAGTTGTTCCAATATTAATAATTTTATTAATATATACTTTCATAGGCAATCATCGTGTTTTTGTCGTTGCAGTCTTATTAAAGCTCAGAACGGAGAAAAAATAGAAACCACCCTGGAAAAATAGTCTCTTTATCGTATTTGTTACGTCACAAGGATAAATTGTGAGTCCCTAGATTATTCCACTGATAAGTACCAACATTGTCAGTGCGAATCATTCATTGGTCCTTCGAGCCGGATCCGTCTGAGTTTATTAGCTTAACTTACAAGTGACTGCAGCGACAAAAATGGCCGAAACGGGTAAAAACCTCGAACTTACACTTGTCGGTCAAAAACAAGCCCGTACTAGTGCCAAGAGCAAAATAACTCGAATTGTGAATTGGGTAACCGCTAACGTTGACACTGAACCCAACCCTGTTCATTTTCAGTGTAGGTTAGAGACACTTGAGAGTGCCTTTCTGAAATATGATAACGCGCAAGATCAAATTGAGGCGCTTTCTGAACCGGGCGAGGACAAGGAAGACCGGGATAGATTGGAAAACATATTCTACAATACTGTGGTTATAATAAAAGACCAAATATCAAAATTGTCCCGCTCTTCTGAGTCTTTGCCAACGCCTGCTGGTAGTACAACAAGCAGTAACCCTAATTTGTCTCAAGGTTTATCTCAGCTTAATATTGATGTAAAACTGCCACAAATTAATATTAAGCCTTTCAAAGGTGACACTGCTGAATGGACTCCGTTTTTTCAAATTTTCACTGCACTTATTGTAAATAATCCTAGCCTTACAGACATTCAGAAATTTATTTATTTGAAATCGTTTTTGCGCGATGAAGCGCTGAGCTTAATTGACAGTCTACAAGTAACTAATGAAAATTTTAATGCGGCTTTAGAAATTTTGCGTAGACGTTATGAAAATAAATTGTCTGTAATTAATGCACACTTCAACACTTTGTTAGATGTAGAGCCTATGACCAGATGTAATGCCTCAGCCCTTAGAGAATTTGTGACTGGCTGTCGACGAAGTTTGATTTCTCTTCAAAATCTAAACCATTCGGATAAACAGTTGTTCGAATTTTTATTGATTTATCTTTTGGGTAAAAAGGTTGATTTCGGCACAAGACGTGCTTTTGAGTCCGAGCGTGACTTCGGTGAGCTTCCAGAGTTGGGAGAGTTTTTAAATTTCTTGGAAAATCGCTGCTTAATCTTAGAAAACTTGGCTAGCACAGAAAGGACCGTCACAAGAACCTGTCCTAAGTCCAAACCCCACCCCAGAACATCGTTACTTGCTCCTATCAACCCACCGTCAAACTCTACACTTTATTGTTTATATTGTAAAGAAACCAGTCACAAAATTTACACTTGCAATCAATTTAAGCAGTTGCAATTAAGTCAAAAACGAAAGTTTGTTCTGTCCTCTAGACTGTGTTTTAACTGCCTTGGCTCTAGACATTCAGTTAACAATTGTCCTACTACAAAGGGTTGTTTGATTTGCAACAAGAAACACCATACACTTCTTCATGACTCCTACACTAATACTACAAACAATGATGTAGGTTCAAACCGACGACCATTTCAACATGGGTCTACTCAAACTCAATCCAATGGAAATATTGGAGCTAATTATTCTGCGCGACAGAATCATGGTAGCCACTCGGCTCACAATTTTGAAAATCACTCTTCTCGCGTTGCTAATGCGAACACTTACATCTCGAGTTCCCTGGACACTCAAAGAAATTCAAATTTCCAGCAAGCTCAACCCACCACATCCTCTACTAATGAAACAAGAGTTTCTGTCCCTAACGAATCGCAAATCACGCAAGGTGCTGCGCTCACATCTCTATCTACCCGAAAAAGTCAAGTTTTGTTGGCTACAGCGGTCGTCTCACTTTATGACATATCTGGGAATTTAATATCTGCTCGTGCAGTGCTGGATAATGGTTCGCAGAATTCATTCATTACCAAAGAGTTGGTAACTCGTCTTGGACTTTTCTCTTATAATAGGAAAATGCAAATAACAGGAATCGCTCTATCGGATAGTATTGCCACAAAAATGGTAGATGTTATCATGGTATCAAATGTTTCTCCACACCATAAATTCACTGTTTCATGTGCTATTCTGCCAGACATTACTTCTTCTTTACCCCAAACTAAGATAAAGGTGCAGAATTGGGTGATTCCTGAAGGAGTGATCTTGGCTGACCCGATGTTCATGAATCCAGCCCCAATTGATCTTCTATTGGGGGCAGACTTATACTACGACCTATTGTCACAAGGAGTAATTCGTCTAGGTAAAGATTTGCCAACCTTGATAAATACTCAGCTCGGATGGATTATGGGAGGGTCGTATGTTCAATCACCCGCAATTTACAAGAGGGTACAGTCGTGTTCCAATTTGAATGTGTCCCTTTTAACTCAAACTAATTCCTCTCTGGAAACGTTGGTTTCTAGATTTTGGTCCATTGAAGAAATTGCCTCTGGAAACTACATTTCCGAGGACGATCAATTTGCTGAAATTAATTTCGAGTCAACAACACGGATTCTGGATGATGGAGCTTTCCAGGTTGACCTTCCCCTAAAATCCCCTAAGGAAAACCTCAAGCTTGGTGATTCCTTTGCTATTGCCCGGAAACGATTTGCGAATTTGGAGAAAAGGTTTTCACTGGATGAAAGGTACTATCTCGAGTACAAAAAGTTCATCGACGAGTATATTTCCCTAGGACACGCAAGAATTGTTCCTCTGGTTTTGACTAATTCCCAGCTAGAATCCAAATATTTTCTCTCGCATCACGCTGTCCTAAGAGAGGACAGTGTATCAACTAAACTCAGAGTTGTCTTTGACGCCTCTTGCCGTAGTTCATCAGGTTATGCTTTAAACGACCTAATGTTCAAAGGCTATCAGGTTCAGCCGGACCTTTATGACATTCTGTGCCGCATGCGCTCCTTTAAATTTGTTCTGGTCGGCGATGTTGAAAAAATGTTTCGACAAATAAGAGTAAACCCTACTCAAACGTTTCTTATGAACATTCTCTGGCGCGACAACCCAAATCAAGATCTCCAATGTGTCGAATTGCTTACTGTGACTTACGGAACTAACTCCGCTCCATTTTTGGCCACGCGTGTTCTCAAAGAGATTGCGCTGAAAAATGAAGACAAATACCCACGGGCTTCAAAGGCTATCCTCAAGCAATGTTATATGGATGATGTCCTTACTGGGGCAGATTCCTTGGATGAATTGAAAATTTTGCGCAATGAGCTCACCTCTCTTATGAACAAACACCCTTTCACTCTTCACAAATGGCGCACTAATTGTACTGATTTAGTGTTAGAGGAACCCAAATGTCACTCAACTAACTTCGACATAAATCCTGATGGAAGTCCGGACAAGGTCTTGGGAGCGCTTTGGAATACCAAAGATGATTTCTTGGGTGTCTCTGTCCCCGGAAACTTAAAATTTTCAAAATTAACAAAAAGATCCATTCTTTCATTTGTGGCGCAGTGTTTTGACCCGCTTGGTTTACTCGCTCCAGTCATAATTACAGGAAAGCTGATTATACAACGGCTTTGGTTACTGGAGTTAGGTTGGGATGAACCTATCACTGACGAGTCAATTTTGAAAAACCAAATTGAATTCAAATTTATCCCACCACGAAGTCCTCATTGGGGAGGTATTTGGGAGGCTGCTATTAAAAGCGCCAAATACCATCTGATTAGGTTGGTTGGAGAGTCAAATCTCACATTCGAAGAGTTTTATACGGTTTTAGCGCAAGTGGAAGCCATATTAAATTCGCGCCCTCTCTGTGTCCTTTCGAGTGATTCCAATGATCTTTCACCGCTGACTCCGGGCCATTTTTTAATTGGGTCTTCTCTTACTTCATATCCAGAGAAGGATTGCACCTCTTACTCGGAAAATCGGTTGAACAGCTTTCAAAGAATAAGCCAGATTCAACAAACGTTCTGGAAGCGCTGGTCAATTGATTACTTAAATCAACTACAGAACAGGCCTAAGTGGTACCGACCATACCCAAATTTAACCGAGGGAATGGTAGTGTTGCTAAAGGAGGATAACACGCCCCCTTTGAGATGGTGTTTGGCAAAAATTATAGAGACCCTTCCTGGCAAGGATGGAAAAGTCAGAGCTGTAAAGCTTAAGACTTCTACTGGAGAATTTACTCGTGGTATCACCAAAATTGTTCCGCTCCCACTTCAAGATCATCAATCATAATCTTCTCTTGAATAGGAGGTTCTTCGTGCTTCTCTTAAATTAGGTCAGTATTGTTTGCTCTCTCAATGCTTTTTAATTGAAGAGACTTCAATGGGGGGAGTATGTTGCAGACTTTCTTGCAACAAACGAAGCTTCAACACCCTAAATTCCCTTCGAATAGGCGCCCCATAAAAATTGTCTGGGTCCTTCCTCTTTCCTCGCCTCTCCCACCCGATGTTATAAAGATTTACCTGAAGAATGTGTGTGTGCCTTTGCAGGCGGACAGGGAAGAAACTCTCGAGGTAGTTCGCATTCGATAATCGAGTCCGAAACATCGACCCCACCGGCACTTGTGTTCACCCTCTCACCCCCTTTGTTTTTTGGTTTACCCGGCGTCTAATTTGACACGGGCCCCTGTAGTCGATAGTGACTTCACTGTGCAATAAAGGGCGCAGTACCTTTAGTGATTGGAACCACAACCCCTTACAAAATCCACAACGTTAAACTCCTGAAGGTATTATTTGTTTATACTGGAAATTGGTGTAGTACCAGACGGAAACAACTCTCGAAGCTCAACAGGTCTAGTTCGTCAGGACCGACTTAAGGAAGTATTAAAAAATAAAATTCTCTAGAGGCTGACGGACAGAAGATTGCTTGACGCCAAAACTGTAAGTTTTTAAACTTAATTGCCACTTTGGACGCCAACTTTTTCCCGTCAAATACTGACGGTAGTGCTATATACACCGACCCGGTGTTTGAGTGATTTAATGTGATATCACCATTGCATTTGAGACATTCGTACCCGGTTTTTGAACATTTTTCGCGTTATTAGTTAGTTTGGAATTGATCAGTTATTTTTTCTCACTCATTTAATTTTAAGGTAAATTATTTTGATTATATTTAGAAAAAACTGTGAAAGTTGTTCCAATATTAATAATTTTATTAATATATACTTTCATAGGCAATCATCGTGTTTTTGTCGTTGCAGTCTTATTAAAGCTCAGAACGGAGAAAAAATAGAAACCACCCTGGAAAAATAGTCTCTTTATCGTATTTGTTACGTCACAAGGATAAATTGTGAGTCCCTAGATTATTCCACTGATAAGTACCAACATTGTCAGTGCGAATCATTCACAAGGAAGTAGAAACAGCAATAAAATGTTTACGAAACCGAAAATGGCCAGGGCAAGATAGAATACCTAACGAGCCCCTGAAATAAGGATGCCAAAAGCTTACTCTAGAACTATCTAAGTTTATAAAGAAAATACTTTTACAATACCAAAGACCAAAACCATGGGTTTTGAATTAATGGTGAAGAATGATAATGGTATTAATGTTTGAGAAAGAAGATAAGCAGAAACACAGCAACTACAGAAGGGTAAACCGACTAAACACGACAGTAAAATTGACAACCAAAATAATCACAAACAAGATTAACAGAGTTACCATACTAGCGGACGAACAACAAAGGTTCAGGACAGAAAGATCCTGTGTCGATGCAGTTTTTGAACTCCGACAGATAGTCTAAAAGTCCACAGAATACTACCGGTTAGCGTTCCTATGTTTCATATACTTAACGAAAGCCATCGATCGCATTGAACTACAAGATATAGTCCATTAAATGTATTACAGAAACATACCTGCAAACATAATACAGAGCATCCAAATGTAATCCAAGCAGAAGTGAATGGCATACTAACGAAGAAAAGACCAGTCAACACCGGTGTCAGACAGGGTGACTCATTAAGCTCACTTTTATTTAACCAGAGATTAGTTGACTAATCTCGGATTTAACTTAGTAACGGACGAAATAATAAAACAGGTACCCACCGAACGAGACAACAAAATGGGTAATAGACAAATTAACATACTCTGCTACGCTGATGATGCCATATTAATTGCAGAAAACGAAAATGCATGCAAAGATTAGTGCACAAATTCAACGAAACTGTCGAAAATAAAACATGCAAAAATGCACAAATAAAACAAAATGTATGATAACTTCTAAAGAACCCATTTGGTATAAGCAGAGATTAGTTGACTAATCTCTGGTATAAGATTGAAATAGATAGCGAGGTGATAGAACAGCAATTGCGATTTAGATATTTTGGTCTGTATTATATGTATATCTCCAAGTTTTGAAGACATGGACGAAGAAGTACGTCGACAAGACGAAAAAGCAAATAAGTAGCAGCGGGTAGTACGGGCAAAATAATACTCGACAAGCAAATAAGCACCGACATCAGACAAACATGTAATCTAGAAAACATCATCCACTAGACTAGAGAGAATAGAGATAGAAAGGTTGTTTTTCTAGTTAAAACCTTTATATTTTGCAGCCGACTGCAGGAAAAACAGGATGTGTTTTCAACATACTTTATACCACAGGCAAGCAAGATTCTAAATAATATAAGAGTTCAGCAAAAATTTAATTCGTGCATACGATCACTTGAACAAAAATTGAAGAGAAATTCATACTTGAGTAAATCTGTTATTTTCGAACTCTCTACTTTATTACCATCCGCATAAAATATGAAAGCAATTTTAAATATAACCAAGTTTGGCTAATTCTCTCATTTTGGGTTACAAATTGTTTATAAATAAAATCCAAAACTAGGCAACTTTTTGGACCTACGCAGCCAACATAGTTTCTAAACACAGACGGTAGCAATTGATTTACTTTAAAAAATTTAAACATTTGGCTTCAAAGAGTCAAAGTAGCGATTTGCTACACAAAATATCCACATCCCTAGCTATCGTTCGTACATCAGTCAAACATGTAAGCGAATGATGCAAACATGTTCGTCATTTATATCTGTTGCAAAGAAAAACCTTTAAAAGGAATAGTATAGAGATTAAGGTCAGTGGTATTTCCTTCAACTTTCAAGCATACATAAAAAGCTTGTTAAAACTTTCAACCTTCCCGTAGGGAAGGACGGCAAATCAGAGATAAAAAGTCCCGAATTCGAGTAACTGCGTTAGTATTGACAAACTTTCCAACTCTCAGCAAAAGTTAATGTTACAAAATCGAGTAATGTAGAACCCGAATTATCTCCGTGGCTACGATAAATTCAATTGCTGCCGAAGTCGACAGGATTCTAAAAAAATTAGAATTTTTACAAGAAAAGTTGAAGAAGAATTGGTTCTTAAGCAATTTGTCAGACCCTATATTATCTAGCAAACAGAAGAGAAAAGCATGATCGCTATTTTTCCAAGGCATTTTCATGAGGGATACGAAAGTATGATAAAAAATTTGTTTCGTAATAAAGGGTGGAAGAACCGGAGTGGAGAGGAAGAAGAAATTAAATTTTTTTTAAATTATTAACATCAATTTAGTGTTGTTCAGTTTATATATACGAATCAGGAATGCTGAAAGTGAAACCGGTGAGTTTTTCGGGCTTTAGGACGTAATGGATTAAAATTTCTTCCCGATATTTCGTAAACACGAGAGGTTTGCATCTTCACAGCTGGTTTACCCGAAAGCCTAGACTGGACTGATTTTTCCCGCACCAATGAGCCTTCTGAAGACATTCGAGGCAAACCACTCAGACGATGCATGCTACTCTCAATGATTCTGCTGCGTATGTTGCAGTCGGAAATAGTAGCAACTAAAGCAATCATAGTTTTGTATCCATCTTAAGGAGGAAGTCGACATTTTTATTAGTTTTGTGATAAAAAATTTTGCTGTTCCAATTCCAATTGTAAATCATGAGAAAATTGTTATATTTTTGTTGAACGTGCTAAAAATGGAAACGGCAAGAAGCAAAAAAATACACATGTAAATTGTAGCTCAATGTTAAAATTAACAGTTCAAATGGCACTGAAAGCTGAAAAAAATTGAAACCGTAAATACAACACAAATGAGCACCGCAATTTGTAGGATATAAAACCCTTCCAACGGAGTTCAATATAACCGAATGTACATCTTCCAAGCGAAAACCTTCTAACACTTTCGAAGATGATGAAACGATTATTTAACTAATTTATATGGGTAAATTAAGCAAATGTACCGAAAAGACAAATAACTTTTGTAAATAAATTGCATTTCTCCAAGGTGCATTATATTTTGCAGAATATTATATTTACTGAAATGTAGAAGGAGAGTTCTTTAAGCAAAAATATCTGAAATAAGTTGTACAGATGCTGCATAACTAGGAAGATTTAAATTGTTAGAAGATATTCTTAAGCTGCTGAATTAGACTCTTTTTCAAACAAAATGTTCAATAAAAACTAGGTATGCATCACTTTGCAGAGAAGTTTCCAACTTCCGTGTAAGGCTTATCAAACTCTATGAAAATAAGAAACTCTTTCGCTTTATGAAGTATTCGTTACAGCACGTCACATTTGTGCCACGGATCCACCCGGATAAGTTCACAAAGTTGCATAGAAAAGGAACTTTACTTTGACGATAAGGAATCTCGATATGACCAAATAAAAATGCAGTAGCATTGCTGCTGGCATACTGCATGGCAGCACTATAATTACGAAAGCATTGCGATTTGTCGCAACTTAAAACTTAATGATTGTTTTGTAGTAGAAATTAAATTATTCATCTTTACCAGTTGCAGAATTAAAAATTCCAATAAGCCATTGCAGCAAAATACTGATACGAATAATATACCCTCGGAGTTACCAATTATTCGTAGCTATTAACTTTCGTTAAGTAGTTCGGCAAGGCGACACGATGTCACTAAAACTGTTTACTACAGCCATGGAGAGTGCATTCAAACAATTGTACTGGAGTCGAGAGGTATAAACATAGATCACAAGAACCTAAACAACTTACGGTTTGCAGATGATATAGTGCTATTCTCGGACAATCTATAATAAATGCAATTGATGTTGCAGGACCTGCAGAGAGTCTGTCCTAATATCAATATGTCAAAAACAAAATTCATGACCAACCTTCTTCCCAGCTGCGGTCTGAAGATTGACGGAGCTGAAATTCAGATGATAGATAGATATGTCTACCTTAACCATGAGGTCAGCATCTCAAGGGATAACCAGACATACGAACTAAAGAGAAGACTCACGCTCTTATGGGCAGCTTTTGGAAGACTTAAAGACGTTTTCAAGAGTGACATTCCCGTCAATCTAAAAGGATGGGTTTTCGATCAGTGCGTGCTGCCAGTACTGACTTCTGCCTCAGAAACCCTAACACTAACAACAGCAACAACAAAGAAACTTAGAGTTACACAGAGGAAGATCGATAGAACCATGCTTGGTGTGACCTTGAAGGACCAGATAAGAAACGTGGATCTGCGCGAAAGACCCGGTGTCAGCGATGTCGTTGCGTCGAACTATTGCGAATCTTAAGTGGAACTGGGCTGGCCACGTTGCGCGGATGCGGAATGATCGATAGGAAAAAAGGCTTCTTGAGTGGAGACCTAGAACGGACAAGCGAAGCAGAGGAAGACGGCCTACGCGTTGGTCGGACGATATTAAGAGGACCCGCAGCAACTGGATTCAAGCAGCACAAAATCGATTGGAATGGAAAATGATTAGGGAGGCCTATGTTCAACAATGGACACAGAGGGCTTTTTGATGATGATTAACTTTCGTATTTTGTACAGAAGTCATAGCAGACTAAATCTTCAAAGCATTGATCTTGGAAAACACGATACTTTTTCTACTTCGCCACAACGTTAAAACTAGGAATAGTTGAATAGCAAAGCAATAAAAACCCACTGTTCTTAGAAAGTTTATTGAAAATATTGTTGTTCGAAAGAAGTGATTTTAACAACTCTACCTACAATCAGCACGGAAACTATTGATCATACTGGAACATCACACACAAACAAATAATTATAACTGTTTAGCCTCTAAAAACAGAAACTTTATTTGGAGTTCTACAATACGCATTTGTTATTGGTTTAACATCCTATTATAAGCAAAATAATGCAAAACTTTTCGTATCCGACCACCAGGTCTGAAAGGCATCCCCAGTTCCGGCAGGTTCTAAAAGTTACATACACGAGAAAGTTTACTGCACAAAATGAAATTTGCTTCGAGCAAATAAAAACAAGAACAATTAGAAGCATCAAATTCAAAATGTAGAGTTTCTCTTGACCAATCAGATACATTTCATATCCTGTATTCATCACAATGCTAGGAATATATTACAGTTCGTTATGAATGCAAGCAAGCGAGGCTTGGTATAGATAAGCAATATAAATTGATTATCTCTTAATGGTTATCTGAATGGATTCAAAAAGTTCCCGAGGCACTTCAATGGGTCTAAAATGCTATGTAAAAGTTTTAACGAGTATTGCTTTTTAATTATGACCAAGCTGGAGTGCTGGCGTCAATAAAATAATCAACACCTACTTTTAGAATTATTAAGAAAGCATAATAGGGCTCGGGTCAAATATACATTTTCCTAATTACCTCTATCATAATCAGTAAATCTCGCTGCTTAAGGGCATCATAGAAAACCCCATTCAACTTCATTCCTAGTTTAGAAAGTAATGAAAAGCAATGGACCAAAACCATTTAACGGAAATACATTAAAGCGAATGCATTTTCAACGCTTTTCTATTGAAAGCAATTTGCGAATGTTTATGACCTTGTTTGCTTCATTGGTTTCCTGCTCGATCTATACGAATTCGCTAACCAACTCTAAAATTATGCTTAACCCAATGGTTTCTAAACCTCAAATTAAATGACCGTTATCTTTATGGAAAATAAAGCCAGCAAGAAAACAGTTCCTACAAATTCGCTTAGCACAGCGATAAGAATTTTGTGTAATTCCAAGACAAGCTAATTTAATATCTGTAAAAGTAATGTCAACCAAATTCTCTTCAGAGTTGCTATAAAGAGATGGACACGGATTATTCCATAAAGTGCTTGAATTGATCATACATTTAGATAAGTGCGCGTTTTATACACTTTCTGTTGTCACAATCTGTGGCGAAATTGGCCATTATCAAGAACTCGCCCAGTGATAAGATATTAAATTGTACATTCATACATCGCTGAGCGCTAATTTCCCCTGATTAATTTTGAACTTATGGAAACTTAATTATGCCAACAACATCGACACAAACATAATGGATAAACCAACCTGTTTAAAAATGCAGTGTTTGCCAGCTATGCCAGGACGTTGCAGATATTCCAATTGTGAATTTACACATTTCACTGCAGCTCAGGGGTTTTGCAAAAAAACTTTGGCTTCGGAATGTGCTTATTAATAGTTAAGCTAATCTCCAAACGACACAACCAAAAAACGACCTTAAATACCTTGGAATCACAATTGACCACAAACTTAAATTCACTAAACACATACGAAACATCAGGGCAGAAACAATAAAAAACACATCCGATCACTAACCTACAAAGACAGAGGAATTAGCACAAATACCGCCACCAAAATATATAAAGCTATTTGTAGACCCTTGCTAGACTATGGACATATACGCATGACCAACGGAACAGAAAGGACAAAACGTTATACACAAACAACAGAACAAATTGCACTAAGACTAATAACACGAATAAGACACCCCCAAAACCCACTACACAACCCCTCCATCCAACTACTATACGAACGCACAAACATGACAAAGATTTCGGAAAGACTCATACATTTACAGACAAAATGGACAAACAACCCCTGCAACTGGACCATACTGAACCCCTTTGTCTTACAAGACCAATCAGACAATTCCGCTTCCGTTTCCCTACATCAACGCTACTCGAACACTTACAAACGCAACTGACTACTGGACAATAAAATAATTTTTTCTTGTCATTAGAATTAGAAAGTTTGTTGAATTAAATTGTTAACCCGGAATAAGAGAATTTTTATCTTTGTTTTTTATTTAGATTAAGAATATATGTACTAAACAAGGGCAGAAAGACCGATAGGTCGATAGCCTTTTTTAGAAATAAAGATGCTTACTACTACTTTTCGCCTTGTAGAGAAAAATTCAATTTAAAATCATCATTACTCTTTTTGATTCAATAAATTGTTTATAAAAGTTTGGACGTTGTGAAACCTGACTTTCTTAAAGAAAATGGCATTTGAAGGAGTTCTTCAAAGTAAAATAATATTTTGTCCGTTTATTGCGGGTTTTCTTACAGAAAGAAAGTGTCATCTCGTCATGCCTTATTTTGGCTCTATGTGAGAATGAGAGGAGAGTTCTATGTGTGAGCGTAAACAATTCGGTTTAACTGGGAGAAACAGTGCCTATTTATCTATTTTTTGCCGATACTAGGTCTTGAAGCGGAAATTCCAACTTTTCCAATAAACAATATTTCAGAACAGTGCTATTGCAAAACATTTGTTAAATTTTAAAAAAATGCGAATTTTAGATAAATTTACGCCAATTTTTTTTGTGAAAACTACGTTTCCATTAAATTTTCATGACAAACAACAGCAGCAACCATGCATCCAGGCAGATCGTTGTTGGAAAATATATCAGCCTTACAGCGTATTTTTGACTGGCTTTTAAATTGGGCTCTCCAAAACGTAAAATGTATACGAATGTAGTAAATGCATCAAATTATCCTTTCTTAAGAACATTCTAAATTGGACAGATGTTCAAAACAGTAGACAAATCTGTGGTTTACAAGCAAATTGATTACTTAAAAAAAATAAAAATGGTCCAGTTACCGCAACTGAATTGATAAATGATGATGATGTTGAAAATTTGTTCATCTTTGCCCGATTCCTTTACTTTCATCTGTACCTATCGGACTCAAATGATTATACTCAGACGAAGTTGTTGTGTATATTTTCCTGACTGTACTTCAATTTATTTCAAAAAATTCCTGGGTTTCAGTCAATTTTATTGTTTATTATTTAAAATGTTACAAATACGTTTCGGTGTCTTTCTCCACCATCATCAGTTTGTCTATAATATATATTTACATTACATAGGTCAAACAGATGATAGATGATCGCATGCATGAACTGATTGGACCAGGTAAATGAAATGTAAACATCTGATATTGAGGAATTGCCAAGCAATTCCTAGAATGCAAGAAAAGGCGAAAGATAAACAGTTTTTTTTGTTTCGCTCGCTTGATATCGAGTAAAATATGGAAAATTCAGTGACCAGTTGAATGTTAAGGTATAAACAACTATACACGTAAGTTACAATTGAATTTAAATCTCTAAACAATAGATTCTAGTCTTTTCCCAGACATGTTTGTCCTGACTCATCACCTGAAAACCAATGTTCTCAATGTACTTTTTAATATGTGTGTGATTTGTATTTTAATATGTGAATTTTGGTGAAAGTTTTCTATTTAAATTGATGATAACTGTAAATATATAGTTTAGACAAACTGATGATGGTGGAGAAAGTCACCGAAACGTATTTGTAACATTTTAAATAATAAACAATAAAATTAACTGAAACCCAGGAATTTTTTGAAATAAACTCAGACGAAGGTTATTAAGTTTGTGACCTGCTAGGTGTAGCTCAGTAATAAATTTTGGATTTAATGTAACTTATGCAATGTGTATTCCAATTGAAATCCTTTGGGAACTCTTTGAACGATCTAAATCGAATTACAAAATTTTAAAATTACAATTTTTTTCCAGTTTATTAGAATGAATGTTATTATAGAATGTTCATTATAGAATGTTAAAGAGAAAATCATCGTTTCTGGGTGCGAATCAAAAACATTGCTGCCATATTTTTGTTTTGGTTTTTTCATCCAGAGTAATAAAGTAAATGTTCTATCACCCTGTATAGTTGGCTCAATCATGTACTTAGTTTAAAGTGATGTGCCGCAACGTCCAAACCAGCCATTACAATAGGTATCACTATCAAAAATTCCATCTCTATCTACTGCCAGTTAAATATCTTTCTTTCCGATGAGTCAAGTGCAATATGCGGGAAAATTAGCTTGAGTAAAACTGGCTCTTCAGCTAAAAATGTACATATTCATAAAAACTCACATATGTCTTGCACTTTTGCCAGACTATGTTGCACAAGGTAGACGAAGTCTAAAATAATAAAACCAGCAGCGCGATAATATTGCTGCATATTTCTGAAAGCTTTCATTAAGTTTTAATGCAATGGGGGTTGAAGCATGATGTAAACGTCTCTAAAATTGTTCAGTAAATGTGCTTCTAAAAAATGTATCATTCATTTTAATATGCATTTCTAGTCGGGAGATATGTGGACAGATTATACTGAATAAGAACAGTCAAAGTCATACCAGAAAATATTTGAATAAAGAACAGAATTGTGAACAATTTCGAATAAAAAGAGGATATTGCAATACAATACACTTCATACAAAAAAACTAGGTTATTAAAAAATGTCTAGATATTAGTATGAATATAAAATATACTAAAATAGATCTATTGATCTGAAGGCTGTACATTTACGATCTGTTTTATTAAATGATTTCAATCCCGCACAATGGCTTCTCCAGGTATCACTGCTCGCGCCCTTTATCTGTAAAGTATGATATCACCACATATATAATTACAACTTGCTCGCAAAAATCCATTAGACAAATCAGCATACATATTACAATCTGAAGAAGTGACACAAAATGAGGCTGTTTTGATTTTTATGTCTAGTAGTTATTAAATATACTCTATTAGAATACATTCATAAAATCTACTACATAAGGTTAAACAAATAAATGGTTTTACGCAGCCTCAAGACCGTCCGCACCTAAAAAAACTTGAATCGTTACAACCATGCAATGATCTTGTCATTGGATGGATCCGATTCAACTAGGTCAGGTTCTACATATACGCATACAGTTAATGTTATGCAAGCTTAGTATATTATGTTTAATCGTATGTCACTGAGGTTAGTAACAAGAGCCTTGCCAAATATCTTTAGTACATCTAAATGTGTTTAAGTCCAGTTTCAGGCCGACAAATTTTGACATATCTTCCTAAAAGTAATACCTTGATTTTGACGCTATTATTACAACAACTTAGACATAGTTTATGTTCTAAATCACATGAAAGAAAATATGGAGTAATTATTGTTCAATTGGCAATAATATACGCAAAACCCAAAAGAGCAACATTCGGTCAAGTAATCACAATTTAGAAAAAAGTGCGTTTCGTGTAGAGTCCAAGTTTAATTAAGTTTTTCACTAAAAGTTATTTATAAATGCGTATTACTTTTTTCGGTTCGGATAGTTTGAAATACCAAAAGTCTTAGAAGGCTTCTATACGGTAGCTCCAATTTTATAAAACGTTTTTGCGCGGGTGTTAAACTACGAAATACTTTTTTCAAATATGTTGCAAACCAAAACGGGAAGTAAACCAAAAAAATGGCGATCAGGACGGAGAGATAACAATTGAAATAAAGCGACTATAAAACGTGAAGGTGTTATATTAAATTATATCAATAATAACAACAATCAATAAATAAATAAGTTCACCGGTATTGTGAGCTCTAAATTTATGTTGACTAGAAAATAGAACATGATAGATGAGAGCAGCAAATATCGGAAAATATATAGAGATTTTTCGGTTAGAAGTGTTAAAGCAAAATTGAGGAGATTTGAGGTGTTTTACCGACAAGTATCTAGCCTCGGTTTCAATCCTATTTGCTCTCGTTAGCTGGATACATCACGCAAATGACACCATAAAATCGCTATATTTTCAGTGGGTTTGGGTAAAATTAGCCATCAAGGCACAATCTGTTGTCGCAATCTATTAATCTGACCTAAATATACATGAGAAAATCAAAGCACTGGTTTATAAAAACATAAAGCAATTATGATTGATACAATTGTGAACTGTTTTAATCTGATGATCTAATAATTACAACATAAATAGAGTTGTGCTTTTGAGGCCATGAAACTGGTGAGTTTTTCGGGGTTTCAGGCCGTCGTAAAATTGAATTTCTTCCTGAGGTGGTTTGCTGGAGAGCTTTCATCAGTACAGTGTAAGCTCTCAAGCAAACCCCCTCTGAAGATGCAAGCCACTCGTGCTTGCGAAACGTCAGGAAGAAATTCTATTTAACGACGGCCTAAACAGCCGAAAAAGTTACCAGTTTCAATTACAATATACATTGGAAAACGAATCAGTACAAATACGCCAGCAAGTCCTAAAAAATAATGCCACCTAGTCAAAAAGGTTCAATAAAATACTACGTAAACAAAAAAAAAGCGAAATAAAAATATTTGATAATTAATCAAGTGAATTGCAGCTTTTAGAAATTGCTCAGTTTTCAACAGTTGGCAATTAAACTGATATATTTGACTCGACGGTAATTAAATTGTTGAAATATCAATAATTTCTTTACGGATAAATTATAAATGTGGAAAAGTTTACTTTTAGAAATTGTGTTTAATCACAGTTGTTTGTAAACAATACAACTTAACGAAAAACTTTCTTAGCGAATCGTTTGAATTATGATGAGTATTTTCCGTGCGGTACTCTCGAACAATTATTAGGGAATAACTGCGAATATACAGGGTGTTTCAAGAGGAAATTAAATTATTTTAACTACAACTGTTACACTGTTAATGTTAATACAACTGTTTTAGTTAATACAACTGTTACTAGAACTTCCTTGAATGGACTGCGTGTTAACATTAATATTGAAAATAACTCCAAGGTTTTTTAACATTTTTTAACACATTTGCTAAATTAACTGTCAACTGACAGTTATAATTATTTGGTTACCAACAATCAACAGTAAATATTTTTGAGCTATTTCTAAACAAACTTGATAAAGTAAATAATGCAAATTTAAGAAAATATTATTCTTGTCCTTCTATGTACCACCGTATTACAAAAAGGGAACGTGGCAACTACATAGTGGCTAAGAACTACAGCCATTTTCTCAGTTGCAAATAACTGTATGTTTCCTTCATCTTCATGCACTGAACTGCATACACGTCAGCCCAATAAGCAAATTCCAGATAGTATTTTAAGAATAATTGAAATTTTATATTCATTTAGTGATCAGATTAATACCAAATCGACTTATTTTTGTCTCACCCATGCAATCATGCAATAGTTCAAACTCCCCTTAGAATGTTTTATATTTAAAATTCCACTCTTACCTCTGAAACTGACGGAACAAAACGAAATTACCTTTGAAATGTATTTCTTTTTATTTCTATTGTTTACCGAATTTAACGATAAACTGTCATTTAAACTGATAGCTAAAATTTCGACCCTGCAGTAGGTACCTAGTTGTTTTTTTAACGTTAGTAAATATGGTAAATATTTTTCGTCCGACAATTCAACAAAATAATGTAGTTTATTTTGTAAATAGATAGCATAATCATCATCATTATGTAACAGCTATTCGACCCTTTGTTGGATATAAGCCTCCTCAAGTTCTTCCATACTATGCGGTCCTCAGCTGGTCGGGACCATAGTTTTCTTGCAGTTTTGTCTATGCGTCTGGCTACGTCATCCATCTTTGCTTTCTGTCTTATATGTTCGTTTCTTATTCATTTCGTCTGGTAGTCTCACTCCTAACATAGCTCTTTCTGTTTTCCTTTGACATCGTTTAATCTTTTCCATTGTTGTTCTCTTTATGGTCCATGTTTCAGATGCATATGTTAGAATTGGTAGCACGCATTGATTGTATACTTTTGTCTTTAGATACTGTGGTGGTTTTGTATTTTACTGTGATGGTTTACCAAATGTTGCCCATGCGATTTTTAATCGTCTGTCAATCTCCGCTGTTTGTGTCTCCTCGTCCATCACTTCTATTATTCGGTTATTTCGACAGGTATTGCATTGTTTGCATTCGTCATTATTTTTATTTTCGAGATATTGATTTTTAGCCCTATTCTCTCTTTAGATAGATATGCTAATACGAAATCCATATTTTCTGTGCTGTCGATCAATGAATAATATATTAAATTCTGATATGGCATAAAAGTGCCGTTCAATGCATTCGCTGCTATAAATATGTATGCCGACTGTTGTGCATATCATGATGAAAATATGAGGGTTATATCCCACTTTAAGACGTGAACTCACCCTTTTTCCGATTGATATGAATGCGGAAACAAGCACGTTTTAAAGATGAATCGCCAAGAAATCAAATCAATAAATTTGAGAGGAATTTCTTATCGTTCAATTTTATGCAACGATTATGAAATCAATGCGTTTTGGCTTTAAAAATTCATCAGTAAACTTAATTAGAAATAGAGGGAAATAACCAAAGAGTTTTAGTTTATTTTATAGGAAAGGAGTTGAGTAATAAATAATTCTTAAGCAGCTCAATATTTTGACTATTAAGCTATAAGATTGAGCTTGAAATTGGTCACAGAGACTAAGCAGTTGAGGAACGTGCATAATAAATAAGATATTATCTATGGTTGAAAATGTTTATACTTGACTAATCACAATACAGGTTGGTGCAAAAATGTAAGGAAACTTTTGAATTGCTGACTTTACCTTAAAATAAAGAGAATATACGCCGCTACATTCCAAATTTGCATTTTGGGTTTAGCTGAGCATGCAAAAAACTTTAAGGTTTTATTTATGTCCTGGTTGAATTTCAACTTCAAACTGTAATTATAATTATACAGTTTTCGAACCGAGCAGAAATGCAGAAAGTTGGCACAAAATGGAGCAAAACTTCAATAGCAAAAAATGACTGATTAAAAAGAACTACTGCTATCTAATTTGTGTGGTTTCAAACAGAATAAATTATGATCTGTTATCAAAGCAGTATAAGTTTTTTGCATAGGTTCCGTGTATTGTAATTTAAATGTATAATGAACGACCTACTGATAAAAAATATATTCTTCCTTAACACCAAACTTAACGTCTCCAAACTTTTATATAAATATTTAAGTGTTTATTCGAAAGAGAGCTTTACATTAGAAAAGTTGCCGGCAAATTTGCATCAAAAATAAAATTGTTGGACTCACTGTAACCGTAGTAGTAAATCACTACAATGACTGATGCGGATAGCAGGCAGCATACACAAAGGGATATTGTGGAATCCGCATATTCATTCACCCGGTTTTTCCGATCGGGTATAGAAAACCAGCCAAGTACGAAATTAGTAAGGATTGGAAATGGAATTTAGGATGTGAATTTGATTTTCCTCAAAATAAGTATAAGCATGATGAGGAATTTCCAAAATGTAATTCGAAAAGTTCATACACTGCAAAAGTATAACATGTTAAGGTTTCATACGTTTACAAATAAATTATTATCAATATTTCATAATTGGTTAAGGCACCCTAAGAAGCCCAAATGGCTCAGAAAACTCAAATATAGTACAGAAGGTTCGTATATTTTTTAGTTTAAAGTTTATTCATCATTTGATGCGAGGAAAGAACTGCTAAAATAAAGTATATAACAAATAATTGCAAAACAATTTAAAAAGCTGTAAAAAACGATTTTACTTTGCAAATGGAAATTCGCAATTCTCTGAAGGCATTTATCCTTCTAATTTTCGAAACATACCGTACAGCACTTAAAGATTCGTGTGTCGTTTCTTGGTAGACAACTTTCAGACAGTTTCAACCCTCTCGAATTAGTGGAATATTCTACGGCACTGTTTCTTCTGCGGGTCAAATGGAGTTTGCTCGTCATATAAATTTCCCATTTATAGTAACTTGCGGTAAAAGCTGAAGTATCTCTTGTGCATCTTGCCTTCTTGAATCTAACATCAGCACAACTAGTCCAAACTCGAACTTTCCTTTAAATAATGTAGCTACCTTCCAGCGCTTAAACTTTCCACATCGTTTCAATATTTATTTTGGGTTTCAACCATACCTTTTTTGTATGGTGACGCATGATGGTAAAGGAATTTCTTAATGTTAGCTTTAGTGCATTTATTTTTTAATAAAGTTTAATATAATTCATAGAAAAATGTGATAATATGATAAGAAGCTTTGATTGAAAAAATAAACTGTTCAATTTGCGTTGAATGTTAATGCTGACAAGAAAACGTAACGCGCTACTCTAAAAAAGTCGTTATATTCAAGAGTACATATAAAAGTGAAATAAAAATTGATGTATCAAAAGAATGCCAATTGGAAAAACTATCGGAGCGTGTTAAAGGAGTTTAATACTTATATCTAGTTTAATTACCGTTCTCGGTAACAGATAATAAGTTTGTTATATCTAGAAATTAGGAACAGTTAATTGAAGAAGTTTTAATTAACACACATTTAAGATCTAACTAGTAAAGACATTGCATGCTCTTAGAGCAGTTACCATCCTGTATCTGTGAATGCGGAGTCTGAGGAACATTAGCTATTATAATAATTACTTTTATAGGGGTTTTGCCAGTGCAACCGTTGAAAACTTTTATGGATTTTACTTTTACTACTTTATTAATATTATGGAAATATAACTGATGCAGATGGTGATCAACCATATACTTCTAAATAGAAGCATTGGTTACAAATGTTTGATGATGTTTATGGGTTAATCGGTCACTAGACAGCGGCAGAATTTTTTTTTCTTGAACCAACGTTTCGGCAATTTTTAAGTTTCGATGGATACGGGTTCGACAGTTTCGATCTCAACCGGAGCTCATGCGAATTAAGTCGGGTTTTCTATTCCGCGAAACTAAAATGACTCCATAACAGCATTAGAAATTTTGTCGGTCGAATCATGCTCTGCTGTTAACAGATCAGCCGCAAGTCAGCAATAGAAATTCTCAATAATTGCTTAGTAGTAATTCCTCGAAGATCTTCTGTTTATTAATCCACAAAAATTTCAACTTAAAAACTATTTCAGTTATCCTGCCTCTATCGCTCTCAGTCTTGGTAAAATTGTGTCTCGTTCCTGAACCTGCAAATCAGTATTCATGCACGACCTTCAGAAGCTTTTGCGTTAATTCACCCTCATGTGTATCGCCGAAACCATGCAGTTATGCATTATAAGCTATTAGTGGACAATATACTGAACCTTGAATAGTAATTTGGCATTAAAAAGGAAATATTTTTATTAAGGTGATACTGAAATAGTAACAATTGAAACATTTTAGGGCTTTGCAAATGTTCGAAAGTACACCTAGAAACTTGCACACCTAGAAAACACTAGAAATCTTGCTTTGCAAAAGTCTACACAATGCACTAGTAAAAATAATTGAAAGTATACCTACAGTAGTACAGAGTATACCCGAATAGTTTAATGGTGAGTTGATCGTTTAAATTTTTTTCTGTCATGCGATATTTCATTCCAACCTTTTGGGAGAAAGTAAATTGCACTGAATTAATGAAAACAATGTTTTGCTCTACATTAGACCCAATATGTTTTTACATTCAATGTATACCTAGCAATTTAATTTAAAGTACGAAGGAATTCAGATAGTAGTAGTAAACATCTTTATTTCTAAAAAAGGCTATCGACCTATCGGTCTTTCTGCCCTTGTTTAATACATGTAGTCTTAATCTAAATAAAAACAAATATGAAAATTCTCTTATTCTAGGTTAACGATATTATTAAATAAAATTTCAGTGGCAAGAAGAGATTATTTTATTGTCCACTAGTCAGTTGCGTTTGTAAGTGTTCGAGTAGCGTTAATGTAGGGAAACGGAAGCGGGATTGTCTGGTTGGTCTTGTAAGACAAAGGGGATTTAGTATGGTCCAGTTGTAGGGGTTGTTTGTCCATTTTGTCTGTAGCTGTATGAGTCTTTCCGAGATCTGTGTCATGTTTGTGCGTTCGTATAGTAGTTGGGTGGGGGAATTCAGATAATAAATCTGAAAACTTAATTAATGAACACCACCGATAAAAATTCCTATAGCAAATAAATTAAAAGTAAAGCTTTCCAAAGGCTAAAGGTCGTTGAATAAACATATATACAAAATAATAAATCAATATATGGTATTTATTGCTGATATGGTCAAGTAGCAAGGCAGCCATATGGAAACGAGTATGCAAAAGTCAATTGAACACTCACTTTCTTGTTTCAGTACATTTTATAAATTGTATCAAAGGTGCATACTTTTTACTGTTCCAATGGAGTTCAATTTTAGCAAATCATTATCCACCCAACACTTACCATCGGTAGCATTGAGAACATGCACGTTAGCATAAGATGGAATTGCATTTGCTGGGTAGCAAGTGTAATTTCCACTAAAACTGGGATCAACGTCTTCTATTCGTAAGATGCTTGTTGATCTATCGATAGTAACTCGTACTCCTGGATCGTGATTAATCATCCGATGATCATGATACCTGAAAAAAAAAAGAATTTTAGAACCAGTTTTCTCAGAATTATCCAAGGCGATTTCCAAAAAACATTCGGGTTCCTAAAATAGTTCCAGTTTGCCAATCCAGGCAATTAACACTGACCCTGTAGTAAAATATTCAAATGCAATTACTTGGAAACAATTCGAGTAAAATATGCACATCGAATTTGCAGTCTAACAAAGGGTTCCATTAGCAACTGCCTTAAACTATAAATTATACTTAAATTACTAGTTCAAGGGTTTTTTAAGGTATCCCTGAAACGCACTAATTTTCCTTAATAGCATAGTAATTTATCTGATAAATATATGGGCATGATCTGAATAAAGAAGAAAAGGTCTGAATGTTAATTGAATAGAAAAAACAACCAAAAGCCAAATGTCGTGTTTGTTCGTCATAAAATCAGATTATTAATGATTTTCTTTTAAAATCAATAAAAACTGACAAATAATTAACAAATACTAAATTAATACTCTACGCGAAATTGTACTTGACAGCATAAAGTATAAAAAAATCTTAGATAATTCTAATTTTATCAGTGCGTCCCAATGAAAAGTTAACTAGTAGCACTAGTATAATATATGGATCGAAATTAAACTTTTTCACTAAAGAAACTCAAGATGCAATGTAAATCCTTATTAAATCTATAATGCAGTTATGCATACATATCTCTACAGTTATGTAGATTATTTAACTACGTCAGTTCCGTTATATTAAGTTTAAGCAAAAAATATACTTACTTCAGATGTCTACTTAAGTTCGCACCACATGAGAAACCTTTATATTTTCAATTTTACGAAGAAAATTCACCCATCAGAAATGTTTTTTCAATCGTCTACGAGGCGTTTAGATATCTAATTGCATCGATCTATGATGAACATGAAGTTTTGTTATTTTTAACATTATTTCTGTTCATCAAAAGAGATAGACTTTCGAGGCCATTTCTTGAAACAAGTGGGTTTTTCGGGTTTTTAGGCCGTCGTTCGGTAGAATTTCTTCTCGACGTTTCCAAGGCCAGTTGGTGGTTTTGTTCAACTTCCATGGTGAATTGGATGTCTGGGTGCTGTTTGTTTAGATGGTCGAGGAACATGTCCAGGTTTTTGCGTCCATGCCTCCATAGCACGAACGTGTCATCGACATATCGGTACCAGATCGTTGGTTTAAGGGATGCGGTGCTCAACGCTGCTTCCTCAAATTTCTCCATGAATAGATTTGCCACCACCGGACTGAGTGGGCTTCCCACGACTACTCCTTCCTTTTGCTCGTAGTAATGTCCATTCCACAGGAAGTAGCTGCCCTTTAGACAAGCCTTGAACAGATTTTTTGTACTCTCTTCGAATAGCTCCGCCACTAATCCTATTGATTCGTCCAAGGGTACCTTTGTGAATAGAGATACAACATCGAAGCTGACCAACATATCCGTAGGTTCCAGTCTGAAGTCTTCTCAATGAAATGTTTGGAATCCTTGGTGCAGGTTTCCGCGGACTCTTGAGGAAACACAACATAAGAACGGTCTACAAGCCCACAACAAAGATCCGAGAGTGTCTAGGGTCAGTCACAAAAGACCCCACCTAGCAGCTGCAGGAATCTACCGGATTCCATGCTCCTGTGGAAGCGTCTACATAGGAACTACTAAGAGATCAGTTGCGACAAGAATAGAAGAACACCGACGGAATTGTAAACTGGGACATGTAGAGAAGTCGGCAGTGGCGGAACATGCCCGCAGCGATGGAACACACAACATCTATTTCGGAGAGGCACAGGTCCTGGCCACGACAACAGGGTATCGCCCCCGACTAATACGAGAAGCCATTGAAATCTACAAACACGACGACAATTTCAACAGAAAAGAAGAGACAATGGCGCTGAACAGGATATGGTTTCCAGCACTCACCAACGCAAAAACAGCAAGAAAAAGCAACAGCTCAGGACAGGAGAGAGAATCCAGTACACCGGAGGATAGCAACAGCCAACATAATGCGCAGGCTCCGATGACACAGGCCACGTCATCACAAACCACGTCATCGCAACCGGTGGATAAATACGGACTACGCCCGAGGAATCGCATCAGAACAGTGTAAGCATTCAAGCAAACCACTTCTGAAGATGCAACCGCACGTGCTTGCGAAACGTCGAGAAGAAATTCTACCGAACGACGGCGTAAAAACCCACTTGTTTCATTATTTCTGGCCGTTTTTAGGTTCGTTTCATATGGGAAAGTTTTTATTATTAATTTTACGAAAAAAGGTTACACTTCATAAAAAGTTCTGCATGTTCTAAATCTAAAATGCAATCATCAGATATCAAAATTTCTCTTTATCTTTAATTTTTGCGCAAAAGTAAAATACATTCATTTTTGAAAATATCGAATACGAAAATAAAACTTTCACGTTTCTTAACCTCTATGTTGCACTATTTTAAAGGTGCATTTATATAATTGATAAATAACAAAACAAAACTTGACTTTCATCAGAGACAGGTGAAATTAGATATCTGAACGTACTTTTAAACTCTAATCAACTCTTCTTAATAACAAAATTCGAAATGGAAGACCCTTTTGCGTAAAATTAATAATAAAAAGTGTCCGATGCGACATATGGTGCGAACTTAAGAAGACATACTGTATATATAATTAATAATTTTAATATTTGTTATAATGAATTTATACCCAAGTACTCTATTACTAATATACAATAAAGCATTGACAAATGGAAACCGTTTAAGTGTTCACGGACAAATCCTATCTCAAATAGAACAATTTATTTAATTTTTTTAATGCGTTTGTAGAAAAGCCTATATATAGTTTTTATTTTAACTGTTTAATTTTAAAAGGAAGTATAATATCAAAAGAACTCTACATCTCGAGTAAATATTGCAGATTAGTTTCTTCAAAATAGTATAATAAATGTTTGAAGAGCTTTGGAAATGTATGGAAGACAAATATTTGAAAATTGTGTACAAAATAAACAAGTATTTATCATACCTTCTACTTTATTGGTTTGCAAGAATCGTAAACAAAACCCACTAGTTTCGGGGATATTCAACAAAATTCAAAATTAGCATCGACCATGCGGTATTTAATTAGCTAGGGTCGCAAAGGGAAGTGGATACACACATGACTGTTAAAAGCCCCTTTGCAATAAATCGAACATACATTATTCAAATTTAATGAAAATCAGCCTAAACAAACCGCGATGCGGGCTTTTACATAATGGAAGACCGCAAGGACTTGCAAACGTGCTACCAATAACGCCTATTTTGTATTAGGTGTAGTAAGGGGAAATAATTACAAAGTGGCCAGTCGACAATTATATTAATATTTACCCTTCCATTTAAAACATTCACAGAAATGCTATGATTGTTATTGGCCTTTGAATTTATGGTGTTGTGTAATATCCCCTTAACAGACCAATTTTTTAACTCATTTTACGTTAATGGTTATCAGCTCTAAAGATGATCGATCATTCTGGCTACCCCTCGAGAGCAACCCCAATAATGAGAGTGGAGCGAAAATTACAGATTGCTTCCTACAAAAACGAGGTAGAATGTGCGTATTTCATTTCTTGTTATATAAAGGTCACTTGCTGATTTAATCGTTTTTACTTTCTTAAGTTATTAAATGTCTGCTTCTTGATAATACGACTTTTTTATATAATATTTTATAATATTATAATTCTTATTTTTTGTATTAAATTTATTTACACAGGTTGGTCCAAATTTGAGTACGACCACCAACTAATTTTTTTTTAAATGGAAGCAGCTGCTTTTTATTTCAATTTTTAATTATTTCATTCATTATCATATTTCATTTATCATACGAGATAAAAATAATTATTTACCAAAATAACAGGATGCAAGAAGAGTTTATTGATCGCCTTGGAATTTTAAAACTATTGTTGGTTTAAATTATTAATATTGATAGTATGCGAAAATTTGTTAAACATCAACAAACATATGTTTGATCGGGTGTAATCCGGAAATAAAGTACAATCGTGAAAGAAGAATAGACAATTGTAATTAACAGTAGTAGTAAACATCTTTATTTCTAAACAAAAGGCTATCGACCTATCGATCTTTCTGCCCTTGTTTAATACATGTAGTCTTAATGTAAATAAAAAACAAAGATGAAAATTCTCTTATTCTAGGTTAATAATCTTATTAAATAAACTTTCCAATTATAATGACAAGAAAAAATTATTTTTGTCCAGTAGTCAGTTGCGTTTGTAAGTGTTCGAGTAGCGTTGATGTAGGGAAACGGAAGCGGGATTGTCTGGTTGGTCTTGTAAGACAAAGGGGATTCAGTATGGTCCAGTTGTAGGGGTTGTTTGTCCATTTTTTCTGTAGGTGTATGAGTCTTTCCGAAATCTTTGTCATGTTTGTGCGTTCGTATAGAAGTTGCGTGGAGGGGTTGTGTAGTGGGTTTTGGGGGTGTCTTATTCGTGTTATTAGTCTTAGTGCAATTTGTTCTGTTGTTTGTATAGAACGTTTTGTCCTTTCTGTTCCGTTGGTCATGATATATGTCCATAGTCTAGCAAGGGTCTACAAATAGCTTTATAAATTTTGGTGGCGGTGTTTGTGCTAATTCCTCTGTCTTTGTAGGTTAGTGATCGGAAGTGTGTTGTTTTCTTTATTGTTTCAAAGTGTCATGTTTCGTATGTGTTTAGCGAATTTAAGTTTGTGGTCAATCGTGGTTCCTAGGTATTTTGTGTCATTCTTTGGATCTGTCGTTTGGCCGTCTGCAATTATTGTAGGGGAGTCAGCGTTGAGTCGGTGGTTTGTGAGTAGGAGTTGGTTTTTTGACGCGGTTGGTGTTAGTCTCCATTTATAGAACCATGACATTGTATTGTTCGTTAGTGTTTGGAGTCTTTCAGTGGTTTTGTCGTGTACTATTAGTGCAGTATCGCCGGCGTATAGTAATATGTACGCTGATTTGTCAATTTGGTTTTTGTCTGGTAAGTGGTAATTATAGATATCATGGCAGTATATATTATATAGGAATGGTGAGAGCGATGATCCTTGCGGGAGTCATTGTTCAAGGGAAAAAGAAAAAGATAATGTGTTGTCAATTCGTACTTGTAGTAGTCTGTTTTCAAGTTAGTTTTTTATAATGTGAAGTAGATATGTTGGTGTGTGGAGTTTGTGCAGTTTGTAGAGTAAGCCCATATGCCAGACACTGTCAAAGGTCTTGTAATTAACATTAAGCATATAATCCAGCAAACAGATAATAAATTACATTGAAGCCGCTGCAAAGGCGACAACTCATAGTAAACCGAATCAAAATTGCACAAAATTCTGCCATTTTTGATGGTTTTTGTCTCCTGAATCATGCAAGTACTGAAAAGAGTTATTTGTGCCATATTTTACATGTACTAAACACATTTGGTGTAGTAATAGTGTGAACTGATATGTGCAATCAAGATTAACTTAAATAAATCTGCTTTCGTAAAAGCACTAATTGGTTCAAAATGAGAGTTGATTTGAGGAATTTCATAAAAAATTATATAGATGACTGTGAATTTTGAAACGTTCCTGTAGCAATTTAATGATTCTAACGTTATATCCGAGACATTACCGCTGCTTCAAACGCACTGCACAAATATTTGGTATGCTGTTTGCAGAACTTACTGAAAAATCATAGCATAGTGGTGAAGCTCTAAATGTGGTGACCGGTCAATTTATAAAGTTATAAAACCCATTCGCAGAACGTGTTTCGAAAATAGCGCAACCAACCTACAACATTCAATTTGGCTTATCATGTTGGCCAAATACTAAATAGCAAAAGCTTGATATGCATTGACATATTTGCAGTTGCACTTTTGTGTATGACTTTCAGCTCAATAAGCTTTTATCGCTTTGTGAATTATCATTTTAGCACCCGAAAAAAGACAATAAATGTTTCCACAACTTATCTTTTAATTGCATCAATCATTAAACATCTGACGGACAAAAAAATGGAAATGTGTTCTGTCAGAAATAAAAATAAATGTATTTAAAATTTCGTCATAACAATGAATCTTTTAAGAGCAAATGAATTTTAAAAAATCACTTCTTAATTAAATTGTTACAAACCAACTTTTTTTAGAGGAATATCTCACTGGAACAATTTTCGCAGATTCTTTCTAACAGAATTGAATTCGATATGAGAATATATTTTTAGTTCATCTTGTTTCAAACTGGTTTTAATCTCATTTCATTAAATAATATATGTAGAAATTATAAAGCTGTTAAGTGCATCTCCTCTAAATATGAATATATCTCATACTTTTTGATTCTTTTTATAGCAGTCTGATTCTTTTTACCAATTCAGATCATGCCTCGATTTTTTCGAATATAATGTTAATATGCCGGTTGGAAATTATTTAACTCAACAGAACACGGAATACAGACCACAACCAAGTACAAGCGAATGATGGTTAGTGTGGGTATCAACGGATAATTGATTCCCAAAAAGAACAACGAACCTTTAAATAAAGAAACACCTCAACAAACGGAATATTTACTTCTGACTTGAATGGTATCTAAAATATGATCAAAGTACCGAAAAGTGCAGTAAAAAAATGAATGCCAGTATAATTATTTATGAAACAATTTTATCGTCAGTTTCTTGATTGTTCTTCAAGGCGCATTGATCCGCGCAACATTAACATAGTTAGCAAAATACATGTCGCAAGCAATGTTTAGTAGTGAGGGATTTCAACAGCGCTTCAGTCAAATTGTACTAATGGTAATTGTTCAAATTGTAACAAATGAACTACTTAAAAGATATAATTTAATGCAAATAAAGTGTCATCTAAATGGACGTTACTCGTTATTTTATGATACGTCATTAATCTCTAATAGAAATAAATTGACTGAATTACTTTGCTTTAATTTGATTATTTGATGAATTTACTTTGCACTAATTCTAAAATAGAATTAGAAGTATCAGTGGATTATTATTAAAATAAATACGTTACTTTATTAGTATTATAAAACAGCTTTAAAACGTTGTTATATTAAACGTTAAAAAATATGATTGAAAAGTTCCATATTCTCCCGAAAATAATAATAATATTATATTGTATGCATTTCCAGAAAAGTCTTGGGTCCTGATGTCATTAAATATCAGACATGCCATCGATCGGCAGTCCCTTTGTTTATAGAGTGGTCCTATTTTAATCTGCGAGACGCCATGGTCACGCTCTATACCCAAATGCAATACGACTAAAAGTTTCCATATAGAGTTTCTCGTTTGTAAGTTACAAAGGTACGCGTCCAGAACCTAAATAAAAACTGATCAAACTCTGTGAATGTACTTGGACATATTGAAATAGAACTAAAATAAGGTGAAACAAGTGGGTTTTTAGGATGTTGTTCCGTAGAATTTCTTCTTGACGTTTCGGAAGCACGTGCGGCTTGCATCTTCAGAAGTGGTTTGCTTGAACGCTTACACTGTTCTGATGCGATTCTTCGGGCGCAGTCCGTATTTATGCACCGGTTGCGAAGACGTGGTTTGTGATAACGTGGCCTGTGTCATCGGAGCTTGCGCATTCTGTTGGCTGTTGCTATCCTCTGGTGTACTGGATTCTCTCTCCTGTCCTGAGCTGTTGCTTTTTCTTGCTGTTTTTGCGTTGGTGAGTGCTGGAAACCATATACTGTTCAGCGCCATTGTCTCTTCTTTTCTGTTGAAATTGTCGTCGTGTTTGTAGATTTCAATGGCTTCTCGTATTAGTCGGGAGCGATATCCTGTTGTCGTGGCCAGTACCTGTGCCTCTCCGAAATAGATGTTGTGTGTTCCGTCGCTGAGGGCATGTTCCGCCATTGCCGACTTCTCCGCATGTCCCAGTTTACAATTCCGTCGGTGTTCTTCTATTCTTGTCGCAACCGATCTCTTAGTAGTTCCTATGTAGACGCTTCCACAGGAGCATGGAATCCGGTAGATTCCTGCAGTTGCTAGGTGGGGTTTTTTGTCTTTAACTGATCCTAGACATTCTCGGATCTTTGTGGTGGGCTTGCAGACCGTTCTTATGTTGTGTTTACTCAAGAGCCTCCCAATTCTGTCCGTAACCCTGGGAACATAGGGCAGGAAAGCTTTCAGAGTGGACTCACTTTTTTCAGCACGTCCCACTCCTACAGCTTTTTTGATGTCGAACTGGGAATATCCGTTCTGAAGAAAAGCTTTTTCAAAGTGCTGAACTGGGAGACTCTTGAGGAAACACAACATAAGAACGGCCTACAAGCCCACAACAAAGATCCGAGAATGTCTAGGGTCAGTTAAAGACAAAAGACCCACCTAGAAACTGCAGGAATCTACCAGATTCCATGCTCCTGTGGAAGCGTTTACATAGGAACTACTAAGAGATCGGTTGCGACAAGAATAGAAGAACACCGACGGAATTGTAAACTGGGACATGTGGAGACGTCGGCAGTGGCGGAACATGCCCTCAGCGATAGAACACACAACATTTCGGAGAGGCTCGGGTCCTGGCCACGACAACAGGGTATCGCCCCCGACTAATACGAGAAGCCATTGAAATCTACAAACACCACGACAATTTCAACAGAAAAGAAGAGACAATGGCGCTGAACAGGATATGGTTTCCAGCACTCACCAACGCAAAAACAGCAAGAAAAAGCAACAGCTCAGGACAGGAGAGAGAATCCAGTACACTGGAGAGTACAAGAAGAAATTCTACCGAACGACGGCCTAAAAACCCGAAAATCCCACTTGTTTCAAGGAATGGCCTCGAAAGTCTATCTCTTTTGCTAAAATAAGGTGTTAGTGGTTGAAATTCTATTCGCGCTTCTCGTTCGTAAGTAATGAGTAAAGCTCACTTAAAAAATCGCTCGTAGTATAGGAAATTTAAACTTACTCGACCATTAGCGAGCTTTTTAACATAACTCAAGCCACACTTTTTCACTAGAATATTGTGTAGTTTCAGAAAATATTTGTAGCTTTTCCTTAGAGTAAAATTTTTGAATGTCCCCAGTATCACTCTAACAAAATATCCTTAATGAATGATCCTAAATAAATAATTCTTAGATTCAGAAAACTTGTGAGATTTAATATGAATACAAATTTTTATTCTTTCACCTACTGTCGTTAAGATATTAAATAATAAATACTTCTTAAGGCAGCTCACTTTTAAGAGCTTTAAGAAATTTTTAGATCATAGTGTATATAAAGTTTTGTAATGTTTTTGGGTGTAAACTGTTCTTCAACTCTCGCAGATTAAACCTTGACCACCTTTTGTGTATACGTACATACATAGATAGGAAAAACCTATATATGGTTGACTTAAAACGTTTGACTAACAATGGCAAACATTAGTATAAAATTACGATACTTGAGCAAACTATAAACCACGATAAAGTTTTATCAGAGCTGCAGTTTGCACAGCATGGTGTGTAATATTGAAATTATCTTACCAAAAGACGTATGCGGGCGGTTCTGTGCTGTGACGCAGCCTGCACACTATGCGAAGCCGGGATCCAGCTCGGATGTGGAGGTCGGGAGCTCCAGAGATTTCCGCTATGGCTTCTGTAACAATAGAAGTTGACGTCAAAAGCGCTCAGTTTTCCGCGTATTCAAGGCATATTACTGCAAGAAAATGGGAAATTAAATATTCTTTGGTGTGCTTCACTTGTAGCCAAAAATTTACCTGTTAACTAAAATATATAAGTGTCTATCAATAAAAGCAGAATATAATTAAATTAAATACTTAGATAAAAAAGAAAATGTTGCAATTTGAAGTACCGATAAGTACAATTTAGTGCTATTAATTTTAAATATTTTTCTCATTCATGGGAAATGAATGAACTAAGTTGAAGGCAAAAAAATTAATATCTGTTTAATACTGCGCCGACATCTCTGGCAGTATATCTGGGTAAATTGCCGTACGGGCAGCGCCCAAAAAAAAAAAGAAAAGATGAAAATTGGTAACCCATTAGGAATAATGTTAATTTGCGTCTTTTCTTGAACTAATTAACGAAAACGTCTCAAAATATATAAAATTCCTTAATGGGGTTTATTTTTTCGTGTTGCTTTGGAAAATAAAACCATATTAATAAGGATGACTGGATATGTCAAAATACCTTTTATTATTTCTCCACTTTTTTCAGATGTAAAACCGCCAGTAAAAATTCGTATCATGAATTCAGTAGTTAAGCCATGAAATCTTAATGCATCCCACTTAATGGTTCAAAGCTTTTCTTGTCAGGCAGCAGTAACTTCATACATATTTATGCAATATAGCGCAACAAAATTGAATGTTCGAATTGTTCGGATAAAGTCCCAACGGATAATTTTTCTACAATTTATTGAACTTTTAAAACCTGTCTTTTAGTCAGAAGCAATAGAGAATATAAATATGATTTCTCATTTATTTTCGAAATATTTGATATTTTCTTTTAAAATAAGCATGTACACAAAATAACGTTGTCCAAATTGTTAAATATAACCTTCGATGTTGTTCAAAATTTCTGACATCTTTCGTATTTACGATATGTAATTGTATTCCCAAAAGCTATAGAAATAATGCTCCAGATTCTCCAGATTATAACAAATTATGGCAATTTTAATTACTATTATCCAATAAACTGCCTAATTACTTCAAATTTATCGCTATCCATAAAAAGAAAGCTTTAATGTCAGTCATAAAATATAACAATTCAGTAAACATTATGTTACAATAAAACGGAAGAATAAAAGGGCAAAACGTATTATAGGTAGAAACTTCCACAGAACCGAAAATCCATAAATATTTCACGCACCCTCTGGAAAATATATTTATTGGTTGGAAGGTCGCAGGTGGGTACACGAAAGGGGGAAAAACCTATATATTTATTAGTAGCTGATTGCTTAGCCTCATTTCGATGCAAGCTAAATGTTGCTTTAAGCTCGATAATTTGCCATTATGATTGCATTATGATTATGATTATAAGCCATAATAATTTAATGATGCTCAACCGTTAATTTGATAAAAGCGATATTTTTAACTTGAAAAATTTTATATTATAAACGCAACATCAGTTTAATAAAGAGGCGATATTGGACTTAGAAAATTAAGTTTATTTTATTTATTTCAGTATTCTTTTCTTATTTTCTCTTCCTGGAAAATGTAGGAGAATCAAATTATTTCCGACTGTATTGCATATAGTTATCTCAGAAATACTCACTTTCTTTACATGCTGTTTCCACCAAAATGCATTGGACTTATAGCACTGTTTCGTCCGCGTTTGGATATTTATGAAAATATAAGGTTTCGCTTATAACAGAATCACATGAAAACAATAAAAAAGCTAAAGCTATTTCGAAATGAAAGTTTCACAAACGTTTAGTAAATAAATAGGTAATATGAGCTCGTTATTGGTCGTGTTTTTAGATTGAGTTCGGTTTAGATTAATGCATGATCGCATACATAGCGGGAATAATCTTTGCTTGGTATATTAGAAACCATTTTTGTTTACCTTCTATGTTCCGGTATACAAAATTACAATCTATGAATATCTTATATGTGATAATTTTTTATAAAACTGTACTTGATTAAGGACTGTTAGATCAGTTATCTGCTGATGCACATGAACTTCAATCAGAGTTGGTCAGAGAATTTATGCGCCTCGCCTTGCAGGAATAATTGAGTTGAGCTGAGCAACAAGTGATTCTTAAACTTTGAACCGGCAAAAAAATACAACTAAAATACATTTTATCATATTGCTCCTCCTGAAGAACAACGACAAGAGTCAACATTTTGCTTTTTCGATTTAAATGTGGTTTATCTTAGGAAATCGTATATTTCTACAGTGAAACAGTCACGAATTTCTAAGGAACTTCTAGTGGCGAATAGAGGGCTGATGCGATATCATCAAATTTCTTAATTTGTAATTTGAGCAAAATCATTAATTTTCGCCATTCACCTTTCTGAGGAAGCGATATATTGAAAACTAATCTCTAACGCAATAACCAATAATAAAAAGCAAAATCCATCCTTAACTAGACGTGAAAATAATAACTGAAACCTTTAACAATTCAATAAAAGTTGTACGTAGACCGAGTCATATATAGAATATCACAATAAACTAAACACCATTAAAATCTGATGATATCAGTTTGGGTTTAAAATAACTGCATTTGCGTATTAAAAACGTATGTATTCCAATAAATAATAAAGTTTTGTTGGAATAGGCTATGTAAATTTCAAAACGTATCTGGATTTTTCACATCCCAATTACTGTTAAGCACCTTTACCTATTAAAGAAAAAAATACTTGCTGATGAAACATGAAGAAAATCAAGTTGATTCCATCCATTTATTTCAATAGAGGACGTTTAACTAATTTAAAAAATGTTCAAAACCCAAAAGATCTAATAAAATTGAGTAATTTCACTTTGGCTCCCTAACGTGTAACTAACGATAATTAAACATGTTACCAGGTAGAAAATTAGCTTTGCGCGAATTTCATGTTCATAAAGTAAACAGCATCCGCATAATAAATGAAACACAAATTATATTAACCTCTAAAAGCTAATGAATTTATTACAAAAGAAATTAGCGCAAAAAGTTTTAACGTCCCATGTAATAATAGAGTGCACCGGGTTAAGCTGGCGGCTTTAATAGCAAAGGAGGGTGGCAACAATGCCGGTCTGAGCTTTGTCTTGTTGAAAAGAAAGTCGGAAGTGGAAAAATCGCAAGCAGCTTGCGCCATATATCAAGTGAGGAAAGGATATTGCGGTTGAGTTGAAAAAATTAGCAGCTTTATTATCACAGTCACCTCTGAACAGATTTATTATAGAAAGGAAGTAAATCCTGTTTCGTAATATTTTGAGTTGCATTTAAAAGACAATATACAAGCTATTTGGATGATTAGTATTTTAACAAGAAAAAAGTTGCTGGATAAGCAAAATCTTCTACAAATCCTTTGCGGTAGTGCAATACTGAAACTGGATATTAATTTACTTAATAAAAATCGAACTTCTTCACTTTTTATGCAAAGCCGGGCCGACAATTGCGAACCCAATCCATTAACTAGTTTTCTCAATGAAATTAAAACCAGTTTACGCACTTTTAAATGTTAATTGAAACTGATGAGACTCCAGTTGAAGAATTGGTAATATGTGGGTCTACCCAAATTTTTTCATTGGTTCAAAATGCCTTTTCCAAATCTAAAACATTATTGAGCAGATTGTGAAGCAATGGCATTATAGCATTGTTCGTGTTGTAGGTATATAAATATGTCAATGAAAATATTCAGAATCAAACAGATTTGAAATCGGAGGAAAGTTTGCAAAATCTGGCATGATCATCTCGGCAAGAAAAATCATCAGGACACAATGTATCATCAATGTATAAGATAGATTGAAAGCAAATAGAGTAACGACCTGAAAATTTCGTTAAGATTCATATTTCACTATGAAAACTTTCATTGCCAGTAAAAGTATCAGTTGAAAAGTTTTCCGGGCTTGGGTTTGATGCAAAAAAATTGTTAAAAGTTTTTTGCCATGAAAGACACAAAATATTATTTTGCCTGATAAGCATAGTAATAGTAGTAAACATCTTTATTATGAATAAAAGGCTATCGACCTATCGGTCTTTCTACCCGATGTTAATCATAGTAGTAGTAGTAGTAAATATCTTTATTAGTAATAAAAGGCTATCGACCTATCGGTCTTTCTGCCCTGGGTAAGTTAAAATAACATGTATATGGAAAACTAAAAACTAATGTATATAATGCAATTAACAAACATGTACATGATTTATGTTGTCTGGAGATGCTCCAATAGGAGACCGTTTGTCTGGTCGGTCTTGTTAAACAGAGGGGGTCCAGGAAGGTGAGATTGTGAGGGTTGTGTTTCCATCTTGATTGCAAGACGAGTAGTCTTTCCGAGATCCTTGTCAAGTTTGTGCGTTCGTAGAGTAGTCGGTTTGGTGGATTGTGTAATGGGTTTACTGGGTGTCGGATCTTCGTTATCAGTCTCAGTGCTATCTGTTCTGTTGTCTGTAAATGCCGTTTAGTTTTGTCAGTAGCGTTGGCGAATAAAACATGAGCGTAGTCAATTAGAGGTCCGCAGATCGCTTTATATATGATAGTTGCTGTCTTGGTGCTGATACCCTTGTTTTAGTAAGTAAGTGTGTGGAAGTGTTTTGCTCTCTTGGTTAGATCTGTTCTGACGTTTTGTACGTGTTTTGTGAATTTTAGTTTATTGTCCATTGTTATTCCTAGGTATTTGACATTGTCGGTGGGTTTGATTATTTGACCGTCCGTGGTGATGTTTGGAGAATCTGGTTTAATTCGGTGGTTTGAGAGGAGCAGCCGGTTTTTTGATGCATTTGGTGTGCCTCCATTTGTACAACCATGATGTTATTATGTCTGTTAGTGTCTGGAGTTTGTCCACTGCTCTGGCGGTCGTTCTGTCATGCGCGATAAGGGTAGTGTCGTCAGCGTATTGCAGCAGGTAAGCTTTTGGTCTATACCTTCTTTGTCTTGTCTGTTGTGGTTGTATATGTCATGGCAATATATGTTGTAAATCAGGGGTGAGAGTGGTGAACCCTGAGGTAAGCCTTGCTCAGGTGAAAAGGGGATAGAGTAGTCGTCGTTGATTCGTACCTCCAGTTGTCTGTCTTCGAGTAGTTGTTTAATGATATGTATTAAGTAGTTTGGAGTGCCAAGTTTATGTCGTTTGTACAGTAAGCCCTCCATCCACACACTGTCAAAGGCCTTATTTATGTCTAAAAACAGGCTGACAGTTTTTCCTCCTGTCAGGTGTGTGGTTTGTATGTTATTAGTAAGAACAAAAAGTGGATGCATAGTTGAGTTTTTAGTCTTGAAGCCAAACTGGTATTTTGGAATATGATGTCCTATTAAATTATGTAATCTAATTTTTTTATAATATGTGCAAACAGTTTGCTCAACCCCGGGAGTAGCGTGATGGGTCTGTAGTTTTTTGTTAGTGTGTCATCTAGTCCATTCTTTAAAATAGGAATTATTATACCGTTCTTCCATGACTTGGGTATTTTGTTAGTCGTGATGCATTCGTTAAGTTTTCCTAATATGAAGTCGTGTGTCTCCTGTGCTAGATGCTTAAGTACCTTGCTTTTAATATTGTCTTTCCCGGGTGTCGTGTTTTTCAGTTGTGCTAAGGCTTCGAGATATTCGGTCTCTGTAATGAGTTCGTGATTTAGATCCGTCGTGTTTCTTGAGAATTCGTCATGCCATTTGTTCATCCGTTCCCAGTTGTTAGTGTCAAAGTTTATATTTGTTGATCTTTTGAATGCCCTCTGAAAGTGGCCGACGAAGGCGTCCGCTTTGCCTTTGTTCGAGTATCGTTGTGTACCCTGTTCATTGATAATACCTATCGGATTTGTTTTTTGTATTTAGATAATTTTTTTATTTTCCGCCAATATTTTCTTCCTTTGTCTTTTTCGATTTCTTGGCATATTTCAATCGATGTGTGTTGTCGGTATTGAAATATCATAGTTTTAATGTTTCTATTTAAATTGTTAATTGTTCTTTTGATAGAGTCGTCCTGTGTAATTCGGTATTGTCTGTCTAAATCTCTTTTTTGCTTTATTTGTCTTAGTACAAACCTGGGTAGAGTATGCTAATAAAAGGAATTTTTTAATTTGTGGTGACAATTTTTTTATGTTATGTGAAAGGTGCTCTTGCAGATCTTATATGGAGATAAGTCCGGGGTTTGCCTTTACGTAGTCCAGTGCTGGGTTTTGCTGTGGGGATAGTAGGTACAGTTTGTTGTGAGTTGTTAATCATAGTAGTAGTAGTAGTAAATATTCTTTATTTCTAAAAAAGGCATTCGACCTATCGGTCTTTCCGCCCTTGTTTAATACATGTAGTCTTAATCTAAATAAAAAACAAATATCAAAATTCTCTTATTCTAGGTTAACAATATTATTAAATAAAATTCTAATGACAAGAAAAAATTATTTTATTGTCCAGTAGCCAGTGTTTGTGCTAATTCCTCTGTCTTTGTAGGTTAGTGATCGGAAGTGTTTTGTTCTCTTTATTGTTTCTGCCCTGATGTTTCGTATGTGTTTAGTGAATTTAAGTTTGTGGTCAATTGTGATCCCAAGGTATTTTACGTCGTTTTTTGGTTGTGTCGTTTGGCCGTCTGCAGTTATTGTATGGGAGTCAGCGTTGAGTCTGTGGTTTGTGAGCAGAAGTTGGTTTTTTGAAGCGTTTGGTGTTAGACTCCATTTATAAAACCATGTCACTGTGTTGTTTGTTAGTGTTTGGAGTCTTTGAGCTGCTCTCTCAGTAGTTTTGTCATGTACAATAAGTGCCGTGTCGTCTGCGTATTGTAATATGTATGCCGATCTGTCGATTTGATTTTTGTCTGGTAAGTTGTAATTGTATATGTCATGGCAGTATATATTGTAGAGAAACGGTGAGAGCGGGTATCCTTGAGGGAGCCCTTGTTCAGGGAAAAAAGAAAATGACAGTGTTTTGTCAATTCGTACTTGTAGTTGTCTGTTTTCTAGTATGTTAATCATAATATTCACAATTTAATAATTTGGATTAAAAAATTAAGATAATAAATACTCAATACTAGATTTGGTTTAATGTTATCATTATTTCCCTGGCAAATAGTTTAAATTAAAATTTTTAGACGCGAAAATAAATAAAGAAAACTAATTTCCCGGAAATTTGCATCACTTTACCGATATTGTAAGGCGTAGCATATTAGACGTACTTTTTAAGTAACCTAATGTAATTCTGAGCGATTACAAGTTAGAACTTTTTAAATTAACGTATTTAAAATAATCTAGGCAAAGTTCATAAAAAGTATATTAAAGTTTTTTATAACTCTGGTTATTCAGAATTCGATTCATATAAAAGAAAACTCATTTGCATCATAGTTTAAATTAAACTACAGCTATTCATGGAAAGGAAATTTAGAAGCAAATAATTGAATAAGTGCTCTACAAAACGTTTGACTACACTACAAAACTTTTGTTTATAATTCGAGCACCGCTTCAACAAGATTTATTAGTGAGTAGCAACAATTAATACTATTTTCCGTTCCCAGAAAAATTTAGTAATACTTTCTCATTTCGAATTTTGAATTAAATAATGAAAATTTCTTTAAACACAAAATATGAGTAGAATTAAATTTTACATTTTACACACAGATAAGGAATTAACATGTGAATAACATTTTTTTTATACTACTAACGTGAGAAGTCACCATTATTTACTCCATTTCCGTAGTGAGAAGTCGTATTTCTCTCCCTAGGTCAATAATAGTAATAAAAATGTCCCTACGTAAATAATGAAAGACGTTAAAGTTTTTTATTATGTTTAGTTTGCTCACCTCTCTAAGTTCAAGTGAGATTCCATCCATTTCCACTTCTAAATAACTGTAACTTTAATATTCACTAATGTTTGGCTTTTTCCAGAGGTTTTTCATAGAACTTTTATCTGTTTTTTGGAGACCGATAAATTATATTGCGGCAGTTTGATAACTGAACGTCAAACGGCTATCAAATATTGCGACATTTTAGAAAATTAATGGGAAATTCAAAATCTAATCTAGGGTAAAGCAGGGAGAGTTGGACCACTTTTTTAAAAATTATTATAACGAACTTTAGGTTTAAAATTATCAACTGAAATTGATGGAGTTACTTGAAAAAGTAGTATCCTTTCAGTTTGCCTGAGTATTTCTCTCTTAAACCGGCGGAGATGTTAGCAAATTCAAAATGTATTTAAATAATTTCAGGAGTGGTAGGATAGATGGTCCACTATGGTTAATGATTATTTTCTGTACAATTGAATTAAAAATAAATCAAAGAACTAGTTATTTTGGGTAATAAAGTATATTTATTTTTAAGAAAATGTTATACATTAAACTTTTTAAATGTCAATAAAGAAAATTTTAACTCTGTATTATACCTACATAATTATAACACACATATTCCTTAATTGTGTGAAAAATTGCACTTTACTGTTTATTCAGATTTGGAGGCTCTTTTTTAATAATTTATATTTCTTCTCAGCCTCGCTCAAGTTGTGTCGATTCAGATCAAAGGGATATGGATTTAATTTGAGAGGGCCATAAAAATAAGCTTTGATTAAACGTCAAAACCATCGTTTTATTTAGACTACACCCATTTGCCAAACTCAGGCTTTAAACATTTTGCGGTTTTCTTATCTCCCTTGATTACGATACACCCATTATGCGGGCCAAATAATACCTATTATCATAAAAAACGCAGTAGTAAGATTCAAGAATAAGATTGCAAGAAGAGTGTTACTATCTGATGAAAAATCTTCATGGTCAAGACTAGAATCTGAGTCAGATTCTAATTTTGTTCTCTTTTTTTAATTTTTTCTTAATTATCTTCTTTTTTCCCCTTATTTCCTTTAGAAACAGATTTAGCCTTTTCTCTCCTTTTCTCTATGTTTTCACGACAACTCAAAACGGTTGCGATAGCTCTTTGCTTCTATCTGGAATTGGTGAAATTTTATTACAGGCACAGGTAATTTGTTTCACCAACTCTTAGTGGAGACTCATCAACTTAATCACAAAAACTATATTGACCCTGCAGGGATGAAGAAGACCATGGCATTCTTTCAAGTGTACAGGCTTCCATCTGACGATTCGTATTTAAAAATGTATAGTCGGGGATTGCATCTGGGTTCAATGTATAAATTCCGCATTTTGAAGTTTTTTTATATGCTTGACCAGTTTAATTTCATTGTCTTCGCCGAGTAATGATCCAGGGCCTAGACGAGTGCTTCTTCAAATAACGGGTTTTTACGCGTCTCTTCAGAGTGGTTTTAGGCATTCCAAAAGTTCCAGCAGCTTGGTTGTTTCCCATTTCGTTTCGCCAGTCCATTGGCCCCTTTCTTTAGTATTTTTCCGAATGTCCACAGTAGGGATTTGAATAACTTGGTCAGAAATGAGATTTTTCATGAAAAAAATTATTGTTTCTGTTATGTTATATTGTTGATGTTATAATATGAGCACTAGTGTGCAAAGATGTACATCTCTTAAGGAGGTATATTTACTCGGTAATTACAGAAAACACACGCATTCCGTGAGAACTCTTCCATCTGTAATTACTGTGCGATCAATAACACCTGAATATTATTTATTTCTATCAATTTCAAGGACTTCAAAGTTATTTACAGCCAGACGTTGGATATACAAAAAAAAATTAAACACGCCCGTTCATTGTTCTCTATCATTAACACAAAAACTTAAATTTATGATTCACGTTTAAAAAAACATATAAAATTATACGAATAATATGTATTTAGACCAGATTTAATGGGCCAACTGTTTTTTGGGGCTATGAAAATTTATAAAGCCGTGTCCAGACGAATAAACGTCGTACGTCTGGACGTCATCCCGAACTTCGTCGCGTAACAAATGGCTAAAATGTTACATCGTACAGGTTGTACAGCGTGGATTGTGGATAAAGTAGCAAACCATCAAATAGAGTTCGAAAAAAGGATACGCTTTGATGTCCAACCCGTTTAAACGACAGCGGAACATTTAGTTGAATGTCTCCCCGAAACCGTATCCAATCTCCTGCCTAAGCGATCCGAACAAATCCTTGGTTCGCAACGCTGTTACTTTACGCGGTTTGGTTACAAGTCTGGACGCAGCTTAACACGATGGCGCAAGACGAATCCACATCACATGGCAGTTATATCTAGTCTCCCTTTCAACATCTACTGAATATAAATTGTTGGCAAAATTAACTTCCCCCTGAAAAAACATTTTCAAATCCCATCTATCTATCAATAAAAAGACATGATATCAAACTGCAACCTATTTTGTTTTATGTTCTCGTGGTGTTTATTTTCCAAGCAAACCCACCTACGCTTAAGATCATATTCCCATTATATTTTTTCACGAAGCCCACATATTTTTCGCTGCATTCCCTAGAGAATAAAATTAATTCTATTAGTTTGTTGTCTGTTGTTGCGTAACATTGCTGAAGGTGGAGCGCCGACATATTAAAGAATAATGGATAATCCTGGAGGTCAAACTGCTTTCTAATATACGGGACTGAACCCTTTCTCACAGATTTTATGGTCTGATATAAATAATGTTAGTGGCATCAGGAAGCCAATAGAAAAATGTGCATACAACTTTTAGTGATTATTACAAATTCTTTTCTGATTACTCAACAGTTTTCTAAATTATAAGGGCTTATTATAATATATAATTTAATAATTATTATTTATATATAAATATGAAATAAATGTTATAAGTGCGAACTCCAACCCTTAAAAATAGTAATCATTACATTAATGCACAAATTCTTCATCAGAAAATTTTAATGTGCTGAGGGTTAACAAAATGTGAGCTTTATCGGAGTGTATGACTATATTGAGCTACTTAATGTCTGACAAAAGACAAATTCACGAAAATGTTGTCATAACTTATGCAACAAATTATTATAAAATACCAACTACTTCGAGTATAATATGTAAAATAAAAATGTAAATATTTTGGTTTTTATTTTATTATTTAAGTCTACTAAAAGCTCTAGCATTCTGTTGGTTGGAGACTAAGTACGTAAGCCAGAAAATATATTGAAGGAACTTTACACTTTTCGCACAACATAAAACAAACAAGAAACCCATTTTAACTGACTCTTTACACATCCATGATTCAAAGGGTACGGACCCTCTGAATCTTGCATAATGAAGTTCCCGTAAGAAAATGAAAATCCACCTTTAAGTCAGGTTAGTGTGAACCGTCGGTAAACAGTCCCTACATTCTTTATCAACCTTCTCGACCCTTAGGGAAACAGGTAAATATTATGTAAGGATAAAGCGCAAAAAATGGTGAATTCTAGTCACAGTGACAGAGAAGTGTGCGGAAGGAAAACTTATTGTTTGTGTTCGATATTATACTATTTTTTTAACAAATTAAATTTTGTTCGATGGCTAAATAGATATTTAAATCCCATTTAGAATAAGCAACACATTTGAGTTCAAACTAAAGTTCAAAAGCAAAATTTTAACCCAAGTGTAAAAGTGAGGACACAATATTCCCACAATCAAAACGACAAAAGAATAAATTGCCAAAGAGTTGCAAAATTAGTTGGAGATATAATCTTTGAAAGCTGGATAAAAACTGTAAATTTCTTTACAAAAAACGTAATTTCCAAAAGTTTTCACAAGTCAACAATAATACAAAAAATAATAATTTTGGATTTTAGTTATGTGTGACATTCAAAGCGCCATACTTTTGATCTGAAGTGTATGGTTTCAGACACTTCAGAATTGAATTAATTATTAGCTTAGCACTCACCTATTACTTTCAAATCAATAAATATACTGGTCGTGGGATGCAAAGACACTTGACACTCGTAAGTTCCGGCATCAGATATTTGGACATGTTTAATAACCAGGCCCCAGTTCTGCAAGTGGCGCACGTGTTCCACCAAAAAGCGATCGTCGGCAATGTAAGTGCCAAGCCCTACTGTCAGAATCGTGGGGGGCAAATCGTTTTTCCGGATCCAAGAAACCTGAAACAATGTTGGAGAGAGTGTTAACGACAATGGGTGACTAATGGCATGCGGATTTCACTAATCTATTATAGACCAACTTGTGGTGGTTTCCTATTCCCTTTTGAGCCAAACAGAAAAGTGCTATTTTAGCGTATTTTGTCATTTTGATAATTTATATACTCCGAATTGGATCCAATCGATATGGAAAATGATACTTTGATACAACATGTAATAAAGGCTGGAATTATCTAAAAGTTAGCATTGTTGGTAAAACAATTTTGTTCAGTTTGAAGGTAAAGCTCAAAATATAGCAGATGTAGGACAATAATGACAGCGTCGTTTCAGCCTTTGTTGATGTCATCTTCAAGGCGCTAAACGGGCAAACTCCAGGAAATCAAGCAATTGCAAATTGGCCTTCTCCAATACTAAGACTGTGAGCTCAATATTCTCAAGATTAAACTATCCTACTCCGAGCAGGAGCTCAGAGTAAGTTTACAAGATCCCATGAGCCCAATGTGTTAAGTGTTGGCAGTATTTTAGGACACGTATTTACCAACCTGAATATGACTGCCGGGATGTTAGCAAACATAAAGACAAGAAAAGGGCCTTGGCTCAGCACCACTTCCAGTGGAATCACGATTTCAATTTGGATGATGTCAAAATTCTTGATCGGGAAAATAATTATCTTAAAGGTGACACCAGTAAAATAATAGATAGAAAGCAAGGAAAACGAAGAAATAAAGAAATTAAAAGGAAAGTATTAGAAAAAAGAACTGTCACTGGTTGGAAGGTATTTCCTCGTATATTTATGTTTTTCGTTTATTATTTATTTATTTTACAGTTAAGCTAACTGTCAACTTTCTTTCCTCCTTAAATTGTGCAATTATTGTTTTTGCTCTTTTAGTCATGAAGACCTCAATAGACGTTGTCATTATTGTCGCACATCTGCTATTTTGGAATTTAATTGTTGGTAAATGACGAGATGAAATTAATATTCTCTGTTATCCAGAACTTTAAAATACCATCGATGCGCTTAATTTTGATTCACTTTTTCTTCCTATATTGCTTTCCTGTATTGCTAAAATTCATTGGTTACTAACAATGGAAGAAGCCGCCGTATGAAACCCATAAAGACAGTGAAATTAATTGAAACAAAAGCTTTCAGGTACAATTGAAACAACATGCTGGAAGAGTAACTAATCTCTTTACAAATGAAACATCTTGAATGCTCTGAGATATTTGAAACTCAAGAACCTTCTTCCAAAGGATGCTTTGGGTTTAAATGCTCATTTTGAAGTAAGAAGTAGTTTCTATGCAACAGCGGATCCAAATACTTATTTGGACAATTATTCATCTACAATAGTCAATTCATCAAAAATCAATCGAATTGACAAGAATAATGAACCCCAGTTGGGTGCTATAATAATGCTTGTCCAAATTAGTTGATTCCTAGAAATCGATAATTTTGATGTTTTCGATTAAAGAAAGAGATTAAATTAAATTCAAGAGCAGATCCTGAGAGCAAAGCTGAAACTGATTTATGAAACCGAAAATGATATTTCGACACCCAAGAAACATTAAGAGGAGCTTGAAAGCAATCTTAATGTATAATAATTTTCAGAGTAAAATATAGCCTTAGAAAGGCATTAATCTTCTGTGGTTACTTCAAACTTTTCTTCTAGGAAAGTTCTCGCAGCCGAAAATGCAACTAAATCCTTCAAAAAACCAACTTCTGCTCACAAACCACAGACTCAACGCTGACTCCCCTACAATAACTGCAGACGTCCAAACGACACAACCAAAAAACGACGTAAAATACCTTGGAATCACAATTGACTAGAAACTTAAATTTACTAAACACATGCGAAACATCAGAACAGAAACGATAAAAAGAACAAAACACTTTCGCTCACTAACATACAAATACAGAGGAATTAGCACAAACACCGCCACCAAAATATATAAAGCTATTTGTAGACCCTTGCTGGACTTTGGACATATACTCATGACCAACGGAACAGAAAGGACAAAACGTTATATACAAACAACAGAACAAATCGCACTAAGGCTAATAACACGAATAAGACACCCCCAAAACCCACTACACAACCCCTCCACCCAACTACTATACGAACGCACAAACATGACAAATATTTCGGAAAGACTCATACATTTATAGACAAAATGGACAAACAACCCCTACAACTGGACCATACTGAATCCCCTTTGTCTTACAAGACCAACCGGACAATCCCGCTTCCGCTTCCCTACATCAACGCTACTCGAACGCTTACAATAGCAACTGTCCACCGGACAATAAATCCAAGATCTTTGTATGACAGAATTAAAATTATTAACCTAGAATAAATAAATTTTTACCTTTATTGTTTATCTAAATTAAGACTGCATGTACTAAACAAGAGCAGAAAGACCGATAGGTCGATAGCCTTTTTAGAAATAAAGATGTTTACTACTAATATAGCCTTAAATTGTGACAAAACAAAAGAATTGAGCACATCGTGGGGGCACTTTCCCAACCTAAGTCCCGACTGAAAAGGTGGCGGGCCCGTTCTCCTTTCTCTCATTTTTGTTGAAATATGCTGTTCTTATAATTTTATTTCCATTCATTGGGTATAAAAAGTATTTTACTTTTCGTAAGGTGGGCCAGAAACCATGGGTTAGGTGAATTTGGAATCTTGAACTTGTCCAGCTCTCAAACTGTAGGTCCACGACCAAATCTGAAACTTGTACTTCTACTTCATCAATATTCTGCAGTTTCTAATAAACTGTTGATTCTAGGTGCATTAGGCAAAGTCTGAACGTTTTCGAGAATTTCAGACTACAAAACTATTAATAATACAAAGTGCTCTAATCTAATAAACGTATGCTTCGCTCATAACATTTATGCTTCATTAAACTATGTACACAAAAAAACAGTCAACCTAATGCAGTTAGAATTATAGCAATCAACAAATCAACAAGGCTTATAGCATCAAATCTATGTTAAAATTCTGGAAATGTGTTTTCATTTCACATGAGATATTCGATTCGTCAATTTTTACCTGTTTTAAATGAGTTCAAAATGATCCTGCAGTAGAATTGTTTCATTTCTACGAAACCACTTATGGTCTATGAAGAGGGTTTCTCATTGAAAGGGGACATTAAAGTTAGCTGATTAATCTTCCACCTGGGAAGTAATTAATTAATTGGAAAGCAAAGACTGGTAAAACCAGTAAGTCGCATAGACGATTGAACAGACGAATTAGGGCAGTTTAATTCGAGCTACACTGTATTAACTAAGTACCCGGATATAGCACACATTCTGTCTTTCCATAAAATGCTTTTTCGATATTTTCATTAATTTGTTTGGTGTGGTAATTGGAAATTTCGTACTTTTTCAATTTACAGACATGCAAAGGATAATGTATGCAGATACATGGACACATATAAAACAATGCAAGTCAATCAGAAAATCGACGTTTACAATGTTCAAAACGTTATAGCTGTTAAAACTATTATTAATTTTAATATCTTATAGACGTAATAACAAACCTAACAAAATATACTTGAGGTGAGAGCTTCATTTAGTTTGAAATTGGCTGTGTCAACCCAAATAAGTTTAAACTTTAGCTGTAAAGCACGTAACTTTTCTTATAAAACAAGCTACATTTAAGCCGCATGTAATGAAGGAATGAAGCAATTTTTGGTGAATGTGCATTGCTTGACTAGTGTCATAGAGTATAATAATAATACTGTTTAATGGTTCAAATATCCCAAAAAGCATTAAAAAATATTTTAAAGACTTACTCATATATACCACGCACAGATCGTTGTTTTATTTGATTATAAGTTTGCTGTTACCGTTTAAAATAACAAAAGTCACAACTACAGCTGCCAGTTTTGTAACCGTTTGTCCCCTAGCTTTTACAATTTATATGGTTCACATATAATAGTCCATAATATTGAAGGAGCAATCAGTTTCTTATCTGGAAAAGTGAAACAGAAACGAAAAGCTCTGTTTCTGACAGACTATTTATATGATAATATTGTGATTAAAGAGAAATCGATAGATAACATCTTTATTTGTATTTTCTTTCCCCACTCGCCGTCCGCAGTGGTTCAGGGAGAAAGCTTTGTGAGGAGAATTTGGGTTAAGATCGCATTTAGAAAAGCCCGGAATATAGGTGGAAGAATAATAAAAATTTTCTTTCATTCTTGTTAATTTAATTTGCGCGGAGCTAAAGGCTTTGAAGTTATTTTAATATTACCTTCGTTTGCATTCAGCGATATCAGTCTGAGGCAAAAATGTAGATTAAACCTTTGTTTTCAAGTTTTTAATTAAAAAAAATATATGTTGCTAGATGCAACATGTCGGTAAACCAATGGTTATTTGGGTCTTAATGTTTTAGAAAATAGGCATATATCATTATTTACTTACGACATGAAATACTAAACAGTGTATGATATTTATATGTGTTAATATAATTTATTAAAGTTGTCTTATTCATTCATTATCTCAGTTCGAATTCAAATATCAGCACTCGACTATTCACCCACTCTTCACTCTGACTAACAATATACAAACAACCCACCTAACTGACAGAAAGACAGCTTGCCTGTTTATGGACAATAACAAAGCTTTTGATAGTGTCTGGCACAGAGGCTTACTATACAAACTATACAAACTACACACACCAACATATCTACTACACACCATAAAGAACTTACTAGAAAACAGACAACTACAAGTACGAATTGACAAAACACTGTCATTTTCTTTTTCCCCTGAACAAGGGCTCCCTCAAGGATCCCCGCTCTCACCGTTTCTATACAATATATACTGCCATGACATATACAATTACAAACTTACCAGACAAAAATCAAATCGACAGATCGGCATACATATTACAATACGCAGACGACACGGCACTTATTGTACATGACAAAACTACTGAGAGAGCAGCTCAAAGACTCCAAACACTAACAAACAACACAATGACATGGTTTTATAAATGGAGACTAACACGAAACGCGTTAAAAAAACCAACTTCTGCTCACAAACCACAGACTCAACGCTGACTCCCCTACAATAACTGCAGACGGCCAAACGACACAACCAAAAAACGACGTAAAATATCTTGGAATCACAATTGACCACAAACTTAAATTCACTAAACACATATGAAACATCAGGGCAGAAACAATAAAGAGAACAAAACACTTCCGACCACTAACCTACAAAGACAGAGGAATTAGCACAAACACCGCCACCAAAATATATAAATCTATTTGTAGACCCTTGCTTGACTATGGACATATACTCATGACCAACGGAACAGAAAGGACAAAACGTCATATACAAACAACAGAACAAATTGCACTAAGACTAATAACACGAATAAGACACCCCCAAAACCCCCTACACAACCCCTCCACCCAACTACTATACGAACGCACAAACATGTCAAAGATTTCGGAAAGACTGATACATCTACAGACAAAAAGGAGAAACAACCCCTACAACTGGACTATACTTTTTTTTTTTTTTTTTTTTTATCGAGGTTTGAGAAATCTGTTGGACAGACTGCCCAGGCTGGTGTTCTGGCGCCTGGGGGTGTGCCGGGATGACGTTCCGTTCCAGGAAACATCGACCGGCTAAAACTCTTTCCTCCTTCTAACCCCCCTTCTCCTCCCGGAACCGTGTTAACATTACTTCAGGGGAGAGGGTTGCCTGCCGGACGTCGGCGTGTCCTGTCTATTGCCGTGGGGATTGCCTTTTCCTTTCCAGGTCGCATTTGGTCGTCATTATGTCCTGGATCATTGGACGTATGACGTCCCATCCTTCTCTGGTCTTTAGAATGGTCCCCATTGCATCTTTGGTGATGCGTTTGCCGCATCTATCTGCGGCTTCCGCTCTGATGCCTTCAAATTGGCGACATATGAATATGGTGTGCTCCGGTGTGTCCGCATCTTCGCAGAACCAGCATTGGTCGGATTCTTGCTTCCTGATCGTTTTTAAATAGCTGCCGAAGGCTCCGTGGCCGCTTATTGCCTGCGTGACGAAGTGATTCACGTCCTTGAATCGTTCCTCCTGCAGCCATACGTTCAGGTCTGTGATGAACACCTTTGCCCATCCTTCGTAGTCGCCCCATCTGTCGGTCCATTTCCGGGTTAGGGTGGACCTGTGTAGCTTTCTGGAAGCCTTTCCGTCCTCCTGGATACTGATCCTCTCTTCCACCATCAGATCCAGTGGAGGCAGCCCGGCCAGCACTTGCGCCACCTGTGTATTTATAGTCCGGTACGCTGCCGTGATGCATATGGCCAGCCTTCTGTTGACTCTGTCGAGTAGCGTTTTGTACCCTTTGTACCTAATTGTTTTTTGCCAGGCCTTTGCTCCGTACAGCACCACCGACTGCACCGTGCTGGCCAGTAGCCTTTTCTTCGCCGCTCCAGGTCCGCCTATTTTCGGTGTAAGGCTCATCATGGCGTTGATTATACCGTGGGCCTTGTTCACAGTTTTTTGGACATGCGCAGTCATCCGCATGTTCCGGTCCATGTAAACGCCCAGGTATTTTGCAGCCTCTTGGGTCGCTATGATTTCGCCTCCTATGCTCACCTCCGCAGTCCTAATCTTCCTTCTGCCAGCTACAAGTACGATTTGGGTTTTCTCGGGAGCGATCCTAATTCCCATCTCGTTAAGCTTGTTGCTTATTAAGCCCATGTTGTAACTGGCCTTGTCTTGGAGTCCCTCCAGATCCTTTGCCTTGACCACTAGCGCTATGTCGTCTGCGTAGCCGGTTATCGTCACCCCGTCCTCCAGCTTCTCCCTCAGGATGTCGTCGTAGAAGATATTCCAGAGTGTGGGGCCCAGCGTGGATCCTTGCGGGATTCCACACGTCATGTCAAAGGCGGTTCCTTCAGGGTCAATTATTTTGCGGTCTTTGAAGTATGAGCCTAGGATGTTGATGAGGTACCGGTCAACTCCTCTTACTTCCATGGCCTCCCTTATCTTGCTCCACTGTGCCGAGTTGAACGCGTTCCGTACGTCTACCAGGATTAGGAGAGCAAAGTCTCGATGTTGGGGGGCTTTGCTTTCGGTCTCCCTGACGATTTCCTGTACTCGGCCGATCGCGTCCAACGTGCTCCTTCCTCTCCTGAAGCCATACTGGGTGTCCTGGATGATAGGCCTTGTGTCTGTAATCTCTTCGAGTCTCCTTTTTATCAGTTTCTCGAAGAGTTTCCCCATTGTGTTGATCAGGCACAGGGGTCTGAAGGACCTTTCCGCTCTATCGTCCTTGCCTGGTTTTTCGATGAGGACCAGCCTAGCCTCCTTCCAGATTTTTGGGAAGTTGCCGTCGACCAGGCATTTGTTGAACACCTGCAGTATCAGTTCCCCTTGAGCTTTGACACTTTCAATGACGACCTCGGGGGGTACGCTGTCCGGGCCAGGGGCTTTCTTTTTCTTCATTTCTGAAGCAGCCCTGTTCAATTCCTCCAGGCTGAATGTTGGAATCTTTCCCTTATCAATATCGTGGCGTTGCCACTGAATGACCGGGAAAGTCGGGAAGAGTTTTTCCACCTGGGTTTTTACGTCCAATGTCGATGGGGGCTTGAACATTCCAAATTTTTTCCTCACAATCTGGTAAGCGCGCCCCCAGATGTTGTTCTCGAGGTCGTCAATCAGCTCTCTCCATTTCGCCTGCTTACTCTGCTGGATCAGAGTCCTGAGCGCTTTCCTCTCCGTTGCGTGGATGTCCTTTAGGGCTCTGATGTCATGGGCTCCGCTTGGTGTTTTCTTCTTTGCCCTTGTGAGCATTCTCCTTAATCTCACGCACACCCTACGCTTACCAGCGATTTCTTCGTTCCACCAGTACACCCCTTTCTTGCCTGTGGGCGACCTCTTTGGCAATGTGCTTTCGCACACCGAAGTTATTGTTTTCATCAGCTCTTCCGGGGTGTCGATGTTGGCGAGCTGCTGGACGCGTAGTGCGAGGGCTTTGGAGAACTTCTCCGCTGTACTCGGATTCCCAGTCCATCTCCACGAGTTTTGTGGCTGGATTTGGCTGCTCCGGGGTCCTGGTCCTCTGCAATAACTGTAGGTGATGCTATGGTGGTCGCTCAGGTTTTCCTCCTCCGTAAGCACCTGCCAGCTACTGACCTTTCCCGCTACCGGTATCGTAGCGATGGTAACGTCAATTAGAGATTCCCCTCTCGATCCTGAGAAGGTTGGGGTGTTCCCTCTATTGACGGCCACCAGGTCGTTTGCTGACATCCAGTCCTCCAGTAGCGTCCCTCTTCTGTTTGTCCTGCATTCGCCGAATATTGCACTTTTAGCGTTTAAATCGCCGCCTATCAACACGTCCATGCCCGAAGCCTTGATGATTGTCTCCAAGTCGTTGAGCAGCTTCTCAAAGTCCTCATTGTCGCCGTTTGGTGAGAAGTAAACAGAGAATACTGATAGGTCCTCCAGCTCGACACCTACGTAGCCAGTTCCCTTGTACTCTCTCTTTACTCTGAGGCCTCTGCTGACGTTGATGAAAACGTCCCTGGCATCGTCGCATAGTGTAGTGTTGTGGCTGAGTGCTTTATTCGGTTCCTGCCCTAGTGTCACGTTTGTGTTGTCCTCGATCGTTTTCCTGTACATGAGGTCATGCGCTTTGCGGCATCTGTTGAGATTTACCTGCAGAAAGCGCATGGCCGTTTCGCGTTGGTCAGCCGTGGTGTGGAGGGGCTGCGCGGTTGCCTTCTTGAACCTGTTCATATTGGTTGGTCGGAGGCATGCCTGTCCACCGCTTCTTGCGCACTGGCCCGCTGTAGTCCTGCTCCCTTGCTATTAAGCGCCTCTGTGGTTCTGCGCTCCCTTCTTGTGAGCCTCTGGGCCTCCTTCCTTAGCTCCTTCTTTGCTTCCGTCAGAGCAGCCTTGAAGGCGTCACATTTGCCGCTTCCGGCTCTGTGCCCCTTCTTTTGGCATATGGGACAGCTCGGCTCCTTGGTGCACTCCCTAGTTTCGTGCCCTGCTTCCCCACAGGCGAAGCACAGTTTGGATCGGTCCGTCCCTGTGCATTTCTGCCGCTGGTGCCCGTAGTTCCAGCATCTGCTGCATCTTTGCAGATTGATCCGGGCCTCCATACTGCACATGACCAGTCCTATTTTCATCCGTTTTTCGGATAGCAACTCCTTTGCCATACCCCTATCGATCATTAGGGTGACGGCCTGTGTGTTATTGATGTTTGGCCTTAAGTCGCTTAGGCTGTAGTCCTCCTCTTTAATTTGCTCGAACTTCCGGCGCAGAGCGGCAACTACGTCCTCTTTAGAGGCCAGTGATTCCAGTCCTCTAATGTGGATAGGATCCCTGGCCTTCTGATTGCCCACGACTTTGATGCTTTCCGCGCCATCGTTGTTGCGTTGAAGCGCGCTGCTTATCTTCTCCACAATGCCTGCTTGTCTCTCCGTGGTAATTACCAGCCGGCCGTCTTTGGTGCTGCGCAACGTCTTTACCCCCTCCCCAAGCTTGTTGGTAGTGAGGGTCTCCTTTACGCCTCTCAGGGTTTCCTCGTAGGTTTTCCCCTTGTTACTCACCACTATGGCGAATGTTTTCGGTGTATTCCTTTGCCTGTGTGTGGCTTGCGATGGCGTGGGCTGGCTTGGCCCATTTGGCCTGGTGTAGATAACCACTTTGCTTGCGGCATTGTGGAATATTTCCTTCCAGCATTTTCCTCAGCGTTCCGGTTTTTGTACCCCTGGTTTGGTGCGTCGCTATCTCAGGTTCCCCCGTCGTCTCTTCCCTCAGGCGCGTGAGTTTGTTGAAGAGGTCTTCCTCGCTGCTGTATGCGATTCTGACGGTCTTCTTATTGATCCTAATGGCTGGCGACTTTGTTTTAATTTGCACCTGTTGTTCCAGGATGCCAAAGTCCTCCTCCATAGCCTTCATTTCCGGGAATTTTTCCTGGAACAGCTTTTCGATGAGGCTCCCCTTTCCCTGTCCGTCGTTGGGTATCAGCAGCACTTTGGTGATGCTGTCCTCCGTGTCCAGGGGGTTGCCCACCTTGATTTCGGTGTTTGTGTACACCGCCGCGTCCCATTTTTTGTTGAGGATTTCCCTCAGAGCGCTGTAGCTGTCGTGGCTATCCAGATTTGCAATTGTATACGTGTTGCCCGTCTGCGTGCCTGCGTTCGCCGTGCCCTTTTCGGTGGTGGAGCCGTGTGATTTCCTATTGTTTAGCCAGTTTGAGATATCTGTGCCGCTTGTGATTCTGATCTGTCTTTTCAGCTTGACACAGATTTCCTTAATTTCCCGCTTGGTGTTGTTTTCAATGAATTTTTCCAGCTCCTTGCCGAGTTTAGCAATATTTTCCAGGGCCGCACTCAATGCTAGTGCTTCCGTGCACTCTTTCCCTTCGTGTAGGTGTCGCTCTTCGCTGGTTCGTTCCTGGTTGGTGTGAGAACTCTGGATCTGAGTTCGGCTGTTTGCTTGTGGTGGACGTTCTCTCTCTCTTTCTCGGAGGTTCCCTTTGTTTTGTGGCCCTCGTCGTCACGCGGCGCCCCCGAGCCTACTTCCGCTCCCGCCTCGGTCCTCATTCGGATCGCGGCTGCCCTATCTGGCGACCTCTTCATTTTGTCGCTTCGGGAAAAGATTCCAAAAACACCCGTGCTGGTCGTCGGGGACTTTGTCCCCTTCCGGTCCCCCTTCCCGCTTACTCATGTGATGTTTTTGTTTTTGTGTTTTGCGTTGTCTATTGTCCACAATGCACTAAATACTAACTAACACTATTATAATAGCCTAATTAAATGGTTACTAATATTTCACAGAATGTCTGTGGTAAAACCTCAAATGTTCGTTGCCAGAATGTTCACAGCGGCAATGCCGCAACCCCAGCGGGCCGTCTAGATGGGCCTATGCAGGTAGCCACCCGTGCGAAATAAGGGTACGCTTGGCTGCTATGTCTGCTATTTATAATCAACTGTTTTTTCCACTTACGATTTGCCGTAATGCCTGATCCCTACGTCCTAGGAGCACCTCACAAAAACCACTGCACTCCTCGGATTTTTTCCTATCCGCTCATAGCACTTTCACGATTGTCTGTTTAGTACTTTAGTCTCTATGGTCGTTGGGATGTTTCCCTTTGCGGACCGCACTAGAAATCGACTGTTCACGATGGCTGCTCGGCGCGAAGTCCAACTGGACTATACTGAATCCCCTTTGTCTTACAATAGCAACCAGACAATCCCGCTTCCGTTTCCCTACATCAACGCTACTCGAACACTTACAAACGCAACTGACTACTGGACAATAAAATAATTTTTTCTTGTCATTAGAATTGGAAAGTTTATTTAATAAGATTATTAACCTAGAATAATAGAATTTTCATCCTTGTTTTTTATTTAAACTAAGACTACATGTATTAAACAAGGGCAGAAAGACCGATAGGTCGATAGCCTTTTTTAGAAATAAAGATGTTTACTACTACTCATTCATTATCTTCAGTGTCTGCATTTTAAAATTTAAGCAAATATCATTTGACTAAGCAGTTGATAGGCAAAATTTGCACAAACCAAGGAACGAATTTATAAACACGGGATTAAATAGTATTTTTTTGAAGCGAGTTTTTGAATTGGAGTCCTATTCGAAATTGAAACCGAAAACGTCGCAAGCAGAAATTGAAGAATTATTAGTTATCGTTGTTGACTTAATTACAGCTAATGTTCTGTATCATTTATGTGTTCGTACAAAATCCATTTATGCTGCATGGGAAACGATTTAATTACTAGAAACCAAAGTACTAAAGTAAGAGTAATACTTAGATTATTAAAATTATTACTTTGATATGATAATAACTTCTTAAACAATATCTTCACTTGTCACTTATGATTTTCTGTCTGTTGGCAACAATTAATAATAATTTTAAATTAGAGCTCCTTATTAAAACTTCTGTCCCATCGATGATATTCTTCCGTTTCTAAAATTGTTAATTCTAATTTTACTTTCCCATTACGGAAACCTTAAAAACCAGCAGTTTTTGCATAGAACTAAATGGAGTAGCAGTACAACAGTGTTTATTTTATTTCCTTTATTTAAGTACTTGGAGTAAAAATTCTTGCATTCGTATGAAAATTACTGCCTTCCCCTAACATGAAGCCGACATATTTTATAATAATCGGCGCCTGCAAAACACTAACCCAACATGTTACTGGCTGCGGTTTGGAAAATACAGTTTCTTCCTTGGCCGCAAACTGGTGTTACCAACATGTAGATCGCAACATCAGTTATGTAAACTAATAGAGAAATTCAGTGTGTATTCGGGATGATCGATTTCAACGTTAGGTTATTGAGGCCCATTTTATTTATTCCGAATTTTGAAAAATTATTAAATTATTTATTAAACTTAACAGTTGTGAACTTGAATGTTTTTTTAACAAACTATACTTTTTCACGGTTACAGCACTTTGACAAGTCCCATTCGTGTATTTTTAAGTAGGTTCAAAACTGTTTTCGATTAGGTATAAAAATATATCGACACATTTGCAAGATCTGAAATTATTCAGCTAGAAAGACGGTTTTTGCGAACACTTTCGACCTTTGCACTTGTAATCATCGTCTACTTTATGGGTTTTCAATCCAGACATTTTTCTAAAATTCACTATCAGTCTAATTTTGTTCGAACGTATTTAAAGTGCTTGTTAAATTAGCCTTCACTAAACACTCTGCGGGAAGAAATGAAGGACTAAAATATTACAATTTTACATTTTTAGGCATCTTATATAGAAAATTAGAATTACTTACAGCAGCAACATTGTTTTCAAATATCATTGGCCACAATATTAGTCAATAATGGTGCCGGTTTAATAATCCTGTGGATGGGGATCGCTGATGGATGTATACCTATTTGTAAATAGATTTTGAGTTTAGTTGCCATTCATACACAAATGCCAGCGGAAGAAGAAACCCTGCATGAATGCCTCACCCTTGTTAAGTATCTTTATTACTATCGTTAATTAACTCAGTTTAGTACAGAGAATGCCACAAAATTAATCATTTTCTTGCAAATCAACTTAGCCTTCTTTTCTTAACTGATATACAACATACCACTTCATACTCTCATATATAAAAAGCATTTCATATTCGCGCAGGAAGCCAATCTTTTTGAAACCTTGTGTCTATCTGTGCCAATTGTCTGCAATCTTTTTTGAAGACTTCCACGCAACAAATTGTGACATCAATTTTTCATTCAATCATCATCACCCGTTGAAAAGATTTCCTTCTTTCATTTCAGAACATTTCGGCAACAATATTGAGAAATATGGTAACATGCCATTGGCAGTCGCTTTCTATGCTAATTTAGAAATAGTAACCGAAACTTGTTCCTCGTGACAATGTCCAAATTTATTTTTAGATATCTTGGAAATTTATTCATTCAAATGAATATCACAAAACCGAGACCTTATATACTCTAGAGTCACCAGAATAGTAGCTCGTTTAACATCGTATTTTCATTAAAATGTAATTGTAAATTAAATAGTAAAATATTACAGAAAGGACAAAACGTTATACACAAACAACAGAACAAATTGCACTAAGACTAATAACACGAATAAGACACCCCCAAAACCCACTACACAACCCCCCCACCCAACTACTATACGAACGCACAAACATGACAAAGATCTCGGAAAGACTCATACAGCTACAGACAAAATGGACAAACAACCCCTACAACTGGACCATACTGAATCCCCTTTGTCTTACAAGACCAACCAGACAATCCCGCTTCCGTTTCCCTACATTAACGCTACTCGAGCACTTACAAACGCTACGGACTAGTGGACAATAAAATAATTTCTTCTTGCCACTGAAATCTTATTTATTTAATAGTATTGTTAACCTCGAATAAGAGAATTTTCATATTTGTTTTTCATTTAGATTAAGACTGCATGTATCAAACAAGGGCGGAAAGACCGATAGGTCGATAGCCTTTTTTAGAAATAAAGATGTTTACTACTACTAGTAAAATATTGTTGCGTTATGTTCTGTAAATAATCTAGGCAAATACCTGTGTTTTATAATATGTCCATTGTCGAATCATTTTTATCTTAAAATTCGAATGAAATAATGGTAGTTTAAATGAAAAACTGAAGAAGACGCTATCTAAAAATAGAACTTAACGCTTTGTTTCAAATATGGAACAAAACCATTCTTCAAGATCCTAGTGAGAAAAAAGTGTAATCTTTAACACTTGAACTTGTAAGAACTCAATAATTCGTAAAAAAATTGCAAGAAAATAATGATAATGTTTTGAATACAAAAGGTTTCTTTTCTGAAATATTTATCATAAATATTCCAGTTTTAATTATGAATCTGACTTGGAATGTCCGGGCCCTTAATTTAGATTTTAATTCATACATTTCCAAGTTCTTGTATTTTGACTGCTTGAATTAATTAGCTAAACATTAAAAATGTATAAAAAAAACTGACTGGAGATCAGTTGCTCTTTTGTATGCCGAAATAATATTTCTGTGTGCTTGATGTTTACAAAAATTACGTTTAGTTTATGGCTATATGAAATCATTATTTGTTATGGCTAACTTCATAGAGAAAATTACCAGAAAGACTTATACCGTTACAGACAAAATGCAAAAACAACCCAGATAACTGAACGATTTCAAAAGTCCAATTGGGGAAAATTAAAAGTCTCATTTTATCCTCCCGTCGATCTCCTTGATTGCGCTACTGGGAAATATGCAAAATACAATTCGAAATAAGCAATTAGGCATTACTGCTTTAATAGCACGAGCTATTGGATATAATGGTTTATATTGGCTGTCTGCGCCACTTTATAATTAAATCTCCTGTTTATAAACATGTCGGGCTTCATTACGGAATTGCCTCGAAGTTAAACCCGATGGAATTCGATATTTTCTGAAGTTCAGGTGAGAAATTATATTATAATTATGCTCAATTGTCCCGCTAAGTTTACGTTTCGATCGATAAACTGGTCACTGAACAGCAACAACCCTGAATTGAACACGACAATTTCCATCTGCTCGGTTTTGTCTCTCTCAATTTTAATTAATTTGGGCCCTATTATTGCCTAATTTTTTTTTTATAAATGACTGGCTTTCGAGAGTTTTTTTTTTCATCACCAACATATCCTTTGAAATCCATACTATTATGACTCAATACCATTACCGACTCTACTACTACCAGTACTACTCTAGTAGGTAGTCTAGTCTACAGCTTGGCAAACTATAATCGAACATTCCTAATTGAAAGGGTAATTAATTCTTATTATAATTTTTTAATGATAACACTGATCTGCAACAAAATCCTCCTTCAAAAAAATATATCATAAATATAAAGATTTTGATGCGCGAATCTGTTCCCGATGGCCAATTTTTTTTTATCCCGTCTAGATTTTTCGATATGAGTTTTTTTCCAAAATATCATAAATTTGGGTTTTTTTAATTCGATTTATGCGTTAACATTATAAACAATGTATACACTTGCGTGCATAGAAATCGGCCCACAGTAAACTTTTGAATTTAATTATATATTTTTTAAACATTAAAGCATATTAACTTGTCTTTCAAACAGCATATTTCGTTTCTAGATCTGATGAACAGTTTTTAAAAAAAATGTAGTTAAATTCAAAAGTTTACAGTGAGCCGATTTCTATGCACGCAAGTTTATATTTGTCAAACATTTTGCGTGTTTACGAATGAGTACACGACTTGTATTGTTATTTTAGCAGCATCTTTAACTGGCAATTATTCAACACTCTTTTTACGATAAGATGTGTGTAAAGTTCTTTATTGAAGCAACTACAGAAGAACAACTCTTGGAGCTTATAGAACATGATTCCAATGAATCTAATTCAGAATCATTTATTGTCGCGCTATTGGCCATAGCTGTTGATGTTCCAGTACAAGACACAACTTATGGAATTCACTTGGAAGCTATCACATGTCTTTTGGTATTGTTGTCAGTTCAGTTTCATTGCGGACAGAGATCAGATAACAGTATCGTCTATCATACTGTCATGAACAGACGTCATGTTATAAGTTCTCCACTTTTTGTGAAATGTCTTATGATCAATTTCATCAATCAGCAGGTTTGCCTCCCGGATACGGCGCAGGACATGGACATAGCTTAGTAATAGGTTAGACCTCCAAGGTCTAGGAGTTTAGACCTCCAATTGAACGCCTTTCGAGCGCCCCATAGTCAAAAAAAATTATAAACTACATCTGCTACGAAGGAAGAAAATGCACCGCTGAAGGTATTTATTTCAAACACATGGAAGGCCATTTGTCAGAACAAAAAATATTAGTCAAAAGTTTTTTTCTTCAAAAAACCGTCCGCCGCATTTTAAATGAATTAAGGACGTTTTCTTCTGGGACTCACTGTATGTATGTATAACTACATATTTTTCTTAGGAGGAGAACCTAAGTCGTACAATCTGAAACATGTTAAATAAGTCTTAAAGTTCAAGTCAAAACATATGGTTTAATAAAAGAAAATCACATAACCATTTAAACATACACGTAAGTACAATGTGTTGTCCCTAAATCGTAAAGTCAAATATGTGCAATAAAATTCGTTTTCCATAATTTTGGACACGTATCAAATCCACCTGTTGCAAAAAAATTTCCATCTGTGTTAAATTTGCAAGTGGTTAACGCAGCTTTATCACTTAAGGTGTACACGGGTCTGCCATCCGTAATGTCGATAATAGTTAATTTAGAGTCCAAGCTGCTGGCTAAAAGATAATTGGCTTTCGGATGCCAATCCACACAAGTGACGTTACCATAGAATGAATAGTATTGTATCCACCTCAGGTTTCTTGTGTCGTAAAGTCGGACACCTCCTGTCGTCGTAGCAGCAGCTATCGTGAAATTGTTTGAATGCATTGCTATATGGTTTGTCTCCGCGCGATCTGGGGGAAAAAACATGAACCAAGTCGCGGCTCACTGAGTCCCAAATCCGAACTGTCCAATCAGATGAGCAGGAAAGCAATTAAATTTCCAAAATGAGAAAATTTTGCACACCGTACCTAAAGAAGTACATACATTTAATTATACTAATAAGTCAGGCAGGGAAAATTCTAGACAACACCAATCAAAGCCTTGCCAGCATACCAATCCGACCTTAAAGATCTTACGTTAAGAAGTTCGAACAGTTACCTATAACTAGTTTTTATTTTCTCTTTCAATTACGCAAAAACTGAAGTTGTTGGGAGCGATAGCACTGTGATTTTAAGAACAAGGTCAAATCTCGTTAGAAGGTAACTTTGAGGAAACATCGGACATTTTTCGTGCAACTACATAAATTTAAGTAAAAAAGTGAGTTCAGACTTTTTTAAACTCAATATACTTTGAGTAAATTCAGATTTCCCATACATATGTGCATGACTTTTTCAATCAACTTTGTTAATCTGGAAGTTTCTGAGGGAATATTCTGTTTGAGAGGCCGTTTCCTCAAAATCTAACAGAGTAAACTAATAAAGATCATGGAGAAAATTGGTCGACTTAAAATTGTTAGATTCAGTTCAAATTTGGCACCTTTCTCATAGAGGATTCGGTTCCCGAATGTACGTAAGACGGTTTAGCGCCGGTGCTCCCGCAGACGCCGAAGAGAACACGAAACGCGCGGAAATAGCGTCGAAACAACACCAGAAAATAATTTTTGTAGTAATATAATTTAGGAAATTTTCTAAGGTCGATAGTGCGGTTAAATTCAATTATAACCCAAAACCACCAAACAAACACTAAATTCTGATTGGAACGAGCGAAGCCCTAAAGTCGTTTCGAGTGAAGAAATAAATTATGAAAAAGTGGGTCGATTTGGTCATGCCCACCTATTAGAAATTTGAAATCACTCAAAAATCACTGATTATTTCAAAACGAGTTTCATCCTCATCACTTTTCTGGTGAACAAACTGAAAAATTAATGCAATTGTTAAGGGAGTGCACTTTCAAAAGCTTTTACCTCCGTTAGGCGATATTTTTAGTCTGTAGCGTATATTTACGTAACATTTTTGGGGTGTAGTATATGCTCTAATGGTAGTATAGTCTCGCAGATCAAAATTGCATCACATGGTATATTAGAAACCCTTTATAATTTAACGAAAAGATCTATTTTCTGCAGTTTCAAACTTGCTAATTAAATATAAAAAGTTAGACATGAAATTATGTAGAAATGCAGTATGTTCCCACGATTTCTTGTAAACTTTCTTTTCAGATTCCTTGGTCAACTGCAGGGCGAGTTTTTTCGATGACCAGTACAGGGATCTTCGGAACTAGAGCAGTTACGAAGAAGGTCAAATGGACAAAGAATTGTAGTTTTGCATGCTCTACTCGAAATCTATTTTATTTTTCAAAAATTTGACAGCTGTCAAGAGATATTTGGGAAAAACTTATTTTTGGTAAATTTTTAAATTACTCCTAGTTCCGTTGATATTAATTTGACAGGAAAACATTAAATAGAAAACTTGTAGGAAATTGAATTCCAAAGAAAATGGCATAAGACATTTCTTCAAAATAACTGTGATTTTTGACATATGACACAAATTTGAGTTTTTTTAAAAAGCATTCATACTTGATTATTACTTTACCGAATAGAACATTTTATTACGATTTCTGTGATATATCATATCGTTAGGTTTTTTTCGAAAATAAAGTGTCTGCGAACAATTTATACTTTATCAATTTAGTTGATCGAAGTTAGCCATGGAAAATAGCATAAGACATACAGCATTGCTTCCATAGTAACAAATAATAACAGTATGCTTCAGTATTTATTTTGACAGCTACGTCAAAGTTGGCAATAACTTTGACTATAATTAAGACGGCTGCTCATTTAAAGTGTTTATTATAAAAATCAAATGATACCAATATTAATTAAAATTTAACTCTAGAACATTTCATTTTTATTGTAAAACATTTTCAAAAAGTCCACCATTATTATCAATGCAAACATTGCAACGATTTAAAACTGAATAATTTGCTTTTCTTGCGGAGCGACCATCAATATTTTCAAATGCTCTAACAACAGCTTCTTTAAGTGCATTTGAATTGGAATATTTGTTTTTGTAAACTCTGTTTTTTACGGCTCCCCAGAAAAAGAAATCCAAAGGAGAAAGATCCGGTGTTCAAGGTGACCATAAAACAGGGCCGTTTCGTGCAATCCAAGCCCCAGGAAATGTTACGGCCAGGTGATTCCACACTTGGGAAAAATTATGCGGAGGAGCACCATCATGTTGAAATAATTGCACTTACGCCATGTTTCTAAATCTAAGTCGTCCAGCATAAAATCTAGGTTATTCCGAAGGAATGGGGAATTTGAACGTTTTTTTTATTTCTTTAATATATTTGCCTATCTATAAAAAACGCGCATTCCAAATATCAGCCCTCAAATCGTAATATTTAATGTACAATAAACAATCAAAGTTCTGAATTCAGGCTCTTCATTTGAAACGACACTAAACGCGCGGGAATGACCATGACGTCATAGCGCTAGTTCGCTCGAATGTCTGGGTGTTTGAATGTTTATTAATAATGGAAGCAACACAAAAACGATATTACAAATGCTGTACGGTGCCACTGTGTCCTAGTACAACTTTTAAAACGCCAGATAAGCTATTTATTCGCATACCACGAGATAAAAGCCGGCGTTTAAAATGGTTAAAAGCATGCAGAATAGCTCACAAGGATATTCATGAGAAGACTACTGCCCATGTGTGTGAAGATCATTTTAAACGTAAGTATAAAAAAATTGATTTTATCTATTGTATAACACATAAATATTTTGAATTTCTATTTTGTTTGTTTCTCGGCTGCATTATAGTAATAGTAAATAATAACCTCAAAACAATTATTTGCTATACTAAAGGATAAAAAGGATCGAAAGTATCTGCGAAGGAAAAGTCTCTTTTATCGTCGTGTATTTACGTTAAATACCTACTATTTTTGTCATGCAATATGAATATTAACTCATATTTTCACACCAACTTCAGCAAGAGTAGAACTTTGGTGTTTTTAATGTAAGATGCCACCGTAAACATATCCACCAGTGGAAAAATGTTAGATTGTCTTTTTACAAAACCTGCGTCAGTCATTTTGAAAGATTTTCTTTTTCTCCTAATACACTATCGAAACGTTTTAACTTTAAATATCAAGACTGAAGTTACATGTTTACATGCTCCGCATTGCAGCTGCCATGGCCGAATAGCTACTTGACATCACAACTCGTGCCAGCCCATGACGGCGCGTTACAAGAATGATTTGAATTATACAGTTTTTAATTGCTTATATTAATTACATAGAGATAAAAAAATAGTTTTTTGTAAACTGTGGTGTTTTTAATAGTATTAAGTTACGTTTGCGAGTAAAATTTTTCAAATTTAATTTTGTGCAAGTTCCCTAATGGAGAGATACCGACTCCCATTTATAATAAATTCCTTCAAAAATAAATAGTCCAAGAATTTTTGAACCTACCATTCCGCTCCAAACGTTAAACTCAAATTTAATTTGTGGTCTCCTTTGCTCCACGTGGTGGGGATTTGTCTACAGTCGTCTCTGTCGAGTGGGCCTAGGCCATGTACTCGTTGAAACAACCTCTGGCGAACGCCACGGCTGGCAGAATCAGACTTAAAGGCCGAAGCAAAAGGGGTTTTTGGCTTCCTTTTAGGAAGACCGTTTTTCCTCAATGTATGCCCCTGAATAAAACAAAACCGCCATTCAAAGGTTGCTCTCCTTTCGTTGTCGTGCGGATGCCAGATCGGCGAATGTCCATGTAAGAGTAACCCCAGGAAATGGACCGGTGAGCTGCCATTTAGACATGCTGAAAGGAGGGAACTGGGCCGAATATCAGTGCAATTTTTAATAAATGTTTTATGTATGCATGTATGGTCGGAAAATTAGTCTTCTTCACGGTCGGAAATTAGTCTTCTTCACGGTCGGAAAGTTAGTCTTCTTCACGTCGGAAAGTTGGTCTTCTTCACGGTCGGAAAGTTAGTCCTCTGGTGGGACTTCGTGTCGCCTTAAATACCCTTTTGGTCTCTTCCTATTTTGGCTTGATAGTGGGAGCCCTTTTTGGTAGGGATCCTTTGTTAAATTTCTTCGCGCATTGGAATGTTTTCCGGGTTTTTGGTATTGCTGCTATTTTATGTGGTATTCGAGGGGACATATCTGGTAGTTTCTTTTTCGAAATTTTTGTAGTGCCTGTGGGTGGTTTTTCGGTTGTTAGTATGCTTAGTATTTTGGCTTAGTATTCAGAAAATCTATCTGGTAGTTTCTTTTGCGGAATTCTTGTAGTGTATTTGCGTGTTTTTCGGTTTTTGAAATGCTTGCAATTTTGGCTTGTTTATTCAGAAAACTTATTTGCTAGGAATGTTTTGCGAAATTTTGTGGTGTACGTGAGGGATATCGGTACAATTGCAAAGTACTACTAAGAAGTAAATAGCTATCCGTTTACGGGGGCCCTTGAAAACGACCATTCACCCAATGCTGGCTTAAATCAGCCGGACAGAAAGAAAATTTTAGTAACCTTCGTTACAAACGGAACTAGGAGTAATTTAAAAATTTACCATAAATAAGCTTTTCCCAAATATCTTGCACATCTGTCAAATTTTAGAAAAATAAAATTGTTTTCGAGTAGAGCATGCAAAATTACAATTCTTTGTCCATTTGACCTTCTTCGTAGCTGCTCTAGTCTATCTATCCGAGATCCCTGTACTGATCATCGAAAAAAACACCCTGCATAAAAATTATAGGTTCTTCCGAAGTTTTTGCCAAAAACAAATAGATTGAAAATTGAAGGCAATGAATAATAACCAATATATGGTTAAATTAACTGTAGTTAGAAAATGTAATGAGTAAAACGTTATTTAGGTTTCAAGGGGCTGAATCTGAATAGAAGTTGTTAAAAACGAGGCACAAACATAAGACTTACCCAGCTATTATGCCCTAAGTAACTTGTAATAGACTGATGGTGTTAACGTCCCACAGTTTGATGGATTGATCATTTGAGGCAGACAAAACCTTCATTCCATCTGGCGAAAAACTAACACTATTAACAGCACGGTCGTGGGCTTTAAATCTTGTGGAGGCTCCTAAACAGCTTGTAACCCAAAGTCCGACACTGCATCTTTTGAACTTGATGCCAGTATTTGGGAACCTGGAGAGAAACTTACGCAAGTAACAGCAACTCTATGATCAGAAAATGTATAGCTGGGTTCAGTTGGCAATGTATCAGACCAATTCGTCCAGACCATAATACTGCGGTCTGCAGAACTGCTTGCAAATAGTTGGCCATTTGGGCTAAAGCTAACGCTTGTCACAGATAGTTGATGTCCTCCCAAAACAGCATGAACCTTAGGGCCGACATTGACGGGGCTTGCAACCGACATTATTGAACAAAACTTTTCGGCTTTTTCTTCAAACGTTAAACTTGGAAGCGTTGAACGGGCCGCAGCTCAGAGTACAAAGTAACCATGAAAAACGTACACTGTTGTCGCTCATTTGGCCTGCAGCACTTTTTACTTCTTACTTGCCTCATAGAAGACAGACAATTGATTATGAATTGTTAAAACATAATTCCAGACCTCAATGATCGGTTTTGCGTTAATAATTGAGGCAGATTTATTCTCTGATTGAGGCACTACCTAAGCTACATTTAGTGATTCTTTGGCGTAGCCAAATATTTTACAGGGATTGATTTTACAATAAATTGCCATAACCGGCAGCTATGCTAAAGTCAGTTAAAAATTTTAATCCTCAAGAATGTTTATTGACAATTTGAATACCTGGTTGCAGTGATTTTGAAAATCACTGCCGGTTATCAGTATTATTACCTCCTAGCTCATTACTCCCTAGAGAATAATGAGAAAGGACTATGATTAGTCCCTAGTGCAGAGTGGTCAAGATATACTACCAAATACTAACTTAACTCTTTGATATTACAATGATAAATTATTATATATACAAGGTGTTGGTAAATAAATGCCATAAATTTCAAGGGGTGATTCTGTATGGAAAAATAATGACAATTTAAACTGGTGAGTTTTTCGGATTTTTCAAATATAGTCGATTTCAAATATAGAGAGTCGTAAAATAGAATTCGAACACGAGCATCATGAATTAGAAATTCCATTTTACGACGAGCCAGCCTGCATGCTTAATTAATATGCTCAAACATTATTTTTACACATTTGGTCTCATACTCAAATATGATATTTCTATCACTTGTGACTGTAAAATTAGCATTTTTCGCTGTAAAACTTAGATCGAAGCCTTTATTCTCTTTTTGAAATTGTGGTAACTTTGGTAATATCGTTTTTTAATTAAATGGACATTATATTCAAAATCTATGTGCTATATTTATTGGCATGTTAAATTCCGTGTTTAGAGCACCAAATATGATGTTATCATGCATGAAAACAATGAGGAGAAAAAAAATTTTTTGGAAGACCAGTGTAATTGGAAAATTCACTTCTTCGTAAATTAACGGCCTCAAATAAAATCCTTCGGGAGCAAACATGTTTAAATAAATATTAAAATACGTGCGTAATTTATATCACTAATTATTCTTTAGTGATCAGTAACGTGTTTAAAAGAAAGAAGCAAAAGTTGAATGAATTATTTTTCTAATATAATTATTATTACCATCAAAACAGAAGCCAATTATGCACAAACCTTAAACAATAAATTCAAATAGACCTTTAGTGTCCCAGTCTTCTTCGGAACGTTAACAAATGCGATAATTCTTATTTGATATGACTTTTAATTAACCCACTAAAGGCTGATAGAAGGTAAATCGCCATTTACGTTTACTCTTAGCATATGATTATATTTATGGCAATGATAAAGAACATGTACCGTGTTGACTTATGTTTATATCTTCTTATTTGGAAATCAACATTTTCATCTGAATTATTGCTTATTACTGCGAGCTTTAATCTTGCAACTTTCTCAATTTCCTGTTTGAAACAACCATTTAATAAATGTATGTTCATAAGTACAGGGTTATTGATTGAACTTTCGCTAGCCCGGTTTTCTTATCTAAATTAAAATTTAAAGAAAAATATATTTCTTATCTGCAATAAATATTGAATCAGTTAGATTTTGTGCGGACTGTTTCCTTCGCTTGGTTTGTTTGTTGGTTTTAGGGAGTGGCACTGGCGAAATTTCATCCAGAATTTTGCTAGGTGTCCCAATCAGCCGCAACAACCGAAGAAGCATAACTTGTCGAAGGTCTGGGTTCTTCGGTCACACTTTCGGAACTTGGTTTAGGTTAGTTGATGTTAGAAAGGCATATTCAGGAACTGCTGAAGGTTTTAAAGGAAAAATCTGAAGCTCCAGTCTGGCTGGTTGCTGCTCGAGTTCACGCTGTAGCAAGCAGGGGTACCGAAATGTCTCCGTTCGATCTTCTTTTAGGGTTTAGCCCTAATGAATTCATCGCATGCATTTTTGAAATATGTTTTAAAAGCCTTGAAAAAAGCACGGTCTAACCGTTGAAGGAAGTGGGTTGTGTGACTAGGCAAACACAGTAATATAACGCCATTTAGAACCGCATTCTCCAACATCCTGTATGGGTTGATGTGAAAGCCATGGCCATCTAAGATTAAAAGGCATTTTCCAACGGGCTTCCTTGCAAAACATGATTTGAAACCAGCCCATAAAAAAATCTTCGCAAATGTAGGCCGACTCCCGTCTCATTTTGTTCACCGACCCTGGTGGCATGTTCTCCTGTCAACTTTGTTGTAAGTTGACGCCCTTAAAGATGCAGTACGGTGGTAAAAAAATTCCTTCTGCGTTGTAACATGCAACTACTGATATTGTTTCACCTCGCTCTTGCGATGCCACTACATGGACGTCATTACTGCCTTTCACAGCTACACCTTTACCAGGTACATTGTTTAATTGCAGCCCGGTTTCGTCCATATTGACAATGTTTAGAGGCTTATTCAGAAGGTCATTCTCTGTGACAATTTTCGTCAAAAGATGAAAGTATTTTGCACCTCTTCTTTGTTTAAACCTTCGGTTCGGGCCATGGACACACCTTCAGCCTATAGAATGCTTAAAAGTGGGATTTCTTTTTAAAAAATAGCTAAGCCAATCAGCACCAGCCATGTTTTTATTTTCATTAAATCGATTACGTAGACAGCTTTCTTTCTGCATTTTCGCCCAAAAAGGATGCTCCGCCCATACTATTTCCTTTGATGAATTGTTGTTTGGCTAAGCGTGCACGTAGTGTCCTATCAGGATGTTATGAGTGCGAAAGCTTGGCCTGGTGGGGACTTGTTTGAAGTACAGCTTCCATAGCTCTCATCAAGTCCTCTTGTGTCCATTGCCCAATAATAGACCGTTAGCATGTACCTAACTTGGGCAACTGAAGCAAAGAGTACACATTTTCCGAATTATCGGTGTCTCCCGCCGCGTCATTTCTCCCTGTTTTACCCTAATTGGCAAACGCTGCTATTTCTTCTGGTGCTGAATGGTTGCCTTATTTAAGATTTACTTCTTTACAGACAACGATCTTTAGGCGCGAGGTGTAACTGTGTCCATAGTAGTAGTAGTAAACATCTTTATTTCTAAAAAAAGGCTATCGACCTATCGGTCTTTCTGCCCTTGTTTAATACATGCAGTCTTAATCTAGATAAAAAACCAATATGAAAATTCTCCTATTCTAGATTAACATAGTAGTAGTAAACATCTTTATTTCTAAAAAAGGCCATCGACCTATCGGTATTTCTGCCCTTGTTTAATACATGCAGTTCCAATCCAGATAAAAAACAAATATGAAAATTCTCCCATTCTAGGTTAACAATGTTATTGAATAAATAAGATTTCAGTGGCAAGAAGAAATTATTTTATTGTCCACTAGTCCGTTGCGTTTGTAAGTGTTCGAGTAGCGTTAGTGTAGGGAAACGGAAGCGGGATTGTCTGGTTGGTCTTGTAAGACAAAGGGGATTCAGTATGGTCCAGTTGTAGGGGTTGTTTGTCCATTTTGTCTGTAGCTGTATGAGTCTCTCAGAGATCTTTGTCATGTTTGTGCGTTCGTATAGTAGTTGGGTGGGGGGGGTTGTGTAGTGGGTTTTGGGGGTGTCTTATTCGTGTTATTAGTCTTAGTGCAATTTGCTCTGTTGTTTGTGTATAACGTTTTGTCCTTTCTGTTCCGTTGGTCATGAGTACATGTCCAAAGTCTAGCAAGGGTCTACAAATAGCTTTATATATTTTGGTGGCGGTTATATCTATATTAATCGAAAGTTGTTATTTAGGAGTTTTGGAACATAAGAAAGTTATATTTATTTTTCTTTTGCTCTTACATGTAGATTTTCGTGTTACAAATTTGTCACTGTTAGAACAGATTTTCCTGTTATAAAATTCTTCAAATTTCAGTTTCGATCCAAATACCGATATTAATCAAAAATTACTTAGAAAATACTAACATTAAAGTTAATTTTTCAACATCCTGAAGCTGGATAACTAAAGCCTTGCGGATTTATGCCTTTATGGACTTTTCTCTTAAAAATAGTAAATGGTAAAATATACCAGTTATACTAATTTGATTTTCTCTAATTGTTTTAAAATAGTAAACAATAATAGTCATTAAACTGACCAAGCACGAAACTAGAACCGATCAAGACTAAAAAGAGTTTTATCGGTAAAACACACGCCACTGAGTAATATTTCATGCCTTGGGTAAGCTGTACTGGCAGAGTCCGAAAATAAACTCACAATCAGAATTTCGTATGTAAATATAGCAATTAGGTGGATTCTATTTTAATTTAATGTTAAATCTAATGAGATATATATGTTTTGATTATACCTATTTTTAATTGGATGACTACTACTACAAATGGGGCCAGTTATAATGAAAAGAGCTGTTGATTGTTTTTCTGAGTAATTTGTGCATGTGCAAATGTTCTTCAGTTCTTCACGGTTTAGCGATTAATAACATTTACAAATAAGCAATACAGGGTGTCCCACCGGGAATCGCCGCCATCGATATCTGGCAAACTGTAATTAGAAGAGATTTGAAAAATTGGACAGTTTACCAAGTAAGTCATTGGGCTCGGCAAATCTCTCCTAATTACAGTTTGCCATATTTCGATCGCGGCGATTCCCAGTGGGACACCCTGTAGATATTAAAGCTTGGTTAAAAGGTGGAAACGGTTGCTACAAAACGAACTCTTCTTCTTCCTCTTCTTCAGCCTCTCTCGGTCCATTGCTGGGCGAAAGTTTCTCCCAGGACTCTCCAGGAATTTATTTCCTGTGCTACTCGGAACCCTTGTCTTGGTTCTGTCATTGGTAACCAATATACCAGTCTTATTGTCCACCTGTCTGAATTCTGCCTTGCAACGTGTCCTAGCCATTGTCATTTGAGTGTCATTATTCTTTTGATAATGTCTGTTAGCCCTGTTCTTTCCCTGATTATTTCGCTGCGGATTCTCTGTTTTAAGCTCAAATCGAGTATTTTCATTCTGAGTCGAGCCACCGTAGCGAGCGGTTGGGTGTTTACGAGCGCGCCAATCCAATGGTGTAAAAATGTGCGAAAGTGCCAAAAGTGGGACCAGCAAAGCGAAGTAAACCGCCCGGTTTGCTACCTGAAAGCATCAGGCCCGTTTAAAACTTTGGACTGTGCAACGTTGCCACTGTGAACTTTTCACAACGACATATATATATATATATATATATATATATATATATATATATATAATATATATATAGATATATATAGATCGTTTTTTTGTAATTTGTAACTTGTTACAGTGTTTTCTTGTTTTAGTTGTTGTAAAATTGTTGATGTTTTGTCCTCCTGGTTGGTTTTGATTAGGAAGTAATTATCTTGCCTGATAATCACATCCTTGTTGTTGGGGTTGAGTTCCTCCCACCTGATTGCAAATTGGACTCTGGTGATGGTCGACAATGCGTTCGCTGTGAATGTGTGCGAATACGTGGGAAATCTTGTTGATGTTGTCTTGCTCTTTATTGTTTGGTTTTTGTTGTTTGTAGACTGATAGTCCAAAGCTATTCGTTTGGCCTCAGGTGTTGTCGTTGTGGGGGTTGGCTGGGTTAGCTGGGTTGGCTGGGTTGGCTGGGTCGTCTTCGGTTTTCTGCCCCGTTTTTTCGTTCGTGGCTTTATATATATATATATATATATATATATATATATATATATATATATATATATATATATATATATATATATATATATATATATATATATATATATATATATATATAAAGCCACGAACGAAAAAAACGGGGCAGAAAACCGAAGACGACCCAGCCAACCCAGCCAACCCAGCTAACCCAGCCAACCCCCACAACGACAACACCTGAGGCCAAACGAATAGCTTTGGACTATCAGTCTACAAACAACAAAAACCAAACAATAAAGAGCAAGACAACATCAACAAGATTTCCCACGTATTCGCACACATTCACAGCGAACGCATTGTCGACCATCACCAGAGTCCAATTTGCAATCAGGTGGGAGGAACTCAACCCCAACAACAAGGATGTGATTATCAGGCAAGATAATTACTTCCTAATCAAAACCAACCAGGAGGACAAAACATCAACAATTTTACAACAACTAAAACAAGAAAACACTGTAACAAGTTACAAATTACAAAAAAAACGATAACCTCCCACTAATCCGACAACAAAAGTCAGGTCACCACCATATTACACCATCATATTCTGTCGTCGCCACTGGGGTCGACCTGGACATTGAAGACAGCATGTTTCTGGAACGCCTGGAGCAGCAGGGCTTCAGAATAAGGTTCTGCAGGAGAATTATCTCGCGAGAGCGCAACGCACCCACACTCATGATGAGGTTAATAACCGGCGACATATCCACATACGAAAGGTTGATGAGCGACCGTGCGGTTCATTTTTTGGGCCGCATTTTCAAAATCACCGAAAGTAAACCACCAGCACCCGTGCCTGCGCCGTGTGGCAAATGCAACCTGTTCAGCCACAAAACTGAAGACTGCAAACAAGCACCAAGATGCAACAAGTGCCAGGGACCCCATCCAACATCCAAATGCGAGTCACCACTGCCAACCAAGTGCGCAGCATGCAAATCAGAGGACCACGCAGCATGGAGCATGAAATGCCCCAAACGACCGACAGCCCCAATCGTCGGCATCCCAAACGTAAAAATAAAATGTGTAAACAAACGTACGTCCGGGATTGCGGAGACAACGACAGTGGCAAGTAGAATACACACACCCATTACAACACATGACCACATCATAAACAAATACAAACATCAACTTAACAAGACAAACAATACCAACAGAGACGAACTACTAAAAAACTACGAAAACAATTTATAGAAGACTTCGAGATTGACACCTCCGTTGTTTTCTTCGGGAACCATGTCTACATCCTAATGTTGGACGCTCTCCAACTGAAACCTGCGAACAAATGAGACAAACGGTGACGAGCATACAAGATTCAATATGAAAGTACTTTACACGAACATCAACGGACTTAACAGCAAAAAAACACTTATTTACAATTACATAGAACAAAGCGACACAGACTGCTGCATATTTGTAGGGACTAAAACCAAACTAGGACAAACACCAACGTACAGAAATTGGCAGTATATCTATAGGCATGGAAATACCATCAATCAGGCCAGGGGCGGGGTCGCAGCTCTCCTAAAACCAACATATAAACTTGGAAGAGCAAATCCTCCCTCCCTCAACAACCCTTTGAACGACTGTCTACACTTTACGCTACCCTACTTAAACGACCTGATACACATATTTCTGACATACATACACCCACACTCCAACCTAGAACAAAACATACTTGACTAAAGCGAGCATCTATAAATATGCAATAATTGTAGGCGACTTTAATATGAACAAAAGCAAAACGAAACAGCTTAAAAGATTTCTACAAAATTCCGACTTTATAAAACAGCACACCCCACCAACTTTTCTGATGCCCGCAAACCCAGACTCAACACCAGACGTTCTACTGCACACAAGAAACCTGACAAACACCATCAACAACATAAACTTAACCAACGAGCTTGGATCCGACCACCTGGCTATTACGTTTAACATAGACTTACAACATACGCAACCTACCTCCAATACACCTATAGAGAAAAACTTAAACCTAACAAAGACTGACACAGACAAAGTGAAACAACATATACATGACTACATTCAATCACAAGCACACCCCATTTCAATAGAAACCATACAACAACAACTTTCACTAGCCATAGGAAAATTTAGCCCGGAAATAAAAAATGCTTTCTACCGACATACACTACCCAAATACATACTGAGACTAATAAAACATAAGAGAGAACTGTACAGACTATATACAAACACTCAAAATAACGACCTAAAAAAGACAATGAACCAACTTAACAGAAACATTAAAACTCTGATTGGACACTACCGACAAGACAAATGGCTAGAAACATGTAAAGAAATACAGAAGGACAAAGGCAAAACATACTGGCGAAAAATTAAGAAACTGGCGCAATACAGGAAGACTGGCACTACTGACACAATTGACGAAACGGAATAGAACGCTACACAGACAAAGAGAAAGCGGACGCATTCGCCAGACACTATCAAAGGACCTTCAGCATATCGACAAACCCTAACTTCGACAATGACAACTGGAACTTGATCAACGACTGGTACTTGAACTATTTTAACAACTCACCAAACTATGCCTGCACACTGATCACAGACATAGAGTACGATGAAGCCCTAGCGCACATCAAGAACACTGCACCGGGGAAGGATAAAATTAAGGCAAAAGTCCTGAAAAGCCTAACTCAAGAAACACACAAACTGATCCTAACTGAATTGAACAACTGCATCACAAATGGCAGAATCCCAGAAACATGGAAAAACGGCTTAATAATCCCTATACCCAAAATGGACTGGACAATACACAACCGAGCAACTACAGACCAATTACACTACTTCCAGTACTAGGCAAGATTTTTGAATGCATAATGAAGCAGCGGCTTGACAAAGTGATTGGAAAGTATATACCTACCTACCAATTTGGTTTCAAACAGCATCACTCGACCGTTCATCCGCTCTTTATTTTGGCCAACAATATACAAACTACCCACCTAACTGACAGAAAGACATCTTGCCTGTTTATGGACATTAACAAGGCTTTTGACAGTGTCTGGCATAGAGGCTTACTATACAAACTATACAAACTACACACACCAACATATCTACTACACACCATAAAGAACTTACTAGAAAACAGACAACTACAAGTACGAATTGACAAAACACTGTCATTTTCTATTTCCCCTGAACAAGGGCTCCCTCAAGGATCCCCGCTCTCACCCGTTTCTCTACAATATATACTGCCATGACATATACAATTACAACTTACCAGACAAAAATCAAATCGACAGATCGGCATACATATTACAATACGCAGACGACACGGCTCTTATTGTACATGACAAAACTACTGAGAGAGCAGCTCAAAGACTCCAAACACTAACAAACAACACAATGACATGGTTTTATAAATGGAGACTAACACCAAACGCGTCAAAAAACCAACTTCTGCTCACAAACCACAGACTCAACGCTGACTCCCCTACAATAACTGCAGATGGCCAAACGACACAACCAAAAAACGACGTAAAATACCTTGGAATTACAATTGACCACAAACTTAAATTCACTAAACACATACGAAACATCAGGGCAGAAACAATAAAGAGAACAAAACACTTCCGATCACTAACCTACAAAGACAGAGGAATTAGCACAAACACCGCCACCAAAATATATAAAGCTATTTGTAGACCCTTGCTAGACTATGGACATATACTCATGACCAACGGAACAGAAAGGACAAAACGTTATATACAAACAACAGAACAAATTGCACTAAGACTAATAACACGAATAAGACACCCCCAAAACCCACTACACAACCCCCCCACCCAACTACTATACGAACGCACAAACATGACAAAGATCTCGGAAAGACTCATACAGCTACAGACAAAATGGACAAACAACCCCTACAACTGGACCATACTGAATCCCCTTTGTCTTACAAGACCAACCAGACAATCCCGCTTTCGTTTCCCTACATTAACGCTACTCGAACACTTACAAACACTACGGACTAGTGGACAATAAAATAATTCCTTCTTGCCACTGAAATCTTATTTATTTAATAGTATTGTTAACCTAGAATAAGAGAATTTTCATATTTGTTTTCATTTAGATTAAGACTGTATGTATTAAACAAGGGCAGAAAGACCGATAGGTCGATAGCCTTTTTTAGAAATAAAGATATTTACTACTACTAGCACGAGCAGATAAACTGGTTGGTCAATTGCCTATTTCTTTGAAAAATAAAATTAAAGAAATTAAACTAAATATTGTTTGAGGGTATTGCTGTATTTATTTCAAAATTAGATGTAGGTATCGACTAATTTAATTAAAAGCTGCGGTGCATACAATATTCACAGATTCTACTCTACGTCAAGCATCTGGCTTAATTTTCTTTCCTACTGTCTTCAAAACAATACGAACAATTTTATCAGTTCGCAGGAAATGCCCAAAGAAAATTATATTTCAAAGATTTCATTCTGCATCCCTCAACGGAATATGTACTATAACCTGACAGGGCACCATTTGTCTGAAGCGTCATAAAAGAAAAGCGAGATCAGGTGACAAGTAGTCGAGCAACGTGATCACTTACAAAGAACGCATTTTAATCAGAAGAAAATGCACAAAGCCTGAAGGAAGGCTTTGTAATAATACTCGAATGGCACGGAATTTAAACTGAGCTTTAATGTATTTTCAGATGGACTGCTTCTTAATGGAACAGAAACATCATTTTCAACTGGAAAAATCTTTAAAGTATTGATTTATCACTAAGGTAGTTTCATGTTTATTGATGAGACAATTGGTCAAAACTATACCTGTGTGGAGTCTCTTGCGGTTTCAGTTCTATAGTAACACAGAAGTCCTTTTAGAACAGTGCTAAACTAAGTATCAGCAAATATGATTTTTTTCTTTTAGTCGTCCGGTTTTTTATGTTAATTCCTCGTACTAAAATAACAAAGTTTCTTTTAATAATAATACTACAATTTAAATTTCAAAGTGTTTCAAAGTGAAGTAAATTTTGTAATAATAATAATGATATTCATTTTTTTTTGAAAAAAGCTATGGACCAAATCGGTTTTCCTGCCCTTGCATGTACATATGTGTAAGTTTATAAATAAAAATAAAATAAAAGTTATAAATTTGGCAATCTAAGCTTATTCAAATCTATTCTACTGCATTATTTGCCTGTTTAGTTGGGTTGTGTTTGTAAGTGTTCTAGTAGAGTTGCTGTTGGGAAAAGAAAGCGGGATTGTCTGGTATGTCTTGTAAGACAAAGGTCATTCAGTGTGGTCCAGTTTAGGGGGTTGTTGTTGTCATTTTGTCGGCAACTGTATCAGTCTGTCCGATATATTTGGCCTGTTTGTGCGTTCGTATAGTAATTGGTTTGAGGGATTTGGCAGTGAGTTTTGGAAATGTCTTATTTTTATAATTAATCTTAGTGCAATTTGTTCAGTAGTCTGTATGGACCATTAGGTCTTTTCTGTTGCGGTTTCTCTGAGAATATGTCCATAGTCCAGTAGTGGAATAAGCAGATCGCTTTGTAAATTCTCGTGGTCGTCTTTATGCTGATAGCTCTGCCTTTGTAGGTCAGCGATCGAAAGTGTTTTGTCCTCTTAGTTATTTGGGTTTTCGCGTTTTCTGCGTGCCTTGTGAACTTCACTTTACAATCAATCGTAGTCGAAACATCGCTTTCGGCGATTTATTACCGCCTTCTTCAGGGTGCTAATTGTGCCTCATGATAAATTAGGAACCCTGCAGAATTCTATCATTACCACAATCTGATGAAACATCCAATTTTCACGATTTTCATCGTGTTACAAGTGTAGAACTATTTGCTTACTATTGTTCACCTAAGTCACATTGCTGGGTTATCAGTTGTCATGGATTAAAATTGTTGCACAATTACATTTTTCGGAGAGACAAAGGGACGAATTATAATAACTGCACACTAAATTACTAGCTGAAGGCCCTGTACATCGAAATGGATTTTGATGTTTCGATTATTTGTTAGAATTAGGATTAGAACAAAAAATCAGATTTAGTGCTAATTGACTTCATAAGAAATGAACCAATTTGTTATATGTCTAAAAATTATTTATGGACAAACCAGAACATAACAAAAAAAAAATTTTTGCATATGCTTTTGCGTATCACAATTGCATCTTTAAATTTGGAACTATTCCTAACGTTATAGAACTTTGCCATTTAAAACTTACCACTCCATTGTTGAACTTTCTCACTACACAGGGCAATTTAGCAGTGCCCCCAATTTGAGCCACCATTGTCGTTGAATTCGGCGTTACAAACACTTTTCCAGACTCCACACCTTTAAGCAGACCATTCGAGGAATAATCTTTGCTTACATAACTTCTAGGGCCTCTTTGGTGCGTGTGGTACGGATACAAATCTGAAAATAAATAATCATGAATTATAAAGTGTTCTGCCTGAAACATTTCATGAATGGTACGAAGATATCTCCGATTTTATACTGACATTTCTCCTATATCGACTTTTTAATGGGTATAGTCCCAAGTCACGAGGATACTCAGAATGCAGTTTGCCACTTTGCTTTTCCACGCTCACGTTCTCTAGTGATGGCTTTTATTTTTGCACCAATAAAAACAAATTAATAGAAACATAGTGTTATTGGGACAGCCAAATATTCAGCAAAGCAACAACAGATTTCCTCAATTTGGTTTAATGGCGTTTTATGTATTTGCTTTTAGTCCATGAAGTTATTTAGCGTTTAGTATCAGTTTTCTTTACTACCTGCTACCGTTTCCACTCGTTAAAGTTCGTTGTAAATTATGTGTTTACGATTAGTAGCTACATATAATGATCTGAGAGTATAGACATGGGCAACAGTAAAATTGGGTTTTTAAAGCTCAAACCGGGATTATGTTCGGGGCTTTTTAACACAGGTATCAAACTTGTTGCAACCACAATTCCGAGTTCTGAACGCATTTGCATGTCTATTCTGTATTGGATTTTTGCAGACATTTTATGTTGTTCTTCAAATAAAATTGAGTTCAATTTGCAACTAAAATCGTCCGCAATACTCTCAAATGGGTAATAAATACAATTAAAAACACCAATTCTGTGAAAGCTTGGGCATAAGCTTGGCATGAGACAAGTGAAATGTAATTGAATAATGTATAGAACCAATAACTTTAGAAAATGTTTACTAATTGTTCACCCAAAATTTCAAATAGCTTTTGTTACATAGACCAAAAACTTACAAATATATAGAAACTTTATTGTTTATCGAGTGGCAGCAATCTACAATACCTTAAGGATAACCTTAAGGATAAAGCATTGCAAGTTTTAATACAGCCTTAAGGCCTTAAGACTGTATTAAAACTTGTTTGTTTGTGAAGGATTTTGAACGCAAAATATGATTTGTGAACTATTCCATGTGATGCTGAATAATTAATATTTTGCAATGCAACGTATTCTGTATATCGAGCAGAGGACGAATTCTTTTCGTTCATCGGTTATGGTAAATCGATTTCCATCGGTTATGGTAAATCTACAGAGAAAACACTGATTTTGTTGTCGGCACGCATGAAGTATGAAAACGCTTGCGTTGCTGCGAGTTACATAATCCACAATCCTGTACCTACTTTTGAATACCATTTCTGGCTGAACATCAGCCAATCAACCGCTTCGCAAAAATACGCGTTAATTTGCGATAAATTGGTTATGCGATTTATTAGTTTGAAATTCAGATTCAATATTAGTGAATCAGAACAGTGGTGCCAACATATGGTCGAAATCCCTCTTAAAATTACTATCCTTAACATATTTCAAAATTAAAAAATACTGTTTCAAGCACAAGAACTGATGGTATCGCTTCTCTCCTTCTTACTTATACAATTTTATACTCTTTGTATAACGAATAAAAATTCAGGTTTTAACAATGACCAAACAAACCATGAAATGTTCTATGTTGGAACTAATTAACAATAGAAATAATACCAGTTAAACCAGTAAAATATAGTCTTAATCTAAATGAAAACAAATATGAAAATTCTCTTATTCTAGGTTAACAATACTATTAAATAAATAAGATTTCAGTGGCAAGAAGGAATTATTTTATTGTCCACTAGTCCGTAGCGTTTGTAAGTGTTCGAGTGGCGTTAGTGTAGGGAAACGAAAGCGGGATTGTCTGGTTGGTCTTGTAAGACAAAGGGGATTCAGTATGGTCCAGTTGTAGGGGTTGTTTGTCCATTTTGTCTGTAGCTGTATGAGTCTTTCCGAGATCTTTGTCATGTTTGTGCGTTCGTATAGTAGTTGGGTGGGGGGGTTGTGTAGTGGGTTTTGGGGGTGTCTTATTCGTGTTATTAGTCTTAGTGCAATTTGTTCTGTTGTTTGTATATAACGTTTTGTCCTTTCTGTTCCGTTGGTCATGAGTATATGTCCATAGTCTAGCAAGGGTCTACAAATAGCTTTATATATTTTGGTGGCGGTGTTTGTGCTAATTCCTCTGTCTTTGTAGGTTAGTGATCGGAAGTGTTTTGTTCTCTTTGTTGTTTCTGCCCTGATGTTTCGTATGTGTTTAGTGAATTTAAGTTTGTGGTCAATTGTGATTCCAAGGTATTTTACGTCGTTTTTTGGTTGTGTCGTTTGGCCGTCTGCAGTTATTGTAGGGGAGTCAGCGTTGAGTCTGTGGTTTGTGAGCAGAAGTTGGTTTTTTGACGCGTTTGGTGTTAGTCTCCATTTATAAAACCATGTCATTGTGTTGTTTGTTAGTGTTTGGAGTCTTTGAGCTGCTCTCTCAGTAGTTTTGTCATGTACAATAAGTGCCGTGTCGTCTGCGTATTGTAATATGTATGCCGATCTGTCGATTTGATTTTTGTCTGGTAAGTTGTAATTGTATATGTCATGGCAGTATATATTGTAGAGAAACGGTGAGAGCGGGGATCCTTGAGGGAGTCCTTGTTCAGGGGAAAAAGAAAATGACAGTGTTTTGTCAATTCGTACTTGTAGTTGTCTATATATTAATTATTTTATAATAATTAACGAAGAAAATCTGTTTTTATATAAATTGTTGCAAACAGTCAGAATCAGATAAATTTTAGGCAACTTTCTAATGCATTATATTTCCCGGCACAGCAGTAAAGCCTTTAAACTTTCAGTGTTTCCCACAAAATGTTCAGTTAAATATTCGAATTGAAGACGATTATTCCAACAAGAGTGAAGAATTGCTGAAACCTAATCAACAGCTGCTTTGTGTGCTTTTGGCACAATAATAAGAAACATGAAAGCTTTGATGCGAAGTAGCTGAAGACAAAAAACTCAATATCTACAGCAAGCTATTATTTCGTATCTTATTTTATTGTTCACATAATGGATAATTTTGCTGCCCACCCGGTTTAAATGCACCTCCGATAATAATAAAACATTTACAGTGTCTGAGTCAATTCCGTAAAAGATTCAAAAGCTAATACTCATTTTTGGGGTTATCTAAAGTTCGCAACCAGGAAACGGAAGACTTATTCCAAATCGTAAAAATAACAGCCAAGTAGACTTTTCAGTGCCAAGTTTATGGTATTTTCCATAAGAAATAAGCCGGAAAAATTGAAGCAGCCCGGAAAGCTGACGCTATGACCTGGATCCGGTAATGAAAACTTGACTGACTTTATGTGTCCAGGGATAAAATAGCTCGGTATAAAGAAATGCTGTCTCGAATTCGAATCCATTAAAAGATTTGATTTGTCTCGTATTTTCGCATGGGTCATAACGCATGGGTCATAATGCAATATAAACATAAATTCGCAATTACAGTAGAAAAACAGTAAATGTTCCAGTTTTCTGACGAAGTTACGACTTAGATATTTATTTTAAATAGAACTTCAAAATAAGATTGCTATGTTTTAAGTTGCTATTGTAATCACTAGTTGATAAAATTCTAGATTAGACAATCAAAAAAAATCAGAATGCAAGTTTTTGCTGACATTCAGTAAGTCGCTTGGGTGACCAGTGCTTCATATGTCGTTTATCTGATTTTCATATATTTTGCACGAACAAGTACACAACCCCCCCACCCAACTACTATACGAACGCACAAACATGACAAAGATCTCGGAAAGACTCATACAGCTACAGACAAAATGGACAAACAACCCCTACAACTGGACCATACTGAATCCCCTTTGTCTTACAAGACCAACCAGACAATCCCGCTTTCGTTTCCCTACATTAACGCTACTCGAACACTTACAAACGCTACGGACTAGTGGACAATAAAATAATTCCTTCTTGCCACTGAAATCTTATTTATTTAATAGTATTGTTAACCTAGAATAAGAGAATTTTCATATTTGTTCTCATTTAGACTAAGACTGTATGTATTAAACAAGGGCAGAAAGACCGATAGGTCGATAGCCTTTTTTGGAAATAAAGATATTTACTACTACTACTGCACGAACAAGCTTGTTATGACCAAGAGATTGAAACTCGTTTCTGAGTAACCAATATAAAATGAATATGAATAAGTCTCAAATAGATGACTGCAAAACAGTTAATGAATGAACGAATACCAAAGTTCTTCGAGAATTGTCTATTTCTATCTAGACATGTATAATATTTCGCAATTAAATTTGAAGCTGCATTAATTTTGGATTTCTACTCACAAACTAACATTGAAAGAATTAACATTAAGAATTTGGCATATGACTGTATCTTTGAAATTCATTAATTATTCAGATCAGGTTATTAAAAGAAGCACTTTACTCTAAAGATGTTAAATATAATATTTCCTGCTTTAACTACTGCTTTGTGAATCGGAGCGTGCAAAATTATATTTGAGCTGGATGAATGTAGTCAAATCATTGTTCACAATTATCGGAAGGTGTCGGTATCACGATCGACAGTACTAGCTACATTATGCAAGAAAAAGCTAAAAACTGCATGAATAGCACTTAAACAGAAAACACTTCTCGAAGTGAAAACTGTAAACAGCGATAAATCGTGTTGAAAAGAGAAAAGAAACATTTCACATCTAAGGAAACATTAATATTTAAAAAGCAATTTAGAGCGCAGTGTATTATTTCGGCTTGATATCACGTATGTGTTGTACTGAAGCCGCGAAAGCTTTATTTAATTGAACGCAACTATAGCACCATTATTACTGACATTAATTCATACTTAGTTCTTGACTTTCTAGATGCTCTATAAGATTTTATATACAAGTTTCAGAAGACTTTAAATGAACATTTTTATTTAAAAGTATTTCAAGTGATAACGGGATAACAAAAGTCAAGAGCAGTTTTAAAATGTTTAAATTAGCAAACTCAAATTATCATTGGGCAGAAGGAAGTTTCGATAACGTTCGGTACCACGGGCGTTTAAACAAACAGCATGGTCATAATTCTCGGGAGTACGATACACCGTCAGTTATTTCTCGACAAAAAATTATATTTTAATTAGCTCCTAAATCTCTCTGTTAAATATTTATACAAAAAAATGATCAACAATCCATTTCATAATTTGAAAGCCAGCTTTTGGGTGAGTGCTAAGGGTGATTCAAAATAACATTTAAAAAATTAGCAAAAGACGAAACAATTATAAAAGGTATAATAAAAGATGAAAATGTGATTTTCCTGAATGCAAAATCCCGATAAGTTTAGGTACCTAAAGAGCATAATTTGCTATTGAATTCTATATGTATTCTAAAAAGATTCATATTTCAAACAAACTTCATATCATCGAAAATAAATTGCACTTTTTAAAAGGATAATGATTCAAACGTGCTGGCCTTGAAACTGTGCATACTTGAAAATCTAAAAATCCCCCAATATCATTCATTCGATGTGGGAGCAAAGTAGAAATTTCCTCTAACTGAGGATTCAAATGAGACATTTAATAAGATGCTAAACGCGCAATATTCAGTAACAGGTATTCCGTTAACTTGTTAACTCCTTCGGACGAAAGCCCTACGAAATTTTTACGATGGGGTCGGTTGTTTCATTGAATCACTTTTTAAGAGTTTGTTTCTCTGTATCGCTCTTTTAAGATGTGTTATAATGTTTTATAATTGGAAACTTATCAAAACGTAATTAACGTCTTCACATATATTCTTATTACATTAATAACAATAGACACAAATATAACGGCATAAACATGTAGTTAGTAAAGTTTAGGGAACAACTGAAACCCAAATAAGAAACGGAATGTTGAGTTCGATAACGGTTACTTCTCAATGGAACAAGCTAAAAGTTAAGTCTGCGAATTTTGTAGCGGTAAGCAAAGGAACAATAAGCTTTGTTAAAACGAATATGACCGGAATGCGCAAATGTGCTGTTTTATTCTGACTTATTTTTTTTCTTCAAACGTAATCCTGATTGGGAGAAACTGAAAAGATATTATAATACGAACATAAAATAATAAAAATAATAAAGTTATTCGCCACTCTTTAGATTTTGGCTAATTGCTTCGGAGTCTGAGCGTATTTGATTTTTCCCCTACTTCTGATTTTTGCGCAAATTTATACCCACTATTTGATCACGAAATCTTCCAAATCCAAATAATGGAAAACGTGCTTTAACATGGCAAGCTAGAAGAGCTTCATTACTAATCTTTTTATCTTATCTGTTATGTATGATATGGGGGAGTTTTTAAGATTAACGACATTGCTACCATGATAAGACGATGCGCCACCCCGCATTGTTCTTATTCGATTAAGTGATAAATGCACCCTAGGAAAGAAATGTAATGCATGGGCGGAAAGCATGCTTCTTGCTTATCGGTGTCAGGGTAATGGATTGAAGTATTTTACGTTTTACGAAAGACGTGCTTTAAGGAAATTTGCTAGTTTAGTGTGAAAATCGTTTTTATAGATTTGCTCAAATTTCTTCAACTCAACGTTAATAATTGTACATGAAATAGATGTGAATAATTGTACATAAAACATTGCAAAATACAATGCAAGAACATCGGAATGATGAACGTTTTAATGGTTTCCGTTTTCCGAAGTTCTTAATTGAAGAATTTAAACAGATTAAACTCGCATAACAGTAAAACGAGCAAAAGAATTCTATGTTATTAATTTTTTTTTAAATTACGGGAAAACACGTTTTATCGTAGCAACGTTTCTTTGAAAAACCGTAACTGATTTGAGGAAGAAGGCATGTGTTAAGTACAGAACAAATATATTTAATTCCGTTCGAAATTGTCGCTTTTTATTGTTCACAATATATTTTCTAGAGCTTCTAGGATTTCAACAGCTTCTAGGATTTCATTTAACATGCTTCGTTCCATCAGTTAACACTTGTATATTATAAAGGGATAAGTATAGAAATGGAAGAAATCCTATAAAATATTTTGTCGATTATTTTGATGGGAAAATAATGCTATACTTTTACAAAAATTATAATATCCTGGTAAAGGTTTTGGTCCACTAATGTGTTTTTGATGATATAACTTTTAGTTTTCGAAAAACGTTATGATTGATTTCTTACATATAAATTTTAACATAATTATTATTTACTTCTAATCTTTCATTTTAAATTTTACAGTTTAATTAACTTGTTACTTATTTTCACTGTTATTTAGGTGCCACAATTATTATAGTGTCAGCCCACCATCAGCAGCAAAACCGCGGTAGTCACATGAATGTTAATAGTCTTTTTCGCCTTTTCTTTTAGATATGTAGAACATACTCGTGTTCTTTACTTCCGTTTAGCAGTTAGGTCAAATGAAACTCAAATATTTGACGATAACAGTCATATGCTTTCAAGGATAGTTACAGTTTGGTAAACCATTTTAAGATGGTTTCGAAATTTGCTTTATGAGGCGATTTAACGAGTCAAAAACTCAAATATCTCTTTAAAATCTCTTAAATGCGACTTCGTAAATCGGTCCAGGTATCACAAAACGGTACTTGATCTTATCGGGAAAAATACTAAACACTTTTCTGATTTCATATTTAACATTTTAATTCAATTCATTTTAACCACCTTATTTCACTTTCACACAAGTCGGATGAATAATAATAATTGTATGCCTTAATTATTCAACGTCATTAATATAAGTCATGGTAGTTGGAAAAGCAAGGCTGACTGTTAAAATTAAATTAAAAATGTGCTAAAAGTTTCTCTTCCATAGCCAAGTATTTGTGATATTTTTAATCTTAAAATTTAAATTATATTTAGGTGGTTTGTCGTTAAGCAAATGCTTTGTGTAAATAAAAAGGTGATAATTCTATTGAGCTATCCGGGTTTCAATTAAAAATTGAATATATTCAACTTAGAATGAAAATTCGGTCTTCTCAGTGTGGAATAAATTATTTATTGTTTAAAGCGAGGTCAGAATGTAATGTAATATTAAACATATTCACACAAATACTTTTTCGGTTTCGGGAGCATCAATATTTTAATGAGGGCGTAATAGTTTCAACGGTGATTTGCATTTTCGTTTACCATCAAACAAAATTTAAATAAAACCATTTGCAATAACGCGCTGCTTTAATTTCAGAAAATAACTATTATATTGTCAAATAAACGTGATAAATGAATATTTGCAACCGACTATTCATTTAGGAAAACTGAATGAAAAAATTAATAGAAAATATGCGTGTAATAGAAATATATTATGCTAAGTAAAATTTAATATTTTACAATTAAATAAAGTCATTTAAATTAATTGATAAATCGAATATTATAATTAAGTTCCTAACATTTAACTAAATTACAAGCGTACAATTTTGAAGGGCAGAAAATTGTGAATTTTATAAATTAACAATGAAATTAAAACGGGTGTAAAATGCCTCAGCAAGTCATCAGAAGAACCGATTTCAATAAACCATCAAGGTCATGAAAAAGATGCGTAAAACAAGACAACGAAAATGAAACTGTTCAAGCATCGAATATTAAAAAAAAAATTATCTTGTTATTGAAAAAACCAATTAAGCTGAGCTATACTCCCAATGACTCTAATGGAAAACGACATATGCGATTGACATGAACTCGAAATAAAAGTAATAATGAGAAGTTAATCCCCGTGCTTGTGAACAATTTTCCATTTGAGAAATAAAGGGATGTCCGGTGGTGTCATTCAGCTTGACTTCAAATTAAACGGTCGCTTGGGATAATGGAATCCGTTTACAATCCAAAGTTTAATTCTGGTGGGTATTAAGTTGCTTCAGTAATAGATTGGCGTGGCTTAATGTGTTAGAATAAAAGACAGAATTTAGACTGACTCAGCCATTTCTTGTTCGCATGACATTTTAAAAGAAATTTATATATTGATTAAATGCATATCAGGTTTAACAAAGGTGTGTACCCGATTTGTTTGCGGTTAACTTTAGGAAAAGTGATATAAAAACGAATAAAATACGGGTAAAACTAACGGCAAGCTATACCTATAACTTAACTATTTTTAGCGGACTGGTGCAATTTTTAATAGCTGTAGAAGATACCTAATTCTAGAGATTGAAGTTTTATAAGACCATTGTTTGACACCACATCAGTTGAATTACAGATAAATTTATTAGCGCAAGAACCTGCTGAATCAACTTATATTGTTGATTATAGATAATATGTTCTTTGCATCTGTAATGTTTTTCAAAAATTTCACCCTTTTTAATGCGAAAATGATAACTTAAAACAACGTTTTAACTTACTGTCATGGTGTTGCTACGGTTAAACTTCGAAACTGCCTAGTCTCGACATTAACCGGTTTATCTCGAATTTACTGTTGTAAGAAATTCAGATAATGAACCTGGTTAATATCAAGTTCAACAATTTTACCTATTGATAATGTTGAATGTATTACCACCTACATGGAACAAGCTGTTACTTTCTACCAGCAATATTTTGTGGTGAATAAACTTTCTACCAGCTTAATATTAACTGTTTATTCTAACTAATTATTCTAACTAATTATTCTTAATATTAACTGAGTGATATTAAGATTAGCATCATTTAACCGTAACAGTGGCCCAATTAAAAGAGCACTTTATGAAACTGTTGAATAAAGTATGCGTCTCATAGATGAAGCTTACACAAGGAATTACTTTTCAAATCAAATTTAAAGTGTTCACGATTATAATAGAATCATGCCTTAAAAGTTGGACAAGTAACAACGTCTAGTGCATAAGCTTGATATTCATCTAGTATTTGTAGCTCGTTTTCAGGGAGATTTTGATCCACTTGTTACAGGTTACAGGTAAAAGCTAGCGCTTTAATAGTGACATATCGATCAAGTAAATATCCTTTCAATTTTGCAAATATGTAGCAAGAATATAAAATTATATTTTGTTTCTTGTTCTCAGTACATATTTCCTTTTCTAATTATATTCAAAAACGCGTTTTTTTCTTTGTCTAATTTTTTTAGTTTGCTAATTTGTTCTTAATTCAAACATTCCAATTCTAACAAAATGTTTTTATTTCTAATTCTCACAAGAATACCGTCAACTGGTCTCTAATTTGAAGAAATTTTGAAAATACGTAACCACAACTCTGTGTTAATTGAGGGCGACTTTAAGTATGAAACACATGGATTGGAAATTTAAAGTTTACCTTTATATAAATTGTTGATGAAATTTTTAGTAACATTAACTTATTTGATATGAACTTATGATTTTCGCCAGAAGAATTTTACGTTAAAGGATTAAAATTGTATTTGGTCTTTCACGCTACTAATTCCAACATTTCAACTTCCAACCTATAATATTTTCGAATCTGAATGAAACCATCCTATTCCCGACTAAAAAGATGACATTTGGCTTTTTATCTGGCAAAGATTCAATTCTATTATAGGACTTAAACTTAACTTAGTTTTCGCAAGTTTGAGAAAGTTATTAAGCTCTCAGCTAATCCTTAGGTTAAGGATAAATTTCGACTTCGACAAACAAATTTAATAGAGAAAATAGTAATATTCTTCTGTATCAAAGGAAAATGCTCAACCGCTTATTGCAAATTGTCCAAGGTAATGATTACAGCATTTATGCAAAGTTGTATTGCGAATCTTGATGATTAAGTGATCACGCTTTGAGTACTTTGGCCATGGCAAACACATTATATTTTAATTAAAAGTTTACGCGTGATTCTTCTTAAGGACAATCTGCAAAAATGTACCTTTTATTGGATAGTAACCCTTTCCTCATTACAGTTTTATGAATGTGAATGTATGTATACTAGTTATTCTATCGCGGTTAGAAAGTTGAATGTTTAAATTGAGAATGTGTATGCAAATGTGTTAAGCTAATGTAAAATTACATCCAAATTTATTTAATCGTCAGAGACACGGACGGTACTTCATCAAAATTAATTATGTCTACAATAGAATGACTCGATTTCCTCAGTGTGAACTATTTCATCTGTTCGTTCAATTAATAACTCTATGATTTAGAAACTCAGATTTTCTATTTGCATTTTAAGGGAAGCAAACCTTTTCTACAAAATATACTGACATTAATTTTTACTTTGTTTAGTAGACTTACTAACAGGATTTCGATCTCTGGAAGGTGTAGTAGAAGGCACCAGGGCATTTGGGACTTGTATAAATGTCTTCAATTTGAAGTTGAACATAATACAAAACTGGCATATTCAATAATAAAATTTTATTGGCTAATGAACGATGAACGGAAGCAACTTTATATTCCTTCATAGACAACTCTAACTGAGAGATATCACTACGCAAGATAAATAAGAAAGCTGTTTTTAGAAAATAGAAAAAAACTATTTTAATGCAAATCAATTGTACCAGTTTCGAAGAACATTTGAATTATTATCCCAAGATCTTTATTAAACTAGTTGTATGCAGTTATGTAGATAATATGCTGTCGGTTTCATCAACGGTCCATTGTTGGGTAGGTTTCTTTTTGTCGACTTGCATAAACAAGGCCCTTGAAAGTAATTTTGTAATCAATTATTTAATTTCCAAATTCTGCGACAAAGCGACATAGAAGAGACAGTTAAAGCGACATAGCATAATATATTGCAGCATTTTTTCTAGTGTCTTTTTAATTGGTATGTTATGAAGCACATTTATAGAGTTTTTAAATCAAAGTGATAACATATAAACACCCGATGTTTATCTACGAAAAAAAACAATTTGCAACGAAAAATACAACTGAGATGTCCAACATAATAATAAAATTTTATAAATATCACCTTGCAAAGCGAAAAAATAAAGCTATTTAATTCCTTATCCAAAAGATCACGTTTTCCATTTTATCAGGCAAGAATAAAGACGGTTCGAGCTTTTATCTTTTATGTATTGCAGATTATGTCGTTTTCGAAGCATGAAATCAGGTCTGGCACCGCACAACCCGATCTGGTCTTCTCATATCGGCCAGATGTTTTGTGACAAACGACCTCGCAGATACGATTCATAAGCACGCAGCGATTCGCATCCAAATCGTGATTGCTTTTCAGTAAAACAGGGTGTGATAACTGCTTTTCTCAACCAAGAATTTGAAGAGACATAATCTTGACACCATTTGTAAAAAAGGGCAAATGCCACAGAAAGGGGTAATTCTTGTCTTGACAATTAATTAGCCGGTGCACCACTAATGGTCACAATTTAAAGTTTCAAAAATGTCATTTGCATAAAATGCTAGTATGTAAGAAATAATTCAATTAAAAATGACTTTTGGCAAATTTCTGTTTCCAAACGGTCAAACCAATGAGCACAGTGGATGGTTTTAGTTTAACATATCAACTGTTCAAAAAAACTCTGTTTAACGCGTTATTGAGCCCCATTTGCTTCTTGTTAGTCAGTGTTTTGGATAAAAATTAAGCACGTCAGACAAATTTTCTACAGGGTGGCAAATGAAACCACTAGTTTTCCAAATCAGTCACCAAGCTTGTGAAACCACTCACTCGAAAAAAAATTACTCTAATGAACAAAAAAGCGCAGATATATAACATACGCTCTTTATGGTGTCAATTCTGGGTCAGCCATATAAAATTTAGTAGAATCCCTATGGTAATACGTATTCTTCCTTAAACGCTTTGTATAATTGAATAATTTCAATGCTCGTTGGCTACGAAAAAGCCAGACTTTAATTCCGAAAAAGTTTACTTGAAAGCAGTTCTATTTGCCAGCGCTATTTTAAACTGCTATTTGAAGTACGATAATCCAATTCTGATAAATTATTTATTTTCTTCAACTAAGACTTAAACTCTTTGAGAAAGGCAAGCTTGATTAGTATAATACTTAAACTGAAATTATCTCATTTGCAATTCTTTAAAAGACAGTCAGCGGATTTCGTTTTTTCCCATCTAGGTGCTTTTTCTAGAAGATGAAACTAATTCTAGCCAACGATTAAGCAGTTTCAGTAGTTTTTAAGGCACTTATTCGAAACACTAATAAGTCATTTTCAGTTCATCGTGAGACAATACCGCCTTATGTTATGCAAAATGTACGCATATTTAGATCAGATAGGTGGTCATGCTACTTCGCAGATGTACACCCTAAAAATGAACGTTTTCAACAAATTACCGTTAACTTTTCTCGTATAAATTCGAAATTATTAAAATACTGCACTGCTTCGAAGCGCCTACATGGAATATTGTGTAAAATGTGAATTGACTGCAATTCAATTTTTCTATTATAAAATGGAAAACAAAAATAATCTCTAAGATTGTATCGCGAAAGAAAAATGTGTTGGTAAAAGTTTTAAGTTTTATTTCCCCAGAATTACATAATGGCGAAATAAAATGTTCCTGATTTGAATGCGTGTGCCGATTTTCTTAGGGTTTTCGCTCTACAGATATTTGCTTAGTGAAAAATCGAGATATTTGCTAACTTTGCCTAAATCCATTTTATTCCCGACGTTTACTTGGGTGCTTGCCGTATGAGATAAAATGTCTTCGGTGCTTTTCTCTTTTATACGTTGTTCGGTTTTCTGTTTGGCTTATTGCTATCGGAAGTCAAACATGAATGTGGAAATACGTGTAGCACGAAATTATACTCAGCAACCGCAAAATAGTTTCTGCATATTTTTTATACAAATTTTCTAGGGCATTGTTTACATTTGACACACAAAAACATAGAAAAAAACATCTTTTAATTCTTCTTCAATCATTTTTCTGTATCTATCAGTGCTGTAATATAATAAAATCTTAAATATATAGGTATAAAAAACAGTCCCATCCCTCACAACACATAACAATGGAAACACAATAAGCATCAAATGCTATCTGCAAGCATAAACATCCAAAACAACAGTTTCGCACAAATCGAACCATAGACAGCCCTGCAAAGATCACATTTTTCATGTCAATTAAGCTAATAGGAATCGAATGCAAAGCGATTTACGACAAAGTCAAAGCATTGTGTTACATGGCTTTGCTTCTATTTGCAATGATATTTTGTGATGGACTATTATTTTATGTAAAAGCGTTCGAAGTTTTAGGTGATTTGGTATATTCAATTAAGCTGACCAATTATAAAGATTTGGTTCACTCAAAATAACAATTACTACATTTTCCTATGTCAATAACATAAATGCTTTCGCCCCGATTAAGCCAACAGTCATTAAAAACCACAGAAATCATATTAATGTCACGGATTTAGACTTTGTAGAAATTGCTACTTCTGAGCGGTGTCTACAACCATAATAGATAAAATAGAAAACGCATTAGCAGCAAAGTTGAATCTAAAAATCGAAATACATTTTCTCCTTCATCAGTTTAAACATTTTTCAGTTTCGGGCTGAATGAATATAAATGTGTAGCGTATAAGAAACAAAGTGTTTATATGGACATTATGTAAAATTCCTCAAGAAATTTGAAATCATTAATCACTACCAAAATCCTTTTTCAAGAACAGGAAAAACAAACATGCACTGCTAGCAACCGTCGTTTATCGCGGGAAAGATAAAGAAGATATTTGAATGAAATCGTTTATATACAACAACAGGAGCAGTCTTTTAAAAGAGACAATGCTTGTCCAACATAGATAAAAACTCTGCAGAAAGCAAACGATCACGATCTATTAATGGTAGCCTATAATTCATGAACAATCGATTATCGGAAATCAGAATTTAATTAGCGTAGGTTTGGCTAAATTGTTTCCCAGAAAACCATTTCATCAAAGTGTATTGGCACTTCACAGTATCTTTGAGCAATAGCGGTTGAAGTATTGATGCTTCAGTTTCAACTTCAAACATAAACTATTCCATCTAATTTAAAATATAAACTAATACCTTTAGGCAGAAGAATATATTATCAAATACGTTAATTGATATTAGCAAGACGACACTAATACTTTGGAAACGATTAAATGAACGATTTTTCTATGTGAGTGAGTGAAAGGCTCTAATTGTATATTAAGGTGAACTAATTAGAAACTCTATTTATTTTGATTATCCGATTATCATTGAATTGCGTTCAGACAGCAATGAGAAAAGTACCTAAATTTCAACGCATACACTCATGAGATACAAAAGTTGTCTCTCTATAATTTTGTAATTGACAAGTCACATCATAATCAGTTTGTATCATAATTATCCAGTTTTATTACCTGAGAGTCAGTAGTTACACTAAGATCGGACATCAGTTTATACAACATTAGAGCTGTACCCTTTCTTCAACTATCACTTGATGGGGTGTTACTTTAAAGGGTTTTGATTAGTGAAACATGCGATAACCCTTTAAATGTTTTTCTATTTCTTTGTAAGCGTTTGGTCCTATCCAGTTCAAACCCGTCTTAATCGTTGTTTTGATTCTGTAATTTTAATCGTGTTCACTTTTTCATTAGAATGAATCTACTTATAACAATTATTCACTGGCTCAGCAATCTACCATGTAGAAAATTGACTTATTTGGCGTCTCGTTAAGGAAAGTAAACCTAATTAGATTCCGACATTGTAACTATTGAGGAACATAGTTGAAAAACTAACCACCAATTCACATTACTTATACACATTTTACATACACAGTTTCAACATAATCTACGTTCTGAAACCTTATCGATGTCATGATATATTTCAGTGTCAAGATGATACTATTTGGTAAAAATACAGATAACTGTGAATTCGACAGCAGATTTCACGCTTAATGGCATGAATGTACATATTTTTCTTGATTTCCAAAGCTTAACCCATTAGTAACAAGGTATAAACCAAAAAACTAGAAATTCAGATCGTTTGCCACTGAAAGTCCCTCAACCATTATAAACTGAAACTGGAAATGATACCATATTATTAACGGCAGACGGTAAACTATGTATGACTGATACTCCATACTGTGCTTCGAGGCAGAAAGGAAATAAAGTGGAATGTGGTTTGCGGAAGATGAATATAGAACCATTTTTTTGAGAAAATAATGCGCGAACGTTGCACAAATAAGTATTTTACTTTTCCAAAAAATAAATGTAAAAACAACCTAGTTATTTTATTATAGGTTTTTTAGCAATTTTAACCTACCTATGGTATATACCGGGTGTCCCGTAAGCAAATGATCAAAAGGGTACTGCGACATTATTAGCTCAAAAGAAAACAATCTGACGTAACTTTTATTAGAGAAAAGTCTGTTTCATTTGCTATTAATGGTCAAAAGTCTTCAAAAATATATATGTTTTTCAATATCGGGGATATTTCAAATTTTCATTTTAAACTTATGTTTTGATGAAGCAACCGAGTTCATCCGCTTTGGGCAAGTGGTAAATTCTTGAGTGTCTATCAGAACTTTTTATTTGATTGCTGGATTTAACTGATTTTTGTAAGTTAACAAAACTTAAATTTTTAAATGAAAACTTGAAATTTTTATGATATCTGGAGAGTCCTCAGGCGGGGCTTTAAAGCTCACTCCTTTCTGAGGAACGCAAGACGAAAACGCTTCCATAAAACGTCCGGCAAAAGACCTTGACTATGTTGATCATTTCATAATTAGAAAACCATGGACAATAATCTATTGTAAAATAATATATCGCTTACTACGATATTTGCAGTTAATGTGTAAAATTGTTAAATAGCAATGAAACAGAAACTATTTTTTTGCGCAAAGCTATGGATGCTACAAGATTTTAGAAGGAACACAAAATATCAAGAAAAAACATCAATCAAAGAACATGAGCTCAGCAACCCAAATATTAAAGTTCTAGTAGTTCTGTACCCAAAACACTTAATAATTCGCAAGAAGTTTCACGGAGCGGGATGAACTCGGGTCTTTCAGTAACATAAGAGCAAATTCACAAGTTTCAATAAAATTCATTATATAATTCTCCCGATATTTCACAAACATAATATTTTTGAACAACTCTGGCATTTTTTTAAATAAAAGGTTGGTCAGATCGTCTATATTCCAGCCAAAGGATGTGTCGCATTGATGCAGTGCCCTTTGATCATGTGCTTACGGGACACCGTGGTATATGTGGTGTACATGGTTTCGTGGAAGCAAACTTTGGATCCGAAATACGAAAACAAAAATATGTATTTATTGTTAACTCGGAATCGGTATGTGATCTATCGATTTATGGCCATAAGAAATGAAAAGTTTTTATCGTTTTAAATCAATTCTTATCTTGTAAACTTAGTGACGCTGACTGTCTGATTTATCGATATTCGCAGAATGAAAAGAAGTGGACGAAAATAATCTTTACTGATTAGTAGATCAATGACGCTGGGCTTAAAAATGATAGGACATGGATAATTGCTAAGAATTATCCACCCTGTATTTGGCTGAAAACTAATCAAGCCGCCGCAAATCCACAAATCTTCAAATACCCAACTGATGTATTGCCATTAACAAAACGCTAAGCCGCATTCGATACGTAATCATCCATGATTTATTAGCCATTATTTACCACTTATTCTGCAGATGAGGGCTGAAAAGCCACGCGGGGACCCACAATTTGGCACTATCGCGTTACGATCACTTGCCCCCTTTTAGACACAATTCCACTTGTTACTAGCCGAGGGTGATCAGGGAAAATGCCGTTCATATGGCTCTAGACAGAAAGTCATTTCATTTCAAGCCGGCATTTGACGGGTCTTATATTTTAAGCAATGAATCATTTCTATCGGTTTTGTGCTCTGTGCCTCTTGTGGTTATTCCGAAGCAATGGCTTCTATTTCAGGACGAAATGTATATATCTGATACATTTCGTCCATGTTGAAACATTACATTTTCTACAGGTACTCATATACTTTTTCATTAGATTTTAAGATTGTTAATCTCCAAATGTGAGCCTCGATTCACATCCAGAAACTTATTTCATTTCATATTCAATAGAATTCATTACAACGGAAACCAGTAAGACGCAAAGCACATGTAGGTGTTCCAATTTTTTTCGTCCTTTAAATAGTCTCGATCTTCTCTTCAATTGATTGTCTAGCAGAGTAACATCTAACTTTATTTACCAGTATTATTGTCAGTTCTGCTCAATCCAGGGTCGAGTTATTGGACTTCTTGTCTTAATTTGTAGACTCACTACGTGCAATTCTTAGTGCCGTTGCTTTAGTTGCACTTTTCACTGCTTGTGTTGGAGTGCAAACTCAAAATTTAAAAATTTATTTCTGAGTGAAACAATTTAATGGCTAAATACTTTTACATTTGACGTGGCTATTGACCAATCAGTATCTGACTTGCCCCTTTTGATTTTTCATCATGTGTTATTAAATGTATGTGGTTGCTAGTTATGAGCTGAGCAACCGTCGGTTGAGTATGAGATTACTATTTAATTTGTATTTATACAAAAATTTTCAAAAATGACTTACATACATTCTTTTCATATGTTTCTGTCTTAATAAATGCACATAATTTTAGGAACTTTGCTACTTCCTAACACTGGTTTTATGAATCAAGCTATATGTTTCCATGAACGGTAAGAATTCGTTGCTGGTCTTTTTTTTTTAGATTCGTCGTTTCCCTTTCCAGTGTTGTTATTAATTAATTTTTCTTCTTTTTCCTGATACTTCGCTTTCTAAGCGATTTTCTAATTATCTTTAATACTCCTCCGGGTTTAGAGTCTACACAGCTGCCTGTTTGAGTCGATTATATATTTTATATTGTCACTAGTATTGTATTGTACTCTTATCTAGTTTTATTTGGGATCTTCACCTGATAACATTGTTTTGTGGTCTGATAGAATAAATGGCCACTACTGTTAAAAACATATTTTTCTGAGACACCATAATTACCAGGTTTGAGTCTGAATACGAATGTATTGCTTGCGAGTCTCTTTCCTCTGACCTCTGGTGCCCCGTTAACTGTTTTGTCAAATCTTTCAGTGCGTTTAGCTTCTGTGCTTCACTTAAGGTTTGTTTGCATTAGCCTATAGAAATTCATGTAATAGCCAAAAAGGCCATGTTTTCTATTATGCTTTTAAAATAGTGTATAATTAATTCTGATATAGATAAATGTGATAAAAATACTTATGATCAGAAAACTGCTGACTCATGCGATTTTTCGTTTTATTCCTGTACTTCCCTTCTTTCGAGTCCTTGGTAGTTCGTATCTTCAAAGACGCAAGAAAAGTGAATTCTGAAAAGTGTTGGTGGTTTGGTGGACGCTCATTTGTTTTTGAAAAAGGTTCGATATTTATGGTATTTGGCCTGCTTAAATTGGATCTTATTTGGGAAAATAATTTAACAAATTCTTTTGTCTCCATTGTCGTTGCTCAGATCTTGAGCTCTGTTGTGGTGCTCCTAGTAAACGTTGTGCGAACAAAATCCTGACCCTGTAACTCCTAATTTCTTATTCATCCACGATGTATCTTGAAAAACAATTATGTGTATTTCATATCTTCTGCATTTTTATCTAGTGCTGTTTAATATTGCTGCTTTAATTGCCATACTGCACTAAAGTCAAATCTTATCTCAGTTCTATTTCCACTTAGATAATTTACGCTATAGGAAGATCATCTAATAATGCTGAAACTATAATGGAAGAAGCATTGAACAATGCAGTGGTTGCAGAACTTCATGTTCTATCATAATCGGAGCCATTATTAATAATACAACAACCCTTGAACTACTGCAAGCCCGAGCTTGAATAGTTCCCTAATTATTTGGAAGCAAATGCGAGCTTAGTAATTCTGGTTATTTTTTCAAGAAAGTTTGCAATGCCGGAAACTTAGCGATTCCGAATGTAAAGTATTTATTAGGGAAACCTTCTATTGTTTGGTAAGAAGCTTGCTTTAATGCTCTTATCTGTACAACGTGTTAAACTATAAATTACTTGCAAAACTTCCGACTAAAAGATATCGTGGAGCATCTACGTGCAGTACGGAGAACACATACTTTCAAATTTAAAAATATATGTGATTATTAATATCGTTTGGATATTCGAAAGTCGATAGAGAGAATTAGATGACTATTTTCTAACCATGTGAAATTATTCTGTGTTTTCATAAAACATTATATGGATTTCACTAGGTTCTTCCTAAGTCCAAGTTCGAAATCACTTAATTACCACTGCTTAATTATCTTTTCCTATTCCTTTAATTTACAAATCCAAAATCGTATAACGATAATTGGAAAAAATACGATCTAAATCTATGTTATATGTATAATAACTTGAAAACAAATCGACAGATCGGCATACATATTACAATACGCAGACGACACGGCACTTATTGTACATGACAAAACTACTGAGCGAGCAGCTCTAAAGACTCCAAACACTAACAAACAACACAATGACATGGTTTTATAAATGGAGACTAACACCAACGCGTCAAAAAACCAACTTCTGCTCACCAAACCACAGACTCAACGCTGACTCCCCTACAATAACTGCAGACGGCCAACCGACACAACCAAAAAACGACGTAAATACCTTGGAATCACAATTGACCACAAACTTAAATTCACTAAACACATACGAAACATCAGGGCAGAAACAATGAAGAGAACAAAACACTTCCGATCACTAACCTACAAAGACAGAGGAATTAGCACAAACACCGCTACCAAAATATATAAAGCTATTTGTAGACTCTTGCTAGACTATGAACATATACTCATGACCAACGGAACAGAAAGGACAAACGTTATATACAAATAACAGAACAAATTGCACTAAGACTAATAACTCGAATAAGACACCCCCAAAACCCACTACACAACCCCTCCACCCAACTACTATACGAACGCACAAACATGACAAAGATTTCGGAAAGACTCATACCATCTACAGACAAAATGGACAAACAACCCCTACAACTGGACCCTACTGAATCCCCTTTGTCTTACAAGACCAACCAGACAATCCCGCTTCCGTTTCCCTACATCAACGCTACTCGAACACTTACAAACGCAAACTGACTACTGGATAATAAAATAATTTTTCTTTTCATTAGAATTGGAAAGTTTATTTAATAAGATTATTAACCTAGAATAAGAGAATTTTAATCTTTGTTTTTTATTTATATTAAGACTACATGTATTAAACAAGGGCAGAAAGACCGATATCGACCTATCGGCCTTTTTTAGAAATAAAGATGTTTACTACTACTAACTTGAAAATATCGAAAATGAGAATAATATAAGCAAGTTTGCTTATTCATTGTTAAATTGTCCACAAATATTAAAAAGACAAAAATAATTTTTAGGATTAGTCATTAGAAGGTGTGGTTGGCAAACAGTAAGTAATTGTCCGCGAATTGCATGTCCCGAATAATTACCTTTTGGGTTCAATTTCTGATAGTGAAAATCGCAATCTGAAGTTTCGATAATAGCCGTTCCAGAACTGTTATTTGAATATGCAAATACGTTCTGAAAGTCACTTAAACGCCAATATTCGACGTAAATGAACTTTTAATCTGAGAATAATTAAGTCGTAAGTGAACAAAATGAATATTGATCAATGGCGTTATTAGTTCACGCTTCGACACTTTTTCAAGTGAGTTCACAGTACTTAGATATTTTAGTCTATTATATTTAGTCCTAAAACAATCATAGTCAGTTATATTAAATCATATTATAAATGGGAACATCGGTGAGTTATGAATCGGAGAAATGGTGCGACCAACACTTCACGAGGTAGTTCTAGAGCAAAATTAGTGGGACAAGTTCCTATAACACTTTCTCTTAACTTGTCCCATCAATTTTTGCTCTAGAACTACCTCGTGAAGTATTGGACCACCATTTCCGCACACCCTGTATATATATTAATATATCAAGACTATCAACGTACACTAAATTAAATCAATTTAGGTATTAGATTAAACTCATTTATATTATATCCTCTTTTTAAACTTTCTCAGGTTTTTCCTACAATATTGTACAAATTTAAATAAATATAATAATGTGTGTTTAATAATAATCAAAACATATACAGGGTGTTTCAAAAGTGGCGTCATTCCTCTGGGGTGTTTTAGGAGTACAGGAAAGAGAAAAAAAATTTATTCTTACCAAAAATTGAGATATTGCCAAAAACTAGATCAGAGTTACGGCAACGATGCTTTTCAAGGTAATCTGCCTAATTAACATTACGTAAATACCCTGTTACTTCTTAATTGTTGAAATTGTAGTAACCACGGATAAACAGAAAACAAAGAAAGAGAAAGCAATAGAAATATTTTGAGGTTAGGATAACTCTGTCAATTTGCCGTCAGTGCTGCCATCATTTTTGGGGCAGATAAGTAAAATACCTAAAACTCGCCTCACATGTAAACAAACATCTCCTGTGTAAGGTTATGTATCAATGATCAATATTAATCAAATAAAATAAAATAAAGTTGTTAAATCACAATAGGTTAACTCCAAACATGTTTCTTCCCCCAATCACTTTATTCGGCACTCTTCGCCGTAGCCTGGGATCACCTTTTGATCAGCTTCTCGTATTCGGTTAATTAACTCTTGCTCAATTTGTACCGGTGTTCGGAAGATCAGAGAGTTAATGTGTTCTTATGTCCTGTGTATCTTACATACATGGTAGGAATGTGGCCCTTCCTCTGGGGAGATATAGGGGCAATTATCGGTGCCTGGGAAAGTGTCAGTGGTTGTGCAATGCTCCGAGCACTCCTGGAAGGCTCTGCTGCAATTATCTGCAATACTCCTACCTCTGTGTCTGGAACCCGAGCACCTCTAGATCGTCCATAATCTGTGTCAATTCCTGGAGCCAATCGTCCAGTGTCTCTGGCCCTTTGCTGGTGTAAGGTCTTACACCATCTGCTATGTAATGTGGCATTTTCCCATACTAATCCAATATCCGCAAATTCGATGTTGGTGTACATTTTGTGAAAGGAGCTTCAAAGTAATTCACAGATTGACAAACGCTTGTTATTATTGACTAAGGCTATCTACCTGTAACTATCTGTTAATTACAAAAAACATCATTGCCGCTTTGACTTTTCATCAAAAAATTGTAGAAGAGGTCTTTTTAATCTCAAAAATTTTCGTAATTTGAAGCAAGATCGTATTTTTTCTTTTCTAATGGTTAAGTATTCCAAAAGGCTACCAAGCAAACATGGGACTATTTTAAAATAATACTTAATAACAAAGTTGAAATTAGATTTTCAACTGTTAATATCTTCTAGAAATTTTCGAAAAAAATGTTTTTCAATATTTCTCTCGTAGTCTCCAAGTGAGCCCCTATAACCCCTTAAAAGGAATGACGCCACTTTTGAATCACCCTGTACAATCAAAGTCACAAATATAAAAAAATTGTCCCAAGCTACATGTTCTTCTGTATCGAAGTTACGTATCATCCGATTTTTTTTATTATCAATTCTCTTTCATAGTAACTTCGTCTAAATCCATCTAAAGTGAATATATATATGGTATATTCTCGCCACCTCTCAGGTCAGGTACTTTCCTTAATCCCTTTACGCTTTTCTGCTTGAAACTTTTAGAAGATTGACCCTTGGGATCTTTTGGCCCTCGTTAGACTTTATCAAACATATTCGGTCTACTAAGCCCTTATGTTTCCTAGCAAAAGTTTGAAAAGGTTTCGCAAGAGAGCGCTCAATTTTATATAGTGAATTGTATTAATGTTGAACGGATTGAATCTGAAAAAAAATATTTTTTTAAAAATGATTATGATTTATGCAAGTGTAAATAAGTAGCAGATTTACGTTACTCTTTTTAAAAAGCACTCCCGGGGTGGAAAGGAGAGTTAAATTTGGAGGTACAAAAAGGAGCTGAAGTAAATCAAGAATATTACATAGAGAAGTACAAAAGTAGAACATACAATAAGTATGATAATAATGAAATAGCATAGTCCAGTACCTACCATTAAAGAATACAGAATATACACGAAGCAGAATACACAATTGAATTTTCCTATTAGCTGGTCGAACCCTTATGTTCGCGGAGTAAAAGGCACAAGTGGAAAAAAAGTTTTACATGCCCGAATATTTTTTAATCAGAAAGAATGAGCTTCTAAACTTTTATGTTCGTGGTTATGTTTCAATATGCAGGGTGCTTTAAACATATTTTTCGGCTTTCACTTTACGATTTTATGTATAGAAATTAAAAAACGCGGGATTTAGCAAGATAGTAAACATCAGTCATTCTAACAATGTCATATACTGAAATTTTTCGGGGTACAAGTGTTATAAATTATTTGCCCCATCGGGAATATAGGCAAAACCTGTTCGTACTGGTACGTGTTGTGCAAAATGCAAAAAGTAAAGTAAACATTGAATCTTTAGTCATAACCAGCTGTAAAACCTCTAACATATATTGTATTGAATTTTGAACGCTCTACCAGCGGGAGCACATCATTAAAATTAATAAAAATTTAGAGAATTTTGAAATATTGTAAACTCAAAGTAACAAGTTTAAAAATATAGACAATGAACAAACACTGGGCACAGTAATATTACTCAGGGTAACAATTAAACGGTAATTTCATCCTTGTAATACGTTCAAAGCCATAATAATGAAATGTTTCACCTGAATGGAAAAATAATAATATTCTAGAGGGTGCTCAGACCTTTCATACGAAACAATTAGCACACTGAAGAAGGCGAGAAAATAAATCGCCGAAAGCTTGGGAGCTAAAAAAAATCTGTCAACTACGGTTTAGGACGCGGCTGAGGCTCTTCTGGAAAACACGTCGACAAATGCATGCTGCAGATCGTAAGAAAAAAAACGTATGCAACATACTGATTAACGTACCAGATTTGAACATATCAATTTTCATTGAAATTTTAGTCCAATTCAAAATGAGTGTGGTTATCAGTGACAAGATGAATCTGATGTCACTCTAATGAACCACCTAAAAATGCTTACTTTTGCTTTTGACTTGATTAAGCAACCCATCATTATAGAAAACTTTCAAGCAGTGTTCGTTACTTCCTCTTCGCTTCTCGATTTTCTTTGTCAACATGACGATTTAAAATGCTATGTTTGCAGATAAATTTAATTGCGCCGATAACAATTAGTTAAATTCAAAATTTTGGACGAGTGTCAAAGTATACTTAGCACTAAATACAAAAAGTGGTACTAAATGGAAAAAAAAGTGAAATGCTTAATAAGAAACCTTTTTTTCTTATATTCATAGCTCTAAAAAATATCCCCTCTAAGTTACAAGATGTTAAAAAATGCAATTATGGAAATTAAGTATTTCTTATAGGGTTTGAGATATTAGGGTTTGATACAACTTTTTTTTCAAAATTTTACGCTTTCCTACTCTTGTCTCTCACAATGGAAACTTCAGTTTGCGGGTAGTTTAAGCAATATAAGATCTCTCTTCGTGTGTTTGCTTCTCGACCTTGTTATTCTCAATTAATTTCTTTTCAATCTTTGTTATATAATTTTTTATGATGTGCATTTGGTTTATTGGTGTTATTATTTTATTGGATTTAGAAGCCGTGCTGATTTCTACAATTCAGGATTGTCTTACGTTTGCGTCGTTATCAAAGAAGGTGTGAAAGTAGTCGACGTCTTCTTCTCTATAGCACGACTAAATCTGATACAGGAAAGAGCAGCTTTATTACTGCCACATCGCTCTACGATTTGCTCGCAAAATATGAAGAAAAAAAATTTCAGACATTACCAAAAATATATTCGAAAAGAATATAAGAATTTTAATATCTTAACTATTACTATTATAACGTATTCATGGTATTAGCCATAAAATCGTTTGCTTATCACACTATTTTTATTGCTATGTTCGTATTTTGCTGCCAAATTTAATTAAATTTTTAATTCAATTAGAGTGCAATTTAACTACTACTACAAAAGCAAATTTCAATAGTTGACGTTGTTACACATTCTACACTTATCGATTCAGATTAACGATTGAGGCGAAGAATGCAAAAGTGAGTTCTCAATAAAAAGTTTATATTGTATTACTGTAGTATACACCTCAAGCTAGTATTAAAATTTGAAAATCAGCGATTTTCTCACCAACAAATGTTCTATTGTACCGAAAAATAAACGTAAAAATTCAATTATTACTATTATTACTATTAATTAACTATTACCATGTATAAACTATAAAAGAATACGACTGTGACTGTATTAAACGCGATTTGACAAACAATTGCAAATACCTACACAGTTTTTAACCTATTGCAGAAACAATCCTAATAGAATCTATTTAAAAACTGAAAACAAAAAACTCACCTTTTGAATTTTCCAGGTCGCTTCCAGATGTACATCCTGTCAGGAAGCAAGCCCAAACAATTAAACGAACTAGTATATTCGCACATTTCGCCATGATTTAACACTCTACAAACTATTCGGTTCACTAAAACTGATTCAAGTTTTGCAGCTTTGCGAAAAGGCCGCTCTCAATTGTAACATCGTGCATATTAAACATTCAACACATCCGGATTATTTACTCGCGTAGTTTCAGTATTGTTGAACTAGCAATTGGTGAAAATAATGAATTTCCGAAAAATTCCCGCCACATAGCGCACATAGCCAGCAGTCACAACAGCCGAAACACATTGCTACAGCGATAGGGTTGTTTAACGATTATTTCGAGTTTTTTCACGGTTTGCAGCCATTGATGCATAATACCCGATTAGGAATGCGAGCGAAACTCTCATTTCCAGATGAGAATTCCTCCACTATGGATGGTCATTTTGTTTGACGGTGCTCCAAGCCTAAAACAATAAAAAGTTACTAGTCAAGAGGATGGATGATAAACAAAAAGCGCTTTATTCATTCGAATTTTGGCATAGCTGAACTTCAGTTGTAAATGATTGTGACATTCCTGAGTTAGTTTTGTAACTATTTAAGTTTTTTATATTACTTATTTTTTCTTCTTTACTATTATTACTTCTTATTTACTATTTTAGATATAGTTCAACCTATAACGGCACCTTGAGAAGCACTAAAGAGATGGAAAATCTAAGAATGGATAGATTTGTGGTTCTTTTGAAGGAAAAAAACGGATGCATGGGTTTTATGTAAAGTATTATAATTGCTTATATTAATGTGTTCGAAATTTGAATCAACGTTATTAGTATAACGTTTTATTGGCTTCCCATCTATGTCAGCTTTGCGCAGTGGCATTATCGTAACCAATGAGGTCTATCCGAGGTGCGATTATTGTTGGAAGGCGACATAAATAAAATTCACAAAGTGAATAGAGATATAATATATCATTGGTTAAAGTCGACACCCCCCTCCTCGTGGGCTTCTGGCGGACAACGACTGACAGGCTATAAGTCGGAGTTCTTTTTGGGTCTTACTACGCAATAAGCTCCTGTCTACGGCTAAGAGGTGTAAAAGAGGGACTGGGTACCCCTCTGGTGGTCGGAGGAATTTCGGCCAAAGCTCGGACTCGGACTCCAGCATGGAACCTGGAGAGAGAGGATCGAAGCGAACAAGGCAAGAATCTGCAAAAGATAGGGCGATTGCTGAATCCTTGCAGGAACAGCTGGAAGCATTCGAAAGTGCAGTGGACTCAATCTACGAACAGATACCAAAGGTCAACAAAGAAGTTAGGAAAACCTTCTCAAAGCAAGTCCACAAGCTGAAGGAACTAACCACAGACATAAAGGAGACAATAACACAAATATTTAAAGAAAACAACGAAAGAGTGGCAGAAATCAAGAGCATGTTAAAAGCTCAAGACGCAAAAATAAATGAAATCCAGAAAGAGCAGAGAGCAAGTAGGGCTCCAGCATCTATTCCAACCACTTATGCTGGAGTGACTTCGGTCACAAGCAGCCTGGTGAAAGTAGCGGGAATTAAGAAACCATTAGAAACTGGCAGGACATATAAAATCCAAATCTCCTCGAATGGCGGAAACGTCACCGGAGAAGAGCTAAAGAGGGCAACAATGCAAACAATAAAAGCAAAAGAAATTGGGTTCAAACCCAACAGAATCTATGCCACCAAGGACAACAAAGTCATCATAGAGACAACGGATGACTGCATTGACAAAGTCAAGAGTTGTGCGGCCCTCAAGAACATGAAGGTTCAAGTAAAGAGCCTAGACAAATTTCTCCCACGATTGGTAATATACAATGTACCATCAGACATAAGCCAAGATACATTGGTGCAAGAAATCATCTCCCAAAATAACCTAGAAGGAGTGGAGGAAATACAAATCAAACCGGTCTATAAATTTGGACCCAGAAATAAACATTTTGTCCACTGGACAATAGAGGTTAACGCTAAAACCAGACTAATCCTGATGCACATGAAAACAATATTTTTAGATTGGCACTCGTGCAAAATTGAAGACAAGGTATATATCTCCCAATGCTACAACTGTCAGGGGTACGGACACACCGCCCCCAAATGTAGGAATAAGGTAGCCTGTGGGTACTGCTCGGAAGAACATGATTCGAGGACTTGTCCAAAGAAGGAAGCAACAGAAAAACATAAATGCATCCTTTGCGTTAAAGCTAAAATCGAGGACAATAAACACCGTCCCAGGGACGCAAAATGCACTGCATATAAGCGTAGGATGGAAAACTACGTCTCCAACATAGACTACGAAATCCACGATTAGTAGCTCTAATCAATTAAGGTCTTCACAGTTCCAACGGACATCAAGGAACCCGGACTTCACCGAGATTGTCAGACGCCGATTATCGGAGCAGAACAGTAAGGTAAAGCGCAAAAGTCAAGACCCTATATATATGTAAACCAACTTGCTTGCAATAAATGCGCAAAGCTCTCAAACATAATCAATATAAAAGTGCATATTGAAAAAGGCACAAGTCATAGCAGCATATAAAGGAGGGTATTTGGAACCTCCTGGGGAAACCCACAATTAGGTGGACCTCATCTCTAACATTAATTGCACAGTTGCTGGAAGCAAGTCGGCAAATAAGATATAATCTAGCAAGTAAATAAATAAAGAAACCTAATTTAGTATACACATAACTCCCTCAATTTTGCCGACAAGTCCCAATAATATACCTATCAAATCCTTTCGGGGGCACTCTCAGATCCCTTCAGGGTCTGGGAGTGGTACGAGGGAGGTGGGACCCCCCCTTTCTTTCTTCTTCTTCCCATCTATGTCTTCAATTCGAATCTGATCATTTTGTTTCTTGCGTCTCAATGATTCCTTTTAAATACTCTTTTGTATTCTATTTAAGTGCAAATTCAAATGCTACTAATAATTTAGGTTTATCTGATATAAATATACCAATCTAACAGATAATTAATTCTTTCTTAGATAACATCAATTTTTGATTGAGCTTTCACCACATCTACTTTTTCTCCGTTATTTATAATTTCGACATGAGTATCAAATACTGAAGTTAATGGAATTAATGTTCTACGTCCATTAAATGTTTTGTTTTTTATTATTTTATTCAGTTCATTCCCTATTATTTTGGATCAGAAGAAGGATATCAGATATACAGGGAAAGAAATAGAACAGCTCATCATAAAAGGGAAGAAAGTGATCGGCTGCCTAAACTCCATCTTATGGTCAACATGTATATCCCGAGAAGGAAACACCTCCTATACAACTCCATATTTAAAGTTTAGTGCTGTATGGATGGGAAACTTGGCAACTGACTACCCACCTAGAGCGGCGGTTGTGATTCTCTGGAGATGGATTTCTGGCGTAGAGCAGCAGGGAAATCAGGTTGGAGAGGATACTAATGAGGAAATCAGAGTAATCATGAACGTCAAGACAGACATAATAGAAGAAATCCAACGAGACAGTTGATATCGTACGGGCATGTTGAGCGGATGGATGACACAAGAATTCCCAAAACAAATCCTCAGATGGACACCAACAGAGAGAAGGAAAAGAGGTAAGACCCAAGACGACATGGATGGATGGAATAACGAAAAGCCATCTCGGGCGAAACCTACAACCAGGGCAATGAGAAGACAGAAGAGGATGGAAGCGAGGAACCGGAAGATTATCATTGACAGAAAATGTGCATTCCTTCTAGCTAAAGAGCTCATTAAACCCATATAAATATTACTCTTTGTAAGCCGGGATATATTATAGTTGGATACTAAAACTTTAGATTTTCTTTAAATTTACAAACTTCTAACTTTTACATAAAGCCCACTGGAATAATTATAAGTTGGAATAATGTAAGTTTCTTCAACAACTTCTTGATTACTTTGTGCTCGCATGAGTAAGTAATTAAACTTTGTTGTAAGTATTGTTGGATAATATGCTCAACAGGTATACAGCTAGAGTTAGTTCAATGAGGTAGACTTTTTCGAAAAAACAGTTAAGATGATTAGTTTGATGTTGCACGCTGTACCGGAATAATTTACAGATTATGCTATTAATACTCAGGAATTAGACATTACGCTTCTATTATGTAGAAAATATGCACTATAAAATCCTTTTTATGTTGAAATCCGATATGTGTCCAATTTGAAATGACTATCTAGTATAAGAACAGATAGCACTCAATCCGACAAAGTGATCATTAATTTTTGGTCGATAGGCAATTTTCCAGCACACCTAAAATGGTCCACTGTAAAGGGAGTTAAGATCAGAAGTGTTTGTGCAATTGGTATTATTTCCTATGAACTTAAGCCTTCTATGACTATTGGATAGTCAGATTTTCTATACTGCTGATAATTCGTACTGATGAAGGTGGGGCCTGCAGTGCTCACAATGTTAAGTTCATTTTGAACTTGATCAGCTGGGACAAGTAGGTACTAGCACAGTCATGGAGACCTAGTAAAAGTAAACTATATCGCTAGCTTCTCATTCTCCAACTGATGAGAGTGGCGATTTTAGAGTTTCATAAAGAAAATTATATAATTTTTTGTTATTAGCCCTCTATTTTCACTTATATTTTTTTGACTTATATGTAAAGCAGCACATACAGGTAACGTTAATAATAAACTCGTTTGCATGCAATCAAAAGAAGTCTAACTTCCTGTTGAGCAGGAGAACTGTTAAAACTACGAGAGTATTTCACTTAGTTAACTTAACAAATTAACATTATTTTGTTGTTAGGTTGTTATGTTATAAAATGTTATTTTGATAGCAGAATAAACTGTAAAAGTTGTTCACCATTTTTCATATCAATTCGGAATGTGTATTTTTTGTGTAATGGTTAATAAAGGAACAGAAAGGAACAAAACGCTATACACAAACAACAGAACAAATGCACTAAGGACTAATAACACGAATAAGACACCCCCAAAAACCCACTACACAACCCCCCCACCCAACTACTATACGAACGCACAAACATGACAAAGATCTCGGAAAGACTCATACAGCTACAGACAAAATGGACAACAACCCCTACAACTGGACCATACTGAATCCCCTTTGTCTCACAAGACCAACCAGACAATCCCGGCTTCCGTTTCCCACCATCCACGCTACTCGAACACTTACAAACGCAACTGACTAGTGGACAATAAATAATTTTTTATTGTTTAAAAGAAAAACTGACTAGTGGAAAATAAAATTCTAGGTTGACAATATTGTTAACCTAGAATAAGACAATTTTCATATTTGTTTTTTATTTAGATTAAAGACTACATGTATTAAACAAGGGCAGAAAGACCGATAGGTCGATAGTCTTTTTTAGAAATAAAGATGTTTACTACTACTACTGGTTAATAAATTCCACCAGGAAAAAACTATTTAGCGTTCATGTTTTGAGATTTTTTTATATGAAACTTTATTTGTGTTAGTTTGTCCTAAGAGACAGGTAGTTCTAAAGGCTAGACCAAAATAATTTTTCTTGATGCCGATGGCTGTTAGAGCAGTTTTAAAGCTGCGGAGTTGCAAACTGTTGAAAAATCGAAATATTAGTCACAAAATAATTTTTAACGTGTCTCTAACAGCTTATAAAATAATATTATTTAATGACATTATATACAAAGTATATAATGTCATAATATCAAATGACTTCTAGCTACGCCGATAAACTAATATGTACTCAATTACTGAAAATGCAGATCTGGTTTTAAAGCAGACCCAAAAAAGACGCAAACATGCAGACCATTTTGTTAGTTCGTTACGGTAATGTTTTAAATCGTTTTTGACTTGTTCACACACATTTTAATGATTAAACTTTGAAGACAACTACCCTTGATGTATATTAAGAACGAAGACATTTTCGAAACCTCATACTCAAAACCGGAGTTAGACTTGAAATAAAACTTACAGTTTATTAATTAGGAAACAAAAATAGTATCTGATATGAGATTAATTGGAAAATGATGACGAGACGTCTTTCACCAGATCATTTTTGCCAGAGGTAGGAAGGAGTTCATAAAATAAAATCAGAACGCACCTCAAAGGATTAAATAATTGTCAAACTCTTAGGATGTTCGTCATCAAATCCAACCGAATAAACACGTGTAAACAAGAAAATGGTGCGAGAAATTAACTCTGGCTCCAAAGGAGTCAATAAACTAAAGGTGGATACAAAACATCATCTGTTTACTGTCTAGACCAGAAAAAATGTATAAAGATGTAATCTGAAATAGTTTAATGGGTTTTACATTTGGAAAAGAAATTGTGGCAAGAAGAAACAGATATCGCTTTAGTAAGTTACGTTAGCGCTTACGTTTAGTAAACGCGAATGCTGGCTAATTTTATAAAGCAAATGCCAATTTACATAAAAATAAAATAAACATTTCTTTTCATTCAAGATTTAAGAATACAAATGTAATCCTGCATTTTGGCTGAATATTGGACGCAGCAAATTATGAGTATTCATAAAAATAATGTCAAAATATATTAGAAGAAACCTTACAAAGGGTCAAAAATAAGGGCCAGTACCAAGGACATCTGAAATATTAAAAAGATAGAGACTGTGTCAATGAGATGTATTTACAACTCACAAGATGAACTGCTGTTAAAAATAATGTTAAATTAACAACTGTAAACTAGTTAGGTGCGTTGAGTTAATAATCTCATTAAAAGATGGAAGATGGCTCCGGGCAAATTTCAGTTCAAGGAGCTGAAATTTGTTATATTACTATAACTGTCATTTGCAGTTATTCTTTGAATGGAGGAATAATTCAGCTTTAATGTAACTTTTACTTGCTAAACATTTGCTATCATTAACTTATAATTTCCTTTGCCTTTAGAGAGGTACCTACAAAACCGTTTGTAGGAATATGAAACTAGCAGCAATCTCAAGTAACTCAAATTGCAAGATTTTATGATTTTTTAACTAACTCAGGTAACTTAAATTGCTAATAAGATGAAAATAAGCATTTTAAGAAAATTCGGTTTGAAAGAAAGTGGCTCTATTTTTGTCGCATCTTTGGTCTTGAGATATAACTAGAATTTAATATTACAAATCATTGAGGTTGCTTAATGAACTTTTGAATGCAAAGTTGAGTAAATAAAATTGCTTTCCAAATATAATCTACGTAAATAAATGTAGTTTTATCATCAAAATGGCATCGTCAAATAATTAACTTTTCTAAAGGGTTTCCAGGAACAGTTATAGTTCCCTTTGTGAATTGTCAAGAGAATAGCGTATTCTCTTTTCTGCACCACCATAATTGAATTGATTCTCAAATGGAAGCCAATCTAATTAACTTCTAAGTATGGTGTTTTTCCTTTCACTTGAGTTCAGTTCACTGCTCAACTCATACTAATTATCTGCTGTAAGAAATAAATAATCCGTAAGTGGTTGTTGCACTATGGCAAACATTTTGTGAGAGAAACTGAAACCTATGTAAAATATGCAAAATGCGTTACTAACATATAGTTTATATTAAAATTAATTCGAAAATTCCTCGAGTCGATTCCTCTAAATATAGAGTAAGGACTTCAATATTCGAAATGTTATAAAATATGACAAGAAAGTAAAGGCATATGTTAATTGAGCGTCCAATCTATCAAACCTAACTTAATAGAGCTGGTGTTAATTTAGATATGCTGTTCAAATAAATTACTGGAAGGTTAACTGATATACTTGAAAAGCTGTAAAAATCTATTCAATACACTCGACTGTTCATCCGCTCTTTATTTTGGCCAACAATGTACAAACTACCCACCTAACTGACAGAAAGACAGCTTGCCTGTTTATGGACATTAACAAGGCTTTTGACAGTGTCTGGCATAGAGGCTTACTATACAAACTATACAAACTACACACACCAACATATCTACTACACACATAAATAACTTACTAGAAAACAGACAACTACAAGTACGAATTGACAAAACACTGTCATTTTCTTTTTCCCCTGAACAAGGGCTCCCTCAAGGATCCCCGCTCTCACCGTTTCTCTACAATATATACTGCCATGACATATACAATTACAACTTACCAGACAAAAATCAAATCGACAGATCGGCATACATATTACAATACGCAGACGACACGGCACTTATTGTACATGACAAAACTACTGAGAGAGCAGCGCAAAGACTCCAAACACTAACAAACAACGCAATGACATGGTTTTATAAATGGAGACTAACACCAAACGCGTCAAAAAACCAACTTCTGCTCACAAACCACAGACTCAACGCTGACTCCCCTACAATAACTGCAGACGGCCAAACGACACAACCAAAAAACGACTTAAAATACCTTGGAATCACAATGGACCACAAACTTAAATTCACTAAACACATACGAAACATCAGGGCAGAAACAATAAAGAGAACAAAACACTTCCGATCACTAACCTACAAAGACAGAGGAATTAGCACAAACACCGCCACCAAAATATATAAAGCTATTTGTAGACCCTTGCTAGACTTTGGACATATACTCATGACCAACGGAAACAGAAAGGGACAAACGCTATACACAACAACAGAACAAATTGCACTAAGACTAATAACACGAATATGACAGCCCCAAAACCCACTACACAACCCCCCCCCCCCACCCAACTACTATACGAACGCACAAACATGACAAAGATCTCGGAAAGACTCATACAGCTACAGACAAAATGGAACAAACAACCCCTACAACTGGACCATACTGAATCCCCTTTGTCTTACAAGACCAACCAGACAATCCCGCTTCCGTTTCCCTACATTAACGCTACTCGAACACTTACAAACGCAACGGACTAGTGGACAATAAAATAATTTCTTCTTGCCACTGAAATCTTATTTATTTAATAGTATTGTTAACCTAGAATAAGAGAATTTTCATATTTGTTTTTTATTTAGATTAAGACTGCATGTATTAAACAAGGGCAGAAAGACCGATAGGCCGATAGCCTTTTTTTAGAAATAAAGATGTTTACTACTACTCTATTCAATAAAAGTTTTGGTTGGTCGAATCAAATAACAAATCTGCATTATACAAAAATACCGATTTCCGCCCAATTAAATGGCAGGCAGTGGATTGACACGACATAAAAGCACAGTGGGACTGTCTGTGAATGCAGTTAAAGTATTGCAAGGATATAAAAAATTACTGATTGAAGCAAATTTTGATGTAATACAAAGAATGTCCTCATTTCCGGAAAAATTTAACAAAAAATTTTCAGGCCCCAACAGACAAGTAATAGATGGATGGTAACTTTTTGTAACAGTTAAAGGAGACTAATATGAAAATTACCAATAAATCTATACAATAAATTAAACAAAATTTTAAAGAAGTGCGGAGTGATGGCTCTCTGTGGGCTGTCTCAGTAATAATCGTTCTCATTTTTTTGCTACATTTACTTTTGCGCTAAATACAACCACAACTTGTGCAAGAAAAATTAAATAGACGAATCAAGATAACACAACATGCTAATGGCACTGCACTTATTGTGCATTGTGAAAATACAGAGAAAGCAGTGAGTAAACTTCCTTTCAACATAATGAAGAATGACATAAAATCCACAACTTCTGAAATAAAATCACATAAAAGCCACACCAACTTCTTTTCAAAAACAACAAATCAAGGTAGATTTTCCAAGAATAACAGCCGATGGTCGCATATCTAAACGAAAGGAAGAAATCAATACTTAGGAATTTCCATTGCAGAAAACTCAAACTTACTAATCACGGACTAAATATAGGAAATATATAGAAAAGTAAAGAAATAAATAGGAATTTGCACAAAAAATGCAACCAAATATACAAAGCAACATGCAGGATTCTGCTTGCAACCCAAACTAACTCAAACACAACAGAACTAACGGCCTAAAATTATAGTAAGACTGTAAATTTTAACCAGCTTTAGTTGCTTAATATATTTTTTATGAAGGTTCGATATATCATACACATATGAGTACATGAAAGACCGATTGGGTCAATAAATTTTCGAATAATAAAGATTGCTTACTTTATATTCTAGATTTAAAAAAATGGCTACAAAGATGAAATTCGATCCGATTTGGTTACGGAATCGTAGTTAGATGCAGTAGTTATTTTAACAATCGATCTAGATTATGTGATAGATGGACCTTTTGTCGCGAATTTGTTGAAGAATGAACAGGGAAGAAATAATAATAAATCTGTCCTTCATTATTTATTATACTACGTGTCAAAGCGAATAATCATTACTTATATAAAATATTGTACCTTTGAAAAGTTAATTTTGAAAAAAATTGTCCAAGGAGAAATGAGTTGCTACTTTTAAATGTCTCTGATTAGGTAGTGAATAAATATTTCGGTCTATTTGCGTTGTAACCGGCTGCTTTATCGACTATTTGCACCCCAATTATTTTTCAGTTCCTTTATTGCGATAAGTTTAGAAAAATTAGTTTGATGTTCCCTCTTGATTACCAAGCATTTCTACCTATTACGAGCCACAATTCTTCACAAACAAATGAAACATCTATGAGATTATTTGCCGTCTTTTTAAGCATAAGGAACGTTTCAATCGTTTGGTATAGAAATTTCTTTCATTCGTGAAATATTACGGCTTTCATGTCGAACTAGAAATAAATTAAACTATATTACAGAAATATATGAACAGCTCGTTGCACTCCACATATAACAACAAATCATTTTAACGGCACTCAAGATCTACAGAGGCAGCATATGAGGAAAGAGAGTACAATAGGCTGCAAAATAATAATTGCTACACTTTTAGCATTAATAAACCAATATCATTGTGACTGGCGTTAGAGCAAATGTTTTTTATAAACAGACTTTAATGTTCTGGTTATAGTAGTTATTTAACTATGCTTTTAAAAGATTTGATATGAAATACATACTGTTAAATCAGTTAAAATGGAGTTATTACTTCCTATGGAATAGTTGCGTAATGTCGAAATAACGTGTTGGACTCTCAAAACTTCGTGGCTGACAAATCGATTTTAGTGATATACTCATTTCTTGCTATTAATGATTTACTGCTGAAAAATGTAATGTTTATTTTGTGTTTCTCTTCAACCCGTATCCCTTTTTGGTTGTATTGCTGCAGTTCTAAGTAATTCTCCTGCTTCCACAAGAAACTAATTTATTAGCTAGATCGAACTGCAGATATAGTGCATCAAATCCAATTGTAATTTTGATTTATGTTTATACAGTTCATATAGATAACATATCTATTGTCAAAGTATTGGTGGAATGAAGTCGATTTCTAGATTCCAAGCGAAAAATCACAATAATTTATAATATATCATGTTAGAACGTAAGTACAATGTATCTAAATCTATTATGGTTATTAGGGTTTGCAAAGAGGAGACAACCGTGGGCGTCTATGTTGTGTGTTATTAACACGCTAAAGCCTATGGCGGTGCTGGAATTTCTAAACATACAGAATGTGTTCATGTTATCCCGATAACCCTTCTTATAGACTTTTTATCCACCTGAATTCGAAGTTTTATCTTTTCTAATGAACGTATTTCATTTAATCAAAATATTTTTTTAACTTGCCAATATTTGCATGGAAATTTATTCGTTTCCAATCCGAAGAATATTCACTATTTTTTTAAACAGCTGAAATGCAAATTACCCCCGAGGAAAAGATAAATTCTTCTTAGTTAATCAGCAAGTTTAAAACAATGCACGATTTGAAAAGATTTAATACCCTTTGTAATTTAGTGAAACGTAAAATGGAAAGTTTCTACTTGAAGAAGATTTATTATCTCTATAGTAAAATTGGAAAGCAGTTTAATTTCGGGTAATGGCGTCGAATAAGGTAAGAAAATGATCCGGAAAAGGAATAATAAAGAGTTATCACAATTTATTCCACTATGCTAATGTATGTTAGTTGAAGAGTTAGCTGCAAGTTGCTTGATAGAACAAAACGGATAATGATTAAAATAAGAATGGTTTTGAAGCCGTATTGCATTATCCTCTGAATAAACCAAATATATAAAATTTAATTTTTGATACCTTTGAAATCTATCTTACCTTTATTTATTTACTGATATCAACATACACGAGGGACCTACAATGGATGTTGTACTTTTACTTTACAAACACATGAATAAAAATTTATTTAAACAAACTGAAAGAAAATTTTAAATCGTCATTCTGTACAGTCGCTTTTTGCTGAAAATTAACTGTATTAATTTAAAGCGTATTAATAAGGGTTAGAAGCCAAAGAGTGCAAGGGAGATTGTTAACATATTTAAGTTAAGTGCAAATTCCTTATTATAAAATTGCATTTTGTTTGTGATTTTTTTTAGCTCTGTAAATCAAGAAGTATTTATATATAAGGTGTGATTACCAAGTTACGACCCTTTTAAAACTGTATGTCAATGAAACCCACCAAATGTTTCCAACCAATGTAAGTTTGAGACCCCGCCACGATTCTGCTTAACCTAAAGTATGCGTTCGAAGTTGTAACCATTAAGTTTAACACAACGTTCAGCTCGACGAAACTCCTGTTGTTTATCAGCTCGTGGTAAGAAAATCGGTGTTTTTCTTATTCTTGCTGCAGCCTGATTTCTGCGAAGAATTATATCTTCCGGTGTGTACCTGCGACTTCTAAACTTCATTTTTCATAAAACCTCACAGAGTGAGCAACCTTGGTGAACAACCAACTCGTCCAATCCACACCCAACAACTCTGCTCACAACTCATTCCCACACATTTATGGAAAGTCTTTGTTGACAATTGCATCTCGGAATTGCATAGGAATTATTCATAGACCACACATAAATATTTCTTTGTGCTGTTGCAAGAATTATTCAGACAAGTGAACTCCACGGGAAATGTCTTTAGGTTGTAGTGCTTGGACACGTTCAACGGAAAAAGGATGCAACTGAATTTCTCGCATTGCTGTCCATGCATTTTTCTAACTTATTCTGGTTCGTTTGCAATCACTCTAGTTCCTGTTCAATCTCCTCAACAACAATCATAAATGGTACTTCCGTTGCACATTTCGGGCCTTGTCAGTCTTCCTGCTCACCTCCACGATCTCTAACAACATTAATAAAGCTTCTAGGTGCTTCATGAGAGAACTAATGGGACAACAAAATTGTTGTTGTCCATTATTATTATGTCCCTGTATTGACAGGAGAAATTAAAACATGCAAGAGATTAAAATATTAGTATGACAGCAGCTTTCAAAAATATATCCTACATATTGTTGATTTTTTTAAATAAAATGTAAGTTTCTTGTTCTAAGATTTACAAAGAAGTATTTGAAAACGCTGTTTCAATGACGTCATCTACGGTTTAAATAATAGTATTAACTTTTTATAGGGTTCATATTCACCTTGTAATATGAAATAGCAAAACTTCAAACAACCGATGAATAAAAGATGTATAAGTCAATATATACGACTATAAATCGAAAATGCGTTTTCCAGCTTGCACATTGTATTAGCAGATTATCGATGAAATTACTCATAGAATTTTGGACAAGTAAAAATGTTTTAGAAGTTTTTTGATAAACATAGCTTAAAAAGTGATTTTAACTTTTTTGATAGTTTTTTTAACCAAAAATATTAATATAAAAAAATAAATGCCCGTTTCCGAGCCACAGGTAGACAACTTTTCTGTTCAAAACTCAATAAAACGCTATTCACATTCTGGAACAAGCACTCCTGAAAAGGTAATATCATAAGCAATTTATCAATCATGCAAAAGCCTGGATTATCCGTTGACCGCATTTCTTTGAGAACCACAATTGCTTGCTTTGTGGTAATCATATGGAATTTGAGACAGGGCTTTAATAATAATTTATTGATCCCACTCACCTGTCTGTTGTGGTTTCGATGTAAAACTCGAGCTTTGCGGAGATTCATTAGGAAAAAAAACATTGGACATTCAAATTGTTAATGGAACATAAATATCCCGAAAATGTATTTCGAATTCAGCACTAAGCTGATTAATTTTCTTTGAAACAGTAATACAATATAGAAGTAATTTATTTTAGGACTTTTTGCTGGGCATGGATTAGAATGGTTCTTTAGTTGCTAATCTAAACGCCACTTTGCTAATCTGAATGTATTTCTGCAAATGACCAGCTTAGTTTGCTGATTACATTTATGTTACTAGGCAAATATGCATTTGCTTTTGTAATTCCATTCGCTTAAAAGTAGCTTAGTTTATACATCTATTCTGCTAAGAGGCATGCTGAAAAATGTAATACTTTAAATTTATTAGCTCGTTTTCAAAAATAACAAATTAATAAATTTCAGATAATTACCTAACTTAATTCAAAAAATATAATTCATATCAGTTTTGATTTTACTCGGAGGTTTATAAATGCAAATGTGTATGTAACGGTAGATTAAATTTTGTTGGTCGGGCGCGAAGGTATTTTCATTTTGTTGACAAAGTATGGGTTCATGCAATTAATTGCCATCCACAATCAACTTTGCTGTAAATAAAATCAACAAAAGACGGGCTACGCATATTTAGTTTGGTCCAGTTATGAATTGAAAATTTAATGGCTGCAATCTAATTGTGTATTTAAGGTTTGAACAGTTCGCATTCAGTATTTAAAGGTAAATAGGCAAATCATTGTTAAACGAAATTATAAAAGTATATTCCAAAGGTCTTTCAAATAGTGTCTAATTCTTGTAAAATTGTATTGTTGTATGGCAATTACAAAAAATGCAATATATACAATGTATGTAAAATAATATTGCCCTACAAACAACACAATGACATGGTTTTATAAATGGAGACTAACACCAAACGCGTCAAAAAAACAACTTCTGCTCACAAACCACAGACTCAACAATGACTCCCCTACAATAACTGCAGACGGCCAAACGACACAACCAAAAAACGACGTAAAATACCTTGGAATCACAATTGACCACAAACTTAAATTCACTAAACACATACGAAACATCAGGGCAGAAACAATAAAGAGAACAAAACACTTCCGATCACTAACCTACAAAGACAGAGGAACTAGCACAAACACCGCCACCAAAATATATATAGCTATTTGTAGACCCTTGCTAGACTTTGGACATATACTCATGACCAACGGAACAGAAAGGACAAAACGTTATATACAAACAAATTGCACTAAGACTAATAACACGAATAAGACACCCCCAAATCCCACTACACAACCCCCCCACCCAACTACTATACGAACGCACAAACATGACAAAGATTTCGGAAAGACTCATACATCTACAGACAAAATGGACAAACAACCCCTACAACTGGACCATACTGAATCCCCTTTGTCTCACAAGACCAACCAGACAATCCAATTCTATTTAATAATACTGTTAACCTAGAATAAGAGAATTTTCATATTTGTTTTTTATTTAGATTAAGACTACATGTATTAAACAAGGGCAGAAAGACCGATAAGTCGATAGCCTTTTTTAGAAATAAAGATGTTTACTACTACTAATATTGCCCTAGTGTAAGCTTATACTGACAAGCGCACATGTTGAGACTAATTTTACCGACTTTGCTTGCTTGCAACAACTGCCCATAGATTCAAAAGATAATATTACCTTTCTCACTTTATATTTTTTCTGTACCTACCTAGATATAAAACAATAATAAAACTTTAAATATTCTGCTTTTTTTTTTCATGATAACAACTCAAAGTGAGATTAAATTTTATTGAAGTTTCGGAATTAGTTTGCTCAGCGTATGGGGTAGAATGGGACAAAATGCGCTTTTTTTACTACTTATACCTACATTTTGTGAAATGTTTATTTAATTGTAAAATATAGAAGAAAAGTTTAAACAACATATTATTAAAAACACAGATTATAAAAATGTCAACTTTTTCTCATTTTCTTATGAGAATCCAGCTTCTAACTTTAATGCGCCCGTTTTGCCACGTCAATAGACAAAAAAGACCTTCAAAGTAATGGACAATTAGCAAAACGTTGATTACTACGAAAACATTAATATAATGAACCGTATAATAGAAAACTAAATGAACATTGTTGTGTATATTTTCATGACTGTACTTCAATTTATTTAAAAAAATTTCTCCTGGGTTTCAGTCAATTTTATTGTTTATTATTTACAATGTCACGAATACGTTTCGGTGTCTTTCTCCACCATCATCAGTTTGTGCGTATAGTTGTTTCTACCTTCACATTTTCTGTGAGAAAACATTTTCTGTGAGAAAATGTGAAGGTAGAAACAACCATACGCACAAACTGATGATGGTGGAGAAAGACACTGAAACGTATTTGTGACATTGTAAATAATAAACAATAAAATTGCCTGAAACCCAGGAGAAATGTTTTTAAATAAATGAACATTTTTATTTATTTGTATCAAATTTGTCGGAAAGTGATAATTTCGTCAATCATCGGAATTTGAATCAAACATCACAGCAAAAAGTAAAATATGATGAGAAAGTCAAGTATTTACGTTAGCAGTAATTTCTAAAACACAGTAATATTTGAACCTACAAGAAAATCTAAAATATCCAGCGAAGCCACTTTTAATAGAGAATCAAACATTATTTATAAAGGTCAAATTTTAAATCTCAGTTTCATAATTTTTTATAAGCTACAAAAACGCTTTAATTGATACTATGTATTCAAATCAACTTCAAGATACTAGCTGGGTTTTGCAGATGCATTTCTGCTTTCTTGAGACCTACGCCTTAAAGAGATACGATAAAGGTGAGTGACAATTGATCATTTTTCTCCATATAGTCATACATTTGAATATCGAATAACACCCGAAGCCACTATAATTCATAATCTCACAAATAAAGCGTCATAAATGTCTCATGCCATTTCAATCAATCCGAATCTAAGTTTTTTGCAAAACTATTTAAAAACAGTACATACAGGAATGTTGATTACATAAAAGGAAACTGAAGCAAAACTACTTTTTGCATACCCTAATGGGGGTTTTAACAAAGAACGGAAAGCTCTAAGAACATAAATTGGTAAGTAACGATTGCAGTGAAAATTGTGCAAAAAAATTAAGGTCAACGAAGCATTAATTATCATTATGATAAAAATGCATTAAGGATCTGACGGAATATAAGATGAACAAAGTCATAATTTTAGTAAAGTTTTATAGCATTATATCTGCTATCTTGGATCGAGATACTACATGGAGGTAATAAGAAAAGAATGGCGTTCAAGAACGAACAGAGATCGAAATGCTATTGGTATACTTTTTTAATTAACAAAGTAATTACGAGAAAAGATTATGTATTGAAAATATGGGCGTAAATAATTTTGATGGTTATAAATAACTACAAATTAATAGTTTCACGATAAAAATATAAAAATATAGCTCCCCTATTATACGCAACATACAATAACCAAGCACAATTTAATGCAGTTGATTTAAAATCTAGAGTAATTAATTTTATATCCGCATTGTGATCATTATTTTATTTGTTGTTCAAGTTTAATTAAAGTAAAATATCTAGAAATCATTTGTAAAATTATTTTTATAAGTTATCCATGGTATTTTATAATTTAAATTTGATTTGTTTATGAAAGTGAGTAATTTTACATCAGGGGTATTTGACTTTATCTTCCAGTAAAAAACTTTTTTCAAAAATATTCGTCAATAATTTAGATTTGTTAAAATGCCTGTTTTATATATCAAATGTACACCTGTAATATTTGACGAGTTTCAAATTGAACAATTGAGTCTCATCCGGATTTCTACTTACCACCTGCTAAAATATTAATATCGCTTTGATATTTTTATGTTCAAAGGTACCTCCGATTCAATAAAAATTTAATTATAACAGTTATAAAAATATAGAGATATTTTTTCTGTTAGAAGAAAAAGGTCAAGAAACGTACAAAAACTACTATACGTAGCAATTATTTTTATAAATGCAGAAACAAAATGTCAAGCTGTAACGGGCACTGAAAAAGAGTAATTAGTTGACGAAAATATATCAGAACAGATTAGTAAACGGAACATACAATTATAAAATTACGGGGAAATATAAATGCTTAAAACGAAAATGAAAGTTCGTTTATACCTATTACAATAGGCGTTTCCCAGCAGCACACTATATTAATTTGGAATTATAAGGTCTCGTACCTACTTCATCAAAAATTCATATCACAAAGTGGAAAGGCAATGTTTCTTATAGCCACAAAAACAATTATCCTTACCACGGTATTGTGAAACTCATAAGCGGTACGCTTAAGAACACTGAAGCTTTATAATTTGGGAAGCTGAAAAACTTCAGGCAACAACTCCGTGAAAATTGCTTCCATACGAGACAAAATCGCGTACAAAATAAAATAAAGTTCGTGCCTCCGCGCCAACACCACCGCAATCAACCGACGACGACGGGCGTAAAACTACTAAACTTTAACCATGACTTCAATGGCTATTTATAGGATTTTATTCCCCCAATTTGCCGAATTAGGGGCTGAAAGAAACTGATTAGGAGCAAAAAGTTTCCTAATTTGATTTCCGACGTGTGTCTGTGACAAATGCTATCGTCTGAAACGCTTGAACCCATTCAAAAGGATATCTGAAGTTGTTGAACTATTAAGAAACTTCAAACTAGCAAGGACCCATTTTAACCTAACATAGCGTTATTGACAAAAGAGTATATTAAGTTAATATATGTGACTTGTACAAAATATCTAAATAATTTAAATGTCTATATTAACTCCTGTAACTGGCTGTGACACGACTAATTGCAACTTTTCTGTATCTAAAAGAGGCTAGCTTTGCCGCCACTAGGCCCCAAAGTTATAAAATCAATATCGTTTTTTTCGAATGAAATCAGGTTTTCAGATATTAAGTGATTTTAGAAAGGCGAATTACTATTTTCTTTAGTTTTTTACCGTAAATGGGATATTTTCAAAACATGTTTTGTGTTGTATTTTGAGTTCGTATTTTTGTTACCCCCTATATAAACGACTTCGGTTAATTTTAACCAGACTTCCAAAGAATGAAAAAGTTATTATGACTTCCATAACCCTATAGTATGCAGACAGCAGACGGATCATAGTTGGCTTATTAAATTATGAACTGTTTTGTACCAAGAAAATGGAATTTACAGGTTTGTCACTCCGAATTAATAAAATTAAGTCAATTAGCCGTTCGTTGTATTGTACAAAATTGCTGTAACTTGTTGTCCTGTAAATATTTAATTGAAAACGGTCTGCAGATTTAACGAACTTAACTTGTTACCTGTTTTAACTGTATCTTGAAAATTAATCTTAACATTCAGATTTAAACATTAAATAAGTTGTATTTTACTTTTTCTTATTTATATTTTTCATATATATAAACAATCTTTTTTTTCTAGAAAAAGGCTATCGTCTCACGGTCTTTCTGCCCTTGTATAATACAATATATTATCTTATGCTAGCTTACATCGAAACTATTCCAAACAGTTCAACTTAACACAAAAAAAAATGAAAGAGAGGTTGACAATCAAATCTTAATGTTAATCTGAATCTTAACCAAGCCCAGCAGGTTGGTTCAGTTGCGCTGTAAGTGTTCAAGTAGTGTTTCTGTAGAGAAACGGAAGCGCGATTGTCTGGCTGGCCTTGTAAGGCAAAGGGGATTCAGTATGGCCCAGTTGTGGGGGTTGTTTGTCCATTTTATCTGTAAATGTATGAGTCTCTCCGAAATCTTTGTCATGTTTGTGCGTTCGTATTGTGGTTGGGTAGAGGGGTTGTGTAGTGGGTTTTGGGGGTGTCTTATTCGTGTTATTAGTCTTAGTGCAATTTGTTCTGTTGTTTGTATATAACGTTTTGTCTTTTCTGTTCCGTTGGTCATGAGTATATGTCCATAGTCTAGCAAGGGTCTACAAATAGCTTTATATATTTTGATGGCGGTATTTATGCTGTTTCCTCTGTCTGTAGGTTAGTGATCGGAAGTGTTTTGTTCTCCTATATTTAATATATTTTTCATTATTTCATACATGTCGTAATCATAATAGTGGACACAAAAAGTATTCTCGTATAGCACTTGCTTCTACATTTAAATTTAATTTTATGGCATGAATGATCAAAAACCTCTTTTTTCTCTCTTGAACATTGTTCAAAGGCATTAGTTTAAATAAACAGTACTAGAATGTAACACTACTACTTTGGTACAAAGTTATGTACCGAAATCAAAAATATTTTCGATTTGTTGCCGGAAGATTATAATAATTATACGAAATATTTTATTTGAATGGGATCTGGGATACGCCTAAATCAGTAACGTTTAACAATAATTTTCTTATGTGTATGTTTGGCGTTAATATCGTAGACTGTCGTGTTTTTGGTAAATTATATGTGAGTTATTTCCCAAAGTTCAACAATGGCCTGGCAAATACAAATAATTTGATTATAATCTAGGATCATCAGCACTAACTACTTATACGCCGGAAATCGGTTATACGCGTTCGGACGTAAATGAACCGGCAGGGTCTACCTACCTATAAGGGAGGGTCTACCTAAGCCTTACTGACGAGTCCAATAGGTAGACCCGGGACGAAACGCAGGGCTCATCACATAACACCATAATTAGTGACAATAAAATTGACTGAAAACCCAGGAATACATTGGAATGAATTAAAGTACAGTCAGGAAAAAGAATATACAAAAATTGAAAATAATGCTAAAAAAGGATCAAAAGCATGTGATGACACAATACGATGACGACTATAATATTTTTTTACTACTAACCTGAGAAATCAGCATTATTTACTCCATTTCTATAATGAGAAATCGTATTTCTCTCCCTAGGTCACTAATAATAATAAAAAAGTCCCTAGGTAAATAATGAAAGATGTTTAACTTTTTCCTTATGTTTAGTTTGCTCACCTTATACTTCGCATATTATATCCTTCCACGTTACGCGCCTCAGGATATAAAAGTGATCGGTATATAATAGCTTACTTCTGGACCTAGGTATATAATGTACCATTTATATAAATTATAGAATTGATTTATGGCATTAGAATGAGGTGATGATACAGAAATATCTTCACATATACATATTTACGATATTTTGCTATTTTCGTTCGACAAGCATATTCTGTTATTAACTCTTTAATTTTGGTCTGCCTGTCTCAAATGTCTGTAATTTGCCGCTGTTCTATTTATTTAAAACAATAGGAGTTTTTAATGAAGTTTTTTTTGCGTCCGATCAATCAACATTATTAATTTAATATCTTAATAACCTCAAACCGAATAGATAAAATTTTATTGGATCTATTAATCTAATACTTTCAGTTTTAATTCCTTAACTTAATAAAAATTTTAAAATAAAAAAGTGCATCTTAATTAAATAACTTTAAATATTTAAGTGCTGAATAGCGAGTAACGATTTGAGCTAAAAATAAAAATATTAGTAGATGAACTAAGGTATTTAGGAAAATATATCACAAAATAAAAGGGTAAACTTCTTCTAATTTTTTTCGATTAATTTTGAAATAAAATAATAGCTTTAAACTAACAAATTTTGTTATAAATGATTTTATAAACCGTAAAATGAGTGATTCAAAATTGGCATTATAACAATATAATTTTCATATTCTACAATGGATTTATACTTAAAATACTTGTTATATTGTCGTGATTTTTAACTATGGTGTAGTGAAGTAGATAAAGTATTCAAAGAACCTAATAAAACAACAAAACAATTGTTCAAACAATTTACCTTTAATAAGTTTGCTATTTGGTTGGTTTATTTATTTGAAGTTTTGGAGTAGTTAGTATTAAATAAACTAATAATTAACATTATTCGAATTAATGAGGACAGATAAATCGCTTATTAATTAGGTATAGTTTGCTCCTTATCTATTCTTCTCTTGCTCTAAGGATGCTTTTCAATTCCAAACTTAATATCAATTTCTCTTGTAATTTGAGAACGGTTGCAACAGAAGTTAATTTTCTTCATCCTACAAACGGCAATTTCATGGTATTTGCAATTTGTTTTTTATCCAGCAACTTTTTCTTGCTTTATTGAAACTTATTAAAATTAAAAGAGAGGAATCTTCCTTTTCAGAAATAGATTTTTGTATGAGTTTTTAATTTATGTATATAGTTCTAACTTTTTTAGAAACAAGTTCGTAATTTACAAATAAATTATACGCTATATTTGTCTATATGTACTCTTGGGGATTCAAACTGCTAATAATCAAAGTTTGCTTATGATTGTTTTAAAATTTTAGCCAACATTTAGGAGGATATTACAAACAAGAACTTTCAATCTAATCAGACCCTTATTATGAGAAAAATATTGTTAAACTTTTGATGTTTGATTGATGCAAATTGCAAAAATGTTGTTGATGCAAATTGTTTGGAAGAATTAAGAATAACTAGACAAGTTAATCTTAATTCAGATGCTTCCTAAACCCTGTTCTAATCTTTATGTTTCCTATAATAGATTTTACATGTTTCTGAGCCAAATTTTGAGAAACATTACTCCGCCTCTATGCTGTGTTATTCAATTTGTCCATAGAAAACTAAAATTTGTAGAGTTTATGTATACCACGCAGTCGATTATCCGCTTTTGTAAATTTTCCGATGCGTTAAATTTCCGGAAAGTAAAACGGGTTCAAAGACCACCTCGCGATGCAAAATTTGATGCGATGCATACTATTTTAATGTATCAGAAAAGATCAGCCAGTCCATGTAGTCAATCGGTATGATTTATATACAAATACATGTTTTTAATATTTTGGCGTAGGCATATGTGCACATAAGTTTACATTGATGTAAAGTTTTATAAAAAGTAATATGTCAACATTAGCAGAGCGAATCCCTCTGAAAGTAAGTAAAAACTATTTTATTTTCACAAAAACATAGAGTTTTAGGATGTGTAATCAGCAAGCACCCTCAGGACCCATTTCGAACATATTAGTTTGCTCGCTGTCGTCAGCTGGATTCAACTTGCAAATGACCCTCCCAAAAGCCTGTATTTTAAATGGGTTTGGATGAAATTTATAAAAAGTATCGAACTACTCTATTTTAATTAAAGCAAAAACTTAATACAATTTTTTTTTGTAAATTTTTTTCTTCTGAAATTGATCTTTAGAACAGAACATCAATTAGCAGTAAAATTGAACCTATTTGTAGGAATTGTTACTTTTGTAGTTTAAAGTAGAATTTTGTGTTATAAATGACACGTAGGCAGGGTGATTCAGAACTATGGATATCCATATCCTTATGACCTTTTGGACCGTTTTGTGCAAAAATGCGTTTCTCGAGTTTTAATGCATTTTATTTTAATTTGTGTGTGCACAGTAACATATGAGTCATTGTTCAAAATGTCGTTCTTGAACTAGAACTTATGGTTTCCTCCGACTTGACTGGAAATTTGGTATTCGCTTCAAATGCGGCAGTTCTGATTCTTGAATTGATCTGGAAATCAGGTTTCACCCTGTCCTTGCGTGCCTGGATTTTCCTTGGTCCAAACATGATTAAACAGTGTAAAGCTCTCTTCATCAGCCCATAAAACATAAGCAACTGTAAGTAACTGATCCAAGTGCAACCCTGGCTTGTTGAGTGCATTAAAATAGATTCAACAACGGTGAAGTCAATTTCGTTCTCATTAATTCCGAATTAGCATTTTGTCTCTATGCAATCTATGTAAATTTAAATGTCTGCCATTATGATATGATAATTGACAATAAATTGTGTTGCCAGCGAGTTGGTTGGAATTTAGGACCGATCGGGAAACGAATATTCCAGTTTGCATCATATTTCAATTAGATCATATAACTCCTCCAAACTGGTAATTTAAAATGTATTGCACTGTTAGAGATGCAATAGTCATTAAAAGTAGTTCCGATATAGTAGACAAATATGGATTCAAATAATGATGCAAATGCAGCAAATTATAGATATCAAAGTTTAGTTACTCATTGCATATCTGCTATTATGAATACTAAATTCAGGACTATAAACCAGATTTGAAAAATATTGGTTTTAGCGGGGACTTGTGCTGCTTTAATTATTCAGTAAAAAGCTGAATAATTAAGAAGATTATTACAATAATATTTCAAAAGTTAGAGGGTGTGACATGCAAGAGCTCTCGCTCATGAAAGCTCTTAAATTTAAATAAATAGCAATTAAATCCACGTGCAACACTTCGAACACAAAGCCAGAAGTAATATAAACAATTCTATAGTTGACTGCGAGACAGAGTATGAATATTAATATTCTCAGAGCAAGCTATAAAACTAAACAGCCATGAGTTGGTAAATATTGGTAAATTAAGTTCCATAGAACATTGAGTATTAGTGTATTGAGTTGCATGCACACAACAATAAAATAAATGCAGGTTTACTCATTATTTCAGAATAATTCAGAAACCAATTTGCGAATATGTGAATGGAAATAATTAAATTTCATATAAAAATATAGCCAAACATTCAATCACAAGCACAGCCCATTTCAATAGAAACCATACAACAACAACTTTCACTAGCCATAGGAAAATTTAGCCCGGAAATAAAAAATGCTTTCTACCGACATACACTACCCAAATACATACTGAGACTAATAAAACATAAGAGAGAACTGTACAGACTATATACAAACACTCAAAATAACGACCTAAAAAAGACAATGAACCAACTTAACAGAAACATTAAAACTCTGATTGGACAATACCGACAAGACAAATGGCTAGAAACATGTAAAGAAATACAGAAGGACAAAGGCAAAACATACTGGCGAAAAATTAAGAAACTGGCGCAATACAGGAAGACTGGTGTTAGATTTACTTATGTAACATGTATATATATATCGGTTGGCAACAGTGCCACGACAGTAGAAATGACATTTGACAAACGGGGGTGATATAACTGGTAACGGTTGGATGTAAAATGAGATATTCAATACAGTCCACACGAAGCAGTCGATATCGAGTTTTATTCCAACCATCCTTTAACCAAAACACGTGCGGGTTAAAGAAATGGTACTAGTTTGAGCCAGCTATTACAAAACGATTAAACATTTTGGTCCATTCGAACCAGATATCGTAAAAAAAAGCTCTATTTCCTGGTGCAAGTTGTAAGAGTGAAGCCAGTAAGTACTCCATTTTCTATTATCCTATTTTGCCTCTATTAGGCATAGATATAAAGTACTCTAGAAGTTTTCACATGCCATTTTGAATATTTTACACTATCGGTGCTTAATATCATACACGGTTTTCTTCACAATTTTATATTTTTGTGTACAATTTTTAACGCCAACAGGCCAATAGCCACGTGGTAATCATTTCTATTTCACACTTCTACCTATTTTAACTATTTTATCAAGTAAATATCCTCATTGAGATGGAAAACTCAGATGGGGCAATTGATTTGCAACAAATTAAACAATTAATTAGAAGTCGTGGTTCTATTAAACAAAAACTAACGTTGGTTGATAAGTTTATCCAATTATTAAAGACTTCTCCCGATGATCAAAAACCGGCTTTCAATAATGTTGAGCTGCGATTTAAGAACAGCATGAGTTTAATGGCAGATTTTGATGCTATTCAGTCAGTAATTGAATCTAGTTGTGACGAAAGAGACCTCCAAATACACTATAAAGAGAGAGAGGAGTTCGAAAATAAATACTACAATGTCCAAGGTTTTTTAACTCAGTATTTGCAGTCTATTCAAGCAGATATGACAAATCCAGTGCATTCCAATGCATCCATGAATCCAGGTGACTCTTTGCAGAATATTTTATTGCCAAAAATGAAGTTGCCTACATTTTCGGGCAGTTTTGAGCACTGGCTTTCATTTAAACTAAATTTTTCGTCAATTATTTCAAGCAATTCAGCTTTATCAAATGTACAAAAGTTCCAATTTCTCAAAGCTTCACTTGAGGGTTATGCAGCCAGGCTGATTGAAGGACTGGACACCGTAAGCAATCCTTTCGCAACAGCATGGCAAATTTTGGAAAGTAAATTTGGTAAAAAGCAATTTCTTTTAGACATTCATTATCAACAGCTTATAAATGTGCCACATATCAATAAAGAGAACTTTAGTCAATTCAGTCAAATGCTGGACCAGGTAACTAAACATGTCACCGCGATTGATGGAATACAATTAAATCCGCAAGATTTATATAATTCTTTGATTATTCATTTATTGTCGGGTAAGCTCGATAAAACGAGTTTAAGAGAATGGAAAGAACTTGAATACAAGTCAGAGTTACCAACACTGGAAGAATTTGTAGATTTTCTTAAAAACAAGGTAGATTTATTGCAATCTTTGGAAAAAGCTTTTCCAAGTAAGTTAAACATCTCATCGAATCACCAACCAAGACAATTTCATAAACAAAACAATAACTTTCAAATGAATCTCCTAGCACACACATCAAGCAATACAATTAAATGCAACTTTTGCAAGAATAATCATACCATTTATAAGTGTGACAAGTTTATGGCATTGTCGGTTGCTGATAGATTGGAACAAGTTAAAAACCTCAAGTTGTGCCTCAATTGTTTACGTACGGGACATTTGTTGATAAATGTTTTTTGCGCCCATGTAAAATATGTAAAGTAGTTAAACATAACACCTTATTACATCAAGATAGGTTAAATAGTTCTATGGGAACAAATGCAGTGACGAACTTAAGCATGGTGGTTAAACAATCAGCTTCGATTTCAAATCAGGTTCTTTTGTCTACTGTAATGTGCAAAGTTAAAGATGTGGAAGGTAATTTTCATTTGTGTAGGGCCTTACTTGATTGTGGTGCCCAGTCCAATTTGATTACTGAACAATTTTATCTTCAATTAAAACTTAAATCTACGGCAACTAATATGTCATTGATTGGAATTAATCAGGTTGTTTCTGAACTAAATCGAAAGTGCAACGTTTCCATATATTCTCATAATTCCGATTTTAGCACTACTATGTCGTGTTTTGTGACTCCTACTATTGCAAACGATATTCCGTCATCATCAATTCGTATTCCAGATTTACAATTACCCAGTCAAATTAAGCTAGCTGACCCCGAATTTTATAATGCAAGAAGTATTGATTTATTAATCGGTGCAAGTTTATTTTGGGATTTGATCTTGGTAGGACAAATTCAATTAGGTAAATATCTTCCAACGTTGCAAAACACAAAATTTGGATATGTTGTGGGAGGTTTTTGCCCTATTAAGCCAACAAACACTACGATTTGCAATTTTTCTAAAATACACATTCCTGAAGATGACCAGCTTAAAAAATTTTGGGAACTCGAAGAAGTTCAAATTTCATCGATCATAAGCAAAGACGATGAGGAATGTGAAAAACAATTTAAGCAGCATACGTACAGAAATGAGTTAGGCCAGTTCGTTGTCAAATTCCCATTAAAACATTCTCCAAGTTTATTAGGGAATTCCAAAAATAATGCTATTCAAAGGTTTAAGAGCTTAGAGAGAAAATTTGTCGATCCTAACTTTAAAAAGCTATATTTTCAATTTATTCAAGAATATATTGAGTTAGGCCATATGACCAAAGTTTCGACTCCAGTTCAAGACCCTACGTCTATTTCATTTTTCTTACCCCATCATGGTATTATTAAAGAACATAACGTTACTACAAAATTGAGAACAGTGTTTGATGGTAGTTGCCCTACATCTACGGGATGGTCTCTCAACGATCTTCAATTTGTCGGACCTAAACTCCAAAACGATATTATAGACATTTTACTTCGATTCAGAGTTTACCATTATGTCGTTTCAGCCGATGTTTCCAAAATGTATCGTTGTATTGTAATGAATCCAGATCAAAGATCGTTACAACAAATTTTATGGCGCGATGATCCTAGTAATGATTTCTCGGTTTATCAATTAAATACCGTATCATATGGCACAACGTCAGCCCCTTACTTGGCAATTAAGTGTCTCCAAACATTAGCCCATGACAATTCTTCTCGATTTCCTGAGTCTTGTAACACTATATTAAACGATTTCTATGTCGACGATTTACTAACCGGGTCAAACGATTTAAGAGAACTAAAAAATAGATGCGAAACAGTTTATAAGATTTTAGAAACTGGTCAGTTCATATTGAGAAAATGGGTTTCTAATAATCCTAGTGTTATTGAAGGGTTTGATAATTTAACAATTTCGAACTCAGTTCTGAACCTTGGTAAAAATGATAGTTGCAAGACCTTAGGAATACAGTGGCATACAACTGCTGACAAGTTAACTTATAATATTAAACAATTTTCAAAATGTAATCCAAGTACTATTACCAAGCGGCATATACTCTCTACTATTGCTCAGATTTATGACCCTTTAGGTCTTTTAAGTCCAGTCATTATTGTCTCCAAAATTATAATCCAACGATTGTGGAGTCTTCGAATATCATGGGATAGCTCCATTCCTAATGATTTAGAGACACAATATCTTCAATTTCAAAGTCGTCTAGCAAATCTGAACCAAATTAATCTTCCAAGAAATGTTGTCCCAAAAGGCTATTCCTTGGTAGAGATTCATTGTTTTTGTGACGCCTCAAAAGACGCATATGCGTCAGCTATTTATTTACGAAGTCAAGATGAGCAAGGCAATTTTAAAGTTTTCTTGTTATGTTCAAAAAGCAAAGTGGCGCCTTTGAAAACAATTACGATACCAAAACTTGAGTTATGTGCTAGTCTATTGGGATCTCAACTAGTAGAAATGGTAAAACAAGCATTATCTACTACTGTCCCAATTATAATGTGGTCCGATTCCCAAGTAGCGCTGAGTTGGATTAAGACGGAGCCCCATTTGTTACAAATATTTGTAGCAAATCGGGTATCCAAAATTCAGTCATTAGCAAGTCAGTATGAATGGAGGTACGTAAACTCCAAGGAAAATCCTGCAGATGTTGCTTCGAGAGGAATCAATCCCGATTTGCTATTAAATCATTCTCTCTGGTGGGAGGGTCCTAGTTTCTTAAAGCTACATCAAAGTAGTTGGCCTGTTCACACCTTAATATCGAGCTCGATTCTTTACCAGCACTCAAGAAAAAGAGCATAATTATGTTATCTTCGGAAAAATCCTATTCTTCACTTTTTACAAAGTTTTCAAGTTTTCCGAAGTTGCTAAAAGTGGTAGCTTTATGTTTTCGTTTCTGTGTAAATTTGAAACGTAGGATTTTGAAAGAAGATTTACTGGTGGGGCCTATGTCTGTACTTGAGTTGAACAAAGCGAAGACAGCGTTAATCAAAGTGTGTCAGCAAGAATGCTTTCCGGTCGAAATGTCTCTATTACAGAAAAATAAGATCCTAGACAAAAACATAAACTTTCGTCTGTCACTCCATTTCTGGACGGCGATGGTGTAATGCGCGTTGGAGGAAGATTAAATCTTTCCAACCTACCATATACGACAAAGCATCCAATTCTGTTGCATAATAAACACCCATTTACTCATTTAGTTTTTGAAAACAAACATAAAGCTTTGCTACATCCAGGCCCTCAACTCCTGTTAGCATGTATAAGGCAATTTTATTGGCCAATCGGAGGACTCAATTTAGCAAAAAAAATTACTAGGAATTGCTTAACTTGTTTTAAGTTTAAGCCCATTCCTTGTGCTTATCCAATGGCGAGTCTTCCAAACGACAGAATTAAACGAAGTTTGCCTTTTGAAATAACTGGAATTGATTACGCAGGCCCATTTTTTATTCTTAATAAAACAGGAAGAGGCGCCAAATTAACAAAATGTTATCTGGCCGTATTTGTTTGTTTTTGCGTCAAAGCAGTTCATTTAGAGGTTGTCTCTAGCTTAACCACTGATAGCTTCATTGCCTGCCTCAAACGATTTACCGCTAGACGAGGAATGCCGCGCAAAATATATTCCGATAATGGAACTACATTCCTGGGCGCCAGTAATGAGTTAAAAGACTTAGGACATTTTTTAAACAATACTCAAACGGCAGTGACCAATTTTACGAATCAATTCAATATAGAATGGAAATTTATTCCTCCTTATACTCCAAACTTTGGAGGTCTGTGGGAAGCAGCTGTCAAAAGCGCGAAACATCACTTGAAGCGTGTTCTGATCAACCAAAACGTAACGTTTGAAGAATTTAATACAATAGTAATTCAAACGGAAGGCATACTTAATTCTAGACCTTTATATTCTATGTCTACTAATCCTAACGATCTCAGCCCGATAACCCCATCTCACTTCCTTATTGGTCGATCTCTGCAACACGTTCCGGAATATGACTTACACGATATTAAGCCAAACAGACTTCCACGACTTCAACATGTCCAGCAGCTGTGCCAACAATTCTGGGCACAATTTTCGAAGCAGTATATCAGCCAATTGCACACCCAATACAAATGGAAGGAAGCTCCGACCAATATTTCCAATGGGACCTTAGTGCTACTTCGGAACGACAAGCAGCCGCCCTATAGATGGCCTATTGGACGCATATCCAAATTGATGCCGAGCCAAGATACTGTGCCTAGAACTGCGGAGATTACGACTGCAAGGGGACGAGTCCTCAGGTCCCTACGCCACCTACATCCATTACCTCTACAGGATGAAACCGACTAGTGAGTTGTGTAAATCTGTTATTCAGTTAGTTAACTCGTCATAAATATTTAAGATATTGCCGTTTTAAAGGTACCCTTCAAAAGGGGGAGTTATGTTAGATTTACTTATGTAACATGTATATATATATCGGTTGGCAACAGTGCCACGACAGTAGAAATGACATTTGACAAACGGGGGTGATATAACTGGTAACGGTTGGATGTAAAATGAGATATTCAATACAGTCCACACGAAGCAGTCGATATCGAGTTTTATTCCAACCATCCTTTAACCAAAACACGTGCGGGTTAAAGAAATGGTACTAGTTTGAGCCAGCTATTACAAAACGATTAAACAACTGGCATTACTGACACAATTGACGAAAACGGAATAGAACGCTACACAGACAAAGAGAAAGCGGACGCATTCGCCAGACACTATCAAAGGACCTTCAGCATATCGACAAACCCTAACTTCGACAATGACAACTGGAACTTGATCAACGACTGGTACTTGAACTATTTAACAACTCACCAAACTATGCCTGCACACTGATCACAGACATAGAGTACGATGAAGCCCTAGCGCACACCAGAGACACTGCACCGGGGAAGGATAAAATTAAGGCAAAAGTCCTGAAAAGCCTAACTCAAGATAACACACAAATGATCCTAACTGAATTGAACAACTGCATCACAAATGGCAGAATCCCAGAAACATGGAAAAAGGCTTAATAATCCTATACCCAAAAATGGCTGGACATATACACAACCGAGCAACTACAGACCAATACACTACTTCCAGTAGTAGGCAAGACTTTTCGAATGCATAATGAAGCAGCGCTTGACAAAGTGATTGGAAAGTATATACCTACCTACCATTTGGTTTCAAACAGCATCACCGACCGTTCATCCGCTCTTTATTTTGGCCAACAATATACAAACTACTACCCCCTAACTGACAAGAAAGACATCTTGCCTGTTTATGGGACATTAACAAGGCTTTTGACAGTGTCTGGCATAGAGGCTTACTATACAAACTATACAAACTACACACACCAACATATCTACTACACACCATAAAGAACTTACTAGAAACAGACAACTACAAGTACGAATTGACAAACACTGTCATTTCCTTTTCCCCTGAACAAGGGCTCCCTCAAGGATCCCCGCTCTCACCGTTTCTCTACAATATATACTGCCATGACATATACAATTACAACTTACCAGACAAAAATCAAATCGACAGATCGGCATACATATTACAATACGCAGACGACACGGCACTTATTGTACATGACAAAACTACTGAGAGAGCAGCTCAAAAGACTCCAAACACTAACAACAACACAATGACATGGTTTTATAAATGGAGACTAACACCAAACGCGTCAAAAAACCAACTTCTGCTCACAAACCACAGACTCAATGCTGACTCCCCTACAATAACTGCAGACGGCCAAACGACACAACCAAAAAACGACGTAAAATACCTTGGAATCAAAATTGACCACAAACTTAAATTCACTAAACACATACGAAACATCAGGGCAGAAACAACAAAGAGAACAAAACCACTTCCGATCACTAACCTACAAAGACAGAGGAATTAGCACAAACACCGCTACCAAAATATATAAAGCTATTTGTAGACCCTTACTAGACTATGGACATATACTCATGACCAACGGAACAGAAAGGGACAAAACGTTATTACAAACAACAGAACAAATTGCACTAAGACTAATAACACGAATAAGACACCCCCAAAACCCACTACACAACCCCCCCACCCAACTACTATACGAACGCACAAACATGACAAAGATCTCGGAAGACTCATCCAGCTACAGACAAAATGGACAAACAACCCCTACAACTGGACCATACTGAATCCCCTTTGTCTTACAAGACCAACCAGACAATCCCGCTTTCGTTTCCCTACACTAACGCCACTCGAACACTTACAAACGCTACGGACTAGTGGACAATAAAATAATTCCTTCTTGCCACTGAAATCTTATTTATTTAATAGTATTGCTAACCTAGAATAAGAGAATTTTCATATTTGTTTTTCATTTAGATTAAGACTGTATGTATTAAACAAGGGCAGAAAGACCGATAGGTCGATAGCCTTTTTTAGAAATAAAGATGTTTACTAATACTATAGCCAAAATAAAAACTACAAATAGGTTTCTTATTTTTTTAAATTTTGCAGGAAGTTCTCGAGATAAGAAAGTAAAAAAGATACCCATTTTGAAAGTGTGGGTATTTAAATAAATACCTAAATTGTGGACCTCAATTGCTGCATAGGGAAGAATCGGTGATGAAGAATGAAGATCTAATCTTCTTCATTACTCTCTCTTAGAGATAGAAGGTTCTCATTAAAAATAATAAGTTTTCGAAAATATTATCCATTAAGTTGTTTAAGGATTAAGTTCCAAAGGAGGCGGAATGGGAACATCACAAAAGGTTCATCATACTTCAATTCCTAGAGTCACAAAGCAGAAAAAGATTGAAATTGAGATTCACATTATAACGCAAAGTATTTTTTTATGTAAAAATCAGATTGTTAACGAAGTGTTTTAGATGAAAACCCATTCCCTTTTCGATATCAAACGAAACCTTCAGCTTGAACCTTAATTGAAAATTTCGAAACAATCCTGTAAGGGAGTACAAATTCAAACCGTGCTATGGAAGGAAATACTTCTAACCATTGCGGCATTAGATTAACAAATAACTAAAATGATTTGAATTGAATTAAAAATGTTTATATTTCGTAGCCAAATTTGCCAATAGCAAATTTCCTAAAACATGCACTCAATTTCCGTTAAAATTAGTTCCCGTAAATAAAACTTTTCATCCAACTTTGGATGTTAATTAATTCTTGACTAATTTATAGCGCACCTCAAAATAAATTAATTTACAGTGACAAATTATGTCAACAAGGTGTTAATGGATAAAATAACGAATTATACATGTAATTATAAAGCCCTAAATGATTTGGTGGTTTTCCAGCAATTAAATAGCATTAGTAAATATGTACTTGCTTTAAAAATGCAGTAGGTTTAACCTAAACACCATGTTCAAAATAGCTTGTCAGTTAGTATCTTTTTTCAGCTGTTACAGGATATGAAGTTCATTGAAAAATCTGAGATTCGATAAATTCTTCGCAAAACCATTAAATGCATTTCCATAAGGGGTTAGTGCTTGTTTTGATCAAAATGGCCCGACAACAATCCCCTATTCGGTTATACCTAAATAAAGTATTTGGTTCATCAATAGAAAAGCTAATCTGAAATCAAATCCTTAACGAAAAAGTGTGGTTTTCATTTGTTTCCAACAATTCTTATAAATCTTCAAGCAAAATAGCCGAATAATAGGAATTTTACGCATCAGCTGTCTTAAGCCACGTATGAGATATTCATAAAGTTATCAATTATACACGATCATGTTTAGATTGAATATTTGCAGAACGTTGTTTAATTTTTGTTCTTTTTTTTTTCTCCAGTATTTGCGCTGCTCTTTTTTCTTATTACTATTGTGTTTTTAAAATATATATCCATGAAGATAAAATAATTTATTGTAAATGTAATTTTGTATATTCTTTTTCCTGACTGTACTTTAATTCATTCCAATGTATTCCTGGGTTTTCAGCCAATTTTATTGTCACTAATTATAGTGTTATGTGATGAGCCCTGCGTTTCGTCCCGGGTCTACCTATTGGACTCGTCAGTAAGGCTTAGGTAGACCCTGCCTTATACGCCGGACATCGGTTATACGCGTTCGGACGTAAATGAACCGAGCCGGTGTAGATCTTGTGCGGTGAGATGTTGGCTACCCGTGTTGCTTTTACGTCCGAACGCGTATAACCAATGTCCGGCGTATAAGGCAGGGTCTACCTAAGCCTTACTGACGAGTCCAATAGGTAGACCCGGGACGAAACGCAGGGCTCATCACATAACACCATAATTAGTGAAAATAAAATTGACTGAAAACCCAGGAATACATTTGGGTGTAAATGTAATGTAATGTAAAATAACTTTGTGATTGTATACATTTTTCCATGAGAATAAATATTGTTATTATTATTAATTCCTTTCTAGGCTTGGCCTAAAACGCATACGTTTGGGTCGGGTTTTGTATAAATTACTAATACCTCTTAAAAGGAAAGATACCTGTTACTTTTTAAAATTTACCATATGGAAATCTCCAAAGCCATAAAATGTAAGTGGTTGAATGATTCGCACTGACAATGTTGGCACTTATCAGTGGAATAATCTAGGGACTCACAATTTATCCTTGTGACGTAACAAACACGATAAAGAGGCTATTTTTCCAGGGTGGTTTCTATTTTTTCTCCGTTCTGAGCTTTAATAAGACTGCAACGACAAAAACACAATGATTGCCTATGAAATTATATATTAATAAAATTATTAATGTTGGAACAACTTTCACAGTTTTCTCTAAATATAATTAAATCAAGGAAATTTACCTTATAATTAAATTAGTAAAAAATGATGACGGATTAATACCAAACTAACTAATAACGCGAAAATGTTCAAAAAAACACAGTGTCCGAATGTCTCAAGTGCAATGGTGATATCACATAACACTACCGCCAGCCCTTGACGGGAAAAAGTTGGCGTCCAAAGGGGGAATTAAGTTTAAAAACTTACAATTTTGGCGTCAAGCAATCTTCTGTCCGTCAGCCCCCAGAGAAGTTTATTTTGTACGACTTGCCTTAAGTCGGTCCTGACGAACTAAACTTGTTGAGCCTCGAGAGTTGTCTGGTACTACACCAATTTCCAGGAAAATATATAAAATATCTTCAGGAGTTCAGAGTTGTGGGTTCGGTACGGGGTTGTGGTTCCAATAACTAAAGGTACTACGCCCTTTATTGCACAATGAAGTCGCTATCGACTACAGGGGCCCGTGTCAAATTAGACGCCGGGTAAACCAAAAACCTAATGGGTTGAGAGGGTACACACAAGTGCCGGTGGGGTCGATGTTTCGGGCTTGATTATCGAATGCGAACTACCTCGAGAGTTTCTTCCCTGTCCGCCTGCAAAGGCACACACACATTCTTCAGGTAAATCTTTATAACATCGGGTGGGAGAGGCGAGGAAAGAGGAAGGACCCAGACAATTTTTATGGGGCGCCTATTCGAAGGGAATTTAGGGTGTTGAAGCTTCGTTTGTTGCAAGAAAGTCTGCAACAGTGGTGTTCCATTGAAAATAACCAATAAACCGAAAGTTTGAATTCTCAAAATTATTTCAAAACCATCAGCATGTGCTTTTAAATGTATCTTCGCACAGAAATAAAAATCTGGTTAGAATCCATCGAAATCGCAGCACTTAAAAACACAACTGTATATTAACGTGATCGCATGAGGTCGAGTGTTCAGCTTCACTCTGCTAAACCGGGATCAACAAAACATTGAAAAATGCATTAAATATTAATCTTATGTCCCCAGTCCAGATTAGCCAAGAAATAAATTATGTGTGGTAATGGACGGCTCACAAAAAAATTAACAATGATGAAAATCTACTTTGCGTGACTATGCATAGTGTTTTATCAACACCCTACTTAATCTTCTAATCGCCTACAGACCTATCTACTTGCAGATTAGGGTAATATACATGAACGGATTAACATTATATTTCACAGCAGTCCATTGGCAGAGAGCTATATTTCCAGCAAAATGTATCCCCTGTCGGCATTAGAGACATTTTTTTTCAATTTTCTTTAGTGAATTTTTCAGTCATAAGAGTGCTTTTATAATGCACATTTGGTTAGCTGAAATGATATGTCTTGAAGGTGGGTATTTAGAAAATGTTAAAATGCCACAGTGTTCATTTTTAAATGTTCAGTTGAATTAAGTATATGAAAATTTTTGTCACAAAGAATAGGAAAATATTAATCAGCTTCTTAATTTTCATCCAACGTTTTCACTTTTGATCAGTTAAAGAATTATAAAATTCATAACATTTGTCCAAAATATTTTTGGAATACATACAAATTTTGCACCAACTAAATAGTGCTTCACCTGATATACAATATCATCAGCCGTGTGTGTTCTGACTCACAGCTGTTTTCTGATGTTAATGAATTACTTGTTGGTGCAGAATTTGATTCAGATGATCTTATAAATAGAAAGCCTTAGAGAACGCAAGTCGGAAGCTGGCGGTGATTGTCATTAAATGTTTAATTAATTGTTGGCACATAAAGTCAGCTGTTTAAAGCTACTTCATCTACATTAGCAAATTAAAACATTATGCAAATACACATAGTCCACACACTGAATTGTTAATTTATTAGATTGTGAGATCCTTATACATATGTTACTATCAATTGAATATAGCACCTTCTGACGAGTTTAAAACTAAATAATTTTGTATTTATTGGTTATTGTTCTGGTATTGAAAGGTCTCCACACGTTTGCGTGGCTCGATATTTTGTTTAATAAGCTAGATCTTCACAAGAAGTTGAACCACTTACTATTGAAACATATAAATGAAAAGCTCTAGTTAGCAATGAGACAAAACGTTTAAAAAAGTAAACTTCTAAAACATTTTAAAACCAAAACAAATTGTATGATTTGTTATAAGAATAATTATTGAAAGTGGTTTTGAAAAGAAAGCACTGTATATGAAAAACGTTATCGATTCCCATTTAAATTTTCTAGTCACAACACAATTTCAGACTGCTTCTAATTTATAAAACGATAGTATATAAAAGATGCAGTACGCTGGCGTATTTTCAGTAAAATAATTAATGGTGTGTTCAAAGTTGTCAACACAAAGCATTTTACTGGAAGCGCGTTCAAGTGTTGAAAACCTTCATAAATTCGATTTCGTGATGATAAAACCCAAACAACGTGTCTAGACGGCCATATATCAATTTATTTTTTATTTATTTACACCAGCTAGAAAATATTTTTGACGCTATCATAACTTATAGACGAGACAGTCATCTGGTGCCCTTGGGAACGCCTGCCGAGCTCTACTAACTCAAACATGCACTGGATGAAATGGAATGGAACTTTACTGCTATATGGGAATAAGTGGGTGATTTCAAGGGATTCTATTGATTTGTGTGTGGTAATAATTTAAATCCTGACGGATGTAAAGAGTTTTTCTGTCAACTGTTGAAACAGTTTGTAACCAGAAACTAGAAGTTTTCCATTGGAATCCGATATTAAATAAAGAATAATGCCTGTGGTCAATATGGAAATAGAATTCCCCAGCGTTGCAGTTATAAAATGTTTTCATTTTTGTTAAAAATTCTAAAACAGGGAATGTTCTCAATTTTCACATGATTGAAGTTTAGCACAATTGGTTAATTGATCAAAATAATCTGCAACAAGCGGAAATATTTTTTGATCCAAAGCATAGTTAAAAATATAAAATGTAGTTTTAAAATTAATCGAGTTTTTACCGAAAATATGTGTAGGTATATAAATGTTATGAAACTTGACTGTTACATATTGTTCTAGGGGTTTGAAAAACCAATGTTTTCTACAGTGTATGTGTAGGATTTTGAGTGTAAAATTTTATAGTGAAATTGTTTGCTTTAAAGCTTAATGAAGAATTATTCCCTATTCAAATTTCCTAGCTGTTTGCTTCGGTTTCCCTCATGTGGAATATGGAACAATTCATCATATTTTCATATTTTCTATAATAAAAATAAATAAGACTACCCCTGTAACCATAAAATAATTTTTAGTAATAGTAGTAAACATCTTTATTTCTAAAAAAGGCTATCGACCTATCGGTCTTTCTGCCCTTGTTTAATACATGTAGTCTTAATCTAAACAAAAAACAAAGATGAAAATTCTCTTATTCTAGGTTATTAATCTTATTAAATAAACTTTCCAATTCTAATAACAAGAAAAAATTATTTTATTGTCCAGTAGTCAGTTGCGTTTGTAAGTGTTCGAGTAGCGTTGATGTAGGGAAACGGAAGCGGGATTGTCTGGTTGGTCTTGTAAGACAAAGGGGATTCAGTATGGTCCAGTTGAAGGGGTTGTTTGTCCATTTTGTCTGTAGATGTATGAGTCTTTCCGAAATCTTTGTCATGTTTGTGCGTTCGTATAGTAGTTGGGTGGAGGGGTTGTGTAATGGGTTTTGGCGGTGTCTTATTCGTGTTATTAGTCTTAGTGCAATTTGTTCTGTTGTTTGTATATAACGTTTTGTCCTTTCTGTTCCGTTGGTCATGAGTATATGTCCATAGTCTAGCAAGGGTCTACAAATAGCTTCATATATTTTGGTGGCGGTGTTTGTGCTAATTCCCCTGTCTTTGTAGGTTAGTGATCGGAAGTGTTTTGTTCCCTTTATTGTTTCTGCCCTGATGTTTCGTATGTGTTTAGTGAATTTAAGTTTGTGGTCAATTGTGATAACGTGGTATTTTACTTCGTTTTTTGGTTGTGTGGTTTGGCCGTCTGCAGTTATTGTAGGGGAGTCAGCGTTGAGTCTGTGGTTTGTGAGCAGAAGTTGGTTTTTTGACGCGTTTGGTGTTAATCTCCATTTATAAAACCTTGTCATTGTGTGGTTTGTTAGCGTTTGCAGTCTTTGAGCTGCTCTCTCAGTAGTTTTGTCATGTACAATAAGTGCCGTGTCGTCTGCGTATTGTAATATGTATGCAGATCTGTCGATTTGATTTTTGTCTGGTAAATTGTAATTGTATATGACATGGAAGTATATATTGTAGAGAAACGGTGAGAGCGGGGATCCTTGAGGGAGCCCTTGTTCAGGGGAAAAAGAAAATGACAGTGTTTTGTCAATTCGTACTTGTAGTTGTCTGTTTTCTAGTAAGTTCTTTATGGTGTGTAGTACATATGTAGGTGTGTGTAGTTTGCATAGTTTGTATAGTAAGCCTCTATGTTAGACACTATCAAAAGCTTTGTTAATGTCCATAAACAGGCAAGCTGTCTTTCTGTCAGTTAGGTGGGTTGTTTGTATATACAGTCAGAGTGAAGAGTGGGTGAATAGTCGAGTGCTGATGTTTGAATCCCAACTGATACGTTGGTATGTACTTTCCGACCAGTTTTCCCAGTCGCTGCTCGCTTGTTGTTGTTATCAAAAGCCTTGTTAATGTCCATAAACAATAATTTTTAAAATATTACTATCTGATGATTGTATTTTAGATTTTAGAACATGCAGAACTTTTTATGAAGAGTAACATTTTTTTGAACAGTTAATAATAAAAAAGTTTCCCATATGGTGCGAACTTAAGTAGACACACTCTATATCTTCCTCTTTACTTGTATACATTTGTATCTATATCTTGCCTCACTCACCATGTAACAAAATCTGAAGAATTCCATTCAATTCGATTTTATTACACTTTCAATCGACAATGCTCCTAAATAAGAATATGTTCCTTTGGTACATGCAATTGGTATTATTATATGGCACATTCCACTCAAAGAAAACTATCCAAGTTGCTGGCTAAATGCTCTTCTTTGAAACGGATAAAGTTTTCGTTTTGACGTTGTTTTCAGATTTTATTTAAGAAAGTTTTCGAATTTTATATCAAAGACAACGGGACAAGCATTTGTCTGCTGAAACTTCTCGAGTATCACCCATGTTCTAAATTTTCTATTTTTTAATCAAAACATCTGCTGGGCGGGAAGATAAGTTCAATGATGTAGCACATACTTTTTAATACATTTTAAAAATTGTGTTGTGCACAAATTTGCCTGTGATTTAATTTAGTCAATAAATCAGTCAGGAAAATAAGCATCTTTTTCTGGAATAACGTTAGTTCCGGGAATTAGAAATAGATATTTAATTATAGATAGTATATAAGAATTTATCATGAAAAACATTTGTCGTTTCATGTTTCAATATTTATCGCAAATAGAAACTTATTTTCATTGCCGACTGAAAGCAGATCTTTTGAAAAGTGTTTGATATAAATTAAAAATTCATTTACTAGTTAGTGTTGAAGTTGAAGGCTTGTCGCCTCTTATTAGAGTTCCATAATATGTGGGCTTTTATTCAGTGCCCAAATACATTTTTCAAAGCCAACTTGTTAAGCGAACTGAAGTTCAGCATGCAACATTTCGCGTAACCTCATACATAGAAACGCTTTGGGTAGTATTTCAATTATTTAGCATGTGTCGGAACTCCAAATTCAGACGTCGGGTGGAAGGTCGTTACTTGCCCCCAAAATAGTTTACAAAAGCATATTTGCGATTTAAAGCATTTCGTGAATTGGAGAAATTTACTGAAAATTTGTCAGTCGAGCAAAACTGAGATACTGTACATGGATTTGTAGGATTCTAGTTTCTAGATGATAGCAGTCTAGCTCCTTTGATCAACATGATATTATAAACCAGTTTCAAGTTGATATGGCAATTTGTTTTGTAAAACTTGAATTCGAAACCCTAGAGTACAAAATAAAATCAATCAAACTACAAGCAGCATTCGGTTTCTGATAACTTATTCAAAAGCAACTAAGGCCCAAGTTTAATCGAGTGCCTTATTTTGATTATAATTGCCAAAGTTGTGTATTCACGCTGGGCACCATTGACTTGCTGACAAAGAGCAAGGTGATTTTCAAATTATTTAGAAATTTTTGAACGGAAAGTTGCCTCGTTGAGGAAAAATTTGAAACTTGAAAATTGTCGATCCAAGTCATCCGCATGCAGTTAATTATACCAAACAAATTTTGTATGGATGCAATTTGATCTATTTTATGGACCTTAAGAACTGACTGATCAATTCCTTATTGCACTGCGCTCTGGCGGCTGACAAAAGAAGGAATTTATCTAATTTTAATGAAACTTCCCAGTTTTTTTTTTGGACTGCCAGGCTCAGAATCATCTCTTACATGACCCCAGTTCCTAAATTTACCCTGTATCTTCGTGATGGCTGAAGTCTGTCCCGATCAGGGTACTTATTGCTAAACAATCCAGACACTTCTTGTGTCTGGGTTCTATATGCACAACTGATCATAATTAGGATTATTTGAGCATCATTCAAACGCACAAATTTAGTTAGAGATAGAATTTTGTATATTTTCCTGACTGTACTGATAGAATAAACATACAACTGAAATCCATCTGTTTTACGTGTCGTTCGTAGTTACCACGATAAGAACAAAAAGTCAACTTATGTACTGTTTCTTAGAAGACAACAATAGCAAAAAACGACACAATTACTCGATCTTTCAGAAGGCGGTATAAAAAACAGAAGTCATATCTACGACATTAATGACAAAATCAAAAATTCTTTTGACGGTAAAGCATTTATGTCTGTTATATAAACAGTTATATTTATTAGTTTTTAGGCCGTCGTGAAATAGAATTTCTCCCAGACGTTTCGCAAGCACGAGTGGCTTGTTTCTTCAGACGGGCTTTGCTTGAAAGCTTACACTGTACTGGAAGTCTAACTTATTTTATATGTCCCATATTTTTTGCTCACACTGTATAGCTGACCATTGCTAATTTTTTTTGCTCATCCATCGCTAATTTACTGCCAATTATGCCGTCATCTTACAGAAAGCATTATTTTATTATGATATAGTGAGCTACAAAAAAGCAAATTAAATATACTAAATTTTGCCTACTACAGTCTGGACTTTGCACAATAGTTTATAAATAAGTACAGCATTATTTCTTCTTCTGATCAACGGTATTGTGATGGGTTCCAGATTTGATTTTAATTTGACCAATTGATTATATTTTAGGAAAACACAATATTGAACTATCGTCTCTAGACCGTTGGAAAACGTTTGCTTGTGTACTTTGAAGTGTTCAGTTGAGAATATCTTTTATAGCATCAGCTTCAGCTCTATTTCTGTCTCAAATGTGTTCTGTTGCAGGTGAAACAGATTTCCGCTCGGCTGCAGACCGCAAACTTGCGGCTTTTCTGCTCTGTATTTAAGTCATGAGCATGCTGTCCATCAGTGGTTTTGCTTATTGGCAATTTAGCAGATGAATTAAGACCTACGATTGGAGATTTATAAAAGTAAATTATATGGATAAATTCTATGATGATTTTTACACTTTTTCTAAAGTCCCTACGTTTTATGAAATACCGGGAGTTGAGCAATTGCTAAAGAGTGAGTTTCGTAGCCAGAGGACTTGGTAATTTGATAATTAGCAACTTGGCAGGAATTAGAAAAAAATACTCATTGTTGTTCGTTAAGGATGATTATGGACAATACATTTTTTAAATTTTATGCGTTATTTATGATGAAAACTTGCCTTTAATATGGCCAAATGAAAAATTTGCGTACACGATTTTTGTGTATGGAATTGCGACGTAGTACCACTGGCTCAATGAGAAAAACACCAACAAAGATAACACGAATCGCTGTGTTACGGACAAGCAAACGTCTGTAGAAGCTTCAAAACTCGTTATTATTAGAAAAAATTGTAAAATATAAATTGTCCCGACTAAATAATGGTGAGGAAGTCCGTGAATTTGGGTCAATATAATCCAGCTACTGGTAAAAATTTCTCTTCATAGTCCCTCGACAGGGTAAGTTGTCTTGGCACGACACAATTCTTGTCAGTTTCTTGTGAATTGTGGAACGGTCATACGGATAGTCTTTCAAGAACCCTTTTCTGCACCGAAGCTACATATGCAAGAGATGAAAATTCAACAAATTATACAATCAAAAGCCTTAATGCTATTATAAAAAATCCATAATCAAAGAGAGTCTCCGTAACGTTTGGGCTGTAATAATTAATAAAATTAAGTAATAAAATATTGGATCATATTTGTTTGAGCGGAATTTGACAGTAAAATATACCGAATGTTTTTTGTTGAAACGCTTTAACTTCCACTATTTGAGGAGATTTCTCATCAGAGTCAAGTTTTCAGGTCCGAAGGACAATGTTTTTTTATTACATGTTGGTGCAGGAGCTCATTTTGAAAAAGGCCTCATCAATGTTTTGAATAAAAATTTCGCAAATAGATGGATCGGAAAAACAAAGACAACCAATTTCCATAATCTTGAACCCTTTGGACTTTTTAATGCGGGCACATGTGAAACCGCTTCCGTTGTGCAATAGAAAAAACCAAATTACAGGGTACAATTCAATCGGACCGACAACATGCAGCGTTTGATAAGTTAAAAACAAAGATATGGAAGCCTACAACTGGAAAACTACAACTAAGAACTACGATTAATAACTTAAAATTGCACAAGGACTGTGGCCGCATTGAGCAGGCTTACGACTACCAGTTGCTAATAAGACTTTGCAATTTCAATCCCGCAATATTCCATAAACTATTAAGAATTCAGGAAAAGTGACGAGAATAATTTTATTTAAAATTAGTCATATTATTCATATACGAAAGATACCGAATACATCGGCGGCACCCTGTGTATGGAAAGTGTGCTTGACCGGAATAATAGTGAAACCCGAAATCAAACAATTGTTTGCGAAAACCAAAATGTCGTTGTCTCATTGTTCTTAAATGTTATGAAGATTATTTGCTACAGTAGTAAACTATACATAAGAACTGAAATCCATCTGTAAGAGTTTCTATTAGTTATTTAAAAATAGAGATTTTGCATTTTTTACCTCTATTTATTACGATGTTAGTTCACCTAAGAGAGAAACAATAAGAGGGGAATTGTAATTTATCGTGTTAAAACTTTTTGCAACAAGAATCCGGTAATTCCATTTAATAATGTGGACTTCTATCATACATCCATATATTTACAATATTTAAATTATGCAATTTAAATCATTCAATAATCAATTATACAATGGACCTGAATAACACACACTAATGGTAAGTTGCCAAGAAAATTCATTTGATAAATTGCAGCAGAACTCAAGTCCTCATGCATTAAATTATTTGAAAACATCTGATGAAAACATAGGTGCCATTTCCTAGTGCGATGCGTCTCGTCCTCGAGGGTCGTATCCCGTAATTGAAATATCCGTTTTTCACAAAACCGGTAGCACAAGCTGCTTGCATTTCTAACACGTAACACATAAATGTGCATTTACTCTCAAATTGCATGTTCCAACACGTAATTTTATGGCAGCCTGCAACTAAATCACCGCAAACACTAAGTTTCATTTTAATTAATAGTGGAAAAGTAAGGCAAATAATATAAGCATTTATATCAAATTAAATTATGTAACACACCATAAAGAACTTACTAGAAAACAGACAACTACAAGTACGAATTGACAAAACACTGTCATTTTCTTTTTCCCCTGAACAAGGGCTCCCTCAAGGATCCCCGCTCTCACCGTTTCTCTACAATATATACTGCCATGACATATACAATTACAACTTACCAGAACAAAAATCAAATCGACAGATCGGCATACATATTACAATACGCAGACGACACGGCACTTATTGTACATGACAAAACTACTGAGAGAGCAGGCGCAAAGACTCCAAACACTAACAAACAACACAATGACATGGTTTTATAAATGGAGACTAACACCAAACGCGTCAAAAAACCAACTTCTGCTCACAAACCACAGACTCAACGCTGATTCCCCTACAATAACAGCAGACGGCCAAACGACACAACCAAAAAACGACGTAAAATACCTTGGAATCACAATCGACCACAAACTTAAATTCACTAAACACATACGAAACATCAGGGCAGAAACAATAAAGAGAACAAAACACTTCCGATCACTAACCTACAAAGACAGAGGAATTAGCACAAACACCGCCACCAAAATATATAAAGCTATTGTAGACCCTTGCTAGACTTTGGACATGTACTCATGACCAACGGAACAGAAAGGACAAAACGTTATACACAAACAACAGAGCAAATTGCACTAAGACTAATAACACGAATAAGACACCCCCAAAACCCACTACACAACCCCCCCACCCAACTACTATACGAACGCACAAACATGACAAAGATCTCGGAAAGACTCATACAGCTACAGACAAAATGGACAAACAACCCCTACAACTGGACCATACTGAATCCCCTTTGTCTTACAAGACCAACCAGACAATCCCGCTTCCGTTTCCCTACATTAACGCTACTCGAACACTTACAAACGCAACGGACTAGTGGACAATAAAATAATTTCTTCTTGCCACTGAAATCTTATTTATTTAATAACATTGTTAACCTAGAATGGGAGAATTTTCATATTTGTTTTTTATTTAGATTGGGACTGCATGTATTAAACAAGGGCAGAAATACCGATAGGTCGATAGCCTTTTTTAGAAATAAAGATGTTTACTACTACTATTGTTAACCTAGAATAGGAGAATTTTCATATTGGTTTTTTATCTAGATTAAGACTGCATGTATTAAACAAGGGCAGAAATACCGATAGGTCGATAGCCTTTTTTAGAAATAAAGATGTTTACTACTACTAAATTATGTGTCGTCAGTTATCAGTTTGTATTAAATGCGTTTAGTTTAGTTAGAAATTTAACTTTAAAGAGAAATGCAGTGAGCAGGGGGGAGCAGGGATATAGGGTCTATATCTCTCTTTTATCTAGATCGATCTAAATTATTATATACGTAATGGTATTCGTGGTAGCTACATTTTCAATAAGTTTTTCAGTTTTACAAACTAATACCCAATGGAAATAATAAAAAAAATTATAGAAAGTGATCACACATTATTGGGAAAATTTCTTTAAACTCACGCGTTGTGAATCGTGTGCAGTATTAATTTGTTAACTTAAAACAAAGAATCTCAATTTTTTTGGCAGCCTTCAGAATGAATTGCAAATTGACCGACTGAGATAAAAATGAGGATGGAAAAAAAGCTTCTGTAAAATAGTTTAACCAAACCCAACAGAAAAATTCACATGCACCACATCTAAATATGTCTCAAATTCATCATACCATATGATGCCAATACTCAAAATGAATAGCAACATGCTTTCATAGTAAAATAATCTAATTTCGTGTTTCAAAATGTTTTTGAAAAATACTGAGTGTTGTTACTTTTCCTTCACAAACCTTATAGAAAATAACTCAAGAACCACAAATTCAGTAAGAATAAACATTAGGAAATTTATCAAGCATACTCTAATTAGTAGTTTTTGGTTATATGTATATCAGAGCATTTTCATCCATCTTCAATCACTGCTAATGGAACTGAAATGATATTGTCATATTCACAATTTCGGGCAAATTAAATTATACAAGTACCCACCAACAGAAACCCTCAGGAATCATTATGAGAATACTTCAGATCTACACGTGCTTGTCGTTATTGCTATGGATTTGGTTATTTGCTAATTGAAATTTCTGTGTATGACGAGGTTTGAATATTTGATAATCTAAGCCAGTTGAATTTATGAGGTACACGTAACTCTAGTATTAGGTAAATTGCACGGTTTAAAGTGCTGAACATTGTCATCTACAGATTAGCAAACTGGAGATTTAGTTTCACACGAATGTTTCGCTAACATTTATTAAATATGATTTCCTAAAGTTGTGGCGAATTTATGTCGTTTGTTCTGTTGATTTATGTTTAATAAAACAGATGTGGCACGCAACGGGTAACATGCATTCCATTTGAAACGGAACAATATTTTACAACGGGGATTGAAATTTGCTTTTTACAGACGTTGAACATGACCAGTTAATGCATTTAACTTGTAGACATGAAACAATAAAATATATCAAGGACTGAATTTATTATTATAAACCAGCAAATAGTTAAACGCGACTAAATACTATGCTAACCAATAAGCTGAGCTCAACTGTTTGAACTTACCTACATGTTAATCCTCGATAGAATTTCCTTTGGATAAATGAGAAATCTGCAACAAAATATTAACGTAAATCTCCTGAGAAAGGAATTTTAACAGCAAATGAAATTTTTTTTCTGCTTTCAAAAGTTATAATTGGGTCCAAGTCCAATAAATGAAAGCACGGCTGTTATATGCAATTTTAGCCAGAAATAGCTGAAGAAGCAAACAAGTTTATAATACATTTAAGCGTCATGGACAAACCGCTAATTATGACTCGAATAATGAATTATATAGTTGTCTTTCACAGTATTTTTTATTAACTTAACAAAAATATTTCTAAGTATAGGTTAGCATCGGTCATGGCAGAATTTTTTATACTCATTCATCACAATCAGGACCTAACATTCATTCAGATGTCCTACGAAAGACAGAACCACATATACGTCTAGTGAGTCCATCATTTTATTTCTTCCTTGCAGTATTTATTTATTTCGTAACGTAAAAACATACTTTGTCTCCAGATGTACATCAGTATAATTTTGCGAGACACATCTGCAGGCTTTAGTTTCAGGGAAATTGATTATCTTTTAAAAACTTTTTTCAATTGAATTTTAGTCAGTCAGGTAAACATTTTTAGTTTGATAATGGAATTTAGCTCTTTATTGAAAACCGTTACTAATATATCATAAGGAGAAAGGTGATCGAGGCATGTTATACGTTACATGACGTTATTTATTCGTTGACCATTTCTTACATTCTCTAAATATTTCCCGACAAGCCTTGTTTTTGCCGCCAATTGGAATCACCCTGTATAAAACTCAAATGTTCTTATTGTAAGTTGAGACGTGTTTACTATCTTCAGATTTCTTCAAAACTGCTTGAAATAGCTTCGATATGGCAACTGCTAATACGCATCTTTGTTAACGAATTAAATATGAGTCTGTGTCTGTTGAAATTCAAAAGAAGTTAAATTCGAGCTTAAGATTTTGATTGAATCCTGTCTATATTCTATAAAGCTCCATTTTTCTCTGTATATCATTTTCACCCTGTATATTGTTGTCACTACTTTCCATTCTCTTGGGTTAATGTTAAATTCTCTCAATTGAAGTATATAAATTGTGCGTAAAAAATTCAACAAGCAAAAGAGCTGTAAATATTTGGTATTTTGATAGAAAAATCACAATACGTTTAATCTATTCACTCACATTGAAACTGCATTTTTTTATGTTACTTAGCATAACTTTTTTTTCTGTTTTGTGGTTTCAAACGACCATATTATCATTTAATAATAATTTTCAGAAGTCCATTTTCAATTACCTTAGAATGATTGTGCAAATCTGTTTCAATCCGAACTGAATTGATCAAAACATATGTTTTTTAAAAGTGCAATTGCTAAATCAGTAGCGTAAAGATAAACATAACAAAGTCATAAAGAAGATAGGAGGAATAAAGAAAAGACATTTAACTATTATACCTATATAATTTAAATATATTTCCAACGAGCAGTGCTTATTATTCCTTGAAAGATATTTCCATTTTTCGATCTACTTCTATTACACCATAAAATGTATGTAAAACTAAATCTCTGAATTGGGTTTAGTGCTCCCCCAACCGTTCATTATAGTTTATCTTAACCGTATTTACACTGTCAAAAAAGAGTTACCACTAACACGTGCCAAATGATCTGGTGGAGCGCCAGCAATTTTAAAATTTATGTGCAATCGATGATATATATTTTGGACACGAAGATAATGTTTTATTTCATATTGCGATCTATTATTTTTATATTTCAGTGTTACTATGAATGAATATGAAACATCTTGGACCTGAGCTTTATTGTCAGAAGTTGTAATGTTTTCTAAGGAGTGAAAATATGCAACTAAAAGACGGCTGATCATATAACGGATGATCCTGGCCGGTTAATTGCATATTGTTACTGTTCAAGTTGTAAACCCAATGTTCTGTATAAATATTCGCTTTCATAAATTGGCTGTGAATTTTATTGCATTATTTATGCAGTTGCAAACACACCATTGATCTTAACTTTGAACAAGCAAACTGGCAAAATTCTAATGGCAGAAAGACCGATAGGTCGATAGCCTTTTCTTAGAAATAAGATGTTTACCACTACTCTAATGGCAGGCAGGACAATTTCTTCACATAATGTGCAACGACTTGGGTTTAGATGAGGCACATTTTGAGGAGATTTGCAAAAGGAATGAAAACCTCTATTATTAAATGGCGAAATCGAGTGCAATACAACATTTTGAAAATCTTCCTATCGATAAAAACTAGAGAAGATGCGGATAGTTGATTAGGAGTTACAGCTGCAAAGCTCGTAATTAAGAATACCAATAAGGTCATTATTTTAAACGTATTTATTCAAATTCTAAATTATAGATTCAGAATCTCAAATCTCAATTGGTACACTTCTACAGCTGCTTTTCAAATTGCGGCCGCGTTCGTGAAGCAGTTATGAAAATTTACAATTTAATATTTACGCAAGAGTGGTTATTTAGAATTTATGTTCGTCATGGCGAATAGTTTCTTGTTGTAATTTCCTATGCACAGTTTTATAGGAAGATTAAAATTAATGCCTGTGTAAACATTATTAGATAAGATATTAGAACCCAGACAGAAAATGCTGCAGAACTATTTTTCATGATGCTCTTAATAAGCTAATATATGGACAAATTTTCACCATTCATTTGTATATAAGGAGGAAATTTTTATCAATTTTTTTCGCTTATAATCGTACTGTGGTTTGATGAATACTTTGGACCCTACTGGTGTAATTAGAATAGTAGTCGTAGGAGTAGTAGTAGTAAAAATATTTATTTCTTATCAGAAAAGTCTATCGATCTATATCGGTCTTTCTGCCATTAGAATAGTTTTTAGTGCTAAATAACGCGATTACAATTTCATTTATACGCAAAAAATATATACGAAAAAAATACGTAAGGCACTTTTCAGGATTTACTATGGAATATGGCGCAACTAAACAATTATAAGAAGCACAGTAGTAATAGTAGTAGCTTAGTAGTAGTAGTAGCAGTAGTAGTAGTAAGCCATTTCCAAAAATTGTTTGTATATTATTCTTCTCTTATAGTATATTATTTCCTAAACTACCCCATATTCCTAACTCTTGAAAATCCAATATTTGTGGCAATAATTATATCAAGAGAGCGCTGTTTCGTCTAATTCGTTGTAGGTCCTAAGCAAATGGCAAAGAAGCAGTTCTCACCTGTGCACTACAAAAATTATATTAAGAAAACCTAGACAGAATTCAAATTGCAGTGAATATCCCTATAAATCTGTATTAAAATCTTATTTCACCCAGTTAAAAGACTTGACAAGTGAGTGATTTCTCATTAAAATTGAGTTGGTTTTCCTGAAAGCTATCTATTCAAACTCTACCACTGAAGCTCTGCATTTCAATGAAACTAGGGCAGAAAGCTTAGTTTTTTTAAAGCAAAATATAATTAAAATTAGTTTCGAGGAGGAAAAGAGATGTCAGAATGTAAATTTTTATTTACAAGAAAACTAGCAAAGATAATGAAAAACACGATTTCTTTACAAGCATAACTTTAGCGAAAATTCCACAGAAGATTAAACGAGCACGTTAATTTCCTTTACATAAACCACTTTGCATACACAAAAAGTTTGAAACAAATGGTGGAAAAAATGTATCAGATCTAAAAATCCACTAATTAAAATAACAAAGCAATTTTTCAGAGGTAATAGATTTTGCAAAAGAAGTCGCAGCAAAACTTAAATTAAATAAAACTTAAGTAATGAACAATTATAATAATAATTAGCATCCTATGTTTTTGTGAACTTGTTTACTTCGAGAGTTAGCACAATTTCATCACTTATCATAATTTTCAATGTTATTTTCCTATTCCATTTGCTTGTTTTAATTTATATTACAGCTCAAACTTGAATAGTATTGCATATTGGTCGCCATTGTATTGCAGTTAATTATAATCATAATAGTCATCGTTATTATTCAAATGATATAAAAACACGGATATATGCATAATTAGAATCAAACATACAACAAAAATTGATTAATAATAGAATAATAAATAGTGCTGAATCCAAAATTAGAATAGTGAAGACAAACGCTGGAAAAGGTGCGAGAATTGTAATCCATCAGATTAAAGCTTCTTTTGATCCCGACATATACGAGAGCACACCGCTTGATTTGTGGCCTTTTTAATCATTAGCTCGCTTTGATGAGGATTAAAAACATGTCCATTAGTAAATGTGGCGATTTATTGCGTGTTTTTACTAAACTAAATTGGACGTTAAGAGTGTTATAAATGTTTGCTTTAATATTATGCATACGACGTGAACTGTCGCTTGGTGGGGTCCTAAATATAATCCTAATTATGAAACTCGACATGTTTCATTGGACTTGAAAGCTAACCATCTCTATGCAACATGGTTGTGATTAAATGGACATTCACTTTGTGATTCTACGGTAATAAAATATTGAAAAAAGAACAGATTCAGGTGGAGAAATCAGAGATTTGGATTAATTATTTAAATATCTACTAAATTTAAGGACGGAAATGTTGAATTGGAACGGAAATTTGGAAAGATTCTGAATTCAGCGCCTGTCCTGAGCGTCTGACGTATGTATAATATATATAAAATGTCTTATCACATATTCATTAGATGTTTCAGATTTTCTTTAAAGGTTAAAATAGAAAGCACTCTTGCTTGGTTGTATAATGGAAGCTTAATAATTGAACTTAACTTGAACCGGAAGTTGGGTCCCATTGAGCGATTTTCGTACAAATCAAATTTATATTTATAGGTGTCTTCAATTTCTGTTTAACTTAAACTGCGATTGAGCTAGTTTTGTGCACCGGCCATCAGAATTCAGGTTCAATTTGGGTTCAGTTGAATCCAAGCTTAGGTTTCCATTGTACAGCCGTGGCGGATTATCAGTTTGTAATATCGAGCGAATGGAATACTTGAAATATGCCACACAATATGGGCTTCATATTCGCAGGAAGAAAAAGACGTTAAACGAATATATGTATACCTATGCTTTTACTGATGTAATAGAGAAAAGAAAGAAACATGTAATAGAAGACATTTGATCGCAACGCAGTATTTTGAATTACTCGTTTAACGATGAGTCGATGGGCGAGACAAAAGAAAAGAAAAATCAAATAGGAGCTTACGTACTTAGGTCCGGTTATGTAATGGAAGCTGAAGCTTAGGTTCAACTGAACTCAACCCGAACCTTAACGCAGAATGTCAGTTTGACGAAATCAGTTTTGAATCACATCAAGTTGAACTAAATATAAGCTTGCATTGTACAACCGTGCCTAAGAGAGACGTTATACGAACACGCTTTTGAGACAAAGCAATTGGAATTTAATACAGAAGATATGGATATAGAAATTAAATAGATTTAACTTATAACAGGATCAGATGATAGAAATGTGAGAAAATTGTAATTAAAAACGAGCGGAAACAAATGTCTTATTGAGATATCGTGATATGTTATCGAAACAGGATGAGATCCGAGCTTTATTTAAGAAAACTGATGAACAGTTGCTGCCCTGTTTTTGTGGTATGGACTGAATAACGAAAATACATCTGACAAAGTCAACGCCCAATAATCTACATATGAATGCGACTCACCTTCGTCGTTTTTTTTTACATCGGAGGAGCCTATTAAATGATCATTTACTTGTTTTTTCAAACTTATCCATTACAAATTGTTCAACAATCTTTGCTTTTAGAGCGATTGAATTTGGTCAAATAATTCGAATAATTATTTCAATTATTACATACCAGCTATTAATAATAATATCTCGATCATAAAAACAATTCTATTTCCCCATCACTTAATACAACCATCACAAAACTCGATTTTCAGCTCGTGGAAAACAATGCAGAATATTTCCTTTAACAAATTCTATATTTTTTCTCCGTCAGATAAACCCCTCAAGAGATACTTTGGATATTTCTCAATGGCAAATGACGAGATTTTATACTAATAAAGAACAAGGGAGACTGATTGTATTTAAGTTTACTTTAACTGCAGAATAGTAAGAAATATTAATGCAAATAAATAGAAAACAAGAAGAAATAACTTAATCTTATTGAACTGACATGGTTTTATAAATGGAGACTAACACCAAACGCGTCAAAAAACCAACTTCTGCTCACAAACCACAGACTCAACGCTCACTCCCCTACAATAACTGCAGACGGCCAAACGACACAACCAAAAAACGACGTAAAATATCTTGGAATCACAATTGACCACAAACTTAAATTCACTAAACACATACGAAACATCAGGGCAGAAACAATAAAGAGAACAAAACACTTCCGATCACTAACCTACAAAGACAGAGGAATTAGCACAAACACCGCCAGCAAAATATATAAAGCTATTTGTAGACCCTTGCTAGACTTTGGACATATACTCATGACCAACGGAACAGAAAGGACAAAACGTTATATACAAACAACAGAACAAATTGCACTAAGACTAATAACACGAATAAGACACCCTCAAAACCCACTACACAACCCCCCCACCCAACTACTATACGAACGCACAAACATGACAAAGATTTCGGAAAGACTCATACATCTACAGACAAAATGGACAAACAACCCCTACAACTGGACCATACTGAATCCCCTTTGTCTTACAAGACCAACCAGACAATCCCGCTTCCGTTTCCCTACATTAACGCTACTCGAACACTTACAAACGCAACGGACTAGTGGACAATAAAATTATTTCTTCTTGCCACTGAAATTTTATTTATTTAATAATATTGTTAACCTAGAATAAGAGAATTTTCATATTTGTTTTTTATTTATATTAAGACTGCATGTATTAAACAAGGGCAGAAAGACCGATAGGTCGATAGCCTTTTTTAGAAATAAAGATGTTTACTACTACTACTCTTATTGAAACTGAACAACAATGAAACTCCTATCCCCATTCACATTAGATTAATTATTGATAAGGCAACGATAATGAAGACGGACTTTTGAAAATATTGAAATTTATGCTTAAATTTAAACAAAATGATAATCGTCGAGGGATTCGGCCCACCAATATGTTTTATGGAATCTGCTTTTTGCGGCCTAAATCCTAATAAATGCGGCAACGGGCTGATGAAAGCAGATTAAACGCCCCATAGGAATCGTGCACGCATATTTGATTAATATATAGGGCACTGAACGGCAAAACTGAAATATTATTATGTAAATTAAAAACGCCAAGAATTTTTGACATAGAGAAAATAATAATGTGTATTTTTTGCAGCTTCGTTTACACCAATAAATAGCGTTTGAGATTTTTAAAATGTAATATAATACGAAAAAACACTTTCGTTATTTTTTCGCTTTTAAAGAATTTCATGTTGAGCGTGTGCGTATGGTTTCATTTGGCACTGAGAAGTAGCATTTAAAGTACCATTGAAAGGTTTAACTTCTAATTGTGGAAATTGACGTGGGCTTTTATATAAATTGACAATTCCCGTATTGTTCCGTCGTTGTTCTACTCGATTTATCGATTCGGTTTGCTAGTTCACGAAAATTACTTATTTTAACCTAATTTGAAGAAGTGATGGCAGCCAATTTTGCCATAACCAATCGACAATCATTTCCTGGCAGTTTCCTATAAAATGTATTGATTGATGTGGTCTTCGTTAGCTCTATTGTTCTATATAATACATAAACATTTATTTTTTCATGAATTAAGTCTTTAAAATTTCTATATTAAGGGTTTTTCACTTGAAAACCCTTAATTGGCAAATTCTGGTTGATATGTTATTGTTAAATTGTAGCGATATTGTCTTCAAAACACTTACAAACAACACAATGACATGGTTTTATAAATGGAGACTAACACCAAACGCGTCAAAAAAACCAACTTCTGCTCACAAACCACAGACTCAACGCTGACTGCCCCTACAATAACTGCAGACGGCCAAACGACACAACCAAAAAAACGACGTAAAATACCTTGGAATCACAATTGACCACAAACTTAAATTCACTAAACACATACGAAACATCAGGCAGAAACAATAAAGAGAACAAAACACTTCCTATCACTAACCTACAAAGCCAGAGGAATTAGCACAAACACCGCCCACCAAAATATATAAAGCTATTTGTAGACCCTTGCTAGATTATGGACATATACTCATGACCAACGACAGAAGGACAAAACGTTATACAAACAACAGAACAAATGCACTAAGACTAATACGAATAAGACACCCCAAAACCCCACTACACAACCCCCCCACTCATACTACTATACGAACGCACAAACATGACAAAGAGCTCGAAAGACTCATACAGCTACAGACAAAATGGACAAACAACCCTACAACTGGACCATAACTGAATCCCCGTTGTCTTACAAGACCAACCAGACAATCCGCTTCCGTTTCCCTACATTAACGCTACTCGAACACTTACAAACGCAACGGACTAGTGGACAATAAATAATTTTTTCTTGTCATTAGAATTGGAAAAGTTTATTTAATAAGATTATTAACCTAGAATAAGAAAATTTCATCTTTGTTTTTATTCAGATTAAGACTACATGTATTAAACAAGGGGCAGAAAGACCGATAGGTCGATAGCCTTTTTTAGAAATAAAGATGTTTACTACTACTGTCTTCAAATAAAATGGCAAATATTCCCAACGTGCAACTAGAATGATTTTCAGCCTGCGTATCATTTGAGAAACTTAGCAGGTCGAGAAACATGTTTGAATCCGAGCAATATATATTATTAGTTCCAATTGATGACCCAAAATTTAATGGCGGAAAACAAACAGCTGGTCTCAAGAAACTTTGCTGATCACATTTGATCAAATGAACTTCACATTAACCATAATGGTTTATTTTGTAGCAGCCAGCGGGGCACTATAATACTAGACACTGTCAAACAGCCTAAAATTAAACTAGCACAGACATTGTTGGTACATTTTATGGTGCTTTTAACGTGTGAATCATTGAATTTTGCAAGTATTCGGCGCCCGGAATTTTATTTATAAAACTTACTCGCAAAGTATATTTTAAATAATTTTTATTCTTCTAATCATTAATATTGTTGTAAAAGCTGAAAATAAAAATTCCAATTAGTCAGTATATGATATTTTCAGTCGATCAGATCGCGTAGCTAACATATAATTTTAATTTGATAAAAGTAAGAATAATTAGCAAGCATAACTATTTAAGAGACTCCTTTCGTATAGTTTCGAAACAATGAACGGAGTTTCGGAAGTACAGTAGCAATGCTTTAAGTATTGCAGCCATTTAAGCCTTTTAAGGCATATTATGAAGAACACAAGACCAATTAAAGACATGAAAACTGTTTTCAACCAATGCTCAGCTACTGCACCTATAGAATTCAATTATTTGCATTTTAAGTGCTTAGTTGTAACAAAGGCTAATATGGCTTGTAATTTCGAATTGAACCAATATGAAATACAAGATCCTTTTAAAAGGAAGTATAGAATAATTACAGAATTGCTCGGTTTGATAGTTGTTAATGGATTGTGAAATTCATTAAGTAATAATGTTTTACCTGAGAATAAAAGCGATAATATAAAGTACGAACAGTTTTTCTGATGCACAAATTACCTTTAAAGTTTAAAGTAAATATTATAACACCTGATCGTTTCAAAGAACCACTTGTAATTAATTAGTTAAAAGTATTTCACTTAATTTGCTTTGTTGTTCACCTTTTTTAACCTTTTCATGATTATGAATCTTAATTTTAGCGCTGCAAATAACAGTTTCATTAACATTCTGTTTATCATTTTGTTCATAACGTTGAACAGAGCTCCAGTAAAATGGGGGCACCTGCAAACGGAGCTAAATAATTGCACCAATTCTTCAAAGTAAAAATTCCACGGACAATTTAAAGCCCAAGAAAAATGAAATTAATGACCATTATAGTACTTATGCTTCATGAACATCTGACAGTATTTACTGTTTATGTGCCAGTAGGGGAGTAGTACGAGATGATTTTACGAGACATGAAACATACGGATAATTATGTCAAGTTTAAAAAACTTGAAACCAGACAAAAAATAATTTATATAAGTAATTAATTAATTAGTTATGACCACAACTAATGTGTGAAATGTAAACTTTGACAAATATCCATTTCCACCTCGAAAAACAGAACTCCCAACTCAAGTGAAGATATAGACCAGTATTTAATTTACCGATCAGGCTGTTTGCTTTCGAGTAATTTTGGGGCAGCTCACTAAATTCGCTGCCAATAACCCCATTCCTGATGTTTTAAACTTGTGCCAAGCACATGGTTGTATTTGCTGTATTTCATAATTATAATTAATTAAACACTTGCACCGCACTCTTTCTTATTTAGCCTGTATGCGCGTACTATAGGTTTTTTCTCATATTTTAAGAATGCTGTTCATTTAATGACGCATTTTATAGCAGATAAGTAATTTGCATCTTATTTTACTACTGGGAACGAAAATATTTAATTAATTTATGGAGTGTAATTACTACCATAATTTCTAAAATATAAGATCATTATTCAGATGCTAATTATCTTACAGCAACAATAATTGTTTTTGAATGATTATTACATTAGGCTTAACGAATTAAAATCGATACATACTAAAATACTCCGAAAACTAGCGGGGTTTCAACTGTAATCACGACTGTCCTAATCGACTACGACAAAAAAGAATTACATTTCCGCTTTCCGCTGAAATCTGAGTTCCAAATTACCATTGTTTCATTCCGGAATCGATGTCAATGCCGCCCAGCAACTGGGGCTTGATAAAGTCTCTTTTTAAAAAGAAAAACATTTCGTGGAATTAGAATAACTACCACAAATGAATAAGCAATTGACAACTGTTAAAGAACAAAACTGTTGACATGATTTGCCGTTCTACAAAACTGAGCTAATAACCCAAATGGTATGGTATGCAGTATGAGACTGAAGCCTAAACCCCTCAAAGTCGAGGATTAGCAAAAATAATACATATGCATGCATAGAGTTTATAGTGAAGTTTTAGAATAAAAGTATCCTATATCATATCAACATAAAAACATATAAAAGAATTTACGCTTAAATGTTCATCACAATTAGTACTTGGTTGCTCTACTTTAGCTACAGAGCACATTATTTTATAAAAATCGAGAGGTTTTACTCGAGCAACATATTTGGGAGAATAGTATCCAATTTCGAAGTCATTTCCGCAAAATAATAATGATGTGAAAATATTAGTTTCACAACCGAGCAATTACAGACCAATTACATTACTCTCAGTACTTAGGCAAAGTTTTTCAGTACATAATAAAGCAGCGACTAGGGAAAACTTGTCGGAAAGTACATACCATCGTATCAGTTCGGATTCAAACATCAACACTCGACTATTCACCCACTCTTCAACTCTGACTAACAATATACAAACAACATGGACATTAACAAAGCTTGTGATAGTGTCTGGCATAGAGGCTTACTATACAACTATACAAACTACACACACCAACATATCTACTACACACCATAAAGAACTTACGAGAAAACAGACCAACTACAAGTACGAATTGACAAAACACTGTCATTTTCTATTTCCCCTGAACAAGGCTCTCTCAAGGATCCCCGCTCTCACCGTTTCTCTACATATATGTACTGCCATGACTTATATACAATTACAACTTACCAGACAAAAATCAAATCGACATATCGGCATACATATTACAATACGCAGACGACACGGCACTTATTGTACATGACAAAACTACTGAGAGATCAGCTCAAAGACTCCAATCACTAACAAAACAACACAATGACAAGGGTTTTATAAATGGAGACTAACACCAAACGCGTCAAAAAACCAACTTCTGCTCACAAACCACAGACTCAACGCTCACTCCCCTACAATAACTGCAGACGGCCAAAACGACACAACCAAAAAACGACGTAAAATACCTTGGAATCACAATTGACCAGAAACTGAAAATTACTAAACACATACGAAACATCAGAACAGAACGATAAAAGAACAAAACACTTTCGCTCACTAACCTACAAAGACAGAGGAATTAGCACATATGCCGCCACCAAAATAAATAAAGCTATTTGTAGATCCCTTGCTAGACTATGGACATATACTCATGACCAACGAACCGAAAGGACAAAACGTTAGATACAAACAACAGAACAAATTGCACTAAGACTAATAACACGAATAAGACACCCCCAAAACCCACTACACAACCCCTCCACCCAACTACTATACGAACGCACAAAGATGACAAGGATTTCGGAAAGACTCATACATCTACAGACAAAATGAACAAATAACCCCTACAACTGGACCATACTGAATCCCCTTTGTCTTCCAAGACGAACCAGACAATCCCGCTTCCGTTTCCCTACATCAACGCTACTCGAACACTTGCAAACGCAACTGACTACTGGACAATAAAATAATTTTTTCTTGTTTATTCTAATCTTATATCAAAGTTTATTGAATTAAATTGTTAATCCAGAATAAGAGAATTGTTATCTTTGTTTTTTTATTTAGATTAAGGCTATATGTACTAAACAAGGGCAGAAAGACCGATAGGTCGTTGGCCTTTTTTAGAAAAAAAGATGTTTACTACTACTACTATTAGTTTCAGTGATCGTTTCTGAATGATAGAGCAAAACTTATAATTGCATATTTTTTTGTTGCTCTTTCTCTTGCTTTTCTTCTTGTTCTTTCGTTCTTAATTTAAGCTCTTCTATTTTTTATTGCATTTGCCCAACTGAGAATCTTGCAATCTATTTGCTTTAAATTAACTACAGACTTTTCTAATATTTCTGTCCTCAAGCAGCGCCTGGTTATCCTATAAGCGGAACAAGCGAACAATTGAACACCCGAGGGCCCAATCGAGATTCCGACCATTCAAGTTGTCGTACTTTTTTTGCTTTTGTTTTGTTTTTATTTTGATTGATGTTTATTTTTATGTATTTGTTTTGCACTTTAAGAGTCTTTGATTTGTAAAATGTTCAAACAAATAATAAAATATGCAAATTTGTAAGAATCTAGTCGTGTTTGAGTACGATATTATTTTCGATCGTTTGGAAAATCGCTTAATTTTAATTAATCGTCTGCGACACGAAAAGTTAGGAGGCCCGAAAAAAAGATGCTTGAGGCCCTATAGTGTCTAAAACCGATCCGCTTGTTGGTTAGGAGATATTCGCCTTTCTGATCATATACAGAGAGAGAAAATATGAATGCCTTATAAACCTTAAAGGTCTTAAAGGTGTGTCTGAAATATGGTGGTAATGCGGAGATGTTTATAGGAAGGTTTTCTCCGTAACTAATGAGATGAAAATCTGAACAAAATTCGGAAAATTTATATTTTGTATACGCAATACATAGGGCAATTTTTCTGATACTGGTGATTTAGTAGCTAAAGTAATTTAAAAAAATTAAGTTTCCCATACTTGAATTCAAGTCTAAATTGTCCAAAATATTCCTCAACATCAATAGCAAATAGTAGTAGTAAACATCTTTATTTCTAAAAAAGGCTATCGACCTATCGGTCTTTCTGCCCTTGTTTAATACATGCAGTCTTAATCTAGATAAAAAACAAATATGAAAATTCTCCCATTCTAGGTTAACAATACTATTAAATAAATAAGATTTCAGTGGCAAGAAGAAATTATTTTATTGTCCACTAGTCCGTTGCGTTTGTAAGTGTTCGAGTAGCGTTAATGTAGGGAAACGGAAGCGGGATTGTCTGGTTGGTCTTGTAAGACAAAGGGGATTCAGTATGGTCCAGTTGTAGGGGTTGTTTGTCCATTTTGTCTGTAGCTGTATGAGTCTTACCGAGATCTTTGTCATGTTTGTGCGTTCGTATAGTAGTTGGGTGGGAGGGTTGTGTAGTGGGTTTTGGGGGTGTCTTATTCGTGTTATTAGTCTTAGTGCAATTTGTTCTGTTGTTTGTGTATAACGTTTTGTCCTTTCTGTTCCGTTGGTCATGAGTACATGTCCAAAGTCTAGCAAGGGTCTACAAATAGCTTTATATATTTTGGTGGCGGTGTTTGTGCTAATTCCTCTGTCTTTGTAGGTTAGTGATCGGAAGTGTTTTGTTCTCTTTATTGTTTCTGCCCTGATGTTTCGTATGTGTTTAGTGAATTTAAGTTTGTGGTCGATTGTGATTCCAAGGTATTTTACGTCGTTTTTTGGTTGTGTCGTTTGGCCGTCTGCAGTAGGGGAATCAGCGTTGAGTCTGTGGTTTGTGAGCAGAAGTTGGTTTTTTGACGCGTTTGGTGTTAGTCTCCATTTATAAAACCATGTCATTGTGTTGTTTGTTAGTGTTTGGAGTCTTTGCGCTGCTCTCTCAGTAGTTTTGTCATGTACAATAAGTGCCGTGTCGTCTGCGTATTGTAATATGTATGCCGATCTGTCGATTTGATTTTTGTCTGGTAAGTTGTAATTGTATATGTCATGGCAGTATATATTGTAGAGAAACGGTGAGAGCGGGGATCCTTGAGGGAGCCCTTGTTCAGGGGAAAAAGAAAATGACAGTGTTTTGTCAATTCGTACTTGTAGTTGTCTGTTTTCTAGTAAGTTCTTTATGGTGTGTAGTAGATATGTTGGTGTGTGTAGTTTGTATAGTTTGTATAGTAAGCCCCTATGCCAGACACTGTCAAAAGCCTTGTTAATGTCCATAAACAGGCAAGCTGTCTTTCTGTCAGTTAGGTGGGTAGTTTGTATATTGTTGGCCAAAATAAAGAGCGGATGAACAGTCGAGTGATGCTGTTTGAAACCAAATTGGTAGGTAGGTATATACCCTCCAATCACTCTCTCAAGCCGCTGCTTCATTATGCCTTCAAAAATCTTGCCCAGTACTGGAAGCAGTGTAGTTGGTCTGTAGTTGCTCGGTTGTGTATTGTCCAGTCCATTTTTGGGTATAGGGATTATTAAGCCGTTTTTCCATGTTTCTGGGATTCTGCCATTTGTGATCCAGTTGTTCAATTCAGTTAGGATCAGTTTGTGTGTTTCTTGAGTTAGGCTTTTCAAGACTTTTGCCTTAATTTTATCTTTCCCCGGTGCAGTGTTCTTGATGTGCGCTAGGGCTTCATCGTACTCTGTGTCTGTGATCAGTGTGCAGGCATAGTTTGGTGAGTTGTTAAAACAAAGCAAATATTTTCTCTAAAACATAGCTTTAGAAATTCCAGTGTCAGTCTACTTGAGTTGACATAAATATCAGGAAAACTGGTATTGCAATTAATAAACGATAACTGTTTTGATTGACTAAATTAAAAACGTGATTCTGAATCATTTGAAGAACTTATAAAAATAATTAAATTTATCGTTTTTTTTCCTAGCATTCATCCTCGAGTCATTTGCAAAACGCTTCCAAAAAAATATTTTTAATTTACTCAGGCACAAGTCCTAATATCATATCTGGTCTACAAACAAAGTTAAATTTGCGTAAAATATGTGAAGCGAAATAAAATTTTCTTTATTCTCCAGTTTACACTTACTTTAGGAAATTAACACTTATATGCAAATTTTTAAATCAAGATCATTAAAATTAAAATAAAAAAGAGATAATTAACGGTTTTCAACTGTAGATTTCAATATGAATTGCGATAATGACGGATATATTTAGATCGCAAGCATACAATTTTGCAAACTTTTTTACCCATTTTGTTCCAGTGATCCTTTATAGCAATTCATGGTTGCATTCCATGTTCATGGGTAGCCATTTCTTCATTATAACGGCACATATTTGGCTAGTATCAGAGCCCAATATCAACATACCAAATGCTAATTACACTGACTTGCAAAGGATTTACGAAATGTGTATTTTTGTTATGCGAATCGCTTCCAAACTTCTTTGGAAAGTTTTATGAAACTAATAAACTGATTCTCGTTTCATTTAAAGCTGTATTTTTACATTGGTTGATGCTCAAATTTAGTTCAATATCCGTATTATCATAAAGCTAAATACAGCTGTATAATATGGCATTGTTTCATCATATTTTTAATTTCCGACAAACAACGAACATCAACAAATTGTATAATACAGACAAGATGAGGGTAGATGATTTACACTCGGTGCACAAAGTAAACACACATCATTTATCGTGTTTTCCGCAGATTTCAAGGGGTTGCTGTCTTTTGTATTGACAAGGGTGCATTTGGAAAGGCAACATGCTGCTTTTGAACAGGGGGGTGTGTGTTGTGCCGAAAAAGGAAGCGTAACGTAAGCAAACCTGAAATATTACTTAATCTGGGTAATTCAAATTTAGGTATATTTGTCGTTGTTGCTGATACCGCTCAGAAATTTACAAGGAGATGTTTGCTTGGATCACACACAATTTTCGCGGAATTTGTGCCTGAAAATGGATTGCAGCAATGCTTCGTAGATCTGGATACACAAAGCAATTTCATATGGTGATACTGATGCGGTTATTTGTTTAAGTGATTAATGTATAGAGTAAGTAAACCAGCTGGCAAGATGAGTAACCAATGTAGAACATGGTTACAAATGAACAGTCTTACAAATGAATATTATTATTCCGTCCTACATACTTATATTGAAGAAAAAAGTCGTTTGGTGTTCCTTCTGGTCATGAAGCTCAACACCGATAGTTACTATGAGAATAACTTAAATGAATGTGACAGACTGATTTAAACTGTGACTGCGATTTAAAATTGGCGATCTTTATTTTTGATTGATTCTTCATTGAGTTATTTAATTTTTAATCGTGCGTTATAACACTACTACAAATGTGTTTCCTATTACTGGTGTTAGTATGAAGAGTCAAATGTGAAGGTAGAAACAACTATACATTCAAACTGATGATGGTGGAGGAAGACACCGAAACGTATTTGTGACATTTTAAATAATAAACAATAAAATTGACTGGAACCCAGGAGTTTTTTTTGGATTAAGTATGAAGAATTCTATAATGACGTGTAAATAGTTTTCAAAGGCAAATTTTAATTGAGTTTTTCAAATAAGTATAATGGATTTGCGACCAATGGATTTGGGGAAAATATTGAGAATATCGATTACCTCTCGGTTGCGCGAATTTAGTACGAGTTAATAAAGAAGCAGAGCAAACTTGGATGTCTTACAGATTTTTTTTTTGAAATATATTTGATTTGGGAAAATAAAAAACCGAAACAAAATTTGTTCAGCAACATTCTGCTACAACACATTAAAGCTCCATTAAAAATAAGATATCGATAGTAGGCATGTTGTTGATAACTTCTTCTTCTTAGTCTAACATCGTGATCGATGTGTAGTGATTATGGGAGACTTTACTCTTCGTCCATGTCATGGATGACTCTGTGTACGATACGTCGCCATCCTTGCCGGTTGTCCCTTTCGCGTGTTGCAGTTTCCAGCCTCATGTTTGTGAGTTTGGAAAGCATATCGGTCCATCTGATCGGAGAACGTCCGCGTCTACGGTGTCCCGTTGATCTTCCTTGAACAACTGGCTTCTCGATATTATCATTTCTATTGATTTAAATTAAAAAAAATTAAGATCCGGCCATATGTCAGGGAAGACAGTGGACGGATTTCTTTTAGGATTGAGACATTGGTCATTCTAGGTATTCGAAACATCCTACGCCAACACCACATCTCAAAGGCGTCTATGCGTCTTCTGTCAGCGGCACGTATCACCCATGTCTCTGATCCGTAGCAAAAAACAGGAAACAGCAATGTTTTTACCAGCTAGATTTTCGTGATTCTTGTAAGGTTCCTATCCCTCCACAGCTTTGTTAGTTGCGTCATTGCGACTTTGGCCAACTGAATACGCCTTCGAATCTCAGGTTCACAGCTGCCCGAGCTTCGCAAGGTGGACCCAAGGTATGTGAACTGCTGCACAATTTCGCATTTGTCAATCCTTACAGGCTGCCTCCCATTCTCACTCTCGCGATCAATTATCATGACTTTGGTATTGCTATAGTTTACTTTAAGACCGTAATCTGCACTTACATTTTCAAGTATTTTCAACACTTCTAGAAATTCTTCTTCGTTTTCCGCTATGAGAACAGTGTCGTCAGCGAACCGAAGATTGGAGATCTTTATTTTTTCTGTTTAACACCTTTGCGAATCTTGCATTTCTCGGAGAGAGTATTTGGGGATGTCGTGCAGGAAATCAAGGGCCAGAGACTGAGATGGGCAGGACATGTGCATATACTGCAGGATGACAGACTGGTGAAGTTGATGGGAGGAGGTTCTTACGGGAAGATGACCACCTGGACGACCCAGAATGCGATGGGGAGACAACATTGTGTCAGATCTACAAAAAATGTACATCCTCTTTGAACATAGAATTATGGAGGATCGAAACACCGTTTCCGGTTTCGGTCAACAAAAAGAATGGCGAGCTTAAAATATTTTGCATAAACCAATAAATGATTAATTTATTTGGACGGTACGTGGTGTTTTCAAACTGCTTAAATGGGAAATTCGGTCAAATGATTTATAACACGCTGAAATTTTGTTAGAAGTATCTGCTTGGTGACTCAAATAGAACCGAGTATTCTTTCTTGTGATATCCAGATGTTTCTTACTCAAAACGCAGTCAACTAACCATTTATCTTCAAAATTATGTTTAACTATTTTAATTTTATTGTGATCATTTAAGCAAGCCTAATGGATTCTTTGCCAGAGTTTATATTTTATGACTTGCTTATTTGTGACAAAATGCTACAACTACAGTGGCGCAGGAAAGATATGTTTATTACAGAATATTTAAAATATGAAATACCTTTGTGGTAGCAGACTTTCAATAATTAAATATGTTATAAAATTAATTTCACTGTGTTCCAGTTTTCAATTGTCTATTGATAACAGAATCTTTGAAATTGTATTTTCGAAGCGTCTGGAAATCCTTACTTAATATGATTTGCATATCATATTTTGTGGAAATTTAGAAAATTTTTGTCAATTACAAAAAAACATTAATTAATGAAAATTCGCAAACTGGTTCATAAGCAAAACACATACGTCTCTGGCACAGCCAATAACTTTTACAGTTTCGAATAACTGATTTAATACCTCGAATATAATTTAAAAACATATTTCAAGAGCCATTACCTGCGAACTTAAAACTTCGAAAATTGTTCGTACGTCTCTGAAAGCGGGCTCAAATATTTCCGTGTTTATTGCGCCTAATAAAAGAGCAAATCCTGGTAGAATAATTTGTTGTCAAGAAAAAGAAACAGATGCCTGGCTTTGAGATTTAACTAAAGCATCAGGTGCTACTGCGAGAGTGCTAGCATTAAGCACATTAAATCCAAAAATATCTGGAGATTCAGTAAACGTATGGTTTCATAAACTACATGGCAATTTAAGTGAGCATTGCAATTTTAACTTGTCTATTTATTTGGAACAGTTTAAAATCATTAATAGATTCTATTTATACGATTACTGTTGATTTGGATGCTTTATACAGAAATATAAATATATCGCGCAAATAGGCAGGCACATGGTGATCTATCAGGATAGTAATAGGTTCGGTTGTTGAAATTGCAGGTATTTTGGGGGTAAAATACATAATCCTGAATTAAATATTTATCTCAGAACTAGTCAATCATTTAAAATGATTCCAATTAACCTATTATTACTTTTGGTATTGATATTTCCACAATTATATGTGGTTAACACTACACACAATTAGAGGGAGCAAAATAATAATCAACTATTGGTTGATTCATCAATCATTCTGGTGTACCATCAAAAGCCATTGCAGTTCCTCGCTTGTTTTTAGTTTACTTAAGTCTACTTAAGCGTAGAACGAAACTTTTTTTCAACGCAACTAAAAACTGAGCATGAAGTGAGCCAAAACCTAAAAGAAAGAGAACGATGAAAATTAAAACACAATAGCTAACTTTTAAAAAAAAATTCTCAACGTTTTCTGAAATATTTGAAGAATTTGGTTATTGCAGACTATGCAAACTATGAGAAAGGAAAGATTTTAAGTTAATAAAATAATAAAATAGCAATGTGAAAGAGTTTGAGATTATGTTATTGTTTTGTAAATTGGTTATTATGACATCGTGATTTAATAATAATTATTATTAATATTGTTCAACTTATTTTTTATAAAATTATTACGTATTTAAAAGCAAGACTTGCAAGACTTCGAGGACTAAGACTAAGTCCAAGCCTTGGCATGTAAGACGAAGACTCAGACTTGGCGTCCTAGACCAGTACTCTATGTGCAAGAACAAGATCAAGTTAATGCAAGTCTTAGACCGAATTCAAGAATGATCATCAAGCATCACTCACACCAAGATCTGACTTAACTCAACATAACCGTATTCACAAATCATTTTATTAAATGATTGACAAAATATACTCTAACTTTGAATTGAAGAGATGCACGTTTTGTGCGATAATTGAGTGAGATTAGTGTTACTTTTTGTTCCTTTATCCCGTACTCAAGTTTTACTTTGGGTCGTGTTACAAAAAAAACATTAAAAAATAACATAGGTGAGCTCTAAAAACCTGTAAAATGTATAAAATAACAATGACTAATAAACAATAATATTAAATTAAATAACCTAAACTTTCATTTTAAAGTCAATAAGGAGATGGATGACGATTAGTGGAACATTGTAGTTTTTACTCCAGAAACTCGTTATCTGCTTATCCCAAGCCAAGTTAAAAATTGTAATTTCAGAAATCTATTTTTACCAAAATTGCCCTTTGTAACTTTCTTAAAGAATTATATTTTTTAGAATTATATTGCGACTACTATACGTAGAAATATGTTAATCTTCGTTTTGCTTTGCTTATTGTTAGTTCCCAACTTGAAAAGGAACGTAGAGTACTAGTGAATAAAATAAAAAGTGCACGTTGAATTGATTTCAGCTATAATTGCTTACTGTACAAACTCGATATTTCAGGTCAAATAGATAAAATTCCCTCAACAACCCTTTGAACGACTGTCTACATTTTACCATACCCTACTTAAACGACCTGATACACATATTTCTAACATACATACACCCACACTCCAACCTAGAACAAAACATACTGACTAAGGCGAACATCTACAAATATGCAATAATTATAGGCGACTTTAACTTGAACACGAACAAAACGAAACAACTTAAAAGATTTTTGCAAAACTCCGACTTTATAAAACAGCACACCCCACCAACTTTTCTGATGCCCGCAAACCCAGACTCAACACCAGACGTTCTACTGCACACAAAAAACTTGACAAACACCATCAACAACATAGACTTAACCAACGAGCTGGGATCCGACCACCTGGCTATTACGTTTAACATAGACTTACAACATACGCAACCTACCTCCAATACACCTCCTATAGAGAAAAACTTAAACCTAACAAAGACTGACATAGACAAAGTGAAACAACATATACATGACTACATTCAATCACAAGCACAGCACATTTCAATAGAAACCATACAACAACAACTTTCACTAGCCATAGGAAAATTTAGCCCGGAAATAAAAAATGCTTTCTACCGACATACACTACCCAAATACATACTGAGACTAATAAAACATAAGAGAGAACTGTACAGACTATATACAAACACTCAAAATAACGACCTAAAAAAGACAATGAACCAACTTAACAGAAACATTAAAACTCTGATTGGACAATACCGACAAGACAAATGGCTAGAAACATGTAAAGAAATACAGAAGGACAAAGGCAAAACATAGTGGCGAAAAATTAAGAAACTGGCGCAATACAGGAAGACTGGCACTACTGACACAATTGACGAAAACGGAATAGAACGCTACACAGACAAAGAGAAAGCGGACGCATTCGCCAGACACTATCAAAGGGCCTTCAGCATATCGACAAACCCTAACTTCGACAATGACAACTGGAACTTGATCAACGACTGGTACTTGAACTATTTTAACAACTCACCAAACTATGCCTGCACACTGATCACAGACACAGAGTACGATGAAGCCCTAGCGCACATCAAGAACTCTGCACCGGGGAAAGATAAAATTAAGGCAAAAGTCTTGAAAAGCCTAACTCAAGAAACACACAAACTGATCCTAACTGAATTGAACAACTGCATCACAAATGGCAGAATCCCAGAAACATGGAAAAACGGCTTAATAATCCCTATACCCAAAAATGGACTGGACAATACACAACCGAGCCACTACAGACCAATTACACTGCTTCCAGTACTGGGCAAGATTTTTGAAGGCATAATGAAGCAGCGGCTTGAGAGAGTGATTGGAGGGTATATACCTACCTACCAATTTGGTTTCAAACAGCATCACTCGACTGTTCATCCGCTCTTTATTTTGGCCAACAATGTACAAACTACCCACCTAACTGACAGAAAGACAGCTTGCCTGTTTATGGACATTAACAAGGCTTTTGACAGTGTCTGGCATAGAGGCTTACTATACAAAATATACAAACTACACACACCAACATATCTACTACACACCATAAAGAACTTACTAGAAAACAGACAACTACAAGTACGAATTGACAAAACACTGTCATTTTCTTTTTCCCCTGAACAAGGGCTCCCTCAAGGATCCCCGCTCTCACCGTTTCTCTACAATATATACTGCCATGACATATACAATTACAACTTACCAGACAAAAATCAAATCGACAGATCGGCATACATATTACAATACGCAAACGACACGGCACTTATTGTACATGACAAAGCTACTGAGAGAGCAGCGCAAAGACTCCAAACACTAACAAACAACACAATGACATGGTTTTATAAATGGAGACTAACACCAAACGCGTCAAAAAACCAACTTCTGCTCACAAACCACAGACTCAACGCTGATTCCCCTACAATAACTGCAGACGGCCAAACGACACAACCAAAAAACGACGTAAAATACCTTGGAATCACAATCGACCACAAACTCAAATTCACTAAACACATACGAAACATCAGGGCAGAAACAATAAAGAGAACAAAACACTTCCGATCACTACAGTCTACAAATAGTAGACCCTTGCTAGACTTTGGACATATACTCATGACCAACGGAACAGAAAGGACAAAACGTTATACACAAACAACAGAACAAATTGCACTAAGACTAATAACACGAATAAGACACCCCCAAAACCCACTACACAACCCCCCCACTCAACTACTATACGAACGCACAAACATGACAAAGATCTCGGAAAGACTCATACAGCTACAGACAAAATGGACAAACAACCCCTACAACTGGACCATACTGAATCCCCTTTGTCTTACAAGACCAACCAGACAATCCCGCTTCCGTTTCCCTACATCAACGCTACTCGAACACTTACAAACGCAACGGACTAGTGGACAATAAAATAATTTCTTCTTGCCACTGAAATCTTATTTATTTAATAGTATTGTTAACCTAGAATGGGAGAATTTTCATATTTGCTTTTTATTTAGATTGGGACTGCATGTATTAAACAAGGGCAGAAATACCGATAGGTCGAAAGCCTTTTTTAGAAATAAAGATGTTTACTACTACTAGATAAAATTTAAAAACCTCAACTGGGGAGATAACCGGACGTTAAAATTTAACACCACAGCCAGAGTAAATTTGTGTGTAAATTAGCTGGAAAGTGTTAACTGTAAATAAGCTGGATTAAATAAAAAGTCGCATTATTATGCTTATTGATTTTATTTATATTTACGTTTTATGTATTCGCTGTAAAGCTTTTTATCGTTGTGGCAAAAAGACACCATTCGATGTGCTTGAAAAAAATTATCAACCGTTTGTTCATCACGTCGATTCCTTTCCTAATATTGACTTCGATCCCTAATTTTCCATAAAATTGTAATATAGTTACTTAAAGCCGTTATTAGATTACATAAAACCTTCCATCTAAACCTGACTCTTTCGAGGCAGTTTAAATTTTAGACTAGATTTTCTATATATTTATTTATATTTTATATGTAGGTAATCAACATTTTAATATTTATTCTGACTAGATCACGAAAACAAATCTTGGTTAATAAGCAAAACTTTCTAGCATTGTTTGTTGCTGGTCACTAACAGATAATAATCATCATTAAAAAGATTCCTTAGCCCATTGGTTGCTATTCAGCTTAACGAAAGTTTAAATCCAACGCGTTCTTTGCCGATGTTTCTTCATAGGTATACCAAACTCAACTACAAATTATACTAATCGTATGATAAATCTTCATAAGAAACTGGCATATGAAATGAAGCTGGCTTACATTTGAAATGGCTTTTCATTTTTTATTGCACTGATGCAACAGGAGCCAATCTATCCCCTTTTGACTAGGCAGGAACCTTCTCAATAAACGGTAAATAATCACAACTGATAATTTCACTCATCAGTTGTTTTCTGTTTTCGTTATCTGAGAGCGAACAACAACCGAAGAGTGATTAATAAAATAGAGCCGTCGAGTATACAATAAATGTCATTAACGAATAAAAATTCAAATTTTTATTACCACGGTTGCAGACGGTTTTCCATTTTGAAAACAAATATTTATTTGCCTTTTTTGACGAAAACAATATGCAAATGTATGATCTGCCGTCATTGATGAAATAACCGCTATTCATCATAAAAACCCCATTTAAAAAACTTTATGACTTCGAAAACTAATGGATGAGCAGCTAAATCAATCCCTCAGATTTTCCACTTGTCCTGGTAGATAGCGGAAAACTAATGGCAATCTGGAAATGGTAAATCAAAGTGTCGCCCTTATTCTCCTAAATGTCGGAATTTATGTAGTTCCCCTCAACACAGGTATATACAATCATTTATTACATCCACCTGCCACTTCTTATTGATTAACACCAACCAACGCGAGAACTTAAAATTAAGATGAACGGCCGGGATGTCGGCGCAAGGATGAAAGAAAATAGATGGTAAAAAATACTGCAAAATATTGGATTTCGTAAATCTTGTTTGCCCTATCTTGAGTTCATTATAATTCAGAGTAAACAAGTAGTAGAAGTAACGATAATGTGGGATTTATGCTCGCTAAAATATTTAAGGAGTTGAAGGTGATTTTAAATTTCGGTGACAAAATTAATTTAAATTTATCTTCTTGCAAACAAAAAATCTAAAAACTGTAAACACATCCAGCATGCAAAACGATCCTAATATTTTTCCATGCTACAAAGACAAATTTTCGTGGCTAAAAGAATTATGAGGAAATGCAAGCCACTTCTAGGATACTTTATAACTCATCAAGAAACAGAAACGAATTTACATTGCCGAATCCTGTTTGCTCTTTGGACCTTTTTACACGGTCAATTCCTCCTCAAGTGTGCAGGTTGTAATATAAAATATTATTCACTCCAATACATTCCTGGGTTTGTCAATTTATTGTTTATTATTAAAATGTTACAAATACGTTTTCATAAAATTGACTGAAACCCAGGAATGTATTGAAGTGAATTGAAGTACAGTCAGGAAAATACTACGAAACAATAAAATATTATTTCCAGTCAATTTGTGGTGATATTTCAGTGGTAAGTGACAACTGGGCTTTACCGTGTTTAAGTATTAATTTTGTGTTGGGTACGTCTTCCTGAAAAAAACCTTTGTACAACAAATGAATGAGAAATACAATTGAGTTAGAAAGACGCTTTCTACTCCGTTAGAGGAACTATTAACTACCTAACTTTTCTTAATTTGCAATTGTTTTTGTATAAATATGATGATAATTGAAACTATTTAGTCAATGCAATCGTGCATTCGGCAAATAAAATTAACTTTGCTGTAAAAGGTGGTAAATAATTTATGTATTCAAAATTTGTAAAATTTTGTTTATTTAAAATTTAATGCGTGCAGTTTTCATCGTATAAGTGTAACGGATAATTCGAATAGAATAACAGATTTAAATTTGGCGGCCAAGCAAACATTTTCCAAATTTCCCATTTTGGACAAGTTTGTCCAGAATTTTCCCTTCAAACAATAATGAGGTTTGAGTTAATTCAAACCTGTCACTTTTTGCTTGCATATTTAGGCCACATTGGAATTTAAAAATAGAACATTTTGGAAATCTTATCTACTAATTTTATACTGTTAAAATATAAGCGAGTCGAATAAGTTTTTCAATGTAATATTCAGTGTAGTAAACCTGTTATGGTTATAGGTTTGAATGAACTGATATAGATATTTTCTGATGGTTAGAATCAGATATTTGTTTATTTGAACACCTAAGTTACGTATTAATGTGTTAAGTATCATACAATGTGTAAAACACTTGACAGTGATGTAACTTTGAGCGCTCAAAAAACTTTTCTCATGAATCATTTTGGAGTATGAAACCAGATTTGCTAAAACTTTCCCTAAAACATGCACGTGCGAAAAATTGCATCGACCTACCTATTATAAGTTCCATTAGTGCCAGCCTCAATAATGGAGGCGGCAAGAAGGCCTAATATAATAATGGCGAATTATTACGCTACGCCAGTGATCGATAGACTTAATCTATGGCAATTTCTAAAAGGTTCTCTGCACGAACATACCGTAATATTGAATAGTTTTTGTTCAATTTCTTTATTGAAACTACACGCCGTGTACGTTTGAGTGGATGCGTATGGTATAATAATATGTGTTTAATGCATCGGTGATTAAATCTGAAATATCCTATATAAATCATATCATACGTAAATCGTTATGATAATGCTTTTTTAAACAATCAGTTTGGAATGAAGCTATTTGTTCGTTAGGAGTACATTTTCAGTGTATTCCAATATTATATGTAACTTATTTAACAATATATATTTTCGATTAAAAGTTGTTCCAAGCAATGCTGTAAGCGCAGGTATCAAGAATTGTACCTAAACTCTTAATGGCAAATTTATATAGAAAAACACATTTTAGTAGTAAGTAGTAATTTCTTTGTTAGACTTTTGGGTTTTTTTTGTACTCCCGATACAAATATTTCCTGTCCATCATCCAATCAATTTAAAATTTAAAATATTTTATTTGATTTTGGAACCTTTGGACTTTTCCAAGTTAAACTTTACCACACGTACACCAGACAGGAATTAAGTATCTAAGAAAGGAGTTAAATGATGCATTCAGCTCTAGCAAAAAACTCTAACTTACATCAACTCAATAATTAATTCAATTCTCAGAACAACTGTTTTCCAGGGGCAACTGGACCAGCATCAAAAATAATAATGATCCTAAAACCTGGAAAACCAAGTGAACAACCGGATTCGTATCGAATGGGTCGATGAGCCTCCTCCAGATATTATTTCTAAAGTATTTATTATAAACCATCCTGAAACCAATCGGGACCTAAGGAATCCAACTATGACAGAATAGCTAGCAACAGCAACAATCGAAATACTACAAGATCCAATCAAAAAGCCCCATGGTACGTGAGAAAACGACACTCTGGATGGGGACCCTAAATATCACAACCATAGAGAATAAATACAGAGATTCGCTGAAAATACCATCAGCGAATAGGTTGCCACCTAAATCACTTATAGTCACCCACTTAAAAAATGCCCAACAAGAGGCTCAAGAACCTAGGACCATCCGACATCTGCAATAGATTCCAGCCAGAATAATCCGAACCCACGCTCTACCATACTCATCAAATTGAAGACACACCCAGAGGTCGTTTATTGTAATGCCCCTGTACATGGAAGAAAACGAGGGCAGGCATTAAAAATCTTCAGAAAAGCAGGCAGATTGTAGATGGTTAATAATAAAATTTAAAAAAATATAAAAATATATTATATACTTTTTTTAAACTCGAGTGTCGATAATCTCTTGCTTTACATAAATCACCAATCATTGATGACGCCTTGCTCGTTTAATTGACTTATTGTTCAGATTAAAATGTTCATCAATCATCAAAGGTTTTATGTTATCCACTTGTTTTATAGCTACAGCATTTATTAAAAATGGTATGTTATTGCATTTCCATTTTTTGGCAGAAATTAGTACGAGCTTTGCTTTGTCTTTCTTTATTTCAATTTAGTAAGCACTATCATTTTACTATTCCTGATTAAACCACATTTATAAAAGACAACTTCTTGATGATTGACTCTCACTGATCTCAGAAATATGTCTATAATTGTTGAACAATGTTTTAATAAGTTTCAAGATGATTTTTTATAGTTTTCAGTCAAACTAGACGAATAGAAACACTATCTAAACGTAAAACTAAAAATATTGCCCTCGAAAATGTGGGATATTATTTTAGAAAATAGTATTGTTTTCTTACCTGAAGTATTAAGTAAATGGTCAATACGGATGTTATCACATATGCATTATAAAGCAATTATACTTTCTACTGCTGTTTTTATTCGTTGTTGTCTATAGAGAAAGTTGAACTAAAGTTTTCTTTGTTAACTGTTTTAGCAAAGTTTAAAAGATTAACTCAAGTAAGACCTTTCGAATAATATTAATTACATTTTAATTCTTCCATCTTAAACTTCAATTTCAACTTGAGCTCAAATACGTATTTCATAACAAGATTTGACATTAAACATCTTAATTTTACTTCAAAACATTATATTCAGTAGCAAATCTGGTTCGTTGAGTCCCGAAAATGCTTTCATTTACATTTCATAAAGGAATTAGTATAGCTGTTTTCCTTTCATTTCCTTTATATTATATCAAAATGTTAAATCCCGATTTTTAGCAACAATACCGTAAAATTTTAATTAATCTAGGCCACAGCCAGATTTATTGCAAATTATTATTACTCATAACACACATAAAATTGTTTCGTTTCAATCAATTTTTAAGATGATAAAAAACTTCAAGACATTAAAAAATTATGTGAAAAATAAACGAATGAAGCAAATTAACTGAAAATAAGATAAATACTTTGTAAAGCTTGCGGTGACCATATAATACTACTAATCTAAACTAAATATAACTCTAAATTTAATAATATACTCTAAATGTAAGTATACAAATTAGCTTTATGTCATGAACATTAGTTTAAGCCATTACATAAAAAGATGTTGATTGTTGACTAGTTTAAATGATTTCTGTCCACTAAATATACAGTTACCATTTTGTTTTCTAGTGACATTCACAGCTCAGAAATGGCATGAAACCAAACTTACTAGAAAACATCCCATTTAAATTTAATCCAAAAAAAAGCACAAACATGACAAAGATCTCGGAAAGACTCATACAGCTACAGACAAAATGAACAAACAACCCCTACAACTGGACCATACTGAATCCCCTTTGTCTTACAAGACCAACCAGACAATCCCGCTTTCGTTTCCCTACATTAACGCTACTCGAACACTTACAAACGCTACGGACTAGTGGACAATAAAATAAATCCTTCTTGCCACTGAAATCTTATTTATTTAATAGTATTGTTAACCTAGAATAAGAGAATTTTCATATTTGTTTTCATTTAGATTAAGACTGTATGTATTAAACAAGGGCAGAAAGACCGATAGGTCGATAGCCTTTTTTAGAAATAAAGATATTTACCACTACTCCAAAAAAAAATTCCTGGGTTCCAGTCAATTTTATTGTTTATTATTTAAAATGTCACAAATACGTTTCGGTGTCTTTCTCGACCATCATCAGTTTGTCTAAAATACACATTCATATTAAAGTCCCGTTCAATGAATTCGAATATGGTGCAGAAAAGTAGCTATTGATAGTACTGTGTGTATTCTGGTTCAACATATTCCTACGGTTCCTAACAAATTTGAAAAAAAAACTAAAATGAAATTATATTTGAGACATCCTGTATCTCGACAACGAAAGCATGGAGAAAAATTCATCAATCATTTAGGTACAGATTTCCGCTGCGACAATTATTAGGTCAATTCTGTATATAAAATTATAAATTTTAATTTTTCTTTTTTTAACAGTCCTGAACAGTAATACACAAATATATGATCGTTTCCCAAACGGGGAGAAAGCAAAACCACCATCACGTATAAAATGCGTTTTACTGAATTGGTTCTAAATGGATTATAAAATTGTGCTTTTCAAATACGTATGATACGAGTGAACGGTGTTAGTTATGACGACCCTAAAGCGGAAAAATAAATCTAGATCTTACATTAGATATTAAATTGGATGCTTTTTATTTTGCTTTCTATGATATTCAACTTGTTGAATTAAGTTGGCATTAACAACAAAATAAATTTCCACTTGGAACCACCATTGAATAAATCTTTTGTTTACAGACATCGTTAACTTTTAACTCGAATGATCGACTTGCTTGGTTTAAGAATAGTCGCATATTTTTTTGTTTTCAGTCCGCTCCGAGATCTTGTAATCTGCTTTCAACAATACTGAATAGGACACCCTTTGGAGAGCTTTGTGATGTTCAGCATTGTCGCCAAAATTAATTGACTTTTTTAATTAATGTTTCGAACAGAAAGATTTTGAAACCAAACTCGTTTTCGACTTACGTAAAAAGCGAGGTATAAGCCCAGGTTAGTATATAATATTTTATACTATATAATAGTTTATATAGTAATATACGGGTATAAAATCCAGATTATAATAAGAATGCAGTAGTTTTTACTGCGATACAAAATACATATTATTACTGAAATTACCAAGTCTATAAATATTTTCACATTACTTTATTAGCATTGATTTAATATAAAAATAATGAATTGAAATATTAACAAAAAATCCACAGTTGTGATGACGTGTAAGATAGTAAGTTTAATACGTTAATTAGTAGTATATTTATTATTATTACCGCTGGACGGTAAGATTTTCGTCGCAGAAATATCATCCAAACATTCTGTTATTAGTTCTGCCAGCCCAAACATTGACTTTTTAGGGATATTGTATATGTCCGGCTTACTCTACAAACTTCACAAGCTCCACACACCAACATATCTAGTCCACATCATAAAAAACTTACTCGAAAACAGACTACTTCAAGTAAGAATTGACAACACATTCTCTTTTTCTTTTTCCCCTGGACAAGGACTCTTGTGTGTTATTAGTCTTAGTGCAATTTATTCTGTTGTTTGTATATAACGTTTTGTCCTTTCTGTTCCGTTGGTCATGAGTATATGTTCATAGTCTAGCAAGGGTCTACAAATAGCTTTATATATTTTGGTGGCGGTGTTTGTGCTAATTCCTCTGTCTTTGTAGGTTAGTGATCGGAAGTGTTTTGTTCTCTTTATTGTTCCTGCCCTGATGTTTCGTATGTGTTTAGTGAATTTAAGTTTGTGGTCAATTGTGATTCCAAGGTATTTTACGTCGTTTTTTGGTTGTGTCGTTTGGCCATCTGCAGTTATTGTAGGGGAGTCAGCGTTGAGTCTGTAGTTTGTGAGCAGAAGTTGGTTTTTTGACGCGTTTGGTGTTAGTCTCCATTTATAAAACCATGTCATTGTGTTGTTTGTTAGTGTTTGGAGTCTTTGAGCTGCTCTCTCAGTAGTTTTGTCATGTACAATAAGTGCCATGTCGTCTGCGTATTGTAATATGTATGCCGATCTGTCGATTTGATTTTTGTCTGGTAAGTTGTAATTGTATATGTCATGGCAGTATATATTGTAGAGAAACGGTGAGAGCGGGGATCCTTGAGGGAGCCCTTGTTCAGGGGAAAAAGAAAATGACAGTGTTTTGTCAATTCGTACTTGTAGTTGTCTGTTTTCTAGTAAGTTCTTTATGGTGTGTAGTAGATATGTTGGTGTGTGTAGTTTGTAATCCTCAATATTATCCTGTACTTACTTCTTTTGTCGCAAAATACAAATATTAGCGCATATTGTCTGAACTAATTCAGACATTTTACCCTAAATTTAACTTCAATTTAGCTGAGTAAGTGCATTAGAAATTCTGTTAATAAAGCCTTTCCTTCCCCATATAAATGTTCATACATCTTCTTAAAGTTGCGCTTACACTATATATCTCTTAATTATCACTCATGTTTAAACACTTTGGCAAACTTTGGGCCTCAAACTATTTGCTTAAACTTTCACAACGCGATGAGGAGAAATGCTGGTTAATGTGTAAAAACTTGAAAGTTGGGAAGCAAGTAGAGAAACTCGACATCCCTTATAAACACAACTTTAACGGCCAACTTCCCCTTCATTGTTGTGCACGGCTTTAGCAAGTTTCAAGATATATCGAGAAGTTGGCTTGCAAATGAGAAATGCTGTCGAAAACATTTACGCCGTGTAACTTTCCAAGATTTGAATGAGTGCCACACTTGAAAAGTTTAAGTAGTTATAACAGAACTTATTTTTTATTAATTCTCTTCTTCTGTGAGAGAAAACGTCTCATTTGTCCATGGTTCGTTATTGTCATTTGTGAAATAATCTTTTAAATATACTGTTTTACAGTATATTTGCAAACTTAGTAAATTATATATGTAATAGTTTTCCTACCTTTATAACTCATCCAATTTGGAAATATTGTTTGAGGTAATCTGAAAAGAATTTTGAACAAAAGGCGAAAGTAACTGTTACCAATTCGTGCTAAGGGTAAATCAAGTAATTACGTGTAAAAATATTTGCAAGCCCAATTGCAATTTCAATAGTTCCTTTCTTAAAATCGCCACTAATTTATCGTGAGAAATATTGCATCCCTAAATAAGGGAATTTGACAGGCTTGTTCTATATCTAAAAAGTTTAAATGCACTTTGATTTCACGCATAGCCGCAGACATTTACGATTCAAGGTAATTAATCGATATATAGAATAACAATACCCCGTCCAAACACAATAATCGAACAAAATGATTGACTATAATCAACGTAATAACGGAAAACAGGGCAAAAGGGCTTATCGACCAGATGGAACAAAAGTAGAAATTCATTTGCTAGAGTACGACAGAGGGAAGGAAAATACTTTAACAGGTATTTTGTTGTCTCTTGTGTCGCTTTTCGACAATACATATAAACTGAAAAACTTTCAAATATATAAAAATCCTGTTTTTTCAAAGTAAAAATGATTATAACGTTGTGTTTTGTCGTTAACTTGCTGCTTAAAAAGAATTTTAATTACAGACGACTAATAAACGTTTGTCATTTGCAATTATTAGGACTGTTTCATTTGGTTTACAACTTTATTCGAAATGCAAACGTTACAAAAATCAAATTAACATTTGTTTAAGCAACCCTTACTTTACTATTTATATAGTTATTTGTAGAGTTAGCAAAAACAAATAAATCAAACTAGGATTTTTCAATAGCAATAAGAATGTTAATCTTGTAGGCTTAGTCCATCTGGTGAGGACCCCTGAGGAAATGTGTATCCCCAGGCCAAGAATAATGGACTTTAAATACGGCGAGATTAAAAATAGATTTCATTTTCTTAGGCTGCTTGTACAGTGCCCTTTAAGGCATAGAACTAAAATGCTTGGTAAACAAAATTTTTTAACAAATCTTGACAAAAAGTTTAATTTTACTATTAGTTCAGTAGTCGGTAGTGACAAATCTATAAAGTATACGCAAATTGCTATTCTAATTGGCACTCTTGTAGGTAAGAATAAAGATGCCTAGTACGATCCTAAAGTTAGTAGAACTTGAAGAAATATATAAGTCATAAAGTTCAAGTCATATTACCTTTTATAAAATATGTACGTTGGCACCCTGGTTATTTTTATGGAGTTTATACTTTCCGTGGTATATGTAATACGTATTAGATTAATTTTCGTTCAAGCTTCAAATTAGATCTGCGTATTTATATTTCTGTAAACTGTAGCCAAATTAATCTAAACTTATTAGTATGTATTTGAACCACTTTGAATACCAAATTTTATATTGCAAGTGCTTATTTAATTAGTTGTACCGTGAAATTTAGTTGATAGGCCTATGGTAAGCAGATTTTAGTAAGCAGTAGGACTAAACCACGAATTTAAACTGGATTTAACTGGAGAAATTAGACAAAGGAATAGATATATCTTAAAACATTTCAAAAGCCGAATGACCTGTTTGCAGAAGCCGTCGGAACCAACGACAGAAGAAGAAATTTGAAGAGTTAGATAAAAGAAGGAACGTTTCCAATCCTACAGAACCTGAGGATCAATCGAGGGTTGTGGTCAACCTGACCAATAAAGAACTGTCCGCCGATCAAATGAACATCCTAAAGAAGGGAGGGAGATTTTGCAATAGTACCTACTAAGCTACATGTAGAAGACATCATATCTAACGTGGAAATCGGTATACGTCTACTACCAGTGCATAATGCCGATCAAATAAAAGCGGAAACGGCACGCATCTCACAACGCGCAAAACCCCCTAAAAGCGGACCTCAATCACGGAGAACGTCAAGCACTAAGATCCTTAAACACGACAAGGAGATCCACCTTTACCTAGCTGATAAGGAAATGCCACTGTAGTCATAGCAATGGAGGACTATGGTGATAAGATCAAGGCACTTCTGGATCCTGCGGCGTACAGAAAATTACTTACTAGAATTCTAAGGACTACCAACAGCCTTCTTAAGGAATTGTCACCTGCGCCCAGAAAACTGATCAGCTTGAAAAATCGGAAGCTCTGCCACCAAGACTTTATGGCCTACCCAAAATACACAAACCTGGATTTCCACTGAGGCCCATTGTAACCAGTTAGGAGGCCGCACCTACGAAACCGCTAAATACCTCGCCAAGGCCTCTACAACACAAATTGGCCACACGGAGAGTTATATCAAGGATTCAGGACATTCAAGGACACTTCGATGAGAAGCTAAGATCGCTCAATGTCACCAACACGGACATGCTCTTGAGGTTCGATGTGGTTTCGCTTTTTACGATGGTACCGATAGATACCCATGGGGTACATAGAACAACTTTTCCCAGCGATATAACCAAGCTATTTAGACAATGGAAGGGTGATTTCTACGAACAAACTGATGATGTAGCCATGGGGAGTCCACTCAGTCCGGTGGTAGCCAATTACTTCATGGAGATCTTTGAAAGAAACCGAAGTGCTAGTTTAGATACTTTTTTGATTTGGAGCCACGGGGAGAATGACTTTTGCAGGTTTCTTGACCACTTTAACTTATTGAATCCCAGAATTCAATTCACCATGGAAATTGAGAATAATGGAAGCCTACCTTTTCTAGATGTTTTGGTTTCGAGACTACCTAATGGAAAGCTGGGTCATTCGGTCTACAGGAAACCCACACACCGACCGATATCTCAACAAGGAATCAAAACCACCACCTCAGACAAAAACGGGGCATCATTCTGCCCACAAGAGCTGAGAGGAATTGCGATCCAATTGAACTTGAGAAGGAACTGAGACACTTGGAAAGGACGTTTAGGATAAATGGGTACAATATTCAGGAGATAAGAAGAATACTCAGGCCAAGAACTTCCTATCAAATGATACAAAAGTCAAAGAAACCGTGGAGAAACAGTGCTTCGTGTGCCTGCCCTACATACACAAAGTAACCGAGATAATTGACAGAAATTGTTAAAGAAACATAATATTAAACGGCATTCAAGCCAACAAAAACAATCAAGGAGAGTATAAGGTCGGGCAAGGACGAAAAGGAAACTCTATAAACATCTGGAGTCTATAGGATACCATGCAGCTGTGGCGCAGACTACATATGCACAACTAAGTGAAGCGTCAACACCAGAATCTCGGAACATAAGAGAAGCTGCAGATTGGGACAGACAGAGAAGTCGGCTGTAGCTGAGCAAGCTCTGGCGGATGAACACCAAATCCTTTTTCATGAAGCAGACGTTATAGACCAAACCCAAAACTTCTTTCCACGCATCACGAGAGAAGCCATTGAAATATTCAAACACCCACACAACTTTAATAGGAAGGAGGAAGTAAGTGCGCTCAACCAGGACTGGAAGCGAGCACTACGCTCCACGTCAAATGGAATTTTTATGACAAAACTTAAAATTGCACCACTGCAAAGAACCTATGTAAATTTGGAAATTAATATTGGAACGATATTTATCATAAGATTGCGAATAACAAAAAATCATAAAAAACAATCCGTCGATACTAAGCTAATGTAAGTACCCACATCGTAAATACGAAACAGAACTGGGAATTTAACTCATTTACTGTGTTTTGCCAACTTTTCACTTTTCAACTTTGTTCTAGCAAAAAAGTCAAAATAGAAAATTGTAACGTGTATCCCTAAAGAATAGCGCTCGTGAATATTTTACCAAAATGCATCCGTTTGCGGTTTGAAAATGAATTGAAACAAAACGGGACTTTTCCGCAATCCCAGGGGAATTTATCGGGTTAAGAGAAAAGCTGAAAACAATGTCATGTAATTTGTTGTAACTCCATCAGCTGGCAAGCCAATTATTTCGGGTGAAACTATAAATTATTTCCAGTAGTGTCTTGGTAAAGTTTCCCGAGTTATTTTAAGAGATTATAAACGGCTTACAAGGCCGGTTACTCTGTGCATTGTGCAATTGTTTGTCATCTTTACATGGCGTCGCAAATAAATTACTCAGACATTATATTACGACGAGACTGCCCGGGGTAATGTTGTGAGGATGTAAAATGTCTAAATTTGGAGGAAAAGTTATCTCGTAGAAATACGGGAGTGAGTCCGTACTCTTATCAACAGCGAAATTTCAATGTCTTGTTCTTATTGTTGGCGATAGAAATTTAGGTAAAAGTAGTGCGCCAATTAATAAGCTGTATAATTTCCTAAACCTAATATCACACAGTTCAGTTTGAAATGATCTTTTTTTGTGGGAATAAAAGAACATTTGGTTTAATATTTTAATGGGACAAAAAATTAACACCTGTTTTATTTTCCATAATAATACCATCTAATGATTGTAATAATTTAATAGTCAAGTTGAACTGTTAATAACTGTAACTGTGTTCTTTCTGCTCGATATATATTCTTCCACTTCTCGTAGCTTTTAATATCTAATTTCTATCTTATAGCCTTCAACGATTCTTAACTTACTAAGACCATTTGCAAATTAATCAATATGTCTCAAGAGCAGTCCCCGATAACCAGCATGAGTTGTGAAAGTCAAATTTCAGACTTTCTATGCAGCAAAATAAAATAAATAGCTATTGAAAAAGAGTCAAAAGCCATTTAGACCAGGATAACAAATTGCCCATTTTCAACGAAGCACTTTTTATAACAGTCGACCCTTTGAGTTTGATATCCTTTCACTTGAATAAATATCTAAGTCAGCTTTTTATCAGATATACAAAAACATTGCCCAAATATGAAAGAAATCTAAATTGGTAGCTCTATTGTTGCTTGTCATATATTTTCCAACGACTAGGTTTAAAGGGTTATTAATGATTGCTTGTAAAGTTGTAACTGCTATCTGTCTGTCTACTACAATCTTACCCAATTCTATTTACGCAGAACCCTCAACGCAAAGTAGAAAACACTTAGTAATCAAAAAGTTGGAAAGTCGTAGTCTCTGCATCGGTGAGTTCAAAGGGTCTCAAATAAACAAAACTTCAGCAAACTTTCCCTTTATTGTTTGGGAGTCTATTCGACCTTATAAAGGTCGATCAAGAAGCTACTAGTAAATGAGGAGAGGCTGTCAGCAACATCTCCTTTCTTTAAATAACTCTCAATAAACTATAAACGCCAACTAATAGTCAAAGTTCAAAGTTGATCAAATGCAGATTTTGTACGCAATTTTACTTTATTCCTATTGGCTAGAGTTATTTAAAAGTTAGAAATTCACTTTTTATTTAGATATTTACAGGATTACATGCTCAAACAAGTATGTTATTGTTGCTGCAAGTGAAAAATGCTTACTACTCATTCAAATACTTTACGTTCTGCACAATACAAAAGGGAGTGAGTTAAAAACACCATATAATGTCTTCTGCCGAAAACCGACACGTAATAAAATAAAATCTCAGGAGGGTAATAAAGATTTAAGGCGATGCTAGGAAAATGAATAAAGAACGCAGGCCTTGGGTATTATTTTTCTTATTTACGGTCAAACGCAACGTTTCCTGATATATCCGAGACAGAAGCAATAATATTTCCAAACATATAAAAATCGGTAATGTGGGACCCAGGTGATAATATACCTATTATAATTTTTTCATTGCAAATTATAGAGAATAAAAACGAATAGCTTTAAAGTGAAACATGAAAGCTGAGAAAATGACTGATATATAGATGCCTCATAGAAGGAAATGGCCTGTTGGAAATTAAAATGTCTTTGTTCTATACAGAGAAGGTGGATTTCAAGTTTACTACGTAAAAGTTGAGCAATCCCAGAACGGACAGTTTTAAAAACACCAAATTATGCAATTAGAAATTGTGAGCAAAACAAACATAATTTATTAATCATAATAAGAACATGGGAAACTGAGCTTAAAAGCTTTCACAGCCTCTCGCAGAAATGTGATTCAAAGGCAGTGACTAATTAAGGATACACGTGTTATATCCCAGGGGTCTAAGTTAAAATTTCTCAAAGACCGAAAAATAATTTCATTAAAATCAGTTAATAATTATATAGCGATTTAAAATACCTGATCATTTCTGACCTTTTAGTCGTCTTTGGGTGCAACAAAGAATTGATAAACAAACCGGTCACCGAGAATGAAGATTGAGAAAACATATTATCTTGATGTTCAAGTGTCTAGGCTATTTATAATTTAATCTGAAACATGAGGAACGCTATATGTTACAACCCTATTTGCTCACGCAATTATCCTCCACCTACACATTTTCCGCAAACATGGAATTTCAAATGTCTGGTAAATCTTAATTTGGCATTCCAGCCGGGGTAATTTTGAAACAAGATGTATGCAATTAGCTTGAATAAACTTTTCAAGAGTAATACAAAAGAAGTGAGCTTGAGAGAGTAGTAACTAACAGAGAAATGATATGATTATTAAGCAACTCAGCAGAAAATCAAATTTCAAATTTATTTATAATTCTTTTCAATTTACATCAGCGATCTATAGTTTTTCTACACTTTTCACTGTACTTTGACTATGAGCAAGCTGGTAAAATGACGATTCTGCAAGGTTGGAAAGCTGAGTTGACCCAGAAATATTGATCACCAAAAAGCGCCCAATGTGTGGCCCACACACTTGCTGTTTATTTTTGTAGGAAGAAACAATGTTGGCTTATCTTTAGAACAACTCAATGTTGTTTAGATAGAAAACGACAATCGGCAAAGTACAACCTCAATATTTTACCAAAAAATTGAAACACAATACGAACACACACCGCACTCTTATGACCAGAGCATTCATGGCCAAGTAACTATATTGGAAGATATAATAAATTATATTAAAAAATATCGTCTTGCAATTAAAAATGCAGTAGTAACCTGCCAGTTAAAATTGCACAGGGATAAACTTTCAAGTCAGAAATCTACCATTGCAAGATTCCCGCAAACGAAACCGAAGCATGCAAAGCTGTCATAACTGCAAAATTAAATTAAAGCTTCTAAAAAGCAATCGCGTAAACTATTGGGAACAAACACGTCAGTTATATTCGGTTTCGAAACTCAAAAGCAAAGAAAATCTTTCACGGCAGCAGATAAACATGTCGTAAACAATCATGGTTAAAATAAATCGAGTTTAAAAAATTAGTGAGCTTCCCTCTCCTTCTTAATCTCGTTTTCCAGTACTGCAGCTTCGCAAGTCTTTCTCTATTTAGTCTGAAAATCTACCAACACTCAGATTTGCGGCACGTGTTATAACCGACATGTGATACATACGATAAAAAGATGTGGAGTTCTCTTTGAAAGCGTAATGAGGATTTTCAATCACCAGACAAAGATGCCATTGAGAGCGAAAGAGCTACTCCTACTATTTATAAAGGGAACAAACAATAGTTTGAAACGGTGCTTAATTTTCGGGTAAAACGATTCGGCTTTCTACCACAAACGTTTACTTTACTTGAGTGTTGTTGGGGTTAGTTTACATAGTCCGGAGAAAAGTTAAAGGTTTTGTTTTGAATTAGGTTTCTAGATATATGTAATTGCTTCTCCTCTGTCTCAGTTTCTATGTGCATCAAAAGTCTCCGGATTTTTTCAAATTTGCATGTTCTAATACCTACTGATCGGCCATAATGAGCAATAGTATAATTTGATTTCCTATTATTTGGTTGGAAGCATGTCGTCGGCATAAAAAATAAATAACAAATGCGAAAATATATTTTTAACGTCTATAGAGCATACATTCATATTATTTATAAGCAAAAAAATTTTAATTTTTCAAAAATCGTTATAAGCTATCATAATGTAAATAATTGATTTCATATTCATCAGCAAACTATGAACATACTCCAACTCAAACTACTATAAGTGGACTCGGTCACCTTCACTGGTATAACGGCAATATTTTAAGCCAAAGTTTATTACATTTTACAGAATGTATTTCCTTAAAAGTCCTATAGAGTTAATCTAGCATACAATTACTAACAACCATGAAGTGCATTAATGTAAACCTTTTTGCTTTATAAAGTTAAGTCCGCAAGCAAAGCATTTTTAGTAGTAGTAGTAGAAAACATCTTTATTTCTAAAAAAAGGCTATCGACCTATCGGTCTTTCTGCCCTTGTTTAGTACATGCAGTCTTAATTTAGAATAAACAAATAAAGTAAAAATTATCTAATTCTAGGTTAATAATTTAATAATTTTAATTCTGTCAAACAGAGATCTTGGATTTATTGTCCGGTGGTCAGTTGCTATTGTAAGCGTTCGAGTAGCGTTGATGTAGGGAAACGGAATCGGGATTGTCTGGTTGGTTTTGTAAGACAAAGGGGATTCAGTATGGTCCAGTTGTAGGGGTTGTTTGTCCATTTGGTCTGTAAATGTATGAGTCTTTCAGAAATCTTTGTCATGTTGTGCGCTTCGTATAGTAGATGGGTGGAGGGGTTGTTGTAGTGGTTTTGGGGTGTCTTATTCGTGTTATTAGTCTTTAGTGCAATTTGTTCTGTTGTTTGTCTATAACGTTTTGTCCTTTCTGTTCCGTTGGTCATGAGTATATGTCCATAGTCTAGCAAGGGTCTGCAAATAGCTTTATATATTTTGGTGGCGGTTTTTGTGCTAATTCCTCTGTCTTTGTAGGTTAGTGATAGGAAGTGTTTTGTTCTCTTTATTGTTTCTGTCCTGATGTTTCGTATGTGTTAGTGAATTTAAGTTGTCGTCCAATTGTGATTCCAAGGTATTTTACGTCGTTTTTTGGTTGTGTCGTTTGGCCGTCTGCAGTTATTGTAGGGGAGTCAGCGTTGAGTCTGTGGTTTGTGAGTAGAAGTTGCTTTTTTGACGCTTTGGTGTTAGTACTCCATTTATAAAACCATGTCATTGTGTTGTTTGTTAGTGTTTGGAGTCCTTGAGCTGCTCTCTCAGTAGTTTTTGTCATGTACAATAAGTGCCGTGTCGTCTGCGTATTGTAAGATGTACCGATCTGTCGATTTGATTTTGTCTGGTAAGTTGTAATTGTATATGTCATGGAAGTATATATTGTAGAGAAACGGTGAGAGCGGGGAACCTCTTGTCCTTGTTCAGGGGATCCTTCAGGGGAAAACGAAAAAGAGAATGTATTGTCAATTCGTACTTGTAGTAGTCTCTTTTCAAGTTAGTTTTTTTATGATGTGGAGTAGATATGTTGGTGTGTGGAGTTTGTGAAGTTTCTAGAGTAAGCCCATATGCCAGACACTTGTCAAAGACCTTGTTAATGTCCAAGAATAGACACGTCGACTTTCTGTCAGTTAGGTGAGTTGTTTGTACATTGTTGGCCAAAATAAAGAGCGGATGAATAGTCGAGTGATGTTGTATGAAACTAAATTGGTAGGTAGATATATATTTTCCGATCAGTTTTTCAAGTCGCTGCTTTATTATGTACTCAAGCATTTTTAATTTATTTAAATATTTACTTTATTTAAATAATTACTTAACCAATTTAAATTACATTTTGACAGTTTGTTGCTAACAAAATTCGCTATCTTTTGGCTTGATAACAATCAACACAGTATTTCCAACATTAAGTTTTCAGCATTTTTATTTTCCATTTTTTCCAGACACTGCTACTCAAAATTTGACTTCGTTACCTGAAAAGTTTCCGCATATGCTAAGTTTTTAGAAAAAGAACTCAATAAATTCCTCCTCGAAGACGAAGTCTTGTATACTACAGATTTCAGGTAACCACAAAGAAAGAATCGAAAAGGGTCTTAATCGGGGGAATGTCGAGGCGATAAATTAAGTTTTCAACAAGGTTTGAAATTGTCAGAAAAATTGGCTTTAGTGGTTGTCACATATTATTAGAAACTCTTTGTTTGCGCATTTTAACACATTGCATATCAAAACGCTTTGTTGTTGACATATGTTTATAAAGCAATAAAATGCTGTGAGTTGATGTCGGATACCAACGCTAAGTTTGTCGGGTCATAACGATCTATATTTAATGTAGTTTTCGGGTACTGATCTGGAGAAAATCCATGTGTTTACTTCACTTCTGTAATAAAGACTAATATTTCTCTTCCCAGGTAAAAACAACAATAATTAAATGGGTAGTTGTATTTGAAAATATATAAAAATGATAATTCTTCCGTAACTCAACCTGGAAGCAAGACATGAAATAGACAGAATCTAACATTGTTTAAGCTCACCTGTCTAAATTATGAATTTGTACTTAACACACCATTATTGTTGTTTATTTGCAAATTGACTTATTATTTATAACGAAGTTGCATGGTTATTAGTAAAGCGCACTAGTGATATCTTTACACCTAAACTGGCAGACCTTTATGTTAAATCATCACTTAAATATGACAAATGTTGGTAGACTAATTTTAATTCTGGTTCCATACAATTTGACTTTTCATACTCTAAATTGATGTATTAGATCTGACAATAAATTTAGAAGTTCAGCATTATAACAACCCTATTCCCGTCATCGATCAAACACATTCACAGGTCATTCATAAATATAGCTTGTGGTATTCTATCACAAACGATTTTCATTGCCACGCCTTCGGTTACAGAATAGTGACCATGAAGGCAGCTGTTTGCGACATAAATGATTTAACGTTTTGTAGAAGATAATACCAGATAATAAATAATTTTAGGTCGGCAAAACTAATGAAGCATGGACAGATTCTTGAATTAATATTTCTCACACCACAACGATAATATTTGGGGAATGGAGAGAATTAATCAGTGAGGCCCTTCTAATATGGACTTCCCAACAGGACAGAAATGATTAATATTTATTTAAATTAAGTTTAATTTATGTGATTCATCAAATGTCGGAAAATAATTCATTATACTAGTCCTCGTCGGAATTGGAACAGAAAACCGCAAAGATTACACTTTTGAATATGTCTGCAAGTTATCTAATAAAAATCCAATTGCGAATTTAAGTTCAAGAAAAAAGTACAAATTAACAGGAACTTCATGAAGTCTTCTTTTTTCAAAGGAATTCATATGCCAGCATTTTTTTAAAATGATTCTAGAAGTTTATAACGAGTATTAGTTCCATTTATTTACTTATGCGAGGATTGAATGTTACATAAATGAAAAGCTTTCCAATTCTAATGACAAGAAAAAATTATTTTATTGGCCAGTAGTCAGTTGCGTTTGTAAGTGTTCGAGTAGCGTTGATGTAGGGAAACGGAAGCGGGACTGTCTGGTTGGTCTTGTAAGACAAAGGGGATTCAGTATGGTCCAGTTGTAGGGGTTGTTTGTCCATTTTGTCTGTAGATGTATGAGTCTTTCCGAAATATTTGTCACGTTTGTGCGTTCGTATAGAAGTTGGGTGGAGGGGTTGTGTAGTGGGTTTTGGGGGTATCTTATTCGTGTTATTAGTCTGAGTGAAATTTGTTCTGTTGTTTGTATATAACGTTTTGTCCTTTCTGTTCCGTTGGTCATGAGTATATATCCATAGCGTAGTATATATCCATAGTCTAGCAAGGGTCTACAAATAGCTTTATATATTTTGGTGGCGGTGTTTGTGCTAATTCCTCTGTCTTTGTAGGTTAGTGATCGGAGGTGTTTTGTTCTCTTTATTGTTTCTGCCCTGATGTTTCGTATGTGTTTAGTGAATTTAAGTTTGTGGTCAATTGTGATTCCAAGGTATTTTACGTCGTTTTTTGGTTGTGGTCGTTTGGCCGTCTGCAGTTATTGTAGGGGAGTCAGCGTTGAGTCTGTGGTTTGTGAGCAGAAGTTGGTTTTTTGACGCGTTTGGTGTTAGTCTCCATTTATAAAACCATGTCATTGTGTTGTTTGTTAGTGTTTGGAGTCTTTGAGCTGCTCTCTCAGTAGTTTTGTCATGTACAATAAGTGCCGTGTCGTCTGCGTATTGTAATATGTATGCCGATCTGTCGATTTGATTTTTGTCTGGTAAGTTGTAATTGTCTATGTCGTGACAGTATATATTGTAGAGAAACGGTGAGAGCGGGGATCCTTTCTACAGGAAAATTATACAGCTTCTCCATTCCCCATCATATTATACAGGGTGACTCATAATTGGCGTTCCTCGAATTCATGCGTTCTTGAAGATCCAAATTTATTCGAAATTCTTAATAAAAAAATTTATATTATTTGTAGATAAGCTCAAAGTCAACTTTACATTTGGGAGGTGTTGAAGAGTCCTCTCAAAACTTTAAATTTATAACAATGTCAAAAATGCATAGAATTTAGATTTCTTGGCGAGACATTCAACATGAGAGACCAGTGCGTTGTGTTATTATATGCTAATTGCTTATACTGAGAAAGTGAAACCTGACAAGATAAGTGATGGTTTTATGATATTGAACCTGAGGTTTTGAAACGAAAGCAGTTTGCTGTGAAGTAACTGTAGTTTTAGGTGTAGACTGTGATAAATAATAGCGATTCAATTCTTGTAATGAGTGGAGGTACAAATTAAAATGCAGGCATTTATGCCGTTGCTTTCATATTTACCGTTGCGATCATCGATGAAAACATGAGTCTTGGTGATTTTCCTTTAGTTAGTTTACATTCACATCATACATTTTTTAAATTTTAATTTGCTTAATTCGTTTGCTGAAATAAACACCCAGTTTGACAGCCGATTTTCGATTTTGAATTTAGAGAAAACTGATAAATTAGTTTGTACCATTTTTCAAGTCAATTTCTTTAAAAAGCTTTTCGTTTGATTGAAAAGCAATGTTACCGCCCTGTAGGAGATTGAGCCACTGAATAAATCATTGCATATCGTCTCAGCGAATAAAAATATATATAACTTGAAAAATAACTTCATCTGACAGATTTAAAGATTAATGTTTACGAGTACTAGAAATCGAGGCATTATTGACGTCAACCAGAGATATCTGAAATGCGTCAACTCCATTCATTTACTGAGAATTTAGAACTATATCATACTGAAATAAATAGGAAGCTAAATAAACATCAGACTACATGTGCATAATATGACAACAGTTTGGGCTCAATGCGAATAGAGGGTGAAAAAATTGCAATATTGAGAGCAACTACAGATCAACAAGCTAATTTGACTACTTTGCTAGTCAATAACAGGCATGGGCAAAGGACCCTAAGGATCTATGAAAATTGTTTGGGTTTAATTCGACTTAATACAGTCAAACAAAACTTAGCAAATTTTCAAGTTTGTAACTTGAATACTTTTAGAATAATTACACAAAAACGTGCGACATATTGAATTTCTAACTTCTTGTATTTTGAACACGCAGAATGTTTGGCCCCATATTCGTATAATTTTTTTTCTACAAGATTTATACGGTAATGTTCTACGAGTCCACATGATTGGCTTGGTTCATCAAAAGGTAATGCAACTTACTTTGCAAATTACTAAAATTGTTTATCTACTATATTTAACAATTTGAGCTCAAGAATGCAACCTCCGTAAGGTTGAAATGCTTTTCCGTAAGGTTGAAAATATTCAAAATTTTATATGAACACTAAAAGCAGCTTTTTGTTAAATTTCTTCAACATTTGACGAAATGGCCAATTGGATTATCAAACAGTATTAACCGAGATATAATTTATAAATACAAGTCGACACTTATTTTTGTCAGCTTGCTAATCACAAATACACTAGATTAAAATTAAGTAGTGATTTCGGTTGGCACACTTTTAAATAGTTTTCGCTTTTATAATTTTACTGAAACAAATTATTTTTGGTATACTTAATTAGTTTTATTCATTTAGGTTAAGCAACATATTATTTGCAATGACTTCCGAATGATTAGCCTAATTTTTGGCCACACTTTGAAGATACTCTTAAAGATAATACTCAGTAGAGTGTATTCAGTGTGTGATAGAGGTATTGGCCGGGAACAATTTCGATTTCGTAGCGTACTGGGGACACGCAAAGCCTTTTTGCATGAGGACATTATTGCAGAAGTTGGCGAATTTCGAAAAAACCTTTATGTGTGCTAATTGACTTCGAAAAAGCGTTTGATCGAGTCGAACACACAAAACTATTCCAATGTCTAAAGGCATGCAATGTAGACTATTATGATATGCGTCTTTGTTAAACCTGTATTACAACCAGACGGCTGCAGTCAGGTTGGAGGACAGCGTTACTGACGATATAACAATAAGACGCGGTGTAAGACAGAGGTGTGTTTTGTCGCCCATGTTATTCAACCTCTACTCCGAAAACATATTTACGGGCCCTTAATATGGTAGGACAGAGGAAGCAAAGATAGGAGACGAAATTATAAACAACATAAGGTGCGCAGATGACACCGCCGTCATCGCAGAATCTATGGATGACTTGCCGATGCTGCTGAATAGAATATACGAGACTGGACGAAGATGAGAGAGAGGATGTGGATAAGGAGATGGACGAGACAGAGAAATAAGAACATTTGCTAGAAATATACACTTTAGAATCAAATAGGGAAAGGGGTAATTTTTAAACCTCGAGATCAAGGCAATCCTTCTTGAAACTTGTCAATGCTTGGTGCTGGTACTCAAGAAGATCTTAACCTTAGTTGACCTCAGCAAACACCTGTTCAGTTACAGGCACTTCACTTTCAAATTCTCGGAAGAATCAATGTGCTGTTAACGAACGATTTACAAAAACAATGTTTTCACGCCTCAATGGTTCTAATTATTGCTCCGATTTATGAAATTAACAGAATCATAATTTTTCCAAACTTAAAATTTGCCAAATTGAAGGAAGGGTGACAATATTTTTCTACACTGCTTTTCTGCCAGATGATCATTGAACTACCATATTATATTGCTGTGTACAGATGCTGCAATTTCGTTACCAAATTTAAAGGTAGCAACAGCCAATCATACAAACGGATGATGGTGGAGAAAGGCACCGAAACGTTTTTGTAATGAAATGATAAACAATATAATTGACTGGAATCCAGGAATTTTATTTTATATTGAATTGAAATACAGTCAGGAAAGTATACACAATGAATTGCTGTGTACTAATATCGCTTAATAGCAAAGTCAAAGCTGTATCTTCAAGAACTGTTGCTGTTGCATTCGAGAAAATACCTCAAAGGTTTCTAAATAATTTGGACGTTGTTTTCAAGCAATTCCTTAAAAACCAGACGGACCAATTGCGAATCAGGCCCAAAAATGTATGAATAAAAGTAGAACTTTTTTGATAAATAAATTGCAATATATCATAATTGTTCCGATGCCTGCAGGAAATACTTTGTTTTCACGTTCAGTGAGCTACTTTTCAATGTGATTGATACTACAAATATTGATTAGCAGTGGCTAATTGACGTGAGAAATTTACACACTTATTTCACGTTGTTATTTACACAACAATTCAATCATTCTAATAAGCGGTAAAAAGTGCACTCTTTAATGAGAAGAGCAGGCCAGATCAATGAAATCGATTACAAGTTTAAATTGATACAGCTCTTCGCAAATATATTTTATGGAAGGATATATATCTTTCGATAAATTTAATGCAATAAATAATTTCGGAAGGCTGCTTGTAGTGTTGTGGTATATGCTTACGAAGTTGTGCTCTGTTTGACACTTTTGATGGATGTACTTTGGGGCCATATTGACTAAGGTGGGGGTTTGATGAAAAAGTGATATTGGCTGTTTACTTTCATATACGCTTCAGTGCAAAACAACAAAGTTGTAGATCACGGAGTAATTTTGAATAATTTACAAATGCTAATCTGTGTTTGGATAATATGCTGCTCAGTTCGTGTAAATATGATCTGATAATAAGGTTTGGACAAATATTCCATATGTATATTCTAGACAACTACGTCAAGGGCGAAGACCAATAAATTGCAATTTCTCAGAATATGATGTTATTTAAGGGTGCGCTGTAAGTCAAGCTAAAGTTAGGACTAGTTTGATAAAGACTGCCAATAGAAGACTTGTAAATTTATCCTAACAGCAGGAAATTAAATAAAAAGGCACAATATTAGAAATGGGGGGGGACTACTGCAGTCTAAGCATAATTTCTTGGTTGCAGTATACCGAATTTTTCATAAAATAGTAATTGAGAAAACTTTGGCAAATGAGTCTATTGAGGAACTGTATTGAAAATTTTCCATATGCGATGTGACCCACTTTCTACTCATCTTCAATTCATGTCAATTTTCTAGGCGTTTAAACCTATCCTCTTCCGTTGAATGCATTCTTTCATTTTTCCACACGTTCTATTTAGGGTCCTTTTAAGGGAACATTTCTCCGTTATGCGGCGAAACTCATTGGCACTTTCGCTTTTTAAATATTTTGCAGACCGCATAAATAGATATCATAAATATTTCGAATCAGTTAAAATTTAACTTCGAGCAGAAGCAAATGCAGTTCATTCAGAAATTTGATTTACCATAAACAGCCTACGAACTTTGTTTCTCTTTATAGAAATAGATTAAAATTCGATTTAATTATATTTTTATCGCTTTTTTTTTCATTGAATTATTGGATGTTGCAAACATGTAACTTTTTTCAATTGATAATGTACCAATTCTTCAAATTACAGGCATTAATCAAACAACAGACAACGTGCAAAACACGAATGTCTATATTAATGTGTTTCATTCATCAGGCGCAGCAGATGGGATATATGAAATATAAAAGTTTCAAAATGTTTAGGCCAGCTAGCTATCAGACTTATCTGGTTTATCAATGACCTATTGAAATCAATTCAATCTATCGAGTAGCCACATATTTATTACTGTTTATTAAAATCAGTTACTAATTTTTCAGATATTGTTGAAGAAGATAGTACATTTTTAGACATGACTCTTTCACCACTGAGAAACTTATTCAAGTGCACCTGAAGGCCGAGTTGAAAGGAAAGTATACCACCCTGTATAACTAACGTAGAAAAATAGTAAGTATGTCTGAAAATAACATAAATATATATAAATATATGTGTATAAAGATACACATCAAGATAGAATTCTCTTGATGAAAGAACCCCTGAATGTTAAAACTTAAAAGTACCAATTTCAGCCAAAATGTTCCACTTTTGCTTTTCATAGTTCTACTAATATTTTGCATTGTAACCAAATACTAACTTTTCGCTAAAATAGTGCTTTTAATATTTTATTTAATGTTGCAGCATTTAAATAGGGCTCGGTTCTTCACTTATTTCAAACCAATTGTTATAATCGTTTTTACAAAAAAATCGTAATGAAATAATAATGAATTTACTAAAATAGATTGGCGTGTGCCTTTGATTTCACGGTTTACAAGAAATATTAAGCACGTGTCGCTCAAACAATTCCTTTTTCTACTAATTTACAGATTAATATTCCGTCGTTTAGTCCGTTGTTGAGAAATAATTAATTTTAGTCCTGCTTGTGATATTAGGCACAGCCAAATCGTATTCGAAAAAAAATTAATGAAACTGCTTTTAATTATAACAGTAAGTGGGTAATATCTTTCGGATGCCATTTTTTGTAGTTAAGTCTACTCTCTGATTTTCTAGTTATTCGTATAATTCAAAAACCGAATATGCAAAGTTAATAAACCGATGTCCTCATATGGAATAAAAAAACCGCTATTCATGCTCAAAGCTAAAATATACGACTAATTATTTACTACTTTACTTATTTTTTCTTAAATCACAATCTGGAAGCTAGTGCCTCATGCAGTGCAGCAGTTGCTTTTCTCACAAGAAAAGCAACTGCAGTTTCCAGTCCAACCAGTTTCCCATTCACAAATGGGAAACTGGAAGAAGCTCTTGAGGAGCATCTTCATGTGGCTTTATTTTTTGCGTAGATTGAAAAATTTTATACCAACGAAATTAAACCATCTAATGAAGCTACTAAAACTTTTTTAACACCCCACCGGGTGTTCAAAAACTCGATAACTAAGGTCTTGCATGCCAATACCTTTATGGACTTTTTATTCTATTTACCTAAGAAACCGCCTTGCAATTTGTATCTTACCAGTTAATATTTAGTTTCGCATTCTTTTAAGCCCATGATAATAATTTATTTTTCCTCAAAAATGTATTTACAAATTGTGCCGTTTAAATATTTATCAAACAGCTTGTAAAGTATTGTACTCTTGACGCTACTTTTGCTCAAATCAGGTAGTGTTGAAGGTGACAACTAATATCTCATGACAACCAATCCTATCCGTTCCAAGGGAAATGGCAAAGTGAACGTTTTGATCCTTTTTATCCTTTTATCGATGGAAAGGTTTTTAATGGAATGTCAACAACTGTATTTATGGGTTTTGACCCGCGTCAAGACAATGTTTCTGAATACAAGAGTACTCTTCAAAAAATAGCTTTATTGATATTATTTACATACTCAGAATGTGTCCCACATTTTAGACATTTTCACCAGCAAATGTGAACATTTTTTATTATACAATTTTAGCCTTAGTAGTGGATGTAAGGGTCTCTGTTCAATAACAAATTACGTTTAGAATGACAATAGCAAAGTTGATTAATATTTAAGCTACCACTTTTTCGGAAAAAAAGTATTTTTCGTTGGTATTAGTCAGTTAGTGCCTCAAAGTTTTCATATAATGCAGATTGCATTTTCCATGTAGTGAGTCGCAAATAAAATGCTTAGGTTTTCAGCGCTTTTTTAGTTAAAAGAGTTGTCATTTTTCTGGAAATATTTTGAGGGTATCTAAAGAGTAAAAGGTAATTTGGTGTACATTATAAACTCTAATAGCTACCACTAGACACTATCGATATTGTTAATTAAAAGCAAGCAGGTTTGAAGACCTCTTCTTCTTCTACTTCTTGGAGATCTATCGATCTGTTAGTTCTGAACCTGCATCTGCATCTTTTCCTGAGATGTACATTGCCAACTATATCTCCATCGTTTAGGTGGCCTCCCGGGAGGTCTGAGCCGGGCGGGTTGTTTTCTGGGTCTATTTTCGGAAGTCTGTTCTCGTCCATCCGTTTTACATGGTTGTACCACCGTCTCTTACGTTGTCTTCCCCATCTCACAGAATCTTGTATTTCGCATTGTGCTCTGATATCTGTGTTCGTTACTCTGTCTCTTCTTGTATTCCCCACTATTGTTCTCAGTGTTTTCATTTCGGCCACCCTTAGCATGTGTTTCGTCTTGTTGGTGTCTTCACGGACTTCTGTCCCGTACGTCATCAACGGTCTGATACAAGTCTTGTAGATTCTAATTTTGTTATCTTTGCACATGTAGGGGTTATGAGACTATATCTCGTAGGCATCCTGATAGTGCGGATGCTTTCTTAATCTGGCTCCTCGAGTCTTTAACTGAGTCGTGGGTGCTTGATATGTAATGCCAATCCCACCTGTTCTATGGGATTGTCCTCCACCACGAGCTTACATCTGAGCGGATCTTTCGGGATTGTCATACATTTGGTTTTGTTGATAGAAATGTTCATATTGATCTGGCGGGAAGAACTGGAAGAGTCGTCTGTGCAGGTCGTTTTCTGATTCGGCAATAATTGCTGCATCATCGGCGTAACACACCATACCAATTCTTTGGTTGCCCAGTCTGTACCCGACGTCCAGATCTGTTACTTTATTTATAATTTTATACATGAGAAGGTTAAACAAAAAGAGAATTAGGCCTGTCTAATTCCTCCCGATGTTGGGATGTTTTCAGTGAATTGATCTCCTGCTATAACCTTTGTTACGTTATTGTTAATGACTATATGAAGAGCACGCTTTAAAAACTATCCACCAATTTAACATTTCCGTAAGGTTTTGTTACGTTTAACAGAAAATTTGTGCCTGGATGCTTGGTTATTGGTTGCCGCTCTACCTTTTAACATAAAATTTACAGAAACACACTTTGAATTGTTTAATTTTTATACTAATAGTTTGTTAATTGATATTGAACCACTTAACGTTGCAATTTCACTTTTGATATTACACAATTGGACGTGTATCTTCAAGGGTTAATAGCTTAGAGAAATAGTTTCAATCATTTTAACATACTTTTACCATTCTGTCGGACTAGACTCCAAAAATTTATTCAGACAAATCAGAATTTGGATCTGCTTCTATAGAAAACAAGCACATCGAACAGTCTATTTAAACCACCCGTGTTTTGAGTGAAGGGCACAAATTATACAAACTATATACAGTTTGATTAATTTTTTTGAGGCTCTTGCCACTCATTAAAAAATAATCCTTGCTTAATTCCACCACAAGTAACACCCAGGACAGCACAACTGACAATATAATAAATTTAATTCACATGAAAAACAGCTAATGAAAATTTGAGGCTGTCTATTATTTTATTTTAAAATAGCTATCAGATATACAGTATATTATTAAACAAATATGTTCACAAATTCCAAAAATTTGATGCTCGGCAGCTAAGCATTGTACATTGCGTGCAGTTATAAAAACTATTCCGTTCTGCACTAGCCCAGTACCGAAAGTTGTGAATTTTAGTTTATGATGTAATATGACAGTGGTTAATTGTGTTGTTCTCTGGGTTGCCCATTTATGTTCAACGAACAGGATGGAAGCGCTGTTTAAAATGAAAAATAATCCGCGTTTCGCAATTGCGATATATTTCAAACAGGTCCAGTGAAAGTTTATTTATTGTTTGCATTATTCTTTCCCAATGTCTTCATTTTGCTCAACGACTTTATTACGGTGCTATTATGTCAGATTTATTGTTGATTAAGAGGATCTCATTACGGGTTCTTTATGGTCTGTGGAAAATTATTATAGAGTGCTCGGAGACATAAAATGGAACACGAATTATAAAAGGTTGTTTTTCACGACTTTGGAAGTATCATAAAGATAATATTATGCGCTAATTGGATATCTTGAATATACCAGTTTCATCGACTTTCCAGCTTGCAAATTGGTCGTAATAAAAATTGTAAGAAAATGAAATTCAATTCAGTCTTACCCGTTAGAAACCAAACTCAAAGTTTGACACCGAAGTGCTTTCTCTGTAATACCCACTTTTATAATAACATACAATTAGCTGTAGAAATGCTTTTCAGGGATTATTTTTAGTTTACAGTTTCTGTTTAAGTCGTCTTTATTCGGTAGAAACTGTTGAGAATAATCGCAAATGCAGATTACAGGTACTGTAAATTGTACATGTTTTTGTTACATTGGTGGTTTCCAAACGGCAATATAGACGTGCATCCTTTGAGTTTCGAATGTATAGAAATGTTTCCAAACGCCGGCTATGTCAATTTTAGATGTTCTCTAATTTTTTCTTTCTTCATTTCAGTTAATTTTTTGGATTTCAGCTTTTAGTTAATTATCTCAAAACTACTATGCGTGTTCGAAGAATTTAAACTTTGTAAGTGAACTAAGTAAGAACTGTTCTTACACTAAGAACACACACACAATAATTATTTATACACACTGTTATTACTACTATGTCTATTTTTATTATTAAGTATAGTAGTATATATTTGTAAATTATTGTGTTGCGTATAAGAATTTATCCGTGTTTATAACAAAGGAATATAACAATTGTGTAACATTATTAATATGCAGCTGAATAAAATACGGTACGGAACAACACATGTGTAGATAACTATAGCAATGATTAATAATTTCCCACAACTACTTTTATGTGAAAAGAATCAATATCCTTAATATAACTGCGGTAGATTCATAGAAAATAAAAAATATCCACAGTTTGAACACAAGCCTGTATTTAAAATAACAGAGAATTGCAACAAATCTGCTCATTCAATACCAGAAAATGAAGGTCTTCCAATAATAAAATATTAGTTTATATGCGAGGAAAGATCTTAAACTTTATATCAAAATTTTGAGTTAAGTATGCCAAATATAATGTCGATCAAATCATGAAGTATTTAATTTGATGCTTAAAAATAAAGTCGCACGTTTTCCTTTTCAAGTAAGCTTTCGAAGTAAAGCAGATTTCCCTTAATGTAATATCTAAAATTTTTAAAATAAATCTGAATATAAAAGACTAGTGGTAAACTCCTAAATTATGTTAATTAAAAAAATTACACTAAATAACTTGTGGCTTTTTCTCAATTTTTAACAGATTAATGTTTGTAATTTGCAGTAATTACTTTACCTTCACACGTAAAAGCTGAGACCCGTAACTGAACTAAGTGCGATTTGACGATACAAACACATTTCAATAAAAGGAACAATGTAATAAATTACCGCTCGGCAGCAGAAATTTTTGAAAGACAACTCGCCCACTAGTAACAATTTACCTTAACGCACAGAATGTATTATTAAATGCAGCTCAGCTAGTTTAGCTAACGTTTTATCTGTTACTGCATATTGATGATAATTGGTGATACAAGACGGCGTAAATTCAAGATTTAAACAAGTTCATTATTTATGCTCCCGGCTCACAATAAAGTTTAGACGGATGAAGGAAGAGAGTTTCTAAATATGTGTGTGTGTTAACGGGGTGATATTTTCCAAAAGATGCACTTTCGGTGCTTGGATTTATGGGTCAACAGATAGCGGTTGAAAATAAAACACGAGTTTTCTTGAGCTAACGTTTCGACTATATTTAAAGCCACCTCAATGCTCGAAAAAAGGAACTGAATGTATTTAGTCATTAATATAAAACGACAGAGAATATGAACGGAAACGTTGACCCAAAATAAATAGTATTTTATTTTCGGCAGCCATCCTATTGACCTGTTTAGGTGCTTGCGATTACTTAAACAGGGATCTTTTATAATATCATGCTATATGTTCATTAGAAATTGGAGTCCACGATATGTGTGTTTCATGCAAGGGATATTTTTTATCACCGCAAACAGAATTTCCTTTCTTTTTCAATTAACGCTAAATGGTTCCGTGTCATATGCTAGAAAATGTACAGTACATTTTATATATCATTTATACCATATAAAAATCAAAATGTATTCATTATAAAAGTAGGGATGGTGACCATTATAAATCATATAAAACACACAATTAATAAAATAATCTTCATATCATGACTCTACATGTTACGAGCAAATATATTCAGCTATTTGCTTTTATAACTGGCCACCAGATGAATAGACAACTACATTGAGCGCAATATTAGCTAAACAGCTATCAATAATTCAGTTGTTTGATAATGGCATAACATTAACTTGGATGCGCAAATCTTGCAACAGGAAATGAGATAAACACTCTCTCAGCCATCAAATCTATGTATGTACCAAATTCAACAATTTGCTTAGATAATAGAGAATGTACTAAAATATTAAGCACTTTTTAAAGTATGAAATACTAAAAAGACGTAAGAAATTTATTTCTGGCTAGACTTACCAACAATTAGCAACTATTAAGGTACACCCCAGAAACACCCGGAAAGTATATATCACTGGAAGAATGTCGAGATACCGCGGAATTTAGAGCGACGGTCGACACGACGGTAAAATCATAACTAAAAGAGAATTCGTTCTCTTTCCGCTGCATAGAGCCTGCCCTAAAGCGCTCTCTATTGCGCTCTTTGGACCCGAATCTCCTTTCTCTAAGTTTTATTATGAACTGTTGCGAAATGCGGATTTTGCGGTTGTTACATGTAGTCAGGCCAATTTGATGAAACAAATGATTATTTTCAGGGCATTTCATTTATTAATATACATCATAATGTCAGATTGTTGTTCAAACGTGTAATATCGAACTGTTTAAAAGTGTTTATTAATTTTCAGCTTAAATAGCTCTCATTCAGTTATTTTTGATTTATTCTATTTCTATTTTTTAAATAAATTTAGATAATGAAGTGAGGTTTACTAACATTTAATGTCGCACATATTATTTGCTATGCTAGTAGTAGTAGTAGTAAATATCTTTATTTCTAAAAAATTGCTATGCTATTATATCACAAGACACGTTATATGTATTTAAGTCAGTGTGAATCATGATTTTTCGCTGATTCCGGCCGCTTTTTCGCTGATTTCGGACTTAAATAATAAAAACTTATTCAACTAGTCATATAAAGGTTTGCAGCTGTAGATGTAAGAATATACAATGTAGACAAAAGCTAACACGAATCCTACCAGCACCAGTTTTTGAGATTTAAATACTGAGCAAGATATTTGCACTGTTTAAACATCTTTTGTTTTGTTTTGTTAAACACAGTTGTGAATTCTAGATTCAAAGCAAACTTGCTAGTTTGGATCAAATGTAGATCAGAAACAGCAATTCAACAGATTTATTTGTTTTGAAATAATTGGGAATCTAGCAGAACCAACTAACATACGAACTAGTTTTTTTTCTACTATAAAATTTTCTATCTTGGTGAGGCGATCCAGCTGCTTCTTTTTTTATTGATTATTATTAATACTCGCAAATTTTCGGTTTTTAGCTTACGTCTCTAAATTGTTCTTTCATCTCTCTTTCATCATTTCATATGATTTTTCGCTTTTTCTTGTTCTTCCCCGTTTTTATTTACCTGTAGGGTTCATTCCAAAATATGTTTAGGAATATTCTTAAACGGAAGCGGGATTGTCTAGTTGGTCTTGTAAGACAAAGGGGATTCAGTATGGTCCAGTTGTAGGGGTTGTTTGTCCATTTTGTCTGTAGATGTATGAGTCTTTCCGAAATCTTTGTCATGTTTGTGCGTTCGTATAGTAGTTGGGTGGAGGGGTTGTGTAGTGGGTTTTGGGGGTGTCTTATTCGTGTTATTAGTCTTAGTTTATTTAATAAAATTTCTCCTGGGTTTCAATCAATTTTATTGTTTATTATTTACAATGTCACAAATACGTTTCGGTGTCTTTCTCCACCATCATCAGTTTGTGTGTATAGTTGCTTCTACCTTCACATTTGACTGGTCACTCTAGTCAGTCTCAATGTGAAGGTAGAAACAACTATACACACAAACTGATGATGGTGGAGAAAGACACCGTAACGTATTTGTAGCATTGTAAATAATAAACAATAAAATTGACTGAAACCCAGGAGAAATTTTATTAAATAAATTGAAGTACAGTCATTTGGCATTATTTGCAGTATATCCGAAACATATGGATTGTTGTCTTTGATATCGTTCAATATGCTCTGTTTCGTCGTCGTGATTTGTCTATACACTTTTGATTCACCAACTTTAGTAACTCTTTCAATTGTTGATCTACCAGATTGCTGTTCATCAGAAGTCCACCTGTCCTGCTGTTAGCTCTTTTTTCAATTTTTTATTGATGATACGTATATCGGCTGAATTATCTTTTTTAAGAACTTTTTACTAACAGACTAGTAACCATCTTGTGATATACGAGTACCTAAATACTTGAAAACCTTTCAGTTTTTTTATCATTTGATTATTTTAGAGTACTATGTTTTATTTCTGTTTGTTTCAGAATAGAAATAGTTTCTAGTCTATTTTTATTTTCTGCGACTCTATTTTTAGTCCTGAAGTTCAGAGCTTCATAACTTTGTGCGATCAGTCCTTGATCGACCGAGAAGTGCTTTTAATAATCATCTAAAGTATTGACTTATAACTCTCGTAATATTTTATTTACAACACTGTACGACTTTTGGTAGGCAATTTTAACAGATTTTGCAGGTTACTAAATATTTTGTTTGTTGTTTTAAGGCCAACACCTAGCATGAAAAGTATTTTTAACTGTATTGTTTATAGAGCAAGTATGCATCATTTGTACAGGGTGATTCAAAATGGACGTCGCAAGGTCTACTACGGCAAAAAGAAAACTGATAATTAAATTGTGATATAGTTGTTGCGAATATTTTGAGAATAGTTTGTGTATTTGTATGAGCAGACATATCGGGCGGCAGTTTCCAAGGTCTTTGCTTTTGACCTTCTTAAATAATAAAATAACTTCTGCATTTTGCCATTCTGTTGATATGCGGCCTTCCTCTAAGCATATGTTAAACATTTTTTTAAATGATTGCATCAAAGGACCTGAACTTAGCTTCAGCATTTCGGATGTTATTTTATCCTCTCCAGGACATTTCTTATCATTCATATAACTCAAGGAGGTACATATTTCGTTTGTTGATATTTGCGGCATGTCTTTTTTTTTGATTTCTTGGTCGATTCACTAACAGCAAAATGAATGGCAGATTACAAATATTTAACTGACTAACAATGAAACTTTGTACATAATCATAATAATAATAAGACTACATGTATTAAACAAGGGCAGAAAGACCGATAGGTCGATAGCCTTTTTTAGAAATAAAGATGTTTACTACTACTCATAATAATAAAGAGGAATAATACCGAGATGTGAAAATCTCAGGCACTTTCAGGACCAGTCCAATCACCGGTTTCGTCAGACTTTCATCAGATTAAGACTCTGACTCACCACTAAGGAGGTGAGCTGCAAACCGCCAATATTTGACAAAAATCGATCAAAATTAGTTTCACCTACCCTAGTAATTTTAAATAGTAATTTTTTAAATAATTTTGTCTTTTGTTTGTAATTTTTTAAATAATTCAGTTTTGTCGATTTTGTCAAAGTCTGAAGTTTGCTAATCACTTCGTTTCGCAAGCACTAAGCTTGTAGTTTTCTAGCGGGCGCTAGTGCAATAGTGTGGAGCCTTTTTAAAACTTTTGAAATTTTTTGTTTTGAAATATCGATTTTTTGTTGGCATCACTCGTTTTCCGATATCAACTTCTACTATTTCATTGAATTTATTAAAATGCATCGACATAATGGGTTCGTGTTTGTGCAAAAAAAATGTTAATGCTGCAAAGACTTTCGAATCAACAATGTTATTTTTAAAAACACGACAATCATTCATTAAAAAGAGTTAATAATGTGTTGAAGTCATAAGAGTTCAGTTAGAACAATTATTATGAATAATAATTTTCAAAAGACCTTGTTGAGTTTAAAAAGTAGTTTCAAGCAGATCTTAACGCCGCAATAATACAGTTAATGTTTGTTAAGTTTAGTTTTTATTGAAAATTCGAACAACATTATTTCTTTCATTTAAAGATACATTTGAGTTACGTGGTTCCAAAAATAAAAAGGACGGTGAAAGATAATCGACTTGAAGCAAGTACACATTTTTTATTTAGAAATACAAACGTTTTTGAAAAATGTATTATATAATATACAGTGTGTCGCACTTAAGATGGAAACACCACCGGTATTTTATTTATTTTTAGAAGCAGGGTTTTCAGTTTTCGGTACAGAGGAAGAATGTTAGTGAGCTTAATTGTTTAGAGTACCCATTCTATTCTACCTTCAGATAAAAACCGAGCCTACTGCGACTTTGCGAATATGGGCATTTCGTTATTTTGCGATGCATAGAGAATTTGACAAAGTTACTAGAAAAAGTTTGTTCATAATGTATTTGAACTGGTAAATACCGAGTTTCAGGTAAAAAGTAAAATTTGACCATTTTTTAAATTGTACGCAAAAGTCCGAATTTGTATCACGAGGGTGAATTTGCGTTTCCTCAAACTGGAAGGTGTTGAACGTCGCTTCTGTCCGAAGCTAAATTCACAAACATTTCCTGTGTGGTGCGAAAATTTAAATTTTGTAATAACGAATTATGGGATATTATCGAGGATATGCCTATCAACGTGCGGCAAGAAATGTTTTTCCGAACTTGGACGGTGCATCTATTCATGACTCCCGGTTGGTCCGGATTGGCAAAATCGATCCTTTCCATTGAGATGGATTGGCAGAAATAGCCCATTCGAACGTGGCCCCCCTCGACCTCCTGACCTTACGCCAATATATTTCTATTTCTGGGGTGCTATCAAGAATAAGGTTTACAAAGTAAGGCCCTCAAACTCGAGAAGAACTATTGAGAGAATAAGACAAGCCTGTCGCGAAATAAATGTTGCTGAACTTATGAGAGTTGCCAATAACAATCGCAAACGCATTGAAAAGTGCATCAGGATTGAAGGTGGACTAGTTGAAGCAGACCCACATTCGATCACACTAGTTTTTCGCTTGAATTTTTCTGTTTAGTTTTTTATTTGTTGAATAAATTATGTATTGTTGCAATTTTTTGTTGCTTTAGTGAAATTTTTTTAAAACGCCAGAAATTGAGTTTTGACTTGAAACTCGGTATATACGTTCAAAATACCAATCTGAACAACTTTTTCTAGTAACTTTTTTTCCGATATCTCTAACGCATCGCAAAATATAACGAATTATATTCCGAGCCCATTCGCATACTCGTTGTAGGCTGGGTTTTTTACCCAGTTTTTTAATTAAGCTCGTGACTTTCTACCTCTGTACTGAAACTGAAAGCCCTGCTTCCAAAAATAGATAAAATACAGGGGTGTTTCCATCTTAAGTGCGACACACTGTATTATAATATAATATATTATATATTATATGAAATAATAATAATATGATATATAAGAATCAAATGTATTTGAGAACGTGATATTGCCAACAAAAAACAATATGTTAAGACCAAAAACATTGTTGTTTTAAATGGTTGCAGACTATTACAGCTAGCGTCCTCTAGGACCCACAAGCCTAGTAATAGGAAATGTGGATCCTTCGATCTGAAAACCGCCCAGCACGTTTCTTTGGTCATGATAAAACTGGTTAAGACTCTATGAAATAAAAACCAAAAATTATTTACATTTTGACACCCTTTACTACGGAAACTATTAATTTTCGGATAAGACACATTTACGTGAAACGCTATGCAAAAATATTGCTTAAACAATGTCAACAAATTTTGTCAGATCAGTTAAGGACCACCCTGATGTGCACACCATTATTCAGGAAAATAGCAAGACAGCTTTACATATTTTTTTATTTTCTCAATGATATTACTCTGTCCCACTTTAGCTTTTTTAGGGTGGGCTGGTTCATTTTTTTGGATTTCATTACTATACTTAAATTAATCACTTGTTCTTTGAGATCTATAGATACCATTCCAAACTCACCTTTCCAATATTTTAGTCATTTTTGCCATAATAAGATGGAAGCAGTCTTTAGTTATATTTTCTAGATTTTATTGAATTATCTTCCTGATTCTACTTTGGTGAAGGAAACTAACCCATCGAGAAACTTTCCAAAACAAAGGGACGGTGTAAAATACACAACCAACTAAATACAGTTTATAAGGAGTGAAATCTTTGAAATCTTCATCAAAATATGCTTTTTTAAATTTTCTATTTTCTTCTGATAACTTTGTGGTTTCTTTTTTATTTACTTTTATCTCTAGAATTTGGGGTCGCTAAAATATCAGTTGCCACTATTAATGCTCTACTAAGTTGTTATTTTCCAGTAGCTTGGTTGGTTAGTTAGTTTAGAAAGGATTTGTATTTTTGTGGCGCGTTTTAAACAGACAATAAATCAGTTCAAAAAACATAAAAATAGTTTGTTCAAGCAACGGTTTAAAGTTAGTAAACTTTAGAAGCGAGATCTGGAATAATGCGAATTTAACATTTTCATGTGCCGAAAAGAAGCAACCAGCTGCTTTCAGTCTAGACGGGAATTAAGAATATTTAAATGTTGTCCAGTTAACTACTCTAACTCTTAACTATATCATTTGACCCTCCTCCCTTATTAGGCAACAATTTGAATGTATCCAATGCCTCCTGCCGAAATCCATATCTCTAACTCAATACTTGTGAAACTTACGATATTTTGCGCTAATGCGTGAGATTTGCATATTGCATCGGTTTCCAAGAACATAATTTTAAGGAAAGTATTTATTTTTTATTTGTTATTTTTAATTTAATTTAATTGAATCAGCAAAACCCACGGTGGTTAGCTGACTGGGTAACAAGACATTGCCGGAACCTGATATTTGCCAGTGATTATGTTATTTGATAGGCTGGAAACCAAAGGCAATGCAAAGAGTGGCGTCTTTGAAATTTGTTGTATGCACTTTATAAATAAGAGAAATATAAAACACCAGCAGTGTTGTTTTCCACGCAGCCACCAAAATGCCGATAACAGGAGCTAGAGAAACAAGTTTCATTTAGATGGCACTCCCGCATAAAAATGGGAATGGTGAATGAAACATAAATTAACTTTTTTATAGTACAGTCCGAAAGGTTTCCCAGTTGATTAGTACATATCCTAAAAGTACAGATCGTAAAAAATATCATAAAAAAGTTTATATTTATTCTATTTACGTGCTAAATTTGAATTGTTGAGTTTCAAAATTTAGCAGCTGCAGTAAAGTATATTATCACAGTGTTTGCATATTATCTAAATTTGATTAAAGGCACAAACATGTGTTTATTTTTAAATATCAATTTTTCTATAATGCATTAAATATTCCTTTATAGCGCAAGAACAGTCAACACATGCTCTTATATATTTAATTTATTTCAAATCGAATGAGACTTATACCACTTATAAGAATTATTTCGGTATAGTGTTTTCACAACTGTCGTTCGTCATTAGATGTTACTCATTCTTTATAATTATACGTTTTGAGTGCGTGCCTGTTTGTAACTTTAGCTTTTAATCAACCACAGGTCGTCGGTTTGAAGATATTGAGATGAAATTTAGCATAAATGCCGAATTCTACCGTGTCATGTAACTTATGTTGGATGGTCAAATCGGAATAAGGCTTTGGCCCTTAAAGCTGCCTAAGGTTGCAAACAAATTATAGCTAACCGGTATCTCCAATTATCAAATTTTACTACGTTTTTTTTTTCTTAAGAACGCCTTAAGGGTTTCGGAATTGTAACTAGACTGGGTCTATCTAACAATATTTTTTCTATTATCTAAGCTTAGCTGTTTGGTAGATGGACGTCCAGCGACGCTCTCCACATAACACTAATCACTTTTTTCATGTGATTAAACATACTTTAGGAATAATCCTAGGCACTTTTGCTGTCGCTACACCTAATTCGAACGGTTTTTTAGTCTTTTTCAGCCGCCGAACTCGTACCGTGTGTCGAGTAGCGAGATTACTTCGACATTTTCGTGTCTCTTCAGTCTCTTCTGACTGTTTGTCTGCAAACCTCTTGATCTCATCTTCAACAATAGGCATCTTCAGGTCGCGATGAATGTCTTCATACGAATGTACCACGGGGCGTTGACGATGCTCCGCAGAAACTTATTTTGAAATGTCTCGAATAATTTTGAAATTAGTTTTTTCTTGGTCATCCCCAAAGTAGGATGCCAACGTATAATATGTTGTAATTAATGTGTAATAATTGTAGTAGTAAATCCACACGGGCTTTAGTATTGCTTATAGAGAAGCAGTTGTTGTGAATTGACAACTCAGAGTGGCGTCCGAGAAGCCAATGCATTTGCCTGAACTTGAGCCCCAGTTGCTCACGTTTTTTCTTCATATGTGATTTCCACCGTAGCTTGGCATCCAAGATCATACCCAAATACTTAGCTTCGTTGGCATGCGGGATTGTTTGCTGATTGACTATTACTGGTATATAGTCGTATTTCTTGTTGGTAAAATTGACGTGAATCGACTTTACCTCATTAAGCTTGATGCGCCATTTCTTTGCCCAACTGGTGACATTGTTGGCGGCTATTTGAAGTTTGTTAGTGGCTGACTGTATGTCTTGACCCACGGCGAGAAGAGCAGTATCGTCGGCAAATGTTGCCGTGATAACTCCTTTACTTTGAGGTATATCATTGGTGTACAGCAGGTAAAGAACTGGTCCAAGGACACTGCCCTGAGGTACTCCAACAGAAATTTTTTTGAGTTCAGAATATTCTTCCCCATGTTTGACTCTAAAGTGTCGGTCAGTAATATATGAGTGAAGAATTTGGCTCATTTATCGTGGCAAATATTTGTCTAGTTTGTACTCCAGGCCCTGATGCCACACTCGGTCGAATGCTTGGGCCACGTCAAGGAATATCGTTGCACATATATTTTTCTCTTCAAGTGATCTCTCAATTACAGCGGTGATTCGGTGTACTTGATCAATAGTCGAGTGCTTGTTGCGGAATCCAAACTGATGAGTCGGAATAAGCTGCTTTTCCTCAATTATAGGTTTGAGGCGTTGTAGGAGCAGCTTTTCAAACAGTTTGGATATCGTCGGCAGCAAAGATGTGGGGCGGTATGATGATCTATCTTCAAGTGGTTTGCCAGGTTTAGGTATCATTATTACTTCAGCAATCTTCCACTGTATTGGCACGTACCGGAGTCGTAGAGCTGCGTTGAAGAGGTGCGTCAGTTTCATGATAGCTTTGCGAGGTAGTTCTTTGAGAATCTGGGCGGTTATTAGATCATAACCTGGAGCTTTCTTTGAGCTGAGGTTTTTACCCATGGTATTAGCAATCTCAGCAGGTGTTATTGGCTTAATTATCGTGCCATTTTCGTTGGTGATTTGAAGGATTTCTTCCATGCCAGTTGGTAAATGAGGCTGAAAAGTGACTGTCAAATTTTAATAAGGTACTTTATTAAAATAAATTATGTATTGACCAGTGCTTCGCCAGCTAAGAGCCTCTTAAAATATTTAATCGTTCTGATTTCGGACAGAGGTGTAAATATATATGATAAACAGGTTCATCATTTTATTACAATTTTCTGATTCTAGCGAGTTGAAAAGAGATAAGAAAGACGTTGGTGCGCAAAATTAAATACTTATTCATACCTCAAAGCCTAATGTGACCATTGATGTAATATTTTTATTCCTTGAATTGACCATACCGAAAGCTAGGAGGTTATTGCAAACATTTTCAATATTTAAGTAGTGCTTTGGCTTTTAAAGTGTTGCTTACCAACGCAGCATCATGATCATGTTTCATCAATCAAATTGCCTCTATATGTATATTAACACAATTACAATGAGACTTTTGTTAAAGTCGAATCATCGAAATGGGCACGAATCGTTATAATTGGCTATCGCCAGCAAAACTGTGGTCGGAATTCAGCTGATTATTTCCATCGGACATATTTGAATAAATGCGTGAAAGCTTCGACTTATCCTACAAATTTACATAGTTTTATTTCGTTGCCATAATGAAATAAATTAAAAAATGGTGAAACTCTTTGTAACTCCCAAGTGGTATAATGACTCGGGCGGATTCAAAACGCAAAAGTGAAACTTAGTGGAAATTATCTGATACTAAAAAATTCATATGTTTAGCGAAAAACTTGTTCAAAAAACATTTTAAATATGTCATTTCATTTTTCTCGCCTACGGTCTCGAATATATTGGACTCGGTTGCCAAAAAATCTCCAAGATTAGTGCAAACTGATCGATAGTCTTTTTCGCTATATGTATAAATACATACAGTGGGAATGACCTTTTATAAATAAAAAAAAATCGCCAGATAAAACTTTTGGGTTCTGCATCTTAATAATAACTTTAATTTTACTGGTTGAAAATTTTGAGCTCTTATAAGCAGCGGGCCAATCAAACTGCTTGTGTCGTTTCGTTTATGTCAGCGGTGAACATTATCGAAGACTATGAAGAAATGATCGGAGTTGTCTTCCGTGGCTCTAGCTCTGATGATGTGCTCCGCGGACATAAACGAAACACTAAGAAGCAATGCATGTCGCTCATCCTTTATAAGCCTGAAAAACTTTTTAACCGATATTTTGATCGGCTCTAAAAGCTTTTATTGACAGATTTATTTTTTTCTCAGGACAGCCCAATTCAGAGCTGAAGTGTGTTTAAAAAATGTAAATATTTTATCTATCATCATACCATTTTATCTATCACATCGAATTCTATCAGCATCAAATAGTTCGTTATGTCTTAACTAAGCAAACATCGTGACTAACACCTTGGTCATGTAATGTGATATCATTTTCATAAACTTCCTTCATTATTGGTATGCATATGTTCGTCTTAATTTGCGCCAAGCAAGATTACATCATACAAAGCGCGTACAGTCTATAAATAATAAATGTGTTTGTTAATCCATTTCTCTCGCTTCCTATTTATATTCCAATCAGTAATTGACCTCAAGGACTAGTTTTCCATGTTATTAGTTATATTGATTTTTTTCCTGACTGTATTTTAATTTATTCCAAAGTATTCCTGGGTTTCAGTCAATTTTTTACTTTTTTTCACAATTATGGTGTTATGTGAAGGAGTCCTGCGTTTTCATCCCGGGTCTATCTATTGGACTCGTCAGTAGGGCTTAGATAGACCCTGCCCTATAACGCTTTCCTACGTTCTTTGATGTCTGTCAGCCTTTTTAGCAGGCCTCTGGTCTCGACATCTGGTTCCATGCGTGTACTCATATATATCCTAATTCGGTCTAGGTGTGTTCGGCGAGATGTTATCAGCCGTTCTTGTCAATACTGTAACACATTTTTGCTTCCCTCTCCAAAGCCACCCATGTCACGCCATCTGGTATATGGTTTTGCATATTTATTTATCCATGTGGGGACAGGTTTCTGCGCTTTTTGGAGATGTCAGCGAAACGTGCTACTGACTTTGCTCCTTTTCCCAAGCATCCATTCATATTGATTTTTTTCCTGACTGTATTTTAATTTATTCCAAAGTATTCCTGGGTTTCAGTCAATTTTTTACTTTTTTTCACAATTATGATGTTATGTGAAGGAGTCCTGCGTTTTCATCCCGGGTCTATCTATTGGACTCGTCAGTAGGGCTTAGATAGACCCTGCCCTATAACGCTTTCCTACGTTCTTTGATGTCTGTCAGCCTTTTAGCAGGCCTCTGGTCTCGACATCTGGTTCCATGCGTGTACTCATATATATCCTAATTCGGTCTAGGTGTGTTCGGCGAGATGTTATCAGCCGTTCTTGTCAATACTGTAACACATTTTTGCTTCCCTCTCCAAAGCCACCCATGTCACGCCATCTGGTATATGGTTTTGCATATTTATTTATCCATGTGGGGACAGGTTTCTGCGCTTTTTGGAGATGTCAGCGAAACGTGCTACTGACTTTGCTCCTTTTCCCAAGCATCCATTCATATTGATTTTTTTCCTGACTGTATTTTAATTTATTCCAAAGTATTCCTGGGTTTCAGTCAATTTTTTACTTTTTTTCACAATTATGGTGTTATGTGAAGGAGTCCTGCGTTTTCATCCCGGGTCTATCTATTGGACTCGTCAGTAGGGCTTAGATAGACCCTGCCCTATAACGCTTTCCTACGTTCTTTGATGTCTGTCAGCCTTTTTAGCAGGCCTCTGGTCTCGACATCTGGTTCCATGCGTGTACTCATATATATCCTAATTCGGTCTAGGTGTGTTCGGCGAGATGTTATCAGCCGTTCTTGTCAATACTGTAACACATTTTTGCTTCCCTCTCCAAAGCCACCCATGTCACGCCATCTGGTATATGGTTTTGCATATTTATTTATCCATGTGGGGACAGGTTTCTGCGCTTTTTGGAGATGTCAGCGAAACGTGCTACTGACTTTGCTCCTTTTCCCAAGCATCCATTCATATTGATTTTTTTCCTGACTGTATTTTAATTTATTCCAAAGTATTCCTGGGTTTCAGTCAATTTTTTACTTTTTTTCACAATTATGGTGTTATGTGAAGGAGTCCTGCGTTTTCATCCCGGGTCTATCTATTGGACTCGTCAGTAGGGCTTAGATAGACCCTGCCCTATAACGCTTTCCTACGTTCTTTGATGTCTGTCAGCCTTTTTAGCAGGCCTCTGGTCTCGACATCTGGTTCCATGCGTGTACTCATATATATCCTTTGGAGAGGGAAGCAAAAATGTGTTACAGTATTGACAAGAACGGCTGATAACATCTCGCCGAACACACCTAGACCGAATTAGGATATATATGAGTACACGCATGGAACCAGATGTCGAGACCAGAGGCCTGCTAAAAAGGCTGACAGACATCAAAGAACGTAGGAAAGCGTTATAGGGCAGGGTCTATCTAAGCCCTACTGACGAGTCCAATAGATAGACCCGGGATGAAAACGCAGGACTCCTTCACATAACACCATAATTGTGAAAAAAAGTAAAAAATTGACTGAAACCCAGGAATACTTTGGAATAAATTAAAATACAGTCAGGGAAAAAAATCAATATGAATGGATGCTTGGGAAAAGGAGCAAAGTCAGTAGCACGTTTCGCTGACATCTCCAAAAAGCGCAGAAACCTGTCCCCACATGGATAAATAAATATGCAAAACCATATACCAGATGGCGTGACATGGGTGGCTTTGGAGAGGGAAGCAAAAATGTGTTACAGTATTGACAAGAACGGCTGATAACATCTCGCCGAACACACCTAGACCGAATTAGGATATATATGAGTACACGCATGGAACCAGATGTCGAGACCAGAGGCCTGCTAAAAAGGCTGACAGACATCAAAGAACGTAGGAAAGCGTTATAGGGCAGGGTCTATCTAAGCCCTACTGACGAGTCCAATAGATAGACCCGGGATGAAAACGCAGGACTCCTTCACATAACACCATAATTGTGAAAAAAAGTAAAAAATTGACTGAAACCCAGGAATACTTTGGAATAAATTAAAATACAGTCAGGAAAAAAATCAATATGAATGGATGCTTGGGAAAAGGAGCAAAGTCAGTAGCACGTTTCGCTGACATCTCCAAAAAGCGCAGAAACCTGTCCCCACATGGATAAATAAATATGCAAAACCATATACCAGATGGCGTGACATGGGTGGCTTTGGAGAGGGAAGCAAAAATGTGTTACAGTATTGACAAGAACGGCTGATAACATCTCGCCGAACACACCTAGACCGAATTAGGATATATATGAGTACACGCATGGAACCAGATGTCGAGACCAGAGGCCTGCTAAAAAGGCTGACAGACATCAAAGAACGTAGGAAAGCGTTATAGGGCAGGGTCTATCTAAGCCCTACTGACGAGTCCAATAGATAGACCCGGGATGAAAACGCAGGACTCCTTCACATAACACCATAATTGTGAAAAAAAGTAAAAAATTGACTGAAACCCAGGAATACTTTGGAATAAATTAAAATACAGTCAGGAAAAAAATCAATATGAATGGATGCTTGGGAAAAGGAGCAAAGTCAGTAGCACGTTTCGCTGACATCTCCAAAAAGCGCAGAAACCTGTCCCCACATGGATAAATAAATATGCAAAACCATATACCAGATGGCGTGACATGGGTGGCTTTGGAGAGGGAAGCAAAAATGTGTTACAGTATTGACAAGAACGGCTGATAACATCTCGCCGAACACACCTAGACCGAATTAGGATATATATGAGTACACGCATGGAACCAGATGTCGAGACCAGAGGCCTGCTAAAAAGGCTGACAGACATCAAAGAACGTAGGAAAGCGTTATAGGGCAGGGTCTATCTAAGCCCTACTGACGAGTCCAATAGATAGACCCGGGATGAAAACGCAGGACTCCTTCACATAACACCATAATTGTGAAAAAAAGTAAAAAATTGACTGAAACCCAGGAATACTTTGGAATAAATTAAAATACAGTCAGGAAAAAAATCAATATGAATGGATGCTTGGGAAAAGGAGCAAAGTCAGTAGCACGTTTCGCTGACATCTCCAAAAAGCGCAGAAACCTGTCCCCACATGGATAAATAAATATGCAAAACCATATACCAGATGGCGTGACATGGGTGGCTTTGGAGAGGGAAGCAAAAATGTGTTACAGTATTGACAAGAACGGCTGATAACATCTCGCCGAACACACCTAGACCGAATTAGGATATATATGAGTACACGCATGGAACCAGATGTCGAGACCAGAGGCCTGCTAAAAAGGCTGACAGACATCAAAGAACGTAGGAAAGCGTTATAGGGCAGGGTCTATCTAAGCCCTACTGACGAGTCCAATAGATAGACCCGGGATGAAAACGCAGGACTCCTTCACATAACACCATAATTGTGAAAAAAAGTAAAAAATTGACTGAAACCCAGGAATACTTTGGAATAAATTAAAATACAGTCAGGAAAAAAATCAATATGAATGGATGCTTGGGAAAAGGAGCAAAGTCAGTAGCACGTTTCGCTGACATCTCCAAAAAGCGCAGAAACCTGTCCCCACATGGATAAATAAATATGCAAAACCATATACCAGATGGCGTGACATGGGTGGCTTTGGAGAGGGAAGCAAAAATGTGTTACAGTATTGACAAGAACGGCTGATAACATCTCGCCGAACACACCTAGACCGAATTAGGATATATATGAGTACACGCATGGAACCAGATGTCGAGACCAGAGGCCTGCTAAAAAGGCTGACAGACATCAAAGAACGTAGGAAAGCGTTATAGGGCAGGGTCTATCTAAGCCCTACTGACGAGTCCAATAGATAGACCCGGGATGAAAACGCAGGACTCCTTCACATAACACCATAATTGTGAAAAAAAGTAAAAAATTGACTGAAACCCAGGAATACTTTGGAGTTATTAGTTATGTTATGTTTGTTTATAGTGATCTGGATTATGTACTAGTTAGCAATTATATGTCAAAATTGCAGTGTGGAACTAACCATGGCAAATATGGATCTAAGCATTTGAAATATTGAATCACAAAACATGACACACATTTTCTTGCACCGGAATGTTGCAAAGTTCAGTGTTATACACAATTTTGAAAATGTTCCAAACACTTCTGAGGACATGGCAACACCTGGCAATATAACTAAGTGTTTTCTTGGTACTGAGAAGGAGATACGTGCAAAAGGTCTAAGATGCAAAGGAAATAATTGTGTATTCTTTCCTGACTGTATTTCAATTTAATCCAAAAGAAATTCCTGGGTTCCAGTCAATATTAGTGATAGATAGTCATAGTGGTGTCTTTCTCCACCATCATCAGTTTGTATGTATGGCTGTTTCCACCTTCACATTTGACAAACTATTCTAGAATAAATTAAAATACCAGTAGATACGCTAGATACAGTAGTACAGTAGATAGCCAAATACGAGTAGATTGAGACGACCTATTAGAAGATCATTAGGACTCATCTCTTTGATTGCATTAAATGTCTTTGTACCATTTTCAAATTTAGTCGTTTCTATCCCGGATATCCTTTGATTTTCGATAAATTTAATGACAAAAGTATCCATACATGCTTATAAAATCCGTTTTAATATGTTAAATTGCATCAGTGGCTAAAAAAATTAATTAATTGTCACTATTTGCCTTCTTATTACAATCATGCTTCTTGCAAACACGAACGAAATTGGTTGACTAAAACTATGTTAAGAAACTTTTTAACGGACACATTATTTAGAAGAGCAGTTCGGTATCTATTTGAAAATATCAGTGCCATAATATTTTTTGAATAACTGTTAGAGCTTTTGCTTAGTGTATTCGGATGGCAATTCATGTTGGGCTGAAATGGTTTATTTCGACGTTCATTGGGTGGTTCAAAGGTGTTGATATTACTCCTCTTGAAAACGGTACGAAATACTACCAGCCGAAACGTTGTAATAAAAAAGACATCGTTAAAGAGCAATGAATCCCACTGAGTCATTTTGACAATTTTTTTTCAACACCCTGCCGGTCGCCGTTTGCAAGCAGACATATGATCCAATTCATCAGCATTTCATGGGACTGGGTGGTCAGATAATTTACGAAAAGACATAGACATAACAAAACCCTTCATTTGCTACCCATATTATATTGCAGTCTAATTGTGTGATGCCGTGTAGGTGAAGGAGGTTTTTTTAACATTTTTGAAGGTTGCTGACGTAAGTGACTTAAGTTAGTCGCACACTGTATGGTCTTAATGAAAATCAACATCATCAGAACTAAAATGTTCCAGTCAATGTGATTTCAGACATGAAGTTTCTCTACTTTCTTCAGAGATACATTTACACTTAATTTTTTAATTTGTTTGCTTACTCCTATCAAAGTTAAAGTGCAATTGACTTTCTCCTACTTGAGTGTTATCAATTAAGATAAAATATATAATAATATACTAAATAATAAATACGAAAAATATAATAAATAATACAGTCAATATAAAAAATTAAAAATGCTTTGAAATCCGAATAATCCAACAATCTCAAGCTGCCGTAAAAAGATTGCTATTGATATGAAGCCATTTACTTTAAATCTGGGCGACCTTCACTCGATTGTATTAGTTATGGCATGATTATTTAATTGCTCTTTTGTATGATTTCCTCGTGTTGCTCGCTATTGTTGAATTTTAGTATTAGAGTTCTTCAGAATTCGTATAGTTAATTTAAGTTTATCAAAAACTGTTTGATAATCAGCACAGCATTATATGTAAATGTTGCGGATATATTTGCAGTTTTAAAGGATGTTTCAAAGGTCACTCCGACCATCATCTATCGCTTCATATGATTCATGGAAGCACACTGTGGTAAAAGTGACTGCATTTGAGAAGTTTGTTGTTTTAAAGAAAATTACGGACTTTTGAACTTTTGTTACATAGAGGGGGTATATTTTAGACAATGGTACGTTGAGAATTCCACAAATTGTCAGAAAAATAAGAAAATTAATATTACATGTATGCTATATTCTTAAATAAAAGCAAATTTGAATAATAATTAGATAAAATATTCTAACGCGAATAACAGAAAGACAACTCCAATTACAAACGAAATGGAAAAACAATCCCTATAACTGGACCCTACTGAATCCCCTTTGTCTCACGAGACAAACGAGACAATCCCGCTTCCGCTTCCCAACAACAACACTACTTGAACACTTCCAACACGACTGAACCAACCTGCTAGACGATGAAAAGACATGACATAGAAGAGAGATTTTTTTTGAAGAATGAAGAAGAATTTGAAGAAGAATTAAGATAGTTTAAGTTAGAACATTAACACAATACATGTCTATATGCAAGGGCAGCAAGGCCGAGGGCCGATCGCCTATTGATAAAACATGTAGAACCCAAATACTGATGAATAAAATTCATTTTTTTTTTCAAAAAACGTTACCCTTGTTATATTTATTGATTCGTTTAAATTTTATTTTTTTTTATAGGCACAGAAGAACTCAAAATCAATCCGATTTTAGACGCTCCTCAGTTAAAAAGTTTTACAAAATTTTGCATAATAACTCTATTTAAAAGTTTGCACAATCATATTGAGGAATTTTTATGTCCAAAATAATTTCGGAGCAGATGAATCCAGTAATAAATTTCTAAATACTCACACGTGAGTTATAAAAATGAATAGAAAACAATGTACCAATGTAAAAGTAATAAATTGCTTTAAATAAATAACTAGTAAAAATTGATTTGCAGAAAAGGTCTGGTTGCAATTAACGAGGTAAAATCATTTAATCTAACATTCAATATTCAAACTATTCATTGGTGAGTTTTCCGGGTTTTTAGGGCGTCGTAAAATAGAATTTCTTCCTGACGTTTCGCAAGCACCAGTGACTTGCATCTTCAGAAGTTGTTTGCTTAGTTAATAATTCATTCCAATGTATTCCTGGGTTTTCAGTCAATTTTATTGTCACTAATTATGGTGTTATGTGATGAGCCCTGCGTTTCGTCCCGGGGTCTACCTATTGGACTCGTCAGTAAGGCTTAGGTAGACCCTGCCTTATACGCCGAAACGCAGGGCTCATCACATAACACCATAATTAGTGACAATAAAATTGACTGAAAACCCAGGAATAAATTGGAATGAATTAAAGTACAGTCAGGAAAAAGAATATACAAAAAGATATAGATGCTTGGGAAAAAAAGCAGAATGGAACGAGTGGCAGCATCGGCAACACGGGTTGCCAACATCTCACCGCAGAAGATCTACACCGGCTCGATTCATTTACGTCCGAACACGTATAACCGATGTCTGGCGTATAAGGCAGGGTCTACCTAAGCCTTACTGACGAGTCCAATAGGTAGACCCGGGACGAAACGCAGGGCTCATCACATAATACCATAATTAGTGACAATAAAATTGACCGAAAACCCAGGAATACATTGGAATGAATTAAAGTACAGTCAGGAAAAAGAATATACAAAAATTAGTTAATAATTATAGTTAATAATTTGTTTTTATAGAAAAAATCGTTGTTATATCTAACATTTGTGATAATATATATCTAATATATAAATAACAAATTGTAATAAACAATAATTAGTACCGTTTTCAGCTTGACTCAAACAAGCACTAGCACCAAGCATCTCTTGAGCTTTACAAGAAATTCTGTATCAAGTAATTATTTGAAAAGGGGCCACATCTATCAACTTTTTATTATTAGATGCGTATTAGAAGGATCGAAAAACTGAGCGTGCAAAATGAGGTTTGAGCTTGATAGGTTCAAATATTAATAGAGTAATGGAATATTATTTAACGTTTTTTCTCTTTTTGTCCTAATCTCGATTATGATATTGAATTGAATTATTCCTACTTAGGTATTTCAATTACAGAGTGCTTACTAGATAATTTTTGTATTATTATTTTGAAATTTGTGTCTTGATCCGACCGACAAATCGTCAAAATTGATAGTCTATCCGAAATGGTGAAAATCTTTGAAAAGCAGAAGTTATTGTTTAAACGTTTAACATGCGTGTTTTCCTTTATATTTACTGATTTTTAATTGACTGTTTCTCAGATAGATCATTGACGTTCAGATGTATACAAATAAGAAACACGAGTTAAAGTGAGAACTACTGATAAACATTAAGAGAAAGACTTCCATAGTGCCTCACCAGTAAGAACAGAAATATAAGCTAGACTTCAAATCTGGAATTGCACTGGTTTTTCTGGTGTTTCGGTTCTAAACAATCCACGCGCGAAAGTAGTTTCTAGATGGCTAGGGTTTGGAATTTATCCAGATAAACAGAATCTCACTTAAGGTCCTACTGAAGGATGTCAGATAAAGCCCCATCCGCACCCTGCTCGGCAATGCTAAATGACCTGTCGCTTCTGGTGCGGACGCTTCATTCGGCTCTACCGAGTCTCAACATTATTTATTCCATTTGGTAAATAAGTGTCTACAAAAGGCGTCTTTCCCAAACAGAAAAACTATCCGGTTAAAAATCGGATAACCCAAATTCAACTCTAATGTTCCGAGCGCTCACTATGAATTCTGTTATGTCAACAAAACATCACTGATAACAATAAAATACTAATTCATTATTTTTTATCTTTGTTACTGAAAGCCAGCTGCAAGCGTATTTATAACCAACCAACTGAAGCGACAGTAAACCGCGGCCCACCATGCTATGTAGTTGATCGTCCTTAATATCGCGATATTTTACGAATGGAAAATGTGTTTGACTGAGCGACTATTTGTGCTAGCACAGTTATTTCTAGTGGCCGAGTGTGTTAGTTTAACTTATTTTCTGAAGTCAGATGGCCCCCATTTACACCCCATCTGTATAGCCGAAGGATTGGAAAGATATTCTGCCGTGGGATGGATCTACCCAGTACCAGGTGTTGGGGAAAGCCTACCAAACACAAGTGAGTCGTATATGTGTTCAGTAGTACGGTCGCACCGGTGTACTGTTGTCTACAATTAAAAGCGTGTACCGTCCCACGGCACGTCTTGTATAACCTATTTTCTCAAATGTTGATAAAGCGGCATCTCAAACAGACACAATCAACACCTATAAATAGACTTCATATAAATGTGTGATAACTTAAAAATTAAGTAAATACCAGCAAAGCAGAAATTCGTAAAAGTACAGGAATATTTTTACTACAGTCTATCTAATGCACAGAAATGGAATCTCGTAAAATAGGGTGGAAAATTGAAAAATTGAAAAATTGATATATTTACTTAATTTATAGATATAACAGTACGCTATTATACCAGAGAATCGGACAATGTACATAGAAGAATAAGTAGGTATATTTCGAAACACAATATTTACTGACAAGTAATTATAACATTATTCAACTAAATATGTTATTAAAATATTTGTTGATATTACGTAATATGCCAAAGGAAAACCACGGCAAAACATAATGAAATTATTTGATGTAACATAATACCTTGGCATGGGCCAATGTGGATTCGGTACATCTGGAAGCAAAGTATAGAAACAATCGAAAATTACGATGCAATTTTATGATCAATAACCAGCATTTCTTGGCAAATGTTCAATGTTTGTCAACAAACCAGGACCCGAAGCAGCACCACAAGTCATCACGTGAAGGAAACGCGATAGTGTACGTTAAAGTCACCAAATTTGTCCAGTCATATCGACGTTATTATCAGGGAGATATGTCATATTGAAATGACGTCCATAAAAGACGTACACGCACGTCAGAAAGCATCGAAAATGTCACTTCTTGTATCTTCAGCTGTCTTAAAATATGTTAAGCGTGTAATAAACTGTGTGAAAAGATAATGTGATAAGATTATAATAAATATGAGAGATAAGTGAGACAAGGATAAATAAAACAACAACCGTTATGTACAGAGGTAAACATTAAAATGCAACTTAACAAGCCAATAATAGCAGCACCAGCAGAAAACAAGGAGTAAATAAGCCAATCTTCAAATCCGTAAACGTAATTCCGACTACTTCCTGTAATTTTTAAAAAAGGACCTTTAGGTCTTTTTTTTTAGTATTCAAAGTTTTTCGGACCTTATTAGGAAAGATTCGCCTACATTTGCTTTGGATATTTTTTATTTTAAATACAGAGATATATGTTTTACACCGTTTTATAAATTCTGCGGGCGCCAGTAATGTGTCTGTAAAGTTTCAGAAATCTAATCTTTTTTCAAGTGCTTTGTACTTTACTAAAACTGTTATTAAATTGATCTACAGTTTTCATGTTTGCCGAAATAACATAAGCATAATGTTTATTTGAAATAATTGTTTTCTAAAAACTAGTGCTGTAAATTAAAATCTTCTTGTAAACAGAACAGTCGTTAATAGTTGTCCTGTTTAACTTGGGAAACGTAAATCAAAACATAGGTCGGACTAGCACCAACAGTCACGTCTTATTGACGACGTTTATGTCACAGAACAGAACAGAGCAATTTGACGTGATAATCAAGTGATATTACGTTAGTGTGTGGTTACAATCATACCTATATTAAATAAGCAACAACCAATCAGGAGTCAAAGCTGTATGTGGATCTACAACTACCACTTTGGAGTCCTAGACGCATGAAAATCATCTAGAATAATAAGGCTTTGACCACAAATCAGATCATTACAGTAGTTCACGCGTTCTTACTATGTAAATAATTTCCAGTGTAGAATCCCTAATGCAAAAAATTTCAATATCGATTATGTGTTTAAGAAAACCACAGGTAAATGTTCTCAACAAAAGGCCTTTTAATATGTGGGCTTTATAGATATCGTAGTAGATGCACCTTAGGTCTCAATAAGGTGTTACACGCAAGAGCTCAAAGAATACAAAGGAAATCACGTGCGTTGTTCTGTCACTATATAGTTAAGAGTTTACCAATGTGATTAGTATCAATTATAATATAATACTTTGTGATTGAAACTTAATTTTAAATATTATATTAATATAATAAATTACCGATTTTCTGTCATTTCCATGAATGAAGTGATTTAGTTCCAATATTATCTATATTGAATAAGAATTGCTCTTTTTATATTTCTATACTTGCGACATACTCCTGACAACAGATCCAGAGGATTGATGTCAAGATTCAATCACCCTGTATATAAAGTGGTAAACACTCGGATAATCAGAGTCAAGTTCGATGCGTCGCTTATTACCTTTGCGTTAACGACATAATGCGTATAAACAGAGAACGCTTGATTTCAATATTCGTAAGTAACATTAACATGCATACTTGACACCATTCGGCTCTCGAACTGCTACAGATATTTATTTTAACAAACCTACATGAGAATCGACTATCGCAATATGGAAGCCAAACAGTTAACTATACCACTAGGTAAATTTGAAGGCTAAACCAGTAGATTCGGTAAGTTTTCTTCAATTTTATGGACAATTTGGCATAACAACACAAAAGCATAGAACAAGATTTAACTTTAAGTTCAAAGAATAAAAGTTGAACAGTATTGCGATAGACACTGTTGAAATACTAAAGCCTTTGGTCTTTGCCCCAGGAAAAGTTATTTGGATATTTGGAGCAAATCCCCATTTAAAATGTGTGAACATACACATAATTCAATCAGTTTTATGGCAGTAGTAAAGTCGGATAATTAAAACAGCTTTTAGGGCAAGGCGATAAGAAGAAAATGTTGCAATAACGATAAGTATTTACAGAGAACTACTTTAAATAGCGATTTTTACTTGAGACCGATAACTTTCAGTAGTTGTATATTTATTTATATTATGTATATTAAGTATATTGATATAATTTAAGTCTATACGCTCGGGACAAACCCAGGTCGCTCACTTTTTTGTTTCTTTCTTTTACTTTTTTCTTTATTGCCAAAAAAATTACTTTTAAAACGATAATTGTATTGTTAATACGATAAAAATTATAATTTCCTTTATAAATTTAAAGAATTTTTGAATGGCCGTTGAACCGCAAAATAACGAAATTGCAAAATTTTATTTTTACGGCTGTACGTAGCCAGCACGAGAGGTTTGATTGTCCCCAGGCTTGAAAATACTGGGCGTCTGTAACCACCGACAATTTGTTTATTAAGTACATTCTGTTGCAGACTTTCTTGCAACAAACGAAGCTTCAACACCCTAAATTCCCTTCGAATAGGCGCCCCATAAAAATTGTCTGGGTCCTTCCTCTTTCCTCGCCTCTCCCACCCGATGTTATAAAGATTTACCTGAAGAATGTGTGTGACTTTGCAGGCGGACAGGGAAGAAACTCTCGAGGTAGTTCGCATTCGATAATCGAGTCCGAAACATCGACCCCACCGGCACTTGTGTTCACCCTCTCACCCCCTTTGTTTCTTGGTTTACCCGGCGTCTAATTTGACACGGGCCCCTGTAGTCGATAGTGGGTTTATTGTGCAATAAAGGGCGCAGTACCTTTAGTGATTGGAACCACAACCCCTTACAAAATCCACAACGTTAAACTCCTGAAGGTATTATTTGTTTATACTGGAAATTGGTGTAGTACCAGACGGAAACAACTCTCGAAGCTCAACAGGTCTAGTTCGTCAGGACCGACTTAAGGAAGTATTAAAAAATAAAATTCTCTAGAGGCTGACGGACAGAAGATTGCTTGACGCCAAAACTGTAAGTTTTTAAACTTAATTGCCACTTTGGACGCCAACTTTTTCCCGTCAAATACTGACGGTAGTGCTATATACACCGACCCGGTGTTTGAGTGATTTAATGTGATATCACCATTGCATTTGAGACATTCGTACCCGGTTTTTGAACATTTTTCGCGTTATTAGTTAGTTTGGAATTGATCAGTTATTTTTTCTCACTCATTTAATTTTAAGGTAAATTATTTTGATTTAATTAGAAATAGGAAGAAAACTGTGAAAGTTGTTCCAACATTAATAACTTTATTAATATATAATTTCATAGGCAATCATTGTGTTTTTGTCGTTGCAGTCTTATTAAGGCTCAGAACGGAGAAAAAATAGAAACCACCCTGGAAAAATAGTCTCTTTATCGTGTTAGTTACGTCACAAGGATAAATTGTGAGTCCCTAGATTATTCCACTGATAAGTGCCAACATTGTCAGTGCGAATCATTCATTGGTCCTTCGAGCCGGATCCGTCTGAGTTTATTAGCTTAACTTACAAGTGACTGCAGCGACAAAAATGGCCGAAACGGGTAAAAACCTCGAACTTACACTTGTCGGTCAAAAACAAGCCCGTACTAGTGCCAAGAGCAAAATAACTCGAATTGTGAATTGGGTAACCGCTAACGTTGACACTGAACCCAACCCTGTTCATTTTCAGTGTAGGTTAGAGACACTTGAGAGTGCCTTTCTGAAATATGATAGCGCGCAAGATCAAATTGAGGCGCTTTCTGAACCGGGCGAGGACAAGGAAGACCGGGATAGATTGGAAAACATATTTTACAATACTGTGGTTATAATAAAAGACCAAATATCAAAATTATCCCGCTCTTCTGAGTCTTTGCCAACGCCTGCTGGTAGTACAACAAGCAGTAACCCTAATTTGTATCAAGGTTTATCTCAGCTTAATATTGATGTAAAACTGCCACAAATTAATATTAAGCCTTTCAAAGGTGACACTGCTGAATGGACTCCGTTTTTTCAAATTTTCACTGCACTTATTGTAAATAATCCTAGCCTTACAGACATTCAGAAATTTATTTATTTGAAATCGTTTTTGCGCGATGAAGCGCTGCGCTTAATTGACAGTCTACAAGTAACTAATGAAAATTTTAATGCGGCTTTAGAAATTTTGCGTAGACGTTATGAAAATAAATTGTCTGTAATTAATGCACACTTCAACACTTTGTTAGATGTAGAGCCTATGACCAGATGTAATGCCTCAGCCCTTAGAGAATTTGTGACTGGCTGTCGACGAAGTTTGATTTCTCTTCAAAATTTAAACCATTCGGATAAACAGTTGTTCGAATTTTTATTGATTTATCTTTTGGGTAAAAAGATTGATTTCGGCACAAGACGTGCTTTTGAGTCCGAGCGTGACTTAGGTGAGCTTCCAGAGTTGGGAGAGTTTTTAAATTTCTTGGAAAATCGCTGCTTAATCTTAGAAAACTTGGCTAGCACAGAAAGGACAGTCACAAGAACCTGTCCTAAGTCCAAAACCCACCCCAGAACATCGTTACTTGCTCCTATCAACCCACCGTCAAACTCTACACTTTATTGTTTATATTGTAAAGAAAACAGTCACAAAATTTACACTTGCAATCAATTTAAGCAGTTGCAATTAAGTCAAAAACGAAAGTTTGTTGTGTCCTCTAGACTGTGTTTTAACTGCCTTGGCTCTAGACATTCAGTTAACAATTGTCCTACTACAAAGGGTTGTTTGATTTGCAACAAGAAACACCATACACTTCTTCATGACTCCTACACTAATACTACAAACAATGATGTAGGTTCAAACCGACGACCATTTCAACATGGGTATACTCAAACTCAATCCAATGGAAATATTGGAGCTAATTATTCTGCGCGACAGAATCATGGTAGCCACTCGGCTCACAATTTTGAAAATCACTCTTCTCGCGTTGCTAATGCGAACACTTACATCTCGAGTTCCCTGGACACTCAAAGAAATTCAAATTTCCAGCAAGCTCAACCCACCACATCCTCTACTAATGAAACAAGAGTTTCTGTCCCTAACGAATCGCAAATCACGCAAGGTGCTGCGCTCACATCTCTATCTACCCGAAAAAGTCAAGTTTTGTTGGCTACAGCGGTCGTCTCCTTTATGACATATCGGGAATTTAATATCTGCTCGTGCAGTCCTGGATAATGGTTCGCAGAATTCATTCATTACCAAGAGTTGGTACTCGTCTTGGCACTTTTCTCTTATAATAGGAAAATGCAAATAACAGGAATCGCTCTATCGGATAGTATTGCCACAAAAATGGTAGCTGTTTATCATGCTATCAAATGTTTCTCCAATCCATAAATTCACTGTTTCATGTGCTATTCTGCCAGACATTACTTCTTCTTTACCCCAAACTAAGATAAAGGTGCAGAAGTGGGTGATTCCTGAAGGAGTGATCTTGGCTGACCCGATGTTCATGAATCCAGCCCCAATTGATCTTCTATTGGGGGCAGACTTATACTACGACCTATTGTCACAAGGAGTAATTCGTCTAGGTAAAGATTTGCCAACCCTTGATAAATACTCAGCTCGGATGGATTAGGGAGGGTCGTATGTTCAATCACCCGCAATTTACAAGAGGGTACAGTCGTGTTCCAATTTGAATGTGTCCCTTTTAACTCAAACTAATTTCCTCTCTGGAAACGTTGGTTCTAGATTTTTGGTCCATTGAAGAAATTGCCTCTGGAAACTACATTTCCGAGGACGATCAATTTGCTGAAATTAATTTGAGTCAACAACACGGATTCTGATGATGGAGCTTTCCAGGTTGACCTTGCCCCTAAAATCCCCTAAGGAAAACCTCAAGCTTGGTGATTCCTTTGCTATTGCCCGGAAACGATTGTGCGAATTTGGAGAAAAGGGTTTCACGGGATGAAAGGTACTATCTCGAGTACAAAAAGTTCATCGACGAGTATATTTCCCTAGGACACGCTAAGAATTAGTTCCTCTGATTTTGACTAATTCCCAGCTAGAATCCAAATATTTTCTCCCGCATCACGCTGTCCTAAGAGAGGACAGTGTATCAACTAAACTCAGAGTTGTCTTTGACGCCTCTTGCCGTAGTTCATCAGGTTATGCTTTAAACGACCTAATGTTCAAAGGCTATCAGGTTCAGCCGGACCTTTATGACATTCTGTGCCGCATGCGCTCCTTTAAATTTGTTCTGGTCTGCGATGTTGAAAAAATGTTTCGACAAATAAAAGTAAACCCTACTCAAACGTTTCTTATGAACATTCTCTGGCGCGACAACCCAAATCAAGATCTCCAATGTGTCGAATTGCTTACTGTGACTAACGGAACTAACTCCGCTCCATTTTTGGCCACGCGTGTTCTCAAAGAGATTGCGCTGAAAAATGAAGACAAGTACCCACGGGCTTCAAAGTCTATCCTCAAGCAATGTTATATGGATGATGTCCTTACTGGGGCAGATTCCTTGGATGAATTGAAAATTTTGCGCAATGAGCTCACCTCTCTTATGAACAAACACCATTTCACTCTTCACAAATGGCGCACTAATTGTACTGATTTAGTGTTAGAGGAACCCAAATGTCACTCAACTAACTTCGACATAAATCCTGATGGAAGTCCGGACAAGGTCTTGGGAGCGCTTTGGAATACCAAAGATGATTTCTTGGGTCTCTCTGTCCCCGAAAACTTAAAATTTTCAAAATTAACAAAAAGATCCATTCTTTCATTTGTGGCGCAGTGTTTTGACCCGCTTGGTTTACTCGCTCCAGTCATAATTACAGGAAAGCTGATTATACAACGGCTTTGGTTACTGGAGTTAGGTTGGGATGAACCTATCACTGACGAGTCAATTTTGAAAAACCAAATTGAATTCAAATTTATCCCACCACGAAGTCCTCATTGGGGAGGTATTTGGGAGGCTGCTATTAAAAGCGCCAAATACCATCTGATTAGGTTGGTTGGAGAGTCAAATCTCACATTCGAAGAGTTTTATACGGTTTTAGCGCAAGTGGAAGCCATATTAAATTCGCGTCCTCTCTGTGTCCTTTCGAGTGATTCCAATGATCTTTCACCGCTGACTCCGGGCCATTTTTTAATTGGGTCTTCTCTTACTTCATATCCAGAGAAGGATTGCACCTCTTACTCGGAAAATCGGTTGAACAGCTTTCAAAGAATAAGCCAGATTCAACAAACGTTCTGGAAGCGCTGGTCAATTGATTACTTAAATCAACTACAGAACAGGCCTAAGTGGTACCGACCATACCCAAATTTAACCGAGGGAATGGTAGTGTTGCTAAAGGAGGATAACACACCCCCTTTGAGATGGTGTTTGGCAAAAATTATAGAGACCCTTCCTGGCAAGGATGGAAAAGTCAGAGCTGTAAGGCTTAAGACTTCTACTGGAGAATTTACTCGTGGTATCACCAAAATTGTTCCGCTCCCACTTCAAGATCATCAATCATAATCTTCTCTTGAATAGGAGGTTCTTCGTGCTTCTCTTAAATTAGGTTAGTATTGTTTGCTTTCTCAATTTTTTTTTAATTGAAGAGACTTCAATGGGGGGAGTATGTTGCAGACTTTCTTGCAACAAACGAAGCTTCAACACCCTAAATTCCCTTCGAATAGGCGCCCCATAAAAATTGTCTGGGTCCTTCCTCTTTCCTCGCCTCTCCCACCCGATGTTATAAAGATTTACCTGAAGAATGTGTGTGACTTTGCAGGCGGACAGGGAAGAAACTCTCGAGGTAGTTCGCATTCGATAATCGAGTCCGAAACATCGACCCCACCGGCACTTGTGTTCACCCTCTCACCCCCTTTGTTTCTTGGTTTACCCGGCGTCTAATTTGACACGGGCCCCTGTAGTCGATAGTGGGTTTATTGTGCAATAAAGGGCGCAGTACCTTTAGTGATTGGAACCACAACCCCTTACAAAATCCACAACGTTAAACTCCTGAAGGTATTATTTGTTTATACTGGAAATTGGTGTAGTACCAGACGGAAACAACTCTCGAAGCTCAACAGGTCTAGTTCGTCAGGACCGACTTAAGGAAGTATTAAAAAATAAAATTCTCTAGAGGCTGACGGACAGAAGATTGCTTGACGCCAAAACTGTAAGTTTTTAAACTTAATTGCCACTTTGGACGCCAACTTTTTCCCGTCAAATACTGACGGTAGTGCTATATACACCGACCCGGTGTTTGAGTGATTTAATGTGATATCACCATTGCATTTGAGACATTCGTACCCGGTTTTTGAACATTTTTCGCGTTATTAGTTAGTTTGGAATTGATCAGTTATTTTTTCTCACTCATTTAATTTTAAGGTAAATTATTTTGATTTAATTAGAAATAGGAAGAAAACTGTGAAAGTTGTTCCAACATTAATAACTTTATTAATATATAATTTCATAGGCAATCATTGTGTTTTTGTCGTTGCAGTCTTATTAAGGCTCAGAACGGAGAAAAAATAGAAACCACCCTGGAAAAATAGTCTCTTTATCGTGTTAGTTACGTCACAAGGATAAATTGTGAGTCCCTAGATTATTCCACTGATAAGTACCAACACTGTCAGTGCGAATCATTCACATTCTTTCAATCTCGTATTTGATATCCAACTCGGGTTTAGCTTAGCTTAGGTGTTTATTGCTCTGCATTTAATTATGTGAATTCATCAAGTTGAAACCACAAGAAGGTAAACAAAGTTGGTTCACTTCTTGCTGATTCGAATTGGTTCTTCTATGTGTATAAAAAGTGCTATGACATAAAACACAGTAATAATTTTAAAAATATTCAAATATTTACAAACAGATCACGATTAGTCAACCATTGACAAAGGCTCTGTTGAAAAGCTAGAAATTTGCATTTTTTGAGAATTGATCCGTAGAAATCAGAAAAAATTATCATCATTATAAACAGAAAAATCAGTTAAAAATGATAAGGCTAGAGGAGAAAAATGACATGAATGCTGTTTAATTGCCTCTTGAATAAATAAGTCAAACAAGTCTCATATATCAATCAATTTGAAATATTCTGGATAAAACAGAAACACTTTCTGGATCGTAATACAGTACATCTCCATTGTTTATCAATAATTTATTCTGAATGCAGTACAAAACTGTGTTATTTATGTTTTCTTCACGATAAGCTATGTTTGAGCATTTAAATTGCAGGTATTCTCCTTTAGAAACAACCTACCAATGGACTTTGGTCGACCAATGGACTTTGGTTCAAGAGAGCTCAACGCCAACATCAGTGTTAGGGAGGAAGGTTATCAGTGTTAGAGCAAATTTATGAAGACGCGTTTTTTATTTTATTGCAATTTGTGTTCCAGCTTATTTTTTTGTCTATTTTCAAACCTCAATATGTAAGCCAATATCTTATGTTATATCTAATACTAAAATTTCCGGAAAGTCTGCGTTGCCACACATTTTCATCTTAATGCAGATTCCTAAAATATGATAAATATTGTTTATTGAGTAGATTGTTCTTACCTTAAGCGTGAGAACTCAATACCAGGTTTGATGACATTTTAAATTATATAAATCAGACGCATCAGTAGTTTAAGTTTGTGATTTGTACCAATATTTTTTATTTAAAAAATGTGGAGTATTTATTTTGAATTTAAAGTAATAAAAAAAATTCATAATTCTTAACGTGTTTTATTATTAGTATTTGCGATGTAACTTTCAGCAACACCCCAATATATACGAAATACTTGCAAAGGCTGCAATGCTTTGATTGTGAACGAGTTTAAATGAAAATCAATAGGTCATAGAAAGAACTGATCGAATAACGATTATATTCCAGTTTTTTCTTAAACATACAGGCCAAACAAAAATAGAATTGAATGTTACCTCTACATCGCCCTTTAGCTTTTGCTCGAAAATCCAACCTTTGTTTTTATTTGTATTCTAAATTCATATTTTTGTCTGGTTGTGTTTAGTTGTCTTTTCTCGTTTTTTCTTAGCCAATTGAATGTAATATTTCCACTCGACGTTTCGCCTACATATATGGCACACAATATCATAGAATATACAACAACAATACTATAAGGCGTCTGCTTACACGTACATATTTTTATAGCAAAGACAAACTACTTTGAACTTTAAGTGAAATTTGATCACCTCGTTTTTAATCAATTTTGAAATTTAAGCAAAATATTAAATACAAAAGTTGTAGATATTAACGTCTAGTTTATTTTAAAATAACATTAATTGTTACAGGGTATCCCAAATTCAAGTGACGGACCAAATTTTTATTTTTTTATATGGATTATCATACTTTTTTGCATATTCGAACTACACGTTACATTTTAGGATTATATAGGGAATATCGCTTTTCAATTATTTTTGAGTTCATAGCCATTAAAGATTGAAATTGAGCAACACTCAACTGAAATCCTAAATTTTTAAGAAAAATTTAATACTTATGTACATAACTTTAGTACTTAAAGTAAAAAAATTATTATTTAACATAAATTAGAATTAATCAAATACTCAATAAACGCATCCAATGGCCTAAAGTACACTATTTTGTCCACCTGCGTTCATTGATTTACCCCCTGTATTTATTTCGAGTTAATAATAGTTATTACTTCAAAATATTCCTGGGTTTCAGTCAATTTTATTGTTTATTGTTTAAAATGTTACAAATACGTTTCGGTGTCTTTCTCCAGCATCATCAGTGTGTCTAAAATATATATTTACAGTTATCATCAATTTAAATAAAAAACTTTCACCAAAATTCACATATTAAAATACAAATCACACACATATTAAAAAGTACATTAAGAACATTGGTTTTCAGGTGATGAGTCAGGACAAACATGTCTGGGAAAAGACTAGAATCTATTGTTTAGAGATTTAAATTTGACTTACGTGTATAGTTGTTTATACCTTCACATTTGACTGGTTATTGAATTCCCTATTTTATTCGACATCGAGCGAGAGAACAAAAAACTGTTTATACTTCGCCTTTTCTTTGCATTCTTGGAATTGCTCTGCAATTCCTCAATATCAGGTGTTTATATTTCACTTACCTGGTCCAATCAGTTCATGCATTTAATTAGTGTGATACACAGAGCTAAGATTGTCTGTGTCTGATCTAAAATTCATTGCATTCTGATGTTTTTTAATCTGTATCATTTCATGGATTCTTCTCTTATTATAGTTGTTTTCATTGATTAATATTTTTGTGTTATCGAAATCAAAACTATGTAACTTTTGTTGTGCATGTTGTGCTAATGCTGTTGCATTTTCGTTAACCTTTCTTAAGCTATACTTATGTTCGTATATTCTTTTTTTTTAAATATTGTCCTGTTTGACCTATGTATGTGTTGTCACAGTTCAAACAGTCAATCTTGTATATTACGTTAGGTGTGTCCAACTTATCGCTTTTAGGTTTAAATTTTGTAAAACATTCTTTTACCAAGTTGTTTTTAGTTTTTTCCGCTATAGTAATATTATGTGGTTACAAAACACTTTTTATTTTTGTGTTGATTTCTGGTATGTACGGTAATGATATATACTTGATTTCACCTTCTTTTTTCTTATTTATATTATTCATGTTGTTCCATTAAATTGATGATCACTGCAAATATATATTTTAGACAAACTGATGATGGTGGAGAAAGACACCGAATCGTATTTGTAACATTTTAAATAATAAACAATAAAATTGACTGAAACCCAGGAATATTTTGAAGTGAATTAAAGTACAGTCAGGAAAATATACGCAACGATGAATGGTTATTACCTCAAAAATAATATAATATCAATATGAAACAAAAGTTTCAGTAAAAAAATTAATTTTGGTATGTCGCTTGAATTTGAGACACTCTGTAACAATTAGTGTCATCCTAAATTATACCAGACGTTAATATCTACAACTTTTATATTTAATATATGCCTTAAATTTGAACTTAGATATAGGTAGAAGAGAATGTCAATCAGATTTTGAACCCTGCCACAATTATAGGTCAATTGCATTCCTACACCTTTGTTTTCAAAGCTTGTAGTCTCACGTTTTTTTGAAACGTTGACCTTTTCTTAGAACCGTGTTTTAAAAGGTGACACACCAAAAACATTTACACATATTACAGAAGCTAATCAATAACTCAGCATCTATATTTCCGAAGGCATTGGAGGATAAATCTGCTGAAATACTAATCACTAAGCAAATATGCCGATGACACCGTCCTGATCGCAAGTAGCCTTGGAAACCTACAGAGGCTGTTGGACAGGGTAACGCGAACTAGTTATTATGTCATTAGCATAAATATTAGCAAAAAAAAAGTATTAGTATAAAGATGTTCATAGTATCTCCATCAAAGAGCAACATGTACCATATAAACTATAAATAATGAAAGCGGCACTCACAGAAATTCAATCCTATTAAGGACTAAATACTAAAGCTAGAACAATAGTCATTTAAATGAAGAAACTGTCAGAAGCTTGTCGGTGGAATTAGGAACAAGAATAATCTGCTGCAAAATGTTTCAAGATTTACTATATGAGTTCGACGGTTGCACTTTGAATAAGGAAACCTCCAAACCTTCAGGGGAATTGAGTCATTTGAGATATAGACATACAAGCATCTGCTGAAGATCTCCTGGGTGGATAGAGTTGCAAACGATCAAGCTTGGAGAAAAATGAACAAAGAAATGGAAGTTTTGTTTACCATCAAAAAAAGGCAGCTCGAATTCATGGGGCACATCTCCCGAAACTCTATCTATGAAATTCTGCAAGGAAAACCCACAGGCCATAGAAGCGTCGGCCGACATAGGACTTCTTGTCTGCCTAATCTGCGAGAATGGTTTAGTCGGTCGCGATTCGTGAAACTAGAGCAGAAAATTAGAAATGCTGAGACTAAAAAGAATTCCACATTTTTAATTTGCTATAACGTGAAACGCTTATAAAAATTGCCCCTTTTCTTCAAGAACTGAACATTCAGTAATTAATTATCAAAATTAGGAGTGAACGCTTTTCCTCCCCAGGTTTCAGGAAACATATCAGTGTCTTCCTATCCATTCATCAATTTTGGAATCAATATTGTGATGCATATGCCTTTCAGTTCGATTTAGAAACATGTGGAACATACCAGTAAACTTTAAAATATGATGTTACTTGCCAAGTTTCACAATAAGAGAGCCTCGAGAATTTTAACCTCTAACTCTACCATTATCTCAATTATCTAATACATTCAAAGGTTACAGCCTATATCCTATTAATAGAGGATTGCATTATTGTAATGTATTGAGTATTGAGTATTTTTTGTAAAGCACGATTTCCAAAAATATCGATGCAAAATTTAATCTGAATTCACGACTTTAGAAAACGTTTCAAATAGTGCACTTTAAAATGCATTTGCTTTGAAGTACATAAAAGCTTTTATTAGATTGGTATTTACGACTTAAAATCGGAGCAGGCCTGCATAGCATGTTTTCCAATACGTAGATGTATTTATTTAGAGTTCTACATCGTTGTAAAATTCCAGTTCAGCTATTTCGCAATAGTATAACAAATTCTTCTTCATGTCGTCCATTGAAACTTCAAATATGCAGGTATTTCTAAAAGGACTATTAATAAGGAAACAAGTGCAGAACAATATGTACAATCTACTTCTAATTCGCTTAAAGAATTCGCAGTGGAAATAGAGCATTTAGGCCTGGAAGAACATAGAAGTTTTTAGAAGGAATTGGAACAAATATGTTAGATTGAAAAACTTGGTTTTAATTACTTATATGTAATAACTTTGTTTCAGCTGTCAAATATATCCCAACTATAGACAACGACTATAACTGCAAGTTTTCCAAAAATGACAAGTGCAACTTTAGGTGGGCACTTAAGGATTGGCAAATCGATGAAACTTCATGGCGAACGAGGCAATTTATTGATGACAACAGATGGGAAGGTAATAATATTTGTGAAAATAAATTTTTGCTTTTCCAAATCTTTTTTATTTGCTTTTATAGAGTACCCAGTTTTATGAATGACCACCTTGCACTTGAGCTTTTCTGAGTAAAATAAATATGCATTTTAAAAGCGATATTCCGAGAAACACTCTGGTGAAAAAAGCTCATCATAGAAGCATTCGTAAGCTTCGTAAGGTTAAAGCACAAATTTTTTAACGCAATTAAAACCCTACTGATATCATTGTAACAAACTAATATTAATAACAAATACATAATTAAATTATTATTAAATTTAAACATGCTGAATGTTAACAAATAAGTAAATCTAATATCCAGCACGAAGTAAAGTAAAGTTGATGCTGACCATTAAAATGAAGGAAGGCTGAATGAGAGGGCTCAGGTGATGTGTCACTCAACCTGCTGTCTCTTCAAATATCTCCTTCCTGAAAGTGTCGCAGTGTCCGGTGTCGCTTTTATTAAAGACAAATGTGTCTTTAAAGTGTCATTTTTCCTTTCAGCTTCCATTTCAATTTGGTAAAAGGTTTTGTGTTAAGAAAAACGAATTAAAAGTTAAGTATTATGCTCAGTACCAACCACCTTTCATCTTCATATCTTACTAGATATAGCCTATTTCCTTAAAAGTTTCAGTGTAAAGTAGATGCCTCTATGCTTGCGTCGGCATAATTATTCCTGTACATCTGATACTTAAAAAGTCTTATTAATCAGACCCTGTTTGTTCTGGAATGACGACAATCAACAGTTTAGAGCCCGCATCATTTTAAGTCTCCAATGCTCCAATGCCAGTCAATTTGCTTGCAATAAAGAACCAATTGATGAGCTTATCTATCTATCTATCATATGATACAGATGACGTAGGAGTGTACAAAATAAAGTTAAATGTTTTCATAATTGACATTACTTAGCATTTTAGCATAAATATACACTCGTGTTAAAGTTGCAAGATACACCTTTAGTGAGTGTGTGTTATGTTTCCCAGAAAGTATGTAACTAAATGCGGCTGCTAATTTCCATTAGGAGTATATAGAAACGTACTTTATTCACTTGGCTACACCAACAGGCAATAAATAAAACTTGCAAAATACATTTTTAATTGACTTTATTATAAAGATCCATAAAAAACTATCATTACCTTATTTAAAACAATTCTTTAAAATTATTAGCCGCAAATTAAAAATTGCTAGAAGAGTCAAATTAATTTAGTTCTAGTTGGTTTTCAATCCTTTTTGTGGCGGAATTCTATACGAATAAAACACCATTCTATTTGATTTTAGTTTGATTAAAAATCCTGTTTAACAAAAGTGCAAGGAAAACTTGAATCGCAGAAATCGATTAGAAATTTAGTGATGTGTTGATATGCACGTACAAAAAATTAATTGGGCTGTGTTGCGCAGATTTCTTTAAATTTGTGCTGCGTTAGTTTGATAATACCAAAAATTGTGTTTCTAATTTCTGTGGCTTTAGGGCATTGTACATTAGCAACACAAAATCATAAAGACCAATCGTCATAAAACTGATGTAATTGAGAAGCGATTTTTCACTATTAAATTGCTTTGTCTTTAATAAATATGTTCCCTTGCAGATCTTCCCACTGTGCTTACCAACAACACATCAACAGAATTCGAGCAACGATTTCACTTGGAAAATGCCAGCACAGTTGGTTTCTCCGTTAGAGCTCTTGGATCTGTGGAACTAATTTTGTGTACTGGTTGGAGTCCTCGTAACTATCCATGTTATTACTTTCACCTAGACAAACATGAAATTTATCTTAATAAATACGACGCCATGCCATCAGACATGAAATATAACAGTTCGTATCTAGAATTCTCCCAGGCAAGTAAATAAATATATGTATATGTAAGCAATTAATTGTCGATTTTTTATTGATCGTAAGAGTTTTATTGAACTTTGAAATTTTATTACATAAAATGTTAACTTAAAAATCTTATTTTATTCTTCTAACACCTATACATTTGCTTCGCTGAAAATAAAATACGAATGACATAAAAACACACTTTAACATCAGCCTAATGTGAGTAAAAAAATTTAAACTGTAATGAAATCATCTCTTATGATAAATTAGACTTTATTACATCGTGTAATACAACTGTCATCAAAACCCAAATATAGCATACCAAAGTAGGTTGGTATTACATTATCTTTAATTATTAGGTCATTTTTATTTGCAACTTTAACTTATGGAAACTAGTAGTAGTAAACATCTTTATTTCTAAAGAAGGCTATCGACCTATCGGTCTTTCTGCCCTTGTTTAATACATGTAGTCTTAATCTAAATAAAAAACAAAGATGAAAATTCTCTTATTCTAGGTTAATAATCTTATTAAATAAACTTTCCAATTCTAATGACAAGAAAAAATTATTTTATTGTCTAGTAGTCAGTTGCGTTTGTAAGTGTTCGAGTAGCGTTGATGTAGGGAAACGAAAGCGGGATTGTCTGGTTGGTCTTGTAAGACAAAGGGGATTCAGTATGGTCCAGTTGTAGGGGTTGTTTGTCCATTTAGTCTGTAGATGTATGAGTCTTTCCGAAATCTTTGTCATGTTTGTTCGTTCGTATAGTAGTTGGGTGGAGGGTTTGTGTAGTGGGTTTTGGGGGTGTCTTATTCGTGTTATTAGTCTTAGTGCAATTTGTTCTGTTGTTTGTATATAACGTTTTGTCCTTTCTGTTCCGTTGGTCATGAGTATATGTCCATGGTCTAGCAAGGGTCTACAAATAGCTTTATATATTTTGGTGGCGGTGTTTGTGCTAATTCCTCTGTCTTTGTAGGTTAGTGATCGGAAGTGTTTTGTTCTCTTTATTGTTTCTGCCCTGATGTTTCGTATGTGTTTAGTGAATTTAAGTTTGTGGTCAATTGTGATTCCAAGGTATTTTACGTCATTTTTTGGTTGTGTCGTTTGGCCGTCTGCAGTTATTGTAGGGGAGTCAGCGTTGAGTCTGTAGTTTGTGAGCAGAAGTTGGTGTTTTGACGCGTTTGGTGTTAGTCTCCATTTATAAAACCATGTCATTGTGTTGTTTGTTAGTGTTTGGAGTCTTTGAGCTGCTCTCCCAGTAGTTTTGTCATGTACAATAAGTGCCGTGTCGTCTGCGTATTGTAATATGTATGCCGATCTGTCGACTTTATTTTTGTCTGGTAAGTTGTAATTATATATGTCATGGCAGTATATATTGTAGAGAAACGATGAGAGCGGGGATCCTTGAGGGAGCCCATGTTCAGGGGAAAAAGAAAGTGACAGTGTTTTGTCAATTCGTACTTGTAGTTGTCTGTTTTCTAGTAAGTTCTTTATGGTGTGTAGTAGATATGTTGGTGTGTGTAATTTGTATAGTTTGTATAGTAAGCCTCTATGCCAGACACTATCAAAAGCTTTGTGAATGTCCATAAACAGGCAAGCTGTCTTTCTATCAGTTAGGTGGGTTGTTTGTATATTGTTAGTCAGAGTGAAGAGTGGGTGAATAGTCCAGTGCTGATGTTTGAATCCGAACTGATACGATGATATATACTTTCCGACCAGTTTTCCCAGTCGCTGCCCTATTATGTACTCAAAAATATGGAAACTATTTTTTAATCAAATCAAAAAAAAATTAGCACTGATCTACTATCTAGAGATCATCAAAAGTTGATCATGATCAAAAGACTAGTTGTTAATGCCGTTTCGATTGAGTCGAAAAATTAAATATTTGCACCTCTAAAAGAACTGAAAAGAAGTAATTTAAATTTATGAATATCCCAATATCCAGAATAACTAGGGACATAATTTTACTGTCGTTTTGTATTGAAAATATCCAAAACTAGAGCAGCGTTTAATCCTCTAGCAAGTCACGAAAGTTATTAATATGTGTGTGTGCCGGAATATATTGTAAATATCTGATTAGATAGCTGAATTATCTGTCTTTCGGCTTTTTCATGTCAAACATTGCTGAACGTTGAACCCTTTCAAGCGCCTTAAATCTTCATACAAATACTATAATTTTTTACTACTGAAACTACAACATGGTGTACATAAGCTTGTTCAGAGATCAAAATGGGTGATTGTTTCGTTGAATAACTTATTTGGGATTGATAATTTTGTCTTTTTTGAGTTCAAATCAACATGGACTCCTGACCGTATCATGACTTTATCAAGTCTTTATATTGCTACAGTAGGGTTATGCCCGATAACAGAGATAACAAAAAAAATGGTATCTTTAATTCAAAACTTCAATTCGTTTAACTAAATTAATTCTTTTTGGAAACCATATCTTCCAAGAAGAGAAATATAACTTTTGCTCATACATTTAATTTCTGTTTGCGTTTAAAATGTTTTTTCAACGATATCTAAAATTCATGTTTTTTCGAAATCTCAATAATAGTGGACTCCTTTTCTGATTTTTATTTATTCAACTGTTCAGTATTCATTGGGTTTTGTGGCAATCTGACCAAAATATTCTTGTCGAATTTAATAACAGTTTCGACCTCATAGCTTTCATATGTAGTAGCAACACAGTAGCAAATATATTCGATGAAATACACTCAAACTTTTGATGGCATTACTTTTCAAGCGTACCTATTAAACACTGATATTATATTTTGAAGCCACATAGTGTGGCGACCACTATTCAAAAATAAATAAATATGTTTTTATTGGCCATTAAAATAAAAGTCCGCCAAAAATACAAAAGATTCGGAAATCTTTTAATAGAACTAATGGTTATTTTTGTTGGAAATGCGTCAAATGATGTTTCTTAATGGTTCATGAGTGCAGAAATTTTGGTATAGTGTTTGTCTTTTTGAAACGGAAAAGCATACAGCTGTGAATTCTAAATATTTGAATAAATTTCTATGCTATAAATAAACATGCAACTGTAAAGAGATAATGTCTTAACAGTTAGACTACGGAATTTGTCTTTCCCTTTTGCTCTTTCTATAAAACTTCTACGGAAAATTGTTGGCTTATCTAAGAGTTTCAAAAAATGTCAAAGAGAAAAATGTGTGCTATTTAAGGTGTCAGCAGGCGCTCAAAAACAATCTTAAATTCAACGCCAGTTGATTGACGTGCGCTTAACGAATCATGAGTTTATTTGCTGGATGTTACTTTATTAACTGGGTACTAAATACGAAGTAAATATTTGTTGAGCTATAGACAGTATTATTTGGGAACAATAATTAATGCAAATTATAATTCCTCATTTGACTTTGTTTCCTGTTCTGTATGTCCTCAGTGATAATAGATAGAACATATTTGCATTTGTCACTACTATGCCTAAACTAAACATACACGTAAAAAGTTTTTTAGTTTTATTCTATTTACAGATATCTACAAATATCATCACTGAGGATGAATGGCGAAGTTTCGAAGTTGGAGTCGATGACACTGGAAATATTACCTTAATTGACAAGAATAACATGGATCGTCTATTAATCAGTCATATTGATTCTTCGCCTATAAAGCCATTGTATGTGATATTGCGAAGCAATGAACCTAGTTTCTGGAAGGTTATTGAAAGTGAGTATAACAGCACATAAGTTAAAGTTATTGAAATTGTGTGCTTCTGTTTGCTTATGCACATTTATATTTATTGACACAAGATCCATGTATGTGCATAAGATAACGTTAATAGCTCCCTAGAGATCGTTTTTTCTGCTCATGTTCAAACATTACAAAAAGCGTATTTCGATGTTATTTGTGATTTTTGTCGTTATTTTGAATGGTAAATGAGGAAAATCTGGATAATCTGGAATCCTACAAAAGTTAAGTTTCTAATTTCAATTTTTCAATAATTTTGAAATAAATTGAAATTTTGATTAAATGTATGTATCATTCCCTTTGAAACAATGTACGTTTCCATCAATAAAGTCGATATGAAATGGATGTAGAAGTCAGGCAGATAATTTCTGGAAAATTTAGCATAAATAGTCAACATTGCATTTTTTTGATCTACCGTTAACAGAGACTTTCTTTTGACAACTCTTTTGAAATCAATAATTGCTTTAAATGCCCATATTCCACATGTCACGGTATCTCTAAAGTAAAGATAATCTGTTGCCCGTCAATGCGTAAAACTAAATAATTTCAAAAACTGCTTTCAAATCGTGTTGTTATTAATGGAAGTAGGGAGTACTATAAGCCTTCTACAGAACTTCTTGTATGTTCAATTTCTGGGTGTCAAAGACGCACCGAATACTACTGAAAAAAAAACAGACATATTTTTACTTTACTCTAACTTCTCACGTCTTCCTTATTCTTAATGGCATTAATTAATTTTAATTGGTTCTTTATCTACTTGCACCTCTACATTTCGGTTCTCCATTACGAACTTAAATATGCTGTCTTCTTCCAAAGATTAATCTGAAATAAAGTGTTTTTTCTCTGTCATAAAAGCTGCTGAACCAACAAAGAACATAGATGACAACTACGATACAAACAAAATGGGCTATGTACAGTGTAAAATTCAAATTAATTGAATTATGAATTAATTGGCTACCGAATTTCAATGGTATTTAAATTAAAGTTAACAAAATCATCACTTTGTTATGTATGATATGAGGTTAAAGCACTATTCAATTTACATAATTGCCTAATACAGGAAATCGCAAACGTGAGCTTAATGAATAAACAAATATTGAAATTTTCTGGTACAGATAAATAAGAAAGTCATAGTTTTCTCCTTGTAACATTTTACACTGCAGATGAGGATTGTTGATATTTGGTGAAAAACTAACAAAATACATATTTTCTCAACGCCCTAAAGATCTAATGTCTGACGGGTTTCAAAATTCGTTACTTAATTTTGGTTTTGAAAAGAAAATGTACAGATACATTTGGAACCATATGCAAAGCAATATTTATACTTCTGTCGAGAACAATCCTCAAATAAATAGTATTTTCTAAATGGTTTGTACAAAAAAATTAAACCACACCAGACTGAAAGCCAAGTCGTTTTATTTAATGAAAGTTTAATTGCAATTCGCGATATCATTAATAGATATCTCAGATAAATATTCCTTCTCATTATTCTTTCGGTTTGGTACTTGCAGTTGGTTAGTTTACGTACAAAATACATTTTAGATTTAGCTACAACCGCGTATTGCTCTACAGATTTCCCAGACAAATTTTCACTTCAAATAAGGTGTGTCTTTGCATAGAAAAACTACGAATTTACTTTAATTAAAGTTTGGTTTTAAAACGGTTGTTGCCTTCGGCGCAATACAATAACTAACCGTTAGTTTTCAATGTAAAATGTTACGGTTGCACCATCGTCAACAACGGTTCGGTAAATTGGACGGTCAGCCAGTCACCGGAAATGCAACTTAAGATTTTACGATTATTGCGCATTGCTACATTTTATTCTCATTCGCATTATCTTCTATATTGGTCCACAAACAATTGTTGAAATCGTATGAAAAAATGCTTAATCTTCTAAGTTAAATAGGAATTAATTGCTCTTTACAAAATTTGTAAAACATTCAAATATAACATTTAATGTTATATTTGCCAACTCAACAGACACATTAAAACCTTGATTGGACAATACCAACAAGACAAATGGCTAGAAACATGTAAAGAAATACAAAAAGACAAAGGCAAAACATACTGGCGAAAAATTAAGAAACTAGCGCAATACAAAAAAACTAACACTACTGACACAATTGACGAAAACGGAATAGAACGGTACACAGACAAAGAGAAAGCTGACGCGTTCGCCAGACACTATCAAAGGGCCTTCAGAATATCGACAAACCCTAAGTTAGACAATGACAACTGGAACTTGATCAACGACTGGTACTTGAACTATTTTAACAGCTCACCAAACTATACATACAAACTGATCACAGACACAGAGTACGATGAAGCCCTAGCGCATATCATAAACACAGCACAAGGAAAAGATAAAATAAAGGCAAAACTCCTGAAAAGCCTAACTCAAGAAACACACAAACTGATCCTAACTGAATTGAACAACTGCATCAGAAATAACAAAATTCCAAAAACATGGAAAAAGGCTTAATAATCACGGTATAATACTCATGACCAACGGAACCTAAAGGACAAAACGTTATATACAAACAACAGAACAAATTGCACTAAGACTAATAACACGAATAAGACACCCCCAAAACCCACTACACAACCCCTCCACCCAACTACTATATGAACGCCCAAACATGACTAAGATTTCGGAAAGACTCATACATCTACAAGCAAAATGGACAAACAACCCCTTCAACTGGACCATACTGAATCCTCTTTGTCTTACAAGACCAACCAGACAATCCCGCTTCCGTTTCCCTACATCAACGCTACTCGAACACTTACAAACGCAACTGACTACTGGACAATTAAATAGTTTTTTCTTGTCATTAGAATTGGAAAGTTTATTTAATAAGATTATTAACCTAGAATAAGAGAATTTTCGTCTTTGTTTTTTATTTAGAATAAGACTACATGTATTAAACAAGGGCAGAAAGACCGATAGGTCGATAGCCTTTTTTAGAAATAAAGATGTTTACTACTACTGTTATATTTGTTAATATAATAAATTTCTAAAAGTAGAAGAACAAATACATTGGGGAAAACATTCAAGCGTACTTCTAAAATAATTATTGTTCGATAGGTATATAGATAAGAGTAGTTTTTTGTAAACAATTCGTAAGAACAGTTTTTTTTATTATTCAGGAATACTGTCTTAAGTATAAAATATCCAAATTAAAATAAAATTATTGGGTTCCATTCAATTATATTGTTTATTATTTTATTCCAAAAACGTTTCGGTGTCTTTCTCCACCATCATCAGTTTGTATGCATGGCTGCTGCTTCCTTCAAATTTGGCACGAAATTTGAATTGAATTGAAATTTGAATTTCGTGCCAAATTTGAAGGTAGCAACAGCCATGCATACAAACTGATGATCGTGGAGAAAGACACCGAAACCTTTTTTTTAATAAAATAATAAACAATATAATTAACTGGAACCCAAGAATGTTTTTTTAATTTAAATTGAAACATAGTCAGTAAAGTATACACAAAGTATAAAATATCCCATTACAATTTCCTGTAACTAAATAAAATTTAACTTTATTCCAGACAATTTTATGTATACAGAGACTGCCCAAATTTCCAGACTAGGACCACAAATCCGAAGCTCATACGTCAATTTGTGCATTTCTTTATTTGTGGCGAGTTGCAGTAATTGCCAAATGAGATTTTTCTATATGAATGGAACAACGAGGCAAGAACTGAAATTTGTTCCCACCACGGTATGTATTTGACCTTTTGCTTCTATCCAATGAAATAAATTAAGAGGTTTGTCCAATTTAATAATGCGTATACTTTTTTTTCTGTAACGTGTATTTCGATTTAGCATTATAAATTTTGAACGTCATTAAAACCAGCGACAAAAAATTAATAACACCAAACAATATATTACACGAAGATCAAAAGTACCTATTTTATAGAGTTTAAGCTTTATTCCAATCAGATTCCCCCAGGATCAATGAAGATATCTGCCAAATTAATTCATCTAAAAAAGTGAAAGTTGCCGTAACTGAACTTTTTCAGTTACGGCATTCTTAATGCTGACTGTTACACTTCTTAAAAGCAGCAAATAATTATATTTAGATTTGGATGACGAGAGTTGAGACTGAAAATGACTAATCCAGTCAATTTTTCTGCTTAGATTCAGGAAAAAGCAGTCAACTGCAAATCTCCTAGACATCTGGGAATGAAAATTTTGAAATTCCTCGGTTCTTTCATTTGGATCTTCAACCGATAAAATTAAATAAAAAATTTGTATTCATGCACAATAAGTTAAAATATGTCTAATAAGTAAAAATAAAAATGATTTTTTCTGCTGAAATGGATCTAAAAGAAAACATACGTGTATTAAGCTTCTGCTAAGAAAGAAAAGTGAAAATAAACAGTGCAAAAAAAAATTTTTACCAAAAACATTGTCATCCCCACAGTATTGTTAATGTGATATTCAAAATCGTTGAAAAATAATACCAGCAATTTAATTTCAGAATAACAAATGGATCGAAATTAAGCTGAAACAAGAAAACTTCAAATTTGAACGATTTAACATTTTTATTCAAACCGAGTTTGCAAGTCAAGCAGAGAATGAAACTAAAGGCTGGTGGGCTTATGACGAAGTTAGAATTTGCAACGAAAACGGTAAGTTTAATTGCTTGCTAAATTATGGAAAAATATATACAGGTTTGGTCAACGAATACATGTAGGCGCGAATATTAGTGTTGAAGTCCTAATTTGACAAGCAGTTGTTGCAAAAAGCAAGTACATAAAAGGAAAGAGTTCTTGAATTTTTTAAGGCTTTGCAATGCTATTATAATAAATATTTGAACAAATCTTCGAACCAACTATCCTCGGTTTAAGTAATCTAGAAGGGACGGGAAAATATCTGTAGCCAATTACATCTGAAATATGTTGAGCTTTGTTTTATTTATGCCACATTTCCTCATCGAAAGTGAATCGATGGCATGTTAAGCGTAGTCTTAAACGCTTAACACGTAACGAGTTTCGGAGTAAAACCACAGTTATCTGCTTGAGGAAGCACATGGAAACCGTTGACTTAAAGGTAAATCATCTTTGCTAATCACGCAATTTCGATTATTCTCTCCTTGTTAAAATGTTTGTATATATTATTGGTACAGTATCCTTGTGCTAGGCTCATCGTAAGTTGTACATGCTTGGCGATTTGTACAGTAGACATTTTGGGTGCTGTCTGAACTGAAGGCAATTAATATCTTAGGGTTTCCTTTACTGGGATATAGTTTTCCTAGTTGAATGAGAAAGAGAACGCGCTTTGAGAATACAGTTTTCCACGACAAGTGTAGTGATTAGAGAGTGCGGTTGACTGAAGCTCCTTGACTGTTAGCTGGACGAGGAACCTCTAGTTTGTGGAAAGTCAAACTTTCCAAACGCCGGTTTTTACATCGCATTTCTGGCAGTCATTTCAGTCGGGCTCATGTAAATCATGCGACTGAATAGCCCTAATTAGGTGTAAGACTCGAGTCCTGACTAGAACGCGAAGTTGAAACATCACGGAGCTTCTTCTTCTTGTTTGTTTACTTCTTGGAAACCTGTCGATCTATTAATTCTGAAGCTGCCTCTGCATCTTTTCCTGAGAGGTAGATATTGCCAACTATCCCTCCATCGTTTAGGTTTTTTCCCGGGAGGTCCTGAGCCGGGCGGGTTGTTTTCTGGGACTATTTTCGAAAGTCTGAACTCGTTCATTCGTCGTACATGGTTGTACCACTATCTCTTACATTGTCTCCCCATTGATTCTAATTTTGCCTATTGACTATATCTCGTAGGCATCCTGATGTTTTGTTAATCTGGCTCCTCGGATCTTTAACTGCGTCGTGGGTGCTTGATATGTCTATGCCCAGATATATCTGAATTGCATCACCTGTTCTATGGGATTGTCCTCCACCACTAGCTTACATCTGAGCGGATCTTTCGCGATTGTCATTCATTTGGTTTTGTTGATAGAAGTGTTCATATTGAGGTGGCGGCTTACTTAGAAGACCTGGAAGAGTTATCTATGCAGGTCGTTTACTGATTCGGCAATAATTGATGCATCATCGGCGCAACACACCATACCAATTCTTTTATTGCACAGTCTGTACCCGAGGTCAAGACATGTTACTTTATTTATAATTTTATCCATGAGAAGGTTAAACCAAAAGAGAATTAGGCCTGTCTAATTCCACTCGGTGTTGGGATGTTTTCAGTGAATTGATCTCCTGCACTAACCTTTGTTACGTTATTGATATGTAAGTTATGGATTATCTTTGTTATGTTCGCCGGTGCCTTATTTTCCATTAATATGTGTAGAATGTCTCCCAAGCGAACGCTGTCAAATGCCATTGTTAGGTCAATGAAGCAAATATACGCTGGCATACTGTACTCCATAGCCTTTTCTTTATTTGTTTTATTGTGAATACTGCGTCTTTGACCGGCTGTTATTGACCGTCCCTTTGTGAAGCCCCGCTGTTCTTCTTTCTGAGAACCCTCTTTCTAGAGACCTTGAAATGTTTTCCTTCAAGTTTTAGTTGACATGTTACATTCTTTACCTTCTAACATTATAAGTAGGATATATCTGTTTCCCTCTGTGATGTTAACTAGGTCAAATCCACCATTAAGTTCCACCAGAAAATTTAATTCTAAGTAAGTTATAGGTTCATATTTGTATTTCAAGTATGTAACATTTTTCATAACTTTTCTTATTAGGATATGAACCTATTTCAATTGTCTCTAGTACTAATAGTTTCCAATTCAGATACAAAATGAAGCCAAATAAAAGTTTATCAGGTCTGAGACCTATTGCTGAAATTAGTCATTTTTGTTTTAATTTATACTTTTAATTTAATTTTGATCGATTGGTAATGCGAGAAACAAACTCATATTATGATAATAATTTTTTAAGCTTTAGAAGCGACAGAATTTTTTGATTATTGGCTTCCTTCATGTAAAGCTTGTGCAATAAGTGGCGAAAGCGCTGGTTTTTCTTGAAAAGTCGAAAGCGCTCAATTGAAATTGTGAGTCAATTTAACATATTTGAACGGCAAAACCTTTTTATTTTTTCGCCTCTGGTTGAAATATTTAAAGGAACTTTCTCTTTCGCATTAACAAATGGTACGAAACCCAACATATACCGAAATGTAAATCAAGATTGATTGAATTGAAATGCTTATCCATAAGTAAGTATTATGCAGCTTGACACATAAATATTGCCTTTCAGTTGAAGTACAATTCACAGCCGAAAAATGCACTTTAAAACATGGATTATCAGTAAGAAGTAGTGAGTTCTATAGTTCTCTAAAGGCTGAAGTGCAGCATCATTTCATTCACCATCATCATCCTCATTCATTCGCCACATTCAGTTATTCAATATTTTTGAATAGTTTGCAAAATATCTTGAAACTGTAGCACCTTGTAGAAACTTTAGTGTCAGGTTAATCAGTATTTTCGAAGTAATAGTGACAACGTTCAGCTCCCATCTCTGAAATTAACACTTTTATTGAATTATATACGAATTCAATTCAACAAAGTTTTATTATGTTTTTTAAACTATTTATATTTGAATTGGAACCGTATTTAATGACGGTTGCATATAAGAATGTCCAGAAGCGAAAATTAAATATTTGAATTTACATTAATTGCAGCGTTACATGTTCAAATGTTTAAATAGACAAAGGACAAATGTTTAAAAGTATCTTTTACCATTTGACTAACTATACCACCTGTTTTAAAATAGCTTTTATTTCAAGTAATAGTTTATAATTATAGGTAAATAAAAACAAAGAAGAAGTAACAAAAAAGTAACGGAATAAAGTTATAAAGAACAAAAATATTCTAAAGAAACTGAAAGTGAAATCAGAAAAAAATATAAAACAAAATTGCTTCTTACTCAACTGTACAATGCTAGTACATTCAGTCAAGTTCAGAAAGTTGTAATATTTGATATTTGATCCCACATTAAGAAGAAAAACAGCATATACAAATTTTATAAATTATTATTGTCATTGTGTCGCCTACAGAAAATTGAATCGGAAAAAATTTAATTAATTTTAGTATTTGCTTTGTTCCCATCATCGTTTACGGTTTGCCAAATATGAATATAATGTTTTTTTGGTGCTTTGAAATTCAAACTTTACAATGGTTGAGAAAACCCAAAAACTCCGAATCAGAACGCTCATTTGAAGATCTTTGAGATGAGAATATTAATAATGCGAAAAATTTTATATATTTATATAACAGAATCAGGTATAAACAAAAAAAAGCTTAGAATAAATTTAAAAAACTTAAAATTGAATGATTTTAGATTTCATTGATATAAGTTACCAATATACTAATAAAATTAATTAGGCCCCTTCTTTTAAAATTAAAAAAAAAACAGACTATTATGTAATACATAAAGGGTGTTTCTTTAGCTTCATTCTCGTCTGCCAGAGCTTTGTTTTTGGGTTGTTTTTGACGCGTCATCGATGGATTTTAAATTAAAATATCACCTTATGATTCATTTAAGAATTATTTGATAGCTTGTGGCTATTCTGTATCTGAAACCATTAACTAAAAGATAATAACAATAAAAACGATTTTCCATAATTGTTTAAACCAAAGTAAATAATTTATTGTCGGCAAGTACTCTTCAAAATTGCCCTTTTTCAATTATGCATTTTTCAAGAATGTAAATTGTATTTTGCTTGATAAGATATTTGCCAATGATTAGTTTTACACTCATATAGTGATTCACAGAAAATAATTTTTACTTTTCTCTATAACCGTCAGATATACAAAAAAAACAAAAATATTGAGGTACATATCCCATAAACTGAAAAGGTTAAAGTAAGATATTAACGTTTTAACCCAGCAAAATAAGCGATTGGGAAATTATGTTTACTGATACAAGTTTTTAGTCGCAAAATAAGCATACTATTTTGACTTTGCTGATTTTCCTGTTTTTATAAACTTAAGACAGTAGGGACTTAACTTTTTAGTAAACAGTTAAAACTAAATGTATAATAAAGTACAAACGTTTTTTATTCAGAATCTTTATTTAATTATAAATAGGTACAATATTGCTTGTGGATGTTTAAACATGTGGAATCATTTGATTATTTGGTTCAGCCGTGGCTTTACATCAGTAAAAAATATATCGGTGTAAATATAAATATTTATTTCCATAGTAAACAGTTGACACAATATTTAATAACTTCTGATCTGAATTGCAAGATTAGGTTAACAGACATCTTTCATTCTCTATTGAAAATCCATTACAAACATTTTTAAGGTCTAAATGTAAATATGTACAGCAAATGTGGGACAAATTTCAAATTGCTGCAATTATTGATTGCCAGCAATGTGCACACAAACAACATAAAGTCACATAAATGTGCAAAATTGGCAGACAACGTTAAAAACTACAAGTCGAAAAACAGAAACTTGTAATTACAAGTTTCCCTTTTCTAATCCGATTCCTTTAAGTCGAAAATCTCTTTTATCTGTCGTTTTGTGTCTCCCAATTTTACGTATACATTGCCGCTCATTGTCCAGCAATTTCGAAATCCCACCAGACTAGATATTTCCTTGAATAGTTTCAAACGACTTGGTGTAAGATTTTCTTTAATGACAATCTTCGTGCCCTTTAGCAAACTTTTTGAAGAAAAAATGTCGTTGCGTACCCACCGGTTTACAAAACCCACTAATATAGGCCGACAATGATGTGATCCAAGTTTTCCCAACCGAAAACCAAAATCGATATCTTTTGGGCTAATGATATATCCCAGTTGATCCCTAACAGTATTGCAAATTGTTGTCTGTATGCGTTCTTCGGTTTTTTCTTGGATTCCGAAAAATATTAAGTTATTGGATAACATCCGTTGGTGCAAGTCATCTAGTTTTGTATCTGTTTGTAAAAGCGCTGATTTTATGTTTGCTATTTCTTCTTTACAGTGCGTTTCAAATTTCGTTAACCTTGCCGCACATTCGCTCAATGTGTCAGGAGTTCTCACCTCTTCGGTTCCGTAAACGGCACTTTTCAGCTCAATTAGGCCGAGTTTTAAGTGCTCCTCCAGCTGACAAACCCGACTCATAAGCACATTAGCATCAAGGGGTAACTTTTTTGTACTGTCTTTCTCTGATGCACCTGCTTCCTGGTTTAACCTTGTCATTTTTATTACTAAAAAAAACACTTTTTACGACTAGTTCACAAAACTTTTATATTAACAAAGTGGCTAAAATGCTACTTACTACACACCTTATCCGGATATGAAAGTGACAGGGAAGGCTGAAGCACAAATAAAATTTTGTGATGCGTTTGCAAAGGAACACTGATCAATAGTCTCTGGCCCTTGCTCCCCGGAGAAAGCGGCCTTGAAAGGAATGGGGGTGGGGACGTTTTCCCTCTCTTCCGGGGCTGACATTCCAACTACGAACACCTGCACTCGTGAGGCCATTTGTTAGGATATTGGGTTCTCATTGCTCTCAAACATTTAACCATAGGCCATAGCTCATAGCAGGTGTTTCATAATTGCCACATATTTTTTCTATACATATTTACTTTATTTCTTTCTCTATTTCAAATTGCATATTTACAAGAATGCCAAACACGAAAAAAACTTTATTTTTACATAAAATATGACTAAGAATCCTACGAGATACATATTTAACAAAAATTATCAAAGTTACATAGCTCCAGTTCCAGAAGCATGCCTTTGATTGCTGTTTTATATCGTTTTTCTCATAAGTAATAGTTTTAGTTATTTGATCTGAATATGCCAATTATCGAAAACTACACGTTTTTGGTTTTTTAATACCCACAAGGTGTGAAAAAGGATGATTTTTTATCACTCGCGCATAATTTTTAAATTTAATTGTGCGGGGACATACATACTGTTTCGTGCGTTTTTCCAATCCCTCTTTTGACATAGAGAGTAGTTTGAAGTTGGCCAAATTTTAAGCTTCGTTTCAACTGCACACAACTCCCCCAAAAAAATTATATAAAAACTATATTTTTTTCTAACAATACCCTATATTTTATGGCGTTATTAAATTCTATAAGAAAAATTAAAACGAACACAATTGATAAAGCATAATGTAGAACCATTGTATATTATAATATAACAACGTATATATGGAAAATATCTGACAAAATATTTAATATGTCTTGTGTCTCCCAATTTTATGTACATATTGCCGCTCTTTGTCCAGCAATTTCTGAATCCCACCAAAGCAGACGTTTCTTTGGGGGCTTTTGTACGTCGGGGTCTAAGTTCGTCTTTAAAACAATTCTCATCCCCTTCAGCAAAGTATTACCAACCGAACGCCAAAATCAATATATTTTGTACCCATCCTATATTGATCCCTAACAGTATTGCAAATTGTGGTTTGTCAGTATTCTCCTGTTTTATCTTTAATTTCGAAAAATAATAAATTAGTGAATAAAATCCGTTCGGGCAAGTCATTTTCATTTTATATTGTTTCTGCTTGGAAAGTGGCCGATTTAATATTTGCCATATCATCTTTAGCCTGCGCTTCAAAGCCTGCATAATACAGATATTGCTGTTCTATGAACAAATATAAGTGTGATAGGAAATCTTTTTTCATATAAGTATCCCTTAACACTTATAATAAAAACAGTGTTCAAATAATATTTGAACATTTTAGTAGAGATTTGTTGGGCTTGTGACTTTTTCGATGATTCCGGATTCAAAGCCAGAATGGCTTGCCAAAGGTGAAGGTTGAATCAGCCATACATACAAACTGATGATGGTGGAGAAAGACACCGAAACGTATTTGTAACATTTTAAATAATAAACAATTCGTTTTTTATATTTTTCCTGACTGTACTTTAATTCATTCCAATGTATTCCTGGGTTTCAGTCAATTTTATTGTTTATTATTTAAAATGTTACAAATACGTTTCGGTGTCTTTATCCACCATCATCAATTTGTCTAAAATATCCATTTTACATTCATTATCAATTCAATTAAAAAAACTTTCACAAAATTAACATATTAAAATTCAAATCACACACATATTAAAAAGTACAATTGTGTCCTGTGTACCTGTCAGCTGTGTTGAGTAATATACTGGGAAGTTCACAATATCACATTAGAGACTCATGGAGCTTCTGCGAATTTATAAAAAAACAGAAGATACCTAAGAACCATCGCCTAATATCGCTTGATGTAGTATCGCTATACACAGTTCACACAAAGTTCAATACACACTAGATAAGTTTAATGCATTCCATGAAACCATTAAATTCACCATTGAGGAAGACAAAAACGGGTCATTGAGCTTTTTGGATGTGACGGTTGTGTATGACAATAATGGGGAAATAAAAACAAACTGGTACACAAAAGATGTGTGGTCTGGTAGATACTTGAATTACCAATCATATGCACCTATTCAATATAAAAAAAGTGTGGTAACAGCTCTTACTGATAGAGCGATAAAATTATCACATTATGGATACAGACAAAAAAATATTAAAAAAATAAAAAGGTACTAATAATGAACAACTATCCTAAAGAATTCTTCGAACCAATTATAAAACAAAGAATTAACAAAATATACAATACAAATAAATGGAACAACATAAATAATATAAAAAAGAAAAAAGAGGGTGAAATCAAGTATGTATCATTACCGCACATACCAGAAATCAACACAAAAATAAAAAATGTTTTAAGACAACTTGGCAAAAGAGTGTTTTACAAAATTTAAGCCTAGAAGCGATAAGTTGGACACACCTAACGTAATATACAAGATTGACTGTTTGGACTGTGACAACACATATATAGGACAAACAGGGCAATATTTAAAGAAACGAATATTCGAACATAAGTATAGCTTAAGAAAGGTTAGCGAAAATGCAACAGCATTAGCACAACATGCACAACAAAAGTTGCATGATTTTGATTTCGATAACACACAAATATTGATCAATGAGGAAAACTATAATAAGAGAAGAATCCATGAAATGATACAAATTAAGAAACATCAGAATGCAATAAACTTCAGATCAGATACAGACAATCTTAGCTCTGTGTATCATGCGCTAATTAAATGAGCGCATGCATGAATTGAATGGACCTGGTAAATAAAAATTAAACAGCAGATATTGAAGATTACAGAGCAATTCCAAGAATGCAAAGAAAAGGCGAAATATAAATAGATTTTTCGGGCACTCGCTCGATATCGAATAAAATAGGTAATTCAATATCCAACCAAATGTAAAGAAATAAACATCCAAACATGTAAGTCAAATTTAGATCTCTAAACAATAGATTCTAGTCTTTTCCCGAACATGTTTATCCCGACTCATCACCTGGGAACCAAGGTCCCAAATTGTACTTTTTAATATGTGTGTGATTTGAATTTTAATATGTTAATTTTGTGAAAGTTTTTTTAATTGAATTGATAATAAATGTAAAATGGATATTTTAGACAAACTGATGATGGTGGATAAAGACACCGAAACGTATTTGTAACATTTTAAATAATAAACAATAAAATTGACTGAAACCCAGGAATACATTGGAATAATAAACAATAAAATTGACTGGAACCCAGGAATTAAGAATTGAATTAAGTTGAAATACAGTCATGGAAAATATACAGAATTATAATTATTAAGTGACTTAGGTAAACCTGAAAAACCGTTAATGCTGATGGAAGCTGTTTGTTAACACTATTTGCAATTTTTTCAGGGGCGTTGAGGAACTGTTCGCCCATCATTTCATTTTCCGAAGGGTATATTAAATTTGTGTAAGACGTAAGTAGACACAGGGCCAAATAAGTTCTAAGAGGGTGCCGAGATGGACAGCAGAAGTCGCATTTAGACAGTTCGTCTCATTCATTCATTCATACGTTAACAATACAAACCTCGCTAACATGACAATGAGCAATTTATTGAAGAGCGCCTTATTAGCTACCACCCGCAGTCTTTGTCGGTAAGTCACAAGGACGGCTTTCTTCATTACTTCCGAGACAACTTTCCCAGATGTATTATCTCGATCGACCACCTGACGAACTGCCATAAAATTAATATTGTTAGTTGTAACGTAAGTGTGTTGTAGGTGTAATTATATGTTTTTCAAAGTAGTTGATGTTATCTGTGACAAGTATAAACTAACGCCTTATATTTGCAAAATGCTTTGTTCCAGATTCTGATTGATATGATATATTGCACTTTCGTGATTTTCATGCATCTTGATGGTTTTAATAACAAATTTAAATCGAGCTTTCAATCAATAACTTTCCTCTCCTTCACGAATTTTTACGCTTGATGATTCATCCTTACTAGGATAGAACCCTTGTAAGTTGCGTTGCGAATTGCGAAGGGACGGAAGTATAAAGGACAGTGTAGAGTACGTGCTGCGACAAGGGGGAAGTTTATTGCCGCTTTTTCGGGTTGGTTATGACCTTCAAAACAATGTCACAAGAACTTAGAAACCCTGTATAATGCAATTCAGAAATGCACGCCACTGGCCTTCAATTTCAGGTAGTTTGAGTTAGTTCCAGCAAGTATGCTGCTACTTTTTCAGAACCGTCAAACTATCCACTTTCAAAAGAAAATATCTTGGATAGCGGGTTTGGGTCTGGATTAAAAACTCCTTTTATACTCTAAAAATGGCCGACGTTTTGGATCTTTTTTAATCTGTTTTCTTGCTTTTCCTTTGCCTGTTGTAAAAGATCCTGACTTGTTTTATTTAAATTGTCTTGAGCTGTACATATGGTTTGTTTCTATGTATATGTGCGATGTTCATTGTTCGCTTTTGGTGTCGCGTTGCTTGATCGCTGAATGTAGTTAGTTGACTGCACAACTGCCTGCATAAGGCTGTAGTATTTTATATTAATTTCTGCTTCATGTGTCTTAGTCTCTTGAGAAAGACCCGAATAAAGGGTCGAAACGTTGGCCATTTATTGAGCACAATAGGAGTTTTTAATTCAGTCCCAAACCTGCTATCCAAGCATTCTTATCAACTTTAGGGGTGCCACTAGACACCTAATATTCAATATCTTGTACACGAGTGGAGCAAATTATATTTAAATTCCAATTAATCAGTAACAGTTAATTACGTTCGTTTACAGAGGTCAAAACAGTCCTTTTACAACTGAACCAGTCCTTTGCCGAGGATGATACGAGTGTTACTGACATTTCTTGTCAGCTTATCAAGAAGCCAAACTTTAGACCTGAATCTCTGGATTATGATGCCGTTCAAGGTACTAACAGATTTTTTCTCCTGATGCATCTTTCATTATGATAGTAGATAATATATTTTCAGAGTTTCCTCCGATTAATACTGTAGCAAACGATACATCTATAACGCTAAGTTGGGCCGAAGAGGATCCGGATCACTATATTACCTATTTTATATTTTATCAGGTACTGTATTTTTTTGAATATAAGTAGTTTAGTATATGTTCCACCAAGTGATACTTGAATAGTAATGTACTAATTTGTAATTTATTGTTATCACAATGGTAGGAAAACCGTTGAACTATTTATGAATACAGGGTGTTTGGTTTCGCAGCAACTGGAAAGGCATTTTTTTATTATTATGAGATTTCGGCGTCTCAGGCCTAATAACAAATTGTTTTTTATTACAGTTTAGCAAAACGGTCGAAGTGTTTTTGATAAATTAATTATACAGAAGGACATCTGTTTATAAAGCAAAACACGTTTGTCTTAATGTACGTTACCACCCGTAAGAGTTTGTCTTACCGACAAACTCTATCTACGGAACATCCTGTATAATACAACCGGCAAACGCACTGGGTTTTTGGTATAGAATCTCATATTAAGCAGATACCTTTGCTTGCATATTTTGATGAACACAATGGTTACATTTTACATAATTTGTCTTGTTGGGCACCTAGATCATATACGGAGTGATCGAACGAAAAGGGGTAAAAGGAGAACAATTCACACCTGTTTTTATGTATGGCCATTAGATAGTGGCAGTATAAATGGTGCAAAGTGGTAGTGAAACCAAGCGGAATTTGTTTAAATGTTTAGGTTTATTTAGAGAAATATGTTTTTTATAATTTTGAAGCAGATAGTTTTAAAAAAATGAAAAGATCTATATTGTTGTAAACTTGACTTACAGAAGGAAAATAAACAGATTTAAACTTTAAACTAAGCACAATTTAAAGATACTTTATCTTTTATTAAATGTATTATATTTGTATGGATTTCCGCTCTTGCATATATTGATTATTAACTCCGCTTATGGTAAGCGGTCAATGGTTTTCGGGCCAACATTACAAAAGAAAACAATCTTCCACCCTTCAGTCATCATCTAATATCCCCACCACAAAATGGGCATTCTTGAATTGTCGATCGATACAGCGCCAAAAGCTCCCCCCAACATGCTCCGTTTTTATAAATGTCTAGGCTTGTGTATATAGGCTTTTTCAACGAAAATTGGCCGCTTTCAATATCTTTGAACACCATTATTTGGTTGAATATATGCAATAAAAAGCAAGAGAGATATTTTTAAATAAAATAGATTTTTATCATCAACCAATTGGCTGTCCTGCACCCCTTCTAAATTTTCAAACAGCACCACACCTTGCGCTCACAAAATAATTCTTCTAACTTCTAATTCTTTAACAATTTTTTTTATCTCGTTCGACCTAGTCTAGCTTATATTTAAAAAATAATTATTAAAACAAGAAAGATGTTCTCTTGAGGTGAAGCCGAGTATTACGTTGAATTTTTTGAGAGCATTTATTGCACTCATGTTAATTAATTATAAATAAAAATATGCTGCCAGAACAAAATTAACTATACAAGATGTCCACAATCTGCAAGACTGAAAGCTGCCCGAAAATAATATTAATTTTTCAGCTAAACGCTCTCTATCAAAGCTACGCCTTTTTAAGATTAGACCTATAAAAGGTTTTTTCAAACTAATTCTAAACGCTTGATCTTAGAAATTTAATTATTCACGCTCTAGTAATGCTGTTTGTATATCTAAAATTAAATTTTGTCAAACTTTAATAACAAAAGTGTCATTAGAAACTCAAAATAGACACTATTCTTTTAACGTTTTTAAATTTATGTTTGGAGGAATTGCGGAATCAAGGAGGAATTGACTGATTAATAGAGATCTGGGAATCTCGTACTCTGACTGTATTATGCCTGTAAACAGTAATGCCTGTAAAATATTAAATATTATACAAATTGAACGTAGTTAAACTGCAACTGCAGTTACCAACATCTGACATACTCCGTCTGTCTTTTAAATTAATGTGCATGTTTATTTTGCTATTTTTGTGTAGCTATTCAGCAGATTTAGTCGACATTATTAAAATATCTTTGCATGAATTTCTTGCCTTTCAGGGAAACAGCATTTGTTCATCAGACGTCCGTGACTCACCACGACTTAAATCGAGTGGATTTTTAAGGACAAACCTCAACGAAGTTACTCTTTCAAAGCTAATTCCTTTCACCTTATACAACATTACTTTATCCTCTGTCCTACATGACAAAGACATGATGATTACTCGTCAGAACTCTAGAAACAGGTAAATTATAATAAAAATTAAATTTGTTTTTTAATTTAAAAAAATGTTTTGGCGTAGTTAAAATGTGCCTAATAACTTTATTAAGCACATTAACTTAAAAAACCCTAATTATTTACAAAAAATATTTATCCTAAAAGGTTTTACCCGTACATACAAAAATCATGTTACGTGGTTTGGCCAGAGATTAGTTCTCTAACAGTTCAACTAATCTCTGGTTTGACAAGCTTTAATAGTTTGACAGAATGGTCATAAATTACCAGAAGCAAACTAAACTAACAACAAAAATAAATTGATCATTACATTAATGAAATCATTATCACTTTGTTTTTATATCAATTTTTACGAGCAGTATTGAAGCACGCAAATATGTTTAATATCAAGTACATGTAATCAAATCCTGATTGTAAAAGTTCCAACTAAAACATCCGATTAATTTTTAGCCGAACCAAGATTAGAAGAATTACCTTTTAAAATGCATGTCCGGCCTCTCGATTCATCAGTAAACATTTCTTGGGATAGACCCAGCTGTGAAGCGAATTATGGAAGGCTGATTTACAATATCATTGTGTCCAACGATGAATTGAAGTTTCAAAAGATTTTGGAATTTCAAAGCTCAAATAGCTATCTCATCGACGGTTTGAAATCATACACTAGACATAATTTAACAGTTGTTACCGCCAGAAATGCGAGGAACCTTAATCAAGGCTTGCATACTCAGAGTTTGACGTATGAATTTTCTACTTTTCCTGGTGGTGAGTATTACTAAATTAAGTCAATTTTCTAAAATGCTTGGCTTCGGTGCAATGGGGGCATATGGTGCACTTAAGTACACACAAGAATATCGAAGACGATTTCCTAGTAGAGCATTACCAGATGCGAGAGTATTTTATAACACGTTATTATTTTGAACGAGCATCGAACAAAATGTGAAGAAAGTAGAAAATTTTCTTTATTTGGGGGGTTCAAATCCTATAGCTCAAAATAATTTTTTCGTGGATGAAGAATCCCCATGTTATGTTACGACTATCAACTGGCCCTGGTAACGTCTTAGCATTTGTCTGGATTTGGCCCTATATCCTTTTTTCTCCGAGAAGATGGTTTTGCAATATTCCCTTGATCCTGGCTTAGGTCGATCTCTTTCCACAACTTCATATTTTTCCTGCTCGTACATTCTTTTCTTTGCTCTTCTTACTCTCCTTCTTTCTTTTCGGTACTCTTTGTATTCTCTTCTACTTTCATTCGTTTGTAAGTGGATCCACCTATTTCTCACCGATTGTCTTTTTTCCAGTTGTTGTCGGCACTCCTCGTCATACCAGGTTTTCTCCTCTTTCTCTTACTTCTTCCGAAGACTTCGTCCGCTGTCTTTTTCATCACTTCAGATGTTTCCCCCCTTAACTGTTCAATGTCATTGTATTCAGCTTCAGAGTTCAGGGATCTTTCTATTTGCTGTCTATATTGCTGGATTTTTGTCGGATTCTGAACATGAATGAACATGTTCCATTGCGTACTAATATTTGATTTATCATATTTGTGTGTTGATATTCTGGACCTGACACACACTCTGACCAGGTAATGGTCTGAGTCCCCATCAACCCCTCTGAGGCTTCTCACGTCCATGATGTTGCTGCCATGTCTCGCGTCCACAATGATATGATCGATCAGGTTACGGGTGATGTGATCGTTTGATACCATGTCTGCTTGTGGATGTCCTTATGTGGGAACATAGTTGTCTTGATCAGCATGTTATTGCTTGCTGCAGTTTCTATTAACCGTTGCCCAATATCATTGGTTATGTTATGGAGGCTGTGATTGCCGATTGTCGGACAGAAACTCAGTTCTTTGCCTATTTTGGCATTGAAATATCCGCATATCATACGCATGTCATATTTTGGCATGCTCTCTAAAGCTTTTTCCAGCGCATCGTAGAAATTGTCTTTGGTGTCTTCATATTTGTTCTCTGTTGGTCCGTGTGCTGAAATGATGGACATGTTTATGTACCATAGCCCCTTTATTCTGATGTAGCACAGTCTCTCGTTTATTGGTTTGAAATCTAGTACATTATGGACTATTTCATCTCTGACCACAAAACCAGTTCCAAACTTGTGGCCTCCACCGTTACTCCCGCAGAAAAACACGGTGGATTTGCTGATCTTTATATTTCCATTGTCTGGCCATCTCACTTCTTGGACAGATGTTATGTCCATTCCTATGTTTGCCAGTTGCTACACAGCACTAGTGGAAGCCCCAGGTCTGTACCAGCTCAGGACGTTCCAGGTTCCTATATTCATGTCCGTATTTCGTTGCATTGGTCGTTTCTTGAGAATATCTGTCCGGTTTGAAGGCAAAGTCGCAGTCTTCGTAACTAGTGCTTTTTTGCGAGGGTGGGTAGTTAACCCCCCGCCCAACCACCATTTCGGAGGACCATTTCTTCCTTTCTCGTTAGCCCTGACCCTGCTTTCCACTGGGGTTGGTTACCCAATCTCCAACAGGGTTGCTCAGGTTATCCAGGGTTCACCCGTGTAATTGCGGTCACACTTCGCGGAGGTGAGAACAGGAATTGAGTAGGAGAGGCTAAGAGATGCTAGCTGGGAACCGCATCTTATATTACGCATCGCTACCCCCTTGAACCCAAATCCATAGCATTATAATATTACTTAATATAAGGTTGAGGTAATTTCCTATGACATATGATTTCAAATATAGTTTCGTTTTCGTTTAGTTGCGCCTGCTGTGCGAAACTTGGAACTATACGCTATGGGATCAAATAAAGCATCTCTTCGGTATGATCTTCCCTTAGACTCCGAAGGGATCCCGGTCGAAGTGGAATTAACTAAATGCAACGTGTTGTCACGAGCCAAGTGTAAATCCACCATATCGAAGATAACTAATTGCACCATTTGGCCAACGAAATTATGCATTGATGTTGATTACTTGATGCCTAATCAAAACTTTACCATCAAAGTCAGCATTAAAAACGCTAACACCAATAAGTTTGGAAAGGCAACTGAAATTTTAGCGGAGACTGTTGATAGAGGTAATATTCAAAGAGTCGTTGGTTAAGTAGTTTCACATGATTTTGCAGTACCCGCAATGCCCGAGAACGTAACTCACCAGGTTATTGACTGCCACGAAACCCAAGACTACTGCAATTTAAACATAATCTGGAGGCATCCTTATTACCCAAATGGTACTATAGAAGGATTCAATATAATTTTAAATAGTACCTACTTCATCACGTCATACTCTGAGGAATTTCAGGCTATTCACGAGGTTTACAAGATTGTCAATAGCGCGTATCTACCAGAGTATAACTACAAGGTGAGCAAACCAAGCTATATACTGGCGATTGGAAATGTAACAATGCCATTTAACTTCAACAGATTAAATATCTTCCATACAGCCAGGAATACAACCTTTATCTACAATCAATGAATAGCAAGTATAGAAGCGACTTCGTTATAACCACGGTGAAGAAAGAAGAGCTAGGTGATCATATAGATCAGAGTCCTAAATTGCTTGGGAAAGGAGACAAGGCAATTATGTTTAAACTGCCTCACTTAGATAAAAGGTTGGACTCTTATACCGTCACCATAGCCGTACAAGACTTCAACGAGAGCATTCCTGTTTACGTGGATTCCATTAAAAATGAGAAGTTGGCTGATAACTTGTGTCACCCCTATGGCCTGACCTGGATCTCACAAGTCTTAAAGGTAACATGTGCAAATTACTTAGATTTTATTAAATACTTTATTATTTCATACGCGTTTGCATAGAGAATCGAAGTTAAATGAGCGTCTGTTAACATCTGATGGATGAAATTACATTACTTGCACCTGAAAAAGCGTACTCTGCTAATGAGGTGCTCAGCTAAAAGATTTATTTTAAAACTACAATGTTTTTCCAACATTTTCAATAGAGAGTGGCAACCAGAACGGTGGGTTCGAACTAAACCGACTTTTGGAGAACACAACGCAAACTCAGTCTGTTTGTGAATTTTTGAAAATAATTAAAGAAGAAATCGCAAGCCGAATCAATTCAAAACCATTTTTGACACACGAGGTCCCATCGCTAGTGGGTAAAGATCAAAAGGTTTCCATCTAGCTCGGACTTTCTCTGGGGCTTCTTACCCCGAAGATATATTTATATATCCATTATATCCTATTTATAAATTAACTTTCTCGTGGCAAAAGTCTGTTTATTATCAAAAGAATAACATTTTTCCTTTTGTAACACAGTCTTACAAAAATTTTGCTGTTTCGTTGATCAAGTCGAACAACCAAATTCCTTCTAGGACTGACTTATATTTAGATATACTTATGGATGAATTGTTTATTTTCAGGTTAAAGACAATGAAACGAAAACAATATCTATAACCGGGTTGGACGAGGAACGGTTAATTAACCGGATACCAGATATTGTATTATTTTTATTATTACGAACAAATATAGAGGCCAAGAACACGACGTAGTATATTATGAAAAACTTATTACCCCACGCTCTGCAATACCGCCGACGACGCCTACAAACACGGGATCCTTCAACCATCTCTATATGTTGCCCTTAATTTTATTAATAGTGCCTATTGGATTTTTAATTTATTGGTGAGTATAAGTGTTAATTTTACATACCCTTGGTCACGGCATTTTCCACCCATTTCTGAACGTGGAAAACACGCAAAGAGACTTGGTAATTTACGTCCAAATTGCAAACTTTGTCACGTCATATCGACGTGATTACCACGCCAATATGTGACAGAGAAATTATATTCCTAGACGACGTACATGAACGTCACAAAACATTCAAAAAGTCATTCTTTGTTCTCGTGTCCTATTTTGTTTTAAAATGTGTTAAACAAAAGTGTCTGATATGGTTAAAGTGATAAAACGAAATTCAACACCAACAAAAATTACGGTTTAAAAAGCCAATATTTATTTTGCAGTACAAGAAATGCAAAACAGTTGTCCAGAGAAATAAACAAGAAAAATATATTTTAAATAAAAAAGAAATAAATATAAATGCTAAAAATACACAAACAAACATCTGGATGTTTAGAGGAATATTTTATTTTGAAATCTCGATTAACTCCTGACAGAGATCATTGTGGGGGAAGTTAGTTGAAATTTATCTCTTCACGTGTGAAGACCGCGCATTTTGCGTAAAAAAACACAAATGAAGATTCTGTGGTCGCTGCACCAAGATTTTTTTCGACTCATCGGGGCTTACGGCATGGAGCTAATGCTCCATTAACATCAAGAATTGAATAAAGAAATTTTAGGAGACGGGTTCCACAAGGCCAAAAAAAGACAATGGCCCAAGAAATATGTGAAAGAGCTGCAACAGCTTTGATTCCTCTATACGCACCATTCGATTGATAAACATGGCCCTGCTCTGAATTTATCTCAACCTACTGTTCAGGTAAACTTGAGCAAGATTCAAACGGTACAAGATTTAAAAGAATATTACTTTTACCTGGTCATAATGCAAGCAGTGGCCTGTATTTTTCTTCACTTCATTCTTCTTCTAAAGAAGAACTTCTAGAGAACTTCATTCTCCAAAAGTAACCGTATGGTCAGGCCTTGGAACGAATGAAATAATAATAGTATGTTATAATGTAATAGGTCCTTACTTCTTTGAAGATGAGCGCAATAGAACAAGGACAGTTAAGGCAGAGCGGCACCGAAGAATGATCAAACGTTTTCTGTGACTTTCTTTTCGTCTTGAAGTAGGGTTCAAACAGGGGTCAAGACATTTGGTTTACGCAGATTTGTACTTCTCTTACCGCAAGCAACGTAATTTAACGACTTGGTCTACTTTCTTCGAATCGCGTCATTTCAAATGTAAAGTAGAGGGACTTGAAACTGGCCTCCTCGTAGTCCGAATTTAAACCCGCTCGACTTTTTTTATGTGGTAATTCATTTAATCATAAGTTTATCAAAATGGGCCACCCACTTTGGATGTGTTAAAATATATATATGAACTCTGGGATTCGTGCTATCACAGCCGCTATGCTAACGAGTATGATGTGCAAAATACAGATCGTCTAGAAGACGTGGTGCGCGGTGAAAAACGTTATTTGGCGCATGTCGGAAGCAAATACTTAAAAATAGGTGAAAAAACAACTCATAGAAAAGAAATCATTGAGCATTATAAATACTAAGCATGGGTATCACTGTGTTGAGTTGCGCTTTTGAGTTGAGCGATTAAAGCTTTACGAGGTCCGGGAGTAGAATTTTACCATATGAATTTTTTTTGGGTAACGTTTTTTCAGTTTGCCGACTATTTTAACAAGTAAAAAAAATAAAGGTCACCACATCTTTCATGAGTCGTTACCCCTAGTAGGTGACTGCCACGCCCCTGCACCGGTGAGTTACTGCGCCGGTGCGTTGTGTTGGCGCACCAATCTATTTCCAGCACTGCGCCAATTCTTCAAAATTCACTAATAAATACTAATTTCGGTAGATATTTCTAAAATCTATTTATTTTCTGGTTGATTGATGTAAATACAATTTATGGACAAATATTAATTTATCTTTTCATATCAGAATAATGCACTTACAGAATACGTATGAAAAAAGCCATATATAAATACTAATTAGGGTTTTCAAATTTAGTGGAAAATTAATAAAACGATGCCGCTATCAAAGTAGGATTTTATCCAAATGATACTAGCTTTTGTGACGTCGGTATACGTCTTTATGGACGTCATATCTCTGTGTCGTAATAATATCACGTCTTTTTCATGTGATTTTCACGTTTGGGTACAGCTAGTATACTATATCAACTTTAAACCATTAATGAAAATGTTTAAACGAATATTTTTTTAATTTTAGGTGCATTGGAAAAAGAAATAGAAAAAGACGTCTTCAGGCCAACCACGAAAACGTCTACGAATCTTTGCCGTTTGACGAGCGAGACCAGAATGCAGTCAATAATGTGACTTATGACCAGCTAATTCACAAATAATTATCTGTACTTAAATTACAGCGCGCATCTGTGATTTAAAAAATAATTGTTAACTATTGTTAAGCATTTTACAGAACAAGCTGAAACTGAGTGCAAGCATCGGAAATATTTTCATAAAAGGAGCCGGAATTCTTTTGTTACTGCAGCACAGTTGAAAAATTGTGTTGTCATCTAAAGACAGTTCTAACGAAAATTGCTAACAATTGATAAAGATGAAAGATCAACAGAACTTAATCATTTTTTAATGTGAATTGACTAACGTTTAAATGTTGGGATTAATTAATTTAATTAGTAACTTAAAGTATACAATTTTTATTTTAACATAGATTTAGCTAATGACTTGTGTACAAATAACTCCATAGCCAGAGATAATTTTTTTTTCCATTTACTTCTTGTGTCAAGACTTGTACCATATGTAATCATTCAGAAATACTTAAATTTATTTTTATAGTAAATGTTATCAGGTTTCCAATGATTGGAACATTGTTTGTAGGCCTGATTAACCAACTGCTCTATAGACATTTAAAAAACCGCAACTTTAGAATAGATAACAATGATTTTTATAATTATTGCTAAAGTTATCCTATTAATTTGTGCCAATTTTAACAAAATAAATAATGAGCAAAAAGATCTTATAGCGAACGAACGACTGGAAAGTTGTAAGCCATCAGTAATAATACTTCAATGCGACCACGAAATGAGTAATGGTTTTTATGCTTATAGATATTCCTGCCACAATTAAAATTTTGCAAATACAGTGTGTCTAGTTTAAGAATTTACCACCCTTCTAAAACCTCAATTTTTTTGTCGAATTCGATTATTCTTTTTTGTTAGTTGGATATTCAAAATTCGTTTTCAACTAATGAATACTCTCAATTTTCTCCTGGGGACTTGGCTGAGTCTGTGAACTTTCTTGTAAATTTTCAAAAAGTATCACTAGGGCAAAAATGGTGACTTACAGCCTAGAATCCATCTCCTCTACCGATTTTCATTGTTCTGTGAAACCAGGTGCGAATAAGAATCAATAAAACAATTTTCTAATAAAAACATATTATAGTTTTGAGAATCTCCATACAAAGACTATTTTTTGATTAAATTGAACGAATTATTTGATTCATCATCGCTTAAAGTATAAAATATTGGTACCTACCGAGCGTCATTGATAGAAACACACATTTTAATTACTGTTTTTAGAAAACTTATTATCATATTAATTACTAATTTTACCTACTATTACACTGAAATAAAACAAAATTTTATGTAGAGTTAAATTATAGTTTTGTCAATGAATCCACCAATTCCACATATCTGCTATACTTAATACCGAGCGGGACCAACAGCGTCTTAATAACCAGACTAAGTCTTGAGGCAGGCAGATTTTCTTCTGAGGGTCCGCATTGACGGTTTCGGAAGACTTTTTTTCGGCCTCCACATCGGCGATTTTGACCCGCATGGATTTCAGACTGTGCGAATTGGTGGAGTTCTTGGTTTTGGCATCCACAGCTCATTTTCTTGCGTGCTCGAAATCGTCTTCCAGTTTCTTTATTTGCTCCCTTAAGGTGTAGATGATTCCATTCAACTCGGCCACTGATTTGTCGTAGGAGGTCCGTTTGTGTTCCAGTTTTCGCTTCAGCTCGTTCATTACATGGTTTTATTCTTGTGCGAGTCGCTCCCGCTCCTTTAGCTTCAGCTCCAGGCCGCTGACGGCATTGCTGGAATGCTTTGCGCTTAGTAGAGCCTGCCAATCAGATACGAGCTCAAGAGAGTGCTGGAGTTGATGGCCTTCGTTCTTCAGGGGCTCTATTCGGTCTGCGACCTCGGGAATTTCAACTTTACCCAGTGTCACGTTTTCTAGAAGTTCTACTATCAAATTTCTTCTGATCAACAGATTTTGGCAAACATCCTTTAGATTTGCTGGTACTTCGACCAATTAACTTTTCATTGGATTGACCACTTCTGCAGGAATTTGCTGGCCACTGCCTTGAATCAGCGGCTTTTTATAATCACTGATCGCCACCAACTTGAAGTCCTCAATAATATTATTAAGACGGTGTTGGCCGGGCTCGGTCATGACTCTCAAAAATGTGTTTTTATTATTTATTTTTTTCGTACTCTTCAAATGAATTGACGCGAAATTTGAATAATCCTGCATCTAGTTGCTTCCTTTTTTATTTTTTACTTTACTTACTGTAAATTTTTAAACCATCATTACCGGTTAGCACAAACCATATACAAGAATATATTAATTTATTTTCTATTATTTAACTTCTAAAATTTTGTCGGTTTAAATTTGATTTTTAAGCTTCATGAATTTCAGCTTTCCAAAACGCCACTTGCAGATTATTCAATAGAGTCTTTCGCTTCTTTAGGTAGATATTCCTTGCTTATAGTTCAATGACACCTACTCTACTGTAGCATTGTCAAGCTTCAAGTCATAACAACAAACAAACAAATACAGTTAAGATTCCTTACAAATTTTAAACTCTAGTGTTTTGTTAATTTTAGTCACGAAAATGGTTCTAACTTTACACCATTTCCCCCCAAGTGCACCATCCAGAGCAGCATTACTAACAGCGAAAGCCATTGGCTTATATATCGATGTTCAAATAGTAAACTTATTTAAGAAAGAGCAGCTTAGTGAAGATTTCATTAAGGTAAATATTACAGAAAATCATCAAGTACTTGGTCGTGTGAACTTAACAGTATGAAGCAACTTATTAGATCAATCCTCAACATACCATACCCACTCTGGTCGATGGTGATTTCATTGTATGGGATAGCCATGCGATAGGACCTTATTTAGCGACAGTGTATGGGAAAGATCCAACATTTTATCCCACTGATGTGAAGAAACGGGCTTTAGTGGATCAACGCCTATACTTTGACTGTGGCACTTTATATCCCCGAATTCGAGCTATTTGTGTAGGTACTATTATGTCTACCCAATAGTTATTAATGAGGTCAACGTTCATACAATCATTTATTTGCAGTTCCCAATCTTATTCCTAGGAGAAGATCAAATTCTTGACGAAAATAAACAACCACTCGAGGAAGCCTTGGGCTTTTTAGATGTGTTTCTAGATGGAAGCAGTTATGTGGCTGGAGATAAATTTACAGTTGCAGATTGTTCACTTGCTGCCTCAGTCTCAAGTATTGTGGTAATTATATTTTCGGTCAGATTCTTCTTTAACCGTCTCTCGCTTTCGAACATAACAATGAGCTCACCTTATCAAGATGATGAATACCTATTATACTAACAAAAGTTTTCTAGGGAAAATGCGGTTTTAAGAAGCACTTATGACTTACAGAAATTTACAATTTTTCAATAAAATAACAAAGAACGTCATGACATTCACGCTATCTATAACACCGCAGTCACGGCGACGAGGTTCGCATCAATTCTATATTTATACCCTGTCTCGCACTCTGTCTGTGGTTCCACGAGACGACGTGTTCAAAGAACCCAAAATAGGTTCCTAAGAGGCGTCCTATCGGCTGACAGATACACCAGAATAACCGAAATGCACGAAGCTACAGGGATGACCTATATAGCCGACTATATAGATACCATCGCTGAAAAATTTTATCATAGCGGAGTGCAAGGCTCAGTCCTTACGCGAAATATCACCCAAGTAAGAGCAAACGATCGCCCAACCCATGGTGCCCTGTATAAGCGACTTCCCATATTTTATGAGGATTTTGTCCCTGACAGTACGTGACGACAAACAAACATTGCCTGCCAGTTGCAGACAGTCGTTTCTAGCAGGCTGGAAACGCACAAATCCAACATAACGTGACTTGACGGGTTCGTCCTGCCTCGTTCTGGCTGGTGTTGGCTGGTCCTTGCACCGGTCGGGGCGGGGGCGGATGGATTTGGTCATCTAGTTGAAACTGCCGGCGGTTAACGCCACGGCTGACAGTATCAAACTTAAAGGTCGAAGCAAAAGGGGTTTTTGGCTTCCCTTTAGGAAGACCTTTTTTCCTTAATGAATGCCCCTCGAATAAAACCAAAACCGCCACTTCAAAACTATCTCCTGACGTTGTCGTGCGTATGGCTAGCTCGGGAATGTCCATGTTAGGGCACTGCCCAGGTAATGGACGACTTAGCGCGCCTATTTAGATCATGGGCAAAGAGCAACCGGCGAACATCTGGCTAAACATGGGAGTTATGTTTTTTAACTTTGTTTGTGAGTTTTATTAATGGGAATGTTCAATAAATTTTTATCTATCTATCTATATTTATAATTAACGACCTTCTGTGAAATTCAAACCATTTGCTTTTTGCCTATAGGCAATTGGATGGGATATTAAAGCATATAACAACGTAAACAATTGGCTAGCGAGATGCGCCTTAACCATTCCAGGATATGAGGAAACAAATCAAGCTGGAGCGAACGAATTTGGGAAAGCTGTACGAAGTAAAATGGCACCTGGACAACTTCCTTGAAATGTTATATGCAGTGTTTTTTTATTACATAAAGAAAAGACAATGAGTAAATTAACTTGTATTTTTCATATATTTATAACAGCCTATGTTTTAACAGCCTTAAAACTGCGTTCCCAGCACCAAATGATCACAATATAAATAATACTTTAAATAAATAAAAACGTAACTTGGTTAACGTAGTTAATACTATCAATACCTATAGCTAAATCATAATGGTAAACAAATAAGTACTGAAAGAAGACTTTGGTATTAATTGCATGTTCATTAAGTAAAACAGGCTTTAACAATATTGCTAATATTAAAAATAGAAATAAATATGTTCGATTTATATTACACGTTGATTGTTGAAACTTAAAACTAATATAATTAAGTTGGTACATTCATGACCATGATTCAAGGCAATTGTGGATTGTAGATATATACGTATTTTTTATACATTTGGTCTTGATTTAAGTTGTTCAATTTTATTTTATACTTTACTAGCTTGATTTTTTCCGTGGTTTTTTTTATTCCCGTATTCATGATTGATTAATTACTTATAGTAAAACCTTAGAGTAAAGGAAAGAATCTGTTCTGGCAACAGCAACATTTCAGATACAGGGTAAGTAAACATGTCCACAAATATTCAAAACTGCATTCATATATCTGAATGAAATTTAAAAATTAAAAAACCGCCTAATTTGTCGACAGTTGATTTTGAAGCAAATATTCCATAAAAAGGGTTTTTTTATACAAGTAGGACGTATAATTTTTTACCAATGGAAGAAAACCTCTTTGCAAAGTAACGGAATCTCAAAGTGTTCGTACTTTACTTTCAAAGAATTGGCAAAAAAATTTTGAATTTTTCAAAATCGCCTCCACCAAACTGGTTTTCGATGCCGAAAGCTTCAGACGATTATTACATTGCCAGCAATTGTTCATAATAAATATGTATAATCCACAGAGAAAAATATGACCATTTTAGTTCGCAAAGTACTGATTATAGAAAAACTATTGTAAATTATATGCAATATAAAAAGCTTCTCTACAAAATTTAAAGCCCAAAGTTTTTTTGGGCATTTGGTGATCCAATGATATTCGCGAGAGGGTTTCCAATCAAATTATTGGGAAGAAAAAAGAAGAAGAAGGATTTTTATTTACAGATATAAATATCTTCATCGTAATTATTGTGATGTACACAAACACCTGTTTTCCATACTTATGCTTCTTCAACAATCCGTTGAAATTTGAAGTGTTCGCCTAATGTATCAATATGGAAATACATTAGACAAAAACATATAGCTATTTTTCGCGAATTTCTGTTATGTTTAGCTCTTACCAAATAACTCGCATTAATCCACTTCCTTTTTGTTAAGAAATCAATAACAATTACTTACAATTCTAGTATCAGAAAAAGCAAAAATATTGTGATTAATTAATTGCAATCTTGATAATTTTCTTTTTTTGGTTAATTTATTTATTTTTTATAAATTAAACTTATGTATTCGCGTTGGCTTGTCTTTGCTCCGATGTATTTTCAGGAAGCTCTTTTCCTGCCGTCTCAATCGGTAATAATATACACGCTATAGACGCTAGTAGCGCTGCCACTGCATAAGTGGAAGTAGCGAATGTAATAGATGTTTTCAAAAGAACCTGAGAACCAGTGTATATAAATAGTGGTGAACTGAATGCTATTGCAGTCCAAACTTTAGAAGGTTGATTTACTTACCTGAGCCACATATGGAGTAACCATAGCGCCTAATCGCGCCATTGCGCTACAAGATCCAACGCCAACAGATCTTAACGATGTTGGATATACTTCAGGGGTGTAAACATAAGCTGCCTGAAATACGCCTGCTATAATACCTCTTGCCAAAAACAGCATTATAGTTAATACAGTTCGTCTACAAAAAAGTTTTGTTTGTTGTTTACACAGCTTCGATAGAAATGTTTTTAATATACTCACTTTCCTGGGCATATTACCAGAAAACAACAACATATGGCATACGTAACAAATTGAACTGCCATGGTTTTTTTCCTTCCATATCGTTCAATTATAAAAATTGTAATAAAAATGCCTGAAAAACAAATCGATAATTCAAGCAGAGAACTGTGGTCAACACACCCTTATTGGTGTTAGTTTGAATTGGCAACTTTGGATGTTTGAAAAAAACTGAACGAAAATTTCATTGATTGGATGTTATAACAGTGGTTATCAAATGAAACTCCTCTTACTTTATTCAACTTATCGATTTTTATATATTCAAGTTCGGCTTAAGACGCATTCGAAGTACCTAATTCTTTTAACGTTCCCTACAAGAAAAAAATTGTTTAGGCGCATATTTAATAAAGTTTTCAGAAATTAGCTATTTATATACCCTGGTATTACATACACACTTCATTACAAAAGGCTTGTCCGATTCCATTCCGCGCTACGCTGAGAACTTGACTTTGTAAGAAAAGCTGGTGGTAAGAAAAACTCGAACCGCTAGTCTTGGTTACAGGGGTACAAAAAATAGTTAACAAATAGTTTCACAAAAAAATTTGGTCATAAATTTAGCAACAGTTTGGTAATTCCTATTGCGTATCCGTAAATCAACAAAGGGAACAATTGAAATTATAAATTCGTCACAATATTCAACTGAGATAAAATATTAAACATTTTATATTTCAATTGAGTTTCCAAAGCCATGATATAAATCTATATTTCAATGCGTACTCTCATTACAGATTTATCAGAGGACTGAAAATTCTGATTTACTTTATAACCTTATTTCACAACATCAATTTTCCTTGTTTTCATAGTTCAAAAGTTCATAAAACGGTAGAGATGTAACCGTACCTCAAACTATGAACTGATACTCAGCTCTTTCTAAAGCTCGATATTTAGGAAAATCTGTTCGAAATCTTTAAACGGTTTTCCAGGCTTGTAGCGTTGTAGTTAGTGCTTGTCCCTAGCGAACTTGAAACGGTCTTACTCGTTGTTTATGAGTATTACCGTTCTCTCACCTTCACATTCCTCGACAAATGCACTTTGACTTTCTCAGTAGAATTAATTTAGAGACTTACCATAAAATATATGCCTGGATTCATGGTTGTTACTGAGATTTTTCATAAAACATGTATAAAACAGTAATTTTTCCAAATAGACGTTATTTCTCAGTTTAGGCAAAAATAACAATGTTTATTTGTAGTGTTTGCCAAATTACTATTAATCTACTTTAGAATACGGTTTAATAGCAGAGTTGAAAGTGTAACTTGAAAAGAATTAATATATAGGGGAATAGCTATTGTTTAAATAATTAGTTGCATTTAACATGTTGTAATCAACGCAGGAATTTGTGACAATATACTATAAAAAGTAATTCAGCTTCGATCTACTAAGCAAAATAATCAAATCACAAATTGAATACAAAAGAATGAAGACCAATTTACTGTTCTTGGGTTCATTCAATTATAATAAAAAGTACTGAACTCGGGAAAAGATATTGAACTTTTTGCTTATACTCACCGGGGAATTCTGCTAGAGTTGTCCACAGTAAATCAATATAGTCAGTAGTCTGCAGAGGTTTACAATCGGCTGCACATGTATCTAAGCTCTGTGCTGGTCTAAGCCCCTCTGCACACGCTATCGCAGAGGACTCAAACAATTCAGTAGTCATTAGAACCAGACCATAATAGCAAAATGCACAAGAGCACCTATGAAAGTATATGAGTTGTTGTTCTTATAGGCACTGACATTAAACTAACCAAATAAACCAAAGCAGTAGGGACGTCCGTCTTAAAGAGGGTACAAGTAAATCCCTGAATCGCCCCCGATGGGGAGAAGACAAAGTAGCATCATCCACAACGAGTCTACCTAAAAGCATGGGTTTACCATTGTCTTTAGCGATTTTTTCCAATGTTTCAAGAGCTTTCTCCGTCTGACCACTAGCAACATGATATCGGGCAGATTCAGGAAGCCACTAGAGAGTAATTGTAAAACATGTTACAATAATTCTATGTAGGAACATGATATATGTTTACCAATTACGTTTAATTAGATAATAAAAATTATTTCTAATACTTACTGGGCATATCATAGCAAAAGCAAGCAACGGCCCAGTAGACAAAGCTAACAACCACTGCCAACCTAATGTTGGCATGACAATTAGTGCTAACGCTACTTCAAAACAGGCACCTAATGCCCAGAAACACTGCAAAACAAATCTATGTCCAAAAAAGACAACACAAATTCAACAAAACTTACATCAAGCAGAACTACACATTTAGCGCGTTGTTGTGTGGGTAAAAATTCAGCGTAGAGTGTTACACTAGAAACAAATTTAACTATCAACTATACCCATAAGTTGGCAAGCTGACCAACCAAGAAATTTAGCTGAATGTATAACTTCAGTAAGGAATGTTCGTTCGTTATTGCAATTCGAATTCTATAAACCCCAACATAAAAGAAATACTTCTGCATAAATTATTACTTTCTGATATATTATTTTAGAACTTAAATTACGAAAAGTTTGGGGTGGTAAAAGCAGCCTCTGCCTAGAAAAATGTCCACCCTTTAGAATCAACAATCGGTTGGCCTGTCTAATAATCTAGAGCATAATAAATTATCTATGTTTCAAATTTAAATCAAATATGTGAATAACTCTAGGAGATATAAGAAAAAAAAACTTTTAAAAGTTTTACACATTGACCCATAAAAACTTATAGGTAAGTCACAGAAACTTCCGAGTCGGCAGCCGTCTTGGCTAAAACTCCCGATTCACCCTGCACTGAAACTACAGAAAAAAACTTCCCAATCCTTCATTCAGAAACTCTTAAAGTTTAACTTTTCGGGATCGATTTTAGCATATAATTGTTGCCCATTTCAATAACACATTTCAAACCAACATTTAAAACAAAATTTCCAAAATAACAAAAAAACATCTAGTGAACAAAGCAAGCTCAAAACGTTAATTACAATCCTTGCAAGCCAGTACTACCTATAAAATCAATATGACAATAATGTACTTACGACTGCGGGGTGCACCCTATTGCAAATCCAACCAGACCTCTCAATAAAAGCATCCACATAAAACTAGGTGCTATTGAACTTAATAGTCCATAGTAGAATAAGAAAACAGCGCATAAACTTAACGCCTACAATGAGATAAAACAAACCTAAACAAATTGTCCAACCAATGAAAAGCATAATACTTGCATGCTTTCTTCCATAACGGTCACTAAGGTTGCCCCAAAACGTCGATGAAAGCATCATTCCAAGAAAAACTATCGTCGTAGTAAGAGCTTGTTGATACCTTAAAAGTATTTTTAAAACTACGGGAAGTGTTCAAGGGAATTCAAAATTAGAGTCGTTGTAATAAGGGGCTATTGGATATTAATTGGAAAGTGCAGGAAAAATGTAAGATGTTGAGCTTAGTTCTCAACTTTGCTAATGCTCCAATATAATGGAAATTAGAGAAATTGATGATAGAGTGTACTCTGTTCTACTTTTAGCTCAATTTTTGAAATATTAATTTAAAGTCATCAAGATCCTACATGCCCATGCATTGCGCTGAGCTTACAGTTACACAACATCCGCATTTATCTTTAATCTACCTTGTAATATGCCAAGTGCAGTGTAATGCGGGTGATAATATAGACAATATTGTCATTTCCATACTGTCGGCCATCCAGCAAAGTCCTGTCCATAGAGACAGTTTGACTTGAAACCAGCCAAACCCTAATGCGTTGACGGCCTGGGTTACTGTAAACGTATCTAAAAAAAACATTACATAACAAGATTTCAATTACAAACGGCCCATAGACCCAAGCCTAGGAACTCAAGAATAAAAGCTGTTTTTTTACCATGTGTTTAGACCATTTAAATAGATTTAAACAACCATTTAAACAGATCTTTTTCCACATACTGGTTGAAAGTATCTAAAGTTGAATCAATTTACAACTGTAATGCTTGAATTTACCGTCTTTCAAAATTTCTTCTCCGATAGGTTCTTACTTGCAATTATATATGTCGCCTTCTGGGTAATTTGAATAAACACACCCAAAGAAAATTGTCCAAATTATATGCATTCAAGCATTTCTACCCAGCCAAAACACTGACTGCAGTTTACGTGATATTGTACGCAAATTTGTACATGTGACCTTTAAGGTTCATTAGAGCCGTCAATAAGACGTGATTCTTGGTACTAGTCCCGACATAAGTTTTAATAACGATTTCAAGCTAAATAAATGCTACAATCAATAAATGTAAAATTTCATATACAGGAAGGATGCGCAGAAATACTTTAGATAATGGAGAATCTACAGAAATAAATACTTGAAAATGTACATTATGTTTAGTGTGTTCCAATAAATACCAGAGTTAGAAAAAAATGCATTTTTGTTTTAGTAAAGTACAAGGAATTTTTGTATTTATATTACAAACTCACATTTGCTAATCTTACTGTGTAAACGCATTATTCTAAACCACACAAAAAACAATGGACATTTCTTTTAAATTTATGTTTGCATCATACATTTGAAGATTTAAATCTATACCTACATTCATGCGTATAAACTTAATTTTTCAAACTGAAAAATAGATTCTGCAATGGTTTAATGATAGCTTTTTTGTTATATGTTTTCCTACTATTTCTATGTAGTTATTTCGGTTGTATCAATAGAAATCCCGAAACACAATAGCACCATTAAAGGCGCTAGTTTTTGGTTTTACAGACATACGTAACTTCGATGCACATTACTAGATCTTTTTTACATGATTATCCGTTTTATGCAGTACGATGTGGTCGAACCACTCAGAACTAAGTAGATGAACTTTACTTTAATTCAATTCAATCAATTATCATGATTGTAAGGCATGTTTTATCAACAGAAGGAGATTACTCCATTCTCCGGATTAAAGTTGTTTCACCATTTCGTCAAGAATTATCGGAAACGCCGTGAATGGTTATTTTAATTACGTTTTTTTTGCAAAACTGGTTTGATAATGTATTATTTATTCAGTTGTTTAGTAACGTGAATTATTAAATAACAATTCAATACCCTTACTAAACATCACAAATAATTATTGAGTAGACAAAACCAGTTTATAAAATTCGGTTTATAAGTAACGAGTGAGACGTGTACTAGACAAATACTTACTTAGCGATATAAATAAACCACATTTATAAGCTTTTGCCCACTTTTCAAACTTTAAACGTTGTATATATTTGTAAACGTTTTGTCCGTTTTAAATAAGATATGCAAAATGTTTTCTCAAAGATTTATTTCAAGAATTTAAAAAATGATAACACCAGTCTGCAAACATAAACTCTTGTTTGTTAGCAGTTAAAATTCTCGTGTAAATCTGGAAAACTGATAATGAACAAATTTGAGGGAGAAGTCTGATTTAATCTTAATGGTTTTATTGACAAAGTATTGTGTTATTGGGAGTACAAGTCCTGAAGAGAAACATTCAGGGTTAAAGGCCTTTATTTGCTCAATATCTAAAGTTTACTGCCTTGGCAAAGGTTTACACACATCGATTGCTTCACAATGTTTATAGCAAAATGAACGAAAAAATAGTCTTACCATCAGGTACTACTGAGACAGAGGCCATTTCAATTTCTTGTGGGACTGTAGTATCTGGATCTACAAGCCCTTTGCTTATTGGCAGTGTTAAATTTCCATCAATATCTTGATACCCTTTTGTTTTTTTCAACACCATGTTTAATTTTATATGGAAAAACAACGAGAGAAACTCTTTGTTTACGTGGAAAGCCTTTCCATTATTAACCTACAAAACATAAATGTTTACGTTTGCAGTTACAGGTTATTGTTGCATGTTTTTTAGCTGTCTTTGTCTTTCTCATTTGTTAATCCGATAACACATATACCTGATACGAAGCGACATCCTGTTTCTTTCACGATTTGTTAACCATTGCATAATATACAGTCATCTGTAACTGTGATTGTCTTTAAGAGGGAATAGACGAAATTTTATAATCCCAGCTAAATCAGATCTAAGTTCTCATGATAAAAAGAAAACCAAACTTTACAAAGTTAACAGCATTCATGTTCCAAATGCATTATTTGGCTGATGACGTCAACTGGTGCGAATTTAACCGCAGGAATATTTTTTTTATGATTTTAAGGAATATTTAATTAGATATACAAAAAAATCGATTTAATAAAAATGCGTCCAATTCCATGCACTCGAAATTATCTATACAGAGTGTCCCACCGGGAACCACCGGGATCGATATATGGCAAACTATAATTAGGACTAATTTCAAAATTGGACAATACTTTCGGCCACACACCGGTTATACCGGAAGTAGGTATCAACTTGTTTTTTTTTTAAGTGGAACACCCTATATATTATTATATTTTTAAATTCTTCTCCAAATTCTAAATATATTTCGTATATAATATTCTCTACCTAAGTCTAACAGTTAACAGATATATTTCAAATTTTATGTAAAAAATTACAGTTGCAGGGTAGAATAATTATTAAATTTTCCTATAAGGAAATACGTGTTACTTAATTTGAGTAGCATTCCTTGTTGAAAAGGACTTTCTTGAATAGAATTTCGACAATATTTTGAAAACTATTACTAGAGAACGTTAAAAAAATTAGTTTTAAAATGGACTTAAGAAAACCTCACAAAATCAATTTTTTCAAATGGGAACCCCCCATTTTGATAATTTTATCTTATTTAGCTTTAAAAATAGGGGTGAGTTTATGTAAAGTTGTCTATTCGAAAAGCGTGTAGTATTCGAAATATTGTCAATTAAATGTTTTCATATGGCGATTTTTCCGCGCTGTGAAAATTTGATATACACTATGGCTGTGCACTATGGTGCAAAAACGTCGACTAGCGGAGGTAGCGGCTTCTAAAAGTGCGCTACCTTTGAAAACTGGATAGAAAAGATACCAGGGACTTTCAAATCTCCGATAGGTCGAATGTTTAGATAAAGTAACTTTGAGTAAACATCGGAAAGTTTTCCTAAAACTACACAGTATTAATGTAAAAGAGTTCGTCTTCAGACTGTTTAAAAAAATCAATAGGTTCTGAGTGATTTCATAATTTGCCATACAAGTACAAGATCAAATCGACCTACTTTTCAATGGGCTTTATTACTTTACCCCGTGAGATTTTATGGGAATATTCTACGACCCAAAACAAATAAATTTTCTTCTTTCAAGAGGTAAAAAAATTGGAGCGAGCGACATTCAAGAGTTTTGCAGTCGTTTTGTCAAAATCTAGCAGTGTAAAGTACTAAAGCTCATTGAAAAGTCGGTCGATTTGATTCCCATCACTCAAAAGCGATTCAGGTTTTCAAAAAGCCTCAAAACACTTTTTACTTATAAATTGTGCAGTTTCAGGAAACTAAATAAATCTCAAATCGCTTTTACCCAGATATAAAGATCACCAAAGAGCGCCTTCGGATGATACCAAGGTGTTGTACAACACTAACTTTATGCAAAGAGCATAAAGCACAGAAAAGGCATAAGCGATCTTTCTATAATGCAACTTAGCCTGAATGTTTTTTCTAGCAGAAAGAAAAATGCATTTACCAACGAATAACATATTTGATACATATACTAACAATACTAACATACAATATACTAACATCAGTACTTTTAGAAGGGTGTATTGAAAATAAAACTTAGTTTGTAACTTATAATGTAAGCTGATTAGATTAAACCTACACAAGAACAAAAATGTTTGTATATGAAATACAAATATACTCATAATAAATTCGTATTAAGTTATTATGTTATTAATTATTGTTTAGATTAAGACTGCATGTACTAAACAAGGGCAGAAAGACCGATAGGTCGATAGCCTTTTTTTTAGAAATAAAGATGTTTACTACTACTAAATTCGTATTGGAACGTAATTTATTCATGTTAATTTTAAATAATAATTTAGCACAAACATTTTATTTTCGATAAAAATTAAGTCGGCTCTCAACTTATGAGAATTTTCAAATTTTTCATCTGCCTATAACATTACAAGTTCACTGCTTTTATATTTAACCAAAACGGCCAGAATGAAAAGTTACGTTATTCAAATAAAATCATAAAATGATTATTCCAAATCCCAATGATTTTATCAAACCAGGTCAAATTAATTACACTGGATAGTTAGCTTTAAGCCTGCGTTACCTATCGATTAATATATACTTAGCTAAATTGAATTCAAATGGTAATGCATGAAAAAATAATTTATCACTTCAATACCTATACATATATTATTTGAAATATTTAATTACTGAATACCTGATCTTATTTTATTTCTTATAAGACCTTCAGCGTAAAGGTGGAAAAGATTGACAAATCAAAATGCATTGAACCAATCCCGTCTGCAAACCTCTTAAAAGATATTAAATGACTAAATATGGCAAACCCAATAAGTCGATAATAATACGCAGGTACTTGAACAGACAAAGTGGATAATCTTGACCCTATTCCTACCGAGAACTTTAATTGGGATGATGATGTACTGTTTAGGTTTAATAATTCATTGATCTACTGTACTGTTTTCCGATTGAAACATTTCAAGCAAAAATATCATATGAAATAATTAGTAGAGGGACGCATTTTTTTAAACGCAGACCCACTTCGTTTTTTTATATATTTTTTAATTGCTAAGAGTAAATAGTAAAATGTGGATTTACTCTGGCACCGAATAGATCGTGCAAAAATATTATTGCTTGTTTAATAATATAAAATATGAAACTGAAATACAAGCAGAGATTAGTTGACTAATCTAATCTAACTAATCTCTGATACAAGTAGCATACAAATATAAAATATATAAAATAACTGCATAACTAGACTACGATTATATTTCTTCAACAGAAATTCCTTTCCTTAAACCTGCCCCAAATTCAATGGGGTAGAAATAAATGTTACCAACAAAAATGTATAGCATCTGCATTCCGATATGGGTTTTTTCATACTAGAATTGTAATAACATGTTAAGTTATACTAATGAATTTCTTTCCGGAATTATAGACCGATTTCTTGGAACCTTCCAAAAGTTGATGTTTTTCGACAAATACTGTGGTACCTGGACACACGAGTTTAATTCGTTCCGTAACCTTGCTCGTATGACAAATTGCTCGTATCTCACAGCAATTTTCCCCATTGAAATTAATTGAAATGCCATTAATCCGTTCCAGCTCCCAAAAAACCACCTCAGTTGTTTTTGTTAAGTGTTTTTGAATAAAAAAAAATGTATTTATAAGAAGAAACATTTATTTATAAATAACAAATACATATTCTATAAAAACATAATAAAAGAAAAAGTGAAGTGCTTTCGGAAGCACTTAATTTTCGTTACGTTTTGCTCTTTTTCAGCTGCAGATCGTTTAGAAAAACTGTCCGAGGAAGTTTGTTTTTTCCTCCCTTTTAGGATATTGCGGAAATGAGTTAGGCAAGTTTCATTGAACAACTCCGATGCACGACCACTTGCAACTTTTTCGGGGTGATTTTTATTCACGAACTCTACTACTTTCTCCCACATTCCCAAGATCTCCTTTATATTTTTTGTATAGATAACCTCCTCCATCTCGGGCTCCTCTTCAAAACTAATTTTTCAAAACTAATTTTAACAACCACCGCATGCTGCTGCGAATGTAGATCGTGTAACTCCTCGATCGTCAGCTCCTGAAACTGTTCCTCGACGAGTTCGTTCACATCTCTCTCATCCACCTCCAGACTCATGGATTTTCCCAGAGTTTTCCACAGAATCTCCTCTACCACTTACACTTCGGGTTCCAATCCTTCGAAGGCCCTTTTAGCTACAGTCTCAAGCCACAGCTTCTTCCATGCCGATGTTAAGATCCTCGTTGTAACACTCAGCCAGGCCTGACCAATAATTCTTAGGCATATCACAATGTTAAACTGGTCCTTCCAGAACTCTCGAAGGGTAAGGTTTGGGTTCTCCGTCACCTCAAAGCAGCGCCAAAAAATGTGCTCGGTGTACTACTTCTTAAAATCAGAAATTACCTGCTGGTTCATGGGCTGCAGGATAGTATTGGTGTTGGGTGGTAGGTATAGAACCTTTATAAACTTGAACTCTTCGAGTAAATCATCTTGGAGATTTGGTGGGTGAGCAGAGGCATTGTCGAGGACGAGAAAGGCTTGCATGGGTAGGTTGTTTTCCTATAGATATTTTTTAATAGAAGGGCCAAACACCAGGTTTATTCACTCCACAAAGTATTTCCTGGAGACCCACGCCTTCGGATTTGCCTTCCACATAACTTTCAGTTCCTCTTTTAAAATGTGACTTAAAGGCTCAGGGATTTTGCGAATTTTTTACTAGCAGGCTTGATTTTGCAGTAACCACTCGCATTGGCGTAAAGTGCTAGAGGTAATCTATCCTTTATGGGTTCGTGACCTGGCATCGTCTTCTCCTCTGCCGTTATGTAAGTCCTGTTCGGCATCATTTTCCAGAAAAGCTCTGTCTCGTCAAAGTTGAAGACTTGCTGGGGGATGTATCCATTGGCTTCTATCAGTTCGGAAAACGTTTTGATGTAAACCTCAGCTGCCGCCACATCCGAACTTGCTGCCTTACCATGCCTGACGACGGAGTGAATGCCGGTCCTTTTCCTAAAGTTGTCAAACCAGCCTCGACTGGCTTTAAACGAGTATTCGGATTCCTCTTTTGTGGAAGTGTGTGGGATCTGCTTCAGCAAATCACCATAAATCAATCATCCCTTCTCACATATGATGATTTGTGTTAAGGTTCCTCCTTGAAGCTGCTTCTCTGTCACCTACACCATAAGTAATTTCTCCATCTTTTCATGGAGAGAGGTGCGGAGCTTAGGAATTATTGTAACGCCCTTAACTGCCGTTATACCATTTTTTAACTCCTTCTGTTTAAGCACAGTACATATCATTGATGTGCTACGCCCCTACATCCTCGCCAACTCAATTACTCGCACACCTTGCTCATGCTCTTCTATGATTTCACGCTTTAATTCGATAAAAATAAATGTGATAATGTCTTGTAAATATACAAAAAGCAAAACGCGAACCCAAGTTATCGAAAATGCTTTGAAAACGAGGGAAACAAGCATACAGACTGAGGTCTAGTCTGAGGTGGAGAAACTGCTAGACGCCGCACACTACACCAACATGCGGGCGCTAGTTGGTGAATGTGAGAAGATGTTAGCAAAGACCACTGCGTTCAGATGTTACTGATGATGCATTATGATGTGCAACTTTCTAAACGTGATGGGACCACATATATTTGTAAGATCCAGTTCAAAACAATTCTGTCCTAAAATCTTATAAAAGAATCGCTTTTCTTTAGTGCTGGATGTTAGAATTTCAAGAAGGTTCGTTCCATTTTGGCTCCATTTGGTCTAGAATGAATTAAACAGGATATTTTGTTAGTGTGGCTTAAGCAAAAGGACTCGTTGATGCTCGCGTTTATCGCGTGGAGCATTCAAGCTAAGTCTTTGGGTTCTTCCACCAGGCATAGTCTACAATTTACACCCTTCAAGGCTTGTGGGTTAAGAATTTAGAAATAAATTTTCCGCAAAATGCAACTTTGATCAATTAGTGTTAAGCTAATGTTAGTTAAAAACTGTATCTGCAAGCAAAACTTTCAAATAAGAGAGCAAAATTCGTGGGTTTCTTAAATCGAATTTATATTTGAGAACTTTTAAATAGTACTTATTAGCAAAGGTGAAACCAAACATGTTCAAGGAAAATTTACGTACGTAAAAAACGTAGTTTGCATGTGTTTTGGTACTCATCAAGTAAGCCCAACTAACGACTCGGAAGGAATTATGTCAATTTTTAATAACCCTGTACACATGCATGTACACTTAAAAAGCACAACAAAACACGTTTACACGGACACATTTCATTGACAACAACACGTCGAAATTATTCTATAATCATGACATTGTTACTTGAAATCGAGTATTGTTATTTCCTGCATTTCTTTCCATAGTTGAGTGAACACAAGGATTTTGACGATTTACTATATGTTTTGCATACATAATTACTAAATCTTGCGGTCAATATCTTTCGTTTTATATGGTCAACGGTAACTAGCTGTGATTTAATTGAGATGTAAATATAGAGTATAAATATGAAGGCAAAAATGAAAAAAACAATATGAATGAAACTTATTTTCTAGTGCTTGTGATTGGCATTTGATCTAATATCAAAAACAAAGTTGTGTTGCAAAATGATTAGTTAACTAAAGAAGAAAAGGAGAGAGGAAAGTTTGCTATGAAATCAATGAAGGTACATAAGATATTGCTATGGCAAATGAAACAGTATTTGAAGAAGGTTCAGACTTTTCCGTTAGTTTCGCATCAGCTAAATCGTCGGGATTATATTTCCAGTCGAAAGATATATAATATTTCTTATTGAGGAAATTAATTTGGTTTCGCAATTTCATTGATAATATAGAAGAATATCAATTCAAATCAAAATATTGGCGAACATATTCGATCTTAGCTCCAGTTGCAGTCAACGCGGTTCTTCCTGATTTCTTTGCGATTAAAATTGTCGTAATCTCATTAGGACAGTAGTATTATATTCTCTAACTATCTAGGTGCTGTCTATAATTTTATTAATACCCTATAAAATTCCTGCCCTTGATCAATATTCAAATGCAAGATGCAATATTGAGTTAAACACATCTGCCTCAGTTCCATAGCTATATTCTACAATTTTTAGATATGCAGCAACAATAATGTCTATAGAGTGATCGACGATCAATTTAATCCATGAAAAATATTATTTTATGGATGTTTGTTATAAATTGAATTTTTATCTTGTTAACACCAAATCAGGCCTGTACTTCTTTAAATACTTGATTAATTAAAACAACTTTGAATTGACCCCATATCATCTTGATCATAAATGGTAAAACTACTTTATGCGAGTGATTGTTTCGCCAATAACCAACATGAACCTTGTTCTGCTTCCGGAGGCCAGCCACTTCAGTTCCGATTTAATTAAAAAAGGAAAAAAGTACCGTAAAACCATGTGCGACACCAAGGTTTGTGGAGATTTTAGAACATACGCTGAAGGTGCTGCTTAAAAGTTCAATTGTGCGTGATCTTGAAAAATGGAAAAATTATTATTTGTCAAGGAGAGCGTTTATATTTATTACAAATGTGACAAATAATACTACTATGCGTAAATGGCAGGGATTTACTTTCTGGTTGTTTTATACAGCTTAAGTAGTTGCGGATTCCGACGTTTAAGGTCCCTGATGGTTCATATTGAAGGTATTTGTACCTTAATTCTAAAGTTTTCCCAAAACAATCTCCGAAATGGAGTATTTAGTGTTATGGAGGTCGATTTTGAAGTTTCCGAAGAAGTTTTACTGCAAAAAGACCAAGAAAGGCACATTTTCAGGCTTCTATTTTTTCAACACTCTTTAGCCGGTAATTCTAACGTGGTAGCAATTATTAATTTTCTTTTTAACGTTGTTTTTATTAATTCCAATTCCTTACTCACACTTGGACATTTGTCCTAGCTTTCATTGAACGTAGGCTTTATATACAGGATGATTCGAAATTGCTTTTAGCAGTACTTAGATTATTCTGGAAAATTCGTTAAAGAATTAATTTCTGCACATAACTTAGATATTAAAAAGGAAACTAAATATTAAAGTAAATACAGAATCGCTATGGTACCAAAATAGGTGATTATTTAGTTATTATAGTACGTGAAAGTGAAGAAAATAAAGTACCGTAAAGCGCTTAGAGATGATAGATTGAGATTGTTTAAATTTAGGGATGATATTTCAGTTGTGCAGGATTAAATGTACAAAAGTTTCTTTCTTCACAATTGTTTTTCCATACTAATTTTCATCCCTAAAATATCTCAAAGGCCATTTCTATATGTGAAATTAGTGTTAAATCCAAAGAGCTTTTTGATAATGAGTCCTTAAAAATTGTAAAAATAATTATATCTCATATAAATATCTTACATAAATTACAATATGCGATTAGGGTCCGAATTTACTTAGTGTGTTTCCAGTGAGTTCACAATAACTGAGTAGTCGTATAAATTCGACTAAATTGAACTGTTTTTATGGGTCTTTATTATCGTGGTCACAAATCCAAAGTTATTTTTTTTTAATATACTTCTACGTAACTGTCATCTCGTGTGATTTCTTAAGTTGCCGATATGATAGAAGCAGAAAAAGTAGCTGAATTGCCTTCACCACCTTCCTATTTTTCTTTGAGTAGGCACAGATATAAAAAAATCATAACATAAAAAAACCTTATTATAAATAGGTTTACTAGAAGTTAGAGGTTACGCAGAAGATCTATACCGGCTCGGTTCATTTACGTCCGAACACGTAGAACCGATGTCTGGCGTATAAGGCAGGGTCTACCTAAAGCCTTACTGACGAGTCCAATAGGTAGACCCGGGACGAAACGCAGGGCTCATCACATAACACCATAATTAGTGACAATAAAATTGACTGAAAAACCCAGGAATATATTGGAATGAATTATAAATAGGTACAACAAAAATAACTTCTTGGAGATCCTGGAACCCCTTGAAGAGAATCTTCAAAGATGGGTTTTTTGCAATACTTTCTTAGTGCTTTGGGGTACAATTGCGAAAATCTCGATTTCTCTTTTAATTAAATGGGCATGGGTAAACATATGTGTGCTCATAATTGCAGATTTCAGTCACGAGCGGGATCCCCTACGAAAACATTACCCTACCTTTTTTTACATATAACAGTTCACAACTTGTGTAATAAAATATCTGCATCGAATGAGTAATCTTCTTAGAATCAGATTGCCTATTCCATCTTTTAAGATAAATCTTCTAGAAAATTTAGATTTTATAAAACGATTACAGGTCCATCAAAATATATTTTTAAACAGAATATTTTATATTTGATCACATTTTATAACTTGGAGTAAACCGTTAAGAAAATATTTCAAAAAAATGTCTACCAGTCCCTTAGGCACTAACTTTTGGAATACAGTTTATGTTTTCTTCATTTTTTGAAATTGCTTTAATATCTAGAATTTCGGCACACAATATTTAGACGTCCTTTCCATACATCTTGATTCGCAACTGTATCTGATCTGTATTATAGACATTAATATAAAAAAATTATTTATTTTATAGGGGGACTAGGCAATAGTTTCAAAACAAACCGTAGTTCTCATTACTAATTACGCACAAGTTCCTAGAAAATACTCAAGTAAAAGCGCAAATTTATTAACTAATTAACTAAATGTTAATGTTAGTTAATGTTAAGTTCAAAAAGAGATACTGCATTAGATTAAAAAGTGGTCTTGAAAATGTTTGTAACCGAACCTTCGTTCTGATTGAGTCTACATTAAACCTTACATATAAGTCCGGAGACCTCAATCTATGTACCTAGTAGTCAATGGCATTACTTCATATACGTATCAAATTTTTCAACATTACATAAACATTCGGAAAAAACAGGTCATATCTTTATTATAAGTGATCAAAACTATAATCAAGTTATAGTGGATACAGGATATAATTGATTAAAGATAACCATCAAAGTAAATGAATAAAAATGTAATGTTATCAGTTTAAAACAGTCTGGTAATGTGTTTTTTCTATCCGAAAAACAGTGATTTTATGCAAGACGTGGTTAGTAGTAGTGGGGGGGGCGATGGGTCCGGAGAGTAGGCCTTAAAGGCCCTTCTCCCCAATGAGGCCCCTCCTAGTAGACGACCAATGATGGCAGACTCCTAACAGGTGGTATGATGTTTCCTGCGCCATTCCACATCGTGGACACGGGTCTATCACCAATTCCTAGAGATGACAGTGGCCTGTTATGACCTCAACCTGAATTCTCAGGGCCCAGTGTCTCCTTGACATCAATCATTTGGATGTTGCCTTGGCGTTACTTGGGGTTCCAATCAATCCTTTGGCTTCTCTACACCCTTCCGCCTTTCTCCACATCTCTGTGGTGCCTCTAAGAGCGCAGTCATTTAGAGCGCTTGTTACCAGTCGGTTACGTAACCCTATGTAAGGTTCAGCAGTTACTGGGCTCTCAGAAGATCCGAGCCTTGCCAATGCATCGGTCCGCTCGTTTCCCACAAACCCCATGTGCGCCAGAATCCACACCAGGTTTACTTGTTTCCGTTCTGCCACTTTGTTCAGGGCATCCCAGCAATGCTGGATCAGTCTACTGCCCATCTCCTCAAGGCACTCGAAAGTGCTTTGCCTGGCCAGCCTGGCTGTCGGGGTTGATCTCGATCATTTATCTGTGGCAACCTCGAGGATTGCATATAATTCCGTCTGAAACTGTGCCGTCCAGCTTCCCAGCTAAAAGGACGCTCCCCTGTTGGTGACTTGCCGGTCAGGCATATAATAGGGACCCTATTTTGGTATGTCCCTGACGTGAGTGGTTGTAATGCCTTATAGAGCTGCGTTATATCCTCTGTAGCTCTCATCTCTCTCAAGATGTGGATAAAAAAATAATTGTCTTCTGATTTTGAACTATGAATTATAACACTAATATAAACTCGTTGATACTTTAACTGCATTTTTTCATCAAAATAATAAAATTGAAGACTTATGTATATGTATACATTCCTATACCAATGTTATTAACATTTAGAATAAATAAACAAAATTATCAATTATGTAGGTTTAAGTAATTTGTTTACAGTGGCAAGCGTTGTGTAGGCCATGGTACATATTCTAAATAATCTTCATTTACTATGTCAAGGTAATAGGGAGAAAGGAGTGGATACATCAATGGCTATTTAAAAACCGGAAATGCTTTCGACTCCTTGGTCAGAAAACGAACCATATTTTCTGATTGCTGTTGCTATAATACGTTTTATATTTGATAAAAGTAGAAATTCATCCGTTATCATGTTACAGAACCAAAAACAAGAATTGAAACTTTGTTGTTACGGGCAAGTGCTTCATGGAAGATAATATAACATATCGCACGTATAACAAAGTCCTTAACCATTACTAAATTATAAACTACCACTTTTTTTTCAGACAAAAGTTGAAATAATATCTTACAGAGGAAAAATAACTGCAATGTTGATTTTTTAAAAATACTTTTCTATAATAACATAAACTAAACATTTTGTCAGACAACATTAATTTTCTGCTTGCCAATTATCAGCAAATAAACTTATTTGGTAACTATGTAAGCTGTTGTGTTTAGTAAAATGCAATTCAAATCTCACCCATCAGTCGCTCTCGCTACATTTCCATTTAATTCAGAACTTATAAGTTTCATCGGTCATAGAATTTCTACTAGATCTCTCCACAAGCTATTGTTTGCCATATTGCGTGAAATAATCGGTTGTTCTGCTAAAATATCTTAACCCTGTGTGTCTGTTAAACAGGCTTGTGACCTTACGTTGTGATTTTGCTCATTTCCGAGGTAATTTCACCTACCTACTGTGATTTTTATAATGGCTTCCTTGACCACTAAACGCGGTATGTCGGACATTTCTTTTCTTATTGTTCTCATTATCTACACCACTGTTACCTGATACTGAAAATACTTTACTCTTACAAGTGAAATAAATTTGGAATATGGTTTAATCGGCTGCAGAACTCGAAGCGTTAAATAAATCTATAGGTGTAGTTAGAGGCAAAGACACATTAATATAATAATTAATAAATGGGTTAATTTTATAAATGAATTAATATCTAGGCTTCTTTCTGTAAACTGAAATGCCATTGAAGGAAAAAATTAATTTCTGGGGCGAAATGTTGCAAGCCAAACATAGCTCGAGTCTAAGAAATAAAAAATTGAAGATGCTTGAGAGTAAGAGAAATATTTCTATCAAGAAAGTTAAGTTTTTAACATTGAAACCACAAAAATAAATTAAAATACAGTTTTCGAATAAGCGTCACCACATTTATTTGTTCTGAACATCACAAAACAAAGTTATTTAAATAGTAGACTTCATACGGGGTGTCAATTTGAAAACTTTAAGGGGTACACTTTAAATAAATATTTTTGCCTTTTTGTTTCAAACTCCTAGGAGGAGTAGATGTGACTCTTAGAACCTTAAATCGAATGGGGGTCAAGTGACACATCGTTTTAAAGGGCCTTCAATTCTCTTTTCAGTGGTATCCCACTATGTTGCTTTTCGCATCCCACTATGTTGCTTCCAGTTTGCAGATGTTTTTTGGTTAACGAAACAACATATTTTTAGAATTTTTTGATGGAATTTAGAGGCTTTTGTGGAATTTCAGCGATAAGACATCGAATGAACGCAAATTAACGAGGTATTCGTTGTACCATCGAAATGTTATTTACAAATAATTATTTTGAAATAAAGTTTGAAACGGTGCCACCCAGGGCGTCGCGAGGAAAAGGCCGGGTATTCCCATTTAAGATTCTAAGGGTGACATCTACCCCTCCTAGGGGGTTGAAGCAAGAAGGCTAAAAATATTAATTTAAAGTACAATACAAAGTCCCCCTTACAAATAAAATTAACCTGTCTTTCCGAATTTTTATATTTTCAACTGAGATAAAATTAGAGAGAGATATTAAGGGTGGGAAATTTTCAAATTGACACCCCCTATATTGCCTGATTAAGCAAACGTTTTAAGTTTCTTTCGACGGTGTTTTTAAGTTAAAAGACGACGATTTTTACATAATTGCTACTTTGTACAAAAAGGCCAACTGCAGCAAAACAAATTATTTATTTATTGATACAAAACCTCAACTGTTTTTATAATCAGAAAAGTAATTTTTTTCAATATTCTACAATATATATTTGAAAACAATCTAACTTGATATCCACTAAATATTAGCACTTATTCATTAAGGATTATCTTCACCTTAAATGCGTCCATTGCATCTTGTTAGATTCTTCTTCTTATAGTTCCTATCCGTTTCGGATGTTGGCTATCATACATGTTATCTTAACTTTGTTCACTACAGCCCGAAACAACTCAGTTGTACTCATACCAAACCAGGTTCTAAGGTTTTTCAACCATGAGATTCGTCTTCTACCCACATTTCGCTTTCCTAGTACTTTTCCTTGCAAGATAGTCTGCAATAAGTGAAATCTGTTTTCATTTCTCATAACGTGTCCTAAATATTGGAGCTTTCGTTTCTTCGCAGTATCAACCACTTCCCTTTCCTTGCCCATTCTGCTGAGAACCTCGATATTTGTTATGTGGTCTGTCCATGGTATTTTCAATATTCTTCGATATAACCATAACTCGAATGTTTCCAATTTCTTCGTTGTGGCTTCAGTAAGCGTCCATGCTTCCACCCCGTAAAACAGGACAGAGAACACGTAACAGCGCAGAAGTCTTATCTTGGTGTGTAATGTTATGTGATGGCTTGTGAACAGATGTCTCATCTTGCTGAATGCAGTCCTGGCCTTTTCAATTCTGCTTCTTATTTCCTGTGAATGATCCCATTGCTCGTTCACCAGAGTTCCGAGATAAGTAATACTGCTCACGCGTTCTATCCGTTTTTGGTTGATTATAAGCTGACAGTTATTGATGTTGTCTTTGCTTATAATCATTAGTTTTGTCTTTTTAATATTAATGTCCAGGCCATATAGTTGACGCACACTCTGTTATTCTATTCATGAGATTTTGCAACCCCTCTATGCTGTCAGCAAAAACGCCCGTATCGTCTGCATAACGAATATTATTCACTCTTTCTCCATTCAGGGATATTCCTGAATCTGTGTGTTCTAAGTCTTCTCTAAATATGAATTCTGCATAAATATTAAACAATAATGGGGAGAGAACGCAGCCCTGCCTTACACCCCTCAGTATCTCCATTTCCTCTGTTGTCTCATTTCCGATTCTGACAAAAGCTGATTGATTCCAATACAGGTTGACTATTATGTTGATGTCCCGTCCATCCAAGCCTACATTTTTCAGAATTTCTACCATTTTTTGATGTTTTACTCTATCAAAAGCCTTCTGGTAGTCAACAAAACATGCTTCAACTCCACAGTTCATGTCTTTGCATCGCTGAAATAAAACTTGGATGCTATCTATAGCCTCTCGTGTACTGCATCTCTGAAACCAAACTGTGTAGGTGCTATTTGTTCTTCACAGATCATGTAGATTCTTCTGTGTATGATTTTCAGAAATAGTTTTAGTAGATGGCTCATCAGGCTTATTGTTCTAAAGTCTTCATACTTTTTAGCTCCTGATTTTTTAGGCAAGATGATGAACTCCGATGTGAGCCACTGGTGCGGAATCCTACCAAAACTGTATATCTTATTAAACACATATTCACATCTTGTTAGATACTCTTGTAAAATGTAAAATGTTAATACTGGACTGAATCGGTGGACTGTTAATTTTTAATGAAGAAAAATATATACTTGTTTGATGCCGATAGCTCGAACCTTTTTCAACCTATTCTAATTATAATCAATCACCAATCACCCAATTAATAATTCTAATTTAATCAGTGCATTTAAATTTACTAATCGCTAATTAGGCTTCAAATTTAGTAACTGAGCAGTGTTCACTATTGACCTCAATCCATTTTCTTATTTCCTAAATTCATTGTTGCCTTATTCGACATAAAACACCACCTTGATTCTTTTTAGCATGAAGTACGGCGTAAATTCTTAGTAAAGCTTAGAAGGCCCGATCAATTGTTCTTCGACTAGTTCTTTTAAGTGACCAAATCTCTAAAGTAAGTGTCTAAGGGAGGTCAAGATATTAGTACGTGTTACAGATTAATTAAATGGGTGGACGGTTTCGAAAACGAGCCGTTTTGTAAACAACAACAAGTATGTCTATTTTTCTTTAAAAATAATCCATATAGAAAATGTATTATTCAAAATCCTGATATGTCTGCCAACAAGAACGTTTAATGAACAAATGACCCAGGTGTTTTTTGATCAATTTGAAATCGAAATAAAAGCGTAAACGCCGTATTATGGCAGAACCCTATTAATTTGAATTGTAGGATGTTAAGTTTCTGATACTGACAATGGCCCATTTTTTACAGATGACTCTATATATGAACTATACACAGTTGATAATTATAGTTACGAATTGCATAATAAAACAATCAAAATATAATGTACACCGAAAGTGAGATATTCTCAAAATAGTAAAATAAAGTTGACGTCAATGTTTTTGGTTCGCACATACAAGCGACGTTTTTCTCATTACCAGTACGTAAATATATGTCGCCTTATGCGTAATTCAATCACAGTCTATCATTATTGAGGGAGAAATAAATTTGTCTCTCTAATCAGTTGAGAACAATTCAAATCTTCAAAATTTAGTATGCGTATACTCTCTACATGAGTTGTATTCAACTAATCTCTGGTTGTATCTAACCAGGAAGACTTCCAGTCTCTTTAACAGCTTTTAACATTTCGTCGAACTTTCTTTTTTAGAAACATAATTTGTAAAGCAATCTTACATATAGGGCAACACTCACTGTACTTTCTAGAATAACACATGCAACTATTATACTTCTTTTTTGTTAATCGTGAGAACGCTTGCAGATTTTCAGTTCTGACCTCCTTAATAATAGCATTTTGGGTGATTACTACCTTAAGGCTGTATTTAATTTGTCAGCATTGAATTAAATGATGGTTTTGAAAATGAACGCTTATGGTCATTTCTCACGAAAGAGTGTCTGTTTTTCAAAACCTTTCTTGAGAGCGGTGCAGCTTTCAAAAAACTCGTCTTTTTTCCCGTCGCTTTTTCATTTTAAAGTGTACATTAACAATAATTGACGAGGTTTGCGATTTCTAAATAAAGTAAATAATTTATTACAATAAGGTAATTCAATGTATATACATATGGACAGGTTTCCACTATTATTTCAGGTGCAAATCATCGTATGAGTACTATCGGTACCAGACCATAATTAACGGCTTTCCTGTGGCTGTGGACCTCGAGCCGAAGTAAAACCTAGAAGTCTGCTGTCCTGCAAGCAGATCAAGGCAACCAGCTGGCCGGGCCCGTGTATGAGCTGTCTCGTTTGATCGAAGGATCCATTCCTTTCACACTTGATCTTTTAAAAATTATAAAATTTTAATGAATTGATGCAGTATATTATTACTACAAATTAAGAAGGCTTTTTCCATAATTGAAATTTAGCTAAAAAAATTATTGTTTGTAAAGCTAACCGGGACTGTTTTGAATTTTTTAAGACACATTTTCATCAATTCATCATTTGATCAAAAATATTTAGTCGCTCTATAAAATTTGCAATTTTCGAATTCCGTTATTTTTTAAATTCTAATTAATACAGACATTGTGTTGCATTTAATAAAATTTTGGTTATGAAAAATCATATATGTGTGCGGTTTATTAATGGGAGTTGGTCTAAATAAGTCGGCGTATGCTAGTTTAATTGCCTACGTTTCACATATTAATTTCTGTATCCGCAGGACATTTGCGATTTGACTAGCCTTCTCATTGATACTTTCGCTTCAGACGCATCTGAGAGAAGTTGATACGCACGAACCCATTTAAAATTATGTAAATAGATAAGACGGTAAAAAGTGTTAACAATCTGCGTTCATAATTTATACTTTTATGATATAAAAGTTTCATCTAATGACTAAGAAACAATTTCGGAATTATCAGTAAAGCTGAAACAGCTCTAGCGTTGAGAGCTCGCAGCGTAAATAGATAATATTTAAGGAAGGTTATTTACCTGTTAAAAAAAGTAATGACGTAAAAAGCTGTACAATAAATGTGTTTTATAAATTATGTTTATAGCGTTATACGCTATGGGTTCCGTTAGCCAAGTTTGCCTGTTTGCCAGTCATCTTCTGATAGGTTTCTGACATCGCTTTTGTGATCCCTTGTATCCATGTTGTTGGTGGTTTTCCTCTTTTGTCCTATTTTCTGGAAGTGTCCGTTCGAATATTTTCCTCGGCAGTATTTCTTCCCCCATGCGTCTTACATGTCCGTACTATATTAATTGCTGTTCTTCTTTGTCTTTTACAATTGTTTTATTTACTATCATTTGTTTTCTTATAGCATCATTTCTCATGTGTTCTAGTCTAGATTTTCTCGCCGCTTTTCTGTAAAAATCCTTTTCTAATGCCAGTAGATTGCCTTAAGTATTTGTCTTCAAATAGATAGTTCATTAAATATAAGTCCAGAGTAGCTGATCAGACCTAATAGGTCCTGGGAATGATTGCTCGTGTCATAGCCAAAAGCCTCTACTTATACCACGCACTTATGACTGAATAATGAGTCAATAAACTATTTTGTATCTATTTTGCATTCAATGCAACGAGGGAGTTGGTGTTGTGGTTCAACGTACCAACTTCTGCCTGTCTTTTGAATTTATCTGGGTGTTTGAATATGTCAATGGGTTCAGTAACTCTTGAAAGGAAATTATGGATCTTGTCCAAAATATCCGCTTCTTTGAAAAGAAGTTAAAGGCCTTCCATTCGCGAGTGTTCCGCCACAGGAGATTATTTTCGCCTGCACCAATCTGGAGCTGAAAATGGTCTGATGAATTTATTGAGTTGATTCAATTATTAACACAAATATCCCATTTGTAAACACCTCTTCTTCGAGCAAAAGAGAGACACTGTTCTTATTACAATATCCAAATTATATGTTTCTTTATTTTACAGTGAATTACAATATGCGCAATTACTAATTTTTGATTTTCAAGTGCATTAGGTATACTCTATTAAGAAAGTTAAATCTAAGATTACTAATAAGTCATCGACAGATAAAATTAATGAGTAATCACTGAACCGATTGAGGCAAAGGGTAAAACATCGAACAATTATTCGACGCATTTCGTTCTAAAAAAAATGGTTATTTTATATACCCTTGAATTACATTGTTTCGTATATGTCGATGGTCGACCAGAGGGATGATGGGTGACAGTTTCAATCTTAATACACGAAACATACATACTTTATTAAAAAATGTTTGATTGAATTTTAGCAGGTGTGTACACACTTACTTTCTCCCCTAAATTTTTTCATCGTATTACTTTAGAATTTGTTCTAATAATTTTTTATACCCTTAATAATATACATATTTTTATGATTAATATAATAAAAAAGAAATAAAGATGTTTACTACTACTATTGTTAACCTAGAATAGGAGAATTTTCATATTGGTTTTTTTATCTAGATTAAGACTGCATGTATTAAACAAGGGCAGAAAGACCGATAGGTCGATAGCCTTTTTAGAAATAAAGATGTTTACTACTACTATAATAAAAAATCAATTAAAATATAGTTTTGAACAAATTTCCTTCTATCAAACCAAATCAGTCGAATTTCTGAAATGATTCTTCACAAATACTTACATGGAATAAAAGCCAGTTCGCAAATATCAATATTTACGGAAGTTCAACAATCTCTGTTTGTTGCACCAGTTATAAGTTTACGATATTTGCCTCGAACTTGACGCTATGCTTCGTTGAGCATCATTCGCTTAAGTTGCTGTTAGCTGAAAGATGTTATGTAACTAAAACTTTAATTCTCGAGAAAATTGATTAGCCAGAGATTGCAATCAAGAATATAATAAAATATTAACATTAAAATAAAATATATATGTTGGCTCAGATGTTGCTGAAGTAATCACATCAGATAATCTTTTCTTTAGAACTAAACTATTTACAATATTTGCAAGCCGCTGTACACAATTTTAAAACGCACAAATTATCCCAGGTACAGATTATTTGGAAAATCTGACGATTTGTGAAGCTTCTCAAATGCTTAACAACTTTTAATGAACTAATTGGTTTCTGCTTCACATAATAGCAACGGTTATAAAAGTTACACTCCGTACGAGATGAATGCTATAGATGATTAATTGTTCTCGTTGGTGCATCAGTAGATTCAAATAAGCATTGTAGAAGATGACGATTTCAATAGCATTACTTTTCCTCAAAATAGATATGGTCAGGTCGCATATTTTTAAATATACATGCAATTTCTGTCACTTTGCAGTGAATTTTCATTATATTTGTGTTGTCTGAAATCCCTTTACAAAAGTATGTTTAATAAACGACAGCGAGTTATTAGCAAACTTCAATTATTTTTATTTTCTATTGTTTCTATCAATTTTCGACTTTTTCCTAGGGGAATACATAAAATTTATGAAACTTCTTCATTACGTAATGATTGCGGGACAATTAATCGTTTGCCGCGTTAATCATGATATTAAATTTATTTTGTAAATTTTTTTGTCTTCATTCTAATATAAAGTAGTATGCATACATACGTTGGTGGAAAGTTTCATTCCGGCCTCGAGATTTAGCTGGCCTCGGAGGTGCGCGCCTTGGTTAACTATCTCATCTCTCGACAGTAATGAATCCCTTTTCACTTCGGTATGTAATAATCTATTGTATTCCAATGCACTTTTTAATTTAGCTTGACGTTCTGAGGGTCAGTGTTTTACGTCCACAGTAAACTCACCATTACAGACTAAATGACAAAGTAAAATAATACAAAAAATGAAAATGTATGATTTATTACCTTATGAAATAACGCTAAAGGAAATTAAATTGCATGATAATAAATTGTATTCAATTTTATGATAAGTAGGTTACGAGTTGTTGCGGACTGATATAAAGTTTCCAATGAATTAGCACTTCAATTATTGTTCTGTCAGTGCAAACATAGATGAAAAGTTTTAGTTTGGTGAGCAACTAGATGGATATGTATGCTGGTATTGAATTTTAATGGGAATACGTTGAAATAATGTCAAAATTTACATAATTTGTGAAAAAAACAGTGATTTTTTATTTTATTACTGTAGGAAGAAGTAATAGTCTTCAGCAAATCGCTAAAATAAATACATTTCGAAAGTGAACTTAATAAAAACATCAAACGATCATCTAGACAATTTCATGCTTCCATGTTTTTATTGAGTATAGCACACTCAGTTCAATAATAAATTGTTTAAGACATGCTATACAGGGTGGACGTCAATTAATGTGACAAAATTCAATGACATATTCTTTAGACAAAAATATTCCGTTCTAGGCAAATTTTTCTTATCCGAAATACCTAAATTGTGTTTGGTTGGAAAGAATATCTTCTTTTCCAATTTTTTTGAACAAAAAATGTGTACTTGCTTTAACACAAATATTATAACCATATCGCATTTCTTCATTCGAAACTAAGTTATGTCTTTATTATAAACTTTATCCGGCTATAAAGTGGAACTAATATGTTTTTTGAAGGATCGCGTTTTTGATGCATTTTAAAGCTACGAAAGTTAAAAAAATTGTTGCGTCGGATTCGACATATTTTTATTAGTCTCGTATGTTTTAATATAAAGCAAACTTATTTGTTAATATTAATTAAACTAATTTTTTACAGGAATATGAGAGATAATTTTTACTCAGAACAATTATGTTTTCTTTAAATATATTCATGCTGATTGATATTTGTACATGTTTTCTAAGCAGAGTGTGCCTAGATTTATTTTATCCTGATAGTTCTTGACGATTCGAAAATCTATAAATACTTCTACTCTAGTGATGAGCAAAGCAAGACCAAGACCAAGACTTGCATGGTCTTGGCATGCAAGCAAGCAAAGCATAAGGCATGCCTCCGAAATTCGTTGTCTGAAAACCCGTTTTTGTCGCCTTTTGAGATCGCGGGTGGTGGCTTTTAAAATATCCTGACAATAGATTGCATAATTTGCCATAAGACTGCCGTTGATTTGCACGGCTAAGACCAAGACTATGTATGCAAGAACAGGACCAAGACCAAGACTTGCACGGAGGCATGCCTTATGATATTCCAAGAAGGGTTTTGGAAAATTTGGATACGATATGAGCCGTTCTCTTTGAAATTGGTGAAAGTTCGGTCTATTCTCTAGCAACATATCCATTGTAAGGATCTTTAATGGTGTATTCTCTAGTAACATAAATCTCATCAGCGGAAAATTATGCAATCCATTGTCAGGATGTTTTAATAACCACCGCCCGCAAGCTCCCAAGACGAAAAAAAACGGATTTTCGGAAATCAGCCTGCCACACAATCAGTATTGGATTACCGTATTGGCCACATTTCGTTTTGTGTTATCGTTTTCTGCCATGCTTAAAAACCAAATATTAATACGAGCCGTATGGTCTTGCGAGACTCTCGCAAAAGTCTTGGTCTTGCAAGACATGGTCTTGGTCTTGGTCTTGTTCTTGCTATCAGTCTTGGTCTTCGTCTTGCAAACCAAAGGCAGTCTTGGTCTTGGTATTGCCTTTTTTGCAAGACCTAGGCCAAAACTGCAAGACCAAGACTAGTCTCGTTCATCACTATTCTACTCTAACTGAGCAGTATGCACAAATCTTTTTAAATTAAAAATTCCGCAATAATTTACTTTAGAGAAGTGATCTGATATTCTGGCACAAAAATTAAATATTTAATAAAGATTGTACGTCCTATCTTAATTAAGTAAATAACCTTTTAACAGTTTGTTAGCGTTTAGTCATCTGCAAGAGCAATTCATTGACTGAGATTCATGGATTGAGACATTGCTGTATAAAACAGAAACAACAGGAAAGCCTACCAAAAGCTTGCTGAGCCATTTTAATTGTAGTCGACGCTTTATTTTAGCTTAAGGAAAAAGGTTTTGTGATTTATTTCTTGTTTTCTCCAATTAAATATTAGCACTTCAATAAATTAGATGATTAAAATCGGAACAGAAAAATTAGCACTTAAGTCTACGACAAATTAAATATTGCCTCCTTTTCGTTTTTTAAATGCACCGTTTCTAATCTTGATAAGTTTTGAATATCCAGTTGATTATGTCTTTCTATGTATATGTGAAGGTAACCACTACTTGCAGAAAGTCACTTATCAAACAACACACTTATGGTGTCATGAGACTAATATGCAAATATCACTCCCTATTAAATATCATTACATAGTATACAGAATGTAGATCATTCAATTCAGTTATGTTGAATAAAATCAATTTAATAGGTACGGTCCACTGACATTACTCAGTATAAGTACATATTTAATTGAAATTAGAGGGTCGGACAAGATATAAATTACGATAAAAATATTCCAGTACCTAATACTCGTCATGTATAAGTAATTGGTGGCGTGTAAAAGTATAACAAATAATCCTTGAGAGCAGATTTAAGGTAGTCTTTTAAAAGCACACACGTCGCACGAAATTATTTTGAATCATTTGTGGGTTAAGGCTAAATGGTGGGCTTGGTTGTTCGCAAGTCATCAAGTAACGTGTCCTGTAAATCTTTCGGAATTATACAGGTACGATTACGCAGGTTTTCGAACTGAAAAACATCTCAATTTCCTAGAAGTGCGATTTTATCTTGCTTGGCTTAGACTATAATCGTATTTATTTTTCAATTTGCAAAAAAGACGCCAATTCCATATTACAGAAGCATCCATCATGTGATATGTGCGTAGAAAAAGGAAGAGACCCAGAGGGCGTTTTCAAATGTTTCCAAAAACCTGGTATATTCTCGTGAAAAGTCTTTGATGGTGATTGTTTGATCCAAATTTTGAAATAAAGGATTTATTTGCTCTGGTAAAATATCCGAGCTTTGATACCTTATGTAGCATTTTTTAACCCAATCACATATTACATTTAATATAACTTATCCAAGAATTGTCAGAATGTATCCTATCAGAATGGGATTAATTCAAAAATGCTTTATTATATGCTCAAATTGTTGATCCACTTCTTCTATGCAATTGCAAAACTGTTGTTCGAAACGAATCCTATAAGAGTTTGGTAACATCCATGATCATTTGATATGGCAATAGAAGATGAGTTAAGTAAAGTCCTCCGACATCTTCCTATCTATTGCCTTGCAAATATTTCATCCGAGTAATGTATTACGGCAACTGCATATTACACTGGTTCACTGGCTTCTTGCGGAATCAAATAATTTTAATTGTATTTGGCACGTTTTTTTTTATATTTAAAGTTGAGCAGGAGAATTGCATCTAGAACTAGCTATAGATTCTCATTAAGACATATAGAATAGTAGGAGAGATTTTCGACAAAGTAAAAAAACAACGAACGGGGGCAATCGTCCCTTTTTTGAGTACACTATGCGACTCAGACACTGTTTGCAAGAAGAAGATTTGCAATATAAATAACAGTCATAGTCAACAAGTGCAATCAAGTTACGCGAGAAATATTACAAGATATGCGCTTAAAGTAAACTTTTTTCAACTGCAATCAGGGGCTATTAATTTGAATTTATCAGTTTTGCTTTCGTTTGGTCACCCAACATCAATGTGTATCCACTACGACAGGAACACAAAAAACATATAAATAAATTATATGAATGAATTTGCAGTTGCAGCTTGTGAATTTTGATCTTATCTAAATCTTCAGGTCAAGTATAGAGGTTGATTTTAAATTAGTGTTATTGTTATGGAGTTGGATCCTGGAAAAGCCTGGCTTGTGTTCTAGCTAAATCTACAACACAAGCAATACTTTAGATACACACGTACAAATGCTTCCCTATTTAACATTGAGCATATACGTGCTGGTTTATTCGTGCATCAACAATGGGAAACGATGAGGGGCGAGATGGTGGAACGGGTCCATCAGCTATTACATACTCCGTATGGTATACGGAAGGCACAAAACCAGCATCGAGCACAGGCGCTGGTATAGTCGAAAGAGGAATAACCGGGGAAAGGATTACCTTAAACCTGGGTACTATTACGACCGCTTTTCAAGCAAGTATATTAGCGATAACAAATTGCGCCCGGAAAATGAGGAAAGAGCCTACACACGTAAGGATATTACCATCGTAACCGGAGATGAAGCCACAATAAAGAACTTGAATCGTACACAATCAGGTCACAATCTGTGTTGAGATTGGTAAACTACGACTTGGTTGGAACTCAAACAGAGTAAAACTCACTTGGGCAACTGGGACAAACAAGAGCAAAGGAAACGAGATTGCTGCGGAACTTGCTAGGCAGGGACCGAACAACCACTGATCAACCAAGACCTGCTTGTGGTATATCTCATGCCCAAGTTAGGGCGGGAGTTGGGCAATGGATCTTGGACCTCCACAACCAAAACGAACTGCTTGATCTCAGCAGGCAAAAATAAGGAAGATAGTGGCCTTTTTAACAGGACACGCCCCCTGCAAAAAACACCTCTTCAGGATGGGACTGAGCGATCAACCGACCTGCATGGCGTGCAAATTAGAGCACGAAACTACTCTACATATTATGTGTCACTGCACGTCATATGCAACAGGTAGGCGAAGACTCATGGGAGGAGATGAAGTTCTACCAGAACAGGTCATGGGTACCCCCCTCAAGATTTTTCTGGAATTCATTGAATACACAGGGATAATGAAGAAGTAAAATACGAAGGCACAATAGGACAGAAATGACTGCGGTGCTAGGCCAAATACCAGTTCGGAGGCGAGGAAGGGTTTTAGTGGGTGTAAACAGCTAAGCTGGAGTCCCACACAGCCCAGAGCGCCAGAACATCAGCTCTGGGTGTTCGTAAGAGAGCCATTTCCCAAACCTCACCGGAAAGAAAAAAAAAAGTAACCGATGAAACTATTTGTTGAAACTATTGAAACAATAACTTTGATTACTTAATTGTAATTTTCTTTTTTCTAGTCTAGAAGAAATCTAGACTTTTGCACTGGATAGAAGTAATACTTCTTCACAAACTGGTCTGTAATCTTCTGTATCCTTTGTTGTCGGTTTTTGCTTACAAATTCTAATTTCTAAGAGTAAAGAATATCAATAATTTGGGTGCCACTGGACACTTTGTATAAGAACGTTTTTTTTAAACGTGGAGACTTTTTTGCACTGAATTGGGAAATGTCTGTTAAAACCTGCTAGTGTTGTTTCACAGACTTTTTTTAAAATGTTTTGCCACTCCACAATTCATTAACACAGCTAAGATGCATGCATACTGACAATTCAACCAGTTTGCCGACACTCTTCACATAAAATTATTTCCATCATTCAGAAAAATATGGAAAAGCAGTTGTTGAGTGCAATCCATGTCTATTTGTATGGGTTTGTATAATATCGAGAGCGGTCAAACTTCCCATTGTAATTGAAAATGTTTTTCAAACCAGCCGCTCACTTTATAGAGTTTTCTGCTATTATAACTGCATCTATCTTCCAGTTTTCCTAAACATTTTTGTGCCGGCAACTAAGCCGAGGCTACATTTTTAAGAACCAAATTTTCGGTTCCGAAAATTCACTCTCCCTGAGTAATTACCACATACTTTGCCTTGTCCAGTGATTTGTGAGAGATCCGTAACACAATATACCTTCCATGTTCCCTTTTCGAGCGTTTATTAACTTCAAAACAATTACATATTGATTACATCATTTTACTAGATTGTAATTACAATCCAAATCATCAATTTGGAAAATTTAACTTATCACACTGAATATTCTGGGAATGTTCGTCCAAGGGTCTCATTCACTTGCTTTACCTTCCGGTAATTGTTAATTATGTGAAAACTTTCCAGATTCTCTAGTTTTTTGCTCAGTTCGTAGTTCTAAGAATACATAGCCCAGATTTAGAATATTAATTGGCAACCTTTCAATCAGGTATCAAATAATAACATTCAAGGCAAAATGAATTCAGAGCACCTGATATTGACTGATATCTTATAAGTTCCAAAAGGTATTCAAGTATAATTTTGCCCCATTTAAATAATGTAATAGTCGTATTATAACTGCATTCTAAATAACTGAGGTATTTATCAACATAGCTTTAATTTGTTATCAGTATTTCTGACAGACGTACGTACCTACTATATCTTTTAGGTGTTCTACTTTTGTATGCAGAGGGAATTTGCATCGTTTTACAAAACTAATGTCGTTTGAATTTTAATGTAATTACTTTGCGTTAAAATAGGTTACCATTCTGAAAATATCTACATAATGCTTAAGGTATATGGCATGGTCATTTAGATATTTTTCGTACAGAGTTGCACGAAAGGAGCGAAATGAAAATAACTAAATCTGAAAAAGCCTGAAGTTCAACGTAAAAGAAACGTTGTGATTCTGAAGCGCAATACTTTAGAAAAATTGTTATTGATCGTAAAGGTTCAACTTGTTTTTAATATAAGGCAACATAAGAAGTGATGCAAATAAAATAAACAACCGTTCTTTATAAATAAAAAGATCTTGAAGTATTGTCAATTTTGTACACTATGTATACTCCATCGCGAAGGAATCCGGCGAAATAAACACACACTGCTTGCCTTCAAATAAAAAGAAGGGAAGAGAAAGAGGCATTTTTTAATACTATTTAGTATATATTGTATACAGTGTGTCCAGTATAAAATGATGTACATGGGGATATTGGAAACCGTTAGAGTTACAGGGTGGACCAAATGGGGAAAAAGTTGCGCAATCAAGTGCCTATAAATAATCTGTCATCAACTTCTTTGAACTCGGAACAACAACGGATATACAGGGAAAAAAAGAAAAAAGTACGTTTTATAAAAGCCTTTATATCGTGTTTATTATAAAAGATATAATAACAAAATTTTCAGGGTGGGGGTAAGAAATGAGCGTGAATTTGAAAATAAAGTAAAAAAATAATCTGGGCCCACTATGTTCAATGAGGCCGAAGTCAACTTTTGTTTTTCTTATGGGCGCCATATTGAATTTCTGCATTTTTAAATTCTCCTTTAAATATGCTCGTCAGCCATATATAACATGTTTATGTTCGGTCAAGATAAATAATTAAAATTAACAAAAATTAAGATTTAATGGTAGTAGGCATTGATATTTCTATTAATTATTACTTTAAATTATTATTGATTATACATCGAACACTGCAAAGAACAAGTAACCTTTTAGGATTAAAGTAGGTGTTCAAATAAATCACCGTTTTCTCGCACGCACAACATACATCGTCTCATTACTGCTTCACAGGATTTTCTGTCATTTCTGGGGTCATTCGTAACCGCTTCTATCACAGCGTGTCTCAGCTCCTCTTCGGTTTCGTAAGAACCTACAGTTATACCCACCATTTTTGAGGACAACCCCATGCAAAAAAAATCAAGCGGTGTTATGTCAGGGGATCTCGCAGGCCATCTTACTGGTCCCAGGTTGCTTATCGACTTGTTGGGAAATTCGTGATTTAAAAATTCTGTGATAATACGTCCATTATGTGGCGGCGCCCCGTCTTGTTGGAATACAACTTTTGCCAGGGTAGCTACCTGGAACATCCATAAGTGCTTCCGCTACGTTAGTTGTAAGAGGTTCAAATATCTCTCGGAATTTAAGTTCTCATTTAAAAAAAATGGTTCAATCACGTGGGTACCCACAATACCTAACCAGACGTTAAATCCAAACTAACTTGACGAACTAGCCGTGGATTTCATCTGACCAAAAAAACGGTATTTTTACGATTAAATAGTCCACCATTTAGTAAATTGGCTCTCATCTGACCCAAAGGACTTTTAAGGAAAAGTTTGGTATCTCGTTGTTTCTTTGAATAAACCACTGACAAAATGCCATTCTTCTAATCGCATCGCCATTCTGGAAGTCCCTGGCAGGGCCGTTTACGATAGGGGTGATATTTATGACGTTTTAAAATACTATTCGCCGTTGACCGCGCAACACCTGTTGTGGCTTCAATTTGACGTAAAGACGTACGAGGTGTCTCAACCACGTTTTGCATTACCAAATTTTCTTTATTTTCGTCTGGAAGTTTGTTTTTCTTAATCTTAGCAAGACTCCCGTAAGCTACAAGGTTGTCTTTCAGACGCCTAAACATAGTTCTACCAGGTTGTCGCCTCTCTGGATATTTATTTAAATACTCATTTCTTCAGCTTTCGCTTCATTTCGACGACAAAGAATAAAACACTCCAACATATTGTATTTTTCATAATTTGAAAAGTGATTCATTTTGAAACACACAATTAATTACAAACACTTGACAACTGACAATAAATTCTACTTTGACAGTACTAGGTAATTAAAACAGACAACGAACGTCAGTATGGGGAAATTGAAGAGAAATATCAATGCCTACTACCATTAAATCTTAATTTTGTTAATTTTAATTATTTATCTTGACCGAACATAAACATGTTATATATGGCTGACGAGCATATTTAAAGGAGAATTTAAAAATGCAGAAATTCAATATGGCGCCCATAAGAAAAACAAAAGTTGACTTCGGCCTCATTGAACATAGTGGGCCCAGATTATTTTTTACTTTATTTTCAAATTCACGCTCATTTCTTACCCCCACCCTGAAAATTTTGTTATTATATCTTTTATAATAAACACGATATAAAGGCTTTTATAAAACGTACTTTTTTCTTTTTTTCCCTGTATATCCGTTGTTGTTCCGAGTTCAAAGAAGTTGATGACAGATTATTTATAGGCACTTGATTGCGCAACTTTTTCCCCATTTGGTCCACCCTGTAACTTTAACGGTTTCCAATATCCCCATGTACATCATTTTATACTGGACACACTGTATATAGTATATATTATAGAAACGGCTAAACGCAAAAATAGTATATTATATACCTAGGTCGAGAAGTAACTACTTTTGTATCCTGAGGCGCGTAGCATCGAAATATATAATGTGCGAGGTATTTAATAGCCTTATTATTGACCTAGAGAGAGAAATATGACTTCTCACTAGGGAGGCTTTCCTCAGTGGCATTATCGTAACCAATGAGGTCTATCCGAAGTGCGTTTATTGTTGGAAGACGACAAGATTGAGAACATCATTCAGAATTTTGCGAATATTAAAATTTGGTTAAAGTCGGCACCCGCTCCCCGTGGGCTTTTGGCGGGCAACGACTGACAAGCAATAAGTCGGAGTTCTTCTGGGTCTTACAACGCAATAAGCTCCTGTCTACGGCCAAGAGGTGTATAAGAGGGACTGGGTACCCCTCTGGGGGTGGGAGGAATTTCGGCCAAAGCTCCTGGTCTGCTCCTAAGAGCGTATGGACATGGACTCGGACTCCGAGATGGAGTTTCAGAGGGAGGATCGAAGATCCAAGAGAATAAGATATGAATCTTCAAGAGAGGAGGCATTAGCCGGACTCTTGGAGGGTAAGCTAGATTTATTTGGAAGCGCGATTGACTCCTTGCAGGAGCTTACACCTAAAGTCAACAAGGATATAAGGACGGGCCTCACGACGCAACTCAACAAGGAGAAATAAATCTCTAGGTAAATTAAAAGCACCATTCTCATTTGGAGAATGGCTAAAACAAAATAAACTTCAAATGACAGAAATTAGAAGCATGATCACGGCTCAAAACATCAAAATTTATGAGATGCGAAAGGAGCAAAATCAATGCACGAAGGGTCCAACAATGTCTTATGCTGGAGCGGCTGCGGCCACATGTAGCTCGCTACGCGTTGCAGGTATTGAGAAACCGATGACACCAGAAAGCACATTTAAGGTACAATTGTCTCCAGATAGCGGAAACGTCGCTGAAGAAGAACTAAATAAGGTATCAATGAGCAAACTATTGTCTAAAGAGGTTGGTTTTAAACCCAATAGAATCTATGCCACAAAGGACAACAAAGTCATCATGGAATCTTCTGAAGATTGTTTGGATAAACTGAAGAACTCCGCTGTTCTCAAGAACATGAAAATCAAAGTTTAAAGCTTGGACAAATTTCTCCCAAGACTTCTTTCTTTTCTACTAGAATCTTATCGGGGGCACTTTCCGTCCCTTCAGGGCCTGGGAGTGGTACGTGGGAGGTGGGTCCCCCTTTCTTTCTTCTTCTTCTCACTAGGGAAATGGAGTAAATAAATACTGGTGACTACTCCGGTTACGCAAAAAAAACTTTTAACTGCAAATGCTAGATATTTTTTGATAGAATCTTATAAACTATCTGTTAATTTGTAGTGCTTACATTTGATTTACGAGATAAAAATAAATACCATGTGAGATTAGTTTCCTCTAAGGAATATATTTATTTATACATATAATCATATGATTGAAATATATTTCTTTTAGTAAAGTCAAATAAGTTTATAATCCGAAATTCGTATAGCCAATAATTATTTAGGTCATCCTACGGTCTTATATTATTTCTAATAAAACGTGTTTCATTTGCTGAAAATTTTCTCTAGCAAGGTCCATTCATTAATTGTAAGCACTGAAGTCTATTGGTACCTATCAAACACACTATAGCAAACCTGACATTTTAATTTGATGGTTGGTCACACATAGTTTATAATAAGCTATAATGCAAAATGATTTATTTGCTCTTGTGCAAGGCCAAGGACAGCAGGATACCAAAGCATCATCGATAACATAAAAAAAGAGGCTAAAGACAACATACAGATAACCTAATTCGCTTTCATTATTTATGCAAGCTAATTAGGTGAAGTATTTCTTAAAATAAATTTTAATTCTTAATTCTTTCAAGGCAAAAGATCTTTTCCATAGTCCGATTAATCTAGCAAATGCTCCTAGAAATATCACACTCACTATTACTTTTTAATGACATCGTAGTCTTCCATATTTCATATATGTCGTTCTTGTTAAATCGTCTTTTTGCTCAGAGTGTCTTAAAAGAGTTTTGCAAATGACAACACGAGTTTTCTCCAAAATGTTAACTCTTGACTTCCCGAGTAGATGATCCTAAACGACTGTAGTAAAGAATTTGTAATTGTAAAATTGTCATTTTGATAAGGGAGAAAGTTCAGCTATAAGATTAACAGTATTTGCTTGTACAACTAAATCAATATTTATTTTCCAACTTTGTAAAAATGTTCAATATCGTTAATTCATTCCATGGTGAAGTATTAAGAAATTAATTATTACAGTTAATTTACTTTATACAGCATCCTTCCTAGCTAAACTCTAGATATAATTATATGAAGACTTGAGGCATAAAAGGCATCAGACTAAAAAAATTATCGTGTACTATCACACAATGCAACGTTTTTATATTCCAAACTATATGCAATAGTATTTTAAAAATGCCAAATAATTAAGTGCTGAAGTTGATGGAACTGATTCTGTTGAAGATCGAATCACTTTTATGGCTAGTATAATTTACGCACATAAATGTACAAATATTTGATTTCTTTTAACTGGAAAGTCATTGCTTCTATTGTTATGTATATCAAAAGTGTGTACACATCATTCCTGCCAAGTTTCCTGCGTTTTTATTTTAAATTGGATTTGTTTTCCTGATTGTAATATGTATTACAATTTGATTGCATTGTACCTATTGGAGAGCAAAATATACAGTTGTTTTTATACAGTAGGGTTATATTTTGTATTAGGTTCGTTGTTAAAAACGTATAAATAAATCAAAGTATTTATTTAACACACACACGTTCTACTCTTTTGGTTCTTACATGAAAATTGACTCTTCGCACATTTGAAAAATCAAAAGTTGCTGGTGCTGACCTACTGAATGATGAAGTAAAACCAGTATTTATGGGGAAAAATTAAGACCATTTAGTGTTGGAAATTATCACTCAGAAACAAACATTAACACAGTCATGGAAAATCACTCAAAGATTTTACAAAAATTCGTATCGAACTTTTGAAGAACGCACAACACACAAGAACAAACTTTTCTTAACACAAAATGTTCCTTCCTGCATGAGTATGAATACGGAAAATTTTATTACCAACTACCCATAAATGTTCGTTTGGGGTTGTGGAGGTTTTAGATAGTTTTCATTCAGTTTAAACTGGATTCGTTTAGTTGAGGTGTTCGAGTGGTGTAAGATCCGCTGACCGTGGTGGCCATTCAATCCACGTCAATCTATTGAACAGTTTGGAAAAGAATAGTTTACTCCGAACGTTTAAACCATGGTGTAGCGGATCACCAGTCTGTTGGGGCAATATTCTTTGGAATCATATATATATTCTTAATGGTGGTTATCTGGATCATTTTCTTTTAGAAGTTTCTTTTAGCGTCAGTAAGATTTCCTATATTGAAGCTGAAGAAATATGGTCCTAAAATCCTGTTATTAATTACACCACATTGACTCTTTGGGGATATTATACAGATATATCGGAGGCATGTGTATTGCGGATTTTCAGTGGCCCAAAATCGATAATTATTTCATAAAACTTCATCAAAATAGCAATTACATAAGGAATGTAGATTTTTATTCACTGTCAAGAGCAGAATAAGTATGTTTTATATTCACTTCAAATTTGTGGTCTGAAATCTGAAATGTAAGTGAATTCCGTGTGGGTCCATGTTCCTAAGAACATTTGCATCGTTTTTAGAAAAAAATTGTCCAAGAAAAGTATGAATTTTATGTGGGACATTTGAATAACTCTGCATATGTGTTGCCACTAAAATCGTAGTACATGAATTTGAATGGACCGAAGTAGATTCAAGTTGAAAGCAAAGAACAGCAGTTGTATGATCTTTAAATGGTCAATATATATTTCTTTAGTTCTCTCTTACTGCTCACGTATGCAGTTCCTGGACTGTTAAACTTACTTTCAGTAATGTATGCATACTATCTGGTTGATTTCTAAGCTACTATTTGAAAATGTTCCATAAAACGAATTTTTAGTGTTTCTAATACTGTCATGTATCGTTTGTGGAAAAAATAGGCAAATCAGCACCATCATGTTTTGTTCGATATGTCCTAGTAGAACTTAAGGAATGGATTTGAACACATTTATATTTATTGGGAACGTATATGTGAAACACTTAATGCGCTTCAACTATTGATAACGCTTAATAATTTATGCACATATTCCAAAGTCTAGAAAGATACCAATTCTAAAACCTTCTTGATAACACGGAGGTACTTTGTAATCTAGTGCAAATTGGCGAAATGTCACCAAGTCACACAATTCAAGGATGGGAAGATTACTTGATATCAAAATTATGAAATTTTTGCTTTACCCTAAATTCAAAACAATCGTTCAATTTTATTAGTTAATTTATATGAGATTAATAAGGATTAAATTTAGATTAGTTACAAGGTTGTAAATTTTAAAGCGTTGCTTATCATTAAGAATAGGAATACCAGTTCAGAATTACATACAGAGCTTATTAGCTGGTATAGTAAACATAGCAACAATAATTTACCTTAAGTTGCGTAATAAGATTTTTCGGAACAGAAAAACGTAGTTTAAATACTTATAAATTTGTTTTATTATATAGTTAATTTAAAGCTTTTCACTTAAATGTGTAAATTTGATTTAAATCAAGCTGTACCTATAGTTATGCAAACGCCTTCTACAGCCTGCAAAAATAAAAAATAGAAATCTATCATTTTATTAACAGAGCGAAATAAAAGTAAAATTAATTCCTGAAAAGTTTCTTCTTCAAAGTTTGTAGCTTAAAGCAGTGAAGAAAATTACTTTGGGGCAGTACATAGACGAAAATAATTTGAAAATTAACTATGACCAGAACGACTGCAAATAATAATCAATCTGTAAATCATATTTGGGGAGTGATATTCCGTGTGTCCATGATAAAAAGGGTAATTGCAGAGATATCAGAATCAGTAAGTGATCCAAAGTTGTTTAAATAAGGAAAAACTAGGCCAATTAAATTAGTAATAAACTGACGCATTAAAACCTTGGAAACAGCTTTCCGTTTCTTATTTATTACTTACTTAATATGTCATAGCTGCATCAAAACCCATTGAAAAAAAAATTGAAGAACTTTAGGAGAGTGTGAAGATTAAATTATTAGTCTTTCAGTTTAAAATTTTGTGTTCAAAAAACCATCATAAATTTCTTCTTTTTTATTCGGTCTTGTCTACCGAAACAAATTTCAAAAAATATCCCAGATTGCAAGAACCAGCTTTGAAATTCCAGATTCTGGCCAAGTACAGTTAAGTCAAAAAAATTAATCTTAATTAGTATTAAAAAATTGAAATTGATGATGGGCGATATCTTGAAAATGAAGCGTCAAAGGAGCAAGCTGTTAAGTCGGTTTTAACGACGACTTAAAGATTTAAAGTTGCCACAAGAAAGTGTGGTGAATTTTACTTTCAAATTAATAAAGAATCGTCAAATTTGAAATCTACATTTCAGTCGAAATAAATCGGAAGCAAATCATTATTTAAACGCTTGAAAAGTGAATATTATTAATCATTGCGACTTTTAATTGCCCAAATTTTAGCATTTTCAAGCAACTTTGTATCATTTATGACTTTTACTAGCTTCAATTATCCTTTGGCATCTTAGACCAACGATAGATGATTCTCTAAATAATTATTTATGTGTACTGTAGAGTAAAGATACCTTGTCATATTCTAAAGTTTTACTACCACAAAAGCTGAGCATAAGACACTTGAAAATGACAATCAGTTTTATTCGGTTAATTATCTTATATACTTTTTAATATTATCTAATGTACTTTGGCACTATTAAGTAAATGTTTCATTTCTACGGAAATTTGTAATGGATATTTGGTTGAAGAATTGCGTTTGGAAATGTATTCCAACATTCTTTGTTCTCATGACAAATTTGCAAATTTTCAAATAAATAAGATACCATCAAACTCTTGAAGTTTCCGAGAAACCTCCGATTTTCTAAATCAACAATATGGCAATCCTACTAGAAAATTCATAACGTCAATCAAGAAGGTCTCACGATGTAAAGTGGTTCTATGCCATTAAAGGAAGAGTAAAATCGATGTCTTCATATAATTTTCGATTAATTACTAAGTGAAAGGTTTCCAACATTGGGAATATGATCAATTGCACATATGAGATTGAACATAGATGCAACTAGGAGAAGCAGATTTTCGATAAGTGAGTTAAGGTAATTTGCCGGATTTACTTTTGGATCTAGCTACTTTACTCTATTTAGTTTGGACCTATATTCTAGATAGGTTATCTATAAACTATTATAAATAGTTTATCATTGCATTAATTGACGCTAATTATGACCGTTTCAGCAAATATTATTTTCGTTAAGGTGATCGCGGAAGGTGAAACAGTTTTGAGAAATAAGACTTTTTTGCGTTCAGGGGAAGTAGACCAGTTCGTCAACCAATTTTAAATTGACTATTTCCGTAGGGGTTATAATTATCTTTCATGACAGATTAGCTATTTAAGTAGATTGTTTAATTTTTATTGAGATCCATGGCTACTAGTTGTTGTCTAGGCCGGGTCCTAGGTACTGATTATGTCGCTCCTAATTGTATTGCAAGCGGGCGGGATCCAAAAATAATGTTACTTACTTACTTAATCAAAGTTTTTCTAGAGCAGTTTTTGTCTTAGAAATTGCCAGAAAACTTTGATAATGTCACTTATAAAAGACTCCAAACACTAACAAACAACACAATGACATGGTTTTATAAATGGAGACTAACACCAAACGCGTCAAAAAACCAACATCTGCTCACAAACCACAGACTCAACGCTGACTCCCCTACGATAACTGCAGACGGCCAAACTACACAACCAAAAAACGACGTAAAATACCTTGGAATCACAATTGACCACAAACTTAAATTCACTAAACACATACGAAACATCAGGGCAGAAACAATAAAGAGAACAAAACACTTCCGATCACTAACCTACAAAGACAGAGGAATTAGCACAAACACCGCCACCAAAATATATAAAGCGATTTGTAGACCCTTGCTAGACTTTGGACATATACTCATGACCAACGGAACAGAAAGGACAAAACGTTATACACAAACAACAGAACAAATTGCACTAAGACTAATAACACGAATAAGACACCCCCAAAACCCACCACAACCCCCCCCCACCCAACTACTATACGAACGCACAAACATGACAAAGATCTCGGAAATGCTCATACATCTACATACAAAATGGACAAACAACCCCTACAATTGGACCATACTGAATCCCCTTTGTCTTACAAGACCAACCAGACAATCCCGCTTCCGTTTCCCTACATCAACGGTACTCGAACACTTACAAACGCAACTGACTAGTGGACAATAAAATAATTTTTTCTTGTCATTGGAATTTTATTTAATAATATTGTTAACCTAGAGTAAGAGAATTTTCATATTTGTTTTTTAATTAGATTAAGACTACATGTATTAAACAAGGGCAGAAAGACCGATAGGTCGATAGCCTTTTTTAGAAATAAAGATGTTTACTACTACTACTGTCACTTATAGCTTTAGGGACCCATTGTTGCCTAAATGTTATTGGAAATTTTACTTTTGTTTTTAATTGCTCATAACATTTTGGAGTAGACAAATATTTCAGCTGATCATATATTATTTTCAACAGAAGACGACTACTTATATCATTTTAGAAAGCAATTTAAGATTTTTCCAATAAAACAACCGAAGCAGACAGTCTCAATTTTTGTGAAACCAATCAAATGCCAAACTTTTCAAAAGAACTATTTGAATAAAATGATATTGTGTTGTTTCTAAAACCAAATTAATTATTCTCAAATAAACGAATAAAAGTGTATTTTGGAGCTCATATGTTTGGTAATTTATTACATAAATGTGCCTAATTATCTCATCCGTTGCAATAAAATTACAGTGAATCAGGACTAATTGGTAGGATAATAAAATTGTGAAAGCTTTATTTGGCTTTTTAAAACAATATGTGAATCACTATAACAAATCTCAACAACATAGCTCTTCTCCCTATTAACTTCATTGACTCATGAACCTTACTCCAATATTTTGAAGGAATATCTTACCTTCTTAGTGATATTAACGGAGTAATGAAAATACAAATTGGGTGGTATAAACTAAAGTAAACTAACCATAATGAAATGTAATAAATAATATGAATTTATCTCGATGATCTTGAGTGGCTTCGAGCTCTGTTAAATAATCATAAACATAGGCAATATATTTCAAATAATTATGCTTATTTGATATATCACTAATCAGTATGTAATATGTATCATTTTGCCACAATATTTGCAGTCGGTGGACATCCCGTATTAGCACGAACTTGATGGACATTGCTCTTGACTTTCGCTGGCCATGTGAAACTCGCATTGCGACCTAACACTTTCCAATACCTTCTCCAGTTCGTCTATTTTCGCAATGTATCAAGACGCGGCTGGGTTGGCCATTCAACTCTTGTATGTCGTATTTCAAACGAAATGAATCACTCAAACGATTTACTAAAAAAATCCATTGATGATTTAATATCAATAGTATGTAGTTAATGTAAATTATGCAAAAAACATGATCGCATCATGACAACATAAAGATTATGTATTGTAACTTGACTGGGAGATTAAGAATTCGCACCTAAAAACGCAAGTAATAAATCGATTAGCATGCTATGTTGTAATGTAATAGATGCTTATGTTGTACAGCAGATTTTCTTCATAAAAAGATCACTTTTATGAATTCCAGCAACTGCTGGAATTACGGAAATAAACAAATTAAAATTGAAATAAGGCAGTGATTCATACCATTCGGCATCATTCACTCATCAGCAATTCATAAATATAAACTGTAATTTCCTTTTTGACTGACACCTTAGGTGTTGCTATATACAGGGTGTCCCAAAATTTGGTGACCAAACTGAAACAGTGAAATCTGCTCTCAAAAATAATATTAATTTTCAAATGAACATGTATTAAAAAATGCTTCCTAACGGAGCTACGCCTTCTTGAAGGGGGGCCCAGTAGTAGAGTTTTTTTCAAATTATTTCTAAAGGGTTGAACTTCATGAACGTAAATTTTAGGAACTTTAGTAATTTTGATATGCTGAATCTAGACCTGAAATTAAAACTGTAAGAATTTCACCATAGACCTATCATTTGAGGGGTAGAAGTACAAAAAAAGCTCGAACTTTTTTCTGAGACTATAAATCAATCTTTTTTCTACAAAGTGTGGAAATATGAAGTTTTTTTTTCGAAGAAAAGGTACTCTTAATTTACTTCGCTCAGACGCACCATTTTCCAACTATGTAAATGTATCGTCAAAAGTTTGTCAAAAAATCGAAAAAATAATTGTTTGCAATGCTACTATCTGAAAGAAATCTCGTATCGGGGGAGTTTTAGGGGGCGAGAAACTGGAAACCGTTAGCGACAGGGCGTTGCCAAAGATTGGGAATCCTATTTAAAATGGCATAATATTTATCGCCCAGTATAACAATTATTTATGACCAGATTTGTGTTTGTGCACATGCTTTATGAAAAAACGGTCTCTTGATAGATAGTCTCTGCAGACATTACTTCTCGAGATATTTGAAGTTAACCGAATTTGACTCCAATTGATTATTTTTCAAGGGGGGCTCTATCATCCATGGTACACTCAACGCCTCTAAGTAATGAAGACTAAAATATTCATGAAATTAATTGAAAGTTTCAAGAAACGACGAGGAACTGATGGCTAGAGTTCATTTTAACTTTTTACTTCGAATTACTTTTTGTAGGGATGTTAACGGAAATCACTTCGAATATTTAATAATGGCAAACAATTTTAAAAAATTACAGCTATTTTAAGTTTTTTTTAAGGTCGAGCCCAAGTTAAAAGAATAAAATAATAAAATACAATAAAAATCAAACTCAAAACCTGACAATACTATTGTTGTTCTACTGTTGTATTGTTGGTTAAACGTGCAAAAAACTAACAATAATAAATGTAAAATATCCCTCGATAAATAAGTATGTATAGTATGTTCCAAACCATTTGGCAGTGACGTCATTATTTGAGATGCCATATTGAAATTTACTCATGTCCGAGATTGGTTCGAAAGATTTTCTTTGATATTGCGTTCAGCATGAGCCTTTTCCCGGTGATTGTTATAGCACGGTTTTATGGCCTTTTTTAAAATCTTCTTTATTTCCCATTGTTTATCAATTAAACATTCGTTATTAGCATTGTTTGATTTAAGTGGAGAAATTTTATTTTTCTCCATAAAATATCAAATGACTTTTTACGAGAGCAGTGACAACATGTCATACCGGGTGTCCGTTTTTGGAGCTCAACCATGGGGATCTCGGTAACCATATAAGATACGAGATTGGTTAAATCGGGGCAAAGTTGCGCGATCTAGAATTTACCAAAATGCTCTTTGAAAATTTCAAAAATTTCTGCAACTTCCGGAGAAATCCGGAAAAACCCGAAATTAGAAAAAAAAACGTTTTTTTAGCTCTTAGTTAATTTTTCCTTAGCTCATTTGGTGCAGAAATTTAAAATTAATAATACTTCATCATTTCAACTTTTTCTCTTCTTCTCAATTAATTCGGAAAATAAATTAATTTCTTCAAATGCGTTATTCATTTGCCTCAATTGTACAGTACTTGACGTTAATTGTGAGTGTTTTATATTCGTAGTCGTAAACATGCAGTCAAATTATGAAGAAAATTGCAAAAAATGATAAACTCATACAAGATGTAAACGACGATGTTGACAATATGGGCAAATGAACCGTTGCTCCCAGTAATTGTCAGTTAATCCCAAAGCAACAAATCAGTGGCCAAATACTTTAAATCTCAGATTAATGCTTGATTTAAGCCAAAAGAACGCGTAGGCCAGTAACAAATGTGTAGTGTATGTGTAGTGGCCAGTAACATAGTGCCAGTAATGTGGTAGACAGATAATAAAGAAGTTACGATCATCAACTTTACAAGTCTTGAAAGGTAACACTAAAGAGGAAGCTTTACCACCAGTTTTGGAGTGAGATTTTCCTAGGGCAATAGTGAAAATGCCGTAAAACGAGCACAAATATGAATCAACTAGAGAGAAGGTCAGGTTGAAGTTGGCAAATTTACTCCTGGACTTAAACATTCCATGACATCAAAGCCCCCGTTTGTTGTTTCATTTCTCTTTTGTCTCATTTCATCTTAGTTACCGCCAACTAACATTATGATAGTTTTAATAAATTATTTAATACATATCGACAACCTAATTCTGATAGGTCGTAACACAATTTAATAAATGTGTGCAAGGGACACAAAAAACTTCTAATAAATACTTGCTTCCTATCATTTTTTCTTTTTTAATGTTTATCTGTTGTTTAATTCTTTATTTTTATTATTTCTTATGTTAACAATATGTAGTAATGTTCAATTTTTCGTCATTGACGCTAAAATATAATTTTTTTTTGTCGGTTACGACCAGCATTAGGGCATCGTAAAGTTAATATGTTGTTGATGAGTTGTAGAACCTCTATAGAACCATTTATTTTTGTACAATCACCAACAGGCTCAAAAGTGTTCGTTATTCAAATACCGCCATGTATTGTGGAAAAGATATAGTACTTATAACAATAGCATTGGATTTCAGAATGTCTCTATTACATGACACACGGATTAGTGCCGAAGATCTTTACCCCGATTTCTTAGTTCATAAACAAAGTACGAGTCTAAAAGTCATGCCAATCTGTAATCTTATTTAAATAAAGTGCGAAAACAACAACTAGCACCAGTTTTACCATAACAAACTACTTAACAGAATTACATTTTAAGCCCAAGTTATCAATGCCAATATTAGTATGCTTATATCAAAGACACGTCCTTCGATAATTGTGATGAATAGAATTTAGATTTGAATAAATGTTTTTATCTATTATGTCATTAATCCGGAGAAATACGGAAAACAAAATTAGTTACTCAAAACTCTGAAATGAGAGCAAAGTCTAATTCCAAATGTGGATAAGATCTTAAGCACTCTAATTTTCGAACTGACCGGAAAAACTCTCAAACTTGTTCCATGAAAACTTCTGGAGTATGAAGGATGCATGTCTTGAACTAGTGAATATACAAACAGAGTTTCAAAATATGCTTTGTTAAATAAAATTAAAACAAGAATCTTTCAAAATTTCGTAAAAGTCGACCAACGCAGGCCTCTATGAAAATTGTTGTGGCATTATGCGGAAATCCATAAAGGTGACCGGAGATACTTAAAGTCGCACATACAAAATGAGTCAGTCATTTTACTGATTACAGTAATCAATGTGAATGTTTCAGCATTTTATTTTTTTAAATTATCAGTATTACGATGCATAAAGAAATCCCAGAATTTATCACAGAACTATTCTTATGTTGGAAAAAAATACATTTATTTCCTACTTTTAATCGTATAGTTAAAAGCTACAAATTAGTACAGGACCCGTATGCGTCCTCTAAGCTCTAACTCACCAGGTTTTTTCAGAGCTTTTCTAGATTTGTTTGAATCTACAAACGCTACTTCAAACTCAATTTTAAAATTTAATCTGTCAATGCAAATTCGATTAACATCATGGCAAACTGAAGTCGAAAGATATTTTTTTAGGTCGTTGTTTTTAGAGAACCATCAATGTTACTTCGAGGCCGATTAAGCTAGCGGATTAATACGGAGTATTTTGATAAAAAATAAGTTCTCAGTAAACTCAATTCGGATTGATTATGTCCAATCATTTCTCGCTAATTGAACTAATACAGCGAAAACTGGATGGAACCGTCTAGGAGAAAAAAGCTATTCAGAAAAGAGGACAGGGAAGAATAAAAATAACTCATCAACGGTCTGGTCCTTAGATTGGCAACTTTTTGCGATTTAAGGCACCTGAAGAGAATGGGTTTTTTCAACACTCCTGCAAACCTTGGGAATTATAATTGAATTGCCATTTCTGTAAAAAGATTACTGAAAACTGACATGTAATTAGACTCGGTGCAATGAGGGTAATTTAATTAATACATATTTTTCATTAAATGTTTTGACTTTTGTGACAAAACTAACAAATTTTTATTAATTGATTAATAAAAAATGATCTAACCCCTAATTCCTTGCCACTTTACATCCAGAATCGCTGCTAAAATCGCCTTTGAACAATTAGCAAATAACAAATAACTCCAAACAATTCACAGAAAATGTTTACTATCCGCAATAACTTCGAACATGCTATAAGTCCGCAATAAGCCCATTTTATTGACCAATAATTCGAGGAAAAGTGCGTCGCGTAATATCGTCAGAAGACTGATTTTACCTGGTGAGTAGTGTATTGTACTTAAAAATAGTGAATTTTAGTATGAAACATTAAATAAAGTCTATATGCTTAGATGAAATAAAAAAAAGAATTGCTTGGGCACGTCGAACTTGTGTGAGATTTAAAAGTGTGCACATTTCGCCATAAAAGTAGTTCTCATTACGTCATTAATGTCGTAGATCTGACGCCTTACTTTAATTTTTTAACAGCAACCTCAGTTTTAGATGCAAAAATTGCAAAAAATCGAAATCCTAATAGTAACAGGCTCGTCCGGCAGTCTCCAAAAATATTTGGAAGTTTTACTAACAGTGGAACAAAATCATTTTTTAATAAGCAGCCAGATCGCAATGCAATCAAATGGCATCCATACAAAATGTATTAGTACAAGAACTTGATAAGTGATATTTTAAGAGAACCGTTGAATTTTCTGAAACAATGATAGAATTATGGTCAAGTCGCAATTTTTTTTGGATGGAGCAAGGATCTGTTTAAATTGTTCTGGGAGCAAAAATACAGAGCACCTGATACGCCACACTGTATGGTGGAAGTTCATACACGACCGCAAGAGGCCAACGTATAGGCTGCGGCTGTCGAGCCTTCAATCATGCGTCCGTTAATGAAAGTACAATCTGCTAAATTGCATCCAAATTCTGAGCACCTTCTCATTCTGAATGATTATCTATGGTTTTAGCAAGACTATGCATGTCCTCACTATTCACAATCTAGTCGAATTTATTTCTCTTCTTCTTCTTCCTCAAATTGAATGCCTTAGACCTGTATTTTACAACTTAATTCTCTTAAGATGTTGAGGTCCATGTCTCCATCCATCTCTTTGGAGGTCTTCCGAAGGGGCCTCTTGTCCATGGTCTTCCATCTCTAGCGATTCTTGCCAGTCTTCCTTCTGTCATTCTTTCCGCGTGGCTCTTCCAGTCCCCCAGTCTACGTTTGCGTCCCCATCTCATGATGTCTACCACTTCACATTCGGGTGTTATGTCTGTGTTTCTTTTTCTATCTCTTAGTGTGTACCCTGAGATGTTCCTGAGTATTTTCATTTCTGTTGTTCGTAGGGTGTTTTTTGTTCTTTTGTTGTCCGCTCTTGTTTCTATAGCGTATGTTAGTATGGGTATAACACAGGTTTTGTTGATTTTAATCTTTGACTTTTTACTCATGTTGGTATTATTCCAGATAATGTCCCGAAGTGCACCTGAGAATCGGCTGGCTTTGCTGGCTTGTTCTCTTACTTCATTTGTTCTATTTTGGCTTGAGATAATTTGTATGCCTAGGTATTCGAACGACACCACTTGTTCTATTGTTTTATTTTCCAAGGAAAGTTTACATCTCACTGGTTCTTTGAAAATGACAAGGGCTTTGGATTTTCTGGTCAATACCTACATGTTGAAGGTTTTTAATTAAATACAATTTTTCCAGACAAATGGATTGGTAGGAGAGAACCCATAAAATGGCCTGCCAGATCTCCCGACTTAGATCCTGCTGCTTTGTGTCGGTAAATCCCCTTTAAAGGAACACTTAAATCTTGTTGAAAACAAATAGAAAAAGAGAGTACTTTGAAATTGATTTTATTGAGCACCTTTTTGCTGCACAAATCTACAAACTTACATAACATCACTTGCTTTTGGTCTTATTGCTCTTAAAATGTGGACATTTTCCAAGCAATTATTTTCTTTCATCTGTAGATCCGTACATAAATCATAGACTTAATTTTATATGTTCCATATTTTACGATCGCACTGTATAGTTATTGACGCATTTAGTCAAGATATAGTTTAAAAAACAATAGCGATAATTTCTCAGCATGTCAGGTGCCGCATAAAAAAACTAAATTTCTGTAATGGTGTTACGGTCGGATGATCGTTTAAGGTCAGTGAAATCAGTTAAGCTTTCTATCAAAATCTAGAAGACCGCTTGCTTGCTGTGGTGCTGTTTATTACTTTCCTTTCTCAATTGCGTTTCCTCCCTTAGCTCCGGTACCAAAACATTCTAATCACCACTAATTACAACGGATATCGCAAAACATCAAACGAGTTTTGATTAAGCAGTGAACTAAAATTTACAAAACAATTTTTTAAATAAAAATATGTAAGTAAGAGTTATTGGAATTTATGTTATTTTACTACAAGTCAGCAGCAGTCAAGACCAGTGCATTGAACAGTTTGTTTGTCGATTTTGAAGGATTATTTCTTTAGACAAACGACAAACGTACAAACATGATATTTTAATTTCAGTAATAACAGCCAAAATCGTGTTTTTTGTTCGGCAGGTCGAAAAATACAGTTTGGGTTCTAAGAAATTCCTTTATTACTTTAAATAGAAATTATTCCAAAATTATTGTGCGTCAGGGTAAGTATTCATACAGGTAAGTCCTATTTGTATAGGATTTATAAACGATGTGAGTTATAATAAATAATCCTGAAACAATAGATATAATTATCAGACTATGAAGGCTTTCACGGCCGGTCAAATCACATATAGAAACGTTTTTCGGGCTTTGAAGCCGTGGTCCATGGGAATTTCTTTCTGACGTTTCGTCCACAACTGCGGTGGACATTATCAAAGGCGGTGAGGCAATGGGCGAAGTGATCTCCCGAGCTTTCCGACTAAGACTGGTTCAACTACGACAATTTTCCATCTTACTATTTGCTCTTATTCTACGGTTCCGGTTTTAAACTACTGGTACTCCTTGTATTTATGCGGTTCGGCCTGTGTGAGCTCATGCGTGAGGAGTGGGAGGCGCTTCAATGATTTTGGGCGTACACGCTGTTTGCCGCAAAACGCGTTTCCAATCTGGATTAAGGACCAGTGACTTCTTCTTTCCTGTTAAAATTGTTGTCAGGTTTGAAGATCTCAATGGCCTCTCTGGTTAAGTCTCGGATAATACCGTTGAGATTGGTGCAAAATGTCCACGTCATCGAAACGTATTTGGTGGCCGTCTAGAAGTGCGTGTTCCGCTACTGCTGATTTTTCTGTTTATCCTAATCTGCAACTTCTTTTATGCTCAGTGATCCTGGTGTTTACACTACGTTTTGTGGTGCCCATATATGCTCTGCCACAACTGCATGGAACCCTGTAGACTCCTGGTGCCGAAAAAGATTCCCGTTTGTCCTTGGCCGATCTCAAAGTCTGTTGGATTGTTCGAGTTGATTTAAAGATTGTTTTCACTCTGTGTTTCTCCAGTATCCTGCCGATCCTGTCCGTGACTCCATGTATGTATGGGAGGCAAGTCCAACCCTTACGCTTATCATGCGTATCTGTTTCCTCAGGACGACCTCCACTGTTTCTTGGTCCAATTGCTCTATTAAACTCATTCTTGCTGTATTCATTCCAACCAAAGGCTCTTTCTAGGTGTTTCAATTCTCTTTCTAACTCATATGGTTCGCAAATTCTTCTGGCTCTTTCGGTGAGGGTTTTAATGACTCCTCTCTATTGACTGGGATGATGGTTTGATCCACTGTGCAGGTACCGGTGGGTATTTGAGGGTTTTCTGTACACAGTGTGGGCCAGCTTTCCGTTGGTTTTTCTGGTTATTTGCGAACCATATGAGTTAGAAAGAGAATTGAAACACAAAATCAGCAGTAGCGGAACACGCACTTCTAGACGGCCACCAATTACGTTTCGATGAAGTGGACATTTTGCACCAATCTCAACGGTATTATCTGAGACTAACCAGAGAGGCCATTGAGATCTTCAAACATGACAACAATTTTAACAGGAAAGAAGAAGTCACGGTCCTTAATCCCGATTGGAAAACGCGTTTTGCGGCAAAGAGCGTGTACGGCAAAACCATTGAAGCGCCTCCCATTCCTCACGCATGAGCTCGCACGGCCGGACCACATAAATACGACAAGGAATCCAGTAGTTAAACCGCACACCAAGAAGTTCCAGTGTGACCGCAGACAGCTCCCTGCGGACACAGTTTAAGAAGCAGACGAGGACCACACGCGATGACCAGTTCCAGCACCACAACGAGGACCATGGACTAGCATTAAGTTAGTTAGGAAACAAGAGATGATGTAAGATTAGGTTAAGTTAGGCTAAGCCAGTTCAAGAAGAAGACGAGGACCACACGCGATGTCCAGTTCCAGCACCACAACGAGGACCATGGACTAGCACTAAGTTAGTTAGGAAGCAAGGGAAGTTGTAAGATTAGGTTAGTTAGGCTAAGTTAGGTTAAGGTAGGCTAAGGTAGAATAGTACAACCGATGTTAGATATTGCTAAATGCTAAATGATGTTAACATTAAGGAGCCGTAGAATAAGAGCAATTGAAAGATGAAAATGTCTTAATTGAAATAAATATGTTCAAATGCAAAGTAGTTAAACCAGTCTTAGTCGGAAAGCACGGGAGATCACTTCGTCCACTGCCTCATCGCCTTTGATAATGTCCACCGCAGTTGTGGACGAAACGTCAGGAAGAAATTCCCATGGACCACGGCTTCAAAGCCCGAAAAACATTTCTATATGTGAATAGATATAATTTTTGAAGATTTGTGAAGATGGTTAGTTAGTGCATGGCATTTGGATCTACGTAGTTTTATTCCTAAACTGAGACCAAAGTAACTGTGTCCTAGCAGTATCTGCTTTTTTTTGTGATGAACTATACACATAACTACTACAAATAAAAAAAATGCAAACCAGCACAAAATAAAATCGTTGTACGGGTAGTAACTATATTTCAACATTACTGTCGAATTTAATTAAAAACGGAAAATCGCCTCGTAAAAGTTATTCAATATTCAACCGTTATACAATTGCATTTATCCGCTTTTACGAGTACTAATTCGAGCCACTGCATTCCAATACGAAAATCATGTGCTACTATTTCTAGGCGGCGAAAGTCAAGATCATCGTCCGCTTGTCGGATAATAATTGCGACTCTTCGCATTTTCGCATAAATAACGGTTAGGGTAGTGAAATTTATTAAATATGCAGGAGGGTCTTTTAATAACCCTGGAGATTTTTTAAAAATTATCAAAAAACTTTCCTGAAGCAACTCAAAAGAGCCAAATCTAATCTGTCTGCTAGTAAAAACCCTAGCAAATCAAACAGCGAACTGAAAACATGCGAGTAGTTCGTGCACGACAAGTATATAAATTAAGAACATTTACTGAACGGTACATTTTTTTATTCGCAGAGCATAGTTAATTGCAAACTAGATGAGCATGAACCATACCAAAATCACAGAACTCCCAACAAAAAAGCGCAATTAGTTATCTGCGTTGAACATTAAAATTTTTGAAACATAAACTTTGACTGTGACATGCTAATTGGGTCTGAATTATCTCGAATGAAAATGAAAATTATCACATTCGAACATCGGACATAACGTCAACAAGTTTGATTTGTGACAACTTTCCAGAAGCTATAAAAATCAGTTCGTCAGTATTTAAAACTGATGTTTATAACACGGTGAAGGTAATCTCACATATGCAAATATGTTTTCCTATCTCAAGAACACAATTCAAAATATCAACAAGAGTATGAGCAATAGATAATTATTAGACGCACAGATTTAAACTACTTGTAGTGGTCCTGAGTTCTGCGGGCATCTCAAAAAACGTGGAGTATTTTCGCAATTTCGTAAATAAAACTTCACATTATTATTTGTGTAATTTAAACACATTTATTTGAGTACGAGCATATTAAATCTTATAACTTATATACTAGTTGAGAAAGTTTTTCTGAATTGATGAAAATGACGAATTTATAGTTCCGTCAGTAAAACGATCTCTTTATTATTATTGCTTTTTAGTTACACCTGTTGTCTTTTTTATGTACGCTTTGAGCAACAAATGTTTGTTGTACAAATCAAGTACATAACTGACAAATTTCTAATTTATATTTTTACATATGTCAGTTTGTAGTGAAAATTGATGTTCACTAATTTTTCTGAACTCCGTAATCACCCCTATAGGACACCTGTGGAGAGATGATGCCAATTTTGAAGCATCCCGTACAATAAATAAATACAACTGAAGTAGCATTGCAAATTGCATTTTGATATGTTACTTTTCAAATAATTTGTATTAAAAATCAGAATATACGGGGTGTTAATTTGAAAACTTCCCACCCTTAGTATCTCTCTCTCTCTCTCTCTCTCTCTCTTACAGTCAAAAATATGGAAAATCGGAAAGACACGCCAATTTTATTTGTAAAAGGGACACTTAGGAGGGGCAGATGTCACCCTTAGAATCTTAAATCGGAATGGGGGTCATGTCGCACATCGTTTTAAAGGGCCTTCAATTCTCTTTTCAGTGGCATTACCCTCCCCTGCCTCTTCCTCGCTACGCCCATGGGTGGCACCGTTTTAAACTTTATTTGAAAATAGTTATTTGAAAATAGTTATTTGAAAATAGTTATTTGTAAATAACATTTCGATGGTACCACGAGTACCTCGTTAATTTGCGTTCATTCGATGTCTTATCGCTAAAACTCTACAAAAGCCGTTAAATTCTAACAAGAGATTCTAAAAATACGTTGTTTTTTTAACTAAAAAACATGGTCAGAAAGTGTAAAAGTTGTATCCAAAATAGGATTATTATTATAATTCGCTTTTGCTTCTTGGGCTGTTCTGTGATAACTTTTATTAAATGCATAAAGTGTGAGAATGGTTTATTCTCTTTAAGAAAGAACTGAAATTATTTTCATTTATGGAGAGGTTAGAAAGTGAACACGAAATACGGCATTGGTTTTCAATGCAAGAAATCGGAATAATGAAGTAAGGCACAGATATGTGCTGGATTTGGTAAAAAAGTTCTCCGAAACTGGTTCGGTGAGTAATAGAAAAAAGAAACAACCTAGGAGTGATGCCCACCAACTCCTTGCGGACAGTAGCAGAACGGACAGGAATATCACACGAGACTTTAAGAAAAGCACTGAAAATGCATAAACTCCATCCATACAATATGCAGATTCTTCCAGAACTTTATGACGATGATTTTGATAGAAGAATGAATTTGATAGATGATTCTGTGAATTCATGAGTCGTCAAGTCAACACCATCCCCAATAGTCTGCCGAATATCTGTTTCAGTGATGAATGTTCATTTTTTCTAAATGGAAATGTTAACAAACAAATTTTCGATATTGTAGTGACGAAAACCCGCATATTTTTCGAGAAAGACATACACAATATCCTCAAAAAGTTAATGTTTGGGCTGGTATTCTTGGAAATGCCATTATTGGTCCTTTAGTTATTGAAGGAAACTTGACAGGTGATCTGTACGTTAAGACGCTTGCAAATTTTATTGATCCTCTTATGATGCATGAGCTAGAAACTCAAATTGATGCAGAAGGTAATTCAGTTTTACAGGAGGATTGGTTAACATTCCAGCAGGACGGTGCTCCACCTCATTATTTTCTTCCGGTCCGACAGTGGTTAAACGAGAGATTCCCGAATTGATGGTTTGGCAGAAGGGGGCCAATTGAATAGCCTCCAATATCACCTGGTTTAACACTCTTAGACTTTTTTCTTTGGGGATATCTAAAGTCCATTGTTTATAAGACACAACCTGCTGCTATTGATGATTTTGAAAGGCGAATTGCAGCAGAATACTGATCAATTTCTGGCGAAGTTTTCCGAAATGTTAGGAGGAGTTCAAAAACCGACTTAATTATCATGTACAGGAAAATGGACAATATTTTGTAAAACGATAAGATCCCATGTGTTTTATTGTAGAAATTTCTCTTCCGCACATAAAAAGTTATGAATAAATAAATGAGATATCAATTTCTTTTATTCAACGAATTTAAGGGTGTCACCTACTCTTCTAATCATTTGTAGTGCAAGGAGAGCCAATGCAATAAGCTTGTGTAAACACTAGCCTGGAAACCAACTTGAAACGCGATTAGTCGGAAACCGCTGGACTAAAAGCAGCACAGTAGGATAGCACTGAAAAGAGAATTGAAGGCCCTTTAAAAGAATGTAACACTTGACCCCCATTCCCATTTAAGATTCTAAAGGTAACATCTATTTAAAGTGTCCCACTTACAAATAAAATTGACATGTCTTTCGGATTTTTCATATTTCTAACCCTGACTCAGCACCTGAAAACCAATGTTCTTGATGTACTTTTTAATATGTGTGTGATTTGTATTTTAATGTGGGAATTTGGATGGAAAATTTTATATAAATTAATAATAACTGTAAATGTATATTTTAGACAAACTGATGATGGTGGAGAAAGAAACCGAAACGTATTTGTAACATTTTAAATAATAAACAATAAAATTGACTGAAACCCAGGAATGTATTGGAGTGAATTGAAGTACAGTCAGGAAAATATACGAAACCATATTTCTAACTACAAGAAAGATATTAAGGATATTATATTCTTTTATATCTATTAGACGTTTTATGCAACATTTTATTGCCGAAGTCGTATGGTCAAATTTTGTATGGTCAAAAAAAAGCTAACATACTTGCTTGGTAGCAATAGCAAGCAAAACTTTTAATTTTTAAATAACTTTAATCCAACTGACTTACCTTGATCATACATAGTCAGATGATGGAAATTTTTTAAATCTAATGTTCTATTACAATCGTCTGGGTTAAACCCTGATCCAACTGAAATCATTAGAGCGAACAACAATGGAAACTGTAAAAGAATTAGAGAATAATCCAGCAATTTACAGCAAGATATATATTCTGGGAAGCTGTGTTTGGTACGTAGCTGCTTGGTCTAGAGGTTGAAGGATCTCTCCTCATAAATCACTCAAAAATATTTATGAAAATTAATAAAATCCTCGGCGTCGACGCAATTCGATTAATAAATTTTGTCACGAGTTGAAATTGGGTTTATTTCCAGATAATATTTTATTGTCTCAAACTAATGACTTTGAGTTATTCCTGGAAGTTTTGGCTACTAATCATTGACAGTAAACACAACATATAATTGAACTTCCGTACTAATCACAATCCGAAATTCTCAACAAATGAGTCGAAACTGACTAATAAATGAGAAATTACCAAAGCTCATATCTAATCCGATCAAATTAATAGCAGATATTTCAGTGTTAGTAGTAGCATCAATTTAAAGAATTAATCTACAGCCTATGAGATATTTTCAAAGAGTTTCACCAACTCTTTGAGAAACTGTTGATAGACTTACTGAGTTGTTTTAGCATAATTTAATGTAAAATATAATTAGTTGTTGTCAAAAACGTTAACACGCTAAATTAATACGTGAAGTATTCCATAGTTTTCTTCTAAAAAGTTAAATATCAAAGGTGTGCTCTATTTTAATGAGTTTTTGCATAAAGGCCATACAGAATTTTCGATTTTTTTAATGTGGGTAAAATTATCTTTCTTTAAGTTAAATAGTAAGCAATAAATTGTTCTACATTATTAACTCAAGCACGTCATATTCACGAAAGGTCATTCAAATGGATTTTCTTATTGATAACCACTAACCTAAACTAACCTCGAGGTGTTGTCCTTCATAATTTATGATCCAATAAAATATGAGTAAATCCATGCGGAGATGTCGCGAATTTTAAGTGCCTATTGTAGATTTAGTATTTAAGCTGCATTTCATTGTTTCTTTTTGGAAAATTTAATGACAATAATCGTACAAGATACCTTTATAAAAAAACATTTCATTTGTAATATTCCATTACGAAATAAACGTATTAATCCAGAATAATTACTAATAATTTTATTATTCTTTAAAACGTACACATGCATTATCTATTTATGGTTTTACCATTATGTCTTTAGATCCTAAGCAGTGTATTCTATTACATTTCAATAATTAAACGTTTTGTATGCTGTCTACTTAACAAGTTTATAAACATCAATTATGGCGTTAAATATTCGTTTTTTTGTCAACATTAACTCCGAGTCAATAAACTTTGCATGTTAAATATTATATGAGTCATTTTTTAATGGATCGGATTTTAAAAAAATGTATACACTAATATTTTGATAGTTGTTTTCACCTTTTGCTTATTACCAGTTTATTTAAAACGACTGAGAAACTTTAACTTCTTTACACTTGCTTAAAATTAAATGATTTAAAACAAAATATTGTCATTTATCGGATGTTTAGTTGACAATTTGAAAAGTAAAAAAAAACTGAGTATCCAATTTCACCACTATAAAAAAGTGATTGTGATAAAGATGACCTGATAAAGTACATTTTGTTACAAGCCTCAAACGTGTCCCAAGAAGTAATTTTTCACCTTTGAAGTACATAATTGGAGTCAACATTTATCTTATCATAATAATTATTTAGTTAGTCAGTGCTTTGTAAGATATAAAAAATGTAATGTACTCAAATCAGGAAACCATTACTCAAAATCGCTGATCTTAGACTTGGGTGTACATTTCTGCTTTCTGCAGAACATTTCTTATGCATCTGAACCCAGAAGAGCAATATCCGTTTGCAACTGGCAGCTTTGGATGCCTTTTTAGTACCTCGATATTAAAGAAATCTAGCGCGAGTAACCTCCTTAAAAAGCTTGGAAGTTTGTTTAGCTAAAAGTTAGTGTTTTAAGGCCTGACGAAAGTGCTAAATAAATCACTCTTAGAGCACAAGCCACTAGAGCAGTTCCAAGGGAACACGACACATACGACGTACTTTCGATAAAATGGCTCAAAGTCTATCGGTATCATTAATCCTCAATGATATAATTAATTAATTTAAATAAGCCAACTCTACTAAATCTACGGGCAAATTTTGGTAAATTAATATAATTTATACCAAATAAGTCAATTTAGATATTATGTTAAATGTACTTTAAATAATATGCAAACAAAACCAAAACAAATTATTACTATGTGAGAATCTTTTTCATTTGCATTTTTTTAAACTAATAAATATCACGCAAAGCTAAATGAAAAGTAGAACATCTGACGCTAATAAAGTTTTAAAATACTCTTAGCCCTACCTTAATTATATACCGCATGTTGTTTTTAGAACTCTGTTTTCAAATATTGTGTTCCCACACGTTTGACCTTCCATAAAATAGTACACTCATCAGATATGTTAATTTAAGGTTTTCTTTTCTCTCTGTATTCAAGGACTGTATAAGTTCAAAACCTCGTTCCTAAAAGATCTATGTCAGCATCTGGTTTTCTTTAAAATTTTGATTTTTACAACTTTTCATTAGATAGACACTCCATACTCAATATATTGAGAGCGGTTAGCCGAACTTAATGAAAAGGAAAACTTCGTACAATGATGAATATATTGGAAGCCTTGGTCAAAGTGCATGTAATAAACTGTAAACGTTTTGAGACCTTTTTCCAGTTTAATACAGGGTAGAGCCCAGAAAATCCTGACTGTTAATTTAAATAAACATAGGACAATATTAATTTCTTAAAATGTTTCAACTCACTATTTACGATTTATGTCCTATCTAAATCTGGATTCGCGAGGATGATGATGTATTATAAAACTTGTACTTTATTACGCTTTTTTATGGCGGAAACTTTCATTGAATATACGCAATTTTTATTACTTACTTATCTTTTGTACAATTAAAAGAGTTTGTAGGTGAAGGATATATGGATATCTTGAGACATAATAAACAGACATTGTAGCATTGACGGAAGATAATCATAATTTTTATAAACATGACGAAAAACACGCACAATAAGTTTATTTCATTAAGCTGTTTCTAAAAGGAGCATTTTATGATTGGCAGAAAGCAATTTAAAATGTTATCATCTTTTATTACAATCTTGCAGATTTCCTCTATATTTTTTGGAAAATCTAACTGAAAAAGTAGTATGTGTACCTACTCGCAATACTGTTCAAGGTGGACGTAAAGAGGTATGCTGTTCTCAAATTAATATCTACTACTTACAATCGCCCCAGGAGCAACTAACTGAAACATGCGGTGAGATAATTCTTGCAAGTAACGGATTATTCAGTAGAAGCTGGTAGATGTTAAAATTAAATAAAACTAGTTGCGGGGAGATGCCAACGAATTTTTTATGTTATTTGAACATTTCATTGATGACTTTAACTGTGTCCTTGCCTTCCTATTGCTCCAATTCCGAAATCAGACTTCCGGCATAAAGTGCAAAAACCTTTTGATCAAAGTGAGTAACAAACAAAACAACAAGTAAACATAAAGAGAAATATGACAGCTCTTCTGTATTTCAAACGGGATAGCTCCATAACAAGTTTTTCCCACATAAAGGCGACAAGTAGTAGACAAATTCATCAAATCATCAAAACTCGAGGGATCCAACACGAAGAAAATGATTTCGTAGAACTGATGTGGATTGGAATCACTCAAACGCAAAATCGAAAATTTCTTTCAAAACGATGAGACTGTGAATTGTAAAATGTATTGCCACGAGATGTTGCCACGAGGAAAGTGCTATTTTGTAGTTAAAGTTTTATCATTTCCACTTATTAGTCGACGCCTTAACTGTTTTTAAGAGTTGATTTTATTAACTTAATAATAAACAGCAGTCACCTACTCTTCAACAACGTGGAATGTCGTAAATACACTTCGAAATCCACCCGCCTTTACTGGATAATACTTTGCACGCAATTTATGTGTAATGGCTGAAACTTGCAGAAATTTCTCTAGAGCGGCTATAGAGCAGTGCCTAGCAATGGATGAAACCATCAAATAGACAATCGTTAATTCATTTATGGCATAGTCTACTCAAGAAAAAATATCTCTTCGACCCATTGTTAGCCAAATCGTGTTAGGACCCACTATTATCAAATACTCTGAGCACCTCATAAAAAAAATCAAGAATTGTAGGCTGGAACCCATAGATTTGCTAGTGAGTTTTGATGTAATGTATCAGCTTAAGATCATCATCATCAGCATTCAGACCTTTTAAATCTTCTGTTGCAATATAGGCCTCCACTAGTCTTCTCCGCTTGTCTTCTGGCTGATGGCAACCAGACTGTGGCGAATCTTTTTATGTCGTGCGTTCATTAATTACTTTGGTGATCTGTGCGCTGCTCCAATATGGGTCTCCTTTCGAAGAGTTTGCTAGTTCATCTGATATCGTCCAGGCGAGCAATGTGCCACAGCCAATTCCAATTCCTGGCAATACGAGCTATGACGCCAGTACCCCCGTTGTTTTCCTCAGATCTTCGTTATTCACTTTATATCTTATAGTTATTACAGGCAATAAACTCTCCATGCACCTCTGTGTTACCTGCAGTCTAGCACCCTAGTGTTGATGTCTCCATCCTATATGACATCACCGGGAGTATAAAATGATAGAAAGAGCTTTGAGCAGTGCAACTCTTAAACCGACAATCTTGGTATAAGTATGGGGATGACAGTTTTTGTAATAAAAGAACATGAACGCGACCACCTAAGCAGGTTCCTAGACCACCTGAACAGAAAACGTGCACAACAAATATACAACTTATAATGGAAATAGTAGGAGCACTCAACTCGCTTTTTGGATCGTACAAGATAAAAGCAACAACACTGAAGCCCTCACAAGCAGAGCCACAAGAATCTAAGGAAATCCACTGCAAAATCAGTGCAGAACAGATATTCCCAAATGGGAAAGGAAAACAGCAGTTACCGCAAAACTTATTGGAGCAAGAAGAGCTGCACACAACAGAACAACACGCATTGATCGATTGCTTGATTCCAAGAGTGACAGACAGAGTCATAAACCTTCTGAGAGAACATTATGTGAAAACCATCTAATCCAACGACTTAAAATCAAAGGTCCATTTAGGTCTGATTTAGGTCTGTTAAGGACCGACTGGTTTTATTCCCAACTGCAGGAATCTACCTAATGCGATGCTCTTGTAGCAGTGTCTACATAGAAACCACAAAAAATTGCTTAAACCACCATCGAAGAAAATCCAAGAAACTGTAGATTAGGACAAGCGAAAAAACCGACGGTGTCGCAACATGCCCTTAGCGAATGAACACACAAGAAGATTCACATCACTTTCAACAGAAGAAGAAGCTTTCGTGCGAGACATCTTTCAGGATGCAAGCCATTTGAATAAACTATTTAACTGAAACTAATGATCAATTAATGTTTATCGTCTACGAATTAGCGTCGAAATCTCATCAGTTTCAAGCAATAGCCGAGAAAGGCTACTCCTTTTAGTGACTTTGATTGTTGTAAAAGAACTCTCGTTAGTGTGATTAGTTAATTTAAGTAGCCCAATTATAATTAGTAGACACATTGGTAAATTCTTTAAAACAAAACTAAGTACAAATATAAAAAGGAGCTGTTTACAGGGTTGAGTATGTGATAGGTGTGAGCAAGTTATGACATTTTAACGTTTCTACATTTCCTGTTTTAAGTCAATTAATATAGAAAGCCAAACAGATAATGTGAATGTCCATCATCTGGTGTCAGAAAGTAAAGCTGTTTGTACCACTTAGTCTTCGTACGTCCTACAATGCTTTTACGTGAATACGTCACAAATAGCAACATTATTTTAAACAAGTGATATGTTCAACAGGCTTTCGACATTATAAGAAACAACACGATAGCGTAAAAGAAAAATACATCAAAATACATTTAAATGGGCCATTGAACCTGTTTATAAATAACTATTGCTATTTCACAAAAAATGTGTTGATATCCTGAAATTCGTAGAAAAAAGTATTGTTGAGCGAAGAACAGTCTTTTCTTGTGCTTTTCTTTGAATTTCTGCGTGAAATGCTGGGTTTATCATCGTTTTGAAGATCCCAGTTTAACAAATACAAATTCGGCTATTCTTAATTGTTCTTTCAAAATAGAAATGCGAATTGATTTAGAAACAGTTTCAAAATGGTGGTTACTTGTTACCTAATCTCCAATAGAGCTGAACTCGTATGCGCGCAACTTATATTATAAAATAAAAATGTAAACTATCGCCATATCTTAATTTCAGAAGATCTTGTTACGCTGCCGAAAATAATCACTAGATATTCTACTTTAGAAATCGTTATTGCTTTCAATATTCAAACGTTTATTCAGTAAACAAAATTTACTTTTCAAAGTTTGAAACCAGATAACTAGAAGCAAAGGAAGTAATATTTATATTCATCGGTAACTAAAACGTTTATCTGCCCAACGAGTATACAAATATCTTAAAATATAATTAAATGTACATATTTTTACGTTATAAGCCCCAATAACTCTTCTTTCGTAATAATGTGAAGTTATTGTTAAAACTAGAAACATATCTGTTTGAAACCCAGGAAGAATGACTGACTTCTGTTTCAGTTGCTTAATTAAAAAAAAAATTGACTCAAAATTGAAATCGGACGAGCCTTTTACCTTTAAACAAAATAAACAATATCTTATTTGTGCACACTCTAAAATCCGATTGCAATTATTTCTCCACATGTGCTTTGCCACATATGGGTAATAACGTATCAGCTTGCACTTGCTATTTTTTTAATCGTAAATTGGATATATTTAAACTACCGCTAGAGAAAAAAAGAGAAATTATACATTCAAAAATCTAAAATCTTTTGATGTTCTATTTAAATCAATATATTATTAGAACCATTAGCAAATTGCCTTTTTTTTGAATCATATATTTATAGCATGGTCGATTTAGATCCTCTACAACTTTTACATTCATTCACTCCTCAATTCAGCAAGCAACCGTCACAAGTGCTGGTTTTTGAATAGGTCACAAGCAAACGCTACCAGGACCGGTTACGGATCTATTAGTCCTCATCATCCGGGCTTATCTAGTAACCGATTGTACTTTAAAGAGTTATGAATAAGGCATAAGGCAGTGTTATTTGCGAGATAAGCCCAAGGACGAGTAGGTCTAGGACCGGTCCTGGGAGTGCTTGCTTCTGATATAGACAACATTTTCTACATATACCACATATTTCACAGGCAACACAAGACATCTACAAGACGTATTATTTAAGTCGTTATTATGTCCGAACAACTTATGCCGTTCGAAGATGTCTTTAATGCATCTTGGTGCCTACTACAAGACGTCTTCTAAATGTCTGGCAGAGGACTTCTTTAAGACGACTTGTAAATATCTATTTTATACCACGAGGCTGAGAAGTCACCATTATTTACTCCATTTCCCTAGTGAGAAGTCGTATTTCTCCCCCTAGGTCAAAAAAAATAATAAAAAAGTCCCTAGGTAAATAATGAAAGAAGTTCAACTGAGTTTCCATCCATTTCCAATTTTAAATCACTTCAGCTTTTCATTTCACTCAGATTCACTAATTTTTCGCTTTTTCCAGACGTTTTCATAGAACTTTTATCTGTTTTCTGGAGGCCGATAAATTATATTACGACAGTTTGACAACTGAACATCAGGCTATCAAATATTGCGACAAGTCAGAAATTTTACGGGAAATTCAAAATCTAATTAAATCAATTTAGGCAATTATCCGCGTTAGTAGTAAAAAATCTATATATACTTCGGTCGAGAAGGCTATTATATACCTCGTCCTATAATGTCTTACTTCTCGACCTAGTTATATAATGTACTATTATAAGACGTCTTGTTAATATCTCATAAAAGACCCATTTGAGACGTTATTTACAAAGTTTTAGAAAGTGCTTTCCTCACCATTTTATGAACTTGCTCGTGTACATTCGAGTGCAGTGAAAAAATGTATTGCCGTTATTAAATCGTCTTAATCTATATACGTATTAAATTGCGGTTAGTGATATACTAAGGTTAAGTGTTAGGTGTTAGCAAATTTGTAAATTTGCGATTTCTACCTAATCGAACATGAATCATCTGGGTTGCTCTATAAGATGGTACAGGAATAAAAGGAAAAAGTAATTGATTAGTTTTTGTTGTTAGGAGAATAAAAGTCAATAGTATTTTCAAATTATATCTGTATTAACCCAAACAATATAAATAATATCAATAAATACTATATACAAAAAGCTAGTCCAAAATTAAAATTATTAATGAAGTCCACAAAAATATAAACTAGAGGAAAGCAGAAATTAAAGTATCGTTTTTCCGATAACTATGCAATTCCAAATGTGTGGCTATCGCCATTATTTGCAGTGATGTAACTGATTATCGCTAATAATAAATAAATCGATATTCTAATTAAAAATAGCACAAAACATAAAAATGCTAATGTGATTAAAATTAGTATTTTGATACTTTAAAAACTATTTCGACTTATTTAAATTAGCATCATCCAATTAATACCTAAAAAATCTTAAATTTACTTCAACAAAATCCATAACTCGACAAACATCTAAACAGAAATATTTGTGTAAAATACAACATGTATACCTATAAATAATTTTACTTGGAAAATTACTGCTTTTAGAACAAAACAGATCTAAATAACATCAAACATAACACAGAAGCCTTAATTTACAATTTTCCAATCGTATAAATATTATTTGACGAAATAAACCAACCAACCAACCACTACACAGAAAGAAAGGTGATAGTAAAACAAGTTAAACGAGGAATACTTTATGGCTAATTTAATACAGAATGGAAAGCTTTCTCCAACTATATCGAAGATTAAATAATGAATAGAAAGTAACTGAGCTGATTCAGAATTAGAATGTATAGTGCACATCTAATTGGAATATATGAAGCTCGTTATGGTGATAACTTATTTCGAAGTGTAATGACTTCGTTTGCTTTTGATGAAATCAAATATTGTATTTTATTTATAAAAATAGAAAGATGAAATTATCCAAAACCTGGCTACATTATTTAGTAGCGCTTTGTCCTTTAGTGATCAAATAATCATCATACATTTCACTGTAATGACCATTGATTCAAACGCAAAATGAACCCAAAGCCCCTAAAAAAATCGTTTATAAATCGAAAATACAGAATATTAACAGGTAATCGTCAAAATGTAGGTTTTTTCGGTAACACCGTTTAATTGGTAACAAGTTGTGCGTTTTTGAACTTGAAGTGAAAGCATCTAGATTTTACAAAATGTAGGACGAGAACCGACTTCGCCTGCCTGCCTTATGCTTTAATTAAACCAACGAGGACTTTCCATGTAGAATCGACAAACTCAGTTAATGTATTAATTAATTAATTAATTAATTAAGAAACTAGGATTCTGCACTATTAAGTAAAATAAATAAACTGCAATAAAGTCGATGCCAAATATTTGATTAGAGTAAATGATAAATACTTAAATACAAATTGTGGCAGCTATTCTTCGTGAATACTCTATTTGGAAAACTCGTTTCAAACAACGACCGAACAACTTCGGACAATGTATACCGTTAGCGCTTAAGTTCTCAGATAATGGCTTCGAATTGCATGCTGTTCTAAAAGAAATTTCAAGTGTGCCACCTCTAAAACTAGTCGACGTAGATCACGAGTTTCATGCTATTCGATTGTTAATAGTATTGCGATAAAATGCACGTTTGAGGCCTCAGAAATCTTAGCTAAATATACTATATGGAAAAGTCTACCCTATTATTTACTGTGCCTAATAATTAATAGAGCACTTTTAAACAACTTTTACTTTTGATGATTCATTGAAGTGACGTTGCAGTTACTCATTGCTAAAATATGGAGTATAACAACACACCAATAAATACTATATTGAACCCATAAGTATATTATAATGCATTCGACATTTTTAGGTCAACACCTGAACTTGTAAATTCGTTGAACCGCAGCATACTTAAAAGCCCATGTAAGCGGCAAGTGACATTGAAAAAACATTATTAGTAAATATTAATGCGTTTTATTACCCATATGTAATGCAAATTAATAAATATTGCAACTAAAATCAAAGAGAATTAATAAAATTGAAACTTTAAAAAATACTTGAAATAATAAAATAAATACTAAAAAGATGGTATTACAAAAAAGTACGAGACATTGTATATTTTCGCATTGTAACCAAAAACTGGAATGGAAGGATGAGACATTTACTACTTTACTACTGGGGCAACCTAAGCGACTTCCTGTCATAAAAAAGTAAAGCATTTTCTGTTAGTATTACCATTTTTCTAGCAACAAACAGCGAACATCAACTTGGGGGTAAGGAAATACAAGAATTTACCGATTTTTTAAATATTAGAAATTTTTGTAATAAATTAATTGATTGAAATATATTTCAGCATTCTGCTATAGACAGACGGTATATAACAAAAATATGTGTCGTCCAATAATTTGAAAGTAGCTTTCCTAATCGTCAACATAAAAATAATGTTTCACCATTTGGCGCTGTAATAATTGCTGAGAATCTACATACGTATTTCAAACTGTGTAAAACTCTATTTAAAACCGACATCCGATATTAATAATCCTGAAAACCGGCGAAATGTAAACTTATTACCATTTTTTCCAAGACAGCATACTTCTCTAAACTTCACTGCCTTCACTTTGCCTTCAATTGCTTTAAATATTGTCGAAAATCTAATAATTAAATTAATACATAAATATGCATTAATTTTTTTACACTTTCTGAGGTCTACTTCAAACAAAATAAACCATAACCAGACACAAACAAACAACTCTTTTGCTGTTGAAATCAAAAGATGAGAAGTCAACCCAGAAAATCTTTAAAAAAATAACTCGAGAAGCAGTCAGGGATAATTTTCAAAAATTCATAAGTAGGTTACCACAGAATCGCCCACTAATTCGCCTATTGCACAAGTGTAGGAAGACTAGGCCTCTGTCTGCAAAATCCTCTACTTCCATCTGGTCCCTTAGGCATTCTAAGTACATTGTCAGTATTTTGGAAAGCTGAGCTGTTGCTTCTGGATCGGTTAGGATAAGCATCTGATGCTTGACTAACAGCTGACATTCTTCTATTATAGAAACTGTCGCCGCTAGAAATGCTGCATGCACTCATTCTACGCGGTAAAAATAAACTGGAATCACTAGAATCTCTGGAACTGTAAGACAATCGCCTGGGCATATACAAGAAGTTAGCTTCTGTAGATGAGGCTGAAAGGCGTCTTTGTAGCCATGCAGCTGGCTCAATGTAACGGGATGCAAAGTGTGCTGAAGAACCTCGTCGCATTTTGGCTGCAAACCAAAACAATATTATCATTAAATAATCCGAATGAAACGCAAAATATACTAAAAATAAGTAGGCGCCAATATATTTTACTACCAATAATTTTAACAAAAAATTGTTGCTGCAAATTTCATATATCAAAAATGTATAAACAAATTCGACGAGTAAACACGTAGATAAACCGTTTTAAGACAAAAAATTGAAATGAATGTGATTGAATGAGCTAAAGGCTTCGCATGCAACTGGAATCTTATTGAATTAAAATGGAATGATAAGAATACAATATAATAATAAAATGATAAGAATCAATTTACAATAATAAAATAGAAGTTATTTAGAAAATGCTGAAGCAGTTTTAATTGCTTCGTTCGACAGAGTATCCAGAACTTTGGAACAAAATATTCCATTTTATTTTAGCAGGTATCAAAAGAAATCCATTCGAACTAACATAACAAACACAGAAAACGATTAAGATCAAAATAATTTGACTAGCAAAATATATGAACGATAAAAACTGAAACTTTTTAAGAATGGATTAAAAGACGTTATCTTGCTACGCTTTTAAATTGGGTCTTTGGATTTTAATTGGGTCAGTTAAAAAAAAACGCTAAGTAAACAGTTTTTTAAATACATTTTCATTTCAATTTCAGGTACTATAACAGGTTGGGGGTTGTGGCAATGGGCTAGCTCCTCATTACATTTAAAACACATACAATGCTAAAATCCTCACAGACAGCCTAGGATTAAGGACGGACCATATCGGAAACAACCACGGCAACGGAATAAGGAAATGATTATTGGAAACTGGAACGTACAGGGATTAAGAGAAAATCAGAAGATGTTGTGAAGGGAATGCAACAGATGAATATAGACATATCAGCACTTATAGAAACAAAAAGGAAGGAAAACGGAGTGGAACAGGTAGCGGATTACATGCACATATACAGCGGAGTTCAAAGGGACAAAAGAGCGTGCTTTCACTGCTGATAAACAAGAAATGCCATAAGAACCTGACTAACTGGGACACATTCAATGAAAGAATAATAACTGCAAATCTGAATATCCATGGACACTAATGAAGCACTAAGGAAGTGGAGAAGAGCATGCAGCGGAATGGGAATAACCATTAATGAAGATACAACGCTGTATTCTTTACCTTTTGCAGATGACCAGGTTCTTATAGCGCAGGACAAGAAATACCTGGAATTCATGACAAGAAGATTATTTAAAGAGTACGAAGAATGGGGACTGTCGGTGAATTGATCGAAAACAAAATATTTGTGCATCGGAAACGACAGAGGTGACCTACACCCAGAAGAAGACGAGACAATAGGAACATGCACCCATTACGAATATCCTGGAACAAAAATTGAGACTGGAGGCCGGACAGAGAAAGAAATAGTACAACGCATCATAAAAGGGAAGAAAGTAATCGGCTGCCTAAACTCCATCTTAGGGTCAACATGTAAATCCCGAGAAAGGAAACATCTCCTATACAACTCCTTATTTAAGAGTATAGTGCTGTATGGATGCGAAATTTGACAACTTACTATCCAGCTAGAGCGGCGGTTGCGATCTCTGGAGATGGACTTCTGGCGTAGAGCAGCAGGGAAATCAAGGTTGGATATGATAACTAATGAGGAAATCAGAGCTATCATGAACGTCAAGACAGACATAATAGAAGAAATCCAACGAAGACAGTAAATATGGTATGGGTATGTTGAGCGGATGGATGACCCAAGAATTCTCAAGCAAATCGTTAGATGGACACTAACAGAGAGAAGGAAAAGTGGAAGACCCAAGACGACTTGGATGGACGGAATAAATAAAGCCATGTCGGAACGAAACCTACAACCAGGGCAATGGGAAGACAGAAGAGGATGAAAGCAAGGAACCAGAAAGCGCAAGACGCTATGCAACCGGATAATATATACATAGAGACACCAGAAGATCACTGAAGAAAACCATTAAGCAATTAATAATCCGAATTAAATTGAAATTAATTGCGAGTCCTTCAAAAAATCTTTAACTTGCTGTATTTTTTATTTAATTTAATTCGTTTATCATTTATTATGAAATTGCTAGTACAGTTGAAGTCACCCTGTAGAAGTAACATGTATCAAGAGCGTTGGCATTTATAAAACCGATTGATCATTAGTCGGGCATTGACGTTGACCGGTGAACATTTGAAAAAATCTATCTATGTCACTTATGTACTGCTAAATCAGATCAAATAATGACCGAGTTAAGAAATGCACTGACAACGAAATTGGAATATTAATTTTCAGTAGAGCCGCACTCATACAGTGGTTCTTTCATATGGTTCTTTCAGTCCCTAATTAATAGCGATCAAAATAAAACTGCATGAAAAATGTATCTACACTAGCACCAACCTACAGCGTATTTTTACAGTAAATGTATTCATAAAATTATTTTTAACTTTTGCACTTAATTAAGTACCTGATTTTGTTATTCCTTTAATCAGAATGTGCTATCAATCAGAGTTTTAAGGACAATCGATGCTCGATTGTTGCTTAGAATTTTCTATCACTGAATTTTGGAGAGTATGTAATGGACAAGTACTTGTAAATAATAATAAAAGGTACTCAGAAAAGTTCAACGTAAAATGCCCTAATTTCCGCCTTTCGAGTTATGTATACACTTTAGTGAGTGCAAGTGTGATATGTCAATGCCCTTACGAGTCTATCAAATTATGTAATTATATTGTTTTCTCTACCCTGACGGTCTTAATCACTTCACTCGAAAAAACATGCGGATTCTTCTTGGAAAAAATAATTTGATTTTTGTTCACTCCCGGAAACAGTTACTACTTTAATGAACTTCCCACTTAGTCTTCTGCAAGCCTGAAGACATTTGAGTTTAAGAGTGCTTCATCCATTTGTATTATTTAAAAATTTTATATTTATATTACTAAAAATTAGGAAGAACACTAGGAAGCTGTAAATGGAAAATGTGTAATTTGTTCTAGTGGATTTTGCGTGCAAATTCCGAATCTTTAAAGATATTTCAACCAAAAATATGAATATAATGGCTACAATAAATAAGCTACAAGAATAATTGCTATAATAGTTTAGAGAGATTAAACGACAACTTATTATCCAGGCACCCTGGCAGTGTAAATATGCCTACGTATAATTTTTTCAGTTCATTTTTAGCCATTCATAGTTACACCTTACTTTCTGTTAATATATATTCTTCGCCTTAACTATTTTAAGTCTGTCAACTAAATAACCATGGACCTTATTTTTTGAATGACCCCAATAGAAATAATCGAGTGGGCTTAAATCTGAGACCTTGCTGGTCATTCAAACGACTAGTTCTATTGTAGGTGATCAAAAATTCAACTTATTCTTCGAATCCTTTCGATTCAACTAGGTGCCCTAAATAAGCAAGAAAGTAGTTTAAGTGGCTGCGGCTAAACTAACCACGACCATATTTTCGAATCGAATAAATCATCAGCGCATCTTCTGCCGTTATTTCTGTTACGAGATTATAAGGTTTTAAGCGGCATAAAGGCGATAAAATCTTCATTTTTCAATCACTAATCCCCAAAGGTTTCTGATTCCTAAATTGTAGCGTTCAGCAGGCCAAGAAACTTGTGCAGCTATTTGCAAATTTTTTGGATACACTGTATGAAAATGTATTATTATAATTATTTCAATCAAATAATACTGATAAATGTTATTGTATTATTATCGCAGGACAACTGCATATAATATTTAATCAATTGCTAAAATGGAAAGTGTGAAAGTTCGTGCAACAAAAAATATTTTGAACAAAAACTGGTAAACTGCAATATCGCCTATATTCAATTTACACACGATTTAATTCATGCCCAGCAGCATGGTTATCAGGAAACCCTAACAGGCTATTAAAACTTTCAAAAAAATATAATAATCAATATTTAATTGAGATTTATGTTGAAGAAATTAGTGCTGAAAATTTCACTTTGGACAATAGGCACCTACATTGTTTTAATTTGAAAAATATGCATTCGAGCAAGATAGGAAAGTTACATTTGTATTTTTATGTATCTAACATTGATAATATAAGTTACAAGTTCAACATTGTTTCATTGAATTGGGTTCTCGAAAATCTGGAATTTAACGTTGTTATTTACGCGTTATCTTATCATTTCATGCGCCAGATAACTACCAATCGGATTTACTTGTTTACAGGTATTTGAAATAAAATTTCTTATTAACAAGTTCTGAATCATCAATTAATATATTTTACTGAACTGCTAAAAATAAAGTGGACTAATTCGATGCGAAACAGATTCTATTGAAACGTGTGTCAGTTTTAAGTTTTATAAAAAAAAATTGTTAAAAGTTATAATCCACACCACATCAATTTACTTATTATTATTGGGTTAAACAAAATGTGCACTTTTAAATCAAAATTGGGGCATAGAAATACTTCTTGGAGTTAAATTAGTTAAATTATAAATATGAGTGCTGCGGTTCCTAATTTTCTTACCTGAGAATGTTTACTACGTTTGCTATAAATAATATGAACAAAATAAAAATTTAATGCTTACCTCTTGGATCAAATTTCCTGATGTCTTCTGCTTCAGAACCACTTTGGCAAGATGAGCTTATGTAATCTGATTCAGAAATAAACCCTTTGCAATACATATTGTTGTTCATGATGTTGTTATTGTTGTTAGAAACTTTCTTATTGTTAACTTTCTTCTTTCGTTCTGGATGAGGAACGTTGTTCAATTCGTACACCTTTAGAGGTTCTCCTAAAGTGGTTTGCAATTGAAGCGCATTTCTAGCGTATTCTGATGCAACAAATTCAACTAAAGCGCATACCACTCCAGCTAATGAAGGGTTTTTGTTGATAAATTGCCGCACATCTGTCGGAATAGGGTTGCCGGGCCTTAAAATTCTAATCAGAGCAATTTCGCCACAATTTTTGAATAGCTCTGCGACATTTTCAATTGTCGGCTTCTCGATAGGCATGTGAACAGCGACAACTGTTCTGGATGGAGTTGTTTCGTCGTACTTCGGAAGAGGGTCCAATCTTCTTAGTTTAGTTCCAGCTTCATTAATTTCTAATTTAGTGGAGCGTTTCAGAGCGTAAGCAACAACTCGCCAGTCTTTAGTCAGGTGTTTTACACGTTTGAAGCTGGAGATCAATTTCAAAGATACGAACCCTTCCTTGTTTCTTTTTACGTGTTTAAGCAAAAAAGCATCCTTAGTAATATTTGCGTCCGAAAAGTAAAATTCGACCTGTTGGGAGATTTTTTCAGCCAGCTCGTCGCTTGGAATATTGAATGGAGGTTCAGTCAGTTCAGGAGTAACTTCGCATCCGGAATCTTTGCCACCTCCAGCAGAGCCAGTATCAGAAGCACTATCTGAAAGGTCGGCCATGTGTGCTCCTTCATCTTCATTTTCCAAAACTTGCGTATCTACCAAGCTTCCCTTTCGGTCGTAAGACAGACTTACATCGCTATCAATTGAAGAAATTGAATCCCTTGGATCGAGTACCTTGGATGGAGGTATCAAATCTCCAAGCTGATCTTCCTGAGGCTCGATGCTTTCCAAGGTGCTTTCATTTTCCATGGTTTCAAGAATGGGAGCAGGCATTTTGAGTAAAGTCCGCAAATTATAAATTACAACTTCTTAATCTAGTATCACAATATATCACGTCGTATTTTTATTTTTATTAATTTTTTTGGTTCAGTCTTTTTTCAATAAGGCACTAATTTAAAGTAAAAACACAAACGTTTTAGCACACTTCTGGTTGGAAAACTGGGTCACACGTGGTGTTCAGGTTTGCTACTGCCACAACGCGTTGTTGTTAGACCTAGCTATAGCGCACTGAAAGCGGCTTGAGTTCGCTCCCATTTTTATAGATGTACCAGGTCGTTGCCCACTCCACGCCACTGTGTATCAAACGAAGCAATTTCGTATTGTTGTCTACGTCCTCCAGATGAAAATTTGCGGAAAATAGAATTGTAAACTTGTTTTTATTGATTGTGTGCTGCAGTTTTATTTTTGGGTCAGGGTTTGAGGATGTTGCTGCAGGACAATGAAAATTGTCCAGCCGGAATATTAATTGAAGATGTGAACATATTATATTTACTTTACTTAGCAGGTATCTATAAGTTGTTGTCATGTGATCCAGAATTTTCGAGGAAATCAACATCGAATAATAATTCTAGTCATTTAGATTATTCTGGTCGGTTGTTTGCAGAATTAATTGAGGTTACACAGTTTAACTTTCCATAGAATTTAAGGAAAAAAATCACGAAAAGTCGTGGTGCTTAAAAATTCTTGTATTGTAACACAAATCGTAAATAAAAAATTATAACTCGTTTTATTTCGGTATTTCGCCTCAATTGTCGGGTATTTAGATGCACCAAAGTTATTCTCTTTTTTTACTACGAAATTATAATTAACTTATTTTTATATACAGGGCGAATTCCTTATAACAACGTAATATTTTCTATACTCTATGATCTAGTAGGAATCCTACGACACACTTACAGCAAAGTTGAAAGCGAAAATTACAATTAAGAAATGAAGTGTATTTATCTCTTTATATAATGGAAGACGAATCTGGAACAAATTCTTCTTTGAATATGTCGACTTTGGTATATGCTACTCAGATAATTAAAAATATTACACTAATTTACAGGAAATTATTTTTTACATAGCAGATTACTCCGCACCTAGACATAAATATCTGTATGTGCAGCTGACATAATTATATGGGTAGTACGATCTACAGCTCATAAGTAGATATAGGTAACCAAAACCAGTAATTATTGCATCAGGCAATCAACACACACAAATGATAAAACCGCCAAGAACAAATTCAAACGTTGATATTTTTGTTTTAAAAAAATTCTTCTATAAATCAGTCTAATATTAATGGGTAACAGATTTTGGAACTTAGGGGCTAAGTAATTAAAGAACTCTTAAATTAATATTGTGGTTACTGTTTGGAATAATAATATGCTTGCTTGGGGTAATTTCGAATGCGATAGGAGTGGTTAAATAGTAATGTATAATTTTCTAACATTTCTAGTACCTTTAAGAGTACAACAGGTAGAATACCTTTTATTTTTGCTAAGATTAAGTCTAAGAATGTAGTTCTGAATCACGTTTAATTGCTCAATAGAGTTATCGTAAAGACCACTCCAGATAGGAAATCCATAGCTTATGGGTAATTCCAAAAGCGCTCTGTAGACCAGCAGCAATATTTTTTGCTTAAAATAGGAATGCGTTCTCAAAATAGGATTGAATCCCATCACTTAAAAACCCAAATCGTTTGGGTTTTTAAACCCAAACCAAAAACCCACCATCGTTTAAAAATAAATGTAAGCAATTTTAAAAGTTTGATAAAATATTCTAATTTAGATTGTGTCTTTGATCTACCTCAAATTTGAGTAACTTAAATTTAATGAACGTGTTGCTACACGTTCTCATAGTTAAATAAAATATAGACTTTTCTTTAATTTTACGTTATTTTTGTTAATTATTTCTGTGCTAAAACTGTTCAAGCATTCTTTTAATTTTTGTGGGAATTACAAAAACTATGTTGACAAATATGTTATCTGTGAAATTATCTGCTCGTGATATATGAATTATTTTCTTTTATTCGTCTATTTAATGGTATTGCGATTTCCTCGATGTAAAATGTATTACACTCATAAGGAATTTCATAAATTACTTTTTTCTTATTTTCAACTTTGTAGTGAGATTTTCCTAGAAAAAAATTGTGTCTACTATTATTTTCTGCTTTCAATGTATGTATAATACAAAAGTTTTGACAATTAGAAAATGTCATGGGTTTATGCTTACTCCTTCTGATTTGAAAACTCGTGATTGCGAACCGTCAGGAAGAAATTCTATTTTACGACGGCCTAAAAACCCGAAAAACGCACCAGTTTCAAGGAATGGCCTCGAAAGCCTAACTCTATTTATAAAAAGTATTCTTTTATGAACAGTTTTTTCCGAATTGATATTTAACTCATTACAAATTATTTGTGCTCTGAAATAACGACTTTTACAACTACTTTTTTGAATATTATTGGATTGTTTCAATTAAAATCAAAATACCGAAGAAAAATGCTATATATGTGTTGGTCCAATTGGTCTCCTTCTGCCAATCCATTTGTTCGAGAATCTCTCGTTTAACCACTGTCATATCGGAAAAAAATTCATTAAATAAAGAACCAATAATGGCATTTCCAAGAATACCAGCCCAAACATTAACTTTTTAAGGATATTGTGTATGACTTTCTCGAAAAATACGCGGGTTTTCGTCACTCCAATATCGACAATTTTGTTAGTTAACATTTCCTTTTAGAAAACGCGATAAAAAGGCAGGGGAGGGTCATGCAACTGAAGAGAATCGAACGCCCTTGTGTGCCACTTGAACCCCATTCCCATTTAAGATTCTAAGGGTGACATCTACCCCTCTTAGAGGGTTGAAGCAAGAAGGCTTAAATATTAATTCAAAGTGCGCCCCTTACAAATAAAATTGATGTGTCTTTCCGATTTTTCATATTTTTAACTGTAAGAGAGATGTTAAGGGTGGGAAGTTTTCAAATTGACACCCCGTATATGCACCAAATTTGTGGTTCGAAAGCATAATAATCTCCAATCAAATCAAATAAAAATCAAAATATGCTTTATTGTCACATAAACATTCAAACAAATATTATGGACCATTCTATAAAATTTTATTCAAAATGTTCCACAAAAACACTACTTAAAAAAAGGTGATGGGTCACCTCATGACTATTACAAAATTTTATTGATCAAAATCATTATTATATTGAAAATAAGTTGACTGAAACCCAGGAATACATTGGAATAAATTGAAAATAAGTTGATTTTAGACATATCGCTAAAAGTTCGATAATTGTGTTAATGCTTAGATTTGCCCGCCTTTAAGATTGATGTAAGTTTAGTATGATTAAATTTAAAATGTTGTCAACAAGTTACACATTAGTGAACAAACTGACGAAAGTAAAAGTTACCAGAATAAAGTTTTCTCTAAATTTCATAGTTTATTTTAATCTACCGAACTTCATTGGGTTTCAATTTTGGGACGAAATTTAAGATTGTTACAAAATCGTTCAAAACCTACTGTACGATTTTTATTCGATTTAACCAACTTCCGCCATTTAAAAGTTAATTGATTTTTTTATTTTGATTTTAGATAACACAGACTGTGTATAGTAACGGTTGCATTTCTGATCTCCTTTCCTAACGATTTTACAGCTTTTTGCTATAGTTGAAAAATACGTATTAGAGTGGAATTAAAAAACATGCCTGTTATGATTTGGATACCAAAATGAAATGCCCACCCCATCCACTGTTCCTCACCGACCCTTGGGTGCGAATGTGAAAAAGTGAGGGACCCACACTTTTTTTCAGATTGTGCTGCAATCGACAGTACAATTTTTTTAGTTTTTTTTCTGCTGACAACTGTTTTAATTCATTGCATAATCTGTAACCATTGTGATATTTCATCGCTATCTTTGATAAATACTTCCAAGTAACTGATTTTACCAAACATTTAATTTTTTTTCGGAAATTGACATGTTAGATGTAGTTTCAGAGGAAATCTAATCATCCTTTACAGGGAGTAACATACAGGGTGTTTTACTATACGCCATTGACTGTACTTCGTTATTATTTGATAGCTTCTTCCAAATGTTTTTTTTTATTCCGCAATAATGCGAATTTTTCGAAATATTCAATAGTTTCCAGCTTGTTTGGACACCCTGTATATCCTTCTATAGGCTAAATATTATATAATATTTCAATATATTCCTGGGTTTTTCAGTCAATTTATTGTCACTAATTATGGTGTTATGTGATGAGCCCTGCGTTTCGTCCCGGGTCTACCTATTGGACTCGTCAGTAAGGCTTTAGGTAGACCCTGCCTTATACGCCAGACATCGGTTCTACGTGTTCGGACGTAAATGAACCGAGCCGGTATAGATCTTCTGCGGTGAGATATTGGCAACCCGTGTTGCCGATTAGCATTAGATTGAAAACCACTCGTTCCATTCTGCTTTTTTTCTCCCAAGCATCTATATCTTTTTCGTGCTTGGGAGAAAAAAAGCAGAATGGAACGAGTGGTTTTCAATCTAATGCTAATCGGCAACACGGGTTGCCAATATCTCACCGCAGAAGATCTATACCGGCTCGGTTCATTTACGTCCGAACACGTAGAACCGATGTCTGGCGTATAAGGCAGGGTCTACCTAAAGCCTTACTGACGAGTCCAATAGGTAGACCCGGGACGAAACGCAGGGCTCATCACATAACACCATAATTAGTGACAATAAATTGACTGAAAACCCAGGAATATATTGGAATGCATTAAAAGTACAGTCAGGAAAAAGAAATATACGAAAAAGATTATATAATATGTCGTTAGAAAAAATTAAGTGAAGAGTAAAAGTAAGCATAAAAATAAAAAGAACGAAAAAATTAGAGTAAATTTTGTTTTAAAGTGGTTACTAATACCTATGGAAATCAAGAGAAAAGAAAATTTTTTAGAACAAAAAACTAAATTTGAAATTCTACAATGCTTACTTTACCTTAACTCCTCTTTGGTTGCTGGTTGCAAGAAAATTCTGATATTTTTGGATTAGAAAAAAGGTATCTTTTATATACATATTTTATTGTTTCAAAATAAATGATTAGTACTAGACAAAAATTTCAATATTATGAATGTCGAGGATTATTTATATTGATTGAAGTTAGACTGAGAAACTATTTCACAAAAAACGATTTTTTTATTCTGTAAGGAATTTTTATATTCAAAGAGCGGCAACATAGATATTTTTGTTTATTTCTTTTGACGATTCTTTTAAAAGAAAAGTAATGAATCGAGAGTTGTTACGAAATTGTTTACTAGTGTTAGTTGTTAACAATATGTTATAAATTACACATTAATATATATTTAATATAAATGTCACTAAAAAAACGAAGTTTTTTTAATTGAAGTTTTTCAATTTCGAATTGAAAATATCAGCCAATGATTTGATGCTATATGTATATTTTCTAAAACTACATTAGACGGATTACCAAAAACCTCCACTATTCCCAGTTATATTCAATTCAAAAATTCAAGTTCAAGTTCAATTCTGAAATGTTATTTCTTATTATTATCTTGTTTTGTCAAATAATATCCAATTTTAAATAGTCAATGGTACTAGTGGTATTTGCACACCTTTTTACTCTTTAAATTAAATGATACGCCATTGCTTCATACAGTCAGAAGAAAGTCGCGTGACTTTAGTGTAAAATTCACTGTTTTGTAGTTAAAAAATAGCAATAGATTTATTTCAATACCGTAATCGAGTTGAATAAATCATATAGATTGATTTAATTACAAAAAATGATTACCATCTGCAGGGCAACATCAGGCTTACAGTCTCTTCATATGTAATTATAAGTATATTATGTTATCTGATAATTAAAATTCGTTTAACTAATTGATTAATATTGCGGAAATTATTCGGGATATTTTAAAGAACTTTACAGTGCTTTGAGAGGTAGTAACAACGTCCTATGTTTTTGCGATAAAAAGTTTGTTTGTAGTTGTGCCAGTGACGGATAGCCATAGGCCACAGGCACTACTAGACGATTTTAAATACGCCAGTAATATTTCTGAACTTAAAAATTATTTCTCAGTTTGTCAGAGAAATTATGTAACTAATTATTAGTCCTAAATGAGAACGTTATTTCTAAAACACCCTGAGGTCGGAACTAGTTGTTTTCGAAATTTGATAAATTAAAAAAATGTATACTGTATATATTTGGTTTAGAATTGCGTAGTGTAATTTAAAAATGCCTTCAATGTATACCTCGTACTTACCAAATACCCCGTATGAAACAATGTATGGTTGACAATGGTTTTAAAAGAATTATACTCAAAAAAATAGTTTTATGGTAAAAATATTTGAATTTGTTATTTAATTTTATCTAATTTATCTTTTTTAAGTTTAAAGTTTATCTAATGATGGCTAATCAGCGGCTTGAAAAAGTGATTGGAAAATATATACCTACCTACCAATTTGGTTTCAAACAGCATCACTCGACTGTTCATCCGCTCTTTATTTTGGCCAACAATATACAAACTACCCACCTAACTGACAGAAAGACATCTTGCCTGTTTATGGACATTAACAAGGCTTTTGATAGTGTCTGGCATAGAGGCTTACTATACAAACTATACAAACTACACACACCAACATATCTACTACACACCATAAAGAACTTACTAGAAAACAGACAACTACAAGTACGAATTGACAAAACACTGTCATTTTCTTTTTCCCCTGAACAAGGGCTCCCTCAAGGATCCCCACTCTCACCGTTTCTCTACAATATATACTGCCATGACATATACAATTACAACTTACCAGACAAAAATCAAATCGACAGATCGGCATACATATTACAATACGCAGACGACACGGCACTTATTGTACATGACAAAACTACTGACTGAGCAGCTCAAAGACTCCAAACACTAACAAACAACACAATGACATGGTTTTATAAATGGAGACTAACACCAAACGCGTCAAAAAACCAACTTCTGCTCACAAACCACAGACCTCAACGCTGACTCCCCTACAATAACTGCAGACGGCCAAACGACACAACCAAAAACGACGTAAAATACCTTGGAATCACAATTGACCACAAACTTAAATTCACTAAACACATACGAAACATCTGGGCAGAAACAATAAAGAGAACAAAACACTTCCTATCACTAACCTACAAAGACAGAGGAATTAGCACAAACACCGCCACCAAAATATATAAAGCTATTTGTAGACCCTTGCTAGACTTTGGACATATACTCATGACCAACGGAACAGAAAGGACAAAACGTTATACACAAACAACAGAACAAATTGCACTAAGACTAATAACACGAATAAGACACCCCCAAAACCCACTACACAATCCCTCCACCCAACTACTATACGAACGCACAAACATGACAAAGATCTCGGAAAGACTCATACATCTACAGACAAAATGGACAAACAACCCCTACAACTGGACCATACTGAATCCCCTTTGTCTTACAAGACCAACCAGACAATCCCGCTTCCGTTTCCCTACATCAAAGCTACTCGAACACTTACAAACGCAACTGACTAGTGGACAATAAAATAATTTTTTCTTGTCATTGAAATTTTATTTAATAATATTGTTAACCTAGAATAAGAGAATTTTCATATTTGTTTTTTATTTAGATTAAGATTACATGTACAGGGCAGAAAGACCGATAGGTCGATAGCCTTTTTTAGAAATAAAGATGTTTACTACTACTGATGGCTAATCGAAACGTCGCTACATAAAAAGCAAATTTCGACACACGGGAATTTGGGGAAATTATTCAGCTAATTTTTTTGTTGCATTTATAAATATGTTTCATACACATAGGGGAAACTAAAGCGTAAATAATAATTCACGGAATAGAGTGGTATATGATATCGGAAGTGATAGTTTCTATTTCTAAAGAGGTATTCGTAAAATTGAAGATAATAGGGATAAACCGTTAGGGTACTTTAACGCTTCGATAAACCCGGAAAACCTTTCAACTGATATTTTAAATTTGGCTAATTTCACTTTAAAAAACTACGATAAAAATGTTTTAGATGAAATTTCACTCATTCGCTGTTGAGACACTGAGTGTACCGTAAAAAATACTTAAGTATCAAGGCATTTTTTATTATTTACGTCAGTACACCGTAGGGATCAATAGGTAAATATAAACACTAAAAATATCTGTACTATGTTATATTACTGAATCAACCAGATAACTATTTTTAAATCAATGATGCCCGGCAGGTGTGATTTACCATATTGCGATATCCATGCCTGACAAACTCCTTCTTTCTTTGCTCTCTTCTGGCAAAATATTTCTGGATATTGAGCTTTTTCAAGAGGATGCCAGTAGTCCACAACCAGTCTGGTGGAATGACTTCTCTTTGATATGCAACACCACCAGGAGAATCAGGAACTGAAACGATATTTGCTTTCTTATCGCAAAATTAATATTTTGTTCTAGAAGCAAAATATTATAGATGCTTTTCTCTGAGCTATAATGTACAAAAATACACAGTGCCTCTCCGAATCGGGGCGACAATTAGCAAATGCGAATATCTAACAATATTTGGAGTTAAGAAAATCAAATGGCGCCAGAATTTTGCATAGTCGAAACGATTTATTGAGTAGTGATGATGGTAGCTAAATTATAGCCAAAACGGTGGCCTATGGCAAAAAGTCGTTTTTGTTTCGCGATAATCGAAGAAACATCATGTATTTATGAAAATATATTGAGCTTGTTAATACAAAAAAAGCATCACAGTAGCTCACTGGGTTATTCAAAACCAGTCAATTTACTTAGATGTTTTAACAAACTGGTATTTCAAAAAATTATCATAAATTAATAACTTTTTTAGACCATCTACGTCCTCTGCAATTTGCATGAACTTTTAACCTAAGACACTTACACCTCCTTGGATGGTAATGTTGTTTAGTTATAAGTTGTTGTTCCCCCAGTTCAATGAAGTTGTTTGCTGTAATCATATCTTTGATGTCTTTTTTATCATCAAACTCGTTCCTCATAAGAACTGCGCGATATCTAAACGCCTCACTGAAAGGTACAACGTAATGAAAAATCCCATTAGGGAGAAGAATTATCAATACATTTAACATTTTCAAATGCCAAACTCTTGAGCACTACATTATCTAACAATGGCATATCAGAAGACAGAAAATACGAATAGCACCATAACATTTCTGACCCACCAAAATGAGATCAAACCAACCCAGAATAAACGTGTAGACTGGGGAAATGAAAGTGCTAATAAACGTTGAGGTAATTTTTTAATGGTCCAGAAGAATATCACTGTTTTTTAATTTTAACATCTGGTCCGATGTTAGGTAGCTAGTTAAATAAGTGAGAGCCACTTGATAGATTGTATAAAATGAATATTTTACTGTATTAATTGCTTGCTAATTATTAAAATATCACGTTTCCCATTAATGAGACACTTCTAAAAAAAGCCAAAAAATATGTTGTATATTTTTTGTATGTTGATGATCGTGGTAGGGATTTCAGTTGCTCAACTCGGCAAGTCCTAGAATTCGTCTCTCTTGCATAAGTACATACAATACAGAATTCAAAAGAAATTCCTGGATTCCAGTCAATATTATTGTTTATTATTCACAAATATATGGAGTAGCTATGGGGTCTCCCACAGCAGCAACAATTGCAAACCTCGAAATGGAAAGCCTAGTAGAAAAACTAATACCCGAATTGAATTTTAAGTGTGGATTTTTAAAAGATACGTAGATGACTGCATAATGTGCCTGCCAAACCATAAAATTCAACACACACTCGATAAATTTAATGCTTTCCACAACACCATTAAGTTCACCATTGAGGAGGACAAAGACAACTCAATAAACTTTATAGATGTGACGGTTATGTATGACAACAATGGGGAAATAAAAACAAACTGGTACACAAAGGATGTATGGTCTGGTAGATACTTGAATTACCAATCATATGCACCTCTACAATATAAAAAAAGTGTTGTAACAGCTCTTACTAATAGAGCGATTAAATTGGCACATTATGAGTATAGAACAAAGAATCTCGAAAAAATAAAAAAGATACTAATAATGAAAAACTATCCCAAATCATTCTTCGAACCAATCATAAAACGAAGAATAAATAAAATCTACGATTCCAATAAATGGAACAGCATAAATAATAAAAAAGAAGGTGAGATCAAGTATATATCATTACCGTATATTCCAGAAATCAACACAAAAATAAAAAATATGTTAAAACCGCATAATATTGCTATAGCAGCAAAAAAAAACAAAAACAACTTAGCAAAGGAATGTTTCACAAAATTTAAGCCTAGAAGTGATAAGTTAAACACACCTAATGTAATATAGAAGATTGACTGTTTGAACTGTGACAGCGCATACATAGGTCCAACAGGACAATATTTAAAGAAAAGAATATACGGACATAAGTATAGCTTAAGAAAGGTTAACGAAAATGGAACAGCATTAGCACAACATGCACAACAAATGTTACATAGTTTTCATTTTGATAACACAAAAGTATTAATCAATGAAGACAATTATAATAAGAGAAGAATCCATGAAATGATACAAATTAAAAAACATCAGAATGCAATGAATTTTAGATCAGACACAGACAATTTTAGCTCTGTATATCATACACTAATTAAATGAAAACATAAAATATGAACACCTGGTATATTGAAGAAATGCAGACCAAGTGATATCCTCAGAATGCGAAGAAAAATGCCAAATATTATAAACAGTTTTTTCTTCTCTCGCTCGATATTGGACAAAGTAGAGATTTTTCAATGGCTTGCCAAAGGTGAAGGTAGAAACAGCCATACGTGTGTAAAATTAAAGCTCTGAACAATAAATTCTGGTCTTTTCCTGAACATGATTGTCTTGACTCATCACCTGTGATCCCAAGAGATTCAAACAAATTTTAATATGCTTTTTAATATGTTTGTAATTTGTATTTTAGTATGTATATTTTAACAGAGCTCTTGTTTTTAAATTAATGACGACTGTGAATGTATATTCTAGACAAACTGATGATGGTGGAGAAAGACACCGAAACGTATTTGTAAAATGTTTTAAATAATAAACAATGATATTGACTGGAACCCAGGAATTTCTTTTGAATTAAGTTGAAATACAGTCAGGAAAATATACACAACAATACAGAATATAAATATAAATACTCATAAGAACTGAGACTATTAACAGGATCATTATGTAACAATATATTTTGGTGCTACTTACCGTTGATCGTAATACGCTTCAAGCAGGCGAATGGCTTTTTTATACAAACTTTGTACCCTCCTGGTGTGAGTGATTAGTCCTGTAGGCAAATTTACGGCCATAATTTTATTTCTATGTTGTTATTACAGTGAAGATGAACCGAGACGTCAGAAACCAGCTGGTAAAAGCAGGGATGCCACCTAAAGTGTGTCAAGAATTACGGTAATTATAATGAGGCGTGGTTTCAAAGAGGCGTGCCCTGACAAGTTAAGATACAAAATGTAAAATGCTGCTGAAATAAACTTTTCAAAAAACGTTTAAAATTTTTTTTTATTTTCAATTGGAGGAAATTGACTCAAGTATCGTCTTTACTGGATAGCGCCCAATTAATGTTTTTGTAATAACATTTACATTTCGCCAAAGAAAAAGCATTATATGCTCAAAATATAACAGTGGTTACAGTTACAGCAAAACAGCAAAAGAAAATATAACAGTGGTTATCGGAGGATAAATTATTTAACTTTCTTCTCTTCACTATTAAACTGATATGAATGTGTCAGGTTAAATCGTATAATAATAACAGAGACAAGTATCTTGTATCTGATAATAATACTTATTTAATATCTTCGCAATATAGGAAATATTTTATTGTTTTCACCATCATAACCAGCCCGAAAAAATATATTTGCGTTACATTTTAATCTATAACTTTTTAATAATATGACTAATCACAACTCATATTCCATATGCAGAGGCTGCAAATATAGACTTTTGTATAAAAGTATAAATTTTAGTATTTTCCACTCCTTCAAGAAGAAAGTACCCTAAGCTGAATGCGCTGAATTAAGTAAAAAAATTGATCCATTAAGTGAATTAGAGTTGTAAATATTTCATTTATGGTTGTTCAATAAACATTTACTCAAAGAAATAAACATTCGCATAAAACTAAAAATCCGTAGCCTATATTCCCCATTTTCTCAACCTATTTTTAAATAAATGTTTAATATTTCTTTAGATTCATTTAAATGTTTATAGAGTAATAGAATATAAGCAGATTTTAGCGTAATTTTTTATTTGAATTTGAAGACAAACTGAATAATTGGGTAAATTTAAGGGGAGGCAATTTATTTTGTAACATGCTACAAATGTTCCAAGTTATATTTAAAGTTAAGTGACCATACAGTTTCAATCAATTAATTGATTTTATTAAGCATTATAAAATAATTAATAATTAATTATTAATCAATAATTACTAATAAAGCAGATTTGAACTGTTCGTTAATAGTATATTACGGTACAAGAGACTTTCGTCTCGCGTACCGTATACTATTTTTCTCGATCCTCGGTGGAAACTAGCCGGAAAAATTATAAGATTTTGAAAAAAAAGGCCTTGAAAATGTTGTCAAAACAGTTAGTGACTCAATCAAGTTGTCAGCGTGCGTAGCGAAAGTTGTAAGGATGAAGAAAAATTTGTTCGGCTCGTTGATTTCGATTCCCGCCGTTGCTAGTTACCGAGTCAGAAAAGTGCGTGGCGAAAGCCATTGTAATGGGTAAAAGTGATGCTTTCGCCATCGAAAACAGTGCCGAAAGTACGTGCTTTCCACCAGGGGATCAAGAAAATTAGTTTTCCGGAGATGAACATAGCACGAGTTGCATTCACCAGAGGCTAACGCGCAAAAGAGCTTTCACACTTGCGTTTCTCGTTCGTATAATCTGTGCTTTCCTCTGGGCTTTGTGATCGATATATTATATTGGCAACATTGCTGGGCGGTCGGCTATCTAATCTGCCTAATTTATTTGGGTGGTTTGGGGTTCATTTCTGTAGAATACAGTGCTAAGAGAGTTATAAACTTGCCCTTTATTTGGTTGGATTAGTAAATCTTGTTGAATCTGTTTTGTGTTAGTGTTTTGAAAGAGCTAAAGATGAGTGATAAGAAAGGTAAGTTGTTTTATTAGCAAAAAGTTAAAAGTAAATTGAGAAAGAAATCTCCCGATTTCCATTTTACTTTATTGTAATTCGTTGGAAGTGCAAATTTCCGTCTGGAACAGTTCTACGTCTTGGTCATTAGGCCGTGGGCTAAGTAAGGGCTCTAAAAGAAGGAAAAGAGCATTAAATTGCATAAGAATAATATGCAGGATGTTTTAATCAATACATGATTATAGGGTTATCTCTCTCTCGACCAGGTAACCCAGATGTTCTGACTCATTTTACATAGCCTTGTCCTGCATTGCAAAACTAGAACTACTGCATTATAGTAACAGGGACTTTATTAATGTTCTTATTTAGGGCCAGATTATCACGTGTTACTTGCAGAGGCTGGTTTTTATGCAAGACTAGAGGAGGACCTTCAGACTAGCCAATCCAGGATTCTGCCATCGAAAAAACAGTACTTATTTCTTTTCATGTGTTTAATACAGTGGCTGATGCTTGTTGGTTATACCCGCTCAACGATTTACCTTCACTAGATTTTTGGTTGGAAATTGATTACTGTCCTATATTTAGCCTATTTTCAATTTGCGCAATGACTTCACAAAAATATTCAAATGTGGCTTTTCTTACAGAACTTTTCTTCATAAACTGACACTCGATCTATAGATTTTCGCATAGCATGCATGATCCGCAAACTTATAATTACATGTCGTTATTGAGGAAAAACGGAATATTGAAAATACTTACAAACAAATACGTAAAACATCGAAGTTAAGCCATTTTATTTTACTAAGCGTTACTAGTATGGTTGATCTTTCCTAATTTATGTAATTATTAAGGCATAAAACAGCAATTTTCAATGCAAAAAAAGCATCCACTCAACCCTGGAGGATCGATGTTTAAGGCAAAACAGTAAAAATGAATAATTCTAACAAAAAACTGAAATATTCGCAAAAAACTTAATCATAAATTTCACAACAATGTATTTGATTGCATCTGCAACTGATGTTTTCTCCATTAGCGTACATACCTGTTTTATTCGCGAATTCAAAAGTCCAATCTCCCACTGGCGCCTAAGTTATAAACTACACTTAACGAGTACCATTTGACATTTATTTTGTTTAGATTTGGTCATGGTTATTGTTTATATGTCACTCGAAACGAGTATTTGTTTACCTTTCACAGCGCCTCCATCAGTAGTGAATTCGCGAATACGTAAATCAACAAAGGTATAGTCTATACGATCTTTAACTTGGACCAGCATAAATTCTAAATCTGAGTAAACAGTCTCAGTATTCTTTGTGAAACATGGGCGTGCAAAATTTAATTTTTAAAACGTGTCTTAATTAGTAACTTAATATAATTAATTTAATTGATCTAAACGTATTTAGTTCATTGTTTATTTATTTATTATTTTTATTTTAAATTTAATTACGGATAACCAAGGTAAGTAAGGCGACAAAGAATTTTAGAAATTTACAATTCATCACTGTGAGCGTCTTCAGAACTTGACAGGTCATAACATTAATCGCCAAAATGCCATATTTATTGTCTAATAATAATAACAATAAAATACAGCTAAAAATACTGCGTAAACGCTCAATATACCCGCGATGCAACAACACTGATAAAAATAAGGTTGTTTCTTGGAATAGAAATAAATCTAAATAAGACTCCCAACAATATAACCAATTAAATTCGACTATAAAGTACAGGGACCATACAAAGTGCTTGGATTGAAGGAACACTTTATGCAGTAAACTGATCATACCCCAATTTTGACGTTTGGCCAAGTAACTTCGTAAAGACTATAGCAGGTGAAACAACTGCAGAAATATAAAAACAGATATACTTTACTAATGGAATTAGTATTTTTCAGTATAATTTTTTATCGCAGAACTGCTCGACTTCACTTCATAACCTTACTTCACAACATCGGTTTACAGTATTTACAAGAATATTTGAATCTCATGTTACAGTTTGATGTCAAAGGAAAGTGTTCTGACGAAAAAAATTGAACAAAGCGGTGGGCTCTTCTTCAAACTTCAACCAAAAAATTATAAGATTTTGCACTGGGCGAACCCGTCTGAGGTTCGCCGACGGTCTTCCATAAAAAGTAAACTGATTCTTCTGAAATATACTCTTGTAGATCATTTCATGATTTTTATCGCAGAACTGCTCGACTTCACTTCATAACCTTACTTCACAACATCGGTTTACAGTATTTACAAGAATATTTGAATCTCATGTTACAGCTGGATGTCAAAGGAAAGTGTTCTGACGGAAAAAACTGAACAAAACGGTAGGCTCTTCTTCAAACTTCAACGAAAAAATTATAAGATTTTGCACTGGGCGAAAACCGTCTGATGTTCGCCGACGGTCTTCCATAAAAAGTAAACTGATTCTTCTGAAATATACTTTTGTAGATAATTAATATGCGAGTTAAAAGCAAACTCTCATTAACATGGGTGACATTTTATTGAATAAAAGTAATTTCTAAAATAAGACCAACCGGATCATGGATTGATATATTATATTTTTCTATCATTATTATTATCCCTCCACGCATATATTATCGGAATGCTGATTGGGACGTCCTCTCGTTTTCTTCTTTAGGGAAATGCAAATACTTTACTGAGGGATTATTCCTAAATGTATTCTTGCATTTTTCATAAAAACTGCATGTGTCATTAATTGATGACTTCCCAACACTTACACATTCCATTGTAATTAGTGTGCTACATCAGCAACAGTTTTGTCTCTGGCCGCTTTGCCAAACTGTGTAGCATACTTCTTTTTATCTAATTGTACGTGATTATGGACAGTGTATAACAGGAAATTTCTATTCAAATTAGAAAATCAAACTGACCGGCAACGTGTGTATAAATGGTACTCGGTTAATAAACCCGGTTTTCTGTAGTCTTTGTCTAATTTTGTTCTTGTTTCGAATAATTCGAAATAAAACAAAATCTGTGCAAAACCTTCAAATGATTTGTATGCCTTGGGTTATACTTGCAACGATTAAGCCCAAAACGGTCTTAATCGTTGCTTATGAGTGCTATATTTAATATGATTACAGCAATCAGCATTTCAGTTGCGATCAGTTTCACTTTTCCAGAAACAATTTGGGTGTCATAACACACTGGTTCTGCGCGTAAAAGATTTGACCTATTGAAAGTCTCCAAAATTAAGCTAAACTTAATACATGTTTGACATTGTTATACATTTTTAACATGTCACTTGTCACGCTGACATGTTTCGCTTAGTTTGGGTTAGTTGTCGTTATAATTTTTCGAATGTTACCTAAACGTCTCAACGTCTTAATTGTAACTTTTAATTATGCTAATAATTATTACAATGAGTCTGATTAGCAGAGTTGAAAGTGCATCTTCGGGAAATGAGTTAAAATAATAAAAAACTTTTTGTCGTTATTTTCCTGTAACAGGAAGAGGAATAATGCCCCTTTTCAATAAACATTTGTCTGTTGGTTATTCCTGGCTCTGTTCCTATGAGTTCGATATCTGGGTTGTTGTTGTTTTCTCTATCGATGTTCATTACTATTGATTTCCAGTCCGTTATTATGGCTTTGTATTTCTGATCTGGACTGGAGATCAGTTCTTCAAGTTCTTTGCTTTTTGGAAATCGAACAGTGTCATGTGCGTAGCACAGATCCGTGTTTCGCCTAGGGATAATTGGCTTTCCCAGTTTTCAAGCGTTTGTTTTATAATTTGCTCTAAATAGATGTTAAACAAGCTAAAATTTTTTCCTGGATTCTTTAACATATAGTTTTTAGAACTGGCGCGTTGTTGGATGTATACGATTCACTTTGTGAATAAGGAATATAATTTGCATAAAAGTCACAGCTTCTGTTAATCAAATGCCCTTCGGTAGTCTATAGCACAGATGTATACCGTCTTACCTCTAGTCTTACTCTTGGCAACTCTTTTTTAACATGAATATTGGGTGGTGAATGTGAATATACTCGATGTAGAATACAATGACCATAAAGTTATTTGGAACTAGTCATCCAAATTGATGCCAGGACAGGTGTGATAACTACACTTTAGATAAGAAATAGGTGCAAAGGCGTAATTTAAGTGGGCAACAATACAGTAAAAGCATTATGTTGTAAAGACCGAGCAGTTTCGACTTATCGGTCATCTTGAACGCCACCTCCAAATGCAGCATGCAAATTTTATAAATGGAAAGAATTGACATTTTTTATTAGAAAAACGTGTGTCTCTAGATTGCTAACTGGTGCTCAACAGGAAATTGTGTTAATGACGGTTAATGTCTTAGCCTTTGATTATATCGATCGATGTTTCGATGTTCTTTTTCTGGTTTGTACATAAGTGTCTGATAATTATCGCGCAATTTTAAAAGCTGCTAGAGTTGCCAGCACCTCCACCTATATAACTCTCGTGACAGTATCTACAGTTTGCCATTTTTACAGAGGCATGCTAATATACTCACATACAAAACACCTAAAAACTAATTAGACATTTGCGACTAACGTTAATAATTGATAACTAAGACGAGTTGTATATTGAAAAGCCCTGAAAACAAACGGTAACACGAATGTTCTCTGCAATTCTTAATATCGAATACGTTCACCATCATTTTCAAAAGTTCCGAACACTAGCAGGTTCAAGAAAAGCCCTGTAAGAAATAAGAATCAAACTCTAGGCAGATATAGGACATGTAAAAATTACATTCTTATTGTAGCTGAAGATGTATAAAATCTCTCAATGGTCCAAAATTAGACGTTTTGTGGTCTATTTATTATTATTCACTGCATGATAATAATCAAAAAATATGTAACTGTCTCCTGTTGTGAAAATGAAATAATAAGTGTTGCGTTTTGTGTTTAATATTCGTTTATTATATGTTATAATAATCGAAATTATTTCAATAATGGACTAGGACATTCACGGTTATTGCACTTATCTCTAGAACAAATTTTTATGAGTCTTCAAACTTCAAAAACGATTTGCTAAGGAAATTTAAAACATTGAGCAGTGTTTAAAGCGTTCTTTTTCATGCAATATGAATGCATGGTTTGGTATTAATAACCGGTTTTGATCATAAGAGTACCTAAAGTTTTTGTGCTTAATTGGTATATATCTCCATATAATTTTTCTTCTCTCTAAAACTTCTCAATATGTACCAGGATTGGTTCATTTATAAGAAAATAGCAATTTCGTCGACGTGTCGTTATATACATTTGTCGACGTTTTGTATATTTATAAAACTATTAAGTATATATTTTTTTGATCATCAAAAAATCTGCTATCATGCACATTGTCTTATATGTTTATACTTTTGGTTTATTTCTTTGTGCGTGGGAATGTCGCTTCAATACCGCAATTCTAGTGCCCTGAGGTAGGCTTACATAAGTAAACGTCGTTAGTTGTAGATAACGACTTTTGACTCCAATTGTGAAAACCAACAAAAATATTTTACAAATTTAATTTCGAATATTATCAGTAAGCAGACAAACAAATTTTCAGGTTTAATTTGAAGAATTGCGTCTTTATCATTGCATACGACTCGACAATAAAATTTTAAATCACGTTTGATCTTCCAACTTCTATCAGCTCATAGACGTTTGTTCTCGAGATACGTGCGCGGAATGCCTGATAAATGGTCTCACAGCCGTAAATTTATAAACTGGTTTTATTGTTTGTTTTTTTTAAATTATATTTAAATTTCAATTAAACTTAATGTTCTAACCGTTTACATTTCCTGAGCAATTATTCCGCATATAGATGCGGGTAAAACATTATTTTAGTGATGAAAATCACATTGAATCGCGAAATAAAATATATTAAGTTCGATTCTCTTTGGAATAGTTACATATTTTTTGTAGTGTGTGGGTGTAGGGTGTCTTCAGTGGGTTCCACCCAGTGTTTGCTACAAACATGTTGGCTATTCCGCTCTAGCACATGTACGTCGCTATTTTTTTCGATCGTTTAATAATACTCGCAATGCGTCATTGTAAAATGCAAAATACACATTAGGGAAACCTATTATTTATTAAATATCTTATAGTTAACTTATGCAAAGTGTTCTACATTGTTTAAACACAATAAAGGTGATTAGGATGCCCGAAACTAATTTGAAAAAGCTGGAATTTTAATAAAAATTAAAATAAGCGTGTTTTATACATCAAATATTTGGAGAAACTATTTCTTCTCAAACTACTTAAAAAAAGCTACTTGGGTCAAATGATAATTGCAAATAAGCATTATAAATTGCTTCGTTTTGGCTATTATTATACAGGAGATTGCCTAAAATGGGAAAAACGAAGCTTAAAGAATCCACAGGTCAAATGGAGTTGGCAAACATTATCCGAAATTTGATGGTTTTAGAAACACAGGATTTTCAAAGCTGAATATATTTTTTTCTTTTTTGCAAGCGAAAATCTCTGTTAGGAACATGAAATTTTTTACGTTCCAAGTCTGGATATTTTCTGAATATAGACAAAAAAGCAAATTAAGATTTCCACCTCAAGACCCAGTATTTTCGATATTATCCATTTTGGGTAGGGCATATTCTTTGCCAACTTTTCCATTTGGAATGTATTTTCCTTCAGTGTCCGTATTTCCCTTCTTAATTAATCACCCTGTAAAGGGTGTTTTTTTAGAGGTATAGAACTATAAACTGAAATAAATTTCATAAAAATGATGGTACTGGCTTTATTGAAAAGACAATTGTATGCCCTTATAACTTAAATATGATTTGGGGTATATGGACGATGCGGCTAGCACGAATGAAGAGCGATCTGGTTCAATTTTCGACCACTTCCAAAATTCCACCAGACCATAAAGCACACCAAACAGTGAGTTTTTCTGGATATAACGGCGTCTCAATAATGTCTTCTGGATGTTCGTCGCTCCAAATCCGGCAATTTCTATTATGTACGTAACCATTGAGCCAAAACCGATTATGTCGACCGTAAAATTGACGTAGCGCATAGTAAGTCGGCGAACTGAACAGCGATTTTCGAAATAATTGCTGGATTTGGAGAGACGAAAATCCAAAATCTTACTATTTGATGCGCTTTGTTTATGGTCTGGAGGAATCAAAGTGGTAAAAAATTGGACTTCCTTCGTGGATTGGTCTTCATTCGAGCCAGCGGCGGCGCCCATATGTCTCAAATCTTAATTAAGCTATAATGGCATACAATTGCCTTTTCAATAAAGCCAGTACCATGATTCTTATGAGATTTATTTCAGTTTATAGTTCTATTCCTCTAGAAAAACACCCTTTATAATTCCTCAATACAATATGTTAAGATTTATTAAATACCCAATCATAAAGTTATAATTGGTGGGCAATTTCTCAATATCGTTTTCGGTTTCCGAACACCTATTGCTATGTGCGTATGAACAGCCGAATTGGTTACACACAATTTGATATAAAATTAATATAATATAATTTTACTCTTCTCTACGCCAATTTTATGGCAAAACTAACCCAAACTGAAATAATAAAAAAATTAACTGTATTAATTCAAGTAAATAAAATCGAATTTTAAAACTGGTAAAGTTATAGAATTTTGAAAAATGTGAATTTGGTATTTTACAATTCAAGAAACACTTTCATATAGAATATATCTTTTTTCTGTGTTTTACATGGGTGCTATCTATCAAATGAACTATACCTGTGATCATGGATATCATAATACCTCATCACTTTACTTTTAGGTTTCAGATGTTTAGTTCATTTGGTAAATTTTCAGCTTATAATATCCGCAACAGGTCTAAAGGATTTTCGTCTTTACAATATTTGATGAAAATATTTGTAATATGTGAATAACTTAGTTTAAGCCAATCTTCACTAGATTATAGTTAACTATTTCACATTTCTGGAGTTTTTAACAAAAATTTGCAAAATTTTGGGACTTAAAAACGTTTGCCTTTTAGTCCTTTAATGACTGCTAAAATAAAAATATATTCTGCAATAAATGCCCATTTCGAGTTAACTCTTAAACAATTGTATTAATTATTTACAGTATTTTTTCATGGAAATAATCTTTGTATATCATTGCAATTCAGGTCCTTAATCTGATCTAATATTTTGTGTAAAAATGACTACTTTTAACTGAACACCAGAAATGTTATAATAAACTTGCATGCTGTAGATTTAGTGTATAGATAGTCGGCATTTTTATTTATTTTATTTGATTCACCAACATAAAGAGGTTAAGCTGAATCTGGTGCAATTAAAAAATATATTGATTATTAATAGCATACACGTTGTCCCACGCCGCATTCAGATTTCAGGTTACCCTTTTTGAAGAAACTTTCGTTTCATTGTGTTATATTTGCTTTTTACTAATTAGTTTTGTTATATAGCATTTTTTAGAATTAATTTTGTATTAATTGCATGACAAAAGTTTTTAACCATGTATCCTTGTTTAAGATATCAATAGTTATTTACTTCCGAGTAAAAGTTTAATCATACAGATTTATACATGAAAATGTTAAAAACTTAGCTAATTCAATTATCTTGATTTAATGCATGATTTTGACTTATTTTTTTTCTACAAGGTATATTTTGGCACTAACTCAATGTGCTAAAATGTACCTATTATTCCTGATTTTTATTTTGCATGATTCTAAAAACGTGGTTTACTATTGCGTTGCATAAGAAAAATATTTTAATAGTAAATAATTTCAGATTCTCAACGCAAAATTAAACTTCTTGCATGAGTAAATTAAGGATAAATATGACAATAATTGAAATAAATATTTGGTAATCATACATACTACTCTCGTCGAATAATGTTAAGATTTGCTCTTCTTTTTGTTTTCTACTCCATAAGTCCATGTTATTATAAGAGTTTTTTTTTTCATTTTAATGATCCTCAAAAGTAGTTTTTATTTATTGTTTGTAGATATTTTACTTTTCTTTTTCAATTTGAAGAGATATCGCATTAGATAGGTTCAAAATATACTGAAAAGTAGGCGGCCGCAACAGTCATAATAAAATCATTTTACGGAAACCTTTATACATATTTTCAATTTACATCAGTTTTATTGCAATGTCATATGTTAGCTTTTATACTCTTCTACAAACTAAATACTATATTCTTAAAAAAGTTTATTGAATAATAAATTTATCTTCTGTATTCTTTAGTAACTACAACTTTCGGACTGCTTTTGGCTAATTCATATTTTTATGATACTTCAAATTGATTTTGCAAAATATATGCAAGTTCAAAGTTTTAAAATTAATTTTTTGATCTATTTTGCACAGACAGTTAGAGATTAAACCATCTTAGTAAAGTGATATTTGACATTGAATTAATTGAGGTAATAACCGTAATATGTAACATTCAAATGTTTTCGGGCTTAAAGGCCTTCGTCAATTGGTATTTATTCCTAGGTAGAAAGTACCTTAAGAAGTAGCAACCGGCCTCGGTTTTTCAGCCTGAAAACATCAAATTAACACCATCTGATCGGGAAAGCTTGAATATCATCTATCAAATCTTTCAAGGGTTTAGATTGAAGCAAAATTTGAGGTCTTTCAAGTACTGCTTAGTTTATTTATATTCATTTAGTGGTTAACCGTGCAAAGTCAATCTTTAAAAACTGGACGATTTGTCGCGATGTTTAAACTTGTAGACAATTTGTATGTAAATGGATTGAAATTCAATTTACAGCAATCGGTGGTGCAGTACCACCTCCATCATCTGCCCCATCTTTTACTCCCCAACCTCCGCCACAGGCTAATGCGCCAGTTCCTACGCCTCAGCCTTATGGAGGTGAGTATTTAGTTCCTATCAACAATGAGTAACAGGCAGTGGGTTTTGTGGTAGATGAACTCCCGTTTTCACTTCATAATTTTTCGGAAAAAACTGGTTGCGTTTAGTAAATACTTGATATGTATCTTAATCTCAACATGAAATGGGACAGCAGATGAATGGGTGGAAATTTAATTTTGAAGTGACTCCATATACATCTGTCTATTAGTTTGGAATTTCATGTTACACAAGATATTAGCTCGAAATCTACCTTCAGCTGTGCCATTAAGGTATATTTTACTGGCCATCTAGCAAACTATTTCTATAGCTGAACATTACAAATAAAAGCAACTGTTTATGAAACATATAACAGCGTCATCATGTCAGCCATATTTGTGGTTAGATTTTAAATTGCGCTCTTCAAACCTTTAAATGTCCAACGTGTATAAAGTGTACATTCCTTGGGGAAACTCAATCGCTCAAATTGGAACGGAAGCAAATTGATTCTTCTGTCTGCGAATGGACGGTAGATTTTTGAAGTCATACTGAAGCCTTACACGACAAACAAGCACACAACCAAGCATGGAAAGCTATTTAAGGGTTTTGCGCAGATTTTCTGTGATTTCGAACCGTTCAAGTTTGAACCGCATCAAGTTAAGGTTCGAAGAAGAGATACATCTACTGTTCTATCAACGTTTTCCACCAGAAAAACTTTCCTTTAATCTCAAACTGTAATATGAGATCCAAACGTTGTGCTAACCAATAAAAGCTAACGATGTGAAGTGAATTTGAGTAGTTCGTGTGAAACTAAAATTTTGAACCATTGAATCTGAGAAAGTGAGGAATTTCTAGGTCCATCAGCATAAAATCTCTATTTTTTTATTTGCCTTTTAATTTCACCTGTTGCCTTTGTTGATTTGCGCATAAAACAACAGGTATTTACGTAGTTGTATATCCTCAGTTCCAAATACAAGATGTTAGAAAACTATACCTCGAAATATCTAATGCGTATTTTAAAAACCTTTTATATATGATATATTAAACCTCGGTAATTATTGTAATTTCTTTATTAATGCATAACTTAATTGCACATATTACGGACGATCCACATTAGCTGCAAAGGCACAACGCGCTTGCAAATTGTATATTTTTATTTCTCAAAAGCTTTTCTTAAAACAGCTAATAATTAAGTTCAAATAAACTATCTGTATATATAGAGATTAATATCTATTTAGATGTGAGCGGTATCCAAAAGTGTATGTTGTACTTTGTTCCGTATTTTTAATGAGAATCCGTGAGACACTGTTTCAATTTTTTTTGGTTTGTTCAATCGCATTAAAATAGTTATCAATATACAAAATATACCTTCGTTCTTTCGTTTATTAGCGCTATCCTTAAAATATTAATTTTAATCGCTTTTAGTTTGCCATATAAATCTGAAAAGGGTTTCGGTTTAGGTGTTGAAATGTTGTAAAAAATGAGGTTTACCGATATTGAATGTTTCCAGTGCTACTGCTAACCGGAAACTGTTTTCTCTAGCTTTACACCAACATGACCGATGTAATACTACAGCTCGTCTCACAAGTAAAGTTCATTTATATAGTGTTTTGATCGTATTCAAAATAGCTTTGAAAAAGGAAAAAATAAATTATTTTAAAGTGGGGAAGATAGCTACAATAATGTATTTTAAGGATCCTCGTGCCAGTTTGCTTTGAGAGAAAATCCGTAGCCGATAGAAGTGAACGATTGCGAAACTTTTCTCTCTACGTTCGAGGTAGCCTTAGATTTTTAAGATAATTTTCGTTAATATTCGTAAAAAAATTTACGTGATATAAATCCAATATTTAACTATTAAATTTTTTTCTGTTCTAGAAGGTTTCTCAAAAAAAGTAGCAGATATTTTCGCCATTACCTGAACCTGATTTTGTTTCAATTTCGTCGGGCTCCATGTTTTCAATTACTAATTAGCTTCGTTATGCTGATAATATCTTGATAAATTCTTGTTGAATTATTTCATCGGTAAGTCTCATCGTTCAACATTAAGATCCATCTGATATAATCACAAAAGCCTCTTTATTCTCTTCACGTTGTTTTTGTAGCGCCGTTATTTGATTCTGTTTGATACTGTACTACTCGTGTAAAGGAACTTGATAATGCGGAAACGACTTAGATGTTAAAACCTTCAATTTAGATTTGAAGAATGAGGAGCTAGCATAATTTGTAATTGTGTAAAATGTACACATTTTAATATATTGAATATACTAAAAATTTGTAAAGTAATACTGAACTATTTGTCTTTCAATAATTTGACTTCAAAATACTTTTGCTCCTAATTCATTATGCTTCAGTTATTTTATTTGTTTTCAGTTATGGCTGGAATGCCCGGTTCACCCTATGTTATCCCAGGCCAAACACAGATCTATCCTCAAGGGCCACCCCCTACGTATGATCAGACTCTGACGCATCCAGCAATTGTGGGGCAACATGTAAGTGTTAGGCATAATAATCAATTTCAGAGTACTTTTTCGTTGTTTTCTAGAATCCCTGTGGTCATTTTTCACACAATCAGAAATTTCACAATCAGAAAAAAAATATTTTGTCTTTTTTCTAAATATTTATTTAAGTGTAAAATACAAAAGTAAAAACGAAAAACTCGTTATTTATGTGTTATTTCTCCATTTATTTTCCTTTGTCTTCCAAACTTAAAGTTCTGACATCATATTGAATCGCAGAAGCAAGTCCGTTTTTAAGTTAAAAATAGGTATAAATTGTCTTCTACATACGCACATTGCACACAATATTCTTCGAGTTATTCTTGCTGACCTCTAAAAAAAATTCCTTAAAATGTATCTATGCATATTGAAAGTTATATTTCTGTTTCAGATGTATCCACCAGGTACTATGTATGCAACTGGATATCCTACTTACTTAGGTTACCCAACATATGCACCCATGCAATATTACCCATCATTGGGTGCATACTCATATGCTATGCAACCTACGGCACAATTGAGACCCACAATTATGATCCAAGTAAGTTTATAATAGTAGCCTCTTTTGAAGGTTCTTTCTGGTCTTGGTCTGGGGAAGTCAAATACTGTTGAATATAAAACTTTGAACCATGAGACAATTTGTACATGACTATACACTAAACGTGTCGAATTGGCTCTTACGAGAGAGTTTACCAGGTTAATAAATACCTAGATCAAAATGTCGTTGAAATATTTGCAATGAGAAATGTTTTTTTTTCATAAATCAGGCGATAAAAACAATTTTGATTGATTATCGTCACAAACTACCAATAGACTAGTGCAAATAATTTTAAAAAAAATTATTAACAGGCAAGGCCAAGTAGAAAATGTTGTTGAGGTTCCAACTTTAAGAAAAAATAAAATTTAAACACGAAAACACTGGAAATGGGGATGCAGTTTGGGGGTTGAACACGGTTTTTTGCAATTTGCGGCGAAACGTGACTTCCTAGCAGAAAACGTTCAATGACAGAGTTGTAGATGATAAAAAAATCTGAAACTTTTGCATTTAACACTTTTTGACATCAACTGTCAACTGTCAAATTAACTAATCTGACTCTCAAATTAACAGTCAAAATTGCGAAAAAAAACTATTTTTTAGGATTTAATTTACAGGAAGATCTGTAAAAAGTTCTATTTCCTACAGTTAAAAGACGACTAGTTTTCGAGTTATGTACATTTTTCCAAAAAAAGTACCCTTATCTTCCACGAACAATTGTCTTGATATTTTTTGTATTTCGAAGGTCTATAAGAGTGGATTTCAAATAAATTTCTAATCATAGTTGTATTCCAGCGTTAATATGCGTAAGCAAAGATTTTATGTTAATTATTTGACCTTTTCAACATGGTTTGCGCTACTTACTGTAATAAAATTATTTCGACTGTAATAATCTTACATTAAACGAACTTATATTATGTAAATATAGTCCACTATAAAAATTACCGCTTACGCACTTTCGAAATATAAAAAAAACATCAAGACACTTGGAAGATAATGGTATTTTTTTGTCCATAACTCGAACACTAGTCGTCTCCTGAACTGCGAAAAAATCATGCATAATCAACACCAGAAAAGCCATACCTTCAAATTTTCATGTAAATGAAATATTTTATACGCGACAAAAAAATTATTAATAATAATTAATTTGAGGTTTTGTCAAAAACTGTTATACTGAATATTACTGAATACAAAAGTTTTATATTTTTTATTGTCTACAACTCTATCATTGAACGATTTCCGCTAAGAGGTCATGTTTCGTCGCAAAAGAAACCGTTTTCCACCCCTAAACTGCATCCCCAATTCACGATTTCCAGTGTTTCCGTGTTTAAATTTTATTATTTCTTAAAGCTGGGCCTCAACAACATTTTCTGCCTAGTTCGTGCCTGTTATTAATTTTTTTATTATATGAAATTCGTATCGGCACTAGCCTACAATAATTTGCCGAGTTGCAAAAATTGAAGTTTGAAGAAAGAAGTAATTAAGAAGGACAAAACTAGGATGGCCATATTTCTTTTTGAAGTGATAACTTCTTATGGGACGGGGTAAATCCATTGGAATTCGGTGACGGTGCCACCGTTACGTCTGGCCCCAGCATGCGGTCTCTTGCTTTCTCTCTCGCACGCAACGGCTTCCTAGCTGAGACCAACGACTAGTCTTGGCAAAAACTACCATCAATATTTATTCTAAGTGGAGATTTTTATGTTGATTTTTCTTTTGATGAAGCCCAAAATTTAATATCACTTCTCGAATCTAAGTTGCTATTAAAGGTGATAAATAATCCAGATCAAGGTGCTACCAGTCATGGTATACGATTGATGTGGTATTTTCCAGATACTTAAATAAAATCGAGTGTCATAATTTTGTTTCGTATTAAAGTTTCTATAAATATCATATGAAGTTATCACTTCTAGTCGAGCGTCCCACGACGCACACCATTTTTTCCGTCCTATTGAACAAGCGAATGCATCTGCCGTTATTCTCGTAAAACATATAGATAATTATGTGAATATTGTCTTAATTAAAAATTAAAATGGTATACATTTATGTGAATTTAGTAAGTTCCGTATGCGACTTCGAACGGTGTTATCTGCCTCCATTAGCTATGTTAAAAAACAGATAACTACATGTTTAGAATTCAATTATTAAGCGTAAATGTTAACGCGCAAGACACTATTCCAGTGTTTTAAATAGGAACTAAATTTAAGACACATTAACGACAATGTGGAGTTCGTATATTTATAACATTTGCATTTTAAACAAAGTGATCAGTTTATCAGGACGTCCAAGTAGCCCATTAAGTAATCACAGGAGTTTTTGTCACTTGCTGGCATCAGTGGTTTTGTCAAGTTCAAGAAGAAGGAAAGGCATTATTTGTCGGCAAAAAACGGTTTTTAATCAAGATGCACCAATATAATCATAGCTTATAGTTGAACTGTTTTGGAACTCATTTTGGTATATGATAAAATTCACGCTTTAATTTCTTTAGCATTTCTACTCCAAAAGAACGGAACGGTTTTACCTCTAGACCCAAATAGAATCCCCACCTGTTTCAGAATGGTTACGACGCGGGAGCGCGATTCGACGGCATACCGCAGCAAATGATTCCTCAACCACCACCCGGAGTTCCTCCATCTGCTGCTCAACTGGCTGCGATGGCAGGCCACCAAGTGGCGCTGGGCCAAAAGAAAAACACATTTCTTGCTGGAGGTTCGGAAGGAGGGTACACGTTTTGGTAGTTAAGTAATAATTTAAATTTAGATCATTTTAAGATCAAAGGTAACGTAATGACTTTTGTTCATTAGTTGACTATTACCAATTAAACGGAGTATCTGGTACCAACCGGGGTGTCTCGTGAATTCAAAATTTGTTCGGTCCTCACTTTTATTGTTTTTACGTCTTAGCTACTTAATGTCTGACATTTATTTTTAAACTTGCTTATCTTAAACAGAAAAGTACTTTCTGTATACCAGTTTGGTACTCATGATAAGTGCTGTGAATGAATACTTTCATTGTTTACAATCGAATAAAAAGCCTCTTTAATATTACACAGGATCAAAACTTACAATTGTTGGATATGGACCATCTTTTTTAATTAATTTCACGAATGTTGTCAAGTTTTTGTAAGACTTATTCAACAGCAAAAAATCGATATTAAACACTAACTTTAAATATTATTGTTTTTCTAAAACACCCGTTTGTTTGCAAATTAACTCGAATATTGCTGTTAAGTGCGTCCTTCTGTAGCGTACAATTATATTGGTAATTTGAAATTAACGACAATATCAAATTTCGTATAAATTCCATTAAAATCTTCTTTGAGTTTTGATCGATATTAATCGTTGATTTTTTATTATAATTTTTTCTGTTTTTCAATATTTTAAAGTACATTCGGATTATTGCATTATATCATTAAAATTTCAAAGCATTAAGATTTCTTTAATCATCATCAAATGCATTGTCGATATTTTCTTGGCATTAATATGGTTTTTTAGAGTACTGTCTGTATATTTTTTCCAATTGTGCATATATTAAAATACACCTATTTGGCTACTACGTAGTATATTTTACGAAGTGAGCAGTCGAATCATAACTCGAATTATTTGAATTTGAAACTTGCCATATAGATGCATATGTCGAATGCCAAATGTATTTAATTCTCAATATGTGCTCAATTGTAAAACGTATTGGTTTAGAATAAACATTCTAAGGTAATAATATAGTCATAAATTAAACATTTAAAAGTATCAGATGTTTGATACATTAATTCTAGTAGATTTATATAAATACAGATAAGTGTATTTGATGATCGTTGAAAGACTCGAAACGTTGTAAAATCAAATAACATCATATTATTTCCGTGAACTAATTTTAAATGACCGAAACGCGGCAAAATAAATCAATTTTTAAGACATATAATATCAATAAATGAATTTACCTAAATGTTCTCAAGTCTGCAGCCAAATTTACTTTGTTAAAATTGAAATGACTATGTGTTGATATCCAAAATGCCCCATACTTTATATATACATATATATATCGTATAGAGAGTATGAGCACTTTTTCGAAACCTCATAAACAGCTTTCAAATAAAAAGACTTAAAACACAAATTTACAATTGGTTGTCTTGGTGGATATACATACCAAACAGACCAAAATAATGTGAACAATCAAAATATGTATTGTGTTTTATGTTAATTTACCTGCTAGATTCGCGATTTAAAAGTACTTTTTGTAAACTCGCATTGTTGACATAATTATGACAAGTAATTTGTCCTCGAAGTATTTCATGTGTTGTACCAGTAATCAGCATGTTTTTACGTCTAGACTTTGCCACATAATGTCGAATGTTGGACATCTAACATCAGGAAACGAGATTCAAACCATTGGAGATCTAATAACAATGATCTTTATTTAGGCTGCTGGAGACTTTCGAGTCAAATTATAATTTACCTCTATCCTACATGAACAAATCATTCTGTCAGTGATACAGTTTTAATTTTTAATAATCAATTCCTTGAGTAAAATGAAAACTCTTTCGATTGTTTTCCTCTCGCTCTTTTTTCTTAATTGATTTTTTGTTTATAGCAGCATAGTTACTCGTCTAGAGGCAACATTAGACATGTTCTAACATGTGCAAATGTTGTCCTTTTTAAAATTGTCCGTTAAAATGACCTTTTATACATTTCTTTACCTGGTTTGAACGAAAATCATGAAGATTATAAGCTCATTGTATACTCGTCCTTTGAATCTCAATACATTTTTAATTTAGTATTTATACAGGTGGTAAATAGCTAAAGCATTAGAGTATTTGTTACTCCATTGGTGGATGTTAAGATCTTTTACCATAAGAACTATTTGGCAATAGCGTATTAACTTACTAGAATCCAATGATTCTTAAAGCAAAATCTGAGAACAAACATAGCCGTTTTACATTGTGCTAATATGAAAATACATTATCAATATTAAAATCAACCTTAATTTAATAGCAAAAATAATATTGAATGGGTTGTCTACCAGAACTATGGACTAGGGAAAAGAAAATTGCGACAACTGATGGTTTCTTTACAACTTTGCTTTTAGATCTTAATTTATTAAAAAGCGAAAACTAAATATCTCATCAGGATGGCAAACGACTGAACGCTGCTACGTTTCTTTAGTTATAAATTATCTGATACAAATCAACAAAAAAATTATAACTTTTAGTGGCAGCTGCTAGCCTGGAGCTGTTATAAAGACGCGACATTTGCAGATGCTCAGTGGTCGCATTCTGATTAGACATTTAGCTCCATGTATAGGATAAGTCAAATCTGTTTTGTTTATTAAAAGTATAATACTATACAAACGTATAGTTCTGTATTTCGCTGCAAGCGACTCGATCTTTATATTTGTGGTTATTATTTATTATTTTTGGATTGTTGATTTATAGCGATTGTAGAGAAATAAAGCTGTTTTTGTTACGTGGATGGTACAAAAAGAACTAGAAAATCGCGTCGTTTTTTTTGTAAATTCCAAATCAAATTTTTATTTTACTTCCTTATACCATTTTGTCTCACCTTCCAGGAACTATTTATCTAATTTTTCTGAAGTCTGATTCAGTTTTTATAGATAGCAAGAGCTGATGCTCATCCGCTCGAAGAGCTCAGTGTTTCTGAGTCAATCCATCCAAGAGATGGTGCTCAAAACCGTTGACTTTTTTCTCCATTGATATTCATCAGGCATCTTCCGTCTCTCCATTCTATGTAGAAGCACATAGCAGCGGAACTTCCTTAAGCGCAATTCTATATTTAAGTTTTTATTGGTGGGGTCTTTTTCAGTTTGACGAATATACTTCTCGATTGTGTGGTTCGATTTCTGGTCTCTTGTTTCATTCCCGATTTGTTGTTTACTGAACGGTCTACTCCCCGTTCAACGAAAATGCGGTTGTTATATTCTCATTCTGGTTTATGACCATCCTTTTAGTAGTTTTCTCATTTATGTTAATGCCACTCTTGTACTGTATAACTTGTTTAAAAGTTGGTAGTTTGGCATTTATTAACTCCAAATCCTGTTTCTTCAGATACGTTTTTCCTCAAAAGTTTTTTGTCTGTAGCAGCAGAAATGCCCCGGAAAAGCTCGTTTTTCGTTTTCTTCTGTCTCGATTACAAGAGTTCCATCTTCGTCTTCTAAGAGTGGTTTCCAGCAACTATATGGACTTGGCTCTGCCTTATATTTCGAATGGGGTTCGTTTGTCTTTCTGAGTTTGTTTCGTATACGCGTATGCATTTTCTGATATTCTTAACGGTTTAGCAAACCTGTCGCCTTCGTTCATCATCTAATATTTTCAGTGCCATGCACTCTTTGCGCTTTCTATTCATAGCCCGATGGCATCTTGTATAGTAGTACTTCTGGGCGTAATTTTTAAAGAGTGGGAATTTTTAAATATTTCAGGGTGCAGTGATTGTTGGCGATTCGTGAAAAAGATATCAGCTAACAGATAAAAATGAGAATTCGGGCGGTAAACTTCTGTATGTCTCCTTTGCAATTTCATGAAGTCTTAGAACCTGTCGCCAGCCACAAGAATTAAAATATATCAACATATAGAACAGTGATCAGACCAATAATTTTAGATGGAGACCACAGTTTAACTCAAGTGTGTTCCAGAAACATTTCGGCTATCTATCACGCCTTTTCTACAGATCTTTCAGCAATGGCAGTACTCATCGATTGAACTCGTATGGATGACTGTGAATGGAAACAAATTGTGCAGTCAGCCAAGACCCACATTCTGGGCTTGTGCTACTAGATAAAGAAGAAAAACACCTTCAAAGGGATGATAGTGTCTTTCTGTGACCTTTAGAAGAATGAAGTCATGAAAATTTTTGAATCTCTAGAATATGCTCTAAGCATTTCAAAAATGATAGATTTTGAGAGGAATTTTGTGTTTTTTTTGAGAGAAAAAAGTGTTTTTAGATGATATCGAAGATTTATATAAAAAAATAATGAAATGTGACCAATAAAATGTGAAACAAGCACCACGATCGCACTACATGCCCAAAATCGAAATCCACCTTGTGCTAGGCAAGACTGCAGTGAGCACAACATGACAAGCAAATCGACGCAACATCCTACCTCAGAAGCCAGATGAGTATTAGGAACAAGCTACTCCTCATCAAGACCATAATCAGGCCGACACTGGTGTATGCCTCCACTGCGTGGGGATATGCCGCCGAGTGTCACTTGAATAGACTTCAGGCCACAAAAAACAAACTTCTGCGGATGGCCATAGATGCGCCCTGGTTTGTTAGAAACTCCCAAATCTACAGGGACCTGGAGTGGGAGCCACTAAGAGAGTTTCTCACAAGGAAAGCGAAAGCAGACTTCGAGAAAGCTGGAAGGCACACGAACGAAGAGCTGCGAAAACTCGTAAGTTACACGCCAGAAGATCTGGGAGCCAGGAAAAAAAGCCCCAGACACCAACTAGCCCACTAGGGCAACAGGTAGCAAACGGCGTAAGCTGTAAGTGTGGTAATAATGTAGTGTTTGTAGTAAGTAGCATGCATGTATAAGTAAGGCGTTAAATTAATAAGATGCCCATGCTAGCAAGCAGCTAGCATGGAGAGAATGCGATGCTATGGCATACGGATGCCGGAGCTGACAAATTCTTAGAGAGGACTACAAGTTTTACAGGATAACTCCCGAAAACTCGTAGTACAAGAAAGGGTTTTTTTTAGTTGGTAAAAATCCAACACTACCCAGGGTTCGGAAGACTGGGTGTCTTCGCGAAGATTTTATTCCTCCAGCCGCCGGGCAAAAAAAAATTAATTAAATTGATAGAAACCCTTCTTAAGCAAGTTAATTACATGAAAGTCATGTAATGAGGGTCATGACAACAACCCCTACAACTGGACCATACTGAATCCCCTTTGTCTTACAAGACCAACCAGACAATCCCGCTTCCGTTTCCCTACATTAACGCTACTCGAACACTTACAAACGCAACTGACTAGTGGACAATAAAATAATTTCTTCTTGCCACTGAAATTTTATTTATTTAATAAGATTATTAACCTAGAATAGGAGAATTTTCATATTTGTTTTTTATTTAGATTAAGACTGCATGTATTAAACAAGGGCAGAAAGACCGATAGGTCGATAGCCTTTTTTAGAAATAAAGATGTTTACTACTACTGAGGGTCATGAACACTCAGTTTCGAATTAATTTTGTTAAAATCACAGTATTAAGTTAATACTATTAACAAAATATACATCTATAGTTATAATTCTCTAGTTTGCTCATCTCTAGTTTATAGTCTGTGAGTGTCTCTTTCCTTGTCTAAGGTCTTAGTGATTTTATTAGGTTAAGATATTTTCCAATGCATTTAGAACAGAAAATTAGAACCAGGTACACTATAAAATCTTATCTGTGTTTACAACCACTATTTACTATTTTAAAGCCAAATGTAATTATTCTGTACAAAATGTCAAACAAGATTTTAGATTTTTGTAAATTATGTTGTGCATCCAGAAACTTGATAAATATGTTTACTGGAAAGTGCCGATCATTTCGACACATTCTTCGAAAAATTATTAAGGAAACTCTCTGTATTGAAGTGAGTACAAATTTATATATTTATATTATTTCATTTATAACTCTTACTATGTTTTTTTAGGTTGAACTTGCTGATCCCATTCAATCTATATGTATCAACTGTTTAATTGACGTCACAAACTTCTATTATTTTAAATTGAATTGTCATCAAACTCAAATTAATTTAAAGGTAAGTAAACTCTATGAAAATACATAGAATTAATGATGATTATTCTTTGGAAAGGAATAGAAAGAGGGTTGTAAAAGCCGATTTAAAGTCAAGACTGAAAATAATATACCTATGTATTTAAAGAATAAATTCAAAATTCAATGAATATTAAAATAACAAACGCTAACTATCCACTTTAAAGTTGCATTTTTTATAGTGGCTTTATACAGAATTCCACTTTTGTATTAAATATTTCATCTTAGCTTAAGTACAATTTGGTCTTAAAAATGGTCCCGTTTAAACGGGGTCAAATAATATTCTAGTTTGTCAGGCTCTCAGGTTTGAAGTTAACAATATGCTCACCGAATAGAAGAAGAATCCCTTTACCAACAACTTCCTTAGTGTTGTTTCTTGTGGAAATCCGATTTTCGACTACGTGTAACTCATGGAAATTTCCTAGATAGTTTGCACTCTTAACGTCTCCCACCATACTGATGCTACGCGGGCAAGAATAATTCTTTTATATCTTATTGCAAAACTCGCTTTGGGAGAAATAGATGCTTAACTATATTAAAATAGAAACAGCCATTAAACAATACCAAACGCAAACTAAAAAAATTAACATACGACCACTCAAAAGTAACCCAAATAAACTTGCGTGCATAGAAATCGGCCCACTGTAAACTTTTGACTTAAACTATATTTTTTTAAAAACTATTCATCAGATCAAAAAAAGAAATATGCTGTTTGAAAGACAATTTAATATGCTTTAATGTGAGTATAAATTTATCAGGAAGGCTTGTCGTTTATATGCGTAACAACCGGTAAACCAATGAAACGTGTTTATGTGGTGATTGTAACAAAATTAAAAAAATTGTCAAATATTAAAATTATTGCGTTTGCAACTGAAATTTGCATATTAATTCGTTTTTCATAATCTCAATAGTGTTTAAGTGTGTTAGTTTAATGCATACTACACCACAAAAAGCCGGCCAAGTTATTGCTTTAATCGAAAATGGACTTAGTCAGCGAGCTGTAGCTAGACAATTGGACATGACACGCGCAGCGGTTCGAAGAGTGTGGAAACGTTATGAGGAGACTGGATCCTTTCATAGGCGACCTGGAACAGGCAGAAGGCGATTTACAACCGCTCCTGATGACCGCTTTATTGTGTCAACAACATTAAGAAATCGTCACCTTAATGCCGTTCAAGTGCAACGACAGCTTCGTGAGGTGCGAGGACTTGCTATTAGTCAGTGGACAGTAAGGCGAAGACTGCAGGAAAATAACCTGACCCCTAAAACACCTGCGATTGGTCCAAAACTTATTTCAGCTCATCGGCAAGCACGCCTGCGTTTTGCACGGGATCATCTGAATTGGACGTTGGAACAATGGGTTCTCAGATAAGACCAGAATATGCCTCCATGGTAGCGACCGAAGAAGGAAAGTGTACCGAAGACCAAGAGAGCGATTTGCAGATTGCTGCTTTGAAGAGCGGAGTGCTTATGGAGGTGGTTCTTGTATGACCTGCGGTGCAATTTCTTTAGGAGCACGAACCGACCCTGAGTTCATTCGTAGGGGCGACCGTGTTCACGAAGAAGAGGTTTTACGGCTGTTAGATATATCGAGCAGATTTTAGCAATTCATGTGGTACCTTACGTCGACTACATTGGAGACGAATTTACCGTTATGCATGACAATGTCAGGCCGCACACCGCAAGAATCGTGCAAGATTACATTGCAGAATTCGGTTTTCGGGTAATGGAGTCGCCAGCATACAGTCCTGACCTAAATCCGATCGAACACTTATGAGATGAGCTAAAACGAAGAATTCGAGCTAGACTTCATACCCCAAACTCGATCCCAGAGCTTATTGTTGCAGTAGAAGAAGACTGGTTTAACATCCCTCAAGAAACAATAGCAAACTTGATTAGATCTATGCCTAATCGTATGAGAGAAGTTATTAGGGAAAAAGGAGGTGATACCCATTATTAAAAAATTAAGTGTTAAGTTTTAAATTGTCAATAACACTATTTATGTTAATAATAAAAAAGCTTAATTTGCTTAATGCATTAATTTCACTATGTTAAACATCGGATGCTCACAATAATTTATACTCACATTAAAGCATATTAAATTGTCTTTCAAACAGCATGTTTTTTTTTTGATGATGAATAGTGTAAAAAATATATATAGTTAAAGTCAAAAGTTTACTGTGGGCCGATTTCTATGCACGCAAGTGTATATGTAAAAGGTGTCTATGGAAACTATGGACCATCAGCAACTGTCCGACGCAAAAACGAATTTTTCAAAAAGTCGCTATATCACGCCTTCAATCAACGTCGTCAAATCAATATATGAAATAGAAATCTGCTACATTTTGAAGAAGTTGAAAGAGAAAAATGTGTGTTGGGTAAACTCACCGCTGTGAGACTGTAGCGTCGAATTGGCCCATTAAATTAACGCAAAACGAATTTTAATAACTGCAGTCCAAAATTACTCACTTACTGTAAAGCAGTTGATGAAATCTGACCTCAAACCTTACTCTATATTTCTATTTTTTGCATACACATGATAAAGTTCTATTCGAGTGTTGCATACTCAGAAATTCTAGAAGAATTTCCGCTCAATAAATTTAGAAAAAGTGTATTTTTTAATTCCGCCAAAGTCTTTGAAAAGCTGGCCTCCAAGAGCTGCTTGAAACCCTTGAAGGCCCAAAAAAATTTAAACCACAAGGTAACAAGTCTGGACTGTAAGGAGGATGTTTTTTCCTGCCTCCAACGTTTCTTCCTGCCTCATTTCTCCTACGTATCGTTTGAAGAATACAATTTTCAATGCAAGAGTAACTAAAGGAAGCCATGAGGCCCTGAGGCTTTTTTGATTAGGTGTGGCAAATGCTGGTGTATATCCGTCATGGTAGTTATGTAGCTGAATAAGAATCGGCGGATGGAACACTTCCTTTCCACAAAAGTGCAACGATATCTTTGTGAAAACGTAATAGAGCAACGGCGATGCGTTGCTCTTCGGCCCAGGACTGGTTCTTAAGAGCGGAATTCCGTTATTAGATGAAAATCTTGCCTACTTCATTGCCAACGTTCCTGATTAAATTTTGTGCTTTAGTAACATCCAAAATTCCACCAGGAAGAAATCACGATTAAGGAGTTTTGTTGCTAGAGCTTTTTGCGTCTGTTGCATATTCTTTATCAGTCTTTTCACTTCTAGCACAAAAACTTTGAAATTGCCAATTTTTACCAGGAATATGGTCATGCAGGTACTATACCTATACTATCTGCCGCAAAATAAAAATTTTGCTTAGAATATCAGTAGTCTTGTGTGTACAGGCGCTCATTCCAATTTTGACAAATGGGCATTGGACGGAGCTAAGTTCGTCTTTTAAGACCAATTCTGATTGAACATCTGTTTGTTATTCCGATGTCTGGGAAAGATGGTGTATTTTCATTTCTCTGTACGTAAAAACGCCCGAAAATAAAATATTGTCAATTCCATTCGTCATTCCAGTATCGGTCGCTTGTCCTCGAGACGGGATATGTAGGTACAGTCTATCTAACCCAAGCTCGTAAAAATGTAGAGCAAATTCTGGAGAGCTATTCAACGATATGTTCGGCTTTCATCACATCAACGCGTGTCATTTATTTGAATCACCTTTGCTGGTTCATGAGTCATGTGCTGTACAATTTTGACACCGCATTTTCTACGCGACGTTCAGGATGACCGACGTACAGACACCGTACCAGACGTACAGACAACGTAGGCGTGCATGTTACGGTACGAGGTAGGATAGGAACATCCAAATTATCGAAATAATAAAAGGCCATGCAACTACTATACGAACGCACAAACATGACAAAGATCTCGGAAAGACTCATACAGCTACAGACAAAATGGACAAACAACCCCTACAACTGGACCACACTGAATCCCCTTTGTCTTACAAGACCAACCAGACAATCCCGCTTCCGTTTCCCTACATTAACGCTACTCGAACACTTACAAACGAAACTGACTACAATAAAATAATTTCTTCTTGCCACTGAAATTTTATTTAATAATATTGTTAACCTAGAATAAGAGAATTTTCATATTTGTTTTTTATTTAGATTAAGATTACATGTATTAAACAAGGGCAAAAAGACCGATAGGTCGATAGCCTTTTTTAGAAATAAAGATGTTTACTACTACTACTAAAAGGCCATGTTAACTATTTCTTATTCACAACCTGATTTGATACAATGTATGTGATATAACTTTTTTATCTAGTGTTTCTTTATAGCACAACGGACCTATTGTTTCTGTGGCCAAAAAACCAAGGATCGAGAAAACTCATCTAGATGAAATAGAGCTACCTGATATTGCAACAATTACAAACGTTCTGGATTGGCTATCATTAAAGCAAAAGAACGTTAAAAAATCACCAAAGTTTTGTCAATGCGAGAAAGCGGAAATTAACTCGGTAGCATGTCAGACAACTTCTATTGAATTGAGGAACCAATCATGTGAAACAACTTCCATTAAATTGAAAAATCAGTCATGTCAAGCAAATTTATATAAACCTGCTGAAACTATTTGCAAAACTGAAGATGTTTTAACCATCTCACGTTCTAGATACGAATCTAAAAGTTTAGTTAATAAAAGTGTTCCATGTAGTTTGCGTTCTTTCAAAATTGATCGCCTCTCAGACAATAATAACTTGAATTTAGATAAAGGCTGTCAAACAGATTTAGCAACAATAAAACTGGTCTCAAATCAGACACAATGTGACTTAAAAAAATGCCCAAAAACATTTTGGAATAATGATCCATATGTTTTTAGCCCAGAAGCTAAAGACTTGGGAAATCAAAAGTTGGAAACAGAGTGGTCTAGTGATAAAAAACGGTTATTCGTAGACTCTAGGCAATCCGTTCCGACGCCTATAACAAAGGGCTTTCTTTCGCCTGAAACTCCTACGTTGTTGGAGGTGGAATCAAAAAAATCTAAAAAAGTAACGATTTGCCAAATTTGCGATCAAAGTCTGTACAGTAGACGTGAAGTAGATAAGCACAAGCAAACTCATATGTGGTGCCACATCTGTAATAAAAGATTTAAATCTACGAAACATGCTCAAAACCACCTATATTCATCTCATGTAAGTAAACATCAAGAGACCGAAGATCTGAACAAACGTAATTGGGCCGTTTATGTTGACCTTTTAAAAGTAGATAGTCGTCCTACATTCAAAACTGAGTACCCTTTAGCATATCAATGTTTAAGTGATAGTTTAAAAAAGTAATATTTTGTCCATTATAGTCCGACTCGACCAGTATTATAATGCAGGTTAAAAAGTATGCGTCGATAAAGATCCGTTTAGTTTTTAAGTTAAATTATTCATCAGACGTTTTTGCATGAACTCTAATATGTAATGTATAATACCAGGGAGCTAGTTTTAATATACAGTTTACTTGAAATAAAGCGACTTTTCATGTTGTAGACCTTCCTGTTTCCCATGCCGTCGATTCGGTCTTGTCTTTTAAACCACTCGAGAGGATGTAATCGCGAACAGTTGGAGATGTTGAACATTCTGTAGCATCCCACTATTTGTCTGGCTCTTGGAGGTGTGAACCACGTTTCTGCAACAGGGTTTTTTCAGGCCTTTTTGACTGAAAATCAATTCTAAAGCAAGCAGAACTGGGGGAAAACCAGGTTCCGAAGAAGAAACAGGCCTACCAATCAGCACACATGAGATCATCAACTGAGATTGGCACATGTTACATTTCAGTTTGTAAGAGCCGTGAATAAAACGTGATTCTTGGATTTAGTCCTGACCGAATCTTCCAATTGCGTTTTGAAAAATATCAAATTATATATACAGGAGTAGTTTGCAGAAACACTTTATATACAGGGTGACAATTTGAAAACTTGCAATGGCTATATCTGAGAAACAAAAAAAGATATACAGTTTTTATAATAAATAAGTAGGGGGAACCAAATTTATGTATCAAATAAACTCAAAAGCTTCAAGAAATGAGTTCCGTTGCCAACAGGAAAAGAAATGCACCAAGACTACTTGAAGAAGCAGCTCAAGTTGGAGTTCTCGGTCAGTTTGCCATGAGCCCAACTTTATCGACTCAGACCTCAGACAGTTCAGCAACAGGACTCTCCCGCAAATCGATTAGAAAAGTGTTAAAATTTCAGCTGTGTAAAATACAAATCCTTCAAGAGCTTTCTGAGGATGACCCGTTTAGACGGTACAGTTTATAAACAAAAGTACCGTATTTGGAGTCGTTATTAGTCATACGCAGTACCCTGAAGGCTTAATGTTTCGGCTGGTATATTGGGGGATCCTATTATTGAGCAGATATTTACAGCGGATAACTTGAATGGTGGAGTATATGCCGAGATGCTTCGGAATCGGACTGGGCCTTTAATTATGAAAATCTGTTCTTAATCGAGGATTTACTGTATTTTCAAAAATGGTACCCCTCCCCATTACGTACTCATTATCAAAATAAATGGATTGGTAGGCGAGGCCCTATTGAGTGGCCACCACGATTGCCAGACCTGACGCCGCTTGATTTTTTCCGTCGTCAGTATAGTCAGACTGCGAATAATAATGCAGAAGTCCTACGATTAAATTCTGGTTTTGAGTAAAATGTGTAGTAGTAAACATCTTTATTTCTAAAAAAGGATATCGACCTATCGGTCTTTCTGCCCAAGGAAAATGTATAATAATATTACTTTCATAGATCCCGTATCGAAGAAAGATAGACCTGATTATGCAATGCGTATAAATGTAATTTTATTGGGTCTAGCAACGTTTGGGCTATGCACCCCGTTTTAAATTTATTTTTTTTGCGTGTATTCGTGGGCTGTTTTGCTACCTACTTGAACTTAAAGACATTAAATCGAAGGATAGAATCTAATTTAACCACTTTCTTAGACGCTCTAGCCATACAGCGTTTATTAATTATCAAATTAATTAATTTTTATTCATGTAATAATAATACTAATAGTATTTGTTTATTTCATTCTTGTTGTAACAATAACAACAACCACAATAAAAATTAGATAATTAGTAACAACAACAAATAACGTTTTTATACAATTATCTAGGGTGTATGGCCCTGAGTTAACTAGCAACTTTCTAGTTTTAATTTTGAAAACTTATACACTTTTAATTTGCAGGAATTTTTCAGATAATTTATCAAAACGCTTCACCCCTATATGTGCTTTTTAAAACACTTTCATTGTTTTGTTTCGTTCAACATTATTATTTTTAACCACTTTTTTTTTAGAGGAATTAATCGGCACGAATTTTCTTCACAAGGTTCATTTGTAGCCCTTAACAAAATTGAAAATATTTTAAATTCCTATCAAATGGAACAAAGCCGCATACGCTTACCGAAAAATGAAACGATTTTTGATTTCTGGAAGAAAAAGAATGAGCTTAATCCCGGGTTATACATGCTTGCTCAAGTATTGTTAAGCGTACCGGCAACTCAAGTTAGTGTTGAGAGGTTATTCACAGGACTCAAATTTTTGTTGCCGCCTTCGAGGTCAAATATTAAAGAAAAATGTTTAGAGTAACAATTATTTGTGAGGACCAACCGACTTTTCAATCGTAAAGAACAAACACCGTACGTTTATACACTATTTTTAAAATTCTTCTTTAAGTTGAATTATTTTAGTTCTTCGATCACTAACAACGAAACATTTGAAATTGGAATTTTGGACCAAAGCATTTCCTCAAAAGATAGTGAAGAGTGTGAAGAAATGAACCAGGAAGAACAATCTTTAAACGGAAATAAGAGTGAAAGAAGAACGCGATAAAGCCAGAAAATTAATTAACAAATTACTTTTCAAAAATACAACGATTAAAATAATTTTTGTATCTAATATTGTCTGGGGTTGCTAGTCCTCCTACCCTCTACCATACAACCAGCCGAAGTACCGTATGAAGCAGTGGATGGTTGCTCATCTTTTATCTTGTGTAATACAACAAGCAAGGAAAAATGTCGTGAGATTCCTAATTAGAGTAGCCTTTATCTTTGTCCTAGTTTGTTGCTATTTATCAATTTTGGAACCGGAACGGAACCGAATTGGAAATTATTTTCTAAACCGGAACCGTAATGGAACCGAAGTTTTAAATTTTGCCTTGGACCCAAACCGGAACGGAACAGTAATTCCGTTTCAGTCCGGGTCCTTGGACCAGACACAAAAAGTAACATTTTGATTATTTTGCGACGTGAGCGTACGTCGTCTTGGACGTGATTTCGCTGCGCCGATAATCACGTCGAATTGAAATGACCTTAGAGTAAATAGTATCTATTTACTCTGAGGAAATCACAAAATTTACGACTTGATGTTTTCTTCACCTTATCACGTTTGGTGCTGGTTGGAGTCTGCAGGTTGACTGGGGGCAAAGGCAAAGGGGACAAAATCTCAGAAGTTATCAAGGTTTTAATTTATTAAATTCCCTGCGAACATGGGACTGGAGAAACCAAACCAACACAACAAAAAATGAAAAGATACAAAGCTTCAACACATAGGTAGAACAATATTGACGAAAATGAAAATGTGTGGAATTTGCCTTTATTTACAACAATCCCAATATAATCATACATTGCAGGGTGGATAGTCCCAACTTTTGAAACCAACTATCCTCCGAAACAGGTTTCTTGGAGGTCAATGGATGAGTAGTCGCAGTTGATCACAGATGTAGGTAGCTTTACGATTCATATGAGCGTTCTCTTGAAAACTTCTAACAGAAATGCTTTGATAGAAACATATTTGTAAATAATGGACATTTTAATAAACAATTCAAGTTTCAACTTTTAAATATTGGGTTTCCAAGTTATGGTTGCCCATTTATTTCTTTTAGCAGTACCACATTCATGGCACTAAAATGGTTACACAAAGCTTCATAAAGCTACTTCATTAGGGGGGACAGTTTATCAACAGCAAACAACTATATGTATTTGCTTCGAAATAATCAGTATAGCAAACATTGTTCAATTTCTGGTCTAGTTTCCTATAGAATTAACAAATTAAATTTACTGAAGAATTTCAATGAATTTGCTAGTTCTGCTTGAAATGCTGCCAAAACTTACTACAAGAAAAGAAATCATTATTGTTTAAAAGTGAAAAATTGGGGTGTTGGCCACAGTATTTCATGAGATTGAGAAAAACAAGTTACTTAGAGTTAGGCTACTATTAATTCTTCGTGAAGTACTAAACAAAAAAACGCAGTACTAATCCATATGACAAACTAACTGTGTCCATTGCAAATATTTTTATATTTATCTGAAGAGAAACGCGACAAAAATGTAGGAATTTAGACTTACTTACTTTTTGTATTAATATTATAATGGAAGGAATATTCCCTTAAAAGTAACAAATAATATACTATACGAATAAGTAGATGATTAGTCGTTGATCGCTAGGGCCTTTATTTTATTAAGATAAGAGAATTATCAGTTTTATAATTGATTCTAATATAAATGTACTCAATTTGGAGTAGTGTGTGTTGAACCGTTGAAAATATTCTGGCAAAATGGTAAGCTTCGTTCTAATGTTCTTTAATAATAATAACTAAATGAAATACTTCATCGTGGTTCAACATTGAGAGATATTTCCTATTACATTGACTTGTAGATATTTTTGCGTTTTTTCGTGTCTTGTCGGTGTGAAAGAAGAATTTCTATCTAGAAAGTAAATCTGTCTATTAGTATCTAGAATTAACATTGTAGAAATGATTATCCGGTAACAAAACGTGTTGTAATGGTGATTGAACTCACAAATATAATTATATTACCATATTCTTAAGTCACAAAATGTTAACTTTATGGAAATACTAATACTATAATATTCTATTCAAATTTCAGGAGCATCAACAGAATCATAATCCATCACCTGTATTACACTTCTTTAAAGCATTCCTAATGAATATTATCGGATGGTGTGTTTTAGTGTCAATCGTAGCATTGTTCTCACTCTATAGAAAAATAATTGACATTATTTTAATATAAAACATGGAAAACTGTATGGGGGCCTTTTCGCATTGAGTGATGCAATTTTTTTCTGGCCTGATGTTGCACCTATTTTTCTGACTACCGTATTATATATTAGGAGTGAACACCAAATTGATCTCTTCAATAACGTGCAGAAAGTAATAAAGGAAAAGGTAAATGAGTCATACATGCAATATCTGTAATTGAGGTAATTTAAGTTTTTTTGAAGAAAATATATCGTCCAAAGATGTGCAAAATTAGTATTTGCTTGACAATTCAAGCCCGCAGTTGCTGGTACAAATCTAAATAATCGTGGGCAATTAATTAATATTTTTTGGATAAACTATTATGCTTTTAAATCATGCATGCTAAAATTAATTCAATAAATTAAACATTCCGGAAACGTTGGCTAATGGGATTTTTGAGATGTTTTGTTCACATCACAAGAACTGAAATAAATCTTTGGTGGCGGTATTTATGAAAATATCGGAGTTATTGCTCGATGCATTTTTGATAATCGACTCAGTAATAAAAGGAAAATGTTTCTTATTCTTTTAAACTTCCTTCTAAGTTGTTGTTATTCCATAGATTTTCAGTAATCCTGATTTATATCCAAAACTAACTGGGAGTAAATATTCATTTGGCGGGTATGCTTACTGGATGAAGTACGGATGTAACCCAGACTCCGTATTAAAAGTGTTGAAATGTCCGGATAGTAGTAAATTCAATGAAGAGTATCTCAAGAAAGCTACAGCTGAAATAGTAGGAACGCAAATTGATGAAAATAATGCTGTTTTATGGAACTTCTATATCAGCGAGAAACCACTAGAGGATTCGAGTTCGGTAAGAAATCATATTTGAAATATTTATGAAAAATTTATTAATTAGCTTATTACTGCAATAAGAACATTTTGCAATGTTAAATGTGTTTGAATAATGTTGGAAGTGATATAAAAAAGTTAAATATACTTTTGCGAATTATTGGCAAATGTATTTATAACTTCTACGTATCATATCAGCAACTAATTTTTATTATGTCAGTAAATATACAAAAATAAGGTATTTGTTTCTTAGTAATTTAAAAGAATTGTCTAGGAGGTAAGTTTAAGTCCTTCTAATGTTTTTCTCAGGTATGAGTTGTCGTTGCGACGATATTATTTAAATAATTTGTATACGGTACCTCCTAACACCCGCCTTGTATTTTCCACTCCACACTATTTTTGTAAAGTCTGTGCAAATACTATTGAGACAGTATTTGGTCTGTAGCATGTTTGTATTGCATAGGAGGCACGAGTAGAATATAAATAAAAGCTCGGTAAGCGTCGGTTCCAAATTTACGGTTTCCCCATCAAAAAGTTTCAAAACGCCGCCGGAATGTCATAATTATGGTCTAATTACGACCTAAATCATCAGAAACACTAAATGGTATAGAAAAGTTATATATACAGTGGTACCTCGATATACGAGTGTTTTGAGATACGAGCCGCCGAGCGAGCGATACATTTTGCTTTGAGATGAGAAGATGAGAGAAGACACTACACCGCTGCACACGGCCCCAAACACTTCCACAAACGAGGAATCGGAAGACTCGTTTAAAGCCAGTCGGGGCTGGTTTGACAACTTTAGGAAAAGGACCGCCATTCACTCCGTCGTTAGGCATGGTGAGGTAGCAACTTGGGATGTGAAGGCAGCATAGGTTTTCATTTTGTACGTAGTTTACGTTTTCCGAACTGATAGAATCCTAAGGATATCCCCCAGCAAGTCTTCAACTGTGGCGAGATAGGGCTTTTCCGGAAATTGATGCAGAATAGGACTTACATAACGGCAGAGGAGAAGACTATGCCAGGTCACAAACCCATGAAGGATAGGTTAACTCTAGCACTTTGCGCCAATGCGAGTGGCGACTGCAAAATCAAGCCTCTGCTAGTATATCATTCGGAAAATCCCAGAGCCTTTAAGTCACATAAGATTTTAAAAGAAAAACTTCAAGTTATGTGGAGGGCAAATCCGAAGGCGTGGGTCACTAGGAAATTCTTGGTGGAGTCGATAAACCTGGTGGTTGGCCCTTCTGTTTAAAAATATCTACAGGAAAACAGCCTACCGATGCAAGCCCTTCTCGACCTCGACAATGGCCTTGCTCACCAACCAAATATCGACGATGATTTACTCGAAGAATTCAAGTTTATAAAGGTTCTCTACCTACCACCCAACACCACTCCTATCCTGCAGCTCATGGATCAGCTCTTGACTTCTAATTTTAAGAAGTTGTACACCAAGCACATTTTTCGGCACTGCTTTGGGGTGCTTGGCTTGGAGAACACAAACCTTACTCTTCGAGAGTTCTGAGAGGACCACTTTAGCATCGTGAAATGCCTAAGAATTATTGAACATGCCTGGTTGGGCGTTACAACGGGGACATCAACCTCTGCATGGAAGGAGCTGTGGCCTTAGGCTGTAGCTGAAAGGGCATTCGAAGGATTGGAACCCGAAGTGTCAGTGATAGAGGAGATTGTTTCTTTGGGCAAATCCATGGGTCTGGAGGTAGATGAGAGAGATGTGGACGAACTGGTCGAGGAACAGTCTCAGGAGCTGACAACCGAGGGGTTACACGATCTAGATTCGCAGCAGGATACGGTGGTTCAACGAAAAAAGTTGTAGATAAATTCGTAAAATAGTTCGTGGATAAAAATCACCCCGAAAAAGTAGCAACCGGTCGTCCATCGGAACCAGAACCTGTTTTTTTTTTCGATAATATATTAAGATTTTATGGCGTCCGCATTAGCGCTCAAATCGATAAAACTTATTGATGGGGATGTGTGGATCATTAAGTAATGAGTCTTGATCGCAGCGTTGAAAAACTTCAAAAAGTTTATTAAAATCTTTAGAAAACAGTGAATTATGAAGCTTTTCGGGTTAAAATATGTAATAAATAACAGTCAGAACATGAAGATAAAAAATTACCTCAGAAATAAAACAAACTAATTACAGTGTTTCAAATAGGGCTTATATTGCTGAGGTCAAAGAATTGAGTGAGAGGAACCTCGACACTTTTTTTCAACCTCGGAACAAGTATTAGTCAAATTTTTGCTGAATCAAGATGCAATCACTGTACAGCGCAACATACCAATTATATACATATTATTTAAAATTAGTCTAAAAACCCTTATTCTTTATTTTTCTGTATAAATAATTAAACTAATTTTTAATAATTCAATATAAGTTCTCAAATTCACTGTTTTAGATTTTTTTAGAGAGTTTTGACTTTGTGGTTTTAAAGAATTGGGGGCTTGAAATGGCAGGCCAGACAAAGCGATGCCAGTTTTTTTCGTAATCTATTATGAGCGGCTTTTATTTAGGTTTTTTGTCATTATTGAGTTATATTTATTTTTTCAGGATGGTTCTTATTGTTATCCCATTATTGTTCGTTTCCATCATTCAATTGGAGATGCTACCTCGATTGTTGCATTGTTTATTCGGCTATTTGGGGATCGTACAGCCTCAAACTACACTGAGGAACTTTTTAACAAAATCGTTCAAGTCCCGATTATCAAATGTCGCCATGATACAGAAATACAATTATTAATATTGATTTTGGTATATCTTCTCCAATTGGCCACTGTTCATAAAAATGCCATTCAATTTTTTTTTTAGAATAAATGGATTGAAAAATCACTCGTATTCTGTGACGTTGTATTTCTCGGTCTTGGAAGAGTTATTTTAAAATCGCAACTACGAACAAACGATGAAAATGCTTTACACGGTTCAAATTATTCGGGGAAGAAAATTACAGTTTGGGCCACTGAAAGTAAATCAAACTGTTTGATGATGGTGAAGAGAGTAAGAAAAAGAAGTAGATCGAAATTTACTTGCGTAATTGGATCTGCAATAGCGGCTAGTATGACCGCTTACTTTAAAAGGGTAAGTTAGCAGAAACGTAAAGTTTGTTAAAACTTTGTGTTTGGTGGAAATTATGAAAATGATTTCTTATTATTTAGTATCACTAAACTTTTTTAATGACACACACAAACACTTTTTATTGATATAAGATAATCCTAGTTCATATATGATTGTTAGCTTTCAAATGCCATAAATTTGTTTGCTTTATAACAATAAGCATTTCCATTTTTCATGCCCACAAAATGAAATTATCCCAAATGAAATAATCATCCTCTAATGAATATATAATGAAAATCAATCCTGTAATGAGATATTTCTAATAAACTCGTCGTGTGTTTTGCAATAAACATCCAATAAAAGTGCCTAAAAACAAAAAACCGCGCAGGGTACAGTATAAAAAGTAACTGTTAAGAAGAGATCATATAAGCTGGAAGCATGTAAATAGGTATAAATATTAAACTATATTAAACGAGGTAAAGATCTCGGGGTTTCCTGCGCCCACAGCCACAACTTTGGAACGTAAATCGCTCTCGTTCTTGTGTCGGACATTTTGCTTTCCCAAATCTCTTTCTTTTCATGTTTATAAGAAGATCTCTAACGATTTCCCGTTTTAAGCAATGTGTCTTTAGTAGCCTCTGCCTCTATACTTTCATGTATCTTCAGTAACACCTGATAAGCACCTTCATTTTTGTTGCAATCATGGTATTCATCGCTCTTAAACTGCCATAGGAACTTAAAACAGAAGGGTTTTCTTTTCCCATTTTTCATCCCGAAAACGAAGCGTCATATGAAAAAAGTGAGAGACAGAAATGTTAGAAAACAAAACTAGCAGTTGGGTAATCTGCAAAAATAGAGAAGGTTAAAAGAATGTTGGCAAGGTATCATCCCAGACGATACTGCGCTTAATTAACTTTAGTCTGTTTAGACTAAAACAAGCCCCTTATAAATACCAAAGCCAAGTTTCAACAAAGTCGATAAAAATATTATTATTTACGAAAAACCGTGTTTTATTGCAACACTCTGTTTATTGAGAAGTAAATTCTTAAAATCACTCAGAGAAGCACCTTCTGAAGTTTGGCCACGAAGTTAAATAACAACCTGTAAATGGTGATTTAAAATTAGTTTCAATCTTTTAGCGTGTGGTCTGGGAGTCTTCAAAGAGTACAAAAATGTAGTAACAATAATCTTCAATGAAAATTGTAATATTCGCAAAAAGCCCCATCATAAAATTGAGAACGATGTTGTAGATCGCAGCAGCAAATAACGTCTCTTTCATTAACATCACGTAAATACTGCTTGCTTCATGCATAAATCAACAAAGGTAACATGTGAAGTTAAAAGGCAAATTCAAAAAAAATTCATTTTGCTGATGAACCAGTAAATTTGTCACTGTAATAATTTGCGACGAGTTCAGTGTTTGAAAATTCGGTGCTTCTTATTTAGCTCTTGATTGCAGCACACAACATACTAATTCATCAAACAACTTGAAAATGGAGTGAATATGGCGTACTAGGTAAAGAATGCCTATGCAATAGTGGCTTCATCTAGCAATATTCTTCATCTTATACATATGTTTATTCGTTAAAGTATATTTGGACGAAATATTAATAATCAACCAGATAATAGCATCCGAGGAAGCAAAACGTAATACAAGTCTTCGTCAAAATTATAATTTTATTGTAGGATTTCTGCATTATCATTCACAGTCTGCCTATACTAACCTCGACCTACCAAAATATAAAAATATTCCACGATCTGACTCATTTCTATCAACTATCCATGTAGCGTAGAAGTATATTCCGACTATTCCTGTATACTCAACTTCTATCAAAGATCTTATAATTCATCTAGTGTTATCTATTTTTTACTCTTAGAATAACTTTCCTGTTCCGAACTATACATCTGGAATTACTACATTATTGCTGAGCTTCCCAAAATTAGATGCAACTAAACCAGTTCCACTAGAGAATAAATCTGCAGGTCTAAGCGTACATTTACCATCTCATACGTCCGTTACTTCCATTTATTCTTTACGTGCGACTGCAGCTTCAATGAATTCTGGATTAATACATACCGATGCTGTAGTAAGTATTTAACATTTATTTTATTGTTTTTAAGTTTTGATTCTAAGATTGCTCAGTAAAAATGTCTCTACCTAATTTCAAATGTAGGAATTAATCCACACGGTTACTTTAGATTTCCTACGGACTCCTGAAATACGTTTTGGGTTTTGTGCCAATAAAATTGATTGACTTGGGATACGATTGTCAAACGTTCTTGCTTACCAATATACCTGGTGGCTCGAAAATTGTGTTGTTTGGTGGCTGCACTTTAGAAAGAGTGATTCCTATTGCGCCTAATATGAAAGGAATTGGTAAGTTGACAGAGATATTAATATAGGGTGGATGGGGGCTCATTTAAAAAGAACCAGTCAAATATCTCGAAAAGTATAGCAAATCAAGAAAATATATTGTATACTTCGGGTTTCTGAGTAGCAATTACACAACATTTGCATAAAACATTTTCTGTTATTTGCTATAATTTACGAGATATTTGACTGGTTCGTTTAAAATGAGCCTCTCTGTATACTTAGTTTAATCATATTCATTTAATTTTAAAACTGTTTTTAATTCTTTTGCACTGGATGGCATCAAACACTAACAGCCACTGAACGAACTAATGACCGCATATAATTTTAAACAAATATCAAATTATGTTTATCCTAAAATATCCTAAAATAAGTAGCTCACTTAAGTTTTAGCTGGTTACGATAATTTTTTAAGTGTATTACAATACTTTGGCCTACATTTCTCTCATATAACACTCTCACACATAAACTCTCTGATATAACAAGCCCATAAAAAAGTTCATTTTAATTTAGCATTTCTAATCATAATCACATCGTACACAGATTATCATGTACTTAAAAAGACAATTTACTTAAAATGAATCGATACAATCATAAATTAATATTACTAATAATAACGGCTCCATAAATCTGGAAAGTAATAAAATTTCTCCATTGCTTCTGACCATCGAAAAAACAAAAATTGAATAAGCAAAAGCTTCTTATTGGCTTTAGATCCGATAGTGCAGTAAAAGAAGTTTAGATTGAGCGAAAACCAGAAGGATTTAAAACGCATATCGAATGATCACAGAATCAGAGAATACACCAAAACGATTGTTGCAGCATAACAGAATTGTATTTTTGTTTTATACATTTTTAAAACCTACTACCGCTCTGTACGTTTTTGCTGAATCATTCAGAATTGATCTAAAATGTTATTTTTCAGGTATTTCATTTGGAATTATTAGTTATGACAACAAACTGCAGATAGGCGTGACTGTTGACAAGACTTTAGTTGCAAATCAAGAAGAAGTACAACGGATTGCGGATGATTTTTTCGATAACATTCGACGTTTAGACGACGCATTTTAAAGCAGGAACTAGGATTACTTTTTTTAAATTGATGAATCTTTAATCATTTTACAAATCATTTAAAGTTTTTATTGTACAAATATACAGGTATACCTTGTAACATTTATTAAAACCTGAATGAGATTCAGCTTCGTAACCCATAATACAATTTTAAGCGTAAATTACTTGTGTTATAAGTTTCTTAAAATTTCTAAATAAAATTACCTATCACGTATTAAAATGAGCTTGTTTTAGACCTTTCCATAAAGCTCCCATTTGTCTTAGGTTCCAATTTGCAAAAAAATGCGTGGTTGAACATGAAAGCATTGTAAATAATGGTTGAATTCTATTACCCAAAGTCGAGCAGTAATTTCAATAAAGGCAAGAGTTTCAGGGTTTTTGAAAAATTCACACATAATAGTACATTATATACCTAGGTCGAGAAGTAAGCTATTATATACCGATCACGCTACGCGCCTCAGGATATAATGGACCGAAGTATTTATAGAATTTTTTTTTACTAATAACGCGAATAATTACCTAAATTGATTTAATTAGATGATATTTGATAGACTGCCGCAATACAATTTATCGGTCTCCAGAAAACAGATATTATATTATATATATATATATATATATATATATATATATATATATATATATATATATATATATATATATATATATATATATATATATATATATATATATATATAGTATAGCGATATATATATAGATATATATATATATGATATATATATATATACCAAAATTGCAGTAGTTAAAAGAGTCTTAACAATTATCCAGAAAGGAGAAAATTCCTGAACAGTTCGAATAAAATTTTTGCATTTTACAATACATTTTTATTATTTATTATTTCAATTGATAGTTGTAGTAAACATCTTTATTTCTAAAAAAGGCTATCGACCTATCGGTCTTTCTGCCCTTGTTTAATACATGCAGTCTTAATCTAAATAAAAAACAAATATGAAAATTCTCTTATTCTAGGTTAATAATATTATTAAATAAATAAAATTTTAGTGGCAAGAAGAAATTATTTTATTGTCCACTAGTCCGTTGCGTTTGTAAGTGTTTCGAGTAGCGTTAATGTAGGGAAACGGAATCGGGATTGTCTGGTTGGTCTTGTAAGACCAAAGGGGATTCAGTATGGTCCAGTTGTAGGGGTTGTTGTCCATTTTTGTCTGTAGCTGTATGAGTCTTTCCGAGATCTTTGTCATGTTTGTGCGTTCGTATAGTAGTTGGGTGGGGGGGTTGTGTAGTGGGTTTTTGGGAGTGTCTTATTCGTGTTATTAGTCTTAGTGCAATTTGTTCTGTTGTTTGTGTATAACGTTTTGTCCTTTCTGTTCCGTTGGTCATGAGTATATGTCCAAAGTCTAGCAAGGGTCTACAAATAGCTTTATATATTTTTGGTGGCGGTGTTTGTGCTAATTCCTCTGTCTTTGTAGGTTAGTGATCGGAAGTGTTTTGTTCTCTTTATTGTTTCTGCCCTGATGTTTCGTATGTGTTTAGTGAATTTAAGTTTGTGGTCAATTGTGACTCCGAGGTATTTTACGTCGTTTTTTGGTTGTGTCGTTTGGCCGTCTGCAGTTATTGTAGGGGAGTCAGCGTTGAGTCTGTGGTTTGTGAGCAGAAGTTGGTTTTTTGACGCGTTTGGTTTTAGTCTCCATTTATAAAACCATGTCATTGTGTTGTTTGTTAGTGTTTGGAGTCTTTGAGCTGCTCTCTCAGTAGTTTTGTCATGTACAATAAGTGCCGTGTCGTCTGCCTATTCAATTGATATTATTTCGTCCTTGTAGGTTTATTATTTTACGATACTAATGTGATGCTTCTTCTATTGGTGTATTTGGAGAACTGTGGAAAGAGCCTCCCTGAACGACGGTTTTTATTAGGAACTTGAAATTACTTTGTACAAATTGATAGTCAATTTTGAAATACTATTATATCAATAATCTCACAGTTTCTTTTTGGTTTTCTTGGATTTATAGCCGGATTTTGCCAGTTGGTTTAGTTTTAGGTTTAGGCATTAGGAAAATTTCATTATAATGACAGATGTGCAAGTTACGTTAAAAGTTTAAGCCCACACTGACACTTGACGGCGACTCGTTGTTTGTGCTCAATAGAAACAAATGTTTATAAAATATAATAATATAAAATAAAATAAACAAACTCAAATAAAATTGAAACGGTTGAAAATGGGTATAGGACATGCTATACCAAATTTACTACAAATTTCTGACAGGATCGAAAACTTACATTAAACTAGTAGGTTTCCATTTGAAAATCAAAAGTGTGACGTAGTATCTTGTTTATGAAACACCCTGTATAATGCAATGATGGTCAACAAGATGTCCCCTTAAAAATCAAAGTTGAAGTATTTGAGAATTTTTTTCTAAATCTACCAGGAGAGTCATAAATAGGGATGCGACCTATTCGTTGGCCCACCCTGTATATAAGCCGTTTCTTATTATTAAATCTATTACTAATAAAAATTAATATTAGTCACAATATCAAAACAATGCAAATTGACGAACAACTAAAGAAACTATAAGACTTCACATTATTGATGGTAAATCATGCTTTTTAACAAAAATTGAGCTGACAATAATATTATAACTTATATTCCAAAAGAAATTCCTGGATTCCAGTCAATTTTATTGTTTATTATTTAAAATGTCACAAATGCGTTTCGGTGTCTTTCTCCACCATCATCAGTTTGTCTGTATGAACTTTGGTATGATAGCCAGATTCTTGCTGGTTAGGAAGTTTTTCCTGTTCCTCTCTTTTGCCAATTTTGCCTGCAATCTCCTATATGTCCCCTCCAACTTGTCTTCATCCATCAGATATATCTTGCTTTTGTTCCCAAGCATCTCAATTACTGTGTATATTTTCCTGACTGTACTTCAATTTAATCCAAAAGAAATTCCTGGCTTCCAGTCAATTTTATTGTTTATTATTTAAAATGTCACAAATACGTTTCGGTGTCTTTCTCCACGATCATCAGTTTGTCTGTATGAACTTTAATAAAAATTAATTAAAATAAAAAACAATAAAATTGACTGGTACCCAGGAATTTCTTTTGCATTAAATTGAAGTACAGTCAGGAAAATATACAGAGTAAATAACTTATATTACAAGCACGTATAGATAAATCGACCCATTTGGACGTCGTTCCACTCTCATCTTGTTTACTGTTAAGAAGGAAACCGATCTGAAATAATACCAGTAGAGCCAAAACCAAGGTTTTAAAGAATCTCTATTTATTGCTGAAGGATTCCTTCATGAATTTGGAACTTAAGCAGTGATTTCCATATAGTCAACAGATGCGTAAAAAACACAATCAGCAGTTTTTTTTTTATCTCAATTTCAATTGAACACTTGATTGATAAAATGTGTTGCTGTGCAGTTTCAAAAAGATATAAATAGTGCTTCCTATTGAAAAATTAAGTATTTAGTTTTCGGTCGATCGGTGTCATCACACCAATTTGCCAAATTTCCATATCCATAAATAAATAAATTAATGCTGTAAGGAGCAGATATGTTTGTTGTAATATCACTTTTAAACTCGTGTTTTCTGTCTTTGAAGACCATTCAAAGAATCGTAACAAAAACCGTTTAAGTGCAGAATAAATGCAGCCATGGGAATTATGAGAATAAATTATGTAAGTTTGCTTTTAGCATCAGTTTTGTTATTTCTTGTAACGTTATATATGTTTGGGTTTAGTCATTAAAAATTATGAAGAAAATTTTGTTGTTCATTGTTGGTCATTATCAAACATCCATTAAATTACGTATAAAGCTACTTTAGGGCGGTCACCGGAGTTCTGAATTTGTAAAAGTGAAAAAAAATCATAAAATCAATTCAAATATCTGGGAAGTGAAATTGCACATCAGCAGCATCATCGGTGATACGCAACAATGTTCTTTTTGCCTACAATCAAACGCGTATCTTCATCAACCTTCAGCTTACAAACTTGGTTGTTTTAAAAAATATTTATGAATTGAGAACACATCGATATAAAGATTTGCACCACAACAACATGCGGAAATGTTATTTAGATTCTTACACGTAACATATTTGATGTTTACTCTAGAAGTAAAAGTCTGATAAATAAAAACGACTATTATTTATCAAACACGAGAATTTCGATTAATTATTGAAGGTTAGAGCATAAAGCAAAATGATAAGAGTAGTATAAATATCATTTAAATAAGAACTAATTTAATTTCGATTAGTTTCTGTTCAACTGTTATAGTTAAAGTAATCTCAAATGGTAAGTTTTGCTAAAAATTTACTATTTAACATAAATAATCCGATTTGAATTTTAAATAAAATCCAAAAGTTTGTATCACCATTCTTCAACAGGGCTGGTTGATGAAACTTAAAAGTTATTTACTTAGAGTTACTTACAAGCTGAAAAAAATTAAAGAATATTCTTGTCATTATAATATTATATTTATTATACGGAGTGTCAATTTGAAAACTTCCCACCCTTAATATCTCTCTCAGAGTTAAAAATATGAAAAATCGGAAAGACACCGCAATTTTATTTGTAAGGCGTAAACTTTAAATTAATATTTTAAGCCTTCTTGTTTCAACCTCCTAGGAGGGGTAGATGTCACCCTCAGAATATTAAATGGGAATGGAGGTCAAAGGGGGACATCGTTTTAAAGGGTTAAGTATAAATTAGACTTTCGACATTTGAAGGTTTCAATATAGGCAAAAACGGTAATGCTAAATTAGTGTTTGTGCGGAATTAGTGCGAAATTTATTAAACTGTCCATAGGGTCTTAAATTAGATTCCCATGCAAAAAATTGCATAAGAATTTAGGGACTTCTAAAAAACTGGCCTTTCGGATGATTTTGCTAAACAGTTTAAGTGAATTGGCACGTTCCAGCAAGGCAAGTGAAAGTGACTTAGAAAGGAAGGATTTTCATTCAGCACTTATGGTGGTTCAATGTTAGTGTGTTACAAGAGTTCAACGAATTTGTTAGAATTTACTTAAAATTCTTAAAATTCTTAAAAAATTAAAAAAAATTTAAAATGAAATTATATTTAATATACAAGGCGGCCCGGAAAAAACAAAACAAAGACTTTTCGGGTATTTTGAAATTTATTTTCGAAACAGGCCCAGACACGTCAACACCCTAGACTAAAATAGGTAAGTTAAGTAGGGCGAGTAATATCTTGTTTGAAAGATCTGTTCAATTCTGGTTATAATCTCCGATCTCCAAAATTTTGAATCTGAAACTGCGATTTAGCGGGTTTAGAGAAGTTTGGAAAAATAGATTTAAACAAAAGTGATTAAATTGCTAATATGAGATAAAATACCAACACAGTTTTTGTAGTGAAGAACCGAAATGTTAGGCACTGAATAAACTTCAGAAATCACATTAATATAAGTCAATAATGTCCGAAACTATGATCAATTTATTTTATAGGGGTGCACTCTGTGGAGGAAAATGTTGAAATCGTTTCTTTGTACAACATACAAAACGGCCAGTGTGATAACTGTACGTCCAATGAACGAACAAACATGTCGCCAAAAAGTAAATTTTAGAGCTAGTTGCGCGGTTTCGGGATCAGTACTCAACAAAATACGGGATCCTGAACGTAAATTGCCTGTTACAAATGAGGCTGCCGATATTGAAATATTAAGTTAATTAGCTGCAAGACCCAACTTTGAACACGATAAAATTAGCTACAGTTAGAAACATCGCTAGAGCAACTATTCAACTTATATTCAAACATCACAGATTTCATTCGTACACCAATTGAATGAAGACGATTTTGTTCGGCTGATGGTATTTGCGAACTTGCGGCTAAACTTATTTGGAATTACTGGAGAACTGTTTCTCATTGACCTTGTTCAACATGATGGCCCCTATTAAAACAGGAAATTAATGTTCAAACAATATAGAGCTCGACCACATTTCGCACTACTTGTTAGATAGTTTTTGAACAAAGAGTTTAGAGTGGCCGGCTGGGTCTCCAGATTTGACTCCATTAGACTTTTTCGTATGGAGCTATTCGAAACGCCAGATCCACGCAACAAAACAGGGGACTTTGTTGTTGATGAATGCTGTCTGATAACTTTACAGATGTTTCATAATGTTTGGGCTCGGTTTGAAAACCGTGTTAGATATCTTATCAATTTAAAGAATGTTTGCTAAGGTGTTACTAATCCACTTCTTAATTTGAAATTTTAATTTAACATTCCACTTGTTGAAAATTTAATTACATTTATCATCAAAAATTGCTGAGTCAAAGAAAGCTCCATTTGGCTATCAACATAACGAGACAGACTACTCCAACAAGTTACTGTTACTGTTGTTTTGATGACTTTCGTGTTTGTACTGTCCATTCCGATTGTACGTGCTAGTCTTGTATTGTTTTTACCATTGTTGATTGTCTTTGTATGTGCTATATTTTGTAGTATATTGTTTTTATTCGCTTTGTCCATAAAATTTGTAATTTTTTCTGTGGCAATAAAGCATAATTTGATTTGATTTGATTTGACTACTCGATTCTACTTTCCATCTAAAATTTTAGTTGTTTCACTCACCCCGACTAGGGTGTTGATGTGAAAGGAGCGACTGACTATACGTTTATAATGTGCCCCCCCTCGAATTATTTTTCGAATATAAATTTCTATATACCCAAAATGTGTTTCGTTTTCGATGGGCCACCTTGTATAATCTAGGTGTGGATGCTCTCAAAATAATTATAGAAAAGCAATAAAAATTTGAACTTTCAACACCCTGTATCTCGGAAACGAAGCATTTTCTTATCTATGTTAGTATGAACGTTTTTATATATTTTGTTTAGCGAAATCTCCTTTAGGCTTTTGTCACTAAAACTCTGTAACACCCTGTATACATCATATAAAATTGACAGCAATTTTGATGGCCCTTTGGGTTATTTGTTAAGTGATTGAAGCGAGCATTTAACCACTTTGAATCTAGCGGAAAACCATAAATTTTACCCAACCCTGTAAAAAGCAAAACAAAATGTTCTTCTCTGCATCTCATTTGAAATAACAAAAGTTAGTGTAAATAATTTAAATCGTTATTTTAAATATATTTTCCGTCATTATCAGCCAAGAACCAAGAACCACCCGAAGCCTACAAGTATACTATCTAAATAACGTTAAGATGTATAAAAAAATTAATGCGCATATAACTGTATAAAACAGACATATATTATATATAAAAATTCTGTCCAACTTTACCTATTAACTCGCGTTTCTAATTTAAATGATGAAAGTTTGAATTATGTCCACCTTGTATACTGGTCATGATGTGTATCAACCAAGAAACCAAACAAAAACGCTTTTATCTTAATGCGTTTCAACATAAACATAAGTTCTCCGAGACGCAAATCAGTCCACTTTGATATATTACTTATAATTTTTATTATCAATTCTTGCACGTTCTGAAAGCACAGTAATTACCAAAAACAAGAAATACTTTTATTAACTTATATAATAATGATAGTGATAGTGATAATATGTATAATAATGATATAAGAGGTTATAGGGAGCAATACAAACATATCATAAGATAATAATTTCAAAAAGCCACGTTTATGAAATGAGTGCCCAGAAAAAATCTATTACAACCTCTGTCGATCAGAAATTAATACACAATTATTTTTTGATAAAAGATACTCATTAGTTGGTTTTGGTTTCTTTTTTGCAATCTATTAAAAAACGTACTTTCTTCAAAAAACTTTGAAACAAAAAAAATCAAAAGAAATGTTATGTTCATCATTGGTGCGCGTACGGGTAATAATCTCAATTTTTTAGAGATTTTCTCAAGAATAAAATGGTACTCCACTGAGATATTTTACATTAAACGTCATTTTTCAAGTCCTCGTTCAATTTGATGCAAAAAATATTTTTTGCCTTTGTTTCGTATTTGGTGTTTTGATGCAAGAAAAGAAAACACCTTATAATGACATTTAATTTCATAAAGCTCTAAATACAGCTAATTGCCAACCATGTTGCATGGTTAGGTCTCAGCTACGGCTAAGACGACGCTTATGGTACATGCATGATGGTGCATCAGCCCATTTCAGAATTATTGTACGTAATCACTATACACAGTATTTCCAAATCGTTGGATAGGGCAGAGGAGGTACGGCACATTGGCCTGCTCGATCTCCAGATTTAAATCCCCTAGATTTGTGCATTTGGGGTTTTCTAAAGTCATTAGTTTATTCCACTCCCGTTGAAAATATTCATAATCTGAGGAATCGAATTATAACCGGCTGTGAGACACTAAGTGTGAAGGAGGTCATTTTGTACATTTGTTCAAGCAATTGTACAAAATTTTATGTTTGTTATTTTCTGTTTGTTATTTTCTGTTATTGTTCTGGTTTACTGTTATTATATTAGAGAGTTCTTAATAAGGTATTAAAGAAATAAAAAATACGCGTTAAGTTGTTTTAGTTTTTTTGCATTAAAACGGCACCCCATACGAAGAAGAGGCGAGAGATATTTTTTAATCACAAATTGAACGAGGAATTCAAAAATGATTTTTTATTTGAAATATATCAGTGGCGTTTTTATTTAAAAATATTGAGATCATTACCCGTATGCGCGTAAATGACGAACATAAAATTCTTAGTTGCATATCAATAAATGCGCAATGACAAATTCGAGTCTTTTTCATTTCCCTATCTCGACCGGTTTCAGAGCAATACATACATAGTCATAAACGAAGTATTTGCGGACATACGATTCATAAGCAAACTGTCATTATTGTTCATGCAGAATCACCCCCTGAAATTTGTCGCACTTATTTACTAACATCCTGTATAATTTAATTCAAAATAAAATTCCTGGGTTTCAGTCACTTATTTGCTTATTACTCTACTTTAAAAACGTTTCGGTGTCTTTCTCCACCATCATCAGTTGATATGTGTAGTTGTTGCTACCCTCAGTTTTGGCATGAAATTGTGTGTGACAGTGAGAGTGTGTGAGACTAACACTACGTCTTACTCTCGAAAGCTTGATTTATCTTGTTTACAACTCTATGTATTTATTCTGTAGTGCCGTGCATTTGTCGCAAGCGGACGTGGTCTTCTGATATAATTTTATTATCGTTTAGTTTGGTTTTTATTTTAATCTTTTCATATATGTTTTCAACTACCTTTGATAATAGGTGCATACGAATTTAGGTCTGAAAATTTATTTTATTCCAATTATTTTTTCTCCGTTTATCAGATTATGATGATTTCTGCCAATTTCCGTTTGGAAAGTAGCGTTTGGGAAGTAGAATTAACAAAATATTATAATTCAGTTATTCCACATTTCCAATAACATTTCAACAAAATCGAGGATGCAGATAAATGCAAGATACTTCTTTATAGAAGCCCTGACAATAAAAATTAAATAGCACTAAAACTAAGACAAATATTGCTACCCCGTATAGTATTTATGCAATGAATAAACATATTGAAAATTACAATTGCGATAACATTGTATACGGAAATTATCAATAACAATGAAAATCAGTAAATAGTAAAACTTTCCTAATTTTATTAACGTGATCTATAAACAATAATAGAAATGGTTATTAGTTATCTGTTGACCTGCTACCAGGCACAAAATAGTCCACTATTTGATGAAAATAGTAAACAAATAAAGGATTAGTTTCTTCTTGTGATAATTTTCTTAATGTGTATGCAGATAATATAAGTATATAATCAATAATAAATCTCATCTAATCAATATTGCGTTACTTGACGCAATGTTTAGTTAGTATACTAGAACTAACTGAAATTGATTGAAACACACATTTCCATTTCTGCTCAAATTTATATTGATTCCATAGCTGAAACTGAATCTTTCATCAATGAGATTCATTCTCAAATACAGAAAAAAAAACAGAAAAACATGCCAATAAGAAACATTTTCACCTCATAAACATGATTATGTAAATGTAATACTGAGACAATGTTCATCAGATCATATAAGATTTTCACAAGAACATGCTTGTCTACAATTTCGATATCTTTATTATTGAACGGTAACGAGTTTTTAAATATTTAAGATCAAAGTCGTCACCTTCGAACTATAAAATTATTAAATATTATTACGTTTTAATTTTTCTTTGGGTGGTCCGAAAAACATTGATTGAGAAGCTTTGATTACGCTGAATGAGTTTTGTTTGATTGCTAGTTCATCTATTTTGTTGGCCAACAAAATGCAAAATAAATTGCTCTTAATGGAGCTTGACGATATTTTCAAAATTGCTCTGAGAAAAGTGATGGTTCCATTCCATAGATTATGTTAAATTTTACACAAAATTTTAAATGGTATTATTTCAAATTTTATGAATCTTTTACAGAAATTTTCGTTTTTTTTAGCAACTTTTTTCTGCTTTTTTCAAGCGTAAGAAAGGCAAACGTATTTTTTACGAGCCCATAGTTTGGAGCAATCATGGATTATAACGAAATTCACAAAAACTTTGAACCCACAATAAATTTTGATAAAAACTTCTGTGGACAGAAAGAATCATTTTCCCATCCAAAGCTTGCAAGCTTCTAAATATTCAGTTATGCGTTGAATTTGGTCACATTGTTTCACATTCACATTTGTTGCATTGCAAATATTGTGAAAATGTATTATAGGATTTTTTTCAGAGAATGGCAATTATCACATATTTTAATCATGACATCAAATTTTTGTTGTTTTTTATAAACCTTGTCTAATTCTGCGGTTCTTAAATGGATTCTTTTTGTTTTCAGTTTGCCATGAAACTTGTAATTTTTATGATTGTAAAAGATCCAAGAAAATTGTATACACTAAACAGAATTGTTAGATTAATGAGTTTTGCGTAATATTCGACAGAGATGGGGGTTTCAACCACAACTTTTATTTAGAGATGTATTTTCTATTAACCGCTCAAAATATCATAATGTAGAATTAATTGATGAGATTCGCCACCAAAATATATAAAGCTATTTGTACACCCTTACTAGACTTTGGACATATATTCATGACCAACGGAACGGAAAGGACAAAACGTTATACACAAACAACAGAACAAATTGCACTAATACTAATAACACGAATAAGACACCCCCAAAACCCACTACACAATCCCCCCACCCAACTACTATACGAACGGACAAACATGACAAAGATCTCGGAAAGACTCATACAGCTACAGACAAAATGGACAAACAACCCCTACAACTGGACCATACTGAATCCCCTTTGTCTTACAAGACCAACCAGACAATCCCCGCTTCCGTTTTCCCTACATTAACGCTACTCGAACACTTACAAACGCAACGGACTAGTGGACAATAAAATAATTTCTTCTTGCCACTGAAATCTTATTTATTAATAGTATTGTTAACCTAGAATAAGAGAATTGTCATATTTGTTTTTTATTTAGATTAAGACTGCATGTATTAAACAAGGGCAGAAAGACCGATAGGTCGATAGCCTTTTTTAGAAATAAAGATGTTTACTACTACTTGATGAGATTTGCTGTAAAGCATAAGCTTGAGTGTAAAAATTCTCCTACGTCTGATCTGATTTAATATAATTTTTATGTCGTCAAGAGCATATACTTAAGTTTAATGATCATCTATGTTAAAATTAACTTTAATGTTAATGTTAATGTTTAATGTTAATGTTAATGTTAATGTTTAAGGTTTAATTTAATTATATGTTTTTTTTCAGACGTTACCTCAGACCGGTAATTCAGCACTTCAATTGCAACACTTCAAAACATTCTTGATCAATTTACTTGGATGGAGTGTTTTACTTCCAACACTAACCTTTTGCTCGGTGTACAGGAAAGTTATCGATATTATATTAAAAACGAAACATGGAGAACGGTATGGTGGCCTTTTTAATTTGAACGATGGGATTTTCTTTTGGAGCGACGTTGCTCCTACTTCTCTAACCACGGTATTATACATTAGGAGTAAAAAACAGATCGATCTCTTACCCAAGGTCCAGAAGATCATAAAGGAAAAGGTAATTTTCAAACTATTGTCCTGTCCTGTCCTAGTCTTATAGTAAAACACATCATTTAATGCAAAATTAGAAGAAGTAGAAACTAATTATCATTTCAGAGTTCAAAAATCTGTAACTGCCCTGCGAAAGACTTGTAGAAAATCATATTTTTTAAATTTTATTTTCAGCCACGACTTTATGATTGTTAACAGCTACAAAAACTATATGTAGCTGATCCAGAGATACTGACAAATATTGGGAGTATTTATATATTCACAAAATAATACGATACTTTTCCAAGAACTCTTTACTTTCAAATATGTAGTTTTGCCTCTAACTGCATTTTAGAAATGTTATGAACATTTCTTAATACACATAAACATAAAGTGGCACTTTATGGTCGTAAATTTAATTTCACTAGTACTTTTACTAGCAAAATAAGTTAACTTTTACAATTTAAAAAGTTGGTACTAAATAAGCTACAATTCGGTCTTCATCAGTCTTCTACAATTTTTTAAAGACACCATTGTCTGTATGATTTGTATGCCTCTTCGCACCACATTCTCTACTTGATATGATAGTGTTTATTTTTTCTAAATCTTCTAAGGTTTCCCTTCCTGCTTTAAATAGTATTTTAGTCCTGGATATTAAAAAGAAAACTAATTTTCGGGGTTTACAATTATATGTTGATGCATTTATCGTTGCCATTTGCGTTGACCGTATTTCTTAACAGTGTTTTTGTATGTAAAATGATGCCAATGTGCAGTTTTATCCCGCCCTATGCTTTTAATTAAAAACGTTCACTGGTGCGTTAATACGTATATGTCTGTTAATTAAAACATTAACAGCATATATATTTTGCATACATTTCATCTTATCTTTTTATTTTTTATCTAGATCTTTACCAATCCAGACTTATATCCGAAACTTACTGGTGCGAAATACAGTTTCGGAGGCTATGCTTACTGGTTGAAAAATGGACGTAAAGCGGATACTGTAGTTAAAACCTTGAGGCATCCAATTGCTGGTAAATTTGATGAGAAATATCTGAAACAAGCGACTGCTGAAATACTGGAGGTACCATTGGCGGAAGATAATCCGGAATTATGGAATTTCTACATCAGCGAGAAGCCACTTGAAAATTTCAATGCGGTAAGCTATATTGAGGTTGATTCTACTCATTTTATGACCGCAACTAATTCTATTTCGTAATATAACAAAGTTAGATCTAGTCTTGCAAATATAACAGAAATGGTTCAGCAATACATAAGAATTGTTTTCTTTATTTAAACGAATTCATTTCCTTTAAGTTGGTAATTATATAGGGCTTTTATTTCAAAACAAACCCGCTTAAATAAGTTTTAAACTTGAAGAAGTACGCAAAATACAAAAAATACGGCAACTTAGATTACAGCTGTAACTTCTATTACATGTTTCACTTCATTCTAGTAGTCAACCCTGCGCCCCGAACTACCAAAACTTTCAAATTTAAAATTGCCCTTCCCCCGCGTGACACATTATTTTAAAGCGGTTAAAATTCTCTATTAAATCGTGTAATAAAAAGTAAATGAAAATGATCGGTTCAAGATTAAGAAAAAAAAAATGTGCAATGTTAAGATTAAATTAATTAGAGAATTTTAATCGACGAAATATTCGGTAATTTATCGATTTAGCAATTATAATTTTTTTTTGAATTGTTGAAAGTCTGCCGTTATTCGCTAGGCCATAGTAAAGTCTGCCTTAAAAGTGTTCACAAAAATTGATCAAAATTTAAGAGAAATATTGCCTGCAGCCTTGTGATTTCCGATTTTCTAGTTCTTGTATACCATTAAGCAGGATTTTGTAAAAAACTGTTCTCAAGTGAATGTTGTACCTTTTCTACCAATTTATTTCTCGGTATTTCTCTAGCTGGTGAAGTAAAATTGCACGAATCCCTAGCTGGCTGGAAATGGAAATTTTTTTCATCAAGCAGCAAGGCTCCATTTTTATCCATTTGATTTTCTAAAGATTGCATGAAATGTGGCTGTAGCACATTTTCTAGAAGATGAAAATACAGCCGGCCAATTCAATTATCTTTGAGGGTTATAATTTTGATTCCCAAATTCCTGCGCAAACTTAGACGCTGAGCGGAAATTGAAAATTTAACTGCACCTGAGACCTACTGAAAAAATGGTGCCATGCTAATGAAAGAAAATACATGGATTACTAGAGTTAGTGCAATAAAATGTATCGCAAGATCTCCAGATCTGACTCTCCAAAATTTCAATTCTGGTCTTGTTCAGGTCAATTAAAAACCGTTTTGGTCATTGCTCCTGAACAATTTCAAGACCGACTTTATTATGGCCTAGGCCCTAGTGTATCACGGCCGGTATTTTCAACAATTTTTAAAATAAGTTATAAAAATATATCGTCGATTAACATTTCTATGTTAACCTGACACATTTTTTCTTCTAAATCCTGAATTGATTATGTGATTTTACTTTTCCTACACCATTGATAGAAAATTGTATTCTCTATAAATTGATAAGTGACTCGGTGGGAGGTGCGGTGAAAATATATCAAATATATTTTAAAGTGATCGTAGTTGGAGGCGCAGGTTCCATTCCTTCCTATTCTAGTCGACATATTTTTTGCATTATATTTAATTCCTCAAATAGAAAATATGTTTAAGGTTGGTTCCTTTCGAAATGAAAACTCTGTGTAATCCATACAATGTATAGTATTTTTGATATTTATTATGAGATTCAACCAAATACGTAGAAAGGACTACTAATTTGAATTCTTCAAATCCAGCAATATGCTATTTCCAAATCACCATTTTTTTCTCTTCCGCCGACTTTCAAATCTTCATTTATCTGTATCAACTTCATACCTTTTTGAAAATGAATGTAAGAATTTGAAATTGTCAGAAGTATTATTTTTTGCACACTTAAGAGACCAAAAATGGGCTCAAAGAGTGAACATTTTTACATTTCCAATTAATTATGAAAATTGATGATAAAAAAGTATCTAGCTTTCTAACTTTTAAAGCTTAGTAATTTTTTAACCACGCTGTGATATGCAACAAAAGCGAGACTCAGTAAATCAGTAGAACTTAAGCGTTCTATTAAAACTTTCTGACAAAATCCGATCAATTTACTGCCAGTTTCGGTTAATTCCTCTTCAACAATGAAGTTACCGATCGTTTTTAGCTGATTAAATGCCGTATGCAAACGGCTTGAACATTACTAATCTACTCGATTCTTAATATATTTAAATAGTATCTACTTCTTCAATAATTTTTTTAAAGCTATTGTAAAGATACATGGAATGGGGATTCGAAAAGCAAGATTTTTTACATCACTTGAAATATATTTCTTATTGATCTGTAATTATTAGCATTATTGACAAAATAAATTTGATTTTTTTTAGGATGGCTCCTACTGTTACCCATAATTGCTCGTTTTCATCACTCGATCGCAGATGCTACTTCGATAGTCCGCACTGTTCATTCGGCTATTTGGGGACAGTTCAGCTCAGAACTATAGTGAAGAGCTGTTCAAAAAAATACTGAAGCCATCTACTATCCACGCTTATCATAAAACAACAATCGAATCGACTATTCTTTTGTGGTATGAATGTCGAATTAAGTATAGTTTTTTCGAAGAAGTAACCAAATTTTATTTTTGCAGAAAAGATGTGTCAGAACCATTTGCTTTTCTTTTGACCTTATATTTTTCGCATTTGAGAAGATTATTCAACATACTCAATTACTGAAAAACGATGAGAATGGTCTGCATGGTTCCAATTACTCAGGAAGAAAATTACGGTCTAGGGCTGATGAAAATGAATCCGATTTCTTACTCATGGTGAAGAAAATAAGGGAGCGAACTAATTCAAAGTTACCTGTGTGGGTGGCACAGCCATATCGGCTAGTTTGACCGAGTACCTTTAAGAGGGTAAGTTTTATTAGAGACTTACGAATTATACAGGGTGATTCAAGATGGATGGCGTGTTAGACGTATACTTAGAACAGCCATTCAGAAATCGCATATATTCATTTAAACTATCTTTGTTGTTCCGAAATATTTTCAGCAATGTGAAGTTGCCTCTTTTATTGAAAAGTACCTAAAATTTCTATGTTTTAAATGAGACACGCGGTATAGTTTAGATTCGATCTGTTTATTTTCCCTTAACGCTCCCTATAAAGAAAAAAGTAAAAAATGTTTGTTGCATATTATCTTTGTGGCAAACTATAGTTTGGGTGAGTGTTAGAAGAATTGTAACACCTTTATTTAAAAACAAGCCCATTTTCTTTATGGGTTATATGATGATTAACAGCAGTTCTTAGGTTTCTAATCAAATGCACTTAACCTACTATTTTTTACTATAACTTTTTTATTTGAACTTTAAGTAAAACTTGAATTTAATTCATTTAGAGAGCATGATTTATCACATCGATTTTATAACGAAATAAATTCAAAAGGCTTAAGGCTGTATTTGTTGCTGACAATTTTGTTGTAAAAACTGTTAATTGAAAACAATAGTAATAACAGTTCATAATTTGTTAGAATACATTTCCAGGAACGGATGTGTATGTCTTATGCATAACTTAAAATTAATAATTTAAATATAACTTTAAGCGTTTAACAGCTGTAAGTAATTCTTTGATGGAGAGTTCTAAAAATACAGCAGCAAAAATGCTGTGGTTTTGAGAGCAATAATAGCACTAAAACGTCTTGCTTTGCGTTAGAGCAAGAAACCCATGGCTTCCTGATGAATAGTAATCCTGTCTAGACTCGTAATTTTCAATTTTGCCAAAGTTAACGTTTGAATTTTACCAATTTACGAAGATCATTAAAATGGTTGTTATTTTGGCGGTCTACAATCAAGGCAGAAGTTTTATTTGGATTTTGGATTTAATTTCAATGCAAAATCTGAACTAATTTCATGGAGACGATGCACAAACATATTCCATTTCTTCTACACTATCATCTGCATGTCACATATTGCTACATCACAGATAAAATATTTTTATTTGTTTGCTTGCCTTTAAACTTAGTTTCTCTGACATTTTGGGTTGTTTTACGAAATTTTACTGATTACGAATCGGTTGGATTGGACTGTTTTCATTTCAATTGTTTCTTGTTTTTCAACTAACAGTTTATACAACAACTTTGTCACCAATCCTCAAATACATCCTTTACAAGGTTCTATATAGACATGTTTACTTATAATTGACATTAATTTTAAATTTTTGTTTCAGAATAAACTCCCAGTACCGAATACCGTAACTGGCGTATTAACATTACTTCTAAACTTCCCATCAATTGATCCAAATAAGCCAGTTGTATTAGACAACAAGACAGCCGGTTTGAGCTTCGATTTACAAACAAATACTTCCAACAATTTGGTGGATACCTTGCGTACTATTACCACTACAATGAATACCCAGTTGAAATACACGGATGCCATAGTAAGTAAACATTTTACAAATATTTTGTATTTTCAAATGTTTTTATTATTAGCAACAAAGATTTTTCATTTTCTTCAACTTTCAATTCATTATCGACAAAAGTTTTGGTAAATTTGCCTGCTTTGAACTTTTTCCACAGATTACACGTAACAAAGTTACTTAAATGTGGCGTAGTGAAAATGAAGGCTCTATCTCACAATGTCCATTACCCTTTCTCAACTCAAACGAACAATAACCAGACTTACTTAAACTGCATGAACTAAGTCACAGTTTCATTTTTAGATTTCCTACTTGCTCCTGAGATATATCATGGGATACGTGCCTGTAAAACTACTTAACAATAATTTGGGATATGACGCTCAAACTTTTCTATTCACCAATATACCCGGAGGCTCTAAAATTGAGATGTTTGACGGATGCGTGTTAGAAAAAGTGGTTCCTGTTGCCCCTAATATAAAAGGCATGGGTAAGTCGGAAGATGAAAAATTATCTAATTCACTTGCATGAAAACATTTTGAGACCAGAATTTCAGAGTTATTTCATGGTTTTCTTATGATAATATATCAGATATTATCATAAGAAAACCATGAAATTACTATGACTTTCACAAATACTAATTTATGGCTAGTTTCCAGTACTCCTAATTCTTTGTCTTCGTCTTCAAGTTAACTATTCGATTATAAACTTAGAAATAAAGCTAATAAAATTATTTATAACATTGAAATTGGCTTTTTGCAGGAATCAGCTTTGGCATAATCAGTTACGATAATAAACTGCAAATAGGTGTGACAGTGGACAAGGCATTAACTTCAAATTCAGATGAAGTGCAAAAAATTGCCACTGACTTCTTTCATAATATTCGGTTTTTGGACGTCGCAACTAAAGCCGAGTGCTAATTTGTATTAACTTGTTAGTTTTATATTGTTAGTTCTTCTAAACTCTAGATACCTTTACTGTTATTAGGTGTGAATTTTACGGTTGTACCTAGTAGTATTTATATTTTCGATATGACTCGATGATTGTACACATCAAACACTTTTATATGCACTCATAAATATTATGAAGTTGTTGAAAGTATTGAAGGAGATGTGAATAAAACCAATTAAAAGCATTCTTTGGATGTTCCCATATCCTATTCATTAATCCCGTATGGTTCTATCAATTGCAAGGGTCCTTTCTGCATATACAGATTGCTTAATTCAAATTAAATTGCCGAAGTCTGAAGATGTTACTAATCAAGTGTCGTAAGCATGACTGATCTAGAAGTTAATATTTACGCAGTTATTGGGTAAAGGTTACATTTTTTATTCGTAACTTTCCTTGTAATATACAGGGTATCCGCCGATGTATCTGAGATACATCCAAGGATGTGAATTTTATGTCAAATTTTAAGCAAATTTTCACATTTCCTGAGGCTCCAACGATCCACAAAATCTCGGGGTATGTGCGATTGCTAATCGAGTGCATTAGATTTTTGCAAGCGACATGGCTGTTGGCTGACACAGGTATGCTTTACACAGCCTATGAAAGAGACCTTCGAGTTTGAAACAACATATTGGGAATGCCCCTGATTTCATTGGCGGCCACATGCATTCCTTGCCAGAATTCTTCACGAGAACTAATGACTTCTCTCTATCTTTCATCGCTCTATTTCTCATAGTTCTATCTTTCTATATATGTATCTCCCTTATGTATGTATCTCTCTCCCTTTCACTTGGGATCAAATAGAAAAATCCATAGGAATGAAGTCGGGACTTCGGGGTGGCCAAGCAAAAATGTTCTCTCGGCGAATCCATCGATTTGGAAAAGTCTCTAAGACATCAACGTAAGTGCTCACCTGCCGAGAAAAGTGTGGTGGAATTCCATCTTGTATATTCCACATGTCCCTCTTTCAATAAAGTGGAACATCTTCAAACAAGTCCAAATGAATAGACAAAAAAAATGCGAGTAACACCGCACCGAACATTGGTAAACAAAATTGTCTCCAAAACAACTTTGTTCTTGTAGCAAACGGTAAAAACGTAAGCGAGCAGAACAATCTTGCGGCATCAAATTCTGTACGGGAGCAAGATAAAATGGATATAATTTCACTTTTTCCGAACTACCAAAACAGTTGGCTCAGTTTTGCCTGTTGCACTACTTAAAAGATGAGTATGCAGTATTTAAAACTAGATTTTCAGTAACTCGAACCACAGGCTTCCTCTTTGTTCTTAATAGAAATCCTCCTTGGAGTTCTGTTATTACATTTCGGCCGAAAAACGCAGTGTCTCGTAAACGATTGTATAAATTTCTAAATTGCTTGTGGTGTGGGGCTCTTCATTTCGGATGCATTTCATAATATCTTCCAGCTGATAAAAGACCATTTAAAATGTCTTGTGAGAAAATACGCACATGGCTCTCATTTCTTGCTTGGTTATCTCGAGGAGACGAGGCAATTTCAAAATTGTTCAACAGAAAATTACTGCTACAAGTGTATTGTATAACTGCAGTTAAAGCAAGATACGGATAGTTGAGCTGAAAATGAAATACAATGCTAAAAATACTGTAAAATAAAATGTCATACAACAGTTATACTAAAAATGTTTACTTATGCAACTCACTAAATATTGTGAATCATCAAATATTCTTTAATCTCGTTTTAGACTTGGTTTAATAATGAAACCAGTTTGCGTACCAATTGAGACCTAAAAATACTGACCTGGGTTATAAATTATCGCAAACGTCATAGTTTATTATTTAAGTATTGCTAATTGTTAATCTGAGTGATAAACATATACAATTAACTAAACATTTTTGTCATTACATGCAGTTCAAGTACGTTCTAGGAAATTATTAATAAAGGAGGATAAACCCGGATGTAAATGCAACTTTTGAAAATTTCACAAGTATTGTCAGCACGACAAAGATAATTTTTTTTCCTGCATACAGGATTTCATCATTTGAAGTATAATTCTAGTATGCATCGAAAATTCCGTAGATTTGTGTTTCGCTATACAGACTGCAGCGCCCTCAAAAGAATTTACAAAAACCGTAAGAAATATGTACAGCGTATATAAAGAACAATCAGATTAGAGCGATAGAAGAGTAGAGGTTAATGGCTACATTGGATGAGATGCTTTTGGGCATACTGAACCAAAAACTAAAGCTTGGTTGGGAAACAATTCCAAAAGCTACTGATTTTGTGAACCGAAATTCTTATATAAAAATAGATTTAGCCAACAGTCTGGAGATAATTAATTGAACCGGTTAGATTGTTTTCTGGGAAAACCATCATCAATAATCTCCAAAATGTCAATATATATATATATATATAATATATATATATATATATTATATATATATATATATATATATATATATATATATATATATATACATATACATAAATAATATTAAGTAATAAATTATAAACTAAGACAAACACCGCCACCAAAATATATAAAGCGATTTGTAGACCCTTGCTAGACTTTGGACATATACTCATGACCAACGGAACAGAAAGGACAAAACGTTATACACAAACAACAGAACAAATTGCACTAAGACTAATAACACGAATAAGACACCCCCAAAACACACTGCACAACCCCCCCACCCAACTACTATACGAACGCACAAACATGACAAAGATCTCGGAAAGACTCATACAGCTACAGACAAAATGGACAAACAACCCCTACAACTGGACCATACTGAATCCCCTTTGTCTTACAAGACCAACCAGACAATCCCGCTTCCGTTTCCCTACATCAACGCTACTCGAACACTTACAAACGCAACTGACTAGTGGACAATAAAATATTTTTTTCTTGTCATTGGAATTTTATTTAATAATATTGTTAACCTAGAGTAAGAGAATTTTCATATTTGTTTTTTTATTTAGATTAAGACTACATGTATTAATCAAGGGCAGAAAGACCGATAGGTCGATAGCCTTTTTTAGAATTAAAGATGTTTACTACTACTATAAAATTAAGCTTTTTTATTATTAACATAAATAGGGTTATTGACAATTAAAACTTAACACTTAATTTTTTAATAATGGTTATGACCTCCTCTTTCCCTAATAACTTCTCTTATACGATTAGGCATAGATCTAAGCAAGTTTGCTATTGTTTCTTGAGGGATGTTAAACCACTCTTCTTCTACTGCAACAATAAGCTCTGGGATCGAGTTTGGGGTATGAAGTCTAGCTTGAATTCTTCGTTTTAGCTCATCCCATAAGTGTTCGATCGGATTTAGGTCAGGACTGTATGCTGGCTACTCCATAACCCGAAAACCGACTTCTGCAATGTAATCTTGCACGATTCTTGCGGTGTGCGGCCTGGCATTCTCATGCATAAAGGTCAATTTGTCTCCAATGTAGTCGACGTAAGGTACCACATGAATTGCTAAAATCTCCTCGATATATCTAACAGCCGTTAAACCTCTTCTTCCTTGAACACGGCTGTCCCTACGAATGAACTAAGGGTCGGTTCGTGCTCCTATAGAAATTGCACCACAGATCATACAGGAACCACCTCCATAAGCACTCCGCTCTTCAAAGCAGCAATCTGCAAATCGCTCTCTTGGTCTTCGGATACACATTCCTTCTTCGGTAGCTACCATGGAGGCATATTCTGGTCTCATCTGAGAACAGAACGTATTCCCATTGTTCCAACGTCCATTTCAGATGATCCCATGCAAAACGCAGGCGTGCTTGCCGATGAGCTGGATTAAGTTTTTGACCAATCGCAGATGTTTTAGGGGTCAGGTTATTTTACTGCAGTCTTCGTCTTACAGTCCACTGACTAATAGCCACTCCTCGCACCTAACGGAGCTGTCGTTGCACTTGAACGGCATTAAAGTGACGATTTCTTAATGTTGTTGACACAATAAAGCGGTCATCACGAGCGGTTGTAAATCGCCTGCTGCCTGTTCCAGGTCGCCTATGAAAGGATCATGTCTCCTCATAACGTTTGCACACTTTTCGAATCATATCCAATTGTCTAGCAACAGCTCGCTGACTAAGTCCGTTTTTGATTAAAGCAATAACTTGGCCGGCTTTTTGTGGTGTAGTATGCATTAAACTAACACGCTTAAACATTATTAAGATTATGAAAAACGAATTAATATGAAAATTTCAGTTGCAAACGCAATAATTTTAATATTTGACAATTTTTTTATTTTCGTTCCAATCACCACACGTCTTCTTCTTCTTCGCCTTCTTAATAAATTTATATTCCCATTAAAGCATATTAAATTGTCTTTCAAACAGCACATTTCTTTTTTTGATCTGACGAATAGTTTTTTTAAAAAATTATAGTTAAAGTCAAAAGTTTACAGTGGGCCGATTTCTATGCACGCAAGTGTATATCATATGTCTGATATTCTTTTGATATATTCCTACTCCCTTTTGTAAGTCCTAGGACACACACAAGATGAAAACCAATTTTATAAGATGTGTGTAGATACTTCTAGGTATTTTAATCTTGGTTTAAGAATTTTAATCAACGCAGGGGGACGGTTTAAAGTTATAACGTACAGTGATACCAAGTTGTTAAAGGTCAAAACAGGCGGCGATGTTTACCGTTTAGGACTTTTCTTCCCGATTTAATTTGATAAAATTGTAAATGATTTGTAAATGTCTGTATATCTAATACTATTATAATGCCGTCATGCGGTGGGTAATCCACGAGCAAGGTGAGTGCAATCAAACAAAAGAACTTCAAGTGCTTAATTAGCGTCTGGTAGGCTAAATGCGACATTGTAACTACTTCGTTCTTTTTACAGGGTTTTGTACGTACAGTTACAAACGTACGGTTTTGGACTGGCACGCCAAAACACCCGCACAATACACGTTTTTTTCCAGTTGTTTTTCTCCAGTGTAACTGTGCGAATTAGGGACAGCTGTTGTTTCTATAAAACTCATTAAAAAATCAATCATTTTGATAATAAAATGTGAATCTGGTTGCTAGCTATTAAAAAACTGTACGGGTATTGCCCACAGACTAAGGTTTCGTGGCGTTCGGGAACGTTTGCGATTGGTTAGGAATCTTCGGCAACTGGAACAAACGTACGCGCACACTATCGGCTTTGCACTAACGGTTTGGAACGTAAGTTTAACATCATGTAAAAAGAGTTGTAATGAAATTTTGTCTATACAGTCTTATTTGCAAATGAAAAAAATCAGTAAATTTTGTGCGGCAGATGTGTGCGGCAGATGTGAGGTCATAAAACAATAATATCTCTCGAATGGCTCAGATGAGTGGACGATTAAAGATCTAAATTACTCAGCAGATATGAAGCTGTAACAACGATACTTTTTTGGCCTGAACTACCCGATATTTTGACTAATATAATGACTTTGACTTTTGAAAAAGGAATTTTCTCAAGTTTTCACTATAAGAGATATATTTTTACCTATCTTGCGACAGAAAATCACTGCAAACTAACTAATTGTCTGACATTTTAAAAATCAGTTTAAATTGAGAACACATTTGTCTGAATATATGTATTTAGTTATTATTCTAATTTAATTATGTTATTATCATGCCAGCGTTCTACAATTTTTCCTACAGGTCATTTAATTAAATATTTCCGTATTCATAAGAATACAATGTAACAGTAAACATGGTATCAATTATAATGCATATGCATATGCATTCTCGATATCAGTAAGAAAGTTCAATTGATCACTTGCTAAAGTCATTCTGTAAATTGTACCCGGAAGGACAGTGGCTCGTGCGAGAGAGCGGGAAAACAAGCAAAGCATATTACTACGCTGATAAATGAATATGCACAAAATAGAGCAGCGACCTAAATGGACTTACATTTTCAGGGTAACATTACTACATAAACAAATTAACAGTCTTTGTTCCACAACTAACGAATACAATAATTGTTATTTGCAACTGTTTTACAGGCGTATTATGTCTGGAAACTGCCAGTATCAAAATAAGGAAAAATTTTATCCGAAGAGTTAGACGAAAGATAAACATAAACAGACACAATTCGAATTATTGGGTCAAAGGAAACTCATTATATGTTTACCAGATTGCCTCGACAAATCTTCATTTTTCCAAGTAAATTTATCGAAAACAGTTTGCATGTTTTGATAATCCAAAACGCGTCATTGCAGTATTATCTGAATAGTTCAAAGAACTTCATATGATCATTTATTTGATACATATACTGAACTACTCTCGTTCTATGAAGCAAATATTGGTTTCATATGGTTAACTCTAAAATAGCACCAAACACGCCACTAGGACAAAGTGACTTTGTGGTAGTAGACTTAGTGGTATCTTATTTTTGGAAATGTTTACTTCCATCAAATGTATGGTTTTATATTATATTTATATATAATATATTTATATGGGCAACCCCTTATCCCCCATTTGTATTAGTTATGGTCAAAACTTCAAGATATCAAAATCAATTATAGTTTTATAGCAAGTGAACATTTTTTGCGCAAACAATGTTCGTTATGTATTTTAATCTGCTGATCTGGGGAACTCGGAACTCCAATTGGGCATAAAAATTATGTATGAATAGTGAAGAGTTTAACAACAAAATAAAATAATTGTCATTTAACCACCAAAAATTACGTTTTTCAGAGTTTAATCGATTTTTCCGGAAAAATCATACCCTGATGACGCTTTTTTTGCTTAGATTTGAGTTCAGCAGTTTAAAATACATAACCAACATTGTTTGCGCAAAAAAAGTTTCACTTGCTATAAATCTATGCTTAACTTTATAGCAAAAATATTAAATATACTCATGTCCTCATGAATTTGCCGGCTGACGAAATTTTTTTTTCACACTGTGCGGCGTTGACTTAATTGGCGTCAAAAGAAACAGAACAATCAATTAAGTTTGCTTTTCAATAAATTACTTTATTGGCTTATTACTTAAGACCAAAGGTCACTATTGAAAATTGATAACGCTTTTTTATCGGTGACAAATGTGACTTTAAAATATGTGATTTTAAAATATGTTATTTGTTTACAGATAAAGTTGGTAGTAAATAAACGCCCATTTATTTAATATTTTGATAGTGAAATGAAAAATAGTATATTTTTCTGCATGTAACATTAACAAATCTCTAGATATTTACATTTCAATGATTTTTAGTCGGCATTAACTAAAAACATACATATAATTTTTGATCTATATTGCATATCTACCTAACGGGCTAAATCTGTTATTTGCATCTAGTGGTGATGCGTATATTCTTATCCAGTAATCAACAATTGAATCAATATCAATATTAAAAGATATTAATAAATCATTTAAAATGTTATTAGCATTCAACCAGTCAATTATATACATTGACTTCTGACTTGAATGAAGTCGTAATTTAAGGCCATCACTGGCCATTTGCTATGGGGTCATTTTTCTAATATTTTTTAGGTAGATTCAAGCCAATTAAAATAATCCCAGATAATTTCTGGGCTTCCTAAACTTAGTGTTTCACGACCCATTGGCGGAATGCGACGAGCCAGTCAGCAGCCGGGCCTGTTTATAAACATCATTTAAACTGTGAATTGGTGATATCCCATTCGCTGTTAAGCAGCAGGACTCCGCCTTTGCTCCAACAAAAGACTAGTACTTGTCTCTGGTTACTGATTTTTAGGGCCAGGTGTCGGATGTTCGTAAAGAACCTATATATCAATAGAAGGCTTCAATTTATAAAGTGAAAATGTACAATTTAAAAAGAGTTTTGCTCAAAGGTCTATTAGGGCTAAATGAGCGTAATGAAAGCAAATATACGAGTATATGTTTTGTCTGTTTGACATCGTTTATTTATTTAACATAAACCTTTTTTTCTTCGTAAAGAAATTTGTAATTCTCCTTGGGCGATCGGCCAATTTTTGCCAATGAACCGAAAGTAGGTTTGGGCGTTTAGTAGAGTGCTATTGTTGTTGTAAATTAATTTTACTATACTAGATGGTTACCAAATTCGTCTAACTACTCGTTTGGTTTAATAAACTTCAAATCTGTGTTGTAATATTCCTCTTTGCAATACCGGGAGGTATAAAAATAATATTTTTTTATGGAAAAACTTGTGATGAAAGCACAATCTATCTTTTTGTCTAATTTTTATTTTATTTTATCTAATTTAGCAAAGAATCTTAATTTTGATATTTTAAGGATAAGTAGTAAAACCATTTCAAATGTGAGTTAAACGAAATGGTTTATGCAATTTGCATTTTTCATTGCAAATAAAGCGTTTTGTCGTGCACGATCAATGCAGTGTCGTCGGCGTATTGTAGTATGTAAGCAGATTTGTCAATGTGTCTTTTGTCATGGAGACTGTGATTGTATATGTCGTGGCTGTATATATTGTAAAGAAGGGGTGATAGCGGAGATCCTTGTGGGAGTCCTTGTTCAGGGGAGAAAGCAAAGGAGAGGGTGTTGTCTATGCGTACTTCTAGGTGTCTGTGTGTGAGTAGGTTTCTGATTGCGTGAATTATGTATTTGGGGGTTTTAAGCTGGTAAAGTTTATATAAAAGTCCTTTGTGCCAGACCCTGTCAAAGGCCTTATTGATGTCCATGAAGAGACATGCTGTTTTCTTGTTCGTGAGGTGAGTTGTTTGTATGTTGTTGGTTGATATAAAAAGTGGGTGAAAAGTTGAGTGTTTAGGTTTAAATCCGAATTGGTATTGTGGTATGTATTGTCCAACTGATTTTTGCAGTCTATTTTTTATTATAGTTTCAAAAATTTTACTCAGTACAGGGAGTAGTGTGATAGGTCTGTAGTTTTGTGTTTGTGTATTGTCTAGTGCGGTTTTAGGAATTGGTATTATTATTCCTGTTTTCCAGGTATCTGGTATCGTGTTAGTTTCAATACAGTTGTTGAATAGGTTCAGTATGTGTGTGTGTGTGTGTGTGTGTGTGTTAGTGGAGTAAGACTTTTTAGTAGTTTGCCTTTAATATTGTCTTTTCTCGGCGCCGTGTTTTTAATGTGTGCGAGTGCTTCGTCGTATTCTTCTTCAGTAATTAGTTGATGTGTGTTTTTTGTTTCGTTTCTGAAGTAGGTCTCATACCAATCATTTATTGCGTTAAAGTTTTGGTCGTCAAAGTTGGGGTTAGTGGAGGTTGTGAAGGCATGTTGAAAATGTCTGGCAAATGCGTCCGCTTTGGCCTTGTCTGTATAGAGTTCTATACCGTTTTCATTTATTATACCAGTAATAATGTTTTTTTTTTGTATCGTGACAGTTTTCTTATTTTTGCCAGTACGTTTTACCTTTGTCTTTTTCTATACCTTTGCACGCCTCTAGCCATTTGTCCTGTTTGTATTGGCTAATTAGTGTTTTGACGTTTCTGTTGAGTTCGTTTAGTTTTCTTTTTAATGCATCGTCTTGAGTATTCGTGTATAGTCTATACAGTTCCCTTTGTAGGTTCTCATTTATACAAGAAACACTCTAACATTTTTTAAATCTGATTCTATACCTACAGCGATGCATACACAGATTAAATTTTATAACAAAATTATAATACCAATAATTAGAACTCCCTGGTATTGTTCAACCTCCAGATAATCGACAGTTATTTATATTAATTGTTTACTATTGTTACTACTGGCGATATGATATTAATAACATTTAAAATTTACTGTCATTATCATCCATGCTAATGAGAGCGGCGCATCAATGCGTTCAGTTAAACAAAAATGTTGCAGACGGTAGTGTTTTCTTTAACCAATATTAGTATAAGTATTTATTTATGTAAAAAGTATTTTTTAAGAAAATATATTTTTCCTTACAGAATTTTATTTTAACACTTAGTTTTGTACTTTCACAGTCCTTGAATATATGGAGAAATATGTAGGTCCGTTAAAGGATCATAATATGTATAAGATAGTCCTATAGAGACGTTTAAGTACATTTGCAGACTTTCATTTTCGTTCGTTTAGGAAATATGCTTGGTTTCAATAGATTGATTCACGAAACGAGTATGTGTTTCCGGAAAACCAGAATTACTCTTAATCTGAGGTTGCGTGGTAGTTCTATACTATTCCAGGGTAAGACGGAATTAGGGAGGAAGGGAGGTAACAGAAGCACCTTCCCAGAAGTCGTGCTCGTAAAAGATGGATCTCTTCTAGGTCGTTTTGTTGTGCGGAAAAAATAACGCCTACAGTAGATAGAAATAAGAATATCACGCGCGATGTGCTTGTACGTTTATCACTTATAATCAATCTTATTTACTAATATCACCTATTAAATGAGATATAGGTATACAATTTCTAATTATGCTTCTAAAAAACATTTCAAAAATAATTTTTGTCACGCGTCGACAAATATTAATTCTGACTTTTCAATAAATAATAAACAAAAAAAAACAAATAGACTCCTTCTTATTACATAGAGCAACCAATATATCACTTACTTCACCACAGAGTTTGCACTCCTAGTGACTCATACAGGGCTACTCATCGGCTGCATATACAGGGTGTCAATATAACTCTATAATTTCCTATAAAAAAAATTCTTCAGACCCTCTCTACCAAGATGTAGGCATCTAAAAGACGCCGCTAAAAATAGGTTATTATTAAATAACTTTCAAAGTACCGGTATAATGTGACATTCTCTTATTATGATAGATACTAGTGAAAGTCTTTTAAAACAGTGTGTTTGAAATCTTTTTAGCTGTTCGAGTTCGCCATCGCTCGACCAGCTTGTAGCTTCTAGGTACACATTAATGCTCACATATTTTTATAAGCACCCTGTATCATAACAGCACAAGAAAAATATGTTTGGATAGCTTGAAGCATAAACTAATACAAGATGCACTAAAAGCTAAATGATTCGGCGACTGGCTTCGGCTGTGACAAGCATTAGAATCAAATTTAAAAAACAAAAAGAATTACACATACAACAAATAAAAGTCTTACAATGAGAGTGAAATTACATTACGATACGTGGAATACTACACTATGGGAGAAAGTCGCCTCAATTGCCTCGCAATGAAGAAAACATATTTTTAAACAAAACAATATGTTGTGTTTGTATTTGATAATTGACCGCGTGTGTAAAGTTTAAACCAATGCCTCTGATAAGGAGCAAACATATACTGGCGAAAAAACTGTAAATATGTGTGTGCTTAGAAAGCAAATAACATGCATCAAAAAAGTTATTGAGCTTTCACGTATGCCAAGAGATGAAACGTTGATAAAAAAAAATTGTTGGAAGGAGGATATGCAATGGAGATTGATACACCAGGAATGATTATACAAAAAAAAATGGTAGAATGGAACCAAAAATGTTTCTATATAATTTTCAATTTTTTAAAGGGAGTTTCGAAAGCAATGTACAGTCCAATCAATATCGCGTACTGGAATAAATCAAATGAAGTAGTAATTGGGAATATAATCCTCTAAAATAATTTACTGCATGGATTTTTACACGTATGACTACAACTAAAGGCATTTTTGAGTTAAACTTACATTTTGCTAAAATTAACCAAGAAGAGACTAAATCTAGGGCTTGTTTTAATTGTGGATTATCTGTGTGTGGTTTTTCTAAAGTTTAGCCTTGATGATAGTGCCAAATATGTAGAAAACTAGGTCATAGGCACATAAGTTAAACTAAAGATATCAATATTATTTACAGGTCACACCAAAAAGCTAGTCATATATTCAAAATTATGTGTATATCAGATTATAATGTCTGCTATAGTCTTGACATTAGCCATATCTGCAAAAATTTAATTTGGCGTTGTTTAGGAACCACCATTTGTTATAAGACAAACACAGTCGTTTAAATATAGATTCTTCAAGGAACTATTTATATAAACATTTTTGTTTGGCAAATTTTAAATTCAGCAATCTGTAACTTTAACTACACATGGATGATAGTGGTGGAAAAAAGTAACTGATCGTTACTCGAGTACTCGCTACTCATCCGTATTCGAAGTAATGACTACTGAACCAAGCTATAAAATGAGTATTCAAGTACTCGATTTCGAGAAAAGTCAAGTCACCCATCCTAACCTTCGAGTCCGAATCCGAATACGTTACTACTTGTACTCGCCCAAACTAACCACATCCAAGAACTAATTGTAACTGGTAACTTGTACAGTACCGATACAATTTTACGATACAAACCAATTTAAGAGCGAGCGGAGAAGATATAAAATTTTATAGACATCTCGATTTTAAGAGATATCATGGAAGCTGCTAAAAATCTCTGATTAAAAATTAGGAATATTTCGATAGGACAACTTAGGAACTGCCTTTTCCTCCTAGGAATTTATATAAAATTCCTAATCTTAAAAAGGCTAGAAGAGAAAGAATCAAACGGTAACGAGGTCTCAAAGTTTCAGAACTTCTATCGGGAAAACGGTAAAAAATATTTAAGTAATCATCCGAACTTTTTCGATGGCACGCTTCGAGAACTGTCTTTCCATTTTTAGTTCCATATAAAAAATCTAACATTTAAAAGTTAATCAAGCGTATATCTGTTTTTTAAGTGCTCTTGAAGTTTAACACTTATCTAAAAAACCATTAAAATATATGAACCTTCAGTAAAACCTTTTCGATAGAGCGCTTTGGAAACTTCCTGTTTCTAATTAGAGGTAATAAAATGGATCAACAATTCACCTGGAATGCGAAAATAAGTGCGCTACTATTTTCAAAAAGCCGCTATATAAAATCCGCAAAAAGCGAATTGGAATACCACTTCATAAAAATTCTTAAATCTGCACATGCGAGCAGCATAAATGGTATCAAAGAAAAGCTACAACCCTGGTTGCCATCTACTTCTACAAAATAAAATGCTGTCCGGATCCAGACCGCTGAAATTCCCTAAAACCCGATTTTTCCTCAAAAAACTCAACGCAATTTAGTGACTCGAATTTAGAACAGCCGCAAGTATGGATTTAATCTTGATCTGGACCACATACAGCCTGAAGGGCGCTGGACAGCAAAAAAAACTGGAATAGTCGGACGGATCCTGGCCGCTGAAAACCCCTAACACTAGTGTTTGTGACACATAATTTGCTTAGTGTGTGAAATTTGGAAAAATAACGCGAAATCTAAATTGGGAGGCCAGGACCACTCGCAGCTTCTTAAGGCGCTATCCTCTAGACCAGCACAAAGTAATAAATACAATTCTTACCTTTAGGCACTTTAGTCTGTATTCGGAGGTATCATTAACTTAAAAAACAGCAAAAATTCAAATTTAGAACAGAAAAACACTAATAAAATAGATAATTTTTAAATTGAATTCGCAGCAGAATATTCCTATTTTACGTGACATAACCCTGACCATGGAAATCTTTGGAAAACGTGATGTTGAGCAATCCCCATTTAGAATACATGATCCCTTTAGTTTCAAATGTAATTGATAACAGAAAAACACCAATAATTGATAAAAAATATCTTGTACGACAATGATGGTGTAGTTCACAGGAGAACGACATTTATTTTGCATGTCCAAAAACAGTCTGCCATAGAAAATTGTGAGTTAATGTTTAAAAAATCTGACTTTAAATTAGTTTTATAAAAATAAAAAATAAAAATTGAAAAACCCAATACAGAATCCAAATCTCCCTCGTCGTTCCTCGTCAAAGAAATAATAAATGCAACAATATAATAACATACAAGTCAATAATATGGGACTAAAAGTTCTACAACTATATGGCAACCAGGGGCAAAGTAATGCCAAACTTACCGAAAGCTGCTTCGTGCCACCTGGAAAGAAAAAAAAATGTCTTTAGTATAGCAGAAGATCTGTCCAAAACCATGTTATTGAAAATCAGCAAAATAAAAAAGGGAAATGTAAAAAATTCATAAAACTTCAGTTGCGTTTCGAAAAACTAAACTCAGTTCAAACTAAAGGATTTATAGATTAGAAATCATTCTTACAAGCTATCCGCAAGCTGGCGCCTCATCCTTCATTTTCTATCCATTAATCCTCAAAAAGCACGCACTATACTTGATCACACAATGAAAATGCATTTCGAATTATAAACTTTCCTTAGGGTCACAATGATTCTATATTTTCCATCTAAGAAGGCGATTCACACGACACAAAGAACTGGCGACCGATTTCGTCCATTGCCTGTGAAAACTGACACTTTTTCGCAGTCTGTAGGAACCGAACTCCAGAACCAACATGATGATATAACCATTCACTTGTGCGCCCTTTGAATGAGTCATTGATTTCTTTACTTTGCAGGTCGATTTCAGTTTTTTTACTATAGACTATTTTGTAGAAAGTGCCTTTTCACACGGCAATTTTCACAAGGACAAGTTTCACGTTCCAACTCGTTTGGATGATAACGTAAACAAACCCGTTTTTTCAGCCAAAGATAAACAAATCCGACGCATTAGACTTTTTTATACTAAATTAAATCCTAGTTATATAGGCAGTCATTTTATTAAATTTTTATGAAATTTTGAGCAATTTGAGCTTGATATTTTGTGTAAAAACTTGCTAAATGACAGACTCACATTCAATTTATCAATGCGTCTTTGCTCGCATCACTGTGACCTACGGAACATCTAACTTGATTTCGTCGCGCCACCTCTGAGTCTTTTGGTAGATTTTCATAAAACCTTGGACTTTCATAGCTTGACATGTAGTTAAAACAAGGCCTAAATGGCAGATCCACTTTCGGTCCAGGTCATGAAATGGGAATGTGCCTCGGTGCTCGCACCAATAACAGCGCCGGAATAGTTAACTTGATTTTGATATGAGCTCACAGATCAGTTTTTTGTCGAATTTTCATGAAATTATGATCCTCTACAGATTGATATTTAGTCAAAAGGTTGGCTAAATGAATGACCACATTCCTGCCAAGTATTATTTGTCAAGGCTTCTTTGGTGGCATCATCAAGAGCGACGGAATACATAACTTGCTTTCGACAAGATTTTTCCGATTAGTCTTGTGCTTGATTTTTATGAAATTTTCAACTTTAGATGCTGGATATGTTGAGTATAGTCCGCTGAAATGGCAGATCCAGATTCAAGCCGTATGCTGAATTGTAAATGTTTCCTTTGGCTCGCAGCATTAAAGAGACGGAAAACTTAACTAGATTTTGTTTGGAACGCGCTCACAATTGATTCTCTTGCTAGATTCTATACATATATGTGTATATATGTGTATATATATAACTTCTATATGTTATCTTTAGAAATGAATCTTATATTTTTCATTACTTCTTTTGATGCCATTTTATTTAAAAAAATCGTATTCTCCGTATAACATAGAACAACATGTAGAATGTCGATATTGGATTTGGAAAGTTTTGGAAGATTTGGACTCTTTTTTAAAATATTTTTAAATTCGCAAATTATGGAAAGCCCCAGAGGCAGATAAAATAGACAGTGGATATTTCAGAAACAAAAATTATTTCCAAAACCTTGCTTACAAATTGCTCGTTTTTCAATGATTATTTTGTCATAAAGATTTTTTAACATAGGTAAATGTGGAATATAATGTTTTTCTAATGTCCGACTATTATCATGACAAATTTCTCTTTACCAATTCTGTTTATTAAAAATCCACTATTGACCCAAGTGAATAGTGATAAAAGTATGACTATATTTACACTTTTGTCTATATTTAAATACACTTAAGGCCCGGGCCCCAATAAAGCATGTCATTACATTACATAGAAGCGCAGCTAATAGTTGTTATTGTATGATTATCCTCCTGTTTTACTACGCAAATATTATTACCTCAGATGTTAATTATTATCGGCATAACATTTATCAAGTATTTAAGTGATTATCTGTATTATTGGTATAGTGTATATCAAACTAATGGCTGATGATACCATTTTTAACAGATTCGGAGGTTTTGATAACTTCTTTAGAAGAAAAATTATCAACAAATCTGTTTTATATCTATTGTAAATATGTGCAGATACTCGGAAAGCTTTTGGAGCGATAGAATGGTCAACAAGTCACTGTTTACTTCAAGCTTCTACTGCATTGAAACGTGTTTTGTTCTCTGAATATATGCAATTATTTGTTTGACACTAGTTTAGGCTAATTTCGGATGGTATGAAAGGACGGTTCGGATTTCTATTAGCCATTATCAAAAACAGCTCAAAATATCAATTTACCTTGACCACCCAAATCATGACTGGCCAGATGCGTTTCTTCTTCCCAACCTCAACCATATTGGGATATTTTTAATCATAAACAGATTATATACATTTTTTATCACTGCTAATTTTTTATTTATTGCCTTCAACCCGTCCGTTTCGTACTACTTATATCAAACTATGTAAGGACTTGTGATCGATCCTTCTTATCATGCCATATGTATCAACCAAGGCTGGCGCTTCCATCTTTTGCAACGTGATATATTTCTTCCAGCCATATTTCTTTTTTCGTCCTAAACCCCATTTTTCATTGCTTACGAGATTAGAGTTTAAAGGAAAGGTTTCTGATGAAAAAGGTGGATTGAACGACAAAAGCTACATATTCTTTCCTTCTTCAAAGTATTACTCGATTCTGAGTTCCGTTCGAGATCAAGTAATACTCTTATCTTAGGAAATCAAGGAATAATCTTATGAATATCGGGACAGAAAGACGAGTAAGTATGGGTTTCTTGCTCGTAGGACTCTCAATCCCACACGAAATAGGTGTTTTCTTAGACATGATTTAAATATACTTGTTATATTTTATATAACGTATAAATCAACTTTGTCATTTTCTTGATTGGGCAGTAGCCATCATTAATATCCAGTAAAAAAACCGAATGTATCAACGAAATACCTGTATTTTCATATACTTCTCGTTAACGTTAAGTCAAGCTTTTTCTACGTAATAATTTTTTGATAAACTATTTATACGTCTTGAAATGTTGATTATCATAATGTCATCCCGACTATCTCCGTTTTATAAAACGCATGAAGAGTTCAATGCCTTAACAATGCACTCAAGTTTTAACAATCAAAGTGATTGCTGTCTCTTTTAATTACCGGTATTGATAGGGAAATTTCAACTGGTGAACTTACGAATCGTTTAACTTGTCCATTAGTAAAAGTTGCTTATTTGGTGGTCATGTAATGTGTTCTGACGTCTTTGGTCTTATATTAGCTGCCTTGAAATATTTCGAAAAATCAGCGTTCTTTTAAAAAACTTCTGGCAGGTGCATTTCAACATTCAACGATTGTCCATTAGCTTGATTGCTTCATATTTTAGTTCATTCTTGAAATAATATTTATTGATAGTCTTTTAATGTGGCGTAAGTGTTCACGCGGAACCAATTTGATTTATGAGGCAAAAGTTGATCGCATATTGTTTCTAGTTCGTTTCGTTTTATTGTACGAATGAATTTGCAAGCAATGATTATTACATGGTCGAAAGGAATTACAAAATGTAAATTATTATTATCGGTAAGTTCCGTAACTATAATATGACATTTTCACATTAAATGCTGAAAACATTTATTTAGTTGCACAACTACCTTGATTTCAGAACACAATTTAAAATATTTTTTTCTACATTATCTTCTTGAAGTGCAGTGTTAATTTCCCAAAAGTGTATAGGAAAAAATGATTTCGTTTGGCTACTGGACGTTTGACTTTGTATAATTCAACTTAATATGCGCAATTATGAAATTAGTTATGGCAAGAACATGTTTTTTTCTTAACCCATTTATGCCCAGAACTATTTTTTTTCCAAAATTTTAATAAAAATAACGTATTTTCATCAAAAGTGTAATCAATTCTTAGAAATCATTTCAAAAAACCAATTTCAATAAGGAGATTTTGAGTTTTGATGTGGGTCGTTTTCGACCCACTTGGGCAATTAGGTGTACTAGTGGAATGTACACAGCAAAATGTAAAAGCTTGAAGAAATTTCTGTTTATCGCATAAACTCTGAAACTGTTTTATAAGTGAGAAAACTAAAAGTTTTTTTGCATGATTTCTTTATTGACACAGCGGTCACAGGCTTTGGTGGTTTTGTTTTTGCAATGAGCGCATCTTCGTCGTGCTTGACCATTCAAAATGAGATGTTGACCATGTCTACGTGCTGCTGGACTAACCTGAATAGAGTATATAGAGTTTGTGGTATAGATAATACGACGGACCTTCGAAATTCCAGATTATCTATTTTTTCCCCCAACTTCCTAGCCAGTATCCATGAGTTATTCATTAATATATTTAACACACAAAATAAAATGGAAATATACCATTTTTTTCCTCGAATCCTATTCAGTTGTTTGCCACATGGTTGTCCATTTGGTCGACGCCACCCATAAATCTGTTATAACAATGTATAATGTTTGGCTGAGGTATCTCCACTTTGTTTTTCTCTTTTACGGAGTAGCTAACAGCTCTGCGGATTGATTTGACACCATATTCTTAGTTTCCAAGTTACTTAAAGCAATTGAGCCAAACTATAGTAGAGTAATAAGGTATTTGCGCAACGGGATCGGAACGAATAGGACGCAGAAAAAACACATATAAATGAGAGGAAAATGAGTTGAACAGACTATTATAAAATATTAAAACAAACGCCCCTTAAATGATTGGCGTACTCGAGACCTAGGCCCCCTGTCTAATTAATTGATAATAATATATGAACATAATATGTCGAGCATCTACCATGTGTGCAAAATAACAGGCATGGGTTAAAATCCTTCAGCGCAAACTGCAAATAGATGTTCAAATCTTTGATATTACAGATTCTTCTTACCAAATTTTAATTGAACATACCTCGACTACCGTAGTCTTCTTAATGAGAAATCGAGCATCCAAAGCACAAGGGCAAAAATGGTCGCATTGCAAACACAATTACTACACTATTTGTTAGAAAACCGCTGAAGATAATTGAGAAAATGTTTGCTAAAGAGCACCAAATGCCATTAAGATGATTTTTCCTTTTGAGAAAACGCACTTTGATCCTTAAGCTTGACCGCACAAAGCATTATGCAGAAACACGAATTAAACAATATTTAAGGAAATCTATAATAAATATTTATGACCAGAAAATGACAAGCCGATATTTTGTTTATTGTTTGTTGCTATACTTTCTTCTGGGTATTTTGATACCCATGGTTTACACCGTGAAGACCATTTGAAGCAAATATCTTCGAGTATTATCTATCAATGACGTGAACTTAGCACCAATGAAGGCTAGGACCTACATTTAACATGATAAGACTCGTATAAATATTAGAATCATTTAAGTAAGAACACGATCAATTTTCTTTAGTTTGTGTTTATCCGTTGGAAGAGTTATATCAAAATGGTAAGTCTTGTATTAAAGCGAAATAATATAAATAAATATTAAAACTTTGCATGCATTTTAATATAAATGCTAAAGTTTATCATTAATAATTGAAATTTTATTTATTAAACACTTTGGTGCTCCAGAAATTGCAGAAGGCGAGATTTATTTTGGAATTGAGAAAAACTTGAAACTTTCAAATTTTATATATTTAATTTAAACTTATACATTTTTGCAGCTTTTTGATTTAGCTGTTCATTTCGCTTAAAAATAATAGCAAAACTAAACATTAAATATAAAAATAAAAAATAAGCTCCAGGTAAGCATCACAATTTTGCAAAAATTTTATTTTATTATTTTTTTTTTTTAATTTTTTGTTTAAATACTAGATCGTTCAAACGTTCTTTAACGACTGACTGCTCGAACAAAATTCACAAATATTTGGCGAAATCAGAGCATTTTTTAAATTCATATCGTTCACAAAAATTATGCAGGTTTTGGGATATCCAAAAATTCCACCTGTTTAGACCTGTTTTTACTTTTAAATAGCTGAACTTTTTCGTACATTTGGCCACACAGAATACATATTTTGTGTTCAGTGTGAATATTTAACCCTAGCTTGAACGCGTTAAGGGAATTTCTTGCATTTTAACTTAAACTTGATCTTATACACACAGAATCACATACGCTGGTGTGTGTTGAACAATCGCCGGCGTGAAACTGATATTAATTATATTATTTATTATTAAAGTGTACACGCGAATGTTTAATTTTTATTTGTGCACTGCGGCAGTTTTCAGGTTTTTCTTTTCAGAAGTTTAATGTAACAGTTTTTCTTATTTATATGTATCTTATTGGAGAAGACTCAGCACGTTATGAATAAGTTTATTTAACGAAAAGTAAAGTAAGTCCTACTTTCAAATGTTGCCATAAAACAATTTAATTTTTACATTTACATTTAAATAAATAATTAAATTTAAAACAACATAATTTTACTTTGTTTATAACGTTACACGTGTTTACCAATTGGTATAAAAAATGATACCCTTTCAATGTCCTTTGTATCATACTAGAAACAAGCATTTTCCATCTTTTTTTTAGTTTTAATATGACAAATTCGGTTTTAAACTCTGAATCAACAACTAATTGCAATTATAATTTCCGATACTCTTATCTTAACAGCTTTAGAGATTAAAATAATAATACTCCTCACCAGACATTAAATAATTCTCTACAACAACCGAATCACTATTATTATTTGTTATCCCAATTTTTAATAAACAATTGTGGAACAAGAATGTTTTTTTACGCCAGATTTCGTTGATCGTCTGCGAATGTTCAGGATATCTCGTATTAATATCTGTGCATACTAAGACAATATTATTCAATCGTCGTCACTCAGAGTTTATATAAACCTATAAACATTTCAAATAATAATTACATTTTGCAGTTTGTGATGCATTGTATTTCGCATTTAATAAAGTCGTCACTAATTTAAAACAAAATAATTGGAATGGTCAGTCGCCCGCCTAACACTGCTATAAAAGCGGGATCAAACTGAAGTTTCTATTTTTGAAAGTTGAGTTTAAAATAGAATAAAGGAAAGTAAGTTAGCAAAGCTCAAGGAAGCCTCAAACATTGATTAATAATCATTGATCAAAGACAATTAAAAATTGAAAACTATAAAAAAAATACATGTATTAAAGTATGTTAGACACTCAGGAAACGGCTAAGTAATTCTGTTAGTAAAGCACAGTAATTGTGACTAATTTTATTAATTTTAGTACCTATTATTAATTTGCTTTCAGAATTTTTTCTATAACCGTATTTTTTTTAGCTTCAGACCTCACCACAAGTGAACATGTTTAAGACATTCTTCGTAAATATTGTGGGATGGAGTGTTTTACTTCCTACAGTGGCGTATTTCGCCGTATATCGGAAAATAGTTGATATCATACTACGGATGATACATGGCGAATCGTATGGGGGCCTATTCAACTTGAATGATGCGATTTTCTTTTGGTCCGACGTTTCACCTGTTTTTCTGACCACCGTATTATATATTAAGAGTAAAACTGAAATTGATCTCTTAAGCAACGTGCAGAATGTAATAAGGAAACAGGTAAAACAATCTACTAGAACTTACAAATTTAATTATATCAGCCAATAAAAAAATAAGTAACTTTTCTGAAAATAACTTGCTTCTATGTTAAAAAGCAGGGCAATTATTGTTATACGATGTAATATACTTAATCTACAACTAACAGACACTATTGGGAATATAAACTGATGTAAAATACTTGAATATACGAAATAGTAAAGAGAGTCGAAAGAAGAGCCTAAACGTAATCAAAATGGGATCGCTAGTTTCCTTCTGGTTTGGATTCTAGTTCGATATACCATTCTTCTACAACTCTGTATTAATGTCTCTTTTTATTACCTATCTTGTGGTTGAACAAGCAAAGGGCATTTGGCCTTAAATAGTGAAAAATATAATGGAATATAAAAAATTTATATTGAAAAACTTTCTTTAGATATTTGGTAATCCAGACGCATATCCGAAACTAACAGGGACAAAGAACTCATTTGGAGGGTATGCTTACTGGAAGAAGTATGGCTGCAAGCTAGATTCTGTGGTAAAATCTTTGAAACTGCCAAAGAATGGAAAATTCAATGAGGAATACTTGAAGAAAGCTACTGCTGAAATCATTGAAACTAAAATCGATAACAATGACTCTGTATTGTGGAACTTCTATATCAGCGAGAAACCGCTTCAAGATTTTAGTTCGGTGAGTTATATGCACTAATTAATGGTAATTGTATATATTTATAATGTTATACGACCTTAACTGATGATAAATATAACGTATGAAAGAGCACGGATATAATACTTACAATTAAGCTTGCAAATATTAAACACAATAAATGGTTAAACTTTAGTTGGTACTCTCATTTTCCTATCTAATAATTTGTGTATGTTGTAAATGAAACTTTTTAAATTCACATATTCAGAATTAATTACATTTTTGCATTTAGCTTTTGCTTCTTACAAATGCCCAAAAAACGCGGCGTTTTGGAGATACATGGTGTCGAAATTAGAAATATTAGCCGATTTTTACGTTCGGACCTTCGTAATTTTCAAGAGTTCGGAGTCTACACTATTCAATGTGTCAACCTCTTATTAGAATATACAGCTCTGTACTGCTGTACGCTGTATTTTTTGCGGTAATATTCTCTTTTACTACTCCGAGCTTTTTGTAGAACACCACTGAAGCCTAAAAGGTTCGTAAATTTCTGGTTCAATTTAGTAACTTTCTTGTCTCTGCCATTTCAGCCAAGTTTTATAGCTTTAAATAACGACTTAATTTTGAAACTGTTTCCATTCAAGTGAAACATTTGTAAAAGCGTGTAATTCGATTATTAGTTTCACTTTATCTATCAATTGAATTCACATGTTTTATTATTTTTAGGATGGTTCCTATTGTTATCCCATAATAGCTCGATTTCATCACTCCATCGCCGATGGTACTTCGCTGGTTGCCCTGTTTATTCGGCTCTTTGGTGACAGTACAGCCCAAAATTATAGCGAAGAATTATTTAAAAAATTAATAAAGCCACCTATTGCCCATCATCATCGTAAAACAGGAATCGAGTCGCTTGTAACATTTGTGGTAAGTTTTATGAATGAATTATTGTTCTTAGAAATCTAACTCAGTTTATTAATTTCAGAAAAAATGCATTAGAACCATTCAGTTTTGGTTCGATCTTGTGTTTTTCGCATTTGGAAGACAAATTCAAAATTGTCAATTGCGGAAACAGGATGTGAATGGCTTGCACCGTACCAGTTACTCTGGGGAGAAAATTACTGTTTGGGCTGATGAAAATGAAGCGGATTGTTTGCTCATGGTGAAGAGAATAAGAGAGCGAACTAAATCGAAATTTACTTGCGTAATTAGCACTGCAGTATCAGCGAGTATGACGGATTACTTTAAGAGGGTAAGACGAATAATTCGATTAGAGTTGATTCATTTCTATTTGATACCATTATGCATAAACACGTCTGCTTGAAGAACATCCCAGTGGATATTATTTTGTTTTGTTTATTGCATCTAATACAAGTCAGTCAACTTTGAAATATTTTCGATTGCGTCTAACCTTCGGAAAGTTTTTGATGAATATGTGGATAAACAAGTTTAAGATAGAAAATGCTGAGATATTTTATCTTCCGTATAGAAAACCGACTACTGAAACTTTCCTTGGCACAAATTTTGACAAATTTTTAAATTCTTAGTGACATAATTTCAAAAGGATGAAGAGGAAATTTTAAGTAGTTTTACAATTTATTTAACAATTTTGATTAATTTGACCTAAAAATGTTTGATGCAGATTAAAACTGTTTTCGATAAAACAACAATAAAAAAGGAAAAAGTATTGTATTCTGTAAGAAATTCTATTCTTTTAATAAGATCATTAAAGTTTTTATCGCTATATATGCCATTTGAAAGCATTAACTTATTCGATTATCTTGAATCGTTCATATCTTACAGCTCTACTAATTGGCCGACCAACTATAATACCAGCGAGCTATTGAGGATTTTATTTTTTCCAAGCACTGAATTAACAACAACTTGCTAATGGCAAATTTTTTATTCCAGAATAAGTTACCTGTACCAGAATACACATCTGGATTAATGGCATTACTTCTGGACTTTCCATCAATAGATCCAATTAAACCCGTCGTATTAGACAATAAAGCTGCTGGCCTTTGCTACTCGCTACCATGTCATACATCCAACAATGTATTGGATTTCTCACGCAAAGTTTCAGCCACAATGAGCGAACAGTTAAAATACACCGATGCCATCGTAAGTAGACTGTTCTGTTTCAATGCCTTCTTAATGGCTATTCCAACTCATCTCAGATATTCACTTGTTCGCATCCACAGAAGTTCGCACATAAGTTCTATATGGTTGAGACTTATTTTCAAAACCTAAATGTTTCTTGGATATGGTGCATCAAAGTTTTGTGTCTTTTTAAACAGACAGAATTAAAAATATATTTTCAAGTCTGGAATTGTTTTACCTGCTCACCTTCGAAATAGCAATTGTGCTTGGTAATTTTTCCAGAAGCTTTTATTTTTTATGAATAAACAAAATTTTTCATAAGAAACGCACATTCATTTTATCATTCTCGGCTTGATCAGATTGAAATAAACCACAATCATATTATCTATTTAGATTTCGTCCTTGCTGCTTAGATGTGTAATTGGTTTTTTGCCAACTAAATTATTCGACAATTATATGGGATACGATGCTCAAACTTTCCTGCTCACCAACATACCAGGTGGTTCTAGAATCGAGATGTTTGGTGGCTGCATTTTGGAAAAAGTAATTCCTGTAGCTCCCAATGCCAAAGGAATTGGTAAGTGGAAATAATAATATTATACATTACATAGTGAAAATTTATGAGCAATGACAATGCAAGTGTTTCTTCATAAAGATAAATTACAACATGCTCTTGTTTGCTTTAATCCCAAGAGATATGATTTGGTCGTAGTTACTGCTAGCTAAATGAAGGATTAAATCGTCAACACTATTGAAGTTGCCACTAATAAATACGTTTATTGCAGGAATTTCTTTTGGAATTATCAGTTATGACAATAAACTCCAAATCGGCGTAACAGTAGACAAAGCTATAACTGCAAAACAAGAAGAAGTACAGAAAATTGCAAACGACTTCTTCCGAAATATTCGACTTCTAGACGTTGCATCTAAAAATAGCTGTTGATTTAACTGAAATATTAATTTATATTATTTTTATGTCCTAGTTATGTTTATTAATAGTTTTTAACTGTGAATTTTATAGGATTAGAATATTTATTAAAATTTCAATTTAGTTCAATGTCTTTACACATGTTGACGTCTTTTTATCTAATGTAGGTTTATGAAGGAAATAAATGAACTGTGAATAAAGAAGTGATATTTAAAAATATAGCACTTTCATTACTTAACAAACCCCTAAGGATTAATCACCTACTTTGCCAAACTGTTTCGGAATCGTTTTGAAATTAGTTGAGTTAATAATTCAAAATGAGATGTTTAAACAAAATTAATTTTATCTACTACATCAAGGAATACAGGAACAACACTGCTGCTTTGTTACCGATTTATACGGAGTTAAAACTTAATACACAAAAATAGCTTTTATCGAAACAAGTAGAAAACAATACTCTTTTTAGAGAGACAAATGGTACACTACGGCCTTTCTTAATTTCACCTTTATTTTCCTTTATCTCTCACATTGAAAAAGAGTAGTTTTTCACTACGACTAGCAGTTTGTTCGAATTTAAGATTACACAAAGCTATAAGAGCCAACTTGAATATTGGATTCAAGAAGAGAATTCATTTAGCTGCTACGCACTCGAAAACAAGCGTCGCTCGTATATTGAAATTCCGAAAATTGAAATTTTGAAGCAGATGAATTAAATTTTAACTCTGTACGTCTAATACGGGGCATTTTGGCTCATCGTATATATAGCAAACGAGTGAAATTTGTGGAGGAACAACTCGTTGTTAAAATAATGTCCTTTCGTCATAAACAACTCGCAAACTCGTGAGCTTTTTGTGTATTTTTGTTCGTTAAAGCGTCATCAGGTCGTAGGTCGTAAAGGGGACATTTCCGAAGGACATTGAAATGTGGGGCTCACATCTTTTGCAACGTGAAATATTTCTTCCATACTGAAGTTAGTTCAAGCTCTAATACTCCTCCAGCAATATTTCTTTTTTCGCCCCAAGCCCCGTTTTTCAGTTCATTCGAGATCAAGGAAAATACGAGCAAAATGGATAAATTATTTAAGTTAAAGTTGTTATTTTACAATTTGTTGCTCGCGTTATTTATCAGTTATAATTTATAACTGAACCCCACATGTACCATATGGATTTCAAGGCAGAAAGACCGATAAGTATAGGTCGACTGTGTCATACAGATACGGATATCAAATCGTTAGATTAAGATTTTTTTCATGAAGAAGTTCGCTATGATCGGGCTAAGTGGGATACTCATATCAACCTCATTTTTTTGCCCGTAGAACTCTCAATCTCACACGAAATAGCTGTTCTTTAGGCAATATTTAAATATATTTGTTATATTTTTCTCAAACATTTCTGCCAATGGTTGGACGTAAACTTGCGTGCATAGAAATCGGCCCACTGTAAACTTTTGAATTTAGCTATATTTTTTTTAAAAACTATTCATCAGATCAAAAAAATAAATATGCTGTTTGAAAGACAATTTAATATGCTTTAATGTGAGTATAAATTTATCAAGAAGGCTTGTCGTTTATATGCGTAGGAACCGGTAAACCAATGAAACGTGTTTATGTGGTGATTGTAACGAAAATAAAAAAATTGTCAAATATTAAAATTATTGCGTTTGCAACTGAAATTTGCATATTAATTCGTTTTTCATAATCTCAATAGTGTTTAAGTGTGTTAGTTTAATGCATACTACACCACAAAAAGCCGGCCAAGTTACTGCTTTAATCGAAAATGGACTGAGTCAGCGAGCTGTTGCTAGACAATTGGATATGACACGCGCAGCGGTTCGAAGAGTGTACAAACGTTATGGGGAGACTTGATCCTTTCATAGGCGACCTGGAACAGGCAGAAAGCGATTTACAACCGCTCATGATGACCGATTTATTGTGTCAACAACATTAAGAAATCGTCACCTTAATGCCGTTCAAGTGCAACGACAGCTCCGTGAGGTGCCAGGAGTGGCTATTAGTCAGTGGACAGTAAGACGAAGACTGCAGGAAAATAACCTGACCCCTAAAACACCTACGATTGATCCAAAACTTACTCCAGCTCATCGGCAAGCACGTCTGCGTTTTTGCACGGGATCATCTGAATTGGACGTTGGAACAATGTGGATCTGTTCTGTTCTCAGATGAGACCAGAATATGCCTCCATGGTAGCGACCGAAGAAGGAAAGTGTACCGAAGACCAAGAGAGCGATTTGCAGATTGCTGCTTTGAAGAGCGGAGTGCTTATGGAGGTGGTTCCTGTATGCTCTGGGGTGCAATTTCTATAGGAGCACGAACCGACCCTGAGTTCATTCGTAGGGGCGACGGTGTTCACGGAAGAAGAGGTTTAACGGCTGTTTGATATATGGATGAGATTTTAGCAATTCATGTGGTACCTTACGTCGACTATATTGGAGACGAATTTACCTTTATGCATGACAATGCCAGGCCGCACACCGCAAGAATCGTGCAAGATTACATTGCAGAAGTCGGTTTTCGGGTTATGGAGTGGCCAGCATACAGTCCTGAGCTAAATCCGATCGAACACTTATGGGATGAGCTAAAACGAAGAATTCGAGCTAGACTTCATACCCCAAATTCGATCCCAGAGCTTATTGTTGCAGTAGAAGAAGAGTGGTTTAACATCCCTCAAGAAACAATAGCAAACTTGATTAGATCTATGCCCAATCGTATGAGAGAAGTTATTAGGGAAAGAGGAGGTCATACCCATTTTTAAAAAATTAAATGTTAAGTTTTAAATTGTCAATAACCCTATTTATGTTCCCTATTTATGTTAATAATAAAAAAGCTTAATTTGCTTAATACATTAATTTCACTATGTCAAACATAGAATACTTACAACAATTTATACTCAAATTAAAGCATATTAAATTGTCTTTCAAACAGCATATTTCTTTTTTTGATCGGATGAATAGTTTTGAGAAAAAGTATAGTTAAAGTCAAAAGTTGACTGTGGGCCGATTTCTATGCACGCAAGTGTATTTGCTGATGACGCGTTTGGAGTTTCTTATCATATGTGAGGTTGTAGGAGAGAGGCTAGATATTTCGCCACATTCTACATTGGTGAAACTGAGGCACACACAATTGGTCTAAACGTCACTCTCTCTTTATGATTTTTTGGTAATTCATGAAAAGGTGGGGAGGAGCCTCTGATTTCACCATTTTCTTCTTGGTGGTTTCGCGTATTGTAAAACTTTTTACTAAGCGGTGTTTGCTCCTCAGCCTGGCCTGAGTCGGGTATTTTTAAAGTTGTTCATGGATCTAGTAGGTCTTCGATCTTCTGTTTGTATTTCTTGTTCGTAACATTTCCTCTGTCGGCTGGCAGAACAACAAAGTGAGTATTCCTAATGATCTGTTTGAGAGCCTGGTTATTCTTTCTACTTTAGTTGCTGGCTATTGGTTTTTCTCTCCGAAGGATGTTGGGATTTTCAGACGAATTTTTGTATGCAAACCACCATTGGTCACACATTGAACTGAAGGTGCATTTCAGCATTAAACTGTTGTCCATAAGCTTGATTACTTCAGATTTTAGTTCATTCTTGAAATAAATGTGACTTTTTGCAGAAACATCTGTGTAGTTCCGCCAAGCTGCTTTCAACCACAATTTTCCTGGTGTGGACATAGTGGTACTTGTGCACTGTGGCACCATGCAGTTTCGATAAACCATTTTATTTTCAATAATTGAGAAACAAGCAAAGCGAAATTCACACTATACTAGAGCACAGCACGGATAAGCGTCGAACGTGGCGGAGCTGAAATATACCCAAAGACGTCACATAACGCAAAAGATAGTAGACAAAACCCAGTCGTTTCGGCGCGCTTTGTGTGCGTTTAAACTTTGATTGCTGATAAATTCGTTATGGCAAGGCAGAATACGAAAAAATTTTGTAGGACCCTTATTTGTTCGTCATTAATCAATTTGACCAAAGAAAAAAAAAATGTGCAAAGACCCTATTATTACCACTGAATAAAATCACAACACAAATATTTAGTACTAATAATTATAATAATTCCGGGGTAATACGTTCGATAAAATCCTTCCGTGCAAACAGCAGACATATTTTGAAATATTTGATTTTACAGACGCTTCTCAATTACTTTTAATTAAACCTACTTTCGACTATAGTAGTTTTCTTAATGTCAAGCATCCATTGCAAACACAATTACTGCAATATTTGTTAGAATACCGCTGAAGATATATGAGAAAATGTTTCCTAAAGAGCCCCAAATGCCGTCAAGATGAGTTTTCGTTTTGACAAACGCACTCTGATCCATAAACTTGGCCGCACAAAGCATTATGCAGAAAAACGAATTAAACGTTATTTAGAGAAATATGTAATAAATATTTATGAATAGAAAATGACAAATGGAAAGTTTGTTTATTGTCACTAATATCGTTTGTTGCTGTACTTTCTTTTGGGTGTTTTGATGTTTACACCGTCAAGACCATTTGAAACAAATATCTTCGAGTATTATCTATCAAAAACGTGAACTTAGCACCAATAATGGCTGGGACTACATTTAACATGATAAGACGTATAAATATTAAAATTATTTAAGTAAGAACACGTTCAATTTTCATTAGTTTGTGTTTAACCGTTGGAAGAGTTATATCCAAAATGGTAAGTCTTGTATTAAAATAACATAAATAAATATTAAAACTTTGCATGGATTTAAATACAAAAGCTAGTTTCTCGTTATAAATTGTAATTTTATTTATTAAACTCTTCGGTGCTCTAGAGATTCGAGAGGGCGAGATTTATTTCGCTATTGCTGAAAACTTGAAACTTTCTAATTTTAATTAATTAATTTAAATTGATAAAATTTTCCAGCTGTTTAATTTTAGTTAGCTGTCCATTTCGCTAAAAAATAATAGCAAAACTAAACATTAAGTATAAAAATAAAAAAAATAAGCTACAGGTAAGCATCACAATTTTTCAAATATAAATAATTGCAATGTGCAAGTTTCCCAAATTAAAACAGTATTAACTTTGCTTTGCATTTTTAAATTCATATCGTTCACAAAAATAATGCAGATTTGGTATATCAAAAAATTCCACCTGTTTAGACCTGTTCTAACTTTTAAATAGCTGAACTGTATAAATATTCTTTATTTTATATTCGTTTTTGTACCCAACCATCATTTTATTTTGTTCATTACGTTACACGTGTTGATCAATTGCTGTAAAAAATGTTACAGTTTCAATATCCTTTGTGTCAAACTAGGATCAAGCATTTTCCAAATTTTAATCACAAATTCCGTTTTTAACTCTGAATCAACTTTCTAGTAATTTTTCCTGCATTATTTTAATCTCGCCTCCAACAACTTGAGATAAAAATTATCCGGAAAAGGTTGCCTAATTGCACTTATAATTTCCGATGCTCTTATCTTAACAGCTTTAGAGATACAAGTAATAGTACTCCTCGCCAGGCATTCATTAAGTCTCTTCAACGACCGAATCAGTATTAACATTTGTTATTCTAATGTAAATAATTCGGTTTGTTTTCATAATTCAGTAACGACTTCGATCGAATGGAACTTTACGTTAGATTTCTTTGATGTTTTGCGGATGTTTAGGATATCTCTTATTAATCTGTGCATATTAAGATAATATTATTCATTCGTCGTCACTCGGAGATATAAACCCTATAAACATTTCAAATAATAATTAAATTTTGCAGTTTGTGATGCATTGCATTTCACATTTAATAAAGTTGTCACTAATTTAAAAACTAAAAAAAAATAATTGGAATGGTCGGTCGCCTATTTCCTATTTTAGTCTTTTTCTATCCTTTGGATATAGGCCTCTTTCAAATTTGACCATCGCATCTTTTATTTTTACTATCTCTTTCTTAGATGTGTTATGTCTTTTACATATATTTAGTCCCTTCACCACCTGTTTTGTTTGGTGTTTTAGTATATCTTGTTTCGCCATTTTTCTTGCTGTTTTGTTGGTTTCTGTGTATTCAATAGTGTCTCATTTATCTTCGGTTATCAGTTTTCTCCTTTTCTCTAGGAGGTGTTTTGTTTCTATCGACAGTTTGGCCGGCGTTTTCTATGGAGGGCCCATTATCTGTTCTGCTGTTTCTTTTATATTTTTTGTTATTCTCCCATTTCTATTATCCAATGACTCTTCTGTTTTTCCTGGATTATTGGAAAATTTTTCATTCAGCTTTTTTTTGTATGTTTCCTTTCCTTCCGCTATCTTTTCTCTGCTTTCTCTCTTCGTCGTTTGTACCATCTTTCTTTTCCTTTCCATTTTTGTGTTTATGAGTAATTTGCATCTTATCATCTTGTGATCACTGCAGGTGTTGAATTGATTGACTACATCTACGTCTTGGATTATGTGTTTATGGGGGGAGATTATAATTATAATAAAAATATAGGAGATTGTCAGTCGCCTGCCTGCTATAAAATCGGGATCAATTTGAAGTTTCTATTTTTGCAAGTTTGTGCTTAAAATAGAATAAAGTAAAGTCAGTTATCAAAACTCAAAGAAACTTGATTAATAATATACCAGTTGAATAATGCGAATATTGTACATGTATTAAAGTGTGTTAGACACTTAAGAAACGGAAAAGCAATTCAGTTAGTAAAGCATACTTTACGCACTCACGTTTCAGAAAGTGGGTATCATGTATTTGCTTTCAGAATTTTTACTTTAACACTATTTATTCTAGCTTCAGACATTACCACAAGTAAACATGTTGAAGACATTCTTGATAAATATTGTGGGATGGAGTGTTTTACTTCCTGCTGTGGCGTTTTTCGCCGTATATAGGACAATAGTTGATATCATACTACGGGTGATACATGGCGAATTCTATGGAGGCCTATTCAACTTGAATGATACGGTTTTCTTTTGGTCCGACGCTTCACCTGTTTTTCTGACCACCGTATTATATATTAAGAGTAAAACCGAAATTGATCTCTTAAGCAACGTGCAGAATGTAATAAGGAAACAGGTAAAACAATCTACTAGACCTTACAAATTTAATTTATATCAGCAAATATAAGTCACTACTAAAAAGCAGAACAATTAATGTTATACGATGTAATATTCTTAATCTACAGCAACTAACAGACACTATTAGGAATATAAATTTGAACTAGTAGTAGTAAACATCTTTATTTCTTAGAAAAGGCGATCGACCTATCGATCTTTCTGCCTGGGTTAATTACAAAGTTTTATATAAATAAAATGAACTAAAATACTTGAATATACGAAATAGTAAGGCGAATTAAAATTGGATCGCTACAGTTTCCGTCTGGTTTGGATATCTAGTTCGATATACTATTATTTTTCTATTACTTATCTTGGGGTTGAACAAGCAAAAGGAATTTTGCCTTAAATAGTGAAAAAGATAATGGAATATAAAAAATGTAGATTTAAAAACCTTCTTTAGATATTTAGTAATCCAGACGCGTATCCGAAACTAACAGGGACAAAGAACTCATTTGGAGGGTATGCTTACTGGAAGAAGTATGGCTGCAAGCTAGATTCTGTGGTAAAATCTTTGAAACTGCCAAAGAATGGAAAATTCAATGAGGAATACTTGAAGAAAGCTACTGCTGAAATCATTGAAACTAAAATCGATAACAATGACTCTGTATTGTGGAACTTCTATATCAGCGAGAAACCGCTTCAAGATTTTAGTTCGGTGAGTTATATGCACTAATTAATGGTAATTGTATATATTTATAATGTTATACGAACTGATAAGAAATATAACGTATGAAAGAGCACGGATATAATACTTACAATTAAGCTTGCAAATATTAAACACAATAAATGGTTAAACTTTAGTTGGTACTCTCATTTTCCTATCTAATAATTTGTGTATGTTGTAAATGAAACCTTTTAAATTCACATATTCAGAATTAATTACATTTTTGCATTTAGCTTTTGTTTCTTACAAATGCCCAAAAAACGCAGCGTTTTGGAGATACATGGTGTCGAAATTAGAAATATTAGCCGATTTTTACGATCGGACCTTCGTAATTTTCAAGATTTCGGAGTCTACACTATTCAATGTGTCAACCTCTTATTAGAATATACAGCTCTGTACTGCTGTACGCTGTATTTTTTGCGGTAATATTCTCTTTTACTACTCCGAGCTTTTTGTAGAACACCACTGAAGCCTAAAAGGTTCGTAAATTTCTGGTTCAATTTAGTAACTTTCTTGTCTCTGCCATTTCAGCCAACTTTTATAGCTTTAAATACCGACTTAATTTTGAAAGTGTTTCCATCCAAGTCAAACATTTGTAAAAGCGTGTAATTCGATTATTAGTTTCACTTTATCTATCAATTGAAGTTACGTGTTTTATTATTTTTAGGATGGTTCCTATTGTTATCCCATAATAGCTCGATTTCATCACTCCATCGCCGATGGTACTTCGCTGGTTGCCCTGTTTATTCGGCTCTTTGGTGATAGTACAGCCCAAAATTATAGCGAAGAATTATTTAAAAAATTAATAAAGCCACCTATTGCCCATCCTCATCGTAAAACAGGAATCGAGTCGTTTGCAACATTTGTGGTAAGTTTTTTAAATTAATTATTGTCCCTAGAAATCTAACCCAGTTAATAATTTCAGAAAAAATGTATTAGAACCATTCAGTTTTCGTCCGATCTTGTGTTTTTCGCATTTGGAAGACTCATTCAAAATGGCCAGTTGCGGAAACAAGATGTGAATGGGTTGCACCGTACCAGTTACTCTGGGGAGAAAATTACCGTTTGGGCTGATGAATCGGACGGTTTGCTCATGGTGAAGAGAATAAAAGAGCGAACCAAATCGAAATTTACTTGCGTAATTAGCACTGCAGTATCAGCAAGTATGACAGATTACTTTAATAGGGTAAGAAGAATAATTCGATTCGAGTTGATTAATTTCTATTTGATATCATTATGCATAAACATGCATGCTTAAAGCACATCCCAGTCGATATTATTTTATTTTGTTATTGCATCTAATACAAGCCAATCAACTTTCACATTATTTTCCATTGCGTTTAAGCTGCGGAAAGTTTTTGATGAATATGTGGAAAAACAAGTTTAAGAACGAAAACAATTAAAGACGACAAATAATAACTGGAACTTGAACTTGGCAAAAATTTGCACGTTAATTTCACAAAATTTTTAAATTATATTTCTCTCTTAGTGATCTCATTTCAATAGGGAAAAGCGGTAAAATTTCAACGGTTTGTGAAACTCAATATAAATGGAAATTTATACTAGTTTTAGAAGGTATTTAAAATTTTTGATTAATTTGAGCTAAAAAAGTATCAAAAGCTGTTGTTGCAATCGGAGTTTCAACAATATTCCTAAAATATCCACCCATACCACCCAATTCTAACATAAAGTCTAAAATACAGGGCGAGCACAATAAGAGAAACGTTTTTGGGAACGTTTATTATTTTAGTAGTTCGCGAATAAAAGTACGTTGTGTTGATCATATTATCGAGAACATTTATAGTAGTTCGCGATAAACGTACGTTGTGTTGATCATATTATCGAGAACATATTTTTTAAATTTATTATGAAGAAAGGTTGTACTTTAAAAATAACTTAAATACATATTCAAATTATATTTACTCAACATGCTTTCACACTGACCTGTAGCAAACCTAGCAAAATATTCTAAACATTTTTCAATTGTAAGAAAGTGGGCTAGCATGATTTTGATTGTATTGTGAAGTTATTTTTCAGAAACGAAATTTAAGTTTTACTTCAGGAATAACAACTATCCGTTGTAGTTGCCGTCTTACTAAACCAGGTATATTCGATGGATATTCGGCATTATCGGCACATCTGTTAGCGTGTTATAATTAAAACATTATTGTGATACTATACCGACATTCTCAAACATTTCTTCTTCTGTCTTTTTTAATTTATCTTTATAAATGTTTTAAAGGCCTGTCGATTTTTTTCATTGAGAATGTTCTAAGTCGGGTCCATTAAAACAGTGATATATAGGGTGTCTTAAGCACATAGCAAAATTCATGATGTGTTTCTCTGACTGAGTTCAAGAAACTTTTTTTATATAAGTACAGATGCGTAAATGCTTTCTTTTCAAGCCCAGTGGCGCACAGCGTTACATTTTGGTTTTTGTTGTTTAAAATCAAATAACTTTTGATCTAATCGATGAATCGTCGCGATTGTTTTTATGAAATGAAGCTTTGGTAATTAGAAATCTTGGAAAATTTTAAATAAGGCTAAGTAGATTCTCAGAAACCACCAAAAAATTCTAAGTTCGGCATTTTTTTAAGGTTGTGCTCATTTATGAAAAGTAAAAACTTTCAGGGAACGTTTATAAACTAAAGCAAGTCAAGTATTATAAAAAATTATTTAAAAAATCAGGCCGATTCATTGATTAGATCAAAATGTGTTTGACTTTAAAACAAGAAAAACCAAAATGTGCCAGTGTGTGGCACCAGGAAAACATAGCAAACATTTTTGAGAGAAAAAAATGTGTGCCGCTAACTTAATTTCATATTTTCAATTTTGAAACTATTTTACCTCTTCCCTTTCTTCGAATCTCTTTGTTTTCGACATAAAAAATAAAAACTGCTATTATACCATTCAGCAATTAAAATTTCCCGAAAGTGATGTACCTATCGATATTTTTCAGATTACAACTAGTTTCAGTAAAACAAATAAACGTTAAACAATTATTGCATAGATTTATTATTTAGCACGTGAAAATAAATCAGTTTAGATCTATGTTCAAAGAAACTTTAAAATGAATGTACTTTTCTTCACTTTCCTTCAGTAATAAACTCTATTCTGTTACAAGTTAACAAGAAAATTTAAGTTTTTTGTAGCTATACATGCTACTTGAAGGAATAAACTTAGCTAGAATATCTTGAATCGTTCATACCTTACAGCTCTCTACTAATTGACCGACGAACTATAGTATTAGCTAGCTATTGAGGATTTTACTTTCCTTCAAACTGAATTAACCACTTGTTTATGGTAATTTTTTTATTATTTTAGAATAAGTTGCCTGTACCAGAACACACATCTGGAGTAATGGCATTACTTCTGGACTTTCCATCAATAGATCCAATTAAACCCGTCGTATTAGACAATAAAGCTGCTGGTCTTTGCTACTCGCTACCATGTCATACATCCAACAATATATTGGATTCCTTACGAAAGGTTACAGCCACAATGAACGAACAGTTAAAATATACCGATGCCATCGTAAGTATTCTTAATCACTTCAAAATATTCCTGGGTTTCAGTCAATTTTACTGTTTATTTTTCAAAATGTTACAAATACGTTTCGGTGTCTTTCTCCACCATTATCAGTTTCTGTGTCTAGATCTTTCTACCTTCACATTTGGCTGGACATTTTGAATGAAGAATGTCCAGCCAAATGTGAAGGTAGAAAGATCTAGACACACAAACTGATGATGGTGGAGAAAGACATCGAAACGTATTTGTAACATTTTGAAAAATAAACAGTAAAATTGACTGAAACCCAGGAATATTTTGAAGTGATTAAAGTACAGTCATGAAAATATACCCAACGAGTATTCTTATTGTCTATTCCAATTAAATCAGATATTCACTAATTGATGTCTATAGGAGTTTGTACATAAGATCTATATGGTTGAGTCTGATTCATATTTTCAAAACCAAAATTTTTCTTGGGGATTTGGCATCAAAGTTTTGTGTCTTTATAAAGAGACAGAATTTTCTCACGTCTTCTATTACGAATTAATAACGAATGCTCTTATTTTTCACTAAAGAATGAATTCTTTATCAAAATATTATCAAGAACTATCACCTAGTGGAGATCCTACGACACATTTAGGCTCAAGGTGTAAGAGAAAACTCCAATTACTAATGAAAATAATTGAGGAAAGCTACCTTGACGTTTAACGTGTTCAAAATGTACCTAAGAAAAGAGTATGTTAGAAAATTCTCAAATAAAAGATTAATGGAGATTATCGAATGTTTTTTAGACTTTTGCCAGCAAAAAATGTTTGTTTTTTGCATTGTTGTTCAAATCCAACAACTTGAAAAGGTGGAGATTATTTCGCAGGTCAATGAATATCACCAAACCTTCCTTTTCTATTAGTCCATATCTTTCAATGTAATCATTGCAAATTAATAAATTTATCAAAATAAATTACAAATGAAAATACTTTAATATACAAAGGTGTTTTGTACACCAGAAAAGTGTATAAAACTTCTCGTTCAAACGAGACCCATTTAAGCCAATTTAGCTTCGCCCGATATTTATTTATTTTGTTTAAACACACTGTTCCGTAAGAAACGCAAACTTTTTATCATTATCAGCTTGATCAGAATGAAATAAACCACAATCATATTATCTATTTAGTTTTCCGCCTTGCTGCTCAGATATGCAATGGGTTTTATGCCAATTAAATTAATTGATAATTATATGGGATTCGACGCCCAAACTTTCATGCTCACCAACATACCAGGTGGCTCCAGAATCGAGATGTTTGGTGGATGCATTTTGGAAAAAGTGGTTCCTGTAGCTCCCAATGTCAAAGGAATTGGTAAGTGGAAACAATAATATCATACATTACATGGTGAAAATTTATGAGGAAACGTAATGCACGTATTTCTTCATAAAGACAAATTATACCATGCTGTAGCTTGCTTTAATCCCAAGAGACATGCATTTGGTCTTAGTTACTGCTAGCTAAATGAAGGATTAAATCGTCAACAATATTGAAGTTGTCACTAATAAATATGTTTATTGCAGGAATTTCCTTCGGAATTATCAGTTATGACAATAAACTGCAAATCGGCGTAACAGTAGACAAAGCTATAACTGCAAACCAAGAAGAAGTACAGAAAATTGCAAACGACTTCTTCCGAAATATTCGACTTTTAGATGTTGCATCTAAAAATAGCTGTTGATTTAACTGAATTATTAATTTATATTATTTTTTATGTCCTAGTAATGTTTATTAATAGTATTTAACTGTGAATTTTATAGGATTAGAATATTTATTAAAACTACAATTTAGTTCAATGCCTTTACACATGTTGACGTCTTTTTATCTAACGTAGGTTTATGAAGGAAATAAATAAACTGTGAATAAAAAAATTGTATTTAAAAATATAGCAGTTTCATTACGTAACAGACCCCTAAGGTTGAGTCACCTACTGTGCCAAACTGTTTAGAGAATTTGTCGTTTTTGAAGAGTATAGGAGTATTTTTGAAGGATCAGCATTTTTTACTTACTGCTAACATTTGTATTACGTAGTTTGTTTCGTTGGTTAGTTTGGGTTAGTTCGATTTTTTCAATTTTTCCTTGCATTTGTTTGTATGAACAAACGCTTTATTACTGTGCTTCTCGCAAATCGTTTGAAATATAACGACTGTATTAACAATGTCAAAAAGCGGCTATATTACAGAGCCTCTTAAAAGCCATTTTTACTTACAATACGGTCTCCTTTCTTGGTATCTTCAAAAACTTACCATTTTCCTTGAAGCTTTTTGGTCGTTGATTATGACAGCATTGCTTGCTTACAAATAAAACAAACTCACTAAAATAATTGATGTATTACAAAATAAGTTACAAACTTTACGATTTTCATTTCCAACACTAGGTCCAACAGTGGATGCAACTTTTACAGTAAACCCTCCGTAAAAGTAATAATAGTAATTATAATTATTCTCTCGTAAATCACGAATCTCGTTTCAACAATTGAAATTCAATTTTGCTTTAAATTATCCAAATTCTCGTTACACTTTCTTGTTGCTTCAAGCTGGTGCTTTCTAGAAAGATCTTCACATAACGTAGCGATTGATTTGCATTCCTGGGATTTCTGCTCGATTAGGGCTTCCAGAGATAAACTTTTAATTTGTAATCTTTTGATCATAGCTTGCTGCTTTGCAATATCATTTTGATAGTTTTCTTTTTCTTGGCTGAGCCGATCTTGTGACCTTAAACAAATAAACACTAACTATTCCGAATAAAATACTTCTTCTTAGGGTTCCACAATTTCAGAGTATATCAAAGGTTGTTGAACGAACTATTAAGATTTTTCCGGCCATGAGATGATATTTTAGTTTTCGGGTTAACAGTCTGCCGCCTGAAGAAAATTGAACCTGAAGCGAACACTCCTCTGAAGATGCTGGCCATGCATGCCGCCGAAACGTTCGAACGAAAATCCTACAGACGGCGGCTAATATCCCTAAAGCCAGCCAGATAATGTACACATAAAACTTGTTGATGTTAATATCTAGTCATACTTTGCAGAAAAAACCAATATTCGTTTAGATCGTTTCGAAATTGTAGGGCGATTTATATACGTACATGTACATATGTACAATGATTAAGAATAACCTAAGATCTTAACATGCGTAGTCTTGCTATAAAACCAAGAAAAAACACGAAAAAATTATACAAGTGTTAGGCTTAACTGCATTAACCCAACTGCTTATTTGGTGGACAATTGTGTACTAAATAGTTCTATATTTGTACTTACTTTTTGTTGTTCTCGAACTGGTCCTCAATATGCTGACACTTCTCGCGTATATTAGATAATTGAGTTTCGAGATTTTTTGTATTTGATTTCGCTATTTCTTCATTCTGTTTGAGGCTTTCAATAAGTGCTTGAGCTTTTCTATATTTTCTGTAATAAACAATATACATCCAGTTTTTGCAACAATAGTAAAAAATAAAAAGACGTGTGGTGTTGCATTTCATAAGTAATTTAGTTAGATCTGTTAATCCAAACAAATAATATAATGAAATATACGAGAAAAAATAATATATCATAAAACATACAACTAAAATGCAAATTTCACGCTAAATCGATTAACTGCTTTCCCCAAACATCCAAGCAATTATTTATCACTTAAACATAAACATAAACATATATTTGAAAATCACAAAATATTGGAGTATATGTGAATAATCAATTGATCTTAAAAATACAAAAACTGAGCTGAAAAGTTAAAAGTAGCCTTCAGTACTTTTAATGATTTAATTCTTTAAAATTTTAATCTTTTGTTTCGAAAGATGTTTTTTCAACAGCAAAATGTTTAATAATAAAACCATTTTGATTAAAAACCAATTCAAGATTGTCGAATCAAAGCTGATCTAGATCGTTTTGCTGAATATGAAAATTAGCTTGCAACATTAAAGAACCATTATTACAATGCAGTCGAATTACTTTTAGACGACGAATCTTCATTTTAAATGTACTGCATTTCATTTAAAATGTTTAAATGTACTGCATTTCATTTAAAATGTGTACTTACTGCGTGGCAATAGCCAATCTGTCTCGTGCTTCCATCAGAGGTTTTTCCATTTCCTTAGCTTCGTGGATAATCAGAGCTATCTTTCTGTTTTGAGAAGAAACTAGTAGCTGATATTGTGCTGAAACGTTTCTAAAAAGTGGAAGGTTTCACTTGCGAGCACGCTTGGGATGGGTATTATTATTCTAGATTCGAAAAAAATGTATGTTTAACTTACTGGCATTTTTTAAGCTTCACTACTTTTGCCTCAACGTCCAATACATTTGCAAGTATAGTTTGATCCGTTTGAGCAATATTTTTTCTGATTTCATCCTCCTTAATAACGAGCATATCAATTTGGTTAGTTAATTCATTGAATTTATTAATAAGCGGCTCGCCAATATTTTTACTGTTAATCTGTGAAGCATCTTTATTTCCTAGTAGCAAATCGTTAACTTTCTTGTATACTACTTCTGTTTGGTTTAGAAGAGGCGCATCTGATGTTTTATCTGCGGTTTCAGACAATCTATTACATTTAGTGTTCACATGATTTTCAACAAGTAGACTTTGTCTTAAAAGGGCTGCATTTGATATTTCATGATCCTCAGGAATTGCAGGTTTTCCAGCATCTATACTTGGCACTAATAGTGGAGCAGCTGATCTTTCAGTCGATTCATCGTATTCAGTAATTATTCTATTCTTAACATTTACAAATACATTTGATGTTTCAGACATTTTATCATATTCCGTAATTATACGTTTGGCAGCATCTATAGTTTCGTTTTGTAGAGTAGTACGTAATTTTTCAGGCAAATCCTTATAATTATTAACTGAAAGCTTCTGAACCCCAATTGTTTGATTTATAAGGGGTGCGCTTGTTTTTTTGGATGATTCCTCCCTTTCGGTAATCATACTTTTTCCAACATTTTTCATTTCACTCCCAAGGAAGCTTTCTGACATTTCTTTATTTTTTTTGTTTGCATCAGTACTATCTGATTTTTCAGGTGAATCATTATATGTAGTAACTAAAATATTTTCAACGCGTAACGTTTGGTTCATAACGGTTGCATCTCGTTTTCCTGATGATTCCTCCATTTCAGGAATTATACATTTCTCAACATTTATTGTCCTATTCCCAATAAGTCCATCTGAAATTTCAGCGACTTTACCATCTCCTATAATTATAGGTTTATCCATAGTTATAGTTTGGTTTAGATCAGTAGGATCTGATTTTTCAGGTGAATCATTATATGTAGTAACTGAAATATTTTCAACAGATATAGTTTGGTTCATAACGGTTGCCTCTCGTTTTCCTGATGATTCCTCCATTTCAGGAATTATACATTTTTTAACATTTATTGTGTTATTCCCAAGAACTTTACCATCTTCTATAATTATTGTTTGATTTAGATCAGTCGAATCATTATATGAAGCAATTGAAATATTTACAACACGCAGAGTTTCGTTCATTAAACGCGAATCTATTTTTTCAGGCGATTCACCTTCTTCAGGAAGAATACATTTCTCAACATTTATTCTTTGATTTCCAAATTGTCCATCTGAAATTTCGACGACTGTACCATATTCTCTAATTATAGGTTTATCCATAGTTATAGTTTGGTTTAGATCAGTAGTATTCGATTTTTCAGGTGAATCACTTTTTTCAGGAATGAAACATTTCTCAACATTGATTTTTTGATTCTCAAGGGTTCCATCTGAAATGTCGACGACTTTACCATAATCTCTAATTATAGGTTTATCCATAGTTATAGTTTGGTTTAGATCAGTAGTATCTGATTTTTCACGTGAATCACTTTTTTCAGGAATGAAACATTTCTCAACATTTATTTTTTGATTCTCAAGGGTTCCATCTGAAATGTCGACGACTTTACCATATTCTCTAATTATAGGTTTATCCATAGTTATAGTTTCGTTTAAATCAGTAGTATCTGATTTTTCACGTGAATCACTTTTTTCAGGAATGAAACATTTCTCAACATTTATTTTTCGATTCTCAAGGATTCCATCTGAAATGTCGACAACTTTACCATATTCTCTAATTATAGGTTTATCCATAGTTATAGTTTGGTTTAGATCAGTAGTAGCTGGTGAATACGTACTAATTGAAATATTTTCAACACTGGGTGAATGTCGTTTTTCAGGCGATTCATCATTATCAGGAATTATAAATTTCTCAGCGTATATTGTTTGATTCCCCTGGAGTCCGTCTGAAATTTCAGCGACTTTACCATCTTCTATAATTATAGGTTTTTCCATAGTTACGGTTTGGTTTAGATCAGTTGTATCTGATTTTTCAGGTGAATCATTACAAGTAGTGATTGAAATATTCGCATCCCTTATAGATTGGTTTATGAAGGGTGCAGCTGCTTTTTCAGGCGATTCATCCTTTCCAGTAGTGATGCTTTGCTCTACATTTATCATTGGATTGCTCAGAAGTGCATCTGATATGTCAGTGACCTTATCATCTTCTGGAATTACAAGGTTTCCGAAATTTATAGTTTGGTTTGGCGAAGAAGTATCTGCTTTTGGATGTAATTCATCATGTTCCGTAACTATATTATTCTCGACATTTATCTTTTGAGTTTTACAAAACGCATAATCTGTAATTATAGGTTTTTCCACATTTACAATTCTGTTCAGAAGGAAAGCGCTTGTCTTTTCAGGTGATTTATTACTTATGGTAATGGCGGTCTTCGCTAAGGGTGATTTTGATATATCAGACGATTCATTAAATTCACTAATTATCAGATTCTCAACATGTATAATTTGATTTCTAATGAGCGCGTCTGATATTGCAGGCAGTTTCCCATATTCGGTACCTACAGAATTCTCAACATTTATAGTCTGGTTTAAAAGCGAAGTATCTGAATTTTCAAGTGATTCATCATAGTCAACAATTGGTTTTCCAACAACCATGGTTTGATTTAAACTGGGTGCGACTGAAATTTCTGCCGATTCATTATATGCAGTTATTAAGCTTTTTTCAACCTTTATGGTTCTATGTAGTTCAAGTGCATTTAATATTTCGGGTAGAGCATCATCTTCTGCAATTATAGGTCTATCAACATTTATTGTTTGATTTAAACCGAGATAATCTGACTGTTTTATTGATTCATTATAATCAGTAATTCTAGGTATTTCAACATCTATACTTCGGTTCATAAGGGGTGTAACTGATATTTCAGGGAGTTCACAAGGTTCAATAACGGAAGATTGGTCTCCATAGCTGGTTTCTATTACAAGTGGTGCCATGGATGTTTCAGGCGATTCATCATATTCCACAATTAAACTTTTCTCAATATTTACGGCTTGCTTTTTAAGAAGTGCATATGACATTTCAGATAATTTATCAACTTCAGTATCATCAATATCTTTCCCGTCAATTATAGTTTTATCCAGAGAACCCGCATCTGACATTTCAAGCGATTCATCAAACTCGGAAATTAGAGGTTGCTCAAGATCTATACTTTGATTGAGAGTCCTTGCCAGCATTTCCATTGCGTCTTCAGACTCATCATGAACAATACTAGAATTTGTTCCCTCGAAAGTAAGAAAGTGAAATCTGTTACTTGAGGATTCAGATGAAGCTAGCTCGAAATTTGAACTAAACTCTTCAATAGGATTTAATGCATTAGGAGCCCAAGAGGAATTACTACCTTCAATGGTTTGCAAATTGTTATTAGATCGCCTTAAATAGTTGTCATTTTCACAACTATCGCCACTAGACAAAGGATCAACCGAGCACGGCATATTATCTGTTGCGCTTGATGAGATTTCAAAAGTATAATCCGCCTGTGGGTCAACAAAACATATTTCATTCATGGTACAGTCGGGAGTAAAATATGTTTCTTCCACAATCCCATTTTCCGAGTTCTTATTCCGAGATTCTGAAGTATCTGTCGCACCTTTAAGAAACAAATTTCAAATATTAAAACCAACTTTATATCCTTCAGGTAGTTAATATACAGAGTGACTTGGAATTGGCATCATCCCTCTAGAAGGGTTGTAAAAGCATATCGGGAAAAAATATTTTTTAAGCTTCTTCAGCTCGAAACTTTATATTTGCAAGGAAATTAATCTTAAATAACACGATAGTGCGTGCAAAGATGTCCTTTATTTAATTAAATAAAAAGTCGAGTGGTGTGGTAGATAGGTAGGTCCAGCCCAATTTAGAAGCTGGCCTTACGCGTAGGAAAAGTTGGTTCGTAAACATGATGTGTGAAGTGTATAGTAGAATACATTCTATTGCATTTATATACTGCTTACTCAAACTTACTCAAAACTTGTTCTGCAACTTCTGGAGCCCTCAAACCATTCTGAAACAAAACGAATGCAAAAAATCGAAAAACGGCCCAGTGAAAACAAAAGAACAGAAGACCGATCGATTTAAATTTTACTTTAAAAATGAAGTCGATAAACTTTCCTTTAAATTTTTCTGTGTCCACCCTATGTAATAAATTATTACTGTATATGTACGAAGGACTTTTTTTATTATAACAATTACTTAAATTACAATTAATACAATTAAACACTTACATAAATATTATGTAACCAAGTCACAAGCAAGTAACAGTTTTACATAAATATCTTATCACAAACTGATGCGCCAACTGTGCATTATGTCCGCTTCAAGTCAACTAATATGTGACTAACATATTACAACTCAGTGTTACATGATATTTACGTAACAGTTGTGACTTGTATTTTACAACTCAATGTTACATAATAAACTTGCGTGCATAGAAATCGGCCCACTGGAAGCTTTTGACTTTAACTATTTTTTTTTAAACTATTCATCAGATCAAAAAAAGAAATATGCTGTTTGAAAGACAATTTAATATGCTTTAATGTGAGTATAAATTTATCAAGAAGGCTTGTCGTTTATATGCGTAGCAACCGGTAAACCAATGAAACGTGTTTATGTGGTGATTGTAACGAAAATAAAAAAATTGTCAGTAGTAGTAGTAAACATCTTTATTTCTAAAAAAGGCTATCGACCTATCGGTCTTTCTGCCCTTGTTTAATACATGTAGTCTTAATCTAAATAAAAAACAAATATGAAAATTCTCTTATCCTAGGTTAACAATATTATTAAATAAATAAAATTTCAGTGGCAAGAAGAAATTATTTTATTGTCCACTAGTCAGTTGCGTTTGTAAGTGTTTGAGTAGCGTTAATGTAGGGAAACGGAAGCGGGATTGTCTGGTTGGTCTTGTAAGACAAAGGGGATTCAGTATGGTCCAGTTGTAGGGGTTGTTTGTCCATTTTGTCTGTAGCTGTATGAGTCTTTCCGAGATCTTTGTCATGTTTGTGCGTTCGTATAGTAGTTGGGTGGGGGGGTAAAAAAAATTGTCAAATATTAAAATTATTGCGTTTGCAACTGAAATTTGCATATTAATTCGTTTTTCATAATCTCAATAGTGTTTAAGTGTGTTAGATTAATGCATACTTCACCACAAAATCCGGCCAAGTTATTGCTTTAATCGAAATGGACTTAGTCAGCGAGCTGTTGCTAGACAATTGGATATGACACGCGCAGCGGCTCGAAGAGTGTGCAAACGTTATGAGGAGACTGGATCCTTTCATAGGCGACCTGGCAAAGGCAGAAGGCGATTTACAACCGCTCGTGATGACCGCTTTATTGTCTCAACAACATTAAGAAATCGTCACCTTAATGCCGTTCAAGAGCAACGACAGCTCCGTGAGGTGCGAGGAGTGGCTATTAGTCAGTGGACAGTAAGACGAATACTGCAGGAAAATAACCTGACCCCTAAAACACCTACGATTGGTCCAAAACTTACTCCAGCTCATCGGCAAGCACACCTGCGTTTTTGCACGGGATCATCTGAATTGGACGTTGGAACAATGGGGATCTGTTCTGTTCTCAGATGAGACCAGCAAATGCTTCCATGGTAGCGACCGAAGAAGGGAAGTGTACCGAAGACCAAGAGAGCGATTTGCAGACTGCTGCTTTGAAGAGCGTAGTGCTTATGGAGGTGGTTCCTGTATGATCTGGGGTGCAATTTCTATAGGAGCACGAACCGACCCTGAGTTCATTCGTAGGGGCGACCGTGTTCACGAAAGAAGAGGTTTAACGGCTGTTAGATATATCGAGGAGATTTTAGCAATTCATGTGGTACCTTACGTCGACTACATTGGAGACGAATTTACCTTTATGCATGACAATGCCAGGCCGCACACCGCAAGAATCGTGCAAGATTACATTGCAGAAGTCGGTTTTCGGGTTATGGAGTGGCCAGCATACAGTCCTGACCTAAATCGGATCGAACACTTATGGGATGAGCTAAAACGAAGAATTCGAGCTAGACTTCATACTCCAAACTCGATCCCAGAGCTTATTGTTTCAGTAGATGAAGAGTGATTTAACATCCCTCAAGAAACAATAGCAAATTTGATTAGATCGATGCCTAATCGTATGAGAGAAGTTATTAGGGAAAGAGGAGGTCATACTCATTATTAAACAATTAATTGTTAAGTTTTAAATTGTCAATAACTCTATTTATGTTAATAATAAAAAAGTTTAATTTGCTTAATGCATTAATTTCACTATGTTAAACATAGGATACTCACAATAATTTATACTCACATTAAAGCATATTATATTGTCTTTCAAACAGCATATTTCTTTTTTTGATCTGATGAATAGTTTTAAAAAAAATAGTTAAAATCAAAAGTTTACTGTGGGCCGATTTCTATGCACGCAAGTGTATTTACGTGATTTGTGACTCATATTAATGCAAACTTTTAGAATTCATACTTTCTTCAGAAACCACGTTTGCCAGATGGTTTCTGACAAATTTTGAAAAAAAAAACGAAAGTTAACTTTCATCAAATTAATATTTTAGCATCAGGAAACTTCGTTTTTTACTACAAAACTACAATTTCTTCTTGCAATATCCGTCTATCCAAAAGCACATTTATTATTTTCGTTTAAAACTGCTTCACAATAACGTAGCTAGTGTCTTCTTGCAAAAATAACCGTATTAACAGAAAAACTGACGTTAATTTTAAACTCCAAAGGTTGGATAATGACAACTGAAGCAGATCTTCAGAAGTTATTGGAAATAAAACGTTATAGAAAACAATAGAATTCATAATATTTGTTGCACTTAGATGAGTGCTTTGTAAAGAACATAAAGCTCATAAAAGTAGTGTTCACTTTACATACATCGCCTGTAAGTAAAGTAAGTAAGGCAAGTAAAACTCAGGTCATCTTGCAGAACTTCAAAATGATCCAGTATTATTATGACGGACAGAAAAGTTTTACATGATGAAAGGTTGGAGTGCAACATTTAATTCGATAATATTCAATACAGATTAACTTTTATAAGCTTGCTTACGTGTGATGGTATCAGAATTAATATCGCTCATCTATTAGTAGTAAATATCTTTATTTCTAAAAAAGGCTATCGACCTATCGGTCTTTCTGCCCAAAACTCATCTATTATTTTAACTCGATTAACTGTTTGGAATGGAATACAATAAACAAATAAAAACTTTGTTTTAAAATAGTCTATACAATAAACTCACCATTATATCATCCATGTCGCGAATAAGAAAGTGCTAGGATATTTAACTTGAACTAATATAAAAATCTAAACATCAACACAGTTTAACAAAGTAGTACATACAAAACTAAATTGCATAAAAACAATAACTAGTAGAGCAATAAGTAACTGACAAAACGACTGCTACTGCCACTTATATTTCTATTTGAAATTGACAATTGCATTGTCAAGTTCAAATAGAGGTTGACAGCAATTGTCAATTGGCAGCTGCACTGTTCTTCTCTTCTCAACCAATGTTTATAAAATCAAATTTTGCTTCATATTTCAAATAATTTCATTATTAGTTCCTTGATGATATCGAGTTATTTTCAGACGCCTCTTGAACGCCGTGAAGAAAATTATTTAGAAGAAGAATAATATTATAGGTCCCTCAACAAGTGGTAGGGATGAAAAACAAATGAATCCTGACCTAACCTCAATATTTGTTTATAGTTGAAATTTACGAAAGTGCCTTCGGACTTTTTAATTGTAAGTAAATAGTATGGATATGGTTTAGTAATTGTGATGGTATTTCATGTAAGTCAATGTATTTACGTGAAACGGTTTTATAAAATATTAAATCTTGAAATGGGTTGATACATAAAACTTTCAAAAACCCCAACTTTAGGTGTCAAGTACTTGGTTTTAACTCTTAATTCTGATTTTATGCATTACTGAAACTACTAAATACCGCCCTATAGAGTGTATTACAATTTTGAGGTCTTAGCATTCGCATCTTGGAAAATAATCCGTGTTTTAAAAGCTAGGAAACTCCTACTACTTTGAGGAATATTCGAAAAAACCGAAATTTGCTCAATTGATTTTATCTGAGCTTATTTCGAGAGATATTTAAAAAAAAATCTTGTATGTGTGGTCTACACGAAAGAAGTGAAAACTTCAACAAGCGGGGCAAGGCAGTAATAATTCACATCAGCTCTGGGTATGAAATAAATATATTTTTTTCTATTTTCACAAAGTAAAATAACATTTACAATTACAATCAAGTCCAAAATTGGCGTATTTGTGTTTGGTTGGTTTAAAAAATTACTTATTTTTTTTAAGAGTTAAAATTAAAAGACCAAATTATGAAGCAAATAACCGCATAAATTAAAAGTGAGAATTAAAAAAATATTTTTGGTAATTCTGATATAATTTTCGGGTTGGTTTAAAAGTGCATTTACCAAAAAATTAATTTTAGTCAGTTTTAGCTTTAAACCCACGATATAATACAGTTATAATTGAATATAAATTTCAAGAAAGAAGAAAAAAAAAGGATATAATAAATTACTATGGTACACTTTGTTCTAACTATTGTTTGCTGAGAATGCGTTGTCTCATACTCATAAACAATTTCATCGAATGTTGTTCCTTGTGACTTGTGAATGGTTATCGCGCATGCAGACACTACCGCAAAATAATTACGTTTAGCATTTATGGTTTTGTTATTATTAAGTGGTACAGTGCATGATCTTCTAGCAATAGGTACGGCATTCCTTGATATATTATGATCCGCATTGTACCCGGAAACTTTGCTTCGAATTTTTCTTCCAATTTTTTCTGGATTTGTAAATATGAGCCAAACTCTGACGTTTTCACCATTATTATCGTAATCTATGAAGCACAATTTTCCCACTGCACCATTTGCCAATCCGACAGTCATCGACATTAGTAGTCAACATATAATATTTATCTAATACGAATACTATTTCATAAGGCAATCCTCCAGTATCAATTGTCGACATTTTATGTAGCTTTTGCTTCACGAAGGCTTGTTCCTCAGCATTATGACAACCTGTACAAATATCTTTCGCAACAGAAGTTATTTTATTTTTTACTACGTTTAATATGGAGTCATTATACTTATGAACAGCAGCATTTGATAAAAACAGTCCATGAGGATAAACACTATCAGAGATTTCTTTGCATACAAATCGTGGTTCAATTAATGCTGATTCATCCGAGTTCAGTTTTTCCCCAGTTCCAACTTTCGTAAGAGCATTGGAGAACATGCCATTTACTTGTCTCATAACTTCGGTGAGTTCATCAAATTTCAAATCGCGCCACACCGTCGACCCAGTCATTCCACGTTTTATTTGCTTATATTTCGTATCTTATACAGGGTGATTCAAAAGTGGCGTCATTCCTTTTAAGGGGTTATAGGGGCTCACTTGGAGAGTACGAGAAAAATATTGAAAAAATTTTTTTCGAAAATTTCTAGAAGATATTAACAGTTGAAAATCGAATTTCAACTTTGTTATTAAGTATTATTTTAAAATAGTCCCATGTTTGTTTGGTAGCCTTTTGGAATACTTAACCATTCGAAAAGAAAAATTACGATCTTTGCTTTAAATTACGAAAATTTTTGATATTAAAAAAGACCTCTCTACAATTTTTTGATGAGAAGTCAAAGCGGCAATGATGTTTTTTGTCATTAACAGATAGTTACAGGTAGATAGCCTTTGCCAATAATAAGCATTTGTCAATCTGTGACTTACTTTGAAGCTCCTTTCACAAAAAGTACACCAACATCGAATTTGCGGATATGTGATTAGTTATGGGAAAATGCCACACTAACATAGCAGAAGGTGTAAGACCTTACACCAGCAAAGGGCTAGAGACACTGGACGATTGGCTCCAGGAATTGACGCAGATTGTGGACGATCTAGAGGTGCTCGGGTTCCAGACAGATGCACAGGTATTGGAGATAATTGCAGCAGACCCTTCCAGGAGTGCTCGGAGCATTGCACAACCATTGACACTTTCCCAGGCACCGGATAATTGCCCCTATAACTCCCCAGAGGAAGGGCCACATTCCTACCATGCATGTAAGATACACAGGACACAAGGACACATTAACTCTCTGATCTTCCGAACACCGGATCAAATGGAGCAGGAGTTAATTAACCGAATACGAGAAGCTGATCAAAAGGTGTTACGATCAAAAGCTGATCAAAATTGTATTTTATTTGATTAATATTAATCATTGATACATAACCTTACACAGGAGATGTTTGTTTACATGTGAGGCGAGTTTAGGTATATCACTCATCTGCCCCAAAAAGGATGGCAGAACTGACGGCAAATTGACAGAGTTTTCCTAACCTCAAAATATTTTTATTGCTTTCTCTTTCCTTTCCTTGTGTTGTGTTTATCCATGGTTACTACAATTTTCAATTATTAAGACGTAACAGGTATTTACGTAATGTTAATTAGGCAGATTACCTTGAAAAGCATCGTTGCCGTAATTCTGATCTAGTTTTTGGCAAATATCTCAGTTTTTGATAAGAATTAATTTTTTTACTATTTTTCCTGTACTCCCAAAACACCCCCAGAGGAATGACGCCACTTTTGAATCACCCTGTATAGCGTATAATATTAAATTACACACTCTGTGTTTCCGACTTCCGACGATACTGATTGCGACTTATGCGTCATGCTTTGACTATATCTCTCGCGCTGCTGAGTGTCTCTCTCTCGCTCAGTCAACGAGTGGACCGAGCGTTACATAAGAACGTGATGGCTCAATCGTATTCAATAGTTTCAATACCCACAAACTCTCTGCTCTGCTACCTGCTTTCTACTGTCTCGTTGTGCCGACTTTACCCGAATGAGCGTTACATAGCCGAGCATGACGGCTCACTCAAATTTACGACCCACAAAATCTGCTAAACGCGCCTAAAGAAGTTTACACTTCAATAATTTTCGCAATATTTGAACACTTTTTACTCTCTACAAGATTATACTTTGATATATTGAATTCATGGATTTCCAATTTATGGATTTCACGGACGCCAATAATGTGGTTTGGTTGTAATTTTTTTTCCAAAATAGCTGTTTGCAAAATCATATTCATAATTTTATTATAAAAATGAAATAGAATAGAATAGAAAAGTTTCAGTGTAACACCTAATTAATGACATAACATTACGGAAATTCTAAAGATGTTTTCAATAATGAGGCCTGATATATTCAGATATTCATTTTGTACCAAATGAAATAATCACAAATTTGCGACCCACAAGAATTAAGTAATAGAGAATTTGGAGTAATTAGGAATGCCTATTCAAACTACGTTTTACAACGTAAGGCGAAGGTCAATTGAAAGGGCAGTTTATAAATTGTCTGAAAAAATCGATCGATGCACATGTATTGCACAAAACGTGAATATTTTGCAATATTTGGAGCGCTCAAAATGGCCAATAAAATTTAATATATTTTAAGTTTACTACTTACATATATTCATAAGTCGATACATAGTTATTGATTAATTTTATTAAGGTTATTTCAATTAAAAGGTTTGATCGTGTGATTGAACTCCAAATCTTGTCTATATTTACAAATCCATTTACATATTTCATACATACAACACACAATTCATACACTGAACAGCAGTTGTTTCCAGGAGTAAACTAAGAAGCTAATTTCAATATGCTAACAGTGTAAGTTAGTAATCACCAAGTAAATGGTGAAAAAAACAAATACATCAGAAAGATTTAGTGCATCATATTGATGCGGCGACAGAAATAACAACAAAGTACATAAAAATAAAGACATACAAGATTAATTGTAATTAATGATAATGGCACAGTAATAATATTTTCAGTTATTTCAATTATGCAGAACTCCGTTAAAATAATTGTGATAGATTATTATATGGATACGCCAAAGCTTGGATTAGACGCAACTTATTCCGAATTTAGATGTTCTTCTGTCAGCCAAGTACCAGTTTTGAGATGTTTTGGTTCCACAGTCTACGGTAAGAAAGCGCACTTACTAATATAATCGTAAAAACTGTAGTTATCTGTATTATCTGTAGTATTGTAAAATATAAATTGCGATATGAAATATTGATTTACGTTTTTTATTATTCTATTAGTTTCAACGCTTAGCGAGATGGAATATCTTCGGACCGCGGTTTGTTAATAGTGCGCATGTTAGGGATCCATCCCAACCAAATGACGACGGGAGATTTCTGCAGAACCTGTTTTTTATATATGGGCCAAAAATGTAAAGCGGATTTCAAGATACGCATTATACTTAAATTTCCGAATTTTGCGTCAAAACTTTCCACGACACATTCCACAAATGACCTTTTATATACGATAGTGCGCATATTACGGCTCTCATTGGGTGATGACAACTAGAGCTTTCCAACTCAATCGGTTCTCTAAAGTTAAGCCAAGTACCGCTTCTCAAAATATGAGCCAAAGATCGTCAATCGCAAGTCAACATCGATTTGAGGATTCGCGATCGATTGGAGTGACTCTCTAGTCAAAACGCACAAAAGCACTTCCGAGTTTTTTTTATTTATTTTGATACTCCCGAGGGTACTTTTCACACCAATTTTCTCTCTTAAAATGTATTTCCAGGACGGGAGATTATCTAGAAAAATAGCACGTATTTGTAAATATTGTTTAATAAAGCAACAGTTTCAAAATTAAATCAGTTCGTTCATATTTGCTACCCTCTGATATATTGAGAAATAACGAATTCTCAGGAGCCTAATACGTGAATAGTAAACGACTTCTGGTATCCAATCAAATGCTCACATATTTATAAGATTGTAAGGTTAATACTTGGTGTCACCTTAAAAATAGTAGTACAAATGATGAGATCAGGAATGAAGAACTGAAGCGGCAATGAACTGCTTACGTAGCAAGGACGACAGATCAGCACCAAGACTCGTTAAATGCATATGTTCCAGTTTGGAGGCGAAACTGCTGAAGAATAAGACATCTGAATTGAATTAGTACATTTAATAAGTGTTTACATTTCAGGAAAAAAGATTTGTCTTCATATTCATGGGGTGTTTCCTTACTTATACATTCCATATGATGGACATGGGAAGCCTGAAGAGATTATGCGCCAAATAGCTAACGGGCTGGATAAAGCCATTAATATATCTTTCAATCAGGCAAATTCCAACGCGCAGCATGTGTACAAAATATCTTTAGTATCTGGCATGTAAGTGAAGCGGGTGGCGGTTATGCAAGGACCCATTGAAGCGACCCTAAGCAAAACGAGGTAAAACGCGAAGGTAGCGGTTGTCTATCGCGCACTTGAGCAAAATTTATCTCCTAAAAACGCTATCGACCCAATGTATATGTACTTTGTTTATCTGTATCTTGTACTAAATAAAAAAATATAGGCATGTACAAAAATATATTTTTAGCCTTTTTATTATCGGGCCGGTACGTGGTCAAGTACCAACGTTGTTGTAGGAAAAATAGGCGGGATTGTCTGGATTGTCTTGTAAGACAAAGGGGACTCAGTATGGTCCAGTTGTGGGGATTATTGTTCCATTTTGTTTGTAATTGAAGTAGTCTATGGATTATTCTTATTTTTCTCGATCCCCTGGTGGAAAGTACGTACTTTCGCCACTGCTTCCCATGGCGAAAGCATCACTTTTACCCATTACAATAGCTTTCGCCACGCACCTTTCTGACTCGGCAACTAGCAACGACGAATTTCGTTTATAAATCGTTTCGGACGTTTTGTCAACATTTTCAAAGCGGTACGAGCATCGAAATCAACGCGGCGAACAAAATTTTATTCATCCCGTGTGGAAAGTAATAACTTTCGGCACGCACGCTGGCGGATTTACTGTTGTTAACACTGCGTGTTGTTAATTTTTTTTGGATGCATCCGCTCTCAGTATATGTCCGTAGTCAAGCAAGGATGTACATATAGATTTGTTAATTTTTGTGGCGATTCAAAGGAATCAGAACAATCCTTTGTCTTTGTGCTTTGTCCTTTGATCGGTTTTTATTATTATGTTCTGTCCTAGGTCTTTGTCTCTTATTTAGACCGTTAATCGTCTTTAATTTGATGGTTTGATAAAAGTAGTTATTTGGTTCCGTTGGTTTTTCATGGCGTTTGGTGTTAGCCTCCATTAATAGAACCATGTAATTGTATTATCTGTTAGGGTTTGAAGGTTTTCTATTGCTTTTATAAAAGCAGTTTTCTACTGCTGCTAAAAATAAAAGCACTAGAAAACTGCTTTTATAAAAGCAGTAGAAAGAAAAATGAAGCAACGAGAGCTTGGTGAATCAGAATGTCATAAGTTAATGATAAAGTCAAGATTGAGCAGTACTTCTCAATGAGTTTTAAGAAGCTCTTGGCTCTATTTGAACATCCCATTCCCGAAATAGTCACAGAAAACAAATCACAATTTTAGCGCGCCTTATCAAGTCGCTTTGTTTCTGCTAAGTTAGCTCAGTTTCATCAAACGTCGCTTTGCGTTGGGTCGCTTTAGAGTTTACGCTTTATTGCATATCTATATTTGGTTTCAATATTTTTAGACCTATGTATGGATACCACGTAAAAAAGCATCAATTTTTCAAAATATATCTTTATAATCCCAAACTGATTGGAAAAGTGGGCACTCTCTTACTGAACAAGGCCATATTGGGGCAAATGTTTCAACCTCATGAGGTTACACCTCAATTTTACTCTTCAGTTCATGATAGATTATAATCTTCATGGAATGAGCAATTTGTTACTATCGAATATGAGGTACAGGCTGGATCCCGATAAGCCTTACCATGACATCGATAGGGAATGGTTTTTACCGCCCACGATAGAGAAAATATCTTCATGTGAATTAGAGGGCGATATTCTGGCGGAGAACATTCTTAATAGGCAAGAAATTTTGAGCGGAAATTTGGCGATTAATCCTGGAATAGCCGCAATATGGGAAGATGAAAAGCAGCGACGTAGGAATAAGAATCAATCATCACAATTGGGGGATTATTTGGAGTTGAAAAATATGGCATCAGCACCATCCAAAACACATTTAATTTTTGAGCAAGCTCTTAAGGAAAGATTGGCAGCAGCATCGACTGATATCGAAGTTTCGAAGGTACGAATTATTAATGTTAAAATATATTTTTGTATGTTGGAATCTATTGCGTCGGTTAAAGTCATTTTGTTTTAAAAATTCGTTATATGCTAATAACAGTAGGTACAGGCAAATAATTTCAGGTACGTTAAAAATTATAAACAATTTAGTTCTTCTGAGAAAGTGAAAGTTATTGAAGAAAGTTGAAGTTGCCGCAGCTGTACAGCTGATTGCTGAAGTAATACTGATAAACAACGATTAAAACCGTATCGATTTTGATAGAAACAAGCACTAACACCAGGCATGGGAGACCATTTAAAAGTTTCGCACAGTTTTTTTATTTTAGACTTTTGAAGTAACTCTGTATTGGGTAATAATTTCAAGAAGGGCTGCCTGTGTATTGTTCAACTGTTTTCACCAGATAACTTTCCGTTAACATCCAGCTGTTATATGAGATTCAACCATTCTTGTAAGCAATAAAAACTGATGTTGTGAAGCGAGCTTATGAAGTGAAATTGCGTAATTCCGAGATAAGACTAATGTAATAAAAGAACGCATTAAACTGCAGGTATCATTGCGTGGACAATTAAGTGAAAAAATTCCTTTTTTTTGTTTCTACTGCATTCCCTGAGTAGCCCCAGACAATACTTTCAGAGAAATACTTCCTCCTGCAGTATAATATTTTTATTTCAGCAAAATTCTGATACATCGATATATCCAGCAGAATGTCCGAGAATTGCAGACATTCAAAATGCTTCTTTTGTGGACATTCATTATCCTTCTTCACTTGAATTATCACTTGATGAAACATTAAATTTATCGAGCAGTCAAGACCTCGATCAAACCTTAACTCCATCCAATGTTACTTTGAATACAGATGTACAAGACGTGTTACATCTATTAGAAGAATTGGCTGATGAAAAGGTGAGTAAACTGTATCTAATATTAAGTTATAATAAAAGATACTCACTTTGCAGTAACGATATGTACAGTCTAATTTCTATGGGTTTTGTCTTTAAAGTCATTTTATTTGAACGTTATATATTTCACCAGCTTTCATTCGTATTAGTGAGTATGAAATATTTTAACACAGGTAATAGGCTCATTTCACGCAAGAACTAGAAAGAGTCATATATATTTAGGGAGAAGGCTCGATTTCGTTGGCAGAGAGCCAATTATAGACACACACAAGCTTCATTTCCATATTATATACCATTATAAACCAGTATTGATTAAGCAACTTAGTTAAACACGAATTTATTTATAAGAGGAAGTGGGATTTTAAATTCTTGTCTCAGGTGAGTGGTGCTGAGGAAGATATGAGCATATTATCTCAAGTCCTTACTGAGGAACCTGCTGACGACGCAGGCTGATTTACTTGATCTTAGTATGCCGTTCGATGCACTCACTACGCCTATAAAAAAAATTTCCCTCTGCGGACACCAATAGCAATGCCAAAGATATCAAATATTTTAATGCCACTCCGATTCCTCAAATCGATGGTCAAGTAGAGGACTTGAACTCAAGTGATAAATTCGAGGGTTCAAGTGTTCAGAATCTACCTAAGAGAGACTATTGTTCAACGCACTCGCGTACTTGGGAAAAAAATACAGAAATATGGAGATCTGGACAAGATAGATGGGAGGAGCAAACGTTTAGAAGTGATAGACAGTCTCAGAACCCTAAGCTGAAAGTCATGCAAAGAAACATTAATGTGGGCAAACGTACGACAATAAATATTATAAAGAAAAACTCCAACAGGAAAATTAAGATTGTGCCAATTAAACATTGGCTCATAGGTAAGTAGAATAAAATTAAGAAAGTAATCGAAGCCATGCAGTAGTTTTAAGAACATTTTTCAAGATTTTAAGAACAATTACAACTTTTCAGAAATTTAGTTTAGTATGAATTCGGATTAGAATTACTATTTTTCAAAGTTATAAACTTATACAACAAAATCAGGAGATCTGGAATCGTTGGTATAATCTCAATGCGATGAGCACAAAAAAATAGAAATAACTGAGAAAACCTCTAGCATACTCAAAAATACAACTTTTCTTGTATTACTGTATACTTTATAGAACATTTTAATGTCTTGTTGATGTAGAAAGATAGGATAATTATGTTGTTTACCTAAACCATAAATTAACAATATCATTTTCATTTTGGGAAAGTTAATCGTTTGTTAAAATCTAAAGTGCGATGGTCGATAGCATCAAATATATACATCAATTGCGATGGTGCAATGGACTCAAGCTCAGAAGACGAAGACAAAATAACTCTGGCGAACGTTGCGAAAGCAAAAAGTGGGCCAACTTATGCTTCTTTAGGAATTCAGGTTATTAGATCGCCTGGTGTTCAATTGAACAATGAAAAAGGTGAGCTGTTGATAAAGTTGTTAAACAAAGTGAACCGAAGTCGGGGTGTTGGCATTAGAGTCTTGCGCGCAGTAAAGAAACAAAATCGCCCAAATTAGGGCAAAGATCGTGCTGCTAAACAACAACATGCATTGGTACTAATAAGCTTCTAGGAATTTACTTAATACACAATATAGTGATTATAGATAACTTACCTGCAACTCGTGCAATGCCAGTTTCAAAGCACGCACAAAATGCGAAGATTGTTTCGTTCTTGTAGAAGTACTCACAAATGCGCAGCTTTGCTCTAATTTAATCTACTATCTTTCAGGGTACCGACTTATAATGCTAACACTTATATATACAGGGATGCTCAGCGAAAAGTATCCGGAAAGATTTACGGGTTTGTTTCGAGAAAATTAAAAAACCCCTGGGTTAACGTAGTAAATTTGGAATATCCCCCATTCACATCCATATTTCTGGTGAAAATTGTTGGTAGTTATTAATGATGCGACCCGGTAAATATTGGTGGTTTCTGTGCTAAATTGTGTAAATTTTCGATTAAAAATGTCCCTCTAAAAATAAACCAAGAGGACATAAATGTGGCGATCCTGTGGGTCTTTCAATAGTACCTCGCCTTTCACCTTCTATCCATTCGGAATATAAGGTACTTTTCCATGGGATACCCTGTGTATATTACGACATTACTATTACAGCTATTGCAATAATTATTATTACAGCTATCGGTGTACCTAATTTGCGATTAAATATCTGTTATTAGACCTGCCTCATGAGAACGCTGACTTTTCCAGGGACTGCAACATGTAAGTTTATGTACCTATTGTGTATTGTGTACTGGTTAGTATATCGAGTATTCTTCTATGTTTCTACTTGCTTAGAGAAATATAAAAACAACATGATAATAGCAGTAGTTACATTAAGTAAGGTAATGGCTTAACTGGGTTTTCAATCATTTTCGGCATATTCGTTTTTTTACTTCCAACATATTTTGTCGTATTTCAGTTTGATTTAGTAGTTTATTGAGCTTCCAATTCCTTTCATTCACTTTCGTCTTTCTACGAAAATTTCCATGCTTTTGTCTGAATTTGAATCGATCAAAGTTTGCGATTAAACACTCTGTGCAGATTTATTATACACGGTGAAAGGCGGAAAAAATTCGTACTCCCATTGATATTAAGATTCACATCAAATCAATGGGAATATGTAAGTGATTTTAATTAAATTTCGAATCAGTTGAGCCGAAGAATGGCTCAGTGCCCTTTTGATTATGTGCTTACGGGACACTCTGTATATCAACACCATATGTTCAAAACGTATTAACCAATATAAAGGATACAACATAAAGGTAGATAATCAATGAAAAAGGTAAACCCTTTAGAAAAAAAGAATGGATACTTTTTTAGTTTTTTTTTAGAGTTTTTGTATGAAATTTTGTTCAATGAATTTTCTTTTTTTTTATTGTTTCGTCCCAATCATGTTTACCACCAACCGACATATTGTCATTATTATACTATAATAATATTAAATTCACTCCAATATATTTCTAGGTTTCAGTCAATTTTATTGAATAATTTTATTTGAGTGAATTGAAGTACAGTCAGGAAAATATACGAAACGAAAATAATATTAAAAACACGCTGTATTTTATAAGCTCTAAATGACTATACGTCAATTGCTTGTTTCTATTTCAGAAGTGAAGAACAAAGGCCTAGCACATCTAGTCATTTTCAACATGCTGAATTGCATCATAAACGAAGACTGTTTCTTTCATCTGATACTTCAAATCGTACAGATACTGACGCATTTTTGTCGTCCCGGTTATCTACTTTGAAATCAAATCACGAAAGTAAAATCTCACAAATCACTTATCCGGAGTATGCGGCAAACTCAAGCGATTCCGACTTATTTTCTGATAATTCCGATTTGGAACCATCAATTCCGAAGCAGCAATACGAACTAACTGCTTGTGAAAAAATTGACCCTTTAAGTTGTGAAAAATCGAAGCAAGCCTGCCTACTTTATTCGTCTTCTAACCCAACGTACAGCCCACCAAATACTGATCCTAAAATAAAATATTTAGATAAGCTGCATCAAATGCATATGTCCGACCAAAACTCTATAAGCAGTTCACATAGACCTTTAATGAAAGCACCAACTAAGTCAGAAGTAGAATCTTCTCTAGATGTTCATAAATTTCCCCATGAACAAACAAAAGAACCATTCTACAGCAATGTAGACGATTATACCGGTCCTGTGGAGATCGGCCATAAAGTTCTACGGATATCCAGTAATACCACAGCTCACTTGGCTGATTTTGCTTCGAATGTCAATGCGCTTGAAAATCACCGAAAAATGTTTATGGAAAATGTGGCTAACCTTACGTACAATTCCAATAACATATACAGTTTAAAATTAGCACATTGCAGAAACAAAACGCTGACTTTACGCCCAGTTAAAAAACCACCTACTGTAAGTGCCGTTGAAGAATGGATAAAATCAAACTCAAATGCCCATAAGGAACCAGCATGTTCGTTGGAGGAGACAATTGAAATGCCCTCTAAATTGTATATGTCTCATAGCCCTGGGGATGAATCTATTTTGGATGCGTCTCTATCACTGACGCCTGATTCTGTGTCTCAAACTGATCTTTACAGTCAAACAATTGCCAGCTCAATTGTTGATAATAATAGGAGAATCGGGCAATTGAATGATTTGCAAATTCGAGAATATAAATCCAACACGTCGTGTCAAATATCCGGGCAGACACTGCAAAATTCGTTTGGTTTCGATAAATCAGTACAAGACTTACAGGCTGCTAGAGCTACCGTAGAACCTCAGTTCTTAACAACTATGGTTGTAGAATTGCATATCCGAACTCGTGGAGATCTTCGACCTGATCCTCAGCTAGATAATCTCTGCGCTATTTTCTACTCTATATTTAATGATGTTCCTAATGCGGACAGATCTAAAACGAAAGGCGTAATAGCTGTTAACTATCTCCCTGTAGAATTCGGGGCTATGAGATCCGATTTTCTATATGGTATTGGAATCGACTGTGATATTGCTTACGTGGAGTCTGAAGAAGCCTTAATATACAAGTTCGTAAATTTAGTAAAGGAATGGGATCCAGACGTTCTAGCAGGATACGAAATAGAAATGTTATCTTGGGGTTACATAGTTGAAAGAGCAGCTGTACTGTCAATTAACCTTCTACCATTGCTTGGTAGAAGTCAGGTTCATAAGTTTGGAAAATCCAAATTAAAGCATGATAACGGAGAATTAGAAACAAACATTATTGGACGAATTGTCTTAAATGTATGGAGAATTATGCGACATGAAATAGCTTTACAAAGCTACACTTTTGAGTCTGTGGTTTATCATCTTTTGCATAGACGTGTGCCGATGTATGCTTCAAAGGACTTGACTCGGTGGTGGGACCATCGTAGTAACCTTCATAGACATCGCGTAGTTAGATATTATTTACAGAGAACCGATACGATTTTAGAGTTATTCGATAAACAAGACTTTCTAAACCGAACCAGCGAACTCGCCAAATTGTTCGGTATTCTATTCTACGAAGTGCTTTCAAGAGGATCTCAATTTCGAGTGGAATCTATGATGTTGCGCCTAGCTAAGCCTCTAAACTATATTCCAGTATCTCCGGATACTCCACAGCGAGCTTGCATGAAAGCTCCGGAGTACGTGCCTCTAATTATGGAACCAAAATCGGAATTATATACGGATCCAGTTATAGTACTGGATTTTCAAAGCTTGTATCCTTCTATAATCATAGCTTACAATTATTGTTTTACGACGTGCTTGGGACGAGTTAACAAGCTGGGATCGAATTACCCATTTGAATTTGGAGCTACTCAATTGAAGGTACCCAAGAACATTGTCAGGAAACTTTGCAAACGAGAATTGCTCAACTACTCCCCATGCGGCGTGGTGTTCGTTAAGCAAAAAGTGAGGGAAGGCATTTTGCCGCGGATGTTGAAAGAGGTTCTTGATACAAGACTGATGGTTAAGAGTTCAATGAAAGAAAATAAAGGTATGTAGGTAACACTAAGTTTTCTTTAAGTCACTTTTAGTGACTTTTTTGTATAATTGACTAATAGGAGTTCCATCAGAGTTAACGTTCATTAGTCTCATCTTTTTAGAAAATATTAAATTGAACCTACAATTTTCGCTAATGAAGAAAAAATATTTTTGTTTCATCATCTTTATTTAAAAAACTTAACTTTATAGGGTCATATGTTTGTAAGAAATATTTTAAAGTTTTTTAAACTCATATAAATCACTAGGAACTAGTTAGTGTTTTTTTATAGACCTAAATTTTATTTTATTTAATCTGATCCACTTACAACTCTACGTTAACAAAAGTTGTATTACAAATACATATTCGTTTTCTTCTGGTGGGCTATCCTTCACATCTTTGTTTTTTACTAATATTGAAAGAAGAAATACTGTAAGTGCGCGACTTAAATAGTTCTTGTAAATTACGTTCTGTCTAAAACGAAAAAGAAAAAAAATCTGACTGCTAAAATAATGTATATATAGTTATCACGGATACATTTCTTATAGGCAACGATCCTCTACAAAAAGTTCTTCACAATAGGCAATTAGGTCTGAAACTTATTGCCAACGTCACGTATGGATACACAGCAGCTAATTTTAGTGGAAGGATGTGTTGTGTAGAAGTTGGCGATAGTGTTGTTAGCAAAGGCCGGGAGACCTTACAAAGAGCCATCGCTTTAGTCGAGAGCACCCCCGAATGGGGCGCTAAAGTAAGTAGGTAGTTTTGGTGTTAGCAAGTAAACTACTTACCTCTAAACTTTTTTAATATTATTTTTTTACAATGTCATTTATTTTATTTAATACCTGTTAGCTTTAAATTATTTACTACGGTTAGCAATCTAATAAATCATGTTTTCCCTACATTACATCGTGCTTAATGCAGCAGAGTCAAAGTTGTCGTTTCCTTGGCCATACAACCGCCTTCCGTATATCACATTCTACACGGTATTTTATATACAAGGTGGAGTACGCGTGATGGCATGTCAGACGTATAGGGCAAACGCATCTTTGGATTCTTGTGATTATTAAGAACTTGCGATGTTACCAATTTACATTGGCTTCGATTCAGGGCTTTCTTCCCAGCATTATAAAACGAAATACCGGTGGCCTTTTGAATCTGATCAGTCGATCGGTTTAGTAAATGCCCTCTAAACCTTCGAACCTCTACGTTTCCAGAAATTATCCAACTATCAAAATTATTATAGACTATACTACGACGAATGTTTCGGAGAAATTCCCTTTCTGAACTGAACTGAAGAGGTATGGAAAAGAATTTGTTTACATCAGTAACAGCACCAACCCATCTGAATCTGAACAGAAAGAAAACCGTTTTTGGTAGCTTCATTTGTGGGAAGCCCTAATCCGATCTCAGTTTCTCAGTCCAGTTTCATGTCGATTGGTGTCGGTTTCGATGCGATCGGACCGTCTGTTACAGAGATTTAGCAATGTTTTTGAAGCCCACTTTTGATTACCTAACAAATTCGATAAATTCTGAATAATGTTATAATTGAACAGCGTACAACTGCACTTTTATACAGGTAAAAACCCGTTGAATTAGTTTCAAAAAGTTGGATATTTTTAAGGTGGTATATGGAGATACTGATTCAATGTTTGTGCTGGTACCAGGAAGATCCAAAAAGGATGCATTTGCAATTGGCAAAAAAATTGCTGACGCCGTTACCGCAGATAATCCCGATCCGGTAAAGCTGAAACTGGAAAAAGTCTACCAGCCATGCATTTTACAAACCAAGAAGCGATATGTTGGCTACATGTACGAAACTGCTGAAGTAGTAAAGCCCATATATGAAGCAAAAGGAATAGAAACTGTTAGACGAGATGGTTGTCCAGCTGTTTCAAAAGTATTATGATTTAATTTTAAGTCTATTGACCGAATTTCAAAAATTTTATTGCTCCAGATGTTACAAAAGTGTCTTACACTTTTATTCGAAACCAAGGATGTCAGTCTCATAAAGAATTATGTATTAAAACAGTTTAACAAAATCCAAACTGGAAGAGCCAGCATTCAAGACCTCACTTTTGCCAAAGAATATCGTGGCAGAAGTGGATATAAAGCTGGTGCTTGTGTACCTGCTTTGGAATTAGCACGGTGAGCACAAGATCGGAAAATGTTATTTATTGCTTTAGAAAATATTTTTAAATGGTTTCTAAAGCAAATCTATATGTTAGGTCTGGACGCGGTAGTAGATTCAGTTTTGAGATTTGAAAATATTGGTTGATATTTACGTTTTTTATAAACCAACTATTATCAGAAGTTCATTGCTAAGTTTTCTATATCACCCGTCAAGATGATGAGCGCCAAAGCGTAAGGATTTCCTTCCTTTTGCAATTCCTATATACATTTACAGAATGTGGTAACAAATTTAAACACACAATGTTAAGAGGCTAATTTATGAGATGTAAACAGTTTTGGTTTATGCCCAGATTATTGTAATTTTTTTTTCAGTAAATGGACCTCAGTGGATAAACGAAAGGAACCTAGAAATGGAGAGAGAGTCCCATATGTAATAGTAAACGGTCCTCCCGGTTTGCCGCTTATTCGACTTGTGCGAAGCCCAAGAGATCTACTGAATGATAACTCGTTACGACCTAACGCCCTCTATTATATTACCAAAGTAATCATTCCCCCTCTTAATAGGTGCCTTAATTTGATTGGAGCAGACGTGAATACTTGGTAATTAATATATTTTTTGTTTTACTAAGTATCAGGATCACAAGAGGTAAAACGCTACACTTGGAATAATTGCAAATCTTATTACTAGAAAACACGATTTATGGGACTAAATCATGAAACCTTGGGCAAAATTATATTGAACTATTTTCCTTTGTTCAAAAAAATCGTTACACAAAATCTGTGAATAGCGCAATGGAAATCCGATAAAACCTGCACATGCGAGCAGCATAAATGATATAAAAAATATTACCACCCTGGTTGCCATCTACTTCCGCAAAATACAATGCTGTCCGGACTTGGACAGCTAAAATTCCCTAAAATTCCGATTTTTCCCTAAATTTAGAACAGCCACAAGTCTGGTTAGAATTTTGATCTGGACCACTTACAGCCTAAGGGTGCTGGATAGCAAAAAAACTGGAATAGTTCGGACGGACCCTGACCGCCAAAATTCCCAAGCACAAATCGTTTTGCAAAAATAATTTGTTTAGTGTGGTAAATTGGGAAAAGCAGCGCGAAATCTAAGATAGTAGGCCAGGACCACGCGCAGCCTCTTAAGGCGCTACCCGCTAGACCATCACAAAATAGTAAATAAGATTCACCTACTTTTAGGCAGTTTGGCTTGGATTCTCGGGTATTATTAACTTTTAAAACTATACGTCGAAGATAATTAAAAGTGTGTTCCTAACAGAACACCCCTTTTACCTGACGTGCAAACCAGAAAAAAGCTAAAATTTGCAAATCTGAGGAACCCCTCTTGAGAATACTAGAACCGTTTAGTTTAGAGTGTAATTGATAACAGAAAAACAACAATAATGGATACCAAGTACTTTCCGCGACAATAAATGGATTCACGGGAGAACTACATTTATTTTACAATTAGACTGTAACTTTGTACAATTAGACTGTAATGTAGAACATTCATATAAGAACAGTCGAGAAGAGAACCGAAAACCTCGAGTTATTGTATGAAATCTTACTTTAAATTAATTTTACTATTAGTAGAATGTAAATTTTGAAAAACCAGAAAACCGAATCCAGAATCGCAATAGTCGAATGCAACAATGTTATAAAATGCAAGTCACCGATATGGGGCTAAAAGTTCTACAACTACATGGCAACCAGGGGAAAAGTAATGCCAAACTTACCGAAAGCTGCATCGTGCCACCTGGAACGAAAGAAGAAAATGTGTTCAATACAGCAGAAAATCTGTCTAAAGCCATTGTTATAGAAAATGAGAACAACAAAGAATACGAAATGTAAAGAATGCATAAAACTTTAGTTGGTTTTCGGAAAACTGAGCTTAGTTCAAGCTAAAGCATTTATAGATTAGAAATCATTCTTACCAGCTTTCTGCAAGCTGGCGTCTCCTCCATTCTCCATTTTCTACCCATTAATCCTCAAAAAGTTCACACTACACTTTCACATTACACACAATGAAAATCCACTCCGACTAAAAAATTTAATCCTGCAGTTAAGAAATACGATACGCTATCGCACTTCCATTAAGGACCACAATGGTTCTATATTTCCCATAAGGACGCGGTTTACAGGACACGAAGGACTAGCAACCGATTCCGTCCATTGCCGATTATAAACTGAATATTCAGACAGATTTTCCAAAAAACTCATGTGAAATCGAAATGTTGGCCGCATTCCTCAAGGCATCGAACTACAGAACCACCATGATTATATAATCATTTGCTTGATCGCCCTTTGAATGAGTCATTGCAGTTCGATTTCAGTTTTTTTAATTGTTGACTATTTTGTAGAAAGTGCCTTTTCGCCCGGCAATATTCACAAAGACAAGTTTCACGTTCAAACTCGTTTGAATAACGTAAACAAACCCGCTTTCTCAGCCAAATATAAACAAATCCGATGGGGCACATTAGATTTTTTTCACTAAATTAAATGCCAACTATCGAATCAGTTATTTTATTCGATTTTTATGAAATGTTGAGCCATTTGAGCTTGATATATTGCGTAGAGGCTGACTTTAATTTATGAATGCTTCTTTGCTTGCATGATTATGAGCCACGGAATACATAACTTAATTTTGGCAAGATTTTTCCGATTCGGTTCTTGCTCGATTTTCCTGAAAATTTTAAGTTTTGAAGCTTGACATGTTTGCTCGAGTCCACTTAAATGGCAAAATCCAGATTCAAGCCGTGTCATGATTTGGGATTGTTTTCCTTTCCTCTCAGCATTAACCCGACGGCATACTTAAGTGGATTTTAGAATGCGCTCCTCTATGAGTTTGTTGCTAAATTTTTTTATAAAACTTTGAACTTTTATAGCTTAATATGTTGTTGAAAGGCTGCTTAAATGGCAGATTCACATTCAAACCAAGCAATGCTTTATGAATGATTTCTTAACTTAGAGACAAGTTAAGTAATCTGTCGCTTTAAAGATCAGCAGAATATTTAACTTTTAGCACCCATGAGCAAAATTTTATAAAACTTTGCGACAACAAACGATATTTTATAGCTTCATATGTTGTTGAAAGGCTGCCTAAATGGCAGATCCACTTTTCATCAATGCCGTGCCTTGTGAATATTTCACTTTGCTCTCATGATTTATTATTTAATTTGGGATATAATTAACTCTTGATATTTTGAAAAATATTTAAACAAAGCGATACAAAAATACCGCTCACAAAATTTTTTGATTATTGAATATTTTTTTTTGTATCTTGCTTAACAGCAAATAGTATCTGTTTTCTTGGATATTGCACAGCAAACCTTTCACATGTTCTTGAAATTACTTAAATATAGCAGAAAGTTAAGCAAAAATAAACAGGAAACTAAACATTTTTGGCATAGGCAACTTTACACAAAACTACTCTTTTTCTTTATATTAAATCAGATTCAATTATTTCTATTAGCGGTTTAATGTAAAAATTAGTTAAATAATGTTTTGCGGTTTTCTCAGTTTCAAGCCTAGACTTATTTTCAACACTCTGTATTAATAGAAATCAAACTGTTATAAAAAGTATAATAAAGTACGTCTTCCTCAACGAGAACTCGGTCCCAAATTAAATAAAAACTGAAATTTTAATAATTATTTTAGTGCCTCCAAATTTAATTTTTAACTTAAAATTTAACTTAACTTAAAACGGTACTTAGGTATAGGCAATTACACATGAAATATTTTTAGTAGATTTCGAAAATTTAATACTATACCGAGTGTCTCACATAAATTTATCACCTTGCTTACTTTGTCTTTTTCCGGCATAACCGCAAGTTATATTAAGTACTGATCTTGAAAAGGTTTTAGATCGCTTGCCCGAAGTGATTTTGCTTTACCGGCCACATTTCAAAATTTTCCTTATTATAGTTTTCCATCTATAGATCTAAGCGGTTCCCGGTGGGGCACCCTGTAGATATCTACATAAATTTTCAAAAGTGTTTTGGTATGTTAATTTTATGGACCAGCTAGGTGGTGGCCCTTTGGGTCTTTCAGACGCAATAACAATAGGGTCTTGGGCTAAAAAGTTTGAAGGCCCCTGAACTATATCACTAACACGATCTCCTTATGGTGCGTCCAGATCTGAGGAGCCGAGCCTGAGCCGCGGTAAATTCGTGTAAAGTTTTGTCAAAACACCGACAGAAAATGGATCATCTGTCGGTGTTTTTACGAAACATCAAAGAAATTCTGCCGCGGCTCAGGCACGGCTCGTCGAGCGGACGCAACATTATACAACAAGCCGCAGCATGTCTTCAACAGTTAAGCGCGCTTACACCTAGCGAATAAGAGAAGGTAGTATTTTCTAAAAGCCCACTTTAGTCCGGCCGTCTGTGCATTCGCAACAATATTATTTTGGAGAAAACTATTGCTTTCATCATCTTCGTGGTAATATTTGAAAAACTTCTGTTGCAGGTTTCACAAAATGCCACGTAAAAATAAACCCAACCTTCCAAACTCTTCACCTATTGTAAAATCAACCCTTTCACAATATTTCATCTCGAACATTTGTGTCGGCTGCTCTCAACCGAGTCAGGGGGGCTTATGCAAAAAGTGTCAGAGTCAACCAAACATCACATATGCCGTTTTAACAGAGAAATTAAGAAAGTGGGAAGAGAACTATAATAACGCTTTGCTGGTAAATATATATATTTATTGAGAAATTCAATGCGGGGTTTTTAATATTTTTTTTCGCAGATCTGTCAGTCTTGTACGAGTAGCGTAGATCAAATCGTTTGCATTTCTCTAGACTGCCCAGTTCTATATAGGAGAAATCAAACATTCAACGATCAACAACAATCTGGATACGTGAGACAATTAATGAGTAACAGCAACATTTTTTGAGCCAACCAACACATTGTAAATCTATAGATTTATCCGAAATGAACATCTTGGAATAGTATTCAGTTTAAGTAACTAACATGGAATATTTTCCAAATATTTTCTTTATATGGCGCTTTCGTAGTCTTTTGCTGGTGTCTTAAGATTTAATCCTAAAAATTATGCAAGTCATATGACTGATGTAAAAATGCACGTCTTAGTCACTTTGTTTTAAAACATCCTGCTTTGAAATATGCTCAAGCTAAAATACCAATCAAACAAATTATCCATACTTCGAAAAAAATACGTCTGTGATGTGCGAAATTAGTTCAATGTTAGTGCTGATAGTCTTTATACATATAGGATTAATAAAAAGGTGATAGTCTTAACATTTGCCCCTTCATAGAAAAGGCTGGACGTTTTTCTACAAGGGTAGAAAACCGAAGATGGCCTTAAAGTTAAAATAAATTTGATGAAAGGATTAAATGAAATTTTTACATACCGAATTTTCCAAACTCTTCTACTTATTGCATTGTGATATTTTCGGATTACTGAAGACATCCCCAATTAAAAATAGTTTTATGGGCGGTAAATAGTTTGGAGAATCCTGTATAGTTATGGTTAAACTATTTTGTGTATATTTATCTAGTTTTGAAATCTTTATATTGAAATATGCATGCAAATGCCTATGGTTGTACTAGTTATAGAAATGAGGAAAAATATGTAGTCATTGTGGATAGAAATAAAACACCAATTTTTTTATTTAATATATTGTCGGCAAAATTAACGCACCATTACATAAAATGGCTGTAAATACAATTTATATTATAATATAATAAAAAATTTCTAGCAATAACAATCTATAGGGATACATCGTTAACAATGCTATAATTTATTTCATGTACAGTTTAATCATGTTGGTATATTTTTATCATAAAAGTATTAAACCTTTAAAACTGTTTAATTGCTACCTACTCAAAATGATGTTTTCAGAAGCAAGTGGCGTTCTTCACTTACTTACTATTATCTTATAGAGTTGAAACAAACGTTTCAGAACAAAACGTTTCAGAGCAACTAATATGGCTAAAACATTCGGAGATGTACAATATACAGGGAGGTTTCTTTGTCTCTGAACGTATAGGTGCATTTTCCCATCGTCTCTCAAGCAAAAGAGTTTATGGAACATGTTGGGAACAAGGGTAGTTTCATCCGTAATTCATTTTCTTTTTCAGCGTTCGGATTACCGCTCAATTATAACCTGCTAAATTGAACGGTTTGAAATTTGGCCACTTGCCAGCATATATTAAGACTCAGGGCTTTATTTAGGTGTTCAAATTGAACATTGGAGTAATTACATTACATACTTAGAGGAAACACTGTACTTTAATACAAGTTACCAGAAGCGCAATTAGCATTAATTGCTAGAGAAGTTTTTTATAATGAAGCTGTTCAGCTTTATTGCGCTACGCTTTATTTCACTACTAAAGAAGTTATTCCGAAGTTTCAACATTGTCTCGAATCAAAGCGGCGATTTTAAATTGAGCTGTGCCAACTCCTCAAAACGCTGCGACACTACGAATTTTGAAGGAAACAAAAAATACTTGTAATTTATTTCTGATGTTAAGCCTGCCATACACAATCCAACGCCGCAGTACGACTTTGCTGGGCGGGATCGCAGTACAATTCTGCTGTAAATAGAATGGAAACACACGCAAGGATTGTGCAATACGAGCTTTACTTGAAAGCGAACAATAAAATATTGTTCTAACGGCTGTGGCGCTTAGTACAACTGGTTACTAAAAAACATATACCTAGTCCTGAATTGTTTTTCTAGCAGTTTTATCAGCATCATCACGATATAATGGGGATTTCATTTTTCAAAGATTTGCTCTCTATACAACGTACAAAAATCTCTTAGAAACATCTTGGTGCAAGTCATTTTCCAAATTCACAGAACAATTTTTTGCGCAACAGAATCGCAGACAACGATAGTCGGTCAAATAAAAAATCTAACCAACATTACATTATAAATACTGCAGCAAACTGTCTGGTTTGTCTTCGGCCAAATGGCACCAACTTGGTCAAACCGTGCAAATACATGATCAAATGACATTCGCTTTCGGTTCTTCCCACAAAACCGTACAGCGGCATTGGGTCGTGCGTGGAAGGCTTTAGTGTTTTCAATAGATAATAGTTAAAAAGTACTCATGAAACTTGATTTTTTCATTAATAAAATCATGATATATGGAGATAAGTTCTCCAAACATTCTTGGTTTTTCGGCTTCCCATATTAAAGAACTGAGAAATCAAATAGATACAACATAAAATTGTTGAAGAAATAAATAATTGCAAAATTAAGTAAAATATACAGGGAGATTCGGTGGTCAGTTCGCACTTCTTAGATTTGAACATGTTTTCGATACTGAATGTATGCCGTTGATACTAAATGCAATTGATTGCCAAGTCTTAGCTTTTATTACCCTGATTATGACACGGAACTGCATTACTGATCTTCGGATTATTTATTTATTAGGTGACGAAATAGAGCGCAGCCGAAAAGAAGCCGAATTATATTTTTGTTTAAGTTATAGAAAAACTGATTTTCCTTTTCAACATGTTTCTGCTCCCTGACTTTAAATTGGAATTTTGAATTTAATTGCATGAGCGTAAATCTCATTTGAATTAATATAATTTAAGAATTAATATAATAATAATAACATTACCTACAATTCTATTGATAAGAGAGTATGCGTTAGAAGTCACATGTACATTGTGTGCGAAAGTTTTGAACGCATTTAAATAAAGGAATGTTGATCAACTCTGATTATTAATGAAGCATTTTTTTTCGGTGAATTTTGTCTAAAATAGTTAAGAAGTTTGCACAAACGTTTTATTGGAAAATTGGACCAATGGCGACCACACAGCAAATAAGTTATGCCTAATCAGATATGTTTTGGATTGGCTTATAATAATTATCGAATTATATATTTGTAACAATTTTTTATAAATTTACTATACCAAGCAAATGCAAGTCTCAGAACTAAGAAAAAGCATCAGTATTACTTCGGCAATAAATAAATACGTTGTAAATAATAATAAAGTTAAAGGGAGAGTTTTTATCTAAATCGTTTTCATATTAAAAAACCCTAAATTTGTGGCTTCTGGTTACGCTATGAAAAAATATTTAAAATATCTCATCGTTCAAGTCAATATAAGAGTAATACTTTCAAGATTGAGCGCATATTTAATTAGCCTGCCCCAAATAGGGATGATGCAATATCTTAGTTCAACACCCGACACAATAGATCAAAATTTTTACATCATGAGAGCTATACATCTTAAAAAAAACAACAAAAATCAAACACAATTTAAATATTAGCTGAAATATCTTCATGTTCGTCTCATTTGTACAATTTCATCCAAGTTCTTGTTGTGGAAAAGTTTGCACAAAAATACTCTATTTTGAGTCTATCCTATCCAAAACTAGTTCAGTTGAACTCAACTCAGGCCAGCAATTGCATTACACATCATTTTAAAGAATTTTAAGTAGAAGCGTTTTCGAAAGTTTCACAACAAAATAGTAAAATGAAAGAGTTATAGAAGCATTAACAAAATTTGTTAACTTTTTTTCTGAGTAACGCCTTTTCATAATTATCTTAATAACATAATCCCTTGCATTAACACTCGTGATAAACACAAGTAATGATAATTTTACAGCATGAGGTAAAACTCACTGTTATTTAAAGTTGCCACAATAGTGCTCCTGAAGAACTTGCCATTGCCTGGAGCGCTCATTTTTTTAAATCACCTTTTTTGTACTTTGAAAAACTTTTCACTAACACCTCTTCTGATTGAAAACTTGGGTTAAACATTTGGGATGGGAATAATGCAGATTAAGCTAGTGGTTTGAAATATCTGAGGCGGTCCACTATTCTTCTAATTTCAGAGAGCATCTTGCTCAGACGATATTATAGAAAAGATGCAGTATCAAAATGTTCAGTTAAAAATTGCATTATAACAGATGTATATCTGAGGTGATGTAAAACTATTGAGCTATGCGTAAATTAGCATAGAGTATTTTGAAAACCTGTGTGTAAGTACACATATAACTAATAAAATTACATTCGGTCAATATCGAATATAACATGTGGTTTGTGGAGGTTCAATTGCGAAAAAAGCTCTTTTTCGCATGTTTAAATTCACACAAAGTTCGCTAGTTTACATCTATTAGTTATATATGTATATAATTATTAAACCATTTTGCATTTTAAGTTGATATTTGATCACAAACACATTATTTAATCATAATGTATCAAGCATTTCCAAACATTTGATTGCTATAATCTATTTTTTACATTGATATTTTATATTGAATTAATCAACATTGGAAAGATTTTGTTGTGCTTTTTCTGTAGCTTGTACAATCTATGTATACCTTGAAACAGTAAAGTTAAGTTCTTAGAGATAGAAGTGTCGCAAGCGAAAATATTGTTTTAACGAGTCTAATGCATATTCTACTGGACTAGTTTTTCAGTTACAATATTTTAATATTACTTTATCTACTTTAATCACTTAATATTGTTGCACATTAATGTATCCAGATACATTTAACTAGGTTTTGTCTTCTCAGTCATATACCTAAGTATACAAGCACTAATATAAAACCACTATTGTTGAAGCTTTAAAAAAGTGCATGTTTTTTTCTTGTTTTCTCCAAATTTCATTTTGTCAATGCAATGGTAAAAATGGATTTGTTATTTGAACACTTAGAAATACTATTTTGATAACAGACAACTTTATCTAATAAAAACAAATTTAACATAATTATATAAGTCCGGAGAGACATTTTTACACAATTTACACTGCTCAATATGAGCAAAATGCTGTAAAAGGCTTATCAACGGGTTACTATAAGCAACAGAAATGCGAATTATATCAAGTATTTTTACTCAACCGAATCGAAATCATATTTTCATTTATACCAAATGTAAATGTACAGACCCACAATCAAAGGTAACAGATTTTCTGTTTACACGTAGGTCTACTGTATGAACAGCCAACCAAAATGAAAATAAAACTTCATTCCGCATAAAATGTTCTGGACCTCGATCAAAAAAATGCTTAATTGAATATTCCGCGAATGATAAATTGAATGTTTTTAACAGATACGTTTCCTGCTGGAACTGGAACAACCCGAAATGGTTGCTGCTCTCTATTATTAGTCTTTGCTCGACATTTATATGTATGTGTATCCTTATCCTATATGCGTTTGCAGAGCTGAAAGTGCGTGTACGCGTGTATCATCCCGTTATTCAAAAAACTTATTCAGGAGTTGTGATTAATAAGGTGTTTCTTTTTTATTAATTTCTAAACATTTAAAAGGTATTATATCTACTATTAAATCGAACATTTGGTGTGTCATATCTTGTCTATACAAACTTAATTTTGTGCGCTCTTTCAGATTATAGTAGCAGAACTTCAAAAATGTTTATTTTAAGGCAAGTTTTTATTGCAGGGGAAATTGTTATAAAAACGCATCTAAAAATAGATTTGAGTTTCCATGTAATTGAGCTGATTTTCAGTAGGATTTTTTTCATTAATCATACTAATTTTAAAATCTTCGTTCATAATTTGATTTTATATTTACTAAATTTATTGAGGAATGTGCCGTTCATAGTGTGTAACAATGATTTAGGTTCACCCACTTTTTGGCCTTAACTCAAAAACTACCAAACCAAATGAGCTGATCTTTTCAGGAAATACGGTACAAATGACCAGTAAACTTGTGACGAAATTTTATTAAGACAGCTTTTCTTTCAAACACAATATATTTTTTTCAAATGTACGGATTTTCAGACCGTAACAATGAGCTAAATTGACTTGTAAAAATCGTAAGTTTTTTATATTTTCTGGGGATTTTTTAAAATTTTATTGTGGTATTTATACGGTTTAACAGCATGAGAAAAGTAAAAGCATTAAATGACGAGGAGAAAGGTAGAGCCCGAGCTTATAAACAAGTAGGAATGGCCCATCGTGAAATCTTTCGACAGATTGGCAATTCTTTTAACATTGTGAACAATTCGTTCCGATTAGGCGACGAATACAGAAAGAACAAGGCTCCGGGAAGACTCCCAATTCTCTCGGCACGCGAAAAAATAAGGATTAAAGCTGCACCAGCAAATTCAACGAAGGGAACCTGGCGGCTGCGGAATTTGCGCCAAATGTGTCACATGAAACGGTCTGGAGGGCTATAAGGGTTAAGGCCAAAAAAGTGGGTAAACCTAAACCATTGTTACACACTTAACGAATACGAACAAAAAAAACGTTTTTCAGTATCCAAAATTTTCAGATTTTATGCGACAAAAATGTGCCTCAAGTAAAATGATATTTGGTCTTAAGTTTTGTTTAAGATGTGCTAGTAATGTGGAAATTCAAGAATTCAATAATGGCTTAGTGATACACAAGGTGCAGATATAAAACGGCTTCTAAAACTTACCAGTCTTGTTTTCACATAACAGTTTACATTGGTTGTTTGCCTAAAAATAATTTTTATTGTTTATTTCAATTTTCTATTTTGCATTTGCAATTTATTTATTCACAATTATAAATCTATTTGAAAACAGCAAAAAATAGTTACTTTTGTGAACTTCAAAGAAGAATACCTTTATTGGTTTGGTTTGGTTTGGGTTAGTTGGATATGTACCTATCTGATTTTGGAAATTTTCTGTTAATATTGTAACTGTAAAATCGAACATTTTTAAAGTTCTACTAATGTAAACGTACTTATTTTAAATTTATTATACTATACTATACTTATTACATATTATAAAGTCACTTTTTTTCCAATTTATCCTTGTTATGCTGAAAGGTTATTCTGAATGTTCAAGCCTTTGGAGTAATAAAATTTAATAATTAAAATGTATGCTGAGTGGTATATTCGGATTACAATAATTATCTTCAAAGAGACCAACGTTCCGGTTAATTGGCCACTTTCGTATTGCATCATGCAAGATTTTACCGGGTAGTGCAAAGGACACGTATGGTTTCTGAATGAAAATTGATGGTTTGGACACGCTAACAATTAGTGAAAATGAAATGGACTACATTAATTTCAGCCCACTGTATTCCTGGGTTTTCAGTCAATTTTATTGTCACTAATTATGGTGTTATGTGATGATCCCTGCGTTTCGTCCCGGGTCTACCTATTGGACTCGTCAGTAAGGCTTAGGTAGACCCTGCCTTATACGCCAGACATCGGTTATACGTGTTCGGACGTAAATGAACCTTACTTACGAGTCCAATAGGTAGACCCGGGACGAAACGCAGGGCTCATCACATAACACCATAATTAGTGACAATAAAATTGACTGAAAACCCAGGAATACAGTGGAATGAATTATAGTACAGTCAGGAAAAAGAATATACAATTAATTTCAGCAAAAATATTTCAACACTTCTTCAATTCTCTGCATTTTTTATAGTTATTCTTAAATACAATTATGCCAACATGCAAAGTATCAATTTTTCCAGTCAGTTACAGATGTTTATTAGAAAATTTTATTGAATATATAGCAGGTTACCACGCTTTTGTTGTATAAAAAAATTAAACGTGAATGACTTCTATTTTTAATATATTGTCGACTTTGCTTATATAAAAAGAGGTAAGAAGGTAAGATATATATAAAAAGAGGTAAGAACCAAACTTAAATTTAGAGTAAATTTTATAAAGAAATCTTTACAATTATATGCTTAGCACTGCCCTATATCATTTGCATATTATTATGAAACACTGTAAACAACTAAATATATTGCATTTAGAGAAAAATTAGTTGACAAAATGAGTTAAAAAAGTGTTTGAATTCTTCGAAAAGAACACCTAATAATCAAAATATCTTCCAAACTTAAAAACATACATTTTTATAATCCACAATACGGTTAACTGTGAGCAAAGATCTTGGTTGCATAAGTTCGTGTTTTAATCTAAATAATCAAAAAAGAAAGAAATATATTTTGTTATTTATATAACTTTTATGCTGCAAGTAGGACGAATATATTATATTTATATAAAATCAGCTAAAATAAACATTTAATTTATATTGCCGATGTGGGAGGCGAGTTTTTAAACCTTGCCTCAGAAGTCACATTTCTTAAATAAACAAAAATTGCTATTTGAACAAAAAACCGTGAAACATTTCGGTGAAAACTACATAAATATGCGTAAATTCTCACTGCAGAATTATGCACAACCTCCGCGAAAATCTTAGATGGAGCGTGTTTAATATCAGACAGAAGTGGGTCGCGAGTTTTCCAACATGAAGCACAGCTTATTATTTCTACAGCGTTTTCTAAATAAGAATCGCAACGGAAAACTTTCGATTCCTCATGACAAAGAATCACTTTTTTCGTCTTTTTATTTGTCTCTCCGTGCGTACTTTCGTTTTCGAGATATAGGGTGTCAAATATTTTTTTATTTTTATTTTTTTACCACTATGTTAGAAATCGCTTAAACTACAGGAATAAAGTTTGGTGAACACATTAACACTAATAATTAATAATTTAGCTTTATTTTCGTACTCAATTGGATTTGTCTGTGGCGATTTGAAAATATCGAATGCAGCAAATATGGAAGCGCCAATACATTTTGCAGAAAAAGAGTTCTTTTGGTTTATTGCCCTAAAGTTAACCGTTTTCGATAAAAATAGGTCTTGATAAATACAATCAAACATTTTGCTAACGATACCCATATTCGACTAAACCCAAGTTCGACTGTTAATTTATTTGTCTTATTCAGAGCTGAACTTAAAAGAAAATTTCTGAATAAAATCATTTATATTGGATGTTTTTTTTTAATCGGGCGAACACTTCGGAATTGTACAAAATTTGTTAAATTTTCATTTTGTTTACAGATAGATTTTTCAGGGTCGAGTTTTCTAACTTTACCACCTATGCCAAAATTTGGGAATGTAGCTATTTTGAGATTTCTAAATTCTCACTGTCGAATTATACATGTGTATGGTGTGTGTACATCGCAGAAGACCTAGCAAAATTTTGCGGTGCCCGAGTTTTCTAACTTACAGCGCACCTTATTATGTTCAAATTATAAAAAATTAAACCGTAGTCCATGAAATACGTGATATACGCGTCGACTGATATATTTTGTAAGCGCATTTACATTTGGTATTTGGTTTTAAATCGATACTTCATATAAGATCTACCATCTTACTATTCAATATCACCACGTCCATTTAAAAAAGAATGCGTTTTTGAACCAGCAAAAACCTTGTTTATAAGTTGTTCATCTTTCATTTTGCATTATTTGGACATTGTTTAAGTACAGTTTTGCAATTTTACACATTTTAGTGAATAGTCAAGTTGATTTGACCTTTTGTGATTGAATCACTTTTATAAATCCTGGATATCTATTTGTCTGCATTAAACCCTAAAAATGTTTTGTTGTAAAAAAGTAATGTTGAAGCGGTGACCAATTAATTTTCTATGATAGCCAAGTGCAGTTACGATCTATTTAGATTTATCTCTAAGCTAAATAGCTTTGCATAGCACAAATATAAAACATTGGAACGGGTTTTTGTTTTTTTTTGTGGAGGACAATTTGTTCTTTAACTTTAAGCACGATCCTAGATTTGATTCCCTTCAGACATCGAGTCCGATGTACAATGAAATAAAATAAATTTGTGAGAATGCCAGTTACGGACTAATGCGCTTCCTAATAATACAATCTTATCACTTAGTGTAAAACAAAGTAACAATAGGCACTTTTAGTGAAGATCGGTAAGACTTAAGTGCCATAAAACATTTTAACTATATTTACAATTTTACTTTCTACAATTTATATCATACTAGAAACATAATTATCTACACTAGATATGTATGTATATTTCAGCTAGTTTTTCTCTAATTATTATTCGTATTTCCATACGCATCATTTTCGGGAAGTTTATTTTTACGGCTTATCTAAAGTTTAATTGCTAAATTTTTACTTTTTGAGCCACGATTTTGTGTTGTTGGTAATCTTAATGGATGCTTAATTTTAATGACGATCAGAAGCATTTCATTTTCTTAGTTGGATATTTAAAATTAGTTCTAACGAATTATATATGTTGTTTTCTGATATGCAATTGGTAACATTACAAATACAAATACGACTTTCTAATCGTTAAAACGATTTCTAAAAGTTCAGCGATTAAAATTTAGATGTCCAATTAGTAAATATTAACAATATGCTTCCGTTGCTCTTTACCGATACAATGTAGTTTTATAATTAAGAACGCCTAATTCCACTATGACAATCTATCAAGTATCAAAGTAAAAAAAATGTTTAAACTTACTTCGTTTTACGGTATAAAATCTCCCCTATTCAAGGAAAAATAACTAGCTCATTATTGCTATATGGTCGGGGATACTTCTATTTGCAACTTTATTTCTAACAAAACGTCTTTGTAGATCTTCTAAAATATTAAAATGCATTCATGCCATCAAATAAAATAGTAAATAAATAAATAAGTACGATTAATAATCTCGAATAAAAATATACAGTACGTTTTACTAGAAATAGCTTGCTGCTGAAAGCTTTGAATACCGGTATTGTATAGAATAACCATTCTCAGATTCAGCTCTACTCAATGTTGACCATTAAAGAAGATTATGTGACACATGAGTAACAAGTGCCTTTACAATATTTCACAGTAATTGGTGTTTTTAAAAAGTGACAGAAAAGACGTTAGCCAAGAAACACCTGAATCAGAATAATCAAGATTATGCATTATTTCATTTCTGCACCTACAAATATTGGAGCATATTCACAAATGGCTTGTATAGAATGAACATTTGTGGATAACTCATTAAAATAAGTAATAAAAATCACCTATGTGTGATGCGATGGATAATTCGTTCATCAATTTAAGTCTAATTTAAAAAAAATGTTCTAGATATCTAGAATTTCCAAAGTTCCGTAGAAATAGCATGATGCCCAGAATTAGATCTAGATGCTCTCGGTTTTGCAATTTGGATTTGAAATAAGAAGAACTCATTCAATTGTGTATTGTGGAAAATACTGTATTTGGTATTTAAAAAAATTGGGACAGAATAAGGAATTTTATTCTGTTTCTGTTTGTATCCAAAACTTATGAAAGATCACGTGGTTCAATAATCAATAAATCTAAAAATTTTCGCATTTCTTCATAATATCTTAGTAACAGGAAAATTTGAAGGAATAAAAGTCAAAAATACGAAAATGGAGGAAACGTTAAACAGTTATTTTTTACAGAAGCATTATAATAATGCTCCTATTTCGTAGGGAATGGTTCAAATGAAACTAAATGAAAACTAAATGAAAGTGACGATTTTAAGCAAGTTTTGGATGGCTCGATATGTATGAGACGCGCGTTGGCTTTCGATTTTTTAAAGTATCGGGTATTAAAAGAAGCTTATTACGGTGCATGCACTTAACACAAGAAAAAGTTTACAATGCAGACGAATTTACAATGTACTAAACAAATCTATCAGACGGGTCCATATTGATTAAGAGTTAATTTAAAGAACGATTAACTTTTATGTCTTGTGCAAATATTAGAAGTACACACAAATTACCATTATTAGTTATTGAAAAATCCATAAAACCTCGAGCGTTTAAAATTACTTCCCTTCCATCCCGGGTGTCTGTCCATAAAGCCACCGCCAAAGGATGGATCAGAAGATTGTTAAATTTTAAATGATTTAAACATATTTATAACTGAAGTGGAAACATTTTCCAATAGTATAAAGTTGTTTTGAATGGTATTGGTATTCAGGGTTATCCAGTTTCCAGAGCGGAAACTTCAGGGGACGGTAAAGAATCGATAAACATTGTGAGCTTGCATTTTAAGCTATAATCGGGAAACACTTCGTTTAAGTTTGGCTTAAAAAACCAAATTTATTAATTGTTGCCAAAGGGGAGTAGAAATTTAAACGAAATTTTCCAGGCAGTAACTGCAAACGAGGGAACACACATTGCAATAGAAACACCCTTTTTTGTTTCTTCAGTGGAGTCCGTTCTAGCACGTTAATGGATGTTTTTAAAGAAAAAAATTATATGCCACTGTTTTTCCATAAAATAAAAATCGCTTTTGGTTTTTTCATTCAGTTTGAAAGAAAAAAGATTCCGTTCTTCCCTTCACTTTATCTGTACAACTAAGCAGATTTCAGGTAAAAAATAAAAAATAATTGATAATCATTTAATAAAACAATATAAAAACATCAATGTGTGATGTTCCTGATCAACAAAAACTATTCTTACATCTTAATTATCCGCGAGGTTGGATTGGCCGAAATGTCGTCAATGGAATTGTACCAGCAGGCTGGCCATCCAGTTAACCAGATATTTATCCACTGTACTTTTACGTTGAGGAACATGTGAAATGCTAAGTTTATTCTACTCCAGATCTAACCAGTGATGATTTAGTTTTTCGAATAAAATAAGTCTTCAATGATTCATCCTTCAGAGAGATTTAACTTTTTTTGAGTTGCAGAATCCATGAAAGTTCTTCATGTTTCGGTCCTGGATTTGAACCCAATTGCACATTTGCAAAACCGCCTGTCCGCCGAAGTTTAAAAATAGGTAATTACCGAAACATAACATTGCACTGGTTCGATTTAATTGTAAATAATTTAAATCAACATTTGCTTCGATCTGCTTACATAAATTATTAAACAAAATGTAACCTTTTGCCTTTGTCCTTATCCAGCCTTATTGGCCCATCAAAACATGTTTTTGTTTGGTCAGTTTGAAAAAATATTTGTTTTTTACGCGGTTTGAAGAAATTGCCATCCGATAAAAACACGATAATGCTTTTAATAAAACTATCGAACATTCATTAATATGCTGAATAAACAGGGATTTGTATCTCAAATCATGTGATTGAGAGGAAAAAGAGATGATTTTTACTGCAAAAATAGGTCTTTTTTGAGCCAAATATTTTCTACCAAATATCTGCTATTTTTAAGGTTCATTAAAGGTTTTTTCCATGTTTTTTTTCTTTGTTTTGTGTAAGATTATAAATCGGCAAAGTACTTTTTCCTAGGTAAATTTCGGTTGGGTTATTGTAATAGTTTTTGGCGCTTTGCGAAGATTTTGTTACTGTTTTCCACTGGTTTTTGCATTTTCTGCTGCTGTTGCATTTTGCACTCCATGACTGTTGTTGATTTTATTAAATTCTTACTCAATTGTGGTCCTCTAAGTTTCTTGTTCTCCCAATCTTTCCTCGAACTAAATTCCGCATTAAAGAGAATGAATTTACAAAATGTTCGTTTCCTCAGAAGAGCAAGAGAGACAAACAAATTCACAAATGTCTGCTACTTTTATGGTTCAAATTCGTGTTAATGTAGTTTTTTTTTGTGGTTTGAATGTATTTTTCTGTGTTTTGAGTAAATTCTGACGCCTAAAGTTTATTTTTCTTAGAACATCCCTTTTGTTTGCTCGCAACGCACTGAAACGAAAAATGTATTTTTCTAGATTTTATTTATTAAAGTGATCCAAGTCAAAAAATATTTGCCATCAAATAGTATTTTCCTCTTAGTGTTGGCGATTGGGAATTTACAGGCCAAATTCCTGCTATTTTCAAAGTTCACTCCACTTTTACTCACTCTGACGGGTTCAGAATGAACTGAACAGAAGTATCAGCTGCAATAAATTCATAAATTCATTGGTTAGACGATGTCGAAAATGTATTGAAGTGGGGGAACTACATTTCAAAAACTTTTTAGCTTAAAACTGATTGAAGAATCCGAATGTGATTTTTATTTTATGAATTAGCAGTACGTACGGACGCCACTGGAAAAAAAAACATGTTTATTGCATAGTGTGCTCCCTCGTTGGCAGCTATTATTGCTTGCAAATATTCGTCTAAATATCCAGGCAGTAATGGATAACATTGACTTTTTAAGCCAAACTTAAACACCCTGTATTTGCTTTACAAAGCGTTTCTCGTGTATAGCTTAAAATGCCAACTTATATTGTTTTTCGATTCTCTATCGTTCCCTGAAGTTTCTGTTCTAGAAACTGGACCACCCGGTATACAGGATGACACAAAAGTTCGGAGACAAATTTCGTAAATTTAAATATTAATGGTGTTTTGACATTGTGCGTTGCAGTCTACAAGCTGCGTTTGTGAAAAGAAACGGTGTTGCCCTCGTAAAATTGTTCGAATCGCGAAAGTCGCGGCCTGACAACACGAAACTCCTCCGTATTCCAAGAAGCACGATCTACAAAACCATTAAACGGTACGAGGAGTTGGGCAGGACGGCGGACAGGCCTCGAAACGGAAGACCGACCACCGCAACGACCCCGGAGAACCTAAACAATCTGAGGTGTCGAATTCGCCGAAATCCTGGAAAGTCCATAAGAAAACTGGCCAAGGAGGTGGGTATTAACAGAGAGAAAAATGGCCAGGAATGACCTAAAGCTTCGTATCTACAAGCTCATTACTTGCATGAGCGAATGAAGCAAGTATGACTCGAGAATTCGCAGCGACTCCTCGAAAAAAAGCCTTTCAGGTCGATTTTGTTCTCCGACGAAAAGGTGTTCACGATTGAGCGCGTCGTCAATTGCCAGAATGATCGTCAACTTCTTCAAAACTCACTTGGCATTGTTCAGAATTTTCTGCTCTTTCAGACCAACAATGAATTTTTAGAAAAAACCCGAGTGCAGCGAGGCCACTTTCCGAAATCCGTCATGGTGTGGGCGAGAATTTCGAAAAACGGGGAGACGCCGCTGGTGTTGGTCGAGCGGGGTGTCAAGATCAACGCCTAGTCTACCAAAAACTCATTTTGAAAGACGTCGTGATCCCCTGGAGCCGATAACACTTCAAAAATCGGCGCTGGACACTTCAACTGGATTGGGCGCCAGCTCATTCTGCGATGTGGACCATGAATTTTTGCAAAACCAACAAAATCGTCGTCTGGGACAAGACTTTGTGCCCGTCCAACTCGCCCGACCTAAATCCGAAGGACTTCGCAATTTGGTCGAGCCTGGAGAAAAAGGCTTGCGCTGCAAACCACAACGAATCCCTGAAGCGTTCTCTCCAAAAGGCGTGAGACCAAATCTCAGAAAAAACACTTGCAACAGTCGTCAAAAAATTTCGCAAGCGCCTGTATGCCTGTGTGTCGGCTCAAGGTGGCCATTTCGAATAGTTGTTTATGTGTGTTTGTAGAGAATTTTGTTGGTTTTCGAATGTGTATAATTTTGTTGAATTTTGTTTTTTTCTAAAAAAGTTATGATTAAAATAAGTTGTCTCCGAACTTTTGTGTCAATTTGTGTGAACTTTTTAAAGTTCAATTTTTGCCACAAAATTAGATTTGGCATCGGAAATATGTTTTAGAGAAAAATAAACAGAAGAGTTGGATTGCACTGTGGCCGAAGAAGGCAGCAGAAGCAAACCTTATCGGACGAAGAAAATCTGAGAACGAACATATTTCCCTGTCAGAACTGAATAAAACATCTGCAAAATGAAGACCTGTTATAGATTCCATAAGAATATTAAATCTTGAAAGCAATTCGCAAAGAAGAAATATTGGGCGATAAAAACCAATTCTTGACTGATTTAACAGAGGAAGAAATTGTTAATTCAGTAATAAATGAATGTTTGAATGATCAAAATCATAAACTAAGTGACAAAGTCGAAGAAATCCTTGTACCTGAAAAAAGTAAAACTGATGACAAAAAAATATAATTTTTGGAAATGCTGCTAAGAAGACTAACAGAAAAAGCCACTGAACATTTGAAGAAGATCAAATCACTCAAAATAGATAGAGCTCGGCCCGAACTTAATCTGCTTGGATTAACGAATTTGCACTTTATTGATAGTTTATTATTTAGTAGTTTCATTTTAACAGTTCCGTCTTAGTGCTTCTGCAAACAAAGCTAGATTATGTTGCTAACTATTAATAATAACCATTTGAATACGTTTTTTTCGTCGTTTTCAATCCGTTTCACTATGTAACAATACGTAAAGTATCAAAAAAATTGGCCCATCTTTAGATTTTGTAGATATTTTAGATGTTTTTGCATTAGAAGTGAATGATATTTCGAAACAATAAGCCAGCTTGTTAAATCTGAATCGAGTTGCATCTAGATCGCACTGAGATCTAATTCTAGTTCATAATACAGTCCCAGCAATGAACATTCGATAGCGGTCTACAATTAAAATTATCGAGTTTCCTATAAGTTTAATCCAAACGTTATGATCTCGAAATGGGAAGACCAGAATAGTATACCTTATTATGAAAACCATTCTTTCTTATTGCAAGCAATACTTTATTTGTTTTTATGTTATTTTTTGTCGACAGCAGTCAGTTGTTCAGGATATCTTTGCCTTTGTTGTTGGTTGAAAAGCTGTCACTTTTTTATTCATCATAGATAGTAATTTATGGATTACCATCAGCATTTCCTAGGTACTTATCTCCTGTGTCAATAGTAAGGCCAGGAATGAATTACACAATTTCTAATATAAAGTTGTCGTTTCTTAGCTACTGGAAACTAATATATGAACTAATCATATACATAATAGCATTAGAGGTAAGTTTGAAAACTTTTTTGGTCTGTGAAAAACCAGTTTACCCACTATAATTAGCTACGAATACGTCATCAAATGTAGAACGATAATGGCCATTAGAACGGACACGCGATGAATTTGTACTCGAACATGAGCGAGACGGCCACAAACGCAACGTAGAGAAGAAACATTGTGAAGCCTAGACCCTAGAACATAAATGTATATGTATTAAATGTTACCAGCAGCAAAAATCTTTATTTGTGACAATTAGCGTATCATCGCTCCAGTGTTTTCGCACAATAATAGCTTAAAATAAGAAAAGGAAATTCTACTCTAGTTAATAAAGAATAATGCACACAATCTATAAATAAAAAAATGTTTTATTTGTTATATCCTAATATGTCCATTAGTGTGGTGTTCTAGTCAGGTTTCCCTAGAATGTATGTAACGTGTGTTCCAGATATACGTTAATAAGCAACGTAATTTCAGCGCAGTCCTGGTGTTTCCACTGTTACTCCATTTTTGTTAGTCCACTATTTTTGGTAGCTGTGTTAGGTCGTACTGCAGTTGCGATACAAATGGATTTGTAAATTTAAGCTGTAGTCCTGGTACTTACGCTTTGGTTTTTATATATCGCTAGATAGTTTGCTGTCTTTGTAGCTTTGGAAATGGTTGATTGTAGATTAGGTGTGCTTAAGTACAGTGTGTGGTGGAATTTCCAATAAGGATGATATATTTTTTAATTTATTTCAAAATTTCCTGGGTTTCAGTCAATTTATCGTTTATTATTTAAAATGTTACAAATACGTTTCGGTGTCTTTCTCCACCATCATCAGTTTGTATGTCTAGATGTTTCTACCTTCACATTTGATTGGACATTCTATTTTGCTACTACCTTTACCTTTACAACCTAATATTTTTTAAATGTTATGGGGGCCATATTTAAAATTGTGGAACTCTCATTTGTGAAGACATTTGTGTTCAGTATATTATTCCATTTTATATTGATGAATCACACATTTTTAGAGCGCTTAAAATTATTTAAAAGTTTATAGCAAAATATCTCGATCATTTATTGAAACTTAACGTTCGCTTCGTGAAATTTATGTACGACACTATCAGGGCTGTTCTTCTCTGATGAGTTTCGTTGTGGATTCTCTGTTTTAAGCTCAAACCGAGTATTCTTCTCTCCATCCACCTTGTGTAACCCTGAGTGTTTCTGCACTTTTTTCTGTAAGCGTGATAGTTTCTAAGCCATAAGTAGCCACTGGCAATATGCACGTTTCATATACATTCCGTTTGAGCTTATTATATTGAGGTATTGAAGGGTTACTAAAAATGTAATTCTGCCGCCGAAGCTGCCCATGTCAGACCTATTCTTCGCGATATGGCCCGGTCTGATTTTCTTTCCCTAGCCTTAATTTGTGACCCAGGTATACGTAATGGTTGACGTTTTCTATTAACTGATTACTTATATTTATTTGTATATTTTCTCGGCTTCTCTCTCGGTCTTCTGAATATTCATTTGCAGTCCCACAGGTTGCTATTCATTTGCAGGTTGATGCCTGTTGGAGTTGATTGTTTTAAGTTCGTTTTTGTCAGTACTGATCACTATAATGTCGTCTGCAAATATCAAGTGGTTCAGGTATGTCCTATCTATTTTAATTCCTTTATCTTGCCAAGGCAATTTTTTGAAGATTTCCTCCAGAGCTAGGCAAAATAGTTTCGGAGACCTGTCGGCTTCATTTACGCCAACATTATTGATGGCAAAATTTACGAATTAAATGCGTATCAAGCTATGATTTTAATTTACATGTTGCAAGTGCAATCTCGTCACTTACTTGATGCCAGGTTGAACCCGATATTACAACCACTGTATCTTCTGCGTATGAAATGAGAGACTGTTGAAGCAGCAGTGAACACGAATCATTAATATAGACAAAGAAAATTTGTCGATTCCACGACATTAACAAGAGTTACATCAATAGAAATATGCTTTAAAGGCCATTCCTTGAAACTGGTGAGTTTTTCGGGTTTTTAGACAGTCGTGAAATAGAATTCCATCCTGACGTTTCGTAAGCACGAGTGGCTTGCATGTTGAAATCAGATCGAGAAGAAATTCTATTTCACGACGGCCTTAAAACCCGAAAAACTCACCAGTTTCAAGAATTGATCACCTGATCTGATTTGAAGATGCAAGCCACTCGTGCTTGCAAAACGCCAGGAAGAAATTCTATTTCACGACGGCCCAAAAACCGGAAAAATCTCACCGGTTTCAAGAGCGACATCTTTCACAGTTCAGAACTTTGTGTATTCTGCGGAAAGACTTACAAGATTGTTGGTGACAGATGTGAGTTTCGGTGCTTGGTTTAATCGGACAGTGGCAGAAAAACAAAATATAAACTATTTTTCTAAAGCGAACGTTTCAGCTTTATTTAAGCCATCATCGGGGCTCCAAAATGGAGCAGAATAGTTTCAGTCTTAAAAAATCATAAAAGCTAGTTGTCATTAATATAAAGGAACCGATAAAAAAGTAAAATTAAATATAAGAGACAAAGGACGGAAAACATATTAATTTAACGGTAATATAAGAAAAACACAAAAAGGTGACAAACAGTACTTATAAAACAATATTTGGCATGATACGGATGTCATCTATCAATCTACAAGATTGTGAGGACTCAAGAACTGAAGCCACTTGACCATCAAAGCGTCGTTTTCGTTGCTATTGGAATTGATTCAGTGTTTGGAAAAAATCGCCTTTTCAGATGAAGCACATTTTTGCTTAAAATTGTTTTCATGAGAAGCCTTGGCACCCAGACAAAGTTACTGTTTTGTGTGGTTTATGGAGTCATTGGACCACATTTTTTTTCGAAACGACGCTGGTATTTCGGTTAATGTGAATGGTAAGCGCTTTCCATCGATGTATAAAGACTTTTTATGTCCGCAATTGAACGAAACTGATTTGGAAAACTTGTGGTTTCAACATCATACAGCTATCCAATATTTTGCTGATGCCTCTGTCACAGAATTGGAATAAATAATCTCCAGAAATGCAACTTTTAATTGGACTGCAAGAAGTTGCAGTTTAATCACCAGATTTTTTTGTGGGGATATTTGAAGTCGTCGGTCTATGGAGTAAAGCTCGAACCATTGACGGGATGAGCTTAAATATTAAACGCTGCGTTGCTGAAATTAGAGCCGATTTATTGGAGAAAGTCATCGAAAATTCAGTCTATCGAATTCGCTCCTCTAGTCGAAGCCGAGGTGCAGATTTGAATAATGCGTTATTCAGCACACAAATGGTAATTTGTACTTCAAAATAAAATAAAGTATTTTATTTATTTTGATTTGCTTTTTTATTTGTATTTTACATTTAGCAATCTTAAATGTTTAGCAGTTTACTTCATTTTAAAAACATTTCGTACTTATTGGAAACCCCTTCATATTGGATGGTTACTGCATTTTGTGTCAGTCTGCGTCTGTAGAACCAGCGAATAGTTAAGTGTGCGAGATTTTTTAATTTACTCGTGACTTTGTGTGTTGTGAGCCATGTGTAATTCGAGCAGTATCGTCTGTACAGTTTTGTACAGTCTGTACAATTTTGTTTGCGTGTGATCAGGCTTAGGATACATCTGGGAAAAGTATATATTGATGGGAGTTTGTGGATAATGTAGCTGTGTACATACTATATTGTGCAAACAATACGTGTATTTTACAAAACTCTGCAACGTACTTTATTCATTCGCCACCTGAACATGGCGATGGACATAATCACGAAGAGCAGCATCATGAACAGAATGGTTATAGAGCAAACCATTCCCGTTGAATTCACTTCCACAGGTTCGCGATAGATTATGCCAAATAGCAGCCAAGGCACTGGTAACCTGCAATTCAAGATAAGCAATCTAATTACATTTATCTTAGTTATAACAATATTTTTCATGGTGTCAAACTAAACGCTAGTATGCCTGAATATTCCTTAGCATGAGAATTTTGAATCGTGAATAATGCAAAGCAATTGATACGAAATACATTTTGTTCTTACAATCCATTTGAAGACAATTTTGAGTTCCCCTGTATATTCAAATCTAGTAATTGCTACACCCTGTAGATTAGAAAATATAGGGGAGAATGATGGGATGGTTTGTCGCTCCTACCTACCTACCTACTTTGCTTTTGGGGATGATTTTTCTATATTTAAATTCAATATAACGGCCCTTCATTTGGAAGTAATTCGCTATTTATATGTGAAACTTAAAAAATATTTATGTAATGATGTTACTTTCGTCCACAATAGAGGCAATTAGCCAAGATTAATTGCAACAACTGGGCAGGTGATTATGCCACGAAAGGCGAGTTTTATTGCTGTTTACTTCTGCAGTGTTTACCCAAATTAGACCCGCTGGAGGTTTTTGAGTTAATATGTAACGTACCTGCGAACATTTCACCAGTTCAGTTCTCCATCGGGGGACGTACAAGTTATTAAGTAATAGCCCGCCTAATTAGGCAACAGGTCGTGATAAGCATGCTAGTATTGCTCCTTGTGGTCTGTTTTTGCCATTGGACCACACAGGCTTATGTAAAAATCCGTTTGACAACTTTTTAAAGTGTGTTTCTATACTTTTACAGAACTGCTTGTAACTCAATTACTCCAGAAATTTGAAGAATATTTTCTTTGCTTTTAAATTGCTTCTCTTAAGAATTTTACTAAACTAACCGCAAAGTGTAACTTTAGACGATTTGTGTTGTATTTTTCTATAACGTATTTATCTCAATCATGACAGATTTAATATACTTTTTATTAAATATGTAAATAGTTAGATGCATTATTGTAGCTTAGCTTTATATTTCGTCGTCGATGAGTCTCTAACTGTTAATAGATTGAAGATATTAATTAAACATTTCTATTCAATATTTTTCTCTTTAGCCACAATTAACCGTCAACAGGGCTTAGTGCAATTTTACCCTACTATTTTTGTTATATTTCCCATTATACTTAGTATAGAGTGACTCAAAATTTGCTTCATTTCTCTGGAGGCATTGCGGAGATGCTGAGCGTTCTGAAAATAGGTTTTTAAAAAGCGGAAGAATTGAGATATTTGCAAAAACACCAAGGTAGGCCTTTTTTCCAAACGGCCTAAAATCCCAAGAACTAAGCAGAAATACAAATATATAGTTTAGAATATCTAATTAACTGTGAGATTCATTCTGTGAAGCGTTTGCTTGTAAGACTGACATTCAATCTTCGAGGGATAATATGTGAAAGAAATAAACTAAAATATTTTTTGCATATATTTTTCGTACTCTCGAAATAAGCGCCAATAATCCCTTAAAAGAAACGACTCCCATTTTAAATCACCCTGATTCGAAACTGTCCTACATAATATGTAAAGATCTGCATAACTATATGAAAAAGAAATCAGGCTAGCAAAGGGCAAAATGTAAAAAAATAAACTCTAGAACGCTTACTTGTGTCACTATTTTACGTAAATTGAAGTTAATTCAACAATTTCTTCTGACATTTTTGTTGAAATGAAAGAACCCCAGATATAATTTCAAATCTGATAATAAATTATTTTAAATAAGTAAAGGAGAATAGAATAGGAGGAAAATAGAATTTACCTCGTTATTTCGTGACTTTGTTAATGATAAAATGAAGACTTATCAGTATTCTCGGATGATTTCTTTTCATTGAGTAGCTTTTAGAACGTTTGGAAATACTGAATTCAGAAATAGTTACGAAGAATGCCTCTTTTTGTGGTATTCTAGCTAATGGGGCGCTTCTCAGAGTAATTTAGCGCAGCACCAGTGGAATCAATGTAAATATACTAGTCTCACTTTTATACCGTAATTACATTAGCATTTTTCTTTATTAGTTTAGGACACTTTTCGTGTATAGCAGACATGTCTAATTTTTATCAATAGAAACTGTTGGAGTGAATGTAAAACATTGATCATATGAAATGAAAAGACGCAAGCGAAACAGTCACTGGACGGCAACAGCATCTTCACCTAATTGCAGGTTCAACATAGCAAAAACTAAGATTGCAAGCTTTTATTTGAAATCAGCCCGCAGAAGGAAGAAGAAAATCCAAAAGTTCCATGTATTACAACGTATTAAAACGGCATGTCGTCGAGAAAAACTCATCAACGGCATCTCGTCGAGATTAAATTTCCTCCGGTCTTTTATTAATATAAAATATAAATATAATTAAAATAGTAAAATTCGTTGGAAAATTCTGTATTTTCAAAAGAATCACTAAATCAAGTTTGAGGCGAAATGCCCAACAAAAAGGATTTGAAAACTCGTTTGTCTAAATTTAACAATTTTGTTCAAAAAACGTCTGAGCCATTCATATAATTTCATCATCTGAAGATCTGGAGACGGTCCGACCTCCATCACAATGCTTCCATGAAAGTTTCCTCTAATACGTTTTCCAGAAATTATAGGATTAATGATCGTTTCCCGATTGCTATCTTTTATTAACCTGTGGGAGCAATAAGCTATAGATAGGCGCTGAGAAGCTCAATAGAATGTCTATCGGTAGTTTATCGAACCGAAAGCGTTAGCTAACCTATATTTCGGTGTTGAGAGACCGGGCATTAATCAACGACTATCAAGTAGGATATCCGGAGCAATTCGGGTTTATGGGCGATAGCTCGAAACAATGGAGAAACTCCATTTTCGATTGTAGAATCTCTCGACAGAAAAGGAAACATGATTACTAAAAAATTATCGGTCTCTAGATTTTCGCAATCGTTTGGCTTATGAGCTATATGCAAGATTTAGAGAATATATTCCAAATTGCATATAATAATGTATCTTTAAAACTGTAGAAATTATGATACAAACATGTTAAAAATTCAAACCAAACAACAACATTTCATTTTCATCAGTATCATCCTTCCATCTTCTTTGTGGAGCACCTAGATACTCGCACGTCAATTCTTCTAAAGACAAGACGCAGGGAATGCAAAGTATGTTGCTTATTACAAGCACAGTGATTTTTTCTGAGAAAATGAAGGTTGCGAGGGAAAGTAAAGCCGCAACTGAAATCCTGATGCCATACTAAAGTCAGTACTCATAAGTACGTTTAAACATGAACGCCTCATGGAAAACATTTAAATGTTTTGCTCAGATTTTTCTTGATCTCCAACTTTCCGAGGTTTTATGCGAACTGAATTCGCATTCAGTAACAATTAAAAAAGGCCTACACCTTATGAACATTCAAACATTCATTCTTGGAGAGAATGAAACTGATGTTATGAAGTGAAGCTGAGAAGTTCTGAGATAAATTGTGCAATTCACTATTGAAATTCATCTACTGAGTCATGGATATAAATGTATAGCATTGTGTTGAGAACTCAATCAAAAAAACGAAATGTGCAAGTCTCAATTTTGATTCGCGATGTATAGATATAATAATGCTGTGTCAATGTGCATTCAACATCGTAGCAGGAATGATCTAATTGGTTGGTAATTCTTATGCTTCTATAAGTATAGATAAATAGAAGCAAAAGAACTTACCCGACGGTAACGTCGAAAATATTGCTGCCGACCGAAGAGGAGACGGCCATATCACCAAATCCCTTCCTGGCCACGATTACACTAGTGATTAGGTCAGGTATGGAAGTGCCCGCGGCTAGGAAAGTCAGTCCCATAACTTCGGGAGCGATACCAAACGTTTGTCCCGTTCGGTTTGCCCACCAGACCATCAGGTACGAGTAGGCCGCTATCCATACGATGCTGCCCAGAAACGTGACTGGGAAGAACCTTTTACCTGTATACAATAATGCTTAATATAGAAACAACATCTGTTAATTATATATGATACGAAGATACTGTACACAAGGTGATTCAGGTTGAATCTTGATAACTTCGAGAATTAATTCAACAGGATAGAATTTTTAAAAAACTCTGTTTATCTTTCATAAGTTTAAACCATTCATGCGATTGATATGAAATTCGGAACGCAAACATTCCTAATGACCCTACATATGGCCCTTAAGTTTCTGTTAGTTTCCATAAAATACAAGGGCTATTTGCCAAATTGTAAAAGCTTCTAAAAATTTACCTCTAGGAGCCCTGGTATCCGGTAATGTCAACCAAAGCGGGAAGACAATTGGAGCAAGCAGGACGTAAGTTAGTCGCTTCCGGGGATCATCTGGCCCAGCTCATGTTCATAGCCCCAGAAGGTGTTTCCTCGTTGTCACCTGCACTACCATCTCCTACCTGAAGACACACTACTGCTTGAGAACTTAAAGATTTACGAGAGGTACGTGTGCGTACTGCTGACATTCGTCTCTAGAAATCACAGAAAAAGCAATTGTATTTGTTGCTAATTTACTGCTAATAATTATACATCTACCTTCTAGCTCATTAATAGCAGAAAGTAAGAATACGGAGTTTTCACATAAGATGTAGCATTGAAACACAAAATCTATACTACTATGGTGTAAATATGATCTTCGATCTCTGTACAGGAAGCATCTGTTAGAAGTAACACAGATATGACCTCCCATGTATGAGTGGACAGTCATATTTAATAGTTATTAATTGTATGGTGAATTAATCGTGTTATCGAATCTTGTTTTTCCTTCTGGAATACATACTCTACAGACTAGTCTCTATATTATTTATGGCAGACCATATTTACATTTCACTACATATTATTTTATCGGCATTCAGTAGCAAGCATTGAACTAGTAACAACAGTAAGTAAGTGATCAATGAATAGCTACAAAGAACAAGGCTTAGTTACGAAATACAACATGTTAGAATGAACGAAGAGCTTTTTAGAAAGAAGATTTTAGTAGAAGAAGATTAGAATTTAGCTTATGTTCTCTAAAAACATAAGCTAAATGTTGTTAATAATGTGTTATAAAACATAAGCTAAAGGAACTAAAAATACGGTTGTTTGCTAAAAATTTCTTTGCTATAATAGCTTTCATTTCTACTGCTTTATTGCTTCGAAGGATTGCGTCAGATGTCGGTCTTTCGTATTGGAAACTATGGTAGTAAAAAGCACTTTGAATGGTCTCTACACTTGCAAGATATCTAAAGTGAACAGTCAATTGGCAAAAACTTTGCGCAAATGGTTATTCTCAGGAATAATGAATAAATGAAAAAGGGAAATTCAAACAAAACTGTCTGCACCATACGCTTTTCTATTTCCAGCCTTTACAGTTGCAGTAATCTGTTTTGATAATTTGAAAGCAGGTACTGTTTTCCACCAATGACAAACTAGAAGATCGAAATAAATTTTCGTGATTAACTTCTGGAAAAAGTCGGTATAATTTAAACATTTTTGCATCCTTTCGGTTCTAAATTATCAAAGGCTAAAGTCAAACGGAAAAAACTACAGAAATACAGGAGACAACTATGTCCAATACTTTGAACTTACTGTTTGGCAAAGTTGATGCAACAAGTGGAGCAATGCGCATCTAATGAATTTCAGTTTGTGAAGTGACATTTTGAATTATTTACACTTAATACTGGGACTAAAAAATTGCAATTTCAATTGAGGAAGTAAATATTAACTTCACGAATCAGCAATAATTATATATCAATAAATTTGGGAATAAAGTAGAAATAATGTAATGAAATTTTAAATACAATGCACGTTCTGGAATAGATGATTCCGGTCTAATATGAGCCAATTTTCAAAAACTACGTAAAGGATTGCAATTTCTACCCATGCATTCATGTTTTTAATTTTTCAAATTAATCCATAATGTTGAAAAAAAATATATTTGAATTTAAGTAATTGATTTCATCTTATAAGACTTTCCAAAATTATGGATAAAAATTTTAAAAATGTTTTCAATGAAAGCATTTGATAGGATTGAAGCGTTAGGTATGTTCAACAGAACCAATTCGGGAAATTGACATGGAACAATCAACATTTAACACCAAAAACTTACTATTATCTTTTATCCACCGATTTAGCTAGTTTTGAATAAAAGAAAAGCGCAGTAACTTGGTTCCAAACAAATATCATATAAAGTAGTTTTCTACATTGTATCACTTAATATCTCGATAATTTCAAACGTACAACTATTTTGCTTGGGGGCATTTAACTTGTGCCACTTAAGGCATATTTATTCGTTAGAATCCTGAGTGGAAGAGAGCCAAAATGTGAAATTCTGTTTGTTTATCACATGCGACAACATGCGTCTTTATCCTTAAAAACTACAGAAGTTACCCAAATTATTCAAGTTTTGGCTCCCCCTATCTATTCCTGTTGATTATGTACGTTTGACTCTTGTCACTAATATAAATATAAAAATATTCCTATCCGCCAATTGAAATAAAGAACGCATATTCTTTGCCAAATGGCACAAACTTCCATATGAAAACGAACATATGCAGTGCTCTCATTTGAGTATTTTCCCACCTTAAAGCCATATTCGTTACTTTACGTTTTTAAGCCAAATCATTTATTCAACAAGGTAGATTATAGGTTTATGTCGGCGTATGGAGAAAATACAGCAAATAAATAATGTCGTACTTTGAAACTAAAATTCTTTTAATGAGACTCCATCTATGTTAGACGTTGATTAGATGAGAAAATTAGAAATTTATTATAAGAATAACACGTTAACTAATGTACGGTTGCTATAGATTATATTTCCATTTATTTATAGGAGACGTTATATGAGCGATTATCTATATGATGGGGTGTTAAAGCTAATTCGCTCCTCTGGTGCACCCTGGATAGAGCTTGTCGTGAATCTAAATGAACTAGCACTTATTGGCGACCAGACAATCTCGAAGATCTCCTGGTCAATATACACATCAAAATGGCCAATCAAAAATACCAAGGTCCTTCTAAGGATCAAAGGACAATAGATTTTGGCCCTAAGGTCAGAATTTGCCAGATTAATATTGAATGTATAAGTCAAGCAAATTGCCAATATTTACATAGAATTCTAAAAGAAAATCACATTGACATAGTCGAAGTACAAAAAACTCATACAGAAAATGAGCGTCAGTTCCGGTCGCGTGGAATGATTCCCGGATATGAAGTTATTTCTTGTCTTCGGATTGCGCTTAAGCTTAATAATCAGGGCAAGAAATACATTTCTAACTATTTTCTACCTGTACGATATTTTTATTTATTAAAAACTACCATTTTGATAAACTTAATTTGAAACCACCTCTGTGAGTATATTAATCACGCACGCATCAAATCACTATTAATCACGCTTTTTTCCAATTGGTAGGCATTTAAGTGCAAAGAAAAAACATGCGCCAATATAATTAGACCTGAAAAGTTTTCATGGATATTAAGGACATTTGCAACGTTTAAATTATATTTTAATAATAATGTTTTTGTTGAAACTGGTGAGTTTTTGAGTCTTTTAGGCCATCGTTGAAAATTTTTTCTTCCCGGCGTTTTGCAGGCACCAGGGACTTGCATCTTCAGAGGCGTTTCTTTCGTTTTTTCGACGACAGCCTGACCACACGAAAAACTCACCAGTTGCATGCAGTGACCGCCAAAGCCTAAAGATTTTGATAATTTTTTAAATTGTTTAAACACAATAGAACCCTTTGTACTTAACAGTTTCTTTGAGTCACCTAATGTAGACCAATAATGCTTATTATATGAAAAATCACCTATGGTGAAAATTTCCAAAAAAAAATATATTTCTCTTTTATGAAAACGCATTTTAAGTACAACTGCACTGAATTATACCATAATTATTAGTGATTTTTAGTGACTTGTAATGGCAAAGTTCAAGCAAATAAAAATATTAGCTTTACTTATCAACATAAATCCCGTGTGAGTTTGCTTATTTCACGAAAAAAAGCTGGGGCTTTCGAATATTATTCAAGGAACAAAATTATAACATCGTAATAATATAGAAGGGTAAATATCAGTTCGTCCATCAAAACAAATCCCAATCCATGAAAACTTCAGCCAAGTTTCTTATTGAAAAAACAAATGTATACTCTACTTATGATGGAAGATATAGATACTCACCGCATCCATAGTGATATCCCCTAAGGCGTTCGGTACTCCGTTGGGCATATTCGATGACAGGCTGGATGGAGCCAGCGTTGTTTCTTGCTTATCTAAGGTAGCTGTGGCTACGTAACTGGCTGCTGAAGACGTGGCAGCGCCATTTTGAGGTCTTGTAGCGTCCAGTAAGCACTTTTAAGGAGGCTATGGCATGAAGTTGTGTGGCCTTTTCATCTACTTTTCCTGAAAATTCAAATGTCCCGTCTTCATACTTTTTCGAATCTGAATTCGTTCAAATGATTGAAACGAGACACATTCCTGAATAGGGTCCCTTGGTCATGCCTACTTGCTACTCTTACAAAGAATATATACAATCAGTTTGAGATAAGGTGTGTCGTAGAGTGTGAGTTAGGGGAGAATGTTGTACCTTGTACAGAGTTTTCCCGTGTATTTTAGCACTTCAATGCAGGGGTAGTTGAAAAGTTTTAGGTAAAGAGCAGTAGATAGAGCGTTTGGGCCCTTTGTCCTACAGTGACTCTATACTAAGTAGCGAGTCAATAGTCTCGAATAGTCGTATGGAGTTTCTGTACTTTGTCCCAAGGTACATGCGTAGATATACAAGGTCTTCTTATACCAATGTGTCCCAAATATTGTGGTTATTTAAACATCGAAGAGGATAATTTTCTCAACGCACTTTTGAACTCTCAATTATTGGAAATAACACTAACCGGCAGGAGACCATATTCAAGAAATATGTCGACATTGTATGTTCAGATGTGAATTAGAAACAAAATCACATTCAGTCAAGCAGTTTAGACATTAAAGTTCTATTCTCAAAGCTTACTATGTACACGAGAATGATGGTCTGATAGAGAATGGCTGGAGGCTACTAGACCAGCAATTGTATATTCTAGAATATATTATATAATGTATTTTCAACGGGTTTTGTTCCTAACGGGAACTGCTATCATTGAGTAATAGTTTTGTGGGAAATAGAAATAAAGGGTACTAACTGCTTTCACACAAAGACATTCTTCTTCATAGTCGTTTGCTCGGTTTAGAGCATAGTGTCATTTGTCATGTTTGTGCGTTCGTATAGTAGTTGGGTGGAGGGGCTGTTTAGTGGGTTTTGGGTGGTCTTATTCGTATTATTAGTCTTAGTGCAATTTGTTCTGTTGTTTGTATGTAACGTTTTGTCCTTTCTGTTCCGTTGGTCATGAGTATATGTCCATAGTCTAGCAAGGGTCTACAAATAGCTTTATATATTTTGGTGGCGGTGTTTGTGTTAATTCCTCTGTCTTTGTAGGTTAGTGATCGGAAGTGTTTTGTTCTCTTTATTGTTTAAGTTTGTGGTCAATTGTGATTCCAAGGTATTTTACGTCGTTTTTTGGTTGTGTCGTTTGGCCGTCTGCAGTTATTGTAAGGGAGTCAGCGTTGAGTCTGTTGGTTGTGAGCAGAAGTTGGTTTTGTGACGCGTTTGGTGTTAGTCTCCATTTATAAAACCATGTCATTGTGTTGTTTGTTAGTGTTTGGAGTCTTTGAGCTGCTCTCTCAGTAGTTTTGTCATGTACAATAAGTGCCGTGTCGTCTGCGTATTGTAATATGTATGCCGATCTGTCGATTTGATTTTTGTCTGGTAAGTTGCAATTGTATATGTCATGGCAGTATATATTGTAGAGAAACGGTGAGAGCGGGGTCCTTGAGGGAGCCCTTGTTCAGGGGAAAAAGAAAATGACAGTGTTTTGTCAATTCGTACTTGTAGTTGTCTGTTTTCTAGTAAGTTCTTTATGGTGTGTAGTAGATATGTTGGTGTGTGTAGTTTGTATAGTAAGCCTCTATGCCAGACACTCAAAAGCTTTGTTAATGTCCATAAACAGGCAAGCTGTCTTTCTGTCAGTTAAGTGGGGTTGTTTGTATATTGTTAGTCAGAGTGAAGAGTGGATGAATAGTCGAGTGCTGAAGTTTGAATCCGAACTGATACGATGGTATGTACTTTCCGACCACTTTTCCCAGTCGCTGCCTTATTATGTACTCAAAAGCCTTGCTAAGTACTGGTAGCAGTGTAATTGGTCTGTAATTGCTCGGTTGTGTATTATCCAGTCCATTTTTGGGTATAGGGATTAGTAGTAGTAAACATCTTTATTTCTAAAAAAGGCTATCGACCTATCAGTCTTTCTGCCCTTGTTTAATACATGCAGTCTTAATATAAATAAAAAACAAATATGAAAATTCTCTTATTGTAGGTTAACAATACTATTAAATAAATAAGATTTCAGTGGCAAGAAGAAATTATTTTATTGTCCACTAGTCCGTTGCGTTTGTAAGTGTTCGAGTATCGTTAATGTAGGGAAACGGAAGCGGGATTGTCTGGTTGGTCTTGTAAGGCAAAGGGGATTCAGTATGGTCAGTTGTAGGGGTGTTTGTCCATTTTGTCTGTAGCTGTATGAGTCTTTCGAGATCTTTGTCATGTTTGTGGGTTCGTATAGTAGTTGGTGGGGGGTTGTTGTAGTGGGTCTTTGGGGGTTGTCTTATTCGTGTTATTAGTCTAGTGCAATTTGTTCTGTTGTTTGTGTATAACGTTTTGTCCTTTCTGTTCCGTTGGTCATGAGTATATGTCCAAAGTCTAGCAAGGGTCTACAAATAGCTTTTATATATTTTGGTGGCGGTGTTTGTGCTAATTCCTCTGTCTGTAGGTAGTGATCGGAAGTGTTTTGTTCTCTTTATGGTTTCTGCCCTGATGTTTCGTATGTGCTTAGTGAATTTAAGTTTGTGGTCAATGTGATTCCAGGTCTTTACGTCGTTTTTTGGTTTGTGTCGTTGGCCGTCTGCAGTTATTGTAGGGAGTCAGCGTTGAGTCTGTGGTTTGTGAGCAGAAGTGGTTTTTTGACGCGTTTGGTGTTAGTCTCCATTTATAAAACCCATATCATTGTTGTTTGTTTAGTGTTCTGGAGTCTTTGCGCTGCTCTCTCAGTAGTTTGTCATGTACAATAAGTGCCGTTATAGGATTATTAAGCCGTTTTTCCATGTTTTTGGAATTATGTTATTTTTGATGCAGTTGTTCAATTCAGTAGGATCAGTTTGTGTGTTTTCTTGATATAATATAATGACAACGCTACACTTGAATAACATGAATCAGACAAATTTTAAGCTTCAAGACGAACATATAAGATCAAATATATAAGATGCACACGTTTGAAGCAATATAACGTATCTTAATGAGCGTTCAAGCCTTTGGTAACTTCGAGTTTTTATAAAACAACGTCAAAACCTTCAATAACTAAGCAATTGTTTAAACACACATCTTTATCTCACTAAACAAACTGATGTGCCATCAGAACCTAAGCTAATATTAAAACCAAGCAAGCTGTGACTGCCAAAAAAACACTGTTTCTTAATAGGATTTTTAAATAGAATGAATGGTATTAGACGAAATTTAAATTGAGCAACATTAAGCTTCATTGTCAACGGTAACACCTTAGAAAATTATAAAGTCTACACCTCTCCTTATAGTGATGATCGTAAGTTAAATATTCAAACATTGTAAGAACCGGCATGTTTTTTAAGGCAAACTACCTGCAATTCTACTCAAGTGGATTGCGAATTGTAAAAATTAATAAAGAGCGTCAAAAAACAGTTTGTTTGGGATTCGTGGAGCAGTTAAAGATATTACCGTTGATAAGACTTTCTTAGCATATCTTCTTAAATGGAAATATGAATATACTTAGGGATAGGAACTGAGGTGTCCCCACCGGGAACCACCGCGACCGATATCTGGCAAACTATAATTAGTAGAAATTACAAAAATTCGGATGGAAATTGAAAATTGGACAGTATATACCGAATCTTCTTCTTGTTGTGCTTCTAATATCGTAATAGGAGCTTCGTCCTATAATTTTGGTCCCGCGCGGAATAGTTGACCGTTGTTGCAGCCAAACCCAATCCCTCAGATTTTTGAGCCTTGATGTGCGTCTCCCTCCAACACTTCTCTTTTTTCCGCTGATTTTTTCCTCTATAATTTTCTGTCGTAGGATTGTATTTGTGGCCTCTCATCGCATGTCCAAGATACTGAAGTTTTCTCTTCCTTATGGTATCGATAATCTGACAGTCTTTCTGCATTCTTGCCAGGACCTCGTTGTTTGTGGTCTTTTTTGTACAAGCAATTCGCACATTCTGAGGGTAGCACCACATCTCAAATGCCTGCAGTTTGTCTGTGGGAATTTTCTTGAGAGTCTATGATTCCCATTCCATACAAAAGTGTGGAAGCAAATAACAATGCAGCATTCTCATTTTAAGTTCAACTTTCATATCGCGACTCGTGAATATTTTTCTTATTTTAGGAATGTTGATCTGGCCATCTCAATCCTTCATCTTATCTCCCTCGCTTGATCTCCTGTATTCTCTATCCATGTTCCCAGATATGTATTACCTTTGCACCTCTTCTATGACTGTACCCTGCCACGGGGAATAGCCTGATTCTGTCTTCCAGGAACTTTCGCAGCCACCATCAGTTGGTTTTCTTGAGATTTATTTTTAATCCATTATGGCAACACCTGCTATGGCATATAGTATATAAGACGTCTAGGTCTAGGTTATCTTGCTTCCTAGCTTAATGGTAATCAGAATTTGTTACTCTATATATCCAGACCTTTGGGAAATAATTTTTTTTTGTTATTTTCCTCAAATATTTTGTCGGGCATTCAAATTTATTGGATCGAAATAAGACCAATTTATGACTCATGACTATGTCTCTTTTGAACATCACAAATTTGACTGCTCTTTACCACTTCTGGTCCATTTTCTAGTCTTCGTTCCTTAAGGAGGTTGGGGAGCATTATTAATTGTTTTAGTTGCCTTCCACACAGGAAATATTCAGAAATAGTATAAATGAATCCTCGGGTGTAATCAGCTCAAAATTTCTCGCATCTCGTCAACTGTTCATCACAAACACAGCAAAAATTAGAAGAACGCACTGGAAAGTTATTAAACCTTCTAGTGCAAAAAGAAACATAGAACCAGGTGACACTGGATGTAGTGGAATCGAGAGTTAATCGAGTAGTATGGCAAACATGTTCAACTAACCACCAGCAATCAATAGGGATTTTATAATTTAACTTCAATGAGGGATGCAGTAAACGAGATAACATTCCTAATTTCAACATTATCTCAATAGACTTTGCATAGCTCTTACACGTTAAGACAAAAAGTTATTTTTTAACCAAAATGTTCTCATTATGCAAAATGCGAAATAATAGTAAGTGTCCCATAATGGGTGTGGGGCATAGTGCCGTCTAACGCGTGGAGTTTCTAACTCAGAAAAATCAAAGAGAAACACATTGTGGATCTTGGAAATTATTTTTGCTTATGTCAGCTTCTTAAGTTAGTATTAGATATGAGTACAGGTTGACGAAATTAACTTAAGATTATTTCAACAAAACTAAGTTATGTGAAATGCTCGGAATCAGTTACCAAGCATATTTACTCAGCTTTATTTTATTACCTGGATTAAAATGTTTCGAAAATAAGCTGTTAAGATTCGTACAATAAATAAGTAATCCGAATACTGTATTCTTCAATACAGATAAGACACATTTATTAATACTTATATGTTTTAATGAATGGTATAATACAGTTCAGAAAAGTATCGCGGGTATCAGTTCAAGTTTAATGTCAACGATGTTTCATTGGATTGTTCTTGCTGTCTTGATAGCTGAGTAAGTACGAGTTATTTTTATTAAATATGAAATCATAGCATGCAGGGTTGTACTAAAAACATAAGTTTGAAACTGAAAAACCCTTAAGATTGATATGCCACAGATTTTTGAAAATAGGAAAGAGTTTCTGGTACCTATTCATATTTTGCAAATTTTCGACTAGTCTCATCAGATTCGACTAGTCTCATCAGAAGCAAATCTTAATCACAATTATTGCACTTCCAAAGATATGGTGTCAATGCACAAAAACCTTCCTGAATGAAGAAAAGAATCGAAAGTTGAATAGCTTCAAAATTATTGAAGTTATCTAGTTTTAACTGAGTTGTAGCATAATGAAATGCATTTGCACGCAATTGTCAACAACACTGGATTAATAATTACTTAAAATCAATGTTATTTTGATCTGTTCAATATACAGGGTGATTCAGATTTAATGTTGATGACTTCACACAAAGGACCTAAGCTTAGGTTAGAAGATGTGAGAATCGGTGGTTAATACTTAAGGAACAATCGTAAGATCATTAGAAGTGTTTGTGTTTCGAATTCCACTTACATTGAATCAATGGTTCAAAAGCACCGAATGAAAATGAAACCATTACCATGAACGAAATGCGGCAAATAACCCTTATTTAAACATTCTGTCTCCGGATCCATGCGATTTAGGAGAATTTCTTTATATCATGTAGGGGCACTATTCCAACCTGTTCTATGGATTCCTTAAGTTATTAAGATTAAACGTGATTCACCCTGTTTTTTCTTTTCCTTAATTTTCGACTGGATTACTTTCATATCAATTTTCATTAATATATCGTAGACGGAGTCATAAATATGAAATATTTCGTAAATTACTAATTTCATAAAATGTTATTATTTGAAATTCTTAAATTATGCTGAATGCTGAGCTTTCTATTTTTCGGGGAATGAATTGCATATTTTTGTACTAAATCATCATCATAAGTATCATCTTCCATAAGTATCCACGTTTGTCGATCTTGGGGTCTTTGCATCCAGTTTTTCCCCACTTGGCGGTGGATATCGTCTCGCCACCTTCCTTTGGGTCGACCTACGCTCCGTTTTCATTGTCGAGGTCTCCATTGCATGACCCTTTTCGTCCACTTTATGTCATCCCTAGCAACATAACCCGCCCATCGCCATTTGTTTTTGGCAAGTTGCTCCATTACATCAATGACCCCTGTTCTCCTTCTGATTTCCTCATTTAGGATCTTATCCCTAGTGTTCGCGCCGATCATTCCTCTTTCCGTTGCTCTCTGGCAAACCCGGAGGCGGTTTGCACTGCCCTTTTTTATTGTTGTAGTTTCGAGTCCGTACGTGGTAACTGGAAGTATGCAAGCTTTATAGACCTTACGCTTGAGGTTTATGGGGATTTTTGGCTCTTTAAGAATATGCCCTAGTTTGTCAAAGGCAGCCCAAGAAATTCTGCTCGAAATTTCAGGAGTTTGATTTCCTGCCCCGAGCTTAATCGTGTCCGACATATAAGTACTCTTCAACAACTTCTAGTGGGTGTCCGTTAATGGTCGCTGCGATATGACTTTGGCTCATGAGTTTTGCTCTTCCCAGGTTCATCTCCAAACCCACAGACCATCCGTTATAATTTTTATAAAAAGTTTGAAAAATATGGACAGCAGACTTATCGGTCTGTAGTTGTTAATGTCTGTACAGTCACCCTTTTTGTATAGTAGGATCACGTCTGCATTTTCCCAGTCATCAGAAATTTTCCCTTCTTCGAGGGACTTGTTTAAGAGAAGAAGTATTGCTTTCTGAAGTGCTACACCTCCCGTCTTTATCATCTCGCACGTTATCCGGACTTCTCCAGGGGCTTTTCGGTTTTTCACTTGATGTAAATTGTACTAAATACCCAGTTTTAAATATTTTGTAAATTGACTGTTTCTATGGAAAATCATCAAACTTTTTTAATCTAGATCATATTTTTGTTTACAAACAGCCGGCCTGAAATTACCTTTAAAACACTTATCTACCGATATATCTACTATCAGGACTGATTATCAACTGATTTTTTCCATGTTTCCTATTATAAAAGCATATGTTCCATGGAAAGATTTTTTCTCCAAAATCGAATGACAAAATGATAAAATAATTAATACTGACTTACTTAAAACTCCTCAATTTCAAGACTTATACGTGACACAAGAACCCACCAGCGGTACTTCAAGATGAGCTATGAAAAGCTCATATTCTGTTGGAACTATTGGAAATATTGAAGTTTGAGTAAGAATTAGTTAGTGTAGACAAAATACAATGATATGCAAAGCCTTCAATTACAGAGAGAGTAATGTGCATTATTCTCCAGAAAGCGTTAGCACTTGATTTAAATCATTGGAAAACATTTTCCTCTTACGACTTCTCTCAGCGGCTCGCTCTTCGTTTCGTTTCGTTTTAGTGCGCGTTAGTATTAAAGCTAACATCAAAATAAAACATACATGAATACAGCAAAAGTACTTAAAGATTCACAGACTCCAGTACCGAAATAATCTCCCTAGCATGAAATTATGATGCACAAAATATGAACCTCTCTGCTCTAAATCTAAAAATGTTCAATGCTTTTATCAACCTTAGCTTCAATATTATTACCCTGTTTCAGGGCATCATCAAAATGTACCAAATGTTTTCCCGGATGGTTTTCTTATGGGGAGCAGCTACCTCAGCATACCAAGTAGAAGGAGCGTGGAATACAAGTGGCAAAGGTGAAAACATATGGGATTGGTTCACGCATACTTATCCAGAAAAGATAGCCAATGACAGCAATGGCGATATTGCAGCGGATTCTTATCACAAATACGAAGAAGATGTTGATTTGATTAAGAATTTAGGTGCAAATTTCTACCGATTTCGTTATCTTGGTCGAGAATATTGCCAAATGGTACCGTTGATCAGATTAATCAGGATGGAGTGGATTATTACCTGACTCTTTTAAAGGTAAATTAATGTTTGTGCATCAATTGGAGAAGGTGGTCAATGGCTGGGCCACCTCGATCACCTGACCGGAAGAATCCGGATTATTTTTCGAACTTTCGACTTTTGCCTTGTGGGCGGAAGAAAAGGGAGGAGTTCTTTTTGAGCCAATAAAATCCATTCACGAATTTTTTCTAGTTTCGACTTGTGCTGCAACGACGGCTAAAAGCTGAATTTTATTTAGAATTTCTCGTAAACAGGTGATTTATATCCATGAAAGGGATTCGCCTCATTTCTTCCCAATATTACATAAACTTGATCAATTGAAGTAGGTGGAGCAATAGCTGGGCCACCTCGATCACCTGACCTGAAGAAACTCCGGATTATTTTGCGAACTTTCGACTTTTGCCTTGTGGGCGGAAACAGAAGGGAGGGTAGGAGTATCTTTGAGTCAATAAAATCCCTAGACGAATTTTTGCTAGTTCCGATTTGTGCTCCCATGACTGGCAAAAGCTGAATTTTATTTAGAATTTGTCGCAAACAGGTGATTTATATCCATGAAAGGGCTCCGCCTCATTTCTTCCCAATATTACATAAACTCGATCAATTGGAGTAGATGGAGCAATAGCTGGGCCACCTCGATCACCTGACCTGAAGAATCCGGATTATTTTGCGAACTTTCGACTTTCGCCTTGTGGGCGGAACAGAAGGGAGGAGTTATCTTTGAGTCAATAAAATCCCTAGACGAATTTTTGCTAGTTTCGATTTGTGCTGCCACGACTGGCAAAAGCTGAATTTTATTTAGAATTTGTCGCAAACAGGTGATTTATATCCATGAAAGGACTCCGCCTCATTTCTTCCCAATATTACATAAACTCGATCAATTGGAGTAGGTGGAGCAATAGCTGGGCCACGTCGATCACCTGACCTGAAGATACTCCGGATGATTTTGCGAACTTTCGACTTTTGCCTTGTGGGCGGAACAAAAGGGAGGAGTTCTTTTTGAGTCAATAAAATCCCTACACAAATTTTTGGTAGTTTCGATTTGTGCTGCCTCCACGGCTAAAACCTGAAGTTTATTTAGAATTTTTCGCGTAAACATGTGATTTATATCCATCAAAGGGCTCCGTCTCATTCCTTGCCAATATTACACAAAATCGATCACTTTTCCAGGATTTTGATCTGGGGGGGCTGAGTATCGAAGCTTCCAAGTTCTTCTGGAAGGAATTAACGTGTTTTTGACATATTTTATTTATTAATTTACAAAATTATAAAATATTATTAAGTTATTATTAAAGTAAATTCAGAGTCGTGACCATGAAATAGAAATTATTGTACTGAGACTGGGGGGGTTGCAGCCCCATAGCGTCCCTCCTAGATTCGCCACTGATCTGAACTATAGGTTGTTTTACGTTGTTGAGACATGGGAATAAATAATAAAAAATATATTTTAAAGAAAATTATAATGAAAAACTTACATTTAAAGAAGTGTTAGTAGTTTCTCTAAGCGGTGAAATGGAGAATTATTTATCGAACACTTTTGTATGATGGCCTTTTTGTTATTTACAGTTATGACTGAAGTACATAAAATTCGTTATTTCCCCGACATTGTCATCATTTTCCATTTTGTTTCTAAATTATATAGGATTTGCCTCGTTTTCTGGGTTAGGTATGTCTCTGAGTTCGATATTTTGACTGGTTAAATCTGAAGGTTGTGATCACCTTGATTGGATGAAGATAGACGGGGCATTCAAACACTTTAAAATGTAAATTTTAACATTTGTCGCCACTATCGCTTTTAGGAATAGTTCGTCCACAACGTTGATACTTCTTGCAGGGAGATTTTTCATTGAAATCTACCAGTAATATTGTTTTCGGCATTTTTCCCTATAACAATGCCTGTTTTTATCTCTTTTAGTTAAGTGTACTTGTACTAGTTACGGAGTTTTAAAAGTTGTTTACTGTCGCTGTAATTTTAATAAAACATACGTTTCATCCACAACTCCCATATAGTGCCTATTTCCTTGAAAAGCACATTTAAAATTGTATTCCATTTTGCTCATATCCTATATTAAAATTCTCTGTAACTAATAGCTCACTTTTCAACATAGTTAACGTATAATACACAATTTTAACTTTATTAAAGATGAGCAGTAAAATAGTCTATTTTTCACCTAAAATGAGAAATTGCTCATAGTATTTACAGCGTCGGTAACTTTATTTTATTTATTTTTATTAAGTTGGTGTGATTAAAAATGTATGGTAATTTTAACAGAAAGTTATTTATATATTAGTTTCTCCCACTTCACAAATTAACCATATTTATACAGGGTGCGCCTAAGTTGATACTTTTTTGCTGTTTTAAAATAATAGTAAGTAAAGTCGCTTACACACGGGAACCTTTGATTTTTTGGAATGAATTGCTCAGTTTTTATGAAATTGTACTATCTAAGATTAATACATCTTTACATGGAATTAATAAATGAAAATCTGTGTTAACTTATAAAAGAATTAGCCAGTCAGTTCTACCACATGATAAACATTGCAGTTGCTGAAAGCCAATAATATGGAGCCTGTAGTAACGATATATCACTGGGACTTGCCATTGCCCGTGCATGAATTAGGCGGCTGGACGAATACAGCAATATCGGATTATTATGCGGACTACGCAACTCTTTGCTACAGTTTGTTTGGAGAATATGTGACTTATTGGATCACCCTAAACGAACCTATAACTCAATGTTATTACGGATATGGTGATGGTACACATGCACCTGGTATAGCCGAGTCAGCAACTGCCACCTATCAGTGCGCTCATACTCAACTTCTAGCTCATGCCAAGGCTTACCGTAGCTACAATGACTCTTTCAAGGACACCCAAAATGGTATTTATATTTTAAAAAATTATATTCGGGGTGTCCAGAAACTAGACGGACAAACGAAGGCAGCAAACTCTAGAGATGATTTTCTGTTGTGACCTAAATTGTCTTATACAAAATAGCTCCTAAGGGAAGTAGGACTCATTGAAGATGGACCTTTGACATGGCATTTTTTCATAGAAAGATCTGGCTTAGGTGATGTGTTAACTCTTACAGATTATTTGGACATGAAAATCGAGTTTTAATTTTTAACAGAGGCGTCACACAACTTACATCCCATCATGTTGTTTGTAGGAAAAATTATATACTTAAAACTATCAATTCACCCCCCATATGTGACGTCTATGTTTAAAATTGAAACATCAGTTTTACATCGAAATGTAGTGTCTATAAGAGTTAACACATGCACATACCCTCAGCTTGATCATTCTAGATAAACAGCAATCTGGATAATAAAACAAAACATGTCAAAGGCCCATCTTCAACGAGCCCTACCTCTCTTAAGAAGCATTTTTGGACAAGGATAAATCAACATGAAATCATCTCTAAAATTTGCTGTCTTGGTTTCTCGGTCAAATTTCCGGAAAAAAATTGAGCCCCGTATGGAAATGACAGTGAAATGCTCTTAAATATATTTTTCGCATAAGAAACGTGGTACGTGTACTTTCGTACTATACGGGGTGTCAATTTGAAAACTTCCCACTTTTAATGTCTTTCTTGCAGTTAGAAATATGAAAAATCCGAAAGACACGTCAGAAGGAAAGAGAATTGAAGGCCCTTTAAAACGATGTGCCACTTGACCCCCATTCCCATTTAAGATTCTAAGGGTGACTTTCCCATTTATCATATTTTTAACCGTAAGAGAGATATTAAGGGTGGGAAGTTTTCAAATTGACACCCCGTATATTTCCACAAAGAAAATTTGGACTATAATATTATACTACTTTTTTGCTACATAACTAAAATTTATTTGAAACTTCCCAGTTTTTATCGAACTTAGTGCAAAGAATATATTTTTTGCAGTACAGTTAGCGAGTTGATCTCGGGTTAAGCGTACTTTACCAGCGATGCTCCTAGAAACTATATACTTTTGACAAACATTCAATAAATCAGCTTTATTATTATTAAGTTAGATAATTCTCCTCTATGAAACTAAATAAACATGTAAATTTTAGGAAAAGTTGGTATAGTGCTGGTCAGTTTGTATTATGAGCCTTTAACTGATAGTGAAGAGGACAAAGCTGCAGCCGATAGAGGTGTTCAATGGGCGGTAAGCAATATGCCTCTAGAACTAGATGTACTTAGTTTTTAAAACGGATTATCTATACTTGCTTTAATGGATTTTAATTATTTTCAAAAATGTTCAACCGGTTTATATGTAAAAAGCTGTAGGAGCCTCTGTCGCTTTCAGGACAGTAATGTATTCGAAAATTGGGTAATTTTGTATTTAAGAACCTTTAAGAAATCGGGGTTCAAATTTAATCATCAACAGCTGTGAAAGGTGCTGTAGAAATAGTGTAAATCTAAAAATATAGCATCTCAACAAATAACTGAGAAACGTCAGTAAAGGAGCAAGACAGATTTTAAAAAATGCAAATAAATCAAGCATCAACCGTTCTTAAGTCTGCATGTGCTTGGAAAACCTTTGATTCTATTACTTTAAAAAAACTGACAAAATATTCACTAAATTTCTTAAAGCATAGTATTTATCAGAAAACGTTCAGTTTCAGTTCAGTTCAGTATGGTAAATATAATTATATTATATTTCAGTCCTTGGGAGCTGAGGGGCGAATGTCAAACGTTGAATATGTATTTTAAGAATCATTTTTAGACAACATGCTAAATTTCAAAATATCCGGAGAACTAACACAAAACATACTTGTTAAAGATGATTCCGAAAAGTTGATAAAGTAATTACAAAATTCAACTTTTTAAATACGCAACAAAAATATGAACAAACCTAATAGGAAGTTCCTACGGGGTCTCAAAAATCAGTACTTAAATTCCACAAATTAAAAGTCAGACACAAGCAGAATTAATTTATTTACGGAACAATACAGTCAAAACGCCTGTTTTTATTATAAAGCAATTGCGGTTTGTTTCCATAAAATCAGTTGCATGAATTAAAGTAATAAATTTGGTGCTGAAGGCGAGTTTTAGTTTAAATTTGTTAATTTTCTTTGTAGTTAGGTTTGTTTGGCCACCCCATATTTGTTGGAAATTGGCCTCAAGTAATAATTGATAGAGTTGCAAATGTGAGCGCTATTCAAGGTTTTAATGAATCAAGGCTGCCAGCCTTTACTGATGAGGAGGTGACGCTCATAAATGGAACTCAAGACTACTTAGGGTTTAATTAGTAAGTTATTCAAGTCCTATCATTATCTAAATATAATGCATGCACAATATAAAAAATAATTTTCTTAATTGCGTATAACAACTAACGGGAGTTTAAACAAAGTGACTCGTAAAGCATTTGGTAAATTTTATCTTCTTCTTCTTCTTCGCGTAAAAGGAAGGGTAAAAGGAAAATGACAATTCCTATCAATTCTGTCATCAGCCTTCCTTTGGTCCCGATGTCCAGCTTTCATACCAGCGTTTTGGGGGCCTGCCAGCTGGGCGCCTTGTTTCTGGTTTTTGTGTATTGGCCCACTTTGCAATTCGGTCTGGACTCATTCGTTCTATGTGGTCTCATTTTTTCGTTTCAGTTCTTGTCTCGGAGGCGTAGGTCATTATGGGCCTGACGCAGGTCTTATAAATTCGTGTCTTGCTGTCTGTGGTCATATAATTGTTCCTCCAAATTATATCTCGCATAAACCCCGATCCTCTTACGACTATTCTGATCTGGTTGTCCACCTCATTCACTGTACTTCTACTGCTCGATACCTGGACCACCAGATGGTTGAAATTCAGCACCTGATGTATAATGTCACCAACTTACACTCACCACCAACTTACATCGGATCGGATTTTTGTATATTACCATAGATTGTGTTTTTTCTATCGAAATTTGCATATTAAGCCTCTGATCTGTTAGGTTGAATCTGTAGAGAAAGCGCTGCAAGTCATCGTCGCTCTCTGCCGTCAAGACAGAATCGTCTGCGTCACAGAGTATTCTCAGGCGGCGGTTGTTCATCCGGAATGCTGCATCGACTTCGTTCACACTTTCAATTATTTGGTCCATTATAATGTTAAAAAGGCATGGGCTAAGACTATCTCCCTGTCTAATGCCGGATGAGACTTTAAGTTATCTTGTTAGACCACATTCTGTTCCTATCATTATTTTATTGTATATGTTAAGCTGCTTTATTAGGTTTATGTGGCACTTATTAACATATTTTTGGTTCAGTCGGTCGATTACATCCTTAAGATGCACATTGTCAAATGCTTGCTTTAGATCCACAAAGCATGAGTACATTGGTTTATTGAATTCAATGGATTTCTCTATCAATTGGAGTAATATAAATATTGCGTCCTTGCTGATCTTGTGGTTAAAGTGCCTGAAGATTTTCGGTTCTTTAATCTCTGTATGGCCGTTTGTACTTCTTCCAGTGTTATGTTTTCCTTAGCACTGTTCTTTATGTTGTTTTTTGTTTTTTCCCATGCGTCTTCTACATTATCTCTTCCTGTTATTGTATTTTGAGTGATCTTCTCGTCTAGTCTGTTTTGGTAAAGTTTTCAAAGGCAACAAAAATGTCTAAATCGATCAAACCGAACAAAAGTTGGTCTTTTTTTTTACTTTTTTGGAAACTGAGTGGCAGACACCTAAAGTTTAAAACGGAAATGTCTTAAAATTTTTATAAATTGTAATTTTATAACAAATTTTCCAAGATCGAACATTATTCTACAGATGGAGAGTTTTTTATGACATGTACCATTGGTTCCAGTATCCCGAAAAAACTTATTGGTTTTCTAATTCTGGTACTCTTTAGAATGAATATATCTCAAAAATTGTATAGCACCTTACAATTTTCCCTTCAAAATTAAATATTATATCAGATAAATTTTCATCAAGAACTGTTTTAATTTTCTAGCTATACAACTTATTATGCTACAAGCATTCCCAACGTAGATGTGATCGAACAAACGACCATCAGTTATGGTGTGGATAGAGATGTTATTTCGAGTGTAAACTCTAACTGGACGCAATCAGCAGCTAGCTGGTTATACGATGTTCCTGAAGGCTTTCGAGGAATGCTAAATTGGGCCAAACAGGAATTTGGTGATCCCGATATACTAGTAACGGAAAATGGATGGGCCGATGATTTGAGCACACTCAATGATACGGAAAGAATTACATACATACAGGTAAAAATCTTATTCCAGCTGCAATATTATTCATAAAAGAAAACTAGCAAAAATTTCCAACTAAGAGTTCAAGAGAAATGGGTTAAAATAAGGTGGGCGCTAGCGAAAGATAGTCAAACAAAATATTAAGCAGTATTAGAAACCAATGTATTTTCAAGCAGCTGTATTATGCCATAAAAAATAACGAACATTTATATTCGCGAAAGTTCAGTTTAAGCTCCTGATCAAAAGTATAAACATCTTGTCTTTGAACCGTCCAAATCAGTCCAATTTGGTTTCGATGAACCAAGCGCTGATGATGATAAGATATTTTCGTGACAAGTTGCTTGAAAATATAATTTACCTGGGTTTACAGCAACCAAATGGGCGCTTCTAAAATATCGTTAAACTAAACACATTTTCAAAATATTATAAATAGAATAGTAAGTTTTCAAACATACGAATAGAGCAAAAGTGGAAATTTGCATTTAGGAACTTAGTGCGATTACATGTTTCGTTTTGAAAAAACAAAATAAGAAAAACAGAATTCAATTGAAATTCCTGGGTTCCAGTCAATTTTATTGTTTATTACTATTCAATTACAAAAACGTTTCGGTGTCTTTCGCCACCTTCATCAGTTTGCCTGCAATATACATTCACAATTCGTCAGCAATTTAAAAAGAAGAAACTCCGTTAAAATGTACATAACAAAATACAAATTACAACATATTAAAAAACACATTAAAATATTATTAAAATAGTTCGAATCTTTGGGAAAAAGGAGAATATTTTCTTTATTTAGTTCTTTCTTCACTATACTTTTTAAATAGTATGAGTTTTAATAAGTAAGCACTAATAAGAATGAAAATGCTAATTAGAACAGAGATGCTAATTAAAACAGAAAACAACTCGTTAAATGAACCTGACTTAGTTGAAGTTAATGAAGTTTAACAAATAGAGTAACTAAAGTACCAATGCGTTAAAATTCTTATTTTATCGCATTGGAACGAGGATATCTTTATCCTCTTAAATTACAATGCAATAATCAAACATTTACCACAAAAAATATAAGGGTTTCTAAAGTTTTATTCGAAAATTTCAAATGCCGATTTCACACGGGTGTTTTAGAAAGGGCGTGAAAAAACAAAACTTTATTTACATATTACGAGATAAGAATAAGCTCTAATTATGTGCTAAACGAGCAGTAAAATCTAATAGATACTCTTTATAAGTTATTGTCTTGAAAGTAGTGAGTTCTTTTCGGACATTCGCCTTCCTGACGTTTGGCCAGCACGAGTTGCTTGCATCGTCGAATGTGTTTCTGACACAGAACTGATGAGATTTCTTGGCGGGTATTTATTTATAAAAAATGTGATTTTTTTAATGAAATTAAGTGTTGTTCAGGCGAGTTAATGGAGAGTGATATTTCAAGGAGGCTTCAATTTACAAAAAAACGTTAGTTTTTTTAAGGTTTTATACCGCAAAATTGTTTTATAGGAAAAATAGTTGTATAAAAGTTGGACCTAATGATTGCCTAAGTAAATTACACCTTTGTTACAGAATATTTTGTCATTTTGGTAAGACGGCTAACAACGTTTAAGATTGCATACGTCCTTTATTGCAATAAAATGCAAAGATGTCCAAAACCGTTAAAGCTACGACCTAAAACTTCATATGTAAAAAATGTTCAGAATCTTTGGCAAAACTTACATTTTTAATAATATACAGGGCATTCCATTTAAAATAATAGCCTACATTTACTTCCGGCATAACCGAAAGTCTCACATTTTTTCAAATATCTTAGGTGTATAGAGCGGCCCGATATCTACAATACCGAAAATTTCCGAGTTATTGTAGCTATATTTTTCGAGTTAAGGATAGCAGCTCATATTCATAGGGCACCCTCTATAGACATGGTCATAGCCAGTACCCTGCAAGCTTAATGTCTAGATTCGTATATTGGAAATTGCTATTATTAGGCGGTTATTTATACCGAGAAACTTGAATGGTGTAGTTTATGCCGAATATAATAAAGTATGGAGTATTTAATTATTCAGGAAGTAGAAAACCAGACAGACCGTCAAAGAAATCTGTTTTTAAACGATTATTTACTATATTTTCAACAAGACAGTGACCCTCATCATTAAGTACTTTCAGTTAGACAATGATTGTATAATAATTGCCCAAGTAAATAGATTGACACCACGATCGCCAGACCTAATGCGACTTGATTTTTTCTCGAGGGGCACCTAAAATTTGGTTTTATTACTACTAAAGTTCTACTAGTGTCTGGAAAATAATGAAACAATTTATTAAGTAAAATATGCAATTCGTTTCTTATTCAATAAGTCACTAGCTACTTCATCCAGAGACTAATCTCTGCTTCATCAAATATGACGTTATGTAATGCAGTAGTAATACAAGAGAACGTGGAGGTTGGTGGGCGTAGTTTAGCTGATGTATACATTTGGTTCCTCCTACTTTTTATAGAAACGGTTCCACGGAAGTTTTTACACTAATTTTGTTCCTCAGATACAGCCATTCCTGCCGTGAATACCGCTATTCTAATAAGACAACTGCATTCTTATGATATTAATTATAAAGGGTCAAAAAATATATGAGAGCATAAAAACTTTGAGAAACCGAAACATCAAAGGCCAAATTGACAAGAATATTATACATATGTATATTATTAACAACTCGGAGTCCACGAAATGAAAACAGTACAATATTTCAGACTGATATAGTTAACGAAAACTTAGTGGGTTACAACAAATAAATTATGATATAAATGCAATATTCTATCAAAAGAGCAACTCATAAATAAGTAAACAAAATTATAACGGTTGGAAAATCTGATATACGACAGTCATTTTAAGATCATTTCTAAATTTATTACACGCTATACCACAATACAGGAAATAAATTTGACTCTTGTTCGGATCCAATTTAATGGGCAGTTGCGTCATATGATGCCACAGGGTAGAAAGAAACTAGGCCATCAGTGCTGTGCGTATTTAAATTTTTTATTTTGATTTGTCAATTTTTTCGGGAAAAACTACAAGTTTTTAAAAACGACTGCGAACGACTATCAGGAAAGAAAATAGTTTCTAAGAGAAAAAAACGTGAAGTGATTTGAAATCCCAATAACAAAGTCTGTTTTAATTTTTTTAAAGTTCTTGTCAAAACACATCATCTAAAACTAGTAAAAATTGTAGTTGAAATTATTTCCAAAAACGGTTTTAAATTGAAACCTTGAACTTAGAGCCCCCTAAAGGGACATACTAAACGAAACAACGTTTCTCAGACAGTCAAAGCTTCAATAACGTAAAAAAATCAGGATCGCAGAACTAGAAATTGCCATATTTTACTAATCCAAGCCACTGTCGTTCGTGCACATTTTATTGGTTGGCCAACGAAACTAATAACAACACTTAAAATTCACGTTTAGATGGTTTTCGGGCTGATTTGGGCGCGTTTCTCGTGCTTAATTCGAATTAATCTTTCTGATTGTATGGTGGTATTTTATTACAGTTAGTTATTTGAAACTTGCTGCTTTTAAAAACCTTAAAAGGGCAAGAGGGCATTGCAAGTCACTGTTTCATAGTGGCAATTTTTTGAACAGGCAACTGAAAACTGTTTTCTTAAGATATGTAATCTACATTCGATGACTAGTTACCTCAGTGTGTTCTAATTAATTTAGAGGGTGTTCTATTTTCGTAAAAAAATTTGCGGAAAGCTCAACCACATCAATTTGATATAAAGCTCAGAAAATTGGTGTTTCCACAACCACCATACATTGAATTTGAGCAAAACATGTCAAACTTCACGAGCACAAAGTTGAAATGGGTCAAGAGCTAAAGCCGGAAGACCATAAGTATCACAGAGCTTTTGTTAATTGGATTTGGGAACTACGACAATATTATGTATTACGTAACTTCATTAAACCCAGAAGATGACTTAAATCTCGCCAAAACGTGGGCCCAAAAATTAAGTGTTTCTATTTTCTGCCAGTGTCTATTGACCGATAAACCAACAAACTAAAAGAGGCATTTTTAGATCAAACCCATCGCACTTATTGGAAAACCCTTTAATTCTCGATTTGGCGGCATTGACAACGATTTTTCATATTTTCCCAATCTCGTCTGTCTTGAGCTTTTCATGTTTACTATGTTATGTACATTTACATATTACATGTACACGATTAGTGTACATGTTTGTATCGTCAATTATGCCGTGTCAGATTGAAGAGGCATATGTGAAAATAGAGAATTTTTGGGAAATTTAGTTCTTAATTTAAACTGGTTAATCACTATTTCTTCATCCAGATTTATGCTTACTAGAAGGAAGTTACTAAAAGTTTGCGTAGATTTTAAATGAAATACTAGGAAAAGTGGAAAAACTGAAATATTCATATGTATTAGCTAAAAGCACAACGTGATTCTAACGTCTAGAAGATGGGGTAATGTACGTCGAAGTCACCAATAACGTCACGTCATATAGACCCCATTACCAGAAGGAAACTTCCCTCTCTGAGTTCCCATGCATAGTTTCCTTTGAGAGAAGTATTGGAAAATACTTCCTTAAATTTCCTCATAACTTCTCATTACTTCCTATACTTCTCCGTACTTCCCCATACTTTCTCGCAATTTATATGGGAAATATTTCCCATTCAAGACGTGGTTTAAGTATTAATTTTTCATTTGATAGACCATTTGATGCAGGCAGAGAAAAACTGAAGAAACCTCAGAATAGATTTTCAATTTTTATTATATTTTCGGATTACTAAACTTCATGAATTTCAAATAACGTAACTATTTTATGAAATTTTCAGACTGTTCCACATACAGTGAGCGGTTATTTAAAAACCAGATGTTTATTTTTGGAAAAAATTTGCTTACGGGTTTCAGACGATAGTTCCCCGAATATCGTTAAAGTGTAGGGTATGGCTACATCAAAAATTATTAAAATTTTGAAAAAAACACATTTTAACATAAAAATTGTGTTGTGGCATCGTCCTCAGCAGACTAAAACTAAAACTATAATACCAAATCTTCAAGTGTTCGACTGCCGGGCTGCAATACCATTTGAAAAACAATAAATAATGAATTACGAAGAGATTGCATGTCCATCTCTCGATGTCACCTCTAAAAAGATTTTCAGATTTCCCAATATCGGCCTTCCGCCCATAGTACAACTTAAAATATCACCAAGAAACACTAGAGTGGCATCTGAAGATTTGTATGAAAATAGAACCCGTTGTCGACAAACCCTAACTTCGACAATGACAACTGGAACTTGATCAACGACTGGTACTTGAACTATTTTAACAACTCACCAAACTATGCCTGCACACTGATCACAGACATAGAGTACGATGAAGCCCTAGCGCACATCAAGAACACTGCACCGGGGAAAGATAAAATTAAGGCAAAGGTCTTGAAGGGCCTAACTCGGGAAGCACACAAACTGATCCTAACTGAATTGAACAACTGCATCACAAATGGCAGAATCCCAGAAACATGGAAAAACGGCTTAATAATCCCTATACCCAAAAATGGACTGGACAATACACAACCGAGCAACTACAGACCAATTACACTACTTCCAGTACTAAGCAAAATTTTTGAATACATAATAAAGCAGCGGCTTGAAAAAGTGATTGGAAAATATATACCTACCTACCAATTTGGTTTCAAACAGCATCACTCGACTGTTCATCCGCTCTTTATTTTGGCCAACAATATACAAACTACCCACCTAACTGACAGAAAGACAGCTTGCCTGTTTATGGACATTAACAAGGCTTTTGACAGTGTCTGGCATAGAGGCTTACTATACAAACTATACAAACTACACACACCAACATATCTACTACACACCATAAAGAACTTACTAGAAAACAGACAACTACAAGTACGAATTGACAAAACACTGTCATTTTCTTTTTCCCCTGAACAAGGGCTCCCTCAAGGATCCCCGCTCTCACCGTTTCTCTACAATATATACTGCCATGACATATACAATTACAACTTACCAGACAAAAATCAAATCGACAGATCGGCATACATATTACAATACGCAGACGACACGGCATTTATTGTACATGACAAAACTACTGAGAGAGCAACGCAAAGACTCCAAACACTAACAAACAACACAATGACATGGTTTTATAAATGGAGACTAACACCAAACGCGTCAAAAAAAACCAACTTCTGCTCACAAACCACAGACTCAACGCTGATTCCCCTACAATAACAGCAGACGGCCAAACGACACAACCAAAAAACGACGTAAAATACCTTGGAATCACAATCGACCACAAACTTAGATTCACTAAACACATGCGAAACATCAGGGCAGAAACAATGAAGAGAGCGAAACACTTCCGATCACTAACCTACAAAGACAGAGGAATTAGCACAAACACCGCCACCAAAATATATAAAGCTATTTGTAGACCCTTGCTAGACTTTGGACATGTACTCATGACCAACGGAACAGAAAGGACAAAACGTTATACACAAACAACAGAGCAAATTGCACTAAGACTAATAACACGAATAAGACAACCCCCAAAACCCACTACACAACCCCCCCACCCAACTACTATACGAACGCACAAACATGACAAAGATCTCTGAGAGACTCATACAGCTACAGACAAAATGGACAAACAACCCCTACAACTGGACCATACTGAATCCCCTTTGTCTTACAAGACCAACCAGACAATCCCGCTTCCGTTTCCCTACACTAACGCTACTCGAACACTTACAAACGCAACGGACTAGTGGACAATAAAATAATTTCTTCTTGCCACTGAAATCTTATTTATTCAATAACATTGTTAACCTAGAATGGGAGAATTTTCATATTTGTTTTTTATCTGGATTGGGACTGCATGTATTAAACAAGGGCAGAAATACCGATAGGTCGATGGCCTTTTTTAGAAATAAAGATGTTTACTACTACTATTGTTAACCTAGAATGGGAGAATTTTCATGTTGGTTTTTTATCTGGATTGGGACTGCATGTATTAAACAAGGGCAGAAAGGCCGATAGGTCGATAGCCTTTTTTTAGAAATAAAGATGTTTACTACTACTACTACTAGAACCCGTTGTTTATAGAAAAATGTCTAGTGTGTACCAAGAGTTACATGCAATTCGACAATTGCAGCAACGAATTGCGTAAGGGCTGAGTCTAGCTTTAAACGGTGTTATTTCATCCCATTTTATCGAATCAAAGTCAACAATATATCGTGGCGATATACTGTTAAAATATCAACTTGGCTATATCTCAACCAAAAACATTTCCTGATACTTCAAGGTCCTTCCTCCGAAGTTGATGTGTATTTTCCTATCGCTTGATTATCACGGTACATGTACGTCACACAGCCGACGTACTTGGACGTCACGAAACGCTCAAAATGTCACTTGATATTTTCCGAAAATTTGTTTCACAAAGCTGTTTGATTAAGAGTGGGAGATTAATTTGAACTAACTAGATATTTCTGTCTGCTACCGCAAATTTCGTTGTTCCCTATTAAAGAAAAATTACGCCATCTTGGTAGGTTTATGCCTGCTAGAATATTTTCGCTTATCGATCGCCCTAAATAACTCCCGGGATTGCAGAATATGTTTTCTCTTACCCCCATAGCTTTCGTAGCTACAGCAGTAGAATGGTATTCATTATGTTGACAAAACGACAAGTTTCGCCACTAATAGAAAATGCATATATTTACAGACGCAAATCGACCAAAGTCTGGGAAATTTTGAACAATTTTTTATTTAAAATGTAAATCATAACTTACAAATTTCTAAACAGAAAATTTGAGATAAATATTGCACGATTTAATAGAGCTGGGAGTACAAATGGAAGTTCAAAGCCAAGTCATGCCTAAAAGCATTTGGTGAAATTCTAATATTAATTTAGGAACTGGAACGCTTTTGGGATACGTATGTTTTGAGTTGTATCACCGCAAACCATACAAAGATACACAAGTTTTAGATAAGAATATACGTATAATAATAATTTACATTTTTTTGTTAATAATTTAAAAACAAATAAATATAATAGTATTTTTTAAGTTTAAAATATAGCGAGTGCGGCACAATAATGACCACACTTTTAAATTATTTGCTGACGTTTTGGCCATTGTTGGGGTCTTCTTCAGGGCTAAAAGAGCGAAAACAATAGTTCGACAATTTAAGGAGGAAAGAAAGTTGACAGTTAGCGTAACTATAAAATAAATAACAAAAATTCATAAATATACAACAAATATGGAGAAAAACGATCAATCGAATGCGAATTTTAATGGGAAATAAAAAGAGGAATACAACAACAACTTTCACTAGCCATAGGAAAATTTAGCCCGGAAATAAAAAATGCTTTCTACCGACATACACTACCCAAATACATACTGAGACTAATAAAACATAAGAGAGAACTGTACAGACTATATACAAACACTCAAAATAACGACCTAAAAAAGACAATGAACCAACTTAACAGAAACATTAAAACTCTGATTGGACAATACCGACAAGACAAATGGCTAGAAACATGTAAAGAAATACAGAAGGACAAAGGCAAAACATACTGGCGAAAAATTAAGAAACTGCGCAATACAGGAAGACTGGCACTACTGACACAATTGACGAAAACGGAAGAGAACGCTACACAGACAAAGAGAAAGCGGACGCATTCGCCAGACACTATCAAAGGACCTTCAGCATATCGACAAACCCTAACTTCGACAATGACAACTGGAACTTGATCAACGACTGGTACTTGAACTATTTTAACAACTCGCCAAACTATGCCTGCACACTGATCACAGACATAGAGTACGATGAAGCCCTAGCGCACATCAAGAACACTGCACCGGGGAAGGATAAAATTAAGGCAAAAGTCCTGAAAAGCCTAACTCAAGAAACACACAAACTGATCCTAACTGAATTGAACAACTGCATCACAAATGGCAGAATCCCAGAAACATGGAAAAACGGCTTAATAATCCCTATACCCAAAAATGGACTGGACAATACACAACCGAGCAACTACAGACCAATTACACTGCTTCCAGTACTAGGCAAGATTTTTGAATGCATAATGAAGCAGCGGCTTGACAAAGTGATTGGAAAGTATATACCTACCTACCAATTTGGTTTCAAACAGCATCACTCGACCGTTCATCCGCTCTTTATTTTGGCCAACAATATACAAAACTACCCACCTAACTGACAGAAAGACATCTTGCCTGTTTATGGACATTAACAAGGTTTTTGACAGTGTCTGGCATAGAGGCTTACTATACAAACTATACAAACTACACACACCAACATATCTACTACACACCATAAAGAACTTACTAGAAAACAGACAACTACAAGTACGAATTGACAAAACACTGTCATTTTCTTTTTCCCCTGAACAAGGGCTCCCTCAAGGATCCCCGCTCTCACCGCTTCTCTACAATATATACTGCCATGACATATACAATTACAACTTACCAGACAAAAATCAAATCGACAGATCGGCATACATATTACAAGACGACACGGCCCTTATTGTACATGACAAAACTACTGAGAGAGCAGCTCAAAGACTCCAAACACTAACAAACAACACAATGACATGGTTTTATAAATGGAGACTAACACCAAACGCGTCAAAAAACCAACTTCTGCTCACAAACCACAGACTCAACGCTGACTCCCCTACAATAGCTGCAGACGGCCAAACGACACAACCAAAAAACGACGTAAAATACCTTGGAATCACAATTGACCACAAACTTAAATTCACTAAACACATACGAAACATCAGGGCAGAAACAATAAAGAGAACAAAACACTTCCGATCACTAACCTACAAAGACAGAGGAATTAGCACAAACACCGCCACCAAAATATATAAAGCTATTTGTAGACCCTTGCTAGACTATGGACATATACTCATGACCAACGGAACAGAAAGGACAAAACGTTATATACAAACAACAGAACAAATTGCACTAAGACTAATAACACGAATAAGACACCCCCAAAACCCACTACACAACCCCCCCACCCAACTACTATACGAACGCACAAACATGACAAAGATCTCGGAAAGACTCATACAGCTACAGACAAAATGGACAAACAACCCCTACAACTGGACCATACTGAATCCCCTTTGTCTTACAAGACCAACCAGACAATCCCGCTTTCGTTTCCCTACATTAACGCTACTCGAACACTTACAAACGCTACGGACTAGTGGACAATAAAATAATTCCTTCTTGCCACTGAAATCTTATTTATTTAATAGTATTGTTAACCTAGAATAAGAGAATTTTCATATTTGTTTTCATTTAGATTAAGACTGTATGTATTAAACAAGGGCAGAAAGACCGATAGGTCGATAGCCTTTTTTAGAAATAAAGATGTTTACTACTACTAAAATGAGGAGGCGAAAAAACGATGAAAAGAAAAAACGAGGAAAAAAACGATATCTACATTTCTTTCTTTCTCTATCACTAGTTGGGTACAATTTCCAGCATTAATCTGATTCGTTTTGCACTGCAGGATAAAATAAAGATATGTGAGAAATAATTAGTGCCCTGCCCTGTAGATGTATTCACTAGAATTAATATTAATAGACATAACGTTAACACATAATTTGAGGTAGGTCTTTCCATGTATATTTATGTATTTGCGTTTTTATTTATTTATTTTATAGTTGAGCTAACTGTCAACTTTCTATCCTCCTTAAATTGTGTTGCTGTTGTTTTTGATCTTTTAGCAATTTAATCAGTTACTTAATTGTATATTTCAGGGTCATTTGTGCAATTTACTGAAGGCGATTTACGTGGATGAAGTAAAAGTTTTTGGATATACGCATTGGAGTCTGATGGATAATTTCGAATGGTCGAACGGTTATACGTGAGTATACCACATACCCACAGTAAATATCACACCAATTAATCAAATTGTTCCAATTTGTTATGTTATATTTGTCGACATTTATATTTATGATTTTTTTATATATTTTTTATTATTTTATTTATTTATATTTTTTATATGTTATATTTGTCATCATATATTCAAAGGGTAGAACTGAAGGATTATGTCGGGTCGGGTTCTAATATATCCTAATAGCAGAAACAGAAAATAAATTCCCTGCATAAGAAATATTTTTTATATGGAAGCAACACTACTTTTCTTATCATCTATACAGTGACTAATTGGTAAAAATACACACATTACCTAAATATGCAACTTATTCGGGTATATTCCTATCAGCCGTTTAGTTAAATCATCAGAACCGTTAATCATCATATTTTAATTTTAAGAGTTAATTTACTCAAAAACTTCTGTTGAGAAAAGCTATTTAGATGGTGTTCCTGCTTTACGTTTTATTAAATCCCAAGAAAAGGTTTTTTTAATAAGAAATCATATTTTAGGGAAGGTTTCGGATTAGTCGCCGTCAACTTTACGGATCCCGATCGAACAAGAACTCCTAAAAACTCCTACTACTACCTTGAAGATATTATTGCATCCAATTGTCTTGACAATTGTCCTTTTATAAGTTGAAAACCTGTTTATCTTTAAATGGAAAGAAAAATAAATATGAAAAAATAGGAGAAGTATGTACATTTATTTGATAAAATTTGTCCACTATCCATTAGATTGCGAACCTTTGGCTCGTGAAATAACTGAGTTCAACTCAGTTAGAAGTAGTGAAACTCACTTATTTTATTGATAAAATATAGTCTAGATCCACGGTCCAAATATCAATGTTTCACGAAATTTTATCACGCTATTGCTCAAGAAAATTCTCATGCAGATAATACATGGGCCAATGAATAATTTCAAAAAACTAAACTTGAAATTCTTTGTTTTCTGACGCAATAGTCAAAATGCATTAAAAAAACTGTTTTACATGTTTACGTTATAGTATTTTCATTATTAATAAGGTCCCGATTTAGACCCTTTAATGAAACGATTTACGTTATGCTGCAATCGAGAACTATTCCTAACAGTTCTCATTTTGGGCATACTGCATACTGCAGGTATAGTTGAATTTTAGCGCTTCTTATTGTTCACTCGATTTCCTATCGATGCTTGACCGTCATCTTATATGTATACCAAGATCAAGTAGCGTAAAGAATCTGAGGTCGACAAATTTTAGTCCGGATGTCAGGGTAAATTAGAAAAAACATTAACAAAACTCCTGTGGTAATGCCTAAAATTCCAGTCTCCTGAATACATAGCATAAACAGTTTTCTAGTACTGAGCGCAACAAAAGACGTTGAATCAGTTTTCATTAATTTGATATCCACCTTAGATAATTTCTGGTTTAAGATTTCGTGATCTAAAGAAAAATCTAAAATTTTTAGATCCAATTATTGAGCTCGTCAGTTAACTGAAACCTCTAAAACTATCCTGGAGGTGGATTTTTAGTCCTTCAGTTTCTCACAGTGAGGGTAAATTGAATCGTAGCTTCATAATTTCAAATAATCGGAATAAAAACCGTCGATCTAACTATCCTATATGCCTTAATGTCAGCCTCGCAATTTATCATTATAGCTATTTTGCTTCAAAGGCCGATGATGATATAGACTTGAAAAAATATGAACAAACTAGATCAAAAGCGCCATTTGTTCGTAACACATTCAGTTTGAACATGTGATTTAGGGACAAACTGTATGTGTATCTAATCTGGTTTAAAATATTAGTTCAAGCATCCTTCGAATGGCCTAGCGCAAGATGTTTTGTTATACGCTGTTGCATAGCTGACATCGGATAAGTTTATTCAAAATTATTAATTCCAAATTTAACCGTGTCTATGTGGACGCTTTGTAGCATTTCAGGAACAAAACATGCTTCTAAATTTTAAAACACCAGACATTATTATCTCATCTTCAAAGAGTCTGCTTGTACCTACTACTAAATACCAAGAAGTATTCTTCAATGTTGATGGTTCTGTACACTGGTTGGAAAAAATCTATTAGATTTAATGATTTAGTCATGCAAGACTCGTCCAAACGATGGTTAGTAGCAACGTTACCACATCAATAAAAATAAAAATCGTAGCGCTACCTGCATACTGACCATCGTGAAGAGGATCTATGGTGTGGATCATGAGCTGAAGGAGGCCGTGCCGAAACTTGGCTCCTGTTTGGTGGCTAGAAGTACTAGACGGCACTTGCGGCGTCTCAGAAGCTGCTCGTGACGTCATACTTCCCCCAGGTTGAGTACCGACGCTTGTTTCGCTAGAAGTTGCCACTGTGCCATGCTGAAATTAAAAACAAAGTATTATTTAATAAAAATTATATACTGGCAAGTAAAGGTTGAAACTCTCAGTTAAGAAATTAATTAAAAATCATTTCCAGCCAGCACACTGACGTCTGATCACGTCATTATCACGTCATACTGTTCATACGTTAGCACATGTGACCTTTTAGTGTGTAACAGCGGTCAATAAAACGTGATTCTTGACCCTAATCTCAACCCATCTTTTAAATTCCGTTTTCTAGCTCAAAAATTACACTATTGATAAATTATCAAATATAACTAGTAGCTTGTTGTATTTCAACGAGCAGTAAAACAACTAGATGAAAAATGTTAACTTATGTTGAACACAGCAAAAAGAATTCTTTCAAATATCAGACATAAAAACTACGTAGTGAGTACAGCCAGACTGAAAATAATAATTTTGGGGAATATTTCTCTTATTTGCCAGCTCGTATGACCTTTTCAGTTGAAAATAATCACTTATTTTAAAGATATCCTAACGAAGGAAGAACGTTGGGTCTGCATCGAGTGCATCGACATTCTTTATGTGTAATATTAAGCCACGTGCACCGAATCGTTTCGTCAATGTGTTGGGTGTTCAAATACGAATTACAGAAAATTCAGGTGAGTTGAACATGTTTAATATTGACCTCAACTCTCTTTTATTTTAATTATGTTACACACGTACATCTGAAGACATTAAATCTGAGGTCGTAACTTAAATTAACACGCGTTTTTAGTACATGCCAGCTGTATACGTTTTATTAATTTTGCAATGAGCCGAAAAAATCTTCAATTTATTTACTTTTGATAAATCTTATAATAAATAAAATAAAATCGACGAAAGTCGAAGTTCCGCCACTGCTTGAAGTTGACGAAAAGTCATGCACGCAGTGGAGGGCCTTCGACTTTCGTCCCGCATACCGTATACTATTTTTCTTGATCCTCGGGGGAAACTAGCCGGGAAAAGTATAAGGTTTTGAAAAAAACGGCTTTGAAAATGTTGCAAAAACAGTCAGTGACAAAGTTATTACTTTCCACACGGGATGAAGATAATTTTGTACGGCTCGTTAATTTCTATGCTCGTACGGTTTTGGAAATGTTGACAAAACGTCCGAAACGATTTATCAACGAAATTCGCCGTTGCTAGTTGCCGAGTCAGAAAGGTGCGTGGCGAAAGCTATTGTAATGGGTAAAAGTGATGCTTTCGCCATCGAAAACAGTGGCGAAACTACGTACTTTCCACCAGCGGATCAAGAAAAATTATATTTATGCACATTTGAACAATAACATTTATAGATGTCTATACAGGGTGCCTCATCAGTAATGGTAAAAAATTAACATTAATTTTCTAGGATCAAAATAATACGATTTAGCACAACTTATCTTACAAGAAAAGTCAACGGAAACAAATAATGTTTTCTTCAAGTGTAACTCATGAACAACTTGGAGGTTTTTACTAACATTAGGTTGTTGAGCGTGGCAAATTTGATTAACAACTCAGTTTTGTCCCAGTTCATTGCGCCACCTGCAGCAAATGATTCGCTTTAAAATATCCCTAACTTTTTTTCCATACTTCCAACTGAGAACTAACACCCAAATATCTGTTTAACAGATATGCCGCAGAATTAAGAAACTCTGCCGAATATATCTTGTTCTCTTTCAGCCTTTCTTGCAAATAACGAAATATTTATAATTAACTTTACAAATTTACAAGATTACATATACGAAACATTCAAAAATATGTGAATAACCATTAAGAGTTTTGGATAGAAAATCTCTATGCAACGCTTTTTCTAATTAAGCTTTATCGAAAGAGCAAAAAAGTAATAGTTTAGTGAGTTGGACATCTTTTATCACAAAGTCTATCTTCCGGATAAATATTTTCCAAATTCCTACAATAAATTTAGCTAAATTTGACCAAGTATATTGTATATTCTCTATAAGCTACCGTTTGCGTCCTTCAATCATCAACCAGTGATCTGAAGTGCAAATGTGCTAAATCATGCAAATAATAGATTTTTCTTTTGAATACCATAACGTCCGATAGTATAAACTTCTCCACCATAAATAAAAGATAAACAACTTTGTGTTGAAGAGTGTAGAATAATGAATGGAATATGAAGTTCTGCAAGAACCCTAAGTTAAATTAACATAACACTAATCGTAAATAATAAAATAATGTTTCATAATGCTAGTTAACACGTTTGAAAATGAAAAGCACCGGTTTCTCAGATCTGATTTGTTTGATAAATATGTTGCATGTTCTTAATTGAACTTCATTTCATTTTTCATTTTTGATAAATTAAAAAACCCAATTCAATTCCAAAGCAATCTAAATGTTGCCTGTCTACAGTTTTTTCCAGTCAAGTCCGCCCGATTATACGATATGATATGCTGTTTGTAAACAAGTGCAAACATCTGAAAAAAGCGTTGGAAAGCGTATGAAATCAACATCTACATCAAATAATAAGTTTGGATCAACTTCAAAACAAACTGGTTCTCTATAGCATTGATGTCCGTACCTAAAAGAAAGATATCGTTGTACGTACATTTAAAATGGAAACCTCGACGCCATATATATATATCAATTAAAAAGAGGAACTATTCGTCAAGATTGCGAAAAATTAAATTTTTTGTAGCGCCTTTCTAAATATAATTTCTAATTATCTCTTATCTACTTCTACTACGAAAGTATCATTATCTTAGACAGGCGGCTGGTATATATGGAATAATAAATATGGAAATATTCTAATGGATCGCTAAATGATTATTAATGGAGCTATAACTTGAATTGTGATTTTATCAGTTGAAGGGATAGAATATTATAACAGAATAGAAAATAGCTTCAAATTAGTTGATATAATGGGAAATGTGTATGTCTGTTGTTCTGGAAAGTTTATGGGATACCTTTATTACTGATAATGAAGTAAGTTTAAGTATTAGTAATGGAATAATTAATATGACCGTGTGTCAACATATTTAAGACTTATCTCACGAGGAACGAATAGGTATTTCTAATCCAGCTTTTAATTACATAGATTTTTAAGTGAGACACATTTAAAATTAGTTACAACTATACCCCAAAAAAAGTATACATCAAACTTAGTTTTTTGCTATACCCTATGTATGATATATTTTAAATTCAACGAAAAAAATTAAGGTAAGTTTGAATATGAAAATTAAAAGGCATAATAGAGAAAATGTGAACCATTTTTGATTTAACGTGGAAAAATGTGAAACTACAGGGAGAAATTCAGAAAATTGTAGAACCGTTTCAGTAATAATTCACGCTGCGTAATTTATGACTTTACTAAAAGAACCCTTTAACTACTTAATCCAAATTTAATTTCTATGGAAATTTATACAGGATGTCCTGCATACATACATTTTATTAATACTGTTCCTAACTGCAATGGTGTTTTCCACAATAGCAAGAAAACGAAATAGATTATATTCTGACGTTTTTTTTATAAACTCACGTTTCTAATATAAATTATAATATTTTTCAATGAACAAGTTAAAATTATCATCATAAAAAAATCCATCGAACGTTGGAACTCAAACGAATATGTGATGAAAAACCAAAGTGTTGAAATTTGAAAGGCTTGTACAAACAAACAACAAACAAAATTTATTGGTGCTTACAACGAAAGGTTTACACACGTCAAAAAGTTACTGAATACACAACATAATAATATTAAATCTATACAATGAGAATTATGAAAGATCAGAAAAGTCATTAATAAGAAACTCATTGATGGAGTAGAATGTTTTAACAATTAAATATTTTTTTAGTTTAGTTTTAAATTGCGGAAAGGGTAACAACTTTACATGAGATGGCAATAGATTGAAGAATTTAGGACCGTAATAAGATATATCAGTTTTAAATTTATGAATTCTACAAAAATCAGTATATATATTCCCTTTGGTTCTCGTATGATGGCAATGGATGCTGTCGTGTGTGCAGTATGAATTTTCATTGTTTTTAACACGTTCGAGACATTGATAGATGTATAATGAATATACCGTCAAAATTTTCAATTTTGAGAAATGAGATCGGCAATTGTCTCTGTAACCAATATTACTGAGAATTCTGATAGCCCTCCTTTGAAGGGCAAACACTCTTACTGTATCAGCCACATGTCCCCAGGCTAGAATCGCATAAGAAATTTTAGAATGCACACAAGCAAAATAAACTGTTAAAGCTGCTTCCTTTGAGATTGTGGAAGCAAGTGTCCGCAAAGCAAAAACTCCTGATGCCACACTGCTGCAAACATCAGCCAGATGTGGTTTCCATGTGAGTTTTGAATCAATTTTAACTCCAAGAAATTTGATTGGATCGTTGGGAATATGTTTGGTGGGACGAGTAGACAGAATCAGCTTTTGACTCTTTGCATCGTTCATGCTCAACTGGTTGGCCACAAACCAGTCAGTGACAATAGCGTGACCCACTTAGGTAGCCATTCAAAGAATCAGCGTTTTCAGACTTTCTAACTATGGTTGTATCATCTGCGTACAGGACAAAATCAGCCGAAGTGTCACAGCCTACTAAGTCATTAATATAAATAATAAACACCAAAGGTCCAAGTATAGACCTTTGAGTCACTCCATAGTGTAAATGACGAAGCTCGGATCTCTTCCCGTTCAGGCTCACGAGCTGTGTCCGGCCAGTTAAATACGAATGTATCAAATTGATACTCTCTGTAGGAAGGAAGTAAAATGATCCTTGAGTTTTATGTTCATAATTCACTTGGTAATGGCTAACATAACATCATGATACACGTATTTAAATAATATATTAAAGCCGAAACGAAGTAAACAAGTAAATAGTACTACAGAGTTTTTTGAAGAAATAAAAATCCAAACCTATACGCGAAGCTGTTAGAGACATAAAACGAATGTTGGCCGTATAACAACACAGCAGAAAATCTAAAATCGAAATCATCTTCTAACCAATTTGTACACGCCGAAACCTCACATCAATAACATTGGAAAGGAAATTCCATTTACAATCTGCCGTTGTGAATGAACATAGACAGGCGATACTTTGTTTTGCTTTCAAAACCACATAGACGAACAAACTTTTGGTCTTATTTGGCGTTCTCGAAGTTTTTGTTTGGAGTCGAACAAAGCGAAGCAAAGCCATATCGTCCTAAAACGAACTCGGCGGGCAAAATATGAAGTTTTGATACACTGCAAAGGATTTGATTGTACTGAGATGTGGTATTTTCAAATAAATAATAGCTGTGTTGAAAACATGCAGCTATTTTCGATGGACTGCCAGTGCCTGTGAGTATATTAATCTTCTGGAAAGTAATCACACGTCCAGTACGTTCTCTTCGACTTTTAAAATCTGCATTAAAAACATATATCGATTGGTGTTGAAAAAGATGACTTTAAAAACGTAAGTTGTTATAAAATATGCCTTCAAGGCCCCGGCTACAAAGATGCAAATTTGAGGTGTCGTTCGGTTTGATCTATTACTCGATCAAAAAGCGCTTATGTAAAGGGTGACAACATTCAAGAGCTTGAAAAGTAAAGCTGTTCGAGGTACGCAAGTTCGAATGTAATTACTTAAAGCCCTATTTGATGTAACGATGCACTGATTTAAGTATTGATGGCATAGCCCAGTTAAAAACTAGGGTTCGTATGAATTTATACGTGGAGAAAATAAAAAGATCGCCTTGTTAACACCATGTTCCATGTTTGTAACATGTTTTCTCTAGGGTAAAACAGGGAGAGACGACGCGGCGAGAGACACGACGCAATCCGATAATTCGGAAAATGTGTACCATTTGTTTCAGTTGCCCAAGTTAGGTACATGCTAAAGGTCTATTCTTGCTGTTCCAATCTCTCTATTCTTGCTTTCCAATAAACCATCTCTCGGGATATATCGTAACGTTAAGAGTTGCGTCATCTATCCCATAAGTTTGGGACAGATCACGCTTAGCCTTACGAAATAAATGACGCTCAAGTTTTTTTTTATTCTTACACCCAAAATGCCAACATTTTACACTGTTCTGAAGAGAACAAGAGAGCAATAGACACAGCTGGACTTGATCAGAGCTGTGGAAGCTGTACTTCAAAACAAGGTCCCCATCAGACAAGCCAAGACATCAAAGGAAATGGTATGGGCGGAGCATCCTTTTTAGGCGAAAATGCAGAAAGATAGCTGTTCCACAGTACCACATTCAAAAGTTGCAAGAGTCTGGTTTTGTACCTCCGTCCAAACATTGAAAATAAAAAGATGGCTGGTGCTGATTGGCTTAAGCTATTCAAAAAAAAATCCACTTTAAGCATTCGAAAGGCTGAAGGTGTGTCCAAGGCCCGAGCCGAAGGTTTGAACAAAAAAGAGGTGCAAAATACTTTCATCTTTTGACAAAAATAGTCATAGAGAATGACCTTCTGGAAAAGCCTCTAAACATTGTCAATATGGACGAAACCGGGCTTCAATTAAACAAGGTACCTGGTAAAGTTGTAGCTGTGAAAGGCAGTAAAGACGTCCATGTAGTTACATCGCAAGAGCGAGGTGAAACAATAACAGAAGTTGCATGTTGCAACGCAGAAGGAATTTTTTTACCACCGTACTGCATCTTTAAGGGCGTCAACTTACAACAAATTTGGCAGGAGAACATGCCATCAGGGTCGGTGATCAAAATGAGACGGGAGTCGGCCTACATTTGCGAAGATTTTTTTATCCACTGGCTTCGAAATCATTTTTTGCCACGGAAATCTGTTGGAAAATGCCTTTTAATCTTAGATGGCCATGGCTCTCACATGCTCACACAATGCGGTTCTAAATGACGTTATATTACTGTGTTCGCCAAGTCACTCAGCCCACTTCCTTCAACGGGAGACCGTGCTTTTTTCAAGCCTCTTAAAACATATTTCAAAAATGCATGCGACGAATTTATTAGGACCAATCCCCAAAAGAAGATCGAACGGAGACGTTCCCATACCCTGCTTGCTACAGCGTTGACTCGAGCAGCAACCACCCAGACTGGAGCTTGAGGGTTTTCCGCAACTGGAATTTTTCCTTTAAAACCCTCAGCAGTCCCTGAACATGTCTTTCCTACATCAAATAACCTAAACCAACGTTCCGAAAGTGTGGCAGAAGAACCCACCCTTCGATAAGTTATGCTTCTTCGGTTGTTGCGGATGATTGGACACCTAGCAAAATTCTGGATGATATTTCGCCAGTTCCAGTCCTTACAACCCACAAATAAACCAAGCGAAGGAAACAGTCCGCACAAAATTTAAGGGATTCAATATTTAGTGCAGATAAGAAAGATAAGATATTGAAGAGAAAAATAGAAAAAAGCCGTAAGAAAAATAACATGTCAAAAAAATCAATTAGAAAAACAAAAAAAAATCAAAACTTTAAAGAAGCCAGACCAAAACGTCCCCAAGGAATTGAAGACAAAAAAGCTTGCAGGAATACGTCACAAAATGACGTTCGGTTAGTTCTTCATGAGACGTGCACATCCTTTAAAAACCACTGTATGCCGTGTGGGAAGAAAACAAGCCGAAAACTAACCCCCATAGCAATCTCTCCCATGCCCAATGAGGTGCGGGAGAGATTGCCAAATACAGAATTTTATTTTTAATTTTTTTTGCAAAAAATGTTTGATTTTATAGTGCTGTTGATGTTATGCAATAAAAGTTTAATGCCTAAAGAGTTATTTATAATTTTAGGATCACGTTAAGTCCTTAAAAAGTAGACGTTTGGCGCGTTTTCCAAAACATGCGTCATCTCTCCCTGTTTTAGCCTATATATAATAGGTCTGTAAGAACTATTAAAGGATCTATTGTATTCTGTATTAATATTAGCAGAAGTCCTCTTCTCAGGTAGACTGTCTTCAGTTGAAATACAGCAAAGAGAATACAAACTAAATGTCAGATTTCTCGGAACTCGCCAGTGAAAAAACCTTCCAAAAATTGTCTTTCAATAAAAACTGTAACAAAACTGTAAACTTTGCATTGTTTTAAGAAAATGTATTAGCTCAGTTCCTAAAAAGGTGACACACGCAAAGTTCAAATTATTCAAACTTTTATACCAATTAACCGATTTCAACATACTTTTGTTAGTGGCTTTAACAGCAGCTTAAAATGGCTATTATTTTAAGCCTAAGAAATGTTAATTCTTCATTTTCATCACAAGTAATGGCGCAACATAGAGACATGTTTTCATAATTTTTTAAACACTCTGTGTCTTACCGTTTTCCTTAGATACAAAATGTAGTCCGTCCTTTTGGAACGGCGCCTATTTGTGAAAATTTACAGTTTCTTAATGAATGTGTCATCTTATAAATTGACAACATTTTTACTAATTGTCCTATTTTTTAACAGTTTGTTTTACTTTATAAAGCTATAAGAGAAAAGACACAAAACAAAAATGGAAAGTAAATAGGATTGGAGAGGGTGCGGAATTTCATACAAAATCTCTATACTAATAAGCACTTATGCCTGCTAGAAGTGCAGATTTGAATTCTATTGAGCATATAATGGATGAGGGAATAGACTCGCAAAAGAAGAATTCAACTGTAAGAGACAGATTTGCTAAAATATTTTTGGATTAGACAAAAGACAACAACTGAAAATTTAATTTTTTTCTGTTTGTGATATTACGTCAATATAACATTACGAAATTGGTGACACCGACGGACATTGTGACGCATTTTTCACGTCTATATCACATTCAGGGTTCGCTGAAAGAGTTTTCGATAAACAGAGTCAACAAGATTGGCTAAATCTGGGGAACAAACGATTAGCTGATATGAAACGACTTAACCGACAAAAAATATTTCTTCATAATACTTCAAAATCATTATTTCCAGCTGTTAGATTTGGGTGGAAAAGATTGATTATGTGTTGCCAATACCCTAGCTTTTGATTTATCGTCATGCACCCATCGCACATGACATACTGATTCTGCAAATATAATTTTCGTATTCAATGAATGTATGCGATAACGCTGCTCAGTTCTGTAGCGGTCTTGTTTTCTATAATCTGTTCGTCTTTTCCGACTTTTGCTGAGCTTTCTGTTGCTTAGAAGTTGATAATTTTGCGACTTAAACCAATTTCAATAAGTAACATATGTATAACATGTCCAATGATGATAAAACAACAGCTTTTTGTCTTACGATTGAAACTAACCTCTTCAAAAATCTGTATCTATGTATATACAATTATAAATAATTTAGTGTCTAAAACACACACACAGAATAAAATAATGTAACGATGGTTCTGACGGTGACTTTGGCATATCTACATTTCAAAATATTTAATTAGGAATTATTGCCGCGTTTTACAAAACTCTATATTTTTTTTTGGACAAGATGCCCAAAGCAACATGGTATACACCAACCGCCCGCTTGAAAAATAAAGAGGAAGTATGGAGCCGAATTGAAAATAATGGATGGGTAAGTGAAATACTAAAGTACTATTTATAATTGCGTTAACAGATAATAAGACACGAACGTAATAAAGCACGCAATTCCAGTGTATAGACAAAAAAGCCGCATTTAATTTTCTCATAATGAGTTACACATACATGAGAAGTCAATACTCCATGCGTTATGAGTGTAGAAAAAGTGATTCAAAATCAGAAGCCAGTGGGCCCATTTTATTCTGTATTATATTTCAAAATTGAAATAACTTATTGGTTATTTATGATGGAATATTAGTGAAATATTTCGAAAAGTGTTTAAGTTTTGATGGCATTTTAACTTGCTATTAAGCTATTAATAAGTAATTTAAAATAGTACCACGAATAATTGGTACACTGTTTGGTTTGTATTAAATAAATATACAAAACAGACTCTCTTACGTACTAAAATTTGCAGTTGTAATATTTTTGATCGTAAAAATGTGATGTGAAGCAGACATAGTAAAAAAAGTTTAAATTTTCATTGTTTTTATCATTACAAATTATCGTAGTTAGTTACAAATATAATTACTTTGGAAATAATTAAGTCCGCTTTGCTCAAAGACATACTAGGGAATATTTAGATCAAAATTGTATTCATAATATTACAGAACATGATGCACACTTAATGAACGCTGAATTAGAAAAAAAGTATGCAAGAGCATGATTTTGGAATCAGAAAAGCCAGATCCAGATTCGCTTTTTCTTTGACTTTCAGAAGGAATTAATGTACCGAAAATTGTCGGTGTCGATTGCATATTATAAACGTAATATATTAATATAAGAACAAATGAATATTGGAACATGGGACGTGCTCAGTTTATATCGACCGGGTGCAGCAATAAAAGCGATCAAAGAAGTGGAAAGAATGAATATGGATATCACCGCTCTGCAAGAAATACGGTGGCCTGGAGTGGGTTATACTGACGTTGGGAATTCAGTACTTTTCTATAGTGGCAATGAACAAAACGCCCACTCTATCGGAACAGGTTTTGCACTCAAGAAATCTCTGCTGAACCCAGTTTTAAGGTTCGAGCCACTTGGCGATAGGATGTGCTATATTAGGATAAAAGACCCTTTTTACAACTACTCGCTTATATCGGTGCATGCACCAACGGAAGACAAAGATGAGGGTATAAAAGATCTGTTTTCCGACATGTTGGAGAGGAAACACTCATCCTGGGAGATTTCAATGCGAAAATTGGACAAGAAGAGGCGTTAAGACCTCATGTGGGCATGCACAGCCTGCACAATGTTTCCAACGACAACGGTCTAAGAGCGGCAGATCTTGCAGCTGTTGTTAATAAAGTCCACTATGTTTAAAAACACAAAGAAATACACAAAATTACATGGGTATCTAATGATGGTGTAACCAGGAACCAAATAGATCACGTTATAATTGACACAAGGCACGGACGTAATGTACTAGACGTAGAAGTTGCAGGGGGGCAGATGCCGATTCAGATCATCTTCTGGTCAAAGCCAAGATCAAAGTCAGAATATTTACATCAAAGAACAAGCGAACCAATCGTCTCTCTCCTCAGTGGGATACAGAAAAGCTTCAGCAGACAGAGATAAGAGCACAGTATCAGGAAGAACTAAAGCGACTTATCAGAGAAAATACTAATAACCTAACACTAATACACCACATACAATACTGATATGGATAAGCTTGGGAAGTTTATTTCTGGAACAATTACTGAAGCAGCGAGAAAAGTGGTAGGGGAGAAACCCAGGAGACAACACAAAAACCACTGGTATGATGAAGATTGTGAAGATGCTATGGAGATGAGTAATACTGCTAGACTCAAAATGCTAAAAAGTCCCACAGACGAGAACAGGGAAAGATGTAAACGACTAAGAACCTTAGGAGAGAAACTGTTAAGAAGAAAAAAGAGAGAATGGCAAGACAGAGAATTTATTGCACTAGAAGTAGAAGTGAAAAATAACACAAGAACATTCCACCAAAAACTACGTTCCACAAAAGCAGGATTCAGACTCAAGACCGACAATATATTAAAGAAGGAAAATGGAGATCTAATAGCTGACAAAGTAGAAATATTGCAAACGTGGAAAAATTACTTCCATCATCTGCTTAATAGATGTACTGGCGAAGAGGAGGAAGCACTGGATCTGCTGTCTGCGGAACAACCCAATGATATCCCTTCTAAAGAGGAAATCAAAAAAGCTATAAGGAAGTTAAAAAATAATAAAGCCCCTGGCTGAAAGAGAAATAAATAATGTTGGTTGAATGGTAAATGAAAAATAAAGCCTTCTTATTTTGATTTTTTAATTTTTTATATTGTTGAAGTATTTAATGAAAATTTGATTAAAATAAATGAGTTTGTTTCAAATTGCTTTCTCCTGACTTTGAAATTGGTGTAAGTTCTTTTGGAGTCACTAAAAGTATACATTTTTGTTAATTCCAATTTAACAAACATTACATTATTAATTAAAATCAATTTAATATTTAAAAAATACAAAACTAGTGTAATAATATATATAAATGCATATTTTTCAAATTATTCAAATGCAAAACTTTGAATATGTTTATATAAATGAAAGTACACTTACACCTCTTTCAAATAAACTCGCTCAATTAATAAAAAGTCCTCTAATAATAAAAAGTAATAATAAAAAATAAAGTAATAGATTTGGATATCTGACAGTTGATCAAATTGAACAGTTTTTCTCCAGTTTTACAGTTCGCTGGAATAGAATAGAACTTAACTCCGGACTGGCACCAAGAATCATGTCTTATGGACGACATTTGTCAACAGCAAAACCATACGAAAAATATAATTCAATAATTCTGGGGATAAAATTAAGGCCAGCCGAAATCTACTATCTATTTTAACTAGCAAATAAAATGCGTAAAAAATATAAACGTGGCTAGTAATTTTGATACAAAAGACTGACACAAGCAAAAAATAAACCATAAAACATGCCACTATAATCAAGGAAAAGTTGAGCTCAGTAAAGCCTTAAATATGTATGCAAAAGAACGCAATAACCACAGCAAGCAAATGTAAACATGTTAATATTTCTTATGTCCAGCTTGAAGTTTCTCGGCACTCACTGCCTGTGTTTATTTAACTGCATGCTTCTTTTCAAGCTCGACATTGAACCTGCAGCTGACCTCATTTTTTATTTAGGGCTCTGTTAGATTTTATTTACGTAGCCCTAAGGAAGGGCTATTATGAAACCCAAATTTTATTCATACGATGCTTATCTATGCATGATAGTGGGTCTGATTATTTTGGTTAATTATTCTCATAATAATTGAGGCTTGAATAAACTTGAGGCTCATAAATTATGTGATGAAACACTATTTTGTAATTGTACAGTAGTAGTAGTAGTAAACATCTTTATTTCTAAAAAAAGGCTATCGACCTATCGGTCTTTCTGCCCTGTAATTGTACAATTTTATTTGAAAAAAAAATTATTTGGTTTGTACGAATCACCGTCATATGAAAAGTGCGTAAGTCCAGAAAGATTAATGTTTCATGAGACAATAAAAACAGTTTGAAACTAAAAATATTGTTGCCTCTATGATTCGTTGTGCTTAAATTCTGCATTTAAGCTCTTACTAAAATTGGTATGTATTAGCAAAACAAAAAAAAAATGGGCTCTTAGAAAAATCAATAGACTAAGCAAATTTCACTTGATATATCGTCGTTCATTCTGGACTTACGCAATTTTAACTTCTCAAAATAATACTGATACTTTTACATTACAAGGAGTATAAAAACGGAAAAAACCATGAAAATTTGGTTGCAAATCCATATACAGTGGTACCTCGATAGACGAGTGCCTTAATATACAGGTAAATTCAGTATGTAATAGTAATAGAGTAAGTAAATTTCCATGAAAAAAAGAATTTCATGAAAAACTGAAAGTAGCTACAACTACACATACAAATGGTGGAGAAAGACACCGAAACGTCTTATTAATAAAATAAAATAATAAATAATATAATTGACTGAAACCCAGGATTTTATTTTGAATTGAATTAAAATACAGTCAGGAAAATGTACACAAACTAATTAAAGTCATGCAAAAAAACAGCTTGCAAGATATCTGCTACTGATTAATATTGCTTTTCCGGAAATAATGGGAAGTTTTCTCGCAATCACATAATGTATTTTAAAATTAAGCTAATAATATTAAAGTGCTGTAATTGAAAATTGTGCTTTTATTTAGAGTGGAAGCATTAACTATAAAAGTAATAGAAGTGAACCGAATTGAAGAATAGAAATGTCTTATTTGAGGAGAATTGTCTTATTGAGGAAAATCAATATCAAATCCTGCAACCGACTGTTAAAAAGAACCCCAATATTATTTTCACCCGGTAATATTATTGACCGAAGAAAGAAAGGCGAGGAAAGAAAGAGCATCAATCATAGCATTAGCTTCCGATTCGAACTGGATTAGTTCAAGTCCCTATTATTCGTTCAAACATAAGATATACAATTAAGAAATGTTAAGAAGATACACGATTTAAACATTGATCTTTGTTTTCAAATTTTAACATCTTTAGAAAGTTTTAAAATAGTTGCAAAATAATTAAATTTTTATTAAAATAATTTATTCTCTCAGAATTCTAAACCAATCACGAAAATTGTTTTGATTGGCTCTCTAACCACTAATAACTATTAGTGAAAGGATCAATTTTTCGGATTTAATTATCTGTTTGTTTCATAAATTTGATATCAATTTAAACAAATGTGAATAAATGTGTAAAACAGTTTTTGTTATTCATAAATGCATACTTATTTTTTGCTGTTACCATAGATTAACGATTATGCTAATTTTTCAAGAATTTTTCAATAGTCTGCACAGTACCCAAACTAACAGGACAGTTTCTCGTCAGTTTTTCGGACCTTTAGGCAATACCGAAGAAGAATGGTGTTTTGCAAACACGAATGGCTTGCATCTTCAGAGTTATTTTGATCGAAAGCTTGCACTGTACTGATGTCTGTGAAAAACTTCATGAAAAACTATTTTCCACGACGCCCTAAATGCGCGAAAAACTCATCAGTTTCAAGCAATGGCCGCCAAACTCTTTTGAAAAGACATTTTTATTTTAAAAAAATGTAACAGAGTGATTGTTTATCAAAAGCATGAACGGGATGTATAATTTTCTCAGCAATTCCTGTCTGTTTGTAAGACACATGATTCATTAGAGCTCAGTAGTACCATAGAAGTTTAAGCTTGGTTTCAACTAAACTGAACTCGAGCCTAAACTCCTAAACACGTTCACTTCACGTTCCAACGTTGAACTTGAACCAAGTTTAAGCGTCTATTGGACTTAATCGACAGTGCAAACCGACTCTTAAATAATGCTTCACAATTTCAGCAAATCCACGTTCTTTTTAATAAATTTCCAAGTATTCAGCTCAGGGAATTGTAACTTAACGCGAGATGCGATAAACTGTAATTATCAAATATCTGGAATAAAAATCTGAAAGAAAATGGATGTATGTAGAGATTTATACCCAAAAGACATTTTCTCAACAAAAAAAAAGTATAAACACAAACCTGGTCATAGATAATTGTTATAAGTGAGCAATACAAAAATATGCCGTTGTAAAGAGGATGACGGGACCTCTGGACAAAAAGCAACAAAGTAGGAGACCACTGAAAAGAGAATTAAAGGCCCTTTAGAACGATGTGCCACATGACCCCCATTCCGATTTAAGATTCTAAGGGTGACATCTGGCCCTTCTAAATGTCCCCCTTACAAATAAAATTGACGTGTCTTCGGATTTTTCATATTTCTTACTGCAAGAAAGATATTAACGGTGGGAAGTTTTCAAATTGATACCCCGTATTTTCGCAAATATTATGTCTTCATTTGCTCTGAAATGTATGTACAAAGCCGCAAAAGGAAATCCAACCGTTCCAGAGTGTGATGGGTGATTTGCATAAGCCGCAACTCCGGTCAAATAATCTCTTAACTATTGTTGGCGTTGATAATAACAGACCTTTCATAATGAAGGATATCAAGATTGTATAACCATCAAGTGTTTGCGTTACCTATTATGGTAAATCCCTCCTTTTCATCTTACTTTTGGTTTACTATATAGATTCTGTCGCGGCGATGGACCATTAGTAACATAAAAACAACTAGTGTTAACTGCATTTTAAAAAATGGGTAAATTGGCCTTTTTTGCCTTGTGATATGGTCGTTTTATAAAACATCGAATAAACATAAACATGTATTTTTTAAGTACAGAGTGACTCAGAACTATGGAATTAAACTTCTAAGGATTGTTCAGTGCAGCAATAAAGCCTGATAGAATCTGAGTAAAAGAACGAATGCCCAAAAATGTCTGCATAAGCACTACGACTTTTTAAGGCCCTTTAAAACCATTTTGTGCAAAAATCGACTGATTGATGACGCAGCTCTATCTGCCTAAAATGGAAAAAAATATATGTGCTACAGAGTGTTGCAACCGCCGTATGTCTGTCTTTATCAAGCAAAATTTTATTTCATGCTTTAACTAAAGGTATACGATATTTTAACACAATGTTCTTATTAAATTTTTATCTCCATAAAGTATTAACCTAATATTTTACTTTTTTGTGCAAGTGTTCAAAGGAGGCGAAATGTAGTTGGTTAGTTAATGGCAGTTGCCACAATAAAACATTTAAAAAACAGTTTTCGATTCTCGTATAATTGAAGAATTGATGTAAAATTAAATGTTTACTTTATTTACTCTCAATTAATCCCAATTACTTCATTACTCTCACAGTAAAAATCACTAAAAACTTTTTTAAATTTATGGTCCGTTTCAAGCAGCAAACGTCGCTAAACCCAAACTGGTTATAACGGGCGATAAAAAATTATTTTCTCGTTTATTACGGATGACTGCGACTTTACGAGAGGCCGAAGCTTATATGAGAAATTGCCTCAAATGCAATCACGGAATATTCAAAATTACATTTGGATGTCATTTTATTTTTAAATTCATCATTTAAAAAACCAAAAGTTATGTGGATGGGGTTTTAATTTTTTAAATGGTGTATGGCTATCAGAACTGCCCCTAATGGTCCATCGTTATGACACACTCTGTATAAATAACAGTGTATGATTTTTTAATTTCTAGATTTTCTGCTACGTTCATCAGGATTTATTGAGAAAGATAATTTTATAAAGTTAATAATACTTCTGATTTGTGACTATTGTGGAAAAACAGAAAAAATGCAAATATTGATTAAAACACTAAAGCAAATGGTAGAAGAATAAGATGCGAGAACCTTAAATGGCGAAGAAAAACTACAACTAACCTATTTCCCATTCATTACTAACAAATCGATTCCGATTCTATTATCTGTCCGACAAATCCTGAGAATCTATTCATTTCCTGATAAACGGAATAACCATTACTCATATAAATCCTTTATCGCCCTTAATGGAATTGGAAATTCCTATAAGGTGGCCAAAGGTTAGACACCATATCAAGGTTTTAGTGCTCATATTCCCGTGCCATTTAAATATATGTTATCTAGAGAAATCTACTTCATAAATATTCTCTAGAGATCTATGGCGGCTGCTTCTGACACATTGCATGGTATCATATTTTCAATTCATCGGTGTAAAATGTTTAATTGTTTGTTGTATTATTTTGTCTCAGCAGTGTGAAAATATTTCTTATCCTAATTTGTTTTGCTTTCTACTTCTGGTTTTCATATTGACTGATTTTCAATGTGATTTGATTGTTTCATCGTTTGGTTATCTAGATTTCTATTTAATTTTTGTATTGCCGTGATGCCCGCCAATGCAAATTTTTTCGCTTCTCTTAATCTACAGTTTATATATAAAAAAAATTATATAAAAGTTTTTAAGTTATAAATTATTAATATATTAAGTTTATAAAAAAAATAATAACAGGCAAGGACCAGGTGGAAAATGTTGAACTTCCAACTTTAAGAAAAAAATTAATTTGAACACAAAACACTGGAAAGTTTTTTTTACGGTTTAAATCGGTCAGGATAGGCAAATTAGCCAAATTTTCCAATAAAAATCCTAGAACATGAATCGTAATTTCCAAAATTGTGGAGATTGTAAAGCACCATGAACAGATAGTGTTGCCAACCAACAGCATCACATTAAATTCATTGTGCATTTTGAATTAATAGAAGTGTGTATTAATAGCAATAGAAATCGATCAATCGACAAGGAATAATAATTACTCTTGAAGGGTTCTAAATATATTTTAATATGCCCAAATACAGCGTGTTCAATGTGAAAATGGGGTATTTTTAGATGTTTCAACCTCATTTTCCGGTTTAATTTTAGAAAACGATTGAGATGAGTTTGGATCCGGAGATAACGTACTTCAACAATCAGCAAAAAACACTCACGAATGCTGGAATATGATCATTATTTTGCATACACAAAACATTTCCTATATGGGATCCTAAAAAGCCTAAGGATAATACCAGATACTTGCCGAATATTCGAGAAAATATATTTCAGCAGGTGTGCATCAATCTTTTAGACGATTTAATAAAACTTATTTGTACTTGTTTTTTACTATTTGTCAACTATATTTTACTGTTTACTTCTGTACGCAAGTGTTTTCAATGTATTTAGCAAAGCTGTATCGTAAGCTTAAAGTAATAAAATAAATGATAATACTAAACAAATAAGCTTTTTAAAAGTACATGTTTGTCTATATTTCGCATTAATTTCTTCTAGTTTATATTGTTTTTTTTTTCGTTCAGTATTACCACAAGCTTTAATCGTATAACCGTATAATACCGTTTTGCTAAAGGCATTTTAACTCAAAACCAGTCACAAAGGATAACCTTTAGACGTAATTTTAACGTGAATTTCACGTAACGAAAGTGATGACTTGAACTTAGGTTACACCTTATTATAAAATCACGATCGGTGCGGGCTGGGATATTAGAAAGAATCAAAACCATTGTGCCTGCCAATTCGGATCAACATTTTTTATTGTTATAAAAGTAAATTTATTATTTAACGGATGCCATTCCTGTAGCTGAAAATTATGTTCATTTGAACAATCTTCGCCTGCATTAACTGGCACTACGTACTGAATAGGACTAAAATGTGTCGTACAGCATTAAAAAAATCGTAAATTATAAAATATCTGAAACAGGACATTTTCAAAACACAACATTTTTCGGCCTTTGCTGTTAAAGCAATATCATTAATGACATTGTTTTTGCATCTGCACACGTTACGAAGTAACACTGCATCCTGTGTGTTACTTTAACTTGTTAATTTCGAATCACTTAGAAACAGTAGCAATTCTGAATTTAAAATTATCTTCTTTTATACTTAACTGAAAATGAACCGTTTCAAACCAATCGGAAGACTTTCTCTTTTACTTCTTTTACAGGAAAAAATAAGCCAGTGCCTGCGCTTACATCACTAACTTATGGACGTCCCACACTTTCAACATATGACGAAGTGGAAACAGCTTTCAAGCGGTCATGTGCAACCTCTGACTTTTACAGGAAAAAGGGTGTTCTGCAAGTTGAAGCCAAAGAGGAGAAACAAGAAACTCTACGATTGGAATAAGCCAATTAGTTTTCAATTCCGAATAAATTTTTCAGTTTAATTAATTGAAACGAAATTATTTGAGAGTTAAATCCTGATTCTAACAATTGCATAACGAAAAAAAATTGAAATCTGTTACTTCAACAAAAGAAGTACATTTTATGTAACCGCAAGATAAAAAAACAAGAATACAAATAACACTGGTCTATAAAAGAATATTTTTTATGTAACATAATTAACTTTAGTAATTCCTATATGTACTGTTACCTGCTGAGTCCGAAAATGACACGGAAACCCTTGTACCACGTCTGGGTTTTTTGTTACAGACTGGTAAAGTAAAAAAACTAACGCCTCCAACTAAATCTATATAATAAAACTTATATATAACAGCACACATAAATTGCTTTGTCTTTGAAACATTTTAATTGCATTATAGAATTTTAAAAATATATACATATATACAGGTTGTTCGTGTTTCCTTTTAATTTTTTTGTTTTACGTAGAGTTGCATCTTCCTTTTTCAAAAACCAACAGTAATCTCCGAGCATTGCAGGATACCAGCGGCCTTGGTATCTCGTTTCAATCGTTACTATATCCTCATGAAATCTCTCACCTTGTTCATCACTTATAGCTCCAATATTCTCAAGGAAAAGGTTGATATGCGAGTGAAGGAAGTGAATCTTAAGGGATATTGGGCAACCCATAGTTTGTACGTTTTCAAAAGGTTAAGTACTAAATTCTTGTAGTTATCTTCACTATTGTTGCCAAGAAATCCTTTCACTACCTGCACAAATGTTTTCCAAGCTACCAATTCTTTTTGTTTAGTAGCTTTTCTTCAAATTCAGCATCACGTATAACCTTCCTGATGTCAGGTCCCAATGAAAGCACCTTCTTTTGTCTTCCCTGCACTAAGTCGTGGGAAAAGTTCTGACAGGTACTTGAAAGCTGGTCCCTCTCTGTCCATGGCTTCTACGAAGTTCTTCATAAGACCTGACTTAATGTGCAAAGGAGGAAGTAGCACATTTTTGGGGTCAACCAAAGGATCGTTGAACATATTTTGTTCTCCTGGAGTATAAGACTTTCTTGACGGCCATGCTCGTTTAACAAAGTGATTTTTTCTGTTCCTGCTGTCCCATAAGCACAAAAAACACCAATACTTTGTATAGCCACCCTGAAGTCCCATTAAGATAGCTATCACTTTTAAGTCACCACATATTTGCCACTTAAAATCATCATACTTGATTGCCCTTAGAATTGCAGCCAAGTTATCACAAGTCTCTTTCATTGAAACAGAGTAAGCAACTGGAATTGACGGCTTTTTAATTCCATTGTGGAGTAAAACAGCCTTAAGGCTAGACTAGAGGAGTCAATAAAAAGCTGCCACTCTGTAGGAATATGAGCTAGTCCAAGTTCATTCATTAACCACACAAAGTCGAAACATACGCACATAGGCCCTTCAACTTTGAAAAATACAGAGAAGTTAACATTTCTCTTTCTGAAGGACGTTATGGTTGTGCCTTTTGCCAAAAGATTCCACTCTTGTAATATTGAACCTAGTAGTTCAGATTGCTGCTTTGATAAACCTAAATCACGGGCCAAGTCATTTAGTTCATTTTGCTTAACCAGGTGTGGTTCACGAGATGGAGGAATATATGTAAGATCAATAGTATTTTCCAATAAATCTTCAGTTTCCAATTGGAAAGCTTCATTGTCGTTTAATTCTGGAATGACCACATCTTCCCAGTTCAAAGGTGGAGTTGGAATGGGTAAGTCTCCATCGTGGGAAACAGGTTTAATGGCAGAAGGTACAGTCGGATAGTTAATGTTGTTCTTCTTCTTCTTTGAATAACCTTCCGTATTGGTGAGGCAAAAGTAGTAGTCATTAAAGTGGTTAGTTGGTTCACGCCAGGCCATAGGCACAGCAAATGGCATGCTGCATCGGTTACCCTTCATCCACTGAATGGGTGTCACGTTACAACTCACGCAACAACTATCGCTATCAGGAAGCTAAACACATAGAACAGCGTTATCAGGAAGCTAACACATAATAAAATGCTATTTGGATCAAAATTGTCTACCTTCTTTAGTGATTCAAATGTGACCACCTAGAGAAACAATTTTAATTTTTCATATATTTTTTGTAGTGAATTTTAGACAATTTCTTTTCAGGGTAGTTATTTTAACACTTACCACTTTTTTACCAAGATCTAATGCAAGTTCAGACTTACCAGCGTTGGAGCAACAGTATACCATGACATTCTTCTTCACATTTTAAGTGATAGAACATCAACAGTGATCAAATATCATCACTATTAACTTTGTAGCGATAGATAAACATTCTAAACTATAAAGTTTGCTGCAGGCTACAGTTAATATCATAAGTTTTCATCAGAAAACGTCAGGGAAATATTAGTTTACTTGCCTTACGGTCTGCAAAAGATGATTAAATAATATCGAACAATACGAATAATCCACGTAAATTTAGCATAGAAACTATGCATATAACCAGTTCAATCAAAGCCAAATGTAAATGTTCGTGTTTAACATGAAAAATTTTGTTTTATCATCAATTCCATATTTGAAAACGAATATTCCTTTGCTGTTGTATTATTCTAATTAATTTAAAAATCAAATTTTATGTGCAACAGTTCTTAAAAAAATAGCAATAAACTTTTATAGGTTTTTGGTTTTTTCGAAAGAAATACTAAGTCTTATTTCACAGCAGTAATTAATAAATAATTAATTGTCTCTTCAATTACACGTTACAAAACTGAATAAGAGTTAATGCATAGTACAACAAATTAACAAATCTCGATAAACAGAAGGCATCCGTACAAAAATTAAAATTTTGCAGGAAAACTAGGGTTTATTGTATCAATATAAATTTGTCTACAATGCATTCATATAAAATCGTAGAAATGAATCTGCAATTTCTATAACAAGGTGCACAACACAAAGAGTACATTTATGGGCATGCTTCAGGTAGCAACGAATAGACATATATGGCATTTAGAAGTAACAGTCATAAAGGAACATTTTGCACAAACCGTAACCAAAACTCAAAGTCGACTTTTAAATACTAATTGGCAGTTTCGTTTTTCTGTGCGCCACTTTCAAAGTTTTTACGTGTTTGTGTCTAGGAACGGCATATGCTTGTTAACTAGAAAACTCACATCCCTCATCAATTTGCATAAAGCATAGATATAAAGAAATACACAAAACTACAGTTATCTTTATTTCTTCGAAAGTCATATGATATAGACTAATTGGTCTTTCTGCCCATGCTATTTACAGTATGGTAATGCTTAATTACTGAGATGGAATTATAGTTTACATGTTTTCCAGTTTGTATGTACAGTCTGTTTGATACTTTTATCATATATGTTCACATAGTTATTGGGTTGAAGGAATGTGAAGTAGGTTTTGTGGATTATTTTTCTAACTAGTCGTTGCGATTTGGGCTTTTACATTGTGTTTGCTCTCAAAAAAGCTGCCGACAGATCACTTTTTATATTCTTGTGGTCGTCTATCTGCTGATAATTTTGTCTTTGGAAATTAGCGATCAAAACTGTTTTACTCTTTAATTAACTTCTGTTCTCGTGTTTTACAATTGCTTTGTGAAGAGAGTTTTGTCTTAAAACCCATTGGAATCGCTTACACTATTTTGAAACCTTAGTGTTTTTGGCATTTTCTTTTTCGATCTCGAAAGTTGCGTTCTTAACAATTTTTAAGAACTCTCTGATTATCACCATCAACGAAAATCACCGGTTCTTCAAGCAATAGCCACTTAACCCGTTACCATTTCATACGGTGGATATTCGCCATTATTTCGTCTGTTGGGTTAGAGAATAGAACCGGTAATGGTATTATCGGTCAATCCAGCCCCCGTTGATGGAAAATTAGCATTGTGCATTAGCAGTTCGCACGAAATCGCATTAATCCATACGCGCCAATGATGAAAACGTGCAATTCAGTTTCCTAGCGTGAAAGATGCTTCATTCATAACTCGGATATAGCAAGAACAAATCTCTGAGAATCATAGAAAAAGTTGTTACTCTGCTCCAAAAAAAACCCTAAAGAACATTTTATAGTTTGCAAGACGTTTACTGTTTAATCTTATTTGGAAGATTCGTGTACTCAGGATTCATTTAATTAATTCGATTACATTCGAGAATAAAAAACATTCTTGTTGAAATAAATAAAAGTTTCTAAATTGAGCAAACAATTTATTTGATTTATAAAAAACGTGCAGTTACGCACAAGACTGCACACTACAAAAGGTAAAAAAGAATGTCTTGAATAGTTCCGTAACGTGCCAACTGCGGACCATTTATAGTTCTATTTTTAAATTGATCGATTACAAATACCCAGTTTTTCAAGTTCAACTATTTAATTTTGGATAAATGTGTTTTCTTTTTAATACTTAATACCACATCAGGCAAATAGAGGCAAAATGACTTGTTGTTGTACACAAGAATCCGACTAAAGCCGATTAAAAGTAGCTTCTTTAAATTGAAGTAAAAATTTTACTTCTCAAGGAGAGATTAAAATTAAATAAAGGGTGTTCCAATAAGAACGGCGGTTTTAAATTGCGCGCCATTTGTAGTGTCATAATTTGACATTTAAAAAAAAGGCCGTTCGTTAGTAGACAGCAGGAGGTTAAGTAAAATGGAGCGGGTCAATACACAACAACGAATTCTCATTGTGAAAAATTATTATCAAAGTGGTGGAAGTTTTGCAGCCACAGTTCGCAAAATGCGTACAATGCGGGGCCACCGGAATGCTTCAACTGAAGCCACTGTGATAAAATTAAGGAAGAAATTTTAGCAAACTGGGTCTGTTAATGAAGTGAAAACAGAAACACGCGTTCGTCCTGGTCGCTCGACTGAAAATATCGCAGCAGTACGTGCAAATGTTGAGGAAAGCCCAATCAGCTCAGGAAATTGGTGTTTCCACAACCACTATGCATCGAATTTTAAAAGAAGATTTGAAGCTTCATGCGTACAAAGTTGAATTGGCTCAAGAGCTACAACCGGAAGACCATGGGCAACGAAGAGCCTTTGTTGATTGGATTTTGGAACAACGACAATTGGACGGTGATTTTTCAACAAAAATCATGTTTAGGGACGAAGCCCATTTTCGTCTTCATGGCTTCGTTAATCGACAAAATTGTAGCATTTGGGGTTCCGAAAATCCAAGAGTGATCGTTGCAGATGCATCCAAAAATAATCACTGTTTGGTGTGCATTGTGGGCTGGAGGTATCATCGGACCATTTTTCTTCTAAAATGCAGTTGGTCAAGCATTAACCGTGAGTGGTGTTTGTTATCGTGAACTGTTAACTAACTTTTTTGTGTCAAAATTGCAAAATATGGAGCTCAACAGCATGTAGTTTCAACAGGACGGTGCAACATGCGATACAGCAAGAGAAACTATTTAATTACTGCACGAGTCATTTCCTGGTCTTGTCATTTCTTGTTTTGGAGATCGGCGTTGACCGCCCAGATCATGCGATTTAACGCCTTTGGACTTTTTTCTTTGAGTTTTTTTAAAGTTTATGTGAACAAACCAACAACGATTGAAGCCTTAAAAGAGAAATTCAACGCTGTTTCTCTGAAATACCGCAACATTTGAAAATTTCATGAAAAGAGCACGTCTGTTCCAGCAAAGCCGAGGCGATCATTTGTCCGACGTCTTATTCCATTCATAACCTCATGATGTGTACTTCATTTTTCAATAAATGTTTCAAACTTATGCCACAATTATATATGTTTTATTTAAAATTTAAATCCGTCGTTCTTATTGGAACACCCTTTAGAAGTCGTAATAGTGAAAATTATGTAGCACTATTGCACTATAAAGATAGATAATACACAATATTTAATCAAGCAAAATCTATGCTTAAAGATATCTGATTCTTCTAGAACTCTAATAATTGATAACTGGATTTTGCTACATTTTGCTCAAATGTTGTGTTCCCGTAAAAACTATCACTATATATAATCACCTATTTTCAGAAAGAAACTTTTTATTTACAGAAAACTGGTTACGACTTAGGTAGTTATGTGATAATTTCCTCGTGTTAGACGTATTAACGTACAAAAATCCAAATACTAAAAGTTACTTGGTCTGAGTAAGTGGAAATAAAATCGTTGATAAATGACGAAAATATTTCAATAACATTAAATCGCAGGATTTTATCGCTTGTAAACAGGGACAATTTTTAATACGAGGGTTGTAATTGAGTTTTCACTCATGAAATGAAGCTAAAACAAACTTTAAAACTGAATTTGATAAAAAATCAATTTATTTGCTTAATTTGTTTTTACCAGCAAAATATTATAAACATTGTTGTTTGTACACATTTGCAGCTCAATTTTTGGATTAGTTATAATTATATCTTTAAAACCACATGAGTGGTTTGCGCATTTTTAATTTTAAGTAAACAAAAATAATTTTCGATGTTGCAATTCTGTTTGCAATTCTTCTTCTCCTTCTTCATGTACCACGTCCTCCCAGAACTTTGGTCACCAACACTGCTACTTGAATTTTGTTTGAATCTTTTTTTGAAAGTTGTTTGCAATTGAATGAGGAGAACAGGTTTGTTTGAACCAGTATTATTCTGGATAGATGTATTAAAATTTTTCAAAGACACCGTTTCACACTTTTACTTACTTAAACATTTATATGTAGATTTTAAAACGGAAATAATTAATATATGAGAAAAAACGATTGAGCTAAACGAGAACATACCAGCTAGTTGCTACTATATGTGTGAGTAACAGCTAGTTTTTAGACAAAATAGTATGCTTAGAGATTAATTCGTAATAAAATAAGTCGTACATTAGTGCAAGTTCAACCCGAAAAATAATCGACAAATTGATATTTTTATTAAAAAATTAAAATATTTATTATATAAAATTAATCTTTTTCGTATATTTCTTTTTCCTGACTGTACTTTTAATTCATTCCAATATATTCCTGGGTTTTTCAGTCAATTTTATTGTCACTAATTATGGTGTTATGTGATGAGCCCTGCGTTCGTCCCGGGTCTACCTATTGGACTCGTCAGTAAGGCTTTAGGTAGACCCTGCCTTATACGCCAGACATCGGTTCTACGTGTTCGGACGTAAATGAACCGAGCCGGTATAGATCTTCTGCGGTGAGATATTGGCAACCCGTGTTGCCGATTAGCATTAGATTGAAAACTACTCGTTCCATTCTGCTTTTTTTCTCCCAAGCATCTATATCTTTTTTCGTATATTTCTTTTTCCTGACTGTACTTTTAATTCATTCCAATATATTCCTGGAATTGACTGAAAAACCCAGGAATATATTGGAATGAATTAAAAGTACAGTCAGGAAAAAGAAATATACGAAAAAGATATAGATGCTTGGGAGAAAAAAAGCAGAATGGAACGAGTAGTTTTCAATCTAATGCTAATCGGCAACACGGGTTGCCAATATCTCACCGCAGAAGATCTATACCGGCTCGGTTCATTTACGTCCGAACACGTAGAACCGATGTCTGGCGTATAAGGCAGGGTCTACCTAAAGCCTTACTGATGAGTCCAATAGGTAGACCCGGGACGAAACGCAGGGCTCATCACATAACACCATAATTAGTGACAATAAAATTGACTGAAAAACCCAGGAATATATTGGAATGAAATAAAAATTAATATAATTTTTTTTTTCAAATTTGAGATTGCAGCTGGGCGCAAGAAAACGTTTAATGGAATGGTACCCAGCCTGCAGTAGAAGTTGATTTTATCAAAAACATTATCATCAGTCTTCGCTCAAATGCTCCTAATTGCAGACTATGCAAATAAATCGCATAGAACTAGCAGAAAAACGAATCGGCTTATGTGAAAGTCTGGAGATTGTTTTAAGTAAATTTACTAGTAAAATTTCCTTAAACACTTTAGTTCTTCTTTACATGACAACTGCAGTTCTCTGATTTCGGGGGTATTCAATACAAAATAAATATATTTGCAATGCAAATACATATTTGTATTGCAATATACAACATTGAAAAAACTAATATATTCCAAACTAGCAATTTATACAAATATTTTTCAAATCCGTTCTCGAATAGAAGACATTTATTGAACATTTGTGGTATCACATATCGGTCTAAATCTCAACATCAACGATTGTGAATGATGGATGCTCTAATAAGTTGAATGTCTTGCACAATATGGAGCCATGGGATTTCATATATTCGAACGTTCGCTAAAATGTTTACAGATATATGCATGAAAAGGCAGATAATGTGAAAAGTCTTCTTCCAACAATAGCTCGAGCACAGACTTAAATTAGCCCGATAGAGTGGAAAAGGTTTTACAACTGATTGAACTACTAAGGACAAGTTGGTAACTTCTGAAACTGAATTAGATTTTTAAATATATTATTTTTTCCAATATGTAGGTATATTTTGTTTTTTTTTTTCTCAATATAAAAATTTCAAAGTAAATTAAATAATTAGCATTTTTAAATACATATGTTTAAAATTAGTGCTGTCGTTTTGTATTTTGTTTTCATTGGTTTCAGTGTTTATAAACCGCTAAAATGCACAAAAGAAACTGGTTAGAGATGAATGTGTGTGTGCATATTCATTCTGTTTCGCCTCTTTCACGCAGTTTGTCGCTTTTCCGTTTAACATTCTTTATAAACATATAAAGTATTAAAGTTAGAAAATATTCTTTATAAACAAAAAAAACATTTCACTAACAAGTGAAAAAAAAAGTTTTTGTCTTTTTTAGCCCAATTCAATAAGCAGGTATATCGTTCTCTTTGGTTTTGGATATAAATCCATATTCTTTTTAGGCAGTTTTATATCAATGTTGAATAAATCTTCCGGTACTTCAAAAGTTTGTTAAAATTGTTCACCTTTTTGCGAATAGTGAGTAGATCTAACCCTAACAAGCAGTATGCGCACAATACCCAATTAATTTACATAAAAATGCTCGGGTAATGTTCCTATGATTACAGTGATTTGTGCAAAAGCTCCTTCTAATTGCCTTTCAGCTGATAAGAACTGGCAATATGCTAAGTATACCCGGAAGTTTTCGATATGATAGATGGATGAGGTCTGTAGAGAACATCGCATCACCTTAAAACCGCTAATAATAATTAATTCGTATTAGGCCTGTTCGAAGAGCAGTTCCGAATTAATTTGATACAAACTGTTATTTCATGATGAAATGATATCATCGAAAGATCTAACTTTAACCAGTATAACAGTTCATGTCTTCATAACAGTACATTAGACATAAGTGTCGGAAACTATGTGTAAGAACAGGCCTATTCTAAATTAATAGGTATATTTCAAGGCGATGCTGAGTTCGGAAAATAGAAGAAACATCAACAACAAAGGTTAGGCAACAGTAAACTAATACTCCACTGACCTTCTCATTGTCTACTATCACACTGACCGATGCGGACTGAAAAAAAAAGAAATGTTTAATATTCACGTTCAAAATATTTTAGTCACAATAAACAAATAATATAAAGAAAGACTGAGAAATTTCACATGTTTTACGTTTTTCTAGCATTTGCATAACGTGCAGAAGAATCTCGAGAGTACAATTTCAATGGTAGGTAAAAATTCCGCATAATTTCAAAATTTGAAGTCGTTGGTACACTTTTTTGAGTAGTACTTTCTGAAAAGATTACGCGAAAAATTGGAAGAATTTGCGAAATATAGGATGCAGTAAAGACGTCAGTTGCGCTTATGAATAGAGACATTCTCGTTCAATATGAATCATAATAATCTTTCGCATCTCGATGAATGCGAGAATATTTTCTCGCGAGCGTAGAACTAGACTTGCAAAGTGCAAAGCATCTGCAAAAAAATTTGTTCTTAAATGCTAATTCATTTTTAATTGAAAAGTAACTTTTTAAAAAATTTTAGCTTGTAAAAGGTTTATTTTATTTTATCCATTCTATTTCATAATCAGTGCTTTAGTTACCTGAGACCAATGTTTTGTTTCTGTTTTCAGAATATGTAATTGTTAGTTTACCTATGTTAAAAAGTATTTTTTAATAAACAAAATCATTATTTATCAACGCTTTTCCCACCAACAGCATCATCATCATTGCACACTTTGAAGGAAAAATTATAAAATAACATGTTCATTTTATATCATAATTTTGGAACCTATTACCAAAGTGGATCTGGAACATTATAACCTGTTACAGAAAAATAACAATTTAGACCCCACCAACTTTTCTGATGCCCGCAAACCCAGATTCAACACCAGACGTTCTACTGCACACAAGAAACTTAACAAACACCATCAACAACATAAACTTAACCAACGAACTTGGATCCGGCCACCTGGCTATTACGTCTAAAATAGACTTACAACATACGCAACCTACCTCCAATACACCTCCTATAGAGAAAAAGTTAAACCTAACAAAGGCTGACATAGACAAAGTGAAACAATATATACATGACTACATTCAATCGCAAGCACAGCACATTCCAATAGAAACCATACAACAACAACTTTCACTAGCCATAAGAAAATTTAGCCCGGAAATAAAAAATGCTTTCTACCGACATACACTACCCAAATTCATACTGAGACTCTAAAAACAAAAGAGAGAACTGTACAGACTATATACAAACACTCAAAGTAAACGACCTAAAAAGAGAGACAGTGAACCAACTCAACAGAAACATTAAAACCTTGATTGGACAATACCGACAAGACAAATGGCTAGAAACAATGTAAAGAAATACAAAAAGACAAAGGCAAAACATACTGGCGAAAAATAAAAAAAGAAACTAGCGCAATACAAAAAGAACTAACACTACTGACACAATTGACGAAACGGAATAGAACGGTACACAGACAAAGAGAAAGCGGACGCGTTCGCCAGACACTATCAAAGGGCCTTCAGCATATCGACAAACCCTAACTTCGACAATGACAACTGGAACTTGATCAACGATTGGTACTTGAACTATTTTAACGGCTCACCAAACTATACCTACAAACTGATCACAGACACAGAGTACGATGAAGCCCTAGCGCATATCAAAAACACAGCACCGGGAAAAGATCAAACTAAGGCAAAACTCTTGAAAAGCCTCACTCAAGAAACACACAAACTGATCCTAACTGAATTGAACAACTGCATCACAAATAACAAATCCCAAAACATGGAAAAACGGCTTAATAATTCTATACCAAAAATGGACTGGACAATACACAACCGAGCAACTACAGACCAATTACACTACTTCCAGTACTAAGCAAAGTTTTTGAATACATAATAAAGCAGCGACTAGGAAAACTAGTCGGAAAGACATACCTACCTACCAATTTGGTTTCAAACAACATCACTCGACTATTCATCCGCTCTTTATTTTGGCCAAGAATATACAAACGACTCACCTAACTGACAGAAAGTCGGCGAATGAATAGACAATTCATGAATAGACAATTCATGGACATTAACATGGCCTTTGACAGTGTCTGGCATATGGGCTTACTCTACAAACTTCACAAACTCCACACACCCAACATATCTACTTCACATCATAAAAAACTTACTAGAAAACAGACAACTACAAGTACGAATTGACAAAACACTGTCATTTTCTTTTTCCCCTGAACAAGGGCTCCCTCAAGGATCCCCGCTCTCACCATTCCTATATAATATATACTGCCATGATATCTATAATTACCACTTACCAGACAAAAACCAAATAGACAAATCAGCATACATATTACTATACGCCGACGATACTGCACTAATAGTACACGACAAAACCACTGAAAACGCGACTGAAAGACTCCAAACACTAACGAACAATACAATGTCATGGTTCTATAAATGGATACTAACACCAAACGCGTCAAAAAAATCAACTTCTACTCACAAACCACAGACTCAACGCGGACTCCCCTACAAAAATTACAGACGGCCAAACGACAGAACCAAAGAATGACATAAAATACCTAGGAACCACAATTGATCACAAACTTAAATTCACTAATCACATACGAAACATCAGGGCAGAAACAATAAAGAGATCAAAACACTTCCGATCACTAACCTACAAAGACAGAGGAATTAGCACAAACACCGCCACCAAAATATATAAAGCTATTTGTAGACCCTTGCTAGACTATGAACATATACTCATGACCAACGTAACAGAAAGGACAAAACGTTATATACAAACAACAGAACAAATTGCACTAAGACTAATAACACGAATAAGACAACCCCAAAACCCACTACACAACCCCCCCACCCAACTACTATACGAACGCACAAACATGACAAAGATCTCGGAAAGACTCATACAGCTACAGACAAAATGGACAAACAACCCCTACAACTGGACCATACTGAATCCCCTTTGTCTTACAAGACCAACCAGGCAATCCCGCTTCCGTTTCCCTACATCAACGCTACTCGAACACTTACAAACGCAACTGACTACTGGACAATAAAATAATTTTTTCTTGTCATTAGAACTGGAAAGTTTATTTAATAAGATTATTAAGCTAGAATAAGAGAATTTTCATCTTTATTTTTTATTTAGATTAAGACTACATGTATTAAACAAGGGCAGAAAGGCCGATAGGTCGATAGCCTTTTTTAGAAATAAAGATGTTTACTACTACTACTACTAACAATTAGCACACTTCTGGCATGCAAGACAAGACCAAGACCATGTTCTGCAAGACTAAAACTTTTGCAACAGTCTTGCGAGAGTATCGACTCAATTCTGCACAATATGATCCATCGGATCGCTTATAATAATATTATATTTATAATATAATATCTTTTCATCTTAAACTATCGGTATATCACATTAGATGTTGGCTTTCTTCGATAACAATCAAACACAAAACGTATTCATGTGGATAAATTTCTATGTGTTAAATTTGTATTAATTTTTTGCTCTCATATTTGCTAACTGCGACTTATTAGGCAATAAAAAAGTGGAAGTCAATAATTTTGAATTACGGAAGAATTAAAATTTTTGTATTTTAGAAAACTTCAGCTTTTTAATTAACCATTGATAAAAATTTCATATGGGAATCAAATAGCAAACAGTCTGAGATTATCTTATTATTTTACTATTGTTGTTATTATTAAACCAAATAATTATTTAAAATGGAACGCCTTATTTAAAAGCAAGACTTGCAAGACTTTAGCCGCAAGACCAAGATAAAGACTTAAGATGTAAGAACAAGACAATGCCATGCAAGTCTCGGCCTTGCTTTGCTCATCACTATGCAGCTCTCTATGCAGATCTCACTGCAACAGATTTATTTTCTTGCGGCCCACACAAAGTAGTGTTCGAAATTCAACCTGACTGTATTGAAGGTCTTCGGAAAAAAGTGATTCAGGTATGTCGAGGTATTATTCCACCCTGTATATTAGCAATCAGTAAATCACACTAAACTGCAGCCCCTACCTGTGAAACGAGATCAATATATTTTATGGCCGATGGAGCAAACGTAAATGCATTTTTTTGGGCGATCACGCAGTGTACATTTGCTTGGGTTACTCCGTCTTGGATTTGGATCGACTGTAACACTGTTAAAAATATAAAATTACGAAAGGAACAAAATATTGAAATATAAAACATTGATAAAATCAGTACGTTGGCCTAATGCATCGACATGCAAGATTCACATTGGCCCCGAACAGGAATTCCTAATAAATAACTAAACACATAATACGGGATGTCAATTTGAAAATTTCCCACCCTTAATTTCTTTCTTGCAGTTAGAAATATGAAAAATCCGAAAGACACGTCTGTAAGAGAGATATTAAGGGTGGGAAGTTTTCAAATTGACACCCCGTATAACAGAATTGAAAAAGAAAGCGAAAAAGACATTTAACACGTGGAAATTTCATGACCTTTACACTCCCCCAATGATTACACTTCGTATCAGCACGAGATTTTCTATGCACAATATCGGACGAAACAAAATATCTCAGAAACCGTCCGTAAATGGGAAATTAAGACCGATTCAACAGTGTGTCACGCATTGTTAAGTGTTCCGATTTTCTGAAATTGACAATATTTTCTAATGTATTCCTGGGTTTCAGTCAATTTTATTGTTTATTATTTAAAATGAAATTAATTCATTAAAATGAGGAGGACAAAAACAGATCATTAAACTTTTTGGATATGCCGGTTATGTATGACAATAATGGGGAAATAAAAACAAACTGGTACACAAAGGATCTGTGGTCTGGTAGATACTTGAATTACCAATCATACGCACCTATACAATATAAAAAAAGTGTGGTAACAGCTCTTACTGATAGAGCGATAAAATTAGCACATTGTGGATACAGACAAAAAATCTTGAAAAAATAAAAAGGTACTAATAATGAACAACTATCCCAAAGAATTCTTCGAACCAATTATAAAACAAAGAATTAATAAAATATACAATACAAATAAATGGAACAACATAAATAATATAAAAAAGAAAAAAGAGGGTGAAATCAAGTATGTATCATTACCGCACATACCAGAAATCAACACAAAAATAAAAAATGTTTTAAAACCGCATAATATTACTATAGCGGAAAAAAACTAACAACAACTTGGCAAAAGAGTGTTTTACAAAATTTAAGCCTAGAAGCGATAAGTTGGACAGCAGCCTAACGTAATATACAAGATTGACTGTTTGAACTGTGACAACACATACATAGGACAAACAGGGCAATATTTAAAGAAAAGAATATACGAACATAAGTATAGCTTAAGAAAGGTTAACGAAAATGCAACAGCATTAGCACAACATGCACAACAAAAGTTGCATGATTTTGATTTCGATAACACACAAATATTGATCAATGAGGACAACTATAATAAGAGAAGAATCCATGAAATGATACAAATTAAGAAACATCAGAATGCAATAAATTTCAGATCAGATACAGACAATCTTAGCTCTGTGTATCACACATTAATTAGATGATCGCATGCATGAACTGAATGGACCTGGTAAATAAAAATTAAACAGCAGATATTGAAGAATTACAGAGCAATTCCAAGAATGCAAAGAAAAGGCGAAATATAAACAAGTTTTTCGGGCCCTCGCTCGATATCGAATAAAATAGGTAATTCAATGTCCAACCAAATGTAAAGGTAGAAACATCTAGACACTGTAAGTCAAATTTAGATCTCTAAACAATAGATTCTAGTCTTTTCCCGAACATGATTATCCCGACTCATCACCTGAGAACCAAGGTCCCAAATTGTACTTTTTAATATGTGTGTGATTTGAATTTTAATATGTTAATTTTGTGAAAGTCTTTTTTAAATAAATTGATAATAAATGTAAAATGTATATTTGAGACAAACTGATGATGGTGGATAAAGACACCGAAACATATTTGTAACATTTTAAATAATAAACAATAAAATTGACTGAAACCCAGGAATACATTGGAATGAATTAAAGTACAGTCAGGAAAATATACGAAAATATTTTCTAATGGAACACTAAATATTATGCGATTATAGAATTCCTATTATTCTGAATAGATCTTATTGGAACGATTTTTGTCAAAAACTTACAGGTTTTGAGCATATAGAGGTAAAAAACAGCAGACAGTAGGGCTGCTTTCTCCGGTGGAGAAAAAGTTTTTTAAAATAAAACCGTAAATTTCTGTTTGGCACATTTAACTGAATTTAAATAACCGGAATGAAGCCGCTATGTAAACAGCGACATACATTATGCTGCCACAAAAAAACTATATTACAGCTCTAGCGGAGATAAAGTCAAGAATTTGCAAAGCCAACAATTTATCAAGCCCTAAGTTCCGAGCTACATTTCTATTCAATGGATGCAGGAAGCATGAAGTACAAACAGCTTGTCAACGGACGAACCATCAAGTTCCTAACGAAACTTTCAGATACAAAAAATAAACGGATAGGCAGGGTAATACCATAGAAGTATATATAGTTTATAGAAAAGTTATATCAAAAACAGTAATGCACGTTTTTCATGACATTTCGCATGGTCGTAAATCATAATTCATCAATAAGGATAAAATAATAAATTATACGTCGGTATAAATACTACGTGGGTGATTGCATGAAAAACATGACTTTTGTTGTATGAATGGACGACAAACTTTACCGTTGCTTCTGAATGCAAATAGCAATTTAATACAAATTAGAATCTTGATTGAGCAAGCATGCAAACTCATTTTATTTATGGGAAAATAACGATTTGAATAAATATTTGGCAGGGCTCTACAAAAGGTCAAAGTGCAGTCACGATTTCCGTTCAAGTATAATTGACCTATTAATAGATGCTTTTAAAGCAAAGTGTTGTAGGTATATGTTAAATCAATACTATCTTGCTTAAAATCAAAGTAAAAAAATTAGAAGCCGGTCGTTTAGAGGAATCTTTAACTCAATTTCTATTTTATCCTTAATTACCGCAATTTCAATAGTTACAAATAAACGTACTTGTGCAATTACTTTAAAATTGGCCTTTTCAAATCATTCCCATAAAACATTAAACATTTAAATAAAACTGTGATTACCAGATTATCTGAGTGCGTCACAAGAAAAACCCATTTGAAACATTTTTCGGTCCATGAAATACGTTTCCAACGCAGCAATGATGCATCGAAAACACTATTAAAGTTTGAGAACCCAGAAAAGAAGATTTTGTATGATTTTTGTTTTCACTAGAACGGCCGTATGCGATTTCACCACATGATAGTTTCCGAAGAATTGTCATTGTTTTCGCTTCCACTATGTGGTATTTTACCTTTATACATCTTTCACATGTCTAGTTATCGAAACTGGATGTTCCTCTTTCTACTATAATACAAACAAATCTACTATAAAAGGATAATGAAAGTAAAAATACTGGAAAAAACATCGAAAAAGATTCTTAAAAACTTATATTGTTACATATTTGGAAACTGAAGCAATGGCCCCAACGATTTATTTCCCCGAAGCACCTGTATTTAGCATTTTATAAAAGTAGGTAATTTTCCTAACCAATTTTTGCACAGAAAAAAAATTAATCAAATATGTACAAAATGTATTATGAAAAGAACTTACTAGAAAACAGACAACTACAACTACGAATTGACAAAACACTGTCATTTTCTTTTTCCCCTGAACAAGGGCTCCCTCAAGGATCCCCGCTCTCACCGTTTCTCTACAATATATACTGCCATGACATATACAATTACAACTTACCAGACAAAAATCAAATCGACAGATCGGCATACATATTACAATACGCAGACGACACGGCACTTATTGTACATGACAAAACTACTGAGAGAGCAGCTCAAAGACTCCAAACACTAACAAACAACACAATGACATGGTTTTATAAATGGAGACTAACACCAAACGCGTCAAAAAACCAACTTCTGCTCCGACAAACCACAGACTCAACGCTGACTCCCCTACGATAACTGCAGACGGCCAAACGACACAACCAAAAAACGACGTAAATACCTTGGAATCACAATTGACCACAAGCTTAAATTCACTAAACTCTTACGAAACATCAGGGCAGAAACAATAAAGAGAACAAAACACTTCCGATCACTAACCTACAAAGACAGAGGAATTAGCACAAACACCGCCACCAAAATATATAAAGCGATTTGTAGACCCTTGCTAGACTTTGGACATATACTCATGACCAACGGAACAGAAAGGACAAAACGTTATACACAAACAACAGAACAAATTGCACTAAGACTAATAACACGAATAAGACACCCCCAAAACCCACTGCACAACCCCCCCACCCAACTACTATACGAACGCACAAACATGACAAAGATCTCGGAAAGACTCATACATCTACAGACAAAATGGACAAACAACCCCTACAATTGGACCATACTGAATCCCCTTTGTCTTACAAGACCAACCAGACAATCCCGCTTCCGTTCCCCTACATCAACGCTACTCGAACACTTACAAACGCAACTGACTAGTGGACAATAAAATAATGTTTTCTTGTCATTAGAATTGGAAAGTTTATTTAATAAGATTGTTAACCTAGAATAAGAGAATTTTCATATTTGTTTTTTATTTAGATTAAGACTACATGTATTAAACAAGGGCAGAAAGACCGATAGGTCGATAGCCTTTTTAGAAATAAAGATGTTTACTACTACTGTATTATGAAAGATTCGACTTTGAATTTAAAATCCAACTCGTTTTATTTTACTTTAAGAAGTAACCACAAACAATGATAGAATCGACATATTTTGGAGAATCTCAAAAGAATTTTACGAAGTGCAACTCACTGGAAAATATCAGGAATCTGTTATTCTTAGCCTTAAAATATTTTCCCGATTGGAACTCAATTTAAAGGAGAAAAGGAAGCAAAATTGAGTAAAAAAAACTCGACCCGTCAAGCATGAGGGAAATTGAATTTAAATATAGTTCGGTGCAAACAATGTTGAAGAGAGGCATGGGTAAAACTGTGTTGAGTGCGCTTTTGAGTTGTTGCTGCTCTGTGAGTTAGCGAATTATAACTCATTGCTTGATGAGTTATAACTCATTTAATTTTACACGATAAGCTAAAGCTAAGCTTTACGAGACTCGAGACTGGAATAATTTTACGTAAACCACCTAAAAAAAGCCCACCTGTTGGTAACTTCTGAAAATTCACCTAAGTTATCTATGCCTAGTTGAAAAAGAACAAGAAAAATCGCTACAACAGTTTGCAACAGTTGTCAGATCAACATCAACACAACACTGATAGACAAAATTAACCTAAAAATTAAAACTCAAAACATTTTATTTCAAATTCATTAAAGAATCCATTGAAAATGTTTTTCAAAATAAAACAAAAACAAAAAATTGTTCACTAGTTTATCTGATTTTTGGATAGAAATTTACGAATGAAATGAACTGAAATTAAACTGAAGTTCCCTTTTTTAACTGTTTTAAATACAATAAATCGTAAGATTTATCGATCGCAGCCCGATTCCACGCTTTATGATGAGCATATATGTATCTGGTGAATCTTAAATAATTGGCCCAATTTACTGGGCAAAAAATAGGGGAAAAGCGCGTTATGTACTACCGGCATAACAGATTTGTAATGCATTCTTAGAAAATGTGGTGCCATTTTGAAAACGCGTTTACTATAGTTAGTAGGCTTCGAACAGGCCTTCAAAGAAATCTCACACCAAAACATTATTGGGCCACGACGGAAAGCTAGTTGGAAAACCAGTATGTATCTTTCTCCTGGTCTTTCCAGATAAACGGTCGCCCATCGAAAAATTCCTAAGACTACTTGACTTCATCAGTAAGCAATACTCTGTTCCAGTCATCCAAACCCCGATCCACATGTTTTCCAGCAGCCTCAACCTAACTTTCTGGTGAGCCATGGTTAAGAGAGGATCTTTTGCCGGATGTTTAAGCACTCAATACTCCTCACTCAAGCATGTAGCTTATGGATCTTGGTCGTCTAACATGTCATCCTGTTTACTGGTAATTAAACGGCTGAAGACATTGACCAATGGTGGTTTGATGAACATCCAACTTCCGGGCAACTTCATGTTGGCATCAAATTCACTTAAATTGTTTGTCGAATACGTTTCAATGCGGATACACTTTAAACAACATGGAATATTACTTGAAAGACTTACTGACTGACATTACTTTAAGACTACATCAAAATTAAATTCGACGCAATACCACACTGACCAATGGAGAATAAAATAGAGCGGAAAGTCCACTGAGTCCGGTTGTGCCGAATATCTTCATGGAGAAATTCAAAGGAGTACTTTTGAGTGCCACAGCCGCGGTTAGATCATCGACAATCGACTTTGATAATATGAAAACACATCGCGATCACCTATACAAGTTCTTCAGCTTCCTGAACGACCAACATACAGGTATACAGTTTTTGGAAATTAGTTGGACCCTAGGGTATACCGTAAAGGCACCCACACAGACGATACTTTTATAAACTATCTAACCACCACCCGAATCAGAAACAAAAAAACATCAAGACTCTCATGAATAGAGTCAAGAAAATATGTGGACCATCGTATCAGAGAGCTGAAAGACACCAGTTAGCACAGACCATCAATCCAATCAACAGGAACATCAATAAGAGCGGGCCGTTCTCAAGAAGAGAAACTTCATCAAAAGCTTTTCTGCCCGTGACTCTGGGAATTGAGAGGCGTCTGAGAAAAGTTGACAAAAACCATTTTTATTTCCCCACCAAAAATTCAGGAATATTCAAGGTTGGTTAAGAACCTAAGCTTTCGAGCAAACCCCCTCTGAAGATGCAACCACTCGTGCTTGAGAAAACATCAGGAATAAAAACGCACCGGTTTCAGTACCACGCTTGTTGAAAGTGACACAAAACAAGTAGAACCAATGGAATGATTAGAAAGTTATTAACTACTTGGGAAAAATATATGTTCGAAAATTTATAGATGATGCGCTAATTTTGTTCATCGATGTATTATCGACGGACGACAGTCGCTTTGTTGTACTGAATATTCCACAAACGCGATTGTACAACCCATAATTGTCCGACAGTTTTTAAATAAAACTCATGTAGAAAATTGGATAAGTTTGAATGGATTGATACAGTGGACGCCGAAATCACCGGACTTTACCCTACTGGAGTTCTTCTTGTGGCGAACTTTGGAAAATAAAGTTTAAAAACACCATCTATTAACTTGAAACTTTTAAAGGCAAAAATCAGAAATGTTTTGCATGAACTAAGTAGAGAAATTTATAGAGATGGTTTCCCTGAAAGTTATTCGTTTTTGAATATAATTTAATAATTAAGACAAATTAATAATGTTGCGTCTTTACATTTATTGTCAAAGATGTTTTGGTAATAATTTATTTACATATTTGCTTATAATTTTCAATGAAGATTTCAGTTCAAGACACACCAATCCACAGTTGAACCAAAAGAGGCATGCCGAAAGACCCATTACACTATTATTCACAAAATTGGTCTTTTTATGAAGACCCTATATAAAAATTACACCAACTAATTACAATATTTTAAAACTGGAGAGTTTTTCGGGTTTTTAGGCCGTCGTAAAGTAGAACTTCTTCCTGGCGTTCCGCAAGCACGAGGCGTACATCTTCAGAGGTGGTTTGCTTGGGAGCTTACACTGTACTGATGATCATCAGATTTCTAGGTAGAAATTCTATTGTACGACGGCCTAAAAACCCGAAAAACTCACCAGTTTCAAGGAATGGGCCTCTAAAGCCTAACTCTATTTATACAATATCTTAATTTAACATTCCCTTACTAATGACAAATATTCTAAACCTTCTAAAATTGCTAGTCGATTCTAAGCTACATAAAAACGGTTCAATACTAGGCATGCAAAAAGGATAATAGAAAGTATCGGGGGTGAGAACTGAGAAAAAAAGAAAGCTTTAATTCTCACTCACCACAGCTTGAACGGCGGCTTGGTGCTGGAAACAAGGAAGCATACATTTAGTACATACAAAGACTTTACAGAGCAGCACGGAGTTTCAAATATTCGGAAATTGACTAAATGTGTGTTCTCCTAATCCTTCGTAAATAATTACATGCGTATCCACATGAAATGCAACGTACAGTTCAATGTGTAAGCGATGTAGACGAACATACAAAGTGCATCTTTATGTTGCAAACAATGTTGAATTATGTTTTGCATCTACATCCCCAATTGCTTGCGCAATCTTATGTTTTCAATTTATCGTCCTCGAACAGTAAGTGCAATTAATCTTCGCTGCAACATCAAACATCTGTATAGGTATACACTTGTTGCATTGCACGTTGTGTTAGACGTTGCACCGCAATTATTTACAAGGTTAAAAGTCCAAGATTTAGTCAAACAATATTGCAATATAGTGATTGGATACATCGTGTAAAAGGATTCATCAAATATTCATGCATATCAATAGACCGATTGAATCAAACTGCTAATATCTAAAACAGCTTTTCTGTATAAAAAAATCTTACCGGGGGCTTTTTTGCCCCATTTTTTTATCTTAGGATGTCACCCTTTTTAATAACCAGCCAAAAAAGTTGGAAAAATATATTCGAGAAATTACAAAAAGTATTTTGCATATTTTTGGCCAATAACGACTAAAAAAGCATATTGCATTTTAACAAAATTCGGTTAACTTGATCCATTTTGACTGCATGAATGTGCGATGAAGCGAGGAGAACACGTTGTAAAACACCCTACATAAAGAAAAATATTTTCAGAAGAAAGCTATTCAATAGGGATAAAAATATGTGTTGGTAGGTATGCAAAGATGTCTGGCAGTATTAACTACAGATATAGATTCATAGCAGTAGTCAGTAGAATAATTAATGGAAAGTACAAGAATTGGGAACATTTTCAATATTTCGAAAAATTGTTTATTTTGCCGTTGATTTTAAGCTTGGCAAAAAAATATATTTCTGATCGTTTCTGTGGTCAGAAGTAAGTTAATACTTTCAACTGAAGTACAATCTCTAGCAGATCTAGGAACAATCCCTGCAAGTTTTGGCATAAGCCACACACACCAATTAATCTCACTTAAAATTTTTTGTTATTTCTTACTTATGTCCACGCCCTAATTATTCGCTACTATCCAAACATTCTTGTTTCTATTTTAGTGCTTTATGAAAAATCATAGGTAGCGGGTATATACACATCTGTAACCTCAACAGATGATAGATCTACTTCAGGGACGGGCAGGGACCTACGCGAGCCTTGGCTTATCTCCCAACTCCACACGGGGGAAACCAATGTCACACCCGAAATTTCCCAGCCAAACCTAGTATTCCCTTCCTAAAATCCCACCTACCCCACTCACAAGATGCCCAGCCAGCGTGGTGTTTCAACGGCTAACTCCTCTCAAATGTATACAAACCGAGTGCATAGGCCCCCAAACCCCAGCGGTCTGAGCAACCCCAACCAAGACAGCGGCTGAAACAGGGCTCAGACAGGGGGTGCTAAGAATCCCTGGGTTGGATCAGGCTGTCACTTTGATATAGCGACTTACAATGCAAGGACTATATGTACCGATGATCGTTTAGTCGAATTATAATACGAACTGGAGAAGATCAGATGGGATATCGTGGGAATAGCCGAGACAAGAAGAAGAGGTGAACAATGCGTGAAGTTAAACTCCGGACATTTCCTTTTCCCAAATCTAAAAACCTTAAAAGCACTATCAGATCAGCAAATATATATCACAATGATCATGAACTTCGAAAAACAACCAAGTATATGCACCAACTTCTTCCCACGAAGACGAGGAGGTAGAGACAGTATATGAAGATATAGCACTCTATGCACTCTACGAAATTAAAACAACGTATGTGATAATAGGTGGTGACTTTAATGCCGAAATAGGGAAGAACACAGATCCAACAGAATTATACATAGGGAAGTTTGGAATCGGAACCAGAAACGACCGAGGAACAATGTCAACTTCCTAGAAAGAGAAAAGCTCTTCCTCATGAACACCTTCTTTCAGAAAAACGAAAAACGCAAATGGACATGGAAAAGCCCAAATGGAGACACAGAAAAACCAGATCGACTTCATTATCTCTAAGCAAAAACATATAATTCAGTACTTAGATGTCTTAAACCAACTAACTACTGGAAGCGACCATAGAATGGTTAGGTGCAAAGTTTTCATAGATGTTAAACTTGAGACAGCCAGAAGAATGAGACGAATAGCAACCAAAATAAATGGGGAACAGCTTAAGGACGAAAATAAAAGCTACAAAAAACAACTTGGCAAAAACTTCTCTAAAAACTCAGGACAAGCCAAATGAATCCATGAATGAGGCCAATAAAAGAATAACCAAAGATAAAACATGGCTGAACAGACGTCCGAACCCCTTCGAAAATCTAGGAACAAGCTGTCCAAGTGAAACCTAACAAATACTGGAAAAACGAAGAGTACTCATAAAAAAGGGGAAAAGAGACACAATAAAATTTACGGAGACCAATAAAACGGTTAGGAAAATGGCAAAACAGGACATTCTGAAATATAACACCAAACAGATACAAACACTTCTGGAGAAAAATAGAGGAATAAAGATATATAAAAGGCAAAACACGCAAAGGAAAGAAATAACGAAGGTAAGGGATGAGACAGACAAAGTAATAGAAGATAGAACACAAATACTGAAGGTGGTTGAAGCTAAAGAGAAAATGATGACAAAACCAAAAGGATTGCCAATTCAGAAGAGATGCCAGCTATAGATGTCGAAAAATTAGAGAAAGCACTTCATCAAATGAAGAATAGAAAAGCAGCAGGAGAGGACGACATACTACCGGAAATGCTAAAGGAAAGTGACAGAAAAACCAAAGTTTAACTTATGTTTAACATCTGAACAAATTCCTGAAGGCTGGGAAAACGCAATGGTTGTTCTGATCCACAAAAAAGGGGACCCAGCGGACCTGGAAAATTACAGGCCAATCAGTTTGCTATCCCAGCTATACAAACTGTTTATCAGAATAATAACAAACAGATTGGATCGAAAGCTTGAGCTTCGAAGTAACTTTAGCACCACTGAACACCTCCATACAACAACTCGTAGAAAAGGTAACAGAATACAACATACCTATATGGATGGCGTACATCGATTTCAGGAAAGCATTCGATACAGTAGAAACTTGGGCGATAATCAGGTCAATGAGAAATGCTAGAATAGATCAAAGGTACATAAACTTGATAGAATACATATATAACACCTCCACAATGAGTATAAGGATTCACGACCCTACAAATAAAATAAATGCCAAAAGAGGAGTCAGGCAGGGGGATGTAATCACACCGAAGCTGTTCACTCTGGTCTTAGAGGACATCTTCAAAAAACTAGAATGGAGTAATAAAGGAATTAACATTCAGGGAGAAAGCATTAACAACCTCAGATTCGCTGATGATGTAGTTATATTCGGAAAGGATGAGCAAGAACTTACCAAGATGATGGAAGAACTACAAGAAGAAGCAGCTAAGATTAGATTATTCATGAACAACACAAAAACACAATTCATGACCAACACACATGAAGCAGGAGGGACAATATCGATACACGGACAAATAGTAAAAAAGACCAACCTTGGAATCATACCTTGGACAAACAATAACACTCGGCAAGCAAAACCAAGAAATCGAGGTCAACAGACGAAGCAGACTGTTTGTTCTATTTTTTCGAATGTATAAAGCTAAACGAATCGTAGTTTCCAACCAGAATTTTAGGTAGGTGACATCTCAGAAAAATGGCTTGTTTTCCACAGGCGCTTATATGAAAAACGACTGTTAATTTTTAGCAAAGCATCACCTACCAAAGTTTCGCATTGATTAGGGTGGAGCACCCTCCACTTGAAATTTCTCATATCGGCAAAAATGGTTAATCCGCTATCAGCGCATATTCTCTTAAAACCAATTTCAAAGTAAGCAGACAAGTGTGATTTTATTTTTATGAATAAACCTTGTGGGTGGCCTAGTAAAGCATAAGTCTAGTAAAAATTAGCAAATGTTAAAGATTCAGACTTTAACATGCTTATTATAAATATTGTGGCAAAACTGACTGTAAAATTTATTCAAATTTATTCCTTGTGCAAGTGATCAGTTAGGCACTGCGTAGCAAATTAGCATTTGGGGGATTTGAGCACTACCAGAATAATCCTAAAGGGATTAGCTATACAATGATGGTTATGTACAGCGTAATTTATGCCTATTTACTTTACCGCAAATTACGCCACTCTGACACCAGTACAATTACAATCCAAAAGTTTACTTGTGCAAAGAAGAATATATTTTTTTATTAAAAAGGAAAAACAACCCTATATATTTAGCGGCAATAAATTATTCAAGGTGTCCAGAAAAAACCACAGCGAATGTAACCACATATTCGTTGGTCCATACCAGATCGATTTAAGCTTCTTTCAAGAAAGGGGATTTGGGGCTGTTTTGTGGCGAATAAGCTGACACAATGAATTTTCTATTAGGGTGGGCATTTATCTAGCAGCTCATAAAGAAGTTTTTGAACGCAGAAAAACATGGCAACTGCCAAATACTATTGTGAAATCCTTTCTAATGAATACAAGAGAATAACTCGAGAACCTTATGGGGTTCTGCAATTTTAATTCTCTTTGGTTAATAATTATTCTAAATTTTTTAAACAGTACATTTCCCAAAAGAGATGATTCATTGAATGTCAGCTAAAAGGGGTCTAAGTGAAATCATCTAAACTTCGAAAAAAGTAATGAATTTGTTGTTACTTTGTTGATTTACGCATGAAGCCACAGGTGTGTATGTACGTAAAGTCAATTGCGACTGCAAATATGGGAAACGACCAATTTATACTTTCGTTATTTCGATTTTAACAATGCTTCAGTTTTTAGTAAAGTTACTCTGTACATACTGCATAAATTCCCCTTAGAGACAACAGCTCCAGAGGAATTACGATAATTTTGAATCACCCTGTATATAATTTTTAGAGAAACTGTGTGAACTTCTGTATATTTCCAATATTTCCAACCGTTTTCTGGACTTAATCACAAAATAAATAATATTTAACATAAAATCTCCAAACGGTCTACTCCCTTTACATAACAAACATTTCCACTATTCTGTTATTTTAACAGATTTTCCACGTTTTAAATGGAAAGAGCTAAGTCTCGAATAATATGAGCCAGAACTTGAACATTTCCACGAAAGAGGCGGATATTTTATTCTGCAGCTCTTATGAAAACTCAGAAGATAGACAGAAAAATCAGAAATGACCAGCAAATAGACTATCAAACATCAAAGGCTTCCCGTTTACACAAAAGCATGTGATAAAACCCAGGTGTAGTGACACTTTATCGATATACAGGATCTATTTAACACCATATACGAAGATTGCAAAAAAGAAAAAAAACGAAAAACATGCGAATGTTACAGAATCATCAGCTTGATGAGGGTCGCTCTAAAACTGTTCCATGGCCAACAGAGGCTAGGCACAAAAGAGGCTTCTTGCTCCACATAGAAAAATGTAGAAATATTAAAACAGACGTATACCTTTGATTTATATACTTCAGTAGGGCGTGTGACCAAATAAAACACGAGAAACCAAAAACAGAAGCACCGATATCCAAATTATAGCAGGCATGGTACTGAAAACCATGGTTGTGTTTGCATAGTTGGGATGTACAGTGTAAGATGATACGCTGGTTTCTGGGAAACAGAGTTGAAAGTCTTAATGTAAATAAATCTCAAACAAAGACAATTAGCAAAAACCCAACATCAAAGTTGCGATAACAATTAATAATATAATGATCCAGAGGGGTACTAAAAATTACGTATTTGATCAATGAAAATCACCTAAATGAATAAAATCTTGAATTGGAGAAACCGGACCAGCCTTCAGTAAAATACATCAGAGTATGACTCCCGAGATGTTAGGGCTGCTTTATATAACTCTATAGCGTGAGTGAATTAAGGCCTGTGAAATATGGTGTTAGTATAGAATATTCAGGAAGAGGCACACTCTAAACGATGGACGTCTTAAACTGCATTGAAAAAGCAACAAAATAATAAAAACTGATAACCAGCAAAACAAGTTATTTTGGAAATATTAAGGAATTAAGCAAACATGACATCAATACAATGGTTTGAAGCTGCAGTAGACAGAGTGTAATGAAATAAGATGATCGCCAACAACCTAAGGGGATGTTAGCCAGAAGTGTATAAGGCATATACACGTAAAGTAAATAAAAATAATATAAATTTCTTTAAAGATGAAGTAATCTACATATAGCTCTTAAAAAGAAACTTCGAAAATGATGATAATTCTGTAGATCGGTGAAAAAGCGATGCAGCAGAAAGTTTTCTATATCTCGAGAATCATTTACTAAATAGAGTGTTATAAAAGTATATTATGTTAACTGAGGCAAAGCTAATTCTTTTTTTAAATTATGAAATCGATTTGAAATGTTCAGGATAGATCCATGGAAATGTTCAGGATAGAAAGATGAAATGACGAAGTCACCAATTTGCCACGTCATAACCACGTGATTATCACGGCAATATATCAAAGCAAAATAACGTCAAAAAACGACATTCACTGACGTCACAAATCGTTGCAAATGTCACTTATTGCGTTTTATTTTACGATACGTCTAGCAAAACTATATTATACGATTGAAATAATAAAGTGTATGATAATATCAAACAAAATAAAAGAATATAAACGTTTTAAAAATTATATATTTATTACAAACATTGCACTACAGTTGTGTACATTGAGGAAACAAGAAAACCTAATTTAGATAATAAACAAACACACAAAAATATTTTTAAAAATATGTAATTGGAAACGTTGAAATGTCCGTTTTAAAAACAACTTTATTTAGACTTACAAGAGTTAGCGTTGCTGAAGGATGGAAACAGAATAAGTAAATCAAATTAATGCAATATGGATAAACAAATTTGCACAAATATTTACATAAAATAAACATAAAAAATAAATGCAAGAAAATAGTACAGAAAACATATCCAAAAAACAATACAAATACCAATATTAATGTTCTAGCCTAGATGGGTTCCACGACAACAATTAGATATACAATGTATATAACTTGTCTAAAGATTTGATGAATAATTCGTCTTGTATATTAAATTATTTAGTTGCCAATAAACGCATGCTTTAAGTTTCAAAATGTAACCAAAAAATTAGGTCGAGACTAGGACCAAGAATCACGTCTTTTTAAGGCACCTACGAACGAAAATGGCACAATTAAAATTCTCAGAATAATATAACGAGTTGTACTCGCTGGGTATGTCTAATTGCTTAGATGGCATTTTCACATAAATAACTTCATTCATTAGTAATATTCAGTAGTTTAAAAATTTGCAACGTTTGATCCTTGAGCGCAACAATGTAAGAGAATGAATTTGCAGTGGATAGAAAGCCCTTATTTTTTAAATTATTAAAATAAAATAACAACGGAAGTCAATCCATTGTAAGATCATGTTTTTCGCAGTTTCTGGTCTATGTATAGCTCAGGGCGCAGACAACAACCAATAAAATCCGCGGCATATGAAATATTTACCGAAGTGAGAATTAAATCACACATTCTAACTCACTGCACATAAATTTAATAAAACAAAGAACATCATGATGGAACAGAATAATTTAACGGTTCTGAGCCACCCATATAATAGAAAGCGGAATTCGATTTGGAACGGTGTCAAAGCCGCTTAGAAGCGTGGTGCCGTACACTAAATTCTGCCAAGAGACGATATTAAAATTGCAACATATTGATTTGGGCCCGCCTCCAAAATGGCACAGGGAAATACATGCCGATACCGTACAAGTTAGCAGTTCCGAATCTGCATATTCACTTCAGGATTTCAACATAAAGATAAACCAAAAAATATTTCATCAGTGTCAGCCAGTTATGTGTAGGGATGGAGCCATGATTAATTGAAGCGCGTTAATTAGAATGCAGGAATGCGAATAATAAATGCATTTTGGATTCGCCTTCGTGTTGGTCCTGGATATTTTGGAAACATCAGATTATGGGGTCCTGGTCGCCATAAAAATACTGGTTATATAGGCACGAATGATTGATTTCCTATATACAAACATAACAGAATATTTGGATCTAATTGGGTAGGGAATCGCTTTGGGGCTCTATTTTCTAGAGTAGTTTTTTCATGGTTCTATCTGTTCTCGAAGTTTTCAACATACCAATCAGAAATTCTTGTATACAATGTGTCTATTTAAGCTGGCAACATATGGGAAACTTTTTTATTATTAATTTTATAATAAATTATATAAAATATTAAAGTGATACTAATCAAAATTTTACCATTAAAACTCGCGATCAATATGCATTCAAAACATTTGTGGAATCCTTGAATACAACCTATTGTTGGTTAATTGGTTACTATTTTGAAAGAATGGATTAAAAGATTTTCTTGAAAACAGTTTCCTCCTTCAATGTCCACAGATATGGTTCCAACAGGATGGTACTCCATGCCACAGTACGTGTAGGAAAATACCTTAAAAATCGTTTTAATGAAAGAATTCTACATCGAGTTTCGGAAATGTTTTAGCCACCTCGGTCTCCAGATTTGACGCCACTCGATTTTCTTCTTGTGGGGTAAAAGCTTTTGCATTAGGCAACAGCTTTCACAGATGTACTTTACAGACTTGGAAAAAATCATTACAGTAACTTTTGTAACAGAACATTTAGCTGTGACAGACAAGGCGCATATGTTGAGGCATTAGGCGGATAGGTGAATTGACAAAGCTAACAATATTCGCTAAAATTACAAAAAAAATATTAAAAAATCGTATTAAGTAGGTAATTGAAAGGTTATTGTGTTCAATCAAACTAAGGGAATGCTGTTTATAAATAATTATTTTGTTTTGTGAGAATTTGCTTATTAGTTTCTGAACGGAACCGAAAGGTTATCATGTTTGCAATTAAAAAAAAGGTAAATGTTGGTATGAATTTTTTCAAAAATAAAGGTACTTTACTCATGGGAAAAATTCATATTTTTTACAAACCGTATTTTAGATTTTGATTTAGATGTAGAACTTTTTATAAACAATAACTTTTTTCGTACACTAAATAATAAAAAAGTTTCCCATATGTTGCCAAGTTAAGATTAACAAATTAAGACGTACTGTATAAATTGCACAATTTCGAAGGCAAGCTTATGTAGGTACGATAGAAGAGAAGAAAAGTACTCGTTTTTCAGGACACAGAGGTCTAATATAGAAGGAATAGAAGACATCAATTAAAGTAAAGAAGAACTGCGTATATCATTTATCGTGACCAGTTATATTATCTGGGTTATATTAAAGACGTTTGGGCCGCAACATGCAATTATTTAGCTGCACTTAAGCTACATAAAATTAATAGTATTGTCTGTCTCGAATTTTATGACTAACAAAGATTGCATATTACACTTTGGTTGTAATATGAAATTGGAAAACTCAAAATAATTTGCTAATGATGGAATATAGGGGTTTCTAAAATAAGATATCTCCTTCTGAGTTCATTTAAAAAAAATTGCCTTCAAATTTGTAAAAATGTTTTTACAGAAATTTAAGAAGTTAGTATGGATGAAAACTAATTAATCAAGTCGACATCAAGTTTTGTATAAAGACCACGTATACGTTCACAATCAAAATACGAGCTGCTTTATTAAAAATATACAAAGCAAGTTTTTTTATTCGCCTGGCTCGAAAACAACTTGTATTACTACATCCAGCTCACTGATGTCAGATTACGTGATTATCACGTCCTGCTGTTCTGAGATGCGCATATGTGACATTTTGGTTCGTAACAGCCGTGAATAAGACGTGATTCTTGGTCGTAGAATTGACCTATGTTTTTAATTAAGTTCTCAAGATGAAAACATTCATCTATTGCCAAATAAAAAATTGTTTTATGTAAGGTTTGTAGGAATACTTCACTATATAGCGAGTATTCGTAGAAATAAGTATTAAAATAAATCAAGAGTGCAATTAAATAACGGTCTAAGTTCCAAAACAATCGACCAAAGAGAACAATTAACTTTGATATCAGTGAAGCATGTTGGAACATTTTTAACAGGAAAAAAATTTTTATTCCTCAACTAAAAAGTCTACAAGTGGTAGACCATATTATGGTCTACGTGCTTTTAAAAATTTCTTCCAAAAAAACGCTTGTGCTCAGGGTGCAGGAAATACTTCATTTCTTCTGTACTTCTTTATGTATCAAATCGTCAAGTCTCTGTCAGTGTTTAAAAGTTTTAAGAGAGAAAATTGAGTAGTGTAATACAGACATTAGAAATACCAGTATTGGTATTTGTATTTGTAATGATACCTTTTTTGTGACTAATGTATTTGCTGGTTCTGTATGAAAGAAAAGGAAGTCAACAGCATATTTATGCACATCCGCTTTATGCAGCATTTTGTTCATAGTCTGCAAATTCCGTCTTGCCAATTGTTTTCCACAAATCTTTCAGCATAATAAAGCTTGTTTTTAAAACATTTTTTGCTCAATGTTTATAATAATGTATTGGTTTCCTCTACTATTGTTATAGATTTGTTATTTATTTAAATTAGTTCTTGGGGTTTACTTTTGTAAACAATGATGCACCTACAACGTATTTAATATTTAATATATACATATGTGGTTTTTATATGCTTTATTTCGTTTAAAATTGTTATTTAGTTTTGCTAAACATATCTTAAGACAAGACGGAAGAAATGACATTTGGAATATGTTGTTACATCTGAGTACGTCGCTTATGAACGTCATTTTGCTGTGGTAATCACGTCTATATGACGTGGGGTAATTGGTGACTTTGACGTATATTTTCACCTGTTTGTCACATGATTATCAAGTTCCCGATTTAGTTCAATTTTCTTAATTTAATCAGTTGTTCTAATTGCCTGTCACAGTAAATTGAAGGAATTAGAAAATTTCGTTAGTCCAAATATCAGTTGACAATCCCTGCATACCTGCACACCTCAATGCCATTAATCAATGACGCAAATACGCTGATATCAAGGTATATTAAATCAATAAACCATTATAAAGCTACCAGTAAATTATTCATTAGCTCAAGGGTGAGACAGTTTGGGATAAATAAATAAATACACTGTTTTTGGGTATGGGGTTACTGAAAATTGAATCCAGAGTGCCTTTAGTTGGATAATGGTTACGTTCTGTGTTACGCCAGTTAATTTAACATTGCAACTCAGAACAGTAAAGCTTGTGTTAGAACAGCAAGAAGCAAGACCTTAAGATGCAGGTAATGTTATGGTAGATGAAGACTTAATTAAAGAACTTACAGTTGGCATCAGCTGATCGGTTGATCGCACCCGCGTTACTTTATTTTTGTAGACCAGTTTTTTGACAAAGCGTTCCATGGGTTGATTCCATTTCATAAAACTAACATACGCGATATAGAAGCTAAACAGAACTAGCGCTTCATACCACTGGATCAAGTTATCTCTGAAGAAGATTATAAGCGCTATCAGGCTGATGGAATAGAAGAAGCAGTCTCTGAAAAGGGGCCACCAGGTGAGCGTTAGAACAGTTCTGGAAAAGATTGCGCACATCCCGATTACAAAGAGGATATTAAAGACAGCCGACCCGACTATAGTACCAATACCGACGTCGTCGAAAGACACGAAGACGCCAATGACACTGGTAAACAATTCCGGCGCTGATCCCCCGGCTGCCATGAAGGTCGCACCTGCTACATCGTCTTGAATATCTAACTTCTCTATAATGACATCCAAGGCGGGGACGAAGAATTCATCACAGACTATAGCCAGAGCAATGAACATGTAAGCAACGCCTAACATATGCAGAACTATAGCACCATGCTTAAGTTGATATTCGGTAAAGAGCTCTTCCGGAAATAGAGGGTCTCCTTTTCTGTGCGACACGTTGATTGGCGGCAGCGGTGACGTGACATAGAAAAACGTGTTGTTATCAGTGATATTCGAAGAAAAGTTAATGGTTTCCTCATAGTCACCGAGGGGTTCTTCTTGCGCGGCTGCCAGCAGCAGCAGCGGCAGAAGCACGGACGCGCGGGGGGTCATGGCGCTAACATCAACTTGGTCATTGCCTCAGCGATGCCGGGCGCGGACTGACCGTCGCTCGATAGAGGCGCGCAGGCTGCGCCAGTGCGGGGGGCGCGCGCGCCGCCCTTGTCGCCAAAAGCGCCCTGGAATAAGGAGAGAGTCCTGGCGTCGTTTCCATTACCGTAGCAGGACGGACTACTTTGGAAATAATTGCCCCTGGTCTGCGGCCCTTACGTGTGCAGGTTCAATAGGAAACACCATTCCATCCCTAGTAGCCCTACCAGCACACTGATGTAAAATCACGTGACTATCACGTCACATTATTATAAGATTTGTACATGTGTCATTTTGGTTTGTGAGAGCCATCAATAAGACGTGATTCATGATCCTAGTCTCGATGTTAGTGATAAGCGAGACTGGTCTTGCTCTTGGTCTTGCAAAAAAAATCCAAGACCTTTACGAGAATACAAAGATTATCATACACACAATTGACGACTCCAACCCCATACCAATCAACAGAGGAATTAGGCAGGGAGATACTATCTCTCCCAAACTATTTATAAACAGCTTGGAAGATGCATTCAAGACCCTAGGATGGCATAACATGGGGATTAATATAAATGGCGACTACCGATCAAACTTTCGTTTTGCGGACGATATTGTGCTGCTATCAGACAACATGCCCGGCCTAGAAAGAATGCTAAGACAACTACAATTAGCTACAGAGAGAATAGGGCTAAAAATCAATATCTCAAAAACAAAAATAATTACGAATGCAAACAATGCAACACCTGTCGAAATGGGAAACGATCAAATAGAAGTGATAGACGAATATCTGGAACCTAAAATAACATTAACAGAGGAGACACAAACAACGGAGATTGACAGACGATTAAAAATGGCATGAGCAGCATTTGGCAAACTCAGAAACCAAGTATTTAATACAAAACTACCACAGTATCTAAAGACCAAAGTATACAATCCATGCGTGCTACCAATTCTAACATATGCAGCCCAAAGATGGACCATAAAGAAAACCAACATTGGAAAAGATTAAACGATGTCAAAGGAAAATGGAAAGAGCTATGCCAGGAGTAAAACTACAAGACCGAATAAGAATCGAACATATAAGACAGAAAACAAAGGTGGATGACATAGCAAGACGCATAGCCAGCTTGAAGTGGCGATGGGCCGGATACATAACAAGAATCCAGGAGAACAGATGGACAAGGAAGGTGACTGTATGGAGGGCACTGAGGGTAGGCCAAGAGCCAGATGGAAAGACCATATTCTGCGGCATGTAAGTTTGGGGAACAAACGACCAACACAAATGTTGCGAGAAATGAAGCCACTAGTTCCAGGTCTGACCGAAAGCGCGATGCGTAGGTACAGTTTTTCTCGGAAAACTTCCATATAGAGAAAAAGAGTTTGCTAGATGTCTAGCAAAGTTAAACCAGAGATTAGTAGACAGACCAGAGAATAGTAGTCAACTAATCTCTGGTTAGACGTAGACGAACTAGACGAAGCAGCAGACCTCATTCAAATGAGTACCAACCTAACTAGAGAGGAGTTAATAACAAGTGGTCATCTTGAGTTGATAATCCGACAACTCGATGATTTGATAAAAGAAGTAAGAGATTCGAGGGAATGTTTCGAATATTACATATCTGGACAAGGTTCAGAAGAGCAGAGCTCATTAGAATCTTTAGACGAACGAAGCTGTTATTACCATAGGAAATTTGGAGATAAGTCTTTCAAATGCCGACGTCCGTGCAATTATAATGCATAGCCTCTTAAACCCCATGTGGTACTTCGGATTGTTAGGAAACTTTTGCGCCCACAATAGCCCAGTTTTTCTTTAATTATTTTTGCACTTTGTGTTTTTTTTTATTTTATGATGGGGTGACTGAGCACGACGGGCTGTGACATAAAACTAATTTAAATGTCTCTTCTATACCGAAATTAAAGAGTTTTTTATAGTAATTTAACGGGGCTGGTTTTGAAATGAATGCACTGTATACGAAAGTAAAGTTGGCAAAAATCGCCCGAGTTTATGGCGTCACAATCGATCAATTTACATCACTGGACACTGGCAGGCCTTCGCCATTTTTTTTTGTTTGCCCCGCGGCTGGAGGAATAAAAATCTTCGCGAAGACAACCAGTGTTTGGAACCCTGGGTAGCATTGGATTTTTACCAACTAAAAAAACCCCTTTTTTGTCCTACGAGTTTTCGGGAGTTATCCTTTAAAACTTGTAGTCCTCTCTAAGAATCTGTCAGGTCCGGCATCCGTATGCCATAGCATCGCATTCTCTTCATGCTAGCTGCTTGCTAGCATGGGCATCTTATTAATTTAACGCCTTACTTATACATGCATGCTACTTACTACAAACACTACATTATTACCACACTTACAGCTTACGCCGTTTGCTACCTGTTGCCCTAGTGGGCTAGTTGGTGTCTGGGCCTTTTTTTCCTGGGTCCCAGATCTTCTGGCGTGTAACTTACGAGTTTCCGCAGCTCTTCGTTCGAGTGCCTTCCAGCTTTCTTGAAGTCTGCTTTCGCTTTCCATTGTGAGAAACTCTCTTAGTGGCTCCCACTCCAGGTCCCTTGTAAATTTGGGAGTTTCTACAAACCAGGCGCATCTATGGCCATCCGCAGAAGTTGGTTTTCTGTGGCCGGAAGTCTATTCAAGGGACACTCGGCTGCATATCCCCACGCAGTGGAGGCATACACCAGTGTCGGCGTCTGATTATGGTCTTGATGAGGAGTAGCTTGTTCCTAATACTCATCTGGCTTCTTCGGTTGAGGAGTGGGTACAACTTGGCAGTTGTTGCCTTAACCTTGTCCATGGCTGTGTTTATGTGCTTCTTCCAGGTCAGCTGTTTATCTAAAACTGCACCCAAGTATTTAATATCTCTTTCCCATTCGATGTTTTGTCCCTCTATGGTGGTGTTGCCATCGACACTGTCCTGCTTCCTGCCAATAAGTATGGCCTGGCTCTTCTCTGCATTTATCTTCAGCTTCCACTTAATGAACCACTGATGTAGTTCGTCAATTGCAAGTTGGAGCTGTTGCCTGGTGCAGTCCTTGCACACGATCATCTGCAAAGAGTGCCAGGGTCGTATTGGCAGGTCTTGGAATGTCGCTTGTGTATATGTTGTATAGCAGTGGGGAGAGCACTGCTCCTTGCGGTACTCCTGCCTCAGTGCTTCTGGTTTCTGACCGGTGACTTCCAACTTTGACGCTGAAGCTCCTTCTGCAAATATAACTGTCTATTAACTGGCACAGTTTCTTGTTGATAGCTGTTTCCATCATCTTGTAGATGAGATCGTATCTCCACACTCTGTCGAACGCTCTTTCGACATCCAGTGTGAGTGAGTATTCCAGTCGTTCGGTACTGATTCATTTCTTTGGTGCATATTTCTACTATCCTGAGCAGCTGAAGTTCCGTGGAATGCTTTCCTCGGAATCCAAACTGTTCTGGCGGAAGCAAATCAAGCTCGCTCGCCTTCGCCAGATTCTGCCTTTTGTTGAAGGTTGCCCACTATTAACGAAATAACCTAAAACAATTTTGTTGTCAAAATCAGCTGTGCTGGAATCTGGAGTTCAAAGTTAAAATTTGTTGGTGCTGATAAGCAATTGTTATTTGTTGATAATTTGAGGATCTTGCAAATTTTGAAACTAGAAGCTCTGATTAAAAATGTTTAACGGTATGTAATAGCAATCTAGATAAATCGCTTTATCTCGATCTATTGTATAAGAGTAGTTTGCATGCAACACTTCTGGCTAGCTTAAATATGGATAATTGATATGGCCTTAAACTATGGAATGAACCTTATTTTAGGGTGTTGTGGATGTTGTAGCGCATTTAGGCCACGTTATAAGCGTTTGGTGGATAGCATTTTCCCGGTCTATCCTCAAGATGGTCTCGTTAAGAGCAATATGGAAAAACTTACGTTTTACTCACTTAGTTCACCTGAAAAGTTGGATAGGATTGGGGAGTATTTGTACCAAAGGGCTGCAAGAGACATATACAGAAAAAAATACGGGTAACCTGCTAAAACATTTGAAGCAATAGCACATATTTTGGTAAACTCAACGAAAAATGTTTTAGATTTGTAATAATTGCAATGGAAGCTATGGATCAACTTTTACTAGCGTGTCATGCACCAACACTGAATCTATTTGTTGAAAGTTTCCTCAAAATGGTTCAAAAGCTACTCGAATCAACAGAACCAGAACCTCCAAATCTAGCAACTCAATCTGTAAGCCTGTAAAATGCTTTCAGTATCGGATTTATAATACTCAAAATCTTTTTTTTTTAGTTCGTAAAATTTGCGAATATAGAAGAGGATTACCCCCTCTTATCACAGACGATATGACTTTTTGTAAGCAAATTTTTCTGCCATGTGCCATAGTGGAGATACCAAGGAGTGAGAGATAAAAATAAGAACTGCTGGAATAAAAGGATTGCAAGCGTAGTACGGAAACAGTTTCAGATGACTAGTGGAACATATTTGGGAACCTGTCCATATGGATAAGATTGTCCCTAGCTTGCTATTCAATATGCAGGTGTGTATGCAGTGTTTTTAACATCATAAGTATGTTTCCCTTCAAAACTATTTTAGGATTCAAGCTTCCATAAGGAACCACCACATGGAGATACAATTCCAGAGGACAGTGTTGATCCACCAATGCTTGCTGAAACTTGCATGAGGGAGCTAGTAGGCAGGGCTTCTTTCGGTCATATTAGAGCAGTATTAAAGCCCGTCTTAAGGTAATTGGTTTCCTATTTTATTATCTATTTGTAAGTAAAAACAAATAAGAGATTTTATGGGCTACGTTTAGGTTCAGTCAGGTAGTTTTTAATCAGTGTATTTCAATTGCAAGGGTTTTCTTCATTGCTTGGTTTGAAAAATAGTTTATTTTCAAATTTCTTGTTTCAAAATCCGCGCCAAAACATCTCCGAATTCCCTTATTTGTGACGTATTTCATTTCGTAAAACACCAAGAATGAATTCCGAATTAAAAATACACTTGCGTGTATAGAAATCGGCCCACAGTAAACTTTTGATTTTAACTATTTTTTTTTTAAACTATTCATCAGATCAAAAAAAGAAATATGCTGTTTGAAAGACAATTTAATATGCTTTATTGTGAGTATCCTATGTTTAACATAGTGAAATTAATGCATTAAGCAAATTAAGCTTTTTTATTATTAACATAAATAGGGCTATTGACAATTTAAAACTTAACACTTAATTTTTTAATAATGGCTATGATTTTCCCTAATAACTTCTCTCATACGATTAGGCATAGATCTAATTAAGTTTGCTATTGTTTCTTGAGGGATGTTAAACCACTCTTTTTCTACTGCAACAATAAGCTCTGGGATCGAGTTTGGGGTATGAAGTCTAGCTCGAATTCTTCGTTTTAGCTCATCCCATAAGTGTTCGATCCGATTTAGGTCAGGACTGTATGCTGGCCACTCCATAACCCGAAAATCGACTTCTGCAATGTAATCTTGCACGATTCTTGCGGTGTGCGGCCTGGCATTGTCATGCATAAAGGTAAATTCGTCTCCAATGTAGTCGACGTAAGGTACCACATGAATTGCTAAAATCTCCTCCATATATATAACAGCCGTTAAACTTCTTCTTCCGTGAACACGGTCGCCCCTACGAATCAACTCAGGGTCGGTTCGTGGTCTTATAGAAATTGCACCCCAGATCATACAGGAACCACCTCCATAAGCACTCCGCTCTTCAAAGCAGCAATCTGCAAATCGCTCTCTTGGTCTTCGGTACATTTTCCTTCTTCGGTCGCTACCATGGAGGCATATTCTGGTCTCATCTGAGAACAGAAAGATCCCCATTGTTCCAACGTCCAATTCAGATGATCCCGTGCAAAACGCAGGGCGTGCTTGCCGATTAGCTGGAGTAAGTTTTAGGACCAATCGCAGGTGTTTTAGGGGTCAGATTATTTTCCTGCAGTATTCGTCTACTGTCCACTGCTAATAGCCACTCCTCGCACCTCACGGAGCTGGTCGTTGCACTTGAACGGCATTAAGGTGACGATTTCTTAATGTTGTTGACACAATAAAGCGGTCATCACGAGCGGTTGTAAATCGCCTTCTGCCTGTTCCAGATCGCCTATGAAAGGATCCAGTCGCCTCATAACGTTTGCACACTCTTCGAACCGCTGCGCGTGTCATATCCAATTGTCTAGCAACAGCTCGCTGACTAAGTCCATTTTCGATTAAAGCAATAACTTGGCCGGCTTTTTGTGGTTAAGTATGCATTAAACTAACACACTTAAACACTATTGAGATTATGAAAAACGAATTAAAATGCAAATTTCAGTTGCAAACGCAATAATTTTAATATTTGACAATTTTTTTATTTTCGTTACAATCACCACATAAACACGTTTCTTCTTATAATTTTTCTTTCTTATATAAATCTGTCAAGCCTTCTTGATAAATTTATACTCACATTAAAGTATATTAAATTGTCTTTCAAACAGCATATTCCTTTTTTTTTAACTGATGAATAGTTTTTTTAAATATATAGTTAAAGTCAAAAGTTTACAGTAGGACGATTTCTATTATACGTCTTGTTTATGTATCTTAATTTAATTTCAGAAATATGTTTTGCGTATAACATACGATGGTTTTGGAGTCGTTTAAGATTTGCAGAATTTTAGTTTGTTTTTATTTTTAACTTAAAGCAAAGCTTGTTCAACAGTTTCAGTCCGAGAAAATCGAGGATTGTGCATAAATTTCAGCAAAGAACACTTACACACTTAAAATTTACTTTCCCAACATCCTGTATTTATATATACAGTATATATGATATATTTATACAAAAATATGGTGGTTTTCCGTGCAACTTGTTTCTAAGTAATGTTTTAAGTACCAGCAATTCATGACTCGGCACGCAAAGTAATCGTCTGCTTTATAGTGCAATCGCATTTGAAGTTAAAATTAGACTTACCTTAGAGGTAATATTTTACCAGGATTGTTGTTAGTGGTATTTCTTGAGGAAATTAGTTTTTCCACCATTTTTCACTCATTACAATTCATTTTTCGAAAAGAAAACAAACGTCGCCACGACGTCTACACTGTTTATCACACTGGCGTCACGGCGACGGAGTTCGAAAAATTTGGCGCATTTGCCAGATCTGTATTTGTTCTTAGACACATTTCGGGTTCGTTTCGATAATTTATTTTAGTTTCTGTTAGTTTTGAGTTCTGCCTTTAGTTGTTAGTTGATTATTATAGATTAATCAATGTACAATAGCCGGTTTTTTTAATGTCAACCAGATATATCCACAAAAAGCTGAAAGTTTAGCAAATGTTGCAAAATGTTATAAATTACTGACTTTTATGCGTGCAGCCAGTGAAAATAGCTATTTCATTGTACAGAAATGGCAGAATTATAAAAAATATATTTAACTGTATTTCTATAACGATATTATTTATCACTTATAAACCTTAAACATTAAAAAAAAACAGTGGATTGAGTAGATGGTTGAAACGGTCATCAGTTGGTATCTTAATCGATAAAATACTTTATTAACAAAGCAAAATACAAAAATCGATCAGTTTCGTTTTATTATCTGTATAGTTCTATTTTTCAGACATTTCGACCTTCACAAGTTGTGGGTCCCAAATGAGTTTGCCATTCACACATTTAGGATTATAATGTTTTCAATTCAGGTATGTGAATTTTGACCATGTAATTGAACTGTAATTGTAATGTACTTATAGGACACCCGGTATATATAAGGTAATTCAAAATTGGAGCTATTCCTCGAGCGCAGTTGGCTTGGGGTATTTAAGTAGTACAGAAAAAATAGTAAAATTAAATTTGGTCATTAAAAACTTTGCTTAATCTTCGTTTTGCATCTGCAAGTGATGTAGGTTTCAGTAGCTTTCAAAAAAGAAGAAACTAGATCATGGTACTGATAAAATTATAGTTTCGAACCTGAGTTTTATCACAAAAGTGTTCAACTTCGCTTCAAAACCACCTCATTTGACAATATAATTTCATTGTCTACAAGAATTAATGTTTTAATCTGTGCAGTGTGGTATTAAAGAAGAAAAGTTTTCTAAAATGCGTAAAATAGAGCCGGAAATTTAATTTTTAAATGGGTTTATATGCCTGGGTTCAGTTGATAATTTCATTTTCTTCGACAATTGTCACTTTCTCAGCACAATCAAGGTAACTTCGCCAAGGAAAATAAACTTGATACATTTTCGACATTGCTATACATTTTAAGTTTTGAAAATCACAATTTTTACTACCCTACAACTACCCGCAAATACAATGTAACGCTTGTTTATCAATGAATGATTGTCGCTGTGCTTTCTCGATAGAAAAAACGTTTTTTTTGTCGATATATATGTGTTTTTTAGGCCCAGTATTCTTATACTGTAGTGGAAACTTTAATGGTTCATCTAGACGAAAATGCTAAATCGAGCGCTACAATTAGAACCAGCATCGCGGAAGTATTGTCTAAAATAATTGCTATTGCGCCGGTGAAAGTGTTGGTAAGCTTAACAGTAATAAAATCATCACCCCAACACACGATTGAAAGATGACTTTAGTAGATTAAATTCTAAGTGTCTGGTACCACATCTAATGATCATTAATTGTGGTATTCGTGTAGTCAAAGTGAGAAAGTATCCGTAAAAGGGGCGTGATTATCTGTAATATTTATAAATCTTGGATTCTTGGTAAATTGGATACTGCTGCAAGGAAAATTGACTTCATTCTTGAAAGGAGAAATAAATTCTGCGGCTTAAATTACTATTTAATGAAAAATGTAAATTACAATTTGCGTTAGGCCTAACTGACAGGTTGAAGAATACCGTTTTTAGCGCGCACACTATAAATAGTGTGTAATGGCTTTTCAGGTCCATCGGTTCTGGAAATAATAAATTCTCTGCTAAATCATCTCCGGGACTCTGTGAAAAAATGGAACAAGCCAAGCAGAAGAAAGGCAGTATCAGGAAGCTCTAATAAACGCTCTAGGGAGAATTTGCAAATCATCTACCGGACTATCAAAAGATAGAAATAATGATGTTTATTATGAGCAAAATACCTTTTCCGCTTGTTGATAATCAGACACCTGCCTGATAATATGTTGCAGAGCATTTTACTTAAAAGTTTACTAAAGGTAAGAAAACGGTGCATATTTGAACATGCTTTAGTTAGTCTAAATCAGGCTGCAAAGAGCTAGTTTCCGAGGTACCGGCACGGCAGTTTAACTAAAATTAAGGTTCTATCCTGAAACTTGTTTATTGGTGCAAATTATATTATTTGGAAATAGCTCATATTTCTTTAGATAAAGATTATGTCGAAGAATCTAGCAAATTTTCAAAAGCAAAAATTCGTGTTTCGTTTTTTCAAAGAATGAAGACAAACCTTTAACAGCTTTAAAAAATGTTGAAGTTATATAAAAATCAAATCTCAATATGCAAACTTGCATTTATGGACAGCTTGAATGCCGATATATATTTCCTAGAATTTGTTGTATTAAATTTAACAGTTCTGTAGACTGTTAAAGGTTACTACTAAAACTCAAGCGCCGTAAAAATGTAAAAGATTTGTGTATTTTTTTAGGTCGGCACAAAATACCAAACAATTCATTTGAACACAACCTTCCCTGTGTCATTCCTTGAACCTTTATTGCGAATGTCTTTAGCACCCGATCCAGAAATGAGGCTCTTAGTTCAGAAAATATTCCATACCCTTTTGGATAGACATGGAAATTTGGAAAAGTTACATAAACCAACGTAGGTATTACTGGCTTAAGTTTTTTTACGCAATAAACCATTTCATGTTATTTAACAACAGCTTATAAAATGAAAATAATTTAGATTAAACATCGTTGATTCCGATTGAACGTTGAGAAATCGTCCACGACCTGACCTTATCTTCATTAACAAGCATGGTCCCACTATATATGACGCCTTATATACAAGTCTGCAAATGGATTCAAATACTCCTGACAATATTGAAGCCATTTATACAACTCTTGGTTTACTATGTGTTGAATTAGCGAGTACAGAAACAGTCATTGACTTGTTGCAACTTTTGCTAGGGTAAGCGCATATTTTATTTATTTTTTAATTTTCTGTGAGTGTGTTTGTGTAAGGGTAATACAGCAGACGAAGCGATAGATACATACGTAATAGAAAAATATATAAAAGGTTGCAAATGGCAGGTGAGAAAAGAAAACTGTGCCCAAATTTCACTAATACTAAAGTTGCTGATTCATTAGCCAATAAATTCTCTGAAGATATAGAAAAAAAAATGACTAATGTGATAACGTGGAAGCAAAAGGAGGAAACCTGGAAAAGTTTGTCCCTAAATTTTCAAAAGTTTAATGTATCACAAATAAGAACCACAAGGCTTTAAAGATGAGATATAAAGGACTGAAGAAAGATTTAGCACGTTCCTGTTAAAATGGTCCACATTAATTTCTTAATTAGATTGAGAAAAAAACGAATTTGTTCTTTTAATTAATTAGATTTTCAAATATATGAACTTCTTCTGCGTTGAAAATGTCTTCAAAAACTTCAATAAGATTCATCATCAAAATCAATCCACAAATTGGAACGTTTAAGGTTGCAATCTTTCCGATAAACTAGATAACAGGCCGATCTTCTCCGAGCAGCAGACCAATTAATCTGTATATGCGGTATATCAGCCGATTTTTATTTGTTTGATGGTGAATATTCGCTTTTCCTTTTGATTGCTTTATTATCCGTAAGATTTTATTACCAGGAAGTTCATCGGAACCGGCCCTTAATGTCTACTTCCTAAAAAGCTATTTTAGCAATACTTTTAATTAATAGCCACTTAAGTTTAACTTTCAAATTTTGTAACGGAGGTTAGTACATACTCTTGGGTCACTGTGTATAATTTCGTTTAAAATCAAGCTGCAATTGGACATTATATTTAATATACAGGGGTGTCCATTTTTCGAGCTTCTCGAATTTCGCAACGATAAGACTTATGAGGTCGCTTGAATTGGGAAAACTGCACACTTTTGAACTTTGTCAAAGTAGTAGAATGGATAAATTTAGTTCGTGTTAATTTATAAATTCCTTTAAAAATCAAAATATTAACTATGATATTAGTTATAAGAGTAAAACTTGGAAAAAATAGGTTTATCTAATAGTGCAAAAAAAAATCCAACATGGGGGTTATAAATCAAAAAGTTAATGCTGCTGGCTCTCGAAGATTGAAACTTCGTATTAGAAAAACCACATTGCCATTTTGTAGAGGAGAAAAAGTTGCGATATTTTTTAATATTGACCGATGTTCCAATACTTGAAATATGGTTGATTTCTTCGGGATACGGTCTAGGCAGTGGTGAAAAAATAAAAACGTTTTCAGCTACCTTCACCTGGTAGCTGAAAAAAGTTGCCATAACTATCAATTATTTTCGATTATTTCTTCAAATAGGCTCAGAATTTTCAGTTTTAAAACCGCATCCGCCAAAGCTCAAAAATACACAAATTTGCCCCGATTTATGCGAGTTCATATCTGTTCCGAGATTCTAATGGTGAGGATCCTAAAACAAGCACCCTAAATGGTATTAAATGCTTGCTATTGTCATAAATCAATTTGAAACCGAGTTTAATTTTTAGGATCCAAAGTTTGGCTCTAAACGCCACCACGCTATCTTATGCGCAAAAATTTAATCTGCATGCTTTGGTAATCAGCCTGTTGGTATTAATATCAGATGTGATGAATATTCAGTCTCTGTCTGATTACTCCAGTCGATTGATAGAAGCAAGAAGAGAAGAAGCTTCTTACTGTTTACCCGAAATGCTGACGCATTATCCTGCCGACTGTGAATCTATTAGTAAAATGCCTCATTTATTGGTCGATCAGGTCAGTTACTTAAAACATTGTTGTTTCATTGCCAGTGAATTGAAATATATCGAAAAATATGTTGTACATATCTGCGATTGCTTTCGTATCGTTTGCTATTTGAGGGAAGGTCCCGACATGAGACATGCATTTAACACATTTTGTATTAGAACCTGATAAAATTATTTATTATTTTGGCAAATCTAGCTACTACACTTAACAATGGTCAGCTTTTAACAATTGTTTCTATAATAGTAAGCCTGCTAACAAACTTCCTTAGGACTAAATAGTTGTGATTATTTATAAGAAGTACCTATATATCTAGTATTTGCAGTATGTTGTCGAATATTAGATTTGGTATAAGGAGTAACTGACATTTTAAATGTAACGCGTGGAAGTAGTAGTAGTTTGGAGTTAATTTTTTTTTAGATGGCAGTGTGTGAGTACTTAAAAGCATCCGGAATAGATCCTTCTCGTTTAGCACAGACTTCACCATATGGAGCAGGAGGTCCGGGTGCGTATAGAAAATTTACTTTCTAACGTAAGTAAATTGCGGGTCTTATGCCAATCAGTCATTTTGTTTTGGCGTCATTTATTATAAAGACGCGTTCTGAAGAAAACTGCCCCGACTTATTTCCAAACAACCTCTCGTTCCCTCTTTAGGCAATTAGCTAAATTTTAACTTTAAATTAAATTAGTCTCAATAAATAATCAAGTCTCCTTAAGGTGCTTTAGCAGGAAGTCAAAGACATAGTTGGATGGAAGCTGGTGCTCGTGGAAGTATAATGGAAATTCCGTCTGTACACGAAGTGATAGTGCAGCGAGCTCAGCCTGGCGTGACAAGAGTGAGTGAGGACATTTTTTGAACGTATCCGTGGTTTGCTCGGAGGATCAAAAATTCCAGTTTTAAAAATAAATTCCTACAATTTACTTTACACTCACATCACAGGTTGTAATAGTTGTGTACATTAACAGCATTTTTTAGAAATTACCTGAAGAAGGTTTAACTTTTGAAAGTATGAAAAAGGTTCTGCAGTGAACCGACCCGAAATCCGAAAAGAAAATGAGGCTGAAAAGAGAAAACAAATTAGTCACACATTTAGAACTGCTACGTTTTCGGAATTGGTTAGAATAACTCAGCCTAAGGTATAAAGCAATTCTTATATTGATCACGTTAAATTTAATTGATTTTCAGCATGATCTTTTACAAAATAAACTCAACGAAATATTCAAGTCTTTAACCACAGCCGAGAGCAGTAGTACAGCAGACGACCTGAAGAAAACCTTCCAAATGTGAAGAAGTTTTCCAGAACTTTTTATTATTAGATAAGGGTAAGTTTATCCAGGTGATAGTATTAGAAAATCGGGTTGATGTCGTATCTGTTAAATAGGGACGTAGTTATATTTTCGAATAACATACTTTTCTATTCCGATTTCTTGTGTTTGGTAATACAATTATGTGCCGAAATGTGCTGAAATAATATTGGAAGTACTTTAAAATGTTAGACTGTCTTCTTCAAGTTAACAACCTAAATTTCCATGTTTGAATACCAGCCGAAAAGGTTCAAAAAACAATTATTTCGTTGCCTTGCACTTCAAATAATTTAAAAGCAATTAATTGTGATATTCTTGTTGTGGGTTTTTAAATTTTATTCTTATTTGGCGTAACTAAAGTGTTTAGATTCTATTAATAAATATCGGTGTATGTTTAATCAACTGATAGATATAGAAATCGTAAAAAATATTTGGGTAGATATCTAGATAAAATATATGTTAAAGTTAAAATAGTTTGCAGTTAATTATTTTCGTACATATTGCAAATCAAAAATATTCTTAACAAAGTACTGAAATCAGACAATATACGCCGAGAATTCCAAACCTGGTAGGTACGTTGAAAGAACATTTTAACTGCGACTGCTATCATACAAAATGGTTGAAAAGTGGCGTGACATCAAGAAGTTATTGAGGTCTTTTGGATAGTGCAAATGTGCACGATGTACTTACATCGTGCATAAGTTAACTTTAACTTGATATACAATTGCAGATTTTTCCAAATCAAATATACGCATTGAAGATCAAGAAGACACTCGCGCGTTCTTACTGAAATCTACGATAGTTTATATCTTCTTGCAATCCAGGTTTAGGTTTTTTCTAGTTTCCACAAGGTTCAATGGCAGTTGATATACAAAGGAAACTTCATTCATGGTGAGTGGTTTAATTTGTGCAATTTCTTATACATAAATGTATTTGTACAATTCGAGCAATTGTGTGTTGATGTTGGGTATCAATATTGCAAATTTCATCATAATATAGTATTTGTTCTAGGTTTAAAATTTTATTTTTTTCCTTCCTTGAAGTTTTAACTGTGTGTTACCAGTTACAACCATTTTCCTAATTTTATTCCCTTTTAAGAATTACACGCATAAGTCTGTCTTTGTTCACTGTTCCCCTTTAGAGGCTTGTTGGTGGCTTAAACAGTCAAGAAAACTCAAGTATAACGGGGACTAACTTTGTGAAAAGCAAAAAATCACTATTCAATTGTTCCATACTTCAAATTGTAACAGAAATGTGTAGTCTTCGAAGAGGAAGTTGCATTTTCCTTACATTCCGTATTTTCGAAATTAACCGAAAACAAAGTTTCGATATGGTGAGACGTTTGTGTTACAAAACCGGAATTGATTTTCATGAAATAACCATTTTATCAGGTAAGAATCATAGAACATGGAAGAAAAACAATAATTAGTTACTATTCACTCATATTTTATTGCAAGGTCGGATCTATCTACCTTTTCCCCACAAAAATAACTCTACAATAGCTGACATGTTAACTTAGTAAGTTACACAATTCCGAAACATGTAAAAAAAGTCGATTATCTGTAAAAAAAACATTTGTATTGTAAATTAAGTCTAATCTGTACTTATGTACAGATAAAATGAACTGAATCAGATGTAAGGTATTACATATGATTTATTTAATTTCTAGTAGCTCTACATCAAAAACAAGAGTAGCATTAGGAGGAATTACGCCAGGGTGACCTCGTTGCCCATAACCATAATCAGGTGAGCAGGTCAGTACTGCCCTCTGACCTACACTCATCTGAAATAAATTAACATACATTAAAACGGACTCGAATTATTTCCAGGCAAACTAAAGAAAACATCACTGTTTGTCAGAAAGAGCCACTGATCATCAAACTATAGACTAAGTAGGTATGTAGACTATAGTATGAGCGCAAGGATAAGTATTCATCATGTTTACATAGTTATCGTTAAGTAATCACGAGACCTTGGCAATTCGTATAAAATTGTACGCGAAAAACTTATGAAAAAAAACGAAAAAAAAATGTTAAAGAAATTATAAGATACAGACAGGTGACAAAGTAAAATTTGAATAAAACTATTCTTGGATTATACCTAAAGACTTAGATCAGCATGCAGACGATGAAAAAAGCCAAACGAGTTGTAAAACCAGAAGATTTCCACAGATAAAAAATGTTGGTCTTTTACTCTGATAAGACATTTAAAGTCTTAATCTTAGTTTTCCTTAGAACAGTACCGAAGAATAAACAAAAAGTTCATTAGGATCCAGATAATAAAAATAATTATTTTCACCTAAGGAACCTCTAGTATCACGTTGTCTAAGACCTTTGTAGAACAGAGTTACAACATAAAATAAATACCATAAAATGATAATTAAATACGTGTTGATTACCTGTGCAACGCCTTCATCCCAACCCTTGATAACTTCGCCTTTTCCGATGACGAACTTAAAAGGTAGTCCTCGATCGCGGGAAGAATCAAATTTGCTTCCATCAGTTAACGTACCCGTGTAATGCACCACAACAGTTTGGACCGCTTTGGGAAAAGTTGAACCTGAAGAAGAATTCGAGCAACTATTAATCTATCACATAATTATTTTGGATGACTTAAAATAATGTTTAAAATACTTACTATGGTACGCCGTATTTCTCAAACTAAAATTAACATTTCCTACAGACATATTCTCTTACAAGGGCTCTCTTTTTTACAAAATTGACTTAATTCGTTTTGAGTGGTGGACTGGGGCTTACTTGGAGAGCACGGGATTTCTCTATCAAATGTAAAGTTTATTTCTCGTAAAAAATAACTGTGAAGATTTAAAATTTTCTATTAAGTAAATTCCTGTTGGAAAGCACAGCGGCAACCATGCCGATATTTGTTGAGAAACATGGCCGCGATACAGCCTATTTGTGGTTAGTTTTCAAATTCTGCTCTTCAAACTTGCAATGTTCAACATTGGTGAAAATGCATCAAAACTCTTCTGTGTGCTGTGTATTACAAATTAAGCAAATAAATTCTTCTGGGGCAGTGAAAGTTGACGCATTTAAATTGCTTACGGCATATAAGCAACAATGAAAACAGTTTTGAACTTTATAGAAGCAAGCAGCTAAGATTGTCATCGGAAGTTAAAAGAACTCCGTATTAGGTAATAGTTGAAGGCCAGATCAATGAAAAATTGCAAAATGTTGACAAAAAAACAGGATTTAAAATCATTACAGCATCAGTGTTAATAGCTATTGTTTTAACTACTTTTTTCAGTGAAATTCTTTGGACATGGAACATACATTTTTTAAACGCTTTAAAAGGCGATGATGTTTTTATAATAAATTAGCCATAACTTTGATCGAACAAAATGTGTTTCCCATAAATCTCGAGTTTTTAATTTGATGCTATATTTGGGTCCGGAAAAGCTTGCATTAATTAAAATCCCTTAATCCCTTCAACTTAGCTTCAAGGTCGAGGGCCAAGCAATGCAGTAGTTGTTATTGATTTTCCATTGTTCTAACTGAGGCCATTCCAAGAAAACCGAAATTGAATAGACTTTGCTTGAAATTTAGTGAAATTACAGTAATAAAAGGCTGATTAACTTTTCCGAAGCATGCTTTATTTGATCCGCGTGTAAAAACTCACCATCTCCCTGTGCAAGTGTCTGGATCTTTACACCCATTCTATAAAGCAAAAAAAGAGCTGATTAGAAAATTAGGAATAACAATCGATTGGGTTATAAGTAATTTACCTTAAAAGTTATGTACAAAATTAAACTCAGACAGTGAACACGAACCAACGCCTTTCAGATTTCCGTGAGTCTGACAAAAATTGACAGATGTCAAACGAGTACCGCAAATCACAAAACAGGAGCGCGTTCAAAATAGCGCTCAAATTTCACTGCGTATAGAAGAAAATCTTCTTTTATTGATCGATAAAACAGAATATTTGTTGACCGATTGCCTTCAGCGGGAGATTTGAATTTACTGTGGGATTTCCACGATTTTACCTAATGCACTGAAACACTATTTAAACAGCATAATTAAATGGCATTATGAAAGGCTTGAAACATTATTGGAGCTAAAGTACAAACTAGTACCTAACAGATCGGAAAATAATGCTCAGTTTTTACTTGAAATATTGAGTTTTGGGCAATTCAACTTAAACCAAGTTTTAAGGTAGCTGCTATGTGGCAAGACTGGTTGTTTTTAAAGTAATAAAGTGTATATGTTTGTTGTGGATAGTCCGTATTCGAAATATTATAGATGCAGTGAATTAGTTATTCAACCAATTAAATCAGTAAATTTCAATTTGCTTGGGGTACTAAAGAACGGAGCAAAATGTCCACTATTGGCCTTAATAGATTTCCATATTCCTTTATTTAAATATTTACACGAACTAAAATACTTTCTATATTCCTTATGATATAAAACCCGGCGTAACTTTTTCGTAGTGGGTACTCGCGAGATTCATTTTCTTTTAAATGACCCGAAAAGTAAAAATCTAAGGGACTAAGATCAGGGCGATGAGCTGGCCAAGGAATTTACTGCCGTGACCATACTGGAAAACGCACATTCAGGAACCCTTAAAATCAATTTTCATCTTAAAAATAAAATGGCAGAGCAGAATGCAGATATTTTTATAAAATGCAATAATTATTTTAGAGGCAGCTTGTGAAGTTCATTCTGGTGCAAAACAAAATGCAATTGAGAAAAACGTCCGTAAATGGTTAAGAAGGGCCCATGAACGCTTGAACTACGTCAATAAATTGAATACTTAAATGTTAAGTTTTTTAAATTTGATATTTATTTATAAGTTAAAATTAAAAATTAAAAAAACTTGCATTATGATAATTTAAATAATACTAAAATACTCTATAATAAGTGTCCTAAGTTCCGCCGAATGCGATGTGCCACCAAACCATCTTTTCGAATAATCATTTTGGCGGTTTAATATTTAAATTGGTTTTACATTTTACGTTCCATTTAAGAACAAAATGTACACTTTGTACTGTTAAATAAATAATAAGTTAAATATATGTTAGTCTTATGCCAACTTAAATATTAATTCAGCCGCCAAATGGCTATTGAAGTGGATAAGAGCGTACAATATGTCCAACCGATGATCGCATTTCGTAACTGGTTTATCTAATGTTGTGCAAAACACATCTAAAACAATATTTTTATATAATAAACTAGAACCATAATGTGTGTGAATTTGTGTGGAGCGTAGGGTCCATTGGACTACCTTGGAATGTACATGAATCACAAACTGCATGCTATTGAAGCAGCAAGCTGAAAAAGGTCAAAGCTTCATAAAAATCAAGCAAAATATTGGTCGCAAAAGGTACCGTTTAATTAGAAAAAAAGTGTAATGCGCCCCATGATCGGATATGTTTATCTTTGGTTGAGAACCTGTTTTGTTTACGGGCGATCATTCAACGCGTTTCAACGTGAAACTTGCCTTTGAAACTATTGGCACATACGAACTCGAACTTTCCACAATATTGTCAGCAATAAAAATGCTTTGTGATATGTGTTTGGAAAGTGGAAAAAACCTTTTTTTTTTCGAAAAATTGAGTAAATATGCAGTTTCTGAAGCGCAACGAAAGTTCTTCTGTGCTTTGCAGGGATATATATATAGAGTGATTTCGTGCGTGATATAGAGTGATACTAAAACAAGTAGGAAACGGTAGAATAAATATTCAAGTTTTCATTTTGGAGTGAATTTTCATTGTATGTTTAATGTGTGTGGTGTACAAAAGCAACAAACAAAAAATGGAAATCGCATTGCAAGGAATGACTCATCCAAAGGGCGATCAAGCAAATGCTTATATAATCATGTTGGTTCTGTAGTTCGGTGCCGTCGGAATGCGGCAAAAAATTCGATATCACCTGAATTTTATCTAAAAGCTTTTTGAATGTTCAGTTTCTTACAGGCAATGAACGAATTAGGTCTCCACTCTTTTAAGTCGTGTGTATAGCGTTTCTAGATGGAAAATATTGATAGAATCATTGTGGCCCCTAAGGCAAGTGCGGTAGTTTCTCCTGCCTACTAACTGTGCGATTAAAGTTTTCAATTCGGATTTTCATTGTGTGATGAAGTGTAGTGTGAACTTTTTGAGGATTAATGGGTAACAAATTGAGAATAGTGGAACCAGCTTGCGGAAAGCTAGTAAGAAGAATATCTATTCACATATAAATATTTTAACTGGAACTAAGTTTAGTTTTTCTAGTTTTTCTCAATTTCTGCTTCTTTACTTTGCCAATTTCAAATTATTGGATTTTTGACTAAGTTCCGGTTATACTAACGGATGTTTTTCTTTCTTTCCAGGTGGCACCATTCAGCTTTCGGTAAGTTTCGCATTACTTTGTCCCTGGCTGCCATGTAGATGTAGAGCTTTTAGTCCCATATTGTAAACTTAGTAATTTATGATATTGTTGCTGGATGGGTCTGGAAGTCTCTCGATTCTGGATGGATTTTTTCAAATTTTATTTTAAATCAAATATCAAACGTTAACAAATGCGATTTTTATCCGGTCTTTCTACTCTCAATTACCCTTTTTCTTGTTGTTTTTTTTCTTCTATTTTTCATCATAAATTAAACGGTTCTTGTATGCTCAATAGGAACGATTCGAGTTTCCAAATTAAAGAACTTTTTCAATCAGTTTTTCATTATCAATTAGTCAGATCTTCTACTGTGGAAGGTCTTCATGTGAGTTTTATTTACAGTATAAATGTAAAATTAAAGTCGTTTTGTTGTAAACTACACTTTGCATTGATGCTCATAATTGATGTTTTTCTTCTATCAATTACATCCTAACTTAAACGGTTCTTGTATTCCCAATAGGAACGGCTCGAGTTTCCAGATTCAAAATCCTTTTCAATTCGTTTTTCGGCCTTAATTAGCTAGGTTTTCTACTGTGGAGTGTTTTTATGTGAACCTTTACAGTATCGGTGTAAACTTATGTCGTTTTGTTGTGAACTACACTTTTTATCGCCTTTTTTTTTCTTCACATTAAATACACCATAAATTAGACGGATCTTGTATTCTTAATAGGTGTGGTTTGCTTTTTAATCTAAAAATCCTTTCACTCAGTTTTTCAACATTACCTAGCCAGGTTTTCTACTGTGGACTAATTCAAATTAGTGTCGTTAAGTTGTGAACTACACTTTTTAGTTGTCTTGCAAGGAAATTTGTGTCGTTTATTAGTGTTTTTTTTTTCAATTATACCTTAAAAAAACGGTTCTTATATTCTCTATAACCATGGTTCAAATTTTCAATTTTTATATACCTCTCACTTCTCAAGTTTTCCAACATTAACTAACCAGGTTTTCTACCGTGAACTGTCTTTATATGAACCTTTAGAATATAAAGGTAAATGTAGTGTCGTTTTGTCGGAAACTACAATCTACAATACAACGTAAGGTAATTTGCGTCATTTATGGGCGTTTTTATCCTGTAAATTATCTTTTTTCACTCAGTTTTTCAAGAATAACGAGTTTTAACTTTTCCACAATAGAAATGTAAGCCAAAGGTTGCTTTGTGATGGTCTAACGGATAGAGTCCTAAGAGTATGTGGTCCAGATCAAGTTTAAGCAGACTTGTGGTTGTTCTTCTAAATTTGAGCCTCTAAATGTTAATTTTTTGAGAAAAATTCGAGATTTTTGAGAATTTCAGCGGTCTGGATCCGGACAGCATTGCATTTTGTAGAAGTAGATGGCAACCAGGGTGGTAATTTTTCTTTGAGGCCATTTATGCAGCACGCGCGTGCCTGCTTTTGCGGATGTTATCTAACGGTTTGCGGAGTTATGAACCCAATTTAGATTACGGTTTGTGAGTATTTTATGCATCAAGAGCGATGATTCGAGTTATCAAATTAAAAATCCTTTTCAATCAGTTTTTCAGCTTTAAATAGCCAGACTGGTTTTTTTATTAATTTTTTAAATTCTGATATTATTGGGTAGATTGGTTCTGCATATTACGTCAGAAATAAGGAAATCGGGAGAGGCCGTTTTCGTGCGAGTTTGTAAGCTAAGACCGGAATAAGACCAACCACTATCATTCAGATTTTAATTGCGCGATGAAAATCGTGCAAATAATTTGTTTACATTTGTTCACTCTAAACCCGTTTGTTAACGGGTTTAGAGTGAACCTTACGATTTCAATCTTGACTGATCTCAGTCAGGCAACCGACAGCAATTTAACAATTACAGTTTAGTTTGCAAGACATATACAATCAAATATTGTCTACTTAAATACGCCTTCGCCTGAAGAATACGCCCACATTTAAAAAAATACAACTTCAGTAAAACGCAATGAAAACAATATTTTTTGCTGGATTTTACTGTAGCATTTTAATTCTACACGCTGTTTGCATGTTTTTACACTAACACATGACTTTTTCATAAAATAAAAATAACATTTGGATTCTTCATTCAGTTTTAAAGAAAAAAGTATCTTTTCAATTTCATTGTAGAATTCAGCGTTTTCAAGTAAAAAATAAGAAATAGCTGATAATCATTTAATAAAACTGTAACACAATAAAATTACAAATTCCTTCGGTGGTGCATCACCACAATAAAAATGAAAAAAAAATGTTTCCAAACGTAAAAGTCCAGTGGATTAAGATCCGGTGATCTGGGCGGCCAGGCGCAGTCATTTCAAGCCAATCAAACGTCGGGGATAATTAATATTTAGCCATTCTCTTATAGGTGCATTCGCGTTGTCGGAGTGTAACTGATGCAATTTGATAATAATTGATTTAGGTGCAAAAACTAGAAAAGGTTTTTTTTAGAGATTAAAGTTATACTGCATTTCAAGCAATTTCTAGTTTTCGTTTATGAGGAACATCACAGATTGATGTTGTAATTTTCTACTGTTTTATTAAATTATTATCAAAAAATTATCATATTTTACTTAAAAGAAGAAATTGGAAGAAATTTTTATTTCAAACTGAATGAAGAATCTAAAAGTGCAATTTTATGAAAAAGCAGAAGCGTATTATTTTTTTATTTTAAAACACCCACTGACATGTTAGGTTTTTATTGCAAAATGTTGGCAGTGATCGCCTGCAAAATTTCGTTTAAATATCCAAAGCCGTTTGGCAACAAATAATCAGTTTGATTTTTTTAAACCAAACTTAAACACTAATTTCCTTAGAAGTTTCCGCGATGGAAACTGGCCCACCCTGTATAACTGCCACTTTTTACCATAATAAAACCAAATTAAATTAACAGAAATACAACCAATAAAGCTAAATTTGCCTCAAAAAACATTTCATAAATTTCATTATCTGCAAACTTTCATTCAAATATTCCAGACGGTTTTCGGAATATTAACAAGTATTTTTCTTAAAACTGTAACACCCTGTATATAAAAAACTAAGCGTTTTTGGAATATCGTGTGTATATTAAGGAAATATATGAAAAATTACTTAAACCTATAACTACTATAACTTCCAGCAAGGACTACCATACACCCTGTAAATTTTCTGGAGAATAGTCTCATGTAGGTATATTTGTAACTTCAATTTAATTTGTATGCTCTTATATACTTTATAGATCAGAGAATATAAAGAAGAACAACTACACGGGTGAAATATGTTTAAACTGCTTTTTTTATTTCGGAACTACAGTATAACATGTAAAACTTTAACAATTCGAGAGCTATTAATCTACAGTTGATTCAGTCAAAGTAGGTACTATTTGTACATAACTTTTGTTGAAACACATTAAAATTTACAAATATAAACAAACATAATTTTACAGTATTACTTTTTATAATGCCTTAAAATTACGCCTTATAACTACAGCAACAAAAATAAATTTGAATATCTGTAGTTAGTTTGACTAGATTTACGACATCGTATGCTATTACATATTTTAATTACTACATATATTGAACTTAATCGGATAATAGGAAAAGTGAAAATCTACCGTCCAGCAAAAAATGGTGCAAATGTGCTTTAGACATCCACTTCGGAGATAAAATTATTCAACTATAAAAATACAGGTTCTAAAGCAGGACTAATCTAAATTGTTGCGTTATTCAATACTCAAATAATAAATAATTCAAACAAACTCTTAAAATATTAGCTTAAATACGTCTGTTTTTTTAATATCGTTATTGGTAACTATCTCGTTTGAGAAATGTTGTTTCTTAAATAATGTTCTCCATTAAATAGCTGTAGAAGAACGCCACTTGTTTTTATTTCTCCTTAACATTAACGCTCTGTAACTATTAAGTTTTAGAGTGAAATCAATTAATTGTTTCGGTGAAAGAACGCGTGAAGTTTGCACCACTCTTTGCTGATCATTTTGATTATACAGAGTGTCTCACTAAGAACAAATTCACCACTTTATTTAGTTTCTCGTTTCGACTAAAAGCTAAATAAGTAATAAATTTTATATTCCCATATGCTATTTTTTCAGTTTGAAAATGTGCTGTATTTTCAATTTGTTTACCTACAGTGCAAATGTTTCAACAAATCACGGAAGCAATACCGATTGAAAAAAATTAATAATGTATATAAATATACATTGGATTATTATAGCTTAATGAACATATCTGTTATGCTTATGAAGTATTTTTGTTCAATTTCTATTAGTAGAATAGATTAGTTTTCCGTCGTTAATGAGACATCTCTTGCATAGAAAATGTTTTGGAATGTAATATTTGGTATTCTTAGATTATTACAATTCGTGTGGAGGGTTTTGCTTATAATTAATGAAATATTCTAGAATAGACAAAATAATTAAGGTCAATATCCAGATTAGAAGTTATTATAAAGCATTCTTTGGTCCAAAAATGTTTACAACTGATATTTGGGATGAGGGGATGATTTATGAAATAAATGAATCAGCTTCAATCAGCTTTTTTATTAGATTTTTGAAGTGTAAATCAACTAAATTCACAACAATTTCTTATTGGTTTTAAAAAGATGAATGTTCATGTTCTTGAAACTAAAGATGAAACTTTTTTTAAATGTCTTTTGAGTCTCTTTCTTTTGATATTTCAGTAACATAAAGCGCCAGCTACGCGATAGCTGTTCGCCTTTTAAGTCTGATATATAGAATGGCCCGCGCGATTACAAGATCTTACACATTTGGGTTTTTTTCTTTGATATAATATTAATGCTACGCAACCAGCTTTATTAGAATAATTATGCGAAAAGATTACGTTTGAATACGAACAAATAGGGACCCGAAATTGCTGGTTCGTTTTTGTGTAACCACTCTGTATGCAACTGATAATGTAAATGTTCGTATATTATATTATGTTATAATATTTAACGGTTTCATTTAAATGATATTACAATAAATTATTGTTAATATGAGAAAAAAGTCAACTTGGAATAGCACTTTAACTCCAGAAAGTTGGACTTCGGACATAAAGCAAGTAAAAAGCTATGGTAAACTCTGATAGCTGTGTCAGTGATGATTTATTCGTTCACTTCATTTATTACATTAACTAAAAAAATTTTAGTAGTAGTAAACATCTTTATTTCTAAAGATTTTATTACATGCTTAAATCGGCAAATATTTCGTTCCTCTCAATATATTAGAAATTAAATTCCCCAGTAAAATGGCAAAATTTAGTTTCAAAAGTCTCGTATTCGCACTTTGAAGTAGGAACTTACGTAAGCGGCATACGTACGGTGCTGCAAGCCATACAACTAACCTTCATCGATTAATTAATTAATAAATATAATGCAGTAAAATTCAGCATAATCTTTCAATCAAATAAATCCGGTTAATTGATTTGTTATTTTATTATTGTTATTCCCAATTAAAAGAAAACAATCTAATTGTTTGGTTAATAAGATATTTTCAAAGTTTATTTTATTTTATTGTATTTTAATCGAGGTTTTTTATTGTTTTATTAAACTTTTCAAGAGCACATATTTCAAAATAGTTTAATTTCTGTATTTATTAATCTGATAAACCTACTTTAAAAGTCAGGAACTATTCAAATAAACACAAATACAAAATATTACCGATGCATGAAAATAGCTGATTTAAGACTTCATAACGATAGTAAACTGTTGGGTTACTGGAAATGTTAACCAATAATAAAAAAAGGTTTTTCACGAAAAATCGAATATTGCATATCAAATAATATAACATCCGGGTCTGAAGCAAATTATCATGTTCGAAGGTATCAATCTTCATCATATCAATATCAAGCTTCACAGTTAATATATACTCCAAGCTGCTCATGAAATAAATTACAAAGTTATGGCTGGCAGATTAGTATACATGTCACAATGTTTTGATCAATTATACACAAAAAAACAAGCTTAAATAAAAGAGATGATTAGTTTAAAATAGTGGACAAACTCTAACATAAAATTTATTGGAAGGATTTCCCTAGAAAGCCCGATGATTATTATATGAATTACCTCATAAATCGTGTTTCCCCTATATTACTTTATGGATGTGGGACTTCTATTATTAAATAAAATTGTACTAGTTTTATTCGATTCACTGTAAAAATATTAATAAAGAAGCGTCTTATTACATCTAATTGATATGAAACGTCAAATGGATGAGTATACTTACAACTAAGCACTATGCTTCAATGAGTTTGCTAAATTTATCTTATTTAAATGCCATCTTAGATATCATGATTAGTTATTACGACTAGTTACATCTATTTTTTGTTAACATTAGGCCGAAAATCAAAATAATTATGCACCAATCCAATGCAAAACATTCATGGAGACTTTTCGATAGACAGTAACTTCACTGTGGTGTAATAAAAAAATATTATAATAAACACACAATAATATCATGCAGATTACTTTTAGAGTACTATAACGTCATATCTAGCAATATCATTTATTAAAAACATCCTACATGTGTATAGTCCTTATATACAACTTGTAGGATGTTTTCTTGACTTGTAATGGTGTAATGGTGCAGTTTTTAATTCGGTCAGGTGGATATTAAGTGTAGGTAATATACAAGTTGATTCCAAGTTAACTTGCACCATCGGTGTTCTACGTTCGGAAATTAAATGAAAACTTCCCGACATGACACCTCAAACGCATGGTTAACGAAATACAAGATGTAGACACTTTTTAAAACAAATTTTGTACACATTTATCGGTACTTAACACTAATTTTTGAGTGTTAAGTCGAATTTTAAATGTCAGTGATGAAGATTTGGGATTGAGTGGATTACGCCACTTAGGAAAACGGCAATGTGAAAGCACTTTTGCAAAAGCCATTGGGCTCAACCGAAAAGATACCCTTAATTAAGCAGTAAAGTCCAGCAATTTAAGAAAATACATGATTTTATGGTGGAAAACATGAGTAAAACGTGGCAGTTCCGAACTTTGAATGTTTGTTACTCACATATGTTATCAGAAAATGTCAATTTCTCTTAAAGTTATTTGTTGTGTAATTGTTCATTAAATAGCTATAAGTATTGATAAAATGTCTATGAACATATATTTGTAACTCCAAAAAATGACAAAGTATAGTCACAAAACTGAAACAAAACATTTATCTTGATAATATGTTTTGGGGGCGTTGCCTTAAAGTTTTTAGAATATTTTTTCGTGTACGGTTACTTAAAAAATGAAAAATATAATGTACGTATGCTGCATGTATACCGAGTGGATCAAATTGGGCACCATTCTTGTTAAGGGACTACTGAGACTTCCTTGGAGGATACCGCAAATGTTTAAACATTCTTCAAAGAAGAGAAAAGTTATTTTTCTTCATTGGTCTTTAGGCAAACTTAAACATTGCAAATAAGTTTGTATTTTTATAGTTACAAAAATGTTTTACTTGGAAAAATTACTATTCTATTAATTTTTTATGAAAAAGTAAAGCCGCAACTCAAAGCCGATTGCTGAAGTATCCTCTACGCAACGATTAAGAACGTTTTGGCTATGCTACAAACCAGCACATACATACTCATGAGAAACCATTTAAACGTTTGTGAAATTTTCCTGCGTCTCATACAGACTCTTGTTGTAATTGAAAAACTACGTTTTGAAATACTGAATTATTCTCAACTGATTCCCTAGAGCGACAAAACTGTAGTTCCATCAGTAGAATAATCTCGTTAATGTTAATAGCAAAAACGTCATCTGTAGATGCGAATCAAACATATTGGTATCAAGTTATGATTTCGTTTCGAACAAATATCTCAGTTTTTTTAAATATATTTTTTTCTTAACTATCTTTCTGTACTCTCTAATTACCCCCAGAAAAATGGCGCCAACTTTGAATCATCCTGTATTGATGTGTATGTATTAATAACATACACTTCAATAATATCCTACTTTTTTGAAACAAATATGAAGCTAAATAAATAGAAGAAACGGAAGCAAAACTCATAAGTTTTGGAAGAAATTCTTAGACAAATTCCCACTATATAAACCACATTATTACGTTATTTGTGACTTCTTAAAGTTCAATATTTCAATTGATTGGTAACTGGAAAAGCTTCGGAAACCGAATTTTATTCACAATCGCATTTTATCTTGAACAATATTTTCCTTTCAATGGGATTCAGAAAAGACCGCGCAACAACATCGAAAAGTACAAAACTCTGCCTCATTTTAACATCCTCAAGACAACGATTAATTTGGTTGCAGTTCACATTTTTATATGAAAACCATTCATGTGAAGGGTCAGACAAGGACAAGCATCAGAATATTACAGAAGTACATCATTTATAAGATTCTAACTGTCAAGGATTCAATGTAAGATCTATGCAATATTTATCAATATTGAGTACCTACCTATAAAAAAACCTGTTACAAGTACATATAGAATATACACGTAACAATAGTTATGCACTTACAGAGGGTTGCCCAAACCAAAAATGGAAGACATATGAGAAAGGGAATTTCGCCATTTCAAATGTTAAACTTCCTTGTAGGTTGGTCGTCTACTAGTGCAGCTAATAAAATGTGTTAAATTATGTCAACATTCAAATAGCATTCAAAAGACCGATTTTCGCATAGATTAAAGTGCGAATTTGTGTCAAATATTTTCTGGAATATACAGGAATGTTCCACTATCAAATGCACGATTACATGCAGTAATCAGCCACTGTAAAGAAATAACGTCTGATGAGTGACCCAATTTATTAAAAACATTATGAAATCCATGAAACTCGAACGTATTTATTCGACTCACTGATAGATCAATACTCCCGCAAAGAGGATAGAAGTTATAAAAGGAAATGACCGATGTAGCGACCCAAAGAGAAGCGAAGCCAGAGACAAGTTTTTTGTCCAAATTGGGACCCCAATTTTTCATGTAGAATAAGCCCTTATTTTTTTCTCTTTATCGGTGCATATACGGACTGCAACTAATGTAAAATTACTTAAGTTGCTATATATGTAGTTGTATTTTAACGAGTTCACCTATTGCATCTGGTTTTCTATTTCTTAAAATTCACTTCTTCTCGAGAACACAAAAAATTATGAGAATACCTGTTAGAGCTTCACTATTGTCAAAATACATAATAAATCCAAAATACAACATAAAAATAACGTGTAAAATATATTTTATAACATTTTTTTTTGGTTTCAATTCCCGATCTATTATGGTGGCTTTTTCCTGACCTTTTCTCGTTTATTTATTTTTGTTATGCAACCACATGGTCGCCTAAATATGAAAGCATTTGATTCGAACAGTCCGTATATGAACCGACTCAAACGTGAAAAATAAGTGTAACACTAGTGTGCCTTGTGTTAAAGTTGCGATAAATTTTATTTAGAAATAGTAGGGTTTAGTGGTTGAAACAACACTTTCGATAATACGTGTCTTTTCAATACTATTTTCACTTGCAAAGTATACTTTTAACATAACATTTCTAATAAATTCTTACATTTTCGCAGTGCAACTATAGTGTATTTGTAACCATTGATTGAGTAAACTTTGCTAATAATTCATACAGGATTTAAAAGTGTGTATACCCGTTTGTAAGTTGAATATGTAAGAACTTATTTGAACAGTATAAAGAACCTAACTATTTAATCATACCTAAAGCTTTATCGGTTTACCCCACTGTTTTAGAGCCTCTTCGAACTCTATTGTTTCTTTGTTTCTCACTTCTTCATGCTCGTTAGATTCTAATTGGCATTCTAAGCTGTGCTGCTGGTCTTGCCCGGAGTGGTTATCCTGCCTCGAGTACTAAAACCAAACAATATAATAAATAATACTAAGATACAAATAATTTCAATGGCTGGAAGCGTATTTCCAAAACCTTTCATTTTGACGAAAGCTCCAAACTACATAAGAATATGGCTATTTTGCTTTGCTATGAGAATAGTTAGTACAAAAAGTGCTAGCTACTAGACACTGGCTGGAAAATAGAAAGCGACCAAACATATTAAAGCTGCAAAAAATCTTCATTTAATTTACAGCACACAAGTGTTTCTGAACCAGGTATTTAAAATGTCACAATAAGTAAAAGTGAGCTCAAATGACGAAAAACCAGAATTAATAGAGAAACCCAAAAAAAATGTTCCACGTTTTTGTCCAAAGCTATATTTGCCATTAGTGGCTTGCATTAAAAAATATTTATAAATATTATATCAGGAATGTTATGATTAGATCACTTCTAGAGAAAGTTCTACTATAACTTTGTTATGCGTTTTTTATGATTTTGACTTGATTTTAACAAGAACAAATACAGCTATAGGATAGCAAAACTTGAAAAATATCAGTATGTTGTCTGAAGGCACGTAAATAAAGTATTCAAATCGAAACTGATGGTTGAGTGGAAGGTTACACAATTTCATTTGACCGAACAAAAAAGAAAACGGGAATTCTTTTGAGTTTCGACTACAGCCATTTTTTCCAGTAGAAATATTCTTTGTTTAATTTTCTTTATTCGCTAATCATTACATACAGTAAAAGCATAAAGTAGCTGCGAAGAAAAGTATAGTTTTATATTCCCGGTCAAATTTTAAAATAATTTTTTATTGTAAAATCCTTAAAAAGTAGTAGTACTAACTAAAATGTGTGTATTAAATAGTTCTGAAATTATGTACAACATAAATATTTAGATCATTCTTTCAGTGAATTAATATACTTTAGAGATCTTTAAGCTAAAACTGTTTCGGCATTTTTTCAAAATAATTCAGCTGGAAAGCAGCAGAAAAAAAGCGCAATGCAAAAAGTATAGGAATAAGTATACAGGGTGTTCAGATAAAGGTATGGAACAGCTCTATCTTGACAACGGTGAGACAGCTATATTTATGGTATTCTATCAAAAATTTTGTTATGCGCTAGAGCTTTAAAAAGCACAATTCGGAAGCTCGAGTAATAGCGCATCGTTTTGCTTTATGTAATTTTTTCGTATCTCTCATGGTAAGAGAGGGTGAGCCAACTCAGTTTCCAATATTTACATTTCAATATATGTTAAACCATTTAATCGAACGTATTTTAAAAAATATGTTTTGTCAAGCCCCTTAGTTTTATACCAATAAAAGACAAAAAAAATAGATTTGCCCGAATCATATTTAATATTAACGAAGAATGGATATGTGGTTCAATTTTGATGGTTGTCCGAGGCATTATAACCGAAACCTCTTTTCTACCAAACTAGAATAATTAAATGTATGTCGTTACGTATATTTTCCTGACTTTAATGACTGACTGACTATTAATGGAAAATTCAGTGACCAGTCAAATGTTAAGGTAGAAACAACTATACGCACAAACTGATGATGGTGGAGAAAGACACCGAAACGTAATTGTAACATTTTAAATAATAAACAATAAAATTGACTCAAACCCAGGAATATATTGGAGTGAATTAAATGTATGGAGAAAAATGTAAGACACTAATCATTTTTGAACTTTCTTAGGCTAAAATTTGCGTTTTCAACCAAGGCAAAGCCAGGATAAAGTGCAAACGTAGGTATAATATTGATATGCCTTTTATTTTTACTAAAAGGGAAAAAAGCCAAATTTTTATGTGGGAGTTACCATGTGATTTTTTTGTTGACATTTTCCTTGATTAATGATTTTTCTTCATTAAGTCGAGAACGAATGAAGATATCGTGATACGATTTTCTCTAGGCTCTAGCTAATTTAAGAATGCGAAAGGGCACGACTAATAAAAGGTACTATTTCATTATTTTTTCAAAACAAAAAATTTGTAATTATTTCAGAAAACGGCTTCTGATTTATTTGTATATTTTTTAAAATACATTAAAATGGTTTCTCTTTAAAATTAGCAATCAAATTTCTCACTTGAGAATTATTTTTTTAAACATATAACTCAATATTTGGAGATACCATAAATTTTCATTTCTTGGTAGCAATTACGACCTTAGCGACCGCTTTTTTTTCTCCTATTTCCTGTGGACAGGAACTTTACTTATAAGAGTTAAGAATAGTCTTCCCGTTCCTCTAGGTCTTATCGCTGTCAAAATACGGGCCTTATCCGGGCACCCAACGAGGGTATACCAACAACTTTTTGAGCGTAGGTTAATGTTTCTCGAAGATTACCCTATTTATGTTTTCCCTTTTTAAATACCTATCAACATGGAATTCCGATCCTTGAATTCGATAACAGTAAAATTACAAATGACGAGTAGTTCCCCACTAAAGTGTGGATTCTCACCTCTAACATTCGATTTCATTGTAGTGAAATTGTTTTCTGTTTCTAATGCAAACAATTGAATTTTTCTGTGATTAGTTCCACATAAAGTTTCAAGCAGTGAGTTAAGCAACTACAGACCATACAGGATGGTTCTATTTTAATCTGCGAGATCTTCGGGACGTATTCTACATTCAAAAACATTACGAAACGTCATATAAGTATATTATAGTCCCAGAGGGTCGCCCAGCGGAGGTATCAGCTATTCAAAGTGCACTCCCGCAATTAATATTGATTTTTCAACTTGAATTGAAAATTGGCATGCATGGTTAGTCTCACACATTTGCTAGGAGAAATAGCGGGACGAACACCTTTTTAAAATGTATCTTTGAGATATACCTTCAATGAACTTGGATATGCTGCAAGATTTTGAAGAAACTACGTTTGGGCTTCTGCCCGTTCCAATAAAAATTTAGTGCCATTGATAATAAAGGTTATTGAACAAGTCGGTCGATTTGATCTCGAAATTACTGGAAAACTATTAGCTTTTTAATAGATTCTCAACATTTACGTTTTTACTCAAAAAATCGGTAGGTTTAAGGACGGATATGTGGCTCCCAGAAAATTTTCCAAGATGCCTCAAAGAGTTTCCTCTCCTATCAAGTCTTAACATATATATAAACTATAAACATTAAGCCTGCGAAACCTAACATGCATATCAAGTTTCAACCTTTTAACTGTTGTCACTTACGAAATTAAAAAATACATTATTTTTGAGGGATCGCACTGTTAAGAGCCGCCACCTCCGTTAATTGGCCCCATTGAATACATTTTCGTAATATTTTTAGTGTAGAATATGAGCTTAAGTCTCGCAGATTAAAATTGGACCACCCTATATAAAAACCTGAAATAATTAATAAATAGTGAGTGATAGAGCTACCACTGATATAGATTAAACAACAAAGAAATGGAGGCAAAAATAGTCAGGCAGAAGGTGGTTATTGTTATTAGTTTGGCAAAAATAGTTTGAATATACTATTGGAAAATGTTTGTAATAATAAGCAGAACTATATAATGCCCTAATATAAATCACTAAAACAGTATTGTTAAGCTAGCATGCAAAACGGTGTCAAAGGATAATCAACTGAAAGAAAGTGTGTGTGGATTATTTTCTGCATGTGTTACCAGAACACACCTGTTGCCCAAAATGGTCTTGTTGTTCAGCGGTATAATTCTTCTGGCCGCTATTCTGCGGATAGCAGATCCCCTGCATCTTAAAATTCTGCCCATGGATGTAGTTTTGACCAGGGAAACCTGGCCTATCCGGATAACCTTGGTTGGGCAAATGGTTCATTTCTGGCGGACTAGAAGGATGCCTGGCTCGTAATTCTGCCATAAAATTTGCATCTTGCATATATCGGCGCTGTAACTCTTGCTGCCAGCCACCGTCCGATTCATCTTCACCGTCGTCCTCAAAATCTGAAGATGAAGCATTACAGTTACTGACAAGTCGGTAATCTTTTAAGTAAATTTATGCAATAACGCCATTGATTATGATGAGAGGTGTGACAAATTATGTGTTTACAAAAAAACAAAACTAGTGGAATGTATGTGTAAGCGATACCTGCTGCAGCTATAAACACATGCAAGGAACACTACCAATCAGAAATTAATAGTAACCAAAAATCGAATTAATAAACACTTTTTAGTATTAATGCACTGAACTAAACGATTAGCAATTTGATTCATTTTTAGTGATCAAATCAAAGTATTTTTTTAATAATTGAAAATTAAACGGGAGTAACATGAAGAAATTTTACTTTCACACTTTAGTACTTACTAACAGATTTTCTGGCCGTATTCGTCTGTAGATGGCCTGAGCTTTCTGCAATGTAACAATCATTCTGAACAGGCAGCATTCCATAGATAATCTACCACAGTATAGACCTTTCTATGCAAAATGTTATTTGTTTAAAATAATTAATAAAATCGAAAATAAATAACAAAAAAACTTACCTATACAGTTACCACATTAATATCAAAATATAATCTATAACACATTGTTCACACCAATCTTGCTATAAGGAAAATGCGCTTAAGGAAAAAAAAATAATAAAAAAATAAATCGTTTAATTAAAAAAATAATATTATCAACACGTAAGTGGAATTGAAACTAGACACAATTTCAAACATAAATTAACAACAGTAAAATATGGTTATAAAAATATAGGTAGGTAGCACAATTTACAACAAATCACATAAGCATAAATAGTAATTTGTGGAAGTGGACGACCTTTTTGATCAAATACGACAATTAAGTCAAAATTGTTGAAAGTTATTCCGTTCGTTAGTTTAGTTTTCGAACTTCACAAAATTCCAACTTTGGTAATAACTTCCATGTTCGGTTAATGCATAACATTGGCCGGAAATAATGCTAGATGCACATATTCCTTCCTATCCACACACTTGTAATGTTTCGGAGGAAACACTGTATTTCTTAAAATTGATGAGCGTGTTTACCCACATTTACAAAAATGCACAATTTAACAACATTTTCTTTATCCTAAAAATCTCAATTTTCAATACCCAGATTGTCAATTGTGCAGATTTACCATAAAATGGGGCAATTGGTTAAATTGACTGGATATATATTTTAATGTCGATTATTGTACTAATCATTGTCATTCTTTAATTGCATTTTTCATTATTTACTACTCATTTTTACGACCTACTCTTATTACATTCTTAAAAATTTGTTTGTTACATACTGACTTTTATTTCATAAAAATGAAGAAGCGCTTCAGAGTAATGTGAACTACCATTAAGTCTGCAAAAACAGAAAGCTAAAATTTGATGAAAAAATTATGTTCAATCTGATTTTCTGTGTAAGGAAAAATGACAACGTACTTCAGATTCATCAAATTTAGCTAAATTTCTGATATTATTAAAGAAATAGTATGTAGATAAAAAATTCGCGACTACCTGGTATATCACTAAGGTGAACGATCTCAAATGTTTGCCTTTTTCTCGCTTTATAAAAATAGATCACACATATTCTTAAAACATAAACCCGAGGAAAACGAGTAACCAAAATAATTTAAGGGCAATTATAACTTTAGTATCCAAACCCGATTTTATCTGTTTCGGTAATAACATGAAGATGCCATAAAGAACCTAATACATACATACTTTTGGGCAGAAAATCTTGCATATAACGAAAATACTACTCGCATCAATTTGTAGAAGATAAATGCAATAATTAAAATACTATGAGACGTATACAATATAAAAATAGTATGCTGGCATAAAAAATTACAGACTGCAACAATATTCGATACTGTTGTATTTCTTTTTCTGTCAAAAGATAAAATAAATTCGAAAATTAACTGGTCCTAAAACGCTCTAATTATAAATATAAAAAATGTTGTAGTTTTTATGGTAGTTGCATATTGCGGAAAACTGCAATTTCAATACGGTCAAGACGTGCCTGCCGCGGGTATTTAACAAGCTTGATTCATAGAATAAATTCATAATTAATATAGTGAATTATTAATTAATTGTCAAAAATGCTAATAATTTTTTTTTCATTTAATTTATGGATTTATTAGCTGTCCGCCTAGAGTCTTAATTTTGGTCCTTGCGTTTGGAAATAAATCAATGGTAATTGATAACTTTTAAGAAAAATTATTAACTTTCTAACTATTATATATTTTCATCACTGTGTGAACACAGTCACAGGTGATGAAAATATAAAGTACAAAACACACTTTGAAAGTCAAAGGCCATTATGACCAAAGCAATGAGCTAGTGCAAAGCATCCACAAAACGAAGACTAAATATAACAAAGTTACAGTTATCCGAATTTTATCAAAAAACACCGGAAAACTCGAGAGAAAATCGTCGACCGCACAAAGAAATAGGAGAATCGAGCTAATTTGATTGAATATTTGCAGACAGTGCAAGCCACTTCTCAGGAACTTTCCCAACTAACGAGAAGAAGCACATCTAGAATATATATTAAAAATAAAAACGTGGTCCTCGACGGGCTAAAAATATAGTAAAAAGCGAAAACTGCTTTCTGATAACCACGTTGAAGGAGTTGAAAAGATGCCCAAGATTAGAGACTCTAATATAGGCTTCGAGTCTAGCCGCAGTGATGTTTCCATTGATGATGATGACAATGGAGTGGAAGTCCCGCAAAATATGCCTCATAAAAAAGTGGCCGCCCAAATCATCAGACAATTTTCGAAAAGAAGTTCCTACTCAGAAGCCTCAGAAACGGAAAAGTCCACAAAAGCTTGTGGTTCGGAAGCCTGCAGTATTTCTCGATTTGGATAGAAGTAAGGAAATTCAAGAATCCGGTTGAAGTTGCCTATTCTAGCTGAAGAGCAACAAATCGTTGAAATAATCAACGAAAATCCCATTGTCATCATTTACGGAAAGATAACTAATACTTCAAACTTATGCCACAAATATATATGTGATTTACTTAAAACTGAAACCCTGTGTTCCTATTGGAACACCCTTTAGCTCGAAACTTCGAAGTGAAATGCAAAGTACAAAAGCTTCAGCGTGTGATGTGAATAGAATTGTGTGATGGAATAAGTTAAGATATGCACTTAGTGATTCGCACTTTCCGCATTTCAAAATTACATAAAATCCATTAAAACGGCAATAAAGTGACAAGTCTAATGTGCCATATTTTTGTAGTGTGGGAGATACCACAAAAACAACTGATAAAGACAAACAAAAAATGTTGAATAAATTGTACATGCAGGTGTGATCGTATTTTTCTCCGTTGGCTTCTCTGCAAGAACGAGTTTTGACAGCACCGACTTTCGTTTTTAGCTTAAATATGCATTAGGTTACTAAATAAATAAAATTCGGAAACTTTTAAGGAAAATAAAATATCTAAGCTTTTCGAGATTCTAATATAGTAAACTATAGCGACTTAAATGAATATCAAATAGTTACTATTTGGCTAATCCCAATAAGTCGTAATATCGTAGGCAATATTTGACGCTAGTAATAAATAAATAAATATAATATACAGACAGATGCATAAAATTCTATGAAAATTCTAGCACCTAGCCATTCACATCTATCTATCCGTACCTGAATTTAACTCTCTAACCAACGTAGACATGGCGTTTGTTACCGAATCAGCAGCTACCAATAGATCGTTTCTTAGTGAACGTCCTACAGAGCCTGGAGTCCCATTTCCATTAGAACCTAAAATAAATTAAATATCATTGATTTTTATGTAGATTCCATAAAAGATATAAATTAACATTACATTAAAAGAACAAAAAAATCATGATTTGATATAAAAATTCTCTCCATGAACAAACAACAGACAAACTCCAGTTATTCTTTTTTTTGAAAAACTGAATAGGGCCTTCAATAAAATGTAGCCTACAAAATTCCTTGTTTGAACTGTCGTAAATCTTAAGATGGGTATAGATAGGAGACGAGCCCGAGCCAAACCTGAGCTAAACCGGTGAAACAGAAACTTTAAATCTGTGATCCTGACTGATTTTTATATAAAGCAGTGCGCCACCAACGTCGAGATTTCCGATTCATGTTTCCTGTGTCAATAAATTTAGTGACAGTAATAAAGAACGATTGCACAACACTAACAAAGCTTCGGATTATTCCTCGTCGTCAGACATACTTCTCCTCCGGCTAAACTCAAACTAACTAAAGAAAGTTTATAGTAACTCGTCCCGAGACGGATGACAAATTCGCAGAAAGCTCGCAACAGGCTCGTTAGTCAAAAACAGCCAAACTCGTTCGAAACAAGCTCGGCACGGGCTTGGCTGGTCATTCTATATTCCAAACGGTGAATTGAAAACAAAAATTAGTAGAATAGCAAAATGATCAAAACGGTTATCTTATCGTACCCAACAGCCTTAGTAGAACACACAAAGTAGACAAAAATCTCTGTGTGCTTCACAAAATTACTTGCCCATATTGACGTTGGAACCACCCCCAAAAGCATTCCTCACATCTCCTCCTACTCCCATCAAAGATGCATCGTTATTGACATTTTGCATGTTTCTCTCATTTCTCTCGTTCCTTTCTGGTGGTACAGCATTGACCGGTTCAGGTCTTCCTACCATCGCACCCAATGGTTGAACCAACCCCAACGGAATATCTCTTCTATCCCTAGAACAACACAAAACGCTACTATTACTTCAAATAAACGCAAAACAAATAAATTAACGATTTTTTTATTTTTAATTTAATATTAAGCAATATTTTACAGTAGGTCAATGGTAATTTCGCAGACTAGTAGTAGCATAAAATATTACAAAACTTACTAACACGTACACAAATTTTCTAATTGAACGCTAGAGTCAATATAAGCAAATCGACAATCACGGGTATCATTGCAGCAGAGATATCATTGAAGAACAACGGCTCCTGAAGCGGATCGAACAGCGCGCCGAACGTGCGAAAGAAGCAGTAGAAGTAAAACAAATAACATTTAAAAACCTATATCAAAAGGAAAGGGCTGACTTTCCCAAGAAGATGAAAGGATTAAAAAACTCCAGAAGATTTAAAAAATCTTAAAGTATATTGCATTCTTTAACACTATAAATTTGAACATAATACAAACCAAACCTATAATTTATTATGAAATTGACGATAGTCTTGAAATGCGCACTTTCTTATACCGAACATCATTTTAACAATGTTTTTAGTTTGTATGCAAACAGCGAAAATTCAAAATTAAAGCGGCTTTTGAAAACGGCTCTTACTTAGAGAACCGGTTGACCTGCAAAGCTTTAGACGTATATAATTACTGTATAGAGCCTTGAAATGCGCACTTGTTTCTACCAGACAGAGTTGTTGGATTGTTTCTAATTTTCACACAAAATGCGAAAACTCAAAATTAGAGCGGGTTTCTTGAAGTTTTTACACAAAATGTAAAATTAAACATTATGGCGGTTCTTAAAACCGTTTGAGCTGCAAAGCTCTAGATGTCTGCGTATAGAGCCTTCAAATGAGCACTTTATTATACCAATAACCGTGTTTGGAATGTTTCTTGTGTTTATGCAAAACGCAACAATTCAAAATTGGAGCGGGTCTTGAAAACCGGTCTCAATCTTTGGCTCAAGATTAAAGAACTATTTAAACTGCAAGCCTCTAGTTGAAATATTGGGTTAGAGACTTACAAACCGCACTTTTTCCATGCCAAACATAATTTTAGGAATATTTCTAGTTTACACGCAAAATGCAAAAAATGACTGGTTCAAATTTATAGACCCGGTTGAGCAAAGGTCTAATTTTCATTTCGGTCTAGAGCTTTGAAATATGCATATTTTCATACCAAACATCATTTCAGGAAAATGTTGCTAGTTTTTATGCAAAATGCAAAAAATCAAAATAATACCGAGTTTAGAAAACCGCTATTGGCCATTGGCGCAAACTTGGAGAATCGGTTGAGCTCCAAAACTGTATTTGAAATTTCGGGATAGGGGCCTTGAAATGTGCACTTTCTATATCAAACATCATTTTAGGAAGATTTCTAGTTTTGTAAAAAGCGAAAAAGGAAAATTAAAGCGAGGTTTGAAAACCGCTCTTAGTCCTTAGCTCAAATCTAGAGAACCGGTTGAGCTGCTAGTTCAAACTTCGGAATAAGGTCTTGTACGGTTTTTATATCAAACATGTGATTTGGAATGTTTCTAACTTTTGCGCAAAATGCGAACATTTACTATAATAGTGGGCCTTACAAACCGCTCTTAGCCTTTAGCTCATATTTAGAGACAATGCTTAGTAGCAAAACTCAATGCAACAAAACAAAATGATTTTTTTCTACTTAATATAAATTTTTACACTTTGGCACTAGGCAGCTAAATTAAATAGCTTTCCGATGCCTACCTTTAAACAAATCATCATTTTTTTCTTGTTAATTGTTACCTTTCTCGATCTAATCTTTCTCTGTCCCCACCGATCGGAGAAATGGAATTTACCATCGAAGCACTAGAAGAAGGCGGCATCCCCATAGGAGTCTGAGGAGCACTCCTGGGATTTGCCTGAGTGACAGGAGGAACTGCTCCAGGTGGAAGAGGCGGAGATTTCGTGCTCCTTGGAGAGGAATTCGGGGTGCTTCTTGGGGAAGATTGATGGTTCTTGAATAGGAAACAACATCAATAAATAAAAGAAATTGCTGTAGTTCAGCAGTACACACTTTTAACATTTTCATCAATCCTTCGAGTTGTATCATGAGTTGCCTTCGAGAGTCCTGGAGAGTGATTAAGTGAGTTTCTAACTCATCCTTGCGCAAACGTAATGCCCGGAGTTCACTCATCAAAACCGGATTATCTGCACTGTGAGTCGATTCTAACTCCTGCTGTCTTCTATATTGAATCATCAAATTTAATTTTTCCAGATTTCTTACTATGTTCATTACCTTAATCTGGCGATTTCCCGCATTATTTCTCGATTTTTTGACTCCAGTTGATTAATTAGCTCTCTTTGGGCTCTAGTCGAATCCATCCCTAAACACGCTTCTGAAGGTACTCTTCCCTAAATAACAAGTCGAATCAATATAAAACAACTGCTCTAGCAAATTACATAAAATGCTATTTTAAAATGTAAACAAACATTTTCTTTAACTACCTACCCAATTAATTTCCGAAAGTAATCCAGATTCCACGGCAAAAGCTATTTAAAGCTATCTAAACACAAATAAAGCAAGTACTCACCGTCAAACCATCTGGGGATAGTGAATTTTTTCGGTACGTTGCACTTCGCGGCTAAAGAAGCAACAGCACAGCATGGCAAAAGCACAAAAAGTGAACGCGGAGTAACATGGAAAAGATGTATACGATAAGGCGCAGTTCTCAAATTAGTGCTTTCGCTTAAACTTACCATTCCTCCTCGGGCCTCTTGGGCAAGTTTGGCAGCATACCTTGCTATAAGGCGGTGTTCATCATCTCTAGCACTATCAAGACTGGAAAATAACGCTGATCAAATGCCGTTCAAGTTTTTGAGTATTTTTTCGAACCTTCGAGCGGTCGATCGGCTGTCTAAACTGCCCATTCCGTCAAATCCGGCACTAAATTGACCATCGGGAAAGCCATTGTGAGATGGAATAGGAGATGGTGGGCTAAAAAATTGATTTGTAGCAACATCAATATATTGTTACATGCATGATTCATTAAAGATAAATAACTAGAATTAGAATGTAGAACATTTGGAAAACACCATAAAACCTTCGCAATCTTTCATATACAGTGTGTCCAGTATAAAATGATGTACATGGGGATATTGGAAACCGTTAGAGTTACAGGGTGGATCAAATGGGGAAAAAGTTGCGCAATCAAGTGCCTATAAATAATCTGTCATCAACTTCTTTGAACTCGGAATAGCAACGGATATACAGGGAAAAAAGAAAAAAGTGCGTTTTATAAAATCCTTTATATCGTGTTTATTATAAAAGATACAATAACGAAATTTTCAGGGTGGGGGTAAGAAATGAGCGTGAATTTGAAAATAAAGTAAAAAAAATATAGGCCCACTATGTTCACTGAGGCCGAAGTCAACTTTTGTTTTTCTTATGGGCGCCATATTGAATTTCTGCATTTTTAAATTCCCCTTTAAATATGCTCTTCACCCATGTATAACATGTTTATGTTCGATCAAGATAAATAATTAAAATTAACAAAATTACCATTTAATGGTAGTAGGCATTGATATTTTTATTAATTATTACTTTAAATTATTATTGATGATACATCGAACACTGCAAAAGAACAAGAAACATTTTAGGATTAAAGTAGGTGTTCAAATAAGCCACCGTTTTCTCGCACGCACAACGTACATCGTCTCATTACTGCTTCACAGCATTGCCCCATGCAAAAAAATCAAGCGGTGTTATGTCAGGGGATCTCGCAGGCCACTTGTTGAGAAATTCGTGATTTAAAAATTCTGTGATAAAACGTCCATTATGTGGCGGCGCGCCGTCTTGTTGGAAATACAAGTTTTGCAGGGTAGCTACTGGAACATCCATAAGTGCTTCCGCTACGTTAGTTTGTAAGAGGTTCAAATATCTCTCGGAATTTAAGTTCTCATTTAAAAAAATGGTCCAATCACGTGGGTACCCACAATACCTAACCAGACGTTAAATCCAAACCTAACTTGGTGCCTAACTTGACGAACTAGCCGTGGATTTTCATCTGACCAAAAAACGGTATTTTTACGATTAAATAGTCCACATTTAGTAAATTGGCTCTCATCTGACCAAAGGACTTTTAAGGAAAAGTTTGGTATCTCGTTGTTTCTTTGTATAAACCACTGACAAAATGCCATTCTTCTAATCGCATCGCCATTCTGGAGTCCCTGGCAGGACCGTTCACGATAGGGGTGATATTTATGACGCTTTAAAATACTATTCACCGTTGACCGCGCAACACCTGTTGGGGCTTCAATTTGTTGTAAAGACGTACGAGGTGTCTCAACCACGCTTTGCATTACCAAATTTTCTTTATTTTCGTCTGGAAGTTTGTTTTTCTTTACCTTAGCAAAACTCTCGTAAGCTACAAGGTCGTCTTTCAGACGCCTAAACATAGTTCTACCAGGTTATCGCCTTTCTGCATATTTATTTAAATAAATTTCTTCAGCTTTCGCTTCATTTTTCTTCATTCATAATTTGAAAACGGTGGCTTATTTGAACACCTACTTTAATCCTAAAATGTTATTTGTTCTTTTGCAGTGTTCGATGTATGATCAATAATAATTTAAAGTAATAATTAATAGAAATATCAATGCCTACTACCATTAAATCTTAATTTTGTTAATTTTAATTATTTATCTTGACCGAACATAAATATGTTATACATGGCTGAAGAGCATATTTAAAGGGAAATTTAAAAATGCAGAAATTCAATATGGCGCCCATAAGAAAAACAAAAGTTGACTTCGGCCTCTACTTTATTTTCAAATTCACGCTCATTTCTTACCCCCCACCCCTGAAAATTTCGTTATTGTATCTTTTATAATAACACGATATAAAGGATTTTATAAAACGCACTTTTTTTCTTTTTTTCCCTGTATATCCATTACTATTCCGAGTTCAAAGAAGTTGATGACAGATTATTTATAGGCACTTGATTGCGCCAACTTTTTCCCCATTTGGTCCACCCTGTAACTTTAACGGTTTCCAATATCCCCATGTACATCATTTTATACTGGACACACTGTATATACCATTTGTCTCCAACACCGCTACACCCCAAATAAAAGTAATGGCTCATAAAACGATAAAAATAATTGTTAATCACTGTAAACAGTTCGTTTGGGGTCTCATCGTGCTAAAAATAAACAATACTTACACGATATGAGACAGATTCAAAGTTTTCTCGGGCTGTTCCGGAAATCTGGGTAAATTATTTCTTTGCTTATCCGGCACACATCTAAACGATTTTCTGAGGGATTGTCCGATCGTTTTGCTCGGCGACTAATTAATAATAGAATAAAATAGGACTATTCATTCTTCATCCGTAGAACAATTCACTTACATATGAAGCATATTCTTTCACTTGATGATCTAAATTATGTGGAGCCGTCACTCTCCCACGCCAAAAACAATCCTGGCATAACGTGTAATGGGGGCACTTCTGACAACGGTATCTAAACCCGGTGAAATTTTCCCTTTGGCAAGCATCACACTGGACTGGATGTGCGACTGAAAACAAGTTTAACGCATTTTTACTGTCGCGCATTGAATGTCTAAAACGGAGGGCTAACAATGTTATTACATTTCAAAAACTAGCGAAATTAATGCTAGTGCATGGCTTTTGTAGCTCGCTCAGTCGCACAGAAATTATCATACAAATTACATGTTTTTGACCTGTTACATTATTTACAAGGGGGTCATGAATAAATGGTAAACCGTAGATCCTACACATCACATGATAAACATTAATTTTAGAAAAATTACAAAGGCTTTAATTTTACAAAGGCAAATTCTATCAGGATAGTAGCGTGAACTTGTAATTTGAACTGTGTTTTAACATCTTTCTTTTTTAGTTTTATTTGTTATTTAGTAAATTATAGTAGTATTTTGAGACGATTCTTATCACTAAGAATCGTCTCAAAATACTACTATAATATTATATATTATGACATTAGATTCACATCTAATGCCACGTCCAGAACGCGACAAAATGTGGATGTGGTACACAGAAGGCGCATAAAGGCCGCGCTGAAAGTTTCAAAAAGCGAAAGCATATCAAAATGAGTCCAGTCACAGTGTCCACGGTTTAGTTTTTGGTAAACTGATAACATGCAGATTTGAGACTCGTGGGTATTCAGTGGAAACAGTGGCGCTTTCGCACAAATTAGCAAGTGTCCACTTTTTGAGGAACCGCCACTCCCAAAGCCTCCATGTCTTTCCTCAAAACACATAAATCAATTTTATTATTCTCTATATTGAAAATATCAGCAACGAATAATATCAAAGCGAGTTTTTCGGTGAATGGCGGAGGTGGAGGTATTTCCCTTCGTCGATTTACGGTTCAGGACGTCGCATATCTGCACATTGTTATGGTAAATTTGATTGGTGGAATACATATTTTAGAATGTCTTCTTCAACGTTAGTTAACACTTGCGTGCATAGAAATCGGCCCACAGCAATATTTTGACTTTATCTATATATTTTTTTAAAACTATTCATCAGATCAAAAAAAGAAATATGCTGTTTGACAGACAATTTAGTATGCTTTAATGTGAGTATAAATTATTGTGAGTATCCTATGTTTAACATAGTGAAATTAATGCATTAAGCAAATTAAGCATTTTTATTATTAACATAAATGGGGTTATTGACAATTTAAAAATTAACACTTAATTTTTTAATAATGGGTATGACCTCCTCTTTCCCTTATAACTTCTCTCATACGATTAGGCATAGATCTAATCAAGTTTGCTATTGTTTCTTGAGGGATGTTAAACCATTCTTATTCTACTGCAACAATAAGCTCTGGGATCGAGTTTCGATCGAATTCTTCGTTTTAACTCATCCCATAAGTGTTCGATCGGATTTAGGACTGTATGCTGGCCACTCCATAATCCGAAGACCGACTTCTGCAAGGTAATGTTGCACGATTCTTGCGGTGTGCGGCCTGGCATTGTCATGCATAAAGGTAAATTCGTCTCCAATGTAGTCGACGTAAGCTACCACATGAAATGCTAAAATCTCCTCGATATATATAACAGCCGTCAAACCTCTTCTTCTTTGAACACGGTCGCCCCTGCGAATGAACTCAGGGTCGGTTCCTCTATAGCCGGTGCTCCTATAGAAATTGCACCCCAGAGCATACAGGAACCACCTCCATAAGCACTCCGCTCTTCAAAGCAGCAATCTGCAAATCGCTCTCTTGGTCTTCGGTACACTTTCCTTCTTCGGTCCCTACCATGGAGGCATATTCTGGTCTCATCTGAGAACAGAACAGATCCCCATTGTTCCAACGTCCAATTCAGATGATCCCGTGCAAAACGCAGGCGTGCTTGCCGATGAGCTGGAGTAAGTTTTGGACCAATCGCAGGTGTTTTAGGGGTCAGGTTCCTGCAGTCTTCGTGTTACTGTCCACAGACTAATAGCCACTCCTCGCACCTCACGGTGCTGTCGTTGTACTTGAACGGCATTAAGGGGACGATTTCTTAATGTTGTTAACACAATAAAGCGGTTATCACGAGCGGTTGTAAATCGCCTTCTGCCTGTTCCAGGTCGCCTATGAAAAGATCCAGGCTCCTCATAACGTTTGGACACTCTTCGAACTGCTGCGCGTGTCATATCCAATTATCTAACGACAGCTCGCTGACTAAGTCCATTTCCGATTAAAGCAATAACTTGGCCGGCTTTTTGTGGTGTAGTATGCCTTAAACTAACACACTTAAACACTATTGAGATTATGAAAAACGAATTAATATGCAAATTTCAGTTGCAAACGCAATAATTTTAATATTTGACAATTTTTTTATTTTCGTTACAATTACCACATAAACACGTTTCATTTGTCTACCGGTTGCTACGCATATAAACGACAAGCCTTCTTGATAAATTTATACTCACATTAAAGCATATTAAATTGTCTTTCAAACAGCATATTTCTTTTTTTTTTATCTGATGAATAGTTTTAAAAAATATATAGCTAAAGTCGAAAGTTTACAGTGGGCCGATTTCTATGCACGCAAGTTTATATTATAAATAGAATCAAACTGAGTTTACTTTAAGATTCGGGACTGCACTGGACCCATCAATTTCTTGGCCAACTTCCGTCCGTAGACGTATTGTAAAACTCCTATTGTGATAGTAGTTGGATTTTTTATTTGCTAAATGATTATCAATTTCTGAATACCCATTCTGATGGTCCGGAAACTTCTGAACAAACAAAATTCTAACTGACGGACGAGAACTGATGTGAAACTCGTATGAAATGTAACCGCATGCAGTAGTAGTAAACATCTTTATTTCCAAAAAAGGCTATCGACCTATCGGTCTTTCTGCCCTTGTTTAATACATGTAGTCTTAATCTAAATAAAAAACAAATATGAAAATTCTCTTATTCTAGGTTAACAATATTATTAAATAAATAAAATTTCAGTGGCAAGAAGAAATTATTTTATTGTCCACTAGTCAGTTGCGTTTGTAAGTGTTCGAGTAGCGTTAATGTAGGGAAACGGAAGCGGGATTGTCTGGTTGGTCTTGTAAGACAAAGGGGATTCAGTATGGTCCAGTTGTAGGGGTTGTTTGTCCATTTTGTCTGTAGCTGTATGAGTCTTTCCGAGATCTTTGTCATGTTTGTGCGTTCGTATAGTAGTTGGGTGGGGGGGTTGTGTAGTGGGTTTTGGGGGTGTCTTATTCGTGTTATTAGTCTTAGTGCAATTTGTTCTGTTGTTTGTGTATAACGTTTTGTCGTTTCTGTTCCGTTGGTCATGAGTATATGTCCAAAGTCTAGCAAGGGTCTACAAATAGCTTTATATATTTTGGTGGCGGTGTTTGTGCTAATTCCTCTGTCTTTGTAGGTTAGTGATCGGAAGTGTTTTGTTCTCTTTATTGTTTCTGCCCTGATGTTTCGTATGTGTTTAGTGAATTTAAGTTTGTGGTCAATTGTGATTCCAAGGTATTTTACGTCGTTTTTTGGTTGTGTCGTTTGGCCGTCTGCAGTTATTGTAGGGGAGTCAGCGTTGAGTCTGTGGTTTGTGAGCAGAAGTTGGTTTTTTGACGCGTTTGGTGTTAGTCTCCATTTATAAAACCATGTCATTGTGTTGTTTGTTAGTGTTTGGAGACCGCATGCATTAGGTCTCCCTTGTTTGAGTTTTGATGCGTGCACCTCCGAGCTCGTGCAATTAAAAAAATGCACGCACCCGCATCCAATGTAAACGCGGCCTAAGGCGACGACCCCAACGCGTTACGCGACAAGCCAATATGTCAAGTGTGAAGGTGGTACACGGTAAGAGCGTAGAAGGCGCGTTGGGAGTTTGTCGCAATACGCATAACGAAAACAAAACATTGTTAGCAAATTCATTATTTAGTTTTTTCTAAATCTCTCAGTTGTTTTTTTGATAGAATTATTATTTTTACTATGTTTCTATATTTTCTAAATATCGCCACACAACCCAATCACCCTGTGTTACCTACAAATACACCTTTTTAACCACCACCGCCACGCAGCCATGACGACAATTTTTATGATTTACTCTTAATTTCTATCAATCATACTTACCAGTTTCCACACTTGCAATCCGATGAATCAAAGGAAGCCATACTAAACATGGAGGTCCTGGATCTGACATCATGGTATCCAGAAAGTCATTGACAGTTATTTTGGTATTCTGAGAAAAAAGAAGACAATAAAATATTGAAATGAAAATTAAATAATATCAAAAGTGGTTATTATTTTTCGTTTAAATTCATTTTTTAACAATATTTTTTTTGAAAAATAATTGCGTCATCATAGGCGTAAAAAATCTTATAAAATATCAGATGTAAGATAGGTTCGCATATTAGTAATACAAATTATTCAATTATAATGAACTGAAAAGTGTTCGTTTAAAAAAAATCGTTTTACTGTAACAACTTTTCCGTTATCTGACTCCATTGCGTTAATGTAAAAACAGTAGTTTTATAACTTTATGCTGTAAAACTGCTTACTGGATTAAAAATTGACGCAGCTAATGTATCAGTATAACTAAACGTTGGGGATTCGTAAACTGCGGCTGGCAGAGCCAACACTTCTTGAAGATACTCGTTAAATCTCCATTGTATTAGTAAACCGTTACTATCCGAAATTTGCGAGAAAACATCTAAAACACACCATAAAAGCATATTTTAAGTGCTGCGTATAATGAGGCAGTTCTCACTTACATCTGAGCTTATCCATCAGTTTTCCTGCACACAAAGTGGCTAATGCAATTTTAATTGAAAATACTCGAATTTTACCAACATTATCGCTGTAAGTAAAAAAAGATATTACAAAGAGCACTTAATTGAGCTAATCAAAATAGATCATTGGAACGAATCTTAATACTGACGAAGTCAAAGGTCAAGTACCAATTTAATTCAGTGTGCATCAATTATGAAAATCAATAAACATTCCATTTAGATTAGTACTTGTCCTACTTCCAGATAGTTTAATATATGTGAAGTGTAACTTATTCTAGCTATCATAACAAAGTCTTACACTGTGGCATAAGCTGCTAATAGCCAGTTAAGCAAAAGACTGGAACAGACATCCACATGTGCCTGTTGAGTAGGTGGCGCCCTTTTATTTAAACTATGATATAGAGAACATAACAGAGTCTCTAGTCTTGCCACACTAAGCTCAGATGATGGATCTAAGGCATGAAGCCCTTGTTCGCGAAATGCTTCTATTACATTCCAGATATCAACTGCATGTACTGAAAATTGAGTAAAAGTTTACGTTATTTCAATACGTTTCAGTTGTTAATATTTGCAAGCTGAGCGTACTCAACTTTAGTTGTTGATTGGTATAATTGATAAAGGTTTTAGAGCATCGATTTCAATTCTTGTTTCCAATGTCGATCTGAAATAATTCTGATTTTGTTGTGTTTTGGGGTTGATGGCATAGAATAAGGGAAATCTTGTTAAATATACAAGATGATACAAAATAGGTGTCATTCCGATTAAGGAGTTTGGGATGAGTTTATTTCTCCCATATATCAAGTCTTGAAGATGCAGTTTCAACTTCTTTAATACGCAATATTTTCCATCCAAATCTTCCGATAGGCGAGATTTTATCCGGAGGAGATCAAGAAACATATACAACCCAGCATGTATTTTTCCCAAACAGGCTCACTAATCAGATCTTGTAACAATCCGCGGAAAATAATTCACATTTCAGAGGTACAACTTAGAGATTTTGCAACAACATATCGTACCTTTTGCCCCTCACATAGGCGACAATTTTTTATTTATGGATGATAATGTCACACAGCACCGAGCTCAGATCGTGCACGATTACTGTTTCGTGAAGCGCGTAGTTCTGACCTGAAAGTGATTTAATATTTTTGGGATTAACTGAAACGATGTTTTCGACGACGAGATTCTGACCCTGAGAACTTGGCTGAGCTCGAAAACGCAGTGTTTTTGAAAAGTTTTGAAGTAAAGCAACACACCCCAAGAATTCGATACACATCTTTTCCATGACATTCCAAGACATTCGAGCCCTTCGACACAATTCCATTTATTCGAGCTAGAGGCGACAATACACGATATTGAAGCGGTTAAAAACGGGACCTAAATGTTTACCAAAAATCTGATAAACTAGTGGTACATTTCTTGTTTGCGGTTTTACTGAAGTATTTTACACTGGGAAAATGTCAGCATCAGCCTGTTTGCTTCTGAGAGAACTCCTACCTGGAAACCAACATCATGGGCTTTCAGCGGCAAAACCACTACCTGAACTTGAAAAGTCTGTTACGTTAAAGTGAAAAAAAATACATTGTTAGTTTGGCAATTTTCAACCTAATTTATTTTGTTTTTAATCGAAGTTTGGCATGTTTCTCTCTGAAATAGTCTTGTCGAATATCGCAAGAGAGAAATATTTTGCCTTAAAAAAATTTTTCTCAAGTGATATTCGTACAAGACTATTTCAGAGAGAAACATACCAAACTTCGATTAAAAACAAAATAAATTGGGTTGAAAATTCGATTAAAAACAAACTAACAATGTATTTTTTTTTCACTTTAACTTCAATGAAAAATTTCAACCGCAATCTTGTTCGTCGAAACACATTTCAGTTATAAACGCATTTATGGTTAGTTTTTAAATTGTGCTCTTCAAAACTTACAATGTATAACAATATCGCACATGCATAAAGTTTACATTGCTCGGGGAGAATCAAAATCCGTCAAATCTTCTACATAATAAACACACGAAACCTACGGGTATTGTTCATTACAAGCAAATTGATCATTCTGAGAAAGTGAAAGTTGCCGCAACTTAGCATATGATTAGCGAAGTTACATTGTAGGCAATACTCAAAAGCAACGACGTAAAACTATGACTATAACGTATATGCAACGTACATATAAATCTCGAACTTATGAAGAAACTGCGTATCAAATAATATATTCTAAAGGCTATATCTCTCTACTGGTCTATTAATTTTTTACCAGAAAACTTCTCTTTAACACCAAGCTGTGATATGAAATCCAAATATTCTTGAAAACAAACTCATGTGAGGTGGAGTTATCAAGTGGCGTTGAGCAGTATTAAGATAAAAATCATGTAATGAAAGTACGCATTGATATGCAGATATTTGTATCACTGCTTGAATTTATAGTTTTATCAGATTTTTTGTTATTTGCATTCTAGTTTCACTTGTTACCTTTGCTGATTTACACATTGAGCAGCCGATTTATGAGAAAAGCGTTATTTGCAGGTGCGATCAATTAATTGTTCTGTTGCAAAATTTATTTTGTAGTATTTTGCGTGTAATTTTGTAGTAACTTCTGAATTCTAATGGAAATATAGTCCTTTACTAACAACTTTTCTCAGTCGTGCTTTTTGGGGCAATGCGTTTTTCCATTATTTCACATTTCACTTATTGAAACGCCCCGCTCTCTATCCACAATGTCAGTTCGAAAAAGTTTGCGCATTTGTCAAATCTTTATTTTATTTCGGAAGATGTTGATTTTTTCAGAAACATTTTGTATGTATTTGGGTTAGTTTTGATTAGTTTCAGTTATGGTTAGATTGGTTTTAATCGTTTCGTATATTTTCCTTACTGTACTTTAATTCATTCCAATGTATTCCTGGGTTTCAGTCAATTTTATTGTTTATTATTTAAAATGATGAATATTATTTAAAATGAAAGAGTGACCAGTCAAATGTGAAGTTGAAAGCAACTATATACACAAACTGATGATGGTGGATAAAGACACCAAAACGTGTTTGTAACATTTTAAATAATAAACAATAAAATTGACTGAAACCCAGGAATACATTGGAATGAATTGGTTTTAATAATATTAAGCTGGTATCTCCCCCAAGCCGCGAATTCACCGACAGAGCGTTTCTTCATTTGCTACTTTGGTGGAAATTTAGCAACCTGTTTCGGAATGTTATACAGTATAGAATTTTGCCCGTGCAGTTTTGCGTGGTGAGAGCTGTTGACAAAGTGAACTAAAGTGGCCTGGTCTGTTTTCTTATGGGAAAATTGTCAACTTTAATGATGAGAAATTGGTCGAAAACGCCATTTTCTCTAGAAACTTTCCTAGAAAAGTTGTTAGTGAAGTGATTATTGACAAGGAACTTCTGTTAACTTCGAACTCGACTGGGCCATAAATCTGTCAATAATTTTTTTATCTGTTCGCCCTTAATACCCCTCAGACTCCAGAGGAATGACACCAATTTTAAATCACCCTGTAGATTGTGAAGAACTTATTATTATATTAGAAAAGGTATATAAATTGTTATCATTTAGCAATTATGCATGCGAGTAAAGTTATAAAACCAACATTATTGCCAGTACTTAATAGAATAATTTTTTGATAACCCATTACAAGCATTTACAGCTTTCGAATTTTTAAACGACGAAAATCTAATAAATATACTTACAACTGACTTTTTTCTGTATAAATCGCAGCTTTGTTGCTGTTCTGTAGGAGGCAAATCGAATCAGGTCAAAGTTATGAGCACTCATTTCATGAATGAGCGCTAACCTGTGATCTGAGGAGCCCGGAGGGGGACCTTCTTGGCCTTGCATTGCTAAAACAGAGCAGCTCTTGCTTCAATATTCACTATTTCGTTGTAAGCAATAAACGTTATTGAAGATTAGGTAAATAGGAAAATAATTAGTAACAATTTTCAATAACAACCTTAAATTGCAAGTTGATAAATGAAACTCGGGACGACCTACCTGAAGTTAATTTAGTCGCCTAGAACTAGGTCACTAAAACACCCACTGCATGCACAAACTCTCTGATAATCACCACTAAATATGAAAAAAGGCACCCTTCGCCATTATCTTCAGTCTTCAATATTATGTTTGTCAAACAGATGTCAAACCATACACTAAGACGCAAAGCCGTGATGTGTCAAGACTGTCAAGTTGTGTGGTGATGGGATAGGAGTGCGTTCATAACTGTCTGATAGCACGAAAATTTTACCACGCATAAAGGCACATTATACATTTTGCTTCGAAATTCTAAATAAATATTGAGAATTTAAGCTTTAAAAAAATTATCAATTCTTCAAAACTCCAAATATTTCATATACCGTAACGTTAAGCTTTTTCGCTTTTTTATAGTATAAGTATAAGATGCAACTTCGGGTTGAATCTAGTAATTGCGATACCAAGTCTAATAAAATAATTTTTAAATGTATCCTCAGTAGTCCCCCACATATGTATAAAATGATAATACCTAAAAGTCAAATAGTTTAACCGCAGTCTTCCGCGTCCTGAATAACCGAGACAAAGGACAGTATCTCTCTTGTCTCTGCTAAATAATCTTCTGATCATATTACATACATTACAAGACTATCTTATACAGACGTAGGTAATCATTAAAACGTTATCTAAAAAATAACAAATACTCAAAAATAATGAGAAACAAAGCCATAAAAATAGTAAGAAACGAACACAAAATTATAACCGTTGTTAAAGAGCGGTGAAGATTAATACTAGACTTTTCAACTCATCTATGTAAATCTGATTCCATAAGGTGCATTTTCTTTCATGACCCCTCAAGAAAGCGGATGCAGTCGCGGTGTTAAAATGTTGCCAGACGCTTCAGAACGAGTGTAAAATAGTTTAATATAACTAATACGCATTTTATAAGTGCTTCATCTTCCTCAAAATTATCAATTTATCGTCTAACATCCGCTTTATTATTGGCCGTCAGGTAACACTAATCACGGTTCACCAAAGGATACCACAGAGCATCGCCCCTGTGAGATATTCTGTAATATGTTCTGCTATTTGATTTGATTGACTTAAAATAATAAAGGTACTAACAAAAATAGTGTTGGTATGCAATATTTCATCCCATTGTTTGTACTGTGTAAGGTCTGCCTCAAGCCCTTTGGAAGTGACGCATTAATTCTCGCTCTTTTTCTTGTGTACCATCGAAATGTAAGAAATTTAATGTAATCTCTTATCAAATTAATACGATTTGCAGAAGCTTCTCGAGAATGTGCGTAGGCCCTTAGGAATGCATTTTTTACAAATAAACCTAAATTGTCAGTTATTTATTCACAATCAAAAACAATTATTGTACATATTTTCTGGGGAAGCGAGTAACTTATAAAAACACCATCTTATCTCTGATTCTATAATATTCGGAATTAGTTGTCTTTAAGGAACATATATGGACCAAATACTGCAATAATGAAGACAATACAACAATATGGGTTATATAAGCAATCTATAAATCAAGAAAACATATTTCAATTGACTCCCTCAAATCGTTTAAAAATATATATGTAACAATTTTTGTCTATTTGTAATATTGCGCTTACCGCACTAGTAATGTAATTAATTATGTTTTGGCACATTTCCTTAACTAACACTCGGGTTCTGGTATGAACTAGTAGGCAATGATAATTTCCTAGCAATACAAAAATATTTGTTCATCCTTTTTTGTTTCATATAAATGGTTCTATACATCTAAGATATAAATATAATCACATGCTACTAAAATACCAAAAAAATAATATTTTATAATCAATGATTCAGATATTTATTATACCTGTATTGAGAGAACATAGTTCATGTAAACTATAGTAAGTCTTTGTCTTTCATTCCTGCAACTAATTCATTTACCTCGTCCACAATCTCCATGTCAATATCCAAATCAGAATCGAAATCTGCTTCCTCTTCAAAGGTATTTGGTAATCTCTCAGGAAGATTATTCATCATATCATTCACATCTATTTCCTCGTCACTCAAATCAATATGTTCAACAATAGTTTTTCTAGTCGACGGCATCGAGCTTGGATATTCGCCCATACTTTGAGAAATTCCTTTCTTTATGTTGCTTAGCATTTTGCTACAGTATGTCGCTATATCTGGTTTTTCTGCGGGTTTCGCTGCTTGTATTTCTTTTAGCATCTCCTGCTGCACGGCGTCAAAGCAATAGCGATTCACAATTTCGCGGCATTGCTCTTGAAAGTTTAATGGCAGCCAGCCATTCTTTGCATCAAATTCTCCTGAAGCTAGCAATTTAGGTAGATTTTCAAGCATATCTTGGACTTCCGGAAGTAGGATATCACAATATTGGTATAGCATTTGTCTCGCGAGAGGCACTTGATTAGGTCTCAGCGTGTAGTGTAATTCTGAAAGATTCTGAGCAGCAAAATGCTTGGTTAAATTATTATTAAATGATCTCTTGGTTTTAACTTTCAGCTGCATTCCTTCAGTGTGTCGAACGCGAAAATCTAGAATTTGATAAATGCGAGAATTAATGTCTGTAAACGGATTATATCCAAATTTGATCCAACATATTCTCCACGGTCCACCAATACAATAATAGGCAACGCAGGGGAGAATTAGCTTTGATGTGTCCATATGCATGTTGGTTTTATCCAAGACTGCAGGTTTGGTCCAAACAGGGCGCAACTCAAAAAGTTCTTCAACCAGTTTTAGTTGACTCCGTAAGAATGGCGAATTTATGTTGTCCAATGCACCTGGTGGAGGTTCTGTAGGTATTTCAACAATTTTGTGCAATGAAATTCTAGTCGTTATTATGCTAACTTTCGTTTTCAAATTTTTTTTGCTGACATCTGTTAACTGTGGAGCATCTTTCCTAAGCGTTGCGTTTAGAACCTCAGGAGCATGAGATTCAAATCGACCTTGGGGCTGGTCAAAACGTGCATAGCTCGAGCATGTTAAAAACACTGGGTTACTTTTTGCGAACCAATCCAAGGTAGGCATCTCGTCCAGTACTATTCGCCCATGTAAATATTCAACATCCGATTCTTTACATTCTGGTTTATCTTTGGCGAGTAGTGGCAGGTACTGAAAGTCACACATACCAGCAAACTTAAAAGTTGTATCAACCGCACCAATTACTTCATATGATAGTATTTTCGTTTGCTTGTTCTTCTTTACTTTCAAGAGAAAACCTACATTATGCCCCACGTTTCCAACGCATCCTCGAGTGTACTGACTTTTCGGATGGAAAGATAATTCAAGTTTTTTGCCGTCAAGTGCCCTTTGAATCTGATCAATTCCCCCAAGGGTCTCTATAGCTTTCTCCATGTTCTTTACACGACCTGGATACTCTATTCGGACTAATGCATTATCAAAAGTATGTACACAATCTGAGTCTAAATCATTCTGCACAAAAGTGTCACTAGGGGCGAAAAGCCCCACTTGATCTTTGGGCAGTGATTTAGTTCGGTGATTGGACGGTCTTATTTCATAATCTGGATCACTCGATTTATCACTCTCAGACTGGGCAGATTTTCGACGTGATGTCATTCCGATACGCTAATAAGAAATACTTAATACGAATAAACTAATTACGACATACAATATTGAAAACTAGAAGCAAACAGGAAAAGTATTAGTCTTTGCTCGAAGCACGAAACACTCTTGGAACGGAATGGCTACCATAGAACAAGACTTAGATGATGGCGACTGAATCTGACAGCTGACTGAACCAGAGACTCGGTTTTCTTGCGTCTAACGTCGCTTAGTGCGTAACACTGACGTCACGTTTCGTGATGTAACGTTGCAGAATTATTAATCAAGTTGACTTCTTACTTCTTTAAAGTTAACAAATAGCTAACCATTTAAAATGGTCTATAAAAAAGCTATAAAATTTTTAAAAATGTTTTGCCACAATAAAAGTGGCAAAATCATGCTTGTAGCTTGAATTAGGCTCATTCCGAAGATAAATACCTTTTTACAACCGTTTCAATTTCTTAATTTATTGTACTCCATCCTTGCTGACTTGCCAGATTGCGATCCTGGAAATGCCGTTAACCTATAAATATACAGTAATTAATTTTTGCTATAAATGTTTTGTAAACAAACAAGCGCTTGCATTTTCGGATGAAAGTGTGCATGTAGTGTAAGTATTTCCCTTCTGATAGTTTCAAAGTTCTCTTCGTATATTTCATGTGAATGTGAAATAGTAGACTAAGTTTATGTTTCCTTGTTTGGAATAATTATTTTATATTTTAATTTAATACTTTTATATTATAATTCTATTTTCGTTCTTTACCTATTCTGTTTCTGTAATTACTAGTTTATGGCCCAATCGTGTTCGAAATCGCAAATAGGCTCTCTTTGTAGATAATCCTTTGCTAACAACTTCTCCTATTGGTGTTTCCTGCGGAAAATCGTTTTTTCACCACATTCCACTCAATGAAATTCACAACTTCTCTACTTTCTCGAAAACTTCTAATCCAAGTTTGTTCAAACAGTCCACCCCATTGTGCACCCACATTTCAGCTCCATGCATAAAGGACATTTTTACCTTTTCGAAAGTGTGTACTGAAACATTTCGAAAACTTTGCCTTATTCTGTTGGTAAATTTCATCCTTAACATGATCCCATAGGAAAAAGTCAATTGGTGTCAGGTCAGGTGATCTAGAAGTTTCAATTGCACCACCGCATCCAATACAACCAGTTTGAAAAACTCGAACTCCCTGTATATTGGCGCATTATTGGAAAGAAGTTTCGCTATGGTATTAGAGAACAGTACCGATTTTTCAATTTCTTTTATCTGGATCTCTATATCTGATAAACTATTAACCGCAGACCCAATATTCAAATTCACCCTGCCATTGCCTAAAAAAGCATTTTAAAATTACACACCAGTTAGCTATATTTTTCCGCTACCGTCTTGGTTGCAGCACCCTGTACGTGAGTCTACTTGAAGCGAACTTAACTGAGTAAAAAAATAAAACGTAGATACAAGTGGGTTTTTCGGGTTATTAGGCCGTCGTTCGGTAGAATTTCTTCTTGACGTTTCGCAAGCACGTGTGGCTTGCATCTTCAGAAGTGGTTTGCTTGAACGCTTACACTGTTCTGATGCGATTCCTCAGAACAGTGTAAGCGTTCAAGCAAACCACTTCTGAAGATGCAAGCCACACGTGCTTGCGAAACGTCAAGAAGAAATTCTACCGAACGACGGCCTAATAACCCGAAAAACCCACTTGTTTCAAGGAATGGCCTCGAAAGTCTATCCCTTTTGATAAAACGTAGATAGTTTACTTTACCTATGCTAAATAGCGATCATTCAACCCCCAGTTTCAGGAGGGAAATATTTTAAAATGAAACAGATAGCAGAGTCAGCACCTAAAAAAAGTTGCCTTTCTTGCAAACTTATATCAGTTGGCTGCTTAACTGGAATTGGATGTTATTTGGTTTACACGTCCATCAGATCGTACAAAGGCAAATCCCGAGCGTTTATAGGTGCTTTGGGAACTGGTAATTATATTGCCTAATTTTTAAAAAAAGGTGTAGGGTTAAATGTGCAATGTTTTAGGTGCGATTTGCTTAGGAGTTGGTGAAAGATTTGACAAAAGTCCATTTCGATCTTCAGGAACTGTATAAATAGGCACTTTTTATTAAATTATGATGATTTTCTGTCAATATATGTATACATCAATCAACGACAGAAATAATGTCACATACAATTGACAATAGACAAATGTTGTATTAAAGTGCCAATTTTGGCAAACAAACGAATATCTTCATCTTCTTAACCGCCGACTTGTCCCAATTTTACGTTAGTTTTTGGATTAGCAGTAACATTTTGAACAGCTACGATCAGTTCATTGGATTTGGTCTGCAGATCTCTGAGATCATGGATATAAAGCATTCTTAAAACTTTTGCTGCTTGGTTCAACACTGGGTCTTTTAGATCAAAACCCAGATCAGTTTCTTGGAAAGGAAATGGTGTACCCTGGTAAACAAGTAATCAATGCAATGTTAGAATGCCCCATCTTATACAGCGTGGGCTAAACGATGAAACACCCCTTATATTTTCTTACTTTACAGGATTACTCGGAAATTTAAGGAAGACCCTAAATTGTATTCGATTTTTCTTTCGCAGATTCTGAATATTTTTCATGTAACATACCTTATTTCCATCTTTAACGGTTTTCAAGGATTCACATCTAAACAATAATACATAGCAAAAGTTATGTAGCAGTTTAGTTAGTTATTAGAAAAAATGAACGGCTTTATAAGTCTGGTAGAAAAGGCTTAAAAAGTCTAGAATAAAAAGGAGAGTACTTAACTAAATGTTCAAATTATTGGCGATTTCCAAGTAGACTGTATTCTAAAAGTAAAATAATTCGTTTTGAATGTTCTAAATAATATCCTCAAGAATCAGTCGAATTTCATGTTTTATTGCCACTTTTAATGTCTCGTAAGTTCGACACATTTTAAAGGGTGGCAACGAGTCGGGATTGCGTTTTGGGAGCGCCAAAATTGTATAAAATAAACGGTAAAAAAATGTGTTACTGCGTGGTAGAGAAAGTTTCACAATTGATTTATTTAAATCAAAATTGCGTCAATTCGAAGTTGCTAATTAAGCAAATCAATTAGTAAACAAGCGCGCACTTTCCCCGGCTAAATTCCAGTTACGTGTAAGTGCGTTCCCCTAGTTAGGGTTAAGTGTGGACTTTTTCCTTTGTTTGACGGGGTTCCTCTTCTTTTAGTCCAAAAATGGTTCGTTGCTACAAAAGGCGAAAGAGATCAAGGAAACTAAGAAAAGGGACCAAGAAAACCTTACAGCCCGCCCTGGAGGAGCTAGCAGCATAAGTATAAGAGAAACAAACACATCAAACACTCCCCGATCACTTTAAAGGAAGGCGGGTTTAAGCGACGACTATTATTTTGAAACAAGAGAAAAAAATAGCTCTTGGATTACGCACATTAGAAACAAGGACTTTGGATTAGGTTGACGAGAAGACATGGATTTAGTTGAAGTGAGTAGGTGATCAAATTGTTAATCGCGAACGCAAAAGTCTGCAAGCTCCGCATTTCCTAGAACATTTCCGAAAAAAATCCAAAATCTTAAGTATAAGTAAAAAATCGAATGAAATTTGGGGTATTTCCTTAAAATTTTAAATTTTACGAGGGGCGCCGCGGCTTCGGTAGCAATCTTTAATATTACTACAAAGAATTTATAAAAATTAATATGAAATCGACGTATTCTCAGCACTTTGTGCAAACATTTAAGATAATGTCAAGTGAGCTCCAATTTGTTTTCGCCCACGCTGTATACATACTTACTTCCACAATGACGCTACTAGGATTTTCGACACACTCTGGTGTTAGTCTTGAGCAAATAACTTTTCGTACTGCGCGCAAAGTCACCACAGCATCAGGATGCGAGGTGATGTTCAAAAGTTTAGCCAACTGATTGATTCTGTTTGAAAAGTCTTCACTCCTAACTAAAATTGCGTACAATTTTCAAATTAATTTTTTTTAACTTTAGTTCGGTCTTACAGTCAAGTTTATCCAACGGATTTTCAGCCACCACGCTTGGGACATTAGAGGTTTTTATATTTTCCACTGCATGCTTTAGGTACACATTTTCTGAAAAACAATCCCTTCGTTATAAAGATTACTTATGCCCCAATTAATGGCCTACTATTTTTTGATGTGTGCATTTGGGCAGCTTTTCCTAACAACCATTGCAGATCTTCCAGTTGGGATTGTAGAACCGGACACCCTATGGAATCTTTGTACTGGTCGAAATATCTTTTCCAATCGGCAGAGTTTTTATTTTGAAGACCATTAAGTACATGTTGGCTGGCACTCTTAATTTTATTAGTCTCTAACCACAGCACAATGTCATGCACTGTTTTTTCATCTACAAATAAATATATCAAAACTGTTAGCCCTTGAGTAATGATTTGTTGACTCTATTAAATGGTTCTTTTGCAGACATTATGCATAATAAATAATGGTAAGCTTGTTGACATTGATACTTCAAAATATTTGTGTTAGTTTAATATTATATTATTTAAACTCGGTATAGAGATTTAAGATTATATTTCATCTATGGATATTATAGCAAGTAAAAAAAATGTTAGTATCAATATGGGTATAAATGAAATAAAAATAGTATTGAAATAATTTGTTATTGCGCTTACCAGTGAAGTTTACATTATCGGCATTCGGATATTCAAGAGCAGCAAGAAGCCTTTTGGACATGTTTTAAATAGATCTATATTAATTTAATTGGGATATTTTCAGCGTTTTGTTTATTAAACTAGGAGTTTCTTAGGTTATGATTTTATTTCACTAGTTAAAATCGGCAAATCTTTGTCAACCATTGATAGATGGCGCGTTTGACAAAATGTGTTCATTCGTCAATTTTTACGTGGTCGACGCAAAATAGGCCTATAAACTAATAGACTGTGACGTCACAAACTTGTTACAAAAAGTAATAATAATTCCATACATTAAAAGTTATATGAATTAAAATATTTGTGCCTATTGATTTTGAAACGATACTCTGTTGTGATTAATTGTTTAACAGCGAGCTTAATGGTTCTGCAATTGAAATTTGTGAAGAAATTCCAAAATTAGTTTAAAGCGCTTTTATCCAACAATTTACCTGCGACGACCCTTCTATTAAATATCTAAAAGATATTTAGAAACGTTATTAAACTTTCTATTTCATATTTCAGATGAGTATGTAATTTTTGTTTTTTTTTCCTAGAAAATAGAGTGCCACGATAGACAATTGACAAAAATTCGAAAACTTAAATTTATTGCAAAAGGAAAAATTCTGAAATATGCATTAGATATTTGCGAATTCAACAACCGATGGGTGCGCTGCGACACGTTAAAAAAACTCGTTTGGAGTGACAGATTTATAAAAATAAATGCCAACTGTTACTCGTTAGGTTCGTGTACTCGTAGTTTATAATTATGCCGCCAGGGGGCTTTCGAATTTGCGAGTATCAAATAGGGATAACACAAACCAGTATTTTTCAGTCACAGATTCCATGTGTGACTGTTCTAAGCTCGTACCTGTTCCAGGTACGAGCTTAAGGCTACGGGCTTACGAGCGTAGATTTTTTGTCACATGTTATTTTGGCCCATAATAAATATTGGTTTGTACCTGAAACTGGTCTGCAGCGTACTTTTAGTCCAGTCAGATTAGACTTTAAAAGGCCTGTTTCGGGCACTAAAAATATGAAGGTAAAAGATTATTGGAAGTTGTTCGGAAGTATGTCAGAATATTGAGACAATAGTTGTGCTCGATTTCCGGCTGTGGAACATTGTTTAAATAATTAAAGAAAGTGCGAAAATCCGTTTTTTTGTGCATAACTGTTGAACCGTTGATGCTGTTGAAAAAAAGTTTTATCCTTTTTTTCAAGTATTAAAAATACCTATGATATGAGATAAACTACATTAAAATCCGTTCATTTGTTTATTCAAAAATCGAAAAGAAACCGTCGATTTCAGCGTTTTGTTAATTTTCTATAATTAGTTTAGTTCTGTTTCAAGAAAAGCGTACCATAACTTTTTTTGAAAGTAAGTCAGTAATGAAATGTTCATTTATTGTGCGTTGTAGTATAACTCTTTACGAGTAAAATACAGTCTCAATAAATAAATAATAAATAAATAAATAAATATATACAGCCTCATGCATACTGCAGAATAAAATATCTCCTTTCACTAAAACTCAGGCCAACTGACAACGCCGCGGGGAATCAAAAGATACAAAGCCAGGTATTTGCCTTTTTGCTTTGTTGAAATATCGAAATCCCAAATGTTGCTGATGTTGATGAGATGATTGCTGGTACTGACCAGCATCGTAGCCGAGCCCTGTTATTTCAAATCACATGTTATTTTAAATATCGATAACAGGTACCGACTGTTCCATATCGCTACCTGTTCGAAAATACCTGTGACAAGTATTTCGTGTCATCCCTAGTATCAGAGAAACGTAAATATAACCTAATTAAAACTTTAGGATTTAACATATTTTTAAGTTACTTTTGTTCGAAAATGGCTTCAATAGAGAGAATAAAAGTGATGGTGCTTGGTGATTCTGGAGTAGGAAAAACATCATTTGTACATTTGGCTGCACACAATGAGCCCATTAAATCGCCCAGTTGGACTGTGGGTTGTACAGTGGAGGTGAAATTGCACGAATTTAAAGAAGGCACCAAAGATCAGAAAACGTATTTCGTGGAGTTTTGGGATGTGGGAGGCAGCAAAAACCATGAAAATTCCCGTCCTGTATTTTACCACCCGTGCAATGGAGCCATTTTGGTCCATGACTTGACGAATCGCAATAGTGAAAAAAATTTGCAAAAGTGGTTGAAAGAACTGCTAATCCATGGTTCTTTTATCGAATGTAGTACTGGCTCAAGTGCAATAAAAGAGCAGAAAGACGATGAGATGGATGCTGAAAATATGTTGGGAGCTAATAATGCCATGCCGATTTTAGTAGTGGGAACCAAGTTAGACCAGGTGGATGATAAAAGGCCTACTATATCGAATACAAGTTTCCGTTATAAATATAATGCAGAGGAAATTCTGTTAGACTGTAGGCAGTCAAGATATTTGGGGGCTGGAACGTCTAACGCTGTAAAGCTTTGCAGATTTTTTGATAAAGTAATTGAAAATAAACAGGACAAGACACATTTGTTCTCAGACAGATATGGAGGTGCTCCGAAGACCAACGTATTTAGACCAAAATTTTACTTGGCCCACCAAGATTAATAAGAGTTAAGATTTATTGAAATTTGTGTATACTTACAATATTTTCTATTAAATTTTATTTTTATTTGCTAGTTAAATGTGTTTCTTTTATCATAGTGCACTTTCATCATTTTATACTAGACTAACTTTACTTGCCTTTCAATAAAGAACCTATTTTTCATTACTTATCTATTTTATTCACGACTGATCAATAATAAACTCATTAAAAATATGTTTAATGGTGCTTAATAATCCCTTAAGAGAAGGCTTATTGTTCTCTAGAGCCGGACAGATAAAAATATGTTATGGTGGTAAATAATTTGGAAACTTTGTTATCTAGCGGTTTAATTTTAACTACCAATAACAATTACTAGGTTTTCAAACTTTTAAGCCGCGGTATTAAAATGTATTTTGAAAACTAAAATTGTATCTTGTCGGGTAAAGTACAGTTGATTGATACTTGTCCTCGTGCGGCTCAAACTGATACAATTTCCTATCAGGAAAAAATACGTTTCTATTAGTTTATTAGAAAAAAGCAAAGCAGCAACCATGCTTAGGAGGAGATATATATTGAATACATCTCGGCGTTACAGAGAATTTGTGGTTAGTTTTCAAATTGTGCTATTCAAAAATTGGCCAAGGTAATTGGTAAATAACCAATTAACGCAAGGAGCCAGTGTTCAATAAATAATTATTACTATAAAGCAAAACCAATTAAGAACATAATTTGTTTAACGAAGAAAGTTTTCTAGACAGCAAAAAAATTGTATAATATTTATTGATAATATTACATTATAAAATATTTTTTGTACAGTTACTACACAATATACTTGTCATGTAACAATAATACTTTACATATCCTTCGCCAGAATTTTAACATGAGCGTTCTTGAATCCATATTTATAATATCCCAGAAACGGAAAATGTTCCATTAACCAAAAGTCTCTATATTTGGAGGTATTGTGGTACCATCTAAACGGGGCCCATCTCAAACTAATCAGTACAAATACCATAAAAACGAGCAACAATTTTTCCCAAAAATGTAGTTTTTTATACTCCATCGAGTCATAATTAATTTTGTTAGCTAGTAAAAACTGCATTGAGCACATAATAGTGTTAAAATTTAATAGAGGATTTACCGCCCATAAACCATTGACTAAATATCGGGACATTTGCAGAAATTCAGGTTCATTTTTCTTGATATGCGGAATGAACACTTGTTGAATTAACTTTTCGCATCTAGCTTTCACTTCAGCAACAGACCCGTTACAAATATTGAATCTGAAAATTAAAAACATATTTAAGTTAATTTGTGATTTTTTAAATTCTTTATTAAAATCATACAGGTGAAAAAAGTAAATGTGATAAATTGTTTTACCTGTCTTCTATCCCCATCATATGTCCTACAACCCTCCACACATGAATGAACGCCGCCCAGTCTTCAGGGGTGGCATTGTAAACTCCGAACATTTTCTCACGTGTGAGTTGAAATCCCATAAATCCGAAGTGGGTTAGTGTCATATCTTTTTGAGATATCCTGTGAAGCCCTGCTTTGCATCCTCTATTGCTCGCCGAGTTGTGAAGATTTTTTACTTCCTTAATCGACTGCCACAGTCTTAACAGACACGAAGCACATTTTGTAGTGTTTGAATAAAATATAATTCAGATATTGCAGAAAAAGTATTATTTAAGTGCAAGAATTATGGTATTAGTACTGGAAGAAGAAAGTAACTTGAAATAGCAAAATAAACATTAATTTACAGAGTGTCCTGTAAGCACAAGATCAAAATGGTACTGCGACATTCTTTGTTAAGAAGAGATGTCTGGCTCCTCTTCTATTTACAATCAAAGAGAGAGATTGTTACGATCGATTTTAATGAAACTGACTGTGGATTTATTTCTACGTACGACTCATATTTTGATTCTTTCGCTTTTCAATGTTCCTGCTTCTGCGTTCATCGCCTTTGGGCGAATAGTAAATGCACGGTACAAACCATTACCAGTTACCAGAACTTAAGCTGGTGTGTTTTTCTGGTTCAGGCCGTCGAAATTTACGATTTTTTCCTGATGTTTCGCAAGCACAAGCGGCTTACATCTTCAGATGTGTTTAACTCGAAAGCTTACACTGTACTGATGTGTAAATCCGCAGGTTAAAGCCCGAAAAATTCTCCAGTTTCAAGATATAGCCGCGAAAGCCAATCTTTTAGCTTTCAATTAACATTACTTTTTACTTTACACCTGAATAACTTTTTTTGAAATTGATGCGTTACTCCTTTGTGGAGATTTTTGCTCTTTATCTAAACTGCAGTACTCATGGTTTATGCGAAAACCGAACATTTTTTATCCTCTTGCTATTTACTAATTTTCCACTTTTCGTAGTAAGCATAATTATCAATTTGAATTATGTGCCCGAAAGAACATTATTTTATTTCATTAAATACCTTTGATTAACGCTAAAGAATGAAAACACGTAGGTACTCAAGAAAGATCTCCATTGAAACTGGATGATAGTCCCATAAACGACAGTTTCTCATAAACTCGAATTACAAAAGATCCTAGATATGTCCATCATTTTATTGGATGCATAGTTGCATATTGTAAATGAAATTGAATTGAGGGCTATTCAACATTCCTGGATTGTTCCTTGTTACGATTGTTTCGTCTTTCCAACAATTTTTGTTGGGAATCTGGAAGCGCGCTCCAGATCTAATGGCCTTAGGTCAGATGAGCAGGGAGGACATTCAACAAGAATACCTCTTCCCTTTTTTACAGATCCACTTGTGGGGTAATGTATACTTAAGTAGGCATCGTGAATGAACCACGAAGGTAAATATTCTATTAGAACCGGAAAGGTGTTCATAAAAAAGGCGATGAGGGCGTCATCGATGTTTCCCGCTCAAACATTTATGCAAAACTTCATCTGAAATTGATTTGAATGCTATAAGATTTTACCAAGAGCACGAAAATATCGGAAAAGTGTTTATGTTTAAAAGAAATAAAAAGTAATTGATTCCACTAAGCAAGAGAAAAATTCGTCCACAAAGTCTTTGTTCCAAGACACTAACAAAATTACCACTTACCCATTGGGGTAGCTTCATCAAAATATGAGACTTACGTTCTCATATTACAAATCCACAGCAAATTTCATTAAAATCCATCCTAGGATTCTCCCGATATTACAAAAGACATAAATTTTTGAAGAACTTTGGCCAGCAAAAGCAGAGCCAGATATTTTTCCTTACTAAAAGTTAGGTCAGATCGTCTTTTTCTCAGGTCAAAAAATGTCGCAGTACAATTTTTATCATGTACTAATCGGACATCTTGTATGAATCTCTTTCTTAAAGTGATTATGCAAAATACTTACTTTGAACCAGGTTTAAACTCTGCATCATACCAGATGTTCATATGAAATATCGTTGCTACATATCTTCTGTAAGCAGTCATATTTGTTCCAGACATTTTGGTATGTCTTAAAATTTGTAAAATGGTCGGTATGGACAAGACCGCTATGAGTCCAAACATTTTTGCAGTGAATAGTGCAAAAATGTTTTTATGATAAAACGCTTGGCCCCTGGAAAAGAATTATAAATAATTACTATTGAAGAATGTTGATTCTGTTTTCCTTTCATTTATTTTAGTACCTTGTATTTACAGCACATATTGCAAAAATGCTAAAAAACAGTATCGGAACTTGAACATAACTTGATAGGGAAGAAACAGAGAAAAGGGACAAGCATTTTGGAAACTGGAACGTACAAGGATGTGAAACGAAAATTAGTACCACAGTGAAAGCGTGGAAAAGAAAGGAAAGAAAGTAGAAGTGAACATTAATAAAATTACATACCTACATATACAGGGTGAGTCAAAATCGCCGTCATGCGTAATTCAAACAATAATTTTTCCAAATAGCAAATTTGCTAAGTTTACCAAATAATCATTGAACCTCTCAAAAATAATGCTTAATAGCAAAGTTGAAAGTGCATCTTCGAGAAATCAACTTAAATTTGTTTTCACAGTCGGTATTTTCCAAAGTAAGTCTCAGTAACTTAACGGGTTAGAAAAGAATGCTGCCGATCTTGGATCAGCGTATCATATTCAAAATGTGCGCTACGAATTCCACTAGTAGATACGTTTCTCATTGGCTTATTAAAACGTACACCATTGACTGGTAAAAATAAAAATATTGCAATGATAATAATCAGCTTAGCTAAACATCGTGGAATTTGTTGATTCAGTTTTAATAAACTACATTTTCAAAAACAGCCATTTCGTATCGGAACAGCCCAGTCCCACTGAATCAACATTTACCTATAAAAGGACACTCGCAGAGCAACTTAGCAAAGTCAGTAATAGAATGAAATAGAGGTAAAACCCAATAATACAAAGTCGGTAGTATTATTCTCAGAGAATAAGCTTTACTGTTCATAAGTTTATTTAAAGTAGAGTTTTCTTTATATAAGAGGTATGTTTGTAAATATAACATTTAGTGAGGCAAACAAAGATAAAAAAACAATTATTAACGGACATTAATAGTACATACGTTTTTTCATAGTTGCGCAAGTATGAAAGATTTTAATCGTAAAATAACAATAATCGGTACATGTGGTTCATGCATGTTTGCATGCTAACAGAAAAAAAGGAATAATTCAAAAATAGTATTATAAATAGGCGACAAAAGAGAAATTTTACTAAAGAGCGACATCAATGGAAAAGTTGAAGAATAACGGAAACAGGAAATAGTAGGCAGATACGGGGAAGACACAACAAACGATAATGGAGAGTGTCTAATTGGGGTCACATGAAAAAAACGGCCACTAAAAACTGTGTCACCAAAATTTGCGTTAGAGATAACTATTGGTTTTCTATGTCAACGTGTAAAAAATGCAACAACAAAGAATAGAGAAAAAACAGATCAATGGCAGATGCCTATAACTATTAGCGATATCTTGAAGAGAATCTTGGGAAAACTGCATTGAATTGTTATATCCATATAGGTCGAATAAAACAGAAATCAAATATCGAAACTCGGTTCTCGGAGAAATAGAAAATATTTATAAGCAAAATATACAGATAAGGTTCACTAAAAACTATAAGAAAGAAGAAACTAAAAATCGGAAGGGATTAAGTAACAATCAGAATAAGGGCTTTGGAAAACAGCTAAGTCGGAAAATAATTAGATGTGGAATAGAAAATGCTCATATATAGGGCGACTTTAATCACCTGAAGCATAGAAAATTATGATTATTTCGATCAGACACAATAAAAAAGGAGCAACATTTCCATAAGCAATGTACAGACACTATGAATAATCAACCAGACAGAGATCAGTTCTGGCTCAACTTTTATATCATACAGAACTCAAATAAAACCGGTTATAGTAAGCGAAGAATGATAAAAGTTGATATAAATATTAGCCCACGTTACATTATAAGGGTTCCAGAAAAAATGAGCAATTTTTGAGATTAAGATAGAACAGAAAAATTAGTATGGTAAAGTAACTAAAGCTTTTGTTCTACAGATTTTACTTACGCAGATACAGGCCGTTAAAGAATGCCGTCTAAAGTAGCTTTTAAAAATAACTTTTAAAATCAGTGGTTCTTTTATTTTATCCTTATTTACTTACTTACTTATATGAAGAAGTTAAAATTACCCGTTTTGAACAAAAAAAAACTGTTCATATTCCAAGGTCTCTCTAAAGATCATTATTTCTGACGAACCACGTAATGCTTTATTTTGGACCGTTTGAATCTTTTTTATCTTTGTGCTTTTTGTGCATCCCCAGAGCTGAATTCCATAGACCCATGTAGGCTTAATAATTTGTTTATATATTAAAAGTTTGTTATGAAAAGTCATCTTGGAATGCATGCTAATTAGCTATCTATATTGCAAAATTTTAATTTTCAACTCTTTTACTTTCTTTCTGACATGTTCATTCCATCTTAATTTAGTGTCCAAAGTCATACCAAGGTATTTCGCAGTACTTGCATATGGGGACGCCGGTTCCATTAATATTTATTACTGTGGGATCTGTCAATTTTCAGTTAGTAAAGTTATCATAGGTCGATTTAGCTTATTTAAGTTTAATTTTCCACTTGGTGGTTTATTTATAAACAGCATCGCTCGTTTTCTGTAGTTTCTCTGAGGCTGTTATTTGATTTGTATCAACTGACATTATTCCTATGGCATCCGCATATGTTACTATTGTAACTTCTTTCGGTTGGGGTATATCACTGGTATAAAGTAAATACAGGACAGACTCTAGGACGCTCCCTTGTAGCACACCCGCTTTGATTTCGTTCAACTCTGAGTAAGCTCCTTCTTGCTTGATTCTGAATAGTCCATTAGTGATATATGAAGTGAGAATTTTCACGTATGGTTGGGGTAACATTTTACTGAGCTTGAAGACTAGCCCTTCATGCCATACTTCGTCGAACGCTTGCGATCCGTCGAGGAATAGTGCTGAACAGATTTCCTTTTCTTCTAGTGATTTTTCTATTACATTAGTTATTCGTTGCACTTGATCAGTTGTAGAGTGGTTTGATCGGAATCCAAATTGATGATCGGGGATTAACTTTTGTTTCTCTAATATTGGTTTAAGTCTTTTCAGCAACAGTTTTTCAAAAAGCTTTGATATTATTGGCAAGAGGGAAGTTGGTCTGTACGACTTAATGCAATATAAAAGTCAGTTTGAACTTATGAGAAGTCTTTTTAGTACATATACATGTATGTGCATACAAATACATACATACATATGTAAGATATGAATATTTGGATTATCTGTGCCTCGGCCAGTCTCGTGGAGCACGGATAATCGGGGTTCGACTGTAATTGGATTAGTTTAAGTTATTTAAATCAATTAGTACAAACTGACACCCTGTAATAAGAGCTGCAGAGAGCCACAAGCAGGTTTTAGTTGAGTAGGTACAAGAACAATCTTGTTATTATTTTGCAAAACGTTTATCAATTTAGCTGCTTATGATCCACTTAATATTTTTTATTTATTAGAGTCGCAAAAGCGGGATGTCATATTTATAAGTACATTTCAAAATGTTGTGGCATGATTAGATAATATGAAATTCGTCCAGCAAACCGTGACCTTGCTAACGAAACTTTAATTACATTATTTCGTTCCATTCGATTATAATTAGCAAGATATAAAATTATGCAAGTCCATATTATTAGAACACATAATTAAGTTTAAAATTTGAATTTTTCCACTAGTAGCCCTCATCATCAGCAACTGTGCACCAAATTATACCCCAGTGTATCTTAAGAAGTTATAATTAGTGTCTCCGCAATTATTACGCATGATAAATATCACTTACAATTCTACAATTTTAGATTTCTGTTATTTGCTATCTGTAATATGTGCAGCAATTAATTTCAGTAATAGCAAAAAACATACAAAAACTTATTTTGATGTTTTTTGTAATTTGTTTATTATATTTATAATTTTAAGCATAATTGCTGCTTACAAGAGTTGTAGGCAGACAAGTGTAGTTTTCTTCAAGAGCATTTTATGTTAGTTTCAAGTTTAAATTCGGATCTAAAAAATCAACCCCAAAAAGCACACAGATTTCATAATAACTTTGTTTTTGTCACTTTAAATATGTTAAAATGAGAAGATTTCCGACGGCAGTAGGTGGTATTTCTGAGGCGCCAGTTGCAAACTTTTTATGAAAGCTTAAAATTCAGCAGATATTTAAAAAATTAATCATCGAAAACAAACGTGATCCTTCTTTAGAATGCCGAAAAAAATTCTTTCTCAAGCAGCAGTTGCGATCGAATGTTTTATTATCCTGATCATCAATAAGCCCCCCTGCGTCCACTGCTGGACATAGGCCTCCCGTAGACTAATCCATCGCTCGCGATTCTGTTTGTTTTATTTTTTGTTGTTTGTTTGTTTTATTATATCTATGTGATTTTGATGATTTTGAATTGATATTGATAATTAATTTGCTTGTTATATTTTTACACTATAAGACTGTTGTAACTTATTTTACTTATGAAAAATGGGTAAATTTTGCGAGCGTTTTTGGCAATAAAACGTCTCTAAATTTCAGGTACTTCTTATAGTTCTAAACTTTGTCATACCTTTTTGCCACTGGTAGTCTGATACAAATTATTTGAAAACAAGGAAAAATATTCTTCGATTCCCTAACACTTTTTGTCTATGATCCTTGCAAGCTAAGCCTGTAATCGTGTGCGTTTTTGTATGATTCATTTTGCTTTTATAGGCATTTAATATGTTTATTTCAATGTTAGAAAAAAATGAACGAAAAGCAAAAAATTATTTCATATAATGTGAGATCTAAACTAAATGTGGTCAATTATATAGGCAAAATAATATGAAAATAGAGCTGCAGCAAGACATTTTCATCCACCACCATCGGAGAAAACGGTTTCCGAATGAAGAAAAGAGGAGACACAATTAAAACTGTTAAGTATGAACAAAAAACATTCCGTTCGCACTTGGGTTCCAAACAATCGAAGCATGCAAATATCTGTTTCTACGAAAATAAAAATTTTTGAATAATGGGAAATTGTTAATGACATTTTATATTTTACCGAATTACCGTCTTGGTGCTTAAAATGTATGAAAAGACATGGAGTTACGTATATTAAATTATGGAATATTATTTCATTGATTTTAAATATCAGCGAGAAGGAAATATGTATGACTGATTTAAAACGCTCCAAATCAATAGTGATCCAAACAACATTACCAAAAGATGATGGGGTGAAACAGGAATGAAGTTATGGATAGAGGAGATATGGTCTTAAGGTCCAGGTGTATTTTCTAAAAAGACTAGGATGTTAGTGTGGAATCAATTCAGGTCGCATACAACAGACTCAACGAAGACACCTATAAAAGAAATTAATATCTACAGTCATAGGAGTCATTCTGGGAGGCAATTCAATAAACCATTTAAAAACATTCTGCAAAGAGTGGATGGCAAAGACAAATCATGATGTCACCACAACCAGACGTATGAAACGACCCACAATTTCAAAAGGTTGTACCAGGGTAAAAAATTCATCGGTAGCTGTGAAAAAAGAGACGATTATTAAGTCATTTGGAAAATGCGCAATACGTAATGTTGTAGATGGTACTGAAGATGACGCAGCTTTTACGAGAACAAAGTAGATCTCAGAATGTTGCGAACCACTTTAATCAGTACCAGGATTGAAACAATTCATTGATTGATGTGTCAATCACGAGATTGATTAAAAATGAAATTACGTTTGCAGCTAATTATATAAACAGGTCGCATTTTTGTTTAACGATAAATGAAAACGAATGTATGAAAACCTTCCAGCAAGCAAGAGCGAATTCCAATAAGCTACTATACATTATGTAATAAGTCAGTTTTGATCCAAGCGAACCAAATGTTAACATAAGCATGTCGAAAACAACCTGGTAATGTCTAAGATTGCAGATTACAGCTCTTGAGTACATGCACTTTTGCTAACAAAGTTATAGAAACCTCAAGCGACATAAATAAAAAAGGACTACCCACACATATTTTATCATTTGAATGGCTCCAAAAATTGGTTTATGAAAGTCGGTTTACCAAATGACAAAGAGCCACATGAAAACTGAATTCAGTGCTTCTACAAAATGGAGTTATGATTGTAAAAAACCACTGATTAGTGCTTATGCGCGTTTTTTAAATTAACTTCAGCTAATATTGAAACCGAAGCAGAATAACCGATTGAAAGTGTTGAGAAACTTGGATAATCGCGTCATCTTCTTCTAAGGCAGCAAAATCTTATCAGGTCAGAAATTATAAGGCCCCATCGAAAAGCCCCCTCGAGAACAACCAAAAGAGAAAGAAAGTAAGAAAAATCAAGAATATTCAATAAAACACTTGAAATGAATCAGTTAAAAGAACAATTGAAGATGCAGACCTGAAAGCTCAAAAAGTGAACAAGAAACTTTTTGAAGAAAGTTTCGAGGACATCGATGACAAAGTTTCAGTCCGCGATTTCACTAGAAATTAAGACAATTATTGGGAGAATTGGTTGAAGAAGAAAGAATGAAAGTAGAGCCGAAAAGGGATATAGAAACTGCAACAATATTATAAGGGGACTTTACTTTGGCAGGACTAATAAGAAGAAATCAATGCGTCCTTAACGAGTGGAACTCAAGAAGATATTAAATGATAGATACCTTAAGGTGATTTCTCTGAAAAAAATCATCAACAGTAATAAGTTGAAAAATTGGCGAAATAGATGAAATAAGCAAATACCCGAACTTAACAATTTCCATTAGTTTTTAAATCAAATTTTAAAACATATTAAATTTATTGTGATACATTCCATACCTGGCACTGCTTGCAACTCGTGAGTATTTGTTATTTTTTGTTAAATTAAAAGTGCTAAAACTACATTTTTTCGACAGTCGTGTAAACTATTCAGACAGAGGAACAAATGAAAATAAAGTTAACACAAATTTTCCTATTTTTGTATGTTTTAACTTCATGTGAATACCCAAAATGACTAGTAGTAGAATAAATGGTAGAATGAATGCGGAACGCGTAGAATACTTCAATTGGAAAAAGGCTTGTTAACAGATATTCGATTAAAATAATTCATGAGCCGATCTAAGCAAAAAATAAAAGTATGTCAAATCTCATTAAAATTTACTACACACACTAGATTATTTTGCAAAATACCATGTGTCTCATTTCAAATGCCATAACAGTCACCAATGTCAAACTTTTTATATATGTCTTAGTTCAGCCAGACATTCTTTGAAGCGGAATTGCCTAATTATGAACAAATGCTTAATTTTACTACTGACTCTAGCTCTAACTCATCCAATTTGTGCAAATTTTAACCACATTAGATACAAGGCACGTAAAAAATCGAAGAACAAATACCGGATGGGTCAATATGAAAAGTTTTCCTTTCGATTTTTTTAGCTGTTGATACGAGTAAAAACGCTAAAACATGTCAATTTTTGTACATAAGGGGTTTTTTAGATAAGCAACTTTTTTCCTGTACGTGCCACACTCTAACGTCAACCCCTATTTGACAATTAGTCCTAAAATTTCTGAAAACAGGACTTCAAACTCGCAGATTGTAATTAGAATTAAAATATCTTTAAAAATATACAAACTACCCACCTAACTGACAGAAAGACAGCTTGCCTGTTTATGGATATTAACAAGGCTTTTGATAGTGTCTGGCATAGAGGCTTACTATACAAACTATACAAACTACACACACCAACATATCTACTACACACCATAAAGAACTTACTAGAAAACAGACAACTACAAGTACGAATTGGCAAAACACTGTCATTTTCTTTTTCCCCTGAACAAGGGCTCCCTCAAGGATCCCCGCTCTCACCGTTTCTTTACAATATATACTGCCATGATATACAATTACAACTTACCAGACAAAAATCAAATCGACAGATCGGCATACATATTACAATACGCAGACGACACGGCACTTATTGTACATGACAAAACTACTGAGAGAGCAGCTCAAAGACTCCAAACACTAACAAACAACACAATGACATGGTTTTATAAATGGAGACTAACACCAAACGCGTCAAAAAACCAACTTCTGCTCACAAACCACAGACTCAACGCTGACTCCCCTACAATAACTGCAGACGGCCAAACGACACAACCAAAAAACGACGTAAAATACCTTGGAATCACAATTGACCACAAACTTAAATTCACTAAACACATACGAAACATCAGGGCAGAAACAATAAAGAGAACAAAACACTTCCGATCACTAACCTACAAAGACAGAGGAATTAGCACAAACACCGCCACCAAAATATATAAAGCTATTTGTAGACCCTTGCTAGACTTTGGACATATACTCATGACCAACGGAACAGAAAGGACAAAACGTTATACACAAACAACAGAACAAATTCCACTAAGACTAATAACACGAATAAGACACCCCCAAAACCCACTACACAACCCCGCCACCCAACTACTATACGAACGCACAAACATGACAAAGATCTCGGAAAGACTCATACAGCTACAGACAAAATGGACAAACAACCCCTACAACTGGACCATACTGAATCCCCTTTGTCTTACAAGACCAACCAGACAATCCCGCTTCCGTTTCCCTACATTAACGCTACTCGAACACTTACAAACGCAACGGACTAGTGGACAATAAAATAATTTCTTCTTGCCACTGAAATTTTATTTAATAATATTGTTAACCTAGAATAAGAGAATTTTCACATTTGTTTTTTTTATTTAGATTAAGACTACATGTATTAAACAAGGGCAGAAAGACCGATAGGTCGATAGCCTTTTTTAGAAATAAAGATGTTTACTACTACTATCTTTAAAATGAGTTGTCACTTGACGCCCCCGTCCCATTAGAAGTTTTAGGGGCAGTTGTCACCCCCACAAAGCGGCTGAACTGGGAGCGTGAAAAGTTTTGTTTCTAAAGCCGAAAGTTGACCTAGTGGATCGTTTTCTGAGTTTTTGCGCAACACTTGAAAAAATCTGGGAGGAAACTTTTCATTGGCTCACCTTGTATAAACGTTCACTACGTGTGGTGTTCCAGAAGCACATGATCAAAATGGTATTTCGACATTATTTAGCTCAAAAGAAGACGATCGAAAAATTCCATTAAAGTAAGTCCTTTTCAACAGGAAATGCGACTCAAATTAAGTAGCACATATTCCCTTATAAGAAAAATGAATAATTATTCGAGTGGCTACGACTGTCATTTTTTACATAAAATTTCAAATATATCAAAAACGGTTAGACTTAGGTATAGGAAATAAATAAAAAAAATTGAATTTTGAGCAGAATTCAAAAATGCAATAATATATAGGGTGTTCCATTTAAAATAAGCAAGTTGATACCTACTCCCGTTACAACCGGAAGTGTGGCCATCTTGAAAATAATTTAGATCTCTTTCCCCCAATGATTTGCTGGACAAACTGTCCAATTTTCAAATTTCTCCTGATTATAGTTTGCCAGATATCGATCGTGGTGGTTCCCGGTGGAACCACCCTGTATAAACATGCTAAGAATGTTTACCTTTTAAATAACTCTTCATCATAAAACGGCGGCAAATCATCATTTTTGTTGAAAGAGTTTGCAGTGTCGTCACAAGGAGTTTCTGCCCCTTCACTTAACAGTTGTTCAACAAATAGGTGCGCTATATATTTAAACAAATTAATTTAACCTACATTGTAAAATATGCCGCTATATTTACCTCTTTCTTCTTGCACGTCCATCACTTCATTCATATCTTCTTACTTTCTCACCAATACCTGCAAGTAATGACCCACATTGAGTTATTTGGCATTTCACAACGTTCCCGGAACAGACTATCATTTAAATTTAACAAAAAGGACTACACAGTTGTGATTGATAGTTGGTAAATTTATCAGTCAACACACTTCGTTCTTCAAGCTACTGCTTAACTGCTAGTTAAATCTATGCAATTCTTTAATCAAATGGACAATGACACGGTTTCTACTACACGCCAATTCTCACTTTTACCGTTAGTGTCGAAGATGTACCATCGCTTTTCACGCTAAAACTGGGACTTTCACTTGTAAATACCTTCAGTAGATATATTGTAAAATAAATGATTAACAAAAAAAGTTTATTATTATTATTAAGGGTTTTGATACCTAATTGGATAATCACAAAACTGAACGACACTTAAGTAATGCTCTTTAGAATGCTGTATTGAATAGTATTACGCTGTTAGAATTCGAGTAATCTTCTTACCTTATGCGGAACGCATGTCACTTACTAATTCTTTAATTATATATTTTATTAATTAAAAATTTCCTGTTAATTAATGCACTCTTAAATATCTAAGTTTAATTTTCAACTAGTAATTTCTATTCGACTATTTTAGAAGAAGGTTAATATTACATTAAATGTTTTCGAATGGATAAACTAAAAGAAAGATAAATGTCATAATTTGCATCTCACAAATATCACCAGAGAGCAAATGTTATGTAATATTGTGTTTTATCATAATTGTTTTCCGACTGAATATTTGGGGAAACCAATTATAATAATTTGCAATTTGGACGTTTTTGTCAGAATGAATGCGAAAAATTGACCGCCATACAGATTATCCCATCACGAACGCAGTCGATAAATAAATGAAAAACTCGCCATAGTCTTCAAAACTTGGAAACATAGTGAACACAATATGCAAACTTGCACATGCACATTTTAGCTATAATATTCCATAATGTGGAATAAGGAATGGCTAGAGTAATCAAAGTTTTCAAAGTAACCGGATTACTTTGGCTCGTTACTCTTAACTTATGGGTTTCCTCGAGTAACAAGTAGTTAATTTTTAACACCCTTACCATCAAAACCATCATCTGGATATTCCAGCATTCCAGCACTTTACTTTGAGCAAAAACATAAGCTTTTTTAGGTTTTCTGACCGCGTTAAGTCTTTCCACTTAAGTTGTTAACTTGAGAAGTGCAACTCCTTTCGCTCCAAACTCAAAATGCATGAAAAAGAACCCACCTCATTAGATACAGAGATAATTTCTTGACCGATACAAGACCAACCGACTAAGTTATTTTGGGAATTCGGTCTGGGCAGTAGTAAGAAACTAAAACGCTTTTTTAGCTACCAAGCTTTCGGCAATTTATTTTTGCCCAAAAAAAAATATTTTCAAAATGAATCATTGTGAATGTACAATGCGTTCAGCCTGTTCAACATGTTGTCGTCGTCTAATGTCCCTCGTTTTTGCAGACTGTTAATTGTTAATTTTATTCATTGACTACCACTGACCCTGTAATATGACTGAGAAAAAGAATTTCATATCCTAGTTAAATTGCTAGAATTAAGAGAATGTAATGTGTCATCGAAACATTTCTAGAGGGTTCTCGTTCTTCGGAATCGAACAAGATGCACTCTGATGAAGGCAAAAATAAATTTTTGAAAGCTTTTTTAAAAGGTTTAATAAGTTTTTTAACACCAAATCGACCTTAGGTCGTTTGGTTTGCAACTATTGGCAAGCGCTGCGAAATACACCAAGAGCCCATCCGGTTTGTAGCTTTGTATCCCAACTACTCCATAGCTTGAAAAAATCCCGCTCGTAATTCCCTTCTAATTTTGTTGGAAAAACTCGAGTCCCTAACATAAAATGCAATAAGTTTTAATAGAACAATAAGTTTTGACTAGCATTATATTGTTTGACCCCCCTGTTTGCATGAGGAAAGTGTACTCCTCACGGAAGTGAAAAAAACTTATCATCATAATTAGTAGACGTTGATATGGTCTCTTAAAAGTTGAGTGCGTCACTTCGTTTTTTCGAACGGAGTATGGTCAATTAATATAAAAATAACATTAACCTGAACCTGAATAATATGTCTTCCAACAGATTATACAATCTGACCTAGACATCGGCACTGACCATTTCCGGGCGCCGATTAATGCAATGCTGGATTAATATGGATCTGTGGGAGTCATCGTATTGTGTGGTTTCAGATCCGTCTGAAAAGAGTTACAAACGTTTAGGTCTTCGAATGGGAAACAACATCGAGATGTCTTTTATCTATTCGAGTCCTGTTTTATGAAGCAAATATTAGGCGGAAGTGTTTAAGAGGTTATTTTAAGCTAGGTCTTTTGGTACGTTTTTGGATTTGTGATATTCTTGAAAAAATTGTCAAATTTTGAAGTAAATTTAGAAATATCAATTATACAGGGCGCGGCATAAGAACTATTTTTTTCAAGAGGGCAAAATAAGGCTGGGGTGTGTAGTACCGGGTTTGCGAAATATTACTATAGAAAGAGTAGGGGAGGAAGTTTGTTACAAAACCGTCTTCAGTCGTAAAATGCTTTGGCGGAAAGAGCAACGCGCTTTTGCCGTCGAGCCGTTCTTTTCAAGCAGAAAATCAATTGTAGCAGTCCAACGGGCATTTCGCTTACGCTACAATATATCCCTTCGGGGTAGTCTTCCTATTCGAGGGTCGATTTTATCATGGGTAAGGGCATTTGGGACACAGGGCAATGTATCCCAACTAAAATCTGAATGGCCACGTTCGTTAGAACGCCTGCAAACATTGAAACAGTGCGACGAGCAAAGTTACGGTCTCCGAGACGTTCTTGTCGAAGACATGCGTCCCCCCTTCGCTTATCAGACCGTTTCATGCGAAGAATTCTCCATAGTGACGTTCACTTTCACACCTATAAAATGGTTCTTACACAGGAACTTTCCGAACGTGCCTCCACGGGGGTTATTCTCCTAGATATAGAAAAGGCGTTCGACAAAGTCTGGCACAAAGGACTTACTTGGAAAATGGAGAAATACTGCAAACTGCCAACCTCCTATGTGCAGTTTGTGGCAAATTTCCTCAAGAACCGAAAATTCCGAGTACATTAAATGACAAACTGTCCTCGCAAAGAAAGGCGGAGTACCGCAAGGATCCCCCCTCTCCCTAATCCTCTATAATATATATACAACCGACATCCCTAAAGATCCAGCCGCTAAAATCGCCCTTTACGCCGACGATACTTGCCTCTACTACACCAACAAAAACCCTGCATACATACACGCAAAACTACAAAAACTACTAAACGAACTGGCAAACTGGACTAACACCTAGAAAATAAACATTAACACAGAGAAAACAAAAGCCCTAATGATCACAAACAAACAAACCAACAAACTGAAACTCTTAGCCCTACACAACAAAGACAGCCTGGTCAAAACAATTAAAATACCTTGGAATTACACTCGGCAAAAAAGTGTCTTTCGCCCCCCACATCAAAAACAAAATAGCCAAAGCAAGAGCGGGAAAAGCCGCCCTCTTCCCTCTTCTCAAACGTACCAGCAAGCTATCCCTGAAGAACAAAATCCTACTCTATAAACAAATATTCAGACCGCAAATTCTCTATCGCGCTTCCGCCTTTATACAAGCAAGCAAGTCCAATCTCTCCCAAATCCAAATCTTCCAGAACAAATTCCTTAGATCCATAGCAAAAGCACCCTGGTACGTTCGAAACACGGCAATACATGAAGACCTGAAAATGGACACCATCAGGCAATTCCTCACAAAAAAGCACAGCAAATTCAAAACAAAAGTCCAAAACCACCCCAACCCAGTGGTAAAGTCCACATTTGACAAATCATGGCGAATATCGAGGAAATCGGGCCCAAACCTCCATTATGGCTCCCGTGGAATGGGATCTCCCAACTTAAAACCCCTAAGCTAATCATCCCACCTTCCCCCTCACCCAACCCTTGACCGCTTCAGCGTTGGTTTTTTTTTTCTCTTTCTCTCATATAAAACTGCAGAGGTACAAGGGCTAGGGGCTGAAATTTGCACCAATCAAAATTAGAACTCAAATAAAGCCAAACATTCCATCAAGCCAACAAGGCACCCAGAAGGAGCCAAAGTTCGTAAGAACTCGCTCTAGAATAAAAATCCCCACATCCAACTTTCCGAACGTGATTGCTTGGTCCGACAAACGGCATGCGAAACGATCGTGGAAGATTTACCTGACGGTGCGCTTATTTTCTTAGGTGATGAAGCACACTTCCACCTTTCAGGGTGTGTATCCTCAAGAAATTCATCAAAGACCTCTCCATCCGGATAGGGTCACAATTTCGTCCGTCTTGTCAAGAGTAGGCATTATTGGGCCTTACTTCTTTGAGGAAGGTAACCCCGCGATAACTGTAAATGCTGAACGTTATGTGGCAATATGGACATAGCTGACAGCTGGTTTCAGCAGGATGGGGCAACAGCACACACTGCGCGACTTTCAATGCGTCGTTTGAGGGAAGTTCTTCCTGGGCGAATAATTTCCAACCGAGATGACATCCCATGGCCCGCGCGCTCTCCTGATTTGACTCCCTGCGATTATTTCCTATGGGGATACTTGAAATCGCTTTTTGAGAAAACAACAATTAGTTATTCATTTAATGTGAACATATTTTTGCAGTAGTTATACTTTAATTTATGCCGTAATAACTGGCATCTCGCTTTTAACATGGTATCTTTACACTCATCAGTACCGTCAGCGATAGTGTGGTCGGAAGACCCTCAGGCCGGGTTGTACAATGGAAGCTAAAGCTTGGGCTCAACTGAACTCCGTCTGAACGTGAGCTCGAGTTGAACTTAGCAGCCAACTCGGGCGCTAAACTGAACGAAGCTTAAACTCGTGCTGAAATACTGAACCGGCATTGTACAACGCCTGTCAGGTTCACGGAGAGTTCAGCGTTGAACTCGTGTTGAGCTCTAATTGTTCAACCGGACCTTAGTTGCCATGATGAAACTGGCCATTTTTAATACAATCAAATGCTGAAGGAATGTCACAACCGATATTGGAATAGCAATGACATAATGAATGTTTGTTAATGTTGCCATGCACTTTGATAATGATAAAAATATATTCTGCATTGACGTTACTTTATGCGGTAATTATCCGGTGCACAGTTGCCTACGAAAGTGTCAGTTGTTGCACAGTGTTCCAAGTACTCCTGGAAGGCTCTGCTGCAATTATCTCCAATACCTATTGTTCTATGTCTGAAACCCTAAGACCTCTTGGTCGCCCACTATCTGCCTCAATTCCTGGAGCCAAACGCATATTCGCATATTCGATTCCAGTAGGCTATCAATCAAACATGGGAACAGTTCAAAATAATACTTATTTACAAAGTTGAAATTCGATTTTCAACTGTTAATATCTTCAAGAAATTTTGGAAGAAAAAGTTCCAATTTTTTTCTCGTACTCTTCAAGTGAGCCCCTATAACCTCTTGGAAACTACAAAATTGGAATAAGTGACTTATGTGACTGGCTGGTTAAATGTAAGTCATGTATTCAGGGCATAATTTTTTATCTTTCTGCTTATTACAGCAACGTTTTCCAGGAATTTAATCTTTATAGGGATTTTTTTGAAATTTGAATTCCGAATACGACAATGGAATTTGTACTCGAAATCTAAGATATTTAATATCCACTCATGATTTAAGTGCTTATTAAGTGATTATGGAATGATTTAATCTTGCATCTATTGTATTTTCAAAAATATGACTGGAATGTTTAAAAGTGATTGAAATTGTTGAGGTAGAATGGCTTATTGGAACTTTGTGCTTTATCACAACGTTTCGATTGGTAATATATTAACCAAGTAATGGCTTACAAAAGTTGGGAATATGCACACGGCTGCCGCTGACTATATCGGGATTGTTACATTGTACCGAAGACCCTCATTTTGATCGTTTCCCTATACTTCAGCTGTTGGCAATAAATGTATAATTATAAATTAATTTTTGGATATAATTATAAAATAATAAATTATGTGCTATTGGAAAATTAGCTGCGTCGTTTTATCTGAAAATTAACTTCCTTAAATCCCAAGTAGACACTTCTAACTCCTCGTTGCTCCAAACCTCCACCACCCCATGTAATATACATATACCGGGGGTTTTCGGAGCTCAACCATGGGGATCTCGGTAACCATATAAGATACGAGATTGGTTAAATTGGGGCAAAGTTGCGCAATCTCGAGTATACCAAAATGCTCTTTGAAATTTTCAAAAATTTCTGCTATCCGAAAATCCGAAAAAAATCCGAAATTCGAAAAAGTTTTTAATTTTTCTTTAGCTTAATTGGCGCGGAAATTTAAAATGAATAATACTTCATCATTGCAACTTTTTCTCTTCTGCAACGTGACGATGTTGTATTTAACATTCGACTTATGGATTCTCGACAACCATCATCAACTTTGTTTTTTCTTATGGGCGTCGCGCCATCTTGAATTTTCACATGATTGAATGAGCTTTTTGCTCTGGTTACTATGCTGTATCACATGATAAGGTTCAGTCTTGCTGTTTGATGAAAATAACAAAAATCCATAGACATTTATTACTCTTCACATCAAAATGTGCAAGTTACTTCGGAAACATATCTGCAGCGGTATCCAGAAAGACAACAACCATCTCAAAATTATTTTCTGTTCCTTCATAGACATTTGGTGAGTGAAGTGTTAAAATCTCATCAAAAGTAATAAACGGTAATAAATTAAATTCTCCATGAGACTCAGGATAATTCTTCTAGAAACTTCAACAAGAGCTATAGCAGCAGAAATTAACGTATCTCATCAGGCAGTGTGGAGAGTCTTGCTGAAACATAAATATCGTCCGTTTGAGTCGCCGTTATCGTCCTTTAAATTCATATAACTCAAGTTTTGCATCTAAGCGATACCGAACGGAGTGTAGCGTTTTGTAGAAATTTCATGGCACTGTTGGGACAAAATCCCCATTTTCGTTCTAATGTAACATTCACGGACGAGTGCAGGTTTACACACTCAGGCATGTTCAATCGTCACAATGAACATGTCTGGTCTACTGAAAAACCACACTAACACCAAGGACGACGACCACAAACACGTTTTGGGCTAAATCTATGGGTTGGATTACTTGGCGATATGACCATTGGCCCATACATTTACGAAAACAATTTGAACGCAGATGGGTAAACGGAAAACGCTTTGAAAACCTTTGGTTGCAGCAAGATGGTGCTCCACCACATAATGCTAGACGAGTGGCTAATTATTTGTCTGAAATATTTCCCGGCAGAGTCATTTCCAACAATGGGCACATACGTTGTCCCGCACGATCACCAGATCTTTCCCCTTTAGATTATTATTTATGGGGAATTATGAAAAACCTCATTTATAAATCTGCACCCACCGATATTAATGACCTGAAGAGGAAGATCATCACAACCTTAAGAACCGAAATTAAAAGAAGAGACGTTTAAAGATCAATACAAAATTTGAGAAGACGCCTAGATCTGTGCTTGGAAGTGGAAGGGGAACCCTTCGAACAGCTCTTATAAATCTTTCTCAAAGTTTACTTTCATCATATGTAAATTTATAATACAAATTTTTTCCCTTTTTACCTACTCAAACAGATACAGAAACTGTCTAAAATGTGTTAATTAAACAAAACTGCTCCGGAAGTTTTTAGATTTTCAAAAAGCAACAGCTGAACTCTAGATTGCGCAACTTTGCCTCAATTTAACCAATCTCGTATCTTAAATGGTTTTCGAGATGGTTGAGCTAAAAAACCGACACCCGGTATGTACTACAACTAACTTTCAAATCACAAGCCATATTCATGTTTACTAAGAGAAGTTTTGTAATGATTTGACGAATGCGAGTGATTTTTAAACAAATTCAAGCTGATTAGTGATAACTAAAAAGTCAACAATTCAAAATTTAAAAAAATTATTTTCTCGGATTAAACAAGCAATTAATAATCATTACGACACACCGTCTTGCGATTAAAAACCTGATTTCACAAAGCAACCAATAAAGAGGTTGTTGCTGCAGATAAAAAGTTAACCATTTACAACTATATATTTCATAAGAGGTTAGAGGGTCAATAATTTACACTTTTTGATAAAAGAATAAAAAAAAACGTTAAAAGATAAAACCAGCAAATGAAATCAACATTGAGCAAAAAATATAAAATGGATATAAAATATACATGATTACATCCAATCAGGGACAGGCACATGTTCAATGGAAAACATGCAACAATAATTAAAGACCGCCATAGAAAAATTTTCTCCATACAGCAAAAACACATACTATCAACACAGGTTACCGAAATTCATACTAAGTCTAATCAAACGCAAAAGGGAACTGTATAGACTATACACAAATACTCAAGACGATGAATTGAAAAGAAAACTAAACGAACTCAACAGAAACGTCAAAACACTAATAGGCCAATATAAACAGGACAAATGGCTAGAGGCATGCAAAGAAATAGAAAAAGACGAAGGTAAAACGAACTGGCAAAAATCAAAAACTGTCACGATACAAAAAAAACATTATTACTGGTATAATAAATGAAAACGGTACAGAACTGTATGCAGACAAGGCCAAAGCGGACGCATTTGCCAGACATTTTCAACATGCCTTCACAACTTCCACTAACCCTAACTTTGACGACCAAAACTTTAACGCAAGAAATGATTGGTACGAGACCTACTTCACAAACGAAACAAAAAACGCACATCAACTAATTACTGAAGAAGAATACGACGAAGCACTCGCACACATTAAAAACACGGCGCCGGGAAAAGACAATATAAAAGGCAAACTACTGAAAAATCTAACTCCGCAAACACACACACACATACTGAACCTATTCAACAACTGTATTGAAACTAACACGATACCAGATACCTGGAAAACAGGAATAATAATACCAATTCCTAAAACCGGACTAGACAATACACAAGCACAAAACCACAGACCTATCAGACTACTCCCTGTACTGAGTAAAATTTTTGAAACTATAAGAAAAAATAGACTGCAACAATCAGTTGGACAACACATTCCACAATACCAATTCGGATTTAAACCTAAACACTCAACTGTTCACCCACTTTTTATACTAACCAACAACATACAAACAACTCACCTCACGAACAAGAAAACAGCAAGTCTTTGACAGTGTCTGGCACAAAGGACTTTTATATAAACTTTACCAGCTTAAAACCCCCAAATACATAATTCACGCAATCAGAAACCTACTCACAAACAGACAACTAGAAGTACGCTTAGACAACACCCTCTCCTTTGCTTTCTCCCCTGAACAAGGACTCCCGCAAGGATCCCCGATATCACCCCTTCTTTACAATATATACTGCCACGACATATACAATCACATTCTCCACGACAAAAGACACATTGACAAATCTGCTTTCACTACAATACGCCGACGACACTGCATTGATCGTACACGACAAAACTACAGTAAAAGCAGTACAAATACTTCAAACACTAACAGACAATACAATTGCTTGGTTCTACAAATGGAGACTTACACCAAACGCCACGAAAAACCAACTACTTTTACCAAACCACCAAATTAAAGACGACTCTCCATCAATAACAACAGACGGAAACAGAATTAGATCAAAACAAGAGGCAAAATATCTAGGAATGACACTGGGCCAAAAACTAAAATTTACAAAACACGCACAGAACGTAAGAACAAAAATCATTCAACGGACAAAACACTTCCGATCACGGACGTACAAAGACAAAGGAATTAGTACAAAGACCGCCACAAAATTTACCAATCAATATGTAGACCTCTGCTTGACTACGGACATATACTGACAGCGAATGCATCTAGGAAAACTAAACAACACTTTCAAACAACAGAACAGATTGCCCTGAGATCAATAACGAAAATAAGACATCCTCAAAACCAACTACACAACCCCTCAAACCAACTACTCTACGAACGAACAAAAATAAGGCGAATAACAGAAAGACAACTCCAATTGCAAACGAAATGGAAAAACAATCCCCACAACTGGACCCTACTGAATCCCCTTTGCCTCACAAGACAAACGAGACAATCCCGCTTCCGCTTCCCAACAACAACACTACTTGAATACTTCCAACACGACTGCTGGACGATGCTAGACGATGAAAAGACATGACATAGAAGAGAGATTTTTTTTTGCTTTGTAATAATTTTAAGTTTACAGTTAGATAGTTTAAGTTAGGGAATTGACACAAAACATGTACATATGCAAGGGCCGAAAGACCGTGGGGCGATTGCCTAGTGGAAAAAATAATAATATATATAAAATGGAGCAAAAAATTCTTTAAATTCAATTTAAACACAATTAACTAACTACAGGAACTAAATATTCTTTAGCTCAGGTTTAATGAGCAGGGGCCTTCTTCGTACTTCAAAACTAACAGTAGGATAGAAATTGCAGTTGTAAGTCTGGGCGTTGAATTTTCTCGGATTGTGAGGTAATGGCAGTACAAAGAACAATATTTTGGGCTTTGCATGCAAAAAGACTCTACTCAGAGTGGTTCAGATAATGGCCAAAAGTTCATCAGTATTCATTTTTTGTAGTAATCCTTTATAAGATAAGGTGTCCTCTCTTGAATAGCATGATGATTAAATCTATTTTTGTTATACACTTTAATATTTATCTACTATGTGAGGGTTGAGGACAAGTTGAAGTAGCCCTCCTTTAAGATAGATAAGATTTTATTAGACAATAAAAGAAACAAGAGTTTGGCATTTAAAGTACTAAAGTAGCGGTGCAAGTGTTGTACTTTATGTACAAGTGTTTGTCAAATACAATGTAATTATTGATTATTGAACGTCGTATTATGTATAACAATGATGATATTGTTAGAATCTACATGTCTGAAATGAGCAGCAGGGGCAAACAAATTAACTTTATATACAGGGTGTCTCGTAAACACATGATCAAAAGAGTACTGCAACATTCTTTGCATCACAGAAAAAGATCTGACCTAAATTTTGTTTAAAAAAATGTTTGGCTACTCTGAGAAATATAATTGATGGACAAAGTTCTTCAACAAATTATATTTCTTGAAAAATCGGAAAAATGATACGAATGGTTTTAATGAAACTCACTGATAATTTGTTCTTATGTGCGCTCATATTTTGATAAAGTAACCGAGTTTATCCGCTCTAGGCAAGTGATGAATTCTTGAATGTCTTGGTACAAAAACTAGTAGAACTGTTTATTTCGTGTCTAAAATCAACTCAATTTTTTTGGAACTGATGCACACAATCGTTTTTTGACATTTTTGGGCTCCTTGTCTGATCTTGAAGCATTCACAGTTTTTGCACAAAAAAATATTGCTGTTTCCTTGAGATTTAACAATTTCCGACAAGCCAAAAAATATTAAGAAATAATAATGAAAATATTGTAGTTTTCGAAATTTTTATTCTTTTTTGAAAATCGACCAAAACTGACACCACTTGATATATCTGGGCTATTTCTCGTATGTAACGTAAAAAAATTATATTTTTTTGTGTTTTAGTTTTGTCAAAAGTCGTAGTTCAAAAGATCATCAAAATATTTTGTATGTATATTCTATAGACACTAAAAAAAACTTTGCAAAATTTGTAATAGTAGTAATTCAAGATTTTGGATGTATGCTTTCAATTTTAAAAAATTACATGAATAACATATAAATTTCGTATCTTTGGGAAGACCCAATCTTAGTTTTGTTGGTAGCTGGGTTCTAAAACTCTAGGATTATAAAATATATGAAATTAGTGTTCAACTGACGGGTCAGTAGACCCCATTTCAGTTTTTAAACGGTCACCGATATCATTTACCATCTTGTAAAATATCTTCAACTACTATCTTAAAAATATATCAAAACACTGTTCTTTCTTCATCTTTCAGCCTAGCCCTTCGGAATGACGCCAATATTCAAACGTCCTGTGCATACTTTATGTAATTTTGAAAAGTGAATTTCGCGGAACATATTCGCGCACAAGTACCCTTACACTTGCACTTACACTTACGTACATTTATCGATATAATTAATCCACAAGGACGACTCGTTATCTTCAAGAATGGCTCAATATAATGCATTGCATAATAAGCTGATTTGCAAGCTTACAATCATTAACCTTGTGCTTTTGATATCTGCTTTTTAAAAGGTATCCAGAACAAGCAGAATTGATAAGATTTAACTCTTAATGTACAAAGTATAACATTGCAACATTTGCATCCGCTCATAAACAATGACATATTTTGAGGGGGATATAATTTAACGTTAAATTAAGACTCACTAGAGTAGCCCCTAAACTGTTTAATGATTTGCAAGGGCGGATAATCTCCTTCTCAAATGCGTTGCCGCCCTCGATTTGTACAGAATTTGTCGAGTTTTGAAATACACTATTTTAAAGTAGCTGACAAGGGAGACTCTCCCCTATCTCTGCTACTTAAGACATACTATGTAAGCAATCTGAGCCAGCAGAAGGTGCCTCCTCCGTGCGATTGGCGTGCCATTACCTGTGTTAGTGTTATTTGTAGATTTTAACTTGCCATTTGATTAAAATGATTTGTAATATTTAATAAATGTTTTACCCATTCTTGTTAAAGAATCACGTCAGGTGATGGACATTAAGCTGATATTAATAATTCTGCAAAACAAATTTTACAAACAATAAGAGACACCCGTTGGTAGGTTAAATTAGCAGATTTATAAAAATTCTAGTGCAAAATATAATAACTATTTATATTGAAGTGTTACACACTTTATCAACAATTAGAAAACTGTATAACTAACTGGAATGGAGGTCAAGTGGCCCATCGTTTTAAAGAGCCTTCAATTCTCTTTTAAGTGGTATCCTACTTTGTTGCTTTTTGTCCAGAGGTTTCCGACTAATCGCGTTTCAAAGTTGCAGAAACAATTAAACTTTCCCGCATGGCGATGTTGGTTTCCAGGTTAGTGTTTACACAAAAATGATTGCATTGGCTCTCCTTGCAGTACAAATTATTAGAAGAGTAGGTGCTACCGTTAAAATCGTTGAATATCAGAAAGAAAATCTAGTTTAAACAATTGATATCTCATTTATTGATTATTTTACTTCGACAGAAATAACTTTTTATTTGCGGAAGAGAAATTTGCGGAGACAATAAAACACATGGGATCTATGTACGCACTATCTTATCAGTTGTTCGAAATGTTGTCCATTTTCCAGTAAACAATAATAAAGTCTGTTTTCGAACTCCTCCCTAACATTTCGGAAAACTTCACCGGGAATTGACGAAGATAATCCAAGATGTTACAGTAGTAAATGAATTCAACACAGGTAACGACCACAGAATTGTGAGAGCCAAAGTAACCATTGACAAGCAGCTTGAGAGAAGAAATCGAATGCTTAAGAAAAAAACAAAAATACTGATGACAGCAGACATGAAGGATAGAAAAGAGCTTATTGAAGAAATAATAAATACAAACATAGCCAACATCGATAGCAAAAATGAGATAATAGAAAAACTAAATACAAAACTAACAGAAGCAATAGAGAAATCAATGGTGAAAATAAAAGATAAGATACCAAGCAGAACGGGGAATGACACTATCATTATTGAGGAAACAACTATTTCTCTAGTGGAAGAAAAGCGACAAAAAGATATCAAAAGATCTACAGTAGAGTACTCCGAAATCAACCGAAAAATTCGTAGAAGTATGAGAGAACACAAAAACAGAATCCATAAAGAACGTGTAAACAATGTAGTTGAAAATAACAAAGGTATGAAGTACCTAAAACAAAGCATAGGAAAAAAACAAGTATACGCACTACGCAATAAAGAAGGGATTATTAAACACAACCGAGATAATATCTTGCGTACAATAGAAGAATTCTAAACAGACCTATACGAAACGAAAAAATCGCCTGGAAATGAAGAAAACGACAGAACGAGAATAATAAATGTTGGATCAGAAGATATTCCTGACATTGAAAAGGAAGAAGTAAGAAAGGTCTTGAATAGCGCAATGTCATACAAGGCTACGGGCCAAGACATTATATCTGCAGATATAATCCGAGAGGGAGGCGAAAATTTACCGGAAAAAGTTACTGCTCTGCTCAATAAATAAATGCCTGCTAAGCGGTGGCGTCCCCGAGAGTGGAAAACAGCGCATGTGATACTACTACACAAAAATGGAGATAATACCAAGAAGGAAAATTGCCGATCAATCAGTCTGGTGTCACACCTACTCAAACTACTAACAAAAATATTAACAAATAGACTGACTCGAAAACTGGATGAATACCAACCCCCAGAACAAGTAGGTTTTAGGGCTAATTCTGGAACCAACGATCACCTGCTCACGATGAAAATAGCCCTAGAAAAGTCAAACGAGTATGGCTTTCCATTGTGTTTAGCGTTTATTGACTATGAAAGGCCTTTGACAGCATAGAACTATGGGCCGTCTACTCTGGCAATCAAAGGTCTCAGGGACTCATCAATCATCTCATCAAAGGATCTGATAGAGGATAAATCAACATGTTCCGTTGAAAAGAGGAGTTAGACAAGGGGACTCAATATTCCCAAAACTAATCACACATATTCTTGACGGCGTGTTTAAGAAAATCGATTGGAGAAACAAAGGGATAAATGGTAACGGTCAATGGCTAACGAACTTAAGATCCACCGACGATATCATACTTATCGCAAAAAACATCAGAGAACTAAGTCCTAAAAATCGCTTAAAGTCGAATTAAAGCTGAACTTATCCAAAACCAAACTAATGTACCCAAGGGAAACAGTGAAAGTGGAAGTGGATGGAAGGGAAATAGAACGAGTAGCAGAATACATGTGCCTTGGACAGAAAATAACACTAGAAAAAAGTAACCAAAAATAAGAGATATGTATATAAACAATCTTTATTTTCTAGAAAAAGGCTATCGACCCACGGTCTTTCTGCCCTTGTATATTACAATCTATTATTTTATGCTAGCTAACATCAAAACTATTCTAAACAGTCCAACTTAATCTAAAAAAAAAGGTTGACAATTAAATCTTAATGTTAATCAAGCCCAGCAGGTTGGTTCAGTTGAGCTTGTAAGTGTTCAAGTAGTGTTTCTGTAGGGAAACGGAAGCGGGATTGTCTGGTTGGTCTTGTAAGGCAAAGGGGATTCAGTATGGTCCAGTTGTGGGGGTTGTTTGTCCATTTTGTCTGTAGCTGTATGAGTCTTTCCGAGATCTTTGTCATGTTTGTGCGTTCGTATAGTAGTTGGGTGGGGGGGTTGTGTAGTGGGTTTTGGGGATGTCTTATTTTCGTGATAAGTCTTAGTGCGATTTGTTCAGTGGTTTGTATGTGCCGTTTGGACTTTTCCGTTGCGTTTGTTCTGATGATATGTCCGTAGTCAAGCAGGGGTCTACATATTGATTTGTATATTTGTGTTGCGGTTTTTGTGCTGATTCCTCTGTCTTTGTAAGTTAGCGGTCTAAAGTGTTTCCTCCTTTGGATTGCTTTCGTTCTAACGTTTTGTGCGTGTCTAGTAAATCTTAGTGCTTGGTCAAGTGTTATCCCTAGGTAGTTTATTTCTGATCTGGGAGTAGTTCTATTCCCGTCTGCTAGTATTGTCGGCGAGTTGTCTTTAATTTTGTGGTTTGGTAAGAGTAGCTGGTTTTTTGTTGCGTTTGGTATTAGTTAGCGACTAAAAAATAAGGGATTTATAAGGAAAATGCGACTTGGCTGGCTTGGGGGGGGAGCCTTTAGAAAACTGTCCTTCAGAAAACATACCGCAACACCTAAAATCACGGGGATTTGACCAGTGTATTTTGCCGGTCTTAATGTATGGAGCCGAAACATGGACGAACACAAAATACAACTCGGAGACTCTGAAAATCACTCAGAGAATGATTGGTATAAAGAGAAGAAACAAATATCACAATGAAAGGATAAGAGCTATTACCAAAGTAACAGATATCACAGAAAGAGGAGCATCGCTCAAATGGAGCTATGCAGGACTCGTAGAAAGAAGTAATACAAACCGATGGAGCCGTAGGATTATCGAATGGAGTCCCTATGAGTACAAGCGAAGAGGAAGACCAACAAACAGCTGGAATGATGACCTAAAACGGGCAGCGGGGTTAACATGGATGAGAATAGCGCAAAATCCAGAACGATGAAAAGAAATAGGAAAGGCATACGTTCAAGAATGGACATAACAGGCTAGGGAAGAAAAGGAATAAGAAAGCTTATTGAACTACACAATAAATGTTTTTAAATAGTCGTGTAAATTAAAAGAAGGAAACTGCGATTCAGAACCCTTTATAAATCTTGTCGACCTAGAACCTCATTGAAACAAATTAATCGGCTGCTTTTAATGTAACGTTTGATAATTGCTAAAATGTTTTGTATTACGTATGCAGATGGCGACTAAAAATAAATTCGAAGAGCATGCGATATTTTTATTAAATTTGCTATTTATTCATAGGGATAACACTAAGACAATATTATTTTGATACAGATACTTTGTATTTGTCTAATTTGCAAAAGGTCACGATAAGGAACCAGCATTATCGCAACATTGTACAAATTCATAGCGAACATTGTCATGTGTAACCCGAACGATGATTCTTGTTAATGGATAATAATTGATTATGGGTTACATGTAACCAGCACGACTGTTTCATTATCAGTTATGTTTTCTTTAATCAAATCACAATTTCTTACAAATATATTTTTATATTCTTCAAATTCAAGCTGTGTCCATGTTTCCTGTTGGTGTAAAGTTTATTCTTCAGTTGCATTCTTATCTAGAGCTTGGTATAGATTTTGCTGAAATAACTGCTGCATATGCACTGCACTGTATGTCAACCGTTAAGTGAAAAGAGACTTAATAACATTCTTCATAATTTAATTCAAAATAAAATTCATTCGTATCAGTCAATTATTTGTTTATTATTTCATTCTAAAAACGTTTCGGTGTCTTTTTCCACCATCATCAGTTTGTAGGCATGGAAATTTGCTTACGGACAGAGATCGAGCAATGGCTATCGGAAGAACATAGGAAGTACTGGCAGATGATACTGCGACTATTTATCGCAAAGCAGTTTGTAGGAAGTCCACAAATAAGATGGCTCGACACCATCTGCAGAGATAAAGATAACATTTTGGTCCCACGCTCCAAAAAAGGATGATTCTCGAAATCAAGCGTCAGCAAAATTTGATATTTTGATATTTAAAGACGGTCTGTTTCGCTCCCCGAACAGACACTCTTCTAATTTCCATCGAGACTGTACCAGTTACTATCGCGATCGTGTTCTTTACCAAAAACTGTTTTGAAAGTCCTAAATTACATAAAAGTCTCTTCCTCCAGTTGTAACTTTTAGTATAAACACACAATAAGTTTTATAATACATTTTCAACGAGTGTTTTATTTTAAATAAAATGTTGTCGAACTAAACCGTTCGGGTTCCACAACAGTTCCTTCAACAGCAACTCGACACGCCTCCTACAGAAAAAATCTTGTTATGATGAGTCTTTCCGATCAGCCTACCAGTAGAGGATGCGAATTAGAGGATGAAACAAATCAACATATTAAGTGCTAGTGCACGGCATATGCAACTCGAAGAAATACTACTGGGAAATGCTCAAGTCCTACCAAATGAAGTGGTGCGTAACCCCTTCAAAATCTTTCTGGAATTCATGAAATATACAAGCCTAATGAATCTGTAGAACAGACAAGGGCACATTAGTAGTACACAAGTGGATGTTACCTCGGCGGAAAAGGAAGAATTTTATTGGGTAAACAGAGCTCAAGAACACCTGCTCTGAGCCTTTTCCAAACCTCATCGCCAACACAAAAGACTTGTTTAAGGAACTTGTGCTCGCGCGACTGAGTAGTTATTTTAGAGACACCCTGTATAAGAACAGGCGAAGAACAAAATGCCAACAAAAACTCAAGCGGTAACAAATTAAACAAACTTTGTTTACATAATATTTGCTTTATCCAAATGTTTTGTTAATGTTGCAATTCGGTTAATATCAATTATCGCTACCTTTGCCTTAAGTTGTTAACAAGATGCTGTTAATTAGTCAACCTTCACTAGGGTTATTGAAGTCAGTTGCGTAAAAAAATAGATACCAATGTATTTTGCAAATGTAAAAGATATTCATGTTTTGCACAGAAACTCGGAACTACTACTACTTTACTACTGTTGCTTCACACATATTTTCTGGAATCAGCAACTTCTGGTAATTTTTCAACACCATTACGTAATTAACGGAATATCTAATATTATATACAGGGTGTCCCATTACTATGAAATAGCTTCATTACGTCTAAATGGCATGAGATGTGGATATTCATTTCGGAGGTGAATTGAGAAATGTATGAAACATATTTTTAAACTTAATATCTTAAATTTTCTAGTTCTTTCTATTCTAAAAATTTACAAAAATCATCGGGTTGATTTGACTGTTGCATCTAACAGTTGCAATTTGTATAACGAAGACGGTCCTTTTCAGAAACACAGTACTTCACAGAGTAGAAATTCGGTTTAACTATTTTTCCTGAGTCAGAAAGAGGACTAACCATGAGCATTAGCCACACTTTAACTTTTATTGAAAATTAACTGTGGGATTTATCTCTTAAACGTCTTATATGGATATAAAACATATTGATATCAAAAGACAAAGTATAAAATACTACTTTTTGTAAATCGACTGTTTTGGGGTGGAAGGACCCCAAAACAGTGGTTTTCATTTTTTTTAATTAGCTTTTATCATGGGAAATGTTTGAACCTCGATAATTTATAGAAATTACATCTGAGCAGCTAACAAAATTTTCAAATCAGGGAAAAGACAGTCAATTTCTTGCTCTAACAGCTGACGCAAGAAGCAGCTTGATTCTTGAGTCTCTTACTTGAGAAATTAACTTTCAAAATACCTTTCGCAAGAAAACTAAAATTCTGTGAAAAAAATGATCAACAGTGGAGTATTAAATACTTGCAAATTTAATGCGGAATTCAGAAATGAATAGAAAATTCGGGTGTGCCATTTAAAAAACCAGTTAAGTTGATGCCGGTAGCGCTTTTATAAGACAACCTGTATATTTTAAAATGTTTTTTGCATATGTAGGTCAGAAAACTAAAAAATCACGGTATTTACATTTTTTGCCTATCTCTAACCATTTAGACGTAATAAAGCTATTTGAGCCAACTTATTCTGTTAATTGATGTTATTTCTTTTACGGAGCATAAATTTTTTGAATTAAAGATGTTTATTATTATTATTATTAATGGGACACCCTGTATAAACATATATACCTTTTATGTAATAAAAATATATTTTTTACTTACGTGGGTCTAAGTTAATTTTAAACAGGAGGACAATAAAATTATCCATCGCTAGTTAGCAGCTGACGCCAATCGCTGACGAAAGAAAATAGAAAATCAAGTGAAATTTATAGCCCCCAAACAAGATTAATAATAATCTAATTAACGCATAGCCTGGAGTAAAAACGAATTGGCTTGTAAGGAAATGAAAGTAGATTTATTCGCTCGGGTACCTATTTTACCGTTCTGCGATACGCACACGGTAATTTGCGCTTTTCACTTATATTTAGCGCTGTTTCCACCAAAATAAAACTCCATAGAACACTGTTAACTATCTTCTTTCTTATTGTGACAATACATTACGGTTTTCCATCTAATTTTGAACAAATTTGAAATTATTAAAATCTTTTTTTATCAGAAAAATAGATCCAATTGATTTATATTAGGAAATTGTAATATTTTATAATTATAATTCCTTCTTAAATTGTAATTATTCCCTAGTTAATTTTATAAGTCAGTCCTCAACATATTTCATATTAAATTATTTCAAGATCTTTATCTTTAAAAGTAAAATGGGTCTTGACACTCGAAATAATCTACTTCGACGAGTGAAGGAAATTCACCATACAGTTCATCTTGCACGAGTTAAGTGTTTTTTTTTATCAGATATCAATTTGCGTACACTAATCCGAGAGCGAAACCGATTTATAGCAAGTCCCCACTAGATAACCCTCAATATTCGTGATCAAAGACAGCAACCTGATCTTGCCCTCCCTTCTTTTGACTACTCGCTAAATTATTCGGTTCACTTTTTCACTTCTTTAGCAATAATTGTAAAATATTCGAGTGAAATACGTTGTTATAGATTAATCTAGAATATTATTCTATAACATGATAGAATAATGTAGAATATTATTCTAAAACATTATTTCAATATCAATATCAAAATTGTTCTAAAAAATATCAAATATGTGCAAGACACGTCGTTTTGATGCAAGCAGTGAGGGACAAGCAACAAAAAATGGGCCACAGACGTACAAAACAGCTAAAGGTAATTATTTAAGTCAATTTTTTACTTTTTATTTCTACTCAAAGTGCATGATATTTATTTTTTATTCCTAAACTATTGAAAAGATTTTTTGAAAATTAATTTTTACGTAAGTTTTTGTGTAAAAATGTGCTAATTAGCTAATCATAATTAGAATTCTTAATAGACCATTGAAAAATATAAATCAACTTTTCAGAAGCGGTAATCGAGCATGAATCAATTTTGTGAACATTATATGTAATGAGTAAATTTGGAATTTCGCATTGGTTGGCACCCTAGTCTTAAACATTTATTAGAGGAAATATTGAGCTTTTCTGAAAAATGTCTGGTTGAAAATAAGCCAAGCTATCCACTTTATATTATATTTTGTAATTCGTTTGATTAATTATTGATTTAATCAATATCTGAATGAATTTGATTCTTATGCAATATGATATCCCCTATGTGTAGATAGAAAAAGGTTTAAGTACTAAAATAAATTTAAAAATCGGAGTGAATTTAGCGAATGAACGCAGACCTTTACAACAAAACATACAATAAATAAAATAAAATGTATAATCAATTAAAAACGTGAAATCAATAAATTAGCAGATATTTCGCCGATTAATGTTTCTATAGTAATTTGGCAAATTTTCGCTTCTAATTCCTAAACCGACCATCTGATTTTACTTTTTCGTTCATTACTCGATAGAGAATTTTATTAGCTTCTAAATGCTACGTCACTCGATAGGGAATGTCATTTGAAATTTTAAGGTAATTGGTTGCGAAAGGTTGACCGTTAGAAAGTGGCTCGTTTTGAAATGAAAGCCCTGTATGTAATTATAACAAATCTGCTAGAACGCTAATTAATGTCTTTCATAATAGCACTACTTATCACTAAACGTAGAAAATAATATACACATCACCGCAGTTTTATCATTTCTGAGTAAGTTGCTTGCTTATCCGCATCGTAACCAATTGTAGTATCCTGTGACAAAGTGGCCCAATATTTTATTTAAACATGACCAGCCCTCTGTACCAAAATTGATTAAAATAAGTTTATTTCACTCCAATACATTCCTGGGTTTCAGTCAATTTTATTGTTTATTATTTAAAATGTTACAAATACGTTTCGGTGTCTTTCTCCTCCACCATCAGTTTGTCTAAAATATATATTTTTACATTTACAGTTATCATCAATTTAAATAGAAAACTTTCACCAAATTACACATATTAAAATACAAATCACACACATATTAAAAAGTACATCAAGAACATTGGTTTTCAGGTGATGAGTCAGGACAAACATATCTGGGAAAAGACTAGAATCTATTGTTTAGAGATTTAAATTTAAATTCAACTTACGCGTATAGTTGTTTCTACCTTAACATTCAACTGGTCACTGAATTTTCCATATTTTACTCGATATCAAGCGAGCGAAACAAAAAAACTGTTTATCTTTCGCCTTTTCTTTGCATTCTAGGAATTGCTTGGCAATTCTTCAATATCAGGTGGATTTATTTCATTTACTTGGTCCAATCAGTTCATGCATGCGATCATTTAATTAGTGTATGATACACAGATTCAGATCAGACACAGACAATCTTAGCTCTGTGTATCATAGACTAATTAAATGATCGCATGCATGAACTGATTGGACCAAGTAAATGAAATAAATACACCTGATATTGAGGAATTGCCAAGCAATTCCTAGAATGCAAAGAAAAGGCGAAAGATAAACAGTTTTTTTGTTTCGCTCGCTTGATATCGAGTAAAATATGGAAAATTCAGTGACCAGTCAAATGTGAAGGTAGAAACTACTATACGCGTAGTTAAATTTAAATCTCTAAACAATAGATTCTAGTCTTTTCCCAAATATGTTTGTCCTAACTCATCACCTGAAAACCAATGTTTTTGATGTACTTTTTAATATGTGTGTGATTTGTATTTTAATGTGTGAATTTTGATGGAAAATTTTATATAAATTAATAATAACTGTAAATGTATATTTTAGACAAACTGATGATGGTGGAGAAAGACACCGAAACGTATTTGTAACATTTTAAATAATAAACAATAAAATTGACTGAAACCCAGGAATGTATTGGAGTGAATTGAAGTACAGTCAGGAAAATATACGAAACGAAATAAGTTTATTGAGGTAGTATTCAGGAAATAAATCTTTATCTCAAAATTTTAAACATTATTTTGGAAAAAAATCGTAATTTGAAAACATTTTTTCAAAACAACACCGACGGATTTTTTTTCATCTTTTTTCAAGTACGACATAGTCCTTATCAAGAAAAAAATATTTTTTTGTTTGGTTTAATTTAAAAAATACATTCATTTAATTGCATGATATCCTTTAGTTATCCAATTAAAAAATATATATTTATTTGGTAATAAACGTGATAAACAGGATACCAAAAATGTGTAAATATTTTTATTTTGCGTAATATTTTATCGGATTTCTGTTTAAATTTCAATAATAATTTGTAAATTTTGTAGAATTCTTGATCTAATAAGTGTCTTAATTAAATGTCCGGCGTAATTTTTGTTTTCAATGGTTCAAAGATCTCGGACTTTGACGCGATAATCTAATTTTCGGTAAATTCTAAATTACTTCTCGTTTAGAAAATATGTGCCTAAGCAGATACTATTAAATAAAACAGATAACTAATTGTAAATTATATTTCCAGTACTCTACTTTTGCTAAATCACCTGGTATTTTTGAATAATGACAAAACTTTTTTTTATTTACTTTAAAAGTCTAGAGACATTTACGTCGAGCTAATTGTATTAGTAAAATTCTTATCAAAAAAGGTGCGACAATCTTAAACGTGAAATTGAATGTAACCAGATTTTTGTATGATCAAGTGATTTCCATTTCAAGAGGTACTTCGACAGTTGTCAGCCTCCTCTTCAAACAATTAATACATTATAAAACAATTTGGATATTGTTTGCCCTATAATACGACTAATTTTAAAAGTCACGTTTTACAACACATTTCTCATATAGCCCCAATTATTTGACAAATAAAGAGACAAGTAAGATAATATCTGAAACAAAGCGATAAAGAAAAAACAATATAGCTCAGTTACGCATCTCGTCTTCATTCACAAAAAAAGTATTTGTTTGAGCGGCAATCTGAAGCCATTCCGAAACATCAAGCAGTTTAATGATAACATTTTTCAAAATTAATTATTTGATGGTTATTTTGCAACGGTGAGCACTTATACAGGGTTGGCGAAACGGAAACAAAATTTAATAAAATTATTTAAAAAACTCTCGCACTTTTCATTTCCAAGGGAGAAACGTTTTCAGAATATAATGCAACCTCCCAACCTGTCATCCCTTGGCCAGTATCCCACCCTCAAGATCTTAAATTGAATTTTTTCAAAAGTTAAAAAAGTTTAAAATGTATTTTGATTCTCTTTGCCGACATATCCATCAAACTGCGGCAACTGCGAACGACGAACGGCACCAACTGCAGAGATTATAAATCAAGCTTAAGACTAGAATAAATAACCACCGAATTCGTTTCGTTTTTTGTTTTTTCATTAAAAACTCAAATCCCGTTTATTGTAGATATTACGGTTAACGTTCGAAATTATTCACTCCAATACATTCCTGGGTTTCAGTCAATTTTATTGTTTATTATTTAAAATATATATAGAACAAAAATGCTAGCCTTAATAAATGATTTAAAAACATATAAACCGGAAAAAAAAGATCTTACTACAAATATTCAAACAAAACTAAATAAAATAATAAATTCATGGCATAAAAATAAATTCATAACAGATAATTTAAAACGAACACTGTCTTGCAACAACGGCCGAGCACCGTTTATATATGGCCTGCCAAAGCTTCACAAAGCAGGCCACCCATTGAGACCGATAGTTAGCAACATAAATGCCCCAACTTACCAATTGTCTAAATACCTGTCAGCTGTGTTGAGTAATATATTGGGAAATTCACAATATCATATTAGGGACTCATGGAGTTTCTGCGAATTTATAAAAAAACAGAGGATACCTGAGAACCATCGCCTAATATCGCTTGATGTGATATCGTTATACACAAACATCCCGGTAGATTACTCAATACAGTGCATAAGAAATAAATGGTCTGAAATAAAGGAACATACATCATTACCCGAAAATGAATTTATTGGGGCGGTAGAGCTGTGCCTTAAGTCCACTTACTTCCGTTACGAGGACAATTTCTATTCACAAATATATGGAGTAGCTATGGGATCTCTCATAGCTGCAACAATTGCAAACCTTGTAATGGAAAGTCTGGAAGAAAAACTAATACCTGATTTAAATTTTAAGTGTGGATTTTTTAAAAGATACGTGGATGACTGCATAATGTGCCTGCCAAACCAAAAAGTTCAATACACACTGGATAAGTTTAATGCGTTCCATGAGACCATTAAATTCACCATTGAGGAAGACAAAAACAGATCATTAAACTTTTTGGATATGACGGTTATATATGACGATAATGGGGAAATAAAAACAAACTGGTACACAAAGGATGTGTGGTCTGGTAGATACTTGAGTTACCAATCATATGCACCTATACAATATAAAAAAAGTGTTGTAACAGCTCTTACTGATAGAGCGATTAAATTGGCACATTATAGATACAGAACAAAAAATCTTGAAAAAATAAAAAAGATACTAATAATGAACAACTATCCCAAAGCTTTCTTCGAACCAATTATAAAACAAAGAATTAATAAAATCTACAATGCAAATAAATGGAACAACATAAATAATATAAAAAAGAAAAAAGAAGGTGAAATCAAGTATGTATCATTACCGTACATACCAGAAATCAACACAAAAATAAAAAATGTTTTAAAACCACATAATATTACTATAGCGGAAAAAACTAATAACAACTTGGCAAAAGAATGTTTTACAAAATTTAAACCTAGAAGCGATAAGTTGGACACACCTAACGTAATATACAAGATTGACTGTTTGAACTGTGACAACACATACATAGGTCAAACAGGGCAATATTTAAAGAAAAGAATTTACGAACATAAGTATAGCTTAAGAAAGGTTAACGAAAATGGAACAGCATTAGCACAACATGCACAACAAAAGTTGCATGATTTTGATTTCGATAACACACAAATATTAGTCAATGAAAACAACTATAATAAGAGAAGAATCCATGAAATGATACAGATTAAAAAACATCAGAATGCAATGAATTTCAGATCAGACACAGACAATCTTAGCTCTGTGTATCATACACTAATTAGATGATCGCATGCATGAACTGATTGGACCAAGTAAATGAAATGTAAACACCTGATATTGAGGAATTGCCAAGCAATTCCTAGAATGCAAAGAAAAGGCGAATTATAAACAGTTTTTTTGTTTCGCTCGCTTGATATCGAGTAAAATATGGAAAATTCAGTGACCAGTTGAATGTTAAGGTAGAAACAACTATACGCGTAAGTTGAATTTAAATTTAAATCTCTAAACAATAGATTCTAGTCTTTTCCCAGATATGTTTGTCCTGACTCATCACCTGAAAACCAATGTTCTTGATGTACTTTTTAATATGTGTGTGATTTGTATTTTAATATGTGTAATTTGGTGAAAGTTTTCTATTTAAATTGATGATAACTGTAAATGTAAAAATATATATTTTAGACAAACTGATGGTGGAGGAGAAAGACACCGAAACGTATTTGTAACATTTTAAATAATAAACAATAAAATTGACTGAAACCCAGGAATATATTGGAGTGAATTGAAGTACAGTCAGAAAAATATACGAAACGAGTTCGAAATTATGTTAATCACAATATTACCCAGTTAATATGGAGAATAACATGTTCCGTTGTTAATGTCCGAATGTTAAGTTGGTTAACTGATATTCGCGTAAAAAGTATTCCTGGTAGAAAGTAATAGTTTATTCATGTACTAACTAATAATACATTCAACATTAACAGGCAAAAATGGCTGAACTAGACATTGACCAGATAATGATTCTTTCGACATTAACTTACTTATATGCTAGACTCGACGTAAACCGGTTAATCTCGATATTAACCAAGTTTGAAGTTTAACCGTGACGTATATACAGTGTGATTCATTAATAATGGAAACTTCAAAGACTTAAGAAACTACACGTAACATGATGTACTTGAACTCAAAAATGCTTTAGACGAAAATTGATTGTGTCGTTTGCTCACAGAGCTTAATCGGTTACAAATTTGAAAATTCATTCTTTCTCGATTATATTATTTATATTTAATTTCTACATCCATGACGAGCGCTGGTCAAGCAAATTTTCCGATATTTAGCTTGTTCATCTGACATGAAATTTGATACACACTTTCTATTAATTATATCTCTTATCTTATCTGGTATCGCAATCATTATCAACGAAAAGAAAAAAAAGAGAAACAATCGGAACTTCGATTAATAAGCTGAGTGCCAGAAAATTATTCAGAGATAGAAAACATTTCATAATGTCGACAAAGATGACTGATATTTCTGTCCGAAATATGGTAACAGAGCTTCAAAAAGAAAGTTTGATCGAAGCAACCGAAAATATTTTAGGTATGTGTTTTAAGTATCGTAACAGGTATAGCTTAGCGTATAATTTGCAGAAACTGTAACCGTTTTTAGTTTACTTCTGTAATAAATTTGATGCCACAAGTGGCAATTCTTCAAGAAAGGTACCGGACGAGACAACATTTATTAGAGTTATCTTAGTTTTTTTTTGTTTTGTTATTGTGGCCATTTGAAGTGATAAACAATATTTTTAATAAAAAGCATTTTAAGAGTAATTTGACAATATATAATTTAATAACAATGAATCCAATATATATAAAACAAATTACGATAACGCGATATTTTAATTATGCCTTAATAAACGTTAAAATAAGCGACACTCTTCTTCAATAAATAAATTAAACTTTTTCGTATGCTAAGCTCGAGGTGCACTGTTTGACCAGACGCTATAATTATTTTCTTTATATCATCTTTAGTGGTTGCTTTATTACCCCCACAAAAAAGTATTGTCGACTTAAATCACATAATCTTGGATTTAATTCATATAAATCATAATTCAAGTTTCACATTAACTAAATTACTTAATCAACGATGACATAACAGAAGAGCAACAAACTAACAGTTCAACAATCATAAAAATGGTCAACGAAAGTTGAAAAATTTTCAAGTTTAATATATGGCTTTCAAGACTACCGCGATATAATGTTGACCAACGAATCGAATATAACACAGCCAATCAGAAACATCAAATTTTGTTTCAAACTATAACTTAAATATTCAGCAAAATATGGGGTTTTAAAATGGCACAAAAACACTTTTCAGTTTGAAAATATCCTAATTGGAACGTTTGTTATGATCCCCGGTTTATTATGATCCCAGGTTATTATGATTCCCCCAGCCAAATTTCAAAATTTTATGATTAAAGATTATGGAGAAATCGCTGATTTACCAGTATCATAAACATGCTTATTTTCATCGTTAAAACAATATATGTATAATGTTTCGATCATATTTTATATAATTAAAAGTAATTGAAATTTGCACAAGAATTCAAAAGTAAAATTAAATATAGGGGTACCAATAGAAAAAAATATTTTTCTGTGCTGCATCTTTTAAAACTCACGCTGTACAGGGACATTTTTTTAAGTGTCTCACCCAGATTAGTACTTCCCCATAACTCTTCGGTCAAGTTTTAAAGCAGAATCTGTAATAGAAGTAGTAGTAGTAAACATCTTTATTTCTAAAAAAAGGCTATCGACCTATCGGTCTTTCTGCCCTTGTTTAATACATGCAGTCTTAATCTAGATAAAAAACCAATATGAAAATTCTCCTATTCTAGGTTGACAATAGTAGTAGTAAACATCTTTATTTCTAAAAAAGGCCATCGACCTATCGGTATTTCTGCCCTTGTTTAATACATGCAGTCCCAATCCAGATAAAAAACAAATATGAAAATTCTCCCATTCTAGGTTAACAATGTTATTGAATAAATAAGATTTCAGTGGCAAGAAGAAATTATTTTATTGTCCACTGGTCCGTTGCGTTTGTAAGTGTTCGAGTAGCGTTAATGTAGGGAAACGGAAGCGGGATTGTCTGGTTGGTCTTGTAAGACAAAGGGGATTCAGTATGGTCCAGTTGTAGGGGTTGTTTGTCCATTTTGTCTGTAGATGTATGAGTCTTTCCGAGATCTTTGTCATGTTTGTGCGTTCGTATAGTAGTTGGGTGGGGGGGTTGTGTAGTGGGTTTTGGGGGTGTCTTATTCGTGTTATTAGTCTTAGTGCAATTTGCTCTGTTGTTTGTGTATAACGTTTTGTCCTTTCTGTAATAGAATTTATCAAGTAACATATGGATAGTTTCACCCCATCGGATAGACCATTGAGAGCTGGTTTCAGAAATATGTAATTATGTGCCCTACAAGCACGAATCTAAAATCCTGAATAAATTTTATTACAGATTCTGCTTTAAAACTTTGCAGAAGGGTAATAGGGAAGTAGTAATTTGAGTGAGACACTTAAAAAAATAATCGAGATTCAGTGAGACTAACACTTCATATATCGAGAACCGTCAACACAAAGGACATATAATTATATATTTCTGAAACCAGCTCTAAATGGTTTATCCGATGGTTTGAAAATATCCATTAAAAAAAATCAAGTTGGCGTCAAAACTGTCAAATTTGACAATTGACAAAATTTCTAACCGCGGATCTAAATTCCTTGAAAATTTCTATTACAGATTTTGCTTCAAAACTTGTCCGAAAGGTAACAGAGAAGTAGTAATTTAGGTGAGACACTTAAAAAAATGTCCGTGTACATTTGTAAATATTTTGAAATTATGCGCCCTTACTACCTTCACAATATAACGATTGATTACTTACTTTACTCTATCGTTGGGACACCCTATACAAGAAGAGGTATTCTTTCCTTTTAACAACAGACTTAAAATTCACAATTCATTTCTCTCCGATATAAGGAACTGACGCAATAATTTGAGTACAATTCATACAGAAATTGTGTATTTTTTTTTTAGAAATGTATGTAATGTACCATACTCTACAGAGTTTTTGTTATTCTCATTTTTATGATGTCAATTCATTATTTTTTGTTATCTATTTCTATATACTTTGAGAATTAATATTATTATTCATATTAATTCTCAACACCTTACATTTCTGATATGCGGGTTTGGGCCAATGTTCGCTATTTAAGGTCTAGTATCGTCAACTTTCGAAGTTCCCATTGTCAAATATAAATTATTACTAAGTGGTACTTATTTTTGAAGCTGAACACGAATATGTTGTAAAAAGGCGATTACATTTTAGAGCAACACATTTTTTTATCTTATAAAACAAATTAATTTTTTTCAATGGTAGCTTTACTCGAATAATTCTAATTCATTAAAAATCGAATGCCCCTAAGTAGTATCAGTGTTTTTGTGCGACACTGCACACATTTGGTTTTTTATGAAAAAGTTTAAATACCCAAATATTTCTTTATTAATTTAAAATACGACTTAGCATCGGTTTCCTGCATAACTAGGAAATAGCATGTAGTTTTAAAATCTTTTGAAACTGTGCATTTCAAGCTCATTCGTGGGACACCCTATATTTTCGCGCACTCTGCCTATCTCAAATTAGTTCAAAAACAATTTGTCGCTGTAGTAATTCTAGATACTTGAATTTATCACTGGTAACTTACTATTAATAATTAATACAAACTCAACCATGACCTGTTATCGCCGTAGGTTTCCGGATTGATGATGTAAAATCAAAGATGAATGGAATTTCTAATTTATACAGGATGTCCCATTGTTGAACACTTACTAGGGATTTTCGTTATTATTTGAGATACTGCATTGGGTAAACTGTTAAAGTTTTTTGAAAGAGTTTGAGAAAAAAACTAGATTGAGATTATATTTATTGATTCATCGCTAATTGAAAATCATAAAAATATTACTTACTTTTTAAGCAGAATATTATACCTATCAAGATAAAATTCGATTGTCATTTACTGTTCATTTATTTAGATAAACGACATATTAGATTAACTTACAGGCGTCATCTAGGACGTTCATATTTTTCGGAACTTTCCAACGATATGTACGTCATTTTCGCTGCCCAGTTTCAGAACTGAAAAGTGGATTTAAAACCAAAATTCTTTAGTACCCAGTAGTATACCATCAGACCCAGTTATTTAACTTATTCAACTATCTATTTAGACACTTATTTAAATGAATCACAATGTTAAATTAGTCCACTTTCGTACCATAAATCAACGAATTTATATGCATCCCCTAAGACAAAAATCTATGAGAATGAAACTGGGTGATCTCGGTGGCCAAGAGCGCCTCTTCCAGTCCAGCGATTGCCAAAATTACTATTCGCTTTACATCACGTTAAAATACGTCACAAAACACTCTCAAAACCACTTACAGGTTTTCATCACCTTTCTGATTCATTAATTATTCTTATAATATTCAACTTGGAATAACTTTATAAGTTACTGAGAAAATATGTTACGTTTCAGATTATGGCGTTTTCGCGAAGGAATTTGTCGATCATTTACTTTCCGAAGGAACCAGAGTTGCTTGCGATGATTCTGTAGAATCTTTCAACAATAATGGATTGCCACCATTTTACGATGAAGATTTATTTAAAAGGTCAGAGAAAATTTAAAAATTACTTCTTTAATTAATCTTTATTTAGAAAATGTACAGAAGTTAGTATTTATTTTTATTAGTATTATTTTATAATGTTATGTATCGGTAAAATTTCAAAAATTTTCAACAGATTATATAAAATTTTGATTCAAGTTTAATTTAAGTTGAAATGCTATTTTAAAACGTTTTAAAATATAAATTTTAAGTTTGAATAATTTTTTCCAGGGGACAGGCTTTCCATCACAAACATATTTTTGGTATGTTTTTGGGCAGTTTGTTGGGATTGCTCGCTGACTTATCAATAAAATCCGCATTAGCCATACTGTCCATGACCAAAAAGTCCAGTAGTGATATGACTGCTTACAAGCGATACATGGCGACTATTTTTCACGTTGTTGTTTGGTATGAAAGTGAATTTAAACCTGGAAGTAGGTAAGTCGCCATATATTATCTTATTAAATAACTAGTTATTTAAAAGACAAAGTCTGGGTAATTTACTGACTTCTAAATGTTCTCTCTAAAGTTTCTTTAAAATACAATTATTAGTAAAATTGCATATAATAAAAGTATATCCAGGGCATGGTGTAGAAAAGACAGTTTTTGTAAATATCAAAAGAGATAGACTTTCGAGGCCATTCCTTGAAACAAGTGGGTTTTTCGGGTTTTTAGGCCGTCGTTCGATAGAATTTCTTCTTGACGTTTCGCAAGCACGTGCGGCTTGCATCTTCAGAAGTGGTTTGCTTGAACGCTTACACTGTTCTGATAATCGTTCAAGCAAACCACTTCTGAAGATGCAAGCCGCACGTGCTTGCGAAACGTTAAGAAGAAATTCTACCGAACGACGACCTAAAAACCCGAAAAACCCACTTCTTTAAGTTTTTGTAAATACTATTATCAAGCCCCAAAAATAACCAAACAATCCCGCTTCCTGTTCCTTAAAACAACACTACTTGAACACTTACAAACGTAACTGAACCAACCTGCTGGGCAATGAAAATATGATAATTTTAAGATTTATTTGTCAAGCTAGAAACATTTTTTTTTCTAAATAAGTTAACCTATTTTAGATTAGGTGATATATTTTTCTTTTTTTTGTATTACAATTATATTTCCGATAAAACAAAATAAATACGATTCAGGTTATTTAGGAAGAGACATTAATGGTGAAAATTGAGGTAAAATCTCTGAGAGTTATAGCAAAAACAAGAAATTGCGGGCATTTAAACTGAGGGGGTTACGTATTTATTTTGTCTCTCAGATGCTACAGTTACCCATTTTTTATTAACTCGTTAACTCGCCTAATCTACCTACTCCTAATCTGTCTACATGTTATGTCGTTTTTTACTTAACTGTTATATATACCCTTAAGTGTTATATTAGGAAAACTATAAGCTTTAGGTATGGAGCATATTATATGAAACATAAATTTATATATGTTCTTATCAGAACAGTGTAAGCGTTCAAGCAAACCACTTCTGAAGATGCAAGCCGCACGTGGTTGCGAAACGTCAAGAAGAAATTCTACCGAACGACTGCCTAAAAACCCGAAAAACCCACTTGTCTCAGTTTTTGTAAATACTATTATCAAGCCCCAAAAACAACCAAACAATCCCGCTTCCTGTTCCTTAAAACAACACTACTTGAACACTTACAAACGTAACTGAACCAACCTGCTGGGCAATGAAAATATGATAATTTTAAGATTTATTTGTCAAGCTAGAAACATTTTTTTTTCTAAATAAGTTAACCTATTTTAGATTAGGTGATATATTTTTCTTTTTTTTTTATATTACAATTATATTTCCGATAAAACAAAATAAATACGATTCAGGTTATTTAGGAAAATAGACATTAATGGTGAAAATTGAGGTAAAATCTCTGAGAGTTATAGTAAAAACAAGAAATTGCGGGCATTTAAATTGAGGGAGTTACGTATTTATTTTGTCTCTCAGATGCTACAGTAACCCATTTTTTATTAACTCGTTAACTCGCCTAATCTACTTACTCCTAATCTGTCTACATGTTATGTCGTTTTTTACTTAACTGTTATATATACCCTTAAGTGTTATATTAGGAAATCTATAAGCTTTAGGTATGGAGCATATTATATGAAACATAAATTTCGAAAAATTGGTCGGAAATGAAAAAACTGGAATCATATTGCAAATGTGTAAAACATTTTTCAAACTCAAATGCGACCACTTTTTTGCATCATGCGATAACGATATTTCGTCGTGATACATGCTGAATATTACGGTAGTTCGACGCGCCAAATGCGATTCTCCGTTTAGGACTTATTTCAGTTCAGCATTCCTGCTTTTCTGATTATTTACTAATATCCAAGAATTAACTTTTTATATTATTTATCATGAAATGAACTTGTTATTGATCATTCTATGTATTTTCAATCTGGTGTATTTTTTGTTAGGAATTAGATCGAAATAATACGCAGTCAGGTATTTCAACTGACAACGTTTCTCATATTTATATCTGCATCGTCAGTGTATTTCACAGCACACTATCACTGCTTATTTTAGAGGTACCTAGTCGAGATTTTGTCCCACCGGAAAATGTATATTTCAATTAAAATGGATAATAATTCTAATACGAAAATTGGTAAAAAAGCACAAAGAAAAAGACGCAAAAAAACCGCTATATACTTATATGAGTCACCATATCAGTCAAACCTCAGTATCTATTTACTTTTATTTTCAAAATTTAAATAATTAAGTATCTTATTATCTAATCTAAATATGTCGTAGATATTGATGACGCAAAAATAAATCTGCGAATTGTTCGCAGTTGAAATACTTGACTACCTACGTATTGTCTCGGTTCAATTCAAATCAAATACGACATCATTTTGAAAATAAAATAATCTGGTTTGCATACCAAAATATAACTGCAGTTTCATTTGACCCAAAAGCTTTAAAAAAAGTGTGTGAATTATTTTGAAATACCACAATTTTTAAATGAAATAATACCAGACCGTCAATTCGTACTATGTTCTTTTGCCTAATGGATCGTGTTCACTAAATCGTCTTCCATAATTATTTTTCAAATGGTATAGCCAGTTTCTTATATGAAAGTGTTTCAAATTTGTCTTTTAGCTTCGCAATGTTTCCTTGTACGCGCTGATAAGAATCATTTTCTATATGAATATTAAGTAAACAGACAGTTTACCAATTCCATGCCACGGGTTTCAGACTATGGGAATCCGTTGAAAAGGTCAAAGCGAAACACAACAGAGCCAGCAAAAGAGCTATGCAGGTGCTAAACTTCGGGATAAACCAAACAGATATGATATTGGCGCAATGGGGATTCATGGGACTGGTCGTTACTAGAAGCAAGTTTCTAGGAATTCATGACGACGATGAAGAAGGATGGAAATCTTTTATTCATGTTTGGAGGGTTTTGGGTTATGCTTTTGGAATTCAAGACCAGTAAGTAGAACAAAATAAACAAATTTTACTAGTTTACGTACATGAATTTAATAAAACTAATCCCCATACCAATAACACACAAACACCTAACTATAGACCCACTACTTTACTCCCGGTTCTGAGCAATGAGTTTGAACACAATTAAAAACAGGCATCCAAAAATAATAGGAAATTAAAGACCGACATACCAAATTGGCAATCCTTTAATGGACACCACAATACTTTTGATAGGGTAAAGGACTGCTATAAATCTACACAAACTTCAGACACCAAAGTACCTAATATACATCGTTAAATACCTACTTGATAGTATAGTGCCATGGTATAGTGTCATGTATTCATATAATGACGACCAACAAGACCAAGAACCAGTAACCAAATCAGAATATTTTCTACAATATGCAGACGACTTGCACTGATCGCCCATGACAAAACCACACACAGGGCAATAAAGACTCTAATCATTTACAAACAATTCAGTGACATTTTTCAATGCATAGAAACAACACAACACTAAGCCACAAAAAAACAACTCCTAAATGGAAAAGCAATCGCCAAAACTGGACGATTATAGAACCTAGACAAAATATGCCTGATAAGATAAACACGACAATCTCGTTTCGTTCTTCCGTCGAGCTCCCTAATTATACAATTGCAAAATATGTAAACTATACTTAGATTATTATTAAGTCATTAAGCAGTATCACACGGTAAATGGCATGCATAGATCAACAAAGCGGTCGATAGCCTTTTTTGCGAAAAAATATGTAATGCTTGTTGTCGTTGTAAAACTAATCAGCATTTGGAAATGTTTGTAGAACCATAATTTTTTTGCGAACCATAATGTACAGTTTTTCTTCTATTTAGATTCAACATATGCCGAGAATCAGTAGCAGAAACCCGTGCAATTTGCGAAGAAGTTCTTCAAAGGATAATGAAACCCGAGGTAGAAAGTAAAGACCCGCGATTTATCATTATGAGTACATATTTGTTAGATGGCATGTGGGCCATGAACCCGTTTTTGGAACTTACCTCGTTCCTGTTTTATTTGAGAACCATTTTCAAGAACAATCTATCTTCGATTAACGAGAAAAACGAGGAGTATCGCAGATTAAGTAAGGGAGCGAAATTTAGGGTAAATTTTTTGGTCTCTTTAACAAGCCTGATGCGTTTTCGATTGGTGAGAGTGCTAATGGGGTATGTGAAACGACATTCACTATGGCTGATGAAACATTTTCCTTATTTAGCGTATTATAAGTTTGGAAAAAAACATGCGCATGTAGATATTTTCACATCTTACTAGCTAATTATTATTAAATACAAAAGTGATAAATCAGTCTTTAATATGCAGTTGTTCAAAGTGCGTATAGAACATCCTTCATTTGATCAGAAGCAAGCCAGTATGGGAACTGGTAAAGTTAATAATTTTCTAGTTTATCGGGCCCCCGCGTTCAAGCTTAAAATGACTCAACAGAGATTTGAGAGATTTTTTAGATAGATAGATTGAGAGTTAGATTTTTATTTTTGTAGAATAAATTAGTTGGGAATTTAGAAAAGTTAAAAATGTTTATCTGTCCAATAGGTATTTGAAATAGGTTTGTAATAAAAAGAACGGAAAAGGACAATTGAGTGATGATTGAAAATGTAAATTAGATTCCGTTACTTTACAGACTTAAATATGTTTCGGAGCAACGCGCCTCAGGATATAAACGTGATCAGTATATAATAGCTTACTTCTCAACCTAGGCATATAATCTACTATTACAGCATTAAAAAAATACTATATATGGACGCACTTAAATAACACAACGTTTAATTGTAATGTTATTTATTTAGGATAATTGCAACCTACTTTACATTTAGTTACCAGTAAACCAAAGAGTTCCATTTGAGCAACTTACGTTCTCACATAGTATAAGTTTAGCCCATAATTATTTAATTAAATAGATAAGATTGATAAAAAATAAATTCATAGTTTCACATAAGGTCTATGAATCAGTAATTCAATAAAGAAATTTTATAAAAATTAAAAAATGTGTTTTTTTATGAATTAATTGATTTACAACGATCGTTTTACAACGCACATGAAAAATACATATTCAGTTTCTATTAATCCTCATCGGCAAGGCTAGAGCTTGTAACACTAAAGGTATATCAAGGCTCTATAGTGAAACATAATAGCAGAGAAATAGAAAAATAACAAAGTGAACCCGAGAACATAGTTCAAGTTCTGTACTAACTTGCTCTGCATATAACCGGTCATCAAATAACAACATGGCCGTTTAATTTATATTAAAATTGATGTAAATTATGGTGTCTGATATGCATCCAGAACACGGTCCTACAATTGAAATTAACTCTCATTCATCTCACTAGAGCAACGGAAACAATTTGAAATTATTTTATCTATTATATATTTAGGTTTAAGACCGACTGTACATATTCATTAACATTGACTGTGACTTTTGTATATATTAATATAATTTACAGTTTTAATGAGTTTCAATTGAAACACATGTCATACTCCGAAAACTTTACGATTTATTTGAAATTAGACTACAGCCTAAGTATGTACAGTTCTAGTAATACCATAACGGAATTCCATATATCTAGGATTAAATAAATATAACAATTACACCGAGTTTGAATGAATCCTACTTTATCTGGAAAAAGCTGCGTCCGATTCGCTATCACTCTCTTCGTCAACTGGCAAAGTGGCAGCAACAGCAGAACTTCCTCGGTTATTCTGTTTGCAGGGAATAATATAACGTTGCGCGACACTTAGAGGAGGACTGAATCCTTCCGGATATGATGGGTCTTCAAATAAGACTTCATATTCGTCTAAATGACTGGTTGGAGGTTTATTGATTAGCGCTTTGTAGAAACAAGTTGTTTGAGGAAAAAGCGCCATAACTGGAAAACGAAGAATTAACTGTGCAGCAAATTCCCTCACTGAATATATACAGTGTGTCCAGTATAAAATAATGTACATGGGGATATTGGAAACCGTTAGAGTTACAGGGTGGACCAAATGGGGAAGAAGTTGCGCATTCAAGTGTCTATAAATAATCTGTCATCAACTTCTTTGAACTCGGAATAGCAACGGATATACAGGGAAAAAAAGAAAAAAGTGCGTTTTATTTAATCCTTTATATCGTGTTTATTATAAAAGATACAATAACGAAATTTTCAGGGTGGGGGTAAGAAATGAGCGTGAATTTGAAATTAAAGTAAAAATTAATCTAGGCCCACTATGTTCAATGAGGCCGAAGTCAACTTTTGTTTTTCTTATGGGCGCCATATTGAATTTCTGCATTTTTAAATTCCCCTTTAAATATGCTCTTCAACCATGTATAACATGTTTATGTTCGGTGAAGATAAATAATTAAAATTAACAAAATTAAGATTTAATGGTAGTAGGCATTGATATTTCTATTAATTATTACTTTAAATTATTATTGAACATACATCGAACACTGCAAAAGAACAAGTAACATTTTAGGAATAAAGCAGGTGATCAAATAAGCCACCGTTTTCTCGCAAGCACAACATACATCGTCTCATTACTGCTTCACAGGATTTTCTGATCATTTCTGGGCTAATTCTGTTAACAGCTTCTATAACAGCGTGTCTCAGCTCCTCTTCGGTTTCGTATGACCTACAGTATACCACATTTTTGAGGAAACCCCATGCAAAAAAAACAAGCGGTGTTATGTCAGGGAATCTCGCAGGCCATCTTACTGATCCCAGGTTGCCTATCCAATAGTTGGGAAATTCGTGATTTAAAAATTCTGTGTTAATACGTCCATTATGTGGCGGCGCGCCGTCTTGTTGGAAATACAAGTTTTGCAGGGTAGCTACTGGAACATCCATAAGTGCTTCCGCTACGTTAGTTTGTAAGAGGTTCAAATATCTCTCGGAATTTAAGTTCTCATTAAAAAAAATGGTCCAATCACGTGGGTACCCACAATACCTAACCAGACGTTAAATCCAAACTAACTTGGTGCCTAACTTGACGAACTAGCCGTGGATTTTCATCTGACCAAAAATTGGTATTTTTACCATTAAATAGTGCACATTTAGTAAATTGGCTCTCATCTGACCAAAGGACTTTTAAGGAAAAGTTTGGTATCTCGTTATTTCTTTGAATAAACCACTGACAAAATACCATTCTTCTAATCGCATCGCCATTCTGGAGCCCCTGGCAGGGCCGTTCACGATAGGGGTGATATTTATGACGCTTAATATATAAAATACTATTCGCCGTTGACCGCGCAACACCAAATTTGCATTACCAAATTTTCTTTATTTTCGTCTGGAAGTTTGTTTTTCTTTACCTTAGCAAAACTCTCGTAAGCTACTAGGTTGTCTTTCAGACTCCTAAACATAGTTCTACCGGGTTGTCGCCTTTCTGGATATTTATTTCAATACATTTCTTCAGCTTTCGCTTCATTTCGAAGACAGAGAATAAAACTCTCCAACATATCACACACAATTAATTACACTTAACACTGACAATAAATTCTACTTTGACAGTTACCTAGGTAATTAAAACAGACAACGAACGTCACTATGGGGAAATTGAAGAGAAATATCAATGCCTACTACCATAAAATCTTAATTTTGTTAATTTTAATTAGTTATCTTGACCGAACATAAACATGTTATACATGGTTGAAGAGCATATTTAAAGGGGAATTTAAAAATGCAGAAATTCAATATGGCGCCCATAAGAAAAACAAAAGTTGACTTCGGCCTCATTGAACATAGTGGGCCTAGATTATTTTTTACTTTATTTTCAAATTCACGCTCATTTCTTACCCCCACCCTGAAGATTTCGTTATTGTATCTTTTATAATAAACACGATATAAAGGATTTTATAAAACGCACTTTTTTCTTGTTTTCCCTGTATATCCGTTGCTATTCCGAGTTCAAAGAAGTTGATAACAGATTATTTATAGGCACTTGATTGCGCAACTTTTTCCCCATTTGGTCCACTCTGTATCTTTAACGGTTTCCAATATCCACATGTACATCATTTTATACTGGACACACTGTATATTATTAGTGAATCAATTCTTAGTAAATAAAACAAATTGCTTGATAAATTTGTGCCTTTTAAACCTTGGCTACTTGAAGACATCGGAAAGATTTTGCATTTGTGTTTATTCAAAGAGCTCTTGACATTTAAAATACGTTTAGTAAATACTAAAAGAAAATTCCTTGTTTGTTTCTTTAAATTGTTTAAAATAAGCAGCGTGAATAAAACCGATGTTTATTGGAAAACCAACCAGGGATGAATTGTAACGAATCTAGTGCTCCTTCGGGGTACAACGCCCACACTTGAGAGTTTGGCATAGTCTATACGAATTAACTTGGACCAGCATAAAAACTGAACTGGATAATTTGCCGGCATATTCTTTGTGAAACATGGGCGTGCGAAATATATATTTTTTAAAGTCTTTTAATTAGTAACTTAATTTAATTTATTTAACTGATCTAAACATATTTAGTTCATTGTTTATGTATTTATTATTTTTATTTTTTAAATCCGGATGTTCAAAGTAAGGATGGCGACAACAAATTTTAGAAATTGGAATTTTACGCTTTTCCATTCATCACTATCAAATCCTTCAGAACTGGATACCTCAATAACATTAATCGCCAAAATTCCATCTTTATTGCCTAATAATAATAATAATAATAATAAAATACTGCGTAAACACTCAATAAACCCGCGATGCAACGACACAGTCTGATAAAATAAGGTTTCTTCAAATGGAAGTAAATCTAAATAAGGCACCCAACAGTATGACCAATTAAATTCGAGTATAAAGTGGAGCGACCAATGAAATTGTAATGCGGCCACATCAAGTACACGTTGACCCCATGAGGCGTCTGTCAAAATATTCCAGATAAGTACCCTAATTTTTTTGTTTGACCAAGTAACTTCGTAAAGACTATACATCGCGAGAGCGTCGCGTTAGGTCTGGACGCGGCATTACAATATTCGCGTTATGCCACGTCTATACTTAATGCGACATAATCGTGACACGCTCAATACGTTTCCAAATCTCAAGTTCACATTTTTTCCGTACTTACCAAGCAAACCACTGTAAATCCTTAGAATTCAATTTTTGCAAGCCAATTTGAGCTTAAGGCCAAACATCATCATATAAAATTTCAGTCCATGAATGACTGTCGTTAATTAAGGGTGATATTAAATCTGAAGCTTGAGTATGTTTTGGATTTAGGAACCGTTCCGAATTAGATATGTTATTGTTGATTGAACTTAACACGCTACGTAACTTGGTTGAGAGACGATTCAACAAAAAAAAACATTACACAAAGGAAACACTTCTTTCCCGCTGCTAAAATCCTTGGAATTTATTCTCTTTTTTGAAGTCATCTAAACGCCACAAAACACATCTTGCAATAGACATGCTTTGATATGATGTGTTTGCATTAGCACAGCAAAATAATTAAATTATAACACTCACCCAATGTTCTGTGTTGGAAAAGAGCTTCCGGATTAGTGTCAGGATTGGCCCGCATCAGTGGTAATGGTATAACTCTACTTTTGCTTAGCGAGTGTCTTCCTTTTTGATTTTGCTCTTTCAGTATATCATCAACTTCATACTTAGCAGCGCCAACGCTGTAGCAAACTACTTCTGCCAAAATCCATATCTTCTCATCTCCCTTTCCAGGAACTAGGGCGGCAACCATTTCTCCCACCTATAAAAAGTAACGTACGTATAGCGTAATAGTAGTAGTAAACATCTTTATTTCTAAAAAAGGCTATCGACCTATCGGTCTTTCTGCCCTTGTTTAATACATGCAGTCTTAATCTAGATAAAAAACCAATATGAAAATTCTCCTATTCTAGGTTAACAATAGTAGTAGTAAACATCTTTATTTCTAAAAAAGGCCATCGACCTATCGGTATTTCTGTCCTTGTTTAATACATGCAGTCCCAATCCAGATAAAAAACAAATATGAAAATTCTCCCATTCTAGGTTAACAATGTTATTAAATAAATAAGATTTCAGTGGCAAGAAGAAATTATTTTATTGTCCACTAGTCCGTTGCGTTTGTAAGTGTTCGAGTAGCGTTAATGTAGGGAAACGGAAGCGGGATTGTCTGGTTGGTCTTGTAAGACAAAGGGGATTCAGTATGGTCCAGTTGTAGGGGTTGTTTGTCCATTTTGTCTGTAGCTGTATGAGTCTTTCCGAGATCTTTGTCATGTTTGTGCGTTCGTATAGTAGTTGGGTGGTATAGCGTAATAATTTTATTTCATTACGCACATTGATGTAAACATGCACTTATTACTTTGGAGTAAAATGTGTTTCTGAGAAACTGAGGAAACTTTAGAAATCAATTTTCCGAGCACCATGTATGCATGTACGCATTCATTAATTATGTCTAGAAATAAACGGATTATTGTTACCTTCGCAATGTAGTTTCTCTCTGCAGGTATGGCACCACATAATGGAGGAGCCTTCTCGCCCAATTTTCCGACAAATAGTGGCAAAGTTTGAGCTGAACTTTGCAACATTTTCATCCAAGTTCCAATCCGAATTGACTCATTGTTGGCAGCAGATATTCGAGCCTATAAAAAATCATATGAACACTAAATAACAAACAGCGAAAGATTTCGTTTTCAAGTCAAGTTTCGACGAAACCTAAGACGTCATATGGCGGCTCTATGAAAATATCTTCTAGAACTGTATTCGGAAGTATAAAAAATGTCAATAAAGTTATGTGTTTCAGCGTTTTAAGACATAATCGTTCATCAACAAGATACAATTTGTATGCGAGACATTTTGAATTCTTCAAGAATCAATATTTTCGAGAAATAAACCATTCTTTTTAGACGTTTCTTTCGTGTGCTCCAAGCAATAATAATAACGTCACTTTTGAATCACTATAAATATACTTGACGTGTAAATACTGCGACTTATGCCTTTTTATTTTTAATGGTCTAACTTTGAATTATACACTTTTTCATGTCGTTTTATTGTGTAATAATTTTATGTAAAAATGTTTGTCAAATAATCCACTTACCTGAATTCTCCTCTCATTTTTTATATGCCTAATTTCATGGATTTTTTGTAAAGCTTTCTCAATCACATCCCTTTCTCCTTCAGTCTGAGTCAATGCAGTTTTGATAAGTGACTTTGTTTTCTGAAAAGAAAAAACACTTTATTTAGTAGTTCTGATATTAGTTAAACTAAAAATTTCTGTTTTTCTTTCACTTTTCCTTCAATCCGCTTCTCTTAAAATGTGTAAATTGTAAATTTCATTTTTTAACTCAACAATCTGTTTGAATCTTGGAAAGAGTTAACGGGAAGCATAAAGTCGTAGATAGCAAAATTCAGAGCTTCAATCGTTTCAGTTGAAGTGTATGGATTTTAAGCAAAAATTACACTCTGTTTAGGTTTACTGGACAATTCGACTTGACACTACTGTGTTTGGGCATTTTTTTCCAACAAGCATGCTTGAATACCCGGTTTGGGACTCGATTAAAAACTATTTTTATTTTCTAAAAATCGCCAACGCTTCGACTCTTGATTCGGGTCTTTCTCAATGCTGTTTTTGATACTAAAAAGTAGTTATGTCATCAAATAATGCGTTTTGTGTGTTGATTCGGGCAAGACACACCATGGGATTATCACCAATAAATCTAAATTTGGTTTATTCGCAAGAAGAGTAAGTTTAAACTTTACAGATGCTGAAAGCGTTGTTATAGTTGCATAATACAACCCTGTCTAGTGCAAATGTTAAACTATGGGCCGAGTTTAATAAACTGCCTGTGAATATTCAAAGCTGCAATAACTTAAACGAGTTTAAACGCCTTTTAACACGGTTTGTCTTGTCTAGATTATTTTATATTGTTTGTTGTGTTTTGGTTTATTGCTTGTTGTCTTTCTTCTTATTTGTTTGGTATACGCGCCATAGTTCATGTTTTCTTATTTGGTGAATTAATTTCAATTGAAAATAATTCTATAAATAATCACACCTGTCTTGACTAAGTATTTACAATAAATAACCTCTCAATGTATCCTCACTATTTTTATTAGTTTATCAATAAATCAACAATCAAGTAAATTTTAGGAACTCGAACAGTTATTCTGGGGTATTCATGGGAATGAAATGAAACTACTCATTTTACAAATTAGTTCCGAAATAGCTAATAACTAATACTGTACCTGAATATTCTGTCCTTTCTCATCATTGCTATATCTTTGTAAGGCATTTATACTTTGCTCACAAATATTCCTTTTCTTTTCAATATCCTGAACTATGGCAAATAAAGACTTTAGCCTTTCTTGGACTTGTTGTGCAGCAACTGCGTCTGCAGTGAATGGCATTTTTATTGAATACTTTGCCTATGTATTTCCCTAAAATGTCGATTCAATAGCACAGCTGACATACAGGCCCCAAAAACTATGCAGAAAATAACCTGACAAGTAAAAAATATTATGACAAAAGTTGAGAATTAAATAAACAGAATTGCTTTAAGAATCTGCCACAGTTCTACCAGTTCATGAAGCAATTTCAAAACAACACGTGCTTTTCTTGAAGGAATTCAATTGGCGAGCACTTTTAACGATTTTGACCAGATTAGGCTGGTATATTTATAGTAATAAGCCGGCATGGTGGCCGAGCTGACAGACCTTCAGGCTGGTAACCTGAAGGACTGGGTTCGAATCCAAGCCGTGCCCATCAAAAATATTTATAATATAAATTGGAGATACTGGTACTGGCCAAATGTCCGGTTAGGATAAAGGCCATAAACAAAAAAATTAAACACGGATAGGAAGAATTTCCTACGGGATGGGATTAAATCCCAATCCACCTCCACCAGGCTCACAAACAGAAACTGGCTAATACCTAGATGGTCAATTAAAAAAAAAATTACTCTAAAAGATTGTTGATTGACGCAACAAATATAAAACAATTTATTAAAATGTATAATACTCAACAATATTCCACGACAGTTATTAAATATATTTTTGTCAATATAATACAATAATTTTTTTAATGTAATACTTTCTAAACATTCACTTCAAATGCTTCAAGCAGCATCCGGAAGGTGGACGAACAAATGAAGCGTGGATGGCACATAACCTTAACTAGTTCCTATCAAAATTAAAGCAAGCATCTGAAGCAGCAAGCCGAGTGTGATACAAACACGTGGACTAAAGAATAAATAAAATGGGTAGAAAGGCAAAATTTAACGAGGGTGTGATAGTGAAAAAAGGTCCTGGCAAGAAGGCGAAGAAGCAGAAGGACCCAGTTCTTCCTAAGAGTTTAAAAGGTAAATTTAAAAACATAGAGCTCACGTGGAGACTGCACCAAAGGCAAAAACTCAATACATTATTAATAACAATATGTAATACTGAATTTGCTCTCGGCGAAGAAAATAGTTTGAATTAGTTTAGATACATAAATATAATACATTGCTGAGTGTACTTGAGGCGGTTTTAACAAAACTACCTTAAAGCAATTCTCTGTGCTCAAATTTCATATATTTGAAAGTATGAGAACACTGTTAATTGTTCCGACAAAGATTATTATTTATATTTAATTATGAATAATTTAGGTATATCTACAAGCGCCAAACGAGTCTTTTTTAAGTATTGCCCTCCGTTTGGGGTCACGTAGTAGTAGTCAGTAGTAGTCACCGGTTATCTTTGCAAGTCTAGTTACTTAGTCAAGGAATGATGAACTAGAGAACTTACAATATACTCATGTCAGGAAACCATTATATGTCTACATCTTTTAATTGTATTTGAGACACCGTTTATATTTTGTCTGTCTCGTCACCCGTTTTTTAAACATGTTTATTCAAGACCTTTAACCGTTTTTATACCCCTATTTATTTAATAAAATTAACTGACTAGAACCCAATTGATATTACAAATAGAAAACCAATAAATTTATAGTATTATTATTATTCAAGTACTTTGTTTCCGTTAGCCCCTGAAGACTCTCTGAAACAACTAAGCTCCAGGCAGAAGAAAAGAGTCAAGAAACGTGAAGAAAAGAAAGTTGAACTCTTGAAAAAGCTTAAAGAAAATAGGAAAAACAAGAAGAAAGAAAGCTATGAGAAGCTTGAACCCCCACAAGAGTCTAGCGAAGAAGACGTCAGTGAAGATGAAGAGGTATAGACTCAGTTAAATAACAGGACTAAGTACAACTATATTACGTTTTTCCACATCTGTGTGGTATATACCTAGAAGATATAAAAATATTAATTTAAACTTAATAAATATTATAATAGTGTATGGGTTATAATGTATGAAAGATGAAAAAAATCTGAGCAAATTAGTCAATTATTTTTAGTTCGAAAAAAGTTTACAATAATATTATATACAATTTTAATAATTACTATTAACTTAACTGGAATTTATAGATGGCTTCAGAGGACGATAACGTGCAAGTGAACAATTTAAATGACTTGTCAGATTCAGAAGAAAATCAGAGCGACGATTCTTACGCTGATGAAGATGACTTACTTCCAATTGAGAAGGAAAACATTAAACTCAAGAAGAAACAAGCTCTTGAGGAAAAGGAAGCAGAAGCAGAGATGCAGTTAAATATTGCCAATCAAGAATCCTTCAAATTTCCGACTAAAGAATCAGAGGAGGAGGTCAAATCTCTGCAGGTAAGATTATTCCTTTGACTCATATATGTTTTATGATTTTTGATACAATTTGGTTTTCAGGATGTTCAGCAAAGAATTAGGGAAATAATCGCTGTTTTATCCGACTTCAGTAAGCTTCGTGATGCTGAACATTCCCGTAGTGAATACATCGATCTCCTAAGGGAAGATCTGTGCACTTACTACAGCTACAATGATTTTCTGATGGAAAAGTTGATGCAACTGTTCCAACTGTCTGAACTTTTGGAGTATCTTGAAGCCAGCGAAGTGCAGCGACCTTTGACCATTCGAACCAACAGTTTGAAAACGCGACGCAGAGATCTGGCACAGGCGTTAATTAATAGGGGTGTTAATTTAGATCCCATAGGAAAATGGAGCAAGGTTTGTGCTTGATTTTTAAAACTTCCTTTTTGTATCAATACATCAGCAGTCAATGGATAATGTCTTTTTTGTCTTGTCTGAGTATGTCTTAGGGTGTGATTGATATTGATTTTTATAGGTTGGCTTGGTGGTTTACTCATCTCAAGTTCCCGTGGGCGCCACTCCTGAATATTTGGGCGGTCACTATATAATTCAAGGAGCCTCGAGTTTTTTGCCAGTCATGGCTTTAGCTCCGCAAGAAAATGAGCGAATCCTTGACATGTCATCTGCGCCAGGTGGAAAAGCTTCGCATATCGCAGCCCTGATGAAGAATACAGGTGTACTATTCGCAAACGATTCCAACAAGTAAGTCATCAATTATAAGAATTTCAAATGTAGCATGTTGTGGACGAGTTTTAATTATCAGTTTTTCTAACAAGATGAATTCAATACTTGTTCGACTTTTTTGGGAGAACTTTTGTCATTCTGATATTAAAGTGGATTTATACAAAAAGAAATCGGGCAAATAGTAGACATATATTTGTATCAAAGTAGTTGATATCAAATCAATAGTAATTTAGTATAAAAAATCAAGCAAATGCCGTCGAACCAAAAATATACTGTAAAATTGAGCCTTATCAGTTCAGTACCTTCGGAATAAAATTGTAAATTTAAAACTTATTAAAGTTAATTATTGTGTATATTTTCGTGACTATTTCAACTTAATCGAAACGAAATTCCTGGGTTCCAGTCAATTTTATTGTTTATTATTTAACCATTTTACAAATACGTTTCGGTGTCTTTCTCCACCATCATCAGTTTGTCTAAAATATACATTCACAGTCGTCATTAATTTGAAAATAAGAGCTCTGTTAAAATATACATACTAAAATACAAATTACAAACATATTAAAATCGTTAGAATCTCTTGGGATCACAGGTGATGAGTCAGGACAATCATGTCTGGGAAAAGACTAGAATCTATTGTTCAGAGATTCAAATTTAACTTACATGTATGGCTGTTTCTACCTTCACCTTTGGCAAGCCATTGAAAAATTTCGTAGAACCCTCAGAATGCGAAGGAAAATGCCAAATGTTATAAACAATTTTTTATTCTCTCGCCCGATATTGGACAAAGTAAAAATTTTTAAAAATACATGTAAGTAAAATTTAAAACTCTAAACAATAAATTCTAGTCTTTTCCCGAACATGATTGTCCTGACTCATCACCTGTGATCCCAAGAGATTCAGACAAATTTTAATATACTTTTTAATATGTTTGTAATTTGTATTTTAGTATGTATATTTTAATAGAGCTCTTGTTTTTAAATTAATGACGGCTGTGAATGTATATTTTAAACAAACTGATGATGGTGGAGAAAGACACCGAAACGGATTTGTCAAATGTTTTAAGTAATAAACAATAAAATTGACTGGAACCTAGAAATTTCTTTTGAATTAAATTAAAGTCAATAAAGCCACTGTTTGATCATTTGTTTAACATGCACGTTATAAAGTTCCATTGAGAAGCCTTTTTCTATTTTTTATTTTATTTTAGAGATCGTACTAAGGCAATAGTCGGCAACTTTCATCGATTAGGCGTTGTCAACAGTGTAATCACTTGCATGGATGGCAGAAATATACCCAAATTAATGAAATTATTCTTTGATAGAGTGCTGTTAGATGCTCCTTGTACTGGTGAGTTTAATTTATGTACATGGTTGCTTAGAATAACGTAAAATTACATGAATGACGGAGAGCGTAATTCACTGAATTAAAGTTAATGTTTTTGGCCAAAACTAAAATTAGACCCAAATTAGTAAAACGTCCATTAACTTTTGAAATTTAATGCAAAATGTCTCAGGTCGGCATGAATTTGATTATCAACCACGTACTGTTAAGTTTCAATAAAGAAGCGACTTTTGGATTTATAGAAATCGCAATAATTTTAATGGGCTGGCAAATTACCAACTATTCAACGCTTGTAGAACTGGTGTAAAATGACTTACGAGTTTTACTATTATTTTTGCACATGTTTCTGTTAATTATGCCCTCCTTCAAATCATAGATCGGAATTCTAGATCTTTTATTGATATGAATTTGACGATTTTAAGCTGAGAATAAATTTCCTATTTATCTTGATTTATTCTACTGAGCACATGTCTAATATTTAGGAACCGGAGTTGTGGCCAAAGACAATAGTGTTAAGACGAGTAAAAACGAAATTGATATCCAGAGGTGTTACAATCTTCAAAGGCAGTTATTGTTAGCTGCTATTGATTCCGTTAATGCAAAATCACCTACAGGAGGTAAGTTGTTTTTATGTTGCCCCCAAAACCGTTTAATTGAAGCAATATCTTGACTTAAGGATATTCTACATTTTTCCCTATATCTTTATTTTAGGGTACATTGTATATTCAACTTGCTCAGTTTTATTGGAGGAAAACGAATGGGTCATAGATTTCGCATTGAAGAAGAGAAACGTTAAACTGGTAGACACAGGACTTGGATTTGGCACTGAAGGATTCACTAAATATCGGCATTTAAGGCATTAACTTTGATTTATTTTCATGAGCCGCCATTAACTTTTTAATCTATTTCAGGCTTCATCCAACGTTAAATTTAACGAGGAGATTCTATCCACATGAGCACAATATGGATGGATTTTTCGTGGCCAAGCTAAAAAAATTCTCGAATGTTATTCCTACAAGTGACAATTCTGATATGACAGGAAGTTGAAGAAGGTAAAGTTTCACTTTAAGAGGCATATAAAATGGAATAAAACTGTGACTATTGCAAACATTAAAAAAACAAACGCTTTTACTGAAAACCTGCTCTTAAATTGTTATTATTGTGTTAAAAGATTAATTTTTACGTAACAGAGCTGGTATTCAGCAGGGAAAGGCAATTTCCAACGCTTAGGCTAGAAAATATTATTATAGAATAAATAGTGTGGCGTAGATCCCCCCTCCATTCGCTTGAGTTGCGAGTGGAGGGTATTTCCGGAGTTTCTCTGCCGGAATGGGAGTCACCACTCAGTCTCTGCATATCGGACAATTGGTGGATGCGCAAAAACAAAAAACAGTCCAACGCACAGTTTAATTACGTGACGGGATGACAGGTACTTATTATGGGTACTACCCCCCTGTATCAACGCGAGTTGTCTTTTTTAATAGCCAAACAAAACTACTGTTCAAAAACTAAAATTATGGTGAGTCTAAGGCTCTGGTACCTGTGACGCGCACAACTCGTTTAACGTGTCGCGGTTGTTGAAAAGTCTTGTCTCTGGGCGCGTACAGTATTCCCGCGGTGGGTTAAAAACTCTCACTTGGGATCTAGGAGCAGGGATGCTCCGGAAAAAACGGGATTTTCTCCCGGACTGCTTCGGGACTACCCGTACAGTTCCTTTTTTCCGACCGTCCCTCCGCACCACCCTTGAACCCCCTGCTGTTGTAACTGTGTAATAAATTGAATCTCGATTGATAAGAGTATCTTATTAATGCGAAAATCAGTGGAAAATATACTCGGGATAAACTCAACTTCAAAGTAGGTAATCGCGACATTAAGCAAGTTTACCACAATTGTAAAATTATCTCTTTAGAAGTCAAGATACATTAACATTACCCGGTTAATGTCGAGTTAAAACATTAATATTAACTGGGTTATATTAAGATTAACATAATTTCGAACGTTAACCATCACATATACTCACATCAATATAAAATATCGCATTGTCGTAATTTTAACAACAAAAATCTACTTTTCAGAAATTTCGGATGCACATGAAATCAGTCTGGATGAATATGTGGAAAAGGCAAAGAAGAAATAAAAAGAAATTCATAGTAGTAGTAGTAAACATCTTTATTTCTAAAAAAGGCTATCGACCTAACGGTTTTTCTGTCCTTGTTTAATACATGTGGTTTTAATCTAAATAAAAAACAAAGATGAAAATTCTCTTATTCTAGGTTAATAATCTTATTAAATAAACTTTCTAATTCTAATGACAAGAAAAAATTATTTTATTGTCCAGTAGTCAGTTGCGTTTGTAAGTGTTCGAGTAGCGTTGATGTAGGGAAACGGAAGCGGGAATGTCTGGTTTCTCTTGTAAGACAAAGGGGATTCAGTATGGTCCAGTTGTGGGGATTGTTTGTCCATTTCGTCTGTAAATTTATCAGTCTTTCCGAAATCTTTGTCATGTTTGTGCGTTCGTACAGTAGTTGGTTGGAAGGGTTGTGCAGTGGGTTTTGGGGATGTCTTATTTTCGTGATAAGTCTTAGTGCGATTTGTTCAGTGGTTTGTATGTGCCGTTTGGACTTTTCCGTTGCGTTTGTTCTGATCATATGTCCGTAGTCAAGCAGGGGTCTACATATTGATTTGTGTTGCGGTTTTTGTGCTGTGTCTTTGTAAGTTAGCGATCTAAAGTGCTTCGTCCTTTGGATTACTTTCGTTCTAACGTTTTGTGCGTGTCTAGTAAATCTTAGCACTTGGTCAAGTGTTATCCCCAGGTAGTTTATTTCTGATCTAGGAGTAGTTCTATTACCGTCTGCTAGTATTGTCGGCGAGTTGTCTTTAATTTTGTGGTTTGGTAAGAGTAGCTGGTTTTTTGTTGCGTTTGGTATTAGTCTCCACTTGTAGAACCATGTCATTGTTTCTTCTGTCAGCGTCTGAAGTTTTCCAACAGCTTTAGCTGTTGTTTTGTCGTGTACAATCAGTGTCGTGTCATCAGCGTACTGTAAAATGTAGGAGGATTTGTCTATGTGATTTTTGTCAAGTTGGTTGTGGTTATATATGTCATGGCAGTATAAATTGTATAGAAGGGGTGATAGCGGTGATCCCTGTGGTAGTACTTGCTCGGGTTCCAACAGAAATTCATATTTGTTTCTCAAAGATGTGATATAAGCGGTTGGACATTGCAAATTACGCGAAAAACCTTCACCACGACAGACGCAAAAAAACATCCGGTGTCTTGTTCATTACAAGCAAATTGAGTCTTCCGAGCAAGTGAAGGTTATCGAAGACAGAGAAAGTGGCCGCAACTGAACAGCTGTTTACTGAAGACAGCAACGGTCAAGACCATTTTGAGTTTGGCAGAAACAAGCGCTAACACTAGGGATGGAAAGCTATTGCAAAGTTTCGCGTTTTTAATTGCTGAAGAAACTCCGTAACAAGAAATAGTTTGAGGAAGGGCGGAAGGATTTATATCGATCCAACAACTTATTGTACAGCAAACTTTCTTTAAACATCAAGCCGCCATACCAAATCCAAATTGACGTTTTATGTGAATACCATCTTTTGTACTACGCATAAAAACCAAGGCAACTTGCAGATATGCAAAATATTCGAGATGCATGTAAGATCATTGTTCTCAACGGATTAGAGCCACGAAATAACAGGTTCCATTAGGGAAATGATGTTTTGTATCCAGAGTGTCCGTTGTACGAGCCTGGTATCTCGGAAAGCACATGAGACACAATATTGCTTAAATTGGGGCAAACTTGATCATTTTTCAGATTTGTGAAATGCCGTTTCAAGACTTGGACAATTCTGACTATCTCTGAAGATATTTGAAAAAAACCGACATATATTATACTAAAAATTATACCCTGCCTTATAGTAGACCCTGCCTTATACGCCGGATACCGGCTATACGTGTTCGGAAGTATATGAACCGAGCCGGCGTAGCTCTTGGGCGGTGAGATAGATGTTGGCTGACCGCTACAATACTCCCCTCCTAGTGACAATGTGGACGGAGTCGTCTAAGAGGAAGAGTGAGAGCTGAAGACGTGGGACGAATTGTTTTTGCCTGACGACTGAGCAAGGCAGCATTGACTGAGCAATAATACAATACAAATAATTCAAAGCTGCAAGAAAACGTTTTAATTAGTAAATAGAGAAATTTTGAATTACCTTCCTGGAGATTTTTTTTTTTTGGTTTGCCCAGCGGCTGGAGGATAAAAATCTTCTCGAAGACGCCTGGTATCCCGCGATACCAGTTAGTGTTGGATTTGTACCAACTAAAAAACCGCCAACTTTAGACTGCAATTTTTTAAAAGCTATTCCTTAAAACCTTGCAGTCCTCTCTAAGAATGGATCAGCTCCGGTATCCGTATGCCTTTACATCACATTCTCTCCATACCAGCTGCTTGCTAGCATGGGCATCTTAACTAACTGACGCAAACTATACCAAAAATGATAAAAAGTGTACATCTGAGCAATCCCTACTGAGGGTTCAAGAATCGTTTAATTTAGAGTGCAATTAACAGCAGAAAAACACTAATAATTGATATATTTGCGCTGAAGATAATTGAAGGTGTGTTCGCAGCAGAACACTTTTGTTTTACATATTAAAACAGTCTGCTGTGGAAAATCTGACCATTTAATGTTAGAAAGTTTAAAGAAAAAAATTGTAATTTGTAAATCCTAATGAGAATTCAATAAACTTTTAATTTGGAGTGCAATTAACGGCAGAGAAACACTATTAATTAAACAAATCTTTTAACAGAAAAGAATTTGCTTAAATTTTTTAATTTGGAACAGTCCCATCTCCCAAATCTAAATGGTTTGGCCAGGGTCGCACGCAGCCTCTTAACAATAAATAGCAATAAACAATAATAAATGCAATTATTCGGACGAACCCTAGCCCCTGAAAATCCCTTTCACGAATCGTTTGGCAAAATAACAAATTCCGTTTGATTCTACAAATCTCGCCATTTATTGTTGAAAAAATAAGAGAAAAAAATTGTTTAAAAAAAAAGTTGCATTTTATTCAACGGTTACTTCCCAGTAGAAATGCTTCTTCACAGTTCCAATCACTTTAGGTCCGTCCGATAGAGGCCCCGCAAGTCAACAAAGAAACCTGCATAAACATACAAGTTGTGAGAATGAGATAAACTAATCTATCCGTGTATGCATGCATAAAGGAAAGCCTATTTATATTGAGAATTTGAGGTACACTGACGTTTTATGTCAAATCCAGTGTTGAGTTTTTAGTCTCGTTAAAATTAAGTTTGTATTTTTATAAAATTAATTACAAATATAAGCTTAACCATGTCTGAGAACAGAGAAGTGATTTTAGCCGATTTCCAGGTAATTTTCTTTGGTAAATGATCATTCATTTACCTCTCTATTCGTTTTTGTTTATGAGATGATCAAAAGAATCTTACAATGACAAACACATTCAGGGACATTATTTTTGTCTTTTTAGGCTTGTACTGGAGTGGACGATGTTGCTGAAGCTATTTATCATCTTGAGGAAACTAACTGGGACCTTTTGGTATGTGACTTTATCTAAAGTTCTATTAACCATTCTCAAAAATGTTTACATTTCATTTGGAAAACGTACAAAGAGCTGCCATTATTTTTAGTTAAAATGATTTCCGATTTGCTATTTGGTCTCATAAAAGCTAGATTTGAAATTTGCTTTTTAAATTCATTTAGTTTATTTTCCTTATATGCAAGGATTTACAGAGAAAACTTCGAACATAGTATTGATTTTCCGACTGAAGTTGAATGTATTGTTTTCTATTGTGCAAGCTTTGTTACATGTAATTATTTTGCAAAACGCAGGGTTCTTTCTGATAAAAATTGGTAAATTCGATAGCACCCAGCCACAATTCAACCACTTTTGTAAATTCAAACCGCAACTAAATCTCAGCTTTTTCGATAAAATCCTATTATAGAACGTTATACTGCAAAATCAAAAGTCTTTTTAAATCTTTGTAGACTGACCACTACTTATAAACAATTAAAAATATTTGTGTAAATTTGTCAAATCATTGCTTGATCTAACAACTTCAGCAAAAAGTTTATTCCAATTCAACGCGAAGAAACCAGGTGTTTCAGTTAAATAATTGAACTTTCAACTTTTTTAGGGTTCTATTTTTAAATAATGACCTACTTACTACAGTGATGAGATGTAAAGTTGAATTATGGTGTCTTGAATAGCCAACTTCAAAACTCACAGGAAGAAAATGTTTAGGTCATACACAAATACAAGGATGAATCAAATATAAACCGGACTGATTTATTATTTTAATTGTTGCTTTATTTTTATATGCAGTATTTACAAAAACATACTGTTTTTCTATATAATTTACTCCCACTAGAAATACATTTTTTTCCAGCGGATTGCGAGCTCAATCTCGTCAAAGTAACGAAATATGCAACCAAAAAATGTTACAAGGAAACAAGTCTGCACCACAGGGTGGCTATTCTAACGTTTTCCAGTCAAATTTCTGTTTTTCTCTGTGGTGGTGATTGCGTCTTTTATTTCCTTCGATTAGACAATTTTGCAGTATCCAGAAGTACGCAATAATATTGGGAATTAATTGGGCGTCTATCGTGAAGAAAGCCGACGTGAAAGTACCTTTCCGGTCAAAAAAAACTTCTGAAACACCTCACCCTCTTACTGAAATCGATCTACTACGGCTCTGGGAAAGCTCAAATCAACGTTTCGTATTCTCGACTGACAACAAGGACTGAACCCATCTCACGGACAGTTTGTGCAATCGAGACTCCTTTGTCACGAACTGTGTCTCTAATCTCCGGAATTTGTCTGATGGATTCACCTCCTCCTCCTTGACCAAAAGCTTAATAATTTTCCCGTGCTTCGTGAAGACATCCACTGTTTTTTTGCTCATAGACTCTTTAATACTAAGCTAACCTGACGGAATTCAAGTCGTTGCTAACGCCTCCCTAACAGCCCAGGCTGCCCAAAAACCAACTTCACCCAAGTTTACGACCCGTCTGAAATTAAAAAACGAATTAATCCCGTTTATATTTGATATATCCTCGCATTATAAACGGCAATGATGCAACAGCGGTTTTGAAATTTTGTGTACACTGGGGTTTGCTTTCAGTGAACCCGGATATAGTAAATTTTCCCTGATGGAAGTGAAAGTTTCAAAAAAAATCCCGTGAATTTTACCCATAGAAACAAAAAAAAATTACTTTCCTAAACTAAACTAAATAGTTAATTTCCTAAATTCATTTATACTTCCCCATACGCATATATTCGTATACGTTCCCAAGTGATCCGAATTTTTATTCAGGTTTATAGGTTTAAAGATTTTGCTTTAAGTGAATCTTTCCAAGATTTTTCCCGGATTATAACAAAGTAAGATCGGGCCTATTATTTGTTTGTTCGTATATTTTTTCAGCCTTGCTTCACCTTTCATAGAGTAGTGATCGTGCGAAAAATTCAAAGAGCACAATATGTAATGCTTTAACACAATAACAGTAATATGAACTTGTTTAGAATTCCAAAATGGTATAAAACAGTATTGTTTGCCTAAGTCTCATCACATCGTCTGGTTAACTTCATGAAGATTTAGATAAATAATTTTTGCAGTGGTTTACTCAAAAAGGACAGGAAAATGTCGCCTTAAGACAAACATCTCAGACTCATCATTATGCTGATCTATTTTGTACCAGGCTGCGGGCTGCATGTTTGTACTAGTCAAAAAAATTGTAAAGTACGATTGCTAAAACAATTGAGAAATAGAAAAGGTCCTGGACCAGACAACATTCCCAACGAGCTGCTTAAATCCGGTGGACAACATCTTTTCCAGCAGCCAACCAAACGAATTAACGATTAAACGATCTTTGCCTACCACAGGATTCCTGACGAATGGCGAACGAGCACCACCATTCTTGTGTTTAAAAAAAAGAGGATAAAAACGCCAGAGAATTACAAATGCATAAACCTACTTAGGAAAACCTTGAAACTAACGGCAAAATAAACAGTGTTGCAACTCTCAGACGAACAACAAGGACTCAGACCGGGAAGATCATGCACCGATGCAGTATTTGTTATAAGACGGATCGCAGAGGAGTCGATTGAATACAACAAACCAGCGTACATGGTTTTTATTCAGTTCAGAGTTCAACTGGATGATGTTGAAAAACCATAGAGAATTTATACAGTGCCAATAATATCCAAGCCAAGATCGATGGAGACCTCATTGAGGCAATCCCTGTAGAAAGAAGGGTGCCTTCTTTTCGACATAATGATGGACGAAATAATAAAGCAAATGCGTGGACCTAAGGGATATAAAATGGGTGACCGCAATATTACAATCCTGTGCTATGCCGATGATAGATATAAGTTGGAGACAAATGGGATAAATTATGTTGCGAAAATAAACCTTGTAGAACAACTGTCACAGCTTATGTAACAATACATTATTTTTTTTTAGAGGGCAGTAAGTCGAGTAATGCCGCCTGCGACTCAATCATTCCATCCTAACAATGATCCTGACGTTATGATAGTGGAAAACGATTTTGATGTAGCAGCCCCTGGGGCGTTTAAACCGTCGGTATTGGATGATAGTGATGTAGAAGTGATGGAGGTTGGCAACAATATGGGCCAATCACCTGCAAAAAGACGGGACGTGTCGTCGCACTCTTCACACATGGAAAACAACCTTGCCGTTGCATCGACGTCAAGTGGTTCGCCTGGGGCTTCCACAGGTCCCAAAATATTAAATTTTAATATCAAATATTGTGATAAGGTGGTGAAAATAAGACTTCCAGATACAGCAAGTTTGAGTAAGTTGATGGTGGATCTACTGTTCGTTGATTAGTTCCTTCATTTTTTTTTTGGATTGGATTTTTTCATTCAGTTATTTCATAATTTAATTCAAGAAATTGATGTTAATCATTATCATTTAAAAGTACTTTATTTGGTTTTTAAGAGGATCTGAAGCAAAGAATTCACAATGAACTAAATGTTCCACCCTGCAAACAAAACCTATCAAATTGGGCTCGAATGGCAAACTATGATTCAACAACATTTGCTGTTCTACAGCTGCCGCCAGAAAATGATCTTGTTCTTACCGTAAAGTCGCTTAATGATGGTGTTACAGCAGAAAATGAGTGAGTACATTTTCTACTAAATGTAGTTTTGGTTTCAACTCTCTCAGGCACTTCGTCTAATTAAATCTAAGATTAAATTTTTATAAGCCATAAGATATATGTTTCGTCTCGCTTGTAGAAGCGAGGTGACAAAAAAACTTAGTGGCACATATACTCTTCACATCAAGTATGAAAACAAAACGTATGATTTGAAGTACCTAGGGATTAAGGCAATTCTGCAAGTTAAGACTGACTTGTATACATTAACCAATATACCAGTTCGACATCAAATTTGGAGCGGTTGGCCGCCAAATATAGATGATAACACTATGTTGGCTTTATCAGGGATAAGGTACAATTTTATTTTTCTTAATGAAATTAAATTGTTCGCATATACCAGACTGCACTCTGAATTAACAAAAATGCCGCTCTTAATGTTGTTACTAAATCACACTTTTAAACCGTAGGCCGTAGTGTAACAAAAATTTCTCATCAATTTTGTTACGGTACATTCATATTGACGGCAAAGACTCTCATCGATGTTCTTATTTTAACATTGACGAGTTGTTGTTTTCGGTTATATATACAGGGTGTTTCATTAGAGATATTACCTTGGATTATAACTAGTTTTGTATATTCTTTTCCTGACTGTACTTTAATTCATTCCAATGTATTCCTGGGTTTCAGTCAATTTTATTGTTTATTATTTAAAATGTTACAAATACGTTTTGGTGTCTTTATCCACCATCATCAGTTTGTCTAAAATATATATTTACAGTTATCATCAAATTAAATAGAAAACTTTCACCAAAATTCACATATTAAAATACAAATCACACACATATTAAAAAGTACATCCAGAACATTGGTTTTCAGGTGATGAGTAAGGACAAACATGTCTGGGAAAAGACTAGAATCTATTGTTTTAGAGATCTAAATTCAACTTACGTATATAGTTGCTACCAACTTCACATTTGACTGGTCACTGAATTTTCCATATTTTATTCGATATCACGCGAGCGAAACAAAAAAACTGTTTATCTTTCGTCTTTTCTTTGCATTCTAGGAATGCTTGGCAATTCTTCAATATCAGATGTTTACATTTCATTTACCTGGTCCAATCAGTTCATTCATGCGATCATCTAATTAGCGTATGATACACAGAGCTAAGATTGTCTGTATCTGATCTGAAATTTATTGCATTCTGATGTTTCTTAATTTGTATCATTTCCTGGATTCTTCTCTTATTATAGTTGTCCTCATTGATCAATATTTGTGTGTTATCGAAATCAAAATCATGCAACTTTTGTTGTGCATGTTGTGCTAATGCTGTTGCATTTTCGTTAACCTTTCTTAAGCTATACTTATGTTCGTATATTCTTTTCTTTAAATACTGCCCTGTTTGTCCTATGTATGTGTTGTCACAGTTCAAACAGTCAATCTTGTATATTACGTTAGGTGTCTCCAACTTATCGCTTCTAGGCTTAAATTTTGTAAAACACTCTTGCCAAGTTGTTTTTAGTTAGTTTAATATTATGCGGTTTTAAAACATTTTTTATTTTTGTGTTGATTTCTGGTATGTGTGGTAATGATACATACTTGATTTCACCCTCTTTTTTCTTTTTTATATTATTTATGTTGTTCCATTTATTTGCATTGTATATTTTATTAATTCTTTGTTTTATAATTGGTTCGAAGAATTCTTTGGGATAGTTGTTCATTATTAGTACCTTTTTTATTTTTTCCAGATTTTTTTGTCTGTATCCACAATGTGCCAATTTTATCGCTCTATCAGTAAGAGCTGTTACCACACTTTTTTTATACTGTATAGGTGCATATGATTGGTAATTCAAGTATCTACCAGACCACACATCCTTTGTGTACCAGTTTGTTTTTATTTCCCCATTATTGTCATACATAATTGTCATATACAATTTTTATCACGGATCTGCACAACTTCACTTCACAACTCTACTTCACATCACCAGTTTCTATTTCTGAGAAAAAGTAATGTTTGAATCTTCACAGCTTGATGTTAGAAAAAAATTTTCTATCGAAAATGTGCAAGGCTGATAGAATAGTAAATATATCTTCAACTATTTCTCAACATCTTCAACCATCATTCATCTCTCTTCAACTATTACTTATTAATATATATAATAGAATATTTCATGCGCAACCTTTAGATGGTTTTTCACCACTATATTTTAGTGCCTGTTTATATTGTCTTAAGCGTTGCTTATGCGTACTGTCTTCAATATGCTCTCGGAGTTCAGTTCCCTCAACTTTGTGCGTTTTCATTAGTAAATAATGAAGCATATTTTTTACATCTAGAAAATTTACAGAAATGGTGTAAGCAAATTTTCCAATATTTTGTCTAATGTTCAGCTTATTATTATAATTTTCTAAATGACTATTGAGCTCCATTGAAATATTACTTAATAGCAAAGGATACAATTACATATTCAAGAGCTAATACCTTGAAGTAAACGCACAATGTTATTCAAACATGGTCCCGTACTTTCTGAGTAACTCGTAAGGGATAACGTCGATTTTGAATCATCCAGTACTTTGAAATAATTCGAACTAATTGCAATATTTTAAAGCAACATGGAAAACATCCTGAAATTGATAGCAGCCATCTAGCTCGTTTTCTAATAATTAATGCGATAAAACGCAGTTTAGTGATTTTTTGATTAGTGTAATGCTTCCATAACATGTTACGAGTCCCATGTTTTTTAAGAAAAAAATACAACTCTGCAATCTTGGTTCTGGCAACCATAAGTTTTATAACAAAATACCTTTTATTTTCAATCAGGAAACATTGGAACCCATTAAAGTTTTTAACTTTGTTTTGAAACACCCTGAATTAGTCCACAAATCTGGCCTTCTATTTCATGTTCATGCAATAGGAAATTTATCAGTTTTTTGATGAAGTGTCAAGAAGTGTAAATTGTACCCATGCTAGCTGGTTGAATTCTTTAGTTCAGAGGCTAAAATGTTGGGTTCAAACCAGTATTTCGTAACTTTTTTTCTAGCTTTCCTGAACATGAATTTACAATTCGCAAAAATGTTCAAACGAAAGAAAAGGAAAAACGGTCGATGCCTCAAATTGTGCAACTCGATAGTGATGAAGATGAATTTGAAGATGCTTCTGAAACTTTCAATGTCGAAGACGATTATTTCGTCGATAATGTTAATACGGCTAAGAAACGAGAGCCTTTGAGTAAGTGTTAAAAATAGTGGTTGGGCTTTGTTTCTCAAAACATTGCAGTTACGGTTTTAATAATCAGTGTGTTGTGTTACATATATTTTACATTATTTTTTTTATCACATTTAAAGATCTACTTCTGGCATAAACTTTTGTAAGTTTGATATAACATTTTAGTTCCCGACAATGTTGAAGACGAATTAATTGGCACTGTAACATTCAGCGAGAGATTTACAGCTAGATATGGGCCTGTACATCCATTATTTTTCCAAGGAACTCTAGACCAGGCTTTGAAGGAAGCCTGCATTAGGCCCGCCAAAGATGTGAGTAAAGCGGAACAAATATAGTAATTTTATAGTAAATAATTTTCATCTGCTAAGTGTGAATTATCAAAAAGTAGTTTTAATCGTAATTTTTGAAAAATATTTAAAATACAGTTTGGCATAAATTACAAAAAATATTTTTAGAGGAAGATCCTAGCGGTGTATATACATCATGATGCAAGTGTATTGGCAAACGTGTTCTGTACCCAACTCTTGGGCTGTGAAAGTGTAATGCAAGTCATAGAAAAAGACTTTGTAATATGGGGTTGGGACTTTACCTTTGAGAGTAATAAGCACAAATTTTGCGCATCGTTAGCGAATTATTTGGGGCCCCATACAGTTACAAATCTAAAAGATATACCAGTAGATCGACTACCTGCATTGGTACTTTTGGCAAAAATGAGATCTTCTATAGAAGTGTTTAACGTTATTAAAGGTAAGCCATATTTTGTTTCGTTATTAAAGGTAAGCCATATACAGTGTGTCCAGTATAAAATGATGTACATGGGGATATTGGAAACCGTTAGAGTTACAGGGTGGACCAAATGGGGAAAAAGTTGCGCAATCAAGTGCCTATAAATAATCTGTCATCAACTTCTTTGAACTCGGAATAGCAACGGATATACAGGAAAAAAAAGAAAAAAGTGCGTTTTATAAAATCCTTTATATCGTGTTTATTATAAAAGATACAATAACGAAATTTTCAGGGTGGGGGTAAGAAATGAGCGTGAATTTGAAAATAAAGTAAAAAATAATCTAGGCCCACTATGTTCAATGAGGCCGAAGTCAACTTTTGTTTTTCTTATGGGCGCCATATTGAATTTCTGCATTTTTAAATTCCCCTTTAAATATACTCTTCAACCAAGTATAACATGGTTATGTTCGGTCAAGATAAATAATTAAAATTAACAAAATTAAGATTTAATGGTAGTAGGCATTGATATTTCTGTTAATTATTACTTTAAATTATTATTGATCATACATCGAACACTGCAAAAAAACAATTAACATTTTAGGATTAAAGTAGGTGTTCAAATAAGCCACCGCTTTCTCGCACGCACAACATACATCGTCTCATTACTGCTTTACAGGATTTTCTGATCATTTCTGGGGTAATTCTGTTAACAGCTTCTATAACAGCGTGTCTCAGCTCCTCTTCGGTTTCGTATGACCTACCGTATACCACATTTTTGAGGAAACCCGATGCAAAAAAATCAAGCGGTGTTATGTCAGGGGATCTCGCAGGCCATCTTACTGGTCCCAGGTTGCCTATCAACTTGTTGGGAAATTCGTGATTTAAAAATTCTGTGATAATACGTCCATTATGTGGCGGCGCGCCGTCTTGTCGGAAATACAAGTTTTGCAGGGTAGCTACTGGAACATCCATAAGTGCTTCCGCTACGTTAGTTTGTAAAAGGTTCAAATATCTCTCGGAATTTAAGTTCTCATAAAAAAAAATGGTCCAATCACTTGGGTACCAACAATACCTAACCAGACGTTAAATCCAAACCTTTTGGTGCCTAACTTGACGAACTAGCCGTGGATTTTCATCTGATCAAAAAAAACCACCATAAAATCTTAATAATCTTAATTTTGTTCATTTTAATTATTTGTCTTGACCGAACATAAACATGTTATACATGGTTGAAGAGCATATTTAAAGGGGAATTTAAAAATGCAGAAATTTAATATGGCGCCCATAAGAAAAACTAAAGTTGACTTCGGCCTCATTGAACATAGTGAGCCTAGATTATTTTTTACTTTATTTTCAAATTCATGCTCATTTCTTACCCCCACCCTGAAAATTTCGTTTTTGTATCTTTTATAATAAACCCGATATAAAGGATTTTATAAAACGCACTTTTTTCTTTTTTTCCCTGTATATCCGTTGCTATTCCGAGTTCCAAGAAATTGATGACAGATTATTTATAGGCACTTGATTGCGCAACTTTTTCCCCATTTGGTCCACTCTGTATCTTTAACGGTTTCCAAAATCCCCATGTACATCATTTTATACTGGACACACTGTATATAACGTTTACAGTGACATGGTTTTTTTTTAGGTAATGTTGGTGTCAACGAATTATTGGGAACGTTAATGGAGTGTGTTCAATTAATTTACGAAAGTTATGCAGTAGAAGCCAAGGAAGAAACGGAAAGAGCTGAAAGGGAATTGGTTAAGTGGGAACAAGATGAGGCATATCGAGCAAGCTTGGAAGCGGACAGGTATGGATAGTTTACATCTATTATCTACAATGCGACGGAGTTTGGATTGCTCCGAAACATTGGAGATGTTGATTCCAGCTGTATTCGATTCAAAGATAATCATCCATAATGTATCAAGATTTAAAAAATATTATTCGGTCCATTTTTTTTAAATTTTTATTAAAATTGATAGCAATATTATATGATTATGAGAAAATAAGCCAAAATTTTTTCTTTCTAATTTGTGCCGCCAAATTAGAAAAAAAGAAGAGACACGACAGAAGCAAGAAAGAGAAGAGATGGAAACGAAAAAGCGAATTGAAAACGAAATAGCTGAAACCGCAGCGAGAAAAGAAGCACAGCGCCAAGAAGTGCAGTGCAGGTTACCTCAGGAGCCTGTTGCCGGCCAAGGAGAACAGATGAAAATTCGATTCAGGTTGCCTAAAGGAGAAAACGTTGAAAGAAGATTTACAGCGGATACTCCATTAAGGGTAACATATTGTCGATAGCGACACATATTTTTTATCCACTTTGTAATCGTCTGTTTTTCTCTAAATGTTTTATAGGTTTTGCTGGATTTCTTAATTGTTCAAGGTTACCCAAGTGAAGAATACAAAGTTATTTCGAGTTGGCCACGAAGAGATGTAAGTATTTTGTCTCCTTAAAATGTTATCGTCCATGCAATAATAGGGGATTATAAATCAGAATAACATATTATTTATTTAAAAAAGTTCTAATTATGATAAATGCTTCTGAATTAACTTTTTTAATTCCTGCTATCTTCTTATCTTTATATACGGTATACGACACAGGAAAACTTCAAATGCACGGTCTACGTAAATCACCCTGTATCTGAGTATATTGAGAATGACGAAAAATATATTTTGTCCATTTGGGACCAAAAGATCCACACACATTCAATTGTTATGGATGTTTTTGATTTCCTTAAACATTTTAATGGCCGTAATCCCGACAGAAATGTATACAACTGATCTGTTTTTAAACTTTAGGAATCGATAGAATTGTTTTGAACAATTTCCCTAAATCGCATCGCTTTCAGAGTAGAGAGCTTCCGATCAACATTTTCGAACTGATACGATTTAAGGACACATTTTATAAGATGTAGGAACATTATTCTAACCTGTTCCATCGATTCCTGAAGTTATCAAGAATAAATCTGAATCACCCTGTACAATTTATCTTCTAATAGTGGAAAACTGAGCAAAACAGTTCTTACTACTCGGCAATTCAGTTCACAAATACTTTGTAAGTGTTTGTATATTCGATCTGTTAATTTTTCATTTTTTGGACTGAAATTGAACTTGATTTGACGTTCGAACGTGAACCCTCTGTGTAGTATTTTTCCGTTCCTTCAAGTAAGATTTTATCTGATGCGCTCATATTTATTACCATAAACAGTAATTTCTTGTTTTTTTTTGCAGTTAACAGCTCTTGATGAACGACAAACACTGAAAGAATTGAAGCTGTGTTCGCAAGAAACTGTGATATTAGAGGAACGCTAAATTGTCTGGTTTACTTTATATTGATAAAATTTTCATAGCAGCATTTAATTCTACTACAAATGTATAGTTAGTTTAATATATTTTCAATTTAATGTAGTACTACGTAAATTAATTAAGGCTTTTTAAGTATACCTTCATGATTTCATGTATTAATGAGTGTTATTTCAGCCATAAATCAAATGAAGAGTCGTCTTAAAGTTACCGTCAAGAAATTTAAACGATTTATACAGGGCGACCCAAACTTAAGTGGCATAACCTCACCAGCGTGTTCTACGTTCAAAAGTAGAATAAGAAATTCATGACAACATTGCCCTGAAACTCTCCGCTTTCGAAATTCAGGGTGTTAATGAAATTAACTTTAATTTTTTTCGATATTTGGTGAACTATTAAAAAACAACTGAACTTTTTCACACGCAGGTGCTTCCTTATTCCTTGTTTAAAGTGGTAAAAAATGTTCGCTCTTTTTTCCAGTGATGTAGAAGCTAGTTCCAAAGTAATCACCTTCAGCCTTTCAAGTTCGGAGTTCAATTCAACTTTTTTTCAAGAGTTTTTAATAATGCAATATTGCCTAAAAGAAATAGCTGTATGGGACCCCAAAATTGAATAACCATTATCAGGCACTAGTACTGATAGTTATTTCAAGTTGGATAAGGTGATACATAGCAAAACTCTGGCTTACTGAAAAATAACTAAATTGCTCAACTTTGTAATAAGATGGAAATTCTGAAGCAATAGTATAGTAGTAGTCCCAACTATTTACATCGAAATTCCCGAATAAAAATTATTCCAATCAAATAAACAAAAATCAAAAGAGAACTAAAACTACATTTTATTTTTAATTTCACTACATGGCTTTCTTAAACTTGTAAGTTGTGTGTAACTTTGAATTTCATCTAACCTTTACACTTGGGTGAAAATTATGAATATGTTTAATGTTTTGCATTTGAAAACAAGCTAAGAACCTTTATCGAAACTTGGTGGTTTGAGCCGTGTTTTTTTTTGTGGAATACCAAGAAAGATTTTTAATTTTTCTAAAATTCAAACTACACTCAGCCCAAAAGATCAGTTTAGTTAAATTCCAAAATTTTTACCAGTTACTTACATCCTATTTCAATATTTCCCATCTGATGGAAGGCAGGAAAAAGTATCAATATATTTATTTCTATGCCTAAAATGTGTTTTTTATTTACTCCAAAATCTTCTAGTGCAAGATAAATGGAGCGATGATTTTAAAAGAATTGTTACAATGATCAAATTTATTCATATTCCATGGCTGCTGGATGAAAGAGTAAAAATGTCGTCACAGTCTTAAACATCAGTTTTATATTATAATAGACAATATTTTTAAATTTAAAATAAGAAACTCGTTCCAGGAAAGTTTTCGTGTGTACATCAAACGTAAAATGGTATTGATACTTTTTTTATGAGTATTCCGTTTATACTGACTTCAGAGGTTCAGTTGCGGCAAATTACAATATTTTAGAAGAATAACCTACTTGGAATATTCTCAAATATGGAAAACGTGATGAATTTTCGGCGTTATATTGTACATTTTAAGTTTTGAAGAGCACAGTTTAAAAACCGACCACAAATGTAACGTTTAAAAGTTGGTTTAGATTTGTCAACAAATATGGCGCAACGGCATGGTAGCCGTGCTTTGATGAAAAAGTGTAATAAAAACGTAAGTAAAAATTAAGATAATAGATCTAAAGCAGAAAACTGTATACATATAAAAAATATAAGTATATAATTTTCATACACGGCATCTTTTGTGCGGTTTTTTAACACCAGGGTAATTTTATGGGTGAATGTGTCGTTTAACTTCCTTCTAATTTTTAGTTTTTTCTTGTTTTACCCTAAAGATCACTTTAAATTAAGCAGTTTCAGCCGAAAAAAAAACAGGAGAATCACACGCAACGTTTTAACGTGCTATCCTCCAATAATGCAATAAACAATAAGTAGCTATAAACAATTAAAGTGCAATTATTCGGACGGATTCTAGCCCCTGACAATCCCTATCTCGAATTGTAAAAAAAAAAATATTTTTTTTATATTTGAGAAAACAGTCCGAAATCTAAATGGTTTCTATCTAAATCAAAAAACTCGATGCCATTTAATGGCTTAAATTTAGCAGAACAGGCGCAAGTGTGGTAATAATCTTGATCTGGACCGCTCACAGCCTAGAAAGCTGCTGGACAGTAAAAAACGGGAATAATCGGACGGATCCTGGCCGCTGAAAATCCCTAACACGAATGTTTGTAAAAAATTACTTGCTTAGTTGTGCAATGTGGAAAAATAACGCGAAATCTACATTAGGAGGCCAGGACCACTCGCATCCTCTTAAGGAGCTATCCGCTAGTGCATGACAAAGTTTTAAAAATATTCACTTACCCTTAGGCACTTTAGTCTGGATTCTGGGGTATTATAAAATTGAAATTTACCGCAAAAAAAATAACTGACATATTTGCTCTGAAGATAATTGAAAATGTGTTCGCAGCAGAACACCCCTATCCTACTGTGGAAAACCTGACCATTTAAAGTTGAAAAACTAGAGATAAAAGTTGAAATTTGAAAATCTGAGCAATGCCTACTGAGAGTTCAAGAACCGGTTAATTTAGAGTATAATTAACAGCAGAAAAACTACAATAATTGAAACAAACTACCTTACACGACGGTAGAAAGTGTAGTTCACAGCAGAACTAATTAATTTTACATTTAGACTGAAAAAGTTCTTATGAAAATCGATTACCATTGAAAACTTCTAGTTTGAGAATAAAATGTGACTTTAAATTAGTTTCAGATAAATCAAATAAAAACTTTGAAAACCCGAACCCAGAATCCAGAAACTCCCTCGTTATTATATCTTTATAAAAACACAAGTCAACAATATGGTACTACAAATCTACATGCATAAATAAAATTAATTATTCGGACGGATTCCAGCCCCTGAAAATCCCTACCACGAATTGTAAAAAAAAGAATTTGTTTAAATTTTTTAATTTGAAAAAACTGCGAAATGTAAATGGTTTGGCCAGGATCGCATGCAACGTTGTAACATGCTATCCTCCAATAATGCTATAAACAATAAATAGCAATAAACAATTAAAATGCAATCATTCGGACGGATCCTAGCCCCTGACAATCCCTATCTCGAATTGTAAAAAAAAAATGTTTAAATTTGAGAAAACAGTCCGAAATCTTCCCTAAAACTAAGATTTTTCCTCAAAAAACTCGATGCCATTTAATGGCTTAAATTTAGCAGAACAGGCGCAAGTGTGGTAATAATCTTGATCTGGACCGCTCATAGCCTAGAAAGCTGCTGGACAGTAAAAAACGGGAATAATCGGACGGATCCTGGCCGCTGAAAATCCCTAACAAGAATGTTTGTAAAAAAATACTCGTTTAGTTGTGAAATGAGGAAAAATAACGCGAAATCTACATTAGGAGGCCAGGACCACTCGCAGCCTATTAAGGCGCTATCCGCTAGTCCATCACAAAGTTTTAAAAATATTCACTTACCCTTAGACACTTTAGCCTGGATTCTGGGGAATTATTAAATTTCGAAACATCAAAGATTGAAGTTTACCGCAAAAAAACACTAATCTTTGCTCTGAAGATGATTGAAGATGTGTTCGCAGCAGAACACCCCTATCCTACTATGGAAAACCTGACCATTTAAAGTTGAAAAACTAAACAAAAAAGTTGAAATTTGAAAATCTCAGCAATGCCTACTCAAGAACCGTTAAATTTAGAGTATAATTCACAACAGAGAAACTACAATAATTGAAACAAACTACTTTACACGACGATAGAAAGTGTAGTTCCTAAGTTTTTACAAACTGAAAAAGTTCATATAAAAATCTTCTAGTTTGTGTATAAAATGTGACTTTAAATTAGTTTCAGAGAAATCAAATAAAAACTTTGAAAAACCCAACCCAGAATCCAGAAACTCCCTCGTCGTTTCACGTCGAATAAATATGACAAAAAATTATATATTTATTAAAACACAAGTCAACAATATGGGACTAAAAATCTACATCTACATGGCAACCAGGGGCAAAGTATGCATAAATAAAATTAATTATTCGGACGGAACCTAGCCTCTGAAAATCCCTATCGCGAATTGTAAAAAATTTTTTTTTTTTTAATTTGAAAAAACAGTGCGAAATGTAAATGGTTTGGCCATGATCGCACGCGACGTGCTAACGCGCTTTCCTCCAATAATGCAATAAACAGAATTAAATGCAATTATTCGGACGGATCCTAGCCCCTGAAAATCCCTAGCACGAACAGTTGAGCAAAAAATAATTTGTTGATATTTTTAAATTTGGAAAAACAACGCGAAAATGCCCTGGACCACTCACAGCCTCTTAAGGCGCTGTCCGCGAGGGGAAACTAATGCTAAACTTACCTGAAGCTGCATCGTGCCACCTGGAAAAAAAAGAAAAAACATTCTGTATTATTACAGAAACTTAGTATAAAACCCAGTTATTTCATTGGAAAGAAATTCCAAAAAAATTCCTGGGTTTCAGTCAATTTTATTGTTTATTATTTAAAATGTCACAAATACGTTTCGGTGTCTTTCTCCACCATCATCAGTTTGTCTAAAATATACATTCACAGTTATCATCAATTTAAATAAAACATTTTCATCAAAATTCACATATTAAAATACAAATCACACACATATTAAAAAGTACATTAAGAACAATGGTTTTCAGGTGATGAGTCAGGACAAAAATTTTTTGGAATAAATTGAAGTACAGTCAGGAAAATATACACAACAATAATTGGAAAGAAAGCGAAATAAATAACTCAATAAAACTTTAGTTGGTTCTCGAAAAACCATACTCAGTTCAAGCTAAAGGTTGATGGATTAATAATCCTTCATACCGGCTTTCTGCAAGCTCGCATTCAATCCTCCATTGTCTATCCATTAATCCTCAAAAAGCATACCCTACACTTGAACATACAATGAGTATCCACACGAAGTTGAAAATAAATGTAGATTAAATTCAGTAGTTAACAGGCATGATGATCGTTCGTTTTTCAAAGAGCTTTTCAAAAAAAGTTCGTACAGCACTTACATAATCATATAATCGTTTGTTTGCTAGACTCATTGCTATCCTTTGGTGCTCGATTTCAGTTTGTTTATTCTTTACATTTTTGTAGAAAGTAGCTGTTCGCATCGTTCTATTTCCAAATTTTTTATGGATACTTTCCTGACTGTATTTTAATTTAATTCAAAATAAAATTCTTGGGTTTCAGTCAATTATTTGTTTATTATTTTATTTTTAAAATGTTTCGGTGTCTTTCTCCACCATCATCAGTTTGTATGTGTAGTTCTTGCTTCACACCTTCAGTTTTGGCATGAATTTCTAAAATAATAAATAATAAACAAATAATTGACTGAAACCCAGGAATTTTATTTTGAATTAAATTAAAATACAACAACTAAACGCAAAACGCTTCAAATTTAGAGCCATTTATATTTGTCTGCATTTCATTCAGCTGCAGTGATTAATGCACAACGCCAAAACTATTTTTTTCTTATTGCCATTTTTGTAGCAATTTCCAGTTCGAACTGGTTTTGATATTTTCCGTAAACAAAGTAGCTTTTTCAGCCAAAGATTAACAAACATTGCCGTTTATGTGGCGACTTTTGTATGCTAAATTACATACTCCCTCTCCAATAAATCTTTGGCTCAATTTTCATGAAACTTGAAAATCTTTTCAGCTTGATGAGAAGAGCGACGGAATACTTGAAACTTGATTTTCACACGGGCTCTCATATCACACTTTTGCTTCATTTTTATGAAACTTTAAGTTCTTATAGCTTGATTTGTTGGACCAAAAGTGGATGGAGTTGGACCAAAAATTGTTGGACAAAAGTGGACCTAAAGGGCAAATTCGCTTTCGAGCAAGATCATGATTTATGAATGATTTCCTCTGTTCGCATTAATTCGCAGTTATTTTCGCAAAAATATCTTCTTTTAAAGAAATAAAAATATCCGATGATTATTATTTTATACCTACTTGAATAATGCTCGCTTATACCGAAAAGTAATGCTCACAACGTTAATGTTTTAAATGAGACACTCTGTATATTATTGCACATTTAGATTGGTCTTATTGATTTAACTATTTTTGATTAACTACTCTTACAGATATCTGAAACGGTACCCGAAATATTGAGTAATGTTCGTATTGTTTTTAAATTAAAACAGCTTCAAAAAATCTCATGTGAACGTGTCGTTTCAATCCCTTCGATTTTGCAGTTTTTTATTGTTTGACCTTAAAGAACACTTTAAATTAAGCAGTTTCAGGGAAAAAAATTCCTGAATGGTCCATAAATTAAGCCAAAAAACACACAAAATTTGGGCCAAACACCATTTTTAGGGGAAATTTCGAGCGGTGTTGCCAAACTGCGCAAAACGTTTTAACTTAATGAAAATTGTTTCCTTGGATATCTAGCATGCAGATTAATTCAATTTGGGTTGATTTAGATGGTGTAGGTCTTTTCAAGTTATTAATTCTTACTTTTTGTCCATTTTTTTAGCTTCTTTAAAAATCACTTCAACCAGGCCAACACAAACAAACCAACTCAAAGTTAACCGAAAGGAAAACAACTCAAAAATACGTGGCAGCACCGAATTTTGTTGAATTCCCGAAAGAGACAAATAATCCGCCATTCGACTATCGACGCGCTATATAACCTCAATCAATAGGCCACGTTAGAAAAGATGCTCAAACTTTTGCGAAAAACACAATTATTATGCATTTTAGCTACAATTTTGGATGTAGAGTTATGAATTGTTGATACCCAAAACACGATTTAGCAGCAAATTGCATCGAACAATCTCATTTTCGGGCACAAATAAGTGTTTTTGGGAAAGCAAATTTCAAAAGTTTGTAAATTTTTTCAGCTGAAACTGCTTAATTCAAAGTTTTCTTTAAGGTAAAACAAGAAAAACAAAAACTGGGAGGAACTCAAACGACACGTTCACCATTTAATGAAATTATTTATATGTTTTTTCGTTAAATATCTTAAAAATGGCATTTTTTAAGACCCGACTACACTGCTTGGGGCTTGTCAGCGTCAATCAGATAAATATCACTTGTCAGTTTTGTTGATATTAATTTTTAAATCCTAAAAGTAATAAAGTTCCAAATTTTCAAGACAATTAAAAGGTGAGTGAGCGGTAGTTTACGGTTTAAGGCATTCAATTGTAATGTTGCTGATTAGATGTTTGGAATAGGCTTTAGACAAATTGATTAACCTGAATTTTGCAGGATCTTCAACTGGAAACATGGCTGATGGCAGAGTTGATCCACCCCCTCTTTTTGAAAGCGTTGATATTTCGAACGAGAATAATGATCTTTTTGTATCAGCCAGAGAGGTAAGTGAGCAACAAAGAATTCGTTTTTTGGTGTATGTTTCATTTTGTCATACGTTTACTGAATGGTGGCAATTCTTAATATGCTGACACTACTTCCAGAGCATCCTCCCTCTTATTGTTTTTAACATTTTATTTTAATTATGTTTTTCTTGCTATTGAGTAAATTTAGACTCATTGCATTCTATTGTTTGCAGTTTAAGATAGCGGGTGTATTAAGCTATATTTAATTCTCTTGTGCAATTAAAACAACCATTAAGTAAATTGATTTTTTCTTACAGCAAACTGTAAAGTGCAATACTGCACTATCAGTTTTCGATTGATAACAAATATTTACAGTGAATGAATGATTCATCGCACCACTAACAGATATACTTAAACAATTGTGTATGTCAAGTCTAATCGCTTTATCAGGATATTTGTCATCCAGCTTAGTGTTTTATCGTTATATCTATACATTTCTTTAGGTAACTGTATGGTGTGGGTTAAAATCACCTTATGTGAACGCACACCGCAAACAGGACCGAAAAATGCACATTTATTCTTTAAATATCGAGCCAATTTTACCTTCTTCCTTGAAATTTCTATAAAATATTGAATAAAATTTGCTCCCAGAGAATAACGGTAACCATATAAGAAAAATAGAAGTTTAAAGTATTCTAACTTCTAGCTGATTAACAGATTTTGATATATATTTAATAGTATAGTATGTATTATAGATTAGTTTGAAGCTTAATTGTTTGGTTATTATTTGAAGGGACACACCAACATATCTACTACACACCATAATGAACTTACTAGAAAACAGACAACTACAAGTACGAATTGACAAAACACTGTCATTTTCTTTTTCCCCTGAACAAGGGCTCCCTCAAGGATCCCCGCTCTCACCTTTTCTCTACAATATATACTGCCATGACATATACAATTACAACTTACCAGACAAAAATCAAATCGACAGATCGGCATACATATTACAATACGCAGACGACACGGCACTTATTGTACATGACAAAACTACTGAGAGAGCAGCTCAAAGACTCCAAACACTAACAAACAACACAATGACATGGTTTTATAAATGGAGACTAACACCAAACGCGTCAAAAAACCAACTTCTGCTCACAAACCACAGACTCAACGCTGACTCCCCTACAATAACTGCAGACGGCCAAACGACACAACCAAAAAACGACGTAAAATACCTTGGAATCACAATTGACCACAAACTTAAATTCACTAAACACATACGAAACATCAGGGCAGAAACAATAAAGAGAACAAAACACTTCCGATCACTAACCTACAAAGACAGAGGAATCAGCACAAACACCGCCACCAAAATATATAAAGCTATTTGTAGACCCTTGCTAGACTTTGGACATATACTCATGACCAACGGAACAGAAAGGACAAAACGTTATACACAAACAAGAGAACAAATTGCACTAAGACTAATAACACGAATAAGACACCCCCAAAACCCACTACACAACCCCCCCACCCAACTACTATACGAAGGCACAAACATGACAAAGATCTCGGAAAGATTCATACAGCTACAGACAAAATGGACAAACAACCCCTACAACTAGACCATACTGAATCCCCTTTGCCTTACAAGACCAACCAGACAATCCCGCTTCCGTTTCCCTACATTAACGCTACTCGAACACTTACAAACGCAACTGACAGTGGACAATAAAATAATTTCTTCTTGCCACTGAAATTTTATTTAATAATATCGTTAACCTAGAATAAGAGAATTTTCATATTTGTTTTTTATTTAGATTAAGACTACATGTATTAAACAAGGGCAGAAAGACCGATAGGTCGATAGCCTTTTTTAGATAAATAAAGATGTTTACTACTACTATTTGAAGGGTAAGAAATGTTGATTCTTCATTTTCAATGACAAATAATTGAGGGAACGTCGAGCCACTTTTTTCATAATTTTGTAAACACTTTCTTACTGACCGTGCAACGTATCGAACGTTACGACCATGATTCACTAAAGCAACCCATTTAGCGTTCAGTACTGGTCTAATACATTTTTTAATTAAAAATGACGACCTGACGGGAAACAATGTCATGAAAATGTGTAAAACATGGCTTAGTATTTTCTTCATTATGTCTCATTATCAAATAATAGGAAAATAATTAAGCCATCACCTAAAAAAATATTTTAAATTATGTTAATTGATATAAAAGTTAGAATACTTTGAACTTTACCAACAAATTATACAACAAATACTTTTTTACTTATTAAATTTATTACTAAATTATTATTAATTAATTCTGTCAAACTATTTTCTATTTCAACATAACAAAGCAAAAAAAATATCGAATGTGTTCTGAAAAGATGCCCAAAAACCTCATTGATTGGTATTATTTTTTCACCTTTCCTTCACCAAGTATCAACGTTAGCAAATCATTGCCTGGAAAGTTAATATCTTAACCAACTCCGTAAAGCGACATCAAGCGGGGTTAAATCAGGTGATCGCGGTGGCCAAAGGATAACACCGATTAGTTCCGATCCATTGGTCCTTAATGATTGTATTCAGTAGTTATTAAGTACATCTACAGCTGTATAGGCAGGTTCTTCATCCTGCTCAAAATGCAGATTAATCCGACTTATAAGATCTAGTTAATCTAAGAAATGGTTAAGTGTTCAGTCGAAAGGTCCATGTATCTCTAACCAGTCAGTGTGGCCTAATAAAAAGCTTTTCTAGCTAACTCTTCAACAAAGTAGCCCACACCAAATGTTAAATCTAAAACGCGCTTGTGACTGAGGAGCAATGATGATTTTTTCTATTTTTTGTAGGTTGCTGGATTGGAGAATGTTTTCTTGTACATTCTGAAACTGTCCTGATTTTAATTTTTAATACTTGCTATATCAATGCATCCACGATAAAAACACTGTACAAAAAGTGCTGCAGGTTCTCTAGAGGTTTGAGTTTTTGTGAACTATCCCGTAAACATTTTTGTAAATTCCACAGCGGTTAAAGTACAGTGATTTTCTTTCATTCCAAATTTTCTGCTTGTTTAGTTCAAATTTCCTTCACCAATACATAGGTTAAAAATTTGAATTACGTATTAATGGCATGGGTAACTTATCAACAAAATACAGGTTTCGATGTGTGCATTTCCCAAAATGTAGTTAATACCCCAGTGAAGTAATTTTTTTATTTATTTAGGATCCTATTGATGGAAGTATAAGAAAAATAACAAACGGCACAAGAGAATCCGTTGATATATCAAAACTCAATATTTCTGAATCTAGAAGCGAAATGGAATCTGTACCAATTATTTCTGAACCTGTATTATCTCCGTCTGAACGGGTAAGTTGTAGTTGTAAGATTTGCATAATTTTTATTGCGATTTTGCTAATCATTGTTTTGAACTGATATCCATAGGCTGAACTTCAAAGTGGAGATGAATTCATAGAAATAAGTATAGGAAATTCTCAAAAGATTGGCGAAGGAATGAGCGCTTATGTCGCCTATCGAATCACTACCAAAACCAATATGCGTATTTTTAAGCACAGGGAATTTTCCGTTGTGAGAAGGTTCAGTGACTTTTTGGGCCTTCACGATAAGCTTATAGATAAGTACTTGAAGCTTGGAAGAATTATTCCACCAGCACCCGAAAAAAGCGTTATTGGTAAGAAAAAAAAATACAAAATAGTTCTCTTATCACTCTGCTCTCGAAAACCATGACAAAGTTTGTAGCTAATAAAATTAATGCAAATTTGAAATTTTTTAATTTTGAACAATTTTATTTCTAATAGTTGAATGTTTATTGGAGAAAAAATTAACTCTCAACATTTGTGCTTAAAAAAAAGCAGAATCTTGCAATGGCTTTTCAGGCTAATTTAAGATTAGTGGATCCTTTACACTATGAGTCGTCGCCACTCTCTTTGGCGTCAGCAAGCTTTTATTCGGAGTTGTTTTGCTCCAAAAAAGTTTTATATCGTATTTCTAGTTTTATTACTTAATTCGATTCTTCCCATCAACAGGAATGACGAAAATCAAAATGGGAAGTAGCACTGAGACTGCTCAAAATAATGGTGGTGAGTTTGTTGAGCGGAGGAGAGCTGCTTTGGAAAGGTATTTGCGACGGACAGCCCAACATCCTGTTCTCATCTTAGACCCAGATTTTAGGGAATTTCTGGAATCCGGTATGTAATAATAAATAAATTTAAATAATACATGTATTCGGAAAGCTATGTAAAGTTTGCATTTCGACACTCGACCTTATTGCACATTCGACACATTAGTTAGAATTTATTGATTTTCTAAACAATAATGATGCTTTAACACACACTGAAAGCAGTTTATTTAAATGAGCGTATTTATGAAGGAGAAAAAAATATAGTTTAAAAGAAAAGAAGGATGTTTTAATAATAAACTCTGGTTACTTTAGCACTGTGCGCTAAAGTGATGCTTTGCGTACCCAAATAAGTGTGGCAAAGTGCACTTTCACGTATGCAAATCGGTAAATCTTATTTTAGACATAGAGCTTCCCAAGGCAACAAGTACATCAGCACTGAGCAGTGCGGGTGTGATGCGATTATTTAACAAAGTAGGTGAAACTGTTAATAAAATCACGTATAAGATGGATGAAACGGATCCGGTAAGTGCCACTTTTGTCGAGATATTATCCGCACAGATCAAACCAATGCCAATATTAAAATACCAACTTTATTATTTCAGTGGTTTGAAGAAAAGCTATCTCATATTGAAGGGCTGGAGGTTCAGCTACGAAAACTACATAGTAACGTTGAGGCTATGGTTACCTATAGAAGAGAATTAGCAAACCTTACTAATGGAGTGTCTAGATCTGCGGCAATGCTAAGTTCTTGCGAAGATCACACCTCTTTGTCTAGAGCTCTGACTTTTCTTGCCGATACTGAAGAAAGGGTAATGCTTTGCCTCAAAATCAGTTCGTTGCCACACTTATCCCCTGAAATAAGGAATTTCCTTGAGCATTAAGTGTTGCTATTTTAGGTGGAAGCTCTTCATGTAGAACAAGCTAATACTGATTTCTACATTCTTTGTGAATTGCTTAAAGACTATATCGGTCTTTTGGGTGCTGTTAGGGATGCCTTCCATGAACGTACTAAGCTTTTTCAGCATTGGCAACATTCCCAACAGATGCTAGCCAAAAAGAGGGAGGCAAAGGCTAAATTTGGGCTTCAAAACCGAACGGATAAAGCGGACCAAGCCAGTACAGAAGTTGTTGAGGTAAATAACAATAATTATATTCATTATAGGAATGTTATTGACACATAATCTATACATTTTTTCTGCTATTTTTATTTTAAATCGTATTTATTTATTCTCAAAACATTAAAATAAAAGACACAACTAAGGTGCAGCTGCTGAAGCCTCCAAGTCAACCAGTAGTTTTAATTTTATTTTACACTCACAAAGCCTTTCTTGGATGCCGGATAAATATTTTGCTTTTCTGTAAAGATGTTTCACGTAAAAGGCCACTACATTGAGTAGTGATTGTATTCATTATACATATTTCCAGTGGGAATCGAAAGTGGAAAGAGGACAGGAAAGTTTCGATAAAATATCTAGAATGATCAAGGAGGAAATGGGAAGATTTGAAAAATCAAGGATACATGATTTCAAAATAATGTTCATCGAGTATTTAGAAAATCATTTAAAACATCAAGCTCAGGTTAGTGCATATTCACTTGATACATATTTAAAATAAGTGTAGCTGCCATTTCTGAGCTTGCAGTCCGGATGTCAGTATAGTTTTTAACACTATTTATTTCTATTATGACACGTGAACGTCTACGTCTTTTACTTGTATTTTTGGTGCATTCAGTTTGTTAAAATTTCGAACCCTCATAACTTACTTGTACTGTATGATATTTTAATACATTGAAATTTCAGCTTGTACAATATTGGGAAAAATTCCTTCCAGAAGCTAAGGCAATTGCCTGACTAGAGGATATCTGTAAAGAATAGCAACATCTACATTCCTATTGGCGCTTTCCTGAAATGTGAGAGGTATTAATTTCGAATTATTTGATTGTTTGATTTGATAATTACTCTCTTCAATTACTGCTTCCTTAGGAAGAAAAACAGTGGTATGCTTAATATTGTCGGTTTTTGACTTGATTTATGCTATATTTTTTTTAACTCAAATGTTCAATTTCAAACAGTTCATCTTTTATCGTTGTAATGGGATAATGCTTAAACCGTTAGTTAAAGTTAATTGTTAAAGAATTGTTTTTCTCTGCGTTTTTATTCCCGAAGCAGTTATAGTTCAATCAAAACATGAAAATCTTTACCTTACTGTTGTTTTCTCATGCTAAACTGGTTCCTTCATTTTTTTCAAGATTTACGTTATATTATATTCATATAATCAAATAAGTTTGTACAGTATATACATGCAAAACATCCGTTTATCATTGCCCTTTCATATTGTTGTAAAACATGCATTGCATTTCTAAGTTTCTGCATTAATGGTTATATTTGTCAAAAAGTTTGTACATAGACCAAAATCTGCTCATAAATCAACGACGTTTCTACCATCTACATCAATAAATTTAAAAACATTTAGACGTAATGTAATTATGAATGCATTAGCCGAAGCTAAAGTGAATTGAAAATAGTTTAAGTAATAAGTTTTCTAAAAAGTAGTTTTATACTAGCATGTTCTTAATGTGCAATAACGGATTATATAAATTATTTTTTTGTCAGCTCAAACCAATCTTTTTAGAAAAAAAAGCTCTTTAAATATACAGTACTAAAATAACTTTAAATTTGAAGTCCCAAAACTATATATTAATAGTTTATGAACATAATTCTGCTTTTCCTTTCGCTCAAGTGTGCATTTCCTGAATATATAAAAACTAGACTTGTATTTATTCTAATATATCAGTGCAAATTAGAATTTTATACGCGTATTGGTGTGCTGAAACTGTAATAGAAGTAATTTACTAGTTAGGTCCTATAGGGATATACTGAATCTTGAATAAACAATCAGAAGGCTTATTGTTTCCATACCTTTATGAAGATTTACATAAATACTACTACTCTTAAATATTCTGTTTTATTTTGTATTCTATAAATATTTTTGTGTCACCAAAATATATATCTATTTGTTGTTTTAAGTACTTTTATTTCAAACTCGGAAACATTCACTATTGAAAACCCTAAAATAATTTCTAATTGCCATTTTATTGTACGTCATAATTACTTTACATTCAAATGTAATTTTCAGAAATACAGTAAAAAATACGTACTTTTTTGTACGAAAATGCGAATATTTGAATCCAACTGTTATTTTTGGTTTTGAATGCATTATGTTAAATTGGTTATGAAATTAACCAATATTTGGTTGACACCATATGTTTCCACACATTCATTTAGACCAGACTTATTACTAACTGTAGTGCCAAACATTTTTTTTTTAAACTAAACTGCTAATTTTTCTGTACGATCACTTTTATCTAAATAATCAAGGCGATTCGGAAACGGTCCAAACTTAATTAAGAAATATGCAATACCTAGAAAAAAGTGAAACTGTCCCTTACATTACCCATCAATATGGAGCGGCAAAATATCCTCGTCTGTAAGACCTAAAAGTATAGAAATCAGTCCTTTTAAAATAAGTTATCGATTCAAAAAAATAGAAACAACGAAAACATAACGAACATAACATAAATAAATATCTAAATAAAACAAGCTACATGATAGGTACAGGGATATCGCAAAAAAAGAGACATAGTAAATGTCGTTTGATGTTGCGTAATTCGTTTATTATTGTATACGTATATTCTATTTCTAATAAACATCAGCATGGGGTAAAACGAGTTAAAAGAACGCTCAAAAAAGCATTACTATATCGGCAGTCACTTAATTTCTTGATATTAACTGTTGACTATGCACTTTCAACTTTGCTATTAAGCGACCTTTTAAAGAAGTCCAGTGGTTTTTGGCAAACTATTAGTATAGCAAGAGTTGCTTAAACTTGAACAAAATGTATTTTGGAAAAATTACGATGCTATAATTTTTGAATAAAAATCACAACCAATTAGATATTTGTTGACAAACATATCAGTGTTACAGCGTATTTGTGTGTATATGAGTTTGAATGAACCAGACATGGAAAACCATTAAATAGTTTTGCGTCGCGCAGTTTTTTTTCTCATTTCAAACTTTTGAAGAAATATCGTATCAAATAATACTTGAAAAAAAAAAGGCTACGTCTCAACCATTCTATCTGACTAACAGAAAACTTTTCTTTGACATAAAACTATGAATGAGATGCAAATTTTCTGATGAATACAAATCAATGCAAGAACTAAATTTTGAAACGCTGAATTTTTCTCAACAGTGAGGAATTTATAGTTCCATCAAGAATGTTTATTTTTCTACTGTAACAGATATTTATCTAATGTCAATAAGGTAATAAGGTCATTTACAGGTGCATTGAAACACATGGTTGCTAAATTTCCCATGCAGTTTTTTGTAAATATGTTTTCTTGTCGTGAGAATTAATATTTCTAAATTTATGTTTGATATTATATGAATACCAGCAGACAACACATCCAGGGGAATGATCAAAATTGTTAACTATATTATTAATTGTTTTTAATTAATTAGCCAGAAGATTAAGAAACAAAATGAGTTTCGACCTTCGCCAAATAACTTTTTATCAAAATAGTTCAATTTTTTGGGATAAGAACTTTGTTAACCGGTTTTAAGAACCGGTTAAACTAAAACAAATCAATGTCTAAACGCAAAACTATTTTTCATTAAATATTAATTTTTTAAAATTTATACTATACTTTATGTTTTTTAAACCGTAGATAACGCAGACATTTGATTGATTGACACGTGATTGATAAATTACGTTTCAGAATGAATAGATGTATGTTTGCACATAAAAAAATATTCATAAAGTTGGCTGTAATTTGTTAGCAAATCAACCGTTTCTGAAAATAAATTTTTCCCTAAGTAGCTATCAGCAGAATGTATCGAGCTTTTAATGTAATGTAAATGTAAATGTAAATTAATTTCAAATTTACCGTACCTTTAAGCTGCTAAGTTTAGCTATACATTTTTCTATAATTACATGTACAGGGTTGGTTCGTAGTACATTTGGACAGCTTCTGGCGAGTGTACTATTAATCAATCGTAAGCTAAACTCTAAATACAGAAGTTGTAAAGCTAGTTTGGACTAGTTTAGACTATGGCATAGTTTACAAAAAAAATGTCGATATGATTTCCAGTGCAAAACCCAGTATGTTTTTGGATCAGTGGAACCTTTCTTTGCTGATTCGAAAAATATATGTTGATATTTGGTTTAGCCGTTTCTGCAATCGCGCTGCCAGTCACAGTTGTCATGAATAAACAATGAATTGAACGTTATTAGTAACTATTATTTAGAAATTTTAATAATTAATTTACACATTTATAATTGACAAGTGTTTGATGCGTCTGCCTTCACTTCAGTATGAATAAATTTTCTGTTATATAAGTAAATTCCGCAAATCACAAATAGGCTCAGGATGTTTATTCAGTTAATTAATTATCATTTTTTTCGATTTGTTATCTTAGATCCTGCAAGGGTGACTTCTTCCTTTAGATACCCCCATAACAAGTATCTAAAAATCAGAACTATTTGGTACCCATTTTACGGGTGAGGATCTAATATTAATTACATGTGACGTTCAGTGAGATTGGAACTGTGATTTGGCAAAACAATATAATCAAGATTTTTAAATGCAAATACTTCGCAAAAGGCTAAACCAAATATAAACATAGTTTAGAAATCAGAAGAGAAATGTCTAACCGCTGACTGAATAAACATACATTAAAATTAATTAACATTGTATTTTTATTAACTTTACCATGTACTTTCTTCCATCCAATAACACTTTCTGATGACTCAAGTGTAGCCCTATAACTTTTCTATTTAGAGTTTTTTTCGAACCTTTAATAATGAACTAACCAGAAGCGGTCAAAGCGGATTGATTGGTTTATTGTTTACCTTGTTTCTATTTTTTCAAATGAGTGTACTTAATTTTTTGAAACGTTACTAACACAAATACGAAACATAACATAAAACAATAATTTATTTTTGAAAATAAAAATTGCAAATCCAAAACATTTGCAAGTAATTCGAAGCACCGTTTTAAAAATTAACATACACTCCAGCACATTCATATTTTCGACTCACCTGGGTCGACGCATAGGACGGTATCCATAAAACCCTCCTCTGCTAACGCCTCTGCCTCTAAATGTCGATACTCCTCTTCCTCTGGGTGGTCGATTGGTTGTGGATATCCCCGGCCGATTCGTTCTTTTAGGCATAACCTGCACACAAATCATTAAACTATATAAAAAAAATAACCTTCCGGACAACGCAGTCTATCTTTATCTTGAAGACACTGAAACATGGTGAGTGTATACGATGGTTTCCAGTATGGCTTGTTACCTGGACCGTGTTAGTTTTAAGGATTTTTAAATAAAACGATGGGGCTTCATCGGAAGAACCCTGAACGATATTATTGAGAAAACATTCGGGACTTGTGTATTTATTTTAATTCCTGGTGCCTCTAAAAGATGAGAAAAAAATAACAAATTTCTGAATCTAAATTTAATTTTAAATGCAGCGTCCTACCGCCGCACGACCGCAACGCAATGCTCGTTCGTCGTGCGAACACGGAGGCACGCAAAAAGCGCGTTTAAAGTTAGTCGCAATCCATTTCATGGTTGGTTTTTTTATGCAAAGGGTTAATGTAATACGTTCGAATTTAACGTTATTCGTTCGCTACTAAATTGTTTTAAATATAGTGGTCATACCTTAATCTGTCTCCCTCGAAACAATGATTCATCCATTGCCATCGCGGTTTGAACAGAGTCTCTGTCTCCAAATTCGATATAAGCAAATCCTTTCGGGTGACCATCAAATCTGTTACACAGGATTGTTACACGGTTTATTGAGCCACATCCATGGAAGTGTTGCTCCAGTTCTTCCGCAGTTGCACCGTAGTCAACATTACCGACGTATATGCTTCTATTATCCACTTCCATTTTTTCTTCAATCGACAAATTTAATGGACTTGCTGAAAGAAAAACATTCAAAATTTAATAAGCAGAATAAATAAACAGGCAGATCTTCCAAAATTTGTTTTATGCGTATGAGGTGAAATTTGTTTACTCCGGTGGGACCCCAACTCACTTATTCCAGGGGGACTGCCCAAATTCATTTGTTTATCGACTTCACTTTGCAACTGCTTGAGTTTTTCAGCTTCCTCTTCCATTTCCCGAACTCTAGCCTTAATGGCTTCGAATTCTGGATCATCTTTAACATCCATTTCGGACTCAGTCAGAAGAGAATCATCTTGTCCTCCGTTTGTTTCATCGAACGAATCCAGCTGATCTTCACCGATTAGCGGATTTCCAGCATCTAATTCGTCATTTTCCGCCATTTTCTGTAAGATTATTTTGATTTGGTTAATTATTTAGATTTCTGATCAAATCATTTGATTCAGAGATCTCGATGCCGCTGTATATCCTTGGGCTTTTTATCTGCAGTAGTTATAACCAAACAATAAATACTTTCTGGATTTCGAATTAATTACATTTAGACCCGATTCGTCGGGCTTGGATGAAACGGTCAGCACAAAATATATAATCGACGCTTTCAATGTGACACATTGCAATCAAAATAATGTCACGTTTAAAGTTATACCGTATTGGGAAAATAACAAATTCAATCAAAATGCAAAATACCTGATTGCAGTATCTTATACCGGTAAATATTATTAGATGACCCGACCTCACGTTCCGGATCTTTGCGGCCAAATCTTCAAAATAATTTTTGAGTTAAAGTTGCAAATCTTTTAAAGTGGCATGAGCATGGCTACAATTTTTTTAACAGACTCTAAAGTTTAATTATTACACCTACTGTTATGATGATATTTCGATACAGTAGTTATAGGAATAGCAGCTATCACATTTACTTTTTTGAACAGAAATGAATAATATCATCACTGTGTTATACAATTTGTTGCTGTAACTTCAATGGAAGAAAATCCAAAAAGCGAAGATTCTAGATAATCTTATTGTAGAACTTCGGAAAAAGAAAGTATTGTGTATACTATTGTCTACATCCGTTTACCGACCTCAGGCCTATTTAAAGGCAGATTTGTAATATATTTCGGATCTAAGAGAAAATCAGGAAAAACGTTGTAAGTTATTTTCGAATTACAGTTGCATACATGTGGGCTACGGAATATGAATTTAATTTTTTCGTATATTTTCCTGACTGTACTTTAATTCATTCCAATGTATTCCTGGGTTGCAGTCAATTTTATTGTTTATTATTTACAATGTTACAAATACGTTTCGGTGTCTTTATCCACCATCATCAGTTTGTGTATACAGTGTGTCCAGTATAAAATGATGTACATGGGGATATTGGAAACCGTTAAAGATACCGACAGGACCAAATGAGGAAAAAGTTGCGCAATCAAGTGCCTATAAATAATCTGTCATCAACTTCTTTGAACTCGGAATAGCAACGGATATACAGGGAAAAAAAGAAAAAAGTGCGTTTTATAAAATCCTTTATATCGTGTTTATTATAAAAGATACAATAACGAAATTTTCAGGGTGGGGGTACGAAATGATCGGGAATTTGAAAATAAAGTCAAAAATAATCTAGGCCCACTATGTACAATGAGGCCGAAGTCAACTTTTGTTTTTCTTATGGGCGCCATATTGAATTTCTGCATTTTTAAATTCCCCTTTAAATATGCTCTTCAACCATGTATAACATGTTTATGTTCGGTCAAGATAAATAGTTAAAATTAACAAAATTAAGATTTAATGGTAGTAGGCATTGATATTTCTCTTCAATTTCCCCATAGTGACGTTTGTTGTCTGTTTTAATTACCTAGGTAACTGTCAAAGTAGAATTTATTGTCAGTGTCAAGTGTTTGTAATTAATTGTGTGTTTCAAAATGAATCACTTTTCAAATTATGAAAAATACGATATGTTTTTGTTTGTTGTTTACGGAGTATTTTATTCTCTGTCGTCGAAATGAAGCGAAATCTGAAGAAATGTATTTAAATAAATATCCAGAAAGGCGACAACCTGGTCGAACTATGTTTAGGCGTCTGAAAGACAACTTTGTAGCTTACGGGAGTTTTGCTAAGGTAAAGAAAAACAAACTTCCAGACGAAAATAAAGAAAATTTGGTAATGCAAAGCGTGGTTGAGACACCTCGTACGTCTTTACGTCAAATTGAAGCCACAACAGGTGTTGCGCGATCAACGGCGAATAGTATTTTAAAGCGTCATAAATATCACCCCTATCGTGACCGGCCCTGCCAGGGACTCCAGAATGCCTATGCGATTAGAAGAATGGCATTTTGTCAGTGGTTTATTCAAAGAAATAACGAGATACCAAACTTTTCCTTAAAAGTCCTTTGGTCAGATGAGAGCCAATTTACTAAATGTGGACTATTTAATCGTAAAAATACCGTTTTTTGGTCAGATGAAAATCCACGGCTAGATCGTCAAGTTAGGCACCAAGTTAGGTTTGGATTTAACGTCTGGTTAGGTATTGTGTGTACCCACGTGATTGGACCATTTTGTTAAATGAGAACTTAAATTCCAAGAGATATTTGAACCTCTTACAAACTAACGTAGCGGAAGCACTTATGGATGTTCCAGTAGCTACCCTGCAAAACTTGTATTTCCAACAAGACGGCGCGCCGCCACATAATGGACGTATTATCACAGAATTTTTAAATCACGAATTTCCCAACAAGTGGATAGGCAACCTGGGACCAGTAAGATGGCCTGCGAGATCCCCCGACATAACACCGCTTGATTTTTTACATGGGGCAATGCTGTTAACAGAATTACCCCAGAACTGATCAGAAAATCCTGTGAAGCAGTAATGAGACGACGTACGTTGTTCGTGCGAGAAAACGGTGGCTTATTTGAACACCTACTTTAATCCTAAAATGTTTCTTGTTCTTTTGCAGTGTTCGATGTATGATAAATAATAATTTAAAGTAATAATTAATAGAAATATCAATGCCTACTACCATTAAATCGTAATTTTGTTAATTTTAATTATTTATCTTGATCGAACATAAACATGTTATACATGGGTGAAGAGCATATTTAAAGGGGAATTTAAAAAGGCATAAATTCAATCAAGCCCATAAGAAAAACAAAAGTTGACTTCGGCCTCATTGAACATAGTGGGCCTAGATTATTTTTTACTTTATTTACAAATTCACGCTCATTTCTTACCCCCACCCTGAAAATTTCGTTATTGTATCTTTTATAATAAACACGATATAAAGGATTTTATAAAATGCACTTTTTTCTTTTTTTCCCTGTATATCCGTTACTATTCCGAGTTCAAAGAAGTTGATGACAGATTATTTATAGGCACTTGATTGCGCAACTTTTTCCCCATTTGGTCCACCCTGTAACTCTAACGGTTTTCAATATCCCCATGTACATCATTTTATACTGGACACACTGTATAGTTGCTACCAACTTCACATTTGACTGGTCACTCTGTGACCAGTCTCAAGTGACCAGTCAAATGTGAAGTTGGTAGCAACTATATACACAAACTGATGATGGTGGATAAAGACACCGAAACGTATTTGTAACATTTTAAATAATAAACAATAAAATTGACTGAAACCCAGGAATACATTGGTATGAATTTAATATTTCTCGATCATTTTTTTCATCAATTTTCAACATCAAAATCGTCTTCAGAATTCATCGTCGCGCGGGAATTTATCAAACATGTGCAGCAATCCGATAGAGAAGTGGTTAGGTCTGCGCAAAGTCTATTGATTCAACGTAAAAATTGGGGTGCAATCATGGCATGGCCAATGCGAAACCCAGAATTTTTAATTTAAGAATGGTTTGCAAACTTCTGATTCCTCAAAGCGAAATTTCTGAAAATTTATAAAAACGCTCAAATTCTCTATAAGAGCAAAGCTGCTAATTTTAATAACTCCTACAGCCTCGCCGTCTCTAACTTGCTGGAATATTTAACTTTTTTGTAGCTTTACGGAATTACAATTACGTCGCGAATTAGAAGCGAATGTGTTTGACAAAAAGCACTTGATCACTTCGCTAAGTGAAAATCACTTTTTGAAAGCTTGTCCAGTATTTCGTCGTTCGTCGGTTTTAGAAACGGGGAAGGCAAGTAAAAGTCTTATGCTTCCTAACTGTAAAATATGTAAACTTTACCGAGAATCCATGATTTTTAGGTGAGCTTCCATCCTTATAAGTCTGGGACAGATGGCTGAGTTGGCTCAGTTTTGATTATTTTTGTTTCCTGGCGCCAACCAATTAGGTACATACGTAAGGGATGATCAACTAAAGAAAGTTGCTAGGGCTCATGGCACATGCCATAAGCTATTCACAACTAACCTATGAACCCTAATATAAACAGTTTTCTGGTGTCTCATACACGGTTTTAAAAATATCACCATTAAATGGGCACAAGCTGGTCGGTCCCTGGCCTGTAAGGAGGCTTAATTAGTATTTAACATATTGGTTTATCAAATTATTTCAAAGTACTTTGAGAAAAACCTATCTTCAGCGCTGTATTTCACGGACCTAATTCTTGGGAGGAATGTAGAAAGTTTTTATACAAACGTGTCACGTTATTTTGGCACCCTGTAAACATATCGAGGATTCACACAGTAGGAAAATACTACCGTATTATAAAGTTCAGTATAGAAATCGAAGGATCGAACAGTTTAAATGGTTCTCTAAAGAAACCACAATGAACGCAATACCTCGACTACTTTCACTTAGGACTTGGGTATGTTTGTAAAATATTAATGAAACCATGCTAACAGCATAGTGTAAAGAAGTACAGAATAAACATGTAACTTTGTTATCACCCAAGAGTTTGTGAAAAATACTAAAAGAAAAAAGAGAAAGTTTTTCGGCCTCTAATCAAATTGTCTTATAACGAAGGGGGTCACCGTAAATAAGTATTTCTTACGAGTCAGCTATGTGGCGGTGTTAAACTCCAGTACATGCTTCCCATCACATAGCCTAACTGAATTTACTATAATTCGCTAAATACTGGAGAAAAACGAGTTACATCAAAGGCATGTAATTAAGCCGTACGAAGATACAAAACGTGGACATAGGATTCCTCCAAAAGTCTATTAAATCAAGTCAATACCTGGCGAATATTTTTACTGTTCACCACAAAACCAGAAATGATGGAGTATGTGAGAAATATCTTCTAAACATGTACTTACTTGAAATTAGTATATATTTTTTTGATTACTGATTTTTTTGCCTATGTTTATTAATATTACCGGCGTCCAATGAGTGTCACATAAACTGTTCAAAATGGACGATTGACTAATGAAGTTGACCGGCACAAATTACTGGACCAAGTTCGACAACATACTACTACTAGCAGTGTGGCCAGAAGTCTTGAAATAAAAGTACTAAAATCATGAGTGGAAAGGAGCAAGATTTAAAAAAACGTCTACCAAGAAGAGAAAGAGACTTAAAACACAAATTTTTAAGAAACAGAAACTGAGTGAGAAAATTATGGACCCACGCATTTAATATTTCCGGTTAAAAATTCAAGAATTGTGCAACAAATTTTGGTAAAACAGTGATTTGAAAATAAATTACGCCAGAATCGATCGCCCGAGATTCTGACGGCTTCATAACTAACAATTGTCATTTGTCATTGCCTTATTGGCAGCTGTGATTTGTTTACGTTGACATATTTTGGGTGTTTGTTATCATATTATTAAATTCGTTGCTTTGTTTTATATTAATATTCCATTAGCAAACTTAAATAAAAGTGAGTTAAAATGGATCAAGATGACTCGACGGGTGCTTCGTTCGAGATCGTTGATAAAAAAGCTATAGAACAAGCTAGCAATGGGGATAAAAGTGGTAAGAATTTACTACTCGTTTGTCAGATTTAAGCATAATCTGAACTCAACCCTAGGGACATTGAGTGGTGTTTCATCCCCGTATTCGATTACATCGCCAGGCAGTATCAGTTTATCAACAGGCAATTTGCTTTCCAATGTGGGACCTCCATCATCCATACCAGACTTTACCTTATGGACTTCTTCACAAAGTAACATTGCCACGGATGTTCAACCGATAACCTCAGCTAATGAAAATGTGCCCAATGCATCATTGAATTTAAACACTACCGTAGTTACGGCGGCCCCTATAATAATCAATCAATTCCCAACAACACAGTTTAGGTAATGGACAAGTTTTCAGATAGCAAGTTATCCAGGGTTAAAACTGCATATCAAATACCATTTCGTCATTGCATTGGAAGATATTCCTCGATTCGATCTTTCGTTATAAAAAACCAGTGATTTTACGGAAATATTGCAGCTTAAAAGAGTACCTATGTTGCGCTTTATCGATGGCAATATTTGAAGCACACATTTAAATACAAGTCGATTCAAAATTGGCGTGTCTTCTGCGGCTTCTGTCTAAGGGAATTTAGAAAGTACACAAAAAAATTCTAAAAATAAAAAATTCTCACAAAAAAGTGAGATTCGCTAAAAACAAAATCAGAAATTTGACATCCATGTATTTTATCATTGTTGATTCCATTTTTGGTAAATGTTGTGCCAAAAGTGCAAACTTTTGTTTAAAAATGTTTATCGTGTTTGTGCTGCTGTAAAAACCATTCAGAAAAGTGAATTCTACTGAGGGAGTCTTCAAGCTGTAGTGCTTGGACACGTTGAATGTGAAACGATGCAACTGGGTTTCTCGCAGTGTTGTCCATACTTTTTTTACTTACTTCGAGCTTTTTTGCAATGAGTCGATTATTTTTTGTTGGATCTTCCTCATCAACATTTAGAAATTGTTCTTTCTTTTGCACGTTTTTAAGGTCTTTCCCACAGGTCACTTTCTCGCTTATTAAATTCCTTATTTTTGAGTTAAAAAAAGGTTGTTTGTTTCAATGACTCCTACACTTGCGTGCATAGAAATCGGCCCATAGTAAACTTTTGACTTTAACTATATTTTTTTAAAAAAACTATTCATCAGATCAAAAAATGAAATATGCTGTTTGAAAGACAATTTAATATGCTTTAATGTGAGTATAAATTATTGTGAGTATCCTATGTTTAACATAGTGAAATTAATGCATTAAGCAAATTAAGCTTTTTTATTATTAACATAAATAGGATAATTGACAAATTAAAACTTAACACTTAATTTTTTAATAATGTGTGTGACCTCCTCTTTCCCTAATAACTTCTCTCATACGATTGGGCATAGATCTAATTAAGTTTGCTATTGTTTCTTGAGGGATGTTAAACCACTCTTCTTCTACTGCAACAATAAGCTCTGGGATCGAGTTTGGGGTATGAAGTCTAGCTCGAATTCTTCGTTTTAGCTCATCCTGTAAGTGTTCGATCGGATTTAGATCAGGACTGAATGCTGGCCACTCCATAACCCGAAAACCGACTTCTGCAATGTAATCTTGCACGATTCTTGCGGTGTGCGGCCTGGCATTGCCATGTATAAAGGTAAATTCGTCTCCAATGTAGTCGACGTAAGGCACCACATGAATTGCTAAAATCTCCTGGTCTTATCTGAGAACAGAACAGATCCCCATTGTTCCAACGTCCAATTCAGATGATCCCGTGCAAAACGCAGGCGTGCTTGCCGATGAGCTGGAGTAAGTTTTGCACCAATCGCAGGTGTTTTAGGGGTCAGGTTATTTTCCTGCAGTCTTCGCCTTACTGTCCACCGACTAATAGCCACTCGTCGCACCTCACGGAGCTGTCGTTGCACTTGAACGGCATTAAGGTGACGATTTCTTAATGTTGTTGACACAATAAAGCGGTCAACCACGAGTGGTTGTGAATCGCCTTCTGCCTGTTCCAGGTTGCCTATGAAAGGTCCAGTCTCCTCATAACGTTCGCACACTCTTCGAACCGCTGCGGGTGTCATCCAATTATCTAGCAACAGCTCGCTGACTAAGTCCATTTTCGATTAAAGCAATAACTTGGCCGGCTTTTTGTGGTGTAGTATGCATTAAACTAACACACTTAAACACTATTGAGATTATGAAAAACGAATTAATATGCAAATTTCAGTTGCAAACGCAATAATTTTAATATTTGACAATTTTTTTATTTTTGTTACAATCACCACATAAACACGTTTCATTGGTTTACCGGTTGCTACGCATATAAACGATAAGCCTTCTTGATAAATTTATACTCACATTATAGCATATTAAATTGTCTTTCAAACAGCATATTTCTTTTTTGATCTGATGAATAGTTAAAAAAAATACAGTAAAAGTCAAAAGTTTACAGTGGGCCGATTTCTATGTACACAAGTTTAAATGCAGTTAAAAAAAGTATCAACTTAGACCAACATCCTGTATATTATTTTTAACATTTTGGAGCAACTCGACATAATCATTAAAACATGAACTATTATTGCAGTGCAGCAATTCCACCGAGCAAAGGAGTTCCCCAACTACCTATAAGCCACAGTAAAGTAACTCAACTTCCAGAAGCAGAAGCCGTCGCGCCCAGTAGTTTTCTCGGGATGGTCAAAGGCGCGCTTAGCAGTCAAGTTGTAACAAAGATGGTTGAAAAAGCCAAGCACTCTGTTGACTCTATTATTACCACATTGGATCCGCAAATGAGTGAATATATTTGTACGTAGGTGCTTGATACAAACATGTTTTTGCCCATTCGCACCAGAGTAAGTTAAGGCAATGTACTTTTAATTTAGATTCAAGTGGGGATTTAGAGATTACAGTGGCGTCCGAGGAGGAAGATATTGTTGGGGGAGTTAGGGAAGCAGCCCATGCCGTTTTTGGTAAAGCATGGGTAAAGTAAGTATCGAATTAGACGTAAGTTTTAATTTTGACCGAAATCCTACTCCACCTTGAGTTTATGTAGATATGTTCTTTTGATTCAAGTAGGTATTTTTTCATTATTCATGGGGTCGGAATTAATTATTGTTGTGTATATTTTCCTGACTGTACTTCAATTTATTTCAAAAAATTCCTGGGTTTCAGTCAATTTTATTGTTTATTATTTAAAATGTTACAAATACGTTTCGGTGTCTTTCTCCACTATCATCAGTTTGTCTAAAATATATATTTACAGTTATCATCAATTTAAATAAAAACTTTCATCAAAATTCACATATTAAAATGCAAATCACACACATATTAAGAAGTACATTAAGAACATTGTTTTTCAGGTGATGAGTCAGGACAAACATGTCTGGGAAAAGACTAGAATCTATTGTTTAGAGATTTAAATTTAATTTCAACTTACGTGTATAGTTGTTTCTACCTTCATATTTGACTGGTTATTGAATTTCCTATTTTATTCGATATCGAGCGAGAGAACAAAAAAACTGTTTATACTTCGCCTTTTCTTTGCATTCTAGGAATTGCTCTGCAATTCCTCAATATCAGGTGTTTATATTACATTTACTCGGTTCAATCAGTGCATGCATGCGATCATTTAATTAGTGTGTGATACACAGAGCTAAGATTGTCTGTCTGATCTAAAATTCATTGCATTCTGATGTTTTCTAATCTGTATCATATCATGGATTCTTCTCGTATTATAATTGTTTTCATTGATTAATATTTTTGTGTTATCGAAATGAAAACTATGTAACTTTTGTTGTTGTTGTGCTAATGCTGTTCCATTCCAAAGGTTAACGAAAATGAAATATAAACACCTGATATTGAGGAATTGCAGAGCAATTCCTAGAATGCAAAGAAAAGGCGAAGTATAAACAGTTTTTTGTTCTCTCGCTCGATATCGAATAAAATATGGAATTCAATAGCCAGTCAAATGTGAAGGTAGAAACAACTATACACGTAAGTTGAATTTAAATCTCTAAACAATAGATTCTAGTCTTTTCCCAGACATGTTTGTCCTGACTCATCACCTAAAAACCAATGTTCTTAATGTACTTTTTAATATGTGTGTGATTTGTATTTTAATGTGAATTTTGATGAGTTTTTTATTTAAATTGATGATAACTGTAAATATATATTTTAGACAAACTGATGATAGTGGAGAAAGACACCGAAACGTATTTGTAACATTTTAAATAATAAACAATAAAATTGACTAAAACCCAGGAATTTTTTGAAAAAAAGTCGGAGTTAATGAAACCTTGGTACTCGGCGAACATACTCGTGCTATTGAAAAATGCTCTCAATTACCTCCATCATATTATGGAAGACTTGCTTTTGTTGATGGCTTACTTAGGCATTTATCGTCCCCACTATGTATATTAAAGCGAAAGTTTCACGCAAAGTTGGTAGAGTAAGCGAGTGCGATTTCAGCATTTTCAGTCTGCCCAGGGAAGGCAAACATAATGCCTTTTTTGACATATCAATACGATCGAACGTTAGAATACGTTTAGAGGTGTTCTGCGCATTCTAAGTTTTGAAGAGCACAACCGAAAAACTAACCATAAATATTCTTTTACACGTTGATAACAAATATCTGCCGGTCTATTTTCATTAAAAAAATATTTCTTTCAAAAGTTTAAGCAAGTGTCACCATGTTTTATTTGTAATATTTAGCCATACTACTAGTGAACTACATTCTTTTATAGTGGCATTAAGCTGGGTACAGTACTTCAGAAGTCTCAAGCGATTGGAATTGAACCTGCTTTGATCATAGCAGAAGAAAGGATAGACTATTCTTTTAAATTCAGATTAACTCCAACTGTAGCCATTGAGAGTGTTTTGCTAAAAGAAGGCCATGGGTGAGTTTATAAAATAAATAACCTACTTGAAATGTCTTCTATTTAACCGATTATTTTAGTTGGTTTGATGTATATTTGTTGGTATTGAGAGACAAAGAACATGGAGTGAATATTCATACTTTCTCTCAAGCTATTCCAGTTCCCGTGGAAAAATTCATTGATAAAGAAGTTGCTGATATTGACCTGGAACACAAACTATCAGAATATTTGAAGGTAAGTTTACCGTGCAATTTAAAAGCAGTTTTAAATAATTGCTTTCTTTAGGCTGTACCCTGTTGGCAAGAGGAAGTATCTGGACTAACTCGGAAAGAAGTTATATGGTTTGCAGCCAAAGTGCTACTGAAACTGTATAAGGATCGCTTGCTACAAATAACAACTTAAGTTTCAGCTCCCGGAAGCTATCATTGATCAGATCTAAATTTACTCTCATACCTATTAAAGTTTACAGATATATATGAAATTACATTGTAAATATAGTTAATTTTTAAGATTTAACAAGTAGTATTTATGAATCACTTGCATCAAATGGTAATGTTGATTTATTACTAGTGGCCCTCGAAGTTAAAAAAAATGTTTCTGGCGGGTCACTTTCCGATTTCCGCCCATCAGGAGTTTAAATAAACAATTTCAAATACGCACTTCACAACTTTAGATATTTTATACATTTGGGCATACATATATTTAATGTTGTTGACAGAACATTTTTTCTATTGAAAATTAATTTTATTTTTCATCCTAATCATGTGAAAAGTGATTCAAAGCATTATAAAATAGTACTTATAAATTTAATAAATTAATACTAACTTGTTTTATTCTTTGTTGAGCTGGTTTAATTTTGCGTTGTTTTTTAATTGAAATATTCAATAATTTTATTCAAGTAGTTAACAATAAATATCATTACAGGACTAATACTGTTTTTATACATAAATTGATTATTGTTGAAAACACGTTGCACTTTGGTGTTTGAGAAACAAAGTAAGTTTTTATGTTTTGTATGTCATTATAATTTGTCAAAAATACTACTTGCTTCATGTGTAAATTTTGTTATTGTAGAAACCAACGAAACATGTACTATGAAAAATCAGTGTTCGTCAATAATTTGGAAAGATCTTCACTCGATGTTCCATGGATTGATGAAGCCGTGAAAACGAGTTTGTAAAATTAAAACCATTTCAATCCGGTTTATTTTAAAATATTGTGCGAAGAATGGATACACAAAGCATTTTAATGACATAGTGAAATGAGATGGCTGTCCAGAGAAAAAGTACTATTAAGGATTTAACTTCGAAGTGAGTTATTGGTATTTTTGAAGGCACAAGATAATTCCAGACATTTTGTTGAAATAAAAGGTAAAAAAAATTACCGTTGATAAAACTTGCATCTCTGAAAAATTTAGCAAGTGCGTTAAACTCAACAAGGAAAAGCATTAACATTTTTATACATTGAATATAAGAAAATTAAACTTTGGCTTTCAACAGTTAGACCTAATGCTTTTGATTCGCAAGTGATGTGTAACTAATTTCAAAAAATATATAATCAGCATATAAAATAGGACAATACCGGGTCTAATCTCAAATAAATGTCTACAGCTCGAATTTAACTGAAAGTCACAGCTCCATATATCTAAATAGCTTGCTTCATTATGTTCAATTAAAAAAAGTAAATCGAACCCGAAATAGTCGTTTGATATGTATTGTGTAATTTTCCAAACCGCGATACACACAAGTTTTAGAAATGTACTTAATTCAAAACTTCAGCTGCATATACCAATTTTTTGGAATTGTCTCGAGGTTACTGGGAATAAAAAAGAAACAAATAACATAAATATACGTATATTTTATAAATATTTACACGTTATATACCTTTACCTGTACTAATTCAGTTGTACTTGGTGTCCCTGAAATTGATGACTCAGTATTAGACATCGAGACTAATAATAGAAGTATTGAAAATATCTACAACATTGTTTTGATTGAAATGTTTCTGAGCTTCCTTTGGTAGAATCAGAAGGCATTACCAATCTACCATACACAAGAACAGACATTACTGTTCCCACTACGAGCACACCATCTTCACTTGATATATGAAGACGGCCGGCTTAGATGTGTGGGGTAAAAATGTAAGGGAAAAATATTTAGTGCAACTCACCATTTCTCTATCGCTGTTTTCTTTGGATAGCTGAACAAGGTCCCTAAAAATAACAAAATATTATTGAATAATTGCAATACTCATTAAAATGTCAACGTCGTTTTCCAGTAACTCGGTTCAGAATCCTTTTGGCAACAAACATTGATACTGAAGAAATTCAGCATCTCTATGCTTGATATTTGTCATCATATCAATAAGATTTTAATCCATATATATTTATTAGGTAGTTAGTTAAAAAAAAAACAAAGGAACGTACACAAAAAAATCAATTACCGAGACGATTGTTCAATATTGAATTCAGATACACATTTATAAAAATGAGGCAGTGTTTCAATGCTTTGAAATGTCGCGATTGAAAAGAATATTTAAATAAGCAAATAATCGTGTTATAATAATCAGTGATTAAGTGGTATAGCAATTATCACAATTTAGTTGTATTTTCGTACATTCCGAAGACCCATTTTGTAATCGTTCTTAACAGCTCTTGGAACCTAATAGATCGACTCCTTATGTGGGGTAAAAATCTAAGGGAAAATATATATTAAAGCTCACCATTTCTCTACTGCTGCTCTCTTCGAAAATTTGAACGAGCTACCTAAAAATAACAAAAAAAAATTTGAATTTTTGGAATGCGCACTAATGTCATAATCTTTTCAACTAACTTGGTTCAGAATCCTTTTGGCAACAAACATTGATACTGAAAAAATTCAGTTTCTCTACGTAATATATTCGTCATCATATCAATAAAAAAATTATTCATACACTTTTATTTTTACCAAGTTATTCAGCCAAAAAAAAATAAAATCGTTCAGCAACGTTTACAAAAAAAAACAATTCCGGAGAAAATGTTCAGAATGGAATTCAGATGCACATTTTCAAAAATAACTCATCCATGATTTGAAAAGTTGCGATCTTCATTCGAATAATCACTGACTAAAAGTAATGTAAAGTAGTAATCACAATGTAGTTGTATTTTTTGTACATTCCCAAGACTATTGTAATCGCTTATAACAGGTTAAAAGTATTTAAAAACATTTATTTTGAAAATAAAATGTCTATTACCTTAATTCCGGTGATTCTCTGGACAATCTGTAGATTAGCCATGTTTCGTCACCATAAAGTAGTCTGTAGAAAATGAACAGTTTAATCCATGTAATTTGAGTGCAATGCCTCCTTTGAGAAAAAGAATTGAGAAAATATTCAGTTATACCAATCATTCATAATTGTCAGACTGGGGCGGTAAAGCTATTCATCATTAGTAAAAATTATTGCTTTCAAGTTTGCTGATTGGGATTTGTTAATTCAATAAGGTAAACAAATGAGTTTTGCTTAGAAAATGTTATTATACAGAAAAGCTGAGAAAATATACACATTAATAATAAAAAAACTGTAACTTAGAATTCTTTTGGTAAAAAAATCTATTTGAAATTAAACCTAGATTTAATCATGACATTCAGTGATAATTCTAATTAGAATACATGACTTGGGTTACCTCAAAACTTCAATTTCAAACACGTTCAGGATGAATCTTCACCATCTGGTAGGTTTCCTTCTCTATCAAGAAATGGACTTCTGCGAAAAAAAGACATCAAGTTGAAATATGTGTAGTTGCGGCAAAACGTTTAGAATTACATCTAAAATAGGTCAGATTCGTACCAATCAGTCATAGTTATCAGACTGGGGCGGTAATTCTATTCATCATTAAGCAGTAAAAAAGTACGTTTGCAAGTTGATAATGGGATTTTAAGTGAAAATGTTTGGTACTAAAACTACTAAACTTTGGTGGTCATTTGGACTGTGGTGATTGGGACATTTGTGGTATTTTCTGACATCCGTCGATATGTTCAAATTTAAAAACGACCGATTTGCTCACTTACCAATTGCATTGCAACTCCTTTCGGCCTCTTAGAAAGTGCTACTTTCTTTTAACCAACCAACCAACAATTTAAAACGGAATTTTATTTTTTATTAAAGTTTTACGACATTGAGATTATACTCGGCAAAAAAACATTGGTTTGAGATTAAACTTCTTTTTTAATTTTCATAATAGTTACCTCAAAACTTCCAACTTCAATCAGAGCACATGCCAAAACGAATCTTCTCAGTCTCACATGTTTCTTCAAAAAAAACTGGAAAAATAAAGTTATCAGGTTTATACCACTAAATCATATAAATCAGAGTGAGTAAGGGTAATCATATTAGTGAAATTATTAAATTCAGATTTTGTAAATTCAAATTAGTTAAAGATAGGAAAACTAGTTTTAAAACAGTTCAAACTGAACTGTTACTCACCATATGACAAATCGTTCATAACATTCGCAGTGGTGTTGCTCATGTTCAACTGGAAATAAAAATAACATTCAGGAAACATAATTAACCAGCAAAAGACGATTAAAAAATAAAAAGCATTCAGACCTTTTGAGCATTTTTTTGACCGTCATGGTGATTCCAGTCTTATAAAAAATTCATCATTTTCTTTAATAATGATTAATGTTGATTTAAACGCCTGGGCCCAGTTCAACTAGCTGTTTAATTAACTGTGTAAATATTTATTAAATCTGAGTTCGCGCCATCGCGAATATTTCAGTTCTGATTACATAATGGTCAGTAACGTCCCGAAATAGACCAATACTTTCGAATCCAAGCGTCTGATTGGTTCGAACACGAATATATCGACGAGTTTTTCCGGAAATGGATGGCCTCCATCTAAATTAGTTACTTGATTATTAACAGCTAGTTGCGGCTTCAATTCAAGATAAATTGCAATTTAAAAAATATCTGAAATACTACTCACCACTAACTATAGGTGAGTTGTCAATTTGCTTCATTGAAGCGCCCTAGAAGTACAATTAAGTCAATTTAAATGACGTCATGATAAGGCTTAAATGTGAAAAAAAACGTAAAAAATTTCAGACCTTTTGAGCATTTTTTTCGACCGTCATGAAGTATTCCAGTCTAGAGAATTTCATCATTTCGTGTAAATGTGCAAAGTATTCATATAAACGCGATATATTTTAACTTACAAATAAATTCTACAGTATTGTAGGCAACACTCACCTTTGAATTTTCAGCTGGGCTCCAAAGTGTAGAAAATTTCCAAGGAAACCAGGAAAATTAACTGAATATTTTTAAAATAACCGATATTTATTGTTGAAAGTGTATTAAACAATTTGCAATACTTTAAATTTAATTTTCAAAAACCTACTTTTAGTTTAGCCAAAATCATACTTCGGAAATAATTAATACAAAATCGTTTTAATATGTTAATTAGAATATTGGTATATTCCAATTTAAATATTTTGATGTAATAAACTAAAATTAACCTTAACTGTACAAAAGTTTATAATGCATTTTATTACATTTTATCAAGATATTGAGTTACATCGGGAAGTCCTTCCTTAAGACCCTTTCGCTTACGGGTGTCCTGTAAAAGAAATTATCAATTTTTCACTGTAATAATTGGTTTTGTCATTAGCATTAAGCGAAAATGTTTGTAGTGTTTGTCCCCCTATTCTGGCTAGAAAGTCGAATCACTTTAAAACCGAAACTAAAAGACAGTTGATTTACCATCTCTTGCGAATGTTTTATATATGAGAATAACATGAAACATTGTCTAAGGATGGATATGCACTGCAAATATGCCTGAGTCATATGAAACTTACCTGCACCACTGAAAAAGGTCTTGTTCCAGATTCAAGCGGATCGCCAGGCAAAATTTGCCAATGATCAAACACACATTGTGGGAAGGCCTGTCCTCCAGTGCCAGACCTGCAAAAATAAAATTAAATACACTGTATGTCTAGATAATTGTAGAGCATATGGTTGGCAACAGAAACAAATAAACACTGTTTCCTGCCTTTCCGTGCCAGGCTAACCATAATACAATTAGCTGGAGGATATACAGGATATTTTCTTCCAGCATTGATACACATAGTCATTTTGTATTTAAACAACTCTGCATGGGTAATGCTGGATTATCTGAGAATTTGATAATGTAATGACAAAGTATTCAATTAACTTACCTAAGGTCAGCGGTAAAACCAAATGACTCATTTACAGGCAAATATGCTTTGATCACGAACATCGGAGTACCAACAATTTGCATCTCTTCGAATACATGACCACGTCTTTTGTTCAATACACTGTAGATACCTCCAACAGCGCCTTCGGGACACTAAGCAGAAAAGTTAATTTACATATACATTTCTACTTCGTAACAGTTACATTTCATTTTCTTTATTAAATTTTATTAAAAATGAATGTCTGTCTTGCAATTCCAATTCTGCGAATTCATGAGTCATCCAGAATCAGAAAAAAGACAAAATGCTCTACCATCATGTGCAAGTATTGTAAGATTTTGCTTTATCATTGAATACTGAATAATGATGGCACGAGAACAAGAAGTTTATCTTATTTATTAACCCTTATCGGTTGTTAAGGCAGTAGTTTGTCGTTGCAGCCTAGGCCACGTGAAAACATACGATAAAATGCTACTATATCTTCAATCAGTTTACATATGAAGTCAAAATGAAGCATTCTAGTTTTTAAAAAAATAAAACAATCCCGTCTAAAAAGCTAGCGACCGATAAGGGTTAAGGCGTAATGTGTATTATTGTAACATACCTGAATCTCGCACTGATATACAGGTTCCATAAGCCTGGGTGAAGCGGTAAGTAAGCTAGCATACAAACAACGACGAGTGGTGGGAATGATTTGACCACCTCCACGATGGATTGCGTCCGCGTGCAGGGTTACATCAAAAATGTTAAATCTAACACCTCGCAAGTTCTCCTCTGAGAGGACACCTTCCTTTGTGGCCCATTGGAAACCTGCGAAAAAAGTAATCTTGGTAAATTTATCTCCTTTTCTTCAATTTAATTGTAATGGAACAGTAAGCAATAAATGTTTCCTGCGTTTCCATCCTAAACTATTTAGACTGAAATAGATTAGAGGATATACAGGACACGCTCTATCAGCATTTATGCACAGAATGATTTATGATATAAAGAATTCTGCATGGGAATGCTGAAACGGATCAATGTCAAGAAAAGATCTCGTATGATGCATTAAATATGCCATCAAGTCTTAAATGTATGGTGGCAATAACCGGTTGGTACCTAATGAGCAACCACAGATATTTTTAACTTACCAGCAACAACGGAATCCTTAATTTCATTCAAGTATTGAACTCCCTTAGTACAATCAACCAAGATGTTTGGTCCAGTACCATCAGGTCCGAAGCACCAGATTTTACGTGCCTCTGTAACATCGTAGTCATATTTCTCACCCAAATAACGAGCACGGGCTTTGAATTCATCACGTGGATTCACTTTTCCATCATCAATATCTTCTGCGAGACCATCAGGCATTGGCTGAGCTTTCATAAACAATCTAAAAATGAAAACAATGGAAGATTAGCAATAAATGCTTATTATAATAAGCAATTAAGACATGTATGACAATGACATAAAGAGAATGTAATCCGAATACGGTAGCGTGTCACCACTGGACATAAAGATAGAGGTCCCGTAACAGCGTCTAAATATTCAGATATTCATCTTCTTCCATTACACTGCCAACAATATCATCATTATTGAACAGCACCGAAGTGCCATTGCAATAAATATACAGTGGCTCTGGATGTGCTGGAAGAATATTTTCAATATTTTCTATTTCTTACCGATTGTGCTTGTTCGGGGATTTTGATAAACACATTTGATTGGATTCCTCACTAACTGTTTCACGATATGATACAACTGGATCAGATTTTTTGATTGGAATGCAGGCATGGTCGTCTTCCAAATCTTTCAAACAAATTTCCAAGTGAAGTTCACCGGCTCCAGCAATAATATGCTCACCGGATTCCTCAATGATACATTGTACCATAGGATCTGATTTGGCCAAACGTTTCAATCCTGCCAACAAATTGTAATGGTTATCATTTAAGAAAATCAAAACATTTTTTTTTAAACAATTGAAGAGTGCAAATTTGAGCTTTGGCCTTGCTTATTACGGAAATGACAACTATTGCGGCCAAAATAAAGACGTCGTGTTCTATCAAATGGAATTATTACTACGTTTCATCCTGCATGATACTAAATGGTGGTGATCAAATTAAATAAAGACTCTAATGACTGAAACCAATGTACACAACATTGGCAATATAAAATTCGAGTAATCAATTAAACATACAAACCTTCTACGAGTTTCGGCAAATCGGCTGGATTTTTCGGTTCCACAGCAACTCGCACAACAGGGGATACACTGAACTTCATGACCTTCAAGTTATGGGCATCTTTGTAAGTGGTGATTGTACCAGTCTTTACTAAGAACTGATCGACTCCAACCAATCCGCAGATGTTACCGCAAGGAACGTCTTCAATGGCCTCTACGTAACGACCCATCATGAGAATTGTTCTTTGTATAGCTTTCTCATACAAGTCTTCCTTCTTTCCAGGTACATAGTTGGGCCCCATAATGCGGGCCTTTTGTCCAGTTGCAACCTTACCAGAGAATACACGACCGAATGCGTAGAAACGGCCCTTGTCTGATGTTGGTACCATTTTTGATACGTACATCATGAGTGGTGCATTTGGATCGCAGGTTTTAATTCCTGAAAAAGAGAAAACATTAAATTGCTATGCAAAAATAATGATGAAATAGAAATGATATGCATATATTTTAGTATCAGTGGGTACCAGTCACTCACAGTTTTCAGACTGGGGCGGTAATAAATTCTTCATCAAAATTACCGGTTCCTTGAAGTAAAAATTTTTGATTTGCTTAATTACGTACCTAGAGCTGCATCATCATCATGAGGACCTTCATACAACATTTCCATTCTATACTTCTGTGCAGTCACAGGAGACGGTAAGTGAATGGCTATCATCTGAAGCAGAGCTTCTCCAGCTGGCAACCAAGTACGCATAACTACTTTCAATAGCTGTTTACCATCCTTGTCCTTATCCTCATGTTTTAATGTAATACCTAACTTCTTAAGGAGTGATTCGTATTCATCTTTCCTGAAAATGGCAATTCACTGAGGTTATATAAGCCTCAAACACTGAATTAAAGATATTACTTATAGTTCATAATGGCATCGAAGATTTTATAGATCGGATCCAAGATGTACATACAGAATGACCTTCTGTTATCGTCATCCTTTTGCTTACTCCACTTCTTGGTTTTCGGGTTGAAGAAACTTTCGCCCCACAATCTGTTCATTAGTTTGACGACATCGATCTTGAATCTTTCGGCGTACATTTCAGCGAACTGCTTAAGAGTGAACGCCCAACCATGAAGACCAGATCCGAAACCAACTGAACCTTTACTGGGATCGACCTAAATAAATAATATCGTAAAATAAACAATATACTACTTAGAACTTACAACTTAAGAAAAAAATGTAATGTAATGTTCCACTGTAGGAAACTGTTGCATACATTAAACGAACACAACAGGGCAAATTGTGACCCCTACTTTATCGAACCAAGTTTAAGCATACCAATTATTAATATGCTTCATTTATATTGGCTCGAATAAACTAAGAAGAGTACCAAATAACTACTGATGTTACTACGTAATGTGCTTACTCGAACTTCACCCATGGGACCACTGTCATCATTGTAGGTGGCAATGATTACGTTGACGTTTTCAACAATACGTTGGAAAGTTTGGTAAAGCTTTTCTGCGTCCAATTGCAACTCAAGCAGAGCACGGTCCATTTTGTTCATGAACAGAATGGGCTTAATACGTTCAGCGATTGCTTGTCTCAATACAGTTTCTGTTTGGACACATACACCTGTAAAAGAAAATCATTGTTAATTCTATGAAAAGTTTACATGTTAACAGTGTAGCGGCTAGTAGTTAAAAATTTCTATCGGAACTCAGTTTGGCGTCCTTATACCACCAACATGATGATCAATTGTATCATTAAACAGACCGGTACCATTATTGACAATTTATAAAATTACCAAACTATTAAGATGGATTGTCGATTAATTTAAGAGTATTATGATCCGAATGAAAATAGGGAAAATACTAATCCAGGTCTGGTAAAATGATTATCATTAATACCAATACGTACAAGATGAACATGAAAAACAATGACATGTTTTAAGCATTGCGCTATTGACACTTTGTTGTGAAACATACTGTTACAAAACATGGAAAACTCGTCTTCACAAACTTTTCTTGGCCTATCCCTTGTCAAATAGTGTAATGAGACATGAGAATTATTACGGACGTGACTTTAACTGAGTGGTTCGCTGTAATAATTCGATTTCAATTGAGTTCGGAGCTCTTTGATGCTTGCAGCAACAAAAGCGAAGATTTTCTCTTCGAATATGTGGTTATGTTTAGTTTAAAACCTATATGTCCCAGTAAATTAATTAAAGTTGATGTAGATACCATCATTTCGGCTAGTTTTGAAAAAATGCTCCTTTCCAGATGGGCACCCGCAGAGTAGGTATAGACTTTTTAACATATAGCTTAATTAATGTATTTAGTTATGGATACTCTATTCCAAATATATAAATAGAGATCTATTAGTGGGGGGATTTATTTATAGGAAAAACTAGTTTTCGTGTTTTTAAGCTGCACCGATGGGTTGAAAGTTATTCTGTTAAAAGATAACACCACAAAAATGATTGCATTTTATATTGGAATTTGTTCTAAATCACGTGCCCTTAAAGATCGGTACAACTTTTTGATAATTTGAGCACTTTTAGAAATCCAAATTAATGTTCAAAATATTGATCCATAGGAAATAACGAGTATTAGATAAGCTAATGAGCAAACATTCTTCGATAAACGTACGTATCATAAGATACCGTAATGTAAAAAGATAATTTAAAATATATTAATAAAACTTGCATTGTTAAATAGAATAGAATTCAACGAGAACTAACATAACCTAAATTTAGGGTCACGCTCGTATAGCACGTGCTAAGGTTGAACGCTTGAATTCTATGGAATTTGCAGGTGATATTACAAAATATCAAAACAAAAAGCTTCGAGTTTCCCGTTGTAAAAAATTGCTTGGCAGATCAAAGCACGTGGTACCAAAACATGCGACCTAGTTTTGCTTAAAATCACAAGTAGTCAAATATATCGTACTGTTCATAATTTTCAGAGTACTCCTATTATTTTGAAGCCAAAAGCGACAAACAAGTGCCAGCCGTTTGTAGTCACGCGTTTTATCTTGAAAATTGAAACACTTTTGGACCCCAAATATTCCGAGTTTTATTTTGAAAAAGACAAAAATTCATGAAAAGCGGCCAAAACAATTATAAAAAAACCTGCAAGTAAATCATTAAAATGATTTTATCTACGGTCCACTCAAAGATTACATTATTTCACGCAATATGCATATGCTGGATTTTTTAAATCTCTTGTTAAATACAAAAGAGTAAAATCCGGGCTGATATTTAATAATACTCACCAGATACACAATCTACAACGACCAGGGCACCATCAGTCACACGAAGGGCAGCTGTTACTTCGGATGAAAAATCCACGTGACCAGGAGAGTCAATCAGATTAATCAAGAATCCTTTCGTATCTTTATCCCGTTGGTCTGGACTGGTGATGAAAAGGAGATCTTTGTCTTCGAGTTCGAAGTACATAGATATGGCCCTAGGGACAATCAATAAAATACAATCATCTCCTGAAGCATAGAGCTGACTTATAATTGAAACATATGGTCAGCAAGACTAATCAATATTTTCATTTCAATCAATGGTTAGCAATTCTCATCAGTAGGAAGTTTATAAAAATGCCCTAAATATTCTTATAAATTGTTACTTACGTCGATTTGATGGTAATACAACGTTCTTGTTCATCTTTTCTGGTATCTGTAAATCGAGTTTCTCCAGCTTTTGCACCAGCAATGATACCGGCTTTTGACACCAAGGAATCAGTCAAGGTGGATTTTCCATGGTCCACGTGGGCAATAACGGACATATTACGGATATTCCGTTTTTTGTCCATCATGACACGAATTTCGTCTACGGTGAAGTTCACCTGAAACAAATAAAATTACTTGACCACATGGCAAAATAAAAGTGAGAAAATTGGGCAAATAATATGAAAAACGCGGGTATTGATTGTTTTAACTTTGAGAACACATTTTGGACCATTGCAACCATAATGCATCACTGTCAATGCACTTTCAGTCACCAGCATGTTTATGCTCACCATATTTTTTTCACTTCCAGAAAATACTCTAGAAATAATATATAGAAAAAACTCTACGAATTACACTGGGACGATGAATTCTGACAAACAACCTTTACATGATGATCTGAGGAGGTGAGGTACTGTTGTGCAATCTTGACAAAGTTTTCCCAAGTTTCTCGGAAAGAAAATACCACAAAAGCAAAATTTCTGTATGATTTGAGGAAAGAAACTGTTGCTTTAGGAAATAGTCAACTTTAATTTGCTAAAAGGTACTCACCATTTTGGATGATTTAAGATAATATCTTAGACCAGAAAACTACGACACGCCAACTATGCCGAACTATCGTAAAAGAACGAACGCTTCGAAGTGACGGTAGATGTGACCGGTGAGAGCGGCCCTGCCACGCGAAGATAACCAGACTGCCAACACTCGAAATGAAATGTTACTAGCGCAATTCTATAACCGTAACCGTAACAAGGATTTGTGACGTCATACGAGTAGGCGGTCGAATCTGGTGTATAGTCGACAACCAGTGATGGGCGTTTACATGTAGATAATGATTGTCTACGTTACTATGTAGATAATGCGTAGAAAATACGTAGAGATTTATGTAGAGAATAATGTGGAAAATGTACATATGAACATGCAATTGTCATATCGCCAATTTATTGGCAAAAAGCGTTCTAAACAAGGAATATACAGACAAAATTATTCGCATTTTAAAAGAATTCAAACAAACTGATTTACAAAAACCGATTGTAAAAAAACGCGGCCACAGACTAAAATTACCGTGTGAAACGCGTTGGTGTTCGTATAGAGATGCTTATTTTTATTTGTTGGAAAATTTAAAGTTTATGAAACTTGTTGCAGCAGATGATACAATAACAAAGAAAATAAAAACAACTCATCTTCTATACGATGAAGAAATTGTTGAGCAAGTTAGAAATAGTATTGAACTCTTTGATCCCATTTGCAAGTTGATTAACACTAGCCAGAGTTCCACATGTTCAGTTGCCGATGCAGTTGAGCAGTGGCTTAATTTAGAAACAGAACTTCCCGAAAATTTTAGAAACCAGTTCAAATCATGATTGGAGCTAAGGAAAAATATGGCTTTAAATAAATATACCTTAACTGCGTACTTCCTACATCCTGCCTACGATAACGGAAAGCTATCAAAAGATCATAAAGTTATCATTAACAATTTTTTAATTAAAGCGCTTGACGCTGATGGAATTGAAAGCTTAGACGATTTTAAATGCCACAAAGGAATATTTCATACACTTTATGAAGAAAACGTGCTTAAACCGCTGGTATTTTGGAATACTTGTGATTTGGATCATCCAAGTTTGGCGAGCGTCGCTAAAAGATTAGTGCTAATCCCAGCTTCATCAGCCCAACTTGAGAGAGTATTCTCAACTTGGTCATTGATTCACACGCCCATTAGAAATCGCCTAACATTTGAGAGATCAAAGAAGCTAATGCATGTGTATTATACACTGCGTATTCAAGATAATGGCCTGAAGAATATAAACATCGATGATCTTCAAGAAGGAGAAAAAAATTGTTGATGAAATATGTAGTTAGATATTAGTTTATGTGATTGTGTTGATAGCTTTTTTGAAAAAAAAATATTTTGAAAAGTTTATAATTGATTATCATGTTATCCGATTATTAAATAATTGATATGAATTTAGAATGATTATATTACTGGAGAACACGTTTGTAAAACTAATGTATCTGCATTTTTTGCATTATCTTTGGACTATGGCCATGTAGATAATTGCAAATGCAATGCAAATTAAATGACATAATACTGACAAATATATTTTCTTATTATCAAAATGCCACATTCAAAATTATGTGAAAAAACTCAAATAATTATATTAATCGAGGAAGGATAGTCAATAAAAACCGTAGCTGAGAGATTTGGAAATTCAAAAAAATAAAACAATAAAAATTTATTAAATTGTCAAATTAAAACAAGTATGTGACACGTATATTTGACGTATTTCACAAAGCCTGATCTACCTAAATCGGCAAAAATTGCCTTTATTAGTCGTCAACTTTTATGTGTCGTTAACTGTACCTAATGCTTATTCGATTCGATTCAGTGCTTTATAAAAACTTCTTGCAAAATTGTTGATTTTTAATAAAAAATTAAATAACGTTACACTTGATGAACAAATTACTGTTATACATAAATACGTCACAAATCCTTGTTTGTGGTCCGACTTATGGAGGCCACGTATTTAACTATGGGGTTTCGCACAGGCTGTATTTATGATTGCTGGTATTAAACTGACATTTAAAGTTGAAGAAAAAATTTCATTGAGGACTATTTTTACCGATTTTACTCTAAGCTAGGAATAACTATCGAACACTTCAATTTTAAGACCGGGACAATTTGTGCCATCAACAATTACACAAATTACAAGTAAGGATTCGGTTTTTTAATTCATTTTTGACATAAAGCACTAATATCAACGTCAAATGTCTTTCACGCCAACATCAATCGTGATAATCACGTAACAACAACGTGACAATGTACGTGAAAGTCACCAATTTTGTTAAGTCTTATAGACGTGAAAATCACGGCAATGTGTCAGCGAACTGATCTACCTAATCGAGTGCATACAGAACTATCTTCTGGCAAACCGGCCAGGTTCATTTGTAAAAAATTGAAATTATAAAAGACATTTTAGTTGGTGTGTGGTAAAGTAGGTAAAATAATCTGACCTATATGTTTGTATACAAGGGGGGTCAACGAAAAGATCGCACCCCTATTTATGACTCTCCTGGTAGATTTAGAAAAAAAACGTTGAAACACTTTGATTTTTAATTCACTCCAATACATTCCTGGGTTTCAGTCAATTTTATTGTTTATTATTTAAAATGTTACAAATACGTTTCGGTGTCTTTCTCCACCATCATCAGTTTGTCTAAAATATATATTTTTACATTTACAGTTATCATCAATTTAAATAGAAAACTTTCACCAAAATACACATATTAAAATACAAATCACACACATATTAAAAAGTACATGAAGAACATTGGTTTTCAGGTGATGACTCAGGACAAACATGTCTGGGAAAAGACTAGAATCTATTGTTTAGAGATTTAAATTTAAATTTAACTTACGCCTATGGTTGTTTCTACCTTAACATTCAACTGGTCACTGAATTTTCCATATTTTACTCGATATCAAGCGAGCGAAACAAAAAACTGTTTATCTTTCGCCTTTTCTTTGCATTCTAGGAATTGCTTGGCAATTCCTCAATATCAGGTGATTACATTTCATTTACTTGGTCCAATCAGTTCATGCATGCGATCATCTAATTAATGTATGATACACAGAGCTAAGATTGTCTGTGTCTGATCTGAAATTCATTGCATTCTGATGTTTTTTTAATCTGTATCATTTCATGGATTCTTCTCTTATTATAGTTATTTTCGTTGATTAATATTTGTGTGTTATCGAAATCAAAATCATGCAACTTTTGTTGTGCATGTTGTGCTAATGCTGTTCCATTTTCGTTAACCTTTCATAAGCTATACTTATGTTCGTATATTATTTTCTTTAAATATTGCCCTGTTTGGCCTATGTATGTGTTGTCACATTTCAAACAGTCAATCTTGTATATTACGTTAGGTGTGTCCAACTTATCGCTTCTAGGTTTAAATTTTGTAAAACATTCTTTTGCCAAGTTGTTATTAGTTTTTTCCGCTATAGTAATATTAGAAGAATGCTTTGGGATAGTTGTTCATTATTAGTATCTTTTTTATTTTTTCAAGATTTTTTGTTCTGTATCTATAATGTGCCAATTTAATCGCTCTATCAGTAAGAGCTGTTACAACACTTTTTTTATATTGTATAGGTGCATATGATTGGTAATTCAAGTATCTACCAGACCACATATCCTTTGTGTACCAGTTTGTTTTTATTTCCCCATTACCGTCATATATAACCGTCATATCCAAAAAGTTTAATGATCTGTTTTGTCTTCCTCAATGGTGAATTTAATGGTCTCATGGAACGCATTAAACTTATCCAGTGTGTATTGAACTTTTTGGTTTGGCAGGCACATTATGCAGCCATCCACGTATCTTTTAAAAAATCCACACTTAAAATTTAAATCAGGTATTAGTTTTTCTTCCAGACTTTCCATCACGAGGTTTGCAATTGTTGCAGCTATGGGAGACTCCATAGCTACTCCATATATTTGTGAATAGAAATTGTCCTCGTACCGGAAGTAAGTGGACTTAAGGCACAGCTCTACCGCCCCAATAAATTCATTTTCGGGTAATGATGTATGTTCCTTTATTTCAGACCATTTATTTCTTATGCACTGTATTGAGTAATCTACCGGGATGTTTGTGTATAACGATATCACATCAAGCGATATTAGGCGATGGTTCTCAGGTATCTTCTGTTTTTTTATAAATTCGCAGAAACTCCATGAGTCCCTAATGTGATATTGTGAATTTCCCAATATATTACTCAACACAGCTGACAGGTATTTAGACAATTGGTAAGTTGGGGCATTTATGTTGCTGACTATCGGTCTCAATGGGTGGCCTGCTTTGTGAAGCTTTGGCAGGCCATATATAAACGGTGCTCGGCCGTTGTTGCAAGACAGTGTTCGTTTTAAATTATCTGTTATGAATTTATTTTTATGCCATGAATTTATTATTTTATTTAGTTTTGTTTGAATATTTGTAGTAAGATCTTTTTTTCCGGTTTATATGTTTTTAAATCATTTATTAAGGCTAGCATTTTTGTTCTATATTCACTTTTCATCATAACAACTGTCTTGCTACATTTATCAGCCGTTAGCACACAGATGTTTGTGTTTTCATTTAAAAAAGTTTTGGTCTCACCTATTAGGGGATTTTTAAGGGGACATCTTGCTGACTATCTTTGCATTATACAGAGTGTTTCATAAACAAGATAGTACGCCACTTTTGATTTTCAAATGGAAGCCTACTAGTTTTACGTCATTTTTGGATCCTGCCAGAAGTTTGTAGTAAATTTGGTGGTAGTGTAGGCTTAAACTTTTTTTTAACTTAATATATAAATAATATTAATATTTAACTTAACTTTAACTTAATAAAACAAATAATTAAAATTTATTTTGAAAGCGGAAGTTCTGCCACAGTTACCGCCATATAGAACTATTAGAACTATTATCTGTCTTCAATCTTTTTGATTTTATTTCAAATTTTATAGCCTTAAGTAATCACTGAATTACTCAAAACTCTTGCAATAATATCTGCTGTGAATAATTAACTACATGATGACTCATATAAAATTTGCTACATTTAATAATTTCCTTAAAATTAAATAAATTAAGTATTAAGCACGAACAATATTTACTAGGTAATATTTATGTAGTAAGAAATGTTGAAAATGGTGTTCATTTTCCTACATACAGTAATAAAGATTCTGCTCAAATCATTTGCTGACATTTACCAAGTTATCTGAAGACATTTTTCTGCACTCATGTCTAATCCGGGGCAAAGCTCTTCAATCGACTTTGGTTTCGAGTCATAAATTTTGCTTTTCAAATACCCTCAAAGAAAAAAGCCCAAAGGATTTATGTCCGGGGGGCCCTGTAGACTGGCCAGTTTTACTACCCTACTGCCGCTTGCCTGTGTGCATCCTGGGGGGTGGTCTTATGACCGTAAAGTTCCGAGACGTCAAGCATAAGAGAACAAAGTTACAAACTGACGGTTACATTTCTAAATTATACTTAACTAAGGATTGACCCAGAAATCCAACAGATCTGTTGTATCAAAAGAGATAGACTTTCGAGGCCATTCCTTGAAACAAGTGGGTTTTTCGGGTTTTTAGGCCGTCGTTCGGTAGAATTTCTTCTTGACGTTTCGCAAGCACGTGTGGCTTGCATCTTCAGAAGTGGTTTGCTTGAACGCTTACACTGTTCTGATTAACTGATGTTCTGATCAGTTCAGAACAGTGTAAGCGTTCAAGCAAACCACTTCTGAAGATGCAAGCCACACGTGCTTGCGAAACGTCAAGAAGAAATTCTACCGAACGACGGCCTAAAAACCCGAAAAACCCACTTGTTTCAGATCTGTTGTATTTTCCAGCACCTCTAAGTATAACTCGCCGGTCAATTTTCCAGGAATAAAAAGAGGCCCTACAATATTATTTCCTAATATACCTGTCCAAACGGTTAACTTCTGAGAATGTTGGGCATTAACTTCTCTAAATAAATGAGGGTTCGAGTCACTGCAATACCGACAATTATGCATGTTAACAACGCCGTGTAAATAGAATGTGCATTCATCTGAGAAGCACACAAATATTAAACAGCAAATGTCTATTGTTGAGCAACCTTTGACCAGTGATGGGCGCGTAATTTACACCATGTATAATGCACCATTATCTATACGTAGACAATTGGAATTATCTACATGGCCAAAGTCATGTAGATAATGAAACTATGTAGATAATCCAGAAAATGCAGATACATTAGTTTTACAAACGTGTTCTCCAGTACTATAATCATTCTAAATTCATATCAATTATTTAATAATCGGATAACATGATAATCAATTATAAACTTTTCAAAACATATATTTTTTCAAAAAAGCTATCAACACAATCACATAAACTAATATCTAACTACATATGTCATCAACAATTTTCTTCGCCTTCTTGAAGATCATCGATGTTTATATTCTTCAGGCCATTATCTTGAATACGCAGTGTATAATACACATGCATTAGCTTCTTTGATCTTTCAAATGTTAGGCGATTTCTAATGGGCGTGTGAATCAATGACCAAGTTGAGAATACTCTCTCAAGTTGGGCTGATGAAGCTGGGATTAGCACTAATCTTTTAGCGACGCTCGCCAAACTTGGATGATCCAAATCACAAGTATTCCAAAATACCAGCGGTTTAAGCACGTTTTTTTCATAAAGTGTATGAAATATTCCTTTGTGGCATTTAAAATCGTCTAAGCTTTCAATTCCATCAGCGTCAAGCGCTTTAATTAAAAAATTGTTAAGGATAACTTTATGATCTTTTGATAGCTTTCCGTTATCGTAGGCAGGATGTAGGAAGTACGCAGTTACGGTATATTTATTTAAAGCCATATTTTTCCTTAGCTCCAATCATGATTTGAACTGGTTTCTAAAATTTTCGGGAAGTTCTGTTTCTAAATTAAGCCACTGCTCAACTGCATCGGCAACTGAACATGTGGAACTCTGGCTAGTGTTAATCAACTTGCAAATGGGATCAAAGAGTTCAATAGTATTTCTAACTTGCTCAACAAGTTCTTCATAGGATAGAAGATGAGCTGTTTTTATTTTCTTTGTTATTGTATCATCTGCTGCAACAAGTTTCATAAACTTAAAATTTTCCAAAAAAGAAAAATAAGTATCTCTATACGAACACCAACGCGTTTCACACGGTAATTTTAGTCTGTGGCCTCCTTTTTTTACAATCGGTTTTTGTAAATCAGTTTGTTTGAATTCTTTTAAAATGCTAATAATTTTGTCTGTATATTCCTTGTTTAGAACGCTTTTTGCCAATAAATTGGCGATATGACTATTACATGTTCATATGTACATTTTCCACATTATTCTCTACATAAATCCATTGTCTACGTATTTTCTACGCATTATCTACATAGTAACGTAGACAATCATTATCTACATGTAAACGCCCATCACTGCCTTTGACGCATTGGTTCGCAGAATTCCAATATTCTATCATAATCATCTTCATTGAGTTCATGTACAAGTTTTATTTTGTAAGGAGGAAATTTATAACTTCAATATTCTTCGTATTGACGTGCGAGAAACTCCCGAAGATGTAGCCCGTTGGAGAGTACTTTGGGTATTGTCAAGTGCTTCGTGTCCCAAAACCGCTGTTTCAATGGCATTGTTTCTCATTGTTCGAATTGGATGGTGCATAATATTAGTCACAGAGCCATTCTTCAAACTTCTTGATTAACCTTCCCACCAGGGACCCGGACCGGAACCGATATGGCCCCAAAATCGGAACGGAACCGTTTCTTTTCTTTGGACCGAAGCCGAAACACAACCCATATCTTATATTTAGACATTGTTAGGTGCTGAACCGGAACCGAAATAGAATATTTAGGTGTTTTTTCGGTTCTGCTTGTAACGTTTGAAAGAAATTACCGTAAATTTGACAAACAAATGAAAATAATCATTTACCCTTCTGCAAATGAATATAAAAATACGTTTCTATGTTCTGGTGAGCCGCAGTGCTACTGTTTATATGCTGACGAAGGGGCACTTCTTTTAGTTAGTTCCTACAATCGTTTTAATAGTCGGCGCCGCGACGCCGTCAAAGGGAGCAAATATAAGCACTATTCTTTGCGGCTAGTTGTCCCAAATGACAAGATCTTGCATAAATCATAAAATAACAATTTTTTGATATAAAGTAGTTTTAGACGACAATCAAGTAGAAAAAGCAAAAGCACATTTAAAGTCGTTATGGACTAGACTTTCTTCTTATTATTCTTTGTAAATACCCCTTGGTCTGTTTATTTCGTCTGGTCAATGTTGTTGATTCTCCTGTGATATGGATGTCCAACTATCCTTCTATCTTTTCGGTGGTCTTCCGATGGGTCTTTTACCAGCTGAATTTCCATTCGGCACAATCTTGGCTATTCTTTCGGGGTGCATTCTTTCTACATGTTCCCGCCAGCATATTCCGCGCTTTCGTCCCCATCTGATTACATCCTCCACCTTGCAGGTCTGTCTTATTGTTGCGCTCCTCACTCTATCCCGTAGTGTTTTTGATATTGACCTTAGAGTCTTCATCTCTGCCGTTCTTAACATACATTTTGTTTTGTTTGTCTGCTCGTGTCTGCTAGGGATTAATAAGGCCGGTGAATAATTTCATAGAGGAGCATAGAAGAGTTATACCCCTGTAGTTTTCTGGGTTGGTTTTTTGTCCTTTTTTGAAGATGGGTATGGTGAAGCTCTTGTGCCAATCGTCGGGGATTGTTTGTGAGCTTAATATTCCATTGAAGAGTTGCGTTAGTTTTTTTGTGAGTTCATTACCGCCATACTTTAGAAGTTTGTTGGGTATATTGTCCACACCCGATGCTTTTCTATTTTTAAGCTTTTTTGTTTTGTTTTTTACTTCTTCTTCTTCCGTGAATAATATTGGGACCTCCTCTTCTTCTGCTTCTGCCTGCTCAGCTCTCATCTTTGTGTCTTGGTTGTTAACGTACAGGTCATTAAAATATCTCTCCCAGTTGTGCAGTGACACGCTTTTAGTTTGAATGTATTCGTTCACAGGCTTTTTTCGATTTTTAAGCATCTTCCATACTTTCCTTTGAGCTCCATATAAATCGTGTTGCATATCGTAGGTGAATTTTTCCCAGTACTCTCGTTTAAAGCTTCGTATCTCTGCGTTCGCGCGGTTTTTAGTCTCTTTGTGTTTGATGAGATTATCGTGCGATTGAGTGCTTTTGTAAAGCAAGTAACTTTTCCTTTATTCATTGGCTAGCTTTTTCACCTCCTCACTGAACCATGGTGTGTTGTGGTTTTGGGCATGCACGTTAATTTTTCTTTTTCCTTGGGATTCTTCCACGGCTTCATGGATACACGCTTTTATCCTTTCCCAGTTCTCAGTGACATTGCCGTCGGTTATATTTTCGTTTAGTAGTTTGTTGGCAAGTCTCCGCTGGTATAACTCTTTTGTACTGTAATAGTCGAGTGATTCCATGTTGTATTTTTCGACATATAGCCGTTCTTGATTACGTTTCTGGTGTTCTTCCAGTGTTATCTTTCCCAGGTCAAGATTATGGTCCGTGCCAACATTGGCTGATGTTAGCACTCTCACGTCAATGATTTGTTTCGGGGTTATAGCTCTGTTCGTTATTATATAGTCAATGATGGATTTTTGGCCTCTTGTATTACAAAAGGTGTATTGATGTTGATTTTTATGTTGGAAAAAGGTGTTATTTATTCTTAGCTCATATCTGGCGCAAAAATCGATTAGGGACTCGCCGTTCTCATTGAGGGTTGGTTCGTTAAACTTCTGTTTTACACCTGGAATTTCTACTGTGCCAATTCGAGCATTAAAGTCTCTGAGCAGTTTTAACCTTATAAATTTTTGTTTTTGTTTTTGCGTTGTCCTTGTCCGTGTCCTTGTTCTCGCATGGGTCGTCATCGAAATCCGTCCATTATTCGAGGCTTCACCTTTGTTTCTGTGAGTTATGATTGTTTTTTTTGCCCTAGGCAGGTAGCTAGCCTAACCTTGGAACCCTCCACACTTTATCAGGGCTTGTATTGGGACCGGCAACGACTGCGGCGAAACTATTTAGTTCATCCGGTCCCAGCTGTAGGCGGTGTTCTGTCTGTCGGACTAGGCTGATGTTCTCAAAAGAGTGCAATTCTTCTAATTCTAAATCTGACCCTGACCAACACGATATGGAAACGGAATCATCTAGTTCTTCATCAAGCGATGAAATGGAAGCCTTTTTGAGACATAAAGATTCAGAGCAAAAATTTTTAAAAGGAATTAATCAGCACGAATTTTGTTCACAAGGTTCATTTGTAGCCCTTAACAAAATTCAAAATATTTTAAATTCCTATCAAGTAGAACAAAGCCGCATACGCTTACCGAAAAATGAAACGATTTTTGATTTCTGGAAGAGAAAGTATGAGAAGAAGTTTTTTTTAAATCGACCAGGAGAATCATAAATAGGGGTGCGACCTTTTCGTTGGCCGACCCTGTATATATAAGATACAGACCTTTAAAATACATCTTCTTAAGCAATTCAAAACAATCAAGCCGTTCATTTTTATATCCAAACTTGAATAGATAAAACTAATTGTTGAAAAGATCGCTCGTTAGTGTCGTTAGATAATTTATTTTAAATGATAATTTAATTGATTCAACTAATAATCACTTAATGAATATTCTTCTTTTCAATTGATTTGCTCGTAATTTCAACCTTTAAACCAATGCATTTTTCCTTATGAGTTTCTATACGAGCAGGAAAAAAGGTTCTTCCACACTTCATGCATTTCACAAGTTCTGTGAGATGGTTTTCCCATATTCGGTCAAAAGTTCCTTTAAAGTCCACTCCTCCGGATTCTGGAATCAAAAAGATTTCTATTAAACAATAATCTTGAACAAGCTTTTGCTGATTTAAAAAGTAGTAGTAAACATCTTTATTTCTAAAAAATTGACAAATTTCACGAAAGGTATGGCCGAACAACAGATAGTAGTTTAAGTGAATTTGTTTTTGCATTAATTTAAAATACAGCAAAATGTTGTGCAATCATTAGGGGAAAACCCGCAGGTGATATCAACTTTTTTACAGATGGAGCTGTTAACGTCAGGTTAGGGCAACTTCAATGTTTTAAAGGATTGGTATATTTTTTACTATGAAATCCGATTCAGCTTTTAATTATAAATGAAAAACCATTAAGTCAGGGTTATTAGTCATGGATAACACTGAGTTGAATCTGGTTCAATTGGGCTTTCCCAGCGCATTCCCCTTAGAACTGAATTCGGGTTAACTGAGATGTTGTTCTATGTTTTACGGTTTGGTTTTAGATGGCACCACCATGCCGTGTTACAGAATTAAACTTTTTCTTTTGTTGACATGATATATATCAGGCTGATAACTGTTTGTGAAACTTGCAGTTTTCGGCCTGCTAAAACTTGGTGGATGCAATCATCAGAAAACAATTATTTGATAAAATGCCAGCATTCCAAACATTCCAAGTTTTGCGCTTCGAACATAGGGGGCGACAAAAGCTTGGTTTCAAAATTTAGCTTGTCAATTACGGTTTGTGTGTCGATGTGTACAGATGCGTTGTGAAAGTGTTGTTCAACTCAATGTTAATGCCTTTAAAAAAGGTTTATTTTTAAGTTCACCAACATTTTTTATGGGCAACGTTTTTCCACTTTATCGAAACTAGTTCAGGTTCAGCGGAACACAGTTTGAGAAACTCTGCATTTTGGTACATATGGGCTAAAGTTTATGGATTTAAAAATAAAACCAGAATTTTTTATTTTTGGTTTTCTGCCATTTGCATAATTCTAAATTACCATCAAGTGTGTTGAGTCTTTGCTAGCATACATATCTTGTAAAAATATGTAACAATAATATGAATAATAAAAAATATAATAGTTTTCATATTTTTTAAATTAGAAATATTTTACGGGGAAACGTTTTTGAACACCTGATAGCAGAATATGAGTTTGCTAAATTGACCTAATACATCAACTTGCATCTAAAAACCCCAATCAAGAAGTCATCTTCATCAGAAGTCATAGCATTAAAACTAACTCATTCCAATGTATTCCTGGGTTTCAGTCAATTTTATTGTTTATTATTTCAAATGTTACAAATACGTTTCGGTGTCTTTATCCACCATCATCAGTTTGTGTATATAGTTGCTTCCAACTTCACATTTGACTGGTCACTTTTAAACTAACCATTTTAATAAAACCCCCACCAGAAATATTAATAATCAATTCCTACATAACACACAATTTAACAATAAACTTTCAATCTCTAAAATTACCACCAAAACTTCTCAAATAATTACAGACCAGAATTTCAAATCCAGATCTTTACGAGCCATCCAGTCCTAATAACCCCTAAACCATTGTCACCCAGATCACACAGAAAATGTATATGATGGGTGAAAATGTGATTTTCTAAAAATTCCAAATTAATTCATGTAATTTTATATATCAGTAACAAATATGGATTGTTCCGGATCGATATGAATAGTATGTTAGTCTGTGATCGGTTCCAAAATATCTGTGACAAGTATTTCGTGCCATCCCTACTCGAAAGTTCAAAATTTTAATTGCGAAGCGACAGCCGGTTATTTTGGTCTAAAGATAAAAAAGCTAAATAGAGAATCAATGCAGTTGGAGAAGGAAAGGAAAAGAGGGCCTCAAGAATAATAATACATGTTCACCATAAAATATTTCTATTCGGTGTTGTAATTTGTAAGCCCAAATAATGTAGATACACATTATAATACATAGTCAACATTATCACTCTTATTCAAAGGGTTCATTTCTTGACCGTTTGCAGACTTGTCTTCTTGCAAATCTTTTTTGTGTTCCAAATAGAGCCAGCTAAAAATATTTCACGTACAAAAGTAAAAACAGTCACAGTCAACATTTATAATGCTGCAATAAAATAACTTACTAAAATATAAATAACGCTGGTACTGTTAAAACTCCTCCCACAATGTAAAAACATCCAGGAAAATATTCAATTGTTAGAGCATAGATTCTACTATATAAAGGTCCATAGATCAGCGGTACCAGAGCTTCAAATATGCCAAACAACGAATTCACTTTACCTAATTCTTCAGGTAACACCAGCTTTGTTATCATAGCCCGCATTGCTATGAAAGAGGTTCCATTTAGGATTTCTACAACAGGACCTGCAGAAAAATAATAATTGCGAAACCTAAAAGTAATATTATTTTATTTTCAGCCGTTAATTCAAACAAAAGTGATTACTGGTCTGTCTTGGTTAATATCTGGATGCTACTTAATTAGAAAGCAATTTTAAATTTATTTGAAACTATTTTCCTGTCACTATGTGAAAACTTGAGATTGTAGTAAGCAATATACATTTATAAGTAATTATTAAAATATATTTTCTTCATAAAATTAACTTATGAATTAATATTGGCTTATGAATTAATATCTTTATTTCCCAATAGGCTATCGGCCCTCGGCCTTTCTGCCCTTGCATATATACTTGTATTGGATTAATTTTCTAACTTAAACTATCTTAACTGCAAACTTAAAATTATTACAAAGCAAAAAAAAATAAAAATCAAAAAAATCTCTTCTCTCTCTCTCTCTTCTATGTCATGTCTTTTCATCGTCTAGCAGATTGGTTCAGTCGTGTTGGAAGTGTTCAAGTAGTGTTGTTGTTGGGAAGCGGAAGTGGGATTGTCTCGTTTGTCTCGTGAGGCAGAGGGGATTCAGTAGGGTCCAGTTGTAGGGATTGTTTTTCCATTTCGTTTGCAATTGGAGTTGTCTTTCTGTTATTAGCGTTATTTTTGTTCGTTCGTAGAGTAGTTGGTTTGACGGGTTGTGTAGTTGGTTTTGAGGATGTCTTATTTTCGTTATTGATCTCAGGGCAATCTGTTCTGTTGTTTGAATGTGTTGTTTAGTTTTCCCAGATGCATTCGCTGACAGTATATGTCCGTAGTCAAGCAGAGGTCTACATATTGATTGGTAAATTTTTGTGGCGGTCTTTGTACTGATTCCTTTCTCTTTGTACGTCAGTGATCGGAAGTGTTTTGTCCGTTGAATGATTTTTGTTCTTACGTTCTGTGCGTGTTTTGTAAATTTTAGTTTTCGGTCCAGTGTCATTCCTAGATATTTTGCCTCTTATTTTGGTCTAATTCTGTTTCCGTCTGTTGTTATTGATGGAGAGTCGTCTTTAATTTGATGGTTTGGTAAAAGTAGTTGGTTTTTCGTGGCGTTTGGTGTCGGTCCCCATTTGTAGAACCAAGCAATTGTATTGTCTGTTAGTGTTTGAAGTTTTTGTACTGCTTTTACTGCAGTTTGTCGTGCACGATCAATGCAGTGTGGTCGGCATATTGTAGTATGTAAGCAGATTTGTCAATGTGTCTTTTGTTGTGGAGACTGTGATTGTATATGTCGTGGCAGTATATATTGTAAAGAAGGGGTGATAGCGGGGATCCTTGTGGGAGTCCTTGTTCAAGGGAGAAAGCAAAGGAGAGGGTGTTGTCTATGCGTACTTCTAGGTGTCTGTTTGTGAGTAGGTTTCCGATTCCGTGAATTATGTATTTGGGGGTTTTAAGCTGGTAAAGTTTATATAAAAGTCCTTTGTGCCAGACACTGTCAAAGGCCTTATTGATGTCCACGAAGAGATATGCTGTTTTCTTGTTCGTGAGGTGAGTTGTTTGTATGTTGTTGGTTAGTATAAAAAGTGGGTGAACAGTATGTGTTGTCCAACTGATTGTTGCAGTCTATTTTTTATTATAGTTTCAAAAATTTTACTCAGTACAGGGAGTAGTGTGATAGGTCTGTAGTTTTGTGTTTGTGTATTGTGTAGTCCGGTTTTAGGAATTGATATTATTATTCCCGTTTTCCAGGTATCTGGTATCGTGTTTTTTTCTATATCATAAATAATATAGTTTGTGCTTTTGTACCGTAGAGGAGGGAATACAGGTCGTACTACTTACCTAAGTAAAAGTAAATCGGACTAGACGCAAATGCGTAAACCCCAGACGCCATAATTTTTGTTGAGCATGATATAATCCCCAAAATGGAATCATCCAATTTTAAAAATTGCGTAAAAAATGATAGGGAAAACATAGTACCTAAAACAATGCATTTATTTAGCCAATATTTAAACTATTAAACAGTCGGGCACAAAAAAGTATTTTAACAATCTACGAGTCATCATTTTTCAGCGCGTATAATCAGAAATTCAAAAAAATTCAATGATTTTAGAAAATATTTTCTATGCGAAGCAATTTCAAGACTGAAAATGAAGCAAAGTCTAGATTTTAGTGAACTTTAAAAAAATGCGTGCAAAATATTTGTCGAAATGCAAAAAACACCTAAATAAGTCGCGTTGGCAAAGTTGAACGAAAGGATGATGAAAAATACTTAAAAAATTAAGTTAAGAAAATGAAAATAAAGTTTTTAAGGAATCGAGTCAAAACATTGTTAGTTGTGTTTTCTTTAAAAAATGATTAATAATTAATCACATAATACCAGTATACTGGTAAGGTGGGTCAAACTTACCTAGTATATTAGTTATAAATTGGAACGTGGCGAATAAGCTGTATTCAACAGAATCCCATCCAAATTGCAGGCGAACAAAAAAGTAAACTACATTCAATTCTCCTACAAATATTAAAAATTGAGTGCGTATATTATCTTTATTTATAATCACTCGATATGTATTGGGAAGCACTTACCATAAAGTGGGCCAATAATGACAATAAATAAGAACATAATTGCACAAACTCGTTTCTTCCGTCCCCTTTTGTTACCAGTTCTTACTACAGTTTTTAGTGTTTCTGTTATGTGCTTGGTTTGAAAGAAATCCCTGAAAACCAAATAATAAATAATCATGTCATCAAAAAAAAAACTGATTTGGTCAAAAAATTAAAAGTTTTTTAAATCTATTTATTGTCAACTTACCGGAGAAATCCTTTACTTTCGTGTGCAATTGCGCTTTCGGATGATTCCTCTTTTGGATCATGAATAAAAAAATATCCATAAGCTAATGAAACAGAGTACATGGATAGCGCTATTAAGTACACCCCATAGAAACCCACAACTCTGTAGAAAATACCACTTAAAGCAGTTCCAATACACATGCTAACATTCGCTAACATATTTACGGCACCTATAATATACAGGTTGATTGTAAAATGTCTGTAAAAAATCTTACCACTGGTTTTTGGGGTGAAAATTTGATAATAAACCAAGTGTTTAAACTAAGGGACAGATTTCATGATAAAGAGCTTCAAAGTTAAGATTCTATTCAAAATAAAAAATCGAAAAAATTAATTCGTTTATTTGTAGTGCTACTATCTGAACGAAATTTCGGGTTGCGATTTATTTTAGAGCAAAAAATTAGAATATGAATATGTACATCACAGAAATGGCGCTTTCAGGCATGCAAATTCGCTTTCAAAAGCATGTTTTATTAATAATTGAATTACAAAAATTCATTCTGCTCATTTTCATCAGCTGATTCGAATTTTTACACGTTTTCTTGCAAAAGAAACTTTTCTTGGTGGCACTCTTTATAGACATTTCTTTTTGAGATTCTGGATTTAAAGTTAGCTGCATTTTTGGTAAAATAACTATTTGAACAATTTTATCTAATGAAACAGTTTTTTAATTGTTTTTTTTTATTGAATGTTTGAAGTTGAGATCCATGAACGCTAAATTACGTTGCGGCAAAGTTAAATTGAATCCTAGTCATCTTCGTCGTTTACGTTCTTTTTTTTAGTAAAAGTAAAAACACTCATCACCTCTAATCTGCAATTTCTCTGTAACTCATATCTTACAAACCACCCTGCATTTCCATCCGGGTTTAATAAAATTTTAGGAAAATTTTCCGATTATAAAGCATTTAATGAATGAGTTTAACGATCTGTTCACGATATTTTCGTCGAGTAACAATATCTTACCAATTCTCATTGTTCTTTCTTCCTCCGTACTCAAGTCACTAATGTAACTGTAAACACCAGTAAACATGGCAAACCAGGAGCCAGAAATTGCGGGAAAAAAAGACTCACAGACAGAGTTTACTTCCATAGGCCATTCGTAGTAAAAATATGTACAAAACAGCAATCCAGTAACGGATAGCACATCCCCTAAAACGGGCACCAACATGCATGGCTTACGTTTCTGGAACTTATCACTCCATGCGCCAAGGAATAGAAGGATTATCCCAGGGATCACACTTTGTATCTAATTTAAAAGGAAATTATAAAAAGAGTGAAACAATTAAGAATAATTTTTGAACTTAGTTTCCGTTTTGTATAGTTGTATTTCACATTTATTCTATTATTATTGAAGCGTTAAAATTGTGGTAATAAGGTAATCAATAATATATGGAAATCATGTACCTTAGGGCAAACATCGTAGAAAAATGCGAAACTTGGTAGAAGTTATGAAACTTTTATGCCGACATCAGCCGATATTAAATACAAATTAATAAAATATAAATTTAACAAAAGTTTCATACCATAAATCCCAAAAATTACGATGATTACATTGTTCAAAAACTAAATTTTGTAAAATTATTATGTTTTGTTTTAATGTAAGAAACGACAATACTGCTTGCGGTCATCTCATATACAGGGTGTCCCGGAATATGAGGGCATACTCACGGATTTGCACAGGAGACGTTAAAAAAACATAACAAGTTTTTATAAAAAAAAAATTGCAGGGGGCCTCCTTACGGAGATACAGGCCTCTAAAGGAGCCACCTGAGAATCGATTTTTTAAAATTAACTTTTAGAATACTTCATGCAATTTAATTATTTTTTCATACAATGAACAGTACATCATTGCTCTTAAAAATGACCCTTGAAAACATTTTTAGCATTTCAGCCAGGGATGGACTTAGGTGGAGCACAATAATAGTAATTTTTTTACCGTTTACAATAAAGACACGACAATAATGTATTTAATAATAATGTATTTAGGTAGATTTCACCTTAAACTAAAAAAAAAGACACTCTTGATTCATATCGATAAACAGTACGGTTCTCGATAAAAAAATTTTTTTATTGAATAGAATTTATATGATTTTTTTATAGAAACTTGTTATCTTTTTTAACGTGTGTTTAAAGTTTTCTTTTTTCGGTGTGTAAAAAGCATTTTCTATAAATGCACTAAATAATGACTAAGAAAGTAAGGAAAAACTTGGAGCAGCGATGTTTAAAGAATTCTAGGGGCTCATCGAAGCACGCGTCCAAAAGAGACTAAAGACTTTAGTCCAAAGCGAAAGCTTGTTCAGCTACAAGTTATATTCGACCACCATTTTTTATATGGAAATATAAATCGCACGCAAACTTACTATGAGTAAATTCCTCACTGTTATCACATAATTTACTTACGATATTTTTCAAAATTGTCATATAAGTAGCCAAGGTTTGCACTTCTTCCTCATCCCTATGATAATCGGGATAGGCCAATTCGTTTCGATTGGCGATGGCATCGCAGTGTTCCGCAGAAATACCTAAATTCACTCTGCACGCTTTTTCCAAATTTAAGTTTTGCACTGCTATAGTAATCATCATGCTCGGCAAGATGTAGAAAACTAATACAGGTTCTATAGTCATGTGCGAAATAATATATTTCGCACTTGAAATAAATGTTCTTTTCCTTTTATTCCCTACTTCATCGTCTGGCAAGTCTTCTGATGTTTCCGCCGCCAGTTGAAGACCTACCTCAACAGTTTTCGCTTTTTCCATAATTACAAACTACACTTGCCTAAGCAATACAAAATCAGATTTTCATTGCGCTTAGAACTGTATGTTACAAGTAACTGGAACGATAATAAGATATAAATTTACTACTGTTTCTAAAGATCTAAGATAAAGATAAATATCTAAGATAAAATAATCACTGTTTGATTAATATTGCAGAAGCATTAATTGATAAATATAAATTTTCCCAGAGGAGGAATTTATGCAAAGTGAAAGTTTTCATCGATGGTTAATACAGGAATCCCGCAAACTACTGCATGCACGAGTGGACGAATAATAGTCGTTTTCTGGTTTTGGAAACTATTCCTAAGCTTTATTTCTCAAACTGTGACAATTTTCATTAAAAAAAAACTATGTTTAAGTTTAAAAAATAACCATTATTTGACAAACTAGTGCAGAATTGTTATTAAATACAAATTACTTTAACCTTCCGGTAGTTGCGACGCGGTCTCACAGACTTCGCCAACAGTTTATGTGCCATAGTAAAAGGGGATCTGGCGGAATAAAGTTCAGATGCCCAGTACCTTCACCGATAGGTGTGGTCCGCACAGGGTTGTGATAATATCAGTGTAGCTTGGGAGGTGTTGGATCAGTAAGCAATTTCGGTCTCAGAAACGGTTAGTGGGAGTTCGAGTTCATCGGTTAGAGGAAGCTTGATATTATCAGTGATATGAGAGAATACGAAAAAGAACAGGAGTATTTGCAAACACTGTTAGAGAGTGCGGGATTGGATAGTGAGGATAATGACTTAGTTATCTTTGAAGATGAGTTGGACAAAGAGGAACAAGACATCTAAGAAATTTTGGATCATCCCGCTGGAAAAATCATTCTCCAAAATCCAAAGGTATGCGAACGAGGCAAGAAAATATATCACTTCGCTCGCCGAGTCCAACAGCAGCAACCAAAATTTTCAAGGATCCTGTGGAGATATGGAGCTATTTTTTGGAGAGTACAACGCTTGGAGTTATTGTGGACAGGACAAATAAATTAATTGCCTCTATCCAAGACAGGTTTTCAAGAGAACGCGATGCAAATACCACTGATGAAACAGAAATCCGTGCCTTTATAGGATTTCTGTATTTAGCTGGATTAAGTCACTCAAATCGCTCAAATGCGGAAGAACTTTGGAGGAGAGATGGCTATGGCGTAGAAATGTTTAATCTCGGTATGAGTTTACAGAGATTTCGCTTTTTAATAGGCTCCATTAGATTTGACGACAGATCGTATGAAAATGGACAAATTATCTCCTATTCATATGATGTGTGATCAATTTACAAAAAAATGTCGAAATGGCTATCATCACTCGACATTTGTTACCATCGATGAAATGCTTCCAGCATTTAGAGGTAGATGTTCTTTCCGACAATACATCCCCTCCAAGCCAAATAAATATGGTATCAAGATATTTTCAGTCTGTGACCCAAAAGTGTTTTACGCCTCAAACTTGGAGGTCTACGTGGGAGCACAGCCTGATGGGCCATTCAAGTTATCCACCAAACCACAAGACGTAGTTTTGCGAATGTGCAAACATGTCGTTTACATCTGAATTTAACCATAGACAACTGGTTCTCGTCTGTTCCTCTTGTTACAAAATTGCTTGAAGACTTCAAATTAACGACAATTGGAACCCTCAGAAAAAATAAACCGGGACTACCAGTGGAATTTGCTGTGCCTTCCAAATGTCCGTTTCACACTAGGATGCTTGGCTTCACTGAGGATTTGACTCTGGTTTCAAACTTCACAGCGTGCACCATCACGATAATATTGACGCAAGTAGTGGTGACAAAAATAAGCCAGTTATGATCACCACAATAATAACACCAAAGGTGGTGTTGACGTGGTAGATAAGTTATGTACCTCTTATGATTGCTCATGATGCAATATTGAATATCACAGGAATTAATCGTCAAGTCATATACAAATGCAATAATCCAGACAAAATCGTTTAAGGCGACGAATTTTCTTGAGGGAGATGGCAAAAAGTCGAATTTCTCATTTCATATCATAGAATTCCTCATTTCATAAAGAGCGCAACTCTTACTAGTCGGCCAAGGACACTGAAGTTGAGACTCATGGAGGTAACCGGCACTGAAGAAGTGCGCCACCAAGAAACGCCCGCCAGAGGAAGATGCAAGTCCTGCGGCACCGAAAAAAAAAATAGAAAAGGCCATTTTTCGTATTACAAATGCACCACATACATGTGCTTAGAGCATATCATAGCATAGTGTCACAGCTGCAGGGAACCTGCATAAAAGCTCCTTTGCAAAGAGTTTTCTTTTTCATATGGTGCCAAATTTATTACCCTTTTAGAATTTACATTGATTTTTACTTTAAGCTTTAGTGTTTTCAACCAAAAGCGATAATTTTATGAATGTATTTTTTCTTTTTCATTTATTTTTTGACCCTTGTTATATTCGTACTAATAAACTTGAATTTATTTTTTTTGCTAAAACGATGTATTTTAGTCTATTTTTTCATGACAAGAAATATGACTATTATAGATTTTAATTTATTTATGGTAAAGTAATTTTCCGGAAATTGACAACTTTAGATAATACGAACATACGAAATTACTAGAAAGTGGTACTTAGTGTTGATGGTAAACAGTTTCTTTTTGTGAAAATTAGGTTTTACACATTTTTTAATTTAAAATTTGATTTCACAGTTTAAAGGACGAACAACAATTTGAAATCTGGACTTGACTTCGTTTCGAATCACTGTAAAAACCTCAATCTTAAGCTTCTTCAAGCTCTCTTGAGTAGTTTCTTTGAACTACACTGTTCAAACCTTGAAAAATAAAAATTGGCGTCATGTATTTTAAGCAGTGGCTGAGGAATGCTTGGAGAGTAGGGAACAAATGTTTTAAACAAATTGAGTCTATTTCTCTATATACTAGATATTAGGCTTTAAAGATGAGCAACAATGAAAAACTCACCTAAGCTTAAAATTTTACCAATCAGAAAAATTACTATTTTATCAACTTTAATGAAAAATCACAGTGAGATATTTGCGGATATGTAGTCACAGCATATTTGTGGTTAGTTTTTAAATTCTGCTCTTCAAAAATTAAGATGTTAAACAATGTCGTACTTGCGAATATTTTACCTTCGCTGTAGAGACTCCAAAAATGTGAAATCTTCTTCATGAGAGAAGAGGGAAATCATGGTGTTTATTACAAGCAAGTTGCTTACTCAGAGAAAGTTGCCAGAATTGGACAGCTGATTACTCAGATTGGATAAGTCCTACTTTAGAAGACCTTCTAAAGGCTTTGCGTGAATTTCCTTTGTTTTCGATCAATGGACTAAACTCCAAAAAGAGCTACCTTTCTCTACCGGTCATCAATTCCGGTATTTTGATTCCGATCATTGCTTTAGAAACTCAATAAGTCACATGTTCTTAGTAAAGGTCGTATTCTTAATAACAGGTAACTTGTCGCACCAAAGAAAAATAATCAAGCATCGCTCAAAATATCAAATGAAGAAACATTTGCGCAAAATGTCTCAAATTCCATCAGGTTCTTATCCTTAGTAGCATCCATTAGATTAAATTGGTCAGAAAACAACACCCTAGGGTTGTCTGGTCTGATGTGAAATAGAACCTCTTTTGAATTTTTTTTACACGAGTCATTTGAACCAAGGAAGCAAAGTTTTGAACCCAGTAAAAAGTCTTCGTTCCTTATATGTTTTATTTGAAGATCACATTCTATGATAGACACATAATTTAAAGTTAAATCGTCAGTTTCCCTTACAACTACGTTCGTGAACAGCCACTCTGTCTGGATTAAAAGTGCGTGTGCACATTTTGCATGGAACCAGCTGGTTGATGTGGCTCTGCCAATAAGCCTCGCTGGTTTCTTGAAAGTTCAGTTTTCCTGACCCTGAAATATAGAAAACTTATTTCCTCTGGATATCAGTTTCACTTAAACTAGTCTTACTTTTCGATCTGATACTGATAACAAGGCTCCGCAAAAACAAATTCAAGCTGCTGTTGACGAAAATGTGCAACTGTAGTAAACCGCTACTTGCCAAGGTATTTTCAAAGAACATTTGGGATCATGACATTCTGTATGCATGCAATATCGAACCACAAGCGCTGTTTTGTCCTATCGTGGGTCGATTTTACTATCGGCCCTGTATATATTATTGGCAAATGAAAATCCGGATATTATTTTTAACTGTTGTGTATATTTTCCTGACTGTACTTCAATTTATTTCAAAATTTCCTGGGTTTCAGTCAATTTTATTGTTTATTATTTAAAATGTTACAATTTTTTTTTATTTACGTTTCTGTGTCTTTCTCCACCATCATCAGTTTGTCTAAAATATACATTTTACATTTATTATCAATTTAATAAAAAAAAAACTTTCACAAAATTAACATATTAAAATTCAAATCACACACATATTAAAAAGTACAATTTGGGACCTTGGTTCTCAGGTGATGAGTCGGGATAAACATGTTCGGGAAAATACTAGAATCTATTGTTTAGAGATCTAAATTTGACTTACATGTCTACATTTGGTTGGACATTGAATTACCTATTTTATTCGATATCGAGCGAGAGCCCGAAAAACCTGTTTATATTTCGCCTTTTCTTTGCATTCTTGGAATTGCTCTGTAATTCTTCAATATCTGCTGTTTAATTTTTATTTACCAGGTCCATTCAGTTCATGCATGCGATCATCTAATTAATGTGTGATACACAGAGCTAAGATTGTCTGTATCTGATCTGAAATTTATTGCATTCTGATGTTTCTTAATTTGTATCATTTCATGGATTCTTCTCTTATTATAGTTGTCCTCATTGATCAATATTTGTGTGTTATTGAAATCAAAATCATGCAACTTTTGTTGTGCATGTTGTGCTAATGCTGTTGCATTTTCGTTAACCTTTCTTAAGCTATACTTATGTTCGTATATTATTTTCTTTAAATATTGCCCTGTTTGTCCTATGTATGTGTTGTCACAGTTCAAACAGTCTATATTGTATATTACGTTTGTATATTTGTAACATTTTAAATAATAAACAATAAAATTGACTGAAACCCAGGAAATTTTGAAATTATTTTTAACATGTTTACACATGATTGTGAAACAATAAACTAGTGAAAATGTTTGATTTTCTTCAGCTATTATCCTGCTAAGGCAGACTGATAAAACATAGGTAATTATAATTACATACTACTTTAAGCATGCGATAAGTAATCACCGTCAAACAATGAGGAAAATTACTACATACTAAGGTCATATTCGTGTTCAAGCCCGTCTTTTTAAAATCATATTGGGCGTTCGTGTTTCGCAGGGTGAATAACCGGACGAAATTTACTTCATAAAACATTATTATATGTGGAGGAAATTTTTAACGTTCTACCTAAGTTTTGTGATTTTATACCACAAAATGTACTTTCATAGTTATTTAAGTTTACTCTTAGTGCGTTTATCTTGTAATAATCTTCAGCAAACAACATCCGAAGTATGGTACAACACAATCGTAACATTTGCTCATTTGTTCAACGACAGTCAAAGGTCTGTTTATGTTAATATTAGCCTGTTCAAATATTTTATGTGATTTGATAAATTTCCATGGGAAATATTGTACAAAGCTGTTCGCATAACTATAGTACATAGTACAGGGTGTCCGATTTTATAGGCGCTAACAAGGAGGAGTTCATTTTGAACAATTATTATGTTATGTTGAATTTGAAAAGTAGTTTAGAGTAGTTTTCAACGTGCCTAAAGTGTTCAATGTTTGTTAGATTTTGTTTTACTGAAAAAGATAAAAAGGAACTGAAAAGGGTGCTCATTTTTTTGGCAATAGTAAAACTGGTTAATAAATGAAAAATTTACAAAAAAAAAACGAAAATTTTATTTAAACTTTGACATCCTTTTCCTCAAAAACTATTGACATTCGGATAAGACAAATTTGCCTGAAACGCAATATTTTTACGAAAACAAGGACCACACTGTAGAGATATGGGGACGTCCCCGTATGAACAACGCTTATAGTAATAAACCATAAAACTCTTCTAAAATCTAAAACCCAGGATTTTATTTTTAATTTAATTAAAATACAGTTAGGAAAATGTACACGTTGTAATTATATAAAATTTATTTAAAACAAATACTGTTTCATAGGGCAAACCACCTGTATCGATAACAGATCTTGTATAATTTTTGCTTTATAAACGCCTCTTGTTATTTAATAGCACATCCGATAAAAACGTCTGTCGTAATTGAAATAATTTTATCATGTGCTTGTTGTAGTTCGAAATTGTTGTAATCGGTGACTAATTTATTGGAATAGAATAATCTAATTGCATTAGGACATAACTGTCTCTAGTTATGTCCTAATGCAATTAGGACATAACTAGAGACAGTTGACTAGCAAACTCTTGATTGTATAAGGGGGCTACTTCATTATCATTTAATATTTGCGGTTTCTATTTTTATATTATATTTCTAGTCGTTGGTGTCAGCTAGGTCCCCGTGTGCGTGCGAGAGAGAAAGCAAGAGACCGCATGCTAGGTCCAGACGTAACGGTGGTGCCGTCATCGAATTCCAATGGATTTGCCTCGTCCCATAAGAAGTTATCACTTCAAAAATATACAAGATTTAACCAACACTTAATTGTTATTTGATTTTTATCCCATCGGAAATATACGTCGAGTTTTGTCAGAGTGCACGTTGTGACACACAGAGCTTTTTGCACACGATTTTTGCGTTTCCTTATTTTTGTTTCTGTTTTTTTAAAGATAAGGAATTTCTAATGGAACGTAATTAGTAAAACATATTTATCGATAAAGATTATTTTCATCGAGGAGAAATTTATTGAAAATTGAATTAAAAAATTCAGCGGCAAAAAGGCAGAGACATACATTTTCTAGATCAGAGTTTAGTATCTGAGCTTTCTATTTGAATCGGATCAAAATTGTTTTGGGTCAAAATCATGTAATTTTAATGACATAGAATAACTCTCGGCACGATGAACTCAAATAGTTCTATTCCTAGGCCAGTTATTTACAAAATATTTTGGAAACACACCATTTGTTTTATTTTGGGGGCCTCTCAAGCGCTTCTTATACGCTTCTCATCTCGATTATCGATTATTGCGCTCATTTCTGTCCCAATAAAAATAAGCTAAAAAATATGCTGAATTTTTCTGCGCCCGACAATATTTCCGCATACCACTACATAAAAATTTGACGCTATAAAAGTGTAAACCGGCGGCAGCTTAATTCAAAACCTAAATTTTTTTTTACATGTTCGCTTCTATCTCCTTGGCGGTTGAGAATTTGAACTGAAACTTTATTGGCTATCAAAAAGATCATTACGACTATCCCGGTATTTTAAACCGTTCAACTACCAAAAGAGGGTAAAACGTTCATTTCTTTTATCAAGAAGAGTATTAATTTGTGCGAAAAATTCAATAGAATTTTCAATGGGACTTTCGTGTAATTTTACTTCCTACTGCCATGCCATATACAATTACAACTTACCAGACAAAAATCAAATCGACAGATCGACATACATATTACAATACGCAGACGACACGGCACTTATTGTACATAACAAAACTACTGAGAGAGCAGCTCAAAGACTCCAAACACTAACAAACAACACAATGACATGGTTTTATAAATGGAGATTAACACCAAACCCTTCAAAAAACCAACTTCTGCTCACAAACCACGGACTCACCGCTGACTCCCCTACAATAACTGCAGACGGCCAAACGACACAACCAAAAAACGACGTAAAATACCTTGGAATCACAATTGACCACAAACTTAAATTCACTAAACACATACGAAACATCAGGGCAGAAACAATAAAGAGAACAAAACACTTCCGATCGCTAACCTACAAAGACAGAGGAATTAGCACAAACACCGCCACCAAAATATATAAAGCTATTTGTAGACCCTTGCTTGACTATGGACATATACTCATGACCAACGGAACAGAAAGGACAAAACGTTATATACAAACAACAGAACAAATTGCACTAAGACTAATAACACGAATAAGACACCCCCAAAACCCACTACACAACCCCTCCACCCAACTACTATACGAACGCACAAACATGACAAAGATTTCGGAAAGACTCATACATCTACAGACAAAATGGACAAACAACCCTTACACCTGGACCATACTGAATCCCCTTTGTCTTACAAGACCAACCAGACAATCCCGCTTCCGTTTCCCTACATCAACGCTACTCGAACGCTCACAATATTAAATGTTTACTGGACAATAAATCTAAGATTTCTGTTTGCCAGAATTAAAATTATTATATTAGTAACCTAGAATAAGATAATTTTTACCTTTATTTGTTTGTTTAAATTAAGACTACGTGTACTAAACAAGGGCAAGAAGACCGATAGGTCGATAGCCTTTTTTAGAAATAAAGATGTTTACTACTACTACTACTACTATTAAGTTATTTATAAATAACAGTTTATTTGTTATTTCAATTCTCGATTCTGTATATTTTCTTTCGATTCTATATAAAAAGAATAATTTTCAGATCTATATGTATAGACTCATACCAACTTTTCTTAAGGTGTTAAAATCACCTTATGAAGTTAAGCTACACACTTAAATAATACCCTGTATCCCCTGGTTAGATTTTTTGAAAAACATTCAGTTTTCAATGAACACGAAATGCAGCAGCCAACAAAGTCGCATAATTGCAAACAATTTTCCACTTACCGGTAAATTTAATATCAGGCTTCAAAGGTACTGGTCGTCGCTTGTTGAGGGGCAATTTATCATTTTCGATTTTCCACATTTTCAGGCATTGCGGCTCGTGGATATAGATCGAATTCACGGTGAACAGCTTGCCACACAGATAACATGGAAACAATGGCGATCTTACTCCAGAAGTTGGTCGGTCATCTTTACTGCTTTTGCGGGACGAAGATGATGAACTTTGAGGCGTTTCTTCCACGGGAGACCGTATTGGTTCTCGGTTAGATGGTCGTGGTTGATTTTTAGCTGCAACAAAGACAAAGCTTCATTTAATAGCTTCGTTAAAAATACATTTATTAGTTGTTACATACACACTGTTAAAAAATAAAAGCGAGTTTAAAATAGTTGAAAATTGCAACAAACTGACCTGTTCTTAAAGGTGCAGGGCTTCTCATATCGTGGGGTAAGCTCTCATTTTCAATATGCCATTTCTTTAAACACTGCTTCTCATGAATTTTTATTGAATGTGTTCCAAATAATTTACCACAAATGTAGCACTGAATACTTTGCGGTTGCTGATTATTTTTACTGGAGGTTGTAGCTGACTGGGACTCTGAGCTTTGAGACATTGGCGATGAAGATGTTGTATGCAGAGTGTCATTTGAATAAGATTTCTTCTGAAAACAACATGTAACTTTATTTATCAGTCAACCGAGTTCAGTTGAGGATGGTTCATTTTTATTTGATGTTTTGGGGAATCTCAGTTTCAAGTTCGTTGCCTAGTTAGGGGTCAGATTTACATCATCAAAAGAGCAGGAAACCGCATGATGTTATGTTTTATAATTTTGTTTTTTCGTGTTTTTTTGCATGTGCCTCAAAAAATAATATGTTTTTGAAGACTGCTATTCTTTACAAAATTAAAATCGGTAGCATTTTATCCAAGAGCCACCAAAAACAGCTGCTTTTTGCTTTTTTTGTGGGAACGTGTCCCAATTGCGAGGAACCATGAACCACTATCTAGATTGTATACAATGTGTCCCGGAAAACGTGGGCATGCTTTCTAATTCATATACAGGATGTTCAAACAACATGACAAATTCCTATAAAAAAATCTAGATGCCGTTCCTAACAAGATAAAGGAGACCCTAAAAGACTCCGCTAAAATCGGTTTTCATTGACTAAATTTTAAAGTTATTGGTATAATTTGATAATTTTTTAATATGACAGATAATAGTTCAGGCCTCTGAATTGAGATAGTGTTTTTCAAACTCATTTTGCTTTTTGATTTCGCCAGGGACTATCTAGATTGTACGCATTAATGCTCATATTTATAACACCCTCTACTATACAGGCACAAGAAATGTATTTTCATGTACATACACATACATACATAATCAGCACTTTTCTACCCGTAGGTGTAAGGTAGTGTATTTAACTTATAAACGAAATTTGCCCATTTTTGCCTATCTCGCGCTACTTCTTTAGCTTCTGTCCAGTTATGTTCCGCTTCCCTAGGCATTCCACTATTACATTATTCCAACTTTTCTTTGGTTTGCTTCTGGTTCTCCTCTGCATATGTTTTTCCTCCCATATCCTCTTTGTCTGTCTGATTTCTTTCATGCTTACCTAATGTCCAAACCACCTTAGCTGTTGTCTCTTTATGCTTTCAAGAACTGATTCCATTTGTAAATCATTTATTACCTCATTACGCAATTTATTTTTGTCACTCCTTTGATTCTTCTCCAGACTTTCATTTCCGCAGTTTGTATTTTACTTTTTTGTTGTTTGCTAAGGTTCCTACTTTTACATCCATCCATAAGGACTTGTATGTAATTGTGTACACTCTCAGTTTTGTTTTCTTTAATATTTATTTCCTCCCCAGAAGATTTCTAATTAGGATCTAATAAAGTCTTGTTGTGTCTTCCAACCTGTTGTTTATTTCTGCGTAGTTTTGCCGATCTTTTTGCGGAAGAACTCCCAAAGACTTGAAGTTAGTTATCTCTTCTAGAGACTTGTCGTTTAATGTTATATTGCAGTTTAGGTCGCGTTTCATTTCTACATGCATATTACTTTCTATATTTTCTATTAGGTTTTGATTGGCTTTCCTGTTTTTAAGACTATTCCAAATAGCTGACATGGGTATACTATCAAATGCCTTTTCCAGGTCTATAAAAGCTATATACACTTTATTGTGATTTTTGTTAAGTTTTTCTCAAAGACCTGTTTGACTGTAAAAATAAGGGCTTGGAGACCCGTTCCTTTTCTGCACCCAATTTGAGGGTCCTCGAGTTGTTTATTTCCGTTTTCCAGAAAACTACTATTTCGATCAAGAAAGTTTGTTTTTGCAAAGTATAATTTTTGAGGCTGATTTATAATATTGTCAACTTGGCCAAGAACATGCATTAATCTTGAAAGGGTTTATTTTTTCAACTGCTGTTGAAACTACGAACAATCCGCTTTTATTTTTAATTTTCATTTAATTTCTTATTGATTTAAGCAAAGACGTTTGATGAAAAATGGTTTATCGATATCAAACAAGAGTACATTTTTTTAAGTTTAAGCTTTAGGATATCTGAAAATAGTCTTCCGGTTTCTTTATCATAAAGGATGTTAAAAATCTGGGCAATAATGTGTACAAGCGGCACTCTCAAAAAGCAAACTTGGTTCCCAAAACACTATTTTAAGGGGACAGTAATTAGTGTCTGTCATATTAAAAAAATATTATTCTAAGTACCTACTTTAAAAGAAATGGAATAAAAACCAATATTCAGCGGCAGGTGTCGATGACTTGGTATAGGGGGTCTGTACAATTTTTTAAATAAGAGCTTGTCATGTGACCCATTTTGACCCCCTGTATCCGAAAGCATGCTACATTTTTCGAGATATTCAGTTATTATTTATTGAGCTAAAAAATTAAAACATGTGCCTCTCTCAGAGGACAATTTTAAACAAAGTTAAAGTTCATACAAACGTAGCTGAAAAGCTTCGCTACCGAGATACAGGGTGTTTATATTTCAACAAACTGGCCTTTTTGTGGTGGGCATATTTTAGGCTTTCCAGGCTGTTTGAAGTAAGTCGATAAACTACATTATTCGACTGCTGTAAACGAAATATAAAATACTTACACTGTTGTTGAGTTGAGCTTTGCAGCTTCGTAGGTGAACTTCGAGCCTATCAGGGTAAAATGTTCTATCGCAGTTCCTACATGGTATCAATGTTGCCTGAAAAAAAAATGTATAAAATAATAAAGTTTATAAAGTTTTCTTCGTATTAATTAATATACTATTTGGAGGAGTTCGTTAACTACACAAATCACCTATGAAGTAAAAAGTTATAAAACTTGAACAATTTAGTTTCAAGTTCTAGTAAAATTACGTAACGTTTAATTGAGGTAATCTTTCAAAAAAAGGATATTACAGCAAATACAACTACACTATAATCCACTCAAATTTGAGGACATTCTAAAGGAAGCAAGTCCCCTTCAGTTATGAGTTCAAGTTCAACATATTAAAGATCTAAGTATTTTCATTGGCAAGTGAATCGTGTGGTATGCGAATTGATATTCCAATCGATAGAATAAATTAGAAGCCGAAACTAGTTCTAATTTTAGCTTTGTGGAGAGGCGTCCGGGCGTAAACGAGCAAAACATTTGAGGAATAAGAAATTACTCTAATGAGTCCTAAGATGAAACCTAGTATTTGACATTATTTTTCCTCACCGTTGTTTCCTTATTGATGGTTCCTGATACGTAGCAGTGCATAAAATAAAACGCGGAAATATTGAACAAAAATTCTATGACTTGGGAGCCTCCACATATTTGATCTTATGAATGATTTTTAAATGAATTACCATAATGTTTGTGTACCTGTAATTTTTAAACTGCTAATTGCAGTCAGATAGAGTTTACTTATTCCAAAAGACATATTTTCTTATGATAAATTAAAATATATGACATTTACCTATTCAATTATTTTTAAGAAAAGCTAACAAATTGCGAAAGTACAAAAAATGAAAATGGTATTAAAAACCGACAAGTCGTAATTTTCAATCGCAACCTGACCGATATGATCGCTATAGAGCAACTGGACAATACAAAAGACTAGTGGGGCAAGGTCGAAAATGAAAAAATACACGAATTCAAGACATTTAGTAATTTCTTCATTGCGTAGACAAACAGTTACCGCGAAAGACCTCGAAAATGTACTTAAGACGGTTTGTCCGCAAGGTTTCTTTTAATTTACTTGGCAAAATAGGATATCAGGGGCAGAAAGACCGATAGGTCGATAGCCTTTTTTAGAAATAAAGATGTTTACTACTACTAGGATATCAGTCTGATAGAGAAAATATGCAAAATGGTCTAAAACATTCCATCAAATTATTTGTGAATACTTTTTAATTAATTTCTTCCTTATAAAGCTTCCTTCTCCAGGAATAAGTTACCAGTTTTTGCACTAAGACCATCTTCATCAGAACATTCTGTATATGTCACTTTTGAATTTTTGAAAGGTTTTCTTATAGGGACTTATGTACCATGTGTGTTCATTTACAACCAATTTTCGAGAACATTAAAAATAATTATTGAGGAAGGCAAGTAAGAGAAGCAAATTTTGGATTGAATTTGGAAACAAAACTTGGAAATTTTTCTGATTTTGTATCGTATTCTTGAATTTGAAACATTTTTTTATGCTTTCTGTTGTTGGTAAATCTGCTGTGAACAATAAGTACAGGGTGGGCCCCAGTACGCTTCCTTGAGGGATTTCCAGGATCCAGCATTTATCTGCTGGAACGGGCTGAAGTTGTTATTTATTTTTACTTGAAACATCCTGTTTGTCAAGTACGATTCCAGCAGACAAGCAAGCTTTGTTGGATACATTTTTGTTGATTTTAGATATCAGGCCCTCGTGCCACACTTTGTCAAAGGCCTGTGCAACGTTAAGAAAGACGCCCATCCAGATATTTCGCTTCCTCCTCGGCAGATATTGATATGTTTAAAAAGTGAACTTAAGTGTGAAGCGAAGGAATCTGCATTTTCCGAATCTGTTCTTGCCCCTTAATGGGTGGTATAAACTTGATAGGGTGCTTAATTTTTTTTTGTAGCTTTCCATAGTGAATAGTCGGTATTGGCCTTTCCGGTTAAATTTTTTAGATAGTTTTGAATATTTTTGTTTTTTTCTGTGTATAAAATTTCTTTTAATTCTTTAATGGCTCTGTTCAGTTCTTGTTGTTCTTTTCTAAGTTTTCTTTTTCAATTTATTTTACAATTAATATGCTGAGGAAGATCTATGCGAAAATACTTTTTTTGAATTTTAGGAGTGGCGAAATTTGCAGCTTCATGTAATACATTGTTAAACTTTTCTATGGCATTTTCGATTTCATTGGTTGTTGTAAGACGTATTTTGCAATTTAATTTTATTTGTAACACCCTGTATATCCAAAAGGAAAAACAAACGGACCTATGTTTATATGACAAACATATCTTAAAATGAATTTTCCTAACCATACCTGAAGTAACCTCGGATTGAACCGAATAAATTGAAAAAAAATAAAAATTGAAGTAACCAATTGAAAAAAAGGGGAGTTGTAGTCTGAATAATGTAAAACCCTTTCTTGCTATAATTTTCCAGATGTTTCCTTTGCATAGAATACCTCCTAGACATACTGGGATTCTATACTGTCTGCTACCGAAATATTCATTTTCGGGTTTCACACACATTCTTATAATATTTAAGCACACCGCAAACACCTTTTTATGTTGGAACTATCCATAGTTGGGTCTCGCATGTCCCATTGTAATTATGGATGAAATAGCTTTCAGGATTTCAAAGTTCAAGGTTACCGCTGTGTATTCAGAGCTGGAAATTATTTTTAAATTTGTCAAACGTACACACCAGGGAAATTCTTTTACCTTTATTATTGTTTTGTTCTATGGAGTATCGATTTTGTAATAGAGAAGCGGAAATATGTACAAACCATCGAGTTCGATTAGGAGCGCTTCTAATGGTCTGTTATTTAATAGATTTCGGCTTATTGAATAAATCCAACTGCAAATAAACCGTTACTCTACACAATTCTGAATTTAACATATTTATGATATTCATTGATTGTGAAAGATAGGAATTTATCTAAATTATTTGAATTTCTTTTAAACTTTTATCGGTAAAATTAGTTGTAGCAACACTATAATATCCAAAGTATGCCGTTGACTTTGGATTGTTTGTTGTTGAAAAAAATCATATTTTTTATCGTTTTCATGACTGAAAAGAATATTACCTTGGTCTAGAGGCATCAATCAAAAATTAGATTTTTTTATCAGACTATGAAAACTTTTACGGTCGGTTAAAAACTTTTCCAGGCTTAGAAGCGATGGTTCATTGAAATTGCTTCCTGACGTTTCGTTCACATATGTGGTGGACATTATCGAAGGCTGTGACCCCAGAAAACACTTCAACCGATGCTGCTGTGTTGGTTGCGATTAATCGAAATGTGATTCAGTTGCTTATTCTGTTATTACAAAAATAATTCAAGTCCAAGTTTTCCAAAAGTGGTTGTTAAGTACCTGATTTTTTTATTTAAAATAACGATTTTTTTTCGAACTTTCGAAGAGTCTATTTGAGTTTCTCATGTCTTCATCCCTTTATATGGCTGCCAACCTAACATGAATTTTTCGTCTTTTTCCTTATAAACTTCATACTTCATTTTTGGAAAGCCTCGCTTCGGAACATTTCTTTTTTACTTCAGCTTGTCGAATTTTTGTTGCGGAGATTGATAGTATCAAGAACTCAACTACACATTTTGCTTCTTCCCATTCTTTTATTCTCATTCTTCACGATCTTTTGTATACAAATATTTCCTGTAGTCCTCGTAAAGCTTTTCCTAAATTCTTCCCTTCCTGCTTCAAGTCAAGTATTTCCGCTTGTCACTCATTCCTTCTGTAGCTTTTCGTCATCTCATATTGTCAATTTGCAATAGTTTTCAACGTGCTTTTGATCGCGTCTGCTTCATACGACTCGAAAGCTGCATTAAGACCATATGCATGATCTTCAAGTACGGGAATATGGGTACCAATGAGACACATATTTTTATGATATTATTACTCCATTGTTCCCATGCAGGAGGTACATACAGTGAGACACTATCGCAGATGTGCGGTGTTTTATTTAAAAATATTATAACAAACTGAAAGCAATGGTAAAGAACAAAATAAACAAACGTTATTGAAAAAACCAATCAAGTTGACAGAAATAATATACTGTATATTTAAATTCAAATTCAGTTTTTATTTCAAAATCATAAAAAGGGTCGTTGTGCCATAGTTAACAGGATTTGGCAAAATCTTATTGATGTGTTTTTTGAATACAGTGGCAATATTAGAAATATCTAGAAGATATAATTTTCCTTTAATTTTTTTTGATTATTGGTCAGTTCAAATTTGTTTTCATCGGTTTTTCTTGCAAGTTTTTGGGCGCAAATCCCACTAAAACAAAATCTCCAGGGCGAGAAAATCTTTCCAACTCATCAAATAAGGTCGGATTTAATTCAGGCACAAAGTTTTCAGACGAAGCATCAGAATGCTAATCAGTTTCCTCTTCTTGAGAGTCACTTTGACGAATTTTTTCCTCACAACCATCTTTTTTCGCGTTTTCTGCCGTGTTTGTATCTGCAGGATAAGCGATTTGGTATTTGTATATGTTTGTATTTTTATTTGGAGCTTATAGAGCTTCTGAACGTTTGCAGTTTTGAAATTTTAAAACACCTAAACGGGCCTGGGAGTAGTGCTCTAATCTTATCCGCCTATATGGTTGGCCCTATATCTGTTGGACCTATACCTATGGATAGAGCTCGTATTCATTAACAACAGGACTGTTTTGTTAGCTTCCAGATTACTATGCACATGAACTTTGAATACGTAGGCAAGTTACTTTTGACTATGTTGAAAATGTAGCGAAACGCATCAAACCAATAACGCTGTTTCGAAGTGGCTTTACATTTTTCAATGGTCTAATGAGTAGATAATCATATTATAATAATACCTGTGAAGATTCCCATGCTAACTGGTTCCATTCCTTCTGAGAAACATCGCCTTGAGGCTTAACTGGAGGCTTTCGACGCAAATGTGCTGGCAAATTTGCATTTTCCCTTTCCCATTTCTGTAAGGAAAATAAACAATCATTGACAACACAAATTATGTGCACTTTAAATCAATTGGAAAATTTTCTTTGTAACTATTGTTTGAACAAGCAAATTTATTTTGAATCATATTATATATTGTCATTAACATTTTGAAAAATTCTAATTTTCAGACGTCTATTTAAAATAGATATTCGTCTAAATTTTTTTATGGTACTTTAAACTTTATCGGACGCGATATCAATATATCCAGCCAAGAAGCTGGCAATGGCAGAAGACTGTTAAAACGTGTTATTAAACCAAAATAAACGCAGCCCATTTAAAAACACGCATTTTCAGGTGAGAAAGGGGATTATTCTCTTTTGAAATCATGCACTTGTAATTTTGTTGCTTCACCTATCAATCTTACCTCATGCAAGGCATGGAACGAAAGTGTTCCATGCTTGCATGAGCGGTTTGTTTGAAAATATAGTTCACTTTAATTGCAAGTCTGCCAAAGTTATAGATTTCGGGTGGTAGTTCCGATTTGGCTCACTTTTAATGCAACTCTGTAGTTTTAGCTCTAGATGATTTCAAAAATCGGCCCTAGAAGAAAGATATTATCACTGCGAGGCCAAAAAGTTGTTTTTTTATCAACCTGTAATTAAACTAAATAGGCGTTCAAAAAATCAAAGAACTTTTTGCAATCTTGAGTTTATTTTTAGGTCTATGTTGTTGAAATAAAAAAAAATTTCTTTGTTCGACTGGGAGCATACTCACTTTCCAAAAATTTCCATTGTATCCTGAGATACCTAGTTTTTGCAAAACACGGATTGACAGAAAAATAATTTTGGATGAAGACCCACATTTTCATTTCAAACAAGTAATATAATACGGAAAGATAATGGTGAACTTATCACCGGCATTACAGAGGTAGTAAAAACATGGAAATACCATTTTCAGAAATTCCTCAATGTAACAAAGGACGACACAACAAATATACCGGTATATTTAACCGACGAACTAGAAACCGAGAAACCAACACTAGAAGAAGTGACGAAGGCCATAGAACGCCTAAAAAACAACAAAGTGCCAGGAAATCATACTATCTCCTCTGAATGCCTGAAAATGGGTGGTCCAGTACCCTATCAAAAGATGCATGAGTTTTGTTGGAGTGTTATTACACCCCTACAGAAAAAAGGAACCTACAGAGGGATACCATCAAAACAATCATCATCAAAACCGCATATAAAGTGCTTACAAACGTGATTCTAATCCGGATAACACCATACGCGGAAGAATCGATAGGTGATTATCAGTGCGGCTTTATACCGGGCAGGTGAACGATGGATCAAATCTTCACTAATCGCCAAATCCTCGAAAAACACTGGGAATTTGATAAGGACCTCCACCAACTATTAGACTTCCAACAAGCTGATGATAGCGTGTTAAGAGACCATGTGTGGGCCATGGCAGAATATAGAATACCAAATAAAATAATCAATATTACAAAAGTGTGCATGGAGGGTAGCCGGTGTTGTGTTAAAGTTGAGAACAACATGTCAGGAAACTTTGTGGTGGACAACGGCCTGAAACAGGGTAATAGTTTGTCTCCAATACTGTTCAATATCGATTTGGACGCAGCGATCAAACGAGCTAACATTGAAGAAGCTTTTTCAAGCAGTGGATCAACCTGATACTGGCATTTGCAGATGATATAGATCTTGTCAGTGAAATAACCATTGAAATCAAAGAGTTGTTTGGAACAATAGAAAAAGAGGCAGACACAGTAGGATTCGTATTAATAAAGACAAAACAAAATACATGTTTAATTCCCGCAGACAGGGAAGAGATCGACTTGGGCAAAATGTAACTATTGACACCTACAATTTTGAACGGGTCTCAGAATTCAAATACCTCGACGTAGTCAGCACAGCAGACAACAACATGAATAAAGAAATGAAGGCCTGCATACAGAGCGGAAACAGATGCTAGTATGAACTAAGAGAACTGTTCCCATCGAGAATATTGTCGCGATCCTCAAAACTAAAATTGTACCATGCTACTATAAGACTGGTAGTCATATACGGATGTGAAGCGTGGACCCTAACCCAAGCAAACGAAAACGTCCTGCGAAGATTTGAGCGAAAAATACTTGGAAAAATAAATGAACCAACCCAGGATTCTAGTTCTGGGCAATACCGAATAAGAACAAACGCGGAGTTAGAACAATTGTGCCAGGGAGATATTGTGAGAGAAGCAAAGTCACAAAGACTGAGATGGGCAGGACACATATACAGAGCACCGGTTAACAGAATGCTGAAAATAGCATGGCAGGAAGCACCGACGAGCAGAAGACCACCGGGAAGACCTACAATGAGATGGAGGGACAATGTTCTATCGAATGAACGAAATGAATAGGAAACAATGCTAGATAGAAGTCGATGGAGGCAAATTGTGCTTGCAGCCAAGACCCACATAGGTTTGTAGTGCCACTTGAAGAAGAACCACCTTTAAGTATATAAAAATGAAAAAAAGTAATTGAATTGAAAAATGCGTTTTAAAAATAACGAAATAATTAAAAAAGTATCTAGATGGGAAAACAAATAATGCGTTTGAGAATTCTGATAATAATTAATTGTCTAAATCTAAACTGCCTCAATCTCACTATTCACAGTGTGAATTTTGTTTCTTTATTATTAATTTAAAACCTTTTGTGTGTGTTAAAACCATTATTTTACTTTGGAGAAGTCTACAAATGTATTTTTTTAAGAAAATGCCCACACACTATTTTAAGTTGATAGATCATAATCCGAAAGTTTTCGTTTTTTTTTGGAACATTAGAGAAAATACATATGTAATTCTTTAACTTAAATTTTCACTTAACTTGACAAGTAGGTAACCTGGGCTATATTTAGTGTGTTATGCACGAACGATTGTCGCAAGAAACATAAAAATAAGCGGGTCAGTCCAAAGTCTGTTTACTCTATGAATTGGGAACAAACCAATAAGTTATATTACACCCTACCTCATTTGAATTAGGATATAAACGTTCTAATATATTCTTCGGCACTCCGTAACAACAGCGACACTCTCCCATTTTACTCGCACAAACTTTTAGATTAATTCACAGAATCGGTAACAATCAATTGCATTCAGGTGCATGCCGATGCTAAACCTAATCAAAAATCGATTGAATAACAGTGTTCTGAGCAATTAAAACTCGTGTCATATTATGCATCCTTGAAACAACCCACGAAGAATTTTCATGCAAACGATTTGATGAAAACAATGTTCAATCCTACAACGATTTAATTGAAAACGGTTGAAAGAATTTGGATTAAAAAATGCGGTCTTTAGATTGCTTGATTAATTATTCAAAGCTGTACACAGATTAAAGTTGATAATTATATTTAATAATTTAAACTAAAAAAATTGAGTTTCTAAAACCTGTTGGATTAATAAATAAATTCTTCCTGACGTTTCGCAAGCACAAATCGCTTGCATCAACAGAGGTGCTTCGATCGAAAGCTTCCACTGCAATGATGCATTCCACTCGCGCTTGTGAAACGTTTAGAAGAACATTTTTTCCATGACCGCTGAAAAGCTCGAAAGACTCACCAGTTTCAAGCAATAGCCACGAAAACCTTTGTGAAAGCAAGTTTTTAACGGAAGAGTTTCGGCAAATCGATAATACCGAACAAAAATGCTTTGCAAAATGCAAAAAGCTTCACAGGCAACCAAACGTCGTAGATTAAACGTGAAATAAACCTCATAAAAGACACCACTAACGTCCCCAACATCACGTGTTTATTACATTAGCACAAGGTGAGTTCGTCTCATCCATACGACGTGATGTAAATGACTAAAAAAAGATAATCGCATAGGTACATCTAAATCATAAAATTGGAAACAATGTTTTAGATTCAAAACTGCAGACTGTGATTTTACTTGTCAACACTACGTAAATGCGCATTTGCGTAAATCAACAAAGGTGAAACTAAACAACAAATAAAACAAAAAGCATTATTTAACTGATGGAACCGTAAATTCGCCACTCTAATCAGTTGAGAAGAATTCAGGGTTTAAAAATGTTGTTTTCTAATCGAATACCCAATACCCCAAAAGAAAATTTTATTGGTGAAAGAAGTTGATAAAACGGTAGAGAAGTAGCTTTTCTTGAAACTATTACTTCATTCTAAAAATTCCTTGATTTTATGAAAAGTATCAGATCAGGAAAAAAAATATGCTTGCACTTAAAAAACACCTTTAAATGATTTGTTACCTTTGCTGCCATTGCTTCAAAAACAACAAAACCGTTTTTCAACTTTTCAACTCCAACAACAGACTGTTTCCGCATGCATATTATGTAGACGTTTCGGTCGATTTAGAGTCTCCCCAGTAAACTTTATGCATCTTCTGCTGCATTTTAAGCTTTGAAACGCACCTTTTAAGAATTAACCAAAAATATTCTCTAAATCGGACATTTCGTTAAAGTGTTTTTACATACTTTCTTCTTCTACTCTATTTTTTCCTTACACTTCAAGTAACCACTCAGAAGGAATTGTGTCAATTTTAAATCAATCAATACCGGCCAACACGTTGATTGACAACACAATTGTTATAACTTCGGATTTTTTATGTAACGCCTTTGACGTTGGGACTGTATATGATAAATTCACGTTTTTTTCTTGTTATTTTTAAAAATAAATTATGGTTTCTATTTTGTCATGCCAAGAGCGAGACTTAGTAAAAGTAAAAAGAGGAAAAACTCACAAAAGCGAGTCGCATGAAAGGCACACCAGTTGTGTATAATCAAGTCCTAATGTTCAGCTATTTTCCAGTCGAATTAATTTTTTTCTGTTCTGCTCCGTTTGAAATTAGAATTTTCTGATAAAACCTTATTGTTGAAGGCAGTTCTCGTTACGAGTTATCGAAAGTGTCCTAATTAATATTCAATTCTATGTTTATCCGAAAAAGAAATTTGAATGACGCTTAAATAACGTCTTTATAAAGAAATTAGTTCGCTTGCTTCAGTTCGTCATATGTATATAATCATGTCAACATGTGACCAAAAATTGACGTCAATTAACCGTCTAGTCATATTTGGGGTTGCCTGACTTTTCGCTTTTAATGAGCGTAAATTGCACTAATCCGATTTTCGAGCATCAATTAAACAGCGCCAGAATTTATAATACCATTCAAATGGTTTACGTGCACTAAGTAACAAATAATTTATAAAAATAATTTTTCTTGGTCCCCTGGTGCAAAGTACGTACTTTCGCCACTGTTTTCGAAGGCGAAAGCATCACTTTTACCCTTTACAATAGCTTTCGCCACGCACCTTTCTGACTCGGTAACTAGCAACCACAAACAAATAACTAGAGGTGTGGAAAGTAATAACTTTCGCCACGCATGCTGAGAGTTTGTCGCTGACTGTTTTGACAACATTTTTAAAGCCGTTTTTTTCAAAACCTTATACTTTTCCCGGCTAGTTTCTACCGAGGATGAAGAAAAATAGTATACGGTACGCGAGGCGAAAGTCTCGAACAAGTCAAGTTTTTGTTGAGCGAATTGGCAATGAGATAAAGTTTATTGAATAATTAAATAAATACGATGAAAATTTGAAAAAAATGAAATTAAAGCTTTATTTATTTTTATTATAATTTACTAGCAACTTTGATCGATTTTTTGTAACTTGTAGTAATTATTTTGAACTTTTTTGTTCCAAAAAAACTTCAAAATTTAAAAACTTTGATACATGATCTTTCATCTTGATCTACTTAAATAAACGAAAATCTAAAATTAGGTCTGTGGCTTTATTGATACAAAGTCACATTGTTTTAAAATGTATAACGATCTTTTACTAATTGGTATGTTTTTTTACTTTTCTAGATTGGTCTTCCATCACCAGAAAATGTTCAAATACATTTTCGTTAAACCAACGATGTTCTGGATCTACAAAAGGATTTTTTTCTTTGGAAACCCTTCCGATATTATATGGTTCATTTAAATTTCACATTATCTCTTGTGCATTTGGATGATTCTTTATATCGACTTTCTTAAGTCGTATGTATTGCTCATCATTGTCTTTATAGCAGTAAGCTAAAAATTCACGATTCCTACTCCATTTTATCTCATTACGAGCAAAAGGCAATTTTTAAAAAGTAATGTCTCATATCCCTTACTGCTAAAGTTTTAGTAACCGACCTTTTAATTATCTATGGAATGTGGAAGTATGTGCGGCTGACTTCCGGAAATTTATGGTTTAATACTTAAAAAACACCTTTAAGAATTAAAAACTGGTAGAAGCAAATCGTGCTGAAATGTTTGTTTTAGAGTCAATTCACATGAGTCGAACCAAACAATAAGATATGGTTATTTTTCTAGGTCTTCTGACGATTGAAGAAAATTCCTTAGATCGCTTATAACGTCCCCAGATCCCCGATTATCTTAGTCTATAGTCCAGGTCTGCATGAAAGCCTTTAGTTCGTCGCTTGTATTAACATCAATTCCTGTTGTTTTTCCAAAATGTTTGAAGGGGATGAAGGTGATATATGCCTTTAACATTTTTATTCAAATTTAATTTAAACGCTACATTACCTTCTAGATGTCCGCTGTAGCAAAAATACCCATAACACATTAATTCTTGTAAAAATGTAATTGTTTTTTGTTACCTTTGTTACGAATACGAGAAAGTATACCTAGCATTAGTCTTGTCTCTATGGCGTATCAGTCTTTCCAATCTAAACTCGACATTATGGGAATTTGCATGGATATCAAGAAGGGCATACTTAGAGCTTCCGAATGTAACGAGGGTACAAAACGCAACCATCAGCTCTGACCTTTGAAGGCATCTGACCCAGTTCGCAAGCTATTTTAAACTAGGTGAGAATTCTTTAGGGTTATATCTTTTACAGCGCTTTATCTTGATTGAACTTTATTGTGTCTTACATTTGCATGGCCTTTTATGTTACGGATGTATACTCCCTATACCGACTACTTTTAGAAAGTTTTCGGACTGATGTTGTGCCAAGCATAAAAAAAAGATAAGTAAAACCTTTTAAAGGTATAGAAGTAATTATTAAACATACGAAACATAGATATGCGCTCACTATCAAAAACATGCAAGAAAAGAAAATAATAGCAAATTATAACAATTATATGGTAATAAGCTCTCAACAAAATGATCAAAGTTCAAAAATCAAAATGAAGAAATTTCGGAAAGTTGGGCATGCTTCAAGCATGCTTAATATTTTAAGAGTTAAAGAGAGACAAATGTATCACTGCAAGGCCAAAATGTTTCTTTTTTTTGAGACCACTCAGTAAATAAACGAAAATTTCCGAAACTTTTTTGGAGATATGAGGTCTATCTTAATGTATGTAGTGTTGAAATACAAAAAAAAATGTTTTTTTCCTTAGTGTCAATGTTTGATTTACCGACAGACCGGCAGGCGATTTGAGCCCATGTATACCGAAATACATCAGGGTTATACAGGGTGTCCCTGAAATAACTGTATACAATGGTTAACCACAAATTTCTTACCAGGAAATAAGATAGATAGATAGATAGATAAAATTTATTAAACATTCACATTACTAAATTCACAAACAAAGTTTAAATCAAAAAACATAAGTCAGTAAAATGTCCCATGTCTGGCCAGATGTTCGGCCGGTTGCTCTTTGCCCATGATCTAAATAGGCGCGCTAAGTCGTCCATTACCTGGGCAGTGCCCTAACATGGACATTCCCGAGCTAGTCATACGCACGACAACGTCAGGAGATAGTCTTGAAGTGGCGGTTTTGGTTTTATTCGAGGGGCATTCATTAAGGAAAAATCAATTTTATATCGATTTTCACTAATTTTTTTTTAGTTTTTTAGTTTAGTTGTTATTTTGGAATCAACTCTTGCTACATAAACTGTCGTGTTTCGACATAAGCGTGATCTTTTGTTAATGCGTGAAAATATTGAAAATGATGGTTCGTTAATAATTGTTTGTATTTTTGTTACCCCTTTTACAAATAATTTTATTTTTTTGCGACTAGCTGATTTTCTTTTGAAACTTTTTTGCATCTTGTAAAATTTCCGTCAAACCTATAGTTTCTGTTGTGTAAATTGTTATTATTAATGAATTTTCGTACCTGTAGGCATTTAGGCTCATGCAATGCCAGAGAAGCAGTCCCAAACTCTCTTCCGCATATGTAGCACGTCAAGGTCCTCTTTCCCGACCCTCCTCTCGAAGGAGTAACGCTCTTCCTTTGCATTTCAGCAGTTTTGTTAGAGTTGGGGGATAGTGCTATTAATTTTGAAACCACCGCTGACCTATTGGCTGGAGAAGGTAACTTGGAGACTTGAGCTGCAGGGTGTGACAATGCACCCGATAAATGAGCTGATTTTTTCACTGGTGATGTAGCTTTTCGGTTATCAGCGATGACATTGCCAGTTTTTGATTTGTATTTGATGGCTATCGGCTTTTGTACGATGCTTTTAACTGAAACAAAAAATGATCGTTCTTAAGGAGCATCGAGACCAAAAAATAGTGTTGGACCGACCAGCTTCTACACATTAATGTTCTTATCAACACCATATATGAGACACAAGAAAACGATTTTTATATAAATTGAAGCTTAAACTGAAAAAACGGTACTCTTGTTCACACATGCACGTCGATAAAACGAACCATTTTTCAAGAAACTAATATTATTTAAATATATTTTTAATCAAACAAAAATTTTGGCAAATCGAAATGTAGAATTAATGATTTAACTGCTCAATTAAAAACTTCATAAGTGGGTTCTACTTAAGCGCCTTGTAGTCTGATACATTCTCACGTACACCCGATTGAGGATTGTTGCACCCGCCACAAAATAGCAGCATTGTTTCTTATTTAATCGAAATGAAACATTATTCTTTAGAACATTTATTCCTTGTCTCAGCAACGGTGGATAAAAATGTAAATCAATTATCCCCATAGATAAAAATCCAAAGGATTTAAATCTGGAGAACGGGAGTATCAAGCCATAAGTCCTCCTCTGCCAATCCAGTGATCTGGAAACACATTGTTTAGATGGAAACGTTCATTTTATCCTTGTCGAAGCGTAGTAAAAAAGTAGCTTTTTTAGATTAATCTTCAAGCTATCTGATGGTCCAACCAATAATCCTTTAGTCTCTATCACACATAGTGCTAAAATTATTAAGACCCTGTACATTTAAACAGCAACGTGAGTGAAATACAATGTTTTCGGGGCTTTATGTCCCAATGTCATCATCAAATTATATAAAAAATGTTTAAAAGTTATTTCATAAAAATCGATTTCACTGAACTGCAGTTAACGACACAGTTTAGGTGTCCGTAATGGCTGTATATTTTTTGAAAAAATGGTAGAAGAGCGATTGAACTTTTTCCATTAATTAAATGACATAAAAAAAACTCCACTGCAAGGAACAACCCCCTCTCCTAAAACCGACCAAAATCAAACCTCCCAAAAATATCCACCCCTTTGGTAGAAACCGCTCTTCTCCATAAAAACACCCCCCAAGTCCGACTAGCGAGTCGCTCGGAGTAAAAAGAAGCGTCAATAAAAAACTGCTTGTCCGCTCTCTCAAAAGCACAACCCTCCAGCACCCTGAAGCGATTAGGGAGCTTATTATAAAGTCGCACATTAAGCGAATTCCTCGCAGAGACTGCAAGTCGCCTGCGAGGTAAACGCAGCAAATGCTGCGTTTCTCGTGTTAAACGAATGCACTTGAGAGTGCATTGTGTAAAGTGACACACTATAAATGTTGTCAACAAGACTCTCTAGGTCCAAGCCTCAATATAGTTCGGCTCGCTCTCTTTGGGAGACGGAAAATTCTAATAAAATGAGGAGAACCACCCCAACGTGTTACTCCATAGTATGGAGTCCATACTGCATTTTAGAATGAAACAACGCGAAATACAATGTTTTGTGCGTTAGGAACAACATTTACTTATAAAAGATTATATATAAAAAGATTAATTTAAAATATTTTTTGCAACTTCTGGAAGTGGATTTGACTTTAGAAGAAGTGTAACCAAGGCAAATTTGTGCATACCGATTGCAAAAAAAGCAAGCTTACCCGACATATTTTTAACAACATTAACTGATTGTTTCAATTCACATACTAACAGAGAGTCTGTTTAAACAATCGCTCATTTTATTTGTTACCTTAATTTAGAAAATTACCACAAAATAACATCATGTTGAGTTGATTCGTCATATCGCGGCCAATTAAACCGGTTCAACCTATATCGTTTACAAATTAATCATGACGAATGCCTAATAATATTCTAGTACTTAGCGCTTCAGATGTATATGGCGTGGAGCGTAATATTTATTTTCTGCAATATAAAGACATTAAATAATTGCCGGTAGGTATATTGAAATGTTTTCATTTCCAAATTCCTTGAATTGATTGGCCTCCAAGATCACCTGATTTAACACCCCTAGACTTCTTTCTTTGGGGACATCTAAAGTCGATGGTTTTTAAGACACCTGAGAGACCTGCTGATATTGATAATCTTTAAAGGCGAATTGCAGCAGAATCCCGGTCAATTCCCACTGAAGTTTTCCGAAATGTCAGGGAGGAGTTTGGAAACAGACTTTATTATTGTTTACAGGAAAATGGGCAACATTTTGAGCAACTGATAAGATAGTGCGTAAATAGATCCCATGTGTTTTTAGAAACACATGGGTTTAGTTTGTAGAAACAGTTTTAGTTTGTAGAAAATTCTCTTCCGCAAATAAAAATTATTTTTGTCGAAGTTAAATAATCAATAAAAAACGATGTTACCTACTCTTCTAATCATTTGTACTACAAAGAGAGCCAATGCAAGAATTTTTGTATAAACACTATTTTTCCAACTTTGAAACGCGATTAGTCGGAAATATCTGGACAAAAAGCATCAAAGTAGGATACCACTGAAAAGAGAATTGAAGGCCCTTTGAAAGGATGTGCCACTTGACCCCCATTCCCATTTAAGATTCTAAGGGTGACATCTGCCCCTCCCAGGGGGTTGAAACAAAAAGCTAAAAATATTAATTGAAAGTGTCCCCCTTACAAATAAAATTGACGTGTCTTTCGGATTTTTCAGATTTCTAACTGCAAGAAAGATATTAGGGTGGGAAGTTTTCAAATTGACACTCCGTATACCGTTCCTGAAAACGCCGGGCCTAATAACTAATAATTTATCCAGGCACGCTGTTTCAATTTTTTCCCATTGTTGTGCAGCTACCGTCAAACATAATAACACATTGTTAACGTATTTCAAAATGCATATTGAAACTTTTCACTTGATTAATAGACCAAAAAACCCAAAAACGAAGTGAACTTACCAGGAATTTTTACTGATTTGAAATGTTCAGTTCCTCTTCCATTTCTGGGACTCGATTTCATAGGTGTAGCAGGATGACTATGAAACCTTTCTGGCTGGTCAGGTCTACCGCAAGTTTTGCATGGAGACGGCAGTTTGGTCGATTTTTCTCGGTCAGGGGACGATAATCGAGTATTCGGAATTCGTATTGTTGTCAGATTCGGCTTTCGTGATGGTACCTTTGGGAAAAAATGCAATTGTGAAGAAAACGTGACATTTTAAAAGGATTTTTGAGCAGTAGGTCTAATAAATGGTCTTGAAGAACTGGATATGCTAACACCTTTGAATATTTGCGAGGCATGAAATGAAAAAACTTCCTGAAAAAACGACCAACACGAACTGGACATAGACAAGTGCTACCAGTTCCATTATCTCCTATAAAAGTGCAAGAAGTAATAAAAAACCAAATAAAGTAAAGAAGTAAAAAAAAGCGGGAAAGTCGCTAACAAATGCAGTTATTACATTACAAATCACGCGTCCAATAAATTCGAACGAAAACGAGAGAACAGAAATCTAGTAAGAAAAAAACTGTATAAATTTTCAAAAATCAATGGAGACCAAATAAAATGTAACAAAACGACAGCAGTACAAAGAAAGATGGAAGCAGGAGTGCTACAAGAGGGAGACTGTATCTACTTCTATACAACATGTAGACTCTAGTAAGCATTCTGTAAAAGTTTTGCAAATTTCGAACTTCTGCGATCATTAAGAAACTTTTAAGAACATTTCAAAAGACTGTTGCGTAACTTATTTTTGCACTACTTTCTTAACAATTCATTTCTCAGAAACTGAAAATGAATAGCGATTGCAGAGCTGCAATTGAGTAGAAAATTTGGAACTTCAGCCATCATCAAGAATTGATTTGTTTGATGATGATGATGATGTTGCTGTTAAAACTGTTAAATTTCAACACCGTCTTTTCCAAATAAATTTCTCAGAAATGAAAAATGTTTTTCCAGTGCCCAGTTTTGCGTCCAGTAGAGAAAGGTTCTCTCCAAAAGTCTTAGAGATTTTGAACTTCACTAGGTACCCATCAAGGATTTTTTGACAAAATTTCGAAAACCGATTACCACATCTATTTTGTACTGCTTCAAAAAAAAAGTTTTCCAAAATGGCTATTGCCTTCAAGTGGGTTTTACAAGTCTACGAAGTTTCGTATTTCAGTCATCATCAAGGAATTTTTGGCACAATTTCCAAACCTGATCTGCATCTTCATTTTCGTGTCGTATTTTCCAAATGAGTCTTTCATTAAATAGACCGATGTGTGGTTTAGCGATCTTGGACATTTCGATATCAAGGACTCTTAGGCACTTCTTCATTCTGTGCTCTTCAATAATGTTTTAAATTGCCAAGAAAAATAGTCAGCCAGAGCTTCTTCCACTTAATTGAGCTTTTATCTGTTGTATTTTTGATGGGCAATTTGGAAATTTAATTTTCGCTTTCGGCAACTATCGGCAATTAAGGAAATTGATGCGTCTTATCTCTCTCTCGAACCTGATTGCTTCTCATTAAAACTGATTGGAGTTGTGAGCTAATTTATTGTCACTTTGCCCGTTGTCTAGCCGAATCAACGCCCTTAAGGGCAAGTTGATTTAATTAGTATGTTATAAATGCAATGGCTATTGATCTTTAAGCGTGCAAGTTGAGATGTTAAAAATCTGGGCAATTCTTCAAAACCTGCAAAATCCAGCTTGGAAACATATGCTTCTAATAATCGAAGTTAAATGGAAAAAGTTACTAGCCCTGTATAGGGTTAATGGTAGATGTTAAGAGTTTCTTTGTGATTTAGTTCTAAACTGTGAGCAAACCTTATTTTCATATAAAAGGGCTGGAAAAATTCCTGAATTATCTGACAATGTAAGGGGCTGACTCAACGTAAAATCACATTCAGCTAATGGTTTTTTTTCTCAATTAGGCTCAGCATTAAGTGATTTTGCCTAAATGACCTAAGCGTCTAGACTAGGATTATTTCAATTAGGGAATTTTACCTGAATCCATACTGATTTTATGCCCCAAGTGTAGATAATATGAACATATTTTTAAAGAGTCATTCCAGATGACTTTAAATCTATGTGAACGCAAGTAGTAGAGCTTTAGAGATACGATATCCCAGGTTCAAAAAAATTTGTTTTTTTTATTTATTTAGTTTTAATCGTCTTTTGTCAGATTGAGCTGTGTTCGAGTTTATCACTCCGTGCTACAATCAGCTAATGCTTCTGATGCAAGGCATTTTCTGACTATTCACGCCAGGCTGTCTACTGGAGTAATTTGTCGGGTTATTAAGATGAGTTTCGACCAGATCTAACACGAATTGATCATATAGAAAGTGTACCACTATTATATGCTGCAGAAAAAAAATTACAAGTTTTTAAGGACTTTTAAACATGGCTGAATATTGAATTTTTTTTAAATGGAAACAGTGAACTGCTTTGATGCTTCATTATCTCCAATCCTGTAGAACTTGTACCCAATTGATGTTCCAATGTGGTTTATGTTTGTCTATCTATTTCTTGGACACAAATCTACCCTTCAAGCTTGATTCATATTTTCCAGCATGCAGCTTGCCGAACATGTAACGTGGCAAGTCGGAACAGATATAAAATTTTTCCTAGAGGATCTAGCAGTAGTAACAAGTTTACTCGAAGAGATATCTATCCATCCCAGGAATGCAAAACGAAACCATGAGTGCAAAGAAAAACAAGTGAAAATAAAGAGTTTCGGTTTCAGGTACTTTGAAATGATTAAATATGAACTCGAAACTATTATAACTAAAATTTCATCATTAAGTTGAAAAGTTGAAGGAGTTGCAGGTTTGGGCCGAAACCGACAAAATAGACTAATGAGAATCATTCACAGTCGAGCATCATCTAACCGGATTTTGGGAGTAACTTGATACCTGAAGAATAAAAGGAAATGGAGACAAAATAAAATATATGCAAATATCCAAGCGCCACTTCAATATTTCAAACTTCTTCCCGTGCGACGTGTGCAAACTACAGGTTTAAGAAAACCAAATTCTGAAAGGATAGTTGTTCAAGCTCTTTGGAAAGTATCTGCGGGATTCCCAAATCCACAAAAACGTCGAAAAATCCATCAACAAGAAATTAATTTCGAAATCTCAATTTAAATTCAAAGACAGTTCTACACCACCTTGATTAAAGACACCTTAATCCAAAAAATTAGATTCCAGACCCCTTAAGCCTAATAACGCGTCTTTTCTTTGAATACCCTTTCTAAAAGTTCCAACTTTGTAAAGCCGAGAAACAAATGAGTAAATCAGACAACAGAAATGAAAAATATACAGACTGTCATAGTAGTTCCCGTCTGGTTCGTCTAATGTGATGTGTGTTTCGTACAAAATGCTGCTAAAAATGAGCAGAAAGCCTATCAAAAAGGCTCCAAAACCCAGAAAAATACCAACTTATTATTAAGAACTTATACCAATGTTGGATCGTCTATGCGATTAATCAACCAATCAGTATCAATCTAATCACTCACTAACGTCCCACAGGGTAGTACAAAAATTATTAATTAGGTGCTTTGTTTTTGATATCAATCTTAAACTTTGCCCACCCAGCTCCGAACGTGTTAGTCACGTGAAAAAGACGTGGTAATGTAGGTTGAGACCATCAATTTTGTTACACATCGACGTGATTATCAAGGCAATATCTCACAGTGAGATTGCGTCCTTTTTTGACGCAATAAGAGCGCTACTCGCGTTTTGCTTTTTGGTTATTTTTCAACAAAACTCTTTTAATGAAAGGCTATGCGGTCACTTGAAATAATACATTTGCTGAACTGATTGTCCTTAAGGTAAAAAAGTAGACCTGCTTGTTGTCGATAAATTAGCTCATTTTCGAAATATTGTTCAGAGTGAAAGTTCAGAGAATCTATGGACTTTAGTTCCACATATTGAAATCCTGGTATTTTATTGAAGCTCTCTGTATATGTATTTCTATGCGATAATCCATACAACGAATACGCGTCGTATATACCTACGTCCAAACACTTAGTTAAGCTAATTTTGTCCAATTTTTATAGCTTGTTTCACATCAAAATCCCATTGAAAGTTTTCTGGGTAGTATGAAGTTGAAGCATTTCGGGTATAAAATAGCATAAGGGGTCTCCCCCTCGAAAATGAAAATTTCAAGTTTTCTCTTAAAATTCTCAGGTAGAACTTTCATGTAAGTATACATATATCACATGAAGTAAACTTGAATAAATATAGTTTGCTTCAAAAGCTTGTCCAATCGAACATCGGCCCGCTTAAAATCTTTGTTGTCTCCTTATGATATTCTAATGTATAAATATGTTAAAAAATTACACATTAATAAATAAAGTTAATTTTTCCTTTGTCAGTAATTTCATTTTAAGCTTGAAAACGAAACTACAAACTTCGATCAAGTCTACCATCAGGAATCACGTCTTCATATGACATGATGGTCACCTAATCTGACGTGAGTGTGCTGGCTGGGAATTATTATGCCTAAATTCTCAATTAGAATTGAAAGCAATATAGTAGCAAGCAAAAACGTGAAACAGTTCTTACCTTTAGGGTTTTATTATTATTGGCATCATTAACGCTATTCTTGATTGCTAAAATGTTGTTTTGCTTGAGACGGCATATCACAGAATTATTGTTGGTTCCAGACCTGGTTGATCTGAGAACTGCATTTAGACGAGTGCTCTTTTTTGCGCTTTGTATCACACTACTCTCATCATCTTCGTAACTATCATCGCTCGGTTCAGCTTTTTTCTTATCCTTTTTGAATTTCTTGCAGGTTCCAACACTTAGAAGACTATCAAAAAATTTAACTGGTTATTGTCACAAGGTTTGCATTAGAATCAAGAATATTTCATTATCAAATTAATTGTTTTTATATTAAAAGGGAGAGTTGTAGTTCTTGGGGTATTGGTATTGAGGAGGGAGGCTTCAAATTTTCTTAATTTTTTCGTTAATTTATGACGCTCATACGTTGATTTCCTTCACATAATAATTATACTAGAAGCATGTCAACTTCCTCTGCGATAGAATATAGGAATACTTCGTACTAGTTTTTCGTTACGCTGGAAGATGTCCTCCGGATATACAGAAGTCAGCTTTTTTTTTGGTGCTTCTAGCTTAGGTGCCATTTTGATCTAGAATTGGACACATTGATTGGATTGGTCGGTTAAATCTTCTTCTAGCTTTCCAAAGTGAATAGTCCGAGCTCTGCTCATCAGTTGTTTGGTTTTTAATTCCCTGGATTGCCTGGAGGGCAACAATATAACTTGTTAACATTACAGATATTTTTGTCTTAATTGTAACATAAGTGTACATTAATGACGTGGCTGACTGAAGTTGGAGATGTGGAGTTGATCCTCTTGTTGATGCATCAACGTTTAAACTCTCATTTGAGCACACCTCAAGACCGATTCCCTAAGAACTTCCCTTCTTTTTACATTAAAAGCCGTTTAAATAACAAGTATTTACTCATAAAGCTATAATATTTGAAAGTATGTACCTCAATGGTCTGGTCGCATTTATTTTTTGTTTCATTGCTAAAGGTAATCTGCATAAATTTGTTATATTCAGGAACTCCTTTCGAACGATGCTCATATCAATTTTGCCTGAAACGGAAAAAACAACAGATTGATTGCAAATTATTCGCAGATGTTTTTTTTTAATTCTCAAGAAATATGTTTAAAAAGTATAATTTTGCTACGAAATAAACAAATTTCGAAATGGTCAAAAACTTAAATCTCGAGTGGCCGTAAAGACACTTTTTTTCTGCAATCCACCGATTCGGTTTTGCTCAGTCCAGTCAATGTGTTCTTTCATAAAAAATAGTTCAATTGTGACTACCTCTTATATATCGCATGCTTAATATACTTATTAATTATGTTTCTTGGGGCAGAATTGGGTTTGGGCTAGAGGGGCTTCCTTGCAAAGTACGGAAAAAGCGTTTCAAAAATTTGACCTTATTTTTCGAGTATATCAACTCCTCTTGAAGATGCACTTTCAACTTTGCTCTTAAGCAATATAGCTAAGCGTTACGAAACGTGCATAAAAAATCAAACTACTTAAAATGTAACGATGTCGAAAAAAGTTAAAGTGGCCGCAACGGAACAGCTCATTGCTGAAGTAATGTTGAAGGAAGTTGTCATAAGCAATGATTGAAACCATGTTGGGTTTCATAGAAACAAGCACCCGCACCAGAGATGAAAAACCATTTTGGTTTCAAACAGATTTTTCTATAAGTCGAACTTTTCAATGGACGCCGTATCCAGGACTATGTAGTAGTGGGAAAAATGGCTATATCTCTAAAGTTCTATTAACTTTTTTTTATTTAGTTTTTGGCAAATTCCTCAGGTTTTTGTGAAAATATTTTTTATTACTAAACTGCTCGAGCAAAATGAACGTTACACAGCCAAAATTGCCCTAATTTTGGAACTGGATAAATTCTGATTGCTTCGAGAGATTTGGTTTCTGCTTGAAGCGTTATTGAGCCCTATTTGTTTTCTGTTAGTCAATGCCTTGATGAAAATTTAGCATAGCCAACAAATTTTCTACAGGGTGGCAAATGAAACTATGCAAAATTGGTGAAAGTTCCACATGTTCTCAGTTGGACAAAAATCGTTTTTTTTTGTATTTGAACACCACAGGCATTAAGACAGATCTCGTATTTCGGAAAAGGTATTTGAATTTGTCGCTCGTCTCGTTTAATTACAGAGTGGTCTTAAAAAATTCCACTTTTTGGTATTGCAGTGATAATTTTTTTCATTGAATCGATTAGCAAAAACTAAGGTTTATGTTCAAGCTAAAACTTCGCAGTCGACATCAGTCTTCAGTATACGGGGTTGCATGACGAAATATTTGAAAGTAAACTTCACTTAGTTAAAAATCTCCCAGAATCACAGATTTCGGGGGCAATTCTGATTTGGGTAATTTTTTATGCAACTCTGTATGTCGAATTTTCGTCTTAGATTGTCTATGAAATTTTGTCTTCCACATGAGCTTAAGATCGTGAAAATCGCAGAGAAGTGATCGCTGCAAGACCAAAAAGATGATTTCTGGAGACTACCCTGTAAGCGATTGCCTAAAAATTCAAAAACCTTTTCGAGCTATTTAGTTTATCTGCAAACTTTTGGTGTTAAGATGCAAAAAACATTTTGCATGTCTAACCAGGAACATGCCGAACTTTACGAAATTTTGCAGTTTTTTCATTTGCCACCCTGTAGAAAATTTGTCTGCATTGATAAAGTTTCATGAAAACAGCAACTAACAGAAAATAATTGGGGCTCAATAACGCTTCAAACAGAAATCAAATCGCTCGAAAAAATCAGAATTTATCCAGCTCCAAAGTAAGGGCAAATTTGGCTGTGTAACGTTCATTTTGTTGGGCAGTTTATTTTTTCTGTATTTACTCCAATTTTTAGTCATCATCAAACTGTTTTTCAACTGCTGAAGTAGATAATACTACTTTAATTCCTTTTTTTGTGGCCACAATTTTTGTCTCAAAAATGAGCCTTTATGTCTCATTTTAAAAATATTACTCGGTTAAAGTTGCTGGCATTTTGGGATATTTGCTTTTCCCTTACAAGTAGATTCAAGTTATGTCAAAGTTTAGATGCTGTATTGTTTGTTATAATTTTTTTTAATAAAAAAAAACAAGTTTCAACATGTAAATTATTTCATTCAATTGTGCCAACAAAATTTGGAAATAGACGCGAATACATTATTTTAGATAATCCTATAAAATTATTTATTTTTATTTAATCCCCTAAAATATTTTTTGTGTGTATACAAACATTTCAAATTTCTGTGCATTTTTAGCTGCATGCTTTTACTGTTAAAGTATTAAATTGTCCGACTTTACTCACTCATATATCGGATATCCAAAATTGTCGGCTTTTCCAAAGTCGCGGTCAACGGCCTCTTACGCTCTTCATCCCTATGTTTCTTCTTCTCCCTTTTCAAAGGCCACGTTTTGGTGAAGAGCTTAAGACCCGAATTTTTCGGCATTTTTTTCAAGTCCAAAAACTTAATTTTATTCACACACTAGACACGCGAAAATAATTGACGAAGTCGCGCGAGTGTTTTCCAATTGCTTGCTTAAGCGTCACTACTTCCTACAAGTGGTAACGAAAGTTTCACCCTTAATGTGGTCATATAAGTTCATTATTCACCCTTGGTAACAGCAGGAAAGCCATTCACGGACTAAAAACAAATCCGGCTTGTTTCCACGATATTGAACAGACGTGAAAGAACAATAGAGTTTTCAGATCTAGAGGGACCGTGATATCCCATAAGAATGTTTAAATGCTTTAATTGTAATTAATTATTATATGAAATTTTAAGTTGCTGTTGAATGGAATTAAATAAAATGTTCTCGAAAGCTTGTAGTATGACAAAAATGCACAGCAAACGCTAAGTATTTAAAAAATCCAAACAGCATTTGCTTTATAAAGTCGTTTATTCAATATTTAAGCATATATTTGGGCAATTTTCCGTAATCACTATTTTGATAAAAACACATAATATAAGTGTGCAGTAACTTCTATATTTCAGAATACGTTATTATTAATTAAATTAATAATTTGGTTTTATACAATTAACGATATCAAAAAAGTGTAGGAAATTTATCATCAACTTGCAGCTCCTCAACTCAACTCCCTCAACAAGTAGTTATTCTATGATATTTTTAGGGGCAAAAGGAAAGAGGATGAAATTTGGTACGGATGTTGGTACGGATGTAAACTCATTTTTTAAATTTTCGTAGGAGCGATATGGCAAACATTCCGATCAACCGTTCTCCAAGGGCTTGCTTGGAGTGTACGGAAAAGGGTTTTAAAAAACACTCAAGTACCTTATTTTTCGAAGATATTAGGGTTTGAAGATGTGCTTTATGATACAGATAACATTTCAAATAAAACATTACAAGGACGTCGTATAATTCTTCGGATATCGGATGTTAGGATTCACATGCTTAATAAAATTGGGGACAACCCATTTCCATAATCTGCATCTTCTGATACTTTTCTTGTATATACATAGTTTCTAAGTAAAAAAGATCTTACAACTTGAGACTTTTTGAAAAAGTCAATAGTTTATGAATTCCTTTAAATTTTACACATTTATTTGCACAACATCCAATCAATTTTTTTATGTACGATATAGAGAACGAATCAGAAGTTTTTCAATTATTTGTGACAATAATTGAAAGTAAAGAACCTTTCTCATGAGTTAACTATTTTTAACTGTAGGTGAAAAACTGCAAAAATTGGTTCTGGTCGTCGATTTTAATAAAAACTCTTAAGTAAAGCGAAGTGTTAAAGCTCTCTCAGTTATCTAAATCTATATAAGTTGTAACCGATGGACTTCAAAATAACAGTGAAAATACCTGACGCGGAAGAACAGTTAAAACAATAGAAATACATTTTCCAAGAAAGCAATAAAATATGATCAATGTATTGCTCTCATTCATTCAGTGGCTGAGGTGTGAGAGCCTAGAAAGAGCCAATAAGTAAAATATTACATGAAATAGTAACTCAATTTACAGAGAATCAAAAAGAAAAAAATCTAGCTGTTTGTATTTTTGTGCTGAGAAACACAAGCCTCTCACCTTCTTTTCAAATATGCGATTAGTTCAGAAATAATGCTTATATCTAAAAATCTAGTCGGAATTAGACCTGAGATCGACTACTTTTGACTCTTTATCCCACAAGGTAAACTTGGTTTCCTTTTTCAATTTTTTCCATTCAACTTTTCCAATTTCTTAAATAAAACATCTCATATGATTTAACAGTTTATATAAAAATATTAATACAAATTCATGTTCACGTTGTTACAGCTTTGAGATGTAATTATGCACTAAAGATTTCCTTAAACTCGGATTTCTGAAACCGGGTTCGCTCCCTCAAAGATGGGGTTCCTGAAAGATGGGCAAAGGAAAAGTCATATACACTCTGGCCCAAACGTGCCTACTTATGGAGTTAGGGGCTCTTAAAAGTGCGCTTCCTCAACAAGAATTTATTATTTAATTTCTGAACTCCAACAGGTAAAAAGGTAAAACTCGGCAAATATGTTAGGTCTCACCAGCTAAATAAAATTAGCTAGATGAGATACCGCATACTTGAAAAAGTCATAAATTTTCGAGTAATTAAAAATTTTCAATACCTACATCTGGATGACCAAATCGACCGACTTTTTCAATAAACTTTATTACATTATTACGTAAGATTTGAAGAGAATAGCGCAGCGAGAGAGATTACACTGCGAGATTTTAAGGGAATATTCTACGTAATAAAGTATATCGATTTTCCTCTTCTAAAAATTTGAAAAATTGGAACGAGGTTTGCTTTCTCAAAATATCCCAAAACAAGTTCTTCAAAAGAATAAAGTAAACTCATTGAAAGGGTAGCTCGATTTGATCATTCACATGTAAAGGAAATTTGAAAACCTATCGAAAACTGTCCAAAAAAGTATGAAGGCGAACTTTTTCACTGAAAAACTGTGTAGTTTTAGAAGAAGTCTCCGAGCATGACTCAGAGACACCTTCTAAAAAGATTAGAGCTGTCAACATTTTTTTAACGTTTCCTGTATCTTCCTTAGCACGTTTTTCCGAATGGGTTTAGTAGGTCTAACAGGCTTGAGAGTCTTAACAAGTTTGATCTTCGTATCTTTTGCACCATAGTGGATATGGCATTTTCGTAATGTTTTTGACGGAAGAATACGTTCGTAAAATTTTGCAGATTAAAATTGGATCACCCTGTATTAATATTACTCTCCAATTAAGCCCTGATGACGCCTTAAAAGAAATGACGAAAATATTGAATCAGCCTGTACACAGGATGTACATTAATTTTCTCATAAAAATCGAGGCTCAGACACCGGCATCAGTTTTCGTGCATCTGCTATAGGATAAATAGGAGTTTCCATTCAAAAGTGTCCAATTTGGCCCATCCTTTACACTGAGGTATGGGATTGGTAATAATGGAAAAGTTATTAAAAATACTAGAAGAATTTCACATTTTCTTGAACAGGTTGAATTTTCTATGTACAGAATATGGACTAAAGAACCGATTGAAAGATTTAACCAGACGGGGCTCTCGAATAATCCTCATATATCGTCAAGGCAGTAAAATGTTGTCAGTCCCGAAATTATAAAACTGCATACCAGGATACACCGAGAAAAACTAACGGAGGAAGAAAGAAAGGAAACTGAAGAATATAAACAGCAACTCTTGAACTAATTGAGACGGTCGAACACTTTTTAAAGAAACAGAAGTCAGAATATAAAAGTGAAGATTACAGTTTTAGAAACGAACACAAACGTTTTTATGAAAGTTTTTACTGTATCAATCACCTGTTAACGGTTTTACAAGCTGTGAAGACGAGTATTTGGAAAAAAATATGAAAATAGAGCAGACAAAGACTATGGAAAAAGCCATAATATTATAAGGAGAATTTGCGCTGGTAGATCTGTGGAGGAAGAAATCCATGCGTCTTTTAAATAATAGAATCAAGAAGATTTTAAAGAATGTATGTTTTGAGTTGGTTTGTATTTTAAAAAAAGAATAAAACATTAATAAGTTCGTAACAAAGGAGAAATTATATGAAATAAGCGAATCGGACATCTTAAGAAAATTAGCAAAGCCAACAATATTGTAGGTGTTCCGGGATGTCGAATGGAACGATTTGCTTTTATCGTCCAAAGTAGATTTCATATTGTTGAATATGTAGTAATGGTGTGTTTAGTACCTAGTTATTCCGCTGTACAATTAGTCATGTCCAAGGTGCAATTAGAGTTGTCCCAAGGTACAAAACCTACTTCACCTTGTAACAATTTGCCACCAAAAACATTATTCTCAATCGATCAATGTAAAAATATTATGTACTTATTTTTTTGGAAATTTGTTAAATAAATTCATATATTAAAAAACAAACATCACTCTTCTCTTTCAATCTCCCCGCTTTTGGTAAAGTTTTGGAGGTTTTGCAAAGGGTAGAAATCGTGATTGGCAGCTCATCTTTGAGTGCTTGTGCACTTTGCATATTGCCTTAGTGTATAATTTTTCAAACATTATATTTAAGAAGTAAGTTATAGAAATTATAACTAATTTTCAGCGAGCTAGCTCTACAACTAAACCTCTTTTCTATTAAATCCCACTCGCAAAACGTATTGCAGCTTTTTAAATGTAGCCGACCATTCACATATATTCCAAAACAGATTACCTTTCGTGAGACTCTACCTACATGCTTCGCTTGAAACTGTTCTTAATTATTGGATGACTAAATTTTCCAAAAAAGGACATGCTTCTGCTTCAGTTCGCACCCACATGAAAAATTGGTCCGATGGATTACAACAATTGCAAATAGATTTTTTAGAAAATGTTCTATTAGACATCAAGCATTACTTGCTTTGAACTAAATTTAAAGAAACTACGCTGATTCTGTATAAATTTTTGGTTCGGTTTCCCATTACGTCCAGTACACGACACTAGTCTGGAAAGCTGTAGAAACTTTTTAAATTATAAATATAATATAAGATTAGATAAAATATATATATATATATATATATATATATATATATATATATAGTATAATATATATAGATATTAGAGATATATAGATATATATATATATATATATATATAATATATATAATATATATATATATATATATATATATATATATATAGAGATATTAGTATATATATATATATATATATATATATATAATCTAGATAGATAAGATATATATATTATATATATATAAGATGATAGTAGATAGGTATATATATTACATAATTATATATTATATAATGAATAAGATAAATAGATTAGGATATTATATAAAAAATAATTATAATATTTTAATTTATAAACAAACAAATAAAGGAGGATCCTCCTAACGCTTGGATTTTATTTTGATTTTGAGGTAATTTTGAGGAAATGTTCTAGGCTCTACAATAACTCGAAAATATCTTTTACACTGGACCATTCAAAAGGGTTACGTAGCGTTAGTTAATAGAGCTAATTGAAAAAGAAAAGTCAGTTATATCTCAGCGGCTATTAGGATTTTATTGTTCTGCTTAAAAATTAATAATATAATATTCTACCTATTATTTGCAATTTTTAATATACACGTGTAACGATTAATATTTTAATGATCATTTCAATACAAATAATTAGTTTATAATATAATAATAATAACAATAATAATAATATAATACTAATAAATAAATTGAATACAGAATACATGTAATAAAAATTTGTATTACTTTTGCAACAGACACACATAAGTATGATTGTCATTAAATCGCTTTGTATTTTAATCAGTGCTTTTCTTGTGTGATATTAAAAATAACTAATGTTAACACACTAGTGCACTAATAAGTTGTAATTTATACATGTAGTCGCACTATTGGCAACACTGTAGCTAATTTTCCATCAACCATCAATGTTGCCGGGTCCACGATTCCTACATGGGAAATGCTCGAAAATTCGTGAAACTTTAGCTATAAACACCTCAACTAGATATTCAGCATTACGACTTTTGCTCTTTTATCATTGCATTCAACATTCCCACAAATCTGATGCAAATGATTGGACAAAAACAAACAATTACTTGCATCAAAACACTTTGTTCAGTAAATGGCAAGGCCGTGAGAGAGTCCAAGTGACATTACATTGCCAGATCATCAGCGTCAGGGAATATGTCAATTAGTTAGGTTAGTTATGGTACATGAAGCCGTTGATAACGTAGTCTGCAATATTGTTTAGCTTTTGATGGTCTGTTGCTCTTGCTTTGAGACAATTGATTATTTTGTTCAGTCTCAACGGTTTTGTGAAATTCAAGTGGTTCCAGTTTCCATAACGAGATGTCTAAGGACCGAGTGAAGTATCGGGATCGTAATGAATCTAGAAAGTCCAGATATTCCAAAAGAAGTAAATCGAAGTCTCCAAGTCGTCAGCATAGCAGCTCAAGTAAAAGCGAATCAAGGCGACATCGATCTCCAAGCACAAGAGGGTCTAGATCTTTCAAACACGCCCGACCATCCGCTAGAAAACGCAAATTAAGCAGACATTCATCAGAAAGTGATTCCTCAAGGAGCAGTAGCTCAGATCGGCCTGTAAAGCGACGTGGATCCCCAATCCCACGCAAGTCATCTAAATATGGTCAACGCCCTGAAAGTAAAAGCAAAATAAGAAATGATTCACCTGAAAGTGATTCCTCAAGGAGCACAGATAGTGACTCCGATCAATCTGTGAAACTACTGAAGAAACTCGAAACAGAGAGACTTAGGTCGGTGGACGAACGCAAAAAACAAAAAGAAATGTTGAAAGTCACTGAAACTGCCGAAGAGAAACGTTTAAGGCGTCTCAAAAAGAAAGAAGGCAAAGAGAGGAAGCGGAAAGAAAGAATGGGTTGGGATAATGAATATCTTCACTATACAAATAGCGACAACCCGTTCGGTGATGGCAATCTGCTTTCCACATTCGTATGGACGAAAAAACTAGAAAAGGAGGGCTTAACTAATGCAAGCCATGAGGAGTTAGAAACTAGAAACCGATTTAAGCAAGAGGAGAACAAAAGGGAGTTGGAAAAAGTGAAAAAGAGGAGACTGGAAAGGGAACTGGAGAGAACGAGGAGAGAGGACGAAAATCAATTGCTACAGAGAAGCAAGGAGGCAGCACAGTTCGAGGAGTGGGAAAGGCAGGAAGACCAGTTCCATCTAGAACAGGCTAGACTCAGAAGCCACATTAGAATTCAAGTAAGTATTCTTAACATAATTTATTAGATTATAATAGCCATATTGCTTCATTCTTACGAAACCTTTTATTTGAATAATTTGGCTCAAACATCTTTAGATGGACCTAATATTCTGACATCTTTAATTAGGAATTGATGAGTGTTTTTTTTTATATATATAAAGAACGAATTCATTATCAAAACGTGTTATAGAAACTGAAAAATCACCTAGAAAAAATCTTACGACACAGACCCATGGCAAAAGAAAATACATTAATTTATAAATGTTAAGTACATTAACGTTTCGATTGCAATTCTGCTATCCTTGCCAAAACCTATTTCAAAAAAAATATGTTAATAAATAATTAATATTCATGTTATGTATGAATAATGGAATAAAAATATATAAAATGTTTCCTCTGAAAATTTACTTTTTGTAAAATTGTTAAATGTTCTTTTGGGCGTATTTGATAAAATTTACTGTTTTTGTGAAATATTTTAATTTCGGTGTTTGGCTCTTTAGTCTACTTCAGATTTTAGCACAACTAAGGGATGGCTTACATTAAGTGAACACGACGCAACAATAAATAATAAAGTTTTTTTTAATTCTACTTTTTTTCAAGGTTTCTTTGTAACAATATGAAAAACACCTTTACTTTATTAAATTAGTCGATATCGAAAAGTCAATTGTTATATTATAGTTAGATTTGATTAAAGAAAATCATTCTTTATATTTAAAAAAATCCTCCTTGTCAATCTCTGAACTGGTTGATTTTCGTCAAAGGCTATTAAATCTGAACTTCAAAATGCCCCAAGAAGAACTCCCTTATTTATACACGTAATTGCAGGATGGCAGAGCTAAACCAATTGATCTTCTGGCGAAGTATATCAGCGCAGAAGAAGAAGTGGATGCAGTCGAAATGCATGAACCCTATACGTACCTGAATGGCCTACAGATAAAAGACCTTGAAGACCTTGTAGAAGACATTAAAGTCTATAAGGAATTGGAAAGAGGAAAGAACCTTGATTATTGGAACGACATCACTGTGATTGTCGAAGATGAGCTGCAGAAGCTTAGGAAATTGCAACGGGAACAAGACTTTGATGCTGGAATTGGGAGACGAGAAGGCATTAATCAAGCTGTGGCACAAGATGTAACTGCGGTATTCAAAGGAAAGACTGCAGTTCAGCTGGCCACCTTGCAGAGTCAGATTGAAAGCAAAATCCGTGGAAAAGCTGATGGAATTGACATTGGATACTGGGAATCTCTCCTGTCACAACTAAAGGCTCATATAGCTAGAGCAAGGCTAAGAGACCGACATCAACAAAGCTTGAAGAGGAAACTTCAAGTTTTGAAGGCTGAGCAAGCAGTAACATTGCCGGAAGCAACGGAGGAGCAAAGCAAACAGTCAACTGAAAGTGAGGAGGAAAAACTCCCTGAAGCTCAACCGGGAACTTCGCAACATTCCACTGACGACAGTCCCAGTGATAACGAAACCACCGAAGATGCAGCCAACGATATTTTGAATGAATGTTTTGCTGCCTATCAAAATGGTGACTACAGCCCTAAGCTACTGTCTGCCGATCAGATAGAACCAGGTAAGGCATCTTTAAAGATTAATTTTCATACTACTTTTTTACATTTGTTTCTTTGATAAGTTGGTTGTTTTTCTGGAACTTTGGGTACTCAATGCATTGTTTGTTACAGGAACCATAGTAGTATCTGAGGAAGATGAGATTAAACGTCTAGAATTTGCACGACTGCAAGTATTGGACAAAGGCAAGAAGGTGGAGAATGTGATCACCAAAGAAGAACTTCTGCTGCAGAAGGAGGCATGTAAAGGCATGGACGACGATGAAGCTCAATTCAGCGTGGAACAAGCCCTAGACAGCCAAATGTACTTATGGTCTGATAAGTATCGACCTCGAAAACCCAGATACTTTAACAGGGTTCATACAGGCTTTGAGTGGAACAAATACAATCAAACGCATTATGACATGGATAATCCGCCTCCTAAAATTGTACAAGGTTACAAATTTAACATATTCTACCCTGATTTAATTGATAAAAGTTGCACTCCGGAGTATTTCTTGACTGCTTGCCCGGAAAATAGAGAATTTGCCATTCTTAGGTTCCACGCCGGTCCTCCTTATGAAGATATTGCTTTTAAAATTGTAAATAGAGAGTGGGAGTACTCTTACAAGAGAGGGTTTAGGTGTCAATTCCATAATAATATTTTCCAGTTATGGTTCCACTTCAAGCGATATAGGTATAGGCGATAGATATGTATTTGCTTTAAATTCGTATTACAAATACGATTGTATAGACTTGCATTAAGTTAAAGCGTTATGATTTTCATATGTAATAATACATAAAGTTGAACGTTTCCTATTGCTTTAATATGTATAAACATTGAGAAAATTGTATCTGTATTTTCATAATATCTGAAACTTTGTTAATGGTGTTTATAAACATGATATTAATGCCTCATGGAAACGTGTGAATTGTAGATATATTGAAATGGCTTTGTTGGTGTTGCAGTTTTTTGTATGAGTAGGGCCTACTGCAACCTCAAATACGGCGCAAAAGTTGTTGAAAATACATCCACAAATGTATGTTGTGTGTTTCTTTCGCTCGTATTCAGGGTGATGGAAATTTGCAAAATACTATTACAAGACCAAACTGCGTGGGAAACAAGTCTGCATGTACAGATTGGCATTCGTTGAATTTTTCGTAAAAATTATTTTTTCAATTAACTTTCCATTAAACGCTGATTTTTCAATTCGTGTGGGTTTGGCACCCTTTAAATATTAATATTTTGGTACCTTCGAAAAATACTTTTTTAAGTTATTATTATTTAGTTAGTATTTTTTTTTAGTATTATTATATTTAAATTTATTTTATTTCTGCTCCATTTCGGACCTCCGCTATTCAGCTGAGTCTTAATCTGAATATAAAGCAACAAATGTTTTACATTCAAATGTCTTAACAGTTGCAATTCTTGCCAACCAGTGATTTTCTGAAACTATTGCCAACACTGTAAATAACGTAATGTTCTAATCTGTTATCACACGCGGCTATCTTCACAGGACATTCCACATGTGCGGCTGCCTTGTTGTTTGAGGTTATGTGTACGGTAATATTTCTGTAACATCTGCTTAGAATGCCGTCTCAGGTTGAACCAAGGAGTCAACTTATAAAAACTTTAGTTGCAGAAGAGCGTAAAGCATTAAAAATAAGTAAAACCAAAGCAGTTCGCGCCCATCCTAAACAGCGTAAAAAAAGTGCAACAAATTCAGTGCCACGTGCTAAACCATCTAATGTTTCTATCAATTCTCGCCAAGAAAATGAAATATTGGAAACCCGAAGCTCACAGCCAACAGACAGAATAATTCCTTGTGTGACAAGGAGTAAACTGAAAAATGTTGAAAAGCTCCTTAAAGGATGCAACATTGATGCAAAAACCGCTAAACTTGAGCACTGTTTGTCCAGACTAAATAATTGTGAAGCATCTGATTCTCACTTCTTGAGAGTACATTTTGTAAGAGCAGCTATTGTGGACGCATTGCTGAATAGGAAATGGAATTGCCTGCTTAAGCTAGTGATAAAGCTGAGCAGAAATTACATGGATCCAGTATATAGAATGTTTATTAGGAATGTGAGTATTGCGAAACTATCTGCTTAATTGCTTTTTCTCTTTGGGTATACTTGCACTCAATATTGATAACAAGAAACAGTTTTAATCCCTACATTAATCCAATTGCTTATAACGAATGATTTGCCGTCTAACGTACTAAATTTATCATAAACAAATCTACTACATCGTGCAAAAAATCAAGCTAATCAAACTGTAGAGCTATTTTTCAGAATTATTTCAAAACAAATTCCCCGTACATTCTCAGCTCGTCGGATGGAGGATTAAATGAACGGACATCTCGGTTTGTTAACAACTAATTTCATATCTATAAAGGCTCTCTAGATATTCGTCAAAAACTCGTAATTACATCATAATGTAATTAACAGTTTAACGAAATTACTGTTCCGGTTTCGGTCCAAGGCAAATTTAAAACTTCGGTTCCGTTACGGTTCCGGTTTAGAAAATAATTTCCAGTTCGGTTCCGGATTTTTTTCGGTTCCAAAATCGATAAATAACAACAAACGAGGACAAAGATAAAGGCTACTCTAATTAGGAATCTCACGACCTTTTTCCTTGCTTGTTGTATTATACAAGATAAAGGATGAGTAAACCATCCACTGCTTCATACGGTACTTCGGCTGGTTGTATGGTAGGGGGTAGGAGGACTAGCAACCCCAGACAATATTAGATACAAAAATTACTTTAATCGTTGTATTTTAGAAAAGTAATTTGTTAATGAATTTTCTGGCTTTAGCTCGTTCTTCTTTCACTCTTATTTCCGTTTAAAGATTGTTCTTCCTGGTTCACGTCTTCACACTCTTCACCATCTTTTGAGGAGATGCTTTGGTCCAAAATTCCAATTCCAAATGTTTCGTTGTTGGTGATCGAAGAACTAAAATAATTCAACTTAAAAAATAATTTTAAAAATAGTGTATAAACTTACGGTGTTTGTTCTTTACGATTGAAAAGTCGGTTGGTCCTCACAAATAATTGTTCCTCTAAAATGTTTTCTTTAAGATTTGACCTCGTAGGCGGCAACAAAAATTTGAGTCCTGCGAATAACCACTCAACACTAACTTGCGTTGCCGGTACGCTTAACAATACTTGAGCAAGCATGTATAACCCTGGATTAAGCTCATTCTTTTTCTTCCAGAAATCAAAAATCGTTTCATTTTTCGGTAAGCGTATGCGGCTTTATTCCACTTGATAGGAATTTAAAATATTTTCAATTTTGTTAAGGGCTACAAATGAACCTTGTGAAGAAAATTCGTGCTGATGAATTCGTTTTAAAAATTTTTGCTCTGAATCTTTGTCTCAAAAAGGCTTCCATTTCATCGCTTGATGAAGAACTAGATGATTCAGTTTCCATATCGTGTTGGTCAGGGTCAGATTTAGAATTAGAAGAATTGCACTCTTAAGAACATCAGTTTAGTCCATAACGACTTTAAATGTGCTTTTGCTTTTTCTACTTGATTGTTGTCTAAAACTACCTTATACCAAAAAATTGTTATTTTATTATTTGTACAAGATCTTGTCATCAACTAGCCGCAAAGAATAGCGCTTTCATTCAAACGCAGGGCTCATCACATAACACCATAATTAGTGACAATAAAATTGACTGAAAAACCCAGGAATATATTGGAATGAATTAAAAGTACAGTCAGGAAAAAGAAATATACGAAAAAAATATGAATGTAAATCAAACGTACGAAAATACTCTTAAAATAAGGCGTTGATGCATGAAAACCATAACGTGCTTTTCTTCTTTATGTTACCAGCTTATTTTTCCAGTTTCTTAATAGAAGCCCACTCAACAGTGTCAGTAGATGTACCGAGATAATCTTAAAATGAGGCGTTCATGCATAAAGTGCATCTCGTTTGTAAATTAAAAACTGGTTTTTCCTGTTGCTTCAAGTTGATAAATTATCAACGTATTTTTCCAGTTGCTTATGCGATGTGATAATAGTTTTTGGCGAATATCTAGGATTTCTTTGGGAATATCAAAATGTTTATCGACTTAAAATAGTTGCGAAATCGCCCTTTTAAATATTGCCTTTTTTAAACACCCTGCATAAAGCGTGAATTAAGTATACCTAATGGCCTATTTTGCTACATTATTTAAGTGTTGAATTAATGTATAAATATAAACTAGCTGTTTATTTTTCAGATGTGCCAGATATTGAAGCAGTATCATCCATCCATCAGGGGTACACAAGCAGCCGATCAACTGGATTTAATATATCAAAAACACGAAGATAATCGACATAAAAGACACAATATTACGAACATTGTTTGATATGATACCAACATATAAGGTGCTTATCAATTTGTATGAAATAGTTTGATTGCGTTTAATCGGTTAAATATTTTACTTTGTACATATGCAAAAATTATTTTTCAGTATACCGGATGTCCCAGGACCTACCAATATCAAATTTGGCTTTTAAAACAGCAGACTGAAATTTATGAAATTTCTATTAAATTTGCAATCATTTGATACGGCGACCGATAACTCGTACTCTTGACTTGCAATTTTAATTGTTTTTAGAAAAGTATGGGTTGCAATGCGTTCCTTCCTGATTATTTCTTCGATTTTTAGAAGAAGAAATGTGCTTTGATTTTCTTCGTTGAAATTTTTACTAGCTGCTCAGGTCCATTTTCTACAAATTATCAAATTTTGAAAAAATTTAAATAGTTGAAAACCAAATTTTAGTAAATTTTCAGTTAATGCAGATTTCAAAAATGAAAACTATGACTATTCAGAAAACCAAAATTGATGTCGGTACTGCTTTTATGAGACACTGTGCTTACAAATAATTTTAGATTTTGCATTTCCCAAAGTAAAAAGAACACGTTTTTTTTGTTTTTCTTTTATCTCTAAGGACCGGTTGCAAGTTTTAATCCCAGTTCAAGTTGAACTGGAGTTGAGGTGTAAATTTACACAAGATCGACCGACTACTTCAATCCGTGTTCAGATTGAACTCAAGCTTAAGCTTCCGTTGTACAACCGGACTTTACCGTTCAGATGGAATCAAACTATTTGATACTAATAATAAAATTTCTATGTATAAAATAATTTGCATTATTGTCTATTAAATTTTATAGACAAACATCCTTCAATGAATGTCTGAAGCGAATATGAAAAATACCATAAAATTTTATTTTTAAAATGTCTGAAGAAATGTTAAACTTTCTCGATTTGGCTGCATTGATGATGTTAATCTTTTTTTGCTGTCCTTGGCACCTTAGAACACTTTCGTTTTTCATTTTACGTATGTTGATTATTATACATGCTCCTATTGCTTTTTTGGCAGTTTCCTTTGAAATTTAGCAATTTCAACCGCATTTTCTAGTACCAGATTAATTAATAGGTGTGTTGAAAATTCCTTCCACTGCAACATAATTATTCCAGAATATTTTTAAATTGATTTTTTTTAGTCGGCTTCAAAGCACGTGTGCTCGTGCGCAATTTGAACGGTGATTATTAATAAAAAATTAAATTAAATATAAGCCTTAAAATTAACTTTTTATATTATATAATATTTAAATTTAATTATAATTTAAAAAATTTCCGTATTATGTGTTAAATGGTATCCCATTCCTAAATGTTTTAAAACATATTCATCCTCATTTCACATCATTGTAAAAGTGATAATGTCACCTCAGACAGAACAATGGCATCAATGCTACCGTACTAACCAAACTAGTTTGACAAACAGACGAATGTCTCATTCCAAAACCAAAATAAATTATTTCTTTTTGAAATTTTGCAAAATTTAGTTAGTGAAGTGAATAGAGTGAGAAGTTTTAAAATGCCGACAGTAATTTTGCTTGATCTGTCGCTCTCCATGACTCGTCCTGTTATACTTGCTGATGGCACGGAAACAACTAGGAAGCAGTTAGCTGTAAATGGAATCAACACATTTTTGGATCATTTAGGTATTCATTCAAAATTGGAGTTTATTGCTTTGGTACGTATTTGTTTAATGTTTATTTCATTTTGGTTGATGGGAAACTAACCTAACATTAATCGGTGTTGTCAAATTTTTTTGTAACAGAGTATTTCAAGCTCTATACACTATGGTCAGAAAGTGCTGCCAACGCTAAAACTGAAAATACATTTTTCAAAGCTAACATTTTTTTACAAAATTGTTGGTTGCCTACCCTGCTTAAGTTGGTTAACATGAATTCTAGAAAATCCCTATTCAATGACATTTGACAATTGCCATGCCGGAATTTCTGTTGGTCTATATCTTTAAATTTGGTTAATCGATTGTTCGACACCGCAACGTGCAGCAGTTTTGTAAATCTAAAGTGACTGAAGTCTCAGTGTGTGTGCAAACGTTATGGTCAAAGACAATTATGGGTGAAGCAAAAATGAATTTACTCAATACCTGCCAGACTGTAGCCCTCCGTTACCGATTTCTTTATGAAAACGTGGGTGGAGGAGAGCCCCAACTTATATTTGAACCTCATCCGTTGATTGAATTGGAAGTGGACATTCCGAAACCTACAGAGCAACCAGAAGCAGAACTTAAACCCGAGGATGTCGACTACAACGTGGATGTTGAGTATTTAAGGAGTTTAGATCCGAAAGACTGGAAGTCTCAAGATCACTACAAGGTATTAGGAATAGAAACACTAAGATTTAAAGCATCTGAAGAGATTATAAAGACAGCATATCGTAAGATAGTCTTGAAACACCATCCTGATAAAAGGAAAGCACTAGGAGAAGAAATTAAACCTGATGATGACTACTTTACTAATATTACCATGGCATATGAAACTTTAGGAACTTTGACTAGGAGGCGGGCCTTTGATTCTGTTGACCCCGAATTTGATAATGACATACCTACTTCATCTGAACTTAAGAAGAATTTCTATGAAGTATTTAATTATTATTTTAACCTGAACTCACGGTGGTCAGAACGCCCAAAAGTTCCTAAATTAGGAAACGAAAATTCTTCGAGAGATGACGTAGAAAAGTTTTACTCATTTTGGTACGATTTCAAGTCTTGGAGAGAATTTTCTTATGAGGATGAAGAAGACAAAGATAAATGCCAGGATCGGGATGAAAGAAGATATGTAGATAAATTAAACAAAGCAGAGAGGCTGAGGAAGAAGAAAGAGGAGATGTCAAGAATACGAACGTTAGTTGACCTAGCATACAATAATGACCCAAGAATAGCTAAGTTTAAGCAAGATGACAAAGATAGGAAATTGGCGGCAAGGAGAGCCAAGCAGACAGCTGCACAACAAAAGAAAGATGAAGAGGATCGCATATTGAAGGAAATAAAATTAGCAAAGGATCAGGCAGAGGCTGCAGAGCGAGCTAGGATTGAAGCCAAAAGACAAGAAAGAGAAGTTATTAAAAAGGCCCTCAAGAAAGAGCGAAAAGTGCTTCGAGATGCGTGTAAAGCAAATAGCTATTTCACTGACGATTGGGATAAGAATCTTTATCACATAACCACGATTGAAGCCATTTGCGAACGACTCACTTTAGAAGCTTTAGAAGATTTAAATAAAAATATAAAAAATAATGGCAAAGCTGCATTTTTAAAGGCCATTGAGGATCATGAAAAGCATTTGCAAAGAGAGAAGCAAGAAGTTTCGAAAGCAGCCAAACAAACAAACACTAAAGATAAAAATGCAACTGTTATTAAAATAGCACCGGAATGGAATGAAGAAAATTTGCAATTGCTTGTTAAATCTGTAAATTTATTTCCTGCAGGCACTAATCAACGTTGGGAAGTAATTGCTAATTTTATAAATCAACATGGAGTTTTTAAGAAAGATAGTAGTAAATTTACCGCAAAATTAGTACTTTCCAAGGCAAAGGATCTTCAAAAAACCGATTTCTCAAAGAATAATCTGAAGGAGCAGGCCAATAAAAATGCTTTTGACACCTTTAAGAAGGATAAAAAATCAGTTTTGAGTGTTGCTGCAGAAGAAATATCCAGGAATGTATCAATCAATGGCATGAATAATGAGCATTGTAAAAACTCTGTACAAGCTGATGTGGTGGAACCAAAGCCAGTTGAGGAGAAAGAAGTCAAGGCAGAATCCACTGCTAAACCTGAAAAATGTGTGAGATTTGATGCATTACCCTGGACAACAAGTGAGCAGCAGTTACTTGAACAAGCTTTGAAAACGTACGCCGCTTCCACACCAGAAAGATGGGACCGAATCGCTGAGTGTTTACCAAATCGCTCAAAAAAGGATTGTATGAAAAGATACAAGGAGCTGGTAGAAACAGTCAAAGCAAAGAAGGCTGCCCAGGCTGCTGTGGGTGCAAAGTGATAACATCTACGGGACTCTAATTTCATTTTACTGTAAACTATATTTGATTTTGTACATTATTTAACAACACTTTGTTAACCGATGATTTAAAATAAAGCATTTTGTCTGAGCGTATTTTGTTGTTAGTTTCTGTACATGCCAGTCAATTTTCGCAGGAAAAATATTAAATTGTTATAAAACTAATAAATAAAATTACAATATAATAGTTAGTCATGCAATACATCTTCCATTAATGTTCAGCTGTCATAAAAATCTAATTACGATTATAAATATCTATTTTTGACATGGAATTGCTATACTTTAATATTTACATATCTTCAGTTTCAGTCAACAGACAATTCACAACAAATAATTTATTACCTTTCAGTTAAAAAACACCAGATATCTGAATTTAAAACGTTTATGTATACTATTAGAATATTCTATGATTAACACTTCAAAAACACACAAAAATATTTTTACCAAATATACATAACTAGCGACATTATATATTTTTGTATTATATTGAAGAAAATAATTTCCGGAACGTCTAATTATGCAAATATATTTGTGTGGTTAATGTTCTTGAATTATTATTTCGTCTCCTGTCGTGTAAAACAGAATATTTTAATTGTATACTATAATTAATTTGAAATAAAAATTCAGTGTTAGTTTTTAAAATATTTTTAAATGTATACATTCATTTTATAGATGTATGTTTTACTAATATCTGATAATGGTTTGCAGTTAAACTTCTAAGACAATAAAGAATTTTATATCAAATGCCTCATTGTCTAAAACCCCGCGATTTTTTTTATGAATACATGTATAATACATTAGTAAATCTCATTATAAACTCATTATAAATACCTCAAGAAACTCATGAAATACCTAATTAAAGTTAAGTACGTTAAGTGGTTATCAATAAATTTTACCGTTATACAAATATTGATTCACTTTGTATTCTCCTGTTTAAATTCTCCAAAAAGTATTTTAAAGTAAAATCGTAAATCTGTCATGTACTCTTCAATTTCTAAAGTAATATCAAAAGCACCATTTTAAGAAAAGTGAGATATTCACAGGGTGTTTAATGTAAATTTAATTGTTTAATAATAAATGTTTCTATTTATTAATTTTAATAAGTCCTATACCATTTCAACTAAACTTTTTTCTAATATATTAAATTCACATATTGGACACCCTCTTACATTCTATCCTAAGATGAACATAGGAATAGTGATATTTTTGAAGTTAATAAAGGTCAAAGCTATTTTAACCGGCTAAAATTCCGAATCAAACGGGCTGTTTGATATTTAAATTTATGAACACGTGTCGATCTTACTTGTTTAGCGTTATTTTACCGTGAAGCGAATGCATTGATCTACTTGAGGAGGTCATAAGCTTACATGACTTGGAATAGCTTGTTTCTAGTGTACCAACTGACTTCAAACTAGAATTACGTTCTTAAAATAGTAGTAGTAAACATCTTTATTTCTAAAAAAGGCTATCGACCTATCGGTCTTTCTGCCCTTGTTTAATACATGCAGTCTTAATCTAAATGAAAAACAAATATGAAAATTCTCTTATTCTAGGTTAACAATACTATTAAATAAATAAAATTTCAGCGGCAAGAAGAAATTATTTTATTGTCCACCAGTCCGTAGCGTTTGCAAGTGTTCGAGTAGCGTTAATGTAGGGAAACGGAAGCGGGATTGTCTGGTTGGTCTTGTAAGGCAAAGGGGATTCAGTATGGTCCAGTTGTAGGGGTTGTTTGTCCATTTTGTCTGTAGCTGTATGAGTCTTTCCGAGATCTTTGTCATGTTTGTGCGTTCGTATAGTAGTTGGGTGGGGGGGTTGTGTAGTGGGTTTTGGGGGTGTCTTATTCGTGTTATTAGTCTTAGTGCAATTTGTTCTGTTGTTTGTGTATAACGTTTTGTCCTTTCTGTTCCGTTGGTCATGAGTATATGTCCAAAGTCTAGCAAGGGTCTACAAATAGCTTTATATATTTTGGTGGCGGTGTTTGTGCTAATTCCTCTGTCTTTGTAGGTTAGTGATCGGAAGTGTTTTGTTCTCTTTATTGTTTCTGCCCTGATGTTTCGTATGTGTTTAGTGAATTTAAGTTTGTGGTCAATTGTGATTCCAAGGTATTTTACGTCGTTTTTTGGTTGTGTCGTTTGGCCGTCTGCAGTTATTGTAGGGGGTTCTTAAAATATATTCTTCAATATTGCTGTTTAATTATATCAAGTGATTATCACTATGAGTGGGATCTTAACAAAATAATTCTGTTAAATGAATTAAACCAATTTTATATACTCTTCTTCGTCTTCTTTACTCAAATGGCGCAGCTCCTCTGGGATATTTGCCAGCTCATTAGTGGAGAGATCTAAGATCTCAGGAATTGATCGTCTGTTGTTTTTACTTCATTCCAATATATTCCTGGGTTTTTCAGTCAATTTTATTGTCACTAATTATGGTGTTATGTGATGAGCCCTGCGTTTCGTTGTTTTTACTTCATAAGGTTCTTGTTATATTTATCGGAGCGGGGGCAGTTAAACAAATTCTGGAGAACAAAAATATACATCTGACATATCACATGGAGCAGGTTCAGGTGGACAGCATACAGGCGCCCGAGTTTAATTAATAAGAAAATTTAGTTTGTTATAGGTTTATTTTATTTTTGTTGAGAAATAATTTAAACAAGGCTAGAGTTTTGTGATTAAGATGATTACCAAGTACATCATTCAGGGAGAGAGGCAGGGGGACTCCATTCTTATTTAACTCATTCTACAGTGTGTCCAGTATAAAATGATGTGCATGGGGATATTGGAAACCGTTAAAGATACAGAGTGGACCAAATGGGAAAAAAGTTGCGCAATCAACTGCCTATAAATAATCTGTCATCAACTTCTTTGAACTCGGAATAGCAACGGATATACAGGGAAAAAAAAGAAAAAAGTGCGTTTTATAAAATCCTTTATATCGTCTTTATTATAAAAGATACAATAACGAAATTTTCAGGATGGGGGTAAGAAATGAGCGTGAATTTGAAAATAAAGTAAAAATAATCTAGGCCCACCATGTTTAATGAGGCCGAAGTCAACTTTTGTTTTTCTTATGGGCGTCATATTGAATTTCTGCATTTTTAAATTCCCCTTTAAATATGCTCTTCACCCATGTATAACATGTTTATGTTCGGTCAAGATAAATAATTAAAATTAACAAAATTAAGATTTTATGGTAGTAGGCATTGATATTTCTCTTCAATTTCCCCATAGTGACGTTCGTTGTCTGTTTTAATTACCTAGGTAACTGTCAAAGTAGAATTTATTGTCAGTGTCAAGTGTTTGTAATTAATTGTGTGTTTCAAAATGAATCACTTTCCAAATTATGAAAAATACGATATGTTGGAGTGTTTTATTCTCTGTCGTCGAAATGAAGCGAAAGTTGAAGAAATGTATTTAAATAAATATCCAGAAGGGCGACAACCTGGTAGAACTATGTTTAGGCGTCTGAAAGACAACTTTGTAGCTTACGGGAGTTTTGCTATGGTAAAGAAAAACAAACTTCCAGACGAAAATAAAGAAAATTTGGTAATGCAAAGCGTGGTTGAGACACCTCATACGTCTTTACGTCAAATTGAAGCCACAACAGGTGTTGCGCGGTTGGTTAGTTAGGTTTGGATTTAACGTCTGGTTAGGTTTTTTTTTCCAAAGATTTTATTTATTTGCTTAGGTAAATACATGTTGTACAGGTTTAGGCGCAAACAAAACACAAAATAAATGCCTATTTACTGGTTGCAGATGTCAAACAAACGTCTGGTTCCGTGGAACAGCTCGCATTTTGACGATGTCATTTAGTTATACTAATCCTAATTATATCTATCGGTAGAATAGGAGCTGTGGAACAAATTCGTCCCGTGTTGCTCGTCAATAAATTTAGTTAATTGCAGGTAAAAATTTACAAAAAGCCTGCTATCCTTGTCTATGAAACTTAAGCCTAGTGAAAAAGAAAAAAAAACTTATGAAGTTGACATTAAGTTACAGGTGAGGTATGTCATAGTTTAAATAACTTATGCTATTGCGCAGTGTATACTATAAACTAGTTAAGCTACATTATGTCATTGTGACATGGATAGATTTCACTATATTCTATAACTCCTCCTGCGAACTTCATCTCGTGCCCTGGGGTTAGCAGCAAGCCACCAGTATTTCACGTTGGATTTAAATTTACTGTTAATATCTCTGTCCGGAAGTATGGTTGAATATTTAAGACTACATTGCGAGGATAAGTCTATTGAATGGATAAGTCCATTGAATGGATAAGTCTATTGAATGGATGTCTATTGATTTGTTCGAGCTATGTCGAGAGATGTGATAAATCACCGGGATGTTCTTTTGTGTTGTGATAAACCCTATTGAGTCGAAATACTTAAAAGACTGGGGTCGAAGGTAGCCTGAGACCGACCAGCGTTTACATTCCATTTCATCAAATACGCTATACTTCAATAAATAACTATTTTTGCTGTTTTTTAATTTGGCATAGTAGTCACGGGTGAGTTTAATTATGAAGGAGTCTATCCTGGGAATGTTTGCCTTCTTATAAATGCACTTGTTGCTAATAAACTCTTTCGTATCACTGCCTCGGTATGTGTGCAGAGCAGCGCGAAGACATATCTCTCGAATTTTCTAATTCTCTCCATTACAGAGGCACTCATGTTCCACCAGACTGGTGCGGCATAAGTGATAATTGGACGGATTAGTGAGAGATAGCAGATTGTTTTACTTCTGGCAGAGAGGTTTTTATTAAAAAATATCCTGTGATTTGCCCTGAATGCATTTTTTGCCTTTGTCAGTTGATTAGTGACATGGGTGTTCAGTCTTAGTAGGTAATCAACGTGCACCCCGAGGTACTTTACAATTTTTTTGTGAGGTATTGAGAGCTGACCGTTATTTTGGATTGCGATCTTAAAGTTTCTTATCTCTCTACGTTTGTTGGGATTGAGGAATCGGAGTGGCTTATGAAAAAGTATTGTTTCGCATTTAACAGGGTTAATGCGGAGGTTCCATAGGTTATAGTGTATATTAATTTTATTCACAATGGTTTCAAGTTTTTCTCTTACTGTTTCGGGACGGGAATCTGCTACCAGTACGATGAAGTCGTCGGCATAAGCGATTGAATGTAGGTTTGGTTGATTAGGCGAGTTGAGCTCGAATAGTGTTGGAACGTTATGCGTGTATATGTTGAATAATTCGGGGGAGTTCACCGTGCCCTGCATTAGTCCTTCTGTTATTTTGAAAGCTAGGCCAGATATGTTTATTCCGTCCCATGTGACAAAGGCTCTGTCCCTGGTCATGTGGGGAATAAGTCAGTCCACCTCCACGTGGTATTCCCTGGGCGATCGTGCGTAAGACTTACGAGCAGCATGGTCGGCTAAGCGGCTGACCAGTCCGGCGGGATTGCGGTAGTGGAATGAGCCAGGAAGGCTGTCGGCCACATCCGCAGAAACGGCATGGGAGAGAGAGAGTTGGAGTTGTTTGGTTGGGATAGAGGGGATGAGTAAGGTACCGCTCATCTCCTCGAATTGTAAGGGGTTTGCATAACGGGACAGAGAATTAAGGGAAAGATTGGAAACGGTGTAGAGGCATAAGATGGAAAGGTGTAGCATTAAGGGGAGTAAAGTAAATGGACCGCTTTTTGGGTCAGAGTATGTATTGGAATTTTCAGGAAGTAGTGAGAGCAAGGACTTGTCTGACCTCGAGCACGCCCGCTCGATATCGCGTTCCTGCTGGCTGTATATAGCCGAAGCGAGTTGTTGATGATCGCTTCGTAGGCTTTACTGATTGCCGGAGTGAGACATATGGGGCGGTAGCTAGAAACTTCTTCAGGGGCTTTACCTTTTTTAAGAATAGGCAATGTTTTGATCTTTTTCAATTTGCCCGGAAAGAATCTACTGTTGATGCAGTTGTTAAATAGAATGGTGTACTCTGGTATGATTTTGATAGGAAGATGTATTAAGATGATTGGAGGTATATTATCAAGCCCTGACGAGGATTTGTTAGGTAGTTTGCTAAAAATGAGTTTTGTTTCAGGTACTGATGTGAAGCTGATGATCTTTTCCGGTTAATTGGGGCTATAGGCTAGATTTGTGTTATCGAAATTAGTGATCGCGAGATTCGTTGAAACATTATGATCGAAAGTTAGTTTCAGTTCGGCCACTTTAGAGTCGACAAGCTCTTCATTCGCTGTTCCGATGTTGGAATAGCGGGGTTGAATAGTTTCATAATAGGCACCAACGGTGTTCAGAATGTCTTTAGGATTTTCAACAATGATTTTATTGTTGGCAGTCGGTAGGGAGCGGATGTCGCTTTGTGCTCGAACCAGCAGCGTTGTTTCGCTTGGCTTGATGTCCAGTTTGTCTATCTTTATCTGTTCCTTATGGCGAAAAAAATTGTTTATTTTGGGAAAGAATGATTCAGGGTTGCGATGGTCTATCGATTTGTGTTGGGAGTCCCAGTATTTATTATATGCCTTTATATATTCTGCTTTTAATAATTCCTTTACTTCGCTCATTAAATTTTTAATGTTTGCAATGTGCTTGTTACTGGCTGGTGTGTGGATATTAGATTTATGCAGTCTGTTAAGGGTGGAAATCAGGTACGACTTGTCTTTATGTAGCTTGGTTATTTTCCTATTGACATAATTGAGCATGTTGTCTTGAGGTTTATATCTCGGAACAGTAGACTCAATTGTGCTTGTGATTGCTTCTTGGATTATTGTTAGGTGATTATCAATTTCATCGTTGCTGAGGTTCCTATTGGACGGTACTTCATTAACATAGGCATTATTTAGGTTTTTTTGGAAAGATGACCATTTTGTTTTCTTGTACATGAATCTATGTGCATTGCGTGGGTTGACATATTTTATCGACATGCGCAGAGAGCATGTGATCGCTGTTGAAATCAAGAGTGGTAATTTTACCGTTGTCAAGATCCGTTATTTCTAGTCGATTGTCTATGAGACAGAGATCTAGGAAAGTGTTAGCAGAAGGGTAGCTTGGAACGTCAGTTGAGATAACTTTTGTTCTATAGCCTAAGCCTTCATTATCTACCCACTTTTTCAGCAGCATGCCTTTTGTTTTATTGACTGAGTCGCCCCACGTTGTGTGCCTGGCGTTAAAGTCGCCTGCAATTATGTAGTGGTTATTAGGTGCGTCCAGGTTGAGCTTTTGAAAAAGTTGATTTAGCTCGTCTATGAAGATTCTGTTCTCTTTGTTATTCGCGTAGATAGCAATGACAAATAGGTTATTTTGCGCTATTTTAAGATTAATTATGGTGTACTCAATTATATTGTTATTGTGGCTTGTTGGAGTATATATTTGGGTGTATATGTTGTTTTTAATCAGTACAGCGGTACCTCCTCCCTTTTGTCCTTTAGAACGGTCGGTTCTGATTAAATTATATTGCGAAAGCCCCTAGGCGTCGGTGTGAATGTTGCTTGCCGGAGTCTGCATTGGTCGACCTCATGTATGGTCTCACCATTTTCGGTATCTTTTACCATATCGTCGGTGTCGCCCATTGCTTCGTATTGCAAATCTTGCAATAATCGACGAAGGACGACTAGGGTTGCCTGTCCGGACAAGCCCCCCTCTGTTTGATTGGTAGGCTCTTTGTGTTCTATATAGTCACTGGAATGTCACACAGTCACTTGAAATACTTAATTTTACACGCACCAAACGGGCGGGACGGTTCGAGAGCCCAAGGATCATGCGAGAACACGTCTGATCGCTTCGGCTGCCGCACTCATATCGTCTGGTTAGGTATTGTGGGTATCCACGTGATTGGACCATTTTTTTTAAATGAGAACTTAAATTCCGGGAGATATTTGAACCTCTTACAAACTAACGTAGCGGAAGCACTTACGGATGTTCCAGTAGCTACCCTGCAAAACTTGTATTTCCAACAAGACGGCGCGCCGCCACATAATGGACGTATTATCACAGAATTTTTAAATCACGAATTTCCCAACAAGTGGATAGGCAACCTGGGACCAGTAAGATGACCTGCGAGATAACACCGCTTGATTTTTTTGCATGGGGTTTCCTCAAAAATGTGGTATACTGTAGGTCATACGAAACCGAAGAGGAGCTGAGACACGCTGTTATAGAAGCTAAAATGTTACTTGTTGTTTTGCAGTGTTCGATGTATGATCAATAATAATTTAAAGTAATAATTAATAGAAATATCAATGCCTACTTCCATTAAATCTTAATTTTGTTAATTTTAATTATTTATCTTGACCGAACATGAACATGTTATACATGGTTGAAGAGCATATTTAAAGGGGAATTTAAAAATGCAGAAATTCAATATGGCGCCCATAAGAAAAACAAAAGTTGACTTCGGCCTCATTGAACATAGTGGGCCTAGATTATTTTTTACTTTATTTTCAAATTCACGCTCATTGATTACCCCCACCCTGAAATTTTCGTTATTGTATCTTTTATAATAAACACGATATAAAGGATTTTATAAAAAGCACTTTTTTCTTTTTTTTCCTGTAGATCCGTTGCTATTCCGAGTTCAAAGAAGTTGATGACAGATTATTTATAGGCACTTGATTGCGCAACTTTTTCCACATTTGGTCCACCCTCTAACTCTAACGGTTTCCAATATCCCCATGCCCATCATTTTATACTGGACGCACTGTCTAGATCAAAATTATCTAATCGATTTATGGGGCATTCAAACAGTAAGTGTTCCAGGCTTTCTATTTGACAACATTCACAATTGGAGTCGTTCTTAATACCTATCCTATAAAGATGGTACCCGTTGCAACAATGGCCCGTACGCATTCTAATTATGGTAGAGATGTGTCTTCTGTCCACTTATTCTAGTTCATCAAACCATCGCTTAACAGGGAATTCATCTATTATATTAGTATAACGACCAGATTTACCTTGTCGCGTAATTTGCCATCTCCCGTGCTTCGGCCATTATCGCGTAGTTTGGGGTTGATCTCCACATCCTAGTGCAATCCTAAAACTCTGTCGGTGAATTACATCTAATTTTCTTAATAAAGATTTTTTGATTGCATTTAGACTAATTGTCCCATAATCCATGTGCGATATTATAAGTCCATTAATAGCAATTAGGATCGTTTTAGGATCTGCACCCCACCATACTCTGCAGAATGTTTTAATAACGTTGAAGCCTTTACGTGATTTAAGGATCGTCTGTTCAACGTGTTTTTTCCATGTTAGGTTGTAGTCAAAAAACAAACCTAAATATTTTATTTTCTTTTTGACATCCAACGTATAGTTCCCAAATCTGGTAAATCTGTTAGCCATCTTGTCTCTACCCTTTCTAAACCAAATTGCTTCACTTTTGTTTATTGACACTGTTAGATTATTATTATTTAGCCATTTCGTTATTTTTTTTGAAGCTCTGTATATTATGTCTTCCATGGTTTGAAAGTTGTTACCTTCAGTGAATATAAAGATACCGTCCGCGTATGCTATCAGCGTTACTTCCTGAGGAATGATGTCAAACAGGTACTTCAGATATCTATTGAATAAGATTGTGCTTAGGGGTGACCCTTGGGGTAAACCTTCGTCGCAAACAACTGAACCCAGCAATTGGCCCTCGTTCCTTCGGGTATAAAGATTTCTGTTCCTCAGGATTTGGTGTATCAGATGAATGAGGTATTCAGGATTATCATATGCCGATTTTAAGTCTATACAAACTGCAAGCAATGTTGTGGTTGAGTTCTATTGTGGTGGACAAGTAGGCCATTGCATCTACTGTTCCCATCTCTTTTCTGAATCCGGTCTGTAAATCTGGAAAAAATCCTTTGTTCTCCAGAGTCCACTCTAATCGGTTTTTAATCATGGTTTCCATTATCTTTAAATAGCAGGAAGATAGGATGATTGGTCTATAGTTCTCAGCAAGTTCTGATGATTTATTAGGTTTTAAGAGGGGGACCACATTATAGTCCTTCCAGGACTCTGGGATGAGAGTTCCTGTTAGACATTTATTGTAGGCGTCAATTAACTCTAGTCGGGCCCTTGTTGGCAGATGTTTCTTCCACTGCGAATGCTTCAATCTCGGTGTTGTTAAATTGAACTTTTGATAGTGGCTGTGTATGAATGTTGTTTGTACAGGACATTTTCGCAAGAATTTAATTTTTAATAAAATCGTTTGCTATCGGTTGTGAATTGTATATTTTTGTGTTGGAAAACTTTTTTATTTGTTCCCATACCGAACTTAAGTCTGAATTAAGTTTAGTTTGTGGCAATAAGAAATAAAGGATTCCTTTTTTTTTCTTTCGAAAGATTTTTCTCGTGGTTGCAATCGATTTTTTTGCTTGAATAAAATTAGTCATGTCTGGGTTCCGAATGAATTCCGAAATGAACATTTTTCTTCGCTTTAGAGCAGCAGTGCATTCATCATCCCACTAGGGGTTAACAGTTTGGTAAAATTTGTTTTTAGTCTTAAGTGACTTTTTTTTGTTTGAGCTGATTTATCAATAATATTGTTTAACTGTTCAAACCCTATAGTAGTAGTAAACATCTTTATTTCTAAAAAAGGCTATCGACCTATCGGTCTTTCTGCCCTTGTTTAATACATGTAGTCTTAATCTAAATAAAAAACAAATATGAAAATTCTCTTATTCTAGGTTAACAATATTATTAAATAAATAAAATTTCAGTGGCAAGAAGAAATTATTTTATTGTCCACTAGTCAGTTGCGTTTGTAAGTGTTCGAGTAGCGTTAATGTAGGGAAACGGAAGCGGGATTGTCTGGTTGGTCTTGTAAGACAAAGGGGATTCAGTATGGTCCAGTTGTAGGGGTTGTTTGTCCATTTTGTCTGTAGCTGTATGAGTCTTTCCGAGATCTTTGTCATGTTTGTGCGTTCGTATAGTAGTTGGGTGGGGGGGTTGTGTAGTGGGTTTTGGGGGTGTCTTATTCGTGTTATTAGTCTTAGTGCAATTTGTTCTGTTGTTTGTGTATAACGTTTTGTCCTTTCTGTTCCGTTGGTCATGAGTATATGTCCATAGTCTAGCAAGGGTCTACAAATAGCTTTATATATTTTGGTTGTATAAAGGTTGTCTTTTCAACTTTTTTCCAATTTTTCCCGGAAAAAATACGGCTGTGTCTTCCGCATGATATTATAGTGCCACTCTGTAAATCGATATCTGTTATTGTATATATTTCAATTCTTCTTATGTTTTTTTCTCTGGTGTTAAGGCTGTGATTCTTTTTATATTATATTTTCGATTTTTTACAATATAAATCAAAAATAACTTTTGGCAATCCATGTGTTATAGTTAGAATGTTTTTCAATTTACGAATTTTCTGACTGTTCTAAAGTCCCTAGTCGACAAAGTAAATAAACTGCAATATATTGTTTATACTTATATTTTACTTCTATTACAGATGGCATTTTCATCGCTTTATGAGGAAAGGTGTCCATTCACTAGAGATTACAGTATTATAAAAGAGGAGCTAAAAAACATTGATGATTATGACAAAACCTGTATAGAAACCGCTCTGCATGGAGTTGGCCACATGATACTTGGCGAATGGGGAAATAATACAGCTTGTCAGGTAACTATAATATACCGGGTGTTCGGAGAAGAATTGCAACACTCCCTTTATCCAGCATGAGAAATAGCTGAAAATTATCCTGAAGCTTAATTAATAAACATATTAATTAGTTTAACAAAATGCTACAAAGAAACACCAAATTCATGCTATCTTGACAGTTTGGGTGAGGATAAGTTTAAAAATATAAGTTGCGATTGCTGTACAGCGTTCCTTCTCTTCTATCGCAACAAGGGAGGCTATTGCGATTTTCAGAGAAATCCATGTTATTCATTCAAGGTTTATTAACATCTAAATTTTGCTACTCTCCCTATAAAGCTGAAAAGCATATGTTTGGGTCATTGCAAGACCATATTGTTTTCACAGGAATGAGCCCCACTAAAGCATCCTGTAAGCAAGCTGAATCAAAATTGTCGTCTTTCCTCGGGGGATCTCCGTGGCCTCTCATCGAAAACATTCTATTTTAATTCTAAAAAAAATATTTGTCAAAACAAACTGATACAAGACACTTAGACAAGGATATACAAAACTTGTAAATGGTTTTCCATGCTTGATACTGGTGCTTGTCCCTGTCAAGCTCAAAAGGGTCTTGATCGTTACTTATGAGTGTAAACTTCGGTATGACCTAAAGACTAAGAAATAAACTCAAATTTTCTCTTTCAATTTTTTTGCTGTACTCTCCAATTAAGCCCCAGTAACCCCTTAAGAAGAATGACACCAATTTTGAATCACCCTGTGTTTTGAAACTTTGTGATCGTCGATCGGTCCAGAGGTTTTAATAAGTTAATTAAGATCTTCGCCATCAATGTTAAAAACTTTTTATTTCAGGTAGTGTTAATTACAGATGGAAGTACTGGTGTAGGTTCTATGTCTTTGAAAGAGTCTCTGGCAACAATGAACCAAAGGGTCAATACATTACCTTTTCCATTGCCGTTTCCGTTTCCTGTAAAGTTGCACATTGTCTGTATTGCAGGAGCCAATGAGGCGAATGTGGTAAAATGTACGTTATTGTTTTTTTATAGGGCGCTCTTAAATAAATACAGTTGATTGCTTTTAGCAAAGCCACTATTTCAAAAATTAATCGATATCAGCGGATCTGAAGGTTCCATTCAAATTCCCGAAAATCTGCAGCATGAAGCCAATGTAACTACTATTTTTCAAAAGTTGGCTGACGCCATGTACACGTCGTTTAGAGGTATACTAAAATGTGGCAACTTGGCGTCTAGAATAATAATATCTCCAGCACCAATTGTAAGTATAGGCGCCATCCTTTTCAAATGGTTACTAAAGCTCACTTAGAGAGGACCAGTAAAATTTTTCTTTATTTTTTAGAAGTATTAGCTTTTTCATGACTAGTTTCAGCATCACAAACAAAAAATTACCGCAATTGCTTAAACTTACGGATAGTTTGTACATATTACGTTTCTATAAATTTTTGATTGTAGTAATCATGCATCCGGGTAGATATTCTTTGACCTTAAATCTTAAAAATATCTTAAAAACTTAACGGTATACCTATTTATAACATCCACAAAGTTTACGTGATTTCAGATACTTTACATAGGTTATATCGTCTATATGAGAAACGTACGCACTACGTATTATTAATTACAGGAAACTAGTAAAATAAATAATTCTCACCAAAAACTATCACAAAATATTTAAAAAATCATAACTTTACCAAAAATTCTAAGACTTGCTCTTGCCACTAACCATTTGTTTCATTAACGTTAACATAATGTTGAAATCCGAAAACCCACTACACAACCCCTCCACCCAACTACTATACGAACGCACAAACATGACAAAGATTTCGGAAAGACTCATACATCTACAGACAAAATGGACAAACAACTCCTACAACTGGACCATACTGAATCCCCTTTGTCTTACAAGACCAACAAGACAATCCCGCTTCCGTTTCCCTACATCAACGCTACTCGAACACTTACAAACGCAACTGACTACTGGACAATAAAATAATTTTTTCTTGTCATTAGAATTAGAAAGTTTATTGAATTAAATTGTTAACCCAGAATAAGAAAAATTTTATCTTTGTTTTTCTATTTAGAGTAGTAGTAGTAGTAAACATCTTTATTTCTAAAAAAGGCTATCGACCTATCGGTCTTTCTGCCCTTGTTTAATACATGCAGTCTTAATCTAAATGAAAAACAAATATGAAAATTCTCTTATTCTAGGTTAACAATACTATTAAATAAATAAAATTTCAGTGGCAAGAAGAAATTATTTTATTGTCCACTAGTCCGTAGCGTTTGTAAGTGTTCGAGTAGCGTTAATGTAGGGAAACGGAAGCGGGATTGTCTGGTTGGTCTTGTAAGACAAAGTGGATTCAGTATGGTGCAGTTGTAGGGGTTGTTTGTCCATTTTGTCTGTAGCTGTATGAGTCTTTCCGAAATCTTTGTCATGTTTGTGCGTTCGTATAGTAGTTGGGTGGGGGGGTTGTGTAGTGGGTTTTGGGGGTGTCTTATTCGTGTTATTAGTCTTAGTGCAATTTGTTCTGTTGTTTGTGTATAACGTTTTGTCCTTTCTGTTCCGTTGGTCATGAGTATATGTCCAAAGTCTAGCAAGGGTCTACAAATAGCTTTATATATTTTGGTGGCGGTGTTTGTGCTAATTCCTCTGTCTTTGTAGGTTAGTGATCGGAAGTGTTTTGTTCTCTTTATTGTTTCTGCCCTGATGTTTCGTATGTGTTTAGTGAATTTAAGTTTGTGGTCAATTGTGATTCCAAGGTATTTTACGTCGTTTTTTGGTTGTGTCGTTTGGCCGTCTGCAGTTATTGTAGGGGAGTCAGCGTTGAGTCTGTGGTTTGTGAGCAGAAGTTGGTTTTTTGACGCGTTTGGTGTTAGTCTCCATTTATAAAACCATGTCATTGTGTTGTTTGTTAGTGTTTGGAGTCTTTGCGCTGCTCTCTCAGTAGTTTTGTCATGTACAATAAGAGTTTCTATTTAGATTAAGACTATTTGCACTAAACAAGGGCAGAAAGACCGATAGGTCGATAGCCTTTTTTAGAAATAAAGATGCTTACTACTACTGTTGAAATCCGTTGTTGCTTTACGCGTAATATTTTTTACAAATTTTAGGGCTATACCCATGTAACCGATTTCAGTGTACGACCATATCAAATATCTGATGTATTAGACGTGTACGGTTTTGTCCCAGTGGCAGATATCGGCTCTCCAATGGCCATAAGCCGTCATCTCATTCTGCCCACAAATCCATCACGAACGACGGCAAATGCGAATGAGGCTGATATTACTGAAGATAATTCGGCGGACGAAACGACTACTCCCTCATTTTGTGTGTTGCTGCACGGAGCTTTAAAAGTTGAAAATATGGCTGCATTGGTTACTGTTGGGCTCAACTGGTTTGGTTTTATCTACTCGTGGGCGGATTCCAAAAAAAAGAGCAATTTAATGATTACGATATTACCGCCCGGATCCGATGTAATACCTTGGTAAGTTAACGTTAAGACTTACTATGTTCAATACCTATTTTGACAATTAAGTTGATTATATTTTGTGGTTTGATTTTGCGTATTTATGCCTGTAAAAATAAGTATTTTAAAGTTATTAAAAAACACCCAATCTCACAATCAATAGGCTCGGAGATTTAAACGATCTGGGAAGTGCGGACATGTTTTCCCCAGATCAAGTGGGCAGTTTTCCAATAAGACCATCTGAAAAGAGAAGTTACTCGCAGAATGGCGTTGTGTGGATTAGACAAGCAGGATTGCAATCTGATATTCAGAAAATATTGCGTCATGCCAGAAAACTCCCAGACAAGACTCAGCAGTTTTACAAGGCAAGTATTGTGAAATTTTGGGGAGTTTTAAGAATATTATACACAGTTTTGAGAATAATATACATAATGTATACAGGGTGTCCTACTAATATGGGCTGCTATCTGTAACTCGAAAAATGCAGTTGCAATAATTCCGAAAAGTGCAGGACTTGCTAAAGCGGCTCTGCTCATTGCAGGGTGTCCCAGGGGGTAAGCACATGATCAAAAGGGCACTGAGACATTCTTTGGCTCAAATGAAGCCGTTCTGACGAACTTTTATGAAGAAAAAATGTTCGGCTCCTTTGCGATTGATGGTCAAAGTTATTCAAAAAAATTATATTTTTTGAAATATGGGGAGGATGGTACAATGTATTTTAACAAAACTGGCTGCGAATTTGTTCTTATGTAAGACTCAGGAATTCTCAGGACAAGAAATCCTTGAGTGTCTTGGTACAAAAACTACCAGAACTTTTTATTTGGTAGCTGGAGTCAATTGATTTTTTTGAGTTGATGCACTAATCCGTTTTGAACATTTTTGTGCTCTTTGTAGAATCTTGAAGCATTCATAGTTTTTGCGCAAAAAAATGATTTCGGTTTGCTTGCTATTTAAGTTTGTGCGGAGTATTTTGTCGTTTGGGCAACATCGGTAACAACGATCAGAAGTGCATCTGTCATTAATTATAAAAAAATGCAGCCATTTCCAAAACCTTTAGAGATAGAGCTAAAACTTCATACAGAAAAAGTGTTTGAAATATTTGGGAAAACTTAAATCCTCAGTAATATTTAAGACGTTATTTTTAGAATAAGGGGCTGCAACTAGTTCTGGTATAACCGAAAGAATCACATTTTTTCATCACATATTTATAACTGCATATTTAGAGTTACGGATAGCAGCCTAGATTATGGAGTGGGTGACCTGTTTTTTTAATTGAAAATTGTAATTATGTTTCAGGAATTGAACAGGTTGCGAAAAGCTGCTATTACTTTAGGTTTTCATGAGCTACTAATTGGGTTGGCATTCATTTTTGAGCAAGAATGTATGCAGTTGCCCGGCACGGCCCACCCAGACTGTGCCCTACAATTGCATCATGCGGCGGATATGTTGCGAAAAACGCAAAAGATGGACGTTAAGTATGTATTGATGCCCTTACAAACTACATATAATGCATGATAGCTTGGGAATAGTGGCGGAAAGGAAGATGACGTTTAATAAACCTGTTCAAGTAATATAAATGTTAGTCGTAAAGTTTTCTTCCCAACGTTATTTCGGACGTTTGAGAAGAAACATTTACATTTATTAGGTAATGCTAACGTACACCGCCCAGAGCTGGTGGTCTGTTACTTTGGCTGGAATATTGTTCCGGCTTTCCAAAATACGTTCCTGTTTTATTAGTTTTAAAATTGCGCTGTTTTATTGCAAGACTTGCTGCACAGTTCCGCCCCCTCATCATATTCTCTCATTCAAATCAGTATTGTTAATTAAGAGGTTGAAGTATGTATATTGCAGTGTATTGACTCGTTATTCAAATAAAAACAAAAACATGACAATATTTAATAACAAACTAAGTAATGTTTAAAAGGTCCAAACGCAACAAATACAATTATCAATAAAATACAATGTTTTGTTTTAATAATCTATTATTCCTGTCGCATTCCGTTCCTGCTTACCATTTTTTGTAACTTTCTCATGAATGATAAAGTTTTCAAAACCTTCGTGTTGGTATTTCGCCTCAACTTGATACGAGGAAGAAATTAGGCAAAATTGGCTGAGAACCGTTGAAATGTCCTCCCTGTAGTCCCGGCTTGTACCCTTGTGACTCTCCTTCTCGGGCCCATAACGGAAGAGCTTGGATACCAGCGTTTCGACAACGTTCAAGCGATAGAGGAGCTTATCCTTTAGTCGCTACGTTTTAAAATAAAAAGCTCCCAATCCGCTCGAAAAAATGCATTTGTTGTGCGGAAGATTAGGTAGAAAAATATGTTTTTGGTCATATTGTAAAAATATTAAAAATAAATCAGTCCCGTATATATTTAATTCGTTCTCATAGCTTTCTCGAAACGGTGTACGGAGGGTACATTTAGAAAACATTTTGTAATGTACAGGGTGTCCCAATTAGTCGATTCACTTGAACGTAACATTTTTATAAATGTAACATACTGTATATTATACTTCTAGCGACTGCGATCAAATAAAAGATGAAAATAAACTTGTGCCTCATTAAAGTTAATTATTGTTATGTATATTTTCCTGACTGTACTTTAATTTATTTCAAAAAATTCCTGGGTTTCAGTCAATTTTATTGTTTATTAGTTAAAACATTTTACAAATACGTTTCGGTGTCTTTCTCCACCATCATCAGTTTGTCTAAAATATATAACATATTAGAGCAGCTCAAAGACTCCAAACACTAACAAACAACACAATGACATGGTTTTATAAATGGAGACTAACACCAAACGCGTCAAAAAACCAACTTCTGCTCACAAACCACAGACTCAACGCTGACTCCCCTACAATAACTGCAGACGGCCAAACGACACAACCAAAAAACGACGTAAAATACCTTGGAATCACAATTGACCACAAACTTAAATTCACTAAACATATACGAAACATCAGGGCAGAAACAATAAAGAGAACAAAACACTTCCGATCACTAACCTACAAAGACAGAGGAATTAGCACAAACACCGCCACCAAAATATATATAGCTATTTGTAGACCCTTGCTAGACTATGGACATATACTCATGACCAACGGAACAGAAAGGACAAAACGTTATATAGAAACAACAGAACAAATTGCACTAAGACTAATAACACGAATAAGACACCCCCAAAACCCACTACACAACCCCTCCACCCAACTACTATACAAACGCACAAACATGACAAAGATTTCGGAAAGACTCATTCATCTACACACAAAATGGACAAACAACCCCTACAACTGGACCATACTGAATCCCCTTTGTCTTACAAGACCAACCAGACAATCCCGCTTCCGTTTCCCTCCATCAACGCTACTCGAACACTTACAAACGCAACTGACTAGTGGACAATAAAATAATTTCTTCTTGCCACTGAAATTTTATTTAATAATATTGTTAACCTAGAATAATCTAGAATAAGAGAATTTTCATATTTGTTTTTTATTTAGATTAAGACTACATGTATTAAACAAGGGCAGAAAGACCGATAGGTCAATAGCCTTTTTTAGAAATAAAGATGTTTACTACTACTATAACATATTAAATTGTATTTTAATATGTGAATTTTGGTGAAAGTTTTTTATTTAAATTGATGATAACTGTTAATATATATTTTAGACAAACTGATGATGGTGGACAAAGACACCGAAACGTATTTGTAACATTTTAAATAATAAACAATAAAATTGACTGAAACCCAGGAATTTTTTGAAATAAATTAAAGTTAATCTTACTGGAATGTTACGGTATTTGTGATATTTGATGCTTTCTTGTAAACAAGAACAAAGTTTTAAAACTTATATTCTCAACGCGTTTTTTGAGTTTCAAAACCAAGTATTATTTTGCGTTGTTTTGAGACAATTCAATAAAAAATGAATATACAAGGTGTATAAGCTCAAAAGCTGGCATTCAAGTAACAAGCTCTCGTTCAAACCAATCGACCTTTTGAACGGTAACTTCAATTTAAATGAAACACCCATTTTACATACAATTAATTTTTCTATTGAATACTATTAAGGTAAATCTTCATCTCATGTATCCATAAAGTAATACTTTATGAAACGTGAATAACCCTGTATAGTAATTTGAAACTTATCCGGTTCCAAAAGCAAAAAGTGGCATGTTAACGACCCCTCATTATAGTGGCACTAGAAACAACTTGCACATGTCGGTCCGAAGAAAAAAACATTCGTTAGTTATGTTTTTTCATTGCACGTATCATTTTCACTCTCTTGTTCATTTTATTGCATTTCTATGCGCGCCAGACTCATCACGACCGCTTTCGGCCCGTCTTGCAGTGCGTTGCAGAAGAAAATGCCTGTGTATAAATAACCTTTCACGATATTTAAATTTGAGTCCGCTGAAATGAATAGCACAATTTTACAGAACCAAACGATCAATGACATTTTTTCAAATACCACCAATATTAGTGGTTCTTGGAAACATAGCATGCATTTTTTTGCCGGAAATGGTGCATGTTCGGAATGGATTATGTACACGTACCTGTCGATACTTTTTTTAGGAGCTTGTGTGAATTTATTAGAATGTGTCGCTTTGCTCAGATCTAAAAAGAATGGTAAGTACAAATTGAAGTAAGCACTATAATAATTGTATCGAACGTAACTATTTCGTGCTGCTTATATTAATAGTTTTCAAATTACTTATTGCTATATTCTGAGATAAACACTAATTGGCTCTTTCAGATTTTCAATTAATTCTTTACTTTTATTTTGCTTACTGCAAAAAAGCTGTGCACAACATATTTAAATAATTAAATTACAATAAAAGTGGGTCAAACTGTTAACAACAGAATCTCTGAACGAAAATAAGCGGCTTCATTTTACACGTTACATACAGAGTGTTTCATCTGTTTATTTTCTTAAATATTGTCATTATCACTTATCAGTAAATATTGGATATAAAACTTGTATCCAAGCTGTATTTTAGATTTTTTCTATTGTTTTTGAACCGGGGTGACAATATAAAGTTGTATTTTTAACTGAGACTCTCTTCATAAAGGGTTTTGATTATTGCGTACAGCCAGTGTTGAGGAGGCAATTTTAAAATTGAGTTCAGGCTTTCCCTTCGCAAATAATCAAATAAATAACTTCAAAAAGGCGAAAACTTTTGCTCTTTGTTTTACTTAGATTATTTTAAGCTAAAAGAAATTCGTGATTATCTGTTTTCGCTTTTTAAAATATTTCAATTTAAATGCATCTTAGCTAGACGAGTTGCAATTTTATTTCGCGCAGAAAGGGTCTACGAGATCTTAAAATAGGAGTTGGTAATTTCGATGTTCGCTGGCATGAGCTGGGGACGGAAGGGAAGAAAAAAAACCTTGAGTCCTCGAGTTGATAATTTTATTATTTTCGCAATTACAGTCCAAATTTAAATAGTTTATTATTCACAGCGTCTCAATAATTGAATTGTGCTCAAAATTCAGAATAACAAATATGCGAACAGACATAGAATAAGAAAAATTACAAATTTTCAAATATTTATGAAATGCAGCAACAATTTCAATATTTATAATATTCAATTCAATTTTTAAAAAGTTCCTTTTTCCTCTATTTTATTTTATTCATTGTTGTGTATATTTTCCTGACTGTACTTCAATTTATTTCAAAATTTCCTGGGTTTCAGTCAATTTTATTGTTCATTATTTAAAATGTTACAAATACGTTTCGGTGTCTTTCTCCACCATCATCAGTTTGTATGTCTAGATGTTTCCATCTTTACATTTGGTTGGACATTTCCAAGAAACATCTAGACATACAAACTGATGATGGTGGAGAAAGACACCGAAACGTATTTGAAACATTTTAAATAATAAACAATAAAATTGACTGAAAGCCCAGGAAATTTTGAAATACATTTTATTTTATATACTTATTATAATTAATGTTTTTAATGAATTTGTTATTTAAAAAAACAGATATTGCACAATAGATTAATGCTAGACTTGTCTCACCTCAAGTGTTACTTTTTCAGTTGCTAAATATCGTTATAAGAATGAGAAATATTTTCACATTAATTCTTAATTTTCTCAGGAATTAAAATATGCAAGAATAAGAGAAGAAGGGTGGCTCACTTAAAACAAAAAAATATGTCTTTCTTTTTACTATAACTGATAGTTAAGAAAATAAACAGGCGACTGGCGACGATATTCTCTAACAATTATTAAAGTTAATTTATTGCAAAAATAATTAAGAAATAAATAAATATTGGAATTCAAGCTTAGACGAGTTAATGAGCACGTTTTACAATAGATATTTTACAAGTTCTTATTCCATCATTTTTAGTAAAATCTGAAACTGTCATACCTACTTATTTTCATGAAAATTATCCACATTTTCGTTCTCAAATTTGTGGTTTTTTTGAATCCCAACTTACAGCAGCAATTTTTTTTACTCTTTTAATCTTATCGGAACAATTCTAATTTTAATAAATCTGTATTTTTTAGGACTGTTATGCATAGTTTTTCAAATTGCCCTGGCGGACGTACTGCTGTTCTTCATTGCACTGCTAGAACTGCTTAATTCATATCATCAATCATGGAAATTTTCCAGTCAAAGCTGTATGATCTACAAAGGAGCTGAAATGCTGACAAATACTTCAATAACTTACTTGTTGGTTTGCCTCAATTTCCATATTTTCACGTTTTGGAATCTTTATAATGTGGAATTGGTGAAAAATAATCGAAATCCTTTAACGAGTTTTAACGACAGCAGCAGTGAATGTCTGGTTACCAGAAACGAAAACCGAATAGTTAATATAGATTACCAAAAACGAAAAAATGACGTTCCTGTGATATTACCAGTGATATTTTTATGGATTTTGTGTTTATCTATCAGTATGCCCACTTATGCTTTGTCATCAACTGTGCAAGTGCGAGGAAAAACGCTGTGCATTTTGGCAAACAATTATGGTGCGATTTTGCAGTCTTTACTTTTGGTATTTAGCATAACTCTTCCATGTTTTCTTCTAATAATTTCCATGTTAATTCTAATTTATAAACTATTCAGGACGTCGCGGAAAGACATAGATAGGATACTAACAAAGCAATATGAAGAAATTCGAAATCTACTGATATTCGGAATTGCCTTTACAATATTTTATATAATCATTTCCTATCAAAGACATGTCTTAAATATGATCTCTACTGTTCGACAATTTTTCGTTTCTGAAAATTATTATATTAACTTTCCTAACGTGTATCTGACTATGATGCACTATAGCGGGGTTTCTTTGAGGGGATTCCTATGTTATTTGGCTCTTCCTAGTGTACGCCAATCTGTGAGAGAACATATTTTCTTTTGCAATAATAAAATTACATAAATTGTTTATTAACTTGTAAAAAGGCTGCGAGATAAAAGGGAAAGCTATCGAAAACGGTATACTTTTATGCAGATAGCAATCCATATCGGTTAATTACAATATCAAACCCATTGTATCCGAAAATTCATTTTTATATACGTATTACTCTTCTATTACTATATGTATTTATATAAAAAAACATCCTTCAGATACAGGGTGTTTCAGAACTAAAGTGAGAGAAGTGTGGCATTAAAAAAATACTTAACACTCTGCATCACTCTGGAATGTTATTAGTTTCCTAAATATTACACGTTAAACGCGAAACGCTCTGTATATGAAACTGTATTTTACCTTATTTCGGTACTGTGTTTTTCTGTGCTATAAAAATAAATACTCTTTGCAACTAATACTGTGTTGTTTTTTCAGCCGTTGATCCGTTATTTGTGTCGCCAAGATATTTATAATTTTATAATTATTTTAACTTCTGCTTCAACAAATTTTTTAATCCAACCAAAATGTTATTTATGTAATTTATCAATCTGAATGTTTATTGGTTCCCGTAAAATGTGAATAAATTGATAACTACTATTTTCTTACAAATTAAATTTACCAATATCAAATCCTGGTACATTGATCGCATTTGCAAGCATATGCGAGAGAACACATTAATCTATTAAGCCAATAAAAGAACTAAATAAACATAATATATGATCCAGGACATATGGTGAAGCGTGAGACCTTTTAGCAAATGTAATGAATAAGATAATGTGCGCTTTAAGTGTCTGTTATCGGAAGGTTTATTACATCCTTTATAAATTGAAAGTGGTAACTTCTAGAATTTTCTAATCAGTACGATAACAAATTGAGAAGTTTAATGCCTTTTTATGTTTGGCTGTTAATTAAACATTTGATAAATTGTTGTTCGAATAAACAGGATTCTGTATCTCAGTAACGTCTTTTACTAGTTTAAGTTATTAATTTCGAAAGTAGAAAGAAAAATATAGAACAAAACAGAAATGTTTTGTTAGACTCTATATTTGTAAATGTACAGAATATCCCAAAAGTTACAGTGAATTAAAGTTGCGTTTTTTTAATGTAATTTCTAGACTTTTTGGTGATTTTTGAACTCTTCTGCGCTACAGATTCCAGAATTCTTTGATTAATAGGTAGGTGCTAATAATATCAAAAGAAAAATAATTATTAAAAACAAAAAGCTTATTTTGCAACTTTTAATTTGGCTTCTTTGTTATTTTAGTCTATTTTTCCATATTTTCGAATATTTTTATACTTTTTTCAATCGGATTAAAAATAAGAACATGTCATGTACTAGCAGTTACCTCGGTATTGTTAGAATATAATATGTACACAATACAATACAAACCGATACCGAGAAAAGTTGCTTATAAAACCTTTCTAGAAATACATGATTAAACGCAAAAGTGTGCCGCAAACCATACTGAAAATTATGTCGTGAAATTCTTGGGGCGTCTTTTAGCAGCATTATAAGTTTACATGATAATTAAAATTGCAGAGCAGCGCAAAGACTCCAAACACTAACAAACAACACAATGACATGGTTTTATAAATGGAGACTAACACCAAACGCGCCAAAAAACCAACTTCTGCTCACAAACCACAGACTCAACGCTGACTCCCCTACAATTACTGCAGACGGCCAAACGACACAACCAAAAAACGACGTAAAATACCTTGGAATCACAATTGACCACAAACTTAAATTCACTAAACACATACGAAACATCAGGGCAGAAACAATAAAGAGAACAAAACACTTCCGATCACTAACCTACAAAGACAGAGGAATTAGCACAAACACCGCCACCAAAATATATAAAGCTATTTGTAGACCCTTGCTAGACTTTGGACATATACTCATGACCAACGGAACAGAAAAGACAAAACGTTATAGACAAACAACAGAACAAATTGCACTAAGACTAATAACACGAATAAGACACCCCCAAAACCCACTACACAACCCCCCCACCCAACTACTATACGAACGCACAAACATGACAAAGATCTCGGAAAGACTCATACAGCTACAGACAAAATGGACAAACAACCCCTACAACTGGACCATACTGAATCCCTTTTGTCTTACAAGACCAACCAGACAATCCCGCTTCCGTTTCCCTACATTAACGCTACTCGAACACTTACAAACGTAACGGACTAGTGGACAATAAAATTATTTCTTCTTGCCACTGAAGTCTTATTTATTTAATAGTATTGTTAACCTAGAATAAGAGAATTTTCATATTTGTTTTTTATTTAGATTAAGACTGCATGTATTAAACAAGGGCAGAAAGACCGATAGGTCGATAGCCTTTTTTAGAAATAAAGATGTTTACTACTACTAAAATTGCATGTAAGAATCTAAATGTTAATAATAATATTAATAATACAAAATTTGAGTGAAATTTTTGTGAAACTGTATACAACTCAGTGAAGTTTAAGTAACGTTTAATGAAGACTTAAACTAAATGCGCTTTTTGATTAGACAATTAAAGTTGCTGGATTGAATAAGGGATGGGATTAGAATTAATACTGAAAAACGCCATTGATCATATTTCAAGCATTTATCAACAGCATAAACAATCAGCAAATAAATAGAAAAAATTACCCAAAGGGAAAGAAGAACCAGACTAAAGCTAGCGGAGATACAAATAACCGCAAAAACATCGAATATGAGGTCAGTACAGTCAGTATCAATCAGCGCTGATGCGAACCATAAAAGAAATGGACCAAAACGTTAGGAAAATAATATTATCAAAACAGTTGGGATTGCCCGATTATTCAGGCCATCGTGGAAAATAATTTCTTCCCGACGTTTCGCAAGCGCAAAAGGCTTGCATCCCCAGAGATGTTTCGCTCGAACGCTTGCACTGAACTGATGACATCAGAGACAACTAGCGCACACCTTTCTGGACTTAATTCCTTTTGAAACTAATTCGTTTTTCGTGCTTTGAGACCGTTTGAAAATCCTGAAGTTTCACAAGCACAATTTTCCACGACAGTCTCAAAGCCCGAAAAACTTATTAGTTTCAAAAGGAATGAAGTTCAGAAAGGTGTGAGCACAAAATTGGTCATAAACGAATCTGTAAAATTAGATTTTTACCAAATGCTTCCTTCAAGAACGCGAGAAGAAGTCAAATGTGTGATTCTAAAACCCTCAGGCTAAAACCAAAATTGGTCATTATGAAGTGTCGTTTATTTTTATATACGCATTTCTGTAATTTAGGTAAATAAAACATTTTTTTTACACAATCATGTATATTCTGTATTTAATATCAACAAAACAATTACTATAACGCTAGAATACCTGTGAAATAGTCTTCGAGATTATTAAAGAAACACCCGAGATCCTTTAAGAATATATACTGGATCAAATTTACATTTGACTTTCTTTTACTTAAATTACAATGTCGCTACAAAATATTGCTAGTATCATTACCTTACATTTACTATGCACATGTCGGATATTTCTACCGAGCTTTGACTTTTTGGTTTTTCATTAAATTCATAGACACAGAATAAAGAACCGGAACATAATGGATAACAACGTATACCAATACTAAATACAATGTTATTGCTAAAGTTACGATGAGATCAAAAACGGCTGGTTTAACACTGAAAAAAAATATAATAATTTTCAAAACACCCAACTGAGCACACAATAAAACTTAAATTTGTAAAATTAGGTAAAAAAGCTTCGTTATTATTAAAGAATAATATAGAAATTATTAGTACTGCGGTCCGCGCCCAACAGATGCAGACAAACGAGAAAATTTACAAAAGCAGATTTTGCATTCAGACACTGTTGCTTGAGTTGAGAAGCTGCAAACTCTGGACACTCTGTTATACAGAGTGTCCGTTTTGCGAGCCCCGCCATTGCAATTTCGGAAACCATATGAGATACGAGGCTTGAATTGGGCGAAGTGCCGTTTTAAACATCGCAAAATGCTTTTGAAGATATTAACGAAAGAAAATTTGGAGAAAACGTTAAAAACCATTTCTGAGTCTATTTGAAGAGAGAATCGAAAACGATGCCATCATAAACGTGTTTTTCTTATAGCAGCAATTTTTCATTTATGCATTTTTAGATAAACGTGTTTTCCAAGTTTACTTAACTTATAAGGTTTAAGCGCTGTTCAGAATCCAAAACAGAAAAATATCACAGCAATCACTTTTTAAATATATGAATGTATATGTAAACATGCTTTTTTCTAAACACGCTTCTCACTTATTATCTTACCTGTAAATATTCATAGTTCCGCCAGTGGTGCCAAAGAATTGGTAATCAGGATCTCTCTTGTCTGGCATGGCAAAAGTTATTTTAACGTCTTTTAAATATTTGTTGAAATTGTCTTGTAATGAAACAACCAACGCGTTATCTTTTGTACTAAGTAATTGAGGAGATCTAGGTTGGCCTGCTAGGTGGTTCATCCACGCTTTTATGTAAGCGGGGCTTACATCCTGAAATATGTATTACCAAGTGCTAGCAAGTTTATAAATACATTATCATGATGGCAGTATAACCTTTTGTTTTATTTAAATAGTGTATATGAAATTATTTGTTCTTACCCAACTTCCACCAAATATTCCCCCATCAGGAATATCGTAAACAAATTTTCCAATAGAGTCTACAATAATTTTAGCATTTCTTTCCAATCGATTTATGTCTAAGTTTTCGCTGTTATCCAAAATTGTAGATCTCCATGAGTCTTTATGACTTTTTACAGAGGAAAGTGTAAATGCTGTTAACCTGGAAATTTTGGTTTTATTATATTGAACAACACTATTCAATCAGGGCTGTTAAATATACCGTCTTATGCTGTATCGTTCATGTTCCCAGGCCAAAATATCCTCTGCTAAATTAATCTTTTTATGAACACCCTCAATGGACACCGAAGGATAATCTTCTCCAACTGACTTTAAATTCTTATAAAAAATAGAAGCTGGTGAGCCGTCCTTTGGGGGTTTAGAAACGTGCATAAAAATGGTGTCTGATGCTGCTAATGTATCAAGACATAGTACAAATGATGCTTCCTGAAAATATTATTAATTTGTACAAACAACACAATGACATGGTTTTATAAATGGAGACTAACACCAAACGCGTCAAAAAACCAACTTCTGCTCACAAACCACAGACTCAACGCTGACTCACCTACAATAACTGCAGACGGCCAAACGACACAACCAAAAAACGACGTAAAATACCTTGGAATCACAATTGACCACAAACTTAAATTCACTAAACACATACGAAACATCAGGACAGAAACAATAAAGAGAACAAAACACTTCCGATCACTAAGCTACAAAGACAGCGGGATTAGCACAAACACCGCCACCAAAATATACAAAGCTATTTGTAGACCCTTGCTAGACTATGGACATATACTCATGACCAACGGAACAGAAAGGACAAAACGTTATACACAAACAACAGAACAAATTGCACTAAGACTAATAACACGAATAAGACACCCCCAAAACCCACTACACAACCCCTCCACCCAACTACTATACGAACGCAGAAACATGACAAATATCTCGGAAAGACTCATACATCTACAGACAAAATGGACAAAGAACCCCTACAACTGGACCATACTGAATCCCCTTTGTCTTACAAGACCAACCAGACAATCCCGCTTCCGTTTCCCTACATCAACGCTACTCGAACACTTACAAACGCAACTGACTACTGGACAATAAAATAATTTTTTCTTGTCATTAGAATTGGAAAGTTTATTTAATAAGATTATTAACTTAGAATAAGAGAATTTTCATCTTTGTTTTTTTATTTAGATTAAGACTACATGTATTAAACAAGGGCAGAAAGACCGATAGGTCGATAGCCTTTTTTAGAAATAAAGATGTTTACTACTACTATTAATTTGTGTCCTTTTTACATTTCACGAATGATCAGCAACAATATATAGTTTTCATTCATTCAGTCAATTAAATCAAAAGGAAACAAAATCCTTTTTGAACAAAGAGATAAAAACGTCTGTGGATGACCTCAAAATTTCAAACAATTTTAAAACCATCTAGGAAAAAATATGTCAAAATAAGTTAGTTTATAATTTTTTACTCCAATGTAATTTAGATTCTGTGTTTATTTTTTCAAATCTGTTTCTTGCCTGTATCAGTGACCCCTCAGATGAATCCAATTGCTCTTCCAACCACTTCTTGCTGCCTTGGAAATTAATCTTGCCACCTCCGGCAAGGACAAAAATGATGTTAAACGTTCCTCTTGTTTTGGGATCGGAATATAATCCGGACAATAATCGTATCATTTCCAGCATTACTATTACTCCTGAACCATTTGCATCTGCTCCAAGTGATAATTCCTGCAGCCAGAGAAAATATATATTTAATATATTCAAAACAATCTGTTATTGTTTCTCTAATCTAAACATACGTACCGATGCAACACCAAAACTATCATAATGAGATACAATTGCTATAGTAGGTACTTTTCCATCTGGCCTATGTCCGGTTAAATGACCATAAATGGTAGCAATTTTTGTATCCGTTCTTGCTGTTGGAGTTCCCGCGGAAATGACAATTTGGTATCCGTTGGCAGCAATTGAAGAAAGCAACGTTTCGGCTGCTGATTTTTTCTTATTACTTGCATCCACATTGGTAGACAATTCAGTTACAATGTTATCAATGACATTGCTGTACTTTGTGAAATAAACGGGGATGGGTGTCTCTTGTTCATAGATCATTTTTTGCTCCAACATTAAAACGTGCTAAAAGTAAATAAAAGCTCTTATAATTCGCGCTGCCTTACGCAAAGTACGTTTCTTTACAAGATGAGCCAGCGAATTTTGCAGTTAATAAAAGTAGTGTTTTTTTGAAAGTGTATTTTAAAATAAAAAAAGGGAACATACATGCATAAATGAAGGGCTAAATCAAAAACGTGACGGGAAATTCGTTATTACCTTCACCAGAACCCTACCCTGCGTTTTTTAAATCGCACCATACATATTTTGCATATTTTATTTAATCTCCAAAGCTCCTTTTCTCAATAAGTGCTTTTATGGCTTGTTGCACTTATTCAATAAAACTTCATATATTTTTTCAACTTCCTCTATCACTTCCGCGAGTGAAAGAAAAATTATTAGTTACTTCTTCAGTTATATTCGATGTACGTCGAAATTTCAAATTAATATTTTGTTAAGTTATTGCTTGTACGACTTTTCTACTTATTTTTTTGTAATCTCCAAATATTGATATAAAAAAGCTGTGAAAAATGAATTTTAACGATTGTGCCGCATTGAACTCAGAGATGTGACCAAGTGTTTTCGTTATTTGTGTTGGTTTTCCTTTACTTAGGAAGGAAAAGACAATAAAATAACATTTCAGGGTGGTACTGCTCTAAAATAGAACGCATCCTTTTGCGAGATAAATTTGATTTCTTTTGCGCATCCATCAACCTGTCCAATATCCACGAGCAGGGCCGTAATTCCCATTCCGAGAGGGACATACAATAATTCTCAGAAATTATCCTCTGCTCGCAATTCAAGTGGATGGAGGAAAAATATACGCGTTTTAAGTTATTTAATTGGTAAAATATGTTCTTTGATACTACTGGGTTCTTCGGTCAAATAGCGGCAAAATAGTCTATTGAGTCTAATTATAAACCCGGTTTTGAAGACAAGATCGTATCCCTTATTTGCACAAAAAAACACTAAATTCTTGATCCCAGAAGATGGCTAAAATCAGAAATTAGTAGACTCTTACTAGTCTGTTAGTCAACTAATCTCTGCTAAAATATAGGTAAAACGATGACCCAAGTATGGGTTATGTTCCGGGGACGGTGTTATAAATGTGCCTATATTAGGGGAATCAAAAAAGGTTAACGACCACCTTCATGTTTCTGTCCTGGTAGTTACAATTAAAGTTTTAAGACTATAAGGACAGCCCTTATTGAGTTAGTTGTAGCGTTTGTAGGTGCTCGAGTAAAGAAGTTGTTGGAGAACGAAAACTGAGATTGTCTTGTCTATCTTGTAAGATGGTTCAGTATAGTCCAGCCATGTGGGTTGTTTTTTCATTTTTTTTTTGAATTTGTATTAATTTTCGTGTTATTAGACTTAGCGTAATTTATTCTGTAGTTTGTATATATCGTTTTGCTCTTTGTGGTCCGTTGAGTATAATATAGCCATGAGTATATCTCCGTAGTCTAGGAGGGGTCTACCTTTTTTCGGTGGAAGGATTCGTGCTAATTCCTATGCATGTTAGTGATTAAGTGTTTTTTTTTTCTTAAAAGTTTCTGTTCTGATGTTTCGTGTGTGCGAATGGAGTAAAAAATGGTGATTTATCAGATTACTAGAGGAATAATAGCGTTATTTGCATCACGAAATTCTACTAGCTGATATTTTTATAACACATTCAGAGCGATTTTGATTTGAAAATATCATAGGCAAGTTAAATTCAAATTTAACCTGTTTCTCATCTTGCGTCAAATTTGAGAAACTCTTGGGCAGTTCCACGATAAGAGCCCCAGCTTTTCCTCTTATATTTCGATAGGTTTCCATGCTTAAATCCATTAGTCGTGTAAAAACACAATGCCTGGATGAGCTGAATGTCGAAACTGATCTGGCTTCCAAATTTACTGATGCCATTCGACTGCCTGAAGTGGTAAAATGTATTTTTTAGATTCGATTATTAAAAACCAAATTTGCCATTTCACTTACCAAAAGTCATGCCATGCAAGTCGAAGTGTTGCATTCGATAAGCAGGAAACTCATGGGACGCAGATACAGGGCTTGTAGAAGATACTAAAATAAATATAGGCAAAACGATCAGAATATAACAAGGTATGTTGTATCCTTTGAAAATTTCGTCGACTTCATCTAGCCACATTCTGAATAGCAAATCAATAAAAGCACTTAATTATGGCGGTTACAGGTTTCAAGGGCTAACTGGGCTAATTAATCAATATGCACTCGTACAAAATAGAATTTAAAATTCAAAAATAATTCAATAATAATTAGAATACGAATACATAATATTAGGTTAGGTTATGGAACTGATGGCTCATGTGACTCAACGCAGACGCAGTTGAGTTGTGACGTTTCCCAAAAAGTGTCGACAGATCAAAAGAATACCGATTTATAAGAAGTGAAGAGCAATCTGCCATCTTTTAACGCGATGCTTACCAGGGCAGACCAAAAAGTCCTGTCGTTTCATTTATTACAAGGCCCAAGTTCAAATAAAATTTTTTATATTGGGCGAAGTTGAGTTGCCGTTATTTTTTTTTTCTGGATAAGAAAATTAGAACTGTCACAAAAAACAACAAAGAACATTCCAACTTTCGTCTTCACTTGATTTATTGTGAATAAAATACCATGAGCTCCACCATCGTTAGACTGTTGCTAAAATAGTAGCAATAAAGAAGAAAATTCCCTTGAAGAGAAGCTTTTTAATCCTAATTCCAAACTCTTGTAGAGATGTAGTGAGATCCAAAGAGATGTAGTGAGAAATTTGCAATCCCATTACGTCACATGTCGTCGTCCTACAATGTGGGCACGTTAATTTTTAATACATACATATACAGCGTGTCTACTAAAGTTCGTACCATATGGGAAACTTTTTTATTATTAATTAAAGTAAAAAGTTCTGCTCGGTCCAAAACCTAAAATGCAACCATCAGATATTAACTTTTTTCAGTCGTATACGAGGGATATGAGAAAATATTAGTTTTGCTGAAGAATAATGTACCTTTATTTTTGACAATATCGAAAATTGTTATTAAGAAAAGTTGATCAGAACTAAAAACTACATTCAAATATCCAATCATTGTGGACATTTTGTGACTGTTTTTTAGTTAAATTCAAAATAAAATCCTGGGTTTCAGTCATTTATATTATATTATTGCATTTCATTAATAAGACGTTTCGGTGTCTTCTCCACCATCATCAGTTTTTATGTGTAGAGTTGTTGCTACTTTCAGTTTTGGCATAAAATTCTGCCGTACTGAGTGCGTCAGAAAAGATGCAGGGCAGTAAACAACTTTTTTATAATAAACTGTAAGGAACACTCTGCATGCTATTTTATTTTTGAATTCTTATCTCAACTTCAATTACTTTTTGTTACCGTAAGGTGGAGCTACTCAAAATTACAAAAAACCGTTTGGGACTAGGTATTATAAGAATTATTCTGACAAAACTTTAGAAAGTACGTTGAGGGCGATAGTTCAAGAAGTTTTACTAGAAAAGATGAAAAAGAATGGCCGTAGGTCGAAAACTTCTTAAAAATAGTTTTAAATATCCGGAAGTTGATGATTTATCTATTGTCCATATAAAACTAGGTTAAAATAAAACTACCTGCATCAAAAATAAAACACGAGTTTTTTTTTAATTAAAATCGTCAGCAAAAAATCCTTCATTAGTTTTTTTTATTTCCCTGTTGCAATTAGACTTATACGCGCGCCTACATGCCTCTATTATTGATATAACGTGCTTGTTGCATGTTACCCCAAACTGGTGTATAACTTGCAACACTCAGTTTTTATTATTTTTCTATTACTGCATGTTAAATTTTTTAAATTGTGATATCTTGGACTGATCTAGACCACAAGACTAAATTTTTGCCACCTATGGGATCAAATTTGTTCAAAAACTAAAAAAGAAATAATTTCAAAATTGTTGCAAGTAACCCAACCTTACGGTATATAAAATATGAAAAAAAAATAGCATAGTTTTTTTGTTATTTAGTTTTAACGATGAAAATTCGCATTTTTATGGTGTTGACAAATCGAAAATTTATCCGTCCACTTTAGACAGAAAATTTCGAAATTTGGGCAAGAGATAAATATTCGCATTGCAAAATATTTATCTTTGAAACTACAGGATGGTCGTACTTTTTATTCAAATAAAGTATTTTCAAATTCAAAAATCTAACTTTTTTAAATGACACACCCCGTAATATACGAGGTGTGTCACACCTACTACCGCAGTTAAACATTGATAGCTGTGATGAATTAAACCAGTCTAATTTTTTCAACTCCATTTGGCCATTTCTGTTATTGATCATCTATTAATTTGTTGTTTTTGTGCTTTAAACATTTTTGTCCATTAAATATAGCTAAATTACTTTCAAATTAGTATTATATTATTATTGTTAATAAATGTTATTTTTAAATTATTTAAGCAAATGTTCAAGTAGGTAACTCATAAATAATAATATATATATCGCAGCCATTTAGAAATATATATAACACATATATAACGCAGCCATTTAGAAATATTGAATTTTAGAAAAATTGAATTTTTTTATCAATTATTACAGATAGAAAGCATTTGCCAAAATTAAAGGATTTGTTATCCTGAGCAAATAACACTAACAATATACGGGATGCACCATTAAAAAAAGTAAGATTTTTGATCCCGAAAAATATGTTAATTTGAACGATTATTATGACCATCTTGTAGCATAAAATACAAATAATTGCAAACCATCTAATAAAACAGTAGTACATTTTGAGTACATAATAAGGCAGCGACTGGGAAAACTGGTCGGAAAGTACATACTATCGTATCAGTTCGGATTCAAACATCAGCACTCGACTATTCACCCACTCTTCACTCTGATTAACAATATACAAACAACCCACCTAACTGACAGAAAGACAGCTTGCCTGTTTATGGACATTAACAAAGCTTTTGATAGTGTCTGGCATGGAGGCTTACTATACAAACTACACACCCCAACATATCTATACTACACAACTACAAGTACGAATTGACAAAACATTGTCATTTTCCTTTTCCCCTGAACAAGGGCTCCTTCAAGGATCCCCGCTCTCACCGTTTCTCTACAATATATACTGCCATGACATATACAATTACAACTTACCAGACAAAAATCAAATCGACAGATCGGCATATATATTACAATACGCAGACGACACGGCACTTATTGTACATGACAAAACTACTGAGAGAGCAGCTCAAAGACTCCAAACACTAACAAACAACACAATGACATGGTTTTATAAATGGAGACTAACACCAAACGCGTCAAAAAAGCAACTTCTGCTCACAAACCACAGACTCAACGCTGACTCGCCTTACAATAACTGCAGACGGCCAAACGACACAACCAAAAAACGACGTAAAATACCTTGGAATCACAATTGACCACAAACTTAAATTCACTAAACACATACGAAACATCAGGGCAGAAACAATAAAGAGAACAAAACACTTCCGATCACTAACCTACAAAGACTGAGGAGTTAGCACAAACACCGCCACCAAAATATATAAAGCTATTTGTAGACCCTTGGACATGGACATATACTCATGACCAACGGAACAGAAAGGACAAAACGTTATATACAAACAACAGAACAAATTGCACTAAGACTAATAACACGAATAAGACACCCCCAAAATCCACTACACAACCCCTCCACCCAACTACTATACGAACGCACAAACATGACAAAGATTTCGGAAAGACTCATACATCTACAGACAAAATGGACAAACAACCCGTACAACTGGACCATACTGAATCCCCTTTGTCTTACAAGACCAACCAGACAATCCCGCTTCCGTTTCCCTACATCAACGCTACTCGAACACTTACAAACGCAACTGACTACTGGACAATAAAATATTTTTTTCTGTCATTAGAATTGGAAAGTTTATTTAATAAGATTATTAACCTAGAATAAGATAATTTTCATCTTTGTTTTTTATTTAGACTAAGACTACATGTATTAAACAAGGGCAGAAAGACCGATAGGTCGATAGCCTTTTTTTTTTAGAAATAAAGATGTTTACTACTACTACTACAGTATTAGTCCTTTCTCCTGCCAACTTTCAAAATTTTCTGTCTAAAGACGACGGAGATATTGTTGATTTAGCAACACCTAAATCAGAATGCGAAGTTTCATCGTTAAACCAGAATAGCTAAAAAACTATCGAATTTTCGTTCATAGTTTATATAACAAAAATTAATTGAAATTTAGTTGGGAATTCAACAATAAAATAAAATATAGGGTGTTTTAGTAGGAAAAAGTAGTTTTTTGCGAATATTCTTAAAATATGCGCGCTTGAGAATTTTGAAACAAATAATACCGGTTAAGCGTACATACTTCACCGTTGGGACATTCTGTACAAAAAAAATTTATGAATGATAACTTCTGTTCTTAAAATAAATAATAAAACCGTTTTCTATCAGACTTCAACTTAGGTTTAGGTAAGTCTTCATTAATCCACTGAAACAAAATCGCCCGCATTAAAATATCTATGTTTTTTTCAGTATAATAATCTGTTGATGAATAATTATAAATAGCATTTATTTAGTACAAACTTCTTTGATATATCTGATAAGTCCGAGTGTGCCGTTTACATCCTTCCTGTTGACTAAACTAATCACTTCAGGTTTTTTAATAGTGATTTTCCCGTTTGTCGATAAGTAAATGTGAAAGCGACGAAAGAAGGGAAAGGGCGGTGAATGCGTGCAGTTCACCGGCAAACATCTGCTACGCACCCTAACTTTTACGCGCATACTTTATTTGAAAAACTACCTACTAATCTACTCACAGAAGCCGCTTGTAAAGCTCATGCTATTGTTGGATCGCATGAACTTCAGATACCGGTTGGCAATGGTAAAGTTGGCATTCGGTTTTGCCTAGTGTACCTGCGTTCATATATCAACGAACCGTCTAAATTCGGTTTTTTATACTATGCGAATAATTTCTAAAGCTGGCTACCACATGCTGATTTATTATTATTAAACATTTCGTTTGAGAGCAGATCTGTGAATTGAGCTTAAATGTTGTAAAAGTTTCCTGTGAGTGAATGGAACATCAGTTAAGAAATTGTTTATAATGGTAAGTCAGTCCTATTCTTTCCAAAAGTTTAATGGTCTTCGATAAATTACTTTTTTTAACTTTCGTTATTATTCGGCGTTCGTTTAATGTTGACTGAAAAAAAGGAGTTTCAATTGAAAGTTCAGTATGAGCCATGTTACAAAATTATGAAATTTAAATAAATACAATACTTTTGCTATATGATATCGATACAATAATGCTGATGGGTCGAAACCCACAAAAAAATAAAAATTATAGTAGTAGTAAACATCTTTATTTCTAAAAAAGGCTATCGACCTATCGGTCTTTCTGCCCTTGTTTAATACATGTAGTCTTAATCTAAATAAAAAACAAATATGAAAATTCTCTTATTCTAGGTTAACGATATTATTAAATAAAATTTCAGTGGCAAGAAGAGATTATTTTATTGTCCACTAGTCAGTTGCGTTTGTAAGTGTTCGAGTAGCGTTAATGTAGGGAAACGGAAGCGGGATTGTCTGGTTGGTCTTGTAAGACAAATGGGATTCAGTATGGTCCAGTTGTAGGGGTTGTTTGTCCATTTTGTCTGTAGCTGTATGAGTCTTTCCGAGGTCTTTGTCATGTTTGTGCGTTCGTACAGTAGTTGGGTGGAGGGGTTGTGTAGTGGGTTTTGGGGGTGTCTTATTACAGTTATTAGTCTTAGTGCAATTTGTTCTGTTGTTTGTATATAACGTTTTGTCCTTTCTGTTCCGTTGGTCATGAGTATATGTCCAAAGTCTAACAAGGGTCTACAAATAGCTTTATATATTTTGGTGGCGGTGTTTGTGCTGATTCCTCTGTCTTTGTAGGTTAGTGATCGGAAGTGTTTTGTTCTCTTTATTGTTTCTGCCCTGATGTTTCGTATGTGTTTAGTGAATTTAAGTTTGTGGTTAATTGTGATTCCAAGGTATTTTACGTCGTTTTTTGGTTGTGTCGTTTGGCCGTCTGCAGTTATTGTAGGGGAGTCAGCGTTGAGTCTGTGGTTTGTGAGCAGGAGTTGGTTTTTTGACGCGTTTGGTGTTAGTCTCCATTTATAAAACCATGTCATTGTGTTGTTTGTTAGTGTTTGGAGTCTTTGAGCTGCTCTCTCAGTAGTTTTGTCATGTACAATAAGTGCCGTGTCGTCTGCGTATTGTAATATGTATGCCGATCTGTCGATTTGATTTTTGTCTGGTAAAAAATATATTTTTGCGTCAAAGACAAAAAAGTACTCTATACTGTTAACAGATAAACATTAAAAAGTAAAACATTACACGAGCAAGTATTTATTATTATAACAGTTTTTTGTGTTACCTATTAAATTGGGTTATTTTTGTAAAGGGAATTTTACAAATACCTCTTCTATTAACTTTGAAAGAGTTTAAATGAAAAACTATACAGGGTCACTTTTATGTATGGAAACGGTGAATTATTTCCTAAACTAAGAATAAAACGATTAATACCAAAATTGTAAGGTAATTTCCAGTCGATTTACATAAAAATTTTGTATACAGGATCAGTCAAAAAGTCACCACACCGCCATGTTACCTTTTTTCTAATGGAATTATTAAATTCTCCTCCACGTTCTAAACAAATATCGTATAACACATTACATGTTTATATTTAACCGTTTTGGAGTTATCGGGTGGTCATAATTTTTTTTCGCTGTAATTCGCCAAATTATTAAATCAAATATAAAAAAACAATGTTCAAGTTATCTTAGCAAATTTAGATACGAGCATATCTCCATGAGACATTTCCTGAAAAATGGATTGGTCGCAGAGGACAATTGAATGGCCCGCTCGGTCGCCCGATTTGACCCCACTTGACTTTTTTCTGTGCTGTCATATTAAAAATGCAGTTTACAAAAATAGGCTGCAAAATATTGAAGAGTTGCAAGATAGAATAAGTCACGAAATTGCTGGAATTCCTCCAAATATACTTCTAGATTCATTAGAAAGTTTTTCCCAGATCTACTCAGCGTGTAGGAGATCGACCACGTCGTCGACCAGTGGGGGGATGGCCCTGTACAGCTAGTTTCTCCATGTTGTCATTCCAATGTGTCCAAAAATTTTCAGGGCACGCACGCTTCATTAATACATGTAGAGGACAGGCGCCTTGGATTATCAATCTCATTCAGAATTGAGACGTTCGTTCTATGTGCCGTCCACGGAATCTGCAGCATTCTCCTCCAGCACCACACCTCAAACGCATCCACACTGTTTCTGTTTGGCCCACGTCTTCGATGCGTACACAAACACAAAGATGAAAAAAACCTGGGATCGGACCAGAGATATTTTAGTTGTTTTGGTGATGTTAGAGTCACGCCAAATTCTACTGAGTTTTGTCATGGCTAGTCGTGCTTGTTGAATGCGCCAGCGGATTTCTTTTTCTCTGCTGCCTGTGTTTTTCATTAACGATCCGAGGTATTCAAGGGTCTCCACCACTTGCCAGCTTCCAACTTGGGATTTTTGAGGAAGGTTGTTGGGTTCGCTGTCCATAATCATTACTTTGGTCATGTTGTAATTAACTTTCAGGCCGTAAGCCTCACTGGTTTGTTCTGTTAAGGAGAGCTAATAGTTCAATTATACACATACAAAATATACAAAAACACAAAAAACAATATATAAAATATACAAAAGCCTTCTCTAATCTTCTCTTTTGTAATCTAAGACAATTATTTGTCTTAGATTTAGAATCTGTTCATGTGTGCCGCGTCCCTTAACAAATCCAGCCTGTTCTGGAGATATCTGCCAGCTCAGGATATTTTCTACGCGGGATTGCAAAATATAAAGCATTACTATGCTAGCGTGCGAGATTAAGGAAAGCAGACGATAGTTGTCTGGATTCGTCAGCGATGCGACAAATATTGAAGTTTTCCAATCAACCGGCCATCTGCATGTGGTTCTGGCAGATTTGATGAAGGAATTCTGGCTCGAGATCGCTTGCTATAAAGTCGGTCGAAATGCCGCGATCGGCACAAAGTGTCTCGCAGTATTTGCGCCATACCTCGATTACGTCAACCTTGTCTGTAACCACGTTACCGTCCTCGTTCCTAACAGACCATGTTTTTGGTTTAAGGTCATGGTTCAGGTGTTTAATTTTCAGGAACATGTCCCTTGGTGCGTTTGTGTTCGCATGAGCTTGTCCTCTGCTATTCTCTGATAATAAGAGTTTTTGTCGCGTCTGAAGAGCCTTTGAATTTGGCATGTAGCTCTCAAAGTTTAGGAAATAATCCACCGTTTCCATACATGATAACTGATTCTATATGGGTCGATTCAAAAGTTCTCTGGCAAACTTCTTCTAATATAATTGATTAGTTAGTTATAATAAATGATTACGAAAATTTTCTATTTCGACAAATTACGTTTCTATAAATTTTATGTTAAAACGCACAGACAAACACAAATATTTGATGGAAAACATGTTGACATAATGCAAAAATATAAACATATTAACCTCAGATGTCTATCATGTGAAACTTTTTTTGGGTAGTTTCTAAGCTGTGCTCTTCAATACTTGAAATGTATAACAATGTCGGACATGCATCAAGTTTACCTTCTTTGGGAATACTCTAAATAAGTCACTGTGTCGCTTTGCATATTCTTGCTCGATATCCAGCCAACACAAAATCTGATAATTACATAAAAAAGACGTTCCAATGTATTCCCGGGTTTCAGTCAATTTTATTGTTTATTATTTAAAATGTTACAAATACGTTTCGGTGTCTTTATCCACCATCATCAGTTTGTGTGTATAGTTGTTAACACTTTAACATTCAACTGGTCACTCACAACTCGTTAATTTTACTAGTTTAATTCATAGTTTCAAACACATTATTGGCATATTTGTGATTTAGTTCTTTGCAAAAATTTCAGTTTTTACTGAGAATTAATTTGTTTTTTTTTATTCCCTAAATACCACCAGGCAAAACCTCCAGAGGAATGACCGACTTTTAAATTTTACCTTGTAGTACCTTTTTTACTATTTCAATATAACAACTATCTAAAATTGAAATTCTTCTTCTTTCTTTTTTCTTTTTTCCTTCCAATTTTATAAACTATTTTCAAATGCTATGTGAGTCAATGTTATTCTATAAATTCCAGAAGAATCAATTATTTAAGCTTAAGAATAGGTATGATTAAATGAAAAACCCCACGCTGATCTATTCTATATTTTCGATTTGTTCTTATCTTTCGTATCCATGCATAAGTTTTTTCAAATCAAAACCTTTTCGATGTGGTTTTTCCTGCCGATAAGACATTATTTTCATGTAAAGGATTGAACTTTTAATATCAGTTACATGTATGTTGGTATACTTGGTTTTAGTATAGTATTAGTATACTTGGAATAGTTGCCCCTTTTCTGTTGGCTTTAAAATGTTGCCCCCACTTTATATACCGGTAGTTGAGGGTGAAGTCGCATGATTTTTTCAGTTTTTTCTTAATAAAAAGCGTAATTTTGAAAAGAAAATTTTCAATTAAATAATTTACAGTCTTCCGTGTCTTCTTTCTCGAATTCCATAACAAAACAAATGGACTTTTCATTCTCCCCTAATTTTTTTTAGATAAAGACTGTCCGCCTTTACCCCTGTGTTTGGGGTAAAGGCGGATGACCCTTTATTAAGCGTTAAAAATGATCTAAGCACCTAGTGAGATATAGAGATGGGAAACTCAGTGAATTTTCAAGAGCCGGTGCAGTGCCGGCGGAATGGCTTGATGCGCCAACCCAACGCGTCGGCGCAGTTTATGTTGCAGTAAACTCATTTATATATTACGCCGTACGCCAGCGATAAATCGATAAATGTGCTGTCGGATAGTATATGGTGTCTATCAGGCCTTCACGAACTCGCAATCCGAAGTCTGCCATCTTGAATGAGGTTAATTGTTGCAACCAGGGTTGGTGCTACCACTTGTGAGTATTTGTGTATGAATATATATTGTTGGTAGATGAAGTCCGTTACAAGCGCAATAGCGTAATCAAAGGTGCGGCGCAGTTAGACGGGATGACTTATAACTCATCAACTCACAGAGCGGCAACAACTCAAAAGCGCAACTCAACTCAGTGTTACCCATGCCTAGTAAGAGGCGTATTCGGACAACAAAAAGTCAAAATATGGGTAAAAAAAGGGAAATACATAGTAGGTTTCTGTTCTTCTTGTGAATTTAGCCACTGTCCATCATGTTCTTTTATAGTTTTCACATTCCAAGAAAAAAATACAATTCATAAAATCCTCAACCGGTGTTCTATGGCGAATTTATCCAGCGAAAATGTGTACTACTAATGAGACTAGGAACTTGAGTGAAAAATCACGGTTGGGTACTTTTTTACGCAGTGCATCAAATGATCTTGACGAAAATATTGACCAATAACGGTCTGTCCGAGTTCGCCCCACAATTCGACATCACCCCGCATGACGGTACTTTTCTATGAAAATAAGATCAAAATTGATTTTTAATTAAATCAGTTAATGTCTATCGGTAATTCAAATTAAATTCCTGGGTTCCAGTCAATTTTATTGTTTATTATTCAAACATGTTACAAATACGTTTCGGTGTTTTTCTCCACCATCTCATCAGTATAACGTTAATAAAACGTATCTGTGTGAAATGTAGCATGGAGCTAAATTTAGACGTGATCTGCTGGAAAAGGAAGCAGTTTTCTATCAAATGACTTATATTTAAACTTGGAAACAAAAAACCCCACATTATTGGACTGATTCAATAGTAAATGCAGTACTTAGAATTCTTTACAAATCATTATCAGACCTATTTTTCAATAAAACCTTTATTCAAACATCAAATCACTTCATGACCAACATTTGCGTACTTATATTAACAAGCAAAGTTTGCTGCATTAACTCATAGCGATAAGGAAACTAGCGGAATAGATTGCTAACATATCGAATGTTTACCGAGATATTATCAAACGTGAAAATAACGTGATTTTTACGTCAGTATGTCACGTTAAAAAGATGTTCAGAAATGTAAATAGGCGCCAAAAATATATCGTTCGGTTAAAGTCACGAATTGTAGTTATGTTAAATGAACCAAAAGTTTTTTAATCTTCTCAAACGAATTTTTTTAAAATAGAATTACCTATTTGTGTTTCTTGCTTAGCAAAATCTTGAGATCCCTAGCAGAGACCTTACTTTGGTGTACATAACTTCTACCATCGATATTTTTTTTAACATACTAATATTTTAGAGTACTTGCCGAAGAGACGAGGTCCTTAGACAATATTTAAACATTTTTAAGTTACAACCGTGTAAATTTGCCACCAAATCAGAAATTTCTGCTAATTTACTTTGGGCAAATACGTTTGTTTAGTAGTTAAACTCGTTGGCGAATCCACATTGACAATGTGCATACACACCTATTTCGTTTATAGATGCCGAAATAAAAGATAACGCAGATGTACCTAGATAGACATTTGAAAAAGTCCGGTTATATCACTTAAGATTCTCAAGACAAGGAAGACCTAGATTATAAAGGGTCAGCTATCAATTTTGAAGCTGCAAAATGCCTAGGCATTCTGCAAACTGACCAACTCGCCAGGCACTTTGCAGAAGCGCTACTACTTTGGGCAATCTGCATAATGCACCTTAGTCAATCTGAGTGTCACATGTTTAATCTTAGGCAATGTGCATAATACCTGATGATGCGAAACTTTGCAGTTTAGTTTTGCAACGGAACTTGCTGCTTAGTTTTACAAGGAAAGTTTACTGTTTAGTGCCTTAAGTAACAAACAATTTTGTAAAATTTACCGCGTTTCCAAAGTGTTGCCTTTTGACTATTAGTTAATTTATAGTTTGTCCTATTAGCGACATGTAAAAAATTTGGGTTTTTTAGTAGTCTCATATTCGTGTTTATACTTAAATAATTGGCCCAGTTTAGTGGCCAATAAGTCTGAGAAAAGTGCATAGTGTAACCGGCATAAGAGGTGAACAAAATACAATGAAATTATGTATATTATTTCAATATAAAATTGCAGGTGCAGAAAATGATGCTATTGAAATTGTCAATTTCCATGTTCCCAAATAAAACAAACAAATATTCTAAAATACTACACAACTAGGTTGAGATTACAGATTCTGCTGCCTATTGTCCAATCTAAACGAAGAAGAAAATCCAATTTTTTCGTGTAGTTTCCGTGTGCAATCTACGTATAGTAGCTTTATAGAGGAAAATGTAAAAACCATATTTAAAATGTTTGCATCAAGAAGTCAAGAAGATTTAAAATCAATCAATAAACTGTGATTATTTAGTATCGTTATACAATTTATTTTTAAGTTATACAAAATTATTCCGCTAATGTTATTGCAATGACCTGTTTCGACAGTTTAATTAAGGACTAATATGAAATTCATTGCGCGATAATTATTTAAAAATCGGCGCCAATGAGTAGTGAGTAATCCCTGTTAAACGTTATTTGAATACACCTTATTTCAAAGGACCTTCGAAAGTTCAATTACTCTATCTGAATTGGTAAACACGTTTTTACTTGACGACATACCAAACGTTTCAACTATCTATTTTATGCATAAATTCATTCACTTTTTTCGGTTTATTAATAGCAAAACATATTGCGCTAAAGAAGTGATAAGAGTTAAACAAAAATATTTGTATTTTTTTATATTAAGTTCTATTCGAGTTGTACATACATTTTTGTTGCGCGCAACATTAGCTATTTCTGTATCTATTGCCTTTTTTACATAAATTTTTGTTTTCCCCGTATGGCTGCTCAATCAACAAGTATAAAATGTTCAATAAACCATCTTCAGAGGGAAGATTAAAACTGAGAATAGTGCCAATATGTTCAACTTATTTTGAGTGAAGTCTTCTGCAATATGGGTTTCCGAGAAGCATATTACTGCTGGCTCGTGCTGATTTACAATTAATTACTACGGTGTTTGGTTGCATTTAGATCTAGTATGTTCAACTAGATAATTGTAAATTTTGTTTGCAATCGTTTGTTTCGGTTTGCGCACAGCCTTCGATAGTTTCCTTTTCTTGTTGCTGTTCTACTTCTCTTTTGTTTGCCTCATATGCGTTGTGCTTTCAGCGTTTGATCTTTTTAGTGCTTCCAATGCAAAACTTAACACAGCAAATTTCTGATGATTTGCAACGTTTAATAGTAGTAGTAAACATCTTTATTTCTAAAAAAGGCTATCGACCTATCGGTCTTTCTGCCCTTGTTTAATACATGTAGTCTTAATCTAAACAAAAAACAAAGATGAAAATTCTCTAATTCTAGGTTAATAATCTTATTAAATAAACTTTCCAATTCTAATGACAAGAAAAAATTATTTTATTGTCCAGTAGTCAGTTGCGTTTGTAAGTGTTCGAGTAGCGTTGATGTAGGGAAACGGGAGCGGGATTGTCTGGTTGGTCTTGTAAGACAAAGGGGATTCAGTATGTCCAGTTGTAGGGGTTGTTTGTCCATTTTGTCTGTAGATGTATGAGTCTTTCCGAAATCTTTGTCATGTTTGTGCGTTCGTATAGTAGTTGGGTGGAGGGGTTGTGTAGTGGGTTTTGGGGGTGTCTTATTCGTGTTATTAGTCTTAGTGCAATTTGTTCTGTTGTTTATATATAACGTTTTGTCCTTTCTGTTCCGTTGGTCATGAGTATATTTCCATAGTCTAGCAAGGGTCTACAAATAGCTTTATATATTTTGCTGGCGGTGTTTGTGCTAATTCCTCTGTCTTTGTAGGTTAGTGATCGGAAGTGTTTTGTTCTCTTTATTGTTTCTGCCCTGATGTTTCGTATGTGTTTAGTGAATTTAAGTTTTTGGTCAATTGTGATTCCAAGGTATTTTACGTCGTTTTTTGGTTGTGTCGTTTGGCCGTCTGCAGTTATTGTAGGGGAGTCTGCGTTGAGTCTGTGGTTTGTGAGCAGAAGTTGGTTTTTTGACGCGTTTGGTGTTAGTCTCCATTTATAAAACCATGTCATTGTGTTGTTTGTTAGTGTTTGGAGTCTTTGAGCTGCTCTCAGTAGTTTTGTCATGTACAATAAGTGCCGTGTCGTCTGCGTATTGTAATATGTATGCCGATCTGTCGATTTGATTTTTGTCTGGTAAGTTGTAATTGTATATGTCATGACCTCTTTTGAAGATGCAAGTCAACCGAGATTGCTAAACGTCAGGAAGAAATTCTATTTCACAGCGACCTAAAAACCAGAGAAACTCACCAGTTTCTTCATTACTTAATCTGGAAAGTAACCGAAAAATCTGCGAGAATTTTACTGGAAGCGAAATATCTTAATCTGCTGTATACAAATTCGGATTGTCTTTATGCGGAAGTTAATTGTAATTGTATTAGTCTTATGGGGAAAATTGATGTTATTTCAATTGCAGTCCTCTATAGGCGGAAATTCACTGGGTTCACTATAGGCGAACCCCACTGCCAGAGGGGGTTTAAATCAAAATTTAGTAAATTTTGGCAAATGCTCTTTCTTACTATCTCATAAAAAGCGGAAGGAGCATTGGGCGCTATGTGCATACATGTTGCTGCATTCACATGCTAAATTGATGATATTAATAGATTTTTAAGTATTGAATCTCAACAAGTAGGATGTGTAACTTGTGAACTATTTTTAGCATAGATGTTTTGAATTGAGTTCATCGACGGTACTAGATACATACTATTTTTCTTTATTTTCAGGATATGTCAAAGGAAAGCAAATCGGTCGATCAAGAATACGACCAAACTGAATTAGATTTTCTTCGGAACCCTCCAGAGAAACGAAACAGATTTCAGGTAAATAGGGTTCGCACCGACAGCTACAACAACTATGAACGACATGTTCCCAACAAAATAATTGAAGACAATAGCAGCGACGATGATGTTCTTTCAACCACGGACAGGACTCGGTTAAGCCTCAATTATTCCCAAAAGCACTCCAGGTAGTCTATAACTTCACTATAACTTTTTCTAGTAGTAGTAAACATCTTTATTTCTAAAAAAGGCTATCGACCTATCGGTCTTTCTGCCCTTGTTTAATACATGCAGTCTTAGTCTAAATAAAACTTTTTTTATAACACTATAACTTTTCATAACTTTAATATAACACTATAACTTTTCCTATTTAATAAACAATGCTATTTCTTAGACCACTGACTAGAGAAGCTCTACCTAGACTGGACAACTACCGGAATATTATGTCTCTGCAAGCTGCTAATAGGCCAACTTTGGATGAACTTCACACATGCAATTTACCATCGGTGAGTGGCATTTAAAAATTTTTTTTGTATATTTCTTTTTCCTGACTGTACTTTAATTCATTCCAATGTATTCCTGGGTTTTCAGTCAATTTTATTGTCACTAATTATGGTGTTATGTGACGGGACTTTACGGGACGAAACGCAGGGCTCATCACATAACACCATAATTAGTGACAATAAAATTGACTGAAAACCCAGGAATACATTGGGATTTAAAAAAATGTTCATTTATTTATTCGAAATTGAATTTAACGGCTTGTAAAAATGTGCTGAATTAATTTGTCACAATAATCGAATAGAACACGGTCAATAAAAAAATCATTTTAATAATTTGAGCGATTTGAAAGCGATAAAGAAAATAAATTGTCATGGTTTTGCCGTTAGATAACGAATTCCTCTGAGTCAGAAGGATAAATGACCAGTAAAATAATAAATAGTCGATTGCATATGGATCAGCTATTTAAATGGAAAAGTGTTAACTGATTAGTGAATGCAACTGCAAGTATAAACGGTATAACTGCGAATGATGAATTTTAAATTAGCTTTTTTACAACAACATTTAGGGCCTGTGAGTTGATTCAGTAATTTGAATTTTTTTTGCCCACCTTGATTGCTTTGTTAGTCTAGTTGTAAAAATAATCTAAGAATTTCCACACTACATACAACACTATTAATGTACAGAACGCTAGAAATTATGTTATTGAAATGATGGATTTGGATGAAAAAACGGAATTTGTCATTTCTAGAATGGCCACTGCAAGGAATATATAAAAATCTACAAAGATCTTTTACGTAAAAACTAGTATTATAAGATTTCTAAGGAATTGTTATATACAGGGTGTATACAAATTCCTCAACCGAAAACAAGACGATCTCAGCGAACTTACCTATATCCAATTTTGCTTCATTTTGCAGCTACAGCGGCGCGCCAAACTTCTCAAATTAATATCGTTTTCCAAATAATTTCTAAACACCTTTCGCGATTTTCACTAATTTTGGAATCAACAATTACTACATAAATTGATGTGTTTTGACGCAATCGTGATCTTGTTTTAATGCGTGAAAATATTAAAAATTATGCTTGGTTCGTTAATAAATCTTTGTTTTTTTGTTACCCTCTGTACAAATAATTTTAGATTTTTTCTGCTACTAGCTGACTTTCTCTTGAAATGTTTTTGCCTCTTGTAAAATTTTCATCAGACATACAGTTTCTGTACAAAAAAATATTTTACCGTAAACTTAGTATTTTGTGTTTCTCTAAAATGGATCATTCATTATTCTATCGTTGAGAACGTAGACATGCTTCTAGTATATGAATTATTTGAAGGAAATGAACATATGAGTGTCAGAGCAGTGGCGAATCCAGGATTTTGATCTGGGGGGGCTGAGGTCATAAAAAAGTTACATCGTTGTATCGACGTATCGTAACCTCCAAGTTCTTCTGGAAGGAACTAACGTGTTGACTAAGAAATAGAAAGCATTGTACTGTGTCTCGGCTATGGGGCTGCGGCCCATAGCCCCCCCTGGATTCGTTACTGTGTCAGAGTTTATACTAACAAATATCCAGAGCACAGAATTCCAAACCATTAAACACCCGCAAATATTGAAAGACAACTTAGAGAAACGGATAGTTTCAATCCAATTAATGTTAATCATGGACGCCAACGTACAATTAGGAATCCGGAGCTCGAGGCGGTAGTTTTGACTAGAATTGCTGATGATCCCAAATCAAGCTGTAGACGCTTGAGGTTTTAATTGGCCGTTTTCAAAAATAGTGCTCATACAATTTTGAAAGAGCAGTTACTTTATCGTGTGCAAGATGTGCTAAATCTTCAAAGATATCCTAATATCGCATCATAGATGGGCATACGGAACAGGCAAAGGATGCCCCCATAAATTGGCCACCAAGATCGTCCGATTTAACGCCGCTAGATTTTTTTCTGTGGGGCTCTTTTAAATCAAACGTTTATGCTTTGCCCGTAGCTACAGAAGTCGAGTTACTAGAAATAATTTTCAATCCTGCATATTGTTTTAAAAACAAGCGCGACCCGAGCTCAAAGTACACTTTCCTTTCTTGACAAGAATTATTTTATGTGTAAGAAAAGGCATTATTATAGCTGCAAATTTTTCATTCATGTTGCATTACGTTTGTGAACTAAAGAAGAATCCATCGTCCAGTTTTTTAAAGGTTTTGCAGGCGCCGTACCGAAGAAAATGTCATAAATGTTAATATTTCTTCTATTCTTGTTTCATTCTCTAATCTTTGTTTATTCAGGATTCAAGAGGAAGTTATTGCGACCGTAGGATCACATCATAAATACACAAAACATAATTTCTTAATAAAAATAAATATCAACCTGTAACATATAATTACTTCGCCCCTGGATTCATTTTGGCTCTTTATTATTTTTATATGTTGCATCTTAAATTTTGCGGTTAAAATTTTTCTGAGAACTTGTAAAATCATGTGATAAAAATAGAAACTGCGTAAAAAAGCAATTGTAGTATGTTAACAAAAGATTAATATTGGTTTTCGAATTCGTCTTTTGCATTAATATTTTACTGCATTAACAAATACTAGATACCTTGATTTATGATGATTAGCTAGCTAGTACATTAAATATTTTATTGCAATATTCAGCACATATTAGTTTTATAGGTTTTTTAACTCTAGTCTAGATAATTTTATTAATATATTTATATGCGAGTAGCTGATTTAGATAGAAGTAATTAAATTATACAATGTTATCGACTAATTTTGGTTAATAAACTTTCATTTAATGTGCACGAGAATTCCCTAACTTTTGTTCGGATTGTTATACCACAACAGTGAGCGCGTGACGATTGGTACATATTTAATTAAACCTGTACAGAGGGAGAAAAACATCTCACTGATTCATTCTTTATTCAGAAAACACGAAATAGATTTTGCCTTAAATGTAAAATTTACTTCACATAATCTGCTTCTTCATGATATTTTGAATAATTCCATACATAGGCTCAAACAATATTTTCAGGGTGGCTGATGATGGCAAGAAATGTTTCTCCTTCATAGACATTTTCTGCCTTTAATTTTCCTCTGCGGAATTCAGTATTTCTGTTGGGTCCTCATTACAGTTGTAGTTGGTACCCAATTTGCAGCAATACTTTTTCATTGGAGATGGATGCAGCACATATATTCTGAGTAATAGTCGATAGAGCCACATTTGAAAAGCTTCTAATTTCTTAAATTTTTTTCAAATTCTTATTTTTCTTGCTAGCCTGATGCTAGCTAACTCTTTAAAGGCGTTTCATATTTCCATCACTTTTGGATTATTTTTTCTCTTGTTTGTGCGTCTGATGACTTTTTCAATAGCTCCTTTTGTAAAGTAAGGATTTTTCACCGAGTAGATTTTTATCGAGAAGCTGTTAAAGAGCTGAGGTTTTTTTAAGAGCCGGTTTGTTTTCCTCCATCGAGTACCTATAACAACAGTAACTGTTGACGCTATTTTTTATGATAGAAAATTTCAAGCAATGTTTTTTGTCTTCCAGAAATTCCTTTTTGTGCAAAAGCCTCATCAGAAGTTTCTCGCCTTTAAAGACGCATGAAAAAATCCAAATATTGTTGAACATTTTCATATATACAGGCAGTAAGAGTCTTTCTCCTGTAGGTCGGTTGAAGGAAATTTTATCCAAAAAGTTTCAACTAACAATTGTTTATACGTAAACATTGCATACTGTAATAACGCAATTATTATCAAACACACAAGGTATTAAAAAATAGGACATTCTGACATTCTTTGGAATTTTAAATGAGAAGTCCTGTTATAGTTATAGCAGAATTACATTTTCTTATAATTTCTTATAATAAAGCGTTTCTTCTACCTATATCTCACCTGATCCTGCTAAAAAATCAAAAGTGTCTCATCTAAAATTCTTGTGAAGCTGAAACTTTGTGAATTTTCACTAATCGAAGTGTTCCCAGACTGTACCGAACGAGCGAATAATAATTGAAATAAACGACATTTCTAATTAAGAAATTGGGGAAAATTAATTTGTAATTTGACTTATTACTAAACTGTTTTTAATTAACCCATTTTCCATTTTCCAGTTTATTCCTATTTTCAGACCATCTTTCCTTAAGTAATTAGATTATTACTCTAGAAGCACACAACAGTGTTCTAGCGCTAATTGCGAGTTAATTGATGATTCATTACTGCTAGCTTCTATGTGATTCATGCAAGATGTAGGAAGCGCTGGACAATTATGAAAGTTCGATGGGTCGTATTAAAAAGAATTACCAGCAATTGAAACTTTCAAGGTGGAAAACTAATTTCTTAATAGGCTGCACTTAATTGGCCTTTAGCTTATTACGAATATCACCCAGAAATGAAACTATTAATAAGCGCTAAATTATTTTCGTCTTATTAGTTTGATATGTAGAGATGCTTTTCCTCTTTTAATGTTTTTAAATATTATATGAGTTTTGAGAACATGTGTTATAGACTAGTCACATAAAGAGTTGATTAAGTTGGTAAGGGACATTCTTGTGTTTTTCAGTACTTCAATTGTCTCGTTTCTAACATAAAAGACGTCCTCTGTAATCATATACAGTGAAAGCTCCGATAAGCGGACAGTCACGGTTCCACAAAAATGTCTGGTTATGGGAGGTGTCCGCGAAATAGAGATGTGTATTTAATTAAAAAGCAAGAACGGTACACAGACAAAGAGAAAGCTGACGCGTTCGCCAGACACTATCAAAAGGCCTTCAGCATATCGACAAACCCTAACTTCGACAATGGCAACTGGAACTTGATCAACGACTGGTACTTGAACTATTTTAACAGCTCACGAAACTATACATACAAAATGATCACAGACACAGAGTACGATGAAGCCCTAGCGCATATCAAAAACACAGCACCGGGAAAAGATAAAATAAAGGAAAAACTCCTGAAAAGCCTAACTCAAGAAACACACAAATTGATCCTAACTGAATTGAACAACTGCATCAGAAATAACAAAATTCCGAAAACTTGGAAAAACGGCTTAATAATCCCTATACCCAAAAATGGACTGGACAATACACAACCGAGCAATTATAGACCAATTACATTACTCCCAGTACTTAACAAAGTCTTTGAGTACATAATAAAGCAGCGACAAGGAAAACTTGTCGGAAAGTACATATCATCGTATCAGTTCGGATTCAAACATCAACACTCGACTATTCACTCTGACTAACAATATACAGACAACCCACCAAATTCACAGAAAGACAGCTTGCCTGTTTATGGACATTAACAAAGCTTTTGATAGTGTCTGGCATAGAGGCTTACTATACAAACTATACAAACTACACACACCAACATATCTACTACACACCATAAAGAACTTACCAGAAAACAGACAACTACTTTACATAGTACAAGTACGAATTGACAAAACACTGTCATTTTCTTTCTCCCCTGAACAAGGCCTCCCTCAAGGATCCCCGTTCTCACCGTTTCTCTACAATATATACTGCCATGATATATACAACGACAAAAATCAAATCGACAGATCGGCATACATATTACAATACGCAGACGACACGGCACTTATTGTACATGACAAAACTACTGAGAGAGCAGCTTAAAGGCTCCAAACACTAACAAACAACACAATGACATGGTTTTATAAATGGAGACTAACACCAAACGCGTCAAAAAACCAACTTCTGCTCACAGACTCAACGCTGACTCCCCTACAATAACTGCAGACGGCGAAACGTCACATACAAAAAACGACGTAAAATACCTTGGAATCACAATTGACCAGAAACTTAAATTCACTAAACACATACGAAACATCAGGGCAGAAACAATAAAGAGAACAAAACACTTCCGATTACTAACCTACAAAGACAGAGGAATTAGCACAAACACCGCCACCAAAATATATAAAGCTATTTGTAGGCCCTTGCTAGACTTTGGACATATACTCATGACCAACGGAACAGAAAGGACAAAACGTTATATACAAACAACAGAACAAATTGCACTAAGACTAATAACACTAATAAGACACCCCCAAAACCCACTACACAACCCCCCCACCCAACTACTATACGAACGCACAAACATGACAAAGATCTCGGAAAGACTCATACAGCTACAGACAAAATGGACAAACAGCCCCTACAACTGGACCATACTGAATCCCCTTTGTCTTACAAGACCAACCAGACAATCCCGCTTCCGTTTCCCTACATCAACGCCATTCGAACACTTACAAATGCAACTGACTACTGAACAATAAAATATTTTTTCTTTCTTGTCTTAAAAAGCAAAATTAATTTTCAGCTTCTTTATTGTTTTATAATGTTTTATATCATTTTTCAACATAGAAACCTAGAATGTTGTGCCGGTTTATTAACAAATTCTTAAATACTTGTTTGTCGCGTTTTTTGAAATTTTTGTTGAATACTGCGAAGTTGAAAATGTTTTTAAAAGAGAAATTACATTTATTATTTATTTAGACCACGAAATGAAATGTAGTTTAAATTATCGAAAATATTTCAGATATTTTCTAAAGAGTGCGCGAGTCAATAAGACGAATATAGGAAGGGTGCATACAGGCAGAAAGTGGACATTTTGAACATTTTTTGTGATTGTGTTAATTTTTTTATTAAAGCATTAAAAATTTTATGGAAATGAAAACAAGTTCAATTACAAAATATTTTCGCTTTTTTAAAGTTTCTCATGTTACAAAATCCCACTACCAAACCGCAAAGTATTAAGATCCATCCAAATAACGACATTATTTCAAAAATTTCTTTGAAAAATTAATAATAGAAAGTAAGGACAAGGACTTTTCACCTTAACAATAATTCAGCAATCCTCCTGTGAAATATTGTAAATTTATTAAAAAACGCCCGTTATGTTTATTATACATATTCTTTTACACTTTGACCATGTATTTCAGGTGGAACAAAGAAGAAGCACTCTAAACCATAAACAGGATAGCACGACAGTTCAATTAAAATTCGGATGGATTCAAGGAGTATTAATAAGATGTTTATTAAATATTTGGGGCGTAATGCTGTTTCTCAGATTGTCCTGGGTGGTCGGGCAAGCAGGAATAGGTCAGTTTAGACAATTTGCATGAGGAGCTAATTTAAAAAAATAGATTTCAGGTCAAGCCATTCTACTTATTCTTATCACGACGATGGTTACTTCAATAACTGCTCTGTCCATGTCTGCCATCAGTACCAATGGGGAAATAAAAGGCGGTAAGTAATTTAAGATAAAACAATACTTGTAAGTGCTCTTGAATACAGAAGAATAGAAGACCAAAAAAGGCTCGAAAAATAATTCCAAATTGGTCGTTTCCCCTCAGTTACTTTATTGAGATTCCATCAGCAGTTGAAGTAAACGATATTCTTTCTACCTCTTATTTCAGGGTTTGTTTTAGTCCGCGTTAGCTTTTAGGTTCAACAGACCAGCAATTTCAGATAATAGTTTTTAATTATTTAAGGCATACATAGAAAACGCCTTTTTTGTATCATAATCGTGGTATCTAGATATTTTTGTTATCACTCTCCAATCGTATATTTGTATCTGTCTTTAGGTGGGACGTACTATATGATATCTCGAAGCCTTGGACCAGAATTTGGAGGATCTATAGGACTCATATTTTCTTTGGCTAATGCTGTGGCATGTGCAATGTATATAGTGGGATTTTGCGAATCCCTGCAAAATCTTCTGTCCAGTTATGGATTATCTATCGTTGATTCTGGCATAAACGATGTTAGGATAATTGGTTGCATAACTGCAATCTTGCTAACCGCGATAGTTATCGTGGGCATGGAATGGGAAGCCAAAGTGAGTGCCTCAATTTATCAAAATGGTTCAATTTTTTTATTTAAAATTTCGTTTCAGACGCAAATGGTTCTATTAGTAATTCTAGTAGTCGCAATTTTTAATTACTTGATCGGATGTATTGTGGGACCAACTAATGATAGCGCTAAAGCCAAAGGATTTGTGGGATTTAATGGTATGGAAAACTTCTATAGTTTTACCAGAGCGATTTAGGTTTTCATTCACTAGGTTAATTCAAACATTGTAGTTTTTGACTTGCAGCTACACTCATTGTAACAGTTTTTTCAGTTAGCGGTTCAATCTCCCCTTTTTGCAATGTGTGCTCTTTCTTTAACGAATAAGAATTAACTATACACACATAATCATTGCAGCGTTAAAAAACATTAACTTTTAGGGACGGTTTTGTGGGATAACATGTTTCCTGATTACCGATATTCGGAAGAAATCTACTACGACTTTTTCAAGGTTTTTGCTGTGTTTTTCCCTGCAGCAACGGGCATTCTTGCAGGTGCCAATATATCAGGTGATTTAAAAGTAAGTAATTGTAACTTAACGTGTGCAGAAACACTGCCATTTGCAGAGCTTGAAAGTGCAAAATGTACAAAAAGTACAAAATGCGCTTGATTTGGTCAATCAAATTTTTCGCAAAATTAAAATAACTGCCACAAATATTCTCCTTAATATGTAGATATAAATATATTAAGCACTTCAACACATATTGCAAATGAGAGGTAAAGAAATAACAAAATATGTTCACCTACAGGGAATGTTTTTCTTTATCAGATAATCTGTCCATCTGTGAAATTTTATATCGCTTGAGTGTTGTTCGCACGAGTTTGAGTAGTTTTTTGTGTATCACAAGCGATTTTGCGTGAAAAGTTAGGACATTCTGTCATATAAACTCCCAGACAAGGATATTGAACAAGAATATTACTAATAATTGTTAATATATATATAACGCATATTTTAAAACGTTGAGGAACTAAAAAAACTGCCTAGAGTGAATATCATAGACCATAGAAATCCTTCGTATATTATCGTAAGCACTACGATTCTACAACTACATTAAGTTGGGAGATTGGGATTTGCGCTCTCTTCTCGCCTTTGTGTGTGGATTATTCCAAGAATTAGCCATGAAAGGCCTTTACTTTTTAATGCTGCTTTATTTCCAAAGCTCGTTCCTGTAGGCAGATTTTGTCTCTTCTGCATTTGCAGTGTCTAAGCCCTATGCCAGCAGGGAGAGGAAAGAAATTGGATTTTTAATATGCTGTTACAACATATTAAGGATTGGATTTTTTGAAACCATTGCCGCAATCAAATTGATGAATGGCAATGATTTGGGGGAATGATGGTGGGCGCTTTTGGGGCCTCCAGGGGGGGAAGGTTGGAGTCATCGGGGACTTCCATTGGTTGGGGAGTGTTTGGGGTGTTTCTTTTTGGGATTCAACCGGGGGTGTGGTGTTTAGGGGCTGGGCTTGGTATGTACGCAACAGGGACATCCACAAAGACCTCAAAACCGACACAATCCGCGAATTCCTCACGAAAAAACACACCAAATTCAAATCGAAAGTCCTTAATCATCCAAACCCAATAGTAAAGCTAGATTCTCCACTAGCTCCTTTGAGTCCATTCAGGGCCAAAAATCCATCATGTCCCCTCTAGAATGGAAATTAACCACTTAAAATCCTCCCAAACTAAAATAACCTCCCCATAACCATCCCTCTCCCTCTCAACCCTTTACCTCAACCACCCTTTCACCTTTTTTTCCTCTCTCTTCTCTCTAAACAAGCAGAGGTACACCTATCATCACACAAATCAAAAAAAATAAGTTCCCGGAAAAAGAACACCAAGCCATAATGGACCGGAAGGAGCAAAAGTTCGGACGAACTAGCTCTAGACAAAAGTCCACAAAATCCCTCATATAAAGAGCTATTTATATGCATAAATTCACAACTTTTTACGGTCATTTTGTTGGTTTTGGTGCTACTGAGAGGTGCACTTTGGTGAGAAATATTTTACTAAACACTAGAATCTCTATTGCTTAAATAGTTACTTTTATTTCCAATATTGAAAAACTAATGGCTTTCACAAGAGGTTTAAATTAAAATGGCAACTTCTTTTTAGAAGGTATTAAATTTTAGTAGATATTAAAACCCAATTTTTAGGATCCTCAGTCAGCAATTCCAAAGGGCACATTGCTGGCTGTATTAATAACCACCATATCCTATATTCTTATGGCAATATTTGCTGGATCTACAGTGCTAAGAGACGCCAGCGGAAATATAACGGATTATCTAAATGGGAATATATCGAGTTGTATTCCCAATTGCACTTACGGATTACAAAACAATTTTCAGGTAGGAAGTTTCTAATGAGCCGTTAGGCATTAATTAAGCAGGAAATTAATTTTCAGTGTTTTATTATTTCAGGTTATTGAACTATCTTCCTTAGAAGGTTCCATTATCTATGCTGGATGTTTTGCTGCGACATTATCATCCGCTTTGGCATCCCTAATCTCAGCTCCTAAAGTGTTCCAAGCCCTTTGCAGAGACCAACTGTATCCACGCATTGAGTGGTTTGGAAAAGGTTTTGGAGCCAACAATGAACCAGTTCGGGCTTATATTCTGACTTTTATAATTGCTATCGCCTTCATTCTAGTTGGTAATTTTTTGCATGATTCACGATTTTTTATTCCACCAACTCGACTGTTGCAGGGCAATTAAATCTGATCGCACCACTCATCTCAAACTTCTTTCTGGCGGCGTACATGTTGATTAATTTTTCAACGTTTCATGCGTCTTTGGCAAGACCAGTTGGCTGGAGACCAACTTTCAAGGTGAGTAATTAATACAAGTTAATTAAGTAATTAGTGTAATTTATGTATGAAGCTGAACTCTTTCCAAAGAATTTACAGGTCTGAATATTTTAAATTTATTATGCTCTCCTTTGATCTGCTGTCGAAAATCCGACCATGAAGGGTTTGCGACGAACTTCCAGCACGTCTTCTGCGCGCCTACCGTCTACAACGTGCACACTTGAGATTTTGGCACAGCGCGCTCGTGTCGCGTTAGGTCTGAACGCGACTATATTTTAATTATAATTTTTTTATTATTATTTTACCAAAATCTCCAACAAACTTTGCATAGAATGTGTGGAATACATGAAATTAAATGTGGAGATGCGCAACATTAGGCGAAATCCTATTATTCTCATTCTTGAATCTGCATTTGCTCATGACCCATTCAGTAAGAACCATCTTTCATAATATGTATATTACTAATTAATCACACAAAAATTATTATACAATTATCAAAATTATTTACGTATTATGTTTTATATTACAATCAGTTTCTTTTTAGTTCTATAACATGTGGCTTAGTTTGGCCGGATCAATACTATGCGTTATAGTTATGTTCTTAATTTCATGGTGGACATCACTGTTAACGTTTGTTTCGATATTAGGCCTGTATCTAGTCGTCTCATACAGGAAACCAGGTAAGACTGATTGAATGTTTATTTACTTTGAGACGTAGAAACACTAATTTATTATTAATTTTAAAATCCAGATGTGAACTGGGGATCCACAACCCAGGCGCAGATCTACAAGAACGCGTTAAATGCGGCACAACAATTAAATAACATGGAAGATCACGTTAAGAACTATAGGCCACAAATATTAGTTCTAACGGGGATGCCCAGTGAAAGGCCCGAGTTAGTGGAATTTGCCCACTTTTTAACAAAAAATCTATCCATGTTGGTATGTGGACATATTAATTCGGTAAGAATCATTGTCTTTTCCATTTATCTTCTAAAGGTGAAAATTAGAATTATATTTTACCTCAAATACATGACTATTACACTTTATTATGTATTTAGACTAGAAATAAAAATTAATGACCAAAAGAAGTAGATGCTTAGCACATAATTTTAAACAATGTGTTTGACTTGTAGGTTTCAATGTCCCAAAACCAAAGACATGTGCTGCATTACAAAGCGAACAGTTGGCTGAAGGCGCACAAGTACAAGACATTTTATCAGCAAATTGATGGTTTTTCATTTGTTGAAGGTGCGCGAGCCCTTTTAAAAGTGTGCGGGATAGGAAAACTGCGCCCCAATATCTTAATGGTGGGGTACAAAACAGACTGGCAAACATGTAACAATGAAGATTTGGCTAATTACTTTCAAATTTTGCAGTAAGTAAATTGTCGGCTTTTTAGATCCTTCAGGCCAAAGCTAAAAGTATCACATATTAAAGAATATTTAGGTGTTCAACACCCTTTATTTCCGATGAAATAATCAGTCATGATCATGATCATAATATTTTTTGTATTTGGGGATTGCATGGTGGCCGTTTGAAAAGGAAGTAAACCCAATTTTGAACACCTAAGAGATTTTATGAAAACATTTTTGGGAATTAAACTGCCCCTATCTGTAATTCATTCCAATGTATTCCTGGGTTTCAGTCAATTTTATTGTTTATTATTTAAAATGTTACAAATACGTTTCGGTGTCTTTATCCATCATCATCAGTTTGTCTAAAATATCCATTTTACATTTATTATCAATTCAATTAAAAAAACTTTCACAAAATTAACATATTAAAATTCAAATCACACACATATTAAAAAGTACAATTTGGGACCTTGGTTCTCAGGTGATGAGTCGGGATAAGCATGTTCGGGAAAAGACTAGAATCTATTGTTTAGAGATCTAAATTTGACTTACATGTTTAGATGTTTCTTCCTTTACATTTGGTTGGACCAGAGATTAGTCAACTAATCTCTGGTTGGACATTGAATTACCTATTTTATTCGATATCGAGCGAGTGCCCGCAAAACCTATTTATATTTCGCCTTTTCTTTGCATTCTTGGAATTGCTCTGTAATTCTTCAATATCTGCTGTTTAATTTTTATTTACCAGGTCCATTCAATTCATGCATGCGATCATTTAATTAGCGTATGATACACAGAGCTAAGATTGTCTGTATCTGATCTGAAGTTTATTGCATTCTGATGTTTCTTAATTTGTATCATTTCATGGATTCTTCTCTTATTATAGTTGTCCTCATTGATCAATATTTGTGTGTTATCAAAATCATGCAACTTTTGTTGTGCATGTTGTGCTAATGCTGTTGCATTTTCGTTAACCTTTCTTAAGCTATACTTATGTTCGTATATTCTTTTCTTTAAATATTGCCCTGTTTGTCCTATGTATGTGTTGTCACAGTTCAAACAGTCAATCTTGTATATTACGTTAGGTGTGTCCAACTTATCGCTTCTAGGCTTAAATTTTGTAAAACACTCTTTTGCTAAGTTGTTTTTAGTTTTTTCCGCTATAGTAATATTATGCGGTCTTAAAACATTTTTTATTTTTGTGTTGATTTCTGGTATGTGCGGTAATGATACATACTTGATTTCACCCTCTTTTTATCTTTATCTGTAATGCCTTAAGCTGGGAGGTGTTCAACCTGAAAATCTTAAATAGTAGGAGGTCGAGTGACCCTTTATTTGAAAAGTAGGTTAATGTATTTTCTGATCCTAGAGTGTTACAACCCTGCTACCTACACAACCAAGATTGCGTCTTCTCAAAGATACGAATTTTATTTGTTATTCCTATAGCTTTTCAAAATTTATTTAAGTTACATTTTGTACCTGCTTCACTTTGCCGAGGCAGTAAAATCTGATTATGTACTGGAAAACGCTGACATGCTTTAACTTATAAAAAGTTCTCACGTTTTTTGATGAGGAAATACTGGTTTGATTATTTTTTGTTTGAAGATTGATGGACATTTGGACAAAAACACACTCGTTTTACTAATAATGAAATTGTTTTAGTAACGCGTTCGATTTGCATTTGGGAATTGCTATTCTTCGGTTACAAGGAGGCCTCCATATAATTGACAGATTTAAAAACCAGGAGCAGAATAATAAAAGTAGTCCCAGTGTTATGAAAAGAAATTTATCCTACAGTCAAATTTCACAAGGTAATTTTTACGTTTATTCAATATATCAGTAGCATTTAATTTCTGTGTACTCACAAACTGAATTACGATCTTTTTGGTACTTTTGCGCCTTCTTGAAAAACCACTTTGGACAGATCCTGAGAATTATATTTCATGCATGAAAATATTGTGCCAAAGTAATTAATTAGTAGTTCATGTAAAGTTTTTTGTTATTCAGCTATTCAACTAAATTAATCCAATACCAAATATTTGAATATTTTTCAATTATTAAAAAAATGTTGTAGGTAGCAGTGGCAGCGAACAATCAATTTATACTCGAAAAAATGAAGAAGCGGTCAGCGAAGCTCCGGATGAATCATCTATATATAAAATAGCAAAATCTTTTACTGAATCAGCAGTGGAATTGAGATCAGACGGACAAACAGAAGTTGAAAACAACACACCTATGGCTCCTTTATTTCAGTCAAATCTGAAAAGGAAAGGAACCATTGATGTATGGTGGCTATATGATGATGGAGGTAATCAGTTTAGGAGTTTTTGATTCAAAAGAAATAAGACTTAGAGGATGTCGTTAAAGGCCTATTTAACATTTTTTTAGGTTTGACGCTGCTGTTACCCTACATAATAAGCACAAGAAGGAACTGGAGCACTTGCAAGCTGCGAGTTTTTGCCATTGCCAGCAATTCAAACAGCTTGGAATTGGAGCATAGAAATATGGCCAGCTTATTGGCTAAATTTCGAATCGCATATTCAGATCTGCAAATCGTACCTGATATTGCCAAGCCAGCCAGCGAGAGTTCTCAATCGTTCTTTGATTCCCTCATTGCGGACTTTAGGAGTAAATCGGATGGTTCTGTTTCCGATGAAAACGGAAGGCGTAAGTATACTTTTGCTATTGATTCATAAGAGTTAAAAAAGATTAAAAGGATTTTTTTATCAATTAAATGCAAATTGGTTTTGTTGATATAATTCCAACTTTATTTCTCGGACATCTTTGTCTTCTTGTAGTTACCGTTACGGACTCGGAATTAATGGCAGTGAAAGACAAAACGAACAGGCACATGAGATTAAGGGAACTGTTATTGGAACATTCCCATGAAGCTGCAATGGTAGTAATGACTTTGCCGATACCCAGGAAGAACATCGTCTCTGCTCCAACTTATTTGGCATGGCTGGAATTGTTGACCAAAGATATGCCTCCCGTACTTCTTGTACGTGGCAATCAAACTTCCGTTTTGACATTTTACTCGTAGTTTTTAGTTTGATTATACATATGTGAAATATTAATTTAATATTGAATATTTGGGGATTGCTCTCCACTGCGTCGAAGTAACTCACTACTCTTCCTTAGAAGTAGCTCAGTGCTTGTTTCAAGTGAATTGTGTCTTTTTTCGTTCTTATATTGCTGTCCCATAAGTAATAGTAAAAAATTTTACTGGGGATTTTTGGGGCCGAAATTATACAATTTAGAACAACTTACCTTAGATGAAAAGTCAACGGAAACAGAAATACAGGAGGAAGAAAGAAAGAAGGTTGTTAAAAATTACGTCCATTAAATTAAATGCATTTAATCCCACGTTTATCAAACAATATTGTAATTAAAAAAAGGCATAGTTGTTTATTACGAAATATCTACAGAGTTTTTGAATTTTTATTAATTTGTCTCGGGTATTTAGTGTTTCTCTATATTATTGAATCCCATTCATTTCGTAATATTTTTACATATCACAAACGGTAATAACTTCAATTATCACCACTTTTATTGCGTAAATATTTCTCAAATGACGCAACTTTCGCTTAAATGTAATTCTAACAGGTTTCTGCGCTTTTTATTGCGAGCTGTTTTATACTATGATTTAGACAATATAAGAACATTACTTACAGTATTTTAATATTAGGTAACTTTGTATTTAATTTTTGTACCGAAGTATAAATAATTTATTAACAATGATTTTTCTAAGCATTTTTATTATAAGCAACCGAAGATGGGTTATGCCCTCATGGCTCTGATATAACAAATCAGCTGAGTTCACCTTACCTATTCTAAGCGTACATTATTTTGTGAAATTTTAGTGTAATGCCTAAATCTTCAAATATTATAATGAAAGCTAATTGAATTAAAATTATTGTTCCCCTAAACCGCTATTTTTTTAAATAGTGTTTTATTGATTTTAATAAAAGCTCATGGTAGTTATATTATTAATATGCAATCGAGTTCTAATCGAGAACTAATATCGAAAAACGATCCTTATAATACCTTGGATTACATTCATACAAAATAGTTTTCACCCCAGAACTCAAAGCAACTGATTGTTTAAAGAGACGAGTATTCAGTAATTAGAGCTTATAAAAAATCGGAAATGATCCAGATATTCATAAGAAAATTATTCTCAGCGATGAAGCTCATGTGAACAAGCAGAATTGTCGTATCTGGAGTGGCGATAAACTGGAACAATATCAAGAATGTTGACTGATTTTTTATGGCCTGAATTAGTTCGCATTGATTTGGAGAACATGTGGTTTTAGTAAGACGGTGCCACTCGAAGAAAAATTCGGTGATTCGATTATTTCAAGAAACAGACCGATAAATTATCTTTCTCGTTCCTGCGATTTAACTCCATTGGACTTTCTTTGGGGCTACATAAAGTCATTGGTTTACAGCAATCTTTCAGCAAATTTACACGGTTTACAGATCAATATTGAACGAGTAATTTTTTGCCATACGACCTGATTTGAGTGATCGAGTCATGAAAAATTGGGTTCAACGAATTTAACGACATTTAAATGATCTTTTGTTTCATAGACCCAAATGGTACCCATGGTACTTTATAATGAAGTAAAAGTTTCCATAATTTGTTAATAAATAATATGCTTTATTTTCTAAACAAAATTCCCTTTACATATAAGTTTTGAAGCGCACAATTAAACACCAACCATAAATATGCCGAAACGCTGATATGTTTGTTAACAAATATCTTTCTTAAGAAATCTTATCGAATTGTAACTTTTGTAAATAGAACTTTTTACTAAGTTTCAAGCAAAATATATATTTTTAAATTTACGTAAGTTCTAAGTAAGCCGGAGTAGCTAGTTTTCACGACTTTTTTTAACAAGGAAATTAAAACACATTTTGAGATCTTACATTTAGAAACAATTTCTTCAGCTTCATCGAAGTGCTGATGTTTTTTTCAAGCTTTTTTCTTCTGTTGCATTTTTATTTGCTTTATAGAAACAAAAAATACTACATTAATATAAAATAATTTATCTTGTAATTCACTCTCTCGACAAACTATTTGTTTATTCTCCCCCTGCATTTTCTTTATATTTTGTTTTTCCTTTCATTCATCTTACATATGCAACCACTTCAAATCAGCATTTTCCTTAAATTCGGTGTCGTTACTAATTATGTAACTGTCTGTCCAGGTACCTCTACAATATGTGAGCGTTTAGCTCTCACTTTGCCAATGCCTCCGCCGGCCATGTCTTATTTTTAGAAAAAAATATGGGAATCACTTCAATCCACAGAAACAATAAAACACAGTCTCAGATGATAATGCAGGTATTATTTTATTATTGGGTCATTTATTGTACTTTCACTTTGTACTATTAAATAGTTAGAACTAGGAAATAATTTGGAAATCGATGAAGGAAAAAACATTTTATTGTTTATGTTCAGCTCTCCAATATCTGTCCCCTTATTTTCAAAAACAAAACTGCTTTTCTCGTTGAACAAATCGAACTTCTCTAACGATATACTAAGATTGTATTGTTCATCTTTATACTTGTACATCGTGTAAATTGAACTGTTGTATAAGATCGATTTAATTTCCTCATAATCGATACAATTCAGTTTCACCTTTTTTATGAGGACTAGTTTACTGTTGATTAGTTGGAAGGTCAAAAGCAACTTACCTAAAACATATATTGTATATAAAGCGCGGCTTGTTTAAAGACTACAGAATCAGACATAGGAAATAAAAACTACTGATAAAATACTGATCAACAAAAGACGATAAATTATAAATAAAATAAAATAAAAAATGTGCTGAAACTTATAGCTTTGCTTTCCCCTTAGTTACATTTCCCTTATCATCATCTGATCGAATTAGCGATTTTAAACAAAAAATATGTCAATTTCACGAAATCTCTACTCTACTACTACAAAATTGTTTACTTACCTTTAACGTAAAGGTAATCCGCAGAGGAAATAAGCGTGAAGTCCCCCATCTCAGCAATATCGTTTTGATCGACTTCTATACACATAATCCTCCAACATAATTTTGATTTATCTAACCAGAAGGCTTGCGTTTTGTTGTGTTTACCATATAGGGAGACTAAGAGAAGATGACCTTTGAAGTCGCAACATTTTAATTTCCTATCGTCAACTGGTAGAAAGACGGAACAATCCCAAGTATCTGAAATCACAATTAATTCAAGAAATATATGAAGAACTTCCTATTGCCCTACAGCATGTGCATGCTAATATCTGTCCACATCGATTTTTCACTTTATGTTTTTTTGATAAAAATTGCAAATTCTTTGATTTGCTTTTCCACTGATTTAGGCCTAGACCACACAAGCGCTAAATTAACGCGCGTTGAAACAAACGCTGCATTACAATATAGCATATAATAAATTGAATAAAAACCTCATTACAACATAGCTCCTGCAGTTCACTGGTTTCGAAATACAGGGTGTTAAAGATGTTAAGTTTAATTTTTTAGTTTTTTGATGTTTCAAAAGTTGGTGTGGCGTAGACTTTGGGGTTGCGGGGGATTATTTTGTCCCTGGCTTAAACGCCGCTGGCGCAATGGGCGAAAGTAGATTTCGAAGAATCAATGTTTTTTGACACAAAAAAAGTTAATCTTAATCGAAAGCTCCAATGAGAGCCGTTTTAAAGAAAAATTGCATATCATGTTGAAAAACATAAGGAAAAAAATTATTAAAAGCTCATTACTTTAAATTTACCAATCAAGAACTGGAAAATTGGAAGAAACGATTCCTGACGAAATTCCTCGAATTATAGAAGGAATAAAAAATAAAACTTTATATCTTTAACTCCTTGTATTTCGAAAACATTGAGCTCCAGGGATCATGATGTTATGATACACCACGCTGCTGAATTTACGCGACTTAAGTTTGCATCACCCTGTATAATTAGGTCGATTTTTGTATGTCCGTAAATTTAACATTTTTAATTACTCGATAACACAAGATAGATAGATAGATAGATAGATAAAATTTCAAACAGTCCGATATTATCTTATTGTTCGGTATTGGTGATTATTGTTTTTAATTTGTTTTATTTTACTTTAAAACTGTAAAATGTATTAGCTTAAACTGTCGTCACTTAGACAACTGGGTGTTTTTCCTTCATTTTTTGAAAGGTTTTGGTTTTTCAACAATGGGTTTTTCGTAAAAACGTCATATAACTACAAATAGTACAAAATAAGCCTTACTAGTTTTAAAATCGTAAAAAACGACGTTTTCTTGAACGATTCTAAAGTTTCCCACCCCTCCAACTATGTACACACAGTCGTTTACTACGGCACATTCGAAATGCCGTCGTGACACTGGAAGCCTAAAAGTGATGGTTAATAAAATCTGCACCGTCATTTTCAATAATCTGAAATTATATTCGACACTATGCATACAGCTCAATCAATAGAATTATGAAAGTTTTGTGATACGCTCGTTACTAGTAAAAAATCCGGTCAAAAATAAGCAACGTTGTAGCAGTTAGATGGCAAAAAAAGAAAATCGAGACAATTACATAAAATAAAATAATAATAAAATTTGGAATTTTGTTTTTTTTTTAAATATCTCAAAAATGATATATGCGTCTTTATCTTTATGTGTTCTGCTGATTGCCACACCACAACAATTATTTATAGTTTAAGATTATATCATATCAACATGTTACTCTTCTTGCCCTGTTGATAACTGAAACTCATATTTCTTGTTGGGGCTCGAAAATCAGATATTTTAAAAATTAACCGACAACGCGGTTTAATACTCCACCTTAATATCCTCCTTAATATGTCCACTTACGTAGTTTTTCTTCTCCATGTTCTTTTAATGGTGTCGTACATCCAAAAATTTCGGTTCCACTGCCCTAAACCCAAAATCAGTTCTCCTCCAAATAAGCAAATGTAGTGCTTGTAGGATGTTAAATGAAATCCGGTCAAATCGTCAGTAATTTTATTCATATCAAAAGAAAGAAATTCATCAAAACTCTCAGACTCTTCCACTGAAGCCAAAAAACGCATTGCATTTAGTACGATTTATTACAGTATCTGAGATTACAAATTAATGACTTAATTGATACTATATTGAAACTATATCTTTCGAGTGAGTGAGCGAGTGAGTTATGTTAGTCGTAGGCTTTAATGAAACGCCTACTAAATATTATTAAGCAAATCCTTAAAAAATCAATTAAAATACTTACCATAAATTACATGCTCATACACCATATTTCTTCTACTATTATTTTTTGGTTTAGGAAACTGTCCAACTAGTAATCCGGGAACTGTTGGTTTCCGTCGATGTTTCGAATTACATAAATGTTTTGCATAAATGAGGTGTTCTCCAGAAATAACACTGTCCTCGATTATTTTATTATATTTTAACTTCAATACACCATTCAGTACTGCAGTAATTTGAGCATTGTCAACTATATTAGGAAAACTAACCATTTCCTCAATATCGAACTCGGTTAATTGACAAAAGTCGATGCAATTGAGCAATCTTAATACTACTCCAAAATGGTCTTTTTCATCATACTTTTCCTGGTTTTTATACCACCAATTCATGGCTGCTTGAAAAATGTCAAACTCCCCTCTTACATTCAAATACGTGTGTCCTAGATATGAGCAGATATGGTCCAAATTCAGTTCAAAAATATAAGGTCCTTCAATCACACTATAAGATTCTACTAGCGCCAAAAATTTTGCTTGAATCCATAGTGGTGATATACTTAGCATTTCGGTGAATTTCCATATACTTAAACATGTCTCGGAATTTAAAATTCTTCGCAAAAGAGATACACATTTTTCCTTAATAGTGATAAATTGTAACATACACGCACATTTCAGAATTGTATAAATGTCCATATCATCTGTTAAGTAAGCATCATCTCGCAAAAGTACTAAAATTGTTTGAAATGTCTGTAAATCTACATCCTAAAATGATAATAATCAATAATAGCATTATTTATACCATCGTTTAGAGCTTAAAATTAAAATAGACCTGTTAAATTAAGGCTTAAATACTATTTCCATTTGCAATATTCTTCTGTAATTCTGTAATTTCTTGTAATTAGAAGGGGATTAAGATAACACAGAGTGATTGAAAATTGGCGTCATTCTTCAGAGAGTAAAGACAAAATAGGAAAATATAATAAATCTCACAAAGTTGACATAAGTATTTGCAAAAAAACTAAAATAGCATAAACTAGTTAGCATTAAATAAATACCTATGCCATTACACATTACAGGGTGGCTCACGGCTGTTCCAAGCACACGCGTTCCAAGAACAAGCGTGATTTAACGACTAAAAATATTTTCAGCAATGCAGCGTTACCATTTACACCAAAAAGTACCATCAACTTTGCTATTTTAAATGAGACACCCGGTACAAAATACTGTTTTTGGATTCGCAATTTCTTTTCTACAGTTTTTCTCTAATACTTTCCTATATCTCTAACGGTTGGTTTTCGATTAATTAAATATTTACTATTCAGGTAGAGGAACATGATACATCATTTGAAAGAGATTTTGATACTTTCTAGTTATTTGATAATACATGAGGGTGTTCTATTTTCAAAAAATCGACTTTTCACTGTTTTGGAATCTAGCGGTAAAACTATCCATTTTATGCGACCCTGTATAATGCAGAACATTCTTCTCCATACAAAACAGTCCTTTGGTATGCTACAGCCAAAGTTTGAAGTTTTTACCAATAGGTACAGAATCGTAAATATAAACATGAAATTATAACTAAGTTATTGTGTATATTTTCCTGACTAATTATAGGCTTGCAAGCTATTATAGGCTTGCCAAAGGTGAAGGTAGAAACAGCCATACATACAAACTGATGATGGTGGAGAAAGACACCGAAACGTATTTGTAAAATGTTTTAAATAATAAACAATAGTATTGACTGGAACCCAGGAATTTCTTTTAAATTAGAACTAAGTTTTGAACGAAAAAATTGGATTACTCGAAAACCGTTAGAGATGGGCATAGGAAAGTATTGAACAAAAACTTTAGGAAAGTAATTGCGAATTCAAATACTGTATTATATATTATACAGTGTGTCCAGTATAAAATGATGTACATGGGGATATTGGAAACCGTTAGAGTTACAGGGTGGACCAAATGGGGAAAAAGTTGCGCAATCAAGTGCCTATAAATAATCTGTCATCAACTTCTTTGAACTCGGAATAGCAACGGATAAACAGGGAAAAAAAGAAAAAAGTGCGTTTATGATCAATAATAATTTAAAGTAATAATTAATAGAAATATCAATGCCTACTACCATAAAATCTTAATTTTGTTAATTTTAATTATTTATCTTGACCGAACATAAGCATGTTTGTTATACATGGTTGAAGAGCATATTTAAAGGGGAATTTAAAAATGCAGAAATTCAATATGGCGCCCATAAGAAAAACAAAAGTTGACTTCGGCCTCATTGAACATAGTGGGCCTAGATTATTTTTTACTTTATTTTCACATTCACGCACATTTCTTACCCCCACCTTGAAAATTTCGTCATTGTATCTTTTATAATAAACACGATATAAAGGATTTTATAAAACGCACTTTTTTCTTTTTTTTTCCTGTATATCCGTTGCTATTCCGAGTTCAAAGAAGTTGATGACAGATTATTTATAGGCACTTGATTGCGGAACTTTTTCCCCATTTGGTCCACTCTGTATCTTTAACGGTTTCCAATATCCCCATGTACATCATTTTATACTGGACACACTGTATAGGGTGTTTCATTTGAAATAACAAAGTTGATTATACTGTTTGGTATGAGCGGCAATGCTGCATTACTGAAACTAACAAAAAACATAAAATTTTCAGACAACTTGGATCACTATTTTTTGCTGAATAAAAGTTAGGTCAGATTGTCTTCTTTTGAACCAAAGACTGCCGCAATATCAATTTGATTCTGTGCCTACGGGACACCCTGTATATTGTTTTCTGTATATTTTCAGTCCAGCAGTATAATTTGTATTCACAATATTTCAATAAGGTGTAGATTTTCCAAAAACCAACTAGCCCATCATGTAGAATAAATGGGGGGTAACAGGGTAACAGTACCTATTTCCTATCAATTTTTTGTAAACTAGTGGCTCACCTGTATTTGGATAACTTTTTGAAAACTTTCTCTAAAGTTTCCTGCCAACATCGCAGAAAAATAATCGCTATTTTCAACCAGAACATTTCTATCACATGTTAACAAGTCATCTTCAAATTGTAGTATCACAGTTTTCTCTTGTTCTGTCATTTTTAACGTGTTCTCAGATTCTGGAAATTTTAACTACCTGAAAAAAAGCTCAAATGTAGAATTTTGTTGATTGAATCCACCTTTAGCCCCATTCAATTTAAAGGTTTTTTCCTACAACATTAGAAGGCGTAGCATTCATTCAAGATAATTTTCTTTCAAACATTATGAAAAGTCTAAACTTAAAGTTTCTCAACGAGAGTTTCTAGAGAAACTAAACAATGCAAATAGGCCGTATTCAAATAGCAACTCAAACAGCAGATATTTTGTTATGTTTGAGTATGTAGATGCGTATGTGAATTTGGTCGTCATACGTCTGATGGTGAAATTTGGTCGGATGCGATAATAGCAGTATAATTTCGATTTTTCTGAGAAATCTCTGAGAGACCAAAGAAGGAAAAGAGGCCGTCCTTTATTTATAATTTGGCATATTTTAAAGAAATTCAAAATAAATGTTCCATACAATCGTAAACCAGTTCAACAACTTTATGCGGGAGATTCCGAAATAAGGCTAAAATTCGGTAGATGGTTAATAGATGTATCATAAATATAAATATCAAACTACGGGTTTAGTGATGCATCAAACTTTTCCAACCAAAACATATTTAATAGAAAAACTCATCACTACTGGGTTAAGGAAAATGTATTTCGAATCGATCCCGCCACTTAAGAGACGTTTTAGTCTTGAGATATGGTGTGGCATAATGGGCGCAAAAATAGTAACTAAAAATAGAAAGATCAGTTTATTATATAAAGACGCACTAACAGGTCGGCGCTATCTCGAGTTACTGACGTTAATTTAGCAGAGAGGCCGGAAATGCCGGAGCTCCAGATCATAATACAGAGTTTGGTAATCTGTGTCATAATATGAGAAACATCTTATCGTTAATATGTCGATATTTTGGTGATATAATTATAACCAACCACGGTCTGATACGCTTTCCTGCACGATTGCCTGATATTAGTTCATTCGATTTTTTTGTGGGACACTATCAAAGATGAGCTGCACTGGAAAAATATCGGCAGTTTAGACGATCGACAATTTTTTAAAGCATCCAACTAGGTAAAAACACACATTTCGAAATTTATTAACCAGGACTGGGGTATTTTTGAGTACCTTCTGTACAGAGTGGGCCAAATTGCACACTTTTAAATGGAAACTTCCATTTCTGTAGCGGATAAACGACATCTGATGTCGGTGTCTGAGTCTTATTTGTTATTAATATAATTAATTAAATTGACGGAAATTGTACATCAAAATACATATACATAACCGTTTCAGAAAGACAGCGCCTTTTGCATGAACCTGTACGCTTTGAAAGGCTCTTTAATTTTTTTTCTGTGGTATTTTTAAATTTATACGAAATTTTTATCTTCTACGCACCTTTTCAGGCAATAACGTCCAATAATGCATGTTCCATGTGCGGTAAACAATTAATTTCCTAGTTATTAAAGTCGCAAAAAAAGAAATTTTTACATGGGACACTAAATTTTTTCTCATATTTTTTTATTATTATTAATTATAGGCAGTTTCCATTTAAAAGTGTCCAGTTCGATCAACGCTGTAGTTATTATTTAATACTTTAGTAGTAGTAGTAGTCAACATCTTTATTACTAAGAAAAGGCTATCGACCTATCGGTCTTTCTGCCCTGGGTTGATTGTAAAGTGTTGTATGGAAACTTAATAGCTAATATAATTCACAAACATGTACATAATTTATATCTGGAGATACTCCAATAGGGTTGAGGTTGGGAAGAGGAAACGCGTTTGTCTGGTCGGTCTTGTTAAACAGAGGGGGTCCAGGAAGGTGAGATTGTGAGGGTTGTGTTTCCATCTTGATTGCAAGACGAGTAGTCTTTCCGATATCCTTGTAAAGTTGGTGCGTTCGTAGAGTAGTCGGTTTGGTGGATTGTGTAATGGGTTTGCTGGGTGTCGGATCTTCGTTATCAGTCTCAGTGCTATCTCTTCTGTTGTCTGTAAATGCCGTTTAGTTTTGTCAATAGCGTTGGCGAATAAAATATGAGCGTAGTCTATTAGAGGTCTGCAGATCGCTTTATATATGATAGTTGCTGTCTTGGTGCTGATACCCTTATTTTTGTAAGTGAGTGTGCGGAAGTGTTTTGCTCTCTTGGTTAGATTTGTTCTGATATTCTGTACGTGTTTTGTGAATTTTAGTCTATTGTCCATTGTTATTCCTAGGTAATTCCCATTGTCACATTTAATACTTTATTTTATGCTTTAGTGTATAGTTTTAAAGTTATTTATGTACCAAGGGTGTTACGGATTGGATGAAGGTCAAACTACAAGAAAATAATGCCCATCAGGCCGAAACCTATCACTCGGGCTAGTTCGACCTTCAGGGCATATACCCCATAAATAGAAGGAAATTATATTTCTAATTTAGTTTTTGTATCTCTAGACAGTTCTAGCTGAAGAACTGAAAAGGTTACTTGCTGTTGAAAGTGAGACACTCACTAAACACTGTACCCCGTTGAGTTGTTTGATATCTTCTCTAATACCTATTTTTCAATTTCAGAAGCTTTTTAATCTTCTTTAATTTATCCTGGAGTGTTGAAGAAGTTTAACGGTTTTTGATAGTTAACACTGCATTACTATCATAACAAATATAGTTTTGTTAAATGGTATCTGACATGGTTATTCTAATCAGTATTTGTTGTTATATCTGTTGTGTTTTTGTTTGTTAGATCGTGTTCTGAACAATTACCTTAGGGAATTACGCATTTCCTCGTAAAAATTATACTGTTAAATGGTCTCTTTACATCTTTTGGTTCACTCACCTAAGTTAAATTACTTGCAAAACGTTCCAACAGCGCTTACAAATTGTATGACTGGAATTCCACGGTAAACTGTTAATTCACATTTTCCATGGCACTAAATGAATTCTGGAAAAGTAACCAAATGGAATCAATTTGTATAAAAAACGAAAACCAGCACTTTGTATGGTCAGCTGGTTTTTATTTGCATCGTTGTTCTAACCTAAACGTTTTTTGACCCGGACCGGAACGAAATTACTGTTCCGTTCCGGTTTCGGTCCAAGGCAAAATTTAAAACTTCGGTTCCGTTACGGTGCCGGTTTAGAAAATAATTTCCAATTCGGTTCCGTTCCGGTTCCGGTTTTTTTTCGGTTCCAAAAACGATAAATAACAACAAACGAGGACAAAGATAAAGGCTGCTCTAATTAGGAATCTCACGACCTTTTTCCTTGCTTGTTGTATTATACCAGATAAAAGATGAGCAAACGATCCACTGCTTCATACGGTACTTCGGCTGGTTGTATGGTACGGGGTAGGAGGACTAGCAACCCCAGAGAATATTAGATACAAAAATTACTTTAATCGTTGTATTTTTGAAAAGTAATTTGTTAATGAATTTTCTGGCTTTAGCGCGTTCTTCTTTCACTCTTATTTCCGTTTAAAGATTGTTCTTCCTGGTTGATGTCTTCACCCTCTTCACCATCTTTTGAGGAGCTTTTGTCCAAAATTCCAATTTCAAATGTTTCGTTGTTGGTGATCGAAGAACTAAAATAATTCAACTTAAAAAGAATTTCAAAAATAGTGTATAAACGTACGGTGTTTGTTCTTTACGATTGAAAAGTCGGTTGGTCCTCACAAATAATTGTTCCTCTAAAATTTTTTCTTTAATATTTGACCTCGAAGGCGGCAACAAAAATTTCAGTCCTGAGAAAACCTCTCAACACTAACTTGAGTTGCCGGTACGCTTAACAATACTTGAGCAAGCATGTATAACTCGGGATTAAGCTCATTCTTTTTCTTCCAGAAACAAAAAATCGTTTCATTTTTCGGTAAGCGTATACGGCTTTGTTCCACTTGATTGGAATTTAAAATATTTTCAATTTTGTTAAGGGCTACAAATGAACCTTGTGAAGAAAATTCGTGCTGATTAATTCCTTTTAAAAATTTTTGCTCTGAATCTTTGTCTCAAAAAGGCAGTGAAGAACTAGATGATTCCGTTTCCATATCGTGTTGGTCAGGGTCAGATTTAGAATTAGAAAAATTGCACTCTTAAGAACATCAATCTAGTCCATAACGACTTTAAATGTGCTTTTGCTTTTTCTACTTGATTGCCGTCTAAAACTACCTTATACCAAAAAATTGTTATTTTATGATTTATACAAGATCTTATCATTTGGGACAACTAGCCGCAAAGAATAGCTCTTATATTTTCTCCCTTTGACGGCGTCGCGGCGCCGACTATTAAAACGATTGCAGGAACTAACTAAAGAAGGAAAGAAACTAAGGAACTAACTAAAAGAAGTGCCGACTCTTCGACTCTTTGTCGACACATTAATAGTGACACTGCGGCTCACCAGAACATATAATTTTATATTCATTTGCAGGAGGGTAAATAATTCTTTTCATTTGTTACCGTAATTTACAGTAATTTCTTTCAAACGTTACAAGCAGAATCGAAAATAAACCGAAATATTCTATTTCGGTTCCTATTCAGCACCCAACAATGTCTTAATATAAAATATAGTATGTCGCATGTGATGAGCCATGCGTTTCGTCCCGAGCCGACCTAGTGGACTCGTCAGTAAGGCTTAGGTAGGCCCTGCCTTATACGCCGGATACCGGTTATATAGTTTTTTTTCCATGTGAACATATTTATTTCAACTAAGAATTACATCTTTCAATTGCTCTTAATCTACGGCTCCTTAATGCTAACATCATTTAACTTGATTAGGACATATGCCTAATCGTATGAGAGAAGTTATTAGGGAAAGAGGAGGTCACACCCATTATTAAAAAATTAAGTGTTAAGTTTTAAATTGTCAATAGCCCTATTTATGTTAATAATAAAAAAAGCTTAATTTGCTTAATGCATTAATTTCACTATGTTAAACATAGGATACTCACAATAATTTATACTCACATTAAAGCATATTAAATTGTATTTCAAACAGCATATTTCGTTTTTTGACCTGATGAATAGTTTTAAAAAAATATATAGTTAAAGTCAAAAGTTTACTGTGGGCCGATTTCTATGCACGCACGTGTATTTTGGCAAAGTTCGGAAAGTTAAACTTTAAAATTTGTGAAAATTAAAATACGGTTACATGACGTGATAATTTTCACATAAACAATGTCTATTAATATTATAATAGTGAAAGCAATAAATATAGATTTTATATTATTCTCTACCGATTTTATATTGCGCTCTCTCTCGCGATTTTAAATTACTATCTCTCGCGAAGAGTTCCAACGGCAACATTGGTTATCGTGGCGACTTAAAGCCTCGCAGAGAAGAGAAGCGGTTCTTGGAAATGTTGGAAAATGGGTTATGTTTCAGTTTCAGAATTAGTAAACAAACATTCACCTGGAACGATAGTACTTTTTCCAAGTTAACTGTGTGCTAACGATTTCTGGCCAAGAGAAATTCAGAATAGATTAGTATAAACGCTAGAAATGGATGAAGAGGAACCTTCCTGCTCATCCACGGGCCCAAAACCGAAGAAAATCAAAAAGAAGGCGAGAAGCGAGCAACTCAGTCCAACTACTTCATCCAATTCTAATTCAAGCCCAGTTAATAAAAGCCCTGGCGAAAAGGTGACAACTTTTTTCAGAAAACGAGTATCTGTTTGGACAAAACTGCAGAGCATTTTATATATAAAGTGATTTACTTAGACCGTGAGTTAGAAGTTTTCCAATTTACAGTTGTTTCAGACATGTGTACGAAAAAAACACCCTGTATAACTGGAAGGCTAAATGTATTTTACATCGATTCGGTAAGACTCAAGAAATTTGAATTTTCTAAAACATTGGAAAACTTCCAATGCACGGTCTTCGTAAATCACCCTGTAACGAGGTAGAAAATTTGTTCCAAAAAAATGCTTGGGTACTAGCGATTTCCACCTTAGGAATATACTTAGCAAATTGCACTTGTTATCTTTGCTTTATAAAATAATCTGGCTATAATCAACTGAACTCTCGTATTGTTCCAGGAATGTCAGTATTATGCAGGCGTAGGTACAGATAGCACCCAACTATATGCTAAAGAAGTAAATTGCGATGATATCTCAGATGACGCATGCAATCTACTTACAGAAGATATCAATTATAAATTAAGATACATTTTACACGTAAGTATAATACATTTTCTATTATTAGTCTGTTCGGAAAGAAATTTCGTTTTTTTCAAATCAAAAAAGACAACGAAAGGCGATTTTACAAGTGGAAAAAAGTTATTGAATTATGCATCACTCTGGTTCAATACCTCCTTCTCATGCTACCTTTCAGTAGGTAGCGTGATTCAACGATCCTAAAATATCGCTACTGTGCTGCAAAAACCTGACCCATCCAATTTTTTACCCAATAGAAGCTTTAAAAAACCGATTTTCTCGAAATCCCACCATACCGAACCGATTTAAGCTAGTTCATTTTTGTTTCTGCATAATGACACGAGATTAGCACTGCTGTGGACAACTCATGTGTCGTTCTTAGCGATTATATTTTGAGAAGCAAATTACAACGTTAATGCGATGGCACCATTTTCCATCTGTAAGTCCTTATAAGAACACATATATCGACTATTACTATTAAACTTACGCGCTTCAGACAATGATGACCGTTCGATTATTAATAAATACCTTCATTGTCTTTGTCATCAGCTTGACCTGGCCTTAGAGTACGTTGTGAATCTTCTACATCTAAATTGCTAGATTTAAATTTTCTACTTCCAAAACATTTTGACAGCATATCCAACGAATAATAAAAACTATTTTTGTTTTTTAACACACCGGTTTTTGTCATTATCCTTCTTCAGGTTTCTTTCCGATGGATCGTTAATTTTAATAATTCTGGCTTGTTCTCTTTGTTTTATTAGGCATTCTTCATCGAACCATGCTCGGTTCATTCAAAATCTTAATATTTAGAATAAACAAGCAATATACCAAAAATGGACTCGACAATACACAACAGAGCAACTACAGACCAATTACACTACTTCCAGCACTAAGCAAAATTTTCGAATACATATTAAAGCAGCGGCTTGAAAAAGTGATTGGAAAATATATACCTACCTACCAATTTGGTTTCAAACAGCATCACTCGACCGTTCATCCGCTCTTTATTTTGGCCAACAATATACAAACTACCCACCTAACTGACAGAAAGACAGCTTGCCTGTCTATGGACATTAACAAGGCTTTTGATAGTGTCTGGCATAGAGGCTTACTATACAAACTATACAAACTACGCACACCAACATATCTACTACACACCATAAAGAACTTACTAGAAAACAGACAACTACAAGTACGAATTGACAAAACACTGTCATTTTCTTTTTCCCCTGAACAAGGACTCCCTCAAGGATTCCCGCTCTCACCGTTTCTCTACAATATATACTGCCATGACATATACAAGTACAACTTACCAGACAAAAATCAAATCGACAGATCGGCATACATATTACAATACGCAGACGACACGGCACTTATTGTACATGACGAAACTACTGAGAGAGCAGCTCAAAGGCTCCAAACACTAACAAACAACACAATGACATGGTTTTATAAATGAAGACTAACACCAAACGCGTCAAAAAACCAACTTCTGCTCACAAACCACAGACTCAACGCTGACTCCCCTACAATAACTGCAGACGGCCAAACGACACAACCAAAAAACGACGTAAAATACCTTGGAATCACAATTGACCACAAACTTAAATTCACTAAACACATACGAAACATCAGGGCAGAAACAATAAAGGGAACAAAACACTTCCGACCACTAACCTACAAAGACAGAGGAATTAGCACAAACACCGGCGCCAAAATATATAAAGCTATTTGTAGACCCTTGCTAGACTATGGACATATACTCATGACCAACGGAACAGAAAGGACAAAACGTTATATACAAACAACAGAACAAATTGCACTAAGACTAATAACACGAATAAGACACCCCCAAAACCCACTACACAACCCCTCCACCCAACTACTATACGAACGCACAAACATGACAAAGATTTCGGAAAGACTCATCCATCTACAGACAAAATTGACAAACAACCCCTACAACTGGACCATACTGAATCCCCTTTGTCTTACAAGACCAACCAGACAATCCCGCTTCCGTTTCCCTACATCAACGCTATTCGAACACTTACAAACGCAACTGACTACTGGACAATAAAATAATTTTTTCTTGTCATTGGAATTGGAAAGTTTATTTAATAAGATTGTTAACCTAGAATAAGAGAATTTGCATATTTATTTTTTATTCAGATTAAGACTATATGTATTAAACAAAGGCAGAAAAACCGATAGGTCGATAGCCTTTTTTTTAGAAATAAATAAAGATGCTTACTACTACTACTAAGCAATATATTTTATACTCCATAAATAGTGAATATAATTTATTATTATCATTTTAAATTTAAATGATTACTTAATCAGGTTTGCTAATTTTATGTGGATGAAAACTTAAGTACTTTCAGTTCAAAATCCATATTTATACAGTCTGATGCAGTGATTTTTTTAACTTGCAGGATTGCTTAATTAAAGGTAAGCTACAAGGCCGTGAAAATATACTTTCGAGTGACGTTGAAGAGGCGTTTGCCGATTTAACTATTGATAAAGTATATGGAGCGCCTTCTTCGCCAAATTGGCAAAAGGATGGTAGCGATAATAATTTGCATTATCTAGAGGTAACGTACTTTCGTTATTGTTATTAGAAAACCGTGGAACAAATTGTTTTGAAGTGGTTATCAACAAAAGCAAATCTCGGAAGCATTTTTTCGTTCGATTAGTTGAATAATCACACACTCTGATTTGGTTTTAACTAGGCAAATAATCACTAGACAAAAAATAGTTGAACGTTCGCGAAATATGACCTTTTGTGTTACTTCATTTTAGAGGTCCAATTAAAAATTATACTATAAAATATTAACTATTTGAAGATAACAAGGACTGATCCACTGATTTAATGCGTCACTCAACACTTTCTTCAACAAATTAGCGTTTTCTTTATTTCATCTTTCAGCTAATATTGTGATGCAGCTTTATAATACTCACGCCTTATTGTTACCGATATTAAACATTCGGCAACAGAAGCGACAAATCAAAAATGAAAATTTATCGCTGATCAGACTTTCAGTGATTATTCCTTAGTAAAAATAATCCAGACGTGTAGGTACTCGTATATTGTGCAATATGAGCGCCTATAGGACCTTTAGCAACTTTAACACCTAAAGTTAAAAGGCTTTAAACAAAATACTAATTTCGTTCTCACTAATTTTGCTTCCAAATAATGTACCAGGTTAGACCTTTGGAGAACCACCGCGATTTCAGGAGTTATGATTTTCAATTTTCTAGGACCAGAAGATTAATTTTATTGAAGTTGCCGAAAAAGAGTTTATATATAGTCAAGAAGGTGAATTTTCGACGGATCCGGAATGGTTCCCTCAGGACAATGACTCAGAAACTGATATGGATGAGTACAGAGAATCATTTGCTGAGTATTTCCAAACGATGGGTGAAGCGGTTGTTAGTGAAAGTGAAGAAATAAGGCACATGGCTTTACGTGATATAAGCACGAACCCCAATATCGGCCGAATTACGGATTGGTTCTATCATTTTTCATACTTTCTACTTACGAAAAACTTAACTTATGACCATTTAACGATGCGTGCGCTTCATTTACTGGAGACTTTGGAAAATAGTCCTCTATCTAGTATGCACGTGTACGGGAAACAATTGAGATTGTTGATAAGACTGTTACTTCAACGACTGTTAATATCAACCGCCAACGAAGATGTGATTAAATACATGTGCTACGTTTTGTCTTTATTTTGCCTGCGACCACCACTTAAGAGGATGGTGCTGAGAAAACTGCAAGAAAAAGTAACTACCGTGGAAGAACATATGACATTGGCCTTTCTGAACATCATTTATTATGTTGGCATTGATCCTATTAAGACCGTTTTTTTGCCGAATTTGTTCCACTTTTTGAACATGGAAAAGCACAACCCTGGTTTAACGGATGTCATAATGGTAAGTTTTAGTTTTTAGAAATACAGAAATGGTAAAAAAAATTACTTGATTCTTTTACTGTCTTTATTACTTATTTGAGCTTATCAGTAATATGTGGATTAGGATTTGGAACAATACAAGATACCGAAAACGGGGTTACTTTGAGCTCGGATGGGCAACTTTGCACCAGTGCTGTAAAAGTTAATTTTTACTTTATATCGTCCTCTAGTTGACTTTATTGAGACCTCGAATTTTGCTGGCTATGGAGGAAATTGTGGTGATTCATGTTAAGTGCGTCTACGCTCCTCTCCTAGTTTTCAGCGTGGAACCGCTGACTTCAAAGATACGATATGTTCATTAACACACACTATTCTTTTTTATTAATGATACATATTAAAATAATATTGAAAAATATAATAAAGTGCAGAGTTTATTTTTATCCGTACATGTGCACGTTTTTGATGAAAATGGGTATATTTTCCATCAGTGGTTTGGTGCAAAGTATTCCCAAATTATTTACAAAAATCGCCTTGTGACACAACTCGACTACAAGCAAAAAAGTCCAGATCTAATAATAATGTTCAGGCTCTCTTTGGTTTGTAAAGCAATCTGCTGTGATTCCTAGTTCATTATTAAATATTGCTTATGTAAATTTGTTTTAGTGTGTTTAAGCCTATACCGGTGTGTTTTTTAGGCCATATATGGTGCAATATGCAAAGCTGATTTGAACAAAAAATTTACTTATTTTGCCTTCAGGGAATATTTTGGGTGCATATTAGTGCCATACTACCGTCCAAAGCTTGTAAAACGAGGTAAATAATTATGTGTCCAATTAACTTTTTTATTCTAAAAATGTTCGCTGAGAGATGTGATTATTATACAGGGTGGTTAAGATATTCGATTGCCCCTGCATGTAACGTTTTTCTCATAACAGTAGCGATGCAGCCTCTCTTCAATCTATTACTTGATTTCGGGATTCCGTAAAAAGTTCGAGATAAAGAATAAAATTTGATATTTAAGAGTTGATATCTTCAAAAAATCAAGTGTTTTTTTTTTAATATTCTTCCTGTATTCTTCAGGTAAGCCCCATTATACCCTTGATGATAAGACATAAATTTTGAATCACCTTGTATAGTTTTATTACGTCTTTTACTTCAGGTGCATTTAGTCATGATGCTTGAGTTTGAAAAAATCAACATTTGAAATTGTAAAAATTAATTTGAGACTTTGAGTTCGAGGAAAGGAGTAGTGTTATTAAAACTAATCCTAACTATTTTAGAGGTCGAAAAGCGAGCAACTAGTACGGTAAGTGCGAGAGTAAGGCTGATGCGAACCAGACGGAAACTACAATGCAGCAAGAGGATTACTGACAATAAGGATGAACAAGTTTTTCAATATGCTTTCCACAATTGTGCTGTAGAACAGCAGAATGTTACTTTTCAAGGTAGCATAACAGAATCAGCCTTTTCGCATGGGCAAAGAGGAAATAGTTTTAAACTAATTGCTCCATGTTGCGCTCTTCGAAAGAAGATCGAAATTAGCAACCAACAATATCAGACGGGTCAAACTAGTAGGGATACTAAAGTAACCGTTGGTCAGATAAGTGCGTTACTACCCATACGGAAATTTGACGCTCCAAAGCTTTGTAAAGACCATTCTTTGCTAAGCTGTTGGTTCTAATAAAAATGAAATATTATTTAAAAATGTTTTATTTTAATAACACCTTAACTGGTCGTGGATCATAAGTAACCTTTCCTGTCCCACACACGATAGGTCAATAACGGTGTTTTGGTATATACCCATCGCAGCCATAGTATTAAATCTACTGTAGATGACATGCATATTTTTTAATCGAAACTCCTACTTCTATACGATATAAACTCAAACGAACTGTGTTGTTTGAGCTTTGAAAAAATCTTCTTGTAGTAACGCTACAACCCGGTGTGGGTTTTAACTAACTACACAATTTGCTTCCATCTTAAACATTCATTCATGAGAGTTGGATCGGTGTTAAAATTAACCATGCATTCAGGCATATATTTTTGGTTAGAATTCAAATTGTGCTCTTCATTGCTTATTTGCTGAAAGTGAGCGCAAGCAACATTAAGTATATACTTTTTGTCGGCTGGTATTTTCAGCTTTGCCGTTAATTATGTTCTGTTTGATGCAATCAACAACATTATTTTACATGTGATTTGTTACTTTTAAGTAATATCTCAATATTTACTATAAAACTGGAAATTTCATCTCTGTATATTTTTTATTGCTTTCTAGGTATCGAAATCCACTATTCACACGAATTGATTTAATTAAGCAGTTATTTAGATTGATTTACTCACAGGTCGATAATATTTGCGTTTTTTTTATATTTAATAATTTTCGTAATTATACCCTTAGCTTTTATCTACCCATCCGCTTCAAAAAGGCTAATGAGAAGCTATTTGCGGAAAGCTTAAGTTAGGAATTAGTCGCATCTGGCAGTAGCTTCGTCGTCGTGTAAGTAATAGACAAATGCTGATTTCACACATGAGCCTTTCGTTTTAGTAATGCGCTTTGACTAATTGTTCATCTCCGCTAAAGTTACTCTTCAAATCCATAGGGGGTGTGTTAACAGAGGAGCTGAAACGCCATGTGGTTCGGGTTAATATGCATTTGATTTTTTAGGGACGACTTTAAAGCTCTTTAGTTCTTAATCCTGCATTCATTTATTAGTATGATAAATGGAGATATCTTAGCGAATTGGACAAAAATATTCAAACTAGTTGAAATAGGTACATTTTGTTTCGTAAAAATGATTAATAATACATAAAAATTATTGTGTTTCAAATGTTGAAAAATAAGTTAATAAAGAAAATTAGTCGCACATGAGCATGTTGATGTTTATGTTTAAGTCGGCATTACTATTGAGTAAACATATGGCTAAAAAAATTGTTTTGAGTTTTGAGATGAGAGGGTTGTTGGGTGCACGTGGTTTAGTATATCGGGAGGCAGAAACTGCCCGTTCAACAGGTAAAAGTAGACTCGTGTATTTTCACCGCATATCTTTTTCTGACAAGACCTTGTGGACAAGGGGAAAAATGTATGTACTCGGTTTTCACACTGTTCTTAGACAAATTGCAGCTGTAAACCGAATTTGCATAGAGCAAACCCTTATTCTTATGCATCTAGTCCGCTAATAGCAATTTCAATTTTCTTAAACTGCGAAATTAGCCTCAAAGAAGAATAGTCACATTCTGTTAATAGGATGTTGCCTTAGAAAAGCAATATGAAACCAACTCAGGCTTCTAGATGTTTCAAAATTCAGATTCTTTTAGGGTCTGTTGTTCCAATAGTCGTAATTGTTTTTTCTTCTTCGCGATCGATATGCTGTTAAATATTTATAAGGAAAGTTTCCAGGCCAATACAAGGAATTCCATGAGATAAAGGAATTTGTTGGCCTCATCCCAGGGGAGCCGAGGGATTTAGACGAGCAGAAGTCAGATCATTTGAACTTGTGTTGGGGCTCGCTAAACATGATAGATGTCTAGGGAACGCATTCAATCAAAATACACCGAAATAACGTTGCAGTGATTTGATGGCGGACGGGAATTGTAAGGAATGAGGGAATCTTAAGCTTTATAGCTCCGTGGATTGCGTAATTAGATTTTGATTGAATCTCCCCTATTGTTTAACGGACGTTTTGAAACTTGCTAATACTTTATGCGACCTGCTAACAGGGCTCTGAATAGAATTATGCTACTATTTTTCCTCTATTGCAATTATGTTTGTAAAATTATTCAAAAACGTAATTTGCTCTATAAAATAGTTTAACGCCAATTTTTTAATAATATTTTTTTAAGTTCTCGCTTTAAGTTCACTAGTGCTTGAAATCAGAACTGCTCGCTAAGTGCGAATTGCAAAATGAAGATGATCGCAAAATATAAGCTATCGAATAAACAACTTCTAAATAAAATGTGTTAAATGATAAAAGTGATAACACGAACAACGGAATTAACGATAGAAAATGATAAGGGGAAAATAAACAAAAAATGGTTTGACAGAGAATTAGATACAACTATAGAGAATATCAAAAACATGGAGCGAGATGATACAAAAAGATACAATTAAATATTATATATGATATAATAACAGTAACACCAGCTCATGCCACTGAGAGACTTTCTGCAACGGAAAGCAGCCTTGACCCTCGAAAAGGCCGAAAACCACCTCTTTGAGGAACTATGGAATGCCGTAGACTACTCACCAGAGGACAATGGGCCCAGGAAAAAGAGGCCCAGGCACCAGATGGCCCAAAAGGGCAGTAGGTAAAGCAGTAAGCTGCAAAGTGCTGTAAGTGTGAAACTTAGTTAAGCTAGTGTGATAGAAAAAGTGTTGTGTAGTGCTTGTGCTAAATTAGTAAGTGTATTAGTAATTAATAAGTATTAGTAAGTAAGTAGTAGTAAGCTTAGAGAGAATGTGATGTAAAGGCATACGGATTCCAGAGTTGGACCATTCTTACAGAAGACTACAAGTTTTAAAGGGTACACTCCCGAAAACTTGCAGTCAAAAACGGGGGTTTTTTAGTTGGTAGAAATCCAACACTACCCAGTGTCACGGGACACTGGTTGTCTTCGAGAAGATTTTTATCCTCCAGCCGCCGCAGGGCAAACAAAAAAAAACCCAGCTCATGCAATTTGCACTTGCGCTTAAGTTTCTGAGAATCATATTCGTGCAGTAATTCGGCTATAATATAATTAGTTGCATTTTGCACTTCCTGTCCATGAAAATAGTGTTTAATTTTAGAAACTTAGGACGATAAGAGTTTTTTTCCAAAAAGTCTAAGGTAGAGAGCATATTAGAGCAGATAGAGACAATGGGAGATTTGCAATTTTAAAAATCCGCTTAAGACTGGCTTGTTGTACAGTAATTCTGTTTACAGCGCTCTCGCAGATTTATCAGTGCGGTGGTTGTTGGATGGACCAACAATTCCTTCCGAAAAAGTATTTTGTCGATATCATCCGCAATTTTTACTGATTATTTGGTACCGAATGAATATGAACTATGAATGGATGACATATTCTAGGTTCTAATAATTAAAAATTTCCTAATCGTCTTTAGAGGAATTGTTGTATTTTGAGACTTGTCCATCTCGGTTTTCTTCTCTATTTCCATACTTCTTACTCGCCTTCATCGCTAGGTTTCCTCAGCTAGTAGCCCTTGTAGCCTCCTAGAGTTATCTTCTTTTACAAAAATGTAAAATACGTATACTTACATTTTAAATTATCAAGATTTTATAAGAACCATGCAGCTGGGGACTCTCTAAAGATTCGTGTAATACTAAAGGGTGTTCCAATAAGAACGACGGATTAATTTTTTAAATAAAACATATATAGTATTTGTGGAATAAGATTGTAACATTTATTGAAAAATGAAGTACACATCATGACGGTATGAATGAAATAAGACATCGGACAAATTACCGCCTCAGCTTTGCTGGCACAGAGGTCTCTTTTCCCTCGCGAAAATACCGATCGTTTGCAGAAGTTGATGAGGAGGTGCTAGTTTGTATTGATTCTGTAACGATAGGGTGGCACATTTGAATATTTTGCAATATGTTAATTTTGGTTTTCTGATGTGGTGAAGCGAAGGACAGAGAGGACAAATTTTGATAAGCGTAATTAATCTGAATCGGTAAAATATTTATGCTCAAAATGTCCTGACATAAGTGGCGTCGATCCTCAGTATGATTTATATTCATGATTTCAAACCATTTTCTGTGACGATTAATATCTTTATTTGGATCAGGGTATTTGAATAAGCGGTTATTTGCATTATTTGCGTAGTTTCCACGATAACTCTTTTTGCAGTTTGATGCTACACATTTATACGAAATAACACAATCAGGAGGACTCATCTTTATAGAGGTATAAATTATATAAACAAAGAAAAATTTTAATTACTCTATGGTACAAGCACACCTTATTGGCTATATCGGAAGCAAGTACTCTTGCACCGGTTTCGGACCTATTAGTACCCATCAGCGGGACTTGGAAATGACACATCCAACAGGCTGTAATTTAAATGGATATGAACGAAACCGCCCACAAACACAAGACATGGATCCAACGACGTTTAATCCACGTAGAGACTCACACCAATAACATAGATTGTGACTGGAGTGTTTCAAACTCGTAGATATATTGAGGTGCAGTACCTACTTACTAACATTAGTATTACACACATAAAGCTAATAACTGCAAATTTTGTCCAATTTGAGCTTCGCAGTTAAACAAAATCATCTATTTTGTTGAATTGAGCGGCATAGTTGTTCGTGTACTTGACAAGGACGCATTGAATCTATGGTGGATTTTTTCAATGCATTTCTCAATGAACGAAAGTGAATGTGGAGGAAAGTAAATTAGCTCGTTGAGCCGTTAATTAAGTGCAGGTTAAACTCGCAAACATCGACATCCGCCTCGCCGATGAAAGTAAATCTGAGTTCAACACAATTAATTCCGTATATTTAATATCCGCATTCAGGTTCCGAATGTAACAATTCCAAATATCTATAAAACATTTTAATAGCTATATGAATGCACGCAATACCGCCAACTATTGAATAGATAGTCTACAGCATCTAATTAAAACGTTAATTTGATCGAACTTTTCTATTGATTCTACTTTTATTTTGACCCAATTTAGCGCGACATTCAAGCTCGGGTTTGCCCATGAAAATTTTATTCTAAAAGTAAGGGTTAATAAAATTATAAAAAAATCTTTTAAATTAATAAAGGGTGTTCCAATAAGAACCACGGATTTAAAATTTAAATAAAACATATAGTATATTTGTGGCATAAGTTTGAAACATTTATTGAAAAATGAAGTACACATCATGAGGCTTTGCTGGTACAGACGTGCTCTTTTCATGAAATTTTCAAGGACTGTTGGGCATAAATTTTGCGGTATTTCAAAGATACAGCGCTGAATTTCATCTTTTAAGGCTTCAATCGTTGTTGGTTTGTTCACATAAACTTGTGACTTTAAAAAAACCCAAAGAAAAAAGTCCAAAGACGTTAAATCGTTAATCTGGGCGGCCAATCCCGATCTCCAAAACGAGAAATAACACGACCAGGAAATGACTCGTGCAGTAATTCAACAGTTTCACTGGCTGTATGGCATGTTGCACCGTCCTGTTGAAGCTCCTTGCTGTTGAGATCCATATTTTGGCACAAAAAAGTTAGTTAACATTTCACGATAACGAACACCACTCACGGTTAATGCTTGATCAACTGCATTTTCGAAGAATGATGGTCCGATGCTGCCTCCAGCCCGCAATGCACACCAAACAGTGACTCTTTTGGGATGCACCTGTTTCTGAACGATCACTCGTGGATTTTTGGACCCCAAATGCGACAATTTTGTCGATTAACGAAACCATCAAGGTGAAATGGGCCTCGTCACTAAAGATGATTTTCGTTGAAAAATCACCGTTCAATTGTCGTTGTTCCAAAATCCAATCAACAAAGGCTCTTCGTAGCTCATGGTCTTCGGGCTTTAGCTCTTGAGCCAATTTAACTTTGTACGCATGAAGCTTCAAATCTTTTTTAAAATTTGATGCATAGTGGTTGTGGAAACATCAGTTTCCTGAGCTGGTTGGGCTTTCCTCAACATTCCTCCTTTCCTCCTCAGCGACCAGGACGAAAGCGTGTTTCTGTTTTCATTTCATTAACATACCCATTTTGCTGAAATTTCTTCATTAATTTTCTCACAGTGGCTTCAGTTGGAGCATTCCGATGGCCCATAATTGAACTCATTTTGCGAACTGTGGCTGCAAAACTTCCACCACTTTGATAATAATTTTTCACAACGAGAACTCGTTGTTGTGTATTGAACGTTAGTGGCTTATTTTGGCAATACAGAAACAGAGAATTATTCTGATATCAAAATATTTCCAACTTATTAGTTTAACCGGTTGGTAATTCCAATTTAATCAGTAAATTTTAAATTTTCTACTGACTAAATGAGGTGGTAATTAAGCAACTAAGCAAACTTGGTCATAAAACGCCGCCCCGGGTCTACTTCAGTAAAATCTACCATTCACGATGACATATCTTCTTGATTCCTTATGGTATTAAGTCCGGCGTACATTTTTTGTATGCATTCTCGCAGAATGAATGTTATTCCTTATAAGCTATATTTGTGAGTGCTTTCAAAAGAAAAAGTCTAAGGGATTACGATGCCATTCCCAAATTAGCCTCGAATCAGCCTCAAAATTCAGACTGAATTAGCTTAGTTAACTTTAATTTAAAGATTTAAAAAACGTGGGTTTTTATAAGTTCTTTCGCTTTGTGCATTGTCAGTTAGTTGAAACAAAAAAATAATTATATATATTTTTTTACCATTGGTACGACCAATGCGGATTTCTCCTCTTGCGATTAGTCGATGAATATCCATTTTTGTTTGTTCATGCTGACAACATTTCCAAAAAGAATGCCAAATTTTAAATCAATTGTTGATCAAGCAAATAAAATATTTAATGACAATTATTTTTAAAATCTAAATTTAAGGCCCTGCAGTTTCCTGATTTTTTGGATTTCGAAAACTGCTGTCTGAACTTCACATATTAATGTTTTATGTAGAATTATCACTGAGATTTTTGTCACAAACGTGGACACCCTGTATAGGCTAACTATCTACCACATTCAAATTGGTATTTAAATTTTAGTTTAAATCATTCAATAATGGTTAAAAAAATGTAAAAGGTCTATGTGATAACTAAAAATACTTAAACCCGTTGCACAGACTTTACACTAGGTGATAAAATCTAGATAATTTTTTGAAAAAAAGTTTCTTGGTTAAACCACATTTTTATTACATGATATCTTTTGTTTTTTCGCATCGGTTTTTTCCGAAAAGCTGCCACAATTAGGAATGCATCGACTCACCAAACACCCAGAATGAAAATCACACGCCGAATGAAAATGTTATTAACTTGAGAATAATTTGTAGTCTAAAATATTAGAAGTGTAGTTTTTTGTTGCTTAAGGTTGTCAATAGTTAAGATGAAGTTTCTCTTATTTATTTATTTTTTGATCTATAAACATTTAGGTTTCAGAACTTTAATGTATTCATTCAATTTACCAACTGTTGCTTTTAAAACGATTCACGAAACCATAACTAATTCCACCCAGAAATAGAATTTCTTATAGCAACAGTAGGTCCACACAGCACAATGCTATTAGAATGTGTTTAATTAGTACTTTTTCCATTAATTCTAAACGTGAGAAGCACTCCACTAATAAGCGAAAGAAATCTTTATTAATTTATTTCAAGTAGGTACATTATAAAGCAAATTTAGCGCTTGGAAAGGTGAAAAAGAAAGAGGCGTATATGCTTTTTCATTATCATGTAATTGTTGAAAGATTACTTACATAATTGTTATTATATTAACTTTCCACGCATTATCAGACTCAATTGATCTTGGCATTTTATGCTGACAAAGGTGAAGTCTACTCTTTGATCTTTAAAAGTCCGAATTACTGTAACAATCAGTCTAATATTTGCTCTAGTAGTTAAGGGAAGCATGGGTAACACTGAGTTGAGTTGCGCTTTTGAGTTGCTGCCGCTCTGTGAGTTGAGTTATAACTCATCCCGTCTGACTGCGCCGCACCTTTTATTACGTTATTACGCTTGTGGCGGACTTCATCCACACCCTCACAGGTGGGAGCACCAACCCTGATTGCAACAATTAACATCATTCAAGATGGCAGACTTCGGATTGCAAGTTTGTGATGAGTGCCATAGATTCTAAGGGTTTAGAGTAGTGCTTCTAGCTGTTTCTCGGAGCTCAAAATCATAGTAACAATTCATTATTAGAGAGAGAGGTTTTAAGTTCAATATTCAATATTAGATCAACTCAATGGAAGAGTTCGTATCATCTAGAACTTTTTTTCCAACTAAAAATATAAAAATTCCCTCTTCATCTATTTTGACGAATGCCGATGATATCTTTTCACTTTATTTGAAGATTTTAATTGCCTATTATAAACAGCACACTGGCGCTTGTGTTCAACATAGAGAAGTTATGACTAATTCAGAGACCATTTAAGTCTTAATTGGATGCTTTTCCATATGTAGATAAATTGGAAGTTTTGAGGAGCCCAGTTTAAAAACTAACCACCGATGTAACGTTGTCATGTTTGTCGAAAAATATTTTCCTCGGGTTGCACACATCATAAAAAACAGATTACATAATTTAATAGGACATCATATTTCAAAATACCAGTTTGGCTTAAGACTAAAAGCTCAACTATACATCCACTTTTGGATCTTACTAATAACATACAAACCACACACCTGACTGGAGGAGAAACTGCCAGCCTGTTTTTAGACATCAATAAGGCCTTTGACATTGTGTGGATCGAGGGCTTACTGTACAAACTACACAAACTTGGCACTCCAAACTACTTAATACATATTATTAAACAACTACTCGAAGACAGACAACTGGAGGTACGAATCAACGACGACTACCGAAGCAAGGCTTACCTCAGGGTTCACCACTCCCACCCCTGCTTTACAACATATATTGCCATGACATATACAACCACAACAGACAACACAAAGAAGGTATAGACCAAAACGCTTACCTGCTGCAATACGCTGACGACACTACCCTTATCGCGCATGACAGAACGACCGCCAGAGCAGTGGACAAACTCCACACACTAACAGACACAATAACATCATGGTTCTACAAATGGAGGCTCACACCAAATGCATCAAAAAACCGGCTGCTCCTCTCAACCCACCGAATTAAACCAGACTCTCCAAACATCACCACGGACGGTCAAATAATCAAACCCACCGACAATGTCAAATACCTAGGAATAACAATGGACAATAAACTAAAATTCACAAAACACGTACAAAACGTCAGAACAGATCTAAACAAGAGAGCAAAACACTTCCGCACACTTACTTACAAAAACAAGGGTATCAGCACCAAGACAGCAACTATCATATATAAAGCGAGCTGCAGACCTCTAATTGACTACGCTCATGTTTTATGCGCCAACGCTATGACAAAACTAAACGGCATTTACAGACAACAGAAGAGATAGCACTGAGACTGATAATGAAGATCCGACACCCAGCAAACCCATTACACAATCCATCAAACCGACTACTCTACGAAGGCACAAACTTGACAAGGACCTCGGAAAGACTACTCGTCTTGCAATCAAGATGGAAACACAACCCTCACAATCTCACCTTCCTGGACCCCCTCTGTTTAACAAGACCGACCAGACAAACGCGTTTCCTCTTCCCAACCTCAACCCTATTGGAGCATATCCAGACAACATAAATCATGTACATGTTTGTTAATTGCATTATATACATTAGTTTTTAGTTTTCCATATAAATGTTATTTTAACTTACCCAGGGCAGAAAGACCAATAGGTCGATAGCCTTTTATTACTAATAAAGATGTTTACTACTGTTAAATACTATTTTCCTCGACGCATGGCTGATTCTCCACAGTTTTTTTTCAATACAAATCAAGCTGAGACCTGAGGATCAAGCATTATATTCTCGGAACTTTTAGCTTCATTTTTCATTGAACAGCAATATAGTAACTCCGCTGAATGAATCCAATTTTTGCTTCTTGCAACTTCAAATATTGTTCCAGTGAATACTTTGGCTATTAGAGGTGGGAATTTTTTAAGAGAAACGACTATCAAGTGTTTTAAAGAAATTCCTATGTCAAAAGTTCCATTCCAACCATTTGCTTAACTACAAAATTTCAAATATATATTGAGAACTTTGGAATATCCTGTATACTTCGATAGTATGGAGTCTTCAAATATCACATTTAATCTATAGAAAAGACACATATTTGGGCTGTTATGTTTGGAAATGTAGTAGTTGGGTCAGTATCTAATAATGAGAATTTATCTTTATGGTTGTAGCGCATTCTTCTGACAAAATAAGTTAATTGAAGATGGCCTGAATATCTAAGCCTTTTTTCTTTAACAATGTTTCAAGAGTGAAATTATACTTATTTAACAAGACAAATTCTATTACAATTTGAAACGTAATTAAGCTGGTGACTTATGATATTTTCAGAAATTTAACTTAACATCGCATCATAACACAAAATGCTTTAATAAAAAAAAATCTGTCATATTTATTTGTAGTTGTTAACATTTTGATAATACTTTTTTTTTTCAGTTGAGTCTAGTATTTACATGAATTCATTCAAAATCAGATCTTTTACATTCTCATAGTGATATATGATATTATTCGCATAGCAAAATGGGGATTGCCCTTTAAAATAATGACAATTTATTTAAAGGCCACTTTCTCGTCAACTCAACATGTTTGGTGTACTTTCTAAAATTTAATTCTCATATAGGCTTAAAGCTTCTCTACCTATAAAAAACTGCTTCCGGGACCATTTGATCTATTAGCTTCTATAATAAGTATCTGAAATTTTGATGTAATTGGTTTTTTTCTAACTTTGGGCACACTCGTAAATAATAAATATTTGCTTTATGCTCAAGTAATCTTCACGCATGAGACATTCCTTCACGGAATGTTGTGTGGAAGTGAATGGACATCACCGTCACTTTTAGCTAGGAAATTGATATACTTGACTGGCACATGGCTAGATTTGTAGGCCGGCTCTACGTAGGTCATGAACGAACCACAAAATTGGTATACAAAAAATGCGTGTTATGTACAAAATATGTTTAGCAAAATATATTTGATTTATATAAAAATGAAGTTTTCATTACGGCCTTTTTATACAGCCACAGATGTGAACTATAAGCGGTACTTTAAAAAATATATTATTTCAGCAGACATTCACCAAACTTAATATATGACTTAGGGCCGGATTATTCATTCTGTGATAAACTTGCTGATAATTATACCTGACGGATAACAGGACAATGAAGAGAAAAAGCGAATCATTCACCCTCTAAATAAAGAGATTAGTCGATCTAGATACATTTATCTGCTACAAAATAGGCCTGATACCTGGTTTATCCGAGAGATTAAAATCTGAAACTTCACATGGCGGCATATGACAACTTTCTGTTTTTGTGATAATTTAATAACACTGTCCATGACATGCGTTTGAATCTTTCGGTGGGAATAAATCTTATTTTTTTATTTAATTAATTTATTTTATCAATCGCCTTCTCTGCTGTTTAACACTGTGTTTGTTATCTCACGGATAAATTCGAATGAAACAACTGAAATCCTTTATCTGCTACCCGATAAATCGCCGTTACCAGCAAGTTTATCAGAAAGTGAACAAACCGGCCCTTACACACGTATCATAAGTGTTTAAATTAAAGCACGTTTTGAATTATTTGATGTGAATATGCCAGAACAACAAACATTTAAATATAAAGCACAAAAGTCATATACGCTGGATGCAACATTTAGTCTGCACTCGATGTAAACTCAGACGATATTAATATGCATGCGAGAGTCTCTTGAGTAAGCCTCTAAGTAAAGTTCTGGTCAGGCTCGACTGTAATGTTGAAAAGTAAATTGTAAAAGTTTGTCAATTCCTGCATAAGCAATAGCCTGCCGCCCGTTTTTTAAATAATAATTTAAAACTCGACAAAGCATGATTTTTTTCGAAATAGTCTTAAAGCGTCAAAGGGCCTTAAGGAGACAGTTTAGGACATGGGTTCTTCGACTCAAAAGTTTTCCATCGATTTCCTAAAAGATTGATGCCAAAGCTCTAAAACATCCTCTATTTAAAAGATGTTGTTTGCATTGTTTGAATCGTCGTTTGATTCTAATAAGGTTGCATCATTAGCAGATGCAATGATTATCACCCCTTGACTGACTGTTAGATCAGCTGTATATAATGTGTACAATGAGAGTTCTAGGATTCAGCTTTGTGGTACTTTATATAAAGAAAATGGGAATGTACTTCTCCAACATTAAACCCACAAATGTAGTGAGTGAACTCTTGAACAAGTCAAAAAAAACTTTGGAAAGTTGTTTTTTAGTGTGTAGAGCAATGCATTATTTGAAACTTTGTTAAATGGATTGCTAATCTCCAAGAACTTCAGTTATTTGGTTCACGACTCGATGCGCCCGTTCGAATGTGGAATGGTGTCGACGGAAACGAAAATAATGGTTTAGCAATAGGATCCTGTTGGAAATAAACGTATTCATTCTTTAAAACAGTCATTTTTCAAACATCTTTGAGAGAATTAGAGCAGAGTGATAGGTCTGTAGGAGGTTGTTAGATCAATTGAATTTTCGGGTTTATGCATCATTAATGCTTCAGCAAACTTCCATTGATTTGGGAAGTCTTTTCTTAGAATACCATTCAGCAAAGTAGTCTGGAAAATTAGTGTTTTCCTTATGAAGTATTGAGGATTTTTGGAACTGAAACTTTGCTGTTAACATGTTTATTTCAGTATTTTTTTTTGGCGTTATTTGAATATCGATTTTGAAAATTATCAATTGGAAGTTTCTGATGTAATATTTGTCTAAAATAATAGACCTTACGGTTACTTTTACGATTAAGTCATATAAACCATATTGAAAACGATATTTTCCAAGCATTGACTCAATTAGACAGATAATAAAAGTGCGATGTTCACACAATGTTTATAGTAATGTGGTAAGTTTTTGTGACAAACTGCTCAGTCATAAATGCATGAAACAATAATATTGTTTGAAAACTCAAAAAAAAAACAGAAAAATAAAAGCATTAAAAAAAGGAAACAGCTTACTTGAAGCACACCCAAAAAACTGTTCTTGTTTCACTTTTAAAACTGATATTTAATAGAAGCAACTCAATGATCGTTTAATATTTTTCAAAATTTAGGAGTAGATGGCCACGGCTTTGAACATATCGTCCGAATACAAGAGAAAGTGACCAAGTGTAAAGTTTAAAAATGCATAGTTAGTAGTAATGCCTAGGTACCGTAAATTCAATATTATTTATCAGCCAAAAAATGAGGAGAATTGATGAGAAATAACTCCAAAAAGTCTAAAAAATCAAAAGCCCAAACTAACCTGATGTAACAAATAGATTTTAACATGATAAGCAAATTCTGAAAGTATAAATAACGCAAAAGTAATATCGGTGGGCGGACGTGGTCACCTTCTCTTGTATACCGACGATATTACGATTATAAACAATTATTGTTTAAATACTTTTCCATTGAATTTTCTGGGATATTACTTATTTTCTTAAAATAAATAAATTTTCATGTAAAGTGCAATTGTCAATAATACACTTGCACTTTTGATACGGACAAAAAAAACTAACGGCAAGGTCTGATTTCAGACAAATACCTGATACTTTTAGCGGATTTATTAACAAAAGTATTCCGTGAATAAATCGAATTTTGCAACGCTCCGCAGCAGAAGTAGGAATATTTGGTTTAAACATAAGTAGTTTTGTATTTTGATTCTTAAACTTTATAACAAAAAAATTAGGCTTTTAAGTAGTAGTTTTAAGTAGTCGTGTCGAAAAATAATTTCTTCCTGATGTTCTTCTCATTGTTCATTCTCTTTAAATCTTCAGTTCAGTGTAAGTTTTCGAGTGAAAAAGTTCTGAGAATGCAAGATACTCGTGCTTACGAAACGCCAAGAAGAAGTTCGGTCTAGTTGAGTTTTAAATCTCAATTTGGAAATTTAGATTTTTTATAACTAACTGAGTGCAGCGGTGATATATTTCCTTGAACTGTTCCACACCCTCAGACAACACCTCCAAAGAAATGACCCAAATTTTGAATCACCCTGTATATGGTCGTTCAGTAGTTTCAGATAAGTTGGGTTTTGTCTAATTTGATCACTATTTTCTCACTTATCTCTCATTATTTTCCTGTTCGGAACGTAAAGAAGCAATTGCTATTGATGTGTTTTTTTTACAGAAGGACCGCAAACTATTTGTACATTTGGGAATTCCTTTTTAACCTGCAAAGTATATAATATTTTGTGGACTTCCTTCCGTGAGCATAGACACAATACATTATTTACAAAAAAATGCATTAGTTTGCGAAACGAACGAACATGTTCCGTTAATAAAGTTGGTTTTCACAAGTTTATCAAAACACATAAAATTATAAATAAAAATGTGATAAAGAGGAAATGTGTCCATTTTATTTTTGGAGTTAATGCTCCTTCTTTTTGTTCTTGGTCTGCTAGTAAAAATTTGATGGACAGAAAATTGATTGTAAAACTTTCATTAACATTTGAATTTAATAAAGCTATTTGTTGTTCTCCTTTGATAAATTTTCTCAGTGCGTACTCTTAGAAAATCTGTCGTGTTTCGACTTTTAAGTTTAACTTTCATCTAACTTACATCTATTTAGCACTTACTCCGGCTTACAAACAATAAACTACGCATTATTCACTCGACTATAAGTAAGTACTTGAGAAATCTAAGTCCGTCTGAAAGTACTTGCTGCATAGAGAAGTAAATCCTGTTCCATATGACAATGCTTGCAATTTAATTCACACATTCTTAAGATTCTGTTTAAGAATGCCCTAAAATAAGCATTTACTACTTTTATTTCCTTCCAATTTTTCCTAATAAATTGTATGTTTCTGAGTCTTTTCACTTACATTAATCGCAGCTAAGGAAGATTGACTGAACTTGGAACAGCTGGCAAGATAAAATATAAAAAGTTAAATCTACTCATATTAGCTTTATTATTTGGCCTGCAGATTTTGTCTTTAAAGATAATAAACTGATTTATATTGGAAAATCGTTCTTATGTTACGTTCAATGTGTTTGAATTATTACATTATATCTGAGTAACGATTAGGAACGAATACTCTAAAGTAACAACATTCAACACCTCAATTATAAAAGTGTGGCTTTTGATTTAGTAACGTTTCATTCCCAAGTTCATTTTCTTTCAATTTTCCACATAATCCTTTATTTCCGAAATAATTGTTTTTAATCCTGTTTGGTGTTGTTTGTTTGTATGGTCCTCTACACAGTATAATTCAAAGTCGTCATTTTCATTTTTAAATCGTGCTAATTTTGATGTAAATTTGTGAAAACTGTAAACATATGTTCAAAAGAATTCAAAAGTAAAAGTATGGAATATTAGATACGAATTTCTAACTGTTTAACTGATGGCTGCACATGTTCGTAAATGTAGATTTTTATTATGTTTTTTTTTGAAAAATATCGTTACCTTTAAGACCCAAATAAGGGTTGCAGAATTTCCGAATGCCGGTAGTTGTTGACAATTTTATTTAAAGGAAAACTTTATTACCTGTCCAACATCAGTTATGGATTATTTTCCTCAAACCAAAAGAAGCGAATTGGAGAATTGACAAGGTCAAGAACAGAAACGAAGAAAAACCCAGCATTCTAAAAATCCGATTTCGATCTTTGCGGATCACAAATTTTTGACAAAACTGTTTTCTTATTATACACTATATACATCAATCTTATAAGGCCTTTCACTGTAGCGACCCCACCTGGAGAGTATTATAAAAGGTAAACGCTCTCAGCAAGGATCATCAGTGCGGTTCGACTTTCTTTACGCTTTTCACTTCTCGAGCTGATACAAAATGAAAGTAATTGTAAGTCAAATCATTATTTTATTTTATAACGTTTCATTAATAATTGGCGCTTTAGTTACAGAATATCTATTGTGTTCTTCTCAACCGTTTGAAATTTTAGTGCATTTACTAACTATGCTGATTCGCAAAGTGTAAATAAAGTAATAAATACAGGCACGTTTATCAGTGACTAAATTGTAACTTAAAATAGTTAGTTATTTTCCCTTTGGTGTGTTCTTTATGATAATTTCACTCTTTTTAATCGTGTGACTGAAAGGTTTTGTATTAGGATTTGGAATGAGCAACACTTCCCACCTGGCATAGCCCTGCAACAAAAATTGCAGAGCATGCTTCCGTAAAGAAAGCCAGCAAACACTTGATGATTTTTTTGCATTATTTTTTTCAGGGTGTTTCCTTCATGCTCGCTCTGGCGTTGGGCTCAACATTAGCGGGATATGCAGAGAGTGAAGGTCATGACCAAGGAGGAGGCGGATATGACCTAAGTGGCGGTCATGACTATGAAGGAGGCGACCAAGGATGGCAATCTAGCGGAGGCGGAGGCGACGGCGGTGGACAAATAGAGTACCATCAGGCACCCACTAAACACTTCGAACAGACGAAAGCCGTGCCAATTCATATCGTAAAGAAAGTAGGGGTCCCTGTTCCCCATCCAGTGGGAGTTCCAGTTCCACAAGTTATTAAAGTACCAGTACCTCAACCCTATCCCGTGCACATCAATGTACCGCAACCAATTCCCATTCCCATCTACAAGTTGGTACCACAGGAGATTGAAAAGAAGGTTCCCATTCACGTGGAGAAATTGGTGCCTGTTTACATCAAGAAGCCCTACAAGGTGGAAATCGAGAAACACTATCCAGTGCACGTCAACAAGCCATACCCCGTCCATGTTCCAGTATTCAAGCATGTTTACCATGAAACCAAACACGAAAAATACGTCGACCATGGTGGCAAAGGATGGCAATAAGTTTACGGTGTACTGAATCTACGTGTCATCTTTACCCTATTATTAAGCCATTGTTTTCCCATTCCCATTCACCCTTTCATCCCTACATCTACCTTGTTGCTAATTTTATTTTTTATATTGTTGTTGATTTTTGTTAATAAAACTTGAAAGAAAACGTTTCTGTTCATTTATTGTAACAGCACCAAACCAGATTAACATGATGTAAGTGCCAGTTGCTCATGGCGATTTCTAAGCCGTTCTTCTTTAAAGGCACCTTTCACATGAACGTCTATTTTTACTTATTATTTAAGTGGATCAAACGTTAAAGCTTTGCAGCTATGTTAACATTCAAATAATTTCCCAAAAGCATATAAATGAGATATTTCGTATCAATTCATCCTGTTATTAACTTCGGCGCTAATACTACCAATTGAAATGTCTATTTTTAAACACCCATTGGTTATTTTCTGGTCGTTGACCATATGGAATATGCAACACGTTCTCTCACAGACGAAAAGTAAAAGTTTACGATCAAGAAAGTGGTACTAGATCTGCGGCGGTGCCCAGTGACTGTAGCCATTGTCGTTCTTTGTTAATTATTGTTTTTGGACTATACATCTAGCTATTATAAATTAGAGTTGGAAATGGGAGCTTTCACTATTCGCTTTAGTTACTGCTTCCATTTAGATAGAAACTGTCTGTCTTTTACACTTGATATTTTTATGATATTCTTAATATTAGTTCATTGATAAAGGAGATCAACAAAGTATTGATGAATGTAAAGGAAGAAATGCTTCAAAATACTGAAATTTTTTATTTATTTTTCTTAAGAACGCCTTAAGGGCGTCGGAAATTGTAACTAGACTGGGTCTATCTAACAAAATTTTTCTATTATCTAAGCTTATCTGTTTGGTAGATGGACGTCCTGCGACGCTCTCCACATAACACTAATCACTTTTTTCATGTGATAAACATACTTTAGGAATAATCCTTAGGCACTTTTACTGTAGCTACACTAATTCGAACGGTTTCAGTCTTTTTAGCCCCGAACTAGTCCGTTGTTGTCGAGTAGCGAGATTACTTCGACATTTTCGTGTCTCTTCAGTCTCTTCTGCTGTTTGTCTGCAAACTTCTTGATCTCATCTTCAACCATAGGCATAGGTCGCGATGGATGTCTTCATTACGAATGTACCACGGGGCGTTGACGATGCTCCGCAGAAGTTTATTTTGAAATGTCTGAATAATTTTGAAATTAGTTTTTCTTGTGCATCCCCAAAGTGGGATGCCGTTAATCCACACGGGCTTTAGTATTTGCTTATAGAGAAGCAGTTTGTTGTGAATTGACAACTCAGAGTGGCGTCCGAGAAGCCAATGCATTTGTCTGAACTTGAGCCCCAGTTGCTCACGATTTTTCTTCACATGTGATTTCCACCGTAGCTTGGCATCCAAGATCATACCCAAATACTTAGCTTCGTTGGCATGCGGGATCGTTTGCTGATTGACTATCACTGGTATATATAGAACTGGTCGTATTTCTTGTTGGTAAAATTGACGTGAATCGACTTTACTTCATTAAGCTTGATGCACCATTTCTTTGCCCAATTGGTGACATTGTTGGCGAGGCATTTTTTTTGAGTTCAGAATATTCTTCCCCATGTTTGACTCTAAAGTGTCGGTCAGTAATATATGAGTGAAGAATTTGGCTCATTTGTCGTGGCAAATATTTGTACTCCAGGCCCTCATGCCACACTCGGTCGAATGCTTGGGCCACGTAACACTGAAATAGAAAACAAATAGCTTCTAATGCGTACAGAAATAACTAGAAGTCAAAAGAGATCATTAACACCAAAAACACACAAAAAGAAGCAATGGATGGCAGAGGAGATGATTGAGTTAATGGATGAAAAGCGGCAGTTTAAAAACAAAGATGCTACGAAATATAGAGTGATAGACGAACGAATAAAGCATGAAATTAAACAAGCAAAGGAAAAATGACTAAAGGAACAGTGCGATGAGATAGAGGAGTCCCACAGAAAGTATGATTGTTTTAACACCCACAAAAAGATAAAAGAGATGACTTACACCAATAGAAAAGGAAAACCAGGAATACTCAAGGACTTAAACGGAAGGCTAATTTTGGATACAAATTAAAAACTAAAGAAATAGACAGAATATATCAACGAGTTGTTTGAATATGATAGAACGGGACAAGTGGAAATTGAAGTAGAAAATACCGAGGTTCTAAAAATATTACTCAAAGAAGAAGAAGTTGTTTGAAGACTGGGTTAGCTTCTGCAACTTCCCTAGGTTTTTCTGATTTATTTCTGCTCCTGCAGGCCTCAGCAATTACCAATCGATAAAGTTCAATGTTTTTTTTGTGCTTTATGCCTGGATTTATTTGCATCAATCAATAATTCAATAACTCATTTCGAGCTGACTGTATTTCATTAGAAATCACAGCGTGCTCAATTTCCTAATCATGTAAAAAAAAAGTTGTACTCTAGTTTCAGATATCGAAAACCTTGTTGAAAGTTATTCGAATAGATATGGCAATCGTTAAGCTGATCCCAGCTACGAAAGCTATAAATAACACTGTCTAAACATTACTTTTAGGAAGCTAATGACATTCCTGCAGCAAGGTCGTTATCAGACGCGAAAGAACGCCCTGCCTTCCCAATATCAAGAGCTGTCAGCGCCGGGATTCCAGGCTCAAGAATGCGGATATTGCCGGCCTGGCATGTCGCGAATGATTCCGTAACCCCTACAACCCTCATAATACCCAACATAATTTTACAATGTTATTCTTCCTATTGGAATTGACGTCGTCGATATGTCAACCTTTGTGAATTGTTTGAATGCTGTAATGTGCGTTAGAGGAATGGGAAGAGGACCGCAATATTTCCTGCTAAATAAGTTACTGAACCATGTTTGGAATTTGAATTGTGTCCAGCAATAATTAACAAACTGAATTTCATTTGAGAGATAAGAATTTTTAAGAGCTACGAAAAAACTTATCGATTTTATAGTTTTTTTTCTGCCATCCCCATTATCATGAATACATGTTCTCTATTTGCGTTTTGCTTCTCTATTGCAGCTAAAGATATTCCTTGATTTCTTCCATTTAATATTTCGATTTTAGTTGTTAATATTTACCTAATTCTATTCACTGTCGGTTGCTTTCCATGATTCATTTTACTTTTTAACATCACCATAGAAAATGATCTAAAGTAGTTAAGTCTGGACTATTCGCTGGCCATCTTTCAATCCAGAATTCAAAGTGTTCGTTCAAATACTGCGTAGCAGTAACAACATTGCGTACAGGGGCCCCATTCTGCTGCCAAATCACTTCATTATAATTCCTGAAATCAGCAATACTACCGTTTTCCATTCATATTACCGTCAAAAAATACTAGATCAAGAACTGTATTATTCAAAATACTAACCCACACGTGAACTGATTCGCGGCCTGAATGTTTTGTTGCTCGAAAAGCTCTGGCATTTTCAGTCGACCAACAATGAACATTTTTTATATTAAAAATGCCTGAGGTTTACAATAGCAACTTGTCCGTCCAAAATTTTTTTTATTAAAAAGTAAAGCTTTATTAAAAGTGTGGTATTAAATTTTTTGTAGGGTTCTCTGTATCTTAGAATAATATGTGCCTAGTGTACATTAGACCATACATAGGTATAACGGATTTTTCCCGACATTTCGAAATCACATGACTAGGAAATTCCAAAACCAATTCAGTCTGACTTCTGGCTCTGACTGAGGTCAGTTCCACTTAAGCTTGAGCTTCCATTGTACAACTGGGCTTTACTGTTTTAGTAAATACCAAAAATCTAATCAAATATTGGGTATCAAAAACTACTTTGGTACGATAATAACTCAATCTCAATCAAACAATTATCAAATCGCAGAATGTGTTTTCTTTTGGTCTTGTTCAGTAAAGCAAAATTGCGAGGAATATTCATATTAATTTTGACTTCTTCGGATAAATTTACGATTGGACCTATCAATAATTAATAGCGACCATTCCTTTCAAATTTCGGTTGTCCTGAAAAAAGCCGATTTATTTCAAGAAACAGAACAACAATCAAATTAAATGTCCAAAATGTGTGCCATTTAGGGCTTGTATAATCAACGACGATCAATAAAGTCTTCTTGATCATTTTAAACCTGCATATTATTTGGCCTGTCAACAAATACTTTGGATTTCAGCTATCCCCACAAAAAGACATCTATCGGAGTTAGGTCTGGCGATCTAGGAGGCCACTTAGATAGAGGTAGAGGATTCAATCGGTCCTCTCATTCCTACTCACCGATGGTAGCATAGTGTGGAGGAGCGATATCTTGCTGGAAAAGCAGTTCTTCTTCAAGAGAGTTTGGCTCCAATGGATTTGGAAATAAAGACATCAGTGCTGTATTAATTGAAGTTGGATAAATTCCAGTTATAGAAAAATGGAGACTCTTCAAAGAAAAATGGTCCTACTACTCTTCCGCGTACTATTCCATACCTAACATTTATTTTTTGGGGGGTATTCGCTGTGAATCGACAATTTTGTGGGTTCACACGTTTTGTTCTAAATTATTATCTAGATTGCACATATTTTTCATGCCCTTGCAGAACTCATTTTCCCTACCTAAATCATCTTCAAAAATCCTTTGCACTGGAATAGCTTCGTATTTATTATCTTTGTGCTTTCAAACTCTTCTGTGAACAACAGAGTTCCGCATGTGTAAATTGGCCCCAATGTGCAAAAAAGGGTACATACATTTTTTTCGAGAGAAAGTTGAACGTCATGTTGTACATTTTTATGGCGAGCCTTCTGGCCACATTTAGGCAAATCTCTTACATGACCAAATTCTCTAAATTCAAATTGTGTTCTGTTCACCACATTTTGATATATGGGAGGAGGACGATCTTGGTGGATTTCGTTAAATAATTGAGCTGCTTCTATTTGGGTACGTTTTCTTCACCAAACCCAACAACGCAAAGAATTTCGATTTCTTCTCGTTCTCTCACTCGATAAAAAAATATTTTTTTTTTCATCTCTTTTTCCCAAAAAACACACTTGGAATTTTAACTGAATTTATACATCACTTGTGGCACTCACTGTATATCTAATTCTGGCAAAATTACAATTAAAAGTAAAAGAAATTCGTTCCTCAAACTTTTTTGTTTAAAAATAAATTTAATATTTTTTAACACACTGCAAATATGGTGGTATAGAACCAAAATCAGTACATATCGACAGTCTCTGAACAAAGTTTGAGATCACCTGGAAAGCGATGGAATTGGGACACAGCGCGATCTTCAGAAAGCTGAAGACAGTCGAACCCATGGGATTGAAAGCTGATCGAATTAAAACTCTAAGCATTTCGTCACCTTTCAGAACTTATGTTCTGGATGAGGGGCGAGATGGTGGAGCGACTCCATCAGCTATCACAGGGGACTCCGTATGGTATACGGAAAGCACAAAAACAGCATTGGTAAATACACACGCGCTGATAAAGTCGAAAGAGAAAGATCGGGGGAAAGGATTACCTTAAACCTGCTGATAACAAATTGCGCCCGGCAAATGAGGGATAAAGCCTACACACGTAAGAATATTGCCATCGTAACCGGAGATGAAGCCACAATAAAGACACTTGTATCGTACACAATCAGGTCACAATGTGTGCTAGATTGTGTAAAAGAACTTACGACCCTGGCTGGGAACTCAAACAGAGTAAAACTCACATGGGCAACTGGGACAAACAGGAGCAAAGGAAACGAGATTGCTGCGGAACTTGCTAAGGCAGGGGCCGAGCAACCACTGACCAACCAAGAACCTGCTTGTGGTATATCTCATGCCCAAGTTAGGGCGGGAGTTGGGCGATGGATCTTGGAAGAACATAGAAAGTACTGGGAGGAGACACCGCGACTCATTACCGCAAGGCAGTTGGTGGGAGCTCCACAACCAGTGCGTAAAAACGAACTGCTAGATCTCAGCAGGCAAAAATAAGGAGGATAGTGGCCTTTTTAACAGGACACGCCCCCTGCAAAACACACCTCTTCAGGATGGGACTGAGTGATCAACCGACCTGAAGGGGGTGCGAATTAGAGGACGAAACTACTCTACATATTATGTTTCACTGCACGTCATATGCAACAGGTAGACGAAGACTCCTGGGCGGAGATGAAGTTCTACCAGACCAGGTACAATACACAAGGAAAATGAGGGAGTGAAACACGAAAGCACAATAGGACAGAAATGACCGCGGTGCTAGGCCGAACACCACTTCGGAGGTGAGGAAGGGTTTTAGTGGGTAAATAGCTAAGCTGGAGTCCCACACAGCCCAGTGCGCCAGAACATCAGCTCTGGGTGTGCGTAAGAGAGCATTTTCCAAACCTCACCGAAGAAAAAAACACACACACTGCATACGTGATGAGACTGTCTTAACCAACAATTGCGACCGGAATCTGCACATTTTACTCATTTATGTTTGCTGCTTTACATTTTTTAATCAATGAAAAAAGGAAGCAAAGTATAGTCCAAGTCCACTTTACAAATATGTACAATGGCTTTACCGCTTCAACATTTGACAATATCGTGCTACCTAAAATAAAAGTGTCGTAATTTCCCGGCGTAATCTTGGCAGGACTCGGAAAGCTGACAATTTATGGAACAGGGATGAAGAAGCTGCGGACGTGCATACATTATCGCGATACAAGATGATGGACGATCCGTTTGCGAAGTCACACCTCCCTTGGGTCAAATTTTCGGAAACGAGCTTTCTTTTGATGATACGGAATACATATTGAAGTTCAGCCTCATATATTTCGTTGTCTTTGCATTGCGAACATGTACGAATTTATTTTGATATATTTATATCCGGCTATGAGATATATGTAAATGGGGAATGTCAATTATTTTGCAAACTTACTGAGCTTTAATGTGATATGTAGGATTTGATTTCTGGATGGCTAAATATAATTTTAAAAGCTCCAGTTGTTTGTCGTTTACTATTTTTTGCACGCTGCAAACTGTGTAAATGTAGTGCTTGAGGTAAATCATGTTGCCCAAGAAAAGCACAAATTAAAATGGTCTGACCGAGCAGACCTTTACTTCGAGCATGCAATCAAGAAGATTGAAATGGAACCGGCGCCTTTGGAATAACGATAAGTGAAGTAAATTTAAAAGTTTCCTTCAAAACCGACTTAAGCGGCGCGATAACAGATTTAATGAATCCGGCCGTCTCGCAGGGCTCGAGTACGCCCTTACTCCATGTCACAAACGAATTTATTTATGTTAGCTGTTTAAGATTGTTGCATGTTGGTAGCTCCATGTTCGAAAGGGCCTTTGAAATGTAATAGTTTCTTACAGGCTCAAAAGGTTTCCATTTTGAACCAAGTTTTCAGTCGAAAGACTATATTTTAGTACACTTTCTAAACCATATGAGTTTATACCTGAACCTAAATTAACTCATTTTTCGTGAACTTGACAATTTAAAACAAAATAAAACAATGCAAGTGTTTTAAAAAGTTCTTTACAGATGTTAACGGTAATACATAAACTAAACGACTATTAAATACAAAAAACCGCAAAATTTATGATTTCATAATTTTTTTTTTGGCAAACTATAAACAATTAAACTATTCTGAGAAACAGAAAGTGAATTAGTCAAAGAAAGTAAATTTTGCATTCGCAAGTGGACAGTTGATTCTGAAAGTCGCATGTTCAAAACCAGCACATCAACCAGGCATGGAAAATCTTCAAAGTTTTCGCCCAGATTTTGATCTGCTTGATCAACAACTTTTAACAGAAACTCCGCATCAAGCCATATTTTGAAGAAAAACTACAACTCCTCGCTGCATCAAAATATCATATATGAAAATCTCTTCAATACCAAGCGGTGATATGAGTACCAAACATTCCATATTCAAAATAAAGAAAACTGATGTTGTGAAGTGAGGTTAAACAGTTATGCGAGGACTTGTGCAGTTCTGTGATAAAATTCATGTTGTGTTTGCATGCATTAAATTACAGACCTTTACAAAATTGCTCTACAATCTTTTCTCAAGGACGAACTGAAAGCAAGAAATTTTTCTTTGAACTGACCGAACATATTAGAGTGATCAATTTATAGTTACATCAGTAAAATAATTCAGTTTTTTCAATTTACATTTCACTTTCGCCTGTTTCATTAAGTCTGTCAGTTCATTTACGAATGGCAGGCCCCTACAGGGTGTGTCCCATTTTAGGCACTTCTAAGGGATATATCTTTATTTAAAAAGAGCATATGACACCTATACTACTTTTTGATAGCGCTAACAATTACGAAGGCACCCTAGAAAAGTGTCGAAAATAGGACATCCTGTACCCAACGTTGATGAAGACAAAGGTCGTCCGCAGGTGCAACACTGAAAAGCGTTGTTGCCCAATTTATGATCTAATGTTTCGCAAATATCTCAGCTTTTGGCGAGAAGAAATGTTTTTTTACTATTTTTTCTGTCCTCTATAAATAACAGCAAACTAGATCCTCCTGTATACTATCACTCTTCCTTCTCAGTGCACCATTGTCTGAGTGATGACACATTTACCACAGTGCGGAACCAAAGAGTACCCCAAGACAATTCATATTTCGTATTACAGAGCAGGCAGTCAGTAGAAACTTTAAATAATTTCCTGTACAAGCCTTGTTCTCTCCTCACACGTTCTTCCTTGAGGACAGGAAATCTTAAGCATTCAGTCCCATTTAACACTTTCATGATCTAAAACCCTAACAACCTAGCATCTAAGCATGGAGCTTAGATATCAGGAATATAGATAGACATGAAAGCGGATAAACGAGTGGATTAATTTGAGTTAAAAAAATTAAGAGTACAACCCATAGGTAATCTTGCTTGTACTTTTCTAACCTGTGCCCGCCACAAAAAGTGAGTTTTTCTTCAAAAGGACGGTAGTTCAAGAATTATCAGGGTAGCGCTTGTATAAGGTGGTTTAACGAGCAGTTTGTTTGTGAGCCGATTTGGCTCCGAATATTTATTTGCAGTCTATCTCCAAATGGAAGTGGTTAGTACTAAATATACGTAGGTAATACAGGAACTGTATTTTTCCATTTCCCAGATCAGAATATCCCATCTCTGACGCCTCGTGCGTCACAGGGAGTCGCTGTTAGCTTTAACCGAATTAAAGAGGGTTTTATATTTTCATTTTGACACTCTTCAGTTCGTTTGTGTTATTCTTCATGATATATAAGTTCTGCCTTTTGCCTATAGATAGAAAATGAGCTTCTTTTTAGAATATTTCGAAATAGTAGTAGTAAACATCTTTATTTCTAAAAAAGGCTATCGACCTATCGGTCTTTCTGCCCTTTTTAATACATGTAGTCTTAATCTAAATAAAAAACAAATATGAAAATTCTCTTATGGTTAACGATATTATTAAATAAAATTTCAGTGGCAAGAAGAAATTATTTTATTGTCCACTAGTCAGTTGCGTTTGTAAGTGTTCGAGTAGCGTTAATGTAGGGAAACGGAAGCGGGATTGTCTGGTTGGTCTTGTAAGACAAAGGGGATTCAGTATGGTCCAGTTGTAGGGGTTGTTTGTCCATTTTGTCTGTAGATGTATGTAGAGTGCGTTCGTACAGTAGTTGGGTGGAGGGGTTGTGTAGTGGGTTTTCGGGGTGTCTTATTCGTGTTATTAGTCTTAGTGCAATTTGTTCTGTTGTTTGTGTATAACGTTTTGTCCTTTCTGTTCCGTTGGTCATGAGTATATGTCCAAAGTCTAGCAAGGGTCTACAAATAGCTTCATATATTTTGGTGGCGGTGTTTGTGCTGATTCCTCTGTCTTTGTAGGTTAGTGATCGGAAGTGTTTTGTTCTCTTTATTGTTTCTGCCGTGATGTTTCGTATGTGTTTAGTGAATTTAAGTTTGTGGTCAATTGTGATTCCAAGGTACTTTACGTCGTTTTTTGGTTGTGTCGTTTGGCCGTCTGCAGTTATTGTAGGGGAGTCAGCGTTGAGTCTGTGGTTTGTGAGCAGAAGTTGTTTTTTGACGCGTTTGGTGTTAGTCTCCATTTATAAAACCATGTCATTGTGTTGTTTGTTAGTGTTTGGAGTCTTTGAGCTGCTCTCTCAGTAGTTTTGTCATGTACAATAAGTGCCGTGTCGTCTGCGTATTGTAATATGTATGCCGATCTGTCGATTTGATTTTTGTCTGGTAAGTTGTAATTGTATATGTCATGGCAGTATATATTGTAGAGAAACGGTGAGAGCGGGGATCCTTGAGGGAGCCCTTGTTCAGGGGAAAAAGAAAATGACAGTGTTTTGTCAATTCGTACTTGTAGTTGTCTGTTTTCTAGTAAGTTCTTTATGGTGTGTAGTAGATATGTTGGTGTGTGTAGTTTGTATAGTTTGTATAGTAAGCCTCTATGCCAGACACTATCAAAAGCTTTGTTAATGTCCATAAACAGGCAAGCTGTCTTTCTGTCAGTTAGGTGGGTTGTTTGTATATTGTTAGTCAGAGTGAAGAGTGGGTGAATTTCGAGATATTTTACAGCAGAGTAGTATATTGTTCTGCTCTCTATGCAGATGTCTCTAGAACAGGATTCCACCATGTTATCTCCTGCCTCCTCCATTCAAATATGAAAAGCTGTCTTCAATTTTTTAACGATTATTTGTAGTTTTGTCATATTTATACGAAAATAGATAGGAAACTGATGTTTCGGCTGCTGCCCAATGGTGTACGCGATGATTCGCTAATGGACCAGTTTGTATTATGCCTAAAATAAGCTCAGCATTTACCTCAAACCAATCGGGCGCAAAATTTTTTCAGAAATAAAATTTTTTTCGAAACCAGCAATTGTCTTAAATTGTCAATATCTGAATCCATATGCATTACTGTTTCCTTAATTTTGTTTGTGTGTATCATTAAAGCCCAAGCGATTCCTAGAAAGGCATGGAAAATCTATCAATGTAGTCAACTGCTGCAAAATCTAAATATTAAAAAAGGGGTGCATCTACGAAAACAACACCATCGCCGCAAAAAAGAGATCTATTAGGGATTCATTGCATTTTTTTGCCAAGCAAGTAAATTTTTGAGTAATTTTGCATTAGCCAAAATACCCAATTTCATACATTAGGTACTGATTTCTTAAAAATGGTCGCAATCCTCCTGCTTTTTCAACTTTGCCAATTTCAGCAATTTCTGATCTTCCCCAGAGAAACCAGTTTCTATGTCATGTATGGTGGCAACTAAATATGGAACCACTAGAATTTTGAGAATAAATCTCTAGTTCTTAAAGAATATATTCCGATTTTGTAACTTGTTCGAGCAAGCGAAAAATTCGCAATCTAAAGTATACTTTTCTCTGGTTTTCGCTCAACTGAAAACGGTGCAAACGGACATAAACTTCGAAACTTTAATTAGTCCTGAATGTAATTAAATCGCTAGTAGAGGCATAAACCATTGTAAACAGCATTCCGGGAGGACTCGGAAACGCTTTAGCTTATATAAATGATACTTTTAATGAAATCTAGTGAAATCGAAATTTAGGTGTTAAGTTAAATTGCCTTAATTCGAGTCCAGTTGTTTTCTAATGTGCTTTACCCTGTTTTTGCGTAATACTTTCATCTTATATTAACTTTAAGTCTGGATGCTGCTGAGTTGCTCATACAAGTGATATCTGACGTATCCGTTTGTAACTCGCCAAAACTTTTCTTAGAAGCAAATATCCAGCAAAGCGACAAATCGCCATTAATTTGAACAATCTATCAAACCTTTTCCTGAAAATGTAGCGATCACAACATTTTCTCAATAACGCAACAACGACATTCGTTGTTGCGACGGTGTCGCGTAACTGTGTTCTGTTTGGTCTGTCTATACACGCCTTAAAGTACGTAAGAGAACTTCGGTTTATAGCAAAAAGTCCAGTAGGCAAAAAGAATTTGGAAGTTTGATTAGTTCCAGGTAGCTCCTTTTAAATTATTTGAAAGCCTGGAAAGTTGCTTTGCGCAAGAAAAGTCAGTAAAAAACCGAAGTCTGTAGTGATGCAAACTGATGAATTAGAAATTTACTCTAACTGAAGAACTGAGTTTTTCCACAAATTGTCAATTGAGACTCAAAAGCTTTGAAACATTCATGTCTTCCTACCGAACATCTCATTTTGTTTAAACTTCAACACCTACATCTCTAGCAGCCTTTTCACATTTACGGAGAAACGCTTCAACAAAATTGTTGCTTCAGATAAACTCAAAGTTCTACTTCCTAATCAAACTATTACATAAAAGAATACATAACAAAACTTTAGTATAAAATCAAATTAATTTGAATGAAAGCAAGTAGCTAGGATTTCACTCTGCCAGTTGTCTTCTATATCTAAAAATTATAATCAGTTGAGTTAGCATAGACTTTGTCTGATTATTGGCCATTTTTTTCAGTGCCAATTTCAAGGAAACTTAACTCTATGAATGATACATATTAGAAAGTGAGTGTAAAGAAATACAGAAGGACAAAGGCAAAACATACTGGCGAAAAATTAAGAAACTGGCGCAATACAGGAAGACTGGCACTACTGACACAATTGACGAAAATGGAATAGAACGTTACACAGACAAAGAGAAAGCGGACGCGTTCGCCAGACACTATCAAAGGGCCTTCAGCATATCGACAAACCCTAACTTCGACAATGACAACTGGAACTTGATCAACGACAGGTACTTGAACTATTTTAACAGCTCACCAAACTACACCTACAAACTGATCACAGACACAGAGTACGATGAAGCCCTAGCGCACATCAAAAACACTGCACCGTGGAAAGATAAAATTAAGGCAAAACTCTTGAAAAGCCTAACTCAAGAAACACACAAACTGATCCTAACTGTTATTAATAATCCCTATACCCAAAAATGGACTGGCCAATACACAACCGAGCAACTACAGACCAATTACACTGCTTCCAGTACTGGGCAAGATTTTTGAAGGCATAATGAAGCAGCGGCTTGAGAGAGTGATTGGAGGGTATATACCTACCTACCAATTTGGTTTCAAACAGCATCACTCGACTGTTCATCCGCTCTTTATTTTGGCCAACAATATACAAACTACCCACCTAACTGACAGAAAGACAGCTTGCCTGTTTATGGACATTAACAAGGCTTTTGACAGTGTCTGGCATAGAGGCTTACTATACAAAATATACAAACTACACTCACCAACATATCTACTACACACCATAAAGAACTTACTAGAAAACAGACAACTACAAGTACGAATTGACAAAACACTGTCATTTTCTTTTTCCCCTGAACAAGGGCTCCCTCAAGGATCCCCGCTCTCACCGTTTCTCTACAATATATACTGCCATGACATATACAATTACAACTTACCCGACAAAAATCAAATCGACAGATCGGCATACATATTACAATACGCAGACGACACGGCACTTATTGTACATGACAAAACTACTGAAAGAGCAGCGCAAAGACTCCAAACACTAACAAACAACACAATGACATGGTTTTATAAATGGAGACTAACACCAAACGCGTCAAAAAACCAACTTCTGCTCACAAACCACAGACTCAACGCTGATTCCCCTACAATAACTGCAGACGGCCAAACGACACAACCAAAAAACGACGTAAAATACCTTGGAATCACAATCGACCACAAACTTAAATTCACTAAACACATACGAAACATCAGGGCAGAAACAATAAAGAGAACAAAACACTTCCGATCACTAACCTACAAAGACAGAGGAATCAGCACAAACACAGCCACCAAAATATATAAAGCTATTTGTAGACCCTTGCTAGACTTTGGACATATACTCATGACCAACGGAACAGAAAGGACAAAACGTTATACACAAACAACAGAACAAATTGCACTAAGACTAATAACACGAATAAGACACCCCCAAAACCCACTACACAACCCCCCCACCCAACTACTATACGAACGCACAAACATGACAAAGATCTCGGAAAGACTCATACAGCTACAGACAAAATGGACAAACAACCCCTACAACTGGACCATACTGAATCCCCTTTGTCTTACAAGACCAACCAGACAATCTCGCTTCCGTTTCCCTACATTAACGCTACTCGAACACTTACAAACGCAACGGACTAGTGGACAATAAAATAATTTCTTCTTGCCACTGAAATCTTATTTATTTAATAGTATTGTTAACTTAGAATGGGAGAATTTTCGTATTTGTTTTTTATTTAGATTAAGACTACATGTATTAAACAAGGGCAGAAAGACCGGTAGGTCGATAGCCTTTTTTTAGAAATAAAGATGTTTACTACTACTAGAAAGTGAGTATGCCCAAAAGTACAATACAGTACAATTGTATATATTCCGCCCTCTAATTATAAACACGTTGTTTGAGACTCGGTTTTTAAGTGAACTCCAAGCCATTTTGATGGAGTAAGAATATCGATGCGAAGAAAAGTGATAGCAAAATGGAAAAAGCCGGCTTGTAATGCGATTAATTAGTATGGATGTTTGGCGATACCATCTTAAGGATTACTCAGTGATTTACGACATCCAAATATGGTGCAGTGCACACCGCCTGCTTGGTCATTTAATTACCTTTTACCGAGTGACGTGCGTCCTCCGCCAGGCCATTGTTGATTGGGTCTTTCGTGGCCCAATCTTCCGGACTTTCTAGATTTATCGGAGTTGCCGTCGGCGACCGCAGCCTATACAAAGGACAGCCTTTTCCACAGATTATTTGGAAAAGAGAACGGAGACAATTAAAGCGGTGAACGCGGGATTAAATGGCACATACATCATGAGGGATTTTAATCATTCTAAGGACGACGAAAGAAAATACGGTCTTTCGTGGGTCCCCGCATGAGGGATTTTTTGTTGATGTGATAGGGAATGGAGCACGACGCTTTTAGATAATTCCCGCCATACATACTTACCTACATTTATATTGCTCACATCTATCAATCAAGCCACCAAATGGTCGTCGGTCTAAATCTATACTAAGATACTCAACGAATTATGCCTAACCTTGAAGCAATATGAACCGTGGTTTACTAAAGATTTTGTACTCCGTAGGTGTTGAAGCAATTATTGTTTAAAAAATTTCAACAAGGCAGAATGTAAAAAGGTTCAAAAACTAAAATTACAAAAATCATAAGAAGCGATTTGGAGACAAGAGTCTAGCGCACTTGTAAACTAAAAAAAGTAAATAATGAACAACATCAAATAAATACATTTTAAATGATGTACTTCTGATTCTTTCAAATTTCCATTCTTAGCTTTAAATGGGAAGAGTTACAAATATCCCATAGACTTAATATTTAATTCCGGCAATGTGCAAATTCTTACTTACAATAAATACTATTCGATAGTTTAACAAGTTTTGGAAGAAATTATGAATTGGTAAAACCATCGCACTTTACGTTAAGTGGATTATTGAAAATAGGAAATATTGGAAGACACTTAGAACAAACATAATAAAGAAAACACAAAATAAGAAAAAACTGACATCAAAAACTATTATTCCGTTTTTATATAAATTCTGTAGGGTTGAAGAGGGTACATGCGATTTTATCTAAAGGATATTTGAAAATATCGATTGTCTTCACGGCTTTAAGAACAAATTGATCAATTATTAAAATGTGAGAGAAAATAAAGTTTTTAAATTAATTTAGAAATATTTACGCCACGTTGGATAGCGATTTACTTATTGAGTGATTTGAATATATTTTTTTTCGCAAATTGTTATCGTTTTTTTTTTCAACTTTTACTTACATAATAATTTACTAATTGTGATGACTAATTTTATAATTTTGATAGAAAATTTCACTTTAGATGTATGTTTCTTTGGTCTACTTCAGCAGACTATACAGTACTATGTGAACATAACGCTACGAAAAACCTGTTTTGTTAAATGAAAGTGTTTTTCTAATTCTACGTTTGTTTCGTGATGTTTTCTGTGCTAAAATTGTTGAAACCACCATAGAATTTATCATCTCTTTTTTTAAATGTATCGTTGATTTTTTCTTACTTTTTGATCAATTGTATCGAGGATCTCCTTATGAAATATGAAATATTTATTACATGTACAAGGAATTTTATAAATTACGCATTTTTCATTTAATTCTTTGTCGTATGGTTTTGTTTTTCTCAACTTCTAAGTAATTACCTTTTTTTAGTAATAGTTTCTTTGCGACTTAAAACACGTTTTGTAGACAATTATACCTTTAATTTTGGGGAAGATAGATCGATGATATATTTTCCATTTCAGTTTATATTTATAATAAAAAACCAAAGTTTCTTTCTATATTTATGAATTAAGGAACAATTAACCAATTTTGAAACCGTTGTAGAACATAGAAAATATAGAAACCAAAATCATCATAATGATCAAAAGAGCTGTACTGAAATGTATTTCTGACAAAAGAAAATGCCTTCATGGAATGTTAATTAAAATTAAACAAATCTATAAAAATTTCAACATTAGAACAATCCTTAAAATACAGTCCACAATTAAAATTACAGAAAACGTAATTTAAAAAATTAATTCTGAAAATAATAAAATTTAGACCAGGAAAACCTGAGTATTTTTTAGAGAGAAATTTAAGTGAAAGTTTTTTGAACGATAATAATTTTTGACTATTGACCGAAAGCTAAATATTCAGAGCGCACATTTTAAAGTTTTGTTTTGCATAATTTATATCTTACACTTAATATTTCTTAACTTATTCACATACCCTTTTTAGCTCCCTTTTGAAAAAGGAATGAAGAATCGCTATCAACACGTCAAGAACTAATTTCTCAATTATTATTATACAGCGTGAGCCTAAAAGTGTTGTAGAATCTCCACTAGGTAACAGTTCCTGTAGGGGAGAGTGGGCCACCATGAGACTAAAAAAGTCTAAGTGGCTTTTGTTCCAAATACTTTACATGAACGTCCAGAAAGTTGATTATCTGGTCAGAATTGCATTTATTTAAGTATGTAACGGTGGAAAACACGCAATTACTGTAATTTAAAGATATTTTTATTGTCAAATTTTTTGGACAATGTGTCATCGTGGACCAAGATACGGACCACTGTGAAACATAACTTTATAATAGATCTGAAATCTTTTTGTTTTACCTAAAACCCGAAGGCAAAATAATTTTTATGTCTTTTAAGGGAACAGTTCCAATATCAGGTTGATCAGGGATTACAAAATGACCGCTGAATTTCTCCGACTTCCTTAAAACCTTAACATCAACTTCTTCGGATGTGTCGCCACAAGTTATAATTTTCCCTACGATAAAAACCTTTCTGTTCTTTAAACTTTAAACGCAACTAACACAAAATCATCTTCTTTGGGTTCTAAGTAATCGAACGAAGTTGCATCAGGTTCAGGCATCCAATCAGAATCGTCGTTTGAGTTCGCAAATGGGAGATCTTCTTCTCCGTCGTCATCGGAGACGAAGACATCTCCTTTGTTAACATTTTAAAATTTTTGAAAAAAAAGTTTTTCTTCACTGCTTCTTTTTTGGAAATTTCTATCCTTTTCCCCTTTTTCTTTCCATCTCATTTCAATTCTCTCTTTTTCTGGAGTATCCGTAGGGATTATATTTGTTGTTTTTTTCTTTGACTAGACTTTTAGAAGCTTTTGGGTAGCCTCTAAATACCTCTGGTCTTCGTAATGACAGTTTTACTCCACTTACTCCCACTAAAACTTCTTGGACCGCTCGTTTAACAAAATGACGCAATTAATTAATTATTAAAAGCTTAAAAGTTTATCCATAAGACAGTGTTTCAAGGTGGCCCCAAAAAAGTGTCTCATGGTAACCCATTTACATGTTAATTTTTTTTTATTGTTGGTAGATTCGATTTAAAATCACAAAGTTTCCTTATACAATTAAAAAGCACTTACAACACTAAAGCTACAATTTAAATTTCTTACCTTTAACTTTATGTTTTCACTAAAAAATTTGGCTCAGAATAATAAACGTGAAAAAAAGAAGATTTTGTAAAAATTTCAGTCAAGACTGATTCAGACAGGAAGAAACTTTTACCACCGAAACAAGACTGTGCTAGTAATACCCAAACGGGGTAATAGATGTTTCCACTTATTGTAAATGAAACTATTGTATAGTCTCATGGTGGCCCTTGTCTCGTGGTGGCCCACTCTCCTCTATATATAAAGTTGTGCTCATTCTCAATTCGTAACAAAAGGGGTGAGTAATTCGGTCTTTCCAAAGACCCTCAAGTTGAGGCAAAATACCCAAATTAAAGATTTTGAAAACTAACTCTTTTACATTCTACAAATTAAGGACCCTAAGTTGATATGAATTAAGACTTCACCGAGTAGTCAAAGTCAATCAGTGAATATGGACCATGGACTATGCGGCGCGTAAAGTTATCGGCTCAGCTGTGAGAGATTTATGAGAGTCATTTATCATTCAAGAGCTAGCAAGGAGAACTTGAAGACTGAGTGTTGTAAATGAGCTGATGAGAAATAATAAAGAGCAATAGGACAGATAGAGAATAATAAGAGATAAAAGTTCTGAGCGCAAAGTAATGTTTGACCGGGTACGCTAATAACCGACACAACACCCACCACACCAACGCTGAAACTATATGATTTTTAAAATAAAAATGTTACTCGTGTTAGTACAAATAAAGATAAATAATAATAATAATAGTAATAATAAATAATTCTAAATCAAACTTAATAACTTGACCTTTTAAATTATACTTCTATTATAAGTAGTTAGAATTATTTATTATTGTATATTATTTTGAGACGATATTCAATGGAAGATGTAGTGTAAGATGGATAAACGTGATTTGCTCTGTAGCTGCTTCTCAAAATTTAAGGTCTGAAAATTTGGAGCATTGACTTGTAAATTTAAAATGTGGAAATCTAGATTAATCAAAACTCGGCGGAGATAAAAAACATGTCTTTATTTTCATATAGTTAGGTACAATTTTGTACCAGGCTTCTATCAGAGTATATATGAAAATTCTTATTAACATGTTTTTTTTACAAAACATTTTGGACCGTTCACCATTTGTCGGGAATTAATGAAAATTGCTCTTGTAACATGTCGACAATTTAGAATCTGACTGTCTACATCTCTTGAGTTAATATTAAAAACAATAATTAGAGTAAACACGTTTTTGAAAGTTTATTGAAGTTGTATTGATACAGTTCCAATACTAATTTCAGTTTTAAAATCCAAATTAATGTATTTTTTTATTATTGTTTACATTATTGGGGATTAAAACGATTGTTTGAATTTTCAAAATTTTTGTAACATGTATAAGTGATATCAAAAACAAAAAATAAATAAAACTAATTGATAACATACTTTTTTCGGACACTTTTCTTTTAGTAGAGTTTAGTTCAATACTTGAAAATGCGTTATTCCAAAAAATTCTATTAGGTATTTTGTTTAAAGTATTTTGTGAGTATAAATGTGAGTACAACATTGAGAAATAAAAAAAAGTTCTACTTGCTGAATTTTTAATTATACAGAAAGATAATTTGATTCTAAGATCAAGGAATTTGTATTGCGATAATACACAAAACCTTACTTCTTATAACCACATGCCGATCCAGATTTCTTTTCTTAATCACGCAAACACGTTTTCTTTCACTTTCAATGAGATTAATAGAAGAACGAAATAATTTGGTTAAAATTGAAACGGTCAAATGGTACGGCAAAAATAATACGAAGAAATCTGTGTACTCTAAGATTTAAGAAAAGCTGTCAAAAAATTACTTTCAATTCCGTAAAAAAATACTATTACAATTTAAACTTTATCCCGTAAAATCCAATTTATCGAGGCTGTTATTTTAAGACCCTTAAGAACATTTTGATTTGATCATTCGAATGTTTACATGCACGGTGAGTAATGGGCCCATTAACTTTTCTGCTTAGCGGTCAAACCACATGTTTATTGGTTACTGATTTCAAAGATTATCCTATTAACTTTTAAAATTAAAAAATAAAGAAACAAAAAAAAACTACTTCAAACTTTGAATGTGTACAATTATAAATCGGTCTGTAGTAGAACATAACGTGCTTTTAGAAAGAAACTGATGAGCCAATTGCCAGGCTTTCGAAAATGTTATTTAAATCTTCCCGGCTGAAAATCTGCGACAAAGCACAGTGAGGACAAATCCATTGAAAAATAAGTAAATATAATAAAGTTACAACAATATTATTCTTTTTCAGTTCAATGTTGTTGAAGCCAAGCTTAAGGTTCGAACTGTCGGAAATTAGCGAAAATCAAGTCTGTTCTAAGTGTTAAGCCGTGTTTCTCTCCAGAATAGTAAAAATTCCGCTGCATATAAGCAACACTAATTTATCTATTTATTTCATTAATAAAGTAATGAATTAAATTCATAAAAGATTAATTATTTTAGAATTATAATATTTAAATTTTATTAACGTAATTCGGTCGTTCTCAAAGTGTAGCCGTGGTAATGCCTCTTGTAATTAACCAGGAAAAGAAGCACGTGTTAAAGTTACTGCTCCCGGTTTAGAAATAAAAAATTCTGTTAATTGGTTGTTTTTTCTGTTAAGTTGCGACTATTGTTCCTTAGGATTTTATCTTGACCTCAACATTGATGTCTGAATTTTTAAAAAATGTTAATCAGCTTGTATTTTTGTCGTTTTATTTATTTTTATTGTACTTGTGCTGAATGCACTTGTCTTATTTTGTGAAAGCTTGGCAATAGACTCAAAAGTAATTTTCCGAATTCAAAAAATGTTCAAAGTCTGCTTCACCGGCTCAATGAACTTCTCGTGTATATATATATAAAATATGTGTAAAAAAAAAAATATAAAAATGTGAGGAATTTTGAGAAATTTGACCATGTTTTTAAAAGTCGACCATCCTCTTAAGAAATTTTCGGTCAAAAATAAAAATTTTACATGCGTGTTTTTGAGCCGAATGGATTGCTTCCGACTGAAGAACCTGCCTGATGTGCATATTTAAAGTGTTTGAGATTGTAATAAGATGGATATCATTGGTTTAATATTGAGATCGCTCTAAAATCGCTTAAAATAGGCCAAAAATGTTGATTATTGGAACCTAAATATTCTAGCGTGTTTTTCTCGCTTTCGTCAGACGAAAATAATGTACATTTTGAGGCATTTTGAGGGACTCGATCGATTTTACATTTTTCATGCATTTCAAAATTGTGCATGCGTTGTTTTTGAACCCAATGGATTGTTTTCGCTTTAAGAAACTATTTAATGTGCATATATAAAGGGTTTGGGTCTATAATAAGGAAGATATCGTCGGTTAAAGATCGTGATCTCTCAAAAGTCGCTTAAAAAAGCTGGGAGTTTTTCATTCCGTCTCTTATCAATCGTCAAGATCGGTCTCGTAAAGTTTCGCTAGTGGTGCAACTTTACGTATACTTTACTTTACCGCTCTGGAAAACAATTAAATCTGACGAAACTATACAAAATATAGTTTAACTGATTAAAACGACTAATTGATTGATTGTATAAATCGCAAATAATTCAACAATGGGCAGGTTTAACAGGCAGCAATTTTTTAAATATAACCCGCCTGGCAAACTTGATAGTGAAAAACGTGATATATGTAACTCTAATATCTACTTCACATCATAAAAAACTTACTTGAAAACAGACTACTACAAGTACGAATTGACAAAACACTGTCATTTTCTTTTTCCCCTGAACAAGGGCTCCCTCAAGGATCCCCGCTCTCACCGTTTCTCTACAATATATACTGCCATGACATATACAATTACAACTTACCAGACAAAAATCAAATCGACAGATCGGCATACATATTACAATACGCAGACGACACGGCACTTATTGTACATGACAAAACTACTGAGAGAGCGGCTCAAAGACTCCAAACACTAACAAACAACACAATGACATGGTTTTATAAATGGAGACTAACACCAAACGCGTCAAAAAAAGCAACTTCTGCTCACAAACCACAGACTCAACGCTGACTTCCCTACAATAACCCCGCTCTCACCATTCCTATATAATATATACTGCCATGATATCTATAATTACCACTTACCAGACAAAAACCAATTAGACAAATCAGCGTACATATTACTATACGCCGACGATACTGCACTAATAGTACACGACAAAACCACTGAAAAAGCGACTGAAAGACTCCAAACACTAATGAACAATACAATGTCATGGTTCTATAAATGGAGACTAACCCAAACGCGTCAAAAAATCAACTCCTACTCACAAACCACAGACTCAACGCGGACTCCCCTACAATAATTGCAGACGGCCAAACGACAGAACCAAAGAATGACATAAAATGCCTAGGAACCACAATTGACCACAAACTTAAATTCACTAAACATATACGAAACATGAGGGCAGAAACAATAAAGAGATCAAAACACTTCCGATCACTAACCTACAAAGACAGAGGAATTAGCACGAACACCGCCACCAAAATGTATAAAGCTATTTGTAGACCCTTGCCATATACTCATGACCAACGGAACAAAAAGGACAAAACGTTATATACAAACAACAGAACAAATTGCACTAAGACTAATAACACGAATAAGACACCCCCAAAACCCACTACACAACCCCTCCACCCAACTACTATACGAACGCACAAACATGACAAAGATTTCGGAAAGACTCATACAACTACAGACTAAATGGACAAACAACCCCTACAACTGGACCATACTGAATCCCCTTTGTCTTACAAGACCAACCAGACAATCCCGCTTTCGTTTCCCTACATCAACGCTACTCGAACACTTACAAACGCAACTGACTACTGGGCAATAAAATAATTTTTTCTTGTCATTAGAATTGGAAAGTTTATTTAATAAGATTATTAACCTAGAATAAGAGAATTTTCATCTTTGTTTTTTATTTAGATTAAGACTACTTGTATTAAACAAGGGCAGAAAGACCGATAGGTCGATAGCCTTTTTTTAGAAATAAAGATGTTTACTACTACCTACTACTACTGTAACTCTAAAAACTTTAATTAAAAATACACAAGGGACTAAGCGGGTTTTTCTTCTGATTTATGTTCGTTAACTTTAAACAAAGTTGGACCTCGAACTTCTCATTATTCGAGTTGTAAAATTTCTATTATCTGTTCTGCTGTAGCTTTTATAATTTTTGTTATTCTCCTATTAGTATTATCCAATGACTCTTCTGTTTTTCCTGGATTATTGGAAACATTTTCATTCAGCTTTTGTTTGTATGTTTCCTTTCTTTCCGCTATCTTATATCTGCTTCTTCTCTTCGTCGTTTGTTCCATCCTTCTTTTCCTTTCCATTTTTGTGTTTATGAGTAATTTGCATCTTACCATCCTGTGATCACTGCCGGTGTTGAATTGATTGACTACATCTACGTCTTGGATTATGTGCTTGTGGCGGGAGATTATAAAGTAGATCTCATTTTTGGTATGTCCATCTGGACTATTCCATGCCCATTTGCGTTTCTCTCTCTTTTGGAAGAAAGTATTCATCAGATAAAGTCTTTCTCTTTCTAGGAAGTTTGCTAACATTTTTCCCCTTTCATTTCCAAGTCCGAACTGTCCTATGTGTGTTTCCGTTGGTTCTGCTCCCCTGCCTATTTTTACATTAAAGTCTCCTCCCATAATAGTGTGAGTCGCTGGTTTCTCTCTTATTTCTCTCGCTATGTCTTCGTATGTCGTTTCCACCTCGCCATCATCATGTGAAGCAGTTGGTACATAGGCTTGTATGTTGATTACGACATATATTACTCTGTCAGATATTGATTTCAGGATTTTCAGGTTTGTCGACAGTCGAGGAAAGCATACTTACAACAAAAATGCTAAATTTGACTTAGACAAAATTGGCTTAATTCTATAAGTTTAAAATGTTGAATCTGCATAATCAATAGTTTATGGAAACGGAATTTGCAATGAGATTCCGTCCGTAGAAATTATTATACTTAGAGTTGGCATTTCAGCAATCCTCATATTTACTACAGTACAATTTCAACTTTTCAGCGCCACTTCTTAGCATACTTTAAACTGGTTTTACTTGATACAAAAAGTCATCAGTATGATTGGAGTTATAAATATATAAATATTTTCTGTAACATTTAGATGCCATTATAAAGAATCAGTAGAGCCTTAATTTTGTAATTCGATTCCGAGATGAAAAATTTATGCAAACCGTATGCGAATTTAATTACGAACCAAGTACCCATCAGACTCCTTTTGGAAGCTGTAAATTGCTTTGTGAATCGGTGATCAGTAATTAAGAATACGAAATGGCTGCGAGCTGGTATCATCTTAATAATATAACAAAACTTTGTTTGCATTTTAATGGCCCCGCAAATTGCTAATAATCAACTTCGGTATTTTCTTTTCCCCGTTCATAATTAATATTTGCATTTTAATTCCGCCAAAGGAAAATAAAAGACGGACGCAAACAAACAGCAGGTTTTCGTTTCGACTTCTTTCATTTACACGGTATCTAAGTCTGCGATCGCAAAAGTAACTAGATATATTCGAGTTATTCGAGATAATGGTGGCCAGCAAATTGGAAAGACCTCGCCTTATTATTGCTTATCGGCTTGTCCCTTCTTCGAATTAAATTAACTTTTTAGGCATTTTAGGAATCGGGTAAAATTTCTTTAAACGTCGTACCAATTTGCATATTGTCAGTTATTGTTGATGCATATTTCACTGAAAGGTGTCTTGAATGGTCTTTCTTCTTTCGGTGGTATCGGCTGTGTCCCTTAAATTGTTGAAGCCTTCTTTTGTTATTGTTTTTTTCTTTATCATTTGCATTACTGCTGTTTAGTTATCTATTGTTGATTTGTTATTCGTGGATTTGTGATAAATGAACCCAGAAGTCATCAAAGATGGAACAACGTTTTATTTAGGCGAAGAACTTTAACTTGCCCAAACTTGATTTGCTTATTTCTGCTATCCCAAAGAAAAATTTCATATTTTCCTTAGTGGAATCTTCTCTAGGCCTTTGTCACCACAACTCTGAAAGATCCAATATACATCTACCTATGTATAAAATATTTTTTGAATAGTTATTATATTTTTGCTGATTGACTGATGCGACTTAAGAGCCCTATTTTGCATAAGCATTATGAATGATAATATTAGATGTTCTTTTCCAATCAAAGGTTATTATTCGGTGCTGCCTAGGCCGAGATGAATTGTATATTATAATATCCGAAGACGTTCTTTTTACCCCCTCATTCAATTTATCGTGTTCTTTATTGCGGCAGCAACTTTGATACGACCAAAAATGACATAAAACCGAAAGCCATCCCATTCCTCTATTATGTTAAAATGATGTAGAGCCGCCATCCTCCAGAGGTCGGCTAACCGATTTCTTTTTATTCATCGTCCGATAATAAATACTTCACATAATGGTGGAACCGAATCATCGTCTTATAGAATTTTTATTTCCTTTTTGGGGAAGGTGCGTTTAAGCCGACCAATATAATGAGCCCGGTTTGTACCACCGCATAAATTTAATCCCCTTATATAATTTTTGCGCGTTCTTATCCTTGTGGTTAAGGTTGAGTGTTGTTCTCTTTTCAGCGTGCTTTTTTTGGTGTGGGATGCTTATTTTATTCTGATACGCTACATTGTCCCTGTCAATAAAAATAATTATCAAGCGTATTTTGAACTGATTGAGTATTCATTAAATTGCACCTTTAAGGTTTGTGAAATCCGAAAATGTTTTACGTCTTCATAAGATAACGTGAGCTTAAAATAAACGCTGGAAATTGGCAGTCTATCGTGTCAAGACAGGGGGAATATTATTTATATCTTTCTGCTTGGCGATGCTCGGTTTAATTCTATAAATTTAATCTCTTGGCAAACGTAACAGTTCGATGTAATTAGGATTTTCTAACGCTAATTTACTGCCAAAGGAATACACTTGTTTTTGTCACCATTACATTGCTCTACTTTTGGATTGCAATAATATACGACTGTATTATACGAATCCAGCAATAATTCATATACATTATTACCCAGAAGAAATATCATTTACTTTCTCATTTAGTGGACGGATTCAGTGGTGAACTGATTTATATAATGTAATTGAGGATTTACGAGGAATTGAAATGAAACTACGAAAATACATTCAGATTTTGAAAACATTCGCAGAAACTTCAGAGGAGGAAGTCACCAGAATAATAGTTAATCTAATAGTAATTAATAGTAATTAATATAGTAATTATGATCTTTCCTCCAAGATTCCACATTGTATACATACGGGGCTATCACCAATTCCTAGTAGGTGTAGGTGTCTGTTCAGACCACAGTGGCCTGTCATGACCACAACCAGAGTTCACGGACTCCGAGATGGAGTTTCAGACGGATGAATCGCAGATCCAAGAGAATAACATATGAATCTCCAAGAGAGAAGGCATTAGCCGGACTCTTGGAGGGTAAGCTCGATTTACTTGGAAGCGCGATTGACTCCATTCAGGGGTTCGTATCAAGAAACCCATTACAACGGGAAGCACTTTCAAGGTACAATTGTTCTCAGAGGGCAGAAACGTCACTGGAGAAGAGCTTAAGAAGGCAACAATGAGCAAATTAAAGCGTGAAGAGGTTGGTTTTAAACCCAATCGCATCTATGCTACAAAGGACAATAATGATGATTGTTTGAACAAACTGAAAAACTCTGTTGCTCTCAAGAACATGAACATCAAAGTCAAAAGCTTGGACACATTTCTTCCAAGACTTGTAATCGTCAATGTCTCATCCGACTTAAGTAACGAAACCATTGCCTAAGCAATAATAGCACAAAATGATTTGGAAGCATCATAGGACATCTTGCTCAAACCAGTTTACAAGTTCGGGCCGAGGAACAAGCATTTGGTCCATTGGACCATGGAAGTAAACCCCAAAACAAGGCTACTTCTACTCCGGAAGAAGACTATTTTTCTGGATTGGCACTCATGCAGGATCGAAGAGAAGATCCGCATCATACAATGCTACAATTGTCAGGGTTACGGACACATAGCACCAAAATGCAAAAATAAGGCCGCTTGCGGATATTGCTCCGAAGAACGTGATACTGGAACTTTTCCCAAAAAAGGACGCAACGAAAAGCACAAATGATAATATTGGAGACAACAAACACCGTTTCAGGGATACAAAATGCACCGCCTACAAGCGAAGAATGGAAAACTATTTTCAACGTAGATTTCGAAATCCACGATGATTAGTTCAAATCACATCAAGGAGAGCAACAAGATCGGCATCAAGATAATGCAAGCAAGAGCACTTTTGCTACGCAATGGAATAAACTGGATTCTATTGAAACAAAAACCGCATTGTCACAACAAGAGACAAGTTGAAATTCCCTACGGGTGGGATGGGCTGGTTGCAGACCAAAACATCACTCACAAGGCTGGAATAAACACCCCGATCGACGTCCAATTTCGGGAATGGAATCTACAAAGCCTAAATACATCTAGAACCAGATATCTCCTTATCTAGGGAACCGTCGACAGTCGTCAAGCTTTGGATACTGGTACTGGCTCCTTGCTGAACTCCTGATGGACACTGATAACTCAGACTTCTGGCCGAGCTCGTGGGGCGAGGACTTAAGGAGCGGAGCAGTAAACCTAAGTAGTAGGAACAAAGTCAAGACCCAGAACACTAAAATAAACACTACTGGCTTGCGATAAATGAGCAAAGTCAAAATTCAATTCACTCTAAGGCATACTAAAAATTCACATTCAATTCAGTTTAAAAAGGAGGATATTTGGTACCTCCCGGGTAACCAACCCACAATGAGGCGGACCCCATCTCCAAATCAAAATGCTTAGTTGCTGGAAGCAGGTCAGTAAAACGTAATGTAAGTTAAACAATATTGAAGAAAACCTTTTTTATTTTCATAATTTTTTGAGTCCTTAACTCTTTTGCTGACGAAACCCAAATTAACAAACCTTCCAATCCTATTGGGGGCACTTTCAGTCCCCTTCAGGGTCTGGGAGTGGTACGTGGGAGGTGGGACCCCCCTTTTCTTTCTTCTTCTTCTTACCGATCACTTCACTTACTTCAATTTCCCCGCTTCTTTCACTGTTTTTCACTTTCACTTTAAAAAGTATTACTTAAGTATGTTTGTCTACTTACTATGCAGATTAGGTTAGAGATTATTGCAACCGTTTATTTATCTATCCTCTAATTTATCAAATTTTATTTGGTAGTAAACATTTTTCGGGTGTTACTACAAAATACTGAAGCAAGTCATGTGAAATGATAATTTTTTGAGTATGGAAATTTTTATAAAACTTCGGCAGTCATTTTCGAATTTTTGCTTTCGATCAAGTAAATAAAGTGCAATTTTACCCTGTTTTATTTATGAAAATTTTTAATTACCCTTTAAATTACTTCTGTTTATTACTTTACGACTTTGGAAATTAACAGCAAACACTTTGTAAAATTAAATTAAACTTACGAGGGTGATTTTTTCATTTATAATGCTTCAATTATAGGATTTTGATACTTTTATGTATTTTATATAATGCTTCAATTATAGGGTTTTGATACTTTTATTTATGTGTAGCTTCTTAATTTAATTAATTAAAACTAATGGTTAACTGGACTTGCTATTATTGAACAAATGAATATTTCGCAACTAAATAAAAATAGCAATTTATCTTAAACTGCATGTCCACTCTGCAAGGTGTTGATAGTGGCTATAAGACTGCCTTGTGCCACACGGATAAAATAGTTGATGTCGTGCCGGGTGATTTGTGAAGGTGCAGTCGATGTGAAATTAACAAATTTGCAACAAAGATAATTTTGCGTGTAATTAAGCTCTCGAATCTCTCCCATTTTCTTTCCAACCGTGACGCCATAAATTAGCGCCCCGAGATATTTCGGCCATCAAGCACCGGCATGCCATGAGGGTAGAACGGTTGCCATGATATAAAGTGAGAAATGGAAATACCTATTTACCTTGAATTTGCACAAAAAAACTGATGGGAATCAAATCAGAAATTCATGCAAGCAAATTAAACGTTACAAAAGTTTCATTGAAAAATTGCGAAGAAACCACATTTGGGAACTTTAAGGAATCAAGGCAAACAGATCTAGGTTTAGAAAGTTTTAGATACGTCTCTCTCAGCTCCCGAAACATTAATGGGTCAACAAGTCTAAAATGATGCCGATGACGTTAAGGAAATGTTCTTGTATGCACCACAGCTGGTGTTCTGGCGCTCTAGCTGTTGGTGGAACGTGAGCCCAGCTGTTTGCTCACTAAAACTTTTCCCTCACTGTCGAGGGAGCCTGAACCCGTGCACTGTGGTTATTTCTGTCCTAGCGTCCCTTCGCCTTTCCTAATCCTTTACACCTATATTCAATGAATTTTGAAAGGATTTTCAAGTGGCTACGCATGAGTTCATTTGGTAGGACCTCATCAGTTGAAGAGCTGCATCAAATAAGTACTTTCGAAATAATTCGCAACAATTGAGTCTCTCTCGCTCTCTCTGAAATATCTTCACGGGAATTTATGGATCAGTTCATGCTCTCCTTGGGACTATAAATCTTCAGATGGACTCAGTTATTCCTGCAACTTTACCTACGATACACACTACGATCGGAGTATCGGAGTATCGGCTCTGCTTAATTATTTTTGACGGTTTGAAGACGATTTTCATGTTGTGCTATTTTAAAGATAACTTAAACAAGAAGGGAGAAATGGGGGCATTGCTCTTACTCTACTTTACCACCGTTTCACAGTAACAGAATACTGTAATTACAATAGAAGCATCAGTTTAAAAAACTGACGGCAAATCGGAAAGAGACAAGAAAGATAACTTCGACCATTACCTCATCCTGTTCGACAAGGTTCACCGCAAATGTGAAGGAAATTCCAGGAATCAATTCTCCTTGTCCCGGACTTATAAATCGGGAAAACTTTTCGACCGATCCTTTGACCGGCTGTTAAATTCTTGATAGTCTGATCAATGCTGATAGTCTGATGCAATGAATTGATGGATTGTGTAACTGGTTTTGAGTGTGTGTAATGTCTTTTTTGAAGCTTTGTTTGCTTTGATGTTAAGTTGCATTAATAGTGCGCTGTATAGTGTTCTCTGGAAAGTGAACTATGTATGTCGTTTTTGCTCTGTGATACCAGTCGTGGTTCTTATGTTGTGACAGTATATGATCTAGAGAACGGGTTAAAAAATTAAGCCCATTTAGCATAATTGATATTTTTAAGAGCTAACAAGAACATAAAGATTGACAGGAGAAGGAGACTAGGATGGGCGGCATATGGTAAATTAAGCGATATACTTAAGGATAGAAAGATACCGAAAGAACAAGAATATTTGAACAGTGTGTAATACCGGTGATTACATATGGAGCACAGACCTGGACTCTCACCAAGACATTGGTGAATAAATTGAGGGCAACACAAAGAGCCATGGAAAGAGTTATGAAAGGCGTAGCACTAAGAGACAGAAAGAGAAACGAATGGATTAGACAGAGAACAAAGGTCGTAGATAGAGTGGAGACAGTCACAAGCCTGAAGTGGAATTTTGCAGGACATATAGTCAGACCATGGGAAGGAAAGAGAGGAAGAGGAAGACCAATCATGCGATGGTATGACGACATAAAACGAGTGGCAGGATTTCGATGGACGAGAACAGCACAAAACAGAGAGAACTAAAGGAGAAGAAGGGAGGCCTATGCTCAATACTGGGCGCAATAAAAGGCTTGATGATGATGATGAGGACGATGATGAAGCTGCACAAGATAGTCGTCATCTTCCATTCGAGACACGAAAGATACGAGAAATAAAAAATACAAAATTATACTGTTTAGCTAGCACCGAACACAATGATGTGAAAAAGACACAGCAACGTTCGTTAAACTAATCAGTTTCGTAACGTCTTATCGACGTGATTATTACGGCAGCATGTAGCAGTCCATTTGTTAACTACATTTTGTAGCACTATTAACAAGGAATGATGTATTATTGACGAATGCTACGAGAGAAAATGTTACATTTATGAATCTTAGAATAATATGACGTTATAATCACGTGATCGGACGTCTAAGACGTGAGCGAACCTCCAGCGCTGTACAGTTTAAAAACTTTCTAAGTTTTTTAATTTTTGTAGCAATTTGACTTTACCCATTCTAATTTTTAAAACAGAATTTATTTTGAAAATTGTTAAATGAATTATATATAATAATATGAAGTTTTTTGAACTGGAAAGTGCTTGGCCATAACTAATATTCAAAGGATCTTTTATGTATCCTTATTTTGTAATTTGAAAATTTGACTGCTTATACCAAAGAAAAATGTACTGCCGACTGTTGTCTTTCACAATCTCAGTAGGAGCATTCAGCTTTCTGGACATCAAAGAGCTGACTGACTAATCGTACAACTCCATCAGAGAAGTGAAAATTAAATAACAATAAATAAACGTTAAAATTCAGGGAGAAAATTTAAATACGAATCCAGTTTGAGAACAATGAAATTAACTAATTTGATCGACGGTAATGAGCGCTGTAATCGGTGTAATAAATTAAAGCAGTTAAAGCTATTAAAAGTTTAGAACAAATGGCGTGAGTTGTTCCATTGTTCCCATTAAAAAGTTGAAACGGCAACTCGGATATGTTGCATGTCAACCGACCAGGCTGCATGGGATTTCGGAAACAATACCCGAACAAATGAGCTGAAGTTTTTGTTTCATCGCACGACGACCTATCTGGCAACTGTTACTAATTATTAAAATATTGCAATATCCTGAATGTTCAAAATGGAATCAATGCGCACAAAACGAATTTCAATTTAATATTGTATTTCTTGGAAACAATGCCCTGGCTGACAGCAGCTAATACTTGATAATATACAGGTTACAATGAAAGGTATCCAGACACCTTCAATACATGCTAATATGTATGAAACACCAATAATCATATCTTTCGCATTTTACATAACTTTCAATGCATGTATTGCATATTCTATTGATAAACGTATGAACAGACAAAGAACGCCGTTCATAGTTCAGACAATATACAGGGTGATTCAAAATTGGCCTCAAAATTGGATTTCATTCCTCGGGGGGTGTTGTCTGGGGGTGTCTTAGGAGTACAGGAAAAATAGAAAAAAAAATTAATTGTTATGAAAAACTGAGATATTTGCAAAAAACTAGATCAGAAGTATGGCAACAATGTTTTTCAAGGTAATCTGCCTCATTAACAAAACATAAATATCTGTTGCTTGGGTAAACACAAAACAGAAAAAGTGAAAGTGCAATGAAATATTTTGAGGTTAGGAAAACGTTGTCACTTTGCCGTCAGTGCTGCCAACCTTTTTATGTATCAATGATCAATATTAATCAAATAACATACAATTAGTAGTAAACATCTTTATTTCTAAAAAAAAAGGCTATCGACCTATCGGTCTTTCTGCCCTTGTTTAATACATGTAGTCTTAATCTAAATAAAAAACAAATACGAAAATTCTCTTATTCTAGGTTAACAATCTTATTAAATAAACTTTCCAATTCTAATGACAAGAAAAAATTATTTTATTGTCCACTAGTCAGTTGCGTTTGCAAGTGTTCGAGTAGCGTTGATGTAGGGAAACGGAAGCGGGATTGTCTGGTTGGTCTTGTAAGACAAAGGGGATTCAGTATGGTCCAATTGTAGGGGTTGTTTGTCTATTTTGTCTGTAGGTGTATGAGTCTTTCCGAGATCTTTGTCATGTTTGCGCGTTTGTATAGTAGTTGGGTGGGGGGGTTGTGCAGTGGGTTTTGGGGGTGTCTTATTCGTGTTATTAGTCTTAGTGCAATTTGTTCTGTTGTTTGTGTATAACGTTTTGTTCTTTCTGTTCCGTTGGTCATGAGTATATGTCCAAAGTCTAGCAAGGGTCTACAAATAGCTTTATATATTTTGGTGGCGGTGTTTGTGCTGATTCCTCTGTCTTTGTAGGTTAGTGATCGGAAGTGTTTTGTTCTCTTTATTGTTTCTGCCCTGATGTTTCGTATGTGTTTAGTGAATTTAAGTTTGTGGTCAATTGTGATTCCAAGGTATTTTACGTCGTTTTTTGGTTGTGTCGTTTGGCCGTCTGCAGTTATCGTAGGGGAGTCAGCGTTGAGTCTGTGGTTTGTGAGCAGAAGTTGGTTTTTTGACGCGTTTGGTGTTAGTCTCCATTTATAAAAACCATGTCATTGTGTTGTTTGTTAGTGTTTGGAGTCTTTGAGCTGCTCTCTCAGTAGTTTTGTCATGTACAATAAGTGCCGTGTCGTCTGCGTATTGTAATATGTATGCCTATCTGTCGATTTAAATAACATACAATTAAGTTGTTAAATCACAAAAGGTGTTCAAAGTTCTGCCTGTTTAATTCTTAAACATTTTTTTTGTTGTCGATGAGGTTTAGGAAATGCAGTCTTATGCACAGTTTAGAGCTGGTCTTCTGAAGCTCTGTGTTGTTTGAGACTCGCACCTGGCTGCTTCCCTACTAAAACCTTTTGCTAACTGTCTTTGGTAGTGCAGCATCCAGCTATGAAATTTGATCATTTCTGTCCTATTGTTCCCTCATCTGTTCTACTCCTTCATTACCCTGTATATTGAATGAAAACAACAGAGAGCTTGAAGATGATACTTCAACTGTTAGGAGTGCATCAGCTCCCAATAGTTTTCGTCTTCCTTTTGCGCATGCCGTGCATGCATTATATGCAGATGTGTTTTGTCTTCTAATCCGCACCATCGACAGGTGGAGTGATCGCGCAGAGACATTCTAAACAGATTTTTTGTGTAGGGTCGTGTCCCGTTCTAAAACTCACAATTATGTTTATTATTATATTGTTGCCTGCTAAGTTCTAGTGTTTTAGCAGTTAATTCTTAGGTACCTGAGTATGGAAGCCCTACAAATTGCTTTTCCAGAAGACTTCGTATCTCGTTCCAGTCCTATGCTCATTCTAAGATTCGTTGCTCGACTCTTGCCCTTACTTGGACATGAAATATTCCGCAAGCAGGTTCGCGGTCAGTTTATGGTTGCTCAGTTTCTGTCTTAGTGCATTAACTTGGTCATCAACCAAAAAATCAGTTGTTTTCAATGACCAAATAAAAAGTTTTTGTACCAAGGCACTCAAGAACTCACCACTTGCCCAAAGCGGATGAACTCGGTTGCTATATCGAAATATGAGTCTTATATAGGAACAAATTCACAGCGTTTCATTGAAACTCATTGTATCTTTCTTCAGATATCTCAAAAAACCTTATTGTTGGAAGAACTTTGACCAACCAAAGCAGAGGATTCAGACATTTTCTCTTAATAAAAGTTAGGCGAGATCGTCTTCTTTTGACTCAAAGAATTCTGAACCCTTTTGATCATGTGCTTACGAGACACCCTGTAGGAGTATATGAGTATAATGAGATAAATAATGTTTCTACAGAATTTTTGTATTAATTTAAAATCTACTATGGTTCTCATTCTCTGTTAGGCCTTCAGGAACGCTACATCTTGTTTATAATCTCTTTTCTTTTATAATCTCTTTCTAAAATTGGTTTAAATAAAAATTCTTGCCGAAAAATACATTTTCTGTTCAGTATTATAAATTATGTAGCAATTCGTATTTAACTCTTTTTGCATTTGTCTTTTAATGTGTTCTTATTTGGTATTTTTTATATAAACAATGTTTAATTGTTTATACTACAGCTGTGCAATGTAGTTAATCAATATATGCATTTCAGAATTCTTATATTGTTATATTTTATTACTGTGTATATTTTCCGGACTGTATTTCAATTGGGTTATATTTTATTACTATTCATCGCAATTTATTACTTTAACCGTACGATGCAGTTTGATGGGAGATGGGACAAGGCACAAAACGTGACATTAACAATTTTTTGCTTCTGATTGATGTCTGTACACATCAATATCGACGACATTTCACTCTGTCATATAGCCGTGAAAATCACGTCGATATCGCTCTGATTTCTAGGGTTCATTTACGTGTTTTTCACGTCTGATAATAGCCGGGCCTTAAACAGACGAAATCTATTGGGAATCGAATCTGAAATTCCAATAAAACTGAAAGATGAAAAAAAAATCTGTTCGGAAATTTTTTTTGTTTTACATTAATGCACATGCCGCCCGAGCGCGCAAAAACTTTAGTTTTCAATTAAAATTTGATCATGTAAAAGCAATAATTATGATTAAAAAACGAATATAAGTGAGTTAGCTAGTGTTCATTTTCTTGATAAGCGTAAGAAATAATACGTTAAGTAACAAACATTTTTAAAACGCGGAAATCTCATAATAAATAGAACGACAGAAAAAAACCGCAAACCAAATTTAAAGAGAGTTGGATTTTTACAATTTCAATTTTTGATAAAAAATTTTTAGTTTAAGTAGAATGATAATGAGCCATATTTACAGTTAGCATAAAGAGGAAATTTCCCTCTATCGACGGTTTATTGTCGACAATCTGGAGCTGCAAAAAGTTCTAACAAAACTAAAGAGTTTGGTATTCTTCCATCATTTCTGCACATTTTATCGTTTTATCATTCCAACCACCACTCTCGCATAATTTGCAAATACGTAAAATAAGCTGATACAAAATGGCGAGAAAATAACGTTGATGTAGCGTGTTTCCGCCATATAAATATTAAAATTACGTTTATGTCGATGTTATTACTCCAAACAGAGAACAGGTCGGTGCAGTAATTATCTAGTTATACCGGAGATTTGCGTAAAATATTTTAAATATTGCAAATAGGGACGTCGAAAACAATTTATTACTTACATATTTAAAGTCGTTTGCATGGAGATGGCGAAGATACACTTTCCATTTTATTTGCAATATGCAAAATACTTCAGGCATTGCTTGCTTCGATTATGTTGATGGGAATACTGGTTAATTAAAAAAATGTTCAACAGCCTTGTTGTATCGATAATTTGAGAAATATTTTTAGCTCATGATGTTTCTGATTATTTGATTGGTTTCTCAACAGCCATTACCACAGAAACTAGTAATTTACAAAATGTTAAGCAAGTTTTACTTTAAACTATCCTTTATTAGGTTAAAAAGATTTGTCGACTAACAAAAATTTTCAAATAAACTAAGGCTATTGATAATTATATAGGCATAGGCTTTCGCATCGACAAAGGAATCTGTTCTGAATTTGATGAGTTGAATCTTTTGGTATTTGAAACCCTTCAAGTTTCCTTCTCATCCAGGTTAATTTCTTTCTGTTCACTCGACTCCCAATCTCTATGTTTTCTTCCATAATAAGTCCTAATCTTGCCGCATCCGCTGTTGTAAAACACATGTCCTTGGTATCCCCAATTGTCATTTCTGTTATTATACTGAAGTGATTAAAGAGAGTAAATAATGAGAGAATGTAAATAAAGAATGAGGACTGAAAACTAGTCTATAGTATTTGCACTAAGGCTCACTAAAAACAACATAAATAAGCTAAGGATTTCACAGAGGAAAATGGAAAGATCAATATTGGGAATTAAGCTTACAGACCATGTAAAGAACACGGAAATTCGAAGATGAACGGGGATAGAGGAAATCACAAAGATCAAATGGAGATTTGCAGGCCATGTAGCACGACTCAACGGTGATAGATGGACCAAAAGACTATTAAAATGGAGACCCCGTGAAGATAGAAGAAGTCAGGACAGAGCACCGACGCGCTGGACAAACGATATACGGAGAATAGGACACTAGAACTGGATGCAACAATGTCCAGCAGTGGTCGCGAGAAGAAGCTGAATGATGATGATGATGATGATTATGTACTTAGTCAATACTATTGGCCAGTTTTTTCAACTGGACATTATTTTCGCAGGGAATAATTTATTTTAAAATTATTCAATGAAAAATTGAAGCGTGTGTTTGGTATAACGCTTTTGGATCATGCTTTTCTTGTAAATTATGTTAATTTATTGCTTGTTATCCGCTCTGTCACTCGGTCACATTTAAATATTTGATAAAATAGTAGTAGTAGTAGTAAACATCTTTATTTCTAAGAAAGGGCTATCGATCTATCGGTCTTTCTGCCCTGGGTTGATTACAAAGTTTTGTATGAAAACTTAATAACTAATAACTTAATACAATTAGCAAACATTTACACAAGCTATGTCTGGAAATGTTCCAACAGGGTTGAGGTTGGGAAGAGGAATCGCGTTTGTCTGGTCGGTCTTGTTAAACAGAGGGGGTCCAGAAAGGTGAGATTGTGAGGGTTGTGTTTCCATCTTGATTGCAAGACGAGTAGTCTTTCCGATATCCTTGTCAAGTTTGTGCGTTCGTAGAGAAGTCGGTTTGGTGGATTGTGTAATGGGTTTGCTGGGTGTCGGATCTTCGTTATCAGTCTCCGTGCTATCTGTTCTGTTGTCTGTAAATACCGTTTAGTTCTGTCAGTAGCGTTGGCGAATAAAATATGGGCGTAGTCAATTAGAGGTCTGCAGATCGCTTTATATATGATAGTTGCTGTCTTGGTGCTGATACCCTTGTTTTTGTAAGTAAGTGTGCGGAAGTGTTTTGCTCTCTTGGTTAGATCTGTTCTGATGTTTTGTCCGTGTTTTGTGAATTTGAATCTATTGTCCATTGTTATTCCTAGGTATTTCACATTCTCGGTGGGTTTGATTATTTGACCGTCCGTGGTGATGTTTGGAGAGTCTGGTTTAATTCGGTCGTTTGAGAGGAGCAGTCGGTTTTTTGATGCATTTGGTGTGAGCCTCCATTTGTAGAACCATGCTGTTATTGTGTCTGTTAGTGTCTGGAGTTTGTCCACTGCTCTGGCGGTCGTTCTGTCATGCGCGATAAGGGTAGTGTCGTCAGCGTATTGCAGCAGGTAAGCGTTTTGGTCTATACCTTCTTTGCCTTGTCTGTTGTGGTTGCATATGTCATGACAATATTTGTTGTAAAGCAGGGGTGAGAGTGGTGAACCCTGAGGTAAGCCTTTCTCAGGTGAAAAGGGGATAGAGTAGTCGTCGTTGATTCGTACCTCCAGTTGTCTGTCTTCGAATAGTTGTTTAATAATATGTATTAAGTAGTTTGGAGTGCCAAGTTTGTGTAGTTTGGGTTAGTTCGCCCTGTTAGTATTTTAAATTTCTCAGAGAAAATCGTCCAGAACGTCAATAATTTAAAAAAAATTGTGTTTTTATCTGTTGCAGGAGAAAAACGTCTGCTGCTATTGAATTGCTTTTACCAAAAAACCTGATAACAAACTTTCGAAAATATAATTTTGTTATTTGAAAACCAAACCATATCTGATATAGAAAATGGTTAACATTTCCCCTTTTAACGAAATCATCAGTTGTTCCGTTTGTCTGAAAAAAGCTAGTTGAATGAGAGCATTTCGTTAAAGTTGACAATGGTGAAACCATACGAGGGACCAGAACTTCACAATTTTTTACACAATAAGAGCATTATCCGGGCCGTGGCTCCACAAGCCTCTATCACAATAATTGTCTACCTTAACAATAGGCCGATTCAAATCGAAACACCCTTCGCCCAGTGTGAAAGTTTCAACCCCTCTTGCGCTTTTTACGGAGGTCGCTTAATTTGAATTGGCAATTATTACCAACGCCAATGTTATTATTATATACATTACATGTCCCAGCTTGGAGCGAACGTCGATCTTTTATTCGGTTTTTGCTGTTTTAACAACAGTTTAACACGGTCTCGTGATATCCCTGATGTAGGGTCTGAAGAGCGTTGTATGTAAATTGTAACTTTATTATTTTAAAGCGAAATGTTGTTATGCCATGACCTTTGATCGAGTGTTTATTTGTTCTCATTCAAACTTGATCTGTTGTTTTTTTAAATATTCCTCACAAAAAAAAAATTTCTGAAAATTTATTTTTATTAATATGTATATAGTTGATTGTTATTTTCCTCGAATATATTCTTAAAGGAATGGCTTTACTTTCCTAGCTGTTCTAATAACTTTTGTTATTATAGATGTTCTAATAACGACAGTAAAAAAATGCTGTGAAGTGTGTTTTTCGTCTATAATATAAGGAGCATAATATTTGGTGTCATCCAAACATTTTTTGCCATTTGTTTCTGTCTTCCAGCAATTGTTTCATCTGCGTTTATCACAGATACCTGCATTTCGTTTCGTTTTTTGTGCGATCACTTCATTTATTTGTTGCTGACAGGTTTCACTCTCAAGCTTGGATATATCTCGTTTTTGCGTGCGTTTTAAACGCACACAGATATTGAAATTTTACAGAAGTTCTTCCACAAAATGCATCTGTATCGATCTAGCATGACGAGTGCACTTTCCTTTACCCGTAGCAAACATCTTAAATGAACAGTTTGCAAGACGTGTGATTGGTGGAGCAGAACTACACCCTTGAACCTCAAGACATCCTGACTTGTCCAAACTAGATTATGACTTGTGAGGTCTCATGCAAAAAAATTACGATTAATTTCGATTTACATCAAATAAAATAAGAACTATCGAAACAAATCCAAACCCGAACTTTTCAAATATAGTAAATATTAACGGCAGTATTTGACTATGTATTTTTTAAGAACCAACATTAAATTTTCCAGCAAAGTTACCCCATGAGAATCACAACCGTTTTCGTTGTTTTAATAATCACGGACCCTTTTGACTTTATGATCGATGTAATGGCAATTAGTGGGAGTGAACTCTGTCCCTTGCGACATACGGAACATTATCGCCTCTTGCGCCTAATTATGAGTTTGATACGTCCGGGACGGCAAGCTATGTAATCCTAATCCTCTTGCCTTCGCTTCGAGACGAAAGTGTAGGGTTACAATCCTCGCCAATTAGAAGAAACACGCGCCGAATCAACAGTTTTTCCCAGTGCAATAACTATTATTGGTATGGGGCTATTGCTGTTGCTGATTTAGCCGGAAAATAATGATCTTAGCTGCCGCTATTGACCAATTAGGACAAGAGAAAGCGCCGCTCTGGTTTACCAGAATTTTAGATAATGGCGGCAGACGTCTAGTGCTCACCAAATAGGAGCTGTATGTTCAATGGAGTTCTGCGCCAAATTTTTCCTCAATTTGTAATTTAACAAATATCAAAACAGTTCTTAAACTAGGTATTCTAGTAATGGAAAAGGTTATTTTATTCAAAAATTAAAATCAAGTGAAAATACTCGGATATTTCTGCCAGAAGTATATCTCTTTTTCCACTCGATTTTTTTTTCAAAAGGGGCTCAATTAGAAAGTGGCTAACATTAATGACTGCTCATTTAAAGGGATACTTACATGCATCCATAATACGTATCATTTATGTACATTTCAATAGTTCCTGACTCTTAAAATTAGTTTACCACTTCAAATTCTTCTTCTTCTACTTTATAAGCCTTAATCTCTCCACTGATGGAGATAGGTCTCTTCAAGTCCTATACAGATATGTCCATCTTGAGCTGTTTGTAACCAATTTCTTCCTGCTGTGGCCTTAAACTCGTCGGTTCATGTTTTTATTGGTTCAAATGAGGGCCAGCTTTGAACTATTCTTCGCGGTACATCCGCTTTTTGATTTTCTTTATGAATTCTACTTTTATGTCCTAAGGATACATAGTTTTGTGCGCTGGGGATTTTTTTTTTGTGATGTTTATTCCGAGACCTATTTTCTGAGAAGCCTGATGTAGTTGCTCAATAATAGCAAAATTAATTTGTTTCGTATTATATTTTCTTATATCCTTTCTTCCTCGTTAGTCCCTTGTATTCCTGAGAGTCTTTTTCCTTAGTTTTCTTTTTGTGGATGAACTTTGGTGTATCGTTGCTAAATTTGGTTGTTTTCTCTTTTTGGAATACTATCTTTTTAGTTGTAGTATCTATAATAGATATGATTTTTTCGTTAATCTGTTCTTTTCCGTGTATTTTAAAAACTCTAGGGGTTTTAGTTTGTCTTTTAGAGTTTTCTGATTTGTTGTTGACTTCTTTCAACAATATCTATGGCTGGTATTTTGATTTTATTGCCAATCACCATGTTTTTTCGCTCCCGGTTTAAGTTTATTCGGAAGGTGGCCCTTACCATTCTATGGTCGCTACCTGTGGCAAAGTTATTAAGCACTTTAAATTCCTCTAAATCGGAATTTGGTTGAAAATTTTTCAAATTGCTACAAAATTTCATAGTGGAACATCTTCCAAACCAAATAATAAAAAGCAAAAAAACGAATCTAAATTGGTATCAAGACCTTAACAGGGCCAAAAGAATTTGAATAAATTGAGGAAAGCAACTCTTGCAGGTATTTTCTTTCTTTCTGGATTACCTTGTTTTACTTTTTTTTTAATCCAATCGTTGCAGATTCTTTCTTTTTAATTAAAAATTTCTTTAGGCATGTCCGGAAATAATTGTAATATAAGCATTAATGACAATAAATTCATCAATATTTCGCATGTTTGTGCTATTAAAAACTCAATCCAAATTCAATAATAAAATATAAATCAAAACATGGTGGCATTTCTGCGATCCGGAACGTCGGCGTCGCTCTGAACGGGATTTGCACGCCAACATTCACATATCAGACTCCCGGATCCTGCAGGCGCTTCCTCGGAATTAAGGTGTTCTTCCGGAGATTAGACTCGCAGCTATATTTTTTATTTTATTTTATTCGGGCTATTTATCGCTCCAGGAGATCACGCTCCAGGAAATGGGATTTTAGTTGTGTCTCTAACGTTCTCGAACAAGTATAAATCATTCCGGCTACAAAAGGGAAACGAAAGCTCGGATCTAATGGTATTAGATTCGTTCCCGTTATTTAATTCTTATTTTCAAACAATATGTAAAACTAAATAGAGTTTAAATTGCCTAACTGCGAGTCATTAATTGTTCAGATCTCATAGTAATTAACGACTAACAATTGATGTTTAAATGTTGGAAAATGTCGGGATTAGAATCGATTATTCAATCTTTTCTCAAAAATTTTCTCCTTAGAAACTACGGATCGAATAAGCAATTAAATTGAATTAAGTAATTAAATTGAATTAGAGCTATTATTCCCTATAGCTCTAATACCCCTATATGTATTATTTAGCCTTGAAGCGGGCTAAATATATGGTCGAAACGTCGGCTCTTTCAAAAAAGTAAAGAGTTTCAAATATGCCAAACCCGCTAAAACTTCATAGATAATTTAAAATTCAATAGACCGGGTTGCATAAAGCATGACCCAAAGCAGAATTGCCGCCGAAATCTGTGACTCTGGCACATTTTCAACAAAAGTGAAGTCCACTTTCAAATATGTTGCAATGCTCATTATGCAACTCGGTATATTGAATTTTGTTCTTAAACTGCTCTCTACTACGAAGTTTTAGCTTCAATTTAATCAATCTGTAAATAAAATACAAACCACCACCACCAACTTCGACCACTTTGCAAAAACTTTTTTCGAGATACGAGGTCTTCATCATCATAATTCCTGGAGTGTTGAAGTACAAAAAAACGTTTTTCTGTGCAACTGAGAGCATGTGGAACTGTCATCAATCTTGCATTGTTTTACTTTTTGTAACATTTTAAATAATAAACAATAAAATTGACTGAAACCCAGAAATATATTCGAGTGAATTGTTTTACTTGCCACCCTGTAGAAACCTTAACTGAATTACATTTTTTTGGAAAAAATTCACACTAACCGAAAAGGAATTGCACTAAATAACGTTTCAAACAGAAATCAACTCGCTCTCATCATTCAGAATTTATCCAGTTCCAAAATTAGTCAAAATTTGCCCGTGTAACGACTATTTTGCCGACTAGTTGAACCAAGAATAGTTTAATAATTTAAATCGATTCTTATAGGATTAAAATTATAGATTTGTCTTAATTCTTTGTTAAAGGGAAGCATGTGGAATATTGTAAAAATACTGATGGTGTTTTCTTCTTCTGTTCATTCTTTTAAAATAGTGTTTTGTGGGCATTCAGACCAGTATTTATAAGCGAATCTCAAGTCAAAGTTTTGTGGAGCACAATTTAAAAACTAACCCCAAATATGCTGTATCGCTGACATTTGTCAATATATATCTGCCTGGATGCAGGGCTGCCGCTGTTGATAAATTAGGTAAATCCGTTCCATTTTTAAAAGCGAATATGATAGAAATATTAGAATGGTTAAGTTGTTAGTTTACACTTAAACTTAGTACGTAGTTGTATATTATTTTTCCTGACTGTACTTTAATTCATTCCAATGTATTCCTGGGTTTTCAGTCAATTTTATTGTCACTAATTATGGTGTTATGTGATGAGCCCTGCGTTTTACATTGGAATGAACTTAGTACGTAGTGTAGCTACGTTAGAATTTGCGGTCCAATATTGAAGTTCGGTTGAGCAGCAGCAGCAGCAGCTGAATGCGTCATGTTATAACTTATATCCCTTTAAAACAGAAGTATCCTAAGCTAGAGGAAACTGCAGTTTTCAAGGGAACTTTTAATTTGGCAGGATACAGTTCTTACATTGAGGTAACATTATTAATAAATCATGTTCTGTGTCTAAGCACTCTACAAATGTTACAAAATGTGGTGGAAAACTTCAAAATCCAAACCTCAAAAAGCAGGATACTGTGCAGGATTGTAGTTAAGCAGTAAGGGGTAAGTTGGCAAGAATGGTAGCACCTGTGATCGCCATCTGTCTTCCACCCTGACAGTTTATGCAATTAACATGTTTGTCTTGGATCCCTATTCTCACCCTTTTGAACGTCACCTGCTCTCGCGTAGCTCCATTTTCAAATAAAATATTGTTGCTCGGTCCTAATTGTTTTATATCGCACAAATCTTCATTATTAATTAGAAACGAAAGGGTTGCCGAGCTAAGAAAAGCTTTTTATTCTATTAAAAGAGCGGGAGGGTGAATAAGTAAATATACGTTTTATACACTTTCGCAGCTTTTAGCGGTTTTTGGCTTTGCTTTTAAGCACATAAATTATTTAGTTAAGTAATTCGTTTACTTGATAGCTTCAGCGGGTTTGACATATATTATTTATTTTTTAGCTTAACAATATTTTTTTATTGTGCACGCTTGCATTGATATGTGATTTATAGTTCTCTGAATTTAGTAGAGGCCTATTTGTTGAAAAGCTTCATCTGCACGATTTTCCTAATGTTTCTAGATATTCTTTAGTTCTGCTAAACTTTTCGAAATATTGATCAGGCGTAAGAGCTTTTCGATAATCTGTCCACCTGAACACTTCGTGAGCTTTTATCAGGAATTCGTAACCTTCCAAGTGTTAGAAGCCATAAGAAGGAATCGTAGGTGGACGATTCCGGCACGAAGAACAGCTTTTAGCTCAGAAACGGTCGAAGAAGGTGAAGTCAAGAATGTTTTCGATCGATTTTCCAATTATTGTATTTGAGTGCTTCTTCTCAAGGAAAACTTAATAGAGTTGATTGCTCTTTACCGTAATGCAACACAAATTTTGCATGGATGGATGTTGCAGTTTTCCACCCGCTAAAGGTGTCTGGTCAAGATGCGTAATGCTGGGTTACCACTTAAACGAGACAACTTCTGTCCGATTTTGGAAGAAGCTTTGAACAGTATTAATCCAGATATTCTCAAAAACGGATTTCGGCGTTGTGGACTTTATCCACTGAATCCAGAAGCACTGCGAAGATGTGTGATTTGACAGAGTTCCAGTTTGTGACTCAGAAGTTTACAATCACCTAACCTTTATAGAGTGTAATATTCCTCCTGAAAAGATTGCCCATTTCAAGGCTTCAGATCATACATGGACTGGTTTTTGGCAAATTTTTGTTAAATATAAATTATCAAACAAGGCACGACAAGGAGGTAGTAGATGCGAATCTCGCTGAAACGGAAAAGACTGATATACTGATACTGCTGATATGCAACTGGTTCAACAGAAAAACGTTTCGTCTGATGAACTTCTTCCTTCGTCAAGCGATTTAGATGACAACAATTCTGCCTGGCTGGATGAATTGTTAAAAAATGATATGAATATTTACGAAGTAAACAACAATCGAGAACGTGTGCTTATATCTAAGGATGAATTGAAAAAAGACGAAAAAAGAACGACGAAACAAAAATTGCTGAACAGCATTATAACCACGAAAGAAGAGCGGAAACGCCCAGGACAATTTATGAAACACCCAAACTTGGATTTGGGACACACAACGGAATGTGAGGAAACATAATCACAAGCCAATGAAAGGTTGATTATTCAGTGTCAATCGCCGCCTCAGAAAGCTTTGATATCTGAAATGACAGTGATGGATCAATTTCCTACACCCTTCAAGAAGTCTTTACTCTGGCCTTCCCCGCCTACAAATTCTAATCCTCAAAAACGGAAATCGAAAGCGAAAATCCCAGCTGTAGCAACTTCTCTCGATTGGCGGCAATATCACCTAAAAAAAAGGGAACGAAAAGGCCAATAAGATACAAAAAATTGAAGACATTACAAAGAAAAAGGAAGAAAAGGCATTGCTAAAGAGACAGGACGGGAGAATGAACAAGTCTGTTGTGAAAGAAAGTAAATCCTTAAACAACGTACTGTAAAGCATGCGAAGAAGTAGGCCAACAAGACATGATTCAATGTTTAACGTGTAAAAGTTGGGTGCAGGAAATATGTGCAAATGTAACTAAAAGCGCCAAAAAATTCTATTGTTACGACTGTTAAACATATTTTTTTACATGCTTTTAGAAGTAATTAATAAACTTTTTGCATGTTTTATTGATGATGTTTAATCTGATGAATTCACGAACACGTTGTTGCCGAACTCTGAGACATACCTGTTTTAGACATGACGGTAACTTGGTCAATTGGTAGTGCCAAGCTATTTCTATTATTTTTGTTATTGTACCAAAAAAATGCATACATACTTGGTTTGTGTCCTGAAGTGTACACACCAAAGAATGCCAAGAGCATATTAAAAGTTTTTTAGCACTGCGGAAATGCACATGAAACGTTGCGGAAAGATCGGCTTTTTCTTAAGCTGACGAATACTAGTACGTTTACCTTCGTGCATAGAAATCGGCCCACAGTAAACTTTTGACTTTAACTATATTTTTTAAAAAAACTATTCATCACATCAAAAAAAGAAATATACTCTTTGAAAGACAATTTAATATGCTTTAATGTGAGTATAAATTATTGTGAGTATCCTAGTTACGGCGGCCCCTATAATAATCATTATCAATTCCCAACAACACAGTTCAGGTAATGTACAACTTTCAGATGGCAAGTTATCCAAGGTTAAAACTGCATATCAAATACCATTTCGTCATTGCATTGGAAGATATTCATCGATTCAATATTTCGTTATAAAAAAACCAGTGATTTTACGGAAATATTGCAGCTTAAAAGAGTACCTATGTTGCGCTTTATCGATGGCAATATTTGAAGCACACGATTTAAATACAAGTCGATTCAAAATTGGCGTGTCTTCTGCGGCTTCTGTCTAAGGGAATTTAGAAGGTACAGAAAAAAATTCTAAAAATAAACAATTCTCACAAAAAAGTGAGATATTCGCTAAAAACAAAATCTGAAATTTGACAACCATGTATTTTATCATTGTTAATTCCATTTTTGGTAAATGTTGTGCCAAAAGTGCAAATTTTTGTTTAACAATGTTTATCGTGTTTGTGCTGCTGTAAAAACCATTCAGAAAAGTGAATTCTACTGAGGAAGTCTTCAAGCTGTAGTGCTTGGACACGTTGAATGTGAAACGATGCAACCGGGTTTCTCGCAGTGTTGTCCATACTTTTTTTACTTATTTCGGGCTTTTTTGCAATGAGTCGATTATTTTTTGTTGGATCTTCCTCATCGACAATTAGAAATTGTTCTTTCTTTTGCACGTTTTTAAGGTCTTTCCCACAGGTAACTTTCTCGCTTACTAAATTCCTTATTTTTGAGTAAAAAAAGGTTGTTTGTTTCAATGACTCCTACACTTGCGTGCATAGAAATCGGTCCACAGTAAACTGTTGACTAAGTATTTTTTGTAACTATTCATCAGATCAAAAAAAGAAATATGCTGTTTGAAAGACAATTTAATATGCTTTAATGTGAGTATAAATTATTGTGAGTATCCTATGTTAACTTAACACTTAATTTTTTAATAATGGGTATGACCTCCTCTTTCCCTAATAACTTCTCTCATACGGTTAGGCATAGATCTAATCAAGTTTGCTATTGTTTCTTGAGGGATGTTAAACCACTCTTCTTCTACTGCAACAATAAGCTCTGGGATCGAGTTTGGGGTATGAAGTCTAGCTCGAATTCTTCGGTTTAGCTCATCCCATAAGTGTTCGATCGGATTTAGGTCAGGACTGTATGCTGGCCACTCCATAGCCCGAAAACCGACTTCTGCAATGTAATTTTGCACGATTCTTGCGGTGTGCGGCTTGGCATTGTCATCCATAAAGGTAAATTCGTCTCCAATATAGTCGACGTAAGGTACCACATGAATTGCTAAAATCTCCTCGATATATCTAACAGCCGTTAAACCTCTTCTTCCGTGAACACGGTCGCCTCTACCAATGAATTCAGGGTCGGTTCGTGTTCCTATGGAAATTGCACCCCAGATCATACAGGAACCACCTCCATAAGCACTCCGCTCTTCAAAGCAGCAATCTGCAAATCGCTCTCTTGGTCTTCTGTACACTTTCCTTCTTCGGTCGCTACCATGGAGGCATATTCTGGTATCATCTGAGAACAGAACAGATCCCCATTGTTCCAACGTCCAATTCAGATGATCCCGTGCAAAACGCACGCGTGCTTGCCGATGAGCTGGAGTAAGTTTTGGACCAATCGCAGGTGTTTTAGGGGTCATGTTATTTTCCTGCAGTCTTCGTCTTACTATCCGACTAATAGCCAATCCTCGCACCTCACGGAGCTGTCGTTGCACTTGAACGGCATTAAGGTGACGATTTCTTAATGTTGTTCACACACTAAAGCGGTCATCACGAGCGGTTGTAAATCGCCTTCTGCCTGTTCCAGGTCGCCTATGAAAGGATCCAGTCTCCTCATAACGTTTGCACACTCTTCGAACCGCTGCGCGTGTCATATCCAATTGTCTAGCAACAGCTCGCTGACTAAGTCCATTTTCGATTAAAGCAATAACTTGCCCGGCTTTTTGTGGTGTAGTATGCATTAAACTAACACACTAAAACACTATTGAGATTAAGAAAAACGAATTAATATGCAAATTTCAGTCGCAAACGCAATAATTTTAATATTTGACAATTTTTTTATTTTCGTTACAATCACCACATAAACACGTTTCATTGGTTTACCGGTTGCAACGCATATAAACGACAAGCCTTCTTGATAAATTTATACTCACATTAAAGCATATTAAATTGTCTTTCAAACAGCTTATTAATTTTTTTGATCTGATGAATAGTTTTAAAAAAATAGATAGTTAAAGTCAAAAGTTTACAGTGGGCCGATTTCTATGCACGCAAGTTTATTTTTCGTCAAAGATTTATCGAAAAATATATCTTTAAGTAACAAATTCTAGTAAATTGACTTAAGTTATTCTACAAGTCTGATAAATGACCATTGAACTACTTTACAATCGTCCTCAAGTACAGTGTATAGTCCTTCCAAGAGCTAGTAACTCTGTGAGACAGAACTGGCGCCAATTTTGATCACCTAGTAGAAGAGAGCTTGAAAACTGTATAATAATTGACCGAAATGAAAATGAAACTAATTATATTTGGTCGGGTTTACCGATATAATAGTCTATTATTTAAAGTAATATCGTAAAGGGTTTCCCTGCTTCGCGTGAAAAACTCCATTTTCCTTCATGCATAAATTACAATAAAATTATTCGCATGCTATTTTAGAATTTAATCCGCAATACAAGCCATTACCGTGAATTTGCCTCACAACGCTCCAATGACAGGGGGAAAGGAAAATAGGGAAAGCTGGAATACTGGAAAATGCAATAACTGTCAGTTTCTCGGCGGGACGGCGCGGGAGAGGCCGGAGGGATATTGCAAGTAGCTGCAGTCGCGCGGAAAATCGTACATGACACGCTCATATCCATAGCAACTCCGTCAGATATGAATATTTCATGGAATACATTTTCATACTTTATTGAACGTGTCACCTTTGATTACGAACAATATACCTGTCCTGCTCTAGAGAACCGGTTGGCGCTCCGTAAAACGCAGAGATAAATGCGGCACAACGTGACACTTCTCTTTCCACTAACCCCGACGGCCTCTTTTCCGAAGCTGTCAAAATTCATAAAGACGCGTCTCACTAAGGAAAGTTCTTCAAGTTCTTCAGACAAATCAAACAAATGGAGCAACAGCAATCGCGCTAATATATTACTTCTCTGGACTAAATAAAAGACTGTCTAAAGTTTTCCGACTCAGCTTTTTCAAGGCAACCAGTTTCCCTATTTTCTTAACTTTGCTGATACTGCGTTAAATTAGGTAAATGGCAGCAACCCTATTTCAGGCAAAAAGTAATGAATAATATTAGAATATTAAGTGTGCACTAGTCAACTTGTTAACGAGTATTCAAAGCAATTATTAAGCAATTAATCTACTGCAAATACTTATGCATATGTTTATTCAAAATATTGTAGACGGTTTTTTGGAAAATTTTAGCCCTCTCTAGACCATAGATGCACGTCATTAAACAAATGGGATGTAAAAAATATGCAGATCTAATAGTCCACGAGAATTTTTAGAATGAAAAGCAAATGAATGTAGGAACGGCTTAATAATCCCTATACCCAAAAATGGACTGGACAATACACAACCGAGCAATTACAGACCAATTGCATTACTCCCAGTACTTAACAAGGTTTTTGAGTACATAATAAGGCAGCGACTGGGAAAACTGGCCGGAAAGTACATACCATCGTATCAGTTCGGATTCAAACATCAGCACTCGACTATTCACCCACTCTTCACTCTGACTAACAATATACAAACAACCCACCTAACTGACAGAAAGACAGCTTGCCTGTTTATGGACATTAACAAAGCTTTTGATAGTGTCTGGCATAGATGCTTACTATACAAACTATACAAACTACACACACCAACATATCTACTACACACCATAAAGAACTTACTAGAAAACAGACAACTACATGTACGAATTGACAAAACACTGTCATTTTCTTTTTCCCCTGAACAAGGGCCCTCAAGGATCCCCGCTCTCACCCTTTCTCTACAATATATACTGCCATGACATATACAATTACAACTTACCAGACAAAAATCAAATCGACAGATCGGCATACATATTACAATACGCAGACGATACGGCACTTATTGTACATGACAAAAGTACTGAGAGAGCACCTCAAAGACTCCAAACACTAACAAACAACACAATGACATGGTTTTATAAATGGAGTCTAACACCAAACGCGTCAAAAAACCAACTTCTGCTCACAAACCACAGACTCAACGCTGACTCCCCTACAATAACTGCAGACGGCCAAACGACACAACCAAAAAACGACGTAAAATACCTTGGGATCACAATTGACCACAAACTTAAAGTCACTAAACACATACGAAACATCAGGGCAGAAACAATAAAGAGAACAAAACACTTCCGATCACTAACCTACAAAGACAGAGGAATTAGCACAAACACCGCCACCAAAATATATAAAGCTATTTGTAGGCCCTTGCTAGACTATGGACATATAGTCATGACCAACGGAACAGAAAGGACAAAACGTTATATACAAACAACAGAACAAATTGCACTAAGACTAATAACACGAATAAGACACCCCCAAAACCCACTACACAACCCCTCCACCTAACTACTATACGAACGCACAAACATGACAAAGATTTCGGAAAGGCTCATACATCTACAGACAAAATGGACAAACAACCCCTACAACTGGACCATACTGAATCCCCTTTGTCTTAAAAGACCAACCAGACAATCCCGCTTCCGTTTCCCTACATTAACGCTACTCGAACACTTACAAACGCAACTGACTACTGGACAATAAAATAATTTTTTCTTGTCATTAGAATTGGAAAGTTTATTTAATAAGATTATTAACCTAGAATAAGAGAATTTTATTAAACAAAGGCAGAAAGACCGATAGGTCGATAGCCTTTTTTAGAAATAAAGATGTTTACTTCTACTGAATGTAGGAAAATGTTAAACTTTGCTTGTCGAGTCACGCGAAATTGTTGTCATCCTTCTGGAGAGACCCTATATGATATTTTACGGAAGCAAGAAAATATTTTGGCAAAATTATTTTCTCTTCAAACTCAGATACTGCAAATACAGGTTACCGTGCCCATAATTCGGTACTGTAAGAATGATAAAGAAGTAGAAAATATTAAAAAAGAGACTTTGGGAAGAAAACCTGTTGTAACTCAAGAGCTAGAAACCAAACTGGTAGAGTACATTCTGTTACAGTACATACAAACAAAAAAGTTTATTGGCGGCCAGATTTTTAATGTGGATGACTGTGGGATTTTTAATGTGGATGAAGTGTCCCCAAGTTCTAGCATTGAAAGGAAAACGTCAGATCGGAAGTCTTTCTTCTGCAGAAAAGGATCGCTAATAACTGTTGTAATGTGTATGAGCGCAGAAGAGAATTTTGTTCCCCATTTGATGATATTTCTGCGAAAAAACTGTAACGAACAATTTAAAAAGGGCGCTCCACCTGGGACTCTGTTCAAATTTCATCCATCAGGTTGGATACAGACTGACCTTTATCCTGCCTGGTTTGACCACTTTATTGAAAAAGTTTGCCCATCTGAAAATCATCGAATTCTCCTCATCCTAGATGGACATAATACCCATAGTAGGAACCTTGATGTTGTAGTAGAAGAAAATTTTGTTACAATTCTTTGTCTTCCCCCGCACACATCTCATAAAATGCAGCCCCTTGAGAAAACAGTGATGGGGGCACTAGTTATAATGAAGTTATAATGAAGAAACATAGTTATAATGAAGAAATTAGAATTTTCTTGAGAACAAATCAACATGCTATCGCTCACGAGGGCCGGGCTTACTGAAAAGTTCATTCCGCTGAACGAGCTGTTAAGGATTTTGCTGTTACAGGGATTTATCCGCTTAGAAGAAATGTTTTTACTGATGAAGATTTTTTGGCAACGTCACATGATGATTATGTAGTTCAAGAACAACCGCTTGCAGAATGTAATCGCGAAAATAGAGAAGAAAGGCAATGTTTACACATTTTAGTTAACCCTGAGGACATTATTCCGGTACCCACCATGAAGAAAAAGATATCAACCAGTAGAAAATCTGGAAAGTATAAATAATAACTTCTACACGAAATAAAGAAGAATCAGAGAAGTCTATAAATTGATGAATAGAAAAATGGGAAATGGGACAGAAAAAAGTTTCTGATGCAGCACCAGGAGGAAGGGGAATGCAAACTAAACTTAAAAACAAAAGAAGCTGAAAATTTCCGCTAAACGTCAAAGAAAAGTTTCATCTTCATCGAGCTCAGAATGCAACAAAAGTAGGCTTCAAATGTTCCGCTAGAACTTGCCCTGATGACGTAATTTGTCTTTTTTCTGACCAAAGATTTTCAAATGATACGCGAGGAGAAATATGGGTTTTGTGTGTCATATGCAACTGCTGGGCACACGAAGAATGTGCAGGTGCCGAAAAAAACCCATACATCTGTGATTTTCGATGTTATTTATTTTGTTCTAAGTTACTCTTGTTATCACTAATTTTTATGTTCATTTATTGTTTTCTAAACTCACAGCAAACGCTAAATTAATATTATTTACTCAGAACGTTGATACTTGAGAAAAACTATGAATTCTGGCTTAATTAGCGGAAATTTGGTATTGATATGACAAGAATACAATAAAAATCCAAATCAATTTTACGATAAGATTTTTCACATTTTAAATTTACTTTGCTTTTAGGCTAATTTGGTCCATTGGGCACCAAACTGTTGAAACAATTTCAAAAATTGATTGACAATTAACTTGCTTTAAAACCATTTTATCTGGTCTAACAGAACCCCTAGTGCAACTACTATTGGCTACGTGTAACCACGCTAGCAGAAGAACATAACAGTCACTATTTTCAAACATTATATCCATATTAATTCAAAAGAAATTCCTGGGTTCCAGTCAATTTTATTATTTATTATTTAATATGTTACAAATACGTTTCGGTGTCTTTCTCCACCATCATCAGTTTGTCTAAAATATACATTCACAGTCGTCATTAATTTAAAACAAGAGCTCTGTTAAAATATACATACTAAAATACAAATTACAAACATATTAAAAAGCATCGATATTGGACAAAGTAAAGATTTTTCAATAGCTTGCCAAAGGTGAAGGTAGAAACAGCCATACATGTAAGTAAAATGTAAGGCACTAAACAATAAATTCTAGTCTTTTCCCGAACATAATTGTCCTGACTCATCACCTGTGATCCCAAGAGATTCAAACGATTTTAATATGCTTTTTAATATGTTTGTAATTTGTATTTTAGTATGTATATTTTAACAGAGCTCTTGTTTTAAATTAATGACGACTGTGAATGTATATTTTAGACAAACTGATGATGGTGGAGAAAGACACCGAAACGTATTTGTAACATATTAAATAATAAATAATAAAATTGACTGGAACTCAGGAATTGCTTTTGAATTAAGTTGAAATACAATCAGGAAAATATACACAATTATATCCATATATTAACCAACACAAGTGATCAACGGAAAAGTCGATTTGAACTGACAAAATTGGTGATTTTGACTTACATGACCACGTCTTTTTCACGTGAGTTTCATATTTGTTGATGGATGAGAATATTTTTGTCCTGACACCTTGATGTCCTGAGAGTGACTAATAAATAATGCATTTAAAAAGGAATGCTACGGAACTAGAATCAAAAAGTCAAACAAAACAGGACGATTGCAAGCACTTGAGTGGCTCTGATTAGTACGTTTGGTAGGTTTATAACGAGTGAAAATGTGGAACAACAGAATACCCAAATCCCCAGAGTTCGAACGCAAATTCCCAAGTTAGATTCGCCACGCTTCGAATGGCATGGACCCTCCGAAAAATTATTGCGATACAGAAGCTCACGCCGTCCCCCATTTTGACTGACACTTTTCACTCCGGGTTCGTCAATAAACAATGACCATGGCCAAAATGCTCTCACGCTGTCGTGTGTCACTCACTTCGCCACCAAGGGGATAATTACTTTGTTGGTACGTACGCTCAGCACCACACAAACAAGTCAATCGCCATCCACTGGTCTTTAATCTGCTTCGAAACTATTGTTATTATTTTCGGTAATTACTACTATTGTTCGAATTAGAGGGGACACTATGAACAGTTTTGCATCTCTTTTATGCGAACTAATTGTGCTGTATCGAGGAAACATCTGGATTCGCAGAAATTTTGTTTTTACTTTCATCAGTTAGCATACAATCTATTATCTACAGCTTAGACAAAATCCCTGATTATAATACTTTAATCGTAGTCAGCGAACAACTCTATATACAGGTCATATATACTCGTAGGTTATTTATGTTCGTATACAGGGTGATTCCTTTGGGGGTGTTGTCCGGGAGTGTTTAGGGAGTACAGGAAAAAGATGTCAAAAAATTAATTCTTATCAAAAACTGATATAACTGAAAAAAACTAGATCAGAAGGCTGGCAACAATGTTCTTTCAAGGCAATCTGCCTCATTAACATTGCTTCTTAAACATCAAAAACTCAAGTGAAATAGGCTAGGGTAACCAGTAAATGTCAACAATACCGCATATAAAAAGTTAGGTTAAACATTGTGGTGATGGGCGGTACCATCGCATAAGCACCGTTTTGAAATGTGGACAGCTCACAAGAGGTGGTAGAAGTTCTCCCCGTTTAACTCCAAACTGTTTGTGTCCGTCGACTCACGTTATTGGGCACTCTTCGCAGTATTGCTTGGTACACATTTTGAGCAGATTCTCGTATTCGGTTAATTAACTTCTGCAGAATTTGTACCGGTGTTCGGTAGATCAGATATTTAATGTGTCCTTGTGTCCTGTGTATCTTACATACATGGTAGGGTGGTACACCTTCCTCGGTATTATGCGGTGACAATTGCCTGGGAAAGTGTCAGTTGTTGTGCAATGCCCCGAGTACTCCTAGAAGACCCTGCCGCAATTATTTCCAATACTTGTTCCTCTATGTATGGAACTAGAACACCACTTGGTCGTCCACTATTTCCCTCAATTCACATTGACCCATTGACAGCTCAAAACTCGAAGTGAAAGCCATTGGTGCTTGTAAAACGCCGACAAGAAAAGTGTTCTTCACCTCTCAAATCTTACCATTTTCAATCTTAGACATATTCAAGATGTGATACCACTTATTTAGCTTTTATGAATGCTTCAGTTTGTGGTGTAATGTAATGTGCGATTATTTCTAAGGTCCCAGATTCTGGATATTTAGTTTTATAATATTATATAGTTATTATTATTTATAATATTATTGTAGTAGTGAACATCTTTATTTCTAAAAAAGGCTATCGACCTATCGGTCTTTCTGCCCTTGTTTAATACATGTAGTCTTAATCTAAATAAAAAACAAAGATGAAAATTCTCTTATTCTAGGTTAATAATCTTATTGAATAAACTTTCCAATTCTAATGACAAGAAAAAAATATTTTATTGTCCAGTAGTCAGTTGCGTTTGTAAGTGTTCGAGTAGCGTTGATGTAGGGAAACGGAAGCGGGATTATCTGGTTGGTCTTGTAAGACAAAGGGGATTCAGTATGGTCCAGTTGTAGGGGTTGTTTGTCCATTTTGTCTGTAGATGTATGAGTCTTTCCGAAATCTTTGTCATGTTGGTGCGTTCGTATAGTAGTTCGGTGGAGGGGTTGTGTAGTGGGTTTTGGGGGTGTCTTATTCGTTTATTAGTCTTAGCGCAACTTGTTCTGTTGTTTGTATATAACGTTTTGTCCTTTCTGTTCCGTTGGTCATGAGTATATGTCCATAGTCTAGCAAGGGTCTACAAATAGCTTTATATATTTTGGTGGCGGTGTTTGTGCTAATTCCTCTGTCTTTGTAGGTTAGTGATCGGAAGTGTTTTGTTCTCTTTATTGTTTCTACCCTGATGTTTCGTATGTGTTTAATGAATTTAAGTTTGTGGTCAATTGTGATTCCAAGGTATTTTACGTCGTTTTTTGGTTGTGTCGTTTGGCCGTCGGCAGTTATTGTAGGAGAGTCAGCGTTGAGTCTGTGGTTTGTGAGCAGAAGTTGGTTTTTTGACGCGTTTGGTGTTAGTCTCCATTTATAAAGCCATGCCATTGTGTTGTTTGTTAGTGTTTGGAGTCTTTGAGCTGCTCTCTCAGTAGTTTTGTCATGTACAATAAGTGCCGTGTCGTCTGCGTATTGTAATATGTATGCCGATCTGTCGATTTGATTTTTGTCTGGTAAGTTGTAATTGTATATGTCATGGCAGTATATATTGTAGAGAAACGGTGAGAGCGGGGATCCTTGAGGGCGCCCTTGTTCAGGGCAAAAAGAAAATGACAGTGTTTTGTCAATTCGTACTTGTAGTTGTCTGTTTTCTAGTAAGTTCTTTATGGTGTGTAGTAGATATGTTGGTGTGTGTAGTTTGTATAGTAAGTAATATTATATATTATAATTAATATTTTACTTTCCTGTATTTCCGGTATTCCTGTTGCAATGAAAATATAGTCTAATCAAAATGTAATTTTAATCTTTTGACATCAAGATTTGTGTTAAAGTCCTGGATAAAAAATACCTTTATTGTAAAATGGCTTGCGTTTTGAAAGGTAAAAACACTAAATGCACTAAATGATATAAATAGGAAACACACTAGAATATTTCTGCGTTCCCCCCAGAATTAACAGTGAGCACCATAATAGTAAAAATCAAACTTTCCGGAGTTAATAAGTTAATGGCATCCTCGGCAGCAAACAAATGTTTGGCACAAATAATTAGAAAACAATTACAGCATCCCAACAGACGGGCTTCATCAATCAAACGCGTGCGGCATCTCTAGAGATTACAGCGTTAGTCGGAAAATTTTCCGGGGCTCTACTTCATAGATCCCTTCATGGTCCCGCAGGAGTCCGAGTTTGCCCTCTCAGGAATAGTCCAAATAACTGGATATAACCGTCGAAAGTTTCCTAGTGCTGAAAGTTTTACAAAATTTATGTCGGTTTAAATCCGGGGATACTTTGCTTAAGCTTTCGGTGTTAACAAAAAATAACACACAATATTTTGTAGCATTTCACCAATTTTCAGATTTTACAATATATTTTCCCAATGGCTTTGATTGAAGGTTTTAACTCTTTGCATGGTGCAACCTACAGGTGAGGAATGTAAAAATAAGGTCAACGTCGTCTTCTGAGCCTAAGTCCGGTTTGGCATCGCTATCAGAAGAAGGGATTTCTTTGGATTTCCTGTTGAAAGTTGATTTCGTCTTTTGGGTTCTTTTAGAGCATAACTTTACAGTTTTCGTCAAAGTAGCTCTCTTAACTTTTTCTCTTTGTTTCCGCTTTCAGGGCCCTGGAGAAATTTTGCGAAGTCCATCTAGCCCTACTGGTAGTTCCTTTCCTTTTATCGTAAGTGGGCATGTTGCAAGTGCAGTTACCATCTAAAGCAAATTGGACACTGTATCTATCCGTATTAGTATCAGAATCTGATGGTCGAACTATCCCAGAAAAAATGGTCGGTCTATCCTAAAATTGCGGGACAGTTTGACCACCTCTGAGGAATAAGAAAACACACAAAGAAGTCTCTAGTTTTTCGCTCAACACGATGTTCACATTCTTCCTTTCGCGTTCAGTAAGAATGAAATAATTTTGCTTACCTCGCACTGTTATTTATACGTGCTTGATCGCGCCGGCGGAAAACTTTCTGTACTTACCAAACCTGTATTTATTAACAAATTATCACTCGATTTTCGAAATGCAAGCTCACATCGCTGCGATTCTGTATAGTATTTGCATACATGCTGCACAATATAATGGTGGATCTGATGTAAATGTAAGAGCGCTCTCTGATGGATACATTTTGAGGTATGACAAGTGGTCGGACTAACCTGGTGGTCGGTCTCTCCCGGACTTACCCTACAGAATGATTCAAAATTGGGGTAATTCCTTTGAAGCTATTGTCTGTAGGTACTAAGGGAGTCGGTACATGAGAAGGAGTGAAATAAATTATTCTCAGTAAAAGCTAAGATTATTACAAAAAAGGAAATCATACATCAGGCAATTATGAATAAGATTTGCATCTTCAAAAAACTTCACACAAATATTTCGCCAATGCCTGCTGCTTTATGCTTAAATCAACACAGGTAACACGTCAAAGTAAGAGGCAAATAGAAACAACTGGATCGTTTTATGGATGGAACTATAAATTCATCATTGTAATCACTTGTTACCAGTATTTCGAAATTTATGTTTTGCATTGAGTTGATTTTTTTCTATTATTTTCTTCCAACAAAAGCTTAGAGTTTCTACCGTGACCAATACAAAAACAAATACAATTATACTGTTTTTACTTCAACAACAGAATCAATCAACATTTAAAACGTTCCATAACAGGGCAAAAATTAAAGTAGGTGTCTAAACTGAGCACCTTTCACTTTCACATTATTTAGGCAATTTTCAAACTTTTAGTAACACTTGCTAACATTTGAGAATTGCATTTCCAATTGTTGCTTTATCTGAGAACATTATGCGACTTCAAAGTTCAATGTCTCTTTGGTCAGAATGATCCTCATTAGATCTTGTATCAAAGGAACTTTGTATGAATATCAGTTGTTCTAGTTTAGGGATTTGAAATCCGGATATAGACTTATCCCTATCTGCAATTGGGCTCTGACAGCTTTATAGAAAATTGCTTTTTTTACTCCTAAGTCAATTTCCGAGTGTCTTTTGTTCTGAGACTGTCATGGTTTAGCCTGATATGACCCAAACCCCTAAATTTGCTCTGCATCTTAGTGTGGTTGATCTCGTAATAGGCTGATCAGAGTAGTTTTCTTTAAACAATTCAACTTCTTGTGTGAGGGTCTTATTTTCTAATTTATATATAAATTATAATAATTTCAATTATAACTCAAATTTAAATTCTGTGAATTTCACTTAAACAATAAGAATTTAATTGAATTCAATCAACTGGCGTACTTGGCGTTTGGTATGTTAGTAACCCAAAAGCAAGTGGTTCACTCTTAGAAGAACATGATTAAAACCGAGCAAATTATAGGTTTTCTTAAATATATTAAAAACATAAGAAATATTATAGAAAATTGTGTTGTTTGGCAAATTAAATCGTCCTGTATGCAGAATTTCAATACCTCAGGAAACTGAAGAATCCTAAATATTCCAAGTCCAATTTTTTTAATAAAATTTGACGCCACCGGGTATTTAAAAAAAGTTTTATGTGTGGACTTTACTTAACATGTTCCATACTTCGTTCACACTATATAAATACCCTTATTTCAATGCGTACACTCAATAGATGCGCTTTATCACAAAACTGTATATCAATTTATACAGGGTGATTCAAAAGTGGCGTCATTGGAGAGTACGAGAAAAATATTGAAAAAAAAAGTTTTCGAAAATTTCTAGAAGATATTAACAGTTGAAAATCGAATTTCAACTTTGTTATTAAATATTATTTTAAAATAGTCCCATGTTTCTTTGGTAGCCTTTTGGAATACTTAACCGTTCGAAAAGAAAAATTACAATCTTTGAATCAAATTACAAAAATTTTTGATATTAAAAAAGACCTCTCCTACAATTTTTTGATGAAAAGTCAATGCGGCAATGATGTTTTTTGTCATTAACAGATAGTTACAGGTAGATAGCCTTTGTCAATAATAACAAGCATTTGTCAATCTGTGACTTACTTTCAAGCTCCTTTCACAAAATGTACACCAACATCGAATTTGTGGATATGTGATTAGTTATGGGGAAATGCCACACTAACATAGCAGAAGGTGTAAGACCTTACATCAGCAAAGGGCTAGAGACATTGGACGATTGGCTTCAGGAATTGAGGCAGATTGTGGACGATCTAGAGGTGCGCGGGTTCCAGACACAGAGGCACAGGTATTGGAGATAATTGCAGCAGAGCTTTCCAGGAGTGCTTGGAGCATTGCACAACCACTGACACTTTCCCAGGCACCGGATAATTGTCCCTATAACTCCCCAGAGGAAGGGCCACATTCCTACCATGTGTGTAAGATACACAGGACACAAGGACACATTAACTCTCTGATCTTCCGAACACCGGTACAAATTGAGCAGGAGTTAATTAACCGAATACGAGAAGCTGATCAAAAGGTGTTCCCAGACTGCGGCGAAGAGTGCACAATAAAGTGATTGGGGAACAAACATGTCTGGAGTTAAACGGGCAGAACTTCGTCAACCTCTTGTGATTTAACAACTTAATTGTATTTTATTTGATTAATATTAATCATTGATACATAACCTTACACATTAGATGTTTGTTTACATGTGAGGCGAGTTTAGGTATATCACTCATTTGCCCCAAAAAGGATGGCAGCACTGACGGCAAATTGACAGAGTTATCCTAACCTCAAAATATTTCTATTCTCTTTCTTTGTTTTGTGTTTATCCATGGTTACTACAACTTTCAATAATTAAGAAGTGACAGGTATTTACGTAATGTTAATTAGGCAGATTACCTTGAAAAGCATCGTTGCCGTAATTCTGATCTAGTTTTTGGCAAATATTTCAGTTTTTGATAAGAATTAATTTTTTTTATTATTTTTCCTGTACTCCCAAAACACCCACAGACAACACCCCCAGAGGAATGACGCCACTTTTGAATCACCCTGTATACAGTTGAAACCCTATTAATATTTTAGCTATTTCACAGTCATGATGAATGACTGTGCATACGAAAAATCATTAAGGGAGGAACTGATAATCAGACTACATGCATATGGGATTGCAGATCGCATAAACCTAGTTGTAATGTAGCCAAGACACCACGTATTAACTCTTATAAAAATAGTCGACGTTATTCTCGAATCATAAATTAAATAAAATATTTATTTACGAACTAATGAGGCCCATGGCTGTGTAGTTTCTTTGCTCAGTCGTAAATGAGTATTTTAATATTCATTTAATGGTTATGACCATATTACGCCTCGGTGCATGGTAGTGTAATAAATAAGAACATTTACTTTATTTTTCGTTTTCTTGCATACAGCAAAACATTTCAGATGTTGCCTTATTTGTGCTTTACAGAATGAAGGAAGGCATACGGGGTGTCAATTTGAAAACTTCCCACCCTTAATATCTCTCTTACAGTTAAAAATATGAAAGCTCCGAAACAGCACATCAATTTTATTTGTAAGGGGGACACTTCAAATTAATATTTTTAGCCTTCTTGTTTCAACCCCTTACGAGAGGTAGATGTCATCCTTAGAATATTAAATAGGAATGGGGGTCAAGTGGCACATCGTTTTCAGGGGCCTTCAATTCTCTTTTCAGTGGCATGACCCTCCCTTGCCTCTTCTTCGCTACGCCCATGGGTGGCACCGTTTCAAACTTTATTTGAAAATAATTACAATTGATGATACTACGAGGACCTCGTTAATTTGCGTTCATTCGATTTCACGTCGATCATGCGTCGTTAGAGATACATGCGTCGTTAGAGATATATGTTGATTCTCTCCTCCGTTATGGGATCAAGGGTCCAGATCTCACTGCTGTAGAAGGACAGAGAACACATAGCAACGGAGCATGCGTGTCCTAAGCTCCAATCTCACTTCCAGTCTCGTAAAGAGCTTCTTCATATTAGTGAAGACCTTCCTCGAATGTTCTATTTAGGATCTGATTTCCCTTATAGGGTCACAGTCCTGATCTATCGAGGTGCCCAGGTATTTAAACGAGGAGACCTGCTCTACATCTTTGCCTTTTATGGTCAAGGTTATATTTTATGTGTTTTGGAGAAGACTATGGTCCTGGGTTTGGATATGTTCATGAAAAGACCATATCGTTCGCTTTGTTTGACTATTTTATGGATCATTCCTGACCATTCATCCTGTAATTCACTTAGACTGCTGGCTATGATGACGGTGTCATCCGTCTATCTTGTTATTTATTACCTTCCCATTCACTGCTATTCCTCCTGTTGTTTCGTCAAGTGCTTCTTTGAATATTGCTTCTGAGTATATGTTAAATACGTAAAAATTAATGTACATAGTTAGGAAACTCATAATATTTAAATAACTAATTAAAATATATGAAAATTCCTTATGCTATCAAAATCTCAAATTTGAAGTTTGTACTTACAAGTAATTATTTACAAGCCGTTTTGCTTGCTTAATGCACAATCAGCAAATAATAAATTACACGTCATATTTTCAATATTGCAAAGAAGTAAAAATGTTTTTGCATTAATAAAATGTGCGTTGTACATGTTAATAAAAATGAATGTTGTCAATTGTAGAATGTACTTTCTGAAATAAAATCGCAAATAATCAATTATGTCCCATTTCTTATTTTTTATAAAATCCAATGATTGTCTAACATGTTAAGGAATGAAACTTCGTTCGGGTTATTACATACAATCTTGTCATAATCAAACTACTTAACATGGCTATAAAACCCTTACATATGCACAGATACTACACGAACATAAAACGATCATTAAGGGGAGTTTAATGAATGAAAATTGCATTAATTTAATTTTTACGATGCTTTAAGGTAATTTTCATACTCAATTTACATTTTATAGACACTATGTTCTCGGCTTATTTGAACTGAACCAAAACTGCGGAAACCGTTTCAGGATGATAACAAAAAGCGTTTATTGAAATTTTATAGAGATGTTGATTTGAGTTTGACTGGCTTTTTATGTCTTGATCGCACAGTTGGTTTGCTCTAAAGTGAACGACTTGACATAAATATGTGACTGTTACGATGTAACTACATGAAGCATTGGCATTGGATATAATCATAAAAAATCCGTTAAATGGGCCAAATTGCATTCATATTTAATTTCCTATGTAAAATTTTGCAAACTGTTGTAGCCATTTGAATACGAAACAGACCCAGTTTTAAGCACCTAACAGAATTAACAAAAAACTCCTCGGACAGGTAACTTTCTTTTTGAAATTTGTATTTGGACTGCGGGTCCTCTAGTGGTGACAGTATGCAGCCCTCTCTCGTAGAATTTTGCTTTCTTCTGTTAGCTTTCCGTTTAGTCGTACTGTTGCGTTCTGTCTCCAGTATACATTTTTAACAATTCTAGCGTTCCTGCTGTCCACCTTCATGCTCTTGAAGATTTCCATAACCTTTTTGTATTGTACTCTGTCGAAGGCCTTCTCGTAATCAACGAAACACACAAAAACGTCTTTACGCTGGTCACGACATTTTTGTAGTAGTAGGTTCAGAGCAAACAGTGCTTCTCTAGTTCCTGAAGCGTTTCTAAATCCAAGTTGAGATTCATCCAAATCTGCCTCATATTTGGATCTTATCCTCCCGTGAATAATTTTGAGAAAGGCCTTCAAGGTGTAGCTCATAAGGCTTATTAGTCTGTACTCACTGGAATAAATACGGATTTCAGCCAATTTTCTGGTACGTCGTCAGTCGTGTCCACCGCGTTAAGCAGTTTGGATGTGTGTGGATTTTTATTCCAGAGCGAGTTCTTACGAACTTTGGCTCCTTCTGGGTGCCTTGTTGACTTGATGGAATGATTGGCTTGATTTGAGTTCTAATTTTGATTGGTGCAAATTGCACCCTCTAGCCCTTGTACCTCTGCAGTTTTATATGAGAGAAAGAGAAGAAGAGAGAAAAAAAAACAAACGCTGAAGCGGTCAAGGGTTGGGTGAGGAGAAAGGGGGGAAGGTGGAATGATTAGCTTAGGGGTTTTAAGTTGGGAGATCCCATTCCACGGGAGCCATAATGGAGGTTTGGGCCCGATTTCCTCGATATTCTCCATGATTTGTGTCAAATGTGGACTTTACCACTGGGTTGGGGTTGTTTTGGACTTTTGCTTTGAATTTGCTGTGCTTTTTTGTGAGGAATTGCCTGATGGTGTGCATTTTCAGGTCCTCATATACTACCGTGTTTCGAAGGTACTAGGGGACTTTTGCTATGGATCTAAGGAATTTGTTCTGGAAGATTTGGATTTGGGAGAGACTGGACTTGCTTGCTTGTATAAAGGCGGAAGCGCCATAGAGGATTTGGGGTCTGAATATTTGTTTGTAGAGTAGGATTTTGTTCTTCAGGGATAGCTTGCTGGTACGTTTGAGAAGAGGCAAGAGGGCGGCTTTTCCCGCTCTTGCTTTGGCTATTTTGTTTTCAATGTGGGGGGCGAAAAACAGTGTTTTGTCGAGTGTAATTCCAAGGTTTTTTAACTGTTTTGACCAGGCTATGTCTTTGTTGTGTAGGGCTAAGAGTTTCAGTTTGTTGGTTTGTTTGTTTATGATCATTAGGGCTTGTGTTTTCTCTGTGTTAATTTTTATTTTCCAGGTGTTAGTCCAGTTTGCCAGTTCGTTTAGTAGTTTTTGTAGTTTTGCGTGTATGTATGCAGGGTTTTTGTTGGTGTAGTAGAGGCAAGTATCGTCGGCGTAAAGGGCGATTTTAGCGGCTGGATCTTTAGGGATGTCGGCTGTATATATATTATAGAGGATTGGGGAGAGGGAGGATCCTTGTGGTACTCCCGCTTCCGCCTTTCTTTGCGAGGACAGTTTATCATTTAATTGTACTCGGAATTTTCGGTTCTTGAGGAAATTTGCCACAAACTGCACATAGGAGGTTGGCAGTTTGCAGTATTTCTCCATTTTCCAAGTAAGTCCTTTGTGCAGACTTTGTCGAACGCCTTTTCTATATCTAGGAGAATAACCCCCGTGGAGGCTTTTTCCCGAAGACCTAGTTTTGCGTCCTCCACAAGTCTGGCCACTTGCATTTCGGCATCATGATTTCTCATGAAGCCAAATTGCTCGTTTGGGATTTTGGCGTTTTCCGAGAGTTTTTCTACGAGTCTTTCCTTGAAAAGGTTTTCTGTTATTTTGGCGAAAGTGGGTAGAAGGTTTATTGGGCGCCAATTTTGGGGGACATTTTTGTTTTTGCCCGGTTTTGGGATAAGGATCACTGCCGCTGTTTTCCAGCTGGTCGGGAACTTCCTAAGTTCGAAAGTATTATTTATTATCGTTATTAGTAGTAGCAGAAGTGTTTCAGGGAGCATTTTAATCACCCTGTTTGAGATTTTGTCAATGCCTGGCGCTGTTTTTGGTTTTAGTGACGTTATTTTGTCTTTGAGTTCGTCTAAAGTCACGGCGTTAAACAGTTTGACTAAGATTTCGATGTTTAGCTCGTTTCGATCATTTGTAGCAGCTCCGTTGGGATGTCATCAGGTCCGGTGGCTTTTTTGGTTTTTGCAGATTTTACTGCAAATAGAACCTCACACTTGATAATTTCTGGTCCTCCGTCTATGTCAGCGAAGCCATCGAAGTAGGATTAATTCGGTCTATCATCATCAAACAGCTCAGTTATGTATTTGAACCATGTTCCAAGAATTTCACTTTCATCTAGGATAGTTTTGCCATCAGTGTCTGCTAGCATATTAGTGGTATTTTTATTGTATAAACCAGCTACTTCGCTGACCTTTTTATACATGTGGGAAGTGTCATGTTTATTTTATACATGTGGGAAGTCTTCAGGTCTTCCATTTCCTTACACGTTCCTTTCATCCAGTTCTCTTTGGCGATACAAATCTTGTGTTTTATTTCTTTTTGTCCACTTTTATATTCTTTTGTGTTTCTTTTATATTAGCGCCTTTGCTCCATGAGGTGCAATATTTCGAATGTCATCCATTTCTGTTTCTTCGGTTTATCTTTTCTTAACGTATATTCATTTATTAGCTTATTTGTTAGTTCATTGAATGATTTCCAAGCTGCATCCACGCTCCCGTCGGTTCTTACTTTCTTTAAGCAATTGTTCAGGTCTTTCGCGATTACATCCCTATTGATTTCTGCCAGTTTGAATTAATTGTGTTGGGTGCTATTCTTTAGTTTTTTAAGTTTGACTTTAGTGTCGGCAACCAGCGGATTATGGTCAGATCCAACGTCGGCTCCAGGATAGGTTGTAACACTGTTTACACAATTACTACTGCTATTCTAACACAAAAAATTAAAATATTATCAAATATTTAAAATGGTTAGACCGATGATGCCATTATTTATCAGTTTGGACAAATTCGCAATAAAAAACACTCTTGGGAGTTCTTATAGATTTATTTAATGACTTGTTAACTGAATAATTCTAAGCTAATCTATTTATCGGAGTAATTTATAACTACACGCTAAATCGAACATATCAATAAGATTTGTCATGCGTGTTTTAATTATTTAATGTAATGGACTGTTTATTATCAAAAAATGAATTTCAGTTTTACACGTGCATGTCTTACTGTCATTACTTGGACTCCTTCGCAGATTATGTTCTTACTGCATGTTAATAACATTCATTATTTGCGTCTTCTTTCATTAATTTGCATCTTGAACTTTATAAGCGGATCTTTAACATTTCCATGCTACCAGCCTACGCAGTATTCCGCCAATGTATGCATAAATGCGCTCGATTAACTTTTTAGTTTTGTTTTGCTTTTTGAATGAGCTTGCAAAGAATTTCAGTCAATTATGGCGTGACAGTCTATAAACTATCATACCAATGCGTAAATTGGGATCGAAAATTAATGACACACTGGGATAAATATTGCCCATATGATAAATGTTGATTTGAAAAAGATACAAATATTTTATGAAAAGAAAACGCGAAGACATAGACATACTTGACTCGCTGATAAGATACTGAAAATATGCAAATATTAATACTTGAAAATTATAGAAAACCTATTGCACAGGATACTGTGCTTCTTCACTTCTGTTTCTCGGGATAACAGAGAACATACTGAACATAATGCGTGCTTAGAAGGGAAGTATTTACATCAAGTTTTTCTTGATGACTGACGAATCAGTGCGTGGTTTATGACATTCAAACTGAACCTTCTGAGAATGAGAAACTCGTCGAAGACAGGAAAAATTCCAGCAACTCAACTGGTGATATCATTCAGTAATCAACTCAATAACGTCTATTAAAACCATTCTCAGTTTGATACGCAGAGACATGCACTAGCACGAGCATTATTCACAGTCATCAGCACTAACATCATTCGCCAGTAGCACTAACAAGAATTTATACTGCCATCAGTAAAACGATCTCTTCCTCCATTGGGAGCTTTATTCCGCTTTTAGAAAATGTGTGTCTATTACAGAAATTGTTTTTCATTACTTTACAGTACGTTCCGACAGCACCTCTAGAGGAATGACGCCCATTGTGTAGCACCCAGAACAAACTCAACCAGAAAATCAGAGGAAGCGTAAATTATTCCCATTTCCTTCAGTATCATTCCAAACTGAAATCAAATTCAAAACCAGACACATTTTCTTCTGCAATTCCCTCAAACCGGTTTAGAAATCGTTGATATTCAAGTAGGACTTTTTATAGTTTTTCCAAGTTTTTCATAGTTTCATACCTCTCAGACTACGAACCATTTTTATAGCTAGTGCTAAGAAGCATCATTTGGAAAAAAAGTGACCCCGTTTGGGATTCCTAACGTCGAATCTCTGACCGAATTGTCAGTGCATTCTTTATGCTACAGGCGATCTCGCAGGAAAATGCGTCTTTTGATTATCAAAATGGACAAATCTGCTTGGCACAATGTTTAAAAAAGACGCAAATCATTCAATGAAACTTCCATTGCCTGATGTACATGTTTTTTATTACAACGTTTCGGTTGGTAGTATTGCTAATCTTCGTCAAACGGATACTTTATATGTTCATCAGTATTCACCTTAAACGGTTAAGAGTATTGGCAAGCTTCGTAAGGCAGCATAAACATTGTCTATCATTTTCGAGAATATGTAAGAACCTCTTTTCGACTGTATGAGTCAAGTTCTGTTTTTCTAGCATACCAAAACGCTGGATGGAGATATTTTTCGAAAGAACATTGCTCACAATTTAGTCAGCCCTTAGTTCCTTAAGATAGCAAGTTGTATGAAAAACTTCTGAAAAAACCGAAAAATTAGTGAATTTTAAAGTTACAGTGATTTAGAAGTGGAAATGGATGGAACCTCACTTGAACTTAGAGAGGTGAGCAAACTAAACATAATGAAAAGCATCTTTCATTATTTACCTAGGGACTTTTTTAGTTTTTTTTTGACCTAGGGAGGTAAATACGACTTCTCACTAAGGAAATGAAGTAAATAATGATGACTTCTCAGGTTAGTAGTATAAAAAATATTTATATTTATTATAGAAATCACCATTATTTATTATTTACTCCATTTCCCTAGTGAAAAGTCATATTTGTCTCTCCCTAGGTCAATAATAATAATAAAAAAGTCCCTAGGTAAATAATGAACGATGTTTAAGTTTTTCATTATGTTTTGTTCGCTCATCTCTCTAAGTTAAAGTGAGATTCTATCCATTTCCACTTCAAAATCACTGTAACTTTTAACTTCAAGATTCACTAATTTTTCGCTTTTTCCAGAAGTTTTTCATTTAACTTTTATCTGTTTTCTGGAGACAGATAAATTATATTGCGGCAAGTTTGACAACTGAACGTCACGCTACGCGCCTCAGGATATAAACGTGATCGGTATATAATAGTTCACTTCTCGACCTAGGTATATAATGTACTATTATTGATGTTGTGATTTGTTGGTAAGTACAATTCTAATTGGCAAAAAATGCCTGTTTAGGTGCCGGGGTTTATAACCCAATAGAGACTGGCAGAAAAATAAAAACTTATTTTTCTTGAGCCATCGTTTCTGCTATATCTGAGCCATCCTCAGGGCTCTAGCAGGGGGACGGTTTAGTATCAGCCTTGTATATAGTAAAACTTATTTCATATCCTCTTTCCGGTTTGTTTTGGTTCACACTAACGACTAAATTACTATGAAATAAGATTTACTATATTTAAGGCTGAACGCACTCTGTTCCCCGTGTATAGTTCTGAGGATGGCTTAAATAGGTATAGCCGAAACTTTGGCCCATGAACAATGGTGTTTTCATTTTCCTGCCAGTATCTATTGACCGACTAACCTTAGCACCTAAACAGGCAACTTTTATAAATGAAAATTAATTAATTAAATTGTTTCCATTTGCTTTGTTAGTTTCACCTGTAAATTTGGCTTATTATTTAATTATGAATAGGGATTTGAAAAACAGCTATTTTTATCGTTGGAGTAGGGAAGTCACCAGAAATAATTTATTTTTTTTATTAACTTTTTAATTTTACCTGTTTTATCTTTACGGATTTAGGCATAAAGCAAAAGGTATCTACATAATGAAAATGGAAAAAAAATGTAGTTGGTAGTTGCCAAGCAAAAAAAGTGATTTTGCAAATACTTTAGTTCTTTTGTGGGCTTTATTTTACACTATTTATCATACTCTCTAAATACCTTCAACAAATAATCCAATCCTCCAGAGATTTGACGCCACTTTTGAAAGCCCTTGTATATTACTAGTTTATTTTTATTATTGTGTATACTTTCCTGACTGTATTCCAATTTATCAAAAGAAATTCCTGGGTTCCAGTCAATATTATTGTTTATTAGTCAAAACTTTTACAAATACGTTTCGGTGTGTTGCTCTACCATCATCAGTTTGTATGGTATGGCAACTTCACGGGTTCGAGTTGGCGAGTTGAGTGAATAAGAGTTGGCCAAATGTGAGGGTAGAAACAGCCATACATACAAACTGATGATGGTGGAGAAAGACACCGAAACGTATTTGTAAAAGTTTTGACTAATAGACAATAATATTGACTGGAACCCAGGAATTTCTTTTGAATTTATTTTTATTGCTTAGGTTCTTTCATTGAGTATGTGCCCCAAAAATAAGTAACTACTTATCATAAAAAGCGACTTTTAAATTTGATGGCAAGAGCAAGTTGCGAACAAGAAGGGCTAAAGCAGAACAGCCAGGAGCAGCAGCAGGCGCGTTGTTGGCGGTAACGGCCGCTGCCTCCGCTGCCGCCGCCGCCGTTCTAGTGATTAATGACCGCTGTAAGATTGGAAGTAATTAAAGCGCGGGAATAAATGGCAACGCTACGTTCCGTTCCGTTCCTGCGGTTCCAGCCTAACAATGCACCCATTTATTACAAAGTACACACGAGGCATGCAGCTGGATCTGGATAAAGGGACGAAGATCGCGTCCCTCGGCCTGTCCATCACCTCAATCTACCTTCTGTACTAGAATCTGTACTTAATTCGTATTATTAAATAAAAAATTAAAAGTCCTTTAATTTATCGGAAATCTCATATTTTGGAATAGACTGCTGGTTGCACGTTATTTTTTATCTTTTGATTTAAATGCTGACGCCCCTTCTTAAACCACTTGGTTTTTAAGTCTCTTTAATGCCATGTTTAGAAGACCCTTTCGATATTTGTATGTGTAATTTATGTATGACACATTATTTATATGTGTAAAACTGATCGGAAATTTTAAATAGAAAAATCTACTAAAACGGAGTGAGCAGATCCAGATTACTTTTGCACTTACAACTGAATACCGTTTCTAAAGACATTTTCATTGAGCTACATATCGCCCAGGCTGGCCCAAAAAAAATGGGGATGACGAGGTTATTATTATTAATAAGTGGTAAAAATGAACAGTAATTTGCACGAACTTGCGTGTTTCAGGAATTTTAGAAAAAAGTCGGTTCGCAAACTATATGAATTGTATACTGGACAATTCATTATCCGGATTATAATAATGGTATAACAAAATATTATTTAAATTTACGAAATACGTATCGTGCACTTCGTCCATTTTACGGTCAATATAATCGTCCATCTAGAGCAATTAATTCGACTAACTATGGACCGTTTTCGCACCACGGATACGCATTAACAGAGACGTCGTACAGTACGTACAGAAGAAGCCATTGCTGCTGTAGGGCGTAGCGTAGGGGAAGACCCGAATCAGTCATCCGCCAGCGTGCACAGGAATTGGATATGTGTCCATCCACTTTATGGAAGATTTTGCGGAAAGATCTTGGTTTGCGTGCTTGCAAAATCCAACTAGTGCAAGAATTGAAGCCACACGATCACCTAACAAGGCGAAAGATTCGGTGAATGGGCCCAAAACAAGATTGCCATTGATCCCGATTTTCACAAGAGAATTTTGTTTAGCGATGAAGCTTTTGGTTGAATTGCCACGTCAATAAACAAAACTGCCGTATTTGGACTGAAGATAATCCTCATGTGTATGTTGTGAGACACCATTAAATCCAGAAAAACTGACTGTTTGGTTTCCTTTATAGGCTGGTGGAAGCATTGGTCCGTATTTCTTCACAAACGATGCTGGCCAGAACGTTACAGTCAATGGTGACCGCTATAGAGCCATGATTACTGACTTTCTCGTTTCTCAATTGAACGAACATGATGTGCAAGAGCTGTGTTTTCAACAAGACGGCGCAACATGTCACACAGCTCGTGCCACAATTGATTTACTGAAGGAAACGTATGGTAACCGCAGAATTTCACGTTTCGGACCCGTGAATTGGCCTCCAAGATCGTGCGATTTAACTCCGCTAGACTATTTTCTGTGGGGATATATGAAGTCGCTAGCCTACTCCGATAAGCCCGAAACAATTCACCACGTGGAGGACAACATTCGACGCGTTATTGCCGATATACGGCCACAAATGTTGGAAAAAGTGATTGAAAATTGGACCTCGAGATTAGATTACGTCCGAGCCAGCCGTGGCGGTTATATGCCAGAAATCATATTTAAATTGTAATGCCAAAAGAGTAATCTTTTAAATAAAGTCAATTTAAAAAATTCATCCTTGTATTATTCCATTTCAAAATTCTAAACCTCTAAAAAAAAACACCTTTACTATTAAACAAACAAAAAATCGATTATATAAAAATGCAAGATATTTCCAATGCTAATGTGCGACCTGCATACATTAGTTTCGCTATTTAGTGACGTTTAGTAAGATGTGAGTTATACATTTAAAAATGAAATAATTTAAAAATTCGTACAAATAATTCTATATATCCTTCTTAATAATTATTTCCAATTTTCGTAATGCAGTATCACATTTCAATGCATTGCGCGATTGATCTAAAATCTTCTCCTATTTGTTCAATTTTCTCGCTGGCTTTCTTTTTCTTTAAATATATATATTTTTTTATGACACGAAAAACTGAAAAACAACGTTTATTTGTGATTAAAGCCAAAAATGTTTTACTTAATTTGTTGTTTCGTGTTCATTAAATTCAATGTTCCAAATTTCATCTCACAATTTTTCACATAAATTTACAATTTTATAAGCACGATTTCAATTTTGTAACACACAAGGAATACGAAATTTGAAGTTGTACATAGGTCTCGTTCCTCCGGAAGTGTTGTCTGTAGTGTATGGTACTAGTGTTGGTCATTTAGGCACTAAAACTTTGTAAAAAACTAAATCTCACGAAAAGCAGTGTAGTTGATTGACACCAAAAAATGTTATTTACTGATGGAATTATAAATCTGCGAATTCTCCACTATAATAAGATGGGACCAACTGAAGCTACTGAAGTTAAATTTGGCTTTTTTATTAAGTTTCCAATGCAATGATGTAAATACCTATATTTCAATGTGTACAATCATTACATGGGCCGTTTAACCATAAGTAATTTCAGAACTTCACATAAAATATCTTCTTCTTCATAATTAACTTCCTATGCTTCCTGAGACAGTAATTTAAGTTAAAGAATAGATTTCGGAAGACATTTGCAAACGATAAGGCTTTCTTCAACAACTTGATATGAACTTGAACCTTCCAAATGTTTGACATCAGCAGAAGCATGTTCGTATGTAAAATCTTAACTGGTTTTCCATGACTGTGTGAGTGCAGAACGTTTGTACTCATTGCATCTGAATCAGCAATCCGCTGCTCAGTTGCGTCAACTTTCAGTTTTTTCGACAGGAATTCCCTTTCTCAGTTGGTCGTGGAAAACTACACAGGAGTTTCTTGGCATGCATCCATTGTCATGCATTTCCGACATTGTTAAACGTTGTAAAGTTTGAAGAGCACAGTTTATAAACTAACCACAAATACGCTGGAGCGCTGACAGACATTAACAAATATCTGCTTACATGCAATTTTAACCGAAATGTAGGTTTTCCTAATAAACATTTAGCATACGTTTAAGCATGTTTGGCTAGACTTACTCCCCTACTAACAGTTTGATCGTTATATTCTGCGTACAGTTGATAAATCGCTTTCGTCGTCGCTATCGCAATTCAAACAATAAAAAAACGAAATCAATGAGGACATTTTTTGTGAGCGCGCTTCATACATTTGTTCCACTGAATCCACGGAACTCTGGAACTTTTGGTGTAAGTTACTACACAATAGGGACACAGTGAATCTTCAATTTCAACATCTAAACTCTCGAACATCTTTGTTCTGCAACTCGTTCAAATCGGTGTTCGTCTCACTTATTTGCTATTTTTATTTTTCCTTTTTGCTTTTCAATGCGTTTGACTTCTGCTTCTGTAAAATATGTTCTTCTTCTAGAAATTGTTGTTCTGGAGTAGTAGTAGTAGTAAACATCTTTATTACTAATAAAAGGCTATCGACCTATCGGTCTTTCTGCCCTTGTTTAATACATGCAGTCTTAATCTAGATAAAAAACCAATATGAAAATTCTCCTATTCTAGGTTAACAATAGTAGTAGTAAACATCTTTATTTCTAAAAAAGGCCATCGACCTATCGGTATTTCTGCCCTTGTTTAATACATGCAGTCCCAATCCAGATAAAAAACAAATATGAAAATTCTCCCATTCTCGGTTAACAATGTTATTGAATAAATAAGATTTCAGTGGCAAGAAGAAATTATTTTATTGTCCACTAGTCCGTTGCGTTTGTAAGTGTTCGAGTAGCGTTAATGTAGGGAACGAAAGCGGGATTGTCTGGTTGGTCTTGTAAGACAAAGGGGATTCAGTATGGTCCAGTTGTAGGGGTTGTTTGTCCATTTTGTCTGTAGCTGTATGAGTCTTTCCGAGATCTTTGTCATGTTTGTGCGTTCGTATAGTAGTTGGGTGGGGGGGTTGTGTAGTGGGTTTTGGGGGTGTCTTATTCGTGTTATTAGTCTTAGTGCAATTTGCTCTGTTGTTTGTGTATAACGTTTTGTCCTTTCTGTTCCGTTGGTCATGAGTACATGTCCAAAGTCTAGCAAGGGTCTACAAATAGCTTCATATATTTTGGTGGCGGTGTTTGTGCTAATTCCTCTGTCTTTGTAGGTTAGTGATCGGAAGTGTTTCGCTCTCTTCATTGTTTCTGCCCTGATGTTTCGCATGTGTTTAGTGAATATAAGTTTGTGGTCGATTGTGATTCCAAGGTAGTTTACGTCGTTTTTTGGTTGTGTCGTTTGGCCGTCTGCTGTTATTGTAGGGGAATCAGCGTTGAGTCTGTGGTTTGTGAGCAGAAGTTGGTTTTTTGACGCGTTGTTCTGGAGTGTCTGTGAGAATAGAGCTTTGCTTATGTATGTATCAAATAGTGTTTTTTAATTATTCTGTGGTATTAAAGAATTTTTAAGTTAACTTTTAGAAAATCTTCAAAAATCTATTTTATTATTGCATAGCGTGTGATGTAACATTCTGTCCAATAAGAGAACTGTCGCGAAACCGTGACCTTTCCACTGAACGGCACGGCTCGGGTCTACGTTCTGGGAAATTACGATATAATATTTTGTTCCCTTTTTTTTAAACACCTTTATTTATTTATTGTATTTGCCAAAAATAATGAAAACAAGTAATAAATAAATAAATTAGAAACAATCAGACATGAATGACTGGACATCTTGTTCGTTCGCATTTCGGGTTCTCCGTTCGCATTTAAAGAAAATCAGTTAACCCTGGATTTTGAATAGAAACAATTTTAGTTCCTTCTCTGTTTGAAATCCTTCTTCTGTTTGAAATACCTCATAGCTTCCACGCATGGAAAAACAAACTTGGTAACTAGGTTTTGTGCAAATTTTTTTTGAAAAATGTTGAATTTCTTTAACCAATTAATTAAAAGACTAGTTACCGCTAGGATTACGATTTCTATTCAATATAGATGTAGATAATAGTGATATAGCAATACGTATTAATTTCATTTCTGGATGTATTCGCAGGAACCACTTTTACCTTAATTTTTTCCCAATTTGAACACAATTTCACCTATATTTTGGCAAGTGCACCCCTTTTATAAAATCTTGATTTAAATGTTCCACAAAACTTCTTACGCGAAAATTAATGGCAGTAAGTTCCCGTCGGGACTGAAAACCGAGGTCGGATAGCCAATATATCATTCCTTCTGTTATTCCCACCTGCTTATTTAGAAGCTAGTATGTACAAATGTTTTTTTTTGTGAAAGAACAAGATGGTTTGAAACACAAGACAATCAACATTAACATATCGTTCACACAGATAATAGAATTGCTTATAATCGGATCGAGATATCTGCTACCCTTACACTAATATTGGATATTATTTATGCCTGTCATGTATAAATTTGTTTCAAATAGTTGTCTCAGACTGAAAAATTTTAAAATTGTTGAGAAACAATTAAATTTTAAACCATTTATCTTCAAAAGATCACTATGCCGTATCTAAATATGAAAAAGAAGGTACATTACATTACAATATACAATTACATTAGGATACATATACAATAAAACTGTTATACTTATAATAATATAAAAATGTGTTTTTCAAAATAAAACTAATGTGTTTTTCAAAATAAAATCCTGGGCTTCAGTAATTCATATTATTTATTATTTCAGTATTAGTAAACATCTTTATTTCTAAAGAAGGCTATCGACCTATCGGTCTTTTTGCCCTTGTTTAATACATGCAGTCTTAATCTAAATAATAAACAAATATGAAAATTCTCTTATTCTAGGTTAACAATACTATTAAATAAATAAAATTTCAGTGGCAAGAAGAAATTATTTTATTGTCCACTAGTCAGTTGCGTTTGTAAGTGTTCGAGTAGCGTTAATGTAGGGAAACGGAAGCGGGATTGTCTGGTTGGTCTTGTAAGACAAAGGGGATTCAGTATGGCCCAGTTGTAGGGGTTGTTTGTCCATTTTGTCTGTAGCTGTATGAGTCTTTCCGAGATCTTTGTCATGTTTGTGCGTTCGTATAGTAGTTGGGTGGAGGGGTTGTGTAGTGGGTTTTGGGGGTGTCTTATTCGTGTTATTAGTCTTAGTGCAATTTGTTCTGTTGTTTGTGTATAACGTTTTGTCCTTTCTGTTCCGTTGGTCATGAGTATATGTCTAAAGTCTAGCAAGGGTCTACAAATAGCTTTATATATTTTGGTGGCGGTGTTTGTGCTAATTTCTCTGTCTTTGTAGGTTAGTGATCGGAAGTGTTTTGTTCTCTTTATTGTTTCTGCCCTGATGTTTCGTATGTGTTTAGTGAATTTAAGTTTGTGGTCAATTGTGATTCCAAGGTATTTTAGGTCGTTTTTTGGTTGCGTCGCTCGGCCGTCTGCAGTTATTGTAGGGGAGTCAGCGTTGAGTCCGTGGTTTGTGAGCAGAAGTTGGTTTTTTGACGCGTTTGGTGTTAGTCTCCATTTATAAAACCATGTCATTGTGTTGTTTGTTAGTGTTTGGTTATTATTTCATTTCATTAATAATACGTTTCGGTGCCTTTCACATTTTATTTTGAATTGGAATTGAAATACAGTCAGGAAAATGTACACAACTAATATCGTTGGCATTGATATTGGACTTTTTTGGTATTGGAGTTTTAAGACACTATAATAACACAAATATATCACATTTTTCAATAAATAGGTAAGTCGCAATTCAATACTTTCGTGGTTTTTTAAATGTTTATTTGCGGTAGGTCCAAAAAAGCGTTTACTTAAAACCCATTAATTTCGTTTCACAAATCATCAATTACCATTTGATAAAATGGATTTTATTTTAAATAAAATATGTTAATCCCATGCATAACTTGCAAGCTTATGATTTAAGAGTATTACTTCATGCACCCCATTATTTTGATTTATAAAACACCATAAATATTAAAGTGCGTTAGATACGGTGATCAAAGGGGCCATATAATAAGACCGACGCGAGAAGCCTTAGATATGTAGGTACTAATAATAAATGAAAAATAATACTTTTTCAATAAAAATGCAAGTGTGAGTAAGCTAATGGCATAACTTACACACACTAAAAAATGTGATAAATTTTTGAATGTGTACTACATGATAAATATTCCATGTTAAACATGCATACATACATTTCTAAAGTAAAAAAAACATATATTTGACGCATTTCCGAACGTTTTGTTACGGTGTATCAGAGATAATCTGATTAATTTCAGGTAATTAATAATATTATTAAAATAAAAGCGCAATAGTTCAAACTTGAAGCGGCATATAAGTACATACAATGTTATTTAAATTTCCCGTATAAAATTCGTGTTTTTTTATGAACATTTGTGTTCAAGAACATCGAACGAAACACGTCGGGGAAAATAAAAGAATAGTTAAACATATTTTAAAATTGTAATGGATAAATCAACATAGACGAAACAGATAAAAATTGTAATTGAAAAAAATTGATGTTGATCTTGACCGGTCCACTCACACAGTTAGGAATGACAAGTCTGAAACAAGTGGATTATTAACATCAGAATAACAATTTCCAGAACTTAACTATATTGGGAGGAAAAAGATATAGATAGATAGAGAGATAGATATGATATAGAGAAGGATACCTTTCTCCCAACTTCTTTTATCAGGTCGAGATACTGAAGAAAAACGAGCAACATTCCTGTAAATTGAAAAGTAAAAAAACTGAAAAATTAAAAGCTTATTAAGGACAATGAAATAATTCGGCAACTGGCTTGGGTGATGACAAAGGTTAAAATTAACTTTACAAACCTGAAAGCTCCATAAGCAATTAATTGAAAAGTGTTAGTGTGACGACAATGAAATAACATAGTGTTAGGTATAACGACAATGTAATATCGACAACATATTTTGAAACAAAAAAAGGGAAATTAATGAAAAATAAAGACGATTAGGCGAGGTAAACTGGTGAATTAAAAACAGAGACTAAAGGGCAAAAATTAATTGAAAGTGAATATAAAATGAAACTAAAGTTAAGTGAAGACTATTGGGATGGTCAGTGAGCGAAATTCGTCTAATCTTTAAAAAATAGGGGGGAAATCGCAGTTCAGGTTAACTTGTGTCTTTATGCACTTCCTCCAGCAACTTGTCTCTAAATCCTTCGGCAACTTCAATCTAAAGGTAGAACCAAACTATGTAAGTGTGTAGTTTTGAAGTACACAAGAGTATTTCGCACTGATGGAAAAAGGTAAAATTGCATCCTTCTTCGTCCTCCCAACATAGTCAAGTTCTGAAAATGTTCGTCCTGATTTTAATATTCCACTTGTTTCAGACTAGTCAGCTAACTGCAGGAGTTGACCGGTCAAGCTCATGCTCAATTTTTAATTACAATTTTAGTCTGTTTTTTTTTCAATGTTTGTCCTTGACAATTTTGACCTGTTTGATCAATTTTTTATTTTCCACGACATATTTGTGCTTCAATTTTGGCGAGTAAATTTTTCTTTCTTTGTTCCCCCAGGGTCTTACTATTGCTTTGATTTTTAGAGGCCTTGATGATTACGGACTTAACTGTGGAAGGCGCCTGGACATAGCTTTTATATTTAAGGGATATGTTATGTGCCCTTGAATTACATACACATTTCACTGCAAAAAAGCTTGTTTGATTAAAACAAAATTAAATGTCTGATTATCTAAAAGGTCTTTCTTTTATTGCGATGTGTAATCCACAGGGTTGTCCCGATAAGGGTAAAGAGCGGCTGTATGGCGACAACGGTAAAGACTATCGGTTTGTGAAAAAAATCCTTATAAGTGAAGTTGGCACAAAAAATGATTCGAAAGCGTATTGAATCGTAGTTCGACCGCTAGGGGATGCAACTTTTATCAAAAAACAAAAAAATCATGGTATCTCGGAAAATGGGGAGATGAGCAACATTTTTTGTATCTTTCATATTAAAAGACGGGGAGGCCAATGCAGTTTTCAAACTTACCTTTTTAGCAAGCGTGTGATATGTTGCGTATTTATTTCGGCTGTTTTGAAAATGTTGCGATTGCGTCGCGATAATATGCAGTGCTATTTCCACAGAGAAGACATTTTTCTCGACAAGTGGAAGAGAAAATCTGTTTCCCTGGCCGGGGCGTTCGCCAGATCTTACTTGCTTAGATTTCTATTTAGTACTTATGGTGTAGATTAAAAGACCTGGTTTTCCAACCACAACCAGGGAAAATATAATGGAAAGAAGTAAAAATACCATTAGAAACTTCTCCAAGGCTGAGACTGAAGCTGCAGTTTTTGATGAATGCATTGAGAATGACGGAAGACATTTTGAACATTTGTGAGATGTTTTTGGTTTGACTTTGTGCGGGCTATTCTAAGACTTTTTGATCTTTTATTGCTTCATTATTATTATTTGTCTATTCACCCACTCTTCACTCTGACTAACAATATACAAACAACCCACCTAACTGACAGAAAGACAGCTTGCCTGTTTATGGACATTAACAAAGCTTTTGAGAGTGTCTGGCATAGAGGCTTACTGTACAAACTATACAAACTACACACACCAAAATATCTACTACACACCATAAAGAACTTACTAGAAAACAGACAATTACAAGTACGAATTGACAAAGCACTGTCATTTTCTTTTTCCCCTGAACAAGGGCTCCCTCAAGGATTCCCGCTCTCGCCGTTTCTCTACAATATATACTGCCATGACATATACAATTACAACTTACCAGACAAAAATCAAATCGACAGATAGGCATACATATTACAATACGCAGACGACACGGCACTTATTGTACATGACAAAACTACTGAGAGAGCAGCTCAAAGACTCCAAACACTTACAAACAACACAATGACATGGTTTTATAAATGAAGACTAACACCAAACGCGTCAAAAAAACCAACTTCTGCTCACAAACCACAGACTCAACGCTGACTCCCCTACAATAACTGCAGACGGCCAAACGACACAACCAAAAAACGACGTAAAATACCTTGGAATCACAATTGACCACAAACTTAAATTCACTAAACACATACGAAACATCAGGGCAGAAACAATAAAGAGAACAAAACACTTCCGATCACTAACCTACAAAGACAGAGGAATTAGCACAAACACCGCCACCAAAATATATAAAGCTATTTGTAGACCCTTGCTAGACTATGGACATATACTCATGACCAACGCAACAGAAAGGACAAAACGTTATATACAAACAACAGAACAAATTGCACTAAGACTAATAACACGAATAAGACACCCCCAACACCCACTACACAAGCCCTCCACCCAACTACCTATACGAACGCACAAACATGACAAAGATTTCGGAAAGACTCATACATCTACATGACAAAATGGACAAACAACCCCTACAACTGGACCATACTGAATCCCCTTTGTCTTACAAGACCAACCAGACAATCCCGCTTCCGTTTCCCTACATCAACGCTACTCGAACACTTACAAACGCAACTGACTACTGGACGATAAAATAATTTTTTTCTTGTCATTAGAATTGGAAAGTTTATTTAATAAGATTATTAACCTAGAATAAGAGAATTTTCATCTTTGTTTTCATTTAGATTAAGACTACATGTATTAAACAAGGGCAGAAAACTGATAGGTCGATAGCCTTTTTTAGAAATAAAGATGTTTACTACTACTATTATTTGTGCCGTTAGGCCTTTGGCTTTAAAGCACTATTCAGAACTATTGTAATAAAATATTTTTTAAAATTTACCATAAATCGAGAACCACTGAAGATATCAGGCTGCGGTTTTTACCAAAATGTAGATAATTTCAAGCTGTGTAAGGGTATGTCGAATAAAAAGTATCGTTCCATTTAACTTTTGCCTAAAAATCACAAAAAATTGTAATCGCAGCAGAAAATGCCCTCTAACTAGAGCGCAACTAACAAATCAACTGATTTGTTTCAAACCAAACCAATTGTTTAACAAAGAATGTCTTTTAAAAGACATTAAAATGCTCTTTCAATCTAGGCAAAAATTAATTGAATTCGTTAAGTGGTTCAGGAGATATTAAAGGGTAAGTCTGGAAAACTGCATTGGCCTCCCCGTCTTTTATTATGAAAGATACAAAAAAATGTCAAAGAGCTAAACGATGCGGTATTTGCCCAAGCTCTGTCAAATGCCGTTTTTAAAGTTATAGCTCATCTTCTCATGTTCCGAGATACCATGATTTTTGTTTTTTGGTGGAAGTTGGCAATTTTGTGCCAACTTTACCTATAAGGATTTTTTTCATAAACCGCCAGTCTTTGCCCTTGTCGAGATACAACCGCACTTTACCCTTATCGGAACACCATGTATACGTTGAATTTCCAGTAAAAAATCTGTATTTCTTTCGAAAATGTTATCGACCTATCGATCTTTCTGCCCAGAGTTAGAACTCTTTGTATATGAAATTAATAAACTATGACAAAAAAAATATGATATAATACATACTTGGAGATGCTCCAATAGGGTTGAGCTTGGGAAGAGGAAACGCGTTTGTCTAGTCGGTTTTTAATACCAAATAAGCCTAAATAATTGAAAAGGTCAAAATTTTCAAAGTAATCAATGTATTCGGAATGGCTTTTTCCGATCAGCCACCAAATCGGCAATCTTCTGAAATATCAGACCCGAATACACATGCGAGCGAATACGCATTCAAAGTAATAACATCGTTTGCCATCGGTATTCGCTACTTTGAGTGTCCCCCAGTACCAAGTGCTCGAGTAACGAAGTGTTACTTTTGCAACACCTTGTAGAGTAAGTAGGCAGAAAGTAACCAAACATGCAGATTGTAATTGTTAATCCTAGACAATGATTTGCGGATTTTCTGTGTGTTAAATCTGGGTCAAATAGGCAGAAATAAAGGGTGCATACATAAGTTTTCCATACATCAACATCGGACGTAAAGCAAACAGCGAGCAAGTCTGGAAACTCCAGAGAAGTAAATCACAACATGACACAAGTTGACAACTATTACAAATTCATTGATAAATACCAATCGATACGTTATGCTGTTCATATATTCGGCCTTGTGGCTCATTCATCTTTTTCGCCACCTGTTTAGACAGCCAGTAAACACAACCCCGTCATGTTGGCTTTTTCTATGCTCGCGGTTATTTTTGATGTTTATCACGTGACGTTGCGATGCGTCCCCGATCACCAAATCTACGCACCACGTGACTCACATTCACGTGATACCTGGCCGGTAGATCGCGTGCACGAGCCGGCGGAATCCAGCAAGTGGCGATTTTTTCCGTTCTGAGCCAAAGGCGGGAACTTTTATTAATCCGTCAGGCGAGTAAAGGCAGAGACAGCACATCGCTCAACCAATCAAACTGCACGCCATATTGCTGCGGAGGCGTGCCCACGAATAACGTAACCCTTTATCGTCTGTGCATGTGGCTTGAGTTAAAAAGGCACCGGCTGCACTAACAGGTAAGTTAGCCGCTTGAGGCTCAGCGGATCAAAAGGCGGAGTTGCACACGGCAACGTGAATTGCCGATTGAAGGAAGGCTTTAATTGCATTTCATTATGCAACGTGCAGCCTTCTTGTTTTAATATTGCACATTTCAGCGCTCGATAACGCTATAAAATTCTGGGGAGTTACTACTGTCTTTTTCCGGCAATTTGTTTACGATTGGAATGTACTGCATCTGATATAATAGAGTTTTCTTAGACTTTATTGCTTGAAAATTTGGCATTGAGTTTCAATCGCGTTAGTTCCTTTAACTTGAGTTTCTATAAAGTCACACTTGAAAGTTGCGTAATTTGTATGTGAAGGCAGTACAGGTGAAAAATTATCGATTCGATTGATATTTGAAATCCTACTATATAAAACATGCATTGGCCTTTTTGATATAACCTTTTTATAAAAGACTTTTGCGCGTCAAATTTTTCTATTACTCGGATTAGTTTTTCCAAACTAACATTTTTTTAAAGGTATTTGCTTGAAGACAAAATGCAGCACACATTCATAGGAAATCCTTTAGGTGTATTAGGTAGGGGAGATCGGGTTAAATTGTAACGCGGTACTAATATAACAAGACTCCTAAATCTTCCTTTTGTTGTGGCACAAATATGGCAATATTCCACATAAAGAAACAGTTGACATAAAGACATTAACCGGCAGTTCGATGATTTACGTGCCATCAGTGAATTGATAGTTGGAATTGTGAATTTTCTGGACAGATAAAAAAGTTTTTTACGTTTTGGTAGTCTCTGTATAATCGAATGTAAGTGTATTAGGACTATGCAATATTAAAATCCAGTTCAATAAAAATACAGGACTCTAATCTACAAGCTTCACAAACCTGATCTGTACTTTCACTAAACTGATTTCCTTCTTCAAAATTTTCCACCTAGCCCGGAAATAAAAAATGCTTTCTACCGACATACACTACCCAAATTCATACTGAGACTCATAAAACAGAAGAGAGAACTGTACAGAGTATATACAAACACTCAAAATAACGACCTAAAAAAGACACTGAACCAACTCAACAGAAACATTAAAACCTTGATTGGACAATACCCACAAGAGAAATGGCTAGAAACATATAAAGAAATACAAAAAGACAAAGGCAAAACATACTGGCGAAAAATTAAGAAACTATGCGCTAGTTTCTTAATTTTTTCAATACAGAAAAACTAACACTATTGACATAATTGACGAAAACGGAATAGAACGTTGCACAGACAAAGTGAAAGCTGACGCGTTCGCCAGCCACTATCAAAAGGCCTTCAGCATATCAACAAACCATAACTTCGACAAAGACAACTGGAACTTGATCAACGACTGGTACTTGAACTATTTTAACAGCTCACCAAACTATACCTACGAACTGATCACAGACACAGGGTACGATGAAGCCCTAACGCATATCAAAAACACAGCACCGGGAAAAGATAAAATAAAGGCAAAACTCCTGAAAAGGCTAACTCAAGAAACACACAAACTGATCCTAACTGAATTGAACAACTGCATCAGAAATAACAAAATTCCAAAAACATGGAAAAACGGCTTAATAATCCCTATACCCAAAAATGGACTGGACAATACACAACCGAGCAATTACAGACCAATTACATTACTCCCAGTACTTAGCAAAGTTTTTGAGTTCATAATAAAGCTGCGACTAGGAAAACTTGTCGGAAAGTACATACCATCGTATCAGTTCGGATTCAAACATCAATACTCGACTATTCACCCACTCTTCACCCTGACTAACAATATACAAACAACCCACCTAACTGACAGAAAGACAGCTTGCCTGTTTATGGACATTAACAAGGCTTTTGATAGTGTCTAGCATAGAGGCTTACTATACAAACTACACACACCAACATATCTACTACACACCATAAAGAACTTACTAGAAAACAGACAACTACAAGTACGAATTGACAGAACACGGTCATTTTCTTTTTCCACTGAACAAGGGCTCCCTCAAGGATCCCCGCTCTCACCCTTTCCCTACAATATATACTGCCATGACATATACAATTACAACTTACCAGACAAAAATCAAATCGACAGATCGGCATACATATTACAATACGCAGACGACACGGCACTTATTGTACATGACAAAACTACTGAGAGAGCAGCTCAAAGACTCCAAACACTAACAAACAACACAATGACATGGTTTTATAAATGGAGACTAACACCAAACCGCGTCAAAAAACCAACTTCTGCTCACAAACCCACAGACTCAACGCTGACTCCCCTACAATAACTGCAGACGGCCAAACGAACACAACCAAAAACGGAACGTTAAAATACCTTGGAATCACAATTGACCACAAACTTAAATTCACTAAACACATACGAAACATCAGGGCAGAAAACACTAAAGAGAACAAAACACTTCCGATCACTAACATACAAAGACAGAGGAATTAGCACAAACACCGCCACCAAAATATAAAGCTATTTGTAGACCCTTGCTAGACTTTGGACATATACTCATGACCAACGGAACAGAAAGGACAAAACGTACTACACAAAACAACAGAACAAATTGCACTAAGACCAATAACACGAATAAGGACACCCCCAAAACCCACTACACAACCCCCCCACCCAACTACTATACAAACGCACAAACATGACAAAGATTTCGGAAAGACTCATGCATCTACAGACAAAATGGACAAACAACCCCTACAACTGGAACTCGAACGCTTACAATAGTAACTGACTACTGGCCAATAAATCTAAGATTTCTGTTTGCCAGAATTAAAATTATTAAATTATTAACCTAGAATAAGTTAATTTGACTGCATGTACTAAACAAGGGCAGAAAGACCGATAGGTCGATAGCCTCCTTTAGAAATAAAGTTGTTGGACAAAAAGTGCTTGTTGTATTAGTATTAACAATGTTTTTTTTTTCATTGTCATTTTCTGGGCATTTAATTGAGAAACATTATCATGCTTTTTTTAGTTTTCCAATTTTCGGTCATTTCATATTTAACTAAAAATGATTCCGTATAGTCAAAATGGGCATGCTCTACCTAATTTTTGACCAATTTTAGAAGACAATTTTTCTCGCTCGCATTAGTCCTAGTCATAAACTAGTTTGTGAACCAATTAAATTGTTCCGATTTCCACCAGAGTACATAAGGTATTTGATCTCTTTATTCGTATAAGGTTATGTTCCCGATGCTCAATTAACTTGCAAACATTTTCAAAAAGACATTCTGGTTCAAATGCAAGATTAGGGACGAGTGGGTACATTTGTAACATGTTACAATGGAACCCTAGTAGATTACAATGTTTAGTGATGTTTTTCAGCAACTATGCGCGACCAAGAATTAGCTTAGATGATGGGAATGAGCATCATAATTCCCTTCAATCACCAAATACAGCTTTGGTTTTTCCAGCAACAAAGCGTTTTCCTCACAGACACTCCAGAAAAACAGTTGCTAGAAGAAGAACAAATTTTATGGAAGTAGACGTCAAACTGGGTGAAAAAAATAGACATAGCTCAAAAGAATACAAAAATACAAAAAGATGAAATAAAATGAGCAAATAAGTGGCAAGAATACCGATCAAAACCAGTTGCAGAAAAACCAGGCTGAAAGTTTCAGATGATGAAAGTGAAGATTCATTGTTTTCCTATTGTTTTGGAACTTACTCCAAAAGTTGCCAGAGTTACAGTGGATTCAGTGTAACAAATGAAGCGGGTTCACGCAAAATGTGCTTTTAAATTACGTTTTAATTTCTTTAAACTGTTTGAATTGAGATAGCGACGACGAAAGCGAGTAATTATGTAGTATTACTTGTTGATTTGCATACGTTTTCTTTGCTTTTGAATTATTCCTCAAAATAAAGATTTTTTGAGTTAATAGAAAAATAGAAAGTATCAAAATATGTTTAATTCGAAAACATCACGATTTGCTTACAATTTCGCCATTGTCACATTTGTCCCTCGTATGCGTTACAACTGTCCCGTGAATGGGTACGTTTGATCCATTAATTGTATGTTTCTTTATTTCATTTTATTTTATTGTCACTTTTGAAAAAATCAGAAGTAAAATTTTTGTATTCGTCCCAATCTCTCCTACTTGTCTGTGACACTAATTCATGCTCATCAGGACGGGTTTCGAGCTTGTTTTTTATACTTCCGAAACTCATGACGGCGCTGATGATTTCTGCGAAAGTTTCTTTGTTGTTCGGTATTTTATCGTTAACGTACGATTTAGCTTAACAAATGCATTTTTCAATTTTATTTCCTAAAATAGGCTCTCATCAGCTCAGATGTAAAATAATTTTTGTATTATTTGCGGCATGACCCAAATACTAGCATTAATAAATTTGCCTTCGAGATTAAATTGCTAGAGGCATTCTATAAACGTTACATGGCTATAAATAAAGTAACAGTGTTTATCTCATTGGAAGTTGTCTTGTCATCTAAGTAGATGTAATTAGTTTATTGAACAACTTTGGTCATATCTTTATTATACTGATAGGAATATTTATTATTCAAGTTTTGCGACATTCATCCATGAAATTATATTTCTGCCTATGCTTGTGCGACCTAAGGGTGATTTGTCGCGTGCTATTTTTACGATTCTTGTGTTGTCCATCCGGTTGATGTGTTGGTTCCATTCCACATCCTCTACTCCGCACGTTCTCCTAATACTCTAGTTTCGTTCTCTGTCCTGCAGTGTTTTTCCGGCAAACCTTCGAGGAATTTTCATTTCGGTCGTCTTCAACATCCGCCTGGTTTGAGGCCTTGTATATTCTGGCCTTCGTTTCTATTCTCACATGTTTATTTCGCCAGATTGTATTGTTGAGACATGCTGCTATTCTGGTCGCTTTGTTGGTCTGCTCGCGTACTTCGGCCTCAACGTCTCCATATCCAGATAGCTCCCCGCCTAGGTACGTGAATTTCGTTTCTTGGTGGATGATTGTGGTGGATTCTTAGCGGGTTTTTACCCGTAGATATGTTCATATTAAGTAATTTTGCGGTTCGGCTAAATACTTGTAATAGTCTTTGTACATCTTCATTCATCTTCACTCTCTGCAATCAGGACTGTGTCGTCAGCGTAGCCCAGTATTTTAATTAATTCAAAAAATACTGAATAATGTTTGTCACTAGATTTTGAAGTGATCTAGAAAGAGAGAAAGCCGCCAATCAGACAATTAAAAGCGGCTGAATCTTTGGCGTCATAAAAGAATAATATTACATCACTGGAAGAACGTGAGAATACTAGACGCTTTTATATCAATTATGGCCGCAACATGACAAATCTAGAACATTATTAATGCTGCAACTAATTTTGAGAGCAGTTATAGTCACATTTTATCATAATCTCCAGTTTATTTTATACACAACATAAATTGATTTAAAATGATTCTGTGTCATCTTGCATTGGGACCAGTGAATTTATCACCAAAACATACGACTATTTATGTCGCAATTGCCTATAGATTAAATATGATTTTAGCAAATTTGACAATTTAAGTAAGAGTTTTTTATGATAAGAGTATTAATTAGTCTGATTTTCAGAGATAAATATTTATCAGAATCCCACACACAAAAATGTTCGATGAATAAGGCTACAAATTAAAACTCTATTTTTAATTTCCTACGTCGTTTAGAAAGTATAAATGTCTTTTAGCCTGAAAATAACCACCAAAAAACATTTTTTCTCAGTTATATAAATTCCAGCAATATTACGGTGTACTTAATATAATTATTCACATTTTTATTAAGCGCAGTTTATGAATTCACCACGGTAATGGTGCCAAGTTGCGTCGTTGGTTCACTATCTACACCTGGGATGTGTTTAATTAACGACCTGTAACTTTATTCATCATGGACTGAAGAGCTGAACTTTTTGGATACTAGGAACTTTGTGGTTTTGCGTTTTGCTTTTATTAGTCTCTTAAAAATTACTTCTTGAAATCTGTACTAAGAATTAGATAGGCGCGTCATAAATCGTGAAGTTGATCTTTTTCCTTCAGTTACTCTTCACCAAGTTTTGGACACGATATATCAAGCCCTGAAAATACTGTGAATATTCGTCCTCCTCATAAGGTGTAATGTTGCTGCGTATAAATGTACCGAATAAATGGTAATTTTAAATTTAGCGCCCCGTTTTAAGTTCTTGGGTCTACTTTCCATGTATATTAAAATTTGGTTTTCGTTATTTTTAGTACTAATTATCAGCTGGTGCTTTGTGGCGCATGGAAAGTGTTGATCGAACTTTTGAAAACATAACAGAAAATAATCGTGACAGACGTGGTCAGTTTCAGTTTTGCCAGCTACCATGTTAGGAACCTCTAAAGTTGTTTGCTGCTCTATTTAACAACATTTGACCATTGGACGGGTGTAAATAATAATAATAATAATAATAATAATAATAATAAACGTCTTGATTGTGTACATTCACATACATTTGTAATATGTAATCACGCATACAGAACATATTTAACGATATGAAATATGCGGCAAATAAAAATTGTTTCAGTAGTTTTTCCGAGCCATCAAGTACTGTTGGATTTAGTGATTTTCCTAAAATTCTCGATTCTCTGGGCGCAAATTATTATTAATATTTCACTTAATTCCAGAATATAAATGACGCACGGCTATCTTCCTTTTCAGATCTACCAACGTCAAAGTCTCTTTATAAAATTTTTGCATTTTCCATCTGCATGTTCTGCTCTATTTCCATACTTTCGCCAGGACAATGGGGAATCTTAAACATGTTCATGTTTTTATCAAAAAATATTTTGTGTTCACTCAATGATCTTGGGTATACATTATCTGGACTGTCTCTTGGTTGGTCACAACGTTCAATCGGTTGTTCAGGTTTGGGTTCAATGTTAGATGCTGATCGATCCGTTACGAAGACACATTTATTCTTACCAAATAGTTCCGTATTCAAAAGACAAGCCTTTGGCACATAACTTGCTGTTGAAACGTTTTGTTGAGTGATTTTGGATAGGAGTTTTCAACTACTTCAGCAACTTGACACCTGCTAAGTAGCTTGTCTGGGTTTTGAATCATTCAATCATGTTCCATATATTGTCTCTAGCTGTTTTTGGGATAATTGTTTTTTTTCAATGCTGCAGACGCACGCAAATCAATTATTTAACAAAAAATCAGATAGTCCAGGCCTACAAAGGTGGTGTTATTATTGAAATTTCTAGAAGTTTTAGGTCTATGGCAATATGGCAAGGACTGATAGATTCACTGTTTAGCCATATCCCAAAAAGATACATAAACCATGTATTTTTGTATTGTCTGTTTGTATTATTTATCAAATTATAAATTTGACATGATCCATTCTCAATTATCTTGAGTAAAGTAGATTTCGGTAAATCGCATAATTTTTCGGTAGGTACCTATGAAGCATCTATATCAATAAATGTATCTACCTATCGTAACCATTCGCTCCCAATCGTAAAGACTTTGCCATCGATATATCGATCAAACCTAAGAATAAATACAGTAAAACGGAATCTGCAAATGCATCCTTTGTATAGGTATGAGCTATACAGAACGTTTCTGTTGCTCATACAGGTGTCTTTTGATAGGCTCGGGTATAAAAACTTTTGCAACTGTAAAACCTTTAAGATATCCCACATCATTAACTGTAGGTAAAGAGAAAATTTTATTTAGAAAATGGAGTATCTTCAAAAAATGCAATTCTGGAAGACAATTTGGGGAAGATATTAAACATGGTCAATTGCAGAAAAGTAAACTTTCCACTTTAATACAATTTTTTTCCTGATTCTTTGAAGTAGTTATCCAACACAAAATAATTTAAAAACATTGTATTTCTACGGAGAACGTAGATTGTTTACACTAACAGTTTACAGGACGCAAACAGAAGCCGTTTATGCTATATAAATCAGCAATTTGTCTTCCATAAATGAATATTTCTCAAACGATCTCCAAAAACTGTTAATGGTGTAGCCTACATCTACTACCTAGACTCCTCCTAGACTAACCTAATGGCAAGTCTTTACATTTTTTCAAAGAAACTTTTTAGGTTCTTTCATTTAATCTCCTCAGATATTTTCAAGCGTTTTTCTTTTTACCTTTATTCCTGTCTTCCTTTCGGTGTAAACAGTATGGATCTTTGAAACCATATCTGTCACATATTGGGTGCAAGCGAATATAAATAAAATTGAATAATAATAATAATAACAATAAAAATACTAAAAGCTTTTACGATGAGTAAATCACTTACTGGTAGATCGAGTGACATGGAGTTGTTATCGTTGATTTATATAACTGTTGATAAATTAGAAGATGAAGCTCTTTGTTTTAAAAAATACATGTTCATATTTCATCTTGATTTGGGTTTAACCAAAACAGCTAAGGGGTTAAATCACTTACTTTCTTTTTTATTATCGCCCGGAAACATATTTACAGAGTGTCCCACAAATATGGGCTGCTTTTTTTGCATTGCATGCGCTTTTAAATGCAAAAGTTTCAAGTCATGCTAAAACAATTTTTATATATTAATTTTACATTTTTTATCCCTATTTCTAAACGTTTTGGAAATAAATGCATTTAATTATAATTGTTGTGTATATTTTCCTGACTGTACTTCAATTTATTTCAAAATTTCCTGGGTTTCAGTCAATTTTATTGTTTATTATTTAAAATGTATTTGTAACATTTTAAATAATAAACAATAAAATTGACTGAAACCCAGGAAATTTTGAAATTTAATTATAATAAATGATAGAAGTAGCCCAGAACGTTGTTCGGAGTCGTAGAAAAGATGCAATTACTTATGGAATCATGTATCAGATCCTTCTTACATATATCCAGTTTGCTCCTAAAAAATGTTTAAGTTTGCCATATAAAATCTTAAGTAAACTAATCTATTTCAAATTGCAACCCTTCATTTTTCTCATAGAAACCTGTTCAACTTAAAAAATAAGGAACAGTTTTCCGTAACTTTTCTATATCTGAAATGACCAGATTTTATTTGATAAAAAAAAAATTTTATTACTTTTTAAAAGAAATGTTTCCAATAATTACTAAATTACCCATGGTTTACAGAAAAGAAGGTTTATGTATTTAATTATGTATTAATTGTTAAAAAGATAAAATCGATTTAATTTAAATAAAATTTATTGGAAAGTGACCCTTTTGTTTGAGCTTGAACACGCTGTCAGAAAAATGGAACGTTTGAATTGAAAAAATGTTAGTTTGTATAAGATTTTAAGATTTAGATATTTTTTTTGGAACAATATGTATGAAACTAGGACCTGATCTATGCTTGCCTCAGTAAATCACATCTTTTTTTAAATGCAAAATATAATCGTCAACAAAATCATTTAGCTGTATATAGCCACTTTAGCTAAACCTGAAATTTTCGGAATTATTGTAACTGTATTTTTAGAGTTACGGATAGTAGCTCATCTTCGTGGGATACCCTGCATATACATGAATTTATATACAAGAAACAGTTGAGATGTTGCGTTGCAAAATACCAACGAAACATATTTTGAGATAAATTATACTGTCCTGCTCGCAGCTACAGTCCCATCATCAAGTTGTGACGGGACTTACAATCATTATCATTTTTAACGATTTTTTCAACTTTTGTTATATTGTTAAATTCAATATGCCCACTATTTGGAAATGAATATCTTAAAAATTCCACTTACTTTTTCAATTCTTTAGATGACTTTCTAGAATTGATCAGTTCTGTCGCTTGACCGTAATTCTACGTTGAAAAACCCCAACGATTTATTATCACTTGTCATGCCATAAAACTGAAAAAAAATCATATCCAATTCAAGAGTAGCAGATACACTATTAATGAACACTAGGAGAATTACGGACACATAAAATATAATTTTGTTTGTTGATAAAAAAAACAACGAATAGTGTTTTCAAGTCTCACGATTTTCTTGAATGTAAATTGTAAATGTAAATTACTGATTTTTAAATAAGGAAACATTTGTGTAGATTTATTCCTAGTTTTTTCCACCATTTTGCTTTTCACTTTCATCATTTTCATTTTAGCTGCACTATCCAATTAATCAAAGTTATTTTAGACTTTATTTCCGGTTTTTATGTATTACTTTCACAAAACATACCATGTAAATCGCAGCACCTATTAAATTGTGATAAATTACAGTTTAAACCGCAGGTAATTTAAACTGTCATATATTGTCTATAAAACCTGTCAAAGCAAACAACACACCAATCACTAAAGCGTACGCAAGTTCTGCAAAGTCATCTATAAATTTTATACATGAAATGTATAATATAGATACAGGTCTCTGATTATTGTAATTCATGTATCAGAAGCTATGCTACCTGCCAACTTTGAATTTTTAGGGCGTTACAAGGAGGTAATAAATCAAATTGGACATTTTTGTTTCCTAACAAGACCAAGCGCTTTAGAGACAACTTAAAATATGTTTCGGGAGATCAACAAGTCGGTCGATTCTTACCTTGCGGTTGAAAATGATAGTTCTGTTCGAACAGGTAATGGACCGCGAACGAATGGTATGAATACTTTAATTTTTTTTCGCTCGCATGGGTTTAATTGATTGATTGTAAAATGTTGCAAAATAATAGCAATAAATTAGCAAAGGAATGCGCGAAACATCAAATTTAGACAGCAAAGTAGGGCACGTATTATACAGTATTCGATTAGGTAAGCCTGCCCCCCTGAAACCTCCAATAAGAGTAACCTTCATTAAACGAATCATGCAATTGAATTCAATAAATTGATTATTAAGATTCAGTTATAAGTTATAATAACGAAACATTAAGGAAAATACGGATAAACTGCACTCTTGGTGTATGCAGGGACCATGATTTAGTATACATTTGTCTCAAATCTGCTTTGAAAAACACCTTAATAGTTTCAAACACTATTTTAAATTTATGTTCTTAATCATACAATTCCTATACGAAGTATCTGGAAACGCTCGGCGGACACCCTGTATAATTTTAACGCAAATACCCCATAATTCAAATCATCTGCATCGTTTTCGACGACCATTTTTGAAGTCATCTTGACCATCACCATGCCATGACCATATCATGCAAAAGATTTGAGATTTTTGTTTGCCTTACGTTATTACATATTTAAAATTTTGAAGAGCACTCTTTAAAACCTAACCACAAATCGGCTGTAGTGCTGAAATTACTGCCATCAATATCTTTATTGCTGCTGTGCTTTTTCATAGAAAAAGAACATCTTTCCAATTTCATCTTACGTGATATTGAGCCAAATTTGCAATGTTTTAATTGAAATGTTTAGTTCAACTAGAACTACTAGTCGTTTAAATGGTTATTTATGGCTTTAAAATATTGCGTACTAACAAAGTTGACATTACTTGATATCTTCAGAAGTTAAGATCTTCGAGAAATAAACCTGAAACTGTGATTTTACATTTCTGCCGTACAATATTTTTAATCTCCCTATTATGCAAACATATTCCAATATAGCCTGAAAAACAAATTTCCACTTTCTTTAGGCTAATATTGTTGATCGAAGATAATAAAACATGGCAGTTCAAATAGTAAAATGGGTTTAATTTAGTGATTAGTTTAGTTGAACGTTGTATAAGTAAATATATTTTATTTTACATGCCTGAACATAAACCATGTCAACCATGGTCTGATTTGTAGATATGTATTTGTCTAGTTATTATAAAGGTGCACGGATCAAAAACACAGCACCAGGAAAAGACAATATAAAAAGTAAAGTTTTGAAAAACTTAACTGCACAAACGCACAAAACTATACTTAACTTATTCAATAAATGCATAACAAATAACATAATACCAGAGACTTGGAAATTGGGAATAATAATTCCCATCCCAAAAACGAGACTAAACAACACAAATACAAAACTTTAGACCCATTACACTACTTCCTGTACTGAGCAAACTGTTTGAACACATTACAAAGAATAGACTACAACAATTAATTGGAAAACACATACCACCATACCAATTCGGTTTTAAACCCAATCACTTAACTGCTCACCCTCTGTTTGTACTACCTAACAACATTCAAGCTACATACCTTGAAAACAAAAAATCAGCATGTCTTTTTATGGATATAGACAAGGCTTTTGACAGCGTATGGCACAAATGACTATTATACAAATTACACTTACTTAACTCTCCAAAATATTTACTCTTCACAATCAGGAACATACTCGAAAACAGACAACTACAAATACGCATAGACAACTCACTCTCATTTTTGTTCTCACCCGAGCAAGGACTACCACAGGGATCACCGCTATCACCCCTTCTATACAATTTATACTGCCATGACATATATAACCACAACCAACTTGACAAAAATCACATAGACAAATCCTCCTACATTTTACAGTACGCTGATGACACGACACTGATTGTACACGACAAAACAACAGCTACAGCTGTTGACAAAAACTGTGGAAAACTTCAAACGCTGACAGAAGAAACAATGACATGGTTCTACAAGTGGAGACTAATACCAAACGCAACAAAAAACCATCTACTCTTACCAAACCACAAAATTAAAGCCAACTCGCCGACAATACTAGCAGACGGGAATAGAACTACTCCCAGATCAGAAATAAACTACCTAGGGATAACACTTGACCAAGCACTAAGATTTACTAAACACGCACAAAACGTTAGAATGAAAGTAATCCAAAGGACGAAACACTTTAGATCGCTAACTTACAAAGACAGAGGAATCAGCACAAAAACCGCAAATATACAAATCAATATGTAGACAGACCCCTGCTTGACTACGGACATATCATCAGAACAAGACTTATCACGAAAATAAGACATCCCCAAAACCCACTGCACAACCCTTCCAACCAACTACTGTACGAAAGCACAAACATGACAAAGATTTCGGAAAGACTGATACATTTACAGACAAAATGGACAAACAATCCCCACAACTGGACCATACTGAATCCCCTTTGTCTTACGAGACCAACCAGACAATCCCGCTTCCGTTTCCCTACAGAAACACTACTTGAACACTTACAAGCGCAACTGAACCAACCTGCTGGGCTTGATTAACATTAAGATTTAATTGTCAACCTTTTTTTTTTTTCAGATTAAGTTGGACTGTTAACTGTAGCTAGCATAAGATAATAGATTGTATTATACAAGGGCAGAAAGACCGTGGGTCGATAGCCTTTTTCTAGAAAATAAAGATTGCTTATATATAAAGGTTTGCCTGTAACGTACAAGCTGAATAGCAGCTTTTATTGTGGACTTGCTTATGGAGCTTAAGTTATTTAAATACCGAATAATTAATATGATAATTGATCCACAAAATTTAGGTTTTGAGCCCAATAATTTTATTCAGTGTTTATCTCCTGTACTTATAATATCTGAATAAAATCTGATGAGCTCTAGAATTTCCAATCAATATATTATAATTTTTTGCAAAAGAACTTAAAATGTGTAAAACTACAATGTTAATTGTTGAAACAGGGTTTTATTGATTATGGCACTTGTAAAATAAAATGATTCGATCCAGTCCACAATTATTGAAAGAAAATTGGATGATTGGAACATTTTAATTAGCAATCTTAACAGCGAAATTTTCGAAGCAAGTGTTGCAATGTAATAGTGCTTCAGAAAACACTTTTTAGAATCTAGCATTAATAATGTCCCCATAACATTTTTAACATTGCTGGTTCTGAACAAAGCAAGATCATGAAAGTAGATTATATTAATTTATACAAAGGCAATTAAAAAAATATTTCGTTGGTGCATAAAATGTCAAAACCATCAGGAGCTGGTAATAATTTCTAAGACAAAATTTACTCTGTTAACCGCTACTGAATTTCCGAATAAATATTAATTCAAGCTTTAGGCTGGAAGTTTTTTTAAATAATAATCTAAGCAAATATACCAGATGGTAATTTATAATGGCAATGTAAATAGACACAGACAAATAATATTCCTGGAGCGAAACAAACTACCAGGAGATGGAACTCTGAGAATCAAACAGTCACAATTTAAGTAAACACCCTGATATATAATAGGGTGTTGGGTGATAAAACCAGAAATGGGCTGATAATTTTTTATTATACGCTAAAGCGGGAAATGAACACGCAACCACTTTTGGATTTTCTTGTTTACGAACTTCTGGTTTCGGGATGTGTGTAAACCAAACATTACTTCTACAAGTGTAGGAATACCAAAATATATTTATTAATCACAAATAGCTTGCATTATTGTTGAACTCGGTATAAGACATTAGGCATTTTATTAAATTCAGGATATTTCTCGTTTATTTTTGTTATTTATTATATCCACTGTATTACGTTTTCAATTTTATAATAACTTTGACCTGTGAAAGCCATTCTTAACTTTGCTCTGTGTGCAAAACTCGTGAACATAAAAATTTCTATCTTGATATTCAATATCGAAACATTGTTTATTTTTAAATAAAAAATCTTATAAGTTATATAATAAGTATATGCTTAGTAAGAGCAGTGAGGAAATTCTGTCGTTTTTAAAAGACAAAAGTTTGAGAGAAAATACCCAACAAAAAGGATTTGAATATTTCCTTAGTTTAAAAGACTACAGCTCCACCGTTTAATAGTCTTTGAATATTTTCACTAGAAAACTTTCCTTTTTAATATCAAACTATCCCATCAGTTACAAAACATAAATTCTTTAAGACAATAAGAACTGAACTTCTGTAATATTAATGAGAAAAACGTGAACAAAAGAAATACATATTTGAATTTTTAGTTAGAATATTTTTTGTTTGTTTTCATTGTTGATTGATGTTTTAATTTAAATTGTACTCACTTGCTAAATACCCTCGACAACACTTCCAGAGGGGAGAAACTTTTTTATAGCCATTATATAAGCCAATTTGAAAATATTTTATGCGTTGCAAGGTGTTAGAATAAACTACCCGATTTGGTAAAGTCCTTACAATATTTCAACCATTATTGCACCTTATTCTCGGCACATTTTGGTTGATCCCCCGCTTGAATTGTTTATTCGTCATCAATACTATTAGCTGGTTAAATTCTATATTACCCCTTTATTCATAATGTTTTAATAGTATTATTAATTAGTTAATTAAGTTTTTAACTAACTTAATATTTTGGCTTAAGCGAGGAAGGTTGACTGTCGACTTCGTTTTTTTAGTTTATTTCTCACTGCAATAGATTCAGTATTATTTGATTGTTATTATTATTATTATTTCCCATTTTGATCTTTCACTGTAACCGAAATAATACCGAAGCAGCAAAGATGGCTTATGTTTATTTCAAGTGTAAGGTAAACACTTCGGTGGTTAGTTCTTCAAGTATTTTTATTTTTACGTTTCTTCCTATTTCCTATTTTAGCCGTTTTCTATCCTTTGGATATAGGCCTTTTTCAAATTTGACCATTGGGTTTGGTTTTGCCCAGCTCGATACCAATTTAAGCCTGCGATGTTCTTTATCTCGTCGCACCATCTTTGCTGCGGTCTTCCAACACTTCCTCTCTTCCCAAAGTCTCCATCTGGTGATATATCCGCTCCAGTGTTCTGTATGTCTGGCCACGTGTCCTGCCCGTTGCCATTTTCGGAAACCAATTATTTTTATTATGTCGAAGACTTTGGTTGTTTTCCTTATCCATGTATTTGGTTTGTGGTCCCTCAGGGAAATTCCCAAAATTCGTCTTTCCATGGCTCTCTGATGTACTTCCAATTTATGTTTGATCTTTCTGGTTATTACCCAGGTCTCGCAACCATATGTGACAACAGGCAGTATACAGTCGCTGTAGACTTTTGTTTTTAAATTTATTGGGATTTTCATGCTGAAGATGTACTTTAATTTGCCGTAGGCCGCCCATCCCAGTCTAATTCTCCTATCAACCTCCATTTCTTGATTTTGTTTGCCCGGTGTTATATCTTGGCCAAAGTATACTATGGTGCTGTGATGAATTGGTATTGTTTCATCTGCGTCTGGTGTATTTGTAATAAACTGGGTCTTTGTGAAGTTCATGTGTAATCCGACTTTTCCAGCTCCGTCTTGTAGTTGTTCTGTTTATCCTCTGCAAACAGTGCAATTTCGTCGGTACAGAGACATTGTAATAGCGTTCACCATGTGTGTTCAATCCCTTGTTTTCCCATTTTAGCTTTTTAAAAATATCCTCGAGTACTAAAGTGAATAGTTTTGGAGATATTACGTCCCCTTTTCCGAACTCCTCTTTTGCTGTTTATTTTGTTAGATGATTCATAAAATGTTGGTGATCTCAGCCTGTCCCTTTGGTTGGAGTTTTCGATCTAATCTGCTTGTGATTATTCTGGTGAATAATTTATATATCTGTAATAGAGGGATTATCGGCCGGTAGTTTTCGAGATCAGTCGAGTCACCTTTCTTGTAGATCAGAACAACTACAGCATTCTCCCAATTTTTGGGTATATGTTCTTCTGATAGGCACTCATTGAATAGTTCCACTAGCCCTTGTCTTGTCTTGATATCACTTTCATTAAGCATTTCAGGCAGAACGTTGTCTTCTCCAGTAGCTTTGGCCTTTTTCATCGGGGATAGCCCTTTCTTCAGTTCTTCCATATCTATCTCGGGCATTTCTTCTGAGTTGACATTTACTATTCGAATTTTGTCGTCTCTTGTCGTTGTGATTGTTATTTTGGATTCGTACAGATCTCCATAGAAAAATTCCACAACTTTTAGTATCTGTTGTCTGTCTTCTACTATGTAGATTGCCGCATCTTTTATTTTTGTTATCTTTTTCTTAGGTGTGTTATGTCTTTTACATATATTTATGTTCTGTTCTAATAGGGACTGCACTTGTTTCGTTTGGTGTTTTAGTATATCTTGTGTCGCCATTTTTTTTGCTGTTTATTTGGCTTCTGTGTATTGTTACTCAATAGTGCCTCTTTTACTCTCGGTTATCAGTTTTCTCCTTTTCTTTAGGAGGTGTTTTGCTTCTATCGACAGTTTGTTCGGCGTTTTCTCTGGGAGGGCTATTATCTGTTCTGCTGTTTCTTTTATAATTTTTGTTATTCTCCTATATCTATTATCCAATGACTATCCTGTTTTTCCTGGATTATTGGAAAAATTTTCACTCAGCTTTTGTTTGTATGTTTCCTTTCTTTCCGCTATCTTTTCTATGCTTCCTATCTTTGTCGTTTGTTCCATCTTTCTTTTCCTTTCCATTTTTATGTTTATGAGTAATTTGCATCTTACCATCCGGTGATAACTGCCGGTGTTGAATTGATTGACGAAATCTACGTCTAGGATTATGTGTTTATGGCGGGAGATTATAAAGTCGATCTCATTTTTGGTTTGTCCATCTGGGCTATTCCATGTCCATTTGCGTTTCTCTCTCTTTTGAAAGAAAGTATTCATCAGATAAAGTCTTTCTCTTTCTAGAAAGTTTGCTAAAATTTTCCAACTTTCATTTCTGGTGCCGAGTCCGAACTGTCCTATGTGTGTTTCCGTTGGATCTGCTACCCTGCCTATTTTTGCATTAAAGGCTCCTCCCATAATAGTGTGCGTCGCTGGGTTCTCTCTTATTGATCTCGCTATGTCTTCATATGTCGTTTTCACCTCGTCATCATCATGTGAAGAAGTTGGTACATAGGCTTGTATATATTTTAGCGTTATATTTTTGTTTATGTTGATTACGACATATATTACTTTGTCAGATATTGATTTCAGGATTTTCAGGTTTGTCAACAGTTTTTTATTTATTAATATTCCAAGTCCTCCATTGCTATCGTCGTCGTTCCCTCTGTAGAACATAGTATGTCCTGAATCCAAATGGAGGTATTGTCCTCCTCTTCTCCTTGTTTCGGCTAAGCCTACAATGTCCCAGTTTATTTTCTCCAATTCGTACTCTAATTCAACCAGACTTTCCATTGCTCCGATTGATTTTGTGTTGTAAGTTGCAATGTCTAACAAGCAATTCGTTATAGCTTTGTTAGGTCCATTCTTATTTTGTTTTTCATTATGGATGTCGTTCTTTTGCCTCCCCCAAAATCCACGAGGCTGACCGAGATATCGGTTTGGGATTGTGAGGTAGCTCTACCCACCTGGGGTAATTTTTTTCGTTTTGAGCTCGACATATTTTCTTTGGAAAGGTTTTGGCGATTAAAACCCCACGCTTGCCGGGCGTTTTGGTGAGTTTTTGTATCAGTCGCTCCTAACCAGGAGAACAGACGCTATTTGCAGCCGCCCACTCTGGGTCAGACGCTGCGTGGGAATCATCTTGGTCTCACCTTCATCTGTTCGATACCTTGTCGGCATGGGTGGCCCTGCTACCTCCGACTTCGCTCCCTGGATAAAGGTTACTTATCCCTCTCACCACTACAAGGTCAAGATTCCCCTAGAGAAAGTGACGTTTCTTAAACAAGTAAAAAACAAAAGAACTTTTTGGGGAAAATTCTAACTATACTACTCGTAATATGACCTTCAAAATGTGATAATCTATTGAATAAAAAATGTAATTTCATTAATATTTTTACTACATCCAATATAAGCAAATGGCGAAAATAAATGTTTATAATTCAATGCCTAATTGAGATAATATTAAAATACCATGATTAAGTGTATAAATTAGTGTTTTACATGACCAATCTCAAAGTAATTAAAAGAACACTTTAAACGCAGTCATTTGAACAATCGCTAATAAACGAAATATAAATTAGCAATATGACAAAAGCGATGTCTTTCCTCACGATCAGAATCGCACATCTTTTAAAATTGCCCTCATTTATCATGATTCTTCGAAACCTAATCAAGGGATGCCTCTTTCGTGCGTTCTTTACGGCCGATAACACTCCTTTCATATTAATGTTCTACTCCAGGCTGTTATCTGAACGGGCACGATGCCCCTGTAGTTCTCCTGTCCCAGCACAGATTACGGTTTTAAAATTCTCCATTTAAATATGGAAATTTCGGCAATTAGTGATCTAATTCTATCGGGGCCCGGGCCGTTTCAGGATATTAACAGTTTTTTTGGACGACTCTAGCCATTGATTACCCGCCATTGGAAAGAAAAATGTTTTTGATTTAATGCTTATAAAAAAATAGGTTAAATTTGTTTTCCTTTGCTTGCCATATAGAATACTTTCAGTGTCGATTTAATTAATTTAAAACAGCTAAAATTAGTTTCAAAACAAAAAAACTAGTTTTTCTCCACTTATTCAATACCTTTCCTTATTAAACGTAATTGCGTACTTAGCGGTGTTCGTTATAATAACATTACAGCGCTATAAGTGTAGATAGCATATAAGCAAAAATACGTGGTAGAATATATTATTCGCTTGCCGTATTTGTAAGATAATATGTGAGGCCATTTCTGCACTGTAGAGTTTTATCAAACGGCATTTAAACGAACGCTTAATAGGTTGAGACACGAGGTAGTGAGAACATGATAAATGATTATATTGTAATAAATCTTAATTTATGAAAGAAACCACTTAAGACCGTAAATCACTTTCTACCAGTTATTTGGTTGAACTATTCATTAAATCTTAATCATGACATAATAATCTGTCGAATAGTCGGCATGCAAACGAGAAATTTGACTGTACAAATACTAACATATGACAATTTGCAGGTTGAATAATGATTTGTCTTATGCCTCTTTTTAGTGGTTTACAAAAAGTTTTTCAAGCTTCACTTTTAATTTATTTAGTTTTTTGTTCCGCGTTATAACCTTTAAAGATTGTTGTTAGTCATGATGAGTTTCTCTAAAAATGGTTTATGAAAATTTATGTGATAATAATGTTTTCGGTACATTACAACAATTTAGTACAAAAATATTTGTGCTAAATACTGAGATATTGAATTGAATAAGTGAGAATTGAAGATATGACCGCATTTCAGTGAGAACATTAATTTTATGGCCGATGTTTACTCAGCTTGCGAAACTCTAGGTGGAAAAAAAATTGCAAAAGCACTTTCAGCATCTTTAGCAAACTGTTTTCTGAAGATGGTAAAATTTTCATTATGCTACTTTCCTTAGCTTGGAAGATGCAGATGTTGAAAGGAGAGGGCTCAGTTTTATAAAAAACATTTAGTATGAGACCAATATTTGCTCATTTTGAGCGTCACATTTTCTAGGGGTGGCAAACATCAGGGTTATGGGTATTTTTTATGAAACTTCCTGGAGGAAACTTCTTTCTAGTTCCAAACTAAAGCTAGTGCTACTAGCTTTTGTTTGGAAGATGCAATTTTTTAGAGATGAGGGCGAAGAGAGGATATCAGTATTTAGTAATTTTGAGACCCACTGGATTTTGACCAAAGTTAGCAAAAATCGAGGTTTTGACCGATTTTTATCAAAATTGTTACTTGATTCGGAGAAAATATCATTAACATTTAATCGTTCTATTGGTGCTTGTTCCGGTCTTAATTATTGCTTATGACTAAAGCTACAACACTTCAAGTACCGAGAAGATTCAGTTTATTTTTAAAAAACAACGCACTGATTTGCAAATGCACTGTGCCTATCATGCAAAGGATTTTAATTATTTACAGATTTCTTAAGGAATGACTTGATGAATCTCCGCATTGTTATTCTATTCTATATATTTGAAGAGCACAACTTGAAAACTAACCACAAGTGAAACGACGATGTGTGTGTTAAAAAATAAATTCTTGCAAGCAAAATTGTGTAAGTAATATGTATGTAGCTATACTACCAGTGTCTCAAAAACTCTAAATTAATATCCAAGTTGATAACCCATTTTAAATCTCTAATAGTTACAGTAGTAGTAGTAGTAGTAGTAAACATCTTTATTTCTAAAAAAGGCTATAGACCTATCGGTCTTTCTGTCCTTGTTTAATACATGTAGTCTTAATCTAAATAAAAAACAAATATGAAAATTCTCTTATTCTATTAACAATATTATTAAATAAAATTTCAGTGGCAAGAAGAAATTATTTTACTGTTCACTAGTCAGTTGCGTTTGTAAGTGTTCGAGTAGCGTTAATGTAGGGAAACGGAAGCGGGGTTGTCTGGTTGGTCTTGTAAGGCAAAGGGGATTCAGTATGGTCCAGTTGTAGGGGTTGTTTGTCCATTTTGTCTGTAGCTGTATGAGTCTTTCCGAGATCTTTGTCATGTTTGTGCGTTCGTATAGTAGTTGGGTGGGCGGGTTGTGTAGTGGGTTTTGGGGGTGTCTTATTCGTGTTATTAGTCTTAGTGCAATTTGTTCTGTTGTTTGTGTATAACGTTTTGTCCTTTCTGTTCCGTTGGTCATGAGTATATGTCCAAAGTCTAGCAAAGGTCTACAAATAGCTTTATATATTTTGGTGGCGGTGTTTGTGCTGATTCTTCTGTCTTTGTAGGTTAGTGATCGGAAGTGTTTTGTTCTCTTTATTGTTTCTGCCCTGATGTTTCGTATGTGTTTAGTGAATTTAAGTTTGTGGTCGATTGTGATTCCAAGGTATTTTACGTCGTTTTTTGGTTGTGTCGTTTGGCCGTCTGCAGTTATTGTAGGGGAGTCAGCGTTGAGTCTGTGGTTTGTGAGCAGAAGTTGGTTTTTTGACGCGTTTGGTGTTAGTCTCCATTTATAAAACCATGTCATTGTGTTGTTTGTTAGTGTTTGGAGTCTTTGAGCTGCTCTCTCAGTAGTTTTGTCATGTACAATAAGTGCCTTGTCGTCTGCGTATTGTAATATGTATGCCGATCTGTCGATTTGATTTTTGTCTGGTAAGTTGTAATTGTATATGTCATGGCAGTATATATTGTAGAGAAACGGTGAGAGCGGGGATCCTTGAGGGAGCCCTTGTTCAGGGGAAAAAGAAAATGACAGTGTTTTGTCAAGTCGTATTTGTAGTTGTCTGTTTTCTAGTAAGTTCTCTATAGTGTGTAGTAGATATGTTGGTGTGTGTAGTTTGTATAGTTTGTATAGTAAGCCTCTATGCCAGACACTATCAAAAGCCCTGTTAATGTCCATAAACAGGCAAGCTGTCTTTCTGTCAGTTAGGTGGGTAGTTTGTATATTGTTGGCCAAAATAAAGAGCGGATGAACAGTCGAGTGCTGATGTTTGAATCCCAACTGATACGATGGTATGTACTTTCCGACCAGTTTTCCCAGTCGCTGCCTTATTATGTACTCAAAAACCTTGCTAAGTACTGGAAGCAGTGTAATTGGTCTGTAGTTGCTCGGTTGTGTATTGTACTTTTTTACATTTGATGTTAGATTTTAAATTGTCCGCTTCAAAACTTAATATGTATAACAACGGCGAAAATGCCTTAAGTTCTCCTTCCTACAAGGGACCCTAATTCTGTGAAACCTTCGACTTAAAATGAACAGTATGTTGTTTATAACAAGCAAATACTACTGAAAAAGCGGAACTTGTTAAAGAGAGTGAATCGTGCCGTAATTGAACTGCTATTAAGTGCAGTCCAACTATAGACAGTACCCTTAATTAACGATAAGAAAAGTTTTGAGTCTGATAGAAACAAGCACCAACATACATATCGAAAATCATTTAAATATTTCGGGCAGGTGTATTTAGTAGTAATCCACGAATTGGTCAGGCAAGATATGGTTTCGATGCCGTTAATAACAATATATTTTTAAGAAATTTTCAAAATTATGTCATACAGCATATAAAACATATCTATAAATTTGATGACCAAAGTGTTCAGTATAAAGTCAAATGTCCGAGCATTTTAAATTGCAGTTTCTACGACAAAACAATGGTGTTAACAAAATAAAGGGATTTCTTATTTTAATAGGTGCAAAACATTTTGAGCAAATGAAAGAAAGTTGATTTGAGTAAAACATGTCCAGTTTGATGAACAAATTATTAAGTAATTGAACGTATGGATAATTGAAATAAATGCTGCTAGGAAAGAGCTGGACATATGAGGAAACAGAGACGCTTGACTTTGGCCAAGCAAACATTCTGGAATTTTGATGAGAACCTGCCATAATGGTGTAATGTATGGATCCTGGTGAAAAATTTCCCTCTATAATTCCTGAAAAAGTTCCTGCTCTTATATCATTGACGATGAATTACTAGAGGTCAAAACCCTTAGAACCCGAAGCACTTTACGTAATAACTGGGGATCATCCCAAAACGATCCCACCCGCATGACATATGTCAGATCCGGATTAAAACTCTTCTTCGGCGCAATTAAAAATGTACCTCTCCCTGCGCTGGCGGTATGCGACTCCTGTCTTCCATGAAAATAAAATAAACGTCAGTTACCTATGACGAGGGTCATTTTCAGCCACTATGCCGAATGATACCTCTACATTCGTAATCAGGGGGATCTGTGAGCCCCGCTGGTCTCGCGGCATCCTCCGACGCTTTTTCGGGGCTCCTGTCAGAAATCACTCGTTTAACTATGCAACACCTGATGTTTCTAATTTATTTTTAAGTGGCGATCCTGGTGCCTTATGTCGCCTAATAATGGACCACTTTTGCATAATGGTAGCAGGAAATACTGTGAAATGCGAGAAGGTTACAGGTGCTCAACTACCGCATACACGTTTGTATGTAATTAATAGCGTCAAGAGTGTGTTTTGTTCACTCCGAAACTGAGGTCAATGTGTGCAGTTACAACCCGGAATACTTTTCAAACTCTAAACAGGTGTGTTTAGATTAATTCAATGCGAATTAAATTAAAAATTGTCATGCAGTAATTTTTATAAGAGCTGAATCATGTATTGCCATCGGGAGTGATTCTTCCAGCCACATTTAGAATGGCCTGCTCAGTTTGGTTAGCAATATATATCACGAAGTAATTAATTATTAACGTCTATCGCAAACATCGAATATAAGATAAGATAAGAGAGTAGATATTGAGGGACTCAGCAGAATATTGTAAATTCGCCGCAAATCACGAACGGCGAGTAGCAAATCAAATTAAAGGAATATCTGACTCTGGGAGTCCTGACGAGTTACTCTAAGACAACTAACATTTACGTTATTTTATTCCCGTTAAAAATCTGATTTATGTGGCTAGTTTCTTGAAATGGAAGAAATATTGACTTGAAGTTCATGTTTCTAAGTTCATTTCGAATTAATGGGTGTTGTAAAGATATACAGGGTGTCTGCAAAATGTCTGTACAAAATGGCACGGTTTTGGGGGACGAAAAATTCCAATCCGTTAACATTTTCTATGCGCATTCAAGAGGGCGCTGTCAGAGATATGAGAACCTTATTTAAAATGGTTTTTTTATCACCCAGTATAAGAATTATTTATGACCAGCCTTGTATGTGTTTAAACATTCTCTTGGTAGAAGTCTGTACAGGAATCCATTACAGACACCCTGTATAATGGGGATTACTTACAAATCATCACAAATATTGTTAGCCAATTGTATTCGCTAACAGACACGTTTTAGAGGACCTTTCTGCCAGACACCAGTCGAGTATTTTAATTTAATTTCAGAAAAACTTATCTTAGGCTTTTCATTCACTTCTAACTCAGCTTTCAGTCAAATTTAAGAAACCAAAAGGAAATTTTGAAGATGATTTCTTTTCAGCATAAGAACGCAACAGATACTCTCGTATCACGTATAATTCTTTAAATATCACATTGTAAGAACCCATTTGTGTTTTAACCGCAACATACAGTCATACTCTCAAAGAACGCATTAAAATAACATTCAAATGATTCATTCTATCATGGACTTAACTTCTTATATTACTCGCGTTTCGAATTGGTGTTTGTAAGTTTGTAATTTCAGATTTTAGCCATTTCACATTTATTGCAAAACCGATTTTTTTCCTAATTGAGAAATGCGAATGTATTGGACATTCAAAATGGTTGGACATTCAAAATGTCCAACCAAATGTAAAGGAAGAAACATCTAAACATACAAACTGATGATGGTGGATAAAGACACCGAAACGTATTTGTAACATTTTAAATAATAAACAATAAAATTGACTGAAACCCAGGAATACATTGGAATGAATTAATATTAATCAAATAACATTCAATAAACTTGTTAAATCACAAGAGGTTGACGAAGTTCTGCCCGTTTAACTCCAGACACGTTTGTTCCCCAATCACTTTATTGTGCACTATTCGCCGCAGTCTGGGATCACCTTTTGATCAGCTTCTCGTATAGGGTTAAAACTCCTGCTCAATTTGTACCGGTGTTCGGAAGATCAGAGATTTAATGTGTCCTTGCGTCCTGTGTATCTTACATACATGATAGGAGTGTGGCCCTTCCTCTGGGGAGTTATAGGGACAATTATCCGGTGCCTGGGAAAGTGTCAGTAGTTGTGCAATGCTCCGAGCACTCCTGGAAGGCTCTGCTGCAATTATCTCCAATACCTGTGCCTCTGTGTCTGGAACCCGAGCACCTCTAGATCGTCCACAATCTGCTTCAGTTCCTGGACCCAATCGTCCAGTGTCTCTAGCCCTTTGCTGGTGTAAGGTCTTACACCTGCTATGTTAGTGTGGCATTTTCCCATAACTAATCAGATATCCGCAAATTCGGTGTTGGTGTAGATTGTGTGAAAGGAGCTTCAAAGTAAGTCACAGATTGACAAATGCTTGTTGTTATTGACAAAGGCTATCTAGCTGTAACTATCTGTTAATGACCAAAAACATCATTGCCGCTTTGACTTTTCATCAAAAAATTGTAGAAGAGGTCTTTTTTAATATCAAAAATTTTCGTAATATGAAGCAAAGATCGTAATTTTTCTTTTCGAATGGTTAAGTATTACAAAGGGCTACCAAGCAAACATGGGACTATTTTAAAATAATACTTAATAACAAAGTTGTAATTCGATTTTCAACTGTTAATTTCTTCTAGAGATTTTCGAAAAAAATTTTTTCAATATTTTTCTCGTACTTTCCCAGTGGGCCCCTATAACCCCTTAGAAGCAATGACGCCACTTTTGAATCACCCTGTATACAGGATGGCTCATTAACATTTCGTAATTACCTGTTGCTTTCTACGTAAATCAGCAAAACCAACACGTTGAACTTAAATGAAAATTAAAAAAATTAAATCCTTTGACTGATATGAATATCTGTATTTTATAGCGGGCTCTCATCGAGTTTAATTCCAGAATTGCACAATTCATCAAAGAATTGCTGAGTCTCACTGCATACCTTGACTTGATTATTATGTTAGCGAAAAGTTTTCAGTAGAAAATCTGAAAAGTTGACAGAACAGTAGCACTTTCAGTAGCAGAGTTTCAAAAAGGCAAGTTTTTTTTAATCTAGAACTTTTCAATGCCGACTTTTTAATAAATTTTATTCATTAACAACGTTCATCCGTTTCACTTTAGCATAAATCTACCATGATTATCCAATCCTTCTCAATTTTTCAAAATTTAGTTGTTTTAATTGAGTTTTTAAACTTCGAATACCTCTTGTGATTTAACAGTTTAATTGTTAATAGATTATTGATCAAAACCACTAACAGGAGGTTTTTGTTGATATCCGTTACTCTAACCTATTTTATTGCATGTGAACCTCACTTTCTGTGTTTATCTATGGTTACTTGAGCTTTTGATTTTTAAGAAGCAACCGGTATTTACGTAATGTTAATGAGGCAAATAACATTGAAAATCATTGTTTCCATCGTTCTGCTCTAGTTTTTTGTAAATATTTCAGTTTTTGATAGGCATATATTTTTTACTATTTTTCCTGGACTCCATAAACACCCCCAGAAGAATGACGACAATTTTGAATAATCTTGTATTATTATTATTCCGCATCGGATTGACTGCTTCAACAGTGAGTCCTAAAAGATCCTTATCCGTTTTCGATAGTGTGTAATATTAATATCTATAATAATTTAAATATGTCTAATCAGGAGATTTTGATCTAGTAGTAAGACGTAGTCGTCGTAGTATGTAAAATCCGGCAGTTCTTCTCAAGATAATATTTATGGAGCTAAGAGTATTTTTTCCAGATAGCTCTTGACATCTGTTGATGATCAAGGACAACTTGTGAACCCACATTTCTGTGCATTTTACAACTGTTTCGTACCATAACAACTGTAATTTACAAGTTTCTGTATTAGTCATAGAAAACAATATACTATGCATTGAATATTCAACAGCTTTACTTTTCCGTTAGAATAGAAACAGAAAGTCAAAGTTATGAGTGAAATAGTTATTAATTGTGTATATTTTCCTGACTGTACTTCAATTTATTTCAAAATTTCCTGGGTTTCAGTCAATTTTATTGTTTATTATTTAAAATGTTACAAATACGTTTCGGTGTCTTTCTCCACCATCATCAGTTTGTGTATATAGTTGCTATCAACTTCACATTTGACTGGTTACTCTTAAGTAACCAGTTTTGAAATAAATAGTTATTAATATATCGAGTGTGAGACGTGAAACTTTACGTGATTGAGTTCGATCAGTAATCGAGTGCCGTATTTTCGAATGAAAATTTTAAAAAAATATTTTTTTAAGTGTGGGAAATAGTGCACTTTCACGCATGCAACCATATTACAACCCGTGCGTACAGTTACTTGGGCATTCCGTGTGCGGAACAGTAGACTAGAATTTTTAATAAAAAAATTGTTTTTCAATAAATACATACAACATTTAAGATTGGCTTCATATGTATTTATTTTCAACAAAAGCTAAAGTAGTGTTACTTTACAGCATATTAAAAAAACATTATTTTCTTCCAGAACTACGATCCGTTTTATTTAAAAAATGCCTTTTAGAAGGAGTAGCCGCTACATTTTTCCACTAAACTGCACCAAATCATTTTCAAATCGCATTCCTATTAAACTCACTAACACAACACTAATAATATAATTTTCAATAATATACAAACAATATTAAGTTTCGATGAAATTTCATTACAAGTTAGTTATAAAAGAAGTGTTCTTCGAGTAGATATTCTAAATTGAATGACAACTAAGCAAAAAATAGCGCAACGAAGAATTTCTAGAGAAGATATATATAAATAAAAACAGTAAATATAAACCAGTCAATCGATATTCGTCAAATGAGGGTGTCGATCTGCTGATAAGTTCTTGCTTTCAAAACAAAGTTCCAATAAATATTCCTGTCATTAAGCAAGACGAACAATGATGCAGATCGCAGATTATCAGATACAAGCTCACTAATAGAAATATGTCGTTATGACAATTATGACAATATGATAAATGCGACTAATCGACAGAGTAAATGTGAAACATGGAGGCACTTATTTACAGTTTCGTGCCAAAAAGTTATCACATGAATTTATCAATATCAATAATACATGTTGGAAGTTTTTAGCCAAACAGCTACTACAGGAAAAGTGCATGTACTTAGTACTTTTTTTCAGTTATTGGATTCCATTGAAAAATATCTGCTTGACCTTTAAATTCTTTTCTTCATATAATCAAATGTAAATCAGATTTGCCAATGGTATCTAATTTACATACTTTTATTATATAATCTTCTCGTCCTCGACAATGCCCTTGCTCATCCACAAATCTCGAAGATGATTTACTCTGAGAGTTCAAGTTTATAAAGGTCCTCTACATACCACCCAACACGACTCCTATCCTGCAGCCCATGGATCAGCAAGTGATTTCAAAATTTAAGAAGTTACCAAAAATTTTAAGAAGTTAAAGTATACCAAGCACATTTTTCGGCGCTGCTTTGAGGTGACGGAGAGCACAACCCTTACCCTTCCAGAGTTCTGGAAGGACCACTTTAACAACGTGATATGCCTAAGAATTATTGATCAAGCCTGGCTGGGTGTTACAACGAGGACCTTAACCTCTGCATGGATGAAGCTGTGGCCTGAGGTTGTAGCTGAAAGGGCCTTCGAAGGATTGGAACCCGAAGTGTCAGTGGCAGAGGAGATTGTGTCTCTGGGAAAATCCATGGGTCTGGAGGTGGTTGAGAGATACGTGGACTCACTCGTCGAGGTACAGTCTCAGGAGCTGACAACCGAGGAGTTACAAGATTCGCAGCAGCATACGGTGGTTCAACAAAAAATTAGTTTTGAACAGGAGCCAGAGATGGAGGAGGTTATCTCTACAAGAGATATAAAGGAGATATTGGGAATGTGGGAGAAAGTTGTAGGGTTGGTGGATAAAAATCACCCCGAAAAAGTTGCGACTGGTCGTACATCGGAGTTGTTCAACGAAACTTGCCCAACTCATTTCCACTCAATATCCTGAAAGGGAGGACGAACAAACCTCCTTGGACAGTTCTTTGAAACGATCTGCAGGTGAAAATGACCAAAGCGTGACGAAAAAAGCGAAGACCAGTGACGAAAATAAATTAAGCGCTTCCGTAAGCAGTTCACTTTTTCTTTTATTATGTTTTTAAAGAAAATGTATTTGTTATTTATAAATAAATGTTTCTCCTTGTAAAAACATTTTTCTTATTCAAAAACACGTAACAAAAACAAGTGACCGGGTTTTTTGGGAGGTGGAACGGATTAATGGCATTTCAATTAATTTCAATGGGAAAAATTGCTTTGAGATACGAGCAATTTGACACACGAGCAAGGTTACGGAAGGAATTAAACTCGTATGTCGAGCTACCACTGTACTTTCTAATATTGTTCATCTTAACTCAATGAACTATGGAAATTTAATAGCTTAAACTTTATTTAGACATAAAATTGTGGGTTAATTCTCAGACTTTGCTGGTCATTTAGGTCACAAGTTCAAACTTTTGGCTCCATAACTTCTGCGTTCTAAATAAGGTATATTGATTAGTTGAAATTTCTTTAATTATTCAGAATTTACTTAGAAATTTTAGGCATTTTTTAACTTCTTTTCTCGTTTGTTCTAAATTCGTCAGAAAGCATAAATAATATTAGATAAGTGTTGAAATTGTTGAAACTACTTTTACCGTAAGTAATCTTTCGATTACACAAACTGCACTCACACTGCACAAGCTTATGTCGTAAAAATCTAGTAGATAGTTATGTTGCTCTTAATCATAACAGCCGTCGTTTTCTTGTCCAACATAACAATGAGCTCATCGAATCTCGGAATTTCGCAGACAAAGAAACATTTCAAAATATTGTTTATGTATGACATGCAAAATGACATTCAGAAAGTAATACTGGCATGCAACGAGCTAATTAGTTCACGCTGTTATATTCTAAGAACCGCATATTTTGTATTTAGTTTACTTTTTTGCAATGTTTTATTAAAGCGACAAAAGTGTTTGAATAATGCTTCTTAAAGGGACATTGTTTTGATTACAGCATTTGAAAAATACTTTTATTTTTGCCTCTAAAGAATTTGTTAAGTTTCTATTTACTGTAACGTTGCTGATACACATATAAGGGTGTTCCATGAAAACTACCCTTTTTGCTCTATAAACATGTGTCTGAAAACGACATTTTTGAGATGCAGAGTGTTGAGCTTTGGAAAAAATAAATTGTTTGTATTAATAAGTAAAAAGCGCTTCAGCTGGTAAAACTTTCACAGTTTGATACTAAACAAACTACACTTTTCGACTCATTAGATTTGATACAGTATTTTAAGGGGCGTGCTCACTTAGGCAATAACAGAATTAATCATCATCATCATCATCATCATCAAACAGCCGTTCGCGTCCACTGCTGGACATACACCTTCTTTAGTATCTGCCACCGCTTTCGGCCTTGTGCGCCCTGTATCCAGTTTCCCCGGATTCTCTTAATACCATCCGTCCGTCTTGTTGGTGGACGACAAGTCTATTCTCCTGTTCAGCTCGCAGGTTTGATTATCTCGGTCAATCCTGATCTCGTGTCACAAATATTTATATGAGGCAACCTGCTCGATACTCCTATAATCAACTGAGATATTCTCGCTCATGACAAAGTTGGTCATACATTGCGTCTTACTAAAATTTATTTTTAAACCGACTTCTTTGCACGCTTCATACAGGCTATCCAACATAGCCTGTACGTGGTCAACACTGTCGGCAGTTGTGACAATGTCATCAGCAAACCTCATGTGGCTCAACAGCTCTCCGTCGATATTTATGCCCATTTCTTCCTAGTTTACTCTTTTAAAGGCGTATTCCAATACGGTGGTAAACAGTTTCGGAGATTTTGTGTCGCCCTCACAAACTCATCTTTCGATTTTAATCTTCATAAAGAACTACACACACCAACATATCTACTACACACCATAAAGAACTTATTAGAAAACAGACAACTACAAGTACAAATTGACAAAACACTGTGATTTTCTTTTTCCCCTGAACAAGGGCTTCCTCAAGGATCCCCGCTCTCACCGTTTCTCTACAATATATACTGCCATGACATATACAATTACAACTTACCAGACAAAAATCAAATCGACAGATCGGCATACATATTACAATACGCAGACGACACGGCACTTATTGTACATAACAAAACTACTGAAAGAGCAGCTCAAAGACTCCAAACACTAACAAACAACACAATGACATGGTTTTATAAATGGAGACTAACACCAAACGCGTCAAAAAACCAAATTCTGCTCACAAACCACAGACTCAACGCTGACTCCCCTACAATAACTGCAGACGGCCAAACGACACAACCAAAAAACGACGTAAAATACCTTGGAATCACAATTGACCACAAACTTAAATTCACTAAACACATACGAAACATCAGGGCAGAAATAATAAAGAGAACAAAACACTTCCGATCACTAACCTACAAAGACAGAGGAATTAGCACAAACACCGCCACCAAAATATATAAAGCTATTTGTAGACCCTTGCTAGACTATGGACATATACTCATGACCAACGGAACAGAAAGGACAAAACGTTATATACAAACAGCAGAACAAATTCCACTAAGACTAATAACACGAAAACCCCCCAAAACCCACTACACAACCCCTCCACCCAACTACTATACGAAGGCACAAACATGACAAAGATTTCGGAAAGACTCATACATCTACAGACAAAATGGACAAACAACCCCTACAACTGGACCATACTGAATCCCCTTTGTCTTACTAGAACAACCAGAAAATCCCGCTTCCGTTTCCCTACATCAACGCTACTCGAACACTTACAAACGCAACTGAATACTGGACAATAAAATAATTTTTTCTTGTAATTAGAATTGGAAAGTTTATTTAATAAGATTATTAACCTAGAATAAGAGAATTTTTATCTTTGTTTTTTATTTAGATTAAGACTACATGTATTAAACAAGGGCAGAAAGACCGATAGGTCGATATCCTTTTTTAGAAATAAAGATGTTTACTACTACCACTACTCTTCATAAAGGGCTTGTAGACATGTGACAATAAGCTTATCAGTCTACAGTTTTCTAGTTTTGCGATGTCTCCCTTTTTGTGCATTATGATTATTATATCATTGTCCCACTGGGAAGGTGTTCTTCAAATATTCTTAAGTAATATATTTTCCTCCTGCCTTAATAGACTCAATAACAATTTCATCTTCGCCTGGGACTTTATTGTCCTTCATTTTTTTGCGATGCTCTTATCTTATAAATAACTATTTAGGAACAAGATCTCTTGTAGACTTATCAAAGCGAATAATAATAATAATAATAAAATAATACGTTCATTACAACTTGGCCTCAAAAACGGATAGTTACAATCATACTGTTTCTAAAGCAAAAAGTACAAAGACTGTTTAAATCATTTGAACAATGCAAACTAAATTCATAGCTCAAAAAAGAAATGCTGAGTTTAATAAAACCGATTAATTAAATTAGAATTTAATTCAGACCTTCACGTAGTTGGTCACATTCTTTACAACATAACGGCTATCGACGGCATCAGCATACATGGGTTCTTCGGTTATGCCCATATGTTCTCGAATATTTAGAATACAAAGATGCATGTATGATTTAGATAATCCCCTTATCTGTGATGAAACAAAGCTGACTGACAAACCTGTCCAAACAAAAATAGCTGCCCATTATAGTTTTGGAAAATTCAGCAGACTACGCCTTTAGAAAATACAAACTATATGTGAACATTATTTGATTTTTATTCTTTCCAAATTCAACCAAAAAAAAAAACTTTTGGACTCATTTTCAAACAAAATAGTTGAAATGCTGTTTTATTTTGAAGTATAATTGTGGTTCACTTACGGACCTCCACTGATTTCATTCATTTAACCGAAGAACACATATTTTTTCAGAAACAAGAACTTCTATGTTTCTTACTAATATTACTGAAAATATTATTTTCTTCTTCAGCAAGGGCGGCTTCTTTCGCTTTCGTTTCTTCTTTCTCTTTCTTCATTTCTTTCTAGCATATCACGTCTCATCCAAATAGCACTCATCTATCTATCTATTTCGTTTCAGTGTAGTAACATTTCGCTCTGATTATTAGACTTAAAAGGTAAGTTAATGTCGTTTATATGATCTTCAGATCATATTATTTTCGTATCAAATTTATTATTGTGTATTTTGCAAATTTCTCAGTTTTAGAAAGCATTCTTTTAATATCCAATTTTTTGCATCTTTACATCCTGCTAGGGCCCCTCCAAGGGAATGAGGCTGAAGTTGAATCAGCCGGTTAAATTTTGATAAAGTTGCACATTTAAGTGAATAAAGCGTTGCATTTAAATCGCATTTTTCAATACTCTTGTGGAATTCCGTGCGTGCGATTTTTGTTCCCTTTTGAACTCTATCCGCCTCCGAAACTGCCACCGCTGATTTGCTCAATTTGCGCACGTCATCCCATGTCAGGTTGAATGAGATGTAAAGTGTCTTAAAAATCAAACTCAATCTTTCTTCAAACGGAATGCAGATACTGGCACTTTACGTACACAGATGCCTCGTCGATTTTTTATGAAACTGCCGCTTTCGACTGACGATGTCTGTTTCGATCTCGTTTTCAGATCATGCCGAAATGATCTAGTCTTTTGCTGCTTTAGAGAATTCTGATGAAGTTTTCGATCAGGGGATTAAAGTCTATCCGACCAAAACAACGCCAGTTTTCACTGTAATTAGTGAGTAAAGTATCTTGAAACGTATATGGAAATATTTCTTTTTCATTCGCCACAACGAATGTGCCACATGGACATAATGGATTTCAGTAGCTTTAAACAGAGGCAATTTCGGAATAGTCCGACGTAAGTTGCGCTTGTTCCGAACCATGGCGTTATAAATCTGCCCATTTGCCTTCCATATCAATGAAAGAAAGAGGCTAAACAAAAGCTTTTTGTTCGCTTCGGCCAGACCATTCGTTTCATTAGGATTGCTAATGCGGTTTTTGGATCCGCAGAGAAAATTAAAATATTCGTACTCGTTTAAATATGTAGGGTCCATCTAATTCAAAAAGCACCATAACTCTAAATCACTATGGTATGGTATTCCTGATTCTGTATTATAATTTTATTGTTGTGTCCTATTTTCCTTTTAGGATAAATGTTTTCATAACATGAAGTAGGTTCATTTCTGAGCAACTTCTACCAGTGCAACTCAATTGACTATTCAGTAAGACCGCCGTATAATGAAATCTGCACATGATTTGTTAATTGTATTTTGAGAAAACGTCATAGTTCTGTTAAAGTAGCACTCGAAATTATTTTTCCTGTAGGCCTTAGAAGTAGTAAACATCTTTATGTCTAAAAAAGGCTATCGACCTATCGGTCTTTCTGCCCTTGTTTAGTATATATAGTCTTAATCTAAATAAAAAAACAAAGATAAAAATTATCTTATTCTAGGTTAACAATTTAATTCAATAAACTTTCTAATTCTAATGACAAGAAAAAATTATTTTATTGTCCAGTAGTCAGTTGGGTTTGTAAGTGTTCGAGTAGCGTTGATGTAGGGAAACGGAAGCGGGGTTGTCTGGTTGGTCTTGTAAGGCAAAGGGGATTCAGTATGGTCCAGTTGTAGGGGTTGTTTGTCCATTTTGTCTGTAGATGTATGAGTCTTTCCGAAATCTTTGTCATGTTTGTGCGTTCGTATAGTAGTTGGGTGGAGGGGTTGTGTAGTGGGTTTTGGGGGTGTCTTATTCGTGTTATTAGTCTTAGTGCAATTTGTTCTGTTGTTTGTATATAACGTTTTGTCCTTTCTGTTCCGTTGGTCATGAGTATATGTCCATAGTCCAAGAGGGGCCTGCAGATCGCTTTGTATATTTTTGTCGCGGTATTTGTACTAATTCCTTTGTCTTTGTATGTTAGTGAGTTGATGTTTCGTATGTGTTTAGTAAATTTAAGTTTCTGGTCAATTGTGATTCCAAGGTATTTTACGTCGTTTTTTGGTTGTGTCGTTTGGCTGTCTGCAGTTATTGTAGGGGAGTCAGCGTTGAGTCTATGGTTTGTGAGCAGAAGTTGGTTTTTTGACGCGTTTGGTGTTAGTCTCCATTTATAAAACCATGTGATTGTGTTGTTTGTTAGTGTTTGGAGTCTTTGAGCTGCTCTCTCAGTAGTTTTGTCATGTACAATAAGTGCCGTGTCGTCTGCGTATTGTAATATGTATGCCGATCTGTCGATTTGATTTTTGTCTGGTAACTTGTAATTGTATATGTCATGGCAGTATATATTGTAGAGAAACGGTGAGAGCGGGGAACCTTGCGGGAGTCCTTGTTCAGGGGAAAAAGAAAAAGAGAATGTGTTGTCAATTCGTACTTGTAGTAGTCTGTTTTCAAGTAAGTTTTTATGATGTGGAGTAGATATGTTGGTGTGTGGAGTTTGTGAAGTTTGTAGAGTAAGCCCTTATGCCAGACACTGTCAAAGGCCTTGTTAATGTCCATGAATAGACACGCCGACTTTCTGTCAGTTAGGTGAGTTGTACATTATTGGACAAAATAAAGAGCGGATGAATAGTCGAGTGATGTTGTTTGAAACCAAATTGGTAAGTAGGTATATTTTCCGATCAGTTTTGCAAGTCGCTGCTTTATTATGTACTTAAAAACTTTGCTAAGTACTGAGAGTAATGTAATTGGTCTGTAATTGCTCGGTTGTGTATTGTCCAGTCCATTTTTCGGTATGGGGATTATTAAGCCGTTTTTCCATGTTTTTGGAATTTTGTTATTTGTGATGCAGTTGTTCAATTCAGTTAGGATCAGTTTGTGTGTTTCTTGAGTTAGGCTTTTCAGAAGTTTTGCCTTTATTTTATCTTTTCCCGATGCTGTGTTTTTGATATGCGCTAGGGCTTCATCGTATTCTGTGTCTGTGATCAGTTTGTATGTATAGTTTGGTGAGCTGTTAAAATAGTTCAAGTACCAGTCGTTGATCAAGTTCCAGTTGTCTTTGTCGAAGTTAGGGTTTGTCGATATGCTAAAGGCCCTTTGATAGCGACTGGCGAACGCGTCTGCTTTCTCTTTGTCTGTGTAACGCTCTATTCCGTTTTCGTCAATTGTGTCAGTAGTGTTAGTTTTTTTGTATTGCGCTAGTTTCTTAATTTTTCGCCAGTATGTTTGCCTTTGTCTTTTTGTATTTCTTTACATGTTTCTAGCCATTTGTCTTGTCGGTATTGTCCAATCAAGGTTTTAATGTTTCTGTTGAGTTGGTTCAGTGCCTTTTTTAGGTCGTTATTTTGAGTGTTTGTATATAGTCTGTACAGTTCTCTCTTTTGTTTTATGAGTCTCAGTATGAATTTGGATAGTGTATGTCGGTAGAAAGCATTTTTTATTTCCGGGCTAAATTTTCCTATGGCTAGTGAAAGTTGTTGTTGTATGGTTTCTATTGAAATGGGCTGTGCTTGCGATTGAATGTAGTCATGTATATGTTGTTTCACTTTGTCTATGTCACTTCTTGTTAGGTTTAACTTTTTCTCTATAGGAGGTGTACTGGAGGTAGGTTGCATATGTTGTATGGATCCAAGTTCGTTGGTTAAGTTTATATTGTTGATGGTGTTTGTTAAGTTTCTTGTGTGCAGTAGAACGTCTGGTGTTGAATCTGGGTATAGATAGTGTAGAACTTAATTATATTACATTTTTAAAATTATGCTAAAGTCGGTCAAAGCTGATGTATTTTCAGGTTTCCAATCAGTTGTTTTGTGATTTTCCGTGTAAGCTTAAAATGTAAGTGGAAAAACTGAAAAAAAACTGATATTTCGAGATAGTGCCGTTGAAGATCCATTGAAGGTTTTTTTAGGAGATCAAAAAATGCCTTGCTGTAGAGCTGTAACTTCAGTTTCCCTGCATTTAGTAATTTTTAATCCACTGCTAATTTCGATTCGTTGAGAAAACAAACTATATAGTAATTTGTACAAAAACTTAAAAGCACTCTCCATTTAGAGAGTTTCGTTCTTTTAAATATGCAAGTCAAAACTTGTTTTGATATCATGTCTGAGCATCAGCAATGAAAATGGGCTAAATGTATTTTTCCTTCCCCGGAACATGCACTTCTCTTCACTTCGACGTACAACAACAAAACCTAATCGTCTGACAATTGATCAGGTCTTACGTCCATTATTTTTATATTTACTACCTTTGGAGTCATTAATATGATCAAATGTAAATTTTCTGATACTTGTACTGAAATATATACTATTTAACGTGTTTCAAGGAAATTTGTTTTTCACCCATTTTTATTTAAATTAAGCTGAGGATTTTGAAAATATTTAACTGCAAGATAACTTAAGATACCTTGAAGGATGCTTAAATACTTAAGGAAACCTTAGGTAAACGCTACACATAACTATACCTTAAATTATTTTGCAATTAAACTCCCAGGGCAATAAATATTTATTTATTTATTTATTAAAATTTCCAAGGTTGTCCGAAAACAAAGTAGTTAATCAAAACATTGTGTGAGCATTATTTACTTAACTTTGATTGAGAAAATTAATATTTTTTGACGTGCGAACTGTGTTACATCTCCAGAATTTTCGTTAATTCTCAAAGAAAAGTGAGTTAAGTTGGTTTAATTTAATTTAAATTTAAGTTTAAAAGTTTAATAAAGCTTAAAATAGCACTTTTGTATGAGATGTTTAAGAAGAATATAAGATTTATTTTACCAACATGTCATAATGTAAATTTTGCAGCAAAAATTCCCAATAATTTTTATTTTAAATGGTCACAATAATAATTTTATTGTCTGATCTGGGCGATTGAAGGATTTTTTTCTCACAGATATTTCTTATTTACCTAATCCCCCAATACTACTTTTCATTAAGAAACTTGGTTCACTTTGGTCATTGTTAAGCATAATTCACGCCACTTTTCTGGTAAACGTTGGACAAAAAAAGGCATACAAACATTCCGATATTGTGAATCTGACTTGAGCTCTTTCTATGTAAACGTTAAATCAGCATGTTTCTCCCATACTCTTATAAGTAATAATTCAATGATCTTGAATTTGCACAAAACAGTAATATAATATGAAGAGGTAAGTCCACATTAATTAACAACTGTAGTAACTACAACAATTTTGTAGTAAAATATAAAATTTGGAAAGATAATTGCATATACCTCAGAGAACGGTTGATACGACAAATATATAGAGTTTATAATAGGAAAAGACAAAATAAAACAAACTACAACAAAATTCTTGATAACCAGTAGTTTGAAAGCATTCGTGCCTGACGGAAATTTGAACCCAAAGTATCAATCCGAAAGAAAACCAAAATCCTAATTTGCAAATGTATTCGCTTTAAAGAGTCCTGTTCTAAAATATAGACCAATACGTTTGCTGATAATTTGGCAAAAAAGAATTCAAACTTCAAACAGCGAAAGAAATTCTTTTCAAAATCAAAATAAAAAGTTCTACAAGGTAATTGAAAATTGGCGTTATTCCTCTGAAGGTGTGTCTGGAAGTATTCAAGAAGTGTGCAAAAAAATTAACAATAAAAAAATATTCTTAGAAAAAACTGCTATATTTGCAAAAACGAAACGAAAAGAGAAATTTTCCAACGATGTATGACTGGCAGAGTTTCAGTTCCTCATTTGATTTCCCGAAAGTATGATATACATACACAAACAGAACAGTGCACAATTTATCTCACAGAACCACTCAACTTCACATCAGTTTTGATTGTTTCAAGTTGGATCACATTTGAAAACTTGATAAAAATGGAATTTTTCCTGGTGCAAATGAGCCAAGTTAGAATGGCATCCGCAATAATTTTTAAATCTATTACTTGATGGAGTTTATTTAAATGTTCTATACCTATGAAAATCTGCGTGAGCCCTTTAAAAGGGTCTCCAGCCATGTAGCTAGTGCTTGTTTCTATCAAGTTCTTAAATGTTGCTTATAAGCGTTGTCTTCACCACTCCCGCAATCAGTTGCAATGTTCAGTTGTTAAGCCGCTTTCAGTTTTACCAACAAATTTCATTTTCTCAGAGGAATCAATTTGCTTATCTTAAACAGTACACTGTGTATTCCGTTCGTTATGTCCAATATTTGGAAGTTTTAAATTCTACCCATGATAGATAAACTTTATGCATGTTCGACATTGTTATACATTTTGGATTATAAAGTTTATAATAAAAGTGCAGTAAAATTTGCAAAACGTTCTATTTGTAATACAATGTAGCGATACTAATAGTTTGCTACTTCAAAGTATTGTTTGATAGCAAAGTGGAAAGTGCATCTGAAAACGATAAGGAAACTTCAGAGGAAGAAACTTCGAGAAGGAACTTCGAGGAGAAACTTCGAGAAGAGAAACTTCGAGAAGGAAACTTCATTCATAATTAAAAAAAAACGACTTTTTTTCGTGTTTTCCAGAGACCGTTAAAAACCAGGACGTAAATTTAGATTCGCCCTGGATATATAAAATAATGACAATGTCTTCGACGCTTTGCACATATGTTTAAAGTTAAACCAACGTTTTATTCGAAATTAGGCTAAATTCAAATTAGATACTTCTATTGATGTTATCAATCGAACAAAGTATAACAAAAACCGGAAAATATCAGTAAATTTGAAAAGGTTACAATGGAACACGCAGAAAACGAAACTGTATAAAAGTTACATTGCGGATACTTGAAGAAGGTTGAATAGATAAGGTTAAAAGAAGGAAACTAGTGAGAATAACTTAAACCGAATTAAAAGCTAAATTCAAACGAAAAAAACTGGCTAAATTCAAATTGAATTAAGGCGAAAGAAGTTTCTTTGTATAAGTAAATTATAAAGTAGTAAGTAAAATATAAACTCAAACCTTTTTTTTTTGACCAAAAAAATAGTTAAGAGTGAAATAATATAGTACACGTTAGAACCTGAAAAGTTGATGCCAGTGCTAGTTCAAAAAGAGTTTTTTTTTCAAAACTAAAATGCAATCACAAACAGATTCACGAAGTTAACATTGATAGAGCACATACCGCGGATTCCTCGGCTATTATTCTTCCGACGGGCACCGGTAAAGCCGTGAAGAACTCTAATCCAATTCTGACATATGTCAAGATTCTTGAATGTGTGTTACATAAATTGTAATGCCTCGTTGTATTCTTATTATGCTGGGTCGGTTCCTTTCTCAGATTACCGCTTCGATAAGTCGATGGCTCGAATTTAGTATGCTGTGTCTTGACACGGTTTGGTTGCTGTAATCGGGGATCCATCTCACCAAATTAATGAAAGACTTTAATCGCGATATTTTGAGGTAATTTTTCAATCCGACTTAAGACTTGCCTTTAGCGCACATAAAAATCTACTAATTCCTTAGTTTTAATTATTTTTATTAAAATGCATTTTGATAAAGGGAGGTAGCGACGCTTTTTTTTTCAAGTTCATTTGTGCAAAAAAAATGCAGCTGCATTGTATTTGTAAATATATTATTAAATTATATTAATACTCTTGAATGATTCAGAAATACATTTTCTGGATCTTAACAAATTTACTGTTTTCTAGAAATTTATATTTAATGCTGCTTTAAGTTCACTTCAGTCTCATAATGTCTTAGAAAATAATGTATTTAATATAGATACTAAAGCTAATCGCGCTTTTTTTTTCGGTGAGGTTTGAGAAATGCTCTCTTACGCACATCCAGAGCTGATGTTCTGGCGCTCTGGGCTGTGTGGGACTCCAGCTTAGCTGCTTACCCACTAAAACCCTTCCTCACCTCCGAAGTGGTGTTCGGCCTAGCACCTCGGTCATTTCTGTTCTATTTTGCCTTCGTATTCAATGAATTGCAGAAGAATCTTGAGGGAGGTACGCATGACCTGGTCTGGTAGAACTTCATCTCTCCCACTTCGTCTACCTGTTGCATATGACGTGCAGTGGCACATAATATGTAGAGTAGTTTCGTCCTCTAATTCGCACCCCCTGCAGGTCGGTTGATCGCTCAGTCCCATCCTGAAGAGGTGTTTTTTACAGGCGGGTATCCTGTTAAAAATGCCACTATCCTTCTTATTTTTTTTTCTTATATTTGCCTGCTGAGATCTAGCAGTTCGTTTTTACGCACTGGTTGTGGAGGTCCCACCAACTGCCTTGCGGTAAGGAGTCGCGGTGTCTCCTCCCAGTACTTTCTATGTTCTTCCAAGATCCATTGCCCAACTCCCGCCCTAACTTGGGCCTAAGATATACCACAAGCAGGTTCTTAGTTGGTCAGTGGTTGCTCGGCCCCTGCCTTAGCAAGTTCCGCAGAAATCTCGTTTCCTTTGCTCCTGTTTGTCCCGGTTGCCCAAGTGAGTTTTACTCTGTTTGAGTTCCCAGCCAGGGTCGTAAGTTCTTTTACACAATCCAGCACACATTGTGATCTGATTGGGTACAATTCAAGTGCCTTTATTGTGGCTTCATCTCTGGTTACGATGGTAATATGCTTACGTGTGTAGACTCTTTCCCTCATTTGCCGGGTGCAATTTGTTATCGCTAGTATACTTGCTTAAAAAGCAGTCGTGATTGTACCCAGCTTTTAGGTAATCCTTTCTCCAGTTCTTCCACTTTCGACGGCTTGGAAGACTGGACTCTAAATAAGGCAACCTAAAAGAATGTCCTGGATAAATAGGATTGCAAATGAGCCGGTTTTGAGAGGAATGAACAAAGATATGGATATTTTTTAGCGTCAGGGATAGAAAACGTGTAAAAAAATATGACATATTGCAACTAATCACGTAAAGAAAAATCACATACCGTAGAAGTGCTGATCGATTTGCTTATCAGCAACCCCCGGTGGAGACAATGAGACTAATAAGATGGAAAAAAATCTAAATGGTTTTAGATCGCTAAAGGAAGAATCAACTTTACCGCTTGGTGGAAAATTATACCAAATTTCCGGTTGATGTAGTAGAGATGTCAATACAAGAACGAATCATTAGTCCAAATCAGCATCTCAGAATTATGGAAATTATTAAGCAAATCTTAGATGCTGTTGATCTATTGCTGAGGTCGTCAAAGTCACATTAGTCGGAGTCCTTGGCTACCAGAATGACCTGATTAGATAATCTACTGCCAAAAGCTAAATAAAATCATTGGAAAGAAGCGGAAAACATAATTTTAACAGTCAGAAAAAGTACTTTCCTTTGGAAAATTTTCCTTTCAATATTTCCTGTAGTTGTCCATCCTGCCCTTTTATGCTTTGGATGTGGCCCTCTATGAAGCTTTAAAAGTCTAAAGATCTTCATATTTTGGAATTATTTAAAAATTGCTTATCAATTTTGAAAGCCTCAAAGAACAGTCTTTCAAAGAAAATAAAGGAAAGTTTTGCTTCCTACAGCATAATCTGGAATTCCATAACACCGATTAGCATCAGATTTTACCATCGATTAAGCTCTTTGAGAAGTGCCTTTTAATCGGTTTCAAGATCCTGCACAATTTTGCAATTTCACCCATCAGTTTGTATCACTTCTATAGATACTGCGTTTCCCAGTCATAAATTGCAAGTCCCCAATGCAATATGCATTGCACTACTGCTTCCATTGTGTGAAGAAAGGCATGTCTGGCGCAACTAGACATAATGACAATTTAATCTTAACAATTTACCCGAGACGCAACTACGCTTTTTACTGAATAACTCAGGATATATATAAAATACCTAAAGATATATTTTAGTTTGATATCCAAAATATATTTTGCTTCAATGTTACTCTGCTAATGATTCAAAATTGGCCACTTTGAGCTTTTAAAACATAGTTTCAACCTGCAATTGAAACACAAGCAGTTTAAAGCAGATCTGGCCACTTTACGAAATTCCATTCGTGTAGACGATACTTACTGTGTTTTTACATTAGAATAATGTGCATATGTTTAAAACAGCAGTTATAGTTGTCTTAAATTAAGTCGTTTATTAAGAAACTGCTGTTCATATTCCACTCGGAATGCGCTGGACTTCAATTAAAATTCTTTCAGAAACATTACTTTTTTAACTAGTGTCAAATGTCGTTAAGAACATTAACTTTTCGGATTTTAGCATCCTCGGTTCGGTAGATAATTGTTATTTTAAGCGACCATTCATGTCATTAGACATGAAGCTGTAAAGATATTAAACCAACTTGATGCAGGTATGCTAGCTTATCATTATAAAGACTGGGACTATGAGTTTAACAAACTTATTTTCGCGTCCAATTAATGTAATATTTAATTTAAAAATTCACCATATCCACACTGACGAAGCTTTACATATTATCTGCGGCAGTAAATCAAATATTAATGGCTTTGAAGAGAAACAGGTTGATAACGGTTGGATACCCGACCAATCCGAAATAGTGAATTATTTATCTCGGAACAAAGACACAGGATATTTTGGGTTGGATTAGGTCAGATTTTTTTATAATGTATTCAGTGTCCGACCCCCTATTTGCATTAATGATTATTAAAAATGTTAAAACATGCTGTCTTATGAAGAGGAGCTATGAATGAAATTATATTTAAAGCGTGTGTTTGTACAGGATTATGTGTCAATTTACAAGTGCTCGCGATCTTTATCACATATTAGAACGTGCAAAATATATTTTTGCTTGGCTATATGTAAGGCTTTTAAAGCCTCTAATTATTAATAAAAAATATTAGCAAACTGTAGATTGAAATTTCTAATACCGTCACACCTTAATGAAGAATGTTAAAATATAGAAAAGCTGCAAGTAGTTTATAGTAGATGAAATTAAAATTATCAAGTTTCTGCTGTAGGGACAATTATTAAAGGTATTTGCGAATTATTAGATACTTCTGCTCACAAATCACAGACTCAACGCTGACTCCCCTACAGTAACTGCAGACGGACAAACGACACAACCAAAAAACGACGTAAAATACCTTGGAATCACAATTGACCACAAACTTAAATTCACTAAACACATACGAAACATCAGGGCAGAAACGATAAAGAGCACAAAACACTTCCGATCACTAACCTACAAAGACAGAGGAATTAGCACAAACACCGCCACCAAAATATATAAAGCTATTTGTAGACCCTTGCTAGACTATGGACATATACTCATGACCAACGGAACAGAAAGGACAAAACGTTATATACAAACAACAGAACAAATTGCACTAAGACTAATCACACGAATAAGACATCCCCCAAAACCCACTACACAACCCCTCCACCCAACTACTATACGAACGCACAAACATGACAAAGATTTCGGAAAGACTCATACATCTACAGACAAAATGGACAAACAACCCCTACAACTGGACCATACTGAATTCCCCTTTGTCTTACAAGACCAACCAGACAATCCCGCTTCCGTTTCCCTACATCAACGCTACTCGAACACTTACAAACGCAACTGACTACTAGGACAATAAAATAATTTTTTCTTGTCATTAGAATTGGAAAGTTTATTTAATAAGATGATTAACCTAGAATAAGATGATTTTCATTTTTGTTTTTTGTTTATATTAAGACTACATGTATTAAACAAGGGTAGAAAGGCCGATAGGTCGATAGCCTTTTTTAGAAATAAAGATGTTTACTACTACTACTACTACTAGATACTTCAACGATTAATAAAGGGTATTCCAATAAGAGCGACGGTTTTGAATTGCCCGCCATTTGTAGTGTCATGATTTGACATTAAAAAAAGGCCGTTCGTTAGTAGACAGCAGGAGGTTAAGTAAAATGGAGCGGTTCAATACACAACAACGAATTCCCATTGTGAAAAATTATTATCAAAGTGGTGGCAGTTTTGCAGCCACAGTTCGCAAAATGCGTACAATTGAGAAAATTAATGAAGAAATTTCAGCAAACTGGGTCTGTTAATGAAGTGAAAACAGAAACTCGCGTTCGTCCTGGTCGCTCGACTGAAAATATCGCAGCAATACGTGCAAAATTTGAGGAAAGTCCAACCAGCTGAGGAAATTGGTGTTTCCACAACCACTATGCATCGAATTTTAACAAAAGATTTGAAGCTTCATGCGTACAAAGTTGAATTGGCTCAAGAGCTAAAGCCGGAAGACCATGGGCAACGAAGAGCCGTTGTGGATTGGATTTTGGAACAACGGCAATCGGACGGTGATTTTTCAACGAAAATCATCTTTAGTGGCGAGGCCCATTTTCATCTTGGTGGCTTCGTTAATCGGCAATATTGTCGCATTTGGGGTTCCGAAAATCCACGAGTGATCGTTCAGAAACAGATGCATCCAAAAAGAGTCACTGTTTGGTGTGCATTGTGGGCTGGAGGCATCATCGGACTATTTTTCTTCGAAAATGCAGTTGGTCAAGCATTAACCGTGAGTGGTGTTCGTTAATCGTGAAATGTTAACTAACTTTTTTGTGCCAAAATTGCAAAATATGGATCTCAACAGCATGTGGTTTCAACAGGACGCCATACAGCCAGAGAAACTGTTGAATTACCTGCACGAGTCATTTCCTAGACGTGTTATTTATCGTTTTGGAGATCTTTGGGTTTTTTTAAAGTCATTGAAGCTATAAAAGATGAAATTCAACGCTGTTTCTCTGAAATGCCGCAAATTTTATGCGCAACAGTCCTTGAAAATTTCATGAAAAGAGCACGTCTGTGCCAGCAAAGCCGAGGCGGTCATTTGTCCGATGTCTTATTCATTCATAACCTCATGATTTGTACTTCATTTTTCAATAAATATTTCGAACTTATGCCCCAAATAAATATGTTTTATTTAAAATTTAAATCCGTCGTTCTTATGGGAACACCCTTTATAACACCACCCCCAAAGCTACTATTTAAAAGCTGCATTTTCTTTGTAATTATCTTTGTCGAATTGATTAAAGGAATTAGTAAACCAACATGTCTATCCATAATGGAGCAGCCCAAGCTCACAAGAGCTTATTAAGCGGCACGCAGCATCAACAAAAAATGTATTTCAGGCACGCATTTTAACCAATATTTACCGTAACATATTCTTTTTGCAAGGTAATTAAGATGAAGTGATATACCTTGATTTGCTTGAAACGTGCATTGTACCTGTTACTTGAGATTCACTAAGAATGGCGGCTTTTTTGTTGTTGATTTCGGCTCGGTGTCTAGTGAGTGCATTTTCTATCGATTGAGCAATGAAGCTGATTGTTTGCTCATCAGGGCGACTTTATAATTGTCGCCGTAGATCTAGTAGGGTTATCTGGGGCTTAACAAAGGGTACAGCGTAAGGTTTTTAAAGTGTTTCAGAAACAGTTTCCAATATACAGGGTTATTCAAATTTGAAACCTCAAGAATTAGGTATAGGATACCATTACAGTAGTTATTCAATAGAAATTAAAATCTGTTCTGTGATAAAGTACAGAGTGTTCCACTTAACTTTAGCAAGTTATTACCGTCCAAAACATGAACATTTTTTAACACACAAAACGGCATCTGTTAGTAGCTGCAGGGTATAATTTTTACTCCTCCCGAAACACCCTATGTACTCATAAAGATTTAGATATAGGCATGCATGTCTACATTTGAAAACTACCTACTTGTGAGAGAATACATTTATTTTGCTTTTAGACCTTTCCTGCTTGAAACTGGAATTTTGGTATTTAAACTGCGAATAAACTACCAAGATTCTACTGCTTGAGTCCGCCTAAGCTTTTTTCCAGCTTTAATGCAAAACATAAAATTGCAGATTGTAACTTGACGTCAATTGCCACAGACGTCACAAAGCTAAAACGTTGAATCTACTATAATAGTGTTTATATATAGCTCCCTATATCAGACAACTACGAAGTTCGCGCATATTATATGCTAATGAGACCGGCCTGAGCGAAGCTCGGTTGGAAAAATTCAAAGTCAATAGTAAATAATGCAGTTTCTTCTCTTGGAACGCATCGGTTTTAAATTGCAATCCGCCTGAAGAATATTATGAGTGTCTTTCGAACGGACAATTATGCATAATTACGTTTGGCGATTTGCATTTGCAATTTTTCGATCCCCATATTTGCCAGCCTATGGAACAGAAGAATCGACAGAAACGGACATTTTTATATTTTGTACTGCAACCTAAATATCAAAGGACCCTATATTGTGAGTGATATGTTTTTCTTATGCATATTGTGAGTGAGATATAAATCTCACTAAAATTCTGTAATAAAAAAATTCATATTAATAAGGGTTAACAGAAAATAGCTATGTAAATTTCCTTTTTCCAAAATATTATTCTTATTTTATTTCGAGTATTTTGACTGAATAAAGCTTTGTTTGTTTACCACTTTGTTTTCCTTGATTATTGACTATGAAAACAAAAATAACAAACGAAAGAAATGAATATTACGCATACGGAGTCTAACAGACACTGCGCGACCAGTGCTGTCAGATTAGGCATGGGTAACACAGAGTTGAGTTGCTCTTTTGAGTTGTTACCTCTCTGTGAGTTGATGAGTTATAACTCATCCCGTCTGACTGCGCCGCACCTTTTATTACGCTATTACGCTTGTGGCGGACTTCATCCACACACTCACAGGTGGGAGCACCAACCCTGATTGCAACAATTAACCTTCGTTCAAGATGGCAAACATCGGATTGGAACGGAAGTTCGTGAAGGAATCTGATTTCTGGCATTGTCGGCAGACATTATATTACGTGTTTTGAAATTGTATTGCCGAGTTGACACCCTCGACTTCGTCTCGGGTGTCAATGCCGTCGTCGTTCGAAAAACTACACTTTTCGCCCTTGTATCAAAAACTACTATTTTATAGCGGGTAATATTTCAATTAACCAACTTCCATGTCACAAAATGGCACACAAAATATTCGCAATTTATTCATTTGAAACTACATCAACAAAAAATATTTCTTTATGTGAATAGATCCAAATCTTATCCGACAATAGCTCTATCTGCTAGTTTATGAGAGCGGCATGTTTTGGAAACGCTTAAAGTGTCGCTCGACAAGTTTGAGTAATTCGTCGCCTCAAGATATTGTGGTAGGCTGCATCATTAAGGATCTCCTGTAAAATAAATCCATTAGCGCTGAATCGGTGCTACGTGCTGGCCCGCATAAATCTATTTGTTCCATCCAGTTCCCAGTAGAATGCTCATTCAGATAATTCGCAATTCAAACACGCTGTTTGATCGAATTAGTATCTGGTTCGATATATATCCCGGTTAAATCGGTTAATGCTATTTGATCCGAAACGATTTTTTAGCCCACTTTATGGAAAATCGAGGTATAGCTCCTGATTAAAAGGTCAATTATACGAAAAAGTGTTCAACCCCCAACCGAGTATCCTACACTGCACATTTAAGATGAATTTTCTTTAAAAATTGATCTCGCCAGCTACAACATCCTCTCTCTGTCCTTGATTTCTCACATTTGTACTTGGCACGTTTTGCAATGTTGTTTTGTGCTTTTAGCATTGCAAACACAGATTTTTCGAATTTGCACAATTTGAAACAAACATACAGTCTAGTATGTAAAATCTACAGAAAGTAAAAAAAATACTTCCCATCTAATGAGCCTGGTTCTAGTTAAGTTTCGTAATTTTTTAAATAAGCTGACATAAAAGGGCTTAATAGCGTTGTCCGTTTTTCATCAAGCTTTTGTTTACCACTATTTGGGCGTACGCCGGCGGTGTCCCATTCGCCTTCAAGGTATTTAGCTGAAGGACTCGTATATGTAAAATCGAACATAGCTGAATAATAGCTGAAACAAGTTTTATGTGTTAACAGAAGTCGAAATGAAATCACTAATTCGGCTCTTCTAGCGTCTTCTTATCGTTTGCATATTAAAATAACACTAATAAATAGCGGTTTACGTGACGGGACAGGTTTTTCGAAATAAAAGTGAATTGAGCTCCTTTTAGTGTTGTTTAAGTGACAGTGCGACAGCAGGAATTGAATTTTCATTATTAACGCGAGTAAAACGAGTTTAGGTTTAAACTGCATCGCTTGTAAATTATACTTTACAACAATATGTAGTTGGATAGTGAAGGCTTCTTGGGTGAATATTACAAGGCAGCGGCTCGAAAAGCGGCGCGGGGCAGGAGGAGACGTTCTCCTAATGAAGCGGGCTCACCTTGCCTATAAATTACGGCCGACTCCATGTTATAACGGTTTGATATGGCCAAGATAAGCACTTACATCGCAACGGGGGGTGCCCTCCCGTTGCGAGCTCGCCGTTCACTCTAATCAACTTTAAAACCGAATAAAATATACAGCCAGAGCTGGAGCTTACTTGGACGACGCGACGCGGCATGTAAAAACAAGAAAGACCTTCGCGGGGGGAGGCTGGGGTTAAAGGATCTCCGATGGCGGACGGGCGGAAGGTTCTCCACGATAATTAAAATTTTAATAGTTGAGGCAGGAAAGCGCCTAATTACTTTTTTAAAATTAGGCAAATAAATAACTTTCGGGTAGGCCGGTTAATATTTATTCCTGCACGTTGCCATTCTTTACTAAACTTTCTTCCAAATCTGCGTAAGTACATAAATTTCAGATAATCCGGGATAGAGACGCTTAACCATAGTGAGCTCGGACTGATCGCATGATAACCGATCACATGATAAATAATTAAAAATAATATTATGTGGTTATCAAAAAAAATTAGACTTCCGCGGCCATTCTTTGAAACTGTAGAGTTTAGTGCTGAGGTGGTTGGCTCTAGACCTTACAGTGCATTAACCTGTGTGTCTATTTTTGACCTAGAAAGAAGAGACTATCCCCGGGAGCCTCCCAGGGAGTCTCTCCTCACTGACCATCCCCAGCAGAAAAAAGAGTATTCTTGCCTGCTGGGGAATGCCAGGGAGAACACAGTCCGTGCAAACACTTTTGCCAGATTGTGAAACCAATCAAAATTGCGAAAATTTTGACAGTCGCTTCATCCACAAGACCTTAACTAGCGGACATCTTGTCTTAAATACATCTTTGCCCTTTACATTGTAATCTGGCGTCTGCAATGAAAGGATCTCTGTGATATTTTGATTTGCAACCTTTTTCAGTATCCTAATCTAACTGTTTTTTTATTATAAGTTTCGTGTGCTTGCAACATTTTTTTATTTAACAGTAAGTTTATAATATATATTTTTTGCTTGACTTTATTTTATAGGAAGACATGAATAACATTGTTTTATGTTAATTCTGCTTACTTGGAATGGAAGCTTCCCCTCCAAGTAGTAAAGTTATGAATACGACAAACGGCTAAATAAAGTGTAGATGCCCCACATCTACAGGGTGATAAAAACGTGTATATGATATATAAACAACTATTTTGACTACAACATACTCAGCCGGTGGCCTCCTTGCGCGTCTCGGTGGAGCACCAAACGCATCCGAAAATTTTCAGCCGCGCCACCCACCTCTTCTGGCGACAATCGGTCCCATTCCCGACGCAGCGACCGCTTCAGCGACCCCAAAGTTTTGTGGCGTGTAGCACAGGTTCTGGTCTCCAAAATAGACCACACACTGATTGAGATCTGGCGAGAAGGACGGCCATTCCGCCGACGAGATGAAATCCTGAAATATGGTCCGGCACCAATCCTGAGTCGCTTTCGCCTTGTGAGCCGGAGCGGAGTCCTGTTGGAACGTCCAATCCACATCTCCAAAGTGCTACTGGGCCCACATGTCACGGCGGTAGAAGTCCTTGTTGATTTTGACCCTCTGTTCCACGAAAACGAGGGAGGTCTTGCTGCTGGCGCAAATTCCGCCCCAACTATAACAGCCGCGGGATTTTGGCAATGTTCGACGATGGGCGATGTGCCGGGGTCCTCCGCGGACCTGCTCCGATTCTTCTGGTGATTCTGGGCTTGTTCAACGATGAACAGCTTCTCATCTGGGAAGAGGATTTTGTCCCACTGAAGGGGAGCGTGGCGACGAAGGAATCGTTTGCGTCTTTCAGGCCGTACGCGATTGTTGTCGTCGGTGAAGAGTTGAACTTTTTGGAGCTTGTAGGGCTTGAGATGGAGATCCTCGTTGGCTATTTGGTGGATTGATTTCCGATTGATTCCGGTCCCACACGCGATTTTTCTCGTGGAGACAATTCAATATAATGTTGTGTTTAGCTCGACATTAAAAATGCAATAACTTTTTTAAGTTTAGTGGGTATGAAATACACAAAATACCTAGGGCGGTAGTTGTGTGCGAGACTGGTCGTGGTCTTCCAGTCTTGGTCTTGGTCTTGCATATAAAGCAAGATCAAGATTGAGACTGCTTTGTGGTTAGCATGACCCAGACCAAGACTATGTATGACCAAGACCAGCGTTTTGCTAGACCAAGACACGAAAGTTTCGCAATATTCTGGCGGCTATTATGATCTAACAGATAACTTATAATAGTGTTTGATTGGTTTATTACTTTGTTATTTTAAATATTATTTAAATCAGAGACATTTCTGAGAAAAAACTGTATTGGCATTCATCTTGATGATAATTTCATTGACCACACCGTGTTATATATGGTTGAACGTTGAAACAAATCACTATTTATATATGATTTATATATTTATTATTTAAAGTTTGTGTTTTAAGTTGAAAATTAATGATGATATTTAAAATATATAAAATATGCTAAAAAGGTGTTTGTAGAATGCGCAAATTATTTGTTAGTAATTCATCAAATTATCCAGCAACCATGTAAAGGAAATGGACCAAATCGAGTTTTTGCTTATAGCTCAAAAACAAAGGACGATAGCCAATTTTGGTTTTTGCCATTGATTTTAGCACCAAAAAAAAATTGAGGATGTGGAATTCATTTTTTCCTACCTCCTGTAGTTATCGCGAGTCCCATTAAAAACATCGACATTTGTCCACCCTGTACATGTGTTTCTACTTTTAAAATATGCCTGCATCCAGGATGAACACCCTGGAATTGGTCTAAATTTAAAATCGTGTCCATAATGGTTGGACGCTCGTTAGGCAACCTTCTTAATGTGTTTTCTAAAACTTTAAAAGTAATTGTAATTAAGAAACTAAGACGTGTTTATCTTGTCCGTCTATTACCCGGTTTATTTGACATGACACCTAATTTACATCCCGAATAATTGTGTTCCTCTCCCTGCTGTTACACCTAGCAGTAGCTGCCAAATATTTATATAATTATCGAAACATACGGTAGTGATAAACATGTCATTCCGTGCCGATATCCATACCCATATTTACGGCCTTAAGTATTAGTCCCACTTAGAACAGCCGATTATCACGGGAAGGTGCATTACACTGTTGTAAATAACCCCCATACGTTCATCATTGGGCTAAGCAAATAATCAATCCGTGTGACTGACAGCAGTGATTGACAGGGAAAGTGGCGAACTGGCACAGCCTGTGGCTTCTGTTTGGTCACGTAATGGTAATGCAAACAACCAACATATATGTGCACTTATCATGGGTAATAACTTAAACATATTTGCTTGGTAATGGGATTTTTGGCAAGTGATTAGACGTTTGGGCCTTCTTTTGCTCAATTAGTTCCTAATTTTAGCCTACGGATCACTTATTCTAGTCCATCCGGTTGCCCGGTAGGGAGGTTGTTTTTTATGGAAAGGAAAGACGATTTTTATAACACATAACTATTTTATAAAATTATATTGTTCATTCTGGTCCAATCCAGTTTGTCAAGTTTCAGGCCGTAGCATGTTGCCACGCTCATAAAATGTTTGGTGCAGTTGCAAGAAACTGATCCAAGGGATGTTCGATCTCCGCATATGAAGCAAATCCATCTAAACATTTTAGATGCGAACAAATAATAATCAGAGGGAGCAAGATCTGGGCAATATCGTGGCTGTGGCAGCATATCCTATTAAAGCTGTAGAAGCTCTTGACGAGTTACCAGTTAGTGTAGTTAGTGAGAGCTCTAAAAAGTAACTTTTGAGTCTGCACAGTTTGATGTTATAAAAAAGGTTTTGAGTTAAAATGTGTGAAGTTGATAGATCGGTTAAGATAAACAGTCTTAATCGTCGCTTATCAATACTCCCTGCGACTGTACTTTAGCAATCAACATTGCCAATTTTCATAGTTTTCACTTTCATCGCCAAACTTAGCTCCGCCTGGGGTACCACTGGGCGAATTGAGTAGCTCAGATGGTGGAGATAAAGGAGGAGGGTTGGAGGTCGAGGATAGCAACCTACCCTCCGAAAACAATCGCTATGCCCATAGAACCCAAGCATTGCCTCGGATCAGGACGGATTCAACGTTGACGACACAAGCGAGGACAAGGAAAATGAGATGGAAAAGACACAAAAAGCAAATAACGCTGGGATGTTAGAAGGTAAGATCATTCAGTGAAAAAGACTAGGAAATCATACTAGACCTACAGCACCGTAAAATAGACACATGTGCCATATCTGAAACAAAAAAGAGAGGAAAAGGAACAGAACAATATGATGACTACTTTCTCATTTACTCAGGTAAACCAAAAGACTCAAGAGCAGCGTCGGGAGTTGGAATGCTGATCAACCAAAAATTGAGGGACTTCATGACCGACATTAAGTACACAAACGACAGAAGAATAAAACTAACCCTGAAACTAGACAAACACACTCTTCATATAGTGTCCGTTTACGCACCAGATACTGGAAAGTCCTGTCCAGGAGACCCTCGATTTATCCAACTGCTGATAGAAACAATACCGCAACATGAAGGCAAAATAATAATATGCGACTTGAACGGACGAGTAGGAAACCTGGAGTCAAGAATAATTTAATGAGGAGGCAGTGAAAGAGCGAGGTGAGAAGCTTGTTGAATTTTGCGCTTACCAGGAACTAAGGATTAACAACACATACTTTAAACACAAACCCCAACACAAAGTCACGTTTCAGGGCAATACAGGGGTAACGTCCACAATAGACTATATAATATAGCCATTAAACCAGAGCAAATACAGGATGTTAGATCACTAAGATCGGCAAACATCGGATCAGACCAGAACTTAGTAATAGGAATAATTACCATGGCAGGACCACCAGCCAATAGGAAGAAACCCGGCAACCCAACAACAAAGTTCAATATCGAGTCACTAAAAACATAAAGCACGCTGGATCTGTACAAATGAAGCATACCCCAAAAACATTGAAAGGGAACCCATCCTCTAGCAACACACAGTAGACCGCGCATGGGACGTCCTACTAAACAACATAAACCAAGCAGCGGTGGAGGCACTAGGCAAAAGAACAGTCAACACAACGACAAAACACAGAACATACACCTAACATACACAGCCAACAAGACTCCAAGAAACCATATCAAATACATCGAAACAAGGAACAGAGTAAACAACCGCATAAGGGAAATAAGGAGAGAGCATTGGGAGAACTTCAGTAGAGAAGTGGAAAGTGACTTTTATGGAACCCAAAAACGCATATGAAAAATGCTCAGAGCAACAAGGAGGGAAATAAATGAGACAGTACAATTAGATAACATATCGGCTGCCGAATGGACCATCTACTTCCAGGGCCTGTATACAAACCTGGACCAACAGGAACAACGAAGACCCAGGAGCGGGGGATGTTCAACCGAAGGGAAGCCATAGACATCGAGGATGAAGAACAATACACGGTGGAGGAAGTGATATCCGAAATGAAGCACCTGAAAAACGGTAAATCTCCAGGCCCGGACAACGTCCCCAACGAACTGCTGAAGTGCGGAGGAAAAGCTCTGGCTGGACAGCTGGCCGAACTATTCAACGAAATATTGAAGGGCGAAAATACACCAGCGAGACGGAGACACAGCATCACAGTCCCAATATTTAAAAAGGGGAAACCCTCAGAGCCGGGGAACTACCGAGGAATATCGCTTCTAGACAGGAAAATGAAATTATTCACCCGTATGCTGCAGCAACGCAGTCTCTCTCAGTTACACCACAAGGAGGAGCAGCAAGGTTTCCGGAAAAACCGTTCGACGATTTACGCAGTGTTCGTTGTCAGGCAGGTTGTAGAGAAGGCAATAGAGTATAACAAACCAGCATACGTGTGCTTTATAGATTTGACGAAAGCGTTCGACAGGATAAGGTTGGAGGACAGTTAGGAACGAGCTGGACCGCAGGGGAATACCCCCAAGAACCAGGTAAACCAGGCAGCCAGGATAGTAGGAGCCTTACGAACAGTATCAATCCCGACCAAAGTTAGAATATATAAAGCATGTGTCAGGCCCGTAATGACATACACGGCAGCAACACGAGCTGACACAACGGAGACAAAAATGATGTCACGAACCAATGAAATGAGAACATACTTTGGGATCAAAGGAGGAGTAACGAAATTAGGGAAGAAACCAAGACAGAGGACGTGGTTAGATGGACACGCGCTAGGAGACTCTTCTGGAAGATGGAGAACCACAGACTGGCAAAAATCGCCAAGGACGGCCTCCAAGAGGTGAAAGGACAGCTGGTCGTCGGCATCCCAGGAGGGACAAATAAATGGGTAAAACAAGCCTTAAGGCTTCCGCAAAGAAGAAGAGGAAGATCGCCAAACTTTCACTTCCTCAACATAATTAATTTGCTTGCAAAATTTAAAATTTTTCCTGAAGCCTCGCAAACTAAGGTAAACATGATACATTTTCGACAAAACTAAGTTAAACTTTTGAAGAGCACAATTTGAAAACTAACCAAACCAAGACATATCTGCCTACATGTATGGTTACCGTTGTGTTTTAAAGATAGAAAGCCAACAAGAAAAGCAGTTTTTCTTATTCACGCCTTGAAACCTTAAAGAATATTTTGGTAGCAGTTTTAAGAAATGTTAATGAAGAACTTGAGGAAATCACCTCTTAGCTGTGATGATCAAAAACGTTAATATCAAGTAAGAGACACTTTTTTATCGAAAAATTATTGAAAAACAAAAACTGATGGTTAATTTACACTTTTAGAGCTTAGATTAGAGCTACAGTAAGTAAAGCAATTACAAATTCAACCATCTCAATATGTAGATTTGGTGGTCACCGGTGCCGAGTCGGGTTGTCTATAAAAACCAACCACTTTCGCTTAAGTGTCATGATAATTTAGTATTAATTTTTTGATGATCATAAAATCCAGTTCTGATATAATATAAAACCTTAATGTTTAATTAAAAATTCAACCTCTTTTGTTACCAATGGAATGTAAATTTAACAACCGTCTTGCATAATAGTGACCGCTCTCGCCTTAATTCGAAGCCACATAAATCGTGGACTTTAGATCGAAAAAATCTTGCATTCCCAACCAGGTATGGATTTATATATGGACGGGTTGTAATCTAGACATTGTCAGCCTATTTGGAGTAATGCTATTGTGAAAACTTAATTTAGGTCGAAAAAAGAGCGATAGTAATACTAAATTATTGAATGACCAAAAAAGGTACAGTATATATTTGCCAAAATGCTAATAAGGTAAAAATTATGACAACAGTATGGTTCTTTGTGTGAAAAGCCATAATGGCAATAATGAAGAATTCTAAAAGAAAAATATTGTTTTTCCGGGCTTTAGGGTTGAGAACCTGACGTTTCGTCTGCAACTGAAGCAGACATCATCACAGGCGATGAGGTAACGGTCAGATGTGATCTCTCGTGTGACAGCCCTCTGACTAATTCAACTCCTGTCTAGATTGTCTCTTCATCACCATGATCCCATGTGGGAGAGACCCTTTCGATGTTAGCGGACAAATTCTCTCCGGGAAATTGTTACACTGTTCAAACACTGCTTAACATCGACCAATTTTCAGTGGAACAATTGCTTTTATGAACAAACATATGGTGTTGCTATTGGAAGTCCGGTGATATCTAATTTCTTTATGGAGAGTTTTGAAGACTATACACTGGCGGTGGCATCGAAGAAACCGAAGTATTGGTTCCGTTACGGAGATGATACATTCGTTGTGTGGGAACACGGAAATAAAGAGTTGAACAGTTTAAAAAATTTCTCAACTCTCGGAACCCTAGAATCCAATTCACGATGGAACAGCAAAAGGACAATATACTTGCTATTTTTGATGTCCTAATCGAAAGGAAGAACGATGGAACACATAGAAAACCAACTCATGCCGACAGATACCTACAGAGACTCTCAAATCATCATTCGAGGCAGAAGAGAGGAGTCATCAAGACTCTGGCGAAACGAGCTCGTAGCATATGCCAACCAGAGCACCTTCAGGAGGAAATGGATCATCTGGAGCAAGCCTTTGCTAACAACGGCTATACGAGGCATGGAATAAAGAGGGCACTTCATCTCAATCGCAGAACCACTGAGAAGGAGACTTGATATCCGGAGAAAGGATTTTCTTCATTACCAGTATATAGAGAATGTTACTGACAGGATCAGGAAACTACTGAAAAAATTTCAGATAAAAACCATCTTCAAACCTACAAAAACCATGAAACAGAGTCTCAGGTCTGCAAAGGATAAGAGGCTTCCTTTGTCTATTCCCGGTGTCTACCGGATGCCATGCAGCTGTGGATCGGTCTATGTAGGTAATACAACAAGAAGCATCCAGACAAGGCTAACCGAACACAAGAGGAGTTGCAGACTAGGACAGATGGATAAATCGGCCTTGGCAGAGCATACGTTGACCAGAGACAATCATACCATTCTGTTCGAAGAAACCCAGGTGCTGAATAGAGGGGATCGAAGGTACTATCCAAGGATTTTTGGAGAGGCCATTGAGATCCAAAAACACAAAAGAAGAGGGTTTTAATTTAAGTAGAACATGGAAACCGGCCCTCCAAAGAACACAGATCGCACCATTTAAATGGAGAGACCTTGCGCAGATCTTGCGCAGATCTCAACTGGTCGCGGACCCTTGTTAACCACAACACCCGTTTCAGCAGGCGTGAGGGGTGGTTACAACGCTATAAAAGAGATAGTCGAGACCTCGACCGTTACCTCATCGCGTTTGATAATGTCTGCAGCAGATGCAGACGAAACGTCAGGTTCTAAACCTTATGGACCATGGGCTACAACCCCGGAAAAACAATATTTCTCTATTGTCAGGCCATGAAAGCCTACATTCCTTGATATTTCTGAAAGAGTTCATTTAATATATTAAGCATAGTTTTCAACCGTTATAAGCTATTGGACTAACGTAGTTTCCCTGTTAAAATTCGTTTTAAAACAGGGAGAAGTGGTAAGGAAAACTGCAATGCTACATTAGAATCGTTTATGTGATCACTACCCTTCTGTCAAGAAGTAAAGACGAAGAAGAAGACGAATTTCCCTGTTAAAATTCGTCTTAAAACATCATTTTTATTAGTAGGATTTTGTATCACAGTGTAGCATAATGCAGCAATAAATAACACGATAAATTGGCCCCTTTTCATAATGGAACCTTTGCATCTAAATCTTACACCTTTTCCAGGTTTTTAATAAATTGCTGCACTAATTGAGTCGCTAAAATAAGATCAGGAATTAGCGGACAATTTTGACCGCCAACTGCTAATGATCATGTGGCGTAGATAAAGCGAATACGAAATCGTTACATTTAATTAACAACCTCTTATTAAGAATAAATTATACTCTTAATCGACCATGTCTGCGAAGAATAAAACCTGCTATTATTTTAGCAATACTGGATGATTTAGAAGGAAAACGTCAGTTATCTCGATGCGCCATATCCGAGCACTACAATTATGACTAAATACAAGAAAATTAATGCTTCACAACATCGAGAGCGAGACCAAAGAGTACCAAAATATGATTAAAAATGTTTAAGCAGATGAAAATAGAACCAAAATTGTCTAACAGTAGGAACATAAATCATAAAAATAGCATTAAAATTTTTGTCAAAAATATGAATGTTTTCGAAAGTGAACAAAAAGAAAAAAATTTAAACATTGCAGGGTTAAGCCAACTTAGAAATGATCTTGGTCTTAACAACCCTTTTCGGTGTTAAAGACTAGAAGAACTCCCGAAATGTAATCTATATAAAGGAAACATTTTAAAAGGAGATAAAAATGGCAAAGAACAAATTAAAACATATCATAACAATAAGTTTTTATGAAAAAAACACGTTTTTTAAGTTGTTTTATTACCGATATTATAATTACATTAAATTCCTTTTGCTGGTTGTTTTTTCTTATTTCCTCTCATTTTGCAGCCGTTTATTTTTTTCGGGGTTGCCTCCGTTTGTCACCCTGAAGTTGGTCGCTTAGCACAAATAAAATAAAAAGTACTATTATTAAATGAGTTTTTAATGTGATTAACTTCCGAAAGAGAACGGCTAGAAGAGCAAAACATAAAGTTTCCTTACAGTGTAAGGCTGCATTTGTGGGCAAATGTTTATGAAGCATAAATTCATGTTTTATGTTCCCTATCACTCAAAAAATGTTGTTGATATATTTCTGAAGAATCATGTGTACAAGGAGCTTCAGACGGCCTGTTAATTTGATGGTAACATTCCGCAACTGCTCAAACTGATTGTCCATTACAGAAAACGTATACAAATATTATGTCTGCATACTCCACGAATATAAATAATACACATTTTAAATTAAAAAATAAACTTGCATCGAAATTAAAACTCTTGTTGATTAAACTAGCTGCTATGATTAATTGGCCAACAATCAAAAGTAATAATTTTTAATGTATTTTACAGGCTACTTATAAAAGTAAATAATATAAACTTGATAAAATATCATTTTTATACTTTGTTTGAGTTCTTGCATTTCAAAAACGGAACATTTCCACATCCTGAAAAGACAATCGATCTACAGAAACGATCCTTAAGAACTAGCACCCCATTGGGCATAGCTTAATGCAATGAACTTCTGATCTCAAGTTATCCCTCCATCTTGTTCTGAGTTGTTCTACATCCTTTTTTCAAGAATCATCGTGCATTGGGTTAATGTGTTCGAACATAATATTTAGTTGTCTTCAGGGTTCTTCTACATATGCTTATCTATCATAAACGTTTAATGGATTAGAAAAATGCTTGTTCCTGTAAGTAACACTACAATTAAACACCTTGACCGCACTGTTCATACTGCCTACAGTATTCACCAAGTATGAAAAATGTTCGCTAATTAATATCTTAGTCAAATGAGTGCACGCCACTAATGTTGCATCGGATGATGCCATTTCTTAAGGCTGTCGTATGTATATTAATATTCGAACATAAACGAGACAGTTAAATCAAAAAGTCGTAACAGCTGCTACTAAATAGTCTCATAATGTTATTATACTATGGAGACATAAATATTATCGTCATGTGAGTTCGAATTCAGGTTAAGGGCCACCGCTACCGGCTTCTGGTTCTTATAAGACGGATCTTCCATGATAATTGATAACAATGGTTCTTTAGGTTCTTATTATTTATTGAATTGTCGACGGTAAAGAGCCACATAAATTTTGCTCATTGTGCCCGTGTCTTTTGTTTCAAGCGCATTTGGAATTGAAATGAAGAATCCATTTTCGGCAACTAATTTATGGCTCAACAAATCTTCCACGCTTGATGTTCTCTCTTCTACGCTTGTAATTGCAAGTAACAATGTATTTTTGCAAGCAGTTAATAAGGTCTTAAAGAAATCTTCGAAAGCCATTAATGAGTTCATTATAGAGCGTGCAAATCTTACTTTATATTTTACAGACATTTATTCGAAACATTATGTTTTCGGAAAGAATTATTCCTATTATTGTATAACCGATCAAATCTCCTGCTTTTTTCTTAATTGCTCCAAATACGTTCAAAACAGATTAAAACAACTAACTTGACTGGACTTCTCACTAACTAAATGAGGTGATTGCTAGAAGGAATTTAAGAATTGCTTCACTCTATCAGTGGAAGAAGCATGTGCTGATTCTTACCATAGCCTTACTTACGCATTATTTATGAGAATTTATTTATCCGTTTTTTTAATAACCTTTAATTGCTTTCCATGTAATCTTTAACTTTTTGGACTACTTCTACCCTGTGATATTGGGAATTACTTTCTTGCTATTTTACTGCCCAATCCGATCATTAGTAGAAAAATGCAATGAATACATCGAGCCACTACATCTTGCTTTCTTGGACTATAATCAGACTTTCGACTCCGTAGAACTATGGGCTATCTTCGAAGCCTTAAATAATGCAAGAGTTGATTCGAGATATAAAGAACTATTGAAAAATATATATAACAACGCAACGTCAATAATCAAAATAGCAGAAGATATAGAAACTAATATAATTCCAATAAAAAGGGGAGTTAGACAAGGTGACACCATCTCTCCAAAGTTGCTCCCTCTTGCATTAGAAGACGTTTTCAAGATACTGGAAAGGGACAGAAAGGGCATAAGAATTGACGGGAAAAATGTTACGGATGCAACATCGTCTGCAAAGCAAAGGTGGACAAGTGGCAGGATGTCGGTGAATTACAGGAAATGCTGGAAGAGTTCAGAATGGCATCAGAAAAACTAGGGGTAACCATGAACCTGTATTCTGTATGAAGATTTCTGTACTACCAATGATACACGTATAAACAACACATTCTTCAACCAAATGGATCAATGCAAATACACATTTAACAACAGACGGGGACAAAGATCAATGACAGAACACGTGCTAACAAGCAGAAGCATGCACTCACGAAACGTAATCGAATCGCCAAAAGATATTGGCATCCACCACAACCTAGTCCTGGGTAAAATAAGAATTGAAAACCGAACTCGCAGACCTGAGATCAAAACTAACTTTATTCCAAAAAAATTCCTGGGTTTCAGTCAATATTTTTTTGGAATAAATTGAAGTACAGTCAGGAAAATATACACATCAACACTAACTCAACGGCAAAAATAAAGATAGAGGGACTGCAAGATGACTTAATAAAATATCTTTATCAAAGAAGGTTATCAGCCGCGATCGAGAAAAACAAAACAATGGAAAATGATAACATAGAAGAAACAAACTAAAGTTTAACATAATAAAATCAGCAAATGAAGCATTGAGGAAATACAAGTCAAAATAAGTTACCCTTTCAACAAAAATATACTCTGGTTCTCAGAATAAGTTAAGGAAAAATGTAAAGAGAAGAAAAAAGCAATACAGATCTGAACAAACACAACGTGTTTATAACCAGTATAAGAGAATCCGCAACAAAACGCACGCTTTAGCTTGAAGATTAAAATCAGAACAATGGGAAAAGTACACAAAAGAAATGGATCATGACTTTTACGGATTGCAGAAGGAAATATATGATTAGAGGACAAAGAACGGAAATGAGAGAACTTGTCGAACCAAAACATATAGAAGAACAAACATGGATGAACTACTTGAAATCATGTTATAACGAAGATAAAGAAGAAATACAAATGCAAACACCATCAATAACTACAAACGTAGATACAAAAATTCAACAAACAGAAATAGAAGCGATGGTACAAAAACTTCCAAAGAAGACGCAATACAGAATGAGCTTTTAAATAATGGAGGACCAGCTTTAATCAAACAACTAACAGTGCTGATTCAAAAAGTAATAAAACACCGGAATATACCACAATAATTTAAGAAAAGCGAAAAAGAAGATCCTAGAAATTATCGTGGAATTAACGCTAAATGCTAAATAAAATTGACCACCAAAATAATCAATAATAAACTTAATGGCACAATATCATTAGCAGATGAATAGCAGGGATTCAGAAGCGGAAGATCATGTACTGACGCCATTTTTGTAAGAAAAAGCTCTAGAGTATAATAAACCGGCCTATGTATGCTTTATAGATCTGGAAAAAGCGTTCGATCGTTCGAGTAAAATTAGAAGACGTGATCCACCTACAATACCAAAGGAATGATCCATTGGATATGAAAAAGGCCAAAGAAAACATATATCACAACAACACTGTGGAGGCAAGAGTTCAAGGGAAATTACTAGAACCAATAAAAGTAACCACAGGTGTCAGACAAGGCGAAAGCCCCACACTTTTAAACATAATCATGGATGAAATTATAAGAAAAATAAATACCATGAGAGGATATCAAATGGGAGATAAACAACTCAAAATATTATGTTATGCGGATGATGCGGTGCTGATGGCTCAAAACGAGGACGATTCAATATAACAGCTAAACTATTTACATGATAATATCAACGAATAAAGCAAAGTGTATGGTCATAAATAAGGAGCCGATAATATGAAAACTGGAAATAGAAAGAAAAATCATCGAACAAGCGATGATCAAGCTAAGCATATCTAGAAAAAAGGGTAGAGAACAAGTATTTAAAGGCAACACAGAAGCAGTATGTCTCAATGACACTATCTGGGAGAAAAAATACGTCCCTAGAGATGTTAAGAGTCACATATATAAGACCGTTGTAAGACCAATCATAACGTACACTGCAGAGACAAGACCAGACACTGGAAGAACAGAAAATATGATGGAGACTACCGAAATGAGAATCCTCCGGCGAACAGAAGGTAAATCGCTGCGAGACAGAGTCAGAAGTGAAGTCATAAGGGACGCATCCAAAGTCACAAAGACCAATGAGTGGCTGAAAACAAGAAGAACGGAATGGAATCATCACATCTCTAGAATGGCAAGGAACAGGGTCATCAGAATTGCCAGAGACACATCCCCAGAGCGAAGAAGATCAGTAGGACGTCCACGAAAAAGATGGAACGACAAGCTACTTCGAACGCACTGAAGATGACCAGGCAAAGTTGCCTATGTAAAGAAAAATAAGAAGAATAACAAATTACGATGCTACAAAGTTTTGACAGAAACCATAATGAATGCAATTACTTCTTCAGCAAGATATTTGTTGATGAATATGTCAGAGCTACCACGTATTTGTGATAAGTTGTTAAGTAACAAGTTAAGTGTTCTTCCTCTTCGTTTTACTTTCTTCCTCTTACTAACGCAAACTTCCCATAAAACTATGTGCTCTTCAAAAACACAAAATGTATAACAATGAGCAAGCATGAACTTTACCTTTCGTGAGGTTCTGAGTAAATAGGTCAAATCCTCGAGCTCATACAGGCGAGAAATCCACGTTTTTCTACATAAATTAACTACCTTTTGATTTAAAAGATGCATATCATAAGTTTTGATTAATTTAACTCTTAATTGAATAGTATTCGAGATTATACAGAACCGGTCGGTCAAAGTTAAAAATAAGAAGTTATAAATGCGGTTACGTAATGATTAAAAATCAATGATGGTTTCAATGAATGAAAATTTGGTTAATATGATGCTGAAAAAGTTCTTCGCTTTAAAAAAAAATCAGAAAAAAAATCTCATTATTCATTTACTTGTTAAGTTTCATTATATCGCTATTTTTATTGCAGTGATTTGCTGAGACTTTTTTTTGTATGAGTTATTTGGCAACTCCATTTTTACGGTTAACAATTTGTTTTCTTAGACGTATATTTTTCTATTATATACAATAAGCATATCAGTTCAAATGCAGAAAATGTTGTGTGACTAAGACTGGATACATTAGTTCCCAGCATTTGCATGTTAAGTACAACATTGTTTAGTGAAATCTACTTCGGCTACTAGTCACTTTTAATCTGTTATCAGTCATGCTGCTTTATAATTGTTTGGATTAAGGTTGAGTACCTCTTAAACACTGGATTCGTGGAGCTCGGGTTTTTAATTCATTCTCTACCACCCGCATTTTATGGGCGTTCTTCTAACCGACACCTAGGGAGGCGCCCGCTACGGGAAGTTAGCTGATTAAATCACCTTTTTATAAAAGTAAAGCAAAAGTGAAGTCACCCATACCATTTTTTGAGGAAAATTAATGGGGCTATGGAACTATGAACGACCATTTCAATTTTATTTCGAACATAATTTTGATTGCTTTTTCTGCAACACTTCATACAAACAAATATGAAATGTATTAAAGTTGATGTAACAGTGTATGGCAGGAGCTAAATAAAAAATGTAATTATTAAAGAGCGGATTTTATTATTTTTTGTTCAGGTTAGCGGTATAACTTATACATTATATAGATACCTATTATTAATATTGTCTAATAATTAAAATTGTTGTCATTTCTTTCAAAGAAATTCTGGGGCTTACTTGAAGACTAAGGAAATAATTTGAAAACAGCCCTTACATTTCTCAAAAGTTACATTACCTGTTAAAGTAACAATTTATAGAGACAAGCTTAAAGCCAAAAACTACTTGTAGGTACAGGTTGGAAGAATTTCCGTTACAGGTATATTTGATTCAACAGGAGAGCGGCAACTGTGTATCAAGGTAGACATTTGTTGACAAGCATTTGAGGTTAGTTTTCAAATTGTACTCTTCACAACTTAAACTATATAACAATGTCAAAACTACATCAAGTTTACATTCGTTAAGAAGATTCTAATTAAAACCGGGTCTTCTACATGATAGATGCGTGAGACAGTATTATTTAATGCAAGTAAATTGATGTGGATAGATAGGGCTGGAGCAATAATGATCGATGCATATGTGAACGAAACGACAGGAAGTTTAAAAAACTTTACAATCTTCAAGTTATAGTTATTTGCTTGAGATAACATGGATCAATTTTTTATTGAGTTATAATTGTTAGGAAAATTATATCTATTCCATAAAGAGCCCTCTACAACGATTTTTTAAGAGTAAGGTTACTTGCTAATTACTTTATATAGATATTAGGGAACCGAAACTACTGAACTTCTCTACTTTCTGTAGCAGCCATATGCATCTGTATTGTAACAGTTATTGAACGTCCATAGTTTGCAATCTTTCATTTTGACGTCAGAAAATGAGTTTTCTGATCCAATTTTTTATTGTACTTCTGCGATAAGATTAAATGTATTCGTAATTTTAAACTTTGCATGTTCCCTTCTTCAGTAGTATCCCATATAAAACTGTCATGTAACCATCCCTGCAGTGACCTTAATAACGATAATTGTTTTAAAAGCACAACGGTTCGATAATTGGTTAAGATCAATTTTAATTTATCTACTTAAGTCATCAATTTATTCAATGTTTCAGCGGTTTAATTAATGTGTTCGCCCCCTGGATGCTCTTCCTGCTGTTGATTCAAATCGGTCAAAAAACCAGCGCTACATACATCTTAATGTCAACTAGTGTGCCTTCCATCAGGAAAATACTAATCGAAAAAAGTATTCCGTAAAGGAATAAGCAAATTCAGATTTAAAATGATATTTTCTAAATCCCGAAATGCCACGTTCCAGCATAGAGCTATATGAAGCACAAAAGAACAAATAAATCTCTCAGAGACGTTGAAAGATTCCGAACGTGGCATTATTTTTAGAACAGTCACGGCTGGAAGTCGTCGACGGAGTTAGAACACGGATCCCTGTTGGGCGGTTCCGGGAGTTCGTTTTGTTTAAATTGGTTTATTTGGTCCGATTCCCCTTTTAGATTTATGTAGCGATTAGTGTAGTCAGCATTTTTGAATGATGTGTCTCTTTAGTAATAATACCAATGACGCTGCTGCTGCTGCTGCTGCTGCTCGTGCCCCTGATGCTGCCAGACTCAATTTAATTGATATGTTGACGTTACTAATAGGTTTTTGAAATAATTGCGAAATTTCGCAAACCTTGCAGGTTAGCACCAACTTCCCATTGAACTTGCTGTCCTTTGACTTTAGCTTAATGACGAAGACCTGACCTTCCAAATCCATACAATAACAAAGTATGCACGTCGTAACATGATGGCAAATTTTCAATTGAATATTACGCATGAAATTTTTTTTATCACATTTAAGGGAAGTAAACAATATTCACTTTAGTCGTTAGTTTCAGTATTTTATTTTATATCAATTATTCTCAGTGCCACTCGACTATGCATCCGCTCTTTATTTTGGCCAACAATGTACAAACAACTCACCTAACTGAAAGAAAGTCGGCGTGTCTATTCATGGACATTAACAAGGCCTTTGACAGTGTCTGGCATATGGGCTTACTATACAAACTATACAAACTACACACACCAACATATCTACTAAACACCATAAAGAACTTAATAGAGAACAGACAACTACAAGTACGAATTGACAAAACACTGTCATTTTCTATTTCCCTTGAACAAGGACTCCCTCAAGGATCCCCGCTCTCACCGTTTCTCTACAATATATACTGCCATGACATATACAATTACAACTTACCAGACAAAAATCAAATCGACAGATCGGCATACATATTACAATAGGCAGACGACACGACACTTATTGTACATGACAAAACTACTGAGAGAGCAGCTCAAACACTCAAAACACTAACAAACAACACAATGACATGGTTTTATAAATGGAGACTAACACCAAACCCTTCAAAAAACCAACTTCTGCTCATAAACCACAGACTCAACGCTGACTCCCCAACAATAACTTCAGACGGACAAACGACACAACCAAAAAACGACGTAAAATACCTTGGAATCACAATTGACCACAAACTTAAATTCACTAAACACATACGAAACATCAGGACAGAAACAATAAAGAGAACAAAACACTTCCGATCACTAACCTACAAAGACACAGGAATCAGCACAAATACCGCCACCAAAATATTTAAAGCTATTTGTAGACCCTTGCTAAACTATGGACATATACTCATGACCAACGGAACAGAAAGGACAAAACGTTATATACAAACAACAGAACAAATTGCACTAAGACTAATCACACGAATAAGACACCCCCAAAACCCACTACACAACCCCTCCACCCAACTACTATACGAACGCACAAACATGACAAAGATTTCGGAAATACTCATACATCTACAGACAAAATGGACAAACAACCACTACAACTGGACCATACTGAATCCCCTTTGTCTTACAAGCCCAACCAGACAATCCCGCTTCCGTTTCCCTACATCAACGCTACTCGAACACAATAAAATAATTTTTTCTTGTCATTAGAATTGGAAAGTTTATTTAATAAGATTATTAACCTAGAATAAGAGAATTTTCATCTTTGTTTTTTATTTAGATTAATCCTACACGTATTAAACAAGGGCAGAAAGACCGATAAATCGATAGCCTTTTTTAGAAATAAAGATGTTTACTACTACTCAAAGTTGTTTGGAAATACGACAAATAAACAAAAGTCATAGAGAAAATACCGATATTTGTTGCTACACGGGTTAAAAAAATAAATACAAACAATAAGATTAGATTTATACATTTTTCATAATCAATTATAATTTTATCTAAAACTTTTTGAATTTATTGGTTACGATTAATATTAATATTAAGCTCATAACATTCTACCTCTGTACCGTAAACTGAAAACCCTGCTTCTAAAAATAAATAAAATACAGGGGTGTTTCCATCTTAAGGGCGACACACTGCATGTATTCCGGTAGTCAATGTTTTTGTAAAAATTATGCACCACAGATGCATTTTCCACAGGATGGCAAATGAGAAAAGGCAAAATTTTGCCTTTTCTCATTTGCCATCAAGCAAAATTTGTCATGCTCTTAGTTGGACAAAAACAAGTTCTTTGAATGTCAACACAAAAGTTTAAAGATAGCTCGAATAATAGAAGCGGTGAATAGAAGCCAAATAGCTCGAAACTCTTTTTGAATTTTCAGGCAATCTCTTCTATTTACAGAGTTATTTGCTCTCGGATCGATTTTAACGATCTTGTACTCATGTTGAAGCTAAAACTCCATAGACAATTTAAAACGATATACAGGTGCATTCGGGTTGCATACAAAATTACCCAAATCAGAATTGCCCTTGAAATCTGTGATTCTGGAAGATTTTCAACTAAGTGAAGTTTACTTTCAATATTTCGTTCGTTCCTGCAACCCGGTATTCCGAAGTCGACTGGGAAGTTTTAGCTTCAACATGACCCTTAGATTTTGTTAGTCTTTCAAAGGGAAGAAATTATCGCTGCAATATCAAAAAGGGGATTTTTTAAGACCACGACACGAGGTCTATCTTATTGCCTATTGTGTTGAAATATAAAAAAAACGGTTTTTGTCCAACTGAGAGCATGTGGCATTTTCACCAATTTTGCATTGTTTCATTTGCCACCCTGTAAAAAAATTTAACACATACTAGCCGAAAAAGAATTGCACTAAATAACGGTGCAAACAGAAATCAAATCGCTTTCAGCAATCAGAATTAATGCAGTTCCAAAGTTGGTAGAAATTTGTCCGTGTAACGTCTATTTTGTTGAGCAATTTATTTTACGTATGATTGGCAATGAATTGCACATGGCATCATCTGCAAACCTCATCTACAACATCGATTTAACCATTTTTGTTGGTATACTTTTCACTGTTTTCATTTACTTTATTCTAATCGCATTAGATCGCCATGTTTAATCAATTAAGTTTAGAACCACTCAGCATTGCTTCATAGCCTCACTTCGCAACATCAGTTTTGATCATTTTAGAAAAGATGGCAAAGTATTTTACAATTTAACTCACATTCTTATGAACGTTACAGCTTAACTTCAACATATATTTACTAAGGGCTAGAAAAAAAGCAACTCGCATGACTCAGCCCTTTCTGCCTAGCAAACTCTGTTAGTTACGGTTAAACAGCTTAATTTCGTTATACGAATGAATAAGATTGATTGTCATCCAATTTTGTTCATTCGTCGCATTCAAGGCAGTGTTGCTTCCCAGTTAGTATTGTAAACTTATAAGAATTTCAATTAGAACTATAAACAACTTGATACGCTTCATATTAATGTTGGTTAAATGTATTAAAACCGCATTTAAACACACTGTTCTACATTTTCAACAACAGTGAAATGTAAGAGCACATGAGACAGTGAAAAGTGCTGTAGGTTCTTTGTTGTTATATTTGCTTTTTCTAAAACAGTAACCAGCTAAATAATGAAATAACCCTGTGAGCCTAAACATATTTTAATAGGACAAGTTAGAGTAATAGGGCCTATTCAGCAGCTTTGATAATTAATTATCCACGTTCCAAATACTGTCCTAACTATTAGAAGAGGTAATAATTGAATTTCTCCCTAATAACAGCCAATTGTGTATAATGACATACACTTTCAACCTTTAGCACACAAATGGCAAAACCTCGTAATTATACCGTTGGTGGAGACATATAATTTGAAAAGGAAATATATGTAATTAGGCCAGTTACCACAGGTAGCAAATTGAACATGATGATAATTGGTAATTGCTCACGAAATCATAACCGCAAGATGGGCTTTATGCACATTTCCTGACAATTTTTTCTACAAATTGGGATATGGTTGACTTGTAAAGGGGTTACACAAGATTATTGGTTTTCGTAAATTATTTTGCAAAAGAACTGAAAGGCAAGTGTTCAGTGACTCTTTTTATATTGAAATTCAACTTTAATTGAAATGCTGTGTGCAAAAAGTCGATGAATCAAAGTAGTAGGAATTCAAATATCAATAGACAATTATTTTTGAATTCTCTGCGTAGTTGGCATTTTAGTATGGAATATTCTTATGGACAATCAAAAATTTCTTTGCATATGTAGGTATGCAATGTGTCCGATGTAAGAACTAACCATATTTCTAAAATGTTTCCTTTGTGGTCAACTTCAACCATTAATTTTTTATGATTTAGGTATTCAAAATGCGCATTTGACTAGTAAGTGTTTTCAATATTCATCTGTAGTTATGACTAAATACGTACATTTTTATGTTGCCTAATTTCAAAATATACAAGAGGGTGTTCCAATAAGAACGACGGTTTTGATTTGCGCGCCATTTGTAGTGTCATGATTTGACATTAAAAAAGGCCGTTCGTTAGTAGACAGCAGGAGGTTAAGTAAAATGCAATGGTTCAATACACAACAACGAATTCTCATTGTGAAAAATTATTATCAAAGTGGTGGAAGTTTTACAGCCACAGTTCGCAAAATGCGTATAATTATGGGCCATCGGAATTCTCCAACTGAAGCCACTGTGAGAAAATTAATGAAGAAATTTCAGCAAACTGGCTCTGTTAACGAAGTAAAAACAGAAACACGCGTTCGTCCTGGTCGCTAGACTGAAAATATCGCAGCAGTACTTGCAAATGTTGAGGAAAGCCCAACCAGCTCAGGAAATTGGTGTTTCCACAACCACTACGCATCGAATTTAATCAAAAGATTTGAAGCTTCATGCGTACAAAGTTGAATTGGCTCAAGAACTAAAGCCGGAAGACCATGGACAACGAAGAGCCTTTGTTGATTGGATTTTGGAACAACGCCAATTGGACGGTGATTTTTCAACGAAAATCATCTTTAGTAACGAGGCCCATTTTCATCTTGATGGCTTCGTTAATCCACAAAATTGTCGCATTTGGGGTTCCGAAAATCCACGAGTGGTCGTGCAGAAACAGATGCATCCAAAAAGACTCACTGTTTGGTGTGCATTGCGGGCTGGAGGCATCGTTGGACCATTTTTCTTCGAAAATGCAGTTGGTCAAGCATTAAACGTGAGTGGTGTTCGTTATCGTGAAATGTCAACTAATTTTTTTGTGCCAAAATTGTAAAATATGGATCTCAACAGCATGTGGTGTCACAGGACGGTGCAACATGCCACACAGCGAGAGACACTGTTGAATTACTGCACAAGTCATTTCCTGGTGGTGTTATTTCTCGTTTTGGAGATAGACACTGGCTGCCCAGATCATGCGATTTAACGCCTTTGGACTTTTTTCTTTGGTGTTTTTTCAAGTCACAAGTTTATGTGAACAAAACAACAACGATTGAAGCCTTAAAAGATGAAATTCAACGCTGTATCTCTGAAATACTGCAAAATTTATGCGCAACAGTCCTTGAAAATTTCATGAAAAGAGCACGTCTGTGCCAGCAAAGCCGAGGCGGTCTTTTGTCCGATGTCTTATTCCATTCGTAACCTCATGATGTGTACTTCATTTTTCAATAAATGTTTAAAACTTATGCCACAAATATATATGTTTTATTTAAAATTTAAATCCGTCGTTCTTATTGGAACACCCTTTATTAGGGCAATTTTTAGGAAAAAGTGTCGATCGATTCTCGCTTAAAATGGCCTAAAACTCATCTATACCGATTTGCATTGTTCTATTGCGATACCAATTGTGTGGACAAATCAGTACAATCATCAAAAATATTATAGAGGAAATATTGGTTTTTGGTGGAATAATTGAAAATAACAAAATTTAACTATATTATTATGTTCTGTCTCAGTATAATCATGGGCAAAATTGTAAATATTCATTTAGCACGGATTAGCAAATAATAAAGTTTAAATAGTAATTAAATTTTATATTTTTAGCAATGACAATGGGTAGGTACAGAAATTTTTTGCTTTTAAATGTTTTTACGCTATACAGGGTGAGTTTTTTTAAAGTGTTACAAGGCTATCTCTGAGAAACAATTTTGGAAGGTAATAGATAGGAAGGGGGACATGTTTTGAACATATTTTTTATTATTCTACTCCAGCGCTCTCTTTTGAAAGGTAAAGGCAACTGTGAAATTTTAAATCGAATTATATATTTTTGATTCTGAAATTTGATTCTACATGAAAAACTACGTATGTGTTCAAATTTTTGCACGGTTTCCTCATCTGGTTACACGATTATTATTATTATTGAATTTAATAGTAAGTATATTAGGGAATTTAATAGTATATTACGGTACAAGAGTATGTCATGCACGCAGTGACGGGCCTTCGACTTTCGTCTCGCGTTCCGTATACTATTTTTCTTGATCCTCGGTGGAAACTAGCCGGGATAAGTATAAGGTCTTGGAAAAAACGGCTCTGAAAATGTTGTAAAAACGTCCGAAACGGTTTATCAACGAATTTCGCTGATGGTAGTTACCGAGTCAGAAAGGTGCGTGGCGAAAGCTATTGTAATGGACAAAAGTGATGGTTTTGCCATCGAAAACAGTGGCGAAAGTACGTACTTTCTACCAGGGGATTAAGAAAATACAACTAAACATGTTTAAGTCAGTGGTTTTAGAAATTGTCTTTCATATTCAAGCCAATGCGAAAACTGCGAGCGTTAATTGAGAATTTTGACATTTTAACGCTCTTTTCCTCAAGTTATGTGTAATTAAACATAGAAGAGAATTTTAATATGGAAGTTGACATGTTGTTAATTTTGGGAGAGTGCAGAAAGAATTACAGAGAAGCTGAGCTATTGTGGGCGAAAAGGTTTCCGAACAATTCAAAATCCCACATGGCCTCTAGAAACTAGAGGTTGCACTATTGGTAGTTTAAGGAAAAAACGCCAGGAAAAGACGGAAATGCAATGCAACAAACGAAAATCTGGCGGTAGGAGTTTTAGAAGAGGTCGTTCTTGATCCTCAAGTGGGGACTACATATGCTGGATTAAGCCAAAAATCGGTCATAACCATATTGCACCGGTATAAATTTTATCCATACCATGTCACACTCCACCAAGAACTGTATGGACAAGCCTTTCAAAATCGCGTTTTGTTTTGCAATTGGGTCAGGGGGAAAATGGAGGATAATGACTGATTTTAGGAAAACATTGTTTTTTCTGATGAAGCCACATTTTCCAACTGTGGGCACGTAAATTACAGATAACGTTTACGATGTTGAAAGAATTTTTTTGAATATTTTTTTAAAGGTAAACAGACATAACTTGCACTATTGGGCGGCGGAAAATCCTTACTGGATCAGAACTGTGCCAAACCAACATCCCTGGTCGCTTAATGTTTGGAGTGGTATAATTGCGGATAGAACTATTGGTCCCCATTTTTTTGAAAGACATTTAAATGTACACCAACTTTTTAAGAAACAATATACCCGAGTTATTGAACCAGAACATGAATATGTGGTTTCAGCAAGATGGGGCTTCACCCCATTATTCCGTGGAGGCCCGTAGTCATTTAGATGAAATATGTCCAAACAGATGGATTGGTCGCGGTGGTCCGGTCAACTGGCCTGTGCGATCTCCAGATCTGACGCCGCTTGATTTTTTTTGTGGGATTTTATAAATGATAAAGTGATGGCCACTGCACTCACCACCTCAGATGATATGAAGGAGAGAATTCGATTTCAAAGAGAACTTTTAAAATATTAAAGATCACAACTAAGGTTAATCTAAAATACGTTTGAAAACTTTTGACCACTTTTCCCCACATCCCTAAGGCAGTTTGCATTATTGCTTTCAAAATATTCAAGCTTCCATTTCTCTATTTTACATCTCTAAATCTTATTCTTCCTTTAGCATTCTGGAAGCACAAACGAAATTATGTAGAAGGCAAAGAGGCAAATTGTGTGTCGTTTTTGAAATAGATCAAATAAAAATTATCTGCTCTTGATCAAATCTTCCTCAAAGCGAAATTATCAAACAGTTTTAATCTCCGAAATAAATATGTAGTTTATTTAAAATTGCGTACTTCTAGAAAAACATGCAACTTGATACCCCAATAAGTGAAAAACCACTTTCACTTCTGCAGCCCTTGGCTGCAACTACTTTAATGTAAACTTCATGGGCAATTTAAAATGCGGTAAATTTCTAATGTTCCGAGTTACCCCGCGTATGAACTTCCATCTCTACCTTCGCATGCTAAATAAACAGTACAATTTATTGATATTTTTCAATTTTGAGGGAAATGTTTAAAAGGGCACCTGCTTTAGGAGCTATAAGCTGATTACGTGTCATTTTTTTAATGTAAAAAATTTAGACATTGTTTCAAACGTGCATTAAAAGTGAATGCATTTTAATTGTAGAATCATTTAACTGAAAGTAAATTTCTTATTTTTAAACCCTTTTATTTACGCTCACATCACATTACATACACGATGGTCCTGTGGCTCAGTATAAAAACATTTTCGGTTCGAGCGTTGATAAAATCAATGATGAACAATCTATTCAAATGAATCGTATTCTTCTTTGCCGTGCCATCCTGAGATATTTATAGCCATGAAAGTTGATCCGTCTGATATTATGGGAAACCTAAAATAAACCAATGATTTTTTCGAAGATTTGTAAACCGATATGGTGTAGTAGGTGTATAAATGTTATTTGCTTTTTTTCTTGTTTAGTATGGTATTTTTTTAAGCATATTAGTTTTATCCATGTAACAGAAATAATGCAAAACTCATAGAATCCTTTAGCGATTTAGTGAAGATGTAAATATACCTACTCTTAAGAACTACGTTTAAAATCAACCATAATATTCTTCAAAAAGTTACGTATCTTTGATAATTTTTCTAATTATATGCACTTGATCTTTTTGCCAATGAAAGTTCCATAAGCAAAATATTTATGCAATTACTTGTGTTTATTGGCCGAGGTGCGTTTTATGGTAAAAAACTAAATAAAGATACAAGGTGGTTCAGCAAATAGACCAACCCGATGGCCAGACTTTTACCTCCGGATTTTTGCTTCTAGTTTGATATGTGGAATCCCTTTCATACAACAGCAACGAGTCTGAAGCGACAACTTTTGGTGGGTATAGACAAGTATTAAAAACACATTTCAAATTTAAAAATTGTTAGAAAAAAATATTTTTTGGTACCGAGATTAGTAGTAGTAGTAAACATCTTTATTTCTAAAAAAGGCTATCGACCTATCGGTCTTTCTGTCCTTGTTTAATACATGTAGTCTTAATCTAAATGAAAACAAAGATGAAAATTCTCTTATTCTAGGTTAATAATCTTATTAAATAAACTTTCCAATTCTAATGACAAGAAAAAATTATTTTATCGTCCAGTAGTCAGTTGCGTTTGTAAGTGTTCGAGTAGCGTTAATGTAGGGAAACGGAAGCGGGATTGTCTGGTTGGTCTTGTAAGGCAAAGGGGATTCAGTATGGTCCAGTTGTAGGGGTTGTTTGTCCATTTTGTCTGTAGATGTATGAGTCTTTCCGAAATCTTTGTCATGTTTGTGCATTCGTATAGTAGTTGGGTGGAGGGGTTGTGTAGTGGGTTTTGGGGGTGTCTTATTCGTGTTATTAGTATTAGTGCAATTTGTTCTGTTGTTTGTATATAACGTTTTGTCCTTTCTGTTCCGTTGGTCATGAGTATATGTCCAAAGTCTAGCAAGGGTCTACAAATAGCTTTATATATTTTGGTGGCGGTGTTTGTGCTGATTCCTCTGTCTTTGTAGGTTAGTGATCGGAAGTGTTTTGTTCTCAGTATTATTTCTGCCCTGATGTTTCGTATGTGTTTAGTGAATTTAAGTTTGTGGTCAATTATGATTCCAAGGTATTTTACGTCGTTTTTTGGTTGTGTCGTTTGGCCGTCTGCAGTTATTGTAGGGGAGTCAGCGTTGAGTCTGTGGTTTGTGAGCAGAAGTTGGTTTTTTGACGCGTTTGGTGTTAGTCTCCATTTATAAAACCATGTCATTGTGTTGTTTGTTAGTGTTTGGAGTCTTTGAGCTGCTCTCTCAGTAGTTTTGTCATGTACAATAAGTGCCGTGTCGTCTGCGTATTGTAATATGTATGCCGATCTGTCGATTTGATTTTTGTCTGGTAAGTTGTAATTGTATATGTCATGGCAGTATATATTGTAGAGAAACGGTGAGAGCTGGGATCCTTGAGGGAGCTACCGAGATTATTTATTATATAAGACAGAAAAAATCGTTTTGAGATCGAATAAAATATTATACAGAGTTATTCAAACTGGCGTTTGGTAGTTATTACTATAGCAGAATATCAGAGATAAAACACTGTCAAACTTGCTTAAACTCCCCAAAATTGTCTCTTTAGTAAAATTACGCATTAAACGTATTAATGCATTAAAAGTAAAATTAAACTAATATTTTTATTGAAGCCTAAAACCTAAAAACGACAATCAAAAGTATTCAAGCGTGCCATTGGCCTTTTAGTTGGCGATTTGAATTATTGATTTGAATATTCTTTTGTAGATCTTTCAGTTTCGATTTTTTTTTCGACCTCCCTCCGACAAAACTGTTCTCAAACATATTATGGTCTAAAGAAGCGAGACATAAACTCTTCCTGGTAAATCTAACAAAACCGATCCCCAAATTTATTCAACTTTAATTGGACAGGAAGATACGATCGGCCTTAGGAATGTCCGAACCAAGATAGATATCACTGTTCTCGTCAGTTTTGATGGCAGGTATAGGCAGAATGACAAATTAACTTGACGAAATCAGAAAGGCGCTGCGTTCGACGTCTGCCCTTCTAAAGACCATCATCAATTTTATTTGTCGACGGAGTTTCGAAGATTTAACCACTTTAATAGACGTTGCGAACTTCTCTTTTACCATTCGACAACTTCCCCTCTTAGGTACCTTGGGCGAAATCTTCGAAAATTTGTTAATCGCCAGGCTTGTTCCATAGGGAATATAGATACTTCTATTAATTATTTGTCATTTAAATGTATTCGTAGGTTCGCGCAAAATGGAACTGAGATCTCCAAGTCGAGCTAAGTTAGCATAGAGCAGCAGGTTGCAAAATTAATAAATATTACGTTTTAAATTAAGTGTAAATAGTAGCTACATGTTTTTTGTACATATAAAGCCATGCTAGAAAGTTACCTCTTGGTCATCTTCAGTTTCTTTGAGTCTATTTATGTACAAAGTGACAAAAAGTGGCCGCAATTTATTTTAAAGGGTTTTTGGAGTTGATGATTGAACGATTGTTGATTTTTTTGTAGATATGACCTTTCAACTTTTGTTATTAATCAAAAATTTAAAGTTTAATGATCAATGGGCAAATTAACCGCACATCTAAATATTGCAACGTTTTCTAGAACTGCCGCAAAGCGTGTATTTGGAAAAAATAGCTATTGTCGAATTCATTTATAAAAAAATACGACTACCATGCATCCAAACAGACATTGGGTGACCAAAATGTTAGCGTTACACAGTATTTGTGGTTAGTTTTTAAATTGTGCTCTTAAAACATTAAAATGTATAACAATGTCGCACATGTATAACAACATCTATGGGCAGGCTTTAATTGGGTCAAATCCTTATTGATGGAAACGCACAGAATGGTGTTTGATCTTTTGACAAGGTGATGGTTGTTTAGAAAAGTAAAATTGAACCCATACATAAGACCTTATTGAGTTCGGTAGAAATAAGCACTAACATCAGGCATAAACGAGCATTTAAGGGATTCGAAAATAATGTCTTTGATTCTATACAGATTTTGAAGGAACCAAATTAAATAAACCATTTGATCTCTGTGTATTAACTGATTAAGAAATTTTGTTGAAGAATTCTAGGAGCCTTGAGAAAAATTAGCTGTGAAGTTATGTATTTTAAGTCCTCTATTAGATCACTTTTAGGACAGAAGATAAGACGAGTTTTGACGCAAGTATCTGACTTCCAGAAAATCCAATTATAAGTTATTATTCCTAATATTAGAAAAAAATTTACATATTTTCACATTAATTCCAATTGGATCTCTATAAAGTATGTGGTTGGACAAGGTTGAGTTAGAAGTTATTTTGGCAGCTTGCTGAACACTTGCGTTGCTAGAAACTGATTGAACATTAAATGATACATAAATAATTGCTTAAACCATTGCAGTTTGTGCATTTTTCATTGCTTCCTTTCAAAGTATTTACTGCTGCAATCAGTGGATACAGCAGTAATAATGAAGGATGGAATTATAATTGGTTATTATATGCGGGATGGCGTTCATAAATTCTCAAACGACGATTTTCTTCAACCTGCAAATGTATCCTGTTAAAGATCGATCGTTTTATCGTCTATATTTTCTAAGATAACTGAATTCTGTTGTTATTCGCTTGAAGTGAGAGTTTTTAGTCAAATTTAGTAACGTTATTTATTATTAATACTCTCTCTCAAGGAATAAATTTATACAATTTACTGTCTCATATACAGGGTGATTCAAAAGTGGCATTATTCCTCTGGGGGTGTTGTCTGGGGGTGTTTTGGGAGTACAGGAAAAATAGCAAAAAAAAAATTCTTATCAAAAACTAAGATATTTGCAAAAAACTGGATCAGAATTACGGCAACGATGCTTTTCAAGGTAATCTGCCTAATTAACATTACGTAAATAGCTGTCACTTCTGAATTATTGAAAATTGTAGTATACATGGATAAACACAAAACAAAGAAAGAGAAAGCAATAGAAATATTTTGAGGTTAGGATAACTCTGTCAATTTGCCGTCAGTGCTGCCATCCCTTTTTGGGGCAGATGAGTGATATACCTAAATCCCCCACATCTGTCAACAAACATCTCCTGTGTAAGGTTATGTATCAATGATTAATATTAATCAAATAAAATACAATTAAGTTGATAAATCACAAGAGGTTGACGAAGTTCTGCTCGTTTAACTCCAGACATGTTTGTTCCCAATCACTTTATTGTTCAGTCTTCGCCGCAGTCTGGGACACCTTTTGATCAGCTTCTCGTATTCGGTTAATTAACTCCTGCTCAATTTGTACCGGTGTTCGGAAGATCAGAGAGTTAATGTGTCCTTGTGTCCTATGTATCTTACATACATGGTAGGAATGTGGCCCTTCCTCTGGGGAGTTATAGGGACAATTATCCGGTGCCTGGGAAAGTGTCAGTGGTTGTGCAATGCTCCGAGCACTCCTGGAAGGCTCTGCTGCAATTATCTCCAATACCTGTGCCTCTGTGTCTGAAACCCGAGCACCTCTAGATCGTCCACAATCTGCGTCAATTCCTGGAGCCAATCGTCCAGTGTCTCTATCCCTTTGCTGGTGTAAGGTCTTACACCTTCTGCTATGTAAGTGTGGCATTCTCCCATAACTAATCACATATCCGCAAATTTGATGTTGGTGTACATTTTGTGAAAGGTGTTCAAAGTAAGTCACAGTTTGACAAATGCTTGTTATTATTGACAAAGGCTATCTTCCTGTAACTATCTGTTAGTGACAAAAAACATCATTGCCGCTTTGACTTTTCATCAAAAAATTGTAGAAGAGGTCTTTTTTAAAATAAAAAATTTTCGTAATTTGAAGCAAAGATCGTAATTTTTCTTTTCGAATGGTTAAGTATTTCAAAAGGCTACCAAGCAAACATGGAACTATTTTAAAATAATACTTAATAACAAAGTTGAAATTCGATTTTCAATTGTTAATATCCTCTAGAAATTTTCGAAAAAAATGTTTTCAATATTTTTCTCGTGCTCTCCAAGTGAGCCCCTATAACCCCTTAAAAGGAATGACGCCACTTTTGAATCACCCTGTAGAAACCTATGTGCGAAATTACTAAGTAAAGAGTTTTGGTGCAATAGATGGATCGTGCAAAGTTTACTAAACAAATTGAAAGTCGATCGATACAACGAGGAAAGTAATGCCAAAGATAGCAAGGCAAAAATTTAGTGCTTAAGACCAAGATATGGATATGGGAGAATTTAACAAAATCAATCGAGTGGTTAAACTACAATTAAGAAACGCTTTGCGACACATCGACACAAAGTTTCAATTAAGATGCATATGAAGACGACAGAGTGAATACGATATTTTATATAAACAAATTAAACTAGTAAATCTAAAATTATGCTTAACGCAGATTCATCTATCACTCGTACATTTCGAATTTCGAGAAAAACACATCCAGCTGGACTGGAACCACCTGAAGCAGCACAAGTTTCACAACTGCTTGATTCTGAACTGTTGGTAGCGACCAACCTCACTGTTCACAAAATGCTGTGACACAAAAAGTGGTTATCTAACGGTTCATTTTTTAAAGAATTATCAAAAATAATAAATAAGAAGCTAAAAATGTACAATGAACTTATGGTGTCTAGTAGTCCAAATCTTATGCCTAGCCTAAAGCATCAATTATATTTAAAGGCCGTTAATTAAAGAGCGTTTCACAAGTTTCCATTAAACCAAACTGACGAAACTGAAACTAATTAAACAGATTTTAAAATGCGCAATGAATATTAACTCAAACCATTATGTCTCCAAAACGGTTAATTACAGTTCCAAGAACAATAACGCACAGAAATAGTTTAAATGGGACCATAGAGCTAACCAAGACAACTATTTACTCTGATCTTAAGTATTCGTATAATTTCAGTTCATGTCGGGAGAGGTGGAGAACATGCGTTGATATAAATTAGCGTTAATTAAAACGACTTTAACAGAGGATGTACGCACTGACATTTCGGCCATTTCGCTTTCCAGGCAACAAGTCGGACGTAAATGGCCAAATTTTATTATAGTCGAAACGTGATGATAATCCTACAAGGTGCGGTTGATGTTAGATCTTAACAGGACCGTTTCGACCATCAGAGGCTAATTCTTCGGGTGGACCATCATTTTCACGGAACTTGTACGAGGAGCAGTGAAGTACACGATGGGGTTTTCTGAATTACAATTCACTAGTGTTTAAATAGCGATGGATTTTAAACCGTTGAGCGTTATTTGCAGAGGAATCACCAATTTATCTTTCTCTTCAAAGTTTATGAATTTAGTGGACGATTTATCTGCAACTCGATTTTCATTTTAGAGCCATAATCGCATTTCCATTCTTCTTCTTCTTCTGATGCCGTCTTCTCACTGAAGGTTGGCGACCACATTTCTGAATGTGGCTCTGTCCCGTGCCACATGAAACTGTGTTCTTCAACATTCATTCCTGGCCATTCTCTGATATGCTAGGATTTCTTCTTCCTCCCTATTCCCTTCTTTCCCTCTATATTCTTCTCTGTATTATTTTTTGCAACAGTCATTAGATCTTTTTGGTATCCCTTTTGTGTCCGATGCGCCTCAGTACTTCTTCGTTCGTTATTCTATGTGTCCAGGGCATCCTTAGCACGCGCTAATATATCCACATCTCGAATGATTCCAGCTTTTTGACAGTTTGGGCTTTTAAGGTCCAGGTTTCCATCCCGTACAGTAACACTGACCACCCTTAACACTCCACGAACCTTTGTCTGATTTCACAGGCATAAACTTCCAGCTATTTCTATCCTGTTGTTTGCATTCTAACAATTATAAATAAAGGCTTATATTTGTTCATATTATATGTGAAGAAGTGACAAATCAAAATCATTATAAGTATATTTAGTATTTTTATAAATACATTTAAATCAGATATAGGGAGATACGGAACACACATTGCGGCAATACCACTAATAGTGCCGCCGTCTTATTTCTAGTAAAGCCTGCCACTAATAACGTTTGTGCTTTGTGCCTGCCGTTACTAATGAACTCTTTACGATTGGCACAATTTGATTCTTATTTTACTGCGGTTGATTCTGTGACACTTTCGTGTATCTACGAGTAAAAGTAAAAAAAAATGGATTATGTACCTATTGCAAATGTAGATGTTCGATGAACGTATCAGTAGTTTTTTTGTTTTATTTAATTATTGGTACAAGACAATCCTATATTTGCTGAAAACTCGTAGAAAACAGCGTGATAACTGATTTGTGGTTAGTTTTTGAATTGTAGTCTTCAAAACTTAAAATGTATGTTGTAATTTTTTTGTTATTTTTTTATAATTTTTTCAATTAGCATTTTTTCAGCCAACTTTTAATATATTATTTTTTATTTTGCTTTTGCTATGTAATTTGTTTAATCCTGCTTTTGACTATTAGACAACTTATATACAAAAATATTTCGGTTCGGAAAATATTATGGTTTGAATGTATTTAAAATAATGGTTTCTGAAAATACATTTAATTACATTCAAGCTTAGGACATTCATCTACGTGCGTCGAAAAGGGTAAATTCAAACCAATTTCTCTATTTGCCCATATAAATCCAATTAATCCCAGTCGAATCATCCTTTTTCCCGCCAGGCAATAAACTACACCACTGTGTTAGTAAATGACCCGGTGCGTGGATTCATCAGTGGACCGAAATGGACCTCGACCCCTGACCCAACAACGGAGTTCGGCATCTTACCAGTGTAATGACCGTCATATGTTCTGATTGAGTGAAACTTCGTCACTAACCTGTCAGGTTTTAACTCAGGGGGTTTTCCGCCACTTCATCTATATCAGTCACGGAGATTTAGTTGATGTTCTTATGCTAATTTTAAAGGATGTCCCGCTAGTGTCCTCAGCAATCGATTTGTGCCGAACTATGACCCTACTAAACCACTAGTAGGCATACCGTTAGGCCTAGAGAACGCCAACAATTTGCATACTATTTGTTTAAAACTGAAAGCCACACAGATAGTTTTTTGCAAATAACATTGAACATAGATTGCAGAACAGAACAGATAGTCAAAGAGGCTAAACAGCATTTAGAGTAGGAGTAGTGGATGTGCCACTAAGGCCGGGTTCTACAGTGCAGGTATAAAGAACTGTATAGTAATTCGTGATATAACTTATACCCGCAGATATCTGCAGGTATATCTCTGAGTGAGTTCTTCAATCTTTTGTTCGTCTAGGTAAAACTATACTATAACTATACCCGAAATTAACCCAAAGGCGTTTAAATAGTTCATTTGGTCGCGTTTATATTTCATTTATCGCCTGGGAGTGTGACAGTGTTGACAACTATAAACTCGGAAACAGCACTTTGAGTACCAAAAAAGTACCTTGCTTACGCTTTGAGAACAAAATACATAGTTGTACGTTTTGATCTCAGATTTTTTACTTTAGTAAAACATTGAACAAAAAAGGGCCGATAACTTTGGTGCTTTGATTCTACATTCAACTTGGCTTATCAACAATTGAACAGTGCCTTGGTGCAACCGGGAACGTTTGAAAAACTCCAACACATCAAATTCCTCATAGTAATTTGGACAGCAATTGGACAGTAATTGAACAGCATCCTTAATTTTGTTATTAATTCCTGTTTGGAGGTGATTCTAGTTTGGAAAACACGATCCTTTATTTTCCCCACAAATAGAAGTCGATAGGCTTAAGGTCAGGTGAACTAACTGAAAAGTAAAATATTGTATTCCATGTAAAAAATTGAAGAAAAACGACAAAGTTGTGTAGGTGTCGATCTTTGAAAACATGCCCCTTCGCGGCCAAAGACGCAATCACAAGGCCGAATATTTTATGGCTGAATTTATCAGAAAGGAATACGGAGCTATCAATATCTTTTTGAGCCAATGTTTGGCCTTCGTTCACCATTTATTTGACTAACCAGAAAAATAAAAATGGAACAAAAATTACGTTCAATTTTCTCAGAAATGGACTCAAGGTATTTTCAATACAACTTGGTAGCAAATATGTATTTAAAATTTATTCCTGCTGTTCCTCTATACGCCAGTTTGCGAATTTGAAAATAATTTCCAGCCCTTTTGCTTGGTCACTTTACTTTACAGTTTTGTATCCGAAATCTATATCGTTACCGGTTTCTGAGATATAGCCGAACAGCTCTCTTAGTGGCCCACCCTGTACAGAAAAAAGACAAACGAAGAAAATGTTTAACATAAATTTTATACTGAGTTGTAACTATTTAACTTCACTTCATAACCCCATTTCACAACATCAGTAGATTTACCCCTTCTTCAACTATCACTGCATATGGAATTCCTTCAAAAGGTCCAGATTTGAAAAAATATGCGCAAAATACTTCCATGGTTTTCTATATTTGTGGTTCATGCTAGTTGTGGGTTTCTATCATGCCCAAAATGTCTTAATCGTTGGTTAATAGCCCGGTTGCGGCCGCTTTTACTTTCTCAGGAGAACCAATATGTTTGTAGCTAAAATTTCTCTAAAACTTTTAAGCATTGTTGTGTATATTTTCCTGACTGTACTTTAATTTATTTCAAAAAATTTCCTGGGTTTCAGTCAATTTTATTGTTTATTATTTAAAATGTTACAAATACGTTTGGGTGTCTTTCTCCACCATCATCAGTTTGTGTGTAAAGTTGTTTCTACCTTCACATTTGACTTCAATGTTATATTTGAGTCAAATGTGAAGGTAGAAACAACTTTACACACAAACTGATGATGGTGGAGAAAGACACCGAAACGTATTTGTAACATTTTAAATAATAAACAATAAAATTGACTGAAACCCAGGAAATTTTTTGAAAAAAAAAACTTTTAAAGCTTTTAATTATGTATTTGTTTTATAAAATACTATAACAAGACAAATAAAGTAAATAAATTATATTTGTCAAGTTTTTGCAGTGTATTTATAACCTAGTACTGTATAGCAAGTGTTGCACTAACATTATAAATAATATTTAATAAATCTTAAATTGTCTAAATTAATTTCCAATAATTTTATGTCTGGAAAACATTGCCTAATGGCGCATTTATTGTTTATAATTTGATTAAATTAACGGGTCTTGGGATTATCAGAATTTCCGAGAAACATTAAAATCTTACCAGTCGCAAATAAGAGCAAGATATTATTAGACCAAAATTTGTTGACATCCTTTAACGGAAAATCAAGAAGAATACAGTTTTGAAGTGCCTGCAAAAGCAAAATGAAGTACTTTGGTATATTTCTTCTTACATTTATCCTATTTGCTTCGATTGAATGTTGGATGGCAATCAGCCCGTACGATAGTAAAGAGTTCAAGGAAAATAACATTACAGGTAACGTAAATATACTTTTGCTTCCAAAAAATGTTATTCATAAAATGGACACAACAGATATTGTGCTAAAAACCAGCAAAAAGCATCATAAATATTTTGTGATGGTGATGTTTTTCTACAAAAAGTATTAATTCGCAGTTTTTTGTTAATTTATGACTGTTTTTTCTTTTATTTTAGTTGAGTTTGATATCATTTCTGAACATAAAAAAACTAAACAAACAAAACGCTAATCATAGATATTAATTTTTTTAGTGTTGAGCAGATATTAATGGGTTTCGCCTAATTAGTTTATAAACTTTGAATAATAGATTTGGAAAAAGATTCTGAATACAATTTATTTATGTTGCAATTACCTCTTCAATCTAAAATTAAACGAAACTCAAGTCAAATAGGAGGTACAAAACAGACGGGGCAAAGTTAGATTATCTATAAGTTTATGTGCTATGCTTAAAATGTAGTTATTAAAAAAGTTGTATAGAGTCGAAAGCTCTACTGTCAACACTAACTTTATATAACAATATACTTTATAATCTGAAACACAACAATCGCATTTTGAACAGGGCACGAAGGAAATGTGCGAGGACTCAGAAAAAAGATACGTAAACTGATGATTTAATTGTAGATGCTCATTGCTTTACGACTGCAATGGGAAAATTCAAGGATGGTGAGGAGAAGCCACTTGGATGACATTTGTGGGATCGCCATATGCGAAACAACACGTTCCATTTCTCTAATAGGGTAAGTACCGGCATGCACTATTAATATGAATACATTCCACCGATTATTCATATCAAGTTATGAATAACATATTGATAGTCAATGGTACGAGTAGTTCAGTTGTTCCCGGAAAACTGATAGTGAGTAAAGATATATAGATCCTCCTATGTGTTTCATCATCATCATCAAGCAGCCGCTCGCGTCCACTGCTGGACATAGGTCTTGTGCGTCCTGTATCCAGTTTCCCCGGATTCTCTTAATATCATTCGTCCATCTGGTTGGTGGTCTGCCTCTGCTTCGAGAGGCTTCGTGCCTTGGTCTCCACTCCAGAATACGCTTTGACCATCTTCCATCCGTTGTTCGTGCCAAATGGCCAACCCAGTTCCACGTCAAGGTTGCAACTCTCTCTATGACACATAGGGTATCCTGTCTCCCAGAGACAGTCCCAGCATTGACCGCTCCATAGATATCTGAGCAACTCACAGAGGTTGGTACTAGCAGTATACATTGATAGTGTGTTTTCCGTTGGAGACATATAGGAATGTTTGATTTGAAAACATCCCAAAGCTTTCCAAATGCCGCCCACGCCAAGCCTATTTTCCTGTTCAGCTCGCAGGTTTGATTATCTCGGCCAATCCTCATCTCGTGTCTCAAATATTATTATTCCGGTGGAATTAATCGATCGTCAAAATGGCCGAAGAAATTGCTGAATTTACGAATTTGAATTTTGGTTGGTTTATTTAAAAGACCTCCTTTAAAATGACATTAAAAGCACCTCTTTGCACATTATTTTGAATCACTCTGAATAATGTTATTGTTGATAATAATAAACTTCTGCAACATAAAGCAAACTCAGAAATATCAACGATGCACTTTTTTTTGCCGTCAAACGTTATTGCTTAAATTATCTTAAATAGAAAAAGATGCCCCAACATCCACCACGTACTAAGTCTGAGCGAGTTTTGAAAAAGCCTAGGTATAAAAATATTTAAACTATTATCCACTGTCGGATAGTTACGAAAAAGTTCTTAAACGTGCTTCAGTTTGGGTTTAATTACAGTTTGTTTTAAGGTGTGGCGCCATGAGTGCTTCTCCTCCATGCTATCTAGCTCCGGGAAATATGACGAAACCATATCCAGATTGTTGTGAAACATTGGTATGTCCAGGCTCTCCAGACGAATAAGCAGATGCTCTTGATAATGACCACGCAATGAAACACTGATTGATGCTTATTACCAACAGCAAATACAATAATAAATAAGTTCAAATAATTATTGCATCATGTTAATTAAGTAGAAAACTCAATTATGAAATGCATAATGGTTACTGCACTATAGTGTTCTGGAAATATGATGCAGTTATACAGGGTTATTCACGCTATACGGTACGGAAGTTTGCGGCTGAACCGTTTGATTTTTAAAAAGTATTATTTTATGAATTGGCAGACGCCTACCGGGCGCACATTATAAAAATATTTTTGTAATGTACAGGGTGTCCCAAAAGCCCTAAAAGTATCAAAGGTGTGTTTTTTTAAATGGAATACCCAGTATATTATTGCATTTTTGGATTCTCTGGGCAAAATAAGTGTCTGTTTCAATAAGATTAATAATACCTAAATCTTACGGTTTTTTTAATAATACGAATTTAATCAAAATCTAATCTTATTTTCACGTGTCAAATACTTTAGAATTATTTAAGTTATGTAACCGTAATTTGTAGTAAGGTGTAACAAGAAATCATATTTTATATCCCAATGATAATAAACTTACAATCTTATACAGGGTGTCCACAAATTTAAACTAATCAAATAAGAACTTTAAGCGGCTATAACTTGATTAATTTAAATGCAACCCCATATTTTTTAACTTACCAGGAAATGCAATTTTTAATTACCTATGGAATGGTATCAGGATGTTAATAGGTAAGTTTTTTCCTTTTCATAAAATACGCCAAATAATCGTTCTGTACACCATTTGGTGTTGTTTAATTGAAGGTTCCAATGTATCTAAGTTGCCTATGGCATTTACACATGTTAAATCATTTATTTTATTAGTTAGTTCTTCAAAGACTCTTTTTGCTTAATGTTTTTTGTAATTGTAGACGTGTTGGTCGTTATTTCAATATTATTATTGTGTTGCTTAATGAAAATGAAGAATTATTCAAAAGAAGAGCGTATTGACATGATTTTCACCCTTGGAGAATATCTTAAAAATTGTTTATTGGCCTCTAGAGTTTATGCTCAAAAGTTTCCTGAAAGAAATCATCCTAAGCCAGTCGTTTTTAAGCGCTTATTAGAGCAGTTTCAGGAAAGTGGTCGTGTCAATTATAAAAAACCGATTACAAGGAAATCTGTCACTGAAGATGCAGAAAATGTTTTCACGGTAATTGGTTCAGTTATCGAAAATCCCAATATTAGTCAAAATCTAATATCCAAAAGTACTAACATTAGTCAATCAAATATTTCCAGAATTATTAAAAAGCACAACTTTTATTCTTATAAAATTCAGCTTTGAAAAAAAATTAAAGGAAATGATTTTGAAACCGAGTTTTGCATGTGGCTGTTAGAGAAAGTGGCAGAAAATGAAAAGTTTTTCGATAACGTGTTATTTAGCGATGAATGTACTTTTTAAAACAATGGTCTCGTCAACTTTCATTATTATTCTGATACGAATCCGCACGAATACAGGGTCATGAAAACTCAAAATAGGTGGTCAGTTAATGTGTGGGGTGGAATACTGGGCCCATAGTTATTTGGGCCCTATTTTTTCGAAGGACATCTAAATGATTTGATGTTTCTTCAGCTTCTAATAAGCCATCTTTCAGTATTATTAGAAGAAGTTCCTTTAAATATTAGAACCAACATGTGCTTCCAATTGGATGCAGCTCCGCCGCATAATATTTGCGAAGTTCGACAATTTTTAAATGCCAACTTTCAGAACAGGTGGATTGGCAGAAATGGATTTAAAAATTGGCTCCCCAGATCTCCGGACTTAACTCCACTAGATTTATTTTTGTGGGGATACATAAAAGGAATTGTCTACCATACGCTTCTGAGAACTTCACACGATTTGAAAATACGCATAAGAGACGCTTTTAACACTGTAACTCCGCAAATGTTGTCCAGAGTTAGCAGTGGTTTTGAAAAAAGAATTTACAAGTGTCTGGAAATGAACGGTCAACATTTCGAACATTTGTTATAAATAATTTTATTATTTTATTAATATTAATTATATTATTTTATTAATCTTTTATGTTATTGTTGATATGTTATTTAGAGCTTTTAATTAAAAAAACACCAAATGGTGCCCAGAACGATTATTTGACGTATTTTGTTAAAAGGCAAAAACTTAGCTATTAACATCCTAATACCGTTCGATCGGTGATTAAAAATTGCATTTCCTGGTGAGTTAAAAAATATGGGGTTGTATTTAAATTAATCAAGTTATAGCCACTTAAAGTTCTTAATTGATTAGTTTAAATTTGTGGACACCCAGTATAACATTGTAAGTTTATTATCATTGGGATATAAAATATGATTTCTTGTTACACTTCACTACAAATTACGCTTACATAACTTAAATAATTCTAAAGTATTGGACACATGAAAATTATATTACATTTTGATAAAATTCGGATTATTTAAAAAACCGTAAAATTTAGGTATTATAAATCTTATTAAAACAAACACTTATTTTGCTCAGAGAATCTATAAATGCAATAATATATAGGGTATTTCATTTAAAAAAGCACAACTTTGATACTTTTAAGGCTTTTGGGACACCCTGTACATTACAAAAATATTTTTTAAATGTGCGCCAGGCGGGTGTCTGTGGGTTCATTAAATAATACTTTGTCAAAATCAAACGGTTTACCCGCAAACTTCCGTGCCGTAAAGCGTGAATAACCCTGTATAAGAATCATATATTTTCATGGATAAAATAATCGATGACTAAACAGAAAATAAGCGCATTATTTGATAAGGATTTAATTACTTACCAATTGTGCAGAAACCAATGCAATCTCAGATAATACCTTAGCCAGCAGTTCTATTGTGTTCAATGCTGAGATGAACACATGTTCTTGTCTCCGATAACGGAATGTGTTGTCTTTCCTGCTTTCTTATCTTTGGGAACAACAAAAACTACAAATTACCGAGTCATTGTTAGCGGTGCGGATCCGAAGCTTTATTGGTATTGTTCACTGAACTGATACGATAACCAATTATACTCCCAGGAAATTTTTATTGTTTAAGAAAATCAGCTCCGGTCGTTTGTGCAAATGAAAAGGTCAGTGCTGTAAACGGTACTGATTTATTAAATTTAAGACATTAACACGACGAAGACAAATTACCAAATGCTCAGCAATAGAATTATTGCTGCAGCAAATGTTCAGATTACCATACACATACACTCATATATATGATGATAATTGCTTCAACGTCATTAATTCGTCAAAATTCACGACATTTTGCTTGGCACTTTTCTATTGTAAGTAATGGCATGTAGGCCCCCGTTCAATTAATTAACCAGATATATTATAAGCTCAGCTTATGACGCAAAGCGATTTACGTCGACCTGTTAATTGAACAAAGTATGTTTGGTACGATGTGAAAGAAGTAGTTCTTTTGAAGAAAGTGCGAGAAAACCCATATTAAATTCTCTACATACGCATTAAAAATCTATTATAAACACGCACATTTTAGGTCGAATGCACTAATTAAAATAGCGCTCTAATGAACGCCCTGTAAGCACTAAGCAACATTATACAGGGTGGTTCAAAATTGGCCTCGTTCCTTTTAAGGGGTTATAGGGGCTCACTTCTCTGCTATCAAGACATACCAAGATTCTAATGTATAAGACCATAATACGGCCAGTAGCGACGTATGCATGCGAAGCTTGAACACTAACAGTACAAGACACGCACGTACTCCGAAGATTTGAGAGGAAGTGTCTGCGAAAGATATATGGCCCTCACCGTGAACCTCACACAGGAATCTACAGGATAAGAACAAACGCAGAACTTGCGCAACTGTACCAAAGCCCGGACATCATCCAAGAGATTAAGACGAGTAGACACAGCAGGGCACGTACAAAGAAGCCGGAATACAAGGCTGATAAAACCGGTATGGGAAGAAGCCCCCCGAGGAAGAGGGTCACTAGGTAGACCAAAACTAAGATGGCGAGATAACATCCGAAAGGACCTCTCCATCCTGGGAGTGGACCTGGACACGTGGCAAGAGACAGCGGAAAACCAGACGAGATGGAGGCAAATAGTGGAGGCAGCCAAAACCCACCTTCCAAAAACACCTGCCAGAGAGAGAGAGGGAGAGGGCGAGAGAGAGAGAGAGAGGGGCTCACTTGGAAAGTACGAGAAAAATATTTTACAAAAATTTCCGACAATTTCTAGAAGTTAGTAGTAGTAAACATCTTTATTTCTAAAAAAGGCTATCGACCTATCGGTCTTTCTGCCCTTGTTTAATACATGTAGTCTTAATCTAAATAAAAAACAAATATGAAAATTCTCTTATTCTAGGTTAACAATATTATTAAATAAAATTCTAATGACAAGAAAAAATTATTTTATTGTCTACTAGTCAGTTGCGTTTGTAAGTGTTCGAGTAGCGTTGATGTAGGGAAACGGAAGCGGGATTGTCTGGTTGGTCTTGTAAGACAAAGGGGATTCAGTATGGTCCAGTTGTAGGGGTTGTTTGTCCATTTTGTCTGTAGATGTATGAGTCTTTCCGAAATCTTTGTCATGTTTGTGCGTTCGTATAGTAGATGGGTGGGGGGGTTGTGTAGTGGGTTTTGGGGGTGTCTTATTCGTGTTATTAGTCTTAGTGCAATTTGTTCTGTTGTTTGTATATAACGTTTTGTCCTTTCTGTTCCGTTGGTCATGAGTATATGTCCAAAGTCTAGCAAGGGTCTACAAATAGCTTTATATATTTTGGTGGCGGTGTTTGTGCTAATTCCTCTGTCTTTGTAGGTTAGTGATTGTAAGTGTTTTGTTCTCTTTATTGTTTCTGCACTGATGTTTCGTATGTATTTAGTGAATTTAAGTTTGTGGTCAATTGTGATTCCAAGGTATTTTACGTCGTTTTTTGGTTGTGTCGTTTGGCCGTCTGCAGTTATTGTAGGGGAGCCAGCGTTGAGTCTGTGGTTTGTGAGCAGAAGTTGGTTTTTTGACGCGTTTGGTGTTAGCATCCATTTATAAAACCATGTCATTGTGTTGTTTGTTAGTGTTTGGAGTCTTTGAGCTGCTCTCTCAGTAGTTTTGTCATGTACAATAAGTGCAGTGTCGTCTGCGTATTGTAATATGTATGCCGATCTGTCGATTTGATTTTTGTCTGGTAAGTTGTAATTGTATATGTCATGGCAGTATATATTGTAGAGAAACGGTGAGAGCGGGGATCCTTGAGGGAGCCCTTGTTCAGGGGTCTAGAAGTTATTAACAGTTGAAAATCGAATTTCCACTTTGTTGTTAAGTATTATTTTAAAATAGTCCCATGTTTTATTGGTAGCCTATTGGAATACTTAGCCGTTCGAAAAAAAAATTACGATTTTGTAATTTTTATTATTTTTGTAATTACGTATTTCAAATTACGAAAATTGTTTATATAAAAAAAGTACTCTTCTACAATTTTTTGATGAAAAGTCAAAGCGGCAATCATGTTTTTTGTCATTAACAGATAGTTACAGGTATACAGGGCCAGAATTAGCTAATTCATTGAGAGCAAACCAGTTAGTTAAGCGTTAAGTAGCTGAGGTAAAAATTGAATGCTTGACACTGAAATCTGTTAATAACAACTGAAATTTATTTGTGAAAAAAGGTCCGCTTTCCCCGAGAGAAAATATATTCATCGTCGGTAGCTTCGGGATATCAATATTAGCTTAGCGTTTCCCAAATATTATGCATTACAGTATCCGCACTGATTCGATATTAATTTGGCAAATATTTTATGAAAACATTGACAATTTATTCGTGCTCATGGCTCGGATGCGCTCATAAATATTAATGAAATCGAACTTCCCCTTTATGTTTACTGTAAATGTGTGTTCGCACACTGTATTAAACAAATTACTAATATACGCCATAATAAATGACCGGACTATAATCTATTAAAATATTATGCGATACAATTATTTATTTAAATACAGTCGGAAAGCTAACTTTAGTGGATAATTTTCAATTTTCGGTTAGTAAGTACATTGTTGCTCCTAAGAATATGCCAGTTTTAATAACAGTATGTCCTATAATCGTGATTTCTGATTTTAACTTGGTAATAAATTGTAAGGAAGATCTTTGTGTTGAAAATGATAACCGAACACTATACACATCAAGGTGAGAGTTAAAATCACCTGAAGAGTAATAACCGTCCATTATAGACATTGAAGTTGTATAATATAAAAATATTTTTTAAAGTAAAATAATGTTCTTCCTACTCATCCAGTATTTATCTTGGCAAGCAAATTACAGACAAGACACTTAACCGGAGCAGGAGTAGTAGTAACAGTACTGTGGGGGGGGACCCGATGGGTCCGGCGAGTAGGCCTTAAAGGCTCCCCCTCCATCCGTTCCCACCTTACCCCTCCTGATCTTCGCCACCCAGGCGTGCCGTATCTCTGACAAAGGCAAGGATCTATCTCCACTCCAAGAAAGACAATTCGATGCGAGAGAGTGTGGAGGCGCCTCCTAGTAGACGACCAACGATGGCAGACTCCTCAAAGGTGGTATGGTTTCCTCCGCCATTTCACATTGTGGACATACGAGGCTTTAACCAATTCCTAGTAGATGTAGGTGTCTGTTCAGAGCACAGCGGCCTGTCATGACCCCAACCAGAGTTCTCAGGGCCCAGCGACACCTTGACATCAGCCATTTGGATGTTGCCTTGGCGTTACTTGCGGTTCCAATCAACGCTTTGGCTTGTCCACATCCTTCCGCCTTTCTCCACATCTCTGTGGTGCCTCTAAGAGCCCCATGTGGGCTACCAGTGGGTTACTTAACCCTATGTCAGGTTCGGCAGTTATTGGGCTCTCAGAAGATCCGAGCCTTGCCAATGAATCTGCCCGCTCGTTTCCTGCGATGCCTTGTGCACCGGAATCCGCAGCAGGTTTACGTGTTTCTGTCCTGCCACTTTGTTCAGGGCATCCCAGCAATCCTGGATCAGTCTACTGCCCATCTTAACACTTGAGAGTGCCTTGAGGGCAGCCTGGCTGTCGGAATAGTTCTCGATCACTTCCTCTAGTCTGAATAATTTCGCCTGAAACACTGTCGTCCAGCTTCCCAGCGAAAAGGACGCTCCCCTGTTGGTGTCTTGCTGGTACACGCCTACCTCAAACCATGCCGTATTGGGCGCCCGTGGGCCGTCGGTGTATAAATATTGCACCCCCTTTCGGGCAGCCACTGTCCTAGTATTCAAACTTTCTTTTGTTGGGATTTCCACCTTAATTTCCTTTCGAACTTAACTCCGCTGTTAGATGGAACCACCAAGATCCCGACGCTCGACGGAGGTCCCTATTTTTGTATGTCCCTGACATGGGTGGTTGTCATGCCTTGTAGTGCTGCTGCGTATCCACAAGAACACCTAAATACGGTAATCGAAAATATACTTTAAACACTCGTGATCAAATGTGGTTGATGCATGATGGTGCTCCACCGCTTATTAGTAGTACTGTAAGGGAGCACTTGGATAATGAATTTGTAAACCGATGAATCGGCTGAAGTGGCTCTACTTCTTGGCCGCCCCGGTCTCCCGGTTTTTAAGCTCTTAGATTTTTTCCTTGGTGTCACCTCAAAACATTGGTTTATTCTACACCTCTTAACAACAAAGAAGAGCTATTTGCATGGTTGTGCAGTTCCTTTGAGAGTATGTTCAGTTCTGGTGCACATTTTTTCACTGTTTTCAGGATGTTGCGTTTGAGTACTTTACTCATTGCTGGCAATAGGCTGATCGGTCTGTAGTTTCGCGGTTGTTTTTTTTTCCGATTTTTTCGAAGTTTCCCAGCCTTTAGTTGCTGACTCGATCTGGTCCCGGGGCTTTACCACACCAAACACACTAAGGCTGGGCGTTGATGGAACTTTCTCAGTTTCTGTTGTAGGTTGTTGCATTCGTCTTGATTAAGTTTGCACTCTCGATTGATGGCATCTCTTCCAAAGACTTTGTTTTATTTTTTCTGATCGCTGTGCAATGCCATTTATTCTTTGCAGTGGTGGTAAGTCTGTTGGAACCGGTACTACGAATGCTCGTTGCACCTTCCGGAAGCGTTGGTCTTCTGGATCTCTCCTCTGGTCCTCTGGATGTAACTCTCTCGAAACCTACACTTTATGCTGCCCATACCCCATACATCTGAATGGGGAAATAAAGTGTATGTTTCGGGAGTGTTATCATCCGATCCTGGTAGTGTCTGAGATTAACACATCTTCAAATCTGTGCATACTTATATAGAAGAAGATATTATTATATTAGAAGCCCTTGACGGCTCTAATGATGACAAAAGTTTCCAATTCCCTTCATCAAACTTTTTAAATGACCTGTTCGTTTTGCTCAGTTAGACAAACAACAAATATTTGATAACGAAAAGCAGAATTTGCAAGTGAGATCCAAACCCATTGTTGCCCAATTTCTGATTTAATTGTTTGCAAATATCTTTGTTTTTAGTTAGAATTATTTCCATTGTTATCTTCTTTGTACTCCCTAAATATTTCAACTCCAGTCAAGGGTTGCTTCAAGGGTTGCTTCGTGAAACACTCTCTGTAATCCGTGCACATACACTAAGTAATGTGTCACACTAGTATTGAATTCCATAATTTTCCATAACTTTAAGACAGAAAAGAATATTCAGAGCCAGCTCAGAATTTAAAACACTTACATCTGTTGTAATTATATACCACTTGTGCTTTCTAGGAGAGTGTTTTCGAAGTGCAAACTTTGACCCAAATGCTTCATCTGCTGAAGTAGGTGCCTCATAAGTTGAGGGTTCAATTTCTCGTGAATTAAAAGACAATGAAAGTCCAAAAATATTTTTGTTCTCAAATTTCGTTTTTTGTCTTTCACTAAATGGGTACTTGCGTTCTTTACACGGCGATAAATAACAGTTGATAAAACTGCCAAACAAAATAATCATTGAACATGGCAGAATCGATGAACGTCTAATTGCTGCAAGACATCAATCTGAAGACTTTTTATTATTTTGAAGTATTTACGAGTATCGACTCTTAACGAAGACCACCCTCGCTGAATCTCTTTTCAAGTTTCCTCTCTATTACCGAGAAAAGCCACTCGTTCACATAATAGGCAATAAAGAGTTAAGAGTAAACATGAATGAAATTCTTTAACTAATAAAACATTTTTTGTCCTGCTTTTAGGTCTTTTGATGCGACGCGAGCAGAGAACTTTTTAGAATATATTTATGCCTCGTATAGCGGTGATTTATGGCTTTTTGATGAAACCCAATATCCTCATAAATATAGTTAATTGGCCTTCAGGATTTCAATGATTTTAAAATAAGATAGGGTTTCTTAAGGATTTTAAATAATTTGTTCATCTCAAAATACCTGGTTACAATAATTTGAATTGAATAGCTCGAGTGAGATATACAGAGGCGCCCACGAATACAGAAGTTGTAATACATGTTGGTTATATTGTTCGTTTTTTAAAATTGGAATTTATTTTTATTTCGTCTAATTTATTTCTTATATACTTTAACTGTTATTAACAAATAATTATTTTCAAATAAAGTTTGAAACGGTGCTAGAGGCAAACGACGACGAAAAGCGACAAGGGGTGAGTCATGAGACTGAAAAGAGAATTGAAGGCCCTTTAAAACTATGTGCCACTTGACCCCCATTCCGATTTAAGATTCTATGGGAGATGTCTACCCCTCCTAGGGGGTTGAAACAAGAAGGCTAAAAATATTAATTTAAAGTGTCCCCCTTACAAATTAAATTGATGTGTCTTTCCGGTTTCTCATATTTTTAACTGTACGAGAGATATTAAGGGTGGGAACTTTTCGAATTGACACCTCGTATACTCTTTTTATTAACACTTTTTCTTTGTGATGTTTTTGGTGAAAATCAGGCTTTGAAGTTCCCTACAGCTTTTCAATAAGATAACAAAGGACCCCAGGACGTCCACACTTTTTGTCACACCGATGCCACTGCTACGAAGTTCGAAAAATATGGCGCATTTGCCAATTCTATTTTTTCCGGTAACTTTTTTGAGTTTTAGCTAATTTGTGTTTGTTTTAGTTATTCTTGATTAAATACTTTTTGTTTAATAAGGTTAATCAGCTATTCCCCTCAAAATGGGAATCTGAAAACGCAGTGGATTTTTGCCCATGCCCATGCCCCATGCAGCATCGGTACGGTGGGAGATGTTAGGAGTGGAAAGTGAGATGGTGTTTTTTGATATCTAATGGAAAAGTACTGAATTTCAATGAGTGAAAAATAGAAGAAACTCCCACTTTATAACTCGCCAAGATACATCACCAAAAAAATTAAATGATCTTGGTACCACTTAAGTAGGTAGTACCATTTAGTACTAACACTGCGAACATGCTGTACTTTACTGGATAAAAATTTATGCGGTGAACCGTTAGCAAAAGAGCAGTATTAATATTGATTTTCAAGGATTCATTCCTAATTTTTTTATTTTCATGAGAACCATTCCATTCTGCGTTTTCATCCGGATTTAACAAAATCTTTGCATGGCTGCGATGTCCGAGTGGTTAAGGAGTTTGACTCGAAATCAAATGGGCTCTGCCCGCACAGGTTCGAATCCTGTTCGCAGCGAACATTTTTGTCATCATTTTTAATGTTTTGAATTAACTGAATCACTATTTACTCAATATATTTATTCAATGAATATTTGAAAAATTTTTAGTCTTTGAAAACTATTAGTTAAAAGAAATATTTGAAAAAAAAAGTTTTTATATTTTTCTATAGTTAGATTGAAGAGAATTGAAAAAGGATAAGTTGAAAATGAAAGGTTTTGGAGGTGAATTAATATCGAAATAATTTGCTGGTAAAATATTAGCATCCAATAATTTACATGGAAAATAAAGCCCTTTATACCAAAAGAGTTAATATAGCGTTTATACTCAGTACAAGTACAGTTTTGGAACTAGTAGTTGACACACTAAAAAGCCTGTACTTTAAAAGACATTTTTTTATTAAATATCTTTATTTTGGCAGCCCTATAAATATGTAGTTTCAGCGAAATAACGTCAAAGGAAAGTGGAACAAAGAACACTCTCCAATGCTAAATTTCGTTAATAGTGTTATTATCCTTTGTACAGGGTGTCCCCTAAGCACATGGTCAAAGGGGCACTGAGACATTCTTTCGCTAAAATGAAGACGATCTGGCCTAGCTTTTATTAAGGAAAAATGTCCGGCTCCTCTGCTATTGATGGTCAAAGTTCTTCGAAAACATGTAAACATGAAAAACTAGCTCTTCAAAATTGTACAAATGTAGGAAACCTATGATCTTTACTTATACTTGTAGCTGAGTTTGATCTGCTACTAGCAAATCATCTTAAAGATGCCACAGAAACTCCAAAAACTGTCTCATATTTGTCAGCACAGATTCAAAATGAATTCATTCATCTTCTGGCACCTACAGTTCAAAATCAACTAATAAACGATATATAGAAAAATATATTATGAGTTTGATTCAATTCCTGATATCTCTGTCCCATCGAGAACTAATGTCCCAAGTCGTTAGGTATGTAGATGTTGATTTTATCAATATAAAAGTTGCCTTCAAAGAACTTTTTTGGGTTTTATTGAAATACATGCTAAACATGCAGCCTCGGTAGAAAATAGTAGTAGTAAACATCTTTATTAGTAATAAAAGACTATCGATCGACCTATCGGTCTTTCTGCCCTGGGTTGATTACAAAGTTTTGTATGGAAACTTAATAACTAGATACTAATATAATTCACCAACAGGTGCATAATTTATGTCTGGAGATGCTCCAATAGGGTTGAGGTTGGGAAGAGGAAACGCGTTGGTCTGGTCGATCTTGTTAACCAGAGGGGGGGGGGGGGGTCCAGGAAGGTGATATTGTGAGGGTTGTGTTTCCATCTTGATTGCAAGACGAGTAGTCTTTCCGAGAGCCTTGTCAAGTTTGTGCGTTCGTAGAGTAGTCGGTTTGGTGGATTGTGTAATGGGTTTGCTGGGTGTCGGATTTTCGTTATCAGTCTCAGTGCTATCTGTTCTCTTGTCTGTAAATGCCGTTTAGTTTTGTCAGTAGCGTTGGCGAATAAAATATGAGCGTAGTCTATTAGAGGTCTGCAGATCGCATTATATATGATAGTTGCTGTCTTGGTGCTGATACCCTTGTTTTTGTAAGTAAGTGTGCGGAAGTGTTTTGTTCTCCTGGTTAGATCTGGTCTGATGTTTTGTACGTGTTTTGTGAATTTTAGTTTATTGTCCCTTGTTATTCCTAGGTATTTCACATTGTCGGTGGGTTTGGTTATTTGACCGTCCGTGATGATGTTTGGAGAGTCTGGTGTAATTCGGTGGTTTGAGAGGAGCAGCCGGTTTTTTGATGCATTTGGTGTGAGTCTCCATTTGTAGAACCATGTCCATATGTCCATAGTCCAAGAGGGGTCTGCAGATCGCTTTGTATATTTTTGTCGCGGTATTTGTACTGATTCCTTTGCCTTTGTATGTTAGTGTTTAGTAAATTTAAGTTTCTGGTCAATTGTGATTCCAAGGCATTTTACGTCGTTTTTTTGGTTGTGTCCTTTGGCCGTCTGCAGTTATTGTAGGGGAGTCAGCGTTGAGTCTGTGGTTTGTGAGCAGAAGTTGGTTTTTTGACGCGTTTGGTGTTAGTCTCCATTTATAAAACCATGTCATTGTGTTGTTTGTTAGTGTTTGGAGTTTTTGAGTTGCTCTCTCAGTAGTTTTGTCATGTACAATAAGTGCCGTGTCGTCTGCGTATTGTAATATGTATGCCGATCTGTCGATTTGATTTTTGTCTGGTAAGTTGTAATTGTATATGTCATGGCAGTATATATTGTAGAGAAACGGTGAGAGCGGGGATCCTTGAGGGAGCCCTTGTTCAGGGGAAAAAGAAAATGACAGTGTTTTGTCAATTCGTACTTGTAGTTGTCTGTTTTATAGTGTTCTTTATGGTGTGTAGTAGATATGTTGGTGTGTGTAGTTTGTATAGTTTGTATAGTAAGCCTCTATGCCAGACACTATCAAAAGCTTTGTTAATGTCCATAAACAGGCAAGCTGTCTTTCTGTCAGTTAGGTGGGTTGTTTGTATATTGTTAGTCAGAGTGAAGAGTGGGTGAATAGTCGAGTGCTGATGTTTGAATCCGAACTGATACGATGGTATGTACTTTCCGATCAGTTTTCCCAGTCGCTGCCTTATTATGTACTCAAAAACCTTGCTAAGTACTGGTAGCAGTGTAAATGGTCTGTAATTGCTCGGTTGTGTATTGTCCAGTCGATTTTTGGGTATAGGGATTATTAAGCCGTTTTTCAATGATTTTGTGATTATGTTATTTCTGATGCAGTTGTTCAATTCAGTTAGGATCAGTTTGTATGTTTCTTGAGTTAGGCTTTTCAGGACTTTTGCCTTTATTTTATCTTTTCCCGGTGCTGTGTTTTTGATATGCGCTAGGGCTTCATTGTACTCTGTGTCTGTGATCACTTTGTATGTATAGTTTGGTGAGCTGTTGAAATAGTTCAAGTACCAGTCGTTGATCAAGTTCCAGTTGTCATTGTCGAAGTTAGGGTTTGTTGATATGCTGAAGGCCCTTTGATAGTGTCTGGCGAACGCGTCAGCTTTCTCTTTGTCTATGTACCGTTCTATTCCGTTTTCGTCAATTGTGTCAGTAGTGTTAGTTTTTTTGTATTGTGATAGTTTCTTAATTTTTCGCCAGTATGTTTTGCCTTTGTCTTTTTGTATTTCTTTACATGTTTCTAGCCATTTGTCTTGTCGGTATTGTCCAATCAAAGTTTTAATGTCTGTTAAGTTGGTTCAGTGTCTTTTTTTAGGTCGTTATTTTGAGTGTTTGTATATAGTCTGTACAGTTCTCTCTTATGTTTTATTAGTCTCAGTATGTATTTGGGTAGTGTATGTCGGTAGAAAGCATTTTTTATTTCCGGGCTAAAATTTTCCTATGGCTAGTGAAAGTTGTTGTTGTATGGTTTCTATTGAAATGGGCTGTGCTTGCGATTGAATGTAGTCATGTATATGTTGTTTCACTTTGTCTATGTCAGTCTTTGTTAGGTTTAACTTTTTCTCTACAGGAAGGTGTACTGGAGGTAGGTTGCGTATGTTGTAAGTCTATGTTAAACGTAATAGCGAGGTGGTCGGATCCAAGTTCGTTGGTTAAGTTTATGTTGTTGATGGTGTTTGTTAAGTTTCTTGTGTGCAGTAGAACGTCTGGTGTTAAGTTTGGGTTTGCGGACATCAGAAAAGTTGGTCTGGTGTGCTGTTTTATAAAGTCCGAATTTTGTAAAAATCTTTTAAGCTGTTTCGTTTTGTTTTTGTTCAGATTAAAGTCGCCTATAATTATTGCATATTTATAGATGCCTGCTTTGGTCAATATGTTTTGTTCTAAGTTGGAGTGTGGGTGTATGTATGTCAGAAATATGTGTATCAAGTCATTTAGGTAGGGTATCGTAAAATGTATGCAGTCGTTCAGAGGGTGGTTGAGGGAAGGAGGATTTGCTCTTGCATGTTTAAATTTTGGTTTTAGGAGGTGAATTTTATAATACAGATTTCAATGGAATAAAACTATTCTTCGAAATATGCGACTGCAAAATGTTACTCCGCAGTAGAAAAGAAATTGAACCTAAAACTCCAATAGAATTTCTTAATTTTATAATCTCGTATGGAGAAGATGTTTTTCCAAAGCTGAGAGTGGCACTTCAAATACTCCTGACTATCTCAGTATCAATGGCTAGCTGCGAACGTTCAGTGAGCAAAAAAAAAGCATTGTGCCCCGGGCGCGAGTTAATTTCGCTACGCCACTGACAAGAGCCAACTGAATTTTTTTGAGTCGATGCACTAAACTTGTTTGAATATTTTTGGGCTTGTAAAATCCTTTAGAATTCATAGTTTGGGCACAAAAAAATTATTCTTAATTTATAATTTATCATTAAGTCTCAAAATGGTTAAAAGCAGACTTCCAAACAAATAACTCCAATAACTTTGTTTAATAAATCAGAAACTGAAAGCATAACTGGGTTACCTTGAGAAGTAACTTGCAATGGCATTAACCCGTACCCAAACACCACAAAGTATAACTAGAAATTCGAGTGGGCCTTTTAAAAAACGACAGCAATTAATAACATCCCCACGAGTCAATAAATAATGTAAAAATCCCCCAACAGTAATGGTGTCTGTCGTCGCTACCCGGGATGACTTATGTGACAGGAAAGTGTCACATTCCGCCCAAAAGCTCCAGGTTTTCCATTCATTCTAAACGTCTGCTGCGAAACCTGACTAATTAGTGCGCTTTCGATCTTCATGGGAATTAGAAACTCGAACTGTGACAAAATGCAAGAACCAGATGTGCCAATTAAGATAAACGATCTCAGCATGTAAAATATCATCAGTAGATGGTCCAATTGGTTGAAGCTTTTTCTTCAATCTTTCTAAAAAGATTTCTGATATTATAATATCTGCTTTGCAGATTGCATCTTAATTTTTTTAATCTGCACCAACAATCAACGAGAGTCCTGCCGAAAAAAAAAATTAAATTAGTTTTCTTAATGCTTGCTGAGAGACTGGACAGTGAAAAATGCGAAAATTTTCATATTTGTGCCAAATGGGATTTAAAAAAATGTGAATTGCAGTGTATGGAAGCTTAAATAAATAATATTGAGTTTTTAGAATAAATTGTCCACTGTTATTATATAAAACTGTTTTATTTATTTTTTAATAGTTTATATTTTCAAATTTTTCAAGTTCTGTAGTTTCTAGTCGAAATCAAGACGCAATTGTTAAGGTTGTAATAAAAGAAACATTTTATTCAGTTTCAAAAACACCGGGAATTTTTTAATAAGTGTCCGATATTTCACAGGGCGATTTCTCATGTCTTTTTAAGATAAAAAGTCCATATAGTCCAAAAGGCCTTTCTTAATGAGCTACAGGATGTTTGAAGATTAATTTTAATTTTTGTTTTCCGAATAACTTTTGAAGTAATCATTGTGTATACTTTCCTGACTGTATTTCAACTTAATTCAAAAGAAATTCCTGGGTTCCAGTCAATATTATTGTTTATTAGTTAAAACATTTTACGAATACGTCTCGGTGCCTTTCTCCACCATCATGAGTTTGTCTAAAATATACATTCACAGTCGTCATTAATTTAAAAACAAGAGTTCTGTTAAATTATACATACTAAAATACAAACTACAAACAGATTAAAAAGCATATTAAAATCGTTTTAATCTCTTGGGACCACAGGTGATGAGTCAGGACAATAATGTTCGGGAAAGAACTAGAATTTATTGTTTAGAGCTTTAAATTTTACTTAAATGTATGGCTGTTTCTACCTCCACCTTTGGCAAGCCATTGAAAAATCTCTACTTTGTCCAATGTCGACCGAGAGAAGAAAAAACTGTTTATAATATTTGGCATTTTTCTTCGCATTCTGAGGATATCACTTGGTCTGCATTTCTTCAATATACCAGGTGTTCATATTTTATGTAGTTGGTTTAATTAGTGAATGTAGGTGTTCATTTAATAAGTGTATGATAGACAGAGCTAAGATTGTCTGTGTCTGATCTAAAATTCATTGCATTTTGATGTTTTTTAATTTGTATCATTTCACGGATTCTTTTCTAATTATAATTGTCTTCATTGATTAATATTTTTGTTTTATCAAAATCAAAACTATGTAACTTTTGTTGTGCATGTTGTGCTAATGCTGTTCCATTTTCGTTAACCTTTCTTAAGCTATATTTATGTTCGTATATTCTTTTCTTTAAATATTGTCCTGTTTGACCTATATATGCGATGTCACAGTTCAAACAGTCAATCTTGTATATTACATTAGGTGTGTTTAACTTATCATTTTTAGGTTTAAATTTTGTGAAACATTCCTTTGCTAAGTTGTTTTTAGTTTTTTTCTGCTATAGTAATATTATTCGTTTTAAAATATTTTTAATTTTTGTGTTAATTTCTGGAATATATGGTAATGATATATACTTGATTTCACTTTCTTTTTTATTATTATTATTATTCATGTTGTTCCATTTAATGGAATTGTAAATTTTATTTATTCTTCGTTTTATGATTGATTCGAAGAATGATTTGGTATAGTTGTTCATTATTAGTATCTTTTTAATTTTCTCAAGATTTTTTTGCTCTATACTCATAATGTCCCAATTTAATCGCTCTATCAGTAAGTGTTGTAACAGCTCTAACAACATGCACAACAAATGTTACATAGTTTTGATTTTGATAACACAAAAATATTAATCAATGAAGTTAATAATATAATAAGAGCAAAATCCATGAAATGATACAAATTAAAAAACATCAGAATGCAATGAGTTTTAGATCAGACACAGACAATCTTAGCTCTGTATATCATACACTAATTAAACGAAAACATAAAATATGGACACCTGGTATATTGAAGAAACGCAGACCAAGTGATATCCTCAGAATGCGAAGAAAAATGCCAAATATTATAAACAGTTTTTTCTTCTCTCGCTCGATATTGGACAAAGTAGAGATTTTTCAATGGCTTGCCAAAGGTGAAGGTAGAAACAGCCATACATGTAAGTAAAATTTAAAGCTCTAAACAATAAATTCTAGTCTTTTCCTGAACATGATTGTTCTGACTCATCACCTGTGATCCCAAGATATTAAAGAGATTTTAATATGCTTTTTAATATGTTTGTATTTTGTATTTTAGTATGTATAATTGAACAGAGCTCTTGTTTTTAAATTAATGCCGACTGTGAATGTATATTTTAGACAAACTGATGATGGTGGAGAAAGACACCGAAACGTATTTGTGAAATGTTTTAACTAATAAACAATAATATTGACTGGATCCCAGGAATTTCTTTTGAATTATTTTATATTTAGAGGTTTTCTAACATGAGGTACAACTTAAATTTGATCTTGATTTTGCTCTCTTACATGTAAAAGACATGAATTAAAGACATGAAATTGAATTAGCCAATTCAATGTCGAATCATTAGAGGATGACAGCACAAAACAATTATATGAAGATCGATTAAACCAGAAAATACTGCAAAGACCAGTGAATACCGAAGAGAGAACCAATCGAAAACAATAAAAAAATATACTAGATGCGGCCATGGAAGCAATAGGAGAGCGACAGGCAAACATCAATACAATCAACAGAACACCATGGTTCACACCGGAAGTGAAAGAACTAGCTAAGCGAAAGAAGAATACATACATCAAATATACGAGAGAACAATCACCTGAAAACTGGAACAACTATCGAGGAGAACGATACGAGGCAAAAGCAAAAATAAGGGAACTAAAAGGAAACTATTGGGAAAAGTTCACAAAAGGAATCGAAAGAGACCTATATGGAAGCCAGAGAAAAATATTGAGAATGCTGAGAAGAAATAAGCTAGAAGTCAAATGATACCATACGAACCAATAAGATCACGACAGAACAGTGTGAAATGCACTTTAGGAATCTATACAAGGAAGAGGAAGACAAGGAACAGACAAAAATCGATCATGAAGAAAACAACGACATGGAATTAACAAATGACACGATTAAAAACACCTTACGTTCCCTTAAAAATAGAAAAAGCTCCGGACCACTCGGACTCGGACGAGATCACTAACGAGATGCTTAAATACGGAGGGGAAAAATGACAAAATGAAAAACTGCCCTATTTAAAAATATCATAGAAGAACAGAAAATATCAAAAGAATGGAAGGAAGAACAGTATAACAAAACCTATTTTTAAAAAGGGACAGAAAGCACTTCATTACATACAGAAAATACATACAATAAACATTATTTTATGAGGCGGTCAAGTAAAGTATTTCTAATATTTTGACAGAAACAGAACAGAACAGAAGATTACAGATTCAAAAAACTGTTTTTCATATTTGCCACACACAGCGGTAAACCACTTATATCATGTGCATCTTTAGGCCAATAGAAGACAGACTGAAATGTGTGAATTGACGAAAAACAAACGCCCGAGACAAGTACATACCAGATAAATGACACTTTTCCTTTATCAGAAGGATAATCCGAAACCATGTTCAAGTTTATGTTATAGAAAGGTGTTCATAAATGTTTAACAAATTTGTCGTAAATCTTATCGATGGTTCGATCGCAAAAATTTGCTGTTAATTTATACGCTACTAAACTGTATAATTGCTATTAGTACAGTAAAATGTTTCTCAAAATGACTTGTTTTATATTATTTTGCAAAGAGTCAATAAGAAAATCTATTAAACCCATTTTCTCAGCGTAGCCTCCTGGTGTTGCCTGTATAACACACACACTAAATCCATTGATTTGAAATAAATTCGTCTTAAGCTGTCTGGTAAATGGCAATCTGTTATCTTAACCTTCAGTTAAATCGAATCAGTTTACGAAATCGTTTAAATTTACGATATAGTGTCTCAATAAATTGCCACAATTCAAATAATTAAGAGCGTAAACTGTGTCAATTTAAAGAAAAAAATTGACTGTTTACATTTTCGGAAATTGAGTGTAATGATGAAATCTGCATAATGAGCGACGGTTTCTGGCCGTCTCTTCGCTTGGGATGGGTCGGTGCGGTGCGGCATCCTCTCCATGGGACATACGGATGATCCCCGCTGCGCCCATCTACATATGGCATTCCACGCAGCGAGGACCTGTGAGAAAACGAAACAATCAGACGGATTCTACGGATTAAACTTGTTTGATCGGTCAGATATTCTAAGCAGTATGGTGTAAATGCACGAATGTTGCCCGAAAATATTTCTCTTTTTTTCTCTTCGTTTGTTCACATGACATGTCATTAAAGCTGAACGCTTCGAATTGTTGAAAATAAAAACGAAAGTTACCGCATATTTTAGCTGCGTTATAACATGAATATATATGATGCCTGGCCTGTCTGCACTTTGATATTTTCATATTTGGAACTGAAGCAAATGACTATGTCTACACACCCCCAGTGAAACATCAACTTATCAAGCGTCGATCTTTTATCATGCATCTAGTGGTAACTGAAGTGAAAGTTTAATACAGAAAATACAATATGATTATTGCAACTAGTACCGCTGGGAAAACTGTCCAATAAAAAAACTCATAATTTTCCCCTCTTTTCTCAGGAAACGTTCTAAATAATCGTATATTTTCCTGACTGCACTTTAATTCATTCCAATGTATTCCTGGGTTTCAGTCAATTTTATTGTTTATTATTTAAAATGTTACAAATACGTTTCGGTGTCTTTATCCACCATCATCAGTTTGTGTCTATAGTTGCTACCAACTTCACATTTGACTGGTCACTTGAGTGACATACCATACATTGGAATGAGTTCTAAATAATACAATTGTCAAGAACAAACTGAAAAAAAAAATTCTGTTTTTGGGAAAAGCAAAATATAAAAAAATATTGATTTCTTGTAAAAACTAAGTTTCCATTTGTTTAAAAATAATTTATACGGTGTTTGAGTGGGAAAATACAGTTGAAAATTGCAAAAGAAAAATCCGTATCATAGCATAAAAATTTCAAAGCAAATTTACTTCGAATCTGAATTCGAAATCAAATCGAAATTCATGCTGCTTGATGCAGAAATCAACAAAGGTAAAAGAAAGAATTGACTCGTAAACTCAAATCCAGATGGGACTATGAATTTTTCGCTCTAATCAGTTAAAGAAAATTGGTTGTTTCGCAATTTAATGTCGAAGCAAAAGTTTCCGGAAAACTATGTTAACGGACTGCGACTTTATACATTATTTATCAATAGTATCAATTTGCTTGTAATAAACAAAAACTGGTTGGTTCCGAGTGATTATTAGTTGGGGTAGATATGACCGATTTAGCGTCTCCTTAACAAAAGTACTTTATGGACATACTAGTTATACATGATAAGTTTCGAAGAGAGCAATTTAAAAACTAACCTCAAATGTAACGTCGCTAACTTTTGTGCGAATTCCGCATGATAATTTAACAACTTTAAAATATTACTTAATAGCAAAGTTGTAATTGTATATTTAAGGGTTTCCATATTCTAGAAAAATATTATAATGTTTGTTTTAACGTATTTGCCATATTTTCGAAGTAATCACCAGTCTTTCAATGTTCTTGTAACATACTATTTGTAGTAGTAGTAAACATCTTTATTTCTAAAAAAGGTTATCGACCTATCGGTCTTTCTGCCCTTGTTTAATACATGTAGTCTTAATCTAAACAAAAAACAAAGATGAAAATTCTCTTATTCTAGGTTAATAATCTTATTAAATAAACTTTCCAATTCTAATGACAAGAAAAAAATTATTTTATTGTCCAGTAGTCAGTTGCGTTTGTAAGTGTTCGAGTAGCGTTGATGTAGGGAAACGGAAGCGGGATTGTCTGGTTGGTCTTGTAAGACAAAGGGGATTCAGTATGGTCCAGTTGTAGGGGTTGTTTGTCCATTTTGTCTGTAGATGTATGAGTCTTTCCGAAATCTTTGTCATGTTTGTGCGTTCGTATAGTAGTCTGGTGGAGGGGTTGTGTAGTGGGTTTTGGGGGTGTCTTATTCGTGTTATTAGTCTTAGTGCAATTTGTTCTGTTGTTTGTATATAACGTTTTGTCCTTTCTGTTCCGTTGGTCATGAGTATATGTCCATCGTCGAGCAAGGGTCTACAAATAGCTTTATATATTTTGGTGGCGGTGTTTGTGCTAATTCCTCTGTCTTTGTAGGTTAGTGATCGGAAGTGTTTTGTTCTCTTTATTGTTTCTGCCCTGATGTTTCGTACGTGTTTAGTAAATTTAAGTTTGTGGTCAATTGTGATTCCAACGTATTTTACGTCGTTTTTTGGTTGTGTCGTTTGTCCGTCTGCAGTTATTGTAGGGGAGTCAGCGTTGAGTCTGTGGTTTGTGAGCAGAAGTTGGTTTTTTGACGCGTTTGGTGTTAGTCTCCATTTATAAAACCATGTCATTGTGTTGTTTGTTAGTGTTTGGAGTCTTTGAGCTGCTCTCTCAGTAGTTTTGTCATGTACAATAAGTGCCGTGTCGTCTGCGTATTGTAATATGTATGCCGATCTGTCGATTTGATTTTTGTCTGGTAAGTTGTAATTGTATATGTCGTGGCAGTATATATTGTAGAGAAACGGTGAGAGCGGGGATCCTTGAGGGAGCCCTTGTTCTGGGGAAAAAGAAAATGACAGTGTTTTGTCAATTCATACTTGTAGTTGTCTGTTTTCTAGTGATTTTGATTACTATTTGTATATTGTTAGGATTTTTTCAAATTGTATCAATATCGCAATTCTGATTTTTGCTATAGCTTATTCTAATCGAAAAATTCGGATTTGTAATATGTATTTAATGTCCTCTTGTAACCAAATTCGGAACTTATAAATCGTTTCCTAGGTTTGCAGTAGTTCCCAAAATATATTCTAACGTAAGTTTTTATAAAACCGATAATCTATCATCTATCCATCTAAATTGTTCAAAAAATTGGAGGAAAACTTAAAAAAAGCCTGAGGTTTCAAAAAATGAGAGAAATTTAAGAAACTGTTCACCTAGAAGAAAACATGAAAGCACAATTAGATGCGACCAAATAGTTATTTTATGTTTCCTTGCTGAAAAAAGATCTGCGTGTGTCCTGTCAATTTCTAGTTTATAAATTGGGACATTGAGATTTTGGAAAAAGGGACTAAAATAAACAGTCCAAAATTTTCTAAAATTCTCGAAAAGGGATACGTATTCTAAACCTTGAAGCGGTGTAAAAGTTCATTCTTGCAAGGGTGAATGTTTTACTTACCTTTAACGAGACGAATGTGATTGGTTATGAATGCTATTTTTTTCAAGCAATTTCAAGAAATTTCTGAAACCTCCAGCTATTTTTTCCAAGCAAAGCTTCGAAATTAAAAGAAATGCATTTTTTTGCATTCAATTCCACTATTACGAAATTATTTGGTGGTTGAGCGTTGTTTGTTGAGTTTTATTATTGAAATTTCACATTTGTTTTTTGAAACATTAAATGTTTTTGTGTTTCAAAATACCGACTTTTTTTCCTTTTATTGTCTGACGTTTTGTTCTCTGATGCGTGAGATACTGATAGAAAAAAGTATCCCCGACTAAGGCGGTATCTCCCAGTATTGAGTAGACGACGTGGCCCTTAAAACACCAGTGATGATTAAAAAACAGTTTCTTCTTAGTCCCGGGCTTACTTGCCATTTCGTTCATATGTCGAAAACTTTAACTTTTTTACTTACTTACTTTTTCGTGTCCAAAACAACCGTCCGTCAATGGCGTTCAGTTGTGAGATGCGCCATGTCTTGTATTTCTCCGCAGTCACATTAAGCATCTTGATGGTCTATTTGGTTCTATCTAATCTTAGTTGGTTTTCACAGCTTGCACCTCCAGTTCTGATTCTATTCAATGTTTGCCACGTTCGCCAGTCCAGATCTACCCCTTTGGTGGTGGAAAGATTGCGCCGTCAATAGATGTTTCCAGGGGACGCCGGCAAAGTGAGATTTCTAGTCTGTTGCTCGCTTGGAGGCTCCTTCCATGTCCCCCGGATTTACTGTATTTTCTCGATTTACTTAAAAATCTAGTTGTAGTAAACTGTTTGTTCAAATATGTGGTTTCAGGTAGAGGGTGTACTATCGCATTATGGTCCAATTGAGAGGTAGTTCTAGATAAACGGAATCTTTCCTACGAGTGCCTCTTGTAAATTTGCAATTTTCCAGCATGTGTGTTTGCAAAACCACATATTTTTTAACAAAATAATTATCTGTTCATTATGTCTGCCTCATTAATGAATACTCATTGCAGCACACCATCTATGCTCAGTCAAATTTTAACAATCTTTATTGCTCAATTGCTCGTTCTGTTCCGCTACTCTTTTATTCATAGAATATCGAATATTAAGGAAAAGAAGAGCTTTCAGTTCAAAGTATCACACAAATTCTTTCATTTTATGTGGATACCAGATAATAAAATCTTAATTAAACCCCCAATAGGAGAAATCGAGTGGATTTAGATCGGGAGAATGTGGCGGCCATTCAACAGATGCATCATTACTCCAAATAATCCAGGGATTAGAAAATATACTTTTGACACAACCGGTATAGAAAAATATTCAGGCAAATCGAGGAAAAACTGAAAATAAAAAGCGCTCGGAGTTTAGCTAGACAAATGGCAAGCAACCAGCACTTAGAAGAAACTGTCTTATAATTAGGGCTTGTTTTGTGAGACCCAGGTTGTCGTACTGAAAGATTCGAAGTAAAATATCTCTGCAATGCTGCGAGATACTGACTTTTATCCAGAATAGACATTTTTATCGAAAGCATCGCAGCATACAACGTGACCAAAAAAACTCGATATTTTAAAGCAGAAAAAAGTTTTAGTGTTCTAAACGTCTTGGGAGGACGCAGCTCGCACCCTCTCAAAGTCACAATCAAACCAAAAAAAAGTTTAACTCCTTAACTCAATGAAGCCCCAACCATCAATTCTGTGGTAATAGTGGAATTAAAAGTTATTCCAATGTATTCCTGGGTTTCAGTCAATTTTATTGTTTATTATATGTGTGTGATTTGTATTTTAATATGTGAATTTCGGTGAAAGTTTTCTATTTAAATTGATGATAACTGTAAATATATATTTTAGACAAACTGATGATGGTGGATAAAGACACCGAAACGTATTTGTAACATAAAATGTTACAAATACGTTTTGGTGTCTTTATATAATCTTTTTCGTATATTTCTTTTTCCTGACTGTACTTTTAATTCATTCCAATATATTCCTGGGTTTTTCAGTCAATTTTATTGTCACTAATTATGGTGTTATGTGATGAGCCCTGCGTTTCGTCCCGGGTCTACCTATTGGACTCGTCAGTAAGGCTTAGGTAGACCCTGCCTTATACGCCACACATCGGTTCTACGTGTTCGGACGTAAATGAACCGAGCCGGTATAGATCTTCTGCGGTGAGATATTGGCAACCCGTGTTGCCGATTAGCATTAGATTGAAAGCCACTCGTTCCATTCTGCTTTTTTTCTCCCAAGCATCTATATCTTTTTTGTATATTTCTTTTTCCTGACTGTACTTTAATTCATTCCAATGTATTCCTGGGTTTTCAGTCAATTTTATTGTCACGAATTATGGTGTTATGTGATGAGCCCTGCGTTTCGTCCCGGGTCTACCTATTGGACTCGTCAGTAAGGCTTAGGTAGACCCTGCCTTATACGCCACACATCGGTTCTACGTGTTCGGACGTAAATGAACCGAGCCGGTATAGATCTTCTGCGGTGAGATATTGGCAACCCGTGTTGCCGATTAGCATTAGATTGAAAACCACTCGTTCCATTCTGCCTTTTTCTCCCAAGCATCTATATCTTTTTCGTATATTTCTTTTTCCTGACTGTACTTTTAATTCATTCCAATATATTCCTGGGTTTTTCAGTCAATTTTATTGTCACTAATTATGGTGTTATGTGATGAGCCCTGCGTTTCGTCCTATTAAAAGTACAGTCAGGAAAATATACGAAACGATTAAAAGTTATACATAACAAGAAAAAATAAAATTTAACATTTGAGGAACACAGTGGCGGAAATTAAAAAAATATTTTATTAAACTTATGTATATGATTTTTTGAACACTGGATATTTTTACTTTTTCTTATATTGTACTTAATTGGATTAACACAACTGGATCAAAAACTACTGAATATATAATAATTTCAAAATTATCTGCAAGTATATTTGAGGCACCTGTAAATTTCTAAAGCAGTCTTCTTTCTATCTCGATAACAATCTCTTCATACGTTCGGAAAAATATATTTTGTCAACACTCTCGATCGTTTTCTTCATGTGACCCTGAGGGTTTCAGCAAACCCGACTAAAAGCGATATGCATATTGGAACAGCAAGCCATCAATCAACACCTTCACATTCCCATCCTCATTTACGACATCCGCGAGGGATGCCAGTGCAGCAGCATTCACATGTTTCAGAACAGGATTCGACATTTTTATATTTTCCCAAAATTTTGCGATGTTACTTTTTGAAATTTCATACGTGTTTACGTTATTAAATGGCAATAGGCTGAGTGCTGAACTCGCTTAACAATCATACTCATTAGCTAATGAAAATCATTTTACAGCTGACTCCTTAACAACGACGCATCGACCTCACTAAACAATATTTAAAAATTGTTATTTATTTTCAAATTTTTCCCACGAAATTAAATTCTAGAATGACGCACCCACTCCCACCCTGCAGCCAGTTCCTACAACATCGTTACATTTTTCTCTTTCTATAAGGGATAAATTTAAATAAATCCATTAAAATAATACTTTTACCAACGTTACTTTTATCCTATAATCCCAGAAGCGTACGGTATTATGATTGCAAAGAAAAGTTTTTTAATAAAAGTCACTTAGGAAGTATAAAGAAGGAATATCGCGACTGCCGCTAGAATAGTAAGTATCGATTTTGTTTTTCGTGTTTAAAATTAAAGAAAAGTCATTTGAAATATGTATCGGTCCAAATTAGTAACTTTCGGGTTAATTTCAAATAATATTGTTTTGCTACTACAGGAAAACATTATCGTAAACGTGTTATTAGCAAAAGTTGTTAAGTTAATTCAAAGTTTACTTTAAAGCCAACGGATAATAAATTTTTCATTTTGGATATAACACGTGTGTGGTTCAGATGAAAAACATATGGATTTGCCTCGTTTAACGTACATACGGGCAACGATTTTCATTAACTTGACCACACACAAGAAGAAAATATTTCTTTGATTGGGAAATTGGAAGGCAATGGAAATTAATGGGAGTACTAGTGTTGAATAGTGTCCTTAGATTATTGAGTAACTAAGAGAAAGTATGTATTCTACTGACAATTTTAGTAGTTTTTAAACTTGCCTTTTAGTCTCGATTTTTGGAAGTTTTATAGAATATCTCGACTGTTTTATTCCAGTGCATTGTTTCTCAATTTTTCAGTTCGATTTAATCAGTTGCAATTGTTCAGAACTGAGTCTTCAACAAATGTGTAACAAAACAAGTATGTGTGTAGTACGTGAAGAGTCAATTCCATAAATTCCTTATTTTTGGAAGATATTTCTTAATTTTTAACTTTTTATCTGATGGTACCTTAATCATTAGCTAAAAATCATCAGAAGCATCGTTTCTAAATAATTAATTTTTTATACTTTTAAACTTTCACATGCTTTTATCCTCACAATGTGAATGATTTTATACGTCTGGACAATTTGGAAAAAATCAGCAAGTTTCCCAAAAGTTTCTTGAATTGCATGCTAGTAATTTTCAATTCAATGAAACTATTGTGGGCTAGTTTCTACTTTTTGTTGGAATTAATTTGCAGCGGGTATAAGTTTCCCGGTTTTGCTTCATTATGAACTTCTTGGCGGTTTATAGAGCAAATATCGCTTTTTTTACATAGCCAAATGTTGTTTAGCATGTCTTATCAGAAGGATCCTTAAATTAATCTGCTATTTTCTATCGTTTAGAAGATGAATTAATTCTCTGAGGAAAAATCGATATTCTAAATGACCAAACACATTAAAAGAGTTTAGAAATTAGAAAGACATTTAGAAAAAGGAAACTTGGAAATTTAACAGCCAGTTGAATTACATTTAATACTCTCTTTCAGGTCATTCCTTTGAGTGAAATTAATTAACATTCCGTGATTTCAAATTTCAAAAAAAAATCTTTAATTGTTAATAGGGTATTTAGTGGCACACATATTATTTGCTTCATGTTCAACTATTTGGGAAACTTTGATTACTAACACAAAATCAGAAACGCTTCCAAGCAAACACTTTAAAACTTGGGCATCTTCGTAACGACCACATTAAAGTATCACTCCTTTATAATTAAATAAAATAAATATAATGAGAATTTTATGGGTGGGTACTAAATTCTTAAAATCGCTGAATAATTTCCGATCATGTCGGAAACTTTTCTTATTTTACACTCGTGAATATATTTTTATGGAAAACTTCAAGTTGCTCTATAAAAAGATGTGTCATCTCTTCATAAAATGGTGATTTTGCAAGTAGTGTTTTCGCCATTCCCACCTTACCACTCCTGATCTTCTGACAAAGGCAAGGATCCGTCTCCACTCCAAGAAAGACAATTCGCCTCCTAGTAGACGACCAACGATGGCAGACTCCTCATAGGTGGAATGATGTTTGCTCCGCCATTCCACATTGAGGACTAACGGAGCTAACACCAATTCCTAGTAGGTGTAGGTATGTGTTCAGACCACAGTGGCCTGTCATGACCCCAACCAGCGTTCTCACGGCCCAGCGACTCCTTGACATCTACCATTTGGATGTTGCCTTGGCGTTACTTGGGGTTCCAATCAACTCTTTCTCCACATCTCTGTGGCGCCTCTAAGAGCCCAGTCATTTAGAGCGCTTGCGCCCTCTCAGAAGATCCGAGCCTTGCGAACCCCATATGTGCCGGAATCCACACCAGGTTTACTTGTTGCTGTTTTGCCACTTTCCTCAGGGCATCCCAGGAATCCTGGATCAGTCTACTGCCCATTTCAACGCTTGAGAGTGCCTTGAGGGCAGCCTGGCTGTCGGAGTAGATCTCGATCACTCCCTCTAGTCCTTCTGTAACTTCCCTATCTGTGGCAACCTCGAGGATTGCATATAATTGTCGCCTGAAAACTGTTCGTCCAGCTTCCCAGCGAAAAGGACGCTCCCCTGTTGGTGTCTTGCCGGTACACACGCCTGCCCCAGACCGTGAGCCGTCGGTGTACCAACATTGCACATGGTGATTATGCTAAGTTCGATTTGTTGCAAACCACCTGCCCAATATTTGTCATCATATGTAGACGTATGTATTCAACAATTCCACAAAGTGTTCCTGATAATTTTTTTCTAAAACACTATATATCTGTCAACGACAGTCGGCTTAAGAGGGCGTCTCAGAGTAATATTTGGGACCACCCAAAATCAAATGGTTACGTGATTGGTGCACGTTTTTCGAAAATGGACCAGAGAGATAATTTTCCCAAAATGCCAAACAGCAAGTCAGTTCTAAAAGTGATGATGCATCGAAAGCCGCGTGCAACATTAATATAGAGGATTTTTTTAGTCCCTTATAATAAAAGTGATCTGAGTGAAGAAAGTATGTTTGCCTGCAGCGAAAGAAATAGCAGCTTATAGTTTAGGTATGCATTAATTTAAATTTTTGGTAAAAACGCTTTTTTATTTAGAAAATGGGTTAATAACTTAATCCTGCCTGCAAACATAATTAGCCTATTTTAGCACTGAAAACTAGTAGACACATTTTAAAACTTGAGCGGCTCTTCGAACGTATAATTTATGAAATGTAATATTAATTTATGCCCATAAAATTTTGTTTATTTATGTTTATTTAATGTTAATGTTCAAGTTTGATAAAATTAGATTTTTTCGTTTTTCTGTAAGCAAATTATTTCTTAAGCGTTTTCCTAATAAATCTTTGAAGATGGACCGATACATGTAAATTTTATTCAAAAAACTGCTTCTTTATTGCTAAGACATATTATTTATGACTTCTCATTTGGGAAGAAAAAACCGTAGTAAAAGATGCTTACTTAATTGTCTGCTATTCATTAGTGAGACCATCAATTTAATTCGAACTTAAAAATGCGTATAATAACAGTTAGTTTTAATAGTTCTGGTTAAAAAATGCAAAATATAACTTTTAAACATGTGAAATTTATAGATGCAATATCCACAAAGCAAACATGCTAACAAGATACGAGCGAAAAATCAAATTACTTTCTTATCGCAGAATGCTAGTAGCCTCGAATGCTTTATGCAATCACCCTGTATTAGTGATGTTGTCTTTGATATGAGATATCTACGATTACTGAATAATAATGACTGCTAAACGGTAATTATGCAGTAAAAGACAAACATGAATATTCAAATACATGTTCATTTGTTCTGGAGTTCAAGGCAATAAAACCTTAATAAAAAGCGCGGGTAATATGTTTGCGAAAAGATAGGATTATTAAATATTTGACAGGTGTTTGTGACATCTGATATTCCCCGTTAAGTAGAGATTTACAAGGGCCAATAAATGATATCTGTTCAATATTGCCGTAGTGGTCTATAAAGCAGAATAATAAAATTTTACTACCGGTGGGATTGCGAATGTAAACGGGCATCAAATTGTTTTTAGTGGCGATTGTAAAAACCATAAAATTAGGTGTAAAGACGTAGTTATGATATTATAAAACCGAGGCTTTTTATTGAATCATTGAACAGAAATTAAGTGGCAATTGCGGTATAATCAGACAGTGTTCTTATCGCTGCAAATCGTCCATTTTATCCTTAGAACGACAGATTTCTATTTGAGTAAAGTTATATTTGTAGTATTCGCTACAAGAGTGTAAATCAGTTTCTAGTCTGCTAGGAAAATCTGATTGGCATTATTCTTCTTCTTATAGTTCCTATCCGTTTCGGATGTTGGCTATCATACATGCTATCTTAACTTTGTTCACTGCAGCCCGAAACAACTCAGTTGTACTCATACCAAACCATGAGATTCGTCTTCTACCCACACTTCGCTTTCCTAGTACTTTTCCTTGCAAGATAGTCTGCAATAAGTGAAATCTGTTTTCATTTCTCATAACGTGTCCTAAATATTGGAGCTTTCGTTCCTTCACAGTATCAACCACTTCCCTTTCCTTGCCCATTCTGCTGAGAACCTCGATATTTGTTATGTGGTCTGTCCATGGTATTTTCAATATTCTTCGATATAACCATAACTCGAATGCTTCCACTTTCTTCGTTGTGGCTTCAGTAAGCGTCCATGCTTCCACACCGTAAAACAGGACAGAGAACACGTAACAGTGCAGAAGTCTTATCTTGGTGCGTAATGTTATGTGATGGCTTGTGAACAGATGTCTCATCTTGCTGAATGCAGTCCTGACCTTTTCAATTCTGCTTCTTATTTCCTGTGAATGATCTCATTGCTCGTTCACCAGAGTTCCGAGAAAAGTAATACTGCTCACGCGTTCTATCCGTTTTTGGTTGATTATAAGCTGACAGTTATTGATGTTGTCTTTGCTTAGAATCATTAGTTTTAGTCTTTTTAATATTAATGTCCAGGTCATATAGTTGACTGCACTCTAGTTATTCTATTCATGAGATTTTGCAACACCTCTATGCTGTCAGCACAAACGACCGTATCGTCTGCATAACGAAGATTGTTCACTCTTTCTCCATTCAGGGATATTCCTGAATCTGTGTGTTCTAAGGCTTCTATAAATATGAATTCTGAATAAATATTAAACAATAATGGGGAGAGAACGCAGCCCTGCCTTACACCCCTCAGTATCTCCATTTCCTCTGTTGTCTCATTTCGGATTCTAACAAAGCCTGATTGATTCCAATACAGGTTGACTATTATGTTAATGTCCCTTCCATCCAAGCCTACAATCTTTCAGAATTTCTACCATTTTTCGATGTTTTACTCTATCAAAAGCCTTCTGGTAGTCAACAAAACATGCAAACACCTCACAGTTCATGTCTCTGCATCGCTGAAATAAAACATGGATGCTATATATGACCTCTCGTGTTCCTACTGCATCTCTGAAACCAAACTGTGTAGGTGCTATTTGTTCTTCTTCATCAAGATCACGTAGATTCTTCTGTGTATGATTTTCAGAAATAGTTTTAGTAGATGGCTCATCAGACTTATTGTTCTAAAGTGTTCACACTTTTCACCTCCTTACTTTTTAGGCAAGGTGATGAACTCCGATGTGAGCCACTGGTGCGGAATCCTACCAAAACTGTATATCTTATTAAACACATTTGTTAACCACCTCATGCTGCTTTCATCAAAAAGTTTCAAGAACTCTATATTTATGTTATCGGGTCCTGGGGATTTTCCTTCCTTCATGGACTTTATTGCTGCTCTGACCTCGTCAATGAGGATATCTGGATCTGTATTATCATTTACTTTGGGAGGTTCGTGTCTTGTGTAATAAAAGAGTTGTCCTATATATGATTTCCATGTGTTTTCAAGTCAGCAACATTAGTTATAGGTTTTCCCTCGTTGTTAGATAGGGTGGTCTCATGTTTACGTTCAGACGTCCCAGTTAACTCTTTAACCTTTCGGTGTACGTTGAAACTATCGTGCCTTGCCTGCAGTGTTTCTATTTCAGTACACTTTTCCTTAATGTCTCTTTCCTTGGCTTGACGGACCTTTATTTTAATGATTTTGTTTACGCTGTTGTATGCGCTGACATCGCCTTTCCTCTTTCTTCGTTGTTCCATTAACTGCAGAATCTCGTCGGTCATCCAGGATTTCTTTTTCATTTTATCAGGTTGTAACCAGTCGTCTTTGATGTTCTTAATTGTCGTGCTGAGTTTACTTAATTGGTCTTCATGGCTCGGGTCTGACAGGGATTTGATTTCGTTATTTAGGTCGGTTTTTACTTGTTGATTTATTAATGGTTCTTTTAGTTTCCGCAGATCATGCTTACGTACGTTACTCCTCTTTAGTCTCTTCATCTTTATCCTGAATACACCGACAAGGGGATTATGATCTGAGTGTATGTCAGCTCCTGGATAGGCTTTTACCGACTTACAGCTATTTCGGGTCTTTTGTTTACAGGTATGAAGTCGATCTGGTTTCTAATTACATAATCCGTCCTGTCGCGAGGTGATCTCCAGGTATACAACCTCCGAGCTGGGAGTTTGGACCATGTGTTATCATAAATTCTTGCTCTTCTGCAAATAGACCAAGCAAGTCTCCTCTATCGTTCCTCTCCCCGAGCCCATATGGTCCTATGATATCTTTCTATTTCTTTTTTATATAAGGGGAGGTCCTATCCTTCCCTTTCCAATTTTTGGATTAAAATCTCCCATAGTTATTATTAGTTCTTGTTTGGGCAATTCCTTCAATATGTTTCTAATTTGGGAATAGAATTCTTGCACTTCCCCATCACAGAGTTGTGTTGTGATTGGCATTCATTTACTTTAATTCCATCAGATTGTAATGCATTTCATGATAAAGCAATAAACGATACCCAAAATGTTTTATATCCAGTTGGACAATTGTTACAAACGTGCAAAGGGTGTTGAGCAACCAAACGATGTAATTAAAGAGAAATTTGGGAAAATGGCCTCCATTGCCGTTGTCGGAACTGTCCTGTATCCGGAGGTGGTCATGATTGCCAGTCTTCTGTTAATGCCCGTCAGCAGGCCGGAGTAGTGCTTGAATTGAAGCGTCTGGTGCCATGTCGGCACACCATGTAGAACGGCTGACGTTATCGCACTTGATTTAGGCCCGCCCACCCTTTGCATCACTCTATACAGTAGGGTCAGCATCCTGTTTGCCTTCTTCACCGTGTACTTGATGTGCTTTCTCATCTTCAGATTTCTCTCGATCATGACCCCCAGATATCTTACAGAGTCTGATGTAGTTACAGGTCTCCCTTCCACTTCCAGGACTATGTTAGGAACCCTTCTGGGCGCAGCTAGCAACACCGATTTGGTTTTTTCCATCTCCACCTATTTGCCCATGCTGTCGAGAGTCTCAGTTACTTTTCTCACTGCGTAATCTGCCTTTTCCTTTACTGTTTCTGGGTTTTTGGCCCTATGATGTCCAAGTCGTCCGAGTATGCAATTGATTCCACTCCTTGAACCCAAACTAACATGATATTGCCCAAAAAAAGATTGTTTCCTTGCCACCAAATCATCAGAAATTCATATAATGCCACTCTTCTTGCGAAATCAGTTTCTGCCAGACGTTCGAACTACGGACTACGTGTATGGATGGAATTTATGCTTGCGTAATATTCTATGAACTGTTGATTTGGATAATTCTGACCCCCCCTAACGCGACTTGTCTTACAGACATTGTTGGAAATGCGGAGAAATATCCCAAAATCACAATTTGAAAAAAATCATCAATGAGGAGAGGTTTATTTCTTTGTTCCATTGCCTTGACGGATCCAAAATTCTTAAATTTTTCTATAATTTGTTTAACAGCACAAGCGTGAAGGGATTCTGTTTTTGTGGATATCGAATGGCAAATCTGTCACATGTTCTTGATATCACTTTTTCACATTCTCCATAAATAATAAATAAGTTTAAATAATCTTCGTTCGTATAATTTAAGCGTCTGGGCATGATTATTAATTATTTGCAAAAGCAGGTATAACTGGAAGTGTGGCCATTTTGAAAATATTTTAGATCACTTGCGCCCACTGACTTCGGTATACTGTCCAAATTTCAAATCTCTCCTAAATTACAGTTTGCCAGATATCGATCGCGGCAGTTCCCGTTGGGACACTCTGTATAGGATTTTTCGAATAAGAAATCTTATTAACAACTTCACATTCAAATTGCTTACTTTTTCGTATTCACTTAATCCAAAATTTAATACGAATAGAGTAGATTCAATTGAGAGAAATTAGCAAAGTATAAAAAACGTAGATTTTTTCACGCTCGATGGACAAAACTTAATAAAGAATATATATAGTTTATGACAACTAGAAATTAAACTTTTTTGTTGAACATTTTATTACCTATTTGTTCGTTATGAAATATCATCAATGAATAAAAACTAATATTTTGTAAACAAGATATATTTTACGTGTTTGCATCCCCCAAATTTATTTTGAATGAAAGGTTTTTATGTGCTTCACTAGCGTTCTTTGACGCCGATGTTGTTAACTTCTGAAAAGTGAACTTATTTAAGCAAAAGCTGCGATTTATGTCGGTTTTACAACTCTGTTAGGTTTTTACTCATAAGATCAAAACTGAAAATTACCATAACAAAAAACAAACTGTGTCAAGAATAAAATCATAAAACACACATGAACCAACGCGGATCGAATGTTCCTGGGACTTTTTGCTTGTAACATTCTGTAAATAAATTTGAAAAATTCAAACAAAAGTCGCAAAATAAACTCTGCAATTGAAATAGCTCGAAAGCCAACTCAAATACGAGGTACTAATAGAAACATCAATGTCATGCTTATGAACTATTTAACTCCAAAGCTTTGCAACATTGTTCCATCTACTGTTAATGAGATTACTATTGATAGAACATTTGCCTTGTACTACCGACACTTTATTGTTCATAATTGGAGTAAGTTGGATGCTTTGTTCCGATAATGAGAGTGGAATGATGGAGCACAACTTCTTTTGTGTATTGTTTTTTTTATTAATGTTACCTACACTGACGGACACAAAAACCAATCCATTAAAAATCAGGTTTTTGCTTCTGATTCATGTTGTAGGTTTGTAGATATTTCCAAGTGGAGTAATGATTGTATATACAAAGTTTTTTCATTTATATGTAGATTCGGTCACCGTGTAAATCTAACCAGCAACTTAAGAAATATTTAGAATCTCATACTGAAATTATATAAGGGCCATTGTCTAGATGTGAATGTGCAATTCAATGTGTAATGGTACCGGTACTTTTGGAAAACGAACTGCCAACATTGCTTGAGGACTTGAGCTTAGAAGTACGGTATACCATGTGGTTTCAGTATGATGGTTGTCCAGCACATTATTCGGTGGTAGCACGAGAAACCCTTGATGGTAAATTTTGTGATTGATTGGTAGAGCTAGTCCGGTGAACTGGCCTGTTAAACCACCAGACCTCACTTCGCCAGATTTCTTTCTGTGGGGCTATCTTAAAGACAATGTTTATAAACAAATACCAACGACACGTGAAGCTAGTTTAATAATTAAAGACAAAAAACCTGATTGTCGTTTCTTGTTTTTTGCTTTGTCTTGATTGCTTTCGGTGTTTTTATTTTATACCTTACTTGTGATAAAAACGTGTTTTTCATTAAAAGGCCTCCAATATTTCATGAACTGTTGAGAATTCATAAAAAGTAAAAATTCTAACTTTCGTTTAACATACATTTAAGGAATCTGGTGTATCAAGTTAATATTGTAATATTTCAGTCGCAAAAATAACAAAAAATTACTGCCTAGTGAACGCTCTAGGAAAAACAAATTATAGCTCAATTTAAATTACTTCAAAAGCCAATATTAAGAAGTTTGTAGATTTAGAAAGACGCGTATTGGTGTGGGTGGTGAGACTACTTTAGAATAAAAAAGCTCCAACGATACAATAAAATTACTAGTAAGAATTAATAAAGAAGGACTAATTCTTATAGAAGCGCAGTTTCTCGCAGGAGAACAGGTGAAAGAGGCGAGAACAAACAGCTTCAAAAAACTACAAATGCTTTAAAGAAAGGGCAAGAAGTGTTACATGCTACAGATATAAAAATTTGTTTTTTTTTGAGTAAGTAATATGTAAAAGCTGCAGCTAAATTGTGGAGGACTTGGAGGTCAAACTTCTAATGCAATAGCTTTCCATTAGGAATAGAAAATTGTTTTTTTTTGTTTATTACGAATTAAATACAAGCGATGAAAAGGGGACCAAGATATCAAAAAATATTGTCTAAATAAAAAAAAACCTAAATATGCAACATCATATTTCTTAAAATATCTAATCTTTAATCTACAAACATTTGATAATAATGTCGCTGCCTTCGAAACAGACTGTGTCCATTTACGCTCATGAGTATATTCCATACCTTATTGTCTTACACTTTTTCACCTGGATTTCGTCGACGTCCAATCAAATGCCGTAAATGGCTTACATGTTATTTAAATATGATCTCGTACATACATGGTTTCGTAAAAATGGTCTGGTTTGAAGCAAGCACCATCTGCTTATTTTAAGTCGAGTCTGTTGGGAGGTATAATTTTTCTGCTGCACGCGTTCCCGTCATCGTTCTTCGTAATAATTTAACTTGTTTCCCCGCCCATCTCGAGCAACTAGTGGAAAGTGGAACATATCACTTATAAACAATGCATGTTTAAGTAGCGATAGGCGGAGTTAACACAATTTCAACGATCTAAACATTAGAAAGGCTATAAATGACTTAACGTTTTGCCTACCTTGTAAACAAGCCAGCAAACGCCATGGTGTTTTATAAATATTAGTACTTATACAACGTTTTATTATGAGTATATTTACTTTACGTCACATTTATTTCATTGTTTGAACGGATACGCTCGGATGCGGAATGAGAAATAATGCGCTGCTTGTGTCTGGGATTAAGAGTAGGATAATATAGGGATGTGAATAGGTAAATAGGACAATCTACGAGTAAATGTATTATTGATTTCAAAATGTATGAGCCTGGTTCTAGTGTCCAATAAAGTCTCCAAAGAAAGTAATATTTAAGTTGAGTAATGGAATGATCTGTTAGAACATGTAAACAGAACAAAGTAAAACAACAATTAAACAAACAAATTAAAATTCACTTTGAGGGCAAGATTCTTAGATTCAATCACACTTTTATCTGCACTGCTGCATCTCAATAATGTGTATATTTTTTAGGAAGTAAATGATCAGACTCTTCTCGCGAAAATTGAAGACGATGGGCGCTGCAGCGCCCTCCACAGGTGTGATAACTGTGTGCAGTCAAATGAACTCATTAACAACACTCAAATGGAGCTATTAAATAAATTAACGTCCATCGCAAGCAAGAACACTTCCACCAGTCCGTTGTCGAATTAAAATCAGTGCGAATTTAGTGCAAAAAACAGCACATAAAAACCAAACAGCTAGTTGAGTTTTCAAAATTAATTCACAATTTTTTTTCAAAAATTCTTTGGTTGACTATGTATTCATTATATAAATTATTATATTTTAATCTAATCCGAATATGATTGGCATTAGAATTAAAATATACTTATATTTTCGTAACGGGTATTTCATACGCGACTGATTTTTCAAGATTAATAAATTATTCAGTATGAATAAATTATATTACCATGATAATTGACTGCGTGATTCAAATAGCTTACAATATATTTTACGTTTGTACAGTTGGGTTTTCATAACTTTGCTAAAACATTATCATATTAGCCTCACGAGCGGATCCAGCGTTTAAGCTGGAGAGCGTCGTCTAGTCATGTAGCCATTCATATAAAATAAAAGGTCTCCAAAAGGAAGTAGTATTTGATTTCGGCTTAAATTTTAATTAAATCACAAAATCAATTTTCTTTTTTCAACGTCTGTGAACGTGGAGAAGTGCAAGTTCAGTTCTTAGACGGTCTTTTCCTAGTACATATAGTCTTAATCTCAGTAAAAAACAAAGATAAAAATTCTCTTATTCTGCGTTAACAATTTTTTAACTTTCTAATTCTAATAACAAGAAAAATTATTTTATTGTCCAGTAGTCAGTTGCGTTTGTAAGTATTCGAGTAGCGTTGATGTAGGGAAACGGAAGCGGGATTGTCTGGTTGGTCTTGTAAGACAAAGGGGATTAAGTATGGTCCAGTTGTAGGGGTTGTTTGTCCATTTTGTCTGTAGTTGTATGAGTCTTTCCGAAATCTTTGTCATGTTTGTGCGTTAGTATAGTAGTTGGGTGGAGGTGTTGTGTGGTGGGTTTTGGGGGTGTCTTATTCGTGTTATTAGTCTTAGTGAAATTTGTTCTGTTGTTTGTATATAACGTTTTGTCCTTTCTGTTCCGTTGGTCATGAGTATAAGTCTAGCGAGGGTCTACAAATAGCTTTATATATTTTGGTGGCGGTGTTTGTGCTAATTCCTCTGTCTTTGTAGGATAGTGATCGGAAGTGTTTTGTTCTCTTTATTGTTTCTGCCCTGATGTTTCGTATGTGTTTAGTGAATTTAAGTTTCTGGTCAATTGTGATTCCAAGGTATTCTACGTCGTTTTTTGGTTGTGTCGTTTGGCCGTCTGCAGTTATTGTAGGGGAGTCAGCGTTGAGTCTGTGGTTTGTGAGCAGAAGTTGGTTTTTTGAAGGGTTTGGTGTTAGTCTCCATTTACAAAACCATGTCATTGTGTTGTTTGTTAGTGTTTCGAGTCTTTGAGCTGCTCTCTCAGTAGTTTTGTCATGTACAATAAGTGCCGTGTCGTCTGCGTATTGTAATATGTATGCCGATCTGTCGAGTCTTTTCCTATTGAAGCTCTAGGTCAACTTTTGAGCCTCGTAAGAGCAGAAAAATATCTTTCTTGTGATCGCAGAAACTGGTAGTGTGGCAAGAATACCTAAACATTTCCTTACATTGGAATATATACCGGAATCACTATTTTTGATAAGAATATGATACATTGATGGAGGAATTTCGCTCCCATTTCATCTTCCACAGCTAATATTCGTTTATATTTATTGAGACTGGACTATTGTTTATTAGCTGTTTATATTCGTTTGCGATTTGTTTAACAGTTTCAACGTCTTCAGCCTCAGTAGTATTGGTATTATTAACTTTTAAGTACCTCGGAAAACAGACGCGCCTCTATGTCGTTTCTTATAGAATCTAGAAGGGGGATGTATACAGCCTTACAAAAATGCTCTTCTCAACAGATTGGGCAGGTTCGCCCTCTTAAAGATGCAAGTAGTCTATCATCATTACAAAAGAAATATTGGGAAATTTTCAGTTGGAAAAACTAAAATTCTATAGATTTTTCATGCGCAATCTGAACCAAATTAGTTATTAACTTATCATTTTTAATCTTAAAATGTATATTTAACAATTTCAAACATGCACAAACTCATCTTTCCGGTACTTTGCAATCTTTACGTTCTCTTATATTAACAAGCAAACTGATTCTTCTGACAAAGTAAAAGATGCCAAATAAAGTGAAAGAAACAGTTAAGACGGTGCAGTTTGATACAAAGAAGCACTAACTCCAAGCATGGAAACCCATTTATTGGTTCCGCGCAGATTTTCTTTCATCTCATGTTTTTCAAGAAAAAAAAGTACTTCATCTTAGCGATTGTTTCAACGTTGCACATGTTTGCCAGAAAACCTTCTGTTTTAACATCAAAATGTGCATATTCAAAGATTCTTGTAAATGATGTCAACGGATTTGGTGAAGAGAGGTTTCACATGTTGGTCTTCATCTAAGTACATGATTAATGTTAATGCGAAAAACTTCTTTGCAGATGTGAATCCAAATGTTACCAATTTTATTGCTCAGTTTTTCATCAGGCAAATCTTTTAGCTTTTAATAGAAATAATTTTTATAATATGTAACCAAAACCCAAAACTACGTTGCTCGACTCCATAAAAGTATCCGCTTTTGAGACCAGTTGCGGAGGCGATAATGGAACTCATATCGTTTTAAAGTTTACACTTAGTCTCATAAAGTATTAAAAACAGTCTGGACCTTTGATAGAACTAACGGCCATGGCATGAAAACTAACAACGAATATTAAATAGAAATAATAAACTGAAAAGTTTTACATATAAAATTTAAACTGTGAAATTCTATATCTCAAAAGTAAATTACCTTCAAGCACGTAGGCCGCAAGCACGTACGAAAAGTTAATGCTGATCATATTCTGCTCACAGATAGAGGAGTAAGCGCTATTTAATTAAACTATATTAGCTGCATTGTTTCCTTGTAGCACATTAAGCTTTAAAACGGAAATAAAATCTAATTAAAGCTAGATGATCCAGTTGCTTTTTTCTTCATATTTGACTTGAAGAATGACAACATGTGGTCAAAGCTTCGCTATATTAGATTTGGAAATAATCCATAACGCTAAAAATATACTTATTTTGTGCACACCATATTTAAGAATTTACCTAAAGACATAAATGCCAAACCCTGATTCCCGTCGTCATAAGAACTCAAAAAACATACTATAAAATGAAGTTTTACTCTCAATAGAACGGTTTAGCAAAGCTTAAGTAGAGAGTAAGTCCTCACTGAAGGACGTGAAAACCTGAGAGTGTTTTCTACTCAGTTATTCCAAAGATGAAACAAGCTCTATTCACTTCATCAAACATAAAAGAAAGAAACAGACACATCAGCAACAGAAAAGCGACTCAATTGAGCACATCGTGATATTTCCGAAATAGGCTTGTGGCAGTCGGACAGATACAACATCAGCAGGAGGGTAAACGGTTAGCAAAGACAGAATACAAAATCTATATGCTTCCAAAGAGAAACAGAATAACAATGAATGTGAAGTTATAGGAAATGATGATGTTTACATCAAGAATTGGTCATACAAATTATAAATAATGATTCAGTTGGTCGGACCTTTTCAGCAGTATTTTCCAGTTAAGGAAATCAAATCTACTTAATATAAAACGCCAAAATGTGCACCAACAACCTACTTTGGACCTTCAGACTTTAATGCTTGCCACAAGTATTTAGTTAAATATATAGTTAGAAAAATACCTGGTTGTTTAGGACAGTTGAAGCACATCTACATTGTCCACGAATAGGTCGGAGGACGCACATGATGTCGTAACTGTGCTATCCATTTTTAAATTTTTTGGAAATGTAACGTTACTATTTCTCCCAAAAAATAGAAGCAACTCAGATCAGATAGTTCATATCAAATAATCTATGTATGCAGACACATGTTTCTTAATATTTACATTATTTGGTTAGTTTAATGATTTACTTAATATTTGAAGCATATATTTAGCATCCAATATGGTGCAATATGGTGCAATAAGAGTATGGGAACGGACACAAAATCGAGGATCTACAAGACCGTCGTGAGGCTGGTGATGACATATACCGCAGAAACCAGGCCAGAAACAGCGAAAACGAAAATGCTCCTAGAGATATAGACTAGAATCACCCGAAAGACACTGCTGGATAGAGAGAGAAGCGAGAATATCAGAACAGCCTGTAATGTCAAGAACCTCAATGAAGGGGTAGCAAACAGGAAGAAGGAATGGAATGAGCACATAAGCAGGATGGACCACCGCAGACTTGTGAGATCGCTCGCGACAAGTCCCCATTGGGACGAAGAGACGTTGGGCGCCCCAGTAAACTATGGAGCGACAGCCTTAAGCAAGTGGACGATAATTGAACAGGCGTTTCGCCTAAAACCAAGAATGAAGAAGAAAAAAAAAGAAGATTAAGCATCCAGTTGCATTTTTTAATGGCAAAGGAAAGCATTGAAAATTCGGTATACTGAAAGTTTGACATAGTCCAGTTAGAACACTTGAAGAAACAAAATTTATTTTTCCTGAAAGTGTTAACGTAAAACAAATCTCTCCAACAGGAATTCTCCTTTCAAAATTTTGAGGCGGCGCTACGGCTAAAAACTAGTATGAGTCGAAACAATATTATCAGGGAAAAACCTTCATGTTTATGTACAATAACATGGCACTAGATTATAGAAGACTATCTGTAATCAGATTTGGATAGAATTGTTTTTTGCCAATTTTTCAAGCAAGAAAATAGATGCAAATTTGGAAACACTCTGAATTGCATCGAGTGGTTTGTTTTGTCTTTTAAATGCATAAAAATTCCTCATTTTTACTAGGAATTTTTGAGTTAAAAATGTTTGAAATGTTGTACTTTAAAAGTTCTGGCCATGTTTTCAGAAATGCCTATTGTTTCAATATTGACTTGGCCATATGAAATTCAAATGAAATTGAATGAAATTCAAAACCTCTGTTGATTGGGATTTGATCTGTTCTACATCTTCGTCTATTGCAACCTGCATTGTTGCATTTTCGTAGATGCATTTTATGAGGGTGGAGTATCTTGTATCTATTCTGGCTGTGTCCATTGCTGTTAGAAATGCCCATGTTTCTATCGAGTCAAACGCTTTATGGTAATCTATAATTGCCATATGGAGAGAAATATTGTACTCAACAGTCTTCTCGATTAGGTTGTGAATTCTTTGTAGGTGGTCTGTTGTGTTAAAACCCTTTCGGAAATCTGCCTGTTCAACCGGTTGGTAACAATCGAATATAGTTGACAGGCGGTTTGTAATAATCTTTGTCAGAAGCTTGTAAAGGTGCGATGGGAGACTTATTGGTCGATAGTTTTCTATATTTGCGGTATCGCCCTTCTTGAAGAGCAATATAGATTCTGCGTTTTATATAATTGCTTTTGGATCTAAATTAAAAAACTTGAAACATTTATTTTCCTAATATAGTTTTCAACTGATTAGAGTGGAGATTTTATAGTTTCAGCCCAAAAATGATACGTTTTTTCATCTGCGTGTAACGGAACTGTACGCATAACGGAACCAGTTTTTACGTAACGTTGATGAGAATTTAGTAAATTAGAAGAAAATTTCGAATAAATAAAAAATATCAGTATGAGTAAAAGATATTTGCTTTTAGAATTTTTACGGTGTTTCCAAATTACTCCGAGCAAACACTTCTCGGGAAATTTAGCAAATTTTCAAACCTCCTGAAATTGCACGAAAAAAAATTTAAAACGTAATATCTAACATTTCAGAAATTTGTATTGATAAAACATCACATGACGACAAAGTCGAAAAATTCCATCGCGTCCTGTAACTTACCAAATCATCAATCGGGTTTTATTATCTACTAGTAGCTCGTAGAACTTGAAATAACACCTACTTATTGACTTTGATCTTGAATGGGCAAAGATATTTCAAAAGCTTCTGTCCTCGCTTACGCTTAAATGCAAATTTCTTCTTCAAAAATGGTAAAATTACAATTTTTTTAAGTTATATCTTTAGAACGCATATTCAAAAACTTCTTTAGAACACCTACATTCATATTACCTATCTAATATCTATGGCGAGTTAGTAAAAACGACTCAATTTAATGAGGAGGCAGCATTACACTGCAAGGTGCAAGTGCAAAATTTTGCATTCATTTACATTTATTATTTAATTAAAAATTCTCTCTTAATCGTAAATCAATTTTATTGCAAATATTTACATTAATTCCATCAGTTTAGGCACCTTTGCCCAAAGCAAATTAAGTAATGTATGAAAACGGTACTTTATAGTGCAAGTACTAAAAGTGAAATATTGTCTTGTGAGGCTTAAACTTTTAAAATAAAAGTAGGTTTAAAGAAAAGTAAAATAATTTTTCGATACAGTAGTACTAAACATCTTTATTTCTACAAAAGGCTATCGACCTATCGGTCTTTCTGCCCTTGTTTAATACATGTAGTCTTAATCTAAATAAAAAACAAATATGAAAATTCTCTTATTCTAGGTTAACAATCTTATTAAATAAACGTTCCAATTCTAATGACAAGAAAAAATTATTTTATTGTCCAGTAGTCAGTTGCGTTTGTAAGTGTTCGAGTAGCGTTGATGTAGGGAAACGGAAGCGGGATTGTCTGGTTGGTCTTGTAAGACAAAGGGGATTCAGTATGGTCCAGTTGTAGGGGTTGTTTGTCCATTTTGTCTGTAGATGTATGAGTCTTTCCGAAATCTTTTTCATGTTTGTGCGTTCGTATAGTAGTTGGGTGGAGGGGTTGTGTAGTGGGTTTTGGGGGTGTCTTATTCGTGTTATCAGTCTTAGTGCAATTTGTTCTGTTGTTTGTATATAACGTTTTATCCTTTCTGTTCCGTTGGTCATGAGTATATGTCCATAGTCTAGCAAGGGTCTACAGATAGCTTTATATATTTTGGTGGCGGTGTTTGTGCTAATTCCTCTGTCTTTGTAGGTTAGTGATCGGAAGTGTTTTGTTCTCTTTATTGTTTCTGGCCTGATGTTTCGTATGTGTTTAGTGAATTTAAGTTTGTGGTCAATTATGATTCCAAGGTATTTTACGTCGTTTTTTGGTTGTGTCGTTTGGCCGTCTGCAGTTATTGTAGGGGAGTCAGCGTTGAGTCTGTGGTTTGTGAGCAGAAGTTGGTTTTTTGACGCGTTTGGTGTTAGTCTCCATTTATAAAACCATGTCATTGTGTTGTTTGTTAGTGTTTGGAGTCTTTGAGCTGCTCTCTCAGTAGTTTTGTCATGTACAATAAGTGCCGTGTCGTCTGCGTATTGTAATATGTATGCCGATCTGTCGATTTGATTTTTGTCTGCTAGGTTGTAATTGTATATGTCATGGCAGTATATATTGTAGAGAAACGGTGAGAGCGAGGATCCTTGAGGGAGCCCTTGTTCAGGGGAAAAAGAAAATGACAGTGTTTTGTCAATTCGTACTTGTAGTTGTCTGTTTTCTAGTAAGTTCTTTATGGTGTGTAGTAGATATGTTGGTGTGTGTAGTTTGTATAGTAAGCCTCTATGCCAGACACTATCAAAAGCCTTGTTAATGTCCATAAACAGGCAAGCTGTCTTTCTGTCAGTTAGGTGGGTAGTTTGTATATTGTTGGCCAAAATAAAGAGCGGATGAACAGTCGAGTGATGCTGTTTGAAACCAAATTGGTAGGTAGGTATATATTTTCCAATCACTTTTTCAAGCCGATACAATTAATTTAATTTTTTCGATACAATTAATTTAAGAATTTGGAAAAGGGGGATTCCACTTACGCACTTTAACAAGTGACATAAAAACATGTAAAATATGTTTATTAATTCATTATCTCATATGCATCTTTGCTTGTGGAGTATTCTGCTATCATGTCGAGTAGATTTATTGCAAGCAGAATTGACAAAACGAACCCATCGGCAATCGTATTCTACAGGGTCCTTTTATAAGGACATTTTTAAATTCAACCCAAAATTCTACCCAGGTCTGTTTAATATCATTCGCAACGAGGGATCTGAGCCAAACCCATAAATCTCACGGTTCCCAAGTAAAAAAGCGATGTTGGTTTGTGGGTCTGTTACACTTTCAGTTCAATTAATGTTTTGTTTCTCCCTTCGAGCGAAAGTATTCGAAGGGTGTGCAGCTATAAATCTCGTACAGTTACAAAACAAACCGAAGCAACAATGGACCGTATGAGTGACACAAAGAATCTTTTCGGGGATTGGGTGGCTCTCGACATTAATTTCGGTTTTTACTTTTCTATACGGCTTTATCTAATTGTCGTCTGCGTTTCAATAAACGGTGTGCATCAAGTCAGTTTTGTACATTATTCATTTTTGTTCAGGTTTAAATAAGGGATTTGTTTTATAGTTGATAGTTGAGTGAAGGTAGATAAAGACTTGATAATTTCCGCTAGATTATCTGTGAGAAATCTTAAAATAGATAATTAGCGTTGTTGGCCAAAGGAATTCGCCTTTTCGAACATGCATCAAAATCACTTCTTTTCGAAATATTCGACATCGAAAATCAAATTGTATATTTACAGATTTATCTCGTGGCTGCTACACATTTGCTCTGTTTACACCCGGCTCCGAGTGTTTATTTTGCTTCGTAAGGTTTAAGCAAATACAATAATACTGAAATTTTATTTAAACTTCATAAACATATTGTGTAACGTGGCTGTTATAACTAATATTTATACCGAAATTTATAAAACTAACGATCGAGGCAATATAACCTTAAACAGTACATACGGTTATTTATTTAAATAGTTCCGCTATCAAAATAGATTTTGTTGCGATTGGACTAACGACCCTTTAGAAATTCCACCCTTGCTTAATAGGGCACATTCTGCAATTTGCCAACATTTTAAGCTCCAATTTTGTTGAAATTTGTCCAGATTCATTAAAACATCCTCTACTTGTATTTTTAAATCCAATATTATGTAATGTTTATAGTACTAATTTTACGATAAAAACAGAAACCGCCAAGGGATTGATTCCCCAAAACATAAAGTCAAATCTGAAGACTCACATAATAGTGGGTTTTTCACCATGGTGGTTACATGATTTACATACTGATTCCAACTGTAAAACAGACTTTATTTAATTTGTGCAGAAGGCACTCAATATCATCAAACCCCAGAAATTTAGATGCTCCATCTGCTTCTATGTTTTTGTTAGTGAATTGGATAATCGAGGGTTTTACCTTAGTCGAACTGAATATGAGTGATTTTGCCTTCTTTCACGGTAAATTCACTTCGTCCAAACCAATGCCTCGCAGATGCATCGACAGAATTGCAGTTCTTCTCAAGATCATGCCAATCCACGTCTGGCATCCATAGGTTGGTATCCTCCTCAAAATCCATAATTGCAGAATTTTCAAATCCATCAATAATGGAGGACAATTGTTTATTATGATTATTAAGAGAAGGGATCCCATGAAGAACATCAGATGTATTCTGCATACAGCTTGATGCCTTGCTGTTATTACCCTGAATTATTGTAGGATGTTGATATGAATATATTTTGAAAAGGCACTTAAAAAGTAATTGTCTTCTAACAAGATTTTTCGATTTGGTCTCGTCCTGCATAAATAATGGATTGTTTAAAGTGATTTGATTCCCTAGCGAACTTTATTTTTAGTCTTACGATATCCATTTTTCATTTCTGCGATTGTTGATGCCTATGAATGAACCACTAAGAAATTTGTCTGCAAGACTTCGTCCTGGTCCTACTTCTTTTGGATAGAGTTTTTAGAAGTTAGAAGAAGATTTGAAATATTTGTTCACAAATCTCATTTTTATTAACACTGCAACACTACCTGGGGTACTCCTGTACCCCAGCCTTCAATAAATGTACTGTAATTTTGTTATAATTTTTCTCCTGTCTCCCTTTTTCTTCAGCATTGCTTTTGGAGTGCAGGCGTACCCCGGGTAGTGTTTTCGGTGTATTGTAGGTGAGTAGTGTTTTCGCTATATTGTAGTATGACTCTTTATATAGAGACTACTCCCGAAATATGGCCTTTAACGATCGTAGACCATTAACCCAAGCAGAACTTGAGGCTATACTTGACGATCTTTCAGATTTTGAGTCAAACGCAAAATCTGATATTTTCGAAGATGATAGGATAGAGGTCTATAGAAAAGATTCTTATGAAGATTCAGCAGATGACAATGTGTCATTACTTCATATACAGGAACAAATTTATGCATTATGTGGACTTTTATTACTATGCAGGGGCTCTAAACATAAATTCGGTAATAACCAAAGAACTTTTCAATAGAGAAACTGGACTCCTATATTTTCGAGCTGCAATGAGTCAAGCTCGCATTGCATTTCTAACAAACTGCCTCAGATTCGATGACAAAAGCACAAGGAAGAAACAACGTGAAGCAGATCGTTTTGCACCGATCCATGATGTTTTTGAATCACTTATTTCCAAATATAATGAACCCTATACGTGTGTAACTCTCTTTGTGATGCAAAAACCTTTCATCTTCTAAATGCTGAGGTTTTCATGGGAAAAAATTCAACACCCCAAGGTATTCCTGTAGCTGAATATTATACGTTAAACCTGACACAGCCAATTCATGGGGCAAATCGTAACCTCACGACAGATAATTGGTTCACCTCAATCAAAACGGCCAAGAAGCTGCATAATGAGTATTCTGTGACATCAGTTGGAACCATAAGAAAAAGATAGCTGATGTTTCAGAATCGTCCATCCGAGTGAAAGACAGGATAAAAACTTCAGCTATGTTTCCATACAGCGACTTTTTTACTCTGCTTTCATATTGCCCCCCGAAATCTAAAGAAAAAAAGATTGTTCTTCTACTGCCTACAATGCATCCTGAAGGTGATAAACGGAATTCGAAAAGTCTTCCCGGAATAGTTGAGTTTTATAATCTAACCAAAGGCGGAGTGGACACATTCGTACAGCTGGCGCATAGATATACTGTTGCTAGAAAAACAAGACGCTGGCCTCTTAGAGTTTTTATAACCTGTTGGAATTAATTCCAACTCTTAATGTAAAGGTTCTAGTGCTCCAGAAAGAGACTCAATACCTAACAGAAGGTGGTTCCTAAAAAACTCGGTAGAGATCTTGTTACACCGCTGATGAGAGAACTCCTGACATTACCAAGTTTGTCATTCGAACTCCTACTTATTATTGAGAGAATTCTAGATATAAAGCCAGAAGATACAAATTTATATCAGATACCATTTTCTTCTGGTAGGTGCACCTTTTGTGAACTCTTTTGCCTCAACCACCAAACCAAAGTATGTCCCAAATGTAGTAGCTAAATTTAAAGATCTATAAATGTCTTTACTTAGACTTAGGTTACATGTAGAGCTCGTTTTTATTTTTGGAAATACATTTTTTGTTTTACATTTTTGAATTTTTTGTTTGGGATGCACCTGTACCCCGTGTAGGAAAAATAGTTTATTTTCAATGGGTAGTAAGGCTGGGTTAAAGAATAAATACATTATGAGGAAAAGGTTCAGTAGTTTATTAAGGATTTTATATTTGAATAATGCGGAATTGCAAGTCGCTTTCTAGTTATCTATTTAATTACTTAGTCGTTTCTCATAATTTGTCTTCGTTCGCCATCTCTTGATATATATTTTTTCGAAATCGAATTGTTTTGAATCCATGATTTTCATTGTATTTTTCAATGTCTTTTTGTCAATTGCAGTACTTTGCAGTAGCAGCACATTATTTGCATATGCCGGACACTTTTTTCAGATATATTGAAATCGTTTTTCAAGTCCAGTTTGCGCTGACCAGATTTTGGTGGTTTCGGATGGTTTTGATGTGTCTATCAATGAACTAATCAATTTGTCTTCTTAAGGCAGGTTTCCTTAACTAGTTTTTCATATTTAAGAACTTAAAAGTGGTTGCATTAGAGCATCAGAAGCCCATGAAAACCCTTTGTGTACTATTAGAAAAAACTGCAGTAGCTTATACTCAACAGAGTAATGCTTGGCTCCCCGATTTATATAGATACTGCTCTAATTCAAACAGTAATGTTTTAGTAACAATTGTTTGTTTACGTTGTTTCTTTAAAATTATTATTGAACTTGTGTTTTTATTTTGCCCAGTTTAAAATTTGATTATGGAAATATACCACATCGTTTATAGGATTGTTGCTATAGTTAGAATTTGATATTGATATTGATAGAATGTTTATTCAACGTAAACCTTGGAAGGTAGTAAACATGCTGTTGTAAGGGAAAATCCATGTGTTTTATCACTTTCTGAAGCAGGCAAGTAGATAAAGGAATTTCTAGCTCTCTGTTTGATAGTGAACCAATTTGCCAATTTTTTTAACGAATTTTTTGCGAAGTTTTTTTACTACAAAAGCGTTGTTTAACGCGATGCTTATAGCTAAACTGGCGAATACTGTTAGCGACTTGAATAGGCAACTGTAATTAAAAAATGGAATAAATTTTTGAAATAAATTTAAAAATGGTTAAATATAACATTAAAACCGAAACAATACTCAAGTATGACTATTCCACTCAACAAATAAGAATTAGAAGGCAGACAATATTCTTATAGTACATCAATCGTAAAACCCTCAACAGTATCACTTTTTGTTTTATCAATTTTGACATGATTTCGTGGCAACAAACACAGTTTTCAAATTTATAGAGAACCGAAATTCTTATTTATGATCACCATCCCTTCCCAGTCTCAACATGCAACCGTCGATTGATTTATGCCATATGGTTCCGAAGGAAAGCTCGAGCATCCACTTTGGTTTGTTTCGAAAGTGTCAAGTTATAAATCGTGGGACAAAAGCCCATTATCGAATGTCTGTGCTTTTCGATAGGCTACCAATGCACCGCCAAAACATCAGCCAAAAAGTATATATAATTATATGGTTTTTTTAACTGTTTTGCCCAAACATGGGAAATTGTTGTCTTGGGGACTCAGTTTAGGAATTGGTAAGAAACAATGTTCTCAGCTACCAGGTTTTGGACAATTTAATTTCCTTCAGGTCTACCACTAATAGTTTTCATGAGTCTCTTATGAGCTTATCGAACAAAAATTATCACATGGGCCGTTTCATGCGTCAGAGAGTCGTTTCCTTGATATAAGAAACGGAAGAAAACAATTGTTAAATCAAAAAGAAAATAAGTGTAATAAAAAAATTTCAATATCTGGATATGGATAATTGTCATGTCTTGTTCATGTCCTGTTCTTCTTATCACTTGAAATGTGATATTCTTCAGATGATTTGTTAGTTAGTTGTTCTCATAATGCGGAAATGCTCAGTTTCGTGCTCTAAACCAAGTATTTTCTATTCCTCATAGCAACAAATTGATCTATTGGACTTGTATTCCCATATTTCTAGTACAAAATACATTGCAAGTACTAAAGCTGACCTTATGTTTTCCAAAAATTCAATCAAATTCCGCTTTCTACGTGATTTTATTAATTTTTTTTGCCAACATATATAAATGGTGGTGTGTTCTCGCCAACGTAAATTATCCCCTTAAATTCTGCCCTTCAGTTAATTTCAATGCTAATATAACATTTGCACTCTTCACTCTGACTAACTATTGTTTGTATATTACAAACAACCCACCTAACTGACAGAAAGACAGCTTGCCTGTTTATGGACATTAACAAAGCTTTTGATAGTGTCTGGCATAGAGGCTTACTATACAAACTATACAAACTACACACACCAACATATCTACTACACACCATAAAGAACTTACTAGAAAACAGACAACTACAAGTACGAATTGACAAAACACTGTCATTTTCTTTTTCCCCTGAACAAAGGCTACCTCAAGGATCCACGCTCTCACCGTTTCTCTAAAATATATACTGCCATGACATATACAATTACAACTTACCAGACAAAAATCAAATCGACAGATCGGCATACATAGTACAATACGCAGACGACACGGCACTTATTGTACATGACAAAACTACTGAGAGAGCAGCTCAAAGACTCCAAACACTAACAAACAACACAATGACATGGTTTTATAAATGGAGACTAACGCCAAACGCGTCAAAAAACCAACTTCTGCTCACAAACCACAGACTCAACGCTGACTCCCCTACAATAACTGCAGACAGCCAAACGACACAACCAAAAAACGACGTAAAATACCTTGGAATCACAATTGACTACAAACTTAAATTCACTAAACACATACGAAACATCAGGGCAGAAACAATAAAAGCACAAAACACTTTCCGATCACTAACCTACAAAGACAGAAGAATGAGCACAAACACCGCCACCAAAATATATAAAGCTATTTATTTGGCTCGTACAATGCAATTAAGAATTAGTTGCAGTACCAAAAAACATTTTTAGCCCGCCCATGGATTTCATGTGCCAAAGCCTGCAGGGTGCATGATAGTCTTTTGGCATTGACCGCCAGCGTTTCCTTTCTCCTCTTGAGCCCCATGTTCATAAATTAAGGGACGGAAGTAAAGTAAATGTTGGCAAAATAGTTTCACTCGTTTATGAATGATCCGCTCCACCTGTCTTATTTATGAGACTGTTCAGGATCATTTAACACATTTAAAGGATCTAATCAGAAAAGAATAGTAAAAGTTCTTTCAACATTAGTTTCTCGTTAATCTTTTATTAATTTTTTATTAACGAGAATGCAACAGCATTAGCACAACATGCACAACAAAAGTTGCATGATTTTGATTTCGCTAACACACAAATATTGATCAATGAGGACAACTATAATAAGAGAAGAATCCATGAAATGATACAAATTAGAAAACATCAAAATGCAATGAATTTCAGATCAGACACAGACAATCTTAGCTCTGTGTATCATACACTAATTATATGATCGCATGTATGAACTGATTGGACCAAGTAAATGAAATAAATACACCTGATATTGAGGAATTTGCCAAGCAATTCTTAGAATGCAAAGAAAAGGCGAAAGATGAACAGTTTTTTTGTTTCGCTCGATTGATATCGAGTAGAATATGGAAAATTCAGTGACCAGTTGAATGTTAAAGTGTTAACAACTATACACGTAAGTTGAAGTTAAAATTCAAATCTATAAACAATAGATTCTAGTCTTTTCCCAGATATGTTTGTCCTGACTCATCACCTGAAAACCAGTGTTCTTGATGTACTTTTTAATCTGTGTGTGATTTGTATTTTAATGTGTGAATTTTGATGGGAAAATAATTTTTATATAAATTGATAATAATTGTAAATGTATATTTTAGACAAACTGATGATGGTGGAGAAAGACACCGAAACGTATTTGTAACATTTTAAATAATAAACAATAAAATTGACTGAAACCCAGGAATACATTGGAATGAATTAATGTCAATGAATGTTCATGGAATTCTTTTTTAAAGAGATGGTTTACAACTTTGAAAAATGTATCTCTGTCTCTGTATCCTGTCTTTTAGAACAAATACATCGGCGTTTCACTCAATACCATGCTCCATTCTGATTACAACGGCCATAAAGTGAAAACACAAAGAGAAAACCGGAGCCAAAAGATATTTAAGTTTGGCTGGAGTCATTAAAACTCGAAGAATGACGCGGTAGGCGTGAAGCCTACTGTCCTTAGCGTTCGAAAATTCTGCGAACTCGGACAAACTATTAATGGGGAACAATGTATCTATTATGACCATGACTGGGTATTCACAGAAGTGCATAAAATGACTGTGCCCCTTGGGGTTGCGAAACGTTTCATCCAACTAAAATTCTATTATGGTCTTGTGGATGGACATCGTTATAGCATAAAGGTAACGGAGTTTGAATGGAAATAATCGGGCTCTACGTAGGTCGTCATAAGAGATCTCAAGGAAGTGAATTGGCAGGTGCTATAGCAGATCACGGATGCGGAATTAGTCAAAATTCCCATAGAGGTATTCTGCTAAGAAAATGAAATTAAATTGAAAAGATCCCAAAATATTTCTTTAAGCACTGCACATATATCGAACTGACTGAGACAGGAGGAACACCTTCTAAAGCTGCTTTGATTGGCAAATAATTAAATAAGTGTTTGTCAACTAATTCTGCTGCATTGTTGAACCACTTTAGAAGCAAATACATATGTAATTTGTTAGAAAAATGTGTTTTTCAAAAGACGAATCCTCCCATTGTAATCAGATTAATTAACATTAAAATAATCATTCATCAAGAACTTTAACGAAACAACGCATAAATCTTTAGTGCGATAATCACAAAATGTGTCTTTGATTTCTCATTGGTAAAAGTTATCACTATTCTTTAAAGTGTTTTCAACTTTAAACTGAATTATTAACCCGAAACCAAACTAACGAAAATGGCTAGAAACATGTAAAGAAATACAGAGGACAAAGGCAAAACATACTGGCAAAAAATTAAGAAACTGGCGCAATACAGGAAGACTGGCACTACTGACACGATTGACGATAACGGAATAGAACGCTACACAGACAAAGAGAAAGCGGACGCATTCGCCAGACACTATCAAAGGGCCTTCAGCATATCGACAAACCTTAACTTCGACAATGACAACTGGAACTTGATCAACGACTGGTACTTGAACTATTTTAACAGCTCACCAAACTACACCTACAAACTGATCACAGACACAGAGTACGATGAAGCCCTAGCGCACATCAAAAACACTGCACCGGGGAAAGATAAAATTAAGGCAAAACTCTTGAAAAGCCTAACTCAAGAAACACACAAATTGATCCTAACTGAATTGAACAACTGCATCACAAATGGCAGAATCCCAGAAACATGGAAAAAACGGCTTAATAATCCCTATACCCAAAAATGGACTGGACAATACACAACCGAGCAACTACAGACCAATTACACTACTTCCAGTATTAAGCAAAATTTTTGAATACATAATGAAGCAGCGGCTTGAAAAAGTGATTGGAAAATATATACCTACCTACCAATTTGGTTTCAAACAGCATCACTCGACTGTTCATCCGCTCTTTATTTTGGGCAACAATATACAAACTACCCACCTAACTGACAGAAAGACAGCTTGCCTGTTTATGGACATTAACAAGGCTTTTGATAGTGTCTGGCATGGAGGCTTACTATACAAACTACACACACCAACATATCTACTACACACCATAAAGAACTTACTAGAAAACAGACAACTACAAGTACGAATTGACAAAACACCGTCATTTTCTTTTTCCCCTGAACAAGGGCTCCCTCAAGGATCCCCGCTCTCTCCGTTTCTCTACAATATATACTGCCATGCCATATACAATTACAACTTACCAGACAAAAATCAAATCGACAGATCGGCATACATATTACAATACGCAGACGACACGGCACTTATTGTACATGACAAAACTACTGAGAGAGCAGCTCAAAGACTCCAAACACTAACAAACAACACAATGACATGGTTTTATAAATGGAGACTAACACCAAACGCGTCAAAAAACCAACTTCTGCTCACAAACCACAGACTCAACGCTGACTCCCCTACAATAACTGCAGACGGCCAAACGACACAACCAAAAAACGACCGTAAAATACCTTGGAATCACAATTGACCACAAACTTAAATTCACTAAACACATACGAAACATCAGGGCAGAAACAATAAAGAGAACAAAACACTTCCGATCACTAACCTACAAAGACAGAGGAATTAGCACAAACACCGCCACCAAAATATATAAAGCTATTTGTAGACCCTTGCTAGACTTTGGACATATACTCATGACCAACGGAACAGAAAGGACAAAACGTTATACACAAACAACAGAACAAATTGCACTAAGACTAATAACACGAATAAGACACCCCCAAAACCCACTACACAACCCCCCCACAAAACTACTATACGAACGCACAAACGTGACATAGATCTCGGAAAGACTCATACAGCTACAGACAAAATGGACAAACAACCCTTACAACTGGACCATACTGAATCCCCTTTGTCTTACAAGACCAACCAGACAATCCCGCTTCCGTTTCCCTACATTAACGCTACTCGAACACTTACAAACGCAACGGACTAGTGGACAATAAAATAATTTCTTCTTGCCACTGAAATCTTATTTATTTAATAGTACTGTTAACCTAGAATAAGAGAATTTTCATATTTGTTTTTTATTTAGATTAAGACTGCATGTATTAAACAAGGGCAGAAAGACCGATAGGTCGATAGCCTTTTTTAGAAATAAAGATGTTTACTACTACTACTACTGATTAATAAGTCACTGTTGCAGTTTCCATTTTTCAATCTTTTAGATCTAAAGTTAGATTTGAAAAATATGTGTCTAGGTATTTTTTAATCATAAACAAACATACCAAATATCACCATCACCCAAACATGTACCAAGTTGTGTAAACATTAGCATGTTTGCCCATAATTAATTAATGTTACCATATTATATCCATCATCGTTCGCATTTCAGGTAATAACGCAGCTTATAAAAATAAAATCTGTATTTATATGGTATCGCGCTCATTTATGTAAACAATCAATCTCCTATTTATTTAATGCGAAAATCAGGTATAAATATTTCTAGATCGGTGAGAAGTTAGGTGATAATGATTTATATTAAAAACAGAAGGTGCAGTTTTAGGAAAATACACATAGTCGACTTTGATTAATAGGGTATAACGTAAAATAAGTATACATAGATTAGGATGGGTATTGTAAGATGTCTTAATAAAATATTTGAAATAGACGGGTTATTTTGTTAAAAAATCAAGCCCAATAAACGGGCTACGTTTTAGTAATGTCTAAGGTAATCGCCGCCTTAAAGGTTTATTCGACAGATTTGCAGTAACTCTACTAACCAAATAACTTAATTAACAAATTATAAAATAGCCGAAATTGTGTCAACTTTGGTTTAGATTAGTCTGAGAATATTTTATATTCATAATTACTTGTGGGCAAGTGTATTGATCCTCTCTAGGGAAATCTTGACCTTGTAGTGGTGAGATGGCTAAGTAACCTTTATACAGGGAGCGACATCTACGGTAGCATAGCTACCGGCAGGGCCATCCATGCCGATAAGGTCTCGAAGAGAACGTGAAGAGAACGATGAAGGTGAAACCAAGATTATTCCCAGGCAGCGTCTGTTCTCCAGGTTAGGAGTGGCTGATACAAAAACTCACCAAGACGTCCGGCAAGAGTGCTGTTTTAATTGCCAAAACCTTTCAAAAGAAAATATGTCGAGCTCAAAACGAAATAAAGCACCCCAGGTGGGTAGAGATACTTCAGAATCCCACACCGATATCTCGGTCAGCCTCGTGGATTCTGGGGGAGACAAAAGAACGACATCCATAAACAAAAAACAAAGTAATAATGGACCTAACAAAGCTAGAACTAATTGCTTGTTAAACATTGCAACTTACAACACAAGATGAATCGGAACAATGGAACGTCTGGTTGAATTAGAGTACGAATTGGAGAAAATAAACTGGGACATTGTAGGCTTAGTAGAAACAAGGAGAAGAGGAGAACGATACCTCCATTTGGATTCAGGACATACTATGTTCTACAGAGGGAACGACAATGATAGTAATGGATGAGTTGGAACATTAATAAATAAAAAACTGTCGACAAACCTGAAAATCCTGAAATCAATATCTGACAGAGTAATATATGACGTAATCAACATAAACAAAAATATAACGCTAAAATATATACAAGCCTATGTACCAACTTCTTCACATGATGATGACGAGGTGGAAACGACATACGAAGACATAGCGGGAGCAATAAGAGAGAAACCAGCGACGCATACTATTATAGGAGGAGACTTTAATGCAAAAAAAGGCAGGGGAGCAGAACCAACGGAAACACACATAGGACAGTTCGGACTTGGCACCAGAAATGAAAGGGGAAAAATGTTAGCAAACTTTCTAGAAAGAGAAAGACTTTATCTGATGAATAATTTCTTCCAAAAGAGAGAGAAACGCAAATGGACATGGAATAGCCCAAATGGACAAACCAAAAATGAGATCGACTTTATAATCTCCCACCTAAACACATAACCCAAGACGTAGATGTAGTCAATAAATTCAACACCGGCAGTGATCACAATATGGTAAGATGTCAATTACTCATAAACACAAAAATGGAACGGAAAAGAAAAATGAAACAAACGACAAAGAGAGGAAGCAGAGAAACGATAACGGAATGAAAGGACACATACAAACAAAAGCTGAATGAAAAATTTTCCAATAATCCAGGAAAAACAGCAGTCCTTGGATAATAGAAATAGGAGAATTACAAAAATTATAAAAGAAACAGCAAAACAGATATTAGGCCCCCAGAGAAAACGCCGGACAAACTGTCGATAGAAACAAAACACCTCCTAGAGAAAAGGAGAAAACTGATAACCGAGGATAAAAAACACACTATTGAATACACAGAAACCCACAAAACAGCAAGAAAAATGGCGAAACAAGATATACTAAAACGCCACACGAAACAAGTGCAATCCCTATTATAACAAAACTAGGGACTAAATACATGTAAAAGACATAACACACCTAAGAAAGAAATAACAAAAATAAAAGATGCGAAAAAGAACATAGTAGAAGACAGACAACAGATACTAAAAGTTGTGGAATCTGTCTATGGAGAGCAGTACGAATCCAAAATAACAATCACAACGGCAAGAGACGATAACATTCGAATAGTAAATGTCAACTCAGAAGAAATTGCCCGAGATAGATATGGAAGAACTGGAGAAAGGGCCATCCCAGATGAAAAAGGGCAAAGCGGCGGGAGAAGACAACATTATGCCTGAAATGCTGAAGGAAAGTGATATCAAGACGAGGCAAAAACTAGTTGAACTATTCAATGAGTGTCTAACAGAAGAACATATACCCAAAAATTGGAAGAATGCTGTAGTTGTTCTGATCAACAAGAAAGGTGACCCGACTGATCTCGAAAACTACCGGCCGATAAGTCATATAAATAATTGTTGTGTATATTTTCCTGACTGTACTTCAATTTATTTCAAAATTTCCTATCAGTTTGTATGTCTAGATGTTTCTACCTTTACATTTGGTTGGACATTCTATCAGTTTGAATGTCTAGAAACATCTAGACACAGAAACATCTAGACATACAAACTGATGATGGTGGAGAAAGACACCGAAACGTATTTGTAACATTTTAAATAATAAATAATAAAATTGACTGAAACCCAGGAAATTTTGAAATACATATAAATAATGCATACATATTTTCGAAGCCCCATGGAAAATAGCAAAACATTTAAAAAAATCAATATGATTTTAAGGTTTGCTTAGGGATTTTCCATTTGCCTACAAGTCCAACCGTCATTTGACAAAGGTCAAGTTTAGATTTGGGCCGATGTTGCAGGTTTCCGTGGCAAAAAGGTGAAAATCTGCAGTGAAAACAAATTGCAGAAACTTGCAGTAAGCAGCCCTGTTACCGCAGTACCAAAAGAAGATTGAGTTACAAAAAATGTAAAATTATTAAAAAAATATTTTTTGCAGCAAAATTTAACCAATTGAAGACATAAAATTGGACAATGACTACATTCCAAATAAAATTATTGTTTTCCTTCTTTGTGCATTTGGTTTATTCGGTTTTATTCGGAGTGAACAGTGGGAACCTTAATACATACGAGCCACACGCTCAGGTGTCCAATGTTTCATTGCAGAACATATATTAATTCTATTTTTTTCTTACATTTTTTTGGATGTCACATTTTAAAATTACATTGAGCAGAACATGGTTATAATTTAGAATCAATTACGATTTATTTTTATTATTGGAAATATTATATTACCATGTGCTGATTTAAAAGTTAAATGAGTTCAGGTGAGTTTGGGTAAGCAGACGATAATAAAACAATTAGAATAACTTCTATATTATGTAGTTTCCAGACCGCTTACCATCCCACTCATAAAATAACAATAAAAGAAATATAAATGTATTTTTATCACACCTGGTATACAGGTAATGGTGCGTAATTTATTAATAAAAACACCATAAAAATAATTTCATTTCTTAATTGATTAATTATGATAAATTTCCATAGTATATACTTTATTCAAAGCAGGATGCCTTATTACAAACCGCATGCGATACATATTAATTTCTTATTAAATAAATAACGCTGCCAGCAATTTGCATATTATTTTCATAAAGGTAGGCAATTCTTCAATGGAATATTTAAAATTCAGTGGGACGTTGTATGCAATTTTATGTCGTATGCAGCTACCGACTAATATCCATCAAGATTAGAGAATGATATCGGCAAAGCTGTATGTTAAATTAATAGCTTTGAGAAGATTTTCTGATCGGCGTCGAATAAGAAGTCGAAAATAGCTGGATACCAGATGACAGACCTTTTTTAATCATGTACTTGGGTTACCAGTTATCGTTAATTAATCGGAATTGAAGAAGGCCCGTGGAAGTGTCAGTGCTCATTTTTCAGTCAACTAGGTTTATACTCGGTCGCTTCCATAACCAGACAGTTCGAACATGTTCTTTCCCTGAAACTTCAGTATCGGAAATCATAAAATAGCGTTTGGCACAAAAATGATGCTATTGAGACAGATTTTTACAGTGTTATTCAACGTTTCAAATGTCCCGCATAAAAATCATAGCCTCTTTAGGAACGATTTTTGAAAAAAAATAATAAATAGTAAAACCTTTAAAACAAGCAACAGAATTAAGATTTCGGTTCGACTTTTGGTGATAACATTCATCCCTTATTTGCAACCCCTACATCCCCAGCTACTTCAACATTTTTTTTCCAAATAGCTCCTCAAGTCTATCCATATGGAAATTCTATGAAAAGGTATTCAAAAAATGTATTCGGCAGTATAAAAATTCTGGATATGCTTACTCTGTCTCGATAAAACAAAGCCGAATTATTTCTTAAGGATGATACATGTTTTGATAAAACGAGTTATTAGATTTAATGTAGTAAGTGTTGGAAATAACATCCACTTTCCACCTGACATGTTTAGGATAAATATTATCCACTGCACTATGAATATTTTTGGACGAAAGATTATTTATTTCCATTTATACTTAATGTTTATATTTTGAATGTTCTCTGCTTTAGTTTGATAAATCCTGGTGTTTAAATAAGCCCATTTGTTTAAATACGATTTTCAAAAGGAATGGAGACCCCATGACCGTTATGGCCACTCAATAGAACCACGTCGACGTTTCCAATCCAACGATTTCATAAACTCATTCAATAAAACAATTTCAAAAAGCAGGAATCTAGGTGTCACAGAATCAACCCAAGTAAAATAAGACTCAAATTGTGGCAATCCTAAAGAGGTCGTAAATAACGGCAGTCGCAATCCTTATTAGTGGCAGGCCTTACTAAAAATCAAACGCGCATATACAGATGTCAATATAACGCCGGCACTATTAGTTTGACCCGATTGCAAGCTGTGTCCATTGCATTATCTTATGCCTTAAGACTCATGCGTTATTCCTTATTCTTGTTGTATAAACCTAGCTTTAATAACACCAAACCGTCTTTTTGACTTCGTACTTTATATCCTCAACCGAACAACACTAAAATTTCAATTTGCTGTGTTTATGAAAACACGACAATTATTAAAAAACGGTTTTATAGTATTCAGGAAAAGATTCGATTCGAGTTAGTTTTATTGAAACGGAACGAGCATAACCAGATTTTGTATACCGACTACCGTTTAGAATTTTTTACGACTTTTTCATAGAGCCCCATACGAGTTAGGTTGTCATTTCAAAAATGTTGCAGAAGCTGAGGATAAAGGCGCCTTAAATGGATGTCAGCACCAAAAATTAGCAGTAATTGTTATGATGCGGGATATTTGAACAACCCTGTGTAAGAAATAATTGTACAAAAAGTATGTTTTTGGCGATTTTCAATATCGTTCGAGTTTGTTAGTTTCGTTGCCTTTGGAAAGTGCAAAGATATTTTAATTATTTTTATTGCCTCATAATTTAGAAAGATTTCATGATTTTTCATAAACTGAAACAAAATTTTTACTTGAGATTTTGTGTAGTTTCTTTCAGATTTCCTTCGGCTAAAATACATACAAAATCATTTAGCCCGAGAACTATCAGGATGCCTTCCAACTCAATAAATAATTCAGTTAGCAAAAGTGCACCTGTTTTAAATTAGAGGCAGAAAAAGCTTTTCTCTACTTTTACTGCAGGTAATATGTACCCGTCATTTTTAGTTGTACTCGTTCTATGCGAGTCTATAATAAGATACTGGAACGCCGTAATTTTATAATGGAAATATCACTTATCTTAAAAGCAACATTAAAATTTCAATATACCATAAATATTTCCAGTCAGTACACTCTAGCTGCTTATAACTTATTTAAATCACAGTGGCAGTTCGCCCTGAATTTAGTAGGAGAATCAAAACGTCGAAAGCCTTCAGGAATACTTTTATTTTATATACCTATGTGTTTCGCGGAACGATATTTCCATTAAGCTCAAGTAATACTCTTTTCAATATTGCAGCTTTTTTGGGATGGACAGTTTGCAGTTAATTCTATTAGCCCATTGTGACTAAACTAAAAGAGTTCAAGCTTAAATATCCACCTGTTTCTCGACAGTTCCAGTGGATTACCAACTGAATCGCCCCTGTCATCTTAAGGAAAATATCTTCATCCTTCCATCAGTCAACACCTTTAGGAATTCATAAATTAAGACTTCATCTTTCAGATGACGACGCCCAGTTGTTGTCTTTCAAGACCCGAATATATCTACCGAATCTGTTGGCCGGATTACGGACTATATTTAACGTGTTGAGAGCTAACGCTATTAAAAGTATTCATTTATTCTAAATGCATTTGTAGTTGTGACAGTGACAAAAGAGATTAGCCCGACTTGTAATAAGAGACAGCCGAAAAGGGTAGTTGGAACGTTACCCTTTGATCGTGACGGTGCATGAATATTAGGCTAACCGTAGGAGGGAGTACGCAAAGGGAGATTAAGAAATTGACTTTGGTCACACTGACCGCGATAAACTCATTAAGAACTTCCCTGCCTCTACCAGTGTGGTTATTGCAAATATTGAATTCGAGCGTGTGCTATTTATGCTACTGTTAAATAGAAATTTTATAGTCGCAGGCGGATTTAATTACATACGATCGGAGCTTCTTAGCCCAATAGCATTATAAGATTTGTGCGTTAGAACTGCTGGTTTCTTCGACGTATTTCAATTGTGAACTCAACTCAACGTTCTTTCGCTATTCAATCTGTTTTTATTGCTTTCTTGTCTAGCTTCAATATAGAGCAAGAAAATTTAATCCTAATGTGTTAATCAAATGGATTAATCAAACGCTAGCTATGCTGTTGACTACATCAAGCCTTAAAGGGGGACATCAAATTAATTTGCCCAGTTATATTTTGTATCTAGGAATAAAAGTCAATATTAAAAAAAAAATCTGAATGTTATCCACAACATTTCATTCGGCCTATAAATAATATCAAATTTAAATTCTAGGTTTAAATTCAAAAGAATATCTCCTTCTCTCCTTCAGCATGTGTAGGTCCACTGCTCTCCTTCAGCCTAGGCCTCTCCTTCAGCTTTCCATGCATTTCCGTCTTGGGCAAGTTGAAACCAATACCTTCCTGCTTTTTTTAATGCCGTCCAACCATACCTTTTGTGGTCTTCCGACACTTTTTTTGTTACCCTCGTTCTCCAGTGTAATATCTTATATTTCCATCGGTCAGATGTTTCTCTTGCCACAAGTTTTGCCACTCGCTCGATGATTTGTGTGATTTTTGTGACTCCCAATATCCTTTTTTCCATTGCTCGTTGTGCTCTCTTAGCTTGTCTGCGTTTGCCTCTGTAAGAGTAATAGTTTCCAAACCATAGGTGGCCACAGGTAGTACAAAAAACGTACACCTTTCTTTTGAGACACACAGGTAGTACGGAACCTTAGTCTTCGGAATCTAGTTCAGTAACGTTTGTACTTATGAAGACTATATCGCCTGCTGAATCTCAGGTGATTTTGATAGCAACCGTCGATCTTAATACCCCTATTTTCCCAATTTACTTTTTTTGCCTCTAAATCCAGAGTGATGAGTTTTGGGGATCTGGTGTCACCTTTGCGACCTTCTCTGGATTTTAACTTAAAGTGGGGCGTTTTCGTAAATACTGTGGATTAAGTTGGAATATCTAGTGTCAATTCTTGAATTGTTCATCGCTTGTAGAATTCCCCAGATTCTTATAGAATCGAAAGCATTATGAAAGTCAAGAAAAGCCAAGTGTTGAAAAAAATAACAACACTTAAACAGGAAGTAACTTGTGTGACTTTTCCAAAGTAAATAAGTATTTAAGCAAAAAGTGCGTTTCAGGAGTTACTGTTCTCTTTTTGTAAGTTTGCCTTTTCTTGTGTTTGCTGTTTGGAATAGTTAAAATTTAAATGCTGGCTTATGGTTATGCTGGAAAACTTATTAACTGGAAAATCGATTTTGTTATTTTGTTCTTTTTCTTTTGGTAATTTAACAGCTGTTTCTTTTTTTTTTGGTTGATTAATGATAAACTGTTTTTGTTTTCCATGACCTGAAATTGAAAACACATCATCCATTTTTCTCCAGCCAATTAATGGTTTAGACTTAAAATAATCGATAAAACTTGATTACGAATCTTCTATATAAATATTACTAGAAAATAATTAATTGAATTGACAAAAATCCTTATTATATTATATTAAATATTTCGCGGGGATTTATCTGATTTCTGACAGCTTTTGTAAAATATCTCATTACCATTATCAGCAGAATTGCGAGAATAAGGTCGGAAAATTAATTTTATAACTTAAATTTTAATTATATTGTGTCAAGTTGCCTTAAAACGTTAATATTTGTGATTGGCTATTACTAAGCCTTTGAAAGGTTTCTTCTTCTTTCATGTGCCTTATCCGGTCTCCCCGACGTTGGCGATCACCATGGCAAAAGCTGTACGCTCCTCCGCCAAGCGAAAATGTTCACCAGCCCTTCTTATGCCGGTCCAATCCCGAATATTTCTGAGCCACGACTGTTGCTTTCTTACAACTCCACGGCGCCCCTCAATCTTGCCCTTTAGTATGAGGCTGTAATAGATCGATATTTATCACCTCTCAAAATATATCCAAGATATGCCGTCTTTCGGCATTTTACGGTCGTCAAGAGTTGCCTTTCGATGTTTGCTCTTCGTAGTACATTTTCGTTTGTGACATGTTGTGTCCACGGAATACGAAGCATTCTTCTGTGAAGCCACATTTGGAATCCCTCCAGTTAGTTCATCGTCCTGACCTTTAGAGTCCACGTCTCTACTCCGTACAGCAATACCGACCATACATAGTATTCAACCATGCGTTGAATACCATACCTCCGAGCAATCTCTATATAGCACTTTATCTCGCAGTCCGGGTTTAGATCCACTACCAAGGTAATTGAACCTAGAGACACGTTCAAGTTGGCTTCCATTAAGTTCCAGGGTAGTGCCACTGTGGGGTTGCCTGCTGAATATCATAAATTTGGTCTTCCCTATATGGATTTTTAGACCTTGTGTCTCCCTCACGTCACCGATTTTGTTCATAAGCAACTGTAGTTCTTCGACTGCGTTTGCTAAAATCACTGTATCATCAGCATATCTTTTAAACAAGTAGGTAGTAAACAATACTCCAAAAAAGAAATCATATATTTTGTAAAAACGAAAGTTGATCACAAAGCATGTCAGCAAAAGAAGGTTGTTGTCTATATACGTCTTTGTGTCATTGACCAATCGTATTTGCATGATGTCTGCCTGGGATTAACAAAATAAAACAAAATGCATGTATACCTTTGCTCGTACTGGGTCTAATTTTTTACTTATTATCTTATTATCTCTTATTTAATCTTACTTTGCCGGTGAATAGGTAATACGATTACAGGTTGTGTTCAACCTAATATTCAAGTACAAAGGTACATTTTGGAATACACAATAATTAGCATAGTCAAAACGATATCACTGTCATGCGAAGCAAATGATTAGCAAATTTCCCAACGTGCTTATTACCGCAACTACTGTAATAGAAAATTGGTTTGTAAAACACTGTATCTGACAGAATAATGGGATTCGCCATTACTGTAGTTAATATAATTTTGTAGGCCGGAATTCAGCGGCTACATTATACCATAACTGAATTACCCACCGTAATAAAAGCCTGCAATTTTTTACAGCAAATCAAACCTCGATTGTTTGATACGAACGGCAGATTTTTTAATGAGGGTTTCCTGTAGTTACTTTTGGAGTTGCGTGACGGCGACTTTACCAATCCACTGCATTTTCATTGTTTCGTAGCTAACAATTTCATTGGTTCCTTTTCAGTTTCAAGAGAGCTTTTAATGTGACAATATAAAAAAAAACTGTAAAAATGTGAATAAATTTTTGAAATGAGTCTATTTGGAAACATGTTTGACTCAAATACTGTCTAACAATAACCAAAAGTGAAAAATGTTCTTTCTGTTCTCAAAATTTAGTCGCAGCATACATTTCCGAAAACATCAAATGTTGTTTAATGCTCCACAGAAAGTTGTGTGTTGAAAAATTTCCAGTTGGAAACAGAATATTTCCTTATTGTTCACCCAAATTTTCCGAATGTTATTTGAAGATTTCATATAGAACTTTCTTTGACTGGAAATATTGGAAATGAAATGTAATAACACACCAGAAAAACGGGAATATAAGGACGCCTAAAAAGCGACATTTGCAAAAATGTACAAAAATGTTTTCTTCCAACTACACAGTTTCTAGAGCGTCGCTTTTTTTGGTTTCTTAGACATTGAAACAGCAAAAAAGTCCTTAAAATGTATCTATTTGAAGAATTACGGGAAATATTAGTTCAATCTTCTACATGAGGCAAGTAGGGAAATTGCGGTTTGTAGTGTATTATACGCAAATTAATCCTTCTGAACAAGTAGAAATGAAATTGTCGACGACAGTAAGTTACTGCAAATAAACCGCTGATTAGCTGAAGCAGCACTCATAAGCAAAGTTTAAGATCATCTTTCTTTTAACAGAAACACGCATTAACGACACTCACGGACAAAAATTTAAAGGTTTTGAGCATTCAAACGATCTTACATTTTTAAAAGAATCGAATCGAATAATAGTTGAAGATGGAATACATTTTTACCGCTTGATAAAATTTTGGCATAGCAAAAAATTATAGCAGTTCTGTGATAAATTCTCCAATTCTATGATGAAACATATAAAGAATGTGCGCATTGAAACACAAGCATTTACATGATTGCTTGAAGAATTCAATTGAAAAACCAAATGTTGAAATGCTGAATTCTTCGTAACTGGTTAGAGAGACGATATTATAGTCGCATCAGTAAAATGATCCTTTCTTTCTATGCCTTTTGCTATTTCCATCGGTTCTCCTGGTTTCTTTACGAACAAAACAACAAGTATCTACGTAATGTTAAAATAACGGTATTTGCCAGTGTGATGGAGTACATTGTCACAACATTTCTGATTTAGTTACTTGCGCATATCTCAGTTTTTCTTAGGTACTCCCAGACCAAACAACACTTTCAGATGAATGACGTCTGAATTTATCTGAATCTCAATTTTGAATCTGTTTGTTTGTCGCTCGTGGAAATATAGCATGATTATATATACATTTTTATCGTTGTCTACACAAGTAGAAACAGCAATTTTAATACCTACCGCGAGCTACTCAATGCTTAATCTGTCAAGGATTTGCTTCCAATGATGAAGCGAGAAAATTTGGAAGTTTTTAAAAGTATATTAGATTCTTTGGTTTAATTACTGTTTATAGGCAACCAACACATGCCGATGAAAATGAAAATGTTATTAAAGCAATTCAAAAATCGCAATGTGCACCCGACAATAGGAAGTAAATCGTTGTGACAACATGTGTTGCAATATTATGATTACGTTGAATGCACGATCAGAAATTTGAGTAATTCCTGCTCAAACTTGTTATAAGTAATACCGTACTTATAAATTTGCTCGAATCACATACAGCTAGATATGAATCATGAAATATCAATCTCAGACTAACATTTAGCACGACTATGTTACAATCTCATTCAAAAGAAGAACTCTGGACACAATTCAAAAGAAGAACTTATATAAAAATGGTTTACACGCAACCGAACAATACCAAATTGTCAGAAGAGGGGCAAGGAGAATGATAAGAAAGGATAGGGAAGAGAACTATAGAATAATGCCAGAGAAGGTGATTGAAGAAAGCAAAAACCTTAAATGCCTAAGGAAGAAGCAAGGAAAACACCAAACAATAAGCTTTGAAGGACGACAACAATGTGGAAACAAGAAATAGAGACAAAAGTAAAGAAATAGCCCATAAGTTCTACCAAGACCTTTACTCACAAAGAACAGAAAGACCACCAGGAAACCGAAGCAAAGGAAAAGTAGTCAACTTTGGCTCTGAAGAGATACCAGAAATAAACGAGGAAGAAATTATACATGTTATAAACTCAATGAAGAAAACCAAGGCAACAGGAGGAGATATATAATCACGGAACTGCTCAAGGAATCATAAGAAATTGTCATACCGCAGCTAAAGCACATGTCCAATCTCTGTATAGAACAACAAAAATACCCACGAATTGGAATAAGGCAATAATAATTATATTGTTTAAAAAAGGAGATCGAACAATGCTAGAAAACTATAGACCCATTAGCTTGCTGTCTCAGATGTATAAGCTTCTCACCCGAATCATAACCTACAGAATTACAAATAAGATGCATATCTACCAACCGGTAGAACAAGCCGTATTCCGCAAAGGATATGGCACTAATGACCACTTACTTACAGTAAAGGACATAAAGAAAGGTCGACCGAATATAACTTTCCAATATACAAGGCATTTGTGGACTTTGAGAAGGCTTTTGACTCCGTAGAACATTGGGCAATATTTGAAGAACTAGACAAAGCGCGAATAAACCTTCGGAACAAGAACCTTCTTACAAATATATATCAAAGAGCAAATGCAAAAATGAGGCTGCACGAAGAAACAGACAACATTGAAATCAAAAGAGGTATCAGATAAGGAGATACAATATCCCCAAAACTCTTTACTTTAGCTCTGGAAGGAATTTTCAAAAACTTGAATGGGGAAATATGGGACTGAACATAAGTGGTACCAAAATATCACACTTAAGATTTGCAGACGATATAGTTCTATTCGCCGAAAACCTTGGAGGACCTTGAAAAATACTTTCCGAACTAGACAGAGAATCTTCAAAAATCGGTCTAAAAATGAATAAAACAAAACCAAAGATAATGAGCCAAGACCATCAAATAACAGTCAAGGGGCACATATTGGAAAATGTTCAAGACTATATATATCTGGGACAGCAAATAGAGATGGGAAAGGGTAACAAGGAGATAGAGATTGAAAGGAGAATGAGACTAGGATGGGCGGCATTTGGAAAATTAAGCCATATACTTAAGGATAGAAAGAGACCGCAATATCTTAGAACAATAATATTTGAACAGTGTGTAGTACCGGTGATAACATATGGAGCACAGGCCTGGACTCTCACAAAGACAATGGTCGTAGATATAGTGGAGAGAGTCACAAGCCTGAAGTGGAATTTTGAAGAACATATAGCCCGCTTTTGCAGAGACAGATGGAATAGCCGAATAATACGCTGGAGATCATGGGAAGGAATGAGAGGAAGAGGAAGACCAATTATGCGGTGGTATAACGACATAAAACGAGTGGCAGGATTTGGATGGACGAGAACAGCACAAAACAGAGAGTCCAGTATATACTGGGCGCAATAAAAGGCTTAATGATGATGATGATGTTACAATCACGATGACCTAAGACAATTGAAAATTATGTTTAAATGTTTAGAATTTGGCTCCCACAAAACTGAAAAATTAGTTCTCCAACTTCTCCCTGCACTGGCTACGTTTTAAGCGTGGTGAATCACATGTCCTTGCTAAATCGACGAACATAAGAAAAAGCTCTGGATTTCTTGCCACATTCTTGCTGCTATAGTAGTAGTAAACATCTTTATTTCTAAAAAAGGCTATCGACCTATCGGTCTTTCTGCCCAATACGCTACTATAATAATGTAAACAATGCGGTAATTAATCGAGATCTTGAAGAAGAAGAAGAAGTTGAAGACGTGAGAGATCAAGCAACAAAAGCAATTAGAATTGTTGGCTGCCTGAATACAATATGGTGCAATAAGAGTATGGGAACGGACACTAAATCGAGTATCTACAAAACCGTCGTGAGGTCGATGATGACATATACCGCAGAAATCAGGCCAGAAACTGCGAAAACCAAAAGTCTCCTGACAGCTGAAGTGAAAATACTCCGTAGAATCTACCGGAAAGGCACTGCTGGACGGAAAGAGAAGCGAGAATATCAGAACAGCCTGTAATATCAAGAACATCAATGAATGGGTAGCAAACAGGAGGAAGGAATGGAATGAGCACATAAGCAGGATGGACCACCGCAGACTTGTGAGAGTCTCCATTGGGACGAAGAGAAGTTGGGCGCCCCAGGAAGCGATGGAGCGACAGCCTCACGCAAGTGGACGATAATTGAACAGGCGATTCGCCTAAAATCAAGAATGAATAAGAAGAAGAAGGGAACTAAACAAGTAAACGCAACATTACTCATTACAATTAGAGTGGTGCTAAGTTGTTTGCAGGTCAGCAATGGATCATGGGAACAAAACACTAATTAAATCATTATTAATAAAAACGTTATGCGAATCAGTGATCATCCACCATTGATGTGGAATGATGCCGTAGAGCGAAGAAGTAAAACAGTATCTAAAAAAGCAAGAGTAGGTACTGAAGATCAAAAGCTAATTTAAGAAGAACCAGCATCCAAGTGTTAAAGGACTGAAGACTGGGAAAGGGAAGCAGCTGATCGCTACCAAACCTTATATGTATAATACCCCAACGGTTCAACGTGTATATTTCATTGGCTAAAAAACGATGAAATAAATCCGTCAAATAAAAACTAGGGGTTAGTACATCGATCAGCAGCGTGACAACAAATTGAATCCCAACCAGTTTAAAATCAATTTAACTCATAAACTATTCAAGCAAAATATCAACAGACGCGTGTGTTGCGGTTTAATGTCGATTCGAACCGAATCGACATAACACGCATTCTTGTTAACAATTTAACACGAAAACTAGTAGAAAATTGGGGAAACGCATTCCATATAGAACGAGATTTTTATTATTTATCGACCACAACAAGCGGGTCTAACGATTTCCTGACATGTGCATTTAGCTTGAGAGCGGCCGCATTAAAAATTCAAACCTAAAGCCAACTGTATATATCGATATTGCTTTGATACTTTTATTTTTAGTTGCTCCTTTTCATGGGACCGGCTTGAATAAAGTCGAATAATTGATGGGCGTTCGTTTCGAGGCTGGTGGGTAGCGGGTTTTCGGAATTTTGCTTTTCCATACGCAAGCTTAAGGTTTTTGCATAAATATGTTTTTGCTTCCCGCCGTCATGTTTCTTCTTTTTAGATTACAATGACCCTTTTAATACCAGACGATTATTGGGGTTGCTTATTTATGTCCACTGCTTTAACATCACACATACAACGAACATGCTGCGATGAACAATCATTTTTAAAAACAGTATTTTTCCATCGATGTTTCTGGATACAGTAAAGTTTCTTTCTCATTTTTGAATACAATATTTCCTCTTGAGAGGAGACGGAAAAAGTTATATACAAAGTGATTCAAAATTGCGTTATTTGCTTTTAAGGAATTACATCAAAGGGAACCGTACAACGAGGCATTTGCTTACGGTTCAAAATTTTGTGGTTAGATTTTTGTGGTTAGAAAGTGTACTTTCCTAAATGAGACTCTAAATGAGTTAACTGTTCTACATCAGAAACATGCGTAACCTACGGCCCGATGCTTAATAGAAGCAAATTGATTCTTCTGAGAAAATGGCAGTTTTCCGGACAAACGACACAACCAAAAAACGACGTAAAATACATTGGAATCACTATTGACCACAAACTTAAATTCACTAAACACATACGAAACATCAGGGCAGAAACAATAAAGAGAACAAAACACTTCCGATCACTAACCTACAAAGACAGAGGAATTAGCACAAACACCGCCACCAAAATATATAAAGCTATTTGTAGACCCTTGCTAGACTATGGACATATACTCATGCGCAACGGAACAGAAAGGACAAAACGTTATATACAAACAACAGAACAAATTGCACTAAGACTAATAACACGAATAAGACACCCCCAAAACCCATTACACAACCCCTCCACCCAACTACTATACGAACGCACAAACATGACAAAGATTTCGGAAAGACTCATACATCTACAGACAAAATGGACAAACAACCCCTACAACTGGACCATACTGAATCCCCTTTGTCTTACAAGACCAACCAGACAATCCCGCTTCCGTTTCCCTGCATCAACGCTACTCGAACACTTACAAACGCAATAGACTACAGGACAATAAAATAATTTTTTCTTGTCATTAGAATTGGAAAGTTTATTTAATAAGATTATTAACCTAGAATAAGAGAATTTTCATCTTTGTATTTTGTTTAGATTAAGACTACATGTATTAAACAAGGGCAGAAAGACCGATAGGTCGATAGCCTTTTTTAGAAATAAAGATGTTTACTACTACTACCAGAGAGTTCATATTTCTCTCTTTCTTTTTCTCTTTAAATTGTGTCAGTGTGGTCCGTTGCTTTGCCGTTGTTTGCTTATATTTTAGACCGGGTATTTGTTATATTGCCGATTCCGCCTTCGCGTACTGTATGGTTGTTTTACTCTTTTAGCCTTGAAGAAGACCACAATAAAGGTCGAAACGTCGGCAAATAATTAAATAGTGACGTCTTCATTATAGTCTCACACCTGCTACCTTTCAACTTAATAATAGAGAGTGTTACATGATGATACGTCATAATATTTCCGTTTTTCTCGTTGTAAAATCAAATAACTTTTGATCTAATCGATGAATCGTTGTGACTTGTTTTATTAAATGAAGCTTATGTAATCCGAAATCTTAGAAAATATTAAATAAGGCCAAGTAGATCCTCAGAAATTTTCAAAAAATCCGAATTTCGGCATTTTTATATGCTTATTTAATATTTTTCCAAGATTCCTGCAAAAATCACTTCGATTCATTGATTAGATCAAAAGATGTGTGATATTAAAACAAGAAAAACGAAAATGTGACACTGTGGGGCGCAGTAAAATATATACAGGGTGATTCAAAAGTGGCGTCATTCCTCTGGGGGTGTTGTCTGGGAGTGTTTTGGGAGTACAGGAAAAATAGTAAAAAAAATTAATTCGTATCAACAACTGAGATATTTGAAAAAAACAAGATCAGAATTACGGCAACGATGCTTCGCAAGCTAATAAGCATAATTAACATTACATAAATACCTGTTGCTTATTAATGATCCAGAACTCGGGTAACCATAACTAAACATTGAAGTCAAAATTATATTTGATGGGGGTTAGGACAACCCTCTAAAGCGTTTCCCCTTTCTGTCAATTGGTCTGTTCGGAAATTAATATTTTATACTAGTGATGACGTCATTCGCGAGTACTAATTTGCTAGTACCTTTTTGTATTTCACTAATGTTTCAATGCAATTCCAGATTTCGGAAAATAAATGATGCGAAACAAAATAACTTTTTTAATAATAAATAAAATAATAATATAATAATTTGAAATAATAATTTGAAATAATAATTTGAAAATTCAATTTGATTTCAATAATACCTCCAATAAAAAGTTATAGCTTAATGAAACCAACCTACGGTAACTAAAGAACCTATAAAAATTGAGTCATTCACCTTTAAATACGAAAATCATTTCGGTGCTTGGTGATCAAACGCAAATCTTAGATATAAATCTGTGGTTCTGAAAAGTGAGTTGAGCAGCTTCTTGTATTCGTGTAACTAACTCCTGCTCATTTTGTACCGGTGTTCGTGTTCGATAGACAAGAGATTTAATGTGTCCCCAAAGGAAAAAATCCATAGGAGTCAGGTGAGGAGACCTTGGTGGCCAGTTTACTGGTCTATTTTGGCCTATCCACTTGTCCGTGTGCTCCTGATTCAGCCAAGCTCTTACCGGAGCAGCGAAATGGGCTGGAGCCCCGTCCATTTGGAGCAACAGATTTTGAACGGAGGCTAGGGGCAGATTGTCAACAAGATTTTCAAACTCCGAATGAAGAAAAAATAAAAAAATTTCACCATTGAGCCGAGATGGCAAAATTACGGATCCCAGTAGGTGAATACCCAGAATACTTGCCCAAACATTCACACTAAAACGGTTTTGATGATGTTGCGAAATGGAAGCATGTGGGTTGTCGGTGGCATAAATATGAGAATAGCGGGAGTTGAAAAATCCATCTCTACCGAAATTCGCTTCGTCGGTCCATAAAATATGTGATAAAAACTGAGAATTTTGTCGATTTTGCTCGAAAAGCCAATTACAAAAACGCTTCCTTAATGGAAAATCTGAGGGTAAAAGCGCGTGTATCTTACATTAATGGTAAAGATGAAGCAATTCCTCGGCAATAATCCTCGGTGTACAGTTGATTGGGAAAGTCTCAGTGGTTGTGCAATGCTCCGTGTACTCCTGGAAGGATCTGCTGCAATGATATCCAATACATGTTCCTCTATGTCTGGAACCCGAGCACCTCTTGGTCAGCCAATATCTACTTCAATTACAAGAGGCAATCGTCCAGTATCTCGGGTAAGTAAGTCACAATTTGACAAATGCTTGTTATTCTTGACAAAAGATATCTACCTGTGACTACCTGATAATGACAAAAAACATCATTGCCGCTTTGACTTTTCATCAAAAAATTGTAGAAGAGTACTTTTTTAGTATCAAAAATTTTCGTAATTTGAAGTAAAGATGGTAATTTCTCTTTTCGACTGCTTAAGTATTCCAATATGCTACCAATCATACATGAAACAATTTCAGAATAATGCTTAATAACAAAGTTGAAATTCGATTTTCAACTCTTAATATCTTCTATAAATTTTCGAAAAAAAATTTTTCAATATTTTTCTCGTACTCTTCAAGTGAACCCCTATTATCCCTTAAAAAGAATGACGCCACTTTGAATCACCTTGTATACAGGGTGTCTCTTTAGAAAGTAATAACCTCTCGCGAGCATACAGGTGAGGTCAAAATAATACGATCATATTAAGAAAATGTCTAACGTTCCCCTAACGGACATATCAGGCTTCAAAAGGTAACCTCAATTTTACGTTTCGAGTTGGAACTTTCAGACAATTTTGTATATTATAATTAGTTTTTGGCGAAACCCATTTCCCAAAAAGAGTCAACCAATTTGCAAACCGATCCTAAAACTCTTAAAAGAAATCAGGAACAAAGTAGGGGAGAGTGGGCCACCCACCATAAGACTAAAAAAGTCAAAGTGGCTTTTTTTCCAAACACTTTACATGAACGTCCAGAAAAGTTGATGAACTGGTCGGAATTGCATTTATTTCAGTCTGTAACGGTGGAAAGCACATAATTACTGTAAATTTAAAGATATTTTTAATTATTATTTTTTTCGACTTTGTGCCTATGAAACATAAGTAAATCAATAAAAAAACGATAACTGAAACTAAAAAAGAGTAATTTCCACCACAAGATTAGCAAATATTGCAATTTTAATGTTAAACATTAAATTAATTAGCTTTAACCTCGGCTTAAACAAAATTAAAACTGAGAAAAATATTACCCGGAAAAAATGACAAATTTTGAAATTTTAGTCTTAGGAAAACAATTAACGAATATTAAAATTGCTTTTAAGGGAACAATTCCAATATCAGGTTGATTAGGGAATACAAAATGACCGCTGAATTTCCCCTATTTCAACTTCAACTTCTTCGGATGTGTCGCCCCAAGTAATAATTTTCCCTGCGAAGAAAACCTTCCTAATCTTTAAATTATTAAACTCAACACACACAACACAAAATAATTTTCTTTGCTTTGTCTATCTAATTCCTCTAACGCAGTTTGTTCGTCGTCATCGGAAGACATCGCCTTCAATAACATTTTAAAATTTTTGAAAAACTGTTTTTCTTCGCTGCTTGTTTTTTCGAAATTTCTATCTTTTTCTTCTTTTTCTTTGCATCTCATTTCAATTCTCTCTTTTTCCGGAGTATCCGTAGGGATGATATTTGTTGCTTTTTACTGTGACTATTGGAGAGTTTGCTTTTAAAAGCTTTTTGGGTAGCCTCTAAATGGACCTATGGACTTCGCAATGACAGTTTTACTACACTTACTCCAACTAAAACTTCTTGGACTGCTCGTTTCATGTTTTCTTCTGGGAATGTACCCTTCTGGAACTTGAATTTGCTACCCATTTACATCTAAGGATACAAAATGACGCACTTAATTAATTATTAAAGGCATAAAATGTTATCCATAAGACAGTGTCTCAAGGTGGCCCTAAAAAAGTGTCTCATGGTAGTCCATTTACATTTTAAAATTGTTGGTGAGTTCGATATAACAACACTAAGTTTCCTTATACAGTTAAAAAGCACTTACAACACTATTACTTACAAAAAACGAAGATTTTGTCAAAATTTCAGTCAAGACTGATTCAGACAGGAAGACACTTTTGCCGCCGAAGCAACACTGTGCTAGTAATACCCAAACGGGGTAATATATGTTTCCACTTATTGTAAAAGAAAATATTGCAAAGTCTCATGGTGGCCCACTCTCCCCTACTCTTCATTTATTTCGATATTCCTGAAAGCACAGAGCCGTAGCAGTACCAGAAACGGGGGATTAGAGGCAAAACCTCACGCATTTACCGTTTGCTTTGCCCTTATTTTGCGTTTCGCTCTATGTGATAGTGAAGCATTGCTTTGCCTCTAATCAGTAACAACTTTTTTTAGTTTGATTGGACATAATTTGCCTAGTTTGATTGACTAATTTTACTAATATCGTAATTAATGTCCAATAGATTTAGTATTTCGATTTGTGCCATTTTTTATAACATAAGTAATATACCTACGTATACAGTTTTGCTCAAACGTACATCACCGTTGTCGTGTAAACATGGAAGATTTACAGACGTTCTTACGAATTATATTAATAAATTTAAACGCCACATCCAATTTATTTACCTCGTTATAATTTATATCAGTAATTAAACGATTTTTATATGTATTTAGACAACTGACATCACAGCGACTGTGTATTTTTTTATATTTAAAAATCTATATCAATTAAATATTTGCATCGCTTCGCAATTATTACTATAAGAACCTAGTTAAAAAGGAAACCATGTCATTATTCAAATTAGTGCCCTGGAAGTTTAAATAAATGTATCGATAGTTTTATGGCTGATACAATTTAATACCAATATTGTAGCATATATTTAGCTACTTTTACTATAACATTATCTTACTCAGGTAGACCATATGTTGACATTGAAAATAATATATGACAATAAAGCAAAATATGCCTGACACAATATAAAAATTCATCTCCAAAATATATTGATAAGCAATATATTTTTTAAAATGGAGCGTTCTTGTTTCTTGTTTATTACACATTTAAATTACACAGTAAATTTGTAAATCCTCACACTTGTATGAACGCCGGAAATAAAAAGAATCAATATTGTCCAATGCTTTAATTGCCTCAATAGAAAACTCTTCTTGATAAAAGATTTTTTCATGTATGTTACGTATAAAAACCAACTTGCTCCTTGGTATTTAACAAAGAAACGGCAGAAACCCAAAGAAAAGTTTTCTGGGACATGCATTGCCCTGGAAAAGTCAGTTGCCACATTTTTGTAGATCAGAAGGATTCACTTGTATTTTGTTTATAAAAGAGCAAACATTAAACTGGACCTGCGTGGCCACAACACAGATTGAAACAAAGATTAGCGACTATTGAAGTCTAGTGGTTGGGTCCTTAGCATGTTGGCAGCCTTGTATTTAAGTTACCGCGTTCTTTTTAAGAATATGGTACGTTATTGGCTTTGGATCTTTTTCTTTAAGAAATGTATAATACAATTCACTCCTAACTGACAGAAAGACAGCTTGCCTGTTTATGGACATTAGCAAGGCTTTTGACAGTGTCTGGCATAGAGGCTTACTATACAAACTATACAAACTACACACACCAACATATCTACTACACACCATAAAGAACTTACTAGAAAACAGACAACTACAAGTACGAATTGACAAAACACTGTCATTTTCTTTTTCCCCTGGACAAGGGCTCCCTCAAGGATCCCCGCTCTCACCGTTTCTCTACAATATATACTGCCATGACATATACAATTACAACTTACCAGACAAAAATCAAATCGACAGATCGGCATACATATTACAATACGCAGACGACACGGCACTTATTGTACATGACAAAACTACTGAGAGAGCAGCGCAAAGACTCCAAACACTAACAAACAACACAATGACATAGTTTTATAAATGGAGACTAACACCAAACGCGTCAAAAAACCAATTTCTGCTCACAAACCACAGACTCAACGCTGATTCCCCTACAATAACAGCAGACGGCCAAACGACACAACCAAAAAACGACGTAAAATACCTTGGAATCACAATCGACCACAAACTTAAATTCACTAAACACATACGAAACATCAGGGCAGAAACAATAAAGAGAACAAAACACTTCCGATCACTAACCTACAAAGACAGAGGAATTAGCACAAACACCGCCACCAAAATATATAAAGCTATTTGTAGACCCTTGCTAGACTTTGGACATGTACTCATGACCAACGGAACAGAAAGGACAAAACGTTATACACAAACAACAGAGCAAATTGCACTAAGACTAATAACACGAATAAGACACCCCCAAAACCCACTACACAACCCCCCCACCCAACTACTATACGAACGCACAAACATGACAAAGATCTCGGAAAGACTCATACAGCTACAGACAAAATGGACAAACAACCCCTACAACTGGACCATACTGAATCCCCTTTGTCTTACAAGACCAACCAGACAATCCCGCTTCCGTTTCCCTACATTAACGCTACTCGAACACTTACAAACGCAACGGACTAGTGGACAATAAAATAATTTCTTCTTGCCACTGAAATCTTATTTATTTAATAGCATTGTTAACCTAGAATGGGAGAATTTTCATATTTGCTTTTTATTTAGATTGGGACTGCATGTATTAAACAAGGGCAGAAATACCGATAAGTCGATAGCCTTTTTTAGAAATAAAGATGTTTACTACTACTATTGTTAACCTAGAATAGGAGAATTTTCATATTTGTTTTTTTATCTAGATTAGGACTGCATGTATTAAACAAGGGCAGAAAGACCGATAGGTCGATAGCCTTTTTTAGAAATAAAGATGTTTACTACTACTACAATTCACTATATCGAATAGATATGTGCAAGCGTATAAATAGCTATAATAATTACTTTCACTTTCGCCCTGTATTTATAAATGAAAGCGAGCTTTCGAAAAGCATCAAAGAAGAAAACTGTTCTTAGCTGAGTCCTGATTTTCATGCCATAAATGTTTAAAGGATATTCAGAAAATACACTCCATGATGAAAATATTGGAAGATGATGGAGAAAAGATGACCAGATTTTTTGACTACAAGAATTTGAACACTGAGATACGATATCGAGCGTTTTTGTAGAACGCTTTGGGAGGGAATTCCTCTTCAAGTCAGACGGACATGATGGTGCCAAAGCCAATTTTTTAAAAGTTGCCACTAATTTTTTCAGTAAAAATTACCCAAGTCGATGGATATGCTTGACCATCGCGATATTCAACCCCCCACATGTTGGATCTTTTTATGTGAGGATACCAATTCGACTTGGTAAATTCAAACCCCCGGTATTTCAGAAAAGATTGAGAAATCAAGAAAAGTGGAATAAGTGATTTTTGCTTAAAAAAATGGGAAATTTGTTAGAATAAATTCAGATTTCCCACTACGTCACTGGACTAATTTTTGCGCTCCAAGCCTTTACATTAACCCTTCAACAAAAGGAAAAACTCACCATCGGCAGCCACTTTGAATTTTTAAATGCAGGAAGAGTTTTCTCTAATTAAAAATTGAGCGAAACACTGAAAGCCCTTTAATGTTAAAAACTGCAAGATAAAGAATGGCAAATATGGCGCAATATAGTTTGATTTGCTTGCATTAATAGGATGCATATAAACTATATTTGCTGTTATTAGTGCCAGCTACAGCACAAATCACTAATGAAACTTTCTGGAATCTTGATTAGAAAATCTGCATATATTTGTCCTAAATAAATCCATACAATCTAATGCAAGCGCCATTGCATCAATGTTTCTAGGTAGCGCCCTTTCTAAAGGTACACTTTTATTCGTTTATCGATTACACAAAGTGCTTCGCGTAATATTCGGAATGAGGAACGTAATGAAGTAATGTGTCTCCCAGACTGAAAAGGGCTTCGAATGAGGCCGAAAGGGTGGCAAGGTAGTGCAAATCGATTTTTATGAATAGCTTTAGCAAATTACTGTTTGCCAGAATACAATTTTAAGGTAGATTTTTGGATTTATGTGAACCGAGCAACAAAGCTAAACATTACAAAAACATACAATACATTTTTCATCTATTGTTACCATTAGCAATTGAGTTGGCCACTCTTGGGCATTACTGTCGTTCCATAATGTTCTGTTCTAGATTATTCTAGAATTTTTTTATATAATAGAATGTTTCAGTTTTATTTTACCAATTAATGAGGTCTTAAGTACAAACTTCTACATTTAGGGTTTTTGAAGTGGAGCGATGCCAGCCAAACTATAGCAAAGTTAAAATGGTATTAATATTTATTAATTGATCAATGTCTCATATACCGGGTGGTCCATTTAATCCGAGAAAGTCAGATTGTTCAGCAGTGAATCCTTTCTGAGACGAGTTCAGAAGGGTATTGATGTTTACGGTCATCATTTTGAACATTTATTGTCAACTTAATTTATTGTTAGTGCTTTGTTAGTTAGTTGAATAATCTGTTATTTTTATTTATTATAGCCCAAAAAAAGTTACTAGTTTTTAACTCATTATTAAGTTTAGGGAGACAAACGTTTAACTCCCTAGAATCTTTGAAATCAGGGTCAAGATCAAAAAGTTTTAACCGCATATTATTTGCTCTCTAACGCTGATTAACTTCTAGTTTATACATTTTTTTCATAGAATGTGTTGTTTCTGAAATATATGCATCTTTCAAGTCAAATGGACCACTCGGTATAACAAAATTATTGCTCAGAACAGATTAAAGTATGTGTTTTTTTTGTATAAATCCCGTTCAAACGTTACACGCCTTTATATAATCTCTTGTATCCATGTTGCTGGCGGTCTTCGTCTTTTTCTTTTTTTCTGGAGGTGTCCATTCCAATATTTTCCTCGCGAGTCTTTTTTTTAATACGTTTTACAGGTCCGTTCCATATTAATCTCTGTTTTTCAATGTCTTCTACAACTGGCCTTTTTACTTTCATTTCTTATGTACATGTTCCCATTTCTCACATGTTCTAATCTCGATTTTACCGCCGGGTTTTTCCTAAAATCTATTTCAACTGCCAGTAGATTGTCCTTAAGTCTTTGTGTTTATTAATTAATCAACTGGCTTTAATATGGTATCTTATATTCTGTCTTAGTTTCTAGTTTTATGTTTTTCTGTCGTAATTTTGAGTCCAGTGCTCCAGTACTTGTTTTCCTTTGGTTTTTGTGTGCTTTATAGCATCCTCAGTTTGTCCTGCTTCCTCCAACTCCCGTCCTAGTCACTAGATCTTAGTGACCTTAATCCGCTTGCATGGTTCCTCACTGCGACAATTAAACTGCTATGAAACTGAAATGAACTACATTCGGATAAAAGGAATTCCACTACCAAAATGTAAACTGGGAAATATTCTTGAAATGTACACAGAAGCGGACGATGTTCTTTGATCAGTGATTATTAATAATTTGTGTAATGCAGAATCAGGACAACGACGGAGTCCTTATGAAGCGTCATCTGATCAACTGGTCCCTTTGTGTTTGAAGGAACCAAACATATTAGCCTTTCAACTTATTAATAGTAAGGAAAACAAACAAAATTCTACCATAACAATGCATAAAATTAAATTAAATTAATTAAACTAAAAATCGTTCAAAGAAAATAAAAGAAAGTTAGGAATTTGCAATAGAAGATGCAGATTGGAGTAACATTCACTCAACAAACTAAGACACGGCTTAGAACTAAGGAGCAACTCGATGTAAGAACAAATCATCAAAATGCAAATCCAACTATGTCGGTCAAGAGTGGGCAAATTCAATTCCACAGAAAATTCCCTCTGACATTTTTATCTATTACCTTACATTAAATTTTTTTTATTACCTTACATTAAAAACTAATTATGCGTATCATACAGATATAGAGACTGTGGATCATCGAAGGAAACCAAATAAGTCTAAGGATACCTAAGACGCTAGAAACTAACATAAAAACAATGCAATAGAGATGTTGCAAACAGCGAGGTTATCCCCGTAAATAATATCAGATATGCAGACGATACTGCAATATTAGCAGATAATGTGAATGATCTCCAGGCACTGCTTAACCTGGTTAACGAAGCAAGTGAAAGAGTAGGATTGAAAATTAACATAAATAAAACCAAAGTAATGGTAGTGAGTAAAAATAATCCCCCAACCCCGGAATACATATAAATGGAGAAGTTGTTGAGAGAGTCGCAAGGTTCAGATACCTGGGATGTATGTTGAATGAAAAATGGGACCCAGAACAAGAGATAAGAAGTAGGATAGAACAAGCAAAAGCAGTCTTTATAAAACTTCGAAAATTCCTTGTAGACAGACATTTAAATTTTAAACTTAGATACAGAATGCTGAAATGTTACGTGTGGTCAGTCAGACTATATGGGGTGGAAACATGGACATTAAAAATAACAACAATAAATAAGATTGAAGCATTTGAGATGTGGTCCTTGCGGCGAATGCTTAAAATATCTTGGACCGAACACATAAGAAATGAGGAAGTACTCCAAAGAGTTGAACTAGAAGACCGGGAACTCTTCGCATATATAAAATAAAGGAAAACTTCATACCTGGGACACATCTTACGCGGCGAACGCTATCATTTTTAGCGCCTCAGTCTTCAAGGCAAAATCGAGGGTGGAAAAATAGGTAGAAAAAAATTATCCTGGCTACGGTACATCCGATAGTGGACAAGCATACAGAACTTCCAAGAACTACAAAGAGCTGCAATAAATAGAAACATCTAAGGGACGGTCGCCAACGCAGGAATCCTGTAAGGTATTATAAGAAGAAGAAACAGCGAGGAAGAACAGAGTAAAAAGCAATAACGCATGAATGTTATACAGAAAAAATAATAATTGAATTTTCTTGGAGCAAGGTTGTAAAAAGTTCAAAAACAATTATATTGAAAAGTCAGGATTTGATACATTCGAAGCAATACATTATTTGGGCACTAAGAGGATGACCAAATGTTGATATCAATCTTTCAAACGTCCTGTGTGACATGAGTAGATGATTTCGTGAAGAAGAGCAAGACGCTTTTCCTTCAGAGATGTCAGCTTCATTTTTTCAAGACATTTAATTTTCAAGAGGTATTCAGCTATTTGAAGAATGATTGTGAAGCTTACAAATTGAGTAAAATAAACTGAACTGAATGCTATTTGATACCTGATATGAGTGTGTTTTAAGGCACTGATTTATCAGATTTTCAGTGTTTTGCGCAGAATTGCGCCTTAATTTCTCAGATAATTATTGTCAACCGTTACTTATAACTTGTACATTTCTCAGCCCTACCAGTATTAAACTAAAGTAAGTAATAGTGAATGATGTAAGAATAAAGAGATTAGTGCAATATACAATAATATTATTGTAAGTAAATTGATAGCACATCGATCATAATAAATCGCTCCACTGATTAAGGTACTTCAAATTTGAACATGATAATTGCGAAATAGTTTTCTTGTTAAAGAAACGTAAACGAATTAAAACAAGTTTAAGTAAGCAAAGCTTAAATACGTTTAAGCAGAAACAGAACTTAAGCTTTCACCAGACAGTCACATAATTAAACTTTTCAGGCTCTGTTCCTCTCTTCTTCTTCAGTCATTAGACGTCCACTGCTGAACATAGGCCTCCTTCATCTTTTTCCAGGTCGATCTGTTTTGAGCGGTGTGCATCCAGTTCTTCCCGGCTAGCAGCTGTAGGTCGTCCCGCCATCTCGCCTGGGGTCTACCAACACTCCTTTTCGTCTCTCTGGGTCTTCACTGTATTATTTTGTTGGTCCATTTCACGTCATCTCGGGAAACATGACCTGTCCATTGCTATCTCAATCTTGCAATCCGTTGACCTATGACATCCGACACTCGAGTGCGTCTGCGAACTTCCGTGCTGCGTACTCTGTCTTTCAGGCTGATACCCAGCATCGCTCGCTTCATTGCTCTCTGGCAGACTCTTAAGCGAGTTATGCTGTTGACCGTGAGAGTGGTGGTTTGTGGAGATAATGCACGCGTCGTACACTTTCCTCTTGAGGCAGATTGGGACTTTTTGCCGATTCTCCTTGTGACTTCAGCTGTTTGGTTGTGTTCCTCTCTGTCGTTGCTCATTTCCAACGTCACGACTCATCATGTAAGTTGAAAGGTCAAACCTCCAGGAGTCTTCATCTTCCGCAGTTCTAATTACTTTCTCCATTGGCATATCTGTTAAATTTTAATATGGGGAAAGAATCGGACTGGGAATCGTCCTCTACTCCTTCTCCCATCGACTTTGCCCTGCATGACCAGCTTTTCAGTCCCATCGTTTCTTATAACATGTAAGAAATGCTTTAGGATATATCTTTGTATAGTTGGTAGAAGTAGATCCTCGGGATGTATTTTAATGTATCAGTACTTTAAGCATTCTTCGATTAGTTGGCCATTTTGAAGGCTTTAATTCTCCGTGAGTAAGTGGCACTGGGAGTTTATGACTCTGATGTGCATGTTGCAATCGTAGTTTTCTATCTAGCCTAATGTGTAGGTTTTTTTATATTTTAGCTAAGGTTGTGATTTTGTCATTTCAACTCGTCTTTATTGCCTCTTCACTGCCTCCTCCTCTGCATTTACTGCATATTAGCTCCCAGCTAGATTATTTGTCCTCGCTTTGGTATAGTTAGCAACAGTTAGAAAACCTAGGGCATAAGTCTCAATGTCTCCATGAGCATTAGGAAGGATTTAATTTTATTTGAGTTTGTATATATATTTATTGAGTTTGTATATATATGTTCAATTGGTTGTAAGTAAGAGTAACATTGCCATCTCCGGTTCTGACTGTGCTAACAGAGGTGTATCATCAGCGTAACGCAAATTGCATATTTTATTCCTCCGATTAATACTGCCCCGCCCTATGTCTTGTACATGTATCTTCTTGTACATATTCTGTATTATGTACGCTTGAGTTTTTCATGAGGAGAATTAGATGTGCTGGCACCACGTTTCTTATCAAACTCGTTGCAGCAGATTCCATTCAGTCGTGTCCAAAGCCTTCAAGTAGTAAATGAAAAATAAAATTGCTGGTACGTTGAACTCGTAGACATTTTTCAGCAGTTGTCCTACATTGGTAACACAGTCCGTAGGTACAGTAAAATCCAGTGCAAAACATGTTTCTTCTTTCTTTGAAAATTTTCAAAAAATATGACCAAATAATAAACAGTTGGAAAACACAAAGAACGAGGAAGTTTCATGTGCAAAAAAATTATAGTTTAACTATTAAAAAAGCCACACAAATGCCCTTAGAAGCACACCTACAGGCAAGCAAATTTGTATGGTACCAAAGCCTGATATTTTGAAAATGTGTGAGTATTCACAGCGAAAAAGCTCAACGATCCAGTAAAAATTCGATTAGCAAAAATGTAAGTTCTTTAATCTTATTTATATTTAATCTTGTACGCTATCATTTAGTTGTCCGTGGTTTATCTTGTCCAAATTTCCTCGATTCATTCAAAACTGTTATAACATTCCATTCTTGTCAGGTATAAGAAATTCCGAAGCGATTTCTAGATACCTGTCAGACCGAAGAGATTTGTTGCCCGTTTAGACTTGAAGATATGTATAATTTGCCCCCTAACCGCAGCTTAAAGAGCTGTGATCATTTATTCGAAAATTTAAGTGAATTACTTTAATAATTATAATTATTGAAGGAATGTCAGCGGTCTATGATATATGCTTAATAGGGGTCCAGATGTGAAAAACCACATTTATCTGTTAGGAATTTGATTTATTTGCTTTGGGTGTTACAGGTGGAAACAATTGGTCGTTTTTCTTGTAGGAAATAAACGGCACAAGATTTATTGAAGATTAAGCGATGGTTTAATACTGTACAAATGCAACGAACAGCATCATATACACATAATATACAAACACAGTTTAAATAAATGGTATTTAAGCTTACAAGACCTATAGTATATTTTGCAACTGACAGAATTTATTTCTCATTTTTTTATGAAAGTCCATATTTTCCTTTGATAATCAAATGATTTTCTTCTTGAAGAGCATTGCAGCAACAAAAATTGCAAATAAAGCAGAATACAGACGTATTTACCACAAATGATGGCAAAATGGAATTTATTTCAATTTCTGATTGATTCAGAACTCTAAAATCAAAGAAATTCAGACCTGAGAATGGCCAGTCCAATTGAAGAAATAAACTGTTCAGTCATTTATTGAAAAAAAAATTTCTTGGACTTGAGAAATGAGCAGCTCCTGCTGTTACCATATATGTTAACGTGTGTTCAATTGCCTCTTTTCTATATAATTATAAGGTTTACAAAAGTCTTTAAAATAAATGAGTTGCGATATGGTGTTGCTAAAGGACATGCTAATATTTAAGGAGGTGATTCTCGAACCGCTTCTAAGATACAAACTTGAATCAAGGTGCATTTTGTCCAGATGTACCTACACCAAATTTTTGTTGCTCACAAAATGTCACTGCTCTTTCTTAAAATATAAATTTATTTTGGAATTTCCATTCATTTCTTAGCAAATCTGATCTCTTGATTTTGTATCGTCCGACGCATGATTTTAGCGTAAAAAAATCTAAAAGAACCTTCACCTACTAAAACTCGAAGGACAAAGGCTACCATGGAGGTCCAAGATCACATATCTTCGGTTTGTCTATGATAAACGTCTAGTATAGCACGACCAGATGGCAGCCACAATTGCCAAAACAAAATACCTGCTCGATGCCTACTATCCAATCCAAAGGACAGGTAAGCTCCTCCTGCGAACCAAGGTGAGAGCTTACAAACAGCTAATACGCCCGGTGCTATGGATCGCCTGCCTGGTCCACGGCCAGCATCAGGCAGAAACAGAAGTTGGCAACTCAGTAAGACAAGATTTTGAGAATAGCAGCAAAGGCTACCTCCTATGTCAAAAACACCACATTGAGGCGAGACCTGAAGACAGAAGACCTGCTGGTCTATCTCATTGCTCAATGCTTGGCTCTATCTCAAAATGCACTCGTGAATTTTAGGAACCCGAAATGCGACAATTTTGTCCACTAAGTGCCACCGAAATGAAAAAGTGGAAGTACGAATTTTGTGAGGTTTATGCCGAATGGATGTGTTTGAGTTATCCTTAACATTTGCACGCACTGCTATCGCATTTTGGGTCGAGCGGCCAAGACAACTAGGTGTTTCTCTTTTCACGCCATTAACACATCCAGTTGGCTCAAATCTGTTCCTTAATCTTCTCACAGTGGCTTCATTTGGAGCATTCTGGAGTCGCATAACTAGACAAATTTTGGAAACTGTGGCTACAAAACGTTCACCATTTTTATGACAATTTTTCTCAATAATAATTCGTTGTTGTGCCTTGTAGGCCTACATTTTACTACCTGCATTTGTTGCAACATGTTGTTTGCAACCAGCTTCCTGTTGTTAACTAACAAACGGCCGCAGTCGCCGCGAAATATCGTTTTCCTTTGCTTGCTTATATTGTCAGATAAGTTTGATTATTTAGCAAGGTATTTAAATTAACTAAACATTGTCAGTGCTGGTGATGGGTAATTTTCATACAGATAAGAAAAACCAAAGCTGCTGTTATAACGCAGAAAATTCCAGATAGACATCTCATTGGCGAATTTGTTACAGCCATGCTTAAGCAAATTAACAATTTTCTAAATTTGGGAAACAGCCGGTAGTGTGAAGAGGTCGATAGAATGCACTGCTTTGTCCATAAAATATTGTCGACCAAATTAATAAATGAGGTGATGGAAATGGCTTATAATGAATTGATACAGGGTGGTCCAGACAGGTGGTCCTCAACTCATGTCACAAAATTTATTGGATTTTAAAATACCGCTTTTTTGTTGTTCGTTCTCCGATACTTTCTAAACAAAAAATGTGTACTTGGTGCAGATAGATAGAAGCCAAACCCAGAGTTTTAACCCAGTTCTTTGGGGTTTAATCCAGTTTAAAACCCCAAAAAATTGTAATGTTTTAAATGACTCAACTTTCATGTTTTTCGTCCCGTTTTTGCTAATTTCTCGGGAACAAATTGCGCAAGAGCGGTCACTTTTAGGTCACTAGAGAGAGAACTAAATGGCGCTTTTAGAAAGTGAAGCAGCTCTGAAGAAATGTTTACCGTTTCGTCAAAAAAGTCTTAATTTCAAGAGGTTTTAGACTTGCAAAATCTTCTCAAACACGACGCAGCCTTTTTTGACGTTTCTCGAGAACCATGTGATCCACAGAGTTCGTTTTTATATCATTGGATAGAAATTGAAATGCTCGATTCAGTTCTGATAATGTGCGAGGGGCAATTCTGGAAATTTTGACCCAAAAATCGAAATTTCAATATCATACATGTAGGTGCAAGATTAGGCCAAAATTTCATGTTTTCCGTCCCTTTTTTGCTCATTTCTCGGGAATATAGTGACCAAAAGCGCTCATTTTTACATCACTGGAGAAAGAACTAAATGGCGCTTTTAGAAAATGATCTATCGCTTAAGAAATCTAGGCAGTTTTCTCAAAAAAGTATTAATTTGAAGAGGTTTTACACTTGGCTGTGTTTTTTTTATTGCAAAATCTACTCAAACATGTCGCAGTCTTTTTTAACGTTTCCCAAGAACCATGTGAGCCACAGAGTTCGTTTTTATATCATTGGATAGAGAATTGAAAACTCGATTCAATTATGACAACGTGCGAGAGGAAATTCTGGTACTTTTGACCCAAAAAGCGAAATTTGAATATCAGAGATATCCCTTTAGTAATAATTCAAAAACACTAAAAAATTAGTAAAGTTGTTGTTAAATCTAAAGAGTTTCAGTGTGGTTAGATTCAATAATTATTGCTTATATTGCCAAAAGCACTTGGTGCTGTCGGAATATCACAATCCACTCTATTCTACCACTCGAATACAGGGTATCTTGTGGGACTTTTACGGTCGTTGAGTTAAGAACAACTAAAGCAGCTACACCTGCAGACACCACAAAAAATATGACTGCTGTTTACTTCCAAATAAAGAGACAGAACAAGAGCGAAAAAACGCCATTCAAATTAAATCTAAGGAAGGCTAAATAATAGCGTAAATATTCCACTTTTTATGTGAAGGTTTTCAATTCATGTTGAAAAAAATCTATATTTTCCATATACTTATATACAGGGTAATTCCGTTGGTCCGAAAGTTGATAATTTCGGAAAAACAGTGCGATGAAAGCAGTAATTTTAATTCGTTTTTTTGTCATTATGCTCAAAATATGTAAGTTGGAATCCTAACATTTTGTGTCGTTAGATGATGCACATTTAGACTAATAACTTTCAACCTGCACTTGTAACATCAAATTTGGTTCAAAACTTTAAGCCACTAAGAACCATTTCTACTCGTACATCAGTGGAACATTCTTTTTCATATCGATATTTCGGCTCGTTTTTGAGAAAAATGGATTCAGCGAACAGTAGGTTTTAATAATATCCAAAGCTAAAAATGAAGCAAATCAGGTAAATAATATTTTAAATAATCAAATAAGTAAAATACGTAATAGTCATTTAAGTCCCATTGAAATTTTTTTTTGATTGGTAAACTCGTTGTAACGCAGAGTTTTAATTTTTTTAACAGGTAATTACTGCCAGAAGTTTCACACAAGTCTTTATTTACATGTTCCTTCGGAGCAAAAATGCAAAAACTACTAGTGCAAATTCAATTAAGCAGCTTTTAATTTTGAACTTTTATTAAAATCTTGTGATAGTAGAATTAATTTTTCTAAAAGGCACAAAAATATCGATACAAGAATACTGGATTTATGTGGGAATGATTGGTCGTACTAAATTTAAGTTATAATTAATGAGTAGATAATAAACAAGCTTAGTTTTTTGCGTTAAAGTCAGTTGTACTAGATAATTTTTTGATAATAACAACTAGTTCTTCATAAGAATAGAAAGATATGATCGACATTGAGAAAAAAAGTAAAGAGGGAATCATATCGATGGTCTAGTTCCATACAGCAACAAGTCCAAATTTGGCCATTTTTAGTTTAATACGGCAATATGTCCAAAATTAAGTAGTTAATCTTTTGCATACAGCAACAACTCGAAATGTTTGGATTTGTCAACTTTAAATGAGATATTTCCTTTTTGCAACAAGTCACAAAATCATTACTAACGTCTTTAAAATTATTAAAACAAGTAGTTTTTGTGACTTCATATTGTTATGACATATCTGCTAACAACAATCTCAGAACAAATAAATTAATCAGACTTTAATCTGTTGTTTATTACAATTTCAAAAGACCTGTAATCTTTAAGACTGAATTTCTCAAAACAATGATTTTTAACTTGTTGCTGTATGGAACTGAACCATCGATATTTTGTGCCATATTCAGATAATCTGACGGATTTCCTGACAACAAGCCCCAAGTTAGGCGACGGTTACAAAACTTTGAGAATTTTGAAATTTTTTTAAAAACAGCTAGTCCCTAAAGTGAAAAAACATTACTTAATTTTATAAAATTGTGGACAAAATGTAGGTATTTTGTGCGTATTAGTTTAAGATATTCTTCGTCCTGATTAAAAGTTTCTCCCACAGTAACGTATACTAACTCCGGTTCCACAAAGTATGTCGAATTGATCTACAGATAAACGACATCAATAACTTTGCTTTTCTGCCTTCAACCAACAGTTGGCCAATTTTTCAACAGTATGGAAATACTTCTTAAAACGCAAGTTTATAAAATATTTGGACCGTTTCATCAGACTACAATTTTATGTTGGAGGTTTGAATAACTGATAACATTAAGATTCTAGTAACAGATTGCCTAAATACACATGGCATTACGCATGTCCAAAATTAAGGACTACAGAATAATTTGCAAATGGTTCTGATAAGTGCAAACAGATAAGAGTTTTAGGTGGAACAGATTGAGTTGTTAATCAAATAATGGCTGGTAAAGGTTGAAAATAGCTTCTCATGTAGGGGAAGCCGGGGCTGGTTGTCGCAAAATTTACTTAAACATTATTTTTTGGGTTCTTTTTAAATTTATAAGGATATCAGTAAATTGATATCGTACTTTCATATGTCACGAATACTATTTACAACGCAATTGTATAAAAAATGTCCTGGATATAGAATTTTAGTGATTTTTGTACTGCACGGGAAAATGAGACAAGCTGCCCCACTGTGGGGCATATTGTCCAATACCTGGGGTAACTTGTCGCTAATAATGTGATTATTTTATAAAAATCTAAAGTGGTTTATTTATAATTTTCAAAATCATTCATCAAAAGACAATTCTGAACATAAAATCAATGAGATTAGTAGTCATCATCAGAATCACAATTCAAACATACCAATGGGTTCCCATCTGTGCAACTTTCATGAGCCCAGAATTTGCACCTGACGCATTGCAACCAGTCTACCATTGAGGAACTGTAAGGTCCACGGCACACGATGCAGAATGTTTCTTCTTCATCATCACTTACCGTTTTTTTGTCAATGAGTTTTAATTTTTTAGCTGTTTTTCTTTGAGTGATTACTTTTTTCTCGGTTTCATTTCCAAAAAAATTTTCTTATCTTGTTTTACCTTTGGCAATTTTGAAGCTGCTATTTCATCTTTTATAGGAGTTTTTCTCCCGCCGTCCTTTCTTTTTCGCTCACCAGCTTTTGGAAATGGACGAATATCTTCGGGTGATAATACGGTTATGGCAGACGTTGAAAAAGTAGCTGTGGTTTCGGAAACAGGAGTTTTGGGTAAAATGGCTTTCAGAGCAGCGACTTCCGGATAGTGGCTTTTAGAACAGTGACTCCTATGGCTTGTTGGTATGACGATGAAGCTGATTTTTTTTTCAGTGTTATGCATTTCTACCTAAATATTATTGTTTTCTAGTGGTATTGGGCGACCTGTGACGTAGCTTGGTAAGAAATCTGCTTAAGTGAAAGTGTCTCTGTTCAACGGATAAATTCCAGCCTATCGAAATCCTGACATAATAGTAACAGGCGTGATAGCATGTGGCACAGAACTGGCGACAATTCCAGGAATTTCTTATATAGATATAGTTGACTCGAGATGATTTTTCATCCATGAGGCACAAGCAGAATTCACAATTTTTTTGAGAGGATCAAACACACTTTGGTCTAGAGTTTGGAGCTTGTCGGAACAATGAGGAGGAAATGATATCGTTAGAATCCCATTTTCTTTGGCAAAATCTAATGCTGGAATCGAACAGCTTTACTTACATCTTTACTGCACTTGACATTGTTGACAAAATGCCTTATAAAAAGGATGAAGTTTTCTTCTTTCATCCAACTAGAACGATTTGCGCTTCTCATACATCATTGCGGACCGTCCCGGATAAAATATTCTTTATAACGGAGCCGAGGGAATACAAAAAAAAGGAGGTACGCTATTACCACCAGCAGACACTGCAATTGCCATCGTTACAAGGGTGCCTCTCTCTGCTGAAACTAATGATCCAATTTCTTTCAAGCCTCTTCTTGCAACAACTCTATCTGGACGTTGCACGGTAATCGTGCCTGTTTGTAGAGCTCTCAAGAACAGCTCAACTTATTGTCTAGTTAAAACTTGTCGCTCTAGATAAACTAGTCTCCTGTCGTGTTCGTATAGAGTCGTGGATGCCTCTTAAGGAAACCCGAAAGCCCATCTGGACCAGCCGTGAAATGTTCAAATCCAGGTATTTGGAATTACTTTTCCCAATGCTTTTTCTTAGTCATATGCTAGACGCTGGACTTCCTTTGGAGTAAGACCGAAATCTGACACCTTCTTAAGATATTCCTCCAAGCGAGTTTCCTCTTCCCCAGTGAAGACCGTGTGTGTTTTTTTATAGCTAAACTGGTCTCGTGATTGTCCGGTTGCAACCTCTGCGTCAGTGACTTTTTGCAAAATCTGTCTAGGACTTTGCAATGAACATCAAATGCCTAGGCCGCTTTTCTGATAGAAAGTGTATGTTTTCTCAATTTAACTGCCCTTGCAGCTGCCATCATAGTCTGTGGGTCGGCCGGGGGTCCGATCGGTTGTTCTTTTAAATTTTCTAACCATCTGTAATACAAATTGGAGCGATGCTTTTAAATCTTGGACAAATTGTTGCATCGGGGCAAGTTGTCGCATTAAGGCAACTTGCAAGAAAATATCAATTTCGAAAACCTGAGTACCCAAGTTTTGGCGATATAACGATTACGACAACTTGCCCCTGCGACAACTAGCCCCGGTCTCCCCTAAAATATGAATCCTCAAATTTATGTTTTTGTTATATCTAATGGACATGGAGATCACTAGATTTGCAAGTTCAAGTTTATCACAAAAAAAATTGTTTGTTCTCAAAATATAACCTACTGCGTTGCAACTTACCTTCACACATTCATGGGATCATTTTCCAATATGGAAAGGACCTAAAAGTTATACACATTCAACATCTAGAACTTGAAGTGGCCCCCCTTTAAAAGGCATTAAACCTTTTAAGAGCCAAAATATCAAATCAAATCATCCGTATCAGAGAAAAGCCCCGGCTGACCTTTTCCCATAAAATTTTTCTACATTTCAGATATCGGATATCTAACAAAAGGCGAAGTGATTTATGAGGAATCCCGGTATAGAAACAGGTGACAAACAAGGGTCCTGTAACAAAAAGGATCGGCATAAATTAATCTTTGAAGGAAGAAATTCGAAAAGCGGCCCCGAAATTTTCGGTTTAGTTTAAATTCGTTTTAACATAACAATTGACCAGTTTTTTTCTTTTTGATTATGTTTAATATGCATCCTCGGCGGGGCCTAAGGGAACGATTTTCCTGTTTCACTTCGATACACATGGAAATATTAAAAGGGTATGGTATGAATGATGCGTTTGAATTTATTGAACTTCCAGCATAGAAAATGTTAACTGAGCTTGGATGGATTGAAGTGAAGTAAGCACGGAATATGAAACTAGTCTCACGAAGAACATTAGATTCCTAGACTACTTTACAAAATCGGCTAAAAGGAACAACAAATAATCAGGCATTACAATCAACCCAGGCAAATACAGGAATTTACTTAAAAATAACTGTTAGATACATTGTTGTTTTGCGTTTAAGTTATCAAATATCTAAATTGTCCTTGTTGGCTGAGCTCCAAATCTTTAAAAATTTTAGAATCTTCAAAAGTTGTGGATTTTGTTTTCTGATATATTCCGGACCTCCAAGGTTTTTTACGCCATTTAAGTCGTTTGAATTTCGACAAAAATAGCAGAAAAACACTTGTGCTAACAGAGTTTTTGGCTGTCACAAGCAAACACTCCCAAGATCAATTAAAATTGATAAAGTAGCCGAAAATCCGTACTTTTAATCTACATAAACTCAGTCCTGTACCATCAGCCCGTAAACTATTTTCAAACCAAAATAATAGTTTAGGTAGTGTTTCCATCGACTTTTAGCTTGACTTTGAGGACGATTTTTGTAAATATTAAATGATAGCAAAAGTAGTACAAGCGTTTAAGAAGAAAAATGTAGATATAAAAATGCATTTTTAAAACGACACCGCCACTCGAAGCTAAAGGAGATTCAAACTGCCTTAAAGCTGATTTTTGTTCCATTCTTTTATTAGGAGACCTGACCATCTGTCGGCTAATCATTGTCACTCTGTATACTAACGATTCAAACTTTCTAATTATGTACAAGCACACCACATAGCCACAGGAGTATTTTGAAATATTGGTTGAAAATATGTTATTTTTTTGGAAAACATAAACATGGATGGATCTATGGTTAGTAAGTGTAGACGTTCAGGAGAACGTTTTTTGTTTGCGGTGTTTCAGTTTCAACAACATTCTAATTGTTGATTCGAAATTTGGTATTCGGCTGCTTTACCGTGAAATAACATACTTTTGGATAGTTCCTCAGATTACCCGAAAGCACTCTTGTTTATCCCACGATTTTTATCAACTTTTTGATGATTTTGTAGCGAAAGTGTTTGTGGATTGAAGAATTGTCCCATATGTTCAATTGCCAAGACAGTGAAATAAAGATCTAAAATAGGTAATGTTTTCTCTCAGTATTCGAAAACATGTTTTTACGTCAACATACAGATACGCACAGTTTTTAGCATAAATATTTACATGAAAGAATTCAGCATAAAAGTGATATTTTGGACAAGCAGTAGTGCAGGTGAATTTGTTGTTGAATTGTAGTACACGAAGGTTTTGTAAAGATGTGAAGTGGAACTGGTGTAAAATTACCAGTTTATAATTAGTATTGATTACACATGAAAGAGGTAATATTTAGATGATATTTTATTAACTTGAAGTAAGTTCCAATCACAACACCATGCCGGTATTTGTGCAAGGAAATCAGTACCCTATTGCCATTTACTACTAAATCACAGAGAAATAAAATTTTTGTTTCTTCTAGTTGACATGCAGCTTATCAGTGCAAAAACATAGAATATTTGATAAATAAACAAATAATAATCTAAGTAATAAAGCAAATTCAATTTCCATTGCAAAAAAGGTAATAAAATGTCATTTCATTCTGCATATTTTGAGTAAAGTTTTTTCTATTTTCCCAATCATTTCCTATACGTTTTCAATCCAGTAGCGCTACTAACGGATACCAATCGCAAATTTGCCTCAATTTTTATTTGTTGCGTATGCAATTCAATTCACAACACTGAAATAGACAATAAAATGTTAAATGGCAGTTCCAAAAACATGGAAAACGGCTTAATAATCCCTATACCCAAAAATGGACTGGACAATACACAACCGAGCAATTACAGACCAATTACATTGCTACCAGTACTTAGCAAGGTTTTTGAGTACATAATAAGGCAGCGACTGGGAAAACTGGTCGGAAAGTACATACCATCGTATCAGTTCGGATTCAAACATCAGCACTCGACTATTCACCCACTCTTCACTCTGACTAACAATATACAAACAACCCCCCTGACTGACAGAAAGACAGCTTGCCTGTTTATGGACATTAACTAAGCTTTTGATAGTGTCTGGCATAGAGGCTTACTATACAAACTACACACACCAACATATCTACTACACACCATAAAGAACTTACTAGAAAACAGACAACTACAGGTACGAATTGACAAAACACTGTCATTTTCTTTTTCCCCTGAACAAGGGCTCCCTCAAGGATCCCCGCTCTCAACTTTTCTCTACAATATATACTGCCCTGACATATACAATTACAACTTACCAGACAAAAATCAAATCGACAGATCGGCATACATATTACAATACGCAGACGACACGGCACTTATTGTACATGACAAAACTACTGAGAGAGCAGCGCAAAGACTCCAAACACTAACAAACAACACAATGACATGGTTTTATAAATGGAGACTAACACCAAACGCGTCAAAAAACCAACTTCTGCTCACAAACCACAGACTCAACGCTGACTCCCCTACAATAACTGCAGACGGACAAACGACACAACCAAAAAACGACGTAAAATACCTTGGAATCACAATTGACCACAAACTTAAATTCACTAAACACCTACGACACATCAGGGCAGAAACAATAAAGAGAACAAAACACTTCCGATCACTAACCTACAAAGACAGAGGAATTAGCACAAACACCGCCACCAAAATATATAAAGCTATTTGTAGACCCTTGCTAGACTATGGACATATACTCATGACCAACGGAATGGAAAGGACAAAACGTTATATACAAACAACAGAACAAATTGCACTAAGACTAATAACACGAATAAGACACCCCCAAAATCCATTACACAACCCCTCCACCCAACTACTATACGAACGCACAAACATGACAAAGATTTCGGAAAGACTCATACATCTACAGACAAAATAGACAAACAACCCCTACAACTGGACCATACTGAATCCCATTTGTCTTACAAGACCAACCAGACAATCCCGCTTCCGTTTCCCTACATCAACGCTACTCGAACACTTACAAACGCAACTGACTACTGGACAATAAAATAATTTTTTCTTGTCATTAGAATCGGAAAGTTTATTTAATAAGATTATTAACTTAGAATAAGAGAATTTTCATCTTTGTTTTTTGTTTAGATTAAGACTACATGTATTAAACAAGGGCAGAAAGACGGTCGATAGCCTTTTTTAGAAATAAAGATATTTACTCTTCCTGTTAAAAGGCTGAGGTGTAGTGTGTTACAAAAAAAAATATGAGAAATTAAAATAGAGATATTTTATTGACAAACAAAATTAATACCAAGTATGTAATCAAACATTTCTCAACAGAAATAAATCTTTCGTTTCACATTAACATTAAAAGCAAGTATTATTACATAAATGGTGCTTTCAGTTCCATTTCAAAAACTGTCTGTACCTTCAAGCGAAAGCTTGTTACGACTTGTACCTAATTTTTTTGCTTTTAGAATACTTTCATGTAGTATTAAATAAACGTGTCGCAATCCAAATAAGTTAATAATGTAACGTTATTTAAGCGTTTTGCTTATAAGGTTGTTTAACGCATTTGCTAAACGTAAATAACTTCCAAAGAAAGTAGAATTCCGAATGCCTAATAAGGTTTGGATACCTACTTTCCTGAATTTGAGATTTTATATGATTTTCAAGTAGGCAAATAAGTTTCTAAATTGAATAAGTAGCTTGAAAACTTGTTTGTCTCCAAATTTCAGTGGCGTGAAATTTGACACAAGCATATGAATAACTCTAGGAACTATAAAGAAAAAACTTTGTAAAAATTTCAAACTTTGACACTTTTTTTTTTGAAAACGAAGTTCCATGTTTATTTGAACTTTTTCTCCATGTTTTGGACGAAAAAAGCGATCCTAAAAAATTTCCCGGAATCATGATTCACATTGACTGAGTCAGGACTTTGACCGGATCACTTGGCGGATCACCGCTTTGACCCAAATGCACCCTTTGCTTAAAAAATTGTTAACTTTTAATCTAGAGCGACCAGCAACTTGAAATTCCTACAATCTGTAGTAGATACTCCGGTTTGAAAATGTGGAAAATTTCGTTAAAATGTCCCGGAATCCTGATTCACGCTGGCTTAGTGAATGTTAACCCAAAAATCACAACTTTGACCCAAATGCACCCTTTGCTAACAAAAATCCAAACTTTTAATCTAGAGCGACCAGCAACTTGAAGTTTTTACAGTCTGTAGTAGACACTCCGGTTTGTTCAGTTTTCTAAATTCAAAAAACTAGCAATTTTTTGTGGAAATTTCTCTATTGTTTTGCGACCAATTGGTTGACTTCTTGCTTTTCCTTCTCTAAACTGAACAAAAATCTATCGATTTCTATGTTTTTTCTCAAATTTATGTAGTCTCGAATGATCCATGCTGAATCCGTAATGATAAATGATCTAATTGTATATGGTTTAGAATCTGGAATCTCAACTGAAATTTTATTTCCCAAAAAGGCTACATCCGACATTTCCTTTTTGAGTAATTCATGCGTACAACAAGCTCCAGATACGCCTATTATTAATCCTACCTTAAAAAATAATAAGGTTACATACATGAGTAGATACAGAGAAGGATTACATTGAAAATACGTATTTAAAGAACCTCAAATATGATAGATAATCGATAATGTTTATTTGAAGCTCTCTTTAAAAAGTTCTGTACGTTCTCCCTGGAAAATACATTGATTTTCTTGGACCTAAAGCCCATATTTTGTCTTTCCAGGGAATTTTCCATGTTTGGAAATATCAATTTTTTCCACAAACAGTAGCATCGTTCTTATCATGCTGTATTATTGCCCACAAAGTGGACGGCTTCTTCTGTTCGGCTTGTTCCCCAAAATATGCTAACATTGCATTTTCGGAGCTGAAATTCTTCAACTCTTTTGCTTCACACCCCTTCCAATATGCCTCAATGGCTTTTAGAAACGAAGTTTACTTTTTGCTGGCACCAAGCCATGTGGTGCAGCGTCAGCAGCCTGTCGTATTTCCGGCGGGGTACAATCTAATACCTACTAATTCCTCATCGGAGGACATTTTTTTCGCGAACTAAAAATCGGATTTTTTTTTATTATTATCAAACATATCAGTACATTAATCTTTATAAGTTTGTAATTAGGTTGAACCCATTGAAATTTATTGGAAAAATGTTTTTCAAACTGTACATTCGTCAAGTTACTAATCAAGTTACTGCACGTTTGAAATGCGGTTTTTGGCAACAGAAACCTTGTTTGATTTTAAGACTCTTTTTTAAATTATTTCCAGTTTAATTATTGATAGGGGTCTCTTCGCAGGGGCTTTAAAAAGTAAAAATGTATTTCGAATATAAACGGCTTGTATATGAACTACACCAGATACATTTGGCTGGTTTTCAAAACGACTAGATGTTGAACCGAGAGCGGGAAATTAATCTCAAAAGTTAATCTTTTTGGAATTGGTTCTATTTTTCAGTCCTGGCATAAAATAAAAGTTGCTATTTAAGTTTCCTTTATAATTATATCGTAAATGTAAAAGAAGCTTGCGGCTCACAGTCAAATATGTCTTGTCGTACTTATGGAGATGTTTGAACAACATTTTTAACCAAAAAGAGTCGTCAAAATATTATTCATGATACAAACAGACCGTCGGAAGAAGTGGCTTTTTGTCAACCTACATGATAATTTTAAAGAAGTGAATATCTTAGTTTAGGTACTACATTTTCTAAATAATAACCATTCAAATCAATACCGAATACCGACTTCAGTTCTAATAATAACAGTTTTTGAAGCAATAAAATTTTTCTCTCATTTCCATGTACAGTAGTTACAGCGTATAATAACACAAAAAAAGTTCACATATGCAGTCCTAAACGCAAATTCAATAATGCAGCATTCGGTCCGGAAATAAATTGATTGCTCCCAGTTATTAATTTTCTAACCAAAAGAACTGTTCAAAGTCGAACGACAGTTTTTTAGTGTAATTCATTCTTGAGCGCAATTCATTATGCTTGAAATGTTGATATATTTTATAATAATATTCTACCCTTTGTAGGTTGTTATTCTTTCAGTAATAAAGCACTTATTTTTGAGCAGTCGAAATTGAGGAAACGTTAAAACTTAACTAATGCAGCTGTGATTTGCAATGCTTTCTTTGTTTCATATCCCCAGTTTTGTCTGTGACCGAAAACAGTGGATTTGTTAAGTTAGATATGCAAAAATCCTAAAAGCAAAAGGTTCTTGTTGCCATTCACTCTTAAGCCAATCGTTTTGTTCAATTACATACTTGAAATAAAGACATGTTTTGTAAAACTCCTTCATGTTGTAATTCTTTTAGTAATAAAGCGCATTGATTTTCGAGTTATTGGACTTTTATATTGCCAGTTTTGTCTTCCAAAATTGGATAATAAATCTATTATCCAAGACTCAAATTGAAGGAGTAGTTAGTGCTCAAACTGGTTAGCTTGTTCCGTTGAGCACAATATAAATATTTGGATTTTATACTGTGACATCTACTATTTGAAGAAAGCAATCTTTCAGTCTACGCCTGGTTTAGGTGAAATGCAAAAAAGCAGTTAGGGAATGACTTTGAAATGATAATATATTATTATTTTAATATAGGTACCGCGACATAACCATTAAACCAGTAGGAGTTCATTTGTTGGATGTTCTGAGGCATGTTTCATTTTTTCTTTGTCCTGTTTAGTCATGCCATTTGAAAGCACGTATATTTTTGCATCACATTTTGATTGTCCGAAATTTAAATATAAAATTCCATTTAGCGAACGCATTCATCAAGTTTATCAATCAAGTGAAGTTTTTCAAAAGATGGATTTGAACACAATATTTCCCAATTTACAGTCTCACTCATCATTTCACTTCCATCCAGTTCCATTGTTCTGATGTCTTCTCAATGCGATAAGATAATGTCAATTACATTTAGAAAGCTTGTATATGAACTAAACTGCGTACGTTTTTGTTGTTTTTAAAAGAAATTGATCGTGAAAACTGAGCTGGAAATAAAGTTTCATATTTCAGTCTTAGTGCCTTCTGGTAGATTGACGTTTAACGAAAACTGATTATGATAACTATTTATTATACATTAAATATAAACAAAGCGGGGAGACTCAGCATCAAGTATGTCTGTTAGCATCTATAGAAATGCAATATTTTCGACATGTAGTCGTGGAAAACATCTTTATTTCTTAGAAAAGGCTATCGGCCTATCGGTCTTTCTGCCTATTCGACATAGATTTTAACCAAAAAATTCAATTCGAGTAACGAAATTTTACATGTTCTTTTCATATTAAGTCTTTCTAGCATTGGGGATCGACTTCAAATGTTTAGAAATAGTTTAGTAATTGTACAATGCGATCGTTATTGAAACTAAATTGTTCATGCACAGTTCAGAAATAATCGTACAAATATCCCATAGGTAAGTTGTAAACAGACCGTCGGAAATACTTGCTCCATGCCAAATTACACGATAATTTTAAGTGTTAAGCCAAGAAATATGATCTATTTAACGTGCCAATTTAAGGTCCTTATTACATTTTTCAATCAATAATCGTTCAAATCAATACAACGTGTTTTTATTTGAAATTTGCAATTGTAATTAAATGCCCATGATATTTGAATGAAATTAAGAAAATTATTTAAAGTCTTGTAAAAACAATGTAATTTTGATATTATGAGTTTTATATAGATAATATTTCACTCCAATACATTCCTGGGTTTCAGTCAATTTTATTGCTTATTATTTAAAATGTTACAAATACGTTTCGGTGTCTTTCTCTACCATCATCAGTTTGTGTGTATAGTTGTTTCTACCTTCACATTTGACTGGCTATTTAGCCAGTCATTAATAGCCAGTCAAATGTGAAGGTAGAAACAACTATACACACAAACTGATGATGGTGGAGAAAGACACCGAAACGTATTTGTAACAGTAGTAGTAAACATCTTTATTTCTAAAAAAGGCTATCGACCTATCGGTCTTTCTGCCCTTGTTTAATACATGCAGTCTTAATCTAGATAAAAAACCAATATGAAAATTCTCCTATTCTAGGTTAACAATAGTAGTAGTAAACATCTTTATTTCTAAAAAAGGCTATCGACCTATTGGTATTTCTGCCCTTGTTTAATACATGCAGTCCCAATCTAATATTTGTAACATTTTAAATAATAAACAATTAAATTGACTGAGACCCAGGAATGTATTGGAGTGAATTGAAGTACAGTCAGGAAAATATACGAAACGATATAGATAATATTAAAATGACGTTTGCATCAGAAAATTCTAATAATAATTTTTTTTTCTCTCGTATTCATGAGCAGTAGCTACTGCGTATAATAATGAAAAATTTATAATAAGTATTAAAATATAATGTCTAAATAAAGCAGCTTTCGAAACGAAGAACCAAAATTAATTGCTGTCTATTTTTCAAACAGGACCATGTGTATAAGATCCAAAAACAAAAATTTTCTGTTGCCATCCATTATTTTACTAAATTTTTCAGATGCCACAAAATATTTTACTCAAGTAAATAATAATTATAATCATTTTCATTGCTGCCCATGTCATTTGCTACTTGTATGGCAGTTTTCAATATGAATTTGCCACTAAAGTACATCTTTGATTTATAATTTTTCTGTTAAACTTTGTCTTTGACCTTATAGAGGAAACTTTTAGGTATTATCTACCTCTATCGAAATTTTATTGCAGTAGTGCTTGCACTAGTTTTTAATGTTTCGACACTAAAGCTCGATTTATAAGCTCTGCAGTTGGTGCCGTTTGTCGTTCGTCGTTTGCAGTTGCCGCAATTCAAGAAATAAACATACGGACGCGCACGTATCAGTTTATAAACCCGGCGCTGCGTGTAGTTCGTCTTTTTCATTACATTTCCCTGCCGCTGGAAATTAACCAAATTTTATTTCGCCGACGCCTGTCGTTCGTGCAGTTGGCGATTAACCAATGAGAGAAAGAGTTTCATATCACGTGAGTGACATTTGTCAAAACGAGGCCGTGTTTTGTTTGCGTTTCTGGCAAGATGGCAGATCACGCTTTTGACGCTTTTTCTTCAATAGCAAATATGAAGCTAAAATGAACGTAAAAGCAAGTAGCTTGCGTCTAGACATTCTCGACATTTTGATATTAAAATATTGAATTAATCTGTACAATATTAGGTAAACACAACACACAACATAACCAACATACATACAATCTGTCAACCTGACCAATCAAATTCCAACGTTGGCAACTGCGAACTGCAGATTAAAAATGAAAACGAGAACAACAGCTAACAACCAACTAAAAGTAACTACTGTCACTCTGGACCCAGGGTTGACTGTCCCAGCTTTGAATATAAAAATTCAATGACGAAGCCGTTAACCAACCCTTAACTGTCTTGATCTAAATAGCCCTAGAGTTATTCCCTCGCAGTCGCAAATCTTTTCCCTTCTATAAAAAACGCATATTCATTATATCCAAGTCCTTACGGTCTATTAACATCTCCGCCCAAGAACATTAGGAAACCAAACATTAATAATGTTTTATTTAAATGTTGGCCGACAACGTTTTATTTTGATGCACACTATGCATGTGAGAGTCTGTGTTAAGGCAGTTAGCGAAAGCTCACCAAAATTTATTAATAGAGCAATAGGGGATAAATTTCATGTGAAGTAGGAGAAGGAGAAAAAAGGCAATGTTTTCAAGGCTCCAAGTTTGGGGTACGCGGCCGACGAAGTTTGTTTTGGCTGGCCCGAGTAAAGAACGTCGGCATTCGGCGGGAGCAACTAGTTCTGAGTTTGGACGACAGGGTCCGCTCGATGCGCGCACTACGTCCGCCATTGGCGGAGAGGCGTGGCCAGGGCCTGACAGATCATTCATCTAAACCCCACTCTGCCCCCTTGAACAGACGTGATTGACAGTTGGCAGACGACTGCGGAACGCGCAAGAACTCCGCACGCGCTTCGGACGTACGGCGCTAAACGAAAATTTACACACCGACCCCATGAATACGCCGCCGGCGAACAATTTTCAACAACCATCAGTAGCAGCACGTGGGTAACTTTCAGTGTGAATGTGCAGTGAGACGGAAGAAAAATTTGTGAATTTTTTGAGTGAAAACAGTGCGCGACAGTGACTCGGACCTCAATAATCCCTTTAGTGCGGGCAGTGCAGTTCATGGCTCAGCCACGGGTACGCTAATCGTCAGCCTTCGAAGAAGACGACACGTTCACATACGGGGACGTTAGTTTTACGTTGTCCATCTAGATTGCCAGCTGATTGATGGACGTTTCGACCTGTCAACATCAATCAGCGGCTAATGAATGAGACCCGCAGAAGGACATCCATCATTTACACCTAGTGCACTCTTGCGTATCACAACACCGCGGCGCTCTGTCAGACGTCAAGGCCTTCGACCCTGGTTACATTAGAAGCGCGTTTTCTTATCACATTCGATCCTACGACCGATTCTTATGCAGCACCCGACGCTCGCCTACCAAACGCGCATAACAAACAGCCGTGAACTTTAGCCATGCCAAGTCTATTTCGAAAACAACCAACTCCACATACTCAAGTTTATGCAAAGTCAATTCAGGCAGTAAATTGACTTTGCATAGACCTCCATGTCTTCAGTGGATCCCATTCAATCAGAGCTTTTTCTTCTTCTTCATATTGGGGTTCCAACTCAACAATCAATGCCTCTCTACCACAAGCTACAACTTCAATTTTAGTTAAATTTCCAAAGCCATTAATCTCTTTCAAGAGCCAATGGCTGTCTACAGTCGATAACCATGATGAGACCATAAAATGTTCACTTTCACGTGAGTTCTTTATTCCGCTTTGACCCTTATTTCATAAACGGCCCAGAATTTTGGTCTGTTGTCTGAAACACAACTGTTTGAACTTGGTGACTAGTAACACCTCGAGAACCATGCAATGTTGATACCGTTTCATGGCCAGCATGAGCTACCCTCCGAATTGGCCTGCTGCGTTTGTTACAATAAAGTGATTGAATGCCTTTCCAAACAAAAGCCTATAGATAAAAATTATTACCGGATAGACCTTGAGAAGTGATTGACAAAAAGTTGAAACAGGATAATCAATAGAACACACCGAATATGGCAGACATAGAAAAAAATGTGGCAAACATAGAAGTATGACACAAAGATTCTAACAACGTAACATTTGGTGGAGAAAGCAAAGTGAGGAACAGGTTCTAAGGAACATATTACAGATATATGATTAGTCAATAGACCCAATCAGACCTATTATAATATTGAATTAATGTATAGGTTCTGGTCGGCAATTACGGGTTAGTATTGCTTTTAACGAAGAGCCGTAATTTCTTTTAAAATCGATGAATAGGCATTTTGGAACAAGAAGATACCTTACCTGATTTCTCCATAAAATTCGAGTGAAAAAATCCGAGTCATGGTGCGGTTTTTGGATTATCATCGTGGAATGCCGGGAAGAATGTAACCCGAGTCGAGGGTCTAGTCCCAAGACACCAGGCAAAGTAAGATACGTTCGCCGTGCCGTCGCTAAGCGCAGATTTTATATTGTTAATTTAATTCGTTCTGTACCAGGCAAATTAATCCATCACGCGAAGAGGATTCTCATCATCGTAATGGTGAAATTTTACTGCTGCTTGGAAAAACTTCAACCGAATCACGGATGTTTCTGGAAAAGTCGTGAAGTCTGACCGGGCGAGATTGAAAAACTTCCTAATATTTTGTGAAACGCTTTTGGAGTGCCAGCAGTTTAAAATCAGATCTTTAAAAGTTTTACGATCGGAGCGACATAAAAATGACATTCTTTCACAACACATATTGTAAAACTAAAAAGAATCGTAAAGGATATATTGAGGCTGTTTAGTACTGGAAACGAAATTTTACGACATCGACGGTGATTTCAACAAGTTCCAGTTTTTAGGGCCCACTAAAGAGTATTTATCCCATCACGGGACTCTATTAAATCATCGTAACGTCTTTACATTTCACGCAAGTATCTCACGAATCGTCTCTGAATTACCGTCGCGAGCGGATGCTGCACAAGGAGAAAATTTCATCATAATAAAAAGTTTTCCGGGCCCCAACCAGCGACTGAACCCCTATTTTTATTACGGTTTAATAAAATATTATCAAGATTTCGGAGGCTACAAAATAATAATGCCAGGTTCGGATGAATTGATTCATTCGGAAAAATCGGAAAATACATCTGGACTTTAGGAGCTCATAAAAAATGTAAGCCGTGTCGCCCGTTCTTCGAAGAATGCACGTCCCTGATGGGAGATTAAGTTAATCGTTTGGTTTCAGTTCTCCTTTGATGTTGTAAATTAAGTAGAATACACAGGGTCATAAAATTTTCTTAACTATGAAATTATTGACGCTAAATCTAATTTTTATCCATTTATGGCTATAATTCCAGACCAGCTACTAAATGCAGTGTTTTATCTTATCGCGTAATGTACAATAAACATCCCACTTTGATGTTTTTCATTTTCACCAAATTTCAAAATAATTATGAACGTTCCGAAGAAAAATTCTCGTTATCACCATCGACATTTTCAAAGACCTGCTATAAAACATGTCATATTGGGTATATTTACAACACTAACTACTGTATTTTCTCGACCGGGTTTATTGCTTTATGGTATCTATAAAACGCAAATCCTTTTAAATCTCTATGTCAATTTTCACCGAAGTTTTGTACATTTACGCATTTGACTAGATGTTTTATATTTACCCACCAACTGAACTGAACGATAACTGAAGGCAGGAAGCAATTGTTGCTTAAACTTCGTCCATATAACGATTCCGCGACATGAAGGATGTATATGAGCTGTTGTGCAGAAAATGGACTGAAAAATGCCCTTGATGAGTTAATTGCTTCGACATAACGAAAATATTCTACCGTCGGCACATGACCATACGCCTTGAAGGTACCGCCGCCGCGAAAATCCGATCTGCTTAGCTGATAAATTGAGCAACTAAAATTAATCGACCTATTCATTTGAATTTAGGGAAATAAATTTAAATACATTAAATATGAAATATTAGAATTCCGCGGGATCCGATATCCAACTCGAGCATGGAAGTGTCGCGCCAACCGCCATGTCCTTCTCAATTCTCTTCAATTAATTAAGGCTTTCTCGTTCAGGCAAGGAATAATGCCCTGCGTGAAGTGTTCCCAACTTTCATAGTGCTTCAGTGTTGTGATACGTAGAAAGGATAACTCTCTACCTGCCATCACCATTCCATTGGAAATCGTAACAGTGTGTGTCAACGTGTTGTCTTCTTCGCCTGGGACAAATTCGTTTCCACCATCATTTACTTAACATCATTTTTAGGTGTAACTAGTAGAATTAACGGCAAACGAAAATAGTGATTCATAAATCAACATGGATGTTCTTCAGAAAAACGTAATTATTCCTAAATTTATTTTTTAGTAGTTTTGAATTATTTGTTAAGAGCAAGCAAGCAGTTAGACACATTTTGACCGAAACCTTTGGTTCTCTCCCTTTCCAACGCAGATAGTACGTTGCAAATCGTAGCAAATCAACTAATTTATTTCCGTGTAATTCAATAAAATAGTCATCGGTCAAACAGCAGTTAACAGCGGCATTAAAAAATAATTTGTCAAATTCCGCCTCTTAAATCATAATCACGATGATTTTAATTAGAAAGACAGTCAACGATCGATTAATTTCTCTGGGTGGAAAGATTGCGGTTATTGTTCATTGAGCTCAGTGTCTTGAACTTTTGCTAACCAAGTTTAACAATCAAATAATGCTGTTTTAATCAAACATCTATTTAGAACAAGCACGTTTTTGTTTTGTTACTCGGATTTGTAGTTAAGCAGCATCAAAACTTGCCACATTCTATTTTACACGTGTAAATGGCTAAAATCTACCTGCCCAGTGCAGTTTCTTAGAAATTTTTCTAGTCGTTTGAGACCTTTTATTAGTCGTCTGAGCATTGCTGGTCAAGTTATAGTTTTAGTCAATTATTTTAGAGCACATGTTTTTACCCGTCCATTTTTCATTAGATTTTGTTTGTTTTTGGTCTTAGAAATTTTTCTAGTCGTTTGAGACCTTTTATTAGTCGTCTGAGCATTGCTGGTCAAGTTATAGTTTTAGTCAATTATTTTAGAGCACATGTTTTTACCCGTCCATTTTTCATTAGATTTTGTTTGTTTTTGGTCTTGGAAATTTTTCTAGTCGTTTGAGACCTTTTATTAGTCGTCTGAGCATTGCTGGTCAAGTTATAGTTTTAGTCAATTATTTTAGAGCACATGTTTTTACCCGTCCATTTTTCATTAGATTTTGTTTGTTTTTGGTCTTAGAAATTTTTCTAGTCGTTTGAGACCTTTTATTAGTCGTCTGAGCATTGCTGGTCAAGTTATAGTTTTAGTCAATTATTTTAGAGCACATGTTTTTACCCGTCCATTTTTCATTAGATTTTGTTTGTTTTTGGTCTTAGAAATTTTTCTAGTCGTTTGAGACGTTTTATTAGTCGTCTGAGCATTGCTGGTCAAGTTATAGTTTTAGTCAATTATTTTAGAGCACATGTTTTTACCCGTCCATTTTTCATTAGATTTTGTTTGTTTTTGGTCTTAGAAAATTTTCTAGTCGTTTGAGACGTTTTATTAGTCGTCTGAGCATTGCTGGTCAAGTTATAGTTTTAGTCAATTATTTTAGAGCACATGTTTTTACCCGTCCATTTTTCATTAGATTTTGTTTGTTTTTGGTCTTAGAAAATTTTCTAGTCGTTTGCGACCTTTTATTAGTCGTCTGAGCATTGCTGGTCAAGTTATAGTTTTAGTCAATTATTTTAGAGCACATGTTTTTACCCGTCCATTTTTCATTAGATTTTGTTTGTTTTTGGTCTTAGAAATTTTTCTAGTCGTTTGAGACCTTTTATTAGTCGTCTGAACATTGCTGGTCAAGTTATAGTTTTAGCCAATTATTTTAGAGCACATGTTTTTACCCGTCCATTTTTCATTAGATTTTGTTTGTTTTTGGTCTTAGAAATTTTTCTAGTCGTTTGAGACCTTTTATTAGTCGTCTGAGCATTGCTGGTCAAGTTATAGTTTTAGTCAATTATTTTAGAGCACATGTTTTTACCCGTCCATTTTTCATTAGATTTTGTTTGTTTTTGGTCAGCAGTTTTTGCGACGCTTTTTCAACGCCGTTCTGTGCATAAAGACAGCTTTATTAAAAAGCATTTGCTTCTTATTTCCTGACTGACAACTAGATATTTGTAAAACAGAATACAATAGAGTTTCCCATTTTAAATAATTTAAAGAAAAACTTTGGGAAATTGCAGTTCGATATACTTCGACAAAAGTTCTATTGGCTTAAGATAACAGCAATTTAAACTTATTATTTATTAATTTAACTATTATTTTATGTGATATGGCATCTATTAATCGCTAAAATACCACATTGAAAATGCTGATTATATTTTAGTAGGTGATTGTCGTTTAATCGAGATACAAAATGACCGGCTTAAGACCCGGTTTACTTTATGCTGGAATTAGCGGGTCTAATGACTAGGAACTACCTACCGCCTCTTATAAATATTCATTCCGATGCTGAGTGGTTTTTTTATTAGTTATTTTGCCGTCGGATCACTGCAAGCAGGGTCAATTTTTCAAAGTCCAACTTAACACATCAAATAAATTATTTAATTGTGAATTGCGAAATTTATTTTGTGTCCCATCCGTTTTATTTATATTAATTATTTTTTTAAATTTTATTTTAACTCAGCTCCATTTCAATTGCCAATCGCGCCATTTTTATAAATTGTTTAATGCATTTAACATGTCAGACAAGCAACAACCTCCAGTCTGTTGTTAAAATGTTAATCAGAATGTCGTAAATATTGATCTTGTCAACGTGCTTCTCTTTAGAAACAGTTTCATATTTAGTTTTCATTTTTTAATTATTTTTAATTGGGTCTATTTGTCATCGTTCTTTATACGGTTTTTCTATAGACTTCATTTGAAAAAACCGCATTATAAAGTATGAAAGCAATTTTTTTAAGGCCTAGGTAGTTGTTTTTATAAATGTTTATTAATTATGGTACCTATCCACATTCTAGTTGAAGTTCAGTTAAGACTTATGGCAAAGCTCATTTAGGTACCAGAGACAAATAATAATGAGACGAGAGGTTCCAATGTTAACATTGGAAACAAGCCCTCGCCGGGGGTTGGTAGAACTAACGGAGCGAGGATTCGCACGGGCTTTTCAAATAAAGGATATTTTTTATTTTTCGGTTTAAAAACAAACTAGCCATCTTTGATCAAAGCTAATTTATTAAATAAAAAAGTAACCAAACATACATGAAATTCCAAATTACAAAATGTAATAAATTTGGTTATGTTGCCTTGAAGACTCGCTGGCGATTATTTAATGGTTTTCGAAAGTTACCTGTAAGAAATTGTATTAATAAATTCAGATAAAGTATAATAGAGAAGTTACTGAACCAAAATTTTCGCGGTGTTTCACCTAATGGGAATCTGAAAAATGTTTCTCGCTATACACAAAATATTTACCATTGCACAAGGGATATTACTACTTATATTTTGCTGTGCACTTACTGATTTACAGGATCAAGTAGAAAACCTACTAATCAGTTATTTTTTTTTATAGAAAAGCAGTGTTAACTTACAAAATTCATACATAACCTACGAATTTATTTATCTGTTACGTACCTATATTTCCTTATAAGCAATTGGGTGCTACGGGGGTAAAAGACCGGAACAATACAAGCAGAAAAAGAATACAAACTGTTTTAATCCCGTCGATTCGGGTTTCTAATGGTTCTAATTGACTAGAAAACTAATCTGTTAAACTAAACAAATATTGTTTTGTCGGCAATTTGAAGCAACTCCCGCCGTTTTGAATTCCATATGTTAATTGCGGTTGTTTGTGCCATAATGTTTGTATCATCGTGAAAAATCGCCATTTTTTACTAACAGCGTTCCTAATCTACTCTAAACGTTTATAAGGTCTGAAACGGAGCCAACAGATTTCTTCATCCGTTTTCCTCATGCGTTCACCAACTCCCAATATTTTCAACAATCTTCCGTTCAAATGTGATTTAGCAGCATGAGCTTTAGGTCTTATTTCTCACCCATGCGACAGAACCAGTAACATTCTAAAATAGTATCTGCTTAGTTTTTTTTACTTGCCATGATTTAACCCAGTTTGAGAAGAATCAGGAATATGAAGAAATAGAAATCTGCAGGTTAGCGTGATCTACTGGAACTAAAACAAATAACTTTCGAGGAAATATATAGTTTTTATTACGCCAAAAGCGAAATATTTGTTGTCGAATGATTTAGTTGTGAAGTCAGGTAAAGAAGCAGCACAAGCATTCTCGTTCTGAGTCGCGTTCCAATTTGCATAAAAGTAACATTACCGCTGAAACTTCAACTATTTGGGTATAAAGGATTATCTTAAAATCTTAATTATTTTTACGTGGAAATGGGATTAATTTAAAGTGTGTGTTTCTAGCAGGATACGTTCAAATTAACTTTATTGCGAAATACCACTTTAGGTGGCATACATTATTTTAAAGAAACCGATTTGCATAAAATTGTCATTACAGCACTCATGTCTGGGACATTCTGTTTAAACGAATAGAAAAATTATATAATGAGACAAATTCTTCTTCAAAGCCTTCAAATATTTTCTGCATTCGTTATCAAACTACTGTTTTTTTCAAGTTTTGCAATATATTTGCCTTTGTAAATTTTTATCGAAGAGGCGATCATTTTAATGTTAGTAAATTTGCATTTTTGTTGCTTTCAACGGGCCAATAATTTATTTTATTGTCCATAAAATGCCAAATTATTTTCCGGTACAATATGACTAAATCAATTATTACCTTCCGCCAAATATGAATTTAATATTAATAGCAAATAATTCTCCCTTGGGGAGCAAGTGCACATAAAATTTAACTGCCGCCTCGTTTATTATTGCGGGAAAAATACGTATGCGAAATAGTGAAGCAAATTAAATTTCAAAGCAGTTATATAAAACATCGGCGAAATGTGATTTATTTTAATATAATGTGCCGTACTTGGTACCTCTGACAAACCATTCCATTATCGCTGTTGTTCAACTAGTAGGTACCAGAATTATTGCAATTGCACTGCATAATGTAATGTTGTTTAATTATCTTAATGCAAGTATGCAACGCATGTTTTGGTATTCAGCTAAGACGTCGATCAAACATCTAAATGAAATTGATGGTCTTTCTAAGCTTAAGTATACGGACGGCTTGCAAATTAAGCAAAAGCACTATTTGTGCTAAAGAAAAATTATGTTTTATTTTTTGGACTGATTAGGATGCGGAAAACAGGAAAAACCCAGTAGTGCGTTTGTTAGATATAGCATATTATCAGATAAGTGTTAACACCACATCATTATACGCAAGCATTAAGTCTTCATATTGTAAAATTAAAAACTTAGCAGCTATTCGGCGTTAAATAATATCTGCCAAGTAAAAGCAACTATATTTGTCGGAAATATGGACAAAAACAACAATTTATTAAAATTTCAACAGACCATTTTTACAAGAAAAGACTTGAAAAGTCGCCATCCTTGTTAAATGCCCGGGCAGTCCTTAAAGTTTAAGCCTAGAAGCTGTGATCCATTTTCAATCTCTAGCTCTGTATTTTGAATAAATGTTTTCTAATATTATTAACATATACCGGTTTCAATCAAGGAAAGGCTATAATTTCATAAATTAGTCATAAACTCATTAGTTTCTTAGAAGAAACTGAAGAGATGGCTTAGTAATAGAGTCCAAACATGACTTTCATAGAGCACAAAAACATGACCCATGATCCTGATGCCCGCAAGTTTTTGCCAAATGATCCTTTGAAGTATTCGATTTACTAATTGCCAAACATTTTTAATTAGTCTGTAAAACAATGTGACTAATTGGGTTGCCATTAATGCACTGCATGTACCAGAAGACCGCATGGCAGATACCTTTTCGGATATTGCTATGTGGGTTCACATTCTCTACTTTTGTCTTTTTTGTTTCAAAAACTTTGCCAATATGCGTGATTTGCTGCTTGATAATGTCTCTTTCATGCTCTTTCATATTCCAGATGTGTTTCATTCGATTTGACTAACTCCTTTTTGTTTGTTGATGGTTGGAGTTTGCGTTATCGTCAGCTTTACTGATATTTGCTTTCAGTTTCATGTCAAAAGTAGGTTTCTATTAAAATGTTTCGATACGAATTGAGGCCAATAGTCGGCCGCATATTCTGACTTCTGACTAAGATTGCAATTTTCCATTTGCTATATAAAAGTCAGCTATTAAGTGCAATTCCTAATCATAAGAGAATTTATAAGCAGTTCGATTCTAGCATCTTTTATCAAGTATTGTTTCATTCCTCAACCGTTAAGGCGGAGAGCTCTGATCTCTGAGAATGGAAAGTATTTGTAAATAAAATCCAATAATCCTTCGAACAATAGGGATTTTAAATGTGTGGCATTGCTACAAAGAAACGCGACAGTCATGATTGATAAAATTCATAAAAGCAAGCAATTTCTGAACTGCACTTTTGGTTATTAGCAGTAATTTTTTGGTTCCCTTGAATATGCCTTAATTATGCTAATCGATTTTTTCAAATGATCATATGTCACCCGGTATTATATGAATGCGTATTATCTCGCCGTACAATAAATCATGTTTAAAGCGGCCATGACATACATTAATGTTTATATGGATTTTACGCAATTTTAACTTGCATTCGCAATTATTCTTTTTAAGTGCGTATATTTCAAACTCGTATTTCTCGTATTGATATCTAACTTATTGAACTATCTGAAAAATACAAACATGTTTTATACATCATGCCTAATGCAACATGATTTTCGGAAATTCCAATTTTAAATCATACATTCAGACATCTCATACGGCAGCCTACCATCCGGTCATGATTCCAAATAATTCTTTTGCTTATAGATAAGTGTAGATTAGATAAAAAGCCGTCACCATATCAGATTAAAAAGTAGCCGTGGTACCTACCTATGTGATATTTTAGTTAGCGAAACGCCACAAAAATGGATCTAACTGATAATTTAGCCACTTGTTCTTAATCAGGCTTATCAAAGCCTTCAATAACAATTAAAATGTGATGGGTATTAATGAACATAATCCCCCGGTTACTTTTGATGGTCATTCTTGGGAAAACTTTTTATTTCTCTTTTTTAAAGGTTCCTCAAAGACAGACACAATAGTGTTACTTACTTTAGTAGAAAAAATTTGAAAAGTTTCAAAAAAAAACATATTAACATCTGAGGAATTTTAACATTTTTTATAGGCTTTACTTATTCGTATTGTCTAGTCCTTGAGCATATCACTATGGCAAACGTAAACTGCTAAATGTGCGCTTTAAAAATTTAAATATATAATAAATGTGTTTGTATGTATTGTTTGGGTTCCTCTATTAACACCTACATACATAATTATTGCTAACAACCATCTGTTATTGTTTCGCATTTGCATAAATTTGCTGATGATTATAGTCATTAACGACATTCAAGCATTTATAATGATTCCATTAAGCATTTTATGTTAGCGCGAAATAGTCAAATAGTCTTACAGTTATGTTTTTGAATCCCTAGTCTTAATGATCAGCTGCAGGAAATGTTTGTTTTGATTAATTTGCAACAAATGTCTAAGTCGGATTCTAAGCGCAATTTTGCAGTGTTTTCAGAAATTTACTTTTTCACTTAGGAAAATAATATATAATTACGCTCACTGCAATGTATAATGAACTGTTTACTCCTCTATAATTTTCGCATAAGTTTTAACAATTAAAAGGCATTGGACTGATTTGAAAAAAATGCGATTAAATTGGCTGAATGAACTCTCCCGTGAAAATATGTATTAAATACTGAAGTCCTTTAGAAGGCTTGAACTTGAGGATTTCTGCATAGAGTCATTTGAAACAAATTTCCATTAATAGCATATTTAAAACATATAACAACTCGTGCTCCAACGGTCAATTTTTATAGATTAACCATAAAAATCCGCATATTCTGTTGCCGCAAGCCACAAACGAAAATTCTTTATTGCTACAGTCTTTCAGATTTCGTGTTGATTGTATTGCACAAAAACCTTGAATCAATTTTCTTCAGTTTGTGAAATGTGAAATTGCTTAGCCTGAGGATGGCCCTTCTGTTACGGTCTCGTATAAAGGACTTCCATAGGAAACTTAATGTTAATTAGCGCGAAAATGTGTTGAAGCGGATAAGCTTCAGATCTCTATTCAGAAGGTTTGTTTAATCTATCTGTCTTTTAGGAGTACCATTGCTAAACATTGAAACAAAAGCATGAAAGAACACAGAAAAATAGCTGGTTCGATACGGACTGTGAAAACGTCCAGAACCAAAGACACCCCGCTAGGGCTCAAATGTTACAGGACGCTTCACAGGAAACATAAATAACTTTAACAATGCAAGACGTAGCACAAGGAAACTCATTAGGGAAAAATAGAGAGAACACCAGAACAAACAGATACAAGACATCAAAGATAATAACATAACATAAAACAACAATAGAATGTCCAACCAAATGTAAAGGTAGAAACATCTAAACATACAAACTGATGATGGTGGACAAAGGCACCGAAACGTATTTGTAACATTTTAAATAATAAACAATAAAATTGACTGAAACACAGGAATACATTGGAATGAAATAACATAAAACATCTCGAATTAAAATGGGCTTAAAACAAAAATGCAGGTCAAATTGTCATTGGCAGTACCAGTTACATATAAGTAGATGTAGTTGCAAAACTCTAATGTAGCGCAGAAACCAGTATATTTTTCTAAGTATATTAATAAAATCGAGATTGCAAATTTGCGAACGGCACACATGCAAATACACCAGTTTTTAGTAAAAAAAATCGTAAAATTTCAACTTTGTTCATTTCGTTTTTTCATTTTTATAACATTTGTTATATGCATTTTATGCGTAGATGAGTTTTTTTTTTGCGTATTCTATCATTTTTCAATTGCAATATATGGGCTTACATCTACTTCAGATAAGTGGTTTGTTTGTGGTGTATGATTTCTATCTCATTTTTTTCTCTCATTTATCTCAAACTTTTTAAAATGGTTCTAATATTGAAAGTCGAATTTACATCAATTTACTCTCGGGAGGATTTATCGATATCAAAGACAGATGTATCACCAGACGTTTTATAGGAAGCCAGAATTTTCAGTTAGAGGAGGTATAGATACAAAATACGAGATATTAGTAATGTCTCGATTATGAAAACAATTCGATTATTGCCATTTTAAGGCATACTTTATTCATGTTTCCATAACAAGTTTTATCCTCCAATATATCCTTAGAGTCGAGGTTGGTCTTTCAGACGATTCTTTATCTCGCAATTATACGAACAAAAAATCACCGTTTTCACACACAAAATTTTAATATTCTGTCGTTAAAACTGTATGGATAAATTCATATATTTTTGTGTTTAACTGGAGAAAAAGCAAAGTTTGAATAAAAAATAAACACTGTCGATTGAGCCGAAAGTTCAAGAATTCTTCTTGATTAAATCAAGAACTAGAAAACGACTCCCAACCACAAAACGTATTAGGGCCAATATGCATACTTCACTAAAATGTAAAGGGTTGTTATTATTGGTATAAAATTTATCAGGAAGTATGCGATCGTAAACTTCAAAAGTTAAACTGAAAAGGCCATTTGGGTTAAAAGAGAGAGTAGAGAAGAGAAACACCATCAAGCCATGAGCATGTTTGAATTCTGAACTCTGATCTGATGAACCATCTAGGGATTTATACATTTTCATCTTAATGTTCATATATGTAATGTTGATTTAGGGTGCGGTTAGTCTGTCTCGATTGAGTGATTAACGTGATGATTCTTTTGGTTTTAGTACGACGATGGCATTCATTCTGGCTACATGGATAGTGGAGCAGCAGGCGGCATGTATGAACCTCATGTTGCACATCGGCCCAGCATTCCCGGGCTTCACCACTCTCCACACCTCAACCACGCCATGCACCCTTATCATGCAAACCATGTGAATCCTGCCGCTAATCATGTTATGGGGGGTGCCGTACCCGATGTTGGAAAGAGAGATAAAGATGCCATCTATGGGTGAGTACCTATATAAATCGATTTTAAAAAGTTTTCTCCCATTTCCTCGATGGGGTCATGTTCCGTTACTGTCTATTCCTCCAATGGTTCTAATCAAAAATGCCTTCAATTCTTCTCGATCCTTCTTTAATTACTCTTTTTATTGAGCCCAAGTACATGCTTCCACAAAAGCATGATTTGTTGTCCTTAATAGACCTTAGGCAGTCTTGAATCTTATTTGTGCATAATGTTTTGATGTCAAAATTTGCCAGTGGATTTCTTATTCGCTTTGTGTACACTCTCTTACTACGGAACCACTTTCTGGATCTCCATGCGCACTGCATTTCTTCAGAAGGTTTCCAACTCTCTCCCTTTGCAAGACTCTCTTTGCTAAATCCATAAAAAGCAGTATTGATTTTGTTCATTCGATAACGGTGTTTGGAAGCTGTTGATTTAGTAGGTTATTAAAACCATAAAACAAAGCTTCTAATTAATGTACTTTATACGTACTTTTGATGCCCCAAATTTCATTAGATCTTTGCCCACTGGTCCCAGTAGGCAATTATGACAATAATAATATCATGTTTTGTGTAATCTAGTGAGATAAACCGAATGTTGCAAGTCTAGTATCTCACCTCTTGCAAAATAGAAAAAAACTGCCGCAATAGTATCTTTGCCAGTTGGAATGCCATATAAAAAACAACAGCAGATATTCATAGACATAAAAAGTGAATTCACTTTCTATCCTGTTTGCACTGCATTTATAATGGTACACTAACAAAGCTCTTTAGTTAATTGAAACATTACACGAAACAAGTTAATTTTATTATGCAACTGCTCCTGCTATTATAGCAATTACGCGTCTCAATACACCGATTGTTACACCATTTGTTTCATATTAAAATCTGCTCTGAAAAGCTCGATAATGTAAGTATAGTTTCTATATCTAAGTTCTGATTGGACAGTTGTCTGCTACTAGCTGAAACACGTTACTACCACTAACTAATACTGTGAAACCATGCTTACAGCCACTTCTAGTTAATCTTTATATGTATTTTAGAACAGTGTCTTTTTCAAACCCTCTGCCTGTTACATTAAGGTAATTTAATTGAAATCAAATCATCAAATTAATGTTAATAGCAATTTTCTCCCCGAAATGTACGTGTCTTAAAACGTATTAGGTACAAATTATGCTGATAAAATTACATTTTATAAATAACCAAAATATGTAGTGTTCATTGTAAAATTATATGGTAAAATCAATTTAATGACAGTTTAATGATATAAAACAAATAAAAGGTTATTTCAGGTTTTTTTCATAAACTATTAAAGTACAGGGTGATTCAAAAGTGGCGTCATTCCTCAGGGGGTGTTGTCTGAGGGAGTTTTGGGAGTACAGGAAAAATAGTAAAAACATTAATTATTATAAAAAAAGCTGAGATATTTGCTAAAAACTAGATCAGAATGATGGCAACGATGCTGTTCAAGGTAATCTGCCTAATTAACATTGTTTAAATACCTGTTGCTTATTAATTATCCAGAACTCAGGAAACTATAACTAACCATTGCAAGTGAAACTCACAAATGTCACAATGAAAGTGAAAATTGTATTTGATTGGGCTTAGGACAACCCTGTAAAGAGTTTCCCCTTTCTGTCAATTGATCTGTTCGGAAATTAATATTTTATACTAGTGATGACGTCATTTGCGAGTACTAATTTGCTTTAGTAGTAGTACTCGAGTACCTTTTTGTGTTTAACTAATGTTGCAATGCAATTCCAGATTTCGGAAAATAAATGATGCGAAACAAAACTATTTTCACTAAATAAGAATATTTTTTAAATACGGCGCGGCTTAATAATTTGAAAATTCAATTTGGTTTCAACAGTACCTCCAATAAAACGTTATAGCTTAATGATACGAACCCACGGTAAGTGAAGAATCTATCAAAATTGCAAGTCATTAACCTATAAATACGAAAACCAATTCGGTGCTTGGTGGTAAAACGAAAATCTTAGATATGAATATGTGGTTCTGTAAAGAACTGTTTTGAAATAAGGACAACTCATTTCAAAACATTTGAATTTTGAAATTGTGTAATTGAAAAGGACTTTTTTTCGGTGCCTTCGCGCAGTCATGGCCTGCGCGCTGCCCAAAAATCGAGGCTGCTCAGCCACGTTGCCAAAATGCCACCAAAATACAAAATCTCAATCAAACCAAAAATGCAACAAATTCAAAATTAATAACTTTCCAGAAGTACGTCCTTAAAGGAAATAGTAGCGCAGTGTCAGTGAAGGAAAGCAATATCTCAAAACACGGAAGAAACTATTACATTATTATAGGAACGTGTTTTCTAAAATTTATGGGTATATTTCGGTTGAGCTTAACCATTTTTCCCACGTTCGATTTCTCTAGCAACATAAATTAGTTCAGCGTGAAATTTCTTAACACAATGAAGAGAGAGAAGAAGAGTGAACCCAAACGAAACTTGAAACTTTAAAAATCGATTATTTCAGTTTGATTGTCTCTGGAAAACAGAACGCGTGGGTGACAACCCCGGGTTTGAGGTAGTGGTAGTGATAGTACTGGCAACTGCGCGAAAAATTTCGCCTGGTACGCCGTCGCAGAGAGCGGACCATCATGGCGACCTTTGTTTTGTTTTGGAAATTGGTGTATTTCAGAGGGTGAAAAGTGGTGGAAAACGGCATTTTCTCGATAAATCTATAGGAAAAATGTTGTTTATGAGATTTTCTATAAGGTGAGCATATTTTTAATAGATAAAGCTGCAGTCTTAAAAGAAGCCCTTGTTCTGAACAATTACCCGAACATGTTCTTGTATTCGTGTGACTATCTCCTGCTCATTTTGTACCGGTGTTCGATGGACAAGAGATTTAATGTGTCCCCAAAGGAAAAAATCCATAGGAGTCAGGTCAGGGGTCCTTGGTGGCCAGTTTACTGGTCCATTTCGGCTTATCTACTAGTCCGTGTCCTGTGTTGTACATTTTGTGAAAAAAGATTCAAAGTAGGTAAGTCACAATTTGACAAAATTCTTGTTATTCTTGACAAAAGATATCTACCTGTGACTACCTGATAATGACAAAAATTGTAGAACTTTAAGATGGTAATTTGTCTTTTCGAATGCTTAAGTATTCCGATAGGCTACCAATCAAACATGGGACAATTTTAGAATAATGCTTAATAACAAAGTTGAAATTCGATTTTCAACTTTTTCATTTTTTTTAAATATTTTTCTCCTACTCCACGTGAGCCTCTATAACCCCTTAAAAGGAATGACGCCACTTTGGAATCACCCTGTATATTAATTTTTATTTCTAATGTTTGCTTTCAATGTGAGCTGAACATACATCGCACAATTATTTAAAAGCTAAATTACATTGGCAGAAAAAAGTGAAAAACCCTGAATTAAACGGTATGTGTTCAGTCGGGGTTGGCAATGTTTAAATGCTTCCTAATCACAAAGCTGTAATACTCAACGAAGTGTACACTTGACTTGACTTGAACCATTGACTGCTTCTCAGGCACGTTTATCTATATCTTCTTACCGAAGTCGGTTAAAAATGAATAATGGCATTATAAAAGACCCACCACCAACGTCAACTTTATTGGGCAATAGTCGGGAATTGGGAAAGACAACTTTTCAATCGCTAATATTTTATGAAATCTACATTAGTATCAGTCTGAATTCAATGGGCCAGAAACATCGGAAACTTCGCTTTTGATAAAAAACTTGTATTTTAAATATTCACGTAAATAAGTAGATTTTCAATGTCGAAAAACCACATACCAAACCGGGCATGTTAAACTGCAACTGAAACGGGAAAATGTTCTTTCGAAACGTGATATCATTATAGTAAAAGTCTCTCCAAACGTGAATAGTTTATTTGACAGAGATGTTTTCTCACGCCAAAATAAGAGGCGATTACGCAATCTTAGACCTCCTGGTCACTTACGGGACTTAATATTGAAATGTTTGTTCGTTCCTTGTGAGTTTCAGCCATGTTTCCGAGCAAACGTGAATAAGCAAAAACAATCGCAGTTGATTATTTCTGATGGGAAAAATCAATTGCTCAGACTGCCTAGTGGAACTGCCAATAAATTCATTGAATTATTAATAAATCTGACACATGCTATGCTTTTTATGTACAGCGTCACTAGTGAAAAGAACGATTTATTATTGATATAGAAATTTATTGCTGAAGGTCCAGAAAACTTTTTTGGGCCTCCTAAAATTCTTTGTTTCCAATATTTTTGTTTGGCGTAAATCGAAACAATAAAATATAAAGAAGGATGTTTCTCATGCTCACATGCTAGCTGGATCCTTTTAATTCAAATGTTATTATTTTGTGGTTTCTTTGATAGTAGAAAACATTATTTTTTGTATAAAACTAGGAAACTGTCATCTTCTGTTTTCCTCGCCCTTTTTAATCGTTCAGATAAGATTCAAAAGTGCATTCTATTTAGTAATTTGAGACTACTTTTAACTACTCTACCTTTAAACTGTGTATATTTTCCTGACTGTATTTCAATTTAATCCAAAGAACCTCCAGGGGTTCAGTCAATTTTATTGTTTATTATTTAAAATGTCACAAATACGTTTCGGTGTCTTTCTCCACCATCATCAGTTTGTGTGTAAGGCCAATAGCCAGTCAAATGTGAAGGTAGAAACAGCCTTACACACAAACTGATGATGGTGGAGAAAGACACCGAAACGTATTTGTGACATTTTAAATAATAAACAATTGTTGTGTATATTTTCCTGACTGTACTTCAATTTATTTCAAAATTTCTTGGGTTTCAGTCAATTTTATTGTTTATTATTTAAAATGTTACAAATACGTTTCGGTGTCTTTCTCCACCATCATCAGTTTATCTTTGTTCTCAGGTGATGAGTCGGGATAAACATGTTCGGGAAAAGACTAGAATCTATTTTAGTCGATTATTTTAATAGATTCTAGTCTTTTCCCGAACATGTTTATCCCGACTCATCACCTGAGAACAAAGACAAACTGATGATGGTGAAGAAAGACACCGAAACGTATTTGTAACATTTTAAATAATAAACAATAAAATTGACTGAAACCCAGGAAATTTTGAAATAATAAACAATAAAATTGACTGGAACCCAGGAGTTTTTTTGGATCTACCTTTAAACCCGAACTTTCAGCTGTAAAAAATGCTGAAAAAAGCAGTTTTGGAAATGAAGTTGATTTGGACAAAGGCAAATTACTGTTGCCATTCTAAGTAGCTGCTAATATGCGATGATAATATGGACTAATGGCATGTCGCGTTAACAACACATTAAGTTACACCATATTGCTTCCGATAAAACTCGTAGATATCCATTGTTGCAGAATATAATTCTTAATAGAGTTACTTCCCTGAGTAAAATTTACAGACTAATTAATTTTATCGATTATTCTGCCGGTTCTTATCCAACGCGTGTTTGAATGTTTTCCTTATTTGTCTATTGTATTTTTATCCACAATTCCTCACTTTTTATAATTTCATTCCGTAACATTTGTATGCAAAACTAAAGGGGACAATTTTGGAAAAGTTGTTTTCTCAAGGTGGAGAATGGAGTAGCTATGGGATCTCCCATAGCTGCAACAATTGCAAACCTTGTAATGGAAAGTCTAGAAGAAAAACTAATACCTGATTTAAACTATAAATGTGGATTTTTTAAAAGATACGTTGATGACTGCATAATGTGCCTGCCAAACCAAAAAGTTCAATACACACTAGATAAGTTTAATGCATTCCATGAAACCATAAAATTCACCATTGAGGAAGACAAAAACAAATCATTAAACTTTTTGGATATGACGATTATGTATGACAATGATGGGGAAATAAAAACAAACTGGTACACAAAGGATGTGTGGTCTGGTAGATACTTGAATTACCAATCATATGCACCTATACAATATAAAAAAAGTGTGGTAACAGCTCTTACTGATAGAGCGATAAAGTTGGCACATTGTAGATACAGACAAAAAAATCTTGAAAAAATAAAAAAAGTACTAATAATGAACAACTATCCCAAAGAATTCTTCGAGCCAATTATGAAACAGAGAATTAATAAAATATACAATGCAAATAAATGGAACAACATAAATAATATAAAAAAGAAAAAAGAAGGTGAAATCAGGTATATATCATTACCGCACATGCCAGAAATCAACACAAAAATAAAAAATGTTTTAAAACCACATTATATTGCTGTAGCAGAGAAAACTAAAAACAACTTGGCAAAAGAATGTTTTACAAAATTTAAGCCTAAAAGCGATAAATTGGACACACCAAACGTAATATACAAGATTGACTGTTTGAACTGTGACAGCACATACTTAGGACAAACAGGGCAATATTTAAAGAAAAGAGTATACGAACATAAGTACAGCTTAAGAAAGGTTAACGAGAATGCAACAGCATTAGCACAACATGCAAAACAAAAGTTGCATGATTTTGATTTCGATAACACGCAAATATTGGTCAATGAAGACAACTATAATAAGAGAAGAATCCATGAAATGATACAAATTAAGAAACATCAAAATGCAATAAATTTCAGATCAGATACAGACAATCTGAGCTATGTATACCATACACTAATTAGATGATCGCATAAATGAACTGATTGGACCAGGTAAATAAAATATAAACATCTGATATTGAAGAATTGCCAAGCATTCCTGAAAACCAAAAAAAAAAGAAAAAACCGAAATATAAACGGGTTTTTTTTGTTTCACTCGCCTGATATCGAATAAAATATGGAAAATTCAGTAACCAGTTGAGTGTTTGCCATGTTGGGAACTATACACGTAAGTTGAGATTGAGGTTTGAATCTCTAGACAATAGATTCTAGTCTTTTCCCGGATATGTTTGTCCTGACTCATCACCTGAAAGCCAATGTTCTTAATATACTTTTTAATATGTATGTAATTGTATTTTAATGTGTGAAATTTGGTTAGAGTTTTTTATTTAATTGATGATGATTGTAAATGTATATTTTAGACAAACTGATGATGGTGGAGAAAGACACCGAAACGTTTTTGTGACATTTTAAATAATAAACACTAAAATTGACTGAAACCCAGGAATATATTGGAATGAATTAAAGTACAGTCAGGAAAATATGCGAAACGAGTAGTATTTTATCTCTAAGAAAGTTAGATAGTGAGAAGTTCCAGACAATGGTCTTACATAGGTCTTCTTCTGTTCTAGTTTATTTTGAAAAACACCTTTTGTGCAGGGATTATATAGAGATAGGAAATATCTCACTTACTTCATGGCCTACAGCTTTTGAGTTTTACATTTTTTTATTTTCCAAGCAGGAAACGACCGAGGGCACAAAAATTGTTGACCTACTCCTGGTTGTTTTCAGAAATTCTTCATAAAACCATTCATATGTGTATCGTTTAATTACTTAAAAAGTCACTATGATAAATGCTGCATTTGAAATTGTTCATTCATGTTGATCAAAGAAGTTTTTATAGTGGTATGCTACAACGCAACGCTTAGCTCGCTTGCATGATATGCTGACTGCTATTAATAAATTGACGTTAAATGTACAAAAAAAGTAACTATTACGTATCTAAAAAGTGCATGAAGATCTGCAGGCAATTAATTTACATTACAACACACTGTGTTCTTATTGAATAACAAATGTACCCGCATTTCACTCTTGGTTATAGTGGTTAAAGGTGCTTTATTGTTCTCGATTGCCCCGATATGAATTGTGCTAATGCAATTTTAAGGCGGCACTTCTCAAAAGAGAAAACCGTTTCGAAGAACAGCACCCAAATTTTTAGTAATTGCGTATAGTGGGACACAGTTATATTTTAATGTTAATACTTAATATTCAAAACATTCGCTTTTATCGTCCAGTAAAGTTCGACGTTATTCAAATTTACAGTTTGTCGGATCGTATATTCAATATTAAATATGTAGATCTATTACAAATTGTTGCCGTTCACTACTACATCTACACTACCACCGAGTTTATAGCTTTTTTACGATGCTGAATGAATTAAACATAAAAATGCTCATGATATGGATATTTTGACGTTTTATAAATATTTCCATTCAATCGAGCACCATTTTACTTTGATGTTCCTCGATCATTACTGTACATTTATTTTATTGCTAATACAATATTAATGGTTTGTTATTGTCAGTTACATACATTACGGTAATGTTGAAAAGTCACCAGCGATTTGCACTTTTTACATTTTAATTAATCCATTTGGTTGCTAATTTCTTCATTAGTTACATTTTCGGATGTTTAGAACTTGAACTTTTTGATTCATAAAGCATACACACTACAATTTATTCAGGATGAAGATGTCTTTTGCCTTTACTGATTTGGTTTGCTATCTTTTTCTTCGGCTTGCTTCGAAAACGAAAGCTTTGTTAGTTTTAATAAAATATATCTGTTTCATTAGCTGCCCAATTTTGTTGTTTTAAATTACCAAAATGTTTCTTGTTCTTCTATGACCATTAAAGTTAATTTTGAGTTTCAATATGGTTAGAAGTAATGTCTTTAAAACTTTATAATTTATATTAAATATGAGTGAATTCGTTACAAATATCAGGCAGAAGATAATGTGCCAAGATGCAGTAAAATGCATTTCAGTTGAAACGAATTGACAAGTTGAAAAAATGCTAGATTATCAGCAGTCGGAAATAAATAATGGGATCGTATGAATGGTGTCTATCATCCAGCTATCTGCATTCATAAATGTTAGCTCGTTATTTATGACGTTCGATCCTCGAATAAGTTACGGGTCAAAGGATGGCGATAACTCTGGCCACACTTGCTGGCTTGTTTGCATGGCACTTTTGTATTTAAACCTTTTGTTTGTGCTTTGTCTTGAACCGCCAATTTGCTGCAGATGTTTCGCTATCTCACAAAAATGACCAGCCCGGCCAAAGGCCATTCTCAATAATTTGAAACGCATTGATTTTAATAATGTTGCTCAAGTTGAACCCGATCTGTGTTTGGTAATTAACGTTCGCTGGTGACTAATTGGGCTTTCCAATTTATTTACGATTTAAGGCTTGTGCTTCCAGAAACACCAATATAAATTAATTATTCAGTTTCAAGTGTTCATCCAATGATTGTATTATATTTCTTGTTAAATATGGCTGCAATGAACCTTCAAGTTGTACCCCCATACAGAATATCAACAAAAATAAATCCAGTCGATATTTTTTGCACTTTGTTTTTTGAACTGGTTGAAAATAATATGCGTGTTTGGACAAATGTAGCTCACATTTTGCGAACTAAACAATCAAGAACTAAGGAAATTCTTTACATGGACAATGTTGGGAAATTGACTCAAAATAACATTAAGCTTTAACCAAGCCACCATTAACCAAGCTTTCAAGAACTAATTGCTATAGGAAAATCCTGTGCTTTTACAACTTAGGTATTTTTAACTGATAATCAATCAAAAAATCGTATTCAAAATTACACAGTTAATGTTGTTGTGCCTGTTGTTAAACCTCCAAATGCAAGAAACAGATTTAGTGTCAGCGACAGGACAAAATCGACCAACGCATTTTTCTTGAATAAAATGTGGGAAGTTTTATGGAGTGTCACATCGAATGGTTTTAAGTTTTGATAATCAACTCTGTGCATTATTGAATAAGAAACAATATTTTAGGTATCTTGAGTAGATGGTGTTATTATATATGTGTTATAAATTTGCACCAGTCGTGGAAAGTAAATATTAGGTACTTGAAGCTTCTGAATTCTTTCAGTTACTTCAACGGTGATGTAGGTTGAAGGGTTACGTGTAGTGGTGGAAAAAAAGTAACTAATCGTTACTCGAGTACTCGTTACTCATCCAAGCTCTCTACTGAACCAAGCTATAAAATGAGTATTCAAGTAGTCGATCTCGAAAAAAGCTGTCGTCGATCGTAACTCAGAACTTTAAAAGTTTTCTTTCTTTTTTTTTCTCGGAAACAGTTACAAATTTTAGAACATTCTGTACGAAGGGTTTCCTGAATTGGTTTTTCTAAATTCGGCTTAATTCAAAATTTAAGAGCGAGCGAAAAAGATGTGAACTTTTATGGACATCTCGATTTTAAGAGATACATGGAAGCTGCTAAAAATACCTGATAAATCCTTAGGACCATTTCGATGGGACATCTTAGGAACTGCCTTTCCCTACGAGGAATTTATGTAAAATTCCGAACCTTAAAAAGGCTAGAAGAGAAAGTATCAAACGGTAACGAGGTCTCAAAGTTTCAGAACTTCTATCGGGAAAACGGTAAAAAATATTGAAGTAATCATTCGAACGTTTTCGATGGCACGCGTCGAGAACTGTCTTTCCATTTTTAGTTCCATATGGTCAATCTAACATTTAAAAGCTAATCAAGCGTATATCAGGTTTTTAAGTGCTCTTGAAGTTTAACACTTATTTAAAAAACCATTAAAACTATATGAACCTTCAGTCAAACCTTTTCGATAGAGCGCTTTGGAAACTTCCTGTTTCTGATTAGACGCACTAAAATAGATCAACAATTCACCTGGAATGCGAAAATAAGTGCGCCACCATTTGCAAAAAACCGCTATATAAAATCCGCAAAAAGCGAAATGGAAAGCCACTGCATAAAATTCTCAAATCTGCACATGCGAGCAGCATTAATGCTATCAAAGAAAAGCTACAACCCTGGTTGCCATCTACTTCTACAAAATAAAATGCTGTCCGGATCCAGACCGCTGAAATTCCCTAAAACCCGATTTTTCCTCAAAAAACTCAACGCAATTTAGTGACTCGAATTTAGGACAGCCGCAAGTCTGTATATAATCTTGATCTGGACCTCATACAGCCTGAAGGGCGCTGGACAGCAAAAAAACTGGAATAGTCGGACGGATCCTGGCCGCTGAAAACCCCTAACACTAGTGTTTGTGAAACATAATTTGCTTAGTGTGTGAAATTTGGAAAAATAACGCGAAATCTAAATTGGGAGGCCAGGACCACTCGCAGCTTCTTAAGGCGCTATCCGCTAGAGCAGCACAAAGTAATAAATACAATTCACATACCTTTAGGCACTTTAGTCTGTATTCGGGGGTCTTATTAACTTTAAAAACAGTAAAAAATTTAAATTTACAACAGAAAAACACTAATAAAATAGCTAATTAAAGTTGTATTCGCAGCAGAATACCCCTATTTTACGTGACATAACCCTGACCATCGAAATCGTTTAAAAACTTAGACAGAAAAAAGTTAACTTTTGTAAATCTGAGCAATCCTCATTAAGAAAACAAGAAGTTTTTTTAGTTTCGAATGTAATTGATCACAAAAAAACACCAATAATTGATAAAAAATATCTTGCACGACAACAAATGTGAAGTTCACAGGAGAACGACATTTATTTTGTATTTAAACTGTAAAACTTCATATAAAGAACTGCGAGTTAATGTACAAAATCTGACTTTAAATTAGTTTTATAAAAATAGAATTAGAAACTTCAAAAACCCAATACAGAATCCCAAAACTCCCTCGTCGTTTCTCGTCGAAGAGATATTAAATGCAACAATATAATAAAATACAAGTCAATAATATGGGACTAAAAGTTCTACAACTATATGGTAACCAGGGGCAAAGTAATGCCAAACTTACCGAAATCTGCATTGTGCCACCTGGAAAGAAAAAAGAAAATGTGTTTAGTAGAGCAGAAAATCTGGCCAAAGCCATGTTATTGAAAATCAGCAAAATGGAAAAAGAGAAATGTAAAAAATCTTCAGTTGCGTTTCGAAAAACTAAACTCAGTTCAAACTTGAGAATTTATGGATTAGAAATCATTCTTACCAGCTTTCCGCAAGCTGGCATCCTCCATTTTCTATCCATCAGTCCTCAAAAAGCACGCACTACACTTGATCACACAATGAAAATGCATTTCGAATTATAAACTTTCCTTAAGGGTCGCAATGATTCTATATTTTCCATCTAAGAATGCGATTTACACGACACAAAAGACTTGTAGAAAGTGCCTTTTCGCACGGCAATATTCACAAAGACAAGTTTCACGTTCAAACTCGTTTGGATGATAACGTAAACAAACCCGCATTCTCAGCGAAAGATAAACAAATCCGGCGCATTAGACTTTTTTATATTAAATTAAATTGTGTATACTTTCCTGACTGTATTTCAATTCAAATTAAAATAAATTCCTGGGTTCCAGTCAACTTATCAAGTCAACAGGTAATTAAATTAAATGCTAGCTATCCAAGCAGTCATTTTATTCAATTTTTATGCATTTTTGAGCAATTTGAGCTTGATGTTTTGTGTAAAGACTTGCTAAATGACAGACTCACATTCAATTTATCAATGCTTCTTTGATTTCTTGATTTCGACAAGTCACCTCTGAGTCTTTTGGTAGATTTTCATAAAACTTTGAACTGTTATAGCCTGACATGTAGTTAAAACAATGCCTAAATGGCAGATTTCTGGTTTGGGTCCAGGTCATGATTTGGAAATGTACAAATAAATTTCTATAGTTTTTAAATAATTTATCTAGATATTAGATAGTAATGAAATATTTGTATGAAAGTTACCTAAATACTTAACACTCGTGTTCAATAAATTAACATCAAGAGCAATATTATTTAACATTCATTTCCTGATGAAAGAAAATCAAATAATCGAGAATACATTTTTTCGAATTCGACACCACAGTAATACAGATAGTTTAAGAATCTTTAAATCAGTTTACACTTTTTTATGCAGAGAAACACAGTTTTTGTTTACTGTATCCAAACTGCAAAGAAACAAATTTGTTGGAAATGACTAATAATGAAATATAACTTCATAATAATTGTAACATTAAAAAAGCATTTTTCATAAAAATCAGTTGTCACTGGCATCCGGTAAAATTACACTTTTCGAAATTACTAGCCTGTTAAGAATGTCTAATCTACATCCGATGTGTCCTGAAACCAACAGAAAACAATGACTTAATCAAATATTTACACAAATTACGGTCAACGGTTTAGCCAAAAGGTGTTAAATAATTGCTTTTGAGACACTCGCCGTTTACTGTGGCCTCCTCTTAGGAGCATTTGCTTTTTAAAGACATTTTAAGTGTCTTCCAACAATAAAGGGCCTAAGCAGCTGCCATTGAACGGCTTGCCCACATTGCTGATAAATGTTCGTCGGTTTAACAGAAACCTAATGTGATAATCAGTTTAATGTTTGACATGTGGACGCATAAGCCGATTCTTTTGCTATGGGTTGAAAAAAATTGCGCATATATAAATATATAACAGAAACAAAATACAATATAAAAAAAGTGTTGTAACAGCTCTTACTGATAGAGCGATTAAATTGGCACATAATGGATATAGAACAAAAAATCTTGAAAAAATAAAAAAGATACTAATAATGAACAACTATCCCAAAGCTTTCTTTGAACCAATAATAAAACAAAGAATTAATAAAATCTACAATTCAAATAAATGGATCAACATAAATAATATAAATAAGAAAAAAGAAGGTGAAATCAGGTATGTATCATTACCGTACATACCAGAAATCAACACAAAAATAAAAAGTGTTTTGAAACCACATAATATTACTATAGCGGAAAAAACTAAAAACAACTTGGTAAAAGAATGTTTTACAAAATTTAAACCTAAAAGCGATAAGTTGGACACACCTAACGTAATATACAAGATTGACTGTTTGAACTGTGACAACACATACATAGGACAAACAGGGCAATATTTAAAGAAAAGAATATACGAACATAAATAGAGCTTAAGAAAGGTTAACGAAAATGGAACAGCATTAGCACAACATGCACAACAAAAGTTACATAGTTTTGATTTCGATAACACAAAAATATTAATCAATGAAAACAACTATAATAAGAGAAGAATCCATGAAATGATACAGATTAAAAAACATCAGAATGCAATGAATTTTAGATCAGACACAGACAATCTTAGCTTTGTGTATCACACACTAATTAAATGATCGCATACATGAACTGATTGGACCAGGTAAGTGAAATATAAGCACCTGATATTGAGGAATTGCAGAGCAATTCCAAGAATGCAAAGAAAAGGCGAAGTATAAACAGTTTTTTTCGTTCTCTCGCTCGATGTCGAATAAAATAGGGAATTCAATGTCCAGTCAAATGTGAAGGTAGAAACATCTAGATATGTAAGTTAAATTTAAATCTCTAAACAATAGATTCTAGTCTTTTCCCGGACATGTTTGTCCTGACTCATCACCTGAAAACCAATATTCTTAATGTACTTTTTAATGTGTGTGTGATTTGTATTTTAATATGTGAATTTTGGTGAAAGTTTTTTATTTAAATTGATGATAACTGTAAATATATATTTTAGACAAATTGATGATGGTGGAGAAAGACACCGAAACGTATTTGTAACATTTTGAATAATAAACAATAAAATTGACTGAAACCCAGGAATATTTTGAAGTGTATATAACAGAAAAAAAGTTGAAATGGGATTAGAAAGTTGCATTATCTATGCTGATTTAAATGTTTGGTCTGAAAAAGCGTGTTGTGGGAATTTAGGTCTGATTTTATCACCTTGCATGCTCTGGTTTTATCATTTATATGGCATTTTTTAAGTCCTGATGTCCTAATTCTCACAGAAAAAGAATACGAGGAAATTGAGACTTCGGATGTAGACGGAGTAGGAAGTAACAAGCGACCGCAAAGAGTGGAAAAGTATATTTTTGGCTAACAAACTCTCCATAGAAAAATTGGCAATATGAAATCCAAACTTTAACAGCAAAAGCAAATGATTTGAAATTCAACCTACTGTCCTGGAATAAAATTGTGATAAATCAATGTGCTTTTTAATTGTCTATATTTCTGAAATGTTTGGATTGGATGGCTTAGTTTCCTGGAAACTTCTATTTTTAATCTCTTAAAATTTTCTATGTTTACTTTTTTAATCTGAAGGCTAAAAAATATATTTTGCACGCTTCATCTTCTCTAGGCGAAGCCTCGGGGCAACTTATTCTCCAGTCGTAGAATACTGATAGCTACATTAAAATTACATTTCAGTATACATCATTTTTACCAATCATTCATCTCAAGCGAAAGGCCAACAATTTTCTTAACCCTTAATTTAATTTCTTAACCCGAGATTAAAGTCACACTTCAGAATCCAAGAAACGAGACGAATAACCACCAATTTTCCAATGGTTATGGATGTGCGCTTAAATGAACCCGGCTGTTTTATTTCTTATTATAATGAATAAAGGCGTATTAAAAATTACATCAGCTTTATTTTTAAAGCGTTTTAATTATCATATGGCTAGGCGGAGCCATATGCCAGATATATTTTTTAAGAACGGATAATTGCAAAATACGTCTGTATAGCAAATTGATTGGATCAAAAATGACATATTTGTTAGTAAATGAATTCGTTTATTTAATGTTTCACATACTGAATATATTTTTGTTTTTCAGCCATCCGCTCTTTCCACTATTGGCCCTTATCTTTGAGAAATGTGAACTAGCCACGTGTACACCTAGAGAACCTGGAGTAGCGGGAGGAGACGTTTGCTCTTCAGAGTCATTTAACGAGGATATAGCTGTTTTTTCCAAACAAGTAAGTACCAGCAATTTTCCGTATTTGGGAACCGTGCCTGTTGCTCAAGACTATGAGAAAAATAAAACTGAAGCGACATTCGCCACTATTTGTTCCTTGAAAATATGAAAGCCCGAAGCTGCTAGCGCCTGGGAGATACACATAGTTGTTGACCCAACATAAGGAAGTCTCTGGGTTATTTATAAAGCGAATGAGCCCCTGAATTAAACACTCTGTTATTATAATAATCATATAGCAGCCCGTATAATATTTTATTATGTTTTATTTACATTTAGTATTCCAACGCTAGCTTATCATTCTGATTATGCTTATCTTGGGTGATAAACATAGAAACACATGTAAAACATCTACAAAATTTATATTATACTCGAAATACGATAAGAGCGTACACGCATTGAATTGCTTATGTTGACTGTAGGTCTGTGCAGAGCAATATTTATTTACGTAGACCCTATACGTTGACGATCCTGATAGGTTTACAATAATTGTCAAGATTAAAACATCATAAGGGTCACTGGATGGCATTATCAACAGATTAAAACATTTCTAATACAACAAAACAAAATTGTTTGTTGTATTTGTTTTTGAAAACTCGATTTTTTAGTTGAAATCATAAATATTTCAATTTATATTTTTCATTTTTTGTATTAATATTGCATACATTTTCCATCTGGACTTTTTCATATTAAATTCTCTATTAAACATATCCGAAAAAATTAATGTCTGTTAAATGTTGCTTGTTAAAAATGCTCATGCTTGAAGCTGAATATTCTAATTCCTTTCCATTAAAACACATTTAGATTGAAGCTTTTCTAGACGTACGCAGTAATTGCTCTGTGAATGCGACTGCTGTATGCCCGCTCATCACTCGACTTTTTCAAAACTCACAAAGGTTTAAATCAGGTAACCCAGATGACCATTTGACTTCTTCTTCACATTTAATCCATTGCTTTGAGGTCCAAAATGTTGATTGTCACTACAGTTTCAGTTCTTATTTCCCAATCTGCAGAGTTACTCCAGCTCTAACACATCAAGTGTTTGTCAATAAATTTTATGCTCAAAAAATATTTTGGTATATTTGTGTAGACATTAACAAAGCGAGTAATTTCGATCTTGTGCCCGATAACCGATGCAAAACCACTTCAATACATTTTATTACATAATATCGCTTCTAATTTACTTTAGATTTTTCCATGTTTAATAACAAAGGGGAAATATAAAGCGTTATTATCGACCAAGGTAATGACTGCTCGTGTATTAGTAAAATTGAAGCGGTAAAGTAAGCTTTCGGCTTCGGCGACGACCGAAAATGGTGCATTTTGTTGTCTCCAATAACTCGGAAAAAGTTATTTTTACATTCCTAAAGCCGGCAATAGAAAGGAAATGCTCGGTTTAACTACAGGGGTCTCAAGAAGATTAAAAACCCCATGACGCCGTTTGCAGACAAAGGTTGGGGCCCGTGTGCGTTTCCCATCCGCCAGTGAGCAACCCAAAACCGAACCGAAAAACTATTTTAAAACCCCCTGCTCTGTAACCGGAAACTCTCCCTCGCTGATCTCTTAACAGCTGAACGTGTAAATTTGCCTATGTTTATTTATTCGTCTATTGTAATTCATTTAAATCGTGGAACGTATTCAAATTTATAACCCCTTGATTCGCGCGAGCAAACACCGAAGAACCCCCTTGTTATTTACAAAGTCAAGAAGTGGATCGGTGACTGGCCAACGCGACAAGCAAAGGCTACTTTAATCTGACCTCCCAGTACATCGAGTCTTCAACGCATTTTTACATTTTTGCTTGCTTCCTAAATTTGAAGCAGGACATTTGTTCCATGTTTTGATTTGAAGCATAAAAGTGAAGATTGGAAGAAACACATATAACACCACTTAAATGAAGGCGGTATGAACTTGATTTTGCTTCTGTAAGCTTTCAAATTTTTTTATTTCTAAGCAGAGCCGTGGGTGTTTTTTGACCAGCATCAGAAATACCAATTACAACCTCATCGAAAGGGCTGCCTTTTTTTAATGTTTAATAATGTACATCCTCATAGTTTTATTTAGATCCGTCTGTAGTAGGATGACAAAATTACGTCTCCATTCTTTCAATATATACGAAAGTACATCCTCATGTTTTTAGTCAACTCTACATCTTAAATGGGACATCCAGTAGTAACTAGAATAATGAGCGCACCCTCAAAGTTTTATTTGATAATGGCTTAAATGTACCTCAAAAACCAATAGAGCTTTGCAAGTCAAATGAGCTTCTAACGAAAAAGGAAAAGCCAAATATATTAATTAAACTTTTCAACAAATCAAACTTCACATCAAATCAGTAAGAGAACGCGTTGAGCCCTCAAAGTCTAAGAACAAGCATGTTTGAGTCTCTCCATAACCGCAAGAAAAACAAATTCTACTAGAGAAAACTACCCTTGATTCCTAAACAAAGACCATTTAGACATAAGGGAACAAATTGCATAATAGTTCTACCCATAAAACTATTCTCAGTTGAAAATATGCACCCACTGCACCTAAAACACTAATTTCTGTGCAAACTGCAACTGGTCGTACTACTTTCATTCACTAAACAAATCTATATTCGGCATGATAAATAATAATGGCGCCATTATTCGAAATCACTTTGCCACCCCTTCTGTCAGGGTTTAAGATGGCCACATAACCATTAAATAACAGTTTTCCCGGCGGTTTACGGAAACCAAGCACCTTTTGATGTTACTTTTACGTTTTCGTGAGCTTCCTCACAATCCCGTTTTCTCTCCCTCTCTCTTGTATCTCTCGATTCTTATTCGACATTTCCTCGACAAGGACTAAACCTACTCAAAAATGGTAATTTCGACGTACATCGAACAACTCGATTGAGGGATCAGGCAAAGTGTTGGGTTGCTTCCGTGGAATAGACTAATTACGGTTCTTCTGCTGACTAAACTTTCCTCTTAAATTGGTCCAAACTGCGTTTTTTATTTAAAAAACTGCAATCGTGCTCAACATTGTCTGAACATTTTATGACGAAATGCATCAGGAATGAAAAATGCAAATAATTTATTTTAATGGATGTCGAATTCGTCCGGGACAATAGTTTCGTCTGCCGCTCAATTTCACAAGAATAGATTTGGCAGCTTTACAACATTTGAAATTCCGGCGTATACAATTCAATGCTAAATGTATGCATTATTACGGATCCATGAATGATCACATCTATTTTGCGCATTTATTTGCAGGTTTTAAGAGTCGTTTATACGAAGTGATAATACCCAACTGTAAAATTTTAGAAGCTCTATGTGTGATCCCAACGTCGCATTCCGATATATAATAAAAGTCGTTTCAGTGCATCTCTCGGAACTAACCCTGACTATAGAAATCTCAGGTTACCTAAAAGCACATGGTTTGTACCTTCTCACAGGCCCTTTCTATTCATCGAGGGGTAGGAAAGTTGTGTTAAGAAGGTTCGTTGGTTGGAAACCGTAAGCATTTCCGAGAAAACCATCTGTTATTATTTAAATGTCCTTGATTCGTCAATGTCACCCAAAGTTCGCGCCCAGTTATAGTTTATAAGCATGAAGATGTTTAACTGTTTAAGGTAGATATTGAAAAGAGTCCTTAGCCGAGTGTCTTCTGAACACACACATCGAAACGATAAATGTACCTGATCTCTTCATTGTCGGTTAGACGTTTACGAGTTTCATAAATTCTGAAAAATGAAGGAATACGCCTGCAGTAAACTTAAGTGGAAGTTTTTATTGGCACTATATAGCTTATAAAAGTCCGAAAGTGTTCAGTTATATTGCTCGGATATGCAGGGTCACATTTAGTCAGTTGAAGTTGAATCTGTTAAGGATAATATGGATTGTTCTAGAGCCAGGTATCGTGTTAAGACAAAAGCAACTAAACAAAGCCCCATGGAAATTTTGCATCACCCTGTGAGTTTCTAGATGGGTTTAGCAGGCCGTGAAATACCGAAACTCGATATTTGTGAACCAAGTTCTTTTATGTCTGCTTGGATTTGGACTTCTGATATATTGGGGTTATTCTGGATACCGTCCGCAGGTATTTTTTCCTTAACCGTCCGCCCCTGGAGGTTCGCGCTTGCGCGTTTCATTGCCATGTTGCCGCTATGCAGATATTTGTTACCTAACCATCAGACCCAGTCCTGGGTGTTCGCCTTGCTCGGCTAGTGATTCCTAACGATGAACGACTAATGATAAAATTAGCATGAAACTCAGCAACAGCAACCGAACTAAAAACGGACTTGAACCACAAGAAACTGTGCTTTTCCGAGGTTATAATTTCATTCGCAAAAGCATATCAATCCGACAGGACTGGGGCGGATGGTTAGCTAACAAATATCTGCCTAGCGGCAACATGGCAATGAAACGCGCAATCCCGAACCTCCAGGACTGGGGCGGATGGTTAAGGAAAACATATCTGCATACCGTCCACTTTGTTTGGTTCTACTCCCATGATTTGGTTTTGTTACCGAGTTGGTATTGCTGAGTCCTCGATCACAGTTGATTGGTTTCTAAGTAATCGTTTCTCGGTAAATTGGTTTAATTGGACACACCCACCTCTGAGCGTTAAGCTCTTGCTGCTTTTCTTCCGGACCTTGTCCATTACTTTTTAGAACATTGTTCAATAGACCACAATGCTCTCCATTTTTGAGTGGTCTTTTCCTTTCATTGTGGCGTCCAATGACCCATCTTATGATCTGCTTGTGTCTCGAACTTATATGTTTTACAACTATAAAAGAATGTCGAGCAAACATTGAAACTTCCTACTCCGGATAGGCAAAGATTCGATTGAAATGATGCGGACCTTCAATTATCCTAAAGCCGCTAATCCGTGGACCAAAATGTCGTCTTTTCCAGTTACCTGTAGCGCATTTGTCAACTAACAGAGAAGGATTAAAGTAAATGCACAATCACGACAATGGCCACCTCCTAGGTGCAGATTAAAGGAGACCCAGGGAGTTAGTTGTGCATTTGGACGGTCTCCACGGGGGTCCAGCTGACGTCACTGCATTGAACGGCACTCGAGCGACCAAAAAATTACCAACAATAACAGCTTGTAGTTTATCGGTCCCGCATCTCACTACAATGGTTGGTTCGGAGGGGGACCCTACCCGTACAATACCTTCATACAACTATAACTGATCTGGTGCAGTACAATATCGTTGGCAACCCTGCTCGTTTACGCATCACTTGAGCCGAAACGATTAAACTAACTGACAATTCCGGGCCGCATCTGCATTATAATGGCCAAGTCACCTGAGTTCTAAGCTTCCCGCATCAAAAGGATCAATTTTTGCATCTGTCATTATTTTGTGTCGATCTGCGTTTAGATTATGTGAGATTTGTATTTAGATTCGCTGGGACAGCTTGATGCCAGATAAGACGGTTATTTGTTAAATTCTAATTGTCCTAAGTGGTTATCGGATGTAATAGTTCACGCCCTTTACTTACAGATGTTCGAAGATAAATGAATCAGGCAGTATTACCATTTTGCGTTATCATCAGCGACCTGTCTTGCATCACACTGTTTCTCTTCTACACAGTTTTTTTCTTTCGTCTTTTTACGTCTTGAAACTTCGTTAGTTTTGTCTGTTGTTTCAACTTCTATCATGTATCAACCGAGGGTTGTACTCTATTTCGTTTAGTTATACGCTATTTCAGTTATGTTAACTCCAGTTAAGGACCTGCTTTCTAATGCCGCATTTTTTCCCTATTTATTGGCCAATAAATTGGGTCAATTATTGAAGGTCATTTAATTGGCCGTCATCCACTTTACACTTGGATATTGTTCAGACCAACATAAATTTCAATACTTTAGTTGTTTTGTGTTAAAAACGATGTGTAGATCATAGCACATGAGCCAAGAGCCAAAGTTTTGGCTTATGCCCCCTCAGAAGCGACCAATTTTCTTTATTAATGTGCTAATCTGATTGCATCCAACACAGATTTTCAACATCTGAAATACAATAAAAAGAAGAAAATAACCTAACTGGAAATTATCGCAATTTGCATCAGTTTCCAACAAGCTCCAAGTCGGCAATAAATTGTACAATTTATAGATCGCAGCCCGATTCTACGCTTTATGCTGGTATCTGTAATCCTGCGAAATTTGCCCAATTTATTGGCAAGTAAATCGGGAAAAAATGCGTAGTGTAATACCGGCATTAGGGTTGTATTCATGTTTTAATCCATGCCTGGACGAACCTTGTCGATTCCTTACTTTCCAGCTACCACAACTGAGATTTTTGAACTCTCTTTAGCAATATTATGGTTTGGAACTGTTTCAGAATGTCGTCACAATAACCAAGACATTCCCCAGAAAACATCTTCAACAACACAGTTCAATCTCAAGGTTTAAGATGCTACTATCCATTCTAAATTTCCTCCATAATTTGGTCCATTGCCTTTACTAAGCACGGATCTTCCTCACTCTTGTATTATTGTAACAACTTCCCAAAGTCGCTTTCGGGAACGTGTACACTACCATTTGTTGCAACGGAAGTGGTTGGTAAAATATTCCGAAACAACAAATTTAGTTTAAAATCTCAATGTATGAAGAAGATCTATAAGGCTGCCGGTGTTTCTTAACTGTTCAATTCGTTTCCGTTCTGGATAATTGGGGCTTTCCTGAATCTATCGGTACCAACTTTGTGCTTAAAAACCGGATCTATTTTGGTTATCTTTTGACAGTGTAATATAAATATACATAGTTTCAAGTGGTGTCTGTGATTTGTGCTTTTAACATTTGATGGATGACTTTAATCAGAAAACGGCTAAGTAGTCTGATATTGAAGTTTGATTTGGTTATCTGTAGCAACTTGTTCCTATCAACATGGATTGACCTTTTTTTGTATTCCAGTGGTTAAATCACACAATTGTTGACTTTTTTTATGAGCAAAGCTAAACTGATTAAAATTTTTATTTTAGCTGACGCTAATGGATTGCAAAAAAGGTGATTTGATATTAAATTATTTCAATCTCGTAAACTTTAAGCTGTGAACGATTCATGAATGAAATCCGTAATAAGATGATGAATGATCTTATTGATAAACATTTAACGATGATGACAAGTGATTAGGAAGCACACTGCGAGCGAGTAGGTAATAATCGAAGTTGTACTTTGCGTATGAAATGGTTAATTGCACCCGTTCCTCCACGGACATTTGATCAGTCTGGGTTGCAGACAAAATAAAATGTACAATACTGAAAACTGGACCCGGGCTGAAGCAAAGCTTCTGATTATCGGCACCACGAAATGCGTTTAATATGGCCTTAAATTTTTGTAGCAACCGTGACCTCATAAACATAAAAAGTTACGGCCGATTAAATCTTGAGCAAGTTTTTACGTATTTTGTCGATAACGATTAACGCATATGTTAAATATTTTTGTTAGGAGCAGAGGGTTTTTGAAGACTGAACGCTTCCAGCGGATTGACACTGGGATTACCTGCCATATTGCAGAAAAACCCAGTTAAGTTTTAAAACTAAGTCACGTGTTAACCTGAAGAACATGTGGAATGCCACATTTACATGCTTTGTTTTCGACATGCCAATTTTCTGCTAATAAGCATTTTTATCTAAGGGGCAATATTGAAAATGCATTTTTTTGTAAACGCTTTTACTTTATGCTAAATGCTTTAATTCATGTGAGCCAGGCTGCACAAATATTGGTTCAAAATCTAAAAATGGCAACGGTGTAAATTTTCAGTTTAGAGAACCTGAAAGAAAGTCACTAAATCCGAAAACTTTTACCTGTCCATGGGTCGACACCTCCCTTTCTTCACCATCAAATGCAAAAGGCCTCTCTCTTAAATGTTTAGACGGGTGTCCGAACACTCCAAACCGACCATGCACATGTATGATTTACGGTTTTGCCGTTAAATGATCGATTTTGGTGCCTTTCAATTTGAAGATAAATATAGATATTTCCTCAGTTTTTTGACGAAAACAATTTATTTTCATTTGGCCTTTGTTGACGCAGCTTTTTATCGCTCTATCTGAATGGTCTAAGAGGTTTTTTTTTACTGGGAGCTTGCTCCAGTAGAATTAAAGAAGCCAAGCCTAAATTAAAATTATGAACACTTGAAATAAAGATTATGTAACGTTGGAGTGTTTTGTCACCCGAGTGCTCATTGTTTGTGCGCTAGTTATGCAAAATATTTCAAAATTTTAAACGAATTTAACATGATGCAGGCGCAGGTAGTCGCACGACTACACAGAAATTGTATAATTTTGATTGCATAGTTAAATTGACGTTAAATACAAAACTGGGATTAAATTGAAACAAGTGGGTTTTTCGGGTTTTTTGGCCACGCCCGTGTTGCTTGCATCTTCAGAAGTGGTTTGCTTGAACGCTTACACTGTTCTGATGCGATTCCTCGGGCGCAGTCCGTATTTATGCACCGGTCGCGATGACGTGGTTTGTGATGACGTGGCCTGTGTCATCGGAGCTTGCGCATTCTGTTGGCTGTTGCTATCCTCCGGTGTACAGGATTCTCTCTCCTGTCCTGAGCTGTTGCTTTTTCTTGCTGTTTTTGCGTTGGTGAGTGCTGGAAACCATATCCTGTTCAGCGCCATTGTCTCATCTTTTCTGTTGAAATTGTCGTCGTGTTTGTAGATTTCAATGGCTTCTCGTATTAGTCGGGGGCGATACCCTGTTGTCGTGGCCAGGACCTGTGCCTCTCCGAAATAGATGTTGTGTGTTCCATCGCTGAGGGCATGTTCGGCTTCTCCACATGTCCCAGTTTACAATTTCGTCGGTGTTCTTCTATTCTTGTCGCAACCGATCTCTTAGTAGTTCCTATGTAGACGCTTCCACAGGAGCATGGAATCCGGTAGATTCCCGCAGTTGCTAGGTGAGGTCTTTTGTCTTTAACTGACCCTAGACATTCTCGGATCTTTGTTGTGGGCTTGTAGACCGTTCTTATGTTGTGTTTCCTCAAGAGCCTCCCAATTCTGTCCGTAACCCTGGGAATATAGGGCAGGAAAGCTTTCAGAGTAGACTCACTTTTTTCAGCACGTCCCACTCCTACAGCTTTTTTGATGTCCAACTGGGAATATCCGTTCTGAAGAAAAGCTTTTTTCAAGTGCTGTAGTTCCGTTGTTAGATGTTGTGGTCCACATATTTTTCTGGCTCTATCCGTGAGAGTCTTAATGATTCCCTGCTTCTGACTCGGATGGTGGTTAGATAGCTTGTGAAGATATCTGTCTGTGTGGGTGGCTTTTCGATATACCTTGTGGTCCAAACGATTCCCCTGCCTAGACACCAAAACATCCAGGAAGGCCAGTTGGTGGTTTTGTTCAACTTCCATGGTGAATTGGATGTCTGGGTGCTGTTTGTTTAGATGGTCGAGGAACATGTCCAGGTTTTTGCGTCCATGCCTCCATAGCACGAACGTGTGAAAATAATGTGGGATTAAATTACTAACAACGATTCTGGCAAGTTAATTATCTGCGCCACTTTATTGATGAAGAAGCTGTAAAAATTGAATTTTTGGTGGAGCAAAATGGATGGATCCTTCCCGTATCAATATCTTGTTTTCTCGTTAATTTCTCAGTAAAATTAACAACTTTCTTGTTTGAATGATGTTATGACTTTAAATGTAGTACCATTTTCGTATATTTTCATTCCGAAACCGGACTAGTTTTCAATTGTATTCTATCGGGTCGATTTAAATCAGTCAGTTCCTCAGATAAATCGGTTACTGAGGCAAACTGACTTATCTGATATACTACACAAATATTCGAATAAACACAAGTAGCTCGTTCGAAATTGGCACCAATAATCCCATCAGACTAAGATACCTTTAATTATTTGCGTTTTATGGGACAGGCCAGTTTGATAATCTGCGGAATTCCGATTATCAACAAACAACATTGAAATCGGAAAATGATTAGCCCGTACCTTTAGCGAAATATAACTGTCATCAGCATTAAGTACCGCTCTGTAGGTGTGTATCTGGGAATAGTGGAAAATTTTAACTTGAGGAAAGGTTGGCTCTGCTGGGAGTGATTGACTATTACGCAGGTAGCAGTTTTTAATGACCGGAAAAGTTAGGCTAATTCATGAAACGTAGGGAACAAATGCCATCCATATAGCCCTCCTGTAAACGGAAAACCCGCTGAGAAATACATCCTATAGAAAAGTATTGTATTTATTCACTCCCAAAGGTTATGATAAAAGAGTTTCAGACGTGAAGGACAAGCATTACATCATCCATTATGTTTACATGCATATACATTCCCGACATCACGAATTGGAAACGTATGTACGTACAACGTGAATAATTCATTCGTGGGACAATTCAGTCTTTGCATTTTGTATTTTGATGCGATCGTATGGAACGTAAGAAACACTACAAATAGTACTAACTGGTGAATTAAAATACGAGCTTAGTTTATATTTTTTCATTGTAATGCCGCAGATTTTTTACAACGAATCCGTATAAATTAAATTAAACTCCTTCAGCAACGTGGATTACGAGGGTGAGCCGCAAGGATTGTGACAAATTTCAGGGCCGTATCGTAAATTGAAATAATGTCTGAGAAATCACAAGTCGTTTACAAGTTTTAGCATAAATAAAATTTAAATTTATTCAATCACATTGAGGTTTTAATAAATGTTTAAGACTAGCGCCATTGATAATTTTTTGTATTTCTCTTTTCTCGCGATGGAAGATGCAAATATGCTTTCCTTGTAGACTACCCACGTTCTCAGGGATGTTTCTTGCGGAAATGTGGTTCGCAACCAGTTTTCGCTCATTAGTTTTCCTTTTTTCCATCATAAAACAGGGAATGACATGTTATTTTACGTTTCAAACACTTCATAATGCCAAAGCCATAAACCGATAGTTTAAAGATTTAGTGGGCATGACATTATTAATGAAAAACTAACCCAAATACTTATAAAATGTGTCGAAGAAAAAACTAATTATAAACAAAATATAGATTGGGCATCAGCACAATTTTTTTAACAGGTGGAGCTTTGTGTTTCCGCATGGAAACGTAGTAAATTTCAACGATTGAAACGTATCAAAACAACGTATTTACCCAAAAGACACCACTGAGAAATATTTTAGTGCCTCTACGGATTTTCTATATGGTGAGCTTTCTTTCAACGTCGAATGTGTTATAGATATAAACTAGAAAATGTTCCCGCGATTAACTTCCGAACATTTTCTGTTTCATCTGCAAAGGCCATTCGTTGCGCTTCTAATTCTTTCATATCTTCTTTTAGATCAGCGATGGTGTTAAATCTGGAAATCCTGCTTTTTATTCTTCCTTTTTAAGTAGCACTAAAACCCTGTGTGGGTCTTGGCTGCAAGCATAATTTGCCTCCATCGACTTCTATCTAGCATTGTTTCCTGTTCATCCGATAGAACATTGTCCCTCCATCTCATTGTAGGTCTTCCCGGTGGTCTTCTACTCGTCGGTGCTTCCTGCCATGCTATTTTCAGCATTCTGTCAATCAGTGCTCTGTATAGGTGCCCTGCCCATCTCAGTCTGTGTTCTTATACGATATTGTCCTGAACTAGGATCCTGGGTTGGTCCATATATTTTTCTAAGTATTTTGCGCTCAAATCTTCGCAGGACTTCTTTGTTTGCTTTGGTTCGGGTCCACGCTTCACTGCCGTACATGACTACCGGTCTTACAATGGTACAATATTCTGAGTGCAGTTCTAACAGTTCTCTTGGTGCATAATAGCATCTATTACCGCTCTGTCTGCGGGCCTTCATTTCTTTATTCATGTTATTGTCTGCTGTGATGACTACTTCTTGTATCACATAAATTCACTAACGAATTAAAACTAGTAGTAGTAGTAGTAAACATCTTTATTTCTAAAAAAGGCTATCGACCTATCGGTCTTTCTGCCCTTGTTTAATACATGTAGTCTTAATCTAAATAAAAAACAAAGATGAAAATTTTCTTATTCTAGGTTAATAATTTGATTACATAAACTTTCCAATTCTAATGACAAGAAAAAATTATTTTATTGTCCAGTAGTCAGTTGCGTTTGTAAGTGTTCGAGTAGCGTTGATGTAGGGAAACGGAAGCGGGATTGTCTGGTTGGTCTTGTAAGACAAAGGGAATTCAGTATGGTCCAGTTGTGGGGGTTGTTTGTCCATTTTGTCTGTAGATGTATGAGTCTTTCCGAAATCTTTGTCATGTTTGTGCGTTCGTGTAGTAGTTGGGTGGAGGGGTTGTGTAGTGGGTTTTGGGGGTGTCTTATTCGTATTATTAGTCTTAGTGCAATTTGTTCTGTTGTTTGTATATAACGTTTTGTCCTTTCTGTTCCGTTGGTCATGAGTATATGTCCATAGTCTAGCAAGGTTCTACAGGTCTTTGTAGGTTAGTGATAGGAAGTGTTTTGTTCCCTTTATTGTTTCTGCCCTGATGTTTCGTATGTGTTTAGTGAATTTAAGTTTGTGGTCAATTGTGATTCCAAGGTATTTTACGTCGTTTTTTGGTTGTGTCGTTTGGCCGTCTGCAGTTATTGTAGGGGAGTCAGCGTTGAGTCTGTGGTTTGTGAGCAGAAGTTGGTTTTTTGACGCGTTTGGTGTTAGTCTCGATTTATAAAACCATGTCATTGTGTTGTTTGTTAGTGTTTGGAGTCTCTGAGCTGCTCTCTCAGTAGTTTTGTCATGTACAATAAGTGCCGTGTCGTCTGCGTATTGTAATATGTATGCCGATCTGTCGATTTGATTTTTGTCTGGTAAGTTGTAATTGTATATGTCATGGCAGTATATATTATAGAGAAACGGTGAAAGCCGGGATCCTTGAGGGAGCCTTTGTTCAGGGGAAAAAGAAAATGACATTTTTTTGTCAATTCGTACTTGTAGTTGTCTGTTTTCTAGTAAGTTCTTTATGGTGTGTAGTAGATATGTTGGTGTGTGTAGTTTGTATAGTTTGTAAAGTAAGCCTCTATGTCAGACACTATCAAAAGCTTTGTTAATGTCCATAAACAGGCAAGCTGTCTTTCTGTCAGTTAAGTGGGTTGTTTGTATATTGTTAGTCAGAGTGAAGAGTGGGTGAATAGTCGAGTGCTGATGGTTGAATCCGAACTGATACGATGGTATGTACTTTCCGACCAGTTTTCCCAGTCGCGTTGTTCAATTCAGTTAGGATCAGTTTGTGTGTTTCTTGAGTTAGGCTTTTCAGGAGTTTTGCCTTTATTTTATCTTTTCCCGGTGCCGTGTTTTTGATATGCGCTAGAGCTTCATCGTACCTGTGTCTGTGATCAGTTTGTATGTATAGTTTGGTGAGCTGTTGAAATAGTTCAAGTACCAGTCGTTGATCAAGTTCCAGTTGTTATTGTCGAAGTTAGGGTTTGTCGATATGCTGAAGACCCTTTGATAGTGTATGGCGAACGCGTTGGCTTTCTCTTTGTCTGTGTACCGTTCTATTCCGTTTTCGTCAATTGTGTCAGTACTGTTAGTTTTTTTGTATTGCGCTAGTTTCTTAATTTTTCGCCAGTATGTTTTGCCTTTGTCTTTTTGTATTTCTTTACATGTTTCTAGCCATTTGTCTTGTCGGTATTGTCCAATCAAGGATTTAATGTTTCTGTTGAGTTGGTTCAGTGTCTTTTTTAGGTCGGTAGGATTAAAACGAATGTATTCGAATTTTATTTTCAGTGCTGTGTCGTTATCAACACTCTTGTTCTAGTGTTGCCGATGAGCATTTTACCTGCCCTTACCATATCAGCAGGTTCGTTTTGTAACTCTACTCTTTCCAAAGCAAGAAATTCATGAAGTTGACAATTTTTGCTAAACATAAGATCAAAGACGAGAAAGATGTAACTGCATCAAACTCAGCTTAATCTAACGTAGCAAATGTTCAAGCTGTTTACCTCTTGCACTTTGGCTAATCTAAATAAACTGGAAAGCACCTTACACGAGATAAACAGCATGCGTCTGCAATTTGCGGCATTATTTACTTGATTTAAATGCTAATTCGTTTGGGTTTATTTATGATGGTCGAAAACCATTTGTGGGTTTTGCGAGCCGGCTATTAATTTCCATCAAATTCGGCAAAAGAAATTGTTCTAATTCATTAAGGTGATTCTAATCCTTTTGCTTATTTATGCCACGGCGTCATCGCGTGGGTGTATAAATATTTTGCAGAACGCTATAAAGTATAAATTAAAGTAGTAACATCAAACATTTATTTTGCCAAGTGCTTACCAGCAGCAGACACAATTAAACTAAATGATCTTTATAGAAAGATTCTTTATGTTTCTACAAACATCAACTGCTGCCAAATTTAAAATATTTTCCTTGTCCATTCTAAAATCGTCCGTTTTGTTCCAACACTGAAAGCTATTTTAAGTGGTTTTTGACGCTTCAGTTTTGAGTGTTGACACAGTTTGTGTTGACGATCCAAAAAGAACCAGGACGCCAAAGCTGACGATAACGACAACTATCCAAATAAAAACTTTACGTTTTTCTGAGATTTGGACTTTTATTTATATATTTTTGTCTGCTTTCGGTGCAAAAGTAACTCTTTAAAGGTATCATTTTCAAAAACGGAAAACGTTTTCCTATTTCCTTCGTTGTGGTATCGCGGTAGTGTAATGAAGTAACATAATTGGTTTAAACTGCCACAAAAAGAAATTCAATAGAGTGTCTTTCGAACTAATAATGTATTTTGTCAATATTGAACTCAACGGTATTTTGTGTGCTTTGAACAACACTGTACAGTTCCGGTGGCGAAAAGCTTCTCAGCATTTTTCACGCCTCATAGTTTCCATTTTGGCGAAATCAAAAACTTTTTTAAAGCCTAATTTAGGGAGAAATGAAATCGAAAAGTAAAAATGTAGTTTGTTTTTTAACCGTGCAAAGGCGTGGTTTTCACTTTTTAGTTCCTGTAAGGCTAATTTTTTCTGCTTCTAAATATAGTAATGAATACGCCGTTCTTAAAATTACAGCTGCTATTTATTGACTGATGAAAGAATCGGACCTAAAAATCTAATAGAGATGAATTGTAAATAATTATCTGGTGTTATGAAACCGAGGTGTTCAAGATTCTTTTCTTCTTCAAGATCTTCTGTCGAGTAAATTTCTTTGATTCGTCCTAGAACTCTTTTGATGCCACAAGATTTTCGATTTAGAAAATCGCAGCGACAATTTTTAATTTATCGGGAAGAATTATGTTTAAGATTCAACTATTGCCTCAACTCTTTTTTCTGGACCGCAGCTCAAAAATGGATGCATTTTAAACTAAAGTATTCTCATTAAAACTGGGAGAAGAAATTTAGCTTCGTTACTAGATTATGTATATTTGAAAACGATTAATTGGCCGTGACAATTCCGTCACGTAATGATCTTCCAAAAACAATTTTGTGCATGCAAAACCCGAGATTAACCAAACTCATTTATTGTCAGTCCAATTAGACCACTTGACACTTCGTCTCTAGCGATGTTTTATATCATTTTTAATTGTGTTTGTCGGGGAATCGGGGTCATTTCGAATCAAGCTCTCAAAATATCCCGAGTCCCCAAAATAATTCACGCAACATCTAAATATCTACATTTGCTTTGATATTTCCGATGGAGCTGAAACCGTTGTTAATTCAATTATTCCTGGTGGCTGGTCAACCGGTACCGAATACCATTAATACATTTTTAACCAAGTCAACATTAAGTTTCGTTACCACAATTTTGACAAAAAGTTAATGATTTACTTAACTTTGACACGCTAAGTGTTTTCGGCAAGTTTTTCTCAATCAGGTATATCGAATAATCCATTATCCACTGCTTTTTTCCTGTCAAAGTAACACTACCGTTTTCGACTCCTGCACATTTCACAGCGTAGTTTCATGTTGGTGTCGGACAAGGGTATGGTTTCTAAAAGGTTTTTCTTGCAAAAGTTGGGTTTTACAATGTGGGAATTATGGTAAAGCTATAAATAAAATTGGGCGTTCAACTTGTCGATATTTTGCTTTAAAAATCAACTTTGTGGTGTATTATTCGGACACTTTTTTTTAAAGTTGTGCAGCAAATCCACACAAATTCAGCATGGGACACAAAATCTTAAAGGAACGTTTCTTTAATGAGACTGTCTTGTAGTTATACAGGGTGATTCAAAAGTGGCGTCATTCCTCTGGGGGTGTTTTGGGAGTACAGGAAAAATAGTAAAAAAAATTAATTCTTATCAAAAACTGAGATATTTGCCAAAAACTAGATCAGAATTACGGCAACGATGCTTTTCAAGGTAATCTGCCTAATTAACATTTCGTAAATACCTGTTACTTCTTAATTATTGAAAATTGTAGTAACCATGGATAATCACAAAACAAAGAAAGAGAAAGCAATAGAAATATTTTGAGGTTAGGATAACTCTGTCAATTTGCCGTCAGTGCTGCCATCCTTTTTGGGGCAGATGAGTGATATAGCTAAACTCGCCTCACACGTAAACAAACATCTCCTGGGTAAGGTTATGTATCAATGATTAATATTAATCAAATAAAATACAACTAAGTTGTTAAATCACAAGAGGTTGACGAAGTTCTGCCCGTTTAACTCCATACATGTTTGTTCCCCAATCACTTTATTGTTCACTCTTCGCCGCAGTCTGGGATCACCTTTTGATCAGCTTCTCGTATTCGGTTAATTAACTCCTGCTCAATTTGTACCGGTGTTCGGAAGATCAGAGAGTTAATGTGTTCTTGTGTCCTGTGTATCTTACATACATGGTGGGAATGTGGCCCTTCCTCTGGGGAGTTATAGGGACCATTATCCGGTGCCTGGGAAAGTGTCAGTGGTTGGGCAATGCTCCGAGCACTCCTGGAAGGCTCTGCTGCAATTATCTCCAATACTTCTCTGTGTTTGGAAGCCGAGCACCTCTATATCGTCCACAATCTGCGTCAAGTCCTGGAGCCAATCGCCCAGTGTCTCTAGTCCTTTGCTGGTGTAAGGTTTTTAAGTGTTTAAGTGTAAGGTGTAAAATTGGGAAATTTTAATTGTTGCTTTTAAAATCTGATGCAGTGGTTTAAGTGAAAAGGCAATATGTTACTACTACATGTGACATTGTTTTATGATTAGGTCATCTATCTTCCGCTGAGGATAATGTGAAAGACACTTTTAGTTTCAGACAGTTACATCGGTATTCCGAGATCTTATTTCGTGGATATATAAATATCATAATTTGCAAATCAGTTTCCAACCAGCTGCGAATTAACTGCTGCCCCATCCACCAGCGAATTGATTTAATCTTGTATTAATGTAAGAGCTACATATATGACTTTTATATACATCCAAGTTTCTTTGCTAATGTCATACCACGGATCTGCTTTTCGCTGCTTAATCAAGTTAATTGCACTTTTTATGAAATCAGCATAATTATATTCCTAACGAAATGAGTAGATCCAGTTTTTTGTCGAAAGACCATATTCTTTGTTTGATTCGAACGCCGCACACATTACAACCCATAGGCTGAAGGTATTGATGTTGTGTTCGTTTTGAAATTCAATCGGAGCAAAGCATCTCTTAAATCGGAGATTAATTTTATAACCTGCTTGGTTGGAGCAAAAAAGGCATCGGGTTGTCTTGGCCGTTCGTATCTCTATCTGGTTTGGTCACGTCGTATACCATGTATGGTGGCTGGGTTGCATTGTTTGTCTGGGCCGACTCGCTCCGACGAACGAGGTCGAATAGCTCACACTTCTGAACTGGCATGCCGATCGATTCTTTCAGCCGTTAATTGTCACCTTTTAATTACTTGGGTCAGTAAATTTGCTTTGGGAGACACTTGCAGTGCTCTACTGATACGTGCCTTGCAATCTCAAGTCGACATTAACACCCGGACGTGATTGATTCAAAATTTTCGCTTCTGCCCATTTGCGAACTTTTTCATGCGAAATTTCATCGACGTGCTTTCAGGAGGCTGACAACATTTTCTATTTTCACATTTGCTCTTTGCGTATGCTTTACAACTTGAAACCTCTTTGGTGATGATGACAATTTTCCTGCTTGTTTTACTTATCGTATACTACTATTACTTACCTTATTAGTAGATATTGACTTAAACGCCTTTTTACCAAACATCCTGTCTAGTTATTTAGTTTCTTTCAGGCACTGATGTTGATTGAGACCAAGTAACATTTCAAGATTCAAGATTTTTGAAAAAACTATGTTAATGTACTAATTTTATATTCATCAGATCACGTTCTGGTTTCATTATACGTATGATTCTGAGCAGGTACCGCAATTATGCATGCGCCTAATTAGTATAGCATTAGTAACTAGAATTCAAATGGAAGCGACCTTAAGAACGCCATAGCTTATTAAAGGTGCCATTGATTTCTTCAGTCTCCTGAGCTGTTGGCGGTCAATAATACTACGCTCACTTCTTTTGAAGCTTTAGGAAAATAATCGGACTTTGAGGAAAAGCTTGTACCGTAGCCCTGAAGACTTGAGACTTTTAGACAAATTCTGTCAATGTATTTCACCAACACCTCTTTTGGTTTTGGTTTCCCAAACCCAATGTTTAGAAAACAGGGAGTTTAATCTCTTTGTCTCAAGACTTAATAGACTCTTCAGCTGCAGATTTTTTATGTGGGGGTCATTTTGTAGTTCCTAATGTCTTAGACAAAAAATTAGATTTTATGTGCATATTGGAGTGGAGTTTCCCTTTGTAAAGTATGTAACAAATATCATATAGGTACATAAACAATTTGCAGTCATTCTACCTAGTTTTGTTCCTTTAAATTCAGGTTTAAATATGCAATTTTGCTTTCACAACTTGACCTTAACGCATAGATGGAAAACCAAAATTTGGATCGTTTTTTTTTTAAATTAGCTGGAACCATTCCCATCTGGAAAAACTCTGTATCTTTTAAATATTTATCTCGATTATTCTGTTGAATCATTCTGTGTTGATATTGTTTGCGCTAAATAAGACACAACAGGCAGAGCCACCAGCTTCAATAAGGAAACTTATTACCATTTTTCCTTACCACAAGTTGTGCTTATTTGAGTAGTACTTAAATTAAAGCTGTGCAATTTGCTGGTAATAACACTTACAAACTAAACTTAAATAAAATACCTATTTGTCTGTCGGAATTGAATGGCTGTTATTTGAAAACAGTTTGTCACCTCAAGACAAATTTCACATTGAAGGTGTTTTTAGATGGTTTTTGTTGCTTCTGTTAATGTGCGAATTAACGCAGTCGTTTCTGGGAGGAAAATTGTAATTTGTTAAGAGTAAATTAAAAGCATACGTTTACTTAAAGTACACTAGTAACGAATAGTTTTTCAAAACAGTAAAGCAGTCGAAGGCCTAGCCGGAATTCACATCTATAACCTACGAGTTAGACTGACAAAATTCGATTCATCTGTCGCAAGCAGAAGCAAGAAGTTGCAGCTCCCAATACAGATACAGATAAGAAAACAATTGTGATTATCCGCTCGTATCTTGAAAAAGTTTTATTCATGTCAAATCACACCTGCGTTAAGTGCGTTTATTCCGACTTTTACCAGATTAATAATAAACTAACCCCCACTGACCTTAAGAAATTTGGTTCGGGTTAGTTTCTGGTTGAGGTTCTGAATAATTTGCCTAAATTTTGGCAGCGCAGTAATTGATTATTCATTAACTACAAATTTTTTGGTGACATTAGAAGGGCTTCATTGTAATTCGCAACGAATTCTGACCGTTGAAGCGAACGCTCTGATAAAAACTTTTTACAAGTTAAGTACATTAATAAAACGCATACATGCTTGACTAACTGGTCTTGTTCGATCTACTTCTTTATATGTTTTTGAAAACTCGTTTTATTGCTTAATCTGGGAGAAGGACTCAAATGACCACTTTTTGGTGCTGATAGTAAAAACGGTTGTTTCTGACATCAATGGCAACTCGTTAATTTATATTATTATTTAAAAATCAAATGATGGGCGACGGAAAAACATCTTCACATAGATTAGTTTAGTTTCGCTTTCCTTCCGATACGTAATTGAAATTATTTATAGCGACTAATGATCCATTACTTCGATCGACGCCTGATGCATTTTAAACAAATGAGATGCGATGCAATTGTTAAATCATATCAAGCCGATATTCTTATGTCATACTTGGAACGTGCCTGAATTTATTAACAGAGATTTTGCCATCAGATATTAACGTATTGTAAATGAAGTTTTACTAGAACAACTGGCAGGTGATAGGTACATGGCACTTTGTTTCAGCTTCATTTATTCAAATATCAGCAATAGATAAGGAACAGTTTTTTTTTTTAATTTTCAACTAATGACTTCTAGAGCCGGTTTGAAAAGCGAGTTTCTATCTGACAGCACCGTAACCCATAATACACGTGATACAACAGTGAGACCAACAACACAATGTATCAAAATTGAGGTGGTGTCATAAATCACTTCAACCCTGCCCGGTTATTATGTGAGAATCCGTTGGACCACTAATTAAAAATGTGTGGTCAAATTATAACGAATTCTACTTGAGGGCAAAGGTTTTCGTCTTTGTAAATTGGATCATTAAGAGATTCAATAGCTGGGGCGAATCGTCTTTTGTCTAACCAAGAACAGCTGTTACGGTTCCAATGTGCATTGGCATAGCATGATTTATTGCAGTTGTGTGCTTTTCGGTTGTTATTTTCTCTTCTAGCTGTTGACTATTGCAACCTGTTGCAACCGGACTTGTCCGTCCCTCTGTCCTTTCTTCCTGGCCAGTCGGCAATCATAATGATTGGCATACGATTTGAGTGCTTTAATAATTCTAAGGATCGCCAACGATTTCAAAATAAGATCGTCCGGTCGGAATCATAAAAGAAATAATTTCAACATTGCAAAAAGATAACCACCGGCAGTCTCCAATTATTTTCCCGGTAATGAAGTAAGAATCTGCTCGGGTTCAACAAGTTTCTTCGCTGGAATTCCCACTCGCACCAAGCTATTTCAGTGATGTTTGCGGTGCAAATTAATGCTACCATTAATTTGTAGGCTTTCATTGGGGTACGAGGAAGTTTAATTGGCTAGATTAAGAAATTTTCTAGTGTGTACATTTTTCCTGCAAATATCTGATGAATTCTTGGAAAAATCCGCAAAAGCACAAGCACACGTGTTTCCCTCATATTTAATTAGAATGTAACTAGAAACTTCTTCACTCGGATATCTATATCGATGCTGTTGCTCAAATTTCTAGCCTGTTTTTCGAAAAATGGTCTTTGAAAGTTTGGGGTGCAAACGTCGTTCAATGGCAAGTTCGTCCAAGTTCAAATATTTATCTCGAAAGTTGGAATGAAGCTAATACAACCAAATTAACAGTTAGAAAGTTTGAAGTGCAAAAATAGCCAAATGACTAAAAGTTCCTGAAAGCTCAAAAATTCGCCTCGAAAGCTGTAATGAAAGGATTGCAACAAAATTTTCGTAATGGTCAAGAAACCCCCTTTTAATTGCCTGCGTGTGATTGGCTGGCAGATCTCCACGCCAGTTAAAAAAAATTACACTTGAAATTTGAAGCTCAAAAATTCTCGAAGAAAAAAAGTTGTCAAAGTTCAAAAATCGGTATTGAAAGCAGACATTAAGTGAATGCATCCGGATTTCCAGATTTTGATCAGACAAACCTTCGAAATTGATTGTAGTAATCCGCTGGCTGATATCCGGACTGATTTTGAAAAAATCTAATTAGATTTGGATTGGTGCAAAAATAGCCAAATAACAAAAAGTTCTTCAAAGTTCAAAAATTCGCATTGAAAGCTGTAATGAAAAGAATGCAACTAAATTTTTCTAATGTTCAAGAAAACCCCTTTTATTTGCCTGCTTGTAATTTGCATGCAGGTCGCCACGCAGGTTTCAAAAAAATTTGCTCTAGAAATTTGAAGCGCAAAATTTACCGAATGGCAAAAAGGTCGTCAAAGTTCAAAAATCGGTATTGAAAGCAGACATTAAGCGAATGCATCCGCATTTCGAGGTTTTGATCAGACAAACCTTGGAAATTGATTGTAGTAATCCGCTGGCCGATATCCGGACTAGTTTTGAAAAAAAGTTTGAAGTGCAAAAATAGCCAAATGACTAAAAGTTCCTGAAAGCTCAAAAATTCGCATCGAAAGCTGTAATGAAAGGATTGCAACAAAATTTTCGTAGTGGTCAAGAAACCCCCTTTTAATTGCCTTAGTGTGATTGGCTGGCAGATCTCCACGCCAGTTTAAAAAAATTACACTTGAAATTTGAAGCTCAAAAATTCTCGAAGACAAAAAGTTGTCAGGTTCAAAAATCGGTATTGAAAGCAGACATTAAGTGAATGCATCCGGATTTCCAGATTTTGATCAGACAAACCTTCGAAATTGATTGTAGGAATCCGCTGGCCGATAGCCGGACTGATTTTGAAAAAATCTAATTAGATTTGGTTTGGTGCAAAAATAGCCAAATAACAAAAAGTTCTTCAAAGTTCAAAAATTCGTATTGAAAGCTGTAATGAAAAGAATGCAACTAAATGTTTCTAATGTTCAAGAAAACCCCTTTTATTTGCCTGCGTGTAATTTGCATGCAGATCTCCACGCAGGTTTCAAAAAAATTTGCTCTAGAAATTTGAAGCGCAAAATTTACCGAATGGCAAAAAGGTTGTCAAAGTTCAAAAATCGGTATTGAAAGCACACATTAAGCGAATGCATCCGTATTTCGAGGTTTTGATCAGACAAACCTTCGAAATTGATTGTAGTAATCCGCTGGCCAATATCCGGACTGATTTTGAAAAAAAGTTTCAAGTGCAAAAATAGCCAAATGACTAAAATGAATGAAAAAAATGAAAAAAAAAACTCAAAAATTCGCCTCGAAAGCTGTAATGAAGGAATGCAACTAAATTTCCAAAATGGTTAAGAAAAGCGCTTTTATTGCTTTTATTATTAAAAAAATTTGCTATTGAAATTTGAAGTGCAAACTTAAGGCTTAAAAATCGATCTTGAAACAGAAATTACGCGCATGCAACCATATTGTACAGTTTCTTGATACAAACCTTCGAAATCGACAGTAGTAATCCGCTTGCCGATATCCGGACTGGTTTTGAAAAAATTGACGTCGAAAATTGAAATGACCGAATGACAAAAAGTTCAACAATTCGTCTTAAAAGCTGGAATTCAGTGAACGAAGCCAATTTCCCAGATTTTCTTAAAAAATACATTCTCAATCGATTTATAAAACCCGTTTTCCGATATCCCAGCTGGTTTCGGAAAAATCAAAATTGAAAATTTTAAATACAAAAATAGTCGAATGAGAAAAAAACAAACGAAGTTCAAAAATTCATCTGGAAAGCTGGAATTTAGGGAATGGAACTAAATTGCTAAAGTTAGTTAAGAAAACCCCCTTTAAACGATTGCTAAAATTCGTTCTCCGCTGTCGAGTTTCGTTTTGCAAAAATGACCAAATAACAAATGGTTCGTCAAAGTTTAAAAAAATCATCTGGAAAACATGAATTACGCAAATCCAACTGTATTTCCAGAGTTTATTGAGCAAACCCTTTGAAATCCAGGGCAGTAATGGGCTTGCTGATCCAGCCTAATTTTGACAAAATTGGCTTAAATTTTTTTTTACGCGAAAAAGGTCTTATAACCAAAAGTTCGGTTATTGAGAGAATGCAACAATGTTTCCACAGTTTGTTCAGAAAAACCTTTTAAACGATTTCTGAATTTGCTTGATTTAACCTACTTAAAAGAAGTGTTCTTGTACGAACAAATACTTCCTGAATATCCTGTTATCTGAGACCTTCGAAGAATCAACAGGATATATTAATTTGTGATTTTTAATTGTCTCCGCCGTAGGTACGAGTTGTAGAATTTCAATTGAGGCCTTTTGTCCCATTGAAAGGCGACCAACGGTATCAAATTACCCACACACGGAATGCTTTTGTCGTGAAGTTTGGCCGCTTGAACAGTATTCCACAGAGGCACAATTAAGTATTATTTTAGAATTAGGCATTCATATTTGACTATTAAAACTCGAGCCACGGCGTTTTACAACCCACGAATAATGAGTGTAGGGGTGGATGATGGGGTTGTTCTTTGTTTTCGGCAGACGTCGTGCATCCAACTTAAAACCTTCAAACTTCCGAGGGTAATGAATTTGCTTGTAATTTTATCTTTGTTCTGGCATAATTGATTTTGCGATTTTCAACAAATCACGCGTTAAATTGAAAAAGTGAACAGTAAACTTGTTTTCAACAATTTTCAACAAGAGAGGGGAGAAAAAGTTGTGGCAACAAAATGTAGATATTAATCTCATGTCAGAAATCCGGCAGTTTATCTGTGTGAATCTTATGTAAACTTCTCGTAATTAAAACATCTTATTCCAAATCAGTACCAGTAATCATTTTTTTTTCAAACTGATGTGAATTGCCTGCTCGTCGCTAAATAAACTATGGAATAATCTCCAGATCAATTCGTAATCATACACTTGTTAAACACGACTTAACTTGACATGACAGAATGGATTGTTCCCGATGATTTCAGATCCAAAATAATTTATTCGCCGTGTAAAAACCTCGAGAGTTATGTTTTTCTAAGTACAAGATAATATTATTTACCATTCAAAATAAGGGATTAAGTTTTCGGCGTTAATTGGCAGCTGTCTTGGGGGCAAGAAATACATCGAGCAAATAAAAAAAATTATTAGAAATCGTTGGTATTATTTATAATCAAATCGATTCTCCCTATCATTGAAAGTGACAGTAATTTTTCCTATATTAAGAAGTGATTTCACATCGATCTCCTCCTATCGCTGACTTGAGATTTAGTTTCAGTCATTAATATCAATTTCAACTTTTAATAAATGATCGGTATAATTTTCGTTTAAAGATTGAGAATTAATTCTGATTATGTTTGCCCCACTCGATGCACACTTTTGCCCAACATACACGTTTCTATCTAATAATTGTGGCATTGAAAACATTAAACAAGACGATGGTGTTATTTTCCCAGTTCCAAGACAACCTACAAAGATCGACTTGACGTTGAGACTTTTTTCTCGGTGGGTGTTTCTTATAGCAAATTAAAACCACATGTGTTCAGCGCCGGTGAGTCTGCATATTTGCTAACATTAATATATTTCCAGTTAACGTGCCAACATTTGAGGGCAATCACTCTCTTAACTATAAGCCAAAGATTAAGAAATGTCATTAGCATGACTACGGAAGTTTGCCGATATTTATACGATCTGGTTTTCGTTGGAAAAAAGAACAAATTTCCTAGCAATAATTAAGATGTTTATATGGTTTCTCATTACTGTTTAAATAGTAATTAAATTGTTTCCCTTCTTGGTAAAATTTCAAAGATTTTGGAATATTTAGATAGCAGACAGACAGATTTTAGTCTTTAATCTCATTCCTTCAATCCTTCCGAACAATTCATAATAAAAATATGTTTTTTGGTGTTTTTGACAATAAAATATTTCAGTCCCATTGGGAATTTTTAACGGAAACTGAAGCATATGTTAATATGAGCTAAAAACCTTTCTGACATACAGAAAGTGGAACTTGTTACCCATTCTTCCGCCTTTGTAAAAATAACCGTAACTTAATCCTTTGATGAAAAATGAAACACATACAAACTATATACCGGGTGTCTGGTAGGATCTTCTGCAAAAGGATGTATCTGTTCTCATTGCGCGTTCTATGTCCCAGATATGTAACTTTCGAGTCTTAACTGTATTCAGGACGTCTTTTTCCTTTCCCATCCTTCCCAGCACCTCTGTATTGGTCATTCTCTCTGTCCAAGGTATTCGTTGGACCGTATGTAACCAACCAACTAAACAATATTAACCATTCTATCACGAGAATCGATTACGTTAGTTGTGTGTTTTCCCGTTAAGTTTTAATCGTTTTCGAATAATCTTCCGACATGTAAAATTGTCTTTGATAAAAATCTCGTCATACGTAATTAATCCTTTAAACCCGAAATACACAAAAAGGCTATTAAATAACCTATATGGCAACCTGATAACATTCCAGCTTTAATTACTGATTCATGGCATCTCAATATTATCAAACTATTAAATAAAAACGGCGTGTGATCTGCATAAATAATGCGTTCGGTGGGTTGTTGTATAATAAAATATTAGTAGTTCAGTCACAATAGCCGCGGATCCTGAGCACGGCGCATATCACCGATAAATATAATGATATTTTGATTGACCATTAAATACACATACTCATAAAATACTCGGGCCTTTTAAGTTTATTGGGTGTAATTAGTAGCTCAGCTCATTCATTACTTTCATGAATACCTAACAACTTGTCCAACATCGGTCCAGATTTCAACACAAATACCGCCTTTATGATAATAACTCGCGTTTGCATATAGATGTGTAGCGAATTACCAGAAAAAAGCTTTTGTTTTCAAAATAAATTCCAGCGGCATATACATTAAATAATATCCAGTCAGCGATTGTCCGAAAACAATTAACGTTTAATAATTATTGCCGTTTATACGAATTACATAATAATTGTTATTTTAGTACAACTGCAATGTTAAATATTCATGAGTGGGTGCGTTTATTTATTATTACATTTTGTGCATTACCATTGGCCTTTTTAATAAAGCGAACGACGCATGTGAAAAGTATTCAATATATTGTATTAGGTCCGTTTGGGAGATGAATATTAAATTATCTAATTTATTTGGAAATGTTTTTGTTTACCTTAATAAATTATTTTAAAATGTCACTTTTGTAAAGATATATTTCTATACAGCTGTGCAGTGGTAATCCCGATAATATTTTCAATAACGAATGAAATGTTGGGATTTATATGGAAACAAAAGTTTGTGCGGTTTATTTTCTGTAGATTTATCTTCATTCTCTAGTGTGTATGAGTCCACTCTTTGGGTTATACTTTAAAATTATCACATCTTTTACTTTCGAAGAATTATCCTTCATTTTAATCTAGAGGCTTCTGGAAATTTTTGAAGCTAAACTAGCCGATGATAATTAATAGATTCGGAATCAATTATTGATGGATGAACGCAGGAAACTAAAAAACCAATCGAACGGGGACAACTACCGGAGGGTTCAAAGATTGATACAGGCAAAGATTAGAAAGCGAAAAATGAATGGCTGAAGCATGAATGTGAAACCATTGAGGAATTGCCTACGCGATGATTTCAATCTACATAAAAAACTGGAAGAAACAGCAGGAATATACCGAAAAAGAAACTTCTCTATAATAACAAATGAGAAAAACGAAATCGCAATTGAAATCAATACGCGGAAGATAATATGGGAAGACTATATTAGAAACCTGTTCTCAGATGAAAGAATTCTTAACCAAGATAAGGAGGATGATCGAGTAGGACCCTCAATAACAAAATCAGAAATAGAAGAGGCCATCCGCACATTGAAAAACAACAAAACACCTGGTCCCGATGAGATGCCGGCAGAGCTCATAAAACTACTCGATGATATAAGCATACCAGTTCTTCAGAAACTCTTCAACAAAATATATAAAACCGACCAGTACCCCGATCAATGGCTGACATCAACCTTCATTCCCTTGCAAAAAAGGAATAACGCAAGGAAATACGAAGATCACAGGCTTATATGTCTTATGAGTCACTCTTTAAAAATATTCCTCAAAATAATACATCAGAGAATATTTAGAAAGTGAACAAAACATCAGTGACTCACAATTTGGATTTAGACAAGTCCTGGGCACTCGAGAAGCACTAGTGGCAACGCAGGTACTGGTACAAAACTGCCAGGATCAGCGGAAGGATGTGTGTCTGTGTTTCATAGACTCCGAGAAGGCCTTTGACAGAGTACAACACCATAAATTACTAACAATACTTCGACAACTGGATGTGGACGGCAGGGATATCCGCTGCATCGAAAATCTCTAGCTGAATCAATCTGCTCACATAAAGATCGATGGAGAACAAAGTAATAAGGTTGAAATCTGCAGGGGAGTCCGCCAGGGATGTGTGCTTTCTCCACTGCTATTGAATTTGTAATCCGAGAATATCTTCCAGGAAGCACTTGCAAGCAAGAATATTGAAAAGGGCATTAAAGTCAATGGAACATGAATTAATAACATTCGCTATGCGGATGATACAGTCTCGATTGCTGAAAATATGTGCGACTTCCAACATCTTTTCAAGGTAGTAGGAGGGCACAGTAAGAGAATGGGCCTAAAACAACGTCAACCAGACATGTTAAGAAACGTGGGACTAACATCGGACGGATCATCAATTGAGCCGGTGAACAAATTTAAATACCTTGGGGTATGGCTCACTGAAGAAAGGACATCGGACTTGGAAATAAGATGTCGTAAACGGAGCGCCCGCAACATATTCATGAAATTCAAATCCATCTTCACAAATACGGACTTTGACCAAAGCCTAAAAGTGAGATTCATAAAGTGTTACATTTGGTCGGTGCTACTGTATGGAGTGGAGAGCTGGACATTGAAGGTAACCACAGTGAATAAAATAGAGGCCTTCGAGATGTGGGTATACCGCAGAGTATTGAAAATCCCATGGATGGCCCGAGTAACCAACGTAAATGTCCTACAAAGAATACAACAAGAACGTGAACTGTTGCTAATGATCAAAAAAAGAAAAACTACATATCTAGGACACACTGCGACATACGAAGTACCAGTTCTTACAACTGATCATCGAGGGGAAGATAGAGGGAAAGAGAGGAATGGGAAGGAAGATGTCGTGGCTACGTAACATAAGGCAGTGGACCGGCTTACGAACACTGGAAAGGCTAATACATACGGCCAGAGCCGGAATACACATGAGACATGTGGTCGCAAACATTCATTAGTATATTCTGGAGGTATTTCCTAACGACATACTTGATAAACAAATTCTTGTAATTTTTTTGCTAAAATTTAATTTTACTTAGCAGCAGTAGAGTCTTAACTATGCTATAAGCTAAAGAAAAGCATGTTCTCAATAGCTGCAGCTTCAATTTCCGTGGTTTCGATGTATTGTTTAAAACAATACTTAAGTCCAATTCAGTATCAATCTTTCTCATTGCATAAACGATGGCCTGTGAATTTAAAAACTGAAATTGAATATTCCAATTTGGTCATCTCGGAAAACATCTGAGACAAAACCAGGCGCGTTTTTAAGCTAACTGATCAATTAAGAATCTATCAAGTTCCCTTTAAAAACAGTTCGCATTCCTTGAAAGGAGAATGTTACAATTTCTGCGGTTGTAGAATGACATCGATATTGTAAGTTTTATAGTTTAATCGGCAAAAAGGGGATCCTAACTGCGTTTGCTATTCATATTAGTGTATTTCTCTCACTTTGTTGCTCGAAGCGGCTTCGTTTGAAGCCAAATGAAATAAGGATGGTCCGTTAGTTACGGACGTGTCTAGCGTAATTCGTCCCAGTACGGCACTGCGACAAGTTTTTTGCATTACTAATCGGCTAGTCCTTTGTACGTGATGTATTGTTTTTCTGCTTTTCGAATTTTTCTATTAGCTGCATTTCAACTGGCTCTGTATTGTTTTATGTGAGAATGACAAAAAGTCTACATCATTTGAAAGATGGGTTTATATTTTTATTCGCCTTAGAATTGGTTTTTATGCTAGAAATTGAATAATTCATCCAGATGTAGGTATTTGTGAACGAAACTGTTTTAGGACCTATGAAAGATTAAAGTCAGAGACAGTGTGAATTTTTTTAGGTCTCCCTAAACGACTTCCATCTCCGGCGATCTTTAGCTATTTCCATCCATTTTAGTCCATCGTACCATCTTGTATTCGGTCTACCTCTCGATCTTCATTGTATTATTTTGGTTTTCCATCTCTCGTCGTCTCTCCTTGCTACATATCCCGCAAAGTCCCATTTCATCTGGGTTACCCTTTCTATTACATCCTTGACCTGTGTATGTTGTCTTATGTATTCGTTTGTCTTCCTACCTCTTAAAGAAATACCCATCATCGTCCTTTCCATACCTCTTTGTGTTGTTTTTCATTTTTGAATTGTTTTTGTTGTAAGGGTCAACGTCTGCACTCCATGTGTTAATACTGGCAATATACACTGGTCGAACACTTTTGTGCGTATTCGTTGAGGGATCTTTTTATTTTTTAGTATCCTTGGGAGTTTGCCGAAAGGTGCCCGGCTAGACGCCTTCTTTGTTCTATTTCGGCCTCTTTATTTCCTTTTCCTAATTGTATTTGTTGTCCAAGGTATACATATACTCCTTGACGTTTTCCAATTGATTGTTGTCTATACTTCTTCCGGGCTCATGATTTTTGTTCATTTTTAATCCCACATTTTTTATTTCTATTCCAATTCTTCTAACATTCTGCAAAGATCTTCTTTATTGTCATTATTCCTTTGATGTTGATACCTCTATTTGACCATTCAAGTTGTTTGAACACGCCTTCTAGCGCCAGCGTAAAGAGCTTTCGGGACAATATGTCTCCTTGACGTAGGCCTGTCTTTATTGGGATTGGTTGCGTATTCTCGTGTTTTCTTATTGTAGCTGTTGCTTTTTTGTAGATGTTTGCTCTGGCGGTTGGTAGTGATAGAGTTTTTTTGGTTATTCTGTTTCTTATTATCCTCATAAAAAGTTTATATAGATGGGTAAGCAAGCTTATGGGTCTGTAGTTTTCTAACAACCTTCTGTCTCCTTTTTTATGTTCCTTCCAGTTGTCAGGTATCTTCCCTTCCTTTAAGTATGTATTATATAGTTTTGTTAACTTGGGTTTATGTGATAACCATATCTTGAACTTCTTGACTTGATATCCTCTGTACCTACGTTTGCAACCTTTCCTTCCATAATTTTCTCTGGTTTTACCACTTTTGTCTGATATAGGTTTTCATAGAACGTCGTAGATATTTGTATTATTGGGTCTTTATCTGTTTCTTCTTCTTTATTCTTGTTTTTGATGGCATATTTTTGTTCTTCTCTATGCTATTTTTAGCCATTTCCTCGTAGTAATTTTCAAGATCCTTTCTTATCATTTTCCTTGTTTCTCTTGTTTGTATATACTCATCAGTTGCATATTTGCCCTCTTTATACATTGATCCTCGTTCTTCTATCTTGTCTTTGGTTTCTTTTGTTATTTTGCTGGTCTTTGTATGTTTTTTCTCTGCCGCCATCGTTAATGTTTTTGTTATGGCCACTCTTTTGTTCTTCTCCTCGTCATTTATTTCTAGTGATGTGTTTTCGGTCTTTTCAAAGGACTGACGTATTTCTTCCTGATATTTCTCTTTGTTTTGTTTCAGAGCACTTGTATCTATACCCGATCTAGCTATCTGTCCATACGTGCTCCTACTTTGTCCTTGTTCTACCTTTATTTTCGCTCTGACCATACGATGGTCTCTGCCAGTATTGAATTAGTTCAAGGCTGTTAAATCGCATATTAGGTCTTTATGGCTGCAAATGGATCTAGTCAATCTCATTTCTTTTTTTCCCGTTTGGGCTTATCCACGTCCACCTTGTTGTGTTGTTTGTGTTGTTGTGTGTGATGTTGAATGTGTTGTTTTTTGTTATAGAAGGTATTCATAGCATAGAGTCTTTCAAAGAAAGACAGTGTGAATACATCAAGAAAATAACATCGGCAAAATTCTTGCTTTTATGATTATATTTTATGGCGTTTTGGCGGAAAAGGCGTTTTGTTCACACGAAAAATGCAACAATTGCCGTCTATACGCGCAGCAGTTGCAGGCTCGTCTTGAACGTCCCCTATCTGGTTTGCCTTCAGGGTTTAAGAGCCACTTCTGAAGTGCCTTTATCAATTTGCTTCTGATAAACAACATATTCATGTGCCACAGAATGCCTAAGTTTAAAACCTGTCATAATGGAGGTTCGGGTTTCCAACCAACAGATAGCATATCTTTATTACAACACCGAAAATTATACTTTTTGTAATTGAAATTGTTGGCAAATTCAACAGGTTCTTCTTCCATACAAATAATCTACTCATCCATCATTTAGCTGCTTCTGAATAATAATTAATAACAAAGTTGGAATTGAGTGTTCGAGCAATAGAGCTCAACTTCAAAGTGGTTTCATGTCTTTGTCTTCATGCTTCCAAAATATCCGTTAAAGAAGACTCACGTCAATTTTGATCACCAGGTATATTTCTGTGAGTTAATGTAAGCAACATTAATGCACTACCCACACACTGCCAATTTTATCTGCAGGCCCTGAAGTAGATTTTAATTTACATGAAAATGTGTCTTATTATGGAGCGTGATATTTGAACATTCTAGATTTCAACACGCAGGACCTACTACTTAGCTATCAAGAGAATTTGTTAATAAAAATTCACTTTCGTTTTAATAACATGCAACTAACGATCATGTCACACAACGCTTAATTATCCTTAGAAAAAACGCAAATACACGTTTTTTTGGTGGCAGTTGGTTTGTTATATTGTTTCCAATTATTTTATTTCGAAAGTATTACTAAAACTTTTCCTACTTTCTCCTATTATGATACTTCAGTTATGGATTTTTCATTTCCGTTTTTCAGTTGTGGATTTAAGTAGATTTTTTTCTCAGATGCCTCAATAATTAAATCTGGAAATTAATTAAAAACGTCTGTAAATTATTTCTAACGCAATTTACTGGTGAAACCCAACTAGATTTTTTTGTTTGATGACCGTCTCTTACTGTGCTCCGTTATCGATTATGCTTGAGCTTCAAATATGTACATACGACTACATTTAATGGCATTTCCTGTGGTCGTTTTCATGTGAATTCTCTTATTATGCTTAGTGGTCGAGTACGTGTAGAAAACACGATTGAGATCTTAATCGCCAGCACCTTTTTTTCTTAGCTCAACTAAAAACAGCAAACTGGCCAAATAACATAAAATTTCACCCCGATTTTGTGGCAAATTTTACGAGCCTGGTCTGAGAAAGGTGGTATTTAACAATGGTCTCTATAACAGCCTCACATACGATAAGAAAACACATAAAATTTCGGCAGTGCGATAATGGTGTTTGCAATGAAAGTAGTTTTGGTGCCAGCGAAGTTTTACGGCACAGGTTTCGATATCGAAGCCGTCCCAGACCGAATGTCATATTCTTCAGTTTGAATTTTAATGGCAGAGATGGACTTGGAGGATTCCAATTTAGTGTGACTTCTCAACGTTTTGGAGCGTGTTTAATAACCGTGGATAGACCATCTGGAAAAAATCCTTTAGCAACAACTCAAACATTAAAGAAAAAATCGAAAAAATGCTACAAATAATGACAAATAATCTGAGGTCGCACCAGGATCAGTTTTAAGCCTAATGTTCCATAAATACAATTTGATTTGATCCACTTTTTCACATTAATAGATGCCATTGAACTAATGTAATGTTCGTCCGACCCTGTATTCAGTTCGAGAAACGGCAAAGTTTTCTAAAGCTTATGATCCAGTTTGGTCTAAGTCTTAACAAAAGAAGTTAGCCTGCATTCTATTCACAAGGTTTCAGCTGTGTACCTGCATTACATCCTGTGTAGCCACCACAAGCTGCTTTAACGTTAACGAATTTCTAGGGCGTAATTTATCTATACATTATCTAGCTTTTTCCAAACAAAACTGTTGAAATAATTAGTGCTTTATCAAGAAATTTTTGAGTAGGTCGTTTATTGCACCGGCTTAATTATCTGCAGTAAATGTAAGGCCCAATCCATCCTTCAGCATTAACGCCAAAGAAAAATGAATTATCTATGTATTTTATTGGTGTCGTTATAAAGCAAATAATCCAGCAGGTGAGCATGTAAATCATTGCAATAAGTACTAATGTGGCGAACACACACAATGGTCATAATGGTGAAGACAGATAACAGATACTCAGTGTAAATCAGTTTTTTTTATATAAAACTTTTAAAATAAGTGACCCATCTAATTGGGCGTTATCTTAAAAGCTGAACAAATTAAGACTTATTGCATCATTTTTCTATACACGACGTTAATTTGGCTCAAATTGATTTGTCGATATGCTAATTGGAGACGTATTAGTCTTTGTCCGTTACACTGGGACTCTTCGTGTTCATCCCGAGTAAAAAATAGATCATTTAATTCTCTCACTTAACTTAAATGAAATACAAGAACAAAAAATAAAATTCCACTGAAACTGGACTGGCAAAATTAATGAACACATCATAAATGACAAGATAAACACTAATTGGCATGAAAGTAATTTAAATTCATAATACGGGCTGGTTTGATATAATTGTGAATGTCGTCCTCGCAACCGCTTGTCCAACCACAACCTTACTGATTCTCTTTGATATGGATTATTATAATTTAGCTTCAACCGCGTAAAGTGCTGGAGGAATATTATTGCAAATCATAGACGATGATAATTAGACTCAGCTTCGATTATCTCTGCGGCTTAAAAAAAACCCACAAAATTGCTGAAAAAACATAATTTGCCTTGAGAAAGTGAAGTCTCAGTCACATTAATCATTAAACTAAAAAAAAATTGTTACTAGTTTCAGTATGAAAAGTGCAAAACAGTTAAATCCCCACAACCACATTTTCTACCGGACTTTCTTGAGGAAAAGTTTCAGCGAGCGTTGCTTTCGCTTCTTTTTGCATATGCCTTGTGCTATTCGTTTTCCTCAACAGATTGTATAGAAAGATTATAGATTTAAAACATGTAATTATAGAAAAAATCTAGATAATTAAATATATTTAATTACACTTCTTGAATAGAAGTACAAAGCACTTTTGAACGCATCTCCTCTTGCTTCGTTAATTTACAACTGACCCAGTGTTTGCGTGTACAATGAATGGTTCTTTCATGGCAGATGAACCGAGTTAGGCGATTAAGATTTAACTAAGTTCTTTCGGAACCGCAATGTGCCTTGCGTGCTTGCTCACTATTTTTTTTACTTATACCGGTTATAAAAAGATAACAGAAAAACAGGCCAGTTTTTAGGTTAAAGCCGACTAGAACAACTTCGGACATTGAACAATACAAATATTTCGCACGTTTGAAGTGCGTTTGCAGCTTAATAACCGGTATTTAAATTTTGAAGTTTAACAATTCTATCGGAATGTACTCTTTTGATACTTTTCGCAAGGAACTATTTCAATTATTTCAGGAGTTTTAAACTATGTTGTTTCATTCAATGTGCCCACATCCCACATTCGGTCATTAATGCCTCGATCGATCAATTCGCTATACAAAACTGCACATTTCCATCGCTCAGGCTTCATTAAAATGTAAATACTGATCGTAATTAAGATACTGATGGAAGCAGGTCTGCAATAACCACATAATTAAAGGAATTTCAAATGCAATCGTTTAAAGAATCACCTTCTAACAAATAGATGCCTTAACACACAAGTGACAAAATCGTTTTATAAAATAATTTAGTGGTTCGGTTGCAAGCCAGCAATTTTGTTGGACAGATGTTACCAGACCTATAATTACTGCTAAACCACAATCGTTTTAATGTGACTTGTTTAGGGAGTTCCAGTCATTTTAAAGTTGCCCAAATAACAGATATTTTTTGCATCCCAAAGAATGGGCTGGGTAATTGATAAATGGTGGTTTCTCTGAATGTGGCAATCCGTTTATCGTTAGGTCTTTTAAATTTGGGGGTAATATTTATTGAAAAATGAGCTTTTAAACGCTTTGTAGCAGTAGTCTTGAAGGTTGAGTAGAAGAAAAATTGAAAAAGCGTGGAATTAAGGACACTAAATCGTTTTTTAGTTACGTAAACGTGGTCTTAATTTTTTTTAAACAAACGTAGCGAGGCACCTATTGAATGCTTATGAAAGATTATTGGCGCGCTCATCTTGAAAGGGGGTTTTAACTCCCAAAATTTGGTCTAGGAAAATGGAGAAAATCCATGGCACAATGACTCAAAACAGACTCTTAAATGAGCGAAGCTCAAGCTAAAAAGAGTCTGGGCGTTAAATCAAATTTGTCGGTCTTAGTCTAACAAACATTATTTGATGCTAAGAGGCATAGAAGAAATATTATTTCTAGTAAATTTCTTTGTTATTATTCGAGACTTATAAGGCCCGTTTTGTGTTTTTAATATGGCGTAAGTTACAAAGTTTAGGGGGACTTTTTCAACGACAGTTCTGAAACGACAACTGAAATAGTAAATCTTGTCTAGGCAGGCAGCTAAACCTAAATTTCCCAATTTAACATTCATTTAAAGCGTTAAAGTTACTTTTCCCTATATGGCATTAATCAAGGTTTCGTTTATTTTATTTTTCGATATTCAACAATATTATTAGTTCTTGTCTCATATAATGAATTTTTAGTTTATCTTTGATGGGGGTAGGAACATAAATATATCAGTGGCTTGAAAATTTCATATTTGCCCTAAAATAATCTGGTAACCCGACACCAGACATTAATTCGGTGCGGATAGAAAAAAAGACGAGAACAGAACGAACCCGATTACCAAAGCGGACTGAGATGAGCCCCACGAGCATCTGCAGCGCACATGTAATCCAATCCCTACTCGAAAATACGTCTAGCACTTATCCAGCTCTAGAAAAACCACATGTTTACACTAACTTCAATTAGTAACAGGCAGTGTAATTTATTATCCCAAATAAATAAATAATATTTCATAAAAGTGCCTCAAAACGCCTAGCTTTATGGAGCAACGACAGGTTTATTGGGAAATCACTGAAATATTCTCCATTCCAAACCGTTGATTTTTCAGGAAACACTGTGTGTAATACTTTTACGGATGCTGAAGGGAATTTAGACGGCGTTATTCTTTCGAGAGAGTTTCTTTTAGAATAACTTGCCTGCAAAGATGCACCAAAATAATCAAACCAACACCAGATCGAAAAGGAATTTAGACGGCGTTATTCTTTCGAGAGAGTTTCTTTTAGAATAACTTGCCTGCAAAGATGCACCAAAATAATCAAACCAACACCAGATCGAAAAGGAATTTAGACGGCGTTATTCTTTCGAGAGAGTTTCTTTTAGAATAACTTGCCTGCAAAGATGCACCAAAATAATCAAACCAACACCAGATCAAGTAAAAGGTCTGAACTAATTGGAATAGTTCTCAATGTGTTGTGTTATAACAGATAACTATAAGTGATGCGTTTGTTAACAGAATCGATCACATAAAGCAGACAATCAACAATGAAAATAAATAACTAACCGAGAGAAAACGAAAGGGATAATTACCGTGCCTTTTTATCGTCGTTTTAAATAAACAAAACACATTAAAGAAACAAAGTTTAATTGAAAATGGCCCCATAATCAGTGTAACATTCTTTTAACTTGGTCGTAATTTAAATGGAACGTTGTTCTGTCGGAAAGCTTCATTAAAATGTAGGCCAGTCAAATAGAAATATGTAAATGGTCTAGCTACAAATTTTAATTAAGATATAATCAATGGACTGTGTTACATACGCAATTCTATCCTTTTAATTAGGACCAACAACAACGAGCACGGCATACGTATATAATATACATTTAGAAAATGTGTTTACGACGTGAATGGAGTTAATTAGGTGAATTTGGTACACTGATTATATTGGGGCCTCATTGCGTATCTAATTCAGTAATTTTTTGCACTACAAAAGTAAGAAGATTGTAATCAGAAAAATTGATTAAAAGTTACGTGAATTTCAAGTCTGCTGTGAAAAACCTTCCATACTCTAGTGATGGGGTCTTTATAGAAGCAAAACAAAAGTTCTTCGTTATGAGTGTAAATTGTAAATTTTTACAATTATAATTATTATTTTTCGCAGTATTTTAGCCATTTCAAATCATGGTTAAGATACCAAATGATGCCTCCAAACAGTAAGTTATTGCTTACCAAAACACATTCGCTAGGCGTATGAACAGAAACTAACTTTACGTTTGGTTTCAATGTCTTGCTAATAAAAATAGTGAAACGAACAGCAAGGGCTTTACCGCTCTAATTTTTTTATTCTACCGACAATTTTTAATATACAAAAACATACAAAAAGCTACGGATTTGTTTACCTTAAAGCTGTATAGAATAGCAATCTTTCCTTTCAAGGACTTATCTACCTTTCAATGACCAAACTCTTCAGGTGGATTTAAAACTTAGTGAAAACCCTCAAGAAGTAGTTTTAACTCACAGTACAAAAGGGGGCGACAAAAGAATTTGTTGTAATAAATTACGTTATGTTAGATACCCGAGGGAGCGATAGCGTAAATTTTTATGTTGAAATTTGAGTATTGATGTCAGATTGTAGCTATCGTGTAGTTACTGGGGCATTAGTTTACTTTTAGATTCCATTGATACGTGTTCTACCTGTAATTTCCTTGTCACAAACTAAAAATTAATACTCTGATAGATGTCATGCCCATATCATTAGAAATCCATTGAATATATTCCAACTACCATGGACTATACCCGCCTTTAAACCGATTCCAGCCAATCCAAGCGAGACGTGTGTTTGTTTTACCATCGTTTCATACTCAAGATTAGCCAGCCCAATTAAATTAAAAATGATATAAACTCGATAAAGTTCTAATGTTATTCATACGGCCCCTTCGTATCTAAGACCAATGGAGAAGCAAATGAAATTATCTTATCTCTCCAAAATCTGATTATTTGATAATGGCCTCCGTGATGACTGAAGCCACACAGATGTAGTTGAGTTGATCAAATCAGCCGTTGATTTTTAGCAATTACCTTTTCCCAAAGATGCATTTGAACTATTGAAGGGAGAACGAATTGGCAGAACAAAGATTTCAATCGTGGAAAAGGCCGCACCGGTTTCAGCATCCTACCTACCTCGGCGTTTCTTTATAATTGTTGTTTTAAACCCCTGGAGAGAGGAAAGTAAGGGGATGGGACCGCCATGTATTCACCGAATTGCCCTTCGGCTCTACTAGCAAAATGAACATCGTCTTTCACAATGGGCCGAGATGCACGCACCACTAACTTTATGCAACAAAAACCATGCCGATTTTACCATATGTTGTCGTTTGCAGTCTGTCCTTTTTCATTCAATTGAAAAGTCGACGAGTTTTGAATAAAGATGTTTTGCTTGGGATTTCGTTATTTTTCTTTACAAGCCTTGTCTTCATTAGCTTTTGTTATCTTGCGGATGTGACTTCAATATCAATTTCTTCGAAATCGATATCATCTAGTTCCATAAAGTTTTAAAATTGTTGCTCCTCAGTTACATCAAAAACTATTGAAGATGGTTGTTTTGGTTTGCGATTTCGATATTTTTGTGAAAACGAGTTGATTTCTTTGTCTTTCGGTCCATTCAGATGCCCAAAAACAGGTAGTATTGAAGTTAAGAAAATGGTGGAATTCAACATCATCTAGTTCCATAAAGTTTAAAACGGTTTTGCTATTCACATCCGAACCACGTTTTGCTTGCGATTTCGTTATTTCGGTGAAAAAGCCCTGTCTGATATCATTGTTTTGCTACCTTGCGGAAGAAGAATTGAAGTTAAGCAAATGGTCGAACTCAATATCACTTTGTTCGATAAAGCTTAAAATATTTTTGCGATTTTCGTCGCAATCTATTGAAGAAATCTACTGCCGATACACATCTAAAGAAGAAGCTGAAACTTTAGGATTGAGAATTATTTTGCTAAGAAATGTAGTTGTAGTTGATTGTGTGGTCAATTTGCAAAAGGTGCATCTGTTTTAAGATGTTCCCATTAAGAATGTTGCTTTTGCTTAAGAGGAGATGTTGCATTACAGTTTTGGTTAAATTGAGAACTTTACAAGTTGCACTCCTATTATGCAGACATCAAAATCGTAACTATATTCTACTCAAATTTAGTGAATGGTATGAAAAATTATTACCGATCGTTTTCATTTGATAACGTCTTTTTTCTGGTCAAATCCACATAACGCCTTTTGCACAAAAAGGAATCATATTTTCTTAAAATAATCTTCAGGCTTCCAATTCAGACAAACACATTACCTGCTTGCCAATAAGAATATTAAAAAACATTTAGTGGCCAAGGTTTTATGGCCATCTTTTATAAGCATCACGTGCGCTGAAAGTATCAAAGAGTGGGTTTGAAACAGTAGACGAAAGCTTTCTTTGGGCACAATTTAAAGTTTGAAAAGTTCGATTTGATGGCTTGCTGGTTTGTAAGAATCGTTGTGGGGAACAGAAAAAGATTGATTGTGGCGGCAGGCTTTGATTGATGGAGAACGAAAACGAGAGTCTGTTGTCCATGCGTGGATACTAGTAATTGTCTGTTCCTTTAGGTTCCTAACGATTAAGAGTAGATATATTTTGGGGTGTGAAGTATGTGTCGTCTCCATATAGGAGTCCTTTGTGCCAGCCGCTGTCAAAAGCCTTTTTAATGTCCGTAAAGAGACATCCTGTTTTATTATTGTCAAGGTGTGGTGTGATTTGGATGTTGTTAGTTTGGGTTTGTTGCTGTTGATAAATGCAAGTGAACTTAGAATATATTAGGAAACAACATACACCGTAAAACTCAAGTTAGCGAAATGCAGTAGCAGGTAAATTCGAGGGTGCTTTTAGTGATAGATACAGAAAGAAGTGACTTTATTCATTATATCAATTTATTGCTAAACTATGAAGTTTTTGCATTTGTAAGTCATAATTTGTAACAAAATTTTCGAATGTGGTATCGGAAAAGCCGACTTAATTGCTGCTAATAGTAGCGTGTCGATAAAATTCGAAAGGAAGTCAAACTGAAATTAAAGCTATTTTCTAGTTGTAGCTGTCACGAAAAGCAATCCACCTTAATAAAACGTAACTGCAAAGAAAATTTTCTTATCGATTTGGCTGGATAATCTGCATATTTGACCGCTGCATGCACGGCAAGTTCAAATTAGGGTATCATGTTTTTGCGACGTTTTTTCTGTTTGGCTAACTAGTTACTTATGCACTCTTGGGGAATAACTTTGACAGTCCTTGGCGGAATCAAGTGGTTGTTATAACGTATTCATCAGAAATAAATGAAAGGTCGTTAGGCGAAGTCATAGAACACCCCGGATCCCATTAACCGGCACTAATAAGACAAAGGATGTTTCCGATGGTCATAAAAGTAACAACTCGTGCTGTTTTCTGCATATCGGGATAGCACGAGAAGAATATGCACCATAAATTTCTTGTTTGGATATTTACAGTCAGACATAAATTATTTTACGGGCCCGCTATAAATTACTAGCACGCCGCGTCAACGGCAGGTGATTTTGAACCCGAAGGTTCCAAGCAAGTTAAACAGACCAGCCAGCGGTTATGAAGAAACCCAGCGGGACTGCCTCGGCTAAAAAGATACTTTTAAGTTTTTGTGGGCTTCAAATCGGCTTCTTATTTTAGGTGTCCGAATTTATTTCGATCTCATGCTGTTTACACTGTTTACGGACCATGAAACCGTTGTGTGGGCGGCATCTGTCCGAAATTATAGGCTAAAGTCAGCAGTTCAGCTTTTATCCGAATATTCCATAAGTCTCTTGGAGATTCCCACAAGTCATTTCAAATCTTCTTAGACACTGTTGACCTATTTCTTTGGCAATTAGGCAAAATTCAAATTAAATTATTATGAGTGAGATTTTTAATTGGTCTAAGCAGTACCTACGCTCACAAACTAAAAATCAATCCAAGCAGGACAAAGCCTGCGAGTGTTCTGGAGGACCAGCGAGTGTTCTGCATGTGTGTCTGAAACTGTCTCTTAATTGAGATTAATGATAGTTAACAATTATATAAGGGGATTAACAAGCCTTTAGTCCACGAGAAAAATGATCGCTTTAGGGCAAAAATGATGGTGTTTGAATAACGCTAGACTTCGCAAAAAATGTACTTTCAGCTGAAAGCTAGACCGCCTCGGAAACGTTCCATTATCAGTTCTAATCCACTAGCACTAGTATATTAAAACGTATCTAATTCGCATAATAGAGAAATATTAAACCACCAAGTGAACATAGACAGCAGCAACGTGTCAGTATGCAATTCACTCTAAAATTATGAATGCATTTCTTGGTTCTAAGAAGATGACGTACAAATTATAAATAACTGCAGACTATATAAACAAATATTTGCACTTACTATCTACGGTGCCACGGCATTATATCATAAACAACAACATATTTGTATATTTGAATGCAAAATTCTGCACATGCTGCTCATAATTGAGTCATTGCCACGACTGCTAAGGATAAATACATATAATAAAAATTATTAGCTGATTACCTATTTATCTTGACTCCCTTATCAATTAGTTGATATTTGCAAATTATATCTAAAATCCTCCAATAAGCCGATTTAGGACCTGGTCACTAACAGGGATTGAATGAACAAACTTGGAAAAATTGAAAAAATCGTTTGATTAACTGTTTCGAGTTAGACAGCTATATTATATCCCAAAGTCGAGAAAAAAGGTATACTTAAGCTAATATGCTAAAAGTCACATGAAAATAGCTATAATTAGTACGAGAATGGGACAAAAAGCGGTTGGGGCACGTGGATTTTAGGAGGAGGACCCGATCTCCGTGTAATAACGTCTTGACGAATAGTCGACTTTATCGACACCGTACGATCAAGCTCCCTCACTTTAGAAAACTGCCGTTAAATAACAGGGTACCAACACCACGTATTTTATATTATAATAAAGTCCTGCCTTGCCGCAGCTTTGATGTTTTATGGAATTTTAATTTGAGCTTTTTGTTTCAGATACGTCAAGAGAAACCTTATTATATAGCAGACCCTGAAGTCGACTCATTAGTAAGTGAACATTCTTTTTTTTAATAATCTATCTGCTGGTTACGCAACATCGTTTATGTAAATATTTTGAAAAAAAAATCTTTTCACTGAACAGCCTAGATTTTTAATTGCCTATTTGCGCAGGCGGTGCTGAAACAGTGATTTTGAACCCTGTTTGATAATTGAATGTCGTGTAAATTAATAAAAATCAGATCTTATCGCTGTAGCATTGCGAAATTGTAGGATTAATTTGATTAAATAATCATACATAGTATATGCAAATTACGTACTTTATTAAATTTACATAACACGGTCTGTCGAATGATATCAACGCTTGGGGATACTTTTGGTATAAACCGAAAGCTCTATGCTTTGCTTGTTTGGACACCACTAGCTAGCTAAAGACAACATTAGTGTTCTGGACACAATTCAAAAAGGTCATGGCTATTTTTGTCTATACATAATGCATGACTAGAGACGCGAGTATTTCTATGACATATGTCCAATTAAACAAAACTGAAAATATAAAGTGGTTTCGACGTAGAAATTTAGTAATGAAGACAGGATACCTAAAAATACAAACACACCATTATATTAACGTACTTAGTTGATATAAGCGATGTTAAGGCGCTAGGGATCTTATGAACAGTTTGGATTTGATATTTTTCATGCTGAGCAACTTGGGCCAGCATCGAGTTTAATTTGCTTTAGGTTTATCTGGAATTCATCTATTTGAAAAATCATCGTTGTATTCGTTAGTTGAACTATTTTCAGTTGGGCACTGCACAGAATGAAAGTTGTATCCACGAAACTAAACAACGTTTTTTAAATTGTTTCGTTTTCTAGTATTTTATTTGCTCGGTTTATTTGAGAATTAAATTTCTTGATTTGAGACTCACGCCAAAGCGATCCCACCGTTTTTCCTTATTTGCTTCGTAGATTAGTAGATGTGGAAACTGTCGAAGTATTCAACTAGTAGTAGTAAACATCTTTATTTCTAAAAAAGGCTATCGACCCTTCTGCCCTTCTTTAATACATGTAGTCTTAATCTAAACAAAAAACAAATATGAAAATTCTCTTATTCTAGGTTAACAATCTTATTAAATAAACTTTCCAATTCCAATGACAAGAAAAAATTATTTTATTGTCCAGTAGTCAGTTGCGTTTGTAAGTGTTCGAGTAGCGTTGATGTAGGGAAATGGAAGCGGGATTGTCTGGTTGGTCTTGTAAGACAAAGGGGATTCAGTATGGTCCAGTTGTAGGGATTGTTTGTCCATTTTGTCTGTAGATGTATGAGTCTTTCCCAAATCTTTGTCATGTTTGTGCGTTCGTATAGTAGTTGGATGGAGGGGTTGTGTAGTGGGTTTTGGGGGTGTTTTATTCGTGTTATTAGTCTTAGTGCAATTTGTTCTGTTGTTTGTATATAACGTTTTGTCCTTTCTGTTCCGTTGGTCATGAGTATATGTCCATAGTCTAGCAAGGGTCTACAAATAGCTTCATATATTTTGGTGGCGGTGTTTGTGCTAATTCCTCTGTCTTTGTAGGTTAGTGATCGGAAGTGTTTTGTTCTCTTTATTGTTTCTGCCCTGATGTTTCGTTTGTGTTTAGTGAATTTAAGTTTGTGGTCAATTGTGATTCCAAGGTATTTTACGTCGTTTTTTGGTTGTGTTGTTTGGCCGTCTGCAGTTATCGTAGGGGAGTCAGCGTTGAGTCTGTGGTTTGTAAGCAGAAGTTGGTTTTTTGACGCGTTTGGTGTTAGTCTCCATTTATAAAACCATGTCATTGTGTTGTTTGTTAGTGTTTGGAGTCTTTGAGCTGCTCTCTCAGTAGTTTCTGTCATGTACAATAAGTGCCGTGTCGTCTGCGTATTGTAATATGTATGCCGATCTGTCGATTTGATTTTTGGTCTGGTAAGTTGTAACTTGTATATGTCATGGCAGTATATAGTAGAGATATTCAACTATTTTATTTCAAATGTGCAATTGAATTAGCAACAGAAAATAAAAATGTATACGTGAAATAAAAAATAAGGTGCTGAAAATAGTGAATAATTTCTGTCTAACGCATCAACTCTTGAGTCAACTTCTCATCTTTTTTTTTCGAAATTGTAGACGGTTTTTTTAATCGAGCTGGAAGTGCGATTTCTGGATTTTGTTCTAACCTATTAAAGTTGGTCTAGTGTTTTCCGTAGCACCAGTTTTTTCCTTGTTGACACCTTGTTGTGTGTCACCAGAGTGTGCCCAAATATTGCCAACTTTTGTCTTTTTCTCCATTTCTTCCTCCGGTCTTTTTCTAATTAAAGTTTTTGTAATATGATAATTTAAAATGGCACTTAATTCATCCACAACTAATTTCAAGGCGACGTCTGCATTACTTGTTATTCCAAAAACATTTTTTTGAATTGCGGATCCGGAAAAGTTACATTCGCCCAAGGCAAATTCGTTTCTAACACTACCAGTCTTCTACCAATCGCTCCGATTAAGTCAATTTTCACTGTTAATATACTTGATGTTTTAATATTTCCGTTTTGAAGCCACTTACTAGTGGAATCACCAGGTCCATCCGAGGCTATTGTTCTCCCAATAACTCTACAGTAATGCGTGCCAGAGGTTTCAAAGTAGGGATCCAGTAGCTCAGTACTTCCCATTCTTCTGCTCACAGACATTGAGGACGCTATAGTTACTGACAAAGGGGACTTTACGAGCAATTATCGAATATTCATTCGATAATTGTTCAGTTAGAAATTATTCAATAAATCATTCGATAGTGTCCATCTGGTAGAAACAACGTTGACACAATTACCAGTTTTTAAACCGATCATTTTGTACAATTTGTAATTGTCATAAAATACCCTTTAAGTTGCCTTGATTATTGTAATAATATTTAATTATATTTTTAAAATCTGCAATAATGTGGTGGTCTGATTCATTAGGTATTAATTATTTTCTGTCTCTTTACAGTCTCTAATAGAAACCGCAGGAACATCCACATCACATCCACATCTCTCCATATCCACAATTTTTAGCAAAGTGTATAATGTTGATATTGATTTGTTTATATGTTGTGTCTAGTTGTGTATGTATGTTTTACTTTGTGTGACAATTTCTCTTGTTAGGCATTAATTTACAGCTAATCAATGCAAACAAATAAAGTCCGACTTTTACGACGAACTGTGATATGGCACTATATTTAAAAATTCGAAAACAGTTTATTGCTATTTTTCAAAACTGTAATACATTTCATATAGGTTTGAATAGAACATTTCTGGCTTTGTTGCACTGAAACTTTGCGGCTTTCTACACTCAATGCTCTTTATTCCATATAGTTATTTCAACACGGAGAGAACGATGGTCAGCTTAATTGTTTCTTAAGAATTTGTCGACCCTTTTGTCGTAGATTTCGGACTGACATTGTTAACACCAGAACAAGTCAATCTCAGGGGAAGTCCTCTTTTCATGTCAGAGGAGCCTTTTCTATATGTTAATTCTTCAAAATCCTTGATTATATGTCGATTTTACTTGAGTCTCGGATAGTTAAGGAGGTTAAATTCGTGCAGTGAATATAAGTGAGTTTCAGTTCAGACTGAAATCTATTGAATTCAACTTATTGTGACCGTTTATTATTAAACCGAAGGACCTTTTCTAGTTATCTGTTTAGAAATGATGGTTATGAGCAGCTGACGCCTTTTTTGCATTCTTATCACAATCAATTTCACCACGCGTTTACAAATTAAGACCTGGTTTTTATCAGTCCCAACTGGTCCTTTTCCTCTTATCAAAATAATCCTAAATTTAATCAAAATTACATTAAAAGTTCCTGTCCAATTTACAATTTAAAAAAACGATTGTCATCCATCTTACTACACCGATCTCGAGTTGTTACATCAATAGAACGAAATTATCCTCAACTCGAGGCAATTTAAATAGGTAGTATCTTTGTTTAAAGTAAAGTAACGATGTCTATGTTTTCGCTGCATTGTAAATATACAATGTATCAGTGAAAATATTCCTCTCGAACTGATATCTATACCACTTAAAACAACAACTGTGTATTTAAACAAGCCCAGATTTATAATAAATAAATAACTTGGTACGCAATTGAAACTTGAAAGATAAATTTACGTTTGATGCTTACATGTTCATTCGGAAGATATATGACTGAAATAAATAATTTGGATAACACCAAGAGTTAGTTTATTCGGTTTAGTATTGGAGAAGAATGGGCAAATTGCAAAAAATGTATCCTAGCTTGACGCCCTTCGATCGCACTCCAAATGAACCATCACCTTATTTAGTATTCCAAAAGCAAAATTCAATAAGAGCCCCATGGGCGATTATGAAACAACCCGTCGAGCGTTACTAAAAATTGGGTGCCCGGGTGTTATGCCACTCACCCTCGATATACGTCAATAATAATACCATTACTGACGGAACTTAATTAAGGAATTAGTTCAAACCCCCTTTTCAGTTCTCACATTAAGAATAATTGTATGATGTGCGGGGTGTGTGAATGCATAAACACCGAAAAGATGCAAACATTGTTATGTAGTTAAGGCAAGGACTCTTTCGGTTCACATGATGGGGATATCGAACACTTGCATTTAGAGCTTTAAGTTAATCATCCCATCTGGGTTTGTTAGGGGTGGTTTTTTTTGATGAGCAACGGATCGAAGAATTTAGCACATCAGGGCTTCACTTTTTTCCACCAATCAGACACTCTAAATTTATAATGTGAAAATGTTAGATTCATGTTGTCGAAAACTAGTAGTAGTAGTAAACATCTTTATTTCTAAAAAGGCTATCGACCTATCGGTCTTTCTGCCCTTGTTTAATACATGTAGTCTTAATCTAAATAAAAACACAAGATGGAAATTCTCTTATTCTAGTTAATAATCTTATTAAATAAACTTTCCAATTCTAATGACAAGAAAAAATCTATTTTATTGTCCAGTAGTCAGTTGCGTTTGTAAGTGTTCGAGTAGCGTTGATGTAGGGAAACGGAAGCGGGATTGTCTGGTTGGTCTTGTTAAGACAAAGGGGATTCAGTATGGTCCAGTTGTAGGGGTTGTTTGTCCATTTAGTCTGTAGTTGTATGAGTCTTTCCGAAATCTTTGTCATGTTTGTGCGTTCGTATAGTAGTTGGGTCGAGGGGTTGTGTAGTGGGTTTTGGGGGTGTCTTATTCATGTTATTAGTCTTAGTGCAATTTGGTCTGTTGTTTGCATATAACGTTTTGTCCTTTCAGTTCCGTTGGTCATGAGTATATGTCCATAGTCTAGCAAGGGTTTACAGATAGCTTTATATATTTTGGTGGCGGTGTTTGTGCTAATTCCTCTGTCTTTGTAGGTTAGTGATCGGAAGTGTTTGGTTCTCTTTATTGTTTCTGCCCTGATGTTTCGTATGTGTTTAGTGAATTTAAGTTTGTGGTCAATTGTGATTCCAAGGTATTTTACGTCGTTTTTGGTTGTGTCGTTTGTCCGTCTGCAGTTATTGTAGGGGAAGTCAGCGTTGAGTCTGTGGTTTGTGAGCAGAAGTTGGTTTTTGACCCGTTTGGTGTTAGTCCATTTATAAACCATGTCATGTGTTGTTTGTTATGGTTTGGAGTATTTGAGTGCTCTCGCAGTAGTTTTGTCATGTACAATAAGTGCCGTGTCGTCTGCGTATTGTAATATGTATGCTGATCGGTCGATTTGATTTTTGTCTGGTAAGTTGTAATTGTATATGTCATGGCAGTATATATTGTAGAGAAACGGGTGAGAGCGGGGATCCTTGAGGGAGCCCTTGTTCAAGGGAAAAAGAAAATGACAGTGTTTTGTCAATTCGTACTTGTAGTTGTCTGTTTTAGTAAGTTCTTTATGGTGTGTAGTAAGATATGTTGGTGTGGTGTAGTTTGTATAGTTTGTATAGTAAGGCCTCTATGCCAGAGACTATCAAAACCTTTGTTAATGTCCATAAACAGACACGCTTGTCTTTCTGTCAGTATAGTGGGTTGTTTGTATATTGTTACTCAGAGTGAAGAGTGGTGTGAATAGTCGAGTGCTGATGTTTGAATCCGAACTGATACGATGGTATGTACTTTCCGACCCAGTCGCTGCCTTATTATGTACTCAAAACCTTGCTAAGTACTGGTAGCAGTGTAATTGGTCTGTAATTGCTCGCGAAACTAGTATTTTCACTTCAATAAGAGAGAAAACGACACCAATTTTGCACAGAACAAGTTCAATTCCATAAATTGTCCATAGTTAAACCTGCATGTTGTCTGAACGCATTAAATTTATCAACATGGTTACATCGTCGAAAACAATCGGATTTTATGGTTTCAAACAATAGCTATATGAAAATTGCATGCTTACAATTATGAATACTAATTGAAATCAGTCAGGCGTGATATTTTCTGTTTCTCAAAACGCTGTAAGAGTAATTTAAAATGATTTAATCGTGTTCTTCCTCATAGGACAGTAACACGTCAGACAATTATATGCTTTAATTTAATTAACGGTTGTATAACCTGCCAAAAAAATGCAATGTAAAACATTTTCTAACAAAGCAATTTCACAGTGGTTGATATGGATTTAGAACCATACAGCATTTCCCAGTTGTTGAGGCATGTTCATGGAGCTCTTAAGTTTTTTTTAGCAATTAAAACAAACATCTGTCGCACCTCATTATTTTGATGATTTGTGGGCTCTCAAAAGTACATTTAATTTTTCTACTAATAGATTTAATATTTAATAAAGCTTCCAATTAAAGGAGCACTTTCTATATATCAAAATCTTCTATCGTTGGTTGAAATGTTTTGAAATGAAGTCGATTTATCCAGTACATTTCGATATGGTCGTACCCTGCTTCGTGTGTGCCTTCTCAAATATCTAATCTAAACCATAGCACTGACTGACTAAAGTAAACAGATTATGTTATAAAAAAAATCATGAAAGGAACACTTATATTTTTAATAACCTCCTTGAAAAAAATACCACTGAATTGCTTTTGGACCACACACGAGATCCGTCTCGGGTCACAGTGGGTAGGCTTCCATTGACGGCTTCCACGGTCATGTTTGTTTCTCTCTTGTGGAAGGTCAACACAATGCTTCTTTTTTTCGTTTGGCACCAAAATTATATTTAACTCTTCAGTGGTTGTTTTTGATAAAGTTTCTTCTTCTCAAGGTAAAAACTGAAGAGCCTTTGCCATTTTGACGAAAGTCAACAAAGGGTTTCCTTGTCAGTTGAGCATCGAAATGATACGCAACTCTTTAATGGCTGGTTCTGTTAAAGTTTCTTTAAAGGAGGAGAGCCGTATGGCCCCAAATTTTCACGCAGAAGATTATTGGTGATTTAATCTTCCTGCTGACAGCTTTACACAAAGAATACTCTCAATGTATGCAAATTGGTTGTAGTATCTGGTATCTATTTGTGTTACAATAGGTTCAAGCTGTTGGTTCATTTTAATATATTGGTAAAATTGATTTGGGAAATATGTCACTTTTATTTTCTAATAAGATTTAAAGCTAAAAAAATTGCTGAAAATATTGGTTTCGGTTTCCTGCTCTATTGCTTCCGGTTGGTTTAAGGTAGATCAAGTCGAAAAACACTAAAACCTGGATATATGATGAGCTGAAAAACAAGAGAAGAAATATTTGAAAAAGAAATTAGTGAAATAAACTTCGACTTCAACAGCAAAAATGCAGTGTCCGTTTACGAATTAGTTTTGTTACAGTTTTTAAATCTGCAAAACAGTTTTTTAAATTAATAAATAGAGCGCCAGTTTGGCCAAAAGATGCATACATAAAAAAAGAAAACTTTCTGCATCATTAGAGCCGTCATAGAGGTATGATAAAAACAGTGCAGATTTCGAGGCTCGCCAACCTCAGGCACTCCCAGGACCGGTTTCGAGCCTATTAGCTCTTATCAGCTGGGTTTAGCCTGAATTTAGATGTCCCGAAACCGGTCCTGTGTGTTCCGGTCCTGTGTGAGGTTGGCGAGCCTCGAAATCTGAACTGCTTTTATCATAACTCGATGTTTACATGGTTTGTATCAAATATTGATATTCACGATTTGACGGGGTTGCTTTAGAAAAACGCACTTTAGATATACGGTGTTTCAGTGTTCAAACACTTTTCCTTTTATAAGTGTTGACTGTGAGTGAATGACGCAAATTTCAGTGCAATGAATCCTTGCACCCAAAAGTACATATTTAAAAAATACAAGAATTAAACACAACAATTATTAATATTTTTTTGTATAAAACAATGTCCAATAGATAACTTTCTGACGAGTGCTTTGCCGTCACCAACTTACTGCGGTGAAATCATAAAACAAACTGAATAGAAACACTCTCAAAAGATTGATAAAACCAATTTTATGAAATTTTATTTAACTCTGGTTTCCGCTCGGAAGAATTTTATAGATCGTAACTGAGTTAAACGGAGAAAATTAGCAGTAAAACTGAGACGACTAAGCGGCAGCGCATCAGGTTTATGGCTCATAGTGTTGCTCTTGTGAGAGCATTAACTTAACATTAATCACCAAATCATGCACTGGATTTTATATGATGGAGATAGAATTAATCGCAGTTGGAACTGGTCGAGCTTATTACGGTTTGAAATATTTTTCTTGTGATTAAAATACGTGGCAATTTGCAACATTATTAGGTATTTTAG